>OY288206.1:10098610-15098610 GCA_958449745.1 Ochropleura leucogaster | reverse complement strand
CACCATCATAGAATCCTTTTAGGTATACCATCTCTTTGGCTTGTGTCAGTTTGTCCTTATCATTTTGACTTTGAATTTTAAGCTTATCATATACATGAACAGCAGACAAATTGCCATATTCGGGAATTTCGAGAATAGACACAGGCTTGAATGGGAGCACCATGTCATCATGGATACCATACTTTTCCCTGAATGCTGGTTTCTTTTGTAAGTCCACAAGTGCCGCATAGTCATCAGGAGAGTCAGAAGGCACACTGGTTACAATACCTGTGCCTTTGTCCTCTTTAATCGTCAACATAGGAAGAGCATAAATCTTAGGATAACAAGTGAATGGGGATTTTAAAACAGCCCCCAATAAATCCTGTCCTACAATGTCTAGTAATACTTTAAACTCTCCATCCTTTTCAGTAAAACCTTGGTAAGCCATATTTCTGGCTGCTCTCCTTGTACAAATAAATACTCCCTCATTAACTGTTTTGAAGGCAATGTACTTGATGTCCGGATGGATCCAGCAGTTTGTTTGTCCATACATTGTTTCTGGTCTCAATGTTGCTGCAACCAAACTTACCTTTTTGCTTTTAAGAGGCCTAGAACGAAAGAAAATTTAAACAATTTGATAGAGTTTAAAGATTACTAACTCATTACAAAATATTTATATGACATACTTGAGAACTTCTGGGAATGGTTCAACCACTTCCATTTTAATAAGAGTATACTCTTGAGGGCCAGCCCCCTCTCCTGTGCTCCTATCATGGTCCATGCAAGGTTGTTTGTCCAAAGGAGAAAATATAGTAAAGCGTTTCCCATACATGATCTTATTGCGTTCTTTCAGATGGTAGAATTGCCACCTTATAAATGAGTCATAGAAGGGGTTTGCATCAGTAGTTATGAATTTGCGGCGCCAATCTACCTGCAAAATAACAACTGCGTTTATTAGTTACTTTTTCAATGTTTACTAATATTATAAACAAAAATTTGTATTTTTGTGAGTAATTAATAAACTCAAAAATCACTGAATCACTTTTAAAAAATCTGTTGCCATTAGAAAGCTGAGTAAAAATGGCTATATAGGTAACATCTATAATAGCAGGGCAGTAACCAAAGTTGCAAGTGACATCGCACAGGATAGCAATTGTTAGAATTATTTATGAAAATTCTTAATTTTTATCTTATTATAAACACTGGATCAAAATCGGGAATTTACATATTTACTTTACAAAAAAAAAATTACAAATGGATTGAAATGCTATCAAATAAAATAATAAATAAAAAAATCTTATAGATTAATTTTACCCTTTGAAAGGTAAGTAAAGTATTTAAATAAATCTGTCAATGAATGAGTTAAGGTAAGCCATAAGAGACTAGAAAAGATACCTACATGAATACCCATCCTTTTCAAGTCAGCTACAGCAAGTGGAGGAAAGTATTCAAGCCAGTGGCTTTCATCAGCAAATAATTTGATATCCTCATCAGGGACTCCAATACTTTGCATAATCTGCCATTGGTACTTCGCCGCTCCTGTCTTAGCCACTGCTTTACTTTTCTTCCCTTTACTCTTGTCTTTGGGTACAATATCACCTTCCTCCTTTACTGCAACCTCTTCTTCTTCGGGGAATACTGGAGGGCAACCATAGAGAGCCATTTCTCTTTTTAACTTATCAGCACAAGCTTTAATTGGCATACCAGTACAATGGAACCCAAAAGGAAACAGTACCTTTCTACCCTTCAGTCTATAGTATCTTGAGGCAAACTAAAAAATACCAATAGTAAAAATAAAGTATAATTTTTATATCAATAAAATATTATCAATATAAGTAAGTAGGTAAGTACCCTTGTTTTATCTCTAAAGCTAATAATGTAAACATTGATTTATATTAAGCAATTGAACTCACCTCGCATTTTGATAGTGAGAATGTATGACCAAGATGCAAGCGCCCGTTCATATACGGATAGGGGAACGTACACATGAATTTTTCATGAGGCTTCCCATCTTCCGGTGCTTCCATTTCGAATATTTTCTCACTGTCCCATTTTGCCTGGACTTTCTGCTCAATATCTTGCAGATATTCCACCTTAAAGGTGCCTTTACGGTCTAATGTTGCCTGAAATTTCAGTTAGTACTTTATACGACTTAATTATGCTTTGTTACTCATAATATCCTTACTCCCGGCTTGAGATAAGTGACAACGGTCAAGTGACGCAGTTTACCTAGCCGTACGCTATAAACATACTAGAAATGGACATAATATATGTAGAAGATTCAGAAATCTTACCATTTTGTAAAGGTTTTAGTCAGCAATTCCAAACATGCAGATATTCTCCTTCATAAAAGGAAACGAAGGATTTGCACGTTGCCACGACACTGACAGCTTCTGTCATATGTCAAACAGCTGCATGGGCTGTCAGTCTGTCAATGCCAAAAGAAAACCCCAGTACACACTGAAAAGTAGAGGAGAAGTTTTAGGATGTTGAAAATACTGGATCTTACCCGCAATCTAGTGAGCTTAAATGATAGCCCTTCCTTTTTTGGGGTGGGAAACATACAAATAACTTCGCCCGCTCTGGGCGGAGCGGGGGGGCGTGTCAGACTTTTACTGACTAAAACCCACCCACATGTTCCTTCTATTGCAAGTTACTCTCTTTTCAAACAACCCGCAACTCCGGCAACCCTCAATGTACAGAGACCATAGTCTTTTATGATTCCGTTTGTCCAGCTAATCTAGCTCCACAGCAAGAGAGCGACAGTCCACGGGAGCAACTTTTACAATCCTTTGTCTATAGCTCAGAGAAACCAGTTTACCAGTTAAAGCGGTTGGAAAATGACAGCTAAAAAACGTTCTCTTCTTAATTCAAATTACTGTAATTTTCTTATGAATTCTTGTTAATTTTAAATTACTATATGGGTATATAATAATGGGTATTAAACGTTAACACAACACAAATTTTGGTTAAGGCAATCGCCCGTCCTTTTCTTAATTTGGCCGCCTGGCTACTATCGACGCGACGGCAACGCTGCGCTAGAGTGACAACCTGCCGCTCTTAACGTTTTTGACATTGACATGCCGACTTAGTATAGTGACAAGTTAAATTATTGGGTTGTTTTATTTTAGTTTTTGTCTATTTAATTTATTTCTATTATTTTTTTATTAATTTAAGTATTTAAAACATTTATGTATGCTGTTTTGACTTCCGTACGTTTTACTCACGGGTTGACCACTGAAAACCAGCGCTGTGCTGTGGGCTCCCATGGCACAGCATCATGCTGAGTGGTGACCTACCTGTCGCAGTCACGACGTGCAAGCTATTTTTATTTTGTCCCATACCTATATGTATTTGTAAATGTTTGTGATACTTTGCATGTTGAATGTTTATTTTTCTTTGTTATTTTGTTGCTCGTCGTAATTTGCGACTAATAAATGTTTTTTCTTTCTTTCTTTAATTGTAGAGGTCAAATAAGCAGACGAACCATTTAAAAATAAATTATCATTGCTATGGAAACCATAAATAGTTCATAGCATTTTTATGAGCTCAAAAGAATGTCCAGCGTTATTAAGAAAAGTCTAAACATTAATTATTCTGATATTTTATGTTGTGAGTACAAAATTAGTTATCTTCTCATTTTAAAAATCCGTTGAGAGCCTGATCATTTATATATCACAGACATTTAGGGCATTTATGGACAATAATAAAAGCTCTCAGGTAATGCTTATTTATGTAAAAAATATATGAACATTACCTGAGAGCTACAACATACAACATACGAACGTATGTATGACATACATACAAAGATGTCTTAGAAATATCAATTAGTTTGGCATAGACAATAGTTTTTAAGTGTACTCAAAGCTTTAGTTTTCAGCCATTTTAAAAAGAACGTTTAAAAAAAATAGGCAAAAATTTGGCGGCAGTGGCGGTACGCAATATCTGTCATTTTGCCGGAAACTTCGCCCGCTACCCCTGCTTTCAACAACGCGCTTTCAGACGGGTGAAGCAAAGATTTGCTTGGAATTATTGTGAAATCTGTGATATTTCCTGATACATTTGCCTCGTGACAATGGCGCCCAGGTCTGCTAAAACTAAGGTATGCTATATTTACTGCAAACCACTTGTAATTTGGAGTATTTGCATTGAATTTACAAACGGGTTTAGCATTGTTATCGATGGGCACTTAAACGGTGCTAGTGTCAGACGTATTCAACTTCAATTTACTGGAAACCATTGCGATGTAATTTTTTGTGGTTCTCTTAAATTATTTTATGAATATATTTGATTTTTTCCCGTTAGCACTACGTCGCGGTTTTACAGACACATGTTTAGGCACTATGCAAATTATTGGCGGCAATTGGCGCCACTTTTGTTGTCTAAGCGTATGCCTTACTGCTAGCCTTGGCCGTTACTTAATTTTAAACTCGCATAGCATTCATTCTATAGATTAGACGTAGGCTAAAGCAAAAAACAAGAGTCTCAAGTAATGTTTTTTGAAGCAGTTTTAATATAAAAATAGGTAGTCATCCTATGTATTTTTTCTGGGTTCTGTAGGTGGTTTACCTGCTACAATTTACGACTATGCTTGGAATCAAAACTCGTACTACAACCTAATGGGAATGTCTTGGGAAAGATTAATATACATAGCTATTTTTGCAGAAAGCTGCTGATGTTAAGGTAGCAGAAAATGATGCCCCCAAAAAAGGGAGAGGGAAAGGAAAAGTTGCCCCAGAGCCAGATCTTATTGCAGACATAGAGCTTAATGAAAAAGCAGCCCCTGTTGCTGACAAGAAGCCAAAGCGTGGAAAGAAAGCTGCCAGTGATTCAGGTGAACCACAATTAAATGACAAACTTGAAGAAGTAGGACCTCCTTCCAAAAAGGGCCGTAAGAAGAATGTTGATGATACTAATTCTCTAGATAAACAACCATCAAATGATGATCAATCAGGAGAAGAGGAATCACCTGTGCCAACTGAGGAGAATGAACAGAGTGACGAAAATGAAGAAGCCAATGGTCACACAGAGGAAGCACCAGCTTCAACCAGAGGTCGGAAGAAGCCAGCTAAGAAAGAACCAGCAGCTAAGAAACCAGTTGGAAGAGGTAGAAAAGCTAAACAAGACGCACAAGAGGAAGATGAAGAAGAAGAAAAACTTAAGCCAGCTGCTAGAGGCCGAGGCAGGAAAGCAGCTAAAGTTGAGGCTGACCCTGATCCTGAAGCAGACAAGTCTGATACTACAGAGGAAGAAGTCAAAGAAAAGCCAGCACCAAAGGGAAGGAAAAGGGCCCCTGCTAAAGTTCAAGAAATTGATTTAGATGAAGATGAGGATGATGAGAAAGTTGAAGATAAACCTGAGCCTAAGAAAAAGGAACCAAGAGGCAGGAAGACCCAAGCAAAGA
Source organism: Ochropleura leucogaster (assembly GCA_958449745.1). NCBI lineage: Eukaryota > Metazoa > Arthropoda > Insecta > Lepidoptera > Noctuidae > Ochropleura > Ochropleura leucogaster. Next base: position 15,093,227 of record OY288206.1, on the reverse strand, counting down.
AAGCTCAACCTAAAGAGGATGTTGATGATGAAGTAGAAGAAGATGAAACACCATCCTCTAAGAAGAGAAAGGTTACCAAAAAAGGTAAATTATCAACTTTTCACTAATTTCATCAGTTCTTATGAAGTCTGTTTAATTACCATAAATGTATTTTAAGTGTATAAGAAAGTACACACAACCTTAACAAATTCATTTTAACCTGATCTCTCTACTCAGGTTCCAATATCAGGTTATAATAAGTTGACCTGCAGTTGTGTGTACATTCAGTCAAACCCTACTTCCTACTATAATATTATAAGTGTGAATGTTGTGAGGATGGATGTATGGATTGTATATTTTGATTATGGATGTATGTTATTATATAATCTTGATGAAATTTGGCACAGAGTTAGATTATAGTCTGCAATAACACATAGGATACTTTTTTCGATCATCATGCGGGTTTCACCTAGTAAACAACATTATTTTCTCTTTCCAGCTGAGGCAAAGAATGACGATGAAGATGAAGAGGTTCCCGAGGAAAAGGCGCAAGAAGCTGAGACCACATCAAAACGCCGGCGCAAGGGAGCTGCAGACAAGGGTAACTAGTACTATTGATTATAATTTAAACATTTGACAAATATTGTTTTGAGTTACTATTAAGTGTGTTTTATCATTAAATATTATTCATAATAAAACTTTTCCAAATGTATATGTTCATTGCTTTATTATTTTTCTACCTTTCTGTACTCAAGTATATAAAAACAATTTACATAGGTATCTTCAGGGAAACCAATGGTTAAGCAAATTAACATCCACAATAAATTTTCAGTGTTATAGACATTTCATGCAACTTCAAAAGCATGAGAGTTGTTTACAACTGTAATGTTGATGATTTCAGTTAGTAGTCAATTTGTTTAACAATAAGCATCCCTGACTTTACTTACAATTAATGCTGCACTTGGTCTGCTTCATAAATTATTTGGATAAGTAAGGGACAGGCTAACAATTAAGTACACTGTAGTATTGAGACAGCAGGATGTAGTTTGTTAGTATTAAATAAACTTAATAATTGGGTTTCCAATGTGGTGACTAATTAGTATTAATCAAGACAGGTGTTAACTAAATAAAAGCATATTTTTCGCATGATAAATTTATGTATGGTTACTTAGAGGTTCTTATTTATAAGTTATTGCAGTGCATAGATGGGTTATTTTCTGACGCGAAATTCCATAACACTAAAGGTATGCTATCCAGAAGCTCTGTGGATTAAATATTTGATATAAAATATATGTGCATGAAACATTGGGCTTCCATTGGCATAGAATTGGAGGATGGCAATAATGCACACAATTTCGATGCAATGAGACAAAATACGACAAACTACTTTTTTAAATTGTCGTATCTTCAGTTTCATTATGTAATGTATTTCAGCGCCTGCAGAAGAACCGAAAAAGAAAGCACCCCCTAAAAATAAATCAGTTACAGATTATGATTCTATTGATTTATCAAATTCTTCCGTCAATAGTCAGGGCAAAGAATGGAATTTTAAAATTTCCAGCTGGAATGTAGATGGTATCAGAGCATGGGCCACTAAAGGTGGTCTGGATTATTTTAAACATGAGAAACCCGACATATTGTGTGTACAAGAAACTAAATGTTCACAAGATAAACTGCCGACTGAAATAGCAAATATACCCGGCTACCATGCATATTGGGTGGCCGGCGAGAAAGATGGCTACGCAGGCGTAGGCATTTATACTGCTAAACTAGCTATGAACGTCGTTTACGGACTACAAAACGAAGAGTTGGACAGCGAGGGTCGTATTATCACAGCAGAATATGAGCAATTTTATTTAGTCTGTACATATGTGCCAAACTCGGGGCGGAAACTAGTCACACTACCCAAAAGACTGCAATGGAACGAAGAGTTTCGTAGACATGTTAAGGAATTGGATAAGAAGAAGCCAGTAATAATATGTGGAGACATGAATGTGTCTCATAAAGAAATAGGTACATATTTTATTCTAATATATAACATTAATTAGTAAGGTTATGTGCTCGATCTAACAAACTTATTAACTGGCTTAAAAGTAAGGTAAGCCATAGTTAGTGTTGTTTTATTGTTGATACAATATGTTGTCCGTATTAGGGCAGCCATGGAGATGATAAGACTAGTTTATCTAGTAAAGAATTCTGACTAACATAATCACTTACAGATTTAACCAATCCTAAAACAAATAGAAAGAATGCTGGCTTTACTGATGAGGAACGTTCTGGAATGACCGAGTTGCTCGGCGACGGCTTCGTCGATACATTCCGCCACTTATACCCAGATAAAACCGGCGCTTATACCTTCTGGACTTACATGATGAATAGCCGGTCGAAAAACGTAGGATGGTAAGACTTATTCCATAAAATTTAATGGAACAGCTTAATCATGTCCGAATCTTTTATAAAGTTAATGTCGCAATGTCCTGTGTGTTGAACTTCGTCTTTCTGTAGAAGTTTACAATCATACCTTTAGGATTCAACTACATGAATACATACATATTTTTAGCAGACATAACTTTCAGGTTAAATACCCAAATTGCAATTCCATACACCAAACTTTGCATTGGCAATTTTGCTTTAATTTCATCTGTTTATTGTTTCAGGCGTTTAGACTATTTTATAGTCTCGGAAAGACTGCTACCAGCTTTGTGTGACAATGTTATAAGAGATGGTGTGTATGGCAGTGACCATTGTCCTTTAACTCTATTTTTACATTTGAGCACCGCTGATAAACCCAAGGAATTGATTTAATAACTCTGATTTAAATGTGTTCATACAACCGCCCACGCCCTGCTTTCGTTTTACGATTGATATACATCACAAGTTCTGCATCATATGTACCCAAGTTTAATATTTATGAATTCCTTAAGTGATGGTCAAAACATATTTAAATCCTTTGCGAAGTTCAGATGAAAAACGTGGTTGCACAGACATGTAATCATAATTGTATAAACATAGATGTTTTTTAAAATAACATTACGCTTTACTTTGACATAATCTACATTTTTTTTCTCGAATATTTGTATTGTTTGTGAACGACATTTAAAATAAAAACGTTACTCAATGAGCCTGTTTATAAATTGTCAAAAATATAAAACCCCACCCGAAGCAATTTGCTGATCCACATAAGTGCCCTAAACGATTGGCCCAACGGCATTTGAGGTATGTCTTATTCTAAGCAATGTGGTATATAAGCCTTATGCTTATCTTGATTGTCAATTAAAATTCGTACGAGGGTTGTGGGTTGACCGTGTTTAATGGTTATGAACTTTACAGTCACCCAGTATTACGCTCTCAAATTAATTCGAGCCGTTTCCCATCCAACACTCGCGTAAAGACGGTTAGATGTATGCCTGCCGGTGATGAACTGTGTGCAATTAACAGATCGCGCGATTAGCGATGTATGGAATGAGTGTAAAACGACGCCGGCAGGCACTGGTACTCCCATATCAATGCGTCATTTTTTTCTAAGGAGTTCAAACTCTTTCACAAGTTCACGAGGTATCTGTCACCGTATGATTGTGATCATATTCATTTATTTATTTTTTCAGATCATAACATTAATTTTCGATAGCTACATAATTCTTAAATGCACAGGTGGCACATTACGCTCACAGGTTCAACGTCATGAGCCCAGACCGAGCTTCTGCATAGACCTACCCATCAGGGACCGTTTTTAATTTTACGCGTGATAAAATCGGACGGGTTGTGAACTTTGTGTCAAATATTAGTAGTAGTAGTGGTAAATATTTAAAAACAAGATCAATCATTTTTTGGTATAAAACTAAAAACAATAAAAATGCACCAACAAAAGACCCTTTCACAATTTGACTTGGATAGATTATGAACTCGAAAATAAATTCGTTGTTTGTGTAAGTTGTAGGCACGCGAAGTAGTTATGAACTAGGTATCGGCTTTTACAATCATGTCCATGAGTGCGTTAAATTGAGTAAGACATTTTTGGGGGCAAAAACTCGATGAATTAAATAAAACCGACTTTTGGAAGTAAATTAATTTTGTCCAGTTTTTCTTTTTTGCAAAATAGTTTTTTATTTCAGCTTTTTAACCGACTTCAAAAAAAGGAGGAGGTTCTCAATTCGACAGTATGTTATTTTTTTTTTTTTTTTGTGTTTGTTACCTCATAACTCAGGTCTGAGTGAACCGATTTTGATGATTCTTTTTTTATTCGAAAGCTGGTGGTTGTCGTTTGGTCCCATAAAAAAAATATCAAGATCCGACAAGTAGTTTTTGAGTTATCTTTAATAATACGTATTAGATTGCCTTCGTGTACGTTGATGATATACTCATTCGTCGATTATATTTTAGAAGTTGTCGAAGACAAATGATCAAAAAATGGTATGTACTACTATGGTTTGGAAGGTCATCGCAGTAATTTGGTGATAGATCTTCAGTGATATACAACGGCACTCTTTAATAAATGACAGCAAATCTGCCGTGATTGCTGCAATCACATGTATAAGTATGGGTTTCGCCAGAGTAGGCAGGCGAGTGGGAGCAGGGTGACCGTATCCCCTCCCCACCCCTCACCTAGACATTAAGAAACATAAACATCAGATCAAGTATCAGCTGTATCCCCTAGGGGATGATGCATATGATTTCTGAATTGGTTTAATACTAAAGCATAATATAGATACTTAGTATTTAATCTATAGCTTGATGTGGAACTAAAAATTGTATCTAAGACGGGACTAAAGCTAAAAATAAAATCTTTTTAACCGTGTTTGCGTATTATATCATAATACTATAACTAAAAATGTTGAAATAAAAACTTTTTAGTAAAAAAATAAAACCGACTTCGGTGGCTTTTGTTGGTTTCGTTGACTTTATTGGCCACCGACTTCCGGAAATAAAGTTATTTTCCAGTTTTTAGTTTTTTTTAGAAGTCGGTTTTATTTTTTTACTAAAAAGTTTTTATTATGTTGTAGTATGATGGTATCATTCTCATTGAGTATCCATTTTCCATTTTTACTAAAGATATAAGCATATCCATATACATTAGAACAAAACGTATTACTCATAGAAAATAACTCACTACCGAATCAATATACTTAGATGAAATTAATTTGGGATCTCTTCGGGAGTATGTATACACTTTCTGATAAAAATAATTTTAGAATTTGGCTCACAATTTACAGAGAAATCGCGTAAGAAACAAAAAACAGTTATTCTGTGATAACTTGACGGCTTCGAAGAGCTTCGGCTTGAGAGATCGTATGTAATAAATAAAAAACAAATGCCCAGTTTAATTCACTCCGTAAGACTCCTTATATTATCATTGATTTCCACTCCTAATTAAGTTTCCTGCAAAGCAAGATTCACATCATAGGGCGATGCTATAAAAACATAATTATCCGATAAAGGTTTCCTGAGAAAAATTGCTGAAAATTTAACGGCATCACTGGCACCACGATAGCGAAGTCCCAAAGGTGGATCTTGATATTCACGGTGCTTCTTACTGCCGGGTCTTTTGTAATGACGTGATAGCCGACGCGGGATGTACACATGGAACTCATCCGATTCCTCGCTGAAGATTTTCCCTATAACCATTATTGCAACTAGCAATAATATTTTAAACATGATTAAATTGGTAAGAATTTAATCATTTATATTCAAAACTAATCATTATCTTAGAAACAACAATAAATGCTATCAGGAATTATATGACTGTTGCAGACGAAAGCTTGAATAGCCTTAAGGTGCGCAATATATAAGTTGATTAAAAAATACTAAGTAATTTAACCATCTGAATAATCAATTTGCATACTTTTTGGTTATCGCGTAGGATATCAATTAATGTTCAATTTCTTAGCTAAACAAATTACATACGTAATCAATAACACTAATATTATATTAGCTATTTAAAGCGTCCGGCATGCTGGGGGCAGTATACCTAAGTAGACCAAAGATCTTCAGCACCACTTGTGATTTTTGCAGGACAAGCCTGACAATAACTCTGGTTCTCCAGGATCTATGTATTTACATCGTCTACCTTCAAAGAACTCTGTTGTAGGTAGTACTTAAATGCCTATTCTGGTAATGAACATTGATTCAATGCTGCTATACTAGGTACTATGACAAAACGACGTAACGAGCTATCGCTATTGGTATATGAATAAGCTTACTAACGTTTATGTGAACATATGAGGCTGTTTCAACTGGGATGTCCGTCAGATTTTTTGATACCTGCAGAGATATAGCCATTTAGCAAAACTGGGTCCAACAGAGCTACACGGAGCCGCGGTACACCAAACCAAGTTGTCGGAGTGCCTCGGATAGCTTCCTCGTTAAAATTGGCGAGATGGGGTGCAACATCAAGAAAAGTGGAAGGAATGGAGAGGGAGGCCTTTGCCCCAAAAGTTGGTCAAGGACGACACTAGGAATTTCTCCCATATCGTGGGTCCGTTTACAAACTTTAAAACTCAAATACCAAGAAGACATCGTATTTGAAAAATACAATACAAACATAATGTAAAAGTTTATTAAAAGCTGAAATTATGATTTTTAACAACTTTGTATGTACTACTGAAGATCCCTGACCACATTTCACCTTTGAGCTCTGAGTTTTAGGTTGAAAATGAAAAGTCAGTGTCTTCGGTAGTACATTCAATTGACTACTGTGTAACAGTTTTGTAGACATTGAATTAAATTCATTATCGAAATAATTAAATACTTAAACATATGTAATGTGGAATCGAACGCGCGTCAGGCAGCGCAGCAGTCGATAGCTCAGCCACTGCGCGAACCGTATCGTCAAACATAACATTCGCAACACGACAGTACTCCTTATTTTAAAATACATTTTACTATTTTAAATGCAGCAGCGAAACATTTGGACCTTTGCGACGGTACTTCAGATGTGCCTGAAAAGAAAGCATAATTTAATTAGGTTTAGTAATTAAAAAACAATAAAATAACACGACAGTATGGTCCTCATCATTACCTTAATAATTTCGCCAAATGATGATCTGTTCAATACAGAGTAAGCTGCAATTAAGCTATTCATTGCACTAGGTTCCAGCTCTTTGAGTCCAGAACAAAATAGAGCTATGCCAACCTCCAAGCCAGTTCCGAAGTCGCATTCGTCTACAGCTATACTAGCATAAGTTATTACAGGTTGGAGATCTGATAATAATTTATCTTTTTCATTTTGATTTCTTGCTTTTTCTAGGCTGGCAAACAATTTTTTCAAGGTAGCTGTTAACATAAAGAAAAGTTATTTTTTAAGTTGTTACTATATGCATTCAACCCTAAATAATATAATACTCTTCTGATAATTTTGAGATGTATGTGTGTGGAGTGACAAAAATTTATAAAGTAAGGAATAATTATATCACAGGAAGTTTGGAAATAGGGCCTGTTACAGAAAAACTGAAAGATGAAGGAAGGATGAAACATGAAGAGATGTGTAGAACAGCCAAATAAAAAAACTAATAAATTGTGTAATAAATGATGTGGGACAGGGGAGAATGGAAGAAGAAAATGTGTTGGGCCAACTTTAATTAGTGAACACTTGTGATGTGAATTGACACCTATAGTTCAATCTGTTGAATTAACGCTATTTTAACTCCAGTGAAAATTCAACCCATTAATTGGGACCTCTAAATCAGCAAGCACCAGCCATTTAATTCCTCTAATTAAACAATGAATACTATGCCTCAAATTCAACACTGTTGATTTCATCTCTATAAAAAAAAAAAAAAAATAGTTATCTTACCATCAGTTTCCACTAAGCGTCTGTATCCTAATTGTGTTTTCTTATTATAAGGCACCACAATGCCTGCACCATGGAAAGACCTTGTTACCATGTGAGGTGATCTTTTTTTCATACTAAATTCTTCCAAAGAAATGCTGTTCTTCTCAGCATAGGCTTTAATACTATTCATTAATTTTTGACATGACATGGCAGTAAATGGTGATTGTTTCTTCTCATTTTCCAAATACACACTGAAAGAAGAATTTTAGACATTAAACACTCTTTTACTTGTTTTTGACCTTGTGTGCTTATCAATAAGTTTCAACATATCTAAGCAATAAAAATAAATCATTAGGTTTTAATTACTGTATTACTTCTAGAACTGAACATTTTGGGTGGTATTTTTACATGACTCTAAGATTAAGCGGTATTTTCACTATTTTTTGCAGAATAAATATAGACTGAATGTCTACAGCCCATCCCCATAGTGAAATACTTTATGGCAAAATATCAAAATACTACTATCAGTAAAATAAATGTAATTTTGGAGTGCTATAATAATAGTTTGACAAATCCCAGTAAACATTCCTCATAGAGTCATAGATCTTTAGTTAATTTGATTAAAAAAACTTTAACAACTGTTATTGGAATTATGTAGGTAGAATACAGGAGAATGCCTTTGTATGGAGAAATTGCAGCCTGTTTCCTCTTAATATACATAAATTAAAATTCAACAGGATTTGGTTTGATTCCATGATCGGCAGTGTTATTGGGTTTTCTTTAGAAATAGGAATTTCTCAGGAGCAGTCTGGATTTGTGCCCAGGTGATGGCAATGGGCGGCTTTGTATTACATGACACAGAAATTTATTGTGGCAGTGGGTGCAATTTAAATTACACCTTAGGCAAAAATTTGCAGATACAGATGTCATGATAAATTCATCCATTTTGGGATACTTACTACACAGCTCCAAATATGTTCTGAGCCATAGGAGTGATATGGTAACCTTTCTCACTGTCATTACTAGCTACAAATACTGGTGTCTGATCAGGTTCATCTCGAAAGTATCCAATGTGGTACTCATTATTCTTTTTCTTCTTGAGAACAGCCTAAAAGCAAAGAAGACAAATCAATTTTATTTATGAAAGTTAAATAAGAATAATTTATTATTAAACCAGTGTTACAACATTTTCCTTAATCTAACATCATTGCAAATATCGGTAACAAGTTCTATGTAGACAAAATTAGAAAGCAATGGTCCTCAAACTAGGCTGCGCCTGTATCTTGGGGGCCAGAGTTGCGATAACTTTCAATTAAAACATTTATCTTTGTTGATGTGATGATTAGATACATTTTGGCATTAAGGAAAAATTATATTATAAAATAAAATAATTCTAATGTTTAGTAATGGTGTGGGTGTGTGTTTGTGTGAAAATGGGTGTGTGGGTGTTTCAACAGGTATGTGTGGTGAAGGTTTAGCACGGGTAGGTTTGTCTACCAGGGCACTGATTATGAGTAGTTTATTGAATGATAATAGGATTCAGATTGCCTTTAATTTTCACAATGTTTTTAACAAACCTGAAATTCTGGTGGGTCATAAAAGAATCTCCAGTGAGTTAAGTACAGTTCCTTATTGTCCAACTTCGGCAGTTTTCCTAACAGCAACTCGTATGGGCCTATTGGCATCAAATTCACACTCGCCAATGTATCCTCCACTGATTTGCCACATTCACTGACGCATTCAAAGAATTTAAAGAAGTCGTCAGGCATTTCTACTAAAAACAGTTCTTTTAGGAGAGTGTTATCTGTACTTTTATTATAAAATTCTATGTTTTCTGGAAGTTCTACAGGTTTAGATCCATCACATACAGGTTTCGATAAACTGAAGTCTTCCGATTTCTTATCATCCTTGCTGTCAGGTTTGGGTATTTCAACGTCTTCTGATTTTTTATCTTCCTGACTATCATGTGCCGGCTTTTCTGTACTATCAGCTCTGTCATCATTTCCCGCGCTTTCTTTACTATTACCGCTAGGTGATTTATCCCTGCGAGGGTTTGGTGAATGGCGGGGAGAGTCTCTTGTATATGGAGAGAACCGTCTTTTATTACGATGAACGTCTTTTCTAATACTTTGAGGTGGGTGTTTGAATTTTTGGTGATGTTCCGGATTTTTTTGATAACACTTGGTTGCATATTTACAAACAGTTCGGGGATCGTCGACGTACGCTTTCCATTCGTCGGCCATTTTTAAGCGAATACTTTTTCGTTTCAGAAGACTGATACAGACGGACTACAGTTCTTCGTTTATTTACTTTAATTTTACAGCAACAGGCCCGTGCGTGTTGTGACTTGTGTAAAATTCTTCGGTTGAGTTGATGCGGTTGATAGAAATTACTTGAAATATGTCCTGTCATTGTCAAATTACTACGTCTGACAGTTTAATTTTTTACTGGTTTATGGGCTTTAAATACAAGCCGTTTAGACAGCAAAACTGGAAAGTTCCTTTTATCTACTTTTTGCAAGGGTCTCAAGTTCTTTAGGTTTTGCTCAGCCTAGACGATTTCCGTCCGAAAACTAAAATAGATTCTGGGACTTCTGATCCTTGATTGCCATTAAGCCTGAAGCTGAATTTGTAATAGATTAAGTTAAATCAGTATCTGAGTAGCTTTTTTATCCAAAAATAAATGATATTTACCTAAATGTATGGCTAGGTGAATAGTGTGGCCTGCTCAGTTTAATATTCTTTGAAATACTGAAGTGGTGGTTCGCGCTGGCGACACTAACATTGAGAACCGTAAAATGAACAGCCCTGGAAAAATCGTGATTTTTTAAACATTTTTTCATAATTTTTTTGTGTCATTCGTATGATTGGAGGAGGATAGTGATTTACGAATTACCATTTTTATAAAATTACTGAATATCGTTGAGGATTCGTTACTATCCGCTAAAAACCTACTTGAAGATGACAATTGGTGTTTTATTTACTTTAATTGAAATAATGTCAGGAACGTGATTTACATAGGTAGAGTAGAAATAATTTTCAAATTCTTTGGTGCGATATATTTTGTAAATGATAACGTTCGTAAATCGGTGCACAATGTAGTTATTATTATTTTTAAGTGTTTTCAATGAATGGGTGTATAGAATTTTTCAATAATTTGCCAAGGACATGTACATAATAAATCATCGTTACTCACGACGTTCTTCAATTTCTGCGGACGACGGATCATGCTATTCAGCAGGTAAATATATAAATCATATTTTTATTTATTTCATTTTGCCCTGTGGAATGTTTGATTAAGCTCCCTTATTTTGTAAAAATAAATATACTTATTTTCACCATTTTTTTCATAAGGTGTGGTAAAGTCTATCTGTATATAAATAATAAATAGCTTTTCTAAGTATTTATTTCATTAGTAGCTATAACTATAAAATTATTTCATCACATGATGAAGAGAAACATCAGCTGATTTAATGTTCTGTGCAACGGGAAGTCTATTTTGATCTTTACAAAATTCATTTTTGTTTTATGTTTTTTTATTTGATCTGCCCTTCAGTTAGATAAGAACAGGATAGGATTAAGAACAGAATAGGATTGAACCCATCACTTTCTATGCCCTTTGTCATGAAAGATTTTACTTGTCAATGTATTTTTTTTCTTTCTGCCTTTATTATTTCTTCAGTTGTATTTGGTATCTCTTGCTGTGGCCAGCTAATGTGGCCTTTAATTGATATTGCTGTCTAAATTTTAGATGTAATTAAAAAAGGTTTAATTTTCAAAATTGTTGTCCTGGTGCTATGACATCCAGAATCATAATTTTCATGTCATTTGGTCATAAATGCAAATGTTATAAAGACGTCTATTATTATAAACTAAGTAATGAATCTTACTGTTACTAAAATTGATAGATGATGATTTTCATTTGATGTTATGTTTATCCAGTACAGTTATTGCGGGACCGGTACTTATCTATATGATTTATCTTGTTTTTGTTTCAATTTAATAATACATTCATAAATTTATTCATGAACAATTAAATTGTCATTTGTAAATTGGCAATTTGAAATACATATAGCTTACATAAATAAAATAAATGCAGTAGTAGCCCAGTGGCAACAGTCCCAACTTACAATTACTAAGCGGAGAGTCCAAACCCAAGCAGATGCATTACTTTGTGTAGTTATTTCATTGCCACTGCTCTCAAAATGGTGAACGAAAACATTGTGAGGAGACCAACATATCCTTGAACCAAAACTTTGAAAATATCTAAACTCAACCAGCTCGCACTGGGCCATTGTGATGTATTACAGCCCATTCCTTATCTTAGAAAGGAGTTGTGTGTCCTACTCAAGATAAACATAAGTTTCTAACTTTTTCACTTTCTCAAGTTCTAACAATAAAAAACTAAAAACCATGCCACAATGTAGAAAGCACACTTTTCAGTTCAGCAAGCTTGAACAGAGCTGTGTTGGCTGAAATTTGCTCCCGATTCCATTCCTTCACTCATAGTTTGACAGTTTTGTTACACAGTACCAGAAATTTCTTTGAAGAAATCTAATGAAAACACATCCTATAATAACTTTCTATATGGATATAACATGTTATTTTTCTACTTGGTGCTTGTTTAGTTTTTATATAGTGAACAATAATTTTGTGTCGTCATATATTACGTCAGTAGCATCTGGGCGCCCAAGCTCCGATCGAATGAAAATAGAGGGAACGAATTTTGCCCAGATATGAGACCTAGCCAGATCGATTTTTCACGCAAAAATGTATTCTAAAACCGTCATATGTATTGCAACTTTCATTGAAAACAGGACCAACGATTGACGGGATCGAAATCGTTGGTCCAGTTTTCGAGTAAGTGATTACAAATATTGCTCATTTAATGGTGTAGGATAAAATACGCGTACCTAATAAAATTAAGTTAGAACACTCAGTAATTACACAAACACTTGAATACACTCAGTGTAGGTGGCTATATAAAGTATAATACATTAGCGTTGCACATGGCTAGGGCTTCTATCAGGCTGGCTGGATCGACGCACTTAGCCGTGGTAGGTACTCAAGGCTGTAAGCCACGTCCTATACAAAGCTATCGGTTTCGCCGATGTAGGTACACGATGGATAACTCTGAAAACATATATTTTTCGAATGTCAAAACGTAAATACCTTCACCAAAACGTACCTATATACAAACAAAATTGCTGAAAATAATATTCCAAGCAATATAATTTAATTTCTATAAAAGCTTCCATAAAAGTCTACTTCACTGACCCAAAGTGCCCCCAGGGAACCTGCAAGCAATAAATCTAGAGTTCCTACTTGCTACTATTTGACACGTAGACCGCCCAACGCGTGCCAGTGTCTAGGGAACTACGTCTAGCTCGACCTTTACTCGGAGAATAATTATATTGTTTTCAAACAGTTAGTAATTTTCATATAACTGTACTAATAAGGCTGCTAGCGCAGTCTGAATCAATGTATCCAATTTATCACAGATAAAGTCATAAGCGTCGCCAGGGGATAGCTAACACTTCCGTAGACGCTCGGATTCTAAAAAAAGGCTATGTGCCTCTTGGTAGTCTTACCCGCTGAAAACTTCATTTCTTTAAACTAACGCGCCCCTTCCGTACTTTGAGCCCTGCGAAAAACTTTTATCACAAATACTCCTTTGGATTGGCGCTCCTATTGGTTTTTCGCAAAATCGTCCGGTACGCCTGCCTTAATAGGCAATTCTGGCATACCTACATGCATATTATAAGACAATTTAATAATCAATATCAAATATATAATATCTCGCTTCAGTCACTCAAAACCTGCTTTTATTTGAATCTTGTTAAAAGTCGGCTAAAAATCTTGTTAAAAACTAGTCTAGTCTTGCTAGTCTTGTTAAAAATCTTGTTAAATCCCGTATGAAGGATCGAAACATTTCCAACCTGTCCAAGGCGCTTGTTTAGGTCGTTCTTTCAGCTTACTTCCTCTTTACTTTAATCTTGCGTTGCCTATAAGACGACTAAGGGTCTCAGCACACATATGGGATCGGAAAGGGATCGTAACCGTAACGCCTTTCGCCTCGCTGTCAACCAGGCGTCAACCTACCGTATGCACGTAACGAAAGCGTATCAGCAGCGCCTGTACGTCAACTCGGCTACGGCTAGACGACACCGCGCTTACGCCTCGCCGCCCCCTGGCTGACCTGGTTGGCAACAGATCAGTTTGAATTATGAAAGGGTGGACGAAGAGACGTGAGCTCGGGTACGGAGAGACGTAAGCGCGGGGATGGAGAAACGTAAGCGCGGGGACGATGAGCCGTAAGCGCGGGAATTCAAGTTCGGAGCCTGTTCCGAGGCGAGGCGATTACGTTATTATTCCGATTAGTGTGCGTTGCAGTAGGGAGTTTAATACAAACCATTCTGAACGGCTCGAGGCGATACGGTGACGATCCCTTTCCGATCCCATATGTGTGCTGAGACCTTAAGTAATTTCTGTATGAAAAGTTGAAACAATTGTAAACTGTCCAAGGCAAGGTTTAAGTTTTTTTTAAGCTCGCTTCGCACGCTCTCAGAGCCCTTTGGCGACTCTTTTATTCTTAAGTTTGGTAATTGACTTAGGTGGGCAGTAATAATATCTATTTCTGAATTAAAGTACAGAACATTCAACATGTCTGTCAGTGGAAAACTTATTTTTTTTTAACTTCTACGCATGAGTCAACAGTGCTGTCTCAAAAGCTTTGTGAAATCCCGTCTACCATTACTTTGGTAAAGTTCATAAAAGACGCGTGAGCACCGCATTAACACCCCGTGACAAACGATCGATAAAATATCTGCGCGTTAACACTTAACATAGTCCAATAACCGTGAAAAAGATGCATCAACCACAGCTCATAAGACTCAAGACCTCTGCTTTTCTCGTATTATCTTGAGCTGTGCGTCTCAAGCTTGTGTAAAAAGATTAGCCAGTAAGGAGATTGTGGTATCACAACTGGCTACTGGTGGAAAATGGTTTTTGATTTTTGAAACTAAAACAAGTCCTTTATCTATGTGAATACACAAAAATATTGGGAATTTGGAACGTCAAATCAAAAAATCTGTTGTTGCTTTTTCCTGAAGGATCGTATGACAAAGCCAGGCCTTAGACCTTATGAATCACGTTTGCAATTTCTTGCCATGCGCATGGTATGCACTATGTTAATATTTTCTTGTACGCTTGCCAAGTCTCACTGAATGTTACTATTATACAGCCACCAACAAAACGATATGATTACCCAAAGTAGGTAAACTTATGATTTCATTAGTAGACTGAAAAGTGAAGAAAACATGCACGAGGTTTGTGAAACTACGAATAAAGATACATTGTATGCTTTCCAACGTCTTGATCCTGTTGCGGTAGATGTTGTGTTTATGTGATTGCTCGTAGTTTGCGTCTTTTTATCTTTATTAAATTGGCTATGGCTACTGGATCCTCCAATCGATTATTCAGTGGATTCTGCGGACGATTTGGAGATAGCCTCAAGTGAATCGTTTTATTTAAATAAGTATACATAGTAGTACTATATTGTGTTTTCTATAAGCCTACAAAAAGCAAAACTAGGCAAAAGCCTTGTATCGTATGTCGTTGATTTAAGCCAAAAATCATTGTTGTATTAACTTTCCGTGTTGTTTCGCCGAAGCTTCTTTGTGTTCAAACAAACATAATTTATTTTACATACAGTTTTCTATTAAATCGTATAGGTAGTCCTAATATAAAAGCACAGCCGCGCTCTCCAATTTTATAAAATTCCATATTACGTAAAACATAATTCACGATTCTGTTCATATTCTCTGGTGCTTTCGTCCGTAAAATGTATATTTAGGTCCAGCAGTTTTGCGTTATAAAATAAAATTGTGGACTTCCTTTGTTACATGGATGTATAATAAGCTTCGATCTTAACGAAATAAACATCGTCCATATTGTAGGTAATGATTTGAGCTGTTACTCCTTCATGAGTGACCGAGTGCTCCACCTGCGTCGCTATATTTAGTTTCATTGTGTGTTGGGTGTAATACATCGATCTGCCGTGCAATTTAGAACTGTGTTGTGAACCTATATCTACGTTAATAACGTTATTATGTTGGTACAAAGGATGAGAAGGCTTGTGTATTGCGTTTTCTTGTTTCATAGCATGCACCTTGATTAGATATAAAATATTTTATCGATATTAAGAACCATTGTAATTAATCGTTCTCTTTACTTCCTAAGTAGACCTCAAATAAAGATTTTTGTCTACAGTGAGCAATTTACGACACACTTGAAAAACAAATTCAGACATTTTCCCAGATATTCTGAGCTTGGTATCTGAATTGAGTTGGTCGCTACATAATTAGGACGGGCACCCTTGTCAGTATTAGCCTCTTTCGTGAATATCCGTTCATTGTTTTAGACAGCCGATATTACGAGAGCTAAATGCTTGTCCTACATAACAACAGGTAACGTGCTCATGGATTTTTCGTTCACGTCCATAAAATATATCATCGTATTGATAGCATAAACATTTTAGTAAAGTGGTTTTTCGAGTTCTAATATTAGTGTTATAGAAAAACAGGTAACTGTTTTTACAAACTTTTGCTCGCGGCTTTACTCGCGTTATAGTCGCTAATTATCTCGTGGGAACTTTTCAATATAGCCTATGGAACTCGGATAATGTAGCTTTCCATTCGTGAAAGAATTTCATAATCGAATCAATAGTTCCGAAGATAAGACGTCAAGTTTGAGAATTTGGCTGTAGGGAAGCTACATCCATATAGGATAAGGTGGGATATATTTTGACGTGTAAATAGGTACTCTTACTATGGATAGCTCAGGAGAAAATTCAAGATTTTGGTGCCGATCACACCTGTGTGCCTTTCCGAATATTAACTTGATTAAAGGATCAAACTGAATTCAATATTGAATTTGTGATAGACACCAACACCTATTTCTTTATGTACTTCGTATTTGCAATTCATACTATATTATAAAAATGCCAAAGAAACTTTGGATGTTACGTTTTCGCGACTAAACGGTTGATCGGATCGTAATATTTGGCATAGGATATAGATTTCAACCTTTAGGACGACATAGGCTTTATATTATCATGCTAATAACTTAGGTACGGGTGTGAGCAAATTGCATTATGTCCATATTCACAACTGTCATGATATGCGTTAGAATTGAACAGCTATAAGGCAAGGCAAATGATAGTGTATAAATACTGGAGACATCAGATAACGAATGCAAACGAAAAATGGAATTAAGAACCTCCTAACTAAAGAGAGATGAAAAGAAAGAGATACCGCGGGCCCGGAACATAAAAGGCAAAAGAAAGAACATGGCTCCGCCCAGAGGGGGAGAAGTCATTTGATGATTTCCCATTTGGGAAAAAATGGACCACCTATCTAAAAAACTTAAAGCAAATCACGAATTTAACGCATACGAAATGGCGGGTAACACCTAGTATTTTCGTGGGAGATTGATGTTGTTGGCTGCAATCGGACAATGGTGGATGTTTATTCCGTGAAATGTTTGAAAATTACATGACATGTATTTTGTTATGTATTTGTGTCCGGAAGATCAGTAGAGCTGGCCTGTATACATCCCGTTCCGTATAATATTATGCATCTGATCTTGTCACTGCCGTCTGCGTGTTTTTCATCTTTTTTCTTTCTGTATTGCTTTCAAGATCAAGTTTTATTTTTTGTGGCTATTTATTCTGTTTAGAAGCTCAGTCTTTTAAATGGGAATATATTTAGCAGTTATTTTTAAGGATTTCGTTCTGAACCCCCGGTAGGACAGAATATTTAAATGTATGTATCATGAAGGAAGTTTGCGGATTTACGTTCACGTTCATGTTCCAAACACTTTGAATTATTATTAGGCTTTCCTAACTTCCGCCATTTTATTTAATTTTCAAAATAGTCACGCATAAAACCAGTAATATTCAATATCTTGCATCAATACAAACAGTGTCCGAGATATAAGCCATCAAAGTTACAATCTTTGCTATTAACGCAACTTTCATAGCTGATGTTTCTTCGTCGTTCATGATGGAAATGTGACGATTTCGGTAATTTAGTCTAATTCAAAACTTGTTGAATTGAAAACAAAAGCTTCAATAATTGAATTGATTTAGACGGGTTTTATGCGTGGCTTATAAAATCAAAGTTGTACAGATTGTGCCACACCGAGTTATGAGCTATCAATGTTGGAATCTATTCACATAGGTTCTAACGTTGATGTCTTATATCTCGGTAACCTGACGCTTCAGAAGATTTAGTCTTATACAAAATTGTATTATTTAATTGGTATTGTATTGATGCCAGCTGTTGATTAATATAGGTTGTATAAATTCGCGATGACAAAATAATATGGCGGAAGTATAAAAATCATCCAGAACCACTTTGTAGAATTTATTTATTGATTTATAGTTAACTAGCTTTCGCCCGCGACTTCGTCCGCGTGGTATACTTAGTTACTTTGGGCTAAAGCTAACTTTAACCCACGTGATGATCGAAAAAAAAAATGTCCGTCTCCAGGGACCCAACTATCTCTGTACCAAAAAAAAATCATCAAAATCGCTTTAGCCATTTAGGCGTGAAGACGTAACAAACAAACTCACTTTCGCTTCTATAATAAGGTTTAAAACGTGTGTTATAATAACACCGAAGTGTCGTATTATTGGAAAATGTGGTGTTAACTAAATATTTAAATGAAAATTTGAAATGTAGGAACCATTCCACAATATGCACGCCGTGTCCCAGATATGTCGGGAGTGTAGTCCGATGCAACTGGCGAACGGAAATCGCCTAGCGACAACATTGTTGTGCGGTCTCTCTTGTTCGACTTATGAAGTAGGTACCTAACATAAACCTCATCCATGTGATCGATTGGATGCTAAATAATCGTGAATTTTCCCAATAATATAAACTACTTGATTCATATTTTTAAAGCTTTCTCTGAAATAGCTTTTTCGTGTGATATTCCAGTTCAGACTGTAAAAACAGTCCAGTCGAGAGATGCTAATGAAGTTCTTTAACAAGTTTTTAAATCTTGTTCTTTGTAAGCAACTCGCTATTTACTTACTCATTTGGAAACTTGAGATGGTTTTGAAGTATAAGCAGGTCTGGAGTCCGAAGGATTAATAAACGTTTTGGTAACATTTTAACAAGCTGATGTTACCACCATGGGTGTGTATAGGATTTATTATGCTACTATAGATAGTAGTATCCGATAGCCACTTATCCAGTTACTTAAACCAAAGTGATACATTTATCCGGACAATAAATATTTTTACTTTCATTTGATAAGCCACTGTCATTCATAGATATGGGTTTAGCACACGTTGCCTCAAAATCGGACGATTATTCCAGTTTAGTAATATTTGATTTCATTGTTCGCAGGCGATGAACGTTTGACCGCGCGATGGATCACCGAGATGGATGGACTGGCATCGAGCCGGTGGCCACCGAGAACTCTACTGATAGTCATGCCCGGGCTGCAGAACGCGACCGGGTGCGCATCGAGTTCTATGCCACTTATGACGTCATGACGGGCGTACGAATAGCCGCTACTCTAGGTGGTTTTTTTGCATTAATGGTTTTTCTGATCGTCTATAAAAGCCGCAGCAAATCAGTAAAGGCTTTAAATGACCCAAAGCTAGTGGAAATGGCTGAAGCTGTTGTCGCTGAAGAACAGGCAGTTGAAGAGGAGAGGCAACTTACAGCAGCGCTAGAGGAAGCGCTATCTGAACGTGCACGTTCGCGTCCGTCAATAGGCGAAGAACCTCCTTGGCCTCGAACGGGGCGTTTTGCGTCGTATGGAGGTGGATATGGAAGCTTACTTACGCCGCCTCGGCGATTGTCAACCGTACGCGGTGATTCGCTTCCTGGTTCCGCCTTACGTTTCGCAGAGCGTCGAGCATCAGCTGGTCCACGCGACCGACGTTTGAGCTCTGCGACTTGTTCCAGCTCAGGAAGCTCCTATTTGGAGAGACGCGGTTCATCGGTAGTGTGTGCTTTGCCAGAACGCCGTTTATCGCCTTGCCCTAGTGAGCGGCTTGCTCCTCTCGCGTCAGTGGGCAGCGTAGGCCCGTCCTATGCGGTAGAGTGTGAATTAGCGTCAGTGGGTGCGGATTCAGTATTTGCAGAGGACGATGCGGAGTCCACTGATGATGAAGTGGAGCAGTTTTCGACGGATAGTGGAGGTGGCGAAGCCACGTTGGTAGGCGAGTGCACGGAGCTTTCTAGTCGTCCAACAACACTGCCACTGCAGTTGGACCGTGCTTCACATTCACGAGAAACGTTGTTCTAGTCTATGCCGAACGGTAGTATATAACCGTTGGCAAAATTAATGTTAGTTAACACATTAAAATATCGACATTTTCTATTGCCAAAACTATTTATTTGTATTTTTAACATATCATAAAATTCGACATATCATTTGGTTTTAAAACTACCAAATTGGAATTTTATTCATACTCTATTTATCTAAACGCACGGTCAAATATTATGAAACTGCTGTTGCTTCTTGACAAGATTTATTTTTGTAATCGCTTTACTTGCGCTTATAATTTTTAACTAACACTAAAATTGGAGTGGGCAAAGTCGATATTTTAATATGTGATAATCATTCGTGTATATAGATTGTTTTTGTTGATAAATTGATGTTTCATAATGTTGATGTTCCCAGCCCACGGAAAAATTGTAAACAATGTACTTATATATGTTGCGTATGTGTATACATAGGTAGCAAATTAGTTAAATTTTGCTCAGGTGTATTTATTTTGCTAACGGCTGATCAGTACAATAAAACATAATAACCCACGCATACACACTTATCAAATTCCGCTGGTATTCACCATAGTGTTCGATTCGATGTAAAAGTAATAAGTAAAGATTTGCCGAATTAGTCATTTGTAGTTACATTAAATTAATGTAATTATTTAATATAATAGTTTTCGACGAATTTTTAACTTCTGTAAATCGCCACTCTATTTACAAAGTTTTCAACTCTACCGGGCTAACTGCCAACCCCACTGAAAGTGCGGTTGAAGATCTAACCAAAGCATTGCCGACTCACATGGTGTTTGTACAATGTAGATATTAACTTGTTAGGGTAGATAATCGTCAGTGAAGTCAATTGCGAATGTGTATTTGTATTATACTTAATTAGTTTTGTAAACTACAGTTTTACTTAGAAATCAAGGGCACAGAAGACCAATACGTCCTTTGAACAATAAAATTTGAAGTTGGAAGCGGCCTAAGATGTTGCTCGTACCAATGTCATTTTCCAAGTAAACTGCCACTGTAAGTTCTTGTTAGTAACAATGTTACGCGGACACCGGGGTTTTATTGATTCTGGGTGTTTCGATCCCGCCACAGCCACACGCGGGCCCAGTAGATTGATTACGCATAAGTCGTTTTTATTACGATTTAGATTTACGTGTTAGTTTATGTAATGTTCGTTGCTCGAATTAAAAAGAGCTCCCTGTAGTCTGTAAAATGTTGAAATGTATGTAAAAAATTGTAAATATAAAACACAACTCATTTATTCTTTCATTTTCATGATTCAAAAAGTCGTTTATTTTCTAAACCTAATTATTTACCTAATTGTATGTTATACTGGTGCATTATGCCGATTTTATTTAATAAACGTGGCCCAAAATTGAAATGGTCTTGGTGCTTACCACACAATACAAAGGCGGAAAAGCGTGCAGAGTTCTGCCAGGACCACTGCCTGCCGGGGTTACGGTTTGTTCGAAAGAGATACCGCTGCTCTGAAACACAAAGGGCAAAAGAAAGAACAAAGATGGGTTTTATTCAGTAAAACTGTCTGACACGCCTTTCCCCGTTCGGCCTAGAGCGGGGGAAGTTATTTGATTATCCCACGCGTAATAAAGGTGGAAAAGTATTAATTAAAGTAGAAAATCGTACGCATGAATGTAAAATTTATGCGCACGTCAAGCGTCTTCTTGCGCATTGCCCGCGTGCCCGCCACGCTGAGATACTTATTTTATATATTTTTGTCACATTTGGGTCGTTGGAGTCCATGGCACGCTCTTGTGTGCATATGTGACAATGTTGTTCAAAAGGTTAAACAATGGTAATAGGGACCTATGCGTGTGCCCCAAGTGTTTACTTACTCAAATCATTTGTGATGTTTGTTAAAAATCTTGGACCTGGACACGCGTTGCCATGGTATTTAAATAGACTCCGGGCGCTGGTTGGCCGAAGCAAGGGAAACCTATTCAGATGAAGATTCATAGACGACTCTGGCCTCGTTTAGATGTGGCGTGGTTCCAGCACAAACTATGGGGCACTAAATATCGTGTCCTGCCTGTAGGGCTATTCTCGCTGAATACAGCGTCGAACGCATCGCCAACCCCAGACGGCTCTCTTTGAAACCTGACGTTGCGGCAGCGCTAAGCTCGACGTTGTATTTCTTGGAGAAAAGCCTTACTACATAGTTGATTGATGCAATTGAAAAAGTGTTAAATTTTGGGCCGATTCAATTTATATCGACATCGTCCCGCCAAGAAGAAGCAGACCAATAAATAACTACGCCTAAACTACCCTGCATACAAAAAACACAGAAAAAACCGGCCAAGTGCGAGTCTGACTTGTGGCCATGCAACAAAGAATGAACATGTTTTTTATATTTATT
Source organism: Ochropleura leucogaster (assembly GCA_958449745.1). Classification (NCBI taxonomy): domain Eukaryota; kingdom Metazoa; phylum Arthropoda; class Insecta; order Lepidoptera; family Noctuidae; genus Ochropleura; species Ochropleura leucogaster. Next base: position 15,070,802 of record OY288206.1, on the reverse strand, counting down.
TTATTATAATATTCTGTTTTTTGGTATTTGTTGTCCTAGCGGCAATAGAAATACATCATCTGTGAAAATTAAAACCGCCTAACTATCACGGTTAATGAGTTACAGACGGCCGGACACTGGGGTCTTAGTAATAGGGTCCCGTTTCCCGTACAGTTTGGGTACTATCAAATTAGCCAATACCCAATAGCCCAGCGCTCCAAATGTCTTTTGTCGACGAGACTATCTCCAAGAGGGCAATTAAACACCAGCTACCTTGTCCCAACTCCTGGGTCAATCGAAAAGCTGTAGCTTGCACGCCACCACACAGGCAGACATTTATAAGGAATTTTGTTCTAAAATGTCTCGAGGATAGCACATTACACGGTAGTCTGTCCACACACACTCCAGACGCTATAACGTCTAGCTTGAATATGATCACAAAATTGAGAGGAAGAAACGTTGGACCAGTTCAAAGCATGCGTACTGATTATCGCTAACGTCTTTTCTCATTGCGACGTAAGTCGAGGGCAGGTTCGGTGATGACTTACCAACTACCCTCAATTTGACAATATGAATCGAACACAGTATATCATATTATTCCCATTCAACGACCATACAGCCCAATGCATCGCGGGGTGAGGCAAGGGGACGTAATTTCATCGAAGAGGTTCGCCAACACAGAATGTGTTTACCTGAAAAATATGTTCGAATTGTCATTAACGGCAAGTTCTTCAATCTCAAATCGGTATTTGTATGGATGGCCTAGTTGATTCATTAATAGGTACTCATTGGTCTCCGAATGAAATTGGACAACACCCAGAATATGTTTAACGAACATGCCAACCCCAGTATCCGTATTGCTAATGGCGGTCCTTAGAATTAACATGGGTTTTAGTCAGTAAAAGTCTGACACTCCGAGGGGTAGTTATTTGATGATTTCTAATCCGCAAAAAAAGGGTTGAGGAGAGTGGTATAGTGGGTACCTATTATAATTATCGGAATGTAAGTAACCTTTAGTGTACCTACGCCTTTACCCAGGAGTGGGACAAACCAGACTCGAAAAAAAAGTATTTTGCAAGTCGGTGTCAGCTTGTAAGTCGATTTAAAATATAAATTTCGACTTCATGAAAACATAGTGGATTTAAATGATTATAATTATAATCAGTAACACCATAATATGATCGCTATTCCTATTTTAATCATAACTCCACCCGACACCGACCCTCACAATGTCAAAGAACTCGTCGAAAGAATTGAATTACGCATGCCGGCCGCCCTGGCGCTTTCACTATGAGGCTGGCATCATATTGGGCGTGCGCGCTCCCGAGTGCGCAAACGCGGCGTGCTATGCGCGACTAGGAGCTAGGAGCAGTTTCTACCAGCTTGCAGCATGTGTACCTACAGCATGAACGCCGCACGTTAAGCTCGCGTTACCGCGGCACCCGCGGGCGATGGGAACGCGAGCGATGTTAACAAAACATCAAAGGGGCAAATAAACCTACGCAACTAAAGTCCGATAGTCATGCTCACTTTTATCTGTAGGTAGTGAGTTACTAATAAGTCATTGAAACTAAATAAGTAGTCGTAAAACTTTACGGCCGGCGGCGTTGAACCACAAATCAAATAAAAACTCAAATGACTTTATTATAATGAACGTAATAAAATTATCAATGGAAAACTTTTTCAAAAAAATATTTCATCACATAAATGCTTACGTGAAACAACTGCATGGATTTGTAACTGTTTTTCGTAATAATCGATCAAATGAATAATACGTATCCTCCATCGTGATTTCATTGCATAGTACAGTTTATAACCCTTCTTTTTTTGTATTTAACGAACGAACTAGAATGTAAAACTTTATAACCAGTAATCATTGAGATCATCATCTGTCTGCCTTTGCTGCCCAACTACATATATTGCGGTCGGCTTCCAGTCCGGTTATCAGAATAATGCGTTTACAACGAGAAAGTGACTGAGCTCGAACCATATTGATGACATCATAGTTAATCAAATAAATTTGTTGTTTAATATTTCTTAGTGGCAAAAAATACATAAATGTATTTAGAGTGGCCTCAAGACTACGCATGAAAAGACTAAGCAAGTAAGCACTAATGTAAATCGAGAATTTTCCAGCTATCAAGTGACAGAAGACAGATAATGTCTCAAAAAGGCGCGATTACAATCACTTTATCCATCCATTGTATTTTACAAGGAGCGACGATCTGCGCAGGTCAGCTGATAGCAGCTATACGCGAGTAGTAGCGGATCGGAATAAGTTTCTGAACGCAAATGCTTGGTTGTCAAACGTCATCGTCCGTTTGAGTTGACAGCCACTGTCAAAGTGTCAAGTGGCAAATCTAGAGAAGGATTGTTCAATTTTGTAATTGTTAATTTCATAATTTTTAATTTTTGTGGATAGAAATTAAGCAGAAATCATGGACGACGATTTACCGACCGATTTCCAGGTCATCGTTGTTGGGACAGGTATGCTATATTATCCTTGTAATACTGCACCGGTCATGATGGCGATAGCAGCCTACTTATCGATCCTTTTTTTTCATAGCTGTCTACGGCTGTCTAGTCATCAATTTTACTTTTGAATATGCTTTAATGTGGCTTATTTTGTTTAAGAATTAGCCTATAAACTGCCTCAACGTATTTTCAATTAATAATAGTAGCACTAAATCGTAAACGGTCGACACTGTACTGCAGCTTAGTCATTAATTAAATATTAGTACAGACAGTCGAGCTACTGTCATTGTCTGCCTACATGAACGTTAAACTGTTGCAGAATGTAAGATATGAAGTATTTAAAAATGATTTTATAATGGGTTAAATACTTTTTTTTTCAATTACCTCATATGCATATTAGTGGTTTAATCATAATTGGCGAATGATACCTTCGTTTAAGGGTAGACGGAATATAGATTCTAAAATAGGTAGCTGGCTTAGTATTTCAGCCAGCAAGACAATCTTGTTACCATATTATGCATGGCATTTGATACAAGCAATTACCCACTACTAGGCACATACTTCATATTATCAAGATAACATGGTGCTTTGCTTTTTGTAACAGTCATAACAAGGCGAGGCCAGAATTATCAGTTTAATTTCTCAATGACTTTATGAACAATTATGTTAATTTACTTTGACTAATTTAATTGGTGCAAGCAATTTTGCAGTGCAATAATACATAGGTATTATAGTATATATTTGTATTATAGCATTTAAATCAAATATACACTATGGGATTCTCATGGTTGATAAAAGATCGTGTTTCCAATAAAAGGAGCAATGATACCATAATTCATTAGGAAGTCGAACCCAACAAATATGGGAAGACTGGCTAGGTATATGATGAACCAGGCAAAATAATGTTCTAGTTGACTTTTTATTGCCCACTAACTGGATTATGTGGTAGACCAGCTGTCAAAAGAACTGGCATTGTGCATGTTAGTCTGTAAGGAGACCACAACTATTACAAAATAAGGCTAGTCAGATGATGTTGGCTTTCTAGTATCACATTGTCTGAATTACAAAATTATACTATGTGTAAAACCATGTCAAGGTCTTTTGTTTTGGTTTTGATTGCACTTTAATAAGGAAGCAATTACAGCTTTGCTGCAGACAAAATACTGAACAGAAAAAAATTTCACTGCATAGAAAAGATTTATTTAGCCATACCTTACTGATTTAATTAAATTTTATTATCTTACAAATTGAATAGGACATGTTACAATTGCATATTGTATACAGTGAATTATTCTGAAACAGGGATGTGGTGTTTAATTAACCACAAGTAAAAGGATATCCATCTAATCTAAAGGTTTCCCATGTTTGGGAATTTAATATAAAAAATACATTATTTTTGTTCAGAAAAGGATAAATGACAAAAATTACTTGCATACATAAATAGTATATTTCCTTTCCATCCATAACTGAATACATATCATATAAACATTCCAACTTCCTTTTTTTTAACTTTTTATAATTTCACCAAATCTCTTTGTCTAGGAATGGTGGAATCCATAGTGGCTGCCGCCTGCAGCAGGATAGGAAAAAATGTCCTACATCTAGATTCAAGTGACCATTATGGAGGCCTATGGGCTTCCTACAATTTTGATGGTCTGCAGAAATTTATCAAAGAAGTCAATGCTGACCCAAAAAGACAACTACAGGTGTACAATTTAGCTGAAAAATGGTATATTGAAAAGTGAGTAAATTTTATTTTCATTCAATTTTTGAGTATCTTCTTAAGCTGGCTTCATGGACCCTTAATTATGCAAGCAAATCCTACCGGGACTTGATACATCAAATATGATCCACAATTGCAAAGATTATGACTGATACTTTATTATTCAAAAGACTAGAAATTGTGTGATTTTTCACTTTTCATTGTAAAAGTAGCCAACAAAATGTAAATACAATTTGGTTGAATTGATTAGGGAATCAGCAGAAGATGAGAAAAAAGAAGAAGGAGAGGAAAAGCCTGAAGATGCCAAGCCAGAGCCGGGCAAGAAAGTATGGAGTCAGGCCAACTTTGCAGCAGAGTATAGGAAGTTCAACATTGACATGACACCTAAGGTATGGAATTAGTAGATAACAGAACTGTTTTTATTGAGCCACTGCAAGGCCAAAATTTAGCTTCCAGTCAGTCCTAAAATATTGTTTGGTGGTATGGACTTATAACAATAATATTATTCAGATATTATACGTATTTGTAATTCTTTTCATAATCTAATTTAAATTATAACTCTATTGGCATCACATAGCTGCTGTTTTCCCGCGGTCCTCTGGTCGAGCTGTTGATCTCCTCGAACATCGCTCGCTACGCGGAGTTCCGCTGTATCACACGGGTGCTGACGTGGCTCGGTGACAAACTGACGCCGGTACCCTGCTCCCGAGCCGATGTGTTCGCGACCGAAGCCGTCGGCATCGTCGAAAAACGTCAGCTCATGAAGATGCTGACGTCTATTGTTGGATACAATGAGGAGGAGATGAAAAATGAATTTAAAGGTAGACTGAACGATGGCTTTCCTTTGTGATGTTGGCATTCCCATAAAGCTATTATGTTGATAATTTTGAAACCAGCCTTATTTTTGGTTTCTTCTTAAATATTTCCCTTTTGATAACTCTAGTTTGCCACATAGGAAATACAAATCTTATGTTTAATTTATTCCTTACCCTCTAGATTGGAACGACAAGACCTTCAAAGAGTACCTAGCACACAAGGGTCTGACTCCCAACCTCATCCACTACGTGCTGTACGCGATCGCCGGCGGTACCAACACCATGCCCTGCCTCGAGGGCGTCAAGGAATGCAAGAAGTTCCTCATGAGCCTCGGACGCTACGGCAACACGCCCTTCCTGTGGCCTATGTACGGCAGCGGAGAATTACCACAATGCTTCTGCAGGTGCGTACGACAAAATACATAGGATGAATGACTGATCATTTTGTTTATAACGTGGTTCGATACTACTAGATTTTTATAGCATCGTTTCATCCAACACCTGTGTGTATAATTTGTTGTAGAATAGTCTTCAAAACAGAATTCGACACGATGAATGTTTTATTTTGTTTTTATGAGATTAATCCACATTAGCCAACCGATTCATGTCAAGTGTAATGATTATTTCAAAATGTTAGACCGTGTTACTTGCAGAAGAGAGATTGATGTTATATTATCAATTGTTATTGCAAAAAAAGTGCACCATGAAAGTGCCGGCTCGATGGTCGCCGGACCGCCGGTACAATGACCCAAATGTGCACACCTCGACTACGCAAACAAAAATGAAGCGACTTTCTAATGTTGCATGCAGCACGATTTAAGATATCGTAATTTTTAAAATTGACTTTACATTTATGACTTTGGTTATTTAATTTATGCTATAACAATTCAAGACCAGTTTTATTAACCGAGGAAACAAAAATGGAGGAGGTTCTCAATTCGATACGTTTTTTTTTACATACTAGATCAATGAGGCTGTACTTTGATTGTTAACAAAACATGTTTGTGTGTAACAGCTATTTTTACACTAACTATAAAAACGTCGCTGAATCATCGACGGTCACAATATTGTATCAACCGAAAGAATGTTCAGGGTTTGGCACTCACGTTTTGCCCACTAGCTAATAACAGTTCTTAATATTTATGCGAAACATTCTATAAATGAATGAGACAGCATAAACAATTCTATATTTGGACAATAATAATAAAGCGTCTTAATTACTTCAATCTATTCCGAAACTTAACGGTGTGGTTATTCATCGTTTATTTCTTGTTATTTCAGGAGGGTAGGGGAACAAAGACAACACAATATGTAGGTCGGGTCAAAAATAAACAGACTTTTATAGATACGCTGAAAGTTTTATGTTCATAGAACTATTGAACCGGTTTATTTGTGTTTTTCACAAGGTTATTCACTGAGGAAGTTTATCATTAAAATTCGGCAATTGCTAGTCTCGATTTTAATCATTATAATTAAATGAAATATCCAGATTGATTATTTATGAATGTATCTTGTAGGCTATAAAGATTGAATAGCGGAAACTTACATTAATTCGTCGAACGTCTACATTTTATGGACGTGATCCGAAACGGGTGATTCAAAATCTTCCACTAGTTCAAAAGTGTAGCATTCTTCAATAAATTGTATGTTTTATTTTTAGATTGTGCGCTGTTTTCGGCGGTGTGTATTGTCTGAACCGGCCGATCGACAAGGTTCAAACAAAGACTGTGGACGAGGGGAAGACGGTGGTGACGATCGACAGCAAGTCAAAGACCTTGAACTGTGACCACTTGGTGATCGGTATCAATGAATGTCCCAAGGACTTGATCTCGCCGGAACCAGTCGAGAGTAGCGACATGTCTAAGGCAGTATTCATAACGAATGGCTCTATAATGAAGAGTGATAAGGATCCACTGACTTTGCTCCGGTTCCCGCCCCTCAATGATGGCGACCACTCTGTGACCGTGCTGGAAGTTGGCCCGGGCACCGGATCTTGCCCCAAAGGACTGTGTAAGTACATAATGCACAATTGCACATTGTGTGCGATTTGTAACCGCAAACCGTCATTATTTTGAACATTCTCTCTTGACCTTAATTTGTGAAAAAATCCGACGAGACGGCTAGATCCAACAAATTAGGATGCAAGAAACTGTCTGAAATGGTTTCTAGTTTATCTCTTTATATCCTCATTGTAGATCCGGTAGTAAACATTGGTAGATACATAATTAATTTGGACGGGTAATTAGACGTTTTCGTAGCGCGACAAACGTTGACTTGGGATGAAATAATCGTGCTATCGTAAATTTATTTACATTTTTGACACTTCTATTAGCAATCTCGCGTCCATAGAACCGTATCATTTGAATGATACAATTACGCATACATAACGGTATTGGAACGCACTTTTTTTCGAAAGCGCTACCGGTTTCATTCCATTTTCAAAGCGATCCAAAAAACATCTGCTAATTGGCCACGCATGAATCATCGGTGGTACTTGTCTTTATGACCAGATAAATCATGACCGCGCCACTGACGATATTTAAACTTGCTTGGAAGTTGGGAACTGCCAACTAGGTAACGAAGTACTTACACAAAAATTCGTCCAGGGTCACAAGCTCATTTAACTTTTTACTGCAGTTTTTTGTACAGTTTTGCCGGTCGGTAGCACGTAGTACTTCAGTCTTTTGTTGAGTAATGTATGAGTCATTGTGAACCGCTTCTATGTAGATATTGGAATGGGTTTTTAATTTGCATCAGGTATCACTAAATTGTATGTAGCAGTAACTAATTTAACTGCCGTCAATATTTACTGATTTGAAATTAAATTAAAAGAACTATTGTTTTAAAAAATGATTGATACACACAATGGAGAACAATTTCACGCGTTTTTTAACCACGTATTAAAAATACATAAAATATATAAAAAAAATACTGCCCAGTGTTACTATTATTGTTTAGTGCAAAACATATGATTTACTATCGTGCTATAGCAAATTAATAGGTAATGCTTATCACATTTTTACTTGAATAAAGTTCAGGATAAGGATAAAAGATCTACGTTTCCGTGTTGCCTTTATTTCTAGCACGCTAGTGATCTGCCCCGGCTTCGCACGTGTGTTATTATCCAACAACATATCGCCTATCGTATTCAAAACTATCCATTTCATGCTGAAATAAACCATACCTATTAATTTTGAAAATTAAAATCGCGGTTGTTTTCAGGGATAAAGCGAAAAATATATTTGAATTTTTTAAATTAATGTACAAAAAATCAGATATTACGGTTCATGAAGAATCCATATAGGTCACACCTAAAATCGAAATTAGTTTATTTCTAACAGAATCATCCTCAAAAACCTTGCAACAGTAAACCACGTTTTTTTGTCTATGCAATATGGTACATAGGTACACATACATCCATCTGTTTCCCAAGCGGGTAGGCAGAAACCACATAACGCCATCTGCTTCGATCCTTGGATACTCCTTTTGTCCCGCCCACATTCATAAAAAACTATATAACTATATTAAAACGTTTGCATTGCAGTTGTGGTGTACTTCATAACCAACAAAGTAAAAGATGCCGAATCCGACCTCATGGGCATCGCGGAGAAGATCTTCGACATGTCTGGTGGCGACCAAACCGAAGATGCTGAGAAACCTAAGGTATTAAATGCTCAATACTATACCAGCCTATTACTCTTCCACTGCTGAGCACCTGATCAACGCAAGATGGATGAAATGGCGACAGGTCACTGGAACAACTTGTGAGACACGGATGCCCCTCAAGTTAAACGGGAAAATATACAAGTCCGTGATTAGACCTGTTGTACTGTATGGGTCAGAATGCTGGGCTGTAAAAAAGGTGGATGAAAAACGATTGCATGTAGCGGAGATGAGAATGTTGAGATGGATGTGTGGAGTGACAAGAATGGATAAAGCAAGGAATAAGTATATTAGAGGAAGATTGAAAGTTGCGCCTGTTACAGAAAAATTTAAAGGGAGTCGTTTGTCGTTTGACGAAGCACATGTGACTAAAAGAGTGATGGATCTGAATGTTGATGGACGGAGAGCGAGAGGAAGGCCAAAGAAAAAATATGAAGGAGAAAGGAGTAAATGATGTGACGTCTGACTGTCTAGGGGAGAATGGAAGAAGATAACGTGTTGCGCCGATCCCAAATAGAATGGGACAAGGGCAGGTAAATGATGATGAGCAAAAGCCTCTTTTCAAACGGAGAAGGCACGAGCATTCATCACCACACTAGCTTAAAACGGGTTGGCGATTTTCCTCACGATGTTTTCCTTTACCAATGTCTGTGTTGTCCAAGATAAACTTAGAAAGTACATATTACGAATTGACTTGCCTGGATTTGACCCCATAACTTGAGCATGACAAGTGTGTTCTAAACGTTTGGGCCATCAAGAAATCTGTTCAATACGTAATTTAATATTTATCAATTAAAATCTCAAAGATCAAGGAGCTCGCAGCAAGTCTGAATCCAGCAATGGACGATTTTCGGCTGAATAACAATGACACAGATGATTTTGTTAACAAATAAAGTTATACTAATGTATTTGTATTGTTTCAGTGCTTGTGGTCGCTGTTCTACAACGTGAAAGACACGAGCGCTCCAGTGGCGAGCGTCAGTGACAGCGTGCACGTGTGCTCGGGACCCGACGCCGGGCTAGACTTCGACCGCGCCGTAGAACAGGTACAACTCTCATATTTATACACAATAGTGCATTCATGAACATGACGAGCGTCGTGCTCAGCATGCACGCGCACTCTTCGGTTATTTAGCACGTGTTCTTACCGTCATCTTCATTTCTGTGGTGCCTGCCCACCCTCATAGAAAAAAGGCGTGAATTCTTTATGATAACAAAAAAAAGTCACAAATTATGGGCTTAGTCTACAGATAATTAAGTGTACACAAAAGTATTAGCATTTGGGGCCGAACTAGGCATTGTATTTCAGCCCATAACGCCGATTCCCCTGAGTTACATTTAGTATTTAAGCTATGTATTTTAGTTAACCCTTGTTTAAAATGTACGTATCTAAAAGCGAAAGTGAGTTTGTTTGTTTGTTACCTCTTCCTGCTTTAATGCCAAAACCGATTGTGATGAATTTTGGTACATAGATAGTTAGGAACCAGGAGACGGATATAGGCTAATTTAAAAAAATGTGGGATGTGACGGAGAAAGAGGGAAGAAAAAGGAAAACTTAGCGTTGCTATTACAAATCAATAAGGCGCAAAGGGAATTGTGTTACCCCAAATTTAACGCGGGCGAAGCCGCGGGCGCAAGCTAGTAGATAACAAAAAAAAAGTAATAAGAAAAATAAATAACATGGTAAGTTTGTGTCAGTGTCCTCTCTTTGTGTGAAATGGGGATGTGCACAAACATATTATACATAAACTATGGGGCTATTCCACCCGCACCGATTCGTTCTGGCTTGTCCGTACTAGAAACCTGTATGTGTATGCAAACAACCAATGGTTTAGAACAAACATGTGCCATACACGGCCATATCTTTTGTTTGCGTAGATTTAGAGAGTTGATTTTTTCATAGCTCCAAGGGATACCGATACCAATAGAGATTTCGTAACGCATAGGCGTTCCCGAGAGAAAGGGTCTTGACAGACAGCCAGACGGAACACAGAATGGTCCTATAAGGGTTACGTTTTTTTCCTTTTGAGGTCATCATCTGCCTAGCCTTTTCCCTATGTTGGGATCGGCTTCCAGTCGTACCGAATGCAGCTGAATATCAGTATTTTACATGGAGCGACTGCCTATCTGACCTCCACAACCCAGTTAGTACTGGTAATGCCTGGATAATACTGGGAACACTACCTACCTGTAACGACTGTCAAAGATCTACAAATGACAGCCGGGACCAACGGCTTAACGTGCTTTCCGAGGCACGGAGGAAACTCGGTATGTAACGGGTGGTCACCCATCCACAGACCAACCTAGGCAAGCGGAGCTTAACCTAAAGATCGACCCGAGCGTCTGCTATTATTTAGCCACGAGCTCCTTTTGAAGTACCGGACTCTAAAAAAGAGTAAAAATATTACCGTCAAATGTTCTCCTCAACGTGTTTACTTCTTTGAAAACAAACACTTTCTTTATCTAAAAAGGTACTGCAATTATCATTGTTTAGATGTCAGCCCCTTTCGTTTAGTGGTCTGACGAGACACCTAAGTAAGTGGTCCTGGGTTGGATTTACGAATCGAGCAAATTGTTATTGGGTTATCCATTAGGAATTTTTAGTAGCACCCACAGAGTCTCTATTTGTGCCTGATTGATGGTTATAATTATGTACCGAATAGAGATTACCATTTACTACTAGCTATTGGATTACTGTTTCGTATTATATTTTTCATTTAAATAGCTCTTTCTTTAGTTTGTCATAACTGATCACTGATCCCTTTTAGATCCCGGCACTATCGAATGATGTAAAATACAAGTTTTTTTTTTCAAGTCAACGAGTTCGATTCGTGGTTATGAATTTCTACTTTTTGATATTCCAATTATGCAATTTTAGTTTTCGTTAAAATCGGGCTCCAGACTCCTTTAAGTATTTTTCGTTTTTCCTCATAGTTTCGAAGATTTTTCCAATCAAAATATGTTTTTTAAAATGTCGAGTAAGTTTTTTGCCGGTTCTTCTCCATAGGAAACGACCAACCCGAACTGTGCACCCTTTCTCGACGTTTTATAAGTGCCCATGTAGGCCATATAAAAATACTTTGATTTTCATTGATCAATTCGGGTTGTACTCTGCTTGCTCTTTAATCATAATTCAAAAGACACGTGGCTCCATCTACAATCATAAAAACGTTATTGTTGTTTCCCTCGGGAACAGTACTTATTTTCGGAATGAAAGGTACCCCATGTCCGTTTCGCTACACCTGATAACGTATATGACGCTAATTTTAGGATTAACGCTTCAGTGGTTTAGGCGTAAAAGGGTGACAAAAAAACATACTTTCGCATTTAAATATCAGTTAGGATTCAATTAATATTCAGGTCAAAGTGTAATCCACCATCACAGCGTACGTCAGTTCGTAAAACAATGCAATGACATGGTGAACAATAAGACAGTAACAAGAGAGACATCTCTAAGGGCCTTTGCACATGGAGCAACTATTGCAGCAACTGGCAACTAGCTGTTTATATATATTTCAATTGAACTGCGCACACATAGCAACTCGGTTCTGTTGACGTCAATAATTTTCAGTTGCTGTAATCGATGACGGATGATCGCTTACGGATATTTGTATTTTGACATAAGTTTTATGAGACTTAAGTCAATATACAACTATCCGTAAGCAAAACGAGTCGTTTTTGTTTATTGGAACTGGGCATAGTTGATTCCTAATTACCGCAACTAGCAACTGTTAAATATTATATAGATTTTTAAAGTTGCCGGTTTCCTCAACCAACAATCGCAAAGCGTCGGGCGATTTCAGACCCAATGAGGGTGTAAAATCGCCTTCTCCCTGTGCCCAACAATGCCCTAATGTGTTGGTTGCTCAACAAAGACAACAAACTATTGAAGTTGCTCACAGCCATAAAATTGCGACGTTATAGCAACTATCAACTTTTACAGGAAACTTTTAAAAAGTTGATAGTTTCCTCAACTTAAGTTGCTCTATGTGAAAAGCCCCTAAATGGCTGAGACTTAAGCTATTACATTTCAATGGCTACAATTAGCTGATATGCTATTGACATTGAACATTTAATGTCGAGGAACACGACACAATTCAATTACAGAAATGGGGCCGTGACCTCTAAGTTTGTTCAGTGACATCGTCACGTTGCGAAACATGATACGATGATAACAGGATGTCAAAGTTATTAGGTAAAAAACTTGATAACAATGAAACTATTGCGAAATACTCCACTAGAGAGATTGTCGTTGTACAGTGTTCTTGAGGTGAAACTATAATAGATTCTGCGTGTTCTTGAGGTACAGTCAGAAAAGGAGCTTAGTAACCAGACTCGTTAGAACAAGTTGACATTTTCTTTAAAATCCATGAATGTTTTCAAATAAAGTTAAGTTTATTGTAATTACTGTATAGATACGTTTGTGTGCAGGCACATCCGTAGCCTTTTCTCAGCTATGATGGGGTCGGCTTCCAGTCCAACCGGATGCATCTAAATGCCAGTATTATACATGGAGTGACTGCCAATCTCACCTCCACTACCCAGTTAGTAACACTGCTACCCTTGCCTTTAATGAAGCTGGATGTCAGACTTCCAGGCCATTGATTACCTGTGACAACTGTCAAAGATCTAAAAACGATTTCATTATATAGAAGCGCTTTCATTTCATATGTATGTGCTAGGTGGTCACCCCACCCATACACAGACGAACCTAGGCAAGGGCACTTAACTTATCGACCTGAGCAGCTGTTTTATTTTATTCGGATGGGAAATTATCAAATTACTTCTCCCGCTCTGGGCAGAGCGGGGGTGTCAGACTTTTACTTACTAAAACCCATTCACGTTCCTTCGTTTGTAACTTTCATGGTTATAACTTTTATGGTACTTCAATGATACATGATCTCAAGTAGCGTCTTTAATTAGAAAGCAAAATACTCTGACTGTACGGCCACGAGAAGTAGTTATGATTTTTTAAAAGACGTTGCCCCACACTATGAATTTTCTCTTGTATCGTGGGTGTGTTTACAAACATTTAAACTAACATACACAAACAGCCAGACCCGGAACAACTAACTGCCGGTCAGACAAATATTTGTTCCGTGTGGGAATCAAACCCGCGACACACAGCGCAGCACTCGATCGATCAGCCACTGCGCCAACCGTACCGTTGAGTTAAACGATTAGAAAACTATTTATAAAATAAATTCTCAAACTCCTTAAATTCTATCTCACTTTTTATGTTTTTTGTGTGTTACCTAATAAATACAATGAAAAGCACTTAGATAACACAATGATTTATGACCCCAAAACATGATAATTATTTATTTCCGTTACTCATCAACAATCATATGAGCATTATTATTGTTTTCATTACTCAATACAGATTGTGCGATTGTAATGTCGGTATCTCTAGGGTTCAGTAGTCAATAACTTTATCTAATCTATTACTTCGTAGTACTCTTACTATCCGCCATGTATGAATATAATCGAAGTTCACATAGCGTTGTTATCCAAGGTCTCGTAAAAGCGCCCAGATTATGCATTTTTCATATAATATTTTGTTCACGATTTGTGGCGCTCCAGGCTAATAAGCACCGCTCGGGTCGATCTTAACGCTTTTGCGGCGCTCGTCTAAATCCGTGGATGGGTGATCCTGATCACCGACACCGATCACCTACATACTGAGTTTCCTCAGTGCCTCGGAGAGCACGTTAAGCAACGGCTTAACTGTCAAAAATCTTAAACTAGTTAATACACGCTAGGGGCGTACCTGCCCCAGCGGACAGACCACCAGTGCGATCTCATGGTGGCATGGAGAGAGCGACTGTCGCAACCCCGTGCAGGGCACGCCAATACTAAACAATATGGAGATGGAGAGGCGCCATGGCGTCTTCACTTACCGCCTGACGCAGGTCCTCACCGGACACGGAAGTTCCTGCACATAATCGGGCGGGAGGAAACGCCCGGGTGTCACCATTGTGACGATCGCCCAGAGAACACGGTGGAGCACACAGTGGCGGTCTGCCCAGCGCGGGGCGGAGCACCGCCGTGCGCGAGCTAGAGGCGATCGGCGGCGGCGATCTCTCGCGTTCGGCCCTGGTTCAATCCATGGTCCGGAGCGAGAGGGAATGGAAAGCGGCCACCTGCTGCAAAGCAGTCTGCTAGCGAAGGAGGTGGCCGGGCGTTTGATGGAGACAACCTCAAACCAACCCAGCCGGTGCGGGAGACGACTTCCGGCCACCGCAGATGCGGACCTGTGTACGATGAGTAGCTCACCGTCCGTCCGTCTTTTGACGACAGGCCGTGTCGACGGCGCGTTAGTGTTCCACGCGCGCCTTAAAGAGATGACAGCAAAGCAGAGGGGCCTGGCAGGACCACCGCTTGCGGATTGTTCGAAAGAGATACCGCGGCCCCGGAACGTAAAGAGCAATAGAACAAACATGGGTGGGTTTTAATCAATACAAGCCTGACACTGCTCCCCTCTCCGATAAGAGCGGGGGAAGTTATTTGATGATTTCCCATCCGCATAAAAAGGGCGTACCGGCGGGGTACGAACCGCGGCTAAGGATGTCGCTGAGGAGTGCCCTCCTCCTGCTACCGCAAAGGAACAAGCTGCATCTTGTGAACATTATTTATTGGCTGGTCTAGAATTACAGACTCAGCATTGCGGGCTGGCTCGAGCACGGTAATAGGAATAGGAATATAATAAGGAAACGTTTACTAATGAACATCATGGAAGGGACATCCATCCATAAACGGTTTCTATCTCGTCGTATTTAGAAACCACGACATTCCGAAAAAACATACTACTGAACCCACCAGTGGTAATCAACGTAGTGAATATGTAGGTATAGGTACCGTTTTTGGCGCTATCTTTAGGAATGTCTTATCTTCTGCGTGTTTCTAATAAATGTTTAAAAAGTTAACGATAGACTAATATAAACATAATTATAATTGTTTATAGATACCTAAGCAAACTGAACACATGGTGGGTTCAATGAAATTATGGTGCAATTTATTGATAGCGGTCGAAATATAGAACGAAGATTTCTTGTATCGAAAGAAATTGATTGATTCGGTATCTACCATTTATTTCACTGTATTCGCTCTCAGTTCATTAGGTATGCGTAAACCTAGTTTAATAATACTTTGTTGCTGTTATTATGGCCATCGTGTATTCTTGTTAATTTACTTAGTTACGGTTCTGATTGTGACTAAAGAAACAATTATTTACAAAAACAAACGATTAAAAATAAACAATGAGCTGCAATCAAATAATACCATGTATGATGTATATTATTATACATCTGAATTACAGAAACTACGTGCAGACTGGTAAACTTATCAATGAAATGTATAATTAAATATGACGTTTATTTCACAGGCTGAGCAGATTTTCAAGAAGATCTGTCCAGGCGAGGAGTTCCTGCCGCGCGCCCCTGACCCAGAGGAGATCGTTTTCCAGGATGACGTCACGCACGGGCCGGAGTTCCAGCGCGAGCACGACGATGATGGCGACGCAGACGCACCCAAGGAGTAGGCACACGCGCAACGTGCCGCGTTACAGTCCCATCAGCACGTTTGAGCGAGTTGCCGAGCTTCCATGGCTCTAGAAAATGTGGATGGACCCAATTTATACCAACACAAAAAATTATTCGCCTCGCAGACACCAAAACCGCTATCGCAAACAGCACCATGATAAAGAAAGCTTTGTATCAAAAGCGCCTCCACTCTTTTCTAGGACCACGAGTTCTTGCTCTAGTTTAAGTCAATATCAATTTCATGATTTTAATACCAGAAACACGCTTAAACGTGCTGAATTCAGCTAAGATGTAATCTCAGTAAGATTTATACGCTTTGGTCGCTTGACTTCGTGCATTCCGACTGGTGCGTTAGGTTTGAGAATGTAAGATACCGACGTGGTTGTCGCAAGTGCTCACATTGCGAGTATGTGCTTATCGAAATTTGAGACCTGCTAAGTCTGCTTCTGCCTCGAATTCATTAATAACTGATAAGCGAACTTATCGCTTTGATAGTTTGAACTTTTAAGGAATGAGTAGTTTGATAGATTTTGTAACCGCATTATCAACTGAGACTTAGCCGGCCGCTTTCTAGGTCTATCTGTGGTTTGTCAGGGTAGACTATAAGCTGGGTTGTCTTGATATAGTCAGCAAGATCAACTTTAAGCATTTTGAGGCTAACAATTGAAAACGATACTAATAGTGTATTCAGCCAACGTCACGCCAAGATGTTTTTGAAGACCAGTGTAATACTGACTTGATATCAATTTTAGGTATTTAAGAAATATTTGTATTATCACATGGTTGCTACGCTCTCTAGAGATCTATTATGTTTTATTTGGCGACGAATCAGTAGCAGACGATAATATTATGTGCAGTTGCGGTAGTATTACTAGCTAGGATGCAGTTTTTAAAATGTTAAGCGTAACATTTTTGGACGCACCAGTCTAAATCATAGATTGTAGCACATATAATTTTTATTAAGTTATTTAGCACTTTTATGATATTTATTGTCAAATTAAAATAATCATGCCTGCGCAGCTTGTGCATTTATAATTCCAATAAATTGTGATTATTAGAACACTTGTTGTTTTCTTTACGGATCATTCCTACACGCCTATCACCCGTTACATTCGTAGATGTCGGAAATAATCATCCTGAACTAAATAATAATGCCAGCTCGCTATTGTCCTCATAGCAGATCCCGACACATCAGAGAATTCATGAGCATTTTTCACAATTACCACCACGTTGACCAGTGACACTGATCACTTGCACTTCAACACAAATATCGGTTAGAAACTGATCCATTTCAAAACAGTCAGTGACAGAAGTTATGCGTTCAGAGCAGTCGGCACCGATTTTTTTTTTAGTACTGGAATACTGCCATCTCTAGACGCTGCCTTCGTGCTTTATGCTTACCAGGTTATATCTCAAAGCGGAATTCTAGTTTTTAGGCGCGTCGCCCACACGACCAAGAGTCGAGGCGCAGACGGGGCGCGGGCGCGTTAGGCGCGCCGCCCACCGCCCACACGACATTTGTAAAGAAAATCTCGTTGCGGCGTCACTCTGATGTTAGACACGCGCCTCGACTCTTGGTCGTGTGGGCGACGCGCCTTAGGGTTTCCTTCAGATTGATGTCCAAGATAGACTTATCGTATTGACCCAGTTGTTCTGGCAAATACTTCTGAAGTACGAATACAGGTTCGAAACCATACTATGTTCTTACGTACTGCTTATCATTTTCAGGAAAAATCAATTATCTTTCACAAACAAAACATTTTTTTTCATTCATAGCACTGTTTTGTTTGACTCTTATTGGGACCATTTCAAACATTTTTGTTTGAAACTGTACAATCCAATGGATGCGCCTTATACATCAGCACTGAGTTACATTTTTCCTATACATATTTTAGATTATATGTTGTAAAAGTCAATTTTAGTGTAAATAACTAGTGGTCGTAAGGAAGTAATTACATTCAAAAATAAAACCACAATTCAATTGAATTAAAAGAAGCCTTGTGAGTTTTGTGTGCCTTGGCTTCAAACCAGTTATTATGAGCAATCTTATTAGCACCTAGTAGATATTGTGTAATAATAATATTCATGTTGGTTAGAATAACAAAACGGCGATATTTTATTTCACACTTTATTTAAAACTTGATTTTAATCACAAAGCAACAAATTGCTTATCTTAAAACATCAAGACAAAAACATGATAAATGTTAAAATGGAATACTCTGTTGCAATGGATAACATACACTTCTACATATAATATATTTATTTTTAACACCTACTTACATTCAAACTCATAGTCTTAAAAAATAAATTGATTACGTTCTTCAAATATTAACTAGATCTTTCCTTACATTCAGATATACATATATTGATTTACTTTTTAAGTCCCTGAGACTTCACCCTTTTTCAGAATAATCGTTTCTCATAAGAGAACAAACTGTGCACATTGCCTTCCAATTGAGCAGAGTAAGTCCTCTTCATGAATCTCAGATCTCCAGTGTAGCTCATTTCACGTAAGATGCCAACAGATCGTGCCCCAATGTCTTGGCAGCTGTGTTGCATGCCTGCCTGTAAGTATGGTAGGAATCGCAGGACTGAGCCTTTGTCTACAATGCTTCCACTCACTCCCTGAGCCACTCGGTGCTTATCAGTCTCTTTGTGGAAATATCTGCTCATTGCAGCCCCTTTACCATCTTTGTTCTCCATAGCTTCTAAGCTGCCCATTCCTCTGTACTTCTTCAACCTCACTCCATCAGAAAAGAAGTATTCTCCAGGTGCTTCTGATGTTCCAGCTAATAGCGAACCCATCATGACAGTTGTGGCACCCAATGCTAGTGACTTGACAATGTGACCCACTGATTGAATTCCACCATCTGCAATAACTGGCACGTTGAACTGGCGAGCATAGTTTGCAACTTGATACACTGCAGTGGCTTGAGGACAACCACAGGCCATTACTTCTTGGGTTATGCAGATAGAGCCACTGCCCATACCAACTCTCAAGGCATCAGCACCAGCATCAATAAGATTCTTAGCTTGTAGTCTTGTCACTACATTACCTCCAATCACTTGGATGTCAGGGTAGGTCTTCTTGATATATCTTATCATTTCTGCCTGATATATAGAATTTCCTTGTGATGAATCAAGAATAATAACATCCACTCCATTATTGACTAGCAACTTGAGGCGTTCCCTGTCTGATTCACGGGTTCCAATAGCAGCTCCAACTAAAAGCTGTTTGTTGGAATCTTTGGATGCATTGGGGTAGCTGCGGGCTTTCTTTAAGTCAGTTCTTGCAATAAGGGCAACTAGTTCACCATCTCCATTAATAATAGGTAGTTTACCCTTCTTGCTCTTCTCGAGTATGTAATTGGCATCTTGTAGAGTGACACCAGACTGAGCAGTTATCATATCATGAATGGGAGTCATAACTTCTTTCAGACTTAGTTGAGGATCTCCCTCCCTGAAGTCAATATCACGAGAAGTGACTATCCCAATTAGGCGTCCTCCTAACTTGCCATTTTCTGTGATGGGATAACCAGTAAAACCATTTTTTTTCTTAGCTTCAATGACATCAACTACAATATTATCGGGGCCCATGCAGACAGGATCCCTGATGAATCCATGTTTATACTTCTTTACTTTGTGTACTTCATTGGCTTGGTATTCTGGCGTGCAGTTGTGGTGGATGATACCGATGCCGCCGCAGAGCGCCATCGCTATTGCCATATCGGCTTCGGTAACGGTGTCCATAGGAGCGGATACAAGCGGTGATTTCAGGTTAATCTTTTTAGTAAGAGGCGAAGTTAGATCCACTTCCTCTGCAGTGAAGTCAATGTATCCGGGTAGCAACAGGAAATCATTGTAGGTCAGGCCCTCGCGGTTTTCGAAGATCTGAGCTGCGGAGAGTCCGTCGCGAAGATCTACATCCCCCTTGGCAGTCATTTTAGCGGCACGTGGACCTTACGACGCTGTAGCGACTGCGGTAGACAGTTATTACGAATGTGCACTGTACGTATGTCAATCACATTAAAAGCAACTCGAAGCCTGTTATAGGATCCTAAATAAGTATGTGTTGCAGAACTAAATCGCACACGTGGTGTTTGTTTAAAGTTGAAACTTGTTCTAAACAGCAATCTTCATGGGATTGAATTTATAACTTCTTCTCTGTGTAAACTTGGCGTGTTAAAGGGTAAACTCTCAAAAATAGATTTTCGAAAAAATAGTAAATCTTTTACAAAAAAGTAATGCCGGCTACTCCACGTTCTATTGAAATGACACTGACAATAATTTCTAGTGTTACCATATTTGTAGAAACATATTTAGGGTTGCCAACCTTTTCTTAACCAACGAGTGGAAAAATAGAGTTATTCCCAATAGTGCTTGTTTTTGTTTTGTTTGTTTTTAAAAATTGTCTGGCAGTTTGAATATCAGAAGTGACCTACACATATTATGTCCTTATTTTGGTATTGTTTGTCGTGTAGAGCTCCTGACAAATGTTTGTACTCGGTGGACAGGTCCACTCAAATCTGTGTGGTTCTTTCTTATATACCACCTCAGACTTTAATCTGTAAGTAAGTTACCCAAGATCTTTGTCTGGACTATAAGAGACTATGACCTATGAGTTTGTTTGGGCTGTTTCTTCTCAGAATAGGATACGCAACACCAGCCTCTTCTTGTTTTTAAAAAGACTTGTAAAAGTTTTTGTAAATACCTATTTGCAAACGCTTTTACATCTCACAAGATTGTTGAGTGAAACAAAAACAAAATAGCAGCCTTTACACTTATTCAAAAACAGCAAAAGTCTGAAAATATTGCTATTCTATTTTGGCACTTTTACGCATATTTAGGGAGTTTTTGTGTATTGGCAATTTAGTAAAGAACAAGCAAGTAGGTACACCCGACGACACATCAACCTAAAAAAACAATTTGTGCGGATCACTCATCATACGGGAAATCTACGGTGCGCGATGCGTAGTTGAGAGGTTGAAATTGATTTTTGGTGGTTGTGTCGTCGGGTGAACTCGGGTGTACCAGTCAACAGATTCATTAAAAGAGCTTATTCACTTATTTGTTAAAACCATGGACTTATTTTTTGACTCGTCTCTAGCGTCACACTTCTCAACATGGCAAATAGTACTACGGCGCCATCTATGCAACCTTAGAAGAACTAACTGCGAAATCCTACATCTCGCAAGCGGAGTTATCCGCGAGTTTAGCCCCTTTCCTTTAGGAGACGAATAGCTTGATACCCTGTTCTTTAAAACCCTAAAGTTATAACGCCTATTTACTGCTTTTTACTTTTCACTTAATCTAGCAATTCAAAGTTCATTGATTTTTGTTACTAAACTAGGTCAATATAATACCTACTCTTCTCAACTCGTGATTAATGTGCTTAAATATAAGAATAATAAAATTGTGTTAACTAAAATATCTCGACTTGGCACACAAGGTTATCGATATGTGGAATGTGAATCGGCTCGACTATCATTGTACCGAAAGTCGTAACGGCTAATGGCCTAATAGCCAAGAGCCTCGACGACCATTTAATAATAATAAATAAATAAATAAATATCTTGGGACAACTCACACACGGCTATCTGATCCCAAGCTAAGCAGAGCTTGTGTTATGGTAACCAGACAACTGATATACATACTTATATAATTTATAAATACATACATATTATAGATAAATCACACCCAGACACAGAACAAACAATCATGCTCATCACACAAAGTTTGTCCTGGGTGGGAATCGAACCCACGACCTCCGGCTCAGCAGTCAGGGCCACTAACCACTGGACCAACAGGCCCGTCCTTTTGTCGAAGCTCTCCGTTGGCGGTTGGATCATGGGCTCGATTCAGAAGGCAGTAGTCGTCGATACGGCCCGCACTGTGAGAAGGTTCCAGTCTCTAGTCTGGTCCCTAACCACTGGTAGCTTGGACCCTGCTCCCGATACCGGAGGACCACTATTTTTATATTTTTGAATGTTATTTTAAGAAATATTAAAAAAAAAACTATACAAATAAATAAAGTATTAATCCTTACTTCCTTACTTATAATATTTAAAATTATTAATATTTAATATTATTTTTTTAATATTATAAAAGCGAAAGTGAGTTTGTTTGTTTGTTACCTCTTCACGCTTTAATGGCTAAACCGATTTTTATGATTTTTTGTATAGAGATAGTTGGGAACCAGGAGACGGACATAGGCTTTTATTTTAAAAATGTGGGATATGAGGGAGAACGAGGGAAGAAAAGGGAAAACTTAGCGTTGCTATTACAAATCAATAAGGCGCCAGGGCAAAAACTGCAGGTAGCAGGTATTGTGTTATATCGAATTTAACGCGAGCGAAGCCGCGGGCAAAAGCTAGTTCTATATATTAAAACAAACCGACGAATAATTTGAACCCAAGCAATAATTTAGACAGTAGGTACCTCGATTTTTAAGACGCGTTCGCCTAAGCTTGACTTGACTTTTTTAATTAATGGCGTTTGTGGTTGTGGAAGGAGACACCACAATTTTGCCAATATCACGTAGGTACTATGGTAGACAATCAAACGCTGGAGACTATGTCAGTAATTATTATTGATAAATAGAACACAACAAAGAGTTTAAATGATTTAAAAAAGATAACAAACAAATAATGAACCATTTTCTGCACAGACATTTAAGACACAGTGTTCAAAGAGAGAAAAAAAAATGTTTAATAGTTGTTTTAAATTACAACTTTATTTTATTAACTTCAACAAACTTACACAGTTTATGTACAAAACGAGAGAACACAAGGGAGAGGAGACATTTAACGGATGTGGGACGAGGGATATGAGGGGGAATAATTTCGTGCAAAGAGAATCTCAATTTAGGGCAGCAGAAAAGTAAATGGTCCACGTTTCCGTCATCCAAACCGCATTCACAAATAGAGCTATCCCTAATCCTAAGTTTGGCCAGAAAAGAGGGGGAGCAACAATGATTCAAACGGAGCCGGCAGATAGTCGATGTAGTTAATTTATTTGCCAACTTGTATTTGAAAAACCAAGGTTTATGGGGAATGACAGGTTGAATATCGCAATAATATTTACCTTTCACAGACTTAGAGATTTGCCATTCTAAAGACCATGTTTTAAACAAAATTGACGGTAAAGTGGTACAAATGTCATGAGAGTAAATTTCAGAATGGGCTAAGGAGCCTGTGAGAATAGCATTTTTAGCACATGAATCAACTGATTCATTCCCATGAATACCAACATGACCTGGGATCCACGCTAAAACAGTTTTAATACCTAGTTTGTGGCATTCAAACAGCAAATCTCTAATTTTCAAAATAATAGGGAATCTAGATTTACATTTAAAAGGGTTAGATATAATAGATTGAAGACAACTCTTTGAGTCAGAAAATATTATGGAATTATTCATGTTGTGAGATTTAACAAATGAAATGGCTTCAAAAATTGCTATCGATTCACCTGTAAAAACAGATGTAATCGAGGGGCACTTGTAATTTAAAATTATTTTTGTAGATGGAATCCAAACAGCTACACCAACTGGACCATCATCAGAGGCTTTTGAAGCATCAGTAAAAATAGTTACCCAGTTGTGGAAATCAACGGAAACTCTATTATTAAACACCGAATTTGCTTCCACTGTGCTTATATTAATACCAAAGTCTATGAGGACATCAGGACGGAAAACTAGAGCATTATAGGGGATAGAATAAAGAGGCAAAATACGGCATTGAAAGAGTGGGCTAGGAAGACGGGAGAATTGAAGGTAGGCACGGAGAAGACAAGGAACTTTTAAATTAAAGCGAAGACTGCCAGAGTCAAAAATGGAAGATAATTGGTCCAGCTTACCGAGAAGGGGATGGTCAGAATTTTGAACAAGTTTGAAGAAAAACCTATTAGCAAGAAATTGTCTACGAATAGACAGAGGAGGATCAACATATTCGACTTGCATAGCATTAATAGGAGACGACTTCATCGCCCCAATAATGATGCGTAAGCATTTTGATTGAATTTTGTCAAGTTTTTGAAGCCCAGATTTATTACAGGGCTCTAATAAGAACAATCCGTAATCAAAATGACTTCGAACTATAGCATTATAAATAAGTTTTTGAGAGTAGGGATGAGCCCCCCACCAAACCCCAGACAGGGATCGGAGAACGTTGATGTTTCTTTCACATTTTTGGGCAACATAATCATTGTGAGCAGTACCCGATAATTTAGAATCAAGCCAAATACCTAGGAATTTAA
This sequence comes from Ochropleura leucogaster, assembly GCA_958449745.1. NCBI lineage: Eukaryota > Metazoa > Arthropoda > Insecta > Lepidoptera > Noctuidae > Ochropleura > Ochropleura leucogaster. The sequence goes on along the minus strand of OY288206.1, from coordinate 15,046,353 downwards.
CTTTGTTATCCTGGGGAATAAGCTCACCATTTATTTTAATAATAACAGGAGAAACTAGTCTTTTTTTTGTAAAAACAATGGATGTGCTTTTCGCGGCTGACAAGGACAAACCGTGTTGAATGAGCCAATCATGTAAGTACCCCAGAGCAGAATTTAGGCGCTCAGAAGCTTCTTCCAGAGATGATGCAGGGGAGTATATAGCCAAATCATCCGCATACTGCAAAATTTGACAAAATGAGTCTACAGAAAGATGTAAGTCGAAAGTGTAAAGATTGAAAAGAAGAGGACTCAAGACTGAGCCTTGTGGTAAGCCTTTCCAGATAGTCCTAGGGGAAAGAAGAGAATCTTGGGACTTAATAGAGATGGACCTCTCCATCAATAAGTTGCATATAAAACGAACCAACTTCACAGGGATATTTAACTGATGGACAAGTTTGTGTTTGAGCACTGGAAGTTGAACGTTATCATAAGCTGATGTTATGTCTAGAAAAGCACCAACTAAATACTGTTTCTTTAACAGAGAGATTCGAATATCAGAAATTAATATGCTAAGACTATCTATAGTGCTCATACCTTTTCGGAATCCAAACTGTGATGCGGGCAATAAGTTTCCATTTTCAACAAACCACTCAAGCCGGTGTTTGATCATATGTTCGGCAATCTTACACAGAACTGACGACAGAGCAATGGGTCTATAGCTATTTGATTCTGACGGGTTTTTGCCGGGTTTAATAACTGGAATGATAATTTGATTCTTCCACGGTTGAGGGATAAAACCAAGCTCAAAAAAGTTATTAAGCAGATCTAAATAATATTGTTTGCATAAATTTGAGGCATTTTTTAAAAATGAGTACGGAATACCATCTATCCCAGGAGAGGAATCCATGAGACCATCAAGTGCCAGTTGGAGTTCAGTAAATGAAAATGGAGAGTCAAAATCATTTAGGGAAGGAAGAGGAACTAAAGGAGAGGGAAAGTAGTCTAAATTAGGGACTGAAGGGGGAGATAATTTATCAGAAAAGGAATCAAGCCATGAGGACGGATCATTCGCTAAAATATCAGGAATATTACAAGAACCTCTATATCTTTTAATTTGTTTCCAAACCAGGGAAGAAGGAGATCGGGGAGATAAACTCTGGCAATAGCGGAGCCATCCCTCTTTTTTCTTTTTAGAAAGAAGTCTAGTGGCAAAGGCAGCTTTCTTTTGATAAATAAAAAAGTTTGAAAAATTCATTGACCCATTATAATTCTCCTCTGCTATTTTCCTGGCTTTCACAGCTGATGTGCATTCAGAGTCCCACCACGGAGTGGAAACTCTAAAGCTGAAAGGTTTTTTGAGAGGAAAATTTTCATCAGCGCTGGCAGACACCGAATCCACAAACTTAGAGTAAGAATCAACAAGGTTGTTGTGGTCAGGAGAAGGGAGTGATTCTATTTTATTATCCAAGGAGGCAGAATAATTAGACCACTTGTCAGCCTTTAGTCTATACTTAAGGGAAGGGTTGAAGTTACGTACTGGAACTACTCTGTCTGAAATAGACACAAGAATAGGAAAATGATCGCTACCATGAGAATTGGCCAAGATATTCCAAGAAAGAATAGAAGCTAGAGAAGCCGAGCACACTGTAAGATCGACGGCTGAGTTGGGATTTTGCGTAGGACGAACTCTCCTAGTAGGGGAACCATTATTAATAACACAGACATTTGCTTCATCAAAAATTTCGAGGAGAGAAAGACCAAAACTATCATCATAGCTCGAACCCCACGAGCGATGGTGGGCATTTAAATCACCCATGAAAACGATTGGAGAAGGGACAGACGAAAGAATGCATAAAAGATCAGGGGCTAAACGGGAATGGGGATGAGGGATGTATGCCGAGAGAAAAGTAATATCAAAAGCTCTAACGGCAACAATATTAATATCAGGGGATATAGAAGGGAGAGGAATAAAGGAGAACGGAAGAGAGCGCCTAACTAGAAGGGCACTTCCGGCATACCCATCAGCCCTATCATCACGAAGACAAGAGTAACCCGGAATCCTGAAACGAGAACCAGGAACCAACCATGTCTCCGAGATGGCAATGACAGACGGGTGAAATTTGTTAATTAAGTAAAAAAGATCAGGCTTTTTCGGTCGTATGCTTTTCGCGTTCCAAGTTGAAGGAGGACTAGGTCCATAATTGGATGCTGAAAGAAGATGAATAAGTTTATGGGCAACGTGGGGCGGTAAAGGGGAATTGTTACGGGAAACAAGACTAACAATGAGAGATAAAAGCAGTTCTAACAGACTATCCTCTTGAGGAGGCCCTGCAGAAGAATTCTGTTGGAGAAGGGTATACCCGTTGGGGAGAGATGACGGAACATTAGCAACGATAGCGTTGTGAGCGTCTTTGTCGAATGACTTGCCCAAAGGAGCTCTGGGGCGAGGAGAGGAGAAAACAGTTTTCCTGTAAGACGTAGAGGTTGAAGGGGAAATAGGAACAGATTGGGAAGAAGCATTGGAATATTGGGAAGATGAAAAATTTTTTGTCGCTTCAGAGTAAAGTTTAGAGGTCTTCGGAATAGATCGTGAAGCCTCTTCATATGATAAATTATTTTGAGACATTATGATTTTGATTGACCTCTGTCTACCCTGTTCAGGACAGCTATTACTATAAGAGTAGTGCTGCCCCAAACAGTGGATACAAGAGGCCAACGACTCCACCACATTGCAAGTATCACCCGAATGCGGTTGAGTGCACTTAAAGCACCTTGATTTAGAGCGACACTGGGCCTTCACATGACCGAAACGACAACAATTAAGGCATTGGATAGTGGGAAATTGATACGTCTCCACAGGGAGAGAAGTATGGAAGCAGAAAATTCTTTGGGGGAGAACTTGACCTTGGAAAGTCAGGACGATAGTTTGTGTCGGGAGCCAAGAGGACTTCCCCTCCTCTTTAACTTTACGGTTCAGTCTACGGGCTTTTAAAATAATACCGCATTCGGCAGGAAGGATGAGTGACTCAACAAACTCATCCATCGACATGTCCACCGGCACTTGACGGACGACACCCATTTTGGTGATATTATACGATGGAATTGACGCAACATATTTATGAAGTTCTAGGACCGGAAGATCCAGAAACTTATTAGCCGCAACACCAGATTTGAATTCTACAGAAATTTTATTTCTGCCCACTCTTTTGATACCGTCTGTACAAATGTTTTTAATATTATTTTGTGCTAAGAACTGGCCAAACCTTATGGGACGAATGGACGTCCCAGAGGATGGATCCGGTTCAATTCTGGAAACGTGTACAATGAAAGGACCTTTATCGTTAGGATTGTAGGCCTTAACACCGACTACAAGTGACGGATGAACGTATATAGTTTGGATGGAAGGAACAGTTCTATCTCTATCGGATTTCTTTTTTAAAATCGGCTCTATTTCAATTGTTTCCTCATCAATGAGGCGACGCTTACCCAAACTAGAAGAGAAGATCTCGTCTGGGGGATCAGGAGGTTCAGGCGGTGATGGACTCAAGTCCATCATTCTTGGAAGAGCTACTGAATTAGGAAAGTGTAAATCTGTGCAGATAAAGAGAAATTAAATAAAAAATTAATTAAAATTACAAATTTTTCCGTTTTTTTACTCACTGACGCGTGTGACAGCTGCCACCTCCCGCCGAAGAATCGCGCGTTCGCCTAAAGCACGTTAAGTGGTTGATCCCGGCTGTCAGTTGCAGATCTTTGATAGTTTTTACAGATATTTAGTGTCCTGAAAGTCTGTCAAACAAGGGGTATTGTATTTGTTCCAATAAAGTTGATCCAGGGCAATGCAGCAATGCCACCCGAGTAAAAAGTGTCGAGGAGGTGGTTTTAGCCAATAAGAGTCAATGGAACATCTTCATCATTGGCCATCAATTGAAGATTTCCAAACGTAAAAACAAGAATAGGTTGCTGCCTCTGGTGATCACAATTTACGCTTGAAGTTGAGTGAAATATCGTATTAAATAGTACTAACTGGCTTGTGGAGGTCTACAAGCAGTCGCTCCATGTAAAATACTGGTATTCAGCATACCGCAACATAGTTGATAGGCAGGTAGAGAATAAACGTCTTTCCAAATGAAGTAAGTACCTACTATACTTACGTAATCATCATTTTATAGCTATAAAATAACATCCGTTGTTTCTATTTCGCTGGGTCAGCAACTCGAGAGTATGGTATTTCCTGAAAACGACCTAACGTCTCATCTAGTCATTAGATGGTTAGTTCTGATTGTAATGCGATCTATCAACCATGGTGATGGCACATACAGTAATGTTATAAACTCTAAGTAGATCTAGCCGTCCTTTTGCTGTCGTCCCCCAGTGACGCCCAAAAAAGGGGATCTTGGCCCATCAGAGATGCCCTTAGCATGTACCTAGTTGTTTAGTTTTTAAGATTTTTGCTCTAGCTGGAGACCTTACTTTCCAGGCACCTACAGGATTGCCCAGATAAGCAGACGAAAACCTACCATATCTTAAGTCTCTGTACCCACCTACGCGGTTGTCGTGCACTCTAACAACTTTTGAAATTTATGCATTTCAGGTATCCATGATGAGGTGCTGGTTGCGGGAATCTGGTGGACGCCAGCGGCACACAACCATAGAGGTATTCACTCTATGCACACAACCGGTTGATGAGGCGATAGTTGGGGAGACCTGTGTCTATGTGTTTTTCTTTTAACAATCAGTAGCTGGAGCAGGAAGTATTTTTAGTAAGAGGCGGTATTTTTAACGCAATGACGGTAGGTCCCCACCATGATTTTAATGAACCATTGTACTTCAGTTTATATTCCCCTTGATTATCCTAAGCTTTATTGGGGGAATTAAGTAAAACTATTAAAAAGTAAAAAAAAAAAATGTAAAGTTTCGATACCCAAAGAAAATAAACGGGCCAAGTGCGAGTCGTACTCGTGCGCCTGCGCCGAGGTTTCCGTACAAACGTGCGTCATAAACGGCCCTAGTATTTTACATATATAATAATTAATTTTCAACTCGATTCCTTCACGCGTTCCCAAGATAATAGGTCTTTACAGACGGACAGTCGGACAACAAAGTGAAAAATAAGGGTTCCGTTTTTTTCTTTTTGAGGTACGGAACTCTAAAAAACCGACAGTCAATCAGTTAATCATCGTTGGGTCTGGGCGTGCTCTTGTAAATCCCTAGTACGGTTGAGTAACTCTACGTTATATATTACACTGCATGAGTAAGGTCCTACCCAGGTGTAACTTACATGCATTGCAATTTTCATACATTATTTTTGGCTTTCGGTATTAAAATTATATACCTACCCACCTAGCAGCTACACATTTAACTTTTAAGTGAGAAATTCTTAATCGGCAGTCCAGATTAGTCTATTCGTCAATCTAGTTTGTTTGTGTCCATAATTCTTGCCGAAGCAGGTTTTTTTTCAAAATTAGAAAGTTAATTTACGGTACAAAATGATTACCTACATTTCGGGTTTTTCCAATACTTGTTTTTGTGAACGCCAAGTTGACGGTCCGTCTCTTAAGAGATTTTTTGTCAACTAGGTACCTACGTAAAAAGAAACCGGCCAAGGGTTCCGTACAAACTTACGACATAAACAGCCATATCTTTTCACTGCCTAGGTTGGTTTTTTACAGCACAAAGGGACCACAGAGTTGAGTGTATGGTAATACAAGTCGATACGTCCACGCGTTCCCGAGATGAAGGGTCTTGACAGACAGACGGGCAACGAAGTGATCAAATTAGGGTTCCGGTTTTTCCTATTGAGCTACGGGACTCTAAAAAGAAAAAAAACGTGTTCATGTTCTTATTTGTAATTTAGAAATTAATTTTATTTCAGTGTGACTCACGAGATAAAAAAAAACTAAAGCTTCTACGCTTTTCAATAAAAAAAGATGAGTAAATTAAATAACTTTCCTTTTTAATTTCCTTAATTCTAGAATTACAGTTTTATTCATTAAAAGTAATAGCTTCCAAACATTTAGGCTAAGTTAACTAATTTAAACGAAAGAAATCTGTATTCATTCACATATCAGCATTCACTTTTTCACACATTTCTCTTAAATGTCACTATCACCTTTAGCGCACTGACAGGGTTGAAGGGGTTTCCGGGGTCAAAAGGACAATCTTTTGTAGGTCTGAATTACGTACCAACAAGGTGAATTCACTGGTCCGCCTTGATGCACTGTCCGTTTACCTTAGCGAATCCTGCAGGACATGGGTCGCCGTTAAATGACGATCGTTCATCCACATCGGGCACGCTTCCATTATTCGGAATGCTCACAAATGCTGGTTTCACTATGGTTGCATTATCACTTTTGACAGTTACAGTATTCTTCCATATAACTGGGTTGACGACCTGTTCTGGTGTTCTACTGTTATCAAAAGAAATGTCTCCGTACACGTCGTTGCTAAAGTATTCGCTGTTAGTCACTAGATCACTATTGTTCAACGGTCGGTTCACTTTGTCTGGTATCTTGGAAGAAACAAATAATTTTCGTTTTGGTTGGGTATCTCTCGTGGCCGACGGCAGAAGGTTAAGGTTGCCATTTCCATTGACTTTTTGTGGCTGGTCTCGATCAGCTGGTCGAGGCGGATTTGTGTACAGGCGTGGAGGTTTCGAAGTTCGAAGCTCGCTATATTCCTGATATGGAACCGGTCTGCGGTCAAACGCTGGCACGTGCAAAGGTTGTAGGTTTGTAACTTGTGACACGACTGCTTCTTGGCCGTGGATTTTTCCCACTGCTAATAATGCAAAAACGATGAGTAATTCACTCATGACAGGGTTATTCACTATGAAGGGATTATTTTTTAACTAAAAACAGCGAAATTACTTTTAAATAGTAAGTCTCGTGAATGGACAGTAAATAATGTGTTTGTTGGGAAACAGCTGGACACGTAATAAGGAATCAGTTTGTTGTTCATTGGGCTTCACGCTTTTTGCACTTAAGGCCAAGACGCAACGTAAATTATGGTTTCGCGAACATGATCATGGTAAATCATTGCAATAGATAGTTAGCTACAGATTTTTTTTAATGCATAGATAATCAAGTAAGTAGGATGTCATGGTAAATAGATGTGTCAAACAGGTAAAATGTGAGATCAGTGTTGTTTTTCTAATAGCATTTATGATAAGGAAAAAATAGCATTAAATTACCGGTTTAGAAACACCAAGGTAGACAGCTAGTTAGGTACATATTATAAAAATTTCCTGTCTAATTCCATGAAAAAACAAACAAAACAACATGTTGCAGACCCATTAACAACAAAATATCGAAGATATGTTATAAGACAGTCATTGTGCTAAGGTCATTATAATGCCTGCAGCAGGTGGATGTACTGGGTCACAAACTAACACATTATAAAAATATTTTTTTTTTAGTACTTATGTACATTTAATGAAACAACATTCTGTATTCTCCTTAAAGGTTAATTGTAAGTAGATATTTATTTATAGATGCGGTATAGTGATTGTCTTAACATGTAGGTAGGTAGGTACCTTCACAGTAGGTCGAAGGTAATAAAGTTTAAGTTTGTTTTACAGATTCAATTATAATTAGAAGTAGACCCCTTAATGTCTCAGTGAACGAGAATTTCTAAAAATAAAATAAGAATTTTACTTTGGTTTGGTCACAGTCAGACAAACAAGTTATTTAGGTATTGGGCTAACAAAATTACATTTCAGGTATTTCTAGATTGAATCGATGGAGGGAGTGAATTAACAAGATGCAAATAGATATAAATATATTTTTTTATTCAATTTGTAGTCACATTGCTTACAGCTGCTATTTTTAAGATTATTCATTTTTGCATCCTTATGTCTAATGCCAAGTCCTCATCTTCGTCGTCTGGTTTAAGTTTACTGTTATCTGTGTCTCTTTTGGGGGCATTAACCTCTACTTTGTCACCGCCGTAAACATAATCGTTGGGTCCTAGTGGTACGAAAAGAGGATAATCATCTCCAGGTTTATTGATGGGTTTGTTTGTGGTTTCGCCAGTCGGCTTGTATCCGTTATTAGGTTTCTCGTGCCCTATAATTGGAGGGTTCAGTACTATTGGCTTGGAGGTTACCAGGTCAGTTGTTTGATCTTGATTTCCACCTTGGATTGGTTTTTCAGAAGGCTTATTGTTATAATCGTTATTTTGATTAGGTTTTCCAAATATGCTGTCTAAATCGAAATCCTGGTTGTTTGGGTTTTCATTTTGGTTGTTTAGATTCCCCTCCTGTTGCTTGGGGTTTTCATTCTGGTTATTGGGATTTCCAAATTGGTTGTTGTTGTAGTTTGGGTTCTGGTTATCGGGTCTTCCAAATTGGTTGTTGTTGTAATTCTCGTTCTGATTGTCGGGTCTTCCATATTGGTTGTTGTTGTAATTCCCGTTCTGGTTGTCGGGTCTTCCATATTGGTTGTTGTTGTAATTCCCGTTCTGATTTTCGGGTCTTCCATATTGGTTGTTATTGTAATTCCCATCCTGCTTGTGGGGTCTTCCATTTTGGTTGTTGTTGTAATTCCCGTTCTGGTTGTGGGGTCTTCCATTTTGGTTGTTGTTGTAATTTCCGTTCTGGTTTTGGGGTCTTCCATATTGGTTGTTGTAATTCCCATTCTGGCTGTCCGGTCTTCCATTTTGATTGTTGTAATTCCCGTTCTGGTTGCCGGGTTTTCCATATTGGTTGTTGTAATTGGGGTTCTGGTTGTTGGGGTTTCCGTACTGGTTGTTGGGGTTCTCATATTGATTGTTCGGATGCCCGTAATTGTTACCGTTTTGGTTATAATTGTTTGAGTTTTGATTATCGTGATGATGATGATGAGGGTTGTGTCCGGGAGGTGGAGGACGGTTATTGTAATTGTTATTACCTTGTTGTTGACCATATCCGTTTTGTTGTGGTGGTCGGTAGCCACCTCCGTGTGGCTCTCTGGGTGGTTCATCATCCTTTACAACGACTTCCACAACAACTGTTTCAGGCGGTTTTTGTGGCCTGTATCCTGGACGATGTTTATTTAAAACTTGTGAAACGCCTCCCAAAAATACACCAGCAACATTGTGAGCCGCCTCATGCACTTTTGAATTTAAGTCTATTGATCCACTCAAAAAACCGCCTAATATGTCAGCGTAACATTGAGAACTCACAATTACTATAACAAACACTAAGAAATAGGACTTCATTTTTATTTAAGAGAATTAATAAAACGTGAAGATGCGCTCGTCCTTGCGAGACTAAGTTCGTTGTGTTGTTCGTTTACGACGTGTGCACAACTAAGGCGTCATCTTCACAATACGATAGTTATTCTCTTATAAACCAGTTTTGACTGAGAAGTTCATATGAAAAAATAAGTAATTCAAAAACTAGACATCCCCTCAAATTGTCTGTTTCCACTACACAACGTTAAAATATGTGATTTACTCAGTTGCGGTGGTAGGGTAGCTGTTCATTTTAGTGTGACCAGTATCTATTTACTTTTTTTTTGGAGGTATAACTTTCACTATAATCGAAATTACGGTGCTGCTTTTAAAACGTTGCTAAATTAGGTAGATTTATTTATGTGAAATGACAAAAAAGTATTATAAATTATATCAATTTGTATTCTTTTAATTAACAGTGTCTTTTCGGGCATCAAAATCATAGTCGTAGTCGTTATTCTTTATATGAATATTCTGTTTAGCTTTCGGCTTAGTAGTTCCGTGAAGCATTGACGCGATACCTTGGTCATAAATATGTTTATTATTCGCGGGCTCATCCGATAAACTCGTTCCACCGTGGACAGACGGTTCACCTTGATATTGTAGGTGAGGTCGCTTCTTGGTCACTCCGAGAGGTTGAAACGGTTGCCAGTTTACATCATTAGAGCTTGGTGTCGGAAAAAGGCTTCGTTCTTTTGTTTTCCAACCAATCTTTGATGGAAATAAACTTGATTTGATGAATTTGTTCATGTCATCCATAATCTTCTGGAACATGGTGCTCGGATTTTTGTTGAAGTTCTTGAGAAGGTCAAAATTGTCCCTTGGGTGCAAGGAAGGAAAACCAGTTTGTTCTGTCTGGGATCTGGCATGTGGCATGCCTTGTATCCTGTGTTCAAGTTTGGGTGGTTTGATAGACGTCTCTTGTATGATATCCAGTACATCGTCGATAGAACCGAGGTCTGGGTTGATCACTTTCCTGGATAAAACTAAAGCAATATTGGCACATATCAGTGCCACACGAACTAGCATTTTTATAATGCAGCTTACCTTATGGAATTCAAATTTATTACTGGCTGAAATTCTTTTCGTTACGCTATAGTGTAATTAATAAGTAATTATTTAATAATTTATCTAATAGAACAGGTTTTAGATACTACTTAATTAATTTCACCATTAGGTTAAGTTCGTTTGCCTCTTCGTATAAATTTTTGTAGAGCGTGTTCGGGGATTTCCAATAGTAAAAATATCAAACATTTAGTTTTGTTGGGGTCGTTTAAATATTCTAAAAATCTTACATTAAATGCCTGATTCTGTGCGTCACGTAAAACATGATTGTGAATAAAATATCACATATAATATGTTAAGCACACAGACTGGTTCTTTAACTTATTTACAAGTGATTAGGTATGCGGTCTCGATAGGACAAACAAGGTGTTTGCTTAAAATAATAAGTGGTTGATTTGCATTTTTTGTAGTTTAATATTTGTCGTCAGAAGAAACATGAACGGTTAATTAACACAATCTCAGTACGCCTAAGATCAGTAGGTACCATATGTGTTCAGGGTCGACAAAACATTGTTTTTTTTTGTTTTCAAACAATTTACGAAAACAGTTTTTTGTAGGTTTTAAGGATAGCATTGTTGATAGGTTTTTCTTTGTTATTAAAGGCTGCATATTATGCTTTAATTGATTATCTTAACTTTAATTAAATAAAACAACTTCTGTTTTAGTTGAACTGTATTAATTAACAAGAATTTTAAAACGTCAAGACAAATTTAACAGGGGTCCTTACTGTAATTGATGAATCCTTCTGTTTTCTTTTATTTAGTTGGAATTATGAGAATCGCAAGATGATAAAAATAACCATTTCATTTTTTAGAACAATTTGCAACAAGGAAAAAATCCTATGAGTCATTTCTAGATTTAAGAATTAAAAAAAAACAAGAATTTTAATAGTGGAGATTTATCAATTACAATTCAGGCTCATAATGAAGTTTAATAGAATATAAGAAAGTATAATAACGTGTAAAATGTTAGTAAATTAAGTGGAAACATTAGACATAGTAACAGCAATTAAGTACCCGTACAAAACAATGACTTATCATAACATTTGGCTTTAAACATTTCATCTAGAATTAACTAAAACGCCAATATGACGATTATAAGTGGGTGGTGGCCCATTTCTCATCTTGTACGATAGATCCATTGGTACTGCGTTAGTACCTAATTTTGTCTGAACTTGTAGTAACGAGTAGTGACTTAGTTGATCTGGTGACTGAAAAGTCGGTTGTCTTGGTATGAGCATATGATGCGGATAAAAATGTCGTGAGAAAAGTTGTGGTGCTATAAGAGCCGCAGAGCAGAGGGGCCTGCCAGGGTTGCGGGTTGTTCGACAGAGTAAACGCGGCCCCGGAACATAAAATGGCAATAGAAGGAACATGGGTGGGTTTTAGTCAGTACTAGTCTGACACTCCCCACCGCTCCGTCCAGAGCGGGGGAAGTTATTTGATGATTTCCCATCCACAAGAAAAATGCTGTAGGAGTAGAGGAAGACCAAAGAACGATGGATGGACTATGTGAAGGCTGCTATGGCTAGAAATGAGGTGACTACTGGCATGACGTGGAATAGCTGTTTCCAAGGAGACATGCTGCGCTGACCCCAAATAAAATGGGATGATACACACACAGGACAAAAGAATGGTGATGATGGTGCCAATATTTGACAGCACGGTTGGCGCAGTGGCTGAGCGATCGACTGCTGCGCTGCGTGTCGCGGGTTCGATCCCCGCACGGAACAAATATTTGTATGACCTGCAGATAATTGTTTCGGGTCTGGGTGTTTGTGTATGTGAATTTAGATGTTTGTAAACGCACCCACGATACAAGAGAAATTCCTAGTGTGGGTCAAGGTTTAAAAAAAAATGTGGACAGATCATATTATAGGATACAGCAATAATAAACACAAGACCCAAAAAAGGGTAATGTACGATTGACCTTAGTTATACGTCATTTACGATGCAATTAGGCAAAACATTATAACAACACATTAGTAGCAATCAATTTAATACCAAGTTTGAATGTCTACTCATTTTTAACAAACAAACATAACATTTATTATTGTTGGGTTAAACCGCTAACAGGTAATATACACCGTCCGCTATTCTTTGCTTCCCCCCGTTTACGTGCACGTCTTGCTACATCGTTCTCACATAATGTACCATCTCAACATGAAAGATGTAGATGCAGGTCTGCAGGAAGAAATTTGTAATGAAATAAGCTGTATTTTGTGCTCTTCTGTCGTAATGTAATGTCCTGTCATGTATTTGGGTGTGCATAAATAAATAAATGTAATCAAGGTTTTGTAACATATCCTGAATTAAAAGAGTGTTTATGGAGTTTCTTCCTATTCTTGTCCATAGAGATCTTTTTTCGGATGGGTAGTCATCAAAAAGCTTTTCCTGCTCTGGGCAGAGTGGAAGGGAGGGTGAGTCATTTACTGACTAAAAGCCATCCATGTTCCGGCTTTTGCCCTTTGTGTTCCGGGGACGCGGTATCTCTTTCGAACAACCCGCCACCTCGGTCTACGTTTTAGAATGGGAAAATATAATACTTTCACAGTTATTATCACTTGTGACTAGGACTAGAACTTTATTTATTGCTGTCATTGTATCAACAGTTCAAAAGTGTAACCTGCTACCCTACCATGACGTTTTAAAGCAGAAGTTATTCCACTGAGGGAAAGACATGGTGCTAGACACCCTGTATAGCTTTGTCCCTTTCCCTCACTGGAATAAGTTCTGGTTTAAGATGTCATGCAGACCTACTTGAAATAAATGATTTTGATTTGGTTACAGTATATCATAAATTGATAGCTACAACCTTGTCACAACCATTTTTATTGCAAGTGTGATAAGTTGTAAAGGTAGGGTGATTACAGAAGTCAGTCCTTTTATTACTTTTGTACCTATTAAGCACTGTTGCATGTAGTCAAACTAAAAAATGGGCCACCAGCCAAAATTTTCATTTAACAATTAAAACTTTGGACATAATCTTTTAAAACTCATTATTAAAATATGAACGAATAATTTAATTATATTTTAACTGTCGTTTAAATTACATTCTTTACATTATTTTATATACAATCTTATGAAGTAGTAAGGCACATTTCTTTTAAGTATAATTGATTAAACACGGTTTTCTGATCTACATACATTGTAACATTAGAATATGGTCTTCAATTTGAAGTCGGTATATAATTGATGGGTAATAAAACACCAACAGGACTAGTTAAAGTACCGAAGCACGGATTTTCATGTTATTTTGCATTGCAATTCCTTGTAATTTAATGACTAGTTAAAACTGTATGTATAATAATTGCAGAACGGAACGCCAATTGCTCGATCAGTATGCGACTCGTTAAGTATGATCTATACTATACATAAACTCATTGGCTGTTTTTTTTTCATCTTGTTTATCAAAGGAATAAATAAATACGTTGATTGAATGCATGTGCCACCGACATCGTGTGCTAAGAATGGCAAATGTCGTCATCGTATCGTGCCAGTAACAATTACCTACATTGCATTTGCTCTCAGAAATAATAGCACTGTAAGCAATTATAAACGAGTAAAGGTTATAAATTATGAAGGTGTATCAATTACGAGATTACGTGAATGATTTCTTTGATATTTAGTTGCGCTTGCTTGCATTGTGCTGAGACTCAGTAATTATTTTGAGAAAATCATTTGTGATTTATAAATTTCTCCATATTTGGTAGTTACCTACATTTAGTTACACATTTTATTACTACATTATACTTGCAATTCCAAATGGCTCATTAATTAAATAATAAGATACTCCCTCCCCATTAGATGCGCTAGCTACCCGCGATTCTATAACAAAATAGTTTAGCACCATCTTACAATATTAGTCACTATCGAGCTCCGACTCGGATACACTCTGATATAAATTCGGTCACAGTTTCTACTTCATTATAATTAGACACGAACATTAACTCTGTATAATAATCGATTAACGTCCGATGAACACATGATCTAAGTCTACATCGAGGTTGCACTTCACTATCGGTTCGAGGAGTCTATATGCTGACGTTGTCGCTGATGGTGGAGATGGGGGCGCGCTTGGCCTGGTCGGGGTGCACGGGGCAGGGCGCGGCCGGGGGCGCGGGCGGGGGCGCGCGGGGCGGGGGGCGCGCCCGGGGAGCCCGCGCCGCGCCCCCCGCGCCCCCCCGCGCCGACTTGTCGAACACTTTGCGGTTCTTAGCGTTGGCCGGCGCGGCCCGCCGTCAGTCTATCACGTGCTTGATCTTCACGTACAGTACGCACGCGAACAGGAACCCGAAGATAGGGATGACTGCCATCCCGACCCCGACCGCGGCTAATATGATCAGGTGATCTCGTATGTGGTTCGTGAACTGTCGTATGCAACCCTGGAAATCAAATAGAAACCATTTAGTCGTGTTGCGTATAAATAATTATAAACAAATTACTGATAAGGATTGGCGTTATCTAAATCCATAATGTCATTGTCCGGAAATTGATACATTTTGTGATTGTAATCTAACATTTCTTTTAAACAAACAATTAGGACAATAAACTTCTGAATACAAAACATCACAAATACATCGGACTGGGGCTAAGGGCGAGAACAACACGTTTAGTTTTTATTATTTAACAATGTGCATACTAATACATACATAATTATAGCACGCACTCAGGTTTTTCTTTCTACTTGTCGTGTGTTATTTAGCAGAATAGGTTGTAATTTTTAGTCTGTGGTAGTCTTACATGATAGTATATGTTGGAGGGATGGTCTCTCGCGCCGCATCGGTTGGTGACAGTCTTGCAACACGAGTCGGGCACGAGTAGGCGCGGGTCGTGTTCGTGCCACGGACTGTAGCGCCAGTCTGAGTACTTCACTGCGCCGCAGCACTTGAACTGAGGGACAAATCACACAGACTATTTAGAAAACAAATTAATCTTTTAACAAATACACAGTAGCCTCTTCTTATAACCCCTTGTATGCCGGAACGTAGATCTACGCGAGACACAATGCGTTTTTTAATTGTGTCTGTAATTCCGTTATACTAGCAGTTAATAAACATATTGTTGCAGACTAAACTAACTAATTAACTTCGATAAATAAAGAGATCAATAAATCTTTATCGTTTGTTTCGTGCCTAATCTGGCGTCAAATTTTATATATGTCGCCCAATGGGCCATGGGCTTCTGAGTTAGCTTTACATGCCCGTCGAGAGATATTTTTCTGGCATACGGCATTCCTCACGATGTTTTCCCTTACCGAAAATTAAAAAAAATGAAACACGAACATTGGATTTGGTATCCGATTACATATTCTGTAACTTATGCTCGGACTAATTCAACAACATGTATAATAAATAATACCATTTCAATAGATTTGCTCCAACCCCGATAACCCATCTTGAACCATCGTCGTGGTGATGCTCGTGCCTGTTCTGTTTGAGAGGACTTTGTCCAACAGTGGGACAGTACCAGGCTGGTTTAGTATAGATTTTATTTTAGAATAGATTTACTACAGGTTTGCTGTTTCATTTCTTATATGTATATTGGGTTCTAAAATCGAATTAGTCTTCTATAGATAAATCATAGTCGCAAGCGATACATTTGTTTAGAATCTGTCTTACGATCCCGGGCGACTAGCCAAGAACTCGTACACTATCAGCGCGTGACAATATGTTTACATGACCAAATACAGATAAAATCGTTACTGTTTGAGTCACTCAACAATGAAAATATAATGATTATAATAAGCTTCTATTTAATTTATTAGTATGTGTGTGTCAAATCTTACAACAGAATTTTTAACCAGTTCTCCCTATTCGATTGAGCTGAAAATTTGCTTACTTTCGGTTTGTGACATTATACTTTTTGTTTTTATAAGAACTAGTATCGCTGTATACGGTTGAACACATTTGCCGATTGTCGGACGAACAATTGTGTTTTAACAATAAAAAAACTGGTTTTAATTCATGCTATTAATTTGATTCCTCGTGGTTAATGATAAAATCTATTACCAATACAATTATGTGTTTCCCGCTCCTAAGCTATTCTTTTCTGATGAATTTTGATAACGGGATCCGAGACAGTTAAATAGTCTCTTCGGCTTTCAGAAGTTGTAGTGGTATGAGATTAAGTATTGGGCTTGTCCAAATAAAAAAAAAACCATCGAGGGTTTCGTACAAACTTGGGTTACAAACGGCCATACCTTTTGACTGTGTAGACTTAGTTGTTTTATTCATAATTTCTATGAATATGGTTCTAATTTCATCGCGACACCTCCACGCGTTTCCGAGATAAAGGATCTTGACAAACAGATGATAAACCAAAGTGATCCTGTAAGGGTTACGTTTCTTCCTATAGAGAAAGGAATCCTTAAAATATCCTTGACGGCACGGTTGGCGCAGTGGCTCAGCGATTGACTGCTGCGCTGCGTGTCGCGGGTTCGATTCCCGCACGGAACAAATATTTGTATGACCTACAGATAGTTGTTGCGGGTCAGGCTGTTTGTGTATGTGAATTTAAATGTTTGTAAACGCACTCACGATACAGGAGAAATTCCTAGTGTGGGGCAACGTTTAAAAAAAAAAATACCAACCTCAGTCTGCATTCTATCCACAGCGTTAGTGATAGTGGTATCTAACGCGTAGTTGGACAAGAACGTGTTGTTAAGCTCAGCTCTCAGCTCGTCCTCTACAGCCACTTCGTAGTAATACGCCAGCCCGCCGGCACCCACCTCCAGGATGAACGTTATCAGCAGGAAGTATGTGTACTGGAATATCACAATTGTTGCAGGATTATGATTTTTTATTTTTATTTTAAATAGTTGGATAAGCTTGTGGATAGTCTAGTTAACTCTTAAAAAATCGTATGAACCAATGAGAGTACATTAGGATAGAAAAATGTACTCGAAATGGCGATAAATAACTACAATCGTGGCCTTCTTGTGGATAGAGCAGATTGGACAGATCAGAGCAGAGCAGACAGGTCAACTGCTCATACCAGGGTCAAGGGAAAATCCTAAAATATATTTTCCACCATTTAGTTTATAACTTTGCAAAGCGTAATCTAAATCTATTTTCCTAGTACAATTTGTTTTTAAACTAGTCATAGGGAAGTCCCATGACGTACTATTTCATTACTGATTTTTAAAGCTGACATCCATGTTTGTTTAATGTAGGATATAGTTCTAAACAATTCAACTATTTTTTCCTTAAAAGTCAAAGTGAACATAAAATATAAATAATTATTTAACTATATTATTAACTTGAACAATACTATTTAATAACAACACTATTTAACTTGAAGTTTTATTTTTAAATCAGCATTTTTTGAGCAGCTAAATTACATAAGACAGTCCCGTACTTCCTAGTGTTTTAGATGTGGAGAAAAAGTGGTGGGACCAAGACGACATAAATCGTGCTATTCAATAAGAAAACAGCGTCGAGCTTAGCGCTGCCGCAGCGTCAAGTTTCATAGAGAGTCGTCTGGGGTTGTCGCGTCGCTGCGCTCAATGCTGTATTCTTATAGAATAGCACTACATCAAAGAATGCGTTGAGCTCTTTACTACTTTTTTTTTCTTTTACACATTCTTCTAATACTCACACATAACAAGCTGGTTCTGTTCTCAGTCTTGAGCCCGCAGCAGCCTAGCGCGCACAGGGGGACACCCATCGCCCCAGCTATGATGAGCAGGTACGCGATAGCCGGGTAGGTTGGCGTTGGTAGCAGCGACACGTATCGATGTCGATACGACACGGTCCACGCCCCCACCCCTAGCACGCCGGCGCCTGCGAACTGAATCACACGAACTTGTTTATGATATGACTGATAGCTGTTATCAGATAATTTCGGTTTTGTTTACTTTAGTACGTGGAAGTATTACTGAGTCACATCTTGTTGGGCAGTTGATATTGTGATTGAATGCCTTTGTCTATATTTATTTCTATCAGTTTTTTGGTTTATAACATCACACCTGTCTTCCGCGAAGGGTTAGCAGATTTCGTCGGTTATGTTTTAAGTCATAAATAATAGAGGGCCACTCTATTGCCATTATAGAAAATTATAGAAAACCCCCAATATTGCCCCCAGGAATCGAACCCAGGACCAGCAATCACGCTTGCAACCGCAAGACCAACGGAGCATAAATTTAGCTCAAGCTAAAGTAGGTATTTTTACCACGGTGCCTATGTTAGAATATGGATGAATGCACAGCGTGTATTTCAAGCACATACGCTAAAATAGCCTACACGATACCTATCGTGTAGGCTATTTTTATTGCACCCATTTTTTCTACACCCCAGTACACTGACACACACACGAGCCTTTGATCATTCATACAAGTACTATGAGAAGTACGTACTGCAACGCACTTATGCAATTTTAAAAGTCTGCGTCGTTACCTGGATTAGCAGTTAGTAACAAATGAGTGATAAAGTGGTGCCGAACCGGTAGTGCTTATTCATGTGTATTATGTAATACACATCGCAGTGTTTACGTTAACAGTCAGTAAACTTTAAAAGGTCAAGTTGGTTAAGGAAAGCACACAATGTATTAGTTGCACTACTTAATGAGCAATATTCTTTACATTTTAATTGACCCTTACGTTCTAGAAAACCGGATGCAGCTGATTGTTTTCATCTTAGCGTGTTGATGACAAATACCAATTAAATATTATTAGCCCAAAATTCAGCTATGCGAAGACCGCTCGCTGTTGCAGATTGATCGTCAAGTGAGTAGGTGTCAGGGCATGCAGCGCAAGAGAGTAGTTGGAACATTGTCTGTGGAGACACGCCGCAGATGCTTGAGATCTGAGCCGTCTATGAACCCCTATCTGTAGAGATTTTACCTCTTAGTAAAATTTGTTCAACTAGTGGTTGGTCGGTTCGACTACTGCGCTGCGTGTCGCGGTTTTAATCCCCACACGGAACAAATATTTGTATGACCTGCAGGTAGTTGTTCCGGATCTGGTTGTTTGTGCATGTGACTTTAAATGTTTGTAAACGCTCCCATGATACAGGAGCAATTCCTAGTGTAGGGCAACGTTCTTTAAAAAAAAACAAAGACAAAGTGGTCAGACTTTCGGGACACGGACCATGGGTATCGACTGTCAAAGTTATACAAATGGGAGCTGGGACCAACTGCTTTCAGGCGTTCGGAGGAAACTTGGTATGTTACGGGAATGCACCCATCCACAGACGAACCTAGACAAGCGGCATAAACTAGACATTGACCCGAGCGGCTGTTATTATTTAGCAAAGAGCATAGAAATGATAAATTCTTAAAATTATGCAAATATTAAATGCGAAACGCGGTTTCTTTATTCTAACCTTTTGGAGGTCGGAGCACATTTATAATATAGCGTTGACTAACGTGCGTGCCCAGGCTTGCTTGTCATACATATGTGGCAATGGCGTTCTAAAGGTTAAAATCGACTTATTTACGTTAGGTTTACACCGCATGCTCGTGTTAGAGCCTCAGGGCTGACCCTGCATATATTGAAGTCGTAAGATCTACTTAATGGCAATAAGAAAATGATGCTGCTGCGATATGGAGAATGCGAA
Organism: Ochropleura leucogaster; assembly: GCA_958449745.1. Classification (NCBI taxonomy): domain Eukaryota; kingdom Metazoa; phylum Arthropoda; class Insecta; order Lepidoptera; family Noctuidae; genus Ochropleura; species Ochropleura leucogaster. The sequence continues at coordinate 15,026,540 of OY288206.1, read as the reverse complement.
AAAAACGAAGAAAGAGAAGTTGACGAATGTGAAATGACTTTCAGAATAACGACAGCCAGAAAAACAACTTACATTTGAACGTGTCACGTATTTCCTCTTCAGAATATTTACTCATTAATTAATATATGTACATAAAGTGTGTCGACTAACTCCAAGATAACGGATAAAACATGGTATTGCCCAAATATTATGGCTTCAATTTCTTCCTGTTGCAAAAAACTCGGGCTTACCGCTTAATAAGAGGTTACAGGAAGTGTTTTTTCGCGCTGTAGTTACTGAATTAGTTTAATCTTATTATTATACACATACAATCATGTTTTGTAAGCTAAATAAATGGAGGGCTGTCATTTGACCATGAGAGGATTATGACGTTGGTACAATGACACCCCAATCCTGTACATAATCTCCCAAGTGTATGGCCACATGTCACCTAGTAGTTAATCCGTTTAACCTTTTGAAAGCTAGAACATAAATACACACACGTTCTCTCCACGCCAAGTATCTCATTTTACCTCAATTTTTGTCACATATTATGTGTTGTTGGCGGTTAGAAGGTTCAGTAACTACCGGTACCATGCGAAATCACTTCGAAACGCCTAAATGAATGCTCTTCCTGCTTTCGTGAGGTTAGTATCTGGTGTTAGAGTTTTTAGACCGACCATGGGCCTCTGACTTTGCTTAGTTGGGCAAATGTTGGTTCGGGTCGAACGTTTGCAGTGTGAAGGCGTGTAGAAGGCGGCGGTTACCCATACCGCCGCGGGAGATATTATAGTGTACAAGAGTGTGCGCAGGCGTGTACTCTCTGGACCCTCAGTCTCATAGTCCGATGGGGCAGCAATCCGACACGATAGGAGAGAGATCAGGCGCAGCACCAACGGCTACGGCACCGCTAACTTCCAAACTCCGGGTTACTGAGAAATTCCTAATGGAAAAACCTAATAACCATTGCTTGCGACTGCGAGCTGTAGATCATCTTCCTGGCCTTGCCCTTGCCCCAACAAGTTATCTTCTTCTAGATTGTCTATGCCTTTTAGCCTTGTGCGACTGCTAAGCACGAGGTTTTGGGTTAGTCTACTGACCAACGAGGCAGTCAAATGCTTAAATATTTGCTTTGTAGGAATTTCAACTCTTTTTGCCTAACGCTCGGCTCACCGAGCGTTAGAAATCCAAATGTGCTTTCATTTTGGCATTAATTTAGCTTCAACTACTGTTTGTGAAAACTGGTACAAATCTATCGCTTTAGCATTATTCGCTTACCTACCTCTTTCGTATAGCATTCATAAAATGATATCAGTAACGACCGATAAGTACTAATTGCCCGCAAAACTCATTCTCTACAGTGACGTTTCACTGTAGAGAATGAGTTTTGCGGGCAATTATTATTCAACCTTGCCGTATCGTTATACGGCAAGGTTGAATAATAGAGCGTAGGGGCACGATTGTATGCACCATGAGCACATGGCGAAACGAAAGACATGCGTAACAAAAAGGAAAGTGAAGCGGATTTCAAACATTACTCTTTTGAAGATTAGTTTTTTGCTTCTGTGCGCCCTTCAATGTAGTTATACCACTTAAAAGATATAGGGGGATTAAAAGTAATATGCTATCTACTTACGACTTATGAAAATCCTTACTAATATTATAAAAGCGAAAGTGAGTTTGTTTGTTACCTATTCACGCTTTAATGGCTAAACCGATTTTGATGAATTTTGTTACAGAGACAGTTGGGAACCAGGAGACGGACATAGGCTTTTTAAAAAAGTGGGATTTGATGGAGAAAGAGGGAAGAAAAGGGAAAACTTACAAATCAATAAGGCGCAAGGGGAACTGTATTACCCCAAATTTAACGCGGGCGAAAGCTAGTTGCATATAATTATCTTAATTGTCCTACTCAATTTGTACTAATGGTGCAGGTGTACCGAAGATTTGTCTGTGAGCGGTTAAGCAACATTTTACATTATAACAGTAACTTTCTATTACCTAGTGGTTATCACACAAATTATTGCAAATGTCTATAAAAATGGGTGGATATCTATCTCTAGTAACTTGTGGATTGACATGGATTGAACAAGGACGATAGTAACGCAGAGCCTTAAACATAATTAAAATAGAAAGGTACAGAAGCCTGCACATCAAACGACTACAATCTGTCAGATTTCTTTGATAGATTTAGACTTTATTTCTAAAGTATAAGGTTCAAGGTTCATTGGGAAAAATTGACAGTTTCGGGTAGCTTGACCTGCAGGCGTCTGTACAATAAGATTTAGAAAAATCCAAAGACGAAAAAACGTGTTTATTAAAATGATATTTCAAACTCACCAGAAACACCACATTGAAGATATGTAGGACGCATTTCAAGAAGTTCACGCTGCAGCAGTCCGCGTCTCTAGACTTGCGCGGCTTTACTTTTTTCTTTTTGGCCAGCAGTGCACTGGCATCTTTCTTCTTTTCTTCAGCCATCGTCAATTAAGCTCAGTCAAACTATAGGTATTCTTCTTCACCTGACTTCTCTTATTTTCATGTTCGTTTTAATTCTGAAAACAAAAAAACTAATTTTATTTCAAGAAAATAAAAAAAGTATCTTCAGAAGACAACTTTGAAATACTTACAAATTTATTCGAGGTTTTATTCATAGCTAAATATCAAGGAATTATATAATTAAAAGACTTGAAAACGAATTACATTGTTTATTTAATTAAATTCCTAAAATAGCTTACAAAAGTGGAATATAGTACAACACTTATAATTCTAAATAATTATACAACAAAACGTCTCAAAATAATTGATCCACAGTTAGTACATTTAATAAAAATAAAATAAAACGATGTATACAGAATAAAAACATTGTATTATGAAGACCTTGTAAGAGTGCGAAAAATATATACAGAAAATTTGGGTTTTGTAAAAGTTAAGCAATAATGATTTACATTAATACAGTTCATTCAGTCCTTATTTTCATCACAATGTAAATTCATTCTATGCAACCTTATTTCAATACTGCCTTAGAATCCTTGGGATTACATGAATACATATTTTATTGGATTATCATAAATAAATAGTTATGTTTTTTTTATAATTTAGATTAGAAACTTAGGGCCACACCACCTGGTAACAACTGCTGAAAATTTTATTGCAGCATAAAATACTGGTTACTTAGCCACTGTTTGTTCAGAAGCGACAAAGTTTACGATTTCTTCAGTTTTATTTCTGCTAGATAGAGACGAGATGTCGCCAGGTACTGTGTGGCCTGTCCCTAATAAAATAATGCATAAATACATTTTAGGTGATTACTCAAGTTTTTGTTTGATTATTATTTGTTAGTACTTTTAAACATTTTTATCAAGTTTGATAAATAAATGCACCTAAATTCTTATTCATTATTTATGTCGATGTAGCTTGCTTATATTCTGGACAACTTGTATTATTATCAATGAGAAGTAGTTATCACAACCCTGCCCATTGTCAAATAGGATAAAGCATACCCTGGCACTATGTTACACTAAATTTATAAAACAATGGTTCTCATTAAAGAGTCCTGTGATGGATCTAGTTATCAGCTATTAGTTAATTATCATTCTTGGCTCAACCTTATCTTATTCGTCATAATATTTGAGAGTAGTTTCCAATTTCTCAACCACTCTTTTGTAAAATGTTACTTGCTGCCTCAAGAATTTTTGCATTGTTGCATTCAGGTCTTTTGTTCTTTCGGCTTTGAAGTGATTAATTTCGGCAAGAAGTGCATAAGATATAACGTCCGTTCTCCGCAGTACCTCATTTAGTTGCGCTATTTCCATCTTGTTTTCGGCTGTAAGCCTTTCACATTCCCTTTTTTTCTGTACTGCACTCTTGTGCGTAGCTAGTACATCAGGGAAGCCTCCAACAACACCCTTATACAAATGGAATTTATCTCCTAGAGGCTCCCAATCATAAGTAGGTTGATCGCCATACATTCTACCTATGTCAATGTATGCACTGCCAGTCATTTTGACTGCTGTTGTTAGCTTTGATGTGGATGCTAGTGATCCCTCATCCAAACTTAGTGAAGCAGCAAGGCTACAGAATGCTTCACCAACCTTCTGACAGTCAGCTCTGTATGAAGTCTGGAGTTTCTTAGTGTGTGCAACACACATGCTAGAGACAGACTTAACAGAAGTGTCCATACTGTTGACGAACATATGGCATTGCTCAGTTATGTGGTCTACTTGAGACTGTAATAAAGCTTTTTCAGGTACTACTATTGATATGCAATAATTAAGACCTAATAAGGCATCTCTTTCAGCTTGCCGTTTACCGGCTTTCCACCTTTTTTCATCAGTACAAGTGAGGAAATGTTGCCACACTTCACATTTGGATAGTACTGGGTGTCTGCACATCCAGTCTACAAATTCTTGAAGCTGTACTCTCCTACGCTCTATTAGTTGCTCATCATATCTGCCAGAGATTTGTTTATCTGGCAATGGTGGGATTGGAATGAGTGTAAATTTCTCTTGTAGTCTTTCATGCAGCCAATCAAAGTGCTTGTATCTTCTAGAAACCTGAATGTTGTTGAATGATGGTGTTAATTGATAGGCGATGAAACTTTTGATACCTTTGAACTTGGATTCTTTCTTTGGTGAGGCCACAGTGACGTTGTATGGTTGTGTTATTGGCCACCATTCATATCTGTCCTCTTCTTGAACTATGTAAACTTTTTCAGAATCTGCTACTTCTACATTTAACGTGGCAAGCAAGTAACTCTCACCACTGACTTTAGATGATGGTGCAAACTTACTCTTTCTGACAGTACCCACTGATGATCCATAGTTAGAAGCTGTTTCTTCATTTTGATGGTTAAAGTCACTAATAGGCATTCCTGGTAAGGGTGTTAGCTGCTGATTATATTGAGTTTTATTTTGTTGTGGGACTGGTCCTATTTCAGAGTAAGTGTCATCATCCCAATCGTCATCCCAGCCCTCCTCATGAGAAGCTCCTCTTTGAAAGTTACTGTCACCTGCACTGAACTGTTGGTCGCCCCAATCATCATTTGCCTGGTCATATCGGGGTGCTGCAGGTGCTGTTTTAGTTTGAACTGATTCTTCTGGTTCTAGTTTACGAACATATGCAGCCGGAAATAAACCAGTTTCTCCGTTCGCTTTCCTTCCTTCCCACCAGCCTTCACCAATTTCTGTATTTATTAATGTTAATACTTCTCCGCAGGCTATTGACATCTCTGTAGTATTTGGCTCCCCCGAGAAGTCATATAGAGCTTGTACTTGGGTCGTCATTTTGGGACCCCTCACCTAAAACAATTTCAAAGATTATTAAATTAAGCCAACACGGTGTATAAGGACGGATTGAAACATAAAGTACTGACAACACACTATCTTATCAATGTTATCTACAAAAGTAGGGAGTATGCACATATTATGTGATAATATCTATGTTCACGCGAATACTGTTCTCATTATTATTAATACTGGCTTGTACGATTTAGGGCGTCGCAAGGCGCTGACACATATTCCTAATAGCCCCTAATTAAGCATAGTTGAAACCTAATTGTCCAATATGCGAGGGGCATAAATATGGTGCTTTATGGCAGATTTTAAAGAAAACTGGACTAATAGTATTCTAAATCACTTTCTATTGTTCTAAAACACAATAACATTACAATGGAAATGCAAAATTCAACGTAGGAATACCTGTTTTCGACACAGACAGACAAAATTTATAAAACATGATAGTATGCTGGCTTCAGCACCGGTATGTAATGAGAGCCATTTCTTAGGATCAGTTGTTATAGAAAATTGCAGAAACAGTACAATATAATGTAAAACCTTTTGGTTTTGTGATGGAAATCAAACCAATGACGTCAATTTGTAGAGCGTGTTTGGAGTATTTTTCACAGAGAATTTTGACTTATTCACAGAGAAACTTATATATATATCACAATTACATTCACAAACAACGTGTTAATACAATAAACAAAGACTTCTACTTACTTGTATCAGTTTAAAATAATTATTTCAAGGCGGATACACCGATTGAACAGTCATCTGTTTGACAGATCACAAAGAATTTGTTTTACGTTACACCTTGTTCTCGTTTACGTGGCAACTATTTTTTAGAACTGGAGCTGGGCATTGGTTCTCAATTTACAAATAGACCTATAGCCAATAGCATGCTAGCAAAATGTTTAATCTGTTAAACATTGATTGAGCAACCAATGGTAAAACAGGTTACAAAGAGAATGAACTTGTGGCGTTGGTTCTTAAAGTTTCTCATAGTTTCTGCGAGATGGCGCTGATTGAAGCATTCGACAAGAGTGATATTTTTAGCAAGTTTTGTGCGATTTTCAGGGTCAGCTTTGTAGGCCTTTGGAACCGTCTTATTGCTGCAGTCTGAGAAGGTTCAATCATCAAAAAAAAACTTATTCATAGAGATAACTAAATACCTCATGGAGTTGGCATTAAAGTGTAGGAAACAGGGATATCCCCCTCCTACACTTTTTTGGTTGTCTGAATTTGAGGGTCTGGGACCTAGGTCCTTTTTTATTCCCAGGGGCAAGTGAGGGTCTTCACCACAGTTTTAATATATATATAAGGTGTTGTTTGGCTAGACAACGGTCAACGTTGTTGGTTATTTTATTTTATCTGGATAAGAATGGGTAGTGCTAGATTTGTGACTAGAAATATGTAGATCAGATAAATGATCTTCTATTTGTTTATTGGCGAATGCCTTTTAAATGAAAAGGATAGAAAGTTGGGAGAGCGGTCAAGTTTGAAAACGTTAAAACGTTACGAGTTTCGTTATAATTTCATGGTCATCGAAGCCGCTTTTCCTATTCAATGAGCAAAGGGTAAAAAATAAAAAATGGTAAGTTGATACAAAAACCCTTTATTTAAATGTTTACATGAACAAACATTCGTACCTTTATGAAAAACAAATTATATATATTTTTTGTTTAGTAGAATTGCTGATAAAAGTTGATAAATAAGTAAGATTTTCCATAGACTTTCCACGTATCCGTGGAATTGGGACCTCCATGTAGCTTGTATGTACTCTGACTACGTAGGCTAGAATGGAACATTTCACCTGCTCAAGTAACTGTATATCTTTTATATCTCGTAGAGTCGTAGCATTCGTAGCTCTCGCAGTAGTCGTACGTAGCTGGCCTTTTGGTATTCGGGATTAAGTTGAATGTGGGTGAAAACCTTTCCCCACTCCGGTATCAAAAGTATTCGGATTGAATGTGTAGCTACCTCAAAGAGAAAATCTCCAAGTTACTTGTGTGTAAGCTTTTAGTGAAACTGAGAGGGTGAATGGTTTTATTAAATCGATACCGAATGTGATGTTCTTTTGAATTCTAAAATAATCTTAATGCCTAGGTAGTCTGTAGATAAATCTGCTCACAGTTATTTATTTTTAGTACGAAGATGTTGGTGGATTAAATTATTTTTATAATTTTCGTTAACTGGACTGTAGGACCTATATACTTGATCAACAAGTACTAACCAAAAACTTTCTGAAGCAAAACGTAAGTAACTTCTTATTTACGTTTTGCTTCAGAAAGTTTTTGATTTTTTCTGTTTCAGAAAGTTTTTGATTTTTTCTGTTTCAGAAAGTTTTTGATTTAAGTTTCATACAAAAAAAAAATACTTTTTATTAAGTCACGTGAAGACATTCAAATATTCTTAAGTTTATTGCAATTTGCAGATTTAATGTTGATTAAAATTATGATGGCCACTTCGCCTCACAGAGTTTCTAATAAGTAATTAAAATTATCAATACAAATCTTTAAGTTAATTAATGCTTCTTCATGAAATTGTGATTCAATGGGATTAAATTACTAAATGACTGGCGCTTCCACGTTAAGTAAGTAAAGTGGTTATAGCTGAAATAAGACTAATTAGCTAACAAGACGAGAAATTATAGACATGATACTAGCCTAAAACCTAGTTAAAACAGTTAGCTACATAATAAGCAGCCGTGTTCTCTAATCTCTAAACTGACACACTGACTTGACAGTCTGATAACTTGCGGTGACGACAACCTGACGAGTTTGCCTGACTGATAAACGACGGTTTAGGTACATCGTAGTTATGACGCAAATGTACTGGTTTAGTTGTGACTTCATGAATCAGATATGTTTGTGTTGTGGTTTTACAAATTTTCCAAGTACGAGTGACGAGCGAAGTTCAAGTTTTATATTTTAAATTAATTACAAATATCAGTTAAATACCTACAGAATAGTATTAGTCAGAATTATTGTAGGTTTTAAAAGCGTCAGTTATCGCTTTAGGTACCTACCTAGGAAGTTAAGTGAGAATTATGCTTATACTTACGTTTATTATGCTTATACGTTAGATTGGACTCACTAACCAGTAGGATTTGAAAAAAAAAATCTTTCGTTTGCTTTGATGACTTAATTCTTGACGCAATTAAAATAGGTACGCTACGACTCTTCAGATTTTAGAAACAAGTAATAGGTAAATGTTGGTGAAGCCAGTCAGTTATAAGTTTGGTAATAAAACCGCCAGTGTTGTTGACATTTGCCATCTATTTTGTGAACCATTCTGACGACGTCACAGTGGCACGAATGACACTGCACTGATGGCCCACATTATAGTTCCGTGCGGTTTCAATTTAACGTCCGGACAACTGTGAATTCGGAAACCACTTCCTGATGTCTGTGGGTTTCATTGTGGAGATAAATTGTGGAACCCGAAGTAGCATTAATGTCCGTTTTCATATAATACAAGGCAATAGGTACAGCATACGCTGTTGGATTTTCAAATCTCGGATAAGCTTCTAAAGTTGCCAATTTAAAAGCACTCTTTTAAATATGATGTTTAGCGTAAGCGAAAATGGGCATTATTGTAGTACATACTAAGTTAAAAAATTTAAAAATAAATGGACGGTAAAAATCCGGCATTTCGATTCAAACAAATGACTCGGAAAATGTTTAGAAACGATTGCGACAGTCTCATTGTTTTCGGAGTAATTGGATTTTTATTTTTGTTTCATTATTTACTCCAGTTAGTTAGGAATTCAGAATCAGAACCTCAAAAGTTCTTTTGTATTTTTATTTTCATTTTATTTTACAATTTTATTAGCTGCGTTTCGTTGTTTCACCGGTAGTAGACCGGTATAAAACGTGGCTTATGTGTTACTTCAAGGAATAATCTATCTTGATAATAATTTCGTGATCAATTGTCGTGATTTTTGGTTTTATATTTTAGTTTGCTTTACTGACGATAATTTCTGATGTGACGTTTGCAACTAGGTTTTTTTAGGGTAAAAGGAAAAGGGAACCCCTATCGGATCACTTTGTTGTCCGTCTGTCTGTCAAGACCCTTTTTCTTGGAAACGCTTGGAGGTATCGAATTGAAATTAAAACCATATACTCAACTCGATAGTCACTTTGTGTTGTGAAATCAACCCTCTAAGTCTACGGAGTCAAAAGATATGGCACTTTATGTCGCAATTTTATACGGATCCCTTGGTGCGCGAGTCTTGACTCGCTCTTGGCCGGTTTTTTACATACTGATGGGTATTATAAACAATTTTAAGGTATGGGGGTAATCTCGGATTTTTTTTCAGTAACCGGAAGTTACATTATCCCCGTGTATCATAAACTACATTTAAAATGCCAAGTACCGACTGGAAACGAAAGATTCTCGACGCTTCGTCTTAGTCAAAGTAATATTATCTGGCTTAGTTTCAGCGAATGGTGCCGTTTCAGTACACCGACGACCACAATATCCATTTAATATTTGAGGCTAAACGTTTAACCGTCGTTTGCACACATTCATTTGGGTTAAGTTAATGGGGTCTATTTAAACGGTAATATTATGGGATAACGCCCCGGGCTAGCAACTCAAAACGATATTTGTGTCAAGCGACATGCGTATGTTTCATAGATTCCTTGCGAGTCTCGTTGTCGCATGACATACTCTACCACCGTAGACGCGGGTCTGTGGACGGTGAGCAATGGGTAGCTCACTGTCCGTCCGTCTAGTGTCGACGGAGCGCGACTGTTCTACGCATGCCTCAAAGATATCAGCAAAGTAGTGGAGCTTGCCAGTTCCACTGCCTGCCAGGGTTGGGTTGTCCGAAAGAGATACTTTTATCACAAAAGTTAGGACCCCAAATCCTTACTAATATTATAAAAGCGAAAGTGAGTTTGTTTGTTTGTTACGTCTTCACGCCTACATGGGCAAACCGATTTTGATGAATTTTGGAGCGGAGTGAAAGTTTTTTTTTTCGATCGTCACGCGGATTAAAGTTAGCGTTAGCCCAAAGTAACTATGCCACGCGGACGAATTTCGCAGGCGGAAGCTAGTAATACTCATAATGCTTTGGTACTTGTCTGTTATTTTCTCTTATCTAAGTACCCGGGTAATTTTAGGGTTTTGGTACCTCAAAAAGAAAAATCGGTACCTTAGGATCAATTAGTTGCCCGTCTATCTGTCACGACTCTTTATCCCGGGAACACGTGGAAGTAGGTATCGACTTGAAATTAAAACCATAAACTAAAATCTGTGGTTCCTTGGAGCTGTAAACCAATCTTCCCAAGTCTACGCAGTCAAGAGATATGGCCGTTTACGTCGCAAGTTTGTACGGAACCCTTTACTCCGACTCGCGCACCGAGGGCGACTCGGTTGGTTTTATTATCCATCAAATAAGTTGTAGATACTTACTCGTAAAATAATTAAGTACTAGCTCGATTACATCTGGCTTTCAAGCGTAAGTTGTATAGGTGCCGGGGTAGCAGGTTGTTCGAAAGAGATACCATCAAGGCCCCGGAACGTAAAGGGCAATAGAAGGAACAAACCCGCCCAGGGTTTTAGTCAGTACAAATCTGACACCCCCCCGGTCCGCCCAGAGCGCGGGAACTTATTTGATGATTTCCCATCCGCAATAAAAAACTTTGTTAACATAATTATGTCATGTCACTTTGTATTTTGTTTTAATAGTAATGTATTCTCTCGAGGATGAGCTCGTGGCTAAGTAATAGCGCCGCTCGGGTCGATCTTTAGTTTAAGCCGCGCTTGCCTAGGTTGGTCAGTGGATGGGTGACCACTCGTTACATACCGAGTTTCCTCCGTGCCTCGGAAAGCACGTTAAGCTGTTGGTCCCGGCTATCATTTGTAAATCTTGGACAGTCGTTACAAGTAGTCAGTGTTCCGAAAGTCTGACAACCAGTCTTACCAAGGGGTATCGCATTACCCAGTACTAACTGGATTGTGGAGGTCAGATAGGCAGTCGCTCCATGTAAAATACTGATATTCAGCTGCATCCGGTTAGACTGGAAGCCGACCCCAACATAGTTAGGAAAAGGCTAGGCAGATGATGAGTAATGTATTCTCTGAAGTGAGCACTTAATGTACATAACTGCTGGCTTCCTATGCAGTTGCATAGAGGTGAAGTTATGCCACACATTGTAATGAAGTTACAGTTGGATCTTATAAGTTACACAGCGCTTTGGGTTTATGCTCCCACAGTTTTCGCCCTGGTACGTGCTTGACTGCAATTGTTGAAGATTCAAGTGCTAAAGGACTAATTAACACTCGCTAAAATCTAGGACATGTTTGGGTTATATGCAGCTTTATTCACTTTTCATATCAATCTAGTTCAAATTTAAAACTTTTTTCGTACCACTTGCTCAAAAAAGTGACATTCTATGCCCCAAAAAGCGAACATAACAATAGTCATTTTTAATCTGTCAAAAACAGGGAAAGAAAATTGTACTGAATTTCATTCATCCCCTAGGGAGAGAATGTGATTTAAAATTGGAATACTTAATACTGAACTACATCTGTGTTTACACCATTGAGTTTGTATATTATTAAGCATCTTTTTTAAAAAGGAATACGCAATTAATTATATGCAGTTATGATTATTAAATAAAATTACCAAAACCGACGAGGTCGTATGAGCTTGATGCCTTTGCTTTTCCGACAAAACATATTAGTCTAGGAATTTGTCGCGATTTTGTTTTCTTCAAATAGGTACATAAACGTTAAGTTTATTTTTATAAATAAGTTAATGTTCTAAAAATACATTGTTAAATCAAAGCGACAGTGACAGTGTATTGTCGGACTCCATCAGTGCAAATGCTGCCACAATTATACTCATCAACAATAAATGTACCAAACAAAAGTGTAGCTCTCTCTATAAATAATTGGACCAATGTTCGAATGTTAACTTTTACTTTTAATGTCATTATTTTTAATAAATGCTTATCTCATAATACTGTGTTAATTTTTTCGCAAATGGTACGAAAAGTAGAGTATTTTCCTCGGTGATAAAGCTGTCTTAGTCTTGGGTAAACTTAAATCTCTCGCTACACTCAGGACTCGTCTTAAATCCCTCGCTTCGCTCGTGATTTAAGTTTTTAACACCCTCGCTACGCTCGGGAGTAAACCTCGAGTCCTTTGTTACGCTCGCGTTTTAAATCATCACCCGCGACAGAAGACACTGCTTTATCCCCTTGGTTAATAATCTACTATTAATTATTGTATTAAAAAAAAAAACTTATAAAAAACTACTGCTCGTTTAACTTACTTTTTAAATAGGCAATAGACTTACTAAAGAGTTTTATGTTCTGCCAATCTTCTTTTTCCTATGCCAATCTCATCTATAGGTAGTAATATAATAAAGCGGAAGAGTTTGTTTGTTTAAACGCACGAATTTTAATACCTAACTATTATTTCGTCGTTGGGCACCGCTAGTCCAGAAAAAAAATCTGATTTATTTATTTTAACCATTTAACTTATCAATGCAGGGCTGTAAGTTCTAAGTTCTTTTTCCCCGTAAGCACTAAGTTTTTTATGAACGTACAAAGTTGTAATAATGATTTTAATTATTATAAATCTTTAAAGCCTGGCACTTGCCTGCATATGCAAAAAACTTGGTTATTTAATAAAAAGAACTTTATTTCAGTTACTTAATTATATAAACATGTTTCAAAAATAAGGTTGGTGTAGGTATATATGAATTGCGGAACTATTTACTTAATAGGAATTCGGAACCACGTAAGTGGTCCAATTTATTTTCTGCGTGCATGCAAAAAAAAGCAGAGTAGATGAAAGTTTATCAGGCCACGACGAGCGCCGCGTGATTCAGTTTAGCTCGGTTGCCAAATGCGGTCATTCCCGACCAAATGGTCCATTAAACCATCCCACTCGAGAGCCAACAAATGCTGCTTACATCAAAAATTTCACGCGCCCCAAGATATTTATTACTACTATTTAAGCAATTGTTGAAACAACATGTGTAGCGAGGGTCTGTGAGATGAGTAGGTACCTAACGTAAACGTAACGTAAACGCAATGCGCCGCGTTTCGCGTACCGCGCCGCCCGCACCGCTCTCTCAGGTCGCGAGTCGGCCCTACAAGCTCGTTGTTATAACATGTGCGCGCGCGACTGTGTCGCGCGGCGCTGATCTGTTTGCCTTTAACTGATTGTTGTGATTAATGTGATTATAAGTACCGTGTCATGTACGAACGTTATGTTGATTAATAAATAAACATTGTAAAACCGTCACAAATTGCGCCCAACTCGCGGCACGTGCTCGAAAATACCTACGCGAGCGCGAACGTATTCCACGGTCTGTTGTGTACCTAACTTCCTACTGTACCGTTGCTGTATCGTCGTGACTCGTGTTGAAGATGCCGAGAACACGCGGGCAGACAGCCAACGAGGATTCCAGTAGCGATGAAGAACGCGCGGACCCGCATGCCGCGGGGGCCGCCGTAGGTAACAACATCGCGAGCGCGGCGGGAACGCCGACTACAACGGATCGCCGCGACACGAACATGATCACAATGTCAGAAGACCAGCTATCTAGGATCCTGGCCAGCGTGATGAGGGGGTCGACTCAATCCCCCGCTACCTATGTAGGTGTGCACGCGGTGCACACTTCGCACAGCAACTTCACCCGGTGCACGGCTCGGTTTGATGGAACCGCCTGCAACGCCGACGTCGTGGAAGCATTCATCGAGAGCGTGCTTGTATACAAAGAGTGCGCCAGCGTCTCGGATGAACACGCGTTACGTGGCTTGCCAATGCTGCTGACCGGAGAGGCCGCCGTGTGGTGGCGAGGAGTGCGATCTACTGTGGAGACCTGGGACGACGCGTTACGGCGGCTGCGCTTCATGTACGGCGCGCCACGTCCAGCCCACAGAATCTTACGTGACATATATGCGCAGGAACAAACCAGTGAAAGTGCCGATGTGTTTATTTCGCGTGTGCGCGCTAATATTTCGCGTTTACCGTATTGTATATCGGAAATAATGCAACTAGATATAGTGTACGGCCTTTTACATCGTAAAATCCGTAAACGTGTTCCGCGTGATAGTGTAAGTAGTGTCGACTGTCTACTTGAGAGAGCCAGGTATGTAGAAGAGACGCTGAGCGAGGCGAATCAATCTGGTATGTCATCTCATATTAATAATACCGTGAACACGAATTTACGTGAAAAAGATAACCCTTCATTTACGACCGATAAAAATATTAACCCGCCAACGGTGACGGTGAAAAGTTTTAACCCTCAAACGGCTACGTCCGACTCTAGTTCGAGCATAGATAGCAGTAGTGCGACTTCTAAACGTGTTAGACCACGCTTCGCGCGCTATAAACGTTCCGGACACACGATTGACAAGAGTAAGTCGAAAGGTAGTGAGTTAGCTTGTTATGGTTGCGGTCGTGAAGGTGTTATTCGGTCGAAATGTCCTAACTGTAAAGATAAGCTTAAGGAAGATACTCCGGCCGCGGTCACCGACAGGAAGGTGAGTTTTCAAAGTGCTTATACACTCGACTCCTCCGTGTCGCGACCTACGATTGAGATCGAAGTAGCTTCGTTAGTAGGTGTCGCTGTGCTCGATACCGGTGCTACTGAAAGCTTAGCGAGTCCCGGTTTGTATACGATTTTGTTAAATAACGGGACGAGTTTTACTTCGGCCCGTCGCACGATAGGGTTGGCCGACGGAACCCAACATACACGTGACGTGTTGTTGTGTGATACGAATGTTGTAGTACAGGGACGTAACATACCTACAACGTTTATGGTTATTCCAGAAGCGGAAAATAGGACGCTTCTCGGACAAGATTTTATTACGAAATCAGGTATTCTGCTTGACCTTCAACATGGTTGTTGGTATTTTTTTGATTCAACTGAGGTAAAGGTACCTTTCGTGCGCTCTTATAGTCTTTTATCTACGAGTGGCGCAGAGCTGATGCAGGTTGACACCGCCGGCCTGGCACTGAGAGAGAACGAAGGGTCTAAGCTGTCACCTGCTCAGAGGACGCAGCTTAACCAGCTTATAGTGTCTAGAGCTGCGCGCTTCGCCACTGAGGGACCAGCCACGTCTTACGCTACTCATCACATTCGAGTAGGCGAGAGACAGGAGCCGACCGCCTCGCCGCCCTACCGGATGTCGGCAGGTAAGAAAGAGCTGCTGGAAGGCGAGCTCGAGAAGCTGCTGCAAGCAGATGTAATAGAAGAGTGTGAGTCACCATGGGCCGCGAACGTAGTGCTGGTAAGGAAGAAAGATGGTGGTGTACGGTTGTGCGTGGATTACCGCAAGCTTAACGCTGTGACGGAACCGGACAGATACCCACTGCCGCGCATAGAAGACGTTCTCCATGCAGCGAAGACTACCGCCTACATGTCCACGCTCGATCTCCATTCTGGCTATTTCCAAGTGAGTGTCGCGGAAGACGACCGGGACAAAACCGCGTTCGTCACACCTTCTGGTACCTATAGGTTTAAGAGAATGCCCATGGGACTGCGGAACTCAGGCGCCACGTTTCAGAGATTGATCGACCGGTTCCGGTCGAACTTGGCTGTACCGGCGCGGACGCTCGAGGTGAGTGACAGCGCCGTGACGTCTTCGGACGGTCGAAGTGGGAGTAGGCCCGTGACTATACTGGGATACCTGGATGATTTGATAGTTCTATCGCCCACCTTCAAACAACACCTCGAGGACCTGGAGGCAGTATTTGATAGACTGGATAAATTTAATCTGCGTGTTAATCGCAAGAAAAGTTGTTTTGCCTGTGATTCGGTGCGTTTCCTGGGGCACATTATCGTACCCGGTGGTCTGCAGGCAGACCCGGAGAAAACCTCAGCGATAGCTGACATGCCAGCCCCGAAGAATGAGAGGCAGCTTAAGGGTTTCTTAGCTACGTCAAGTTGGTTCCGGCGCTTTGTGCCTAATTACGCCGCTGTCTCGAAACCTTTAACCCAACTCCTCAAGAAGAACAGCTCGTGGAAGTGGCATGATGAGCAGCAGGCTGCATTCGAGGATATTAAGAAGCTCCTAGTCACCGCGCCTATACTGCGCCAAGCCGACGAAGGTAAGCCTTTTTCTTTAAACACCGACAGTAGTGGCTACTGTCTCGGAGCAGTATTGATGCAGGGGGAGGGCCCTGATGAGAGGCCTGTGGAGTATGCCAGTCGCTTACTGTTACCAGCTGAGCGCAACTATACCACCACTGAGAGGGAGGCCCTGGCTGTAGTCTGGGCGGTAACTAAATTCAGGGGCTATATCGAAGGGTCGGAGGTAATAGTCAAGTCCGACCACCAACCCTTGCGCTGGTTGATGAACTTAAAGTCCCCCAGTGGTCGCTTAGCAAGATGGGCATTGACCCTTCAGGCATACAACTTGCAGATACAGTATACCCCCGGTAAAGTGAACGTGATTGCAGACGCGCTAAGCCGCCCCGCCTGTTGCGAAAAGGACCCAGGTGGATGTGAGGTATGCTTAGTGACTGTAGATATACCGCACAAAGCACCTACTGATGTGCGTGATAATCAACTCAAAGACCCTGAGTTAAAGACAATTGTAGAAGATTTAGAGGACGCCGATCCCTCAAGGGGGAGGGGCTGGTCAGAACGAGGATACCTGATGTCTGATGGCGTGTTGTACCGGTGTGCACCCGAGGCTGACGACGCTGATTCCGCCTGTCTCGTGGTGCCAAGTCACGAAAGAGAGGTCGTCCTTGCCGACTTCCATGACGCTCCAACCGCTGGTCACTTCGGTGTTGAGAGGACCTTACAGCGCATCAGAGCCCGCTATTTCTGGGTAGGTATGAAATCCTTCGTTTCCAATTATGTTAGGCGTTGTGCTGCTTGCCAGCGCTATAAAGCGGACAACAAGAAACCTGCAGGACTGCTGCAGACACCCGCTACGACTCGTCGGTTCGAGGTTGTTTCGGTAGATTTGTTTGGTCCTTTGCCGAAGACGCCCAAAGGTAACCGATGGATTTTTATTATAGAGGACGTGTGTACTCACTGGGTTGAACTGTTCGCGCTAGAAACCGCTACCAGCGTAGAGTGTGCTGAGATTTTAATAAACGAAGTTTTCTTAAGGTTTGGAGTTCCGCGCAGGATGGTCAGCGACAACGGAGTTCAGTTTGTAGCCGAGGTAATGCAACAGGCTTGTCACGTGATGGGTATTAAACAGTCTCTGACGCCGTTGTACCACCCGGAAAGCAATCCCGTTGAACGTAAAAACCGGGACCTTAAACCCCAATTAGCGATCCTTGTGGGAAGAGACCACGCCTCTTGGGATAAGCATCTCGCAGCTATAAGGTTTGCGATGAATTCAGCTGTGACTGCGAGTACTGGATTTTCACCCGCTTTCCTAACATTCGGAAGGGAGCTGCGCGCGCCTTCTGATGTCGTGGCCGATATGAAAGCCATCGTGGATAGTGATAATTTTATACCGAGTATTACGCCTTACCTCCGTAAGTTGTCATCGGCGCTCTTAGACGCCAGAGATGTCCACGAGCAGGCCCAATCCATCAGGAAGAAGTACGCTGATGAAGGCAGACGTGCGCCTCCGGATTACAAGGTGGGTGACCTCGTCCTTCTAAAGACGCAGAGTATGAACGACACAAGAAGCGGGCAAACCGCCAAGTTCATCCCTAGGAGAGATGGCCCGTATCGTGTCCGGGAAGTGGTAAGTTCCACTACTTATGTTATCGAGGGGGTCACACGAGCTGAACACATTGGACGGTACCATGTGTCGCACCTGACTCCTTTCGTCGGCGATATCACGTCTCCGGTTCGTGAAAAGCGCAAGCGTGGTCGACCCCGTAAATTGAACGCTAGTCCGAACGCGAGGGCGCTATGTCCGAACTAGAGGGGGAGTGTGTAGCGAGGGTCTGTGAGATGAGTAGGTACCTAACGTAAACGTAACGTAAACGCAATGCGCCGCGTTTCGCGTACCGCGCCGCCCGCACCGCTCTCTCAGGTCGCGAGTCGGCCCTACAAGCTCGTTGTTATAACATGTGCGCGCGCGACTGTGTCGCGCGGCGCTGATCTGTTTGCCTTTAACTGATTGTTGTGATTAATGTGATTATAAGTACCGTGTCATGTACGAACGTTATGTTGATTAATAAATAAACATTGTAAAACCGTCACACATGTAAATTACAGATTTCAGCAAATGAATCGTGTTATGATTCATAACTTTCATAATAACGATGTTTTAAATTCTTGAATACATAATATAATTTAAGAACAATAAATGTTTCGGTGGTCGAGAAAATTCCATGGACTGCGATATGACGGAAACCTATTAAAGTCTTTGTGTGAATTTTATAAGAGTATTTATACTCATATAAACCTTCTTATAAGAAGGTTTTCTGCTTGTAAATCTTTGCAGTAGGAATTTTATTTTGCTTTGCGGTCACTTGGCAAAAAGTCGTGTGGTGTAAGGGACCGAGGCTTAGCCTTGCCGTCCTGTATGTAGGTATACTTTGAGGTTCAACTCAGTGCGGTCAGTAGGCTCACGAGATTTGTCGATGGTCGTTGAAAAAAGTTCCCGGCATATTCTGAGCAATGCTAACATAGAGAACTTTGTGTCATTTGCTCTAGTTAAAAAAAAAAAACACCTGGTAGGAAATGTAGGTTGTACCAAGTTGTAAATAGTAGTCTAGTGAAATGGCTTATCGTTATGGATTCTGCAGTCAAGTTTCTTGCAGATGTTCTGTTGTTGAGTTTATTTCAGTCTTTAAACCGTTTTATGCGAAGAATTAAACTGTTCGACATTGGTTTAAACTAGTTCATTAATATCTTGACGTTAAGACTAGATTCTGAGTACCATTTCTGTCTTACGCAAGAAAGGATCTAATAAACGTGTTCCGCAGAAGATATTGAAGTTTGAGGAAGCCGAACGTTCATAACTAGGCACTTTGTTTGACTTGTGTCAAAATTTGTAATCATTGTCTGGTTCCGTAACTTTGGGGCTCTTAATATATTGCTAAGCTTTGTTTAATCAAAACTTGAGCTTGTACTTGGATTCAATATAAATTAATCGTGGTTGGTTGTTTTTCTCAGAATGTAGAACATTTTGGTTGGTAGATTCTACAACATGGCCGTCCAAAAGTGCATTGGGTTGCGAATATAGTCAAAATCGCGGGAAACAAATGGATGAGGGACCCACAAAATAGAGAAGAGTGGCAGAAAAAAATGGAGGCCCAACCGTGGGTGAGGGCTGAAATAATGATGATGAATTTAACTCAACTCTGGTGATATAATGAAAACATTCTTTGTTTTCATTATACCAGAGTTGAGTTAAATTCATCATCACCTTCTTTTTCTTCTCGAATTACTGAAGGTTCCTAAATTCCGACAGTTTGTCCTTGCTCTTTGCCAGGTAAATCAACCCTAATCTTCCTGCTTGATGTGATACCCAATAATATTGTAACTATAAAACCAAAAATACTAGTAGGTACGCAATAAAAAAAGCTTACCCTGTCAACACTTTTTCTATTGCACATTTCTAGCCAACTCCAGCTAAAGAAAGTTGCCAGGGAAAAATAAAATGTCAATTTTTAAGCCTGGCAGCATTTAGCGTCATGTGCCACAATGGCCGCCGGAGCGGAGTGGACAACGCTTGTCAAGCTCACTGCGATATTTCACACTCAGTTTCAAAGCTTATTCTCTTATTATATTCAATTTTCCTCGAGCCTTTTAGGCTTTCATTCTACTAAGAAGTGACTTTACTTTTATGTGAGTACTTATATAATGTACTAGCTGTGTGAGTGCTGTGCGCTGCAATGCAATTTTTACTACCTCTCTACCTACCCAAGCTACCCTACCTACACAAAAACCTATACTGCCTTTAGCTTCTTTTTTTTGCCGTAAAAACTATCCTCGGACTCCAACGAATATTAAATATATGCGCTTACCAACACATTTTACGATTCATTTTTATTTTTATGATGATGATATGAGATGTGAACTGTATTTATCTACTACTTATTACCTTGTGATAGTTTAGAACGAAGAAATTTAGCATACGGGTAGTGAAGAATCTAGGTGAGGTTTTATTTATTAGGGTTATTAAAGCTAGTTTCTTATTAAGGTTTTATAATAGTGAATCCGAAGAAATTTTCACGAGTTTCTTTATCTTTAATAAATTCCTAGAAATAAGTGTATTATTGTATTTTAAAACTCGTGACTTATTCTTGAACTCATAAAAGTCATAATTCATTAATGCACCGATCATTGACCCAGCAACAGCTGATCAGACGGGAAGTACAAAACTTATGTACCCGACATCCGTAAACAAGCGTCGATTAATTAACGTAACGCAATCAATGGCGGCCATCCTCCTGCGACGTGTAAACAGAGGAAGTAGACCACATGTTTCTGAGGAAACTTTCAGTTTAAAGGTACAATGTCGTGCGTGATTAGGGTTACCGACTAAGCTAAATTATTAAGATTATTTAAACATAGTGTTACATTAGACGAGGGACATACTGTAAAGGGACATATTGTAAAGGGACAATTTTCATAAAAATTATCAACTTTAACTATGATACCACGAAAATATCGGCTGCTCTGAGAATCCTCTGAGCAGCTGAGATTTAGTCACCTGCGTCCTGTAATTAGCTGGTCTAAAATGGCTGCTTGAGCAGAACCATAATCCTATAATATTATAAATGCGAATGTTGGTGAGGATGGATTTATGGATATTTGTTACTCTTTCACGTCAAAACAGCTGAACGGATCTTGATGACATTTGGTACAGAGGTAGATTATCTATTAGACTGGAATAACACTTAGGATACTTTTTTTCGATATTACTAGGGAAGCCGCGGGCGCCTGCCTATTTCAGTTAATAATATGAATTACTTAACCATTCTTAAAATGGACGTAATGTGACAATTCACAGTAGGTATTAACTGTAAATCTGTGACCATTTTATGATTTTTAAAGTAATTCATATTATTGTCTATGTTACCAGTGATGATTGGTAGTAGGTGAGTGTACCCGTCAGTCAAATTTTACAATTTTCCCAACGAAACGCATATCCGTATGGAAAATAAATGAAGCTTTCATACGTGCATCAAAATTTAAATAACTAGTACATATTGAGTCACTATGGGTAGGGATACCTTTTGAAATTATTTAAAACAGGTTCATAAAACAACAGCCGTTTTGAAAACTCATTTGCCCTATCATATTCAAGGTACCAAAGAACTTCGTTATGAAAACCTATTAGCGTGTGAAGTGTAGCAAACAGCAATTGCTTTAACAACATTGCTTTCGCGAGCGCTGCAGCGCTGCGCTGGCCGGCTCGTTCGATTCAATTTAATTGCATGCTTGTACCTTGTGGAGTGATTGGTTTGTAGCCTCTCCAGACCGTATTCATCACAGAGTTTTAACAAGATGAACAAAGTTAAAGGCGGTGCTTTGCTTTTCAGACTTCGTGCTTTTCCTGATTAAGTATTACTTTATAGATATAAGTAAGTATGTATAGTTATGTACTATCTGCGTTTGCTTCATAATATTTAATCTATAGAAGAAAATTTAATGTATCTCTCTGGTTGCGAAATTTAGTAACTCTACGGGATGATCAGAAAGTCTGTCTTACCTCATTAATTTAATAATAATTATATTGATCCTAAGCAATTTTAAAAATAATGTAGGTAATGTTACGGGCATAAAATAGTAAAAATACAAATAAAATTAATCTATCCTAAAATTATTTTCTACTGAAGTTATTTTGTACCTAGTTGTTAGATCAGGCTAGGATCACATAGTATGTATTAAGAAATAGGTCTAAAGTCTAAGTTTTTCAAGTTCTGGTTAAAATATCATTTGAATTGAACTAAGTGAAGATGTTTATGCCCGTGACTGTACATCGGGTCCTAAAATTACAAAATACAGAAGTAATTTTGGAAAATATCGTAATTGGCCCTGCAACTCTGCACATTCAACCTTTTCATAAACACGTCGAATTTCAGAGGAAACTTTCTCGTGTTAACCCTGCTAAAGGCGGGGTAGCTCGGGAGCTCGGGATAACGACGGCACATCTGTCGTAGACAGCGACAGATTGCGCACGACTCCTGGCCAAAGCAGACGATTGCACTGTCTGTTTCGGGACCACGCTGAGCGCTGGCAGCTATTGCACTTCCTGGCTTTATAGCGATCAACTTATGTAAATTCTTACGAATTTTGTTTAAGAATTATTGTGTTCTTTTTCTGAATACAACTTACTTAACGTAAATATGTCACATTTAAAATTATAAATACTCGTTTCACATAAAATATTTTCATGATTTTAAAAATTTATTCATCATACCTGTGACATCTTAACTAAAAAGTTATAGGATGTAATTTTAATGCAAAAATTGAGGCAAAAAATTAAAATCTAGGCGATCTTTAAATATTGATTCGTCCGCGTTCAAATCTGGTCAAAAGCACGCCGATTGCGCGTCCTACATACATAACTTTTCCAAAGAACTTTCACAGAGATGGTTAATGCATGTCCTTCAAATTCTTTTCCTTCCATTGCTTTTGTAAAAATATTATGATTTAAAATAGTGTCCATGGAGTTTCTTGCCCATTCTTCTCCATAAAGATCTACGCTTTGGAATGGGCAACTACAGTACTTTCACTAGTTATTACGTCTTGTGACTGGGACTGTAGTAGCATCTTTTTAGTTTTCATGACATTCAAAAGTGTCTGTACTTGTATACATTTTTATTATTAGTTTGTGTCTATTTATAGGTTGTATACTTACGTAAAATAATTAATTTAATTTAATATTTCAAATAAAGTTTTCGACCAATTTTCATAAAAAGTGCCTGTAATGGTCTAATTGAAATAAATAATGCTTTGAGTTTGCATCCATTCACAGCAGCCTTAATACCAACCTACATGACGTTGATGTAATAAAGCCTATAATTGCCTAACGCTACCTATTGGATTTCCAACGGCCGTTGTTGACATGCAATGGAGGGAAAAAGCGCGGGTGCTGCGTAGTCTTTTTTATTTTATTGACACATATTGTTTTCGACACAGTCGTTTATTAAAATAGCTATGTTATATGTTGTTGTTATGTTATTAAATAATAGCTTTCTTGTATAACGCACACAATACCTGGGGTAACAAGCCCTGTTCAGGTGAAAATATAAAAACCAATTTTCCCGGATATAAGACCTAGCTAGATCAATTTTTCGTCCCCATAATATCCTTTATCGTATAAAAGCAACTTTTATCGAAATCGTTAAAGCCATTTTGGAGAAATTGGAGAACGTGATTCTGATTGCAAATATTGCTTATTTAATGGAATAGGTTTTTGATCATTTTTGTGTTACAAAATTGATGTTAGACCTCTTTACAGCTTAACATGTAAAATACTGCCAGCATGTGGTTAGCTAAAGGTTAATTATCCAGCTATTTATTCTTTCCACTAATTGCCTTAAGACCTCATATTATTAAACTGCAACCACTATGTCATATAGCAGTGAAACCAGTAGTGAAACTGCTTCTTCTCATCCCTTGATCATCATATGAAATGAAAGGAAATCTGATGAAATATTCATTTAATTATTTAATAGTGGTAACTTCCACATATAAGGATGAATGTTTCAGTTAGTATGTGTGTTTTTAGGGTTTCGGACCTCAAAAAAAAAGAGGAACTCTTATTAAAACCAAGTCTGTCCTTTTGTGCTGTGAAAAAAATCAGCTCCCTAACTCTACGCAGTAAAAAGGTATGGCTGTTTATTTTGCAAGTTTGTACGGAACTCTCGGTGCGCGAGTTTGACTCGCTCTTGGCCGGTTTTTATGGTCTTGTGTGGAACCAAACTCAACAGACCATTGTTGTAAGAAACTATTGCATCTAAAAACATCTCATTCGGTGAATTATATACAACAAAACTTATGTAAACGTCCTAAATTAATAAATGACTGTAGATATAGTATAGGTACGTCCTTTATTAAGACTCAAAAAGTTATTTTCTACATAACATTATCGATATTGATGTAAGTAAACATTATCATACTTTACTTAGAGCCAAAGAATTTTCCAGAAATTGATTCCAGCATTTTGCTGTTATGTCTTTTAAATGACATCGTCGATTTTGAGCGTCTAAACCAGGGGTCGGCAACCCGCGGCCCGCGGGCCGCATGCGGCCCGCGGACGTCTTCCTTGCGGCCCGTGAATGTTTTGTAAATAAGTAATAATTATTTTCAAAATCAACGCATTAAGTAAGCGCGCCTTTTAACCCCTCTGCTCGGCAACACTTTGAAATGTATCATACTAGCTGTTATGCTCAAAGCTCCTATGGATGAGCATTTGAGCACTATTCTTTGGCCAAAAATACCACCCCGGGACCCAATGGCTTGCACGGCAAAGCCTGGGTCCTGGCCTTGGAGGCTCTCGGGCCCCGACTAGTAGGGCTCCTAAGATGCTTGCATGCTTGGAGAGGGGCCAGTTCCTACTTCGTTGGAAGACGGGGAAGCTGGTCCTCATACAGAAGCCAAGGCGCCCTGCGAACTCCGTCCGCATTTCGGCCCATCGTGCTGCTCGACGAGGTGGGCAAGCTCTTTGAAAGAGTAATTGCAAACCGCCTCGTCGGGCATTTTGTAGGGACGGGGCCGGATCTTGCGGAGCACCAGTATAGTTTCTGCGGGGGGAATCGTTCTCAAGTTCTAAGAATCGTTCTCAACAGCCGGGGGATTTTCGTGGAGCATTTCTGACGTTTGGCTCCCAAACTCGAGTGGGGTAGGGCTGCTTTCATGCGGCTCCTGCCCAATCTGAGGGGGCCAAACGCCTCCTGCTGTAGACTCTATGCCGGAGTCGTGCGGTCCATGGCACGTTCTTTAGGGCGGCGCGCCGCCCACTAACTAAACGCGTCCCAAAAGGTGGTAGCCATTAGGATAATCCGGGGCTACCGCACGATCTCCAAGGAGGCGGCGAGCCTTCTTGTCGGATTGCCACTGTGAGATCTGGAGGCGATAGACCTCGCGCGCGTCGGGCGGCGCGGAGGCACTACACCGGGTGGAATCTCTGCTGCCGCGGCAAACTGCCGACGAGCGGACAGACCTCCGGTGCGATCTCATGGTGGCATGGAGAGAGCGACTTAACGATCGCCCGGAGGACACGGTGGAGCACACAGCGGCGATCTGCCCAGCTTGGGCGGAGCACCGTCGTGCCCTCGTAGAGCCGATCTCTCGCGTCCGGCCCTGGTTCAGGCCATAGTCCGGAGCGAGAGGGAATGAGAAGCGGTCACTTCCTTCTGCGAAGCAGTAATGCTAGCAAAGGAGGTGGCCCAACCCAGCCTCCGCGGGAGACGCCCCGGGCGCCGGGCGCCGCGAGATGACTCCCGGCCACCGTATGCAGGCCTGTGGACGGTGAGCAATGGGTAGCTCACCCTCCGTCTGTCTATTGACGACAGGCGGTGTCGATGGCGCGTTAGTTTTCTACGCGCGCCTCATAGAGATGTCAGCAAAGCAGATGGACCTGCCAGGGCCACTGCCTAAAGGGCAATAGAAGGAACATGGTTTTAGTCAGTACAAGTCTGTAACTTCCCCGCGCTACACCCAGACCGGGGGAAGTAACTTGATGATTTCCCATCTGCAAAAAAAGAGCTATTCTACGATTTGCCACGACAAATATGACTGCTAACATACTAGAAATACCTCCTCCGCCCTACCGCCGCAGACATCACATTAAAATTTGTGTAAAATCGGTTTCCTGTTTAGGAAGGTAGCTTGTAGTTTGCATTGCTTTATTTTTCTCTTGTTTTATAGCTATAAAGCCCAAACAAACATAATGTAAGTAAGTATTACGTCTACGAATTAAATTTCCTATGTTTTAACAATTTTTAATGACATATATATTTTTTATGGAATATGACCAATTATTATGAGTAAGTATAATAACTGCGGCCCGCCTTTAGATAATTTTGTCACCTTGTGGCCCTTGCTTGCCAAGAGGTTGCCGACCCCTGGTCTAAACGGTAGAAATTGTCATGTTTATACAACATTATTGGCAGGTACAGAACTTATGGAATAATCTATTTTAAATTACCTCAGGGAGCTATAAAGGCAGAATATTGTGACAGAAAATTAATAATCAATCTTATTCAAAATAACAAATTCAGACGGATTACTTACAGTAAACACGACTAATTTGCATACTGTTTGAGACAGGCTGTCGAAAGGGTTCATAATAAATTTCAGTTTCGTCATCCAAGTGTACAGCGGAAGATTTTGTCTATAAATAGAAAGCAACATTTGCTTGTTTACAGTTTGTCTTGGTAATGTTTACAAATAGTGTCAGTAACAGCAATTTAGCTTTCGAAATTCTTGATAGAGAACCCAATACTGAAACTGAAAACTGAACGTTGTTTATTAAAAGTTAGTAATGTACTTCTTGTAGTACGACCGCTTTCGATCTCATATTATCGTTTATATGGAGGTATCCTGCGAGATTTTTTGCGGACGTGATAACCTCCTAGTATTATAAATGCGAATGTTTGTAAGGATGGATGGATAGATGGATGTACTGATTTATGGATGTTTGTTATTCTTTCACGTCAAAACGTATGAACGGATCTTGATGAAGTTTGGCACGGTGGTAAATTATGGTCTGGAATAACACATAGGATATTTTCCTTTTTTTCGATATGACGTGGGCGAAACCGCGTTTGCCAGCTAAACTTTAAATAACTTCCCCCGTTCTGGGCGAAGCAGGGGTGAGTGTCAGACTAAAACCCACCCATGTTCTCTTTTATTGCCCTATTCCTTCTATTGCCCTTTACGTTCCGGGGCCGTAGGGCCGGGTATCTCTTTCGAACAACCTGCAACCCCGGCTAACAACCTACAACCCCGGCAGCAAGAGACCCTTAGGTCAATTACCGGATAAAGCAAAGTGGTATTGGGTGGTTTTCCGTAGTTTTCGCCCCCTATTACATTACGTGGGACATAAAGATGACGAAATCTGGGTGTAAAAGGTACACCTCTGTGTTCGGGGTTTATAGGTGAAATGTTGCGTCCTTCTATAACGTAGTGATTTTCGAATACAGTTCTAAAACTTGCCCACGGTATGGCCAACCTTTTTCGACTACAGTTCTAAAACCTGCACACGGTATGGCCAACCTAAAATCGAATGCAATCTCTCTAAAGCAATTACCACACATACCAATCTACTCGCTTCCACTATTCACATCATAAATGTGTGATTGCGTACTAAATCAAAACGTTACGACCAATAGTTTCTATTTTCAACGTAGCGCTAGATTTGTTTGTGAAGCAGGAATGAACCACTTCGCATTTGTTTGCTGAACCATTCGAAACACTCGTCGAAAAGAGAAAGAGTACTCAAATGTTGTTGTGAGTTAAATGGTAAATATAGTAATAGTGGTACAAAGCTTTTCAATTCGTTCTATTTTCTTTTTATCCCAGTCTACGCGGGTGAAACTGTGGGATGCAGCTAGTACTAATGTACGTATGCGAATCTGTGTGTCTGGTTTTTTTTACTTCGTAACTATTGAATTTCCCGCAGAAGACGAACTGGGTTCGGCAAAAAATACCATAATAAAAAAATAAAAAATTAATAATACAAACTACAAATAGACATTATGCATAATAATAAAATATGTAGAAATATCAAAATGGTAAAATAAAAACGCATTAAGAATGCGTTATCAGGAAAATGATTTTATTATAAAATAAGAAATGTATAAATTTATTTATTTATTTATAAAGTGTTATATAAGCTTTAAATATTTGTACACGTTGTTTTGAAAACGACTATTAATTTACCTTCTCACGTATTATCCAAACTCAATCAAATAAATAATTGGATTTGAAATAAATTTTATTGTTTCCATAGACCATGTACGCGAACAAACTACAGAAAAATCTAAACCTAAAACGTATGTGTACTACATACGTTTTAGGTTTAGATTTTTCTTCGGAGTTGCGGGTGGTTCGGGGTTACGGGGTGTTCGAGAGAGAACATAGGGGTTTTAGTCAGTAAAATTCTGACACTCACTCAGAAGTTATTTGATGATTTCCCATCCACAAAAAAAAAACTTATGTAGTACGTCCATAATGAGTTTACCAAAACCCTTACCAGTCAGTTAAAAAGTAATCTATTATCTTTAGTATATTTTAACTTCATCGTTTATATAACCTTGTGATTCAAAGTTAGTAGCCAAGCAAGAAAAGTGAATTACAAAAGCCTGTGTAAGGTAACGCTTTAATTTACATTTAAAGCGTTTCGCTCCTCGTCCTGGTCGTGGAGGGTACTTCTTAATATCAGATAGATACGCTAGGTAAACCGAGGCTCCTTTATATAAAGCAATTACTTTTTATTACAACATAACATGAAATCAGCTGTGAAAATCCGTGAAGGGTTAGTCAGATTGTGAGACGACTTCCAGCCAGGTTCTGTGGACAGTGAGCAATGGGTAGTTTATCTTCCGTCCGTGTAGTGTTCGTTGCCCACGCGCACCACAAAGAGATGTCAGCAAAGCAGAGCAGCCCGCCACGGCAACTGCCTGCCGGTGGTGTGGGTTGTTCGAAAGAAATACTATTTGTAATTCTGATTTGTTACCTATGTCTAATTTCTATGTTTTTATGCTGTAATCATGTTTTGTAATTTAATTTAATTTAGTTATTTCTTATATGTTTACTAGCCTGTGACTCGTTTGTGTGGTGTATAACTGTTAATTCAAGTTGGTTATTAATAAATAAATAAATGAAATATGTCACCGTCATAATCCTATCCTTATCCCATTTTTTCTGGGGTCTGAAAAAGTTCAGTTTGAAGGAGCCATTTAAAAAACTAGGCCAAAATCCAGACTTCTGCCTGTAACTGATACTTTTTTATTCATACTACCCTCAAACACCAAACTACAAGAATAAATTGAAAGCAAACTGTTCGAGCGTCAATTAACACAAAAGTTTGCGATGCTCTTATAATTTGTTCGGCGCTGAAGTTGCACGGTTTTGTCCGATGAAAGTGTATCGGGACGGCTGAAAGTTTCAGTCCAAGTGTAACATTTGCTGTGAAGTGCACTTTAAAGTTTGTTACGAGCCACAGACGAGTCGAGGTCGATTGGAGTTCTGTAATAAATGGTCTAGACTCTAGACGAATGACGTAGATCACAGTTGCAACTGAGTGTTTGCATACTTGCAGCTCAGTTACTTCAGTAATAAAGTTGTTTTTTTAATGTAGTAGTTACTCTAATACCTTTGGTTCTTCAAAACGTACGGTGCCGTTAGGTAACTCTGTCAAAGCTTAGATTGTCTAAATATAGAGAGATTAAAACCTACACTAAACTTTTCTATTGTTTGAGTTCTAAATTCAAAAGTAATTTGAATTTCTTCTTTTTAATACTGTTGGCTGTTTATCGGTGACGAACTTATAACATAAACACGCTTATATACCAATTTGATTTATCTTCTACTACTCTAATCTTCATTTTGAAATATTTTTCAAAATGAGCTTTCACTTTACCCATAAACTATTCAATTACTTATCCCACGAAAAATTTTAAAACTCAAGATTCTGAAAATAGCGAGACTCAGTTTCCGCTTTTCCACTAAACGTTAATACTCCCAGAGGATGAGGTTACATACGTAATTTTCTTTGAAATGGAATTATTTTATGCAAATGGCGCACAACTTATGGGAGGTATGTGACTGTGGAAGCGCATAAAGATTTTATGTTTACTTCATGCCTCGTTTAAACGTGTGATATGGTCGAGTTAAAACTGGCGTAAGTACAGTAATTAATTGCGTACACTTGCTGTTAAGGTGTAATTCAATTGGCTCCCGAGAGAATCATTAATTAGTACATTTTTAAAACGAACATGAGCTCGAGCGGTTTTACGTTGCGCTTAATTGTTTTTGGGTGGTAATTAAATACTTGGCATAATGAAGTACCTTCAGTTGGAAGTGCAGATAAATTGCAATCTAGTTAAACACTTGTAGGAGAAACAAAATATTAAGACTCTCCCTACAAACTAATATTTTAAAACGCGAATAGAATACAGGCGCTTCAGTTCACATTTTCTAATCTCACCTCCACTCTCGCCAACGTACTTTAAAAACTAAATAATCAGACATATTTATATCCTAGAACAGCTTCTTTGTCCTTCTAATCTACAAGGGTACTGAGTTAGAAGTTGTTGGTACCTATCTCTGTCATGGAAACAATGAAAATCCTGGTAGCTAGTGTAATTATGTCCGTGACTTAGCAACTCGTGATTAATGTACTAACTTGTGAAGTGGTGAGAGATTTAGTTAGGCACAGCTTACACGTTCTACTACTACGCATAATTATAACTTTATTGTTAATGAAATGTTAATTTAATGGTAATTGAGGCCGCAACTAAGACAAATGTTTGTTGGGCCATTTATATCCATCACAGATGAAAATACATTTCTTTTTCCTTTTTTATTCCAGCTGACGTTAACTCTTTTTTAAGAAATTTACTGTTAAATTTCTGGAAAAACAATTTAAAAATAGAACGTCGACTAGTTTTGTTTTTTCTTGTTTTCACTTATCTTTGGGAATGCTGGTGAAACAGTAATTGGCGACTACTTTACTTTTTTTTTTATTATACTTAAGAAATATTGTATACAGAAGCTTGGAAGAACCATTTTGATCCTTACTTGATATTATAAAAGCGAAAGTAAGTTTGTTTGTTTGTTTCTTACGTATTCACGTCTGAATGGCTGCATGAATAATAGTGAGAAGAAGGGGAGTAAGAAGCAAGAAAAGGGGAGAGAAGGATATACTTTTTCGATCATCACGCGGTTTAAAGGTAGCGTTAGTCCAAAATACCTATGCCACGCGGACGAAGTCGTAGGTGGAAGCTAGTAAATAAATATATATAAACATAGAACTGTTTATTTATTTACTTCGAGTTACATAATATAATCATTAAATAACTCCAGCTACATTTCTGTACTACAATAATTATGTTTACTTCATGTAATAGGGGCTACTGCCATCACCACAAATTCAAGCTCCGTGGTTGCCACTGCGAAATTCTTGTTAAAAACCCAAAAACACTTTGCCTGGCTAGGGAATCAAACCCAGGACCTCATGCTTGGTCACAATTATACAATGACCTGGAATGACCCCTTTAGAGGTTTTCAGTAATTTCAGTTTTCGTTCAAGTTTTTTATTTTATTCTTATTACTCTACTAGCAGGCGCCCGCGGCTTTGCCTGCGTAATATAAAAAAAATATCTCATGTGTAATTCCAGACCATACCTCTGCGCCAAATTTTATCAAGAGATCCGTTCAGCAGCTTTGACGTAAAAGAGTAACAAACATCCATACATCCATCCATCCTCACAAACATTCGCATTTATAATATTATATAGTAGAAAAGTAGGATAGGATCTATATTAAAGACGTTAGAAGTGTAGATACCGCGGCCTCGGAACGTAAAGGGCAATAGAAGGAACATGGGTGGGTTTTAGTCAGTACAAGTCTGACATGCACCCCCGCTCCGCCCAGAGCGGGGGAAGTCATTGGATGATTTCCCACCCGAAAAAATAAAAAAAAGACGTTAGAAGTGTGTGTTGTGTGCTTAACAATACAAACTTCTTTAAATAAAAAGAAAATTATACAAAACAGGCGTTAATGTCGAAGAAATATCCAAAAGAAAAAGTTTTATAAAAACATTTTGTTAAAAGAAGAAGTTAACATTGCTTGAAAGATTAAGTTTGGGAGAAAAAAGTGAACAAGAGCTTCTAATCTGGATTCTATCAAAGGTTGGCAGGGATCGATGAAATTGATGAGCAAAGATAATGATTTCACGAATCTGTCTGCAAATAAAAACTAGGGCGGAACCATAAATTAATTTGTTCACTGTAGATATTAAATACCTTATGCTTTAAGAAAAACTAGCATCTCCACAACCATTTTAAATCAAGATTCTTGAAAACCTGATAATCATTGACTGAAATAGAACTCTGAACTATTTAGTATTTGACCTTTTCATTTCGAATTCAGTGAAATTATTTATTAATCTATTTCTCTTTGCTCTTAAAGTTGATACCCATAAATGGTAAGATGCAACACACACCAAACCAACCTCAAAATACACACATAAACAAACACACACACACACCCACATTTACACACACGCACACTTTCCTAAACTGTTGTTAATTTTAATTTTATTGCTCATTTCCGTATGTTTTTTATTTTTTTTTATTTTTAATATTATGTATGGATTGCTAATAAGTTAGTTTTATGAATTCTTAAACATATTTATTTTCTATGATAACATTGTTAATAATTGCCATTCTAGAAACCATTTTTGCGCTAGCAGAACAACTTGTAATATAGTAACTTTGTGTAGTGTCTGGGTCACCAAGATACAGGCTGTGCCTAGTTTGGGACTCGCTGTTAATCCTGTAAGTTCTCTGTTATGTCTGACTTAATAATTATGTATGTATGCTAACGAACAAAGTGTACGCTAAATAAATGAATTTTATTTTATTTATTTATTTCACCACATATTACATCGTTAATTTCTTGGAAATTGAACCTTCTATGCAGTAATTGACCTATTAAATTCATTGAAGTTAATTTGAAACCAACCTGACTATTAACTTATACTGTCCTTAACTTCTTGTGGGTTGGTGACTATTAACAAGGCCAAACCTACCTAGTTCTAAGTTACTTTGCGAATGGCTCGCGATACCGTTATGAGAGAACAAAAACCGGCCAAGAGCGTGTCGGGCCACGCTCAGTGTAGGGTTCCGTAGTTTCCCGTCCGTCACAATAAGTGTTCCCAGTTATGAGGCCAACCGAACAATACGGTAATACCCGATCCAATGTAATAAGTACCTACAGCGCCATCTCTCGAGGAATTGGGTTACTAATTAATACAAAGACGTGCAATTTCGGTGGTAATTTTGGATTGCGTGAACCGATTTCAATAATTCTTTTTTTGTTTGAAAAAAGATACGTTCAGGATAATAAAATATGTAAACAAAGTTACAAAAAAAGCTTGCATATACGATTAAACTACAAACTTAGTCCAGAAATTATTTTGTACAACTTTTTGTCTTTTTTGTACAAAAACTGTTGTGTCAATCAACTTCAAAATAATTTTCATAGAAAGTCCTTATAAAGTTCTACTTTTCAGATTTTTTTCATATTTTTTAGACTTATGGTTCAAAAGTTAGAGGGGGGGGGGACACATTGTTTTTTACTTTTGGCGCGATTATTTCCGAAACTATTGACATTATCAAAAAATGATCTTAGTAAACCCCTATTCATTTTTAAATACCTTTCCAACAATATATCACACGTTAGGGTTGAAATTAAAAAAAAAATCACTTTTGACTTTACATATAGGGTGGCTACCCTAATAAAACATTTTTTTCAAATTTTTATTTTACCACTTTGTCGGCGTGATTGATATACATATTGGTACCAAATTTCAGCTTTCTAGCGCTAACGGTCACAGAGATTAAGCGAGGACGGATGGACGGACGGACAGACAGACATGGCGAAACTATAAGGGTTCCTAGTTGACTACGGAACCCTAAAAATGCTTGCATATACGATTATACTACAAACTTAGTTCAGAAATTATTTTGTACAACTTTTTGTCTTTTTTGTACAAAAACTGTTGTGTCAATCAAGTTCAAAATAATTTTCATAGAAAGTCTTTATAAAGTTCTACTTTTCAGATTTTTTTCATATTTTCTAAACTTATGGTTTAAAAGTTAGAGGGGGGGGGACACATTGTTTTTAACTTTTTTAGCGATTATTTCCGAAATTAATGACATTATCAAAAAATTATCTTAGTAAACCCCTATTCATTTTTAAATACCTTTCCAACAATATATCACACGTTAGGTTTGAAATTAAAAAAAAAATCACTTTTGACTTTACATATAGGGTGGCTACCCTAATAAAACATTTTTTTCAAATTTTTATTTTACCACTTTGTCGGCGTGATTGATATACATATTGATACCAAATTTCATCTTTCTAGTGCTAACGGTCACAGAGATTAAGCGAGGACGGACGGACGGACGGACGGACGGACGGACAGACAGACATGGCGAAACTATAAGGGTTCCTAGTTGACTACGGAACCCTAAAAAGGGCATGAAATGTCCTGCCGGGGTTGCGAGTTGTTCCAAAGAGATACCGCGGCCCCGGAACATCAAGGGCAAAAGAAGAAACATGGGTGGGTTTTAGCTGCTAAAAGTTGTGCGCTCCCCCCGCTCCCCTCAGCGCGGGGATGTTATTAAGGGCATGATGTGAGAATTGTAGTCAATGGTAATAACATCGTAAATTGACGTAGGGTGGCCAAGAATTATCCCTAAAGATATTCAGTACAGCATTGAATAAACGCTTAACCACTTTAATAGTTTCTACAAGAAAATATGCAGAAAGAGCAAACAAAGAATATCCGGACTAAAACGAAGGAGAAGCATTCGGCACTACGAGACTGAAAGGCTTATCCGGATAAAGTGTATTCATCTCATTAAAAGCACGACCTTTTGAGAGAGTTTCCATGTTTCAGAGCTGTATTCTAAAGGAGCACTTACATGGCTAACTGATATTCTTCAATTCTTGGCTAAATTGTCGAGTAATTGCGCAACCTTCTATTTCGACAATTCCACACATATACAGAAAGAAAGAAAGAAAAAACATTTATTAGTCGCAAATTACGACGAGCAACAAAATAACAAAGAAAAATAAACATTCAACATGCAAAGTTTTACACAAACATTTACAAATACATATAGGTATGGGACAAAATAAAAATAGCTTGCACGTCGTGACTGCGACAGATCGGTCACCACTCAGCATGATGCTGTGCCATATACATGTTTTACAAGTTGTGGCATCGTCAAATAGAATGTTATAAATAAGAAAAAGTGTAGTGATTGATAGACTATTCTTTTATCTAGTCGAGAAAACAACTTTTAAGCAAATGAAGCAATGGATCAAAAATTTCAGATCAGGCAGATCATTGTCTGCCTAGCCTTATCCCAGCTATGTTTAATTCAGCTTCCCGTATTACCAATTTCAGCTCAATACCAGTATTTTACATGGAGCGATTGCCTATCTCACATCCATACAAATTAGTAACGGGTAATATGATATTTCTTGGTTAGGTTGGACTATAAAAAAGCTTGTTATGCAATTGGGGTGTTTGTCATAAACGGTGTTAATGCAAGAACAATTTCACTGCTAACATGGAATAATACTTATATCCCATTAATATCAAGCAATTTAATGAATTGCTGAAAACACTGTTACAGAGATCTAAAGGTGCGTCCACGCTAGACGAGCGGTGCCCGAGCTGATCCTTGTCGTTTGCAAGTGTTGT
The DNA here is from genome assembly GCA_958449745.1 of Ochropleura leucogaster. Taxonomy (NCBI): domain Eukaryota; kingdom Metazoa; phylum Arthropoda; class Insecta; order Lepidoptera; family Noctuidae; genus Ochropleura; species Ochropleura leucogaster. Next base: position 14,990,917 of record OY288206.1, on the reverse strand, counting down.
CGCGCAACGAACCTACAACTATCACTGTCCTCGCACGTACTTCTCCGCAATGAGCACGCAGGATATGGTCGAGATGTATATGTGAATACGAGATCATGCATCATATTCATCATATTCCTCTTAATAGTCTTCATGTTTTGGGTCCCATTGCGTTGGGTATTTTGCCGAATGCTCGAAGCGCGGTCGTGAACGAGCATCGAGGTCCCTAGTCGGTTCACACGAATTTGTGCTCGACACGCCTAGGGTAGACGCACCATTAGGAGGTAGGTGTTATTGTCGAATCAATTTAACCAATTTCAGTGTTCGAGTGAATCGGTTTCTGTAGGCAAACATGCTCCACTTTTGGTCGCAACGATGCTTAATATATGTAGTATAAAAAAAAGAAGCGGACTAGATTACTCCAATCCCTCAGACGCAATTTTGCCAAGCAAAACTAAAATCATAAAAGCTGCCAGTGTAAGCACAGCTTAAGGAACGTTTTAGTCTACATTTTTGAAGGCGCTCTTGAATATATCAAAAAGGGCCAGTTTGCCGTTCCGGGGCACCGGAGTATAAGCCGGGACCCTTCCGGTGTTTGATTGTTAGAAGGTTTGTGATACTGACCTGTTCTAGTTGAGCGATATCTGAAATAGAAAAAAGATAAAATTAGTCAAAGTATTTTTTAGAAGCAGATTTTCAGAAATAATTTGATAAATAATTATAACACAATAAGAGGGACCAGATGAACGTAACATTCTGTCTTTTCAAAATTGTGACGTTATTTGGCTTTACCGCAGTCAAGTTAATAATAACATTTATAAATGTTTTATTTCTATTTATTTATACTTCGTGTATACAATAGTGGTACATAGGCGTACTTAATGCCATAAGCCATTCTCTATCAGTCAACCTTTGGGTAAAATACGACAACATTGTCATAGGGTACAACAATTAATGGGAAGCGGTCACCTCCTTTTGCGAAGCAGTCATGCTAGCGAAGGAGCTGGCCGGGCATTTGACGGAGAGAACCTTAAACCAACCCAGCCGCCGCGGGAGACGCCACGGGCGACGGGCCCCACGAGACGACTCCCGGCCACCGTAGATGTGGGCCTGTGGACGGTGAGCAATGGGTAGCTCACCGTCCGTCCGTCTATTTTTTTTTTTAAACGTTGCCCCACACTAGGAATTTCTCCTGTATTGTGGGTGTGTTTACAATCATATAAACTCACATACACAAAAAGCCAGACCCGAAACAACTATCTGTATGCCATACAAATATTTGTTCCGTGCGGGAATCGAACCCGCGACACGCAGCGCAGCAGTCGATTGCTCAGCCACTGCGCCAAACGTGTCATCAAATAAATATATTGACGACAGGCTGTGTCGACGGCGCGTTTGTGTCTCACGCGCGCCTCAAAGAGATGCCAGCAAAGCAGAGGGGCTTGCCAGGGCCTCCGCCTGCCGGGATTGCGGGTTGTTCGAAAGAGATACCGCGGCCCCGGAACATAAAGGGCAATAGAAAAAACATGGGTGGGTTTTAGTCAGTAAAATCTGACACGCTCCCTAAAGTTATTTGATGAAAAAAAAGCGTGGAAACTTCATAAAACGTCTTTCAAAGAGCGTAATGTAAATGTGAAGGCAATAAACGTTACATTCTGTCATATATTAGGTACTACTGAGCCTTTAACACGTATTACGCATTGTTTCCATAATCTACATACTTTGTAGGCTCTTCACTCTCTTGTTACACAAACATGCACGGAATGCATACAGATAAAAATAAAGCATAGGGTACGACACAGCTTTTATACTTTTTATTTGATCTCTGATTTTGCATCGCTGTCAAAATAGCATATTTTTACAATAAAGCTGCTCCAGGGCAATGCAGCAATGACTAGGGTGGCAGCCGTAAGTGACGAGACCTCCTCGGTTTTAGCCAGTATGAGTCAATTGGACATCTTCATCATTGGGCATCAATTGATTCCTGACCTGATGACCTGGAAATCGATCCCAGTACACCCTGCTCAGCAGTCGGGATTGCGACCGCAAGACCAACGGAGCAGTTGCCACGTTCAAATAAGGTTGATGTTGAGTGATATATCGTATTACCAGTAAGTACTTATTGCTTTGTGGACGTCAGATAAGCATTCGCTCCATGTAAAATACTGATAAATGATGTTTATTTTGCAAGTAGGTTTTCACAAACACTTTTACACGTGTTTTTTAAAAAAAGGTCGGTGTTTCGTACCCGACTACTCTGAGAAGAAACGGCCGAAACAAACTCAGAGGTCATAGTCTCTTTTAAGGTTTAGACAAAAATCTTGGTCAACTTACATGAGCACTATGCAGATTAGTGTCTGAAATGGTCTTTTTAAGAAAGCATCACACAGATTAAGTGAACCAGTCCAGTCAGTGCAAACATTTGTCAATTCTCGTGTAGCTCGACTCATAACCCAAAGCTCAACAAAAAGGACATTTGTGTAGGTCGCTTTTAGTACTCAAACTGCTAGACAACTGGTATTGTAACTGTAACTGGTGCATCCTTTTAGACTGGAGAACCGAACATAGTTGCGAAAAGGCTGATGGATGATGCTGAAGGTTGATGTTAAGTTGCTGCTATAGCGTTAAAACATCGAGCAAAGAGGTTGTCAGTAAGCTACTGAGGAAAAGTTTACGGGCGGCACAGTATTTACTCGTCAACTTATAAGTCAAAAGTATCTGTCAACATTCTGCTTTGTCAAAGGGACATTAATTTGTACGCCTGTATAAATATATTATAAAGTTCTTTAATGTTGATTTTCCCTTTGAAAAGATCAAATAAAATTATATTTCAATTTGCCTAAGTAATTACATATCTTTCATGTTTATTTTTGTCATTTTCCTTTACTAATTAATATCATATTAAGCCTCGGTGAGCTTAGTAGACAGGGCTCGTAATTCCGTGTTCCACGTACCTACCAAGTAATTTTTGCTAATTAATTTTAACGTGGTGGTGATGACTGTCATGTGTATTAACTTTCTTTTTTTAGCGGTGGGTAATATGTAGAGCGGTTTCCCGTTTCCAATCTGTACTAATATTATATACTTAGAGGTAAAATTTGAATGTCAATTGAAAATTCTTTTCTTTCATTAACGGCAAGCTAAAACCTCTAGTGTTACTTTACATTAAAAAAAAACATTTAAAACAATTTCCGTACATAACACGAGCGAAGCCGAGCTCAAAGGCTAGTTTGTTATGAAGTGAAAGATGTTTATTTTAAAATAGCATTCTAAAAATCATAATTTTGAAGCCTTTTCCTAACTATCTTAAGATCGTCTTTAACTCTAACCGGATTCAGCTGAATACCTCCAAAACCAAGTTTAGTATTCTGAAAATAGAGCTCAAAATTTTAGGTGCTTTTGAGAGAGTTCTATTCAATAGACAGACAATATACAAGGGTTGAGCGAGCCATTCCTTCAGTCCTTGGGGTTTTATTATTAGGAAACCTCAAGAATATCCCAGTACCGAGATAAACAAGGTGTAAACAAAACCATTACGAAGCCATCATCCAAGCATCTGTAAATTAAATTAAGTAATACTCCGCAAAAATTATTTACGATACCTAACGACTTTTTCTTTTGAGGAAAAATAGCTTTTTACTTTAGGACTCAAAATATTGTGTTGATTCATGAATACATTTAATAGAACCGGGTCGTGGATTAATTTATTATAATTAAATATAATATTAAAAGTCAAATTATAATACTAAAAACTTCTCAAAAATATATTTTCTGCAGTAGTTGGAACTTTGACTCCAAATATCTCCGTAACTAGCTCTAACTACTAACTCTTTCTTTTGGCTTCATTACAGGTTATTTTAACACTCATTGTTGCACAAACCCCCCTACAATGGCGGTTTTATCGCTGATAGCGATATCTTCCGACAACCTGTGAATGGACTGTACGACCATAAAAATATAACGGAGGATAGTCGATGGTGTCAACAATATGGGTCACTATCTTCACTAAGCTCTTCAGTACCGAGAGTCCGAGAATAGGGGGAAATATTTCGAGTAACGTTCTAGTCATTTTACCTTACGTAAGAAGTTAATATCTACCTAATATTTCAGAGAATATTACCTGCTATATTAGATTATGAGGGTTCGTGAACCTCTGTCTCTGTTTATCCCTTCACGGGATGGTAGGGACAGTTTACACATTATTGAAACAATAAGTTTCATTGTCCCCTTCGGTTCAACGGCCGTTTTGTACTGAAAACATAACTACGGGGCGGATCTGAAGCTCTGGAATAAGCCTGGAGATTTCACTTTATCCCCAAAATCCCGCCTTCTCTGTGTCTGGCATTTGTTGGGTTGGAACTTAACAGTGAATTATCATAACATAACATAATATCAAACCTGTTTTCCATATAGGGGTGAACAACTGAACAGCCATGTTAGTAAACCCTAATTGCTACCGTTATTTTTGGTTTTTGTCTCATGTACGTAATATAGGAAGTGTAAAAACTCTATAGATAAAAAAACTAAATGATAAAATTAAAAATAACTTGCCAAAAAACAAACGACTTCCAAAAATATGGAAAATAAATGTACTTCCAAAAGTCGATGACTTTTGATTGATTTAATAGTTTTTTCTGCCGCCGATTTCCGGAATTAAATTTAGTTTCCGTCTTTCTTCACAAGTACAGAATTGCACGCAATTTCAAACTAACAAACAAACACATCTTCACATTCTCAAACAAGTCCTTGATTCGTGGCTGCAAAGTTCTTTTCTCTTAAAAAAAAATGAAAGTAAACACACACATCAAAGGAAGTGGGATCTCGGGAGCGCGCACGTGCCTAAGTTGATCCAAAATTTAATCCTGAGTTGTGTGCAGTTGGACACATGTGCACACTGTGCATGGCGGCTTGGCGGTTCAACTTCAAAGTACAAAGAGAGCATGTTCTGAATTATAGAGAGTGGAATTGCCGAGGAAAATGTGAGATAAGAGGGTATAAAATAGCCGCATAAGAAGACTCATAATAGGTTAATAATATGAATGACGTTAGCATTCGTAAAATGGTAACAAAGTGGCAATCGACAATATTAACTGCGTCTCTGACCATATTAGGATTTTTAACGTAATTTATATTACAAATAATACTATTATGATTCTGCTAAAGCAGAATTATTTTGTATTTATAGTCCATTTATTGATTTCTATACATAAAATTACATTTTTAAATATTTCTTAAATACAAAAATTAAAAAAAAACATTTAAAAATATAAAAATAGTAGCCCACCGGTATCGGGAACAGGGTCCAAGCTACCGGCGGTCAGGGCTCCAGAGAAAGGAACCTCCTAACAATACGAGCCGTGTCCAAGAGTACCGCTTTCTGTATCAAGCCCTTGATCCAGCTGCCTAACGAGAGCCTCCTCAGGTATTGGTCGAGGCTCTTGGCAATTAAGCCATTGGCAGATACGACTATCGGCACAATGATCGCTGAGTCCACATCCCACATGTCGACAACCTCGCGAGCCAAGTCAATATACTTGATTTGTTTATCTTTCTCGGCTTTCACGAGGTTCTCATCATGCGGGACTGTTATGTCAACAATCATTGCGCGCCGCTCTGATCGATCCACCACCACTATATCAGGCTTGTTGGCAACAATAGTCCTGTCAGTGATGATGGAGCGATCCCAGTACAATGTGATATTGCCATGTTCAAGAACTGGGTCGGGCTCATACCTGTAGTACGGCACTTCCGATTCCACAAGGTTGTATTTTAGAGCAAGTTGCTGATGGATAATCCTGGCTACAAGGTTGTGTCTATGCAAGTACTCTCCGTTAGCTAGACGAGAACAACCGGAGATAATGTGTCGAATTGATTCACCCGGACGGTGGCATGCCCGACATATGTCAACCGTGCCGTCCTTCACAATAAATCTCCGGTAGTTATTTGTCATCATAACTTCATCCATAATTGCACAGACAAAACCTTCGGTTTCTCCAAAGAGGTCCCCGGAACGTAGCCAGGCTACGGACGCTGATTGATCTACATCGGGTCCATGTAGGGCCCGGAAAAAGCGTCCGTGAAGCTCCTTACTCTGCCATACCTCCCTGCGGTCGTTAGTGTCAAGCACTACAGGTTTGCGCCAGTTCTCTTTAGCCAAGGAGAGCGGGGTGAGGCCTTTGTCCATTGTAACCACATCCCGATGCATTCCCACGTCGGATTCTAGGAAATATTCCCTGAAACTGCATATCTCGCGATTGTGGAGAGTCTTGGCGTTTAAAAAGCCTCGACCTCCACAACTCCGCGGGATATACAGTCTCATAACCGAGGAGCGTGGGTGATGCATACGAAATGCCGTTAACAATGTACGGACCTTCCTATCCAGAGCGTCCAGTTCTGTTTGAGTCCATTTGAGTATGCCGAAAGAGTACATCAAAACCGGCATGACCCAACCGTTGAAAGCACGCACCTTGTTTCCGCCTGATAAAAGACTATTAAATACTTTTCTCAGGCGGCCGAAGAAGCGTTCCTTCAACGATTGCTTCATGTCAGCGACATTGACGCCCAGCGCTTCCGACATCCCCAAATACTTGTAGGTTTCGGTTGCAGAGAGGGATCTAAGGTTTATGGAATCTGAGAGCTGGGTTCCCACAGATTCCACAATTTCCCCTCGCTTTACATGCATGACCGCACATTTGTCCACACCAAATTCCATCCTGATGGCGCCACTGAAAGTTTCAGTTACCTTCAGTAGCTCCATCAGCTGCAAATCGTTGGGGGCAAAGAGTTTCAGGTCATCCATGTAAAGGAGGTGAGATATAACCTGACCACCTCTCCTCAATCGATAGCCCAGACCTGAATTCTCCAGCAACGTGCTTAGAGGATTCAAAGCTAAGCAGAACCAAAGTGGACTCAAACTATCGCCCTGGAAAATACCTCGCTCTATCCTTATCGGTTCACTATTCCTCTGAATCTGCCGACATCCTGGATAGCGAAGGACCGTATTCCATTGCCTCATACACGAGCTCAGGAAGGTGCGCAGAGTTGCATCAACTTTATACAACTCTAGCACCCTCATGAGCCATGTATGTGGCACGGAGTCATAGGCCTTCTTATAGTCTATCCAACATGTCGACAGATGTCTTCGAGAACGGCGAACCTGTTGACTAATGGCCATATCAATGAGGAGCAGCTCCTTAGTACCGCGGGACCCGTTCCTACATCCATTTTGAGAAGCAGACATGATAGAATTGTCATCAATGTGTTTAGTGATTTTAGCTCTCAAAATGGATGTAAGAACTTTATAAAGTGTCGGAAGACACGTAATTGGTCTATAATTTTTGGGTTCCGCCGTACTACCCGATTTATGGAGCAGGTGGGTTATACCAGTTGTCAGAAACTTGGGTAGCGACCCTGACTCTAAGGCTGTCTGGAATAGGGTTGCCAAACAAGCGTGCGACCTCTGAATGCTCTTTATCCAGAAGTTGTGCAGTCCGTCCGGCCCTGGAGATTTCCAATTAGGCAACGGACGGACAGCACAAGCTACATCTTGGGGGCTGATTGTTGAGGCCCCCATTTCTGGTATGGGGTCACACGCTCGTTCGACTTCCCGAGTCCATTCACCTTCGGTATGACTGACAGGCACCGACCAGATGTTGCGCCAAAACAAACACATGGCGTCATCATCCGGTAGGTGCGTCTCAGACACACCTTGGTCCGGTCGCTCCCATGCTCTATACACCCACCTTTCATCACTTTGGAATGTGCGATTCAATGTGTATCGTTCCACCCGCCGCTTATACCTACGAATACGGTTTGCCCATGCATATACTTTCTGTTTCAGGAAGTCGATGCGCTCTGTGATGCGGGACATATAGTCTGGAGGACTTATGTCAGTCCCTGCAAATGCCCGCCTCACAAAGCGCATCACTCGAGGTCGAGTGTTGCCCTCCCTGAAACTGATTAGTTTGCCGATGAGTGCTCTGGCCACACCAATACGCCGCTCAATCCTGCACTGCCAGAATGGAACAGCTGGTTTCGGTCGTGTAGCTCTGTCATCAGGAAATTTAACGTGAGCTACACGACACGCTGCTACAGCCGCGCAATACAGGATTGAGTGAGCATCAGTGAGGTTTTCGCAGTTGTCAAAATAGTTTGACAACTGCGAATCCAGAACAGCCACCAGCGCTCTATTTTTATTATGCATGGGCAAACGAGGTAAGCGTGGTCTAAGTTCGGGCGATATGTACCGATATTCTCGAATCGCACCCTCCAAAGCACTCCTCATTTCCTCATTATACTGGGTACTTACAATAGTAGCCATGTCATTACTTACCTCGTCAGCGCGACTAACTAGTTGATAGGACTGTGGTGGAACCACAGCCTGCGACGAAGAGGTAATGACCTGGCTACTCTGCATTTCTGTTCGCAAGCGATCAAGTACGGTGTCATCCAACATACGATTACGCTGGATTACCCGCACCTGATCCGACAGTCGTTGTGCCGACACGTTGACAGCTGGCTCAAGCACCTGAAACAGAGAGAGCATCCGAACACGGTACGCGGTCAGGTTGTTTCCTCCCTCTGTAGCCCCATAGTATGAGCGCATGACATTTTCATTGATGGATTGAGTCCATCGCATGCGCTGCACACTTCCGCCGGGAGCTGGGACCCTATCAGAGGCCGGTGGGCCCCGAGGTCCGAAGCCGTCCGGCGGCCGGCGTCTTCCTCGTCGACGAACTGGTGGTGGCGTCGTGGGCGGGGAAAAATACTCGTCGCTCGAGCTCGACGCAACTGCCACGGCCGGTGTCACAGCACTCACGACGAGGCTGGGTTCCGGCGGCGGCGAGGCGGAGCTGAGCGACGAGCCCGGAGGTGGATGGCGTGCGCTTCTTGCGTGAGATCTAGTCAACATTTTCCGTCTTCAATTTCATGTTAGGTTTTTTGATTTTATTGATGACATTTCATGTCACATTTTTTCTTTTTCCTTCTATTTGCAGTATTAAATCTCATTTTGCACAATGAAAACGATTTATGAGGGTCAGCTATTGCAACTTTTGATGTTAGTAACTGTTAAAATTGTTTAAAATAAAATTTTGGAATAAAAATAAGAATAAAATTATAGGAAGAGAAATTGAAGAAGTTGTCACTTAAAGGTGTTGCCAGATATTAGTATTATTATTATTTTGTACGAATATGGATTCTAAAGAGGAGCTCGTGGCTAAATAATAGCAGCCGCTCGGGTCGATCTTTAGGTTATGCCGCGCTTGCCTAAGTTGGTCTGTAGATGGGTGACCACCCGTTACATACCGAGTTTCCTCCGTGCCTCGGAAAGCACGTTAAGCCGTTGGTCCCGGCTGTCATTTGTAGATCTTTGACAGTCGTTACAAGTAGTCAGTGTGCCGAAAGTCTGACAACCAGTCTTACCAAGGGGTATCGTATTACCCAGTATTAACTGGGTTGTGGAGGTCAGATAGGCAGTCGCTCCATGTAAAATACTGATATTCAGCTGCATCCGGTTAGATTGGAAGCCGACCCCAACATAGTTGTGAAAAAGGCTAGGCAGATGATGACGAATATGGATTCTAAAGTGTTCACAACATGCATTAGGAGAACATCTATATATGGTGTTAGTGGCTATAACAAACGAAAATAAGGATTATCATTAACACGGAAACTGGATGATTACAATGCTTACTATTTATATAATGTTATTATTGTAATGATGAGGTCTGAGTGTATGTGAGTTTAAAGGTTTGTGAACGCACCCACGATACAGTATAAACTCGAGGCGCAAAATTTTAAAAACTGCTGCCTCTAGTAGCTCTGTGTTCTGAATATTCTAACCAAAATGGTAGTTTTCAGTGAGATGCGATGGCCGAAAATGTTCATCGCTAGAACTATTATTTGGAGGAAACTAATGCGGAAATGGAAAACGCGCTTCACTTGTCACACTTTCGGGAATTGTATGCGGAAATGGGTACATATTGCTTTGAACCGGCTTAGAATGGTGAGCGAAAGTGCTTTAGTATGTTTTTCTATCAGAATTTTGCTGAAACATTTTGAATACATCAGTAAGTGTGAATCGGCTATTGTAATTACGGTCTAAAACTAAATGTGAAGTGGTTTACGAATCAGTACAAAGCAGTACCTTTTTTATAAGTCCCACATTACAAGCGTCGTTTACAACAAATGTCTACGAAATAATACGAAAAATAAAAAGGACAATCCTTTTTATTTTTCGTATCGTAAATCATCAAATTACTTCCTCCAGCTCTGGGCGGAGCGGAAGGGTGTTTCAGACTTTTACTGACTAAAACTCATCTATGTTCCTTCTTTTGCCCTTTATGTTCTCGGACCGCGGTATCTCTTTCGAACAACCCGCAAATATCTCCTTAGATTAAAAAATATATTTTCCCGCGCTTTGTTTAATATCAACTTTATGCGATAGACCCAGCGTTACAAATCCAATGTATAGCAAACTAGCTTTAAATTTAGGGTAACACAGTTCCTCATGCGCCTTATTGATTTGTAATAGCAACGCTAAGTTTTCCCTTTTCTTCCCACTTTCTCCCTCACATCCCACTTTTTTAAAATAAAAATTAGCCTATGTCCGTCTCCTGGTTCCCAACTATATCTGTACCAAAATTCATCAAAATCGGTTTAGCCATTAAAGCGTGAAGAGGTAACGAACAAACAAACTCACTTTCGCTTTTATAATATGTAAGTAAGGATAAACGCTAAAGGTTTTGATATTTTTCACCTCGGTAATATCAGCTTCAGTCCCACCCAACAGTGTCTAATCGTTTCTGTATCAACGGGTACAGTCAGCAAAAGTGATAAGTAACCAGGCTGGTCACATTTAGTTCATTTTTTCTTAGAGTCGATGGTAAAAAAAGTAATTAAATTAATGAACCGTTTATTTCCTTTCAAATAAATTTAACCTCGCTTGAGAAAGTTACTGGATTTTTCATAAAATTTCAACTGTATTTGAGGAGCTTGGTCAGTTATCTCTTTTGCTGAGTGTACTTTAACTTTGTAAAGTACACCGGGCTACGAGCAAACAATCAAAGTAGAACAAACACGCTGACGACGGCGCTCCCGTGATACAGAATATCGTTTTAACACTGTTTTCACAATAAATGAGACTTTATATTATAAAAATAGTCGTTGTTCGCCACCTTCGCTCGAGTGAAATCATATTAAAAATACAACTTTACTAGTTGTGCCCAGCGGTTTCACTCCTTGCTCAGTTCTGTAGCGATTTAAACAGCCTTTAGTTGCGGGATATAAAGTAAGCAGGTTCCAGAACTGAAGATTAAATTGTTGGAATGGACCACCGTGAATTTTTATGCAATCCTAGTAAATTTATCATAAGTTGGTTCCACTTAGAACTTGCGCCTACAGACCAAACTGTTGGAATTAATACCACCGTGAATTTATGCAAGCCTAACAGTTTTATCAAAAAAGTCAATCCAGCCAAAGAATCGCATCGAATCAAGAGACCAAAAACTTGAGTGTATAGTTTTAACTAGCTTTCGCCTGCGGCTCCGCCCGCGTTAAATTCGGGGTAACACAGTTCTCCTTGCGCCTTATTGATTTGTAATAGCAACGCTAAGTTTTCCCTTTTCTTCCCTCGTTCTCCCCCACATCCCACTTTTTTTTAAATAAAAATTAGCCTATGTCCGTCTCCTGGTTCCCAACTATCTATGTACCAAAATTCATCACAATCGGTTTAGCCATTAAAGCGTGAAGAGGTAACAAACAAACAAACAAACAAACAAACAAACTCACTTTCGCTTTTATAATATTATATATATATATATATATATATATATAATATAATATAAGTATATAAGTAAGGAAGTAAGGATAGTAAGGATTTCAGCTTGATACCTCCACGCATACCTGAGATAAATAGCCTTAACAGACTGACAGGCAGACGTACAAGAAGTGATCCTATAAGGGTTTAATTTTTTCCTTTTGAGGTTACATACCTAAACCCTAAAACAGTGAAAAACATAACCCTCCTTTTTCAGTCGTATAATAAAAATACATAAGGAAACCAAAAGGTCGTTTATAACAACAAGTGTCAAGTCCAGTGATAAATGGACCGACACTAGCCTTCGGCTACAAACACCGATTTCCAATTGAAAAGCCGGTGAGGGTTTTATTCGATTCCTTTGATGTGTATTCCGAAAGTACCTGTAACTTTGTAGGTAGGAAGTTAACAAGTGAATTGCCTCAAACTGTGTAATCACTGTGATACGAACCTTTCATTTCCGTTCACAGCCTTTTCGGATCTTAATTTTTTTTCAACACAGTAACTGAATGTTTGACATTAGCTGTCTAGTGTTGGCAACACCGATCCTGCGGCGCGAAACTGGTGGCAGCATATTTGAAAAGCGCGACCGTTGGCGTCTACAAAGGTGATATAAGGGCTGTGCATCAGCGGAGCGGCCACACCCTGGCTGGAGGTCTTAATTTTTAAGGCATCCACAGGATTCGCCCGGTCAAGCAGACGACAACCTCCATGGTTGGATTGCGAGATGCCATTCATAAAAAAAAACGGAGCAGCCTCTTTCTCGGACTGACGAACGGCTAAATAACATCTTCTTACTGTGTATTTTCGATTATTGTAAACTTGTATAGATACATATAAATAGTTATGATTTTGCTTCTGAGTGTAATTTAGAATAGCCTTGTTATATCATATACATAGTTCACTTACAAGTAATTTAACACTAGCTCTTTCCCAATTCTATTGGGGTCGGCTTCCAGTCTAACTGGCAGCAGCTGAAAATACTAGTATAATTATGTATTTAACATACAGCAACTCTACGATCGGACCTCTATAATAACCTAGTTACTATTAGGTACTGTAAAGGTTTGTAGTTGGTTATGATGTCTGGGACGGAAACTTCATTCTTTTGTTTCTTGACATTCAAAAGTGCCTGTAATGTTCTAATTGAAATTAATGTTTTATGTTTAAGTTCAAAAACATTAATCAAACTAATAGAGTGCAGGCTGGTTAGTAATAACGTTCGAATACTCAAGTTGTTTAAATAAAGAAAGAGAATAGAATAGCTTTGGAAGGACGTGACATGTATGGATGGAATGATAAACTTAAATGTAGTCTTTAAAGGTCCCTTTGGTGAGTCTGGTTGTCAGACTTTCAGGTCACTGAAGATTTATCCGTCATATATCCCCAAATGACAGTCGGGACATTTCCGAGGCAGATAAACTCGGTATGTAATGAGTGATCACACGTCCACGGACCATCCTAACCTTCACAATAAAGATCGACACGAGCGGCAGTTATTATTTAGCCATAAGACAATGTTAGTAAAGAAAACAAAATGATTAAAACCTTTGATTCTGTAAAACCACAAAACTTAATTAGAAACCACATTTCTGTTAGTGACGTGTTACCAATCACAGCAGGTATCTTCTAAAATGGAGAGTAGCTAACTAACCGATCTCCTCGACTTGAAATCCGATAACCACAAACCACGGTCATTCTGAATACGACGGAGTTCTCATTCATTGATTCGGAAGCTCCCCGACTATGTCGAACACGGTCGTATTGCTGGAGCACATCCATCTGTTAAACTTGTATTTAGAACCTAACCAAGTGAACAAACGATTCACGTATCTGTATGCTATATTTCAGGACTATATTAAAAAAAAAAAAAAACGTTGTCCTCACACTAGGAATTTCTCCTGTATCGTGGGTGCGTTTACAAACATTTAAACTCACATACACAAACAGCCAGACCTGGAACAACTATCGGTATGCCATACAAATATTTTTCCGTGCGGGAATCGAACCCGCGACAAACAGCGCAGCAGTCGATCGCTCAGCCACTGCGCCAACCGTGTCGTCAAATGTGTTTCATGTCAAAAGTGTTTGAAATTAATTTCTGTTTTTTTAGAGTTTTGTTCCTCAAAAGGCAAAATCAGAACCCTTATAAGATCACTTTGATGTCCGTCCGTCTGTGTGTCTGTCCCTAAAGAAGAACTTTTATATAGAGAACGCATGGAGGTATCGAATTGTTATTAATTCCAAAATTAACCCTCTAAGTTTACGCAGTCATGAGATATGAGAGTTTATGTCGCAAATGTATACGGAACCCTCGGTGCGCGAGGCCCAGTTGCTATTAATTAATCAACATAGTATCTCATGTTGTATGCCTGAAAGCTTGTTTTGTAATCGGTAATGTTTATTTATGTTAGTCAAATAACATTCAAAAAATAAAATCAAGTATAAAACTAAAATAAAATACATTCAATTAAAAACATCCGTATTTTTTAAATTACTTACTAAAAATATTAATTAACATTTTTGTGTCCCCATTCGGCTAAAAGACTCCTCCAAACACTTTTCTCCAAAGCGGTATTAAAAATGTGTCAAAATCTGTGTAAAAATATTTTATTCCACGTTCCCACATTATAAAACGTCGAGAAAAGATGTGCGGTTCGGGTTGTTTGTTTCCTATGACAAAGAACTCCAAGGTTTTAATGAATATGGGCCTCAGAAATCTATCTGCATTTCAATTAGTTTCTAATCAATTATATCATAAGTAAGGTCGAAAAAAAAACTGCAGTCTTTGACCAATATTTTTCCTAAACGGTATTCGCTACTAATTGAAAACAAACGAAGACAGTCATGCCAAAGCTAATGTGAACAGATGGTCAGTATATCACAGCTTAGTTTTATGATGGCTTTATATGAGACCCGGCTTTGTGACGCGCGGGTGTGATAGGCAGGGGTTTATTAGAATGTTTGTGCCCCAACTTAGGAGCACAATAGTTGCTACTGACAGAAGGCAAATGAGACATAAAGAATTTCGTTCATAGACACGACAATCACATTCGGAGTCCATTCTTGTACAGAATTTGAAGTAAAATGTGTGCGTAGGACAGTACGATCAATATAAAATAGTAGCTTAGCAACAAATTATGTAATCGTAGAAGTAAAGAAAAGAATTCTCTTCGTTTGCACTGGAATAAAATAGTAAGAATTAAAGTTTACAAAATCTTTCTTGAAATTTACACAAAGAACTGCTAGTGCGTAATTACAAAGAAAATGAATGAGCATTGTAAGTTCTTCTTCTTACTTCCATTTTCAAATACATTTAAATTGCTAGAGATAGTAATTTTCCTAACCTCCAAATTTTTATTCTTTCTTTTCGTACCTAAGTACTTTACTTTTCTTTATTGCTCAAATTTAATTTATTGCGCATTTTCCAGCCAGTCTTTTATCTGAAGCATCGGTACGCAAAAGCGTTTCCACTAATGCGATGTGTATCGTTCCCCGCGTAACGCGATTATTAGTACCCATGTGTCTTTGTACTGGCTCACTTAAGTGCCTTAAGCCGAGAACAGACACGTTACACACCACGCGTATACTGTCGCGTGTTTACATGATATTTCATCTTCCGAATGCAGAGTGTTACAAGTGCGAAACTTCAGCACAATCTTGTCAGGGTTATCGTAAGGGTGCATTAGGCTGAATAATGTCAGCAATTATTCGGCGGTTAAGATCCTTGGGCGTCCTAATCGTAAGCCCCCAACACCACTACTTGGCGAGATGTTATCCCATGAGAGGGCATTACTGGACCAAACCGGACAGTTTTAGTAAGTACCGGTCCAGAAATTTGCCGCCGAATATTTGTGAACCAAGTTTAATAAGGTTAAACCTAAGTACGGTTTCTGCTTACTTATTAATTAGTCAGAAAATCTTGTTGTAAATGAGTTCTCTTCTTTAAATAATTAATGATTAGTTTGTAGAACACAGAATTATGATCGGAATTTTGATAATCTAAAATGGTGTTAGGTAATAATTAATTTGTTAATGCGTAGGCAAGTTACCCTTCAAAATTCCAGACCGTAAGGAAATTCAGACCTCTAGTTTGTTTTTGGCTGTTTCATGTCAGGTCAAAAGGTCCGGCTTTTTACTTTTAATAAGTTTAATGTAACATAAATAATTAATTAATTAATTAAGCGAAGAACTAAAGAAAACATTCCCAATCAATAATATCTGGTTGCGTGAATAATAAACCATTGAGTATTATGGCCACAGAAATAATAAGACTTAATCCAAAGAAATAATCATATTGTTAATTGTTGATGACGGCACGTAAGTAATTTCTCCATATTACGAGTTCTGTAATAACTGTCTTTATATAGATTATATCAGCACGTTGACGTTCTTACTTTATGATTTTACCGTATAACAGTGACCTTAATTTGTCAAAATAATCGTGTTACTTTCTCCCAGGGATTATTTGTAATGAGATCACGCATTTGTTACTGTTATTAGTACAATTGAGTAGCTAAGCAAAATATTGGCATTGATTTTTTGATGACATTGGTTTTTTTCGAGGTTATGTACCTCAAAAGGAAAAAAAGAGCCCTTATGCCACTTTGTTGTCCGTCTGTCTGTCTGCCAAGACGCTTTATCTCGGGAACGAGTATAGGTATCGAGTTGAAATTAAAACCATATTTTGAACTTTGTGGTCCCTTTTTTATCTACGCAGTCAAAAGATATGGCTGTTTATGTCGTAATCTTGTACGGAACCCTCGGTGCGCGAGTCTGACGTCGCTCTTGGACGGTTTTTCTTTATTAAAAGACTGAAATTGATTGAAACCCGTCACAACACTGCTCCTGACAAGCAAAACCTCAGGAGCCTCATTCATCGTACTTATAACTCGTTATGGTTTGATTATATTAGTACTAGTACATTGTTTTTTTTTTTAAAGTTATGGGTACTACTTATATCCTTACTAATCTATACTAATATTATAAAGCTGAAGAGTTTGTTTGTTTGTTTGTTTGAACGCGCTAATCTCAGGGACTACTGGTTGGAATTGGAAAATTCTTTTAGTGTTGGATAGTCCATTTCTTGAGAAAGGCTATAAGGCTATAATTATAACATCACGCTCCGACCAACAGGTGCTGAGCAGCGCGGGTGAAACCGTGGGGAACAGCTAGTAATATTATAAAAGCGAAAGTGAGTTTGTTACCTCTTCACGCTTTAATGGCTAAACCGATTTTGATGAATTTTGGTACAGAGATAGTTGGGAACCAGGAGACGGATAGGCTAATTTTAATTTAAAAAAGTTGAATATGAGGGAGAACGAGGGAAGAAAAGGGAAAGCTTAGCGTTGCTATTACAAATCAAAAAGGCGCAAGGGCAAAACTGCAGGTAGCAGGTACTGTGTTATATCGAATTTAACGCGAGCGAAGCCGCGGGCAGAAGCTAGTTTATAATTTAGCGAAGACTTGTGTGTGTACTGCATGAAAACACAGTGGTCATAAGTTTCTTTCAAGTGCCCAGGAATAAATTACAAGCGTTTTTGTATTTTAGTTTTGTACGTAAAATAAAACCTAAAAGCTATAAGATTTGTTTGCTTACTAATAGTGGCCTTAAAGCGAAGAGCTAGCCGTCTTAGCGCTGCGCAGCGCTTTAAGCCGAAGAAATGTGGGCTTTACAGCAAGCGGAGTTATGCCAATGGCCAGGATTTAACAACTGTCTAGTGGGCCAGCCTTAATTGTAGGACCTTTCTTTTAAGTTTGTAGAAGAGATAAGAAAATGAAAAGAACTATTGACCTTTTTCTAGGGAAGAAAATTCCAAAGGCCTATGTCCAAAATGGCCATGTGCAATAAAGAGTATCGGAATACATGATAATCAATTATTGTCTTTTTTATTAGATAAGTTGCAAATACTTCTTTAACACGGACTAGCTATATAGCTTTTTTAAAGAGAGAAAGAGATTGTTAAAGAGATTTCATCCTTATTGACCCTAACGATCGATGCAATAAAAGTACAGGGGGCAACTTTTACAGATTTTAGTCGGTTCGATTACCGTGTGCGGCTAGCGAATTTTTAAAAATCCTTTTATGCCGTTAACTTTCTTTTAAAAAATAAAGATATGTTTTCTTTGAGTAAAATTTTCTATCTAAAGTATTAAAAGTACTTCCCTTTCAGGTGACATTACAAAATTCCACCCTGTTTATAATTGAATGAATAGTATCTTTGCATTTTAATGTTGCGCATTGTCGTAAATTCACTTAGACGTTAAAAAACAAAAGCTATAGGTACCATTAAATTATTAAGGTAGGTATTTAAATAACCAAAAGTAATATAAAATAATTTTTCAGTTTCTTAAAAATCTTTCGGAGCTATGAAATATCATACCAAATATTCGTTGTTATGGTATTAATTTTGGTACACAGATAGTTGGGACCCTGGAGACGGACATAGGCTAAAAAAGAGAGAAAAGGGGGGAAAGAGGGTAGAAAAGGACAGCGAAAGATATTTTTTTTCGATCATCACGCGGGTTAAAGTTAACGTTAGCCCAAAGTAACAATGCCACGCGGTCGAAGTCACAGGCGGAAGCTAGTAGGATTATTTATATTAAAAAAAGGATACACATTTACTTAATTTTATGTTTGAGACTGTCCCAATTTAATTATTAGTTTACCTACCTTAATTCTAAACCTAGATCCCGAGTTTTACATATCATTTACCAAAACAACATAAAACAGTTAAAACAACGTGAAACTCATTTAAATTTCCAATTAACGTTATTAATTCAATCCACGAAGTTTTATAGGTTCTAACAGAATTTCGGTACAATTCCGTTCACGACAGAGAAATAAATAAGTAGGTAGACACAGTCATGAACAACAGTACATTTAATAGCCTAGCCTTTTCCCAACTTTTTTGAGGTTGGTCCCTATTATATTTAAATACTAGCTGACGCTCGTGGCTTCGCCCGCGTGATGATCGAAATAGAAAGGATACTATGTGTTATTCCAGCCTATAATCTACCTATGTGGCAAATTTCATCAAGATCCTTTCAGCCGTTTTGACGTGAAAGAGTAACAAACATCCATACATCCTCACAAACATTCGCATTTATAATATTATACTGAAAATTATGTTGCTGTGCCCTAGCAGGGTTCATGTCTGAAACTGAAATCATAACACGTAACATGTTTTAACAAGATGACTAAAAAATCAATAAATTAAAATAGTGGGATTAAAAATAACTGGCCAAATGTGAGTGCTATTGGGTGTATCTCCTGTATAGAGATTCCGTTAGGCCCTCTAAAACTGAATTCTAATGTCTGTCAGCAAAGCAGAGGGGCCTGCCAGGGCTACCCCCTGAAGGGTTTGCGGGTCGTTCGAAAGAAACCGCGGCCCCTCCAAAGGGCAATAGAAGGAAACCCTACTCGGACAAGAGCGGGGGAAGTTATTTGATGTTTTCCCATCCGTAAATAAGTGTTACCTTTCAAAATCACTTGAAAAATTTGATAATTAAATTCTATACAATATTCGTATTCGAGCCTTTGACTGTACCCCAATCCTGAAGAAAATTGTGAAGCAAACGTTTATTACCAGGATTATGGAAATGAAATCTCCGTTTTATAGATTGCCGATTAGATTATGCTCTCCATTTTTATGGGATGTCCGGGAGTCGATGATTGTAATTATTCTAAAGATATTTCTATTTTATGGTGGAGTTTGGGTGTAATGCTGTATTTAAAGACGGCAGGGTGGAATGAATAAGTAGGATAAAAGGAATCTATACTAATATTATAAAGCTGAAGAGTTTGTTTGTTTGTTTGATCACGCTAATCTCAGGGACTACTGGTTGGAATTGTAAAATTCTTTTAGTGTTGGATAGTCCATTTCTTGAGAGAGGCTATAGGCTATATAACATCACGCTACGACCAACAGGTGCTGAGCAGCGTGGGTGAAACCGCGGAGAACAGCTAGTTATATATACAAACGGCACGGTTGGCGCAGTGGCTGAGCGATAGACTGCTATAAATATTTGTTTCATGTGGAGATCGAACCCGCGACATGCAGCGCAGCAGTCAATCGCTCAGCCACTGCGCCATTGTATTGGGTATAGTCGTGGTGGCCGGTATCAAAGTTCCTTTATTCATGCCCTAATTTATTTGGCGCTGCCGATTCAGTATAACCTCTTCTTGCATATTTCTCTTTGTCATCATCTCATCAGTCGGACCCTTAAGCAATTTCATCTTCCACTTACTTAACTGGTTGATGTATCCGACATTAGTGTCCCTAACAACGCTCTTCCCACAATCTCCAACAATTCGGAGAATTCATTATCATCGAGATCGACTATCTTGATATACTCACAACTCATTATTGTACTGATCAGGCTGAATACTGAAGTATTTGAAGAGGATTCCAAGAACTGTCTTTATATGATTTTCCCATCCAATGTTTATTCCAAGACAAATATTTCATAGTCGGTTCACAATATTCCTGATAAAAATAATGATACATCAAACATTTATTCGTAACTAATACATAATGTAAACGGTCGAAGGTAACCCTCTGAGCTTGTATAGTAGAATGAATTAATATTCATAGCTCGCGCCCACACGCTATATCTGCGGACTGAAATTGTCCCATTTTATTCCTAATTACTACGCTATATATCACATTTATAAATACCCTTGAGTTTTATAGCTCTCGGCGGCTTTCCTTGTAATTAAATGTTATACGTATTTTATCGAAGATTCCGTATCGTTACAAATAGAATTAAATTCGTCGACAGCAGATATTTGCGGAGCGCGTCCCAACACGCTTCATAAACTTTGTTCTGTTGGTGTTTTTTCATTCAGTTTGTTGTTAGTTGCACGTCCCAATAGTCGGAGCACAACGAACCAATACTTTTGGGCTGGACATTGAAAAACTAAACTCGTACATCATGTCTTTGGAACTTTCAAAACAATGTCTACGTATAATTCCAGTCGATAGCGAACGTCAAACGCATTCCGTGGAAGTGATATATTTTCCAATACAAAGTGCCTCGCAGCGTGAAGCATGGCAATACGTCATTCTTATAGAACAGGCTTCGGAGACAGAACGAATTAAAGTAGTCGATTTGTTTGGAGTCGATATCAAACGAGATGTGTCGCTGTGGTTGACAGACGGCTCCCTTTGACTTATGAGACAGCGTCGCCGCCACGTCTTCGAGTTACATACGAGCTGTATTAATCAAATCGTTATCACATTCGATCGAAAAAAACGAATATTTGCTGACGATCATATGCGTCGTTACAAGGTTTTTTCTTCTTCAAAGCTCATATTGCCTTGCCGGGGTAGCGTGTTGTTCGAAGATACCGCGGCAGCGGCACGTAAAGGGCAATAGAAGGAACATGGGTGGGTTTTAGTCAGTACAAGTTTGACACTCCCTACCGCTCCGCCCAGAGCTGGGGAAGTTATTTTATAAATTCCCACCTGCAAAAAAAAACTCATAAAACCTGCTGTTTATAGATGGTGTTATTTCGAAGCCCCCATGCCATCATCATTCACCATCCTACTTAATTACTCTATGGCCTGTTATCAATTTCACGCAATCTTGCTCTGACCCAGTGATTTCCCTGAGGTGCTTCACGTGGCGATGACAACCTAATAATGAACTCAATGTTATTGACACACGGTCTCGATTAGGGAATGATCTGAATCAAATTATCCATTGTTATCGTTATCGTATATAATAATGGATAGCTTACTAGGTTCTGGGACTGCTGAATAATTTAACAATTGCTGAATGTTGGTGTTACACGAGTTAGTTGTAAAAGAAAGAAAAATGGAATGTACTACAATAGTTACTAAGAAAGGAAGAGACAGGAATTGAATGAAGACACCGTTGGCGCAGTGGCAGAGCGATAGACTGCTGCGCTGCATTAAACGGGTTCGATGCCCGCACGGAATAATATAAAAAATATTTGTATGGCCTACAAATAGTTGTTCCGGGTCTGGCTGTTTGTGTATGTGAGTTTAAATGTTTGTTAACGCACCCATACGGGAGAAATTCCTAGTGTTCGGCATCATCTGACTAGCCTTTTCCCAACTATGTTGGGTCCAGTCTAACCGGATGCAGCTGAATATCAGTATTTTACACGGAGCGATTGCCTATCCTCCACAACCCATTTAGTACTGGGTAATACGATACCCTTTGGTAAGACTGGTTGTCAGACTTTCGATACACTGATTACCTGTAACGACTGTCAAAGATCTACAAATTACAGCTGGGACCAACGGCTTAACGTACTTTCCGAGGCACGGAGGAAACTCGGTCTGTAACGGCAGGTCACCCATCCACAGACCAACCTTGGCAAGCGCGGTTTAACCTAAAGATCGACCCGAGCGGCTGCTAATATTTGGCCACGAGCTTCTCAATCACAATGCTCATTGTAAGTGAGTGCAGTCTACCAGCACACTAACGTTTATATGAAACGCAGATCTATTAAGCTGATTTTCTTTAGTCAACGATTTGATAAAATATAAATTTCTCATAAATGGCCATTCTTACAAGTAATATAATAATAATAATAAAACTTTTATTTGCAGACCTTAGTCCATAGTGTTAGTAATATATGAAATAGACTTAGTTAGCTAATATTAGTATCACACATAATCAACAAAAAACAATTCAAATATAATTGACAATAACAAAACAATAACATTAATACGACACAACATAGAAATGGACATAAAAACCACCTGCCCGACACAGGTCGACTCAAAGCATCTACTTTGAGTCAACCTGTGTGTGCAGTCTCATCCATCGACCAAGCATAGGGCAGTCCCACCGGTTACTCAACGCCCTCAACATGCTGTGGGAGCTGTCATCAGTTCTGCGCCGGACAGAAGCGCATCGCTTGCGAATGATGGCATAAAAATCATCTATCCGCGCATCGGCAAACATACCCGAAGCGCTACAAAAACGCGGCAGCCCCAAAAGCATCCTGAAGGCATTATTATATTGGACACGCAGAGCATTGTATGCTTTCTGCGTATACTTGACCCACAGGCTGCAGGTGTAAAAGGTCTGACAATAGGCTCTAAAGAGCGTCATTTTTGCCTCACAAGAACACCGAGCAAACCTGCGAGCCAGCATATTGCTTCGAACAGACAACGCTCTGCGCTCCCTCTCTATGTCCAAGTCATCACACAAGTCCTCGGTGACCCAGTGACCCAGGTATTTAAATTTTGATACTCGCTTTAAGGGTATGTTTGCTAAATAGACACACGGCACATATAAGTCTCTTCTGGTCTCTTCTCATTAAACACAATTAACTCACTCTTAGCGACGTTATACCTAAGCCCATGAGCCTCCGCGTAGTCATCACAGACCTTCAGCAATGGTCTTAAGGCACTGATTGATGGACTCAGCAACACCATATCGTCTGCATAGCTGATGTTGTTCATAGCAACCCCATCAACATGACAGCCAACCCCTGTATTGCTGAGCTCAACAATCAGCTGATTTACATACAGGTTGAAAAGGCGAGGGGAGGAGATTCCCCCCTGCCTCACCCCGCATTCCAACCTATATTCATCGGACAGGGTCCCTGCCCACCTCACATTGTTTATTTGGTTTTCATACCAGAACTTTAGCAGGAAAGCAATCTCGGGTCCCACTTTTATCTCTTTACCTAACTTATCCCACAGTTGGTCATAAGACACAAGATCAAATGCCCTGGATAAATCTAAGAAGCACGCATACACCGGCGTTTTTCTGTCTGTATAGTACCTGACAGTCCGCTTTAGACACATAATGGCACTTTCTGTCGATAATCCGGGCTTGAAACCAAACTGCGCATCGTGCAGACTAATCCTAGGTGCCATGTATGTATCCAGCAGACTGTCCAGCACCTTAGCTATGATCGTAGCAAGGGATATTGGTCTGTAATTGGTGGGATCTGCAGCGTCACCAGTTTTATTTTTTATAACAGGTACGACAATGGTTCTCATTAGCCCACTCGGTAGATACGAATGACTTATACACAGCCGAAAAAACATAGACAACACTCTCGGCAAGTGCACACCTGCATACCTAAGGTGCTCGACACTAAGGTGATCATGTCCGGGAGACTTACCTCTAACCATATTTTTAATCACTTTAACAACGTGTTTTGTATCGAAATTCACCCCCAACTCCATGCTCACCTTAGTGCCGGACACCGTCTGTGTCCCATGACCCACTGCTGGACAAGCCAAAGGCTTGACTTTAAATTGGTCTACAAACATATTGGCAATCTGAGTAGGGTTATGTTTACCAGCAACACTAACAGGGAGGCTCGACTTAGGGTTAAGCTTGTTCGTGTTTTTCCAAAAACTTCCAAAATCCTTACATTTATGATTTTCCGTAATTAAATCTAGTTTTATTTGTTTTTCATTTTTACGACACCACAATAATTTTGACTTGAAAATTTTTCGTGTATTACGCATGTTATCATATGTAATACCCGTATCCGGTTTACCACACTGCTGCCAACATAGAAACGCCAGTCGAGCCTCCTCGTAAGCTATTTTTACATGCTTATTCCACCCAGGTACAGGTTTATACGTTCGAGGTTTATACGCCGCTGCACTACACTCAGCTGACTTTTGGAGAATACATATTATGTTGTTATACAAATCATCTAGAATAATACGGTGGTTAGCATTCTTACAATGAGAGTCCGCACAGCGACTAAACTCATGTGGGAAATCTATGTCTCGCAAACCCGCATTACACATTTCCTCATAAACACTTATCTGACTAGAATCGCGTTCCCTCCAAACAATGTTATTACAATTAGGTTTAGGCAACAAAATACTAGGTGTAATTAATTTTAGATTACATTCCACCTCAATAGGCATGTGATCAGACCAGTATATATCATATAGTACCTTAACATTAACTACTGTTTGACGCGCAGCCCCAGTCATAACACAGTGGTCAAGCCATCGCCTACACCCGTGTGCATCGCTCACGAAAGTGAATGAGTCACGCGGCAGGCACTCAATATCAGCACACGACCACTGTTGCTCGTCACAGATCTTAACTAGTTCATTATGAAACAACTCACCAGTATGCGCGTTATAGTCTCCTAACATAAACACTGTTTCTATATTATTAGTGTCGATTATAGCCGTAATTTCACCTAAACAGTCTGTAAACTCCGTGAGATTTTCACTGGAGTTGGTAGGCATATACACCGAAAACACTAACATATCTCTGTCGCACAATCTCACTTTTATTGCCGCGATACGAACACTACTGCACTGTATGACACTAACATCAGAGAACAGACTCTTTCGCCACAGAAGTGCCACACCTCCATATGGTCGACCACGAACTACACCTGCTGCCGTATCCACTGCAGAGTTTCCGGTGAACGCAAAGTCAGTGTGGATATTTCCCAAAAACGCCAAATCATGCGGCAACAGCCACGTCTCCTGCAGTGCAATAACATCCGCAGTGGCGCACAGCCGTCGGATACAATCAGCTGACGTTATTACACTTTTACAGTTAAAACTTATTAACTTAATCGGCTTGTCCATTCGCAGTTTTTTTAAAAACAATGAATTGCCGGAAAGACACGCCTTCCGGCCATAGATTTTCATCCATAAATACTGATAGTTTTGTTTTAGGTATTAAAAACTTGTAAGCCTCATATCCTTTGCGTTTCTTCATATTAATTTTCTCAGGTATAATAGTTACTTGCGTCTTGGTTAGTACATAATCCGCTATGTCCTTGGTGGTGGCTGCTATATCCACATTGTAAATATAAAATGGGATTTTTATGTCAGCCGCTTTAAACTTATTGTCGGGAATAATTGCACCCTTCCCTTGATTACCAATAAATCGATACGCGTGTTTGTTGTTTTTCCGGTATTCTACCTTTTTCCATTCACCATCCTCCACAATATTAGCCCAGGACTTATCCACCCCACGCGTAACCAAACATAAATCAGCATTATTTTCTGTATCAGCATCCCTAACATATTTGGCCCGGTGCTGTACCTGTGCGCTGGCGCAGGCCTCATTCACTTCATTACGGACTGTCGGAACCGCTGCCGTCATGGCCTCCACGCGCTGCGTACTCGCTCCTGCGCGTGGACGAGAGAGGGGATCACCTGAGCGCGCGCGCGGTGAACTCCGTGGTGACGCACCTTGCTTGCCAACAGCTGATATTGTTCGCTGCGTTGTTATACCCGCATTTGTTATTATGTCCGAAATCTGCAATTCATTGTGAGATTGATTACCTTTACTATCACATAAAACCATGTCGTTGCTCTTATCTAACATAAAAGCACCTTTTCGTCTGTTAACATTTGTCTCCAAATTTTCAAGAGACGAAAGTTCCAAGTGTTGCGGTTCACTTTTTCTATTACACAGTTCTTCCACAAGACTCACAGTTGCGTAGCTATCTTTAATGCTCTTAATCTCCGATTGTAGTATTAGGATGTTTTTAATATAAAAGAGCGAATTCATCTATTTGGGTATTTAATTTGCGGAGAATTCTCATTTGGCACGTGCCCAACTAGAACTAAGGGAATTTCAACCGCAATTCCGATGAACTTTCGCAGAAACTAAAAAGTTTTCTTTTTTCTTTTACCACGTTCATCCTCTTTACGATTTGTTAGGAGGCAGGTCAAGGTTTTTCATATTCAATAAGATTACCACCGTCACACGGATTTTAAAGGAAAGTAAATAAAAGTATGAACTCATATATTATTCGCACCTTCAGGAAACTTTACCTCCTCGAATAAGCCACGAATGAACTCACAAAATATGTCTTCCAATGTTACTTGGGACACTTTAATCAAATTAAAAAAGTTTTTCTTCTCAAATGGGTGAACAAAAAGTGAATTACTGAGGCGAATTTCATGCTGAAAAAAGTAACCCTAATGTTAGGTGTTGTCGAGTCATGTCTAATACAATGACGGCAAGTTCTTGCTAGTGGGACGTCGGCTTAATCGAAAAATTCCTTCAGGGATTCCGCGAATGCTTGCATGATTGAGGAGGCAGACAGCGGACGAACACACGCCCTCACCTTCCAATATTTTGAACTACACGGAATGTGAGTAGAGGAATTCTATGAAAATACAGACACCTCGCCTTGATACCGGCCATATTTGTAGCAGATGCATGTGGCTTTGTTAGTCAGTCAATAAAATAACCGTTATTTAAGCATAAACATTTTTTTTCATAACATTTAAATGTTTCTTTCGTGCAGTCTGCGTTCTGTCGGCTATCATCTGTATCATCGTAATTTGTTCGCTTATTTAACCCTAAATAGTAACAAGCTGTGGTAAGCGAGGCCAGTTAATTGACTCGGTAACGCAAACACAAACCATATGGCCGAACCGCGGCAGTGCTTGAGCTTGTGTAACCTCATGGATATTTTTACTGCGTATTTTAAAAGGATTAATTGAATTGCAATTTGAAGTACGTGCAGCCTTTTTATTTCTCTGTCAAATGGTGCCTACAGATATTACGTCATTGTGTATTTTGTTATTCAAAAGCAGAGTTGAAGAATATTTACTTAATTCTTGTACTCGTCTAGTCGTTAGTCCGGGCGTTCTCGCGGAAACGGCAAATGCACTATTAAGGCCTTGCAGCGGCGCAGTTAGGGGAACAATAAAAAAATCATTTGTACAAAAAATGCAGTTTTTTCAGATGTTATGGTCTTTTCGGTGAGGAAAGCTGAAAATGTTAAATTTTATGAATTTTCTCTATAAAGTTCACAAGAGTTTAGTATAAAAGCTTTGTTTGGGACCGATACAAATATTTAGTTTTGTTTATTTATAAAAGAGACGATAAAAGCAACTCCTTGAAAATGTCTCAAGAATGTGTTGGAGCCATTACGTGAGCGAGGGCGACGTCACATAATAGTTTTCGATGTTTACAGACAATATAGTGACGAACAAAAAATGTGGCTGAAGAGACAAGATGTCGCCTGTGTGTGCCTCCGCGACATTCTACTCATATTTCTTGTACCTCGGAGTAAGCTCCTTTGATCTCAGTTTTATAATATCATGTTTTATTATAATCTTGCAGTATATTTACTTCAACTGTTATACGTGAAGGGATTTTGTGCGTCGCTTCTCTGCATGTTCGTGCAATAAAATATTGAAATAAGTTTGTTTGCGGCTAAGGAGCGTGCTTTTGTGCGAGTTGTGAATACTAAAACCATTTTTTTTATCGAGATCAAGGATCAAACGGTCTTGTTAGGTCATGTAGGGTATTTTGTTTTTATGTGTGTCGCAACGTGTTTTAGGAATAGGCAATTATGTTAGGCTATTTTTTGTTTTTTTTTTCGGATGGGAAATCATCAAGTAAGTTCTTCCGCCCTGGGCGGAGTGGGAGGGAGTGACAGACATGTACAGACTAAAACACATCCACACTTCTTTTGCCCTTAGTTTTCCGGGCCGCGGTATCTCCTTCAAACAACCCGCAACGGTTATGTTTATGTAACTGTGAAATGTAACGGTTATATTATGTTAGGCCTTCACTTCTCAAATTTAAGACGAAATATTGACCGGAAACTTTAACCATCAAGTTCATGTAATTTCTAACTTCCGCTAGCTAACAAAAACAACAAATATCTCGTTCCTACAACAAGCTCTTCTAAGATAAAAGCCAAGATTGTGGCTCAAGTTGCACTGTCAAGAGTTTAATTAGGAGCTATGGGCGGAAAGATCCCGAAGGAAAAACTATTTAGTCGAAACAATAGAAACTAGCTACGATTTGTTTTTATCGCAGGAAATTTGCGGAACGTTTTTGCTCTGTGCAATCTCATTTGATGTTATCTGCAGGGACGATGTTCAGTGTTTTTAAAAGAACGGAGCTCGTTCCAACGCTTGTAACCCTGTCAGAACCATGCGAAATTATGAACGAAGGAATACTTTGTAGGTCATGTTGGCTTGCAGAATAATATCTCGCCGACTGGACGACACTCCGTGTGACCAGAGAGAATTTGTTTTTGGGGGTGGTACATCTAGAAATAACTTACGCGAAGTAGTGGCAGAAGAATGGGGGAAAGGATGTCAGACGTTTACTGACTAAAACCCACCCGTGTTACTTCTTTTGCTTTATTTTCCGGGGCCGCGGTGTCTCTTTTGAACAACCCGCAACTCCGGGGGCCAGGGGGCTGGCTCTTTCTTTTGCCAATTATCATTGGGATTCAATGTGGTAATTCAGCCAGTGTTTGGACACGTTTCGGGATGACAGCGATGGGGCGATGTGGAGGAGTACTTCGACGCCAAAGTGTCCTGTTGTTTATTTGGTTAGATAGTTCATCCATACTTATATTTTATGTGAAAGTAACCCTGCTTGTTTGTATGTGTGTTTACTTTTGATTGTTTTGTAATGAAATTAGGCAAGGATATAGATTTGAACTTGGGGATGGACATAGGCTGTTTTTTACCTCGCTATAACTTAGGGGGGTGAGCAATATTGTATTATATCATTATTCCTAAATTGTTTGCCAACTGACTACTGTCATAAGTTATGATATACTTTAAAATAGATCGGCTATAAGGCAAGGTAAATTGCGAACCTAACGCGTACGAAGTCGCGAGTAGCAGCTAGTATTATATTAAATATTTTTAGTTTTCATTATATTGTGACACACAAACATTAACTATTAATGTCAAATTTAATCAGACTAATTTAAATGACAATCAAAATTACGAGCCAAACCTTCACAAATTGAAGTCGAATTAGTTCGGATGTCTAATGAAATCAAGGACAAAGGATGAAGCCTTGAAGTTATTGAACTCCAAACTGCGGTGACGAATCAAATCTTATAATTGGGCAAGTTGATCAGACGAACAATCAATAGCTTCATATCAGGATTACTACGTATTAAAACAAAAATAAATTTAAGGTGGACTGAAAAAAAAATTTATTTGTGATTTATAATTGTTCAATTAATTGTTTATAAACTAGAAAAATGCTCCCGATACTGGTGGACCACTATTTTTATATTTTCAAATATTTGTTTTGTTATTTTTTTTTGGAAATATGTATTTAAAAATGTAAAAATGAGAGGAAAAGAAAAATAAAGTACAAAAGAATGTCCTAGTCCTATATATTTTCTATTGTATTATGTAATTTTTAATTGTAATAATTATGGGTGTACTACCTGAAATAAATGTTTTTTTTTTTAATTAAAAATGCTATGAGACGAGTTTCTTCCGTGTCTCGGAATGCAGGTTAGGCCGGTGCTGGTGTCAGCTGTAATTCGTAGATCTATGACAGTCGTTACAGGTTGTCAGTGGCTAGAAAGGCACACAATCAATTTTAACAAGGAGTAATAGTAGTAAGAGTAATAAGATTAATACCCAGTTATTAACTGGGTTGTGGAGGTCAGATAGGTAGTCGCCCCATGTAAATACTGGTATTCAGCTGAAGTCGGTCGGTAGCACCGTAAGCCGACCCAGAATAGTTGAGAAAACGCCAGGCAAATGATGAGTTGTCCGTGTCATGTTTTCGTGCCTAATACGTTCATATCACGATCATGGTATGAAAAAGTAAAATGGGCAGGAAACTGTGAAGGAATAGGCTTCCTTCACATTTTTTGGAAGCTGCTGTGATGAAATAATTTACACAAAGTAAAGTGCTTGCATGTCTTGCTCAAAAGAGAGCATCATATTATTCCGTTCCAAGAGAAGCATGTGAAGAGCGCATTTTCTTCAGGATTTTCAAGAAATTCGTATGAAGTAAGTAATCAGGAAATCAGCTAATACGTATGGTAATGCAGATGAAATGGAAAGAGGCTGTATAAAAAGTGTATTCAATGAGAGGAGTTATTTGTGGTAGGCGCGCCTTTGGGCAATTCGCTTGGCATCACATGGAGCGCCTTCGCCTTGCGACGTTGATAAATTGCCTTCTTTAACGCCAAGGGAAATTATTTAAAACACTCACAATTTTGCCGCGTACAATGGTAGACTCATTGGTTGTCTTAGACGCACCCGGAGCGATATGCAACGCAGAGGCGGGCTTTGGACTTGTTGACCCAATAATGTGTTTGCCTGAATGTAAAAGGATAAATGAAGCCACATCATTTTGTAGAATGAGTCTAAACAAGCAATATGTTTGAAAGACAAAAGTGCGTTTTATTCTGACAGGCAGCTTTAAAAAAAATTGTTTCGTAAAATAGATTCTATTCTATTCCCCAAATACTTTACAGAAAAGTTTTGGTATTTTAATAGCTGCCAATTAGTACAAGAACTTTCAAGGGATTCCTGGAATTCATTAACATTTGGATAACAGTTATAAATTCAAGATTTTCTCTCCTATATTGTTTAGTCTATTGAATTTCTTTTTTATTTCGCATCTATAAATGAAATCAAAAAGGTTTTAGATTTCATGTTTCTGAAGAGTTTTACAATTATTTTTAAAGTTTTTCTAAAAAAATGTCATGTTAACCTTATTTACGCATTATTTTACTAATGTAAATTGTATTTGCATGCTCTAAACAGGAAACATGGTTTTGCCTAAACCACCAATATTTACACCTGGTTAAACCTATATTTTAAATATATTAATGGTTTTCATTCTGTTTTAAAATTCGGGGGTGCTACTACTACTAAACTATTATGTCAGCTGTTTTCGCCACAGTTGTTATGGGTTTTATTTTTGAATAGAAGTTATTAGAACTTGAAACTGAAATCATTTAATACTCACTTCATTTACGCACTGCATGTAGACATGACCACTTCAATGCATTTCAGTGCAATAAAACAACTTATTATATAGCTTTCCAGGTATCTATCTAATATTTATCCAAAGTTACCTGTTCGTAACCAACGTGGGTTGTGGAGTCGGTTAACGAAGCCATTTGCCTGTAATGCGAGTCATTTGCGAGCACACCAGGAACCCTGGAGGGAGATAAATCCGTGTGAACACCTCGATAAAGGGGTAGGTATGTTATCGGCGGATTGCGTCTTATCTCATCTCGCAGACGCGCTTTATCGCCCCAGGCAGGGAAGGCGGGTGAAGTGCCGCCTAACGCCGATTGTCGAAATATAAAAGACTGTTATTTCAAACGACAAGTCGAAGTTTTCGCATATTTTATTGCAAATCGAAATGGAATCGAAAATGAAGAATACCATTCGAGTGTGACGTCACAGGTTGGTTAAATGATGCTTAAGAATGCTTACGTTAACGCACATCCCACGATTATTGGACACAATACCGCAATACGGTCCATATATTCATACAATTATTACAATACAATGATGTCGAATTTTCCACCCAACGTAAGCTTTTTTCATCAAATCAACCGCAAAATAAAGCCGATTTCAATATCGCTTAAGCTTATTTCTGTTGGGGTTTATGTATATACTTTTACGTAAAAAAATGTGTATTCCCGAGTGGCTCGATTTGCGTGAAACATTGACAGTCTCTAAAAGGTCAAGTTGTAAATGAAAACTGACATTTTGAGTTTGAAAAATTGAAATAAATTGTACCCACGAAAATCTCGCTTTGGATCATGAAAAAGTGCTATATAGCAGGAGTTAGAATCGCATTTTTTCATGATCTATACCAATATTATAAATGCAAAAGGAACTCTGCCTGGGGCCTTAGTCTGCTATTACAATAGTGTCAGAATGGTCGATCACTGATCGCATAATGATTGATTTTGACAAGTTTAGTATGTAGCAGATTACCAAACTTGTCAGTCAAGGCCCAGTTTTATCTATTCATACCTTCACGACTAAACGTATTCAGATTCAGTACAGAGGTAGACAGGTTGGTGGTGTGGTTTCTTTTTCTTTTTGTGGTTAGTGCATCTGGTGTTTGATAGGCCATGGGCCTCTTATAACTTCCCCGCTCTGGGCGGAGCGGGGGGGAGTGTCACACTTGTACTGACTAAAACCCCCCCATGTTCCTTCTATTGCCCTTTACGTTCCGGGCCGCGGTATCTCTTTCGAACAACCCGCAACCCCGGCAAGAGCGGCCATGCCTTAAGCTAAGTCAGAGGCCATGCCGTTGTGAAATATGTTTCAGGTAGATACTTTTAATCCTTGTAAGTAGCAGTTTCCACCCTTAAAGCAGATGAAGTAAATTTCAAATAAATAAAAAATATCCTTTATTGTGTGTGTGTTTGTTACCAAACTGCTCCAAAACGACTGGAACGATTTGTATGATTTTTATGTGCATATCAGGTAGGGCTGAGAATCGGCCAACATCTATTTTCATACCCCTAAATGATAAGGGTGGCCAACTTCAGAATAGGACCTGAGCAGCGGGTGAAACTGTTGGGCACAGCTAGTCTAGATGTAAAAGTTTCGTTATTAAATTCCCAGTTGACTTCGTGTCTCTTAAGTTTGTTAGAAAGACGCCGCGATCATTTAGATCGGTTCTAGAGTAAGTCGGATTTCGACTGCGATGTAATATCTTCCGTCTGTTATACTCGCGGCGGATATTACGGAGAGAAATTGTAATGTACTTCAATATTCCTCTAGACTCCAATAAATGTAGTGGTTACATAAGAAGTTAGCTGGGTAGATTTTGTTGTCTCTCAGGTTTCAATTTAGAAAAGGTTTCATATTTTGGAGGTAATACGGCAGTGTGTATAAATCTTATTGTCTTATATAGGTACTTTTAAAATGTCTGGTTTGATGTATGTGTATATCTTGATACTATTACTTTTTCTATAGGGACCACATTTATCATAGTATAATCAAACAAGTTACGAAAGAAATAGTACTTACGCAAGCATTTAAAGATAACTAGCTGTGCCCAGCGGTTTCATCCGCTGCTCGGTTAGGGGTATGAAAAATAGATGTTGGCCGATTCTCAGACCTACCCGATATGTACACAAAATTTCGCTTAAATCTGTCCAGCCGTTTCGGAGGAGTATGGGAACGAAAACTGTGACACGAGAATTTTATATATTAGATAATTATAATAAGTTATGTTTACTTTAGTATTGTTGGTAGGTCTAAGAATAGGTGGTAGGCTATTTATTTTTATTTAATACCACCAGGTGTTAAGGCTCACAGGTGATGTGACTCACTCCAAAAAAAAACAGCTCATAAACCCGCTGAGCACCGGTAGTAAACAAATAAAACTCTTAACGATCGCGAACAGTTCTAAGTTCTAGCCAATCTGCGGTCACCAAAGTACATCCCTGACAAGAGAGGAGTTATCTCCTTGTTCCTCAAGGGATTAGCTTCCACTAGATAAGAAACTCCAAGTCGACAGGGGACAGGTGACACGGCTTGAAGCCGTTCTCAGAACGCTGGCTTTGACGGCGTTTTATCTCTTTGACTAGTCAAGACCATTCTTAGAAATGTTTGTTAGAAAATTGCGGAAAAGAGAGTTCTAGAAATAGCTTATGTCCGTTGCTGCATTGGTTGCAAGGAAAGACATTAAGATTTGTCTGAGATCAAAGTAAAATGGTTAATATAGTATTCTAGAAGTCTAGAGTACTATGTTAACTAATTTAGGATGATACTGTCAGGCAAATATTAATTGCTATGCTTGGGTGAGGTGCTTCACACTAGGATTTTGTCCTGTATTGTGCGTGCGTTTATAACCATTTAAACTCACCGTAGATGTGACCCATTGCTCACTCGCCTGTGGACGGTGAGCAATGGGTTCTGTTCGTCGGTCGTGACGACAGGTCGTGACGACGGCGCGTTAGTGTTCTACGTGAACCTCAAAAAGATGTCGGCAAAGCAGAGTGGCTTGCAGGGGTTGTGGGTTGTTCGAAAGAAATACCGCGGCCTCGGAACATATAGTGCAATAGAAGGAACGTGAGCGGATTTTAGTCAGTACAAGTTTGACACTCCCCTCGCTCCGCGAAAGGGGGGAGTTAGTGTTATTTGATGAATTCACATCCACAAAAACAATGGGGGAAGAGGAGGGAATTAATCACATCCCTTTATGTGTGAGCACTTCCTAATTTACATGAGAAGGAGTCAGGTATCAGTATGGTAAACACTGCTTACCCACTTCCGTCTAATCCAGGGCAATGTTTAACTTTTTGTTTAGAAAAAAGTTGCCGAATTAATTACATTTCTGCCATCATTAATTACTAAAAGTTACTCAAAAGTTCTGCTATTTTGACGTACTTGAAGGGGACGGATAATAATTATTATGAAAGGGTGTCTTTATTTTGGTTTGCAAAATTATTAGAAAGGAAGATATTTTGAGTAACATTACAAGACCCGAAATAAATTTTTAGTTTTGTCACAGTTACGCAATTTCGTGAAAAGATTTTCGTGATATTCTGCTCGTGTGAGCTTTTGAAATGAAATATCATACTTACATATATAATTATGGTACCAACCTATTTCTAGACACATTTTTTCCAAGAACATTTTATTTATTTGTACATATATTTAGTACATTAACATACATTGAGAATACAGTCTCAACATTAAGTTGCTGACTAAACCCAAGCAACAAAATTATCCTATAATGCAGATGTTACAGGCCTCCAGCACTTCTAATGTTCTTTTAAGTGTTCTAGTATTGGCTGCGACGCTTTTAATAGCAAGAATGGAGTTAGTTGGGCCTTATAGTAAATCTGATCTTTTACATTAACTTATAATTACTTATAGGTTGAAATTAAGGGCGCAATATAAGCTTGGGTAACCTATAAAAGTATCACAAGGGTGTAATTGCACTCAAGAGTATATAAACTGGTAGGCTATACTTATAACTGCTAACAAGGAGCATTATAAAACTACTATAAGTAAAGTACGCTAATAAGAGTGATAAACAGAACTAAACATACTGAAAACTATTTGTATTTATTACTTGGTTTTATAAGGGTTTATAAGTTCACTTTACAGATCAATTATAATTAAAATGGAGCTGTTTTATAGTGGTATAAACCAATATTATTATAATCTTAACACGATTATAAAGGTAAAATATAATATGCTTAGTATCAAAAACTGTATTCATACTGTCCTGTACTAGAATACATTGTTTTATAATGGTCTTGCAAATGCTGTTATAGTCTCAGTGCCGATAATTTGATTTTGTTGTGTCGTACTCGTTGCCGAAGTTTTGTTCAATTTACTATTCTTTTAAAAATGGATGTATTTAAATGGAAACGACTAAAAATAAGTGGATATTACAAACAAAAAGTTCAGAAAATCTATAAACAAATAATTCAGGTGTCGGGTTCTAGATTTGCATCTGGCGAAGAACGAATCGTAGAAATAGGAAAAGGTTCCGTACAAAATAGGTACTTTGAAAATTTTAGACAAAATGTTTGTATTAATAATTCTGCACAAAACGACGTTTTATCGATAAAAAGCGATTTAAATTTAGACTTGGAAGATTGTAATAGTGAGGAACCTCTGCAAGAAGACGAAACCGATATTGAAGACTATTCCAATTTTCAACTACATAGTGACCTCAGAAAATGGGCTGTAGAATACAATATACGTCATGCGGCATTAAATTCGTTATTAGAAATTTTGAATAAGAAGATTGAAGATGTCCTACCTAAGGATGCTCGTACGCTTCTTGACACTAATAAAGAAAAGCTGGATATTTATAATTTAGCACCAGGAGAATATTGGCACAATGGCCTTATCAAATGTTTAAAAAATATTTTTCGACAACTTCCCTTTCCACCCGAAGAGATTTCTTTAAATGTAAATATTGATGGATTACCTGTATTCAAAAGCTCCAAATATCAGTTTTGGCCAATTCTGTGCTCTATATTTGAAATCCCTTTTTTATCACCTTTTGTTGTCGGTAAGTGAAAATCCTGTAACGTCAGCTTCGAGTGCAGTGTTTCAATTTTAAGTGATATGTATGTTATTTTGTTTCTTTTAAATAGGTATCTATGCTGGAGATGACAAGCCTTCAGATTTGGACGCCTTTTTGGGACCCTTTGTGGCAGAAATGATTCAACTTCAAGATGAATTTACAGTAGCTACTAAATCACAAAGAGAGATTAAAGTGCATGTGAAAAATCGAGCAATTATTTGCGATTCACCTGCCAGAGCTATGATTAAAGGTCTTTACATTATTTTTTAGATATGATTTAAATTTTATTGTAACTTGTGAGTGTTTTGTATGGTACAAAAATTTATTTTATACCGCTGTTGCACACATTGTGAGTTAACAGAATAATAAAGTTTTTGAACAAATATTTTGGTCTTTTATTATTTTACTATCTTATTCGTTCACCTCTAAAGTACTTACTGATTCTGCAAATGGGTTAGTAATAAATTAATTGTCAAAAATAAATAAACAAACTACACTGAGAGGCAACAATTAAGGTATAAGTAAAAGCAAATTATTCATACTAATATTTTTTTTATTAGTTTTACACAATAGTTGTTTTTACATTATGTTAAGCTTAATATTAGTGAGATATTCATCAGTCTTCAATTTATAATCATGTAGGTAGTTACCAAGTTCACATTCGTCACTGGTGAAGTGGTCATAAACTGAGTAGAAGCAACATTTTTCACACCAGAAATTATCTTCTTTCAATAATGATCTTATTTGTTCTTTATTCAGTACGAAGCGTCGTGGCCGTTTTGAAAGATTTTTTGAAACTTTATGATTACAACCACGACATTTGTGACACAACAAGAAGTGTGTTTCGTTCCAAGGCCACTTTAAGGTTTATAAAGCTCGAAAATCCCTTTTAGTCAAAAATCGATCGACGTCCAAAAACACTACCATTTTCAATGCTGACACCTAAACAAAAACATTTAATTAAGACATAGGTACCTAATAGCAATATAAAATAACCGTCCGTTTATAAAAATATTTCCGGAACTCTAATTCCAAATACTTATATGACCAAGAAATGGTTCTGACATTTACCATTATATACACAAAGTACGCCTATAACGGTTTGTTAATGTATTTGTTAAAACCAACTTTCTCAAAATGGCGATTTTTCGTTGTATGTTTACTAACACCAACATTATTTTAAAATTCAAGTTAATGAAAACGCTAATTTCAAGGGGCGTGTAAAAATTTAGATAAAAAACCTATTATACTTCACCGAAAATATACGTGCGCCATGCACATTATACATTTTGACTTATTGTTAACTAACACTCTCCCCATATTTAATATTCCAGTTAATATAAAAATATATGATAAGAAATGGATGAATAACTTACCTTTATTAATATTAATCTTTATAAATCTGTGCACTAACATTCACCAATACAGAACACTTTGTATGAGCTTGTAAGGGATTCACTTTATGTATCTTATTGTCGTGTTTGGTTCTAATAAGCGCTGATAGTTAGCTTCGCGGGAGGAAATAGTTCCACGTAGTCCAACTATAAGGTCGTAATTGGTCAAAGTGGTGTTCACCAAGTCTACTATAGATATTTAATAAGGTAAAATACGCCTATAAATTGGGCCCTTTTCCGTGGTTATAATTGCTTACTATTCCGTTATAGTCCTAATAAAATGGTGGTTCCAGGATAATTACTAGACCATATTTTGCTGCTTGGGAAGGTAATACACTACTGAACATAAAAAAAATATAAATTGGGAGACTCAACCCAAAACTAAAAAGTTGACAGTTTTTTATCATATTTAGTATTTTTTACCTCTCTTTACTTTTGTATATTTTCTATAATACATGTATATATATTATCTAATATATAAAATTCTCGTGTCACAGTTTTCGTTGCCATACTTCTCCGAAAAGGCTGGACCGATTTAAACGAAATTTTGTGTACATATCGGGTAGGTCTGAGAATCGGCTAACATCTATTTTTCATGCCCCTAACTGAGCAGCGGGTGAAACCGTTGGGCACAGCTAGTTATTAATAAAACTGATATTTCCTGTCACATTACACCTACTATGTTATAGTCTCTGCATCACCCTAAGGTTGACTGGTAGAAAATGCCAAACGCATTTGCAAAGTGCAGAGTCCGCCTTTGTACAATGTTTTGTACAAAGATGTTTTGTAAGACCGGTTGACAGACTTTCGGGACACTGATCTGTAACAACCGGGCCAAAAGCTTAACGTGCTTTCCAAGGTACGGAGGAAACTCGGTAGATAACAGGTGGTCACCCATTCTTAGAACAACCTAAGCAAGCGCGGCTTAACCTAAAGATCGACCCGAGCGGTTGCTATTATTTAGCCACGACGAAAATAAATAGTTGGGCATAATACCGAATGTCAATTTATTGGTCGTGATATCACATAAAAGTAATAAGTATTGACATTTGTGATTTGAGTATGAGGTCTATTTAAGTTGGTAGTCAACATTATTCAACAATGAATTTCCCTAACTGTACAAGGTAAAGTTTTGCCAGCTTGACATGCAGAGTAAGATGGCGGACCTTTTTGTTAAACTCTCATAATACCAGTGTGAAAGCTCTCTCATCGTCTGTTTCCATTTCGGAGCACGTTCATATGTTTAAAAGAACCTCGTGGGGCATTTTCTTTTACATTAAACGCGACATTTATCTGAGTAGCAATATAAGTTATCTGTCAAAGGGACGTTTTATTTGTTGTCTTTTAGGATCGTTCATGCGCGTGGCTGGTTGGAAGTTTTGGCACTTTGCATAATGGCTCAGTTTTGGATGCAGTTTAGTTTTGATTGCGGTTTTTTATGCATGAGTACCTAACAGCTGGCTTAAAACTTTTATATTGTTTAACCTGAAGTATGTAAGTGTTTTAGGTGAACTTTTAAGTCTATTTTAAGTAACGACCTGTATTTTTAGTTTTCGGAAACTATCACACCTGCGAAAAATTGCTATTAAAGTACTCATGTTGTTGCATACTTTCAAGCTGTATTTCATACATTACTTATTATATAAGCGTAAGTGAGTTTGTTCGCATGTTTGTTACGTTTTCACGGCTAAATAGCTAAACCGATTTTGATGAATTTAGGTAGGTACGAATATAGTTGGGACCCTGGAGACGGGCATAGTGTATTTTTTTAATTCGAGATAAGGGGAGAGAAAGATATATTTTTTTCGATCATCACGCAGGTTAAAGTTAGGTCAGCCCAAAGTAACTATGCCACGCGGACAACGTCTCGGGCGGAAGCTAGTATATAATAACGTAAACTCACGCGTTCATCCCATGGTAAAAACAGAAAGTATTCTGCTACAATCTTAACATACTCCTTTTGCTTCATGTATGTTCATACATTTAATCATACAAGTGCTTGTACGATAGTTGCGAACTGCATTTCCGAATACACCATTAAATATAAATCAATGTCAGTCTACCCTCAAATGAATATGAGTACATTTGTGTTTCGATTCCCCGTGCCATGTAGAGTGGCATCATTAGCAGCGCGGCCGATGAAAGGGGAATTAGTTTCCCTTGTTTCAGCCCCGATTTGTTACTGTACCTGGCAATGGCAATCAATTTGCATAATAGATACTCTCCGATATCGACGGTTATAAAGAGGATTTAATTTGTTTGATACCGACGGGCGGATAGTGTGGCGAGGATTAAAGTGTTGATGCGTGAGGATTATATTATGACTATAACACTTTAAAATATTTTGCTTTTTGATCGAAATTATTAGTGAGGAAATTTTAATGAGTTTTGTCTCGGGTTTAACATTTTGATTATTTAATAAAACTTGATTCAGATTTTTGATTAAGATTTTTGAAACATGATCACCTCATATTAGACAGACAGATGGATATAATATTCTTCACCATACAAGTAACAAAAATAACACTAAACAAATTATAAATAGGTGACACAATTAGCGGTCTTATCGCTAAAAGCGATCTTTCACCTCATATTAGACTTTGTGTATTAAAACATGCATGGATAAACAAGCTAGGTCTGAGAAACAAGTCAGTTTTTATTATTTTCTTAGGTTTGATTTGATTTGATTAAAACAAGGCCTCTTGTCTCGATCAAAATCCGTACTGATATCGCAATTTTAGTTTCTAAATATCGTTCACAAATGTTTTTAAAAGGCCATGAGCGGTCCCCTTGGTGTCATTTGGGCACCAAAATATTCTTGAAGACATTACCGATGAGTAATTTTTAGTTTATTTAAAAGTTAGTTTCTTTGATTAATATTGTAGGATTTGTAGGGAATGCACATATACTTTTAAAACAGAAGCAAACGTAGAGTTTACATTTTTTTCAAACTGCACAATATTCTAAAAGAATTGATCGCGTTTCCACCAGAGTCAGTGAAAATGTAAGTCCATTGACGTCCGTACGTCGTGTCACACGAGCGCTCATATAATGCTCCATTACCTCAGCACAAAGTTCAAAGGATTTGCCAACGATGCATTTTGTCCTGCATCTTGTAATAAATGGATTGCGTGCGTCACTTCTGTTAATGTATGACTCACTTATGTTTTTCTCTGTCTGGCATCTGGGTTTTAAACAGTGTTGCAAGCCTTACCTGAAAATAGAGAAAATGATTATTGATAAAAAGGAGGAGGTATGTTAAATAATTACAGTGGCACGGATCAATCTGTTAGTTAAGCCACGTGTGCCTAGATTGGCATCTGGATGGGTGACCACCCATTACATACCAACTCTTCACTGTAGCTTCGAAAGCTTGTTAAGTCGTTGGTTCCCGCTGTCATTTGTAAATTGTATTTAATATTAGAATCTATCAGACATATCATAATTTTCCTGCCCTTGTCCCATTCCATTTGGGATCGGCGCAATACGTTTTCATCTTCCATTCTCTCCTGTCAGACGTCACAGCATCATTTACTTCCTTCTTCTTCATATTTACACAATCATTCATCTTTTTTTGGCCTTCCTCTCCTTCTTCATCCATCAACTTTCAGATCCATCTCTCTTTTAGTCACATTATTAAAACACCACAGCTGATATGATTTTGGCACCCCAACATCGAACAGCTTAACAGCTAATAATACTACGCTAACAAACTATACAAATATTGGTGAGAATTTCGCACCAAATTTTAAAGCAGTGAATTTTATTGAAAATGGGAATCATTGAATTGAATCATCACGCGTATGTAAAACGTTGCTGAACCAATTGTCAACGAAAGCCAATCAGTCAGGGATTGCGATTTATGAATAATGAACCAATATGGTTTCATTAGTACTGTTGATGCAGATATTAATTCATTTTTGTATGCTAATTTTATGAATTGTAATTTTGATAACCTGGTAGGCATTTGGGAAGGCTTTTGTCCAGCAGTGGTAGAGCACGGATTAAAAAAACATTATTTTCTTTTGATTCGGAAATCATATTCAATCAACCAAATGATTTCAGATTTCACCTTGAACTTGATGATAATAAAAGAACAAAATACAACGTCAAATTCACACCAGTGGGAACAGAAGAGCCAGATACGCAAAATTTTAATCCAAAATAACTCCGAAGCGCTCGAACGCGAACTACCACCCTAGTCTGAGTAAATCTGGTACTCAGGGAGCTTTATTTTGTTTAACAAGCTCTCGGTTTTAATATTTTTACATTAAGGATATATTTTATATTCTCTTGAGAATATTCCATTTTTATTTCTCCTCAAAGCTTTGGCTATACTGTTAAATTATGCTACGGCAATTATATAAAGTATATAAAATTATATTTATATATATTATTCATTTATATAAAGTAAATGGTCGGGAAACGCGAAAACGGGCGTCCTAATCGAAATTTTGAAGTTAAAATACCCTGGAGACAGTTTCGAGAATTCCCACGCTTGTCACGTTGCCGGTAACGTTGTGATTACGCGAGCCGACGTCAAGGGAATCACGCCCATTGCTCCATTTGTACGGTACAGGTTGATCAATGTAGTCAGTAATGCAGCAATGGAGGTAATTCGTCACTGTTGGGTAGTCTGCGTGTAGAGACAGGGTAGCGTTTGTAGCGTTGTGTAATTATTCAATGAGCAATCCATTACATTGCTGTCCGTTTTGGAAATTAGTTTGCGTGACAGATAAGCAAGATACAATGTAATTGGACCACTTTTTCTTATGTATTATAAGTAGGTGTGTTCAATAATTATGTGGTCTTGTTCAACAAATATTAACAGAACACGTGCTACAGTGACCTTAACCGATAGCGGACTTAGATTTGACTTATTACTATACATATAATCTGGTCTAATGGTCTATCCTCAATTCGTCCCAAACATAATGTGGGACACCCTTGCAGGATATGCCCCACCTCCTGTTCTGCCCGAATACTTATACCTATCAGGATTTGAACGATGCAAATGTTAGAGCTGTGTGTGGCTATATACATACTGTTCTAACACTATATGAGTTTCATCGACACGAAAAGAAGAGCTTAGATAATATAATCGATAGATAGAATCTTTTGTAGCTTCTTCAGTTACAAAAAAAAGATTTTTTAAAACATAACAATGCAATAAACAAACGAATCTGACGTATACACGTTAGAATAATGAAGACAGAAATAGAAGCTCCTCGAATAAAACTATTTTTAGTACAAATTACATACATGAATTACAATTTAAAATTTTAAACAAACTGTACGTTGTGAGGTAGAAAATTAAACGTTTTACACTTTCCTTTTCAAATCTTCAAGTACGCAGTAAATTATAAACAGTATTTACTTCCCAAATATAGCTCCGAGATTAGTTTAAAAACGGGGCAATGCACGCATTAACGGTTCCGTAGTAGGACGTAAACTTTGGAATTGTAGGAACACTAACAGGGGTGGGGTGTAATATTAGTTCGTTTCGTCATGGACTAAGAAAACCGTAGAAGTGAAACTCACACAACATTTTTTTTCGATAGTTTTTGCTCCGATGTTTAACCTAAATGCTTTTAAAGACCATACGACTCGACTAGAGCTCTTACGCTGCACCCAGGAGCTCTTCTATATCCGTGAAATAGCGTATGTGGTTCTAAAATGTAACCTGTAAGTTACATATTGAAGGTCTTCAAAAAGTCTGTGTAGACATGGTAACTACACTCACACTCATTCACTGTTAGAAACACCATGATCACAGAGGTATAGATCACTCATGGTTCTTGTGACAGTGCCAAAATATCGAGAACTCAAAATAAATAGTGAACATAAATATCCCATTTTAGTGGTCCCATATCCCATTTTAAATGTCTAAAGCGGTTTGGCGGATATATCTTGCGTAGGCTGTCATTTCATATTGATATTGCTCTGTTTTTCTATGCTACAATAGCGCGATTTTGGAGTAAGACTGCTGCTTCTGTATAGTCTTACTCTATGGTTCCCCCGTAGAAGCAGACAAGATGACCATTCCCAGTCGGGTTGGATCGCGCCCAACTGCCAGCAATTAGCAATGGTTCGACAGTCACGGTAATGGTTGTCATTCACTACAGAAGACCCCTTTTTATCGAGTTTGGAGGATCTTATCTTGTGTAAGAACGAATTAGGTGGTCTAATGGGCGTGTGTTTGTTTGTTATGGCTCATCAGGATAGCGTTATGGGCTGTGATACTGTTCGAACCTGTGACGAATTTTAAACCATAGAAATGACGTTTATCTATACTTATACTTATTACTTATATATATATATATATATAAGTAATAAGTATAAGTATATATATAATATATTTGTTTG
Source organism: Ochropleura leucogaster (assembly GCA_958449745.1). Lineage (NCBI taxonomy): Eukaryota > Metazoa > Arthropoda > Insecta > Lepidoptera > Noctuidae > Ochropleura > Ochropleura leucogaster. Next base: position 14,946,598 of record OY288206.1, on the reverse strand, counting down.
AACGTTTGTTTGAACGCGCTAATCTCAGGGACTACTGGTTGGAATTGGAAAATTCTTTTAGTGTTGGATAGTCCATTTCTTGAGGAAGGCTATAGGCTATATAACATCACGCTACGACCAACGGGTGCTGAGCAGCGTGTGTGAAACTGCGTGGAAAAGCTAGTTAAAGCTATTTTTGGTTGATTTTCGGTTGAGTTTTCGATGGAATGGTTTCAATAATTACTTCTCTTACTTTTAAATGAACTTTGAGAACGGGTTTTGTCTGTTTCTTCCAATAACTACAAAGCATTAAGTTTCCTTGGAAATAGAAAAAAAAAAAAAAAAAAAATAGAATATAGAAGAAAGAATATAGAATGGACTTAGAAAAGTACTTTCAAGTCAATTCTATATTCCTATTCTTCGAATGAAAACATTAGTTACATAGGTACAAACTTCATCTATAATATACATGATACTTAACCCGTCGATGAAGCAAGTTCAATGCAGTTTATTTATGGGACAGCCGGAAGCCGTGCAAACATAGTTCGCCATTAAAATGACATTGGGACTGTTCGGTCCCAATTTGATGCCGGTTCGGTCCCATTTGCCCAAGCTGATGTATACCCAGTGAACATTGAGGCTTGTGGGCTGCCTGACGACAATATTTTGTAATCGAATTATATCCCCGCCCGTCTTCCCTTTGATGGGAACTGAGGAAGTCTCGTAGCTGATTTGATTGAAGTAAATTGGCCGGTTATTAAGTTATAGTTAGTTTTGAATAAGGAGTGTTTAATTTGGCCATAAACTCATAACAACACTATGTCATTGTTTAAGTCGTTACGGAAAGTAAACTATTGGATAATTTAAGTAATTATTGAAAGTAATTAGTTCGTTATTAGTGTTAGTAAAAAAACATTAGTTCTGTATGTGTGTGTGTGTGTGTTAACTTTAGTTCCTGTCAGTCTTACCTAGGGGTATTATCTTACCTAGTACCAATACTAGGTTGTGTGTAAAATACTGATAATAATCCGGTTAGACTGGAAGGTGGTCCCAACAAAGTTAATAAAAAGCTAAAGGTGGTCCCAACAAAGTTAATAAAAAGCTAGGCAGACGAAGAGGTTCTTGTTTTTACTCTCTAAAAGGACCACTTATCAAAATATGTTCCAATTACGATGTTATCTATCATAGCTGTCTGACATACCAACAGAGGCTTTTATTATAATAAAAAAACTTCCATCAAGGCCTAAATTCTGAAACCTACTGCTACTGTCTTGTATGTTCAGGGTTGTCAGTTGTGTCATAAGTAATCAGTTTCAGTACTATCATTAGTCTTAGTCTGCTTCGCGACAACCCTAACTTGACACTAGATTCGGTAAGAGGACTAATTTGTTACGTCTCTCCTTCTCTGTCCTAATTGCTTTCCCGTCTTCAATAGAATAAATTAAAATACATTTAGAACTGTTTATATAGTGGTATGTTCTAATGAGACGGTATATATCGTCGAAGACTTTTTACAAACGTTCCTGACTGTGTGAAGCAAGCGCTACGCGAAATTGAACTGACGACACGGTTGGCGCAGTGGCTGAGCGATCAACTGATGCGCTGCGTGTCGCGGGTTCGATTCCCGAACGGAACAAATATTTGTATGACCTGCAGATAGTTGTTTCAGGTCTGGCTGTTTGTGTATATGACTTTAAGGATTTGTAAACGCACCCACGATACAGAAGAAATTTCTAGTGTGTAGCAACGTTTTTTTTTTATACTTTATCAACATTTCGCTTGTAATTCCCGGAGGATTAGACACCTAGTGTACCTGCGACGCGGGAATCGAACCCATATCAAATGTGTGTCACTATCAAGTATTTGTTTTGTGTGACTCTGTCACAACTTTGCAAGGTGTAAAGATGTCCTATTTCAAATTCTACGTGGAAATTATCAGCATAATCTGTTTGGGGCATAATAAAAATGTATGTCAAGTTAATTGCAGCACAATTTTCAAAGCTATTACCTAAATTTCTCCCATTTTCAAATCAGTAACACCAACAAATTCCTCAAATTTAACCACTAATTTCTCTCACATGTAAGATCGGGTGACTTAATACTGTTTTAGTGAACGATGTGGTCTCGCACATGCATCTGCCGCACTCTGCTGACTTACGAACAACTTAACGCTATCTATTGCAGTTCTCAGACCATTACACACGTCTCGGATTTATTGCTCAGTTTCTGAGTTTAAGGTGTGTTTCCTGTTTTGTTTTATTGTTTATTGGTGAAGGCGAAAATGATGAAGTGGTAGAATGGAGATATATTCTTGTCCTATGGGTGTAATGTAGAACAGTTTTCTTGTAAGATGCAAGAGGCAGTACGCACAGTACAGTAAATACAAATAAAATAGAGGAATCCGTGCAAACTTGCTACATAAACGGCCATATCTTTTGACTGCATAGTTTTTATGATTTGATAGCTTCAATGGACCAGAGACTTGAAAATATAGTTTTAATTTGAATTCCATACCTACACGAGTTACCGAGATAAAGGGTTTTGATAGACAGATAGATAGACGGATATTAAATTGATCCCATAAGATTCCGTTTTTTTTTTATTTTGAATTACGGAACCTCCAAGTTACCTGCTAAGTTTACCCGCAGTTTGCGATTTTATCCCATATAAAAGGCTTTTTATTCCTCAACTACAATGAGTTACAATAATTGAAAAATAATTAAGTAAATAGTTGGATATCTTAATTAAGGACCCCTCTTTGGGGAAAGGTTTCCTCCATTGTTTTTCACTGGTCACTGTCCCACGTTACTATTTGAGGCTTATTCGTCAACTCGCGCCTCATAAACTCGCGACTGCGCACGAGTTAGCACTTTCCCATTTTACCTATTTTTGTTGTAGTCAACTCGCGACCGAGTGAAAATCTTACGTGTTTCCAGTCATCTACAAAAGACAAAACACTTTGTGCTGTCGTGAGTTTATGAGGCGCGAGTTGACGAATAAGCCTCAAATAGTAACGTGGGACAGTGACCAGTGGAAAACAATGGAGGAATAAGCCCCATTTGACAATTTCGTCTGCCCATAGTATTGTCATAATGCCAAATACAGTCACTTGTTTAAATATAAGTTACAAATTACCAGCCATCCTTTATTGACATGACTTCAAATGAGCAGGTGGAATGTTCACAGTTCGACATTATTGGACACGTTTGTTTCGGGTGATTGATGAGATAGGCCTTGATCTTAAAGTGTCACTCCAAGAAATTCTAACTAATTACTTATTGTGTAACAGTTTTGGTAATGTTGTGTGGATAATATTTAGCTGAATATCCTATCTATACTAATATTATAAAGCTGAAGAGATTTTTTGTTTGTTTGTTTTAACGCGCAAATCTCAGGACTACCGAATTGGAAAATTATTTTAGTGTTGGATAGTCCATTTCTTGAGGAAGGCTATAGGCTATATAACATCATGCTACGACCAACAGGTGCTGAGCAGCGTGGGTGAAACCGCGTGAAACAGCTAGTGATTTATATTCCGACAAGAAAATAAATAATTATCTTAATTAATTAACTTAATTAATTGATGAGAATATTGTTCATCAATTAGCAAAGTAATTTATCATCTTCCTGCTCTCGTTTCATGTAATGTGGGGTTGGCGCAACACGTTTTCCATTCTCCCTTACTAATCGTCACGCTATGGTTTACTTCTTTTTCCTTCATATCGTTCCTCACACAACCCATCGATCTTTTCTTTTGCCTTGCTCTTGCTCTCCGTCCATGAATATTCAGATACGTCACTCTTTTAGTCACATGTTCTTCGTCCCTCCTCATTACATGTCCATACCAAGACAAACGGCTCCCTTTCAATCTTTCTGTAACTGGCGCAACTTTCAATCTTCCTCCAACATACTCATTTCTTACGTTATCCATTCTTGTCACTCCACACATCAATCTCAACATTCTCATCATTTCCATCCATCAACGTAATATATATTCATTTAGTCACACTTGCTGCATCCTTCCTCATAACACGTTCATACCTAGACATGGAGATGACACATTCTGTAACAGACCCATTTTTCAAACTTTCTCTAATACTACTACTCATTCCTTTCTTTATCCATTCATGTTACTCCACACATCCATCTCAACATTATCATCTCTGCTGCATCCAATCTTATGTGTACAAAGTTGTGGCAATATTTTTTTTTCGACTCTTTCTGTTCGGTACTATTCTGTAAATTTAAATTAGCTATACTCAGCACTGGACGGTTCCAGACTGTTATAACGGAAATATAATGATGTAGATTCAGGATGTTTGTTCTGTTTGCAGAAATTGTATTTTTTTCGTTTTTAATTAACTCCATGTTAATTCGATTCCACTCACGTAAAGGGTTGGCCTTTGTTACTGTGTTTTCAAGCCTACTTGAATGTTTCTGCCCACACGTAGGTATACGAAGGTCTTATAATATGTCTGAGGAACTCCTGAAAATTAAATAAAAATCTTGGGTGTTGTCGTTTTTCTAACATTTTTTTGTTTACTTGCCTGAGTTTTACCACTCCATGGTACACTTTCGATGTTGCACTCTTCTCACCAATTAATCAGAAAACCATCTAAAGAGTCCCGCCATTTCCTCTTCGGTGGGGACAATAACAAAAACTGCAGTTTTTTTTTTTTAAATTAACGATGAAGAGTTTGTCAATGGGGTGTTCCTCCCACACTGTATATACAACACTAAGAATTTTTTTCATGGCGACTATGTACTTTTATATGGAATTTTACAAGTGCCCGTTAGTTTCAGCCCTTAATATCAATATGTGTCCGATAAATAAACATTTGCCTTAGTAAGTGCAAACGAATTTAGATACAACGTCAACGAAGTAATTTTTGTGGCGCAATGTTACCACGTTCCAAAATTGCAACATGGTAACATGTTGCAAAATGTTGCAATAATAAAAAAGCAATTTCTGTGTATGTGTATCTTGTAATATAATAGGCCACTAAACCCTCTTAATTACCCCATGATTCTGCCAAAATTTTCATAGTTAGCAAAAAGTTGGTTATAAACATTTTTATAGTGGTGACTAATTGGGAGGGTTCGCATTCGCATGTCTCTCTGCCTTCATTACACAAAGGGTGAGGCTTAGCCTTGAGAGCTAATAGCTTATATACACCTAGCGATCTGTGACGTCACTTCTCTTAGTCCCACCTCATTTCTATTACAACAAATGATATCATTGAAGGGTTAGGCTGTGGTGTAATAATAAATAAAAATGTGAATTCAGTAACTTAAATAACTTATGCTAGTTACATTGAGGAGCATCCTTTTGAGCAATGCTTTGCTTGTGTTAGAATGCTCCGCCCTTCGTATGTCACATAATCTTAGTACTGAGTTATTTAAGATAACAGTATGTTCAGAAAATAAAAAAAAAACAAAAAATGGTAAAATATAAAGGTTGATACTTAGCGCGCTGGAGTGTGATGCAGTATGAGATGAGGGTGTGTTTGTGTATCGGGAGAGTGAGAGTGAATTATTTTAGAGCAGTATGCGAGTTTAAGTCTCATGTAATGCACCTGTGTTATTACCTGTTGCCATCAAACACAACCGATCTACAGAATGCGTCCAGGCTGCTAGCAAATTCTTAATGGGTTAACCCAATAACACGTTGCTCAACCTGGGAATCGAACCACCTTATGCTCGGCTGTAGCTCTTGCCTATCCTGTCTAAAAGAATTTAATTATCAGCTAGTAGAATGTAGGCACGCCACGGGTACGTGACGTCGAAAGTTCGAGTCCGCACAATTGTACCGTCAAATAATGTTCTTTATTTAAAAATGCGCGTTTCGATTTTGCTTATCCAGTTTGGTTATTTTTTTCGTTTGACTGTCGGAACATCGGATACAAAGGATATTTGAATACAGTTTCGAAAAGATTGTATTCCAAAACTAAACTTTTTTATTTAATTTTAGATTTTGCTTCTGAAGTTGACTATTATTTAATTTGATGGATGTCGTATCGTAGTCGTGTCGGTGACTCTAAATGGATGTGGGCGAATTCATCTAATAGTGTCATGTTACCATGCCATTACTCACTGCAAACATTTTCACTGAAACGTTGAAAATATGAAGCGAGTAATTTATTTCATGTTATAAAAGCGACAAGAGATAGCGAAATTGCTATGTAAAGTTATTTTAATAACAAAACACGAAGTTGGTTATTCTGTGATATAACTTTTGTATGTTTTACCAAACATAAATTCGTTGGTCTTTGCCTAGAACTTTGAGTATCATTTATTTCTTACACTATTACAATGGTTCGTATACAGGGTGAAAGATTATCACATACTGAATGTTTCAGATCGAATCCTTCTTCCAAAAAATTCTCTACTGAAAGCTTATACCAAATAAGTGGTCTATTTTCAGTTTCAATTGTATGTTATTATTCAGAGCCCCTAAAAAGGAGAAAAGATTTAATAATAAAATGATTTGCATGCAGCCAAACTAATAAAAGCTCATCTTAACTGTACAACAAAATTCCATTATTTGTGTGTATACATGTATATAATACAAATTTGCGAGACTGCAAATAACGTATAGGGCCCCAATGTCGATTCCACCCTGTATAAGACCTTTAAATAACAAAGTTTCTCTATCTATTGTGAAAGTAAAGAAAGCTGATACCACATAAAGCACTATCTCATCTTGATGTTCGCCACTACTTTGCTGCGAAACCTACAAATAAAAACTAATCTAACTTGTGGCTTGAAACGCGTGTTGTTTCTACAAACTAAAAAAGTTTCTAACACGAGTGTAGTTAGAACTAAGTCTTGTGTCTTCGGGTGCCTTCGGGCGCACTCGGCCACTTTCGGTGTTCTATAAAACATGAGTGCACATGGACAGTGGGATCCAGTAGTGTTGTGCAGCATATAATCAGATTATCTGCACCGAATGTGTACGGAACCGTACGGTATCTCGAAGGTATCTGTTTACATGTACCAAGGATTTGTGGTGCTTCCCATCTTCAGTAAAACGTGTTAGTTCCGACTTATGGAGGACGCCTGCGATCAGAATGCAAACGAGAATCGATGAATAATTCAATAATACTCCGAGCTTTTTGCGAGTCATCGATATTCATTTGATGGTGAATGTTCTCCACAAATTTAGTTTTGTGAGCGATCGAAGAATATTACTCGTGGATTTCTGAGTTAATAGAACGTGGCTGGTGAAATTATCAACTGTTCGCTAGAACATGTCTATACCGCTAGATAGAGAGAATCGTTGGGTAAAATAACTATGAAAAGTTGATACTCCAAAAGACACTTTTCAAAGCCAAAAGAGCGACAATCATAAACGTGGAAATATTGAAGTTCTGCCAATATATCCATTGAAATTTAAAAAGACTCCCTACTATAAAATTCTCCTATTCTAGTCGAGGGATGACAGATTTGCGTTCGTCGTCAATTTGCTCTCGTCTCGCATGTGGGCCGTAGCTCTATGTACAGCCGGCAGCGCAATTTAAGCCGTAACTGAGTATGTATTGTACTAATGTTGTTATGAAACTTTTTGTGCTCGTCCCTCATTTGGCGTGTGTTATGAAGGTGTGGTTTTGTACAAAATATGCTAGTTTGTTCTGCCGCCCACGCCATTCCCCCAGCCTTCTAGAAATTAAGGTTGTGTAGAGGGAATAAAATAGTACCTTCAATTTGTGTAGGTAAGTATTTGCTTCGTTAGTGCAGTTTACAGGCATACTAGGATCTAACGTGAAGGTAAACTTCATTAATACTGATTATGTAAAGAAAATACGAAAAGTGTTTGTACTATTTGCATACTGTTTTCCCGGTTTTCCTCTTAAGGTTTTGTCTAGTAAAGTTTTTCCTGCCGTTAAATTGAATTTCAAATAAATAAAGTTACAGTGACTAATATGTTGACGCTCAGAGTGAAATGCTGATCCTAGAAACGTGTTCGTAGCGCATATTCTGATTGTAGGCAACTACTGCGGCGGAACTTTATTCAACTTTTACGTTGAAAATCATCTCTATTGCATTGGTATGTGTAATTGAATTATATCAGTCCAGCCAGACGTCCAAATACTGAAAAAGGGTTTGGCTTGGAAATCGAAAGGCTAGATTGTGATATTTATTCTGCTTGGCAAACGAAACAGAGAAATATCAAAATCTCAATAATATAGTTTTACAGTTATTTCTTTTCGCCAAACCTCTAAAACACAAAAGAGGCAGAGGGGATATTATCAAATATATTCCCCTTCTCTGAGCGGAGCCAGGGGTAGTGTCAGACTTTTACTGACTAAAACCAACCAATGTTCCCTACTTTTGCTCTTTATGTTCCAGGGCTGCGGTATCTCTTTCGAACAACCCGCAACCCGGAAACACGGGGCTTAAGCGAGCTTCGCGCATGTCAACAGTACCAGTCTGTGGGTATGTTGAATACATAATAATTTAGGTAGAGAGCTTTTACTGTGAACACTGCAAATGTCGGTGTTATTGAAAAGTATTGCGTTATTATCTAAATATATACGTTCTATGGTACAACGAGGAAGGTATTGGTATTCACTTCTACTCTACGATGTAGTTTAGGTAAAAAATATTTTTAGTACTAGCTTTTGCCCGCGGCTACGCTCGTGTTGAATTTAGGGTAATACAGTTCCCCTTTACTGTTTTGCAGGTACCTGCTACCTGTAGTTTTTGCCCTTGCGCCTTATTTATTGTACTAGCAAAACTAAGTCATAACTTTTCTTCCTTCTTTCTCCATGATTTCCGACTTTAAAAAAATAGCCTATCTCCAGAGTCCCAACTATCTCTGTACCAAAATTCATCAAAAGCTATTATTATTTTTATTACATTATTATTTAGGTGTGAAGACGTAACAAACAAACTCACTTTCGCTTTTATTATATTAGCAAGGATTTCGAAAAGAGCAAGAAATAAAGCATAATCCTTGCATCATCATCTTACTGCTCTTAACGGTGCAAGAAGTTTTCCTCCTCCAACGTTATCATACACATTTTTGACATTTCGCTCGCTCAGCCTCCATCGACATTTTATATTTATCATTCACATAAAATTTTATATCTCATGGTGACAGTAATTAGCAAAAACTAATTACCACTAGGAAGGTAAGAGTATAAAAATGTCACCCTTGAACGTTACCAGCGAAACTTCCCGAACAGAGAAAGTTAAGGGGAATATTTATTGATATTAGTATTTCGTGTTCCACTCCATTTTGTTTCAATGTCGCAGGTGGAACAGGTGTCACGAGGGATTAACGAGTTGTAGCAGCGTCATAAAGGGCCTGGATTCAATCACAGGGATGCTGTTCACCGGGTCATTGGGACATGGAGTAATCCACAATGAGATTAATTAAACCCTGTGCGAGTGAGAACCCCCGTTTTAACACATAACGTTGCGAAATGGGGTTAAGGTGTCGGGGGTAGTACGGCTGGAGTTATTTGTGGTTTGGATACATGAAGGGTTTTAAGAAGAAGAGAAGGTGCTTTGCTGAGATATTTTTAGGCGCGCGTGGAACACGATCGCACCGTCAATACGGCATATTTTTCCACTTGTAAGCTTCTCATATTTATTGTCCAAATAGCTTTTGCTCGTGGCTTCGCTCGCGTTAAATTCGGTATAACACAGTACCGATTAATATAGATCAGTATAGATTTGTAATAGCAACGCTAAGTTTTCACTTTTCTTCTCTCGTTCTCCCTCATATCTCACTTTTTTAATAAAAGTTACCTATGTCCTTCTCCTGGTTCCCAACTATCTCTGTACCAAAATTCATCTAAATCGGTTAAGCCATTAAAGCGTGAAGAGGTAACAAACAAACAAACTCACTTTCGCTAGTAAAGATTAAGTGGTACAGAATGAAGTTGCATTGCGTTTTAAATTTAAAAAATATTAAAATAATCTGAATGGTTTTATATTTTTGTTCAATTTTCAAAAGGTCATACGAGATTCTCCTTTCACGGCAATTCTGGTTTAATCTGTGGGATCGTCCCTTCTAAATTGTCTCATATTTTATTCGTCATTGTAACGATGAGCTCCAATTGTTCGGTTGATTCGTCGCCTATTTGTCAACGTGGCTTTTGTTGGGGAGAGGAAGGGAGAAAAGGACGAGTTTTTAATTTTTTTCTTGATTATTTCAAAAGGGTCGCTGTCATCGCTTTTCTTTGATAAAAAAGTGCATAAATTAACAAAAAAGGGTTTCTTCTTAAGAATTAATTGTCTTAAAATCACATCGAATGAATAACAGACGGTTATGTTGTAAATTTGTTTTATTTCATTCGTTTTCTACTGAGTAAATTAGCGATACATAAAAATTTACAAAGATCATGCGGCGCGTGTCCAAAATCTGAACTAACGCCAGATAACATGTTTTTACGGAACGATTTCTAAACTATTCACCAACAAATCCCCCGGTTCATGCCACTCAATCAATTAAATAACCTATGGGTTATGTAAGAGCAGGTTATTAAGCTGTAAGATATTATGTACAGTCAACAAAAGATATCTCTTTTGACCAGACGCATCATAAACAATCAAAAATTTCTTAAAAACTCATGATTTTTTTCGAATAAAGTTAAATTTAAATGATTAAAAAGAAACAGTTCATTATTATTTAAATTAACGAAATTCATCGGTTTCTTATAAAAAAAAAACAACTATACATGAAGAACCTGGTAACTTACATCTTTTGTAGACCACACATCTAAATAATCCAAATACATTTATATAGAACAATAAATCCTATACCTAATGTACCAGTTTCAGACATACATAGGCAACCCGACGAAAGATAGCGGTCAGCTGTTCGGAGACAAATTGTAACCCTTTTAACAGTACGTTGGCACCATTTAAAACCTGAAAGGGACTTTGTAAGTAGGGAATGGACTTTTATTTGATGTTTGTTTTACATCGTTACTCGCCAATGTGAATTATTCAAGGGGAAATTAGACTTTAATTAATAAGGTCGGGTGTAACATGTGTGATGTTTCCTTTGCAAGTGATTATCGGTTTTAAAGGTTCCGGAGACGGAAGGAAAAAACGGATCCTTTATAGGATTACTTTGCTGTCTATCTGTCAATCTGTGTTTGTCTGTGAAAAGCATGGAGGTATCACTTTGAAATTAAAACTATACACTTAAGTATGTGGTTCTTTGGAGCTGTGAAAAAATCATCCCTTTAAGTCTACGCAGTCAAAAGTAATTGGCGTTTATGTCGCGAGCTTGTACGGAATCGGTTGTTCGGTGCACGAATCCGACTCGCACTTGACCGGTTTTTTTTATTTATACAAAAGCGCTGGCTCCCGCGGCTTCACACGCGTGATGTCTAAAAAAAAATAGATTATAATCTGCTTACCTCTGTGCCAAATTTCATAAAGATCTGTTCAGCCGTTTTGACGTGAAAGAGTCCCAAACATCCATACATTCATCCATCCTCACAAACATTAGCATTTATAATATTAGTAGGATTGTGTTTACAAAGTTTCTTCATGGGAATATTCCGTAATCGAATACCCCTCATATGAGTTGTCGGGGCAGTTACAATGATCCTCCCCTCTCGATCCTCTTATCTAGACTCTAAAAGGTAATTTAAATGTCGTGCTATTAAAAAGGAATATGAACAGGGACGAATGAAAAATAAGTTACAAAATAAAGTAGGTAATTTAAAACCATGTTGGCGCAAACTCATATCGAGAAAATCACATCTTTTCGAAGTACGTATGCTGCATTCGAATAAGTGCGGATTAAAATCTATTCAAAATGTGTACGAGATTTCAGCGCCTTAAAAGCGTAAGGAGTGCTTCAGATAAAAATGTAAATCTCATTTTAAGATTCCATTGAATTTCAGCGTAAAAAGTCCCTGAAACAGGAGTTTTGTCATGAATTTTTACCGCTTTTTTTGCCAAGCAGTAAAGTATATTCAAAAGTAAAAATTTAATTATATATTTGAACTTGGACTGGCCAAAAGGAGACCGGAGGAGAAAAGACTTATTTCAATAGCTTAGCAGGCGTATCATATCAAGTTACCTAGTGAATGAGTAGTCATTTTTAGTTGTTGTGTTATTTTTATTTTCTTGATTACATATTTTTGCTTTGACTCTGGACTCTATTATTGTGCACTTTTAACTACATATTTGTATAATCTCAACATAAATGATGACACAATAATGTTGCTAAAATATTATGATTGAAAATAGTGTCCATGGAGTTTCTTACCCATTCTTCTCCATACAGATCAATACTTGTAATGGGCAGCTACATACAGTACTTTCACAAGTTATTATGTTATGTGAATGGGTCACTCAAAAGTGCCTGTAAGTGCCAGAGGCGTACAAATAATGGTAGCATGCGAATATAATAACAATATTAGTCATGCGAGAGGTAAACAGAAATTATTTAGTAGGTATGACAAAATTAATAGAATGGTGATATTATGTGAATAAAAAAGAAAATTATAAATGTCACAATATGAAGTAATTTCTACAGTCAGTGCATAATTAAAAATGTTTTTCCTATAGTCAAATAAATAAATAAGTCTACATTTATTTATCATTCACAAATTCATCAGTCGTATAATAATGTTTTTGCAAAATAATTGGGAAAATCAAATGACATTACCATCTCATCTGCTACTCTTTTCAACAATTAAAGTTTACTAAGGCGCTCTATATTTGCCTATCTATCCCCATAAAGCAAAGGCGTGAACAGTATTAGGCTATTCAAAGCAGCCATACTACTGGTTGTTTTGTGAGTATTCTCTTTACTCTATAGTCCGGAGTGCACTCGGTGTAATACCGTGCTGTGTGGTCGGGCCATAAATAGATTGCTACGATGCGGTTCGTTCTAGCGATTCAAGGGGCGTTCCTAGAACGTTTTGTAGTGTTTCCGGTTGAATGGTAGATTACTTTTTCAAATTAAAGGCAAACTAAAAGCAATTCATTTTTTCCTTATGCTTTAAAATTATTCTGTCATTGAATTGTAAACTTTACTCGTTAGGTTTGACAATAGTCAAGAGAAATTGAAAGAACAGCTACCCTACCATGACTTCTTAAAGCAGAACTTATTCCGCTGAGGGAAAGAGACAGAGCTATACATGGTGTCTAGCACCATCTCTTTCACTCAGTGGAATAAGTTCTGCTTTAAGAGGTCATAGTAGGCCTACTGTCTGGCTATATCCACACCTTTTTTTAACGTAACGAACGTCGACAAACAAAAGGCTAAGCAAAAGGGATTTTCTATACTGACATTAACCTCACATCAGCAACATCCTATGGTTTCAAAGCATATTGAAACCATAGGATGTTGCTTTAAACATTTCATTAGTTAATTAACAATACCATTATGTCCCAAAAACTACACCGATTTTCGAATTACACACTTTTTGTGGAGCAATATTTACTGGGGTCGGCAGTCTTAACAACTGAAGTCAAAAACATTATTTTTTATAATTATATGTCAAAAACATTTGTTTAAATTATATGGATACATGACCGAAAAAAGCATACAAGTAACATCTGGTCATTAAAAGTTAAACTCTAATGCGTAGCTTTTCAACCTTATCATTCGCTTCACATCTTATAAACATAAACATAAGTCAGATGATATCTAGTATTATTTAGCGACTTATGTGATGGAAGGAATGTTAAGTTGGCGGTTTTTTATACATTCATTAGTAGGCATAATTTAGGTATGAAATTAGGTTTATAATGTCATAAGTCGCTATAAAAAAGATTTATATTTTAAAATTTACTGTTGTTTATAATCGATGTTATTATTATTTGTTAATTAGTAGTTAATTTATTTATTTAGGTCTACACCTTAATTAATAGATTAAATGTAATAAAGGTTGAACAAGATTTTTTTCAGTATTTCGTTGTTCTTGAAAGGTATGGTTTTTTTGACTTATGTGGGTTAGTCCGACTGTAAATGTTATTGGCAACGACACGAAGTTGTTGTAAAAGGCGCGAAATGTGTAATTATTATGTTGCGAAATTATGATTCTCCACAAAAAAGTAACTTGCGTGCTGATGCAGCTTCAAATCTACATTGCTTGCTTTACTTGGCCTTTTTGTTGTTTCCAGTATCTACACATATGATAACTCTTAAGGGCGTGGACACATAACCATGGTGCAACGCGAAACGGCGCGTGGTCGCCGGCCGTCGTGCCGCACCAAGATGTCGTGCTGGTGCGGACATGTGCAAAGAAGATGACTGATGATATCCATGTTAATTTCATTAGTGGAGGCACGTCCCGTTCTCTGGGCCGCGCCGTGTTATGTGTCCACGCCCTATGCCAGTCTTAAGCAAGGGAAGTACGCACTTAATAATAGATAAGCATACATATTAGCAGCAGCTACATAAAACAGAACTAATGCATCACAGTAGGCGGCCAATTTGCTGGCGTGTGGCGAGACCACCCATGTGCAAATACAGGGTGAACGAAATACCGTTGTCAGCTATTGACGGGTAGAAAAACTAAAAAAAATACGACAAGGCAAAAGCGGCTTGCTAAAGACGGGACGTGGTTTTCTGCGGTTACAGATGCATCGAATTTAATGACAGGTTCATACGTTTTATTTTGTATTTTTGCAGGTCCACGTTTTTGGAAGTTTGAATCGGTATCTATTTTTTCAGACTGCATCAAGATTTTGTCATTTTAATATCATCATTTTCCTAGTCCTTGTCCCTTTCTATTTGGGGTCGGCGAAACACGTTTTCTTCTTCCATTCTCGCTTGTCAGCGGTCACAGCATCACTTATACCTTTCTCCTTCATATTATTCCTTACACAATCCATCTATATTTTTAGTCACATGTGCTTCGTCCCTCTTCATTACATGTCCATACCAAGACAAACGACTCCCTATTAATTTTTCTGTAACAGACGCAACTTTCAAACTTCTTCTAATGTACTCATTCTTTACTTTCTTTTTTCTGGAGTGTGTCTTGTATCATAAATAGATACTATTTGGCTCGGCATTAAAAATTTAGCCTATAATACGGCTGAACTAAAACACGCATACCATAAAGCAGAGAGCACATAATTCACCATAGCAGCAGACTGCTGGCCTGACCACAAACCACGGATCGAAACCACTATACGTTAACAGCTTAAAATATAAACGGATGAAGTGGAGATCCAAATTGATTTGGAAGATTTTTAGTTGAATTTTAGAGCGCCTAACTTTAAATGAGCAATACGAAGTTAAATAACGGTGAGTAAAGTATTGCATAGTTTAACAGCACATATTTTGTAGATTGTTTTTGTAGCACTAGTGCTCACAACTGCTAAAAATTTATATTAATTCTGTGTTTAAAACCAAATACTCATTCAAAACTGTTATACAATACTTAACGCTGACTATTTTCAAGCTTTCAATATTGAATTACCTTAGGGGTATAAATGTACAGTCAGCCAGTCTAATGAGACAGACTCAAAATATATAGTTGAAGTTTTCTTAAAAACCGATGAAAGTTTTTAAATGAAATTTTATAAATGGTTTATACGTGTATCTTCTGTTTTGAAAGGATCCGTCGGTGTCTGAATAAGCATAGAAATATTTTCGGTAAACTTCAACTATATTGCTCACACCTGTATACCTATATATTACTTGTAGTACTATTTACTAACAAGAAGTAAGTTATTCTATACATGCCTACGGGTTACGGGTTGTTCGAAAGAGATACCGTGTCCCCGAAACACAACAAACACAAAAGAAGGGGCATGGATGTGTTTTAGTCAGTAAAATTCTGACACTCCACCCCGCTCCGCAGGGGAAAAAAATGTGTTACAGGTATTCTCAAAGTTGATAATTTCCAGAATCAAGAAATCTCAAGAGAAATCAAAATAAGTCGGACAGCGTCGCGAGCGTCAACTACTGTTTGTCTGTCCCTAAGTCATTCATCTTTGTTGACAACACAATATATCATTTGGACATGTATGTTTTAAAAAGATTAACTGCTTCTGGCTTTGAAATACCGAAATAAGGCAAAGGAAAATATCGTGGGAAACCAGCGCAGTAATTGCGTAAGGCACTTGCCACGCCAATGCTATTCATCCTTTCCTACTAATATTATAAACGCGAAAGTTTGTAGATGGATGTTACACTTTCACGCAAAAACTTGTGAATGGATTTTAATGAAACTTAACAATAATATAGCGTGTACATTAGAAAAACACATAGGCTACAATTCATAAACATATATTGTATATTCTATCACCACGCGAGTGAAACCGCGGGTCGCAGCTAGTATTAATAATGCAAGAATATTCATTATGCTATTTTGAAACAAGAAAGCACTGGACTATGAAACCTCTTCAAAATCTTTCTGATTTGAATTTGAATATTTATTGTTTTTTTTTAATCAGAAAGAAATTAAATTCAGCCGCTCATTAAATGGATTTAATAACAATGTTCTTCCTATTTATGAAGAATTTACCACGTAGAATCACGACCCGGCAAAAATAATATAACAACTGGTTTAAAAAATATTAATTAAATGAAAACTAATAAACAATTTTCCCTGAAAAGTTATGACAGATTCCTGTATACTGCATGTATTAATTATTTATTGTTGCAATTCTGAAATGTTTAATTACAGTTATGACAAATAACAGATCATGTTGCTTTCCAATTCCCAAAACATAAATCTGTGAAACGTATGAACATGTTTTCTCATATTTTAATATTTGTACACGCGGTCACGAGTATTATCAATTTACCACTGCATTTTGCAAACGATGTTAATTAATTAACTAACAAACAATCTGCAAACATACAATGTAGACCGTTGTATGAGCAATACCAGACATTTCTTCTTAGATTTCTCTTGGGAAAATCTTCTTTCTCATCTTCTGTCCACAACCGATACTTTACAGGTACTTTGGTATTTTAATTTAAAGCAGACTGATATTGAAATTAAAGTTGATACTAAATACAGAGATTTTAATAACCTGCCAAATACCTATGACATAACTGGAATAACGCAAAATTGTTCGCGACGCCACACAGTGGGCTGAAAATCGGCTTTCATAGACTTAGGCATTTCAATTTGCAAGTGCCGGATTTTTTTCCAGATATCGCTGCTATTAGTTATTACTATATTCAAAAATTACTCCCGAGACATTCTGCACAAAAACGAAGGAATTATAATCTTTTTACGAAAAATTTGTATGGAGCCAGTATGAAAAATCGAATTATCTCTTAAACAGCAAGGAAAACCGTAATATCCTTACAGGGGGTCTTAGTACTAATTATTTGTGATTTTTTGACATACCACGCGTAACGGTCACAGCTGCAGAATTTTTAAAAATAATAATAATAAAAAAAAATATTTTTTTCGAAAATTTATTCTTTAAATCGGATAACATTGATATGCTCTCCGGATGTTATTGCTAGCAGAATCACAGCAAATCTTCTAACAAGCTCTTCATCCAACCCTGTAATGGCATTACTAGACATTACAGTAAAGAGGATCCTTGAAAGTCTTTCGGAACGTATTCAAAACAGAGATTTGAAGCTCATATCTAAGTGGGGATTTGATGGTTCTTCAAATCAAAGCCGATACAAACAGAAAATGGAGGGGCAGCAAGACGATTCCAGTATATTTATGACGTCCTTGGTGCCTTTACTTCTGACTACTGATGCTGGAGATGAAACTATATGGACGAATCCTAAACCATGCTCAGAGTTATATTGCCGTCCTGTGCAATTTACATTTGTGAAGGAGAGTGAAGAAGTTGTGGTGAGTCACAAAAGACATATGGATGACGAAATTAAGTCCCTTATCCCCACTGAGTGCAGCAGTAATAAGGTAACTCATGAACTGAAGATGACAATGATTGACGCTAAAATCTGCACCTACCTTTTAGAAGCTAGATCGAACGCAACCTGTTACCTGTGTTTATCTAAACCTTCAGAAATGAACCGCTTGGATTGTGTATCAACAAAGACTGTATCCGATAGTGCTTTGGAATTTGGATTGTCATCGTTACATGCCCGTATAAATACAATGGAATGTCTTTTGCATATAGCATACAGACTTGATTTTAAGCAGTGGGCTGCAAGAGAAAATGAGCATAAGACATTATTAGAAACAAGAAAAAATATATTCAGGACAAATTTAAGGATGAACTCAACCTTCTGATTGATATTGTGAAGCAAGGCTCAGGGACAACAAATGACGGGAATACAGCAAGAAGATTCTTCGAATCTCCTGCTAAAACAGCAGCCATTACAGGGTTGGATGAAGAGCTTGTTAGAAGATTTGCTGTGATTCTGCTAGCAATAACATCCGGAGAGCATATCAATGTTATCCGATTTAAAGAATAAATTTTCGAAAAAAATATTTTTTTTTATTATTATTTTTTTTTTTAAATTCTGCAGCTGTGACCGTTACGCGTGGTATGTCAAAAAATCACAAATAATTAGTACTAAGACCCTCTGTAAGGATATTACGGTTTTCCTTGCTGTTTAAGAGATAATTCGATTTTTCATACTGGCTCCATACAAATTTTTCGTAAAAAAATTATAATTCCTTCGTTTTTGTGCAGAATGTCTCGGGAGTAATTTTTGAATATAGTAATAACTAATAGCAGCGATATCTGGAAAAAAATCCGGCACTTGCAAATTGAAATGCCTAAGTCTATGAAAGCCGATTTTCAGCCCACTGTGCGCCAGCAGTGATATAACAAAATTATGAACAACACAGAAAATATGCGAAGATACACATGTTCTTAATTAACTGTAATAAGTAAGGAAGCGACATGTGCCTCTTGCTTCGCTCACGGTTATATTAAGGTACAACGCCGCTTGGGAATACAGTCTGTCTCTAATATACATGTTTCATAGATATACACGTCACATCTGCCGTGACTTTGTTACACGAAAATGTTTATGTTGTGAAGAAAATGTTCACAAAAGAGACTGGAAACATTTCAGCGAAAATTAAGCTCAATAATTACCTGTAGATAAAACTGATTGTTCATGAAAGAGTAGTTGAGCGGAATTATTCCTTGTTTTCGAATCGTTTCCAAACGAAAGTTTTTATCCCGATTCGAGGCTTTTTTATTGGGAAACTATAGAGCTTGATATTTTTTTTGCTAAATGTTACTAGAGCTGCCAAAAATACTCGTTTACGCGTTCATTAATTTCGGGCATTTTTCAGCTAACAATTGCTAAAATTGAAACTAGTTCTGTTTCAATTGACGTCTACAGAATTTCAGTTGAAACTAAAGAGGATAAGAACTTTTTAATGTTTCCATTAGTTTTTTTTTTTAAATCAATTAAATGATATTGTTCTTTTTGGTACATAAACACGGCACGCCATTAAACTCCTTTGTACACTCTTTTTGTTCTTGCACAAGGATCGACAAAAAATAGGGGTTACGGAATGCTGTACGCAATTTAACCTTTCAAAAGCCGTAGTAGTTATTTTGTATTGTAAAAATATAAATTGTTTTTTTTTTATTTATTAAGACGTCATTGAGTAACACTGTTAGAAAATTGGCTCTGGTCTGAATGTCTGTTGTAACAAGACATTAACAATTAAATAAGGAAGGTATTAAAATTTAAAAACTTAAAAACATGTTTTAGACTGAACTCGTCTTAGTTTCTCCTTTCATTTAATAGTGATAACCCTAATATGGGAATGCATAAAAAATAACTAGTCCGCCATATTTGGAAGTCTGCAATATGCAATACCGAATAATGTGAATTTGCAAACCATGCTTTGTCATCTAAATAAGCATGTAAGCAAAATTTCACAACAATTAGAAGCGTGGTTCAAATTTAAATTTAACTATGCTTTTTTTACATAGTTGCTATTGAAGCAAATACAGTGTTATGTTAATAAATAAAAAGGTGAACAACCAATTACACTACATTACACAACCACTGCTTTTCACAAGGGGTTGTAAGAATCACGTGCGTCGCATTACGCTACGACCCACGGTGTAAATTATAACACCCCCTTTTCACGTCGAGGGTTTAAAAGAAAGAAAAAGGAAGGACATAAAGGAAGGCCGAAACTGATTTATATGGGTCACGCACGGTACTTAACCAAGTTAAATTAACAGTTAATAATTATACTGCTTCGAAAGACAAAATCTACGGTGAAAGAGGTGGAAAAATCTGACCTACTAAAATTTATAGAGACATTCTGCGTTGAGATAAAACGCTTTGTGTATTTGCTAATAAGAAAAAAAGATTATGCACTGAGGGGATAAATCAGTGTCTGACGTTATGGGCACTATTTTGAATGTCGAAAGGAGCGAAAGATAGGGAGAGAGCTTTGAGCTATCTCTTGAGCTAGCGAAGAAGGTTAAACTAGAATCCTGAGAGAACTGATTGGTTTAACCGTATAGTTCGGTACGGACCCCTTCGGGGGCTCGACATTCAAACCTCCGCTGGCTCGGTACTGGCCCCGAAAGGGGTCGGACATTTAAGTCATATGACCTCCTCATTATTTTTGTAAATATTTTATTTTCTGGTTAAAAAATAATATGGGTGTGCATTCATTAAGATAGTAGAATAAAAATCTCATATGTAAACGTCATTAGAAGTTCTTTAATTATTGAGTAAGTTTCTTAATTATGTCTTATAAAATCCAAATGTGTAAATTACGATCATCGCCATTTTGATGGCAGTGTAGGTCGACGCTAAAAATCATAAAAAAGTAGGTTTTCGGACATTTAAACTCCATATTATTGGGCATGATTAACGTGTCCTTTTATTACGTGAAGAAATCATTCGTAATTGAACTTATATTAGCAGTGGTAATGATACATTTTGAAATCTAAAGTCGAAGTATCGCGCCAATCGTGCTTGTTTACATTTTTCATTCCACATTATATCACACGGACGCGAATAGATTCTATAACAAATGAGACAAATATATTATAAATAACATGAACATGCCCAGATCTTAACGTAATTTGCAATAATAGGACCATTAACACGTAATATTCATAACCACTGCTAAATTCACTTTCGAAAATGACGTCCATTTCTTTTTTTTTTAATTTTGTGATGTGTAAATGCGATTATTTCAATCGATTATTTTCTTGTAAATCTATCAATTCGAATAATTAAAATAATGAATTTCAGAAATTGATAGATGAAAATAAGAATAATTTTGTAATACGTGTAAAATACTATAAATATTGATAATAATATTTTTTACGCCACTAAAACCGACTCAACAACAAACAGTAGAATCTGATCTATGGCTAAATTCGCGCCAATTTTATTTTCAGATAAAAATTCAAATAAGGAATGCGCTCGCTGTTCGAATTTATATTATTAAAATGTCTATTTGCTATTTTATTAATAATTTGGTTTTGTACCTACTATTAGAATGTGAATTGCAATTAGAAATAAATAAGGTTGAATATAGAACGACCTATGATCTTGGTCAGTAAAAAAAATCAGCCAAGATAAATTATATTTGTTCGACAAAATTGTTTGTAGTATGGTTGGATTAGTTATTTGGAAAGCGTTTTCATTCTTTCCTAAATTATGGCTCGTAGACCAAAGTGTTCTTGGAGTGGAAGCCTTGGGGTAAAAATGGCCTAGAGGGAGACCACAATTGAGATGGAAAAAAAACCCCGGTACACGACATCAAGAAAACTCCAGGTACAAAATGAACCTATTTTGAACCTGGAGTTGACACGTTGGAGTACACAGGCAGTCTGGTCTTTTGAGCGGAGCACCGCTCTGTCCTGGAGGAGATGGTGATGTTTGAAGGAGAGAACCTCAAACCAAGCCAGCCACCGCGGGAGACGCTACAGGGATCGGGGCGCCGCGAGACGACAACGACTTTTTGTTAAAAGTTTAACAGGAGCGGATATTTGATGATTTCCCATCCAAGTGGCGCAAGACCGATATAAATAAGTTCCTAAAGAATTCCTGAGAAGTTTATGAGAAGGCCTTTTTTAAATTCCTAAAGAAGTCCTTAAATTCCAAAAAATAGAGATACACTATTTAAAAATACTTTTTAGGGTTCCGTACCTCATAATAAATAACACAACCCAAATATCAAATCTGTGGTCCCTTGAAGCTGTGAAAAAAACCTTCAAAGTTCCAATCCTTCAAGTCTACGCAGAGAAAAGATATGACCGTTTATGTCGTCAGTTTGTACGGAACCCTTGGTGCGTGAGTCCGACTCGCATTTGGCCGGCCTATTTTTAATAGGCTAAATCGCTTACTGCTACGCAAGATCTCCTTATTAGCATGACCTACAAAATTGGTTGCCGCGAAACCGTTTGACAGCAAATGTGCCTACCAAATCTTGGCGCATAACAAAATAATGAAACCATAACAAAAAAGCACGAGACAAAATGCTGTTGTCTTTCTTTTTTAATCGATATCATAGATATTTGTACAACTATAATATCTATACTAGAGTAATATGCCATCTCCATAGGTAAATTCCTCAATGGTCCCAAAACTTTTTTGAAAGTTTACTCTATTACGATTATCGATTAGGTTGAATGCAACTTTTTAATCGTAATGATGGAACTTAGTTTTACGGTCAGCACTAAGAAATGTCATATTGCAACACATTTTGGAGTACTTTTTGTCGAGATTTGTATCGTGTTTTTTTATTAATTTATATGTAAAATGGCAAAAATAAGAATGCAGATGGAATGTCACTGTTTTTATTTTGGATTTCCGATTTTATTATCAAAGGGTTATCTTATTTATGTGCATTATTTCCAGCGTTTTTAAAGTACCTAATTTTTGGAAGGGTGTAGTAATATGTATTTTACACACATTTTACAATAGATCGACGCTGTTTTATCGACCATAGGAGGTTTTTGGAAATATAAACCTCAAACTTATCATATGAAACAGCCCCTGTGACTTATTTTTAATAACAAAATTGAATGCTGTAAACTGATGAAAATTCTTGAATTTCATGACAATTCGCGTCACCCCACCGATTCAGCTGATGTGTCATGTGTCAAAATCCTGTCGTGCAGAGTGGTTAAGCAAACCAAAGGTAAAGATACCGTTATACCCGAGGAGCGTACTCTGCTATACATACATACTGCAAGGAAATAAAACCAATTCGATTTTAGAAAAATGGCGTTGCAAAACAATACCCTATAATTTAGAAAAGCAAGAGACATTTTACTGCCGAACTAACTTGCGTATCATAAGCCGATTGAAGGAGGCCGTGCGTAAACGGGATCAGACAATAGACACAAATTTCGAGACCAAGTGGTACTTTTTGTGAATGAAAACAGTTTTATATCTGTCTGTTACATTTCATGTTTGAAAAATAATATTCGGAAGAAAGTTGCAAAGATTGAAAACAGGAAAAATTCAGAAACTCGATCTAGAAACACTAGGGCAGCAAATCAGCTGTTGTGATGACTTGCCGCCATTAGCGCTCCGCATTCAGATGAAAAGCTAAAGGCAATGATGTCGGACTTGGAACTAATTTTGTTTTGGTCTATTTAATTTATTTACTTCATTATTTCACATTATCGATAATCATTCAATTGCCTAATTTAGTTATTTTGTTAATCGACAACAACTAAAGCCTACGTAGCGAAAACTCTTTAGAAAAAAAAACTTTATTTTTTTATTTGAGGTTCCAAATTCAAAATCCATTATTGCCCAGCGGACAGTAATGAAATTCAGTGCAATATTACTGCCCGGCTGAAGTAAGGGTATTATAATGAGTTGCTTTACTTTAGGTATACATGACATTTAATTTGACCTTTATGAGCAGGTGGTGTTAAATAAAAAAGTACAATATAATTTTACTCAAAAATGCATGTAATGTTGTCATTATTTTGACAACCTTGTTTGAGCAAAGTCGACCTTGCCG
Source organism: Ochropleura leucogaster (assembly GCA_958449745.1). Lineage (NCBI taxonomy): Eukaryota > Metazoa > Arthropoda > Insecta > Lepidoptera > Noctuidae > Ochropleura > Ochropleura leucogaster. The sequence continues at coordinate 14,922,758 of OY288206.1, read as the reverse complement.
TTCTGTTTCAAAGAGCGGCCGGCAAAGTTTTGCTGGCCGCTCTAACAGGCCGGCAATGTTTTGCCGGCCGCTATTTTGACGTTTCAACGTTTTAAAAAATCAATTCCAAAAAGATTTTATTTAAAACACAGCTGTTTGTACGTCTATAGGTAAAAATAAAAAAAAAAGGTTTAAAAGATTTTATTCGATATTAGGCTGTATAATTCCAACTACCATTGATAAAAAAAAAACAAAGAAGTAACAAAAGCGCGGTTCAGCGAAAATTTTGATTTATTTACTGACTTTTTTGCTAAAAATGAGCTCTCAAAGCGAAAATTCTTCCGATTCAATGTGTTTAACACCGCCAGACATTAAAGATGAAGCTAAATTAGTGGTTGAAAATTTGATACCGCGAAACTCAAAGGAAAAATATAAGCTTGCATATGTGTAATTTGTGCAGTGGAAAATCAGTAGGAAAACTAAATCTTTATCCGAAAATGTTTTTCTTGCGTATTTCAATGATCTTTCCAACAAAATGAAGCCTTCGTCTCTCTGGAATACCTATTCAATGTTAAAGTGCATGGTTCTGATAAAGCACAATTTGAACATTAAAAATTACCACAATTTAACGAGTATCCTAAAACGGCAGTCAGACGGATATAAATATATTTTTTATTTAAAATACTTGCTGGTTTTATTTAGATTAGGTACTTGCATTTTTGAGTAAAGCACTATACAAACCTTGGCCCACAATGACTGCTTCGCTGGTCACGCTATGATTGCCTCGAGCTAGCCTAGCTACGCTCTAGGCCTTTCAGCTTGGCCATCATTGCAGCCCTTGCTGTCCTCGCTGTAAAGGCCTCGACCTACGGTCTCGGCCTTTATCTCAGCTCGTCCATCAAGTGCTGCACGCTGACCGCGCTGTGTCGGCCTGGAGCTGCGCTACGCTGCGCTGTCGGCCATCATCAGCGCGACCAGCAAAGTAGTCATTATAGACCGCGGCAGTAATGTACTATTGAGACCCCGTATTATAAGCTAATTCTCAAAGTTGGAGCAAATAATTTATTTTGACTTAGATGCCTAATTTTGATCACATATGTATAATCAGCAATAGTTATACATGTCTCGTCAGATATAGTTAACTTATTCTTAAAAACTGATGCACGTCTCGACTCAGATTAAATTTGTTTGTTTGATGTCTATCACATAAATTAAATTTTATTCGAAAGTATTCGTAAATTTTTATGAAAAAATCAAATCACTTTTGCTGATTGTACAAACGGCGACACATCAATCCACACTTAACCAGTTAATGTTGATGTTTTATTGTACAGGACAACTGTACAAAGCGAGACCATGTTATACTGGAATTTGTATAAAGAAATTGGTAAGTTAGGTACTGTGTAATATATTGTCGGAAAAAGTTGCTACAATGCAATAAAAAACATGTTTTTTGAATCAAGGTTGACACTGTATATTAGGGATTGTGAAACACAAGATCTAACTGTAAACAGCGAAGTACTCTTAAAAATACAAAAGACTTCAGCAAGGTTACAGTCTTAACTAGACTAGAATAACCTACTTATTCTAGTCTAGTGGCACTACTTGCACCAGCAAGTACAAAAACGCACAAAAAGCGTAAAAGATTGCAATCCTAGTACCAACTAGGATAGCAATCTGTTACGCTTTTTGTGCATTTTTTGCAGCCCCTGCAAATGAATTGGATAGTTACTTAATTGTGATAAATTGTGTGAAATTTATATAATAGAATATTTATTTAAACTTCATGTACACACGACGGCACATCAACTTACACAAAATCATTTTGACCTGCCGTCGTGTGTATAATAGTGGTACATAGGGGGACTTAATGCCGTAAGGCATTCTCTACCATTCAACCACATTGTGATGGGTGCAAAAATTATATTAAAAAAAAACCGGCCAAGAGCGTGTCGGGCCACGCTCAGTGTAGGGTTCCGTAGTTTTCCGTCCGTCACAATAAGTGTTCCCACTTATGAGTTTAAAGGTGAAGGAGCGTGCAACATTGCACGCTCCGCGAGTCCGCGGTAGGCGCTCCGGCTCCGACTTGTGACGGTTTTTAGCGCGAACACAAAGGGGAGTGCTCAAACCTGGACGACTAATTAAATTATGCACTCATAAATAAAATTACGAATATATTTAAGGTGCAACTTACTTTACCACGGTAGGTCATGAAAGCACGGAAAATCTTAACATCGACTTTTAAAAAAATTACATCATTACACAACGCCATCTATCGAACCATTTATGAACTGGTTTTTACCTTAACATTTTGATGGTGTTAAAAATGAATTTTAGTATTGTTCTAAATTGCCTTAGCATGTTCTTAATAAAAGTTTTATGTACCCGATCTAATGTAATAAGTACCTACAGCGCCATCTCTCGGGGAATTGGGTTACTAATTATTACAAAGACGTGCAAGAAGTTTTCTGTGGTAATTTTGGATTGCGAGAACCGATTTCAATAATTCTTTTTTTGTTTGAAAAAATATACGTTCAGGATAATAAAATATGTAGACGAAGTTAAAAAAAAATGCTTGCATATACGATTATACTACAAACTTAGTCCAGAAATTATTATGTACAACTTTTTTCTTTTTGTACAAAAACTGTTGTGTCAATCAAGTTCAAAATTATTTTCCTAGAAAGTCCTTATAAAGTTGTACTTTTCAGATTTTTTTCATATTTTCTAAACTTATGGTTCAAAAGTTAGAGGGTGGGGGACACATTGTTTTTTACTTTTGGAGCGATTATTTCCGAAATTATTGATATTATCAAAAAATGATTTTAGTAAACCCCTATTCATTTTTAAATACCTTTCCAACAATATATCACACGTTAGGGTGGAATATAAAAAAAAAATCACTTCCCACTTTACATATAGGGTGGCTACCCTAATAAAACATTTTTTTCCAATTTTTATTTTACCACTTTGTTGGCGTGATTGATATACATATTGGTACCAAATTTCAGCTTTCTAGTGCTAACGATCACAGAGATTAAGCGAGGACGGACGGACGGACGGACGGACAGACAGACATGGCGAAACTATAAGGGTTCCTAGTTGACTACGGAACCCTAAAAATATTTTTTTTTTGTATCTACTAATTCTATTATCATTCATATTTTTTCTTTATTTCACTAGGTATTTTATTTCTTTTATTTTTTTTTATTTCTTTTTTTTTTCTATAAGTACTAACATAGATTTTAATGATAATACTAACACAATGTGGGCCAATGTAATCTGTAAATAAAAGAGTTTTAATTATTTTTTTTAAATTCAGATTTACATAATTAGGTATTTAGATGGCGTGTACCAGAAATGATGTAGAAAATCTGTGGTCATACTTTAGATGGAATTGCAGGGGTAGCCCGCAAAATATAAATTTCAGGTTGTTAGGTTGAATGTCGATTAAAATATAAATTCCGACCGTAATAAAAAAGGTTTTACAGAGTAATTATAATTAAAATCATCAACGACCCTTTTCGTTTTTGCCTAATAAATGACAATTTAAATGAGAGGGTTGTATGATGACTTAAATGATTATAAAGTCAATAAACATTTAAAACGGTCGCAATCTATATTTTACTTAACATAGTACTTAACTTTGACATGCAATGCAAAAAAAACGAATGGTTTAAATTTTGCGGGCTGACCTGACGCTTTCAGCATAAGGGTGTGACACCGACCATCAAATTGAACGAAATTACGAACGATTAAACGACTTGTTCAACAATATTTTTTGAACATACTTCAATACCAATTTGGCCTCAATGTATGGGACAGTTGATTTTTCTTTACTTATAATCGTGATGATACTGAGGAGTAAGTGGGAAAATCTATAACAATTTGCTTGGCTCGGAAATTGAAGCTAGCAACCTTATGTTCAGCAGTCACACTCACACAACCACTAAACCAACGAGGCAATAGGCCCATTTAATATTATAAAACCACCCGAGTGCAAGTCGGATTCGGTCACCTAGGGTTCCGTCAAAAGTTGCGAAATAAACGGCCATACTTTTTGAGTACTTTGATTTGGAGAGTTGATTTTTTCACAGCTCTTAGGGACCATAGACTTCAGTATATGGTTTTATATTAACTCAAATACGTGGAAATATCCACGTGTTCCCTTGATAAAGGGTCTTGGTAGAGGTTTTGACGACACGGTTGGCGCAGTGGCTGAGCTGTCGACTGCTGCGCTGCGTGTTGCGGGTTCGATCCCCGCAGATAGGTGTTCCGGGTCGTCTGTTTGTGTATGTGAGATTAAATTTTTGTAAACGAACCCACGATACAGGAGAAATTCCTAGAGTGGGGGGGGGGGGGGCAAAGTTTTAAAATACTAAAAGGCACATGATGACAGGCAGACGGACAACAAATTGATCTTAAAAGGGTTCCACTTCAGCAACGGAATCCTAAAGGAGGTGCTGAAATTCTATAAGACCCCATTGCCACATTATCAATCCATCTATCTTATTATGATCTACTGTTAGGGTAAAATATTACCAGTATTCTGCCACGCGAATACACCCGGATATGAAATTGATGACAGTAGGCGGTTTAGTTTGATTAGTTTCGTGGTCCAGAAGTGGAACAAACAGATAAAACACAAATTGGGTTAACTAAGTAACATGGAGTCGCACAGACGACGCCCGCCATTTTTGGGAGTCCATGTGAGAAGTTACTGAGTTGCTGACTCTAACTTGCCCCAACAGGAAACTCAATTAACTCTGTACTGTTTGTGCGGAAATAACAATAAAACTTCTTTAAATTTGTTGTTTAGATGCTGTATATTTCATTGTGTAGTGTATAACGTTTGCTGGCAAGACATAAAAGTCTCGTGCTCTACGGTTATCTTCCTTCATAGTTTTTGAAGAGATTTCGATCCTAAGTTTTAATCTTTGAAGATTTTCGGTTTATAGAGAAATCAAATCGAAGAAAATGTTCGCCGAAGAGACTTATCCAAAATCCAAAATTAAAGAAAACGGTAAGGATCGCTCCTTGAGGCCACAGGGAAGGGTCGGCCGTAAATTTTACACTGCAACTGTTCTACAAACTTTATTCTGCCGGCGGCCAAATGCGCAACTATGACTATTTGAGTTATTTTGTTAAGTGAGTTACGACATCCCAGTTGTCGGCAACTGCAAAATAATGTTTGTGAAAGTTTAATACGACAGGCGATGAGCTTAGGAGAATCACTTCGTCGGATATATTGATAAAATATGACATAGAAAGCAGTAAAATAGAGACATAAAATATTTGGGTCTCTCGGTAACTAGACGATGTTATAAAGATCGGGTGGTGCGTATAAAGGGAACAGCTAGGCGATGAAAGGGAGGAGAGGGGAGGTTGTATACACAACGGGGTGTAAACGAGCTGAAGGTGTCGGAACAACGCGTGATCTCATCTGATAATTAAGCTTAATCGCCGATTTACTTATACGAAATTTCGAGGCAACCGTATCTGATTCCCTCGGTGGTGTTGGTGTATGAATAATTCAGGCATTCATTATCGTATTCTGGAAAAATTCTTCTCTCATTTCGACAGGAAATGAATTCTTTAGGAGTGTCGAATTGGGATTTATTGGTTATATGAATTGTAAAACGGCTTCTGAACACAGGCGCTATTGACATTTAACAAACTGTTTCATGAATTATGAATGATACACAGGATACACCCGGGTTTAGTTTGAATTACATTAAAATACATTTTCATTGTAGGTAAAGAACACACTTTCAATTAACTCACATGATAATTCTTACGAAAAACATTAGAATGATTAGCATCAAATGACCGTTAAAATTCAATTAATCTTTTCACAAATTACTTCATTTATATCCTGACCATTCATTTGCAAACGTAATTACTTTTATGGAAAAACATAATTATTAACTCTCAATTGAGCATTGTTTCAAATTGGAATATGATTGTAAAAGAAGAATTCTCTATTCAAATTTGAAAGAGTGGGGTTGTGGGTAGTTGATATCCTATTACTAGTTCGTAAAGTCAGTGTATTGGGGTGGTGCGATCACAAACAAATCCCAATATGATACTGTTAAATTGGAATCGTTCCCTGGTTGACAGTCAAGACACTCGACAAACTGCAATTGTGTGAACTACAGTCCATACTTTTGCTCTTTTATGATCTCATTCCTCGCTTCTCTCGATATTTTTAATTGGTTTCTGGTAGTTTATTACTTTAGAAACTTAATCGATTTCTGCTGGAGATTTATTTCGACAACCACTAACCAAGGAACACAATGAGGAAAGTTTGGATGGCTGCAAGGATGAAACTCAATTTGTTCGACAAAGGAAACTGTGACTACTTTTAGCACAGTGGGTACAATAGGCTATTAAGACTGAATAAATACAGGCTGTTAGGGGCATGCCGCGAAATTCTTATCAAATTGAATAACTTCTTTATACAATGGGATTACATGAGCTTAGAGGATTGTATTGGCATTATGGCATTTATATTTGAACTAACAAACAACGTAACACTGACCAACAAATTGCAAAAAAACGTTAGAAAATTGGAATTACTCAAGCTACTCCGGCTCTTCCACTTATGCAAGATTATTTTAATCACTTACAATTGCTTCATTGACACAAAAGATTTTGAGGTGTCAGTTTATTATGACTTTTCTATCTAAAATTGTTGCCATGATAAAAAAATTGTAATGCATTAGGTAAAGTAATATCTTTCAAATAACATTTTTGATATGCGCGAGGGCTTGCACCATTTGTCATTTTTGGTATTTAATCATTTCTCGTATAAAGCTGACATTTAGCGCATTCTGCAATGGCTGACATTCCGAATATCGTGCGAAAATAATGTACGTATCTTTTAATAATATAATTTTGAAACATTAATAACTTGGCTCTCTCATAGGTCTAATGGTCACAACCGCGACTTTTGGGCATGTGGTTGGTGGATTTACTTCCCGGGTTGGGCAAAGTGTTATTGTTTTTTTTTTTTCAGGGGTTTCTCAGTAGCAGCTACAGACTCTGCGTTTGTGCCCGGTTAATGAAAATACGCTAGAACTCTATAACGTACGACTAAAACATAACTACCAATATGTGGGTGTACTGAACAGTTAGTTACAGTACTGATGGCAACATCGGTCACTTGTTTTTTATAGTATTTTTTTTTGCAATTTTTATTTTGTATTTACAAAGAATCGGTCTTTGTAAATGAGTGGAATATGTTGGCCTTGTAGATTCTTAAACTCTTGTTAATTTTTGTTAAACATTTATCTTGTTTTACGTAAAGTAAGCAATTATTTATTGTCCGGCCTACGCTGTCAAAACCAAATGATTTTAAACTCGGACCATGCACCTTTTTTCGACGTTTTATAAGTGCCTATGTAGGACTATGTGAAATAAAAATATTTTGATTTACTATTATAAACCTCGGTTTACAGACTTCATGTCATAACATGAAACCTGTAAACCGAGGTTACACACAACATATTGTGTCATAAGTAATATAGGTATCGTATCTAAATACCAGGTTTTTTTTTTTAAATAGGATATAAAGTACTACTTCTACTTTTGATTAAGAAAAAGTTCAGTGCACCTAGACAATTATTACATTTTATTTTTCTGAGAAATCTTTTGCTTTACTTGAATATGTTTTTCAACCAAAACAGCAGTGTTACAAGTACACTTTAAAAGTGTGAAGCTTATAAAAGCACCTACATATACCTACTTAATTCGGCATTAACTCCAACGCCCAAACACTCCGCAAGAAACTCGGAAACAAAGTGTGAAGCCAACCGTAGCGTGTCTTTTAGGCGAGGCTTAAAAACGCGTGTCGCGAATTTGGCACCAAGCTCGCTTAGCATTCTTCACGCGGAGCCTCCGACGATACATAAACTTAATTGAGTTCACCAAGTTACAGGACGCGGTTCTTAATATGGCACATTGAGTTTTTGGAAGAGTTTGGTGTCGGAGAGCGTGTAATTTATTGCAGAGTAAAGGTCTTTTTCCAAGGATTGCTAGATAGATAGATAGAATACTCTTTATTATGTACACCATACAAATGACAAGAAAAACAATTTACAACTTATAAATAGGGTGACATGGGCGGTCTTATCGCTAAAAGCGATCTATTCAAGACAACCTTTGGATGCATTTAAAGGAGGAGATACAGTACTGTAGGTAGTCTGTGGTGTTTCATTTTACGAACAAATAGCTACATTTATAAAAAACTAGCTGTGCCCAGCGGTTTCACCCGCTGCTCAGTTAGGGGCATGTAAATAGATGTTAGCCGATTCTCAGACCTACCCGATGCACACAAAATTTCGTTCAAATCGGACCAGCCGTTTTGGAGGAGTATGGCAACGAAAACTGTGACACGAGAATTTTATATATTAGATAAATACGTTGGAAACTGTATACATGTATCTGGTGGTGTGCTTGGCGCAATGGCTGAAAGATCGCGTGCGTGTCGCGGTTTCGATCTCCGCACGGAACAAATATTTGCATGATCTACAGGTAGTTGCAGTTGTTGGGGGTCATTGAACAAAAAGTTCCTACGAGTATCTATATAATATGGTAATACTTTGAAGGAATAGGCTAGTTTCCAATGCATTGCTGCATTTTTTCCTGTGAGTGACGTCACACGTAACTTTAATGGGCTATATCTTCGTAATATTTGGTCTAATTTACAAATAAAAAAATGTGTCCCTTTCTTTTTTTAATAATCAAAGAAAATTACGATTTTTTTTTTCTTTCTTTTTAATTGGAATATCAAGAAAATGTGGATGGATTTAAAAACCTACAAGAATCATGATTTGCACAGACTTTTTATAACTATGTTGGGGTCGGCTATAAGCATAACCAGATGCATCTAAAGGCTAGAAACATGGAGCGACCTAACTGACCTCCACAACCCACTTACTTGGTAACACGTGCAAGTGCAATTAAGATAAACTAGCTGGTACCCGCGTCTTCGTTCGCATAAGGTTTGCGATTTACTTAAAATAAGATTTTTAGTAACGAGGTTCTTAATTCCATTTTTTCTTTCATTCGTTACCTGTCTCCAGTATTAGTACTCTATCTCTCTCTATCTAGTAATACTGCTCTAATGCATGTCAAACTGCAAAATGCATTATTGCCCTTCCTCCTATGTTATTAGCGTGAAAATGTATAGTTTGTGTCTTTTTCCAGTTTAAAATCTATCTCCTTGGCAAATTTCACTATAACCTGATCAGCCGATTAATCGTGAAAAGGAGACATGCAAACAAACACTGCACCATCCTTTCACATTTATTATAGTATTAGCTTTTGCCCGCGGCTTTGCTTGCGTCAACCACCCATTTTAGGGAAGTGGGGATTAGAAAAGTAGTTTATGTCACTTTTCATCCCTTTTAACTATCTCTACTTAAAAAACACGTCAATTCGTCGCACAAACAAAAAGACACACACATAGACTTTCCCATTTATAATTATAATATTAGTATGGATGGTTAGTTTGGTACATTAGAAACAGGTTTCCATAATATAAAAGAATAAGACCGCAACGCAACGCAATTCGGTTAATGTTCATTTGTAACGGCCCGCTGTAAATGGCGAGATATAAAAATATTTGTGTTGTTTACACAAGTACTGTTCGTAAATCATAAAGTTTGGAGAATTTATTGCACGTCCAGTGGTACATGGTTTGTTCGTAACTTCTATGACATCTACAGTATGACTAGAGGTCAAATGTCCTTTTTTAATATCTCCCTGAGTTATGAGTCGAGTTACACGATAACTGGTAAATGCTTGTACTGACTGGACAGGTCCACTCAATCTGCGTGGTGCTTTCTTAAAAAGACCATTTCAGACACGAATCTGCACAGTCTTTGTAAGTTGACCAAGATTTTTGTCCGGACCTTAAGAGTGACTGACCTGAGTTTGTTTCGGGTATTTTTCTCAGAGTAGTCGGGTACGAAACACCGGCCTTATCCAGATTTTTAGAAAAGACGTGTAAAAATGTTTCTGAAAACCTACTTGCAAAATTTAAAACATCGTTTATCATTCTTGGGACAAATATTTCGATTTTCAGTCAGTGGAATTTATTGTTAAGTAAACTTACTATACATTGTCCGTACCTGTCTATATTAAAAGTATAACTTTTGTTCTTTGTGAGTTGTATGAACTATGTGATAATTGACAAAGGTGTAAATTAACGGCATAGTTGGCGCAGTGGATGAGTGATTGAAAGCTGCGTTGTGTGTCGCGGTTTCGATTACCGCACGGAATAAATACTTGTATGGTCTAGGGGTGGTTGTTGTTTGTGAGTTTAAATATTTGTAAACGAATTCACAATACAGGAGAAATTCTAGGCTTGGAGCATTGTTAAAAAAAAGAAAAGCACCAACAAAATACATTTTGTGACAATACGTAACTATGACGGTGCGGTATTCTTATAATCAACTTAATTAATACTTCTCTAAAAAACCATGGTCCACTTACGGGATAAGCAGTTTATATAAAAAAAGGAAAAAAATGGGTTTATAAATGGATAAAACACAAATGAAATAAATTCCTCAAATAAGTAGGAGAAAACAAACAAAAAAAAAATAACGACCTTACAAATCATTCACAATCAAGCAAAAAAAAATCAAGTGTAAGGTTATGTAACTATTTCTATTAACTTGAGGTTTCCATAGCTAATACCCAGAAAAGGGTTGTTCCCGTTCGTCCACACCCCGTCGTCCACACTGCGGACGACTGGGAATGTTGCGTTCTGTTCGTCTACACTGTGGCCGAACAGAACGCATTATTCCCAGTCGTCCACACCCCGTCATCTCACGTCTAGTCTAAGAGTTAATAAAGAAAATATGATGATAGTATTTCCTTATATAATAAACATACCTACTTTTAAAATATTATGTACTTAGCTTTATTACTTTAGTAAGGCAAATACTTTAAAAGTACATACCTAATAAATCTAAAGCTTTTTTGCGTATTTAAATACAAAGACTATCTTTTGTTGGAGGATCGACAGGGTGCAGTTATAATAGTTGAGTATATCCAGGCGATTGTAACTTTAATTTTTTTTTACATATTAATTGCATTTAAACTGATATTGATACAATACCCAATGTGTAAAATTAAAATGTGAAATATTTTTATGCTAAAAAGCTTTACGTAAGCGTACGCAGTACGTATTTAAATACGCAAAAAAGCTTTAGATTTACTAGGTATGTACTTTTAAAGTATTTGCCTTACTAAAGTAATAAAGCTAAGTACATAATATTTTAAAAGTAGGTATGTTTATTATATAAGGAAATACTATCATCATATTTTCTTTATTAACTCTTAGACTAGACGTGAGATGACGGGGTGTGGACGAATGGGAATAATGCGTTCTGTTCGTCCACAGTGTAGACGAACAGAACGCAACATTCCCAGTCGTCCGCAGTGTGGACGACGGGGTGTGGACGAACGGGAACAACCCATAGAAAACGAGTACGCGCAAGCATAAGTGGTTTTAAATATCTTACTTGAAGGAAAAGTTTCCTTTCTTGGAATATATAAAAACAGGATAAGCAACATGCTTGCATTCGCTGGCCGGAAAAATTCCACATACCCTGCATTTCTTTTCCAACGTTTATTTTTAAGCGAGCGGCTTTTCTCGTGTTGAAAAGTGATTGAATTTATGGTTTTGTTTCTGCGTTTTACCATGCCGAGCTTTTTGAGGTTTCGAAATGGTTTTGCCGGATTTTGTATGGGTTCGATTTGAGCTTTGATCTAGGTTGTGATGGACTGTTAAATGGATTACGTAGCTATGTGCAACAATGTGGAGGATTTTTGTTAAAAATTGCTAATTTAACCTTTTCCTTAAGTGATGTTATATTTTTTTAGTGCTGCTTACCTTATCATTTAATCTAGACTGGCTGGGTGTCCGGTATGCGTTGCAATGTAACTTTTACTGGTCTACCCTATTTATCTACTTACATACCTACCTACCTATCTCCCTACCTACCTGCCTACCTACCCTACCTACACACTGAACATCATCAAAGGTTGTATCAAAATCACCACTTTTTTATTTAATCGTTTTAATAGTTATTCTGCTATTCAGGGCGAAAACATATTGAAATAATCTAAAATCATGAAAATCGGTTTAGCCGTTCTCGAGGTAAAGTGTTCGAACAAACCCGACTTTGTTTTATATAATAAAAAAATATACCTATGTACCGGTAATCCTTGTAAATTATTAGAAATAATTTGTGTTGAAGTAATAATTACTTTAAAGTTGACGTCCAGAATTTTTAATGTCTCTACAGGTTTGCAGCAAGAAACGCAAACTACGGAAATAAGCCGGAAAATCCAAATAAAGGCGAACATTTTTTTTTAATAACATTTCGAATATTGTTCCGTTCCTTCTTTTTGACAATCCAAGGAATTTCGAATCCATTGTTAAATAAACCACGGACCAAGTTCTGCAGTAATGTCTGCGAGTACTTCGGGATCTGTGTTTTAACAGCCGGTTGGGGCGCTAACTCGGCTTCTAACTAATAAAACAGCTCTGTTCAGATCTTTAAAACCCCGAAAATGGGACCTCTGAGGATTTTTATTGCTCACAATATATTTATATGGGCAGTTTACTTAGGCAATAGAGAGTTGTCTGTAGGTTCGTCGTGTGGAACTCGGAATGTTAATCCGTTTAATTCATTTAGTTTGGATTAACATTAAATGGAAGTGTTATTCTAAAATGGCGAATTTCTCCAACTCTATTTTTTATTTTATTTGTCGCGCATGAGAAATCTTCAAATAACTGCCGGTCAGACTTTTACTGGCTTAAACCCGCCCATGTTTCTCCAACCTTTCTTCTTATTCTGGGAATAAGATGCAAGTTTATTGAAAAAGAGAAATTTAACTAGGGTACAGTAGTGAAACCTTCGGGTTTGTTTGGCAAGTCGACATTCTGTTCTAAACACGGAGAAACGCACGTTTTTGTGTTCCAACTATACATTATTCATTTATTTAAACTTCTCGTACTAAAGTGGTATATAGGCGGACTTAATGTCATAAGGCATAAATGTATAAATGAATAAATCTACCTACAAAAACAATAAAAAAAAACCGTTACTAAAAAGACCAACTGAAAGTTTCAAATTTGAAACTGCATTTGTTTTTTCAAACAAAATGAAGTACTTGCTCAGTTCAAGAAGTCCTAGCAAATTGTTTTTCTGAGAACAAAATAGAAAAGTACGGTAAAGGGATTCAAACTGTATGATGGAATGAAAAGCGGTACTTTCTCGTTTTGCAAGTTTCTCGGATTACCTTTCAAATGAAAGAGTTCGTCTTCTTGCTTTTATTTGTAACGTTTCCAGTTTTCTTAAACGGTGCTCGGGTGTAATTAAAAGGGTACACTTTTTGAGCTAAGCATGCTTTTGCAAGATTACCGTTGTTGAAATTTATCGTTTGAAGACTTGTAATGGATTATATAGGCTAATTGTACTCATTAATTTTCTTCAAATGTTTGTATTCGTGTTTGTCTCACAGGTCCGCTGGAAGAGTTTCTTAAGGAATAAGCTGTTCCTTTGTTTTTCTTTTTTTTACAGTGTCCTATTAAGTTTCCTGTGTAAATCCTTACTCATTATAAAAGCGAAAGTGAGTTTGTTTGTTACGTCTTCACGCCTTTAGGCTAAACCGATTTAAAAATAATTGGTACAGAAATAGTTGGGACCCTGGAGACGGACATAGGCTTTTTTTGAATAAGATTTTGAAAAAAAGATTGGGATATGAGGGAGAAAGAGGAAAGAAAACTTAGCATTGCAACAATTTTTCAATTTACAATAAATAAGCCGCAAGGGCAAAAACTACAGGTAGCAGGTACCTGTAAATCAGGAAAGGGGAACTGTGTTACCCCTAATTTAACGCAAAAGCAAGCAAAAGCTTGTAATTTCTCAGTGTAACCAGTGTGGAATAACAAGCGTGATGTTATGTTGTAGTTATCAAAATTACCTTCATATTAAATATTAGCTTAAGTCTAGTCTACGCTGCAAAGTAACAGTCGGTTAAACTGCAACTACAGTGCCTGAAGTTTAACTTCTGCAAATAGAGTAGAACTGAATACTAATGTTCAAAAGATTAAACTCAAGCTATAGTTAATAGTATTTAATCGTATAATTATATCAGTGTGCTTGGAATAACTATGTACTTAAACATAGTTTCCAAATTTATATGTATCTTACCTATACTATAGTTGCTGTCATTAATTTTAAAGTTGTATGTCCTGATTCATTACAAATAAACGCAGTATTGTGCATACCTGAAACAAAAATAAAACGTAAGTAACTAACTCATTAGTATCTAAACTAAAACATAGCATAGATAAAAAAAGTCGTCTTTTACGGTGTCCGTTGGAAACGTTCCCAAGAAGCTGGCCGCGTTGCCACGTTGTATAGCAACACTTAGACTGGCTAAAAGTATAAGTCAGCCCTTGGGTCAAGGGCACGCTACAATAGTGGCGGTAAGTCCCCTCTTTGAGGAGTGGCTGGAGAGGCGTCATGGCGTCCTCACCTACCGCCTGACGCAGGTCCTCACCGGACACGGAAGTTTCGGGAGGTTCCTGCACATCATCGGGCGGGAGGAAGCGCCCGGGTGTCACCATTGTGACGATCGCCCGGAGGACACGGTGGAGCACACAGTGGCGATCTGCCCGGCTTGGGCGGAGCACCGCCGTGCCCTCGTAGAGGCGATCGGCGGCGGCGATCTCTCGCGCCCGGCCCTGGTTCAGGCCATGGTCCGGAGCGAGAGGGAATGGGAAGCGGTCACCACCTTCTGCGAAGCAGTAATGCTAGCGAAGGAGGTGGCCGGGCGTTTGAGGGAGAGAACATCTGCCCAACCCAGCCGCCGCGGGAGACGCCCATGGCGCCGGGCGCCGCGAGACGACTTCCGGCCACCGTAGATGCGGGCCTGTGGGCGGTGAGCAATGGGTAGTTCACCGCCCGTCCGTCGATTGACGACAGGCCGTGTCGACGGCGCGTTCGTGTTTCACGCGCGCCTCAAAGAGAGTCAGCAAAGCAGAGGGGCTTGCCAGAGCCTCTGCCTGCCGGGGTTGCGGGTTGTTCGAAAGAGATACCGCGGCCTCGGAACGTAAAGGGCAATAGAAGAAACATGGGTGGGTTTTAGTCAGTACAAGTCTGACATGCCCCCCCGCTCCACCCAGAGCGGGGGAAGTCATTGGATGATTTCCCACCCGAAAAAAAAAAAAAAAAAAAAAAAGCCCTTGGGTCAGCAGAGAGGCCTGCTAGGGCCAACGCCTGCCGGGATTGTGGGTTGTTCGAAAGAGATACCGCGGCCCCGGAACATAAAGGGCGATAGAAGAAACATGGGTGGGTTTTAGTCAGTACAAGTGTGACACTCCCCCCGCTCCGCCCAGAGCGGGGAAGTTATAAGAGGCCAAACAAAAACTTTGCCCCAATACTTGGAATTTCTCCTGTATCGTGGGTGCGTTTACAAACACTTTAATTTAACATACAATAAAAGCCAGACCCGAAACAACTACCTGTAGGCCTTACAAATATTTGTTAGTTATTGGCTTCCTCGCGGGTAAAATAATTATCGATCTTCTATAGGTATAATGGCTTATCAGGACAGTACAAATATAATATGCTGAAGCGTGATAATGTATACCAGACATCGCAATGAAATTGTTGCAGTGAATACCGAATTATTAACAAGGTTTTAAGGTAATAATGTAATGGCCAGATGTACAAATGTAACAGAAAAAAATATATACATTTACTAGCTTTTGCCTGCGGCTTCGTTCGCGTTAAATTCAGGGTAACACAGTTCGCCTTTCAGGTACCTTCTAGCTGTAGCCCTTGCACCTTATTTATTGTAATAGCATTGCTATTTTTTTCTTTTCTTCCCTCTTTCTCCCTCATATATTAATCTTTAAAAAAACAGGGTCTC
The DNA here is from genome assembly GCA_958449745.1 of Ochropleura leucogaster. NCBI lineage: Eukaryota > Metazoa > Arthropoda > Insecta > Lepidoptera > Noctuidae > Ochropleura > Ochropleura leucogaster. Next base: position 14,906,819 of record OY288206.1, on the reverse strand, counting down.
CAGGGTCAACTATCTCTGTACCAAAATTTATCAAAGTCGCCGTTTAGCCATTCAGGCGTGAAGACGTAACAAACAAAGTCACTTTCGCTTTTATAATATTAGTAAGGATTTCTTGCAGAGATATACAAAAACACTAAGGGATGATACTAAATTGTCAGTTAAATAGAGTATTTAAGGATCATAGCAGGTAACTACGTTTTCTGCTTACCCTCATGGGAAAGATGTGATTTAGTGTACGTTATTTATGCCAAACTACATTTTAATTTATAAAAAGGTTGAGCGAAGATTTATCGGGTAATTTCATCGGGAAAATTCAGCTGCGCAGGTCTCCGAAACTCACCTGCTTAAATAATCGTATTGGGTACAAACGAAATATCAATTACAAGCAGCATTCCCATTTAAAATGGAGAATAGAACGAGACAAGAGAATTCAAGGAAATTTATTGATACGAATATTTCGTTAAAACTAAAGTGAGACGATACGTCAGACGAAAGGAACGAAGAATGGACTGTTTAAAGGATGATATGGTTAGAAAAGAAATGTCTTAAAGTGTCTGATGTCCAACCAAGCTATTATACTCCGGTCAAATTAGACCAAAAAATAAGAGTAAAGTTACATAAATTTACACCAAGCTGAAAATCGGTAAGATTGTTTAAAATATCAAAAAAAACAAAATTTTAAAGTTCCCCATCTTTCCCCTGTAAGGAAAAAAATATTGATAAAATATTTTCCTTACAGGGGAAAGATAAGGTCAAAGGTAAAAAAAATAGTTTTTCATAATCTTCAGCAAAATGGTTAGTTTGATTATAAAACTAGCTTTCGCCCGCATTAAATTTGGGGTAACACATTTCCCCTTGCGCCTTATTGATTTGTAATAGCAACGCTAAGTTTTCCCTTTTCTTCCCTCTTTTTTCAAAAAAATATAGCCTATGTCCGTCTCCTGGTTCCCAACTATCTCTGTACCAAAATTTATCAAAATCGGTTTACCCGTGAAAGCGTGAAGAGGTAACAAACAAACAAACAAACTCACTTTATACGCAATAGAAGGAACATGGGTGGGTTTTATTCAGTAAAACTCTGACACTCCCCCCCGCTCCGCCCAGAGCGGGGGAAGTTATTTAGTGATTTCTCACCGAAAAAAAAGGAAACTATTTTTTATCAAAATACTCGAGCAAGCGAAGCAAAGATTATAAAGCTTTTTCATTTACACAGATAGATGGAATTATACCTATTCAATAATAAAAAGGGGGGAGGAGGTGCCTAAAATATATAAAGTGGAAACACTGCATGTGGCCAACAAAAACACTTGCTTTACAAAATGCACTCTTACTGCACCGACATAAAAGCGCTGTCAATGTCATATTATCACCATGGTCCACCGAAACTGTAAATTAAACCCATGATGCCTGCAAACATTAATTACTGGAACATTGTTGTGCTGATTTCAGCGGATGATGAATAAACTGCGCTTTTAAAGCGGACACCTTCATTTTGCATGTTGCTAATTAAATTATGTTAATTATTTTTTGGATCTGGTGTGGGGTTGTTGATTGTTATGGAGATGTGTGATTGTTGAGAGATTTGTACTTTTCAGTTCTCTTTAAACCTGCTATTTGCCTGCCGGGGTTGCGGGTTGTTCGAAAGAGATACCGCGGCCTCGGAACGTAAAGGGCAAAAGAAGAAACATGGGTGGGTTTTAGTCAGTACAAGTCTGACATGCCCCCCCGCTCCGCCCAGAGCGGGGGAAGTCATTGGATGATTTCCCACCCGAAAAAAATAAAACCTGCTATTTAAATTGTAATTGCCTAAGAACCTTACTTTAAGTACTATAGTACTAGCTGGCGCCTAACTATGTGTTATTCTAGACTATAATCTAACTATGTGCTAAAATTCATCAAGATCCGTTCGGCCGTTTTGATGTGAAAGATTAACAAACATCCATACGTCCATCCTCACTAACATTCGCGTTTATAATATTAATTATACTAACGCTTCGTCCTCGAGATTAGAACACAGGTAGTAACACATAAGTGACACCACTCAGACACTGTAGTTGAGAGTACCTACACTTTTTTTTTTTTTTTTTTTTTATATATATGACGGTACTTCTGCTTCTCCTTATTAATCACCTTAGGATCTCTCGTCATTCACATTTTAGTGTTCAGCCGCTCAACACATTTAACATTTTATTGTACTGTGCAGTAAATATCATGTCGAAAAGACCGAGTGTAGTTAATTACGAACATCTAACGAAAAAGTTACGTAAATATGAACGAAGATTAAGGCGTCTATATCCACCCTCGCAAGACTCAACGCCCATGATCGCGCGTTCACCATATGAACAAACAGGTATGTTAAAAACAACGTGTGTTCCTATCAAGTATCAAAATAACGTATTCACGTTAAAAAATAAGTTTTGCACTCCGGGCTACCTATGGGTTTTCCGACGCACAAACTTTACTATCGATACTCAATAAAGCAATCTTATTGCATAAATGTATTTACATTTAACTAAGTCTTGCACTCCGGGCTGTCTGTGGGCTGTTCCGACGCAAGCAATCATTTAAAAACACCCAATTATGTTATGTCTACTCGCTCGTAAAAACGTTCGTTATTTTTTTGACCGTTTTAAAATCAGATTTGCCGTTAAAATTTAAAAAGTAGATATTTATCTACATTATTTTCTACTACCCACGAGTTGATTTAACAAATTGGCTTTATCCCTCTTAGCGATCTTAATCGCAATTACACCTACTCCGTGTTTCTTTTTAGAATACACTGGTATTGAGCCTGATGATTGGTTACAAGATTCTCCGGAGGTCAGTAATACATCTGAGGAGGCTACCGCGGTTTCTGATGACCCGACTGATCCTGTCATTCCGGTTATTCCCGTGGTATCATTGGATCCGGTCATACCGATCGATTCCGCAAACTTGCAGGACAAACCTAGTACTTCACAAGAAGCGTCAGGTGACATCATCGACGCGGACCTAGACCAGGATACGATGATCATCCTGGGGGAAGACCCGTCGATATCTGTAAAGTACGGACCAGACTTTCATAAAGAAATATCTAAACGGTTCCTGCACATCGCTACCGAGGGTCTCGACAAGGATTGTAGAAAAGAACTAGTAGGTAAATACTTGGTCCCATCAAACTGCCGTTGTATTGCTGCCCCTGCATTGAACGCAGAGCTAAAGGCAGCAATACCCGAACAAGCGGCGAAGCGTGATAAGGCCATAGTCGTTAAACAAGATCAGATGGCGAGTGTTATCTCCTGCTTGGGCCAGGTAATCACAAGTCAACTCATATCAAAAAACAATGAGTTACTACCCAAGTTAATGGACGCTACGCGAATTCTTTGCGACATTCAACATTATGATTCAATTACCCGCAGAAACTTCATTTTATCCGCGCTAAAAAAGGACATGAAAGATGCCCTAGGTAGCACTAAAATTGATGAATATTTATTCGGCGATAATCTATCGGAAACAATAAAATCCGCTAAAGCCGTAACGAAATCGGGTACAGAATTGAAGCCCGATTCTGGCAATAAAACCCAACAAAAAAGACCAAACAACCCAATGCCTCAGAGGCATTTAAACCGACGAGCTCCTGCTCCAGCGCAGCGCAGGCCGCTGGCAGCCACGCCGAGGAGCCGCGAGCCTGCAGCGACGCGGCAGCCGCCGCCGCCCGGCAGCTCATCGAGGAAGTTGCCTCCACGGCACCAGCCACAGCGTCGCTTCTAGATACAGTTAAGTATGCCGGACGCTTGTCATACTTTCACAAACAATGGTCGCTTATAACAAGTGATCAATCGATACTGTCGTGGATTGAGGGATACAAACTTTTGTTTTCCTCTCCGATAACCCAGAAGGTAGCGCCTGCCGAGCAAATTTATTCGACCTCTGAGTTTACTCATTTTTCCGAAGCTATTAATAGCCTATTACATATAGGAGCCATTTCGAAATGTGACCCGTGTCCGGGACAATTTGTATCTAGTGCGTTCCTTACTCCTAAACCAAATGGAAAAATGAGGTTTATATTAAACCTAAAAAATTTAAACAAGTTCATTAGTACACACCATTTTAAATTAGAGGACCTAAGAACCGCTATAAAACTTGTTACCAAAGACTGCTATATGACGACCATAGACTTAAAAGACGCTTATTTTTCGATAAAAATTCATAAAAGTTCTCGAAAATATCTAAGATTTTCGTTTAACAGCCAATTATTCGAATTCAATGCGTTGCCATTCGGTTTGAATACTGCTCCATACTTGTTTACAAAGATAATGAAACCAGTTGTAAAATTGTTGCGGTCCGCTGGTTTTCTATCTACCCTCTATTTAGATGATTTTTTACTATTAGCGGATACATACGAAAATTGCAAAACAAATCTTGCGATCACAAAGAAACTACTTTGTTCCTTAGGTTTCATTATTAATGATGATAAAAGCAGTCTGTATCCGTCTACTTTGTGTAAATTCTTAGGAGTAATTATAAATTCAGCCAAATTAGAAATTAGTTTACCCAAAGAGAAAAAGGCGCGCATTAAAAACGAAATCCATAAATTTATTACCATGAAAAAATGCAAAATTAGAACATTCGCACAATTAGTAGGTATTTTAGTATCAGCCTGCCCTGCTGTGGAATACGGATGGGTACATACTAAACAATTCGAGCGTTGTAAATTCTTAAATCTTAGGGGCGATGAAGATTATAACAAGCAAATGATTCTGCCTAGTTCATTATTGCCTGATTTTCATTGGTGGTTAAAGGTTATTGATAATTCGAAGCACCGTATAAAAGATGACAACTATTGCATCGAAATATTTTCTGACGCCTCAACAACGGGATGGGGTGCCTCTTGTGGTAGTGAAAAGGCTAGTGGTCAGTGGTCGAATAGCGAACGCGATAAACATATAAATTATTTAGAATTATTAGCGGCTTTCATCGCTCTAAAACTTTTTGCTAAGGATTTATACGACTGTCAGGTACTACTTCGTATAGATAATTCGACTGCTATAGCTTACATCAATCGCATGGGGGGGGTTCAATTTCCCCACTTAACCGATGTATCAAGGGATATTTGGAAGTGGTGCGAAGAACGAAAACTTTATATATTTGCGTCATACATACGATCTTGCGATAATACCATAGCGGACGCCGAGTCGCGTCGTAATCACCCAGACATAGAATGGGAGTTGTCTGAGGAAGCCTTCAACACTCTTAAGTGTAATTTTGGGCAGCCTGACATAGATTTGTTTGCCAGCCGCATCAACAAAAAATGTGCGAAATACGTTTCCTGGCATAAAGATCCGGATGCTTACGCTATTAATTCATTTACTATCGATTGGGGATTATCTTATTTTTATGCGTTTCCCCCTTTCTCTGTTATTTTAAAAAGTCTTAGGAAAATAATTAATGACAACGCTCAAGGAATTTTTATTGTTCCTTTATGGCCCACACAACCGTGGTATCCCCTATATAGGTCCTTGCTTATATCAGAACCAATTGAGTTTACCCCTAATGAAAATATTTTAATATCTCATTCCAGCAACCGGCAAGTGCACTCGACGCTTACCCTAGTTGCCGGGGTGTTATCCGGGAGGCGTTTTCACGACGATGCCTGCCACCTTCCTCGATAGATATCATGATGGCTTCTTTATCGGATAACTCGATGAAGCAATACGACGTATGTCTAAAAAAATGGTGGATATTTTGTAAAGAAAAAGGGATCAATTACTATGAGGCCTCGGTTCCATCAGTAATATATTTCCTTACGCAAATTTTTAACAGCGGTGGTAAATATGGAACTTTAAATTCATATCGATCAGCTTTATCACTTATTATGGGCCCAAATATATCTAAAGACGATCGAATTCTTAGATTTTTTAAAGGTGTTTTTCGCCTACGACCACCTAGGCCGAAATATAATCTAACATGGGATACTAATTGTGTACTACATTTCTTACGATCAAAATACCCAAATGAACAACTGTCACTCGAAGAAATTTCAAAAAAATGTGTAACATTATTGGCCCTTATCACCGCTCATAGGGTTCAAACACTGTCAAAAATTTATATAGATAATATCAGTGTATTGATATCCAAAATTATTATAAAAATTCCCGATTTGATAAAAACATCTCGATTGGGATCTAAACAGCCCCTATTAACTTTACCCTTTTTCAATGAAAGTATTGAAATATGCCCCGCTACCACGTTAGTGTCATACATTAACAAAACGAAAGATCTTCGCAAATCTGGAATCCTGTTTATTAACCCGAAAAAGCCACACAACTCTGTAAGTTCGCAAACACTTAGCCGCTGGATTAAGTGCACTTTACGCGATAGTGGGTTAGATGTGTCAATATTCTCGGCGCATAGCACGCGTCACGCGGCTACGTCGCGTGCGCACGCCCTTGGTGTAAGTATCGATGAAATTCGCAGGACTGCCGGCTGGAGCGGTAGTTCTGAGACGTTTGCTAGATTTTATAATCACGCCATCACTGCTTGTGATGAAAGTTCCTTAGCAAGGTCAATTATTAATGAATAGGTAGTCTTTATTTCTCATTAATTGTCGCTGTTGCAACTTATTCACTAAGAATAAATTGTACTCATGCAGAAAGTTAGAATTAATTTATTTTTTCTGATTTTTAACAAAACATGAATTACCAGAATCTTTATAATGTGTAAGATTTGATTCTTTTTTGTTATTTGAGAATATTGTTACCAGAATAAATATTTCCAAAATTGTTGTCGTTGTTAATATTTCCAGAAAGTAACTCTCAAAATCTACCTGTGTTCTAATCTCGAGGACGAAGCGTTAGTATAATTAATGATTAAACGAACTTACCTGTAAGCGAAGTTCGATCATAATTATACGAAGCGCTTCGTCCGAAGAGATTAGGTCCCTCCCTCCCACGCTTACGCTATGCCCTTATTTCTCTTCAGAAAATATTAAGCAACGCTTATTCTCTAAACTTAATGACGAGAGATCCTAAGGTGATTAATAAGGAGAAGCAGAAGTACCGTCATATATATAAAAAAAAAAAAAAAAAAAAGTGTAGGTACTCTCAACTACAGTGTCTGAGTGGTGTCACTTATGTGTTACTACCTGTGTTCTAATCTCTTCGGACGAAGCGCTTCGTATAATTATGATCGAACTTCGCTTACAGGTAAGTTCGTTTAATCATTAATTTATTTAGTAGGATCTACTAGGTCCCTTTATTCAATTGATAAATCTTAGAATAACTTCTCCCGCGCAGTAGAATGGAGTGTCAGACTTTTGCTGACCAAAATCCATCCATGTGTTGTGTCCATCCCTTTGTGTTCCAGGGTCGCAGGTATCTCATCCGAATAACACGCAACCCCGCTTTAAACAACCCGCAACCACCGGCCTAGCATAGTTACCTGTGTTCCATTTTAGAGTGACACGAAATTGATGAAATGATGAACTGTATGGTTCCATCAATTTCGCTTTGTCGTTCTCATGTGTGAGTTTGAAATAGAACTCAATTTTCCATTACCGGTACTAATGTAGTCGTCACATTAATGAATTCACCTGTCTATCACATATGTTTGATAATTGTGTTTTGTGGCGCTGCAGGGTTGTTCGGGTGCTTGAATGACATTGATAGGACTGGTTGACATTGTGCAAATGACTGTGGAAACTGTATTAAATAAAAAAAAACAAATCACCATTTTTGAAAACGTTCCCTGCGCCACATTAGAAGAAAAATATGTTTTACAGAAGCTAGTTCATACCTTTTTGATTATAAAAAGTTATTTGAAAATCGGAAAAATAGCTTAACAAACATACAAAAACAAAAATACAGTCGTATTGAGAACCTCCTCCTTTTTTGAAGACAATAAAAGCGGGTTTAAAATGAAAACAAGATGGTCGCGTTAATTCCAATGTGGAAACTAATGGCGCTAGCATAGCTAGTACGAAGCGTTGTCAATGGATGAAAATCTGATACGTCATTTAATATTCAAAATTACGTGCCCTGATTGGTCAGACTAGGAACTAGCTATAGTCACGCCATCTACAGTGAGCTTTGACCGCTCCTCCTCATTAGGGCTATGGGAAAAATTTCGACGTTGAATTAAAGCGTTGAAAAAACCTCTTGTACTACTTATTATAATTTGATTGTTGATTCATTTTATTTATATAATAAAGGTTCACCAGAAGTTGTTACATTATATACATAGGAACATACAAATAATTGTGTCTAAAGTCTCACTTTACAACCAATTACAGGCAAACACCACATGCACAGTGCTCTTTAATTTAATTCTCAAAATGTACACACGGTGAACTTGGATTCTAAATAATTAATACACACTAATACTAATGACGTCTGACAAACGTCGATATGGGGTCTGTGTGGATGTCAACCAGGTCGCTTGCACCAGGTCGCTGTAGGTGCACATATTGCTAAATTGCTTATTTGTTTTATTGAAAAAGCTTTAAGTTATCGTACAACGATTAATAAGTCAACATTTATTACAAAGTTTCAGAAATCTAAAGGTTAGGTATGCGAAAAAGTCAAGATCAAAAACCAAAATTCGATTACAAAGATGTTATTACCAAAAAGTTTGTGGTAGGTGTCATAGGTCGCCTTTGCCACCCACACCACCTTCGTACTAGATTTCGCATTGCGTAGTTCGAATAAAAAGGTCGAATATGTATAGTTATGGTGAGTAAGTCCCAGATCGGCAATTGGATTCGTGGATAAGAGTTGCGAATACTGATACGATATGTTTTTCGCTTTGTTACGTAGAACATTTTAGTTTGTAAAGGATAACCAAAGTTTGTATTGTGACAATCGCATTATAGATAAGTCAATGCATTTAGTCCATATAGGGTGTCACTGTCAAGGGACTGACTGAATAATTTGTCTTTATAATATGTTTTATCATAACAACAGAGAATGTAGATCCCTGCAAGGTTATACAGGAGTATACCTAGCTAGTATTGTAACGTGAAATGTTTTACGAAAAATTTCTAAATAATCTTCGAGTCTAGAATGTTCCACTATGAAACTGTAAATAAGATACAAGAATAATGCTAGAATATTCCACTTTTGAACTGCGAAAATCGTTCAACAAAATTTTGTATCTTTCTCGAAAGATCGGTCGACGCCTAAATATCAGAAGTTAATATTAGTAAATAGATTTGGTGTTAAGTCTGCATATAACACAGACTTCGTAAGCTATGTATGGCCAATGCCATTAACTGGGCCCGGTTCAGGTTTGGTGTGATACTCCGAGATTTGCATTTTTTTTAGCGTTAGCCCAAAGTAACTATGCCACGCGGACGAAGTCAAATCAAATCAATCAAATCAAATCATTTATTTCAATTAGACCATTACAGGCACTTTTGAATGTCAAGAAACAAAATGAATCTACAGTCCCGGTCACAAGGCATAATAACTTGTGAAAGTACTGCAGTTGCCCATTCCAAAGCGTTGATCTCTATGGAGAAGAATGGGCAAGAAACTCCATGGACACTCTTTTAAATTCTAATATTTTTACAAAATAGTATTTACATCATTCGTGTTGAGATTATACAAATATGTGAGAACGATGTAGAAAGACGTGCACAGTAAGAGCGTCCAGAGTAAATAAAAAACAAAATTCAATTTAAATCTAAATAAATTAAAAATGACCGTGGTAGTTAAAAAATGACCAGTCCCAACTGACAGCGCCCGTTCACGAACATGACGTATGGATCAGCCCCATTCAGCTCGACCATTTTGAAGGGAGCTAAATGACCCGACACACCCGCCACCATCAGCGAGACATTTAAGTGAGCATGACACTATTAACCACCAGGGCTTCGTCAAGTCAATGATAATACATAGCACTCACATATGGGCTTAATAATTATACAATACTAGAGAATTGATTCTATACATTGCAAAGATAGTCTTACAATCTTCTGCAGCTTCCACTATAGCTTCGGATACTTATTAATGAGTTTACCCCTATGCTTGAGGAGCAGGACCAGCATTGAGCCAAGCATTTTTATCATCAATATAATCCCCCAACTTATAATATGCTTGCCTACATAGTGTGCGTTTAATACAAGATTTAAATTTCGTTTCATTCAGTTGAAGAATGTGGGGAGGTATTTTATTGTAGCATTTCAAACAGTACCCCATGAAAGATGAGTCTACTTTAGCTAACCTGAAACCTGGTTGAACTAATTGGTCCCTATTTCTAGTATTATAATTGTGTCTGTCACCTCTTTTACTAAAAAGATGCGAGTTTTTCCTGACATACATGATGTTTTCATAAATATATTGACAAGGTACTGTCATGATGTTAATATCCTTAAACTGTTCCCTTAAAGAATCTCGCCTACGTAGGTTATATATGGCTCTAATGGCTCTTTTCTGCAGAATAAATATAGACTCGATGTCTGCAGCCCGTCCCCAAAGTAAAATACCGTATGACATTATACTATGAAAATAACTAAAATAGACTAGTCTCGCGGTATCAACATCAGTAAACTGACGGATTTTTCTAACAGCATATGCTGCTGAACTAAGGTGTCCTGCAAGAGATGTTATATGCGGACCCCATTGTAGCTTTGAATCGAGTGTTATTCCCAAGAAAACAGTTTTTTCGACGAATTCTAGTTTCTCTTGATTCAATACTATGTCACACTCACTGTTTTTGACATTTGGTAGAGCAAATCTTATACACTTCGTTTTTTTCCCATTTAATACTAAATTATTAGCCGTAAACCAATTATGTACCTGCATTAGGGCATTATTTACGTCGTCAAGATTTGTGGCACGTCTGTTTATCTTAAATATTAAAGAGGTATCGTCAGCAAATAACACCATTTGTGGTTGGTTTTTAAACAAATGGGGTAGATCATTTATATATACTAAAAAGAGGAAGGGACCTAATATCGATCCTTGTGGTACAGCCATCTTTACATTTAAACCCATTGAATTGACACCATTTATTTGTACTTGCTGCTGTCTATCATTTAAATACGATTTAACTAAACTAAGGGCAAGTTTCCCTAGGCCGTAATGTTCAAGTTTTAAGAGAAGGGTTTCGTGGTTCACGCAATCAAATGCTTTTGAGAGGTCACAAAAGATCCCTATGGCATCCTGTGCCTCTTCCCACGCAGTAAATATGTGTTTTAATAGGGTGACACCGGCGTCAGTGGTACAACGTCCTTTGGTCGACAAGTCGCGGGCGGAAGCTAGTAAAATAATATACCGAAAATATATTGAGTAGGTATATCAGCATACGCTGTGGTGTCCTAACCACAACATAATTTGTTTCATTACATGGGATCACACATTAATTGAGTTGTCGGCTTTGTACCGTTGCCTCCCCGCATCTGTAAATAAATAAATGGCGGTTCCTTCATTTTTGTTCACGTAATTAGTGTTACGTGTGTGGAATAAACTGTTTTGGAACATAAGCAGTTCGTGGCTAAATGTTTTGATCTGTTGAAATGTAACAGGGCTTGTTCAAACTAAAACTAGTAAATAGAAAATACATCTAATATATAAAATTCTCGTGTCACAGTTTTCGTTCCCATACTCCTTCGAAACGGCTGGACCGATTTAAACGAAATTTTGTGTACATATCATGTAAGTCTGAGAATCGGTCAACATCTATTTTTCATAACCCTAAGAGAGCAGCGGGTGAAACCGCTGGGCACAGCTAGTTAATATATAAAATTCTCGTGTCACAGTTTTCGTTCCCATACTCCTTCGAAATGGCTGGACCGATTTAAACGAAATTTTGTGTACATATCGGGTAGGTCTGAGAATCGGCCAACATATATTTTTCATACCCCTAACTGAGCAGCGGGTGAAACCGCTGGGCACAGCTAGTATACTTTTGTTGTGTACATATAAACTTTTGTTTTTTTTTTCCAGGGGGGTAGGCAGAAACTACAAGATCGCGTTATGCTACAATCCTTTTTACGGACGGGAAATCATCAAATAACTTTCGGGCGGGCGAATAAAAAAAAACAATTCTGTCGAGTCTGTTTTACTGTTATGTTATTATTCCAAACTACAGAATGGATTTGAAAGCGGTTTTTTATCGATCAGATTCTTGTAATAATCATAGTAAAGTAATCTTCATGTTTTGACGCCATTACACAATCCCGGGACGTTAGTATAATATATATGTGTGTGTGTGTAACTGTAATAGGTATCAAACTAAAAATGTGTAATTTTGTTATATTTTAACATTTAGATTATATTTAATTTTAACACTGTTACTGTGTTAACACGGGGGTCATTAAATGAACGTTAGCTTTAAGCCTTTTGTAACACCTACTACACCCATTATGGTTCGCAAATAAATGAATATGAATATTCAAACAATACTCGTTACAAAAACAACATAATAGTTATCTACTTTAACTCAACCATAAGTTTTGTTAAAATTCATCTCTTTCTCTCGGGCAGTTGAAACGACATCAATAAAATCCTCCGCGATATCCCAACTTGATTTTATTACGAGATCAAATTGGTCGTCAACAGAAAACTTTTTACAAAGTAACCCTCTTTTATTGACGTTGTTTATTTTGAAAGGATGCCTCTCTATCCTAACGGTAATAAGATTTACTAGGAGTGGGGACTTTATTTAATTTCGAGTTCGACCTTCGGCGAAGGCAGGCCTATCTGATGACACGATGATCCGTTTTTGGTTAGTAAAACTACGTGAAGTAAATTTCTGATCATGATTTTTGATTTGACCATTCTTTGGTAACCAGTTATTTTATTAGCCTTATTTTCGAAGTATTGGAACTTCTAAAAGCCAAAATCAAACAGTGGAAAAGCCGTAGTTTTCGCAACTAGTAATCAAAAGAAATGAAATTCTGAAATAATAATTAAAAAAAAAGAGATATTCCCAGGGGATAACTTCTGAAAATAACGTAAGCAAAGCTATAGGCAAAAGCTCGCTTACTATAGATAGGTTAACCTGGATAGGTTGACTATAGACACGTGATCATATTTATCTATGCCTTTTCTTTTGTTTTTTTAAGTCGGTCTTCATCCCTTTTATCCAAAATAAACTAGTAGACCAACTTAAAAAAAACTAAATTCTATTTAGTCCATCAATAAAATTATCAAAAATATTGGACACTGTAAATCAAACAAAAAATTACTAAGATAAAGCGCGTCAAAGTTCGGGGGCTCATGACGTCACTTTTGACTAAAAAGTTTACCAACGTGACGTCATGAGACATTTTAACTCAATTTATCTGCATTATCTTTTGATTATGTGAGTAAAGAAAAAATACGTAACCAATGCCGATTGTTGATTGATTTGTACGTAACCAATCAGTCTCGCGTCGTACGCAACAGGTAGCGGACGAGTTTGCGATGCCGCTGGAACCGGTGCGGTGACTAATCGTTAATAATGTCGTGTCATACTGTGAAGTGCGCTAGTTGCAATGTCGTTATCAACGAACTGTTAGCATTCCTACGAAATGTATTGGATGTCATGGATGAGGAGAGTGTGCATCAGGTGTGTTGCTCGGCTTTTACTGCGGAGGATATTACGAGAGCAAAATCATTGCTGTTTGAGTCGATCCCGAGTGGAAAGAAAATGCCTGTGCGCCGAAAGGCAGGAAAAAAGAAAATGTCGAGGGATCTAGATGATATGATCTGTCTCATGAAGGGGACCAGTACTGAATTATTCCCGATATTTGTGGCGAAGGAGCTTAATAAACTCCCTCCGGTCACTTTTGATCATGTGGATGTGACGTGTCTCCTAAAAGATATTTTAAAACTGAAAAATCAGATCAGTGTTTTAGAAGAAAATACCGTGTCGAAGGAGCAGTTCCTTACGCTTCAACTGGAGGTGACTGGTCTTAAACAGGCATCTTTAATACACGGTTCACCAATTGTAAAAAATGGCAAAATAAATGCGAGAAGAGGTGCATGTTTACATAACAGCTTTACCCTAGATAGTGGTCCTATAGGTTTACAATATTTACCTATCAAAAACACAGAGGATTGCAAGGTCAACGAGCTCTCGACCAAAGGTGCGTCATCAACACTGGTCAGCGACAGTAATCGTTGCTTCTCTGTCTTACAAGGACATGTTAAGGAGACAACGCATCACGGACACTTGGAGGCCCAAACGGCTACTGTGGTTCCGAGGGAAGCGAGCGAGACCGATGGCATGACATGCGAATTTGATGAGAGCTGCTTATGCGGGAGCGAGACGGCGCGGCAGTTGGAGCGTGTGGAGGCCACATCTAGCACCGCGGTTTCGGACAAACCGGTTAACTTATCGGACCTGGCCGGTGCGCGCACGCTCGTCTCCTGTCCCACCTCAGGCAAGCGGGGGACCATTGCCAGTGCGTCCGCCGCTACGGCGGCGAATGCATCGAGTGTTCTCCAGCAAACAACTGTGCAATATGAGGTTATGCCGTCGATACCTAAGCATGATAAGGTTAACTCTAAAATAGTGGTGAGTGATCCGAGTAATAACGAGTGGAAATTAGTGCAAAATAAGCGTTCACGTTCGAAACACTATACATTTGCAAGCCAAAAAGGCCGTGCTTCTATTATTCCGAACAGTAAATTTTGTGCGGCTGATATTAAAATCCCGTTGTTAATATCGAACGTAAATAAGGAAGCTACTGAAGATGACATTATTAGTTATATTAAAAGCAAGACTAACGAAACCGTTACCTTAAAAAAGTTAAATATAAAGACGTATAAAAAGTATAGCGCTTATAAACTATTTGTAACTAAACACAAGGTAGACATGTTTTTAAACGATCAGCTATGGCCTGATGGTATTACTTTTAGACGCTTTGTGCATTTTATGTACCGAACAAATAGAGAGGCTCCTGAGGCTCAAAAAGTTAGTTAGATAATAATTAGAATGGATTGTTTAAGTAGCAAAGTAAAATTAACTAGTTTTAATTGCAAATCTGCTAAAAGGTCAGCTGACAATATAAGACAGATATGTGTATGGTCTGATCTGATTTGCCTACAGGAGACTTGGCTATTACCACATGACATCTCAATGTTAGGAACAATAAGTCCTGAATTTGATTACACGGGTAAGTCTGCGGTGGACACTTCAGAGGGACTCTTAAGGGGACGGCCGTACGGGGGAGTGGCCATTCTTTGGAGAAAGGGTATTTTTGAGTCTGTCTCGATAATATCCTGTACTAGCTCTCGGTTAGTGGCCATTAAAGCTGTCTCCGGTGGTCGCGCTATTGTTGTATTTTCTGTATATATGCCTACTAACTCACCGGAGAACCTGCCGTTGTTTACCGAGGTTTTAAGTGAGATAAGCGCAATAATTGCGACGCATGATATTGAAAACATTTATATATTGGGTGATTTTAATGCTCACCCGAATGAGTTATTTTATGTCGAGTTATTAAGTTTTTGTAATGAGCAATCATGGGTCTGCGCTGATACAAAAAGGTTAGGTGAGCATTCAGACTATTACACCTTCACTAGCGAGGCTCACGGATGTAGGAGGTGGTTGGACCATTGTGTGGTCTCTTCGTCTGCCTGCAGACAATTTTAAGTGTAGCTATTGATGAGGATGTGTATGTATCTGATCACCTACCTTTGTGTATCTCTTGTAACTTAGATATAGTTAGGCCAAAGTTATTGACAGGGACTGCACCCCGCAACGCTGTTGTTTGGGGCGTCAGAAATAAAGCTGAGATCGATAATTATCATAAGTTGTGTTCTGATAAACTGCGGGAGATAGATTTCCCACAGCAGTTTGTAGGGTGCAGTCATGGGTCATGCAACTTGGATGATCACAAACGTGTCCTTGATAAAATGTACAAGAATATTGTAGACGTCCTTTGTGAGGCAGCGAGGGAATCTAAGGAAACGTTTTCGAGACCTAAGCGGGGTAGTCCGTTATGTGGGTGGAACAGACATGTTCGAGACGCTCACCGGGAGGCTAGGCTTGGATTCCAACTTTGGGTTTTGGCAGATCGACCAACCTCTGGGGCTGTTTACGATAGAATGTACGAGACGCGTAAAATCTTCAAGGGTCGGTTAAAGTACTGTCAAAATAGGCAAGATCAGCTTAAAATGGACGCATTGGCAGAACAACGTGCTTCTAATAATTTCTGTGCTTTCTGGAAGTCCACAGGTAAGTTTGACGCCAAGCCTAGTCTTGCGGCGGAGGTTGGTGGGGTTGCTGACCATGGGGGTATTGCCAACTTGTTTAGAGACTATTTCAAAGTAAGTTCTCCACTTGGCCCCTCAGTGTCGGGTATCGGCTCTGCATCTCATGTCCGGGGGCAGGAGCCGCTACTACGCTTCACCACGAAGCAAGTAAAATCGGTGATATATAGTATGAGTAAGGGCAAATCCCCTGGACATGATGGGCTTAGTATAGAACACCTAAAACATGCGGGTGTGCATATGCCGAGGGTCCTGTCTGTGTTCTACACGATGTGCATCAGCCATTCATATCTGCCGGCAGAACTAATCAAGAGCATCGTAGTGCCCATCGTGAAGAATAGAACCGGTGACATCTCGGACATGAGCAACTACCGCCCAATTTCTCTCGCAACGGTTATGGCCAAAGTGTTGGATAGCTTACTTGACTCATCGTTGGCGAATTATATTGAGTTGCACGACGCACAGTTTGGGTTTTGTCCCGGGCTATCAACAGAGAGTGCTATCCTGGCTGTCAAGCATGCTGTCAAATACTACACTGACCGTAGGACACCGGTATACGCCTGCTTCCTTGACCTCTCCAAGGCGTTTGATCTCGTTTCTTACGATGTCCTGTGGGATAAGTTGAGGAGTAGGGGTGTACCGGAGGAACTGCTCAGTGTTTTGCAGTATTGGTATAATAGTCAGACCAACCGTGTAAAATGGTGTAATGCGCTCTCGGAATCATATGGATTGGAGTGCGGGGTGAGGCAGGGTGGTTTGTCGTCTCCCCGGCTTTTCAATCTATATATTAATGACCTGATCGTCGAGCTCAGCAGCATGCGTGTTGGATGCAGGGTAAATGGTGTCAGTTGCAACAATATCAGTTATGCAGATGACATGGTGTTGCTGGGTCCGTCTCCGGGAGCTATCGTGCAGTTACTTAATGTATGTGAGACCTTCGCTGCTGCACATGGACTGATATATAATGCCAAAAAGTGTGAGTACATGGTCTTTGGGGTCGCCGGTAAGTGCCGGGAAAGCACACTCGAACTTGCCATAAACGGTACGCCAATGCGTAGGGTAGAAAAGTTTAAATATCTTGGGCATTTTCTTGCCAGCGACCTCAGTGACCACGCTGACATTGAAAGAGAGCGTAGGGCTTTGGCGGTCAGGGGTAATATGTTGGCACGAAGATTTGCTCGGTGTACTGATCAAGTAAAGATAACGCTTTTTAAAGCTTTTTGTCAGAGTTATTACACCGGTAATCTTTGGGTCAACTACTCGAAAAGATCGCTGGATGTCCTACGCATCCAATACAATAATGTCTTTAGAATGCTGTTGCGGTTGCCTCGTTTTTGTAGTGCCTCAGGTATGTTTGCGGTAAACCATACTGATGGGTTTCACGCCATCATCCGCAAAAAAACGGCCTCGCTCCTGAGCAGAATAAGGGGCAGTCGCAATAGCATCCTGAAGGCCGTGGCGGCCGACTCTTCATCTACCTTTGTAAGGCAATTTGTGAGAAGACTTATACCCTAGCTAGTACCTACTTCGTTGTACGAGTTGATGGTTTTGTCTTCTCATTAATACGTCTATAGTTAAGTTACTAACAATAGCGTTTTAAGTGAAAACCGTTACTAACAATTTTATGGATCTTTTAGTTGTCCGAAATAAATGATTTATTATTATTATTTATTATTATTATTATTAATGCTGTTAGATAATAAAGGTAATAATTAAAGGCCCAAAAAAGAAAAAAAGTCAAAATTTTTATTGCACGGGCAGATATTTCATTAATTAAAGTGCGTGTATTTCATTTATTTTGTATTTTTTTTTGTCTTTGGTTTCAAGCACCTCATAACTTTGCCCTCCACGTATAAAATGAATTCAAATTGTACTAAGTAGGTACTCATTACATTTTATTTTGGTGTACTGACTTCATTACTTCACAAATAAGGGAAGTCAAGGCGACATGCTAACAATACAATCAAATTATGATATGCATAAAGACTTCAAATAAAGGCAACTTTTGAACTGGAATTGGATAGTAAATTAACCTTGCAAATATTACAATAACTTAAGGCTTTACTAATAGAATTTTTTTTCTGCTAATTTATATTTTTTCAGTAATGATCCAATATTGGGTTTAATGAATAATTAAATATAATAATCAAAAATATTATTTGTTTTAGTATCCATTGTAGTGCCGATAATACATATAACCTTTTTATTTTCCAGGGTCGATAAAACATACAAGTTTAAAAATGTCGTCGTAATAGGATATTATACTAACGATATGCCCTGACGTTGCAAGGAGACTCTCAAGAGGCAGTGAACCGACTTATTGCATAAACTGGCCTGCACTGAAGTAGTTGAGCATAAAATTGAGTATCGATGCATTTAATTGGAAATCGTTATACAGACTCCTACAAAAAGGACTGAACAAATTGTAGACGGCTCATTAAACACAAGGGGTCCTAAAATCGTTCCTTGGAGAAACCTTTCAATTGGAATAATAATTTAAAACTTCTATACTTCTGTTGATGTTTATTCTATTGTTTTGCTGTTGTTTACTAGTTTATTATGTACTACTAGTAAATTAAACCCGTCGAAAGTTTTGCATTACTCAGCTGAATACGAAATGTACATTAATTACCGTAGCGACTATTTGATTTATACTGCTAATTTACTTTGAATCTGACCGTGTTAATTTGTATTTAACAGAAACACAATATGTTTTCATGGTGCTTTCGTTAGCTTTAATACTTATATTATTCGTTGTTAATATCGTACATTTGTCGGTGTAGCTAATATGGAATTCATACAAACACAGTGTTAGTCCATGTGTTGTTTCTAATTACAGTATCGGTTCACAATTGTATTCAATTTGGCTGTTGGTAGCTAATTCCGTTTAATTATTGCATTATTGTTACCACTAATGTGTGTAGGACTGTTTATATGGTCACTATAGGAAGGTTTCTATTGTGACCTTTGTTTGAAGTATATGAGAAATATGCTATTAATAATTGACATTTATAGCTATATCCAAAATCATTTGTCCGTTATTGTTGTCCCTTCCGAGACCATACCTGGAAACCTGAAGTTACGGAGGTTTTGGAGGTCAAAGTATCAACGTGTTTCTGAAGTATATATAGGCTTTGTATAATACATAGTGTTTTAATTTCCTGTGAACTTTTTCATATGCCTATTAATACCATTCCAGCAAATGCTTCGAGAAATACCAGTAGCATAAGATAATATAATAAGCTTTTGCCCGCGGCTTCGTTCGCGTTAAATTTGGGGTAACACAGTTCCCCTTTCCTAATTTGTAGGTACCTGTTACCGTGTTTGCCCTTGGGCCTTATTTATTGTAATAGCAAAGCTAAGTTTTCCCTTTTCTTCCCTCTTTATCTCTCATATTTCTCCCATTAAAAAAAATAGCCTATGTCTGTCTATCTTTGTACCAAAATTCATCAAAATCAGTTTAGCCATTTGGGCGAGAAGACGTAAAATACTGCAAATATGGATAATATATTAACAGGTTCAGCCATATTTTACCACGTAGGCACGCAAATTAAAACATTCAACTCTAGAAAACTTTAAAAATACATATTCCACAATTTATTTCAGTTCCAGTAAATTGTACAAAACTAAAACTAAGTATTACAGCATTCTCGTACTTTATGATGAGTAAGTGAGAGACAGTCGTTTCTAAAATTTCAAAGCACTTTATGCCTTTTCTACTACCTTTTACACTTTATTGGAGTCCCTTTAATAATGGCTAATGAAAGAAGTTGGGACATAATAGCTTGTTAAACTAATTTAGCGGGTTTTTATTTCCTTTTAACTTTGAATGTCTTGAAATTTTATAGGGCTTTGATTGTTTAAGGCTCTACTAATTTAATTAAGGTATCTCTACTCACTAATCACAAAATCTGTAGTTTCGGCCGATGTCTCGGTCGTTTATTCATATCATTTACGGATATAAAATAAGTTAGTTGCCCAAACTAAAAATGAATGATGTATTTTTTAAACTCATGAATCGGTATATATTAGACAGTACAGTTCATTTCAAAATATAGAACTACTTAGAGACGCGACTTTCGTTTTTCTAGTTACAGTCCTTGAAATTGATTGATACTAGATTGATATTATCTTCATCAGTCTATAAAATGTCCAGACCAAGCTTCATGTGAAACCAATGCGCGCCATATTTGAATTAATATCATAAGTACAGTCAGACCAAAAACGCCAATGAAAAATCGTAAAGCAAGGAAGGAAGTTGTGACTGAATGCTGTGACGAAGACAGATACAAATCATCATGTTCCTGCCCTTATTCTATGTTGTTTGGGGTCGGTTTTTTCTCCCAGTCTCCTCCGTCAACCATCATGCTATCATTTTTCTTGACACAAATACATATATGGAGGATAAGGCCTTGCAACAACCGTTTCAAATAAATATCAACATAAAAGGATGGTGAGAAATTATATGATAGCAATAAAACAAAATTATCAGCTGGTTAAAATAAACGACCGCCTAATAAAGTAATGATCACAATTTGGATGATCATTAATAAAATTATGATGGGAGGCGACGATGCGACCAGCCATTCATTACCTACTAACACCTTCGCACCCAAGATTAATTGTGTAGGAACGACGAACCGAAAGCACTAGCAATACGAGGTAGGTAATCATAACAGTAATTATTTATGTTCTATATTTGTAGCAACATGAGAAATGTATCACCCGTTATTTGTGTAGTTGAGGAGAATGTGTGATTAATATTAAAATAAAATAGGACAGAGAAAATAGTAAATATGTCGTTGAAAAATCATTTCCATGGAATACAAGTGAGTTCAAAAAGAGCACGTGACGGGCGTGCGTTTTGGGCGAGTGTCTCTTGTATACTTTGATGTTCATAAAGTACTGCTACCCTACCATGACGTGTTAAAACCGAACTTATTCCGCCGAGGGAAAGGGACAGAGCTATACAGGGTGTCTAGCACCATCTCTTTCACTCAGTAGAATAAGTTCTGCTTTAAGATGTCATAGTAGGTAGGCCTACTGATCAACCTAATTTGAATTAGGACTTTTGATGAATGCATGAGTGAATGACTTTTGAAAGGATTCTGGAGGGACAATAGCATTGGTAAAACAGTGAAGTTGATACTCGTACACAAACTTAACGAATACCAGGAAATATTTACAGGTTTGAACAAAATGTTCTTTGAAATATTTTAATAATTCTTATAAACGTTCAATCATGTTCAATAATTCAGTTCAGTAGTTTTGGCTCTAAATTATTCGATTATGCCAATGTTCTATTTGGCACAGTTCGAAAATAGCGCAATAATGACGAATCGAATTTTATAAAACGAGCCACGCGCAGTGTAGGATTTCGTAGTTGCACGTCACAACAGTAAAGCCTACTTAGGTGTGATGGTCTTATTTTAAACTTTGTTAACAATATTGTTTACTTTTCTCTTGCAGAGAAGATGTTTGTTAAAATTAGGTCCACCCCGCACCTGACTTTAACAAACAATAAAGCATAAACATATTTCCACTTTGAGTAAAAAATAAAATCTTAAAACATTATAAATATTAACTGTACTCTGAATTGGCCCATTAGTGCATTTTTGAAGTTTTACTATTTTTTAACTTCAAAAATGCACTTAATGCAATTTAATGTTTTTAGCAACCCTACTGAGATAAAAACTAATAGATCATTTTGATCTCAGTAGGGTTGCCAGAAAGTGCATTTTTGAAGCTTTCTGTATTTCTACATATCTCAATTCTGAAGCGCATGTGGATTGGTTCCTGTTTGCATAAATAAGTCCAATTGTACTCCACACACAAATTTGAATGTTTTAAGCTTTTATAGTACAAATTTGTACTGGTAAGCGTATCGAAACTAAACAGACGGACATGGCTAAACTGTAAGGAACCTTAAAAAGTATTTAACTTATCAAAACAGTAAAGATTTACCTACGACTTTCCCAATGCTGCACTTTTCTTTGCTTTAAAACTCTAAGTTCGATCTTAGAGCTAAACTTACACACCAAGATCGGCTAAGATTTCCAAGACCGCATTTTTTATCATAAACAAACAAGCAAAGCAGGGAAAGTTTCCAACGATCTCATTATGGAAATGGAAATATCAGCGGTTGCCTAGTAAAGTCGAAGAGTCGTGAAACTGCTAGTTAGTGTTCTTCGGAACCTTTGCCTGAGAGGTAAATGTTACTGACAAGTTTTCTCAGAAGAACCGTGTGTTGGTTAACATAGGTTTACTTAGCATTGGCTCTTGGAAAAATATACATGTCTAAAGAGTTTTAATCGCAGTTCATTTATAAGGTCTTATATTCTACTTCTTCTAAATATTTGACTGTTGTTAAAAGAGTCCAATTTTGGTTTATGTTTGAATTTGAAGACACTTCAAATACACAACTGCAAAACTGCAAAATTTTTGTATTAAAGCGACCATTTGACGTACACGAATAATTATATTTACTTGTTTTCTTTGGAGCGAAAAATCATCAAATAACTTCCCCCGCTCTGGGCGGAGCGGGGGGGGGGAGCACGGGGAGTGTCAGACTTATACTGGCTAAAACCCACCCATGTTCCTTCTAATGCCAAAAATTCTAATGCTTAAACATATATTTTATTAAAAAAAAAAATCTGGACCCTTTCCACTAGCTCTATTGTCTTGTGACCGCTTGACCTATAAACAGATTTGCTTTTTTGGGATCTCTTTTGGTGTCTCATAACAACAGACTTACCGATATTTTGTTTATTTTATCAGTATAAAGTTGGATTTTCAAGCCAAATCCCATGGAAAATAAACCATTAAAATCACTCCGACATTGTATGTTTCCTGTAAACTCAGCCGTTTGTTTTTTTGTTGAAATAAAAACATTTGACCGGGTTGGAAGCCAAATTTTCTGCGTATTGTTTTTACAACAACATACTCGCTAAATTATAACGTTTTGTTTGAGATAAGGGCCTCCAATAGACCGAAACTCCTAACAAATAGGTTTGTCTGAATAATATTTATAGGTTTGTTTCTTGTTGGAAACAATTTGCCGCTCAGTTACACCGCCTCCGTATAATTTGTCAGCTGAATGCACTTTTACTCAGTTGCCAAATGATTAAAGCAACCATTAAACGAAGTTAAAATAAAATGGTCGCAAAGAATATACTCTAAATGTTTTTTTTTTTTGTGTTTATTTCAGTAAAGTTCCCTTTAAAGGAGATATTATACTGTTATTGTCTCGTAAAAAGTTTAATGTTTTCAATTTTATTGTGGTTGTTCATAAAAGTTAATTTTCATTCTCTGGGTTGGGTGAGCCAAATATTGAAGGCAAATAACAATGTTTTTATTCACCACCGTAAGGTTCAAAATATGAACTTGTTATCGAAAATTTTCCTGAATTTCATTTTATACCTAAGCCAAGCAATTTTATAGTCTCTAATTGCGTAAAAAGCTTTCTCGAGTAAGAAATAAAAACGAGCAGGATTAGTATAAGTTCAGCTGGCAAAGCCCCGTTTCTAAACTCAAAACTAAGCTGGAAATTAAAGAAAAACATAAGCCACTGTCCTTATCGTCTCTAGCAGGTTGTAGAAGTTTCTCGAAGGAAAACTTAACGATCTTTCTAGAACAAACTAGAACTAGCAAGTTGTCACATTAAACTATATTGTTATGGACGTAATATTTAGAAGCACTTTTACTAATATTTGCTCGACTTTAGACGTGGTATGTAATGTTATGGTCACCGAGTATTGTACGAACAAATCTTTGTAGAAATATCAAAATTCGAACAATACGACTCCATCATTCGGTGTCCGCCGAAGAAAAGGGGTGAATGGACCCACTTCACCAGGTTACGTTTGACAGCCACAGATTATATAGGTAGCTGTCAAAAATACAATGAATGGAGCAATTTGCAATTATGCCGCGAATTAAGTACTTAAATGTGATATACCTAGTTTTTAGGACACTTAAAAATTTTATATGTTTTATTCACTGATAAGTTTTTCACAAAGAATTTAAACAACGACATTTTTCTAGAATCTTTGTCGATTATTCGAACGACAAAACTCATGCAGACGTGAACAGAAAGACTACAATGGGAA
Organism: Ochropleura leucogaster; assembly: GCA_958449745.1. Taxonomy (NCBI): domain Eukaryota; kingdom Metazoa; phylum Arthropoda; class Insecta; order Lepidoptera; family Noctuidae; genus Ochropleura; species Ochropleura leucogaster. Next base: position 14,882,530 of record OY288206.1, on the reverse strand, counting down.
ATTTAGCACTCAAGGATAATTTTAAGCCCTTTGGAAGTTTTTTCTGTGCCCCTAAATTGTATTCACAAGTGCTTCTCTTAGCCCAAGAGATAAGTAAATAGGATAAAATAGAAGAATAAATTCATTTGAGATATTCTTCTTCATGATGTGAATCTTCAATTTAAAAACGAAAATTAATGGAATGGCGCTTCAACATTTATAATAAACTGTTATTGAAAATTAGGTATATAAAGTTGTTTTAAATAATCATGATTTCTCTTCGAAGTTCTAAAAAGAGATCCTTCTTTCGAAACTTTATTTATAGGCAAATGTTTAATCAAAGAACGATTTATAATTCTGCTAATGTTTTTAATCTATGGTAGATTAGGGTTGATGTAATATGGAGATGGTCGATTCTGAACGTCATTCGTCGACTATTAAGCGTGTAGATGAATATTCATAATGGACCGAGGCTCACACATCAGATAATATTATATCTTGCTCTATACATTTCCCTATGTTGTCTTTGTCTCGCTGCTCGATAAACTTGTATTGCTACTAATGCAATATTCTCCAATATAGCTCTTTTATTCGATTAATTCTTTAAAATGGCGCTCGCTAAAGAGATATCGGTGGCTTAACAATATTATCTAATTAATTGAGTTCTGTAACGGCTGAATGACTGCGGTTAATTAAGGTCTGACCATCATTCCAATCAGCGGAACTCATTGACCTTTATAGAAAATAGAACAGTTGAGTAAAGTAATGACAGTAAAATTATTGATTTAGGTATTCGTGTATCTTTAAATAGGTCATTTGAAGTTTTACTTATAAGAGGTCGAAGGCAGTTGAAAAAGTAGGTTTATTGTAAGACGGATACTTAGTTAGGGCTCATTTACGGAGACAGAGTGGTGTGGCGAGGTCCGGAGAAGCAATTTAATGTGCATTTGATTGTGCAGCGGTGGAGCCCGCAGAGGACCGCAAAAAGAAAAGATTATGCATGAAAAAACGTACAAGCAATTAAAAGAACCACTTCACAACTTCACAGTTCAATGAATCGTTAATAACATACGAGGTTGTTCATGAGAGAAAGATAGTAAATATGTGAATCGGTAGACATAATATGAGCGTGTAATGGCCATGAAACCTTATGATGGCGTATGGACATTTCATAGCAAGGCCGTTAGATACAAATATTGTTCCGAACTTTAATAAAATAATTATCCCGCTCTGGATGGAGAAAATGAGATGGAGGGAAGTGTCAGATTTGTATTGACTAAAACCCAACCAAGTTCCTTCTTATCCCCGCAGACCGTGGTATCTATTTCGAATAACCCTCAACCCCGGGAGGCAATGGCCCTAACAGGCCCCTCAGAATACGGTATTACACCCATTTTTAAAAAGTATCTCATTTTGATCCTAGGGTCCTAATAAACCACCAAAAAAAACAAAAAAAATATATTCAATCGATAAGTGCCATAAAACTGCATTTCAATTTTACAATTTCTATTTTCGCGCGTAAAATCACAGAAACGCTTGACGCCATGTTACTCTGTGGTCATGACGTCAGTTGGTTATAAACAAATGCGCTGTTATTAGTCTTTCTGTTTAGTTGTATTTTTCACTATAGTTTATGGTATTATTATATTGGTGGTATTTATTTCTTCCATGGTATTATTACTACTATTTTAATAAAAAATAAAATGTAAAGTTTTGTAGTACAAAAATAGTAATAGTTGCTCAGTTGACAGTTGTCACTTTTTGTTTCCATGACCATATGACGTAATAATCATGGCGGACACTGTTTCGCTTTAAAACAACAGACTAAAAAAAGTGAAATCTTGGAAATCAATTTTAAAATTTATTCAGTTGTTTTATTAATTAAATTTAACATTTTCTGATTGCTTGTTGCCTAAGCAATCTGAATTGTATATTTTTAGAATTTCTTTCATATAGAGTAAAATACCCTATTGTAGAAACCTAAGGTTACGATTTATCTCAAAATATTTGTTACACCTATCTTACAAATATGGGGGACATTGCCAACTGACGTTGAGGACGAATTTTTAAACGTTATTTTTAATTTATTTATAAGTTAGGTAGTTAATTTAATTTAATTTATTGTTAATATTCTTCATTAGACTATTGTAACTCTTATTTTAATAAAAACACAATTCTAGGTAGACCAAGGTACGACACATAATATATTTTTAACTATGTTTTTTCTATTTCGGTAGTCGTAGCAAACATAGGAAGTTTGGAAACAAACAAGAAAAAGTAAATCATCATGCAATCAACAAGGAGCCTATTTTACGTGACTACAGTTACTGAAACATGGGCAATGTATCAGTTACTGTTGTTTTGATACCTATGTCTTGCCAATGTGTTTATTATATTAATATTAAATAATTATTAAAAATGAGTTTTTTTTTAAAGTAAGTCGGTACACTTTTCCTTACTTCAATCCGATCTTTTCCAAACAGAACTTTGTAAGATGATCAGTCTTACTTATAAAAATAAAGTTAACCCTTTTATGTTTTTCCTTCTTCTAACGATTTACGTCAAACAATGGTGATGGAATATTTACGACAACAGAGGAACAGGATAAACAATAATCCCTCAGAGATTTATTTTCGCTACATAAAGTTTGTGAAATTGTTTCTACATTTTTATAGGATATCCGACATTTGAGTGATTTGTAAATTGAAATAGAATTGGAGATAATCCTCTGAGGTATATTACGCCCGACTCTCCCCACTATACGTCACACAATCCTTTATAAAAGACACAAAATAACACTTATTTATAAGCTTTTGATATCGGGAAACCCAGTCAAACATATGAGGGGAAAATGGGGTTGGAAGCGAACGATAAATCGGTTAGTGTGCTGAAATTATTTACTGGCCAGTATTAATATTTACATTTAAAAGTGAAGCGTGGTTACGCATTTATGATATAAAAATATGTGTACAATATTTTCTCGCATATTTCAAAAGGTACTTTGTTTTTTTTTAATAAGATGTGATTCTCCTTCCCATTTTGAAACATGCCAGCCTTATACTTAGTATTAAATATGTATTGGGGATAGAAAACAATGTTAGGCTTACAGTGGGAACGCATAGATGTATGTTCTAGTCCAGAATTACCTATAGTAAGTTTTACAAAATTATTAGTTTTTTAAAGATGCAGTGGGTTAGATGCTGGTGTTCATATACCACAAAGCGGTAAGTTAGCAAACATACAGGCCCATAAACACTACCTATATAATTTGAACTAAATGCTTCAAACATCTCACATTCTTACCTAGTTTATGGCGTTCGATACTCTAGGTGATTCAAAGTGAAAATGATTATATTCAACCCAAAAAATACAAACAAACACTTCACACCAAACTTCTGCTAAAGACAATAAGGTCTGAAATAGCTTAACGAACCCAATAAAGCAATGAGTAGAGGACAAAAACTCAACTGTGGATGGTAGTGTATGTAGTTACTAGAAACTGTTACTTGAAATAAAGCGCATTTAATATTTTTAGGATTATAATTTAATTAATATTTTAATTTTCATGTCACTCTTTTATGTCAAACCTACTATTTTCCTATTCTATTCTCTATTTAAAACGGCCTGAGTATTTGAACGTTATGCTATACCAGCCAGTATTGGTTAGGTTATAAAACCTCTTTCAGTAGCGACATCACAAAATGGTTGTACACGAAACGAACATTTGCGTCGAGAAAAAAGGAAAAAAAAGAGAACTACGCACTGTGGCTTATAAATCTCGACGAGTGAGATAACGCGAAACGAATAGTGGCTCTAGTGTCACACGGAATTGTTTTACAGCCAGAAAATGGGCTTGTTTATGTTTTGGAATTACTATAAATTTCTGCCTGTATTCGAATTTATATGAGATTTGTCGGGAAATAACGTATTTGAGATCAGTTTTGATGAAGTCATGTTGGTAACGCTGGTTCCTAATATATCTTATACTAGCTTTTTTTTTACTCCTTAGGGGGTTGTACTCATCATTATGATCAAGTTTAAATATGGCACGTCCTGAAATTAGGTAAAAAAAAATTACAGTAAAACCTGGATTATATTTTCATACCTGCTTGAATTTTATACTTCAATCAGGTGAATGTTATGCTGAAACTAGCTGTGTCCAGCGGTGAAACCCTGGTCCCTCTCTCGTATTTAGAAAAAAAAAATTACACCAGTAAGTATAATTTATGATTTAAGTTTTTTTTAATTCTTAGTTTCGTAAAAATATAAAAGACCTTTCTATTTAGAAGACAGCTTGCTTTTACTTATGATACATGGTATTATATTATAATCATTATTTTTTTTATACTAGCTTTCGCCCGCGGTGTTATAACAAGCAGACCTGCAGTTTTTGCTCTTGCGCCTGATTGATTTGTAATAGCAACGCTAAGTTTTCCTCTTTATTCCCTCGTTCTCCCTCATATCCCACTTTTTTTAAATAAAAATTAGCCTATGTCCGTCTCCTGGTTCCCATTTATCTCTGTACCAAAATCGGTTTAGCCATTACATCGTGAAGAGGTAACAAACAAACAACGCTTTAATAATATTAAGTAAGGATATTGTTTAATTTTCATGGAACATCAATAAAAAATATAAATAATTAGCTCCAGAAATAAATCAGAAAACAAGCAACAATAGAAAAATATCACACAAAATTGCCAAAAAAATCCCATTCAAATACATATATCAAATTAAATGGCGTCGACATAAAAATTGAGATGAGAGATTAAATTGTTCGAATTTTTCTAACAAGCGAATGATGAAAAGAGGGAGAGCAAGAGTAAACAATAGCTTTATGAATAGGCGTCGAGTGTTGAAAGAATAATTGGCTCTTTTGTTTTTGCCCCGGACATACCTATTCATCAATATATAGACGTGTTTCAATCTCTGTCAGCTTTTGTTTTAATTTATCCCGTCGGAATATTAATCTGGATCAACTCGAGTTACTGAGTGCACGCTTTTTTAATTTAAACGAGTCTGTCTTTACGTATTTTTTTATTGTTTTTCCTATTATTTCCACTGTAATGAACCCAGAAAAAAATCATAGTAAACTTTTTGAAGAAACTTATATTTCTAGGTGGTTTAACGGTTATCCTAAAGAATATAAGGCAGAAGTACCCTAAAAAAGGATAAGAGAAAATAAAAAATACATTCGCAGACGCTCGAAATAGGTTGTATATGTATAATAGACAAGTATTTGGACGAGGTAGCGTGCGCATAAAATTTTACTATCTGCAGACGGCATAAATACACATTACGTTGAGCAAAGTGTCCCTGGTCCAACCTTTAACCTTTAGTTGCCCGTTAGTATGAGGGAGAGCAGGGAGCCTACTAGTCCCTCAGGACGAAAGATGTCGTCTTCGCATGGGGACCGTCAGCGTGTACAGTGGTCGGTTTACGGCCCGCCTCGACCTAACAAGATTCCGTCGCCCGTTACACCAATTTATTACGCCCTTAGAAGGGATTTATACTTTTTGTGGTAGTTTCTGTCCGTGGCACGCGTTCTAGGTCCGTAACGTATTATCTGCGGAGTGGCTCATTTTGTATCTGGCAGATGTGGGCGGCATCTGGTGCTGATGTCTTGTGTCCGGCGCTGGTTAGTGTGCCCATTTAAGTTGGCGACTAAAAAGTTTGTGACGTCAGAGCGATGACGATGTATGGGGATTTATTTTTAAATAACGAATTTAATGTCGGGTATGAAACCTAGGAGAAACTTTTTAGAAGAGATAAATTGACACAAAATACGCATATTGTACTTGAATTTGTTTATTTATCTAAAGCGATGACAGAAATATACTAGGAAAGAAATAGAGCTCCGTTGCAAAATACATAATATCATTAAATAGTATAAAATGAAGTCTCTTCCCATTCTGTTCGCTTAGATCTTTAAAAATACTAAATGGATTTATATGCAATTTTCAGCAATAGATAGATTGATTCAAGAGCATGGTTTATGTATAACATGATAATATAGCACCCGTGCAAAACCGGGTCGGCTCGCTAGTTTATTATAAAAACTGCTTATCATAAAATAAACATCATCTTCATTACAGTATTAATTAAAATCAGGTTTAGTGTGCAATGAGTACAGCTATGAAGTACAAGGGGAAAGTTTTTCAGTGGTTCAGGAAGTTGGCGACGCGCCACGACGGGACTTGCCACGCGCCGCACCCAGGGTTGTCATATCCGAAAAAACGACTAACAAAAACACATGAATTGTTGCACAGACAAAAATGGAATGGAGAAGCATGGCCACGTATTTTTTTGAGAAAATAGGCACTTCTGTTTAACGATTCGTGCATTTCGTTGCTAAGAAATGATACTGGTTTGTTTGAAAAATTAAAAGGCCGTCAGTACCTACCATAAAATAAAAATCACGAACAGGAAATTCGCTTTTTGTAGGGTTGAATATTTTTATTGTTTTCCTTCTGCACGTTTTTTTTTATATTGTAACATTAGCACGTATTTCTTTCATTTCAACGAAATGAAATATAGCAAGTAATTGAGTATGCAAGGCTTGTTTCGCCGGCATCTGCTACTCGGAACAGATTGAGTAATTAGCATAATCCCGACATTTTTGATACATAGCCCCGGGATCCGGGTTAAAGTGGAAACTAGAGCGGGGAGAAGTGCTCGGAGTCGGTGACAACCCTAGCGTGACCGGGCGATATCTAGCTTGATGACGTCACTTTTATGTTCCATGGAATACGAATAAGGATTTATTAACTCTCCGATAGAGTAAATTAATTATAACAGTAAATGCTTTATTGGAGAACTAAGAAACTGCGTTTGAAGCAAATTGGGATCAAAACTCAGAGCTGCTAGATAAATAATTTTATTCGGGGATTAATTAAAACGATGATGTAACACACGATTTAATTATGAAAGATTTAACAACAGAATTCCACAGGATTAAACGTTAACGAACGAGTTGCTTTACACGACTTTTTAATGGTAAGGATTATCAACAGTTTTATACAGAATTTTATTTTCACGGTTTCAGCATCCGTCGTTTACAGACCCCATTAACCATGAACTGTTTACGTTAAATAAAGTATACTTTTATGAACAAGCTGTGGTTTCTATTGTCGTACACAAACGGGAAGGCGCCGCATGACGCCTTTCGCCTTTGTCTAGCCCCTTTGAACAAACATTTCGGTGCATTACACCCACGGGCTTTATTTTATGGGAAATAAATTTGATATTTTCTTTCATTTTCCTTTTTTTAGGGTTCCGTACCTTAAAAGGAAAAAACGGAACCATTATAGGATCACATAGTCCTCCGTCTGTCTGTCTGTCTATCAAGACTCTTTATTTCGAGAACTTGTGGTATCGAATTGAAATTCAAACCAAATATTTAAGTCTGTGGTAGAGGGAGAGTTAAATTTTTTTGGGTTTAACAGCGCCAGGGAGGCGCTGTTAAACCCAAAAAAATTAACTCTCTAAACCTAAGCAGTGAAAAGATTTGGTTGTTAATGTCACTAGCACATATATGTAGATCGACATTTGACGACACGGCTGTGGCGGAGCGGGTTCGATCCTCGCACGTAACAAATATTTGTATGGTCTACTGGTAGTTGTTCCTGGTCTGGCTGTTTGTATATGTGAGTTTAAATGTTTGTAAACGCACCCACGATACAGGAGAAATTCCTAGTGAGAGGCAAAGTTTTTAAAAAAAGATAACGCAAGTATCACGATCTGTATGGAAACCAAGCGTGCCATTTTTTAACTACCTACTATGACGTCTCATGCACTATATTTTAGTGATGTGACGTCTTTTTAGTGATTGACGACAGTTTTAAAAAAAATATTACACGCAATTAACTATTTTAAATTTGATAACTGACGTCCGACTATAGTGGCATACCGATGTAGACTGAGCGCGAAAGTAAAAGCTTGCGACTTTTGTTCGTAAGCTGGGCACGCGAAGTAGTTACTCTTGTGTTATCTATGTCTATCTATACCTGTGGTCGCAAGTTTGTACGGAATCCTCGGTGCGTGAATCCGATTTTCACTTGTTTATTTGGTGAATTGATTTTTTGACTGACGCTGATGTAACGTTTGTGTTTCTTTAGACTTGAATGTATGTTACAGATTTATCGTAAACTGTTATTGTGGTCGTGACAATAACAGTTCTCGCTTTGCAGCATCCTTTATGATTCCTATGTCCGTTCCCAAGTTCATATAACCCGGATTTATTAAAGTCGCAAGCTAACATGCTTCTTTTGAATTAGTTCGTTCTATCATTGATCTAATCTCTGTCTTTCTGAACAAGATCAAGATTACGCCCTCATCTATACTAATCTATACTAATATTATAAAGCTGAAGAGTTTGTTTGTTTGATTGTTTGTTTGTTTGTTTGAACGCGCTAATCTCAGGGACTACTGGTTGGAATTGGAAAATTCTTTTAGTGTTGAATAGTCCATTACATGAGGAAGGCTATAGGCTATATAACATCACGCTACGACCAACAGGTGCTGAGCAGCGTGGGTGAAACCGCGTGGAACAGCTAGTCTAACATCAAAAAAAGATTTTTTCTTCGGGCCTTCCCGGGAATTTTTAAGATAGATAGTTTTAATAATACCTAGAGGCTTTTTTGCGGATAGGAAATCACCAAATAACTTTCCCCGCTCTGGGCGGAGCGAGGGGGAGTGTTATACTTTTACTGGACGAACGTTAAAGAAGGAACATGGGTGGGTTATAACCCACACATGTTCCCCCGGCAAGCGGTGGCCCTGGCAGGACCCTCTGCTGGTACCTAGAGATTGCAAGAAACTTAAATTGCATTATGGTTTAAATAAATATTACAAAAGATCTTTAAATGAAATAATCTGATACAAATCTTTGAGTACAAAACCATTTACAAAATCATTTTGCTACGTCAAATTATATCAACAAAATGATCATATTAATTTATTTAAAACAAGAGTCTTTAAATCAATATTGACCTACAATGAAGGAAATGGAGAGTGCTTATAGGAACATGAATAGCCTTTTCCCTTCGTTAAAAGGAATTGAAGAGGTCAATAGTTAATTCAATTACCGCCGAATAACCAGTGAAATATCGTAAAACGATGGGCCAGATATCGAAAGATACCGAAATGAATAATAGTATCAATAAAAGTTTGGACGAAGTATAGCGATAATAGTTTTCAAGTTATATTGATACATAAGACAGGATTGTTCAAGGGTATCGAGTGTCTAGACTCAGAATAGATTTTCTTTTGTCAATTTATTTATTTACTAACTTTTGCCCGCGGCTTCAAATTCGGGGTAACACAGTTCCCCTTTCCTGATAAGCAGGTACCTACTCTCTGCAGTTTTTGTCCTTGCGCCTTATTGATTTGTAATAGCAATGCTTAGTTTTCTTCCCTCATTCTCCCTCATATCCCACTTAAAAAAAATTGCCTGTATCCGTCTTCTGGTTCCCAACTATCTTTGTACCAAAATTCATCAAAATCGGTTTAGTCATTAAAGCGTGAAGAGGTAACAAACAAACAAACTCACTTTTATAATATTAGTAAGGATTAAAACTTCATGCACAATTAGTGCAATTTAGGCATTTCCTTCGTGTAAAGTAATAAACTTGCTTTTTAACCTTTTTACCTTCTATTTAAAGCTTTATTCACAGAAATGTACATTATTTACAAGCTACATCAAAGCCTACACTACAAATATGTTCAAGTATGGCTGTCAATATGAAAAGTGCATAACGTTTTCCAACGCCAATTCGTTGGTCAAAAAAAGCTAGCCTTAGCTAGGTCACAAGAAAAGTCGATAAACCGCTTAGCGATATCTCAAAATACTAGGTGGGCACTCGGACCCAATGGCCCTGGTTTAATACCTAACGGCTTAAACACATAGCTATTAATTACTAGCTTTCGCCCGCGGCTCCGCCCGCGTTTAATTTGGGGTAACACAGTTCTCCTTGCGCCTTATTGATTTGTAATAGCAACGCTAAGTTTTCCATTTCTTCCCTCTTTCTCCCTCACATCCCACTTTTTTTAAATAAAAAAATAGTCTATATCCGTCTCCTGGTTCCCAACTATCTATGTACTAAAATTCATCACAATCGGTTTAGCCATTAAAGCGTGAAGAGGTAACAAACAAACAAACAAATAAACAAACAAACTCACTTTCGCTTTTATAATTGAGGTTTTCAGCACCTACTTTTTTAGATTCATAAAAGAAAAACATCTAGCGCTAAAGCTCCGAAAATCGTTCCCCATAATGTATTTTTCCCCTATTCTTTATTTGCGTATCATGTGTATTAAAGTGGCCGTAACGTAACGTTATATTTTTTGTAAAAAACTTCCAAATAGTACTTAAAGTAATAGTATCCCTTGCTCATCATTGTTAATTATTGTTTGTGATGTTTTGCAATATCAAAATAGTATATTTTTATACTACAAATCACTGAATTCAACTGTGAATTTAAGAAAGAAAGATGAAAGAAAATGATTTCTTTGACACATAACATTAAAGAAAGAAAAAAAATCAAAACAAAAGAAAATAAAAAAAATATCTTAACACTAAACACAAAAAGGAGACAATTATTGTGTGTTTCACGAGTGCAATTTCATGAAAATGTCTCCCTATTTTTCACTATACCGTATATTCCATCGACGGTACAAACGCGTGTAGCAGCGTCCTTGAAAAACACGAAACAATACAAGTTAGAACAAAGTATCGCGGTTGAGGTCTGAAAATCATTTGTCATCCGATCTACACGCGTGAGATACAATGCCAGCTGAGCTCTTGGAAACTTTTAAAACGTGTTACTTTTATCATGGGTGACTATATCTTGTGTCATAAATGCTATAATCGTAATCGTTAGAGCCTTTTGCCCAGGAGACACCAGCAACATGATTTTAAAAGAGTTACCATGGAGTTTCTTGTTGGTTCTTCTCCATAGGAAACAACCAACCCGAACCGTGCACCTTTTGTCGAAATTTTGTAAGTGACATGTAGGGCTATGTGAAATAAAAATATTTTGATTATGATTATTGATTTTGAGGTACTATACTGGCGAGCAAAACTAACGCAAAAACACTATCATCCTCTATACAATGTTCTACGAGATGCTGCACTTCATCTGTCCCAACAGATAATGTCTTGGCTTAGGCCTGTGCTATCTGTTTACTTTTAGGCTACCCAATTAGCCGAGAAAAGTAATGCATAGATAAAAATAATAATCCAACAGACGTTGTGTATTGCTGAGCTAGAAACGCTAAATTTCGTTTTGGCCTCTCCCTGTGTTAGGACACGATTTCAAAATCGTTCATTCCACCTATCGCTTTGACACTGCAACGCTTTTAGGCGACTCGTAGCGCTTGACGTTTCTAAATTACTTAGTTTTAGGGTTCCATATCTCTAAAGGCAGAAACGGAACCCTTATAGGATCAATTTTGTTCCTATTCATATTTTTAAGTATTTGCATTCTATATTGTGTGAAGATCTTAAAGGGTATCTCAAAGGGTTTAAAGCTAAGGTACAATTAAGAACCTTGTAGGGCACAACAAAGAGTATAAAATAGTTGTGAAATAAAATTAATACATTAACAAAATAATTCTTTATATTAATTAACAAAATTAAAACAATATTTTTATTGAGATCAGTTACAGCACAATAAATTGTAATATAAATATAGTATAATTGCATAATATGCAATTATACTTATTCTAATAAAATATCAGTTATAGCAACATTATTCATTGTTACGATTAAAACTATATTATATATTTATATCTATATTAGTATTTATCAAATTAAAACATACTTTACAATAATTGTGAATTCTAGACGATTAATAATGTTTAGTGCCTGTTTGTGTTAACTGTATTTGTTTGTCTTAAATAAATTTATTCGTAAAAGTTGTGTCGCTAGTTTCATTTTATTGCATCTGGTAGTTTATTTAATATTTTTAAGGATACATTTGAATGTAGTTTTATGCGCGAAGAGGGTAACATTAACATGTTTTTGTATGTTACAAAGCCGTCCGTCTGTCTGTCTGTCAAGACCGTTCATTTCAGGAACATTGGAGGTATCGATTTGAAATTAAACCATATACTAACTGACGGACTATGGTGCTTTTATGGTGTGAAAACATCAACCCTCTAAGTCTACGCAATCAAAAGATGGCCGTTTCTATCGCTTTGTACGGAAACCGCGGTCCGCGAGTCTGACTTGCACTTGGCTAGTTTTTTTTATGTTTCCCTTTGTAAAGCGACTAAATCGCTGATCGCCTATCCTGAAAGCAGCATTGTCTGCTAAGATCTTTATGTAACACGATGAGACCGTATTTCCTTCACCCAAACGACTTTCAAAAAGGTAAAAAGTTTCAGAAAAAGGCGCCGAAGAATCCTCACTGTGAATACGTCGACGTTTTACCGGAAATTAGGGTCTCCTTACTGTAGATTGCTTAGAGTGATAACAAGCGAAAGGTAACTGCGAGTTGAATCGAATGAGGTTGGAAATAATTTACGTAGAAGCCGTAGAGGCGCTGTTTTGTTCGTTTTTTTTTTGTTTTCTTAAAGGAAAAAAAAGAATTGCTTTTATCCTTTGTCGAGTGGGCGGGTCTTGTAACGCTTTTAGAAAGGTTTCAGGTTGGATTGTCGCTATTAATATGTTATTCTAGTTTAATCACATTGGGCTGAGACAGGTATTAGAGTTTGTTTATTTTTCATAGAATACTTAAACGTTACGGAAGTGTATTTATTTATTGGGAACGTTTTCTTGCTGGAGTAGGTTTTTTTTTTGCGTTATTCATATCATTTAAGATTACAGGTGTGATCTCATGTTTCGTGACAATTTATTCTGTGATCGTATACTCTATAAGTCGGAACTTATGTAAAAAAAACTACACTATTACAACTCGTGGTACATATTCGGACTTGATGCGACAAGACATGCTCTACCAGTCAATCTTTGGGTTAAATATGAAAAAAATTTGATTGGCTATAAAAAATAACTTTTAGTTTTCGACAAATTATGTACTTTTTTTATGTGGCACTAGTTGCGTCTTTGTGCCAATTTTTGGGTAATTTTATACTTAAATATATTAATACACATATACAAATAAAATACACTAATAGGTCCGTATATTATTTTACTATGACTTTTAATTGGGAGCTATTTAGTTAGACCTGAATAGTGCTTACGAATAATCAAACCCATACAGATTTTCTACCGTTACGGCAAAGAAAGTCATTCTGTTGCAGCCCATACATTCGTAATAATTAAACACGTGTAATGTTTCGAGAATGCGATAAGCAGCGGTTCGTGTCAAGCTTAGCATGAGTTACTGGTGCCTCGTTAACTTATACCACTGGTACCGCCAGTAGCGACGGGCGACAGGGGGCGATAGAGGGCGTTGAGCTCCCGAAAATTGTGTTGAGCTACACGATGACTGGTGATGTAATGTATGTGAATCGGGACTGGTCTACTCATGGCCGCAAATGCTGAAATAAGTCTTTCTTTAGAAATACTTTTAAAACTAACTTTATGAGAGGCCTATAAGTTCATTTTTTTTATAGTTTTATTAATTAAAATGAGTTGTTTTTGGAAGCAAAAGCTCATGCCTGAAACTTGATCGAAATGGATCAATTCGAGGTTAAGGTTCAAATTGATTCTTGCAAAAAATACGCAAATGAAATACTTCGGCTTAGTGAAATAAACATCAATAAGATCTTTAAAAAATAAATGGAATTTTACAAAGCTTTAAATGCTCAGCTGTTTTTGCGACAAAATTAACGTAAAGACAGGAAAGATTAATGAATAATCCAGAGCGGAAGAGGCGTCGCTTGCTACTTCCGTAACCTCTAGTAACTCGGAAAATAAAACAGCCTGTAGCTGTAGGTATCATCGATCGTTCGCTTTAAAGCGCGACAATACAGCGCTCGCGCGGAAAAAAGCGCTCTTTGAATAAATTCAGTAGCTCCTTTCTTTTCATTTAATTTCGCCTCTCTTCTTAATTTTTTTTGGGCTAATTAGCGGGTCGCTTGTAGCGTGATTTCTGTCTAAAACCCTTTGCATTTTCACAATGGTACCATCTTAATTGACCCGCAAAAGCCCCGTTAACACTCTCTCTGTTTTATAATAATTTTCTCGGCAATTTTTCAACTTTTCGAATTTTCTCGTTCCGCTCCGGGGATTATAAGTCATCTATTTTTTTCGTTTAAGTACGCACAGACAACAGAAAGTTTTTTACAATACCCGGCTGCAGTGTTAAACTTTTATTAAACGTTTTACAGGCTTACGTACCCACAAGTTGGAGGCCCCTTTGAAGTAATCCGATATGATTTATTTATTGGTTTTGTGTCCGCGTATTTTAAATTGAAAATACATATTTGAACAACGGAACGTTTATCTAAAATCGAAAAACATATTTTCTAATGTAATTCTTGTAGATGTGTCAAAAAAAGAAGACTTATCTTGAATCTATGAAATAGATAAGTGTAGATAAGAAGTGTGGATACTTACTACCTACCGACTTTATATTATTGACATGAATCCTACATTACCCAACCCCATTTAGAGTACCTACCTAATACGATTTCTAAAAGTTCGTGCACCACCTGGCGTAGTTCTAATAAGTTACCAATAACTCGTTTGTATGAAACCTGTGTTCGACCAACTTCGGTCTGTGCGTGATCTAGTGCCTAGTCAGCTCGCCAAATGCCAATATCCGGCCTCCATAGATTATCGCGACGAATATAGGAGCAATCGGCACAAATATATTTTAGTTCAATACTAGTGATGCTACTATTCTACTAATATTATAAATGTGAATGTTTGTGAGGATGGATGGATGTATGGAGGTTCGTTACTCTTTTACATCAAAACGGCTGAGCGAATCTTGATGAAATTTGAGTCAAAGGTAGATTATAGTCTGGATATATCACATAAGATTACTGAAATAACACATCGAATACTTATTCTTCGATCACCATGCGGGCAAAGCCGCGGGCGCCAGCTAGTATGTAACTATGGTGGTATTGGTTTCAGTTTAATTTTTTTTTATTAAGTATTATGTAAAGTGTTCCGGAATTTTTTGCTTGTCGAATCTTTTTTTTTGTTGCCATTTAACTTTTCTACTTTCTGGAAAATCTCCATAAAGGGTAGGTCAACTTCCATTGGTAGTCATTGTGCCGCAGTTAGCTCGTACCAGTTTAACTGATCCTTTAGTCGATTACTCTGGACAGGGGCCATAGAGCCGGACACTAGAAAATTCTGGACGGAGTAACACTAGATAAACGAGACATGATTTGACCTCGTAATGTCAAAAGCGACATTGAACAACGAAAAAACATCGTGTAATATATTTTTTGTTTCTATGAATGTCAAAATATTATTTGATTGAGCATAAAAAGCGTTGTAATAATAAAAGGTTTATTGAAGACCATGTTGGGTATAAATCAATGTTCGGTCTTAACCCTTAATTCGATTGTGGGAACTATACTGGACGTCCAGTTTGAAAAAATCTATAGCATTTATTTTACCATATTAGGGTTTTGTTTAGTGTCGAACAGTTTGTTTTTATCCTATATTACTACATTAAAAATAACTGTACATGAGCACATGCTCACAGCCAGTCACTCGCTGGCGCAATGTCAGAGAGGAAGAACGCGTCGCGACCGCTCTCGGTAAGTCTCGATTTATATTTTATTTTTGTTCGACAGTAAATAGTAATTTATTCTCTGTGTATTCCGTAACATATTTATGTATATATACCTATACTACAATCACAATATTAGTTATAGATCTTGCGTTATTTTCTGTGAAACTTGGGTGTCCAGTATATTTCCCATTGCCAGGTTTTCAAAGATTTAGTATGGTTTAGCGATGTGCAGTATACTGGACTTTGCCCATGATACAGAAAACTAAAAAATAGGAAATATTAGAAACTAATATCCGTATTATGCGTTTTATATGTTATTTCTTGACACCTAGCAATACTTTTATTTACAGGTTTTCAGAAAAACCCCACGCGCGTCATTATTATTAGCTTTAGTACCACCATCTAACTTTTTTAGACATAGAAGGCTTCACCAATTCTGATAAAGAGCCAGATTTGAAGCCAGGAAGTTGAAATCTTATCAGAAAATGCACCATCCATCGTCACTGAAAAACCTGAACATATCCAACAATAACATCAGAAATGACGATACATCTGACGACGAAATACACAATAGCGAGCCAGAAGTCGAAGAACTATCCATGCCCCATTAATTAGAGAATTGTTGTCATCTACCAGCCAGGTAAATTGAATTTGCCATCTTACGTGTCTCTATCTTACTACTATGATAAAACTACAATATCCAGCAATTGCCTAACGTTATAGCCTCTGAAAAGGTTTGAATGCATATGCAGGGTTATTCATTTCGTAGACAATTCCTGTCCCAATTTGGATCAATACTTGAAAATGAGGCCGCTTCTAGAGAAGGTGAGGACGAACTACTAATCCACTGAAAATGAGATGAGGTACAGCATTGAAGAAAAGACAATACCATATAAAAGGACAGAGGCGGGAAACACAAGGCTATATAATCCCATGAACCCAGTAAGTAGCATTTCAAAAACTCTGTCTGGACAGGTATGTCGGGGATGGTATACGACTTAAAGTCATATCAATACATTCAGTTTTCTCAAGACAAGCCTAAGGCTGAAGGAGAAGAACCTAAAGAGCCAAGTAGTCCTTTGCAAAACCATTGAGGTGCGCATTTGTGATGTATTTGGATTAGCAATTGTTTTTACGATTACCATAGCAACTAAGTGAAACTATTGTTTTGGAAAGTTTTGACTATCTAATATAAGTTAGATGGTGGAAGTTTCAGAAGCTTGTTGTTTACAGTTAATGTGAAAAGCTGTAGTTTTTGATAATTATTGATGTCAAAATTATGAAATTATGTCATTATAAGAAAAAAGGGAATGAACTTTTTGTGTTTTATATAATTGTATTGAAGACGCGCAACCTATAAATAGTAGGTAATTATTTTTTTTTATTTTACTGCAATAAATTATTTTGTTATACACAAAGATTTTTCATTTTTATCATATTTTTAAAATTATCGCACAATTCCTTAATTCGGCAAAGTCCAGTATACTTCACATCGATATTTACTGTTACTTTATGGAGGACCTGGCAATGTCCAGAATACTGGACATGCATTTTCTGAAAATCTAGATATCCTAGATTTTTTAAATTATTTTTCCTGGTCTAAAAAACATCTTACTATGACAAAAATAAATAAAAACAATAGAAATTCGTGATTTTTGTCTCTTGTCGAATTAAGGGTTAAAGACGTAGGTACAGTCAACAAAAGAAAAAAGTAACTAGACTCGTCAGATACAGTTGAAATTTTCTTAAAAGCGACGAATGTCATTGATTGAATGACATTTATTAGATCCTACTAATATTATAAATGCGAATTTTTGAGGGGATGGATGTATGGGTGTTTCTTACTCTTTCACGTCCAAACGGCTGAACGGATCTTCATTTGCAGCTCTTTGATAGTCGTTACACATAGTCAATGACCCAAAAGCCTGACGACTACTGTAACTGAGATTATAGTACTAAGTGGTTTGTGGACATCAGTTAAGCACTCGCTCCATGTAAAATATTGGTAATCAGCTTCAGTCCAAGTGGAAGCTGACCCCGACATCTTTGGGAAAAAATCATCTCTTGTATCTAATGTGTCTAATTGTCTATGGCTCAACCTTTTTTTTTTTTTTATTTTCATTTTGATTTTTTTTCGTGTTAATTCCTGTACTGTGTCCTTTGTTGCATCAAATAAATGATTTATCTATCTATCTGGCTACCTATATCTTTTGTTGACCGTACATATTTCTTAGTATGATTACATGTCTGTCCCACACAGTTCAAGGAGGTTATTTTATTGAAGATCTTTTGTGCAAGCAAATTGAAAGGCCCACAAGAAACCTACTGTACGGTAGGATAAAGGCTTGTATTATGATCAAGAGACCTACATATTGTTATGTACTACTTCTATATTAATTCAAAACGCGGCCAAGTGTGACTCGGACACGCGCACCGGGGGCTATGTCGCTGGTTCCGTACAAACTTGCGACATAGACGGCCTGTGGACGGCGAGCGGGCCTGTTGACGGTGAGCAATGGGTAGCTCACCGTCCGTCCATCGATTGACGACAGGCCGTGTCGACGGCGCGTTCGTGTTTCACACGCGCCTCAAAGAGATGTCAGCAGAGCAGAGGGGCTTGCCAGAGCCTCCGCCTGCTGGGGTTGCGGGTTGTTCGAAAGAGATACCGCGGCCCCGGAACGTATTGCCCAATAGGGGGAACATGGGTGGGTTTTAGTCAGTAAAAGTCTGACATGAGCCACCCCAAGAGCGGGGGAAGTTATTTGAAGATTTCCCACGCCAAAAAAAAAACTGTTTTTTTCTTTTGAGTTACGGAACCTTAAAAAAAGGACGTAACGTTTGTTTGTTTCGATGTAGGTACTTAGGTAATTAACGAAAAAACTGATCCATCATTTCCTCGAATTCTATTTGGGGTCGGCACAACCCGTTTTCTTCTGCCATTCTCTCATATCAGACGTCACGGCATCACTTACTTCTTTCTCCCTCATATCACTCCTTACACAATCCATCCATCTTTTCTTTGGCCTTCCTTTCACTCGCCGTCTATCAACATTCAGATCCGTCACCGAAAATACTTACCCAATTTAAAAAAAATCTCGCTTCTAGAGAACTACAACTAACTACTATCAAATGCAAGTATTACGTTTCTTAAACGCGGACAACGTCGTGGGAAGTGGCTAGTGTCTTATGAAAGTATAAATAGGTAAACAAGTAAAGAAATATCTTACCTTTTTCTTTTCCTTGTGAATATCCGAAAACTGAGTTTTGTTATCAGAACTGCGTGAATTCACTTCTGAAACAAAATATAATAAAACTTTTATAATATTTTCCACCATCATATTTTGGAGTCTATTGCGAAGTAAATAATTCACTAAAGGTCTACATTTCATGTATTTCGATACACATAAACTGGGTTTTTTTTATTAGATGTTTTAAATCATGCCCAACACTAGGAATTACTCATGTATCGTGGGTACGTTTACAAACATTTAATCTCACATAAACAAAGAGCCAGACCTCGAACAACTATCTGTAGGCCATACAAATATTTGTTCACTTCACTAACTTTTTTTTTGCTGTAGAAAAGAGTATTGAAGCCGACTTCTAAGTAACTAGACATAAAAGCCTGAAAGAAAAAAAAATGCTTGTTTTATTTGAATAGAGAACGTTGACTACAAAAAAAAAATATGCTAAAACTGTCGCATCGCGTCGTTGACAACGTGCTTCCAAAAATCGTATTTTCTAAATTTAGCTCAACAGGCTAAAATAACTCGTGGAGTTACGCAACAAAACTCTCATCACAGCGAAGTGGTTGATGGTCGCCATTCCGATACATAGTGTTTGAAAAGCTAATTTGCTTGGAGTTGGCCATAACTTATAAAGTTTGGCCGTTGCCGGACAAGCAATAATGGACTGTCTGCGCGGCGATAATATTATGTCCACTGCTAACGATTTCAGTAACTTTTCTATCACAAATCAGACGTAATGTTTATGTTTTTGGGCTATATTTCGGCTTTTATTGTGTGTTAAAAGGTTATTTGTATCGATATTCGTTTTCATCGAGCAATAATGTAAACACTTAGCAACTGTTAAAAGTATTAACTACTAGCTTTGCCCCGCGGTTTTACTTGCGTGGTAATAGAATATACAATATTTTTCTATGAATATAATAAAAAAAAATGTAGCCTGTGTTATTCTGATATGTCATGTAAGCTATATTATTGTGAAGTTTTATCAAAGTACATTCAGCGATTTTGCGTAAAAGAGCCACAAACATCATCATCATCCTCACAAACTTTCGCTTTTATAATGTTAACACTTTCAGCTGAGCATCTGGGTATTCAAATGTTTGTTGCGCGACGCACTATTTTCTCATACAAAATAAATGACGATTAGTAACGTTCTGTTTTTCATACAACCAAAGATAATATGAAATGTGACACAACCGTTACAGCACGTTGACGTTTACCCATGTTGTGTCATATGCAATCCACGTATAGTACATAAATAAAGCACAGCGTCTAACGACGTTGACGTCGCGTGGTGTTAAAAGTATCTCGAGCACGACCATGAGACGGACATGGTGTTGGGTTGTCCTCTATCGTAGCAGGTGGACGGAAGACAGGAGAAGAAGGCAATAGTGGCTCAGGAATTGTCGGGTTGCCGGGGTTACTCTCTGGGTCTAGAAGCGGAGGGTCAGGATTTCTCGGGTTGCCTTCTATATCTAGAAGCGGCAGTGGGTTAGGCATTTCGAGGCTACCCTCGATATCTAGTAGTGGTGGCAGGTCATGACTTTCAGGTTCGTTCTCTTGACGCGACTGTGGCTCTGGTGAGCTCGTTGTTTCCGTATCGCGATCAGCACTATTGGAATGCTCTGACATAGTTCTAGGTCATTTTGATTTTCTAGTGTCAAAAATACTTTCAGAACTTGCACTGTGATTCTCATCGATCTCTATTTACCTTGTTTTTTTATCCATCTAAAACAATATGTACCTTTTATACCAACAAATTGGTACGATTTACATACGGTCTACATAGTATTACCTATATTGATCATAATGAAAACATGATTATACTTATTATTTTTACAAATATAGACGCAAACAATAACCATAAATAACTTTACAATAAAGACCTACACAAAATAGTAAATACTTTCGATAATTCGAAGGCATAATTTCCTAAAACCGCAGCACTGCAATTGAATACTCTGAGCTCACGGCGCACGAAACGACTGAAGTATGGGAGCGGGGGCATCGAGGGACGTATTATGACGTTGCGAATGTATGCGTAATTAGAATGTATATGTGCGAGTAGCCTTATAAAGTGCACAAAAAAACTAACCTGGAGTGGCGCTAGCAGTCCCAAAATTTAAAGTGATACGGCGCGATGACGTAGCTTGAAGGAATTTGTATAAGCCTCAGCCGTTTATACACGTTCTTTGAAGAAAAACGTATTTTTTACCGACGTGATTAAACGTTGTGTCAAATAGCGTTTATCAAAATTTACGTTCTATAACGTTGCTCAGCTCAAAGTGTTAAAATAGGATATATTATATTAGTATGTATTTTCTATCTTTGATTTTAATTTCATGGTATTACGAAAATTTCGTAACCCACTCACACTATTTTGAATTAGGTTTAACGTGATTTGCACGTTTGCTCTTAAGTTGTAATCCTGATTTGCGCGAGAAAAATGCTTTTGAATTTTATCAAGTAGTGGTATATACTTATACATTATTAATGGAAATAGTACTTATAAAAAAACCCTCACACCATTTTTGTTTCTTATCTTTTCTATTATTGCTGATGAATATAATTGGGTATAAAGATCCGACTTGCTAACTAGTAATATAATAGTTTATAATATTTTTTTTCTATTTATTTATAAATAATTAATCTATGATACCATTTAAATTATGTGCTTATTTTAATTTGTTTTTTTTTTTGTTATTATACTGACAATATTTTACCTGATTGACATAATTATTTTTTAATTGAGACATTTTAAGCTAATTAATTGAGTTCCTATTTTTTAACTGACTATCTAATTTTATGTTATTTATTTTATTGGCAAAACATAGTGAACTTTTTTTAAATTATAAATTACACCTATATTTTACATAATAAATGATTTATTAATTATTAAAAGATGACACGGTTGGCGCAGTGGGTGAGCGGTCGACTGCTGCCAAGCGCTGCTTGTCGCGTGTTTAATTTCCGTACGGACCAAATATTTGTGTGGCCTACAGATAGTTGTTTCGGGTCTAACTATTTGTGTATGTGAGTTTAAATGTTTGTAAACGAACCCACGATATAGGAGAAATTCCTAGTGTGAGGCCATATTTTTTTTTAGTTAAACCACTGAGCCATTAAATGACTTTATTAAAAATATGAACTTCCCTATTAGCATAACTGCAGATTTATTTGTTACTTCAATATCTCTCTACTCCCCAGCTGACACCCTATCTGTAAATCTCACCTACCTATTTCTAGTATTTACTGTTAGCCAAGGCCGTTTGGTGACCGCAGAGCTAGGCCCTTTCGCATCAGTGACCTTGCTAGCTGTCACATGCCTTATTCATTCTATCTCTCGACTCCGGATTACTAACACTCTTTAGTGACTTCTTTTTACAATAGGATTGTCTGTCATATCGGGCACTCCGTCCGATAAGATGTCCCAACGATAAAATGAAGAAATCCACTACAAACTTTGATCTCGTAGTTAAAAAAAATGTCAAATTTTGTATTCCTGAACTTTTTTGTAAAGAACTTATGTAGTTACAGAAGATTATTCTAGAAATCAGTTTGAGACTGCATCCTTTCCATTATTATGCAAAAATCTTATCTAATCACACTGTAGAGGAGAATTTATAACCATTAACAAACCTTAAAGCTTGCAAGCTTTTTTTGTGTATAGACGTTCGTATACTAAAATGCTGCTGGCTGTGCCCAGCGGTTTCCCCCGCTGTTCACACCACCCTTACCAGTTAGGGTTTTGAAAGATAGATGTTGGGATTCTCAGACCTACCCGATATGCACTCTGAAACGACCGGATCGATTTGTTTGAATTTTTTTCATACAAGTCGGTCCGGCCGTTTTGGAGGAGTTTGGAACAAACATCGCGACATGAGAATTTAAATTTAAGCTTACGTACATATGTCAATGAACTTATTTTCATTAAGAACCAACCAACTTTCACAAACTTTTCAAAAACCCAGTTACACTAACTAGCGGTAAAGTTAAGCAGAGCACACAATGCCTTCTTCAAACGCATGCAAAAACACGCACCAACCAAACAACCAACTTCGAAGACAACGTAAACAAGTACACTTCATGAAAGACATCGTAAAGGAACTTCTACATCGCCTTCTGCTTTCTGTTCATTCAACCATATGCCAAAACAAGATCTGGTTTTTGTGTAAGCAACGTAAAAGTGATGGCGGCCAGTTCCCTTTTAATATGAAGTTATTGCCCCAAAGTAGGTTAGTAGTCGTAAATCCCCACTTAATATTATAAAAGCAAATGTGAGTTTGTTTGTTTGTTACGACTTCACTCCTAAATGGCTAGAGCGATTTTGATGAAATTTGGTACATAGCTAGTTGAGACCCTGGAGATGGCAATAGATTAAAAAAGTGAGAAAAGGGGAGAAAGAGGGAAGAAAAGGGAAAACTTAGCTTTGATATTACAATAAATAAGGCACAAAGACAAAAACTATAGGTAGCAGGTAACCTGAAAATCAGGAAAGGAGAACTGTGTTACCCCTATTAATGCGAGCGAAGCTGCGGGCAAAAGCTAGTAACTTATTTACGGTCATGTAGTAAAATGTTACGTCCATATTATGGAGTATTGAAATTCAATGGATATGGTGATCTGTACGATACTAAAACGTCTTGTAAAGGATATTAACGATGTCGCAACACACGATTTAGCAACAACCCGTGTTGGGATTAGGATAGGAAAAGAATCCTACTGATATCCTACTTCCTACTAATTTTATAAATGCGAATGTTTGTAAGGATGGATGGATGTTTGTTACTCTTTCACGTCAAAACGGTTGAACGGACCTTCATGAAATTTGGCACAGAGATGAATTATAGTCTGGAACTTTTTCCAGACTATAATTCATCTCTGTGCCAAATTGCCATGTCTTTACATGGGATATTTTTTTTTCGATCATCATGCGGGCAAAGCCGCGAGCGCCAGTTTATGAAAATAATAAAAACTAAAAAACACGTTGAATAAGTAAGGGTTTAATTTTTTATAATGCTAGTACAATATTTCATTGTCAATGTGAATGTGATTGACATAATAAATGTTATTCTAATGTAAATGTATTTTGTTTTGTGCCAAATATTTCAAAACCTTTTTGTGTATCTAAAGAGATCTTAAAATACTTTTTGCCGAAGCTTACGACAGTATATTACATAAAATAAGATTACTAATAGTTTAAAAATATTTAGCCTTGATTATTATTCTTATGGAAATACTTAAACGTCATAATTATGTCAGGATATGCTGAAACTAATATCACAGATTACTAAATAGCTACTACGTAGCTAATATTATAATATCTACTAGCTGTGCCCAGCGGTTTCACCCGCTGCTCACTTAGGGGTATGAAAAATCGATGTTGGTCGATTCTCAGACCTACCCGATATGTACACAAAATTTCGTTTAAATCGGTCCAGCCGTTTCGGAGGAGTATGGAAACGAAAACTGTGACACGAAAATTTTATATGACTGCACCATATCCTTACAAATAAAAACTTTTATTTTGATTTGATTTACAATAATTGGAAGAGTAATAGGTATGTCGTGACTTAGCTTTCAGGTATATGGAAAAAGTGGGTGAATATTAACTTCTAAGATTTTTTTAGGGTTCCGTACCTCAAATGAAAAAACGGAGCGGAATCATCTGTCTGTCTGTCAAGACCCTTTATCTCGGGAACACATGGAGGTATCGATAGTGAAAAAAATAACTCTCTTAGTCTACGCAGTCAAAAGATATGGCTGTTTTTGACGGAAGTTAGTACGGAATCCTCGGTGCGCGAGTCTCACTCGTTCTTGGCCAGTTTTAACATGGTAATTAACTTCACCTTTTACTAATTACAGGCAAAGCTAATAAAACTGTGTTGAAAAGAATGAGTGATATCTTACTTTAAAGTTTGTGAGGATGGATGTATGTATGTTTGTTACTCTTTCACGTCAAAACGGTTAAACGGATCATGATAAAATTTGGCACAGAGTTAAATTATAGTTTGGAATAACACATAGAATACACACTCACTTTTTTTCGATCAAAACGCGGGCGAAGCCGCGGGCTTCAGCTAGTATATAATGTATAATAAAACATAGCAAACAGTGACATGTAATTCCTAAATTGAGGTCGCATATACTCACCTTGATAAATAAAAGTATTTTTAACCAATCGTAAGCCTAGTAATGTGTTTATTTGGGTAAAAGAAGAAGGCCTAAGATTATTCAAAGATATAAACGTACCAAGCTTAAAAGAACAAGAAATCTTCACCATTCCTTATTTAACAGCAACGCCTGTTCAATACATTTTATCTCACACAATACAATATTTCAATATGGATCGAGCTTACAGGTAACAAGGGGGTTTCCTATCGGCTCGCAGATTGTAACTACGATGTTTGTGTTCGATTGTGCGAACAAACACAACTCAAACACTGGGGGATACACAAGAAATAGCAGATTGCTAGGGCAAGAAACACAAGTTTCCTTATGTATTATTTGTTTTGGACTTATTGTTACTAGAAGAATATTTTCGATCAACTACGAAAAAGTTTGTAATCGCTGTCTCGATAATGTCATGAAACTCGTTCTTTGACGCATTACATTTTTGACTTCTCAATTTGTATCGAATAAATGACAAGAGGGCCCAGACAATGGCACTTTTTGTCAGCGTAATCGATTGTATAAATGTCCAGATAATAGTTAAAAATGCATTGATCTGACAAAAGCTATCGAAAAGGCTTTGACTGTCGAAAGTCCTTGTGGAAATAGAAGACGCTTTGAGAAATTTGGCACATTTTTTGGCCTTCGGATTCGAACACAATCAAAGTTAAAGTAATTACATGCAAACTTGTTATGCAACGAACAAGAATTTAAACGAAATAAAAACCATTAAACAAAGCTACTCTAATGATTCTAACTTATGCAATAAACGTAAAGGGCAATAGGAAGAATGGGTGGGTTTTAGTCAGTAAAATTCTGACACGCCCCCCCGCTCCGCTCAGAGCGGGGGAAGTTATTTGTTGTTTACAAGAATGACTGAAACTTAAGGAGTATTTAGTACTCCTCCTAAACCGGTAAATTGTGCGAATATAACATTTTGTTTCTACCAATTACTCTTCCACATGCTGCCAGCCTGTCTATAGCCCATAAGCAGTAGATGCACTTTACTTAGTTCGTTTACTGCCTCCGGTCACACAGATTAGTCGATTGGACGAACACGGGTAATAAAACGGGCAAAAACAAGCAGGGACGTAAATACCGTAAATATTGGGGAAACTCAGCAGGTTGCAGGCGCTAGTACACTCAGGAACACACATATGTAACCACTAGTTACTGAACGAAGTGGCTCCTATTGTACTTAACGTCATGTCTATAAATCCTGAAAGGTTAGGTTAGGTATATTGGGGTCATACACATATGGGTGTTCGGACAAAATAACTTAAAAATTTACGACAATAACTGAAGTCTTTTATTTTTTAGTTAAATCATTGTTACTTTTCTGTTTGCTCATAATATTTCAAGCTTTGAAATAATATGTCTTTATTTAAAAAAAAAAACAAAATGTTTCAAAAGTCTCTTCGTGTGGACTGTTCAGATTTGGGGTATGAGTGATTGGATAGATGTAGTTAATTATTTTGTACATTTTTGCTTAAACATCATTGTCGCATTTACGTTATATATAATGAATATTATATTTATTGGGTGCTTGTTAATAATTGCGCAAGATATATTTATTTATTTCCAATAAACATGCTGTTATACGGATTTAGGTCTTTTTGGTGGACCTAAAAATCAACCACATTTTAATTTCTGCTAAAGCTACCTTGTATCGAATATTTTTTATTTTGACAACACTGGATAGCCGCCATTTGTTGGAGTCCTTGTTAGTACAGCTACGTGCCATTTTCTAATTTACGATTTTTTTAAATAAAATTAAGTGTTTTTGTCAAAGTTCAGTGCGTCTTTCCTGCTTGGGTTATAATTTGGTAAGTTATTATTTTATAATTTAGTAAATATTGCGGCGATATGCCTTTTGAGGAGTATTTTCAAAGTTTCTTTTGTTGTTTTACTAACCTTAAAAATAAAATGGCTGCTTTGATTTTAGTTTGAAAAATCTCTCCTGTGGACATCTTTCGTGTGAACATAAATGTCCACTGGAAAGATGCATGTCCACAAAAAATAACATTTTAATAGTTTCCTATGTTAATAAAGCTACAATGTTGGTAAAACAAGCAGGCGGGCTGAGATAGCATGATTTAAAAACTGCATCATTGGTATCGGCTTCCAAAAAAGGAGCCTGATTATTTTTTTGCAAAATGCAAACTCAAACATGCTAAGCACCCAAGCTTAGCATGTTTGAGTTTGTTTCAGGTACAATGCCTCGATCCAGTCGGTCTAGAACCCAATTAACAATTGTAAAGGTATCGAGATTGTTCCTGTTGATGATAATCATGTTCCTGAAACACAGAGAATAGCGGATGCAAATAAATGTCGTCCGTTTAAAGGTACCTTCCAAATCCACCAAGTTGTATGAAACACTGAACCTAATTTACTGCACGCCAGGAGATTAAGCTGTATTTTATGCCCCACCAGCGCCACTCATGTTCCTTGTCCTAATTTTGAAATAAGACAAATTCATATTGAATGTGTCTCAGATCCTATAGAAGATTCATCAGTAGGTTATTCAAGGCCTTCGTCAAGTATTTCTGTGACTAGTTCACCATCTTCTCATAGAACAGCATCTGTATCAATTGTCACTGGACCAAGAACTCCTTCGCCATTGTTGTTAATACCTTCTCCAGAACTTCTAAACAATGTGACTAATCAACCGGGTACTCAGCGAAAGAGCATTCTATGTGAGAGTAACTATTCTGATGACTCAGTTAACCACATGAAAAAAACTAGAGTAAGACATTCGTTCTTCTTAAAGGCACGCCACAATGAAGAACACGCCACAATAGTGGCGGTAAGTCCCCTCTTTGAGGAGTGGCTGGAGAGGCGTCATGGCGTCCTCACCTACCACCTGACACAGGTCCTCATCGGACACGGAAGTTTTGGTAGGTTCCTGCACATAATCGGGCGAAAGGAAACGCCCGGGTGTCACCATTGTGACTATCGCCCGAAGGACACGGTGGAGCACACAGTGGCGGTCTGCCCAGCTTGGGCAAAACACCGCCGTGCCCTCGTATTGGCGATCGGCAGTGGCGATCTCTCGCGTCCGGCCCTGGTTCAATCCATGGTCCGGAGCGAAAGGGAATGGGAAGCACCACACCTCCTTCTGTGAAGCAGTAATGCTAGCAAAGGAGGTGGCCGGGCGTTTGAGGGAGCAATGGGTAGCTTACCGTCCGTCCGTCTATTGACGACAGGCCAGGTTTCACGTGCGCCTCAAAGAGATGTCAGAAAAGCAGAGGGGCTTGCCACAGCCTCCGCCTGCCGGGGTTGCGGGTTGTTCGAAAGAGATACCGGCCCCGGAACGTAAAGGACAATCTATTGTCCTTTAGAAACATGGGTGGGTTTTAGTCAGTACAAGTCTGACAACACTCCCCGCTCCGCTCATTTATTTTCTTAATTTCCCACCCCAAAAAAAGACCTTCATTCTTTGAAAATGATTATAGTGATGAAAAACATTTTTGAAAGGTATTCTTATGGTTTTTTTTTTGGTTTGACATTTGATTTATTAATCAAAAATAAAATAAATAAAGATAAGAGGCTAAAATAAATAAAAAATGGTATAATTTCAATATTTGACCCTTGAAAAATTACATTTTATTACTAACTAGCTGTTCCACGCGGTTTCACCCACGCTGCTCAGCACCTGTTGGTCGTAGCGTGATGTTATATAGCCTATAGCCTTCCTCAAGAAATGGACTATCCAACACTAAAAGAATTTTCCAATTCCAACCAGTAGTCCCTGAGATTAGCGCGTTCAAACAAACAAACAAACAAACTCTTCAGCTTTATAATATTAAGTATAGATATTATCAAAGAAAAAGATTGTTGCTAAGATTTTTTTGTTTGTATTTACCAAAGTACCTACCTATTCTTGACAGGATAACTTTTGTTAATAATTACGAGTTTAAATGGCAAGTAAATTTCAATATCCACAGTGATTATATTATATTAACCTCTCTTCTGTGGAAACGGGTCTTTTCTGTAGACGTAAAAAATTTTTAAAGTGAAATAACTTGCTGAAATTCGAATAACGATCTGGTTTTTGATTAATTTCTAATTACTTGTAACATTACCTAATAAATGAGACTGATTTGAAAAAAAAACAACGACTTTTTATTTCGAACATTTTTATAACCCGTTTTGTGTATGACCCATTGGTACTTTTAGTATTACACATTTCGTCAGTTATATTTATGTATTATGTAATGGGGGCGAGGCCATAGCCATCATCTGAAGAAAATTCCAAATACGGACCGCTATTGAGAAATTTCTGAAGGAAAAACTCAATAACAGAATGCCAGCGGGTGTGGAACCCAAGACCCTATGCGCAACAGTAGCGTTTGCGATCACTAGACCGACGAGGTGAGGCTTTATACTATTTTTTGTCTCAAAAAATGTTGCCCCTCACTAGGAATTTCTCCTGTATCGTGGGTGCGTTTACAAACATTTAATCTCACATACTGCTGCGCCAACCGTGCCGTATTGTATTGAATGTTCTATGTCGTTACGAATACTCATTTTGGAATCTATATTCGTTTCAACATCAAACTGAGTACCTTAATTATAAGAACAATGTATAGTTTGTAGGAAATAAATGGCCTTTTTTTACTTTTTTCAAATGTTTAGGTCCTATATCAAAGTTGCAATCGTTATTATATTTTACTTTTGCAGTGTGCACATGCTTGCATGTGAGTCGACACGTGCATGTATGTAACCTGCATTGCATCTTCTCGAGAACGTTCGAGAAAAGATCAAAGAGGATTCATGTTATGGGCCCGTCAGTGTATAATAGACGGAGCAATTTATGGTACCTCAACTATGGGCAGCTCAAAGCTCGTTTGAAGAAATGACTTGTCGAGGAAGCGAATTGAATCAAGCAAAATCCGTCAAATGTACGACTTTAAAAATACTCGTACATTTGGCGAATTTTGGTGATGAAGTTGTAACGTGTAAATTAATTTGACTTTTGTTAGTTAACTGACTGTTAGCTTTAATTATTTTGTATGTGTATTTCTATTATTGGGGTGGCTTTTTTATGTTGTAACTATTTTGACATAATATTATTTTATAAATTGACTTTATTATTGTATTCTTTATGATAATTAATTAATTAAATGTAGGTAATGTATGTGTCTATGACTTGTAAAAATCTCTTACCAATATATAACAATGAATACCTACAAATAATAATATGTTTTCTGCTCCTTACTGTACATTTCACAGGTAACTAAATTCGATAACGGCATGTATAAAAGATTGGCTCGTGTGATGTGAATGAATATGGGGTCCTCGCGGGACGCTCGTCGTATCCATGTTTTATAACTCTATCTCAGCTCAGATTATTTCAAAATGGTTCCCGCAGCGCCCCCCCACGATATTGTTTCTTTATCCTAAGTTTACGGTACACCGGAGAAATATGCTTTATGATTTTATTTCGTGGTTTCGTAGCTAATGTTATTGAATAATGGGTCTGTGTGGGAGTATTAGGCCGCGATTTTCAAGTAAGTTGCAAATTGCTTTTGTAATACAAAATGAGAGAATTCAAAACTTTGATTTTATTGAATTAAAATGTAAGTAGGAATTGACACCAAAGTTATATAAACAGACATGAGACATCAAAGGTTGATTTTATTGCGAGCTAAGTCTAAGTAGTCAAGCTTTTTCTAGTCTAATGCAACTTTTTCTTAACTGAGAAGTGCTGCAGAGTCTAAAAAATAAATAACATAAGATCACGGCTGTAATCCTCGAAATGTAAAGCAGAGTATCCTCAATACTGATAAATTTCTGATGGAAAAACCTATTGAGTCACAGTTAGTTAGTTATATGCCTAATAATGTACGAACGGACTAACAAGATATTACAATGAAAATAATAATTGCGCTACTACAGGTAAATGATTTGAAAAAGTCTAAAATAATAAAGAGAGACTTAAAGATTAGTTGTTAGCTATTTGTCTTCGTGTATAGTTTTAATTAAGTGCTTTGAAAAATGTGAATTATAATTTAAAATGTCAACAGAGAATTCTGCAGCAATGCGTGTTACTACAAAATGTTCTATTAACAAATATAATAATATGATATAACTTAACATAATTAATAGCAAACATGGTAAATATCCCGTTGCAAATGTTATAAGTGATCATGTCAATTTAAAAACGACTCCATTAAATAAAAAGTAAAATTGATGTCTGCCAGGTAACTAATAAGTTGCGGCGGGTAGGTCACCATTTATCACATCACCGCGTAACGCAATAAAGTCACCATTTAGGGACAAATTTATACGTTGGCGCACCGCCAGCCGTGTCAATTTACTTTATAGCTAGTTAAATTCGATAAGCAACTTAGTGACTTTAGTTTGATATTGATAAAATGTTGACATGAGCAATTTTCATGGTAAATGTAAATATAAATAAATATCTTGGGACAACTCACACACGGCTATCTGATCCCAAGCTAAGCAGAGCTTGTGTTATGGTAACCAGACAACTGATATACATACTTATATAATTTATAAATACATACATATTAAAGATAAATCACACCCAGACACAGAACAAACAATCATGCTCATCACACAAAGTTTGTCCTGGGTGGGAATCAAACCCACGACCTCCGGCTCAGCAGTCAGGGCCACTAAGCACTAGACCAACAGGCCCGTCAAAAATGTTGACATGAGCAATTTTCATGGTAAATGACTTTTATAGTGCGCTTGCCTAGGTAAGTCTATGTAAGTTTCCTCTGTGCTGAGGTACATGATACTTTCCGATAAAAGCATCAACAGACAGTGGTCATGAGCCTTATTTTTGTGGATGGGAAATCATTAAATAATTTCTCAGCTCTTGGCGGCACGGGGGGAGTGTCAGGCTTGTACTGACTAAAAAAAACCCATGTTTCTTCTATTGCCCTTTATGTTCAGGGGCCACGTTATCTCTTTACTCTGCTTTGCGGACGGTGAGCTACCCATTACTCACCATCCACAGGCCCGCTTCTACGGCGCGCAACCGGGAGTCGTCTCGCGGCCTGAAAACCAGTCTTATCAGGGGCACCGTGATACCCAGTACTAATTGGGTTAAGAAGATCAAATAGGCAGTTGCTTCATGTCAAATACGGTATTCAGCTGCATCTGGTTAGACTAGAAGTCGACCTCGACATGGTCTTAACGTAGGAAAGAGGTTTTTCTTTTTTTCTTATCCTGCCTAGCAGATGCTGCCACAAGCTGTAGATGTGTGATGATATGCGGTACATAATAAAAGTCAGAAGAGCCAAAACACCATAACATTTTCCTTCATTTCCTATCTTTCTCAAGATAAATAAATATCCTGTCATTTAAGACAGTAACACTATCCCGGAATATTGGTACAAGTGCACAATGAAAGAAGCAAACGTGTCGAATTACGAAGTAAACCAAATGAAAGCGTGCGTGTGTTCTCAGAGAAAATAGGCCAGTTTTATAAGGATTTAGACGAAAAAACAAGAGGATAAAACGTGTGAATAAACACGAAACGTGCGATAAATCCTGGACTAGTCTGTGAGGCTGCGTCTCACGCAAAACATCTTGTTTTGTATTCACGAATCACTTAATGATTTAACTTAGGGAATCAACTGTTTCTGCCAAGAGTTACGAAACCTTGACAAAAGTTTTACCCAGTGGTTTCCTTTTCTTAGGAAAGCAAAGAGGTTTTCCTTTTGTAAAGTATCATACATTGTTGCCGCTAACATACAATTGCCTTGCGGTTGAAGCGGTTTCAAACTACAATTAATTAATTAATTCTTAAGCGATGTCACTCAGACACTCAGTGAACTAATTTGCGCCGACTGAAATCGAAGCGCAATTGCGAGTGCAATTGATTAAGTTAAATCTATGTCTGTCGACAGGAATATAGAATTATCCCATTCCAATTGAGCTACTAGCGAGCCAATTTGTTGCCCTGAGACATGGCGAGAAGCCTCTGCCCAGCAGTGGGTAATCATGAGTTTAATCATCATCTGCCCAGGTTTTGCCAATTATGTTAGGGTGGGCTTCTAGACTAACCAATTAGCAGTGGGACACTATAAGGTGATATAATATCTAGTTCGCGTCTAGTTTTCTTTTCGATAATTCTGCGGATTTGTCGAAATTTCAGAGTAAGTTTGATCTTAGAGATCTACCTTTATTGAACGGTGTTTTGATTTACGTCACACCAATTATATTAATATAGATGATGGAATAGCAAACGAAATTATAAAAGGGTGTGTAGACTATATAATAAATGCTATAACAAACATATATAATGACATTTTATCTACAGAAATAATACCACAACAGTGGACATCCTCGACTATAATATTACTACATAAGAAAGGTGATAGGGCAGAAATAAATAACTATAGACCGATCAGCCTGATCTCCAATCTTTACAAGATATTCGCCAAGGTAATATTGAACAGAATTAGCACAATTCTGGACCAAAATCAGCCAAAAGAACAAGCTGGATTCCGAAGCGACTTTTCAACAATGGATCATATTCACGTCGTAAAACAGATTATCCAAAAGTGCAATGAATACGGGAAAATATATTACTTAGCCTTCGTTGATTACAGTAAGGCATTTGACTCTCTAAAACATGCACACATTTGGGATGCTCTACACTCGCAAGGAGTACACACAAAATATATAAGGTTAATTAGAAACATTTACAAGGAGTCAACGGCAAAAATCCAGACAGAAAGAAAGGGAGTGCCCTTCAAAATTAAAAAGGGAGTACGCCAAGGTGACCCCCTTTCACCAAAACTATTCTCGGCTGTGCTAGAACATATATTTAGAAAACTCAATTGGGATGTATTTGGGATAAATATAAATGGCGAAAAGCTAAATCACCTTAGATTTGCAGACGACCTGATTTTGCTTAACGAAAACCAACAGGGCTTGGAAATAATGCTAACGCAATTAGATAGAGAAAGCAAGAATGTGGGTTTGTCTATGAATCCAGACAAAACCAAAGTAATGACAAACCATGCAAAGACACCTATCTTATTAGACGCCAACCAAATAGAATATGTCGATGAATATGTATATCTGGGGCAAATTATTGCACCGGAGAACCAGATGCAGAAAGAAATAAACATCAGAATAAGTAAAGCTTGGAAAAGATTTTGGTCCCTGAAGGAAGTAATGAAGAACCCACACATACCCTTAAAAGATAAGACCACTGTGTTTAACTCATGCATATTGCCATGTTTAACTTATGGAGCACAAACCTGGGCCCTAACTGGCAAACAGAGTGGAGCACTCAGAGTGTGTCAGAACAAAATGGAGAGGAGCATTCTCAACCTGAAGTTAAGAGATAAAATTAAACTTAAAAGTATGAGAAAAAAGACAAAAATCACAGATGTCACTTACACAGTAAAAAAGCTTAAATGGAACTGGGTAGGCCATATGTTGAGAAACAAAAATGACAAATGGACTAAAAAGGTAACTGAATGGTACCCACGAGATGGGAAAAGAAAGAAAGGTCGTCAAAAAATGAGATGGGAGGACGATATCAGAAAGGTAGCTGGTACTACATGGCAAAGAAAAGCCGCAAACAGAGATACGTGGAAAAGCCTAGGGGAGGCCTATGCCAAACGGCAAACTGATAATACCGTTACCGATGTCGAAGATTAGAATGGAGAGATAAACTATTAATATTAATATTACATATAAGTTAATTAAATTATTTATGAATAATGTTAAATGCATGAAATTTTACTAGCTTAGGAATTATAAATAATTGAATTGTACCTAATAAATTGTAATTAAATAAATATATCATTAAATAATTTGTTGTAATGTAAGGTAATTTAGTTACAATTGAAATGTAATATTAATTGTATTATAATTGAAAATTATATATTACAAGTTATAATTCAATAAAATAATGTAATGAAATTATGTAGAAATGAAATGTATTTATGTAATAATGTCATTATCAGTAATAAAGGCTATTTGAATTTGAATTTGAATTTGAATTATAATTAACTAGTTGCGCCCGCGGCTTCACCCACGTGTTATAAAAAAAAGTATTCATTTTTTATCCTGTTAACTTTGTTCGAGTACTAGGAACTCGCATGGTAGGGTTTTTTAGCGTTTCCAGCTCGAATTAATTACGTGAAAAAGAATTGTTTGTACATATTTTTTTATATCGTTTGTCGCGAGCCTTCGTTTTAACTAGAGTAGGTTATCAGAGTACCTACCAAACATTGTTTATAACGCGACCTTCCGATAAACTATTGAACCTGATTTCTGTAAGTTAAATTATGGTTTTTATCGTTCGAGGGTCAGAGGTAAGCAACTCTTGGTACTTCCAAATACTGATAACAGTATATTACAGTTACTGGAAAGTATCCTGTGCCTATGTTCTTGTATAGATTCTTTTTTACCAATTCTTTGTGAATGAGTGGACATTGTGGGCCTTGTAGATTCCTAGACCTTATCTACGGTTACCTTATTTTACGGTTTCTAAAGTAAGCAATTATTTAATGTCGGGCTTAAACGCTGTCCCTTCATACTTAAGTTCTAAAACTGTAACAACAACATTTTAAAATCAAATGATTTTTCAAGAGTAACCATGGTAACCATGTTGGTTCTTCTCTGTAAGTTACGACTAACCCGAATCTTTTATTTTCTCGAGATTCCATAATTGTCCATGTATGACTGTGACATGTATGAATGAGACCTTCACAGAAATAAACATGGTCTTTTTGATTAGAGACAATATATTTTTTTATAGAGACCGGAGAAGTCTTTCAAGGTATGCACGGTGACCAATAAAGCCTATCCAAAACCAGTTTATACGAATCTCTCATTGTTTTGAAAATCTATGCATAGGCCGAGCCCATGTCTGGAAAGGTAAAGTTTGTGTGTCGTCGTGTGTACTAAATTTTGGAAGTCGAATTTCTGAAGTCCTACTAATCTGACAGGGAAAATGGAAAAACCTGAATAAATATTAAATAGTGATGAGATAGGTACATACCCGTGTGGATTGCGTGCTTTATTTCCCAGTAATTGAAGCTCCCCGATACCAACACAAGGTTTATTTATATACAAATACTGAAATTATTCGATTAAAAACAATCAAGAACCCAAAAATCTTGTTACTATAAAATGGTTTTAACGAGCAAAGATAATATTACACTGAATAGTTTTACCTTATTGTAAATAAGTCATGTTTGCTTCGGTGGGTGGACCCTTTTCAATATACCCCAGCTTTCGGCTGCGGACGACTACCACAAACAAAATATATCCTTTTCATGCCGTTCAAAAGGTATCCCTAAATCAAATATTTATGTTCAACTTAATAATTAATGCGTCCTCATCAAATTACAACTCTGTATGATGAAAGAAGAGGTTTGCCTTTATCCGGCTCGAAGGACCAATTGTACAAGTCTCAATATTATCTCGCTTTTAATTAACACAAGGTTGCCCAGAGTAAGGCAATTTATCGAAGTAAATACCGTTGAGGTCGTGTTCCGCAAGAAAATCTTAACACTGGGATTTAGAAAGGTGACGGTACGGTACAACGCCATCTGTTATTGAAAATGCGGTACTAATCTAATGTCAAATGTTGATTTTTATAACTTTAATATTTTTGTGTGGTTTTTATTTAAACAGATTTGACAGATGAGTTCAGGAAGTCAATTTCAATGAACATAAACATCTCCAAACATGAGAAAACATTAGAGGAGGTAATTTATTTTTTTATGATAAAATATTCTTTTGAGGGCTTCAGAGGCTAAAGTAAAATTAATAAGGTAGTCGGGAAAGGTACGAATGCCCCCGAAAGTTAATTAAGTACCTTTTCCTACGATGTTTTTATAAAACTTTAGATTTTTATGTCCGAGTGTGAAGGCCCTCTAAAATGCTTATTTGATTTTGTTACTTTTACAAAGGACGGGGGTACTTAATATTACTTTATTAAAATGATGTCTTTATAAAACAACGTTTTTAAATGGAACATTTTCATTTATTTGCGTAGATTCTGTATGAAGGAAAATTATGAACAGAAAGACAAAAATTACGAGTTACATAATTATTTTTATGAGAACAATAAACTGGAAAGCGACAAAGAAGAAAATGTTATAATAGAGTATTATTTTAATAGCTGGTTTGAGGATTGTCCCCGTACTGAAAATGTAAACTTATTGCCTAATAAAGTAGAAACTTAGTAATAATAAGTTAATAACAAAAGTTTGGAAGCTTTTTTTTTGGGGTGGGAAATCATCCAATAATTTCCACCGCTCTGGGTAGAGCGGGGAGGCGTGTCAGACATTTACTGCCTAACCCACCCATGTTCCTTATATTGCCCTTTACGTTCCGGGGCCGCGGTATCTCTTTCGAACAACCCGCAACCCCGGCAGAAGTTTAAAACCTTAGATAGATTGTTGACTTGTTTTGAAAGTATCGATGCGACTCCTTAAATTCATATGGAATTAAAAAAAAAAAATTAACACATCACACATCGGTGAAGGAAAAAAACGGGAGGGACCTTAATAACCAATATATGTAAGTCTAAAATCGCTAAGCCGTCTTGAGCAAGCGTGGTTATCAATGCTCGTGCTTTCTCTGTCATAAAAAGGCGATTGCCCAGCAGTGGGACAGTTATAGGCTGCTAATAATATTACACAAACAGCCAGACCCGGAGATCTTGTAGATTATACAAATATTTAATTCGTGCGGGTATCGAACTCGCGGCGTAGCAGCCGATCGCTCACCCACTGCGCTAACCGTGCCATCAAAACAAGATAGCAGATTTTAATAGACAATACCTAAGCCAGGTCTTGCAAGACACACTACACCTGAAGCTTCGCTAATAGAATATATAGAAGGATAGTTATAATGTAATTAACAACGATATTGTGCTTGTAGTGCCGTGTACTGCTAATGAATACCCGCAACTATTGTCTGGGAGCAGGCGAAGTAATTTATCTTGGAAACCTAATTAATTACAAGTTTGTACCTATGTAGTGTGTGTTATGAACTCATAAACTTTATAAGGGTGCATTCTGACTGCGGACAAAAAAAAACTCAGCAGACACTTTTGAATGTCAAAAACATAAAGATGAAGCTACAGTCCCAGTCACAAGGCATAATAACTTGTGAAAGTACCGTAGTGGCCGATTCCGAAACGGTGATCTCTATGTAGAAGAATGGGCAAGTAACTCCATGGACATTCTTATTAATTACTAGCTGTAGGTACCCAGCGGTTTCACCCGCTGCTCACTTAAGGGTATGAAAAACAGATGTTGGCCGATTCTCACACCTACCCGATATGTATACAAAATTTCGTTTAAATCGGTTCAACCGGTTTGGAGGAGTATGGGAACGAAAACTCTTATTACACATATATCCTATTGTGACACGAGAATTTCATATATTAGAATAATATTTTTACAATTTCATAGATACATTTCAGATACGTTCATGATTATACAAATATTACATATATTTGTATAATCAGAACGATGTAGATAAACGTGGACATGAAGATCGACGATCGACGTAGACCGTCGTCGACTGTTGAAGAGGCTGATGTATTGCGATGCATGGCAGCCGCATTACGCTTAGGGTAACCAACCATTTGATTTGTCAAAACACCCAGCTTTACCCTCTTATCATCGGGGCTTTATTTCAGCCTCTGCATTAAAACTTTTACAAATTAAATGACTTTTTGTGAAAACTTTTCATATCTTGAAAAGGTAATCTTACGATCGATCAACCATGACCGTTTTCTGTAAATTTGATAGGTTATCAAACTGTGCCCATATTGATATAAAGTCGTATATTCGATGATCGGCCATCGAATGATATGGGATATCGAATATTTGGTCGGTATAGAGATGATTGAAAGCGACTGGCTTGCTGAGATCGTCCACAGTCTGTCTACACCTTTACACGGCTACGTTCTTATTACAAAAATAAAGTCGTCTCAGTGGATATTAAGCCAGAAATTCATAATTCATGCTTGACTTAAATCCTTGGCTAAAAATAGTAGCGTCTTTTCTTGTCTTAAAAGGGATTATCCTTTGGTGTCTGAAAGCCTAATCAAGGATCCCTGATTTGTGAATAAGATGGCCTATTTCTTGAGGTTTGATTGTGATTGGTTTGCATAAAAGGTTAAAGGTTTAGCCAAAGGACCAATCCATTAACAATCTAGGCTCTAGAAGTCTATTTGTACATTAGAAAGTAAGTAGAAAGCACTACTGTGTTTTTACAATGAGACTTTTTTTAACTAATAATAGCACAAATATATTCAATTTATCAATATAACGATAATCTGTAGCATCAAAGATTGTCGTTGCTTACCTTGAAGAAAAGATCTAAGAGGTTCTAGACAAACTGACATTTTTAGGCGAAAAAAAATGATGAAAATTTATTAACGTACTAGCTTTTGCCCGCGGCTTCGCTCGCGTTAAATTCGGGGTAACACAGTTTCCCTTGCGCCTTATGGATTTGTAATAGCAACGGTAAGTTTTCCCTTTTCTTCCCTCTTTCTCCCTCACATCCCACTTTTTTCAAAAAAATATTAGCCTATGTCCGTCTCCTGGTTCCCAACTATCTCTGTACCAAAATTCATCAAAATCGGTTTAGCCATTAAAGCGTGAAGAGGTAACAAACAAACAAACAAACAAACTCACTTTCGCTTTTATAATATTAAAAAGGATAAGGATAAGTATATAAGTATATAAGTAAGGATTGGATTGACAAAGTTACTGAATAGCTAAATCAATCCAGTTGACAATTGTTGCAGAAACGTATTTTGAATACGATTACCACTTGTCTTAACGACAGGATCTATCTATATTTTTGCAGGGGAGAAGTTAAACCGGCCAAATGTGATTCGAACTTGCACACCTAGGGTGCTGTAGTACACGTACTACGTAGATTTAGAAGGTTGATTTTTTAACAGATCTAAAGGACCACAGACTTGAATAAAACTTTCAATTTTAAGTCGATACCTCTACGCGTTCCCGAGATAAAGGGTCTTGACAGACAGGCAAACAGACAGACGGACAAGAAAGTGATCCTATAAGGGTTCGATGTACGGAACCCTAAAACCAACAAAACTTTTTCAATATTTTAATTATTACATTGGAGTCACCAGAAGAACAAAACAAAAGTGTATTATTTTCCCCTTTTCTCCCCAGTTCTTGAACAAAGTAAATTAATCAGAGTGCAGAGTAGATTCCTTCCAAAGAGAGCTCTATTCGCACCGAACTGAATAGTTTCCACGTTCACAATACTGAACAATGAACCTTTTGTACGTGCAGAATTATCGACGAAGATTTGCAAAATGTATTCAGATAAGACGGGGTTTGCTCTGTTCTAATCTTAGTGTCAGCAGTGTGGGAATACTTGAGATAGAATTATAGAATACTAGCTTTCGCCCGCGGCTTCGCCCGCGTTTTATTTGGGGTAACACAGTTCCCCTTGCGCCTTATT
This sequence comes from Ochropleura leucogaster, assembly GCA_958449745.1. Taxonomy (NCBI): domain Eukaryota; kingdom Metazoa; phylum Arthropoda; class Insecta; order Lepidoptera; family Noctuidae; genus Ochropleura; species Ochropleura leucogaster. The sequence continues at coordinate 14,842,005 of OY288206.1, read as the reverse complement.
GATTTGTAATAGCAACGCTAAGTTTTCCCTTCTCTTCCCTCTTTCTCCCTCACATCCCACTTTTTTCTCTTTCCTCATTTATCGTTTTTTTTAAAGTTAGCCTATGTCCGTCTCCTTGTTCCCTACTATCTCTGTACCAAAATTCATCCAAATCGGTTCAGCCATTAAAGCGTGAAGAGGTAACAAACAAACAAACTCACTTTCGCTTTTATAATATTAGTAAGGATGTACCTATGTACCGATATGTTTACATTATCATCATCAGTAAGCAGCAGTCCATCGCTGGGCCACTCGATTCGTGGCAGCACTCATCCAGTTGCTACCTTACTAAGGTCGTCTCTTCTTACTATGCATCAAGTAATGTTCCTTCTTTTGCCATTTTTTGTTCCGGGGGCGCGGTATCTCTTTCGAACAGCTAGGATAGCTAGGATTCAACCCCCTTTTTTTTCGGGTGGGAAATTATCCAATGACTTCCCCCGCTCTGGGCGGAGCGGGGGGGCATGTCAGACTTGTACTGACTAAAACTCACCCATGTTCCTTCTGTTGCCCTTTACGTTCCGAGGTCGCGGTATCTCTTTCGAATAACCCGCAACCCCGGCAGGCGGAGGCTCTGGCAAGCCCCTCTGCTTTGCTGACTCTCTTAGAGGCGCGCGTGAAACACGAACGCGCCGTCGACACGGCCTGTCGTCAATCGACGGACGGACGGTGAACTACCCATTGCTCACCGCCCACAGGCCCGCATCTACGGTGGCCGGGAGTCGTCTCGTGGCGCCCGGCGGGATTCAACCCCTTAGAAAGACTACAAGCACAGCCTGTTCCATACATAGCTTGCGACCTAACAACGAAAGAATTTGTACATACTTAGTTAAATTCAATAGCCATTCTCTTGTATGACTTTTAAAATAATTGCTGCTTGTATACATAGTGTGCTGTGACTGTATAGGGATGAATTCAAATTCATGTTAATTTTGAGATAAGGCACGGTGCTGTAAGCCAAAAGCCTGAAGCAGGAAGAAACGAAAATACAAACTGATAAGGGAACATCCAAATCAGTACTTAGCCATTGTGTATTATGTGCACGAAACATACATTATATCGTGTTATCACAAAGATTTACATGGGAAGAAACTGTTTGTAGAAAAATTGTGCAGCTCTAGGTTAGTAATTTATTTATCCATGGCCTTGTTTCAACAACAACAGTTCACGTTATTTTCACTTTGAGGATAACCTGATGATGCTTCATATGATAACCTTCTTGTAACAACACAATCATAATGATAACAAAACAATAACTGAAACAAAAACTTGTTAAATACTTGTTATGGCTTAAAATTGGGCAAGTCATATTAAAAGAGAAGTTAATTAAATAAATTATTTGTTACAAGTTCTAAAAACAAACCAAGCTGTTGTTCCAACACTCATTGAGAACGCCAAAATGAAAGCTCTTGAAATATTTTCATCAAAACTGGAGTGTTTCTACCCGCAAAGAGTTAAACCATAACATCGTAAGCCCTTTGAAAATAGCCCATTTTTGTTTGATCTACCTCACCCTTCCCACTCATTCTTTACTTCAAATTCGAGGGGGTATTCGGAATGATTGTTGGGGTTCTCAATAGCTTGGTTGTTAATAGTTCAGTGGCTGCTATCGCAGTGATTGAGCAAGCCAAGGCCACGACAGTTCGTGCTCCGAATGAAATACAAAACGCGTGTTACAGTAAACAGTGGCATTAAAACAAATCGAGATTATATTAGTCATTGTTTACAGATGATTGTGACTTGTGTGTTGTTATGGATTGGGTTGAGTTTATAAAAATAATAAATTAAAAGGTTTATTGCAGAAACTTGTACAACTTTTACAGTAAATATTACAATGGGACCTCTTTTTAAGTAAAATATATACCTGTGCTAGGAGGCCCCGCTCTCCAATAACAGGCTAGAAAACGGTACAAGTGGTACGCATTAAAAGGGGAAAAAATATAATAATAAAAAATCGAAAAACAAAGAAACCCTAATTAATAACTAAAATTAAACGAAATAAGACCAAATACCCTCTTTCGGCCCCTATGCTTTGCTGGCAATTCTTTGAGGCGCTCGTGGCGTCAACACGGCCTGTTGTCAATAGACGCACGGCCGAAGAGATACCCATTGCTCACCGTCCACAGGCCCGTATCGAAGGTGGCCGGGAGTCGTCTCGCGGCGCCCGACGCCCGGGGCGTCTCTCGCGACGGTTGGGTATGTTTGAGGTTCTCTCCCTCAAACGCCCGGCCATCGCCTTCGCTAGCATGATGGCTTCGCAGAAGGAGGTGACCGCTTCCCGTCCCCTCTCGCTCCGGACCATGGACTGAACCAGAGCCAGAAGCTCGCATAGTAGGAACAGTTTTTCATACTTGTTAAAAAGTGCATCAGTTTTGCGATCTATGTTTAACTAACTTAGGTTAGTCCTTGGTCTGCAACCCGCATTAAACACGAGAAGAGGATGAACTTGAATTCTAAAAGTTTGTGTAATTGCCTGCTGGTAAAAGCAATTTAATTTGATTTATGTTTTTACCATTGCTATTTAATTTGATTTACGGCCCGATCTAGTATTTTAAAAAGACACGTGTACAAGTGTTTGTGAAAACCTACTTGCAAAATAGATATTTATCATGATTGGTACCTAATCCTGGGGTAAACAAAACCAGTTTGCAAAAAAGATTTATTCAGTCTTTCAAAAACCGTATACGGTTATCATTGGGCACTATCTACACATAGGTATCTGATGAATAGTATGCATGTAATATCGTATAGAGCAGGCTCGGTCCACAGCTTTTAACTGTACGATCCGGAAGACAAATTGCCGACGAAGCTCAAAAGTCAGCCCAAAGCATGGCCAGTATTCTAAAGTGATTGCTCTAGCTATCTCTAGGGTGATCTACGAGCACTAAGTTAAATTTCTATGCGGCAGAAAGGAGCTCTCTTATATTAAAATGACGATACGACTGTATGGGTATAACGTCATAACTAGTGAAGTTGATTCTCTTTTTTTCTTCTCTTTCTCTGAATAAGTTCACATAAATTGCTTTGTTTGTAATTAGTAACAAAATTAATTTAGAATATTGTTTTTGTGTACACTATTGAATTAAACAGCCCTGTAATTATAGTATTAAGATGGACAACAAATAAATAAAGATTTCAGCAAGCGTAACTTCTGCTGCAACTGAGAACCAAACCCAAGAACGGGTGATTTATTTTTTCTTAAGGAATTTTGGTGGCAGCCTGGATATCGAATTCCTGCCTAGTTGATAGAAAAACACTCGCCTCCTATTACTGGCTAAATTATGAGAGTAGGTACTTTAGTTACCCATGCATGCCTAACCGTTTCAGTATTACAGTCGCGATTACAATTCGTACTTGAAACAGGCCTGAACTTTTCAGAGCAATCAAATGTTTAAAACTTTCATGTGATTAAATAGATAACAACAATTAAACAAAATACAACTGCGTTATCAATTCCACAGATTAATTTAGAAATATCCTTAACAGTTTTATCTTGCTTATAAATGATCGCTTTATCTGTCTCGGAAGCGACCCACGTTTACGTTAACGTCGGTTTTACTCACAAACAAGTTTACTTTAACGTTACGGTTTTTGGTGTGAGCAAATGTATCGTTTATTCATTAAGTGCTCGTACTAATGCTTTGCTTGCGGTTAGAGTTTAGAATTTAGAGTGAGTATTTTGAATGTTGTGCTAGTTTTTAATTATTTAAATGTCTTTCAGTTGCCGTTAAGATTATACAAGGGTTTTGGAGGTAACGCCCGGGTGACATCACTGTGACGATCGTCCGGAAGACACAGTGGCGGTCTGCTCAGCTTAGGCGGAGCACCGCCGTGTTCACTCTACCTCTTGCGTTCGGCACTGGTTCAGTCCATGGTCCGGAGCGAGAGGTAATGGGAAGCGATCACCTCCTTCTGCGAAGCAGTCGTGCTAACGAAGGAGTTGGCTGGGCGTTCGAGGGATAAAACCTCAAACCAACCCAGCCACCGCGGGAGATGCCCCGGGGCTGTGAGACGACTCCCGCCTCCCGTAGCAGGCCTTTGAGCAATGGGTAGGTCACCGTCCGTCTTTCTAGTGACGACAGGCCGCATCGACGATCTGTTACACTCGCGCTTCAAGGAGATGTTAGCAAATCTACGGAGCCCGTCACACCACGGGACGCCACAGCCTGCACTGGTAAACAAAATTCAAAAGAAATAAAGTGAATGGTTTTTAGTGAGTACAAGTCTGATACTCGATCCTGAACTGAAAACAAAACGCCACCATACTACAGCAAAAACAGCATAGGTTCAGCATAACCCTTCGGGTATTACAGACTTGATGTTGTTATGTGTCCTATTGTTTATTTACTTATTAAACTCTGTAATATTTACCTACGATTTTGTAAGTATATTTAAGTTTCTTTATGTTAACGTGGTCTGAAGCTTCAATAAAGTTTTGTTCGCATATTACGGCACGATTGCTGAGTTTGTTTGAACACGAAAGTCGGAAGTCAGGGAAGAACAGGAAAAGAAAGTTTTGAAGAACGGAAATTGAATTTTAAGAAACGTAAGTACGTGACGTACGCAAGTCCCTTAGCGAGCATATTAAATACTAGGAGGCGCCCGCGGCTTCGCGGATATGGGAAAAAATATCCTATGTGTTATTCCAGACATAATCTACCTCTGTGCAAAATTTCATCAAGATCCGTTCAGCCGTTTTGATGTGAAAGAGTAACAAACATCCATATATCCATCCATACATCCATCCTCACAAACATTCTCATTTATAATATTACAGTAGGATAGTTGGACATATTCTTACTCGACTACGGCAAAGCCGACGGATAGTTATGATTTTGACAGGCCATGTATGTATGTGTGTACACTGTGCACTCTTTCTTAACAAGAATACGGTTTTTCTTTTTGTTTTGTTCTTATTTCTCCAAAAACCTTGTTTAAAACAGCATCCTGAAAATTTTGAGTCATACGTTTTCATCGTCGTTTTTTTTTTTTTTACTTGATTCAAGAGCTTTATCAGTTTAGATATTATTGTTCGTTAAATGTATTAGTATCCTTATAGCAAAATAAAATATGTGCCATTCGATAAGCTATACACAGAATATCATATTTTTTGTTACTTATTTATATTTTTTTATTATATGTTGTGTGCTCTGGTAGCAGGTGTCAAATAAACAGTTTTTTTTTAAAAGCTACAACTACCAATTGGCTTTTACAAGTTACAGATTAGGTACGATTTCGCATTTTAACGTCAATATTAGTATTTAAACGTCTTAAAATTACCTTTGCTTCCGGCTAACCAACAAGCTAGTATCTCTTTTGAACTGCTCACTTATGGCCACGTAACCAAAAAAAGGAGCCATCTAAAAGTAATAAAAAAGGCCATCTTGGGAGCGCATCCGTCCCTCTTGAAGTACTCCTAACTGCGGTAACAATCAGGGTCACTTGGAGTCGGTCTCAAGTGCACATTACGACGCGCATAGACTGTTGAGTATCGTTCTAAGGATCCCCAGCCAGACTAGTCCTGGTCAAGTGTGTACTTAGGGACTAGTAGCTATTTATGAGTGGGCGAAAACGTATTGGGTGATAGATTACGGTAAACTTTTATGGTACTTGAATGCGACTTGTAAGGGGTATGAAGCTTACATCAACCGTTGCGTTTTTCTTACAAGAAACTGGGGGCGTACTTGACATTCTTATCCTTACTAATATTATAAAAGCGAAAGTGAGTTTGTTTGTTTGTTACGTCTTCATGCCTCAATCGCTAAAACAATTTTGATGACTTTTAGTATTGAGATAATTGGGACCCAGGAGACGGACATAGGCTAACTTTAAAAAAACGATAAATGAGGGGGAAAGAGAAAACGTTTTCTTACCGAAAAGGAAAAACTTGGCATTGCTATTACGATAAATAATGTGCAAGGGCAAAAACTACAGGTAGCAGGTGCCTGCATATTAGCAAAGGGGAACTGAGTTACCCCGAATTTAACGCGAGTGAAGCCGCGGGCAAAAGCTATTAAGATATAAATAAACTAAAATATACTAGATATTTTATGTATTGTGCCACAATGTTGTCGTACTTTACCCAAAGGTTGACTGGTAGAGAATGCCTTATGGCATTAAGTCCGCCTATGTACCACTATTGTACATGAAGTTTAAATAAATAAATATATTGACACTTACATTCCTAACACGTTTTGCCTATAAACAAAACAAAAACCACACCAATGGTTCTTAAAAGGTAAACAAAAATATCAGGAATAAATCCAAACTCCAGGTTTATTGATTCCAATAATTGTGCCCGCTAGGGTTGACAGATTGTTAGGAAAGAAATACTTCCATAGAAAAGAGAGGATCCTCCAACCAGACCTGGGATGCTGATGGGTTTTTCCATCATTGCTTACAGTCACTTAGTAACTTTGGTTTTGTTAGTTCTTTATTTCTATCATAGATGGCGCTGTTGTACGTTTTGTACTATTTTAGTATCTGTCTCGCTAGTCTAGTGATCGTTAGCGCGACTGCCGAGCTTGAAGTCCTATATAGATTCGATTCCCTGGCAAGGCGAAGTGTTCTTGGGTTCTGCCTCAATTTTTTTTTTCAGAAGCAGCTACGGATCTTGTATTTGTGCCCGGTTGAGAGCAATAGGCCGCTGTTACATGGAACATAAACCTAACCAGCAAAATGTGGATGTGTTTGTTAGGGTACACCTCTATCTTACCGTTCGAGACTTACAAAGCGTGGTGTCAATTTATGTAAAGTAAAGGATCAGACATTACATGCGAGCTCCAGGCTGATACGAACCCCAAAAATCGGAATAGAACAAAAAATAGAATAAAATATACGAAATTAGACTAGACCAAAAATTCAGCTGACAATATCTTGTGGAATCAACTGTCCTACAAAGTAAAATAAATAAAAATAAATATCTTGGGAAAACTCACACACGGCTATCTGATCCCAAGCTAAGCAGAGCTTGTGTTATGGTAACCAGACCACTGATATACATACTTATATAATTTATAAATACATACATATTATAGATAAATCACACCCAGACACAGAACAAACAATCATGCTCATCACACAAAGTTATCAAAGAGTTCATCAGCGAACTTTTATACGCCCAATATGATAAGCAGTAAAGATTAAATCTGTCTACCATTAACTAAAATGTTTAATTAACGTGGCCATAACGAAGAGAAATAACGGTAACGATGATGGCGTGCCTCTTCAATATGAACAGGTGGTTCCTTGGGTGAGGGGTCTACTGCTGCGAAGATAATGAATACATGGGTTACGTGAATGGAAAGATAATGGGAGAATTTATTATTATGCATAACGTTAACGTAGGTTGTATTTTTGTTGACGATATTTCCTTATTTGAAGACAGAAGGGCGGTTTGTTGTGTCATTTGTTGTCATTATTTAGCTCGTGGGTATATAATAACTGACGCTCGGATTGATCTTTAGCATAGGTTGGTCCGTGGCTGGGTGACATATCGAGTTGCTTTAGAAAGCACGTTAAGATGTTAGTCCCAGCTGTCATTTGTAAATGACAGATAATATAAAAGACATAAAACACACAGTCGTTACACTCAATGTTGGGTGAGTGTAGATCTCCCCTTTTTCGGTCACACAAACATTGCTTTCCTGATATTCTATCAAGAACTGGTTGGAAAAACTTAAAAGATAACAAAGTTCAAAACAAAATTACAGTGAGATTAGTTTTCCAATTCTCCTCGCCGAACCGTTTCGCATGATATCTTTATCATGGGAATTCTTAAAAATAACTTGTCTGCTATTTTTGACAGTTTGCCATTTTTATATTGAACTCAATGTTACGTACTTAAAACATTATGCCTATGGATGCATTGTATGTATAGTATGGGGGTTGGAAAAAGTTATTTAATGTAAACTTATAACATCGAAAGTTGGCTTTAAAAAAAAAACATGTGAAATAGTTCGAACTTTGATACCCAAATATCTAAGTAACTAGAAGATTCCAAGGTATGGTCTAGTACAAAAAATATCGTAATGATGGGGAGAACACGTGGGTCCTTTAACACCCGTTACAAATACTGGTGAAGTTTCTAAAAGTGAGTTTTAAAGTGGTATATTTGTTTGGTTTACAATCTATACCAATTTTTACCTATGTGAAATGAACCTCTATGTACCATACAACATCACAAACCTATTTTATTCCCAGGACGTGTGACGACGTCTCAGGACGAACCAGGACTCTGTTTAGATAGTTCGGTTCCTTCCAAGCTTCCGTCTATAAATACACATGCCGTATTCTTGAGGTACGCTGAGCCAGCAAACTTAAATAAACACTGGTAATTACTATCGCCTTTGTCTACAACGCTATTTATAAATGTTGGATTATACGGAACTAGAGGTAATTTAGAGAAAGAACGGAAAGGAGTATTTTTGTTCTCGGTTTTCTAAAGTTCGTTCTTGTCCAGTTTAATAGTGTTTGTGAGATAATTTGGCACTATGGATGTAGAATAGAATTGTACGCGTTATGCTGAGTTTTTCTTTGACCAAGTGAGAGCTTACATTTTTAAATAAAGAGACCTGAATGATTTCTTATTAATATTATGGTAAAAATTATTTTGGAAACTTTTAATATTTTATGAATATATTAAATATAAATATTTAGATCCGTAGGGTTACCATGACATTTTATACTTATTCCTGTGTGAGAAAGAGATGGTACTAGACACTCTGTATAGCTCTTTATATGTCTCTTTTTCTCAAGACGTCATGGTAGGGTAGTAGATCTGCTTTTCGCATTATGAACTCAAACAAGATTATTGTACAAGATAAATAAAAGTTCTTCTGAGGTGTAGCTTACTAATAATTGCAAGCAGAGTACAGGTATTTAAGGGTTTTATCAGCTTATTTCGCACATAGGCGGTAATCAATAAAATCGCATTTTAAATTGCGACACGATTATGACACGAGTTATCAAAATAAAAACAGCCATTTCAGGTAAGTACATTGACCGAATACTTACAAATACAATCCACTGACTACCTTTTACGGCATCGTTGGTCTATTCATCGCAATAGATACAGCTGAGCGCGAGATCATGGGTTCCGCTTAAACAAACATTAAAAAAAAACCGAACCGACCAGGTGTCTTTGAGTAATCGATGAACATACATAAAAAAAAAGATTTGAACGAATTAAGAACCTCCTCCTTTTTTTGAAGTCGGTTAAAAAAGTAATTCCAGAATCGGGACGGAGTCTAGATTTGGACCAGTCTGAGGGCAATAGGCGAAAGGTTTACTTCTTATTAAATAGGGTTTTAAAAAATAACATGCAAAATGTGATCTGAAATGTGTCTGTCTAATTATTTAAGGAAAACAGGCGTGAAATTATGTTTAACTTTTCTCTTTTTAGGGTTCCGTACTTTAAAAGGAAAAAACGGAACCCTTAAGATATCACTATGTTGTTCATCTGTCTGTCAATGCCCTTTATTTCGGGAACGCGTTGCAATTTGTAAATCATAAGATATGATCGATTAAGTCGTAAGTTTGTACGAAACCCTCGGTGTGCGAATAAACGAGTCGCACTTGGCCGTATTTTTTAATATAAAATAGTGACGTACAATTTGTATACAAAATATTTGCGACATTTATACGACGTCATCTCTTTAAATGCTACTTCGGATAATCTGTCGTAACTCACGGGATATAAACTCGGTTCTTTTTGCTTTTTCCATAAGGCGTGCTCCTTACTCCTGTTTGATGTTATCCGCTTATAAAACGCGAAGAAAGGTTTTTTTTACGGAAAAACAAAACTGAAATACAAGATTTCAGTTTTTGACGATTTCATTTATCAGTACCTACCTAAACAACGACACTTTATTTTCATTATTTAGTAATCAGCGTCCCTTATATCGTGAAATAATTAGAAATTAGATTATTGATGAAGACATATGTATATAATTATCATTTATACATATATGATATAGACATCCAAATAGAAAAGAATAATAGAAAATATATGTTTCATGAAATAATTCCGTATGGTTTATATTTACAGGTGGAATGCTGCCGCACATTCATCGAAACATATTTCCCTAGTCACCACTTACAGCTAGAAATTGTATCCTCAATACAATGACTTGTAAGTCGTAAGTCCTAAGGTAGGTACACAACATCGTGTTCTACCTACGTAAGGCTCAATTTACTGTTTTAAATAATGCGGTATGTTTCAAGAGTTTATCACTCCGCCAATCGAGTTGGCGCTGTTCTCATCCTAAACGACGCGGACCGTGATCTGATGGACCTGGCACCTGACTTTATTGCTTAGAGTAGTGACCATACTCGTGGCGTGGCATGACGCTACCTCACGTGCCAAATCCTACTACAAAGTACGAGTACCACGGTGCTTTGTTTGGCCAATGAAGAATAGAATATTATTAATATAGATATACTCTGAAAAATTACAATGCGTTTGATTTCTCCGTAGGAGCTGTCGCAAGACGCATGCTACTTGGGTGTGGAGATCGTGGCCACGAGGTAAAAGCGGAGTTAGTGTTGTTCTAGCAGTGCGGAGTTGCATGTTTCCACGCTCCTATCCATGCTACTGAGCCCATCGTCGGTGCAGCCGTGTGCGAGAAACAGCTGTTCCTCGTTCTAGCAAATTACGGTTTGAGCGACAGAAAAGTAAAGGACCATGGCTTACCCCCGAATACTGAAACGTCACTCAAAGTTTGAGGGCTGCTTAACATTTGAGCAGCTCTTAAACTTTAGATTTTGTATGGTCAAACGTCACTTCTGAGGCTCTGTTAAATTTAAGTGGGACTTAAATTTTGAGTGACGTTTCAGTATTCGGGGGTGAATGTGATAACGTGTTAATAGATGCGGCGCAACCGGCAACCCTTAGCATTATTTTTGCCTGTCAATGGTACATTCTGATTAGATCGTCAAGTACGCAGGTGGCACGCTGCACAAGATGGAAGGTTCTCCATTGTTTATGGAGACACGCCGCTTACATGTTTGTGATCTGAGCCGTCTATAATCTGTAGAGATTGTCTTTGCGGTCGACTTACTTGAATTCGGAGTCTATTTAGAGCTTCTAGGTAAAAAGTAAAGTCGTAAATGAACTTCAAGCACTTTAACTTGTCTAGGAAACTTGGTTTAAGCCACGCAAGTACAGGATATGTGTTGGGAGCTGAACTCGAATTTTTATATGCAAAACAAACTCGTTTGGTTTTCACACCACTGTGCACTGTCGAGCACGATAACCCGGGAACCGTTGAACATTTCAATATTTACAACTATCCGCTCTGTGCGTTTTTTAAGTAGGATGGAGCGAACTCTTTTTTTTTTCGGGTTGGAAATCATCCAATGACTTCCCCCGCTCTGGGCGGAGCGGGGGGGCATGTCAGACTTGTACTGACTAAAACCCACCCATGTTTCTTCTAATGCCCTTTACGTTCCGAGGCCGCGGTATCTCTTTCGAACAACCCGCAAATGAAGCGAACTCTTGAACTATTTATTTATTTATTTAACACTTCAAGCACAAAGTACAGAGGCGGACTTAATGCCAAAGGCATTTTCTACCAGTCAACCTTCAGGTGATGCAGAGACAAACAGTGGTAGGTGTAAATAAGAAATAAAATAATTAATTATTAGTTTATACTATATGGATATAGGTATAAAATACTATAAATATTAAATAAAATACTATAAATATATATCAAAGTATAGACAGATACACAAAATAAAAAGACCAACAATGGGGAAAACATTAACGGTGTGACGAAACTATGTTAGGTCTTAATAAATATATATCGATGGGCTATATATAGGTAATTAGAGATAAATGATTTGACTAAAATAGAGAAAATGCCAGTGACGGTTTTCATTTTTGCACAGTATTTTCCACAATTGTTATTCATAGTCGGTTTTGATCGAGACTGTCTCAGTCGCTCTACCTTCTTGAAAAGATTTTAATACATATCGACGCTTCAAAGGAAAAAAATCTCCTCAGCAATAATTTGGTCGATGTGACTGTTCCTAAATTACCCTAGGCTGAAAAGATTTTCGATCATTTAAATATTATTATTAAGGTTGGTTACCTGGTAGAACCAATCGGGGGACCGTCGGACCGACCCTTTCCGGTTATCGGAATAAAACACAGAATGGCTATTGGTTTTACTTTCGTGATTCTGTATTAACTTTTGATGCCGCTATTCGCTGACGTCGATGGAGATTTATTATATTATGTTTTTTAAACTGACATGGCCACTAACATTATTTATATTATTTGAAACGGGATATTTATCATGTAAGTCAAAATAAATAGTAAACACGTTTACATACTTTATTTTAGCTGTGCCCACCGGTTTTACCCGCTGCTTAGCTAAATACAATTGTCTTATTTGATAATAATATATAATATAATACAATTGATTACAACGGAAACTCATACCTACCGAATATACATACAAAATTTGATAAAATTCACTAAAGTAGTTTCGGAGGAGTATGGCAACTAAAATTGTGACACGAGAATTTTAAATATAAGAAGAGTTCTATTTTTTTATTGATCAATTAGTCGATTTGATTGACATAATATGTAATGATTCTAGAGTGGAGATTACCGACTAAGATTTCTACATTCATATTATTTGGAATTACATTTAACAACATAAATTTTCAGCAAAATTTCATTTGCATTTTCGACTACTTTGTTAACTCAGGGTAGAAGACCCAATTGCAATCAGTTGAGTGGTTTTGTTAAATAGGCCCGTATATACATAGACCCGCGAGGTAAACTGATAGCACCAGGCGGTAAGGTCAGTGTTACAAGGTTAGGTCAACAGCGACTACGTAACGTTAGATAATGTGGCAACACTTTTTTCTTATCACAAGTTTAAAATAAATAAATGACGTGTTTCGTTGTTCACGGCATTAAAGAATAAGCACAAAAAATCCTGTATTTATTTATAAGCACTCACAAACAAATAAAACATTTATTATTTCTAATGACGTCTATAGCTGTATTCAAGTAACCGCGGGTTAAGATGATCAATCTTCTCACAGACGAGGTCAGACGTCCGTAATATAATTATTATTATACAAAATAATGATGTGTAGATGCTATTATATGAAAACCAAAGTGATCAAATGGAGTTTGAACGTGTATTTGTTTCTATACAACTGTGTGAGAGCTCGTATTCTTGATACCCGTTTGAAAAGTGTTCTGTGTTGAACATCCCAGTTTATATTTTATACGATACCCACATATTCTGGGCGTCGCGTCGGGCGCCGTGAGACGACTCCCTGCCACCGTGGACGCAGGTCTGTGTAGATAAGATAAGATAAGATAATCTTTATTTGTGCAAACATGAGTATACATACATTTTAGCATGCAAGATGACAATTTATTAATGAGCTGTCATGTTTGGCCTATCAGGCGTACAAATATATAATGTTGTCAAAAACAATTTAATATAGTACAATTCAATGATAAAATACAATCCAATTCAATTCCAAAATTATAGTATAATCCGATTCAAGTCAATATAGCATAATTAAATTCATTCACAACATAAATTTAACAGTTCATTTAATATCAATAATTTTATCATTTAGGAAGTCGCGTATGTCATAGTAGGCTTTCCCTTGTAAGTGTCGTTTTAGCTTTATTTTTAATCTATGGACATTAAGTTCTTTCCACACTTTTGGAAGCTTATTATAAATTATGGGGGCCATACAAAAAATGCTCTTTTGCATTAATGCAGTTTTTGACTGAGGTATACGAAGAATAGTGTCATCGCGCCTGCTACGGCTACTTCCTTCTGATATGCGTGGGAACAGATGTTGGTTATGTTTCACAAACATGACCACTTCCAATATATATAACGAGGGCAGTGTTAGTATACTGTAATTAATAAAATAGGGTTTGCAGCTTTCGGTTGTAGCTAACCTAAAAATCGCCCTAATACTTTGTTTATACTTTGTGTAATACTTTGTGTACGGTCAGCAATGGGTAGCTCACTGTCCGTCCGTCTATTGACCACAGTCCGTATCGACGGCGTGTTCGTGTTCCTCGTGAGCCTCATAGAGATGTCAGCAAAGCAGAGGGCCCTGCCAGGGCCACTGCCTGACGGGATTGTGGGTTATTCGAAAGAAATAGGCGGCCCCGGAACACAAAGGGCAAAAGAAGGAACATGGATGGTTTTTAGGTGTAGTCAGTGAAGGTATGAGTCATACCTTCACTGTCATACCGTATGACCCTCTCCCCGCTCCGCCTAGAGCGAGGGAAGTTATTTCATGATACCCACATAATCTTAGCACGGTAACGGTAGCAATATTAATAAAAAATAATGGCAAGGACCGCCCCAAATTGAATTGAAAGCCTTTAATAGCCAGTTTTACCTGCAGCATACACACAAAAAAATAGGTTAGAGATTAATTTTAAGAAATGTTCAAAATAAATTCACTTTACAAAACATACTTCCTATGATATCCTTACTTCTACTTTCATTGCATACTGTAAACAGGTAAAGTTTTTCCGGATAACATTTTAACTAGAAAATAACATACGAAAATACGTCTACCCAATGTTTTGAATCTAGGCGTTTCTCAATAAAACTTAGGTGATATATGGGTTGAAGGCCTATGTGAAACATACACAGCGCGGTGGGAAGTTTGCCTCGTAAATCGTGTGATAAGTCGGTAGTTCGGTACTGGCGGGTCACTGCGCTGCGATTGGAGGAATTACCAGCAGACTTCTGAGCCGCTAGACTGATTTATTCTGCGATTATTCACTGACCTCTTCAATGGAAAATCTTTTAGAAGGGGAATGGGAATAATTATGAGGAGTCTGACGACTCTACCGTATGTTTAATCAACATAGAATTAAGGGGGTGTTCGGTTAGTTAATCTAGGTTAAGTTTAATCAAAAACGAAACTGGGCGGTCACATAATATGTGAGATGGAAAACGACGGATGGACTAAGAGATGAAACTTTCCCAAGAGATGAAACAAGATCAAAAGGACGTCAAAGGTAAAGATGGGCAGATATTGGCATACAAAGACTAGGACTGGACTGGATGACCAATGCCAGAAATAGAAAGTAGTGGAAATAGTTGGGGGAGGCCTACGCCAAAGAGGCTACTACTACTTTAATTTTATAACAAATTGAAGGAAACTTGCAAGTAGGTACTCTAAACTAACTATGATTAAATCTTAAATGTTATTCTAAATAAACTATTATGAATAAAAAAAAGACAAACTAAAGAATTGAATGTGTCAAATGTAATGTTTATCAAATTAATGTGAGTGAATGATACTTTATTTAAATTAATGAATTATGTACTAGGTAGAATAAATGGCTTTTTATAGGTTTAATCAGGTCCTTGTGATTCTACACGTAGTATTTGAAATTAACTTGCATACTAGATGTAGAAAAAATTTTAAAAGATTGCATGCGTACAGAATATGCCTGTAGCTGTAATAAACATAAGAATTTCAAATATATCTCTGAAAATATCGAGAGGGAAGCTTTATGGAAAATTATATTTCACTGCGCGTCGCAAAAATTTCCGAATGTAGAATATTTGAAAGGACCGATTTTCCAAGAGCAGCACGCTCCATTTAAAATATTGCATTGTATTAAAGCATCTCATAGACCCAGCTATTGGAAAAGGCTACCATTGAATCCCGAAAATTTATATGTGGAAGATACATTTTGTGACAGGTATACCGTTCCAATGTGAGGATATTGATGCTGTTCACGCACTCTAAATGTTTTTTTGTCGTCATAAGGCTGATTTTTGATTGATTGCCATACGTTCAAGCTGGGTCTCGGGTGGCGTGATGCTGGCAACTAGAAAAGGTTTTGTGGAATTCTAAATTGATAATTCTAATTGATATAAGGTCCTGGGGTCGATTCGCGGTCGTTCCATTTTTTGGATTTGTCCATCAGGAATGTTTAAGTAGCAATTAATTTACTCTTTGTCTTGGTATGGACATAGAATGATGAGGGACGAAGCACTTGTGACTAAAAGAGTGATGGCTCTGAATGTTAATGGACGGAGAGGGAGAGGAAGGCCAAAGAAAAGATGGATGGTGTAAGGAATGATATGAAGGAGAAAGGAGTAAATGATGCCATGATTTTTGACAGGGGACAATAGAAGAAGAAAACGTGTTGCGCTGACCCCAAATAGAATGGAACAAGGGTAGGAACATGATGCGCTAAGGATTCTCGACGTGTGCCCGGATGGCTGGAGGCTTGCCCATGGCAAAATGTGAGAGTTCTAATAGATACACCTCTAACCTTGCCTAGCCCTTTGGGGGAAAACAAGCGTGAAGTTATTTGTGCGATCTAATCCAATAAGTCAACGTTACCTACAGTTCTAACTCACCGAATTCCAAATCGGGAATCTTCGTTTCCCTCCCGAATGTAATAATGATGGCGTCTCTTTAGGATCGACCAAAAGATAATCTTATCTGTGGCAGATTTAATATTCGGAAATTGAAGTCTCATTTGTTTGGAACTTTGAGCCGACCTGACCTAAAAATCTTGTGATATATTTTATCTATTCTTCTTTATTCAGGATCTTACCTCCTAACCGGGATCACTGAATGACCGGATGAACCGGGATAAGTCGATGTCCTGGACCTTAATTCCTAGATGTCCTGGACCTTGATTCCCAGATGTTTATTGTTAACTTTTTAATAATGTAAGCAATACCATAACTGTCCGACCTACGCTGTCCTCTCATACTGGGGTACTGACGCTGTAACAACAAAATACTAGAACTTATGATTTTAATTTAAAAATTTTTAGAGTAACCATGGAGTTTCTTGCCAGTTCTTCTCCATCGGAAACGACAAACCCGAACCGTGCACCTTTTCTTGACGTTTTATATATACATATACTAGCTTCCGCAAGCGACTTCATCCGCGCAGCGTAGTCACTTTGAGCTAACGCTTACCGCGTGACGATCGAAAAATAAAATCTTTCTTTCCCCTTTTCTTCTCTCTTTCTCCTCCTTATCTCACTTTTTTATTAGCCTTTGTCCGTCTCCAGGGTCCCAACTATCTCTGTACCAATATTCATCAAATTCGGTTTAGTCATATAGGCGTGGAGACGTAACAAACAAACTCACTTTCGCTTTTATAATATTAATAGTAAGGATATTTGACTGGCTAAACTAAGCCCACGTTTTGTTTTGTAAGCCATTTTTCTATTGCGTCTAGTCGGGACAAACTAGTTTACTATTCCATTGATCGGCCATATTAGCATTGCGATCACGTAATACCGATAGTAATCGGAATCGGTACGATGTGACGGTTTCTCTAGATTTGATTACCATTTAAGATACGTAATTAGGTCGTAACACAGTCCTTGGACCTTGAAGGGCATTGTTAAATAATGTTTCAGGTTTTATCTTAAGTAGCTAATAAACCTAGACTCAAATAACAAAGATAGAAGATGTTTTTATTGCCTCATTGACTCACTTTAAATGGGACCTTAACAGCTACTTTACTTACAGCAATATACACGCTAGGCAAGTAGACTGACTAGAAGTTATAATAAGTATAATAATAAGTAGTATAATAAGTAGCTCTTTTTCGCTGCCCAGAACTCAGCGTATGAGTCCAAAATGTATGGTATAATTTGGAGTGGGCAGTGAAAGGGTTAAAGAAGTTAATTAGTCCGTGATAGTATTGATATTTTATTACTCTTTCACTAGGCGTAGGCAAGACGAGATACGGAAAATCCGGAAGTGCACTAGACCCCAAAGTGTAGACTTTGAGAACTAAGACCTAATAAGCTTATTTTACGTTTATATTTTTATCTTTTAAGCCCTGAGATTTTTTCTAAATCTGTTTTTTACACAAATATAAACAAATTCAAAACAATGTATGTAAAAATCTACAGCTCTTTATGTATGCGCTTTATATGAAAACTAGCTAATGGCCAAACGTTCGCGCAGCGGAAACTTGAATTTCTCCGAAGTTTATGCATGCACTAATTTTATTCATACATACACAATTACACACGAATTTTTAGACACATCTCTTTTCTTCTAAAGTCTATATTTCAAAAAAAGTTCCGCTAGGACAACGTTCGCGCAGCGGAATCAGTTTTTGGTGAATTTCTCCATAATGGCTCCGTGCACAATTTTTTTTTTCCATACACAATTATACGACGTCATAC
This sequence comes from Ochropleura leucogaster, assembly GCA_958449745.1. Lineage (NCBI taxonomy): Eukaryota > Metazoa > Arthropoda > Insecta > Lepidoptera > Noctuidae > Ochropleura > Ochropleura leucogaster. The sequence goes on along the minus strand of OY288206.1, from coordinate 14,823,779 downwards.
ACTAAATATCTGCATAATTAAAATCTTTAAATTCAACAACATTAGGTCTTGTCTCTGGTGACTGTTCAACAGTTAACACGAGCTCAGACGCGCCTGTGACAACAGACAGAACAATGTACCATATCTAGTGCCAATATAATAAAGACATACCTTTTACAATCTATTCATGTGTGTAAAATCAACATTATTGCTACATCAGCTTCAACTAGTAAGTATCGTCGCATAATAGCGGTTCTGCTCTACTTCATTTAAAGGGACATAATATATTATATTACACACGTTATGTTTGATCCAATGTACCGATCTATCACTGTTCATGTCATAAGAACCGATTAAGAGATTATGATGATGGAACAACATGACATAATATTAAGCAGTACACAGAGAAGAACATGAACAATATTTAATCAATAATGGAATGCTTATGGTGTAGTGTTGAGAATGATTGTCAAGTAAGGCTATACCAATAATCTTTTAACCAAATGCGGAAAGTTACATTTGGAGTATCTACTCCAATTTTCAATTTTCATTCAAATAATGACTGTTGTGAATTGATTTAAGGGAAAATATGAATTGGTGCATAACTAATTAAACAAATACTTTTCTAGGCGAAAGGAAGAAAGTAAATTAATAACAAAATATTTCTGGAAGCTGACATTTTCTTCGAAAAGAACTTAAATAAATAATCGTTTTATAAATGGGAATGAAGGGACTCAGTCAATGAATAAATATAATGTTTATGGAGCGAGCAAAAGTAAATAATTCAGAATCAGCGTTCCCCTGAACGTGTGTACCTATTCCATGAAAACGCCTTAATTAACTTTGCTTCATTTAGATTTTCTTCTTCCTTTTGGGAAGAATCTTTTTCACGATATGTATCATTTAGTTTTATCCCTCAGAGACTTGATGATTAGCATTTGTTTTGCCGATTTTCTCTTCTTTATTCCGATAGCTTGGTTCAATATTGATGCTGTTACTATATTTGATTAAACTTCATGTACATGTGGAATATAATATGTGGACTTAATGCTAGTCTCTGCCAGTCAACCTTTGGGTTGAATAGGTCAACATTGTGATAGGATACAAAAATAATACCTTAGAAAATAATAAGAGCTTTAAATGTCAGAAGTAATATAATTTGATTTCAATTTTCATTTTAGAAAACCACGCTTGAGCAAAGTTATAATGTGATAGGTAAAAAAAACGACCCCTTAAATGTTTCTTTGTTATCTTCATTTTAGTACCCTCCAGCTGGGCTCACAGGTTTCACATCCCTCTCAAAACACACGTTCTACGAATCATGTACCATTCCTTTGTTTCTAATTATATCGCACAGCTGTTTCTACGTATTATTTTAGTATATGAGAAAATAATAATTTTGGTTTTCGACGTCCCATAATAATACGAACATATAATTCGTTTATTTTGTTTGGTGTATCGCTAAACAATGTTTGTTCGTAAAACAATGTAAAAGTATTTTATTAAGGTTGTGCCAAAAGGGTAAATATTCATTAGCGTCAGCGTTTTTTCGTTCTATGTTGTATTTTTTTTACTGTTGGTATCAAAAGGGTAACTTTTGCTTATCAAACGTAACACAGGGTCGTTGTAAACGTAAGCGATAAAACGAATCGTGACCATAAGGAAAATAAAATAAAATATTTGCAAAAAACACATTGTACTTAAGAATATTACATGTCTGCCTCATTTGCATCATGGACTGACTCGCTGATCTTGTGGTCGGAAGCGCGACTTCTGACCATGAGGTCCTAGATTTTATTCCCGGGTCGAACAAAGTGTTGTATTTTCAAGTTAAAAGCTTGCTTTGCATCGTGGGTTTTACGACTTAGCGGTATCAATAACTTTAGAATAAGATGGCAGTGCACTAATATACACTGTAGTTTCAATGTTGACGACACAGCTGGCATAGTGACTATTCTTTGACTGCTGCTCTACGTGTCGCGAATTCGATTCCCGCACGAAACAAATATTTAAATGACCCACAGATAGTTGTACCAGCTGTATATAAGTTTTAATGTTCGTAAACACATCCACAATACAGGAGACATTCCTAGAGTGTCAAACATTGCCCATGTTTAAAAAACAATAGTATTAGGATTGTTTCAACTATAGTTTCAGAGAGAAAAAGGACAAGTGGCTTCGAGTGCGAAACGAAGGTGGGCATCAGTAATTGGCATATAATAGTTAAAGCTTACTGACCTAACAATCAATGGCCCGAATAGAAAAAAAAACGTGTTTCGCTTACGCCAAATTATAGCATAGGCAATGAATAAGAATACGACAATGACAATGACGATTTGTGATCTAAGAATAAGTAATTAAAATTGTTTTTGGGTTATATGTACAAAAAATCCTTATTTAAGCTATCCCCCTAAGCGATTAACAAGTCCGATTTGGGTACTTTTGTTTTCGAGATTTAAGTTGGAATGGATTAACTTTGTTTTAATAAGGGAATAAAGTGAACCCAGACATGTACAGACGCCTGCAGGTCAAGCTACCCGAAACTGTCTTTTTTCCAATGAACCTTGAACCTAATACTTTAGTAATAAAGTCGAAAATCTATCAAAGAAATCTGACAGATTGTAGTAGCTTGATGTGCAGGCGTCTGTACAACGGATTAAACTAAATCAACACAAGCACAGTTAACACACACTACAATCTACAAGCCCGTATTAATTTAATTGCTTATCAATTTCCATTAATTACAGAAGCATGTGTTCTATTAGGAGCAACCTCGCGCAATTACCTTGAACGGTAGATAAATAAATATTAGTACAGTTTCATTATCACTTCTGAGTCAGAGATCGGAAGTTGTTTGTATTGAGTAGAAAGCAGGGATGGCCCTAATTCATTGCTTTTTTGTTTTTTTTTTCTTCTGATTTTTTAAAGTCACTCACTAAAATCCTCCATGGAAAGCACGTTAGACCGTTGGTTCTGGCTGTCATTTGGAGATCTTTGACGACACGGTTGGCGCAGTGGCTGAGCGATCGACTGCTACGTTGTCGCGGTTGCGATCCCAGTACGAAACATTTATTTGTATGACTTACAGATAGTTGTTCTGGGTCCGGCTGTTTGTGTATGTGAGTTTAAATGTTTGTAAACGCTGGTACTTATTAATTGACTTCACAAAAAAGGAAGAGGTTATCAATTTGATAGTTTTGTTTTTACGTTTGTTACCTCAGAACTTTCGACAGGGTGAACCGATTCCATTTCCATTTGGTCTAATTCTGACATTGGCAACCATGAGAAAATCATACAAGATTTTTTTTTTCTTCTAATGTATTTAGATGATATACTATCTCATAGTAGCAATGGTAAATGAATACTGATGATTGATGTTTTATTTTTAAAAATTTCCGCTTTTTTAGTATTTTTGGAAGTCGTTTTTATTATATACAACTAGCTGTGCCCAGCGGTTTTACCCGCTGCTCACTTAGGGGTATGAAAAATAGATGTTGGCCGATTCTCAGACCTACCCGATATGTACTCAAAATTTCGTTTAAATCGGTCCAGCGGTTTCGGCGGAGTATGTAAACGAAAACTGTGACATGAGAATTTTGTATATTAAATAGAAGATATAAGTAAGAGAAACAATTTTCACTTAAGCATTTTTTTTCTTTTGTGGCCATTTTAATTGTAATTAAGATTGCAATAGCATAATTAAATTTAAATCGATTACCAATAGCCAACCCTAGTAGAGAGTGAAGGTCCAATTAAGGACCCTTCGCATTCTTGTCGGTAGGGTTATGAGCTATACATGTTGAATTGACTTTGAGTTTGATGTGGATGGATGTGGAGTATGAAATATGTGTGTATTGTATGGAAATACAGCACCGTATTAATAGGTGTATTTTCACTTTGTTTTTTATTTTTGTTCTAGACCTTCTTGTTAAATGTTCTTTTATATCATAGATATTGGAGGTCAAAGTTTCAAATATTGCAAAAGTATTTTTATCCAACTTCGATAAAAGAAGGTTCCGAATTCTAATGTATAGGTTTATCCAGAGGGCAACAATATTGTCTATCGTTTAAGTTAAGAAATGATGAGCTTACATTTTCGTAACTTTTTGAAAATAAAATAAAATAAAATAATTTTTAATTAAATTTAAAAATATTTCCATATTTTATGGACTTTAATTTAGTTTTTTGTTTAGTTGTGTTTTGTAAACTTTTTTGTGAAAAAAAATGGCAGTTCTTTTTTAAAATCAATACATTTGAGTACTAGAATGTTTGTTATATAAGGACATAGAATATCGCTAGTCCGTCCGGGACACATTGTATAGATCTTAAATTGCTTATATCTTCTTTTATTGTTTCGTGTGTAGTCGATTTCTAGAAACAACAAACGGCTCGAGCTAACTACCATTTGTATCGATTTTGTCGATACAATAATGGAACACGATCTTCATACACATAACAGTATCATCACTTTACTAGTGGCTTGTGCTGTAATAGCTAGACAGCTTTTATTCTATAGCTCAGTGTATGAATCGAAGCTGGTTGTCTACGGAAAGGGAGTAAGGAACTTTTGTTTAACACCGTCATCATTGGCAGAGTCTTTCCACCGATTTTGAAGTATGGACCTATCCCCTTGTTTCTGTCATGTCTTGCTTCACTTGATTATGAATACACATTGTCGCCTCAATGGTTACTACAATTGGTACGTAACTCTTGAGTGAGGTGAGTTGACGTAAATACAACAGGTTTTAATAAGACCAAAAGTTTATTAGACTTATCGATCACAACTGGGACAGAGTAAGTTTAAAGTTGGGCGCTAATCCGCGGTGTTCGAGTGAGCAGCTAATTTCGCAAACTAACTTACAATTATAGTAAACATGGTTAAACATAAGTTATTTTAAAATTGTTCGTCATGATACATTATCATCTACCTAGAATTTCTCAACAATGTTGGGATCGGCTTTCAGTCTTACCGGACTCAGCTGACTACCAGTATTTAACATGGAGCGACTGCCTATCTGACCTCCACAACTCATTAGCAACTGGGTACGATATTTACGATACTCTTTGGTTACTGGTTGTCAACATTAAAAGTCAGTGACTACCAGTAACGACTGTCAATAATCTACAAATTTTAATGACAAACGGGTCCAACTTCTTAAAGTGCTTTCCGAGACACGGAAGAAACTCGGTATGTATCGGGTGTCCATCAATCCTCTGATCAACCTATGCATGTCCGTCAAGATACATTTTAGAATAAGCAGAAAAAGGGTCATCAGTTTTACTACTACCTTTGCCTTTTATGGTGTCATCAGAACAGCGAACAATCTAGTTAGCACCGAACTCTCCAGTTTAAAAAAATAGGAATTTTGTAAGGACACTTTCATATTCATGCATCACATCCTATCCCAGGAAGTCTATAGACTGCACGGAGCTATGCGATACACAGATAGCCAGCTGCAGCTACGACTTTTTGTCGCTATTTTTTCAGCCGCGGTCTAGTTGAGGTAGTTTGTCGAGTATCGACATAAACTACTCTAGTATAGTCAGCTATGGACCACCATTTGTCCGGTAACAGAGTTACACGTCGATAGTTCGCACGATTTTCGTGTAGCTCAGTTTTCCGAGGTAACTATGGAACGTGCGCACGAATGCGCCATTTTAAATTGGTGTCTGTATAATGGCTTTACATGTTTATGAGTACTTGTTTTAGACTAACAAGTATAAGTTATAGTAACGAGACCAATGAGTTGCTATTTATTTAATTACTAGCTTTTGCCCACGGCTTCGCTCGCGTTGAATTCGGGGTAACACAGTTCCCCTTTCCTGATTTGCAGGTACCTGCTACCTGTAGTTTTTGCACTTGCACCTTATTTATTGTAATAGAAATGCTAGGTTTTCTCTTTTCTTCCCTATTTAAAATATTTTCTCACTTAAAAAAAAAATGCCTATGTCCGTCTCCAGGGTCCCAACTATATATGTACCAAAATTCATCAAAATCGGTTTAGCCATTAAGGCGTGAAGACGTAACAAAATCAAAATCAAAATCATTTTATTTGTTTATAACATAGGTAGTGAATACAGTTCCTAAATTGATGCTTATTAGGTCGCTATGTCATGGCACAGGCGAACAAATGGTTGCATGCGAATATAATATTAGTCATACAAGAGGTAAGTACATAATATTATTGGGTAGTTATGTCAACATTAATATTTACTTGTAGTAAATAAATAAAAAAGAAATTACAAATGTCAGTTTCATTTCTACAATGTCAATTCATGATTAAAAAGTAGCTACACTAAAAAAATAATAATAATAATAAGCCTACATTAATTTATCATTCAAAAATTCATCAATCGTAAAATAGCATTTTTCGATTATAAATTGTTTTAATTTATTTTTGAATTGCGTTACATTAGATTTTTTTATGACCCCTGGTAGTTTATTGTAGATGCGTGGGGCCATGATACCCAGAACGCTATTTCGCACTTAGGCAGTCTTACAACACTGATTTCTTAAAGCGTTTGCGTACTGGCTACGAATCGCCACATCTCGGAACATCGACACTGTTTCAAACAACCTCATGTTTGTTTTGACGAAAACACTAATTTCAAAAATATTTAATAAAAATATATATAGGTAAGGTAAGTATTTTCAGCGATTTAAAAAAAAGGTACACAGCTATCATCCATTATTAGACCACACATTGATCTGATGCATCTTTTTTGTGCCTTAAAAACGATATCTTTATCAGTAGAAATGCCTCAAAAAATAATGCCATATCGTAAAATTGAGGCTACTAAGCCACAAACAAACTCACTTTCGCTTTTATAATATTAGTAAGGATTGTGCTATTTTAAAGAGAATGATCTTATATTTAACTGCGTTTGAACGCAGTTTGCAACTAGGAAAGGGCATATAAAAGGACCTCCTAGTAAATTCAATATCGAGATAGAGATAGTAGTCTCCCAAAATAATTTGAGCTCGTTCAGCTTAAAGTCCGAGGGTTTCCGAGCTCAGAGATTAAACGAGCAGCCAAACTTTGCCGGTTAAGTTTTGGTCTCAAACATCCGATACTTCTCCGCCTCATCGACGAACCTGCTAGCGTGTAAACTCTGCTTTAAAACTTTAGATCTTAAAAAAATCCCTAAATGTTTATTCTGTTGAAACCTGCAGACTACTTTTGACGACACGATTGGCGCAGTGGCTGAGTGATCGACTGCTGCGCTGCGTGTCGCGGGTTCGATTCCCGCACGGAACAAATATTTGTATGACCTGCAGATCGTTGTTTCGGGTATGGCTGCTTATGAGATTTTAAATGTTTGTAAACGCACCTACGATACAGAAGAAATCCTAGTGTAAGGCAACGATTTTTTTTAAAAAAAACTTAACTGTGCAATGTGTTTTTAACAATGGTATTATTTTACTATTTTTCATTAGATCAGGAAACACACCACGGTCAATATAATAATAAAATATAACAGCTAATGAAGGAGCTACAATGGTTATAATGGATTTTTTAGCAACGTCCACAGAATGACCCAAAAGATCAGAGGTCTTCTTAACATTTAACATATGAAATGCTTTAATTATGTCATTACAGTTGACATTTTGAAAATTTAATTCGGAATCATTGGATGGAACGTAATCATTATGAGACATTTGACATTTGGAATGTGTTTTTCAGCAAAAGTTTTCATAAGTGCATATTTGGAATTTGCTACTCAACAGTGTATAGATAGAATACATTTTCTTTTATTTCAGCCGTTAGTTCAGTTGGATCCCTTTGTAGTATTTTTAACACTTTGTCATTTTTTTTGTTCCAAAAACTGATTCACATTTTTATGAATGCCTTACATAGCGATAAAAATTTTACTCAAATATTTGAAACCATCACTGAAAATAAATATTTGTTTTCCGATTTTTTGCTTGGAACCGCGTAAAAGTCCTTTATACGGGTACAAATTGGACAATGACGAGTGGACTGTAACAGTTAGTTTTTTTATTTTATCCCGGGCACTGATTTAATGGCGAAACGAACTATTGGACGAGATGAAACAACGAATCCAGGATTGTACACGAACTCATTGATTGATGGAATACTTTCATTGTTTGACATTTTTGACAAGATTTACATGAAAAGGGAAATGTAACTATTCGTTCAAGTTTCTGCTGATTTTGGACATAGTGTGAATCGTGCCTTAGAGTTTACTTTGGTCAGTATAAAGGTACAAGTAATTTTCCTTCGTAATAATTCCTAAACAAACGGTTTTTCGGTGGTATTGAGTCTGATCATCAGTATTTAATCTTCCAGTTTAACCGGGGAAGTGTGATCTCCACAGTTCAGTTCTAGAGATCGCACAGGCAGTCTTAAGACTTTTGATCTTCTGACTTTCGTCAGTGACTGTCAAAGATCTTTAGATGACGGCTGACGCCAACGGCTCAATGTAATTTCCGAGGCATGGAGGTAACTCGCTATGTCATCCATCAACGGAAAGCAATGATTTAAGCTGGAGAAATATCCATGCTGTTGTTATTATTATTTAGTCATGAGCCTTATAAGATCAGGATCCATGCCTGCTGGAGTTGCAGATTGTTCGAAAGAGATACCGCGGCCCCGGAACTTAAAGAGCAAATGAAGGAACATGGGTAGGTTTTAGTCAGTAAAAGTCTGACACTCCCTTCTGCTCTGCCCAGAGCAGGGGATGTTATTTGATGATTTCCCATCCGTTAGAAAAGCCTAATATCATATCAATATCAATTACCAGTACAGCCAGTAGTCACGACAACTTATATTTAGGCAGTAAATAAAAAGCCTTTCCTTCAAGTATTCTTTGTAAGATACCAATAGAACTGACAGTTAATAAAACTCAACAGTGACAAGATCGCTATGTGACATAAAGGCGTTTAAGGACGGCAAGCTGTCACTTGCCCCAGTGATTAAACGGAGACTGAAAAATACCGGGCAATGCGAGTTGATCTTGCGCACCGAGGGTTCCGTACAAACTTGCGACTTATATGGTCATATGTTTTGAGTGCGTAGACTTAGTTTTTTTTTTCACAGCTCCAATGGACTACAGCCTTAAGTATCTGGTTTTAATTTCAACTCGATACCTAAATGCGGTTCCAAGATACAGACAGATAGACAACGTTATTTTTTTTCCGTCTGAGGTACGGAATCCAAAAAAAGTAATATGGATGACTATCCAAAAAGGGCACAAGTCGAAGTTGATCATTTTCTCTTGTACCCTTCGAAGGTCTTTGACAAATGAGCCCTTGTGTAAGCTCTATACATAAGAAATCTATATTTTCTTTCAGTTTTTGTTCCCTCAAACCTTCCTATTTGATAAATTGGAGGCTTAGATACCTTATACAGCGTTATTAATTTTATTCGGTGAGGCTTAACATCCCAAAAGCACGATTAAGAATTTCAATATAAGAGATTGGTTTTGTTTCGGCTACTTTCAGCGTTCAATTACCTATTTTTATTTTCGAGCGAATCTTTTTTTGCCTTGGAATTAGGTCACGGTAGAGATATAATCAGGAGCAAACTGATAAGAGAAATAGAAAAAAAAATGTGGAGGTAAAGAAAGTACTTAAGAGAAAAAAACAAAGTCTTCCACAAAGGATTGGTGCTCGTGAAAGGATTAAGACTGAGCTTGGTCTTTGTTCGCATAGTGGAGCAGTAAAATTAAGTACTTAAATAATAATAATTGTTGCCAACCAGCCTGATATAGTGGTGGTAGATCAATCAGAGCGGCGCGCAATGATTGTTGACATAACAATCCCGCATGATGAGAACCTCGTGAAAGCCGAAAAACATAAGCAAATCAAGTATATTGACTTTGCTCGCGATGTCCGGTGGGCTCTTAATTTTGTATTTTTATATGTTTTATTTTATTTATGAAACATGTAAAAATATAAATAATATGTTAAAAAATTCAATAAACGGAATAATACTAATTTATTTACAGATAACAAAGATATATAGTGTTAGAAACACGCCTTATATCTAGTGTTAGTACATCCTTACTTTATTATTTTTTATTAATATTATAAAAGCGAAAGTGAGTTTGTTTGTTTGTTACCTCTTCACGCTTTAATGGCTAAACCGATTGTAATGAATTTTGGTACATAGATAGTTGGGAACCAGGAGACGGACATAGGCTAATTTTTATTTAAAAAAAGTGGGATGTGAGGCAGAAAGACGGAAGAAAAGGGAAAACTTAGCGTTGCTATTACAAATCAATAAGGCGCAAGGAGAACTGTGTTACCCCAAATTTAACGCGGGCGAAAGCTAGTTCATAAATAAAAAAGCAATTTGAGTATATGAGTCACTTTGTACAAAAGATGAAAGCCAGTTCTTCAAGCGGTCATCCTGTCCACAAAATGCCTCAAAAACGGGGAAACACACTCTCGGTAACTGTTTTGAGAATGCTGTTGGTACTGGCCTGGGTTCTAGCTAAAGCACCAAGAGAATATCGTTAGTGTTTACTGAATGAAGACAACATCAGAGAAAAAAATCTGGTTAACGAATCAGTAGACCAACTACCCAATTTACACCTAATAAACGGGTAAAGAAATCGCAACGCATTGCAAAAATCCATATAGCTGTGACACCGGATGCGGCACCACCCCACTTGATTTTGACTAATCGATCCTGACTCACGAGGAAGCCTTTGCGATGCTAACAACTGTGTTTTACAGCAGTATGGAGTTTCATAAAAATGATGCTGAGGGCTTGCATTGATATGATAATCACATGTATAGTACGGCCAACGAGAAGCGATACGAAAGGTCATTAACCTAAAGAACAACTGTGGCGTTGACAATCTAATATTTAGCTCTTTCCATCTTGTGCCTTTGTCGTAATGTCTCGTTCTCCCGGCAAAAACATGACAACGTTAAGACGGGTTCGCCAACATTCGGGCGGCCATTTTAGATGGGGTTTTAGCATGGGTTTTGTTTACATTTGGTATCGCTTCTCGTTGGCCGTACTATAGTACTTATAACTAGGTTGACCTTACTCGGTATTATCATCTTCCTTTTTCCCAACTATGTTGATTCTGCTGTATTGCACATGGAGCGACTGCCTATCTGACTTCCACAACTGAGTTTATACTGGATAATATGCTGCCCCTTAGTGAGAGTAGTATCGTATTACCTAGTACTGAATGGGTTGCGGAGGTCAGATATACAGTCGCTCCATGTAAAATACTGGTATTCAGCTGGATCCAGTTAGACTGGGAGATGATAATGGTGAGACAGGCCACTGACTGACGGTCTCACTGACCTGTAACGACTCTTAAAGATCTATCTACAAATGGGAGCCAGGACCACCGGTTTAGCGTGGTTCCCAAGGCACAGAGGGAAAAGTAAGAATCGACCTCTTAGCAATTTCCTGAAACACCCAATTTTGTTATCCCTATATTTTGATTGTTCAGGTAGGTAAAGTTTCTTTGGAGCTAACCAAATTTGGTTCCGATTAAATTGGTAGCGCAATGTGAGACAGTTCAAGATTTCCCTGGAGAATGTTTGCGCTTCATTGCTTAGTGCCGACAGATTGCTGTGCTTTATTTTTAGTTTCCAAGCACTTTGGGTACCATTAGAGCACATTTGTAAGAAATAAAGGTAGCCTTTTGTAGTGCAAATACTTATTGGGTCTAGGTTTTGGTGTTAGAAGTCGTTTACGCCTGAAAGGAAGGCGCTGTAGTAAAATGTACCTTTTCTATATATTTTAATATATTACAGGAGCATACTTCCAACATGTTTACAACTCATCAATTTAATGTATCATTTTTATTTATATCCAAAGTCGTCTGGGGCCGAGTGATCACAACTTTTTTTTTGTGGAAGTGTGTCGTCAAATAACTAATCCCGTTCTGGGTGGAGATGGGGGGTGGGGGGGGGGGTAGTCATAATTGTCCACAGACCCTGTCGTGCTGCGTCGTCTTCGCCTCGGTTCTCCCTCATGATCACAGCCTGATATAGACAATTTAAAATGCCTAGCTGACGCTTCCCGTGAATCAAGTGTCGACGGCGTGTTAGTGTTCCTCGCGTGTCTCAAAGAGATGTCAGCAAAACAGAAGAGCCTGTCAGAGCCACCGCCTGCCGGGGTTGCGGGTTGTTCGAAAGAGATACAGTGGCCCTGGAACGTAAAGGGCAATAGAAGGAACATGGGTGGGTTTTAGTCTGTACAAGTCTGATACTTCCCCCGCTCCGGCCAGAGTGGGGGAAGTTATTTGATGATTCCCCATCCGCAAGGCGGCTTTATTCCAAATATCTGTCATAATAAAAAAATATACCTACCTTACATATTCTATTTATTCACACAATGCACATAAAGTTATATTACTGTCCGTACTTTTATACTTTGATAAACCCCTCACCATAACTTAAAATTAAAGAAAGGCTGTTTATACACCATAATTTTATTAAAGCAACATTTTATGTATAGTCAGCAAAGGAGATAAGTAACCAGGTTTGTCAGATAGTTGTTTTTTTAATGTTGAATGTATTTTTTTAACGTTTGTAGAGAAAAACACGCTAGGAATTTCTCTTGTATCGTGGGTGCGTTAACAAACATTTAAACTCACATACAAAAACAGCCAGACCCAAAATAACTACCTGTAGGTCGGGACAAATATTTGTTCCGTGCGAGTATCGAACCTGTGACAGGCAGCGCAGCAGTCAATCACTCAGTCACTACACCGACCGTGCCGTCAAATCGTATTTGATGGAAACTAAACAGTAGCCCTACTATGACCTCTTAAAGCAATTCTTATTCCGCTGAGGGAAAGAGACAGAGCTATACAGGGTGTCTAGCACCATCTCTTTCACTCAGTGGAATAAGAATTGCTATAAGATGTCATAGGTAGCCCTTCAGTTAATTAAATTTGACTTCAATATATATCCGTTACTAAGAAAACCACTATATTTGACAAACCTGGTTACTTATCTCCTTTGCTGACTGTACCCTAACGATTGGAATTTATGAACTACACGTTAGTTTTACGTAGGCGTGTGTCTGTCCGTTTATATGCATCGTCAAAATATCGATAGTAAATCGGACACGGTTTAAAGCTGTTTAAAATTTTATATTCGAGGCCCTAGCACGAACGCAAACTTAACGCACTCGTGTCGATTTTTATGTTTTAAGTTGGGCCATTCGCGTTTTTTTTATTTTTTTTTATTTCGGTTAGCCGAAAATTGTTTACACGTTACATTCATTTAAAATCACACGATATACATTTATAGGCGCAACAAAGGCTTACAGGCCAAAACATTTGCAAAATATTATTTACATTATACATTTTTATTAAAAAGAAATTCAGTTATGTTTTGGGAATATAGCAATTTAATAAACAAATCGAATTAAATTAAATATAATAATCTGAATATAAAATAACAGGTAAATAAATTAAATTATGATCAAATGTTTTGTTTACAGGCAATAATCATCTAGTCTAGTAAAATTAATAAATTGGAAATTCACATTATGTTCAACTCAATAAGGTTATTTTACTGTTTAACCGGACTATGTCGATTTTTAGGGTTCCGTACCTCAAAAGGAAATAATCGTAAAAACGGTACCCTTATTTTAACACTTTGTTGTCGGTCTGTCTGTCTGTCTACCAAGACCCTTGGACCCAAGGAGGATGAGATTTTTTTGTTTTTATAGGGTATATTTTCCAGGTGGGGCCCATATCAGTTTTATTTATGTTGCTTAGTTTATGAGTTATCGTCTACAATACATATTTTATTTTCTATGTCTATATGGATAATCCGCTAATCTTTTACTAACAATGGAATTTGAATAATCGATAAAAAATATATGACACATCATTATACCATAAGTACATTATAACGTTTGTACCGCTCACTCGTGGTAGGACCTCTTATCTCCTGTGATGAATATTCAGTTTCGACTTAAAAATTCTGTTACTCTTGTGTGGACACGCGTATGTTGATTTGAATAAATAATTTGGTTACAAACTCGATTTTGCATTTTATTTGAATGTTTGATGAAGAGGCTTAGCAAAATTCAGGAGCGTATTTCTCAATAAATAATTATTACTGCTTTAATTTATTTCATTTCATTATCATATGAGTCTTTCCGTAGAACTTCTGTTTATTTAAATTTCTAAATCTATCTTTTTGATGCTGGCTGTATGTAGATGATACACAATTATAAAAAAAACGATTTTTTTTTCGATGTTCATATATTTTGTTTGTGAATTTTACCTGGCGACTTGTAAAATAACAGAAAATATCATTTAAAATTAGAAGTAAAATATCAAGAGCATAGTTTAATTACATAACATAACGCATAAAGGGTTAGGCAGAGATGTACCTACCTAGAAAACCCACATTTTGAGGCGAGCCTATAGCCATCAACCGGGCAGGCTGGTACTGAGAAATTCCTGATGGAAAAACCCAATAACACTTTGCCCAACTCGGGAATCGAACGCAGGACTACTAGTGGTGGTGGTGGAGCTTGTGGCTACCAACAAGACAGTCGAGGTAAATCATCGAAAATGCAAATTTCCGTTAACAATAATTTAACATCTTCATAAAGACGTAGAGAAACAGGGTGTAGCATTTTTTCTGTCACTGCTTTATTTTCGAGTTGTATGCACGACTACGAGTGTGTTCGAAAATTGAACAGTACGCTCACATATGGCACTATTGTCAACTTAAACACGTTGCAAAATTACATGGAGTGTTCGAAAAGAGTGAATTCCCACAAGCTGTCTCTGATAGATGACAAGCAATTCCCTTGTTCCCTCCGCAGTGGATATCCGAACCGTCCCCTCCACAGATTGTATTGACTGCGATTCTTTAGTCGGGTTGACGTCAAATAGATTACGAGAAAAACTGTTGAAAAAAAAAACATCAAAAGTTCGCCCCTTATCGAAAAATGATCAAAGGCGGACCCAAAGTTGTGTTACGTTTTAACCGCTGAAAACTTTTTAAAGACTTTGTAACTTTGGCCTTTTGATAATCTATCATTTTTAGGGTTCCGTAGTCAACTAGGAACCCTTATAGTTTCGCCATGTCTGTCTGTCCGTCCGTCCGTCCGTCCGTCCTCGCTTAATCTCTGTGACCGTTAGCACTAGAAAGCTGAAATTTGGTACCAATATTTATATCAATCACGCCGACAAAGTGGTAAAATAAAAATTGGAAAAAAATGTTTTATTAGGGTAGCCACCCTACATGTAAAGTGGGGAGTGATTTTTTTTTTAATTTCAACCCTCACGTGTGATATATTGTTGGAAAGGTATTTAAAAATGAATAGGGGTTTACTAAAATCATTTTTTGATAATGTCAATAATTTCGGAAATAATCGCTCCAAAAGTAAAAAACAATGTGTCCCCCCCCCTCTAACTTTTGAACCATAAGTTTAGAAAATATGAAAAAAATCTGAAAAGTAGAACTTTATAAGGACTTTCTATGAAAATTATTTTGAACTTGATTGACACAACAGTTTTTGTACAAAAAAGACAAAAAGTTTTACAAAATAATTTCTGGACTAAGTTTGTAGTATAATCGTATATGCAAGCATTTTTTTTAACTTCGTTTACATATTTTATTAGGGAAAAAATTTTGTGTTCACCAAAAATACTGATCGTGCACCAAATATTCTTTCCTGAATGCAAAAAAAAATGCGTAGGTTAGGTTGGGTTAAAACTGCGACCCCCTACGCACGAGCCGAGCGAGCAGAGCGAGCGGTGCCGCGGCAGCGGCCGGCGAGTGCCAGTAACGACTTGCATTAATAGAAAATGGATAAAGATATAACACTTTTTTATTGTAGTGCTGTCTTTTTCCTGATGCTCGTAATTGATTTATTTGATGAGCAAATTTAGTGTGCAATTCAGTATTTTTGGTGATAATTTCGAATATTTTGATTGAAAAAAGGGGATTTACAGTTAAAGTATTAAATACCATCCATTTTATTATCCTGAACGTATCTTTTTTCAAACAAAAAAAGAATTATTGAAATCGGTTCTCGCAATCCAAAATTATTAAAAAAAAGTATTAATTAGGAAATACAATTCTCTAGTGTTCAACGTCAAACAAATAATAAACTCATAAGTGGGAACACTTATTGTGACGGACGGGAAACTACGGAACCCTACACTGAGCGTGGCCCGACACGCTCTTGGCCGGTTTTTTTTATAGGATTTTGTGAAGTTAAAAAAAAAATTAGAAACAAGTGTTAGCTTTTTGTTTTAAGTAACTGGCACCCGCGGCTTCGCCCGGGTTATGATCGAAAAAAGTATCCTAGTAAAAAAAAAGTAAAGTGTTATGTCCAGACTATAATCTACCTCTGTGCCAAATTTTATCAAGATCCGTTTAACAGTTTTGACGTGAATAAGTAACAAACATCCATACATCCTCACAAACATTTATAATATTAGAAGGATGCCGCTTAATATTGTTGATCAGAACTAAATATTGTTATTAGCAGATATATTTTGTTAATGTTTTAAACGTTTATTTCAATATTTAAAAGTACTGTTTAGAACTGACTTCCGGTGATATGGATAACTTAGTAATATATTCTGAATCCTATTTAAAATAGTATTATAAATGAGAATGTTTGTGAGGATGAATGGATGTATGGATCTTTGTTACTCTTTCACCTCAAAACGGCTCAACGGATCTTGATGAAATTTGGCAACGGTAGATTATAGTCTGAAATAACACATAGGATAATTATAAAAATTCGATATCTCGCGGATATGAAGCCGCGGGTGTCAGCTAGTCTACAGTACGGCCAACGAGAAGCGATACGAAAGGTCATTAACCTAAAGAACAACTGTGGCGTTGACAATCTAATATTTAGCTCTTTCCATCTTGTGCCTTTGTCGTAATGTCTCGTTCTCCCGGCAAAAACATGACAACGTTAAGACGGGTTCGCCAACATTCGGGCGGCCATTTTAGATGGGGTTTTAGCATGGGTTTGTTTACATTTGGTATCGCTTCTCGTTGGCCGTACTGTAGTATAAAAAAGCACATGTCGCCGGTTTTTAAGTTATCTGCAAAAATAATATCAAGAACGGTACGCTGTTCCTTTTAACTTGATCCCATACCTGATTCCTTATACAGGAACAACAGTTAAATAAACACAGAATATTATGGAGAACACAATTTCTGTTCATATAACTGTGTTAAAAAGATCTGTGCAGGTTTGTCACAGTCACATTTAATTCTCATCATATTTCACGGCGCTGCAACGAACAACATTATGAGTACCTGAGTCTAACATGGCAACGTTGTCATTTTTATTCAGATCCATTCACAAACTCCATATAGCGAGAAGCTTAAAGGAAGGATTTTATAAGTAGAGCACCATTGCGGTATTCCGTCAGTGTCGTGGTCGAAAGTTATTGTCAAAAAAAGCGATGTACAACAAAAAAAAAAGGAACGACGGCATGTCCCGCGTTAGGTTCTGTGAACAAGGCATGTCACGAATGTTTCACAAACAAACAAAAACCGCTCGTTATACCAAAGCATGAGAATCAAACAAAGTGGAGAGTAGCGAATGAATTGCACGGTAAAATAATTCTGATATTGGATTCGGTGTTAAATATTCGCTATAAATCAAGCCTGGAATACGTAATTGAATAACTGTGGTAATTTATGAATAAATCTAGGTCTGTGATTTTCGTATAGTAACTTTAATTTTTCTGTTGGCAATATTGATACGGATGGTTGACTATTATTTAATATAACACTGTGTTTAAAATTAATAAAATTTTTGGTTAACACGTATTTTAAGTACACCTAATTTAGAAAACACAAATTACTAGCTTTTGCACGCGGCTTCACTCTCGTTAAAGTCAGGGTAATATAGACCCGCTTTCCTGATTTGCAGGTACCTGCTACCTGTAGTTTATTCTCTTGGGCCTTATTGATTGTATTAGCAAAGCTAAGTTTTCCCCTTTCTATCCTCATTTTCCAGGCCAACTTAGGTGCATTTCCCGGGTCCCAACTATGTTTGTACCAAAATTCATCGAAATCGGTTTAGCCATTAAGGCGTGAAGACGTAACAAACAAACAAACTCACTTATGCTTTTATAACATTACTAAGAATTACAGAACAACACAACAATCGTAACTTGCTATATTTATAATGTTTAAGCTGTTCGGCTCATCATAACAAAACGAATCTATCTAACAATATCCTTTTTACTGTTCCGATTGTTATAACTTATAATAGAGTACAGTAGCCCTACTATGACCTCTTAAAGCAATTCTTATTCCGCTGAGAGAAAGAGACAGAGCTATACAGGGTGTCTAGCACCATCTCTTTCACTCAGTGGAATAAGAATTGCTATAAGATGTCATAGTAGCCCTTCTGATCTACCCAACTTTATCAATTAAACTTACCAATAATCCTACCAGTTCACAATCTACTCGATACCGGCTTACAATACTCGCCAAACACAAATTACAAACGAAAACTTGACAACGGAATTCGATTCGAACGAATTTACAGAATAGTATCGTAATAACAAGGCACTATGCTGGCAACAAATTCAATAAAGTTTAAAATTTTGTAGCTTTTCGCTGAAAGCGCTGTAGGTTCTACAGCACAAATTGTAAAGGCGACGGCAGCGGGCGGCGGTGATTATTTCACAACATATTTGTTTATTTCTTTTTTAAAAAAATGAGCTTTTTAAGAGAAATAGTTTTTTAGTTGAAAGCCACTCGAAAGATTTCGTTTTGTTTTTAATTTATTAAAGTGGAACTTTTATTACATCGTCTCAAACTTTTTCGTCTTTGTGTTGCGTGTCGCGTGACGGTTGGCCGCGAAGTAAGGACGTCTAAATGTCTGAATGTGAAAAAAAGTTTCACTTTTACTACACAATTCTTTTATTTATTGCGTTTATTAATGTGTTGTCACTTTAAACTATCGAAACCAGTAATATGATGGGAATGCTTAATCTTTTATTAATTTTTGAACCCATTATTATTTTAGTACCATATTAGTAACTAGATGGTTTTGTTAGTTTTTCTGGATCGCGCTATAGTTTCGTTCTTTGGCATAATATTATTTAAAAAATCGCGTTATTAAAATTATGATTATGAATTTTTAACCAAAAATATTGTCAACCAATCGTTCTGGTACCTATTTAATTTGTCATTAAATTTGTATAATTAAACAAGCTAAATAAAATATTTTAGTGCTAAAACATTTTGAATAGTTTAGAAGAAAAAAAAAACAATATTTGCGGAAAAATAGTAGATGGGTCGATTTTTGTTGATGACCGTTGTTATTAAATAAAGTTTTCGTATAAGTAGCATTTTCTTTAATTCATAGTCTTTCGAGCCTATCAACAAAAAAAAACTAAATATTCGAATTTCTGTTCTCACTCGTAGTCAAAAAGACTAATTTTGTGTGCCTATATAAGCTTTGAATGTTGAATTGAACACAAACCGACAAGTAGCGGTAACTCTTCATTCACCCCCAGAGCATTGTAGCGCCGAGAGCCTCTTCAAAGTTACCTCGCTCTCAGATTGTCAATGGTTCATGATTAATTAATTGCAACGACAGAAATGTGTCGTTTTAACAAACAGCTAACCTACCATGACGTCTTAAAGCAGAACTTATTTCACTGAGGGAAAGAGACAGAGCTATACAGGGTGTCTAGCACCATCTCTTTCTCTCACAGGAATGTCATGGTAACCCTACTGTTGTTTCATACAGCTACCTGTGTGTACCTAAATATAATAATTTAGTCACTTTAATGATCTTTCACTGTATATGTGTTCCTTTTTTATAATTGTAGATGTTACAACATTTTGAATCTTTTTCTGCCTCATGTCATGCAACATTTTATTAACTTAAAAGTAAACAAATTACTTATATTATTAATTTTTGCGTCGAGGGTTATTAAAACCGGCACGGACAACGTAAGGAAACCGCTTTGGACCAGACACTGACAGATACTTCAGTATTTGAATGAATATCAATATTTATTGATTTCAAATGTTTTCTTTTAATATTAAATTTAAAAAAAAATGTAGAAAAAAAATCAAAATTATCTTCCTTCTCGTTTGAGAAAGGAACAAAATTAATATTAGTGAATTGATAGAATAAAATGAATAGCTCAATATGGTCGCTTTTCGCGATATGACGCATGTGTACCTACATAGTAAAACAATTCTTTCTATCTACCAAAATCGGAAAGCTCGTACTTAATTAATAAAATTATTGTAAAAAAAAAAACAAACTTAAGAAACTTCAAGAAACGAAGACTTTCTTGACGTTTCTCAAGTTGGTTTCCGAGAACCTAATTAGTTTGCCTGGAAATTATCAAAGAGCGTCAGACTTTGGAAGTGCCTACCTGAAACTTGCTCTGACGAACCAATGAATACATTTACTAACTATACGTACTGCTTGTTTAGTAACATTCGTCAGGCATTCTACTTGACGGGCCTGTTGGTCTAGTGGTTAGTGGCCCTGACTGCTGAGGGTCGTGGGTTCGATTCCTACCCAGGACAAACTTTGTGTGATGAGCATGATTGTTTGTTCTGTGTCTGGGTGTGATTTATCTATAATATGTATGTTTTTATAAATTATATAAGTATGTATATCAGTTGTCTGGTTACCATGACACAAGCTCTGCTTAGCTTGGGATCAGATAGCCGTGTGTGAGTTGTCCCAAGATATTTATTATTATTTATTTATTTATTTATACTTTAGCTAAACTACTATATAAGATTTATCATATTGATTAGTAGTAGTTTAGCAGATTTGCAGTAGATTTGCAGAATTAAAAAAGATGTCGGGTAGCTGCGCCGGTAAGTGACCAAGTCACTATTTTTTCGATAGTTTTACCAACTGTTCTACCGCACTCTTGTGGTACTGACATCAAATCAACGTGAAGTTGCCAACATTCCGTAAATCCTGCTTCACCAAATCTAGTTATTTCTTCGCGTTAGACATTCTACCAAATTAATGATATTAAAAAAATCACATGTGATAAATTAGATGAGAAAAAAATTTCATGTTAATCAAATATATTTGTACGCCTCTGGACAAAACATAGAGGATCTACCTACCTATCTGTAACATCTCACACTTTGTAACTTGACCTATGTTTACAAATAAAAAGTATTCTGATTCTGACATATTTTAAACGTATGTGGACGATATAATTCCTATTTTTATAATATTTGCGCAGAACATCCTAGTAGTGATCTCTTACTGGCTTTGGTTGGGAAACTGGCGCAGTTACACTAGGTCAGTATACTGAAATATATCAAAACTTGACCGTCAATAACAGAAAAGCATAATAAATATCTCTCTGGGCACTCATCATTGGAGAGCACTTTAAAAAACGTCCGTCCAGGGCGGTGACGATCTATTATCAAATAATTTGTGCAGATACTACAGTTAAAGTCTACAAGACTCCTTAGAAATATGCAAAATCTGTTATCTTTCGATCCACAGTAATCAGAACAAGACATGTTTTAATTAAAGCCTCAATACTGATGTAACTCTGTCGTACAAAACCCGCCATAAAGGTATCTGCTCAAACATGCTTCACTTTGCTAATTAAAAACACAAGGTTTTTTTTTGTCTTACTGCAATGGATTAATCAAGAGTACTGTTGAGGAATCCGTCAGCAAATGATCAAATGCGATTCCTACGATGGGTCTGAACTCTGTGCTTAATGTGCAAATTAATTAGTTTGTGCGTCAACATCTCATTACGTCGTAGGTTGGTGTACCACAACCAATTAGCGGGAGTGGTTCGAGGGAGGAATGTGACAGCCACAGATGATAAATAATCTCAGATTCGGAGATTTTGTGTTATCATCTTAATCATTTGATATTAATAGTGAGATAGCCAGTGGTATTTTTGTACCTCTAAGTTCTTATTATTGGAATTCTTCCAAATGTGTTTTACTTATATCTCATATGTAATCTGACGCTACACTCTGAGGTTGCACTGAAGCCTTTTTATAGTACTTACACACATTTTTGATCAATTGCAACCCGTTAGTTGTGTTAGAATTTAGAATAATACAGATTGGATAGGTTTTTACTATGCTCTAGTGTTTCTATGAAGACCCCATTTCAAAAAATTGACTCGATCAATTTTTTGAAATGGGGTCTTCATTTCGAAAAATTGATCAAGTGCGAGTTGGATTCGCGCACCGAGAGTTCCGTACAAACTTGCGACGTAAACGGCGATATCTTTAGCCTGCGTAGACTTAAAGGGTTGATTTTTTCATAGCTCTAAAAACCGTAGATTTGAGTATATAAGGTTTGAATTTCAGCTCAATATCTTCATGCGTTCCCGAGACAAAGGGGACAAAGCATACGGATCTAAAAAACAGAGTTCAGTGATGGATGGTGAGCAAGAAAATTGTAGCATGGAGTAGGTAACGGTGGTAGTAGTAACGATTGTTGTTTTTTTTTTTTGTATTTTCAAAGAAAAAGGTGTCTTATTTTTTCTGTGGCAACAATGAATTCTATATGATTGGAAAGCTGGTTGATATATTTTACATATAAAAAATGTCACGAAGATTTGTCGCGCATCCCTCATCATTTGGCGAGACCCACAATCTACCTTCTTCTATTCATTTGAATATTTATTGAAAAATTTCCATCTTGATGATACAGACACGTGATTGGACAGAAAAATGGAACGTTCATGTCTTGTTGTATAGTAGTCACAAGCGCGACTGCTGAATTGGGGGTCTTGGGTTCATATGTTTATTTTTTTATCATGAATTTGTTAGTATCAGCTCGGAGTCTGTACTCAAACAGAATTTGATTTCTGCTTAAGTACAGACAAGCACTTAAGCATTACTTCTCTATTAATAGGGAGGTAATACTGCCGTGCAGGCCCTAAAGTGCAGTATGAGGAAAAAAGCGGTTTCGAGAAAACCGCGAAAAACTTTTTAACACTGTTTTTTTTTAGATTATTTATGAGTATGGTGCATATTTTTTTTTTGC
This sequence comes from Ochropleura leucogaster, assembly GCA_958449745.1. Classification (NCBI taxonomy): domain Eukaryota; kingdom Metazoa; phylum Arthropoda; class Insecta; order Lepidoptera; family Noctuidae; genus Ochropleura; species Ochropleura leucogaster. The sequence continues at coordinate 14,800,822 of OY288206.1, read as the reverse complement.
GAGGACTAAGTGACAACAAAGATGGTATTTACAAAAACAAATATTAGTTTTGTTAATTAGATTTTAATTAAAATAAGTTTTTCTAAAATCTTAGCTTTTACTGCACGCAAAAAGTTACACATATGCAGATTAAAATGCGGTAAAAATACTTGATACTACAAAATATTTGAGTTTTTTGCTACTTTGCAGACTAACTTGCAGCATAAGACTTTCTTTACTGCATTTTAATTTGTAACTTGAACTAATTGCACATGTAGTAAATAAGAATTGCTTCCAACTTACGGGTATGTTAAGGTAGGAATTTACAGAAAAAAGTACATTATGTATAGAATTTGTCGTTTATTTTATAATATTATAAGGTAATTGTAAATTAAATTGAAGATGCTTTGAACACAGGCGGTTATAAAGACATTTCGATAAAAATAAATGGTATAAACCTTTTCGGTTTCGCAAGACACATGAGATCTTTCCTTTAAATGGCACATTTATTAGTTTTATATAAATGTGCCATTGAATTGAAAGATTTTGATTTGTGATTTTCTTTCATCTTGTTCTTTGATTTTGTTTAAAGATTGTTCCAAGTTGTGGTGAAATACTTCAATATAATTTTGAAGCAGCTATGTAACTCACTTTTAATAACTCCGATCAAATAAGTTATCAGGCACCAGTTTTCCTTGCCGGATTGCCTCCGTGGGTTCTGGAGGCGATAGTGCCAGCTTGAGTGGCGCGCGGAGGCACTACGCCGGGGGGAAACTCTGCTGCCGCGGCAAATTGCCGCTCAGCGGACAGACCTCCGGTGCGATCTCATGGTGGCATGGAGAGAGCGACTGTCGCAACCCCGAGCAGGGCACGCCACAATAGTGGCGGTAAGTCCCCTCTTTGAGGAGTGGCTGGAGAGGCGTGATGGCGTCCTCACCTACCGCCTGACGCAGGTCCTCACCGGACACGGAAGTTTCGGGAGGTTCCTGCACATAATCGGGCGGGAAGAAACGCCTGGGTGTCACCATTGTGACGATCGCCCGGAGGACACGGTGGAGCACATAGTGGCAGTCTGCCCAGCTTGGGCGGAGCACCGCCGTGCCCTCGTAGAGGCGATCGGCGGCGGCGATCTCTCGCGTGCGGCCCTGGTTTAGTCTATGGTCCGGAGCGAGAGGGAGTGGAATGCGGTCACCTCTTTCTGCGAAGCAGTAATGCTAGCAAAGGAGGTGGCTGGGCGTTTGAGGGAAATTACATGAAGCCAACCTGCTGCCGCGGGAGAAGCCCCGGGAGCCGGGCGCCGCGAGACGACTCCCGGCCACCGTAGATGCGGGCCTGTGGACGGTGAGCAATGGGTAGCTAACCGTCCGTCCGTCTATTGAGGACAGGCCGTGTCGACGGCGCGTTCGTGTTTCACGCGCGCCTTAAAGTGATGTCGGCAAAGCAGAGGGGCTTGCCAGAGCCTCCGCCTGCCGGGTGGGTTTTAGTCAGTACAAGTCTGACACTCTCCGCCGCTACGCCCAGAGATCAAATCATCAAATAACTTCCCCCGCTGAAGTTATTTGATGCTTCGATTTTCGCGAGTAACGTAGCGTTTCTTTTTGGTCTTAATATTAGTCTTGGCACATTCATGTATGAACTAGACCCTCAAGAAAAAGTACTCTGGATTACCAGTCCATAGACCAGTAATCAGCAATCTATCCAAGATTGCCGTTTATCCTCATTTAAACTTAAAAAACACAGTTTTTTGCAGAGATTGTGACACGGTGGTCTAAAAAAATATTTGTCTAGGTTATTTTTTTAACTTTTTACTATATTTTGTATGTTTCTGGTTTTTGTTTTTTTAATTTTTCGTTTATTAGTATTCGTTTTCCGACTGCTTGCGTATGATCTGATAAACTACTTTCTAATGAAGGCACAGGAGTATATTTTTATCTGCTACCGAGTCGTCAGAATCTTGAAAAACTGGTGTTTTAGCTATTGGTGTCACGTTCTGAAAAATATCTGTTGATGTTGGCAAAACCTCAGAACATAATAAATCTTCTAATGTTACAAGATCATTGAATAAATGTTCAGAAGCTATTTCAGTCGTAGCTAAATCCGTTAGACCAGACTGAGGGAGAGCCTCAACAAGCCTTCGCTGCCTACACTGGCGCGGCGCAGACGTCTTCCTTTCTCGGCAGTAATCGACACACAAACACGACTGATTGAGCGAGAGAGATAGCGACAAATTCTGACTAGAACGCAGTAAAATATGACCTTTACTGCAGTGAAATTAGTAAAATCGTTCAAGTTACCAATTATAATGCAGTAACAGAGTGTCATACTGCATTTTAATTAGCATATAAATTATTTTCATCTTTTGAAAAATACCGACTATACTGCAGTAAATAATGAACATACTGCAGTTTAAATAGTTAGTTCATATGAAATAAACTAGTGATCAAGCATGCAGTATTAACACTGTTGGTACAAAAACTACTTACTGCGTTTTAATTTATACCCCTCAATATTTTTTTGAGTGTAGAATACAGTTTTTCTGTGGTAATTTAGATATTTACTGCGTTTAACTTGGTAAAGTGACGTATCGTGGTAGACGTAACAGCTATTACTGTATTTTAGTTGGTATTGTAATATATTTAGACATGCAAAGTTAAGTTACTGCTTTCACAAATTTGATTTTTAAACCGTTTAAAGCATCCTAACAAAAATCTGATTAGATCTTCATGTTCCTTTTAACGTGTGCATTAAGGTTCAATATTCAACAAAAAAATGACAAAAAGCCTGTTACTGCGTTTTAGGGTCTGCACGGCAGAATATCCCTATATCATGGGATTTAAACACAAGTTCAGCGAAATCTGGATGTAGAAGAAATCAACAGTTCATCCTACTAATATGATAAATGCGAAAGTTTGTGAGTATGGATGTATGTTACTCTTTTCAGAACGGCTGAACAGATCTTAAAGAAATTTGGCACAGAGGTAGATTATAGTCTGAAATAATATAGTTTTTTTTTATATCATCCGGGCTAATCCGCGGGCGTCAACTAGTAACGTCATATATCAGTTCCGGATATTGCAGATCAACAAACATGTTTCTACTAAGGTGACTGTATTAATGAATGCTCTGAGGTCAAAGGAGAAACTTTGGAATCAATCCTGAGATTGAGCTGAGGGTACGTAAGGGTTGTAATAGCGGTACCATTCATGTAAAGTTTGATCTTCGGATAAAATGAGGCTTTACCTCGATCAGAGCTTGAGCGTTTAATATTCATGTGTAAGTGTGAACTTATGTATGCGGCATTAATTCACGAATCAATTCATTTCGAATTGAGACTTTGACGACACTATTGGCGCAGTGGCTAAGTGATCGACTGCTGCGCTGGGCATCGCGGGTTTCATACCCGTACGGAACAAATATTTGAATGTCCTGCAGATAGTTGTTTCGGGTCTGGCTGTTTGTATTTAAATGTTTGTAAACGCACCCACGATACAGGAGAAATCCTAGTGTGGAGGCAACGTTTTATTATTTTAATTAGAAAAAGAAAAGAAAAAACAGGTTTATTTTTGTAAGTGTATAGCTTATCCTTTTTAACCGACTTGTAAAAAGTAGGAGGTTCTCACTTTCAAAAATATCATTAATTCACTTCCAAACTTCGGGTTGCTACTGTAAAATTCCTAATGAAAAAACCCAATGTTACTTATTGCCCGACCCGGAAATCAATCCTAAGACTCCGGGCTCAGCAGTGGTGACCGTGAGACCAACGGAGCCGTTGTATCAACGTACCGAACCGGACAGATTTTCGCATCGGTATTGTAAAGTAAGTACTTACTGTTAGAGGTTTTATACATAATCAATACTGGCTGGTTGACCATAAATAAAGAACTTATGAAAAAAAAATTAGAAGAAAAAATTAAATAAAAGTGTGACAAGTAACTTAAAATATAAATTTAATTATAATCCTAAAAGGATATGCGCATTTTATTGAAATATCCAACCAAGTCCTTATGTACCTTTGATGTTTTCGCCCAAAGCCCGCGTTAAAATATTTTAAAGCAACACAGCTTTTTACTTTTCCACTTTTTTTTCTTTCCTTTGTAGCTTACTGGTTTTGTACGTCAGAAATGTGAAAACTGTTTAGTGAAAGCCCCGGTATAATTTATAACAACAACTAGGGTCGCCATATTGTCGGGATTTATTCGGATTGTTCAGATGTTTCAGGTGATGTACAGTTTTCCGACCGCAAACAAAACGTCCCTATAAATAAATTTAGAAAGTGGGGCTACAACCTTTTTTGCGTCATTGGTCACGCCCCGGCCAATTTAGAGCCTTGTTTTCAGCTTGTATTTGAAGAGATAAATGGATATCCAGAGCAGTATTTAAATTATAAACGTTTACTTATGATGTCGGGTAAATGGGAAATTGATTATGTTTCAAAGTCGTTGCTTGCAAAGCTTAAATATTTAAAAAAATTAAACCTACGATTAACTAATTCACTAAGAATTTTCTTCATTTCGTTTCGGTGAAACATAACTTAATATTGGTCTAACACAGTAGTGTTAGGCCAATATTAATGTATGTATATTTTAAGAGTGGTTAGTATACCCCTAGTTCGTATATCGACGAAAAATTTCTAAGAAAAAAGTCAGTAAGGGTTAAGGTAAGTAAGTACTAATATTAGTACCTAACATTTGAGCATTCGCCTCTAGAATCTACAATATCTATTCACTCCTAAATCCGACCACCTGTAATATCCGAAAAAACTTTTTTATCCGAAAAAAAAGACGCCCGTCAGCTCGAAACCTGCCTTTCAGTACATACCCAATTTGGGTGATGTGTGTCCGTTTGACCGTGACGTAAGTCTTCAATAAGGGGTGGTCGGGTGTAGGGTCCCACTATCGGGTTCCGTATCGCTGACGTAGGAAAATGTTATGAGTTTGGTCGAATCGTAAGCCACCACTCCGAGAAACAAATTGTGATCAAATCGTTTGGAAATACGCTTTCTGAAAGCATTGAGATGGAGACGTATTTTTAAAGGTAAATTTTATGCTCTTATTTTACGTCCATCAATATGATTGGTTTAGAGTGCTTTTCCCAATGTTTCCAGGTATTCAATATTAACCTACTTCAAAAATAGAGAAGGTTCTCAATTTGACTGTATTTTTAAAGTTTTTTCATTTTTCAAATCCGTCACTTGTGGACGAATCTCATAGAGCAGCTGTTTATTTAGTAAACCGAAACTGGCATATAAACGAAATATTGAAACGGTTTTATCAAAGGACTAATTTTTCAAAATTGTAATAAAAAGGGACAAAATAATCTAATCATCTTAAGTACAATTAATGGCCGAGGCTTAATTTTTCCAAACTTTTCAAAATTAAAATTTCGCACAATTGGAAGAAGTCCCATTTCTTTTATAATTAGACGTCATAAAAGAGCCAAAGTTTGATTTACGAATATAAAAATATCACCGAGGGATTTCAGACGGTTAGATCTATGAGATAAAAAGATCTGGATTTGAATTGATTTTGCTAAAGTTAGGAAAAAGTCGTTTTAAACGAAATGAAATTGAATCTGATTTTCATTTTGAATAAAGCTATGCTAAGCTTTCGTAAATGGATCTGCTTGAATTCTACAACGATGTTTGATGTTGATTAAAGATTGAAAAGATACTCGGTAATATTTTGTAGATTTCAAGTTACGATCAAACGAGCACGAACGCGCGACTTATAACTTAACGTAAATTTGACTGCACGGTTGACGCAGTAGTTAAGTGGTTGGCTGCTGTGCCGCGTCGCGGGTTCGATTGCCGCACGGAACAAATAACTGACCTACAGATAGTTGTTCTGGGTCTGGCTGTTTGTGTATGTGAGTTTAAATATTTGTAAAAACGCACCCACGATACAGGAGAAATTCCTAGTGTTTAGTAAAAAAAGGATACGTCGATTTTAGAATTGTAAATACCATTTTTACAAATAATATTTTAAGCTTTTATTCATTTCTATGGATGATAGTGATTATGCTTGTTGTAAAACAAATTAACTAGGTAAAATGCTAAAGTATGGTTGTATTTTCGATTCAAAAATCTACGTTTTATGTGGACCTCTGTTCGTTTTAAACTATTAAATCAAAATAAATCAGAATTTTTCAGGCAAGTAACAATAATAAGCCCACATTTAAATTTATGTAGACTCTTATCCAGTATCGCGAGTGTTTATGCATTTGTAGGTTAATTATTTTTAGCTGAGCGAAAGACGTGATTCAGAACACTTTCATGAAAAAATTATAAAACGCGTCATACACAGACATTAATATTATGAATCTAAATCAGTGTACAGTATGATTGATTTTTAACTGACGCCGGGCACTTTGTTTATGAGCCAGTATCTTTCAAGAGCGAGCCCTGGGCTATGGCACTTTTCAAGGCGGCCGTTTATTTTTAAACACGGACACACGTGCCCTGCCAGATGCAACGGAACACATATGTACTTATATCGTATAGGTTTGCATGACGCATAATTATGATAATTGTAATAAATCCGATATTATTTGACACTACGAACAATGTTTGAGCTATACATTAAATAGTATTTTGTTTTACAAGTCACAATCTGAAAACCAGTCTTACTAAGAGTATTGTATTACCCAGTATTAACTGTTGCGGTGGTTTGGTGGTCTAAAATAGCTACTTTAACAGCATTATAATATGATAAATATCCAAATTACGTTAAAATTCTAAAAATGTTCAGAGACGAAAATTATGAATTGCCACTTGTTGCCTATTTTACCCATTGGAATGTAATTCAATTTATAATCACACTAGCTTTTGCCCGCGGCTACGCTCGCGTTAAATTCGGTATAACACAGTACCTGCAGTTTTCCCCCTTGCGCCTTATTGGTTTGTAATAGCAACGCTTACTTTTCCCTTTTCTTCCTTCGTTCGTCCCTCATATCCCACTTTTTTTTCAAAAAATAATTATCCTATGTCCGTCTCCTGGACCAAAATTCATCAAAATCGGTTTAGCCATTAAAGCGTGAAGGTAACAAACAAACAAACTTACTTTCAGTTTTATAATATTAGTAAGGAAGTAAGGATTAAGATTCTGTTAAAGTGACCGGTTTAGGCGCCTAGATAGACTGCAATCACTTCATGTAAAATACTGGTATTTCTCTGGATCCAGTTAGGCTGGAAGGAGATTCTAACATGTATACGAAAATACTAGGCAGACGAAAATATTTTACACACTATCATTATCAACTATGTTTTGGCCGATTTCTAATCTCTACATTATTTTACACTCTGTATAATCAAAATTACCCGGCACAGTTCTGTATGGTACAGACCAGATGTACAAATACAGCTGGTTGAGCCGAGTTTGAACTAAATCATAAATGTTTGAAATACCAATAAAGAAATAGCTAATACTCTACTACTTTACTGTTCACGCTGCGCGGTTGTGGAATTTGCTTCCGCAAAATATTATGAACTGTCAAACTGCCTCAGTTTTCAAAAAAAGAGTGAAAGATTTCACCGTAGATTCCTTTTCACCATAGTTGCATAGGTATTTATTATATTTTATATTCTACTTATATTTCAATATTTTGTTTATCTAATTGTTTGTATATAAATATTTTCTTCTTTTGTATTTACTTAAATTCGTTATTTGCTTTATATTTTATTTATTCTATTTTCTCTTCTTTTTATCATACCGTATACTTTTATTTCTGATTCTCGTTTTATTGACTCTCCTTTCTTAGAATAGACATTAACTTTGTAGTTATATTTTCTGTTAGTCTTCTTTACTACACTCAGTGTTATAGTTAATTAATAGCTAATTTTTGAATTTCGAACTTCTGCCTACTCGTTACTACTGACAAATAAAAACAAATGACAGTCGGGATCAATGGCTTAACGTGATTTTCTGAAGCACGGAGGAGACTTATTATTTACGCAGGAATATTTGCTTGATAGAACAGTACGGATAGCCTCACTAGTCGAGGATTCGCAAACGACTGCTGAGCAAGACCAAGGTCCTGAGTTCCCCGTTGGGGCATACCCTACCGGGGTTGCGGGTTTTTCAAAAGAGATACCACGGCCCCGTAACATAAAGGGCAATAGAAGGAACGGGTGCGTCTTAGTCAGTACAAGTCTGATACTTCCCCTCGCTCCGCCCAAAACGGGGGAAGTTATTTGATGATTTCGCAAACAAAAAGGTCGAGCAATACATACGGGTTTCTCCATTAGAAACTTCTCAGTAATAGCCATTGGTGTCTGGATTTGTGACAATAAGATGGCAATAGGCTCTCCGCTATTATATAGGACTTCAAAATACAGCTGGCCAAATATGGGGTACCAGGTACACCTCTGCTTTACCCTTTGGGGATCATACGCGTAATGATATTATTGGCATAGAACCTAGTAAGGTATAACTACCTAATACATACATTTTCAACATGGCTGAGGTAATTTATATCTAAAGCTATTCAGGTTTAAAGCAGTCGGGTTTACCTAAAGGCGGACAATTTAATAGAAGCTGAATATTGAGGCATGAATTTAACTGAAAACGCAGACATCTAGCCTTTGTCGGGGCTTGTTATTAGTTCTGACTTGAATGCCTTGAGCATATAATTAGACTTGCAGTAGGCACGTACTTTATACCTACAACTACTATCGACTACCTCCTACTACTACTATTCCCTACTACAACGATTCCCTTATACTACTACTATTTCCTACTACAACTATTACCTTCTACTACTACTATTTCCTACTACAACGATTACCTTCTACTATTACTTATTTACGTGGAGAATAACTCGGCTATTAATGCAAGCAAATTATATCGAATTTCGTTTACCCGTAATGGTGATGAAATATTAAGATATTTAGAGTTTCTATAGCATTTAAATAAGTACAAACATACCCTATGAATTAAAAGGAATGTATTTGACTTGGAGCAACTGCATATCTAGCCTTTACCACATAGTTACTAGGTTATTAATAATAATTAATGCCTTGGTTGCTATAACAACAATATAATATGTTTTTACAAGAGTAACCATGGAGTTTCCTGTCGGTTCCTCTCCATAGGAAACGACTAACCCAAACCATGCAACCCTTTCTCGATGTTTTGTAGGTACCCATATAGGCCTATGTAAAATAAAATATTTTAATTTTGGGACAGCCAATAGAAAGATTTTCTGTTACGACTATGGTTATATTTTAGCTCATTTGCTTACTATGTATTAGATACTGGCAACAAACAAATAAAAACCAATTAAAGCAGAAAATATTTAAAAAAATAACTTAATGTATGAAACTAAAACACAGCGTACCCACATTATAAACGAAAACTGTCTCGTAAACCCACAAGCGACAATATTACATACCTTTCAGTACGTACACACGCTACATACTGGTACCTACACTTATGTAATATATACATATATGCAGTATGTTGTTTTTCCGACATCTGGGAGATAGCAGTGTGATGACGTCACGAGTGTTGGATGCGCTCATCTGTATGTAACGTGACCTTAGGAAATATATAAGAGTGAAAATTTTAACGTCGAATAAGTTGAGAACAAAATGTTATTCATTCGTTTTAAATATTGACTATGTTATGTTATTTTATAATATGTTTATTTGTAAGTTATTATGTAATGCAATGTTTATTTGTTGTTTTGAATTTATTCTGTGTAGCACCTATTTTGAATAAATATATCTATTGCAAGTAAAATCATGTCATTGTAATACATATTTAGTTGTTTGGGTATAAAAACAGAACTTGTAAATCTTTTACAGCTGTAAAATATTTAATCCAAGGCTAAAATATTAGTCAGTTTGTTTATTTCACATCCGCTAAAAAGTCCAAAATTATTGCAAATCATTACCACTATTTTAGTAGAACACAGAATATGTGATATTTAACGTATTTTTTTAATTTATCAAAACAGCAATCAATTGACCTAGCTATTTTACCAATTTTCAAAACGCATTATTTTCTTGACCTTGTCCCATGTTTTTGTCTCCTGTTCTCCCCTGTCAATCGTCATGTTGTCATTTAGTAATTTTTCCTTCATCTTCCTCTTCTTCAATCATCAATTCTTTTCATCACTCTTCTAGACACACGTACCTACTGCATTCGACGTCATCATCCAATTTTCAGAATGCACAGCCGTAAAATAAAACATTCAATAATACGTAAAGCTTCAGCAAAAAACAGTAGGCTGATTCTGAAATGACAAAGTACTTACGTATAAAAAAGAGTTACCGAATGAAAAGGACGCTACTTTGCATTTAATGGCAACCTCAAAAAATGGTAAACGGAGCCTTAGGCAACAACTAAATAAGAATAACAATCTTGAAACAACTAGCAAACCCAAAGTTAACAACATTAATCACCAACTTAAAAGGTGAAATAAAACCCAGTCAAGAAAGTCGTTAAGTTCACAATAAATTAGATGTTTACATTACTGAGAACCGCAGTAAATAGAACCACCTGTTACTTAGTCTCAACTGGTCGGACAACGATTGATAAGTACAAGAGTTTCTGCTTCTAACCAACACGAACCAGGACAATAAAGTTGTTGCTATATATTTTACATTATTATTTTAGCCACTGCGGTTGCCCAAATTATTTTTTTAAACAAAGCCTCCTAGCTATTGCTTTTTTGTGGCAACTACGGTTGCCAAAAGCACATGACCGGTTAAAGATTAAAATCTAGTATTTCAGTAATTTCAATGCTTCACAATCGCACAAAGCTGTAACGTACGGTTCCATTAAAAACTCATTCTTGCTAATTATCTAAATTTCTTGAAGTGATAATTTTTGCACGTGGTGGATTCATTCTTAGGTAATGAAAACCCGAGTAAAACGCAGCATTGTGTTGATTAGATCATCATACTATAATAATGAAGTCATAATAATACCTTCAGATTTCAGATTATTCCTATCATAAACAGGCAGTTTTGCTTTTAAAAAATATAGAGATAATTGAGATTTTAACTGTCTCCTTTTAAAATGAACAGTATACTCAGTACAGTTTCACAACTTGTCAGAAAAGACAAAACATATCTGTGAACATTCTAATTTGGAAACACAATGGACAACTTATTTCATTAATTTTAAACTTGTTTAAAATTTTCATGCCAAACTCACTCGTAATTTAAATCTCGCGATGAAAGTTCCTCACTTTATCTTTTCGACAGTCGCCCATTGCATAGTTTGAAAACTTTTTATTAAAAAAAAACAATATGAGCGTTTTTTTGTGATGATATTCAAGATAGCCTCGCTAACGTAATTGAATTGAAAACGACTCCTTTGACTCGCCAAAAGAAGTTTTGCTACTTAAGTTATATAAAAATCTAATTAAGTTAAACTCACTTTGATCTCATAAAATCGAGTTATTGGCGGAATAACTACAACGCTGAATTTTACTTGGTAAGTAAATTATGAGAATATGAGCCGAGTTTCTTTCGTGCTTCGGAAAGCAAGATAAAATGTTGGTCCCGGCTGTCATTTTTAGATCTTTAACAGTCGTTATAGGTCAGTCAGTGTCCCGAAAGTCTGACAACGAGTACGATACCCCGGTAATACCCCTTACCAAGGTGTATCGTATTACCCGGTACTAACTGGGTTGTCAAGGTCAGATAGGCATGGCAGTCGCTCCATGAAAAAGACTGATATTCAGCTGCAAGCTGATCCCATTAGTTGGGCAAAGGCTAGGCAGATGAATTATTATGTTACGTCTTCACGCCTAAATGGCTAAACCGATTTTGATGAATTTTGGTACAGAGATTGTTGGGACCCTAGAGGCGGACATAGGTTTTTAAAGGATTGAGATATGAGGGAGAAAGAGGGAAGAAAAGGGAAAACTTAGCATTGCTATTACAATTAATAAGGCGCAAGGGCAAAAACTACAGGTAGCAGGTACCTGTAAATCAAGAAAAGGGAACTGTGTTACCCCGAATTTAACGCGAGCGAAGCTGCTAGAAAAAGCTAGTTTCAAATAAGACTTATAGCGAACAATGATTGTTTGTTTGTTACAAGAAGTCGCAAAGTTCGTCAAAGCGGATGCGACTCATTTTCCATTTGAACAATATGCAAAGAGAAGACTTGGGATTATGGAGTTATAGCTGCTAAATGTGTCAAGTAGAAAATAATAGGATAGGAAGTTAATTAAATTAATTTTACGATGAGAGATTGTTCCCACCTTATAACATAAACTGTTCGATTAATTAAGAATTATATAAAAAAGCGTTCTGATCCCCAGTAATTTATTGCTGTGTTCTTTCTTTTTGTTTATTTAATGTCAATCCGTCGACTTTATGGCCAACATAAATGATTATATGTACTAATATTATAAAGCTGAAGAGTTTGTTTGTTTGTTTGAACGCGCTTATCTCAGGGACTACTGGTTGAAATTGGAAAATTCTTTTAGTGTTGGATAGTCCATTTCTTGAGGAAGGCTATAGGCTATATAACATCACGCTACGACCAACAGGTGCTGAGCAGCGTGGGTGAAACCGCGTGGAACAGCTAGTGTCTTTATATACACACGACACATCAAGTGTTAACTTTCCAATATCACATGTGCTCGTTTTGTATGGGTTTCTGGTGCAATGAGCACAGGCACATGTGCACACTCTGAACCTCACCCTCATAGACCATTAGGTTGGCAATCTCAGAATCTAGAGATCAGACGCAGCACCAACGGTTTATAAAGCTTTTCGAGGCACGGGGCATCTAACTCCGGGCTGCTACTGTAAAATTCCTAGGGCTGATTTTTCAATAGTCAGATAACTTTTATTGGAGGAATAAAAATGGCGACTTGACATATTTTCTATACATAAGCTGTCAAACCGCCATTTTTATTCCTCAGATAAAAGTTATCTGACTATTGAAAAATTAGCTCCTAATGAAATAAAACCAGTAACAATTTTTATCCTACCTAAGAATCGAAGCCAGGACCCCGTGCTCTGCAGTCGTGCTTGCGACAGCGTGCCCAACGAAGCAGCTGACCGAGTGTAATGACATCGAAAGATAACAAAAATGGAAGTACACGTTGCACCGACCCTGCTATTGACATTCACACATCACTTTTATCGTCATCCGTTAAAAAAAGCGGAACGGCCAACCTCGATCCGTATCCGGCTACATTCCGGTGCGATAGCCAAAACTCTGAACGAAGTGCATTTCGTATATCTTTGTACAGTCGTGAGCATTATCAACATCTTTCTTAGTTGACACTCGGCTGTGCGAGATGGATGAGTGCACGATGTAAACAACGATATACATTGATTTTCAAATAAATAATACCCATAATCTTTATCCCTTCTTCCTTACTAATATTATAAAAGCGAAAGTGAGTTTGTTTGTTACATCTTCACGCCCACAAGCCAACCGATTTTGATGGATTTTGATACAGAGATAGTTGGGACCCTGGAGACGGACATAGGCTTTTTTTTAAAAAAGTGAGAAATGAGGGAGAAAGAGGGAAGAAAAAGGAAAACTTAGCTTTGATATTACAATAAATAAGGCGCCTGGGGCAAAAACTACAAGTAGCAGGTACCTACAAATCAGGAAAGAGGTTACTGTGTTACATTGAGTTAAACGCGAGCGAAGCCGCGGGCGAAAGCTAGTATATATATAATTATATATTTTTTTCCGATATTCGTGTTTCCGATTGACAAATTGACGTATTTTCTTTATGTTCACACTGCGTACTGCTTTTTTTGCGGATGGGAAATAACTTCCCCCGCTTTGGGCGGAGCGGGGGCGAGTGTCAGACTTGTACTGACTTAGGCCCTTGTCTCTCGACTTGTCAACACTTTATTATTTAAGTACCCCGTTTTCTTTTCAAAGTCTTCATACAATCCATTCATCTCATTTTTGTTTATCTCCTTTTCCGCAACCGCTAAGCAAAATGCGCATAACTTGATAAAGTGATGTCCTCCTGTTTTATTTATGGTTATTTTATTTAGTTACGAACATAAGTAGTAGGTATTATAAAACGGTGAGTTTTGTTGATTTCGTTGACTTTTTTGCCACCGACTTCCGGAAGTGAAGTTATTGGACGGGCCTGTTGGTCTAGTGGTTAGTGGCCCTGACTGCTTAGCCGGAGGTCGTGGGTTCGATTCCCACCCACGACAAACTTTGTGTGATGAGCATGATTGTTTGTTCTGTGTCTGGGTGTGATTTATCTAAAATATGTATGTATTTATAAATTATATAAGTATGTATATCAGTTGTCTGGTTACCATAACACAAGCTCTGCTTAGCTTGTGCTTACAAACTACTTTTTTTTGGAAGTCGGTGTTATCTTTTACAAAAAAGATATTCATTTCAGTATTTTTAGTTATGGTATAATAATTTATCACAGTTTTCCACATAATTTTTATCGAGTATTAATTTTTCATTGTTACTATTAAATATTAGCAGATCATCCATATAGACATAGTGAAATAATATGTATTATATATAGACTAAACGATAACACATAATTAAACTACCTAAGCAATATAAATAAAATTTATATGGTACCACTTGGGAAGTATACCCTTTCAAACAAAAAAAGAATTTTACAAATCAGTCCAGACGTCTTTGAGTAATCGGTGAACATACTTACGAAAAGAGAACCTCCTCCTTTTTAAAGTCGGTTAATAAAATAAGTCTTATCTCAAAACTGCAATCGTGTTTCCGCGAGATATCGCTTTTGAATTTTGCCAAGTCAATAGGTGGTTATTTAGTGCTTGTGAGTGTACGAACGGCATTCGTTGCATTATTCATTCCCTTATCAATCTCTATAGCTTAGCTCCCGATCACGTGTTCAGCGTTAGATTTGTATTTGCATTCAAACACTTTGTATTTGGAATTTGGTAGAATTTGCTTCGAGATTTTAGTGCTAACTCCTGTTTAGTATATAAATCATTTAAATACAGCTGATTTTGCTTGAATTATTGCAGCTATAAAGGACATTTAGTAGATAGTGTAGCTATTCATACCAAAGGTACCTACTGGCTTACAAATAGGTAAGACTTGTACCCAAGTGATCCTTATCACTAACCGACTCTTAATTAAGTCAAATTAAGTTCAAAGCAATCCACTATCTACGAGAGATCTTTTATAAACCAATTAAAATTGCTATTTCAAGTGCTGAATGGAACCAAATTCCATTCCACGAAGTTTTGATGTGATAAAATTAATTTTGCCACATAAACGTATAACGACCTGTCCACAACTTCAGGCATTCAGACGACTTGCGTCAGTCTTATTGTGAGTACAGCCGCGTCGCAAGTCTTATCTACTTTCTTTTGTTATTAAACTTTGCCCTAATTTTTTTCTAGTATTCTGGACGCGTTTTTCAATCACATACTAACCACTACTACCTTACTCTGTATTTAAACTCATAAACACAAACAGCCAGACTCGGAACAATTATGTGCAGGCTAAATATTTTATCCGTGTGGCATAAACCCCGCGACCTCAGCGAAGCTGTCAATCGCTTATCCACTGCGCCATGCCGAACAACAACGCGGTGACTCGCCATTCATTTGCTTGTTTTTCCACATTAACATTCATGTCGCTGATTGCCGCTTGGTTGTGTAAGTCGTGGCCCAGAGCTAAAATACACAGTAGCTTTATGTCATATCTATGTACAGATAAATTATGATCAAAGAGCAAAGCCTTTTGATGTTCCCGAGGGTTTTCCCTGACTTATCTTCGGTGGCATAATTTTCCGTATTACTCATTAATTGAAATAGGGTTTTATACGTGATCAAGCCGTCAATCACGTGTTTGGGCAAACAAAGCAGATTGCCGCCTTTATGGGGATATTTCGCAAATATATCCCGGAAGACTGATTATTTAGGGAATATGACCCCTTAAATAATCACGGTCTTCCGGGATATTTAACCGATAATAAACGTTGGTAGGACGATGTAAATATATTCCTTAAGTTATTTCGAAAACTTACTGTACCTTATTTCAAACGAAAATATACCTTAACTGCTTTTAACATGTTATAATATGGGTTGGAACACAGGATACTTTCAGGACAGTAAAATTATTTACGTGTATCCAACTGCATAATAATTTACTATGTTTAGTTAAAAGATGTTTTAACGACACGACAGTAACACATTGCTCATAGCACAGACAACATGTTACAAAAACAACAACGGTCTTTTAACGGCACTTCTAGTAAGGTACGTGTATTTATTTATAGTTCTGTGGGATCCGCTTTGAGCTTATTCTACCCTGTTCTGTAAAGCAACAAAGTAGGTACAGCCCCAAGAGGCATCATAGTAGTCGAGCAAAAATATTCAGCTGTCTTATACAACAATACCTACTCAATGCATTTTTTGTGCGAACACAATATTTGTCCTATTGAGAAAGTTTAATGGTTTATGCACACACCCTCGCCAGAAATCAGCGTAAAATTATCGAAATCATGTCTTTCAACGAAATATTCATGTTATTTAAAAAAAGAGTAGTTATCATTTTAACTTTTGAATGCGATTGTCACATATGTGACAAGCATGCGCGTGCCCTAGACGCCAAGGTCACAAAAATGTGACAAAAATGTACGTAAAATTAAATGGTGCTCTAACCCTGGAGGAACTGAGATTATACTGTGAGAAATGTACTGAGAGATGTCTCTTATATGCTGCAAAATTTAAAACACTTTTTTTTAAATAACACATACGCAGACTACCCTATTCTAAATGTGTTGTCAGTCCGTATATGTATCTGAAAACCAGCATTTTATATGAAGCGACAGCCTATATGACTTTCATAAACCAAGTTACTGATAACATTCGAAGGAAAGACTGACTGTCAGAGTTTCGGCCCGTAGCGAAGCCTCTTCCAGCTTGTACGAGTATTTATTAATAGATCTTTGTCGACGGCCTTGGGACAGCGGAGCAACTTCCATCAGTACTGTAAAGCAACAAAGCACCTCCCCAAGAGGAACTGTGATTCTGTTGTCAGAAACGAAACGCACTAACTCGCAGACTGAGCAAGTTTACCGTTAAACTTCGTATTTACAAAGGCTAAACTTTTTAATGGGTGTAGAAGTTAGGGAAAGTCGTTCAGGTCATGACTCTGGCGTCTGCCGAAATTTCAGATAAGGTCGTCTTTTGTTATAGTTACGTCATACACGTTAAGATTATGGTAAGGCATTTTGGGCCTCTGCCTGAGATCCTAGCATGAACGACGGATACTTAAACGAAAGTCGAACGACTTTTGAATTTGAAATAAAACTATTCTACGGCACGACAAGCAAAAGTAGTATTATTACTAGGATAATATGATTTGAAAAGTTTGGAAATAAAATATTTATGATATTTGAAAAACGACTATTTTTCTAGTTATAAGATGGTAAGGACTTTGCGGGTTGTTCAAAGAGATACCGCGGCCCCGGAATACAAAGGGCAAAAAACGGAACATGATGGATGGATGGGTTGTAGTCAGAACAAGTCTGACGCTTTCTCCCGATCCACCCAGAACGCAAGAAGTCATTTGGTGATTTCGTACCTATACCTTATTTCCCAGCCGTGGAAAAGTTCACGTGTTCATGATAGGCATACAATCTCTATACATTTTTTTAGCCTGCCGCAGCTTCCTTCCACTTATCACAACACCGGGAATCCTCCTTCCAGCCCATGATATATCAAGATAAAAAAAATATGTCAAAATAAAATTTAGTAAAATATATCAAGACTTTTTTTGCAAGAGAGAGGAGAGGAGCTCATGGCTAAATAATAGCAGCCGCTCGGGTCGATCTTAAAGTTAAGCCGCGCTTGCCTAGATTGGTCTGTGGATGGGTGACCACCCGTTACATACCGAGTTTCCTCCGTGCCTCGGAAAGCACGATAAGCCGTTTGTCCCGGCTGTCATTTGTAGATCTTTGACAGTCGTTACAGGTAGTCAGTGTTCCGAAAGTCTCACAACCAGTCTTACCAAGAGGTATCGTATTACACAGTATTAACTGGGTTGTGGAGGTCAGATACTCAGTCGCCCCATGTAAAATACTGATATTCAGCTGCATCCGGTTAGACTGGAAGCCGACCCCAACATAGTTGGGAAAAGGCTAGGCAGATGATGATCAAGACTTTGTTTCGGATAGGGTGTCATTAAATAACTAATCCCGCTCTGGGCAGAGTAAACGGGGAGTGTCAGACTTTGACTGGCTAAAACCCATCCATCTTCCTTCTTCTTTCGAAAAACCCGCAGCCCATGATATATCAAGGCTTCAGTGTATTTTTATAAAAACAAAATTAATATTGTCGCTGTTGACATTTCTAGAAAAAAAAGTAGTTGTCTTTTGTTTCCTATTATCTCGGCCGTAATATCCTAACAATAGATAGAAGGACCCAGTATTAAAGGATACCCTAGTTTTTACTGAAATAGAGCCGCCACCACGAGATTTACATTCAGAGCAATGCGAAAATAGGTTTTTCTATTAATAGTTCTTTTTTCTGTTTTATAGAAACAGTATTTTAGATTTGTCATGTTCTCGGTATTTTGCGACAACTATGAGGGTTTTATTATATGAAGGCTGACTATTCCATATTAATGAAATAACTATGTATATAACAAGAAAGTAGCTTTTGCTTCGCGGCTTCGCCTTCATAATTTGACGGCACGGTTGGCGCGGCGCTGCGTATCTCGTGTTCGATTCCCGCACGGAACAAATATTTGTATGACCTGCAGATAGTTGTTTCGGGTCTGGCTGTTTGTGTATGTGAGTTTGAATGTTTGTAAACGCACCCACGATAGAGGAGAAATTCTTAGTATGGAACACTAGGTTTTTAAAAAAAAGTACCAGCCTAACTATCCCACTGCTGGGCAAAGGCCCCTTCTCATAAAAGCAAGGTACGAGCATTGATCATCACGCCTTTTAAAGACAGCTTGGCGATTTCAGACTTATATTAATTTTAAGTTCAGCTTTCCTTACGAAGTTTTCCTTTATGATGTAAATAATGTATTAGATGAACTCCAGAAAGTACTTATTATTGAAAAGTCATATTGGTACTTACCCGGATTTGAACCCACAACGTCTGGGCCATCAAGACGCTACCTGCATTTAGGTAAAAAATTATCCCTTGAGAATAATGTAACCAGGACAAAAACTATCCGATGCCCTAATCCATAGGTCAAATTAAATAAAGAAATATCTTGGGACAACTCACACACGGCTATCTGATCCCAAGCTAAGCAGAGCTTGTGTTATGGTAACCAGACAACTGATATACATACTTATATAATTTATAAATACATACATATTATAGATAAATCACACCCAGACACAGAACAAACAATCATGCTCATCACACAAAGTTTGTCCTGGGTGGGAATCGAACCCACGACCTCCGGCTCAGCAGTCAGGGCCACTACCACTGGACCAACAGGCCCGTCTAATTCTGATAATGGTACTATTACCTAATATTAAAATATGCTCAGCCGTTAAGGTCCACCTTTAATTTATTTTTGAGGATAGAGAGTAAGCGAATAGAAAAGTTATGGCGTTGCAAATTTTCAAAGTACAGCCGAGCACTTAGTTATGCATGAAAAGGTTTCAGTTACATTTTTGCAGTAGTTGAGAATTTCAGGAGATCTAAGTCTAGACTAGTGAATTCTGCCATTTATTCACAGTTAATAAAGAAATTGTGTTATTTAAATAAATTCTCTTCTTGCGCAAAACGCTTAAGTTTCCGTAAGATCTGACCCAATTGTAAAAGATTTTATTTGCAAAGCTACCGGATTTAGAGACGATATTGAGATTTTGTCGGTGTAATTCAAAAAGCACTTTATTTGCTTTTGGTAAATTATGTTTTGCAAGAAGAAAAATAAGGTAGAATGGTAATTTTCGGTCAAGAAACTTTTTCGTTTTGTAAATATCAATAACATAACTTAACAAATCATCCTTTCCTAAATAAATTGATTTGCATAGTCTACATTCCACAATCGATGATTATTATTTTGTCAGGCAGATCCACGTTATTAAACAATATGTGTGTGCTATATATGTGTATATGTATACAGTTAACTGCACAATTTCATTAATCTCATTGTCACCGCACTCTCAATTTTATTCCGTAGATATAAAAGCGCAGTTTTCAAAGTGCAATAATTACTTGTATGTTGACTGTACGTCAATAAAATGTTGCGTTATTAATTGGTGTTCAGTAATGTTGGCTATAACCACGAATAAGGTTACTCTACAACTACACTATCGATAAGAATGTTCTGTAAATGTTCGAGCAACGGGTTGTAGTATTTGGACATTCAAAAAAGTAACATAAGCTTTTGGAGATAAAGTCCAAAATGCACAGATTTTTTGTTATAATAATAATATTAGAGTTAGGTAACTATTGTATAGATATGTATAGTTCTAAGAATGTTAACTTCAATAATTATAAACTTAATTAATATAGGTGAGTAAGTATTTGCTGTTTTTTTAATATACATATTTCCACCAACTTCTCACAGTAACATTGCAACTCTAACCTAACCCTTCGGGAAAACAGGCTTCATATTAAGCTATGTGTTTTTTACCCAACAGAAATGTAAAACATTCTAGAAAACCACTCAAACTTCGTGTACTGAAATGTATATAAATAAAAAGGAAACTTGCCTCGTCCTCCTACACAAAATATCGTAAAAAGTGTGCCTTCTCTAAAGAAGTACTGTCATAAATATATTTTTTGACCCAGAACCCGTGATAGATGTCTCTGTTTATTTTGTAAGAGGATACAAGCAAACAACTCTAACTAAACAACGTAAATCTTGATGTTGAAGAAAATCAAACTGTCTCTTTTTGTTTTTTTTCTCAGGCAAATTAAAACTGGCTTTGCTATTTAAATCATAATAAAACATTTATTGTCAGAAAAAGGTTGTACATTACCACTTACAAACTAAAAATATCTTTAAAATCCTTACTAATATTATTAAAGCGAAAGTGAGTTTGTTTGTTTGTTACCTCTTCACGCCGACATGGCTAAACCGATTTTGACGCACTTTTTCTGTTTTGTAGAAGTCGATATTTTTCTATCTTTTCGTAACAAGATCGTTAGCGGGAACAGAGTTTAAAACCAGAAAAAATACAGTAGTATAGGACTGAAGCCAAACTCACCCACATTTTAAATTATGTAACCATGTTTTTATTTTTATGATAGATTCGTAAATCATGATCATTCGCCGAAGGTTTGAGACGAAAACATGCAAAACCCAGAATCATAATTACTAATGGTTTAAAAAAATGCACCACGCACAAACTTGTGAAAAAATCAATATCTGCTTTATTTTCATCACAGAACGATATAAAATCCATGTTTTACTTTATTACATAAACTTCTACAATATTTATTTATTTATACAGATAAAAAAATTGTACAAAGGCGGCGTTACCCTTCTATCGATTGGAGATGATTACAAAAAAATAAAATGCACGTAATTCGCGGTTTTCATATTTTTTACAAACAAAATTAAATTACAAAAATAAGGAGTGTAGCTTTTAGGAAACACTGAGGTCGAGAGTCGTATTTTTTGGTACTGGTTCGTTAGACCGGTAGGTATATAGACTACGAGCTACAGTACAGGAATACGGTATAAAATCTATTATTTTTGACGGCACGGTTGGACGACGTGACGGTGGCTAATCGATTGACTACTGCGCTGCGTGTCGCGGGTTCGATTCCCAACAAGAACAAATATTTGTATGGCCTACAGATAGTTGTTTCGGGTCTGGCTGTTTGTGTATGTGAATTTAAATGTTTGTAATCGCACCCACAGGTGAAATTCGTAGAGCGGGGCAGAGTTTAAAAAAGAGATAATTGTTTCGGATCTCGCTGTTTGTGTATGTGAATTTAAATGTTTGTAAACGCACCCACTGTACAGGTGCAATTCGTAGAGCGGCGCAGAGTTTAAAAAAATGTTACGTTGTGTAGGCAACGTAACATTTTTTTAGAGGTTCTAGAGTTTATACAATGTTATAGAAGACTAACTGTGCCCAGCGGTTTCACCCACTGCTCATTTAGTGGTATGAAAAATAGATGTTGGCCGATTCTCAGACCTACTTAATATGCTCACAAAATTTCATGAGAATCGATCAAGCTTTTTCGGAGGGAGTATGGGAACGAAAATTGTGACACGAGAATTATAAAGATTAATACTTTGAGTATCTGGCATATCTATAGCGAAATGTACTTAATTATTGTACAATTGAATTCACTTTTGCTGCTTCAAGAATAACAGGTGTAACATTATGTCACAGCAATCCTACAACACTACAGGATTTAACCCTGACTCTACCGGAGCGCGGTGCAACGGTCACGCATACATTATGCCGACTGTACTGACAATGCACATGATGCGCCCGAACACAAGTATCCGTCACCGGTTGTCGCTGAAATCACTAAATACACTACACATGTTCACTTGATAACCTAAGCTGAATATATGTTTGACAGTCACGGTTTACTAATCACATTTTGTTATAGAGGCGATTCGTATAGAATTCGTTATGGTAGGTTGGGAATTGAAATATAATTACATCCTTACTACCTATATATTACTATAATATTTCACTTGAAAGGGAGTTTGTTTGTTACCTCTTCACGCTTTAATGGCTAAACCGATTTTGATGAATTTTGTTATTTTTTAGTTGGGGCCCTGCAGACGGACATATTTTTTTTAATATTGAGAAATGAAGGAAAAAGAGGGAAGAAAAGGGAAAATGTAGCTTTGCTTTTACAATAAATAAGGCGCTGGGGCAAAAACTACAGGTTGGTAACCTGCTAATCAGGAAAGGAGAACTGTGTTACCCCGAATTTAACAATTCAAATCATTTATTTCTTTGCAAACATGGGTATAGTGTATAGATGTTTTTTGTAGCAGAGGTCTCCATATTTTACTAACACATGGGCATGCAAAGATTTTAACGCGAGCGAAGCCGCGGGCAAAAGTAACATTATAAAAATCCCATGTTATAATGGCGGCCCTATTGCAATCCAACCGTGCACAAATTCGTCTGTATTCGGCCATTACTGTAACTGAGACTTGCTACTGTTACTAAAACTTCTAGACACAATTGTTAACAACCAAAAAAATAATGAAAGCTGGAGTAAAAAGCAAAATTTTAAAAAAAAATGTCTATCTTTAAAAAAATACATTTCAATCCGCTTACATTGTCGGTGAGTCAGAATTAACGCTAATTTAAATTCCCGATCAATCAGGAATAGGATTTAAACTCCGTTAACTTTCACACCCTTTAATCTGGTTTTAATACCCGTAATTATGAAGGGTTTTTAAGGTCACTAGATCCTTGTTACAAAGGGTGATTATGTCGGGAGATAGGGTCTTAAATTCCAACCTTAATTTCGTTTTCTCGCAAAAAGGCTCAATTAAAAAATAACTGATATTATGAGAAAATACTGTTGAAAACAATAGAGATCCTTACCTTCCTGCCCTTGTCCCATTCTACTTGAAGACGGCGCAATACATCATTTTATTATTCCATTAGTTGGCGCCCGCGGCTTCGCCCGCGTGATATCGTAAAAGAAAGTTTCCTATATGTCATTCCAGACTATAATCGACCTCTGTGCCAAATTTTATTAAGATCCGTTCAACCATTTTGACGTGAAAGAGTAACAAACGTCCTTACATCCATCCATCTATCTTCATAAACATTCGCATTTAAAATATTAAGTACCTAAGTAATACGTATTTATTATATTAAGTACCTAAGTAATACGTATTTATAATATTAAGTACCTAAGTAATACGTACCTATTTATAATATTAGTAGGAAGTAGGATTCTCTCATGTCCGATGTCACGGCATAAATTACTCATTTCTCTTTCATAATATTTTTCACACAATCCATCCGTCGTTTTCCTGGTTTTCCTCTCCATCCATCAACATACAAAATTCATCACTCTTTATAACTAAATACTAAGAAAAAACAGAGAAAATTACCTAAATAGTTTCAATACCTTGAACTATATTTATAGGCTTGATAAAATCGCGCAAAATGCAAAAGAAAATCTATTTCATTTCCGTCTCAATCTTATTAAAACTATACAACCTTGATTCCGTCAAGTGTTGCAATAAATGCTCACTATGTATTCAATTTAAACATATAAATGAGGAGTAAGAACCAACATATATCAAACACATTTACCAATAAAACAATACTTAAATAACCTACGTAGCCAGCCTTATATCACTCAGATAAAAAATAAACACAACACGAACTGTATTGAGTGACATACATATTAATTTGTTTATATATATGTACCTACTGACTTACATAATGACAATTGTCAACTGCATATTCTTGCAGCGTGTTTAACTTATTAGCATCTTAAAGACTAATCAGGTAGTCTGAGAAGGCATGGAGATCTCCATTTGTGGGTATATATGAGTCACTCTACAACTTGGTGACTTAATACTCAAACGTGCAAGGCCGTCAGATTGTGCACGATTATAAACTATGAACTAAAATCAACTGTTTTTGTTGGTAACTAGTTTTTGTTAGTATTGAACGTTCACGCATCTGTCTTGCGTTGAGCATGAAATTAATTTATTGTCCAAATTAATGATGCGTTACATCTAATTTTGAGATTTTGTTACATGACGGGTCACACCCACATCTTGCTGTTTAAGTACCTATATTGTTTTTACCAAAGTATATACGTTTTTATGACTTTAAAATGTTACATAGATAAGCGACTTTTATAGGTGCTCTCGAATTTTATGACTCTTCTAACTCGAGATGAAAGAGTTAATGATTGTTTATGGCTTTATAAATATTTATTTATTTGTATTTTATCTATAGTGTGTGCTGTCTTTAATGTATCAGCTGTTTTTGGATCGATATTATTCAGTAGTAGGTGGAGACCAATTATATTTTGATGTTAAATGATTATGAAGGCGTATACGTTAAAATGAATATGTTTGAAGATTTTATCAATTTTCCACTTACCTAATAATCAAGGAAAATCTCAAGCAATATTTTATTGCTAAATTATCAACAAGTTCTCAGTTATTTCAAAATATGAAAATAAAACTTCACTGAACCACTTTTCACTCAAACTACCTGATAACAGTACAAACTGTTCAACTAAAACACATTAAAGGAACATTCGTCATACACAACATTAATTCGAAATCGGCGCGAAAAACATCGCATCGGAGCGTCGTAGTACGCACAGCACGTGTCAACAGCCGTAGCGTTGCCGCCGTACTGGCTTACGTACAACGTAGTTCCACTTCTGCATCTACTACGAAAGGTCTCAAGAGCCGCCATAATCACTACCTCTGAGATAATCGCACCAGACGCTGTACATTGCTGGTTTAATACAGCTTGTCAGTAAGACATCTTCGGAGACGCAGCGATGGTTTTATTCACAAGGACTTATTCTTAACAATGTTCACGTTATGGTAGGCATCATCCTGTCAACAGTGGGAAAACGCGGGTTCCGTACGGAAGTTCCTCGGTCTGGTCATTTGGTTCACTAATTCGAGCTAATTCTGAAAGGCTAAGCTCGCTTCGAAACTATAAAGGGGCCGTAACAGCTCCCAGGCTTCAGGGTCCCTTCAGCCATTGGTGGGAGGAGTTATGTAAAACAAGTTGGGTTAAATTAACAAGTTTAGCTGAGGCAGATTAAGTGGGTGCTCTGAGTCAATCTTGCTGTGTGTCTGTGTATTGTTTTGACTGTTGGTTCAACCGCATAAGTTACAAAGCCGGAAGATGGCTTTTTTGTTACCTCAGCGACGCGCGACGTTGTTGAGCCTAAATGTTGTCAATGGATTTTGTTTTTTGTTTGAAAAGTATTGAGTTCTTTAAAAACAAAGTTTTAAGATTCTGTCATGACATGTGTTGCACAAGTGTATACATTGACATTGGAATTTTATTGGTAGCAAAATGTTTTTACATTATAAGTCTTTAGTAAATTAATTTAAAGTTCTGGTATTGCGATAAATTGAACCTATTTTATCTCAAATTGATTTACAAGGCGAAATAATCAAAAGGATTTTGTGTTGTTCTGACAATTCTGAGTTTTATAATGTTAAGTGTGATTATGCAAAAAGTTACAAAAAAAAACTCATGGTAAACTTGTGTTTGCCCCCATGTGAAGCAATGTATCTAAATCTAAATAAGCTGATTTCAAAGTACCACAAACCACAAACGCATATCTCAATTCCAAATCCTAACCTCAATAGTTTAGAAGGACTCAAAAGCTGGAAGCCATTCTTACCAGAACCCTTGGCTTCATTCGAAGGGTTAACATGAATATTAATACCAACCACTTAAGGCCAGGCGTCTTCTAAAATACAAAATGAAGTGTGTTGGTTGTTCTCAAGGAGCCGTAAAGTTTAAAAATAACAAAAGTGAACGAGCAGTGAAGGGTTGGCTGCTCCCATGTGGACACTTCAGATGGCTCTAGCAAGTTTTGAAAAGATAAATTAACTTTGTTTCTTTGGGACGCAGTTTTAAAAAGGTTGCTAGTTTTGGTTGAAAATTGCGTCGATTTTGAAATATTATGAAAAACATATTTTTTCTTTTAAAATGCAAGAGATATCGTGTGATGATGCCGACAGGCAATTGTTTTAACGTACCCGGAAAGCTTCTATTGGAAATATTGGAAGTTAAAGTTATGAGTTCCCTCCCGTTCTGGCACGGTAGGCAAAGGTTGGAGTTTTACTAACTTAAAACCCATCAATGTTCCTCTTTCTGCTCTTTGTTTTCCGGGGCAGTGCCAACCCCGGCAGGATAGTGTGGTGTCTCAGACCATTATTCTTTGATCAGCTCTCAATCAATCAATCTCAATAAATCCTACTTATAAAGTTATTATACCTATTATATAATATTATAATTGCGAATATTTGTGAGGATGGATGGATGTATGGATGCTTGTTACTCTTTCACGGCAAAACAGCTGAACGGATCTTGATGAAGTTTGGCACAGAGGTAAATTATAGTTTGGAATAACACAGGATTTTTTTCGATATCACGCGGGCAAAGCCGAAGGCGCCAGCTAGTCTTATAAAAATATGTTCCGTTTCAAGGCCTCAGAGGGATCACACGGGAGTTCATGCGTATATTATGTTACACTTAGTAGGTATAAGAACAGGCATTGGTTTCACAAATTCACACATTGGTTCGTACGTTAGACCGATGCACGATGGTAATAAAACACAAGAAATCCTAGTATTCTATAGTAATTTTCCTTTCTTTTTGCCAGACCCGAAACAACTACCTGTAGGTCATACAAATAATTGTTCCGTGCGCGGATCGCTCAGCCACTGGGCCAACCGTGCCGTAATATAATAGTTATATATGACTGATCTCGACAAAGGCTTAACCTTTGACCTTCAAAGTAAAATTAATAAATTATCCCGTTGTAATCCCAAAGAAAAATCTGATCTGGTATTACGTCTGTGTGTTTAATTCAAAACTTTTTGAATTATTGACGCTCATCCCTAACTTTATGGCATTTCCGGTTTTCCTTATACCTACCTACTATTTTCTGGTCTGAATTACTTATATACTTAAGCCCCTTGAAAACGTACGGATTTGGTTCGTATCCCATTAAGTATTCTAATGTTATTATGGCAGCTTTGTATTTCGAGTACTGCTTTGGAGTTTTCATATGATATTTATATCAATCTCCTCAATTAATTTTGCAGGTTCATTACCTAGTTTGGAAGTCAGGCGCTCATTTAGTCTTTTATTTTATAAAAACCTTTTTTATTTTGCCGATGG
Organism: Ochropleura leucogaster; assembly: GCA_958449745.1. Lineage (NCBI taxonomy): Eukaryota > Metazoa > Arthropoda > Insecta > Lepidoptera > Noctuidae > Ochropleura > Ochropleura leucogaster. The sequence goes on along the minus strand of OY288206.1, from coordinate 14,773,069 downwards.
GAAGTTATCAAATAACTTCTCCCGGTCTGGGCGGAGCGGGGGCGAGTGTCAGACTTGTACTGACTAAAACCCACCCATGTTCCTTATAACTTGATTATTATTTTTTGCTGATTTCCCATCCTCAAAAAAAGGCACATAAGTGCATGTTTACTAGCCAAGCGACAAAATATAAAAAAAAAACTTGAAGATTTTTAAGAACTTTCAGATATTCAATGACAACCCAAAGTCTGGGTCCCGCTTCGCCCAGAGCGGGGGAAGTTATTTGACAATATCCCATAAAAAAGGCCTAAGTTTATAGTTTAAATCTTATCTAACCCAACCACAGGTCATCCCCTGGGGTTGATTTGTTATACAAATATATCTCTTTTGTTAACTATACATATAAACCTGACCTTTAATTTTTTCCTGTTTCGTCGACAAAGGATTCAATCAATTCCAAAGGATCTTTCTGCTATATTGGAATATCTGACGTTTTTCTTCTCATCCCTAATAAGGGTAGGGATATTGAAATGAAAACCGATTTTCATCTTCTTTCATAATTTACGGTAAATGACGATTGTGATGAAAATGTTCGGGAACCTAGCGATGTTTTGCTTTGCTTGAAATTGGGTCCTTATTAAGTTGGGGATGTTTTGGTTTTTGTGTTTATTTTATGTATTTCTTTCAGAATATTATTGAAAGAACTCGTGACTCTACTCAGTTGTGATGGGGACAAGAGCGTTAGTTTCAACCCTTTAACACTGTAGTCTTTTCTACTAAATATCCACGATAGTTTTGCCTGATAGACACATTCTTTTGATTGTTTGGTTTTTAGGCAAAGTGGAGTTAGAAAAAAAGCATTCTTACGTGCTTTCCGATGTTGATAAGTGTGCATTTGATAGTGAATTCGTCATCATCTCATAATACCAATATTTTTTAGGGAAGCTAGTGCATGACTAGTTAACTAGATAATAGACTTATCATAAAGTTATGACGTCATGTTTTGAAAACTAGTTCCTAGATGTAGAATATTTACTGAGTCAGGTTAGATGATTCATATTTATTATCTGTATTAATTAGTCATATTAACACTATAAATGCGAAAGTTTATGAGGATGTACGGATGTCGGGATGTTTTTAACTCTTCCAAGCAGAAACCACTGAACAGATTTGAGTGAAATTCGGCACTAAGATAGTTAAATTGGATTAACACATCTTATACTTTTGATTCCGGTGGAACGATCCAAGGTATATTTACCTGTTTCGGGTTGCTCGAAAGAGACACCGTGGCCCTATTGCACTTTACGCTCCAAGACCGCGGTATTAGAAAGCTATTTGCCTTTTATTGCCCTTAACATGGGTGGGTTTAAGTCTGATACTCCCTACCGCTTTGCCCAGAGCGGGGGAAGTTGTGTGATGATTTCCCATACACATGCTTCACGCAGGCAATATCGCTGACATTAGCTAGATAGACATAATTATAGAATAGCGCCTAGTTTTAAGGTATGCCTAACAAGTTCGATAACCTAGGTTTAGTATGTGCTACTATCGGCAGGATGCTCCACAAAAATAATGTGTTACAAACTGTGTTTCGATTGGTTGGGTCGAAAGGCATGCCAATACCATTGCCATAAAATGCCATTATGGCTACGTTGGTGAGTTGAGTTGGTTCCAAATTAATTTTGAATCAAAGATTCATTATATAGAAAACCTAGAAAGCATGCCTATGCACAGATATTAAAGAAAAATCGGTCAAGAGAACCGAGGTTTCCGTACAAAATTGAACATAAACGCGTGAATGCGTAGCCTTAGAGGGCTGATTTTTTCATAGCACAATGGGACCACAAAGAGTAAGTTTGTTTTTAATTTCAACTCGAAAACTCGCGTACGCGTTCACGAAATAAAGAGTCTTAAATAACTACTTGAACAGATATACAGTAATATACAGTAGTAAGTAGATGCGTCGTCATCAGAGCAACTACTCCAATATCCACGAAATAAAATGAGCAATCTGCTCTCGTTACCTGATTCTAGGAATACTTAATGAGTAACAAATAACTAGTTTTTGCCTATAAGTAGGTAATGAAAACAGATACAAACTCTACAGTCATAATAGAACGCTCCGGTGATTTTCACTGCGTCACCATCAATTCTGGGAAATAAGATAATGATCAGCCTAAAAAAGATTGGTTTTGTTAATGAATAAGTAATTTTTTATTTATTTTTCTTTCTTTTCCTGTTATTTTTATATTTGCACAGATTTTTTCGTTTATTCATTTTTACACATATTATTTGTATTTTTACATATTCCTTATTAAAATATAGATAAACCATTAAATGATACAAAAAATGCTTATTTTTATTATTAGTTTATAATTATAGTTTGTAAATAATAGTAGTTAATTTAATGAGAGAAGTTATAAGTAAATAAAAGAAAATGAGAAAGTATTTAAAATTTCTATTAACTTTATAGTAACACTAGCTGTTCCACGCGGTTTCACCCACGCTGCTCAGCACCTGTTGGTCGCAGCGTGATGTTATATAGCCTATAGCCTTCCTCATGAAATGGACTATCCAACACTAAAAGAATTTTCCAATTCTAACCAGTAGTCCCTGAGATTAGCGCGATCAAACAAACAAACAAACAAACAAACAAACAAACTCTTCAGCTTTATAATATATAATATAATATATATATAATATAGTATAGATAAACGTAAGTTAATGCCTTCTGTGTAATTTTGAGTTCGGAGGACTTGTCGAGTCCTCCTAGTCCAAATTACAAATCCACAAATTACTTATGTTTGTATTACGTTTATTTAAGTTAGTGCTTAATTTGATATTTTTACACACTATGTCTACGTGTTGTATCTATCTTTCCTATCGCAAGTCTGCTGGAAGAGATTTCTTTATAAAATAAGCAGGACCTTAGTGCTCTTTTGTCTGTATGTACTTTTTTAACATAATATATAAACTTAGACAAAACAACAACTTACAACATATAAAGCCATATTTTTTATTGTGTTGCTCCACGTGACCGTAGATTTGAATATATGGTTTTAATTTCAACTCGATACTTGTACGCTGTGGCCCCGTAAATGAATAGAACAAACATAATAGTAATCCTTACTAATATTATAAAAGCGAAAGTGAGTTTGTTTGTTTATTTGTTAAGTCTTCAAGCCTAAATAGCCAAACCGATTTTGATGATTTTTTTTTACAGAGGTAGTCGGGACCCTGGAGACGGACATAGGCTAGGCTCAAAAGTGAGAAAAAGGGGAGAAAGAGGGAAGAAAAGGAGAGCGAACGTTTTTTTTTCGATCACGCGGGTTCAAGTTAGCGTTAGCCTAAAGTAACTATGCCACGAGGGCGGAAGCTAGTAAATAATAATGATAACTCTTGTCTAAATAATTAAATCAATTACAATTATTCCAATGAATTATTCAATTCAACTAAAAAATATAAATAAATAATAAATAAATAAATATCTTGGGACAACTCACACACGGCTATCTGATCCCAAGCTAAGCAGAGCTTGTGTTATGGTAACCAGACAACTGATATACTTTCTATTACAATTTATAAATACATACATATTATAGATAAATCACACCCAGACACAGAACAAACAATCATGCTCATCACACAAAGTTTGTCCTGGGTGGGAATCGAACCCACGACCTCCGGCTCAGCAGTCAGGGCCACTAACCACTAGACCAACAGGCCCGTCAAAGATATATGATTGTACTATGTTTTGGATTTGTTTAATCATAATAATATGTTAATGCTCTTATCTCATAAAATTTGGGATCAATCTACACTATTTGTAAAACTGAGATTTAGTATTATTATTTGTTTCTAAAAATAAACAATTTAGAATAAATATTGTCATTATATTACAACTTATTATGGATAGCAAGAAATAAAAGGCTCTTTTATTGTATGCGTTCCTGAGATAAAGGCTCTTTACAGATAGGCAGACAGACAGACTAACGGATAAGAAAGTTATCCTATAAGGGTTCCGTATATTTATCTTTTGAAGCACCAAACCCTAAATATAAACAACAAAAATGACACCCGAAAGGCACTTAAAACTGACCTTAACCTCCGTATACATACCCATAGATATAAACTTAATAGCAGTGTAACTTCTTACACAGAACACGGCAGAGTGGGTCGCTCCCCAGTTTTCCCTAGCTGTTTATTTGCCCCGACATGTAAATAAAAGATCATGTTCGCACTTATTATACTGTTTGTTTTCGATCGTTATGCTATGAATGTAAAGTAGACCAGAGGGAGCTTGTAACCTATGAAATTCAGTTTTACGTAAAACAGTTACAAAAAGGGATAATGCGCTGAAGAGAAACATAGAAATAAAAAGTATAGTCACAGCATACATATATATCAATACATAAAAGGTGTAAAAAAAAATTATTACGACAAGTAATTATTTTCCTCGTCACGCGATATTGCAATATTTTTAGGGTTTCGTACCTCAAAAGGAAAAAAACGGAACCCTTATTGGATCACTTTGATGTTCGGCTGTCTATCTGGCTGTCTGTCAAGACCCTTTGTCTCGGGAAAGCGTGAAGGTATCGAGAAGAAATTACCAATATTCAAAATATGTGGCCGTTTATGTTGAAAATCCTTACTAATATTATAAAAGTGAAAGTGAATTTGTTTGTTAGCTCTTCACGCTTTAATGGCTAAACCGATTTTGATGAATTTTGGTACAGAGATAGTTGGGAACCAGGAGACGGACATAGGCTAACATTTTTTCAAAAAAAGTGCGATGCGGGGGAGAAAGAGGAAAAAAAGGAGAAAACTTAGCGTTGCTATTACAAATCGATAAGGCGCAAGGGGAACTGTGTTACCCCGAATTTAACGCGAGTGAAGCCGCGGGCGAAAGCTAGTAATTTATAATTCTGTGTACGGAACCATCGGTGTGCGAATCAGACTCGCACTTACCCGGGATTTTTATTCTGGACCATACCTTTTAATCATGTACTAACATATTTATATTGACCCCTATACTAATAAATGTATCGTTAAAAATCAACGTGAGAGGTTAAGTGCCTTGACTGTAACTATTTCAATTCATATGTACTTTCTAAAAGATAGACATCTGCGAAGAAAAACATCCTGAGGAAACCTGTAATTATAATTAACTAGCTTTCGCCCGCGGCTTCGCCCGCGTTAAATTTGGGGTAACAAATTTCTCCTTGCGCCTTATTGATTTGTAATAGCAATGCTAAGTTTTCCCTTTTCTTCCCTCTTTCTCCCTCATATCCTACTATTTTCCAAAAAAAATTAGTCTATGTCCGTCTCCTGGTTCCCAACTATCTCTGTACCAAAATTCATCAAAATCGGTTTAGCCGTTAAAGTGTGAAGAGGTAACAAACAAACAAACTCACTTTGGCTTTTATAATATTAAGTAAGGATATAAGTACATATGTAAGTCTGGAATCGCCAACCCGTCTTGAGCAAGCTTGGTGAACAATGCTGGTGTCTTCTCTGTATGAGAAGAGGCATTTGCCCAGCTGTGGGACAGTTATAGTCTGGTATTATTATTACTTAACTTGATGTTTAGTCAAGTCGTGAAAAAAAATCATGTAAAAAGTCGCTAGGATATGAAATATTAATTCTAGAAGAAAATAGTTTCTAATCCTTACTCTTACTAATATTATAAAAGTGAATTTGTTTGTTTGTTATGTCTTCACGCCTAAATGGCCCGACCGATTTTGATGAATTTGGAAAATGGAAAAAAGTGAGAAGTCGGGGCGAAAGAGGGAAGAAAAGGGGAGAAAAAGATTTTTTTTTCGATCTTAACGGGGGTTAAACTTAGCTTTAGCCCAAAGTAAGTATGCCACGCGAAAGAAGTCGCGGGCGGAAGCTAGTAGTAGTATATACCAAAACTTTGTTCCAGATATTTCTCTTATTCTGCCGTCAAGAATTGGTCAACAAATAGAAAAATACAGAATAATTTCATCACTCCATAAAAAGTATGCGCATATGGTCTAAATGAATTTTCCTAACCGACCCCAAATATGCGTACCGTATAACGGAATCTCCTTGTTGAAATAAAATTATACTCTTTTGAATACCCGTATAACCCTCCAACGAACCTGTAAATAAAAAAGGAGAAACATTAAGTACATAATACCGTATTATGGGGCACCGCAAAACCGAGCGAAGTCGTGGACAAAAGCCAGTACATTTGAATGAAACATGAATAATGAATTCGATAAAAGTATACCAAATGATAATTGCATATCACAATACAATACGGGACTATGTTTGGGCGTTCTAGCCTGTTTGGGTTCGACAAACTATAATGGGCAAATAGGGTTACGACACTATGTGTGGGTAGTCTTCTTCCAAACTACTTCGGGCTACCAAAATAAAGAAAAGACAATCGCCAGCATTGCTTGACCTGCCCCGCTTCTCTCTACTCTTCAAATCTCAGACGAAAAACATATTCTAATACCGGTGTTGGCAGTTCCTTGTAAATGGTCATAGAATGCTTACCATTGTTGTAGTAGACATGTTTAGATATACAGCAATGAGAATATGTCACTCAAATATGTATGAATTTATCTGGAATATTTCGTTTTATCGATGTTTATTCTCAATAAGATACTTGGTGAAGTCTTGGTATGGATGGGTGCTTTCACATGCATTTTTTTCTCTAATAAGCACGGACTATAATATTACGATAAGTAGTTTATGCCTAGGTAGAATAATGACGTAGAACGAGGTGTTACCGAATGCACAAACGATTGGATTGATGAGAGTAATTATTTCTTAATAAAATTGTCCAAATAAATAATCCTAGTTGAAGGAATTCATGATTTGACAGGACGCTACTGAAATCCGATCATATGCGAATGGTTATAAATGCATGTGCAATTTCGACAGTTTTAATCCTTTTAAAATCGAAAGGGTGCATGCAAAACTTTTTTACACTTCCTCGAAAACTGGCTCTTATTGCATTTAATTTTAAGTTCAACATGCAATGTGTTTCACACGCGTGCTTTTTCTGATTTATCGCAACAAGCGCTTTCATTTTTTTTTGTTTCATCACGGATAACAAAAAACAACTGCTCAAATCAAAGCAACGAGGCACGTTTTTAAGGACTTCATTTTTATAAAAAACAATGTGTTAATCAACAGAATAAATCACAAATAAACATGATCGTGTAGATAACAACTTGCTTATAACAACAAACTATCATTTAAGTGATTTCTAAATTCAAAAATGTTTTAATTTCTTATCTATACTAATATTATAAAACTGAAGAGTTTGTTTGTTTAAACGCGCTAATCTCAGGGACTACTGGTTGGAATTGGAAAATTCTTTTAGTGTTGGATAGTCCATTTCTTGAGGAAGGCTATATAACATCACGCTACGACCAACGGGTGCTGAGCAGCGTGGGTGAAACCGCGTGGAACAGCTAGTTTTTTATATTAGGCTATTTAACGATGAGAAGAAAAAATGGAGGGATGAAACAAATTAAATCACAGTTAAATATTTTATTAATGTCAAGGTACTTTTTGTTCTGTTATTTTTTTTTTTTTCGATTGTATTGAAAAACTTAATTCACGTGAGTATTTGTCACTGCTGTTCTCGGCTCTATAACACTCTTGCCTGGTGGCTCTTGCGGTAAATTCGCCTCGGTCGCAATATCAAAATATCCTGAATCAAAATGAGTTTCATAGACGACACATACATAACAAACCAAACCCGACGGTTGACTTATTTGCAAGGATGCCATCAGCGGCAACAAAACTCAGTATTGTTGCTTTAGTAATTAAGCTCACGCTCGGTCATGCCTAACCAATTTATTTTGAATTACCGGCAGTGTCAGACTCTTACTGACTAAAACCCTTCCATGTTCCTTCTTTTCCCTTTTTATTCCGGGGCCGCAGTATATCTTTCGAACAACCCGCAACCCCGGCAGGCAATGGCTCTGGGGGGCGCTCTGTTTTACTGACATCTCTATGAGGCGCTCGTGGAACACGAACGAAATGAACGACCTTCGAAATACCCTTGGTATAGAACAGGATAACTTTTTGATCCTCTTACACATGCTCATTTATGGCTGCTCGGTTTGACTATACAGGCAAAAATACACATGCATAAATTCAAAATATTTTTATTACATATAGGCCTACATGGGCACTTATAAAACATCGAGAATGCACGGCTCGGGTTGGTTATTTCCTATGGAGAAGAACCGGTAAGAAACTCTCTTAAAATCAGGCTTAGTCTAGCTTATAATATGTTACTGCTGGGGTGATTGTGTCCTCGCACCCCAGCCAAAAGCGACGAGAAGGAACACCGTGTGGTTTTAATCCGTAGGAGTCTTACAGATCCCTCCGCCATGACGGAGGACATACATCGAGGATTTCCACACGTTAGGTACTACATAAAGTATTAGTTGAAACATAATGTAGACTCTTTACTCAGTTCTAAAATAGGACAAGTGCACAGAAACCCATAAGTGTCCAGTGGTAGACCCGGCCCATATGTAACTACAAGTAATGGTGCTGTTGAGGGCTTTGCCGGCTGGAGACTGAACATATACAATCACGTAACGCGAGCTGACTGCGGCTAGAATTAATGTCACTGCATTTGAGATTCAGTGCTGTGAAAATATATGTTTCTTAACCTAAATGTTTCTCTAGGTTTATCGTCTAGAGTTCTACATATGTTTTCGGGGACTTTTAGAATCTACTTCGTAAATATTTTTGAGCAATTTACAAATTGTACACGACTTTTAGGGTTCCGTACCACATAAGGAAAATAACGAAGCCCTTATAGGATCACTTTTTTGTCCGTCTATTTGGCTGGTTGTCTGTCTCTCAGTCTGTCAATACCCTATAACTCGGGAACACGTGGCGGTAACGAGTTGTAATTAAAACCGTATAATCAAGTCTATGGTCTCTTAGAGCTGTGAAAATCAACCATCTAAGTATACGCAGTCAACAATATGGCCGTTTATGTAGCAAGTTTTGTACGGAACCCTCGGTGCGTGAGTCCGGCTCGAACTTGGCTGGTTTTGGTTACCTGTGTCAGAAATACTAAACTATAAATAAAGTCTATATAACATATTAAATTTTATACCAAGACTAGCTGTTCCTCGCGGTTTCACCCACGCTGCTCAGCACCTGTTGGTCTTAGCGTGATGTTATATAGCCTATAGCCTTCCTCAAGAAATGGACTATCCAACACTAAAAGAATTTTCCAATTCCAACCAGTAGTCCCTGAGATTAGCGCATTCAAACAAACAAACAAACAAACAGACTCTTCAGCTTTATATTATTAGTAAGTATAGATGAGTATTTAACTTTATGTCGATTTTAATGAAAACTAAAGCCACACACTTTCTGTCGTCGAACATTAATATTAAAAAGTACACTTTTATATATTGTAAAGGCAAATTATATTGAGTTTACTTTATGCGGCAGTGGTAGTCGAGCGTCGTATTTTAATCAAGGAACATACATTAAAGCTGTATGAAATGCCTGAACACCGGAGTTTCCCAGCACCATTAAAACTTTTTTAAATATCTTGGGACAACTCACACACGGCTATCTGATCCCAAGCTAAGCAGAGCTTGTGTCATGGTAACCAGACAACTGATATACATACTTATATAATTTATAAAAACATACATATTATAGATAAATCACACCCAGACACAGAACAAACAATCATGCTCATCACACAAAGTTTGTCCTGGGTGGGAGTCGAACCCACGACCTCCGGCTCAGCAGTCAGGGCCACTAACCACTGGACCAACAGGCCCGACTTTAAATTTCCTTGTAATTATTTACTAGTATTACATTTAACTAAGGCGATATTCAGTTATTAAAGTTTTGTTAGTTTGAAGTACATGCTCGTAGATGGAGACGAGTTGCAAGTATGTATGCATACGAGATAAATACCCAGGCTCTTCAGATACAACGCGGTTGGCGCAGTGGCTGAGCGATCGACTGACGCGCTGCATGTCGCGGATTTGATTCCCGCACGGAACAAATATTTGTATGGCCTACAGATATTTGATCCGGGCCTGGCTGTTTGTGTTTGTGAGATTAAATGCTTGTAAACGCACCCACGATACAGGAGAAATTCCTAGTGTGAGCCAAAGTTTTTATTAAAGAAAAAAAAAAGATACAGTAGATATTTTCTTAATAATACATTACATAATTATTTTCAAGTAAAGTTAAATTTATTTCATAGAAAACAAACAGTTCCTTACATTAATATGTGTTGAAGAAGTCTATCGGTTTTTCATAAGAAATCAACTATATTTGACTGTAACTTAATGAAATTTCTAAAATATTAAAAAATCCGAAACAAAAGAAAGATGACTGCATTCTTTTTTTCACGGATGGGAAATCACTTTTACTTCCCCCGCTCTGGATAGAGCGGGAGGGAGTGTCAGACTTTTACTGACTAAAACCCACCCATGTTCCTTCTTTTGCCCTTTATGTTCCGTGGCCGCGGTATCTCTTTCAAACAACTCGTAACCTCGGTTTGCTCACTAGCTCACTACACTAGAAGCCTTACTACGTGATTTAGCTAACCCTATGTCACATAAAATCGAGAACCAAGTTGAAATCTACACTATAAGAACAAGTGCCCACCAAAAGTAGGGAAAATATCTAATCTATGATAATTTATGGACTCTGCTCCTTTCGGGAAACTTGCGGGATAAAATAGCTTTCTCAGACGGAAGTTTCAAGGTTGTTCTATGACAACAAAGGATAAGATTCCATTGAACATAATGTTATAGTACTCAAATCAAAATATTTTTATTTCACATAGGCCTACATGGGCACTTATAAAACGTCTACAAAAAGTGCACAGGTGTTTTCGGTCAATTAAATTGTTTGCAAGAAATATTTCTACGAAGTGCAGAGTTGAGGGGAGGGGAGTTGAGGAATGGGTAGCTCACCGTCCGTCCGTCGATTGACGACAGGCCGTGTCGACGGCGCGTTCGTGTTTCACGCGCGCCTCAAAGAGATGTCAGCAAAGCAGAGGGGCTTGCCAGAGCCTCCGCCTACCGGGGTTGCGGGTTGTTCGTAAGAGATACCGCGGCCCCGGAACCTAAAGGGCAATAGAAGGAACATGGGTGGGTTTTAGTCAGTAAAAGTCTGTCACGGCCCCCCGCTCCGTCCAGAGTGGGGAAAGTTATTTGATGATTTCCCACCCGAAAAAAAAAGTGCAGAGTTGTATCTATAATCCATCCACATTTCGCTAGTTGTGCTTACATCTTAAGTAATTGGTGTCGGTAACCACCAACCAACCGGGCATAAATGATGACTTATGTAGTTAGTAAGTTCACTCGTCGAGTTGTGCAAAATTATTCTATTTAAATGAAGAGAATGCACGTTTTTAGGATTTAATAAATAAATAGTAAATATCTTGGGACAACTCACACACGGCTATCTGATCCCAAGCTAAGCAGAGCTTGTGTTATGGTAACCAGACAACTGATATACATACTTATATAATTTATAAATACATACATATTATGGATAAATCACACCCAGACACAGAACAAACAATCATGCTCATCACACAAAGTTTGTCCTGGGTGGGAATCGAACCCACGACCTCCGGCTCAGCAGTCAGGGCCACTAACCACTAGACCAACAGGCCCAAATTTCGTACCCAAAGGGTAAAACGAGACCCTATCACAAAGACTTCTTGTCCGTCCGTCTGTCACCATGCCGTATCTCATAAACCGTGACAGTTAGACAATTGAAATTTTCATCGGGTGGTTTTTATAATGTAAAATGATGTCCATAGTTTAGAATAGGGTAGTTTCCAAGGTCATTATTCAAAAATAATTGACACGTATTTTTAAATTTGTAAATTAGACCAAAAATGACAAAGATATAGCCCATTAAAGTTACGAGTGACGTCACTCATTGTGCAAAAACGCAGCAACGCTTTTTTTTTTTAAACTACCCTTATGTAATCATAAGGGTAGTTTCAAAAAAAAATATTATTCCGTCTTTTAGACTACTTTATAGAATTAAAACTTTAAAAAAATACATATAGTTTTTCGTAGACAGCTCATTCATATCATTTTCCCATCACAAGTCGCTTAAAAATATTAAACGGGAATATAAAGTAACTCGCTCTTTTAATCTAAAATCCGCATACGAAATGAGATAATATCATTCTACCCTTGCTAGAAGAAGTATTACACATTTTTGCTCAATTTCTAAGGAAATGTATGCAAAATTGAGAGCAAACGGTAGTATTGAAATATTTCGTAACAAAGATAAGGTGGTCTAGCTACAGCGCTGCTACCTACCGAGCATGAGGTCCTAGATTCGATGCTCAGACTAGGCTAAGATGCCACGGAACATAAAGGGCAATAAAAGCAACATGAGTGAGTTTGAATTCCCATCCGCAAAATAAATTCTAGAATAAGGTCTTCCTATTTCTATAGTCCATCTAAAGCCTCTCTTGAAATTATCGCTTTTATCGATGAGACCGCTCATTGTGCCACGCTAAGTAAAATGTTTTTGAATAGTGTACATAATATAGAATACTAGCTATGCCCAGCGGTTTCACCCGCTGCTAACTTAGGGGTATGAAAAATAGATATTGGCCGATTCTCAGACCTACCCGATATGTACACAAAATTTCGTTTAAATCGGTCCAGTCGTTTCGGAGGAGTATGGGAACGAAAACTGTGACACGAAAATTTTATTTATTAGATTTTATTCCATTCTAAATGATAGGGTTTTCTTTTGCAGATGGAAAATTATCAAATAAGTTACCCCGCTCTGGGCCTAGTGGGACAGACTTAAACCCATGTTTCTTCTTTTGCCCTTGATGTTCTGAGGCCGCGGCATGTTGTCACACAACCCCGGCAGAAAAATAAAGGGGTATAAATAAATTAGTAGCAGTACCAGTAACAGCCCGGAGTCTGGATTTGTTACCGATTGATGGTTTAAGGGCCATGTATAACCCATATAACATACAAATTTATTGCACACTGGTAGATATAACACTGCAGCTTTGCTTAAAAAAAATATTATTGGCATGGCACCTATTATTTTTAACAAATTACCAAATAGTATTAAGGAACAGCCCTTAAAAAAATTTAAGAAACTCCTGTCGTTGTTGCTGATAGAGAAATGTTACTACTCTGTTACGGATTTCATAAATGATAAATTTTAATATTGCTTTATCATATCTCAATTATTATGTAAATAAATTTAAACCTAACTGATTTAAGATCTCCTTTTAAATTTAAGTATTTAGTTTCTAGAATTAGCTGTAAGTCTACAACTGAATTTTTGTATGCCAACAGGCAGAATGTACTGGGAACATATATTTCAACCTAACAGCATTATTGTAACACCTGCATTCGATACAAATAAAGAATTATTATTATTATTACCTTTATTCACATAGCTTCTTAAAATTACATTTTTAAATATTTCTTAGAAAATAAATTTAACAAAAAAAAACATTTAAAAATATAAAAATAGGTTTCCGCCGGTAGCGGGAGCAGAGTCCAAGCTACCGGTGGTTAGGGCTCCAGAGACAGGAACCTCCTCACAATGCGGGCCGTATCGAGGAGTACTGCCTTCTGAATCAGGCCCTTGATCCAACCACCTAAGGAGAGCTTCGACAGATGTTCGTCGAAGCTCTTGGCAATTAAGCCATTGGCCGTTATGACCATCGGCACAATGATAGCCGAGTTTACATTCCACATGTCAACAACCTCGTGTGCCAAGTCAAGATATTTTAGTTGTTTTTCTTTCTCAGCTTTCACGAGGTTTTCGTCATGTGGGATGGTAACATCGATTATCATTACGCGGCGCGCTGATCGGTCTATCACCACTATGTCAGGCTTATTGGCGACAATAGTCCTGTCAGTAATGATAGACCGATCCCAGTACAGCGTGACATGGTCTTTCTCGAGAACTGGGTCGGGCTCATACTTGTAGTACGGTACCTCAGATTCAACAAGATTATATTTCAAGGCAAGTTGCTGTTGAGGAGTGGCTGGAGAGGCGTCATGGCGTCCTCACCTACCGCCTGACGCAGGTCCTCACCGGACACGGAAGTTTCGGGAGGTTCCTGCACATCATCGGGCGGGAGGAAGCGCCCGGGTGTCACCATTGTGACGATCGCCCGGAGGACACGGTGGAGCACACAGTGGCGATCTGCCCGGCTTGGGCGGAGCACCGCCGTGCCCTCGTAGAGGCGATCGGCGGCGGCGATCTCTCGCGTCCGGCCCTGGTTCAGGCCATGGTCCGGAGCGAGAGGGAATGGGAAGCGGTCACCACCTTCTGCGAAGCAGTAATGTTAGCGAAGGAGGTGGCCGGGCGTTTGAGGGAGAGAACATCTGCCCAACCCAGCCGCCGCGGGAGACGCCCATGGCGCCGGGCGCCGCGAGACGATTTCCGGCCACCGTAGATGCGGGCCTGTGGGCGGTGAGCAATGGGTAGTTCACCGTCCGTCCGTCGATTGACGACAGGCCGTGTCGACGGCGCGTTCGTGTTTCACGCGCGCCTCAAAGAGTGTCAGCAAAGCAGAGGGGCTTGCCAGAGCCTCTGCCTGCCGGGGTAGCGGGTTGTTCGAAAGAGATACCGCGGCCTCGGAACGTAAAGGGCAATAGAAGAAACATGGGTGGGTTTTAGTCAGTACAAGTCTGACATGCCCCCCCGCTCCACCCAGAGCGGGGGAAGTCATTGGATGATTTCCCACCCGAAAAAAAAAAAAAAAAAAAAGGCAAGTTGCTGATGAATAATCCTGGCTACTTGGTTGTGTCTATGCAAATACTCGCTGTTAGCTAGACGAGAACAACCAGAAATAATATGTCTGATGGACTCACCAGGACGATGGCATGCCCGACACACGTCAACCGTCCCATCCTTCATAATATATTTCCGGTAGTTGTTCGTTAACATAACTTCGTCCATAATCGCACAGACAAAACCTTCAGTTTCCCCAAATAGGTCACCGAATCGTAGCCAGGACACGGACGCCAGAAAATCTACATCGGGCCCATGAAGAGCCTTGTAGAAGCGCCCGTGAAGCTCCTTACCTTGCCATACTTCCTTGCGGTCATCGGTAGTAAGTACTACAGGTTTGCGCCAATTCTCTTTAGCCATGGACAACGGGGTGAGTCCCTTGTCCACTGCGACTACATCTCGGTGCATACCCACGTCGGCTTTTAAGAAATATTCCCTGAGACTGCACACCTCTCGGTTGTGGAGGGTCTTTGCGTTTAAAAAGCCTCGACCCCCACACTTCCGTGGGATGTACAGTCTCATCACCGATGATCGTGGGTGATGCATCCGATTTGCAGTCAGCAATGTACGGACTCTCCTATCCAGGGCATCGAGTTCAGTCTGAGTCCATTTGAGTATGCCGAAAGAGTACATTAAAACCGGCATGACCCAACTGTTGAAGGCGCGCACCTTGTTCCCGCCTGAAAGAAGGCTTTTTAATACCTTCTTCAGGCGACCAAAGAAACGCTCCCTCAACAGTTGCTTCATGTCAGCCACGTTAATGCCTAACGCTTCCGACATACCCAAATACTTATAGCTTTCGGATGAGGAAAGAGATCTGAGGTGTATGGAATCCGAGAGTTGAATTCCCTCGGATTCCATAATCTCCCCTCGTTTCACATACATGACTGCACATTTGTCCACACCAAATTCCATCCTGATGGCGTTACTAAAAGTTTCAGTTACTTTCAGTAGCTCCATCAGTCGCAATTTGTTGGGGGCAAAGAGTTTCAGATCATCCATGTAAAGGAGGTGAGATATGACCTGACCACCTCTTCTCAACCGATAGCCTAGGCCTGAATCCTCCAGCAATGTGCTTAGAGGATTCAGGGCTAGACAGAACCAAAGTGGGCTCAAACTGTCGCCCTGAAATATTCCCCGTTTAATCCACACAGGCCCATCGTTCCCCTGGATTTGTCGACATCCTGGATATCGAAGGACCGTCCTCCATTGTCCCATACACGACTCAAGAAAGGTGCGTAGAGTTGCATCTATCTTGTACAACTCCAGCACCCTCTTGAGCCATGTATGTGGCACTGAGTCGTAGGCCTTCTTATAATCTATCCAACATGTCGACAAATCCTTGCGGGATCGACGAACCTGTTGGCTAATGGCCATGTCGATGAGGAGTAGCTCCTTAGTACCGCGAGACCCGTTCCTACATCCATTCTGAGAGGCAGACATAATTGAATTTTTGAAAATGTGTGAATTAATTTTCGCTCTCAAAATGGACGTAAGAAGTTTATAGACCGTCGATAAACACGTGATCGGCCTATAATTCTTGGGTTCCGCGGGACTACCTGACTTATAGAGCAGGTGGGTAACGCCTGTTGTTAAAAACTGTGGCAGAGACCCGGACTCAAGGCAAGACTGAAATTGAGATGCCAGGCGAGTGTGTGAACTGCTGAGCCACTTGAGCCAAAAGTTGTGCAGTCCATCCGGTCCTGGAGACTTCCAGTTCGGTAACGGACGAACTGCACTGGCTATATCTAAAGATGTTATTAAGACTGGCTCCATTTGTGGAATAGTTTCACACACACGCTCAACATCACGCATCCAGTCAGCCTCAGTATGACAGACAGGTACCGACCAGATGCTGTGCCAGAAAGAACTCGTGGCTACATCATCCGGGCGGCACACGTCTGTCACACTTTGTTCGGGTCGCTCCCAAGCTCTGTATACCCACCTCTCATCGCTCCGGAACATGCGATTCTGTGAATACCTATCAACCCGCCGCTTATACCGCCGAATACGGTTTGCCCATGCATAAACTTTCTGCTTCAGGAAGTCGATGCGCTCTGTGGTACGAGACATGTATTCTTGAGGACTGATTCCAGTCCCCGAGAATGCCCGTCTCACAAAGCGCATCACACGTGGTCTTGTATTGCCCTCCCTGAAGCAGTATAGTTTACCGATGAGTACCCTGGCCTCTTCGATACGCCGCTCGATCCTGCACTGCCAGGCTGGTACGGATGGTTTTGGTCGAGTAGCTACGTCACAACTTGGAAATTTGACGTTAGCTAAACGACATACCGCAACAGCCCCACAGTACAGGATCGAGTGCGTATCAACGAGATCCTCGCTACTTTCGAATAAATTCTTGATCTGAGAATTCAGGGCACACACCAGCGTCTTATTTTTTTTATGCATGGGTAACCGTGGTAATCGGGGTCTAAGTTCGGTTGGAGTGGATCGATAGTCACGAAGCGCATGCTCCAGTGCGCTCCTCAATCGTTCGTTGCACTGACTACTTACCGTAGCAACCCTATCATCCTCCTCTACGACAGCGGGGTCGGAACGCGGTTGCATCCCGTCAATTACTGACGCTTGCACCGCGGTTTGTGGCGTAGTCAAGATGATACGGTTGCTCACTTCTGAGCGCAGCCTATCAAGCGCGGCGTCGTCCAACATGTGATTGCGTTGAATGACTCACACCTGATCCGACAGTCGTTGGGCCGAAACGTTGATGGTTGTTATTATTATTATTAAATATAACCATGTAAAATGGTATAAGGGACCCCCATTTTGCACGGGTCTTAAAAATTATAACTTGCTGAATGTGGTTGTCTTATGGATACATCTTTGCCTAACCCTGTAGAAAATACAGGCGTGATGGTGTGAAGATAGATTTCATTACAACGAGTATACTAATCAGTCGTGTTTACTGTAACTACTCCGTCTGAATTTTTTATATTGAATAAGATTGATTATTAATTATCTGTAACAATATTCTGCCTTTAAAACTCCCTGAGGCAATTTGAAATAGATTATGCCATACGTTCTGTCAATAATGTCAATTTCTACCGTTTAGACGCTGAAAATCGACAATATCATTTATCTCGTTAGTTTAATCCTATTACCAAATACTTATAAAGTTCTAACTGTTATTTGGTTCATAATTACAGTCTGTGTTATATGAGACCGCTCTGAAAGTCAAATGGATTTGTTTCCACCAACTTTACAACCTAAAATATTACTTTCACAGTGAGGTTAAGAAACTTTTTAAGCCTAAATGTGAACATTATTTACGGTCTCAAACTAATGGTAAAATTACTCAAGTCGTTATAAACATTTTGTGGCTTTTGGAAGCAAAGTTCAAGATATTTTTGAGTCTTATAGAACAACCTAATAAAGGGGTTTGGGGCTTATAATATTATAGAAGCTGTACGGATTGACTTTTAACGTGAAGAAACTTTTTCCAAGGTTGGTTTGTGGATGAGTGACCATCCGTGACTTAAAACACCACAAGTGTTCGCTCCGTGTCGTTCTACGGAACGGTACGGTTGGCGCAGAGGCTGAGCGATCAACTGCTGCGCTGCGTGTCGCGGGTTCGATTCCCGCACGAAACAAATGCTTGTATGACCTGCAGATAGTTGTTTCGAGTCTGGCTGTTTATGTATGTGAATTTAAATATTTGGAAACGCACTCACGACACAGGAGAAATTCCTAGTGTAGGGCAATGTTTTAAAAAAAAATACCATTATCCCGTGCAAGATACGTTCAGCCGTCGGTCCCTTGTATTGACGATTTTTACTACTTTTGGAGATTAAGAAAGCAGAGAGTCAGACCAGATACTCCTTGGTATCTGGTTTTCCAGTCTAATCACGGTTGTAGGATTTACTCTGTTACTAACGGAATATCCTCTGTGACTTCATTATTGTGAGCTCCCAAAATTCCGTTAGTGACAGTGTACCATACGCAATATACACGCCTCAGACGTGGAGTTACAGACACCAGCCCGTTATACAATAGTGACAGTGTAAATTTAATTCGAAACCGAGAAGTTTTAAGGTAGTATTTGGGTTGCAGAAGTCGAATAGGTATGCGGGTGCTTGATCTAGAAAACTGCATGCATCCAGTAGGACTGGACGCCGAACTCAACACAGTTAGCAAAAGACTCATACTATAACAACGACTCTTCACTCTTCTAAGATCAATTTAATTCAAGTTTCATTTCTCGGTCTGTCACCTCTGAATACGTCCCTTCAAATTATCGTGAATAAGTCCTTAGAAGTTTCAGGTATGCACAAACTGAAGGAAAATGCGAAACTGAAGGGAATGTTGAGAGCTCTTCTCTAATTAGATTTCATGTTATTTTAGCGAGTCGTAAAGTTTAAGAGTCATGGTTTTAGCAAGTAAAATGAATTTAATTTAAGAAAAGGATTTATATTTTTTTTTTTAAAAAGGGTATTTGGAAATTATGTTTTGCCTATCCTTCGCTATTCTTTTCTGATTGATTTCATTACGGGATTCACGACAGTTAAATTGTGTCTCCGGGACTTGGGCGAGTTTTATTGTCTCGGCGCTTTCCTAGTTGTCGAAACTGTTGATTCTGGCTTTCAGGAATTAGGAAATAGTGGGCGGCATTGTCCCAAACTAAAACTACATTTCGATTCAAATAAGGAAAGTTAATCATTGCGGTTGAGGCGGATTTAACGTCCGAGTCGCTAGGCGAGGGTGTTATAGAGCCGAAAACAGCAGTGACAAGTTCGCACGTGAATCAAACGACGTTTTTCAAGATGCTCACCGAGAAATCAAATAACAGAACAATAAGTACTTTAGTTATTAATAAATATGAAACTATGATTAAATATGTTTTTTCGTCGCGCTTTTTTTTCTCAGACTGAAGAAGAAACACAGGTAAACAGCCTTTTATTAAAAAAAGAGATTTAAAAAGAAAGAACAATTATAATAGCTTACAGACTTATAACAATTTCTTTAATATGCATTATATAACATAACATAACATTTGTTAATCGTAACCACAAACTTTAACATTATTTTCGTAGGTTAGCAGTTACATATATCTTTTTATACCTGTTACCTATACGTAATTTTACCAAACTATAATTGACAATATATTTTATAGAGCCGGTTGTTTTAAAGCATTAACGAAACTCACTCCAATTTAATTAATAACTTGAAACGTTTTGAAAATATGCGTCTATAAAATCACACTGAAAATCAGAGTTGGCCTCGACCGGATATTACAACTCGCTTCACCAACTTTCAATTTGAACGTTTGTGTTCGTGATATTAAAAACATTCGACTGTGTTACGAGAATAATTTGGAGTAAGAATATAGCGGGATCATTTTTTTATTACAAAATGTTTTGAAAGTCTCTCTTGAAGTAAGAACAACTTCATAGAAAGAACTAAATCTATTGCAACCATTTCGATGAAGTTTACGTCAATCGCATTATTAGTTTATTCTAAAGACGAATAACTCCTTAACCACTCTGCACGACAGAATTTTGACACATGACACATCAGCTGAATCGGTGGGGTGACGCGAATTGTCATGAAATTAAAGAATTTTCATCAATTTACAGCATTCAATTTTGTTATTAAAAATAAGTCACCGGGGCTGTTTCATATGATAAGTTTGAGGTATATATTTCCAAAAACCTCATAAGGTCGATAAAACGGCGTCAATCTATTGTAAAATGTGTGTAAAATTACATATTATTACACCCTTCCAAAAATTAGGTACTTTAAAAACGCTGGAAATAATGCACATACACAAAATAACCCTTTGATAATAAAATCGGAAATCCAAATAAAAACAGTGACATTCCATCTGCATTCTTATTTTTGCCATTTTACATATAAATTCAAAATAAAACACGATACAAATCTCGACAAAAAATACTAAAAACTGTGTTGCAACATGACATTTCTTAGTGCTGACCGTAAATCTAAGTTTCATCATTACAATTAAAAAGTTGCATTCAACCTAAGCGATAATCGTAATGGAGTAAACTTTAAAAAAAGTTTTGGGACCATTGAGGAATTTACCTATGGAGATTGCATATTATTCTACTATTGATATTATAGTTGTTCAAATATCTATGATATCGATAAGAAAAGAAAGACAACAACATTTTGTCACGTGCTTTTTTGTTATGCTATAATTATTTTCTTATGCGCCAAGATTTGAGGTACATTTTTGCTGTCAAACGGTTTCGCGGTAAAAGATTTTGGCTGTTTTCTTGAATGACGATGAATGAAAATGGCGGCCATTTTTTACTAGGTCATGCTAATTCTGTAGGTAACTAGTCAGGCACCCCAGCCGGCACAACCATACCGTTCCGCACCTAGAAAGCCATGCCTCCGCAGTAGAGCCTTGTTTTAGACGGACAGGGACTCCGCACACATCGGGGCCCTAAAATATTGATATAGACACCCGACGCCCGATGCCTGTAGCGTCTCCCGCGGTGGCTGGCTTGGTTTGATTAGCGCCTCACTTCCCCCGCTCTAGACGAAGCGGGGGGGAGTGTCAGGGTTATGCAATAAAAGGACATTGGGTGGGTTTTAGTCAGTACTAGTCTGACACTCCCCCCCGTTCTGTCCAGAGCGGGGAAAGTTATTTGACGATTTCCCACCCAAAAAACAAACCCCGGTACACGACATCAAGAAAAATCCAGGTTCAAAATGGACTCATTTTGAACCCGGAGTATTCTTGGTGTCGTGTTTCCATCTCAGTTGTGTTCTTCCTCTATAGGCCATTTTTACCCCGAGGCTTCCACTCCAAGAACACTTTGGCCTACGAGCCATGTTTTAGGAAAAAAAAAATACCTACGCTTTTCAAATAACCAATCCAACCAAACAATTTTGTCGAACAAATGTAATTTATCTTAGCTGATTTTTTTAATGTGCTTTCCAAGATCATAATTGGCGCGTTCTATATTCAACCTTATTTATTTCAATTTGCAGTTCACATTCAAATAGTAGGTACAAAACCAAATTATTAATAAAATAGCAAATAAGCATTTTAATATACATTTGAACAGCGAGCGCATTCCTTTTTTGAATTTTTATCTGAAAATAAAATTGGCGCGAATTTAGCCATAGATCAGTTTGTACTGTTTGTAGTTGAATCGGTTTTAGTGGCGTAAAAAATATTATAATCAATATTTATAGTATTTTACACGTATTACAAAATTAATTTTTATTTTCACCTATCAATTTCTGATATTCCTTAATTTAATTTATTCGAGTTGATTTATTTACAAGAAAATAATCGATTGAAATAATCGCATTTACACATCACAAAATTAAAAAAAAAAAAAAATGGACGTCAATTTCGAAAGTGAATTTAGTAGTGGTTATGAATATTCCGTGTTATTGGTCCTATTATTGCAAATTACGATAAAATCTGGGCATTGTCATGTTATTTATAATATTTGAAATGATATTTGTGTCAGTTGTTATAGAATCTATTCGTGAATATATGATATAATGTGGAATTAAAAATGTAAACAAGCACGTTTGGCGCGAAACTTCGACTTTAGATTTCAAAATGCATCATTACCACTACTTATATAAGTTCAATTACGAATGATTTCTTCACGTAATAAAAGGATACGTTAATCATGCCCAATAATGTGGAGTTTAAATGTCCGAAAACCTATTTTTTTATGATTTTTAGCGTCGACCTACACTGCCATCAAAATGACGATGATCGTAATTTACGCATTTGGATTTTTTAAGACTTAATTAAGAAACTTCCTCAATAATTAAAGAACTTCTAATGACGTTTACATATGAGTTTTTTATTCTACTATCTTAATGAATGCATACCCATATTATTTATTAACCAGAAAATAAAATATTTACAAAAATAATGAGGAGGTCATATGACTTAAATGTCCGACCCCTTTCGGGGCCAGTACCGAGCCAGCGGAGGTTTGAATGTCGAGCCCCCGAAGGGGTCCGTACCGAACTATACGGTTAATATGGATTGTGATAGTATGTGATTACCATACACTCAATCTACATTAATATTAGAAAATTATTGACCTGAAAAGCAACTACGATCAAAATGCGACGCCTAATGATTATAACGTAAATAGCTGACATATTTCGAGTAACTTCTTACATAATAAACAAACTCCCCCTGTATTTGACAGATTGTCTTTGTTCACATAATATCAAAACAATAGACAGTCGTTTAACATTTTGTATTATCTAAATTCTATGGAGTTTATGCTTTGAAGAAGGTTATCACGTAAACACAAGACGTCCCTATATCCCTATTCTTATCAAAATGCCAGTAGATAACATTTGGAAGCAATAAGGTATAAAATAAAATAAACATCGATGCGTCGCGCGTCGGTAGTTGTGTGGGAAGGTGCATTGTTGATGGGAATACAAGTGGTCTCACTTACATGGACTTAAAAAATATAAGGAAGAGACATTTTAATAATCATATTTATTTTGGAATGAAGTTTCTTATCGCGCGTTGCGAAAGGGGGCTAGACGGAAAAAATTTTTTTTGCCATAGTTGTAAGCCATGCGGCGTGCGCGTGTTTCTTTGTCTGTCTCTCTCTCATAGAGAGCAAGCCAGTTATTTTCATATCGTCTTTCTATTTTGCATTGAGCAGTGTGGTGTCGCGACGATTTTTTTTTTTGTTGGTGTATACAGGTATTTTGTAGGTACATAATAAATAATAACTTCGTTCCATCCGGGTGACCCTTGACACCTCTAAAGTTTTTTTAAATAATACGTTGCCCCACTTTAGGAATTTATACTATATCGTGAGTGCGTTTACAAACGTTTACATTCACATACGCACTAGAACTAGCAGTCTCATTTCCAACACTGCCATTCTTTGAATTCTAGTTTACACTAGGAATTACTCCTGTATCGTGGGTGCGCTTACAAACATTGAAACTCACATACACAAACGGCCAGACCCGGAACTACTGTCTGCAGGTCATGAAAATATTGTTCAGTGCGGGTGTCGCACCCGCAACACGCAGCACAGGAGTCGATCGCTCAGCCACTGCACCAACTGTGCCGTCAACTATTAATCATTATCCTATTAAGTATTTAATTTAGCTAAAGCAACCATTTTTAATGAGTATGCATCTAACGTTTACAAAGGTACAATTTAATAGAAGTTGTGTGATTTATGTAGATGAGCGAAAAAGCAATAACCATTTTGTTGGTAAATTAGCAAATAATAATTATTGGGAATCAAATGAAGCTTTTAATAATAGAATCAATTAGTATTGTTTTCAGAGAACTCCTTTGCTTCATTACTTAGTAATTGAAACCAATTAAACTTAATTGGTTTTAGCTAGAAAATGGATACCTCAATGTAAAAGGAAGCCTGAAGATTTATTTAGAAAGTGTTTAAACGTAACAAATGTCTTATTAGGTTGGTGGTAGATTCAAGATTATTTATTTGTATTAAATAGGATACCTATATTATGGTCCTTGCACATACCTTACAAAATATCACCGTACCCTTCGGAAGTGCAGTTGCAGACACCAGCCCGCTATACAATACACAATGTCCCTACTCGTAATTTAGGAACCTACTTTAAATTTTACAAAATCATTTAATTAAAATATATATTTTATATTTGAAAATATCATTCTATCCCTCTGCTCAGGCAGAGAGCAAGACAAAAAATATTTACTATATTTTATAAGAGCATAAGCACTCGTATTAAATACAAAAACTCAATTATTGTATAGAACACATTTTAAAAGAGCCATTTTCAGTTTCAACTAGGTGTACAATTCACGCAAATTCAAGCTTACTAATTCCATACCATAATTATGCATAATATTAATTCTATTTTTTTTAATATTTTTGTTGGTCTCCTGGCATGCCATAGCGCTCTTTTGATCAAATATAAGATCTGTATTTTCAAATCAAATCATTTATTTCAATTAGACCATTACAGGCACTTTTGAAAGTCAAGAAACAAAATGAACCTACAGTCCCGGTCACAAGGCATAATAACTTGTGAAAGTACTGTAGTTGCCCATTCCAAAGCGTTGATCTCTATGGAGAAGAATGGGCAAGAAACTCCATGGACACTCTTTGAAATTATAATATTTTTACAAAATCGTGTTAACATCATTCATGTTGAGATTATACAAATATGGGAGAACGATGTAGAAAGAGCGTCCAGAGTAAATAAAAATCAAAATTTAATTTTAAATCTAAATAAGTTTAAAAATGAACCGTGGTAGCTTAAAAAATTACCAGTCCCAACTGACAGCGCCCGTTCACGAACATGATGGATCAGCCCCATTCAGCTCGACCATTTTGAAGGAAGGTAAATGACCCGACACACCCGCCGCCATCAGCGAGACATTTAAGTGAGCATGACACTATCAACCACCAGGACTTCGTCAAGTCAATGATAATACATAGCACTCACATATGGGCTTAATAATTATTCAATACTAGAGAATTTCCAAACCTAAGCTACATATAAAAGTTATTTAAAATGAAAATAAATTCACTACGTGTGCTGTG
Organism: Ochropleura leucogaster; assembly: GCA_958449745.1. Taxonomy (NCBI): domain Eukaryota; kingdom Metazoa; phylum Arthropoda; class Insecta; order Lepidoptera; family Noctuidae; genus Ochropleura; species Ochropleura leucogaster. The sequence goes on along the minus strand of OY288206.1, from coordinate 14,747,753 downwards.
TGTTAATTTAGATAGGTTCAGCTTTTATATACCGTCTATATGTAGCATTGAACGAGTGCCTCGAGTTACTAAACAATCGCAATAACTTTATAGTAACACTTACCCACTTTGCCATAATTTTGTTAACATTAAATAACTATGCCGTATCCCGCTTGGTACGTTTTATGTCTTCTACTTCCGTGTCGTAATATAGTGCACATAGTGCCAACTAACTGACCCGCTCCCGCCCCCCACTCTAAACGGAAACCTGATTTATTAGGAGACGATGTGCTTCACACCAAAGGTCAACTTACACTGGTAAAAACGCCGTAACAATAGTAATCGTGGCACAATTGTCCTATACATTTACTTCTCATAAGGCAAAACGATTGGTCTTTTATGGACCAGCTCTATTTGAGGACTTACGGCCCATTGATAGCCTAATAGTGCGCTGCCTTAACTATTCCGTTTATTTAGGTGGGTGGAGCCTTATATGGTGCCCGACTGGTAGATAATTTTGAACTGACGTGTACTTATTCAATTCTATTTAGTACACTGATGTAGAAGTTGTAACGTGATTTATTGGGGATACAATCTCCATTGGCATGACAAAGATTTATTATAAATGGATTTTCTGTTACTAGAGAAATATGAAAGATATCGCATTTTAGACTTACTTTGCATCAGCTGAGATATTTATCAAGTCTCATATTCCAGTGAATACTTTATATTCCACGAACAATGTTTATGAAGTGCTTTAAAAAATGTTGTGGGTTTACGAACTAGTTTTCATCTCGAACTACTAAACAAGCTTTAGTTATTTATGGCAAGAATTTATAAGAGCAGACTTAAGAGGCTTCAACTCTTTCAAGCCATTTAAAAGGAAGGAAGAAGTTGGCTAGTTTGAAATAAAAGTGTGGATTTAGTTGAACAATCAAGTTAAAATGAAGCTGATATTTCTGAGGGTACTTCGAGTAACTGTGTGCATACTGAGAGAAGTTGGTAATTTCGTCTTAAAACGTGCAAGCGAGCGAGCTTCGAGGGCATTCTTCACGTTGCGACTCGCGACGTAAAAACGAATTAGAACCTAGTTTTTAGTCTACCCCTAAATTTATGTAAATACAATTGTCAATTTATTCTTTTATGTTTCAGCTCGCGAAGATTAAAGCAAGAAGTTTTTTGAATGTGAATTAAGTACTTATGTTAATTGTTAGACGAGCTCGTGTCGTGGCTAAATAGAAGCAGCCGCTCGGTTCGGTTTAGATTAAACCGCGCTTGCCTAGGTTAGTCTGTGGATGGGTGACCACCGGTTACATATCAAATTTCTTCCGTGCCATGGGAACCACGTTAAGCTGTTGGTCCCGCATATCATTTGTAGAACTTTGACAGTCGTTACGGGTAGTCAGTGTCCCGAAAGTCTGACAACCAGTTTTACTAAGGGGTATCATATTGCCCAGTAGTAACTGGGTTGTGGAGGTCAGACAGGCACTCGCTCCATGGTATTTAGATCGATTAGACTGGAAGCCGACCTCAACATATTTGGGAAAAAGCTAGGCAGATGATGATTGCGCTATCTAAATATTCTACCCTGTATAGAGCCTTTATTAAGTAGGTAGGTACGCAGAATCTCTATGTTGTCTAGGCGTGAACTTGGCTTCATGCCAGCGTCCGTTTTTGTATCAACATTGAGGCGATTACTAGTAGGCGGATGCCCTTTTTATCTCTTAAATATAAGTCTGCAAAAAGCCTTCGTTTAACACCTTGTGTAAATTATTTAAGCACTAGCTAGCGCCCGCAGCTTCGCCCGCGTGTAATCGAAAAAAAGTATCTTATGTGTTATTCCAGACTATAATCTACCTCTGAGCCAAATCTCATAAAGATCCGTTCAGCCGTTAACATCCATCCATCTTTAAAAACATCCGCATTTATAATATTAGGAGTAAAGTAGTAATAGTATAAGTAGGATTTGGTGGGCTCTGGTACAAAAATTGTTTTCAGACCTCTTCTAAATGTCGAATAAACAATTTTTTTATTGTTGTTAATTTTATGGCCGCCGTTTTTACTTCTCCTAAACTAGACACCATTGATAGGAACCAAATAAAACTGATTGAATAAAAAATTTAACTTACTTAAAATCAAAATATCTTTACTTCACATGACTCTACGCCATCACTTGAGCGTTGAGAAAAGGAGTACGGTTCGGGTTGGTCGTTTCCTATCGGAGAAGAACCGGCAAGAAACTCCATGGTTACTCTAACTATGTAAACAGATTATAAAATATGTTAACGTACATAATCAAAGATCTTAAAACAACAACACATATAGCCGCGACTTAGAATGAAAAATGCTTTCCCCAATTTTACTAAACAAACCATAATAAGTGAGTACTCTCGTGGATGATTAAGTAAAGGTGATTCTTTATACATATTTGAAATGTTTCATACAAACAATCGTGAAAAATACAAATCACTGTTGGTCGATCGACTGCTGCGCTGCGTGTCGCGGGTTCGATCCCCGCACGGAACAAATATTTGTATGGCCTATATGTAAATAGTTGTTCCCGGTCTGGCTGTTTGTGTTGAGTTTAAATGTTTGTAAACGCTGGGTGCGTTTACAAACATTTAAAGGAGAAATTCCTAGTGTGCGGCAACTTTGACAAAAACAATAGATTTATACTATTTTAGCAATGTACTATTACAAGTGCTAAGAAACCCAAACGGAGAAATAAATGTAGAGACATCCCAAAATAAATACAGATAATTTTTTTAGCTGTAGGCAAAACAGAAAAAAACCTACTGATGTGTTCAGACAACAATAACAGTAGATAATGACAACAGATTTCTTGTTTATTTGCCGGAATCACTATCAAATAGGATTACAGAGAAATATTGGCATTTTTTTTTTCGGGTGGGAAATCCAATGACTTCCCCCGCTCTGGGCAGAGCGGGGGGGCATGTCAGACTTGTACAGACTAAAACCCACCCATGTTCCTTCTATTGCCCTTTACGTTCCGGGGCCGCGGTATCTCTTACGAACAACCCGCAACCCCGGGTCTGTGGCCCCTTAGAGCTGTCTAAAAATCAATCCTCCAAGTCAAAGCACTAAGCGGTTAACATATAAGTATGTGCGTTTTGTCGAAAGTTTGTAGGGAACCCTCGGTGCACCAGTCCGAGTCCGACTCGCACTTGGCCGGTATATTGATAATGAAAACGGCTCGTCAGAGCCGTTTAGGCAAAAGCGCGCATATACGTTACGGCGTCGAAAAATCGATCCAACTAGATCTTATATCTTTGAAAACTAGTTTTCCTCTATTTTCAGAGCTCTGTCGCCCAACGACTGCCATGTAATATGTACAATTTTATGTCTTGTAATGGTGAAGTACAATCCGATTCGATGCCTTAAAGTATCGATAAAATATGATACGAAACACTGTTCTAAAAACTAATAAATATAAAGCTTGGATCGATACAATATTACTAGTATATAAAATGTAATAATTTAAAATACATATATTTATATATATGTATTAAAAGTATCATACCTCCCTGAAGACAATATTTTGATAATCGATTCGATCATTCGAATTTTGACACTCAAAAGTACATTGTAACGGTCTAATTGAAATAAATGATGTTTATTTTGCAAGTAGGTTTTAACAATTTGACATGTCGCTTATTTTAATTTGATCTGAAGATCTCTGATCTTGAAGTAGTTGTTAACGGAACGCCGGTGTTCCGTTAACAACTACTTCACCAGACAAAATCATGGTCAACTTACACGAGGACCATGTAGACTAGTATCTCAAATGGTCTTTTTTAAGAAAGAACCACCCAGATTTGAATCTACTTAGTGCAAGCATTTGTCATAACTCCAGGAGCTCAACATCACGAGTCACTCGACGAACAATACAAAAAAAAGCATATTTGTAGTTTTACTACCAAGCAACGTTAAAAACAAACTAAACAATAAAAAAAAATGACCGACATGGTTCTCACATTCACAACAGACAAATAAAATAAACAATTTTCAAAATTATTTATCACTTACAATCCTTATCGATACAAATGCAGGTAGGTACCGTGCATCTCTATCTTGTGGTTCGAGAATATGCCCGCGCCGCCACCGACACAGCATTCATTTGTTCAATTTACAGAAACCTCGTTCAATAAAGTTACTTCGAAAGAAAATTCAATGTTTGAAGTTCTTTTCTTCTCTGCGTTTAAGATTCCGTGAAGGGGTACATAAATTAGTCTAATCCTTAGTAATTATTCAGATAGCATTATTAAAGAGACTTAGTTTTAGGACTTTGATAATGTCTTGTACCTTTTTTATTTTGTTTGCACGCCCTTTTTAACTAACATTTCCTGCCGGAGTTGCGGGTTGTTCGAAAGTGATACTGCGGTCCCGGAACATAAAGGGCTAAAGAAACCCACCCATGTTCCTACATGGGTGGGTTTTGTAGTCAGTAAAAGTTCAAACTCTCAAGTTATTTGGTGATTTGCGCGAAAATGGGGGTGAAACAGTATTGCAAAGTTAGTATGGGAGAACGCTATTCCTTACTCCAGATTGACTTGGAATTTTGCAGAGGCATTCTTTCACGAAATTTATAGACTATGTTACGTCACTCTACGACACTAAGGAGTTCAGCAGCGAGTAAAACCGCTAGGCACAGTTAGTATACAGCTATAATATTAATTCAGCTTACAAAAAGAAGTAAAGAACACAGAAGTAACTTTCATCCCACACTAAACAACTAACAGGAATGCCTTTTTCCTTGAAAACAATTTAATATCACGACTTAAATCTTGAGAATGGCTGCGAGGAGCCCGGGGCTTTGACGATTGCGTTCATTCCGGCTGAACGATCCGCCTAGGAATGCTTGCGATGTCTGAAGTTTCTCCCAGTCCCAGACTAGTACCCGTAGCCCGCAGGAACAAGTGATCTGGACAACAATTCCGTCAGTATAACTTCGTTTCATTAGTAGAGCGTCTATTGTTAAGGGTAACAAGACAGGAACTATGTGAAACTAGTGAAGGGACACCATGTCAGACTAATGCGATTAGTCAGAAGATCAGAATTTATTTAAATGTTACATTTAAATCGCTTTAGGAGAATGGAAAAGATCTGTCGTGTCACTCGAATCCCTTAATTACCTTTACTAAACACGAATTTAAGTTCGTTGATTTTCCAAAGAGAGGTTAAATAAATAATGAAATGAGAGATGAAGAAAGTTTAAAGTTAAGTACCTAAGTAATTAACACAAAACCAGTTTATTTTCGGAAGATCAGGTTTCTAAGGATTTTATCTTCACTTGGCAACTAGATATAAAGTTAGTAGGTACCTAATTGGTAATTTGATGATTCGAATCTTTATAGGTCTTAACTAAATGAAACCACAGCCCTGATCCCTTGAAACAAACAATTCCAAGTAAATAAAACCACCAACATGGCCCTTAAATTAGTTTTGTGTTCTCTCACTCAGTATGCGAAACACGATTAAAATGCTTTGAACTAAGTGTGTGAATACAGTTAAAACCACCGACATCAAGGAGCAGTTTTGCATTTTCGACAAAGTCGAGGGTCTAAAGGGGATAAAAAAACTTGAGAGGTGTCAAGGTAACTTCGGTCCATCCGGGTGTCGATGGACCGAAGTTATTATTTATTATGTACAAAAACCTGTATACACTCAACACAAATAATCGTCGCGACACCACACTGTTCAATGTGAAATAGAAAGACGAAACGGAAATAGCTGGCTTGCTTTCTACGAGAAAGAGCCTCACGGCTTACAACTATAGCAAAAAGTGTCGTTACAACTTTTTTTTCAGTTAAACCACGTTTCCTATTAGGAAATTGATTGAAGTGACATAACTTATATTATAGTTTGACAGCATTCCTGAAAGTTTCATTTCTTAATTTATAGAAAATCGCAATCTCACTATTCTGAAATTGACGTTTTTCACCTAAGATGGTGGTGAGCTTAATCGGCCTATCTTTAATCGCGACTAAAATTATGTTGAATAAAAAATTTATGTGATTAGGTATGCAATTTGAATCTTGGTCTGGTTTAATCTGGTCATTTATCAAAATCGACACCATTGATGGTAAAAGTTCCTATTTTGTCGGACGTTTAAAAAAATACATAATTATAAAAATACGATCTTTAAGTGTCCCTTGGTCATAACATGCCCCGTGTATCTTCTATGCGATGCGATGCATCCATCAGCACAATGCTTACAGGTAAACATGAATTTTCGGACAAAAAGTAAAAGTCGCTACTCAGCAATATTTATTTTTTAATGTGCAGTTGGTGTGGTTGACAACTTAATAAAAATATTTTCGTAAAGACATTACTACTATGATGAGTTCAGCATGATATATATGCACAGAGCGGGCCACCCGTCTGCCGGGGTTGCGGGTTGTTCTAAAGAGATACCTCGCCCCGGAATAGAAAGGGCTAAAGAAGGAACATGGGTGGATTTTTGGTCAGTAAACGTCACTCGTCCGCGCTCCGGCCAGAGCGGGGGAAGTTATATGATGATGTTATATATGTAAATGTCAACATCGTATGTGTGTGCGTAGGCTGCCTCCTGCGCTGCCTTGTGTCCCTACGTACCTACACAACAGAGGCGACGAGACGAGTTTACCCACAATCGTACAAATTATAATTCCTTGTGAAAAATGGCACAGTCATTTTGTGGCATTCTTTCGACTTTCTATCATGATGTCAGCAATTGGAAGACATATAAAGGTCGTATTACACAGTGGTACATCGCAAATAGCATCGATATGAAGGTGGAAACCAGGATGCGAGCGATACTACTTAGCGCACTCAATGATAGTACCTACAAGTCTGCGTACGTACAAGAGGTGCCATATGTAGACCTACTAACGTTATTGGATGACCACTTCACTCGAAAACGTTGCGGGTAGAAACCTTCGAATAAACTAGTGTGTTCTAGCTGTCAGTAGTTTCACTTTCGCCCTACACAACAGTTGATTAATCCGCAAAATATGGATGCATTCAATTTAATGGAAGTCACTAACAAAAATTGCCATGTGAATACATATTTGTGCTCGAGATTGTACTTTAGGTAGATATAGCAGTTCCTTTGTGTAGTTCTGCCAGTAGTATTAAATCGAATAGTGTGAAGCGGTACTCAAAGACTGGGATCGGGGACGGATCGCTTGCGATGCGGGTCTTTTTCCTTTACGTTAAATATTGCATTTTCACTTTATATTGCTTTTGATTTATAACAAGAAGGTTGAATGTCACTTGAACATCAATAATCTTTACGGTCTATTTTGTTATAATTCCGTTGGATAGTTTTAACGTTAGTGGTAATTTAATGGGGATAGAAACTGTAAAACTAATGGCGATAGCGTAGCTGGTTTTAAACCTAGGCTGAAAATCTGGGAAAGGTAATTTTTTATTTAAAAATACTTTTACCTTGACTTCATTGGTCAGATTGAGACTTAGCTATGGACATGCCTACTCTTAACGGCCTTTCAAGTTGGGTGGAAGTTTTTCTATGGTAAAACAATTATGGTTAAGCACATTAAGGCACTCATCTCAGGTCCAATTGAAAAACAATTGTGCGTCCACACTGAATGCGCGGTGACTGGAGCCTAGGCGGGCGCGGCTAGCGGGGGCAAGCGGTGGCCACAGTGAGGCGCGAGCTTTTGTAGCGATTTGATGTATAATTAGGTGTTACAAACTATAATATGGACGAAGATTTGCTATTTTTACTAGACAGTCCGATCCTGAGATGGGAGGTGTTGAACACTAGGGATGGTGTGCACGAAATAAATAAAAAAACAGAGGAATAAGTAGTGTATTTATAACTAATATGAATATTAAATAATAAATATCTTGGGACAACTCACACACGGCTATCTGATCCCAAGCTAAGCAGAGCTTGTGTTATGGTAACCAGACAACTGATATACATACTTATATAATTTATAAATACATACATATTATAGATAAATCACACCCAGACACAGAACAAACAATTATGCTCATCACACAAAGTTTGTCCTGGGTGGGAATCGAACCCACGACCTCCGGCTCAGCGGTCAGGGCCACTAACCACTAGACCAACAGGCTCGTCGTATATATTGAGATTATACCCTTTAATTCTTTGAGTATACTCTAATGCCCATTTGAAAAGAACTTCAAATGTCAATTTTTGACTACATACTAAGTAAAATATCACCTAAAATCACAAAAGAAGATAATAACATATAGGTGGTTTAGATTAAATTGCACTTATAAACAATTCAGTATTTACCGCCATTTTCCGACAAACAAATACAGATGCGCATACGTCGAGCGGCAAGACCGAACTAGTTTGTTACCCCCGCATCCGCGCATTGGGTCGCTTGTTGCCTAGGCCCGTAGTGCGGCCAGAACGCGCGGACAGAAGCTTTAGAAAACTACGCGCGCTGTGTCGCTCAGTCCCGTCGCACTAGGCTTCCGCCTTAGTCACAACAATATGGACGCAAAGGCGCGCTTCATATGTTCGATACTTCGCGCCCGTCGTCGCAACCGCGCTAGGCGCGCAGTGTGGACGCACACTGTCGTGCATTGGCTGCTCGGTAGTTTACTAAACTGGTTGTATTTATTTTGAGTTAGGCTTTTTATTTTATGTGCAGTTGCCAACTATACTTTCAAAGCAGTATAATACTGTTTTACTACGATATTATTATTTGGATTCTAGTGCTGAACAAGATAAAGTATACATGCTGTTTTTAACGCATCACTGATATTCCCAAAGAACTCTTCAAAAAGTGAACGTAATTAAATTAAAATATAGGTTATCACGTTAAAAAATAAAATACTTTTATAATATAAGTAGCTGTGCCCAGCGGTTTCACCCGCTGCTCACCTAGGGGTATGAAAAATAGATGTTGGCCGATTCTCAGACCTACCCGATATGTATACAAAATTTCGTTTAAATCGGTCCAGCCGTTTCGAAGAAGTATGGGAACGAAAACTGTGACACGAGAATTTTATTTAATAGTATAATTAGTATTTTCCTTCATAGAACTGAATATAGTTTGCTGTTGGTAAAAAAGTTGGCAACCCTACTTGTGGCATGTGCCGACTAAATATGTTTGCTTCTCTCTACATTGAATATAAAAAAAAATAGTCCACCAGCATCGGGAACCATCAATACCGGTGGTCAGGGCTCTTGAGAGGGGAACCTTCTAACAAAAAGCGGCGTGTCCCGATGTACTGTTTTCTGAATCAAGCCCTTGATCTAGCTGTCAAACGAGAGCCTCCTCAATGCAATAACTGCTGTATTGTCGTGCCACATGTTGACAACTTTGCCGGCCATATTTAGATACTTGAATTTCTTATCTTTTTCTGCTTTCACGAGGCTCTCGTCAATACATTTATTATTTATGGCAACCCGCCTCACTAAAAAATCTGAGTAATGAAACTAACAAAAATCTGTATCGAAATCCGTTGACAACACTCAAACGCGACTTTTTATTCATTTTTTTTTTAATCAATCAATCGATACCATGTAGATTGTTCACTGAACCGTCGTTAGAAGATTTCAGTTTTACGAAGCAATTGTCAAGGATCAAAGGTGTCCTCTACAGGGATAGGGGCTGTATAATTAAATGTACAGAATGATAGAATAGATTTTCCTGCCTAGATAAATTAACTCGATCCTTCTCTCACAGTTCTCCTAACTAAATATTCCGTTATTCAAATAACTGAATTAATTTTGCAAAAAGTTAGAAGCACTGTTTTTGGACGGAGTTTGATATCGTTTAGAAAGTGAACTATTCTGTATTCTGTAATGTTACGATGAATGTTACGTCTAGCATTCATCGTTTTGAAAGGGTTAACATTTGAATTATAATAATAATAATAAAACACGTCATGTCAAAGTGACATGACGTGTTTTCTTCAATACCAATAAATTTTAAACAATTTTACAAATATTTACACCGAAACCGCCTACACCGAAACCACAACTAGATAAAATAAACCAATAAATAACCATAATAAAGAAAATGAAAACAGAACGAGAGATGAAAAGAAGAAAATGGATTTTAACAATGAATGTTAATACATCAACATGCTGACCAGACGCCGGGCCCAGGAACAACAGACACTCCCACCATCTCCGGGCTCGCCGCTCAGCTCCGCCTCGCAGCCGCCGGGACGCGCTACACGCGTGAGCGCCGTGTCGCCGGTCGCTGCAGTTGCGTCGAGCTCGAGCGACGAGTTTTTCTCCCCGCCGTCGTCACCACCACCACCACCAACAAGACAACGACGAGGAAGAGGACGGCCACCAGCGGGCTTGGGATCTAGGGGCCAACAGGCCCCGATCAGGGTCCCCGCTGCCGGTGGTAATGTGTCGCGCATGCGATGGACTTCGTCAATCAACGCGAATGTCATGCGCGCATATTATGGGTCTACAGAGGGGGGAACTAACCTCACTGCGTACCGTGTTAGGATGCTGTCTCTGTTCCAGGACCTAGAACCGACCATCAACGTTTCGGCCCAACGACTATCGGATCAGGTGCGGGTCATCCAACGCAATCACATGTTGGACGATGCTGCACTTGATAGGCTGCGCTCAGAAGTACTGAGCAATCGTGTCATCTTGACTACGCCACAAACCGCGGTGCAAGCGTCATCAATTGATGTGACGCAGCCGCGGTCCAACCCCGCTGTCGTAGAGGAGGATGATAGGGTTGCTACGGTAAGTAGCCAGTGCAACGACCGATTGAGGAGCGCACTGGAGGATGCGCTTCGCGACTATCGATCCACTCCAGCCGAACTTAGACCCCGATTACCACGGTTACCCATGCATAAAAAAAATAGGGCGCTGGTTTGTGCCCTGGACTCGTTGCTCAAGAATTTATTCGAAAGTAGCGAGGATCTCGTTGATACGCACTCGATCCTGTACTGTGGGGCTGTTGCGGTATGTCGTTTAGTTAACGTCAAATTTCCAAACTGTGACGTAGCTACTCGACCAAAACCATCCGTACCAGCCTGGCAGTGCAGGATCGAGCGGCGTATCGACGAGGCCAGGGTACTCATCGGTAAACTATACTGCTTCAGGGAGGGCAATACAAGACCACGTGTGATGCGCTTTGTGAGACGGGCATTCTCGGGGACTGGAATCAGGCCTCAAGAATATATGTCTCGTGCCACAGAGCGCATCGACTTCCTGAAGCAGAAAGTTTATGCATGGGCAAACCGTATTCGGCGGTATAAGCGGCGGGTTGATCGGTATTCGCAGAATCGCATGTTCCGGAGGGATGAGAGGTGGGTATACAGAGCTTGGGAGCGACCCGAACAAAGTGTGACTGACGTGTGCCGCCCGGATGATGTAGCCACGAGTTCTTTTTGGCACAGCATCTGGTCGGTGCCTGTCTGTCATACTGAGGCTGACTGGATACGTGATGTTGAGTGTGTGTGTGAAACTATTCCAGAAATGGAGCCAATCTTAATAACATCATTAGATATAGCCAGTGCAGTTCGTCCGTTACCGAACTGGAAGTCTCCAGGACCGGATGGACTGCACAACTTTTGGCTCAAGTGGCTCAGTAGTTCACACACTCGCCTGGCATCACAATTTCAGTCTTGCCTTGAGTCCGGGTCTCTGCCACAGTTTTTAACAACAGGCGTTACCCACCTGCTCTATAAGTCAGGTAGTCCCGCGGAACCCAAGAATTATAGACCGATCACGTGTTTATCGACGGTCTATAAACTTCTTACGTCCATTTTGAGAGCGAAAATTAATTCACACATTGACAAAAATTCAATTATGTCTGCCTCTCAGAATGGATGTAGGAACGGGTCTCGCGGTACTAAAGAGCTACTCCTCATCGACATGGCCATTAGCCAACAGGTTCGTCGATCCCGCAAGGATTTGTCGACATGTTGGATTGATTATAAGAAGGCCTACGACTCAGTGCCACATACATGGCTCAAGAGGGTGCTGGAGTTGTACAAGATTGATGCAACTCTACGCGCCTTTCTTGAGTCGTGTATGGGACAATGGAGGACGGTCCTTCGATATCCAGGATGTCGACAAATTCAGGGGAACGATGAGCCTGTATGGATTAAACGGGGAATATTTCAGGGTGACAGTTTGAGTCCACTTTGGTTCTGTCTAGCCCTGAATCCTCTAAGCACATTGCTGGAGGATTCAGGTCTAGGCTATCGGTTGAGAAGAGGTGGTCAGGTCATATCTCACCTCCTTTACATGGATGATCTGAAACTCTTTGCCCCCAACAAATTGCGACTGATGGAGCTACTGAAAGTAACTGAAACTTTTAGTAACGCCATCAGGATGGAATTTGGTGTGGACAAATGTGCAGTCATGTATGTGAAGCGAGGGGAGATTATGGAATCCGAGGGAATTCAACTCTCGGATTCCATACACCTCAGATCCCTTTCCTCATCCGAAAGCTATAAGTATTTGGGTATGTCGGAAGCGTTAGGCATTAACGTGGCTGACATGAAGCAACTGTTGAGGGAGCGTTTCTTTGGTCGCCTGAAGAAGGTATTAAAAAGCCTTCTTTCCGGCGGGAACAAGGTGCGCGCCTTCAACAGTTGGGTCATGCCGGTTTTAATGTACTCTTTCGGCATACTCAAATGGACGCAGACTGAACTCGATGCCCTGGATAGGAGAGTCCGTACATTGCTGACTGCAAATCGGATGCATCACCCACGATCATCGGTGATGAGACTGTACATCCCACGGAAGTGTGGGGGTCGAGGCTTTTTAAACGCAAAGACCCTCCACAACCGAGAGGTGTGCAGTCTCAGGGAATATTTCTTAAAAGCCGACGTGGGTATGCACCGAGATGTAGTCGCAGTGGACAAGGGACTCACCCCGTTGTCCATGGCTAAAGAGAATTGGCGCAAACCTGTAGTACTTACTACCGATGACCGCAAGGAAGTATGGCAAGGTAAGGAGCTTCACGGGCGCTTCTACAAGGCTCTTCATGGGCCCGATGTAGATTTTCTGGCGTCCGTGTCCTGGCTACGATTCGGTGACCTATTTGGGGAAACTGAAGGTTTTGTCTGTGCGATTATGGACGAAGTTATGTTGACGAACAACTACCGGAAATATATTATGAAGGATGGGACGGTTGACGTGTGTCGGGCTTGCCATCGTCCTGGTGAGTCCATCAGACATATTATTTCTGGTTGTTCTCGTCTAGCTAACAGCGAGTATTTGCATAGACACAACCAAGTAGCCAGGATTATTCATCAGCAACTTGCCTTGAAATATAATCTTGTTGAATCTGAGGTACCGTACTACAAGTATGTGCCCGACCCAGTTCTCGAGAAAGACCATGTCACGCTGTACTGGGATCGGTCTATCATTACTGACAGGACTATTCTCGCCAATAAGCCTGACATAGTGGTGATAGACCGATCAGCGCGCCGCGTAATGATAATCGATGTTACCATCCCACATGACGAAAACCTCGTGAAAGCTGAGAAAGAAAAACAACTAAAATATCTTGACTTGGCACACGAGGTTGTTGACATGTGGAATGTAAACTCGGCTATCATTGTGCCGATTGTCATAACGGCCAATGGCTTAATTGCCAAGAGCTTCGACGAACATCTGTCGAAGCTCTCCTTAGGTGGTTGGATCAAGGGCCTGATTCAGAAAGCAGTACTCCTCGACACGGCCCGCATTGTGAGGAGGTTCCTGTCTCTGGAGCCCTAACCACCGGTAGCTTGGACCCTGCTCCCGCTACCGGCGGAAACCTATTTTTATATTTTTAAATGTTTTTTTTATTTTTTATTTTCTAAGAAATATTTAAAAATATAATTGTAAGATGTAATGTAAATAAAGGAAATAATAATAAATAATAATAATAAAGCTTTATTTAATTCCACATGCCACGATATAAATTGCAAAATTAATAAGCTAAAAAAATTATAATAACACAATACTTAATTAAACCATTATAAATAAACAAAATTCTTTTAACCAAGATTAGATAGTATTATGTACAGATTGATTTACTTAAATTGCGATAATATTGTGACGTGGCTTATATGGACCCCCTACGGGTAAAAGCCTCCTCCAAGGACTTCCATCGTTCTTTATGTCTAGCCAAGGATATCCAGTTTTTGCCTGCTGTCTTTACCAGTTCATCTGACCATCTGGCGCCTGGGCGGCCTCTAGCCCTATGACCTCTGGGACCTAGCCATTTCACCGCTCTGATGGTCCACCTGTCGTCGACGTAACGAGCTACGTGTCCCGCCCATCTCCATTTCATTGCTAGCGAGAATGTTAATGCGTCGGTCAAATTTGTTTTGCTGCGAATGTGTTTATTTTTAATTTTATCTCTTAATTTTACACCCAATAAACTTCTTTCCATTCTTCTTTGTGTAGTTTGTATTTTGTTTCTTATTTTTAGATCGAAGATCCAAGTTTGAGAACCGTAGGTAAGACATGGTAAAATCGCTGAATCCATTACTATTTTTTTGATTGACGGTGCGAGTTGTGATTTAAATATTTCCTTATGTGCCCAGTACTTCTTCCAAGTTATTGAAATTCTGCGATCTATAACCTAACATTTGAATTAGCTGAATCTAATTTGTTGATGAATAATTACGAGGTGCTTTGAACGATTTTATCGTCTACGTTACTCTGTAGTTTTTTTGATTGCAAACACTAATTGTTATTATATTTAGGGTTCCTAAAAAGGAAAAAATAGCACTCTCAGGAAACCTCCAAGGGTTTCGATTTTCCTTTGGAAGTCCGTCAGTCTGTCTGTCAAGGCCCTATGTCACGGAAACGCGTAGAAGTATCGAATTATGAATTACTAACTGGCACCCGCGTCTTTGCCCGCGATTTCGCCAGTGATATCGTAAAAAATAATCCTTTGTGTTACTCTAGATTATAATCTACCGCTGTTCCAAATTTTGTCAAGATCCGTTCAGCCGTTTTGACGTGAAAAAGTAACAAACATCCATACATCCATCCATCCTCACAAATATTCGCATTTATAATATTAGTAGGATAGGTAGTAGGTGTTATGTAACCATATACTCAAAAGTATGGTACGTAAGAACTCTGAAAAAACAACTATCTAAATCTAGGCAATTAAAAGAAAAAAAAACACATAAACAGCCATATCGTTTATGTCGCAAGTTTGTACGGAACCCTCGGTTACTGACTAGCACTTAGCTGATTTTTTTCTGTATCCTCACCATTTATTTTGCGGTCAGCTAAGGTCAGTTAGAAGCTTCAGGGGTAAGCTTCTAGCCGCTAGAAGCTGACCCCAACACACCAGTTTGATGTAGCTGAATATTGGTATTTTACTACTCACTATCTGACCACTACAAGATAACAGCAAGGGATTTCTGAAACACGAAAGAATCATTATAATGTGCTTCTAGCTGTTTTTATTATAAATAAAAGCATA
This sequence comes from Ochropleura leucogaster, assembly GCA_958449745.1. NCBI lineage: Eukaryota > Metazoa > Arthropoda > Insecta > Lepidoptera > Noctuidae > Ochropleura > Ochropleura leucogaster. The sequence continues at coordinate 14,732,340 of OY288206.1, read as the reverse complement.
CTAAGATATCCACTTAAATTATTAGGTAGAATATTCTGCATTTAATATTGAAATTCTAACTAAATTCACCACTTAAAATTTTGATGTCCCTAAAATACGGGCTTTTAAACAATTCGAGAAAGACAAAAGATCTTTTGTAGCACATTCCCAAATTCATAATCACAGTACTGAGTGACGAAATCCCATCATTACCCCATTTTCACAACTAAAGAATGAATTTCCATAGAACACGACGATGCTTTGAAATGTTTCATACTTATTACAGTAAATTACATTTAAATATTTACTACAGACCAGAACGCCACTGGTTAATAAACTTTTTTTGCGGATGGGAAATCATCAAATAACTTGAGTGTCAGACTTTTACTGACTAAATCCCACCCATGTTCCTTCTTTTGCTCTTTATGATCCGGGGCCGCAGTAACTCTTTCGAATAACCCGTAACCTCAACTTGTTACGATGCTTGCATAATCCCTTCGCCTCGTCCACGGTCATACATGCAAAAATATAACACAACAAACTTTTCTGTTCATCCTCCGAGATTGCAAAATTAAAAACTCACCATACTTCCAGCAAAATATGAAGCGATATTACAAACAACTACTTAATGAAAGCAACTGAAACCTCTGCATCCTGCAGCTCCGTGCTGGTACAAAAACCACAACGGTTCATAAATAACAAGGGTTGTTGCTAGGCAACACCGCAACAAGCCATTCCCTGTAGTTATCTTTTACAATATTCGAACAATAACTTGCTTGTATGTTTAAGGTTATTTTTACCCGTATTTTATAAGTTTTTATAATGAGGAAGGAAAAATTGATTTTTCAGTTTTGTAATATGAAAAGCCAATATTAGTAAAGCGAAGATTTATACAGATACTAGCTCTAAGCCGCGGTGTCACTCGAGTGCAAATTAAATTTTATCCCAAGGTAACGTACTGACTGGGACAAAAGAATCCTCTGTTTTTATCAAACAGTTATAAGATTATTTTAAATCATTGAGGAATATTTTGATTTAGATATGATTTAGTTATTTATATTTTAACCTGGGTCGTTGTTATCATTACGGATTGGTAGTGAAATAGACGTAGATATATGTATAAGTGGCATACAACGTCTAAAACGCAAGAAATGTCGTGTCAAAATAAAACTTTGTTTCGCAAACTGTCATCTTATGAAATGGTTCATAGGACTATTGCTATTGCTGCATTTCCTATTTTTAAAATGACTAAAACATGGCACTTCCAAAAATTTGCATGCTGATTTTAGTAGGCGGATTATGAAGTACGGTTTATTGTATTTTAAGATATGTAAGCACCATTTTCTACACTATATAATGTATATCCTTACTTAATATTATAAAAGCGAAAGTGAGTTTGTTTGTTTGTTACCTCTTCACGCTTTAATGGCTAAACCGATTTTGATGAATTTTGGTACAGAGATAGTTGGGAACCAGGAGACGGACATAGGCTAATATTTTTTTTAAAAAAGTGGAATGTGAGGGAGGGGAAAACTTAGCGTTGCTATTACAAATCAATAACGCGCAAGGGGAAATGTGTTACCTCGAATTTAACGCGAGCGAAGCCGCGGGCAAAAGCTAGTAATATTATAAAAATAAAAATGAGCGTCAGACTTGTGCTGTCTAAAACCCACCCATGTTCCTTCATTCCCATGTGCCTTTTATGTTCCGGGGCCGCGGTATCTCTTTCGAACAACCAGAACCCTAATCTTTGGGTTATGTATGAGAGTTAGTTTGCCTACTGAAAATAACTAGTATTGTTTTTAAATTAGGTTTTTCGATTAGAATGGAAGCCGAATCTATCATAGTTGGGAAGACTACAGCAAACAAATTCAGAACACGTGTCAAAATTAATTAACTGAAAACAAACAATAGCTAGACGCTAATTATTTTAGTACAAAGCGGCTAAACAAGAGATTATTATGATAGTCTGTGTAGTACACAGTTTGCCGGAGACTGTTCCCGTGAGGGACTCGAATAATCGCATCCTTGGAACAGGAGAACTTGCTGCAGGTATTAATTTCAGCTAGCATAAAGGCTTAGATATATACCTAACATCTTGCGTGCAATCCCTCTAGGGTTAAACAAATACTGGGGCTGAGGATTGGTTCGAAAGTGATAGCCTGGGAACACAAAAGGCAAAAGAGGGAACATGTATGGGTTTGAGTCAGTAACACTCCCTTCCGCTAGAGCTTCGCCCAGAGCGAGACATTATTACATGACTAGCTTTTGCCCGCGGCTTCGCTCGCGCTAAATTCAGGATAACACAGTTCCTCTTTCCTGACTTGCATCTACCTGTTACCTCTAGTTTTTGCCCTTGCGTCTTATATAATATAGCAATGCAAAGTTGTCCTTTTTCTTCCCTCTTTTTTCCTCATTTTCCACTTTAAAAAAAAAGACTTAGTACCAAAATTCATCAAAATCGGCTTAGCCGTTAAGGCGTGAAAACGTAACAAACAAACTCACTTTCACTTTTATATTATTAGTAACGACTTAACATCATAAAAAAGGGTGTCACTTAAAGTGCACCCAAATTTAGCCCGTTATGTTCATTTTACTTTTATTTTTGTAATGGAATTTAAAATAAAAAATAAGAGTTTACATTCTTGTGATAAGACTAAATATTTTTTTCCACCAGGAGGGAAAATGTCATACTTTTGTGTTGTAATGACGAACAAAATTTTTTTTGCATATCGTGTCCCACATCTGGGCTAAAGGCTTTATCCATAATTTTCCAATTATTTCTGGTGTTTTCTTTGGTTAATCAGTCAGGAATGACTCCAAATCATGCCAGCATTTCTTAGGCATGCCTCGGTGACAACGACCGTCTCCTGGCACAATAACTTGACGTTTACTTAACATTAATTATTTTAGTTCAAAGCAGCTTAACACATTCGCGCGCGGTGCTCACTTTTTTGAAAATTGTGATGGAGCACTGTTTTTCCCCATACATTTTTTTGGACGTTTATAAACGTTCATTGGTACCTCTATATATTTAAGTTATTACCTATGATTAGAACGACATTATACGTCAACGTATGATGACGTTCCGCAACATATAATTATTTTTCTTTTTTTTATTAAACACAACGTCTCGATACGTCGACGTGCAGTTACGTTCTGCCACATTTTATCCTTAAAAACATATTAAATTATACAAAACGTATCTGTGCGTCGTCGTACATATACGTTCTGTAACATTGTATATTTCCTAATCTATTGTACCACACGCAACGACTTACTACGTTGACGTATGAATACGTTGTACCCCTTAGCGTCTTTTTTATCTGTTATGTCTCGCGCATCTTCTGATTACGTCGACGTAAAGAAACGTCCTAGTTTAATTTATCTTACCTTACTATGATATTATTCGCAACGTGTCATTACGTTGATGCATGTATAAGTTTTGCTTCATTTTGTCTCATCTAATCTATTATATTACACGCAACGTTCACTGTAATACATTAAAACACTGTCTTACGTAAGCATGTATTTATTATTATCGAAATAAAGAAGGAGATAATAAAAATACAAAGCAATTTTTTGCCTTTTGAATCGAGTTCGACCACATACATCCACATTTTTTTAAAGTTAAGGATTGTGTGTTGCGTTTTTGTGGAACGTTAACCTGTTCCATCAAAAGACATAATCCAAGAAATTTGAGCATTTGTTGCTGATTTGTATCTCTAAAATTATAGTTGTTCTTTCTAGTTGGTCTTCTTTTCGAACATAGTGCTTGTCCATAAGCATTCGTTTTCTCAACTATGTACGAGTAGTCTATAATGTTTGGCGGTAATAACTTACTAGATACTTATTCAACTGATGAATTGGGGCTGATTTCAAACTGAACTCCTGCAGAAAGCTCATTAAATTCAAAATACGGAATTTCAGCTATTATTTCGGCGCTTCACGACGTAAAGGTTGCTGTCGTAGCTTGCAGAAACCATTATCTGAGGCGAGTGTGGCACCCCACGTAGGTTGCTTTCGGGGCTTGCAAGTGCTAGAATCCGTGGCAAGGGCGGCCCTTTTAGGCCTTCGGAGTCCGAAGTCTAAGGCAAGAATAGCATCTCGCAATATGAGTTGCCGTCGGGGTCTTTGGCGTTTGGAATCCGAGGGCGGCATCATGAAATGTGGATTATAATCGGAGTTTTCAGGGTCTATATTCTGAGGCGAAGATGGTGCACCGCAGTTTGAATTGCCTTCGCGATCTTCAGGGTCTGGATTCTGAGGCATGTTATGCCCGAAGAATATGGTTGTGATGGATCCTTGCTTGAATTGTCACCTTTTTTATTACTCTTTTTTCTTCTCGCTCGCTTTGTGTTGTTCATCTAAAACAATGGAACTTCTATAATTAGAACTAAAATAAAACTACTCTTGTTGCTCAAATATGAAAATAATTATTGTATTCTATATAATACACACTCTATTATTTAAATCCACTAAAAATATGTGATAACTTACGATTTAAATGTTTTGTAACTTGGGAGCTCACTTCACAGTACATGCGCGTCGCGTAACGGTGCACAGCTCGACTGACAGTATGGCGGCGCATACGCCAGTTGACGACTATGCACGTTCTGCGTTTGTGAGTAGGTGTCATTGTATGTGTGAGAAGCGCCCACAAAACGCTTAAAATATCGATGCTGTGTGACACTACGAAATCAAGATTTTGATATGTTGTGGCACTGTGACATCACTATAGGAGCATTATATGAGAAACTGACGTTTTCTAACGTACTGACTGATAGAGAAACATAAAATTTGACGTATCGATACGTTGTGCGACATCGCATCTCGATTATTTTACGTATCCATACGTTCTGCACGCGAATGTGTTAACATGAGATTATTATAATAGTCGGTTGTACTGGTCCCGTGGGGAGTCGTGCATAATCGCGTGCTTGTAAACCGAGAACTCGCTGCAGGAAGTAACTTCGGAAAGCGTAGTTTCGGCTTAGATATACCTGGATTTTAAATGTTTTATAACAGGTCTCTTGTGTTTTAAATACGAGGTATTGGTTTTACATGAAGATAATTTTTGCATTTTTTAATGGCACGAAAACTTTTTTTTGACTTGTCAGTACATTGTTTTTTATCCAATATGAATGGGAAAACTCAAGATGCTTGTTTTATGTGTGTCTATACGTGGCTTTTAAGTTCACAGCCCATCAATTTGTACTTAGTTACCCATCCTCACTACCAAGTTATTACTAATATAAAAGCGAAAGTGAGTTTGTTTGTTTGTTACGTCTTCACGCCTTAATGGCTAAACCGATTTTGATGAATTTTGGTACAGAAATAGGTGGGACCCTGTAGACTGACATAGGCTATTAAAAAACATTGAGTTATAAGGAAGAAAGAGGGAAGACTTTTCATTGCTAATAAATAAATAAGGCGCAAGGCCAAACACTACCGGTAAAAGGTACCTGTAAATCAGGAAAGTGGAATTGAGTTATCCCGAATTTAACGGAACAAAGCCGTGGGCAAAAGCTAGTCATCTATATTTAGAGACCCCGTTGAAAATAAACGAAAGTAAAGGCAATTACAGATGTGTCAAAAACAGATAACAGTTAAGAATAATATGATCAAGAACAGTTCTTTAGTTTTCACTGAGTTTATTTGACTGAATAGCTCCATGTCTATAAAAAAATCCTAAAGGAAATCAAAGAATTGAATATAAATGAATTTAAAAAGAACTTTAAAGCTTTATTGTATAAAAATGTAACTATATTTAAACGACTATTTGATTGATACTTTGACATCCTAATTAAATTGTAATCATATAATCATTGACATCTCTATTAAAGTTTGACATTGAATAATAATTTGACATTGTACTGAATACTTACTGATAATATTTTATTTAATTGACATGCCACTAATAGTAAATTTTTATTCCTATTTAATGTTTGTCTTAAAATTTTGTTTATGTACCAAATATTTGCACGCCCCCAGTGGCAGAATATGATGAGACCTTTGTTTATATTTAAGACCTTAAAAATGTACCATATTCAGACAATTAAATGAATTTTAATTTGAATTTGAAAAACAAAAGAATTCAATATTTAAACTACGAAACGAAAAAAACCCTTTGATATGCAAAACGTGACAACTCAAACGCAGACACAACTAAACAGTTATTTGCAAGCGTTTCATCGTGTTCGTATTTCGTAGGCGTTTCGCCAATGCTAATTTTAACCCTTTTAAATATTTAATTACTGTAGCTTGTACTCCGTGCATAGAATAAGGTTATAAATCATTCTGGCATGCAGAATGATTCTTGATTATATTTATGTATATATATAATCAATTATGCGTTTTGTACTGTATACATCAGGTTTTTTTAATTTATATATTCACTAGCTTTCATCCGCGGCTTCGCCCGCGTTATATTCGGGATAACACAGTTCCCCTTTCCTGATTTGCAGCTAACTGCAATCTGTAGTTTTGCCCTAGCGTCTTATTTATTGTAATAGCAATGCTAAGTTTTCCCTTTTTCCCTCTTTTTAAATAGCTTATATCCGTCTTCAAAGTCTCAACTATTTCTGTACCAAAATTCATCAAATCGGTTTAGCCATTTAGGCGTAAAGACGTAACAAACAAAGAAACAAACTCACTTTCGCTTTTATAATATTAGTAAGGATCACGCATGTGTAATCCTGTTAGTAGTTTATTGATCATTAATACCAGCAGAACGCGTTTCTAATCATATTAAACAAATATTTTCTCGTTTTAAGAGGCCAAGGATAGTTTTTAGGTGCAATTATAACTAAAACCCGAAACACTAATGCCTAGTGTAAACTAGTACATAGTTTATGCGTTCGCATTATATCAAGCAAATATTAAAAAAAAATGGACGCTTTTAATCTTACTAGTATTAAAAAAGCGAAAGTTTGTGCGGGTGGATGCTTGAACGTCTTCAGATTAAATTGCACATGGCACACAGATGGTTTATAGCCTGGATTATCACTTAGGATACTATTAATCCCTGTGGCATAGGTAATCTCGTGGGACACTTACCGAACTTCACACGCGCAAGGCACGGGCCTTGCGCGCGTGACTTTTGTGATATTTTTCACAAGCTACATCTGTATGTAGCTTGTGAAAAATAGTATCCTAAGTGATAATCCAGTCTATAAACCATCTGTGTGCCATGTGCAATTTAATCTGAAGACGTTCAAGCATCCACCCGCACAAACTTTCGCTTTTTTAATATACTCGTAAGATTAAAAGCATCCAATTTTTTTTAAATATTTGCTTGATATAATGTGAACGCATGAACTATGTACTAGTTTACACTAGGCATTAGTGTTTCGGGTTTTAGTTATAACTAGCTGTTCCTCGCGGTTCCACCCACGCTGCTCAGCACCTGTTGGTCGTAGAGTGATGTTATATAGCCTATAGCCTTCCTCAAGAAATGGACTATCCAACACTAAAAGATTTTTTCAATTCGAACCAGTACTTCTTGAGATTAGCGCGTTCAAACAAACAAACAAACTCTTCAGCTTTATAATATTAGTATAGATTGTACCTAACAACTATCCTTGGCCTCTTAAAACGAGAAAATATTTGTTTAATATGATTAGAAACGCATTCTGCTGGTATTAATGATCAATAAACCACTAACAGGATTACACATGCGTGATCCTTACTAATATTATAAAAGCGAAAGTGAGTTTGTTTCTTTGTTTGTTACGTCTTTACGCCTAAATGGCTAAACCGATTTGAAGAATTTTGGTACAGAAATAGTTGAGACTTTGAAGATAAGCTATTTTAAAAAGAGGGAAAAAGGGAAAACTTAGCATTGCTATTACAATAAATAAGACACTAGGGCAAAAATTACAGATTGCAGGTACCTGCAATCAGGAAAGGGGAACTGTGTTATCCCGAATTTAACGCGGTCGAAAGCTAGTGAATATATAAATTAAAAAACCTGATGTATACAGTACAAAACGCATAATCTTTGTTACATAAATATAATCAAGAATCATTCTGCATGCCAGAATGATTTATAACCTTATTCTATGCACGGAGTACAAGCTACAGTAATTAAATATTTAAAAGGGTTAAAATTAGCATTGGCGAAACGCCTACGAAATACGAACACGATGAAACGCTTGCAAATAACTGTTTAGTTGTGTCTGCGTTTGAGTTGTCACGTTTTGCATATCAAAGGGTTCTTTTCGTTTCGTAGTTTCAATATTGAATTCTTTTGTTTTTCAATTTAATAAACTCAGTGAAAACTAAAGAACTGCTACCCTACCATGACGTGTTAAAGCAGAACGTATCCACTAAGGGAAAGAGACAGAGCTATACAGGGTGTCTAGCACCATCTCTTTCACTCACTGGAATCAGTTCTGCTTTAAGACGTCATGATAGGCCTACATTTCTTGATCATATTATTCTTAACTGTTATCTGTTTTTGACACATCTGTAATTGCCTTTACTTTCGTTTATTTTCAACGGGGTCTCTAAATATAGATGACTAGCTTTTGCCCACGGCTTTGTTCCCGTTAAATTCGGGGTAACACAGTTCCCTTTTCCTGATTTACAGGTGCCTTTTACCGGTAGTTTTTGGCCTTGCGCCTTATTTATTTATTAGCAATGCAAAGTTTTCCTTGTTCTTCCCTCTTTCTTCCTTATAACTCAATCTTTTTAATAGCCTATGTCAGTCTCCAGGGTCCCAACTATCTCTGTACCAAAATTCATCAAAATCGGTTTAGCCATTTAGGCGTGAAGACGTAACAAACAAACAAACTCACTTTCGCTTTTATATTAGTAATAACTTGGTAGTAAGGATGGGTAACTAAGTACAAATTGATGGGCTGTGAACTTAAAAGCCACGTATAGACACACATAAAACAAGCACCTTGAGTTTTCCCATTCATATTGGATAAAAAACAATGTACTGACAAGTCAAAAAGAAAACTTTTCGTGCCATAAAAAAATGCAAAAATTATCTTCATCTAAAACCAATACCTCGTATTTAAAACACAAGAGATCTGTTATAAAACGTTTAAAATCCAGGTATATCTAAGCCAAAACTACGCTTTCCGAAGTTACTTCCTGCAGCGAGTTCTCGGTTTACAAGCACGCGATTATGCACGACTCCCCACGGGACCAGTACAACCGACTATTATAATAATCTCATGTTAAGCTGCTTTGAACTAAAATAATTAATGTTAAGTAAACGTTAAGTTATTGTGTCAGGAGACAGTCGTTTTCATCGAGGCATGCCTAAGAAACGCTGGCATGATTTGGAGTCGTTCCTGACTGATTAACCAGACAATGTAAAAATGACAGAAAAGCACCAGAAATAATGGATAAAGCGTTAGCCCAGCAGTGGGACACAATATACTAAAACACTTTTTTTCGTAATTTCAACACGAAAGTATTGAGGTTTTCCCTTTTGATGGCAAAATTACTTAATCTTATCACAAGTTAAGAACGTAAACTCTTATTTTTTATTTTTTCCATTAAAAAAAAACAAATGTAAAATAAACACCTCGGGCGAAATTTGGGTGCTCTATTTGTTACACCCATTTTTTCTGATGGGAAATCATGAATTGATTTCTCACGCTCTGGGCGCGAAGCTCTAGCGGAAGGGAGTGTTACTGACTCAAACCCATACATGTTCCCTCTTTTGCCTTTTGTGTTCCCAGGCTATCACTTTCAAACCAATCCTCAGCCCCAGTATTTGCTTAACCCTTCAGGGATTGCACGCGAGATGTTAGGTATGTATCTAAGCCTTTATGCTAGCTGAAATTAATACCTGCAGCAAGTTCTCCTGTTCCAAGGATGCGATTATTCGAGCCCCCCACGGGAACAGTCTCCGGCAAACTGTGTACTACACAGACTATCATAATAATCTCTCGTTTAGCCGCTTTGTACTAAAATAATTAGCGTCTAGCTATTGTTTGTTTTCAGTTAATTAATTTTGACACGTGTTCTGAATTTGTTTGCTGTAGTCTTCCCAACTATGATAGATTCGGCTTCCATTCTAATCGAAAAACCTAATTTAAAAACAATACTAGTTATTTTCTGTAGGCAAACTAACTCTCATGCATAACCCAAACAAAACCCGGGGTTGCGGGTTGTTCGATAGAGATACCGTGGCCCCAGAACATAAAAGGCACATGGGAATGAAGGGACGTGGGTGGGTTTTAGACAGCACAAGTCTGACACTAACCCCCACTGCGCCCAGAGCGGGGGAAGTTATTTCGATGATTTCTCAACCGCAAAAATAAAGAGTTTCATGGGCAGCATAAAAACTCTGACACCACGCTAGGCATCTAACCACACGATAAAGAAGAAGGTGTCAATAAAACATTTGCTGTTATTTATTAATTTAAACAAATCATTTATTTGTATGAAATACTTGCTGTCCGGTTTCACCCATGTTTTAGGTTACTGCCACGTTCCCGTGTTTAATAGCGAGATGTTATATAGTCTATTTCATTTAGTAAAAATGTAGCTTTCTAATGGTGAAAGATTTTTTTAGATCGGTCCAGTAGTTTTGGAGCCTATTCAATACAATCAAACATTCAAATCTTTTATTTTTATAATATTACTAGCTGTGCCCAGCGGTTTCACCTGCTGCTCACTTAGGGGTATGAAAAATAGATGTTGGCCGATTCTCAGATCTACCCGATATGTACACAACATTTCGTTTAAATCAGTCCAGCCGTTTCGGAGGAAAATGGGAACGAAAACTGTGACACGAGAATTTTATATATTAGATATAGTGTAGAAAATAAACAGTACTTCATAATCCGCCTACTAAAATCAGCATGCAAATTTTTGTGTGTTTTTAGTCATTTTAAAAATAGGAAATGCAGCAATAGCTATTGCCAGTTGTATCTGTAACAATTTTCCCAAAATGCGTCACCATTTCGGATCAAATTGACAGTTTGAATAGTTGACATGAGCACACAAACACATTCCTTTTTCACTTCACATACCGGTGAATGAAAAAGGAATGTGTGTGAAAATTACTCAACATTTTTGCCCCATCATCGTGCCATTCCATATTATTACTTTTAAACAGAATGAGAGAGACCTGTCTGTTTTTTAAGCCAGTTCTTTGCCTTTGTTTCCCAATTTAAATACTGAAAGTGGCATCATAATTGAATCGAGGAGCAATTTCAGACAATTAGAAAAAGTTTTCAAGTTTGTTATCTGGTTGAAATTCGAACAATAATATTCCGTGCCGTGTTTTCGTTCCAAAAAATGAGTTTAAAACTGGGATGATAAACTGCTAAGACTAACAATGTTTCTGTGTTTTGATTTTGAAGTACACATCGACGGCAGGTCAACCTATTGCGATCACACATTTTTTATAGATAACGGCAGCCAGGAACCCTTTTTTGGGTTTGAAAATCATCAAATAACTTCCCCCTCTCTGGGCGGAGCGGGGAGGAGCTACCCATTGCTCACCGTCCACAGGCCCGCATGGCGCCCGACGTTCTCGGCGTCTCCTGCGGCGGCTGGGGTGGTTTGAGGTTCTCTCCCTCAAACGCCTGGAATATGCCATGACTTCCAACAGAGAAAAATGGAAGAAAAAAACGTGTTCCGCCGACCCCAAATAGAATGGGACAAGGCTAGGAAAATGATGATTTCTATCTGTGTTTTAGTATTTGTTGTTATAGCGGCAACAATTTCAACTGTCTTAATATCACGATTCATGAGATTATAGCCTCTACCGATACTTACCCGAAGATAGATTTTGCATAAGCTGCACATTAATGTACTAAATGATATTTTAGTTCGATACTCGGAAATATTTGGAGGAGCTCGTGGCTAAATAATAGCAGCCGCTCGGGTCGATCTTAAGGTTAAGCTGCGCTTGCCTAGGTTGGTCTGTGGATGGGTGACCACCCGTTACATACCGAGTTTCCTCCGTGCCTCGGAAAGCACGTTAAGCCGTTGGTCCCGGCTGTCATTTGTAGATCTTTGACAGTCGTTACAGGTAGTCAGTGTTCCGAAAATCTGACAACCAGTCTTACCAAGGGGTATCGTATTACCCAGTATTAACTGGGTTGTGGAGGTCTGATAGGCAGTCGCTCCATGTAAAATACTGATATTCAGCTGCATCCGGTTAGACTGGAAGCCGACCCCAACATAGTTGGGAAAAGGCTAGGCAGATGATGACTCGGAAATATTTGATAGACGCATGCAGCTGCAAATAGAATGCGGAACACTCGCTGGCGCCTGCCGCATATTCGCAATGCACGTCAACACTTTGACACCGAACTATAAAATAAACGTTATAATAATGTCATAGAATTGAAAATTCAGTGTCATCGTTTGCTAAATTCGTCACAGTTCTTTTTCTTTTTTAAAAACGTTGCCCCACACTAGGAATTTCTACTGAATCGTGGGTGCGCTTACAGACATTTAAACTATGTAATCTATACTAACACATACACAAACAGCCAAACCTACAAATATTTGTTTCATGCGGGAACTAAACCCGCGACACGCAGCGCAGCAGCCAATCTTTCAGCCACTGCGCCAACCGAGCTGAAAATTTTATTTCGACAATTTTACTTTGCAGTTGGGCAGGTCACATGAAGGATAACTATTAATTGTAATTAATTATAATATAAGTCAACTGCTTTTTTTTAATCCAATTTATAGTACAGTGAAAAGACAGCTCTTGGTGTTAAAATGATGATACGCAATGCTAAACGCCGTCACATCCTTGATAATATCACTTCTGCTTCCCCTGCTGATATTTGGAAATTCCTCGGAACTCTAGGTATCGGCAGATCGCGGCACTCAGACCTTCCTAACACATTTGGTTTGGACGATCTAAATCGTCATTTCTCCACTGTTCCCTCTCTTGATAGTCCAACCAAATGTCAAACCCTCGACTACCTTGCTGGTCTAACGCGACCAAATATTACTCCCTTTGCTTTCACCCCAGTCGACCCGGGAGAGATCAAAAAGATTATCCTATCCATTAAATCCAAAGCCGTGGGCTGTGATAACGTCAGTCGACACATGATTGTGACTGTTCTTGATCAGCTCCTTCCTGCAATTTCCCACATTGTTAACTTTTCCCTTTACTCCGGTGGTTTTCCCTCCCTGTGGCGCAAAGCCCATGTTCGTCCATTACCTAAAATCACTAACCCCACTCTTCCTAGTCACTTTCGCCCAATTTCCATCCTTCCCTTTTTGTCAAAAGTACTAGAGGCATGTGTACACAAACAATTCTCCAACTTCATTTACCAAAACTCCCTAATCAGTCCACTCCAATCTGGGTTCAGGCCCGGGCACAGTACCGTTTCTGCTCTCCTCAAAGTGACTGACGATATAAGGCGGGGTATGGAAGACACTAAAGTCACGGCTCTAGTGTTAATTGACTTCACTAATGCCTTCAATACCGTCAGTCATGATGTCCTTTTATCCATCCTCTCCTATCTTATGGTCTCTCACGAGGTTCTGGATTGGTTTTCTTCTTATCTTCGGGGGCGTCAGCAGGCAGTTCTTGCTGGTGACTCTTCTTCCAGCTGGCGTGATCTTGAAACTGGCGTCCCTCAAGGCGGTATTTTATCTCCACTTCTGTTCTCTATTTTTATAGATCTCATAACTACCGAACTTCAGTGTGCGTATCATCTTTACGCTGACGACTTACAGCTGTACTGTCAGGCGGGTGTTGACAGCTTATCTGGTGCGATCGAGGAGCTAAACCGGAATTTACGTGTGGTTAAGGACTGGTCTCATCGGTTCGGGGTGGCGGTTAACCCGACCAAGTGTCAGGCTATTATTGTAGGGAGCCCTCATAGCTTGCGAAGACTGAATAGCGTGCCACCCCTCACCTTTGACGGCGCGGTCATTCCGTTTAGCTCTGACGTCAAGGATCTCGGTTTGTATGTTGACACTTGCCTTGACTGGCGTAAGCAGATCGCGATTGTGAGCAAGAAGGTCACCGGAACGTTGCGGTCGTTCTATCGGCTGAAAAATATTCTCCCATCACACATTAAAGTAACGCTTGTACAGTCCCTTATCTTCCCTATAATTGATTATGCTGATGTGTGCTATTACGACCTGAATGCAGATCTCCTCAATAAACTGGACCGACTTCTTAATAACTGCATTCGATTCGTTTATAATCTACGCAAATATGATCATGTATCTGCATATCGTTCGCTCTTAAAATGGTTACCCATTCGGGAGCGCAGAGCATTGAGAGCTTTGACGACCCTATTTTCTCTTCTTAACAAACCCACTTCACCTTCTTATCTATCTTCTAATTGTCAATACTTATGCTCTGCGCATACCAAGAATCTTCGGTCTGCCAATAATCGTCTTCTTCGATGTCCTTCTCATCGCTCTGGTTTTATCAAATCTGCTTTCTTTGTCCAGGCAGTCTTCCTGTGGAATGAGCTCCCACAGAATATCAGGATGGTTACCAGTCCGTATACTTTCAAAAAGAAAGCTCGTGAATATATTTATAAGAAGTTGGTAGAATCGTCTCGTGTTTAAATTGTGGTTGTTGTCTTGTTATGGTCTCGTTACTTTATATAATTTTGTTGTAGGTATATATATTTATAGTTATTTATTTATGTATATATATTATTATTCTTTTAAATATTTATTTTCTAATATCCTTTTTTTTCTGCTATCGCACCTACTGTGTTTTGTCTCTGCATCACCCTAAGGTAGACTGGTAGAAAATGCCTAAGGCATTAAGTCCGCCTTTGTACAGTTTTTACTTGTGCATAAAGTTTTAATAAATAAATAAATAAATAAAATACCGAGGTTTGAAATTAAAACCTAGAAACTCCACTATATTATTAATGCCTCCCTAATTAAGACCATTCAAAACATTCAGTGATGTTCTGCAAAGTACTCTAAAGCACTATGAACGAGGGAATGTTGTTGAATTCTGAGAACTTTTTCATTAACAAGTTTCAGTCTAGGCCGGCTCTAAAAGCCAGCGTTTTAACAACTGCTAACTGTGTTATGCTAAAGATTAAAGTGCCTATTAGGGTGAAATATTACGGCGCTTTTTTTTTCTGAAGGGAAAAACGAGCTTTGAAAATATAATTATGAAATCGATATGAAAAATCGGTGTCACGTGCAATATCGAAGCAGTTGTTTGGTGTCACAAGATCATTTAATTCATTCATTTTTTAAGCAAAGAAGGAAATAAAAGAATTTAATCTTATTTTTATGAATGAAATGTTGATTTAGTCGAGAAACTACTACCAACTAACATGTAACTTACTATTAAACTACTACTAACTAACTATTAAACTACTACTAACTAACTATTAAACTACTATTAACTAACTAACTACTACTACTAACTAACTACTAGGTACTAACTGACTACTTAACTACTTCTAACTAACTATTAAACTACTACTAACTTTGCCTGAACGTTTGAGACATCATTTGGATTTACAATGATGATCTACAATTTCGTCTAAAATATTTTTATAATAAATCTAACCGTTTGGGTTCGCTGGGAATTTATGCAAGGATAAAGTAAAAATTTCCCGGACTAGATTTAATAAACTTACAGAGTTGTACTGATTATCTTTAAGATTATAATTCTGTAAATACGTGTTACGGTCGCGGATCATATTTATTTTAAAATAAAACCAGGCCAAAAAAACGTGTAAGAAAATTAGAAATTTACGTACTTTGCTTTAAGACTTCCACAACAACACAACTTAAAAAATAGTAGGTACTCGTATATCAGCGTGTCCTTTTTATGAGGCTTCTAGTTTAACTATACAATAACATCAAATACTTACATAAACAAAACTCAAAACTAAGAGAAACCCGTAAAGAATAAACGTAAGTGTTTTGCTGGGTCAGACAAAACTACTAAAATTAGTACAGAAAAACATTATAGAATTGCATAAATACATTTCTACTTCAAAATGTCGTCCTACATCAAAATCTGCTTTGAAGATTTCTATAAACCTGTATACCCGAGCTTTTTTTTATGGGAAATCATCAAATGATTTTTCCCGCAGCGGGTGGAAGCGAGTGTGACACTTGGCCCATCCATGTTCCTATTTTTGCTCTTCGTGTTCCGAGCCACAGCATTTCTTTCGACTTTCGAACAACCCGGAACCTTGGTAGGTAGTGGCTCTTTCGGGCCCCTCTACTTTGCTGACATCTTTCTTAACACGAACGCACCATCGACACGGCCTGTCGAAGACGGACGCACAAAGAGTTTCCCATTGCTCAAAGTCCACAAAACCGTGTCTACGATGGCCGGGGGTAATCACGTGGTTCTCGGTGAATAGAGCATCTCCAACTGGGACGGTTTGACGTTATCCGTCAAACATCTAGCCATTTTGCTAACATAACTGTTTCGCAGAAGGAGGTGACTGCTTTGCATTCCCTCTTGCCCGGACCATGGATTAAACCAGGGTCGGATGCGAGAGGTCGCCGCCGTCGATCGCATCCACGAGGACGTATCGGTGCTCCATCAATGAGGGGCAAACCACCACAGTGTGCTCCACCGTCTCCTCCCGGCGATCTTCACAATGGTGACACCCGGGCCTTTATGTCCAGATAACTCCCGAAACTTCCGTGTCCGATGAGGACTTGAGTTAGGCGGTAGATCTGGACGCCTGTGGCGTCTCTCCAGCCACTCCTCAAAGTGGGGTCTTATCTCCACTATTCTTAGGAAACAGTGACGTCCGTAGCAGTTTGACGGAACCTTTGATAAAATACTGTATATACAGTGAAACCTGGATAAGTGAGACTTGAAGGGACGGGAGAATTAGTCTCACAAAAAAGGTATTCCACTAACCCAGGGTCTCCACTAACAGAGGTGACTCAGGGCCAAGGTGTCGGGACCTCAGCATGAGGTCCAGTTATGGAGGTTTCTCACTTACCCAGGTCCCACTTAACAAGGTTTCACTGTAATGTAAATAATAATGATTTGTCGTTTTACATAAATGTCTTATTTATGAAGCTTCCTGCTTTCCAGTTTGAGCCCACTTTCGTATTAAGAACATTGTTATTAATATTTTCAAGACAATCAACATATTTATTTCCGCGCAACAAGATTCCAGCCTCCGATGCCAATAAATTAATGCAATATTCTAATTAATTATGAAGATCCTGTTTCCCGCGGGAAGAGCGCCTTCAAACGTATTAAATGTCTTTAAATTGATTAATATAACACTGAAACCAGTAAAATTAAATTGCGTTTCTTAAAGGTTTATAATAAATTAAATTCAATATTATAATAATAATGAATGCGCTACTAAGTAAGCAGAATTTAATTTTTGTCTGAAATTATGTATTGGGTCAATTGTTGTTTCACTCGAGTAGTGATGGAATATAGTTACAATATATAAAATTCTCGTGTCACAATGTTCGTTCCCATACTCCTCCGAAACGGAAAGTTATTATTTATTATGTACAAAAAACCTGAATCCACTCAACAAAAATAATCGTCGCGACACCACTGTTCAATGCGAAATAGAAAGACGAAACAAAAATAACTGGCTTGCTTTCTATAAGAGAGAGAGAGAGACAGACAGACAGACAGAGAAACATGCGACGCCGTACAGCTTACAATAGCTTACTATAGCAAAAAGTGTCGTGACAACTTTTCGTAAGAATTTTTTCCGTCTAGCCCCCTTTCACAACGCGCGATAAGGAACTTCGTTCCAATAAGTAGTATTCCTTTTTTCCTTAGGTACTAATTACACTATAAAAAAGGCTATTAAAGCTAATTTAACTGGAAGACAGTAAATATAGGTACATGTATTATGTAAATATCCTGTTTGCTCTCATTTCCTTTTATTTGTTCTCGATGTTTCCCCAATTTCGGATTATTAGGGAATATTGCAATGAGTCCGATCGTGATACCCAGAGCCTTGTGTTTTTTGTTTCTTCAATTCTCCCATTTCATTAACGTATTTAGATTGTTAACGAAAAATCCTGATAAGAAAGCAGAAAATAGCAAGAGGAAATTTTATTTCAATAAAATCAATTACATTACGTTTTTCTTTTTTTGGATCTCCCTTTCGAAGTCGCTTTCATGAAGTTTATCCTAGATAAAGTTGCTACACTGAAAACAACTTAAAGGTTATTTCAACAAACGAGATCTGTAGGTACTCAAAATATATCCAGTTTAAAATTAGGATTCCATTCAACGCGTTTAAGAATGAAACTGTATAGAAAAACAATTCTCCAACATTCTCGGAAATGCCCGGGACTTTATAAACAATATACACACACCATTATTAACAATTCCAGGAAAACGTAATTAACAGTCAGTTTACTAAGATTAATACAGCTTTGACTGAAGTTCCCTTTCAGCTTTAGGGGATTTTCCAACAAAAGGAAGCAAAATAGTCAACTGTCTATTAACGCAAATAAAAATTACTATAAACAAAAAGAATATGACCACTACAAGAATTGTACAACAACTATTATGATTATAATTTTTATGTGAATCAATTTAATTTTATTCCTGTTTTCAATTAATTTCGGTTTCGATTTTGGTTTCTTTTCCCGCTATGTTATAATTTTCATTCATTTTAATAAATCTCTACTGTAACTTTTCTAATAAGTTGACGGTAATGAAGACGGTTAAAATATGCTTTTTACACATATCTTTCCATTTTTCACAGGAGTTAAGTAGTCCCAACTTAAACCCGGCGCGAGTGATTTACGCGCGACTATCTAGAGTCAAGCACACTACATTTACCATGTTGCGCGTCGCTGTGAACTAAAGAAGATCAGACAACATGTTCTAGAAACAAAGTAATCCTTACTATCTATCTATATATATAAAAGAAAGTCGTGTTAGTTACTCCACTTATAACTCAAGAACGAACGGCTGAACCGATTTAGCTGAAAATTGGTGAGGAGGTAGCTTAGAACCAGGAGACGGACATAGGATACTTTTCATCCCGGTATATATATATATCTTTCTTAATATATATAAATTTCGTGTCACAATGTTTGTCCTCGATGGACTCCTAAACCACTTAACCGATTATAATAAAATTCGCACACCATGTGCAGTTCGATCCAACTTGAGAGATAGGATAGTTTAAATCTCAAATTATAGTCGCAATTTTAATTTTTATTGCTAATTTATTTGTCTGTTATTATTTGACAGTCACAATTATCTGTTAACTCCAAATTATTCTAACAGATGTCGATACCTTTCAACTGGGTTGAGTGGGTAATCAATAGATGGCGCTGTTATGGTAAATCTACGATCGTGTCTACAAAGCTACATTTTAACAGCATAATTAACACGTGTTGTTGAATTAATTAAATTTATTTTGTAGTGAACGAAATACCAATTTTCAATTTCATTCAATTATTTCAACATAAATAAAAATTACGAAATAACACGATACCAAATGGGCAGATACATTAGCAGCAATGAAGCTATTTGGCATATTCTCAGCTTTCCCATCCACGAAAGAGATCCTGCTGTCCAACATATGGCAATACATCTTGAAAACGGTCAACGTGTATACTTCACTGAAGAAAATGTTCTCCAAAGAGCGTTCGAAGCTTCGAAAACGACTCTAACTGAATTTTTTACATTGTGTCAAAAACCTGATGTTTTTGGCCAATCCGCGAAGACATTGGTGTATGGTGATGTTCCACGTTATTTCACATGGAACAAATCCAGTAAAAAATGGGAGCCACGGAAACAAGGAAAACCACATCCTTCCATTACAGGCATATTCGTAACGTGAGTGCTTCTATTTACGTTTGTTATTTATTGGTGAATGTTCCCGGACCAATGTCTTTTGAATTTTTACGAACAGTTAATGGTCGAGTATTCAATATGTCGCTTGCTGATGCTGCGTTGACATCAACACCGAATAACATTCGTCAGTTGTTTGCAATTATTTTGACGACACGTTATCCCTCGCAAGCACAAACTTTGTGGGAAAAATATAAAAATTGTATGACAGAAGACATCTTGCACCGAATTAGACAAACAAATCAATGCCAAAACATAGATTATACACCAGAGATGTACAATGAAGCATTGGTCTTGATCGAGGATTTATGTGTTCTTATTTCAAATTTACCACTTAATCATTATGGTATGGCATCACCTGATCGTTCAGCCACCGACTTAGTCAATACCGATTTACAACGAGAAAAGCAATATGACCATGGAAGTTTAACAACAATTATCATGAACAGTGAACCCTTACTGACAGCAGAACAAAAAAATATTTATGATCGGATTATGCTGGCTGTTGCTGCTGAACAAGGCGGTTTTTTTTCTTGGATGTACCCTGTGGAACCGGTAAGACTACTTTACTTGATGGTGGGCGAACAGCACATTCAACATTCAAGCTGCCATTGGACGTTCATAATAAACCAGATGCAATGTGTAACATCAAAAAGAATAGTGGAATAGCTGCAGTGTTGCGGAAGAGTTCTATAATAATTTGGGATATGTGCACAATGGCACACAAATATTCAATTGAAGCATTAAACAGAACTAAGCAAGATTTAAACAGCAATAATAAACTTTTCGGTGGTGCTATCTTACCTTTGTCTGGTGACTTCCGGCAGACCTTACCGGTTATATCTCGCTCTACTTTCGCGGATGAGATTAATGCATGTTTGAAACAATCATTCTTATGGCGAAGTGTTGTAGCACTTCGATTGACCATAAATATGCGAATACAATTGCAAAATGATCCATCAGCACAAATATTTTCCGAACAACTACTAGATATTGGGAACGGTGAAATAGAACTGCAACCAAATACGCAATGCATTAAACTACCAGACAATTTTGCACTGTTGTTTAGGATAAAAATGAATTCTGAGTATTTTCCCGGATATACAGAATAATTATTTGATTCATGAATGGCTCAGTCAACGGGCGATTTTGGCAGCCAAAAACGTTGATGTTGACAAAATTAACTTTCAGATACAACAGTTGTTACCAGGCGATCTGATGTCTTTTAAATCAATCGATACTGTTGTTGATGAAATGAAAGTGTAAATTTTCCGATTGAATTTTTAAATTCATTAGATATCCCTGGAATGCCACCACATAATCTTCGATTAAAGATTGGTTTGACTATTATTCTCCTCCGTAATTTGAATCCACCTCAATTATGTAACGGTACGCGTTTGTCATCAAAAAGATCACCGGAAACATTCTTGAACCAACCATTTTGGCTGGGAAGTTTAAAGGAAAAGTGGTCCTGCTGCCACGTATTCCGATGATACCATCAGATTCTACCATACCCTTCAAAAGGCTACAGTTTCCAATTCGTTTAGCTTTCGCCATGTCTATAAAAAAATCTCAAGGTCAAACAATGTCCATTTGTCGTTTAGATTTGGAAAATCCATATTTTTCTCATGGGCAACTATATGTTGCGTATTCACGTGTTGGAAAACCGTCGAATCTATTTGTGTTAGCTAAAGACAGGTTAACCAAAAACATTGTGCACCAATTGGTGTTAAATTAAATTGAAATTGAAAGTATTTACAATTAAAAAAAAATAGATATTAATGTTTAAAAGTTTATGAGTTTAAGCGTCACATGTTATTTACTGTATTATACTGTAATATACTTATTTGTTATAAAATTAAATGGAAATAATAAATCTGATATTTTTTTATTTTGTATTGATTTCTGCTTAATATCAAGTGTAAGAACATTTTAATTAATTGTGTTCAACGTACTTCCCCTTCAAATCTCAATCCAGTGAATTTGTATACCAACATCAACATTTTCGTCTTTGTTCGTAAATAATTTCATTGTACTAAAGGGTTATAGTAGTAGAAAGTCAAATAAGGAGATCACCATATTTTTTTACAAATACCATCTGTGTGAAAAAGCATAGTGGACTCCGTGACTGGCCTGTTCTCTTATCATTCCTCTAGATTGTTTACTTTAATGTAATATAACAAAAACTTTAGCCACAGCAACGCGTGGCCGGGTCAGCTAGTAATATTATAAAAGCGAAAGTGAGTTTGTTTGTTTGTTACCTCTTCACGCTTTAATGGCTGAACCGATTTAGATGAATTTTGGTACAGAGATAGTTGGGAACCAGGAGACGGACATAGACTATTTTTTTTTAAAGAGTGGATTATGAGGAAGAAAGAGGGAAGAAACGGGAAAACTTAGCGTTGCTATTACAAATCAATAAGGCGCTACCGAATTTAACGCGAGCGAAGCCGCGGGCAAAAGCTAGTATTGTATAAAATTGATCTTACGTTTACAAACAGCTACAAATTATTTAAGAAAGGCAAAAAATATTAATATATTTAATTAAATTTCATCAAATTTCTTATAAAATTGTTCTTGTATCTGGTTCGAGAGATTTGAGACATTTAAACGTTAAATAAATACTTGTAGCGTTCAATGCCACTAAATAACTTGAGTGGTGTCAAGGGACACCCGGATGGAACAAAGTTATTATTTATTCATGTACAAAAAACCTGTATACACTCAACAAAAATAATCGTCGCGACACCAGTCTGTTCAATGTGAAATAGAAAGACGAAACGAAAATAACTGGCTTCCTTTCTATGAGAGAGAGAGACAGAGAAACACGCGCACACCGTACGGCTTACAACTATAGCAAAAAGTGTCGTTACAACTTTTGGTAATTTTTTATTTTTTTAATTTTTTCCGTCTAGCCCCCTTTCGCAACGCGCGATAAGGAATTTCGTTCCAAAAACGGATCTCTTATTGGATCACTTTGTTGTTTGTTTGTCTGTCTGTCAAGACCCTTTATCTCGGGAACACTCTCATGTTGTACTCTCTTTGTGGCGACAAAACCAGCTTACTAATTGTACACAGTCAAAAGATACCTAATAATAAAATAAATTACACGTTTCCCGAAAAATATTTTCAAAATTCTATGAATATCTATACGTTTGTTCTTGTTCCCCATTTAGGTCAAGCGAAGTAATGAGCTTTTACTAGTAATAAATATGAATTTCTATTCTTATAAAAACGTTTATAGAAATAGCTGTAGAAACATTTTGGTGTTTCCTCCGTGACCTATTTGGAACAACACCAAACTACGCAACAAGTGACACTGTAATGGATTCTCTAAACTTTTCAACATTACTCAAACACATAAATAAATACGATTTTATCTATGGCGTTGACAAATATTTACGAAATGTGACTTACGCCCGGTTCCAATAAACAAAAACGAGTCGTTTTGCTTACGGTTAGTAAGATTTTGTCTCATAGAACTTATGTCAAAATACTACTATCCGTAACCAAAACGAATCGTATTTTGTTAATTGGAACGGGGTGTTAGTCTGCAATTCAGGATGAAAATTAGCTTTTGGGTGCCGGTTATTCTCGTGATATGTCAAATTCGGTAATACTATTACAATTATTATTCAACTAGCTTTTGTCCACGGCTTCGCTCGTGTTAAAGTCGGGGTAACACAGTTTCTCTTTCCTGATTTGCAGTTACCTGTTACTATCCTGTAGTTTTTGCCGTTGCGGCTAATTTATTGTAATAGCAACGCTAAGTTTTCCCTCTTTCTCCCTCATTTCTCACTAATTTAAAAAGTAATTAGCCTGTGTCCGTCCGGATTCTTCTGCGTATTATGTAATTATCACTTGCTGCGGTGAAAGAAAAGGGACTAAGTTTTCCTTTTTTTTCCTTCTTTCTCAAAGAAAAAAACAATAGCCTATGTGGGTCTCCAAGGTCTCAACTATCCCTGTACCAAAGTTCATCAAAATCGACGTAACGTACTTTTTTAGCGATGCCGCGGTCGTAGAGATGTAGTGAGAATTATTTATTCCCATAAGTACTACAGGGCAACTCTATTGCTTTTTAAACATATCGGGTATTGCGATTTTTGTTTACGTGCGAATGGCCCACGTGCCATTCGATTTGGGCCGTTCAGACTAAGTACCCTGAAAATCAAATTCTGTCTGGCCAGACATATGAGGGCAAGGAAATAGCGCCAAAGGGACGCCTGTATCGAAATCGGTAAAGAAGACAATACATATATATTGATATCTATACACACAGTATAATATACGCACAAATGTGTTAATTTATAGTACAATCAAACATGAGTTTATAATCAAAGGAAATTAGTTTCCCCTAAAGGTGTCTTCAAAGATGAGTTGGGTTTTCGGTTCTTCAGTCATGTGCCATTCGCACCTTTATCTTACTGAGATGCGGTCGGCTTCCAGATGCGGGCGAATTTATTATGTTGTACTTAATATAGCACCTGCGCTGTCTACGGCTTGTTTGGCACTGCTTGTAAAAACCGACACTATAATGCGATTAGCTTTTGTTTTCAGAAAATCTTTCTTTTTTAAATTAAAACTTTTTTTCACGATTGCTCAAAAAATATTAGTTAGGGTTTTAGAGTTTGTCTGTGAATCTGCGTGAATTTTGTAATTCTATTAAAGCCTTAAAGCAAAAAATGACAACCAGTCTAAATATTCACGCAGGCACATACAATTTATTTTTAAAGTTGCTTAGTTTAAAAAAAAAAACTAGAGAGGTGTCAAGGGACACCCGGATGTATCGAAGTTATTATTTATTATGCACAAAAACCTGTATACACTCAACAAAAATAATCGGCGCTACTCCCCACTGTTCAATGCAAATAGATCTTTAGCAAAAACTGTCGTTACAACTTTTGGACCCTTTCGCAGCGCGCGATAAGGAATTCGTCCCAAAAATGCATTTATTTTCAGCGCAAATAATATTGTTTGTATTGTGCTTTGTATTTTTTAAAGTTTATAAACGTCGCTCTTGATAGGTAAATCATGGATTGAAAAGATTTAAATCCTATGTCTTCAGCAATCTTTAAAATACAAAGCTTTATTTTACTGCAGAATCGGGATAAATAAAATAAAGATAGGAGTGTTTTTGCAGCTGTCGAGCTCTTTGTTCGAATTTACATTAAAAAAAACGAATAATCACATCTCACTGATTTGTACTTAGGAAGTTATCTGACCAACCCAAACGTATACAGAAAATGCCATTTGGCATTATATCCGCTCATTTATTACTATAGTACCTACATGAAGTTATGATAAAACAAACAATATTATTCTCAAACGGCTACCGAACTGCATTTGTAAGCTAAGATAACACAGTCCTCACCGCTTCTTATTTCCATACTTTCACATCTCGTTTGCACCTGTATAAGGGTACAGCGCTACGGCCACAGTATAAAGCTAACCAGTAATTCAACTAGGCGTTAGATCATTTTTTTTTTTTAGTTATTTTATCCTTGTTGAAAACGAACGAAATCAAACCTCGGGTGCTAGGATTATCAATTAAACTTTTATTATGTTGCACACATAAGACAGTATAGTCTTTTGTTTCTATGCGACAACCCCGATTTATGACGGCACGGTTGGCGCCGTGGCTAAGGGATTGACACGCGGGTTCGATCCCCGCACGAAACAAATACTTATAAGACCTACAGGTAGTTGTTTCGGGTCTGGCTGTTAGTGTATCCCCCGAATATTAAAACGTCACTCAAAATTTAAGGGCTGCTTAACATTTGAGCAGCAATTTAGATTTCGTATTGACAAACGTCACTTTTGAGTACCTGTTAAATATAAGTGCTACTTACATTTTGAGTGACGTTTCAGTATTCTGGGGTATGGATACAGAAGAATTTCCTAGTGCGGGGCAACGTTTTTTTTATTATTTAGGGTTTTGTACGTCATATCAGAAACACGGAACCCTTAAAGAAACCGTCATATATCTGTCTTGTCTGTCACAGCCAATTACGTCGTTGAAACACTGTATGTTTATACTATGAATGCAGAGCCATTTTATATGTCTACCGTACTACGGAACCCCGGACCCTAAGAAACACGGTTATGTTTATGTGATAACCCTTCTCGAGGTCGCCTGCAGGTGAGATAAGGAAAATGGCGGAACAACCAATGGGGTGTATCGTGTAACAGTATTGTCATGCATTTTACCTTATAGTGGAACTTAGAAGGGAAAGAGATTTAGTACGTACGTTTTGGGTAACTTTGAATTGCAGTTTAACTTTGAACAAAACTGTGAAAAAGGTTTCTTATTATATTACCTGGAAACTTTTTGTTGTTTCAATATTGTGACTGCGTAAAACGGGTCACCATTATGTTTTGTAGCAAACGAATTGCGAAAAAACAAACTGTCATTATCATAATTTTAAAAATCTCCCGCCTTTCCGTAGTGAAGTTATTACAAGTGTTGGTTGCTCAGGTTTGGAATCGTAATTAAATATACAAACCTTATAATAAACAGGTATGTTTTGGTGTTTTTCTTTAAAATGTAGTTTAAATATTATTATTTTCAAATAGTTATCCGTATTTGATATTAAATCTTTTGTTAATCTGGTAAAATTTTAACAACGATCAAAATCTAAGAAATTTGGGTAACATTGAATGGTTCAAAGTTACCCGTGTCATAAAAATATTATTATGGGTAACTTTGAATATGTACGTAGATAATGTTGCCCAGTTCTGATTACAATTATCCTTTAGATGTGGGTTATTTTTCAGGTTTAAAAACTACCTGGATAAATGTTCTCAATGATTATCGACAAACTAGTAAAGGAAAAAAGGTACAAGCACTGCCAAAGCCTCTCTTTGCCCAGCTGCTCAATAATAAAGGTTTGCAGAGTGACCAGGTTAAGTATGGAGAAGTAGAAGATACAGGTATTATTGAAAAAGAATGTGATAATGAGTCTCAAGAAATTGAAAGAGAAGTAATAGTTATAGAAGCTTTAGTTCACCAACCTCTTACTCAACACGCCAAGACATCTTCTGCTGGTGAAGTAAGCAAGACTTTTAAAAATCAAGCCGTGGCAAAAGATATGAGGCAGGAAATAGAAATGGTAAATGAAGAAAGTACAGACATAACTAGTGAAGTGATTTTAATGGATGAAGAAATTATAGAGGAATATATAGTAGATAAGGCAAGTGGGGAGCTACAGGTTTCAACGACTGAAAAGTGTACAGGAAAGGGAGACGTTGAAGTCCCGAAAATCGAAGAGGGTGCATATTGTATCTTTACAGAAGAGAGAAGTTTGTTCCAAGGAAGAATGCAAAAAGTTAACCCCTTACAAGTCTGTGTACTCCAAAAAAACTTTTTAGGGGGTTGGGTTTGGCCTTCTAAAATTGAAATATGTCGAATCAGTGAGGCCAATATAATAAGTGTTTTGCAAGACAAACAGGTATCCAGAAAAGGCGGTCACACTTATATTGACGATGACATTTTGTTTATGGAATGGGGTGAATGACTTTTAAAAATTTAAACATTGTTTAAAATAATGTTGCTAGTAATAACGATTTTGAACTCATTCGATAGCCAAATAAACGTATAATTAATTTTGTTTCACACTACTTTTCTACTTTACCTTGATTTGATAAATAATTATAATAAAATAACGATCTTTTTTCCACCAAAATAGTCCACCTTGTTTTATATGGAAATACCAAACTATCTATCATATTTACACGTCCGTGTCAGATGTTATTATGGCAGATTGGGTTTTTGAAATAAAAACACATCATTTATTGTTACCCAAACCTTAAATTATTCGAATAATAAAGGTTTTTATATTCTGAAAAAAACATATTCAAAGTTACCCAAAACTCATGATAACTTTGAATTTCAGTTTTGGGGCAAATTCGGTATAGTTCTATTGTTTTTTTGGATAAATTTATTATTTTATAAAATAAACCAACTCAAAACAACACTATTTAGTCAATAAAATTAACACAAATAATTTAAATGAGATTTGTAAAATCACAAATATTGTAAAAAATATTCAAAGTTACCCAAAACGACGGTAGCGGGACTTGACTTGTTGTGTTTTTCCTTGCTGTTAAATGTTATCACCTAGATTTTTTTTAAATAAGTGGTTCTTGGAATTTGGAACTCAACTTCGGTTTTGTTTAGTTTCGGTATACAATGATATCAAAAAATTTAGGCACCTAGATAATATGTACTTAAACAAATTAATAGAAAATATTATGTTTTGTTATGTAAATCATACAATATACAACATTAACTACATAGAATAATTGGACAAACAACTAACTGTCTTATCGCTAAAAGCGATATTTTCAAGATATCATATGGATGGAGCACGGAAATAGAGTAAAACAATACTGCAAGTAGTCTGTGGTGTACCAGTTACTTATCTATATATACATAGACATATATTATGTAATGTAGTCTTTATTTATTCCGTTAGACTCCATGTGGGCAGAATATGGGTTCCGTGCAATGAAAACAAACAAGTTTAATTAACCAGCAAATGGAATTACAATAATGACACTGAACACATTGAATCGAATTATAATTTCAATAGATGACTTACAACGCAGTAGGTATTGTATGTAATGTGTGGGGTAATACACGTGATTGAAAGAAAAAAGATAAAGCTATTTATATAGGTACTTTAAAGACTATATTTTTCCCTATCTAAGAGTGGTGTAATAACTCCCTAAGGAGTTAGTGTCCCGATCAAGGGCGATCGGGTCATCCCGATCTGCCTAGCTCCCTAAGCGCCCTGCAGATTGCGTAATGTAATAACGTCTAGGGCGGTTAGGGAGCTCAGTTGCCGCGCGACCAGTGCGTAGCATGGTCCTTTGGCTTAGAGTATTCATATCGGAATATTATTTGGATGATTTACGAAGGCAACCGAAATCCTTTTGAATAGTGCAGGTAGAAAGCTTTTAAATAAATTGTATTATAATCTTGAAAAATTCATTCATATGAAGCTGAAGATGAAATTTAAGACAGTGCATAATATGCACTGTCTTAAATTTTAATCTGTTCCACGCTATTTACCCAAGCGTCAACAAAAAGTAAATATATTTTGTTCTCCGTTTTTAACGAGCTGCGCATTATGTTACAAATACAATGCGACAATACGTTTATCTCTCTAGCTAGACATTCGCGTTTAAACTGAGTTAGGGCCCTATTCGCAGAGAAGTGTAATAAGCTCCGCACTAACTAGGGTACACGCCCACCCTGGATGCAGGGCCCTTCATATCGAGTTTTGTAATAAGCGTTTAAGCCCTTCTATTCCTGTTAATTCTCTATTCAAAAACCGAAGTATTCGAACGTCTTTTCAAATCAGCCTGTACTGTCAGAGGTTAGATCAATGTCATCAGACCTCCACAGAATGTAGCTCAGAACGCTGGAATGGTTTAGTGATCCACTCGCGTCGCTGGCTCACACATCATCCAGATTCCATGGCGAGGTGCCATCAACTCCATCAAGCGCCACCGGATGGCGCTAGCGTACTAAACACGACCCAGTTTATTCTGCGCCTCGGAAAGTCCGCCAAACCCTTGGTCCCAGCTGTCATTTTCTCTGCGCGGATTCGATTTACAAATATAATAATCTGTTACATGATTATTATATTTGTAAATCGAATCCGCTGATAATTATGTACTATATACGTGAGATGTAGTGGTTTTTAACCATCTTTATGAAAATAAATATGTGTTTGTGTTTTTGGAACGAAGTTACTTATTGCGCGTTGCGAAAGGGGGTTAGACGAAAAAAAAACTAAGACCAAAAGTGGTAACGACACTTTTTGCTTTAGTGTTCGTTATTTTCGTTTCGTCTTTCTATTTCACATTGAACAGTGTGGTGTCGCGACGATTATTTTTGTTGAGTGTATACAGTTTTTTGGTACATAATAAATAATAACTTCGTTCCATCCAGGTGTCCCTAAACACCTCACAAGTTCTATTGATAACTGCACAATAAGCTCAAACATAAATGGCAAAATTAAGGTATCTATACTAACACGCACACCTCTGCCATTCCTTTCCGGGATAACATAGCGTGATGCTCTGTTATTTGTATAAAATCAAAGTAAACTTCTACAACTTCGAAGTGAAACACGCTTCTGAATAATAATAAGTGTGCGTCTCAAAGGATATTTACAGGAAAATTACTTTCTGAAATAAACGCTTTTAATTTTAAAACGCTTGCCAACGTTTTTTACGTCAGTTACAACGTCCTGCTTTATTTCCTTTGGTAAAAAACCTGTCAGAAAAGACTGTGTTAATGAAGCCGTTAAAAAAAACCGGGCAAGGAGAGTCGAACTCATCCAAAAGGGTTCCGTAGCACCAATAGTGTAATCATATTTTTTTAACTCTCATTCATAGGTGTTTTTTTATACTAAATATCAATAGGGATTTTTTTTCATAGTTTTAATGAAAAACGTTAAAAAGTTACTGCAGCAGTTTCACCAAGCAGTCCTATATAAGTAATAGAAATACTTTATTGTACAAAAAACACAACTGTATCCATAAATGTCAAAAACTAATTACCAAATCTTATACAAACCAACTGAAGGGCTACTATGACGGGAGACGCCCATGGCGCCGGGCGCCGCGAGACGACTTCCGGCCACCGTAGATGCGGGCCTGTGGGCGGTGAGCAATGGGTAGTTCACCGTCCGTCCGTCGATTGACGACAGGCCGTGTCGACGGCGCGTTCGTGTTTCACGCGCGCCTCAAAGAGAGTCAGCAAAGCAGAGGGGCTTGCCAGAGCCTCCGCCTGCCGGGGTTGCGGGTTGTTCGAAAGAGATACCGCGGCCTCGGAACGTAAAGGGCAACAGAAGGAACATGGGTGGGTTTTAGTCAGTACAAGTCTGACATGCGCCCCCGCTCCGCCCAGAGCGGGGGAAGTCATAGGATGCTTTCCCACCCGAAAAAAAAAAAAAAAGGGCTACTATGACATCTTATAGCAATTCTTATTCCACTGAGTGAAAGAGATGGTGCTAGACACCCTGTATAGCTCTGTCTCTTTCCCTCAGTGGAATAAGAATTGCTTTAAGAGGTCATAGTAGGGTAGCTGATTATCCTTTTGAACGCCAAAGCATAAACGCACGCGCGTGCTCTCCACGCCAAGGATTTCATTTTACCTCAATTACGTTACATATTTGTGTCGTGGGCGTCAAGGTCGTGCCATCGATGCTTACCACTTGATTGTCACATATTTGTAGCAATGGAGTTTAAAAGGTTAAACCTATGCCAACTAATTCGAATTTAACCACAACAAAAATATTAAAAAACAAAACATTCAAAATTTATTTTTATAATAAACTAGGTGCGCCCCGCGGTTTCGCTTGATGATAGGCCTATGGTATATGCGTGTGTTATTCTGATATGTAATCTATATTATTGTGAAGTTTTCTCAAAACCCATTACTTATAAACATCCTCAAAAACTTTCGCTTTTATAAATATTAGTAGGATTCTCTTGGATTCCTAATTAATTTTATAATTTGCTTCCGAATTAAGCCTTAAAACTAATTTATCTTTCAGTTTAATTTGCACGGTGCTTCCGTAATGAAACCGAGACTAATCATAACGTAAGCTCTCCTCTCACCAAGTATGACTGCAGACATACCCACTGAATAATTAATACTGTTATGAAACTGCATCTCCAAAGATATTCTTTAAGGAAATTCTAACCATAGCTGGAAATCTTGGCTCGTTGTTTGTGGTTCTGATAAAGCGACGTTTTCTCGACAACTTTACTGAAAATACCTGAAACATATTGTACATAAAAGTATTACTACGTCATTATTAAGTATTCCTAGTTCTAAGTAGCCTTTTATACTTTTTTGCCCCGCGGTTTCACCGCCGTTTTTGATCTTATAGTGATTTCAAATATAACCTTCTTCAAGAGCTGAGCTATCAATCACATCAATCAATTAGCGTAACAAAAGCTAAAACAAATGAATTTTTGAATGCCGACTTGTACAGACGCCTGCTACTACAATCTGTCAGATTTCTTTGATAGATTTTCGACTTTATTTCTAAAGTATTAGGTTCAAGGTTCATTGGGAAAAATTGACAGTTTCGGGTAGCTTGACCTGCTGACGTCGTAGGTACCTACGACGAAACGACTAAACTTTTTAGCTTTTACCAAAAAGAGAGGGTTTTCCTATTTCTTCAATTTCTAAAGAGCATTGTCCAAGCGCAAATCTCAAGCGGTTCATTCACCATCGTCTTCACCCATTCAATGAAAGCGTTTTTCATCGAGCTTCCCTGGCGAAGGCAGCTATTCAAAAGAAAATCCCTTTTTCTTCTTCTGAAAAAAAAAGATAATTAATTAACTCACGGGTTAATGGAATGAAATTTCATAACGGAATACTGCAGTCAGTATTTTTTGGAATTTACGGTCGATCAGTTTTCAACCTTATCCCGCAAGGCTCAAGAGTGTAAAGTCGACCGTCAGGGTAGATGGAGGACATTTTACTGTACAATTATGAAATTACTAGCTTTTGCCCGCGGCTTCGCTCGCCTTAAATTCGGGGTAACACAGTTACCCTTTCCTGATTAGCACGTACCTGCTACCTGTAGTTTTTGCCCTTGCGCCTTATTGATAGTATGTTATAGCAATGCCAAGTTTTCTCTTTTCTTCCCCCTTTCTCCCCCATTTCCTACTTAAAAAAAAAACCGCCATTCAGCCTATGTCCGTATGTCTGTGACATAGGCTGAATGGCGGTTATCTCTGTACCAAAATTCATCAATATCGGTTAAGCCATTAAGGCGTGAAGACCTAACAAACAAACTCACTTTCACTTTTATAATATTAGTAAGGATCTATTCATTTCATCAAAAATATGAAAATAATTATTTTAAAATGTATTTTTTTAAGAATTTTCAAAAGTCCAAAGTAAGTAATCTTTTTTGTTATCTTTTCTGACGCCAAAATATGAGTCAACAAACAAAATGGTTTCCGTGAATATTTAATACGTTCAACGAAAACCACAATTCTGAAACTTCGTGACTGAAACTTATTTGAGGTTAATGCAAAAAAAAAATTCAAACTTTTCAGTGCAAAAAATCAAACGAGAAATGATAGAAGTTTTGAAGACATCGCATTCTGAATCTTGAATGACAAAAGTTAAAAAAAAAATCGCAAAAGATTGAAGAGAAAGTTGTATGAGTTTTCTTTGGATAATATTATTCATTCTATTTACCGTGAAGTTCTGAATGCTTAATGAATTTCTGAGATAGATTTTGTGGTATGAATGTATACTACTTTACTTATACGTATAAGTTAAGGTAACTTAGAGACTTTCTGTTCTGCGTTATTACACTAAAATGCAGAAAACTTCAGTTACGTATTTAATACTCGTATATTAATTAGACATGACACGGTTGGCGCAGCGGCTGAGCGATCGACTGCTGCGCTGCGTGTCGCGGATTCGATACCCGCACGGAACAAATATTTGTATGGTCTACAGATAGTTGTTTCGGGTCTGGCTGTTTGTGTTTGTGACTTTAAATGTTTGTAATCGCACCCACGATACAGAAGAAATTTCTAGTGTGGAGCAACGGTTTGTTTTTGTTTTTAAAGAAAAATGTTATCATCATCTGCCTAGTTTTTTCTCATCTGTGTTGGTGTCGGCTTGCAATCTAAATGGATACAGCTGAATACCATAATTTACATGAAGCGACAGCCTATCTAGTTTCTGATAACCCAATTGGTACTGTTGGCACCCTTTGGTAAGACTGGTTGTCACAGTGTCAAGCCACTGACTACCTGTCAAATATCTACAACATACAACTGGGACCATACATAAAAAACACAAAATATTATGCTTATCTAGCATATAAAATTCTCGATTTTTTCTTTCTCGATCTATCTTTCGAACCCCTAAGTGAGAAGGGGACCTAAGCAACGGGTGAAACCGCTGGGCACAACTAGTAATACAATAAAGAAATCATGATGTTTTATTAAGTCTAAATAATAGCTGTGAGCTAACTTGACGAGTTGCTAGTTACATGTACCACTTTATTTTTTTAACGTTACCCTAGGAAAGAACTAGGAATTTCTCCGGTATCGTGTATCATAATATTATTAATGGGCTACAGTTGTCGCTGTATACTAAGGGTATTAGGGCCACAATTCACTCAGGAATGACAAGATGTTGACGTGACTATCTGTCAGACACGTCCCGACGTCGACGCGGTACTGTACCTATTTGTAGAACACATCTCAAATATCATAAAAGAGACTAGAAATGGACAAGCATCTACGCCAGACCCGTATCTTTGTGGAAATTGTACATTATAGTTACTATTACTCTTGAAATCGTTTCTCAACCACTATAAACAGCAACAAAAGCTCGGACAATCCCTACTTCCTTACTAATATTATAAAAGCGAAAGTAAGTTTGTTTGTTTGTTACCTCTTCACGCTTTAATGGCTAAACCGATTTAGATGAATTTTGGTACAGAGATAGTTGGGAACCAAGAGACGGACATAGGCTAATTTTTATTTAAAAAACCGGCCAAGAGCGTGTCGGGACACGCTCAGTGTAGGGTTCCGTAGTTTCCCGTCCGTCACATTAAGTGTTCCCAGTTATGAGGCCAACCGAAAAATTCGGTAATACACGATCCAATGTAATAAGTACCTACAGCGCCATCTCTCGGGGAATTGGGTTACTAATTAAGGCGGGCCTTTCCGAAAAAACGTTGTTTTCTTTTGTGTTTTATTCGTTGAAACAAGGTTTTAAAATATTGAAAAAAACATATTAAATAGTTCACACTACGACCTATATATTTCTGTCATCCGATACACGATTACTTGCACTTTATTGCATCAAATTAAATCGCAAAGACAAGGCTAAATCGTGATCTAAATATCATTTCATTCGATTTATATTTGGTTTTGAAAAATAAAACTTATACCATAAAAAAGATTGTAAAAAATGTGATGAAAATCTCCCACCATAATGTGAAATATGTAAACATCCCTACTCCCAATTTCAAATTACGAGTATTTTCATCTATTCATGCGCTCGCGCGGGCTATTTAGTCCCGAGCGGAACGCGTTGGAGGTCGGACGTGTGCCATTTTTTGCGAACGCGGTACCCCGCTCAGTTCTGTTACGAAAAAAGAATACCTACCTGTTTATAGTTGATTCTAAAGTAGTTGATAGAATGTTGTATGATGTTGCCGTGTCTACGCAAAATAGATTTATAGATTTTTATAGATAGACGGGCCTGTTGGTCTAGTGGTTAGTAGCCCTGACTGCTGAGCCGGAGGTCGTGGGTTCGATTCCCACCCAGGACAAACTTTGTGTGATGAGCATGATTGTTTGTTCTGTGTCTGGGTGTGATTTATCTATAATATGTATGTATTTATAAATTATATAAGTATGTATATCAGTTGTCTGGTTACCATAACACAAGCTCTGCTTAGCTTGGGATCAGATAGCCGTGTGTGAGTTGTCCCAAGATATTTATTATTATTATTTATTTATTTACAAACCTGAAATTTGCATCTAAAATATTTGATAAATTCAAATATTTTAGATTACATATTCCATAGATTTATAAATGTAATCAAAGAAGTCAAAAATGCAAAAAACTATAAAGTTTTATTTTCTTGCGGAATAGATTTACCATCGGCATCAATTGTGAAAAATAGTCGAATTTGAACCTTATGTAAGAGTAAATGAAGCCCACACACGCGGAAATGTTAAAATGGTTTACTGTTTTCAAATAACGTCAATGAGTTCAGTCCGCTCTGTGCCGCTGCGTTAGTGTTACTTAGTCTTAGCCTAGGTACTGATATGTTAATTTTCCACATATCTTACTCCCAACTTGAAGTCCGAATTAGCTCCTAAATAAAAATGTGGTAGGTGAATATTCAATAGTGCAATAATAAATTAGTCATTCATTTAGAAATAAAATAAGTATGTACGCATGGGTACCTACCTACCAACAGCTCCACATCACAACAAATAGAAATTTGATGGTGTAGGTATGCAACGTTTGTGTAGTCTAATCCGCACACAACACTCGCACCACAGTGTAGAAATGTGACAGTATACATGTACATTTTAAACACTCGAGATTACTTACTATTATTGCATGTTTATGTGTGGGTTGTGCCAATAATAAAAGTTTTTTTAATTTCATTTGTTACTTTTTACATTTATTTGTAACGACACACAGCAAAAAAGTCTTAGGAACACATACAAATTTCAATTTTACAATGTGTTTTCGTATTAAATCCATAGTATTTCTTATAAAATTTATATTATTTTTAATGCTTTTTTAAAATTAAACAACCATTGTTTTTTTCAATCCTTACTAATATTATAAAAGTGAAAGTGAGTTTGTTTGTTACGTCTACATGGCTAAACCGATTTTGATGAATTTCGTTACACAGATAGTTCAGACCTCGGAGACGGACATATAAAAAAGTGAGAAATGAGGGAAAAAAAGGGAAAATTAGCTTTGCTATTACAATAAATAAGGCACTAGGGCAAAAACTACAAGTAGCAGGTACCTGCAAATCAGGAAAGAGGAACTGTGTTACCCCGAATTAAACGCGAGCGAATCCGCGGGCAAAAACTAGTTAACTATAGTTTTTACGAATAAGTTCTGTAAGTACGTAGTACAAAGTAAGGTCCCTAATCAACTAAACAAACTAAAATTAAAATGTTTGTACAAAAATTTATAATATTGCATACTTAAATTAATACAAAATGTGGCCTCCTCTGTTATTGAGAACTTGCTGGCACCGATTATTCATAGAATCGATGAAACTATTAATGTCATCCTGCGGCAATTGCTCCCAATGAAATTTTAGTAAGTCTATCAGTTGTTGGGTAGTTCTCACTCCATCCAAGTTCTTTAAAACACGTCTCTGGAGCATGCATGCTCGATGGGGTAGAGGTCTGGCGATTGTGCAGGCCAAGGCAATACCAGGAAGTTTACCCTTGCCAAGTATTCCCGTGTGTACAAACCTGTATGCGAACATGCATTGTCATGCATCAACGTGATATTGAAACCAAGCGTTTGTCCGAATGGATGGACATAAGGCCTTAGAACATCCTCAACGTAATTTACAGCGTTCTTGTTACCATTTACAAAAACGAGCTTAGTTGGTCAGTTCTTCATAATACCCGACCATACCATAACTGTTGAGCCTTTCAGTTTTTCCAGGACGACGATACACTCTTACCCTTCTAATATCAGACTTGAATCCAACTTGACTCATCGCAAAATTAAATTTTATCCCATTGTACCCGGGTTCATGTAATGTGTTCCTTACACCATTCATTTCGACGAGCGCGATTCCCGTGACGTAACGGTGGGCACCTAATTGGCCGTCATACTCATGCCATGCAGTCAATTTCGCACAGTTTGGCAGCTAACAACAACACCATTTGCATTTTGTAGCCTTAAAGACGGGCGACTAACATTGGCTGGCAAGACGCAGTCAGATGTATGTATCGAGCTCCCGTGTTAGTGTAACGCTGATGAACATGGCAAATAACGCTTCTCTTGACACCGAAATACCGAGATACCTGAGATTGACTTCTTTCCGCTTGCGACATACCTACAGCTGTTTTCATTTTATCTGCATTCAAATGACGTCGCTCCATGACGTAAAAAATGACTCCAAATTTGGTCAAAACTTTTTTCAAATTATTGTTTAATTCATAAAATTGATACAGAATACTAAATATTAATAAGCAAAAAAAGGCTTTTGAATTTGTGAAAAAAATATATAAATGATAGGTACTCGAATTTTTTTTACAATCAGCCAGTAAGTATGTGCTCTAGTTTAAAAAAGTTTACATAGGTATAAGCTATTTCTTAAGAAATGGTATAATAGTTGAATAATAATTTGAAATAGTACCTATGTGTTGCTTACACTTTTTTAATGTGTGTATTTACTTTTATTTTTAACTTTTTACTTTCATTGTTACTTTTATTTGTAACTTTTTAACTTTTATAAGCATAACTATTAGATTAATTTACTTAGATTTAAATTGAATTTTGTTTTTTATTTACTCTGGACGCTCTTACTGTGCACGTCTTTCTACATCGTTCTCACATATTTGTATAATCTCAACACGAATGATGTAAATACTATTTTGTAAAAATATTAGAATTTAAAAGAGTGTCCATGGAGTTTCTTGCCCATTCTTCTCCATAGAGATCAACGCTTTGGAATGGGCAACTGCAGTACTTTCACAAGTTATTATGCCTTGTGACCGGGACTGTAGATTCATTTTGTTTCTTGACATTCAAAAGTGCCTGTAATGGTCTAATTCAAATAAATGATTTGATTTGATTACAAAACAACAAAAAAACTTATTTTTATTTATTAACAACCCACGCTTTATGTTTTACACAAAATAAACATAAATGGGTACCTCACTCGACTTAATGGAAAATCGCGCTTGTAGTTTTGAATCAGTCCCGAATTCATGATCTGACCGGCAGCCCGGTTATCTATAACCTTAAAAATACTTTCCAGAAAAATAAAATTCTACATGCCAACTAAAGTTGAGTTACTGCATTACTTTACTCTGTGACGAAACTAGGTAGCTACGCAAGGTCACGAACTCAAAACCGATGCGCTTAGCGCGCGCGTTTCCCGCGCATCGTAGTTCCTTACGTATCGCTACTCCTTGCGGGGGCTGGGGTAAGCCATAAATACCTACGATGCTCGGGTTAACCCCGCCTTAATACAAAGACGTGCAATTTCGGTGGTAATTTTGGATTGCGAGAACCGATTTCAATAATTCTTTTTTTGTTTGAAAAAAGATACGTTCAGGATAGTAAAATATGTAAACAAAGTTACAAAAAATGCTTGCATATACGATTATACTACAAACTTAGTCCAGAAATTATTTTGTACAACTTTTTGTCTTTTTTGTACAAAAACTGTTGTGTCAATCAAGTTCAAAATGATTTTCATAGAAAGTCCTTAGAAAGTTCTACTTTTCAGAATTTTTTCATATTTTCTAAACTTAAGGTTCAAAAGTTAGAGGGGGGGGGACACATTGTTTTTTTACTTTTGGAGCGATTATTTCCGAAATTAATGACATTATCAAAAAATTATCTTAGTAAACCCCTATTCATTTTTAAATACCTTTCCAACAATATATCACACGTTAGGGTTGAAATTAAAAAAAAAATCACTTCCCACTTTACATATAGGGTGGCTACCCTAATAAAACATTTTTTTCAAAATTTTATTTTACCACTTTGTCGGCGTGATTGATATACATATTGGTACCAAATTTCAGCTTTCTAGCGCTAACGGTCACAGAGATTAAGCGAGGACGGACGGACGGACGGACGGACGGACGGACGGACAGACAGACATGGCGAAACTATAAGGGTTCCTAGTTGACTACGGAACCCTAAAAAGTGGGATGTGAGGGAGAAAGAGGGAAGAAAAGGGAAAACTTAGCGTTGCTATTACAAATCAATAAGGCGCAAGAGGAACAGTGTTACCCCAAAATTAACGCGGGCAAAGCCGCGGGCAAAAGCTAGTGCATTATAACAAACGACACGAGCACGAATTTCACTGTTTGTATTAGTTGTTTCCCATGTCGCGTTTTGGTGACGATATAATCGTTTTTTTTTTTTGTTTTTTTGTTCAAGATCTTCCACCAGACCTCACTTATTTTCTGATTTACAAATTACACAGGATCGAGTAGGGTTAGTATGTACTGTGTATGTATTTATAATTATCTGCTAGCTTGGGTAGACGGACAATTTTTAGGTATCATTGGATAAAAGTTTGAGTGCATTTATTTGTGGTGTTTACAACTTTTATCAATACTACCAAACACTTCTCATTGACGAAAATGTCTGCCAGACGCTGCAAAACGGAGAAAAAATTACGTGATATTGGTATAGTCAGAGTATTATGTTTATTAATACCCAGGAATTATTTTAACCCTTATTACTAATGGGATTGTCTGTCTGTAAAAATCTGGCACTTCTTCTTTCTGGGGATTTATTTGATTACACTCATATCATATACACTTTTCTTTCTTACCAAAATTTAAAAGGAATTTCCTTCCACTGTATTTATTAACATTATATTTGGGAAGCAATACTGTAACGAAATAAGTCTCATCTCAAAGATAAAAACGATGTTTCACGAAAAAAAAAACGTTTTTGTTGTTAAGTTTTCATTCATCATATTGCTCGTGATTGTACGGCAAGATATTATTTTTGAAAGTAATAAATAAAAGTAGTAGATGTAGGGTTCACAATTACAGCACCGCACTTGTACTGTGTTCTTTCAATTTCCTTTCTTATATAATGTAAACTAATTGAGTGTTGCCGGTAAGGGCTTGGGGCTTACAAACGGCTAGCACTTATATAAAAATAATTTTGCTGCCTTAACGAGTGTAGTTTTGTATATCATAACAATCTCTAGTTAGTAAATATTACTAATGTATAACATACAACATCAAGTTTGTAAATATAACTGGCTGAACATTTACGTACACAACTTTTATTTATTAGGAACTAGCTTTTGCCCGCGGCTTCGCTCGCGTTAAATTCGGGGTAACACAGTTCCCCTTGCGCCTTATTGATTTGTAATAGCAACGCTAAGTTTTCCCTTTTCTTCCAACTTTCTCCCTCATATCGCACTTTAAAAAAAATAGCATGCGTCCGTCTCCTGGTTCCCAACTATCTCTGTACCAAAATTCATCATCGGTCAAATCGGTCTATCCATTAAAGCGTGAAGAGGCAACAAACAAACAAACTCACTTTCGTTTTTATAATATTAGTAAGGATTATTCTTTGAGATCTCGTTGTAGAATAATGTCAGGACATTATTATATGGAAAAACTCGTTGCTTTGCCCTAGCAGGGTCCATAACTGTTCTTTAGCTCGAAGCCTTTTGTTACACTACAATACTTACACATTATGGTAGGCAAAAATGAATATGACAAAACATTTATGTTTGTTTGAATCTCATACCAAGACTAGCTGTGGTTTTGTTGGAGCTTAAACATGTCCTCGGAAAAGAACATTAGGCCTACTATGACATCTTAAAGCAGAACTTATTCCACTGAGTGAAAGAGATGGTGCTAGACACCCTCTATAGCTCTGTCCCTTTCCCTCAGCGAAATAAGTTCTGCTTTAACACGTCATGGTAGGGTAGCTGGTATATGTTTATATTTGAGTACATAAAGTAGTTCCCAAGCGTGCCAAGAATGCTTGTGAACTTTCAGCTATGATTTGCTTCCGGTAGGCTTTAGTTAGCGGTTTCAGCTGAAAAGTAATGACTTTTTAAATGAAACCGCAACTGCGTTTGAGATGGCATTATCATCAACTAGCTTTTGTCCGCGGCTTCGCTCGCGTTAAATTCGGTAGCGCCTTATTGATTTGTAATAGCAACGCTAAGTTTTCCCGTTTCTTCCTTCTTTCCCCCTCATATCCCACTCTTTTTTAATAAAATAGTCTATGTCAGTCTCCTGTTTCCCAACTATCTCTGGACCAAAATTCATCAAAATCGTTTCAGCCATTAAAGCGTGAAGAGGTAACAAACAAACACACTTTCGCTTTTATAATATTAGTAAGGATTTGTCTTGAGTTATCTCTCTAAAATAAACAAGCAATTTGAACTCAAAGCTAAGAAAAATCTAATATTTTTAAGTGCTTCTTACTTTAATTTCGGTTTTCATAAAAGCTGTAGACGTGTTTAATTTCGCTGTTATAATATTTGATGAATGAAAGCCTCTTTTTATTTATCTTCAAGAGACTGATTATACAAATCTTTGATGGCGTTCATATAAAGTTATGAATACAAGGCATGTGTTATTGTATCCTTGTCTTCTAATATATAAAACTAGCTGTGCGCAGCGGTTTCACCCGCTGCTCACTTAGGGTTATGAAAAATAGATGTTGGCCGATTCTCAGACCTACCCGATATGTACACAAAATTTCGTTTAAATCGGTCCAGCCGTTTCGGAGGAGTATAGGAACGAAAACTGTGACACGAGAATTTTATATATTAGAAGAAGATTTCCGTGTCACAATGTTAGTTATCGTACTCCTCCGAAACGGCTCGACCGATTCGTATGAAATTTTGGTACATATTGGGTAGGTCTAAGAATCGGCCAACATCTATTTTTCATACCCCTAAGTGAGCAGCGGGTGAAACCGCTGGGCACAGCTAGTTATAGATAAATTTGCCGCTGGGGTTGCGGGTACCGCGGCCCCGGAACATAAAGGACAAAAGAAGGAACATGGGGGGTTTTAGTCATTAATCGAACACTCGCCCCCGCTCCGCTCAGAGCGAGGGGAGTTATTTGATTCGCAATTTGCATCCGAAAAAAAAAAGAAAGAAATACTTTTGAAACTGACTGCTTCGTTGTTCAAGTATTCGCAGCCATGACTGCTTAGCATGAGGTCAAGGGTTCGATTTCCATGTCAAACGAAGTGTTATTAGGTATTTCCACCAGGATTCTATCCATCTACATATTTCATGAGACTAAATTTTTTTCTGGCAAAATATTTATGTCTTTTAGGTACACCTCTGCTTAGCCTTTTGGGGATAACAGACATGATGTTCTATTAAATATTTTTAAACTTTTTTTTTATATAATTGTTAAGTTTCATGGGAAAAAAACCCGAACAAAAATCCTTTTAACAAATGTAAATTTATGCTTGAAAATACGAGTCAGTAATAAAAGCGTGTTCTCTGAATACGGCCACTGATAAGAACTATCTACCTGTCTCATTGTCCTCTGTACAACTACATAAGCCACTACCGCCGGGGGACAGCACATCAAGATATTTACGTCAACTTTTGTTTGCGTCGAAACAGAGTTGTTGCATTTTCACGCAGAATATGTGCATTACCCAAACGAAAATGCTACAGGGGCTCTAGAATGGCCACTTAAACAGAATTATAATAAGTTGATAATATGAATTCTTAATATACATCTCATAAAGACCACCTATAAATGTCCCACTTAAGCATTTGCCAATCATTAGGGATGCATGCAAACTTCCACAACTCACACCCACATACTCACACACTCCACACAGACACACACACAACCATACCCTCGATCCCTACATATTACTGTAATTTAAGTCAATGGTGTAAATTTTTATTTATTATCTTCCCTACATATTACTGTAATTTAATTAAATGGCGTTTATTTTTATTTAATTATGATGTAAAAAAAGAAATTGTTTAATCCAATACGTTTGGAAACATTGTCCGCGGAGGGACACTGATTTCTAAGATACAGGTTTTCACCTAGTTAAGAGGTCAGGGTTTCAATGTTTTTTTTTGGTTACAAATTCACAACATTAACTGCGTCTGTGATAATTTTGAGAAAT
This sequence comes from Ochropleura leucogaster, assembly GCA_958449745.1. NCBI lineage: Eukaryota > Metazoa > Arthropoda > Insecta > Lepidoptera > Noctuidae > Ochropleura > Ochropleura leucogaster. The sequence goes on along the minus strand of OY288206.1, from coordinate 14,689,207 downwards.
ATAACCGTTTTTTTTATTTTACGTTTTGGTTCGACCCCAAATAGAAAAACAAAGAAAAATTATGATTATATGTCAGTTTTGTTTTTAAACCATTACTAACTTACCTAACCCTCCAATCGATAACTATAATCTGTTGTTATTATACAAACAGCCCGTAAATACCCCTTGCTCGTAAATATAAGCAATTAGCCGTCCCTTACGGCACCCGAGGGAAGTGACAGGGTTAGTCTATAACACTATTAGCTGGCGACACAACGATACTGCCGTTCATTTGCACGTGGTTGACGGTTCATAGTTTAAACTACTATTAGTGTAATGAAGATACTGTTAAGTTGACACAGTCGTTATTCATCACTATTGTTATTTGTCCACATCTCTTGGTCTAGTGATCGCAAGTGCGACTGTTGAGTATGAAGTCCTGAGTTCGATTTCCGGGTCGAGTAAATATGTAGCTACTGCTTCCGCCCGTGACTTCGTCCGCGTGGCATAGTTAATTTGGGCTAAGCTTAACCTGCGTAATGATCGAAAAATAAAAATCTTTCTCTCCCTTTTCTTTCCTCTTTCTCCCCTTTTCTCACTTTTTTTTCACTAACTCTCTCTGTAACAAAATTGGTTTAGCAATTTGGGCGTGAAGTCGTAACAAACAAACTCACTTTCGCTTTTATAATATAAGTAAGGATTTGGGTATCCATGAGGAAATTCTCACTAGCAGCCACGGTGTCTCTTTTGTGCTTACATGGGGTTTAAACATAGCTATCGATATGTGGGTGTACTATTAGGTACATAGCGTTTCCCTTCGGGAAAACAGACGTAATTATCTTCTAATATATAAAATTCTCGTGTCAGAATTTTCGTTCCCATACTCCTCCAAAACGGCTGGACCGATTTGAAAGAAATTTTGTGTGCATATCGGGTAGGTCTGAGAATCGGCTAACATCTATTTTTCATGCCACTAACTGAGCAGCGGGTGAAACCGCTGGGCACAGCAAATTAAAAAAGTGAGGATGTATGGATGTTTGTTACTCTTTCACGTCAAAACGGCTGAATGGATCTTGATTAAATTTGGCACAGAGGTAAATTATAGTCTGGAATAACACATAGGATACTTTTTTTCAATATCACGCTGGCGAAGCCGCGGGCGCCAGCTAGTAAAAATATATTTTGTTGTTTTTCCTTTTTTATTGATGTGTGCACTTGCAGCATGCGCCTAATAACCTTATTTTCTTTCTTTCTTTAACTCTAAAGGTAAAACTTTTATACTGATATAGTCACTAACATTATTAATAAGGATAAAAGTAAACCTTTTAAACTATACCTATATCTAACAAAAAGTTTTTACCTTCATCAACAACACCAAAGCTAGCTTCTCACGTTCTCATCATCTAGTTCAAGTTCTAAAAGTCAGTTCTATATGAGTTTTAATCAAAACTTAGCTCTATTCATGGTTTTCCGTTAGTCTTGCCTGAAGTTTGCTACGGGCTCTGAAGATGCGAGGAACGTGAACGGGCTGTTTTTCATTAGAAAGAACATGAAACTTGGTGTGTGAACTTTGCGATTGTGGTCTTGCTTTTTTTTTAACTTTGCCCCGAGCGTAGGTGCGTTTACAAACATTTAAACTGTCATACACAAACAGCAAGACCCGGAACAACTGATTTATCTGTAGGCCATACAAATATTTGTTCCGTGCGGGAACCCGTGATACGCAGCGCAGCAGTCAATCGCTCAGCCACTGCGCCAACCATCTTGTCAACGTCGGTCGTCGTCGTGTTAGTGGACAAATCTAGTTCACCGGTGATTAATCACTTCATGTACCTATTACGTGTTGATCAGGCAGGAGTGATGCAAGACCGCGGACATTGTATGAATTTTCTGTTAGTGTTCTAATATTACACCCGTAGATGATTGTTGTCTGGACAGATATTTCCGCTGTCTGTTCGCTTAGATTTTTCAAACTACGGATTTTAATCAGTTTTCAGTAGCTGGTTTAAGTTTAAAACTCCATTAACTCCTATATTGTAACTTTGAATGGAATCATTAGAGCTGATTGATGGTTTCCAGACCAAATTTACACAATTTTATAAATAGATTTTATGAATTTAAAAGAATGAAGATACTAGACAACTGGATTCAAAACTTCTAAAGGAAGGTTTATATGTTAAATATAAGTATTACATTGCACCCGTGCGAAGACGGGCGGGAGGCTAGTAAATTATAATTATAACTTGAGCCCAAAAGCTTAATTGCCAAGGGCCTCGACCAATACCTGAGGAGACTCTCGTAAGCAGCTGGATCAAGGGCTTGATACAGAAAGCAGTACTTCTATGGACACGGTGTTATTAGGAAGTTTCTCTCTCTGTAGCCCTGACTGACGGAAGCTTGGACCCAGTTTCTGACACCGGTGGGTTACAACTTTTTGTTTTTAAGTATGTAATTAGTAAAGTAGTCAAAGGGAAAATTAAAGAATTTACAACCTAATACTAGAGAGATTCGTCGAAATTTGGCATTTGGCTCATAAGATCCGTTGTTGATAGAAAACTATGAAAAGTATGATCAACCAATGAAGTCACCTCTATTTCTTATTTTAGGCCAGTTTTATTTCTAGGTAGTAATATTTCAAGTGAACTGAAAATGTCCAACATAATGAATATCCAATGAACGTACATTTTATTCAATGAGACAAAAATAGGTACCCGCTACGTGCTTGAAATTATTCACTTACTTAAGTTCTTCAATGAAAACTTAAAGTGGGTAGATAAGATATCTTTATTTATTCCAAAGTATCTATCAGGAATAATTTTTCTTTGGAGTTAGTCCAGCTATTGTTTGGATCTATTGTGTGTTGAGGCTTTATTAGGGTTGTCATAACTACGTCCGGAAGTTTCCAGACAAGTCCGAAATTAGAGCTTTGAAAACAATCGGTATTTTTAGGGTTCTGTACCTCAAAAGAAAAAAAATGGAACAGTTATTGGATCACTGATGTTCGTCTTTCTGTCCGTCTGTCTTTAATCTCGGGAATGAGAAGGTATCGAGTTGAAATTAAAACCATATACTCAACTCTATGGTCACTGTGTTGAAAAAACAACCCTCTAAGCTTATGCAGTCAAAAGTTATGACTGTTTATGTCGCAGCTTTATACGGAACCCTTGGTTCGCGTCTGACTCGCTCTTAGCCGGTTTTTTTGACTGACGTTGACGTTATGACTTACGTTGCGTAGTACATAAAGTAGTCAGCGTTTATGACTGATATTTTAAGCAAACGGAAAAGTTCTAGAACAAACCTTTCTAAAAACAAATAAATCGTAGAATAATAAACTGTACTGTAGTACCAATTATACTAAGTTATTATTTCACAAAATGTTTACTGTCAGAAGGTATTCAAACACAGTCAAAATAAACATTAAACAGTTACTGGTAACACGCTCTCCAAAATTACACCAGATCCGCGTCTAAAAAAATTCTATCTCACACACCTTATATCTCGAGTTTATTTTGTTAGCCAAGCTCAACTTCACCCTGTGAGGTGTAACTAATCCCCCGTGGCAGCAATACAAAGCTTGCAAGCTAATAAGAGCCGCTAACAATAACACGCTGTTATGAAGCTGCACAACAGCGCATAAGTCTTAGCTAGTACAATGGAGCAAGTTATTACTTTTTCTCATTTATTATATGTGCAATGTAACTTTTTTCATAAAAAACTTCAGCGTTTTTTTTTTGTTATAACATATAGAACAAGTTGTTTAGTGTACGTAATCCTTCGTCCAGAAATGTACAACTATTAAGATTAGACAATTTTTAAGATTAGATTATAATAGCATTGTCTTTCCTCTCAATATTGAATATTTATAATACTGTATTGTATTGTATTTATATTTTTTGTTACGTATCAGGTGTGCTATTAACCTTAAATGTGTTCTTATGTTTAATACTAGCTGGCGCCCGCTTCGCCCGCGTGATATCGAAAACAAAGTAAGTACCCTATGTGTTATTCCACACCATAATCTACCTCTGTGCCAAATTTCATCAAGATCCGTTCCACCGTTTACACACTACTGTCTACGTTTCTTTTTTTCATATTTCCTTTCGCAGGCCTGCTACTAAATGGTTACAGTGGTGCCTATTTGACAATGTTTTTTTCTATTTTATGTGTTTTTTTTTTTGTAAATAAAAGAAAACAGCATTTTGTAAAAAAAACGTAAGCCAGGGGAATAAACTGATTCACCGCCCGATTACAAGATTCACTAACATGTATTAGTGGCAACATCTTTGCCGCCAAATATTATGTTAAAGTACCGTATGACGTATCTTTTTTACCAGAGTTAACCGTCCGATTGATATTATTCCATTTTAGGGTTACGTACCCAAAAGGTAAAACGGGAACCTCTATACGAAGACTCCGCTGTCCATCCGTCTGTCCAGCTGTCACCAGTCGGTATCTCATAAACCGTGATAGTTAGATCGTTGAAATTTCCACAGAAGATGTATACTAAAATACAGAATAAAATAAAATATTAAAGGACGGGAAGGAAGCCCTCTCATTTGAGTCATGATTATTCCGTTTTTATAGATAACTAGCTTTTGCCCGCGGCTTCGCTCGCGTTAAATTCGGGGTAACACAGTTCTCCTGGCGCCTTATTGATTTTTAATAGCAACGCTAAGTTTTCCCGTTTCTTCCCTCTTCCTCCCTCATATCCCACTCTTTTTTAAAAATGAATAGCTTATGTCCGTCTCCTGATTCCCAACTATCTCTGTACCAAAATTCATCAAAATCGGTTAAGCAACTAAAGCGTGAAGAGGTAACAAACAAACAAACTCACTTTCGCTTTTATAATATTAGTAAGGATGGAACCCTTCCTGCGCGAGTCCGACTCGCACTTTGCTGGTCTTTTTTTTATATAAGGTTTTTTATTCTACAACTAACAGCGTATTTTTGAAAAGTATTGTTATTATTGTGCATGAAATGTCTGTTCTTCACATTGAAGACGGTGGTCCACTGAATTAGAATGGAAAAAATATGGCCCTATCTGGTGAGACACCATATTTATTACCATTCATAAGTAGTTTTCCAAATATATTTTACATACGTTTTTTAGATCAAAATGCCTTACCAGAACCATCGATGTTTACAAACCTATTACTACTTCCTTTTACGTTATTTTCGCTATAAATATGACCGCTAAAAATGAAACATCGCTTGGGACGATGATATGTTTATAAGGGAAAAGGTTTTGGGGAAGTTATGTCTAAATATATATTTTTATGACCGCGAGGCACATGTTGTGGCCCCTGTAACCTTTCACAAAAGGAATGCGTATGTTAAATGGGCCATACGTCTACATAAGTGCTCTGTGAAAGTCTATAAGTACATACATCTATATTCATAAAAGACCGCTGTCGATAGCCGCCATTTTGACTCCTGATATAATTGCGATGTTTTTTTTTTCAGAGGAGGAATATTTTGATTCCGTAGCCTGCCAGATCTAGATGTTTAACACTGACCTTGAATTTTTAATGTAAGTAAAGGTCAAGATTTCGCCACAGGAACGCTTCGGGTTTCGGGCGCTGCGAGATGACTCGCGGACACCGTAGACGTGAGTCTGCGGACGGTTAGCAATGGTTAACTCACCGTCCGTCCGTCTGGCACAGGCCGCGTCGACGGCATGTTCGTGGTGCACGCGCGCCTCAAAGAGATGTTAGCAAAGCAGAGAGCCATCCCAAGGCCACGGTTCCATCCCAAGACAAGGTTGTTCGAAAGAGATACTGCGGCCCCGGAACGTAAAGAGCATAAGAAGGAACATGGGTGGGTTTTAGTCAGTAAAAGTCTGACACGCCCGCTCCACCCAGAGCGGGGGAAGTTATTTGATGATTTTCCACCCCTAAAAAGAACAAAAAAAGGCCACTGCCTGCTGAGGTAGCGGGTTGTTCGAAAGAGATGAAATTCTTAAATTGGTCACAAACGCAGTTAATATTGTGAATTGCCACTTTGTGACCATTTTACGAATGATAACGTAATTCATATTATTATCCTATTATGATTCTGCTAAAACGGCCATTTTAGACCCCCTAGTATTTAACTGCGTTCGTTTAAAAAGCCGCTTTTTAACCAGCTTTTGTCCTCAGCTTCGTTTGCGTTAAATTCGGGGTAAGCCGGGGTTCCCTTTTCCTGATTTGCAGATTCTTTTCGTTGGTAACAAAGAGTGTGTGTACCGATTTTTAGCTTCCTACCCTGAAAACTGCGATTAATTCCATACAAAATTCCCCCTTTTCTCACTTTTTTTTTAAATTAACCTGTCTACTCCTATCTCATCCTATCCTATTCATCAAAATTGGTTTGGCCATTTAGGTGTTAAGACGTAACAAACCAACAAACTCACTTTCGATGTTATAATATTAGTAAGGGTAAGGGAATGGCAGATGATGAGTTAACTGTCACATCATCTTATAGCCAGAAGACGTCACGTCTTTTCAAAACATATCTATGAACACATTGCGACTTTTATTTATTTTAGACACAGAATTACTGACGTCAAAGTACCTCAAACGTGAAAAGATTTCCTCAAACCATGTTAAATAAGAGAAAGTGATACGTTTGAGTTATTTGTTATTGAAGACATTCTCGTATTTCAAGTTAAAAGGAACGATAAAGTAACAAAATATGATTTACATCAACGACGGAATATATGGTACTGTCATATCGAGTTCTTGGAATTGGCACAAGATCAGCAACTTAAATGCAAGTTCATGTTAGTTTATGTTAACTAAGAAAGCGAAGTGTGAATTTATAAAAAAATTTAGAGGTGTCAAGGAGAAATGAAAATATTTGGCTTGCTTTCTATAAGAGAGAGAGAGAGAGACAGACAGACAGAGAAACATGCGACGCCGCACAGCTTACAATAGCTTACTATAGCAAAAACTGTCGTGACAACTTTTCGTAGGAATTTTTTCCGTCTAGCCCCCACTACTTCACAATGCACGATAAGGAACTTCGTTCCAATATATAGTTTGGAGTATTTTCTTGTGTCTTAAAGTAGTCGAGCTATTTAGGGTTCCGTTGTCAAATGGCAAAAATATAACCCATATCCATTCGTCTTGCCCATCTGTCTGTCTTCATCGGTATGTCACAGCCATTTAACATCGAGACATCTGCACACAGTCAAAATTTAAACTGTTTGTCTTCTATGAGCTACACTTTCGTGTAGCTGTATTATGGAATTACAGATAAAAAAATAGGGGTAAAATACGGGCTACGGGTTAAATTGCGAATATTTCATGAACCATTTACTTTTGATAAACGTATATTATATGTTTATGTAGATTTGTTTTCATTTACAACTATGTAAATAGAGTATATAATTGAACTATGAATGAGCGCTGTACTGAGTAACCCTTTGTGTGCGAGTCACTTCGCGATTTGTTATTTTTCCAAGTGCACAGGTCTCCGCGGGTAAAGACACGGGCATGAGCTAGTACTTTTTTTGATGGGGTGGGAAATCATGAAATAACTTCCCCCGCTCTGGGGAGGGGGGCGTGTCAGACTTTTACTGACTAAAACTCACCCATGTTCCTTCTATTGCCCTTTATGTCCGGGGCCGCGGTATCTATGAGCTAGTACTTACAGAAATAAACAATGACTTTTTCCAAAGACATTACTGAAGAATTACGAAGTTTTCTCATCTCTAAAAGACTTCATTATCCACCCAGACGTCTTTATTGCTCCTGAAAACAATGCCAGGTCATATTGAGATACACAAGCACTTAGGTACTGAATATATACAAATACCTAGATATAACACATGCAGAGAACAATAGTGGAGAGCCTCAGACGGTGTTGACAGACAAGATATTTTCTGTTTCAAATTATAATGGTTTCATGTCTAATTCTTACGCAGTCTTAACAATAAAGCTCTGGAACGATGTTAAAATTGAAAAAATGAACATGAAGTTAAAAAATACACGTACCCTCACATTCGTTAAGAATTTTTATGAGTGATGATTTTTGGCCAAAAGGGGTAGCCTACCGTCGAATTATAAACATTATCAGATGTGACAACGTAAATGCAATCTGCATGTACTCGTATAGTGGTTTGCAGCCAAAATAAATATGGATGTAAGTCTGAAATAAATGATTATTATTATTATTGTTCTTTGGTATTAAAAAAGCTGAAAGCAAAATTACTTTTAAAAAAAAAGTTCGTAACCTCTATTTGGGTCCGACTAAATAGCTCCCAATTAAATCTCATAGTAGTTACTGTTTAGTTTCACTTTTTTTTGTGATTTTTAAAACGTATTTATTTTTAAGAAATACTTTTTAGACCCTATTACTATATTGTCGTATTTATTCCAAAGTTTAGCAAACTTTGGTACCACAATTGTACAAGGAGTTTAAATAAATACATAATGCAATGAACTTTGTGAAACCCTTACAGTATTTTTTTGAAATATAAAACACAACATCACGACTTTAAATCCCCTACATCCCCTGCATCTACGGTGGCCGGGAGTCGTCTCGCGGCGTCTTATAACACCTTGCTTGACTTAAGTATCGAACCTAGAACCTCACGCTCACCGACTGAGACGCAAGACCGAGGTAATAAAATGTAACTATAAATGTACTTGTACAATCTACCTGATCTCATAGCACGTTTAAATAATTTGTGGAAGCAACCCTTGTCAGCCGTACCACGGATAAATAAAAAAAAATCTATTGAGCAGGTGTTGTTTTCAACAGTTCATTAATAAAACATTGGTAAGCCACTTTTATAAACAAGCTTCAGGTCTCAGGGGTAACCCCCCTTTTGTGTGCGACTGTACGTTAGCTTGACTGAAAACTTGAAGGTACTATCGAGAGCAGTATTATTACGCTGTAAATTTGGCAATTAAATTATTGTATAGGTACTTTCTTAACTTCAAGCGGTGACATTTGATTGAAATGCTAACACAGAAATGTTAATTATAGCGGTGTGTGCCTGTCTAATAAACATGTGTCAAGTGAAACGTTATATGATATCAAATTGTTAATTAAATGGCTCACTTAGAAAATCTTTGGGTTGTACCGAGCTCAATTAGGAACACACCCACGACACTGGATATTCTAAATTGTAGTAAAAATAAGGGTATGAATGCATCACTTTGCCTTTTAATATAATTGGTATTTGTTCTGGGCTTTAATAATTAATTTCTCAGTAGCAATCACAGTGAATATAAAAAACAAGCACTGGAATTTGACAGATATAGGTACATTACAAAACACACCATTATCAAACACGAAACTACTAAAAAGCTATGCTGCATGGCCCCGGAATAGCAAAGGCAAAAGAAGGAATATTTGGTTTTAGTCAGTAAACATAAGTCCGACACTCCCCCGCTGCGCACAGAGTGGGGGAAGTTATTTGATGATTTCCCATCCGCGAAAGAGACCCCTCAATTAGTATTGGTCCAGGGCGCCATAAACTTACGATCCGTCTCTGCCCAAAACCTTCGTAGATGACAGGATTGATTTTAGTTACTATTTTAAGAATTTCTCTAATCAAAACTATGGAGATTGAAAAAAGATTTAAAACAAATTGGTCAGACGTTATTTGAATACTTAGCAGAGCACATAATTTCCACAGACAAGTAACTTTTTTCATAAAATTCGAAAACTAAAAAACAGTCGTTTCGGTACCTATCTCTTCAGTTCAGACCAAACTTTTCTCCATAATATATGTGCATTACATCCGTTGGCCCAAAATTTGAGGATTTTTTATTAAAAATCTGGAATACCAGACTCAATTCAAGGGGACATGATTAGCATAAAAATCGGGGCACGTTCCTGCGTCCCTACGTCAGACGGAGACTTTTTATTTGCTAGATGGCCCCTACTTTTGAGTGCGTACCCCTGATTATGGGCGGCATAAAATGGTTATCTTGTTGGTAAAAATGAAGTGAAGGCTTATCCTATCATGCAAGTTGGAGGTTGGAATCTGAGCGAATAGGTACCGATATAACTTTTTCACTTACTTTGTTCTAAATCTATACTATCTATACTAATCTATACTTATTACTTATATAATATTATAAAGCTGAAGAGTTTGTTTGTTAGTTTGTTTGAACGCACTAATCTCAGGAAGTACTGGTTCGAATTGAAAAATTCTTTTAGTGTTGGATAGTCCATTTCTTGAGGAAGGCTATAGGCTATATAACATCACGCTACGACCAACAGGTGCTGAGCAGCGTGGGTGAAACCGCGAGGAACAGCTAGTTAATGAATATTGTTTGTCTTGTTTATGGCTAGATATTAGTTTACTTAATATAATATCGTGAAAGTTCAAGTTCCATATGTGATATTAGATTCTGCAATATAATTTTATTAGTTTAAGACATTTTGCTGCGCCCTAACAAGGTCATGTACTCATTAGTTATAAGCCTAGCGTGTAACTATTTGTACATACATTGTGCGTTAAATGAATTAAATATGGAACATCACACATCACTGACGTCGCTTAAAGGAAGCTGCGTTACAGAATATACGTCTTGGAAGGGAACGACTATGATTGCTGTAATGTAATCTATACCTTTACGTCTATACTATACGTATACTATCTATCCTTATTCTAAATTACTACCATCTTGCTACCATCTTTTTTTTTACAGTAAGCCCATGTCCGTCTCCAGGCTTCCAACTATCTCCGTACCAAAATTCATCAAAATCGGTTTAGCCATTTAGGCCTAAAGACTTAACAATCAAACAAACTCATATTCACTTTTGTAAGGGTATTTGATTTTTAGTTGATCCTACCGCTGATGACCTGATGATAAAAAGTGGAATAAACTGTGTATTTTCCCAGAAAAAAATACAATGCGAACTTAGATACTAAAGGCTTAGACGTCGAAGGGCTGCTCCTAAAAATAGAAGCACCTGCTTATTCCAGACGATCTAGCAATGTTCTAAGAAATACGAGGCTCGAGCGAATAAACGTAAAAATATATGAATATGTAATAAAATCAACATGCAAGAATAACAATTTTATGGCAACAAATAAAACATAACACAAGTATCTCAGTAAAAATAACAATTGAATACTTATTTGCTCTCCAAAATTTCAGAACTCTCCCCCTCATGTGTGCGACATTGTACTCACAAAAGCCGAAAACGTGCAATAAAAGTAATTTATTTATAGTTAACTAGCTTTTGCCCGCGGCTTCGCTCGCGTTAAATTCGGGGTAACAGAGTTCCCCTTGCGCCTTATAGATTTGTAATAGCAACGCTAAGTTTTCCCTTTTTTTCCCTCGTTCTCCCTCACTTCCCACTTTTCTTGAAAAAAAGTTAGCCTATGTCTGTCTCCTAGTTCCCAACAATCTCTGTACCAAAATTCATCAAAATCGGTTAAGCCATTAAAGCGTGAAGAGGTAACAAACAAACTTACTTTCTCTTTTATAATATTAGTAAGGGTTATAACGGTAGGTATAACACTAATTACAATTATTGACAAAGAAACAGTACAGAAAACAGAAGTAAAACATCAAGTAGACAACATTTAATAGGTTCAATAAAAAATAACACCGAACAATGGACATTCTTGCATACTTTCTTTCACAGAAAACCAAACATATTAGCATTACTTTAATCATCCGCAAACTCATCACATTCATAATGAAAATATTCAAATTTTCCACAAGTGTATTACTTACAAAAATAATAATAATAACCGAGCAAGTGCGAGTAGGACTCGCACCTCGGGGATTCCATACAAACTGGCGACATAAACGGCCATATCTTTTGACTAGGTAGACATAGACATATGATTTTTTCAATACTCCAACGGACTACAAATTTGAGTATTTGATTTTAATTTCAACTCGATACCTTCACGCATTCCTATGATAAAGGGTCTTGATAGGGGCCTGTGGACGGTGAGCAATGTCATAGTAGCTAGCTAGCTGGGGTAGCTTACCGCCCGTCCGTCTATTGACGACAGACCGTGTCGACGGCGCGTTAGTGTGCCACGCGCGTCTCAAAGAGATGTCAGCAAAGCAGAGGAGTCTGCCAGGGCGACCGGAGTTTAGTTCGAAAGAGATACCGCGGCCCCGCAACATAAAGGGCATTAGAAGAAACATGGGTGAGTCGTTACAAGTCTGACACTCTTCCCCGCTACGCCCAGAGTGGGGGAAGTTATTTGATGACTTCCCATCCCCAAAAAAAATTGGTCTTGACAGACCGACAGACGGTCAACAAAGTGATTCAATAAGGGTTACGGAACCCTAAAAAGGGCCCAAAGTTTTGTTTACCATACTGGAAATTACCGACATTACAATGCAACAGTAAGCTCATTTTAATTAAACTTAATATGACCATTCATTACCTACATAAGGTTGAAGATAAAGCGAATGAGAGATCATTATTAAGGCCGTTCTACTCGGGTGATTTCCCAGAACCCTTTTAATGTTCCTTTGCCTAAATACTTATGTGAACACAGGAACTTGGGAGAGGACCCGTAAACGTTGACCCGTAAACGTTGATCCGTTTAATGGAAGTGTTGCTTTGAATACGTAATTAGGATTTAATCATATCTGAAGATGAAACTTGGGGAGATTCATAATAAGGCAAATTGAGCCATCAATTGGTGTATTCGCGCTTATTCGGACCCTTTCGCTTGCCATTAGAGCATTTTATTGCTCATTATAGCGGTACATGTAAATGTAACTTAAGTAATTCGGTACACGATTTGTATTTAACTAGCCGTTGCGCACCATTTCTTTCGCGTGGACATTTTCATCTGAAACCTTTTCCAGACTATCTATACATATACAAAAATTTCATCTAGATCCATTCAGCCGTTCTGGTGTGATTGATAAACAAACATTCATCATCATGCTGAGTTGCAAGCTATTTTTATTTTTCCCATATGCTATATGTATTTGTATATGTTTGTGATACTTTGCATGCTAAATGTTGTTTTTTGTGTGCTCGTCGTAATTTGCGACAAATAAATACTTTTCTTTCTTTTCTTTTACCCACCCATCCATCCAAATTTTCGCAATTCTATTAGTTTCAATATTTTATTGTTTAAATAAGATTAGATCACATCTAAACCACTGTCTATAAAAGAGAGAAACAATAGAATATAAATAATCAAACAAGTGAACCCAACATATCAATTACAAAGAATACGCAGCAATCTGAGAGGAGAGTCCCTTCAATAGGCAATTCGGAGAAATAGCCTGACATTACATTGTAGTAGGGAGCGCTGGGCACTTTACCTCAAAGAGTTGTCCAAATTGCCCAGCCTTGTATCCCAGTAATAAGGGTTGAGATATTACGGTCCACTAGGCCCTTGTAACACATGTCCATTCCATGACTCTGGCTTATTTTGTACCGACAAATTTAGTTGGGTTTTCATAGTAAAACTAGAAATGTAATGGGTACGTTAATTGCGTATATACAGGGTGGCCAGTTGATAGGCGTCCAAAGAAAAAAATTAGATGCCTTATGCTAAGGGGTACCTGAATTACCCCCGTGTTTGTTCCGCGATTTTTTGTAGTTTGGAGCTAGATTTTTTTTAAGTACTATTTTCAAAATTTTCACCTAAAATAGGTTTTTATTTTTTACCTCTTTATTCCTATCATTTCCCGATATTATTTTTTGTGGAATTCATTAGCAGTAGCAATAGCTACCATGCAAAAAAAAACCGTTTGCCTAGGCATTGTAGATCTTACCACAAAATTAGTCCAAAGTTCAAAATTACCGTTAGAGTTCGGTAATCAAAAATGTTCAGAGCTTAATAAAAAATAAGTCAGGAGTGCCAGAGGTTTCTAAATGATCTTAAAAACTTTTATGGACTTTCAACAGACAAAATAATTTAAAAAATATAGAGCTTGATCGGGATTATTTCCTGTAATTAGCTTTGATAGCAATAAAGGTATTTTTACAGTTATTGTTATAATTTGTGATTTCGTTATTATTTTCACTGTTATGATAAAAAATACGGTAGATAGCTTACAAATTTTATTAAAACACCCTACAAAAGGTTTTCAAAATGCCGCCCTACCACAGAAATGCACAAGCTACATCTACGAAGGAAATTGTCTTCACATAGCAAAGTGCACGTCATTTTGAGGATTACGTGCACTTTGCTACGAATGCATAAAAAATACCTTGTAAATAGGCTTAGAAATTAAACGCAAGATAAAAGTGCGATTTCAATTTGAAGCTTTTAGTAACAAAATCGTCATGAAGAAGTAACATGGTCCCTTTTTTTACTTTCCCTATATCGGTATCACCAGTTTGTCTATGCTTTCAAAATCGTCGACGGCGACCTCTTGCGTCCCGCCTTGGTTCAGTCTATGGTTCAGAGCTAAAGGCAATGGGAAGCAGTCACCTTCTCCGAAGAAGTTATGCTAGTGATGGAAATACTAGAGGTTGATGGGGAGCAATTGGTAGCTCATCGTCCGTCCGTCTATTGTCACGAAAAATATATATTTTTTAAATGTGGTTAGAAATATTGTGGTCTACGTTTGTAACATCCAATGTAGTTGTCTTTTTCTATCAAGGATGTTTTTCTATCAAAAGATAGAAAAACATCCTTGATAGAAAAAGATGGTCCTAAATAAAATAAATTATCTGTTATTCATGTATCTGTTTATTTAATTATATCATACAAAACTTATCTACACAATAGTGGCGAAACAGTATAAAAATAACAAAGACAGTGTTGTAGATATACATATGGCAATTATTAATAAATACCAATATTATTATGATACTGATAATGTGTTTTTAAATGATTGTGAATTATGTTTTACTAAAGCGGGCCCAGGCATGAAGCCGGGATGACGCTGTAGATGGTTAGAATGTTTAAAATATTTCACATTTGGAAGTAATATATTTTCATGTAATTTGGCTCCTTTGTAATCTTCATCAATGCACTTCTTAGGCGGACGCTGAAAAAGAAAGAATTTCGCGCATTATTAATTGTAACACAAAAAAATAAAGTACTTAAAAATAATAATTATGGATGGTTAAGGTTTTTTTTTCTCTCTTTGTAGTGGTCTAACTAACCAATGCCTAATAAATTCATTGCCATTTTTGCTCTGGGCACATCTAGCAGTCTCCAAATCCAACCAGGAATTTCTCCTGTATCGTGAGTGCGTTTACAAACATTTAAACTCACATAGCTACACAAACAGCTAGACCCGAAACAACGACCCGTACGTCATACAAATATTTGTTCCGTACGGGAATCGAACACGCGGCACGCAGCGCAGCAGTCGATCGCTCAGCCACTGCACCAACCGTGTATCGTTATGGAGCTTCTACACAAAATGTATGCCTGAATTGCGATATTTACCTTCGACTGGTGGGGGCGCGGCTGGAGCCTCCGCCGCCGGCGCAGGCGCAGGAGCTGGCGCTGAAAATAATGAAGACATTTAAATTCAACTGTTTGTCTATATTTCTAACCGACTTCAAAAAAAGAGGAGCTTCTTAATTCGACTGTTTTTTTTGTTTGTTATCTCATAACTTTTGACTGGGTGAACCGAATTTGATGATATTTTTTTTTAGAAAGCTGTCGCTTCCTATATGTGGTTAATTTTATAATATGGCTTTGGTAGTCTGTAATACATATTTTTCTCTATGTCTATATGGATGATCTGCTAACCTTTTAGTGACAATGGAAACTGAATACTCGATAAAAAATAATGATACATCATAATACCATATTTAAAATTGCTGAAATAAAAAACTTTTTTGTAGAAAATAAAACCGACTTCCGGAAATAAAATTATTTAAGGTTTTATTTTTTAAAACATTGTGCCCAGACTTCCTCATGAATCAGGTGAGTGGTATTATTAATATTACCTGGTTCAGCGGCTGGTGCAGGGGCGGGTGCAGCATCGGCAGCGGGCGCGGGTGCAGCCGGCGCACCTGAGCACATTTAGTTATATCATTAATAAACAGGTAAATTTATCTAATCAATTAATTAATAAATAACCTGTGAAATAATATCAATAACCCTGTAAGTTGTCTGATGTTTGAGTTTTAAAAGTATTTCACTCGTGCCTCAAAGAAATATCAGCAAAGCAGAAGAGGGGCCTACCAGGGTTGCGGGTAGTTCGAAAGGGATACTGCGGCCCCTGATCATAAAAGGCAAAGAAGGAACATGGGTGGCTTTTATTCGGTAAAAGTCTGACATTCCTTGAAGTTATTTATCCCATTCAGCAAAATAAAAAATCTGATTTGACAACCGTAAAAAAAAAAGTATCAAACGTGAAAACAACACTAACAAGACTATTACCCACTGATAACTAAGCGCACATTATGTGTGTCTGTGTCCACTCTGTTCGTGCAATGAGACGTCTCATTGCACGAACAGAGTGACGCAGTATTAGTTTCGAACTTGTCGCGATGAACGCGATTCATCGCCACAGGAAGAGAACCTACTTACATTATATCACTTGTTTAACAGTTTACATACCTTCTGCTGGTGGAGCGGGCGCAGGCGCAGGCGCGGGTGCACCTGTATCATGAAGATTTATATATTGAACATATATATTTTATCACAACACAAATATAACAAATACAACGTAACATCGCACCTGTAATCCTCGGAATGTTAGGCAGACCTCTGCTTAACATTTCAATAATACATCCACCCCTAATAGAATATGAAGTCGGCAGACATTACCATGACATCCTTATTTCAGTGGGGGAAAGGGACAGAGCTATGCAGGATGTCTTACACCTCTTTCTCTCACCACACTGGCATAACTACTACTTAAACACGTCATATTCAATAACTGTGTCAGCTAAAATGTTATTAGGTTTTTCCAGCAAAAATATCTCAGTAGCAACGGTGTGCACACATGACAATAATAGGACAATAGACGAAATATGAGTTTATACTTTTGCCTAACCATCAATGCGGGTTATTATTTCATGATTTCCCAATGGTAAAAAAAAAAAAAAACGAAAAAAAAATGGGGTCAAACGAACATAGGGGCAGCCCTCTATGTTCGTTTGACCCCATTTTTTTTTTTCGTTTGGGAAATCATGAAATAATTTCTCCCGACGATCTGGGCCGAGCGGGGAGAAGTATTCCTTAAGCTGTTTGCTACGGTCTAGACTTATATTTTAATCAATAGGCAACCTGGCCTGCAAATTACAAAGACCATTAGTTTTTTTTTTGTTTCGCTGGCTGCCCTGGCGCTTCCAGTTTTTTTTATTTATATTTTGTTTTCTTTCTTTGTCTGATGTTGAGTGCACTTGTGGCATGTACCAAATATTTTCTTTCTTTCTTTCTTCCACCAATACTGATGTCATCTCATATTTATGAAAGTAGAAAACAACAGTTTGTTAATCTGTGTTATCTACAACTGTGGAAGCGTGAACATTAATTCCAACTCTTGTAATTTGGAGAGTGGCCAATGGCATCAGACACTCATGCTGACAACGCCTGGAATACTGCCCATCCCGCTATGAAATGTTACTTCAACATAAATAATTGCTTTTCTTCGGTCTGTTGTTAAGGACTTTAGTTAAAATTCGAAAGAAATAGATGTAGGTACACACGACGGCAGGTTAACCTATTCTAAACTATTATAACCTGATCTCTCTACTACGGATCGCACACCGTAGTAGGTAGATCAGGTTAAAATGGTTTGGTGTAGGTTGATGTGCCGTCGTGTGTACAACAAAAACTGTTACTACTAAGAACTAATTACGTCATATCGCGCCAGTAATGACCGAAGGGTTACGCCCACATTTCGCCGTCACTGTTTACGTCTCATGTCATGGGGGCGAGCCTAATGCCATCAATCGGATACAAATCCAGACTCTGTGCTTCGTGGCTTCTACTGAGAAGAACTTTTCCCAACCTGGGAATCAAACCCAGGACCTTATGCTCACCATTCGCGATTACGAGGACTAGACCAAGAAGACATTTTTTTTTAGACATTGCCCCACACTAGCAATTTCCCCTGTATTGTGGGTGAGTTTACAAACATTTAAATTCACATACACAAACAGAGAGACCCGAAACAACTACCTGCCGGTCGTACAAATTTTTGTTCCGTGCGGGATCGAACCTGCAACACGGAGCTACTGCCATTGCGCCAACCGTGCCGTCAAATCTTAAATAATTAATACTTAGAACGAATAAATAGGTAAAAACGAATAAATAAGGATTATCTAAGTTAATCTGTCCCGCATTGTCATAATATGACCACACAAAACCAAAAGGACTCAGCTTAAACCCGACAGAAAGAGCTTTAAGTCCTGCAGTAAAAGTGTAAAATACTACGGCGAATAGACGCGACTGATTTTTCTACTTACTCCTTATTATTAAGTATATGCCAAAAGCAATCCTCACGAAACACTATTACTGATGAAAATTATTTTATAAAACTTTGTGTCACAAGAAAACTGACCCTCAGCTGGAGGAGCTGCAGGCGCAGCGCCATCTGCAGGGGGTGCGGGCGCAGGCGCTCCTTCCGCGGGGGGAGCAGCAGGTGCTCCTTCCGCTGGAGGTGCTGCAGGTGCGCCTTCTGCGGGAGGTGCTGCGGGTGCTCCTTCTGCAGGTGGCGCGGGAGCTCCTTCAGCCGGCGCGGGAGCTCCTTCGGCTGGAGGGGCAGCCCCATCAGCTGGCGGGGCGCCTTCTGCAGGCGCTGCAGCTTCACCTTCCTGTAAATATACCAGAAAAATAATACCTTTTATCACATAAAGCCCCGTATCCAAGAAGAACAAAAGTTGCAAAACATTGTTTCAGCAACATGTTTTGGAGTTTAGAAAACATGTTTCCAGGACAAAAGCTGTATATTTGCGATACAATAAATGTATTACATATTTTTCTATTTTACTGCTCTTGCAGAAATTTTGTACAACTTTTGTTTATAATAAATACGGGGCTTAAATCAACATGCAATTAAGAAGCGGTCATGTATTAATAATCAAGCGCTCAGCCAGAAACAATGTCTTAATTAAGTGCCAATAATAATGACTAATGAGGTTTACAGTTACAGCAGAGAACTTGCCACCGCGACCACAATTTATTGTTATTGTTATGTGCACTACACAAATTATGGTGCTGTACAATCAAACAGCTTGTTCAGTTGTGTTGCATACAATAATGCAAGGAATTTTGATCTTATTATATTCAGCTGCTTATGAAGAGCAGCATATGTCGGGTTGTCAATAACCTACACTACGAAGTAAAATCAAATTTCGAAGACATAAGTACTCAATTCTTCGATTTTTTTGTTCTAGGAACCTGGAACACGGCGGTTTCGTCACGATGTTGATATTATTATGTATTTTTGGACCATGGTGCTTATTCTTGTGGTCTCAAAATGGTATGAAAAACCCGGGATTGTGGGTTCTTTTGCCCTTTTTATGTCTCTCTTATGACATAAAAAGGGCAGAAAAAGGATGAGATTTAATCAGTAAAAGTCTGACACTCCCCCCTGCTCCGTCCACAGCAAGACAAGTTATTTGATGATTTTCCTATCCGTAATAAAAAAGGGTATGAAAAAAGGTAACAGTCACTCACATGATAGTGAAAAGCTACATTTTCTGTACAAAGCTAAACGCCATAATAATTCTGAATCTCTAATGCTACCATTAGTCTACTAAACATGACCCGCTAGGGAGTTAGTTGTAGCGTTTGATGTTCAAAGCAAATGAATGTATGGACCTATGTACAATGCTGAATTTGGAAATGCAAATTATTGTGTAAAAATACCTTCAATCATAATTACAGAGAGATGAGAAAAAACTAAGTTAATTTGATGAGAAAAGCAATAATTTTTTATTTAGCGACAACGAATGACAAATATAAATAGTAATAATAGCCAAAAGCATTTTTCCTACAGCCCCAAGCAATGAATTCACGTTAACGTCATTGTAAAAATAAATCACAATGTAAAACTAAAAACACACTGTACGGTATAGTTATATTTTTCATACAACGCTGTCATTTATGTTCTGTGTTTATTCATCACAATTAAGTTAATGACGTCCATAATAAACACTGAAATTATTAATTATGAGAACGACAGTTGTAATTATCATTTTATGAAAGCAACTTATTTATTCGTTAAACTCATTTTGCTCATAATGTAATCAACTCGGAGTATTATTGAGATTTAGTTCTATCAAGGTTACACTAATTTGATTTACATTATTAAGTACCTGTTTAAGTCGTAAATAATTAACTTGATATAGGAAAACGTTTAGTGTTTTAGACGGACCAAAATAGATAAAATGAATATTGTAACGTCAGTTTATTTTTATCGATAATCCTGAGACTATTTTTTACTCCATTTAAGACACAATTCTGAACCCAAAAAAAGAAAAAATATTTAATCATAATGATGATTGTTGACATCACGGTCCCGCAGGACGAGAACCTCGTGAAAACCGAGACAGATAAGCTAATCAAGAATTACTTGGTTCGCGAGATTATCGACATGTGGGATGTGGATTCAGCGATCATTGTACCGATAGTCGTTACAGCTAATGACTTAATAGATCACAAACGTATTTAAGATTATCAAAAAAAGTAATAGTTAATACTTGACGAATTCTAACGTAATTTATTCCCATAGGCAGCGACGAAAACGATAAGTTTTAATGGAACTCTAAGGTTCTCAGCAACAGACGGCAATATTGCACCTGAACGTTGTATCTCAACTTATTAAAAAAATACCTTTTAAAACATTCACAGACAAAAACAACTCAAGATTCGTCGTCTTTTAACTTGTATCTACAAACGTTACAATAATAACACACAAAGAAGAAACAACGCCAATTACAAAGCTTATTAAATAAGTCAAGTCAAAGACGAAGGCTTTGTAAGATACACAAAAGTTTTGCAGATGTAAGAAACTCCTGCGTCGAGAACTCGGGACTTCTCGGAACTTACCGAAAGGCCCCGAAGTAAGTAACATCTGCGTATGAAGTCGGATGTGGATTTAGTTTAAAACTCTTTGATTGTGATGTTGAACAATCGTTTGAAACACAACAACACACTTGTAAAAGAAATCTGCGTCTTGAGTATATTGGTATAGAGCTGTTTTTTTAATGCTTAATCTTAACATTAAGTGCTCTGAGGTTGTTGGAAAGTAAGTAATAATTTTTTACATGACATACTTCTTGGTCCTTCCCGTCGAAGTATGCGGAGGATATAATATAAAAAAACGACAATCAGTAAGTTATGTACTAGACTAGTAACATATTCCTTTTTTTTAAAGACTTAGTTTGATCTATGATAAATGTTTATTTTTTCATAATTGCAATATGTATTTTATCCTAGTTATTTAAACATAACGTCGCTTTCTTTAAATCCAATTCATATTCATACCCTCAGCGCTTTTATTTGCATTCTTCGTTGTTGATGGCATTACTATCGAGAATATTATCCATTATATTTTTATTGATATTTATGTCAACCATAACAATAAAATTATATTATGTTGATTTCGGAATGATGTAGGGATCATTTTGATCACACACACTTGGTTCAGTATCTTGTTTTTGCGTGAAAGAATGAGAACCTCCTCCTTTTTTTGAATTCGGTTAAAAAGGAAAATAAACTTTGCCCGACGCGGTAATCAAACTCAAAACCTCACGCACAAACCAACTAATCATGAGCAGTCAAAAACATAAACCAATCCTGTTAAATTTGTAGGAGACGAAACGATTGTGACGTGTCTATGCCTAGTCATCCAATATCACGTATTGTAGGAATTACCTCCACCACTTACAGAAAAAGGAAATAAAAAATAATATTGAAATGATTATTCTCATTCTTGCTTGAGACTGCTAGGTTTACGCACCTAGCAGTCTCAAGCAAGAAAAATACAAATATACCTATTTGTAAATTAATTTTATAGCTTTACTAGCTGTGCCCAGCGGTTTCACTCGCTGCCCACTTAGGGCTATGAAAAATAGATGTTGGCCGATTCTCAGACCTACCCGAAATGTACACAAAATTTCGTTTAAATCGGTCCAGCCGTTTCGGAGGAGTATGGGAACGAAAACTGTGACACGAGAATTTTATATATTAGATTTGATGTCTTAATATGTATCGGCATCGAGAGTTTTACGTGTCTACGTAGGTAAATAAAATATTTTTTTTTTATTCTGCAGATTTGCAAAAAATAATCTGCATGTCTTCCTAAATGAGACGTAGGCATGTAGGATGAGTTAATGAATTCCTCAGAATCGGCCCTAAAATGCCTTTTAATTATTACGCCAAAAACACTACATGATACAGCTGATTCTTAGAGTGCGCGTGTCCGCGAGGACACACGTAACTTGAAATAATTCGGAAATTGCTTATCCAGGTAAGCACACGTTACCAAATCGGAACTGACAGCTTAATCTAACTTTGACATCTTAACTTAACATAACTCAGAGGCCGACATACATAAACATTACTTAGCGCGTGCCTTAGCCTGATAAGTGTCTGATTTGAGAATTTGAATGTAGAACTAATAGATTCCTTTATAATATAACTAGCTTTTGCCCGCAGCTTCGCTCGCGTTATTTTCGGGGTAACACAGTTCCTCCTTTCCGGATTTGCAGGTACCTGCTACCTGCAGTGTTTTCCCCTTCCGCCTTATTGATTAGTAATAGCAATGTTAAGTTTTCCCTTATCTTCCCTCTTTCTCCCTCATATCTCAATCTTTTTTAAAAATAAATAGCCTATGTCCGTCTCCAGGGTCCCAACTATCTCTGTACCAAAATCATCAAATCATCATATTTATCAAAATCGGTTTAGCCATTAAGGCGTGAAACCGTAACAAACAAACAAATTAACAAACTCACTTCATTCAATCAAAACTGCATTCAAAACTTAATTAGAGTTTGATAAGTCCTCAATTGGAAAACCTGCAATTAGACATATTCCCAATTCTATCTTCAATAGTCTGACTAGCCTTTTCGCAACTACAACATTTTTAGCTTACCATGGCTTCGTCATATTAGCCAAAGTTTGTGCTAAGTAGCGTCTAAAGATTTTGGGACCCTACCTCTTTACATGCTATACGTATAGGGTGTAATCAAACTAAGACAAGGTTACCGAACTGTGGGCTTTCAGTTTCTAACCCTGGGACGTTCCTTTGCACGTGGTTCCCCTATTTTAAGATCCAATCTTTGCCTGATCTTGTGTTTTCCGTTTTCTTTTGTTTATCCTGGAACTGTATTACTTGTAAGTACTTTTATACAACGATTTGATTAACGGAGTTGTTTTTTTTCTTCTAAATATCTGAGAAATTAATTGTTTAGTTTTTAGGAATCCTTATAGCATCACTTTGTTATTCGTCTGTCTGTCTGCCAATACCCTTTATCGCGGGAATGCATGAAGAAATCGATTGAAATTAAAACCCAGTGCTGTGGTTTTTTTGTGCTGTGAAAAAATCAACCCAATAAGACCACGCAGTCAAAAGATATGGCCATTTATGTCGCAATACGGAACCCACGATGCGTGAGTCCGATTCGCATTTGACTAGTTTTTTGCCATAGATACGCTAAGACGCTAATTGCGAAGATTTAATTATTGCAATTAATTCAAAGCCAACGCTGCTCCGTCCTCAGTAGGGTTTTTCAGAAAAAAAATGTTGTTGCTAGGTTTTTGGTTTTACATTGTGATTGGAATATTTAAGTATTTTATTTGCATGTATTCAGAAACAAAACTATGATTGCAATGCTTTATTCTTTTACTTACCAATATTTTTGTCAAATCCTCTTCCATATAAATATCTACTTACTTTCATCTGATACAGGGTTCAATGTCCACCAACACAGGATACAAAAACATACACATATAGACCATATTCTAATCTACATAGACATTACAATTCAAACAACATAGAGTGTTCTACCTTTTTTCAAACAATAACATTGAAAGGACTCCAGGGATACGAAGGATCAGAAAGGAATAAAAGTGGATCAAATGTTGCCATTTGAACATAAAAAAAACAATACACTTCGTATTTTATGCTGGTAACACCGTTAACGGGGTACGTATAATAATCTTCATTGTGATGATTTGAATTAAGTATCTGGGTTTATAAATAGAGCCTAAAAAAGCCTGTGATAAACAACGCAAAAAATATGTCAAAACTTTTTTAGATTTCATGTACGCAAAATACGCCATTAGACGTGGATTTGAACCCATTATACAATACAACAGCTTTGAGGTATTGCTAACTTATTTACATTTGGCAAGAATCCTAATTAAAAAAAGTTAAAGTAATTCAATTTTCTAATTAAAATTGACCTGTTTAAAAGTTTAATATCTCAAATTCGACGAAATGCACGTAATCAAATAGAACAAGTTCCACGTCTATTACTGCAAAGCTCGACTTATTTCTAGCGGCTATCGTCCCTCAAAAGAACTCGAGTGTCATTGAAATACTCATTTAATAGGAGTGCAGCTTTCTAAGAGACCAGTTATATTGGATTCTTAAGATGTTCTCTTGAAAAGCACAGTGTCCGGAGCACGGCCTATACCGGTACTTGCACAATTACTTTGCCTCTGAACTAAACCTTATTATAACGAAAATAAAGATCAATATTCTGCAAATTCACAGGTTACATTACACTGAAAGGTTTATATTGAAGTCGATAGAACAAACACTTAATTTGAAATAAATAAGGTTCTAATTTATACTACTAGTAAGGTTTACATTGACACAAGGATACACAGGGAAACAGGAAAAACGGGGCACAAATAACATCCACTAAGTGTAATACAGTACAGAAAATTAATTTATTAAACGTATTATCTTACAAAAAACATTATTTAATAAATAAATAATTATAAAAAATTACTTGACATGTTCGAAATGGATGTAATCAATCGACAAGTACACAGATTTTAATGGAGGAATTTGGTACTAGATACCTACAGGATGGCATCCGCACTACGCGGACTGACCATAGAGGGCAGGTATATCACAATGTGTTGATAGTTAATAACAATTGTCAATTGACATAGAGTAAAGGTCTTATAGTAGGTGGGGGTGATTAAACAGTTCATGCCTCAACCTCTTCCTCTTTTACCTTCTGATCTCCTGGCTTGCCCTTGGACCAGTCTGGTTTTTTCTGTGGATGCAAAAAGAGTTTTAATTAATAAACATTCATTGTATTGATGATTTGTTTCGAGAAGCCGATAGCGCATCACGGCTATATTCCCACATACGCCCACGATCCAAACTGCTTAATTTTGAAGAAGCTGGTCTCATAAAAATATATACAGATGCTGTTGTAAAATACCAAGTCAACATGTGGTGCAAGTTTTATTTATAATGTTTTTGAAATTACATTATGAACATTGAAATGTTTGAAATAAAATTCACACCGGACCGCCATTTCTCAGTAGAAGCCATCAGTGGTGCTCTTTTTTCAGTAGACCCACCGCACCATACGCTGAATTTATGAGCGTAACTTTATTGTCGCGGCTCGCTTAAAGGCGTATGGTCCGGTGAAATAATTGGTTCGCGAATTGTATAAAATAATCGTGTAAAGCACACACTTCAAAGCCTTGAAGTAGATATAACACATCTAAGAAAACTTTACTATAAAAACTGAAGCGTTTTGTGTAGCAACCTAGAAATAACCGTTTTATAATACAAGTGTGTTCTGTGTGCACTGTGGAGCGCATGTTGTATCACACAAAAGCTTTATACAATAAATCTGCTAAGGGGCCAAAATGCAGCATAATCGCAGCTATCCTCGTTATTGTTCCTTAGAAAAAGCTTCATTAGAAGGAGAAATAACGAGAAAAAAAATTTTGTACCTCGTCCTTGAACACAGGTGGACGGATGAACTATCCAAAAGGACTTGACGCCAATCTTTAATGTATCTGAATTGGCAAAGATCTTCAGCTTCAGTGAAAAATAAACTAAGTAATTGTAGCCACTCTAATAACGGTACATCTCATAGCTGTGCTGAAAGAATAACATGCCGCGTGTATGAGCAACGTCTAAATTAAAACGTGTCTGTACGCGTTCTCGCTTAACTTTCTATTTACCTTGCCGGCAGCGCCACCCTGTGAAACATCGCATCATGATTTTGTAACTATATTATTTTCGTTTCTATTCTACTTTGACAAAAAGTTTTAATAACTCTGGTACTCTTTTCTATATTTCCGACAAAATAATCCTTATGAGATTATTAGTAATACGTAAAATTGCTACAATTTTCAAATATTCGAAGGTATAGAGACGAAGTGTTGTTATTTTTTAAAAATACGTGTGATAGTAAAACTGTGTGAGCGATGCGAGTGTCTAACCATGTGATGGGTGTAAATGTAAACATATTATGTTGATAAGTAATTGAAGATCTTTTACACAAATAACACAACAATTTTAATAGACCTATTTGCAGATTTATTTTAGAAAGTTAGTCACTGAAAGAAATAGAAGAAAAAGCTTTTGGTAATGTAATTCTAGATCCTATTATAGAGGAGTGGCGAAGCTTTGCAGGGGAATACCTGAATACTGAAATAAACTCATTTTTAAAGTTAAAACTTGCAGCGTAAGCTTTTGGTTGGGAAGGAGTTAAATTAAAATGTTAATAACAAGATTGCAAGTCACATCTACATAGAGTTGAAGCTGTATTTAACGCGTCATCCAAACTCTTTCTCACCTTGTTTTATCAGGTTTGGATGTTTTACGGAATTCAAAAGATTTATCGTAGAAAAGAACAGTTTATTTATATTAAATTAAAGGGTAATTAAAAAATAAGTTCATCATTTGTTCAACAGTAGTGAATGATTGTAAGATATTGACTGTTAGTTTTAATGTTTTGGTCTACTTCTTTCCAATAGCCCAATCAGCTTTCTCCGCTTTCTTGGCCTGTAGAAGATGATCATGTGAATGATGTTTATTGTTAAACATTAACACTAAGATAATATATTAATTGTTAAAAACATACTGTAGGCGTCGGGAGTCGAACCCATGAACTGGATGCAGTAGAAGCAATTATAAATTATGAAGTCAATGAATTAAAGAAAATTATAGAAGAAAGACGAGTGGAAGAATTTTAGTTGAAAGACACTTAGTATCTAGAAGAGACAGATGAAGCTAATAATAGTTTACTAGTTGAAGAATGTTAGACAGAAAAAATCATCGTAAATAATCGTTGGTATAGTTTCTCGTGTAGTAAAGAATCGTGTGATATTGTTACAAGACTTGAAAACTTAAACTTCAATGTTGTATTGTTTGCTCAGCTAAATTTTCTAAGACGAACATTTAATTCTGTGAGTTCAGTAGCAATACATGTACTTCTGTCCACTACCTTATTTGTCTCAAATGCCTACTTGTTAACTTGAGCATTTTATTTATACTTAATAATTCTATCTACGACATTCAAAACTATTGCTTCGTTATCAATATTAAAGTCTATTTTCGAACTACCATCAATATTATCAGCTAGGATTATATAAATGTGAACGGTGTCAAGTATCTTACCTCTTTGTCTTCCTCTTCAAGGGTGAACTCCTTCTTTTTGACAACCTTCAGCTGGTTACGGAAGTTGAACTCAGCGGCCTTCTTCTGGAGCTTGGCGAATTTGTTCTCGTATTTGGACACCTTCTTTAGTGTGGGTTTGACGCTGGAGTAAAAGATTTTATGTTAGCATTCCATATAAACGATAATATTGCTGCCTTCCAGATGAATTCACCAACAACGACTGTTTTTGGTGACTTATTTGGATGGTTGTGACCTGTTCCACAAGAACAGGCCATAACCACTACTACTACTGCCATATCTCTAAGTTTGTCGGAGAAATTCCGTCCACAAAGCCCTTGAGGACGTTGTATGGTATAGGTGATCTAGCTTTAAGGTTTCATAAATTAGGTTTGGATCAGTTACATTTACCGGTTGCAACAAGATGGATGGATCAGGTTTATTACGCAATATGTTCGCAAATATCGATTTTCATGATAGACTAGATTAGATAGAGACCAGATTAATTGCATAAGTGGAACACTATAGGGTAAAAAATAATGACATTTTAATGTTGGTGGTTATAAAAAATATTTATAGAATTTCAATTTCTAATCTTTTAGTTTAGCTATTTACATTTTAAGCCAGTGTTTTTCATGGACCGAGGAAGTTAGAATTCGGCTTACAACGTACAAAGTCCTTTGTATTTTGCGGTGTGTATTCTGTTCATATTTAATACCGCTGCACGATACAATGCGACCGTAACAAAGGGAGTCCAGTCGCGGTAGAAACATAGCTCTTAACCGGACTTTGAATATTTGCTAGTAATTTAATTCACAGACATATCCATAACTAACCTCTTACTGACTCTAAAAGTGTTTTATGAAATTTAGATTCACTTAGAGATTTTGAGGAGTCAATGTAGCCTCTCGTACAGAGTACGTTCGTACGCTCTTTGAAATCTTCGAAACCTTATTGGATCAATTTGTCCGTCTGTCTGTCTGCCTGTATGCAAAGACCCTTTATCTCGTTAACGTGCTGAGGTATCGAGTTGAAATAAAAAAAAAGATATTTCCTAATCTGTGGTCCCTTTGTACTGTGAAAAAATCGTCTCTCTAAGTTTAAGAAGTCAAAAGATATGACTGTTTATGTCGAAGGTTTGTACGGAACCATCGGTGACATAATCGGTCTTGTTTATTCTATCAAAGTTTCTTCGAAATCGGATCGAATCCAAAATTTTAGATTATTGCACGAAACAGAAATTATGAGTCACTTAAATATTTCAGATTTTATCGCTAGCTAGTTATTAGATAGCACTGTTGTAAACGGAACGGAAAGGATACCCAGAACTGCTTGAGATTATCATAATTTAGCTATTCTGTCTGAGGATAAGGGTACTCACAATTTGCCTCTGAGGTCGTTGACTTGAGAGTTCAGGTCCGAGATCTGTTAAAATAAAAATTGTCTCAGAAATCAATGATCAAGAAAACACGTCGAGTTAATAAAAATATAAGCAGATATAAAGATATAAATGTTATGAAGTCTACAAAACTTAAGTTATACTTTTGTTTTCATTCCAGGTAAACTAGGATAGGAATTGAATCAAATAAATTAGTTGTCTTTGAAATGAAATTAAAATTATGAAAGTAGACAATAAAGAATCATTAAGTGAAGTTAAATGTGAAATTGTAGGTATATAAAATTAAACATTATAGATAGATAATAAGATAAATAGAAATAAAATAGGGATAGGCTTTTTAATAAAAAGGTAACATTTTACAAACCGCCAATGAATTAACTTTATGAAATCATTTCACAAGTTTGTTACAAAAAAATAATTAAAAGTATAGAAATAATAAATAAAGAACGAAGTAAAACACAACAAACAGAAGTTTCAAACTTGTGCAACGTTTGAAATTACAGCTGAAGAAACCTCATGCAATGCTCGTTGAGAATTATGTCACATGGAAAGCTCCCAAACTAAAAAAATCAGAATAACCACAAAATCAAACCCATAACCAAGATTATTTGAAAAAAGAATTCGAAATATTAATACTAGAAAAGCACAGAACAAGATATAGAGCTGAGCGTAGATTAGGCAGTGTTATTTGCGCGCTGAAGTCTTGTTTTAATTTCTGTGGTCTGTAGGAACATTTATACCATCCCAGATCAAGGTTGTGACCTCCTATATATCTTAAACTTGTGCTCTTTACCTAAATTTAACGTGGGCTATATAAGTACAGGTACATCTGACATATTCGTGCATGAGATCTACTTATCGTGCCTCGTGATTGGTAGCTGGCCGCCTGCAGCTCCTGTGCCTCAACAATCTAGATTTATTCACAAATGTACATAGAAATGTGCAGGATATTATACATGTGCAACATATATAACACGAGCGCTAACAATATGTACTGCTTCGGCTGCGAACGATCGTGCGTCGCGCGTCGGCTGACAGTCAACTGCTTCTAACGCTAGGCTAGTCAGTGATCGAAGTTGTAACATATTGAGCGCTTGTCGGAATGCGAGTTAATTTAAAATGTAAAATGTTGCGATGGAATCAATTCTGTATACATCGGCGATCAATGTATGAGTACCACGTTGCAGAAAATGTGTATCATGGAGTGACGGTGCAAAATCGATCCAGACTTGCAAATGTGGGTATGTATGTAGATACAGATGTGGGTACTGTGTGTCTTTGGACTCGCAAGTGAGCATAGTATACACCACTCCGTGTCCCGGATAAGTGATGCAGACGTCCGAGCGGCCGCTACGCGCTCGGACAGGGAGGGGGCGGGCAACATCGACCAGAGCATGGCACTTTCAATTTAAACACTCGGTGTATACAGGTATTGCAAAAGGTTTGTGGGGTATATATCAGCAACCGAACACGCAAACAAGTCGCGCGGAATATTACGGCACATACGTGAAAAGTTGGAGATTTGGAACAAGAAGTTTCACTTACACTATGCACTTGCGTGTGCCAATGGAGGAACCAGTCCAGCGTTCCAATTACACCTTAACGGTATCTCTAATTGTTATCTTAAAAAGAGAAAATTCAGTTTGGCCTCTAAACTCGCCACCACACATGAAGCGACACACGGCAGATGCAGCTATTATCATTATGCTTGATTATGTACTTGAACACTTTTAAATTATTATTAAAGTGCCATACTATTTTAGATATGATTTAATAAGGTATCTTAAGGGATAGTTGTTACGTAGTATTATATTATAGAGTCGTCATGCAACAGGCAAAGCTTTAGCTGGTAAGTGGTTTGGTGACGAGATGACTCAGTAAGGGTGATCATGAGAAGCACATCGAGAGATGACCGACACGACACATCAATCGAATATATACATATACGTATAGACGATACATGAACAATATAGTTTTGCAGGAGACGTGATCGCGCTATTGATAACATAGATATAAACAGAATACATAACATAGAGATGAGACAGTTACGCGAGCATGCAGCGGTGAGGCGCGGGCCTGCCGCCAGTAGTGAGTGCAGTGTTGTTACTGTTACGCCGGTGGCGGTTACTGTAGTTAGTGTAGTTAATGGTGTAAGCTCCATGTCAGATGACGCGATCGGCGGAGATCGATTTTGCACCGCACGCCTGCCGAGACGCGCCGCGAACCCGCGACCCTCCCACTACGACACATCACACGCGCTCTACAATACTCCACTAACGAAACGACCTTCCACCGTTATTTACAACTCAACAACAAACAACCGAAAACTTACAAAGCGTTATCAATGTATAAACACGAACTGTCACACGCGCACGTTTGTTACAGAATCGATGACTGTGATATTCACAATGGTTATAAAGTATTGGGCAATACCTCATAATCTCTTTTCCTGACTTCATGTTCCAAATCCCACTTCTGGCCCTCACACACATACAAGCGGTCATAATACTCCTGTATTATTCTCTTGAGCATTGCTATAGAAAAAGGAAAGACATATTATTGAGCCAGCAGAATGAGCATGGGCATCGGTGTGAGTGACCTGACGGCGCGGAGCATCGTGTGCATGTGTGCGGTGAGCCGTACAACTATCATGTCATGTCGTAACAACTAAATCAGAATCAACTCATATCATGTCATATGCATTCCCAATTCCTAATTTATGTAGTTTACCTCCATTTTCCTAATTTCGATCGCTCGTTCTAGTTCATATTTATCCCCCTCAAGGTTGTATATTCTGTGCCAGTACATTTGACAAATGGTCTGGAGTTCCGCTAAAGAAAAACAATCACATTTTAAGTTTTGAATAATTTTCGGCGCTTCGTTGTCTGTCTCACGGTTCTGTGTTGATGCTGTGTAGTGGACTCGACATGGGGATCCTCGACTGGTGGAACAAAGCGTAAGCGAAGCTACATGATCAGTACTGAGGTGGGTATCAAATGGACTATTACTGAAACATAATTCAATGTTGTTATTGACTCAAAACTCGATGAGAGTATCTACAGAAACTATTGCAGCTTTGGAATTTGCTACAACGGGTCGTTGTTATTTCAGCGTTTTTTAATTTACTTTGTTATCCACACGGTTAAGGTTGAAAGGTATAATTTATTTTCAGCTCCGTCAATCGACATTTATAATATTGCTGCGAAAACAAAACAATATTTTAAACTAGTCACATTATCGGCATGAACTACTCAAACGAGAGCGTAATATATAAATTGCGTAGCTCCCAAACCAGGTCAGACCTCGAACGCTCTGCGGGCCACCTCCATCTCGTGATCGTACTTCTCCTCTTCAAGCTTGGCGATACGCTGATGGTAACCGGTTATGATGCTCGTGAGAGCCGCTACAACATCAACCAAGAGTTACTCGCGTATCCGCACTTGTACCAAACGTCCGAACGTCGACACCGCGCGCCATCGACCATCAGTTAGCCAGTGTGAGTGGAAAGAAAGTTTAAGGACGGAAATATAGAAGATAGTGAGTATACGCAAATATAATCAACGATATCAATGAAGTTTAGAAGAAGTAGAGAAACGCATTAGACAGAGAGGCCTGAGATTGTCGGCCGGACACACCATTAAAGTTTTTGTTAAACCAGCTGACGAAGTAAGAACAACACGCCACTTGACATATCACAAGTTACGTTAATTTTGTTTAATATTTGAAAGTAAAGTTTTGTGAGTTTTGTGAGTCGACACAAGAGAGCTGTTCGTTGTCAGCAGCTCATCTCTCTACCTCCATATCTTTTCTTTTAACGATGTATTCCAGATCGAACTTTTCGTCTTCAAGCTGTCCGATGCGTTCGTGGTATTCTTTGCAAACTCTCCTAATCGTATCTATAATGTGACATAACACATGTACAATATATGTAGCTTATGGTGAAGCCCTATGTGAGAGAAACACGAACATGGTTCCTTCATGTTGTGAAGTGTATGATGGCGTATTGTATGGGGTCTTTACAAATGTCCACTTGTTGGCTATAATATGTCATGTGAGGGATGTACAAGATAAAAATTAGGGGCATCATTTCTGTATAACGGGAATTGAACAGATAAATACCTTCATTTGCATCTTCAATGTTCTTGGGTTTGCCGCACCTCTCTTCGATGATGCGCCTCCTCTCAGCCGCTTTGCGTTCCTGCTCCTTCTTCAGTTCCTCAGCGGCTTTCTTACGCAGCAACAACTGTTGGGGGATGGAGCAAGAACTAAGTATACCACTCCCACGATATATAAAATTGGCAAGTTAAGTTTTCAATTTCCACTTACCCTGAGCTTCTTCTTCCTCTCAGGTGTCATGAAACCCTTCTTCGCCTTCTTGGCTTTGGAGGCCTCCTCCATGCGCTTGCGCACCTCAGCGCGCTTGCGGTCAATCTCGGCCTGTTTGGCCTTCTTCGCCTGGAGACAGTGTACATTGGTAGAGAGTGTTCTTATTAGTTACCTAAATTGTGAGCTAGTGTTATGTGTGTGACAGTTATGTTGTTTGTGTGTGTAAAATATTTTTGGATGAATATGTTGTATGTGAAAGAAGAGTTTTATATGTAAATGTGCCTGACTTTTTCTAGATTGTCTGTGACTGTGTGTTTCTGTTTGTGTGTGTATATGTGTTTGGGAACAATAATATATTTTTGGCTCTGTTAAGTATTTTTGTGTTTATCTTAGTGTGTGATGAATGTTTAATAAATGAATAAATTATACGTATAGTGTAAATCGTCCATTAGACGATTGCTGCTCGTCGTTACTTTACCTCCTCGAGACGTTTTTTCTGGAAAAGAAAGAAATAAATCTCAGTATACGCCAATAACCTGTATAAATAGCTTGGGTTAACGTGTTTACTTTTGCCACAATTACCAGCAGAATGTAGTGCACAGATCAAAACAGAAAAACTTATTTTTAGAAAAAAAAAATTATTTTTTTTGGTTAAAAATTACACCAAGTGGATTTGAATTTAACAAGGTTCCAATTCTTTTCAGAAATTAATGATGATGTCTTTTTTTTAATATTTCTCAATTACCTAACTATTTATAAAAAAAATCTCAACTATCTGTCTCTTATCTAAACTATTGTGCTGGTAGTTTATCAATCATTCCATACCAAAGCGCTGGGAGCAAACAATGCAGGTAGACACTCAATTTTTTTTATTTTTGTTTCAGGACATTTCAAGAACATATCCCTATTTTTTTTGCTCGCCAGTGTATGGTAATAGAATGAAAGTTGGACTGTTATATCAGTGCGAATGCAATCACAGTGTGCGGTATGAGTTGTGAGGTAGTGCGGGCTCTTAAGTGAGTTACTAAATCAGTACTTATGACTAGGTTCATTAAGTTTCATATTGCTTTGTCGTTATCATTTTTATTTTTTTGTGGAGCAGTAACTAAAGTTATTACAATCATTAAGAATAAAGGTTGGGTAAGGATATCTTTTAAAAATTATGTGTGTAAAGTATTAGCGTTGTATTTTTTTAAGTATATAGGTAAGCAGGTTAAATCTCTTCAAGATGTGTTTTTGTTGCTTTTTTAAATTCTTTTAAGTGTAATTAAAAGCTAAGTGCGAAAATTATAACTAGAAAAAATATAAAGTAGTGTTTTGGGTGCAGAATCTAACTCTGTGCGTTATTAATTATTATGTCTATAAGCTTATTGTTACTTTTATTTAAAATATTAAATTTTTGCATCATTAGTTATTAAAAAAGTCGACACTGATTCTTACTGAACTCAATCGACTTACAACTTTATTTGTAAAAATAATGAAATTGCTGCAACAAATACTGTAAAATTAAATAGGAATAAAATCTTTCATCTCATAAATAGTTACATTGTTTAATATGCTTTTAATGTTTTTTTTTTTGCTTTTTTTAACTTTTATCGATTCTTTTTTTTAATTTAAATTTAACCAACTATTTTTTTGAGTTTTTTTTTTCTATGAGAGCCAATTCATCTAAATGTATAAATTTTGTAACTTATATCATAATTGTTTTATCACTGATAGTGATAATGGAATGCTATTTGGTGTGTGTTGTGTGTCTGTGTCAATATGCTTTGGTTAAAAAAGCAAAACAATTACCTTTGTCTCGAGGAGACATAGTATTCGGTACTACACGGTGAATCCACAGCGAAGACAATGTTTCGTAACGGTAGAACAGCCCCAGGATACACGGAAAGTAATAATGAAACAGAAGAAATATACAAGAAACATGTTAGATTTATAATCATTCATTTGTATATGTGTATTAGCATCTGTAGGTATAAGTATACAAACGATCTATATTTTGCAAGAAAGTTTTTACAAACACTTTTTCACGTCTGTTTTAAAAAACAAGATGAGGCAGGCGTTTCATACCCGACAACTCTGAGAAGAAACAAACTCATAGGTTTTTTTTAAGGCCCAGATAAAAATATTGGTCACCTTACATGAGGACTATGCAGATTAGTGTCTGAAATGGTCTTTTTAAGAAAGCACCATACAGATTGAGTGGACCTGTCTAGTCAGTGCAAGCATTTGTGAGTTATCGTGTAGCTCCACTCATAACTCAAGGAGCTCAACGACAAAGAATACAACGATAAGTTTTCCCAAAGTTTGACTGCTAGAGAATGCCTGATATTATTAAGTCCGACTATGTACCACTATTGTACATGAAGTTTAAATAAATAAAATAATTAAAAAATCCTATTAAAAACTAAATTTTAATTTGTAAAAAAAAAATTGAAGAAATAAAAAGTTTTTCCTTGTTTGGAATTGAACTATGTCATTAACCAAGAGAGTTCATAGAAGACATATTCAAAGGTATTAAAATAATAATTTCTAAGATTTCGTTCTATTTAACGTCCATTGACTTACCTTACTTCATCGGCGTCCGCCATTGTGTTGTTTTTGTTGGTCTAGGAGTCCTGAAATTTAAAAAGATTTTTATTTAATTATTTTTCTGAAATGCTATTGTAGGTTGAGAAGACATTAAAGTGAAAATAAAAAAAAACAAAATAAATCGAAGTTCATTATTGCAATTAATCAATAAGCAATATCTTGAACACCAAACTTTTTAATAAATAAATGGCTACAGTTGTAACAATAAACATAAATAAATGAATTTATGAAAAAGTTTTTAAAATAATTACTTCATATTGACAAGACACCTTGGCAATTAGCAGTTGCACATCTTTGCAATTAGCTCATCAAATGTCAAGGTAGTCAATTTAATGTAAATCTGTCATCGGTACAACAAAATATTATTAACGACGATAAATAAAGCGTATTTGGCCATAGTCATGAGAAACAAGATCGTTATTTGAAACTATTTGGAAGAAGGCCAAAACGTCGACGTGTGAATACCGACATTTGATACTTGAAATCCGGTAACCCACCAAAGATTTTCCATATTTTACTGTATATTAAAATGAGTCTTATTGCATTTTCCGAGTACTGCAGACGTATACTTACATTCTTTTCAGTTCTGAAATTGCTTGCAGAGTTCAGTTTACAAAATCATCAAAAAAAAAAACTAAAACAACCTAAAATTAGATCATGAAAATAGGTACGATGAGGATCGTAAAAGAATCTGTGTAATAACGGTTGCCAACGTAATGAAAATTCCACAATTAGGTTCGGGCGTGCTCGGGCATAGTCGGCTAAGTTCGGGTGGTGCGCGGGCGACTGAAATAGGTTGGCTCGCATACAGCGCATCCTAATTTGGTGGCGCGAACGCTCCGCTTAGCTTACTCGGGTTTCGGCCGTTATACAAAGCAGACCGATGTAGGGGATGTTGAAAAGTAAAACGATATTTTATTAACCGACAAACATGGTGGCACAAATTCCAATTATTTTTAAAATAACTCGAACAAACTCAAACCCGAACACGTTTAGGAAAATGAGTCGTACATGGTTAAAAGTTTCTACGAAGTTTAATTTCTTAATGTTATCTTATGTATCTTATTTCATTTTCCCTATGTGATCCACGAGGAAATGTTGTACTTTAATTATACTTTAAGAAAACATATACGTTATTACATGGTTAGATGCTTTAAGTATGGCATGCGAAAGTTCGCAAAGGATTTCCGATTAGCGCGTGACCCAGGAAATAGAAAATTGGACAATCAGATAAGGTTTTAGTCCGATCCAATGTCTATGTCAACTTCGTCCAGAAGACAACGATGACACTCGAGATCTTTATCAATGACGTTATAGTTACAGCTCAGAACATTAGATTTTGAATTTACAGAAGGTACACTTATGGGAACATCATTTTGATACACGAAAAGCTCGTCAGTCCACACACTCGATCCCGAGACCGATGCATCACGGCGCAGTGTCCGATTTACCACGACATTGATATATCACTTCACTGAACGTTAAATGCACTTCAATAAACTTGCGTCGGATTACCGTTTTGTTAGTAAAAATATTTTAACTTTCACTAAAACTCACCTAAGGCAAAGAAAAAGAGGATGGCCCTATAGATGGTTCAGCCAACACGAGCCACAGCTGCTGACTGGTGCGAGGCGGGCGGCAAGGTGCGGCGGGCAGTGCGTAGGCGCAGCGCCCCGCCCCCCGCGCCCGCAAGCCCCCGCCGCCCAAGCTCCTGCAGACTCGCCCCGCAGCGCCCGCGCTCACCATCGCACGCCTTCAGTGCAGACATTTTTAGAGCAGTGTCGTTTTGACACCAACACCGAAATAACATCAGATGTAAGCTCCAGTTTGATCTACTCGGATGCCTCGTAAATTGCTGACCGACTGATGCCATGTGCGTTCCCATAAACAATTTTCAATATCAGTTATTTTGATTTTGATTAAAACAACTCGTTTTACGATGTTTTTTCGTATATACTCGATTTGTCCAATAAAAAGGAACAAAAGGGAATATCTAATAGAAAGGCTACGGCTAGATACCGTTTTCCGATAAACCTATAAAGTAAAGAATTGAAAGCTCTATTCTACGTTACATAAACCAGCTTTAATTTTATTCTGCGACCCACATACGCTAGTGAAGTCTTGCGTTACATTTTGAGTGCTTTTTGCTCTTTATTTCATTGATCAATTGAAATACTTTTTTCCCTCGATATTACTTAACTTATACACTTTCAACTGAGAGCAATTATTCAGATAATTTCTGCACATTAACAAACTATATTTGTTGGAACGCACGGAGTATCATGCACAAACTGAAAGTAGTTGAATATGTAAAACAGGTCCGCTCAACTATGCAAACGAAATGTAGGAAATGTGTTTGTGCGAAAACACGGAAGATCATAGTCATTACTCTCGTAATTATATTTGTTGTGATTGTAGTCTATTAATAGATCGTTTATTGATTGTCAATCTGGATGAGCGTTTGGCACCTATAGAGTCCACGTGGCGCCAATAGTTTAAGAACATCGTAGTAATATTGCATATTATAATTATTATTGAAAAATGTATTAATTATTAAACTTACATTATAGATGCCTTTGTACATGTTTGCAGCCTCAAAAAAAAGGACATTAAATCAAATCAAATCAAATCAAATCAAATCATTTATTTCAATTAGACCATTACAGGCACTTTTGAATGTCAAGAAACAAAATGAATCTACAGTCCCGGTCACAAGGCATAATAACTTGTGAAAGTACTGCAGTTGCCCATTCCAAAGCGTTGATCTCTATGGAGAAGAATGGGCAAGAAACTCCATGGACACTCTTTTAAATTCTAATATTTTTACAAAATAGTATTTACATCATTCGTGTTGAGATTATAGAAATATGTGAGAACGATGTAGAAAGACGTGCACAGTAAGAGCGTCCAGAGTAAATAAAAAACAAAATTCAATTTAAATCTAAATAAATTAAAAATGACCGTGGTAGTTAAAAAATGACCAGTCCCAACTGACAGCGCCCGTTCACGAACATGACGTTTGGATCAGCCCCATTCAGCTCGACCATTTTGAAGGGAGCTAAATGACCCGACACACCCGCCACCATCAGCGAGACATTTAAGTGAGCATGACACTATTAACCACCAGGGCTTCGTCAAGTCAATGATAATACATAGCACTCACATATGGGCTTAATAATTATACAATACTAGAGAATTGATTCTATACATTGCAAAGATAGTCTTACAATTTTCTGCAGCTTCTACTATAGCTTCGGATACTTATTAATGAGTTTACCCCTATGCTTGAGGAGCAGGACCAGCATTGAGCCAAGCATTTTTATCATCAATATAATCCCCCAACTTATAATATGCTTGCCTACATAGTGTGCGTTTAATACAAGATTTAAATTTCGTTTCATTCAGTTGAAGAATGTGGGGAGGTATTTTATTGTAGCATTTCAAACAGTACCCCATGAAAGATGAGTCTACTTTAGCTAACCTGAAACCTGGTTGAACTAATTGGTCCCTATTTCTAGTATTATAATTGTGTCTGTCACCTCTTTTACTAAAAAGATGTGAGTTTTTCCTGACATACATGATGTTTTCATAAATATATTGACAAGGTACTGTCATGATGTTAATATCCTTAAACTGTTCCCTTAAAGAATCTCGCCTACGTAGGTTATATATGGCTCTAATGGCTCTTTTCTGCAGAATAAATATAGACTCGATGTCTGCAGCCCGTCCCCAAAGTAAAATACCGTATGACATTATACTATGAAAATAACTAAAATAGACTAGTCTCGCGGTATCAACATCAGTAAACTGACGGATTTTTCTAACAGCATATGCTGCTGAACTAAGGCGTCCTGCAAGAGATGTTATATGCGGACCCAATTGTAGCTTTGAATCGAGTGTTATTCCCAAGAAAACAGTTTTTTCGACGAATTCTAGTTTCTCTTGATTCAATACTATGTCACACTCACTGTTTTTGACATTTGGTAGAGCAAATCTTATACACTTCGTTTTTTTCCCATTTAATACTAAATTATTAGCGGTAAACCAATTATGTACCTGCATTAGGGCATTATTTACGTCGTCAGGATTTGTGGCACGTCTGTTTATCTTAAATATTAAAGAGGTATCGTCAGCAAATAACACCATTTGTGGTTGGTTTTTAAACAAATGGGGTAGATCATTTATATATACTAAAAAGAGGAAGGGACCTAATATCGATCCTTGTGGTACACCCATCTTTACATTTAAACCC
This sequence comes from Ochropleura leucogaster, assembly GCA_958449745.1. NCBI lineage: Eukaryota > Metazoa > Arthropoda > Insecta > Lepidoptera > Noctuidae > Ochropleura > Ochropleura leucogaster. Next base: position 14,649,195 of record OY288206.1, on the reverse strand, counting down.
ATTGAATTGACACCATTTATTTGTACTTGCTGCTGTCTATCATTTAAATACGATTTAACTAAACTAAGGGCAAGTTTCCCTAGGCCGTAATGTTCAAGTTTTAAGAGAAGGGTTTCGTGGTTCACGCAATCAAATGCTTTTGAGAGGTCACAAAAGATCCCTATGGCATCCTGTGCCTCTTCCCACGCAGTAAATATGTGTTTCAATAGGGTGACACCGGCGTCAGTGGTACAACGTCCTTTGGTGAAACCATACTGCTTTTCATGTAATATTTTATTGGTGTTAAAGTGGTTGAGCATTTGGTTAAGCATTACCTTTTCAAACACCTTGCTGAAAACCGGCAAAACGGATACGGGTCTATAATTATTGGTGTCTTTACTGTCCCCAGATTTGAAAAGCGGTATTACCTTGCTGTATTTCATAAGGTCCGGGAAGACTCCTTGGTCCACACACAAATTAAATATAAAGGCTAAGTACGGTGCTATAGTCTCAATGATAGCTTGACAAACTTTAATAGACAAACCCCAAAGGTCTTCGGTTAATTTGATTTTTATTTGTTTAAAAGCTTTAATAACTACAGTGGGGTTAATATGTTTAAACTGAAACTCAACCGGGCATGGTAAAACGTTTGCTCTTAATAAGTCAGCAGAAAGCAAGGGTGAGGAATTTAACGTTTCTGTAGTTTTAATTGGGATACTGGTAAAGAAATCCACAAATTCTTGAGCAACTTCGTTTTTAGTGGTTAGAAGGCCACGTGAAGACTCTAGTGTTATATCATTATTATATTTTTTATTTCTATTAGTTTCACTATTGATTATTTTCCAAACCGTCTTAATTTTATTATCAGCGGATTTAATCTTGTTGCTTATGAATAAGGCTTTAGCTACCTTGCAGGTGTTTTTAAACATTTTTGAGTAAGTAGCAACATAGCGATTGAATGTTTCCGAGTTTATGTAAGGCTTAAGGCCGTAAAGCTCAAACAGTCGTTGCCTACTTTTTCTTATACCCTTAGTTGCCCAATCACTAAATATAAACTTTGGGCTAATAGATTTAGTTTTTATTTTTAGCGTCTCATTGAACTCTGTGTAGACAACCGAAAAGAATTCCTCATAAAAATGATTTACATTATTAATATCATATCCCGGAATGCCTAGACTACTTATTAAATTATTATTAAATTTATTTAAATTGCTGGGTGATTTGTCTAGACTGTATCTGAATTTTTTGTGATGATGTGTAGGACTCGAAAACAACGATTTGACCGCTGTGATCAGAGGGAAGGTAATTAACAATGGATTTATCTAAGAAGTCGCAGCAACAGAAAACATTATCAATACATGTAGCGGTATTTGTAGTGGTTCGGGTTGGCTCCGAAAACACATTCAACAAATTAAATGATTTAAAAAGATTTAAGAATCTACTGCTGTTTGAATTTTAAAAATATTGATGTTAAAGTCACCACAGATGACTATCGATTTATTACCTGTTGCAAGTTTTGCCAAAGCATCTTCCATTACTGACTCAAATATCGAGTAGTTTTGATAATTTGGGGGCCTGTAAACGCACACTATGACATGCTTATCTAGCTCAACACAAGACAATTCAATATTATGTTCAACCGATAGATCAACTATATCAATACGACTTCTAAATTTAATACTATTTTTGACTAAGATTAGTGAACCCCCACGCATCTTAGATTTACGGTTAAAGCAACTGCCTACATTGTAATTTTCATAATTAATTAACATTTCATGATCTTTTAACCAATGTTCGGTGAAACAAACAATATCAAACTTAGTTTTTTCTAAAAACAATTCAATCTCTAGTTGTTTTGAAGAGAAACCTTGAATATTTTGATGGAATAATTTCAAGGAATTCTGCTTAGCCCCTTTTTTAAATTTAGCTATTTGAAAGCCAGAAGGTACCTTGGTGTCTGTTGTCTTACTAGCTAGTTTAAATGAGCCGGAGTGAGCGACAATACTCCCCCGCCTTCCTTGTAAAAAGGTAAATTAGTAGAAGTACTAATATTTGCAGTGTTAATAATTGTACAAAACATAGACATAATATTTATGTCCGAGTGAATATTATAAGCTAATAGCCTAGCTATTTTGTGTCTACAACTAGTAGGTAGAAACACACTACCCCGTGTCGACCTAAGCTTATCAACAACAGTGTTGACATCAAGAAATACAAGTTTGTCACAATAGTGACCTACCAAGAAATGCATATGTTTATTCAGCATGTGAATGTAATTGTTTTGTTTGTTTGATTTTTTATATAAGTATGGAAAAGCACACAATATTATTTTACGACAGTTCAACTTTAACAACTCAGTTACACTATCTGTGATGTCTTCTCTTGTAATTTTTGAACTATTTCCTATAAATATAGTTAAATCAGTATTTTCACTATAGACATTTCCAGTTACTAATGCCATTATCTGTTTATAAGTTAACCCTGGCATACAATTATTTTGACTGGGAAAACTCAGGTTATTACTTAATAATTTACCTACACCCCTTCCTATACTATCTGAGAACATTACTGAGTGAGAACATTCACAACTATCATATATCTCAGTTTGTACCACTTGTAAATTATTTAGTGGAATATTAACTGCATCTTGGTTCAGTATACAGTCCAGAGGCAAATTCTCAGCCTGGGACGGGTCCTCCATTACCTCAGGCTGGGTAGTATCATGGTTGGAAACTGTATGGCAACTACATTGACTCATTACCAACTCATTTGCTGCAAGAATATGTTCCCTTATTTGGTTTTGAGAACTCACATATTTACTAGAAAGGGAACTAAGTGAAGTCTGAAGTACCTCTATTTCAGACTGCAATTGCTGAGTATCTATATTATATATTTTAATACTGTCTTCTAACTTTATTTGATAATTTTTTAACTTAATTATGATTATACTTACTCGTACGTCATGCATGCCTGTGATTTGAGTAATTAGTTTTATGATACATTGATAATTATGTATTTGTATAAATATGCAGCTGAAGTGCTTATTGTTTAATAAATGAATAAATAACCCTAGGTATAAGTGGATAAACGTAAAGCATTATCTACTCTCTCGGAGTCTATGTCAACATCCTTCTCCTGTACTTATCCCAAGTTATTTTTGGTCAGAGCCACATGTCTTCTTCGTCCATACTCCTCTATTACTCGTCATCTCATCAGACACCCCCTTTCTTGCCATATCATCCTTACTAATATTAAACAAGCGAAAGTAAGTTTGTTTGTTTGTTACGTTCAAGCCTTAATGGCTGAACCGATGTTGATGAATTTTGGTACATTTTTTTAAAAGAGAGAAATGAGGGAGAAAGATGGAAGAAAAGGGAAAACTTAGCATTGCTATTATAATAAGTAACGCGCAACAACAAAAACTACAGGTAGCAGGTACCTGCAAATCAGGAAAGGGGAACTGTGTTACCCCGAATTTAATGCGAGCGAAGCCACGGGCAAAAGCTATTTCTTCGTACAGTTCATATTTATACAACATACTCATACCAGATTCATAGTTTAAACTTTTCTCGCGAAATCAGATATGTTTTTTAATCTTCAAATCATGAGCGACGTCGCATCACTGCTTACCACCGGGCGTGTGTGCAATGTAGTCCAAAGTAACAACGCGGTATATAATTAAAATCAGTCCAGATTTTCATACAAGGTGTAAATCGAATCCCAACTGCAAAATGAGCCACCCTGAACAAACTGGCCCAACAAATTATTGAAAGTGCGCTATTGAAATGGTAATTTAAATGACGGTACTCTGAGAATTGCTCTTAAAAATTGAAATTGACCGTGAATCTTTCTTTTAATTGGTTCAAACAAAAGTGTATTTTTAATCCAATATTGGAATAGTACGAGTATTAATCGACTTACTAATGATAATTATAATAATTTAAGATATTCTGGTGACATTTACATACCGAGTTACCTCCGTGCCTCGGAAAGCCCGGCTGTCTATTGTAGATCTTTGTCAGTCGTTTCTGTTAGTAATTGGCCTGGATGTTCAACAGCCAGTCTTACCAAGAGGTCCAATCGTATTTAAAACTACTACCTGGGTTGTGGCAATCAGGTAGGCACTAGCTCCGTGCAAAATACTGGTATTCGGCTGCATCCGGTTAGACTGGAAAAGGTTATGGTTCTGACGATTAGGTACTTATAGTAGTTAGTTGTTAAAGACCGTGACAAAGTTACTTTCTATCAGCATTAACGATGGTGGGAAGGTTGAAAATCTAGGTATTAAATATATGTATTCTAGAATTGGCACAAATTCAAGGAGCTACCAAAGTAGTAACATGAAAAGTTGTAAAATTCATTGCGTCTTGTGTGGACCTTCTTAAGCAAGCAATGCATTATATTTTCTTAGTATCTTTAAATTAAATATCCAACTCAAAGCAATTTTTTACACTATTACAGGTACAATTGAATGTCAAAACTATAAAGATGAAGCTACACTCCCAGTCACAAGACATAATAACTTGTGAAAGTGCCTTCTTCCTCTTCTTCTTTTCGTGCCGATGAAACTCATTTTGTGTTAAATGAAAATATTTTATTTTACATAGCACTTATAAAACGTCGACAAAAGGTGTACGGTTCGGGTTGGTCGTTACCTGCGGTGAAGAACCGGCAAGAAACTCCATGGTTAAAATATTATATAGCCACTTACACAGCTCTCTCAATTGAGCTTCGTTCAAACCAGTGAAACTGCAGTAATTTACCATTAATGGTAAATTACTGCAGTTTTCGAGCACTTATCATTAAAAACTACAGCTCTTTCAGTTTCGCTCACACCAATAAACACTACATTTGATTACAGATTTTAATTAAAGTTTATGTAGGATCGCAGTTGCCGCAACAAACGAGTTCCAACTATTTCTAATTGCGGCATCGTTACAGTTTCACTACCGCTAACGTTTCTGTTGATATTGTCACATAGTTTTATATATATAAAACTTTCACCGGAATTGTGTACCTAGTCACAAATTAAATTTTCAACTTTAAATGTTGTTATCCTGAAATATCCTGCAGTAAGTTATATGATTTTATCCTGCAGTGGTATTCTGTAACAAGTCCCTGTTAATTTTTCGGTAAGTTCTGCTCGAGTGCTACTAACTTTGTGTCTCCTTAAGTCTCGTAGTCGCAAGCGTGACTGCTGAGTACGGGGTCCTGGGTTCGATTCTCGTGTCGAGAATTTGCTCGCTTTGCTATATATAGCCAACTGGAGTTGGCTATATTTTTTGTCCATTTTCTATAGAGATCTATAGAAAATGGACAAATATGGGCGGCATAAATCTCTAATAACAGGATAAAGAAGAGAAGTATCGTGTTTCGAACCGACGAGTTTTTTTTTGTGAATCTGAATCGATTTTGGAAAACCTTTAGTTTACGTTAAGTTTATTGTAAATAAAAATAATGAACAAGATATAAACACTTATAAATCAACAACTTCTCAAACTGCCCGAACATTAATATTGACCTGGATCTATAAATAGCAAGAACAAAGCAAGGAATGGGGCCGTTAAGAATACTCCTCACACAACAATTTTATAGCTTTCGTTAAGAAAAAAAAATCACAAAATTCGGGATAAGACAGTTCCCCTTTCCTGATTTGCAGATACCTGCCACTTGCCCTAGCGCCTTATTTATTGTAATAGCAAAACTAAGTTTTCCCTCTTCTTCCCTAAGGCTCCCTCATTTCTTACTTTAAAAAAAATAGCCTATGTCCATCTCCAGAGTCCCAACTATCGCTTCACTTTTATAATATTAGTAAGGGTTATTAATGGCTAAAAATCGGTTAAAAATATCTGTTCTGACTTTAAATACAATTTGTTTAAACTTAAGCCATATAAGACACACCTTTATAATTATGATATTTATCTATTTTATAGTTTCAGTTAGCCAAAACTTTCTTTTTCAGAGCACTTTCCTTTCTAAAAACACAAATATGTCACCGTAGTCTGTGCTTAATTGTACAAAAAGCCTTGAGACGTCGTCGACGATGTAAACACGGACATCTATTAAAATGAAAAGTGTATATATAAAAATATATCTACACATCTATATATCCACCTACAATGTACTACAAGATGTCCAATATTGGCTCGGGCAGTGCTTGACGTAAACAACTATTGTCATCAGTGTATTTAGTTCGTAATACACGTAAACATGACGACAAAGTCGGACTTATGTAGCAGTTGATGCCCCATAAAAACAAACTGTGAAGAAAAACAACATTTTTCAACTTGTTCAAACATCCTTAGTTCATGTAGTTATTACTGTGCCATGTTATTATAATACATAGTTACTAACCAGTATTTTAAACATGTAAACAAAGTGGTCCAGTGTTCGCAAGCGCCACTGCCAAGCATGAGGTATTGCGTTTGATTCCCGGTTTAAGCACAGTGCCCTAGGATTTTCAAATCAAGAATTTCTCAGTAACAGCTTTGAGTCTTGATTTGTGCTCGAATCATGGCAATAGGACCCCCTATTTCATGTTTGCCCATCCTTCGAGAATACAGATGTTATGTTATAGTATATTTTAAAATAGAAATCAGTCATCGCTTTCTCTCTTTATTATCTCTATTCAAACAAATAGGACCAGAGTTCAACCGAAAAAAAAAAATAACAAAATTTACTTGAGAGGTATTCCTCGATGGCGTGTAAAGCCATGTTATGGGCCCACAGGCGGTATGAAAGATCTGGCACTAAGTTAGGCACTAACTATATAAAAAATACGGCCACGACAAGTCTCGAGCCTTAATTACTTAAATCAAATAGTTTAGTACAATACTATTTTACCAAACCATTTGATTTTGATCTTAATATATATGTAACTGTAAAAGCTCGAACTACGATACCTACCATGAATGATATAACTACTATGAATGGTAAATGTCCATAAAAGTTTGAATTCGAACTTTTACCATCATTCACTTGGTAAACGCTAACATTCGATTTGATTGTCGAAAAAAAATCATCATCACTTTCTCTTACTCACGACTCAGAGTATTCGGATAGGTTAGGTTAGCCTTCGTGGTTTTTTTTTAAGTTACCCAGAAATAGGAGGCCCGCCTAGCGAGGGTCCGTCGACCTTTCTTAGGGCAGGTGGTAATCAGTTGTAAATATTAGAGATGTATTAAACTAAAACCAACATTTACCAGTCCACATTGGTAAAACCTAGCATGTACTGAATTGGAATAGCAAAAGTCCGAAAAAATCGTCCCTTTATAATAAACTAGCTTTTGCCTGCGGCTTCGCTCGCGTTAAATTCGGGGTAATACAGTTCACCTTGCGCCTTATTGATTTGTAATAGCAACGCTAAGTTTTTCCTTTTCTTCCCTCTTTCTCCCTGACAACCTACCTTTTTTTTTAAATTAGCCTATGTCCGTCTCCTGGTTCCCAACTATCTCTGTACCAAAATTCATCTAAATCGGTTGAGTCATAAAAGCGTGAAGAGGTAACAAACAAACTCACTTTCGCTTTTATAATATTAGTAAGGAAGTAAGGATACTTACATTTACCAAGTCATGTCGGTAAATCTTAGGTTTTACTGGAAAATCTTAAGATTTTCCGTAGTTCGAGCTTTTACAGTAACATAAACAGTTCATACAGTTAATATATAAACATATTTTTATATTAGACGTTAATTAATTAAACAGTGTATATTTCTAAAGAAAAAATTGAAAAATCAGACGTATTCTCCAATCCTAAACAAAAGGCAATATTTGGACAATGTCGATCTTAGCTACACGAATTAACCAAAAAAATCCTTGTTATAAAATCTACAAAAGACCCTAAGGCTTACAAAAGAATACCTACGAGAATAAAATTATGTTAATATAACGCCAACTTTCTAGGCAATTTATTATTTTTGGGTCTAGAAATTATTATTATGACGTACGTAGAAACTAGAAACGAGTACCTAATTAAGTCAAACTAAACCAGTCTGACATTTGTGTGTTTTCTGAAACGAGACCCGTTATTCCTTCATACGTTATAATTAGAGATGGGGTAATCGGATTCATATTTACCTACAGTTGCGATGTTTAATATTACGTGAAACACTTTTAATCGAAAAAAAACTGGCGATTCTGAGTAACTAAATTTATGTGCGTATATCCCATCTCTAGTTATATTCGTCCGTTTATATTATAATCCTTACTATCCTTACTAATATTATTATATTATTTATTATTTTATTAATATTATAAAAGCGAAAGTGTTTGTTTGTTACCTCTTCACGCTTTAATGGCTAAACCGATTTTGATGTATTTTGGTACAGAGATAGTTGGGAACCAGGAGACGGACATAGGCTAATATGTTTTTGAAAAAAGTGGGATGTGAGGGAGAAAGAGGGAAGAAAAGGGAAAACTTAGCGTTGCTATTACAAATCAATAAGGTGCAAGGGGAACTGTGTTACCCCAAATTTAACGCGGGCGAAGCCGCGGGCGAAAGCTAGTAATATTATAAAAGCGAAAGTGAGTTTGTTTGTTACGTCTTCGCGCCTTAATGTCTAAACCGATTTTGATGAATTTTGGTACAGAGATAGATGGGACCCTGGAGACGGACATAGGCTAACATTTTTTTTTGAGAAATAAGGGAGAAAGAGGGAAGAAAAGGGAAAACCTAGCTTCGCTATTACAATAAATAAGTGCCAGGGGCAAAAATTACAGGTATCAGGTACCTGCAAATCAGAAAAGGGGAACTGTGTTATCCCGAATTTAACGCCAGCGAAGCCGCGGGAAAAAGCTAGTATTAACATAAATGAAAAGGCTGATTTCGCTGCCTGCGTGGAGAATTCGATATTGTTCCAAGGAATCGAAACTGTCTGTGTTAATCCAGCTTATCATCTATCTGTGTGTTACAAAATAGTAGTTTAATTAGTTAAGTTAATAATTTGTTTAGTTAATAAATTAGTTGTAGTAGTAATTAGGTTACTTTAATTATTTAGTTATATAATACTGGTCCTGGCAAGGTGCAATCATGGCTGGTTGAATAAATCTGTCGCTGAATGGTGTGAAGTGATGGTCGTGTGGTGGCGAAATTGGTAAACGACATTTTTGCAAGCAATCGCAGAAATATCCTGGATGACGCTAGCACGAGAATGTAGAGCTTGGTAGACCTACCAGTGGTTGAAGTCAAGTCATTGAAAAGAATAAGAATAAATTTATTAAACCAGTGTAACAACATTTTTCCTTATCTAACATCATTATGAAAATTGGTAATAAATTCTATATTGACTAAATTAGAAAACAATGGACCCCAAAATAGGCTGTGCTTGTATCTCGGGGGCCTGTATTATCGTCTAATAAAGGATCCTCCACAACAAATGATGATGCTCATTCAAAATCAAAATCGAGAGTCAATTATTTAAATTAGGCTGATATTCAGCACTTTTTGAACGTCACATTACAAGAGACAGTCCCACAAAAACGCCCCGCCCTTCACCACTTCCTAGTGTTTTAGCTGGGAAGAAGAAGTGGCGGAATAAACTCCCCAGCAACACATCTGTTTGTCAGATTAGAAGAACCAGGTTTAATATTTTTTTTTAAACATTCATTGTCCAAAAAGTCCGAGCGGTCAGTCTAAAGAACTTTTATCATGGTACAAACAGTTTCATTATTATAAATTACTATTCTACGTATAATCCATCCAAAGAGGTTGAATTAATATTTGATATAATACAGTGCAATCAGAGCGATCAAACAACCTGCATAACGTTAAACCTGAAATCCCGGATGCAATCTCTTGAAATCAGAAATCCTATATTAGCAACGTCTGGCTTTGGAACAGATGGGAGAAATTTCAATACAACCAAATACAGAAACCACATTGTTGCTCTCAAACTAAGTTTCCAACTTACTGTGCCTGCACATGCGTTTCAATAAGAATAGAATATATATTTACAAAGTTTTTAAGACGTAAGAAATTTTGAAGAGTTGTGACTATAGGTACTTAGATAAACAACTTTTTACATCGCCTTTTTGAAGAAGTATCCTCAAAGAATTAGCGCAAACTTAAAGCAAAAATCATCGTGCAGAAAGACACCTACCAACTAAAACAAATTTAGACTCTGCGGCGAAAGGGTTACTGTGTATGTTTTTGTGTATTTTTTCTATTATTGCGCGATCAATACAGTAAAGTTCAACGAACATTACCGTACATAACGAGACAACACAGCCAAACCACTGACTTGAAAGAGATAATAACGTATCATTTTACGTAAATATTACGCGAAAAACGAGTACTGACCTAAATAGGAACCCGCTATCGCTGTCCATCTCTTTCATTTGCGAAACAAAAGACAAGGAAAGGGTTATTGCCATTCAGTTCTAAGGATTCTTCCTTTCATGGTACGTGATTCAAGTTGGCTCAAGTTTCTAAATGACTTCGTTTATGTCTTGGGGCCGATGTTAACTGCCCATGTTGTAACTTTATCGAAATTCTCGTAAATGAAGACATCTCACTGAAGCTGACGCCATTTTTATATGTTTTTAAAGACACCGTAACTTTTTCTTTGAGGTATTTTTTAAGCAAATTTTAGTAGGAGAAACAGCTGTTTTCGACATAACGTATATTTACTTTCTTTTAGACGTCATCGTCATAATGAAAAGATTATTTTAGAACAAGCTGTTTTTGGAATCGCGTACAATTTATTGCTTGTAAATCTTTATAGCTGAGCCGTGCAAACATGAACCGTTTCAGGGTTTGCTTATTTCTTTATAAATTGTCTAATAAAATAATAACAAGTGCTAGTCGGACTCACGCACCGAGAGTTCCGTACGTTGGTTCCGTACAAACTTGCAACATAACCGGCCATATCTTTTGACTGCAAAGACTTCGAGGGTTGATTTTTTGACAGCTCCGAGAAGCCACAGATTTAAGTAATCAGTTTATTCATTGAAAGAAACGAAACAGAATCCACAAACTAGGCAGCGCTTGTATCTTGTGGCTCGAAAGTTCAAATATAAAAAAAAAACAAAATGTACAAGTGAAGACTTACATTAAAAACATATACTTACAAGTCTATCTATGGTTTTAATTTCAACTCGATACCTACACGCGTTCCCAAGTTATAGTTCCTGGACAGAGAGACAATGTGATCCTATAAGAGTTCCGCTTTTCCTTTTAAGTTACGGAACCCACAAAGCAGCAGTACCATTCATTTTAAGAATAGATCAACTGTTATTAGGGTGGAAACCTGCTACACCCACGTGATTAGAGGTATTGCATTTTTTTTTTCTATCTAATATATAAAATTCTCGTGTCACAGTTTTCGTTCCCATACTCCTCCGAAACGGCTGGACCGATTTAAACGAAATTATGTGTACATATCGGATAGGTCTGAGAATCGGCCAACATCTATTTTTCATACCCTTAAGTGAGCAGCGGGTGAAACCGCTGGGCACAGCTAGTTTTCTATAAATAAAAACATTTTTTTTAATAACTGATGAATTATTTATTTGAGTTCAATCGTGATCTAGCGTTGGCAACATCGCCGAAATATCGGAAACTCAGAATAAATAACAAACATGGTAAATATCCCGTTATAAGTGTTGATAATAATGAAAATTTATTTATGGGAGGTTCCCAAAATTATGTGCGTGCCGTGATATGTTATATTGCACTTTACCCATAAGCTGTCCTTTTTTCCGGATGGGAAATCATCAAATAACTTCCCCCACTGGGCAGACCGGAGGGGAGTGTCAGACTTGTACAGTACGGCCAACGAGAAGCGATACGAAAGGTCATTAACCTAAAGAACAACTGTGGCGTTGACAATCTAATATTTAGCTCTTTCCATCTTGTGCCTTTGTCGTAATGTCTCGTTCTCCCGGCAAAAACATGACAACGTTAAGACGGGTTCGCCAACATTCGGGCGGCCATTTTAGATGGGGTTTTAGCATGGGTTTTGTTTACATTTGGTATCGCTTCTCGTTGGCCGTACTGTACTGACTAAAACCCAGCCACGTTCCTTCTATTGCAATTTATTTTCCGGGGCCGCGGTATCTCTTTCGAACAACCCGCAACCCCGGCAAACCCATAAACTGTCTTGCTTCCAATTTCTATTTCATTAAAGCTTCTAAACTAAAGCCGAGTACTGACTACCGGAGCCGCGTAACCACCAATCCGCCAATTCTCGACTTAGGTTTCACCAAGCTGTAATTGAAGGCACGAACTTTGTTAATTTGTGTGTTTTAGACTATAAACTAGTTGTGTTGTTAACTGTTTTAGGTGTTGAATTGAGTTTCACGTATTCAATTTAACGGCACGGTTGGCGCAGTGGCTGAGTGATCGACTGTTCCGCTGCGTGTCGTGGGTTCGATTCCCGCACGGAACAAATATTTGTATGACCTGCAGATAGTTGTTTCGGTTCTGGCTGTTTGTGTATGTGAGCTATATGCTTGTAAACGCACCAACGATACAGGAGAAATGCCTAGAGTGACGCAACGTTTTATTAAAAAAAATGATATTGGAGAAACATTTAAAGAAAACTACTGAACAAGCATAAGAAGCTGTCAACGCTTTTGAAAAATGCTTTGACATCGTTCTGTAAAAATACTGAAAATAATGCGATAACAGACATAGCTGCCTGCATTCGTATTTAAATAAAATTCTGCCTAGAACGAGTCGGAGTGTTCCGTATAAACTTGCGACAGAAGCGGCCATTTGCTTTGACTTTCGATATCTAGCGTTCACGAGATAAATGGTCTTCACAGACAGACGGACACCAAAGTGATCCAATAAGGGTTCCGCTTTTTCCTTTTGAGATACGGAACTCTAAAAAGATAATATTCAAAACAAATGAACTCGCGAACTTCCTTTAGCAAGGAACAGAAAAGCATTGAGCTTCTTTTTCGGAAGGACAATCTTCAAATCCCCTACTCTGGGTGGAGCGGGGGGGAGTGTCAGACTTTTACTGACTAAAACTCATCCATGGTCTTTCTTTTGTCCTTTGTGTTCAGGGGCCGCTTAATATTAGTAGCCACGCATTAAACCTATAGCATTTAGTATCTGTGTGTGTAGTACCAAAGCGTGACGTTTCAGCTTTGCCATCAGCGCAACTTTAACCCTTAATAACATTATAAAAGCAAAAGTGAGTTTTTTGTTTGTTACGTCTTCACATAAATGGCAAAACTGTACAAAGATAATTGGTACCCTGGAGGCGGACAAAGGCATTTTTAAAGTGAGTAATGAGGGAGGTAAGAAGGAAGAAAAGGGAAAACTTAGTTTTGCTATTACAATAGATAAGGCGTAAGAGCAAAAACTACGAAAGCAGGTACCTGTAAATCACGAAAGGGGAACTGTGTTACCCCGAATTTAACGCAAGCGAAACCGCGGGCAAAAGCTAGTAGCTTACATTTCAGAAATGTGACTCTTCATACAAGAATCTACCAAGCCCTTCCACATTAGTGACCGGCCATTTTGTTATTAAACTCGCCCAAAGCTCCATCAGACACGAGTCCCAGCCCACAGCCTATTTATTCTTTAGTACAGAACTTGAGCAGTAAAACACCAGATAATGTCTAGCTCTTCTAACCCCTAAGTACATTAGTCAGGCCGTAGGCTGCCTGGAACAATGGCGACCTACATATTTAGCGCTATGAATCTTCTGCTGGCTGACATTATTGTTACACGAAAAATCGTTCTAAGCCAATATTTTCACCAAGAATTTTTCTCAAACTTTGAAATTGTTGATTCATTTTTAAGAAATAATGGATTTATTTGAAGTTGGGTGGCGAAAGCTTTTAATTTTTAGAAATAATGTCAATAAGCAAAAACTTCGTGTTTGTGTGTGTTTGTTACCAAACTCCTCCGAAACGGCTTTACCGATTTGTTGTAAATGTGCTTTTTTTGCATATCGGGTATCTCTGAGAATCGGCCAACATCTTTTTGTCATATTCCTCTCTATCTAGCAAGTCATCTATATATTTGGCTGAGGCTTTTCCCAATTATGTTGGGGTCAGTTTCCCCTGAATAACAGTTTTAAATAAGACCTACTGAGTATTAACCTCCACAACTAAGTTAGGGATGTATTTTCTCGAAACAATAAATTATTCTTATTCTTTATTATAAGACTGCATCACAACATCCAACCTTCCGCCATCCAGTCTGTCCAAGCCACTAACGTTCGAATATTCTTTTATATTGAGTTTTAGGGTTCCGTACCGCAAATGGAAAAAATGGATCCCTTATTGGATCACTTTGTTGTCCTTCTGTTTTTCAAGACCCTCTATTACAGGAACGCGTGAAGGTATCAAGTTGAAATTAAAACATATACTCAACTCTGTGGTCCATTTTATTTAGTGCTGTGAAAAAATCAACTGTCTAAGTCTTTACAGCCAAAAGATGTAGCCGCACTAGCTGGCGCCCGCGGCTTCGCCCGTGTGTTGATAAAAAGGTATCCTATGTCATATTCCACACTATAATCTACCTTTGTTCCAAATCTCATCAAGATCCGTTCAGCCGTTTTGACGTGAAAGAGTAACAAACATCCATACATTCTCACAAACATTCGCATTTATAATATTACTAGCTGGCGCCCGCGCATTCGCCCACCTTACGATAAAAAGTATCCTATGTATCATTCCAGACTATAATCTACCTCTGTGCCAAATTTCATCAATATCCGTTCAGTAGATTTTTCGCGAAAGAGGATCAAACATACATCCATACTCACAAACTTTCGCATTTATAATATTAGTAGGATATAGTAGGAATTAAGATAGGATAAGTGGCAAGTTTTTACAAACCCCTCGCTGCGCAAATCTGACTCGCTCTTAGCCGGTTTTTCTTCATAATTTGATGAGGACGTCCTCTACCGATATTGACGTCATCACCAACCGGCAGCCGGCACGTCCGATGATAAAACAGCAACGCTTACAGCGTTAGTTACAGCGTTATTTCTGTCACGCCTGATTAACTGCACGACTATTTCTGGACGTGTTAGCTTGGTTCACACGATACTATTCCGTATGAGATTTGTGTTGTTAACTGAGATTTAATTCTTGTATTTTAATTGATGCCGATCAAGGCAAGTGAACGTTCAATCAAACCAGCTGCCCTACCATGACGTCTTAAAGCAGAACTTATTCCTAGTAGGCCTACTAGAACATGAAACGGATAGGTATATTGCGTTCATCGTATTCTGAATCTGACAGTTAAGGTTGATGGAGAAGCTGTCAGTATCTATAGCCGGTCTGCAATCCACTCATACTGGTTTCGAGATAGGTACCAAAGACAATGGTAGTGTTTTTTTTATAATCGTAATTCCATAAAGACGGCTACGTGAAGAATAGCACGTGTACCACTATTTCCCAGTCTTGAAACTTTCACAAAATGTGGTTCTTCTTTTCTCCCGACTTCCCCGTTCTGGTCGGAGCGGGGGGGGTGTCAAACTTGTTCTGATTAAAACCTACCCATGTTTATTTGCCCTTTACGTTCTGGGGCCGCGGTACAATATATATTTTAAAATACAATGTTTTAAAATGCCAATTAGATTAGATTATGCATCTTTGTGCAATAAAGTGTAAAATAAAAGGCCATCGTCCACCACTTCAGCTCAGATTTCTGGTTAAATTAGGAATACAAACACACAACATAATATGTATCTTGTATACATAAACATACATCGCCAATTTGTAGATCTATTCCACGAACTGTTTGTGTACGTAATCGCATCCGATTCCGGGCTTTGTGCAATAAATAACGGACACTAAATAAATACGATTGAGAAGTTGCATCCTTTCAACTCACACGTAAATTCGTATTAAATTCAAGAGATTCAACCAAATTTCTTGAATAAAGCTTGTACAATTCAGAAACAAAGGTGTTTTTACAGGTTAAGTTAGATAAAACACAAACACTGCATCCACCAAATATCATCTCCGCTCTGAGTGGGGGAGGGGGGGAGTGTCAAACTTTTATTGATTAAAACCCAACCATGTTTTTTCTTTTGCCCTTAATGTTCCGGGGCCGTGGTATCTCTTTCGAACAACCCGCAATCCCGGCTGGCGGTGGCAATGGCAGGCTCTTCTGCTTTGACGACTGTATCTTCCTCTGTGAGAAATTCTTCCCCAATCCCATGAAAACAAGGGTAAGGGCAGTGTTATTTTCAACTTTGGAAGAAAGCGGTTTAGCCATTTAGACGTAAAGACGTAACAAACAAACAAACTCACTTTCGCTTTTATAATAATAGTAAGGATTATTCTATCAAACCACTGCTTGAACCTCAAATTAATTTCACAGTATTTTTTCTCTAATAAATTGTTCAATTAATAACCAGCTACCCTACCATGACGTGTTAAAGCAGAACTTATTCCGCTGAGGGAAGGGACAGAGCTATACAGGGTGTCTAGCACCATCTCTTTCACTCAGTGGAATAAGTTCTGCTTTAAGATGTCATAGTAGGCCTACTGAAAGGAGAACAAAATCCTCCAATTATTCAAAGTGGAATTGCAAACGAGAAAGCTTGAAAAAGTGCCTTAGCCAACTATGGTTCTTTTTTTTACAGTTTCACAAGCCATTGCCAACAGATCGTTTTGTTTTTAAAATAGTAGCAATCGTTTTCTCATACAACTTTTAAGTCATATACTTTCTGCCAGAAAATCAGAAAGAAAAAAGTTTTCGTGATTATTTGAATATCACTTGTAGAAATAACGTTGCACATAGTTAAGCCGTTTCTTGTACTAGAATCATCAAGATAATTTACGCACGTAAGCCTTTATAATCCTGCGGGGGTTGCGGGTTGTTGGAAAGAGATACCGCGACCCCGCAACGTAAAGGGCAACAGAAGGAACATGGGTGGGTTTTAGTCAGTAAAAGTCTGGCATGCCCCCCTGCAAAGTTATTTAATAATTTTCTACCCAAAAAAAAAAGCCCTCATGATACAAAGTAGTTAAGCTTAGGAACTAGATGAAAGACACACAGTATTTTACAGTACCCTACCTATTAATGCTTCCCTTAAACTTAATGTTGGACAAAAACAAACATTCATATATATCTACTTATTTCATACATCAGTAATTTGTAGGGGGAGGAAATATATCAATCATATTTATTTATATTTATATATAATCATCACCACACTATAAACAATGGCCACATATTCCTGTACCTCCTAGATAGTACGAAGTTTGTAAAGGGAGAGCTATTTAAGTACATTAAGCTCAATCTAATCCTTATCAATCACCCATTGTTTGATATCGTTCAACAAATGGATCTCACTTGAGACATTAATCCGTAACCCCGGCATTTAATTAAACTAGATTCAACAAGAATGTAATAGTCTGTATCCTTTAAACCACTTGGCAATACAGTCTGAAAATAGCATCGCTTTGAAGTACCTCTTAAGACGAGTATCTAATATTATTATTTCAAAGCATATGAAAAAAATCTAACTAAAAACTATATGGTATTTCTCGAGTGGGAAATCATCTAATTACTTCTCCGGTTCTGGCTGGAAGAGTGTGTCAGACTTTTTTTGACTTAAAACCCATCTTTTTCTCTTTGTGTTCTGTGGCGTTTCGAACAACCTGCAACCCCGGCAGGCGGTGACCTTGGCAAGCCCCTCTACTTTGCTGACATCTCTTTGCGGAGCGTTAGGAACACGCCGTCAACACGTTCTTCATCACTAGAGGACTAGATAGTGAGCTATCCATTGTTAAATTATTCGATAATTGAAAAAAGCGAATATTTAAATGGTCTTTAAAGATTCGTGTCATCGGTGGCCGAGAGTTGTCTCACGATTAGGTATTAGTTAGTGATTAGGATATCTAAGCCAAATTGGCGATTGCTCCGTGTATATCACTAGTTTGTAACTGCATCCGTTTATACTGAAAACCAAAATAAACCACGTTTAGAAAATATTTGGCCGATGTTGAATGATTTTAATACAAGTTTTTCTATGTTCCATTTTTGAGCAGACAATTTCGCCACTAACTGACCAACCAAGAAACTCGGCTTGGCTACTGCCAAGTCCCGGTTGATATAACCTAAGCTAAGTATAACAATTTTAACAAAATTGACAAATATCGGCTAATAGAACCGCATATATTTAGTAAAACGTGCAAACTTTTTCTAAATAAATCTAAAAATAACCTCCATATAAATAATACTTTTAAACGCAAGCAATAAATTATTAAAAAAAATATCCGAACAGAGAAATTCAGAATGTTTAGTCTTTACATAAATGTATGTGAGTCCGTTCATTCGCACTACAGCATGAAAATAGTCACGAGCCAAAAATAGCACAGAACTGTGTGAACATGAGAACTGTTTCTGTACGAACTTATACCAGTTAGACTTGTTTTTTAGAGTTTATCACAAACAAGTGCGATTGATCGACTGCCATAGGCAAATCTATACTAATCTATCCTATAATATTATAAAGCTGAAGAGTTTGTTTGTTTGTTTGTTTGAACGCGCTAATCTCAGGGACTACTGGTTGGAATTGGAAAATTCTTTTAGTGTTGGATAATCCATTTCTTGAGGAAGGCTATAGGCTATATAACATCACGCTACGACCAACAGGTGCTGAGCAGCGTGGGTGAAACCGCGTGGAACAGCTAGTAAATAATATTTTTGGAGATTTTTGATAAAGAAATTATTTTTCTTTGAAGTGTTTTAAAGTAAATCACTTAACTTTGATTTACACTACCAATTTTTTTTTTACTTTATTTTAGTTTAGCCTTTTAATTAACAAAATAATAATGACGTGGACCACAAACAAATTACACGGACGCTATAACATGTTCAGGTACAATTTTGTACCGTATTGGTGTTCTTCTTAAATGTAAAACACTACAATTTAGTTTTCAAGGCAGACAGAGCAGAGGTGCATAAAAGTTGACGCTGGTTTGGGCGGAACGTTTTATAATATCCTAGCTGCGCCTCACAATTTCACTTGCGTGGTGATGGAATATACAATTTATAAATTTATCATTTGTAACCTATGTGCTATTCCGAGGCTTAATTATGTAAGCTATATTATTGTGAAGTTTCATCAAAATCCATTCTGTATTTTTTGCGTGGAAGAGCAACAAACATACTTACATACATCATCACAAACTTTCTGCAGCTCGAAGCAGCTGTAATTTAAAGATTCACAAAGGCCCAGACTACGTACCGTCATCGATAGATTCAGATGTATGTAAATATATGTACCTATGTAAGTGTGAATGTATGTATGTGTGTGTGCATTTTTAAAGAACACCTTATCAAAAAGGTTTGATTAGTTTAATGCGTATTGTTGAGAACAGGATAATTTTAGAGCGTAATGAAACCACAAGTTCAGCTTCTCGTATATTGCAGCACATATTTTTTCACAGACAGACTTTTTCTTAAAACAAAACATAAAACAATGACAATCAAAAAGAAGAAATATAAAATTATCAAAAAGTTTGGTAGCTGGTCGCCAACCCGTATAGTCCACGGACATCCTTATATTTTACTTTAAATTGTATTTTTTACCTGATATACTTTGTAAAATGAACAGCTTAATCAATACTTCAATCAGAGCCCATGTAAACGGAAAACAGTGCCTTGTTTCTTGCTTGTCTTGTACAGTGCAAACGACACTATTTCAGTGTTGCAGTGAATAGTGACTGCACCGATAAAGCTGCTGGAACCCATTCTTCAAAGGACAAAGCGAGGCGGCAGGAGATTCATTGTTAAGTTCCATTAAAGATTGAATCTAAATTAAAACGGACTAGTTTTCTTTGGGAAATAGTTTAAAGCTGGGAGCTATTGTCGAACATGCCTGAGGAGATACTAATGAAATTACTTCTGACTAGGATTTTGAATGGATAGATAGAATAAATATTCTTTGTTATGTTTACCATATAAATTACAATAATAACAGTAAACAACTTATAAATAGGTTGTCAATGGGCGGTCTTATCGCTAAAAACGATCTTTTCAAGACAACCTTTGGATTTAAAGGAGGAGAGACAGTACTGTTATGTAGTAGGTAGTATGTGCTGTTTTATTTTTCAAAACGAATAGCTACATTTAAAAAAACAAATACTTATATTTAAATACATATCATATTGCACCATCAATGGACCATTAGATTCAGACAAATAATAATATTATGTTCGCTATCGACGTGATTGTCTGACTTTTACCATCCTTACTGATATTATAAAAACAATAAATCAGGTGCAAGGGCAAAAACTACAGGTAGCGGGTACCTGCAAATCTGGAGAGGGGAACCGAGTTACCCTGAATTTTTTCGAGCGAAGCCGTGGGCAGAACCTAGTATTTGATAACTTCTTGATCTAAGACTACTGGTAATCCCTTTCAAAGCGTATCATATTGGTAAGACGTTCAGCAGAATTGTCGTTGGCTTTGCGGTAATGCATTTCAACCGAAATAACCAAGACTAAAAAACTGAACAGTTTTCTATGAAATATGGCACATAGATCGTTTATCACCTAGATTACCTAGTAGTTCGTAATACCAGTAGGATTGGATTAGTAGGATTTACGTCTGTATGTGTGTGTGTGTGTGTGTTAAGGTGAAACACAACCTTTGTGGTAGACACACAATGCCCAACCTGCGTGGTACAAAAGCGGACTCCGAGCTGTAACCGTCTTGTCCATCCAGGGGCCTCAGTCTGCTATTACAATAGTGTCAGAATGGTCGATCACTGATCGCATAATGGTTGATTTTGACAAGTTTAGTATGTAGCAGATTACCAAACTTGTCAAAATTAACCATTATGCGATTAGTGATCGACCATTCTGACACTATTGTAATAGCAGACTAAGGCCCCAGCTCATTGTAATAAATAAAATACCTTTCCAATATAAAGAACGACGGCAAGTAATTACTGTCTACCTTGTTTCTCATGAATGTTTATTTATTTATTTATTTATTTATTTAAGGACAACCAACAAAGCTACACCAACATACATGTTAAAACGCTCACATCTTTACAAAACGTAGTGTAGCCTTAATTAAAGGCTGCCACGGCATGCATTGAACATAGAGTAGGAACTACAGTTCCTCACAAAACGGATTTTACTTATTTATTATTTTGAGATCCTAATTAAATTAAAAGCTTAATTAAATTTAATTAATTAATCCTATTATATTCAGCGGTGTGCCAAACCACCACCATTAAAAAAAGGAAAAAAATAAAATATTAAAATTAAATAATACGTGAAAAGGTGAAAAAAAAATTAAAAAAAAGTAAACAATAAAAAAAGTAAACAATATGAAAATATGCCATTTCATTCTTCTGATAATGCTTTATGCAAGACAGACTTGATTTTATGGTAAGAATAAGACATATCGATATCTACACTGGGTGAGCGTGACAGGCGACTAAATTGATCCTGCATTCTATTAATATAAAGTATAAAGTAAAGTAGGTTTTATATTAAAAAGACTTGTACCGTTCAAGAATCTTAAACGTACATACATTACAGCGGTTCATTATTAATTCTGAACTCGTTTCCGAACACAATTTTTTATTCGATGGCAACATCTCTTTGATACGCTACTCGTATTCAAACGTTCGGGGATAAATCTCTCAAATGAAGTTCTTTTTGTTACGAAAAAAATGTAAGAAAGAAAGGTTTATTTCTCTTTATATTTTCTCTGAATGCATTGTCCCTGTAATAAAGCGCTTTTTATTGTGCTTTTGTATGACATAAAATGTATGCTAAAATCTGAAACAAAGACATTATTTGCCTAATCGTTTAACAGACAAAACTGTATAAAAGAAATAGATTCAGTTTTCTAATTCTAAAAATACAAATTTGTGACCTTTGCTTACACTTGGTATCTTGATTATCGGCATATTGTAGTTTCTATGAGTAGGTACCTAAAATTATTTATGTAAGTAATTTAATTATGTAAAATCAAATAATTTTACTTTACATAAATTCGTACACGAATGAATTTTTTAGCCAATCCAACACCTAAAACAATTGACCACTTAAAATTCAGAGAGCATTAAATAAAAATCATGTAGTCAAAATAGAGGAATCAAAAAGTTGGAAACAAAGGTTGTGAGAATGATAATATAAACGACAAAAACAGCACATTCCCCGAGGGCAGGACCTCAATGAAATAGATATACTATACCATGATCAAATGGAAACATCGACAATGATTGGATAAACAAAAAACGACAAGTCACCGGAATAAATGAAAACTCTGATATTGGGTACAGACGTGAGAAAAAGTGTTAATCTGCGTGTTAGAAAAAAATGTCGTCACCTAGTCTGTAGAAGATTAATTTTACATGGAACTGTTTTTAGAGCATTTTGACTCGTTTTTAAATTGAGTGATAAATACACTTTTTTGCTCTTGAATTCATATATTATATCTTTGTGGAGTTTAGAAGATAGCACGAGTATGCGGCTGAAAATATAATTATTCAGTACCTAACATTTTTAGTTAAATTAAAAAATTTATTAGTTTAGTTTAGTTTAATAATTTTAGTTTAATTTATAATTAGTTTAAACAATAAATATTTAAAATCCTTTATATAAAAAAAAAAAGTTTATAAAAAAAAATTAAAAATGATTATATTCTTGAAATATTAATAAAATATTTTATGCGAAGCGGATAGTTTTAGTTAAAAAATCGACTTTATTACGTAACGTTTACGGCTTTTGATTTAAATATTCTCCTTATTTACACCTGAACTCGACAAAAATATAACCTCTGCCTACCGGAGATGAGAGATTTGGGTAACCTTCTATATGAGTTTTATTAATATTGCTGTATCCTGGATACGTAATTATAAGGACGTGAGTAATAAGTGGATCGTAACTATAAGGATAAAATGGTATTATTAAAATCTTCATAAATAAACGATACCTTAATAGCCTTTCTAATATCATTATCATTTATATCATAAAGATTATTCGTTTCCCATTAAACGTTACACGTGTTACAAAAAATTAATATATATCTGACATGAAATGTTTCTATGTATACAAAATGATGCCACTCAAAATCTTAAGCCAACACGTTCCTAATCTGGTTCGCAATATCCCTAATCGTGATATCGGAACATGGGTAAAGATTTTTCAAAATGTTTTATAGAATGAAGAAAGTGTACCAGTTTGGATAGAAGAATAATACTGGATGGTAAATTCTACTGCAACATCAATGTTCATGAAACTATTTAACTATATATTTATTTATAATAACTCTTTGATAGAAATCCGTAACTAACTCACTGACAATTTATTTTAATCTAGGAACATTCAATTTTGCCAACAGATTTTCTTGGGCAACAAAGAATTTTATAAAATTATCTTGTTCATGCTATACAATATGAAATGAAAGTTAGCTATGATCGTCTATGGAAAATACGCTTGTAAAATATTAAACGCAATGGAAGGACTTTTGTTATCGCTTGTACCGCGTAACGACACATGAATAAACGTATGTATGTACAAATAGGATACGCAGTTAATACAAACATATAGTAGACATAAACAAGTAAATATTGTAGATACTCTAATAATATTTTAGGATCACAACATCAATATTTTAGTCTTTATATCGGTAATGTGTTTTATAAAGGAGTTATAATCACGCGTACGTAAATATAAGTCACAAACAGAGGTAGTACCGGGGCTAGTTTTGTTCCGTCAAAACCTCGTGTGCTAAGTGCGTTTTTGAAAAAAGAAATAAAAATAATCGTTTACTAATATACCTACGTATCCTTGTAGATTTACAATTCAATTAATTCAGGAACAATTTATTTTTAAAGTCATACGTACAACCAACATTCATTTAAATCATAAATGTTACACATAATATAATACAATCAATTATAGAAAATAAAATATAGGTACATATATCAATTAAATAAACTGGTCTACACTTTTTAAGTCTAATGACAACCTTGCTTCATATTGAGGACTATGTTGAATAATATTAAGCTAGGATATTATTCTGTTAAAAACATTTTTAACACCTTTGCTCGTAAAGCTGATATAATTCCATCGATTTTAAATATGTAAAGAGGGTCATAAAAAACGCGTGTGTTATCAAAGCAAATAGTTAAGTTATAGTCCATACAAATTCCATAACAGCATTATTTGCCATTTCAAATTTGGAACTGATCGCCGCCGCACGACTCCAGGCTGCTAGTGAGCAGCGCGCTGTTGCTATTCTTTTTGTTTTTAAATTTATTTAAAGGGTTTTGTCGCTTAGCGCTGTTACTATTCAAATTTCTAACTAATTCGAAAGTAGGCAGCGCTAGCTCGCTGTTAAAATGGCGGAGAAAGCAACAGTGTGCTTTCACAGATTGAGTTTATTTTTTTTTTTCTGTTTCCTCGCAAATGTGTTAAAAAACGTCGTACGAAATACGTGCGTATTGGTTATAACATGCTCGTCTCAATTACGCCCTCGCCTTCGGCTCGGGCTGAAATTCCGACTCGCATGTTATAACCATCTTAACGCACTAATATCGTAATGTACTATTACCTATGTGTAAAGATCACCTATGGGTATTTTTTTAACACATAAAAAAATACTAGATTTATTCCAACTGAGACTTCGAAATGAAAGCTGTCCGGTCACAATTAGTTATTAGGAACCATTACCCTGTTATCTGTGCACTTGATGACCTGATAACTGCTTCAGTAAAAGGAGTTTGGGTAGCTGTGTTTTGAGTCAAACTTCAAATCACAAATCATAAAGAGCTGACCCCACCCTCCTTTAATTAAGATTCATTTAGTCATATCTAATTTCGATTTTATTAACTCTGTCATGTTTAATATTTTTAAGGTCCCGTACCCAAAGCATAACACCGCTGTCTGTCCGTCTGTCCATCGGTCACCAGGCTATAACCTCATGAACCGTAATAGTAAGACAAAGAGATTTTTACACAGGATGACGTATTTCTGTTGTCGCTACAACAACTAATATTAAAACAGAATAAAATAAATTTTATTTTATTACTAGCTTTCGCCCGCGGCTTCGCCCGCGTCTAATTTGGGGTAACACAGTTCCTCTTGCGCCTTATTGATTTGTAATAGCAACGCTAAGTTTTTCCTTTTCATCCCTCTTTCTCCCTCAAATCCCACTTTTTTTTAATAAAAATTAGCCTATGTCCGTCTCCTGGTTCCCAACTATCTCTGTACCAACATTCATCAAAATCGGTTTAGCAATTAAAGCGTGAAGAGGTAACAAACAAACAAACAAATAAACAAACTCACTTTCGCTTTTATAATATTAGTAAGGATTTTTAGGTTCTATCATTTTAAGTTTAACTTTTAGCATCTTATTGGATGTGTCTGTGGGGTTGCTATAGGTAATTGGTGGTTAATAAATAAATGAATGTTAATGGTAAAATTTTTGAAAAAATATTCCCTTGAGTGGTAAATAAAAAAATACTGATAAAACAGAACGCATTCCTGAGAAGCAATAACGATCCCCCATGGGGAGAGAAAGAGGATAATATAAACATGGATTTTGGAAGATTGATGGTGGCTTTATTCAAGGGAGATGAACCGACAATCACATATGGAAACTCTTACGTTTGTCTAATCAAGCGGTATTTTGTTTATGTTTTGTATTCAGAAACATTCTTGTGCATTTCTTGATGGATCGTTGAGAAAAGTGGGTAGGCAAAGCCTGTATTATAAATCGATTCACGGCAGTACCTTTTCTGTTTTGCGGTACAGACGCCAGCAGGTCAAGCTACCCGAAACTGTCAATTTTTCTCAATGAACCTTGAACCTAATACTCTAGAAATAAAGTCGAAAATCTATCAAAGAAATCTGACAGATTGTAGTAGCTTGATGTGCAGGCGTCTGTACATTATTCTCGATTCTAAACCGGCAGATTTTATGTAGTTTATATTTGAATATACATATATTCTTTATTTATTATATTTTCTCCAAGACCCAAATAGCAGACGTTGGCAAAACAGTCGCAAAATTAAAGTGGAACTAGGGTGGCCACATCTGTCGCATGTCACAACAAAATTGGGGCAAAGAAACTACCGATTGGGTTCTGAACAACAGGACCCGGCGACGCAGTAGGCCCAGAAGGAGATGGCGTGACGAGCTAGACTTCCACGAAAAGGATTGGGCCACAACAGCAGTCGACAGAAAAAAATGGGAGGAAGAAAGTGAAGCCTTTGCCCGGCTGTGGGACACATCTGGCTCATAATAAATAATAATTTATTCTACGTGTTAGAATATCTTTTGCCTAAAGTTTGAAATTTGTAACCAGGGATGGTTATTATAGTATGAGTTTAGGTTATGTTGTGACGCGAACAAAACTATTTTAAATACCGTGCGCATTATCTGCTATTTTGCTATATTTACCCGACTACGGTAAAAACAAAGAAGAATTATGATTTTGACAGGCTACGTATATATGTCTATCTGTTCCCTCATAGCCCCCTCGGAACTCGGCAAATGAGGTAACTTTTAAAACCGTCTTAATCGTCCGCTGAACATAGGCTACACGACTTGTGACAAAACTCAATGTGGTGCCCTCTAAAGGACAAAAAGTCCTATTTTAAAAGAAAACAAGATATAAATCCTGTTTGGTATCATTTTGATTTTCATCAAAATACAAAGTGTTGCCCTCAACGGTCAGTGATGCAACACTAAAATATTTAAAAAAATCTAAAAGCCAACATCAGCAAAAAACAGAAGACACGATTGTCATGATGCT
The DNA here is from genome assembly GCA_958449745.1 of Ochropleura leucogaster. NCBI lineage: Eukaryota > Metazoa > Arthropoda > Insecta > Lepidoptera > Noctuidae > Ochropleura > Ochropleura leucogaster. The sequence continues at coordinate 14,622,507 of OY288206.1, read as the reverse complement.
GAATTAAACAAGGTTACTGGAGAACCAAGAACAAAACAAAAAGAAAAACAGTACCATACCATACCACCATAGCATTTTAACAACGGGCACCTAACAAATACAGCAGAAGCTCATATAAGTTGAGTTTATCACAAATATGTTAATACCAATAGAAGATAAAAATCTTGAGTGAATGGTTTCGCTTGTCGAAACAAAACCAATATTTGTCTTGAAATAGACGTCTTGTCTGGGTCATGCTAATAATATGCTGTGCTTTATTCTTATTCAGGCTACAAATAACGCAAATAACGAGCTTCCATTTTCTCTTCTATTTCACTGTATTCGACAGAGTTACCAAGGACCCCGAGTTTTTACAAAATTTCAACCATGGAAGTTAAAAAAATGACTTAGTTACATTTTAAATGTTATAATCGATAAAATCATTCAAGGAGCTCGTGGCTAACAGCCGCTTTATTTTGGGGATATCGTATCATCAAATAACTTCCCCCACTCTGGACGGAGCGAGGGTTGAGTGTCAGAATTTTACTGACTAAAACCCATCCAAATTCCTCGGGTCATTTAGTTGTCAGCTCGTCTGTGGATGGGTGACCACCCATTAAATACCGGGTATCCTTCGTGCCTCGGAAAGCGGTAAACTGTTGGTCCAGGCTGTCATTTTGCCATCTTTGACAGTTGTTAAAGATAGCCAGTGTCCCGAAAGTCTGACAACCAGTCTTACCAAGGGCATCGTATTAACCAGAGAGGCAGACGTTCAATGTAAAGAACTGGTTTTCAGCTGGAGCCGGTTAGACTGGAAGCCAACTCCAATATAGTTGGAAAAAGGCTAAACTGATGATGACGACTATTAAACCGTTCTATAAATTACACGAATACAAACCACGCAAACTTCTTTGAAAATAAACTTCAAGCTCGCATAAATCTTGCATCAAAATAACATGAACTTCCTTGTAAAGTACAACATAACAAAAATTTAATTTAGTTCCCTACTCGCGGTTTGCTTACTTCGAGAATGTTGGTACACACGGCACAGCTTTACAAATTCACTGCTTTGTGACTGACTGTACATGGCAGAATGTCGGCGAATGAAGATGCAACTCGTGTTGTACGGTTTTACACAATATTTATGTAGTACTTACTTGAGATTTAAGTCATGTTTCTCTGAAATGTGGTCTTTTGAGCTGACATAGCTGCGGTTTAAAAGACGGAATCTTTGTTTGCTTTTCTTTTTTATTTGGCTAGATATAAGGTTAACAAATATTAAATCATTGTGAAAGTTCCTACTGTACGAGATACTAAGTAGTAGATAGTCACTGCAATATTATTTTATTAGTTACTAGGTTTTGCCCGCAGCTTCGCTCGAGTTAAATTCGGGGTAACACAGTTCCCCTTTGCTGATTTGCAGGTACCTGCTACCTGTAGTTTTTACCCTTGCGCCTTATTTATTGTAATGGCCAATCTAAGTTTTCCCTTTTTTCCCTCTTTCTACCTCATTTCTCACTTTAAATAAAATTGCCTATGTCTTTCTCCAGGGTCTCAATTATATCTGTACCAAAATTCAACAAAATCGGTTTAGCGTGAAAACGTCACAAACAAACTCACTTTCGCTTTTAACATATTAGTAAGGATAAGAGAGTTTGCTGCGGTCTAACGGGGTCATGTACTCACTAGTTGCTTGCATGTTACTAGCATTTGTACATTCACATTCATGCATTTTCTATCAAAATATTCAAATGGCAAAAGTGCTAATTATGACATAATCACCGGCTGGTTGCCACGCTTCGTGTCGCGGGTTCAATTCCCACACGGAACAAACATTTTTATGACCTACAGGTAGTTGTCCCGGGTCTGGCTGTTTGTGTGTGAGTTTAAATGTTTGTAAACGCAACTCCATTATGAAGAAATTTCTAGTGTGAATGAAAAATAAAATGAGCACTTATTTCGCTATATCAAATTAAAACAAATTATGTTGGTTTCTTCAATTTGTAAATTAATGGAATATAGAATCTATTTTGGTTGAGCACACGACTAATTTTACAACAAAACGTTCTCGGTAAAACGCAAAGATATCGTAAGCGAAGACGAGTCGAGATTTCATATCACGTACTAACCAAAATTCGACTCACTTAACAGAGTTAATCAATTTAATTCATTCTACCGAAAGTCTCGTTCCTCTTAATAATTCAGAAAGCTCGCTAACTTTTCGGTAATTATTATTAGCTTCAAATAATTGTGGAAAGAGCCCTCTGGCTTTTAGCCGCCCATGATCGTCATAAGCTTTATCAACCGGTTGGACGCTAATAACACGATAAAAAAATAAAGAATAGTTTATGCATTTGTGTGATGAGTACCAATACAAACCATTTATTGGTTTAATGGTACAACATCAATTTGAAATTATTATCAGCTCCGTACACGAATAAAAAAAAAAAAAATTACCCAATTTCATTCTAGACCCGTACTTCATTACAAATAGCAGGACAATCGAAGGCTTTTAATGGAAGGACGTAGGTCCGACTTAACTTAGTCATATCTTCTTCTTACATTGTCGGTGGTAAATTAAAATTGGCTTTCAAACCTGGGCCACTAGTATAACGTTGCGTTGCTCCACAAACGATGAGGCACTTAATATCGTGTCTATACTGGAACGCTACTAGAGATGCCAAATTCGTAATCGTATACGTTATTCTATAGTTTTACGATCGATATTTGTTAAAATATTTTGTAATCACATTCTTGAAAACGGCTGTAACGCTTTCAATGAGGATTCCAAAATTGATTTAACTAGATATCATATTATCTAAGAATATTCTTTTTCTTTATTTACACCAGAGCTGGGGCCTTAATCTGCTATTACAATAGTGTCAGAATGGTCGATCACTGATCGCATAATGGTTAATTTTGACAAGTTTGGTAATCTGCTACATACTAAACTTGTCAAAATCAACCATTATGCGATCAGTGATCGACCATTCTGACACTATTGTAATAGCAGACTAAGGCCCCAGGGCTGAGGTACAAACAATTATCTTCATCAGTAATAAGTACCACAATCTTTTCATCGATACTAACAGATCCAGTTTTTTTGTTTACTATTGTGAACTTGCGGATAATTATTAAGTTACCATGATATCGAACAGTAGGTAACTGTAAGGATCAAATCATCTCCACCCAAAAATAATTTAGACTAAAATGCGAGGAAACTAACATTGCATTAACAATTATAGGCAAAAGCAATTTATTACACATAAACAACACATAACAGACATTATTTTCGAAAATTTAATGCGCCTCAAAAAACCAAACAATATAATACCAACATTACGAATCGTTTCCCGCAGAGAATGTACGAACTGCAATAAACAATGCAACAATCCGTAAAATCAGTTTCATTCCCATATGCAAACGTGAAATTAATTCAGGGATGATAGTGGTAATAATCGTAAATTACCATACTCTTTGTTCCAATCGTGCTGACCCGTTTAAAAGAAAAATTGAGAAAATATTTTCCCGCCCACGACCGCCATTTTGGCAGCGCCATCTTTTAAAATGAGCCAGCAAGTAATCACCGTGTTTCTCTGCAAAAGCAAGAGAACGAAGCGACGAAACTATCATACGCGTACGAAACACAACACTCGGGCGCTTTTCCGGATAAAAACGTTTCGGAAAAAGCTCGGTAGATGGCGTTGTTTGAAATGCGAATGAAAGTTTTCTTAACCCTTTGTATATAAACGTTTCAACATACAAACAATAAAAATTTAGACGTTGGAGATTATTTTTCGTGTATGTTATTTAATTTCGTTTGAAAACTATACTGCATAGCGCCACCTGTGATTTTAATTATGCAGTGTGCAATGGATACGTGTGGGCCATTGTTATTTCCAGACGGTGCGGTAAAACCGTAAAAAAAATTAGTTTACCTGTCAAAAATGTCGATAGATGGCAGCACTTCTCTTACAATAAATAGAGCAGCTATAAAATAGCCCGTATTCTACTTTTTTTTACTTTATAACTATGTTCATCTAAAAGGAACACATTTTCTTTTTAATAATAGACTATTTTTCATTCTCTGATCGTATGTAGAAATAATTAGGTACCTATAGCTAAAGTAAGCTTACAACGTTATCGAATTAACAAATCAAAAGTGGATCAACTTTATAAAGTAATCTTTATAAATAAAATTCCAATGCAGGGAGTCAAACCATGTCCCATAGCTTGAAGAGCCACTGCTCGCCCACTGTGCACTCAGCACTCCATTTTTATTCAAAAAAGATATTTTCTGTGACCTTTATTCAATTCCCTGTTTCAATAAATGCTTGATTGTCGTACTTGAAAATATATTGCAAGTTCTCGATATCACAAACATAAGGTCAAGCATAATAACTTTAGTAAATATTCATCAAACATTTATTGTTATTGTATGCAATAACATGTCCTTTAAATTTACTGAAACGGAAAATAACGATATTGTACTGGAAGATATTTCACAGCACTACTTTTTTTTCAATAAAATAAATTATTTTAAATCATGCTGGCTGGGCAAGTCATATTTCAAGGACATATGTTCCGGAATCGTGACAAAAGTGGGTGCCTGAAGACGGTCGTCGTCAACGAGGAAGGCGCAAAAAACGGTGGCACGATTTGGACTCATTTCTGCCAGATTAGCCAGAGGAGGCAAAACATTCATAAAGTTGGAAAAGAATGGTGAGGCCTTTTCCCAGCTGTAGGACAATGTAGGGTAAATTAAAAAAAATAGGGCTATCCTATTTTAGTCCGCTATGGTCTCATAGGTCTTTCTCTGGTCATTTCGTACTGCACTATCTTAAGTTGTGAAAGGGTTTCGCCTCTTCCGATTTAATTTTCAAACATCCTATTGTATTGAAGACTGAGAGACAGTCGCAACAGTATCCTGAGAACAGTAACTTAAAGCTTTAATTCACCGTTTGTATAAGTTACAGAAACTCTGTAAATCTTTGCTTTTGTCTGAAATAAAACAAATTAATTGTAGAACCTTTGTAAAGTCATACAAGTAACCAGGCTTATCAGATACAGTTGGTTTTTTTAATCCATTAATGTTTTAAAATAAAGTTACATTTCTTTAAAATAACACAGTTAAAATAGACTTGGGAACGTCCATCGGTTTCTAAGAAAAATGCGACTAAATCTCATGAGGCTGGTTACTCTTGCTGACATCCAATCTCCGCCATTCGATCGTTGAGCTTTAACATTGTAGCTTGAAGCAGGCTTCCTAGAGGAGCTATGGTGTCGGCGAGGAGGGCGGGGGGGTTGCATGAACCGAGAGGGGGGGTTATGACGTCATGCTCCTCTACTGCGTGCACAGAAGAACGCTACTCTCTATCCGGGTCACCTATTTTGGGATATTGCACTTTGACGTCACAACCAGGATTCTATGAAAAACGTATCAAAGTGCAGGTGTGTTTTTTTAAAGATAGATATTCTGAGTTTTTTTTTTTAAGATAAATTGTTTAAAAGATTTTGTAATCATCAATATACTGATAAATGTCTACCCACTCCGTCAAAGCTTAGGTTTGCATTAGACTTATCTGCTCACAATTTTATCTTGCTTAACATACTAACTTCACGCCTATATGACCAAACTGATTTTTGTTGAATATGATGTATTTTGGTACTGAGATAGTTTGGACCCTGAAGAAGGAAACATGTTTTTTTAAACAAAAAAAAGATTGATATATATGAGGGACACAGAGGGAAGAACGGGGAAAACTTAGCATAGCTATTACTATAAATAAAGCGCAAGCGCAAGAACTACAAGTAGCAAGTAGTACCTGTAAATCAGAAAGGGCGAACTGTGATACCCCGAATTTAACGCGAACAAAGCCGCGGGCAAAAGCTAGTTTTAGATATAATTGCACCATCAGTGTCTATCAGACAGCTACATTTTTGCATTAAGGTTCGCATGTTGTCAGCAAATCCTATTAAAGAAACATCCTCGTCAAGTCGGCCATGACGTAAATTCGATTAGCATGGATCTAGCTGCAACCTCCGATAACATAGTTAAATATAGTTCTACAGGTCGGCTAGGTGTAAAGATATCTTAAACTGGCGGTAAATGTCAAAGAGTAATTTTTAAGGTTATGCATAATCTGCCATGAATACAAACCTGGATTCTAGCACTTTGCTTTTTTTAAGCAGGTTTATGCATAATCTGCCATGAATACTAAGTTGGATTCCAGCACTTATTATTTATTTGTAACTAAACTTTTTTTGCGTGTGGAAATCCTCAATGGATGTCCTCCGCCTTTGCGGAGGGGTCTGTCAGACTCCTACTGACTAAAACCACACGGTGTTCCTTCTCGTCACTTCTGGCTGGGGTGCGGATGAAAATGCGAATGTGGACACATTCGCATTTTCACAATAACCCCAGCAGTGACGGTTTGCTTGCGGCAAACCCCTTCTCAGGTATTTATAATTAAACTAAGTTAACTCTTCAAGCAAAAGGTATAAAGTCGGACTTAATGCCATATATGCATATTCTACTAGTCAACTTAGGGTGATGCAGAGACAGAAGTGGTACGAAAATATGATAAATATATACCAAAATGAATATAACTGTAAAACTAAATCAATTATTTTAAGTAGGCCAGCTACAGGCACTTCTGAACTGTCAAAATAAGGACAAAATAATTAAGCAAAAGCAGCACAAGTCATAATAACTGTGACAGTATTATGCATTTGCCCATTCCAAAGCATTTATAGAGAAGAATGGGCAATCACCAAGTACGTGTAAATAAACATTTACACGGATATACCCAAATAAAAAAAAACAGACAATGATGAATGTGTACTTACGTTACGTAAAATAAATAAATAATATCGAAACCATTTATAATACATAAACCACAAAGTTACCATTGACGACCACTGAAGCCTAGAATTATGTCAGATTTTCCTGATACAAGCTAGCAAATAGTAGTAGGAGTCTTGGGAACGTTATAATCTTACAGTCTCCCGTAGGTTTTTTTTTTATTAATAACCCTATATGTACACAATCGTGTAATTAATTATATTATTATTCTGCTTTCTCATAGTGGACTCCCATAATAATTAGTGGCTTAATTTGCGATTGAACTGAAACCGCACCCCGCAGCCTTGCCTCACCCCTTTGTCGCCGAAGCTGTTTCAGAATGAAACTGACCTAATTCCACCGCTGCAGTCCCCCTCCGAACCAACTGACGTCATAGCCTTACCTTCAAGCCCAAATAGTACATATTCCCATTTATAGTCCAAGCAATAACAATTACAAAGTGTGTGATAATAGTGGTGAGAGTTGTGTATCAAGGAGGTTGGCTGTTATAGCGTTATGGTGCTACGGGTCCAAGGTATGGAGTCAAAAACTGGGTCATCCCGGGTTGCAAGCCTCTATTCATGAATCGAAGCACGCAGGGTGACGCGCTCTCGTTCATTCTTGCTCGGACTTGTTAATCGAACATGGTTCCACCTGCGTTCGACTGACGCATGAATGATATATATTGGGATATAAATAGATTTCAGGAGAAAAACTGCATTTATAGAGGGAATTGCTTATTCATTTATGTCTTAAATGGTTTCTAAGGTGGATAATAAGAAAATATCATTACTTACTTAGGAAAAAATATATAACTCCAAGGCTTCTTCATTGTTATACTAGACCTTGTTGGTATTATGTCCAAATTGAGATACAATAAATGTCAATCAACGTTAGTTATTTCGAAAGGTCGGACTTTCCGAGAGGCTATGCTATAGCGTCATGACACCTTTCGAACAAAACTATAAAGCACTTAGGTACACACAAGCACGTGAGTAGCTATTTATATCAAATAGCATAGATTATTCTTCATTCACAAACAATAATTACCCAACAAGGCACCACGGCCTTGGACAACCGACACCATTCATTGTTCCCCCAAAAAATCGATAACTCACAGCAAGTTATATGGAACATGGCTTACCTCACACCGTTTCAACTTAAAGCGAAAATAGCCAACACCATTACCAAAGTAAAATACAGGGCGATCAAATAGTACGGCCCATGGTTGCAAGGCTGGGATATGTCCTTGTTGCCTGTGACGCACATACTTGCCTTGACGGTGAATGGGCTTACCCTGGACTATGATGAAACACCCTGTGTTTAAATGGTTTGGTTCGATTTTTGTTAGGCGGTAGAATTTGGTACTTTTTATGTTGAAACGACGTATGATATCCGTATATTATTCAATGGATAGTTGACAACTTACTTTTCTTTACATTGTTCTTAATGAATACATTCAATTATATATTAACTTATTTCGTTTTTAATTTAAATTATGTGACTGACAGTGAACCACATAGATAATTTAAGAAATTGAAAGACCATTTCCCTATTCAATAACAGTAATAGAGCACATAGGATACTTTTATTTTTCGATCATCATCCGGGCGAAACCGCAGGTGCCAGCTAGTTAAAAAATAAAACAATCATGACTACCTCTTCCGTCTAATGGTTACAAGCGAGACTCCTGAGCTTGAGGTCCTGGCATCGATTCCCGGATCGGACAAAGTTTGATTGGGTTTTTCCATAACGAATTTCTTAGTAACAGTTACGGTGGTTGTATTTGTGCTCGGTTGACGGCAATAGGCTCGTCTTATACATGGGACTTAAACCTAACTGACGAAATATGGATGTACTAGCTAAACCTCTTGAAAAAGATGCTCAGAAAAAAACTTTGACCCACACTAGGATTTCTCCTGTATCGTGGCGTTAACAAACATTTAAACTCACATACACAAACAGACAGACCCGGAACAACTATCTGCCATGTAGGCCATACAAATATTTGTTCCTTGCGGGGATCGAACATGGGACACGCAGCGCAGCAGTCGATAGCTCAGCCACTGCGCCAACCGTGTCGTCAAATTTGTAGGCCTCCTGGCATAACATAGCGCTCTGTTCTTCAAATATAAGATCTCTATTGTATGTATTGTACCTATATTAACAAATACCTGTACCAATATAAGAAAAGTGATATGATTTGAATTATACCTCTGCCAAACCCTTTGAGGATTACAGGCGTAATGTTATGTAAATAAAGTATTTATGACGACAACGCATGACGTCATAAATGAGAACCTGAAACCGTATACCTGGAATACGTCACAAATCGTTGGATCATATTATTTTTGTAATAAATTTACAGATCATCCCACGCTTTCACGCAAAATGATTCCTTATAAATACGCCTTTGCAGTTCTTATTACAATCTGAAAGATTTTTCATTCACAATATCAAATTTTTCGTAGGCAATATAGTACGAAGTCTCTAATAAAGGTTGCTTTCGATATTTGATTGTACACCAACGCATTTTAGGACGTACGTTCACTTACGCGAACGATGTGCTGACGGCCTAGAAAAATGGCAATAGGTTGTTAAGTGTTTCATTATTCTGAATCTACTTTAGTCGGATTGACAAAAGACAAAAGCCTATGTCTAGACCCCCAAGACGCGCTTTACAGGCGTCATAACAGTTATTCCTGATGGGGTGGGCAGTACACCTATATTTTGCAGTTCACATCATCACTTACGTACGCACCGTATTGGAATCTCAAAATATACCACATACCTACATTGACCTCAATGACACCATCTATCAAAGTAGCTCTGTAACAAATTACACATATCTGTTCCAAATATCAACAAAGAAAAAGGTGTTAAACAGGGCGATCCACTCTCGCCCAAGCTGTTCACAAGCGCACTGCAGGAGGTTTTTAACTAGCTGCTGAATCCCGGTCTCAAGGCATACATGTTAGCAGCCAAAAACTAACAAACTCCCGCTTTGCCAAGGATATTGTGCTATTTTCCACATCAGTTTCAGAACTCGAAGAAATGCGCCAAGATCGTCGTAGAAGTTTTGAGGTTGGACTTTCAATGAATAGATCCGAGACCAAGATCATGAGATGTCAAGAAAGCAGAGGGGCCTGCCAGGGCCACCGCCTGCCGGGGTTGTTCGCAAGAGATACCGCGGCCCCGGAACGTAAAGGTAGTAGTCAGTACATGTCTGACACTCCCCCCGCTCTGGGCGAAGATATTTGATGATTTCTCATCCGAAAAAAAAAGAGACCAAGATCATGACCAATAACATAAAACGTAGGGTCGCGGTAGACGGGCATACCTACGTTGCAATATATCAACGGGTATACCTACCTATTTGGGCTAGACAGTGTCGTTCAAAAACCGGCAAGATAGAGGAAGTGGAAACACGAGTCATGAAAAAAGAAATAAAACTTTCTAATTTCTTCTTTACCGTTGCATTTCGAAACATTTAAACTCACATACACAAGCAGCCAGATCCGGAACAACTATCTGCAGGCCACAGGTACAAATATTTGGTCGCTCAGTCACAGCGCCGTCTATATATAATATTACGTGTAGGTTATATAACTCCTTTACAAACGCCTACATCAATTTGACAACATTTTGTTTCAGAAATAGATTTTCATAAAACGCAGTTTTCAGTCAATTTGTTCCAAATACGTCCACCATTATTAGCCTTTATTTTATTGTTAGAACCGAATATCTAATATATAAAATTCTCGTATCGCGGTATGTTAGCTAAGTCCTCGGAAACGGCTGGACCTATTAGTATAAAATGTTGTGTGTAAATCAGGTAGGTCTACATCTTTTCAATTAGAGGAATCAATGTTTCATTCCCCTAATTGAAAAGAGGACCTGAGCAACGTTTTAAACTGCTGGGCACAGTAGTCTTATGTTCTTTTTTTAATTGTAACTATAAAAAAAAACTCCCATGACAGTGCATTGTTTGTTTATAATTAATGACCCCATTTGTAGAAAAAACTTCTGTTCAAAATATAATTTTATAATCAATTCCAAATATAATTACCTTTGCAGTGAAATAGCTTATATCTCTCGGATCCAGCTATAGAAAATAAACTTTGGACGTAATGATAAAATTGTTGTTAAAATTAAAAACTGAGGCACTTTTCAGTTCGATTAATCAGTATATGAGGTTATCGCTGGAATATCCTGGATGAGGCTAGCCCAAAAACGTGGAGCTTGGCACAACAAACACCTAGATGGGTAAATAATACCCATGCAGTGACTGAAGTTGGTGTGCGGATGTTGATAAAGTATTTGATTAAGTTAAATTAATTACCAAGTTCTGAAATTTCTAAAATAAAGAGTATTTTATATTGAACACTATTTATATTTATTTGTATCTTTACAGCCAAATACTAATAACCAGGCGAGAAACTTCAGCAATGGCTACCAAAAGAAAAACATGCACAGAATAGCTTTCACACTTTGATAAATTATGAAACTTTAATCCTTACTAATATTATAAAAGCGAAAGTGAGTTTGTTTGTTTGTTACCTCTTCACGCTTTAATGGCTAAACCGATTTTGATGAATTTTGGTACAGAGATAGTTGGGAACCAGGAGACGGACATAGGCTATTTTTTTTAAAAAAAGAGCGGGATATGAGGGAGAATGAGGGAAGAAACGGGAAAACTTAGCGTTGCTATTACAAATCAATCAGGCGCTACCGAATTTAACGCGAGCGAAGCCGCGGGCAAAAGCTACTTGACAATAAACCTTATTAAATTATTAAATATATCTCTAATATAATTCCGGCCAAGACCCAATAATTTGCCGTTAATCACAGCCGCAATCTATAACAGGTCGCCTAGCCCCTTCGGTTTCCTCCTAAATGTCAAACGAGTACAGTCGATACACTGCCAACTCCACTTGTTGCACCGTGACCGGGTCACAGCGGGGGCGAGGGGTGAGGGCGGCGCGGGGGACCAGCCCCCAGCATCGGTCAACGACCCACCGGACGCACCCTGTCGCATCCAACCTATTTTAAGAACAGCCTGTATAGGTAAAGTTCGAAGGTCAAATCATGCGTTTGTTGGATTATGTTATTCTTTTTTTAGATTTTTTAGAATGATGAAAACTGAAATAGTGTAATAGCATTTTGTGGTATAAAAAGAATCTTAAAATAATATTATTAGGTGCATGACAGATATAAGTGAAAATTTTTGATGAAGTTAGTTCTCCCATTTCTTATGCACAATAACATTGTAAGGTTTGTTTTGAGGTCATAATTATAATATAGTCAAAATTAACATTCCTTTTACTCATCTATACATTTTTTTACTGAATTAAATTACAAAGAACTGAGTAAAACTCCCATAAAGTGTAGCATCCAACGATCTAGTATTTAAAAAAAATACATAATAACAATTTTACCTGTAAAAAAAATATCTCAGTCTTAAATCTTCACTTTCGTGTCACACGTAATCTAACAATAATATCAGTAATTATAATTCCACAAAAATAAATCCCTATACAAAAAAAAACTGAAGCTAAGGCGTTCTAAGTACACCAATGCATTGAAAGTTATTAATAACATCTCGCTTCTATTTCAGATGCTGGGTTGCATAATAGAGGCTGGCATTTGGTGACGTCAGAGGGCTGGAGAGGCGCGCCGCGGGCGCGGCAGAAGGCGCCCATTCATGGGCCTCACACACACTGGCACACACACCCCCACACACCTCCGCGAGGCCATATCATTGTGATTTTCGTTATGACGTCACTCGCTCCCGACCAATCACGGCGCAGATCCATTCAAGCCTAACTCCTGAAGGGAATTTCGTGCGGGATGAAGGCAGCAGTCGACGGACGACCGCCGCGTAGGCTGTAGCCGTACCCTCTGGCTCCCGCGATCTCGGAACGGAACACACAAAATTATGTTTGATGAAAAGTTTTCAAAAGTTTTGTTAGTAATTGCAAGTTTTAATGTTACAAAAACTTTTGAATTAATGATTATATTGGCATGATTTTCGATAAGGATCGTTTGAAAAACTTTGGATTTGGTAAGTAATAAAAATTTGAAAAAGTTGCAGTAATAGAAAAGAAAAGCATTAAGTTATAGAACCGTAGCTTAAATAAAGAACACGTGTCTACGAGCGACTACGATACGGTGCTACGGTGCTACGCCGCCTACGCGCTGTCTGGCTCGTAGCTCCGTAGACTCGCCCACGCTTTGGAACTTCCCTAGCAGACGAAACGTGCCTAAATATATATTTTGTTCAGAACGAAGTACTAACCTTTTTAAAGATTTTATTTAAAATACAAAATGAACGCTTTCACAGTGTTAAAGTGAGATTTTAAACTTATTCAAAATATTAATAGCCTTAAAAACCGTAGTGATGTGCTAATTTTACAGAAAATTCACATAATAACTTATTCTATTAGACGGGCCTGTTGGTCTAGTGGTTAGTGGCCCTGACTGCTGAGCCGGAGGTCGTGGGTTCGATTCCCACCCAGGACAAACTTTGTGTGATGAGCATGATTGTTTGTTCTGTGTCTGGGTGTGATTTATCTATATTATGTATGTATTTATAAATTATATAAGTATGTATATCAGTTGTCTGGTTACCATAACACAAGCTCCGCTTAGCTTGGGATCAGATAGCCGTGTGTGAGTTGTCTCAAGATATTTATTATTTATTTATTTATTTATTTATTCTAAACCAGTTCAATACAATTTCGTACTAATAAAAATATTAATTGACTCACGGAATTCTCATTGTTCGCAAAATAGTAAGTCATTCCAAAGCTCTATAAGTCCTGCTCAAGGCCCGCACCAAAGTAGAATAGGAAATTATGCACTCACACATACGAAACAATACTTATAGGAGCTAAAAACTAAGGAATAATCAGTGCATAATGTTTTCTCGCCCTCTTAACCTTCGTCTTTGTATGAGTCCTCATACCCCACAAACAATTAATATTAAAACAGAATATCGGTTATAGTAATTGGTTCATAATGATAGAGGTAATGTCGGAATAATTCATTGTAATTTGGTTCTTATAATTAGTAGCGTAAGATCCCGCAGCATCCTCATAAACTTACACAAACCTTTGTCTTACGCTTTCCTCTTATATGCCCAACGCAGTCAGCTGCTCGCGTCGAAGTTTCTCGAAAGGTCACCCAGCTAACAGTTTAATTTCCATTGTCTATTTCAAATTAGCTAAAATCTTAATATCTGTTTTGGTTCTGTCATTTTACAAATAGTATAAATGAAGTCATAGTGCGAATGACTGTAAAAGTATTCCATCTGAACGGATCAAATTCCAATTCCTGAGTACTAAAAACTACAAATACCAAATTCTAAATCAGATTTATTAGGGGTGGCCCTATTGCCACTTACTTATTAACGGAATCCTACTGAGAAATTTCTGAGCAATAAAACCAATAACCGTTTCTACGATATTTAAATTTGGTGGATTAATAGGAGCAATAATTTTTTCTCCCAAGCGTAAGAGCACTAGATAGTACCACCTGACGTAGTTCTAGCTTCAAATTATATTCAATTATGGTGACCTTAGAGCACATGGTGTATTTGAAATACATCCCAAGTTGACCTCCTGGCTCGAGGACTTAAATTCACCCCCAGGAACAAATAGGAAAGTCCAGTTAAGTAAGTAATAACCTCATAGGTTGACCCGTCATTCAAAAAACAAATCTTAATTTTCTTTAATATCTGGAGGTCTAAAATAGCTGCTTAAGCAAAATCATAATTAAATAGGATGACGAAATGCATTACTTACGTTACAATTCGTAAAAAAGTCACAAAGTAACAATTCACAACTGTATGTGACTATTTTAAGTATTTTAACGTAATTCATATTAATTACTATCCAAATATGATTCTTCTAAAGCGACTGTTTTAGACCCCCTGATAGTAGATAGTACAACTCTATTTGATGGATGGAATATTTTGCTTTGTCCTACAAAGGTTTATGAAAAAAATATAAAATCCAACTATGGCTGATTTCTCTCGATTCTAAGCAAGTCGGTAGAATGCTGCTCTACCTACTACTATGTGCAATAAATATTTCAGTCTAGTTTAGCCAGAATACATCAAGGTTTACCTATGATCTAATATTGCCAGGAGATCCTGTGATATTTTCTTGATACTTGGTTATTAGATGTCATGAGGAAGGCAGTTTAGGAAAAAACGCTGTATTTTCTAAATATCCAGATGGCATCATCTCTCTGTCTTATATTGTCACAAAACATGATGACTTGGTGTTTGTCCCTTAAACAATATTTACTACCAAATTTTCATGTTTTTATGTTGGTGTTGTTTTCATGATAGAACTTCGACATTTGAGATAGTTCATTATTTTCAGCTGACTGCTCTCATTATTGCTCGCACGTCACGAGAAACGCTAATAAAAATGCTGAAATTGATAATTTTACAAGTGTAATGCATAAATGTCAAGTAAGTTTTACTATAAGAAGAATCAAATCACGATTTAGGTTTTTTTTACTATTACTTAATATTATTCTGTTTTTTTTATATATATATATATATATACAGACGACTCGATTGGCGCATGGGCTAAGCAGTCAAACTGCTGCGCTAGGTGTCGCGAGTCTGGACCCCGCACGAAATATATAATTGTATGACTTACAAATAGTTGTTCTCTGGGGTCTGGCTGTTTGTGTATGTGAGTTTAAAGGCAACCGCGATACAGAAGAAATTCCTAGAGTGAGACAAAATATTCATTAGAAAAACAAAAATACAGTCTATGTTCAAGTTCTAAGTGAATTTAGAATAATAAATCATAGAAAATTAACGTCGAAGTCACTATAGGAATAAGATCTAAAATACCCTTGCTGGAGAAACCATACCAGTTGAAATGCATCAACTGTCTAGCCTTTTACCAACTATGATGAACGACTTCATCGTAGTTGGGAAATTTCCAGTCTAACCGAATGCAGCTGATCACCATGCAGTTTAAATTAGTTTGGTCAAATGATTTCCCACAAACAATTTAAATTTCATGATTTCAATGCTGATATCTAAAGCAATCATGACTGAAAGATTGCCCTGTATATGTTCAATTCCAATAATATAATAACTATTAAGCATACCCGCCGGAGAAATGCCGGAGTTGCGGGTTGTTCGCAAGAGATACTGCGAACCCAGAACGTAAAGTGCAAAAGAAGGTACATGGGTGGGTTTTAGTCAGCCCAGAGTGGGGCAAGTTATTTGATAATTTCCCATATGCAAAAAAAAACACATTTCAATTACAACTAAGTGTTGCATTTACCTACCTAGATACTGAACTCTTGACTGTATTATCGTTCAGAACAAGATAATGACTGAGGTTTTAGATAGAGATGTTGCCAACAGTGTGAGAGTCCAGTTTTGCCAGTACTACCACGGTAACAGCGCATGATGTATTTGATCCTATACTGAAGAAGTAGTGGATGCTGGGACTCATGTATATTACAATATTGTGATAAGATTTATCATACTAGTAATTACCTCAGGGTAATGCTACTGCTTTAGTAAACGACTCAAGCCGTGTTGATGGCGCATTCGTGTTCCACGAGCGCCTCAAAGAGATGCACAGCGCTTGAAACTGGGCAAAGCTAGTTTTGTACCGGGGTTACGGGTTGTTCGAAAGTGATACCGCGGCCCCGGAACACAAATAACAAAAACAATGGAACATGGATGGGTAATAGTCAATAAAAATCTGACACTCCCTTCCGTTCTACCCAGATGATTGCTCATCCGAAAAAAAAACTGTTACAAAAAATATTTGGATGTTTCTTCAGGAGTGATTTCTTATATTATTTCAAATCGTTATCTGCATAACCTTTTCCCAACTATGTTGAAGTTGTCTGCATAATAAGGTACAGCTGAATACCAGTATTTTAAATGGAGCGACTGCCTCTGACCTCCTTACTAGGTAATATAATATATAATCTATAATATTAATAACTATTAATAATAAATAAAAAAATGAATAATATCTAATAATAAATAAAATTAATATAAATCTGCACATAAATAATATCTACCTACTTAAATATCTTAATATAAGATTTTCTTCCTTAATTTCAATATTATTATGTTTTTAAACAAAAAGCGCTTCATCCTCTCCTCTAAAAACTAACTTGCTGGGCCCGACAGGGTCCATAATTGTTTCTCTTCAATTACCTACCAGCGTTGTATACATTATGCAATAAAGTATTGAGTATAGGTAATGTTATCATAAATGCTATCAAAACTAGTTGCACTAGTCTAAAATCATCTTGTAACTTCGGTTCCTATCAAACTTCGAAGGCCCAGCTTTACATGAAGTAGTACGTTAGCGCTGTAGGAGGAACAAAACCAGTAAATGCTGGCCTTGTTGTCTATTCAAAGTCGGTACAACACTAGGCCAGCTAAAGGTCAAAGTGTTATAATTGACGTGAGCATAACTGCAGTCTGCATCTGTATAGTTGTAAGCTTTATACGAATCTAGCGTTTTTTCAGCGGATGGGAATTTATCAAATAACTTCCTCGGCTCTGGGCGGATCAGGGGGAGTGTCAGACTTGTACTGACTAAAACCCCTTGTGTTCCTTCTTTTGCCCTTTGTTAAGGGGCCGCGGTATCTCTATAGAACAACCCGCAACCCTGGGACAAAACTAGTCTAGCTGTGCACAGTTTCGCGCGCTGCGTAGCTCTTCAATATCGTAGCGTGATGTTATATACCTACTTAGGTTATTTTCTGAAGGAAACGCGTTCTCCCATACACATTTTGCCAAGGTAATTCACCCCTAAGGGATTTAATTTTGCAAAATCCCGTCTTAGTGAGCATTTACTTTTTAAAAAGATCGCACATGTTAAATTTGAGTCTCCTAACACTTTAGTTTCTGAGATTTCGTGATGAGTGAGCCTTTCAGTTTCTCTATTATAAATATACATAGATAGATTATTCATTTCTTGTGATATCCTTCCTTACTAATATTATAAAAGCGAAAGTGAGTTTGTTTGTTACCTCTTCACGCTTTAATGGCTAAACCGATTTTCATGAATTTTGGTACAGAGATGGTTGGGACGGACATAGGCTATTTATTTCTAAAGTGAGAAATGAGGGAAAAAGAGGGAAGAAAACGGAAAACTTAGCATTGCTATTAAAATAAATAAGGCGCAAGGGCAAAAACTACGGGTAGCAGGTACCTTTAAATCAGGAAAGGGGAACTGTGTTACCCCGAATTTAAAGCGAGCGAAGCCGCGGCTAAAAGCTAGTTTACTATATTTGCGGATATGTCCATGCTTCGTGACTCGTGACAAAAATATGGCGTTTAATTTGTATTCCAAGGTCTGTAGGTCCTATCAACACAGATCTTAGCGCGATTTAGAGGCCATTGTTTTGGGCATAAGTATGGAGGTTGTCAACTCTTTGTTGCGTTTCCCGCTTTTTGTTCAGGAACTTGTTTAGGCTGTTGTACAGATTGAAGATATTGGTTGAAATAAGTGTGTGATTTTTAAAATAAACCACCAGACTTGGCTGGTAACTAGGTGGACATCAAAAACAGCTGATTAGTAACCCTTAAGAGAATGCGTTCTTTAAATATTCAATAGGCATATTCAGATTAGTTCTTGTGACCACACTCCCTAAGTTTTACTTATCGTCATTTTTTTTTAAATTATAATAATTATATTTCCGGGTTCAAACTGCAAATGAACTGCAGAGGCCACATAGAAACAATTCCCATAAACCTATACAAGCAAATCGTGTGCGGGGGGCCCGGGCTGTGTCAGCGGGGCAGGGGGGCAGAGGCACTCGGTTTGACGTCAGACCTTCCTCGTGACGTCATGGGCCTCTGCCACACCCGCGTTTGACGTCACCACTGCTTCTGAAGCAAAATAAACAGCATTTTAATAAAATATCCGTAAATAGGTCCTAGATGCGATTTTAATAAATTTGGTATTAGATGGAGAGATGATGAAATTAGATGAAATAATTTATTGTATTTAAAATAAACAGCGTTATATTCATACAAATGGCTGCTGAAAAACACGAAACAAAAATCTATTTAAAAACTCCATTTCCAATATCAAATTACAATTAACTTCCATCAAGCCGCGAAAAATTTAGAATAACTAAACGCGGTGCACCAAGGCTGAACGTCTCAGCCTGTACAATTCAATGAACGAGCTTTGCGACGTCACTGGCGCTGCAGATCCTATCTTCGTCCTTGTTACTCGTACTGGTCGGAAACTGTGCGAGAGAGATAGCTGTTCCAGTGACCCAATTTCCCGACCTCGGTCGGGAGGGATCGGCGTCTATTTTTAAACTGAAGGTCGATTTATTTATAGCGGGGTGTGCGGCAGGTGGCTAAACGAGCTCTGACCTACCAATGGAATGGTGCTTTTGGAAATTGGTCGCTGTGACACTATCATAGGTTTTAGTTTAGGTTGTTTGTTGTAATGATTAGTTGTGGGAAATCTATGGTCGTATTTTGTTATCTAGCTTAGATTTTAATAATCGAATATTTAATTCATTGTACGCGGGATCCACTATCATTTAGAGTTCGAAGTTTTAATCCTCACTAAAATTATAAAAGCGAAAGTGAGTTTGTTTGTTTGTTACACCTTAACACTTAAATGGCCAAACCACTTTTGATGATTTTTGGTAGAGATAGTTGGGACCCTGGAGACGGCCATAGGCTAAAAACATTTTTATTTTTTGGATCATCACGCGGGTTTAAAGTAGCGTTAGCCTAAAGTAACTATACCACGCGGACGAAATCGCGGGCGGAAGCTAGTATAACATAACGTAACATCACGCCAGTAATCCATGAAGAATTAGGCAGAGGTAGAAATAATAGTACACTCACATTTTGTCAGGTATGTTCTCAGTTTTATGTAAATGGGAGCAGGCCATTTGCCATCCACGGGATACGAACCCAGAACGAACCCAGAACGCCGTGGCTGCTTCTGAGAAACACCTTATGAAAAATCCAGGTTTATTACATACCTTACTTTTTATAATAGATTTATTCCAAGACAGGATTTTTAATGCATATTTACTTGAAATTGAAAAGTTATGGAAAGCACTTTTTTATCGAAAATATGTCGTGATCCCGGGAAATTCAATTGAAGTACTACTCCGTGAGATGTAGTAAACCCAATTTAGCACAAATGACTGTTGCTCTGTTACAAATTAATAGGGTTACTTTTAATATCAGTGAATTTTGACGAGATTTATAACAATGTCAAATAGGGCCTATTAAACCTCAGGGAATAAAAGTAAATAGGAAATAATTAATTTAATAAAGCTATACTTTTTTATCATATAGTTTTTTTTAAATATTTATTTAAATATTTAAAAAAAACTATATGAGACAAAATAATATTTATATTATAACTTCATCGTGAACTTTGAACCGCGTTTGGCTTCGTCTAGATAGATACGTACTTTAATTAAGTACTTTTGTAATTAAGTGATCCTAAGCACAACTGTTGAGCATGAGGTGTAGGTTCGATTCTCAGGTGGGACAAAGTGTTATTGAGTTCTTCCATTGACAATTTCTATGTATCTCATTATAAGCGTACTGTATGTTCTTATCTATACTATCTATACTAATATTATAAAGCTGAAGAGTTTTTTTGTTTGTTTGTTTGAACGCGCTAATCTCAGGGACTACTGGTTGGAATTGGAAAATTCTTTTAGTGTTGGATAGTCCATTTCTTGAGGAAGGCTATAGCCTATATAACATCACGCTACGACCAACAGGTGCTGAGCAGCGTGGGTGAAACCGCGTGGAACAGCTAGTCAGAAATAAATTTCTGTAAACCGATAATTTATTTGTAGCAGTAACGGAGTTTGGGTTCGGGCCATGGCAATAGGTCCGCTCCCAATTACAAAACCGGCAAAATGTGGGTGTAATATTAGATACACCTAGTCCTTCGGGAATTACAAGCGTGATATAATGTTATGTTTAGCTGTTTAATAAAAATCCTAGTACAGGAGTGTGGATTTGGTTTTCCTAGTATCTCAGTTATGGAAGCCAGATAGGCAATCGCTAGGCAGTTGCTTGCATCACTGAACCCTAACATATTATTAAGGAAAGGGCTACACAGATGATGATTGGAATCGCAGTATTTTCTAATAATGGCGGTATCTAATAATTTGGGAATATAGAGATTAGGTTCTAAAACAGTGTTTTTTTGTGTTGTTTAAAATGCATTCTTTGTTTTGTTTCCTTCGAATCGCCTGGCTGCGGGATGGCCCTGGACAGCCTTCAAGCCTTCAGTTTCTCACAAATTTAAAATTAAGTACCTTGTATAGAGAAAATAAACGATTTTATTATATTAGTTTCGCCGCCGCAGTCTCCTAGCTATAACAGAATAATATTATTCAACGTGCTCCGAAAAAGACGTTGCATATGTGGTATCACTGGAATACTGTATGTTGCACGCACTTAACTACACGGTGTCTAAAATGGCTGCTTCAGCAGAATCTTAATAGGATAACAATACGTTACAATTCGTGAAAAAGGTCAAAACAATTCACATATTAACTGCGCCTATGACCATTTTAAGTATTTTAACGTGATTCATATTATAATCCTTACTAATCTTATAAAAAGAGAAGTGAGTTTATTTGTTTCGTCTTCACGCCTAAATGGCAAAACCGATTTTGATGAATTTTGGTTCAATGATAGTTGGGACCCTGGATAAGGATATAGGCTGATTTAACAAAAAAGTAGGAAAAGGGGGACAAAGAGGGAAGAAAGGATATTTTTTTCCAAACGGGGAGGGGGGTAAATTTAGCGTTAGCCCAAAGTAACTATCCCACGCGGACGAAGTCGCGGGCTGAAGCTAGTCATAATATGATTCTGCTAAAGCAACTGTTTTAGGCCCCGGTACACGGTCATACGTTTACTTTCGAAACAAATTCGTGTCCAAACAATGTGCGACCGGCCTTAGGCGCTGTACAAACAAGGTCACTTTTGTGTCTTGTTTCGTATACTATGTACCAATGAATATCGAATTAATAACTACGGTTTCCAGTGATGGTGTGCAGTATTGTTTAAGAAAATTCAACCCCGTTTATGCGCTTGAGAAATCACCTAATAACTTCCCCCGCTCTAGACGGAGCGGCAAGGAGTGTCAGATTTGTACTGGCTAAAACCCACCCATGTTCCGTCTATTGCCCTATATGTTCCTGGGCCGCGGTATCTCTTTCGAACAACCCTGGAAATTAGACCACTTAGGCTGCGCAAACATAGACAAATTTCCTTATCAAACTTATACTTCTCGTTGGCATTGACTGATTTATTGATTCATTTACCAAAAGACCAATACAGATTAATAATAGAGTGTATGTTTATTTTTTATTTTTAGAATGTCTACTCTATAGTCAATTATTATGTCATTAGTATAAATATGACATTTCTATTCATAGACATGGACACATTAAATGAGTCTTTGTTCGAAATATTTATACTTTGTGTTACTTATGGGAACGTAAATCCGGCCAACAATCGAGATAATGAATTTGTTTTACCAACAATTTTTTTAAGGTCATGTTTTATAAAATTTTGGAACGTGTCTTGGCTGAGACACTTTTAATGTTGCTATGTTGAAGATCTTTCACTTGTAACTTGACAGATCTGCAATTAAGGTTAGCCAAACGTCTTATGATAACCAGGGCTACTGCCTGCCGAGGTTACGGGTTGTTCAAACGAAATACCGCGGTCCCGGAACACAAAAAGCATAAGAAATAACAATTATGGGTTTTAGTTTGAACAAGTCTGACAATCCCTTCAGCTCCGTCACATAGCGGGAAAACTCATCTGATGATTTCCCATCCAAGAAAGAGGACCTGGCTGTATAAAATAACCGCTTAAGCAGATTCAAAATTTATAATATAAAACACAACGCTTGGACCAATTTTACCATTTTTTTTTTAATTCGTTAAAGTCCAAGGATCGTTTTTACGACGAGAAAAAAAAGCTAAAGGCAGTGTAGTTTTTTGTGTAATTTAGGTAGGTAGAAAGGTAGAAAAATGGCATTGTAATGCAAGCCGGGGCATAGCTAGTAGGTTAATATGAATTACGTTAGCATTCGTAAAATGGACACAAACTGACAATACACAATATTAACTGCGTTTGTGTTCATTTTGAGAATTTAACCGTAATTCATTATAATTATCCTATTATGTTTGTTTGTTGTTTTTTTAGAACACATTGCCCCGCACTAGGAATTTCTCCTGTATCGTGGGTGCATTTACAAACATTTAAACTCACATACACAAACAGCCAGACCCGAAACAATTATCGGCAGGCCATACAAATATTTGTCCGCGTTCGTGCGGGGATCGAAACCGCGACACGCAGCGCAGCAGTTTATCGCTCAGCCACTGTGCCAACCGTGCTGTCGATGATTATGATTCTGCTAAAGCGGCTATTTGAGACCCCTTGATGCTCAGTAGCTGCGCATGCGACCACCACACCAACGAGGCTGCCCAAACAATCCTTACTAATATTATAAAAGCGAAAGTGAGTTTATTTGTTTGTTACGTCTTCATACCTAAATGGCTAAACCGATTTTGATGAATTTTGGCACCGAGATATTTGGGTAGGTACCCTAGAGACGGACATAGGCAATTTTTTTTAAAGTGAGAAATGAGGGAGCAAGAGGGAAGAAAAGGGAAAACTTAGCTTTGCTATTACAATAAATACAGCAGGTACCTGCAAATCAGGAAAGGGGAACTGTGTTACCCCGAATTTAACGCGAGCGAAACCGCGGGCAAAAGCTAGCACACTATAAAAGAACACAAAATAATTTAATTAAAAAACACGACATACCTTGCAACCCAACACTAGTGACTAGAACAGCACACCGCACCGCCTGCCACCGCCGCATGCCTCTCTGCCGAGCCCCCAACTACACTGCTATCATTACGCCTCACGCCTGGTTGCCGGGTGTCCGGTGACAGGAAGGTACTTCCTGAGCGGGGCTTCGGCTCAAGTGTCTAATGTGCTAGCTGTCCTTATTTGTTACTGTTATACCGGTTGATAGGTATCGCTTGATTAACTATAATTAATTAGTAAAAGAATAATGATTACAAGATTAATTCCTTGTTACTAGGCGAAGAAAATGAATGCTGAAATATTGTTGCTTTTATTGTTGGATATCTCGTTCGTCGAGTGGTCGACAACGAGAGACTGTTGAGGGTGAAGTTCTGGGTTAAATTCCCGGGTCAGGCAAAGTGAGGTCAGACGGGCATGCCAGGGCCTCCGCCTGCCGGGGTCGCGGGTTGTTCGAAAGAGTTACCGCGGCCCCGGAACGCAAAGGGCAATAAGCAACATGGGTGGGTTTTAGTCAGTAAAAGTCTGACACTTCCCCCCGCTCCGCCCAAAATGGGGGAAGTTATTTGATTATATCCCACCACAAAAAAAGCAAAATGAGGTTGAGTTTGTCTATTACGAATTTCTTATTGGTAGCAGCCATGACCTGGATATAGGATTCAAATTCAAACTCATTTAATTGTCTGAAAATGGTACATTTTTATGGTCTTAAATATAAATAAAGGTCTTATCATATTCTGCCACTGGGGGCGTGCAAACATTTGGTACATAAACAAAATTTTAAGACCAACATTAAATAGGAATTATAATTACAGTTAGTGGCATGTCAATTAAATCAATATTATCAGTATTCAATACAATGTCAAATTATTATTCAATGTCAATGGATGATGGCCATACATTACCCCTATTACATAGGAGTTATGTGTAACTGGAGAAATATGGGCGTCATATTAAATATACCTCTGTCTACCCCTTTAGTGATTACAGTCGTGATAATACGTATGTTATCTTAATAATATTTGACGGGCCTGTTGGTCTAGTAGTTAGTGGCCCTGACTGCTGAACCGGAGGTCGTGGGTTCGATTCCCACCCAGGACAAACTTTGTGTGATGAGCATGATTGTTTGTTCTGTGTCTGGGTGTGATTTATCTATAATATGTATGTATTATATAAATATAATATAAATTATATAAGTATGTATATCAGTTGTCTGATTACCATAATACAAGCTCTGCTTAGTTTGGGATCAGATAGCCGTGTGTGAGTTGTCCCAAGATATTTGTATTTATTTATTTATATAATAGACGGCACGGTTGGTGCAGTGGCTGAGCGATCGACTTCTCGACTGCGTGTCGCGGTATCTATCCCCGCACGAAACAAATATTTGTATGACCTACGGGTAGTTGTTTCGAGTTTGGCTGTTTGTGTATGCGAGTTTAAATGTTTGTAAACGCACCCACGATACAAGAGAAATTCCTAGTGTGGGGCATACAATCTCTTCAGAAACCATGATCACGAGAAAGCTGGAAGAATTTCCGTTCAAATGATACTCTTAGCGCCATCTACTAGCTTTGACCGATACTAACAGCTTAGCGAGCTGCTGAACAAAGGAAACAGAATATTATGGCTTCTGAAGATATCACAAAGCCACCACACAGCACCAAAAGTGATATTTTTATCATGTTATCTAAGAAAAGAAATTATATATACCGTTAGAACTATTTTGCGGCTTAGTATTTCAAAGATATATTGGCAATCGGAAAGTTCATCCAACTTTTATAATTAATATTATAAATGCGAATGTTTGTGGGGATGGATGTATGCATGTATGTTTGTTACTCTTTCATGTCAAAACGGCTGAACGGATCTTGATGAAATTTGGCACAGAGGTAGATTATGGTCTGGAAAAACATTTAGGATTCTTTTTTCGATATCATGCAGGCGAGGCCGCGGGCGCCAGCTAGTCGTTTATAATCGTTTATCAACACACACAACGTAACTTCACGCCTGTAATTTCCGAAGGATTAGCAGAAATGTGCCTACACACATACCACATTCCTATCACATTTTGCCGTTTATTAACTTAGTCATACTTTCTCACAATTAGTATTATGACTATCCTTTTTATTTGCGGATGGGAAATCATCAAATAACTCTAAATATTGACAGACTTGTACTTACAAAAACTCACCCATGTTCCTTCTATTGCCTTTTATGTTCCGGGGCCGCGGTATGTCTTTCGAACAACCCGCAACCCCGGCAAGATTAGTAATATGACTTTATTGAGATTACAGACATGAAACAAATTCAATGCAATTCAGATTAAATTTGTTTAAATGATATTATCACCAAAGTCTTTGTGATATTTGACTGTCAGGCGGCCCACTTTATTTCTGCACGAGTTTTTAGACACGTGTTCTTTTTCAATCTTTCACGATTAATTTTCTCCAATTCAGTGAACAACATTTCATTATCATGCAAATTAAAGTTTTATTAATACGATAAAGGAAAACATGACACCAGCATGTTTAAGAAACAACAAAAATACCGGTCAAGTGAGAGTCGGACTCGCGCACCTATGGTTCCGTACAATCTTGCGACATAAAGACCATATTTTTGACTGCATAGACTTAGAGGCTTGATTTTTCACAGCTCTGAGGGACCATAGATTTGAGTATATGGTTTTAATTTCAACTCGCTACCTCCGCACGTTTCCCGAAATGAGAAGTCTTGACATACAGACAGATGGATAACAAAGTGATCTTATAAGTGATCCGTTAATTCCTTTTCAGGTATGAAACAATAAAAATGTAAGACTGAAACATCTAACAACCCACATTGGGCCCATACAACAGTGAGCATATAGAGAGCCTATATCCTATACCAATGGCCTGCCTAGGGGCCACAAACCCATAAATACAGCCTGATTAAAAAATCTAACATTATGAAGAAAAGTGGATAAAAGAAGCAAGCCAAGCTTGAGTGTTCCCTACCACATACGACCCGTCTGCCTTCAAAACAAGAGTCAATAGGCATCTTCTTGGCGTAGACCTCATCTGTCGCTTACCATCAGGCGAGATCGAGGTCAAGAGTGAGTTCATTCTCAATAAAAAAAAATTAAAAAAAAAGTAAAAACCGACCAAGTGTGAGTCAGACTTATGAATGAAGGGTGAAACAATAATCGTTTGTTGTATGGAAGCTCCTTGTTTGCGGATAGGAAATCATCAAATAACTTCCCCCGCTCTGGCCAGAGCGGGGGGGGGAGTGTTAGACGTGTACTGCCTAAAACCTACTCATGTTCCTTCTATTGCCCTTTATGTTTCGAGACCGCGGTATCTCTTTTAAACAACCCGCAACCCCGGCAGGCGATGACCCTTGCTGGCCCCTCTCTCTGCTTTGCTGACACCTCTTTGAAGCGCACGTGGAACACTAACGCGCCGTCGACAGGGCACGGAAGCCCCCTCAAATTTTAATTTTATTCAGATTTTTAGTATTTGTTGTCAAAGTTCTAACTTTTTCATAACTTTATTTTAAATTCAAGTTTTTAACTCTGTCCCTGACCCCCGTACAAAAATCGAATAGAGAAATTAAGTAAAAACGATTCCAGAAAATTCTTCTAGAGAAATAAAGCTTACATTAAAAATCCTAAAAACTAGACAGATCAATTAAACAGGATTCCAATAAAATCTACACTGTAAAAATGAAACATTCATTTTACAAAAAAGAGAAACTGGGTAAATTATATTAACGCAGGCGGCTGCGCCGGATGAAATCAGTCAGGAAACAGATTTCTATTTGTGGAAAAGCTCATTTTTCTTAGGCAAATTTTATGATTTTTTTTTATTACATTTAAGTATGTAAAAAGTTCTTTAAAACTTAAAACTTTTATGTTTATTTATTTGTAAACTAAATAAACAAATAGTATCAATAATTACTTGCGAGAGTTGTATACCTACATACATTTAAAAAAAACTGCTATAACTAGTTTAGATTATCAAAACCACATAGGTAGGTATGAG
Organism: Ochropleura leucogaster; assembly: GCA_958449745.1. Taxonomy (NCBI): domain Eukaryota; kingdom Metazoa; phylum Arthropoda; class Insecta; order Lepidoptera; family Noctuidae; genus Ochropleura; species Ochropleura leucogaster. The sequence goes on along the minus strand of OY288206.1, from coordinate 14,594,798 downwards.
AAGATGAATCATCGATTAGTTTTCTTAATCCGTAAAGTATTTTAAAGTACACTGAAGTAATATCATGTTTGGCAACAATTTTCACAGTAGATGAGTTAATTTAATGTTTGCGGCTACTGCTATTAATTGTTATCTTTACAAAACAATAAGTAACTTTGGTGTGGATGCACCCTTAAACAACATAGTTGATGGCTTACCTTCCAGTCTGGAATAGGCCTCCAGGTATAAATCTTTGTGGCGGTTACTTCATAATCCTGTAATGAGGGAGGCGCCGACCTCCTTTGCAGGGCTTCCGACCGGCCTCGTCGTCGACCTGTCACTGCTTACGAGATAATGTCACATTTCAATGTTTTTTTTTTCCTTTAGGTATTAGACCTGGATGGATTTGTTGGGAAACTAATATTCCTGCTTACTTTGCATGAAGTAATGTGGTCAAACACAGAAAACACTACGCTACTTTTGCCATCGTTGTGGCTAAAGAGTTTTTATTTTACCTTTATGTCAAAGTCGTAATTTGAAAACCGAATCGGCAATATCTCCACAGGTTAGGTACGAAAATACAACATAACATTTTAATCTTATTGTCAACTGCCCAAAAAACAAAAGTAAAATGTTAAGATTGAGATTTAAATCATATTATAACAATTAACTAACATGTATGTAAACAGAATGCAATTGTTGGAAACAGCGCAAAAGAATCGCGAAAGCCTAATTTTGTGGTCTAAATTAAAAGCGCAGCCGACATGCACTGTAACGGTTCACGCTCGCAATTTGACGGCACTTGTAAGTAGGTACTAAAAACAAATCATCTTAAACTGCCTGATAAAGAACAAAAGCCAAACCAGCAGACATTACACGTGTTTTAAGATCATCGATCAATACTTATAAGTTTTCCTAGCTAAATTTTCAATAAGTAAACATAGAAAAAATGATTTAGGTACTTTATTGCCTTTCACTAAGGGCTAATTTCGAAAAACTTTTCCTGCTTATTCAATTTTAGTTAATTAAGTATTCACTAAATTAACACTTGAATGAACAGCGGACTATGGAGGACTGCCTCTCCCTGTAAAACCTTTAACAAAATATTACAGCATTTTTAAACAAATAAATTACATGCATTTAAAACGGATGAAAAAAAGGCAGTACTACATACCAAATTAGTTAGTGCCACTAGAATTTTTTTCTTTTTTTAATACGAAACTGACAACCAGTCTTATTAAGAGGTTGGGGGGGAGATCGTATTACCCAGTATAAACTGGATTGTCGGGGGCAGATAAACAGTCGATTCATGCAATATTCTAGTATTCAGCTGCATTTGCTGAGCCTGGAAGCCGACCCTAATTTTGGCGAAAAATTTACTGACTGATGACTTTGACTTGTAATTTCTTTAAAAAATATTAGCCTTCGCAATTAAATAAATTACTTACCTAATTCTAAAACAGCCTATAGGTACGATATAGCTACTTCTATTTCACAAACCTTTCTAATGAAGTTTACCTAGGTCTTCCTACCTACGCATTAGCTACTTACGTTCAACCTCCTTTGACATGCGCCAAGCCGGCTAGGGGTGGAGGCAAGCCATAATATAGGCCCGTACACCAACCTGTACTGTAGTCTACTGGCATGTTCATTCGCACCCCGATCTACCCCGTGGACAGACGTCGCTCCAATAATATAGTTTTTATTTTTAACATAAAAAGTATTCGAAAAATAAATTAGTGTTAAGTAGTTCCAGTATCATTAAAAATCTTATTGTGTTTTCTAAATTCAAATGGTCAGTGAGTATTTTTATTTGTTTTACGAGTTTTTTTTTTCTTTTATTTTTTATTTATTTTTCTGTTAGTGTATAAAACAATACTCTCTCAAATGATAACAAATAAAGGAGTTATTGTTTATTAATTTCTGAAGGCATGTGCTGTGCAGTGTACTAGCAGAATATTATTTTTTAAATGTGTTAATTTTCGTTTTAAACAACTGTTAATTTGGTTTTTGTAGTATTTATTTCAATTTATACGATAAATATGCAGTATTAAATATCACCAGATAAGTAAATTGCAATCTAATAAGTCATTTAAACTTTCCGGAAGTAATTTAAAATTTTAACAATCAACAAAAAACAGCATAGGGCTTACTCTTTTCTTAACTTTGTTAGCGAAGTCTTATCAGATGCAGTCCGAACAATAGGTACCTAGAACTATTTTAGTAAAAATGTAATACATGTATTTTTAAATACTAAGTCTCACGGTAAAGGATGAAGTAAAGTATAAATAAACACAAATATTTAACTACGAATTTAAAAAAGAATCAGAATAAACTTATTTACAAGCTTCGAACTCTTGAAATAAAGAACAGGTAAACCCTTATTTTTTTTAATGATGATTGATGCATATAATTTAAAACGAAGAGACAGGGGTTCACAACCTTCAGCTGCTTTTAAAAAAATATATTCCAATTTGCCGATGTGGCTTGTAATACGGTATTAGTATCGAATGTTCCGACTTGCGTGCATTAAGTTAAGCCGGTAGTATGGTTTCCTCCGTGTGGGGCTTCGCTCGGCTACCCGATATCTTAGTCACCTCAGTTTTTTGCGACCAGTCCCACCGGACTATCGCACGAAATTTATTGTAGTCGAATATTATATTTTACCGTGGAATCCTAAGATTATTCTGCTTTGTTGATTTTGTGTTGTCCAATTGTTTTTTTGTTGTTAATAGTTATTTTAAATTAAGAATCTTTATTTTACTTTTACTCTTTTTTGTTTTAATTACTAACTTTGTTTTGTTTTTTGTTTATTTCTTTACGTGCACTTTTAGCTTCTTATTTTGCATTACGTATCGCCGTGGTTCTGTCGTCCATCTTAGAAGATCCACAGACGAGCCTTCCATCTTCGGTTCTTTGGTAAAATGAAGCCCAAAGCAGCTGCTGGCCACTGCACAAGATTAGTTAAATCTATACTCTTGTGCGTGTGACAGCGGCTATTGCGGGCTATTCATTGTCTACAAAGTAGAAGAAACCGCATCAGGAATTACGAAGAATATTCTGAAGGATACTTATCTTGAGAAAAAAGTTTCATTATTTTTAAGATTCCTTCAACATGGAATACACTGTTACTTAACAATTTGTATCCTTAGTCTAAGTTGTTATTTTGTTAGAGTTCTTAACGGATCTCCAATCGGCTTTTCAATCCATTTAGAACTTTATTTAATTTATTTTACGATTTATTTTTAGCCATAAGATTTACGTACCTAAGCACCTTTCGGTTTTTCAAACTGTATTTTAATAACGGTATAACAACTGAGGGGTTTTCTTTACTGAAGCTGGTTAAAATAAAACGATGATTAAACGTTAAAAATGTGTGGTTAAACAGTTGTTAATCGTTACTCAACTTAAAGCAGCGTTAATGAATAAACATCAAGTAAATATTCAAAATAATTTATTAGGAAAAAGATGTGTGAAGATGCTATAACGAACGAAATTCTCTTATGTGTTTTGTTTGACTATGCATGTTATCTTTTTTTGGAGTTTACTCCTTCAGAATCGATTTTCATTTATAAGGCGCCCGGCATGAGAAAAATCCGAGGGGTAAAACCTAGTAACAAGTAACGAAAATGTGTCACGTTTTTGGTGCGCACCTTTAGTGCGCAACTTTCTAATTTGGCTGTGAGTGTATTAAGACGTACATATGGTATGCTGTATAGGCGACTATACCTATATACTATATGTATTTGGGCTTGTTTGTTTCTATCAGTGTCGATGTATTAATATTTTTTCATTAATTTGTGAATTTACCTTTTCATAATAATATGATATTAATCTTTTTTCAGTTGAATAAACTCTTTTTGCGTATGGTTAGATACTCGTACTTAAGGAGTAAACTCCAGTCGTGCGTCGGAGCTGACACACACACTTTTTTTTTGTTTTATTAATAAGTAGGATCAGTACTTCGGTATTTTTGCTTTAAATGTGTCATAGTTGTTTGATAGTTGCATGAAATTTTTGGAGTCATATTTTTTTATCAGAGCACAGTAAGTGATCAATATCAGGTTTAATAGTGTTCTACCATAGTGTTTTAAGGGATACCCAGTTTAAAAAAAACTTATTACACTCAGTTCAAAAGAAGATAATTTCAGTAATTTGTGATTCATTTTTATTGCAGAGATGTTACTCATTGCATGTTTGTTTTTGTTTGTATTATACCTTGAGGTGTACCAACTTCGGAAAAAACCTCGGACATGTTATTTTTGGCCAACTTAGGTATATTTCAGTGCTATTTGGGGAACTCTACGATTTTTAAACAATCGTTTTTATATTTTTTTATTTGGATAATTAATAATGTAAAGCAAATATTCGTCCTAAACTCAACAATTACTATTTATCATACGATATTTTATCAGTTGTTATTGAAAACCAGTATGAACAGGTTATATTCATTGAACTATATACCCATACCATTATTTTATTCAGCTTATTAATTTGTATTCATTAAAGGTTTTTTCTACCTAAATAAGCATGTAAACACGACGGCAGGTCAACCTATTCTAAACTATTATAACCTGATCTCTCTACCACGCATCGCACACCGTAGTAGAGAGATCAGGTTAAAATGGTTTTGTATAGGTTGATGTGTCGTCGTGTGTACAATGAAAAAATATAGTAGAGTGTTCTCAATTCGTTGCGTGTATTTTTTTTGTTCTTTTTTTTTAACATGATACTTTTCAGTATAACTTAAAATTCACTTTAGATTGTCCAGTAAGTGCATTGTTAGTTCAATATTGCATGCCTCGCTTCAGCCGATCAGCAGACTACCTACTTATATACCGCCTACCTTCAGGTAAGTGATCTTACTATATACCTACTTACTATAGCACGGCCAACGAGAAGTGATACCAAATGTAAACAAAACCCATGCTAAAACCCCATCTAAAATGGCCGCCCGAATGTTGGCGAACCCGTCTTAACGTTGTCATGTTTTTGCCGGGAGAACGAGACATTACGACAAAGGCACAAGATGGAAAGAGCTAAATATTAGATTGTCAACGCCACAGTTGTTCTTTAGGTTAATGACCTTTCGTATCGCTTCTCGTTGGCCGTACTACCTATATACTATAATATTATAGATGCAAATGTTTGTAAGGATGTATGGATGTTTGTTACTCTTTCACGTCAAAACAGCTAAACGGATCTTGATGAAATTTGGCACACAGGTAAATTATAGTCTGGAATAACACATAGGATACTTTTTTTTCGATCATCACGCGGGCGAAGTCGTGGGCGCCGGCTACTATTTAACATTATTTTACTGTCTTATGACTGCTTCGTTAGTCTAGTTGTTGCCAGCGGGACTGCTGAGGATGAGGACTTGGGTGTGATTCCCAAATAAGGCAGCTTTCTTGAATGCTCTATCTGGAATTACTCAGTTGCAGCCTAGGAGACTGGATTCGTGCCCGGTTGATAGGAATAGGCTGGCCCCCTATATTAGGTAACAAAAACATACTATCGAAATGTGGGTGTACTATTAGTTACATCAGTGTCTAACCCTTTGGGGATTCCTACGCGTGATCTTATGTTGTCGTCTAATTTAAAAATCCCGATAATTTGTGTGTGGCTATACATCCACCATAAATCTGTATCTACCCTTTTATTTTTGCGCATGGAAAATCATCAAATAACTTCTCCAGCTCTGGACGGAGCAATGGGGGAGTCAGACTTATACTGACTAAAACCCACCCATGTTCCTTCTATTGCCCTTTATGTTCCGGGGCCGCGGTTTCTCTTTCGAACAACCCGCAACCCCGGCAGGACTGCCTAACCTTTCGGGGATTACAGGTGTGATCTTATTTTATTCGTCTAATTTAAAAATCCCGATAATTTGTGTGTGGTTCTCATATGGGTGTCCATATGAATCTGTTTCTACCTTTGATTGCATTATTTGGTCGGTTCGCCTTAGTGATACAATGCAATACGTCTCCACTAGGGAGGGTCAAAAATACCCTTCATCTATTTGTCTACTTTCAAAATTACTTACCTACTAAGTAGTCCAGTATTTACCTGAATTTAATATCGAATACATTGAACTCTTGCTTAGAAGACAACCCACACAAACCAATGTTGGTTAATTGAAGTGAAAGGTCATTTTTTCAATTAATTTCCCCCTTCAAAATCAACCCTTTATACCTGCCACAACATAGGTAATTCATAAATATTTCATGATGCTTGAATTAGACTGTATAGGCAGAAGCGTACAGCACCTACAGACTCGACTGGTAAGATGTGAAAAAGAGTGAGCTTATGAAGCTGCCACAAATCCGCACTAGGTACTGACTGATAAGTTCTTGATGACGAAAGATGCACTGCCTGACTTGGACATGGAACTTAATGAGCAGTAGATACCATATGCTCAAATATGTTATGTTATGCCCGTTTCATTCAGAAATAAACACTAAGTGGCACCTATTTGTAGACCTCCAACAATATAATGCAGTTAGAAAACAATGTTAGGGTCAACGTCGAGAGTTCAAATTCAAGAGTGAAATCATAATCAGGCATTACATTTAGGTGTCACTTAAGCCCTGTGTCAACCTTACGTAAATACGAGTATGTCTTATTTAAAATTAAGAATACCCTAAACATATTTTTATTTATTAATTATATGAATTTATTAATATTTTTTGATGGTACTGGTACAAAATGCTATAAGATAATTCTATTCTTGATTCAAAATTCAACGTAGGTATTTACGTTACGTTTGCACTGCGCTTTCATGGTATGAATGAATTTTTGTTTTCATTACAGCTACACAAACATATCTTGGTAAGTAGATACAAAAAGCAAGATAAAACTATAGATGTATTTGCAAAGCATAGGAACTTGTGATTTCTCAAACCTATCCTTAATGGATCACCAAGTAACCAGGCTCGTTAGATTTTTCTTAGAAACCGATGGATGTTTTCAACTCAAATTGAATTCATTTAGTGAACTTTTTGTTTTCTATCAAGCTTTATTATAATGGTAATCCATTATACGTATTAACAGGTTTTTTTAATTAAAAATTTCAACTGTACCTATGGAGTGCTTAGGTATCTTATGTACTTACCTACTAACGAAAAGTCTCCTCAATCATTAAGTCCTGTATGAAATCACAGGAGCCTTAAGTGTATGGTATTATTATTTGATATGATTTTCAGCCAGTATCAAAATACATTATCATATTAATGGTACCTCCAGTTCAATTGTATTATTCTTTAGTTTTTCACAACTGAAAGTGACAGGTAGATTCACTTGTAAACAGATTTTACACCATCGCTTCTCATCAGGCGAGTTCAGACCAAACGCAAGATTATTATGTAAAAAAAACGAGATGAATCCGAATACCTACCTATGGATCATCGATGATCACAGAATATGTTACTATCCTTTTATTGTCTAAATTTTAAAAGTAGCTGAATTTTAGTTGTCTATACCGAGCTCTAAAAGCTTGTTATACCTAAATACCACCAGGTGTCTATTATTTTAACTATTCAAATGGAAACTTGGAAAGGTAGGTGTCGTATGGGTACTTACAGTATTGTAAGTACTCATTTTAGTTATTTTAACAGCCTGGATTGTTAGTGATTCTAGAAAAGCGGTGTAATCCTGGATTGGTTTATCCCTAGATTGATTGAATAGAGCTTTTATTTGGCTTTGATAAAATAATACTACAACTTGAATTTAATGAGTAGTTTTACAACTTTCATTTGTTTTTTTTTTATCGTTTAGAAACGCATCTTCACACAAATCTATCGTGTTTACGTTTTTGTAATAGAACTGTGGTAAGCACATTGAATTTTTTTTTTTTTTAAATTGTTTATACTATAGGAATGTTTGTTTTCAGGCAGCGATTCATTTGCAAAAATAAGTTTATAACAAACCAATGTATATATTTTAACAGATAGCATTTTGAATGAACGGATAATTAAAGCTTGGAAAAATAATCAGAAGTAAAATAATTACAAACATTTTTACCAACCGGTTTGGGTACAATTATTTCGCGCCTCTGTATGCTACAGCATGTAGAAATACGTGCTACGGCGTAGCACGCGGTGCTACGAGGGGTATACACTGTACGTACATGTTCATACGCGTGTGGATTATTCTGAAAAGCTTTGGCAATCAGTACAATTTTAATTAAAAGACTTTTTGCCTTATTCTAGCCGGATTTCAAGTTTAAAAACCAAGGATGATTTTAACATCTCAATCTATTTCTAGACTTGATTTCGAACCGCAATGTTTTGCTGTCGATGTAAACTCACCTGTAAAATTGCATCGATGTAAAAATTTGAGTTCAAATTTTGAGAAAGGGTACTAGATGGCGTTTCTCGATTCACATGAATTTATTTCTGTAGTTGACATGACGGAATACTTCCTTAAAGGGGGTAAGGGCCAAGGTATCCCGTGAAATTTAAAAATTCTTACGTTTTTGCAATTTTTTGGTCGGTTTCAAAATATATGTTGAACTATATATTATAAGCCACTTCAATTTCAAACGCTTGTTGGGGCTACAACAAAATGTTTTCATTGATCGTACCATGAAGGTAGGTATAGTCCGTACGAAATTATTTTAACAAATATATTATTGTCTTAACAAAAGTTCTTTCCAGCTTATCCCACTACATCACCGCTTCGAAACCCTGAAGCCCAAAACAACTATTGGGCACTGCACAGGACTAGTAACACGAATATACTCTTGTGCGTGTTCTAATAGTTGTTGTCGGAGCTTCACATTCATCGATCTGCGCCGGCGCCGGGACAAGGAATTTTTGTGACTGTCATTTTGAATTTGTATGTGTGTAGCCAGGAATATACCGAGAGGGGTTAATTTTGAATTAAAGATTAATTGGGGGAGTCAACGGTAAAAAAAGCAATTTTAAAAACTGTTCACAATACAGTTTTTGTTTAAAAAAACGAGCAATAACTATGTATTCCTGGCTACGCCCTGTATGTGTGACCCATTGTTATTTCTTGACACCGTCTTAGTCAACTATGTCAATTCTGAAAGCAGTTTTTGGAACGAAGTCGAAAGAATACGGAAAAATTAAGACCAAAAGTTGTAACGACAGTGTCGTCTTTTTTATATCAACTCGTACAGCTTATAACCATTTTTACAAAGGTGGGTAGGTACTTTTAAACAACTCATACCTAAATATCAACCTACCAACTTAAATGGATCCAATTACGTTTCTCTGTTTAGTTAGTTGCCATAAATACAGAAGAATACAGAGATAATTTAGCCTACAGTACGGCCAACGAGAAGCGATACGAAAGGTCATTAACCTAAAGAAGAACTGTGGCGTTGACAATCGAATATTTAGCTCTTTCCATCTTGTGCCTTTGTCGTAATGTCTCGTTCTCCCGGCAAAAACATGACAACGTTAAGACGGGTTCGCCAAACATTCGGGCGGCCATTTTAGATGGGGTTTTAGCATGGGTTTTGTTTACATTTGGTATCGCTTCTCATTGGCCGTACTATAGTTTACTAGACGGTGTCCTATTGTGGCTAGCTACCCAGATGTATTTGTCCTGATAACCTGTTTTTGAATTGACTGTGCTAATTAATCTGTGTTCAATAATGACGGAACCATGCGCCCGGTTTGCTTTAAGTTTGTTTTTCTTTTTTTGCTATAACGCATTGTAAGATGGCTTCATGCGTGCATCCGATACTAAAACTAAATGTAGGTAGCTAACAGTTTGCGCTATATAGACAAGCTAATGTACTACAAAGTAATCGAGTTAATAATGCTGTTTATTTAATCCGCATATAGATTGACGTAATCGTTTCGAAAGAAAATCGTAAGTATAATACAGTGTTAAAAAGACGCTTCACAAAACCGTCAACCAAGCATTATGTAAATTATTTTTTTTAAAAAAAAAAACGTCCCACACTAGGAATTTCTCCTGTATCTTGGGTGCGTTTACAAACATTCAAACTCTCATACACAAACAGCCAGACTCGAAACAATTAGCTGTAGGTCATACAAATATTTGTTCCGTGCGGAGATCGAACCCGCGACAAGCAGCGCAGTAGTCGATCGCTCAGCCACTGCGCCAACCATTCCGTCTACCTAAGAAACCGCATTCGTAACGGTGAGTCGGAAGGGATCTTTAATACCCTATTTTGCCAAATCATGTTTACAGCGACCTATTTTTTTCGTATGGGAAATAGTCAAATAACTTCCAGCGTCAGGCTTTTACTGACTAAAACCCATCCATTTTCCTTTCTTTGCCCTTTGTGTTCCGGGGCCGCGGTATCACTCTCGAACAACCCGCAACCCGGGAGACGAGCGACTGGCGGGCCGCTCAAATTTGACTTAAGCGTGTTATAAGTTAAGTCCCTTCCATATGGAAAATATATAAGCCACGGCAGATCATGTCCGAGATGCAAATGTTTGTGGATAATCAAAATACACAAATGCAATTTAGAAAGTTTATTGGAATTGAAAACATGTCAGTCTTAGGTGTCTAAACAAATTAACAGAAAAAAAATATAGGAAAATACACGGTAACATGTTATTAACAAATCTCGTTATATTTAACTGTTGTACTTCTGAACTTAGGTACAAATGGTCACTACTTAAAGTTTTTAAGCAAAATTGAAACTAGGCTAGTTCTAAATAACTTAAAAAAAACGGTTTAAAATAAAACTACGGCGTGGAACATTTGTATAAAACATGAGCACGACAACATAGGAATGATTCAACATTTTGATCTTATTATAGGCGGAAATAATTCAACTTAACATAAAAACACATTTTTCGACTAACAATGTATTCTTGGATTATTATATGGGGCAGTAGTACGCTAATGATTACATGGTTTTTTGAAGCATGATTAAATCTACAATTATTAAAAACTTTAGTTCAAAAATGCACTCTCTATTTGGCGATTTTAAACGAAATTAAATACAAATTCTATTTGTACTGAAAACAAGCTTCCTGAAGCTGCACTAGTTAACAAAAAATAATATCAACAAAATCGGATTCGATAGTAGAAAAGTAAAATAACAAGGGATATAGAGGGCGCTGTTGGATTTGCAACTTTAGGGTGCTGAGTCGAAAATTACTAATCCTACAGCGTCCTTCTGTCCCTCCTGGTATTCGATTTTTTTTCGCCATAATAGCGTTGGTATTGCTGTTAATTGAGCAACGGCATTGCCTTCAAAAACATGATAAAAACTATTTAATAAAAAGTACAACCGTAGCTTTCACTATTGAGTATAATTTCAGTCATTTATAACTGCCGCTCGGATCGATCTTGTTCGTCGTTAGGTGATGATCGTGATCCTCGGAAAGCGCGTAAAGCCGTTGGTCCCGGTTGTCATTTGTAGATCTTTGACAATCGTTACAGGAATTCAGTGGGTCGGAGAGTCTGATAACCATTCTTACCAAAGATTATGGCCCACTTATACACTGGTTTGTGGAGGTCAGATAGGCAGTTGCTCCATGCAAAATACTGGTATTCAGCTGAATCCGGTAAGACTGGAAGTCGACTCCAACATAGTTGGGAAAAGGCTACGCAGATGATGTTTTGCTTCGAACTTATTACTATTGTCACAACATCTTTCATACATTTTTTAAACTGAAGTCGACAAGGAATAGCATAGCGCGTGACCAAACTTGGAACTAACGCCACCTCCAGTTCCAATTTCACAAAATGTTCACCGACAGCGCCACTCTGCGAACATCACATGAGCGCCAAAACATATTTGTACCACTGTATATAAGTAAACTGTTTCTCTTACAGAATTAATATGATTATCATACGCTTATATAATGAATTTTTATATTTTTTGTTCAATCAGATCGCATCTACAAAGTAGTAGAAGAGACACAGATAAGGTAAACAATACTGCAGCATAAATATTGCGCATCGGCAAACATCGGAGACAATCGTTACAAAAACGATTGACAAAAGTAATTTGGTTATTTTTGTCTTTTTTTTTCAGATGGGAAAATCCCCAAATGACATCCTTTGATGATTTCTTGGGTGGTCAGACTTGTACTGACTAAACCATCATGTTCCTTGTTTTGCCCTTGTATTCTGGGAAAGCGGTATCTCTTTCGAACAAACCGCAACCCCGACAGGCAGTGGCCTCCAAACTCCTCAGATCTGCTAACATCAGTTTGAGGCGCGCGTGGAATGTAAACGCGCCGACGACACAAAAGTGATTTGGCCCTAAAAACACTCGCAATTTAAACATTATCAAAAACCAATATTATGTCATTTCCGATATGTGTGTGTGTATTTTATGTGATGTCCAATATTTATCCTGTAATACTGTATTTATGAAGTGAACTATGGAACATCAATCGGGATTACTTGCTTATATAATTAAGTTAAATCGTTGTCATACTACAATAATAAATTATGTAGGTCTAAACTAGATTAGCGGTTTCAACTTGTGTTTTTTTTATGACGTCATCAGATATATATCAAATTTGAAATATGGTTAGGCAACCCAGTAATAAGGGATACCTAATCGAATTAAGCCAAGCAAACATAATGAAGATTACAGATGATCATTCATTTTTGCTTGCAACTGTGTAATAGAGATATTTCTATTTTTTTTTCTAATTTTCCATATTTTTCTTTAAGATAACCAAATAAAAAAAAACGCCTTTAATCCCCGAATGGTTAGTCAGAGATTCTTCTTCATTCCCTTATAATAGAGGGCGAGCTTAAAACTGAATGTCAAATAATCTCAAGCTAATACCGCTAATACAATTTTTTAAGACCATTGTTCGTTTGGCGAAGCTTCAGTCGTTATACAAATATCGGTAAGCTCGATTTAATATCATCTTTAACGTGCTTGATTCAGTTGTCTTTAGGTTTCGCCTTAGCCGCGTCGCCGAAGAGCATGAGGCACATGGTAGCGTGGAGACAGGCCTTGGCTGGGAGGAACTTCTCGTCGAATGTTAGAGAGTATCGGTACATCCACACTGCTGGTTCGTATTCAGACTGTAAATAATATATAAGTTTAAAAAAAAAACACTTTTCTCTTTTAACTTTTAACTAGATCCTAATAATAGACCGCAATCTTTGGAACTGGCGTCATTTAACTAAAACCTGTCATCAAAATTTAAGGTAAAAATATTTAACTACTAAAGACTTTTAAAAATTTGTTAAAATCGTATGTAAGACCAGTTTAGTATGCAGGGATTCTTCTTTTGTAATTGAAGAAAGCAAAATGTAATTTTCATTTAGCCGAAATAAACTGAAACTACTAACGAAATTAAAATCAAAACATATATTTGATTCAATAGGAATATTATTGAAAATAAAATATTATGAAATATGATTATTTTATTACGCTGATTTCAGGATGTATCCGGGGATGCACAAAGCAGCTTGCCATGAACAGAGGTCGAAGAAAGAAACTTTAGCTACGCTAAGAGTCAATGTTGTTGATTTGGGGGCGCTTTTGGAACCGCAGTCTCCATAAGTTGTAAGTGAATACAAGATGTGTAAAGGAGTGCCAATGAAAAAATGGATGGGTTGTATAAAGAATGATATGAAGGAGAAAGGGCTAAAAGATGCCGTGACGTCTGACAGGAGAGAATGGAAGAAATTGCTTGCCCTTGAATGGGGCAAGGGCAGGAAAATGATTGGATGGACTTTTCACGAAGCTTCCAAGCATTCTGTCCATCCAACTTTTAAAAACTTTTTTTTTAAACTTGTTATAAAGTTGGAACCTTGACCCCCAATATCTCAGGGTCCCATATGAGGTCCGAAATAAAAAAAAATCATGACCATGGGAACAAGCGACTTTCGGATTCGTTAAGGGTATCTTCTTTTTAATGTGAACCCCGGTTCTTCGGGCGTCCGGTGTTTACACTCAGTACTTCAGGTTACACCGTTAGCCTTTTTTAAGTTACACCGTTAGCCGTAGTTAAGGGTACTTACCAAATATGTATGAGATACCGCCACTAGGAACGATTCTATTCGACTTTTTGGTTTAGTGTAGAACGAGAGGTAGGCGATTTCTTTAGCGTCTTTGATCTTGTTTTGTCTGTAAAGAGACAATGGATGATTATTTTTTTTTAAAAGTTAGTTTTTGGTCAGTTTGGTCATTAGATGAAGCACTATGGTTTAAAATATCGCAGCAGATATATGATAACAGTCATCATTAAACCGTAGATTTCTGATCTATTTTCTCTGGCAATGCCAGTTTTACAACTGGTATTCTTATATAGCTTTTTATACAAACAAAATTTCATTTGCATTTAAATGGTTTTTCAGGTTATGAGTGAGTAACAGAATATTCGTAACATTACAGAAATGCGACATACATGTGCAGCAGCGCAGTGAGCGCGCGCGCGGCGTGCGGCGCGTGTCCCCGCGGCGTGCGCGCGTGCGCGGCCGACAGGCAGCGGGCTGCGCACGCGCCGCGCCCGCCCGCGCCGCACCACCAGCCCGCTATGGCGGCGCCCGCCCAGCACGACGGGTGCTGGGGATACAACAGCACGGTCAACATCAGCCCTACATACTTTACTAATAAAATGTTGTATAGAATCTATATACAGGGTGAAACATTAGCGCAAGACCTCTGGGTATTTTCTCTGACCATAAAAATGAACAGCTAATGTTCTTTTTTAGTTTTCCCATACGTGTCGATCGAACTGCTCGCGTCAGTTTCGATACAAAGTCAATTTTTTGTGTTTTTCAAGAACTCGTGGTACAAAAGTTATTCAGTTTCATGCTTTTACAGCTCTTAATCATTGTTAAAATGCGTAGCCAATCGCTTTGAAGAAATACTGGCCTTTTATTTTTTTTTAATAGCCCATATCTGATGATGCGTAGATGATATTAGAACAGACCTAAAAATGTTAGTGATGAAAATAAAATAATTACACGTCAATTAACCCTTTTTACTAAAAAATAATGTATTACTGTAGGTAGTGCATCTTAAAACCCAGCTTTCACAAAATCAGAGCTAAATAAATTTACCAATATAGAATGGTGATATTTTTAGTGTTTTTTTTTTTTGTATGTATTCTATAATTATTTTCTTTTTTTGTATTTTCTGTATTTATATTGGGTTTGATGCCTTTTAGAATAAAAATGTAAATGCAAACATGTTTTTTTTTAAACCTAGAACTTACCAACTCCACATATCTAGCTATTTTCGCTCCCAATCCGACGTAATCGTAATAGTTGAACACCTCTGCAAACTGATGCATCATACTGAGCACAGGCTCCCAACCGTCGATGTCTACCTTCATGAATCGATCTATAAAGAAATCTGTTGACGGTTCGATATTCAAACGGCATTCTGGAATCTTCTTATTTGATGGTGTCATTGAGATGATTTCTGACGGTAACCTGGAGATATAAATTGGCATTTAAGGTTTGGCTTTTGAAATTTGTTCGAGGCGGAGTAATACTTTTGGAAGGAATATGTAATCTAAACTAATATTATAAATAGGAAAGATTTGTATTTTGTATGTAACTAAATAAACTCAAAAACCACTGGGTTAACTGAACCGATTTAAAAAAATCTTTAGCTTTTAGAAAGCTACATTATCACTTAGTTTCATAGGTCATATAACATCACGCTACTACCCATGGGAGCGGGGCAGTAACCAAAAACAAGCGTGAAACCGGACAGCAACAGCCAATGAGCACAGAAAGACAAAGTTTTTTTTTATGAAAATTTTAATTCCAACCAGCAATGTTATTAGTCTTATAAATGCGAACGTTTATGAGGATAGATAGGTGTTTGTTACCCTTTCACGCAAGCTACTGGATGGATGTACTGGATGTACACTATACCACAGATAATATAATACTAACGTACAGATACTCCATCTCATACAAAGAAACGTGACCGCCATAACTTGCTCATTTCTTCGGGCTATTCGGGCTATTTTTTTTTTACTCACAACGGCGCTAGATGGTGCTTGCAGCGATAGTTTAGTTTACACAAAGAACCAATAGATGGCGATAAAACCATACTGCATACAAAATTATGGTAGCCGTTTGACCTTGAAGCTTACGATACTCGGCAATCGCCTACTTTGCGATAGCGCATGATTTCTTGAGCGTGGGATTATACTATATATGGCGTGGGGTATAGGTCCATGTTTTTCGGCAGACTTAGTTATTTGTTAGGTTCGGCGTAAACGTTAACGCAAATTATGATAATTATCAAGTATTTAAATCAATTAAAATTATTTATAATATCGAAATAGCTCTTGCAATGATAGGAGACACTGAAACACAGGGCAGGGAGTTATTTTTTAACAGACTCAGTTTCGTGTGTGTAATTTTTTTAATTTTAATTACAAGTTGTTACTTAACTAAGTAGGTAGTAATATTTGTATGTTGTGTTGGTACCTACCTATAAAAATAGGTAAATATACTTACCGGCTCGGATATTAGGCGCTAGATGATAGAGTGGGGATAACCTTGCGCTTTGTACTGTACAGACGCCAGTTCCCAATCCCCACTTTGTCAAATCTAATTTAGTTTGTTCGGCCGCAGTATATACAATGTACTCTGTGGCCGCAGTCAAAGGTTTAGAAATTCTACAGTTCTGGCTAGGTTGACCTGCCGACTGCTGATGTCTGTACGCTTATAGAAAAAACACTTACGAGATGTATTTAAAGAAATTTATTCTCAAAAAAGACTACAGTCATGAGAGTCGGGCAGTGCATGAGAACTTGAGATCCAAAAAATTATCTTCTGCGCATGTGAAGTTAAACAAGCGCTCAAGATCCGTGCCATTTACTTTCCATTCTAATATTATCCAACCACTTACTGGCATATTGAACTGAATGTGGGGTTGAGTTTGTCTCAGCCCCACATTCAGCGTAAAATACCTACAAGCTAATAAAATGCAAGCGTAATTTATGAGTAGGTATAGGTAGGGGTACCTTTAGATTCGAGTCGCTTAATGTACCTACTTATCAGTTTCATTTGAATTGCGTTTTATGCTACAAGACGACATCTAACTTAGTCCAGCCCAGTCCAGACCTTGGAACCAGTTCTTTTTAACAATTATTATCCGATGGCAGTCCTTAATACAAAATTGATCACTTCAGAGTCGGTTCTTGGTAATTATTATAAAATATACAATAAATATTATAGAAATCGGATATTTTGGACGTGTCATGGTAGACGTTTTCGTGCCGCCTTCAAATGTAATTAGAGCTTGTAATGTACCTACTTATGCCGCTGGGCTAAATCGCCTGCCTTAACTCAGCGGGTTTGTTCGCCAGGCTGGCCAGGTTTTGGTGCGCAGAGGTCTATCAAATACGAGGATGATGATGATGATGATCTTTGTTTGAAGGAAAAATTTATAAAAAAACACAATAAATTATAAATAAAAATAAATAAATATCTTGGGACAACTCACACACGGCTATCTGATCCCAAGCTAAGCAGAGCTTGTGTTATGGTAACCAGACAACTGATATACATACTTATAAAATTTATAAATACATACATATTATAGATAAATCACACCGAGACACAGAACAAACAATCATGCTCATCACACAAAGTTTGTCCTGGGTGGGAATCGAACCCACGACCTCCGGATCAGCAGTCAGGGCCACTAACCACTAGACCAACAGGCCCGTCAACAAATTAATATTTTTTTTAAATAAGTACTTTATCATTTACAATGAGTAAGTAGGACTGCCTCGTTGGTCCAGTGGTCGCAAGAGCTACTATTGAGCAGTAGGATCTAGGTGCGATTCTCGGGTGGGACAAAATACCAATACCTAACCCTATGGGAAATAAGGCGTAATGTTATGTATGTATTAACTATTAAGTTCATATATTACTTTTTCTGCTATTTTTGAAGTTGACTGAAAAATTAATAAGTTTGCCTTTGCCTTTCAGTAAAATACATAAAAAGTAGATACAGAATAGCAGACAAAGACATACAACAAGACCTTTGGGTATTTAATTGAATCTGTAGGTCCTACCTATGTAATTGATTTATCAAACAGCATCCACCTGAAGATTAATAATATTATACATAATTATGAAGAACGATGATTAAACATTTATTTTGAAGTAACCTTAATTTTGATGAAGATTGTAATGATTTTTTGCGACTTTTGGCTTCAAGGACTTTATTCCCAAAGTTGACACTTGAGACCGCAAAATTGTAAATACCTATATTATTATTCTATGGCGCAGATTAGCGTTTTATTCATAGATTATAAGAAAAGTAGGTTTTGTTGTTCTATGTCCGAAATATATTTTGTTTTACTTAATATATTTGCATTTCATAACTATTTCATTCTATCTAAATAGGTATGGTATGTATCATTTAGGACGTGTGGTAAAACTTAAAACAACGCCATCTATTAGCACAATTAACACCAAATGAGTTACTTAACCACAACGTAGTACAAAATTTTCTCACCAGAGGCAACACCATAATATTATTTAGTAAAATCATGGAATTTGGAACTAGGAGCCCATTATTCTCGATTTTTGTGTTATGGGGATTTTTAAAAACAAGAACATACTTCTTCCAAGGTCAAATTTAAACAATTACACAAACTTCAAAAACAAATCGATACACATAACGCCATCTATTGAGGTTTTTTTTGAACTTTTTTTTCTTTCTTCGCAATGAGACCCCATGACTATACTATGGAAAAAACCCGCCAAGAGCGAGTCAGACCGAGTGTTCCGTACAAACTTGCGAAATAGGCCATATCTTTTGACATCACAAATTTATAGGGTTGATTTTTTCACAACACAAAGGGACTATAGTTTTGAGTACATAGTTTTTATTTCAACCCGTTACCCTTACGCGTTCCTGAGATAAAAGGTCGTGACAGATAGACAGACAGACGGACGACAAAGTGATCCAACAATGGTTCCGTTTTTTTCGTTTTGTGGTACGAAACCCTAAGAATGAAGTACGCGTGTTTTAATGTAACATTTTTGATTAAATAAGACCTATTAAAGTTACCCAACATTCATAGAGACATAATCTTAGTTTTACTTTTAAAAAAATGCAAAACGGGACTTGATATCAATCTATCCAACACCATCCATTGCTTCAGTAGACCGATATAATCAAGACGTCACGGTTATCATGTCGCGAGTTCGAACCCCGCACAGAACAAATATTTGTAGGGCCTACAGGTAGTTGTTCAGGGTCTGGCTGTTTGTGTATGTGAGTTTTAAATGTTTGTAAACGCACCCACAATACAGGAGGAATTCATAGCGTGGGCCAACGTTTTTTTTTTTTTTAAATAAAATAAAAATATTAATTATAGGACACTTACTTTAAGTCTGCATCAGCGAGCAGCTCCCTAAAACTGATGATATGCAGCCAGTACCCTAGTTCTAAATGCTGATAAGTGCAGTCTTCTTCTGTTAACGCTAAGTCTTCAGGCTGAATACCTTGACAATAGGGAAATACATTAAAAACACTTTGGAAAACATCATTACAACAAATGATTGATCACGATAGGAACCGAGTGGGGCATCAACTACAGTACTTTCACAAGTTGTTATACCTTGTGACTAGGACTAGCTTCATCATTTAAATCCTAAAAATAAAAAATACTATAAACTACTAATTAAAAAAATCGTTTGAGTTTGACGTAACAACACCATTATAGAGCTTAATTGTGTTCTCTCTCACTACATAGTCCGATGGGACGCTAATCCAAAACCATAAAAATCATAGGCCTGTTTAACCATTACTATCAGGCCTGTATTAACTAAACGGGTAGTGTGGTGTGGTGACGGCAAAACGACAATAATTGAAAACACTGGCAACACTAATGCTTAGGAATATTCTAACATCGAATAAAAATAATCGATTAACGAAATAGAACCATTTAAAAATATTGGTTCACCTTAAGTGTAATTTGCACTAATTCGCTTTTGGAAATAAAATTATAAAGCGAAAGGAGTTGCCAACATATCGATGCAAACACAATCCACATTATGTGCGATTATAAAATACTGAAAATGAAAAATAATGCCCTGTGACTAAACTTCTAGATATATTCGATTGTATTTTTGTATGCAGACTGGGAACTTTATGAGGGATTTGCAGTTTAATTTATTGTCGTATTATCGTCGCCACCTTTTATAAACACCCAAACAAATAAAAGAAAAAGAAATTTACTGTCACATCCCCTATCCCCGCATCCCTTCAACTCCTTTCCAACTGTCTTCATCATAGCTTCAAAGTTTTTCAAATGTGCTGCTTTGTCGGTTCGGTCCTTCGGCATTTCCTTAGTGAACTGGTCGAAAATTCCGTCGTTCATGTCTTCCACCGGGGCGCCCTGGATATTATCGTCTTTTAGTTCAAGCATTCGGACTAAAGTGCTGCTGTCTGCGACAATTAGGAAGGAATATGTTATGTACGGTAGAGGCGAGTGTTAGTTGTAAAGCGAGTAGTGAAAACGAAACTTTGGATCTATTTTAGGAACAATTTTTTTTCTTAGAAACGCACCCATGATACAGGAGAAATTCTAGTGTGGGGCAACGTTTTGTAAACCATATGCCTTGCCTATTCCCAACTACGTTGGGGTCAGCTTCCAGTCGAACCGAATGCAGCGACCTCCACAAGCCAATTAAAACTGGGTAATGCGATTCTTTTGTGAGACGGCTGTCAGTCTTTTGGGTCACTGACTACCTGTTATAAGACCATTGTACTCAGTGTTATAAGACCATTTTTACGGACATTGCCTTTTTTATTGAAATACTGACAGCCGAAATCATTTCAATGTAACATTTGGTATCCTCTTTTTGAAAACACTTTTGTACCGGATATTAAGAAAAATAAATATTTCTCTTTAACTAAGTACTGCACGCAATTATGGTCTTAGAAACATCGACGACGTGTCTTATGCTGCACGTAAATGGAACTCTAAACTTTGATAGATCCATAACACAGGTATTTTCTTTAGTTTTTTTCTATAATTCTAACCGTATCGGGTAATTTAAAAACTGGAATTCTGCTCTTCTCTTTCCCTACATCACCGATGTATGAAATTCACTGACCTACCTAGGCTAACGCGGCTTAACCTAAAGATCGAATCGATCCTCTACCTTCTCTTGGTTAAAATTAAAGACAACATGTTTTTATGTGAATGTTTCTCTAGTGGGAACTCACAGTTAGTCGGTCAACTTTATAAACGATTTAATAACGACATAAGATGTTTTCTTATGGAAGCATGTTCTTTGTTAGTTCAGTAAGCGGATCTAAATTGTCTATAGCCATTTTATTAAGCAAGAATTGGATCTTACCACCGTAAGGTTTATTTTTGCTTGCAGCGGCCGGCCGCTATAGAAGCGCTTATTAACGCTAAGCTAATTAACTTATAGCATCGCAGCATCTGATTTTTGCTGAACGCCTTGACTTTGTTAATGTGTTCAAAAATAAAAATTAATGTAAAAAATTGCGTATTTTTGGATTTTTGTTTCGTAGTACCCTCTCATCTTGTTTTTCCCTATCATTATCATCTCTCTGGTGATATGGTTATGGTATGCACGGGATATTGTTTATAAAAATTGCTGATTAAACTTTTGCTGATAGTACATCATCCCGAACTAAACAAATAAAGGCTTCATAGGAAATTTTAAAATCTGTTTTGGTACAGGTGCACTAAAATATATTGAAAATAAAGGAATAGATGCTGAGCTGTTCTTTTTTTTTAATTTCTTATGTAGGATTCAGGAAGATGTACTCAGGGCGTAGTAACCATTTGTGCTGCCAATTACTTCCAGTTTAAAGTTAAAAAAAATAAGTTAGACAAACATAGTTAGACTTGTGTTAGTATTTGTTAGTGTCAATCTTTATTCAAATCAAGAATTATAACATAGTCCGTTTTTTAATTCGAGATAATAGTTTAACAGTGTGCTTTTTGATAGACTTAATAGAGTTCGATTTTAAATACCGGAACTTTTAATAATTTAACTTTTAAGCAAAGTAACGAAACCATGTTGCGGTTTATTTATTTATAATACGAATTTAAAATAATATAATATTAAAAAATAATTTTACACACTACTTTTTTCTTAGTCTGGTCTTTCCATTCTTAGTCTAGGCCTGAATTTTATTTTATGAGCTAAAAATTTGCATTTATCAAATTGCACTCAGGAAATTCAAAAAAATATAATGACTATTTTTCGCATATTTTTTGGTATAATGGCCAATATCGGTTGCGGCACCTCACTATTTATGAAATGAAAAAAACATACAACACTTGAAATGTCAAATTATTATTTCGGATTAACAAATGGACTATAGTGGATAAATACAACAGACACCAAATGTAACTTACTTACCACGTTCGTGAGAGCCATAGCACTGTATATTAGTGAGATGGCAGTTCGAGCCGTCCTTCTCACACCAAATACTCATTCCGGGCTCTACTTTCGAACATATATCGCCTTCACCGAATTCTGTAATATTCAAGTATTTTAGCCGACTTAAAAAAAGAAGGAGGTTCTTTGTATGTTTGCGGGTCGATTTTCAAAATTCGATTCACAACAAAAAAGGATGAATTGCGTAGCCGACTTCCGGGACAAAATACGTACACTTTTATTCTACTTTTTTGTTTTTTATTTGCATTTTTTTTTTAATACTTTTTCATCTCTTGACCTCAAGAGACCTCAGATCGACGCTGGATCGAGATATCGCAAAAAAGACTATTATTTCGCGACTTGATCTGGTCTATTGCCCCGTTCCAATAAACAAAAACTATCCGTAATCAAAACGTGTCGTTTTTGTTTATTGGAACGGGGCATATATGAACTGGGGAGCATAGACCCAGGCATGGAATATATATGTGTTTACACTAATTTTGCATCATCATATGCCTTTTCCTAGCCTTTTTGAGTTCGAGTTTCAGTCTAATTGAATGCAACTGAATATACAAGTATTTTACACTAGCTGTTCCTCGCGGTTTCACCCACGTCGCTCAGCACCTGTTGGTCGTAGCGTGATGTTATATAGCCTATAGCCTTCCTCATGCAATGGACTATCCAACACTAAAAGAATTTTTCAAATCGAACTAGTACTTCCTGAGATTAGCGCGTTCAAACAAACAAACAAACTCTTCAGCTTTATAATATTAGTATAGATAATATTAGTATAGATGGGGCGGCTGCCTATCCGAACTCCATAACCTAGTTAGTCCTGAGTAATACTACTTGGTAATACTTAACGGACTACCACTAATGATAACCGGAATCAACGACTTGACGTGCTTACAAGGCAGAGGGGTCTCAGTGTGTAAAGAGCGCCACGACAAACGTTGCCGAGCATTGAGGATTTACTCGCGATTGTTATTATTTAGGCACAAGTACCTGTTGATAACTTAAATATATAACATCGCGCCTATTATCCATGAAGGGCTAACCAGAGGTATACCTAATAGTAGACCCCTATTTAGCCACTTATGCCGTAGTGTAGTCCTATGTAATGGGGGCGAGACTAATGCCATCATCCGGGCACAAATCCAGAATTTTACAATGAAAAACCCAAAAACACTTTGCCTAACACGGAAATCGAATCCAGGAACTAATGTCAGCAGTTGACCAACAAGGCAGTCTAAACATTAAAAAACAAACAACCATCTCAGAACATACATACCTACTTCCTGCAGCACGTTAACCTGCCTGAAGAGACAGGACCACCCATACAACATGGACCTGGCGAGTCCGCCCATAAACCCTGGATCCACTCTGACCACTTGCTTGAGGTGGAACATGTGCGTGTTGCGGTGTTTCTTTATCATGTTCAGTTCAGCTAAGATGAAATTTGTTTGTGGCTGGTGACAAAATAAAAAAACGGGTAAGTGCCAGTCCTGCTGGGGTTGCAGGATCTGCTGGGGTTGCGGGATCTGCCGAGGTTGTAGGTTGTTCGAAAGAGATACCGCTGTCCCAAAACATAAAGGGCAATAGAAGGAACATAGGTGGGTTTTAGTTAGTACAAGTCTGATCGCGACGATAGGTCGTGGTGGAGTAGAAAGAAGATAAAATGCAGTGGACTGTATTACAAGTATAATAGGTATGTAAAAAGGAAGTTAGAAGTAACATGAAATTATAATAAGAAAAAAACGCGCTATCGCAGCCGTGCGTGGAGACGTGCAACAGCTGACTTATGTGTAGTGCGAGGGCTCGCGGTCAGCTGACGGTCCGCCGGAACCCCGCCGCCCCGCACCCCTCGTTCACTGCCGCTAGGCCAGGCGCGCCGCGCGGCGATGTTGTGACCCGCGGTCTCAACAAAGTCTGACACTTCCACCATGGGAATGGAATAGGAAATCTTCAAATAACTTCCCCCGCTCTGGGCGGAGCGCGGGGAGTGTCAGAAACCGCAACCCCGGCCCGCAGTGGACCTGGCAGGCCCCTCTGTTTTGCTGACATCTCTTTCAGGCGCGCGTGGCCACAACGTGACACGGCCTGTCGTCAATACTCGGACGGACGGCTGCCCATTGCTCACCATCTACGGCGCTGCGCAAACGTGGACACTTTTGTGTCTTGTGTCGGATACAAGATAAAAATTTCTATATAACCAGTATGAAATCTGTCACTACAGGACACAGCAACTTCTACAACTCTATAGGAATCGGTAGCTTGTATCCGACACAGGACACAAAAGTGTCCACGTCTGCGCAGCGCCAACAGGGCCCGCATCTACGGTGGCCGGGAATCGTCTCCGGCTCTTGACTGAACCAGGGCCGGGCGCGAGAGATCGCCGCCGCCGAATGCCTCTACGACGATAATCACAGTGGTGACACCCGGGCGTTTCCACCCGCCCAATTATGTGCATGAACCTCCCCATAGACCTGCCCTTGACCTCAATATTGTCCAAAAAGACAGATGTGGTCGAGTATTAAATACTTTCATAACTATAACTCCACTTTCACTTCTTCCTTCTAGCTATGAAATAAAGAACCAAATACAGCAAGAATTAAAAAAACATACCTCATAAAGACTCATTTTAAAAGCCTCCTCAGCTGCCACGAGAGCCTCATCAAAGTACCCCATCTCCAAGTATATAGAAGCTAATGATATCAGCACGATGTCCTTGTACCGTCCTTCTATCGTGCGACTGGCTGTCAGGATGCAATGTAGGGCATTCACGTTGTTGCCTCGCACTCGCCAGTAGAGGGACGAGAGTGTATATAGAACCCATTTTGGTGCTAATTTCTGAAATAAAATTGAAAATAAGTATTCACATAACGGTAGAGTTTTCTATCACGTACAACGCCACATTATGAACAATTTATTTTTATTTAATATTAAGACAACAGGGGTCCAATGTGTTAGTGACAAAACTCTTAGCCTATGTTAGTACTTAATAGTTGTCAGCGATTTGGTTCGATCGACCAACAGTCGATCGCGTTAGGCGCGTCGCCCACAAAATCAACAATCGAGGTGTAGTTGAGGCGCAGGCACATAAGAGGCACACCGCAACGAGATTTTCTTTACAAATGTCGTGTGGGCGACACGCCTAACGCGCCCGCGCCTCAACTGCGCCTCGACTCTTGGTCGTGTGAGCGACGCGCCTAAAGAAAACCTTTTTGCGGCGTGCCTCTCATGCGCTCGCGCCTTAACTGCACCTCGACTGTTAATCGTGTGAGCGACGCGCCTAACGCGCTGTCGACACGGCCTGTCGTCAATAGACGGGCGGACGGTGAGCTACCCATAGCTCACCGTCCACAGGCGTCGTGTCACGGCGCCCGACGCCCAGGGCGTCTCCCGCGGCGGCTGGGTTGGTTTGAGATTCTCTCCCTCAAACGCCCTGCCAAAATGTCTTACCATTTGCATAGCGGTGTATATCCGCTGGCCGATTTCTGCGTCCTGCATATTACGGACCGAGTCCAGATCGCCGTTAGACACGTACTCCAACAGCTTTTCACGGAGGTGGTCCGTGACGATTACATCACTGAAGATCTGTGGCCTATAAATCAATAGAACTTATGTTCAAAATACATTTAATCTAGTATCTGAAATCATGTAGTGTTTTCAGTGTATTAAGAAACTTTTATTTGCAATCTTAATTTAACACACAAACATAAAACAAATACGTTGCCTGATGAAATTAAGGCCACACTATTTAATGTGACGACACGGTTGGCGCAGTGGCTGAACGATCGACTGCTACGCTACGTGTCGCGGGTTCGATCCCCGCACGGAACATATATTTGTATGGCCTACCGATAGTTGTTCCGAGTCTGGCTGTTTGTGTACGTGTGATATGTTTGTAAACGCACCGATACAGAAGTAATACTAGTGCGAGGCAACGTTTTTTTTTAAAGAAAGAAAAAAAATATGACAGACTATTTACAGAGTAATCAGAAGGGTGAAGATCGATTTTAGGTAGGATGTAATAGTCAAATATGTACTGCCTTCCATATGAATTACTTAGATGGTTTCATAAAGTAAAAGATCAATATGGACGCTGTCGGGAACAGCAAAATTAAGAGACAAGAAGAAGGCCAAGTATCAATTCAAGGAATATATATTTAGTCTAATACTTCTATTAACTAGGCTGTATAGGTATTATGTATTTATTAGCATACGTGATATGATATACAATATATCTTTATAAATTGTAGTCTATATGTTATTCTTATGTATAAGCTATATCATTGTAAAGTTTCATTAATATCCATTCAGTACTTTGACTTTGAGTAACGCACATCTATATTTCACGTTTATAATATTAGTAAAATTTTATATTGTATTTATATTCTACATATTTTCTCTTTGTATCTGTTTGTATGTAAGTACATGCTTATATTGTATTTAAATTCATTAATTGCTGTATGTTTTTTAATTATTCAATTTTCTCCATTTTTTATACACTGTCTGTATCCCTTTTTATTTACTCTCCTTTGATAGGTATACTGGAAGCAATTTCTATAAGAATACGCGTTATGTTTCTGCTTATTTTTCTGTTCCTGTGTTCTTTTCTGTATTCAGTGTATACATCAACCATTCAACAAGTAAATAACTTACTTTTGCGATTTTTTCTGCGTAAACGTAGCCGCCTCTTTATCATTGGGGCAGGTTGGCGGGTGCCACGGCAACTCATGTTCTACATCAGCTGGCACACCAATCTTATCAGTCAATAATGTTCCTAATCTGTGAAAAAAGCAGAGTAAAATAGAGCGGTAGATATTTATTTATTTATTGAAACTTTAAGCACATGTATAAAAAAACACTTTACAAAGGCGGACTTAATGCCTTGGGCATTTTCTACCAGTCTACCTTAGGGTGATGCAGAGAGAAAACATAGTAAAAAGAGTTAAAAATACAATACATGAAGAAAAATACAACGATTTAATTAGGAGACGAATCTGCCAGCTTCTTAAGCAAATGTTCCCGAGCTTTTACTTTGAAAGTGAACCGATTGGTGGCCATCCTGGTATTCAACGGAAACGCATCCCAGAGAAAGACCGCCTGGATTATATGGATGGACTGGAGATATGGATGACAATGGAAAAAATACCGGCCAAGTGCGAGTCGGACTCGCACATCGAGGGTTCCGTACTAACTTGTGGCATATACGACCATATCCTTTTGAATGATAACAATGATGACTCGTTAACTATAATTTTAATCAAAATGCTTTGCCATGTTTAATTAAGATGAGTATTAATTTATTTTTAATTTAATTAACGTGTAATTTTGTTTTTTTTTTTTGTATGTTGTATAATTTGGTGTCTTATAGCATCGTATTTGACTTGTCTGTAAAGGTGCTATAAATTTGTGGTAAATAAATACTAAAATAATAATAATAAAATAACTTAAAGAGTTGATTTCCTTCACAGCTCTAAAGGACCAGACACTTGAGTATATTGTTTTGATTTCAACTCAATACCTCCATGCGTTCCTGAGATAAAGGGTCTAGACAGACAGACAGATGGACAACAAAGTGATCCTATAAGGGTCCCGATTTATTATTAATTAACACAAGCATTAACCACTTCTAACAGCTATTAATTTACCCGTGTTTGCAATTCAATACTATGGATTCGAATTGACATTGGAAGCTATGGAGTCTAGATTTGTGCCAGTTGATGGGAATAGGCTCACCATCTATTATATTATAGAACTTAAACATACCCGGGCCAGTACCAACAGCATTCTAGAAACAGTTACCGAGAGTGTGTTTTCTCCTTTTTTGAGGCATTTTGTGGAGAGGATGACAGCTTGAGGAACTGGCTTTCAACTTTTTTACAAAGTGACTCAAATTGTTTTTTATTTATGTATGTACTAATACTAGATATAAGGCATACTATTAGGTACACCACTAATCCTTCGGAGATTACCGGCGTGGCCTATATGTATGTTATGATGAATACAGTAGGGTCAGGCCGGGCGCCAGACGGGCATAACAATAGAAAATTTATGAAAACATTCTGTCTACTATTTTAGTCTAACATATTTAAACTCGATTGACTTTTATAAGAAAACTAGCTGAGCCCAGCGGTCTCACCCGCTCCTCAGCTCCTTTTCTGAAGACGGGTATGAAAAATATGGACACAAAATTGCATGCAAAACGGTGCAGTCGTTTCGAAAGGGTTTCGTAACAAACACCGCAACACAAGAATATTAATAAGTAAAAAATAAATACCTTATTCCTTTATTCTCAAAGGGCAAAAATATTTGATACACAGCCTCTAAATTTTCTGGAAATGTTTCTGAGTTATCTTTGCAATGTTTGTTTGTAGGCCAGTCTGGGTCCTTATCAAATTCTTCTTTATTTCTGCTTATTTTTAATGATGGCGGATATCTGAAATTAACACAAATTTTGCATATTAATATAACGAACGATGGCCCCCATTTTATTTTATTTTCAAAACCTCGTTTTCGTCTAAAACGAGTATTATACAATAGCTGGCATATTTATTTAGTTTTTTTAAAACGATGCTCCACGCTATGATCTCCTGTATCGTGGGTACGTTTACACTCACTCTACATTTAAACTCACACACAAACAGCCAGACCCGAAACTACTGTCTATAGGCAATAACACTAATATTTGACCCGTGCGGTAATCGAACCCGCGACACGCAGCGCGACAGCCGTTCGCTCAGCCACTGCGCTAACTGTGTCGTCATTCATCAATTTAAACAAGTTTTATATAGAACCAAGTCTTAAACATCACGTTTCCAAGATCGATCATTAGAATCATAACAAACTATCCTCATCATAATAATTATATCTATATAAAATATATCAATCATAATTCCTTACATAAGCAACCCTGTATCAAATTCGTATATACTTGGTTCATTGTCCACTTCTTTCTTTTTTTCAGACGGTTTTGGAGGTGGTGTTGCAGGCTCTGTATTTTTGTCTTTTGTCATCTCTTTGCGAGTTTCATTTTCTTTATCAGACTTCTCTCCTGTTCTCTCTTTAGATCTCTCTAACTCTTCTTTATACTCTTCATAGAAAGATTTTGAGGCAAATTCTATGAAAAACAATATGTTTAGTATGTAATGATCACTTTCACTAAGACAACGTGAGTTCTATGTAATTGCCTAAATATTTTGTTATCCTGCCTACTAATATTATAGACGCGAAAGTTTGTATGGATGTTTGTTACTCTTTCACGCAAAAACTACTGAATGGATTTTAATGTAACTTTACAATAATATAGCTTACATATCAGAATAACACAGACTACAATTCATGAAGATATATTGTATATTCTATCAGCACGCAAGCGAAACCGCGGGGCGCAGCTAGTTAAATTATTATAAACACATGATAAATATCCCGTTTAGAATGTTATGTTCGAATTTCAACTCTCGGTGTTGAGGTTAGTGTTGTAAATCCAAATGGTGAGCTTGGTGTATTAATAACAATCATTACTACATAGTAATGATTGTTATTAATGCACCAAGCTCACCATATGTTGAATATTTATTTATTTATTTGTTTAAACTTAATGTACAATAGTGGTACATAGGCGGACTTAATGCCGCATAATAAGACAAAATTGTGATAGGGTACAAAATCTTAATATATATAAATCTCGTGTCACAATGTTTGTCCTCAATGGACTCCTAAACCACTTAACCGATTATAATAAAATTCGCACACCATGTGCAGTTCGATCCAACTTGAGAGATAGGATAGTTTAAATCTCAAATTATAGTCGCAATTTGAATTTTTATTGCTAATTTATTTGTCTGTTATTATTTGACAGTCACAATTATCTGTTAACTCCAAATTATTCTAACAGATGTCGATACCTTTCAACTGGGTTAAGTAAGTAATCAATAGATGGCGCTGTTATGGTAAATCTACGAACGTGTCTACAAAGCTACATTTTAACAGCATAATTACCACGTGTTGTTGAATTAATTAAATTTATTTTGTAGTGAACGAAATACCGTATAATTCAATTATTTCAACATAAATAAAAATGACGAAATAGCACGATGCCAAATGGGCAGATACATTAGCAGCAATGAAGCTATTTGGCATATTCTCAGCTTTCCCATCCACGAAAGAGATCCTGCTGTCCAACATCTGGCAATACATCTTGAAAACGGTCAACGTGTATACTTCACTGAAGAAAATGTTCTCCAAAGAGCGTTCGAAGCTCCGAAAACGACTCTAACTGAATTTTTTACATTGTGTCAAAAACCTGATGTTTTTGGCCAATTCGCGAAGACATTGGTGATGTTCCACGTTATTTCACATGGAACAAATCCAGTAAAAAATGGGAGCCACGGAAAAAAGGAAAACCACATCCTTCCATCAGGCATATTCGTAACGTGAGTGCTTCTATTTACGTTTGTTATTTATTGGTGAATGTTCCCGGACCAACGTCTTTTGAATTTTTACGAACAGTTAATGGTCGAGTATTCAATACACACCAGGATGCATGTCGTGAACTGCAATTGCTAGAAGACGATAACCATTGGGACTTAACGCTTGCTGATGCTGCGTTGACATCAACACCGAATAACATTCGTCAGTTGTTTGCAATTATTTTGACGACATGTTATCCCTCGCAAGCACAAACTTTGTGGGAAAAATATAAAAATTGTATGACAGAAGACATCTTGCACCGAATTAGACAAACAAATCAATGCCAAAACATAGATTATACACCAGAAATGTAGAATGAAGCATTGGTCTTGATCGAGGATTTATGTGTTCTTATTTCAAATTTACCACTTAATCATTATGGTATGCCATCACCTAACCGTTCAGCCACCGACTTAGTCAATACCAATTTACAACGAGAAAAGCAATATGACCATGGAAGTTCAGCAACAATTATCATGAACAGTGAACCCTTACTGACAGCAGAACAAAAAATTATTTATGATCGGATTATGCTGGCTGTTGCTGCTGAACAAGGCGGTATTTTTTCTTGGATGCACCCGGTGGAACCGGTAAGACTACATTCTTTACTAAATGGTGGACGAACAGCACATTCAACATTCAAGCTGCCATTGGACGTTCATAATAAACCAGATGCAATGTGTAACATCAAAAAGAATAGTGGAATAGCTGCAGTGTTGCGGAAGAGTTCTATAATAATTTGGGATGAGTGCACAATGGCACACAAATATTCAATTGAAGCATTAAACAGAACTATGCAAGATTTAAACAGCAATAATAAACTTTTCGGTGGTGCTATCTTACCTTTGTCTGGTGACTTCCGGCAGACCTTACCGGTTATTCCTCGCTCTACTTTCGCGGATGAGATTAATGCATGTTTGAAACAATCATTCTTATGGCGAAGTATTGAAACACTTCGATTGACCATAAATATGCGAGTACAATTGCAAAATGATCCATCAGCACAAATATTTTCCGAACAACTACTAGATATTAGGAACTGTAAAATAGAACTGCAACCAAATACGCAATGCATTAAACTACCAGACAATTTTTGCACTGTTGTTTAGGATAAAAATGAATTGATTCAGAGTATTTTCCCGGATATACAGAATAATTATTTGAATCATGAATGGCAACGGGCGATTTTGGCAGCCAAAAACGTTGATGTTGACGAAATTAACTTCCAGATACAACAGTTATTACCAGGCGATCTGATGTCTTTTAAATCAATCGATACTGTTGTTGATGAAAACGAAAGTGTAAATTTTCCGATTGAATTTTTAAATTCATTAGATATCCCTGGAATGCCACCACATAATCTTCGATTAAAGATTGGTTCCACTATTATTCTCCTCCGTAATTTGAATCCACCTCAATTATGTAACGGTACGCGTTTGGTCATCAAAAAGATCACCGGAAACATTCTTGAAGCAACCATTTTGGCTGGGAAGTTTAAAGGAAAAGTGGTCCTGCTGCCACGTATTCCGATGATACCATCAGATTCTACCATATCCTTCAAAAAACTACAGTTTCTAATTCGTTTAGCTTTCGCCATGTCTATAAATAAATCTCAAGGTCAAACAATGTCCATTTGTGGTTTAGATTTGGAAAATCCATGTTTTTCTCATGGGCAACTATATGTTGCGTGTTCACGTGTTGGGAAACCGTCGAATCTATTTGTGTTAGCTAAAGACAGGTTAACCAAAAACATTGTGCACCGATTGGTGGTAAACTAAATTGAAATTGAAAGTATTTATAATTCAAAAAAATAGATTTTAATGTTTAAAAGTTTAAGACTGTCTGCCTTGCCTACCTCATTCATGAGTTTAAGCGTCACATGTTATTTACTGTATTATACTGTAATATACTTATATTTGTTATAAAATTAAATGGAAATAATAAATCTGATAAATTTTTATTTTGTATTGATTTCTGCTTAATATCAAGTGTAAGAACATTTTAATTAATTGTGTTCAACGTACTTCCCCTTCAAATCTCAATCCAGTGTATTTGTATACCAACATCAACATTTTCGTCTTTGTTCGTAAATAATTTCATTGTACTAAAGGGTCATAGTAGTAGAAAGTCAAATAAGGAGATCACCATTAATTTTTTTACAAATACCATCTGTGTGAAAAAGCATAGTGGACTCCGTGACTGCTGTTCTCTTATCATTCCACTTAGATTGTTTACTATAATGTAATATAACAAAAACTTTAGCCACAGCAACACGTGGCCGGGTCAGCTAGTATATATATATATATATCTAAAACTATTTTTTGTTAACGAAAACGTATATTTTTATATGGATACTAATACACATATACATATCAAATAAACTAATAAATACATTGAATTGAATGTTATGAGTGATGGGTCGCGATGGGGACGCTGTGCAATCATGGCGCTAAAGCAACGTCACAGCTATGTAATTCTAATACATCAACCTATAAGTTGAACTAACTAGCTAGTCCCAGCGGTTTCACCCGCTCTTTCAGCTTCCTAAGTGTCGTAGCGTGATATTACATAGCCTATAGCTTTCCTGGATACTTGGTCTATCAAACACTTAAAGCTTTTTCAATTCGAACCAGTGGTTCCTGGGATTACAACTTTACCTATCAGATTAGTATAGAATCACTCGCATTACAAAAACAATATTTATGGTAAAATACAAAACATACCTTCAGCTAAATCCGGAAACAAATCCGGGAAAGTTGGTGTCGGACCAATTTCCTTCAGCATTTGCCCATCAGTCAGCTGGAAATCCCCTGGCGGGGGTGTGGAACCGAACCCAATATCTGTTCCAAGGTTGGCGTGTCTGCTTATATGCTTTATTAATCTTTGTAAGTTATATGCCGATTCTAAAGCATGGACACCCTTTTCTTTTAACCAATTTTCGTTGTACGTTGGTCCGTCTAAGAAGTATTGTACTAGCGAATATTTCTCTCCTTCTTTTTTTATTTCCTTTATGTTCAGGCCTGTTAATTCCGACATCTTGTCGAAATTTTTGACTAAATCCCTGTAATCTATAAACTTGTTGTTATTTATTTGATTTTTGACTACAATATTAAATAATTACTGTAAATTGTAAAAGTCTTACCAAATTCGTCAAAATGTTTCATTGTCCTCAAGAATGCAGCCTGTGATTTAAGCCAATGTGCTTCTCTGTCAGTATATTGTGTCAGTTCATCACGGAGTCTGTTTAAAGTGCTGTAAATATGAATAAGAAGGTTTTAGTAGAAAATAGTACCATACAGTACAATAGACAGACTCAACTAGATTGCCATACTGTCACTTGTTTGTGCCAAAAATTATACGATTGAAACCTGACCTCTGCGAAAAAAATGTCATAGACTAAAGAAGACCTTACAAACGTGAACTAGATGAACTGAAAACCTGAAACTGGGTGTTGTGGTGCAACTTATTCATGATACCGATTTTCAGCTTCAATTTTAAGTAAAGTGGTTATAAATATATATCTAAAGCAGATAAACTGCACAAAAACAAAACTGCTGAAGGGTCTACCAGGGCAACTGCATGCCGCGATAACTCTTCGATAACAGGGAACATGGGCATGGCCAGCCCAACCCAGAGTGGGGGAAATTATTTGATACCCGCAATAAAAAAATGCAGAACAGGCCCTACAAAAAATATTGTACATAACAATGAAACAATTGCTTTCAAAAATTATACTCACTTTTTAACAACTTGCATCTTTCCCAACATATACTTATGACACAACATGCCGTTTCTATGTTTCTCGGCCAGCTCAAACGAAGGGTTCAACTTCAGGCATGTATTAAAGTGTTTTAAAGAGCTGTTGAAGTCACCAATTACTGCAAATGCGTTGGCTAGTACGAAATGATTGATGGGGCAATGGTGATCATGGTCTACCGCTGCTCCAAGTACTATTACCGCATCTTCTGTGACCTTACTGCGGTGGAGTATTAGTCCCATGCTTAAAAGAGCTATGTCTTTATATTCCCTGTAATAGAAAATAAAAAGTAAGTAAAAAGCTCTTTAATATTATTTAGAGTACAGGAAACAATTTGTATTTACTTAAAAAAACTTTATACATTATTACCAACAACAGGAAAACTATTAATTACATAATAAGGCAATTATTTTATAGTTTTCTAGTTAAACAATTATGTTAGAGTACATTCATTAATCAATTAATAACAATGGTTGGCTTTTATCAGACTCCTAAATAATGGTTTTACCTTGGTGCGTAGTGCACTGCCCTGCGGCTGCATTCCATAGCTTTGGGAGCATTTCCTCGGATCCTCCAGTAAAGAGAAGCCATATCGTAATGCAGCCAGGAAGAACTATTCTTCTTAAGAACTTCAGCCAACCAGTGTCTAAATTGATCAACACTCATTTCTGTAATATCGGAGTTTATGGGTGACGTCATATGCTCTGGTACGGAAGTGTCTGGATTCGCACTCAGGTTGTCTCTCTGCTTCATACTCTGGAATTAATATAATTTATAAACTTTATTATTTTATTAAACGTTTACCTACTTGAAATAAGAATGCATAAATTAGTAGTAATTTATTACTTTTTATTTTATCTGGATATATGTATTACTATTATTTATGTATATGTATTAGTTATAAGTATTAGTTATTTTTTTCTAAAATAAGTCAAAAGTTTCAGTACAGCTCAATACGGAAATCAATCCTTTCTATAACAATGCTAAGGATACTGTTAGCACTGTACTTCATTATATGGTACACAGTACAACAAATGATTATATTACAATATTATCATTTTTAATTTAGGAAATGTGGTACATTTCCTTGTAATGATAGCATATTTCTAGTTTAATTAATACATTTCCTTAATGAACTTCAAATAAATGGGAACATAAACATTGAATGTACTGTTGGTGCAGTGGTTAAACGATTGACTCCTGCTCAGCATGTTGCGGGATTGATCCTCACACAGAAAAAATATTTGTGTGTCCGACTGAGTTAGTTGTACTGGGTCTGCCTGATTGTGCATGTCAGTTTAAAAGTTTTTAACACACCCATGATATACAGGAGCGATTCCTAGTATGGGGCAATGCGAAAGGAAAAGAAATACATACCTCTAAATGTTCAAACACACACATACTAAAAGTCAGGGAAGAAAATCTTTTACAATCGGGAATATCTGCTTCCCTATGATTTAAATGTCGAAGCCTAAACTCTTCAGCACCAATCTTTGTTTTCCCTTCTTCTAAAGAGGAGGTATACCAGTCTATAGTGTTTACTTGACCTGCTCTCACGCAATGGTCATTTTCGTTCAGTAACATGTGAACATTTGTATCTCTTTCCAATTCTGCCCAAAGGCCTCTTATTATCTGTTGTCGAAGAAACAAGTTATGGTGTAAATTGAGAATGTTTTCCCATCGTGTATCTTGATTTAAAAATGCCAGTAAGTCGTAAGGTCGTGCCATTTCAAAAGGAGATTCCAGCTGAAAAAAAATTGTTTTTTTAATTATTTTTCTTGTTTTAAACAAAACAAAGAAAAACCTGATTTAATAAACAGGAATAATATAATTATATTGCGTACAACTCAGTTTATATGTAACAGTTTAATTTCTTGTTCTGCTCTTTTTCTAAAAACGGTTGTACATATTTAATGCACTGGTCTGGTCAGATCTTACTGCCATTGATGAGCCAGAACAACATTTCTATAGTCTATTTTATTATAAAAATTACCTACTTGTGAATGCTAACAAAACATTTTATTATTAGAAATGCAGAGCAGAGCAGTTTTGATAATATTAAACTGTAATAAACAAGCAATAATAATAAAAAAAACGACTTCCTTTCAAGGCAAAATAACTTAGCAAGACATTTGCTGGAAGTAGGTGAATAAACATATAGTTCATATTTAGATAATAAAAACACGACCAGGATGGTCAAATGGTGTTTGCTCAGCTCATCATCACTATTCACATAGGTTACTAAGATGGAGACTCTAGCTAAGGTTCATTAATACAGGAAGTAGTTTACATACCCGCGGCTGTATCAAACCACCTTCAGTGACCATCCAATGCGTCGAACCTTGCGTCTGAATAGTACAAAAACTGAACAACCACCAAAGTCTCATGAACTTCATTTTTATTTGTTTCAAAACAATCCTGTCACTAAAAACACATATTATTCATAATAAAACTATAGCTTTTCGTTGACGAAACCGATCAACACTAGGTACAGGAAATATTATCATCATAAAACAGCGAACGATTGATTCCTCGAGCGGCGAGAAATGATATTTGACAGTGATATCAATGACATTAGGATATTTTTTGAGTTTGACATTTATCTTTATCTGTGACTAGAGTTACGCATTAAAAACTTGTAGACACTATTGGTACTATTTTAAATGGATCCTCTTTGTTGTTCATTGCCTATATGCAACTGATTAAAAATAAGATGTAATGACTTCTGTCAGTCAAAATTTGCTGTGTCCACTGTCGAAATTTTCGTATTATTTATATTAATATTTATTTACAATAATTTCATCTACACGCCAAAAACTTACGAATGAAACTAGTCGAATAGAACTTTGTAAATATTTTCAAAAATAAATAAAAAGGTATAATCAAACTGAATTAAAAGCTTTTAAAACCAATGTGTGCATACAAGGAACCATCTCTCGTAAGTATTTTTCAATTGAATCCTACTCCGTGCCGCGATGTTAGGGGTGTTAATCCATGTAAGTTAAAGGGCTTGCTTTATTGTGTTAGGCGAAAATCTACAGTGCCTCGTAAATTCCAAATGCAATTAGCAGGTCAGTATTGAATTCTAAGTTGACCTAATATAAATATTATTCGCTACTGCATCTCACATTTATTTACATCTGTAGTCATAAAACTACAAAGAAACAGTATTATGTTTCGTGAAATCGTAAAAAAATACCCGAACTTAGTGTTACTTACTATCGGATACAATTTTTTAATATGTACATAATTTGTAACATTCGCCAATCCTATTTTGATCAATATTACCGGCGAAATTTGGATTGCCGAAGCTCGTCCTCTATAAGTTGAATGACTGACCTGCAAATTGCAAAAAGCCTATGAAAATTTGAATTTTGCGGAACTAAATAAGTATATTTTGTAATAACTAAAATAGTTATGTAGTTTTTATTCACATCATTAACCACTCAAGCGTCCATGGCTAATAAGGTATCCAAAATCAAAGGAGCGTTGTACGTCCAAGCCGCGCAACCAATATACCCTTGAACGTCCAGATACGCGCGGCCCTGAATCAAGCGCTACCGCGCTCACATGCTGTGACAAAAACCTACATAACTACATAACTACAATAGCTAGGGTAAAGAAAAAAACAACGAAAAATTTATAGAAGAACACACATTTAACCTATGTATATTTAATTATCTAAAAATCTAATTTAAGATATTAAAAACGGGTGTGAACCTTGAATTTGGAGAAAAATAAACATATAAATTTTATTAATTCGTACCACAACGCAATAATATTGTTTATTTTACCAATAAAACAATCTCACAACAAACTAGACATAATGTCCTTTCATTTGGTGCATGGATGTTTATGTTTTGTTAACGCTAAGTACTTAAATTAATCAAAACAAAACACCTCTGTTTATAATTTTAACGTGATGTGTCGGAGTGATTTCGACTCGCTCGCGAACGCAAAATATAAGCAATATGGCCGCCTAAGGCCTCCCACACACTTTTACGCAACTTAAAAAAAGGTAGTAATGCTTTTTAGTTGGGGTTTTAAATAAAACGCTAATAATATCTCAGAAAGGTTGTTAGTGTTTTTCCAATAAGCCTGTAATGCGCATGGTATATTACGATTACGACAACAATATTTTCAAAAACAACTAAGGAAATAAGCGCAAATTCGTATACCGAAACCTAGTTAGTAATTTTTATTAAATATGAAAATTAAGTAAATTGTCAAAACACACAAGGAAAATAAAGTGAGTAGAAATCTTAGAACATATCCTTCATGTTAGTAAAGCGAAATAAAAAAATAGAGCAAAATCCGACAATCATAAAAAAAAACACAACATTACTAAATCACAAGAACAAAAAGTGTGAGATAAAAGCATGATGAAACACCACCAAGCAACCGAATAAAACATTACATCCAAAACATAAAAAATATTGCAAACAAAATTTGTCGTTTGTACCGACCCTTATTTTGAACCATTGTAGTTACGTCCGTGGATACTAAACAATCCACATCAAAAAACCTGAGGAACACAATGATATTTTTAAGGAATCTTCCACGAATACAGTATATTTACGTTTTTAAAGTGCATTATTATGTTTAATACGAACTATTACTCGTTCTTTAAATATTATTTTACTGAAACACAACGTAAATAGAACTAAAATTTGATCGAGTACTGAAGAGCGACAATTTTTTTCGAAACACCGATACTTTGAATTCAAAATATGACTCAATTTTACAATTAAAACTGTGCTATGTATACGTAATTATGAAGCACAAATCATCTAGTTTATTTTGATGTATATATCTAAGAAAAAATAAATAAAACTCAAGTACTTACGACATAATCTAAAAACACTTGTAGATCTTACACCACAGAACAACACACTGCGCCTGAAGAATAATATTTTTTAACCATTCGTCAAGGCTATATTATACTGCCATCTGTTTTTTGTTTTGAGTATTTCTTTAGCTATCGATTCGACTAACAAAACTCTCAAGCAGTATCGTACATTTTTCATAGATGTCGATTTTATAAAAGTAGTCGCTATGGCTAATGAAGTATCCAGGACGTACAACGCTCCCTTGGTTTTGGATACCTTATTAGCCATGGACGCTTGACTGGATATTAGCTGCGCGGGCTGGACGCTTGAGTGGTTAACACAAAATTACAATAACTTGAAGTGAATTGTTACGTCCAAAAACTACTTCCATTTCATAGTTCCATTGTATTGATTAATTTTATTTTAGCAAAAAAAAGAATAGAACTTCTTTCCAAAAAACTTAATGCATTAAAAAAGTGATCTGAATTTGAAATTAATCTGAACCGAAAGATTATGTCAAATATTAATAAAATTTATTTTGCGTTTATATTTATATTTTTATCTTTCCAATTTATATTATATTAACTGTTTAGTAGAGCTGATTTTTGTTATTCTTTGGGGTTTCAAAACAAACATTCTTTATCTTTAGATAGTTGGCTAGGCTTGATTAAAAATTCAATAGGTCCAAGTCCAATGTCTAGAAATAGGTGGCTAGTTAGTAGTACTTTCATTTGATCAAAATATTTATTTCAAATGATTGTTACGCAAAACAACAAATACTTTGATGAAAAAAACATACCTATCGGAAGTTACTTAACATTTTACACAAAAGGCATTATGAAAGGGTGTACGTCTACCTATTGTACAAACCCTCGCTTCGCTCCTCAGGGCGCAATGCGCATGTCCAAATAACCTCATACAATCCACGCCTTAATTCATCCACATAAATTGTAACATCGTGCTTTTTACAGTTACAATTGCATTTGTGAATAAACACCAGAAAGCTTAAGTTCGCTAAAATTATCCATAACGACTTAGATATCGATCTGACCGAAGTGATTTTTAATTCATGAAACGTCGATGTTTCACGAATGTGTCAGAATGGGGGGTTGTTACAGCGCTGATTGAGGTGCACAGCTCAGCTCATGGAAATGATTAAAAACTATGTGATCGCAGTGTGTTAAAGTATTGAGTGAGTGAAAGATAAAATGGTAAATGACGCACAAGTAGAGTCGCCGCCAAATTTGGATGTGCGTGGCGACGAACGCACAAACGAAAAGTGTGATCTAAATAGAAGTGTTAAAAAATTGGAATATAAGGTCTTTATCCCCGCTAAAATTGCAATGTTATTTGTTTTAACGGTGAATTAATTTTGAATTTCCTTTTATAGGGACTACTCTGGACATGTGCTTTGAGGGAAATATGTTTGGCTGCACTCTGGCTTCCAATAGGTGCTTTAATATTTTGTTATGTGACAGCTTCTATGTTTCAAGCAGATGACATACATGAAACACATTGTAGGGTAAGTATTTAACCCTAATCACCAATATTTTTGCTAAGCTTAATAATTTTCGATTTGGTTAGCGAGCATTTGCTCCCCGCGTAGGTACCTGCGTATTACCTTAACTATGTATATCTGTTTACATTAATCAATTAAATTACGTAAACAAATAAAGTAGTTGCATAACAGTTGCAATAGTTGAATGAGAACAGAGATGAAGAAAAAATGCGTGGTGCGCTGCCCCCAAGTAATTGGTGCAATTTAGGTATTACGCAAGGCTCTGCAACATCACTCGGACTTAACTTAGGTATGCACCTATCATTAAACTAGGGAATTCTTTGAAAGGTATATGCTTGTTATTTACCTACTTCATTCTCTTGCACTTTTGTGCATGAATTCAGCGGTGCCTTTCAGTACCTAGCACAAGCACGAACTACCCCAGGTACTTATTATGTATGTTGTCTCAGGTCTGATTTATGTCATAGGTCGTATCACAAATGGTCGTTATATGGAAATGAAGAACGTTACATAGCCGTCGATCGATTCGTTTTGATTGCAGCGGAAGGAATATTGGCGATACTTAACAATTAGGAGTTTAAAAAATTATTACTGAGTTGGTAGGTAGGTACTACTACAATGTGTAAACGGACCATTCACAAAACCATTTACCTAGTTTACTCAGCCATAAAAGGTACAATCAAGTAAAGTATCGATATGCAATAAAAAAATGCTGGGTAACGACTTTCTTCGGGGGAAAATATCACGTTTTACGTATTGGCTTATTATTGGCATTGAATAATATACCCCTATATTATTCAATGCATCCATCAGCCAATACGTCGTCGATCGTTGAGGTAATTAAAGTTACGTAAAAAACTTCAGTGGAAGAGAGAGTTCACTTGTTTCCACGTACAAATTTGTGCACTGTAACATTTCCCGCGCTGATGGCCTGTCTCCGCAGTGATTGACCGCGTTAACGTTGAAAACAGTCAGGAATTCAGGATATACCAGTGCTTTTGTGCAGAGCGTCGTTACTATGATTCTACAAATTACGGTTTAATGTGGGCACCTATGCAGATACTTTCGCTGTACATATAGTTTTCCGTAACGCTCATGCGTTACTAGGCACTTTCGGTGATATTGCAACTTTCGACCCACAAAAAAGCAATTTAAAAGAATTTGCCTGGGTAAGCCTAGGCAGATACTAAATAAGTGGGGGCCAGGAAGTTCCCTAGCAACCGACTTACTTGAGTAATAAAAACCTTATGGGGTTTTACATGTTAGGAGTTCTTCCTTTTGTTCTCATCCCAGACAACTCTGTTAAGGGCGGAGTGCAATGGCAACAACTGCAACTTCTCAGGCTAGCTATCCACTAGGATTTCACCGCTTTAACCGTTTGAACGCCACAGCACAAATTCAGGCGCATTATTTTGTCACATATAGGTGACAATGACGTTCAAAAGGTTAAAAAAGAGAACTGCCTAAAAACGTAACGCGTCAGCAGCATTTTTACATAATACAGCGTTATCCTTCGCTCGGCGGGCAGACCTCCGGTGTGATCTCATGGTGGCATGGAGAGAGCGACTATCGCAACCCCATGCAAGCAGCATGCAGGGCACGCCACAATAGTGGCGGTAAGTCCCCTCTTTGAGGAGTGGCTGGAGAGGCGTCATAGCGTCCTCACCTACCGCCTGACGCAGGTCCTCACCGGACACGGATGTTTCGGGAGGTTCTTGCACATCATCAGGCGGGAGGAAACGGCCGGGTGTCACTATTGTGAAGATCGCCTGGAGGACACGGTGGAGCACACAGTGGCGATCTGCCCAGCTTGGGCGGAGCACCGCCGTGCCCTCGTGCAGGCGATCGGCGGCGGCGATCTCTCGCGTCCGGCCCTGGTTCAGGCCATGGTCCGGAGCGAGAGGGAATGGGAAGCGGTCACCACCTTCTGCGAAGCAGTAATGCTAGCAAAGGAGGTGGCCGGGCGTTTGAGGGAGAGAACATCTGCCCAACCCAGCCGCCGCGGGAAACGCGCCGCGAGACGACTCCCGGCCACCGTGGATGCGGGCCTGTGGACGGTGAGCAATGGGTAGCTCACCGTCCATCCGTCGATTGACGACAGGCCGTGTCGACGGCGCGTTCGTGTTTCACGCGCGCCTCAAAGAGAGTCAGCAAAGCAGAGGGGCTTGCCAGAGCCTTCGCCTGCCGGGGTTGCGGGTTGTTCGAAAGAGATACCGCGGCCCCGGAACGTAAAGGGCAATAGAAGGAACATGGGTGGGTTTTAGTCAGTACAAGTCTGACATGCCCCCTCGCTCCCACCCAGAGCGGGGGAAGTCATTGGATGATTTCCCATCCGAAAAAAAAAAGCGTTATCCTTTCTGACTTTTATATCAGGTTGTTCTTAATTAGCAACTATTATGAACATGAGTCTTATCACGAGATTATGGGTCCATAATAATCCCCTTGCTTGATAAATTAACTGGTGACTGTAGCATGTTATGATTAGGTAAACTATTTATTTATTCTATTGGCGGGAAACCCAGGAAACATCGAAAAATCAGCAAAAACTATTGCCAGTCTATTTTATTTCGTTACCCATTAAGTTTTAATAAAAAAATCCGTCATAACGGATCCAGGTATGACTCTTGACCGAAGAAAGTAAAACGGTCTTCTTCGTTATTCCCTCAGCAAAATTTGGGGCTATTTTGCGATAATAACCCCATTTCTTTTAATTTCCAGGTCTACAATGTAGTACCATCAATAAGTGCGATTACCGGGGTAAGCCCACAGAGGTACATTTGGAGGATATGTATCGCTTTCCACTTAGGACCACGGCTACTGATAGGTTGTCTATACTACCGCTATCATCAAGAGCGTACTTCGCATATTACAGAGGAAAAGGTAAATTAAATCGAGGTTATATATTTTTTTAACCTGTCTGCTAAAATAGTTACTTTATGGAACTCTGAAATAGCCGTTGAA
The DNA here is from genome assembly GCA_958449745.1 of Ochropleura leucogaster. Taxonomy (NCBI): domain Eukaryota; kingdom Metazoa; phylum Arthropoda; class Insecta; order Lepidoptera; family Noctuidae; genus Ochropleura; species Ochropleura leucogaster. The sequence goes on along the minus strand of OY288206.1, from coordinate 14,550,925 downwards.
AGACGTCACGGTAGACCTCGTAGAAGATGGCGGGGCTAGCAAGACAGAACCATCGGCTAGTGGTCGATATTAACACTGGATCGAAAGATATGAAAGTCACGGACAAAGACCCTTGCCCAGCTGTGAAATGACACAGGTTAACTCTTTAACAGTAACATAGATAGGTCAAGATATTCCCTTTTTCGTCTTTTTTGTGGGCACGTCTATTCTAAAAACAAATCAGATCAAGACGCAACCCTTGTCGCGAATTGCGCCACCTGTTTCCTCCCTTAGACATCTCGTGAGCGTTACTCGATGTGATAAATTTTAAGGTAGATATGCATTTCACCAACATGAATGTCAACAACGAATGAATGAATGTTTTAATTATGTTGTGTCCTTTTGATATCTTAATGCAACATACAGCAGACAATCGTTTACTGTAACGAATAGAGACAGGTAAGTAGAACTTAGAACAGCTAAATGCAGGAAGTTTTAATATTTATCCAGATTTTACGTCACATAAGAAGTAGCCGTCCAACTTAAGAAAGGAAGCTACCAACCTTTTCTAATTTAAGCGTTTTACCTACGTTTTCACCTTTGAACTTCAAAGGTTAACAACGTCGATAAGTAATCTAGGTCGAATTGAAGTTTAAAAATATCCACTCTTCCTACGATGCACTCCAAAATAGTGTTTCGGCATGTACAAGCAAATCTGAATACCTACTAACAAGTTTTTGATGTTGTTTTCAGGCTCGGACTGCAGCGACCAAATTAGGGAAAGCATGCTATTGGCTTAATTACGTTGAGCTGTTTGCGCTAACAGGCGTAACTTATATCTCCAATAGGGAAAACTATTGTAAGTGCCAAGTTTGCCAAGTTTTACGTAACTTTTTAATCACTTATGAAGTTTATTTTGTTCAAAATGTTTACGTACATTTCTTTTGGAAATTTATAATGCTGCTTTTTCGATGGTAAGACCTTTATAATATTTACAAATTAAGTCATGTTTGACATGTTTCTAGATCTATCGTAGATATAACTTTTACTTCATTTCTTGTTGGTGCAGAACCATACTAGAACTAGGGACTTTCCGCCGACGTCATCTCCCGACCCCATCACTGCCACATTCTTCCATACTAAACGCACGACTTTAACTCCCAATTCTACATGTTCCAGTCGTTCACGAGAAGATATTCATAGTGTTCATGGTAACGGCTTTGCTGCACATGCTGTGTCGCGCACGCGTCGGCTGCATTGCAAGTAACATCGTGGAACCAGTGAGGACCAACAAACTAGTGTGGACGCTGTTCTACATCGCCATTGCTGCCACCGTGGGACTGATTATATTCTTCTTGCGACATCGACTGTTGTGCCGACCCTTAGGTAATTGTGCGGAGTCTATTGTTTTTATTTGAAACTTAAGTTAAAGCTTTTGTCACAGACAAAGACTATTTCTTTGTTCCTAGTTGCAATGAACTTTGTATTAAGGTAGATTTAATAGCAGTCTAGTATCAGAGGTATACCTATCACATAACATACAATGACGCCTGTAATCCCCGAAGTCTGGGGGGAAGGGGTGGGTATAAGTACCCATCAATCGATGAGGAAACCGTGACCTTTTATTGCTTATTTATCATTTATTTGTGTTGTGACATTTCCGTGACCAAAAATGTCATTCCGTTCAACTGTGCAAAATAGTAGTTTAGAATATTGATCAATCAGTACCTATTTTCCATAGGAACAACAGATTTTGGTGTTTCTTTCGAGCATTTTGTACATTTGGAATAAAAGCTATGAACCACAGGTGGGACAAAATTTAATCAGGTCTGAGAAATTCCTTTATGATGAGGACGAAGAGCATTAACATTAGGCTTCCCTCTTCCCCATTCTCTCTTCCCCTCTTCCTCCATAAAGAAGAAGAAGAAGGCTTCCCTCTATTACAAAATCCTCTGCCAACTTCTTCATGTTAAGAGTTATTTTTGGGTAATACACTGTTAAACGGTGTTATTGAACAACTCTGTATACTTCTTCTAGCTACAATATATAAAACTAAATAAAATTGTTACTTTTTGTTCTTAAATAATTTTACAGCTTTTTGACTGGCATCAAGAAAAGGGGGTAGGGACTTACATCTAAGAAAATATAGATATCTTGCATTCTGTAAGCTGGAAGAACACTGTTGCATAAAGGAAAACAGTAGACCTGCATTTACTTATATACTATTTATGCATTTTCAGCGTTCACATGGTTCTCAGTGTGCGAATACATCTTGGCGATGGCGAACATGGCATTCCACGCCATTGTGATCCGCGACCTCCCTCTACACGAAGTCCAAGTGGTGTGTCCTACTCACAGTAAGGCGAACTGAACGTGTACATACATAATTCGATTGTGAATGGATTCGGTCAGCGACACGTAACGGAATATGGATATTTGAATAGAAGACTAAGGAAGTTGTACTTGAAAAAGGACGGGATTTTTGTGTCCACAGGCATGCCTACGGGAAATCCCTTGGTGGAAACCATCTAACTTGTTTGAAGAAAAATATCGCTTAATTGCTCATAAATCCAACTGCATGTTCATGAATGTCGAAGTGAGACTAACGCGTGATGTATCTCGCGTGAGGCTTCACCAGTTTTTACGGATATCGCGTGATTCTATATTAATGATTAAGTACTGTTAATGTCTTTGACAAAAGTTTTTGTGAGCATACAAAGCATATTTTTTTTCTATCAGCTATCATATTGTGATTGTTTAATGAACGAAACCCGCTGTAGGTATCATAAGTAGCCTTATGCTTTAGCACACCAAAAAAGGGATTGGTAAGAAGACATAGATTACTATTTGTAAAATATGTACTTATGTATAGCTGTTCTTTCCAATGATAAACATATGTATGTACAGTGTTATACATAATGTATAATATAGGTACGGTATACATTAAGCAAAATATAAAGATTGTCAGAATTCTAAATTTTATATTGGCAATTTCGGTAATTTTATACAGTTTAGGAACGCGTTTCCACTGTGTTTTAAAAGCAAATTTTATTTGTCATTTTAATTATGACCCTCATATACGTATCCAACACGTTTTACGGTATTTTATCAGTTTATCATTTCTTATATTGAAATGTAAGAAAAAAGCTTTTTAGCGAATCCAAACAAAAAAATTGTAAAATTAGAAAAGTACTTTATGACCGAAATAGTGGTCGTTCTTCCTCGTCAATTTTTGGGTCAAGTTTGATCAAGCTTTACCACGTAGCTATAGATTGCTAGTTATTTTTGGGATCTTACCTATTAATTCAGGAAGATAATAAAACTGTATTTAGATAGATACATAATAGAGACATACAATTAATATAGATAATAATTGCCTTACGTATTATAATTATAATAAGTGGGTACTTTATGTATCTGCGGACGAAATTCCTGAGAGTTTTATTAAACTACTGATCCACAACCTGAAAATTGTACCTAGTGGATGTAGGTACCCCGGGCACACTAACCCTTCTCTTCACCTCTACACTCCAACTTCCAATTTCAGTGTTTTGAAGATTTCACTCAAGGGTTAAACAAAATTAAAAATATGACGCAGGAGCAGAAGTAGCAAGTGATTTAATTTGTTTATTATAGTGTTGTTTTTTGTATATTCATTGTAGGAACCAGTTAATTGCATACAATGTACGTTCAAGACCTAAAAGTTGTCCCAGTTACTCTGAAATCAATCTACACAACCTTGTATAAAAGATACAATACCAATCTACCTAGTACGTCAGTCTTCTGTAGGTTTCACTCTTCACAAACATTATGATAGATACAATAATTATTGGCGTTTACGAAATGTTACACATATTGCATTATGTTTTTTTATTTAACTATATTCAAGGCCGTAGCCAATTAAAGTGTCAGTAAACTTTCCACTAAAATGACTGTGTAGTATTTTAAGTTTTGTAGTCTTCCAATATCGATCCTTTCTGGCTACGGGCCTGTAGTCTTATGTTCGGTGTGTGCGAAATTCTTCTTTCCTTTGTTCCTCTACCCGTTAACTAACGCTAAAGGTGGTGTAAATATGAGATGCCTTCTAAATCTAAAATAAGAAACCGCCAAAATGAAACCAAAACTTAAGTTCTTTAAAGCAGTTTCACAGAACCCAATTCGGATAAGATAATTCAACAGAATTTTCATAAACAGTCCTGAAATGAAATCATGGGCGACGGCAAGGATCGAAATACATATTGATTCTAGTGATTCTCCCTAATTTTAGACTGTATAAACATTCATTAATTGTCAAGTTATACCTAGAATGTCATTTTGAGCTGAGACAATTTGGTTAGTCCGCCTTTTCCGTGTACCTACTTAAAATACTGCCTTCTTCAATATTGTTTTGATAACTGAAAAGGACCGAATTATTATTATGATTAAATGTATTCAAACCAGACATATCTTAACTAAAAATAATGACCTACTTCTTCGAGTAATTATTTTTATTTAAGAATTCATTCTCCAAAGATCTATTTAATTTCTGAAACTTAAATTCTTAAATAATGATGTACTTCAATGTCTAAAAAAAGATTAAATGCAATGATATTTTTTTACTTTGTGCGGTAATGCAGTTTTGAATACTGAATGATCAAGATCAGGTTCCTTCAAATATAGTTATGCACCTTAAAGCTGAATAAATAATAAAACCGTAGTTTTAGTTGTAAAAATAGATCTGTTTGGCGTTTATACACTTGCTAGTCAATGTTAACTTAAGGATTGTATTAATTGGTTATTTCATTTTATGCATCTGTGTGAACCTTTTAGAAACCTAATTCCATTTTTTTTAAACACTCTTGTGACCTAGTTTAGTCCTTAATCCGCTGCAAGCAACACTGGTAACACACTACAAGGCGCTTAGTGCCTGCCCCAATTAAGTTAGTGCTAATTTTAAATTATATGTATATTACCTAATAATTTAAGTTTACGTTTAGGTATGTTTGAAATAAAACTATCTTACCTATTTATAAATTCCAAAAATACTGTATTTATAATTCTTAAATTCATCATAAGCAAAATAAAAGCCTTGTGACAATTTGGTTTACCAAAATATAAAAATGTTTGTTAAACATAAGGAACTACTTAACTAAATTAAAGAGTAAATTATGTATTACATGACGAACAATGAATTGAATATTGAGATAATTATTATAACGTTGTTAAATTTTTAACTTTTTGTTGGTAGTAGAAGTTGGTGACCTACGTTTTATATTTTATTGAAATTTATTATACATTTTAAATGCTTTAATATTATAATTAGGACTGTGTATTATTCTAGTGTTAATCCTAGTTGACAGCGTATTTAAAAATTATGTCTAAGAATATAAAGCACATAAATCAATTACTTAGGTACATTACATAGATGGAGAAAATATTGACTTTCGCTAAAATTTGATACATTTACATTGTGTTTTCCGGTAATTTTTATTTGTTTAGAAATTAAGGTAATTAAGAATTGAATAGGAAGGTATTATTAAGTTAAAAGTATCATGACTGAGTATGTTTTTGCTGTTATTCAATGAATGTTAACATTACTTACATTTATAATAGTTACCGTATCTACTTTAAAATTAAAATCCGCTAAACGAATAGTACATTTGTCAGATTCGGTGAGGAGACATTTGTTTTAAACAATAAAATATCTCAAAATACCCTGTTGTTTTGTTCCCTAGACATACATCCATCAAATCCCTAGATATGAAGAGACAACAAAGAATGAACTATAATCTACACAGCAATATTTTATCAATAACTACTTACAATACGTCGGCTAGAAAATTGCTGTAATAATACTGTCAGTTATATCAAGACAACGTACCTGAAGGATAAGAATAATCTCATCAACCATTACTACGATACGAGGCATACGAGTAAACGACAACAACTAAATAAAAGTGCAACAGTCTATTAGTAATTTCTAGAAAGAAAACAGAAACAACGCTACTAAACAACAACACAACTTTTAATAACATCAATATTGAAGTTATACTGATATTAATTAAAAAATCTATTCCCATAAAAACCCTTGACAACTGTATTATTATTTCTTGACACAAATATCATTTGTCAAGTCCCACTTATTTTAAACAACTAAAACACTTATAAAAGTAAACAAGATGACTATTGTTGTATACTGGTAACAGAGTCATCTATTGGCTTTTTAACTACAAAAGTTTTTCCACTAGGTGGCATTACGAGTGATGCCAACAAGAGATAGAAACAAGCGGTGTCTCTTTCATTTCAAAGATGGCGGCATTCGGGAGCTAGGGCAGGTACTAAATGTATATGTGTTGGTGTATACGTGTATAAAATTTCACGTTTGACCACTCTGGACACGCACACATACAAAGAAAACCGGGTGAACGCGGGGCAAGGGGAGTAACGTCCGTGAAGTTGTGTCAGCATATGCGCAAACGAGGTGCGCATTCGTCGCGTGCGTTGTCGGGATTCTTTGTGCCATTCTTCGCATACCAATAAGAGTATATTCTTTAAATTTACTCCTAAATTGACATTTAATCAAAATTCGTCCGTTCACCTCATCTTCGGCCTCCATAATAGGTGAGTAAAAATTATTTTTGATACAATTTTCATACAATCAAGTCAAGATATAAGTGATTTTTATTAGGGAATGTCAACAATGCGATCGCGATCCTGCAATATTTTACATAGTTGTCGTGTTTGCTTCGCTGCGACTTCCGGTCGTTCGGGTGTCGGCATTTCGCGATGTAAACATTATCTAGTTTTAGGATTCAGCTGCATTTAGGCAAGCTGTCGGAATGAAGTGTGCTCAAGGTGCTTTTGTGTTGTTAAATTCGCTTGAGTGTGCTTACTGGGATGGCGCAATTTTCGAAAGACGCGGTATGGTATCGTTCGCCTGCGATACACTTCAGTCGCGTTGGTGGCTGCATGCGATTTGACGTATTCTGCGCGCAGTGATGTCACTTGTCAGCTTATTTTATGAAATGTCAAACGTTTTACATGTAACGCGCGAGTGAATAGTAAACAAATTGACAGTGAAATTGATATCGATGCTGTGAAATTAAATACGAGTGACATGGACTGTTATTATTCGAAATTTTACCCAAGGCGTGAGTATTTATTGGAAATAAATAGTAAATAAACAATAAAATTCCTAACATACTTTCGTCCATTCTTAACATAGTTGAGTAAAGTTCTTGCATAAATTAAATATTTTAGGGTTAATTAAACAAACTAAATTACTTGGGACGCTTAATTAAAAGTTTTATTGTTTTCTCTTAACCTAAATGTTCATTTGAAAGGATTCCAACATTGGTTTGGCCGATAATTACCTTTCATTGGGCGTACGGAAATTTTATTTAAAATATTTATATTTTTAACTAACTTATGCGGTCGAAAATATCCCGCACTTATTAGTTTTAACTGGAAAAATATTTTTATTTATGTAAAAGTAATTTTCCGAGTTAAATTACACATCTAAATAGTAAATAATATTGTAATGTTTTTATTTACCTTTTTGTCTACCATTATTTGACACTTACTTGAATTTGACAATTACTCGAATATAGTTTTAAAACTGTGTTAGTATTTTCTGAAGATACTGAAAAAAATATTATACAAAAAAATAAAATAAAGCGCAACTAGAAATAAAATAACTTCTTGTATTTTCTAAATTAAATAACGTGCCGCCGGCTATCAACTACGTTATACAGCCATAATATCTCTTAAAGTTGCATTAAAGAAGCAGTTTTATAAAAGCCCTTTAGACACATTTATTGCTGCAATCGTATCTAAAAGTAAACCGCGAAAGTTTTTTTAGGACTTATGAAGTTTAAAAGAATCTACCTACACATAACTGGAGAAAAATAGACTAATGTAGAAAATAATTACAAAATGTCTTCAATATTTTCGCAAATTAATTCTATTAGTGAATAAGCCAGGTAAGTTACCTATATAAAATAACTCGTCAATATTTCCTCTTTTTGTTAGTTTATTAGAATTTGCCTGTAAATCTATTGACATAGTACCTACTTTCTGTTTCTAATAAGTAAATAACATTAAACAATAGCCCTAAACCTGCCATTAGCAACATTCAAAGTTTCACAGTCCACAGAACGTAATCTGCAGAAATAGAAGTTACATATAAAGTAACTAGCTTTAATGTACTCTGACTTGGAAAAGTTTATACTTACCCATAACTTTTCGCGGTAAAATTAAATAATACACTTGTTTTTTTTCATTAATGCATTTATTGCCAATGGCAATACGACAATTAGGTTCATTTATTAGCTAGTCATTTAAATATCTGTGTTTCAACCGATCTGATGATAAGCCAGAAAGTCGTCGCCAACTTTTTTTTCTACGAAGTGTGTCTATTACAGTGTGTAAAATAATTATGAAATGATTATTAAGTTTCAAAAGTTTTTCAATTTAATTACTGCATCCCAATGTTTCTGATACTTCGAAGTACTGCGTAAGTATATAGTTTTCTAGAGATCGCTTCACTTACAGTATCTGTCGGACTCTCGAATGGATGCCAAGAGTTATTTTGGTCAATACAGTTGATGTTTTTATTGCGCGTCGCGACGCGGGCAAAGCCGACAACTTGCGAGCTGCACGACAACCAATAAGACGTGTAAACTGCTGACGCTCCAGGCCCTCACGCCGCGTCGCATCTAATGGCCGATTCAGAACGATTTATCACGTATTCCGTCTTAGGGAAATTGAATTTGGAATCGTTTGCCCCTTTCGCAGACGGTTATTATGTTCCTTGATTAAACTTTTTTCTTTTTAATACCGTCAACTCACACATGGCCAGCAGTAAAATAAAGTAAGTTCAAACGTAATAACACCTCTTTGTTCAAAAGGGTTAATACAATAAACTGTGGCATAGTGATGTTACATTACTTAATGCAAAGCTAATTGGTCTTGAGTCGATGCGCTCTCCGGATGCTGTAATCGTATAGCCCTGCCCATTCACTTACACAAACTCGGATCGTATAACAATGTTCAGAGAAGAAAGAACTGAATATTAATTAGCTATGATAATGTGGAGGTGACACCCAATGTATGTTATGTCAAATTCTGTCTCTTAAACAAACAGGAGCACTCACTTCATAAGTTTTGTCTTTGTAATGCACGCTAAACTATTATGATGTAGGTAGTGCAAAAACTAATCCGAGTTCCGACGGCAATCTAACTTAAAAGGTTAATTTATTTTAACAGGTTAAATCTTTATATTATATTATAACTTATTGAAAGTAGTGTTAGTAGTTCAAAATATAATAACTTAAATCATTGTTTCGTGATGAATTGTAACAAAAATACCTAAGTTATTACTACACCACTTTATAACAAACACAATAAAAATGATGATGGATACATTATGAAATTCTATTGTGCATACGATGCTTACTTAATTTTATTACATAACTGTTACTCATGGAATTATTCAAAGTAGAAAATTAAAGCAATAAAACATATTTATTTAATCAGATTAACTATTTTAGGCAAAAAAAAAACTCATAAATACTTTATCTAAATCGAAAGAGCAAACAACAGTTAAAGGCAGGAAATAACCAATACCCAAATATGAATTTAGATGGAGAATATGTTATGTTATAATCCAATAATAATTAAAACATTATAACTTACTATTATTTAGGAGCGAGTCATCAAAAACCTTAGATACTTGTCACAAATTGTACGAGTAACAAATTTTAGTCAACTCCAAATTATATATAATTATGGAATATGTTTCGGTTTTTACTTATACATAAGTGTTATGTTATTGAATGTTAAATAAATAAACAATACAATAATTCCTTGTCAAATTCGATCCCTACTGAATGGCGTGGTGCTCCCACAAGCGGTAACAGCTACCTGCCCATATTGACCTGCGGAAGGTTCACTCCTTTAATCCCTAAACTATCTGGCCGACCACGAAACATTTCATTCAATATCGTGTGACACGCCAAGGGCGTACAGGTGCGTCTTTTTATTATCATAAATTGATTCTGCATGTGAGGAAGTTGTAACTTTTGATGGCATCAAATTCTGTTCCTTCTCTAGCACTGTTTCGATTTGCCGTCGGAAACATTAATAGAATTTATTTCATATATTTACATTTTCATAGTCAAATCCTATAGGTTTCGAAGCTATCATCTAAAATTTTAGCATCGCAAAATCAGCAGTTAAACACGTTTTCTGCAAAATGCAGCAGCAAAATAGAGACAACTATGTTTATTTTTTTCAAAACTTTAAAGGAAATGCTTGCTAGAGTCCCTTTCATCCAAGATAAAAAAGGTCTTTCAAGGTATAGATAAGAAGTAGCTTAACAAACTTAGGTTTTCAGAACTTCGGATCTTCGATTTTTTCAGTAAAGTAGATTTTTTTTTTCCATCCTAACTTCAGTCTTTTAAATGACACATTAGATTGAGTCATGGAGAGATGTAAACGTTAAAAATTTTCACAGCAACCGCCTGGAGATATGATTGCGACGAGTGTCCAGTAGCCTCGCTCTATTCTCGGACTCCTATTTGTGGATTACTCTCGCGTGAAACTACCAACTCAGTCCTGGCGGAACAAACTGTATCATCGAAGTAATAGAGTTCAAATTCAGTTTCATTACCACGCTCCATCCGACCTTCTCAAACGACAAGAGGATTGAAGCGAAAGGACCCACTCCTTGCCTCTTATTTATCTTAATTTCGCTCTCCAAAGAAGTGACAAATGAGGATTATGGCTGTGTGAAATCGGTGTCACTTGTACTTTTGTATAACACTTTCCAGAAATGTTTACGTGCGTAATTAATATAACAATATTAACGAGGTACGACGCACATGTTGGTACTTTTCCCGCGTCGTCACGTTGTTAGAAAATGTAAGATGAAAACATAGGTTATTAATGTAATAAATGTCACGTTTAACGGAGGTGCTGTAATAAAATATATTTTAGCGTGGCTGTTGGTTGGTCGAAAATGAAAAAAGTGTTTTTTTTTTTAACATAAAACGGAGTGATCTCTTGCGGTACATATATAATAGAGCCAACGAGACGGATCGATTGTTGTTAATGCGCAACCCGATAAACCAGTTTCAAATGGTTTTAATTCCCTTGAGAAAGATCTCAAATTGTGTGTAGTGCGTTTTATGGCATAGCGAAATTGAAACAAAAAAACACGACAGTTAGATTCAGTTACAAAGTTTAGTATGATCATGCAATCGAAGCGGGACGGGACCTTTTGAAACAGTTTTATTTATTTCATGCCTATTTATATCCTTTGAACATTGAGGAGTATTTTATGATTCTTTTACGCTTTTATATAGCTATAAGCTGTATTTAGTAACTACTATAAATACCGCGTGTTGAAATAACAAGAAGTTTTGTGGGGCCATAAAACACCCTTATACTAACTACTACCATTACATAAACTTTGGTCATACTATGCTGTCTGCATCAAATAGCTTAAAATTACTCATAAGCTATTATATATACAAGTATCATGACACCATTATACCAAAGATTCAAGTCCTCTAAAGCCCACAGATTCAGTTTCAGTTCCATTTTCAAAAGCATTTAAATAGCCAATACTCACTGTGGCCAGTTCAATAGCTGTCTACCAACATAATATGATACACGGCATCATAATACAGCCTCCGGGCAAACAGCTTCCGGTCCTCTACCGTTTCTTTATCGACTAGAGCCGAGATTGCTCTTGTCTTGATTTCATTGATAGAGCTGATACACAGCCTTCTGTAGTATCGGTGAATGTTGTACATTTGCTGTATCAGGGTGTAAAAACGATAAGGATGAAAAGAGAGTCATTATTTTCCGTGGCGGGTAAAATAAATTATAACCTATTATCGAAACTGAAGTTGATGTGAACCTTAAGATAGGTGGTGTGCGATAATAACTTTACTATTTAATAATATTTGGCACAGAACGAATGAAAAATCCGTAAAATTTACTGCGCCTCTGTTACTAAATTATTTTTATTTAACCTGATGAAAGTTTCAATAATAAAATTCAATTTTTATTTCATTCGGCTACCTTAATGAAAATTCCTATGCTTTCGCTCACGTGAAAACATTATTCAACTTTTGTTCCGAAACGAAATCACAGCACAGTGAACAAATAATTCTCTCGATCGAGTGCACTACATATTGCAGGTAGAATTCGATATGAAGCTCACTTTGAGTTCACTTGTTAAACTATCGTTATAGTTGGAATTGTTCCCGGAGCGCTCCGGGGTCGGTCTTGGCGATTTAATTAAACTTGTTATTTGTACGTTTTATTTCGCAATTGGGCCCGTGTTCGCTTTGATTGTCTGTCGGCTTGTGAGAGAACCGACCTTTTGTCTTGTACAAATTTGTAGTTTTAACGTAGTTTCCGATTGAATTTGCTCCCAAGTCTATTACAACAAAGTGTGCAGAATACCCGACGACTATTTATTTTGTTGCGATCGACGCTACAGCACTGTTACTGTGGATTCATCTTTCACTGTTCGAGCTCATTATTATGTATTGTGTTTCCTCGTTATATTCTCAGAAGTTGACTACAAATTTATTATTAGCACATCGATTAAACTGGCAAACACAGCAGATATTTTATGAATATGACATGAAATATTTTCGTTGTTCAATAGTATTGTGGATATCATAGAATCAGAAGTTGAAACTTTCCGTTTTGATATTCAAAAACGTGACTTGTTTTGTCAGGAACTAGGAAGAATCATATTCGCCAATACTTCTGGCTTAAAAATAACCGACTGGGTAAATTTTAACGTTCGTTGCTCCTCTCCGCTGTAGCATTCTATCCAAAAAAACTTTTTGCGAAAAAATGTTCGTTTGCAAATTGCGCCGGTCTAATGGAAATATCGGATCGGGGCAGATGTCGAACCGAACAATTAGAAGTTTTTGTGTTGCTTCATTAGCGTTTGCGACGGACCACTGAGAGTCCCCGACACAACATCGGCTACCGATCTAAAGGAAACATTCTAATTAATCAATCTCATTAGAGAAATTTGTTTGTTTTACCATTTTGCTGTAAATAACTTTTGATTCTGTTTCCTTTGAATCTATAAGCATACTTTACAATTACTAGCTTTCGCCTGCGACTTCGTCCGCGTAGCATAGTTACTTTGGGTTAGCGCTAACTTTAACCCGCGTGATGATCGAAAAAAATAATCTTTCTCTCCCCTTTTCTTCCCTCTTTCTACCCCTTTTCACACTTTTTTTTAATAAAAAAATGCGTGTTCGTCTCCGGGGTCCCAACTATAAACTCTGTATCAAAATCCATCAAAATCGGTTTGGCCATTTAACCGTAAAGACCAAACAAACTCATTTTCGCTTTTATAATATTAGTAAGGATTACAAAGCTACCTGAAAATTGACTAGCACAGTGGCGATGGCAGCGTACACAATTAATGAGCGCCTAATTGGTAAAGTAACGGGTAAGGTTTAAATAAATTATCAACCTACATTCATATTTTACTTTTATACCACCTCCCCCATACTATACACAGTTCACTGGAATAAATTCAATTGATTTGTAGTTATTAATCACGTAGTATGAAAACTCATAAAATATTTTTAGTAACTACACTAAAAAATAGGGTTGACTCGCTCCGCTTTGTGAACAAACCCGCTCGGATGTTTTTTACCCCGTCGCACCCCTACGCACTGCAGCGTGTCAATTTTATTCATCGTATTTTATTAGTGATCTTGAAACAGCTTAAAAAATAGAATCTACATTGAAATGGGTTCATTAGTTATTGCGGCGGATCAAAAGTTACGTACGATCAAAGCTTTAAAGTTCAAAGTTTTTTTTTTAATGTTTGTTTCTTTTGGGTCCTCTATAAATTACGAATATTTAAATATGTAAGTAATTCTTTTCATTGAGTTATTATAGTATAGAACTTAAGAATAGCTTACAGTTTCTCAATGACTTCTTTTAGATACAAGTGATATCTCAAATTGAAGTTAATATCATATAAAAAGTCATGTCAGCCATGATGTTTTAAAGCAATAAAATCGTAAATGATACAGTGGACAGGTGTGCTACATAGGGACTTGATTGTATATTGATTTTCGCGTGCCACCGCCTGTATCTATCCAGCCTGTGGTCCGGAAGACCACATTTTGTAATTTAAACTACATTTATGTCCCGTTTATTTTACAGTCTGCCGCACTTCACCTTTATAAAGTTGAATTATACAACGAAACAATTCGATTTTAACCAACCGAATGTATCACTAATTAATACGCCAATTTATCTCTATAATTAAAGCCGTGCCCGCAAATATTTGAATGTGTCTATTCAAAATATTTCATCGGCCATTTATATATGTCCATTTACAGTTGGGAATTAAGTAAATCAGTGATTTTATTAGTAGAGTTGACTGTCTATGATTTGTATTCAACGTAGAGTTGAGTGTTTAGCCACCGCTCTCCACGGAGAAGATTGATGGAGCGCCGCTTCTGCCGGCTCCGCGACCAGCGCGGCTGTCGCACGATAAATTAAAACCAACTCACATTAGAGGCCGTATATTAAAACTTACCATCATCCTGCTCATTCCTAAATGGTAGTCCTGCGCGAGAACAGGATGGAAACATCGGCGATACTACAGAACCGCTTTTTTGTTATTCCACGACGAGACTAACCGTTAACAGTAACTTTGTTCCTATAATGATGGACTAAGTAAAGATGTTCCGTCCACAATGGACAGAGAAACTTTGTTTTGTAGCTGACTCATAGAAAAGTTTGAATTTTCGAATTCTTATTTGCACTATTTTTTTATAGGGCCTCTTTACAGCAAATTGGTTTTATAAAAGCAGTTTTTGTCGGCCTATTAATGGAAACCGTAAATTGTCATGAACGACGCAGTGTCTCGCAACCTCATTAAATACACCATGGAGACAAGTATTTCTTACTTATTTAGGTTAAAAATTATGTGTAGCAACAAGTATGCGAGTGAAGCGATCTGACCAGATTACTCGGTCGGCCATCGCGTATCTGCAATCGGTAAATGGTTACTTTAAGTCTCGATATGCCGAGTATTCCCCATGGAATGTCACCGTCGCCATGCTGCACTTATATGTGCTCGACGGACTGAATTTTTTCTTATCGCAAATGCATTTTCTGCAAGTTTTCAATGCGAGTGACGTGGCCGCGGCCCCTAGCCCCGCACTACACTTACCTCACTCTCCCGCGCTCGGACTTAGCCGTGTCGCCAGCCTCATGTGATTTAACTTTATAAACTCATCGGCTAATTAATTTCGTGGTATTTACGGAGAATTTCAATTATTCTTATTTATTATAAAGGTTATAAAATAAATTTTCCACTCTGTTGATATAAAACCTGTTGTTTTGATTTAAATACTAGGTATAATAGGTATACGGCTCGTGTATGCTAAAATACATGGTGCATGACCGGACTTCACCTCTGATACGTGGAGATTATTTTTTATAATTTGAATATCTCGTGATTCCCGCGGAGTGTGGATATTAAGCGGCGGGCGGTAATAACCCGGTCGGCTCCCGTAATCCATCACGGGCGCTGCAATCGTCCCGCTGTCAGTCTATTCCGGGATGCTCCGTTTTCGCTAATGATTCCTCGCCGCCGTGAGATCACGCGACATTTTCAAAGGCCGATTGCGCCGACGATTTGTATCACAAAACGCTACTTCATCTCGTTCTTGTGGCGATGTTTTTATTTTCCCGCACATAGTTGCAGTTTTAACAAAGCACGCTTTATGCGTTTCGCATAAAGCTACCCACATATGCGACATCGCGTTCCACACGAGAGAGTTTATAATTTATTTGCGTCGCAGTTTTCTGGCGACGATTTTCCCACAGGGGCGGCGTCTCAAACGAGCCGCGCCCGCCCTTTATGTGGTTTTTTGTAGCGGCACAAAATGCCCGGTGGAAAACATTCAGTGATAACTGGTAACAATCGCAGCCGCCCGGATGCTCCCTCCATTCCGCGCATACCGCGCTGGACCTCGACTGATGCTTTTTCATCTAGCACCGCGCGCTGACCGAACGCTCTTGAGACTCGCGGCTCGCGACAACACGAAACAATCAACTTATTTATTGCACGTTCAAACTTTATTATCTGTAACTAAGCTGCTTGAAAAGGACACTACTTCTTGTTGACTACGGTGTTTTCAATCAAAAATCCCATAAAGAGATGGTCGTTGTACAGACTGACCATACAAGGATAGCTGAAAAATTGTCTTAATCAACTACTCAACCATGAAGCTTTATCGTCATCAATTAGATATTTTTCACTTAAAGTGGGTGACCAAATAGCTTTAAATAACTCTACCTCAATTTAATACCTCTTAGCCGAATTTTTGCTTTTACAATGCAACAAAAGTATAATGAGAGTAAATTAATGAGTGATTTCAACATAAACTAATGTTGGTCTAATACCAAGAGCGTTCGGAGCCGGCGCGGCAGTTCATTAGCAGAGGCGCGCTTCAGTCGCGCGTATTTCATTGTTCCATTGTTTTATTTGCCTCTGTCCGGTGCTTACTGAGAGATATACAGCCTCACCAGCTCCACGGCTCTGACACCTGTAACCAACACTATTTCACTTCTTTTAAGGAAAGCAAACACACTTAGCTAACATTTAATTGCCTTTACGTCATCCACGACGACTCTCTGTAAAATGTTAATAACCGAAAAGGTATTCCACGAAATTCATGGAATCGTAACGTTTCATGCCTCGCTCTAGTACAAGTTTTTATTAATGTCCTATTGTTTCTTAATCGCCGCTCCAGATTTGATATCACGATAAGCGATAAGTTTCTGTTAAAAGCGTAAGTTAAGTAAGTAAAGCGGTAAGGTCGCTGCCGGTAGTTTTTCTCGACCAAAAAGCGTAGCCGTCAGATCTGAAGCCCGATTGGTGTTATCTTTCCGTTCGATCGCACTTCGACAGACATTACTGCGTTGTTGAGAGCCCAACATGTCGATTTTTCAAATCGTAAACTAAGTTTATTGAAATGCGGCGATGGATAAGAATATCTCGTCCGCCTACTTGCTTCATTAAGATTTCAAGATCGATTTAGTAATGACTAAATGTATGTTTGTAAATGTCATATTTTGGAAAGTTAATCCAAGTTAATCCTTTTGAAAGGATATGACATGTTCCATGTTACGGCTAGACGATCATAATTAGTCTTAATTTTTCAATGTTTTAGTGTATTGAACGAAGGCGTGACGCTGTACCGCACAGATCTCACACTAGATGTATTGCCGTTCCAGTTAGCTGACAATAAATCGTATGTTTAGCGACGCGGTGACTTGTATAATTAACAATAGCGGCATTATACGCGATTTCCAAACTAAGCGACGCAACGCAGATCGTTTGTCACGACGCAAATTGCTATTTATGAGGATTATCTATACTTAAACAGCGTAAATAGTTTCGTTGGCAACAGACAATTCATAATACTTCTTATCTCATTGTACTATATACGGTCGAAAGCACAAGACGTCAAATTACTATGTGAAAACCAATGTGCGAGATCGCCATCAGACATCTCTACATTCTCCACACATACGGTATCTACACGGGTACATTTTAATTCAATACTCCTTTGTGTTTATTATTCGACTCACTGGTTTATCACTTGATAAATTCACTGAATCCTGAAAATTCCTTCCGCTCCCAGTAACACGTAGTTGTATCGTGGACCGCAAACAGTACAGCTCATAAATAAGCCATTGCTATTTAGCTAACAATCGAGCTCCGATGGGCATTTGGTCAGATTCCGAGGCAGGCAGCCGTGGCAGCCACGTGTGCTCGCCTCCGCATGCCTTGGCCCGAATATGCAGCCCTTGCAACATGAATTTTGGCCCCTATGCCGAATATGCAATGCACATTGGACACAAATAATGTTGGAGAATAATGTGGCACTAGCAGGTAAAATCGAGCGTCGATTACCATTTCATGTCGCACTTATGTTGTATGTAGCTGTGATGTGAATAATGTGCGGTTATTGATTATTGTTAATAACTGAGAGTTGTACACTCGCAGCCAAACTGTCTACAGCAAAAACCAATATGGTTACTCTGTAACGGTTTCGAGTTTTATTCGGTGTTTCCATGTAAAATTTCTGTTCGAAAGCTGAAAAATGAAACTGAAAATCGAACGTAGTGTAATGAGGATACCCGTCGACCTGAATTTTATTCGCACAACAGAATTCGTTGTTCATATCATCCATTTCTTTTTATTCATAGTACTGTCTCCATACATATTCCTATTTTAATACACTTTTAGCACTAAATGGATTATTATATAATTGTCGTGATGGCTATCTGTGAGAGACATTGGCTCCTGACTGTACCTATTTACTGCACGCATGTCCCGTTGTTATTAGGTAAATTCTGCGGTCTATATAATTCGTATATGTAAATTAATCAGTGTAATTATTAAATCATTTCGCGATACGTGATGATATGATGGAGTATGCGTTGGATGGCTTTGTAAAGCGTTGTTTTGGTTGTGGTTTCATTAATTCTCTACCTAACTGAACTTTTCTCTCCCTGAAATTACTTTTACAAAATAAAATCAAAAGTGTTTTATTAGGCTGGTAATCAGGACTTTTAAAACGTCAAAGTTAACAAAAGACAGCCCCCAAAACTGTACTTCGCCACCCACTAGTGTTTTAAATGGGAAGAAGAGTGTCGGAACAAACAGTCTAGCGATTCGAAACACTTATTTTGTTGACATTTTACACGATTTGCTATCTGCTTTTTCACGATACTAAACCTGGGCAAAACGGCGAAGGACAAAGACCAAGAAAGAAAAGACAAAGAAAACTGTAGCTAGAAGTCATGTGGAGAACCCATGTGATAATTACTTCCAGTTTTTCCCAGAGCTAAAGAGAACCAAAGGGTTTTGGTGTTGTTTAGCTCGTCCCGCCAAAAGCATGTTAAGTGTTTAGTTTGTTTCTTCATGACATGGCTTAATAAATCCATATAAATTGTAACTGGATTCAAGATTTTTCTGACGCCCTTTGAGCACACAACCCGCGGTAACATAGCGATATCGGTATCACACATAGTATTACATTTCGCGGGAGTAATTAACAAAAGAAATAAAACAGTAGTTAAATAAACTAAATATTTACATATTTCTAAGATAACATAAAGTTGAAACGCTACTTCGGGGTATTGGCGTAGCACTCTTGCGTAGCGGACTGCGTAGCGTGTTGCGTACCAAACTACCTAGCGTTTTGCTTAGAGATGTTGCATAGCGGGTTACGTAGCGTGTTGCGTAGCGATGCTATACGGTTGTCTTTGTGATTTAGTGTATTCTTATATTGATTATTATTTTGTGTTAAACTTTACGTTATGTTGTATTCGTTTTAGGTAAGTGACAAATGGAAAGTTTGCGGTGATCAATAGACGCGATGCATCCAGCAGGGTACTACGCGAATCTTGGTAAGATAGTTCAAAATTACGACATTATACCACTTTAAATGAATCGTATCATTCAAATTTCATAAGTTATGTAGTTACCTAAAGGGATATGTAGAAGCAGAATATTTTTTCCTAGTTGTATAAGTGCGGATTTAAAGATTTTTAGAAATAATTCACCTCTCGTATGAAGGCATCAAAGAATGTATGTTTAGTATTTTACCTAGGTTTTATGCACTAACTAAACGATATAAAACTGATAATAAATGAATGGTGCGAAGAAACTCGGTAACATCGTACACATTCTTATCAGCTTATGATTTTCGCAGAATCGTTATTGATAATGGAAACGTTAATATCGATGATCAAAGAAGATAGCGAAATAATGATTTGTATAAAATGAAATATATAAAAAAAAAAATTGATGTGGTTGGTTTATTCATGAAGTCACGATTGTCATTTGTTTCAACTGCTTTTTGATTGAGTGACAACAAAATAAATTCGAGAATGATTATTATATTCAAGATGGCCTCTTGGTCCTTGAGCTTCTAACAAGAGTAATAAAAGGTGAGTTAATTTATGAATTTATGAGATAACTCTTGCGCGGTTTCTTGTCATTAGTTGCTGCCCCGCTCCCGTGGGTAGTAGCGTGATGATGTATAGCCTATGTTACTTCCTCATAATGTAGCTTCCTATTAGTGAAAAAATGGTTAACTTCGGTCCAGTAGTTTTGGAGCCTATTCTATACAAACAAACAAATCTTTCCTCTTTATAATATTAATATAGATTAAACCAAGAGTTTTTTTACCTCTGTAGTATCCTGTTCGGATATAACTTAACTAGCTGTGCCCAAAGGTTTTACTCGCTGCACAGTTCCTAAGATTCGCGTGATATTATACAGCCTTACTCAATAAATGCGCTATCCTGTAACACTAAAATATTTTTTCAATTCGAACCAGTAGTTCCTGCGATTACCGGACTACGCAGCTATATAATATTAGTATATAGATGAAACAACTTAAAGTGACCACACTATTGGAATATATGTGATACTAGCTGTTCCTCGCGGTTTCACCCACGCTGCTCAGCACCTGTTGGTCGTAGCGTGATGTTATATAGCCTATAGCCTTCCTCAAGAAATGGACTATCTAGCACTAAAGAAGAATTTTCCAATTCCAACCAGTAGTCCCTGAGATTAGCGCGTTCAAACAAACAAACAAACTCTTCAGCTTTATAATATTAGTATAGATATATTATATGTGAAATATGTGATATTATGGAAATCATATTAGGCGCTAGATTAGGGTTGTCAAGCATACTTTATAGTAACGGATCCTACTTTATTTTTGGTAATTTATACTTTTGAATACAAATAAAGTATGTGGGGATACTTGATTTTCAACCTTTACTGTGATGCTTTCACTGAAAGAGTTTTTTCAGTAATGAATCTAAAGAGAAATAGAGCGTCAATTAAATTAATTAAAAACGAATTGTTTATTTATTCAAATTTTGATTGTCGAAATTTTGATTGTTTCAGAGCTTGCTTTGAAACATTTAAATATAACAAAAAATAGTTAGCATGTGCTAAAAGCACACAAAAGTACTTTTATAAAGTAATAAAAACATACTTAAATTTTAATAATACTGTTGTTTTTTTTAGGAATTACTTTATTTTTCCTATCTAAACCATTTTATACGTTTTTTTTTATCAAAAAAAGTTGGTATCCCTATGCTGGATACTCAAATTAGCTGGAGGACGCAGTCTGATTTGATTAGCACAAGCAGACATAACGTAGACTCATCATTAAGCCACGCACATGACATTTAGGAGACATAACTTGATTAATTACTAAGATCTATTCCAAACGACGAATGCGAGACACTTCACGATGAAGGTAGTACTTTTAATTCTTCTTCTACTTATAATGAGTATTTTCATGTTCCATGTAATCTTCCTCTTTTACACTAATATTTCATTTCCGTTTCTCTGTTTCTCTTTTCTAAACGAAGATCGTGTTTAGCGCAAAATCTTAAAAATAATGACTTTTATAGGCATACTAGCTGTCCTGCGCGGTTTCACTCGCGCATTAGTTACTCCGCTCCCAAAGGTAGTACCGTGATCTTGTATACCTATGATGCTTCTTGATAATTGTAGCTTTCTATTAGTGAAAAAATGGTTAAAATCGGCCTAGTAGTTTTGGAGCCTATTTGATACAAAGAAGAACATCCTCCCTCTTTATAATATTGTTACAGATGACATATTGCTCAAGGTTCTCTATTCTATAATATATTTTTTTTTAATCAGATTTTTCCCATGCGTTCATAAATCCCATGACTCCGTAACATAGGACGTAGTTCCGTTGATTCAATAATTAATTTAACAGTAAGTCATAATCCACTGTTGGCCCAAAAGCCCCCGGAGTGGCTGCACACTAAAACATTCGGTTCCCTGCCTTCCGCAACCACTATTCCGGCGAGATACCCCTTTCCGGTCCATCAGATACATCTCCATTACATCACTCAAAACTGATGTTTCCTTTATAAACTCGCTACGACTAGCTTTGCCAGCAGTTTTGTCTGTTTGATAATTGAAACAATACAACTAACAACATAATTGTAAAACCTACAAAGGAAATAAATGAGGAATCGTTCATATTTTTAATTTAATATATAAATTGTTTTTTTTTTTTTACTATTATAGACTCAACAGAAAATCTTCCTATATCAATTTATTTGTGAAGACATGCTATATTCTTGCCATATCGTCCATACAGCCCATCCATCGTTTCTTTGGTCTACTTCTAGTCCACATCATGTGTGGAAAGTTATGAGTAATACCAAGTCAACCGATTATCCCAATTTTTTCAGTCGCTTTCAGACTTCCTCTTATGTTCTTGTAACACCACACATTCCCCTTAGTATTTAGATACACAGAAGTACATATCAATATAATTTCACTAAAAAACAATACTATTAGCACATTTCAACCACGTTGTCGGCGTCCTTTTCCTCTTCTTCTCGTCTAGACTTGAACGCTTTCACATACATGTGCTGAAGCACTCAGTGTTATCGATGGAATTTGCTGTAAGACTTGACTTAAAAAAAGCATATCATGGATCCAAAGTGGTTAGCCGCTGGTATGAACATCTTTTAAGAGTATATGTACCTTTTCTTCATAGGTATATCAAAAATTCATTCGGTGTCTTTCCTCAAACCGTGATTGAAAAATCAGAGCATTCCTAACTTCCAGATTTATTGTATTTGAGAGAATGAGAAATGTAAGGAAGTCCTTTGTCCGATAGTAGGGCAACACAGGATATGAAATATGGGGTAGAAGACTATAGAAATATTCATTTCAGATTCAATAATGTAGGTACTTTTATTCCGGTCAGATGAATTTACAATTCTTCATAATGATCGTTTCGAGCCAAAGTGCGAATTTCACAGTTGACTTTTAAGAATTGAGAATTGATGTAATACCTTTTCATCATCCGATACGACAGTTGATCTGTGTATATTTTAATATCATTGACTTTTAATGACTTGCAAAGTGATTTAAACGAACCGGTTGGCAAAACGTTAGTTTAGTATTTCACATTGTGCTGAATCTTGGGCTCTCATATGCGATTGATAAACATAGAATTTATTTTATTTTACATTAATTTGACAAAAAAAAAAGAATTTTACCATCGTCATCATTCTCCTGCCCTTGTCCCAATTTATTTGGGGTCGGTTTAGCTTGGTTTTTAAGCTAAACAGACGCCAAAATATAAAACCAGTTCGTACATAAACAATTAAGTGTAGGGCTAGTTTAACTTCTACCCAAAGTAATAACAAGTGAAAACTGAAGTTATTCTCTTCAAGTGATTTTAAAAATCAAACCTGAGTTACTGTTATTGTATACTTTACCTTTATTAAGTGAGAACTGCCAAAAATAACCTCGTTTTGTTGTAATTTTGATTCTTTGTTAGTTCCAAAACTGTGAAAAACATTTTAACACAAACCAATAATTAATAGGACTTCATTCGACGCGGCTTAAACACACAATTCGATATGATATTTTAATTGAATGCTTGATTAACAAAACAAATGAAACGCTGAAACCCTTTGAGGTGAAATGGATGCTCTGCAATAGCAATACCATGTAAATATTGGCCATTTTCCCTTTGTGGGACACTGGATGGAAATACAAATAGGCCCCTCTAATTGCTATAGTCAGGTTGTTTGTAGCGAGCCGGGAGTCGGGAACCGATTGATTGGCCAATTTATACACCACTAATACTCTCCACTGCCGAACTGTTTAGGGGCACGCTTATTTAGCTAATTTAAAATTAATGGCCCTCGTTTCCGATTTGCGTTTTAGTTTCGACTTGAAAGTATCATTGACTTTTTTTCGATAAAAAAAACGTTGTTTTTGCTTTTACGGATTTAAAGCCGTATTTGGTCAATCGACCTAGATTTTTGATTAAAATTATGGGAAATGTGTAGATTTTGACAATATTAACCTAAACTAAAAATATTCTTTGTTTTAATACTTAAAATTAATAGCATTCCTTTTAGAGTAATATTTGTATTTAAACATCGAACGAACACACCGTTTTGGACAAAAACGTTTTTTCGGTTACGGATTAAAAACCGTATTTAGTCAATGAAGCGATAAAGACTTTTTATGAAAACAATGTGTAGACTATGGTATCGTAAATATATTTTAGATCAATACTTTCCAAAACTTTGAATACCTATATTCTTTGGCCGATTTGAATTGACAGCACTCCATTCAGTGCAACATTCGAATTTAGCAATCAAACTATCACTAACGTTTTATTAGGTAGAAAACGGATTGAAAACCTTATTTGCTCGATTGTCTGATTTGATAAACCAATGTTTATATAAAAAAACCAATAAATGCGACTTTTCTTTATTTATTGATTTTCTTTTAATCTTTTTAATACGCTTCAAAAATGTCTATTATAATGGTTTAATTCCTTAAATGCTTTCATTTTGACTTCCAAGCTTAAACAATATCTCAAATGGTAGAAACTTTTACTACTCAACCACATCATTTTAGACACGAAAGATCATTTTTTAAACAGCATGCTGTCTTCTTGTCGTGATGTGATTAATGAACTGATAAGAGATGAAGTACCGGTTCCCTGAACATTGTAATAAGGATAAAAACATTTGTTTGTTCTCATACAGTTTTGCGGGAAGTCCTGAGTCTGACATACGTATTTACAGTAAGTTATCGTAGCTGTGTTGGAGTAAATAATAAAAGTCAATAAACAAAGTCAATTTAATTTTCATTTATATCTTTTCTTTGGCCTTCTTTTCCCTCTTCACTCATCAACATTCAGATTTACAATTCTTTTAGCATGTGCTTCGTCCCTCTTCATTACATGTCCACACCAAGACAAACGACTCCCTTTCAGTTACTTGAAATTATAATTTTGGTTGTATTATCGTTTTAAGATATCGAAACCCAACACGTCAGAAGTTTTACCAGCAAAATAAAATTTATTGTATATATGTTTTTTTTCTTATTTTCCTTGTTAATTAGCGGAATAAGTTAACAACTTAGCCCTATAGATAGGTTTCTTATCTTTGTATCCCAGTAAACATCGATATTTTGCGGTGAACAGAGGAAAGTCCTGTTCAACCTACTTTCTTTATACTGTTTACATCGCTTATTAAAGGTTTAGATAAGCAATTAATTAAATAATTGGCTTAATTTAATTAGTAATAAAGGTAATTGATACTTCATTTATTGTCCGTACTTAATGAGTCAAGTTATGACTAACAGTTGAACTACAACAGAGAGACATGAATTACTTTTCCGGCTTTATCAATGTAGCAGTATTCTGCCATTTTTCTTTGGGAAATACCGCATGGCACATGACGCGCGCGCATATGAACATCGGTTGCCCCAGGCGCATGCGCATTCGAAATGTTCGCATCAACGCTAGAAACGTCGAGTTTATCGCTAAGAATAACCATAAAAGTATGATTTATAAACGTCGCCTCACCATTGGCTCGTGTAATAAAACCGTCGCATTGTGCCATATGCGGCTGAATCGTGCCGTTTCTATCGAGTGCGCCTTATTTATGCATAAAAAAATCTTTTCATTTGTGCCCACCGGTAATTTCCACATAAAACTATTTATTTATCCCGAACCGACAAGTACTAATCAAAGTATGAATATAAATCACGTGTATTTGTATGGGAATACCGCTGTTCGGTAATGCTAGTATTATATTCACTGTATTTATGCTACACATAATGGGTCAATAAATGAAATGGAAACTAATTCAATAACAATCCATTCATGCAAATCCTTTGAGCTATTGAGAATGTAAATTACATACAACATGCTTGTTTACGTCAGACATATCATCTTATTTTCTCTTATACTAAAGGTACTCGTGGTAATCGATATTAATTTATGGTAATATAAATAACTGGCTGGCACACATTACACATGTATAATTCAAATTAACTGTTTCTGTATCTACTTAAAATCTGGTTATCTTAACTAATCCTTGTCGATATCAGCAGGCGCCGGAATCTTATCGGCATGAACGTTGTAGTATACCTGTACAACACTATCAGTTCCTCGTTCTAAGTGCACAGCATTGCATAAGATAAACACATTAATCACCGAACATTATGTGAATGGTAGTGATGAGGTACCACCTGACTTAATATTTATCTGCCGCTGACCTCCGCTCTTAACAAGCGTTAATAATGAAAAGTCGGGAAGTGTAGCGGATGCAGAGAGTGCAGCGTGCAGCGTTCAGCGTGCACAGCACTCCCGACGCCTTCACCGCCCGCGACGTGACATAACACGCCGGCCCCGCCCACGCCCTCTCGCTCACTCTCCAACCGTGCGAGCGAGATGCCAACACACCCTCCGTCGAAGCCTCCACGCCACACTGTTTCTAAGAAAAGCCAACTGTTATTATCGCCCGCGGATTGTTCTCGACCTCTCGCCGCTTTATTTTGCTCCTCTCATGAATGAATCTCGGCGCCCGCAGGTGCGCACCCTCGAGCGCTAAATTTCGACAGCAATTACTCATTTCTAAAATGGTACGTATAGTTGCACGCTAATTTCCAGCACGCACATGATAATTTCCAGTGGCTGATGCTGCTACGCTTTCGGCTAATTTGAGGGACTCCACAGGATGTTGTGATTTGGAAGCGCTTTCGCCTAATTTTGATTAGTCTTTTCTTGATTTTTGCTGTCAATCCGCCTACTCGGTTTCACGAATGGATAAATGCCCGCCGGATCAGCCATCAATCAGGCAGGTATTGGCACCGATGCACGCGATAATTTCGGCATCTGCGAGGAGATTTAGTGATTGCTGCCAATGATTGTATAATCGTATCACAATTCTACTAATAAACACTTTACATGTGTAAGAAAACAAAACTTCTGTCGAAGGTATTCAAAATACACATACTAACTAGTACTACACAGACCAAGAACATTAAACAAAGTGTTATTGTGAAAGGTTTTCTAGATTAAACTAACGTGATGGTGACATCTGCTTAGCTTTTCTTTAACTGTGTTGGAATTGGGTTCCAGGCTAATCGGATGGAGCTGAATACTAGTATTTTACCTGGAGCGACTGCCTATTTGACCTCCACAATCCAGTTAGCAGAAAGATTTCGAGACGTTGACTATCTGTAACGACTGTCTAAGATCTAAATTACATAATTATTATTTCACTGGAAGTGTGATCAATAGATCAAATGAATGCTAAAAAACAGTTGGCAAAAGAAAAATACTATTTCAAAGTAATTACTATAAGTTGTAGAAATTATATCTGCAATAAAATACCTACTTAATGCTTCATCTCCTTTCTCAACACTAATACGTAATCCAGTTTAATTGCAACTATCCGAACAAAAAAACACCAAGAAATAGAAACTAAACCCAGAATAAATTACAATATTGAGAGAAACCAATAACAACTGCACTATTGTCATTGGATCAATTTAAATCCGTTCTGATAAAAGCTGTCATTTTAACTGTGTCAATAGAACAACGAGTGCGCTGAAAAATTGCGTCAGATCTGCACCGTCGGCAACCACATTTACCATTTACCAACGACTTGCTCTTTCTTCACCTCTCCCAGTACTTGTCTTTTCATTATTGCCCTATGTTCTATCTTAATCAACCTATTAGGTTGCGTCTAGATTGAATAAAATTTCACAAAACTTTTTCTGTGTGGCACGTCTACATTTTGCAAAAAAATTAATGTCGATTGAATCATGTTTTATAACATGTTATGTTATTAATATGAACGCACACTTAAACTTAATAATCTAGGTGTCTATTACTTGATAAAAGAAAAGTGAGGAAGCAATATTTATCGTGCAGAGATGTCATTTAATATAACAATAAAAGGCTCTGCGGCTCTGGTGTTAAGGCTATGATTGGCGTCGTTTCGGCACTGGAAGTGGACAAACCGGTTGCCGCACAAGCCGGTAACAGTAGCCTTAACGATTGTTGGACCACGATCAAATTATACCTTGTTCCGATTTGTATGCAACTAAAACCTAGCCACCGTCTGATCTTAAAGATCCGACACACATGCTGCATCTGTTGCATTCACTTCTATTGCAACATTAGGAAGCGGTTTGTCTCACTCTAAAACATTATAGACTTACGTTCGAAGTATACAAATTAGGACACATTTATCATGACGGCATTAGTACACAGTTTTTACGTAAATATTGGACGATGTTAAGATAAGTAATGCCATCTTTGTTTACCATCTCTGTGTGCCTTATTAGTCACACATAAATGTGACTTATATAAATTTGCTTATATGGAAATTCCGGGCCTATAAGTAAACATTATAAACATGCTGTTAATTTGCAAATCATCGATATGTTTTCCGTGTTTGCTTCTATTATATAGAAATAATACGATTGATGTTTTGAGAGTTTAAAAAGAATAAAAACAAACTCCACATGCTCAAATTGTGCTGAACCGCCGAACCAACACAATTGAGATAATAAATCTGTAACATCGCAATCTAATAACAATACAAACACAGACAACTTGGAAGATAGTGTAAGGAATCAGCCAACAAATTTGCATGTTTTGCTATAGACCGCTTGCGTTGCCAACTAGCCGTGACGTCAATACTACTACACAATTATCGGCAACCTATTATCATTAAAAATAGACCCATTAACGTTAAAGGCACCGTTGTACTTTTTTGACGGACAAATATACTGATGTAAATGATCAAGATTTACTATGGAATATTTTTAAACGCCAGCTTGTACTCAATAAATAACAGAGCGACGTCGAACAAGACAGCCGTGTGGACAACATTGGCTATGACTGTCCCATTTTTGGCACTACTTACCGTATTGTGATTTGTTCTATAGATTCACAAGAAACGCTCACAAAATTGAAAATATCAATTTAAACGTAAACTTTGATGTTTGATTTTATGAACGTGTAAGAAGCGCACGTTTTCTCTGTGAGCAACGTTGAGGCAAAAACAAGTAATGATTCACCAAGACGCGATCATTTCCACCGAGTCGGAAAATTCCTGTAATCGTGTAGCTCTAGACTTTCTTCAGCGATCACTGCACCGATTGATAATCACACGCGAAACACGTGTTGATACGCCGCCGACGACTTAACATACAATATCGCTACATCTATACTATCTGCTTTTGTGCAGTTTTATTTGTGTTTCGCCGTTTCGCGGAACTGTGTTCATAATACAGGCTTCGTATAACCTTTTCATTAGATGAGATAACTGCGGTGATGACGGGATGCCTAGTCGGTACGCGTTTTATTAGCTAACTTACGTCTGTAGAACATTCCTAACTAACGTTTTATCGTCGTTAAGATAAGAGCTCCGAAGTAGTGGTGACATCACCACGACACAGACCATGTCTTGATAAAGAAAGTGTTCAGTAGGTAACCTTTACTTGATAAGATAACGAACGAAATCTGCTAATTCACAATAATAGCCATTTTAAAGGAGGCCGGGAAAGTTACGAGACCGGTCTGTGACTAATTACGATAACAACCATTAATCGAGAAGTAGACGAAGGCCAGTTAAAGTAAATCCTAATTGTTTGTTAAAACAGTATCAAGCCGAATAAAAATAAAAAGCTGTAATATACGACTTCCCCGAGTTTTGTGAACGGCAGCTTTACTCAAGCGGAGTCTACTTGGCACAGACAAGAGAATATCGGATCGAAACTCGAAATCAAAAACCTGTTTTCTGAAATCTGTTGTCCTTATCTGGTACACAGTAATGTATATTTGTGTTCTCTGTCTGTGAGTCACAGTTTCTACGTATCTCACCGGCCAGTCGCTCTACGCACCTCATGGCCACTTCGACTTCGTCACGCTTTGGCTGCTATGACTGGTCAGTTAATGCGACAATAAATTAATGTCCAATGTAATAAGTAAATAGATTTCTTACAAAAAAAAAACTTTTGATCGTACAGTTCCGTTCTTACATTTTGAAATCAGACTCGGTATTACCGACGCACAATCATTGGTCAAATTGACACTACGAGTTTTAATATGTAGCTGCAATTCAATAGCATTTTCTGTATTCAGGCCAATGGGCGTAATTAATTGCACAAATGTATATTTAACATTTTAAACAGAGGGATTCAATTTGCGCCGTGTGTAATGTGATCAGGAAATACGTTAATGTTTTTAAAAGAGCAACATTGGAATAATTGATATGATTTCCGAAGTGCATTTTAATATTTCAAAATTTTAAATATCTTTCTTTACATCGTGTCCAAAAGCGTCTCCCAGGTGAAAGGACGTTTTATTTGTCATCATGCGATCGAGATTATGAGAATAATTTACAGCACTTTAAACGTTTATGTGCCATTTGGCGTGTTCTCTTATAAACATTCTCGTCTCCGGTATGGACTTTATTTTAAAACTTTCTTCAGCGGATACTCACTCTACATTTCTCTGATTTTTTATTGTATGAACTGTATTCGGATTCTATTCAGTTGGAATTGAGTCTCTAATGATTGATTATGGACTAACTGCTTAGTAAGCTGTATCTTTAGGTCTAGCTAGATTCTGTCTCATGGTTTCCCCTTCTGCAATTCTTATTATCATCTATGAACTTATAATCTGTCTCTTTGTTTTTGTAGCACCGTTTCCAAATATTTCCATTCCTTATGCCATAAGGTAAAACCACAAATATTGTGTAATGCTAACGCTAGTTTGGTTAGCATTGACTCAAATCATGGTCAAAGTCAACCTATTAGATACGTATTGATAATGATTCATTTGTTTATTGATACAACGAGTGGCGCCGAACGCCGTGCACGCTCGGAGGTGTAGAAAGAGAAAGGGAACTTATTCAAAAGTAGGTAATGTTTTTGCTGTTCTTGCTGTGTGTGTTGCGGCAACGGCGCGGGCGCATAAGCATGATTCATCGGCGCGTGGGCAGAGCTTATTGTGCTCACCAAGTATCTACTCACACTAGATAACTTTGACTTTTTCTTTCGCCTTGATCCTCGAGCAAACTTCCACTATTGTTTTTTGTTGACTAACAATAATAAATTACATTGAAGACTCTATTTACTTTTTTAATGATTTCATTTTCGTTTAATTGTTTTGGAGCTGAATAGCTGAACTATTTTGAAATAGACACAATAGCGGAAAAGTGCTGAATAGAATTTGAAACAGTGGTTCATTAAAACTTCATTGTTATGTTATATCTCAGAGTTATTTACCTTTCACCGCGTGGGTCCTCCTTGTGAGGTGGTATTTCTATTAGAACAGTTCCTTTGGCTGTATCTGCTTTGTTTACAGAGGTGTTCTTAAACTATTTATTCAATTTCTCTAGCGGATTGTGCCTCATTTATCTCTTCTTTAACTGTTTAACTCTTTCTTATCTTAAGCCGTCATCCATACTGAACATAACCAGACGTCTGGAGTTAATTTTGTTTTAAACTTTTATTTGTTCCTTTTATGAAGTCTGGTTCAGGGTTATGTGTTGTAAAATAGTAAAGTTGTGTAGTTTTATTTTGTAGATATAAGGAAACAAGGAACGTTAACATTTTCTGAAATACAAGTCCATAAGTTTAATTATAGCAAATATAATTGTAGTAAAAAAATGTATGGAATGAAAACGGCAAGTGAATTGCTCGTTGCTATTTATCCTGACCTTTTATAGTTCGATACACATAGCGCTGACGATGTTGATTGCGATGTCGCAAACGTGCGCATTGTGCGGCGCCGGCGCAGCACACGACACGACCGAGCTTTCTCACCGTGGCATTGTAATAGATCCGTTCACTTGAGACCTCTACGCAAATATTGTACTTTATTATTTTATAACCAATGAATGTTGGTCAAATGGACACTTTTATGACACCTACTGAATTTAATATGTCTTGAAGTAGGATATGTTTTGTATAACATGAAAAACAGTCATTTTTAATTGCGAAGCTAGTGAATTGCGTACGAATTATATTTGAATGCATGCATTGCTTTCACGAATATTCTGACTCTACAATCAAATGTCAACCGATTTAGTTTTAGTTTGAGTAAAAGATTGGGTAGTAGAAGAACTCTTCTAATTGCCATATAAAACGATTCAATTTTCAATAACATTACTGCTTCTTAGCGTGAAGCAATGTAACTTGAATCAACCCAAAATTTGGCGACGAGTTTGGCACTTTCAATAGCGTCCATCAGTAGTAATAAACAAGCAACAGGCAGACAAGACACGATATTAAATGTTCCATCGTCGTGGAATAACACCACAGTTTGTACACAAAACTACTGAAATCTAATTTTCTGAAAGTATCTATAATTGGAACCATGAACGACTTCAACGAAAAAGAAAAACATAAAACAGATAAATATTACAATCACAATGTAAATTTGTGACTTACTTTTTTGTTTGAATTTAACCACAATGTTAACACGAATGATATGACAAAAAATAGGTTCTTCACCAGAATCTTGTCTATTATTTATAACTCTCAACTCCAACACATATTTGCTTCTCGTTCTTATATCTGAAGGTAATCCACTTGAATGTTACGAAGTTTTTACGACTCTTTTATTATTGAGCATAAATTTTGGCTTTTACGAAGCTTTCAGCTGCAATTAATAACGTAGGATTCGAGCTTTTGTCACGCAGAATTCGTCATTTTAGCATAAATTATTAACCATATTTATGTTCATCGTCATAATAAGCTTGCCACCGATGTGATTTAAAATAAGTTGTATTTATACCTCTGAAACACTAAAAAACTTCATATCAAAGTTATGACAACAAAAAATATATGTAGCAGTCCCCAAAACACCCGCCTTTCGCCTCTTTCTAGTGTTTTACCAAGGAAGAAGTTGCGGTATTACCATATTATCACTCATATAGCACGCTTTTTAATATAGCAAATAATACGGCAACTTCCAGCCCCGTAACATTAAGGACAAAAGAAGAAACATTCAACACAACAGAGACAAGACTTTCAACTTTCAAGACAACAGTCTGGCACTCCCCTCCGGTCCGCCCAGAGCCTGCGAAGTTATTTGATGATTTACCATCCGTAAAAAAGAAAACAATAAAAAAATAGCACGCTTTACAAATGATTGGCAACATCATCAGATGCAAACGAAATTATATTTGATTGAGACACAAACAATTGGGACAAACCGTCAAACTATTACCAAACCATTCCTGAAAGCGAGATTCAACAGTGGCGACACATAAGCATGTGCTGATGGTAACCAATTTGGCTCAACCCTCAGCCATCTCTCGAAAGATAAAGAATGCTAGCTATTCTTTAATGGGCACCCCAAGAATTAAATCTGACCATAAACTTGTCGAAATGCATTTAAAACAGAGAAATAATCTAAAAATAATTTCAGAATAGACAAAAAAGAAAAACTCCTTTCAAAATGGTCGACTGTTTATTTATACGCGTCGCTTCATTTTGATTTTATTGAAGTAGTCGCGTTGTTGTCTGAAAACGGAAACCAGACACATTTCATCATGGAGTTGAGAAATAAAGAATTAAATAAATGTCAGTCTTTATTTATGAAGTCCAGGCGAAAGTTAATGTGCGGGCAGAAACTAATGTAACAATATATAACTGAAAGCAATTGAGAGAAGTAATGAACGATCTTTTGATTAGTTACACGCTTCCACGTTGTATATTTATTATAATATTAACTGTTAATATCCACTCTATAATGATTATAATTAGGTATATATTCCTTGCTAATGGAACGAAGCATGGGGCTTCGTTCCAAAAGTGTAATTGATAGAAATGTAAACGAAAATCTCAAACCTGTGGATGACAATATGAGTACTTATACTCTATAGAATAGACATTTCATAACACAATACTTTTATTTATAACGCCATTTTTTCTCCACGATTTAATACTTATTCAAACGATAATAAATTTTGAAATGTTGACATTCAGTTTAGTATACTTTTAAATACGGATGAAAGTGTAATTAATTCCCTTAAGTGAGTGACAACGTAAGAACCTGAACACGGTTTCAAGCACTTTCATCAAATACTTTTGGTACAGACTTTAATAAATTTTAGCTGTTAAGCCCAGCCAAATGTGAAAACATCGAAAGTTTAATAAACTAATAACACTAACATAAGTATCTATAATATATTTAAACATAGTAAAAATATACATAGTCATTCTATAATTAGGTACAAATTAATGAGGCGCCTACTCAGCTTTCCTACCAACTGAAACTTTCTATGTCTATGCTGATAAAAATCTTGAATTTGATATTTCCGATACCGTTGAGAACTTGGTAGCTAATAAAAGATGCTAAGTCCATCTACGTTTCGTCTAGTCTTATCCTAGTTTTAATGTTACCCCTTTACAAAAAGTTGAATAAGATGTGATAATGTTTTTTTTTTACTTAATAAGCATCTAGCTTTTGTACAAATTCGCAGTAAATAAAGAACAAGTAGGTAGGAAGCTAATGTTAGATGATAAGTCCACTTATAGCCTTGCATTACCTAGTTTTAATGTAACCTCTTTACCAAATGTTGAATAGGCTATTATAATGTAAATTTATTTTTAATTCTGGTAAGGCTTTCTAATATCGTTTTTCTCGACGTTTCCACGGATTCATCACAAAATGCTCAATGCAATGAGCATCATTTATGCAAGTTCGCATTAAATTAAACAGCCAGTTAGTTTCTAGTTAAGAATGAAGGTAATTCGCAAAAATTTTCACTGAGCAGCGTTCTACGAGTTATAACAGCCATCTTGGTGATGCTAACCAGAACCTCAACTCGGCCACAAATGGCTCGCTTCATTCCCGCTTTGAACGCAGCTAGTTAATGTACCGTTCCTTCTATGTACCAGGTCTCTGACATACGCCCGTTTAATTTTCAGCAAGTAAACTTAAAGCATTAACAATGAGTAATATTTTGCTTTGCGGAAACGTACGGTGACAGTAGCGGCAGGTAAGTGCCGTAACAGCACTCAATAGTCAACTATTAGACTTCCTACGCAACAACATTATAGAATTTTATTCTTCCACTAGATGTGCCCAGCGGTTTCACCCGCTCCTCAAGTCCCCTTCTCACTTAGAGGTTTGAAAAATAGATATTGACTGATTATCAGAACTACCCGAAATACACACAAAATTTTATAGAAATCGGTCCAGCCATTTTGGAGGAGTTTGGTAACAAACACAGCGACTCGAGAATTGTATATTTTAGTATTATTACTATATTGCATGAAAAAGATTAAATATTTGATGCCGCATCAATGGGTTTAAGGCACAGGAAGTGAAACCAGCCTCGGGGCGCTCGGCTAGGCATCTGTGTTTCACAATCTCACACACTTTACAAACCCACGCTTGAACACTAAGCTGAGTACCAACTATTGCAGTTTTTTTATTTACTTAACGGAAAATTGTTTTTCGGTATATTATTATTACTAGCTTTTGCCCGCGGCTTCGCTTATTAAATTCGGGGTAACACAGTTACCCTTTCCTGATTTAGGTACAGGTACCTGCTACTTTTAGCTTTTGCCCTCGCGCCTTTTTAATTGTAATAGCAAAGCTAAGTTTTCCCGTTTCTTCCCTCTTTCGCCCTCATTTCTCACTTTAAAAATATAACAATTAAAAATAAACAGCCTTTATCCGTCTCCAGGGTCCCAACTATCTCTGTATCAAAATTGGTTTTAGTTATTTAGGTGGGAAGATGTAACAAACAAACATACTTACTCACTTTCGCTTTTATAATACCTATTAGTAAGGAAAGTATTATTTTTTATTCGTAGTTTCGTAGGATTATTACACGCGATACTTGACGAAATATAATTTTTCGTAATGTATACTTGTGAGTCATAAAACCAAACTACATCACACCGTATAGTGCAACGTAGGTCATGCTTATTAATATCCTTTTATCAAGTTGTTAGAATCCAGCAATAATTTTCTCACAGTCGCTTTAGAATCGTATAACAACGTTGCTAATATCACATAATGCCGTGTCAGCTAGCGTTGGTCGGTAGCAGTTAGAAGACATGGAGGCGTACAATCGCTCGGTATAAACGTAAACACCTGTGTTTGAGCGTGATCGCGTTGTTGCAACGTCGGTTGCAACAAATCAGTTTGGAGAGGTGCGGGACGCGGCCGCACCACACATGCATTATTCAAGGCTCATTTCTATTCAACGCCGACAGGCCGCCCGATAAAAACTTCTCGTTTGACAACTTGGACGCCTGCACCCTTTGTACTTACGTCATGTCTCCTGCGCTGATACGAGCTGCTTAAGTGTCTTTAACATTATTTGTCACTGCTATATTTATGAGCCAGTAATAACCTTATCGACACGAATTTGTTTTGTACTGCTACTGTTTCATTGTTGTAGCGAGCACATGTTTTATTAAGTTACCATTTCGGATAATTTTGTTGTTGTTCATCAAAACTTGTTTGTATTCTTATAGTTTCATAAATGTTAAGACATCACATAATCAACCCAACAAACCGTAGACTATTATGAGATTACGCTCAGTAATTGTGTGTTAAATATGTAAATTTTTGATTATGGGCTTTTAAGCTCTTCAAAGTCCGCCATTAACAATTTACATAT
Organism: Ochropleura leucogaster; assembly: GCA_958449745.1. Classification (NCBI taxonomy): domain Eukaryota; kingdom Metazoa; phylum Arthropoda; class Insecta; order Lepidoptera; family Noctuidae; genus Ochropleura; species Ochropleura leucogaster. The sequence goes on along the minus strand of OY288206.1, from coordinate 14,514,385 downwards.
TGTGGGCAATTATCGAACGTAACAAACGCAGCCATGTTCTGTATTCACATGTATTGTACGACGAAGGTTAAAGATCAAACAAGTAGTTTTAACGATGCTTTATGTCGGAGCAAAAGCTCAACACTCCAATCGAAGCGTGATCGATTCGGCCTACTTACAATGTCTAGTGCACCAGAACACTGTATCAAGTCTCCGACAACTTATTTAAATAGTGCAATGAAAACCATTATAACAGTCGATACAAAAACAGAGACAAAAACTGTTATTAATCAATTCTGATTTACTCAACAGCTTATTCTTAATTCGATTTTGTGTCTGGCTGTTAATCGATTGCATAACGTGGATTTATTCGATTTTTAATGATCATTAGGTAAACAGCCCAATTATCGGCGTCCGTTGAATGACAAGTGGTCGAGCGACACTCATTCGGAAGCGCCAAGAAACACCGTTGTGGCTGGCACAGTGCCCATGACCGGCGCGAGTCGCGACGGCTTTACAGTTATACGTAAGGGTGTGGATTGACGCTTCGTGTTTGCACGACTATAAAAATGGAAATGCGTAAAATAAAATCTTCTGAATGCTATTTAGAAGCGACCAGAACGTTTTATTTAGAGAACTAGGTTTTTTAACCTCGCCTAACAGTCATTATCAAATATTGTAGAAGTAAAAAAAGAGCCTAATTAAAATAGTTTCCTCCGAATGTGGACACATAAATCTGTAAGAATTTGGAATTAAATCCTACTTGTATGATAAAATAAGAAATAAGTAAGAACGATAAATGGGCACATAAACTCCTCTGTGTGGAGTGTGATCAATGCTAAGATTAATAAGTTCCGTCGGATACTTGGACTTACAGAATTCTTAATCGATTGAAGAACATTCGAGCACAGTGGAATTCTCAAAATATTTGTTTAGTCATACTTCTAGGAACTGCAATAGACTCCAATGTAACAGATAATTAAGATTTGTTAGTTCTGTGGCTTTGTTTAAAAATTTATTCTTTTCACATTTCAAATGTGAAGTATTCAATTTTATCAGTAGACTTTTAGGTGACTGACCGGTGCCTAATCATCTATGACATCTGCGCACGAGATGATTTTTTAATTTTAATGAAGTGTTGATCTAAATGACGCGATAGTCAACAATAACTGCTATTAGAAATACAGTTAATTATTTATATATTAGGTGATTTAAATAGTAAGTGGTTTTAAAAAAAACTTAAAAATACGCTTGTTGTTTTCTTTTTAGCAAACCAAAACAATAAAAAAGCTAGACTACTATATTGGATTTAGAATGACATAGCTTAGTCTTCTCAACCAAACATGTACACAAAATTTTAGCTCAATCGGAAACCCAAAAGCGTGTTTAATATTTGATTACGTAGTTTGTTACCATTAAAGCTTATAAAATGGTGTTAAAATAAAGACTGTTATCTAATTAATTCATAGTTTTTTAGCTTCTCATAATGTGGTTTAAGGTTAAGAGTCAGCAAAGAAGAGGAGCCTGCCAGGGTCACCGCCTGCCGGGGTTGTTGTGTTCGAAAGAGATACCGTGGCCCCGGAACATAAAGGGCAAAAGAAGGAATATGGAAGAGTTTTAGCCAGTAAAAGTCAGACACTCCCCCCGTATCACAATCTGTTAAAAAAAGGTTAAGTACGGAACCATCTTTTCATATAGATTAAATAGCACTATATATATATATACAATATAGGTATAAAACCTCCAACTTAAAACAGAATTTTCCCAAAAAAAGGCTGAGTTAAACAAATACTGACGCATAACTTATACAGCCAATGTGTTTATGTTTTCAGCATTATGCCACTTTTTTTAAAGATTTTCAAATTGATTTAGAAGCTATAGAAAGTTTAGTCAGTCCCCAGTTCCTCACGTACGCCTTATAAAGGGAATCTCAATACTATAACATAGTCATATCATGACTTTCAGCTGACGTAGGCAATGCCTATTGTATTCATTATGGTATTCGTATAGTTGGACACGCAGTTCATTGAATATGAAAAGTATTATGTAAAAATAGAGTGGATACACTGTTAATATCGTATATGACGTCTATAGTCTATGGCTCAATGCCCAGTGAACTTGTGAAGTTGTGACGACATCTTGATTGTGTTCGACGGACGTCGACCACAACACCTAAACTTTGTGACACGACCTTCATAACCGAACAAGCATTCAATCATGAAACCTATTTGTTAAATTAACTGCGGTTATCGTTATATCGTTCACACAACTTGTTTACAAGAACAAGGAAAGTTGTAGTCGTTCATTTTCACGCAGTCATGCTAATTATTCTTTCAAGGGCTACAAACGATTTATTTTTAAAAGCGTCTGGCTGCTTGATGTTGATACTAACGAATAAATCAATGAGCCGTGATTTAAAAATAAATAAGTGAAACTTTGCCGTCGCTAAAACACGCGGGTGTTAAAGATAAAATTAGCCATCGTCAATGCGCCACGAGTGCTGAATGCAACAATTGCACTTTATAATAACCCGCATAGTAAACGCGCCAGCGATTGTCTGTGTCGAAACACCATGGATCGTGCCGCAGCCTGTCGCAGCTGCTCATTCTCTAATTACTGCTATCAATTCCATTAGCGAACTTATTGTGTAACATAGCAACGGCAAATCATTAAATAAACTAACAACAGACTAAGCCTATTATTTCTAATACTTCGCTATAGCTAATTAAAGATTCTTACTCAATCATCTATACAGGTAAATAAAACTGACAGAATGACAGAACATTATCTCGGTAGGTGGTTGATGCATCACACAAGGGAATGACGAACGTAAATGGTAAATCAACAAAACAACTAACCTACCCAGTCATTAAGTACATATGTGTGTCGCAAGGGCCTTGTTTTTTAGCATTTATATGTTCTATTGCAAGGCAGGAATTCTGCTAATCGTCGCTGGCAACATTTTGCGCATGCCACGGACGTTGTTGCTGCGGTAAATGAGTGTAATTTAACCACAAGCAGGCTTCTCGGCGCGCCATACAGTCGAGCTGAGCCTACAAGACAGCCACCACATATGATTATGAGTTACTATTGTTTTTCTTAATATACACGCAACTAGTTTTTGTCCGTTTCCCTTGTATGGATTAATTTGTGTTGTTATTTTCTTAACACATGATTGTTTAACGTCCAAATGGAAAAGAAAATGGCTCGAGCGTGCAACGGCGATCCAATTTACAGAAACAACAAAAAATAATCACAGCTTTACTTTTCTTTATTCCTTTGGGAGTTTATCAAAGAAAATTCTGTACTTATTACGAAGAAAACCACAGTCAACAAACAGTCTTCAATTTGAACGTTGGTAATAATGAAATATGTTCGATCCAAAAGTAAAGTCGCATACTGTTTGGAGTAATGTATTATAAGGGTGTATATCAATTTTACACATGCTAGTGTATTGCTAATTGTTACCGATATCTAACGTATTATTATATTCTAACACATTAAAAATACTTTGAATAAACCTCAAACAAGCAGCAAAAAATTCAGTGCAGACAAAACTTGTGTTTTAGCCGCTTCCAGCAAAGCCTACCTAGTTTTTCTGACATTCGTGCTAGTACAGTTTAGTCGGCCGAGGTGTCATCATAATAGCAGGGCAGTTGTTATCTTTGCGTCGCCCACACTACACAAGTAAATCACCAAACACGCGCCCGCGCCGCCGCCGCGCCACAATCTATGCAAATCGCGCGCTCAAACTTATTGCTCTCGCTTCAACTCCTTTCCAAATGCATACTAAATAGTGAGCCGACCACGCCAGCCTTTGTTCCAAGTTTTTCACTTAACCTCATGTGCTCCGTCGATTTTAATGGAAATATTTTTGGTGTGCTTACCTTTGAAAGATTTATTGTGACAGGCTTTTGTTTTTGTTTAGGGAATTCGTTTCAATGACAGGAGAGGAAATACGTCTCTCTATTCAGATGCAACTTTATGAGCTGCTAATTAAAAATCTAATTGCTAAGTCCAGTTACTTATTTATATGATAAGAATCGTCTCTACCTCCATGTATGTGAAAAGACTTGAGCAAATATTTTAATCTTTATTTTCTTACTTCCCAGACTGTAATTAGGAAAATTTGTGCGGACATTAATTTAAAAGATGGTTTATATGAAAGCTGTGAACAATGAGTTTCATGAGCAGGTTGCTATTTATGTTGTTTCAAGTACGCCGATGTATTCCCATGGTGTTCTTAGAATAAGACACAGAATGTAACGAGAGATGTTGCTCCCGTTCTTCCGCATAGAGGCTACTCGCATTGCGATCCAATTATACCTGATACCGTCGAGAAATATTATTGCGCTGATTTACTATGGCAACTATAATTACTGTGAGAATCGTAAACGGACACAATGCTGGCCTGCCCGTCTATGGACGGACAAACTTATAGGCATGTGATTTACACTATAAATTAATTTCCTGTTATTGATGTTTTATTCCAAGTTTTATTTCTTTAACTCCGCAATGTATCGTTGAAATAGTGCGGCTTGGACATGTGAATCACTCTCTGATGAACAAAGAGCGTCATGTCGTGGTTAAACTACTTGTCTATTCACATCGCCGCAGGAAAAAAAAACAAAAGTTAAATGTAATTTTCCGCTTATCAATAAAGTGCCTAGAGGAATCTGCTAAAACATAGATGTTCCACGTCGACAACGCTAAACTTTCTAGAAGAAAATCGTCGTGTTTGAGCGCGTCTTGCTTGCATCGTCCGAGTGGTCATTGAACCCTCGCGAATTGTCGGCAGCAATTGTCTCCCGCCATCACAACGCAGCTGGGCTGACTACCACAACCGTTAGTACTAATTGCATCGGCTATAATCCCCTACACAGCATACAGCATGAATTAGAGAACACACAGTATCTCTTGCCGCTTGACTTCACACGAAGAGCGCCAAACCAGCCAAACTATTGAACACAACGGTTCTATATGGCTTAACCGATTTCAAAGCACTCAAGATGCTCCTAACAAACTTGTTGCGCTAAGAGCGTACCTAGCATACTCATAAACTTAGTTAAGCCCTCTGTCGGCAACATAGCTGGCTTCAGTGCAGTTCAAATTAATTCGATTATCAGCGCACCTTGATCTCGCTAAAGCTCTCAGATTCCCTTCATTAGGTACCTACACATTCGCGAGACTGTGGGATAATGAAACAAACACGATCTAACATCGATGTCTGACTAATATTTGTAGACGTAGATACATTTCTAGCTGGGTTTGTACGTGTACTAAACGCACTTGGAAGCTTTAATATGTACATTAAAGTATAACTCAATATTCAGATGGCGGGCGTTCCAAACTCACGCACTCTGCTGGAAGTTGGTCATGAATTCATTGTTTCTGACGTCGCCGTTGATATTGAACCACAATAGGAAAGAGTTCAGGTCACGTTTGAACACTGCACGGACAGAGAATATTAAAGATCAAAATATATTGAATGGGTTGAGTTTTTAGAATTTTTCCCTTGTAGAGACATGCATATTATTGAGCGGTTATGAATAGTCTTTTATGGCGATTTATTGGGCGAATTTATTCATTAACGGATAACAATTTGAATAAGGCGGTTTATGAGTAGTAACACCTCTGCCTTTATTGAAATAAGCGATAGATATATCTATGAAAACGTAAGTACGCATAAGCATGTTAAGTCGTTGGTCTCGACTATCATTTGTAGATCTATAACAGTCGATACAGATGGTCAGTGTCCTAAAAGTCTGACAACCATTCTTACGTTCATCGTATTACCCAATTCTGACTGGGTTGTGGAAGTTAGATAGTTAGGCAGTTGCATCATGTAAAATAATGGTATTTAGCTGCATCTGGTGAAACTGGAAAACGACCCTAATATAGTTAAAAGGCTAAGCAGAAACAAACAAGTTTGAATCTTTGCAGGATTCCTTTTTCTAAACACTAAGCTAATCTAAGCGGATTTCGGCTAAATAACTGAACTATTCTGTGGATGCCTTATATTCAAAGCTTAAACCCAAGCCAGCTCTAAACTTTGAAGATCCAATCATATGCATAAACGTCTTTGTATATTATATGCGGTGTTTCTGCAACAGTTTACAACTCAATATCAGCTATTTGTTTAGCAAGGCGCAAGTACGCACGCAGTAGACCTACATACCCGTTCTAGTGTGGCTGAACTATCATGCCGGTTACTTCAGATTGCCGTGTACTGACCATTGACTATAATAACAAATGAACAATAGAATAACTCAGTAGGAAAAATGTATTAAAACCTTTCTTTCATTAGTTAATTTTCATTCACGGTTAGCATTTATAATATAAATAAATGCGCATAATAAAACCCCTCGAACGAACTCCATGGTGTTCTTCCACAAACGATGGGAGTCTGCCTTATATTCTGCTGTCTGCACGTTGTAGAAACAACGAGACTACAAGATTTTCCTTCGAAGGTGAAAATCTCGTTGGCTAATAAAATCAAGAAAACATCTTTGCTCATTTTAAGTCAACACTAATCAATCATACCTCAAAACAAATACAAGACAAAGTAAAAATCTTTACAAAATAACAATCAGCATAATGGCCCCATCATTACAATTTACCTCCTGGTAAAACTAATGCTCCGTAGAACGTACGTCGTACAACAACAAATAGAGAAGCAGTCTAAACGACTTAATGGCTATTTCATACTCCAACCATACATTTATCGCTTAACGCTTCTGTGGCTGCTTACAGACTACAGTGAGTTGTTATCTCTGCCAGTTGCAGCCACGTTACGCGCTGACGCCTCTCATTTACGCCATACGAAAAGTAATTTGAACGTCCGTTTTGCAAAACCAATCGTCTCAGTACCATTCACCTTTTACAACCAAACACTTGAACAGCTTGAAAGTGGACAACTTTCTTTAAATGAATTAATACCCTGTATATTTGTACATCTTGGAGCTTGTTAGTTGCAAAGTTACAGCTTATCAATTATAAACATGTCGTGGCAGTCCCTAAGACTATTAGCACTCGATCACTTGGCATGTAATGTCCTGTGACATATTACTTTATATTCAGGCAAGCGGCCGTCGGGCGTCGGCATACGACATTATTTACATATAAGTCGTTGTTCCTGTGCTCATTCATAGCCCGCCTCGCTCAGAGCACGCTGATTTATCGCCTTAATTTCATAAGTATCTCTTTGTTACCAGGCCATCTATATCATATTTGAGTAATATCCCGCTCGCTTTATTGGATATGTTCAAGAAGGGTCAAATTCAGAGGACCCAAAACCAATTAGATTGTATGCTTCATGGCAGTCATTTGCCTACATTTTTTCGTTGGAACTGGCGCTTCCAACTTTTAGGAAGGATCCATCCTTTTTGTGCGTGGATTAAATCATTTTGTTACTACAACATGACACGTCGCGTGTCGTTCTAACAGTAGATGTGTTTATGTGACCTTCCTTTATTTTGATAACTGCCAGTTCTTTAGCGCCTTTTTTTCCTTCTCCGAATCTTTTTACGTAAACAATAGATCAATTCCACCGAATAGTTTCTTAAAACAGCAAAACAATGTATTTACTATAAGTAATCAGTATAAACACAATTTACTTCGTGGATAATACTTATAATGCTAATTCAGCAGACTGTGAACTTTGCCCATAATTTATGCATATTTTATTACTGCACATGTGCATTATGTAAACAAACCCGTTTCGCTAATTATATTTACTCATTAGATTATATAAAGTGCATAACAAAGAAAAATTTATATATAAGGTTATATTAAAACAGTTACTTCTTCCTTTTCCCACGATGTAATAACAAGCACTATAATATTATAGATTAAAGTAAAATGGATGTTAATGTGTGCAAATTCAAAATAAACATTTGTATTGTATCGAAGCCTTTTGCGTTATTCTCGAGCAGTTTACGTGATACTTGTGCATAAATAGCTAACGATAGTATTAATAGCTGTTCTAGGATTTTATCGGATATGTGATGTCCGAAAGTGTATCGTTTTATTTAAATGGAGCAATAAAAAGACTGTGATTGAAATTTGGTTTTCGGCCATTTTGGTTTAAGCCATATTGTCCTATCGTTCTTCTTCCTTCTGTTAAGGAAATCAGAAACTTCATTAATCAAAAACCATGTCAGTATTAGTGAGTCTTTCCTTTCGAATCGAATTGCGACTTCGAATAGTTCGTGCCGTAGATTTTGTGATAGAACTTTACGACACAGTGTGCTCAGGTAATGATGGTGAATCAAATCGTATTGTATCTTCATTGACAAACTAGCAAACAATGAGTTCGTAGCTCACATATCAATAGAGGCGGTAGTAGACACACTGTTCTAAAAATACATCATACAGTAGAAACGCGAGTTGACATGAAAAGCGATTTCGTGAGGGTAACAAAAATTTAGCATCGCGTGAAAAGATTCTGTGACGACTTATGCAGATTTTTCGACGACACGAGGCCTTAGCCACACGTACACATAAAATGCGATAATGTTTAGTGTTTACAGCTAATGTTGCAAGACGACCAAAGACATTCGCTCAGAACTTGCAATCCGAGTCTTAATTCGCAGCTGGCGGACCGAGCATGATTCACCTCTACTACGCTCACTTGCGAACTGTTGTCGTATTGAATCAAAGTCTAAATTGGCGTAGCAATCTACATAAATACCTATGCTTTGTATTAGTATTATTCGATGTTGGCAGGCGAGCAGCGGCTACGTGACTCAGAGGTGAGATCTCTTGATCATCTTCGCGGATTTGGTTACTTTGAAACCTAAAAAAATTGGCATCGAACACTTCAAATTTTAACGGCTTACAGATTAAATTTTCACATATTTCTTAATTCTCTTTGACAGTAGGAAGCTAAGAAGATTTTTTATAAACATTTGCTAAGACATTGATGCTCCGGCTTCCCAATTCCACGACTTGGTTGTTGAATCACTATCAGTGAATCATTAGTTTTTTTTGCGTTCAACCAAACGCTATCCCAAACGGTTGCCAGGGTCAGATTGCCAAAAAGTATATTGGGCATTTGATTGGCCGCTTCATCGTCTTTATCTTGTGACAAAGTGCTTTGCATCAACCATTAACTTCAAATATCATTGAGCCTGTTCGTAATTATGTGTGACATACATAAACTTCGCTTTGAAGAGGTAGGTAATTGAAAACATTGCATATAATATCTACGTAAATCGCAATCGCATGCAAAATCAGAAGCAAAACATTTTTTATTAGGTTGCATAACATTTGACGTCTCCATATGAGTCGATGTGCGATATTGCTGATCGTCTGACGCGGTGGCTGTGGATTGCCGACGGCAGACACGGTTCGGCAGCGAAGGGGTTACAGCATTGTGTGGCATTCTGCGGCCTGGTGCACTGTGTAATGACGACTTGAGGTGACGACTGTACCCAGTAGACAGTGCATAGTGCACGCGACACGTGGACCGCACCACGCACTACGGCTTTGTGTCGTACACGACTACACATCGCGTTTGTAAACATTCACGCGAACCAGTAAACATCTTTGTGATGCGACTTGATTGTACATTTGTACACCGCACGCGCACATTTTAATAAACATAATACTCTTGCTTGAATCATTAATCATCCCATCCCACTTTAATATGCCGAAGAGGAATTAATAAAAACCCATTGCCCCATTTCCTAGCGGTTTGAGTTTTGAATAATTAATTGGAATTAGACGACGGGAAAATCGAAGATTATGTATGAACTACACGCGTGTTTTGTAAACGAATTGTTGGTTGGTGGTAATTTAGCATGAATATGCGTTACTGGAGATCTGCAAGATTAATTTTAAATTAACATATAACCCTTTATTTGACAAATTCTTAATTTATTACCAACACGCTACATAGGTGAAGCGTGTAACTTCATTGACCGTATTAACAATATTGTTGGATTACATGACTGACCTTTCCTGAAAACAAAATAAACGAAAACCGCACGGTGGGCCGATTTGAGCAAACCCGTAGAGCACTGGACGGTCAACCGAAAATTAATTAACATACTTTGGCGCGCAACCCTCGACCGTTGCGCGGACGGCTCGCTCACAGGTGGCCGGTCCCCACCCCCACATCGCACACCCCAACAACTAGGGCTACCACCTTTGTAAACGTTTTTTGTTCCCATAACGATTCATGATTTTGTTTTTTATTATTTTCCGCGCGCTCGAATACAGAGCAGAGATAAAACGATGTCAACTAGGGATTTACGGAACTGCAAATATGTGGGTTCTTCCGCTTCAAGCTTGAAAGCTTTGATTCGATTATGATAGTGTTAGTTATCATATACAAAGTTTAGATTTCATTAACTTTATTGCAGGACTAAGAGCGGAGACCTACTCCGCTCTTAGTGCCTAATTAGATAGAAATGCGATTTATTAGCTTCAGGAAAGTCGCCTATAATTGGCAGCCCTGGGCAATCTGAAAACATATCTCTACATTTCAAATCTACGTACATAGGTATATGAAGTTAATTTGATGTGTCTGATTGCTAGCAGAGTAGTCAAACGAAATGCTGTTAACAGGATTCAACCACAAACTCAACGTTTGTTTAACTAACAATTAAATTGATTGAGTACTCTTTGTATTGTGTTACAGTAAATGATTTCTGATTATATATTATATTTAACGCCGACGGGGTAAAAGTTGTAAAAACTCTTTGAAGAAAATGTACCAGCTATTGAAAAGCACGCAACAGGCCTAATAAACTTTAATTTGAGAATATAATATACGTATTACCCATTAAATTAACTGTATTTTGTTTTATTGACGTCGTAAAATTGTTAATTGCACTTTGATAATTTTAATTTTTTCATGTACTAAGGTACATACTTTGTTTTATTAACCTTTTACTTTTGTTTCTTGTAAATAAGGAATAATAAGCGATACAAGGTCTATAATGGTTGCGAACGTTACGATTGCATAAGTGGATAATAGTTAAATGCTAGGAAAAAAACGTACTGCCACGAAACAGAGGTGCTTTTATAGATTTCAAAAAGGCACACGCGATATGGAAGGGCCATACAGCATTAAATTACGGGAATTATTCCATTGTTGATGTTAAATGCATTCCTGTTTCAGGAATCGCGTGCAACACATATGTATCAACGTATATAGACCCGTTTTGACGTACATAAATAACTGTACAGAATCACCCTGCTCATAGTTTCGGGCATAACTATGCTAAGTGAAATATAACCCCGAGATTTAAATCTGAAAGGTACACTAACAAACGTCGCAGAATTATGAAAGTAAATCCAATCACAAACTGAATTGAAAAAGTCTATAAATGGCATTCACATTCAATCAATGTCTGTGTCCGTTCAATGTCGCCTTTCAGCGAAATTTTGAAAGTTGGTAAATATTTGCTCTTACAAACAGTTTTATTATTCACTTTAGTAGCTAGAAGGGTGTGCACAACTATTAAGTCGAGTAGTGTCCCAACAGTTCTCTTTTACCTCGAAGTGACTAATATTGCGTACGTAAGCCCCAACGTACCTACTATGTGGGCATTGTCTATAAATATAGCGTGTGCCTTTTGTGCCGCCCACTCCGATATGTTATAAATGTTTCTGGAGAGTTTACCCTAGTTCTGGTCTTGATTCATAGTGTTATTATAAATTTACCGAAGTTATTTTACTTGCCGCTTTCGTCATAGTAACTATTCCGATAAAGTATTAAATAATAGGGCCCCTGTTACTTCCCTATTTTATTATAAGTAGTGGGTAGTCTCATTCATGTCATAATAACAATAAGCAGGCGAGTTCATATAAATAAAATCTCAAACATTACTACTAATATTGCACAACAGTATAAATCGCACGCATGAAATAGATAGGTCTCGTACTCCCGTTTAAATACGATGTCGACCCCAGCGCGGAGTAGCGAGGGTCTCACTTATTGCGGGCACTTGTCATATCAGCACAATGAACAGCCATGCTTTATTATTTTAATTATTGCACGTCCACGATGCGCCCTTTGTCAGCCAACCGCGAGCGCTCTGCTCGAATTAGTCACTGCTGAATAATAATTGTCCTAATTGAAGATCCTTGATACAACTTGTGGAGTTGTCTCTCTACCACTTAGGTAACTACGCTGAGATAGATAATAATACGTTCTATTATGGAAATGTACGCGTGATAGGTTAAAGATAAAAAACAAATACCCAGTGTTTTTGATTGATAAAACTGTTCGCAGAAACTGTTCTGGATTATAAAGAGGTCAATTTCTCATTTGTAAAGACGGTTTCTCAATATGTATGCGACGGAGACAATGCGAATTTGTTGCGTCAATGTGGGGCGCATTGACATTACAATATATTAAGTTGCAAGTTTTTGTCAGTGTACCGGTGTCATTCGTACTGGGAAATGACATTTCGAAAGAATTATTTAATTAGACGCATCGACCTGTGTAGTTATTTTTTTGTCAAGAAACTAGAGTATTTATCGAATATATTAAAATGTGGGTGCAAAGTAAAATGTTCGATATAAATATTGCCAGAATGAAGGTAGGTAAGGATAGGATTTATAAAGTAACGAGGAGGACAGCTCGTCGCAGAGGCAGGCGGGCGCATACTTTACTCTCGACTCTCGATCCGATCTTCATAAAGAAATTCTCCGTTTTGATATTATATTTATATTGTAAATGTTTTGTACCTGCATATTTGTAACAGTAAATATGAAAATTTCCGGAATGCCTACGAGCTCGCCTCCGATCTTGAGGGAACAAAGATTTTATTTGGTATTATGAAAATTTGAACTCGGTATTCCTCGGCTTCATTTGCCAGTTTTATTTTCTTAACGAAATATGAATAAATCTTTTGAAACTTTGTAATCATTTATGTTCGCGAAAAACAATGTTGTCGACACTATTAAATTATGTAAATTCATGAATGAGATGTTTCTTCAAATAGAGGTGAAATCCATTCAATCCAAATGCAAGCTCGCTTTTTAAACAATCAGTCTTAAAAACTGGCAGTGAATTCTCAAAAGCTTTTTGTAATGCCTTAAAAATAGTAACGGAGACTAACCGCAGTTTTGCCGATGTATTATCGTATCGGCCACAATACGATTGGAAGTTTACAAGACGAGCATCCGACACGGTAAACAAACAAGCGTACTGACGTCAGAGGCACTCGAGCCGAGAGACCGACATCCCGAGACTCGTATCAACTGCTGCGTTTGCTACCAGACAAATCCATTCATTATTTGTTATAATGTTTTTCATGTTTGTTCATGAAAACTGCTACTCTCATACCAGACAAATCAATTCATTATTTGTTATAATAACTCTTCATAAAGAGGATATTATCAAATAAATATAATTCTCGCCCCGCGGTGTTTGTTACCTAACTCCTCCGAAACAGCTAGACCGATTTGTATGAAATTTTGTGTGCATATCGGGTAGGTCTGACAATCGGCCAACATCTACATATTTTTCAGAGACCTAAGTGATAAGGAGGACCTGAGCAGTGAGTGAAACCGCTGGACACATAAAATCTTCATTAGCGACAGTTTTACAGTTGAAATGAACCGTTAGATCTGTCTTTTCCGTGTGGTTAGTACCTTACTTCAGAGTTATTATGCTGCCTATGGGCCTCTGACTAGTCTTAACTTGCCGTTGAGACATACCTCTCATCTTTGCTGGTTTCTTCACGATTTTATTCTTCTCCGAAGCAAGCAACATCTAGGCTCTCATCCTTAATTAATAGATTGAAGGAGCTTTTAAATGATAACGAGACGGCTGGAAAAGAGGAAGAAAAAAGGTTTTGCGTCAACTACAAGTTATAAGTGACGAGGGCAAAGTGATGATGAGTCGCTATGAATGTAACACAATATCAATGTTATTAAAATGGTTTCTTGATTATTCGATTATAATGTTTTTAATACTTTCACCACGGCATAAATCACCTTGCTTACCGATTAATTAACGTCATTTAATTATATTTTCCTTTCAAGTATTTCGACATAGTTATTAAGGTAAAGGAAACCGGAGACATTGATAAAGAATAGTATCGTATTACCCAGTAAATTGACTTTGGAGGTTAAATAGGCAGTTGCTCTATGTAAAATAGTGTTCAACAGCATCCGTTTAGACTGGAAGGTAACCCCAATTAGGATTTTTTTTTGTCAAAAATAAAACCAATTTCCAAAAAAAATACTATGAAGTAGAAAATAACTTTACTTCCGGAAGTCGGTTTTATTTTTTACAAAAAAGTTTTTTTATTTCAGCATTTTTAGTTATGGTATATATGTATATCACATAGTTTTTATTGAGTATTCATTTTTATCCATTGTAACTAAAAGATTAGCAGATCATCTACATAGACATAGAGAAAAATATATGTATTACAGGCGATAAAAGCAATAAATAAAATTGATATGGGACCACCTGGGAAGTCTTATCAAACAAATAATTTTGCAAATCGGTCCAGGCGTCTTTGAGTAATCGTTGAACATACATTAAAAAAAAAGAATCTGACGAATTGAATACCTCCTATTTTTGAAGTCGGTTAAATGGGCTAGGCAGATGGTAATACCGTTCAATCGGTCGAATTGTAAATTTTCTTTCATTACGTGAATGGTTAGTCATACATTTCACGGCCACACATTATCTAGAATTACATGTTACGAAGATACTGATTGTTATGTAATCAGTTATCGCTTGTCGGAAAACTTTGGATTCTTGCGACAAACGCTTTTTAAGAATCTATTTTTAGGAACACTGAAGTGAGTTCGAGTTTTAAAACTGTTGAAACTCTTTTCAGTTCAGCGTGTAATGTTAATGTTGTATGTACTTCGTAAACTTGAACTTGTTACTTTGAAAAGTTAGTAGTCTTTATGTATTGGATTTTTTTTTATAGATCCTAGCTAGGTAGTTCTATACGATTTGATTCTATCTTACCAAGGTATCGTTATAAACAGTTAGGCCTAAGCTAGATCAGCTTAGGTCTAACTATGGATGCAATTAGTGTTCCAGCTGTTAAGTTACAGACAGATTAGCATGAACGAAGATAAGAATTGATGAAAAAATAATATTCTATTCCTTAATCAATTCAATTATCATGAATGTGTGACAACAGCTGCTTTTATAAAAAGTTCTGGAAATATTTACGTTCCCCATCAGTATTTGGATGGCCACTGATCTGAATGAATTAGCATAAGCTGAATGTCAAGCCTTCTTGACACAATCTCGGCATGCATTTGTTTTGTAATTGTACCTACTTATTTGTTCTTCTGTTTTGTTTCTTTCTAACCAGCTCCTTTTCTTGTGTTACAGCGAGCGGCGCGCTCGCAGCCGGCACCATTGCGTCCCCGTGGAGCACGGCGGCCGGCGCGCCCGACACCAATGGCTCGGGCGGCGCCGACGCGAAGCACCTGGACGTCGGCGATGCTAGTGACGATGAGAAGGTAAATACATTAATTATAATCAGTTTAACTGTTGGACTGCTCCGTTGGTCTAGTGATCGCAATCACGACTCGATTCCCAGGTTGAGCAAAATGTTGTTGAGATTTTCCGTCGGGAAGATTTTTACTGACACACGCGAGTGTCCTCCACGCATTTCATTCCACCTCAATTTTTGTCACATATTTGTGTGATTGGCGTCCAGAGATCGCGCTTACCTGTCACATATATGTGACAATGGCGTTCAAAAGGTTAAGGGTGCACTTAGGTGGCCGATCGAAGACATGTTGATCTTGACTTGATATGATTGAGTGACTCATTTGAGGTGATGAATGTTAACTGATTGACGTTGATCTTAAGTGGGGAAGCAACCAAAACAATTGCTTTTAAGTGATAACGCTTTCGCCAAGAGTTATCTTTCTAGCATGTGTTTCAAGTATCTCAGCTGCCTGATAACACTCAGATAATACCCAAAACTGGAACTACCACACCTAAACCCAAATGACTAACAGCGATATTTTTAGGAGACTTCACTGATGTACAATCATCAAAAACTTCCTCCGCTCGATTCCCTTGCAACAGCTTAATGAATTCTTCCATTTTTGGAATAACCCTATATCTAGTGTGAAGCATAAACTGTTCCAGACCATACAGACTTAACTATCCTATTAATTTAATGATCATTGCTGGTCACTCGCCAACCGAGGCGCTGAACACGTGTCGATTTTAACTGCTCGTAAATATTAGCGCATGTTTACGCTGTTCTTCACCTTAGGATGGGTGGGTGTTTCCCGCGTCTTTCAGCTATTTACGGTTAGACTGGAAGCCGTCACTGGCTCATGTGTGTAAAGATTTGGTTTTTCATTTTCATGGACGAAGAATTTCCGCAGTATTTATTCCAATGTTAGTATTTCCATCGCATCGTAGTAACGTAATGTTTATTTCCTTGTCTCTCTTTTTTCTGAATGGCATTTCGCAGTTCTACCTAGGAGGTTGTCGTCTGCCTCAAAAATTAAGACCTCCAGCCAGGGCAAAAAATTAACAAACTAAGCAACTACACGCTAAGGGCACCTCCTGTGGGCTGCGAGCCTCGGCTTAGGGCGTCGCTGAAGGAGGATAGCAAAGAAACAGGCTGGATCTGAGTGATATTAATTGGGATCTGATTTAAATTTACTGGCTCAACAGCGCGGGCTGGCTCTAGCAAGGGACTGGCCTTGTCTCCTTGTTAATCTCTCTTTATATCCGTTGATCGTAGTTAAAATTGCTACTCTAATGACTTCTGGATTGAAGGCTGATAAGTTCATGTAACGTTGCCAGCCTCTCAATAAACGAAACAGTGAACTACCGTTTATAGATTTCATCGCACGGTTATTAGTAAATCTTAGTTCCCTTTTGTAAGTCATTAGCAGCGAGAGTATTGTTTGTAGAAGTAATAGTAAAGTCCGTATTAGAAGAGGGTACTTAAGCATATGCGTTCGTATAAACATAAACACACACGGCTGTAATTTGCATAGGACAGAAATTTGCGATTGCAGGTCGTACAAGGGTAACTTCAGAAGCCATTATCATATCGTATAAAGTGATACACAAAATGTATCTCCTGTTCAGAGATTTGCACAATCTTTCGGCTGAATCATCTATGCGTGAGCAAGAAATGATAGACCTAAAAAAAATATTTCCAGTCATTGCAACTAGTTTCGTCTGCTTTTCATTATCAATAGTATTTACTCTACCATCAATCACATGAAACAGATCATTAACATTTTTAAAGATCGCTACGCCTGATTGATAATGAAATAAATTGTAAACTGTAACTAAAACAAAACAATATTAGTAAGCGCGGTTGTGAGAAACTGCAAGTAAATATTGACTCTCAGTAGTTAACAAATCCAGAAACAGCTACGTTTCAAGCAGTTTCAAGGAACAGTGATTCACGATGTTTTCGATCCGGCCTGTTGGACCAAGTCGAGGGCAGCGCGTTATTTTTATTTTCTTTTGAGAATAGAAGCGAGTCTATTAATTACAATGACGCACTCCTTGGGTTGTAACAGTCTGTAAGCAAACTCTCCTTACAAATGTTCATAATAAGTACATCTGCACAGTGTTCCTACTTAGTTTTTTGTTATAAGGCTTCTTGAATTTGTTGCGTTTTCTCTGGAAGTGGACTAGGCTAACATAGAAACAGTTTATCTTCGAAACGTATTTAGTTTATAAGATTAATGATCGTATCGTAAGATTCGATTCATTGGGGCGTAACAAGCTTTCGATACAGTTAAAGCTACTAAGACAGTGCGGTCGGGAACAAGTTCTTGGCTGTACCGAGACTCCTGGGGAACATGTTTCCTACTGATAAATTAGAAGTAATCAAACCTACAACTGTTGTTTATGATGTAAAGCAGCAAAACAATAACACTCGTACAAATTACGAACACACACAGAGTGTAGAAACTTTTGGTTTAAAACATTCATATTTGCTAGCGCTAACACAAAAGTTATTCTAACCGCCAACTATTAGAACAGTATGTGAATTCACTATTACTGCAAGCATCTCCATTAACACATCGAGATTGTACGGAACGCGATTGTTTCCGAACTTAGTTTACTCGATATGTAGCTCATTACGTTATTACTGTAATTATTTAACCTGACTTCCAAGGTTTTCTAATTACCAAAGTATTGGATTGACTTTCTGGTCAATCCAAGACTTTCAATACTTTCCTTTTTTACTGCGTTTTGTTTTTTTTTATTCGTTTTCAAAACATTTGTATCCAGTGTAAGCGTGTTTGCTTTACCTATTTTTACCTACTGTGGGAAAATTTATCGATTCATTCACATTGTTTCGATATTTAAATAAGTTATGTTTTTTTTATAACAAAGCGCGTTCGCAGGACATGTCCGCGGCCGATGCGGAGGGAGTGTGGAGTCCGGACATTGAGCAGAGCTTCCAAGAGGCTCTGGCCATCTACCCGCCGTGTGGCAGACGCAAAATTATTCTCTCCGACGAGGGCAAGATGTACGGTGAGTCCAAACATGCTAGAAGTCTTTGTAGGCACTAGCTTTGCCATGTCTTCCTTAAATTATAGATTTTGGATGCCAGTGTTATCTGGATGAAGATGGTAATTTTTCTGTTAATCATGGAAAAGTTTCTGATATAGATATAGACAACGGTAGGATTTACGGTTTTTCGCATAGAGCTCTTAAGGTATAAATATAAAGCACACATCAAGTAATAACTGTTTAATATTGCTATCGTTAACACATCGGTTTACCTATACGTCCCTTGAGTTAAATAATGAAGAGATATCAAGGCCACTCCGCCGAAAATGAACAATGGCAGTGGCACGAGACAAAAGCCACTGTAGTACCTATTGAAGTCGGCCGACAAAGCGGTTTGCGCAATAGGATTCTGCGGAAAGACGTGAACCGACAATTATTATCTCTTTTGATCGGACCATGTCGCCAATTCGAAGAACCCATACGCTGTCGCGTGGCTTTGTTTCAACGTTCACTTGTATAAATACACGAGTGGTACCTAATTAGTCAGCAATGAATGCTATGCCCCATATATTTACATCACAAGAAAAATATTTCTAAATTAACCCCCAACTGGTTCTCAATAAGCCTTGATTATTAAAATGAAAGCTCAGTTCATGAAAGGGAGGCAGGAGCAAATTTTTTCACGTTACATTGTTAACTTAGAAAGCTCGTTAACGCGAACGTGACGATTGCTACATAAAAGCATCGCTTTGCCTCCAGTAAATTAACAGCCGAAGGAAACGGTTTGTGTTGCTTTAGTATTTTATAGTTAGGCGTAAAGTCTTTTTCTGCGTGGCTTTTGTTAATCCCGGCTGTTGACAACTTGTCTGGGGTCGTCTCGTATTTCCCTACGAAGTATTATGAAGAAATTATTGTTTGAATAAAACAGTTTGCGAAGTGGGTTAGTTCGGAGTCCTGCATGCTTAACCCGGGGAGAATAGTTCCATAACGCTTTCCGAAAAGTAATATTACGGGTGCTATGGAGCAGAATTGACATAGGACAATTATCAGAGGGTGGCAGTGCCATTACAGTGCCGCCGGACGCACATTAAGTTTGCGTCAAGCGCCCAACATTATACGTCCCGGTTTTAATTAAAGGACTGCCCGCTCAGCCTCGTCGCGGTGCCAAATGGAATTGCTAAACAAATTTACCACAGGCGATGTGTCCACCTTAAGTGATTTAATAGGCGTAAAGAAATGCGATGTTTAAATTACTTCAAATCTTACGGTTCACACTGCGGAAGGGGAAATTAGGGGAATGCCCACTGACTTTTAGGCCTATGATATGCTTTGATGTAGGAATTCACGTTCAATATTTTTGTGCCAAGCATTTAGAACATAACTTCTAACAAACTTCTTCATAACAAATATCGTTGTCAACAGCAATACAGCTATAATAAAAGTCCTGAAATTGATACAGAAAGCTTTGTCACTTCAAATACACAGACTCTATTCGTAAACAACTACGTCTAACTGTTATTACTATGTGCAAAAGATGTTGATAACGGCTATCTGTGTGGATAATAATTGCGGACACGCGTCGCGTCGCCCGGACAATATATGACCACATTACTCGAGGACGTGTCCTCCCGCTTAATCTACGTAAAAGTGCGTCACCCTTGTCCGTTCCGTTGCCTCCCTCTCCCTTGCCGGCGTGACGTTCCACGGGACACTGTTTTGCTTGATCGTCATGTGCTGCAATAATCCCGCATTCTTTTAGGGTGATATTATTGTGTGTTTATTAAAAGAATAATGGGGAATTGTCTTTCATTTCAGCGGTTGGAAATTACGTTATAATGTTTTGTTTTGGTTGAGTGTAATGTAGATTATCTATTTCCTTGACAATGTAGACTGTATACAATTTGAGCAAAAAGTATAAATGACAACTCAGATCGTCCAGTAGATAACCTTTACCGGGTGAAATACTCTTCTGTTATTTAATGTCTAATAAACTGGGAATCTTTAGCTCCTTGATCAAATAAAGGCGTAGAGCTGAATAAACATAAGACACGCGTTTATCTGAAAGTTATGACAACTGAAGTCAAGTGCCGATAAAAGTTATCCTAGCCAGGCGATACCATCCTGCTGTTTATTAGATATCCAATTCTAGGTCTTGTGCGAGTCGTACGTTACTGTATTGAGCTATCAGCTTCGTTATTACATTAGTGAACCGAGTGCGGCATGTGACCCACGTGGCGGATGAGCACGCAGTATTGGAGACTATAGTTGGGAACAGTTTGCCAACAAGCTAGTGCTCAGCTTTGCTGGCGGCACGTTCGTGAGTTAAGACATTCAAAACCGCTCAATATCCTGGGAGTATGAAAGTTTCGTCGGCGCACGGCTTCACGTGGTCCGGGGGTGGCAGGCGAGGGGTTCGTCGGGAGGGCTAAACTATGCGAAGAATGCGCAATTAGTGAGCGAGCGAGCGTGTAAGGGGCCCGGCCGCGCCGCTAGGCGGCGAACGCAGTAAGAAAATATAAAGAAGGGGCGGGCCGCCCGCGCCCGTTGTTTAGCGCCCCGCCCGCTTCGGGCATAACTCCCGATTGTCTCCCAAGAAATCCTCCTTAGACCTGTCGCAACTCAACCCTTTCCGTGAGGATTTGGTCCGCATAGCTCCTGTTTGGGTCAGCGTGAAATTCTGCTACGACGCCCGTGTAACTCTACAAAGTCCAATATCTCTCGAAGAGCCTTTGTCATTCAAAGGTCTTCATTTTTGACGAACTGTCCTTGTTACTACAATATTGTTTCCATTCTTCGAAGCCTTATTTCAAAGTTATTATTAAAATACTGAGTAGTTCACTATTAACACATTGTTGGCGGCACCCTAATTGTCTTAGATAATATCTAATTATAACCGAATCATGGTGTCGATCGGTGGGGTAGTGGTTGATAATTAGCTTAAATCACATGGAAAATGGCCCTAAAATATGCCGTTTTGAAATAAAATTATAGGCCTTGTTATAATATTAATTTAATACTGGTCGTTAAAGTTAATAATTGGATCTTAAATGCGTAACTTTTGAATACTTAGGTGGAAGGAATATAAGTATAGGAACAATGGCACCAAATATTTAGATCAATTTATTCTCAAAATGTTTGCACGGGCACGCTCTAACTCGCCTTCCTAATAGACTGATATTATTGATGGTAATATATTTTGTGGGCAAAAGCTCTATAAGCAAAAACAATCGCGAAGTCATGCCTCAGGTACGACGTTAATGTATTTCTGATGGATCTCCAATATCTCCCCAGTTGGCGAATAAATTACTTTTCAAAACGCCCCGGCCGAAAGAAGAGGATCGGGAAATACGAAAAAAAACATCACACCTAACTTATATTTAATTATAAACACCGAAAATTGTGAAAGTCGTAAATAAACAAGAAAGTAATTATAAATGTACGACAGTAACAACAAATACCTGTTCAAAAAGAAAATAGTTAATATTCATAGTGGAGCTGGAGCGTGCACGCACAATTTCCTCGCGGAGTGCGCGAGAGCGTAGCCGCGTCGCGCTGGCAATGGACCAAATTAGCCAACTAACGAACTAATAAATAATGATCTCTTGTTTTTCTATTCACTGTGGAATAGAAACGTTTCGACTTGATCCTTCTCTGCACCGCACTATTTATAGAAGGATGCACACGTCGTTTCGGGTGAAAGCACTCTTAATGCTCAATTCGCGGGCGCATATGTCACAAGTGGAAGTTACGCTCAACTCACAACGCTAACATACAACGTGTATATTCACTTTACTAATTCGTGCTAACAGCAATTTGTTAGAGTGGCCGCACTTACTAATTTTAGCTTAACACCCGCCGTGAAAAGTTTACGACGGTGCCATAATTTCGAAGTAATTTCAAGAATGTTTGACTTAACAGTCTTGAAGAGTTTCCTTCTCAAGATCTGAGCTTTCGTTCTAGTTTAATATAAAAATAACTGATATTGCTTCTATATTGTATCAAGCGTGTTGTAGCACGGTATTTAAGGCGCAATGCAGAATATCATAATAAAGGTTATTATTGGCAATAACAGACGCAGGAAACTTTAAATCGTTTTATAAGGAGTTTATAATTCGCACGCCAAAAGTAATGATAAATGTTACAAGCTCAACTTATGGTGGTTACAACATGAGCACCTTCATCATGGCTTTATGCAATTGACAAGAATTGCGCAATTCGTCGTCCTTATAGGCGCATCTTTAAAGGCACATCAGAATCATAAAAAGCGCACAGTATCGAACCCCTTTTTGCCACTCCTGTATGATGGACAAATTCGTAGTGTTAATCAATACCCGTACAAATAGTTGGTACGTATACGTACGCATTCGCCTCAACGAGCAAGCAAGGGGTTAATTAAATTCGCACCAGCAGCGGCCGCCTCTCGTCGCCATCGCATTCCCCGAATTCAATGAGATTTCAATTTACTTTGCTCTGACCGGCTCTTCCTCTATCGTGTCCATCAATTAATACACGATGTATATTATAATTTCGTCACAAAGTTGCGTTCGGTTTCAATTACGTATTTTATGATTTGTATTTTATGTTTCTAGCTGTATTCTCTTTGGTTATGAATACTTATTAAGTAAGTATTACTATCTAAGATTCTAGAGTTAAGTAATGTTCGTAGACTTGGTTCGTTTCACTAAACAAATACAAAAGAAGATGATAATAAGGATAAGATTTGATGACGGGATTTCAACACAGTTCCAGCACGTAGAGTCATCGATGCAATGCTGAAAACGTTTCAGCTGATTTCAGCAACATTTATTTGTATTTTTCGTTTTTTTCTTCAAATGAGGTATAAATGAACGCAGGTGACGCCCCAATGAAGATAAAACTAAAATATTTAATAAATAAACTATAAACTAAGTTGTATCAAAATTTAAATTTAAAATATTTATCTACAACATTATTCAATGTAAACCAACTGAAAATTATTTCACAATCCCAGTTTGCACAGACTACGGACGATCCACCCCGCATTCCAGCTCACTGCAGTTTCAATGATTGAAAATAGCTATTCAAAATATTTTGAAAATTGTTTCATAACAGGATCGACAGAGCGCTGCCTGCATTGCATTCTACGCGTTTGTCTGAAACAGCTATGCTAAATATTCCGCGGGCAATTGGCACATGTTTTAACCCCTTTATTACTTTAATTGAAATATTTCACTGTTATTTTTATTTAAATGGCGAAGTTTGGATGTTTGGAACTCAATCATGGCATAACCAGATAATTTAAATCGTTTCAAATGTAGTTCGAATTTCCGGATTCTGGTTATGGACTTTTTCGAGAGTCTGAACTAATGATATTGGACAATGTGGTGCAGTTTTGGTTTATTTGTTGTTTGGTTTGACGGGCCTGTTGGTCTAGTGGTTAGTGGCCCTGACTGCTGAGCCGGAGGTCGTGGGTTCGATTCCCACCCAGGACAAACTTTGTGTGATGAGCATGATTGTTTGTTCTGTGTCTGGGTGTGATTTATCTATATTATGTATGTATTTATAAATTATATAAGTATGTATATCAGTTGTCTGCTTACCATAACACAAGCTCTGCTTAGCTTGGGATCAGATAGCCGTGTGTGAGTTGTCCCAAGATATAGCTGATATTATAAGCCATAACTAAGTTACTTTTATTTCACAAAAATATTAGGGTATCGTGCGTTATTAACAAAATCTGTAATATAAATAAATAAATAAATATCTTGGGACAACTCACACACGGCTATCTGATCCCAAGCTAAGCAGAGCTTGTGTTATGGTAACCAAACAACTGATGTACATACTTATATAATTTATAAATACATACATATTATGGATAAATCACACCCAGACACAGAACAAACAATCATGGTCATCACACAAAGTTTGTCCTGGGTGGGAATCGAACCCACGACCTCCGGCTCAGCAGTCAGGGCCACTAACCACTAGACCAACAGGCCCGTCAAGACTTAAAATTATAACTTAAGTAGCTCATTTGCCCCCGTGAGGTCGTCAATTGTCCCAATTGTGTTAATTCAGGTTATAAACTATCTTTGTGCCAAATTTTATCCAATTCCGGTCAGTAGATTTTGCGTGAAAGAGTAACAAATATCCAAACATTAATTGACACATCCTCATAAATCAGTAATAAAATTAGTCCATTACTTAATTACATTGACTAACTTGATTTTTATTACATTGCAGGAAGGAACGAGCTGATAGCAAGGTATATAAAACTCAGAACAGGCAAGACGCGCACGAGAAAACAAGTCTCATCCCACATACAAGTGCTAGCTAGACGAAAATTACGGGAAATACAAGCTAAACTGAAAGTGGTTAGTATCTTTTAACATTCCCACCAGTATTTATGTACCAATATCAATTAGCGTCGTTTATAAATGAAACATTTTTGTAAGCGACATTTTCATGTCGAACTATCGATTCAATTAGCTGAATATTTCGGCCCGGGGTAATAAAAATAAGTCACAGAAGATACAGAGTATTAAAATATACATATGAATGACATTTAGGATGGTGGGGTGATGAAAGAAAAGGCCATGCAGTCAATGAGCACACTATCTAGCGCACAGATCGTTGCTGGGTTACCGCACCCAGCGTACCACCATACGGTACTCACCTTGCAAAAGGCATGCCTTTGTGTTTCTAGTAAATTAAAACTAAAATTGCCTTTAAATTGTGTTGCTTCACTACTATTTAGGCATGTTGCCAATTGCACGTATTAAGTAAAGAATAGACGACAATAACACCAATCGAATACTGTAATTGCTTTACTCACATTTTTTTGTTTCGTTTTCAACCATATTACAAATAAATGACTGGTAATTGGATTGGACTAAAACCTATTGAAAATACTCGATAATATTGATAGATAGATTCATGTTTATAGGCAAACACTATGTTCAGGGCATCCACTACATTAAAATGAATTAAAACAACATCCATGTCTCCATGTTTTCACAAACAAAATAATGCTTCAAGTGATGTGTGTAGAATTTAACAACTTGAGCAGAGAATAACATGATCGCTTATTTTAACGATAGTTATATTAATGAAGATTTTGACAATTTACTTATTTTTACAGCAATTTTGGCAACCGGGTCTACAAGCTGGACCGTCACAAGAGTAAGTAACGTATTAACATATTATAGTATTGAACTTGAAAAATGTTGTAGTGCATTACTTAGAATAGAATTGTAGATGCCACTTGACTGAAGTGATTTGGATTTATAAATAATACTAGCTGTGTCCAGCGGTTTCACCCGCTGCTCAGCTCCTTAGTAGTAAGGAATCGCATTCTCCCGCACAAACTGCTACCCTGTTTCACCCCTTCAGGATTTCTTTTTTCATATTTGTAGTTTCTGAGATTTCGTGATGAGCAAGACAATAATTTTCTCTGTAGACAAATATAGATTATGCGTGTTAGTATTCCTGTCTTGATATAAAGCAGGACACCCGACCAGCAAAGCACTTGACCCAAAATGCTATCTATACCCAGATTTATCTCAATGCAGAATTCAACCAGGAAGACTCCTTTAGTAAGTTCAAAAAGACTTACATCTGGCCATTCACCCTTAACACCAGACAACAACAAGTATCTTTCCTTACCTGCCGAGGTTGCAGGTTGTTCGAAAGAGATACCGCGGCGAACATAAAGGGCAAAAGAAGGAACAATGAAAGATATTTATATTTGCTGATGGGAAATCGTCAAATAATTTCCCCCGCTCTAGGCGGAGCGGGAAAGAGTGTCAGATTTGTAATGACTAGGGTGGGTCCCTAGTCAGTACAAATCTGACCATTGCATCATATCGCACCGAACGACACTTTGTAGGTCAACTCGTAGACAGCAAGACTGGAGGTGAAACAACAAACAAGCAGCTACGTCACATACAATATTTTTGTCTTCAAAACACATATCGTGCCGTTTTACGTTAAAGCTTTGCATCTAAAACTAACAGAACTGTTTATTTGTTCCAGCGTCAAACCGTTCCCCGGAGCGGGCTACAAAGGTGTCCCTGGCGTCGGAGGCGTGGGAGTACCGAGCGGGACCGACGTGGCGCCGCCGCCGCCGTGGGAGGGACGCGCTATAGCCACACATAAGCTGCGTCTTGTCGAGTTCTCCGCCTTCGTCGAACACCCACGGGATCCAGAAACGGTAAGATTATGAAGACTGAGAATCCCGCACACATGGCGGGCCTACAGGGTTTTTTGTAGTTTCCCAAACATATATTGTCGAATTTCCCGTCTTCGTCAACAAATGACCCCAGTATATTGATAGAATTGTGGTACAAAACTGT
The DNA here is from genome assembly GCA_958449745.1 of Ochropleura leucogaster. Lineage (NCBI taxonomy): Eukaryota > Metazoa > Arthropoda > Insecta > Lepidoptera > Noctuidae > Ochropleura > Ochropleura leucogaster. Next base: position 14,487,622 of record OY288206.1, on the reverse strand, counting down.
TTATTCGATACAGAAACGTTAAGATTTTGAAGATCGGCAGTAACTTTCTACTTGGTGCAGATCTGAAACTAATGGACAGGAACGTTACGTATCGTTTTTTACCGAGTTCTATTTCTTCGGCATTTACGGGACACCATTAAGAAATATTTTAAGGATCTACTGCAGTAGCAGATTATTTACTACAGACCAGGGTAAGAAGATGCCCCTCTACCCACTACTTTGGTATTACAAGAAATATGACAGTATCAAAAACCCACAACACGGGGGATACGGAAAGGCGTCATAAAGTCTGTGGTTGTCAAATGATTCAACGGACTGAGACTGACGTAATGCTGGCGTGGGGAATGCCTAGCTTTAGCGATGCAGCTACAGCATTTGTTAACAGTGTTGCTGACTAAAATGGGGTCTCGACAAAAATCGGAAAGGAAATTCACAGTACCAGTAAAAATCAAACAAAAAATGAATTTATCTGGTGTCAACGTAAAATTCCATAAAGCTCTTCCGAAATATAGTTTTTTTTTTCGGATGGGAAATCATCAATCAAATAACTTCCACTCTACTCTCGGCGGAGCGAAAGGGAGTGTCATACTATTAGTAAGAGAACATAGGTAGAAGGAAGATAGGCATGTCCTAACGTAGTTATTTGTGATGTTGTAATGATATAACACTAGAGTCTTCACGTGGTCTTCTAACCACTAAAAACGAAGTTGCTCAAGAATTTGTGGATTTCTTTACTAGTATCCCAATTAAAACTACAGAAACGTTAAATTCCTCACCCTTGCTTTCTGTTGACTTATTAAGAGCAAACGTTTTACCATGCCCGGTTGAGTTTCAGTTTAAACATATTAACCCCACTGTAGTTATTAAAGCTTTTAAACAAATAAAAATCAAACTAACCGAAGACCTTTGGGGATTGTCAATTAAAGTTTGTCAAGCTATCATTGAGACTATAGCACCGTACTTAGCCTTTATATTTAATTTGTGTGTGGACCAAGGAGTCTTCCCGGACCTCATGAAATACAGCAAGGTAATACCACTTTTCAAATCTGGGGACAGTAAAGACACCAATAATTATAGACCCGTATCCGTTTTGCCGGTTTTCAGCAAGGTGTTTGAAAAGGTAATGCTTAACCAAATGCTCAACCACTTTAACACCAATAAAATATTACATGAAAAGCAGTATGGTTTCACCAAAGGACGTTGTACCACTGACGCCGGTGTCACCCTATTGAAACACATATTTACTGCGTGGGAAGAGGCACAGGATGCCATAGGGATCTTTTGTGACCTCTCAAAAGCATTTGATTGCGTGAACCACGAAACCCTTCTCTTAAAACTTGAACATTACGGCCTAGGGAAACTTGCCCTTAGTTTAGTTAAATCATATTTAAATGATAGACAGCAGCAAGTACAAATAAATGGTGTCAATTCAATGGGTTTAAATGTAAAGATGGGTGTACCACAAGGATCGATATTAGGTCCCTTCCTCTTTTTAGTATATATAAATGATCTACCCCATTTGTTTAAAAACCAACCACAAATGGTGTTATTTGCTGACGATACCTCTCTAATATTTAAGATAAACAGACGTGCCACAAATCTTGACGACGTAAATAATGCCCTAATGCAGGTACATAATTGGTTTACCGCTAATAATTTAGTATTAAATGAGAAAAAAACGAAGTGTATAAGATTTGCTCTACCAAATGTCAAAAACAGTGAGTGTGACATAGTATTGAATCAAGAGAAACTAGAATTCGTCGAAAAAACTGTTTTCTTGGGAATAACACTCGATTCAAAGCTACAATGGGGTCCGCATATAACATCTCTTGCAGGACGCCTTAGTTCAGCAGCATATGCTGTTAGAAAAATCCGTCAGTTTACTGATGTTGATACCGCGAGACTAGTCTATTTTAGTTATTTTCATAGTATAATGTCATACGGTATTTTACTTTGGGGACGGGCTGCAGACATCGAGTCTATATTTATTCTGCAGAAAAGAGCCATTAGAGCCATATATAACCTACGTAGGCGAGATTCTTTAAGGGAACAGTTTAAGGATATTAACATCATGACAGTACCTTGTCAATATATTTATGAAAACATCATGTATGTCAGGAAAAACTCGCATCTTTTTAGTAAAAGAGGTGACAGACACAATTATAATACAAGAAATAGGGACCAATTAGTTCAACCAGGTTTCAGGTTAGCTAAAGTAGACTCATCTTTCATGGGGTACTGTTTGAGATGCTACAATAAAATACCTCCCCACATTCTTCAACTGAATGAAACGAAATTTAAATCTTGTATTAAACGCACACTATGTAGGCAAGCATATTATAAGTTGGGGGATTATATTGATGATAAAAATGCTTGGCTCAATGCTGGTCCTGCTCCTCAAGCATAGGGGTAAACTCATTAATAAGTATCCGAAGCTATAGTGGAAGCTGCAGAAGATTGTAAGACTATCTTTGCAATCTATAGAATCAATTCTCTAGTATTGTATAATTATTAAGCCCATATGTGAGTGCTATGTATTATCATTGACTTGACGAAGCCCTGGTGGTTAATAGTGTCATGCTCACTTAAATGTCTGGCTGATGGTGGCGGGTGTGTCGGGTCATTTAGCTCCCTTCAAAATGGTCGAGCTGAATGGGGCTGATCCATACGTCATGTTCGTGAACGGGCGCTGTCAGTTGGGACTGGTCATTTTTTAACTACCACGGTCATTTTTAATTTATTTAGATTTAAATTGAATTTTGCTCTTTATTTACTCTGGACGCTCTTACTGTGCACGTCTTTCTACATCGTTTTCACATATTTGTATAATCTCAACACGAATGATGTAAATACTATTTTGTAAAAATATTAGAATTTAAAAGAGTGTCCATGGAGTTTCTTGCCCATTCTTCTCCATAGAGATCAACGCTTTGGAATGGGCAACTGCAGTACTTTCACAAGTTATTATGCCTTGTGACCGGGACTGTAGATTCATTTTGTTTCTTGACATTCAAAAGTGCCTGTAATGGTCTAATTGAAATAAATGATTTGATTTGATTTGATTTGATTTGTCACTTTTAATGACATCTGGAGAAGTTAAAGAGATCGAGGGAAAGGAAAGCGGCATATAATTTTGGCTCTGGCGTGCCAACAATACGGCAAGCCCATAAAACAAGCAGACTTCAAAAAACCTAACATCATAAAGAGTAGTCCTACTACTAATATTATAAATGCGAATGTTTGTGAGGATGGATGTTTAGATGTTTGTTATTCTTTCACGTCAAAACGGCTGAATGGATCTTGATGAAATTTGGCACAGACTTAGATTATAGTCTGAAATAACACATAGGATCCTTTTTTTAGATCATCACGCGGGCGAAGTCGCGGGCGCCAGCTAGTAGATTATAAAGGCAAGCAAAGCTCGTAGGCTTGTATGAAAGTAGAGCCATTATTTTATCGTCTGCCTTCTCTCACCACCATTTGACTCAAATACAGATTTCACCTTGGACCTTTGAAACAATAAAATAAAAACAACGTACCGTACAAAATATACAATACAACTAAAGGACTGACAGCGTTCACTAACAAATTGAAAGTAACGCACCTTGAACTTTAGGTAGCATGAAATAATAAATTGTAACTGTCTCGCTTTGACTGACATTAAAACTTTTTGTTAAATAAACGTTGTTGATAAATGTGAATATTGTTAAAAAAAAATAGTTGAAAATCTAGATAGAAAAAAGTAAGGACAATTTTATTCGGTATTTTTTTAATAGTTTTCGACCTGTATTAAGGCTGGCGAGCTTAAAACTATGAAGGAAACCTAGATGTACCTCATCATCTTCCTAGCTACTATTATATATGGGTCATCTCAGTCAGTATTTCGGTTAGACTGGAAACACTTGGGTAGGGCGGCCCGTGGGAGACTCGTCAGACTTTCGGGCCACTGACTACTACTGTAACGACTGTCAAAGATCTACAACTGACAGTCAAGAGCAACGGCTTTATTTGCTTACCGAAGCACTGAGATAACTCCACATGTAATGGACGGGAATGTTATGTCGATCCATAGTCCAAGCTGGGTTAGCGCAACCTGAATTTTGTTCTGAGCAGCAGCTGTTTTCGCCACGAGCTAGGAGCTCCCTCTAGACCCTACTTACCAACCGGAATTAAAAGTTCGAAGACATGTGCCAGCTAAAAACCCGAACCAGGCACATGTGCACACTAACTTCTGCAGCAAAGAGGCACAGACCTCATCCATGAGATGGTTGATTATGAACATTCTTGAAGATGGATGGATGGATGTATGTATGTTTGTTACTCTTTCACGTCAAAACGGCTGAACAGATCTTGATAAAATTTACACAGAGGTCTGGAATAACACATAGTTTTTTTTTATATCACGACGGTGAAGCCACGGGCGCTAGCTAGTAAATAAATAAATAAGTGAAGAATGAGCTGCATGTTCGAATTTAGTACAAGACCTAGTAACCTGGCTGTTTCTGGGAGATTCTTGTTGGAACTACATTTTACAATTACGGTATGCCCGGACTGGGTATAGAACCCAGGACCTCATGCTCGGAGTCTGGGTTTGTGCCCAGTTGATGGCAATAGGCTTGCCCTCTATGGCGATAGGGCTTAAACATGACTATCTAAATGTGGGTGTTCTATTAGGTACACCACTGCCCTACCCTTAGTCGTGAACTTATGTTTTGTTATTTCTATTATTTTTTTGTAACCATAACCTTTTCTTTTGTTTCTAGTACCCCAGTTCGGCGCCGGCGCAACATCTATTCGTACACATAGGCGGCACAGTTACATACGCAGATCCTTTATTAGAGGTAAGAAATTATCGCACAAATGTTTACTTCAAAAGGCCTTGTCTCAATATTTTGTATAAAAAAATCTGGAGATACCATTGCTACTTTATTGCCTTTCAAATGTTTGCCGCCAATAGGCAGTCGTTTTTTAAGCTCGAATTTTAATCCTTAAAACAATGGTCTTATGGTGCACTACTAATCTTTCTTATAATCATAGAGAATAGTTACAATACTTATCTTAAACCCTCTTTTTTTCCTTCACAGTCGGTAGACGTACAACAGATTAACGATAAGTTCCCTGAGAAGAAAGGTGGCCTCAAAGAGTTATATGAGAAAGGACCTAGAAATGCCTTCTTCCTGGTCAAATTCTGGGCGGACCTGAACACAAATAACCTGGACGATCCCGGGGCCTTCTACGGGGTTACTAGTGTGTAAGTATATTTTGATATTATATTGTCTATGTCATATGTTCATGGACCAATTATTGTTTATTAATTATTGAGCCGGCCATATTGGCCGCAATCAATGACTTGGTGTTTGGGACGCTCTGAAACTCGGTGGAGTGACGATCTTCACAGGGGAGCTGGCTTATAGATGAGAGTTTCAGCGATTGATAGGCCCATTTCCAGTAGTAGACTACTGCAGCCTGACAGCTGGTGACAGATGTAAGTCTTTGCTAATAGTAGGCAAACAGGCGAAGTTTTTGAAAAAGACGTATAAAAAAAACTTTATTCACAAATAAGTTTGTATATTATTTCACAAATTACTAAGAAGAGCTTGCTAGATTACTGCGATAAAACTGTAGCTATTCCAAACTGCTATGTCAAATAATACTAACGGATTGAAATGTTAGCCATTGATTGATGTTCAATTGTCTACATTGATATCATGCCAAGACCACTAAGATCTATTTAACATAAGCCACGTCATCATTGTTGTAAAATTATCGTTTGAGTGATGCCCTGCAAGAAATGATGGACAGGATTCTGCAAAATTCCTATCTACTATTATAAATGCGAAGTATTATAGTATACTAGCTGTTCCCCGCGGTTTCACCCACGCTGCTCAGCACCTGTTGGTCGTAGCGTGATGTTATATAGCCTATAGCCTTCCTCAAGAAATGGACTATCCAACACTAAAAGAATTTTCCAATTCCAACCAGTAGTCCCTGAGATTAGCGCGTTCAAACAAACAAACTCTTCAGCTTTATAATATTAGTATAGATTTGTGAGGATGGGTGGATGTTTGTTACACGAAACTATTACTCCAACTTCTAAACTGATTTGAATGTTTAATGGCCCACGGGTAGTTATAACCTTCATTAACACATTGGATACTTTCTATCCCGGTATTAAGGTCCCGTGAGACAATTACCGGACTCCACGCCGCGAGGCCGTGGGCATGACCTATTGCATCGGAAAGCACTGTATTTTAAAATGTTACAGATATATTAGCATAAACCAAACGTCAGAAGTTATGAGCCTATGAAGGGGACAAATGTATCTCAAGAAAAAAGAATATATGTAGTTCCTAGGCTTTCGAAGAAAAATAACTAAAATGATTTTTATGGTTTAAAAAATAAGTTACCGCTACTTTAAGTAACATAGTACAAGGCAGGAAGATCGAGCCCTGTGGACGGTGAGCAACGGGTAGCTTACCGTCCGTCCGTCTATTGACGACAGGCCGTGTCGACGGCGCGTTAGTGCTCCACGCGCGCCTTAAAGAGATGACAGCAAAGTAGAAGGGCCTCCTGACAGTAATGAGTTGTTCGAAAGAGATACCGCGACCCCGGAATGGCACAATAAGGGACATGAATGTGTTTCAGTCAGTACAAGTCTGACAAACTAGCGCTCCCATCCGATAAAAAATAAGGACAGGAAGATGACAACGAGAATTTACGTTGTACCAACAAAATTGTCACAACATTTTTCTCTCTTTTATTACAGGTACGAAAGCAACGAGAACATGACCATAACGTGTAGTACTAAGGTCTGTTCCTTCGGCAAGCAAGTCGTGGAGAAGGTGGAGACGGAATACGCGCGCTTTGAAGGCGGCCGGTTCGTGTATCGTATACACCGGTCGCCTATGTGCGAGTATATGGTCAACTTCATACACAAGCTGAAGCATCTGCCCGAGAAATATATGATGAACAGCGTGTTAGAAAACTTCACTATACTACAGGTAAGATGGAATCTTCAATGACTTTTAACTTTCCGAATAAATCATCGGAACCTCTACGAACTCGCTTTCTTTTTTTTTCATTCATTTAACAATATTCATTGTGTTTGAATTAGTCCTGCAGTAATTAATTTGAAAAACCTAACAAAAACAATAAATAGTGAATTGATCAAAATTTCACTATAAAAATTTTATTATTTCATTTAGGTAGATTGTTATGGTCACTTATTTCTCCTAGTGTTCTATTCATTGCGTTTGCCAAAACTGTTAAATATCATTTATTTGGGACCAACAACTTAGCTTGACCCTCCATATTTGATTCTAGGGTTCATTGGTAATCAAACTATGACAGTCAAGGAAAACAGAGGGCACCTATATTCTCGCAGTCACTTGTGCAATATAATATTTGCTGCCTTGACGGCTAGTCCCCGCTGTCATTGACGAGTTTGTCCCAAAAAGGCCCAAAACAAACATTTCCCCTAGCTCTAGCTTTCTTTTCGTGTCGACGAAACTGCCGCTTTATCTGAATCATAATAGAATAATAATTGAATTAAAATTCTTAAAATGGACCAAGACGTAGTAGAATTGTCACTTTATGACCATTTAATGAATTGTAACGTAATTCATAATATAATAATTAATACGTAATTCTTACTAGCTTTTGCCCACAGTAACACAGTTCAAACTTCTTTTATCAATTTCCAAATTCTTTTAACAAATTAAACAAACTCACTTTCGCTTTTATCATATTAGTAAGGATTATGATTCTGCTTAAACGGAAACATTTAATACGCCCAGTATGTAGCCGCCTGCTTAAATATTATCCACTATAGTTTTCAATATTTTTGGTGAAGAGGTCGAGCTATACATACCCAATTAATTCTAATTCTCCTACGCTTCCCAATCCACAACCTACATCAAATAACCAAAAATGTTTCCTTCCTATACATATAAACTTTACCCTACTTAGAAAACCCCACCTTTACTTTTAATTACGTTTTTGCTTCACAGTAGAAAAAAAATGCGCCACTCGGCAATTAACCGGCGCGGCGGCGAGTGCATTTAATCGGTGTTGTTTAATTGTAATGATAGCTATAGAACGATGTGTTGCGCTGTCTGTAAGCATGTGGGGCACTACGCAACCAGAATACTCAAGCATTCACGGTTTGATAAGTTATTTAACGTTGAAGACTTAATAAAGTTTGTATTTTTCTTGTAAAGTTCTCTATAGCTCCACAGTTCTCTATGATAGTTTATTTCTTTGTGGCTATTCCATTCTCATCCATTCTCCTATATCCTTGCGCAAGTCAAGCAATATTCTTATCACACTGGCCTATCCGACCCAATCCCTCTTTAACTAAGGACATCCCTGACGAGTCAGGAAAACGAGTAGACTGATTGTAAATTCACATTTTGTCTGTATGTTTAAATTCCATGTAATATGGGGCGACCTAATCAACCGAATTCTTGATAAAAACCCAATAGCACAAACAAAAATAATTAATAGAAAAATATAAGGTGGTTGCTATGTACTAATATTGAAACTTTCCCTTGTCCCACAGGTGGTGTCAAACCGAGACACGCAAGAGACATTATTATGTGCCGCGTTTGTGTTTGAAGTGTCGAACAGTGAGCACGGAGCGCAGCACCACATCTACCGGCTCGTCAAAGACTGAAGCGCTCCACCGCGCCGCCGCACTACACGCGCAACCATTCCCGACGCCCACACCTACCTACGTACACGTCTACACGTCGTACACGTCTACACGTCGTACACGTCGCCAGGCGCACACTTAACTTCAACTACACGTCGACTCAGTTCTTGTAATACAAGTAGAACTTGACGTAAACGAACGTTTATGTGTGCGTGTGCCGGGTGATAAATCTAGGAACACTAGTATCTGCACAGTGCGTAGTCCCCGCGCCGCTGGCGCCTCCTGGCGGTCGCAGATGAGTGCTGTCCTAATTTCACTCCTACTCGTAAACACATTTCTCTTTAGATTCAAAAATAAAAATATTTGTTATTAAACCTAAAATAGCAAAATGTGATCTGAAAATTACGCTACAAGTATTTTTATAACTGAGTGTTTATTATACATAGCTCAATTTTAAATATTTTATCGTAGTCCTGGTCCCTTGGCAACTGTACCATCAGTGTCGCCAGTATAGGCTCCCTTGCCTACATGTAGGTTTTATTCTCACATTATGTTTTTCGTAATACTCTCATTCTAAAATGATTTCTATAAGGTTCTAAGATAAAGAGAGTAACAATAATATTTTACATAATTCTTAAAATACGAAATATCGTTCGGTATACTTCGCGTGTAAAAAATATCATATATAAATTTATATAGATTTGAATACACACAGTGCCTCTATAATTATGTTACATTAACATAAATTACTTGAGCATATTTAGTCTTTTCACTGCATTAGAATAGAACATTGAAGAGAAACAAATTGTAAGATAATGCGCAAGTGAAAAGGTTAAACTTTAGTGTAGTATACCATGGAAATAATAGGTTTAATAAGTATATATATAGAGTTACGATATCTATTCCTTTTTCAGTTAATTGCTCGTGGTACAATTTACCGTTGCTATGTTTCGTTTTCTTTTAAACCAGTCCATCTCTTTCTGTCCTTAGTATAGAAATCTTTCTTCATTATTTTATAATTTGGCATCTATTGTTTTCTTTCGAGTATTTTATTATGCTTTAATTATTATTTTCATTTAGCCTTGTTATTTTTAGGTCTTTTTGAGACATAGCATTTTATCTAGTTTCTACGTACGATATGTTTTGCCAGATTTGACTTACTATTGCAGTCTTTGCCACATTAAATACTTAGGTACTTAGGGTATGGTTTAGTACCTACATTGTACATATTCTATTGTTATGTACGTAAAGTTAATAGTGTCCATGTGTTCACACGGTCTGCCAGATCTAAAATTGTATTATATGAAATTAGTGACAAATCTTGTATGATCGTGTACCTACAATATGTACATATCTGACTATCAGAAACATTTCCTTTGTAGTGGGACGCTATCTTCGCGCGTTCCGAGGCAGCTTTACCATCCCGATCCTTCCTACAGCGTTTTCCATTTCAACCATTAATCACTGTACATCCTTCTATTTCCATGAAACTAATATAAAGCAACAATGGCCGCTTTTGCTTCCAATTTCAAAGTACAAATGAGTGTCCACACTACTCGACATACTTGCATGAATATGTTATCGTGGCAATGATTTGATCTCTCTTTTAGTCAAATATATTTAGGGTCCTCCCGTGCGTACTATGGTGCGCTCATTTAATTTTACACAGTGTTAAGTTTATGTGCATTAAATAGTGTTTAGTTTCAAGACATGATGTAGGAAAATATTATCTTAGATAATAAAAATAAGAGATTTTTGTATTTATTTGATAGAGTTATATTAGATAAATTGTAAAGTGACTAGCTTTAAGGTTCTTTTTTATATGGCGATAGTCGTTCAGGAACTTATCCGTGAAGTTGTCACATATTTAGTACTTAAGAAAAAAAACTTAATTTTTGTTGCAATTGTAGATTTCCTTGTCCAATACTCTGTTATAAGATTTGTTTGATTGAAATTACATTTTTTTTCACGATTCTTATCAAAATTAGAAAACTTTGGTGTCTTCTATTTGCAATACGACGGCGTGTTCAATAATTAGTAAAAGAGATCTGCCCTGTTGTGATTTTATATTTTTAATGTTATTATGTACTCAATCAAATGAGATTAACTCAAATTACCGAGTCTAGTGCAACAGCATAGGAGTCGTATATAGTTTACTAAACTTAATAAACATGGAATTGTTTGATGCCGATAAATGATAAATGATAAATGATGTTTATTTTGCAAGTAGGTTTTCACAAACACTTTTACACGTCATTTTTTTTTAAAACTAGATGAGGCCGGTGTTTCGTACCCGACTACTCTGAGAAGAAACAGCCGAAACAAACTCAGAGGTCATAGTCTCTTTTAAAGTCCAGACAAAATAATCTTGGTCAACTTACATGAGGACTATGCAGATAGTGTCTGAAATGGTCTTTTTAAGAAAGCACCACACAGATTGAGTGGACCTGTCCAGTCAGTGCAAGCATTTGTCAGTTATCGTGTAGCTCAACTCATAACCTAAGGAGCTCAACGACACGACGAACAATACCAAAAAAAGGACATTTGTGTAGGTCGCTTATAGCACTCAAACTGCCAGACCTTCGTCAAAAAACAAAGTAAATAAAAGAAATGATCCACATGGTCCTCACATTTACAATAAACAAATAAAAAATAAATAAATAATGAGATCATAATGAAATCATAAAATGTCATAAATGAAAATAATAAGAAAATAAAATGTCACTAATCATAATAATAAAAAGAATGTAAAAATAAAGTAAATATTAATGTCAAAGTATATAAAATAAAGGAATAGACAATAAATAAGTGAAACAAAGGCAAATTTTGACACTCACTGAGTAAATTAAATTGGAGCAGCTTAATCCCAAGCCTTTTTATCTTCAAGGTAATGATTCATGTTATAGTAAGCTTTGAGACATAGTTTATGTTTTATGAAAGATTTAAATTTATTGAGGCTTAGTGTTTGAATATCGCTTGGCAGTTTATTATAATAACGTATACATTGGCATGTGAAAGTACCTCCTATTTTTTTGAGCCTCGTTACAGGAACAACAAATTTGTGTTTGTTCCTTGTATTTATGTCGTGGATATCACTGTATTTTTTAAACAATTTTATATTTTTATGCGCGTACAAAAGGTTTTCGTAAATAAACTGAGAGGGCACAGTAAGTATGTTAATCTCTTTAAATTTTTCTCTGAGGGAGTGTCTAGGACTTAATTTATACATTGAACGAATTGCCCTCTTTTGCAAAATAAAAATTGTCTGAATATCGGCGGCATGGCCCCACAAGAGAATACCATACGACATCACACTGTGGAAATAACTAAAATAAACTAAACGGGCTGTCTCTAAATCAGTCAAATCACGAATTTTTTTAACGGCGTATGCTGCTGAGCTAAGCTTTTTTGACAACTTATCTATATGAGGGCCCCACTGAAGCTTAGCATCCAAAGTTAAGCCTAGGAACACTGTATTATCTTCCGGTTTCAACTCTTCATCCTTGATTAGTACACTAGTTTCCACTTGTCTAACATGAGGTAACGTAAACTTAATGCATTTGGTCTTTTTTTCATTTAGAAGTAAATTATTAACGTTAAACCAATTAACGACCTTTGCCAGAGCGCTATTAACATCGTCAGTAGCTAGCTGCTGACGTTTTAGTTTAAATAAAAGAGAAGTGTCGTCTGCAAACAACACTACATCATGATTATCCTTTATGAGGTAAGGCAAGTCATTAATATAAATAAGAAATAAAAAAGGGCCAAGAATGGACCCTTGTGGTACTCCCATGCTTACTACAGATCCGGGAGATCTTTTCCCGTTTACATCAACTCTCTGAATCCTACCACTCAAATATGACGTAAGAAGATTCAGAGAGGCGTTCCGGATTCCGTAGTGGTGTAGTTTTCTGATTAATGTTTTATGGAGAACGCAATCGAAAGCCTTGGACAAATCGCAAAAAATCCCCAAAGCATCACATTTATCTTCCCAGGCATTATAAATGTGTCCTAGAAGTTCAACACCGGCATCAGTAGTTGAACGACCCTTTGTAAAACCGAACTGTTTATTATGCAATAACTTATGTTTATTGAAAAATCTTTGCATTTGATCTAAAATTATTTTTTCAAAAATTTTACTAAATGTTGGTAGCACTGAAATTGGTCTATAGTTAGTAGGGTCTGATGTACTACCCGATTTAAACAATGGTATTATTTTACTATTTTTCATTAGATCAGGAAACTCACCACGGTCAATACAATCATTAAATATAACAGCTAATGAAGGAGCTACAATGGTTATAATGGACTTGGCAACGTCCACAGAATGACCCCATAGATCAGCGGTCTTCTTAACATTTAACATATGAAAAGTTTTAATTACATCATTACAATTGACATATTGAAAATTAAATTCGGAATCATGGAATGGAACATTTTCCTTTAGTAAAGCATCTGCAGCAGCAGGTGACGAGTCTAGCGATTTAGTAGTCGATACAGGAATATCCGCAAAGAAATTTTCGAACGCTGTAGCAACTTGAGTATCTGATTTTATGATATTATCGCCGATAGCAAGGCTGTAGTCACTATTTCGCTTGCAAGACCTTCCTGCTTCGCTATTAATAATGTTCCAAGTCGTTTTAATTACGTTACTACTATTTTTAATTTTTGAACTCAAATAATGTGACTTAGCTATAGCACAAACTTTTTTAAAAACTTTAGAATAATTCTTAACATACAAATTAAATTCTACAGTATTAATACAAATTCGCTCTTCATACAGCTCATAAAGCCGTTTTCTACTTTTATGAATACCAAAGGTGGCCCAGTCATTGAAAGAAGCGTTATTATTAACAGAGATAGTCTTAGGAACAAACGTGGTCTTAAACTGTGTGCAATACATACTAAAAAAATTGTTATATTTTTGATTGGGGTCATCACTAGTTGACAAAAGTGGTAATTTAGTTGAAAGTTTATTTTTAAAAGTTTCTAGGCGACTTTTAGTTTTTGGGTTGACAGTGATATCCATCTTAGCTACTTTTTTTATTACATTTGGAATTGTAATCAGTTGCCCGCAATGATCTGAATCTAATAAGTTAATAATTACTTTGTGGATTGGTATAACATCAGTATAAATATTATCTAGGCAAGTGGCACTAGTCTGGGTTATTCTAGTGGGCTCCAAAAATTTGTTTTCAAGGTTGTATGACTGAAACAGGTTTGTAATTTTAGTACTTAACACAGATTTTTCTAGCAAATTAATATTAAAATCACCACAAGTGATTATAGATTTCTTTGAGCTACTACAGATTTTATGCAACACTTCATCCATTATCTTTTCAAAACAATCATACAAACCTGAAGGGGGTCTATACACACTTAATATGATAAACTGCTCCAATTCTATACAGGCTATTTCAATTGTTCTCTCAACAGACAGGTTTACAATATCCTTGCGTTCTTTAAATTTGAGCTGATTATTTACTAAGATTAATGCGCCGCCATGTATAGCATTTACTCTACTGAATGAACTACCAACCTGGTGATTACTAAAATTAAAAATTAATTGGTGACTTTTGAGCCAATGCTCTGTGACACAAAGAATATCTATGTTGTTACAATTCAGGAAAAGCCCTACTTCTAATTCTTTGTTCAAAAACCCTTGAATATTTTGATGCACCAGGTTGATACAATCAAAATTCCCAATACTTTCAACTGATTTACTATCTGGCTTCCTTACAAGATTGCAAGAGGTTGCCTCTATTGTCTCAATCTCTAATTTAAATGATGATCTGATTCATTAATTGTGAGCAAACTATTGGCTGAGTAACTTGACTGAGTATTGCAATGTTCAATAGAGGCAACTCGCTTAGCCAAATTCTTGGCTGTAATTGTAAAAAAATATGATAGCGATACAGCTATTTGTCTTCTACAATAGTTTGCAAGATAGTACCGATCCACAAAAAATCTATCTTTTGTCAAATAAAAATTGTTACCAATAAAGTTATTTGTGTCAATCAGATGGAAAACATTACTATGAAATGTCAAATTATGTAATGTCTTATTCATATTATATCGAATGTAATTTTCTTCCTGTGGCAAACTTGTACTATATGGAAATGTAAACAATACAATTTGTCTTAAATTCAAGCTGGATAAGGTATTATGGTATTGGAGCAATTCCCCTTTGTTGACATTTCCTCTATTACCTATCAAAATGACTAATACAGTGTCCTTATCAAACTGATGGCAATATTCAATATAGATATCGATAGGTCGTGTTGTGTAAATAAAATAATTTTAGCGCATTTCTTTCAGTTAGTATTTGTAAGCGGTTTTTGCTTCTATACAAGTCTTTCATATCGACAATCAGCCATATCAATATGAAAATATAAATAAAAGAAATGGTCGGCGGAGTTGGAGACAATCATTTGCAATCGGCTGCAACTACTTTATATTTTATATAGTTTTGACACTCGTAAGTTTTTTTTGAAGAATATTACTTTGTTGATTTCTTTTCAATCGACATAGCAAATGATTTTTTACAATACTAGCCGACAGTGTACAGTATTTTAAAGATAATACTACGTTAAAGATTTGTATGAAAATTTAATTATATTGTCTTCATAAAATTATGTGTATTATTATTTCAGAATCTTTTTTCTTATCTCGTATGACGCCTTGATGAAGTGATAAATGTGATAACTCAATAATATTTCTAATCAACCTCCATGAAGAAAATCCGGATTAGGATTATCACAAGAACATTCAAATGAGTTATCTTGTGCACAATTTCATCAACACTTACACAAATTATATACAAGCAATAGATAAAACATACAGATAAAAATAATATTTGTAGGGGTTCCTTATGTGACCAAAAACTCACACCACACTCCTTATTTTGGTTTAAAATAGACCACTGGACCTATGACTGAATGATCATTACCACAGATATAGATAGACATCTGACATAGACAACACCTCTGGCGTTGTCTATGTCTATAAGTACTTCACGCCCCCAGCTTACGAACTAAAATCGCAAGTTTCTACTTTCGCGCTCAGTCTACATCGGTGTGCCACTAGTCGGACATCACTTATTAAATTTAAATCGTTAATTGCGCGTAATAAATTGTAAAAAACTGTCGTCAATCACTAAAAAGACGTCACATCACTAAAATATAAGTACTGCATTAGCTGGCGTCCACGGCTTCGCCCGTGATGCTCCAAAAAAAGTACCCTATGTGTTATTCCAGACTATAATCCAACTCTGTGCCAAATTTCATCAAGATCCGTTCAGCCGTTTTGACGTAAAAGAGTACCAAACATCCATCTATCCATCCATCCTCACAAACATTTGCATTCATAAAAACACCCGAAATATTCGGTTTCCGGATATTTAAAAAAAAAACATTTGTCAAAATATGTCAGTTAGGACTTAGGACTGGTTTTGGCGGTTAACCGTTGTTAATTATGTTGTATGAAATTATGATACTACACTGTCACCGTATTTTAGAACGAGCTGATAGAACCTTTTTTAAAATAATCGCTTTATTTGTTTTATTCATTAGGTAAAATGGCTTTGATTGGTTAATGAAAGTCCTTTTAAAAGGCGTGCTAAATGTCGCCACTGAAGAAATAGGACCTAAATAAACAACCCGGTATTCTAACTTAGGATATTCACTACAACTTACAAGGCATTTTAATGAACCCTAAGTATTGCACGTTTTTGATCGAATACTAAAGTATTTAATTATTGATACTTATTAATCAGTCCCAGATAATGTCCGAATTATTTATGATAAGAAATAAAGTCATTTTCAAGGATATATCAACAAAATACATTCAGTTGTCAGTGATATACATGGAGGTAAGTGTGTTATATTTAATGTTTCTAAGCATAACTGATGGAACTGTAAATCTTGTGTAATTGTGGAGTATTGAGAGCTTGTGAGTTTCTTGGGGTCACACGGATCAGTCTAAACGGGACACAAAGGGCCAAATGTCAGGCTGTATGTTTAACAAAATATGGACCGTAACAGGCTGTACAGGGTCATAATAATAAAAAAAAACCGACCAAGTACAAGTGGGACTCGCGCACGAACAGTTCTGTACGATCCTTACTAATATTATGAAAGTGAAATTGAGTTTGTTTATTTGTTTGTTACGTCTACAAGCCTAAATAACCGATTTTGATGAATTTTGGTACAGAGATAGTTGGGCCTCTGGAGACGGATATAGGCTAAAAAATTGAGAAAAGTGGAGAGAAAGATATTTTTTTAACATCACGCAGGTTAAAGTTAGCGTTAGCCCAAAGTAACTATTCCACGCGGACGAAGTCGCGGGCGGAAGCTAGTTATCTATAAAAACGGCAAAAACATGTTAAGTAGTTGTATGGGTGACTCCCATTCAACAAACATGTTTTTTTTGCCTTAAATTTTTATTTTATACTGTTTTTAGAATTTATTGTTATAGCGGCAACAGTAATACATCATCGGTAAAAACATTAACTGTCTAAGTGCCACTTCACATTAGGACGTTAGCAGCGCGACAGTAGCGCAGCAGAAGCGCATTCCTTCACATCATAAGAACTCGCTCATTGTGTAGTCTAGGATTACGTACGTTTGCAACACTGGCTCATCGCCGACTGAGCGCACGCGTCGCCTAAATGTGAAAACGCTCTAACTATCACGGTTCAAGAGATAAGCCTGCTGACAGACGAAGAGCGGTGTCTTAGCAACAGGGTTTCGTTTTACCCTTTAGGTACTGAACCCTTAGAACATAAATTGTTCATGAAAAAGTATTAAAAATAATCGCGGGCTATCCTAAACCCCTAAAGGTAAAGCAGTAAGGACAACTTGCAGAAGCGGCTCCATACAAATACTTACTAAAGTATCTGTCATGGTCCGGTGTCAGCAGCGTCTGTACTTAGTTTGTCCATACCAATATGACTGATCCTTTGCGCACATAAGGACACACAGGACAAGGCAGCATCAACTTCCTATTTCTTGGCATAAATAAATAGATTCTGCACTCTGTATATATGAAGGACCTGTATAAGTCCTACCGACGATGACTATGCAACCAAACATTGGGGTAGGCACAATCTTACGGCCCTGTGGACGGTAAGCAAAGAGTAGCTCACCGTCCGTCCGTGAAGCGATGACAGGCCGTAACGACGGCGCGTTAGTGTTCCACGCGCGCCTTTAAGAGATGTCAGCAAACCAGAGGGACCTGCCGGGGTTGCGAGTTGATCGAAAGAAATACCTCGGCCCCGGAACATAAAGAGCAAAGGAAAGAACGTGGGTCGATTTTAGTCCGTAGGTACAAGTCACTCCGCCCAGAGCGGGGCAAGTTATTTGGTGATTTCCCATCGGCAAAAACAGGCACAATATTAGGCCTATGTCTATTTACCCCGAAAGGGCTTGTACTTAATATAAATACTTCAGCAGAAAGCATAACATAAAATGTGTGAAAGAAAATGAAACAAAAGCCTAGGCTATCTTTGTGGCCTGGAGTGAATCATGAATCAACCGGTCAGTAACTAAGTGTATGTATCTACTTATCTCATAAGAACTTAGAAGATTTCTCAAGCGCCGGATCGAAGTGTATTACGTATCAGAGAAATATGTGAGATATTTTATGATAAACAAAACAATCGTGGCAATGTGATGGATAAATGCACAGTAATAAAGATACATCATGGCTATGTGTTTAAATAAAAAGGTGTAAAGGACAGGCATGCGCAACATGATTCTAGACCTACCAGTGTATCAAATATGTCATATCTTTTTTAATAACTTCATGCGAATAAAAGTTCCAGGAAACACTTCTTTCTTCTTGTGCGAAACCCAGTAGCCAAAAGTGAATTTGGAACCCAATATTATACTATACTAGCTTTTGCCCGCGGCTTCACTCGCGTTAAATTCGGTATAACACAGTACCTGCTACCTGCAGTTTTTGTCCTTGCGCGTTTTTGATTTCTAATAGCAAAGCTAAGTTTTCCCTTTTCTTCCCTCGTTCTCCCTCATATCCCACTTTTTAAAAAAGAAATAGGCTATGTCCGTCTCCTGGTTCCCAACTATCTCTGTACCAAAATTCATCAAAATCGGTATAGCCATTAAAGCGCGAAGAGGTAACAAACAAACTCACTTTCGCTTTTATAATATTAATAAGGATTTCAAAGAATCCTAAAATCAATTCAATAACTTCTCGTTTTTAGATGGCGATCTCCAGGCAAGTGGGGTTGATCGCCACTGTGATATTATGTTCAATCTTCGCGGTAGTGCGAAGCGGTAAGTAAACTTAAGTACAATTATATATTTACTCAGATCTACTACAGATCTGTTGTAAGTACTGAATAATTTGTTTTTTTTTTTAATACTTACACTGTTTAAAAGGCCTTTCTTTGAACAGTCATGGATGATACCTAGCAAATGAAATCAATGACTTTCATTATAAAACTAAAATATAGATTTTTTTAACTCTGTATTTCGGTCTGAATACTAGAGCATGAAGTTATTAGTTATAGAAGTATTTACCTCCATTTACAGGGTGTAATATCATAATAGGCATTAACGAGACCTCTCGTTTAGTGAACAGTAGCCCTACTATGACCTCTTAAAACAATTCTTATTCCGCTGAGGGAAAGAGACAGAGCTATACAGGGCGTCTAGCACCATCTCTTTCACTCAGTGGAATAAGAATTGCTATAAGATGTCATAGTAGCCCTACAGACCCGGACATTAAACAAATTTTGTTTTAAGTGTGCGTGTTGCGGTTTCGATCCCCGGAACAAATATTTATATGGCCTACAGATAGTTGTTCCGGGTCTAACTGTTTGTGTATGTAAGTTTAAATGTTTGTACACTATACAGGAGAAATTCCTAGTGTAGCAACGGTGTATTTTTTTAAGTATAACTTTTTGAAATATATTTATACAATACATGTTCAACTGATTGCGTCAGTTCTTATAGAAACTCTATTTTTGGGGATATCGTGAACTCGTGGAACAAAAAATATTCATAAAGCATCAAAACCCGTTTTTCTCGCATTTTTCTAGGGGACCGCAACCGGGTTTCGATGCCCTAGTTGTGTTGCAGTTGTTGGCCATATCTAAGAGCCAAGCCTAAGGGGTTCCCCTATAAAAGGTTTATACATTTTGGCCGATTCCAACTACCGTTTCTGGAAGTCATTGTCACGTCCACGGGTACAGTGCGTGGCAATGCTCTGAGTACTCTCATTCACCATGTGTTGACGCCTGTGCTAAGTGGGAAACCAGCAGTGCGTATGCCGCGCTTTTGCTAATTTTAAAGACTAGGCGCCGGCGCCCCGTCCGACAGATTCAATTCAACTAATTGTGACTTATTCTACCTACATTCTACTTGTGTCTTAACAATTGTCACCAGCGCGACCACCTCGCGCTCCACTTAATTATTTTGTAAATTATAGTATTTACTGGGCGATGTTGTCGCTAAGCAACAAAGTCCTTTGAATAAATTGAAATAGTAAGTATTTACTTTAATTATAAACCCCCAAACCTCGATACGGGGTTTTCATTGAATAATACTGAAGCAACAATGAGCATTAAACAAACAAGCAGCAGAACCAACACCATACATCAAACCGTCACACGTACTCTTATATCTAAGTTTATAAGCAAAATGTTAGGGTGCGTCCACATCTGGCGAATGCGCCGCGAATGTGCAGCTCGGGAGACTTTTGCAAGCTGCGCGCGTGCATTTTTGTTTGGGCGCCGCTCTTGCGCCGTCCGCGCGTAGTTTGCGCACGTTCTAAGCGCCGTACGCGATCAGCGCGCGGGCGGCGCGCTAGCGGCTCGCGTCTTCTTTCCGGGAGGAGTCTTTCCTCAGTTTTAAGCCCCGCTCGGTTCGTTTCTGATTACTGGAGTCTAAGTACGTGTTGTCACGGAGGAGAAATGTTTACGCTTAATTGAAACACAAAAAGTTTCCAGTACAGTAAGTGCCAGAATTGAGTGCGCGCAGATCGCGCGCCGCACGCACGCCTGTTATGAGCCTTGCATGAGTTGCGCTAAAAAGGCGCACCGAACCTTTGCTTGACTGCATGCGCGCAGTTCGCGTGTAGTTCGCAAACGGCTCGCGAGCTGCACATTCGGGGCGCATTCGCCAGATGTGGACGCACCCTTAGAGATGCTAAACTTATGAAATATATTTCTAAATTGCAGAAGACGTGCCGTGTGCTGCTCGCTCTACAGGCGTTGAGGGTAGATCAGTGGTCTGCGTATGCAACGCCACCTACTGCGACACTATCACTAGAGAGAACCCAGTTCGAGGAACGTTCGTTGTCTACACTTCTAACCATGTAAGAACAATTAATAAAAAAAAAAAATTAGAGGTGTCAAGGGACACCTGGATGGAACGAAGTTCTCGTCGCGACACCACACTTCAATGCGAAATAGAAATGAAAATATCTGGCTTGCTTTTTATAAGAGGGACAGAGACATACAGACAGAGAACATGCGACGCCGCACAGCTTACAATAGCTTACTATAGCAAAAAGTGTCGTGACAACTATTCGTAAGAATTTTTTCCGTCTAGCCCCCTTTCACAACGCGCGATAAGGAACTTCGTTCCAAAAACCTGCCAAGTGTGAGTAGGACTCGCGCACGTAGATACATGGGCACTTATAACACGCCGAGGAAAGGTACGACGAAGGACACAGTTCGGGTTGGTCGTTTCTTATGGAGAATAACCGGCAAGAAACTCCGTGGTTACTCTTTATTTAAATTAGTTAGTACTTAAGTAGGTATGAGAGGACAGCGTAGGCCCGGCAATAAGTCATTGCTTACTTACAAATGGTAAAATAAAATAATAAGTCAACCAAAATTAACAAGCGTCTAAGAATCTACAAGGCCACCAATATCCACTCATTCACAACGAATTGGTAAAAAAGAATTTATACAAGAATAAGAAAAAATATTGCAAGAAAAATAACTATATGAGACAAGTCAGATATTGCCATCAGTACTGTAACTATTCAGATCAAGGATTATATAAATATGTGATGTGACAAATATTGTAAAAAAAAAACTATTTATAATGATGTTCAGAGAAAGACGTGGTTAATTTATTTTATGTTTTTTCTATAAATTAGGACATTGTTATAGACACAAGTTTATAGCAACGGAGGAATTGTGCCTTTCTAGTTACAAAATAAGTATCAAAAATTGCACATATGGAATGATCAATAGAAACTTCTAACATACCTACAACAGCAACCCAGTGTGAGACCTCTTTTTTCAGTTTGATACAAAAAGAGGTTCATCCCAAAATAGTGATAAAGACAGAATATAATAAAACTTATTATATCTGAATATTTTGAAACAGGCTGGCAAAAGATTCGAAAAGAGTAGCGGCATAATCTTAACGGTTCCACCTACGGAACCCCAGGATGACCCAGGAGACTTACTACCTGAGCCAGAGCCTGAACCTATCGCTGATCTGCCCGAAGGTGGAGGTTTGAACCCACCGCCGACTATTGAAGACGAAGATGATGACGATGATGATAGCAGACTTGGAAGTATGTATCTCTCTCATCTCTTTCTTTTTACGCAAACATAAGAACTTTTTTAGGTTATAACTTGAATGATGTTTTTCTTCCCGTAGGGATAGGGCCAAAGAGTATAAAAATACTAGCTGTGCCCAGCGTTTTCACCCGCTGCTCACTTAAGGGTATGAAAAATAGATGTTGGCCGATTCTCAGACCTACCCGATATGTACACAAAATTTCGTTTAAATCGGTCCAGCCGTTTCTGAGGAGTATGAGAACGAAAACTGTGACACGAGAATTTTATATATTAGATATTGGGGATAGGGCAAAGGTATAAATTTAGTCACCAGTTTTTTTTTTGTAATATGCGAGCACAAATCTATACACTGACTTGCTAGTGAGTTATGGCTGAATTTCTGATGGAAAAACCCAATAACACGTAGCCTTTTTTTGCGGATGAAAAATCAAATAACTTCTCCCGCAATGGGCCGCGCTGGGGGAGTGTCAGACTTGTTCCTTCTTTTCGTCTTTATGATCCGGTGCCGCGATATCTCTTTCGAACAACCCGCAACCTCGGAGGCGGTGGCTCTGGGAACACTTTGAGGCGCACGTGGAATACGAACGCGCCGTCGATACGGCCTGTCGTCTCTAGGCGGACGGACGGTGAGCTACCCATTGCTCACCGCCTACCGATCCCGCATCTATGGTGGCCGGGAGTCGTCTCACGGCGCCCGACGCCTGGAGTTTGATTTTGACTTAATTTCTGAATAAGTCCTTCGCTAGCATAACTGCTTGGCAGAAGGTGACCGCTGTCCATTTCTCTGTCACGTCTAGCAACGAGGTTATTTATAATTGTAACAGTGATGCAAAATCAGAAGGTACTAGCACCTACTAGTCAGTAAATTATGGTATTTTATAATTCACATGAACTTGTGTACCTAGAAACGGTACATGTATATGAAAAACATGTATTTTTAATAAGGGATTAAATGATAAAAGAATATCAAGAGGGTTTTTGATAATATGTAAATTAAATCATATCAACACATTATTGATAATGGTTTAAAAACCTGCCAAGTGTGAGTCGACTTGCGCACCGAGGGTATTACGGTCTCGATACCTGCACGCGTTCCCTGGATAAAGGGTCTTGACAGACGGACCACAAAGTGTTCTTTTATGTGCTCCTTGTCTTGAGACAAATCAACGCCTTCAAAAACGCGTTGTTGGCGCTGAACAGCAGCACCAACGGCCCCCTTTTAGTTTTTCGCACATAAGTGTAACGTGTCCTTCACATTCCAGTAATAGGACTACTGAGTAACGTGGTCCTACGAGTCTACCCGAGCACTCGCTACCAAGTTATCGAAGGCTTTGGTGGATCCGTCACCGATGCTGCTGCGATAAACTGGCGATCACTATCCGATGCAGCGCAAGAAAAGATGATAACGTAAGACGATCATAACTTTTAAACTCGTAGCTAGATGTAATACTTGTTCTGCATATAAAGTTTAGGGAACCTAGACGAGGTAGATACAAAAGTATCGACCGTTTTCCCTGAAAGTTAAGGCAGAGGTGACCTTATATATAGGCGTAAGTACCCTTATGTTTTGGCCTGTTACGTTTTAGTTGTGTTCTAGGGGTAGGCTTGTCACCACGTACCGGAAATGAAACCAGAGTCTGAGTTGCCATTGAGTCTTTGAAAATATCCTCTAACGCCACTGTCAAGGTCACAAAGGTCAGCCTTGGTGACAAGCCAAACATACAGTGAGATAGATACTTGATCTACAAATTAACAGGATCAGTATTTTCCTCTTTCGTGAAAGAGTCTTAAAATATAAGAAAGACGAACCTCTAAATTCTAAGAAGGAATAGTACCAACTTTTATTTTTAGTTTGCTTTTTATCAAACGGATAATCTACAAGTTGATAGCTAAGCTTTTTAAATATCCGCTAATTAATTATGTAGATAAATAAATTCCTGAACAATTAACGTTTGTTATTTTTTGTCACAGCAAAAGTTACCTAATAGGTATATGAAGTACTATAATTATACCTACTGATATCTTTCATACAGCTTAGGCATATGATCCTAAAGTCCCGTATTGAGTAATATAATAAAATATATGAGGTAACAAAAGGAGAGACGGTCTTTAACCTAACAATCCTAAGCTAGATCATGTAGCTAAACATTTTAAAAATAATATGTAAACACTTAAATGTATTGGCAATAGATGGCTGGCATGTTTTTGGCCAAAGAATCCGCAGAGGCTGGCATTTTTTTGCCGAAAATACAGACGAGCACACAAAATAACAAAAAAAAACATTAATTGTGCAAAGCATCACAAACATTTACAAATACATACATGGAACAAAATAAAAATAGCTTGCACATCGACAGGTAGGTCACCACTCAGCATAGTGCATGGGAGCCCACAGCACAGCGCTGGTTTTTAGTGGTCAACCCATGAGTAAAACGTACGGAAGTCGAAACAGCATACATAAATATTTTAAATACTTAATGAATAAAAAATTATAAAATAGAATCGCTTTCTGTATTAAGCCCTTGATCCAGCTACCTAACTTGCTAGGCTCTTGGCAATGAAACCATTGGCAGATACGACTATCGGCACAATTATCGCAAAAACTATTTTCTTTATGATTTACTAGCTGTTCCCCACGGTTTCACCCGCGCTGCTCAGCACCTGTTGGTCGTAGCGTGATGTTATATAGCCTATGTTACTCGGGGATAATGTAGCTTTCCAAAGGTGAAAGAATTTTTGAAATCGGTCCAGTAGTTTCGGAGCCTATTCATTACAAACAAACAAACAAACAAATCTTTCCTCTTTATAATATTAGTATAGATATAGATTTATAGTTTGTAAATAAAAGCTATTCGTCTCTTTATTTCAGCTCATACTTCGGTAGTGAAGGCCTGGAATACAACTTGATTCGAGTACCGATCGCTGGCTGCGACTTCTCTGAATACCCTTACACGTATGCTGAGACTCCTTGGCATGATGCTACCCTGTCGAACTTCTCATTATCGGAACACGACTTCTTTTTGAAGGTAAGGAATCCCACTCTCAGTTTTCTTAGTTCCCATCGAAATGCTTATGGAAATACTTGGTGGATGAAAGTTTCTATGGACATTTGGGCCGATAAAAAACTGGAATTATCTCACTAACTCGCAAATGTACTGTGTCGACCCAAATAGAATGGGACAAGGGCAGGAAGATGATTAGGGTCAGTTAGCAATCATGAAGGCCTCGATTTGATACTTTTACGATTTCTATTCGTTTCTGCAACTCCCGTTGCGAAAAAGCGTGAATTGGATGATGATGAAGGAATGGGAATCGCCAAAGTCGTTATTATTAACTAATTTTATGGGATCGATAAGGGGAGAATCATTCCATGAGATGATTCTGCGACGGAAACATCATTACCCTTAAGTAGGCACTTCATTATCTTTCTCCTCTTGTCCCATTCCTTTTGGGTCCAACGCAACACGTTTTCTTCTTCCTTCCTTCCATAAGATGTCATGGCATCATTTACTCCTTTCTCTTCCATATCAAGAGGAACGAGTTAATGATGCCGTGAGTAGGAAAGTAACGTTAAGTTGTAGGTGCCCACTATTAAATACTTTGATGTTTACATTTTAGCTGCCCATGATCAAGAGAGCTCAAAGAGTCGCAACAGACGAGATAAAGATCACAGCCAGTGCCTGGTCCCCGCCAGTGTGGATGAAAACAAATGAAAGGATCACAGGGTTCGCACAGCTAAGACCTCAGTATTACCAAGCGTATGCCGATTACCATCTTCGGTAAGTTCAATATCGACATATGAAACTGACTTACTAGTTTCTTAAGTAGGTAAATACTGATGATGACGGAACTGATAGTCTATTTGCCAACATCTAAGGTGTTCATTTCTGTACAATTCTCGTTTGAGCATGGATATTACGAGTAGCAAACACTGCTCGGCTCGATCTCGGCGATAAGCGTAAATATGTCATCGATGTGTGCATTGTTTCATCTCGGTGGTTCTCTTGGACGCAATGGATGTCGTAGTGTGTTTACGATAGATATAGGAAAATGTCTCGTATGTCTTGTGAAAACTTTTCGCGCAAAGCCGATTATTTAGTGGACTTTGGATTAGTGGCTGACTGCCCAGAGTACCTACGTGAGACTCAGTAGATAGGTACATCGCTCGGACCATTCCTTCATCTCTCATACATCATTTAGTAAAATGTTTTGTTGACAACAGAAAGTTTTTTTTGTACAGTGAAATACTATGCTCAAGATGACACCCATTTCCTTGCCCAAGATCTACAGACCGGTGCCTTTTGCCTTTTTAGATTAGACCTTTAGACTTTTCTCATGTGCGAATTTTGGCTATAATGTTCCGTATTATTTATTTTCCTTACAACTTGCATGCATCTAAATGTGTACAATTTGTCTCGTAGTTTCATCGAGGAATATGATAAATCGAACGTCAAGATTTGGGCTATTACTACTACGAACGAGCCGATCAACGGCATTGTGCCATTCGTGCAGTTCAACTCGCTGGGATGGTTTCCTCCACAGTTGGTGAGTACAAACACGTTCAGCTAAGAACTCCTGTTTGTAAAGGTTAAATAAGCTCCTTTAAAAAACTGGTATTCAGTTGTATCCGGTAAGAAATATTTAGGATAGAAGATTCCAACTTTACAATAAAATATAGCAAGCAATCAAAAAATAAAAGATTTTGTGAATAGTTGGTAATTAATGAAATCAGAGGACCACCTGATACAAGAGAATTGTAGAAAAAGTCGTACAGCACCGGCAGAAGAGATACCGCGGCGCCGGAACGTAAAGGGAAGTAGTAAGTGGGTTGATTTCCCAAACGTGCTCAATATATAGGATATAGGCGATAGTGTAAAAACTAGTTGGGAAAAGGTTAATCAGCAGTTGGTGACTAGCCACGGTAAAACAAGCAGTATCAACTGTTGCGGGTTGTTCGAAAGAGATACCCCGGCCCCGGAACGTAAAGGGCAATGGAAGAAACATGGGTGAGTGTTAGTCAGTAGAAGTCTAACTAAGTGTCAGACTTGTACTGAAGATTTTTGATGATTTTCCACTCCAAAAAAAAACAAAAACCGGTATCAACTTACTAATGTGTATTATTTTATGATAACAGGGTCGCTGGCTAGCTGACAACCTCGGTCCTACAATAAAGAATTCCCGTTTCAACAAAACTTTAATTCTTGGAGTCGACGATCAGCGGTATCTCCTACCTGTTTATTTAGCAGGAGTAAGTACTCACAAGTTAATTACACAAATAATACGTCATCAGCAGTTCTTACTCGAAGGACGTAGGTACAGAGTATTGAATAATGAACCTTGTTGATAATTGCTAAACTTAACTTTTTATTTAACAGATGGAACTAGCTGCTCCGGAATCGCTTGATTATATGGATGGAATAGCTGTTCATTGGTATGGGAACTTCTTCCCGCCACAAATATTAAGTACTTTACAGAGAAGATATCCTGATAAAATACTTCTTGCAACAGAAGCTTGTGAAGGTAAAGAAAGAAATAAACTTTTTTCTACGAATGGAATGAAAACTAAATAGTAATAACCACGTAATAACTCACTGGCTAGTACAGATGGACCGACGATTTTAAATAAGTGGCAGGACGAACTAGATTTGAGAGGTGCAAGACAAGGTGTTATCAGTTTGAGATAAGCCTATTTCCAGCAGTTCACTATAAGCCGAAAGTATACAGGGTGGATGGGATATCGACGCAAAAACTATTCACACATTCATGACCTAATTTCGAACATGCACATTTTTTATTGGTATCAATTAATTTGTGCGTGGATTTCCCTTACGCCTTGTACATCTAAGACCTCTATGCTACCCAGTAGTGAACTAACTAGCAATGTATTGACGAAAAATTATAACTTCCAGGATCAATGCCATGGAACACAGAAAAAGTTATTCTTGGATCTTGGAGACGCGCTGGCACATACATCAAGAGTATCTTGGAAGTATGTACTAATAGAAGATAGTTTCAAAATCTAACTAACTTATTTCAACAATATATTTACTGAAGTATTTGTTCACAGGACCTGAACCATTTTGTGGTTGGTTGGATTGATTGGAACCTTTGTTTGAACGACCATGGAGGGCCCAACTGGGTCGACAACTTCGTAGACGCGCCTATTCTAGTATATGGGGACAAAGACGAATTTATCAAGCAGCCAATATACTATGCTTTAGGTCATTTCTCTAAATTCATCCCAAGAGGTTCTCGGAGAGTACGAGTTGATCAAAGAAGTGTTGCAAGCATAGAAAATGTTGTAGTGAGAAAAGCAAATGGGAACCTTGTTATGGTTCTTCAGAATAGGTACTTTAATTTTTTTTTACATTTTTCAGACACATCCATGGAATTATTAAGTGCTTATTGGTCTCATCATAGAATGACACCAAACAATAAGTGTATTAGGATTTAGTATAAAACATACCATCGAGGATACCAACACCTGACCACTTTTTAACCTTAGACTCACTACCTAACTAACCGTAGAACTCAGAGTATAAGGGAGAAAACTGGTCAGGCGCAAGTGTCCTCAATCCTTGAATATGATGATGAGGTTGATTGTAGAGATGCTTAAGAGTAGCAGTTATGAAATTGAATTTTTAAGGCTATCTTTACTATACATTCATTTAAAGCAAAGAAGTTTTAAGTCCACATATAAACAAACATGCACAACAACAGTTACTTTACCATCCAAGTGCTCATCAAAATTAATTGAACCTTTTTTTTTCAGACGAAAAAGACCAATGAATGTGCGTGTTTATATAAGCAGCAGTAGATACATTGAAATTACAATGGAGCCAGAATCAGTGAAGACAATAGAAGTCAACCCTTAGGATAATAAAAACTCATGACTAAATAAAACTATTTATTTTACAACATTAACATTTTTTTTATATTTTTACCTAATATTTGATCAACATCAAAACAAACACAAAAATACTACTACTCAGTGTATTCTGTGTGAATTTACAGTAGGGGAAAAAAGGCAGCAATAGCAGTCATTGACCCCTTATTCTGAATTGAAAACTTACCATAATTACTATTGTTAACATTTAAATAAATGAAATACAATACATAATTATCATTCAGTTTTTATGGAGAGAGGAAAGGCAATAATCACTATACTTACCTTATTTGGCAGCAACTATAGACTTTATCTACATCACTTGGGCACTTAGCGTTAATTAATAATATCAACCTAGCCATGACTAGTATCCCAGACTCAATAATTTGACAATAAGGTAATCTTATCCAAAGGCCAAACACGACAAACAACTCTACTTCTAATGAGACCTTCAGGTACTGCTCCATATACCCTAGAATCTGCAGAATTACCAGAATTATCACCTTCTAACCATACATGGCCTCTAGGAACTACATGGTTACGTATTGGGAAGTTACCTCGGATGCGATCACCGGGAAGGCCTACTATCCTTTTACAAATGTTCTGTTTTGGGTTGGAAGGGCTTCTAGATATCACGATGTCACCACGCCGTAAGCGTTGCACACGAGGAGATATGTGTTCAGTGAACAATATGTTGTTTGTCTGAAGAGTGGGTTCCATTGACGGACCAGAGCACTGCAACAAAGGGTTGAATTGATATTTTACGACGCAGAACTTTGTAGCCATAAATAAGTAATCTAAACCTGTCTACTAAATATTTATTCAAGATACTTTACATACCATGACAAAGTCTCCAACATATTCAAATGCGCAGTGCGTAATACAGGCTGTTTGTAAAGCATATCCCATAAAACTACAGGTTTTGCCAAAAAACCTCTGGAAGGCCATTTTCAAGGTTAACCAAAAAAATATTAAGTATAAATAATTCTGCTATTCTGATTCTAAGGAAATTCCCATTGTTTCATCGTTTATTTTTCAATTCTAATTTATATATAGTGACAGCAGCGGAAAATTCGTCAAGAAAACATTATAAATCGGTAATATTTTCGTTTTTCACAAGTGACATTGACAATTTGAATATTGGGCAAAATGACAGAATGATTGACAGATAAACAGCTGATGTCAAAAAACCATTGCTCCCATTTTTTTTTTAATTTCATTAAACAAAGCACTAGGTATTATCTTTTACACGTTCTCAACCACATCGATGCTCAAAATGAAGCCCATCATACACTTGCGCCTTATTAATGCACAACGAACAAGTAATTCGGTTATATTTGCTGCTTCCGTATATGTTATATTGACAAATAAAAATAAATAACAGTGTGTTTAAATATGATACCAACAAATTGAAAAACGTTTGAGTTTTAGCAAAAGATTCGAGTGCCCGCGGCTGCCCTTGGCTGGTTGACTTAAGCGTCCTGGATGTTTTATTGGTAAATGAAAGATCTAAATGAATTTATTTTGTTTTAGTTACTGAGTTCAATTAAGAGTGAGTATTTTTTCGTTTATGCCTAACTATAAAGTTAAGTTTTGCTTTGCGAACTCAATTCCATTGAGATTAGACAAAAGAATGATGAGTTTCTACTCAACTGCAAGGATTGACAAAGAAACGTTGTAGATAACGGCAAGTGGTGGCATTATTTTCAACGTAATGCGGGCTAGGATTCTAACCGAGTACCAAATAACAGTCCAAAGTAAACCAAATTACAGTCTTTTTCTTATTACATGTCTTCGAAATCATCAATACTTCCACGACAGTGAAAATGAGATAATATCTATATATTATGCTATTTATTTTAAATGTTCGTATATGGTCCTACATTAGGTGTCGCTCCAGTGGAACCAAATGGTTCCACTAGTGTATAATGTGCCTAAAAGAAAATCGATTTTACAATATACTTGTAGTCGATTTTATCCGAATGAATTTGAGAGTTGAGTTGACATAATGACAGCAGGCAGGATCAAACAGATTATTGTGTGGAATTCGCTGGGGCATATCGAGTTTAGCGATTCGTCACAAATTTTGTTATATTAAAGTGAAATAACATAATCCACGGCGCACTAAACGTTTATCTGTGTCCTTTGTTCATTGGCTATACAGCAAAATTATTTGTGTATCAAAATTTGTTGCGCCAGGGTTAACCCATCTGCTTTCACATTATAATTTCATTTATATGGGATTCTTTCTACAAAAATCAACGGTCAACAGTAGAAAATATTTGTTTTCGATATACCCAGTAGTGTTAGATGTTTACGTTACCAAGTATTCGCGGTGTTCTATGTTTATGCCTGGTTAGAGTAGAATCAATATTGTATTAGAACGTTAACCTATTGTTGTGAAATGAGTGTGCATATTTAGTGTACTATTGAGTTATGAGCACCTGATGGAAGATTAGCATCGCCGCCGAAGCTCAGGAATTTGATACCAAGTAAGTTAACTTTTTTGTTCTTGGTGCCTGACCCCAAATCTTGGAAATATGCGTGACTCACGCGTCTTTCGCTGTAAAGATAATTTCTGATGTGAATAAACAATTGCCCGTTTAGAATACATTAGGTAGCAAGAGTGTAAAGTCGTAAGGTAGTGGTATTCCAAGTATTTCTGGGAGATACCAACTGATACCTCATCAAAAGAATATATAAACATGAGTTTATATTTGGAATCAATCACTATTGGTAGGCAGTCTTAAAGTAATGGTTCAGAGAGTAAATTTATTTAGTTGCATTTATATAGCAATACAGAACTTAATCTGCATATTTTATTATCAATATTGAAGTGTGCTAATTAGTTGTATTTATTTGTGATAACCAGTGTAGTGTAGCATCAAACACAAAAGGCAAGTGTTCAATTAAAAAATTACAGGCATGTCATATCCACTGCTTAGGCCATGCTTACCATGCCATGTGCCAGCTTGAGGCATATTATATGCTGAAAATGCGGAATGCTGAGTCTAAAAGTAAATAAAAAAAATGGTGTTTAAATGTTTTTTTTTTTATTTATTTATTCAGATCTCCAACAAAGGATTCACAATTGTACATATACAATATAAGTCACTAAATACAAAAGGTTCTTGTTAGTTGTATCTTCAATT
Organism: Ochropleura leucogaster; assembly: GCA_958449745.1. Taxonomy (NCBI): domain Eukaryota; kingdom Metazoa; phylum Arthropoda; class Insecta; order Lepidoptera; family Noctuidae; genus Ochropleura; species Ochropleura leucogaster. The sequence goes on along the minus strand of OY288206.1, from coordinate 14,455,367 downwards.
ATATATGACCATAGCCTGTACATAAAAATAGGTAGTAACATAGAAATTAGAAAAATAAAATAAAAAAGGTAATATTATGCTTATATTATAAATTCTTTGACTTTATCCAGACAATTAAAAATATTTGGTAATGAGTTGTTTACTGAGCATGGTTCCTTAAAAATAAACTATTAGCTAATAGTAAATATTTAACCATTTCATTGTTCTACAAATCTGGTACAATGACCTGTTTTTATCAAAATTATTCAAATAAAAATAGCACATGAAAAAATATGTTTATCACAGCAACTAGAGCATGCACCTTATTCAATTTGAGCACATGAATCAATTTGTAAAGCTACTATCTATAGTAATAATATAAAGAGGTAAAGTTTTTGACCCCTTCAATATATTGCTTAGACATGACTTTGAAAATGTGGGTGTTCTGTTGGGTACACCTAATTTAGCTGTTGGGGATAATAGGTAATAGTGTGCCTAAGGCCTAACAATATGGCAAGCCTAATATGACAAGCAGACTGTTCAGGAATCTACATCATAAGAAGTATAAGTTAAAGGGCAAGCCAAAGTTTTCAGCTTGTATAAAAGTACTTACAGTAATTACAGGCTTGATGTCATATTATGAAGTTCATAATAAAACAATAATATGTAGGTAAGAGATAATCTCGAAAACTGCTTGTCCAATTTAAAAAATTCAGACATTACTATAGAGTGCCGTGGTATGTAGATAGGCTTCTGTGTCATAGACAAAATCACAGACAGAGACAAGGAATTTGCTATTGAATTATATTGCTTTCTAGATCTCAGATCACAATCAATATAAATTGTGTTAAATTTTCTGAAACCCCTATAAACCATGATCAAATTGATCAAATCAAATAGATTAAATTGTGAAACATTTCATCTTTTAAAATATAGTTTGATTATTCCTCCTTTAATTTATTTATTTGGGAACATATGAAAAATATTACAATCAATCAATCAATATTCCTTGGTGTAGTTGACATTATTACCATTCCTCTTCAATCTGGTTTTACCTGAGTTAAGATCATGGCTGAATATAGGCTTTACCGTGAATAGCTATAATAGATTACCCATAATTAAACTTGCTTTTTCATCTAATGTCACCCGCACCACACTATTGTAAAACAGTACATAACATATTTAAAAAATTAAAAAATATATTATATAAAATGCTAATTAAACATTGATGTTAATGTGACGACCTAGAAGCATAGCGCAAGGTTTAGCTTTTGGACTTTGGTGACTTTGGGGAGACCCTTCTTCTTCTAACAGATTCCTTTCTCAGATTCTCAATCTCTTCCCCTCAAAAATTTAAATAAGAGGAAGATGATAAAAATAAGTAGTGAAGGATCAACAAAAACAATCTACCTAGAACTTTCCCAGTTTAGACATGTGTGTCCTCTTTAGACTGGACACACCACACAAGATCAATGAGATCTAGATCAATTTAAATCTCAAATGTAGCAATTTCCAGTCGGGGTTGTAGGATGTTCGAAAGAGCTACCGCGGGCCCGGAACATAAACGGCAAAAGAAGGAACATGGGTGGTGGGTATTAGTTAGTACAAGTCTGACACTCCCGGTCCGCCCAGAGCGGGGGAAGTTATTTGATGATATCCCATCCGCAAAAATAAAACAAGCTTGCGCCTACGCCTTCGCCAGCGTAATATCGAAAAAAAAAAATATAACACATAGGATATTTTTTTTGATATTACGCGGGCGAAGCCGCAGGCGCATTCCAGACTATAATCCCTTTTTACGTGAAAGAGTAACAAACATACATGCATCCTCACAAACATCATCATCTTTTCCCAACCATTTTGAGGTCGGCTTCCAGTCTTACCGGATGCAGCTGAATACCAGTAGTTTACATGCAGCGACTGCCTATCTGACCTCCATAACCCAGTTAGTACTGGGTAATACGATACCTCTTGGTAAGACTGGCTGTCAGACTTTCGGGACACTGACTATCTGTAACGACTGTCAAAGATCTACAAATGACAGCCGGGACCAACAGCTTAACGTGCTTTCCGAGGCACGGAGTTGTTCCGGGTCTAGCTGTTTGTGTATGTGAGTTTAAATGGTTGTAAGCGCACCCATGATACAGGAGGAATTCCTAGTGTGGGGCAAGGATTTAAAATAGAAATGTAGCAATAATTTTCGTTTAATTTCGTTAATACAATGTGTATAATCTCTTTTTGCCAACAGAAACCATGGGGAGGTTCTCAGGGAAGAAATGCCGACTATTGTCGATGTTATGGCTAACGGGTGGCTTCTTTTTCGTGGAGCTGATCGTAGGCTACATCACCAACTCAATGGCTCTTGTTGCAGACTCGTTTCACATGTTAAGCGATGTTGCTGCACTTGTAATCGCGTTTTTATCAGTTAAGGTAAGTTTCCTTGTCCTATTAACATAATTTGAACAGATAATATTTACTGTCTCGTTGGTGACGTGGTCGCAAGCACGACTCCTGAGCACGAGGGCTTGGGTTCTTTTCTACGATTGGGCAAAGTGTTATATAGTTCTACCATTTGACAGCCACAGTTTGGATTTGCACGGTTGATGTGGATAATTGAAATAGACTCTTCCCCTATTAGGTACATGTAATATTGATATTTTGTCAAACAAAATATCCAAGCACAAGCGTAGTATAATTTCGAGGCTCTTTGTTTAATCGAAAATGAACGGACAGCAGTCAAAAATTAATAAAGGATTTTTATCACGCGTATCATCTTTAGCATTCCTATTTTGGATCACTTGACGCTTATTATTTATTATGTACAAAAAACCTGCATACACTCAACAAAAATAATCGTCGCGACACCACACTGTTCAATGCGAAATAGAAAGACCAAAACGAAACGTTACAACTTTTGGTCTTTTTTTTCCGTCTAGCCCCCTTTTCGTAACGCGCGATAAGGAACTTCATTCCAAAAAGAAAACTAGTAGTCTTTCAAACTGTAAATAAAGCACGCAGACACATAAGATAACAATATCATAACGTATATTATATATACAATAACGTTACCTTCATGCAATGCAAAAAAAAACATCAGTATCATTGGCTGTTTTCCTTCTTTAAATATTTATAAACGGAGACGTTTGTGTAGACCTGGAAAGAGGAAATAAGTTTTTCCTTATAAAACATAATTTTTCCCACGGACGCATGCCTTCTCCAATAGCAATGTTGTCATAATATTGACTCAATGAACTGATTCGTCTCATGATGTCATCATAATTATATATTAGGACTCGTGTATCGAGTCTTTCAAGGATATAATGAGTTACCTTACAAAAAGCGTAAATAAAGATCGAACGGAAGCGTATAATTAGGTGATTGTGTTGAAATCCTATGAAAGTAAATTAAAAATGTACGCGCAGGAATGCAATTATATGCATAAGTTACAACGGGATTGCCAGACTTCTCCAAATTCAACAGCTGGTCACGCAGCGAAGAGCTTCGTGTTCGCTTTTCCCTTAAAAGTCTTCAACATTACATTTATTAATATTATACATTACACACACCACAGCTGTGCCCAGCTTCTCAATGTCGTAGCGCGATGTAGTATAGTCTATTAATTTTGTTAAATAATGCCTATACAAAATGTCAAGTTAATGCAGCCAAGGAATTGCGTCATTTCATACAAAATTCGCCACCCTGTTTCACCCCTTTAGGGGTTGAATTTTGCAAAATCCCGTCTTAGTCATACAAAATTTGGGATTCCATACACTTGTAATATCTGAGATTTCGCGAAGAGTGAGTCAGTGATTTTCCCTTTTATAGATACGAAAGAATCTCTGTCATTTGTTTATACTCTATACCTTTTCGGCTTAATGGATTTCGACAAACACTAGCACATGGGTGCTAGTGTTTGTCGAGGTTGTGTTGTCTGGGTTAGGAGATTAGAACAAAGGATATTTTAAATTGTCAGCGTTATTGATAACTTGAGTGCCACCAGGCAAGATGATAACTCTTGCATTAAACTAACCACCTTTCTTCACCCAGATGTCGCCAAAGAAATGGTCAAAGAATACATTTGGTTGGGCCCGCGCCGAGGTTCTGGGCGCGCTGGTCAACGCAGTGTTCCTCGTGGCACTGTGTTTCAGCATCACTGTGGAGGCTGTGAAGAGATTCATCGAGATCGAGATGATCCACGATGCTAGGCTGCTAGTCGCCGTCGGAACCCTTGGGTTGATACTCAATATTGTGGGGTTGTTTTTATTCCACGGTAAGTGTTTTGAACTGTATTGTTAGTTATACATTAATTTGAGCTATAGATCGGCTCTTTGGTGAGTGTGAAGTGACCAATCTTAACGCTGTTAATAAGGTCCATATTTCTTTGAAATAAATGCGAAAATAGCGTCATTCGGCACGTTTCGATAAGAGCCTATCGAACTAAATGTGGCAAAGCACGTCGATGTCACCCCATTTATTATGACAAATGAGTTGAAAATCATTTGGAGTGCGTACCGGTCTGTCTCTTAACCAGAGTAAACTGAAACATGAAATAAATGTACAGGAGCTTCCACCCGCACCCAGACGATTGAATAGAATAATTATATACCTGATTCAGAGCAAGATTCATGTACAGACGCCAGCAGGTCAAGCTACCCGAAACTGTCAATTTTTCCCAATGAACCTTGAACCTAATACATTAGAAATAAAGTCGAAAATCTATCAAAGATATCTGGCAGATTGTAGTAGCTTGATGTGCAGGCGTGTGTACCTTTTTTTAACGAGTTTCTAGAAAAATAAATTGGTCAACTCAAGCGTTTATAAATGTATAAGCTGTTAAGACGGGAATCCAATTAAAGTAGTCTTCCTTTGATCGCATTGTAAATACATTGATAACACCGCTATCGCTCATCGGCATCGGCTTTTCTAACACGCAGATTATTGCACTCTTTACAAGATTAAAGGATTTGGCTATCTAAGTCGGAGTAGACATTTACTTAGTTTAAAAAAAACTAAGATTTATGAATTAGATTATGCAATTTTTGCGCGCCACTAATGCAGGGTTTAGAAGAAATAATTCCGAAATAAGTACTAAATTATTTTTATAGGGGAATAAACCGCTTGTAAGTCGCAATTATACCAGTATAAAAGCTGCAACATCGTCGCCAAACGGTGCACGGTTCAGATATGTCTTTTCCTATAGAGAAAAACCGGCAAGGCACTCTTTGGTTACTCTTTTATTTACTATGTTGATAAGTAAACGCGTTATTACATAAGTATGGGGAACACCGCGTAGGCTGCTGACTATACAGGGTGGCCAGTTGATAGGCGTACAAAGAAAAAAAATAGATGCCTTATGCTAAGGGGTACCTGAATTACCCCCATGTATGTTCCGCGATTTTTTGTGGTTTAGGGACTAGCATTCTTTTAAGTACTTTTTTCAAAATTTTCACCTGACATTGGTTTTTATTTTTTTATCTACATTCCTATCATTTCCAGATATTCTTTTTTGAGGAATCTATTAGCTTATTAAAACTCCGCACCACTCTAGACTAGCTATAGATCATAATGAAACGTGTGTGTGCATTCGGCCAAACATCTAAAGTATCTTTGAAAACACATTAAAAACTAATGACACGATTCGCAATGGCAAATTGCGGAATACCCACTATAACATCGATTCGTTCCGAAAATAAGTACATTTTGATTAACATGTTTTCCTCTTTTAAACGAACGAAACACTGTTTAAGTATTTATAAATAAATACAAATTACTCACCGATAAACTATCAGTAATAAGTATGTTCACAAAACTCTTAAAACTTTTTGTTAACTGACTGGACCAATGAATGATTCACCATGACGGGCCTGTTGGTCTAGTGGTTAGTGGCCCTGACTGCTGAGCCGGAGGTCGTGGGTTCGATTCCCACCCAGGACAAACTTTGTGTGATGAGCATGATTGATTGTTCTGTGTCTGGGTGTGATTTATCTATAATATGTATGTATATATAAATTATATAAGTATGTATATCAGTTGTCTGATTACCATAACACAAGCTCTGCTTAGCTTGGGATCAGATAGCCGTGTGTGAGTTGTCTCAAGATATTTATTTATTTATTTATATTTATTCTAACTTCGTCCTATAATCCTGCGTGCCGCTATGTCCCGGGCAATAAAGGTAAATACATCATTGATCCCGGGCCTAACATTTTATTGTTTCGTACCAATGCGACTATTTAATCAGTGAACTACACGCAATACAGTTGCGTGCTTTGAAAATTCACTATCATCTTCCGTAATAACCTTAAACCAGTTAAATTGGAAATATTTGAATCAAATAAAAAAACTTTGAATTAAGACCTCATCGCAACAACCTTCGTGCAATCGAAGAGTAAATTAAACCTAACAGTATGTCGACCTTGCCATTGCGTCACAATGCAAATATGCGGTACGACCTGTCCAGGCAGGGACCTATATCATACATATTTATTACTTGTTTTAAAACATCATCCAAGTCGTATTTGGAATTTTTCTAACGTTTTTTTTTACTTCCTTTTAGGAGCGGTTAACCGATCTTTTCGGGTTCGGGTTATCGAATACGTTTTCATTATTGCATGTTTTATAGGAGTATTAATGATATTATAGAGTATGATTCATATATAGTAACTATGTCAGCTACACGGCCAGTGGTAAATACCTATTTTTTTTGTCCTATTAGTCACCTGAATACATTGGATATTTAATCGAATCGATGTAGAAGCTGTGGTCAAAGCTAACATTGACAACACTTTGATCTAGAGCTGGCTTAGCGACCTAGCGTAGATCGAGGTTTCATCTTAAAATTATAGGTCCCTCTTTGCTTGGGCCAACCCCTACGTTAAAAGATATGCAACAGTTTTGCAGTATGCACACACATGTTCAGAAGAAAGTTTTGATTACACGATGCTTCTAAGCTCAAAGTTAACCTAGCTGAATGCCACTGCGTGGATATGAGTCTAGTTCGGAAGTAGGACTCAAAAGTTAGAACTCTACTGACAGTCTGTTTGAAAAAAACATGGAGTACTTTCGCACACCGTACTTTATGACAGGGAGAATATTTGGGAGGGAATTATTTTATTTTCCACAAATTAAACTGGACCACGATGCCTAATAATTCAAAATTCAGTCATTCTACTACAGATACGGCACCTTTCCTTATCATCACCGCCGATACAGCTTGCTCTACATTTCAAGTGTCTATTTGTTTTTGTCTTGAAGAATCCTTTACCTTTCCTAATATAAGACAGTTCCTTCATTCAAAATTTCTATAATGACGTTTTTCAAAGTAGTAGATTGGGTGATGACCTAGTTGCGAGTTAGTACAGGAAATGGATCATCATTTCTCAGCTCTTTTTCCAATGTAAACATGAAATGCACAGCATTTAAAATTTGTTGGAGGCATTTGGCTACCAGTAAGACAGGGCGTGTCCCAGGACACTTATCGGATCAGAATCGCCTTGACGGTTCGAGCAAGTCAGAAAGAGAAAAAGAAGGCTTTTAATCGCTTTGTATCGTTTTCGAATCACGCAACTCGGCACCTATTAACTGGTTTTCCAGTCCGAATCCCCATCGATAAGTGTGGGAATTCGCTACATCATTACCGGTACTGTGTTATCCTCCAACTTCTAACCTCTTTTTTCAATCTTTCATAGATCACGGAGGCGGCCACGGTCATTCACACGGTGGGGTCCCACCGCCAGCCAACGTGAGACATCTTACTGAGATAGTAAACAGCAATGCAGACATGGCCCTAGGTCATAACGCGACTGACACTGAAGAGACTGACGAAATGGTCCCGCCGAAACCCGACAAAGTACCAAATAATAAGAAGCAGGCCCCTTGTAGATCGGGTCACGATCCTGGACATATGAATATGAAAGGCGTGTTCCTGCATATCCTGTCTGATGCTTTAGGTGAGTAATTCTTTTATTTTAATGCTCCGCGATAGTGGTACGTTTTAGTTGTATAGCAATTAACGTTCAGATTAAAGTGGGCCTAAGCCTATGGGGTGTAGCACTATACTACGTTGGAATTACCGAATTGAATACTCTGATTCTCTTATAGCTTGGCATTTCTAAGTTCACCCGTAAACTTTTATTAGTTGCTATAATTGATTGTGCCGTATTCAATTATCATGATTTCTACTCGTTGAATATACAAATCCGTGCAATTGCGTAAAAAAACAATTACGTCACCGCTACCAGCTGCATGTAAATTTGTAAGAAATTATGTACCTTTTATTTATGTCATCTATACCTACAATGACTTTCAGTAGGCGGGCACAAAATAACGAAAAGGTATACGATGCCACAATTACGTCATTAGCTGTTAAATTTTCTCTTTTATATTACACTTTTATTTCATACCTCTTTAGCAAAGTGGTTTCGATAACGTAAATATATATATAGATAATGCTTGTCTGTTTAAACTTTCATGTGATTAGTTTCGATACTCATTAACCGTTAAGTACGAAGTAGTAACCGAGTTAAGTTTGATTTTATGACATGTGTACAAAGTAGTAAACAGAAATAGAATTGCTCTGCGTTCTTTCGACAAATCAAATAATAAGAGAAAGTCAGATACAACTGCTTATACGCGGATTTTAATTGCATCCAATCAACGAGTTGTAGGCAAGTGCGTAAGCAAACCTTGTCGTAGTTTATCGTTATTTAATACTTGAGTAATATAGACATTTGAAAATTGGGTGATTTTGGGTGACTTTTCCTTAAAACGGAACAAGATTTTGTTTCTATGGTAACTGTTATTTATCACACTTTTTGAGGAAAACTCGAACTTTTTTCCGAGAAAAGCCTGGCCAAAGGCAACCCAAATACGTAGAACGAGTAAATATCTATACAGGAGAGTTAGACCCATGAGGCAATTTTTTTTTTCGCAAACAAAATCTAATTATAGAACTGAACTTGGGGCGGGGGCTAGTGCTAATCAAAGCAGTGTAACATTTAGGTCACCGAACACTGCCTTAGCCTAGAAATGTTTAGTTGAACCAGTGGTTAACGCTATCGGTGGTTTGCGATATCGCGTGTGAAATTCACACCATTGATCCGAAAAGGCGATTGCTCGTTTTATTTGTACGTGCTTTTCGAGTGTGAAATTTACAAAATAATCACTTAACAAATTATTTGAAGTGTTATAGGTCATCAAAAAAGACAAAAGAAGCTGTTTTAGTAGAATGTCAGGCGCACCCTGGACATCTAGACACGTATTTCATCGTCATCAACTAAGTCGAGAAACATTCGCCGTATTGATCGATCGGTCGCGTGGAATCTTGTGCATCTCGCATACCAACCGTATTTGATTATTAACTAATCATTTTGCAGTATGTGATAAGAGACGAAATCACGGGACTATTTAAATTAGTAACATTTGCGTATTTGACACGTGAGGAACGGAAATTAAATATGAAACTAAATTCCAATTATTTTACGTCTTTTTGTATTTACCTTGTTGAAGACTATAAATATTTAAATTCTCAGTAAATGATTAATTCAAGCTCAAAGAATTCATTCAAGTTGGTAACTAGAAAACCACAACCTCGTAAATTTATATGTTTATTCATTGCATTGCTTGGTATTTCCACTACGAAAACAACATTATTTATTACCTAAACGGTATAAACTTCTGGAAATCTACTTAGTTTTTCTTCGTAATAAAAATAATTTGATACATTTCTCTCTTCCCACACAAGTCGTAAAAGTAAATTCAGGAAAGTATATTATTTAAAAATCGTAGGCGATGATCTAGATACATACAAAAATATTGCATCATTGTTACACAATAAATTAATATCAATACCGCCATAACGGGATGCCATTCAGTGCCAAATTCTTCTACAAAGCTTGGTTGCCAAAAATAACAGTTGATAATTATCCAACCCTTTATTTAACTGAGACTGAATTGTGTGGGAAGATAATAATAGCATAATCATAATCTATTCATAAACTAATTCACTTTCAAATGATGTGAATGCCTAGAAATTAAATAGTCACCCGGAGCTAATTGGACCTATTTATGCAAAAAGGAAACAATACACATGTGTGCCAGAGTCAATTCAGCTTGAGACAATTTTGAGAGACTCAAACTTTAAATTGTCAGATCATTTTGATCTGTATAAGGTTGCTAGAAAGTGCATTTTGAAGCTTTCTGTATTACTATCTCAACTCTGGCAAGCATGTAAATTGGTTCCTCTTTGCATAAATAGGTCTAATTTATCCACGTGTTTCATCTGTTTTACCGCCTTACACAGGGTTACTGTTTGACATTGTCTTTCTCCTACAATTATCTTTTTATTAGGGGTCGGCACAGCATGTCTGTTTCGTCTAGACAGCCATGAGAGAGTCACCTTCTTTAACCGTCATTTCCTTCTGCCTCTAATCTATCAGATACGGAGATGTCATTGATGGAACACTAAAATACGAACAACACGTTAAAATTTCGCTACGCATATCATTCTTAAGTTAACTGATGAATACCATCTACATATTCTCCTTCATTCACAACGTAAATCAACCGAAAGAAACATGAACCTTAGACGCAAGTCGCACACTATGACGTGTATGCTCTACTCTCCATTCACTGGCAACGAAGGTTTTTGTAGGCTGGTAATAAACCTTCGTGCACTTGATCCATAGCCAAGTTTGCCTTGACATTGACTAAATACTTTCTATAAGGAAATTGCTGATTCAGCCGTGACATACTCGAATAAAAACCTGGCAACATTTTCCAATTTAAAGGAAAATTGATTGTTTAATTCTTGTTAACATTTAATTAATGTTGTAATGCTAGTAACACTTTATCGTTTAATTTTACATGGAAATTATAATTGTCATTTCGGCAGTCATTTAATACTTAATTGAATTTTATCGATAGTATTCAGCTACTTCATTAGTAGTTTGTTTTCAAATTAGTTGATATACAGTAGTCATTAAACCTGATTAAGGACTACAAGTAGTTAAATTATATTGATTAATTATGTATTTGTTTAATCCGTTAGTAGGTAATTACCTTTATAGAGCAGTGGTAATGACCACATAATACATTAGTATTTAATCCAAAGACAAACACGAGTTACTTTGGTGTATTAACATCAAAGACAAGACTTTTATGTCTATAAAACATTACAGTATTATTTTTTTGTTGAGTTGTGTACTTGAGTGCAACCTCTTTTTAATAAACAGTCTGTTCCATTGCAAAGATTTTCAATTTACGTACTTTTTTCAGAATTTATGACTGTCAAAAATCTAGGCCCATTCGTTGTTTTGACTGAACGAATAATCGAAATTCCGTGATATGTTTATCATAAAACATTTGTCAAATTAACACAAAGAGTCAATGGGCTTACGTTTATCGATTTGCGTCTGCATTTAAATAAAGGATCCCTAAAATAATGCGTCTGCCACTTTATCGAGGACGTTAGGTATTTTAAGTTATCACTGATTACAATTTTGAAGAGTATTTTTTTTTTAATTTATTGGATTATCTCATCCTTTGTTATTCTACATTTTTACTACCTGTGCCCAGCGGTTTCACCCGCAGCTCAGGTTCAATTCTGAAGAGGGCCAACCTTATGACTTGAGGTGGGCTGCCAGGGCCTCCGCCTGCCGGGGTTGCGGGTTGTTCGAAAGAGATACCGTGGCCCCGGAACGTAAAGGGCAATAGAAGAAACATGGGTGGGTTTTAGTCAGTACAAGTCTGACACTCCCCCACCCCCCCGCTCCGCCCAGAGCGTGGGAAGTTATTTGATGATTCCCCACCCCAAAAAAAGGGGTATGAAAAATAGACTACTACTGTAATGGTCTGATTGAAATAAATGATTTGATTTGATTTAAAGGTAAAGTTTTGCGCCATCTGGCCTTAAAATGTGTTATTTTTAAGAAAGTGCCAAATTCATCTTGTAAATTACGTAACAAAGGCACACAGTACTAACTCAATTCATAGGTTTCCTTCACAAAGTGCGTCATATTATTCAGTACCCTCGGCTACTCAAAGTAAGCATATTAATTAAACATCAAACTCCTTCAACTATTGTATTATTCACAAGGTACGTTGTTGTTATTATAAACATCTATTGTTTAAGCTATTGATCGGGTCTTGCAAATTAAACTCGACCTTTTGAAGTCTAAGGTTTCGCATTCAAAGGCGCGCCGGTCAAAGGAACCTAGTGCATAATAAATGGCAATGGCCTTTAAAGAAAATTGGAGCATGTCTAGTTGTCTACTACTTACCCATATTTTTCCACGAAGTAGGTAGTAAATATACTTAGACAATTCAGTAAATCGCATGCACTTAAAATACTCCAGGTATTTCTTTGATAGTTTATTCAATTTCAAGGACTTTCTATTTACATGGTTGACATTTCAATATTGTGCTGACTTTTTAATAATATTTGACGGGCCTGTTGGTCTAGTGGTTAGTGGCCCTGACTGCTGAGCCGGAGGTCGTGGGTTCGATTTCCACCCAGGACCAACTATGTGTGATGAGCATGATTGTTTGTTATGTGTCTGGGTGTGATTTATCTATAATATGTATGTATTTATAAATTATATAAGTATGTATATCAGTTGTCTGGTTACCATAACACAAGCTCTGCTTAGCTTGGGATCAGATAGCCGTGTGTGAGTTGTACCAAGATATTTATTATTTAGTCCTTGTATATACAGGAAGACTTTTTTAAGACGTGCCAAATTTTTTATATGTACCAAGTATCATTAACAGAATAATTATACGAAAAAAAAGTGTAGGTAAAATTTTCAAAATAAAATCACAAAAAATCCGCTAATTCAATTTCGCGAGGTCACCGAGTCAATCATTCATAATAATACGCGGCCGGTGCGGAAAGGGTAGTTTTAATGCAGCGCTGCGCACGCGTCTCGTCATTGACCAAACCCCCCGCTCCCTTCCCTTCAGTTGGCAACACGTGCCCTTACGACAAGGTCGTGCTGTGTTCCGGTAAGCCGCTACCCCCGCCGCCCGCGCCGGCACCGCGATTACAATGTATACGTCTCGTGAATATTAAGAAATGGTTCGGAGTTACATCCTGAGTGGTTTGCCGGGTGCTCAAAGACATTATGGAGCAGAGAGTGTACCTCGTCTACGTCGACAGGGATTCTATGTGTTAAATAAACTCAATGACAATGTGCAAAAACGAGCCAGACTCTGTTTGCAAAACAATGGAGGACATTTTGAACAATTTTTAAAATACTGTTGATTGTTATGGTGTGTGAATTAGTGTTAGTGGACTAATAACTCTGAGTAAGTTGATTTTAGTTTAATTATTGTAAATAAGTTGATTCAAATTGTTTAAATACGCCGTAATGTAAAAGGTGTAATCTATTTTAAGTTCTTATTTACCTTTATTATTAAATTTTATTCGATTAATAATAACCTTTTACATTTGACGGTCCTAACCCCGTGAAAGTATGAAGGGAAAATTTGCAACTTATGTTTACGTTGTTATCAATGATTAGGGGCGGCGCCGGCGCGCGGCGGTGCGTTATGTCCATAAACAGTTTCTATTATTGGACAACTTTGCGATGCCATATCTCAATATTTTAGTACTGGGTGCTACTAAAAGAAAAAATACGTATTTTATTATTATTAACAAAGATCATAATGTATAAATTTGGCACGTGTTTAAAAAGTCTTCCTGTATTTTTAAGTAATTCAACAGTTTGTCTGCCGACATTGATCTTGAGTCAGTTTTATTCTGTTAAATAAAAAAAATTGTGAATTCAGGAAGATTGGGCTATAAATGGATGAAAAACGATTGCATTATGCGAAGATGAGAATATTAGATGGATGTGTGAAGTGACTAGAATGGATCAAGTATGCCATAACAATAATAGAGAAAGTTTGAAAGTTGCACCTTTTTCAGAAAAAAATAAAAGGAAATGTAACGGAGGGACGAAACTTACGTGACTGAAAGAGTGATGGAAGGAGGGGGAGAGGAAGGCAAAGAAAATATGTTTGGATTGTGAAAGAAATGGAATGGTATGAAATAGAAAGAAGTAAGTGATGTCGTGTCGTTTTGACAGGTGAGAATGGAAATAAAAGATCGTATTACGCCGATCCTAATAGATTGAGAAAAGGGCAGGGCACATTCAGGCTTCCATTGTAAAGAACGTAAAATAATCATATCTCAAGACGCGACCTACCCCATGATTCGACTGATAATAATGAAAAAAACAACCTATCCTTTATTGACTGTCATTGACATTATTTTGATAGAAAAACAAATGCGAAACAGCAGTTACCTTGTTCCAATTTCACGAAAGGTGTGTTATCGTTAACACGACAGTAATCTGATCAGTTGCGCTGATCATCGGTGAACTTATCAATTATTTTACTTTCAAGGGTAACGTTTCATAGTAGGTACACATTCTTTGATTAGCACTGTGAGAAATTACGAAATTTGACCCGATAAACGATACAGTAACGACTTTTTAGATAGATAAGTGCTCCATAATCGATTGTTTTGTAACTAAATAGTGTTTGAGCGCATTTTGGTAATGGTGGCCAATCTCTGCAACGGCTTGCCATCGACACAAGAGATATACAGGGTGTAAAGAATATCCCCTTGAAAACTGTGACTATGAATTCAGTATAAGGCTTAGGATTAGAAATATCAGCTTTTTCGTACACTTTAACCGTGTATTCTTGTTACTTAATTTTGGAAAAAAAAATGGAGTCTCAAATTGTGGTAACAGTTGACTCGTTGATGAAAATCAATTTTTAACTTCAAATATTAAAGTGTGCAGACACACGTATAGTTCTGTTCAACTTATATCGAGAAGTTAGCTTCGAGTGACAGTCTGCGCGTTATGCAGCTCAGATGATGCGTCCTCTGCGTCCAAATGATACCTAAAATTGTGACCTGTGAAGCTTTACGATAGACTGCAAAGATCCGCAGTCGTAGCTAACATCTAGACTGCCAAAAAGTTTGACCAGTACTATAAACTCTTCCTTACCTGACGATGAGTCTGTTGCCATATCAGGCACAGGACCAGCGACTTCTCACTAATTAACTAAGTATCTTCGTAGCGTGTCGATGATAATTTAAAATGTGGCCCGGAATTGAGCCAAGTGTTTAACGCTTTCAGTAGCGTCCATCAGTTCCTGCAATGAACAATCAACAGGACACAAAGTATCATGTATGCAAAGGGGGAAAGAAAAATCATGTATTAACTCACCCTATTTTTTTTGTTAATGATATAAATAAAACAGATTTTTTTTACAAAGTAAACATAAATGCGCTGGGCCAGAAAAGCCCAATGCGCGTTGATCAATGCTACATGTCATCTGCCTAGCCGTTTCCCAACTGTTAGACTAGGCCGTTTCAAAGGCTTGTACACATTGCTGCAGATCGGTGCGATAAAAAAACGCAACACAGAAAACTTCGACACGAATTGCCAAAATGCGGTTTCGTTCGGCTAAGCGTCCATCTTCCACGATTTGGGAGCCCATTTCTTCGACGACCGTTAACCGTACTGAATGTATTTTGTAAACTAGATCGTGACATGGATCGTAAAAAGAAGTGCACACTTATGTTATTGCTAAGAAGATATAGGAAAATGAATATGCGAATTAATTTGTAAGTTCTTGAGATGCGTCGTGCGAGCTCGTAGATTTTTACGATGCGACGTCGCATCGCAGTTTTGTGTACAAGCTCCACGACCATACATACATGCCTATGTAAATACTAATGCAATTTTTACTAACATTTCTCTCCTTTGTTGTAGGTTCCCTTATTGTAGTAGGATCAGCTTTAGTAGTATGGTTGACAGACTGGGAGTACAAGTACTACATCGACCCCGCGCTCAGTATAGTGCTAGTCATCTTGATACTTGCCTCCGTGTGGCCGCTGCTCAGAGAGTCATCGTTAATTCTCCTGCAAACTGTGCCAACTCATATTCAGGTAAGATAACATGACACCTGCAATCTCTGGTATAACCGTTAGGTGTACCTAATAAGTACACCCAAATTTCTAGTTTTAAGTCCCATGCCATAGGGGGCAAGCCTATTGCCATCAAATTGGGCATAAATCTAGACTGTGGAGCTACCGAAATAAATTCTGATTGTAAAACCTAACAACACTTTGCCCGGGAATTGATCTCATGCTTGTAAATCTTTTGACTGCGTAGACTTGAGGGTAGATTTATTTAGTTTCATGGGACCACACTTAAGTATATGGTTTTAACTTGAAACCTCCACCGTTCCCGGGTCTTGACAGACAGACGGACAACAAAGTAGTTATAAGGTTTCGCCGAAAATCAGTGACGACGGGCCGTGTCGACGGCGCGTTCGTGTTCCAAAAGCCTCAAAGAGATTTCGGCAGACAGTGGCCCGCCAGAGCCACTGCCTGCCAGATTTGCGGGTTGTTCGAAAGTGATACCGCGGCCATGGAACACAAAGAGCTAAAGAATGAGCTGTGGTAGGAGTTATTTGATGATTTATAAACGATAAAAAAATATTGTCTTCACATGGGTACTCATGAAAAAAAAAACAAACAAAAATATATGGTTGACACGGCCTTGACCAATTTTTGCTTCAAGACATTGAAAGGTAATTAAAGAGATTAATGTTCTGTTTGGACAGTTTACAAAATGTTTACATTGCGTTTACTAAAAAAGAGTTTCTCTAATTTACCGCTAAATCTGGGTCATACGGTGTAAATTACAATAGCAAAACCTTGCAAGTCAGGACACCTGCGGGTATAAAGTAACCCTGTAATAATCAATTGCTAAAATATTCATTGTTTGCAATTACATTGTTCATAGTGGAATGCGGAATTCCTATTTCCGATCCACATTTCCGTAGTTCAGCGATACCACAATAAATTGAACTCATTTCGATCCAATAGGTCTTGTGGTCGCGAGCGCAGCTATTGCACGTGAAGCCTGTATGAATGTTTCCAAAGAAACAAAAGCGGATCTTTTGTTTCTTCGAAAAATATATTCATTGTTCAATAGGCTCTCATTTTATTTTTCTATGACTTTAGTCTGCGGTATAATTTTTGATTTCGAGTTTTAACTTTATTGACATGGAGTTCAAATTCAAATGTCAGTCGCCATCTTTTGTCTCTTGGAACTCAAAACATCTGTCAAACATTTTCGAGTAAACAAATCTCAACAGCTTAGCTCTAAATAATATTTTCGTCACGAGCCACTACTTTCTACAAAGTGAATAAACGGCTACTTCCCATTTGGTAAACTTCCCATTTGGTAAACCTCAAATTATACCTACTAAAAAGTTGCGTTTGGTAAACTTTTTATATTTCATACATTTAATCCCATTTCGTAAACATTTCAGTAATTATAAGTGTTGTTTCCCATTTGGTAAACTTTCAGTTGAAATGGGTACAGTGAAGTAAAAAAGAAAACACGAAACTGATAATTTAACATTCATATATTTTTAATAACAGGTACAATAGTCAGATTATGTATATTTATTATACACATTGAAACTTAAAAACAGAAATAATAAATGGCACACAAACAATTCTTGATAATTTGTTAAAAAATATAAGAAAAACCACAGTTCGATTTGAAATCTTCAATGACAAGTTTTATCAGTTCTTTCAATTTTTTATAATACAAGACAACTACCTGTAAAACCGACAAAAATAAAAAAATAACAATAATCACAGATTTGAAATAATAACATAAAAAATAGACTACACTACACAGTTAAAAATCAATAAAAAGAAAAAAGTGATAAGTACAAGCAACTTTTGATAATTTGTTAAAAAATCAAGAAAAATAACACTTCAATGACAAGATTTATCAGTTCTTTCAATTTTTCATCACACAAGACATCAACATACAAAATCAACTTTAAAAATAAACAATAACATAAAGAAATAACTTCACTGCAAAATAATACACAGAGAAACACGACATTCGTATAAGTTTACGTCCATTTGCTCACTGACACCACTGTCAAGAATATTCGTGAATTTGGCAAATAAAATTATCACTGTAATAATGTATTTTTAACAAGATTAAGACAAGATATAAAGTCACTTTTCCATGATAAAATATCTCATCTTTCGGTTTCACATTTGGTGATATATATTTTTTACAGCCTTGTACCACGCAATCTGTTAACGTCATTTAATTTTCATGTAATTAAATGACGTTAACAGCAGTACGAAACATATGCCATATGCAACTAAGGCAAGATGGTGTCACTCCAAACTCCTTCGACACCAACGAATTGTTCTCTTCATTCGTACTCTTTAGCTCTGTTCTTACATATAAGTCACTGATCTAATTTCAATATTAATTTGACATTGACTGTACCATACAAAAATAACAATACTAACAGAGTTTACCAAATGGGAATAAATGTATGAAATAACGAAATGTTTACCAAACGCAACTTTTTAGTAGGTATAATTTGAGGTTTACCAAATGGGAAGTTTACCAAATGGGAAGTAGCCGAATAAACACGGCTGTAACAATATGTTTGGTTATTGATAAGCCGCGGAGTTTGACGTTATTTATTTGTTCAGGTGGATGCGATACAGAGGCGATTGTTGGAGAAGGTCGATGGTGTGCTTGCTGTACACGAGTTCCATGTGTGGCAGCTTGCTGGAGACAGGATCATCGCCAGCGCACATATTAGGTGAGTAAAATAAACTTTCAAGGTTTTTTTTCGTCAATATACGAGCATCCACCTGCACTGCTAAGGTGGTGGATTACTGCCAAGTCTCTTTTATAAAGAAGAGGTCTGTATCCCAGCCGGAGACAATTGTTGGGTAATTATGATGAGTTATGAATGAATGGTGTTAGTTCTGGCACGACCTGCCGTAGACTCTATACTGGGGTCTTGCGCTTATACTGTGGCGGTCTGCCCGTCTTGGGCGGAGCATCGCTGTGTCACCGTAGAGGCGACTGGCGGCGGCGACCTCTCGCATCGGACCCTGGTTCAGTCCGTGATCCGAAGCGAGACGAAATGGATAGCAGGCACTTTTTTTCTAAAAAGTCTAACACTCCCTTTTGCTCCGCCCAGAGCGGGATTATTTGATGATTTCCCATTCGAAAAAAAAAATGTGGCACAAAGGTGGCTGGATTGTATCAAGTGATGGCTGACAGATACAGAGAAAAATATACCATCCAGTTCCCCAGTCAGTGGTATGAAATCAGCTGTTTTGGTTGACAATTTGGTGTTTAACTGCTTTTGCAGAATTATAATAGGATAATACCTACTATGAATTAATGAAATATGTTAAAATTCTTAAATCCTTGCTAATATTATAAAAGCGAAAGTGAATTTTTTTGTTACGTCTTCACCGCTATTTAAATGGGCGAACAGATTTTGATAAATTTTGGTACAGAGATAGTTGGGACTCAGGAGACGAACATAGGCTAAAAAAGGGAGAAAAGGATAAGAAAGAGGGGAGAAAAAGGGAGGTAAAATATTTTTTTTTCACGGGTAAAAGTTAGCGTTAGCCCAAACAATCAACTCAACAATTTTAGACCAATTTAGACCCCCTGGAAAGTCCTATGTATTTTATTTATCTGGTGACAGTTTTCCATCAGTCACTTCGATTGAAGTGTTAAAAAATGTGTATTATTTTTCCTTTTTTACACAACACATCTGTTGATTTCACTCATAGAATACAATTGTGTATTGATAGTCATACGTTCCAATGACAGTTTCTAATTGAATGTTGCAAGCAGTTAGTCACACTGGTCGTTCATTGAAATGTACCGAATTAGTCACACATCCTCTCAATCCGACTGCAAACAATACGAGATGATAAGCCGAGGATACATCCTTGTTTATTCTTCTAGTAGCTTTTGCACGCGGCTTCGCTCGCGTTAAATTCGGGGTAACACAGTTCCCCTTTCATGATTTACAGTTACCTGCTACCTGTAGTTTTTGCCCTTCCGCCTAATTTATTGTAATAGCAATGCTAAGTTTTCCATTTTCTTCCCTCTTCTCCCTCATATATCATCAAAATCGGTTTAGCCATTTAGGCGTGAAGACGTAACAAACAAACGAACTCACTTTCGCTTATATAATATTTTTACGGATTGACACCCGGGACAACGGCTTAGATACACAAGGCACGGACGAATTCGGTGTATAAAGCTACCTGATACTAAACCGATCGCTACACGGGTGAATCCGCGTTCAAAAGCTACTGTTTAATAATAAAATTATCAGTACAATTTATTGAGTATTTGATAAAACTAAAAACAGGAACTGCAATTCAAAAGATAAAAACAAGTGTAAGATATTATGGAGGTCAGGAAGATTGTGACAGTTTAAAATAGCAAAACAACATTTGAACAGAAATGGGACATACTGGCGATCTAATAAAAACGAGAACAAATAACAAAGTGCAGAAATAAGTTCTTGTCTAATATTACGACGATATGCTGAAGAGAGTAGACCTATATATTAGTAATCAAATTGTTTGTTAGTGTATGCTGGGTCGTAAAAAAGCTGGATGAAAAACGATTGCATGTAGCGGAGATGAGAATGTTGCTGCGCCTGTTACAGAAAAAATGAAAGGGAGTCGTTTGTTTTGGTATGGACATGTAATGAGGAGGGATGAAACACATGTGACTAAAAGAGTGATGGATCTGAATGTTGTTGGACGGAGAGCGAGAGGAAGGCTGAGATGGATTGTGTAAGGAATGATATGAAGGAAAAAGGAGTGAATGATGCCGTGACATCTGATAGGGGAGAATGGAAGAATAAAACGTGTTGCGCCGACCCCAAATAGAATGGGGGACAAGGGCAGGAAAATGATGATATATGGTACTTCATCATCACCTACCCCCTTTAATTACCCGCTGCTGGGTATAAGCTTATCTTTTAACTCATATAAGGCAACTTTCTCATTCAAACTGAACCTTTATAAGATCACTTTTTATCTGCCTGTCTGTCGGTCTGTCTGTCAAGACCCTTTATCTCATAAACGCGTGGAAGTATAGAGTTGAAATTAAAATCATAAACTTAAGTCGGGTCGGTCCCTTGGAGCTGTGAGAAAATCAACCCTCTATGCAGTCAAAACACCGTTTATGTCGCAAGTTTTTACGGAAACCCTGGTAAGCGAGTCCGACTCATGCATGGCCTTTTTTTTGTTGGAGTGGTACCAGTTCTGCGTGAAACTCCACGGTCCTGTCACAGTCTAAAACAGATTTTCCCCCTGATTGAAATAATGTCGCCTGACATCTCGCCACCAGATAGCCAACATTTTTTCTGTCATTAAACGCCACGCCATCACAGTTTTACTCCATCCGTCATCTTATAGCGGGAACTAAGAAAGAGATAGTTCTTACCTTCAGCCTAGTTTATCGAGAACATAGCCGCTTCCATTAGGCCTACTATGACGTCTTAAAGCAGAACTTATTCCAATGAGTGAAAGAGATTGTGCTAGACACCCTGTATGGCTCTGTCTCTTTCTTTAAGTTCTGCTTTAAGACGTCATAGTAGGGTAGCAGGAGCTTTAAGACACCGTGCATGGATTCCTGTCTTTGTTCGCATGTTCTGACGAAACTGTCCTTGATTTCTGACAATTTATATCTACCAAGAGGAAACGAAAATTTGTCTCTCAACGGTAGACTGCGTTTAGTACTAAAAATAGGGTCATCGCCTCCGTCAGATGCTTTTCTTGGTATTTCCTGACTGAAAGTCTTTGTTTTCACACAGTCATATTAATCAAGAAGTGTAAACAAAGCGTCTCATAAGATCCAGAAATGCTGTGAATAAATAGTTTAACATTCATTCTGACCACAATATTTCAGTACTACATTATTTTGTCGCTGACTAAAAATAAAACAATACACAGAATATCATTCCGGTATTCCCCTGCCGAGTGAGTCACAAGTGTAAGTACAGTTTTATTAAGTCCTATGTAGTATGGTGCGAGCCTATTTTCATCACTGGCCATAAATTCAGCCTCCAATTCCTCTCAAAAAATCGGCCTAGTGCGAGTCAGATTCGCATTCGGGTTCCGTAGCATTAAACAATATTTTTAACTCATTCTTTATTCTAACTAAATGTAAATTTACACTCAACCGCATCATTTTTATAATTTATTTTGCGGTCATACAAGGTACCTTCTCTCCAAATTTTAACTCTGTGGTGCCAATAGTCTTGGGGTATAATGGCTATGACATACGGACAGACAGACAGACAGTTAAAAATCTAAGAGAGCTCCGTTTTCCTAAAACAAATAACCCATTATTTCTTACTAGCTGGCGCCCACGCGCTTTACCCGCGTTATGTACGAAAAAAAAATATTCCAGACTATAATCTAACTCTGTGCTAAATTTCATCAAGATACGTTCAGCCGTTTGGACGTGAAAGAGTAACAAACATCCATACATCCATCCTCACAAATATTCGCGTTTATTAAGTTGTATATTTGTTGGATACAAATAACATTATTTAGATGTTTAAAAAAGAAAAGTTTTTTAATTTTTAAGTAGGTCAGGTCACGCCTGAAAGTTACTCAGTCATGAAACTGCATGACTTTAAATATTTAGCAAAAAATGAATATATTTTTGCTCTCTTTAGAAAATTGCTTTTTAACCTTAAATATTTAAGTACTATGCGTACTCTGAGATGCAAATACCGATTGTAACATAACACCAGGCTTCATTTGTTTTAAGGATGATCGATGGAAATGAAATATCGATGTCAGACGAAGTTTACAGACTTTTTCCGATCCGAAATGGATGAACAAATTCAATTAGTCTAACAGGCGTTCGCTAAAAAGTAAACAAAACATCACGCCTGTAGTTAAGCCGCGCTTGTATAGGTTTGTCCATGGATGGTCGACCACCCGACATACCCAGTTTCCTTCGAGACTCGGAAAGCACGCTAAGCCGTTGGTCCTGAAGGGCTACTATGACATCTTATAGCAATTCTTATTCCACTGAGTGAAAGAGATGGTGCTAGACAACCTGTATAGCTCTGTCTCTTTCCCTCAGCGGAATAAGAATTGCTTTAAGGTCTCAGCACACATATGGGATCGGAAAGGGATCGTCACCGTATCGCCTCGAGCCGTTCAGAATGGTTTGTATTAAACTCCCTACTGCAACGCACACTAATCGGAATAATAACGTAATCGCCTTGCCTCGGAACAGGCTCCGAACTTGAATTCCCGCGCTTACGGCTCATCGTCCCCGCGCTTACGTTTCTCCGTCCCCGCGCTTACGTCTCTCCGTACCCGAGCTCACATCTCTTCGTCCACCCTTTCATAATTCAAACTGATCTGGTGCCAACCAGGTCAGCCAGGGGGCGGCGAGGCGTAAGCGCGGAGTCGCCTAGCCGTAGCCGAGTTGACGTACAGGCGCTGCTGATACGCTTTCGTTACGTGCATACGGTAGGTTGACGCCTGGTTGACAGCGAGGCGAAAGGCGTTACGGTTACGATCCCATTCCGATCCCATATGTGTGCTGAGACCCTTAAGAGGTCATAGTAGGGCTACTGGTTGTCATTTGTCTTTAAAAGTCGTTACAGGTAGTCAGTGTCCCGAAAGACTGACAACCAGTTGTACCAAGGGGTATCGTTTTATCCGAGGCCCAAAAGTCACTCGATTCATCTAAATGTAAAATTATTGCTATTCAGCTACATCCGGTCAGACTGGAAGCGCACAGACGACAGGCCGTGTCGACGCGCGTTAGTTTTTCACGCGCGCCTTAAAGATATGTCAGCAAAGCAGAGGGGCCTGCCAGGGCCACCGCCTGCCGGGGTTGCTGGTTATCCGAAAGAGATACCGCGGTTCCGGAACAGAAAGGGCAATAAACAGAACATGGGTGGGTTTTCTGACACTCCCCCCCGCTCCGCCCAGAGCGGGGAAAGTTATTTGATCATTTCCCATCCGCAAGAAAAAGGTATTTTTAAGGATCCATACCTCAAAAGGAAAAAAACGAAACGCTTATAGTATCACTTGGTTGTCCATCTGTATATCAAAACCCTTTATCTCAGAAACGCATGGAGATATTGAGTTGAAATTACTCAATTATGTACTCACATCTGTGGTCACTTAGAGCTGTGAAAAATCAACCCTAAGTCCCTAAATCTACGCACTCAAAAGATATAGCCGGTTATGTCGGCTATTTATCTCATTCTGGTCCAAAAAGCCCGATGAGGTTGACGATGGAACGAGTCAACCAAAAAAGCCTATTAACTCGTGACTTGAATAGATCCTGGTTCCATAGTGATTTAATATTTATTAATACTCTGAAAAATGAAAGCACGCCACATCATAATGGATAAGAGGAAATTTAAACTAGTTTTCCTGAAACGAATCAAACAATTTTGCTTGGAAATAAAGTATTTGTATACCTATGCTGCGAATTCAAATTCCCGAAAAATATTCTTATCGTAAGAGGAATTACGAAATATTTCCCTGTGGAAGAAATAAATGCTACAGCAGTAGCTTTACCACTTACGTGACAAAATAAACTCCTATGAAAACTAGGCTAGCTTGAGTGCCACTAAAAATACTTGAAGAAAATGTTGGCACGCTTTTTTACAAAGCCTTGTAGGATAATTAGGAATTATGGTTGGGGTTATACGGCACGCCATTCCAATTCTTTGCACGATATTTTTTTTTATTACCACAAAAGAGTTTGTAAAACCTCTTTCGTTTGTGACTTTAGTTAAAAATAAATTGAGTAACTGACTTACTGTATGCAGCCCTTTCATAAAAACCAACAATAGTTGGAAATAGAGCAACATAAGTGACTGCGTGGTTTTTATTATTTAAATTATCCTATAGGTAACTATATCAACTACAAACAAAATCATCATCATCTGCTGCTTAGCATTTTCCCAACTATGTTGGTGTCTATAGGTAGGCTTCCAGTCTTACCAGATGCAGCTTAATACCAGTATTTTACATGGAGCGACAGTTAGTACTGGGTAATACTAAAACCCTTGTTAAGACTGTTTGTCAGACAGTCGGGACATAGACTACCTGTTACGACTGTCAAAGATCTACAAATGACAGCCGGGACCAACAGCTTTACGTGCTTTCCGAGGCACGGAGGTAACTCGGTATGTAACGGGTGGGCACCCATTCGTAGACCAATTTAGGCAAGAGCGGCTGCTATTATTTATCCACGAGCTCCTTAATATGGTCCTGCGTTCAATTCTTTGGTCGTGAAATTTTGTTTTGTGTTATTGATCTCAAAATATGAAACAATTTAATGAGCGTAAGCGCTATATAGTCCTGCGTTCAATTCCTGGGTCAGGTAAAGTGTAATTAATTTTTTCTCCGGCATTTCTTTAACACTGCCAACTGTGGGTTACTCCAAGTCACTTCTGCTTAACCCCTTGACGAAAACAATTGTGATGTTTCATTGTTTTTACAACATAGTTTGGAGTGGCTATGTTGAACAGAGGGTAGTTTTAAAAGCCGTAATCTAAATTGCTATTTATATGATACATTAGGACTTCAACGTAAGTCAATAATCATTATCACCCATTTATTTATAGGGTTCCGTACCTCAAAAAGAAATAACAGAACCCTTATGAGATCACTTTGTCTGTCTGTCAGTCAAGACCGTTAATCTCGGCAACGCGTCAAGGAGTCGAGTTGAAATTAAAACCATATCCTCAACTAAGTGATCCCTTTGTGCTGTGCAAAAATCAACCCCCTAAGTTTACGCAGTCAAAAAATATGGCTGTTTATGTCTTAACTTTATGCGGAACCTTCAATGCCCGAGTCTGACTCGTCCTTGGCCGGTTTTTATTAATTAAACACAAGCGACACCACTATAACGATATCAATATGTCTGTTTACATTCAATTATGAACCAAATATCCTATCATAACATAGTACAAATTAGCGTACAAATCAGAACCTGTCCATTGCAACTAGGTCAAGTACGTCATCACACTAATATTATAAAGACGACAGTTTGTATGTGTGTGTGTATGTTTGTGACTTCTTCACGCTCAAACGGCTTAACGGATTTAGTACCTATGTAGATAGGTTATATCTTGAATTAAAACATAGGCTACTTTCGCTTGGCCCCGGTACACAAAGGGCAAAAGATGGAACATGTGTAGGTAAGTTTAAGTCAGTAACAGTCTGACACTCCCCTGCACTCCGCTCAGAGCGGGGGAAGTTATTTGATGATTTTCCATCAGTAAAAAAAGGCGACTTTCGCTTATTTCGCGGGTGAAACCGCTGGGCGCAGCTAGTACTATAATTATACACTATTATACCCGTTGAATTTATTTAAACACTAGCTGGCGCCCACGGCTTCGCCCGCGTGATATCGAAAAAAAAGTATCCTATGTGTTCAAAAGTATCCATCCTCACAAACATTCGTATCTTCTATCTATATATATAAAAGAAAGTCGTGTTAGTTACTCCACTTATAACTCAAGAACGGCTGAACCGATTTAGCTGAAAATTGGTGAGGAGGTAGCTTAGAACCAGGAGACGGACATAGGATACTTTTCACTTTCACTTTCCAGGTAAGAGAAGTAGGGTAGGTAGAAAGATACAAAATTGCATTGCAACGCATGCCGGGGCACAGCTAGTTTATAATATAAGTAAGATTGGAAACATTTCCTCCGCCGCGCCGGCTCAGTCTGGGGTTTGCACGTGTCAATAACGGCGCTAGTTGATAAGCAAAGCCTTTTACTGCAGCATGATAAGGTTGATGAAGAGACTGTGTCAACGTCCATACATAGTAGCGTATTTAAACGTGTAATTTGCTAGTTTAAACTTTCATTTGTAATACAATGCAATATCCTTATTTAATACTAGCTGTCTTGCGCGGTTTCTTCTGCGTCTTTAGTTGCTGCCCCGCTACCGTGGGTAGTAGCGTGATGTTGTATAGCCTATGTTACTTCTTGATAATGTAGGTTCCTATCAGTAAAAAAATGGTTAAAATCGGTCGAGTAGTTTTGGAGCCACAGCTACACAATTAAGGCGAGGGATTGTGGCTTAACAGATTTTTGTTGAAATTTGGTATCAACTTTTTTTTTAAGGAATGTAAGGTAAAGCAATGAAAATCTTCCTCTGCTTTGGTCAGTTGGGAGGGAGTAGATCAAGATACTTTATATTATGGGTCCTATATGTTAACATAGGTTAAAAAATTCATTATTCCCGCGGGATGATCAAATAACTTAAATATCATTTTTGCACCGCTGGTAACACCGCGGGGCGCAGCATTTAATTTATAATTTTAAAAGTGATCGTAGTCGCATTCAAGTGTGTTACACCGCATGTTGGAAAAGTTTATTTTTTCATACGAAAACAATTTTCCAGCTCACCCGGTAATGTTTGTTTTTAAAAAACGTTTCACGAATAAATTGCTTTTGGCAATCAGCCAATCCAAACTAGTCTTTGTCCCAGAATCAATGTCAATGAACCAATGCGCCGGCGCCTTCATTTTGCGCCGTTCGTGTATCATCGGTTAATTAAATTATTGACCTCAAACAGATGAAATTAATTTCACGCAATACAATGTTTTGTGTCTCGAAGGGTGGGCGTTTTGGGAGACTGTGTTGTGTGAATGACGTTCAAAAACAAATCTGATTGTCAGCTTAGTTTGTCTAAGTGACTTTTGATTTGATTTGAGATTGTAGCTCATTGAATTGGCACTTGAACAATAGCAGGGCAAAAATGTCAAAGTAAAAATTACTTGATAGTTTTTTTTTTTTTTAATATTTAATGTAAGTACTTAATATGTTTATATCTGTTTTGGTCAAATATTGCAACTAAATTTTATTAACACCAACCATTTGAATTCAAATTAAGCATAATTATACGTTTGGATGACACTGAACTGAATAACGTCAGTTAAGTGACGTTATTATAAATCCAATATGGCGGACTAGTTTTTTTTAATGCACGCCTATGATATGGGTATCAATAAAAGAGTTCGCAGAGAAACGGAATAAAAAATAACATCATATCTGTATTTAGAGGCTTGCTTTAAAAACATGTTTATATTTACTATTATTTTAGTCTTTTTTTTAATTTCCTGACATGTTTCAGGTGTTAGTTAACGCCAAAGTACAATTTCAATACTACCTATCATCCCACGAATGTGTGCTCACACGGACTTAAATTATTGTTATTGTTCTACGTTTGTTTCATCAAATTCTAGAAAATTGTAATAATAGACGAATAGATGTCTCCTATAGTACAGGATTTTCCTAGCAAAGGGGACATTTATCACAAAAAAAAATGTAAAAAAGAACTTTGACGACCTATTGTAACATGCCATGTATTTTTTCTTTTCTTTGGGCAATAAATTATTATTATTTTATTATCATTTGGATTTTATGGTGTGTTATTGTTAGCCCAAATATTGCCTCTGCCGGCAAAGGCCTCTCCCCAAAACTATTTTCACGGATGGGTAATCATGGGTAGACCGATGGCGAGTGTCAATTTTTTTCTGACTAGAATCTACCTTCTTTTGCCCTTTATGTTCCGGGGCCGCGGCAGGTAGCGGCGCTGGCAGGCCCCTCTGTTTCTCCCCACGACTTCCAGTTACTTCTTGGTGTGTAGCTATTTTTAAAGTTTAGTGTCATCATTGTAACTACAATAATGACACTAAACTTTAAAAATAACTATTCAGGGTCAGGTTTTCCGCAACAGGTAAATTATATTAGTAGAAGTAAAATACCGCAACCGCAACCTGTAATAGGTTAAATACGTTTTTGAGGAAAAACAATTGTCATGTTAACTCCCACCCGTCCCTTGCAAGAGCCAGCCCGCGCTGCTGAGCCAGTAAGTTAAAATAGTCCCTAAATAATATCACTCAGATCCAGCCTGTCCCTTGCTGTCCCTCAGCGACGCCCTAAGCCGAGGCTCGTACCCCACAGGGGGTGCCCTTAGCGTGTAGTCGCTTAGTTTGTAAGTTTTTACCCTGGCTGGAGGTCTTAATTTTTAAAGCACCCACAGGATTCGCCCGGTTAAGCAGACGACAACCTCCTTGGTTGAACTGCGAGATGCCATTCATAAAAAAAAAAACATGTTAACTAAATATATTTGTACACCTCTGGGTAAAACATCTCGAACTCAAAAATCTAACTACCTCTAATAGCCATATCAGTTCATATAGTCCTTCTGACCGTTTTCGATCACGGCAACCAATCTCTGCGGAGATTACACACGGGAGATGTTATAGAGCACAAGTGTGTGCAGCAGGCACAGGTACACACTCATACTCCGATGGAACGGCAATACTACACAACAGAAGAAAAATTAGGCACACAACCAATGCCTTTTGAGGTGTCAGACTTGTACCTACTGACTAAAACCCACCCATGTACCTTCTATTGCCTTTTATGTTCCGGGGCCGCGGTACCAAGGACCCCGAGGACCAAGGGCTTAACGTGCTTTCCGAGCCAGGGGGTATCTTACCGCCAACTTGCGAACTCCGGGCTACTTGTAAATTTGTAATGGAAAAACCCAATGAGCTCCAATCACGACCGCGAGACCAACAGAGTAGTTTCAGTTTATTAAGATTAGGAAGGACACCGACTAGAATGGTTACCACGTATTTAGTACAACATTCTGGAGATATTTTTCATCGGAATTTAAAAAAAAAAGTTGCTTAGATTTTGACTGTTTGCATTGCAGTTTTGTTTCAATGTCCGATGAAATTTGTCTATACTTATTCAATCTACGAATGTTTGTGAGGATGGATGGATGTATGTATGGATGTTTGTTACTCTTTCACGTCAAAACGGCTGAACGGATCTTGATGAAATTTGGCACAGAGGTAGATTATAGCCTGGAATAACACATAGGATACTTTTTTATATTATGCGGGCAAAGCCGCGGACGCCGGCTTGTTCTTCACGCAACGCTCAAAAGGCCCAGCTAATAAATTATAAAGAGGAAAGATTTTATTGTTTGTTTGTACAGAATAGGCTTCGAAAATACTCGACCGATTTTAACCATGTTTTCGTCAATACATAGGTAAATTAACGGGACGTAACATATGCTTTACATCATCACGCTATGACACTTAGGAGCTGAGCAGCGAGTGAAATCGTTGCGCACACCTGATTTAATATCAATCGCAAAACACTGGAGTGGTCATTAAGTATAAAATTAATTTTCACAACATTCCCATTGTATACCATATTACTAACCGAGAGCAATACTAACGTTTGTTGAAATAACAATCAATGATAAATGTGTCTTGTTTAAATTATACCGTCATTGCGTGAGATTATCGTTTTGAAAATAACGTGTTTTCAAATTGATATTTTCATGTTTAAGACCGAAGTGAATGCAGTAAATTATCGTTTGTGTTTTTTTTTAATATTTTCGTTTTCAATTAAGGTCTTTTTATTGAGAAAGGTTTTTCTCAAAAGGAAAAACTTATTGGATTACTTTCTTGTCTGTCTGTCAACGCCCTTTATCTCGGGAACGCGTGGAGGTATCGGGTTGAAATTAATACCATATACTAAAGTTTGCTGTGAAACAACCCTCTAAATCTAGGCCGTCAAAAGAACCGTGGCCGTTTGTTGCAAGTTTGTACAGAACCCGCAGTGCGCGAGTCTGACTGCTCTTGGCCGGTTTTTAGATATTAATTTAACAGACTACAAAATGATCCAGTGTGTTAGTAACAATATCACTTAGCTTATGTTATATATTACTGTATTGTCAGACCATACAAGACATATTATGCAGCATAAATAAATGAAAACAGCTTTTGTTCTAAAATGCATTGTGTGACCACAAAACCAGTTTGGTCAACGAGAAAATTCCTTTGTCTGTTATTTACACCTCATATATTATTAGGTGCCTACGCGTTGCCTACACTCAACCTATAGGATAGATTTTTTTAACTTTATAACTATGTACTGTAAAGGTTAAACGAAACAGTTACCTAAGTCTTTACGTGAAATAAAAGTGCATTTAGAAAACTTCAGCGATATAGTTTTAGAATATCATAAATTTACAACATCATCTTTATTGTCGAGCCTAATCTACTATATAAAAACAAGTCGGGGTTTCCTTCCTGATGCTATAACTCCAGAACGCACGAACCGATTTCCACGGTTTTACATTCGTTGGAAAGGTCTCGGGCTCCGTGAGGTTTATAGCAAGAAAAGTTAGGGTAGGTAGGGTAGGTAGAAAGGTAGAAAATTGCATAGCAACGCATGCCGGGGCACAGCTAGTCTGTTCTATATTTTTCATATTCTTATTTTGAACACTTTAGTTTAGAGCAGCGGTCGGCAACCTCTTGGCAAGCAAGGGCCGCAAGGTGACAAATTAAACTAAAGGCGGGCCGCAGTCATTTTACTTGCATTAACCCAAGAAGCCCAATATACCTGCTCATTATAATTGGTCATATTAAATAAAAAAAATAAAAATGCCATTGAAATTTGTTAAAACATAGGGAATGTAATTCGTACACGTAATACTTTTTTTTGTTTTTGGGGTGGGAAATCATCAAATAACTTCCGCCGCTCTGGGCGAAGCGGGGGGTGTGTCTGACTTGTACTAACTAAAACCGACCCATGTTCCTTCTATTGCCCTTTGTGTTCCGCGGCCGCGGTATCTCTTTCGAACAACTCGCAAACCCGGCAGGCCTCTCTGCTTTGCTGACATCTCTTTGAGGCGCGCGTGAAACAAGCGCACCGTCGACACGGCCGGTCCTCAATAGACGGACGAACGGTGAGCATTGCGTCCGCAGGCTCGCATCTACGGTGGCCGGGAGTCGTCTCGCGGCGCCTGGCGCCCGGGGCGACTCCCGCGGCGGCTGGGTTGGTTTGAGGTTCTCTCCCTCAAACGCCCGGCCAACTCCTTTGCTAGCATTGCTGCTTCGCAGAAGGAGGTGACCGCTTCCTATCCCTCTCACTCCGGACTATGGAATAAACCAGGGCCGGACGCGAGAGATCGCCGCCGCCGGAAGTGCTCCACAAAATTCCACCGGCTGTCGAGGACGATTCCCAGGAACTTCATCGTCGACCCGACACCGATGCGAACCCCTCATGCCATCAGCTGGGATCCCGACGGTGGCGTATTCCTGCGGCCATAAAATACCATGTCCTCGGATTTGTGCAATGCCACCTCAGGACCCAGTAGCCGGATCCTCTTCGCGACTATCGCAACGTTGCGTGTCATTGTTTCGAGGAGTGAGGCGGAGAGGAGGATTTCTGTGCGACACCGCACGACATGTCTCGCCGGTTCCACTCTTCAGAGCGCCCGGGGTAGATGCATGATGGCGTCGAGCGCCTCCTGCAGAAACCATACTGGTGCTCCGCAAGATCCCGCCCCGTCCCCACAAGGTGCCCGACGAGGCGGTTTGCAATTACTCTTTCGAAGAGCTTGCCCTCCTTGTCGACCACAATGAGCCGGAATGCGGACGGAGAGTCCGCAAGGCGCCCCGGCTTAGGTATGGGGACCAGTTTCCCCGTCTTCCAACGAAGTGGGAACTGGCCCCTCTCCAAGCATGCAAGCATCTTAGGAGTCCTAGTAGTTGGGGCCCGAGAGCCTCCAAGACCAGGACGCAGAATTTGCCGTGCAAGCCATTGGGACCCGGGGTGGTATTTTTGGCTGTAGAATAGTGTTCAAATGCTCATCTGTAAGACGAGAAGCATATTTATTTTTCTATTATTGACAATTAAAAAATTGTAATGAACTGCTTAGCAAACTTTTTCAACTCGTCAAAATCAGATAGCATTTAACAAGATCATTGGATTCATAGAAGGAGCTCTGATATTATCAGCTAGTATGACAAATTTCAAAGTTACTAAATGCGTTGATTTTGGTAATAATTAAACTTATTTGCATAACATTCACGGGCCGCAAGGAAGACGTCCGCGGGCCGCATGCGGCCCGCGGGCCGCGGGTTGCCGACCCCTGGTTTAGAGGATCCGAACGTCATGCGTCATTACAAACAGCCAGCCTTCTTTAAGTTTTTATTAGAGTAATAAAACCTCCACGGCATTATACCGGGAAAACGAACCTAGCGGATCTTCACGGAGAAAGTATATTCTTGATGGAAGATCTCGTGTTAAAATACGAACTTGGCCAAAATGTGATATGAGTCAACTGATATGAGCCCATTTACGAAAAAATAAAAAATATTTTATAAAATATCGCTGAAAGAGAGACGGGGAAAAACAAATATACTTACACAACTTGTATGAAGCTTATAACAAAATGGTATTTTTCTGTTTATAGGTGTAGAAATTTGTCGGAGTACATGAAGATTGCGGAGAAGGTGAAAGAGTTCTTCCACAATGAGGGTATCCATTCGACTACCATACAGCCTGAGTTTGTGGAGCTGCCTATAGGTGGAAATGAGGTAATTTTTTAAAATTTATTTCGTCGCTAGCATTGTATAACTGCACGCTATCCGTTGCCTACCGCATGCAGTCTGTCCTAGCCACAATATCATGTAAACTGAGGTGAATGGAGACAATACTTCGAAAGGATTTACCTTTAACAAAAAAAAAATAGAGTATTATTCACACTGTACGTCTTCAAAAGCGAGCTCATTATAATATCCGAAAAAAAATATATAAAAACTTTTTATTTCAAATTAGTATCGATCAAAGTAATAACGGCAAATTATTATCTATAGTTCCTATCTTCAAAATCATAATTTCATAATCTAATATGCCTAATAAAATCGTTAGTATCGTTATGCCGAATAATGATAACGTGTCGTAAAATAGTAATATTTCAACGATTATTCGTTAAATTGTCATGATAACATGGAAATATTGATTGTGGCTGCAAGTTCTTTTCTAATCAGAAGGTGCTACCAAGTCATAATCTGATTAGATTTAAATAATATTACACAAAGCGTCCTCGGTACTGTTTGTAAATCCCGAATTATTGCAACACCAAGACAGACCCGATTTCTATCATAATTTAATTGGTATCAACCATAGCTAAAGCCATCACGATATTTGAAGTTTTTAGGGTTCAAAAACTGAAAAGGTCCTATAAGGGTCCGAAAAACCGGGGTTGCGGGTTGTTCGAAAGAGATATCGCGGCCCCGGAACATAAAGGGCAATAGAAGGAACATAGGTGGGTTTTAGTCAGTACAAGTCTGATACTCCTGAAGTCATTTGATGATTTCCCACCCCAAAAAAAGGCTCCGAAAAGCGAACCCTTACAGGATCACTTTGTTTCGTGTCTGTCTGACAAGACTCTTTATCACGCGGACCCGTAGAGGTATCGGGTTGAAATTAAAACCATAGTACTGGGCTGTGGTCTCTTAAAATTGTGAAAAATCAACCCTCTTTAGTCTACGCACTCAAAAGATCATTCATGTCGTAAATATATTCATTTTGTAAAACTATAAAAATTATTTAAAATTTAGATTTTCAAAGCTATAGATGCTGAGCGTTGAAGGACCTTCAACGCTCAGCATCTTTAGCTTTCCTCTAGACTTCGACACGAAAGGCATAAGCGGAAGCTTAAAAAAATAACACATATGTTCTTCCAGATAATAAGCGGAGCGTCAGCCGAAGCGCCCTGCGCCCTCCACTGTCCACCGAACGATCTCTGTCACAACGCGACGTGTTGCGGGCCCAACCAACAGGTGCGTCTTTTACCAGAAGACATTATTTAGTAGCTAGCCACTGAGCCTAACAGTACAAATACTTCGGGTCCTGAAGATGCTCCCTGGCCGAGAGCATTCGCCTATAACGTAACAAGGTTTCATCGTCATACGGGATAAATGATAGTTACATACAGGTTGTAAACGAACTCTTTACGAATACGTCAACCATGCAACCATGTATTCAGTTCAGCAATATAAGTAATTTCGCAAAAAATATTGCAGAGAAGCAACTTTTTTTTTTGGGGTGAAAAATCACGTCTACGTTAGAATTCAATGTTATACATTATGGATGTATTGAAAAGTACAGGGGTCGAGGTGGTCTTAAATAATAAAAAAGTATCTTTGCACCCCAATATGTAACTAACAGGTTCCCAGGTATGGTCAAGAAAAAAACTTATGGCAATAGCAAGAAAAACAGTGCCTTTCCGCTTAAGGGTGCTTCTATAACTTTTACTGCATCGTTACAGGTTGCACATTGTAATGTTCGGTTCTAAACTAAATAAATATAAAATAAATATCTTGGGACAACTCACACACGGCTATCTGATCCCAAGCTAAGCAGAGCTTGTGTTATGGTAACCAGACAACTGATATACATACTTATATAATTTATAAATACATACATATTATAGATAAACTGTTACATTACAAGCGAATGCTCCCGGTGAGGGAGCGCCTTTTAACCAAATTTTTCTTCCAAGTTTAACTCATTCAAATCTTATATCTTTACTAATCTTCCAACTTCCTATTTCCTTGTCTGGTAAAAGAATGAGTCTATTAGAGCAGCTAAATGTATGCAAAGAAAGGAAACATATCGTTCACGGACAAACATCTGAAAAGTGTTTACAAAAATTGAGCGAAAGTATTTTTTGTTCATATGAAAACTGGTTTCATGGTCAAAAATGGTACTTTGTTAATAAACTATGTTGTTATAACTCACACAATCTAAATTGGTTTTGGGATAATTGTTGAAGTAACCCATTGTACATATTATGTATATTGTGTATAAAGTGTAAAGATGGATTTTGAATAAAATAACTTTAGGACCAAAGAATAGTTGTACTAGTCTTTAGGAAAAGACCGAGAAGGTACTGTTCGTGAAAATTGGGGACAGTGTAAGAAAGGTTATGTTTTTATAGCCTTTATTTAGTAGTAGCTGCTGATATTGCTGACAATGTTTGTATAAAGCCTGGCGAGCACAATCTCTTAAGCATATAATGCAAGTTAATAAACGAGAATGTTTTAACAAAATAAATACGCTTCGTTCATCACGTCTTCTTTATCAAAGATTGAAGCGTCTGTTTTTGTTTTGTCTATATTTCACAAACTACACATGGACATTAAATAAATTGATGTATGCTATAACTATTTGCTTTTTATTTTTTAAACCAAATTCTTTTCTTTTTGTCAAAAAATGAAAGTAGGCTTTCAGTTTTTATTATTATTTTTAATTTTGTTTTGTTTGTCAGTAACTTAGCAGTATTATTTGTATTTCGATTACAGTTTTTCACTTTAGAAACGGTAAGGGTTCGATAAAAACTTGTTCAAGGAGATGGTTTCGTTGAAAGTGGACGAAATGAACGACCCGACCCCCTCCGTGTCAAACAATATCAAGATTTTCAATGATAACTGATGTAGAAATCGTTAGATTAAAATTTAATATGTATAGAAGATATATTTGGATGGAAGTTATTTGTTGAATCATGTAGTTGTATTATTATTATAAAAGGTTCATTAAATCATAAGTGATTGTGTATTAATGCCAAATGTTTGTTAACGAGGCTGTGTTCATTTGTTGTAAAAGATTTATAAAAATAGTAAAATGTTTACAATTTACTGGACTTTGATTTCCTTAGATGAGAGTCGACCTAGCTAGCCGTTCTCCGATACTCAACTTATACAAAGGACAACATCGAAGAAATAATTATATCTATATATTACACTTGCATGACTTGGTGGCAAAAATAATCTTATCTATACTGTATTGGACCCATAACACTTAAGAGCACAGTTGGATAACATGGTATGGGCACAAATATCAATAAGGTGAAATGGCTAACTCACAATCCTAAATCCTTATTAATTACCGATTCCTTTCTGGATTCCTTATTACCTTCCTTTAAAAGTCCATAAAATCTAAGTTGATTAAAATGACAGCTGCCAAATTAACGGGACTAGTAGCTTTGGTGTAAACGAAATAAATAATTACGAATACATTCAATTATGCCTGTATTTTATGCTATGTAATTAAGGGTATAAATTATGGCCAATTAAATTATAAAAAAACAGTCTAATAAAATTTTATTATTGGCTTAATTATGTCACATTGACAGCTGTCATAATTAATCAAATTAAATTTTAAGGCATGCACTAAGATAGCCCGTGGGATTCAAATTTACGGACTTTTTTGCAATGTGGTCAGTGTCAGGTTACAAATATGGTTTTACAGACTTAAAATAATCATTAAAATCATCCATACAACCCTCTACGTTCATTTAATGCCATTGAATGACTATTTCATAGAAAAGACATTTTGTTCAACATACAGCCTGACATTGAACTACAAATTGCAATAAAACTTAAAAAAAAAAGAATTTTTCGGGCAACCCTGGTTCATAACCCTCCCACCAGTATTTAAATCAGTGTACAGAAGCAATGTAGTAAGTCAAAATTTTCCTAGGCAGTAAATCCCACTATATTAAAATCGCCCTTGACAGCAATGCGAATAAAGAAGAAAAGATAAAAGAAAATGCTTTCTATAACTTTAGTGCTCTCTAGATAATTGGCCTAGCGTAGGCACTTATAATATTATTCGTCTAAGGAGAATCGAAAGGCATAGCGGTCGCTTTGCCTTCTGATAATTACCGTTGCATATTTTCCGAAGAATACATAATTTCTCACGACCTTAATCAACTACGAAATTTGTCTGACCAATGGCAATTTACTCAGAAGTAACATAAAGGTAATCATTTACTTTATGTCAAACGCACCCAGTTGGTAGACTATTTGTAACATTGAATTGATGTAGACATTTGGCATGTGTTTTTATTTTACCACTCAATATTTTGGTATTGTGTAAATATAATAGTAGGTAGACACACAAACACACGTTTTCCTCTAAGACAAGTAAAAATAGAAATGGTGGCAATTCCTATTTTTGGCATAAAATTTTAAGGCATAATATTGTTTAGCATAACATTTTTGCATAAATTATACTAGCATTATAATCCTTTAATTTTGGATGGGTTAGTTTATGACTGTGCTTCACAAAATAATGCTCTCTATTATTATGCCAACAGAGTCTATGGTAATTAACAGATTGGCAAACATTAATGCTTAAGAATATTATGCATAATGAATATTATGCATAATAAATATTATGAATAATGAATATTATGCATAATGAATATTATGCGTAATGAATATTATGTTGAATTTCGTTATGCCAATGTAAATTATGACAGTATATGCTTATCATTAGTAAACCAACACAAATATTAAAAAAAAAATATCATACACGCATAACAAAACGTCGTATGCGACACGAAAAAGTTTATTAAACATAAATTTGCAAAAAGTATTATCACACCATTCAAACAGTATTTATAGCTAAATATCAATATTACGTATATACGCTTAAAAATATAAACTATGATTGGAGTACATTATCGATGCGTATTTATAAATCTTGTTGCTTTAGAACTTTTGTTTGTTATCTTTGAAGCTGATTCTTATCACTTATCAGATATGTCTAGTATTTGAAATAGATTAGTAACACTTGAGCGTTATAGTTTTTCTGTGTCAATTTAAAACTGCTGTGACCTTCACTGATGGGTTGATACTGGATGGGTAAAAATCTTTTGGGAATTTTCATTTTGGTGACACCACCGTCCAAAAGGTTTTGAATTATTTGACCAGTCTAACTTCCGCCATTTTATTTTAAAAATAATGACGAAAAAGACGCCTACTATATTAATATAAACAAGTTTTGTACGAGACCAAATTTCCTCAAGCGTCACGTTTGGTATAAGCCATCAGGTGACAATCTTCGCCATATGCAATAAAACGTGACGCTTTGGAAGATTTGCCCCTTACTTACCCATAAGTAAGTCACTAAGAATTTCTCCTGTATCGTGGGTGCTTTCACACACTTCAAAATTTAAACTCACACCCATACGGCCACAGTCTTCGAATTGATACCAACTATTGAATAGTACAGGTTTGAAAACGTGGCCGTTATAAATGGCGGAAGACAGGCCACGCTTCACACAAAATTATTCCAACCCCTTTTGGAGCCACCCAACCTCATATAATACGACTTTCATTGAAATTCCAGGATTTCCAGGAGCAGAACACTCCTTCTCCCGCAGTAACGCCGTACCTCTGCAGACAGCGGACCATGGGATCTAGAACGGAGTCTATGTGTTCCACAAACGGCGCCGGCGCACCCGGTCGGCAAGCCACGACGTGGAACCTTGAAGCTTTAGAGTGCGGGTTAGTAGAGTAGAGGAACTTAGTAGCGATGGACCTGTATGATTATATCGATTTGTCGATATGTTATCGGTGATATCACGTTGTTTCTAACGGCTATTTGTGATTAAGGATTGTCGTAAATTATCTAATGTTGTTGTAGTTAGTTGGAAGCAGACCCAGTGATGTTGAAAATGTTTTTACAAGTTTTACCCCCGAATACTGAAACGTCACTCAAAATTTAAGTCCCACTTAAGTTTAACAGAGACTCAGAAGTGACGTTTGACCATACAAAAACTAAAGTTTAAGAGCTGCTCAAATGTTAAGCAGCCCTCACATTTTGAGTGACGTTTCAGTATTCGGGGGTTAATAAATTAACCTATTCGGGGGTTTGCATTTCATTTATGAAAGAATTATTATGAGGTTTTTTTTAAAAATGGCTTCGAACTTACTGTGGTTTTTAAATGTTAAGAAACATCGAGAGAATATTGAGTCTTTCTACATAGCCCAAAAAAGATTTCTGTTATTAGTGTTTGGGTTCGTATTTTACATTTTGAGGCTCAATCGGAATTTTGAAGTATTATCTAGCAAACATAAGATTGGACTTTTTCAGTTTTTTCGCTGAAGTTTTTACCGACAGATGTCTTAATATTTTTAAGGTAAAATAGTACAATTAATATAGTATGTAGAAAGAAGTCTTCTATAAAACGTAATTTCAAAAGCACTAACCACGTCTGTTAGCGCAGTATTGTAAACGAAACGCAGCTGAATGGAAGCTAAGAAATAGATAGAAAATGTTTATAATTTATGTTAATGTACTTCGCAATTAAAACGGCAGTCGCATATAGTAAGGGAGTTTAATAATAGTGTTTTTTTTAGTTCCCTGCTTCCGTCGCCTATGGTGGATGGCCGACTTGCGGTCTGACACCTGAACGGGCCCGACTGAGCTGTCACGGATTAACCCCGTCACTTTCACTACACTTTAGCTGTGAAATTAGTTCCATTGTTATGATAATAACATTTCGAACACTGCAGCGTGTATTAAAAAGGTGTGTTCATGTGTAAAGTGGTGGTATGCACGACGGTCAATCAAGTTATACAAACCAGTATAGGCTGATCTCTAATTGTATGAGAAATCTGTTCAAAGCGGGGCCATGTTGTGCTGGAAATGTATATTTTGATGTGTCGCTGTGTGTACATACTATCAAATTTAACAGCATCCTCTTTGGGACTAACTTTTTAATCGCGAAAAAATACATTCAGCTCTTACATACTAAATTTCCTGTTCGAGACATTTTTAATTCAGAATAGATCATATTTTTTTGCTGTTAGGATATTAGTCCCGGGGAGAAAATTGTTAAGTTTGATGGTCTGTACCATTACCCTAAATATGATTACAGCTTTTTAGTACATTATGTATAGAAAAAAGAAACGATTGTGTGGTTTGATGAAACCACGGTAAAAGTGAAACTTTTTTTCACATTATATACATTTAGACGTCCCTACTCCGCGGCCGACCGTCACGCGACATGCAACACACAGACGAAAAAGTTTGAGACGATGTAACAAAAGTTTCACTTTAAAACCACGATTTTCTAAAGTGTCATCTAAACGATCCATCTCATGTGCTGCTGTTGTAACTAAAATTTGATAAATCTCACTACATTACCTCTAGAAGTAACTTCATTCATTAGTGTTACGGCCTTTCACATTTATTAAATTAAGTACTTAGCTTATCTAAATTGTTACAGACGCTTAGATAAAAGTAATAATAATGTTTTTTATTAAAATAAAAAATTAAAGGTTTAATATTTAATGTATGTTATAAATTTATAATATAATTCAATAACACTATCTGGATGAAAGATACAACGTGTTCTTTTTAAATAACAATATAGGAAAACAATGCGATATATAAACCATAATTTTATTGAATAATTAATTTTGAAATTATTAAAAAAAATAGTGAGATGGAACCCTCGCAATTTTGAACTGATAACATCATTGTAGCAAGTCGATAATAAAGAAATATATAATTAATCTTTCAATTTAAGTAGCATTAAGACAAGTTTTATAGGATACCTACTGTATTACCTTGTATAAGGTATTTCACAACTATTATGTGGATGTGAGCTGTTTTATACCAAAACAATGTTAAATGCTTTGCAACGTGAGTTATTATATAAGATAATTTATATTGTATGAATAATTTAAGTCTTCAAGGCAACAATAATGTAGCAATTACCACAGTTAAAGCAATAAAACGAATATATAAATCAATTAAAATCAGTATAGGATTTTTAAGAAAATGATAAAACTTGATTCTCGCCTTTAGTAACCATACTAAAATCTTGTTACCGTGTAAAATATAATTACGTAACCCATTATTTTGTATCCAACAGTTTTATTTTCAAAGTACACGTCTCTTTGAACTAACGCACTGAAGGGTTTTTTTTTTATAAATTTTGGATTGTTTATCCCTGAAGTACAATGCGCATATTATTATTATATATTGTCTTTTTGGTGGCATTATTTTTGTATTACAATAACAAACAGAGTTGTAAATCATAGGAAACTTACGGGGAAAACGAGGTCAATGAACTGATAGTGATCTTCCACGTGGATGACGCAAGGCACTGTCTGACAATCTTATCTGTAATAGATATGAATGTCTAAATATACATGTAATTGATAATTATGTTAAGTATTTCTTGTTTATATCAAAAGTGCAGAGGCAACTAGCAACTACTATTTAAAAGAAGACGATGCGTCGGAAATAACAAAAGTTTTTAAAATTTAATTATATAGGTATTATAGTCACAAAATATTTAAAAGTCTCACTAGTAAATTAACTTGTTTCCAACAATATTATTGACGCTTTTAGAAAACTGCGTCAAGCCTGTTTTTACAATTTGATTGTTAATATGAAAATGAAAGAGTATGAGACCTAAAGTTAATCCCCGTTTGGGAAGTAAATTAAAACATTTTAGTACCTATCTAATCAAGTATTCTTTTTTATAGATTTACAAAACATTCAACCCTCTTTACATAAAGATAGGGTTTCTTTCTTATTACTTAAAAATGTGATGAAATTTGTAGTTATAAGTAGTAATGGCTGAGTTAGGCTAGCATTTCATAGATAACGACATTAGAACATTTAGCGGGTAACTTTGCAATAATAACTTAGTTAGATAATCACAATTTAGCAAAAAATAGTTATTGCACTTGCGCCCCAAAATTATAAATGAATTTTATATTCCCTCTATTTTTTACTATTTCGCTTTGCCCCTATTTGAACTTTTAAAGTGACTGTGAGTGAAATATTTTTAATCATATTTGAAGGAGATTAAAAGCAAATGGGTAGGATCAAGCAATGATTTTTCAAGCATTTACTTTACAAAAACCGCTGACTGTACTATGTATATGTTAATTTTCGAAGATACATCGACACCTAACTGTTAAAGTCGTGTTCACTACATCATACCGAATAAATCGAACGTGCTCATAGAAAATTTACATGGATAAAGAAAAAAAAAATGTTTTGCTGCATAGTTCAGTTACACGGACAGCTGTCAAATATCTATGCTTAGCCTATATTGTTCCACTGCTTGCCAAAAGCCTCCCCCATAACCATCCGCTCTC
Organism: Ochropleura leucogaster; assembly: GCA_958449745.1. Taxonomy (NCBI): domain Eukaryota; kingdom Metazoa; phylum Arthropoda; class Insecta; order Lepidoptera; family Noctuidae; genus Ochropleura; species Ochropleura leucogaster. The sequence continues at coordinate 14,412,684 of OY288206.1, read as the reverse complement.
CGTGCCGTTTTCTCCGGCCAGTCTCGTAAACGCTTTAAGCTACCACGCCAGCCTTTTCGGCAATGACGCCAGTCTTCCGGCACCCACTGCGTGACGAATCTGGCTACTTGATCTTGTTGAGTTCTGCCCGCCCAATCCCACTTAAACCGGTACAGTATTATTGCCCACACCAGCAATTTCAGCTTTTAAGCTTGTGGTAATGTGAATTCTGTTGCTGAGCTTAAAACCCAATGCGCTGCAATCGATCGACTTTTGGCAAACCTTAAATTCAAGCGACTCGATCAGGGACCAAGTTTGAGCACCGTAGGTTATGATGGACAGTTCACCCTTTTTTTGCGGATGGCAAATCAAATAATTACTCCCACTCTGGGCGGAGCGGGGAGGAGTGTCAGACTTTTACTGACGAAAACACACCCATATTCTTCTCTTTTGCCCTTAATGTTCCCCGGCCGCGGTATCTCTTTCCGAACAACCCTTCACCCCGGCAACCGGTGGCCCTGGCAGGCCCCTCTGTTTGGCTGACATCTCTTTGAGGCGCGGGTGGAACACGAACGCGCCTTTGACACGGCGGGTAGTAAGTTATCGATGAAAAACTGGTGCGGGTTCAGAACGATGTATTGAATATGAAGCAACCGTTTGGGCGTCGATGGCCCTTTTTGTATTTCCCCTGATTCAATCGCAATGATTTCAAATAATTTTGGATTTATATTTTATGATTTTAAGATTAAGTTTCTACGTAATATGATATGATGAATGATGAACTTGTATGGCTGAAGTGACGCAGTTGGGTCACTGCTCAATATGAAGAATCAAATGATATACCTAGCTAACATTGTTTCTACAATCGGCTAAGTTTTCGCCGCTTTTCAACCTCATATCTAGACATCGGATTAATTGCATTTACATTTTTGCATATGCAAATGCATGATTCATACATTTTTACAGCTTTATTGCATATTTTAATGTTGCCTCCAAAAATGTATTGACCGAAGCCGTTTCAATCAATATATTTACATCGACAAATTCTTCAGTTTCCAAGACAAAATTAATCACCCAGCTTATGTCTATCTATCTGCATATTTAAGTAGGCATTGCATTTATATTATTTTAATATTCAAATGGTTTTTTTAGTAATAGAAATCATTTGATTGCTAAAATGTAGGTATACAGATATGGTTAGTTTTGCATTTCAGTTATTTTTACCATAGTCGGGATTTTTAGTTTTTTTTATTACATTTTTATATTCAGTGCTTAAACAAGCATTTTGATAGTGCATATTGTCCGATGTCTACTTAAAACTAAGCATATAAGGTTTGAAATGGTCACCAAACTATGTCGTGTGTACAAACTTTTTAAATAATATTCAACCTTTTTGGGGATTGCGTCTATGTTTTATCTCATTGTAATAATGTTCTTTTTTTAATATTTTTGTGCAACATTTTGTAAAACAATTTTATTTATACACAGACATGGGTGAAATGTTTTTTTTTAATGGAATCGTTGATACATGAAATTAATGTTAAGTTGTGATTGCGTTTCACAGTTAAATAAAAATATGTATTGAAACAACAGGTTGTTTGAATTTTCTTTATTGAATATACTACAAGTTCTGCCCCATTAAAAATTATTGTGCTTTTTATTGTGCTAGTGTTTATCATAATTAAGTAATACCATAGATTTATGACTAATTCACACGCCCTTAAACTAATTCTCGTTTTCACTAACAATAAGCAACATCTAAATTAATGCATAAATATTCTGGCATTGTTGTGGTTTCCAGTCCCGATACTGGGCAAAGTGTGATAATTTAAAATTGCGCTTTTTTAAGTCATTAATTTAGATGCAGTATAATTGAAAACTGGAATACACCTATATTTGTACTTGAGTTAGCTTATAAATATAAATAAGTTTAAATTGTTCTTCTGTCTATACCGTTACACAGAACATGAAATTATTAAGTATATATATTTTTTTTTGCGTCCACCAACTATAGTTAGACTGTATGAAAAACGAACAGCAGTCATCGTCGACTAAAAGGGTGATGGATCTGAATGTTGATGGACGGAGAGCGAGAGCAAGGCCAAAGAAAAGATTGATGAATTGTGTAAAGAACGATATGAAGGAGAAAGGAGTAAATGATGCCGTAACGTCTGATAGGGGAGAATGGAAGAAGACAAAGTGTTGCGCCGCCCCAAATAGAATAGGACCAGGGCAGAAAAAATATGAGTTATCGGCGACTAAAAATGTTTTTGGTTCAGCTTGGTGTGAACACGTTATAACTATAAAATAACAATAAAACACTGACAGAAGAGAGGTATTTTCCATGTGTGCATTATAATAAAATCAAAACGAATATTCCTTCTTATAATAGCGATTATCGTAAATTTTCCGTTGATCTTCGTTACTTATCTGATCTGTAGAGGAATGACGAGGGAGCTCTAGCAGGAATAAGTTTCTTTTCACCATTAGCTGTCTCAAATACATAATATTCTCTGCCGTTTATAATTTTCGTGCGTGTAGTCTCTACGTTGAAACGAGGATTCTTTCCAAATAAGGAATCGTAAGGTGGTGGACGGCTGTCATCATGGCGCGACAATTTTTTGCTCATTTTCGACTTCTTTGTCTTTGATTTCTTGTCTTTGTTTAGTTTGGCGGACACGTAACGTTTTATGAATATCTGGAAAGAGCAAAGTTTAATCAATACTTGAGTATGTGTTGAACTATAGATCTGTGACTTATTCTTGTGAAGAAGGACTATTAAAAAAATACTCAATACAAAGTTTTTTTTTTAAATATGCCGTGTATAACAAAACCAAATCATTTATTTCTTTGCAAAAATGTTGGTGTATTATGTAAGTAACATGGTAGTGTATAGGTGTATTTTGTAATTAAGTTCTTCATATTTTAACAAATCATCGAGTTAAGCGGTCATCTTTACTAATATTATAAAAGCGAAAGTGAATTTGTTTGGTTATTATCACTTCACGCTTTAATGGCTAAACCGATTTTGATGAATTTTGGTACAGAGATAGTTGGGAACCAAGAGACGGACATTTAAAAAACAAAAGTGGCATGTGAGGGAGAAAGAGGGAAGAAAAGGGAAAACTTAGCGTTGCTTTTACAAATCAATAAGGCGCAAGGGGAACGGTGTGACCCCGAATATAACGCGAGTCAAGCCGCGGACAAAAGCTAGTATTACTATAATTATCTCGATTTAGTTCCGGGTGTTTGATATACCACAGATTGTCCAACTTTGAAAGCCTGCACAACTTTTTTTTAAATTATTAAAAAACTAAATCAGACGACCTGGTTGGCGCAGAGATCGAGGGTTGGTTTCCCCACGGAAGTTGTTTCGTTCTAACGGAGTTTGTTTCGGGTCTCGCTGTTTGTGTATGTGAGTTTAAATGTTTGTAAACGCACCCCCGATATAGGAGAAATTCTTAGTGTGGGGTAACGTTTAAAAAAAAAGAAAAATAATCTTACCTCCGCCGCAAATACAGCAACAGCAATAGCAGACCCAGCAACCATCACCAGATACGTCATAAGAAGATCACTGTTCCTGAGCTTTCGATCCTTGGACTGCAAGTCTAATGGACAGATCTTGGTACTCGGCAGATCAGCTCGCTTCAGGAAGTCCAGAATGCCAGCTTGGAATATCTGGGTTAGTCTAAAAGAAAGTAGTTACTAGGTAAATATTGTTTTCTAAAAACTAAACGCTAACAGTATTTTACATGAAGCGGCTATCTCACCACCACAACCCTGTTTACTGACTAACCGGGTGTTCTAATAAACAAAAACGATTCGTTTTGCTTACGGATAGTTGTATTTTAACATACGTCTCATAGAACTTACTAGCGACCCGTCCCAGCTTCGCACGGGTGTTACAAATCTTTGAAAATCCCCACTTTTCTCTACTATAATATGTATGTATTATACATAAAAACCTTCCTCTTGAATCACTCTATCTATTTAAAAAAAAACGCATCAAAATCCGTGGCGTAGTTTCAAAGATTTAAGCATACATAGGGACAGAGAAAGCGACTTTGTTTTATACTATGTAGTGATGTCAAAATACTACCATCCATAAGCAAAACGAAGCGTTTTCTGTTTATTGGAACCGTTAGTACCTACTCGTAACGACGAAGATTTACAGTTGAGTCGGACTCGCGCACCGTGGGATCCGTATAAACTTGTGACATAAACAGCCAATTTTTTTGACTGTGTAGTTTCAGATTTTTCATTGCTGTAGTCCACAGACTTGAGTATATGGTTTTTATTTCAATTAGAAACGCCGCGTTTCCAATTAGGGTCGTGACATTCAGGCAGATGGACAAAAAAGTGATCCTATAAGGGTTCCGATTTTTCCTTTCGAAGTTTGGAACCATAAAAACCCTTTTTGGAGAAGTCGGCTAATGAATGCATACTTACACAGGATCGAATAAGCCTTTCAACTTGCTGCCGACAGGATATGCAAACGCCCTCTGTTTCTTCATAAAAGCATTAGGAGCAACGACATAAGTACACTTGTCAGACTCGTCCACATCTTTCTTCGACGTATAGTCGTTGTACATGAGATGGTCTACCACTGTCTGCTCCTTGACCAATACTGAGCCCTTCTTCACGGCTTCCAAGAAGTCTTTGTCGTTACTCACTGATAAGAATCGTGCTCTACTGTTACTGATCATCGCGTTCAAGTAATATAGCTCTTCGCCATCCTGCAGAAAAACAAAATGACGTAGGCAAATGTACCTAAACCTAAGGTTAGGTGTTTTTGCGTAAGCAATCATCAAATAACTTCCCCCGCTCTGGGCGGAGCAAGGGGGAGAGTGTCAGACTTGTACTGACCCACCCATGTTCTTTCTATTGCAGCCCTTTACGTTCCGGGGCCGCGGAAACTCTTTCGAACAACCCACAACCCCGGCGGGCACTTAAGGTTAGGCTACCGTGTCGAAGACACGTTAGTGTTTCACGCGCGCCTCAAAGAGATGTCATCTAAGCAGAGGGGCCTGCCCGAGCCACTACCTGCTGGGGTTGCGGGTTGCCCGAAGGACATACCGCGGCAACGGAAAATCCGAAAGGGTGAGGCAGAGGTGTACTTAATGGTACATACAACCTCATTATATTTAAAGTCCATTGTCATAGTAGTCGCCTCCTATGACATTGGCCTATTACCATCAACTGGGCACAAATCTACACTGACAGATCTTCCTGACGGAAAATGCATATAACAATTTGGCCGATCCGGAAATCATGTCCAGGACCCAAAGCTGAACAGAGCTGACATCAAATGTCCTTACAATGCCATTTTTCATTGTTACTTACCTAAAGATGTCAAATAAATCCAATTATCAAACTTACAGTCTTAACAACATGCTCTACGGAGCTGCCAGCCGATGCGATCCAGCGGTAGTTCTTCTGGTACAAGTCTCGAGGATACTCAATGGCCAGGGTAAACTTGGACAGCGTGAGGAAGGCAGTCAGGTTGGCTGTGTAGAACGCTGAGAGTAGGATCATGAACAGCCACCAGGTCACGAAGAGTACGCGGGTTGTGTCTAGAAAATTGTGTAAATAGTAACCGTCAACAAAAGAGATAAGTAACCAGATTAGGCAGTATTTAAAAATATGTCAAGCATCATCATTTTCCTATTCTTGTCCCATTATATTTGTTGTCGGCGCAACACGTTTCCTTCTTCCATTCTCCCCTATCAGACGTCACGGCATCATTTAGCAGTGGATTGAATATGATGACACCTAGCTCTAGAAGTTTATATCCACAAAAAAAAACTTGTACTGACTACTGAGAAGAGAATCAATCGTCGCTAGATACGATCGATGCATCATTCGGGTTTTGTTTAGACACATGATGACATGACATTTAATTACTGCACTACGATTAGGTTCAACATGCAATGTATTTCATACGGGCGCTTTTTTTTTTCATTAATCGCATCAAGAGCTTTCATATTTCTCACTGCTTTTTTTTTCATTAATCGCATCAAAAGCTTTCATTTTTCTGTTTTCACCACGGATAACAATTACTTAACTGCTCAAATCCCTATAGCCGGCCTAATTTTTTTTAAGAGCAAGGAGAGGTATTTTTAAGAGCTTCATTAATTTAAAAAAATTAATTGTGTTTATCACACATCTTGATCAATTGTAAAATAATTTGCATCTTAACAGCAAATTGACATTTATAGTTTTTAATTCAAAAACATTTCAATTTCTTATTTTTGATATTAGGCTGGCACACTTTTAGATTTTCTACAAGCTGAGATTTTTTTAAATCATAGTTTCATAGCGATTAATGACAAGAATAATAATTATTATTAATAGTTCTGTTATTTAATTTCTTTGTAAGTTTAAAAAACATCGTTTGATTCACGTGGGATTTTGTAACTGCTGTTCTCGGCTCTATGACACCCTCGCGTAACGGCTCGTGTGTTATTTTCGCCTCGAACGTAATTACTAAGTTATAATATACCTATGTTAATATTATACCTACTATTTATTTGTCTGTTTTGGCTTTACGCACACCGGTTGTAATATCTGAAACTCTGCGGTAGATATCAGACCAACTGCGTGTTATGCGTGTGTCAAACGGTGACGCGTACGCATTCGGTCTGTTCAGGCCGTAATTCTACAGGTCAAGCAAACATTATTTACGAACGTGAATCAAACCCGAGGTGAAATGAATCGTAGCGCCCAAACTAGCCATTGCTATTGTTGATACGAGTAACTAGATATTATTGGGAAATAATTTTGTGTTCACCAAAAATACTGATCGTGCACCAAATATTCTTTCGTGAATGCTAAAAAAATGCGTAGGTTAGGTTAGGTTAAAACTGCGACCCCCTACGCACGAGCCGAGCGAGCGGAGCGAGCGGTGCCGCGGCAGCGGCCGGCGAGTGCCAGTAACGACTTGCATTAATAGAAAATGGATAAAGATATAACACTTTTTTATTGTAGTGCTGTACACAACAGTATAGTATAATTGATTTATTTGATGAGCAAATTTAGTGTGCAATTCAGTATTTTTGGTGATAATTTCGAATATTTTGATTGAAAAAAGGGGATTTACAGTTAAAGTATTAAATACCATCCGATATTATTGTTCATCGTTAGGCCAATATTACCTATTACAACTCAATGCCGAGTCTATCGATCAATCTAACAGTCAGTCACATAGATATCAGAAGGTCAATCAGCTTCAATTCGGGCATACGGAAACAGGCATCAGTCGTGCAATTCTCTATGGATACGGCATCGAGCTTAGCACTGCCGCAGCGTCAATTTTTATAAAGAGTCGTTTGAGGTCGTCGCTGCGCTCAAGGCTGTATGAGAGAACAGCACCAATAGTCATTTAAAGCTACTTATTACTCATTGATTGTTTTTTTTTCCCTGGATACCCACATATCACATATGTTAAGTTACCTTGTAGGAACTTAAAGCCTCGAGGGGGTCACGTACTTTAATATAAAATAAGTAATCAACATCTGGGGTCGACTTCCAGTCTATCCGGATGCAGCTAAATACCAGTATTTTACATGGACCGACTGCCTATCTGCCCTCCACAGCTCAGCTAGTATTGGGTAATACGATACCTCTTGGTAAGACAAAATAATAATAATAAGTAGGTACCTTTAACCTTATATTACCTTTTAAAATTACCGATATCTATCTAGAAAACTAAACGCTTTACACCCAAAGTTACTAAAGCAAGTCTTTCAAAACTTCGTCATTAATCAACGGACATAATTACAGTAATCAGGAATGACCTGACAAATATTTTGACAATGATCATTAACACCATTTTCATTTGTGATTACTTTTCGTGTCGCACATGGAAAGTTGGAAGGGTGTGACAAAAAGTGATAGATTACATAAACCATTAGTGTTGATACGATCTAGGGTAGGAATTGACCGCGGTTATGAAACTAGTTTGTAATGTTCGTATATCATCATTTTGATGGCAGCTCAAACATAATTTTTAGGTACCTACTGCGTCGTGATTTCGATCAATATTTTTGCTTGTTTATACAATCACCATATATTTTTATACTTATTGAACTCTTTTTTTGGTAGGTACCTTAACATTAAAGTCGCTACTGTTTGATTTACTACCCTCATAATGCGATAGGGCTTAATCCGATATTTGCTGACTTTCGCTCTTTCCCGATGTTTGTGCGTTTCGTATTTTTTGCTCGTCGAATTTATACATTTTCAACAGGTTTTTTCTTCCATTTCTCCTCCGTCAACCATTTCACTATCTTTTACTCAGTTTTCTTTTATTATCATTTCTCACGCAATCCAGTCAGCGTTTCTTTGGTCTTCCTCTTCGTCTCCATCCACCAATGAGCGAACTAACTAACAATACTAACAATACTAACTGATAATAAAAATCTGATTTCTCTCACAGCCGATCTAACACATAATTAATTAATTAATGTCCAAATAATTATGATTGAAAATTGAATAGTGCGCTTTTATTCTGCTTAGACACTTCGTACTACTTAACATCCAAAAGTGCCTTTTAATGACTAACTTCATTAAAAGATTTGACTTTGACTTCGGACATTAAAATCCTACCAGCATAACTAAGAAATTTAGTTTAATAACAAGCGTTTGTGTGGTGTCAACAAAGTTTGGAACTTACTTGCTTCAGGAGCCAAATTGGTCCCTTGCTTGAGGAAAGCGCTGTAGACGAACCAGAAGCTAGGTTTTATCGGTAGAACACCTTCGTCGTCCGTGATAAGCTTGCTTCGTACTCGCGTGAAGAATGTGATGCAGGGCCCGAATGTAAGAACTGCTGCCAGGACCAGGTACCTAGTCAAATGTTGTGTTAACAAGTTGTAAGGACTGAGGGGCCCGTCAGAGCCATTATCTACCGGGCTCACGGGTTGTTCGAATCAGAAACCGCGGCCCCAGAACACAATGGGCAAAAGAAGGTTTTCAGTCAGTACAAGTCTGACACTCTCTTTCGCTCCAGAACGGAAGAAGTCAATTTATAATTCCCTGGTCAAAAAAAAGAATGGAAAAAGACTGCAGAGAATTTGGAAATATCTAAATCTATAAGCTAAAACGTTGGGATTGGGTATCGAATATTCCCTATCATAAGGCATTGAATATGTATACTGTCATATTTTGCTGGCTTTTACTAAATAAAACAATCTAGACAAGTTCCGTCAGATTGCACTGGCTAATCCTAGATTCTGCTGGATCCTGGAAGATTAGCTAAGGTCGTCTATCTTCTTCAGTATCTAGCGACTAGGATCTCATGTCCATGTTACAAAACGTCACTCAAGACTCAAGCATGGCTTAAAACCAAAGTTTAAGTTAATGTGGAAGTGTAGTAAAAAAGGAACGACATTTTAAACGCAACCACAAACTGGCATGACAGACGTTTTAGTATTTTGGACTCTCAAACAATCGCCTTACCACACAAGCTCGTTAAAAGGCGCGAGTAGACCGGACCCGGCAGCAGATTCCTTAGGTCTCTTCAGCATCATCACCCATACGCCTTCGTCCAGGTCTATAGAGAACGACACCTTCTCCCGGTAAGCTATTAACGTCGGCAGAAACGCTGCGGCCAAGTCCACTCTCTGCTTGGAAAACGTTCAAAATATTGGTATATTTTCGCTATGGTTACCGGAAAATGGGATGCCCAATAGATAGGTTTCCAATCGATAAGAAATACATGTACGGTCATCGAAATACATATCTGGACATAGTCCGCCGAGCTGCCTTTGTCTAAGTTGTAGATAGCTCGGCCAAAGCTGGAGAATGAAAACTAAACATTTTCGTCACACAAAAAGTAAATATCGCAACAACTTACGCTGGTATTAAGAAGTCCTATTACAGAGTCATCAGCCACCTTTGTTCCCAACTCATAGTTTCTTCTGGGCTCAACCACTTCATAGGTAAAGTTAAACTTTTCCCGTAAAATGTCCATGACGATAAAAGCCACGCCTCTGCCGACCACCGTGCCATTTTTAAATTCTGTCCAACTTAGAGGAGTGTTCTAAAAAACATATTAAAGTGAGTCGACTCCACCCTACCTAATTAACAACCTAGATTCAACTCAACTCTCCATTTAGAAAAAAAAAAATAACATTACCGTGTCTTTGATTAGGTGTGCACAGACACCTCTATTCATGGTTCCTAAATCATGGTTCACTCATCTTGGCGAAGAAAATAATTCACTTTAACTTACATTATACGTAGTTACTTTGAGATTCTTCCCATTGACTTCTTTCGCCAAACTCATATAATTGCTGTCCCTCGCTATCAAAGAGTCTGGCCCTAAAAGGTGAAGAAATTTGAATAATTGAAGTCAAACAGCTTATTTATTAGAAACAAAAACAGCAATGCTGACTATACAAAATCAAAATTTGCGTTAAAATTTCACCTTTATAAGTATCATTGTAAGGGACTTCGCAGAACGTGGCGTTACATATCGACGATATGATTAGTTCTATTCCGGCCATGGCATAATGAGCCTGACGGTCTCCGCCGTAGGACACATTTGGCAGTCGGTGGTCGAATGGCGACTGCGACTCCTCACGGACGACTGCGAGGATGCGCCACTGACACGGCCTTTCGCCACCACTCACTGTCCCCCCACGCTACGGTAATGCACGTTAGATTAACATTGACATTCAGTCTAATAAATAAATCAATAGAATTCTTAGTAGTAGACAATTTTGCGATATTATGCAAGTTTACACTTGGGATAACAGCTGATACTTTCTCATGTTGGTAGGTCGGTTGATGCTGGTATGTGCTACGGAAAGCACGGTTCTAACTTGGAGCTTTTGTGGAGAAATCAGAAATTTAAGTTTTAAGGTAGAGTATAAAACGTATTATTTGGAGCGGGATACCTCATCGTACTTTGATAGGATGGAATAAGGAAGTAACCCTTGCTTAAACAGTTATTAATAGTACCTAATACTTACGTATGGCCCTTACGCGAAAAAATACAACAGGCTTATGGTGAGGAATCATCAATTCTTCGCAGTTCGCAGGATGGGCGTCAACTAGCAAGTTTTAAAACCAATTTACAACAGGAGATAAAGATATCTGAAATCCGATACAAAAGCGCTGGTTCCCACGGCATTTCAAAATTATCGCGTTCTTATTATCAGGTTCGGCCTATATACGAGTACTTATATAAGTTATATTTACAGATAACAAGCTATGCTTGAAAGGGTGAATGAATACATTATGAAGAAGCAGGTCATGCCAGCTTCCTCAAAATAAGAAACCAGAATAGTAAGTACCCATAATAGAACCTGAAACCAAAATAAGAAGACATATGATTTAACAACTGAGCGCGTGGTGTATTAAAGCCCATTCTACATCTCCGCTCTATCTCTCGGGCCTTTGTCCCAGCTGTGGGAAGGTTAAGATTAGTCTGCTGAAACGCATGCGCATTTGCGGATACGGCGTCGGGTGATGTTTTAGCTAGGTTGCTAGTTGTGCTGAAAACCCATATGATTAAAGTTCAAATAAAATATTCGGAGCTTATCCACACTATTCCATAAGGCAATAATATAGAGGTAAATAATCATAGCTCGTTAATGGGTGACGGCACGACGAATTACTCGGTAAATTGTCGTACTGTGTGACCTGTAGTGCGCGTCATTAAACGATACCTACCCGATTGCATATTATCATACCTACCGTAACATTCATTACGTCCAAATCTCCAAAGGATTAGGGAGAGGTTTAGGTACTCACCTAAAGTAGGTACACTTAAATTTTATATCAGTAATATAATAGTCCATGTATTACGAGGCGCACTTGCTTATTGCCATTTATCGAGCACTAATCTAGATTTGCGAGTGCTACTAAAGAAATAACTAAAATTAAAAGACACCAATAACACTGCTTGACCTAGCAATCATAATAAGAAGACATGACATCTAACACATAATAATTATATAACATTATAATCTGTGGTTGATTACAGCTCATTCTACCTCTCCAGTCTATCTCCCGGGCCTTTGTCCCAGCTGTGGGAAGGTAATGAGGCTGTTGAAATGCATTCGTAGGATCTCGTTCTCAGCAAATAGTTATTAGCATATTTTGAGAAGTTGCGACCTATAGAGCAACAATGGTTACAAAACCAGAAATGAATTATCTATGCTTACTATTAGATAGGTAGGATTGATTTGTGTTCGGCATCATCCGCCGATGTACGATTCTTTGAAATGGCACTTACACACAATAGAATTATAACTACACTGAGCCATACGCAAAATACGCAACTCAGACGTGGAGTTGCGGACACCAGCCCGTTATACAATACAATACAACTACACTGAGCTAGTTCACAGGATTTACGGAACTGTCCAACTAATTGACATAAAAAAAAAAACTTAAAACAGTAATCAACTTTGAATTTAAATTTTGAATTCTGGGAACTACCTTAAAATCGGAAACTATCTTCACAGTCATCTGTGATGTTAGTTTTTACCAAAAGTATTAAAAAGTTGCTAAGTACTATAGTGTGAACGTGCACTAAACGATGACCCATCATAACGTCGCAACCACCATAAATCTATAATTAATGTTGGTTTAATTTAAAAATGTTTGCCAACTCTTTGTTAGATTCTAATACTGTGTTTGAAAACATAATAATGTTTGGTATTTCACTAACAGAATACTTGAGTATTTCATGAAGCAGAAGTTTAAGTAGTTAAGATTTGGTGGGCATTATCAAAAACAATTATCGATATAGTATGTACGTACGTACGCAGTTCATAAAATCTTCAATTTTAGATAGGTAGGTACACCTAAAGTTACTGGAATTATAAAGGAACATTTTGTTACCCATGATTCGAAGAGCCTTTCAAGGGAAAATCCCTTCGCCGCCCTCAATATTATAATGAGACAGGGATTTTTGACCTATTGTTTTAGAAATTACAATAATTATTCCATTTAAATCCATTGTACCTATCTTTCTTGCCCTGGGAATGGACCAATTTTTGTATTTCCGCGCTTATGACTAGTTGCCATAACAAAAAAAAAACGACTAGGCATTTGTGTCCATTTTTTTAAACAATTATTCAAATATTTAGGAAAATAAATATTGAATTCATCAGAAGTTAAACAACAATTTAAAAAGGCTCATTAAGTTTATTTAGAAAGATCACATTTTCCCAAACGGTACGTTCAGTTCGGTTCAAGAGCGCAGAACTAAACGAAGTAGTATTCTGTCACATCTTGTCAAAGTCAAAACGTGATGAAAACATAACCTGTACTACCCATTTATTTCAAAAATAAATAAAGTAAATGGTATAAAATAACTTGGAAACATGAGGGATGTATATTTGTCGAATTGCGAAAAGAACTTCGTAAATAAAATAGTGTCAGAGGGACATGTAAGTCGATTTTCAGTTGTTAACAAATATTATTTATTTACATTTTACAAGTTTTTAACACTTTTGCTTTGATTATAGCGTTTAGACGGGAGAACTTATAATGAAAGCAGAACATTGAACATATCGTTTGGATCCGAATATGGCAGCTGTATTGTGTCATTGGGAGAAACCAAGTATGTTATATACTAAATTTTCTAACCCACCACTAACTTACGTTTTCTTTGTTTGAAGCTTTCAGAACATCTTAAGTTTCCATCTATTACAATTATTTTACGTATTAAAAATTAAATAAGCTAGTAATATGGATCTGCATGAATTTATTAACTTCAGACTATCTCTAATTTCCTTCAGAATTCACTGTTAACTCTCTTAAATAAAATTTTCATTTAATAACTTTGCAGAGTTCTAGCACAAGTATCATGTGAGGTGGTACAGCCGAAACAGATCAGACCAAATGAAGGTTTACTCTACATCAATGTGGAAATGAATCCAATGGCTGCCCCACACATTGAAGCCAACAGACAGACAGATCTTGCAGTACATTTAAATAGGATGCTTGAAAAAGCTTACAAGGACTCAAAGTGCATTGACCTTGAGTCATTGTGCATTGTTGTTGAAGAAAAAGTAAGGATTTATACAGATAAGGATTGCAAAAATTTGCAAAACGAGTTGCTTTGTTTATGTTGACATTCTTGTTTCAAATAGTTATAGTATCTGATTTAGCACAGAATCTAGCAAAAAACACAACATGCCACTTCAGAAAAAGGCATGAAATTGTTTATTTTTTGTTAATTTTGTGCTTAGACTAAGATTAAGACAAAGTCACAACAAACAATTGATTTTCAGCCTGTAAGCATCATAATAAAATAAAAAAATCTTCTGATCCTTATATTCTGTGCTCTATGTCCACCAATCACAAGTTTGTAAGTCATTCATTGCCGACATCCAAGCAATTTTAACACAGACAGGGTGGCTTGGTGCTATTGTTTAGATCTTAGTGCAGAAATGTAAGCCTTTTTGTTTTGGTTGGGGTATCATCTAAAATTCCTCCCGCTCTGGGCGAAAAAGAAGGGAGTGTCAGATTTGTACTGACTAAAACCCATCCATGTTCCTTTTTTTGCCCTTTATAATCCAGGGCCATGGTTTCTCTTTTAACTAACCTGCAGTCCTGGCAGGCAAAGATATCAGCCTAACTAAACAATAATCTGACACCTATTAAGCCTCAGTACTCCCAGTTCTCATTTACACATGTCATCTACATCTTTCAATTATTGATAACATCTGCATTCAATTTTCCAGGTCTGGTCCCTAAGAGTAGACATCAAAATCTTGAACCATGATGGCAACCTTATAGAATGTGCTAGCATAGCAACTGTGACAGCTCTGGCGCACTTCAAAAGGCCTGATGTCACCCGTAGCGGAGACAGTGTCATAATACATGATATCACTGAAAAGGATCCTATACCTACTGTACTGTTTCACTATCCCGTGTGCAGTACAATAGCTATATTTAATGGCGAGTAAGTATACATATTTCAACCTTTTTACACTGTATTGTTACATCATAAATGTGTCAAACACTAGCGCGTTCACTGGATGCCAATGTCACAAATATGTGACATTTTTGGTAAAATGAGTGGCTTGGTGTGAGGGGCACGCGTATTCGTTCGTGGTTTAAAGTTCAAAAGGTTATGCTTTATTATGTACTTGTTTTTGCCTTCTGATTTTGTGTTTTATCCCAGAAAACCACACTTCTGGGATATAAAATATCCCATGACCAGCCAAAAAAAGGACAAATAGAAAAAGTTACTTTCTTTTTTATAATATCAGTATAAAAAAATAGTACAGTACAATACTGCTTACTGAAACTCTATAAGCTTTACTTGGATTTTAAAGGTGGGGTCATTGTTCCTACTAGGGCTGCAGGTTGGTTCGAAAGAGATACCAAGGCCTGGCAAACAAGGGCAAAAAAAAGGACGGCCTTACGCTCATCACACAGTGGGAGCAGTGATTTCCCATGCGAAAAAAGAAAGGAAAAACGGTCATTATTTCCTTAGTTGAAACAATTTTTTAATGTCATACTAATTTATAACTAACTATATAGTTTTAGTAAAGTTTTATACATAAATCATTATTTTATGATTATTACAGCATACCACTGGCAGATCCAAACTTCCTAGAAGAATCTGTATGCACCAGCAGCATAGAAGATGGTACAACACCCTGTGGAGGCCTTGTAATAGTGGGGTTTAACCAGTACAAAGAAATATGTGTAATGAACTTATGTGGAGCTGCCTCCAGTTTTGGTGTACTTCGCAAAGTTTTACATGGAGCTAGTGACAAATGTAAAGAAGTTGTTGCACTGATTAAGAAGGCTATAGTCAGTGATGATACCCTCAGGTGGGTGATTATGAAATTATTGTTCAACCTGGACCATAGCTAGCTAGCAAGCCTGCTCTTTATAAAGAGCCTTAGTGTGGGTTGGTGTTTGTTACATGTCTTTAATTTTAAGGGTTCTGTACCCCAAATGAAAAAATCGGAACCCTTATAGGATCACTTTGTTGTCTGTCGAGGCCCTTTATCTCGGGAACGCCTGAAGATATAAACTTGAAATTACGACATAAACCGCCATATCTTTTGACTACGAAAACTTTGAGGGTTAATTTTTGGCTCCAATTCCAACTCGAAACCTCCACGAGTTTCTGAGATCAAGGGTTTTGACAGACAGACGGCCAACAAGGTGATGCAATATTGGTTCAGTGTTTCTTTTTGGGGTACAGAACCCTAAAAACAAAAACTGTATAAAGTTGCTAGAGTTATCAATTAACATAGAATAGAACCTTCTCTTTTTCTGCATTTGGTTAAAAATAATAAGACTTGAGTTTACATTTAAAATAGGTAGAATGGACTCCAGCACTTCATCTGAAGAATCATTTATAAGAGATTTTTATAGGATTGAAAAGTTACAGTACCTCATATAAAACCTCGTCATTACGTGCTATTACAGACCCCTGCCCGAAATGTTATCTTTTTATCTATTGCGAAGCATTTGTCGTGTAACTTTGGCTGATAGATTGTGGAATGATGTGATAAGACAAAGTTGTAATTAAAAAAATAAAATAAATAGAGAAATGTAATGTAGTGAAAGTGAATAGTATGAAAAACATCCTAAGCCGACCCCTAAACAAATGAGAAAAGGGCTGAAGAATGATTAGTGTTAAAAATGTTAATCATAATGATAAGATGGTTTGGTCATGAAGGGTGTATATGAAGTACAAGGTGAAGGTCACAGAAAGTAGGCAAAAATAATATGGTGGTGCATTCTCTGGTTTTTGTCTATGGGAAAAAGACGTGGTGGACATTAACCACGAACCACACACTTGCAAATATAATTCTTATCATGAGCAATAGACACAAAGAGTGGTATACCACATTCAAAATGGTTAATCAAAACAAAGTCCATGACATTCTGTATGAAATACTTGAAAATTAAACAAAATTATAATTCCTGCTATTCAGTTTCTTGTTTGTGTCGTAAACATAACGGGACGCTTAATAAATCCTAAGGTGTAGGTAGACATATACCAGCATTCTAATTCATCAGTTATGCAGAAGTGCCAGGTAAAAGACACGAGGAACCTATTGCCATCGAGCAGACAAAGGCGATGCTTCCCGTTGTCTCGATAGTCTGATACCCGTGATAAATAATAATTTTGAAAATAGCTGAATAACTGTCTACCAGTGGTGCCTAACGGGCAAAAAGATTAGGTTTCCCTGATGGAAAGCGAGTTTTTTTTTTATGTGAGCTGTCAACCATCAGTGGACCAATCGGTTACACTTACAGGTTGCTAATAATCACCGAACATGATGGCGTCTCGGAAGTTAACTGCGAGTGGCGTTCCATTTTATAGTCCTAACGATCCGGCCTCTGCCCATCGCTGATACCTAAAATTGAGTTCTGCGCAGCTATACGTTGGATGTTCCGAGCCGCCATCAATTTTGAACCCTAGTTTTGTTTTTTTTTTTTAAACCTTGCCCCACACTAGGAATTACTTCTGAATCGTGGGTGCGTTTACAAACATTTAAACTCACATACACAAACAGCCAGACCCGGACAACTATCTGTAGGCCATACAAATATTTGTTCCGTGCGGGAATCGATCCCGCGACGCGCAGCGCAGCAGTCGATCGCTCAGCCACTGCGTTAACCGTGTCGTCATTATGCCTGGTCTGTGCAGGCATAATGACGACACGGTTCATTCGTAGCTAACTTCCGAGACGCCACAAAGTTAATTGAATATTAGTATGCCAAAAATACTTGGTAGAATAATTAAGTTGGATTCACTGTTATTTAAGCAGCTTCTCTACTAAACATTTTCTTTTTTGGAGTTGTAATCAATGTGTTGTTTTTCAGACAAAAAAGAGTGAAGATTAACTTCTCAGATGTAATAACACAAGACCACCTGCAGTGTTTGAGTAAAAAGGATTTGAATATCAAACTTAAACATTATAATATTGATGATGAAGTAGATGATGATATCATGGATGCTGATGATTCCGATCCTGAGCCTAGCAAATATGATGGTTAGTATTTTGCTTTTTATTTTCCCTTTTTTTGTTATTTTATTTACTGGGATTATTTATTGGGATTTTAAATAAAATATAAAGATTCTTAGATATATATCAATTGTTTACAGTTGTGGCATCGAAACCTCAGACTGCAGAAATACAAACAAAGCAAGGAGCTTCACAATGGATTGAAATATCATCAGATTCAGAAGAAGACTGAAATAAAACACATGTACTTGTTAAATAAAATGTAATAAATTTACATTTTAAAACTTCCTGTTATTATAATCTCTCTTAACAGTATTATATTAGCCATTGCATGTCCCTCGTCAATAAACAATCATAACATTTGACACTGAAAGGATTTATGTATAATACAGAAAAATATTATCTAACTAACAAGAAAATAAATAGAGTAGTTCATGTGGTTGCTAGTGAGTACAGTACTGTGAAATAATAAAATAATACATTGTTGAAACATTCACTCATACAAAATCATTAATGAATTCAGCAAGTTTACAATTTGGCATGAAGTAATATACTTCAATTATCTTTGCAACTGATTCTCAATCTATATTTCTATGCTTCTATTGTAGAATGCAGATTGAAAATTTATGAAGAAAATAAAAATGAAAACTATTTTTAAATCTAATTATATTATGTTAAACCTACACATTTCAGCTATAAATTACAGTCATATATTACTACACTGAGTCAGAGTTCATCCCATTTTTCTGATCTAACTTGTTACCGTTAGTTTTCACCATATAAATAAAATAAGTCATAATTTCCTTTTCATTCACAGGTAATGATTTGAAATGTTTTTGGATAGCCTGGAAAGAAATAAACATAATTTTAATTAGTTATGAATAAAACAGGATAAACAAGGTTTTTCAAGGAATTCAATAAATAAACATTGAAAATACTATGCAGGGGAATATACATTAGTAATGAAATACTTACATCAGCTAGTTGAGCTTTATTCAATCCTGGCCTTGTTGGCACCTTATAATGTCTTTTATATCTCCTCAGTGTGTTCACTTGTAATTGGAACCAGTCTACTTCAGGTGAATCCATCTCTGCCTCGTTGCTGTCATCCTCAGAGTCTTTGGGCCTCCTCTGCTTTGTCCTTGCACACTGTATCATTGTTTTATGATAATCACAAATGTAAGTATGCCTGGCCTGAAAATAACATATGGAATTCAGTTAGCCAACATCATAATTGCGAATATGTTCAAGCCATTCAAGATTGTTATTGATGAAAGTTAAATATAAATAATAATGTGTGTGACATACCTGAGGGTCAATGTTAAGTTTCAGCCTTCTTTGGGCGACAGTCTTTTGTATGCGCTTGCTGTACGAGGCGTTGCCTGCGGGTCGCCTGCAGCTCTCGCCGTCATCCATAAGGCAACATATTTGGTCAGAATTACCTCTAGAATCTTCTTCTCCTGTACTAAACCCGTTGTTCATTTGATACTCCCGTTGAATCATATATAACGAATAAAATGAACTCTTCTATTACACCTCGCACCAGGCGATGGAAAACAGTTCGACGTATTCACAATGACACACAATTGAGGTTATGATTTATAACAACACAGAACATTTACGTTAAATAAATCAATTAAAATCATCACAACAAATACCCGGCCGTTAGTCTATTGCACACCGATCACTCTACGAAGATAGTATTTCTTTATTCACTGCACATATGCAACAAATTGTCCATTGCTACTTCGTAACTGTTCAATCGTTTTATTTACCCAAGTATTCGTTTCCTTTGTTAAAAGACTTTTTAGACCAGAACTATAATTAACACGAATTTATTATGTCCACGGTGCTTTCATGACACTCAATTGCAGCCGCTGAATAAAAATGACTACTCGTACTCGTCGTATCCCGCACCGACCGATGGCATCGCCATTACAATTTTATTATTACTAGTTCGTCATTTCATTCACTCACTCATTCACTCGCCACAAGTTACGGTGCGCCTTTAAAATAGGGCATTATTGAAATGGTGAATAGCACCTACTTTAGCGTAACATGATTAGAACCGCGAAACGAAAACAGTTCTTTTGGTGAATGTGTGCATGCATACAATATGACAACGTATCTATGTATTGTAGTATAAACAAAAAATAAAGCTAAGGCTAGCTCTGTTATTGGCTGAAAAATGGCGGGGTATTTAATTTAAGCCAATCAGAATGTTTTGTCACTGACATCGTCTGTTCATGTATTCATTACGACGAACGCAGCAAAGTTCCCTACGTAATAAGCGCTGAAATCGTGTGCTCGTTTATAATAAACACAATACTCGGTGAGTTTCATTATTTTCTATTATAACCATTTAATATGATAATAAACGAAAAAGTTGTGCTATGTAAATTATTTCTGTGGTTTAAATAGTCTCAGTGTTCTGCTCGAAATGATATTTATAGTTTTACATTCTAATTTTGTAAGCAAATGGCTGCCGAGTGCCGAAGTAAGGTGACAGATACTATATGTGCAACCATACCTATAGATATGTATACATAACAATGTCATACCTAGTAGGTAGGTATGTTATAGGTACTTATTAATGTTCGCAAGATATAGCCATCAATGGAAAGATTTGTAAATTTTACAAATGACTGAAGTGAATGCGTATGTTTGTAGTTCGACTTTTACGAAATTATTACAACTGATTCAACGATAATTCATAAATCTTGAATGAATATAATACAAAAACCAATCCACAATATTTTAGTAGGTACAGTTTTTTGGTAGATTCTCAATCTTATTTCTGAAAAGTTTTGTATTTTTGTGAATCAATTACACAAACTTAACTGTAGATCTATAAGTTCTTATTTGAATTAACAAAAAAAAATTGTTCATTAGTTACCTTATTCAAATTTTTGAATTTATCTCATTAGACGTAGTAATATTTTAGTTAGGTATATTTTGTCATACAATTTGCTGTTACCGTGTGGCATGAATAGAATATAATTTGGTATGTTCGGTTTTATTTGGTATGTTTTGCAACAGCTGCGGCACGTAACCGGCGTGAACCAGGCATTTTCTGAAAGGGGTGGGGGCATCATAACTTTTAAAGACTAATGACCCCTGATGGGAAAGACGCATTGACTTCTAAACATCTATAGAAATGTAAGTAATAATTGTTGCCAAATCACCTTGGAAACCACATTTCGAACGATTAAATGTAATGAATCTTGATCAATTTGAATTGTCATAGTTTGACAACAAATCATCTGCGTACTTATTACCAATCTTGCAAATTCAGGTTTCCCCCTTCAGTCCACAGGTACGCCTTGCGTAGTTCGCGTCTTTC
This sequence comes from Ochropleura leucogaster, assembly GCA_958449745.1. Classification (NCBI taxonomy): domain Eukaryota; kingdom Metazoa; phylum Arthropoda; class Insecta; order Lepidoptera; family Noctuidae; genus Ochropleura; species Ochropleura leucogaster. Next base: position 14,391,402 of record OY288206.1, on the reverse strand, counting down.
GCTCTAGGGACACAATAAATGATGACATCTGTTTATGGTCGGTACCTATTTCTATTAATAATTTCTAAACAAGCAGACCAGAATTTTCACACGGCACAAATGGAAGGTCGCCGACGCCGAAATCTCACTTTGTTTTAGGTTTAAAATTGAATAGATACTTCTTTATGTCTTATTTGGTCCTTAGTTTTATTTTATTTTAATTACTTACCTATCTTATAACTTTAGATTCATTGAAAAGAAGCACCATTGAAATGTGTAAGTTTGTACTTCTCTCTCCCCTCTTCCCAGCATTACTCACATTTGAGAACGAGTTCAGCTTTCTTCGTCTTCTTTCTTCACTTTGCCTATATAATACTTACTACAAAATAAAATAATTATTGGTGTGTAACCTTCTATAATTATTTTTACGAACATGTTTGTCGCAACGTCCTTAACACATTAACTTTACTGATACATGTTATTGCGTAAATAAGAGTTTTACTCAGATTGTAACCAGTAACTAATAGTAAGTTACCACACAAAGGTTTAGTTTATCGTAAATCTATTCTAGACTAAACACTTAAGAGAAACGTTTTTGTCCTAAATTCTAAATTAGGACAAAAACGTTTCTCCAAATGTTTCAATCACGAAGTGATGATATTTCGCAGAATGCTTACGCTTAGTTCAAAAGACCGAGAATGCGAATTTTAAATAAGTCATTTAATAAAAAGTACCACTTTAGCCCAGAAGTTTGAAATACGTTTCATTCTTCTAATTAATAAAGATTTCGCATTATTCTAACCCTAACTGGTTGTTTATTGGAACCAAAATACACACAAATGTAACGAAATGTGACGTCGATGTTGAACTTAGAATTGCTATTTGCAGTTTTTTTGCAAAGATTGCACTGGACAAGGTATGAGACCTTACTAGATTTAGTTGCTCTAAATTGAATAAGCAAATTGAATGATAATATACATGGGTTGCTTATTCTCGTCGAAGTAGCACTGGATGAAAAATCAAGTATGCAATAAATCTCATTCTAGAAATTAAAAGTGTGGTGCAAAATATATCTCCCTCCGAGCAATCGTGAATGGATGAAGGTGACAATTCCAGAGAATAACTAGCTACTAGCTACACAAACGATAAAGGTATGTGAGGTGTAATGCAGTGCTGCAATGTAGTAAATAGAAAAGGTGCAGTGGCTTTGTTTACTACTGGGGACGAGGTACTCAAGCATACACGGAGAATATGAATAGAAATAGTTGAATGTACTTAATTGGTTAATCTCTGGTTTTAACGAGAACGAATAATATATGTTGTAGTAAGCACGTTCGTGAATGTGAGCTGATGTGCCATTAAAAATCGTTTAACGATTGAAATATTCCGAGATTAAATACATTTTCTGGTCCGAAGTTTAATTTATAGAAGACAAAATACGTCAGTTCAGGCTTAGCAAGCTGCCTAGTACTTATTGCCATTTGTGTTGCATGATAATATGACATCCGTCACATACCACAAACATGAACTACTGATTACACGATTTTCACTGGTCATACCTAGCTGACAAAACCAGCTGGAGACTTTATGCAGCTAGTTGCTAACTAAGAAAACAGAAGACAAAATTACAGTCAAACTGATACCAATTAATTGTTGGTGTTCAAAGAGATTCAAGGACTACAACCTTTACACCGGCTATTACAGGCAATGAATGAAAACAACCAGGATTGGTTTAAACTAGCTCTAAAGTATGCTGCCATACTTACATAAAAACATTATTTTTCGTAATCAAAGTCTTAAATGAAATAGAAGCTGTAATTTCAATAAAATATGGTTCAACACTTAAAACTAACTACAAAGAAGAAATACAGGGAAATTATTAGTACAATTTCTTCGAGTAACAATACCATGATTGTGAAATTACAAAAAAAAACTACCTATTGATTCAGCATAGTTGTGCCGGTTTCCATAAAAAATGGCCGATTTTTTGCTAAGTACCACCGTGGCCTTGAAAGCTTAGAAGCTTACGAGTACCTACTGTGGAATGTTCTATATAGCATGATAGATAAGTAACTTAATTTTATGCAATTCATAGATGATAGAACTGACTTTAGGTACTTCACTAAAGAAGAAGATATTGAATTCTATACGATTTTTATATAGTATTTCCATTCATTCAAGAGAATTATAGATTTCTTAATGCACACATCTTAGTTATATGAAATAAACCCTTGATATAGTAAAATGCAAACTGTTCTCATTTAAGGTACATATGTAAATTTACTTGAATTATAAACAAAAGAATTTCAGTATGAACATGGATAGCCGAGGCTGCGCTAATCGTCTTATTGACCGGTTGCTGGACGAGCTTGTTGCCAGTTCGTGCACACTCGTCTCTTTTCGTATATGTTCGAACGTTTCTAAAATGGCCGCTGCGCGTTGAGGGCGCTCGTGTGCACTTGTTTGGCGTCTGACTCTGCGACGTTGCCAACTTTATTGACTTAAGTACAAACGAAGACAAAACGTACGCGTGTGGAGTGGAACTTACAGCCGGTAGCTTTTTCACTAAACAACACGCGAGACCTTGTGCGTTTTCGATTTCCATGGAATAAATTTGATTAAAAAATAATGTGGCATACATAATCATATTGAGTCTTTGTGATAAAAACCGATTTGCATGAAAAGTGACAGTGTTTTAGTGAAAATATAATTCTATCAATACTTAAAGCTTAACGCTCCAGTATTTGCAATATTAGAGAAAGGACATGATTTCAACAGCTATTGGAACGCAGGAAACATTTTAAAGTGACCAAAGAGGCATAAAATAACTGGTTGACCGCAAGCTACGATTGTAACATGGGGGATCGGGGCGCGACGGGGGACGCTTGGGGTGCGCGCGACGATGCCTCGTGGTGGCCGGGTGGCGCAGGTGAACTACAGCATCAACAACAATTACATGAGGAGATAGCAAGAAGCACTGCCGCCTCTACTCATCAACTGTATACATACAAAATGACCGGTGGATTTTCGAACAGCGGTGGTGATACCTCAACTCCGAGCTATGATTACCGCATAATGTCAAATTCCAACGCGAGGGAAGAATCTCCTCAACAACCATGGTGGTATGCATCTGGATCGGTAGAGTCGCAACAAACATCTTCTCCCACGGTACGAAAAGGTTTAATTGCCAAAATAAAAAAATAACAAAGCAAAAAGATTATTTAGCGATCTGGATCATGTAAATATAAAGGATTCAATCTATTCCTATTTCAACTTTTAGTTCAGAAGTGCCAATTTTTTCAACTGATGGTTGTACATGTTTTATTCACAAAGAAAAATACTTATCTTTTGGTTTAGACTGTAGGTGAATAATCAAAATAAAACATCAGTATTGCTGTTTGTTGTTGAATCTAAAACAGTTTGTTTTATGGTTCACTTATTTTCAGCAGACATTCTATTGTATTACCAATTTAGGTTAAGAAGCAAGCCAACCAAAAACAACTATAAATAAAAAATACACATTCTATCAAAGAGGATATTTACCAGTCACTGCTAACATTACATATCAATAGACAAATTTTGTCTCAGAATTATATGAATAAGGAACTTCACAAAAATATCTAGGTACATATTTTAGTTTCAGTTTTAAAGTTAAAACTGAACAAATTTATTATTTAAAATTATTTACTTACCTTTGGATCATGTAAATAAACAGATAGGTATATTGATGGTTTTATTTGTTTTTAATTCAAAAATCTTAAACATATTCAGGTTTTACCTCTTTCATTATGTTTAATTTTGAAAAGCCAGATGATGAGCGGTCACTACAACATCAAACCCAAGTTCATTCATTCTTTTTGCCTCAAACCATTCGGTCTGTTTTTATTTTTCTTTTTTTGAAAAAGGTATTTCTTGAACAGCCTGAGACCAAACTTGGGTTGTTATTGCTAGGGATTATACTAAGAATATTTAAAATCAGAACAATTATTATCTACATTTTGATGGAGGCAGTCAAATTATTTATTTAATGAACAAGTTTCACGAAAATCTCATTCCCGTGTTAAAAGAACCTGTAAAAAGGTGTATCTCCACGGCCTATTCTTTGAGGACCGCAGGCTGGATAAAAAGGTTTCAAGAATATCCCAATTAAAAATAAAACTTACTTTAATTACAGATTTACCAACGGTTGGTACAAAAATAATGAGAAAACATAAAACAAAATTGGAACAATTTGATTTGATTTTTATTTAAACCAAATGTTTTTTTAATGTGTCATTGTCACTGTCATTCTGTCAAGGTCAAGGTGTCACGATAACGTCAAGTGTCGTGGTAGGATTATAATTACAGTTTTTCAGGAAATTAAATCAAATTCTTGTCCTGTGCATTTCTCAGTATTTAAATAATTTTATAGTTCAAGAGTATAAATCGACGCTAGGAAAGTGGGACTGGGTAGTTGCTAGGAATTTAGGACACGTGAAAACTTGCCACAGATTCCTGACAAGATCCGTTTGATATAAAGAATCGTATTCATATAATTTTTAGGTACAGCAAGTCATTTATGGTACATTGAATATAAGTAATTGGGAACTGCCGTAATATGGGTGTACTATTAGGAACACCTCTGCCTAACTCATCACGGCTGATTCAAAATTCAAAATCCGCCCCTAAGGCTACCCACTGACCCAAGATTTATTTATTTGCTGTTGCGACTATCTAGTCACAGCAGGTCTTCACTGAAAATATTAACACTCTTATTTGTACATGTTTCCTGCTTGTCTTGCAAGCCAGTGTCTCGAGCGTCAAGCATTAATGATTATTTGATATCATTTTTATTGCTCTATACCCAAAAATTAAATGGTGACTGTTGCCCATTTGTCTGTCTGTCTGCCACTAGGCCGTATCTCATGAACCATGATATTAAGACAGTTGAATTTTCACAGATGATGTATTTCTGTTGCCGCAATTACAAAAAAAAATAAAAAATAATTGTGCTTCCAATACTAGGAACATGTTTGTTTTGCCATTTTTATAGATTAGACTTAATGTATATTATATAAGCTCTTAAGAAAGCCAGACCATAAACACATATAAAATAAAACTCACTTTGTGTTGATGGTGTCTAGGGCACACACTTTCTTGTCACATATTATGTAACAATAACATCAAAAGGTTAAGCCTATCCTTGCAATGCAATGTAACCTCGGCATCTCTTGTTTCTTTGGTAATTGGGAACTTAAAACGGGGACTTACCTGTAAAATACTTGGATATTAAAATTATAATTTAAGTCCACATCACTGGTCTGAACAGAGGTGTTCCTTACCAAGTAATAATCTAATGTTAATGTTAGGTGTGCATGATGAACAACCATAGCGTTTGGCATGAACCATGGTGTGATTAGCAAAAATAAAAATGTATTGTCTATTGTTGCAGCCACAAAGTCAGTCAAGTCCTGATTCGGAGCAAAACAATCAGCAAGCCAATGGTATACAACAGAACCACCAGACTCTGCAGCAGCAGCAACAGGAGCAAAACCAGGCAATACAACAGCAGCAGAATCAGCTACAACAGCAGTTGCAGCAACAGAACTTGCAACAAGCACTGCAACAGCATAACCGTACACTGCAACAGACTTTGCAGCAACAGCAGCAAAGTCAGCAGGAAACTTTGCAGCAAATGTTGCAACAACATCAACAGCAGCAACAACAACAACAACAGCAGCAACAGCAACAACAACAGCAGCAGCAACAACAGCAACAGCAGCAGCAGCAACAAGCTCTGCAACAGAGTCTTCAACAGACTCTACATGTGAGCTCAGCACAAGCTCAAGCTATTGTGCAAGCTCAGGCAGCTCTGCAACAGCAAGTTCAACAAACTCTGCAGCAACAGCAACAGACTCTGCATGAACAGTTACAAGCTGTGCAACAACAACAAATTCAAGCTGCCTTACAACGGCAATCTGCTACATTACAGGTAATAATTGAAAACAGGCATTTTTATTGCATTTGTGATTAATTGTGTTATTATTTCTATTCAGCAGATAATGGCAAATTTGTCATTCTGTGTGAGTTCTTGAGATTTTTATTGAATTAAGAAGAAAAGAGCCATGCATGACAAGATGTGCATCATCAGATTTGTGTATCCATGTCATACCAATTTATCACTGCAAAGACTATTGCTTTGCAGTGATCGAGGACAAAATTCTGCAGAGAGCCTAATTTTATACGCCTTTCTGAACTCTGCTCTCTATCCAAATTATAGTAACATTCTGTCTTTTCCATTTTTATTCTTACAGTAGTTAGAATATGTTTGAAACCATAGAATGAAACTTTAATGTCCAGGAGTTGCAGCACCAAGCACAGCAGCAGGCGTTAATAGCCCAGGCTCAAGCAACTGTCAAACAGAAGATGCCTAGAGCAAGGGCGTACAACAAGCCTAGGGGACGCATGACTGCTTATGCGTTCTTCGTGCAGACATGCCGTGAGGAACACAAGAAGAAGCATCCCGATGAGAATGTTGTGTTTGCTGCCTTCTCTAAGAAGTGTGCTGAGAGGTGGAATGTATGTTTTCTTTGTATTTTAGTAGTGTGTTTTTGTAGGATTGTTAAAGTATTGGCATGATCAACCAGATGATTCGCTAGAAAAGAAACAGGTTATTTTGACGACACGGTTGACGCAGTGGCTGAGCGATCGACTGCTTGTCGCAAGTTCGTTCCTCCCACGGAACAAATATTTGTATGGCCTACAGATAGTTGTTCCGGGTCTGGCTGTTTGTGTATGTTAGTTTTAATCTTTGTAAACGCACCGACGATACAGGAGAAATTCTAGTATGGGGAAAGGTTAAAAAAAAAAACTAGGAAATAAATAACAAAATAGCAGAAAAAACAATGCCAGCCAAGTTCGAGTCGGCCTCGCTCACCGAGGGTTCCTTACAAACTTGTGGGTAACCAATGAAATTACCGAAAAAGATAGTTGTATTGAAGTACAAACTTAACTTTGCCGCTGGCCAACTGTTGTCCGCATATATCTACATGGGTTGCGGTTAGTTAAGCCACTGCAATTAAGTTTGTAAACTCCAATAATATTTTTTTGTCATGCATCTACTTTTCGATTTCTGGATTTTTCCCTTTACTAGTGGTCTATGATATTACTTGTCAAATTACTAGGTCTTCTCATTGACTTAGAATCGTACCATGGTTTTGATTCCCTTTTCGAATGAATAGGAAATGCGATATAAACGGCCATATCTTTTAATAGTGTAGACAGAGGATTAGAGGGTTGATTTTTTCACAGCTCTAAGGGAGCCCAGACTTCAGTATTTTTTATTAATGTCAACTCATTACCTCCACGCCGAGATAAAGGGTCATGACAGACAGACTGACAACAAAGTGATCCTACAGAGGTCCGTTTTTTCCTTTTGAGAGTTTCCTAAAAATGGTGAAACAGTTTTCAAGACAAGAACTGCTTTGCGAGAAATAGTGACGAGATTCGAGACAAAATTGATAGTTGAGTAACTTTTTAACTTCATGCGACACTTCAAAATGTTTTGGTCTGTGCTAATATACCAGAGTATCTATAGCTAGATATAGTTCCAGTAAAAAAGTCAACCATTATTTTAAAATTAAACATTCCAAAAAAGTAACATTATAATTTTGCCATTTCTATAATTTTGATCATCAGTCGCATTGGAACATATGTATTGGCACAATATTGATATATTGAGTGCCAAATATACATAAGTCACTGCAATCATTCACATATGTATATTTAATAATGCATATATACGAACAATCGTGAAGTTTGGTATTTTATTTTAAGTTTTTTTCAAACCTGAGATTGATGTAAAAATAAAATAGCGTCTGCGCATGAAGTCCCTGTCTATCAACTTTGACATTTACAAACTAGCGCCATCTTCAAGGATTTTCATAATAAAACTTTGACCAAACTGAAGTGAATCCTGAGCGGAACGACGTGACAAAATTAACGTGAGTGAATTGAGGGTGAAATGAAAAAACTAACTTGTATTGAGGCTCGAAATGGCCCGAATAGTGAAGTGACTAATCATGAAAACAATTGCTCACAGTCCAGTACCGCGTCCCGCGCTCTTTAAATTGAATGTGACCAGAGCTGCAAGGCAGCTTTATTATTGAGGGATCCTTAGTCATGGATCTCACTTTTAAAGTTAACTAGATAGGTATCAGTCGACTTGGATGTTCCCAACAGTTTTTTATGTCTTTCTCTTTTTAAAATTATTATAAAAGGTTCAGTAAAATAAAATTAGAGAGAGTTATTAGTTGTCAATCTCATGCCGTGGTTGTCATTTCCTCTAATCCTCAAGTATCCTAGTTCCTGGTTTCCCAAAGCCTCCATCAACTTGGTATCAGTGGAGATAAACGAAAATGTTACTTTAACCGCTCTACCATTTCTCTCACAGACGATGTCAGAGAAAGAGAAGCAACGGTTCCATGAGATGGCTGAACAGGACAAAAGGAGGTTCGACCTGGAGATGCAGAGCTACGTGCCTCCCAAAGACATGAAGGTGCGCGGCCGTAAGCGGCAGCAGATGAAAGACCCGAACGCGCCCAAGCGATCGCTGTGAGTGATGGTCATGAGTTTTTCTTTAATCTGCTGTGATTATGTGTATTATGTTACCTACTCAATGTTGCTTGAAAGCTTTTGAGTGACGGTTACTTATTATTTTTTCCAATATTTGTTTTTGTGCACATTATTCCGGTGCTTTTTAAGATTCCATTGTCTTACTCTGTCTAATGCACTGTGGTTTGTGTGGTCTAATTTCCAATATATCTTTTCTAGCTCAGCTTTTCATGTTTATTGTGTTATACTGAACAAGCAATCACATAAGCTTAAATGTTTCAAATTACTGAAACATCTAATATATAAAATTCTCGTGTCACAGTTTTCGTTCCCATACTCCTCCGAAACGGCTGGACCGATTTAACCGAAATTTTGTGTACATATCGGGTAGGTCTGAGAATCGGCCAACATCTATTTTTCATACCCCTATGTGAGCAGCGGGTGAAACCGCTGGGCGCAGCTAGTAAAATATAAATGATTCAAAACAACCCCATGACATAGTTTGTTCTGCAAGGTAAATAGTATTTTCACTACAATGTCTAACAAACAATCTATAATATTATTCGTAAAATTTGAACGAAAAGTAATAACTAATAGTATGAGAGCAATATGGACCCTTTTCATAACTTTCTTCTTTCCTTTCCTTATTACATGGGACTTGAACATAGCCGGCGATCCATTCTGTCCCTTTGCTGTCCTTCCCCAGCGACGCCCTCAGACGAGGCACGTAGCCCACAGGGGGTCTTAACGTGTAAACCCACAGGACACCCTCATAGGTTGAACTTAGAGATGCCATTTGCAAAAAAAAAACTTTTTAGTAAAAAAATAAAACCGACTTCTAAAAAACACTAAAAACTGGAAAATAACTTTATTTCCGGAAGTCGGTGGCCAATAAAGTCAACGAAACCAACAAAAGCCACCGACTTCCGGAAATAAAGTTATTTTCCAGTTTTTAGTGTTTTTTAGAAGTCGGTTTTATTTTTTTACTAAAAAGTTTTTATTTCAACATTTTTAGTTATAGTATTATGATATAATACGCAAACACGGTTAAAAAGTTTTTATTTTTAGATTAAGTCCCGTCTTAGATACAATTTTTAGTTCCACATCAAGCTATAGATTAAATACTAAGTATCTATATTATGCTTTAGTATTAAACCAATTCAGAAATCATATGCATCATCCCCTAGGGGATACAGCTGATACTTGATCTGATGTTTATGTTTCTTAATGACTAGGTGAGGGGTGGGGAGGGGATACGGTCACCCTGCTCCCACTCGCCTGCCTACCCTGGCGAAACCCATACTTATACATGTGATTGCAGCAATCACGGCAGATTTGCTGTCATTTATTAAAGAGTGCCGTTGTATATCACTGAAGATCTATCACCAAATTACTGCGATGACCTTCCAAACCATAGTAGTACATACCATTTTTTGATCATTTGTCTTCGACAACTTCTAAAATATAATCGACGAATGAGTATATCATCAACGTACACGAAGTCAATCTAATACGTATTATTAAAGAAAATTAAAAAACTACTGGTCGGATCTTGATATTTTTTTTATGGGACCAAACGACAACCACCAGCTTTCGAATAAAAAAGAATCATCAAAATCGGTTCACTCAGACCTGAGTTATGAGGGAACAAACACAAAAAAAAAAAAAAAAACATACAGTCGAATTGAGAACCTCCTCCTTTTTTTGAAGTCGGTTAAAAATACCGCAATGAGGTTGTACTATCAGGTACAACTGCTTACTTTGAATTACTGGGATGATTTTATGTTATTAAAAAGAACAAAGGCCTATTGAAGCCAGAAATGATTTAATGTCAATCCATCACTAAAAGCCTCCATACATTTACAGATCAGCGTTCTTCTGGTTTTGCAACGATGAGCGTTCAAAGGTCAAGGCGAATAACCCGGAGTATACCATGGGCGATATCGCCAAGGAGCTGGGCAGGCGCTGGGCCGCCGCTGAACCTGAGACCAAGTCCAAGTATGAGAGCCTGTCGGAGCAGGATAAGGCGCGATATGATCGGGTGAGTTGATGTCTTAGTTTGTTGTTGTATGAGATTTGTGTTATCATAACAGATGCTCAGAATGCACCCGCCATGTTATATCTCTACTGTAGAAAATCTGGTTCTTCTAATCTTACTACAAATGTGTTTCATGGTAGTTTGTTCCGCCACTTCTTCTTCTTCCCTGCTAAAACACTAGGAACTGGCGAAACCCGGGCGTCTGTTGTAAACTTTGACGTTCAAAAAGTGATGATTATTATTAGCCTAAGTTGAATAAATCACTTGATATTGACTACCCTTGGTTGACTGGTAGAGAATCCTTTTTTTTTACGCTGAGAAATCGTAAACACGCAGCGCAGCAGTCGGTCGCTCAGCCACTGCGCCAACGGTGTCGTCAAAGAATGCCTAAGGCATAGTCCGTTAGTGTTCCACGCGCTTCAAATAGATGTCAGCAAAGCAGAGGGGGCTGCCAGGGCCACCGCCTGTCGGGATTGCGGGTTTTTTGAAAGGGATATCGCGTTCCCGGAACATAAAGGGCAATAGAAGGTTGAGTTTTAGTCAGTACAAGTCTGACACTCCTCTCGCTCCATCCAGAGTAGGGGAAGTTATTTAATGATTTCTCATCTGCAAAAGAAGGCATTAAGTCCGCCTGTATACCTTTTGTGTGGGAGAAGACTCGGCCGGATATATTTAACCACGAGCATTTCTATTTCAAAACTAATATACTTTTCCTGAAATGAGATGACGTCTAACATTCGCACAGATTCAAAATTACGCAATCTTTGTCAGTCAGTATCACCTGTGCCACACTATATCAAGTCGTATCTAATATAAAAAAATGGTAGAAGGAGGTTCCATATAGTAGCAAATTGGGTGGCAGGTGCGAATCATGCGGGCATCAACGGAATGAAAAAAATGTTCGTCCGGAATGTAAGATTTCTTTAATAAAGAGACGGGTTGATACATTTATTGAATTTTACGTTATTTATGTTTTTTGAACGAAGTTTTGGAACAAAGTTCCTTATAGCGGGTTGCGAAAGGGGGCTAGACGGAAAAACTTAAAACCAAAAGTTGTAAGGACACTTTTTGCATAAGACCAAAAGTTGTAACGGCATTTTTTGCTATAGTTGTAAGCGGTGCGGCGTGCGCGTGTTTCTGTCTCTTTCTCATAGAAAGCAAGCCAGTTATTATCGTTTCGTCTATCTATTTCGCATTGAACAGTGTGGTGTCGCTACGATTATTTTTGTTGAGTGTATACAGTATTTTTTTTGTATATACTAAATAATAACTTCGTTCCATCCGGGTGTCCCTTGACACCTCTTAAGTTTTTTTTTTTAAATTTATTTCTATGTCTAGTTTCCTATAGAAAACGAGTCAAACTCGCGTACAAAGGGTTCCTTACCATCCTTACTATATCCTTATAATATTATAAAAGCGAAAGTGAGTTTGTTTGTTTGTTTGTTACCTCTTCACGCTTTAATGGCTAAACCGATTGTGATGAATTTTGGTACATAGATAGTTGGGAACCAGGAGACGGTTATAGGCTACTAGTGCTTTTTATTTTAAAAAAGTGGGATGTGAGGGAGAAAGGGGGAAGAAAAGGGAAAACTTAGCGTTGCTATTACAAATCAATAAGGCGCAAGGGGAACTGTGTTACCCCGAATTAAACGCGAGCGAAGCCGCGGGCAAAAGCTAGTTATTTATAAAAACGCCATAAAAACACGTTTGTCATAGGGCTCCTAAACAATGTTTCTTTGTCCTAGGCTTGTTTTTTTTAGTATTTGTTGTTATAGCGGCAACAGAAATACTTCATCATCTGTGAAAACTTCAACTGTCTAACTATATATATGTTCATGTTCATGGTTCATGAGATACAGCCTGGTGACAGACGGGTAGAGAGACAAACAGCTGGCTCAGTAATAGTATCCCGTTTTAGGCTTTAGGCACGGAACCCTAAAAAGTTTCGATATCTTTCTACATCTTTCCGACATTGTTCTGTTCACTGTACCTTATATGTTGTGTAACAATATATACAATCTTATTATAGGAAATGACGGCATACAAGAAGGGCCCGTTAGCGCTAACGCAGCAGCAGCAAGCAGTGGTCGCCGAGGTGGACGAAGACGGCGACTTCGATGCTGAAGAGGAATACAAGTGAACCCACAGACCAACACCGATGTGATCCTGGCCAGTGCACGCCATGGAAACAGTCGGGACCTACAGTCAACCTTGTAACAACATTACCAACAAATTTCTAGCCGATTGAAACGTCACCAAGCCATAAACCTTGTGACTTTCTTCTTAAATTGGTAATGCAATTATTGGGCTGACTTTACCAACTGTTCCTTGTGCACTCATTTTAAAGTTAACCTTACAGCTACAGTCGACCCCTAACTTTTTGCCTACAATTTTTATATACTCGGATATTTTTATACAACGACTGGTCATTTGTACAGATATTCGATAAGACGAATGTTTCAATTTTATTTAACCTTATAATATCATTTCATCCATGCGGAGGTTTGATGTTTCTTTTTTAGGGAAAGTTTTCGAAAGCAGTCGATTTGTTTATTGAGTGAGAACTTTGAAATTATAAGTATAATTTGTTGTTGTTAGACTATCTTTAGTTTTCTGTTTCGACATTGTTTTTGTTGTCGAATATTCTAATTGTAGGTGCGATCTTGTAATGGATCCACCGTTGAAATCGTGTCGTACGGCAGAATGGGAAGAGCCGTTTCGCGGAACAACCTGTGGACTATCTTTAAAGGTCGGGTTGGATGGGGCCTTATAATTTGAATCATTGTAACAACAATAGTTAAAATATGTATGGAACAAATAATAGGTTAAAAAAGTCCATCGAAAGAAAATTAAAATTAAGTGGATAGTATTTCAAGTTAGAAAATTTAAGTCTAAGAAGTTCGAAGCGCGAGAGTGAGTGAGATTTTGTTATTCGTGATGAGAAAATGTATAGTTAATAAATTATATTCCTTTATTGACCTTAGATTATTTTATGTTATTAATATTTTCGTTTAAGCAATAAGACCTTGTTTTAAATTAAAAAAAATATATTTAGACATTCTCGAATCTTTGATTTGATGACATACACCATTCAATAATATTGTAAAACTGTAAAGAATTTTGAATTCTTGTGTTAAAATAAAAATTGTTTAGTCGCCCTATAGTTGTTCAATTGTTTTACCATTTTACATCGTGGAAGAAGTATGTATTATGTGTACATAAAAGGACTGCAAACCGTGATAGTACTTAACGTTGTAGGACATCTAGGTTCCATTACCGTCTATAGAATAAATGCTAGAATATTCTACCTTTGCTTAATGTACTTGTTATATATCATTTGACTGTTTTAATTTTAAAATGTTTGTTTTGTGATTCTGTCTTACACAATTAAGCAATTATTTAAGCAAATCCACGAAATTAGAACCGTGTCGTATTAAAAGTTTAGTGGAAAAGAAAATGAGAAAATATTTTAAGTCGTTCTTGGTGTAATGGGGGCGATATTGTTTTGAAATTGATGATGCTCACTGTACAAAACAATATAGTGAATCTTTTACACAAACATTGTTCTTTGATTTTATTTTAATTAACCCTGACATTGTTGCCGATTCTGTGGTCACAAACAAAACTAAAACTACTCTGAAACCATATATATCATCTTAGTTTATGACTGCCAAAGATTTCCTATTCTGAAATAAAATTGATTGAAATGACACAACTTAATTTAATCGCTCAGGTACTGCACAAGCCGTGTCGTAATAGTACATTACGATATTAGTGCGTTAGGATGGTACAACATGGGAGTCGGAATTTCAGCCCGAGCCGAAGGCGAGGGCGTAATTGAGCCGACCATGTTATAACCAATACGCACGTATATCGTACGACGTTTTTTAACACATTTGAGAGGAAACAAAAAAAAACATTTTAAATAAACTCAATCTATGACATCACAATCTATAACTCAATGTTGCTGTTGCTTTCCCGCCATTTTAACAGCGAGCTAGTGCTGCCTACTTTCGAATTAGTTCGAAATTTGAATAGCAACAGCGCTAAGCGACAAAACCCTATAAATAAAAAAAAAAGAATAGCAACAGCGCGCTGCTCACTAGCTGGAGTCTGTTAGCGGCGATCAGTTCCAAATTTGATATGGCAAATAATACTGTTAGGGAATTTGTATGGATTATAACTCAAGTATTTGCTTTGATAACACACGCGTTTTTTATGACCCTCTTTACATATTTAAAACCGGTGGAAAAACATCAGCTTTACGAGCAAGGGTGCTAAAAAAAAATAGAACCACCAAAAAATACAGGTTGAATCGCATAGTGAGCCTTTCAAAAGGCTGTACTAGTTGAATTGGAACCAAGTGTTCAGATTCTAGGAATGAGCTCGAACTTGTTCATGAATTCTTGTTTATCGACTATTGTCACCGACATTATTAGGGGTTTGTTATCCCTTTGAATTTGAAACACACTTTAAATTATCAAGCTTTGTTAGCACGACACTCACGCAATAAGCTGTAACATAATAAGCGCAAGAGCGCGTGTGGTCTCTTGGACCATGAATCTGAAAAACATTCGTTCCATGACTTTTAGGATTTCATTACTTACTTATTTTTAGTTTTACTGTCCATGTCTGTAGTAAGTACTATTATTTTATTAAAGTACTATTGGAACAAAAGTTTTTCAGTTCATGTTCATATTCACGGTCCGAAAGACCACAAGGGTGAACTTGCTTTTACAAGAAAAAAAAACTGGCATGACATGCACAACTTGCGTTGACTACTCTTGTCTTGATTGTCAAGACTTCTCTTGAGTCTTGGGGAAAATACGGCAACAGTGTTCGCGCTCAATGTCTAAGTCCTGACCTTGGCCAATTGAGCATTTCTGGGATTTTCTAAAGATAAGGTCTACGGTGGCCGGAAGTCGTCTTCGCGGCTCTTGATACCCGGAGCGTCTCCCGCAGCGACTGGGTAAGCTTAAGGAGATTTTCCTTCCTGGTAGGTATTTGCGAGACTTACAAATCTCAATCCGCAAGACTATAGATATATTATAAGACAGTAGGTACCAAATTTAAGGGAATTTTTGAAATTTGTTAAAAAAAAACATTATATAAAGAAATTGATCGTCGTAAGAGTAGGTATTACCCTATACCTATTACCTATTCAAGATTATCTCCTCTCCTTCACATTGCCAATTAATTTAAGTGGGCCTGACACATTATGTTCACCATCTCATTCCAGTAGGCCTACCATCAACTTTTAGTTAACCATTCACTTCCGATGCAATCCAGTATAAGTACGTAAACTAAATCGCGCAGATTCGGACCATGAAGTGCC
Organism: Ochropleura leucogaster; assembly: GCA_958449745.1. Taxonomy (NCBI): domain Eukaryota; kingdom Metazoa; phylum Arthropoda; class Insecta; order Lepidoptera; family Noctuidae; genus Ochropleura; species Ochropleura leucogaster. The sequence goes on along the minus strand of OY288206.1, from coordinate 14,375,458 downwards.
TTTGTGCCTTTCCTGTAGTTTCATCTGAAAACTGCTTCTGACATTATAAAGTAGGTAGCTAGCAGTGTAAAACACTCTTTCTGATTCCATTCTACTTAGTGGCATCAACCGTCAACTGTTTTCCTGCATATATTTGTGTCGAGATATTGTAGGCCATAAATCCTTATGCTTACTTAAAAGCAAAACTGAGTTTATTTTTTGTTTGTTACGTCTTCACGCCTAAATGGCCAAACCGATTTTGATGAAATTTGGTACAGAGATAGTTGGGACCCTGAAGACGGGGACATAGAAGATAAAAAAGTGAGAAAAGGGGAAGAAAGAAGGAAGAAAAATGGAGAGAAAGATCATTTGTTTTCATCATCACGCGGGTTAAAGTTAGCGTTAGACCAAAGCAATGACCATATAGCCGTCGTTGGTCCAAAGTAACTATGCCACGCGGACGAAGTCGCGGGTGGAAGCTAGTTTAACAATAAATTAGACAAAGGTCAAGGTCAAGGATATTTAAGGTGGAATGGAGTGGGTGGTATTCCCTGGCTGGGAAGGTAAAGGCTATATAAAATACCATCATGCTTGTAATTCTCGAAGAGCTAGGCAGACTACCTTTGACCTAACGGCACGGTTGGCGCAGTGGCTGAGCGATCGACTGCTGCCCAGCGTGTCGCGGTTTCAATCCCCGTAAAAAATTCAAATATTTGTAGGGCCTACAGATAGTTGTTCCAGGTCTGGCTATTTGTGTATGTGAGTTTAAATATTTGTAAACGCACAGAGAAATTCCTGGAACAACCCAAAGGGTTATTTGTCCCGTTTTCCCTCATGGTCAATTTAGCCATCAATTCGACGAAAAGTTAATTTTAAAATAGGATGTATGTATGTTAAAAAATAAGGCAACAATCATTTGAAACATTTTATTTTATAAAAATAAACGTTTTGACGACAAATAGTTACAATATTCGGGGTCCTTACGAATTCATCAACTCATAACAGAGTTCCCACAAGAAATGTTTCAAGACATTGTAAAAAATTCAGTTTTTACAAAAGTTATTTTTTATCTTAAAACATTAACAACATTACATTTTTCACATCTAATTCTAATAACGGTCGATCACTTTCATGTTTTTTTTTACGTAATACCTTTAATTAATAAGAAAATAACGTTTATTTTTAGAAAGGTTGTATATCTCGCTAACGAATTGGATTATTACATACAAAATACAGCGACTTACATTTGATACACACTGCTGTAACATTTGTCGAACTTAAAACGTAATCCTCAAAGAATTACAATCATGTCTTACAATAATATTTTCTAAGAAAATCATTTTGTTCTACAGGTACATACTTAGGCACTCAGTGTACTTAAAAGGGAGGAAAAAATTGTGTTAAAGGTCACTCATTTTCTTGAGTAGGTAGTCATTTATATTGTCATCTCCTCCTAAAACTTCAGTACAAAATAAAATACCCAAATTAACGAGAAAAAGTTTAAAAAACATAACAGCAGTGTGTTTGTTTGTAGAAGTACGAATCCCGAACAAAGAAGAATGTAAAATACAATTAAAGACTCAGAAGAATTCTGAGAGCAAACTGATTTTAATTAGAATATTTTTCCCAAAATGTGTTAATGGCTTCATGATTCCCCATGGTGTTCACTGATGACTCTCCAAAGAATGTCTTGGACGGTGAGTATGCGATAACTTCAACAGTTAATGACTGATTCTTTATACAAATGTTTCTTCAGCTAGATTATAGGTAAAGTGATGGCGTAGTAGAAATGGGGTCGCAGCAATGTGGGGCGCCAAACTACTCCCACGCCTAATCGAAGCACGGGGTCATTCAACTTTAATTTCATGTACAATGCAATGTATTTCATATTCTAACTAGTAGTAAATAACCAAAGAGATATTTTCAAAACGAGCATTGTGACTAGAGAAACTTAGATAATTAATTTACTGGAAACAGTTTTTATACATTCTATTTGCTATTTTCATTTATTTTTTTAAATACACACATATTGTAAGTGTCCATACATTCCGTATACCGGGCTAATGACAAAAGCTCGTTGAAACATATACTACATAATACCTATTTATATATGGCATACACAATTATAATTAATGATGTCTTTAACTAATATCACGAAACGCCGTTATTATGCAAATGAAGTTTTTATCTACGAGATCAATAATTTTATTATATCGTTTGGCGTAATCATTTCGCTCAGTACCGTTACAAAATCTAGAGTAGGTATGATGCTTTAGATATCTTCAAAGGGAAACAATCTAAATCAAGCGACAGTAAGGTGAAATACAATACATTATGCTCGAGTCTGATAGAAGGTAATACCCTGATTGTTCGAAGAAATTATAAAAATAATCGATAGGCAGATAAAACCGCGACTGGCCGTTCGTTTAGTTTGGTGTTCGAAGAAGATATTCCTAAGCAAAATGTTATTTACATGTTCCGTATTTCACGTCCTTTTCGTGTTCAATATTCTATAGGCTATGAGTCGTCAGTTTCGTGAGGGTCGGGGGGTTGTTGAGGGATGTAGTTCCATCTCGCTCGCACTTCTGTGGTGGCCGTGGCGGTGGCGGCGGGGTTGGGGGGTGTTTTGTTGGAGGCGGGGGTGGCGGCAGCTAGCCGTCTCGCTCGCACCACGGCGAGGTGGCGCTGGATGTAGTGCTCGTGCGGCGCCAGCGCGGCGGCGCGCGTGAGGCACTCCTCGGCCGCCGCCAGCTTGCCGCGCTCCACCGCTACCACGCACAGGTTGTGCAGCGCTTGGACGTTGTCCGCTTCCAGCTCCAGAATACGCCGGTAACACTGGAATATGGAGGAGAAGTCATTTAATTTATAAATAGCATAATCTTAATATTGTGTTAAATGGTTAGTTAGCTATACCGTCTCGGCTCAATTTGCAATCAATTATTGTATTTTTCTTAACTCACACTTTCAGCCGCATCCAAGTCCTTAACAGAATTGATGTAGATGTCTCCAAGCAGCACCAACGCCTTCACATGGTCCGGATGATGCCTGACCAGCTGCTTCAAGAACGGCGCGGCTTCCAATGGCCTCCTCCTGTCAGCTAGGAGTAAGGCCAGGTTGAACAGCGCTGATCGGAAGTCAGGCTTGAGGTGGACTGCTGCTCTGAACCACCGCTCAGCGCATTCGGCGTCACCCTCGTCCATACAGACCATGCCGAGGTTGAAGTGGACGCGCTCGTTTGTTGCTGGAATTTTAAATGAAGTCACTTAGCAAGACCTAACTAACTAACCTAGCTTAAAACAACAATGTAGTTGGTAGAACTAAGCCTAATTGGTGGAGAATGTGTTAGCTCTGCTGAAATTATTTTTGAATTTTCGACTGTGGTATAAAAGTTTGAAAGATTTCCATCAACGGCGAGAATGAGAATTTGAGGGTAACTTTTTCTACTGATGAAGATTCTAGATACTCTAGTTTAACAGATCTTGTTCGATTTTTTTATAAGTGTGGAAATCCTCGATGGGTCTGTAAAACTCGTACTGACTAAAACCACACGGTTTTCCTTCTCGCACACAATTGCATTCTACACAATCACCAGAATTTCATTCTACTCAGCAGTATCTTTTTTGACTTGTTCCTACTTGATAGAACTGGTTCCAATTAGATTTTAGACATCCGAATTATCGAACTTCTAAGAACCTGGATCATATCGTGATGATCGATGATTTTAAATGGGACTCACCATCTTTATCAAGCAGTTTGAGGAGACGCTGCCTGGCAAGATGCCTCAGGTCAGCAGCTCCGAGTTCTTGCAGGAGTATGGCCGAGTTCAGGAGAGCTTGTTCATGTTCCGGTTCCAGTTCCAACGCTTTGTCTAAGTAGGCCAACGCTTGAGATGGCTTGCCCTGCTCTAGAAGGACCACTCCAAGCTGAAAATTAAATAAACAATTGATTTTTCCACGGTTTTATTTCAAGTATATCATGTTTGAATAAGTAGTAATTTGAAGATTCATTATTAATCGTTAACCTATCTGTCAGATTACTTACATTGTAATAAATGTCAGGATTCCCACTGTCATACAGCAAAGCCCTTTCATAAACCTCCTGGGCCTCTTTCGTCCTATTTAATTTGATTAAAATATCTCCTCTATTGATGTAGGCCTGAGTATAGTCAGCTCTCATGCTAATAGCTTGTCTGTATAGCATGTCCGCTTCTTCTAATCTGGTCGCGTTCTTGGAGATCAAATTGGCAAGATTCAAGAATACATTCAAGTGGTTAGGCGCTATTCTTGCTTGGTATGATTCACCAGGTTTAGCTTTTGGAAGAAGAGATTTGGCTCTGACGTAAGCGTCCTCGGCTTCTTGGTATCTTCCGAGATGGTTGTAAGTCCTGCCAACATTGATGTGGGCTCCAACATCGTCTGGTTGCACACTGACGGCTGTGTTGAAGAATTCTAGCGCTTCTGCGTACTTCCCTTCGGCTTCTAAGGCATGTCCTACATTATTGTACAATTTGGCGTTGTTACGATTGACCTGTAAAAATATTTCATTTTAGTAACCTGCTCAAAAACTCTCAAAAAGAAGTCAATATCAAAATAAATGTTACCTTCAGTCCTGAAGCAAAAATAGAGTATTCAGTCTTCCAATCCCAATTCCTCATGTAAGTTTTAGCGCTGAACGCTAGTAAGAGGAAAATGAGGGCACTAGCAGCAACTTTTGCCCGCCTTTTGGCCAGCATTCGCCAGCCATGGGCTACTAGCAGGCACCAGCCCATTGAAGGCATGTAGAGCACTCGTTCAGCAACCACAAAGCCCACAGGGAAGAATAAGTTGGATGCTGGTAGAAATGGCAAGACGAGCAGCGCTAAACCCTGAAGGAAGATGTAAAAGAAATTGTTAGTTTTTGTCACTCACACACACCGCCCCGTAATGTGTCCGGAATAAAACAGTTACTACCCGCACCGCAAAATACCAAAAAAAAAAAAACAAAACACTATGACTCAACAAGACACTTTGTGGGTACAGTTTGTTTTTGTTCAAAAGCTTGAAACGGAAATAAATGTAGGTACTTTATCAATCAACACAACGCGGTTGAAGTAAACAAAGTCATACAAATAAACGTACACTAAATTTAGACGCGTCGCACTTGTAACTAATTTGAAAAATGAAACAACTCTCTGTCTATTCTTATTTCTACAGACACGATAGAATTGAAACGGACGTGGGGAGAGTGCATAATGGTTTTTTGCAGTTTCTTTGAATGACATTGACAGGGCGGGGCAGTTAGTAAACATTTGTGAAATTGTCTGTGGAAATTGTATTTAAAAACAAGATGGCGGCGTTAGTTTTGACTATGATCAACCGCTAAGAAAACTTTGACACACTAGTTAGTTAAACTTTATTTCGCAGGCTTTTTATGACGCTTACCATAGAAAGAGCAGACGAGCGCGTCCTGAGGGCGTGTATGGTCGCAGCTACGATGATGATGAACAGCGCCAAGGTAGCCAGGTTGCGAGGGTCACGCCAACACTTGAGCAGCGCTACAGTGCCCATGGTCCAGTCACAGCAGAGAGCCTCGGGAAGTGTGAGGAGCCAGGAGTTCAGAGCTGGCAGATACGCGAATGTGAGGTGCCTGTAAGGAGGATGATAGACATGTGAGGTTTGTAGGAAAGTTAAAGTTGTGAAAATGATTGTAGTGAAGACTATCTGGGGGCACGTGTACATTATTATAAGGAACATCGTTTTATAATTTAAATAAAATATCATTATCATGGATGCAAGCCTGCCTTTTTTGTCATTCTATGCTTGTAATGTTACCATACACCAGTAGATGATACTACCACGCGAGTATTTTTGCATCATCTAACTAACCTGAGGGTGTTCTATTTATCACACTAATAAACTCGTAAAACTGAAACTTTGTATGTGTACGCAAAACCTACTCAATACTACTAACTGGACGGGCCTGTTGGTCTAGTGGTTAGTGGCCCTGACTGCTGAGCCGGAGGTCGTGGGTTCGATTCCCACCCAGGACAAACTTTGTGTGATGAGCATGATTGTTTGTTCTGTGTCTGGGTGTGATTTATCTATAATATGTATGTATTTATGAATTATATAAGTATGTATTTCAGATGTCTGGTTACCATAACACAAGCTCTGCTTAGCTTGGGATCAGAAAGCCGTGTGTGAGTTGTCCCAAGATATTTATTTATTATTTTTTATTTTATTTAACTACTACTACTAAATTTGGCACACATCACACATCAACTTGGATTTATAACTTGGATTAAAATTTAGATACTTTGTACCCCGATAGTACGATCTGAAATTTACACGGGGGAAGCCGCGGGCATTAGCTAGTGTCTAATATGTGGGGCTTCTACTCAAAAGCTTTTCCCCAATAGTCGCCAATAGGCCGTTCCAGCCCATTTCACTGCAAATCCAAAACTTTGGAATAGTCTGGGTAGTAAAATACTTGTAGATACTAATCGTCGAATATTTAAGACAGTCTTGACAGATAACATTAGTGACAACCAAAGATCAGCAATATCACCAAAGTTCAATAAAACAGCGTTTACCTTCATCATCGCTAAACGCTACAAAGCCAGGCTTTTGTTCATAAAGCGAATTCCACCAAAAGCCAAGAATCTACCGCTCGAACAATGGAGTCTGAACGAGAACGCTCATAAAATTAATGTGGCTTAGCTTGCGACCGGCCGTTTCGCTGCTAGTGTGCTTGTCAAAGCCAATTATCCTTATTACTGGGTGATAAAGACGCAGACTGCCTCGTCCGGTCACAAAAAAAGAATATACGAGGACATGTTCGTGAATACACGATTAAGTACTTAACAAGTCGCTTAGCTAAAGTTGGTTCAAAGGAGATAAAGAAGAGTGACGTTCTAGGCGGATTAATTTAAAAAATTTATAGGACCTTTGCTTTATTTTACAATTCAATTCGATTCATTCATTTAACTCAGACAAAACGAAGTAGATACACTTCAAATATCAATAATCACAGACAAATACACGCACCACACAATTATCACTAAATAGTACATTAAAATGTGCAGGAAAAACTAATAAATATTTTATAAACACCATAATTACCTGGCAGGTGGATGAGCAGCACCAGCCGGATTATCGAACCTCGTGAAGACCGGCAACTGCGCGCCCATTACGTGCAGCCTAGCAGCCAGCAGAGCGAGTGTGGCGCAGCACACCGTGGCAACGCGGCGCGCAGCCTCGCCGCATGCGCAGCCCCAGCCGCCACCCTTGCCCCACGCGTCCACCCACGACCAACGGCTGATGCCGCCTGAACTTCGACGCTGGAAGACATCAAGAAGTTGATTTAGTTGCTTTAAGACTGTTTTATTTTGTTGGAATCGAAACCGATACACGCAGCCAATCGCCCAATATAACGTAAAGACTCTCGTAAGTGTTAAATCTTTCTTCTTCTTCTTTTAAAAAAAACGTTGCCCAACACTAGGAATTTCTCCTGTATCGTGGGTGCGTTTACAAACATTTAAACTCACATACACAAACACAAATAAATCATATTCATTTCTGCCGTCGAGCAGCAACAATACTGTATTGTGTGGTTAAGAAAGTTACCGACAGGGGAAATAACAATGCCTATAAGGAATCCTACCTTTGTTATTTAGAATTTTTCGTTAAAATTAAGGATCTGTAACAAGTCTATAACATTTTAGTATCGGCTACGTGACAAATTGTTTACGCATTTCAATTTTAGATAATTTACTTCCCAGTGGAAACTGTGTTATAGAGGTCAGATAGGCAATCGCTCCATGTAAAATTCTGATATTCAACCGCATCCGGTTAGACTGGAAACCAACCCCAACATAGTTGGGAAAAGGCGGACGATTGTATATTTTTTATTGAAATTTGGACTTTTCAACAACCGTTATAGCTTTAAATAGAGTTATTTATTTATTGAACACTTTAAGCACAAAGTACAGATGCGGATTTAATGCCATAGACATTTTCTAACAGTCAACCTTTGGGTGATGCAGAGACAAACAGTGGTAGGAATAAAATACGTGTGGCACTCGGGGACTGTCGCGGTAAAGCTATTGCATAGCATTTTTTATCAATTTATGCAACAAATAAAAAAAATCTAAACATAATATTTAAAAAGTACTTCTAATGAAAAGAAGTCGCAAAAAGAAATACAAAACCTTGCGTTTGATCCAGCGCAGTGTCGATTGACTATCCGATTCTCTACCAAACACGCTAATAGAACATTGGAATCGTGATTGAAATAACTGACTGTATTCGTAATGAAAGTGTTAGGTTTTTTCGTTACGAAATTTCTGGACTCGGTCTCCACGCTCAAGGCCCGCGATAGAAGCTATGCAATAGCTTAAAACAGAAAAAAAATACTATTTGGACTATATTAATACTAGGCCATATTCTCATAGGCCTGTCATCCGTCGGTCTAATTCCCAACCTTTCAAGTAAAACCGTTCAAGCTACATTTAAATTCTAAATTATTTATAGTAAAAATCGCAAAAACACGGAGAAAAATGATCGAGGTAAAAATAATACAAAAAGGTGAAGCTGTCAGGCTGGGGCACTAGTGTTGTACCGTTCGATTTTGTATTAAAATTAAACACGTCAAACGGTACGACCGCTGCTACGTACAGGTTAAATTCTGTGGTAAAGGCAGGGAAAAAATGGAGGAAAGTAATTTTAGAACGTCAAAATGGCTTCCCTGGTAACATTTTCATGTATAGATTGGAAAACTTGATTTATAAAGTGAGGTATATTCAAGAAATATTGTTTTAAGCTTTCACGGTTTCTAACTATTTATATTTACACTGTCATTTACGGGATTTCTTCCGTGATTTAGAGAGTAGACAGATTTAGCTGCACCTTATCAGTTGTTACCATTAACTTATCCAGTCATCCCACAATCACAGCGACAAAATATCCAAAATGTACCAATTGGACACGCGCACCGTGGGTTCCCTACAAACTTGAAATATAAACGGCCATATCTTTTGACTGCGTAGAGAGTTAATTTTGAAGCTTCAAAGGATCACAGTCTTGAGTATATGGTTTGAATTTAAACTCAATACCTTCACGCGTTCCCGATATAAAGGCTTATGACAGACAGATGGACCACAAATTGATCCTATAAGGGTTCCGTTTTTTCCTTTAAAAATAAGTAACCTTAAAAATCTCACCACATTTGTTTATCTGTTCATATGACACATTTGTAAATAAACAAATGGGATAGCCGTTATTTAGCTGAAATCCAAGGCAATTGTCTGTTGTAATGTTTATTTGATCTCGATCAGGCTGATCCACAGGTTCGGGGAAATATCCACACGAAAATGCAACCCAAACCTAATATATACCTATAGAGCGTGTACCACAATGCTAGTCTAAAGCCTGGCCCAAAATGTACGGAACAGCTGTTTTTTTTCGCAATATAGAGTGGTCCCATGGAGAAAGTTTTTCAGATTGATGTTTTGAATCACACCCTGAAATGTTATCACACTTTTTTGGAACACGCTGTAAACTCGACACAGTCATGTTCGATGCTATGTTGAATTTCAACGAATACCTTGTCGATCGCTCGGTTTTAATTTCGAAGGCCTCCTTTCAGTTATTTACTTGCTACGTAGTATTGACTACGGCGTAGCATGGTACTACGAAGACGTGAAAATTTGCTCACCTTTTGTGCTACGAAAAGTTCGTAGACGACACATACGCCAGTGACGGTGATGCCTTGCTCCTTGCACAGCATTGCTACGCCAACACACGCGGTGCATGCTACGACGTAGCGCCAGTCTGGAAATACACAGTAATTGTATCAGATACTCTATTTATTGAGGCTCTATGAAAGATTTACCTGTAGCAAGCAAAACACAATTAAAACAAAAAAAAAAACCAATTGTAAGTTTGACTTCTAAAAATTGTATTGCTAAGAAAGAGAAAATTTTCTTTTAGAGAATAATTTTGTAAGAAAAACAAAAGGTTTTTTTTTGTGTTTTAATGAATTCGTAGTATTGATACAAGTAACAATAGGCGAAACTTTTTATATAATACAAAAAAAAAACTTATTCAATAACACAACAAACGTTCCCAAAACTAAAACGTAAGAACTAAAAGAATTTTAATCAAACTTTTCTCATTCATTCTGCAAAGACTGGAAACTGATGGTTTAATCATTTACATTGTGTCTATAGGGAATAAACAAATATATGTTTTAGGTTGTTACCATGTTGGGAAGGAACTTGAGGTCCAAGGCTGTGTGTACACCGGCGTCAAAACCATTTTCTGTACCGTTAAAGGAACAGTGAGACACAACCCTAATGTCGTTAATTTTGACATAATTATTCTTCTGCCCGTTTCTAAAATTCCCTTTTTTTTTAAAAAACACGTTGTTGCACACTGGGAATTTCTCCTGTATCGTATTATAATTATTAATATAAGTCTGAAATCGCCAACCTCTCTTGAGCATGCGTGGTGATCAATACTCGTGCCAAAAAAAAAATGCTAATCGGTCCAGGCGTCTTTGAGTAATCGGTGAACACACATAAAAAAAAAGATTTGAGAATCTCCTCTTTTTTTAAGTAACCATAGACAAATGGCTGTCTGACTCAAGTCTGCACGCAGCCTTAGTTACTTACAGACGTATAACACGACTACCTAATATTGACGAGAAGTGTACATGAAAGTATGTAAGGTAAATAAAGATGTCTGTATCAGGAATTCAGGACATTCACCCTGAAATACAATCCTCGGTATAACATTTAAAAGACGTTACGAATATTTCGAATTTTCCCTCTCAGTAAGTATAGTTTTGGAACGTTTTATGTCAGCTACGTTTTCGTGTTATCTAAATAATAAATGTATGCTCTTAAGGCTTTACGTCGTCTTAAAGAGCATACATTTAGAGTTTAAATGAATTAGCCAAAACGTTTAGTGGTCCTTTTTAGACCTTAAATATAACTTAGTTTAAATACTAACAGTTCGTTATGTGATTTGGTTTTAATTATATCTACTACCAGACAATTTGATTACCTATTATAGATATAATTTGAACCAAATCACATCATATCAAAATCTAAACTCAAATAAAAGGTTTACTTAAAATTACTTAAATCCTAAATTAAATACACTTTTCTAATACAAAATTTCAAAATGCCGTTAATTCAGTAAGAAATCTTCAGGGTTAACAGAGCCTCCTTTTGCTATCGGCTACCTATCAGTACGCCACAGATAACACTGCTCAAGTGTCAATCCTCCATTTTGTTTTATACAAAATAAGCTAGCGTTCGGCTGCAACTCGTGTGATGTGAAGCGACGATGCGGCCTAGGATGGAGCATTATCTTATTCTACTTCATTACAGAAATACGTACACAGAAAGAGATCATGACGTGCATATCATAGTTTGACGTTATAACCTGTTTGCAAAAACATCAGAACGTCGGATTGCTTGACGTAATAGGACATTGACAACGTTGACATAAGTTTCCATTCTTCACTCACAATCGAGTTTATTTTTTCTATAAACCTATGTATACCTGTGTATCTTCTCCTCTGTGAAGCGCGTGCGTAACACAGTAATGCGCCGAGGAAGAATAGGGAAGATAACATCTCGGCTCGACCCACTACGCCTGTCACCTGTCAGAAAAAACATTTTTTATTAGAAAAAATATATAAATTGTTAGATTCTGTGATGATTGGATAGTAGTGCTACAGTTGTGTCACGATTATTTTACCTGACAGCTGCTTGATTGTAACGAGAGAAACAATCAGTGTAATTTCGACTGTGGTGCTAAGTCAGATGGTTGATAATTTGTGATATGACTGTATTGAATTTCGAATGTAATTATAAAAAAAAAATACAATTGGCTATGTTTTGTATTTCAGAGTGATAAAGACAAAATATAAGAAAGATGACGTGTTATAAACAGTTTGAATGTACTTTTTACCTGTGTAAAAGAAAAGAAAAAATACCATGAGGAAAACCTCAAAAGGTTGGTCAGTTGGTGGTAGACGGAAACCTTGTTTCATACATATTTTAAGGAAACAAGGTTTCTTTTTTGTTTTAAAACCATGGTGCGGGTGACGTCAGGTGAATATATACGTTTAGTTATAAGATGTATAGCTATGATAGGTAGTTGTTTACGGTTATAATATTCAGAGAAAAGCCTATAAACTAAATACTAACAATAATGGAAAATGGGTAAATAATAGCAGCCACTCGGGTCGATCTTTAGGTTAAGTCGCGCTTGCCTATGTTGGGCTGTGGATGGGTGACCACCCGTTACATACCGAGTTTCCTCCGTGCCTCGGAGCACGTAAAGCTGTTGGTCCCGGCTGTCATTTGTAGATCTTTGACAGTCGTTACAGGTAGTCAGTGTGTTCCGAAAGTCTGACAACCAGTCTTGGGTTGTGGAGGTCAGATAGGCAGTCGCTCCATGTAAAATACTGATATATGTTAGACTGGAAGCCGAGCCCAACATAGTTGGGAAAAGGCTAGGCAGATGAGTAAAGCCTATAACTAGTAATGATTGTAAATCGCGGTAACGGTCCAGATTGAAGAGGTGAGGTTCGTTTGACTAATGTCACCCGTACCATGCTACAGAGAAAACAGTATATCAATCTGCTGCTCCTTGCCCATAGTTGTTACCTACATACACACACACACAACTCTTTTACGATGTTTCGAGTTAAAACCTTAAGTTTACAACACGAGATTCCAAGAAAAAAGGGACAAGTTGAAGAAGGCGCCGTAAAGATTGCGAAAATGGCAGCGACCGTGCCACAGTCTATAAAAATAGCAAACATGGTTACGGTTTACGTACGGGGGCGCAGTAGTCTCGTTCACGACTTCATTATGGTGAGCTCACTACAAACACATTTCCGCTACTCTGTGATCCTCGCGAAATAGCTTCGCAAGTTTACAAGGAAAAGAAGATTTTTGAAAAATATAGTGGAAATCAGGTATTAAAGTATATATATGTATTTATATACCAAAGGGTTTCTTATTAAAACGTCATGTTGTATTTTGTTCACATTTATATAATATTCTTGTTTCATCTAAACACAATATCATCTTATTTAAAATAAACTGTGTTCAGATAGAATGAATATTTTTAATGTTTTTTCCGGATTGACAGATTTTTTGTAGTGTTTTTGTCTGACATGTTTTGTTATGTAACTTTAATGGTTTGACACTTAAATTTATTTGATACTAGCTGGCGCCCGCGGCTTCGCCTGCGTGATGGTCGGAAAAAAAGTATTCAATGTGTTATTCCAGAGTATAATCTAAATTTGTGCCAAATTTCATCAATATCCGTTCAGCCGTATTGACGTGAAAGGGTAACAAACATCCACTCTCACAAACATTCGCATTTGTAATATTATACAGTAGGATCTGATCAATACAATGTTATATAACTTTTCTTTTAAATTTGGAATTGAATATTATTTGCATGGGGCGGGGGACGGTAGAATGTGGAGGAGCTTATTAAATACGAAATCATAGATGTAACAATTACAAATGTTTGCAAAAAAAAAATGATTTGATATGAGTTGAAAATGGCTACAGAATAGAAAATAATTTCATCGAACTTTGCAACATACAAATTGAACACAAACATCGCACCTGTAACGAAGCCAGCCTTCCCGAAGGGTTAGGCACAGAGGTGTACCTAAAAGTATTCCCACATTTCCTCAGTTATGTTTTTAATCTCATGTAATAGCGGAAAGCCCATTGCCTTAAACCGAGCCACAGGCCAGACTTCATGGTTGCTACTGAGAAATCCCTGATGAAAAAATCCAACAAGACTTTCCCCAACCCGAATCGAACCTAGCACCTCATGCTCAACAGTTGCCCAATTGCTTACAAATTGAACTGTAAAAATAAAACGCACAATTGTTCCTGGCACGACAAACCCACCGCGAATATAAATCGTATGCCATATAAAATACGACCCAATAAAAAAACGAGTATTTCTAATTGGAATGCTGACGTAAACAGAAACTTTAAAGATCATCCAGTTCACACCTGACAGGGCGTAAAATTTGCCATACTGGTTGACGAGTGGGTTGCCATAAAGTAACCAGCTACCATCCGACGGTAGCCGTTATTTACCCACAGCTATTGCTGCCGTCAACAACGTATTTTGAGACAGAAACATAAAATGGACAGGCAAACTCGTAAACTGCTGTGACGATTTTGAAAATTCTTTTCGGACGAACTAAGACCTCAAACTTGGAATCTTGCCAAGTCATAAACTGTAGTGCATCGCATTCTGGGATCTTGTTTTGGAAAATTAGATCTTCTTGCTTTCGTGTTTAGGGTAGTTTAAAAAGCAGTTGTGTCCACTTAGTGGTTTTAGGTTCTTAAAAGTGCAGATGTATAGACAAACTTAGGATAGTCCAATAGTTATGTTTTGGACAGAACCACACTGGCACAGTGGACAATTGGGTTTCCAGGTGGCAACCAGAAAATCCTTTTAGTCACTAAAAGGATTATGGACTCTGAGGATTTCATGACATTGCACTAAAATTTAGTGCAATGTCATGAAATCCTCAGAGTCCCAAATCGAAAGACGTTCTTGACGATATAAACGAACACGAATTGAGAACTTCCTTTCGTTTCTTTTTCCAATCGGTTAACAACGAAAACATAATCAGATCGTTCGACGTTCAAGCTATAAACAGAAAAACGCTTGTTCAACACACGATTGCCATCAAAATCGTATTTTTTTTATGTCAAGCATAAAATTAATTTCATCCGGAAATGCACGAGGCAAAGGGAGCGAATAATATTACTTTACTGGCGAACACTCAGCATTTTTTTTAACAAGATTTGCGATTTGGCTTTGCATAGATTTTCTTTTTGTTTTCACTTCAAAATATTGCTCGAAATTACACCATCTTTTTAGAGTCTATTACGGAATCGAATTTTATTTAATACTTAAAGATTTTTTCTTATTTATCATTCAGTTTTACGTTTTGGTACTCCCCTTTTCGCTTTTATTGTTTACTACATTGAAAATGTTTTGTATTTTAACTTAAGTTCTGTCTTTTTGAATGTCTACATAGTTACTTAACTACTATTATTTGGCAATTATTGATATGATTTTGTAGGAGATGGGTTTAGTACCTACAAAACTGTATAAGACCTTATCTCTCTACCAACAAATTCAAGCTTTCCAAACTATAAATTGGTTCCTTTTGCAACACTATTATAAACTCCTATACTTGAATAAAACATTCTTCGATTCGGTACCTTCAGCGAGGCACTAGACAGAAATACAAGAGAGCTTGTCACCGAAAGAAATTGGCATCGTAAAACGTACGAGGAGTGGCCAAGCTCTTGCATCCTCCACATAAAATGCACGAATATCTAGTACGTATGTACTACGTTTATACGTACTGACTGACTGTTCGCTAATGTAGTGTGATGTACTGGTTGAATATTTTAGAAGTTTTAAATAGTGAAGATTAAGCCGATTCGGAATACAAAAAAATACAAAAACAGAACGTAGTTTTTTCTTTTTGTAAATATGTATGATGCGCCATTTCCAGTATATTTACGTAGGGCAAAAAAATCATATGAATGAAAAATCAGTTCGTATTTTTATATCATGTTATCGGTTTTGTGCTTATTTGAAACCATCAATATGCAAACGAACAGTTTAATTTGCGAACGGTTTTTACTTTATCGAATTTCCATTTAGTTTTTCGAACTAATTTCGGACAGAAACATTAATTTGGCTCGTTTCTAGAGCTCTATAAAAGCCTTTGCGTGTTATAACAACCAACCCCGCCTTTACAGGTACTTGACATTTGAGATCAGGGGCTTAACATGATCTTCTACTGAGGAACTTTATACCTAGGTCATCTTAGTCTAACTTTGTTGAAAGTATTTCCATGTTCTTTTTATTTGCTCAATTTCTATATGTTGCAATTTATTAAAAGTATTTAAGTCAACAATCCGAATTCTAATAAAAATCGCGTATGTACGAACCACTTTAAAATATAATGAAGAATTCAAATGAAAACCACCGAACGAATGAAATGTCGAACAAAATATGCGGTGGAATCGAAAAAATCACAACGGATACTGTCAGAAACAGCATGTTTTTATTTCGAACACAGAACGTTTAATATCTGGAATGAATATTAACCGAATGCCACCCGATACGACATATTCGTTCGGATCAATGTTTTAAAGTATTTCATAGTGGGCTGAATGCAATATTTTTGTCTATACCGTAATACATCCCACATAAAGTAGCGAAAATGCTTTCGTGAAAAGATTTTACAACCAATCAGGCAACTTTTAATATAAGATGCAGTGTTTGAAATTGGTATAATGAAGACTAAATTTAATCAGGCTCCTATTAACGACGATAACGGGTCTGTTGGTCTAGTGATTAGTGGCCCTGACTGCTGAGCCGGAGGTCGTGGGTTCGATTTGGGAATCGAACCCACGACCTCCGGCTCAGCAGTCAGGACAAACTTTGTGTGATGAGTACGATTGTTTGTTCTGTGTCTGGGTGTCATTTATCTATAATATGTATGTATTTATAAATTATATAAGTATGTATATCAGTTGTCTGGTTACCATAACACAAGCTCTGCTTAGGATCAGATAGCCGTGTGTGAGTTGTCCCAAGATATTTATTTATTCATTTTATTAAAATCTTTTTAAGCTTTCTTTTAAGAATAATGTGTAGATAAATATTATTTGTGTGTTGAAGAAAAAAAAATACATATTTGTAAACGTAGGTAATTCATAAAGGAGTGTTTGTAAATAAATACAGGGTGGCCAGTTGATAGGCGTCCAAAGAAAAAAAAATAGGTGCCTTATGCTAAGGGCTACCCGAATTACCCCCATGTATGTTCCGCGATTATTTGTAGTTTAGGAGCTAGAATTTTTTTAAGTACTATTTTCAAAATTTTCACCTAACATTGGTTTTTATTTTTTATGTCTTTATTCCTATCATTTTTAGATATTCTTTTTTGTGGAAACTATTAGCGATAACAATAGCTACCATGCAAAAAAAATCCGTTTGCCTAGGCATTGTAGAACTTACCACAAAATTAGTCCAAAGTTCAAAATTACCATTAGAGTTCGATAATCAAAAATGTTCAGAGCTTAAAAAAAAAATAAGTTAGGGGTGCCAGAGGTTTCTAAATGATCTTAAAAACTTCTATGGCCCTTCAACAGACAAAATCGGTAAAAAAATATAGAGCTTGATCGGGGATTATTTCCTGTAATTAGCGTTGATAGCAACAAAGGTATTTTTACAGTTATTGTTATAATTTGGGATTTCTTTATTTTTGCCACTTTTATGATAAAAAAATACGGTAGATAGTTTACAAATTTTATTAAAACACGCTACAAAAGGTTTTCAAAGTGCCGCCTTACCACAGAAATGCACAATCTACATCTACGGAGGAAATTGTCTTTTAGTTGTAAACCATGTCTCGTCTCAGTGTTAAGTTAACGTCTGACAGCAAAATTGGTAATTCTTCAAGAACTCTTTGTAGGTGGCTCCATCGAGCTTGGACAGTGGTATGGCTATGGATTCTCCATAGTCCGCTATCGAGAATCCTCATTCCGTAAGATCATCAAATTTTCAACACCGCTTCAGTGTGAAAATGTGGTCCGGCGTTCTCAACGGTGAACTACCAATTAGTTTACCACCACCATTCGAGCTGCCGTCCAGACCCGTGATGGTACGCACGGGACACTAACAATGAGGAAGAGCTAAAACGGAAAATCGAAGAAGCGGGAAATGTTGTAAGAAGTAACAGAGAAGCCTTTAGACAACTATAAGACAATTTCCTCCGTAGATGTAGATTGTGCATTTCTGTGGTAAGGCGGCACTTTGAAAACCTTTTGTAACGAAGGGGTGTTGAAAATTTGATGGTCTTACGGAATGAGAATTCTCGATAGCGGACTATGGAGAATCCATAGCCAGACCGCTGTCCAAGCTCGATGGAGCCACCTACAAAGAGTTCTTGAAGAATTACCAATTTTGCTGTCAGACGTTAACTTAACACTGAGACGAGACATGGTTTACAACTAAAAGACAATTTTCTCCGTAGATGTAGATTGTGCATTTCTGTGGTAAGGCGGCACTTTGAAAACCTTTTGTAGCGTGTTTTAATAAAATTTGTAAACTATCTACCGTATTTTTTTATCATAAAAGTGGCAAAAATAAAGAAATCCCAAATTATAACAATAACTGTAAAAATACCTTTGTTGCTATCAACGCTAATTACAGGAAATAATCCCCGATCAAGCTCTATATTTTTTTACCGATTTTGTCTGTTGAAGGGCCATAGAACTTTTTAAGATCATTTAGAAACCTCTGGCACCCCTAACTTATTTTTTTTTTAAGCTCTGAACATTTTTGATTATCGAACTCTAATGGTAATTTTGAACTTTGGACTAATTTTGTGGTAAGTTCTACAATGCCTAGGCAAACGGATTTTTTTTGCATGGTAGCTATTGCTATCGCTAATAGATTCCACAAAAAAGAATATCTAAAAATGATAGGAATAAAGACATAAAAAATAAAAACCAATGCTAGGTGAATATTTTGAAAAAAGTACTTAAAAAAATTCTAGCTCCTAAACTATAAATAATCGCGGAACATACATGGGGGTAATTCGGGTACCCCTTAGCATAAGGCATCTAATTTTTTTCTTTGGACGCCTATCAACTGGCCACCCTGTATAATATAGCGAATGTCATTTAGAAATAGTTTTTTTATTTTTTATTGATTTAACGTAATTAAATATTGTTTGTACTTTGAATTTTTTAACATGATTATTATATATATTTGTAGGTACGCCTTTCTTGGTAAAACGTTTCATTTGATTGTTAAACAACAATGTTTGTGACAAAATATTATTTGTATCTAATATATAAAATTTCCGTATCACAATGTTAGTTACCGTACTCCTCCGAAACGGCTCGACCGAATCTTATGAAATTTTGGGTACATATTGGGTAGGTCTGAGAATCGGCTAACATCTATTTTTCATGCCCCTAACATGATCAGCGGGCAATAACATGATCAATGAGCAGCGGGTGAAACCGCTGGGCACAGCTAGTATTATATAAAATTATGTTATCTAAACTTTTCCATGGATGTGGTTATGCGTTAAAGCGCACACATTTAAGCAGATATATTAAATGACTTAATTAACCTCTAATCAACTTCAATGAAGATTAAATTCGACGACACGGTTGGCACAGTGGCTAAGAGTTTGACTGCTGTAGCACGTGTCGCGGGGTCCAAGCTCGCACCGAACCAATATTTGTATGACCTACAGATAGTTGTTCCGTGTCTGGCTGTTTGTGTATGTGAGTTTAAATGTTTGTAAATGCACCGATAATTAAGAAGAAATATTTCAATAAGAAGACCGTCATTATTGCATAGCCCAAAAAGGCCAGTTTCCAAAAAAAAATATTAGTCCGTTAGGTTATTTAAAAATAAGTGACACGTATTTTTTATTTGTAAATTAGACCAAAAATGAGTTACGTGAAACGTCACGCGTTGCTGCATTTTTTCGCAACAAGTGACGTCACACGTAACTTTAATGGGCTGTATCTTTGTCATTTTTGGTCTAAATAACAAATAAAAATCCGTGTCCCTTATTTTTGAATAATCTAGAAGACAGACTAAATAGAATGCAATTGCTTTGACCCTGGGAACTACCCTGTTATAGGACTCCAGATAAGATAAAAAATGGAGATACATTATTATCTCTTTTTACTGGTTTATATCTTGTATTTATATCTTGGGACAGCTCACACACAGCTATCTGATCCCAAGCTAAGCAGAGCTTGTGTTATGGTAACCAGACAACTGATATACATACTTATAAAATTTATAAATACATAGATATTATAGATAAATCACACCCAGACACAGAACAAACAATCATGCTCATCACACAAAGTTTGTCCTGCGTGGGAATCGAACCCACGACCTCCGGCTCAGCAGTTAGGGCCACTAACCACTAGACCAACAGGCCCGCCATCCGTTTGTTACTATGAGCTCCAAGGCAACCCCAAATTTTACCTACCTCAATAACTTGAGAAGGATACAATATCCTTCACTATTTTTAGGGCACTGCTGACGATTCTGACAGTTCCTTTATGTGCCGTATATGAGACGGCTGACGTTTGATGTGTGAATTATTCGTGGGGAAACGAAGTTTTCGCAGATATATTAGAAAGGGGAGTTGCGATCTTCCCGGGATACTTAGTAACTTAATTTATACTTTGAGATATAATAATATACACCATTATGAAGTTAGAAGTAGGCAGGTGTGGCATGCTTTATAATATTCTCTCATTCCCCCCTCACCTCCCTTTAAAACCCTCAGCTTATTCATAAGTAGGGTCAAATCTTAATGGAGTGTAGATCTGCCAAAAATCGGTCGGATAAAATTAAAAAAAAAACTTAACAATCCCTAAATTTCGTGAAGGTTTATAGAATACATATTGAAATACCGCTAGGTCGTCTATGAAGATTGATGTCTCCATTTCACTATCAGTTTATAACATCTAAATTAACGTTTTAACAAAAGCACAATATTGGATTTTAAAGTCTTGGTTAGGTCTCAAGAGTTCAAATTCCAATGGCTTGATATTTAGGTGTCGCTAAGAGTAAGTAAGTATAAGTAAGGTAGCACATAAAAGACATATCTTCCTCAAAGCCACGTCTCAAACATGCATAGTTCTAAAGAGCCACACATCACTCACGATAGACACTCTTCAAGCTACACTACAGCTATAAAAATATATGAACTCACCGCCTCAGTATGAATAGGATGAACGGCGAACAAGATGGCGGCGACAAAACTCGCAAACTCCGGCAGGAACATTGCGCACACCCTGTAACAGAATAACTAGGTCACTGGATGGATAAACAGGCTGAATGTGGCGCCAAAGAGTAGATAGGTACAGAGACCTACCATCGTACAAATGGCTAAATCAGTATACACAATTGTTTTCATTGTTAGGATATAGACCTCTTATCCCCGAGTGTACCTATCGTAAACCACCACGCGAGTCCTGTTTGGGTTTAAGATTATCACATATCTTCCTATTTCAAGTTTTAGGATATGCCAGTTTTATTACGATGTTTTAAAGGCAAAAGAAAACATAAGTAAAAATTCATAGATGTATAAGTTTTAATGTATGTTCGGCAATCTCAAACGAGTCGAGTGCAGTCAAGAGCAACAATGTGAATACACTTCGAAGATTTAAAAGCGGTTGTCTCGTGAAAGAACGGTTTCTACTTTGAAATAACACCTATTTCCTAGAAAAAATCTGGAGAAAGCGTAAAACGTTAACCACTGTAAGTAAGTAAGGTATCTTGAGTCCTTCATTGACTATGTATTCCGTGACATAGCGGTCTTCTAGAATTACAATGTTTTTCTGTCCCGTACTATATTTTCTACCGTTTGGGTTATTAGCAATCAAGAGCGGTGTGTCAGTGGTATCAGTTGCAAATTGATAATCGGTTAACCTTTGGCATGGATTCGAGGTAAAATTATGGGAAAATATTTGTGGTGTAGTGTTCGGAAAATTGAAATTGTATTCAATAATAATGATTTGTATGCTGTGGTGTTTTGTTTGTTTATTATTTCGTTAGATTGATAACTAATCATATTTGTGCTTTTTGTAATTGCACTGGTTTATGCGACCTGTGGAAGATTATCCAGCTTAAACAGGCATAACTAAAATTCACGCCTTTTCCACACGGGGTTAGGCAGAGATTACAGAACATCAATGCAGGCTTCGATCCTTACATACCTTCCTACCTTCTTTGGTAGTCCGATTAATTTTAGAATTTCAATACGCATTGACAAGCTCCCACATATAAAATAAACCACCGAATCCTGCCACACATACATTTAAAAACAGTTTCACTTCTATTTCTTTTCAATACCTAAACTGTAGCCTCACCTGTGCTCTTACAAATAAAACCTTAAAAATGTTTGAAAAGGTAATTGCTAGCGTTTCCAGCGCTTTATTTCTATTGGCTAAGCAGTGCTGAACCGTGGAAACTTTTGTGGTTTCATTTTGCACGCACGCTCGCACGTCAAGACCGCAAAACTTTTAATAGACGGATTTTTATGTTTACTTCTATATGGAAAACTTTAATGACTTGTTTGGAACGGATTAGTACGACAACGTAGGGTAAACTTTGATTAGGAATCACTTTAGGTGGTGCTTAAGTTTGGGTTTGTTATTAAGCCTAATTTCTGCGAAAGGATTGATCGAAAAAAAAAATGGAATCAAAATGATTGTGATCGTTTGTTTTTCTTTGATTTCATCGCTTTATTTTATCATTCACATTTGTTTTTAAACTAGTTATATAATCATTATTCGCTTTTTTTAAATAAAAGTAATAGGTCAATGGCTTAATTGCCATGACCTTGGACCAACACCTGAGGCTCTCATTGGGCAGCTGGATCAAGGGCTTGAATTAGAAAGCGGTACTCCTGGACCCGCCTCGTTTTGTAAATAAGTTCCTATCTCTGGAGCCCTGAACAGTAGCTTAGAGCCTGTTCCCGATAACGGTGGGCAATTTTATTTTATTTTATATTTTTTTTAAATTATTTTTTTAATAAAAAAGAAATTTGTGTACCTACTTAAATAAATAATGGTTTTATCGTCATTTTTCACGCAAACAGTTTTATCAAAATTGCTACTGGACTAATGTTTAATATCAGTTATTTTATCTTAGCAATCTTCTAAAAGTAATGAACAATGTATCCATCTTAAGATCCGAACAGCCATCAGCTATATATGACACAAGTGATGTCCAATCCAAGCCAACTTAATGTCGAATGTCACTTAGTAATATCACTCGGGACCGGTGATGTAAAGCCCTCTCAGAGGCGAACGGAGTAAATTAGGCGTCATAAATTGGCCACCCATCACATTGACGTCCCGGCCACACCATAATTTAATCACAAGGATCGAACGATCATGTCATTATCTTTACTGCGAACACAGTTTCCAAATGTTTATTTGGGTGAGTTAACCTTCAGCCGAAATTGGAGTCTATTAACAGTAAGTTAAAGCAAAACAAACGAAATACGATGTGGCATTGAGAAACGAAATTGAGAAAGTTATAACGGAAACGGAACAGGTAATAACAACAATCCGCCAGGGACTGTCAACTCAGTTATCAACAACACTTTAAAATTGAGTCGACAATTTTTGCCCCCGTCTGTGCTGTCTCATAAAATATATAGCGCAGTACGTACGTCCTGCCTGTGTGAATTCAGGAAGTCGAATGACAATAATTGGGCAAGTTTGTCCAGTGGCGCTGCCTCGTGGCGTGCGACCGCAACTTTGCCGCAGAGGTGGAACAACGGCTAATTGAGACTAACGCTACGAAGGTGCTCCCGACGGCTAACTTCTGCCGGAATTAAGGCACTCGTTAGTGACTTTTTGCGAATCTGACGAAATCTCTTGCCGAAGTTGGTGAAAAAACATTTATGGGTAGTTTGTTCGCGAAGCGCGCACCTAATGAGCTCCTCTAGCTGCTCTCAATCGATACGCGAGTGACGGCGACGATAGTAGCCTTGTTTCGTAATTGTGACGATCTGTTTTATGTTCCTCGTTTTATATCGAAACTTTTAATGAAACTACTTGAAGACTTAGACTAAGCGAGGTTTAAGTAACTTAGTGGAAGTGAGTAGTGGGAGCTGTAAAAAAGTTTAATCATATTTTAGATATGAAGCTTAATTACATGCGGTCTATATGGAGTATCTTCGTTCTAGAAATTGTGAACGTGATATAAATTATGATCATTAAGCCAGCATTATGTTTGGCTATAAATATGTTCATTAACATTTGAAAGGGCTAAATTAATGTAGATCCGATGTATTCAATATTTGGTATTGTAACTAGCAGAGGTGTTATTTATTACGGGTCGTGTTCTTTTGTTTACTGTATAATTAATGTATTAAAATTAATAGACTTCATATAGAAAAGAGGTATTTGAGTTATAAAATGAATCCATCTGTTTTACGTTGGAATTTCTTATGAAATAAGTGCTTAGTAGGAGTTTAAAAGCAAAACTGGAAACATATAATTCACCATACATTTATTTAATTAATACGTCATTTGATTAATATAATTATGTTGGTTCTGCATCGAAACCTTTCGGCCATCTTTGAAATCGTGAGGCCTTTGACCAACAGTCGGATGACGTAGGCTATCCGTATCATATTATACGGTCTGAAAAACTATAATTGTAATTAAGGCCAACTGTGATTCCAACTGTCACTTATGGCACAGAGAATTATATTTTAAGTGACAGAGTACTGTTGTTTTATTCTCATTATTTTTTAACTAATAAACGTATTTGTATATTGGACAATTTGCAATTTACTGTAATATACTGGATTTCTGCGCGGAATAGACTAAGAGCCAACGTAATGAGAGATCACTTAGTGGCTAATAAAAAGTAGTTTTAAACTTCCGTAGTTCAAAAGGAAATAGATAGATAGATAGAATATTCTTTATTATGTACACCATACAAGTAACAAGAATAACACTAAACAACTTATAAATAGGGTGACACAATGGGCGGTCTTATCGCTAAAAGCGAACTTTTCAAGACAACCTTTGGATGGATGGACGAAATACGGTACCCTTATTGGATACCTTTGTTGTCTATCTGTCTGTCAAGACTTTTTATATTAGAAACAAGTGGAGGTATCAAGGAGAGAAATAAAAACTATATACTAAACTTTGTGATCGCTATGTGCTGTGAAAAAATCTCGGTGCCCGAATCTGATTGAAGTCTGAGGCCATTCTTTTTCTTTTTTCATCTAAAGGCTCGGATGGCAGCTATAAAGACTATATTCATTTTATGTATGTCTAAATTAGCATGAAAATAACTACACTCTGAAGTAATTGTAAGTATTAAATCTACATTTAATTAGGATCTCTTTAACGAAAGTAAATATACTTAACAGAGAATGTAGTATTCGACGTAAACGTCTCAGAGAAAATTAGACTTCCTTTAAACCGTTCAATGTAATATATTTATTACAATGCAAAGTACCGATGCGTCCATCAGAAATAAACATCTCTACGGCCATTCTATTTCCATCGAAAATTCTTCGTATCAATTTTCCACAACACTCGAATGTTTCGATCTTTTTGTGATAAAATGTTGATCACTCGGAATATCGATTACGCTAAAACTGTTCACGTAGGGTCACCTTGTTGGAAACCCGTCGCGACGCTGGCGTAGCCATAAAAAGCTTCTGTAGCACTTTCGTAACACTTCGTAGCACTGCGTAGCGCTGTCGTAGCGATTATTAATGCGTACTTCTACGCTTTTGTATCGCGGTGTCGAGAGAAATTTTCAATCGCCGTTAGACAGGTTGTATTTTAAAACCACAAGGATATTTAAAGGGACTACAAATGGGATTTGGTTTTTATTATTATGTATGTTATTTACAATCTACAAAATAATAATACAAATATGTACACGTATCACAAATAGAAAAGAATAAAAGGGCGTCAAGTAATTCGTTAACATCCCTGTCAAAAAGAAAAGTTCCTAGAAGGTTGTATGATGGCGTTGAATGGCAATAATTTCAGTATTGCCAGTCTTTGATCACATGAAGAGTCGAATAAACGCTGAGCATTATAACGAAGTACTAGGTACACACTCGGACCCCATGACTTCAAGTACAATAAATTAAAATAACCTATTTTTTTAGCAAATCATAAAACTACACACGTCCACAGATCGACTTATATCAGACAGACTTATTATAGTACAGTCTGGAAAAGGCTTGTATTTCCAGCAATGGACTACGAAACAATGCATTGATTAATATATATGCCTCTAAACAACAGTTTGCCATTTAAACTTCCGAAAAAAAAACCTTAATGAAAAACCATAGCGGATATAATTCTAGAATTAAGCTGTCAACCGACCAACGATGTTATCAGCGCGGCTCAACTGTAGTTAATTACATGTAGGGGAGTGGATTACTTAACGATAGCCATTCGCAGAAGGTAATGGGTGTCTATTGGACACATCGCGTGTCTCACATACTGCACCACGATAGAATGTGCAGAAAATACGTGTGATTTTGTTGCGAATGTATGCACGTCAGTGGTGATTCAAGTTTTTAAAAGATGTGGTTTGAAAAGCCTCTGTTTCAAAAAGATGTGTAGGATGGCGCTGAGGTACAGATCACCTCTCCAGATTAGATGATTAACATTTTAGTTTTGTTAAAAGTTAAGTGAAAATATTAAAATTTTGTTAAAACTTAACTATTTAATTCTATTGACTGGCCTGTTGGTCTAGTGGTTAGTGGCCCTGACTGCTGAGCCGGAGGTCGTGGGTTCGATTCCCACCCAGGACAAATGATTGTTTGTTCTGTGTCTGGGTGTGATTTATCTATAATATGTATATATTTATAAATTATATAAGTATGTATATCAGTTGTCTGGTTACTATAACACAAGCTCTGCTTAGCTTGGGATCAGATAGCCGTGTGTGAGTTGTCCCAAGATATTTATTTATTGCCTATGTAAAACAATGAAAAGAGTAAGACATACTAATATTTCAAAACTTGTACTACTGTAAAAACTTGAAAGTTGAACGTGAATTTTGCCTTCAAGCATAATAAAAATGAACAGAAAGAGTGAGTAAGTCAGTTCATCACCGCGGGAGACGTCCCAGGCGTCGCTCGGGCGACGCGAGACGACTCCGGGCCATCGTAGATGCGGGCCTGTGGACGATGAGCAATGGGTAGCTCACCGTCCGTCCGTCTATTGACGACAGGCCGTTTCGACGGCGCGTTAGTGTTCCACGCGGCCTCAAAGACATGTCGGCAAAGCAAAGAGGCCTGCCCAGCCCCGGAACATAAAGGGCAATAGAAGAAACATGGGTGGGTTTTAGTCAGTACAAGTCTGACACTCCCCCCAAAGCGGGGAAGTTATTTGATGATTTCGCATCCGCAAAAAATAAGAAATCATTTCATCAAACCGGCAATTATTCCGATAATCGACATAAGGGATGAGTGGGTTGCGGGTTGT
Source organism: Ochropleura leucogaster (assembly GCA_958449745.1). Classification (NCBI taxonomy): domain Eukaryota; kingdom Metazoa; phylum Arthropoda; class Insecta; order Lepidoptera; family Noctuidae; genus Ochropleura; species Ochropleura leucogaster. The sequence goes on along the minus strand of OY288206.1, from coordinate 14,348,376 downwards.
TCGAAAGAGATACCGCGACCTCGGAACGTAAAGGGCAACAGAAGGAACATGGGTGGGTTTTAGTCAGTACAAGTCTGACATGCCCCCCCGCTCCGCTCAGAGCGGGGGAAGTCATTGGATGAATTCCCACCCGAAAAAAAAATAAAAAAAAGGGATGAGTGCCATAGCTATCCATTCCTGCAGTTGTGTAAAGGAAGGGGATGTCAATCATTGGACAGTATGCATCGCGTGTGAAACGGAAAACTCGTGTGATTGGCGACTTCTGATGCGTTATCAGGAGTAATCAACCTTTCCTTTCTTGGCAGGATAGTAATTGGAAATTAACTTAGCCTAACCAATTACTAAACAGTTAATCGTTGCCCCTCACTAGGAATTCCTCCTGTATCATGGGCGCGTTTACAAACATTAAAACACATACCTACACATAAAGAGCCAGCCAGACTTAGATCCTTACTAATATAATAAAAGCGAAAGTGAGTTTGTTTGTTTGTTACCTCTTCACGATTTAATGGCTAAACCGATTTTGATGAATTTTGGTACATAGATAGTTGGGAACCAGGAGACGGAAAAGGGAAAACTTAGCGTTGCCATTACAAATCAATAAGGCGCAAGGGGAACTGTGTTACCCCGAATTTAACACGAACGAAGCCGCGGAAAAAGCTAGTCAATATATATATGTCATAGAAATTGATAACGATGAAACTAAAAATAGCTTGTGTTCAAGTAGCGGGTATTTAAACTTCCATAGAGATACATTTTAGTTCTTAAAGATTTTCCTACCTACCTACACGTGTAAGTTGTGTACACGAGTAAATTGATAACTATTTTCGTTTCAACTATTATTTATCAGATACCACGGCCGCACGTGGCTGTTAAAAAATAATCTCACTCGAGCGAACCAACGGGATAAAGGTAAGGCAAAACACAATGTTATTTATGTACCAAAAGGTACACAAAGTATTTCATATTCGGTTTAAGATTTTAAGAAATCCTAGATCAAATAATCCTATCTGTCACTGTGTCAAATTTTATATGAATCCGTTCAGCAATTAAGGTCTAAAATACGAATTACGTAATAAATGTTTTTCTGTTTGTGTATGTGATTTTATATGTTTGTAAACGCACCCACGATACAGGAGAAATTCCTAGTGTGGGACAACGTTTAAAAAAAAAAAAACTAGCATGCCTGAAAGATATTCCTTGACGGCTAAGTTTTTAAGCAGTTTTTGACCTCTCATTTAGCTTAAAAAGACAGAGGCCAGTGAATGGCATAAAAATTCTGACACCAAGTTAGGTACTAACAAAAAAAGGCCAAAGAAAGAAGAAGGCGTAAGAAAAAAAAGAAAGCGTACAGCAGGACAGACATACATAATTACGTTCGCATTAAAATGTATTTAAACTCCTGACGCCCGAAGGTTGAGTTTCCCTGCTCCGAAAAGTTCCCTTCAACACTTGAAATGTACAAATGAATGTTTAAGCATTCTTAGAAAACTATACAATGCTTATTTCAAAGAAATAATCCAAAATAGATTTTCGATTAAAATTCTGTTGTAACAATTCTTTCTGAGTATTGGAAAGTGACGAAAGAAATTCGAGGAAATGCATATGTTTCGTAATAGCACTTTATAACGTTCCGTTCGTGTGTTTTGCCTTTTTCATGGCTATTACGATTGCAAGTTAATTATGTATTTGCATCTAGGATTTCGTTTTTCTTTTTTTATTATGGTACTAGCTTCCGCCCGCTACTTCTTCTGCGTGACATAGTTACTTTGGGCTAACGCGCGTCATGATTGAAATAAAAAACTTTCTATCCCCTTTCTCCCAGTTTTCTCACTTTTTTTAGCCTGTGTCCGTCTCCAGGATCAATTCATCAAAGTCAGTGTCCCTCTTTCTCCCCCTATTCTCACGTTTTTTAGCCTATGTCCGTCTCCAGGATCCCAACTATCTCTGTACCAAAATTCATCAATACCGGTTTGGCCATCCATATAGGCGTGAAGACGTAACAAACAAACTCATTTTCGCTTTTATAATATTCGTAAGGATTTAATATTACTGTCACTCCTTACGGTAGTCAGTAGACCGAGTCTGACAATCAGCCTTACCAAAAGGCGTAAGTTACCCAGTACTAACTAGGTTGTGGAGGTCAGATCGGCAGTCGCTCCATATAAAATACTGGTATTCAGTCGAATCCAGTTAGATTGGCAGCCGTCTTCAATGTAGTTGGTACAAGCTAGGCAGGTTATTATTAGTATTGTTACTTTATACCTGGTTTTGTGCCTGGTTCATGTATTGACATCATTGGGAATGTACTATAAGGTACACGTACATCAAAAGGTAGCCTGGAGGAGGAGCGGGGGGAGTGTTAAATGTTTACTGACTAAAAACCCACCCATGTCCTTTCTTTTGCCCTTTATGTTCCGGGGCCGCAGTTTGTCTTTTGAACAACCCACAACCCCGGCAGGAGGACTTGATGTTATGTTATGATAACTTGACTAACCTATTTTGTATTACGTTTTTATTTACCGTAATATGCATCGTTAAATTCACTAAGTACTAAACTATATCTATACATTTTATTATAATAGCCCCTTATTTTTGGTTCAACTAAATCGGTAACTGGCAGTTAAAGTTCGGTAACTGCAGTAACTCGGCGCTTGTACGACCAAGTTCATGTCAACATTCACTGAGCAGGGAATAGCTAATACTTTTCATACATAGACTATTTCTATATAAGGGCCTATGCACACCACGTTTTTTAAACGCGCCGTCGACGCGCGTTTGTAGCGATACAGACGCGATACGCACGCAAGTCAGACGCAACCTGTAGACCTTTGCACACCTGACGCGCTTGTGTAGCGATACAGACGCGATGCAAACGCGCGTGTGTAGCGATACAGACGCGCGTGTGTAGCGATACAGACGTGATGCAAACGCGCCTGTGTAGCGAAAGGCTCCATTTTTTTGTTCAAAAGACGTGCGGTGCATCAAATCCTCGATTGCTACTAGCGTAGATTCACACTTCCCTTTCCCTCGTTGCGGGGGAAACCCCGTCCGTAGGGAAGGCGCGCGCGCTAGCGCTCGTATCGGTGTCGCGCGTTTGAATCGATACAGACGCGCCGGTGCCGCGCGTTTGTATCGATACAAACGACAACAAACTGCTCTGCAGGATAAAAACGCGCCGGCGACGCGCGTTCCGAAAACGCGCATCGACGACGCGTTTAAACAACGTGGTGTGCATAGGCCCTAACTCTCAAATTGGCAGAACTAGAGCTGTGCTTCACAAAAATATTTGTGCTCTTTTTTTTTTGCTTACCAAAGCTTTTGGCAGCTTTCTTTGAATGCATGTGAGGATATATCTGTTAGTCTCTATGCAGTTGTTTCATTTTGTTAAGCAAAAATATTTGGGTCTATAGTTTTCATTCATTTAAACATCGCCCCACACTAGGAATTTTTCCTGTATCTTGGCTGCGTTTATAAGCATTAAAACTCACATACACAAACAGCCATACCCGAAACAACGATCTGTAAGACATACAAATATTTGTTCCGTGCGGGGATTGAACCCGCGACACACAGCGAGGCAGTCGATCGCTCAGCCACTGTTCCAACCGTGTTGTTAACATTGCTCAGCATAAGGTCCTGGATTTGAAGTCCAGGGTCCCAACTATCTTTGTACCTAAATTCATCAAAATCGGTTTAGCTATTAAGACGTAACAAACAAACAAACCCACTTTCGCTTTTATAATATTAGTAAGGATTTTTTTTTAAATGGGATGACATGTGAACTTTCTTACAAACAAGCGCTAATCCCGCCGACGAACTGTCACGCAGTTTGGCGAGTTTACTAAATGTACAAACACTTTTTGGTGTAAAAATAAATGATTCATTAATCTATACTAATATTATAAAGCTGAAGAGTTTGTTTGTTTGTTTGTTTGAACGCGCTAATCTCAGGGACTACTGGTTGGAATTGGAAAATTCGTTTAGTGTTGGATAGTCTATATCTTGAGGAAGGCTATAGGCTATATAACATCACGCTACGACCAACAGGTGCTGAGCAGCGCGGGTGAAACCGTGGGGAACAGCTAGTTAGTAGATACTCTTCTGCCGAAAGCTCCGCCTAAATAAATGATTTATTAATTAGTAGATACTCTTCTGCCTGAGGAGCTCGTAGCTAAATAAATAGTAGCCGCTCGGGTCGATCTTTAGGTTAAGCCGCGCTTGCCTAGGTTGGTCTGTGGATGGGTGACCACCCGTTACATACCGAGTTTCCTCCGTGCCTCAGAAAGCACGTTAAGCCGTTGGTCCTGGCTGTCATTTGTAGATCTTTGACAGTCGTTACAGGTAGTCAGTGTTCCGAAAGTCTGACAACCAGTCTTACCAAGGGGTATTGTTTTACCCGGTATTAACTGGGCTGTGGAGGTCAGATAGGCAGTCGCTCCATGTAAAATACTGGTATTCAGCTGCATCCGGTTAGACTGGAAGCCGACCCCAACATAGATGACTCTTCTGTCTAAGTACTTTAGGGATTTGCAGGCGTGATGTTACGTTATTTGGAACAGCCAGATTTAAATAAAATATAGAATTATATAAGCAGTTTGTTCTTAGCCCGGCTTTTCAGCACAATGTGTACTTGCTAAGTTTATCAAAATGGCTACGGTTTCTCGCTAAAGACTAATAAAGTGCTGAAACTTTGACTAAACAGACCGAAATCGCCAACTTGCAGTTAGCACAACTTTCTTAACTACCTTCTTGCGTGAGAAAATGCCTGTACTTTTAATTTAACATAAATATAATATCACGCTTTGGAATCAAGAAGGATTAGGCAGAGGTTTAATACGCGTTCATAAATTACGTGAGGTGTTTTTTTTAGATTTTCTGTCCGTTCCTCCCCTTGGTGAGATGAAAAATGCGTGACATTTGCCGAGACCCCCCCTTTCTCCAACGTAAGATTAGATGAGATTTGACTCAAACCATCTTTAAACATCTGACGTATGTTATGAACGCCCCCTAACTAACAGTACATCTTTCGGCAGTTACGTTTTAGGCTCCCACATAATGGGGCGAGTATATTTGCCATCAGTCCGGCAAAAATTGAGACACCGTTACAACTGTGAATATTTTAGCATAATCTAATACTCAATAACCTAGATTATGTATCATTTCAATCCGTACTAATATTATAAAAACGAAAGTGAGTTTGTTTGTTTGTTACCTCTTCACGCCTTAATGGCTAAGCAGATTTTAATAAATTTTGGTACAGAGATAGTTGGGAACCAGGGGTAAGGGGGGGGGGAAGGCTGTTGCTTTTTAAAGATTGAGTTATGAGGGAGAAAGACAGAAGAGTAGCGAAAACATAGCATTGGTATTACAATAAATCAGGCGCAAAAGCAAAAACTACAGGTAGCAGGTAACTGTAATGTCATGAAAGGGGAACACTGCGTTACCCTCAATTTAACGCGAGCGAAGTCGTGGGCAAAAGCAAGCATACTATATTACATACCCATGTATTATATATCCCTGTATTATTAATATGGTTTTGTGGAAATGTCACATCCGTAGTAATTTATGATGTTACTGGCATATAAGGATTCAAAAAAAACTAATTCTTATTCTACTTGTTTTATAAATCCTTCTAATATTATAAATGCGAATGTTTGTGAGGATAGATGTATGGATGTTTGTTACTCTTTTACTTCAAAACGGCTGATCCGTTCAGTGTAGATTATAGTCTGGAATAACACATGGGATACTTTTTTACGAACATCACGCGGGTAAAGCCGCTGGCGTCAGCTAGTTTGAAATAAATGATAAATAATTATGTTTTTGATGACTAACGGCAGACTACTAAAGGCTTTAGAATGTTCGAATATGAAGTTTAAAAACTCGATGGGTATTTTATTTATAAGTGTTACATGTGTTTAGTTTATGAAAACGAACATCTTAAAATAAGCAAGCACACCAAATTACAAGTAACGGTTGGCGCAGTGGCTGCGCGATTGATTAACGCTGCGTGGCGCGGGTTCGATCCTCACACGGAACAAATATTTGTGTGACCTACAGATAGTTGTTTCGGGTCTGGCTGTTTGTGTGTGTGAGATTAAATGTTTGTAAACGTACCCACAACACAGGAGAAAATCCTAGATTGGAGGAACGTTTTTTTTTTTATTTTAGCAAAATTACTCATAATATTAAGAAAAATAATGGCGCACGTTATTTGTCACTGTTGGTTGTAAGACACAAATTCAAATTAACGACAGATACTGGAAAAAAGTGGGTGTTCATCACTTTCACGCACACCCTTCAACCGGCTTTGACAAATGAAGTGTTGGAGTCACGCCTCGTTTATCTTACTCCCGAACTCAGATAGAAAAATATGGCATAAATATAGAAAAATAACGGTAAATATATCTAAGATTTTCGTTCATATGTTGAGCTGAAAGTCAACTTTATTATTTTTAGAAAAAAAAGCTAAGAAAATAATGTCAAAGGAAGATAGGAACGGATGTCATGTTTTTTGAAAAAGAAACTACGGTAATGTTTAACATAATAACTCTTTTTGGTGCTGTCTTGTCTGTTAAGTCTAGTCTAGGTACAAAGCTACAATGATCTCTTGGCGCTTATCGATGAAAAAAAAGTGAAATTTTATTAAAAAACAATATGACGGGCTTCGTTTCAATTTGTACCACGTTACAAAAAATGGTTTCGACCGCGTGATATCGAAGGATTTTAAACGGCTAAACGGATCTTCCGTTCAGCCGTTTTGACGTGAAAGAGTAACAAACATTCATACATCCATCCATCCTTACAAACATTCGCATTTATAATATTTGTAGGATTTGTAATCAAAACAATAGGTTATCAAAGTACCCACCCTGTGAAGACAACCAATAAAATAATATACATTGTTCGAGTGTTGAGCTCCAATTGTGGTCCTACGATCCGGTTCGAAGGACCACAACTAGAGCTTGACATTCAAACACCTATCCTTGTAACCCAAAATTACTAAAACATGACCGAAGCAAATGACGAAGTACCATCGATAATTAAGAGCCATTCGTCATCGACGCCGGGTCCCAACAATCACGGATCAGACGACTCACATATTGGCCTAATTGGTAACAGGCGTGGGCCCCGCCAAACGTCCGGGTAACCACATAGCAATCAATCAAATAGACATAATGTATTCATTGACGGTGTCACAAAACCGCATGTAGAAAAATACGGAAGCTATAAAGTGTATGTAGCCGTAATGGAACCCGAGGGATCGCAAATCGTCACAGCAGTTTCGTTCCTTGTCATATAACTTTTACTGCTCTTATATTTTTCTATTTATTGCGCTCTTTTGTTTGTTCTTAGTTTTATCTTCGCGGGCGATTTATGTGTGTGTCGTATGGCTGGGAGCGGTTACAGGTTAACAGCGGTAGTGACGTCACGTGCTTACTTCAAATGTCTGAATTATCTTTGTGGCGTGCTCAGATATATTGTATACTTTCGAGGTGAGATATATTACATGCAGAAACTTGTATGATATTTGAAGTAAAATAAAATTACTTTTATGAAAAGTAGTCCCTCAATTCCTGTGTATCCTGAACTAGACAACTCTTTATCTAAACATTGTTTACGCTAACTGTAGGAATACATTCTAAACTAAATCGTTTTCGAGTTAGTACATAAAACAGAAAAAAAAACAAATATGCGTATGCAAATGTCTACAACACCGAAACGTACCTAACGTTTAGGTTTTTACGGGTTTTCCAAATAGGGGGCGCTGTTAGGGTAACTTTTTTTGGTCCTTCCATCTGTTTGATTACATTTTTGCTCCCATACGCAGTGCTCACTCCCGTACGATACGTTTTTCATTGAACCACAGATACAGAACCAGCACGAAGCGTCACCACCACAAACCATTATTACGCATCTAGGGAGTTTTAATTAATAAATGGCTTAATTATCCCTGAATAACGATACACTCCCATTACGAGTAAATTAATTACTAAATGTAATTAATTACTCGCATGCGAGGATAAGACAAAGCTGCGTAAGTAACTATATGACAGGAGATGTACGGGTACTATGAAAAACTAATTTAACTCCGCGGTAAAAAGTTTCGCGCTCTCCGCCTCCTCTCGCGCTCCATTACGTTATGAATGGCCCAAACAGCCTTCGTGTCTTACGTAACAAATTCTCTTGTTTGTCTATTCCGTTACTTTGGCTCAAGTTGCTTTGATTATTATTCCGGCGAGAGTTTAACGGTTATATCTAACTTTCAGGAATATTTCATTAATTAATATTAACGTTATTAACTCTACCTTCTGTTTTTCTGGGTAATTGCTCTTTTCTCATGTTTCCCAACAGAATCACTTTTTTGTATCTTTCCGCCATTTTGTTTTTAGAAAGCTTGTGCTGTAATACATCTTGTTTACGTGTCTTGCATCTACAGGGTCCGTAAAGCAGGTAAACGCAAGAAGTTTTATATTACAACATGCATTACTTTCAAATTAGGGTTTTCGCATGCAAACAGTAGCGAGCCATGAATTTGAAAGTAATTCCATTATAACTTTGAAGTTGAACGTTTTCCAGTTGCAAATAATGCGGCAGCCTAAAATTTCCGCTTGATACTCTAATATGATTGGAGTGAGCGCAGCACTAAGTACATTACAAACTTTTGAGTGGCGTAAACAAGTTGTTGTCGTCATAGTATTGCCTGCTATAAACGTATCTGTATCGTTACGTGTGTACTCGCATGGAATACTGTCGAACGGCGTCGCTCCGAGTCAGAACTCTAGCCGATTAGAATGATGTTCGAGCTTCGTTACCACGTTATTGTCGGCTCTGAATGCGTCATTTGCGTGTGAATTTTAACACCTCCAGAACACCGTTGAGGGAAATAGGCAGTAACGCTCCGATCCCACAGCCCGCACTAAGCCGAAATGGATAGAAATACCGACGATATTCACGCCCAGACGCAATGTAAAGAACGGTCGAATATTTTTGGAATGTCGGCACATTTTGGATGGAGCAATTTTAGTGTACGCCAATATTTAGTTATGGTTTTCATGTGCGGTCCCGTATTTTCTAAAGGTAGTCGTGTACGGAATAGTTTCACACAAAAGCGAACCTTCTCAAAATACGGATACGCTGTGGACTTGAACTCAAAGTTTTCCTTTCACTTCGAGTTTGTTATCGAATCGTAACAGTTCACATGGGTTTGTTATCAAAGGGAAGTTGTAAATACATATGTACGAATAAGAACCGCAGCGATGTGCTTTTACAAGTCCGCCGGACTAGAATAATAATGAGAGCTCGAAAATCGTTAATAGGATTATGCTGGCAAATTGGATATTGAGCATAAGCCGGACTAAGTTCGCGGTGGACAGCAAGTATCCGTAATTAGCAGTAACTAAGAGGATCGGGCGCACGGGTGCCTGATTAAAACTGGCTTAACTGGAGCAGTTGGCGGCCCCTCGCGGCCGCTGCAGCCCGACCCAAATCGTAACTACTTATTAATGGCCAAGGCATCCTATTATACTCCTATTTTAAAAGCAATAACAACCAAATCAAATGAACATTCCAAGATCGTTTACATTAATTAATTATGTATTTTAGTGCTACAGTTAACTTTCATGCGATCTTAATTGAAGGACGTTTGTTTCTTCGGCTCTCTGTTGCTACGACAAGAGATTTAGGTCACAGTGACCTAAATGTAAAGTTTCTACGTAATGTGTTCTTATTCTAAATTTATTCCAATGTTAAGAGAGGAACTCCTGGCTAAATAATAGCAGCAGCTCGGGTCGATCGTAAGGTTAAGCCACGCTTGCCTAGGTAGGTCTGTGGATGGGTGACCTTTCCTCCGGAAGGCACGTGAAGCTGTTGGTGCTGTCATTTGTAGATCCTTGACAGTCAGAGTCCCGAAAGTCTGACAACCAGTCTTACCAAGGAGCATCGTCTTATCTAGCATTAACTGGGCTGTGTAGGTCAGATAGGCAGTCGTTGCGTGTAAAATAGGGGTCGACTAGAAGTCGACCATAACTTAGTTCGGAAAAGGATAAGCAGATGATGATGTTAACAGTTTCCATCGCAATGTGTAAAAAAAAAACTAAAAAGTGGTAACTAAAAACTTTTTTATTTCTTAAATAAAAGTTATCATGTTTAGTTATGGTATAATTATAAATCACTTAATGTCGTATCGAGTATACATTTTCCATTGTTGATAAAAGATTATCACATTATGTATATAGAAATAAAGAAAAAAAATGTATTAAGTATAGACGATTACTCAGAAACTACAAAAAACAAAAACAAAAAAAGAATTTAGCAAATCAGTTCAGGCGTCTTTGAACAACCGGTGAAAAGAAATAAAAAAAAATAAGATTCCAAATTACCGATTGCGAATTGAGAAACTCCTCTTTTTTTAAAGTCAGTTAGTTATAAATATTTTAGTTTTTAATATTTTAACAAGATTGGTACAAAATGTTAACCCAGCATTTCTCTGTATCAATCAAAATCGTACGACATACAGTAGTAGGTACGTGCAATTTGTGACGGACGGTAACGAGCAGACTTGCAAAATAAAAACCTCGGTATGCCCGGGATTCACACCACTCACCCTTTCTTTAACCCCACAGTGCGACGCGTTAACTCAATTTTACCGCGCAAAAATAAATTAAAATTCACTCTTTGGTGGCGTAAACAACCCTAAACCACCCGATCAGGGTATACTCTACTGAATAATTAAATAACCCACGCCTACTACGGCTCAAACAGTGGATTATTGAGTCCTAACAATTAAAAGTTTTGCTGTTCAATTATCAATTACGGGTTAACATCACTGGTCAACTCTGATTGGACTTTCATGTTAATCAACGTTACGTCGTTGTGAGGGAAGGTTGTTAAAAACTATTTAGGAACGTTTTCTCTGTAAATAATTGTATTGTTCGACCTTCTACCTAATATTATTTAAATATTAATAACGTTAGTTTGATTCTTCGATTAATAAAATTTAGATATCAATTACACACATCACGTTTGTTAACCCCGTATGGTTAGTCAGACGTGTAGATAAACAGTACAGCTGCCCTACCAAGACGTCTTAAAACAGAACTTATTCCACTGAGAGAAAGAGACAGAGCTATACAGGGTGTCTAGCACCATCTCTTTCTCACACAGGAATAAGAACTGCTATAAGATGGCATGGTAACCTTTCAGTACCCTTCACTGTAAGAAGTTTTATACCTTAAACAAAGCCGAATGCTGGCTGGTTGGCCACGACGTATTAATACTCAGGTCGTTTAAAAGAAAAAAGGAAGACTAGAGAAGGGCGTAGGAAGTGTGTGATGTATCTTTCAAATCCTTACTTCCTACTACAAACTCACTTTCGCTTTTATAATATAAGTATTAGTAAGGATTATAAAAGCGAAAGTGAGTTTGTTTGTTTGGCTAAACCGATTTTGATGAATTTTGGTAAAGAGATAGTTGGGACTCTGGAACGGACATAGGCTATTTAAAAAAAAATTGAGATATGAGGGAAAAAGAGGGAAGAAAAGGGAAAATTTAGCATTGCTATTACAATAAATAAGGCGCAAGCGCAAAAATACAGGTAGCAGGTACCTGTAAATCAGTGTTAATTTCAACTCGATACCTTTACGCATTCCACGTAGGAAACACGGTATGTAACGGGTGGTTACCAATCCAGAGACTATCCCAGGCAAGCGCGGCTTTACGTAAAGATTGATCCGAGCGGGTTTAGGGCAGCTAAATATTCATTCTCTAAAGCACTAGGGATTTGAAATGCCTTCTCATCCAATTAAGCCTTACTGAGTTCTTTAATCAATCCCATTTAGGTTGTAAAGTCATTGGAGTTTTAACGAGAACTGAGCTTGGCCGCCCACTGCCGATTTTCTGTTATACAATCAAAGTTGAAATTTGCTCTCACTACAGAACAAAAAGTTGAAGGGGAATACAGTGGAACTTTGTGTTGTTATGAAAATCAGGGAAATCTCAACGGTACGTAATTAGATGTTACATTAATTTAAGGTTGCATGGGAATTTTAATTGCATATTCAAATTATGTATGCGTTGTGGTACGGAACGACGCCATGTTTTCTACCTCGGGTTTTGTAAAAAGTCATAAAGGGATGATGAGATATATACAAATTATAAAAGGGGGTCCGGAAAATACTGTGATGTATGTTAGTAGCCGTGGTATGTTTGTTTGTATGTTTTAATAAATAAATTATTCAAGTTGGTGCAAAATTATTTTATGTCTGCCAATATTTGTTATATTTTAAAATTACTCTAAAACATGAAAATTGTATGCAGTATCCCAATTTCGTGACACACTCATTTTACTGTTCTGTAACACACAATTTAAATATGAATTGAGTGATTTACTATATATGTATTCAAACAGTCAAATTTTTCAATGTTTTATGTTGTCAAAACGATACGTTTGTGATTGTGAATTATATACCTATATCTAGGTAAAGATAAGGGTGAACAAGTAATATATTATCTAAAGAAATAATATACAATGTTATGCGCCTGTTTTTTTTTGGCTCAGTATGTCTGTTTGTTCCGGAGAATCTCAGAAAGAACTAAATAAATTCACCTGGATAAAGATTGCGGGAACAGCTAGAAGTTATTAAATACCTAAGTGAGTATAAAATCTACTATACCTGTAATACAGCAATGACACGAGGGCGTGTAGCAACAAGTTGACAAGATGGTAGCCTGCCGGCTGCAGGCCGTGAATGGCGTAGTTCCATCGGAAGGTCAGCACCGTCAGCGGACGGTACGACTTGTGTGATTGTTCCTGAAAACAAGAGAGAAAATAAATTAGTACTTGATTTTCTGTCATTTTATCTTCTTATCTAATATATAAAATTCTCGTGTCACAGTTTTCGTTCCCATACTCCTCCGAAACGGCTGGACCGATTCAAACGAAACTTTGTGTACATATCGGGTAGGTCCGAGAATCGGCCAACATCTATTTTTCATACTCCTAAGTGAGCAGCGGGTGAAACCGCTGGGCACAGCTAGTCATATTATAAATATTCTAGTTAAACCAAAAAATTAAAAAAAAAACACATTTTCTATTATTTTTCCATTGGCTACCTATATCATGGCAGTACATAAAAAAAAATGGTACCCAATCTTTTGGAATCCGCCATCTTTTGGAGTCCGCCATATTGGATTTAAAACGTCACTTTGTCGTTTAGTCATCTGAACTAAATGTGTATAGAGATAGTTGGAACCCTGGAGACGGACATAAGCAATTTTTTTAAGTGACAAAAGTGGGAGAAAGAGGGAAGAAACCATGCCACGCTGAAGAAGTAGCGGGTGGATGCTAGTAATTCCATAAAAACATGATGAAGATAATAATATGCTTAATCTGGTTGAAATTGGCAGGCAGGACAATGTACCTACCTAACTTCACAATATATGGGTGTAGAGCCATGTCTATCGCTATACGTAAGCGTGATGATTCTGCAATTATGACCAGCTCATTACGCAAACTGAAAGAGCACGAATCGGGACTTCATGTAACTGACTTAAATCGTAGCGAGTTAGAATTAATTCAACGTTACGATAGATAACTAGTTCATTTTGGAAAAGTCGGTTTTAATAAAACTGTTAAGAGCTCTGCTCATTTATTTGAATCTAAAGCCTAAGCTGGCTTAATTAATTAAGATTGGCGTCGTACTCGCTAAGAAGAAATAGGACAATCTATCTATTTCTAACTCAAATTAGATTAGATTTATAAAGTAGGCATAAATAAGCTAACCTAAATTAACCTTTTTGTAAAATCCGTTTGTCTTAATAGGTCAAACACCCTGTTAATTGGATTTATGGATACAACCTATCAACCCAATTAACGAAAATTTAATCAATGCGTAAATTAATATCTGTTGGGAATACTACTGACATGTTTAAAATAACTGATTTAACTTTGTTGCAAATTAACAAGAGATTTCTGCACATCGCTTATAGTTAATAAAGCTATAGCAAAGCGGCTTAATGGATTTGTGGGGTTAAGCTGAGCTAAATGAGGCCAGCTTGGGAATAAGTGACCGTTAAACAACTAGTCTAACTAAGAAACAAACTTTGCAACGGCGGGAACAGACCAAATGACCAAATACTATTACATTGCTACCGTAGCGTTGGGAAGATGTTATGAAGCATTTCAATATTGACATGAATAAAAAATACAGTTATTCATACACTGGAACCCAAATTAAGATATAATCCCGCAGTAACTTCCAGTTATTGTCGAATGCAGCGCTGCGGTTTGTGGTCCTTATACATATATATTTAGATTAGCGAGAACCTATTTATTAATTACAAAAATACCTATTAAACACAATATTACAGCAATAATTGAACTCCGTTAAAAGTGTCAATTTATCTGACTTCGCGGACATTTCCATAGCCGCTCATTAAAAAGAAAAAACTTTATTTTTAATTAAATGTCACTGGCAGTCTGGCAGTGCATGTAATTAAAAATATTGTGAAGAATTAATTAGATACTCCACGGTCCTGATCTTTTTTTAAAAGTGTGTTTTATTGTTTCTCTTTTAATTAAGGTTTCCAATAGATAAAAGTTAGTTTTGAAATGTTCTGCGTGATAATGTTTTTTACAGGTTAAACATTAGCTGAGGGATCTGTCACCGCCTGCCGGGATTGCGTGTTCGAAAGAGATGCCGCGGCCCCAGAACGTAATGGGCAATAGAAGGGACATGGGTAGGTTTTAGTCAGTACAAGCCTGACACTCCCTTCCGCTCCGCCGACAGCGGGCGAAGTTATTTGATGATTTCCACTCTTAAAAAAAAGGTGAATGCTACCTATGTATGTGTTTTGTTAAGCAAAATCTTTGAGTAACATTATGTATGGGTTCATTCTCATTCACCTCGAGATAATTCATTCTGTTACAAGCGAGTGGGTTCCAGCGAGCGGCGGGACTTCAGACATGTGTTACGTTTGTGTTGAAGGTAGATTATGTGTATTTTAACCAACATTTCAGACAATAACCAGTTCTCTGATGTTTGGAGTTTTCTTTCTTAAGAATTATGTAACTTTATTGATATTAATTTTAACTGTAGTTGGCTATTTTTGGTAAACTTAAACTATTTATTGAGTAATATTTGTAACGTTCGCGAAAACAGCTCTAACAATTTCGATGAAACTAGCCCTGAATGAGTTGTATCGGGGCGAATAAACAATCTTGATAGGTCTCATATCTTAATAATTATATGGTCCACCTGGCTATCTGACCTCCGTAACCAAGTTAATACTGGGTAATATAATATACCCCCTAAGTAAGACTAGTTGTCAGACTGTAGCGACTGTCTGTCAACAAATGACAGCCTTGAGTCCTTGACCAACAGCTTAATGTGCTTTCTGAGGCACGGAAGAAACTCGGTATGTAACGAGTGGTCATCCATCCACAGGTAAACCTAGGCTAATGCGGCTCAACCTAAAAATTGACCCGAGCAGCTTTTACTGTTTAGCCACGACCTCATAAAAAACAATCATTTATAGTTACAGATAAAAGACACTGCTCTTTTTACTTTTTATTAAATGTTACTATCATGACTGTGAAAGAGAAAGAAATAAACTAACCCTGTACACGGCTAAAAAGGTTTAATATATTTTATAATTTATATTTTTTGTTTCTTTTCTTTTGTAATATTGTTTTACTGTTTTGTCCTGTAAGAGTCAAATCAGTACTTTTTCTTTTCTTTTTTTTCTAATCATTTAAAAGGTGAGTGTATATTAAAACAACCACGCTCTCAAGAATCATCTACGAATCTGAACACTTGAAGATATCGGTATCTACGTTGCTATGAACCACCCGATTAAAATGCTACAACCCACTCATATTAATGACCGCATTATTTCTCGTTAAAATAGGGCGTGGCCACGAGTAAATTTATTGACGGCATTAATTGTTGGTCATTCATAAAGAGGCACATTATCAGAGGGGGGCGTGGTCGTATTTAAGGCGCTGGGTACGTTTATGGTATTAATTAGTGGTGGGCTTGCGAGCTAGGTTTGAAGGTAATAAATATTGATGCGATCAATTCATATTTTAAAAAGTCGTCAGCTAAACTCATCATCTGCCTAGCCTTTTCCCAACTATGTTGGGGTTGGCTTCCCAGTCTTACCCGACGCAGCTAAATATCAGTATTTTACATGGAGCGATTGACTATCTGACCTCCACAGCCCGGTTAACACTGGGTAATACGATACCCCTTGGTAAAACCGGTTGTCAGACTTTCGGGACACTGACTATCTGTAACGACTGTCAAAGATCTACAAATGACAGCCTGGATCAACAGCTTAACGTGCTTTCCGAGGCACGGAGGAAACTCGGTATGTAACGGGTGGTCACCCATCCACAGACCCACATAGGTAAGCGCGGCTTAACCTAAAGATCGACCTGAGCGGCTACTATTATTTAGCCACGAGCACCTCAATCGTCATCTAAACTTATCCCAGAAAGATTGCTCCAAATTAACATGCATTCGGCTATTACTATAATTCGTTACTGCTGTTTTGGCCCTAAATTAACATATTTCCTACGTGCTTCCCCATTATGGAAGCACACTAATCTTTTGGATAAAATGGATCAAATTATCAGACATACCTTATCTTTAATTTTAAATGTGGCTCTGGACGACCGAGCTTGGACTCAAGCCACTCTTCCCATTCGTTTGGGAGGACTCGGCGTCCGCAAAATTTCTAGTATTAGTCTACCAGCTTTCTTATCCTCGGTCCACGGTACTGAGAAATTAATCAGGAATATCCTGGCTCCCACACTGATTGATTTTGATGTGCCATGCTTCTCCGAGGCTAAGGATGCTTGGAAAGTCGCTTGCCCGAACACTGAACAACCCGACAAACCATTTTCCCAGAGACAGTGGGACGAGCCGCTCTGCAGAGTAGTTCAGAATAATCTACTGAACACGTCTGCTACTACTGCTGAGCGTGCGCGCCTTTTGGCTGTGGGCAAGTGGGAGTCGGGTCTCTGGCTTTACGCACTACCGTCGTCGAGCATAGGCACTTTGTTCGACGACACTACTTTCCGCCTCGCTGCTTCCTTACGTTTAGGTGCTCCTTGTTGTTCTCCTCATCGCTGTCATTGTGGTGAAGTAGTCAACAGCCTTGGACACCACGGCCTATCATGCAGCCGAAGTGCGGGCCGTTTTGCGCGGCACGCGAATATTAACGACATCATCCGTCGAGCTCTTGTCACCGTCGGCGTTCCAGCTGTTTTAGAACCCAATGGCTTGGCACGCGACGATGGCAAAAGACCGGACGGTATGTCTTTGTTTCCTTGGAAGTTGGGTAGGCCTTTAGTGTGGGACGCAACGTGCGTCGATACTCTTGCGCCATCCCATCTTCCTAGCTCTTCGTGCTGCGCTGGCGCTGCTGCTGCGGCTGCAGAGAACCTCAAGCGGCGTAAATATAGTAACCTTATTGGGAACTATATTTTCGAGCCGTTTGGGGTTGAAACTCTTGGACCGTGGGGTCCTTGTGCTCACAGCCTTTTTAAGGCAATATCAAAACGTTTGGTTGACACTTCCCGTGACCCAAGGGCTGGCTTTTACTTTGGCCAGAGGCTTAGCGTTGCCATACAACGTGGCAACGCGGCCAGTCTCTTGGGAACATTGCCAATTGACAGCGTTGAGGACGAATTTTTTGACGCTATTTTTTAATTTCTTTATAAGTTTAGTTTAGTTTAATAATTTTAGTTTAATTTATAATTAGTTAGTAAAATGTATCAAAATCGCATTGATTTATTCTATCAATAAAATGTATGCGGACTGAAATATAGTTTCATCATCCTCCTGCCCTGATCACAAATTATTAAGGATCTTGGAAGCACTCGTCATCTCATCAGACTCCTTTTTTCTAGCCATATCATCCTTTACACAGTTTTCATCGTTTCTTTGTCTTCCTCTACTCATATCCACATTCGTACAAAAAACTTTGCTCTTGATATTTTCCTCTGAAATATACATTGAATAAAGACTGAAATATTGATTATCTAGTAAAAAAGATCCCAAACAATCCTATCCTACTTAAACTATATAATTGAAAAGTTTGTATGCATGTTTGTTACCCTTTCACGCAAAAAACTACTATTGGATTTTAATGAAACTTTACAATAATATAGCTTATACATCAGAAAAACACATAGGCTACAATTCATAAAGATATATTGTATATTCTATCACCACACGAGTAAAACCGCGAGCGCAGCTAACGTAATTTATAAGACTTGAAAAATAGCAAACACGCCACAAAAAGCTGTCTACACACATAGCCTAAATGATAAATAAATAAATCAGTTTTATAGAGCACGGAGTTACACGCACAAAAATGTGGCTGTCTCATAAACATGATTCATGGTCTAACAAAATTAGCAAGTGAAACGGGGCAATATGGCTGCTTCTTCTTTAAATGAAATTCCATGTCAGGTGTAGAGGTAGTGCCATAATGGGAGCACATATATCACCTACAACAATATGGGCGTGCTAATAAATATGACTTGTCAGGAGTTCCCCAATCCTATTAGAGGCCGATGCTTAGCTACCGTGGTGGTTTTTCAAAAGTTTTATGGCGCTTCACGACCGATTTTACCCGGGCGAGCATCGGGTTAACCCTGTTCTAATTGTATCTTTCTCTGACTGACCAAATACGACCGTTGTCTAGAAGAAGAGAGAGATAAGCAATATTGTTTTCTTGACCAGTCATTTTGTTGGAGAAGGAGCTCATAGATTGGTATACTAAATCGTGTGCCGGTCCCAGCCACTGCCAAAATGGTCACGGTTCGAAGCTGAATCGGGTCTAGCGTCGACAAGCAAGCACTAGGGAGTAGGGTATATAACGCCTATATTTATTTAGTCTATATTTCTGCCCGGTTGATAGAAATAAGTACGCCTGTATTATCATGTTTGGTCTTAATTGTCATGCTTTATTCCGAAGATTTTCTGCCTATATGTATAATAATATAGACTTACTCATTGATGAAACTAAATCCGTTTGCTCAAAAAATCATGTTGTCTTATTTAACAAACCATAATCGGTGTCCTCAATCTACGATTTTGATTTTTATCAAATACCAGCTTCATGATAAGTATATACTTTTTCAACCGGTTTTTAGAAATTGACATAAAGATTTTCAGCCCTATAAACCTGTACTATTCAGAAAATCTTTATGTCAATTTCTGAAAACATTGTAAAAGTTAACTCACCACTCGAAAGTTACTTACTAGACAGGTTTCACTCAAGGGCCATTCTGCTACAACTTTCATAATAAAATTAAGCACAATTACACTAAATTATTAAGCACATAAAATGTGCGCCTACGGTATAATTATCTAAGTGAATAAATCTGTATTTTTTCTCATTTCGCATAAAAAAGTAACGACACGAAAAATTTTAAAGAGCTTTCGGGAAATGTTTATGAAAATTTTAAATGACACCACGTTCTGCATATTGCGAGCGTCATGTTGGGTGCGTATAAAGCGGGGAGCACAATTAAACGCTCGATTATCGGGCATATAGCTTGCGGCCTGCGGTGTGCGCATTCATCAGTCACCGAAACAAATTGATGGGTTATGATAAATAATAGACACCCGGTCGTCGGGCACCCTAGCCGCAGAAAAAAGGGGGTACAGAAGATCAGGTCCACTTCCACCTTGTAGAAACTGTCCGAAGCCCTTGAAAACGCCTTTGAAGTGCCTGAGTTATGGCCGAAGCTCATCTAAAAGTAATCGTCAACATGACGACGAAGAACTCCCATAGAATTAGCGAAAACGCAATGGAGACAGTTCACGTAAGGCGACGGAAACTGCACTCGCGATTTTCAATTATTTATTTCTCTACAAACGCGTCTACGTGTGCTTTGGCTTATTTTTGGTTATAATATGAAGTGAGCCTTCTGAATCTTATCTACTCTGTGCCGTAGCCGTCGCGCCGGGCCCCCGACCAACGTGTCAGCTTTGCCGCCATATCATACGTCACGGTTGACAACTTGCGAGTGTTCGAGGGGTGAAGCATGCTCAATCGGGATTTTTTTTATCTGCTAATGTTTATCGTCCCATTGTACACGTACAAATAGCTGGTTTTTGATGCGTTAATAAAGAAGCATTGGTTGCTGGAACGAAATTGATTTCGGTATGGTTGGGAATTCTAGATATGGCAGCTGAGCTGGCGAAAATTAATGAATTATGATTAGGGTGAAACGAATTAATTCTTAATGGCCTTTTTCTGTTCGACGTGCGGGCTACAACGATTACATAAGCTGTAATTAATCATAACTGGGTTGTCGGCTAAACAAACTTGTAAATAGACCTCTTTTTCGTTCCATGACCAATACACTTACTTTATTTCTTAGCAAATACATTACTTTTATTGCCTGTTACTCAGATACTATAAGGCTAAATGAAATCACAATAAAATTGAACAGCACAGTCTCCATTAATAATTAACTCATATTTGTTCAAAATTACTTTTCCTTATTACTTCATTAGCAGAAAAACATGCACAAAACAAAACAGACGAAAGAATATTCGATGTGGAATTAAATCAATTAGCCACCGCCCCTCGGAATGCAGACACCCTTACAAAAGTACTTTGTAGTATTTGGAATAAAACGACTGGCAGATGGCAACACAGCCTTATATTTGTTCAAAAGATTAATGTCTACCGCTGTCTTCGTGTAATAACGGCAAGTTGTTCCAACAAGAGGTGACAGAATCACTGGGCGAATAAAGGACTCTACACATCAGCCCGGGCGAGGTCCCAGCGATCGATTTCTCAAGCATATTTGCTTACCGGGACATCTGATACTGTAAATTAATTTCAACTCTTGACCTTGTTGAAACTAATGATAGTTTGTATAATCGTTTATCAATATAGACTTCGTTATACGTTGAACTTCGGTTTACGTAAGATGTTTATTGAGTTACGTTAACTTACCTAATACTTATTAAATTTGGTTAGTAGTTTAGGTACCAACTTAAGTTTGAAAGGACAATGCCATGAAGCAGATGTCAGCTGCGTTTTTTTACATTTTTATGTAAATATTGTATTTTGCCTTTCCATATTTTTCTACAAAATTTAAAACAATTGGAAGATTAATCTTCCAATTGTTTTAAATTCCGATTCACAAAAATATCCTTTGAATATTTTAATGGGTTTAAATTTACAAAAGCTGACTTCACGTTCTTTATTTTACCGATGATTCAGACTGGACGAAAAAAAACTAACTCCCATACATCCTTGACGGCACGGTTAGCGCAGTGGCTGAGCGATCGACTGCCGCGCTGCGTGTCGTGGCTTCGATCCTAGCACGAGACAAATATTTGTATAAACTACATATAGCTGTTCCGGGTCTGGCTGTTTGTGTATATGTGTTTAAATGTTTGTAAACGCACCAACGATACAGAAAACAATGCTAGTATGGGGCTGTTCTTAAAAAAAAATACAAAGTAGGGTATTGTCCTTTTGTTTGCCCAAAATACTAACATTAATATTAACGTTAACTGCATAGGTTTTCAGAATAATACAGTTTGTGCAAAGTAAGTATACTTGTTCTATTTCAAAGTCCGCATATATAATTTCCCCGGTAGCCTCCGGTAATGGATAAATCGACTCCAACTAAGCCTTGAGGAAAACGAATGTGGATTTGTAAGTTGTTTTCGTGTTCTATATAAGCTTGAAATGTAATTTCTGTTGTGTGGGTAGACAGATTCTACTGTTTTATGTATGTACGAATAGATTGAAGTGGAAATATCAAAGTAATTTATTCATTTCATTTAATGATGGAATTTATTTTCAAATTTTCTTATAAATAAGTATTTACGGTACGCGAACTTAACAAATAGGATAGCCCATTCGAATATTTAACGTAAGCTTTGTGAAGACTAGCTATCATTTGCCTCAGGCTTTTATTATGAAAATTTAATTTGAACACAAAAATCACTTAAGGGTTTACAATATTAGATACCGCGGCCCCGGAACATGAAGGAACAAGTCTACAACAAGTCTACAACGTCAACACTCCCCCCGCTTCACCCAGACTAGGGGAGATATTTGATGATTTCCTATCCGCAAAAAAGGGTTTACAATATTAATTCATATCATGATTCCTCAACATCCTGTTTTTGCGCAAATAATTTGATACTTGTATAATTATAATAATGAACACGGTATATGAACACGTTTCATAATTCGTTTCAAATCAAATCAAATCAAATCAAATCAAATCATTTATTTCAATTAGACCATTACAGGCACTTTTGAATGTCAAGAAACAAAATGAATCTACAGTCCCGGTCACAAGGCATAATAACTTGTAAAAGTACTGCAGTTGCCCATTCCAAAGCGTTGATCTCTATGGAGAAGAATGGGCAAGAAACTCCATGGACACTCTTTTAAATTCTAATATTTTTACAAAATAGTATTTACATCATTCGTGTTGAGATTATACAAATATGTGAGAACGATGTAGAAAGACGTGCACAGTAAGAGCGTCCAGAGTAAATAAAAAACAAAATTCAATTTAAATCAAAATAAATTAAAAATGACCGTGGTAGTTAAAAAAATACCAGTCCCAACTGACAGCGCCCGTTCACGAACATGACGTATGTATCAGCCCCATTCAGCTCGACCATTTTGAAGGGAGCTAAATGACCCGACACACCCGCCACCATCAGCGAGACATTTAAGTGAGCATGACACTATTAACCACCAGGGCTTCGTCAAGTCAATGATAATACATAGCACTCACATATGGGCTTAATAATTATACAATACTAGAGAATTGATTCTATACATTGCAAAGATAGTCTTACAATCTTCTGCAGCTTCCACTATAGCTTCGGATACTTATTAATGAGTTTACCCCTATGCTTGAGGATCAGGACCAGCATTGAGCCAAGCATTTTTATCATCAATATAATCCCCCAACTTATAATATGCTTGCCTACATAGTGTGCGTTTAATACAAGATTTAAATTTCGTTTCATTCAGTTGAAGAATGTGGGGAGGTATTTTATTGTAGCATTTCAAACAGTACCCCATGAAAGATGAGTCTACTTTAGCTAACCTGAAACCTGGTTGAACTAATTGGTCCCTATTTCTAGTGTTATAATTGTGTCTGTCACCTCTTTTACTAAAAAGATGCGAGTTTTTCCTGACATACATGATGTTTTCATAAATATATTGACAAGGTACTGTCATGATGTTAATATCCTTAAACTGTTCCCTTAAAGAATCTCGCCTACGTAGGTTATATATGGCTCTAATGGCTCTTTTCTGCAGAATAAATATAGACTCGATGTCTGCAGCCCGTCCCCAAAGTAAAATACCGTATGACATTATACTATGAAAATAACTAAAATAGACTAGTCTCGCGGTATCAACATCAGTAAACTGACGGATTTTTCTAACAGCATATGCTGCTGAACTAAGGCGTCCTGCAAGAGATGTTATATGCGGACCCCATTGTAGCTTTGAATCGAGTGTTATTCCCAAGAAAACAGTTTTTTCGACGAATTCTAGTTTCTCTTGATTCAATACTATGTCACACTCACTGTTTTTGACATTTGGTAGAGCAAATCTTATACACTTCGTTTTTTTCCCATTTAATACTAAATTATTAGCCGTAAACCAATTATGTACCTGCATTAGGGCATTATTTACGTCGTCAAGATTTGTGGCACGTCTGTTTATCTTAAATATTAAAGAGGTATCGTCAGCAAATAACACCATTTGTGGTTGGTTTTTAAACAAATGGGGTAGATCATTTATATATACTAAAAAGAGGAAGGGACCTAATATCGATCCTTGTGGTACACCCATCTTTACATTTAAACCCATTGAATTGACACCATTTATTTGTACTTGCTGCTGTCTATCATTTAAATACGATTTAACTAAACTAAGGGCAAGTTTCCCTAGGCCGTAATGTTCAAGTTTTAAGAGAAGGGTTTCGTGGTTCACGCAATCAAATGCTTTTGAGAGGTCACAAAAGATCCCTATGGCATCCTGTGCCTCTTCCCACGCAGTAAATATGTGTTTTAATAGGGTGACACCGGCGTCAGTGGTACAACGTCCTTTGGTGAAACCATACTGCTTTTCATGTAATATTTTATTGGTGTTAAAGTGGTTGAGCATTTGGTTAAGCATTACCTTTTCAAACACCTTGCTGAAAACCGGCAAAACGGATACGGGTCTATAATTATTGGTGTCTTTACTGTCCCCAGATTTGAACAGTGGTATTACCTTGCTGTATTTCATAAGGTCCGGGAAGACTCCTTGGTCCACACACAAATTAAATATAAAGGCTAAGTACGGTGCTATAGTCTCAATGATAGCTTGACAAACTTTAATAGACAATCCCCAAAGGTCTTCGGTTAATTTGATTTTTATTTGTTTAAAAGCTTTAATAACTACAGTGGGGTTAATATGTTTAAACTGAAACTCAACCGGGCATGGTAAAACGTTTGCTCTTAATAAGTCAACAGAAAGCAAGGGTGAGGAATTTAACGTTTCTGTAGTTTTAATTGGGATACTAGTAAAGAAATCCACAAATTCTTGAGCAACTTCGTTTTTAGTGGTTAGAAGACCACGTGAAGACTCTAGTGTTATATCATTATTATATTTTTTATTTCTATTAGTTTCACTATTGATTATTTTCCAAACCGTCTTAATTTTATTATCAGCGGATTTAATCTTGTTGCTTATGAATAAGGCTTTAGCTACCTTGCAGGTGTTTTTAAACATTTTTGAGTAAGTAGCAACATAGCGATTGAATGTTTCCGAGTTTATGTAAGGCTTAAGGCCGTAAAGCTCAAACAGTCGTTCCCTGCTTTTTCTTATACCCTTAGTTGCCCAATCACTAAATATAAACTTTGGGCTAATAGATTTAGTTTTTATTTTTAGCGTCTCATTAAACTCTGTGTAGACAACCGAAAAGAATTCCTCATAAAAATGATTTACATTATTAATATTATATCCCGGAATGCCTAGACTACTTATTAAATTATTATTAAATTTATTTAAATTGCTGGGTGTTATTTGTCTAGACTGTATCTGAATTTTTTGTGATGATGTGTAGGACTCGAAAACAACGGTTTGACCGCTGTGATCAGAGGGAAGGTAATTTACAATGGATTTATCTAAGAAGTCGCAGCAACAGAAAACATTATCGATACAAGTAGCGGTATTTGTAGTAATTCGGGTTGGCTCCGAAAACACATTCAACAAATTAAATGATTTAAAAAGATTTAAGAATCTACTGCTGTTTGAATTTTCATCTAAAATATTGATGTTAAAGTCACCACAGATGACTAGCGATTTATTACCTGTTGCAAGTTTTGCCAAAGCATCTTCCATTACTGACTCAAATATCGAGTAGTTTTGATAATTTGGGGGCCTGTAAACGCACACTATGACATGCTTATCTAGCTCAACACAAGACAATTCAATATTATGTTCAACCGATAGATCAACTATATCAATACGACTTCTAAATTTAATACTATTTTTGACTAAGATTAGTGAACCCCCACGCATCTTAGATTTACGGTTAAAGCAACTGCCTACATTGTAATTTTCATAATTAATTAACATTTCATGATCTTTTAACCAATGTTCGGTGAAACAAACAATATCAAACTTAGTTTTTTCTAAAAACAATTCACTTCTTCGTTACATTTACGATGAGAAAAACATAATTATGTAAAGGAATTTTGAAATAACAGACAACGAAATATTTAAATTCAAATCGTGTTACAGAAAATTATAAAATTGCTCCGTTAATTATGTAAACTGAAACCGTCTAAAAAGTTATTCTCTTTAAGAGTAGAAAGAAGTTTTATGTTTTTTTCGCAAAGGGAAAAAAAACGTCTAAAGCAAGGCCCAAAGAGCTGGGGCGGAAAAACCGCCCAGAGCGAAAGGTCGCCTTTGCGTAATCCCTGGTTTTGAAGCTGCCTACTACATATTACAGAGAAAAAAAAAACAATTAAGGTCTCTGTAATACACAGAGATTGAGCTACGTATAATATTGCCCAAATTACAAATCCGAAGATAAATTTATTTGATAACTGTTCATTTTGTTTGATGTGTCAAAGTTGCAAAGGCACTAAAGGGCGTTAGCTAGTAGTATACTACTAGCTTACGCCCGCGACTTCGTCCACGTGGTATAGTTACTTTGGGCCAACGCTAACTTTAACCCGCGTGATGATCGAAAAAGAAATATCTTTCTCCCTTTTCTTCCCTCTCTCTCGCCGTTTTCCCACTTTTTTTAGCCTGTGTCCGTCTCCAAGGTCCCAATTATCTTTGTACCAAAATTAATCAAAATCGGTTTGGCTTTATATGCGTGAAGACGTAACAAACAAACTCACTTTCGTATTTGTATATCCTTACTAATACTATAAAAGCGATTATAATATTAGTAAGGATATACGA
The DNA here is from genome assembly GCA_958449745.1 of Ochropleura leucogaster. Lineage (NCBI taxonomy): Eukaryota > Metazoa > Arthropoda > Insecta > Lepidoptera > Noctuidae > Ochropleura > Ochropleura leucogaster. Next base: position 14,321,889 of record OY288206.1, on the reverse strand, counting down.
ACTCCATTATCTATCCAAACAGATTTGTTAGTTGATTCGTAAAACATTTTGTGTTATTTCAATATAGCAGGAAAAAAATCGTTACCTAGAGCAACACTCCAATAACTATCTACTAAAAGTACTACTTATATCATAAATGCGAAAGTTTTTATGAATGTCTGGATGGCTGAGTGTTTGTAACCGTTTGAAGTAAAAACCACTGCACGGATGAAACTGTTTGGATGAAATTTGGCACTCAGATTCTAACCTTTTTTTCGAATGAGAAATCAGTTAATGACTGGTCCCACTGTAGCCGGAGCGGAAGGGTAACTTGTATTAAGTAAAACCCATCAATGTTACTTCTTTTCCCCTTTGTGTTCCAGTGCCACGGTAGCTCTGCCGAACATCCTGCAACCCCGGCAGCCGGTGGCCCTGGCGGGTTTCTCTGCTTTGCCGACATCTTTCAGAGGTAGATAGTTTCTAATATGGATTAACACTAAGTTTTTTTTTTGACGACACGGTTGGCGCGGTGGCTGAGCTATAGACTGCTGCTCTGCGTGTTCGATCTCCGCACGGAACAAATATTTGTATGGCCTTAAGCTAATTGTTCCGGGTTTGGCTGTTTATGTATGTGATTTTAAATGTTTGTAAACGCACCCACGATACAGGAGAAATTCCTAGTATGGGCAACGTTTTTTTTTTGTAAAAAAAATCCCCTTTACAATCACATGGTTCAATTACCGAACTTCACGCGGGCACCGCCGCGGTCATGAGCTAGTTGGAAATAATTTTCACCAAACGTGAATTCTTTTGTGAAAATAAGAGGTATTCTTCCCTTTGCTCATTTTCCTTCCACCCAGTGTAATATAGCTATAACTTGGATCGTGACGTCACGTAACGATGTGTCAGTTTTCTTACACGGTCGAGTCGTCGACCGTGACTCCACTCAATTGGACATTTTTATTGAAAACGAGGAAGAACTTCAAAGGGCATAACGTCTTCAAATATAAATCATACTGTGTTACAGAAATTGATTTCGATATTATTTGAAATGTTAAGATTATCTATAAATATAGTATATTTGTAATGTAAGTTATCTTACTATATGTATAATATTATAAATGCGAATATTTGTGAGGATGTATGGATGCTTGTTACTCTTTCACGTCAAAACGGCAGAACGGATCTTACTGAAATTTTGCACAAAGGTAGATTATGGTCTAGAATAACACATAGGATCTTTGTTTACGACATCACGCGGGCGAAGCCGCGGGCACTAGCTAGTTTCTTTAATTAATGTATGCCACGGTGTTAGGATATTGTGCCTAATTGATGGCAATAGGCTCACTACTTTTTACATGGGACTTAAACGTTACTAGCGAAATGTGGGTGTATTAGGTGCACTTCTGCTTAACCCTTCGTTGATAGTCAGTGTGATGTTTTGTTATAAATGTATGTCAAACTATTATATCCTATTAGTTATACCTTTTAAACGTTTTTGTCTGGGCATAAATAAATTACTCAGAACTTAATAATCATATGTGATACAATACAATTAAGTTTTTTAGACTTTGCTCCACGCTAGAAATTTCTCCTGTATCGTGTAGGTGTGTTTACCAACATTTAAACTCACTTACAAAAACAGCCAGACTCGGAACAAATATATGTAGGCCATACAAATTTTTGTTTCGTGCGGGGATCGAATCCCCGACACGCAGCGAAGCAGTCGATCGCTCAGCCACTGCGCCAACCGTGTTATAAAAATTATTTTATTGGATACAAATTCGTCATCTCTAGGCATAAATACATTCTCGGAATTTTACAATCATATGTGCTAGATACCATTTCAGCAAACGCACAAATTAAGAAATTTTTAGAATTAAAAGCTTCGAAATTTTATTTCAAAACTCTGATATTTTTTGTGTGTTAGGTATATTGTGCTGTAATGAAAAATGCTAGCGAAAGCCGAATTTAGAACAAAAATGTTTTAAATTTGGAATTGTTCGAATTCGAATTGTTATAAGAATATGAATCGGGCAAAAATAACGTTACAAGTGTATTCGTAAAAATAACTGGAAAATGAAAGGCATATTGCCTTAGTAAATAGAAAATTGCGACCTTACAAAGTCGGGTATTGTTAAAATGTGACGCCTGGGGTTAATACAATGAAACTTTTTTCATTTCGTACGAAAAAAAACTGAACTCATAGAAACGAAAATAAGGGGGTGCAATTAAACACTGTTATTCTTTTAAATTTGTTGCTTCGTATTCTTGATTGCTTTAAGTTCGTGCGTTTGTAAATTGGCTTGCTTTTCCTTATAAAAAGTTGTGTTTTGCAGTAATTCATTCTTTATTATTGACTAGCTGCGCCCCGCGGTTTCATTCGTTAAGAACGGGACAAATGTAGTGTAGTAAATATGTCTTAATCCACAGTATAAGCTATCTACATACCAAATTACATCCAAATTTGTCAAGCCATTTGAGCGTGAAGTAGTAACAAACATACGCACTAACTTTCGCTTTTATATATTAATGTGAGTAGTAATAGAAGAGGCAGGACGGTTAACTTAGGAAAGTAGGTATTTTTTTAAACACACATACAAACAAACAAACAGACACACATGCACACGTGTTGATGGCTATACCTATTTGCTATTGATAACTTAAAATCTGTTAGTCTGTGTCAACCCACAGCTGGGCAGAGAACTCTCCTCATTACATCCAAATCTCTCAATCTAAAGCTAATGTGGACCACTGGTGGTTGATATCCAGATCAAATGTCATATTTTATTTTATCACGAGATAATATAAATTATTTACGACGGGCCTGTTGGTCCAGTGGTTAGTAGCCCTGACTGCTGAGCCGGAGGTCGTGGGTTCGATTCCCACCCATGACAAACTTTGTGTGATGAGCATGATTGTGTGTTCTGTGTCTGGGTGTGATTTATCTATAATATGTATGTATTTTTAAATTATATAAGTATGTATATCCGTTGTCTGGTTGCCATAACACAAGCTCTGCTTAGCTTGGGATCAGATAGCCGTGTGTGAGTTGTCCCATGATATGATGATAAATGTCATATTTTATTTTATCACGAGATAATATAAATTATTCTTAAATTTTCTTTGAAAACGGTAATGATTTAAATAAAAAAAACTTGTCCGAATCAAATATTCCTATGTACTTTGCCATTAAATTAAACTTTTTTGTCAGGAATGTCAGAGTTTTTGCGATTCAAACCCACCCGTGTTCCTTCTTTTGCCGTTAATGTTCCGTGGCCGCGGTATCTCTTTCAACCCGCAACCCCGGATTCTATTTACCTACGGTATTAAAAAATCAAGATGTTAGCAGGTCTTAATAGAAACTTTTACTAACCCTAATATTTTTATACTTAATTTCTTGCACAAAATAAAAACCATTGTTTGGTAAAAAAAAGATAATATTCTCTCATCATTACATTAGTCAGCATAATGTTTATAAAAGGAATCACACAACACGCAACGAAGATAATAAAAATGTTGTTTGATACATTTTAAAACAGCAATTTGTCATTGTCTTCTATGACAAAAATTAAGAAAGACATTAAAATATTTCTCGATGTTTGTTGAAAGGTTTTTTCTTAGAAAAGAATAAGTAATAAGTTATGTTATCCAAGATACTTTGATGGATGATCACAATTAATTCAATTTGTGTTTGCTCAACGCATATTTACATAATTCTCGTATAGGCTTTCATAGTGATTAGGAATTTATGGCGGACAGGTATCTGAAAACGTTTTTTCCTTTAGAATATTTTATGTTACGTAGAGGCTTATTATGTAGAATTACTTTATAAGCCTCTGAAGTTTTATAAAATAAGCCTCTGAATCTCTTTACCTTCTCATCTGGTTATGGGTTAACTTTTGTAGGTTACCGGTCTAATGGTTTCTAAGCTGTAGAAGAATGAGTAGATCAACGGGGTGTTTGAGAGCAAATTCAGGGAAATTAAAATAAGCTGTCTGCATTGATTTATTTGATAATAATAAATAAATAAATAATAATAATAAATATCTTGGGACAACTCACACACGGCTATCTTCTCAAGCTAAGCAGAGCTTGTGTTGTGCTTTGTCTGGTTACCAAACCAGACAACTGATATACATACTAATATAATTTATAAATATATACATATTATAGATAAATCACACCCACCATAATGAAATGACTATAACAAAGTAAATCGACGTAGTGTGTTCATCTGTTATTCGTCAAAAGAGTATTCGTAATATCTACTTTGTTGCGTTGAAGAATATATAAAACCCTTTTTTAGATAAAAAAATATCAAAGACGTGTTCACACGTTCACGTACGAACACCCAACGGCCTAGTTACCGATTCGATTCTCTATTTTATAGCCTAAACCTAATCTGTATGAAACCAAATAGGCCTACGCACTTTTTCTAGATTCAAAGATCCAGTAACTAGAATTCTCGAAATTGTTGAATATTTCTACACGTATTTGAAAACACGGTTGGCGCAGTGGCTGAGCGATAGACTGCTGCGCTGCGCAGCGTGTCGCGAGTTCGATCCCCGCACAGAACAAATATTTGTATGGCCTACAGATACTTGTTCCAGGTCTGGCTGTTTGCGTATTTGAGTTTAAATTTTTGTAAACGCACCCACGATACATGAGAAATCCTAGTGTGGGGCAAGGTTTTGTTTTTTTTTTAAATAAAAATAATAATAATAAGAACATCACGCCTGATATCGCAGAACGCGCCAGCAGAGCTGTACTTAGTAGTGGGCTTATTGCTATCAACCAGGCATATATACAAACGTAGTTGCTACAAAAAAACCCTTGGAAAAACTCAATAACAAACGCCCGATCTGGGAATTGAATCGGGGACCTTATGCTAAGCAGTCGCGTTTGCTGCCACTAGACAAGAGAGTTTTAATATTCTGAAAACCTTGAAATGAATTCCAATGTATCAATGTTTGCTAAAAAATATTAAAAATAGTACCTTTGATTTGTTGACGACCTTGAATATGTGAAAAACCTTTTAAATAAATATCTACTATTAACGAGAAATTCAAAAATATTTCTAGACTTATCTGTAAATATATTCAGGTACGTCTGTGAATATTCTACCATTCAAGCTTTGATTCATATTTCGAATCAAAAGTAAATGAGAAACTATATAAAATATATCTATCTCATTACCGTTTCTGTAGAACGAATAAACATATGGCGGTTGATACAAAATGGAGAATTCTCGGGACAATATTCGAACATAGGAGAATTTCAAGAAATATCCGAAACTCATGAACGGAACTTAATTTACACAAAGTAGTTTATGTGTGTATTTTCAACGAGTCCTGTGTTATTTTTCTACTTAGAGCTAGAGTAGCTCTAAGTAGAAAAATAACACAGAACATTATTAAAACATAACATAACAATACAACTGTTAATATATATATATATATATATATATAATGTATATCTCGTAGGGTTAGGTTAGGTTAGGTTAGTTTATATTTGTTTTAAACGTAGCTCTTAATTTTGAAAAATGTTACACCATATACTACCTACAGTACTGTTTCTCCTCCTTTAAATCCATCCAAAGGTTGCCTTGAAAAGATCGCTTTTAGCGATAAGGCCGCCCATTGTGTCACCCTATTTATAAGTTGTTTAATGTTATAATTATTATTTGTATGGTGTACATAATAAAGAATATTCTATGTTCTGGGGCCGCAGTTTCAGGCAGGCGGTGATCACGGCAGGCCCATCTGCTTACCTACTATGATCCTTGTACACTTCTTTTGTTTCTTCGTCCACGTTTATACATCATATATGCATGATGGTTGCTAATACACCTGGCTTTCCCGCATAAAACACTATAATACTACCTAAGTAATTGAGCGCTCACAATCGAAAATTGAAAAGCCATTTAAAAGCCTCATTAACGGTACTACTCTACGAAAAGCTACGTTAATTTATCAATTAACGACATAAATACAATATACCTCAAAAGCTAAATGATCGCAGGAAAACGTCCAAAATAAACACAGAACAACTCAAATTGAACGCAGCCAACAATTTCGAACGCGTGACAATTTGATGGATCGCCGTGACGTATTTAATATTAACTATCGATAGCTCAGACGCATGCCCGCCCGTTTAAAACGCGATCAATCATTTGAAATGTTTGGAATAACAGACACATGGGTACATCCACCTATATTTCAAACATAAATGTTTGTGAACCCTGAAAGGTTAAGGGTGTAATTTTGCAGTTGTACGTTTAAATACATAGGTGGGAAATGTAACATGGGTCACTATTATCTATACTATTGGCAGTCTGCATAGAAAACTCGTTCCTTTTGGAATGAAGTTCCTTATCGCGCGTTGCGAAAGGTGGCTAGACGGAAAAAAACAAGGCCAAACGTTGTAACGACACTATTTGCTATAGTTGCTGTTGCTCTCTCTCTTTCATAGAAAGAAAGCCAGTTATTTTCACCAGTAACCGCAACCAGTGAACACGCACCGGCGCATCAGGCTTATCGGCTAGGGTTTGAAGAATACTAATGGGGCTGGTCCTAGATCTGCTTAGCAATGAGGCAGCTTTCCTTTTAATGATAGCGTGAAAATCATCCACACGCGCTATAGCGAACATGCCCGATGCACTACAGTACCTAGGCAGCCCCAACCACAGCCTGAGCCCATTATTATACTGGACCCGCAGGGTGTTAAGAGCCTTCCGCGTACAGTTAACCCATAGACCATCCGTGTAGAACGACTGGCAAAACGCTTTGAAAAAAGTTAGTTTGACCTCATCACTACAACGAGCAAATCTGTGAGCCAACATGTTGCATCTAACTGCTAGTTTTGCTAGTTCCCGTTCAATATCTACCAGATCCTTGAGGTCCTCGGTGACATAGTGGCCTAAGTATTTAAATTGGGTCAAGTTAAATTGGGTTATGTCGCAAGTTTGTAAGGAACCCACAGAAAAAAATAGACAAATAAAACGCCGCGCAGATAAAACACCGTCTATAAAGGCCCAAAGTTCAGTGCTAATGAAAATGTTATCCAATTCTTGTTATAGAAACAAATGTTCCATAAGCTGCAATACTCGTACTAAAACATTACGTGCAAGTTGTTTTGCAGCGCCTCGGAGCTTTACCGTCGTGATTTATTTGCCGCGGGCTCCTGCAAGTAGCGTGGGATACGGGCATCAAAACTGCTTTTTATTTATTTGTTAGATTGCTGAAATGGTCTAAAACATTTGGTTTACCAGTACTATAACATCAAGCCTGCAGAAATTCTCTAAGGTTTTAGTCTTTTTTAGCATTGCATCCTCATTTGCCCGTCATTATTTCAGCTACAATAGCGTCATTGTATGTTATATAGAATAGAAGGTACACTGTATTATAACCGACGACCGACATGACGTGTGCACGATACAGGAGAGTGCGGCGGAATTAAAAAAAAAAGCTCTGAAACCCGATGAGGCACTTACCACACAAACAATAAAGACGATGGGAAGATTGCTGAAAATGTACTAAATATAATTTTAATAAGACGATATTCTGTAGGTTGCAAAACGCACGAGATAAAGTCGTATTCATTCATCTTCTAATCTTTCCACAGAGATGGGAGATTACGGATGCCAAGAAAAGTCAGATAATCGTAATAATATACGGGGTTGGATTATCTAAATCCGAAATAAATATGTAGGTTGGTACATTGCGTATAGAAATCGTGATTCATCAAATTATTTTGCTACAGGAGGACAAATAAATATTTAAATCATACTTTTATACTAGTATTAGCTTCCGCACGCAACTTCGTACGCGTGGCATAGTTACTTTGGGCTAACGCTAACTTTACACCCTTGTGATGCGAAAAAAACATCTTTCTCTCCCCTTTTCTTCCTTCTTTCTCCCCCTTTTCTCTTCTCTTTTGTAAATTAGCCTAAGTCCGTCTCCAGGGTCCCAACTATCTCTGTACCAAAATTCATCGGTTGGGCCATTTAGGCGTGAGTAACAAACAAACAAAGTTACTTTCGTTTTTATAATATTATAAGTAAGGATTATAAACAGGTATAATAAAAGAGATTTAAAAACGTACGGGAATTGTACACACAAAATTGTTGATTCCGAACATTTTTGATTTTGACACACGAATGCTACCTGACAAAAGTAGTAACAAGTATTGTATTGCGATATTTTTTGCCTTCTTCCATCTATCGTGAATGTTTGAATGTTTTTGGGTATACAAACGGAAAGTACAAGTGCTTCTCGGCTGCGTTAGGGTATTTTTAAACCCTTTAACTGTTATCTTAAATGATAGATAACTTTCGGCCATGACGCGAGTGAAACTGTCGTTTTGTTCAGGTATTAGAAAATAATCTTACTCTTATTAAAGTTTTTCTTTATCGCGGTCGCGTTTGCAAAAGGTCGTATTAATATTTGTTCAGTTAAAATTGAAACCGAATCCAGCGAACCAAAAATGATAAAAACGACTTCTATTTGAATCATTTACTAACCTATCATTTTTCTGCCCTTATCCCATTCTATTAGGGGTCGGCGTAACATGTTTTCTTCTTCTATTCTCCCCTATCATACGTCACGGCATCATTTACTCCTTTCTCCTTCATATCATTCCTTATACAATCCATCCATCTTTTCTTTGGCCTTCCTCTCGTTCTCCGTCCATCAACATTCAGCTACCCTACTATGACGTCTTAAAGCTGAACTTATTCCACTGAAGGAAAGTGGCAAGGCTATACAGAGTGTCTATCACCATCTCTTTCCCTCAGTGGAATAAGTTCTGCTTTTACATGTCATGGTAGGCCTACTGGTCCATATACTCAACTATATTACCTAGTAAAAGTTAATCCCATTCAAGTGTATTAAGATAGTTTCACTCGCCAACTTAAGACGATTGGACGTAGAACCGATGTAGTCCGGCGTTCCAGTTTATAGAGAAGCAAATACTGAGCCAAACCAATTAGTCAAGGAGCTATAACACAACCTAGTACCCGATATTGGCGTCCGCCCGTAATTGTTATGGCATCTAGAATATCTCAGGTTAGTATGCCTAGCTATATTTTGTGTAAATATAGGTTACGTAATAAGTCCTTAGCAATAGTACGCGGTATAACCGTTAATACGTGGTTTTAGGGTTCCGAAGTTCCGTTAGCGAGTCTGACTGGCTCTCGGTTGTTTTTTTATTGTGTTCCTTATTACGCCAAATTATAAAATGTTTTTTTTTCATTATTCTTACTTTAACTATTATTAATGTAAAAATTTGGATGGATTTTTCTCTGACATTAAAATTTATATGCGAACGAAGTCAACAGCTATATGGTATTTTATTTTTTGTTAATAAAAATTTTGGTAACTCACTAGTAATTTGTGTATCGTGGGTGCGTTTAGAAATATTTAAAGTCACATACAAAAACATACATATATATATGTGTTCCGTGCGGGCATCGAACCCGCGACATGCAGTGCAGCAGTCAATCACTTAGGCACTGCGCTAACCGTGCGTTCAATAATTCAATAACTTTAATAATGTTTGATGGGCTAGCAAGTAAATAAATAATAACCAAGTAACCTCAATTATTAACGATCAAAGTTCAGTTATTTTTAGAACAAGTAGGTGGAACTTATAAGCCCCTATTATTCCTGTTTTAATGATCATCACTTAGCCTAAAATAGACGAATAAAGTAAAGGTGGAAACCATTAAAATTAATTACAATACGACCTTTCTTTCGCTAGCAGACAACATTATAATATAAAGAGTATTTGTTTAAAAGCAATGCAAGCAATTGTTTAGCTTCAGATGACTTACGATAATTTGGTACCTTCTAGAAACTATGCTGGGAGAATAGTCAAAAATGTGTTTTTTACCTGGCTTGTAAGTTAATCAAAGCGATGATTATTACCTACACGAATCAGCACCCCGATTGACGACACAGTTGGCGCAGTGGCTGAGCAATCAACTGCTACGCTGCGTGTCGCGGGTTCAATCTCCGCACGGAACAAATATTTGTATGGCCTACAGATAGTTGTTCCGGGTCTGGCTGTTTGTGTATGTGAGATTAAATGTTTGTAAACGCACCCAAAATACAGGAGTAATTCTTATTGTGGGGCAAAAATTGTGATAGACACTTTAAGTCTGAATCCAAAAGATTTAGCTAAACAAATGTTAAAAAAAAACGTTTATACTACAACATACATGTACTTAAGTTTCAAATTGTTTCAAAATAAATCGTCGAATATGAAGACGGGCTTAAGGGCTTATTTTCGCCACGAGACTAAAACGACGACAATATTTAAAACAGAATTATTTACTTATTTAATAAAACATTATTCGTTGATAAAATCATTGACTTTTGGTGCTTCACCGCAGTGCCACTACAAAATATTCCAACATTTTATTAAGTAGTGTGCAACATTACACTCATCAATAAAAGTATGTTAATTTTTTAAATTTTATTTAAGCTTTTTAGCGTCCTACTGTTAAACAAAGGCCTTTTTTGCGGGTGGGAAATCATAATTTGGGGGGGGGGGAGTGTCAGACATGTACTGACTAAAAACCCACTGACGTTCCTTCTATTGACCTTTATGTTCCGGGGCCGAGGTAACTCTTTCGAACAACCCGCAACGCGGAGAACAAACCTCCCTTCCGTCTTTCCATTCTCCGCTCTCTAGAGCTATTACAAGCCAATTCTTCACGTTATAGGACTCAGTGCACCATGCCACCTCCTTCTGGGTCTGCCGGACCATCAAATATTACGTATTAAAAGAGTTATTGGTGTTAAATTGTTAATTATAAGAATAATATATTATTATTTACTATCCATACATACCTACACATATTGTTTTATTTTTTCTAATTGTTTTTTAAACTCACTTATTTATTTGAAACTTGTATTACTTGCTATTTCAATTTAAGCTAATAGTTGTGTTACTCGGAACAGGTGGGGACCTGGTGATCTATACCACAGGCGTCACTACCTACCACAGGCACCAGCGATCCACATCCAAAAATTGTCAGCTAATGGTTCTTTGTGTTAATATTATCTGTATTTTTTTTGGCTTGTTGTGAGAAAGAAACATTATATTATTACTTAACATTTCGTATTCGTTTCATTTTTAATTTGTGTTAAAATAAATACGAAAAAGTTTGGAAAACGATTGTGAGTAGTTTAATTTCTCTGGTCACTACTGGAAAAAGCAAATTACCAACCATGGCCGCGAAATAATCGATTTAGGCATGATAAATGAACCTAAACCGTTTCAGAGGCTATTAACGAGCGGAATTCCCCATTTTCTTTCCTTATAACTTGTTTGCTTATTAGGAGCGGGGCTCCATATATTTCCTTTGTACTGTTTTCATATGATTGGCAGCCAGGGACGTTGTTTTCCTGTCGTTTTGTGTACGGTGGTGTTACAGGCTGTTACAGACCATTTTCCTGATCGACAGCCTTTTATGGAAGTCTTGTGTTTAGTCCTGACAGGTTTTCTGGCAAAATTGAACAGGGTAACTGAAATGATATCGGTGAAAATATATTTACCTGTACAAGAAATTATTTTGTATTATAACCGTGAAAGTTTATGAGGAAGGTTTTTGACATAACTGATCTATTTAATTATTTAAGACCTGTATTATCTACAAACCTATGATCCACAATAAAGATATTGAATTGAATGGAAAAGATGTTGGTTACTCTTCCGTGCAAAAGTCAACTGAACAGATTTGGATGAAATTTGGCTCTCATAAATAGTTTATGACCCTCACTTCGAACACTTTTTAACCCAGCAATAATCCCGTGGGACAATCATCGAACTTGTGCCGGCGAAGCCGCGGGCATAACCTAGTAACAAAATAATTGCATTGACTTTGAAATTCTGATTTTAAACGGTTTGCAAAGTTTAAATTGTAATTGAAAGTTACTAGAATTTAAATTTCAATCTCAGAAGCAATCACGATGAAATTCGTGTCCCTATCCGAAAATGATTCTCCGCTTCGTTGAAGTACTAAGTGGGTTTTCTAACGTAGGTACTTGTAAAGTATAAAAATGAATCATTGTTTTTGACAAATTTCCACAAAAATTACATAAGAAATTTGCATTTCCGCCATGATTCTCATAATTGTCGAGGAAACAATTAATTTGGAGTGCTTTTAGAGGCGATTGCTCACAACTGCGTCAGCATTTCCCTCCAATAAACGAGGAGTGGACAAACCTTCTGTAAAAACATTCAAATATCCGGTAACCAGTTTACTTACCCAACGATAACATCAACTTGCCTTGAGGCTAGAGCCAATTCGTTTCGCCAAAATTACTACTTAGTACCGGCAGTAATTTGATAGAAAGGTCAACTGTTGTTTTTAGTGACAGCGGGTCATTTTCATTATGTCGAGCACCTGGCCTTTTGGCTCTCCTCAGGGGATTTTCTTTCGTGCTGATAAAAATCAATTTGCGAGTATTGTTCTATGTTCTTATCGTAATCAAAGAAAAATATTGAAGGGAAAGAGAAATGCGATGTGATTTTTAATCAAGATTCCGTTTAATTTGGTGTTGTGTTTCTTATTCACGGAGTTTTTCTTTCCTTTTCAGATACTGGTTATGTTGTTGGCAATCTTTTAACAAGTTTTTTTGTTTACTATTTAATTGAGAACGCCCGATGGTTAAATAATTGATTTTTATGTGTTTACTACTTTCCGCCCGCATCCGTGAGGCATTGTTACTTCGGACTTTAAACCGCTAGATGATCGACAAAAAAACTTTTTCTCCCGTTTTCTTCCCTATTTCTCCCCTTTTATCACTTTTATTTAGCCTATGGTCGTCTCCAGGGTCTCAAATCGGTTTGGCCATTTAGGCGTGAAAAACCACAAAACAAACTTACTTTCGCTTTTATAATATTTGTAAGAAAGTAAGGATTAGGTAGGAGAAGTATTAGGTACAGCTCTGCCTTATCCTTAAGGGATTACAAACATGATGTTATGTTATGTTATTTTAGATTGTATCGTCATTTCAAAGTTAAATTATGCAATAATGATGGGTAATTTCAAACATTAACCTACAACGAGACCTTACTAGTCCAAATTACATTTGATGCTACGTAAAACTGAGGTGAACATGTACTGATGTTGGAATGAGTCACAAGGGATCTACACTAAATAGTACGCTTCCTCAACTGGTCGTTAACTTCTATTTTGTGAATGTAAACACCGCAGTACTTTTGCCTTCATATTTTCTTTTTATAAGGTTTAGTACCTCAAAACGAATACTCGGTACCCTTCTTTTTTTGGGGTGGGAAATCATCTAATATCTTTCCCCGCTCTGGGCGGAGCGGGGGGGGCGTGTCAGACTTTTACTGACTAAAACCCACCCATGTTCCTTCTATTGCCTTTTATGTTCCGGGGCCGCTTCTCTTTCGAACAACCCGCAACCCTGGCAATCGGAGGCTGTGGCTTTGCTGACATCTCTTTGAGGCGCGCGTGAAACACAAACGCGCCGTCGATACGGCCTGTCGTCAATAGACGGACGGACGGTGAGCTATCCATTGCTCACCGTCCACAGGCCCGCATCTACGGTGGCCGGGAGTCGTCTCGCGGCGCCCGGCGCGTCTCCCGCGGCAAACACGGTACCCTTATTGGATCACTTTGGTGTCAGACGCACACCAAAGTGATCCAATCTGTCAAGACCCTTTTTATCTCAGGAACGCGTGAAGGTATAAAGTTGAAATTAAAACCATAAACTCTAAGGGAAGAATGTAGTAAGACGGGATATTTACCATGTCTGTTATTTGTTTCGAGTTTCCGATGTTCATCCGTGATAATGGCGTTTGCAACTTCGCCGAAATATGGGAAACATGAAACGGGATATTTACCATAAATATCCCGTTTCGAGTGTCAACTATAGTGGTCCCTAAGAGTTTTGAAAAAATCATATTTCTAAGTCTACGCAGTCAAAAGATATGTCTGCGAATTCGATTCACTTTTGTCCAGTGTTTTTTACTTGGTTTTTCAACCGGTTGCACGAGTAGTTGGCATTGCTTTTTCTTTACAATATTAGCATACAAATTAAATCGTCCACCATTTTCCCTGGTAAACGACCAATGGGGACCACGGTCGCGATTAAGCTTCACAGATATAAGAAAATCGGTAGAATCAATCCACTCTAGCACCCATAAACACAATGTAAGCAGTGAAGGACCTAAATTCCAATAAAGAACTTAATTTTGAACGATACAAGGTCGAGAGTTTTATGAAGGGTCATTGGATTTGTTTTATTTATTCATTTTGATTATATTATGTGACCTTGAACACTGAATAACCATGAAGTCTAAGTAAGTTGTGTTCGATATATTATTTACGGTCATTGTAGCATGATTTATGGTGTATGGGATATCTTTTATTTTAAAGCAGCCATTGCTGACAAAACAATATGGTATTTTTTTTAGGCTTCCGTACTTCAAAACGAAAACACGGATCCCTTATTGAATGACTTTATTGTCCGTCTGTTTGTCTGTCAAGACTCTTTACCTCGCGAAGCGTGGAGGTATCGAGTTGAAGTTAGATATTTCTATAGATAACAAATATAAAATCATATACTCTGTGGTCCCAATGTGCTGTGAAAAAATCAACCCTCTAAGTCTACGCAGTTAAAATATTTGGCTGTTTATGTTGCAAGTTTGTACGGAACCCATGGTTCGCGAGTGTGACTCGCTTTTGGCCGTTTTTAAATGAATTTAACTACACTTTGGATGGATAAAATATTTTTTCGTACCACTTTGCTAATGATCATCTGCCTGCATCTGATTTGCCACATACACAAACAGCCAGACCCGAAACAGGGGGTCTACTCTCTTTCTCCGAAACGTAACTTCGTTAACGAACGAAAGTCAAAAGTAGTTACGTTTGTAATTCTACTCTATATCATTTTGCGTGAATTAGTGTAGGTTTAGAAAATTTTAATGTCAAATAAACTTCGGACGTCCGAAATTTCGAAATGAATGAAATGAAATGAAACCGTGGTAGAAAACGTTTGAAGTTTCGGCCGCAATTTCGTTTTACGTAGAATAAGAGTAGACCCCCAGGTGCGTGCCAGAATTAGGAGCTCGTGGCTACATAATATCAGCCGCTCAGATCAATTTTCAAGTTAAACCGCGTTTGTCTATGTGTGGTCTATGGATATGTGACATACCGGGTTTCTTTCGAGCCTCGAAAGGTACAGACGCCTGCACATCAAGCTACTACAATCTGTCAGATTTCTTTGATAGATTCTCGACTTTATTTTTAAAGTTTTAAGGTTCAAGGTTCATTGGGAAAAATTGACAGTTTCGGGTAGCATGACCTGCAGGCGTCTGTACGTTAAACCCTGGCTGTCATTTGTAGAACTTTGACAGTCTTTGACTGCATGCTTGATGCAGTGGCTGAGCAATCGATTGCTGCGCTGCGTGTCGCGGGTTCGGTCCCCTCACGGAACAAATATTTGAATGACCTACAGGTAGTTATTTCGGGTCTGGCTGTTTGAGTATGTGAGTTTAAATGTTTGTAAATGCACCCACGATATAAGAGAAATTCCTAGTGTGGGGCAACGTTTTTTGTATGGTTAGTAATTGGTATATCTACTAAAATTGTGTTGATTGCCAATCTTAATTAAAAATGATACGTATATTTTCTAAGTACACCATTATTAACTCAGCTAATAACATAATTCTTCTATTAATTAATTCCGGCCACAATTTCGTACAATTTACTGACACCTAAAACAATAATTAGGGCTTAAATTAAGGCGGTAAAGTCTACATTCTACTAAGGGTTTATGAATAAAATATACCTATGCAATTATCCTTAACGAACTTCATTAAGACTCAAACGGATTTTGGATGAATAAAGACTGGGATCTTGTTTGAAGAATGAGCTAAAAATTGTTAAGACAGAGTCATTATTCTTAACCCTCTATATCATCGTGTACACTGTAAGCAACGGAGTGTACAAACGCCTCAAAAATTTATAATAATTGATTTCATACCGAAATTGCATACCTACTCTAGCTCGTAGTCTACATTCTGAACTATAGAACTAGTACAAAAAATACGACTCTCGACGTCAGTGTTGCCTAAAAGCAACACACCCTATTTTTGTGATTTTGTTTTGTTTAATAAAAATATTAAAACCCAGAAATATGTGTTTTAATTTTTTTGTAATCATGTCCTATCCAAAAAATCAAGTAAATCACTTTTTTTAAACTTTGCTCCCACTAGGAATTTCTCCTGTATCGCGGTTGCATTTACAAACATTTAAACTTACAAACAGTCAGACTCGAAACAACTATTTGTAGGTCATACAAATATTAATTCCGTGCGAGAATCAACCCGGGACACGCAGCACAGCATTCGATCGCTTGGCCACTGCGCCAATCGTGTCGTCCTATTATCCTATTATGATTCTGCTAAAGCGATCATTTTAGACCCTCAGGCAGCTACTGAGATACTCCTGATGATGAGAAAAAAACTAATAAATTCTCAATCTATACTATCTATACTATATATCTATACTTAATATTATAAAGCTGAAGAGTTTGTTTGTTTGTTTGAACGCGCTAATCTCAGGGACTACTGGTTGGAATTGGAAAATTCTTTTAGTGTTGGATAGTCCATTTCTTGAGGAAGGCTATAGGATATATAACATCACGCTACGACCAACAGGTGCTGATCAGCGTGGGTGAAACCGCGAGGAACAGCTAGTCCAAACTAATATTATAAATGCGAAAGTAACTCTGTCTGTCTGTCTTTTCTTCACGCCTAAACTACTGAACCGATTTGTGTGAAATTTGGTACAGACATAGTTTAGAACTTGAGAAAGGACATAGGATAGTTTTTATTACAAAAAATAAAAATAAAATATATTCCGGACATACAGCGCCATCTATTGGTCAAAAGGCATCGGCATCAATTCAGTACTATAAAATAAAAGTTGAGCTGTTAATATGCTCCGTGCTGCCGGAAGTCACTATTCCACGCGAACGAAGTCGCAAGCAAAAGCTAGTAGTGAAATAAAAACCGCAACATATTTCTATCCAAACAACACCAATGAACTTCAGAGTCCTCAGATCGAAAGCTTAGTACTAAAAAGAAAACCAATCGGTATCTTACGATCTTCCAGCGTTTACTTTTAGTCATAAATCTCAGAGTGAATGCCGCACGAACTTTGATGATAGAGGGCGCTGCGACGATAAAATATAAATGTGCCTCGTTAATGTTAACTATGGTGATGTACGAAAGAATTGGTTTTGTGTGGAATACATTGACTTTGAATCTAGTTTGTGCTTTTCTTTTGGGTTCCTTACCAAAATAACTGAACTCATTTTCTTTGCAGATGGGAAGTTATTAAAACTTCCTCCGCTCTGGGTGGGGTAGGGGGGCGTGTCAGAGTTGAACTGACTAAAATTTTTATTAGTAAATATGTCTATATTGATATCGTTTTGTTTATTTAAGTTAGTGCTTAGTTGTTATTTTTACACACTGTGTCTACGTGTTTATTTTTTTCCATCTGTCCTATCGCAGGTCTGCTGGAAGAGATTTCTTTATGAAATAAGCAGTACCTTTGTGCTCTTTTTTCCTTATATACTTTTTTATATAATGTTTTGTGTGTACATAAATAAATAAATAAATAAAACCCATCCATGTTCCGTCTATTGCCTTTTATTACTCGCTGTTGTTATTCGCTGATGCGTACGTTTTAATTTAAATTGTGTAATGTCTCTGTAAGTTTCATTTTATCTGTACTTAACATTATTGGATTTATATAAATAGACGATGACCTTTTTTTTGCGGATGGGAATTAATCACGGGCCATGGAATTAATCACAAGCATTTGACGGGCCTGTTGGTCAAGTGGTTAGTGGCCCTGACTGCTGAGCCGGAGGTCGCGGGTTCGATTCCCACCCAGGACAAACTTTGTGTGGTGAGCATGATTGTTTGTTCTGTGTCTGGGTGTGATTTATCTATAATATGTATGTATTTATAAATTATATAAGTATGTATATCAGTTGTCTGGTTACCATAACACAAGCTCTGCTTAGCTTGGGATCAGATAGCCATGTGTGAGTAATTGTCCCAAGATATTATCAAGATATTTATCAAATAATATCCCTCGCCCTGGGCAGAGCAGGGGCAAGTATCAGTCTTGTACTGACTAAAACCCATCCATGTTCCGTCTTTTGCCCTTTGTGCCCAACCCGCATCCCAGGAATTTTCGTTCCTAGAATTATGCTCAAACATTAAGAAACTACTAGTCAAATAAACAGTAATTTATTTGACGATAACCGAATAGTAACATTCCTCTGTACGCAATTAAGTTGTAATTAGCTTGTATAATCTAAAACAGTGTTATCTTGGCTCTGGGTGCCATCGAATAACACTGGGTCCTTTGAGATACCATCTGATCTATAGTAAATGTTATTGTTTTGCTCCTTCAGGCGAATTTGGGTCCACACTCCTTCGTATATTAGTCGGGAACCGTTACAGCTATTTAGGAGCTTAGATACGTAAATATATAGAAAGGTTCGGTTTGTTGATGTTTTTGTGTGTTGATTTTCCTTGAGTATCGAGAAAACAGCGACAGAAAAACACTCGTATTCAAATATTTTTCTAATGGTACTTAAGCAGATGGAAATACTAATAATAGAGATAATTTTCGGAAAGTAAATCATTCGAATAATGGAATTAATAGCCAAAATAAAAAAAAAATATTCGTTTTCGCATTCTCGCCTCCTGTTCTCACACATTACTGTCTACGTTTCTTTCTTTAAATTCTAAATAAGCTGTGCTTTAATCACGTTCTTATAATAGCAAATGGCGCCACGTGTCTTTCGTTCTTGGAGCTATGAAATCGACCCTCTCAGTCTACGCAGTCATGTTTGGCCGTTTATGTCGCAGGTTTGTAGGGAACCCTTTTTTTGCGGATAGGAAATCATCAAATAACTTCCCCCGCTCTGGGCGGAGCGGCGGGGAGTGTCAGACTTGTACTGACTATAACGCACCCTTGTTCCTTCTATTGTCTTTTATAATCCTGGGCCGCGGTATCTCTTTCGAACCCGCAACCCCGGCGCTTTTCTGACATCTCTTTGAGGAGCGCGTGGAACACTAACGCGCCGTCGAAACGGCATGTAGGAAACCACATTGCACAATATCGAATTGGCCGTTTTGTTCCAGACCTTAGGAACCTTCTGGTTACGGAGATAATGGAGTCCAAAGTTCTCATTTTCAAGTTATAACTTTATTTTCAAAACTTGAATGACCCTTGTATTATTTAATGCATCCAATTTCACAATGTTTTACGAGTCCTATCAAAAATCATAATTCTCGCTCACTTGGTGAGTAGTTACTTAGTTTGATGAAAACCTTGCATACGTAAAGCTACCTCAGTATATTTTATCTAGGTATCTATACTCTCTCCACGGCATCCACCTCTTCAATCCTAATCTGCTCCACGTCCTTGGCTTCATCTAATTGAAGCTCAAGTTTGTACGGCTCGCTTCGCAAAGGATTCCATTCGTTTTGTTTCCTTGAGTTCACGTGCGCTTGATTCCTCGACCGTTAAGGCGTCTATTAGAACAGGTATCCTGCAGCGATTTCAATAAGCGCTTTATTGCTTTACGGACAATACGACCGGCCTTTCTTTTGCTGATAAATGATGAAACTGATTGCTTTTGAAGACGTGCTTGCGTTTTTAATATTTTCGTGTTGGGTGTTTTAAAAGGACTTTGGAAAGTTGTGAATCCTAGCTTTTATATTATGGTGGTGGGTAGTTATACAATATTTTTTAAACGTTTGTTAACAAATATTTAAATTCACATACCTGGAACCTGAAGTTCATACAAATATATGTTCCGAGCGGGCATCGAAACCACGACTCGCAGTGCAGGAACTAGTCGCTTAGTCACTGCACCAACCGTGCCGTGGATACTCATCATTATCTTCCTGCCCTTGTGCCATTCTATTTGGGGACGGTGCAATACGTTTTCCTCCATTCTCCCCTGTCAAACATTTCATCATCGTTTACTGCTTCATATAAGTCCGTACACAATCAATCTATCTTTTTCTTTGGCCTTCCTCTCCCTCTCCAGCCATCAATATTCACATCTATCCGCCACTGATACTACTTACGTCATTACTAATTAGTGTTTTAGTGACTTTGTGTTAATTCGTAATTAAAAGAAGCATAAAACACATAAACTATATTTTTAGTTCACCATTTTACCAATACATGTCACTTCAAAGCTATTCTATTCTTTTTTTTTCTATTCTCTATTTAAATGTCTTCAGAATTCGAACATTATTGCAAACCAGTCTGCACTCGACTATAAAACCTTCACAGTATTAATAGACATTATAGGCAGTCATTAACCACCAGCTAGTAGATACCACCAGCAGCTAGATCAGTCATCGACTAGACAATTTATGCAATTCTATATCTGTGGATTTTCTGTCTTGAAATACAGTTTTATTTTGCTTGGCTTCTTGTTTAATTTAGTTTTCAAACTCGCTTTTTAGTTTGAAATAAATACCAAGTTTTAAATTAAGATTAGCTTTTGCAAGCACTAATAAATCATCCAAAATGTCAACTTATAAATACTAACACAATAACTTTATTCTCAGGTACCTCAGAGGTCAGTAACCTATGCAGTCTACGAACTCGATACCACCTCGCACAAGCTATTGTCACAGATAAGCTCAAACTCTTCGTATTTTAGGACTTGCAGCTTCTTTTTCTTAGCAAACAAGAAGAAACTTCGGTGATACTAAAGGCTAAGCACGTATCTGAGGCATCTGCCCCGCGTTCAGCGATAGCAACAAGATGGCGGTGTGTGGTTCGCATAGTTTTGTCGCCGCACCATTAGCGAGTATGCGAAGGTAATGATGACCAGCGAATACTGACTATTAGGGTTCGTTCCTCAATCCCTTTAGGTTATTCTTCCAAATTTATAAATATATATATACTTCTTAATAGTTCCTAGGACATTTAAGAAGTAACTGGCACATTGTATTAAAAGAAGGTTACCTTACCTATTTTATAGATTTAAAAATGTTCAATTGACTATGGAAACTTTTGTTCAACACCTTAAATTCAGTACGTAACTCTCTTAGATAGCTCTTGTTGCTAAACAAATGTATTTTTGTTAGTTTTTTGGGCAAGAAGATTTTGCTAGCTAAATAACTATACGGTCAACCACACAGATAAATAGTCAAATTAAGTTATTTAAAAAAAAAACTTACTTTAATAACCTTTTTGTTTTACTATCAATGTAACTTTATTCGAAACCATTCATGGATTTAAAAAAAAATCTCAAGTTACATATGCAGTGTTAGTAAAATGGCGTCATCTAATGTTGGCGATGTGACATTGTAAGTTTAAGTTATTAGGCCATTTGCACACTATTGCAACGTTGCCGCGGACCGCGTTAATGTGGCTGTAATAGAACAGAATGAATGAAAACGGATTGCATTTCACGGTGGAATCGAGGTTGTTCGTAGTGCATGCTAACTAAAATTGAGAATTTCGTGATCTTTTTAACCATTTTTTTTTCGTAGTACTAGGCCACTTTTGTAGACTTATTTGTGTAAGTCTTTACTTTATGTATTGAACTATATCCGTATCTGTACATTTATATATATTATACAGATACGGCTAACTTTGCGACGAAAATCTAGTCGTTTTACGAAGTGTTTGCTTTGTACAGCAGCGCCTTAAGTAACGATTTATGTACGTGTGTATTAATTGTAGTAACGTATAAAAATAGGAATAAGGTGTACCCTGGTCCGGGGTTGCAGGTTGTTTGAAAGATATACCGCGGCCCCGGAACATAAAGGGCAATAAAAGAAACAAGAGTAGGTTTAAGTCAGTACAAGTCTGACACTCCCCCTGCTCTGCAGGGAGCGGGGGGAGTGTTTTCGGAAGTTATTCGATGATATTAAATCCGTAAAAAAATACCTTTAAGTCTCGTTTCAACTAAAATGGAGATGATGGAATTCTGTGTTTCCTACTCCTCCGCTATTCTTTTCTAAATATTTTTATTGCGGGATCCAAGACCTTTTAATTGTTTCTCTAGGACTTTATACAACTTCATTGTCCCAAGTTATTTGATGATAGATATCCAAAACGCAAAAAAAAATTGGTGGGTCCTGGTGTTAGAGTTGTTATGCCACTCGTTGGTCTTTTACTTGGCTTTTTATGTCGCCAAGATAATTTCTAGGAGTGATCTCAACACTATGCTGGTTTCTTCACGATATTTTCCTTCATTAAAACATGTGATTATTTTTATAACTAGCTGTTCTCCGCGGTTTCACCCACGCTGCTCAGCAGCTGTTGGTCGTAGCGTGATGTTATATAACCTATAGCCTTCCTCAAGAAATGGACTATCCAACACTAAAAGAATTTTCCAATTCCAACCAGTAGTCCCTGAGATTAGCGCGTTCAAAAAAACAAACAAACTCTTCAGCTTTATAATATTAACTAGCTGTTCCCCACGGTTTCACCCACGCTGCTCAGCACCTATTGGTCGTAGCGTGATGTTATATAGCCTATAGCCTTCCTCAAAAAATGGACTATCCAACACTAATAGAATTATCCAATTCCAACCAGTAGTCCCTGAGATTAGCGCGTTCAAACAAAAACTCTTCAGCTTTATAATATTAAGTATAGATATTAGTATAGATTTCTAATTTATAATACGCACATGAATTCGAAAAATCGGGGTGCATGACTTGGCAGAATGCCGGTGACATCACTAAGCTAAACGCTCCTATTGATTGCATTTTATATAATTGTTCATATAATAGTCAATTCTGCCAATGACTGTGTATCTGGCAGTGTATAAGCCTGAACTCCATTAATTTACAAAATATTTCAGTGATCTGTCGATTGCACGTCAATTGCCTGTTTTTGACATATTTTATTTGTAGCAAATCTGTCAAAAGCACACATGCCTCTAATGGACTGTTTGTAATTTGAAAAATAAAGGGAGCCTGATTAATTAAGTGAGCCAAAAATAATGTTTAAGATTTAAAAAAAGTACTATTCATAAAAATATTAAAATCTATGGTACCTACCAATAGTTTAAAAAAAGGCCACTATTTTTAAATGACGAACACTCCTTACAAGTTTTTGAAAACTTTCATTTGTGTGAAAAGCAATTAGGGACCTATAGTCGTATCACAATAACAATAATTAATTGCAATCCTGTTCCAATCGCGCATATCTATTTAGATCACATTGAACACACATTACTGTGAAGATAATGAGAATATTATTCAAATGTATCTCATTTATACACGATAATTATTTAACATTAAATATGGCGTCCATTCGGCTACCGATGCGTGTCATTTGCATAAATATGCATAATTCCTAATATCTAAATATCAACAAATTATCGTTTTCACGCATCTGGGCGAAATGACTACAAATGGATTTTGTGTATTTAGTGAGTTAATGCTTTGTTATTGGTTCGTGTCGTCAGGACATAAGAATCCTTACTGAAACTGAGTTTGTTTGTTTGTTACGTCTTCACGCCTAAATGGCCAAACCGATTTTGATTAATTTTGGTACAGAGATAGTTGAGAACCTGAAAACGGTTGAAGACTATTTTATAGACTGAAAAAAGTGAGAAAAGGGGGAGAGAGAGGGATGAAAAGGGGAGAGAAAGATATTTTTTTTCGATCATCACGCGGGTTACAGTTAGCGTTAGTCCAAAGTAACTATGTCGCGGGCGGAAGCTCGTAGTTAATATTTTGTAAGTGGTCTGAGTTTGTTTCGGTATTTCTTCTTAAGGATCGGTTGGTTAGCAAATGCGGGCGTGGCGCCGTCATCTTGTTTTAATCAGAACAGAGACATAGAAACACAAGGAATCATCGCTTCGCTCATTAGCTACTTAAGTTCTCCACATTCGTAACATCATTGACTGAGCGATTGCCTGCTGCGCTGCGTGTCGCGCGATCGATCCCTCCACAAAATAAATATTTGTATGGCCTACAAATAATGTTCCGGTTCTGCCAATTAGAGTATATTTGTATACGCATCCACGATACAGAAGAAATTCCTAGTATGGGCAAGGTTTAATTTAAGGTTTGTAGTCGTTTCTAGACAAATCACGAACATATTCGAATATAAGACCAAGAAATTCGACGATCAAGCACAAACTTTCACCTTTATTGTTAGTGTGATTATGTTAATTTTAACAAAAGTCTCCACTCAATGGGTGCTAAGACCGCCGGGCGCAGTAGATGCGGGCCTGTGGACGGTAAGCAATGGGTAGTTCACCGTCCGTCCGTCTATTGACGACAGGCCGTGTCGACGACGCCGGTTTCACGCGCGCCCCAAAGAGATGTCAGGAAAGCAGATGGGCTTGCCAGAGCCTCCGCCTGCCGGGGTTGCGGGTTGTTCGAAAGAGATATCGCGGCCCCGAAACGTAAAGGGCAATAGCAGGAACATGTGTGGGTTTTAGTCAGTACAAGTCTGACATGCCCCTGCTCCACCCAGAGCGAGAGAAGTCATTGGATGAATTCCCACACGAAAAAAAAATAGCTGCTAAGACGTATACATCGATATAGTCAGATGATGTAATGGCGCTAGCTACATGAGAGTGAATACAGGGAACGCAAGATCATTAAGGTAGTAGATAAGAGGGGATTGACGGGTCTGTTGGTCTAGTGGTTAGTGGACCTGACTGCTGAGCCGGAGGTCGTGGGTTCGATTCCCACCCAGGACAAACTTTGTGTGATGAGCATGATTGTTTGTTCTGTGTCTGGGTGTGATTTATCTATAATTTGTATGTATTTATAAATTACATAAGTATGTATATCAGTTGTCTGGTTACCATAACACAAGCTCTGCTTAGCTTGGGATCAGATAGCCGTGTGTGAGTTGTCCGTTAGCCGTGTTATTTATTTATTTATAAGAGGCTTATACCACTGCTAGGCAGCACGTATCGACAGCGGGAGGATTTGATGATTTCCCATCTGAATCTGGTGAAGTCGTCTCGCACCGAGGGTCCCTACAAACTTGAAACATAAACAGCCATATCTTTTAACTGTGTAGACTTAGAGAGTTGGGTTTTTCACAGCACAAAGGAGCCACAGACTTGAGTATATGGTTTTAATTTCAACTTGATACCTCCACGCTTTTCTGAGATAAAGGGTCTTGACAGACAGACGGACATGCGGACCATAAAGGATCCAATATCGTTATAATATAAAATACCTATAAAAGTGTTATAGCAATTTAGCACACCAAATTGGCTAAATATGTCAATTTGAAAATCAATTTCCTTGAATGGAAACAGTAGTAGGCGTTTTTTTCTATAAATGGTTTTCCCCAACCTCGCGTGACCTATTTTATCACAATTTCTCATAATAACTTGTTAAATGTCAAAGTATTTATGATGTCGGAAGTTGAACTCTATTTTTGGCTCACCGCAATATCATTTGCTTCCACATTAGTGGTGTTTATCGACACAAATTCCCTTGCCGAACTCTGTCGCGGTTGCCTGCGTGTTTCGTTGGAGTAATCTGTCCCCTGGGGGTACGAACATCCGTGGACAAGTTGCTGTTCCGCGTATACGCATTCCAGACGTTCACTTGTTTGAATAAGTTCTCAGGAGGGTCGAGTAAGCTAGTACATTATGGAGATATTTTAGTACCGTGAACCGTCTAAACGAGGCTTTTAGCGATTTAAAATTAAAAGTAAATCGGTGGCAAATATTTGAATAGAATAAAATATACTTTATCGCACACCAAAAATTGAAAAAAAAAAACAAACTGGTTAATAAAAAAGTGCTAAATCTATGGTTACAATGGCGGTCTTATCGCTAATAGCGATATCTTCCAGACAACCTTTGGATGGACTTTACAAATATAAAAATACAACGGGGGGTAGTCAATGGTGTACCTACTGCTAATACTACACAAATAATTAAACTAAAGTTATTTATTCAAAATATATAAAATATACATAAATAAATACATATAATCTACTTATTCAACAACTTAATTTATTGGACTGAAATTCAAGAATTGAACTGTTTTTTTTTAAGTTAATATAAGAATCAAATTAATATTGGATATTCGGGCCAAATAAGCCTCTAGTTAGCCTAAATATCAGACTTTAATTTTACTAATACAGTTTCGGTATTGAGTAACTTTGTTAATTTCGTTATTTGTAAATACGATGTCGATCAATGGTCGCAATTGAACGAGATTGGCTTCCATAGGATATTGGTAGGAGGTAAAGTTAAGTAAGTATCAAGTGTCTAAGTAATATTTAAAAAAAAAAACTCCTGCAAACTTCAGAATCAGGGCTTTTAATGTCGGTTTCAGGTGCGGGTGAGGTACCTTATATTTTGAGTTCTAGGGGGTCTAAAATGGCCAATTAAAAAGAAATATAATAGGTAAATGATATTAATTACGCTACTATTCGTAAAATGGAATATCTAAAATTTTTCAAACACGGAGCTGTATTTTTTTATATGCAATAAAAACTGCAAAATGACCTACATTTTGGCGGACATAATATTCAAATAAAATCAAACACCGAAATATTTTCGACCTTATTTCTATTCTTTCGATGCAATACTGTCGTGTAGTGTCAGGCCATGCCTAGATGCAGCTAGCCTCACTTCCACGAATACCCAAAGATTAGCTTGTTGCCACGCCTTAAAAAGAGTATTGCAATAGTATACGATAGTGTGGCAGGTTTGTCCAATAAAGCGAGATGGGTGATTAGTTGAATTCTACAGCGTGTCTATGGTATATTTAGTGATTAAATCGTCTATGGTAAAATCTTGGACATCTCTCCGCTTCGTTTAAATAAAAAAGCTTTACTAAGAAGGTTTTAGCCACGGCAAAAGCTATTCTTATCCATCTGAGAAAACAAAGAAATTCTTATCATGTAGCGACAGAAACATACTGATCCAAAAACAAAGAATGATTTTGTCCTTCTCAGTAGTCCGTAAATAGGTTCCCAAGAGTAACTCAGACACAACTTAAGTTTTTTTTTTAAACGCTGCCCCACACTAGGAATTTCTCCTGTATCGTGGGTGCGTTACAAACATTTAAATTCACATGCATAAACCAGACCCGAAACAACTATACTATGCTATACTAGTTCATACAAATATTTTTACCATGCGGGAATCTGACCAGCGACTCGCAGCGCAGCAGTTGATCCCTTAGCTACTGAGCCAAACGTGCCGTCCAGTTACTACTTACTAAACAAACTAAAATATTTTTCATTTCTACGGGACGAGGGGTTGTCTAGGCATATTACATATTCGCCACTGGCTATTAATATAATGCCATGCCAACGTCACTCATATTTTTTTCCGTAAAAAAATACACAAACGGGCGTTAGACCCGTTTTAAGAGCAAATTGCTTTTAGTGGTTTCAGGGTTCAACGTTCAGCCGTGTATAATTTTCTAAACTATAGGTTGCAGTACCAACAGTTAATCGCATAATACACATAATCATCGGTTCCCAAACGCGCCTATTAATCTGTAATTCGAATTATAGGAAGTCTCTGATCGAAGCTAATACCATTGCTAATTACCAATGTGTATAATTAGACCTAATCAAAGTGTGTAAGTATCATAATTGACTTTAAGGTAAGCGTTGATTATCTTTTGGTAATATCAAATGTTGAGTGAATGGACAAAGGATTCGGAGAACGATAAAGTATCTGAGCAGCCCAGAACATAAAATACTTTCAAGATTATATTTAAAACTAGCTTATGACCGCTCGCGTTAAATTCGGGGTAACACAGTTCCCCTTTCCTGATTTGCAGGTACCTGTAGTTTCTGCCCTCGCGCCTTATTTATTGCAATAGCAAAGCTTTTGCGTTTTCCCTTTTCTTCACTATTTCTCCCTCATTTCTCACTTTAAAATGTCCGTCTCCAGGGTCCCAACTATCACTGTACCAAAAATAAATTCATCAAAATAGGTTTAGAGATTTGGGCGTGAAGACGTAACGTAACGTTACGTAAGGATTTTTTTTACATTGTCCCGTATTACTAGGAGTTTCTCCTGTATCGGGGGTACATTTACAAAAAAATGTTCTCAGATACACAGTCAAAACACACAAAACCACTTTATGTAGGCCATTCTAATATTTGTTACGTGTCCGAATCGAACCCGCTATCCGTAGCGCATCAGTCAATTGTTCAACCACTGCGCCAACTGTGCCGCCATCATTTTTACCCGAGAGCTAGCAAATGGCGACATGCTTGATACCTATCAAAAGTGTTGATATCACTTTTAGACGCCGACGTCTCCGAGCTCTATGATGATAACAGATATCCCAGAAAAGATTACACTTGATCCTAGGTCATAACCTCGATCGTAAATCTTGGAATAAAGCTCTGACGTTAAACCTAAGAGAGTCCCAGACAAGAGAATGTACTAGCCCATTTTGCCTCAATCAAGATCGCTGAAAGATTCTATTCAAAGTAACTGGCATACAAGTGAATAGTACAGTAAAATGCAACCCCTGTGACTTGACTGATGTGAGCGAGACATTTGCCTGAAGGAAATGGGACTGATATGCCCTTGCTGAGTTTCAGTCATGCCTGCAGGCGAGGATGTCTTGACAACTCATACATTCGTTCATACTTAGTAACTTGCACCTTTCTATATGGTACGTTCTAGTCATTTCATGAGTAAACTAGCTTTCGCCCGCGACTTTGTCCGCGTGCAATAGTTACTTTGGGCTAACGCTAACTTTGAACCGCGTGATGAACGAAAAAAAAATTTCTCTCCACTTTTCTTTCCTCTTTCTCCCCCTTTTCTCACTTTTTTTTAGCCTATGTCCGTCTCCAGGGTCGGTTTGGCCATTTAGGCGTAAAGACGTAACAAACACACTCACTTTGGCTTTTATAATATTAGTAAGGATAATGTAGACTGCATCTTTGGTCAGTGTTATTGGGCAGAGTCGGGATTCGAACCCGTTTGATGGCAATAGGTTCGAGCAAATTATAACTGGCAAAAAGTGGGTTTACTATTATGCATACCTCTGCCTAAGCCTTCGCGGACTACAGGCGAGATTTTATGTAATAATGTAGACTCTGTATATTTTCGTTTATTTAGTGTAACTTTCGGAAATCATGATTAATGAGTTGTGTGTTACGTAATGTTCAATTTGCAGAGATGAAAGAAAACGGGTGTTAATCTTCTTGTGTTAGTAATATGACTTTTTGGGGAATGTTTTGTGTTTCCTCATTGTGTTTGTTGGCCTACTATGTCACAGTCCACATTTCGTTGTAATCATATTATACTTTTTCTGTAATCTAATGAAATAAAAGAAATGAGACATTGTTTTCAAAAAACGCCTCATCGTTACGTTGTGTAGGCGTAAATTCAAGGTACATTTCTCAAAGGCCTTTTGTACACACAAACAAGTAAAGGTCAAGAATTTGTCGCAAACCCTAAACGACCACTTAATCGCCTACGGTTTCAACAGAAGATTGATTGAAAATCAAATCAAATAACGACGAATAAACGATAAAGAAATATCGGGTAAATCTGTAAACATCCTTACTCGTCTTTAGACATTTGCATTCCTTGTAGATTTGTACGACAGCATAACATCATTACTCACTTTAAAAAAAAACTGGAGATGACAGTAAAAAATGAAAAATGAAAGACAGCTCTTTGTTGAAAACGTTTTATTTTCGGTGGAATATTGAAAACAACCCGAGGCGTATACTTTGCTCGTATAATTAAACTTTCACAAATAAGCTGTCACAGAAATGGAAAAATATATTTCAATGGTAACATTTTAAAAATAAACCGGGTGGATTTGTTTCAGTGGAATCACTTAATAATGCGGACGGCGCGAGTGGCAAGTCTGTGGCGCGTACTAGGTAAATTCGACCGGCTACTGGGTAGGGCGGGGACGTCCCTTCACAGCTTCATTCTGAAAAAAACGTGAGATCGCCGGATCTTTATGTACTGTTTGCGAATCCGACCGTCGATGTTCCAACCCTTCAAGGATTCAGTACCTATAATATAAAAAGTTATTTCGCGTTCCGTCCCGACAATTTTTCATGCTTAGGGTCGGCGACGGAAAATACGTATTAGCTATTTCGTATTATGTTTCTATTTTACAAGATTTCATTGGAAATCGTTACAATACCTTGTGTTATGTACAGTACACGTGCCAGCTTTCAAGGCTTCGTAATGAGAATACCGATAGAAATAAACGTTTGAGTACTAGAAACGAATTACTTTTACCGAGACATTGCGGCAAAGGATTTTATTAATGATGGCGAGAAATAAGATTTGTGTTATATTATTACATCAGAACGAAACCATATTGGACTTGTCTGAAACTAATAAATTGAAAAATAATGAAGCATGAGCAGAACTAAAACAAATTAATAGGAGTGTGCCTACTCAGATAAATCAATTTAATGAAAGTTGTCATCGTTCGGGACCGATAGCTAAAAGAAATTGTGTAGTAAACGATGCGTAAATTGAAGCATCGTCATTATTTATGTTTGGTATCGACAATTTAATTTATTGTGAAACGGCGGCTGCCATGCTTTTGTCTCTTCTAGATTGATACCTTCACAAAAGCGGAAAACGGTCTACCATTCGCTTTTGTAAGCACATTGCCAAATTGAAAGGAACGCGCTCTTCAATGAAATCAGAACAGTGGTTAGAGGTACGAAACCTATTTGTACACCTCAGGGATTTACTCAGAATACGTAAGCTGAATTTCGCTTTAAAAGCAGACAATTCATTTATGCCATGATTAAAGTACCACATTATTAATATTACGAGTTGGTAGACATCCACGACTTGACCGCTGTTTGTGACATTTTGACAACTTGGAACTAAAATTAGCTACGAAACGCTGTTTATTACAAAATGCGCTCGAACGACCACGTAGCAAAAATTATCTATGTAATCTAATGTTATTTATACAAAATATAGCAATTCATAGAGCGTAGGTGTAGGAAAATACAACTAAAACGTGACGTCGGGACGACGTGTTCCGGAATTTTCCGACAAATGATCGGTCCCGCTCGGAAAGTTTCAAATTACGGTTGGGCCAACGCTTTGCTTTTAGTTCACTGAAATATTATACGCAATCACTCGTTTGAATTCTAAATTACTTTTGTAATTAAAATTCCCAGTAAAATGTCTAGAGCAGCTACTCCAATTTAAAATTGACGGATATGAGAGTTCAATGCGCAAAAGTTAAAGCAGATTGTTGGAATTGGAGAACTGAAAAAATCCGGTTGCAGTCGGTACTCTTAAATTCGCTGACGAGGCGCGGTGGGTGCGCCGGGCTTCGCTCGCCTCGCGGACCCTGACAGCCTGATTACAAAGTTTCAACAGAATGATGCCGAGAAAGATTTTTTAATGAATATTAATTCCTTTCAAGTTAAACAAAGTTTGTTCTCGGCGCGGATCGGTAATTGCTTCGTTTTTCGTTTACGCTGAAATTCTTAATCTCCTCCCGTTGTCGAAATGCTAATATAGCTGAATTGATTTTCGCACTCCGAGCCTTTGTTTTGATTGATGGAATCCGGTAATATTATATACCTGTCCGGTATAACAATGAACTTTCCGGCGTTCAGTAGCATTGATCCTTGTGAACGTAATTTCCACCCTTCCGTTTAGTATCTCAGAAAACTTGTTTAGGTAATGAAAACGGCTCAAGAATATATCTAGCTATTAAAAATACAAAACATGGTAAAGTAACATAATTGGGGAGGAAAAACAGGATAAAGTAACTGGCCGGAGGGCTGAGAGGAAAAATAGTCATGTTATCATAATGAATATTTTTTTGGTTTATGTTTGTTAAAAGGTTTTCGCAATTTGGATAAGTCATTACAAGTTCGTACCTACTCTTCCTACATTGTTTTTTGTGAATCAAAGAGAAAACAAAATTACGATATATTTATTATGCTCGACAAGCGGATAATTCATTTAACAGAAGCATTTTCAACATGTTGAAAATTTTTCATTGTGCCTTTCAGCTACGATATAATATTACTAGCTTTTGCCCGCGGCTTCGCTCGCGTTAAATTCGGTAGCGCCTTATTGATTACGTTACTTACGTTACGTTATGTCCCTCTTTCTCCCCCATATCCCACTCTTTTTTTTTAAATAGCCTATGTCCGTCTCCTGGTTTCCAACTATCTATGTACCAAAATTCATCACAATCGGTTTAGCCATTAAAACGTGAAGAGGTAACAAACAAACAAACTCACTTTAACTTTTATTATATTATAATATAATATAATATATAATATTAGTAAATTAGTAATATTAGTAAATTAGTAATATTAGTAATTAGTATAAGGATAGTAAGGATTTAATTCCACACGATATTTTTCTTCAAAGATGTCTTTTTTTACCGATGATAAATCATCAAATAATTTAACTTAAGTTATTTGTTTCCCACCCATGTTCCTTTTTTTGCCCTTTAAGTTTTGGGGCCGCGTTATCTAATTCGAACAACCCGTAGCCCTAGCAGGACCCGCAACTCGTGCAGGGTCTGTGGTGTCTTAGAAAGACAGCCTATTCTATAAGATTTTTTTATGATGTTAAACTTAATAACGTTCGCCCGACCCAGGAATCACACACCATCATGATCAACAGCCGCTATTGCGTCCACTAGACTAACGAGGTATTCCAGAGTTATTCATCACAATTTACTACAGCATATAAAGATCCTTAGGATTATCAAAAACTAAGGTTGTGTAGCTGTTGCCAGCTGGCCGCAAAATGCCTAAGACAGAGACATATGGAAGTCTTCAGAGGAGGCTTTCACCTTCAATTAAGGAGGGGTTCATGCAAACAAACTTCTATACTACTTACTATAGAGGAAAGTAACCAAATATGAAATACCATTTTGTTTATTGCATATAATTTGCACAAATGTTGTATTAAAAAACTTTTTGTAGTAATAATCAACAATCAATATTTGAGCTATATTTCGTATGTATTTGTTTGTTATAATAATTAGTTTTAAGTATGTTTATATAATCATCATACAATTTTAAACATTTTCTAAAATAAGTGAAATACGTAACATCAGTATTTTAAAACTATGCTTGTATTGTATTCTACTTTTGCATGAAATAAAAGTTTTTTTTATTATTTAAGGTTGTATAATGTTGGAAATTTACTGAGTTCTAGCTTTATAAAACCGTATGTAGGTAGGTAGGTAGGTATAGAGAGAGAGGCCTTTGGTCCATGTGTTACAGTTGGCATAGTGCCTAATGCCTGATGGCAGAATGAACATGGAAAGGTACAGACCTCGTAATGGATCGTCCATCTTGTGTTTGTATAGGTTCCTGTCTATACAGATGTATATTAATTTGTTTGAGCAGAAACGTAGCTGTGTTTTATCATTTCATGCATGTAACGTACTATGTTAAGGCGCGGTAACAAGCTAATCTTTAGGTATTCACGGAAGTGAGGCTAGCTACATACTAGGCATGGTCTGACACAAGTACACGACAGTATTGCATCGAAAGAATAGAAATAAGGTCGAAAATATTTCGGTGTTTGATTTATTTGAATATCATGTCCGCCAAAATGTAGGTCATTTTGCAGTTTTAATTGAATATAAAAAAAATGCAGTTCCGTGTTTGAAAATTTTAGATATCTCTTTAGTCTATAACATTTCCTTTGTTATAGATATAAAAATATGATGGTTGTCGCAGAATTTTTTTAAATATTTTTTTTCGTAGTACCTACTAGACCACTTTTGTAAACTGATTTTGTTTGTCTTTACTCTATGTATTGAGCTATACACGGTATTTTTTTTGGCTACGGCATGTACAGATACGGCTAACTTTGCGACGAAAATCTAGACGTTTTACGAAGTGTTTTCTTTGTGTTACTAACATATTTTTGGGTTGATGAATCTGAAAAAAAACCGGGGCCGCGGTATCTCTTTCGAACAACCCGCAACCCCGGCAGGATGTGTGTATCCTTTGTTGGAGATCCAAATAAAAAAAAAAAACTCGAATACTTTGTTTTTTAAAAAATACTATTTCGTTAGGTTAGGTTAGTTACCATTATTTTCATTATTGAAAATACCTACGTTCGCTAATAAGTTTTAAAGGAACAATTATGAAAATTTTATATAAATGATTTCCTATTATTATGCATTATCAATCTCCGTAGGCTACAATTATCAAAGACATTAAAAAGAATACTTAGCGCTCCCCTCGATTCTCTAACTCACCATCTTTTCAAAGAGGAAAGTATTAAAAAAGTAATGTTAAGATATTAGGGTGGCTTAACTCAGCTACCCTTAATTAGGTGCTCAGTATTTTCCCTATCATTTATAATCTCGAATATTCTGAGATTTGTCAGTTGTCAAATAAAAAACCGACAAAGTACGAGTCGGTCTTGCGCGGTTTTTGTTATCATCTGCTCCATACATAACATCATTTTCATATGATTCACAGCATTTTTGCACATTGGAAAACATTAAATAACTTACTCCGCTCTGGGCGGAATAGGGAGGAGTGTCAGACTTGTACTGACTAAAACCCTGCCATGTACCTTCTATGGCCCTTTATATTCCGTCGCCGCGGTGTCTCTTTCGAAGAACCCGCAATCCCGGAACAACCCGCAACCCCGGGGCGCTTTCATCTTAACGTTATCATTTTGCACCAAAACCTTAAAAACGTACCAACATACTCTACGTCTGTTCGTACAAGAATCGTAATTAAGGTATTCTTTGAAGTTCGTATTGCCAAAGGCAGAATATATTATCTTGAATTTCAAACCGTAACAACGTTGAAAGGAAGATTTGTAGGTTAAAGAAACAGCAGGTTGCTTAGAGAACAAAGCCATTGATTTCGGTAACAAAACACGTCAAAGGGTAACTATAGAAAAGAGGCTGTGTAAGTGTAGGTCCTCTAATCACATAGTGCCTTTAGCTACCAGCTAGATACTAGATTAGGACTATGGAGTAGGATAACAAAAGAAAATGCCGTCACATTGGGTACAAAGCAATGAGTAAAAATTGGGTTTCGTGATTCGATAATGTGGGACTTTTAAAAATTTAAATTATTAGATGACATGATAAAAAACAATAACGTTTATATTTTAAACACGCTTTTATTGGCTTCAACTGTAACTAATTACCTACGTAAAAAATCTGAGAAGTTAAATTCGGTCAACCACAACAATTACAATTATTGAGCTAAAAATTTATTTATACACATGTTAAATTTGCATGACAAGGTGTGTGACGTAACCAAAATTGGCGGACTCTCAAAAATGACTGACTAGTATTTTTTGCAAACTCTTGATAATGAGTGTCAAATGAAAAGGTTTGCTGAGAAGCATACGAGTACTATAAAGCGCATTTTTTACCCTTAACCTGTTATATGACTTTTACTTACTGTTTCTTGCCGGTTCTTCTCCATAGGAAACGACCAACCCGAACCATGCATCTTTTCTCGACGTTTTATAAGTGCCCATGTAGGCCTATGTGAAATAAAAATATATTGATTTTGATTACAGTTTTTTTTTGCGAAAATCAATACTTTCGTTCTAAGCGAAATCATAAAACGTGGTACAGATAACTCTTGTCAGTGTGAACACCTTTACGCATGACATGAGTACGGTGAAAGCACATCTATTGATTTAAAGACAATGTGTCTCTCATTGGAATTAAAAACCGACTTACTTATATGACATCCAATATTAAAAAGTTAAAGCTAGCCAACATTAAAAATTGTCTTCAAGATAAAAAGTGTTCATTACAGCGTCCACTAAGATTAAATCAACGTAGCGATATAAAACTTGGCGGAGATAAGATTCCTATTGTGATCGGGATGAAAGCGCGAGAGTGCTGGCCCACAATGGCCGCCGTGCTATTCCATACCCTACACAATGGAGACCACATCTCTCATTTCTGAAAACAACGGATTCAAACACTTTTATTGTGCGATAAATTGGAACAGATGGAAATACGCGACCATAATGAAGTTGACGTAAGGCTCATTTTCCGTTGCATTGTCCTTCGTCGATCAGGTTTTGTGGTGTATGAATAGGCCTTAAATGTATTGAATTGTGATGATAGTGCAGCTCAGTGTTTTGAGATAAAATATTGTTGCATTGAATGAGATGGTATCGCTATTGTTTTAGCGCGATGAGATAAATATAGATGGATATTTTCATTTGAATCAATATCAATATACCGCTCAATACTTTAAAATGTATACATTAAAATTCAACAATTCATTTGGCGTAATTGTGAAACTTTAAAATAGAAAATGAATGGTACTATTAAATTAATCCGAGACAAGTATTAAAACCAAAATAACGAAATATGAATGTTATTTCTGATGTATATCGATACACGTGTAACAAAAGTTAATAATAAAAGCAAATACAATGCCCCTACTAGTCTTTTATTCGATTCCCACTTCACCAAAAACGTACTTTATTCAGTCAATAAGGCTACACACTCAACAACATCAACAAGACATTTTTATACAACAAAAGGGGAAGACCTTTATGTCAAAGCGAGAAAATAATAATACGCGCGGAGAGGCGGACGTTGCGAATCACTAGCGAATCTCATCATAATGCGAATATTCTGCTAGTAAAACATTCTGATCCCAACTCAAAGTGGTGAAAGAAGCTGACAAAGCCACAAGGTTACTAGAGTACACCAATCACGAAATGCATAACAACGGCACCCCTTATATTATAGCGTAATCTACACTAATGTTTCGTGATTCTCCTCCTCATTGTACACAATACCCTGTTAATATGAACTATTCTGAGGCCCAGAATAACAGCTGTTTGAACAGATTAACACTGATTTAGAAATGATATCCATAGCATTATACAGAATGACCAAATTAAGTATCACGTTACAACGGATCGAAAAG
This sequence comes from Ochropleura leucogaster, assembly GCA_958449745.1. Taxonomy (NCBI): domain Eukaryota; kingdom Metazoa; phylum Arthropoda; class Insecta; order Lepidoptera; family Noctuidae; genus Ochropleura; species Ochropleura leucogaster. Next base: position 14,284,976 of record OY288206.1, on the reverse strand, counting down.
GTTTTGGAAATTGTTCGGCTTCCCAGATAGCTATTCACCTTCAGAAAAGGAAGCCCTACACAAATATTTATGTACATTTTTATTGGATCCGTGATTAGGAGTAAAGAAGAATATATAGTGCTATAAATGTTGGTTCGAAGCAAAAAGCTTTCCGGATTATTTGAAGTTACGATACGATGTAAAAAATAAAAGTAAACTGGAACTCGACGAATGGCACGTGTGAAATCTTTATTTTTCTAACTCGCCGTGAATCGAAATTTGCAAAAATGCCGGCTGGCCGAAAATGGGATCTCGCCGCTTCCCACACAGCGTTTTGTAAAGGAAAAAGAAATGAAAGCGAGTGTAGCACGACTGACTCATAAAAATTGTAGTAGCCGTGGCCTCCGGACGCCACGGGAAATGTCGAAAAATGGGAACGGTCTCCGAGATACGCCGCACTAGTATTTCATTGAAATCACTCCCCGCCTCCTAATAATAAAAGGAGAGAGATGATCCATAATAATTTTTGACTTACGAGAAATTGACATGGCTGTGCCGAGAAGTTCGCAATGTTTGCCAAATTGGTAGATATCATGTTTTCTTTGAGTCTTTGAGTTAACGGCGAAATATTGCTTAAATATTTATTTTTTTGACGAGGTTATCTGAGGCAGGCATGGTAGCGATATAAAGGGAGTGGGAGGTTTTGGTTTCAATAATTAAGTAAACATTTTGTATCAGGCAGTTACGTCACGATTCATAGCGGAGCTCCGGAATTTACATAAATCTGTATTTCATTAAAATGGTAGAGATGCGGATAACTAGTTAATAATAAATACATTTACGTATTCCACTGTAGGTTTAGGTGAGAACTGGATTTTGGTTTCAGTAAATAATTCCATACATAGCAAGATGGAATATATTTACCTTAAAACTTCTTGGTCGCTAGGATGTTTCCAATTTACTTTTAAAGGCCATAACTTCAAAGAAGGTAGGACGGGCATAATACATTTTGACTTGAAAATGTTTTAACCAGAGATATAAGAAAGGAGTTTTTATTTATTATTGAAGATTGTTATTAATTTTAGAAATTTGAATCTTAATTTTTTAAGTAATCAGTAAAATAAATTTAAATATTTCTATGGTTTCAACTAGAGTTGGAACCGATAAACATGTTAAAACGTAGTCAGAAAGAGAGTACTTCGAAATCACAAGATTATTCCTCAACGTTTTTTAATTACCTACGCACCAAAAAGCGAATAAAAAGGAAACGAGACATCAAACGTTGGCCAGTAATTAAAACGCACGTACCAGGGGTCTTAGCCGGCGTTAAGATGAACAAATAAGTAGATGTCTATTCAAAATGAAGTCAATAAATAATTAAGTTACGAAGGACTGAGACGCCTAAATTAAGTGCGAAATTGGACTTCAGCAAGAAATGGTAATTGTAAGATATTAGTAAAAGATAATAATAGTTGATTAAAGTTATTGTAACTCCGTTTTTAAGTCACCTTTTGTGGCAAATCTGATGGCTTATCGATTTCTACGTACTAATACGTACGTAGAAATTGATAAATCCCGCACAGGCATTGACGCTCTTTTTTTTGGGTGATAAATCAGCAAGTCTGACACACCCCCCGCTCTGGGCGGAGCGGGGGGTGTGTCAGACCTATACTGACTAAAACCCACCTATGATCCTTCTATTGCCCTTTTCGTTGCGGGGCCGCGGTATCTCTTTCGAACAACCCAGACATTTATGCTTAAAATTTCGTTTATACAAAACAAACTTACGTTTATTTTTGTGCATAAGATTTAATGAGCCCTTCCGTCTTTCAGAACCATATAACTAAGAGAGTATGTCATGAGATGTTTTGTCTGAAACGTCCTTGAATAGAAAGGATTTTGTTTATCATGCAAATAAGCAGTTTAAACGTTTATAAGAGGATCTCCGGAGGCTTTATACGACGCTGATACAATGTACTTACTGGCGTAAAATTAAATTGTTCATTGGAAAACAGTTTCTTACTAAGTTGCAATTTCATTTTGTACTTTGTGGGAGAAGACGCAGAATTAACTTTGCACTGAATTGTTTTGTTACGCTTATTTCCAGCTGTGGACTATGGTGTGAATAAAGATAGAATTCTAGTCTTTCGCGGGTCTGCTTCTAGAAATTTCTTTTGTTAGAAGCTGTGCCTTTGGACTCTAGTTTTTGTTATGATGTTTCTTTACGTTTTCCCTCGTGTACTAATTATAAAATAGAAATTGTGGTAGATGTATTAGGTATTGCCGTATCAGAGACACATTCGCAGTATACCAAAGTCGCCATCTTTGAAAAACCAAAAAAGAAATGACTAACGTCAGCCACCCGAAAATGTTATTACTCACTTTCAGAAAACTCGTGAGGAAAATGCGGATAAATAGGTAATTACTTGCGTAATAAGATGGCTGGAGAATTAATGACGGCCCTTGACCGACGACGCGGGTTGTGGGCCATTGGTTGCCGTTTCCATCAGGGCTGCTACCCCTAGATTTATAACTCTAGCCTCATTACATCCCTAATTATGTTTACGGGTCATTCTTATTCCGAGGTCGAAGATTCGGCTGGGAATTGATGCTGCTATTCTGGTAAAATGGTTTATAAGGGTTGGTGTTTTTAAATGTGGTATTTATTTGACGGGCCTCTTGGTCTAGTGGTTAGTGGCCCTGACTGCTGAGCCGGAGGTCGTGGGTTCGATTCCCACCCAGGACAAACTTTGTGTGATGAGCATGATTGTTTTTTCTGTGTCTGGGTGTGATTTATCTATAATATGTATGTATTTATAAATTATATAAGTATTTATATCAATTGTCTGGTTACCATAACACATGCTCTGCTTAGCTTGGGATCAGATAGCCGTGTGTGAGTTGTCCCAAGATATTTATTTATTATTTATTGGCTTGAAGACTGAAGAAACGATTCCTGGACTGTGTGAACGTTGATAGAACAAGAAAGGATGTGTGTGATGAAAAGTCCTACTTACATTTAAGTATAATATTTATATTTAAATTTGTTACTCCTTCACGGCAAAACGGCTTAACGGATCTTGATGAATAATTATCAGCTTAGCCTTGTCTCAACTTAATTGGGATCGGCTTCCAGTCTAACTGGATGCAGCTGATCTCTAGTATTTTACAGGGAACGGCTGTCAATCTGATCTCTACAACCCAGTTAGTTCTAGGTAATAAGACTAAAAAGAAGCAACTTGGTATGAAATGGATACGTCCGCAGACCGACTATAAAAAGCGCGATTTAACCTCAAAGATCAACACGTGCGGCTGTAATCATTAAGTTTTTATTAATGTATCTATTCGTTTTGTAAAATAAAACACCACAGACTACCTACAGTACTGTCTCGCCTCCTCTAAATCCATCCAAAGGTTGTCTTGAAAAGATCGTTTTTAGCGATAAGACCGCCCATTGTGTCAACCTATTTATAAGTTGTATACTGTTATTCTTGTAATTTGTATGGTGTAAATAATAAAGAATATTCTATCTATTAAGCAACGAGGTCCTCACAAACAGCCACTTACTAAAATAGAGACAGGGAATAACTTCACATTTAAGTGCTATTTAAACTTAGTATATTTGGAGCTTTCAGACAAGAGAGTACATCAAGAGATTAATAATGGTGCTATAAACTCCATTACCTATTCTGTAATTAAGTTAAATGGATAAAATTTCAGCAAGCGTTGAGGCAAATAATTAATTTTTGAACCGAGGCATTTTATCACGGAAGTTTTTGAGTTGTGCCCTTTTTAGATGAAATTGGTGTGGTTTATCTAGTGTATTGAGACCTTTCTTAGGTAAATTAATTAATTTCCATTTTGTTTATGTTGGCTCTTGATCAACATTGGAGTGAAATGTAATTTAATTTTTTGACGAGCCGTCGGCTTTTCTTATCGGTAAAAACCATTCCGTAGAAACTTACATATTCTATTCATCATTTGGGGTTTAATTTAAACTTTATTTTACTTAAACCTATCGTTAGTTTTACAAGCCTTCATTTTTTTAATTTAGTTACTTCTAAGAAGAAAACAGTTAAAAACATATTTGTATGTTATAGAAATATTTCCTTATCCTATAATTTACTAAAAAAAGGGCTGTAATATGTCACAGTGCCTTTTTTTTGGGTGGGAAATCCTCAAACAACTCGGGGGGAGTGTAAGACTTGTACTGACTAAAACCCATCTATGTTCCTTCCATTGCCCTTTATGTTCCGGGGCCGCGGTACCTCTATCGTCAGTGCCTCAAATTCAAATATTTACTAATGATAGACGAGAGATGACGAAATTGGTAATCACAACCGTAATAATTGTTACTAATTGGTAACAAATCGTTTTGAATAGACACGCTCGCTTGTTAGGTAGTATTTGTGTGTCAAAACCGAAATGTAAGGGTGCGTCCACATCTGGCGAATGTGCCACAAATGTGCAGCACGCGAGCCGATTGCGAGCTGCCCGCAAGCTGCGCGCGTGCAGTCACTGCAATGGTTTGGTGCGCCTCTTTAGCGCAACTCATACAAGGCTCGTATAGAGCGCGCGAGCGGCGCGCGATCTGCGCGCGCTCAGTTCTCGCCCCTATTTCTTTCCACGCATCATTTTTTAGATTTTTTCTATAGTAATCTTCGAAATAATCGATCTTTAGGATCCCATAATACTGGAAATTTTGTTTCAATGAAGCGTAAACAATTCTCCTCCGTCCACTCCATGACAACACGTACTTAGCCTCCAGTAATCAAAAACGAACTGAGCGAAATAACTAGCGCGCCGCCCGCGCGCTGATCGCGTACGGCGCTTAGGCCGCGCGCGAACTGCGCGCGGGCGGCGCAGAAGCGGCGCACGAACAAAAATGCACGCGCGCAGCTCGCGGGCAGATCGCAAACGGCTCGCGAGCTGCACATTCGCGGCACATTCGCCAGATGTGGACGCACCCTTAGGGAACAAAATGTGTATGTTTAAACTAAGTTAAACTAGCTTTGATTGACAAATAAATTCCGCTACACGACCATAGATGGCGGTATTCTCAGTGACAGCAATTATAAATTTTGATTTGGTTAGCCATATGGTTGGCAGCCCGTCTATAAACCAGGTAGACTACGTCACAAAAGGTTCCAAGATTTTATTAGAAAACAAATAAAATCGATGGGACAAAACATTTTCATTTTCTAGAATTTTCTCTTACTGTCATTTTTGCAATCCAAAATGGAGCAATACGGCATGGCTGCGGAAAAATAAATTTGTCGCGAGACTAGCAACTCGACGCAATGTTAGAACTCGACTGAGCACAAGTAAGCGTTACAGCGCGAAGTTGTGGCACGCAAGACTGCCACGCCTACTTTGCACTTCCACTGTTTTTTCTGTTCCGTGTTTGCTCCAAACTGAAGGCTGTCATAATTACCTGAAACAAATAAAATAAACTTTTTGAGTACAAATTAAAAAGGACTAACCTGACAGTCAAATCATTTTTTTTTTCAATTTTTCACATTTGTGATGTGTTAGGCTTTTAACTAAATAGCGTGTGCCCTTCGTCTTAAAAAAGGGTACTTTCCTTTACTTCAACAATATAAATTAATAGATATATAATGTATAGGGTGGCTGAAAGCCAAAGTAAATATACAGGATTGTTTTTAGGGTTCAAACACAAATACAAATAAAGAAGATTTTTAGAAATTGGTCCAGCCGTTCATGTTTGATGATCAGGGGAAATAGGAATTAATTTATATACATTTAGATTATGTTGATTATTGTTCTTATAAAATAACATGGAAACTTCTAAATTCTATCTTGTGCACAATCTTTCCGCCGGCGCCGACGAAGAAAATCATAACACAAATGTTCTCATATTTTTCTTTGATGTTCTTTTGAAAACAGTACGTCACACGATCAGATGAAATGTAACCTCTATATGCCTTTATGCCCTTGCCTTTTGTGATCTGACTAGGCTTTTATTATTCAGTTTGTTCATTACCTTTTTTAGTTACAAAAATAAGGCTGAATGTAGACTCTAGTATTTTTATAAGACCTCCATTTGAGAAAGGTCTCCGTGTCCTAATTGACATCACTCTACAAGCCCCTGCTTTAGGTATATTTTTGCTGCTTCTATCACTTATTTATATCCTTGGCATGAAAGGGTAACCAGGTTCACTTACAATGCTAGTCTTTTTCACCATAGTAACAAAGTATTCTCATATAGAACATGCCGAGAATAGAAGAAGAATCACCGCCTTTAATACTTTCTATAATTTACGGCACTTCTTCGCAACGTCTTAAAGTTTACGTTCTAAAAGTTCTAACTGCAGATATACGAGTATAGAGGCAAAGACTGTGCGATAAAATTTATACCGTGAGTGTCAGACGGAGAGGCGCGGCGCCATTTTTTATTTCCCAAAAAACGTAAACACCGCGCCCGCGGCTTTTTGGTAAATAATTAATCTTGGAGCTTATCGCATTAGCCTCCCTTCACTTCAATCCCCTCCCCTCTATGTCCGAACTATTACAAGGTGGCGTAGGTGCGTGCACAAGGGCCAGTTCACAGATTTATGCGCCACTAACATGCCCAAAAATAATTGGATCGCGACCGAAAAATAAATTGCCGCGGACCCCTCCCTACCGGCCCACTAGAAATAACTCTAACAATTTGTTATTGAGGATCCCTGAATTACAAGGTATCGTGGCCTTCCTTGCGATATTTAATAACGCTTTTGGGTGATCAAATAAAATATACTTTGGTAAAGTGGATAGAAGTTTGCAATATCGTCGTGATTATCGGAGAAATATGGAAGCGGAGGTAGACGCTACCTCCCGGTATTGATAAAATATACTGAAGTTTTTTTTTTATTAATCCAATGAGTTACTTTTGGCCCTTAATCTTATCAATGTAAGTATGTTCCGCTTATTAGATCCTCAATTCGCTCCATGAATTCTTATAGGACCTTAATTCAACGGAGCGTTCGGAATTTATATGCGTGTCCTCAGCTTAAAGATTAGAAATAGAATTACAGGTAAGTAACATATGTGTAACTTCAAATATGATACCTAAGGATATTCAATTCCAGGGTTGCGGGTTGCTCGAAAGAGATACCGCGGCCCCGAAACGTAAAGGGCAATAGAAGGAACATGGGTGGGTTTTAGTCAGTACAAGTCCGACACCGCCCAGAGCGGGGGAAGTTATTTGATAATTTCCCACCCCAAATAGAAAAAAAGGATATCCAATTCCACTGTCACCGATTCTTAGTATCGTCCAGCAAAGAAGGTACGACGGACATTCCGTGTATTAGATATTATGATTTTTATATTATTGACAGTTTTACTTTTTTATTTGAGCATGCGTGACCCTGGCATCACTAGCTTGCGGCCATATCATATCATTTTTTTGCAATGTTACAGTACGATGCTGGGATAGGTACCCTTTTAGCCCCGTACAGGGCTAATTAATTTCATGAATAACTCAATTTTGTAATTTATTTATTTGGATATCCAACAAAGGATACACAGATCCATAAGGTAATTTTAAGTGTGTTCTTTTAATTATAGGAGCCAGCATGCACATATAACTAGTATCTAAATTATAGATACCATATTTTTAATATTGAAATTTTATTTTGTAATATTTTTTTTAATACATTTTGTTTTACTGTTTTGTTCCGTGCCAGTCAAATGAATACTTTTTCTTCCTTTTCTTTTATGTATATACAAAATACCTTTTTCTGAACAGTATTACTGAAGCGAAATTGGTAATAAATAATTCAGATCCACGTTTGTCCTTCAATCCATTTATCTGTCATGGTGGATTACCGTTGGAAAGGACTAAGCTACCGACACATTCATATTGCCTGTTACTCAGCAACCGATCCAGGTATTAACATAATATCATCACGCCTATAATTACCGGAGGGTTTAGGCAGAGTTAGGTGTACCTAATAGTACACCCTTGGGTTTAGGCAGGTTAGGTGTACCTAATAGTACACCCTCATTAACTGACTTCAAAAAAAAGGAGGAGGTTCTCAAATCAATCTCAATTAGTCGGAATTGTTTTTTTTAAATTTATATTCACCGATTGTTCAAAGCCTGGACTGTTTCAAAATCTTTTTTGTTTGATAGGCTATACTTCCCAGGTGGTTCTATCAATTTTATTTATATTACTTAGGTAGTTTATGAGTTATCGTCTCTAATACATATTTTTTTTATCCATGACTATATGGAAGATCTGCTTATCGTTTAGTAACAATGGATAATGAATACTCGATAAAAAAATATGTGATATATCATTTATTTATCATGTGATTTACCAAACCAACTAAAAATGTTGAAATAAAAATCTTTTTTTTGTAAAAAATAAAACCGACTTAGGCGCGTCGCCCACACGACCAAGAGTCGAGGCGCAGTCGCGGCGCGGGCGCATTAGGCGCGTCGCCCACACGACATTTGTAAAGAAAATCTCGTTGCGGCTTGACTCTGATGTGAGATTTTCTTTACAAATGTCGTGTGGGCGACGCGCCTAATGCGCCCGCGCCGCGACTGCGCCTCGACTCTTGGTCGTGTGGGCGACGCGCCTTAAACTGACATTGGTTTTTTTTTCGTTGGTTTTTTTGCCAGCGACTTCCTAGAAGTAATGTTATTTTCCACTTTTTTCGTACTTAAAAAGTATTTATTGTTTTAGAATAAGATTATGTTTCTGTGTCTATGCTATATCATTTTATGTATGGGTGTCACCTTCATGAAATAAATAGCTTTTTTTTTGTATAATTATGCAGGTTTTGAGTTTAAGATTAACAAACATCTATCCATCGCATTTATGTTCGCATTTATTACCGTAGTGTAACACTGAAATAGAATAGAACATCTATCGTATAAAGTGGTGACAGAAAAATAGGGATGGCAAAAGTAATCCAATTAATAAATTCGTAGTGCCCTTCACTGAAGCGAAGTGAGCGCTGAATAAAGCGGAGTTCGCATAAATCCTAAATTGTAATACAATTTACATGCCGCTATAATCAAGCGCTTTACAATGCAAACGCTTGCAATTGGTTTCACACAATCCAATTTAGCTAAAAGCTGATACAGTCAACATTTCATAGGAAATTCGTGTGTGGTTTTATTTATATTTGCAGGGTTGCCATTTATTTCAATATTCTCAGTTAGTTTATTCAAAGCGTCGATGTGAATGATGGAGTTAAGTGCATCTGGCTTCTAAAACATTTATTTAGTTCATTTGTATATACACAGCTGTACATAAACAGTTTTTTTTAGTAGGTGACACACATCCAGGCAAAGATTTTTAGAACTAAATTTTAGTAGAGGTGCTGAAGGCTAAATAACAGACCCTAGTGTCAATCTTTAGGTTGTTCGGTAATCCGTGCATAGGCGACCACCCTGTACATATCGAGTTTCTTCTGTGCCTTTAAAATCACGTGGGCGTCAGATGGGCAGTCGTTCTATGAAAAATACTGGTATTCAGTTGCATATAGTTAGTCTGGATGCCGATCCCGACTAAGTTGGAAAAAACTTGCCAAGTGGGCGTCGACCTCGCGCACGAAAGGTTCCGTACCGTATTCATGTTTATTTTCAGCAAAAAAACACGTTTGTTGTATGGAAGCCCTTTTAATATTTATTTTATTCTATTTTTAGTATTTCTTGTTATAGCGGCAACAGAAATAGATAATCTGTGAACAATTTAACTTCACGGTCCATGAGATACAGCCTGATGACAAACAGACAGACGGACGGACAGCGGAGTCTTAGTAAGTAATACGGTCCCGTTTTACCCCTGCTTATGGAACCCTAAATAGGAAAGGCAGGCGATGAGTTAAAATCATTCTAAAATACTTTACGAGAACATAAACTTAAGAGCTACAAAGCTCACACGTACCGTATTCAAATAATCAGTTAATTCATCGAAACCCTTTTATTACGTCATATCGGACGATATTCAAGGGTCTCCCCTTAGTCCGTAGCTTTATGGATCACACGGAGGAGGAAATTTATTACATCGTCATTCGACTAAATTCCTCCCACAATGTTGCAAGCTAAAAGGAAATGAGGGTTGGCAGATGTTGCTCGATATATAAAAAAATGTTGAATATTAGGTTGTAAAGATGACAGTTATTAAATCTATAGCCGGTGCGGAGCCGGCAAAAAAAACTTATGAAGGCGAAAGATAATATTGATCAAGCTCACTCGGTGTTGGGTATTCGAGCTCAGGATTGGAATCCCTAAGGTAAGCGATTCAAATGTTCCGTACTCGTAGTATGACTGCGGCTGCGAAAATTGGTCTCAATGCAGTGGATCGTGCAATCACTTACAGTTGGGAGGTCTCTGCTCGTGTCTGTTGCGAATTGAATCGATTTGACAACGGTAGGCTGTGCCACATTCTGTGCAAAGCGAATACGTCGACGAAATCTATTCGAATACGTTTAGGTCAACGTTGTATGTACAGTCAACAAACCTAACAGTTTTAGGAATGACTTTTTAATAAATGTTCAAAATATCAATCGGTTTTTAAGAAAACTTAAACCATATCCGGCCGGGGTTGCGGGTTGTTCGAAAGTGATACCGCGGCCCCGGAACATACATGACAAAAGAAGGAACATGGGTGGTTCCTCTGCTCAGAATGATGAAAGTTATTTGATGATTTCCCATTCGCAAAAAAACCATATCCCTCGAACTTTGTTGACTGTTCGTAGATTTCTTTTAATGGCCGTATAAGGGAGGCTTTTGGTTCATATTTTTGAGTATTATCGGGTAATAAAAAGTATTTTATTGTGTTAACAACAAGTCCTTGACACGTTCAGAGTTTTTTACGTTTTCTATTGTGAAAAAAAGTGTGTGTGTCAGCTCCGACGCACGACTGGAGTTTACTTCTTAAGCACGAGTATCTAACCTTACGCAAAAAGAGTTTATTCAACTGAAAAAGATTAATATCATTCACAGCCAAATTAGCGCACTAAAGGTGCGCACCAAAAACGTGACACATTTTCGTTACTTTAGTAGGTTTTACCCCTCGGATTTTTCTCATACCGGGCGCCTTATATATGAAAATCGATTCTTAAGGAGTAAACTCCAACTAGTTTATTTCCAACCATTTTATTATATCACTTATTTAAAGGTAACTGATTTCGTGTTCTTGTCAAATGTTCAAACAAAAAGTCTGGATGTAAAAGTCTGTAGTTCAGTGGTGTGTTCGGGGTAACAGATAAGCATCATTCAGCGCCAATTTATCGGCGTGTTCATTTCACTTGCGAATTCAATCGAACTTTTGAATTGTTCGAATATCGAACGGGGCGGTAACGAAAGTGTGAATGCTCTATTGTTTCTTGCATTGGAATTTTTATGGAATGGAAAATTGGCATCGAAGTTAATCTCAAAACTATTGATTGTATCTTGAATTGTAGAGACGGTGACGATAATTTGTTTTTATGAACTATTTAATATTACTTTTAAATTAGGAGGTTTTTTTGTTAGATCTTTTTCATTAGCTTCACCACTTCCAAGAACCTTAGTTTTAAACCTTAATACCCCATAAACAAAAAATAATAATATAAAATAAACTATTCTAAGCTTTAATAAAAAAAAAACTTCACTTGAGTTGAAATGTTGCAAAATTTTGACAATATGGCGGATTCCAAAACATGACGATTTATTTTGTTTTAAACATACATGTTGGGAAGAAATATAAGAAGGTGTGCATTTTAGTTTTTTTTTTTTAATAAAATGATAACATCAAAACGAAAACAAAAACTCTTTGAAAAAAAAAAACAGATTTCTTACGACAAAGCAAACGGAAGGAGTTTACTCTAAGCCGGTGGACGTTTCAGAGGTTCCCAATGAAGGGCGGGTGTTAAAATTAAGTTGGACAGATATGCGACATGGTGACAAGGGTCGACTGGGGCAAAGGGACACTGTCTTCGTACCCCAACGTCCCCAACCCTGCCATAGCTTATATTGTGAAAACATTTTTACATGTAGATATATCACTTTATCTTGCTACGCTGAACTTATTAAAGCTGATAAAAATGAAATACAGACTTATTTAAGTCACGGCGAAAATAACACCACAAAAATTTCCGCAAAAAATGGGAGTGAGGATTCTGATATAAAAGTTGGGTCCATTTGCTTAAGTTAATGTGAGACACTGTATTTCAAATCTCTCTTTTACACATGTTTTTTTTTAGAACGGTTTGTTCACACTGGTAATTTCTCCTGTTTTGTGGGTGCGTTTACAAACATTTAAACTCACATATATAACATAAATTATAATATATATTTGTTCCGTGCAGGGATCGAACCCGCGACTCGCGGCGATTCCTTAACTACTTCACCGAACGTGCCGTCCGAAAAATCCTGTTTATTTCGTCTACGGTAATATTTATAGTCTTATTTATATTTTATTTATTTTTTCTGTTTTTATTAAGAAATATTTTAAAATGTTAAATTATTTGTGACCAATGAAAAAAAAAGTAAAACTTTTTCATATTGTTAGGTCTAGCGTACAAAACTGAAAAGACAAATAAGTCCTGCCAAAGCAATCTCGTGATACACTCGCGCTCATCAATAATGAAAATATTTCCTCCAAAGGATATTGACTCTGATTGCGAACATCTAAAGATATTTCTCGAACCTTCGTATATCTACTAATATAGTACGAGACAGAATTTGTCCTCATCAATTTAGAATACTCACACACGACCCACATAAATCAAAATGTATTCGATCCGAATTCGGTCGGAACACTTCGTCAAATGGAATATAAATCAGAGTAAGAAAATATTTAACGACACGCGTGTTAGAGGGTATGAATCTGATTTACCGGATCAGGAAACCGTGAAGCAAGTTTTAAATGGATAAGCACAATCACAGGACGTGTACACTTAAAAGGGTTTTTCAAAAGAAAAGGTTAAAGAAATAACAAAAGTTTGCGGCTTATTCCGCCAAATTCAACGAGGGTTTAGGTTCAGCCCCTTGTTATAGCTGCGCGATATAAGCACAGTCTAACTGCGACGAGCTCCTCGGCTTCAAAGAGATTCTTCAAATCAACCGTGCGCCTGTCGTGTTTATCGAATAATAAAAAGGTAAGGAAATCCATTAGGCTCAAAACTAATAAAAACTTTACGTGACGAGGGACTTTATAAGCCGAGCACTATTATGTGTACTAACACGTTTGATTTTATGAGCTGACTCCATTATAGCTATCGCCACGAGAAAATGAAGTGGTTCAATATTTTAAAGCCAGTTTACGGCTACCACTGTTTGCCTTTATTGTTTTTTACACGGAACATTGTATTGTGACCGACTCATTTCTTTTTCTCAGAGTTCCGAAAAGTAAAGAAAGAGAAGCGAAACGGCTGGATTACTGACGATAAAGTGCGCTACATTACACGCGCGTAAGGGCCAAAAGTCACACGATTTAGATGAGAAATGGGTAATATGCCATACCGCACTTTAGGTACGTATGTTACGCGGGGCGCGAAGGTTTGCTCCGTCGAAACACATACGCGTTACCACTTATTCGCTTTGACGTTTAAAGCAACATAAAGGACGCTACCACAACCTGACTGTTTCTAATCCTTTAATACATTAATGTGTGTCTAAATATGTGTGCTAATCAGTGAATACATTTCATTATTCTCTTATTAAGTACAAAAATATCTTGTCCCTGTGACTCAACCCAGTAGATTTACATGTCACTCACAAGTTCACCCTCGTTGTGCATTTGAGGGTTTGTTGGCCGCGGAGAAAATTAACTGCCTAAAAGGTTTTCCTTTTTTAAACATTTATTCATGAAGGCTATTTATTAAAGCAACAGCAGTTACATGTTAAACAGTAGATAGGGGGTGGGAGACCATGTGGCGGACAGTAAATATATCAGCCTGACAAGGGCATCCATCTTGAGGATGGAGAACGCCCAACCTTTAAACGATTTACGAGGGGCAATGGGCGCTACTGGTAAACACCAATGGATCGAGTTCAGACCTATAAATAACACCACTCCTCTAATCGGTGCTGCGCGCCTCTCCTCTTAAAGTTGCATAATGTTCACGTACTTTGTGAATAAATGCAACATACATGGTGAGGAAATGCAAATCGTCGTCCAGAGTACCAGTTTGAAAATGTAAATTGAATGGTCAAACTCAGCAAAGATTCATGAATTAAGCATCCCCTTAAAATTCCACATTTAAGAGGGTACATAAACAGGATCGGCTGGATGTTCTAATTTAATTTGCAATCTGACGAGCCGACCTTTGTTGTCAAGCGACGAACGGATAATGACGTTCGGGCCGCACTCGTGGGTTTTCAATGTGAGATCCTTTGTATAAACATTGTAAATTAGACGTTATTAATGACAGCGTACAGAAAGGTTTCCTATGTCGTTTAATTTGGGTAATAAATTATGGAGCGCAATTGTTTCGACCGCAACACATTCAAAGAAATCGGCAGTATGTGGCTATGTGGGCGGAATGTGGTCTGAAAGCTGTTTGTGTTAACTATTCCTATTTCATTTGTATGTAAATGTGGAACGTTGTTATTTTTCAATCTAGTATTAGAGATTGGATAAGCCAAAAGACCGGTCATTGTTATTTGGATGAAATATGAGTGGAGTCGCTATTCGGTGGGTATTGTCTGGCGGGACAAAGCGGACGGAGGGGCATCCGCGAGAGGGCGAACTTCTTCCGAGATACAAAATTTAATTTCTATGATTTCGAGCTCATTTCTTTCTCGAGCGGGACGCCTTTGTCGTCGATGCCCTTTATGTGCTTCAAGTTGGATTCCAGTCAATGGAGACGCGATATTGTGCAGCGTTTGTGTGAAATGACTAGCACATTTGCACTGTTTGTGAACAGTCGCGGCCTCAAGTGATCTAAAGTGAATTTGTTGTGGTAAAAGTGCAATATTGTGTGTTTTATTTTTCTGTTCGTATTACTTAAAGCCTTTGTTCTGACAGCAAACGGCCTGTCCTACTCGCTATTTACTTTCTTTTGTTGTATTCTAATTGCTTTTGAAACTCGCTGCTAATAAAATCCTTTACAAAGAATTTTATATCCAATATTTATGAAAGCTTTCAAAATCCTTACTAAACTCCATGTACGTGTGTGTAATGTAAACGAATTTAGAAACAGATATTTTAATTATAAAAGGGTCTTTGTTTCTTTCGTCCTGAGGCAATCGAGCTTACACGAACTAATTAAGCTTACACAAAAGGGTTTGATCAGTACGTACATTTTAATCTCATTTGCAATCAATATCTCTATATTGGAGGGTTGGGGAATGACATTGACGGGCCCACTCGAGTCTCCGTTCTGTCGATAAAGGCAAATCTTTGTGAGCTAATATTTTCGAAAGCCTTTCAATGTGAACAATAGCCTTTGGACAATTGAATGTTGGATATTCCAATATTCTTTCCGAATCGTAAGGTTTTTCATTTTATGGGGCCATTAAAAGAGTTTTACGTTTTTCTTACCTGGCGATTTAGTTTATTTACGAGTTCGGAATTGTGGTCTTTAGATGCAAAGTTAGTACTTTGCATAATCTTAACTTTGTGCTGTCTCAGAACCCATTTCTTGGAACAATCGCTTCATTTAATGGCGTTTCTGTATGAGACTCATGAGAGCTCCTGCTTTCAACAAGACTCGGAAGTTATGAAACTGTATAACATGTTTCGCTAAACAAATATAAAATTCGACCATAACTCCTGATATTTTGCTTCATATATTTAAAAAGAGTAATGAGCTTTGAGATATTTTGAGACTTTGCAAACTAAAGTTTAGAGTTTTATAATAAACGCGCTACTGCTGTAAATAGTCCAATTTGTTTTGTTTCGGAACTTGAGAAGCTAAGGTCAAATAATAAACTACACTCAGGTGCGAAGTCCCTTTCAAGACTCAAGCTGTCTTTTGAGCTAGAAATATTTTTAAAAAGACATCATCATAGTCTACTGTTATTCTATGCATAGTCTATACCAAGGGTGGCCAACTTGTATACACCCAAGATCTAGTTTAACGAACGAAATGCGGTGCGATCTACGAATAGTATGTACATAATGGCAATTATGTAGTATTATTTTTGTTAAAAACTAGCTTATGCCCGCGGCTGTGTTCGCGTCAAATTCGGGGTAACACAGTTCGCCTTTTCTGATTTGCTGGTACCTGCAGTTTCTGCGCTTGCGCCTTATTGATTTGTAATAGCAAAGCTAAGTTTTCCCTTTTCTTCCCTCCTTATTCTTCATATCCCACTCTTTAAAAAAAATATCCTACGTCCGTCTCCTGGGTCCCAACTATCTCTGTACCAAAATTCATCAAAATCGGTCTAGCCATTAAGGCGTGAAGAGGTAACAAATTCACTTTCGCTTTTATAATATTAGTAAGGAGTAAGGATAGCGTGTTACTTGAAGTAGAATATAAAATCATGTCGAAAATCAGAAACAACTTCAAAAATCCATCTCAAAACTCATTTATCGTTACACAATAACGACACAGTTCTCTCGACGCAATAAATTTGCGACATGCAAACTAGGTTGACTCCGCTTAATACAGCAGAGCAGTGCGCTGGTATTTCCTATTGAAACAATTCTATTTACTTGTATAGAGCCAGCGCGTCTTGAGTCTCAAGCGCTGGAGCGCCCCAGCTCGCAAATGCATCGAATTGAATTTAAGTTGACATAGGATTCGGTGCATACAATTTATTGCATCGATGGCGATTCTAAATCAAATGTTAGGTAGTCAGAATTTGGATTTATATTGGCTTGTTTATGTGCGCGACTTCGCTCGCATGAAGTTTGGTAGTTGTCACACGGAATCGCCTATGTATACAGGGTGTTTGGAAGATCGATGCAAAGCCGTGAAGCAGACCTAGTATAGACTATTTAGAACCATTTGAACCTAACTTGTCTTCGGCGAAGTGTGACTATTTTTTTTAAATCAAATTTTAATGATTTTTGATGATAATCCTAAAATTTTGCAGTTATTTGCAAATAATTAGTCAGTTTGAAAGATAAATCATTTATTTTTTTAATTTATTTTATTAAAGTAATGTCTGAACAATCAAACGAAACATGATTAAGGCATCTGTGTAATGAGAATTTTTTTTTTTAGACAGTTGAAGTTAATACTTCTGTTTTTAGATTAAGAAAACAGATTTTTGACAGTTTAAAAAAAAATCACGGATCGTGCTTTTTCTGTTCAAACATTTTTAAAGACATGCCTAGTTATTAGACTTTCTTTTGAGGTATCAATTACGCAGATAGCTTACAAATTATTGAAGTTAGGATCTACAAACTAAAGTGAGGGAGAAAATTAAAATGTATCGGTGAAATAATTAAAACAAAATTTTAATACAAATCATTTATTTTTCATGTTCAAAATGTCCGCCGCGGTTCCTAACACAAGCACGGGCCCGTCTTCTCACTTCCGTTGTTGTAATTTTCAACTTCATCTCTAGTTTCATTGTTTCAAATGCTGAATTTATTCTCGCAATCAGTTCTTCTTTAGTATTTATCTCTACGTTTGTATAAACTAGTTCCTTGGCCCGACCCCACACGAAAAAGTCAAGCGGCGTTAGATCGGGTGACCGGGCGGGCCAAGGGATTGGTCCGTCTCTGCCGATCCAGCTGTCAGGGAAGCAATTGTTTAAGTGCTCGCGTACATTCAATGTCCAATGCGCTGGACAACCATCTTGTTGGAAAATAATTTCTCGGTCTCCTGTGAATATTAGGGCCCCGGATTCCTCTACAAGCTCTGGAAAATCATTTTGTAAGAATTCCAAATAACTATTGCCATTCAAATTATCCGGTAAGAAATGGGGCCCAACCAGTGTTCTGCCGATCACTCCGGCCCACACGTTGACCGAGAATTTCCTTTGAAATGACTTCTGCTTTTTCCAATGTGGATTGTTGTGTTTTTCAGCCCATTGATGAAGATTGTGGAAATTAGTTATGCCTTCCCTAGAAAATTTACTTTCGTCTGTCCACAAGATTGACTTCAGAAACCATGCATTTTCAATGTCAGAGTTAAGAAGAAAACGACAAAACTGTATCCTTCTCTGAGGATCTCGCTCTTCAAGACCTTGAACGCCCGTGCCATGATACGCATACCTGTTATTTTGGTGCATTGTATTCCACACTTTCCAATGGGAGATGTTTAAATTTCGAGCTACTTTTCTAGTGCTGGTATGTGGATCAGCTTGAAATGCCGCTAAGATATCTTGTTCGATGTCAGTACCATGTCTACCTGGATTGACTCCAGGTTCCACACGGTGTATCCCATCTGCAGCAAGCCGACGAAATGTGTTGTAAAACACTCTTACGTTCGGTACTCTCCGATTAGGATAGCGTTCTTGGTACATCCGTCGTGCTAAAGATCCATTGCCGTCTGCTCTGCCATACATAAAAACGATGTCAGCATATTCCTCGTTCGAGAAAGTAGCCATAGTCAGTTCTCACAAAAACGGCTGGTAACGCACTAAAAGTTCAACTTAAAATAAAAGTTCAAGAGTCACGTGCAGGAGCGCAAAGGGCTACAACTGAACACGATGAATTGTCACGAAAAAGGAGATAACGTCTAGTCACAAGCGCAGTTGTTACTCGACTGAGTAAACTGGCGTCCCTTCAAAAAAACAGGTAGTTACTGACCCTATCTAAAGAAACACGACCCTATTGTCTTACCAATAAAGTCGTTTTTGCTGTGAAATGTGTTCACGTAACTAGGGGTGCGCGGGCGCTACCTGAAATTGTCAAAGTTATCGCCATCTTATCGCTCGCGTCACGCGTCGGCAGTGTTAGAGAGTCTCCCCTAAATTTTATTTCGAATGTCCAAAATTAAAGTTATCTTCTTATTTTTTTTTAACATAAAATCTATTTTTTAATAAGTATAATAATAAATGTTATTATTTTAAAGCACTAGTCTCGTTTTATCACCCTATTTAAAATGTTTAATTTTCTCCCTCACTTTAGTTTGTAGATCCTAATTTCAATAATTTGTAAGCTATCTGCGTAATTGATACCTCAAAAGAAAGTCTAATAACTAGGCATGTCTTTAAAAATGTTTGAACAGAAAAAGCACGATCCGTGATTTTTTTTTAAACTGTCAAAAATCTGTTTTCTTAATCTAAAAACAGAAGTATTAACTTCAACTGTCTAAAAAAAAAAATTCTCATGACACAGATGCCTTAATCATGTTTCGTTTGATTGTTCAGACATTACTTTAATAAAATAAATTAAAAAAATAAATGATTTATCTTTCAAACTGACTAATTATTTGCAAATAACTGCAAAATTTTAGGATTATCATCAAAAATCATTAAAATTTGATTTAAAAAAAATAGTCACACTTCGCCGAAGACAAGTTAGGTTCAAATGGTTCTAAATAGTCTATACTAGGTCTGCTTCACGGCTTTGCATCGATCTTCCAAACACCCTGTATATACTACCTGTATAAAGAAATATCCTATGCGAATGATATAGAACTGATGTTTTTCTTAGTTCTTAATTTAGCTCGAAAGACGCCCTAATATCCAAGGTCCAACCTTGGATATTAGGGCGTCTTTCTGGGTTTTATCCATACTCATATTATAAAAGCGAAAGTGCGTTTGTGTGTATGGCTTCACGACTAAATCGTTGTGTTTGTGGTAGTGGTTTCTGCACAAAGATAGTTGGGACTATAGAGAAGGACATAGGCTACTTTTTGTCTCTTCCTAACCCAACACGGGTCGGAAGTTTGTATGGAGCGTTCCGCAATTTTCAAGGTAGGAAGCTAAAAATTGGTATGCGGACTATTTGTCACTAACAAAAACATCGTGCATCATTCAACGCGAGCGAAACCGCGGGCAAAAGTTACTAAATAAATAAATAGTCTTTGGTAGGTAAGACTATCAAGCCATTAACAGGAACAAATCTGATGAGATCTGGTTGAAAGGTTTCCCTTAATAAAGATAGCCTTGGAGCTACCTGTATTTCCAGTTTGCTATTTAATTTGAACAAGCTAACTACCGAGGCACATTTCGTTCAGCGTATAGCTTAGCTAGGCTTAAAATTCGACCCGAAATACGTAAAACTAAAAACTTTAGTCATTAGTCTGTGTTGTGACCGTTAGCAGGTATTTTAATTACTTTGTAACATCGCTGTTAATTTATATTATAACTATCTGAATTTGATGTTATAAGTTTTGATGGCGGCTCAGGGTTATTAACATGTTAAATGTCATGAATAATGGAAATAATAGTTTTGTTTGAAGTAGCACACTTCAGTGTAGACTCAGTAGTTAATAGTAGCCCAGTGGTGAAAAATACGACTTTAGAGTTGTAGGTCATGGGCTCGATACCAAGAATGAAAGAGAAAATTCGCTCCGGATGAAGCATCATGCAGAACCAGCGCTGTAGCAGCAGTACTATGCGGATCCACAACACAGCGCTGGTTCTCAAGGGTCACCCAGCTAGTTTTCAGTAAGTTATAGGTAGGGTTCTGTAATCTAATTCATCACCATAGCACTAGACCAAAACTTTGAACGAAATCACATTGTAAAGAAATTCGTTGTTTCATAAACTAAAAAAAAAACGTGGCCCGCATAATGGACTGCGGGTTGGTACAACAGAGAAACTGCGGCCCCGGAACATAAAGGCAAAAGAAGGAACATGGATGGGTTTTAGTCAGTACAAATCTGAAACTCCCTTCCCCTCCGCCCAGAGAGGGAGGAGCCATTTGATAAGTTCCTCCTTTACGAAGGTCTTATTCGATTCAGAGACAAGGCTTACGTCGTTACATCATTAGGCACTTGAGAGATAAGATAACGTAGATCTAAGTTTATATAAAATAATTAAGTATCCATTTAACTTTGCTTGTCAATTTAACTACTTTGGAAACGGTTAGGTATTTGACGCTTCCTTAAAAGAAAAGTTAAGGGAAATATAAATTGAATCCACCAAAACAGGAAGGAGTTATAAGCTTTCAAAGACTTTCTCAAGTTACCCTTCCGTCCTTGTTTTGGAAAAAGAGGATTTGCGCGAGTTTTTGCAACCTCATTGCCTTGTAACCATGTTGTACGATTTGTGGTTTAAGTAGACTGGATTTATTTCTTTTTCAAGGCTCCGTACTATGTTTTTTAAGCTGTGGTAGGTCAGCCTATTTTCTTCTATTTTTAAGTTTCCGTACCTGAAAAGAAAAATATGGAGCCCTTACAAGGTCACTATGTTGCCTGTCTGTCTGGCAAGATTTTTTAGAAAATATTTTAACAACTACAAGAGCACTCGTGGGGGTATCGAGTTGAAAATAATATATTGTTGTAGTACAGACTTGACTATATGGATTTATTATCTACTCCATACCTCTACGAGTGCCCTTAGAGTTGTGAAAATATTCGCTTAACAGAAAATATGACGTCATCATAACACCACGCTTGTAAGGGTTCCTGAATGGTAAGGGCAGAGGTGTAGCCAATTATAGTACAGCCACATTTCACTAGGTGTGTTAAAATCCCATGTAATATAGGAAGCGGGATTATCGCCATTAACCCTCAAATTCCTGATGAAAAAGAACCCAATATTTCTGTACAGTGCAAGCACAGCACAGTTTGGTATCAATAAGTAAGCATTTTACCTGCGCTGGGCCGGTGAATTTATTAAACGGTTAGCATTCGTACCGCGTGCACTCATCTATCATACAATTATAGTTTTATCAATAAATTTCAATTACATTTATCAGTGTATCAATCAGCATCAACTCAGGGTGTAAGGTCCCACACTATACAATTTCGTTCAAGGTACAAATATGTCACTATGTCCAAACACTAACAAGCATTATCAGTGCGTTGCATTTTAGCACCGGAAACATTTAAATTTCCCAAAAACAAAAACATTCCCGACCAACGATTGTTTTTTTTTTTTCTAAAACACCAAACAATTTAAATAGCTTCACTATAAAACGGTGCTTTGTGAACAAAAAGCCGACGTGCAATGTATCACCTGTTATCCGAGTTTTATGTTGAGTCAATTGTGATGAATGGATGACCATATCCGTGGCTATGAGCCAGTGATGTTCACTTGTTTACTGTTTTAAAATGAAGAATTTAAGTCATGTGCTGTGTCCTATGAGAGGATAAGGTAATTAATGTTTTTTTTTATTGATATCAAATCAAATCAAATCATTTATTTTAATTAGACCATTACAGGCACTTTTGAAAGGCAAGAAACAAAATGAATCTACAATCCCGGTCACAAGGCATAATAACTTGTGAAAGTGCTGTAGTTGTATATTTAATGATTATTACTCACCACAATAAATAAGTAGTTACATTATTTGGGTTCGTAAACTATTAATGATTGAATTATATTGTGGAAGGCTGGTGCCTTAATAAGTCGAAAGGTCCGTATTTGGACATCAGCTATCCATCTTTTTGGAAGAAAGAATTTAAAAAATAATTCAGGTACTTGAAACCTGTATTACACAACAAAATAATCACTAAAATGCACGTCTACGCAAATGCGGTAAATAATATTGAAAACAAAAAAAAAACATCACACTTATAGTATTCCTGTGTGGATGTGTGCGTAAATGTACGTGTGTGTAAGCGTATATAGCTAGATGTACAGAATAATCTATACTATCTATACTTCTATACTAATATTATAAAGCTGAAGAGTTTGTTTGTTTGAACGCGCTAATCTCAGGGACTACTGGTTGGAATTAGAAAATTATTTTAGTGTTGGATAGTCCATTTCTTGAGGAAGGCTATAGGCTATAACATGACGCTACGATCAACAGGTGCTGAGCAGCGCGGGTGAAACCGTGGGGAACAGCTAGTACATTATATATTGAAATACTTTTTTTTTGTGGATGGGAAATCCCCGGGGGGAGTATCAGACTTTTACTGACTAAAATAAATCTAAATCTAAATATCTTGGGACAACTCACACACGGCTATCTGATCCCAAGCTAAGCAGAGCTTGTGTTATGGTAACCAAACAACTGATATACATACTTATATAATTTATAAATACATACATATTATAGATAAATCACACCCAGACACAGAACAAACAATCATGCTCATCACACAAAGTTTGTCCTGGGTGGGAATTGAACCCACGACCTCCGCCTCAGTAGTCAGGGCCACTAACCACTAGACCAACAGGCCTGTCAAAAGCCACCCATGTTTTATTTCCCGGAGCCGCGGTATCTCTTTCGAACAACCCAGGATAATATAGTAATCCTGGAAACTTACTATATTATATTATTTTAAGGCTACTATCGATTGTGTTATCGCTTTTTCTGCTTCTTTCATGTCGACGGTAGGTCTTGTCTAATTACATAAACCCCGTATTTGACACAGCG
Source organism: Ochropleura leucogaster (assembly GCA_958449745.1). Lineage (NCBI taxonomy): Eukaryota > Metazoa > Arthropoda > Insecta > Lepidoptera > Noctuidae > Ochropleura > Ochropleura leucogaster. The sequence goes on along the minus strand of OY288206.1, from coordinate 14,261,650 downwards.
GGTGGCCTCGTTAATTGCTTTTTAATAAGGTGAAATATAAATTAAGAAGTACACAATGGAACATAGAGTTTCGTGCCGGTTCTTTTCCATAGGAACCGACCAACCCAAGAGTGGCAAATTTTTATAATTTAGCATGTAGAGCTATGTGAAATTAAACATTTTTATTTGATCTCAAAAAAAGGGCAATTTGGTCGCTTGACTGAAAAGCATACTTAATCTAATAACACCGTTGTCTGACTTATATTTATAATTCCATAGCTCTTTAATATTGTTAAATAAATGGTTTGGTGTGACCCTTAACTTATAAAGAGAGGCAAATACTTAATTCTTAGCAATCAATGCTTAAATCTAAATTCACAGAGGAACTAAATGCTATATCGCAAACTGCGTATCCTCATTTAATTTGCAGAAAAGGCAAAAGGGTGGATTGAGAGTCCCTAAATGTTTTCGACGTCCCTATCTATTTACAAGTCGCTATTTACCGGAGCCTTACGGCATTCCCCGCTATTCGTATTCAATTTACCGTCAAAATGGACGTTAGGCCTCATTTGGTATCGTATTCCGAGTCTATCTGTCCCTACATAACAATACAATCACATTTCCAAGTTTTAGGCGTGCGATCGAAGAAAATAGGATTCTTAATATATACTTTTAGAGTATACAATATGTGACTCATTCCAAGGTGAGGCTACGAACATTCGTAGCAGTTCGTAGCAATAAAAGCGTAGCAAATGGGCTACAACAGTTTTAATTGACGTCAATTTTGTTTGAAGTAAAAGTTTCTGACAGTAATAAATATTTTAGTAGGGTTTTAAGTACTAGTAACTACCACAACTGTGGATTGACACATTAAACTAAATAACCGTTTATTTGTATTTTTTTATGAAGTAATTTTATGCCTATCTTTTTTTCTATCGTATCTAAAGGTATTCAGTAATCACTAGTGCGGTGAATGTTTTATTTCCTGGCTCTAGTCTGAGCGCTGATAACAGACCCTTGGCTTTGATAGCATCGCAGTTTAGTCACGCAACACTGCCTTCACACAGTGGCCCATTCTAACGCCAACGTTGATTACAATGGTGGTTCAGAGGTCGTGAACATTGATACGATAAATCTATTCCTTGACCCTAAGCGTAGGTATAGGTACTTCACTCAAAGACATTTGATTGGAGCGTAAGTAAAGCTTTTGTACTTATGTTGTTGTTGTTTTCTTATGTACTTGTTGTGGGTAACTATGCCACTTAGACGGAAGTCGCGGGCGGAAGCTAGTAAATAATAAAATAAAAAAATCAACATCTGACTATCCTTTTCCCAACTATGCTTTTTGTTATATTTAATCATCAAATGAAAGCGGAAGGGACTGTTAGACTTGTACTGACTAAAACCCATTCATGTCCCTCTTTTACCCTTTATGGTCTAGTGCCACGGTATCTATTTCGATCAATTCGCTTTTTTCCCAACTATGGTTGCCAACCTTACCAGATTCAGCTGAATACATAACCTTGATTTTACATGGAACGAGTGCCTATTTGACCTCCACAACCTAATTATTACTAGGTCATAAGACAGATTTAAGTAAGACTGGTTTTTAAACTTTTGAGCCTGTGACTAGTTTTTGTGATGGGTGGGAAATCATCCAATGACTTCCCCCGCTCTGGGCGGAGCGGGGGGGGGGAATCATCCAATGACTTTGGGGGGGCATGTTAGATTTGTACTGACTAAAACCCACCCATGTTCCTTTTGTTGCCCTTTACGTTCCGGGGCCGCGGTATCTCTTTCGAACAACCCGCAACCCCGGCAGGCGGAGGCTCTGGCAAGCCCGTGCCGGCCGGCCGTGTCGACAGCGCGTTCGTGTTTCACGCGCGCCTCAAAGAGATCTCTTTGAGGCGCGCGTGAAACACGAACGCGCTGTCGACACGGCCTGTCGTCAATCGACGGACGGACGGTGAGCTACCCATTGCTCACCGTCCACAGGCCCGCATCTACGGTGGCCGGGAGTCGTCTTGTGGCGCCCGGCGCCCGGGGCGTCTCCCGCAGCCTGTGACTACTTGAAACGACTGTCAAAAATCTATAAATGACAACCGAGACCAACAGCTTATATAATGGGTGGGTACCCATCTATGGACCAACCCAGGCAAGTCCGGCTTAACCTGAAGATCGAACCGACCGCCTGTTATTATTTAGCCTCGGGCTCCTTAATTTCAAAGAACTTATAAATTTATTAAATAATAATTATGTGCTAATTAGATAACATTTTATCCAGTCAGTGAACACTCAAGTTTCCGCTCTCGAGAATCTTTTCAACGTTCTATAATGAATTCTCAGAAATTCAGACTCGACAAATATACTTATATTTCTACACCCGCTTATTTACCTAAAAGTTCGTTAGTAAAATTAATCATTAGAGTCATCTGTGTATCGCATTCACATATAAAGCTACCGAAATATAATCTTCACTCTCTTATCCCCGAATACTGAAACGTCACTCAAAATTTAAGTCCCACTTAAGTTTAACAGAGACTCAGAAGTGACGTTTGACCATACAAAATCTAAAGTTTAAGAGCTGCTGAAATGTTAAGCAGCCCTCACATTTTGAGTGACGTTTCAGTATTCGGGGGTTAGTCTTTAAAGTAAATCCCATTCAGAGTCATTGAAGAATTACAAAACGATTAGCTATTGCCATTTATTTCGATCCCAGATTGAAAGTAAATTAACGCTATTCACTACCTACCGGGGTTGCGGGTTGTTCGAAAGAGATACCGAGTTTCCGGAGCACATAGGGCAAAAGAAGGGTCAAGGATGGGTTTTAGTCATTCCTTAACTCCGCCCAGAGCGTGTGAAGTTATTTTAAAGAAAGTAACGCTATTCGCTTGTTCTTACCATTATTATCAAACATTACGTTTGCAATCTATATTAATATTATAAAGCTGAAGAGTTTGTTTGTTTGTTTGAACGCGCTAATCTCAGGGACCACTGGTTGGAATTGGAAAATTCTTTTAGTGTTGGATAGTCCATTTCTTGAGGAAGGCTATAGGCTATATAACATCACGCTACGACCAACAAGTGCTGAGCAGCGTGGGTGAAACCGCGTGGAACAGCTAGTGCGTAATAATAAATCATGTGCCGCTGTAAAGTACTTAATTTTGATGTTTTGCAAGTTTACTGTTTCATTATATTCCAAAATTCGGCTACTGCTGTCCGGTGCTAGTCACTTCCTGTGAAATCCTTATTTATATTATAAAAGCGAAAGTGAGTTTGTTTGTTACGTCTACCTACACGCCTAAATGGCCAAACCGCTTTTAATGAATTTTGGTACAGAGATAGTTGGGACCCTGGAGTCGGACACATTCCATTTATTAAAAAAAGTGAGATAAGCGGGTGAAAAGGGGAGCGAAAGATATTTTTTTAAATTCAGTCGCATCTGGTGAAAGACGACCTCAACCGAAGTAGTTAGGTAAATGCTAGGTGGATGATAACTCACAGTATTTTTGTAGGGCCAACTATTAACGGTGTTGGTATTACTGTTGGTCCCAATATTAGAACTAAACTTTTCGACTAACGAGCAAACTGTAAATACTGTTGGGTTAAATGTTGGCTCCAATACTGGGCCAAGGAAGCAAATATGGAAGAGACCTGTAGGTACACCCAACGTTCTTTATTCATTGAGAACGTCTGCAAATCTAAGCTGTTACCACAAACAAGCTACCCCGCTCATACATATTAATGTTTTATCTACATTGCCTAACACACTGGGGAGTAATACTCGCTTTAATGTGTTCGAGGGAGTCTCGCTTTACCTGTCCAAATTGTCACATTCTCGTATTTCGTTGCGTGGGAAAATATATTTATAATTCTTTCAGTGTTTGGCTGGACACTGGTCGATAAGCCAGGAGCCGGGAGCCCTGTAATTATTTTTGTAATTAAAGGTTTTAATTCGAAATGGAAAATAATTTTATGTGCCTACGTAATTTTTTTTTTGAATATGGGTTGAGTGTTTAATTGTGTATGTTTTATACAGTGTTATTTATTGTGTAGTTAGTGTCTTTAATAATGTAAGTGTTTTAATGTTGCGCATGGAAGAAAGAAAGAAAAAAAAGAAAACATATTTATTTGATATATACATACCGTACTACAATTTGACATATACTGTTGTTTATGGCTGAAGTATGTTAAAAAGTTTGACTTAGCTCTGTGGTTTTAAGTCAAGGTATTTCGAAAATATTCAAAACACAATTTCTGTTAAAACTAAATCATGGTTATTATACAATATTTTTTTTTGTAAAATAATTAAATATTTGGCATAAACAAAACATTTTTGTGTTGTTATCAAATCTTTTGAAAGTTGTTTTTTTTTGTTTCGGAGACGCTTTTATTTTTTTTTTCATTGTGCAGTCAGCTCTATTGTCTTAACGGTTTTCAGACCGTCAACATTGAGAGGAGTTTTGATGAATATTTTTAGTCGAAGAAACAAATGATTTGTAAAAACAAATACTACAGAATGAATTGTGAAATAATCCTACTAATGTTATAAATGCGAATGTTTGTAAGGATGGTTGTGTGGATGTTTGTTACTCTTTCACGTCAAAACGGCTGAACAGATTTTGATGAAATTCGGCAAAAAGGTAGATTATGCTCTGGAATAACACATACGATACTTTTTTTCGATATCACGTGGGTGAAGCCGCGGGGGGCAGCCAATTATTATTAATATTTAATATTAATATATAAAACTGTGGTTTCTAATGATTTTAAGTGGATTCGGCTGTTACTAATTGTATGTCTTTTAAAATTGTCAGGTTGTTTCACGTTTCTCAAATTTTCTACATAGGTAGGTACTTTTAATTTCGTTTCAAAGTTTCTTGGTTCACTGAAATACGAACCCGCATGTATAACCCCGAAAATATTTAGTCGAATGTCTTCAGTTAATTCAATTTCTTACACAAAGGAGATATTTCTTACTCATCTACATTAAGCATTCAAGTAATTTCGTTGAGATCTTATTTTGTGTCCCAAAAATAGACGCGAAAAGGAAACCATTATAATGTCTACCTTGTGAGGTGTTGCTAGGAAATAAATTGCTTTGAAGTCTGTCATTGTAGATTACTGAATTTTCGTGAAACTAGCGAAATACTATCAATCGGTTATATTATATAATTATAATAAGTTGCCTCTAGATTAAATAAACACTATCTACTCCAGCTGTTTTTAAGATTCACTCAAGAGTTTCCTAATGAATAAGCGACTTTATGCTATTGAAGATCTATACGATTCTTTAATTTGTTTTAAGTTTTATTTATGCATTACTAGCTGGCGCCGGCCATCAAAATTATGCTGTGTTATTCCAGGCCTACCTCTGCCAAATTTCATCAAGGTCCGTTTTGTCGTAAAAGAGTAACAAACATCCATACATCCATCCTCACAAACATTCGCATTTATTATTAGTAAGATTAAATATTAATAGGATTTAATTTTATATACAATTTGTTGTTCCGGAATAAATGACTATGACAATGACTCCGACTACAGAGGCAATATAAAAATGACCTACAAATCGAAAATAGAACACCAACTCCCAAGAAATGTCCACACTTGGGACTTATCTACAGTGTGTAGACAATGTGTGCGGCAATCAGGCCGTAGTCGACAAACAGGCAGGCGCGGCGCCAAGGCAAACATCACGCTACCCGAACAATTAACCGGCTCGCCAAGCAAAGCGCGTTGCACCCGAGGTCGAGCTGAGACGTCTAATAGTTGCAATTTTTTTGCCACACCTTTTAACTTTTTTTTTTCTTAAAATTGTATTTGTTTTTTTTTTGAAGGCTTGAAGAACAGTAAAGTTCGATAAAATGGCTGGTGTATCTGTTGGTACAGACCGACAGTTTTGTTAGGTTTTTCTATAAAGGGTGTAAAAGTATCTTAAACAAAGCCGAAAGGCACGAATTCTACCTATTATTGCATTTTTTTCTACACCACACTCAGGAATCGTCCTGTTACAGATTTTTTAAAGTTTTAACTTTTTCACATGTTTTTTTATGTTATACTAGCTCTGCCCAGCGGTTTCACCCGCTGCTCAGTTAGGGGCATGAAAAATAGATGTTAGCCGATTCTGAGACCTACCCGATATGCACACAAAATTTCGTTCAAATCGGTCCAGCCGTTTTGAAGGAATGTGGGAACGAAAATTGTGACACGAGAATTTTATATATTAGATTTTACTTTTCATACCCCGCCAACCAAAGTACTATACAATACATTTATCAGCCCCATAAACAAATACATTAATAAACGAAGAAAAACGTAATCCAATACTCGTAACTAGAAATCATTGTGTTGTCACACATCCGCTTGTTAGGTAACGTTGGTGTGTCAAAAACAAAAATGGCCGCGATCAAAATGTTTATGTGATAATATTCCCAATGTCCGTTCTATAAGTAATTGAAATCTTTTTACCCAAAAATTAAGTCATTCTTCAGAATATTTTTTGCGTAGAGTTAGTTTAGTTTGATATACAGAAGGCATGGTTGGCTTTTCAAAGGTTTTGTGAAGATTTTGTTTACAGCCTGTATTTGTCTGTTTTTAGTAATCAAAAGTCTAAATCGAGCAAGTAAAGTTATTACTTGCTCGATTTAGACTTTTGATCTTAGTTCCCTCGTTTGTATCGTAGATAGAGCTGTAGTAGGTCTTTATGTACTCTTTTACTTTTTATAGAGCTGCTACACTTCACTAAAGGGGCGGGCAAATTAAAGCAGACTGGCTGCAGACACCGGACAACGACTGACACTTAACTAAACTGGAGATGTCGGTGTCTGAAGTTGCGTCTGTAATTTGTTCAGGATAGTAAATATTCACGTGTTTTGAAAATATCATAGACCTAAATATCGTAGACGATTTACACTATTTAAAAAAAAAATTGCCCCCACTCTAGAATTTCTCCTGTACCGTGGGTGCGTTTACAAACATTTAGACTCACATACGCAAACAGCCAGACCCTAAACAACTATCTGCAGGTCATACAAATATTTTTACCCTGCGGGAATTGAACCCGCGACACACAGCGCAGCAGTCGATCGCTCAGCCACTGCGCCAACCGTGTCGTCACTATATATTTTTTTTAAACATTAAATAACAGAGTCTATGGATTCTATTCGCTACTCCAATGTTTTTGTACGCCATAGTTAATCTGAGTACAGACTGGCCGACAGACGAAGTGCCGAAGATACTGAAGGTCAAAGCCCCAATATCTCGCACCTATAAAGCCGGCCAAAGGGTGACACTGTTTTGACAAGGTGTTTATTCTGGCTACTGGCTTTTTAGGGTTCTACATCAAACACAGCAGGTGCGGCGTCAAAACAAACAATGCCCTGCCCGGTCAATTAACGGACTGGCCGAACAAAGAACATTGCACTCAGAAATGTTCTGAGACGTTCTTAAAGCTGGTCATAGATAATCGGTTTCAACACGGTAGTTTAAAACGTACAGACGCCTGCTCATCGAGCTACTACAATCTGTCAGATATCTTTGATAGATTTTCGACTTTATTTCTAAAGTATTAGGTTCAAGGTTCATTGGGAAAAATTGTCAGTTTCGGGTAGCTTGACCTGCTGGCGTCTGTACATGCAAAACCGACTTCCATAGAGGTCACATACACAGCTGCTTGTTTCGTTGTCTTGGCTCATATGTAAGTATGGCACCACCGCCTACGGTTGGTCTCTCACTAGTAAACCAATGTATTTTTTGGAGTTTGCTTAAATGTACTTAAATTTCATCGTAAGGATCGCGTTTGTAGTCTTTACAGAGCCTTAAATTTAGAAGGTACAAGAAAAAGCATCGCACAGTTTTCTTTATCTCAGATGTTTAATTTCCGTGAAAAACAACCAGACGCTGTGTAAAGCATGTTCTAGCTGAAGGGCGTTCTAGAATGCAATGGAAAAAAGCATTGTTTATAGTTTCTTTCTGTATCTGTTAGCTAATGAAAAAATGTGTTTTATATTGAAAATGAATGTGAGTAAAACCGAGCAAGCACGGATGTCCTAGGTAATCAAAGAGGCAGGAACTAAATAGGATTCTAGAAAGGAATATTTTACGTCAGCAAAGCGGAGGGGCCTGCCAGGGCCACCGCCTACCAGGGTTGCAGGTTGTTCCAAAGAGATACCGCGGCCCCGGAACATAAATGGCAGCAGAAGGCACATGGGTGGATTTTAATCAGTAAAAGACTGACACTACTACCCACTACTCCGCCCAGAGCGAGGGAAGTTATTTGCCCAACGTTATCAAAGAGGCAGGAACTAAATAGGATTCTAGGAATATTTTATGAAAGTAATTAGACGTTCCGCACGACTTCTCAATTCTATACCATTCGTCAAAGAAAATTAACTATTCGGTAATTAATCCTAGCTATACACTCCAATATTGCCTCGTTAGTGTAGTGGTCGCTAGGGCTGCTGAACGTAAACTGCGGTACTGTGGTTCGATTCTCAGGCCGGGTGTTGTGTTATTGTTTTTTTTAAATTAAGAATTTCTCAGTGGTCGTTTTCCACGGAAGCCAATGTGTGCTCGGTTGATGCAAAAGGCTCTCCGACTGTCAAATAAAATCATTTTATTTGTCACAATGCAGGTATACCGCTCACAATAGGTCTTGAAAAATTTAATATAATTAGTTCGCTGCATTCTGCTTTTAATCATACAAATATTAAACAAACATTACACAAGATTTTTTTTAATGTCGAAAAGTATATCGAATAATAATTAAAATGTCAACCAACAAAATCAAATGGTAGATAAAGTAAAATTAAAGAAAAAAAAAAATCTCGGGGAATTTTATTGTACAATACTGGAGCCATTTGATATATACTTTTGCGAAAAAAGAACTGTTCTACTGTGGCCAACACAGAGAATATTAGATTCTCTGTTTCTCAGACGTTGGTTTGCTGGGACTCACGATGCTGGATAAACATAACTGGCGGAATGTGGGTGTACTATTATGTACAACTCTGCTTACCCTTCCGAGAAAATGATATAACAGACCTGATGTTTCTATTCCATTTCACGGACTTAAAACTTCACTTAAACAATATCAAACAAAAAGACAGCGTCCCGATCAATTTGCGATGTCCCATTTCTTAGTGGTTTTTTGTATTATAAAGTTTACTGGATGCAGAGTAGTTTAAAACTAGATAGCGTACCTCCAGTGCCTAATGGAATTAAATCCTAGATTCTGTTTAGTGCAAACAAAGCTTAAAACTTGGCAAGGTTAGCTCACAATAGATACGTGGGAGAGAAGACTTTCAAACTAATACTGTAATGCAAAAGTATTATCCGCCATGACACCCAAGCGTACGAAATTTTTGGTGCAACATTCACCCGCAAAATTCAAGAACTGACCATGTTTTTAGAGTTTCAAACTAATACACTAATGTAATATGTATCTTGTTAAGCTGTAACATCCAGAATGGTAAACCATTTTCGAAATTAATACCAGAAACTGTACAAATAGCATTTAATTGTTTGTTTTCATTATTAACACGTTCGTTGCATTACGAGATCATCAGATCTCTTGCAGGACTTTTGTATTGTACGTTGAATATAATCGTGTTGTTTCACTGATAGCCAGGATCAAACGCGTAAAGTTCTTTTTGAAGTGTGATAAAAGTGTAACTGTAGACTCATTAGGTCTCAAACGTACAAATCATCAAATAATTTCCGAACCGTACCTTAACCTTAACTTAACCTTAACCGTATCTCTTTCGAACAACCCGCAACACAGGCAGGCGGTGGCCCTGGCAGGCCTCTGTGCTGACATCACTTTGAAGCGCGCGTGGAACACTAACACGCCGTCGACACGGCATGTCTTCGAATAGACGGACGGACGGTGAGCTACGGTCTGCGGTCTCTTTAAGTTATTTCGCTAGTTACCAACAAGTTAATACGGAAACCTCAGAGCGTATGTCCGAATCGCACTTCGTTTCTTTTAAGCAATGAAGCTATAATATTAAAACAGATTTTCAAGACATAACTTAACTAATGAGTAATAATAAGTATCTTAAGTTGTCGAAAACGACTCCACCTATTTACCCTCTATTACAACTCTCGGCCCTCAAGCCAGGTTAAATCCAGTAGAAAACTAAACTTGTGATGTTGACATTCCTCGAATCAGCCACGAACGCATTGGAAGCAAAAAGAGATTGTTTGCCGACTCTCCGGGTTTAAGTAATTTCCTCTCGCAACTCAAGAGTCGTTTCCGTTAGTTACTCCGTTTTGTTGGTCGAGTGTTATTTTAGTGATTTACCGAAAAATCCGCAGGGGAAATTGTCCTTTATTAGAAATATCAATAGGTATGGGAACGCCATGCACGGAATTCGGCGTTCATTGAAGGTTTTCTTGTTTTCTTGTCAATAAGCGGGAAAAAGGAAGGAAACATTTACTGATATTTGTGGCAATCATGCTCAAATGTGTGTGTGGGTATTGTTTTCTTGTATTTTTGGTCTTTGTGATAGTTTTACGGGCTCGATTTGTTTGGAAATGTAAGTGTGGTGTACCTTCCTGATTTAGTTAAGTTATGAATTGCCATAGGTTTCTAATTGACGATGTGTCATATTTATTCAGCATAAAAAAAATAAGAACCTTTTTAAATTACTAATTAACCTATAGGCAATGTATGTTTTAAGGTAAAATCTTGCAACTGAATTTTAAAGCAATTCCCCTAACTAGTTGAGCTGAAATTGCACGTTTAATGTGTTAGACATTCTAAGTCCAATATGGCGGACTGCCAAAGATGGTGGACTACTTATTTTTTGGGCACCCCCATATTATAATTACTCGTGGAAAGGGTGTGCGAAAAGAAAATGATGCGAAAACGAAAAAGTCTAAAATATTAATAATAATTAAAAAAAAACCCTGTCAGACTTGCGGACCGAGGGTTCCGTACAAACTTGCAATATAAACGGCCATATCTTTTGACTGCGTAAATTTTATTATATAGAAATTTTATCATTTAGAGGGTTGATATTATCACTGTTCTATGGGACAACAGATTTGACTATATAGTTTTAATTTCAACTCGATACTTACATCCCCGAGATAAAAAATAAATTCCCGTTGTCTTGACAGACAGACGGTCAACAAAGTTATCAGCAAGGGTTCCGTTTTTTCCTTTTGAGGTACGGAACCCAAAAAATGGTCGTAATGTAAACGTAAGCCCATAAACATCATGTTTTAAGAAATGACAGAGAGGAACACCGTTTCCTATTTTCTTGATATTGCAACGTGCTTAGAGAATCATGTTAGCGATACCTACTATTAAGATCTGTATTTATTAAATTCCTGCTCTTATGAGCTGAATAAGGACTATAAAGCAGAATGGACAAACATAATAGAAAAACGTTGACAAAAGCAAAAATGTATAAAAAATGACGTAATTCATGCACAACTTCCCATTTCTATAGAGCTCAATAAAAGCAACTCAAAACTCGCATTACTAAGCATTTTGACTCCAGAATGTTCCATTCATAAGACGTCAACAATTTGAAAAATAGGGTAACAAGTCGACGTAAGTACGCCCCTACTTCCACGTGGGCGGAACCGAGGGTCAAAGCTAGTTACGTAATAACAGTATCAAGACGTATAATACGCTTGAGTATTTTCCCCATACACTTTTATTATACCGTAGACCCGTCGTCCGGATTCCGATCGATTGTTTCGTAATGAAACGAAATATGCATGAACATGAATAGCTCCAAATAAGGTGGGTGTGTAATTACGCACTATTTATATGGAAAATAGCAATCGACTTAACCGTCGAGCATTTTTCCCTCGTAATGTCTATACTTAAGAATAATGAATAAAGGGCACGAGCGCTACACTAACCTTAATGAAGGTAAGAGTCCTCGCTCGAAGGAGTTACGTAATGGCGACGATGATAGCTATATAAAATCTAATAGGGACCTTTAACAGTGGTACATTTTACTTGGGCCCGTGGACGAATTAGTGAACTACGGACGGCGAAGGGTGTATTTCATATGTGACCCTGCGCGCCAAAGGGTCGCGTCATAACACCGAAACCCTGTATAATGTATATTAAATTGTCGCGACATCTCAAGTAACTAAGTTGTGAAAGTAAATTGTAATTTATGAAAGCACAAACAGAAACGGAGGGTGGAGTGTTGTATAGTAACAGTGGTCGGAGTACATACTCGAGTTACAAAGTATTTGTATTCGTTACTTGTAATTCGTTTAGATGTCTTTTGATAGATTCAAATACCCACTTGTACGTTTATTACACTAATGTGGAAATATCTCGTCAAAGCATTCCTAGGTACAAAGTTAGCAGAAATAAAATGAAGAGAAAAATATCTTGCGCGTTCTGTTGTTGGCAACGCCTTTAGTTAAGTTTAATGAAAAACAAGTACGTCTAACGTCTCAGCGTGCATACTGCAGAATTCCTCTAATCTAATTATGTACACAGCTGGTGTTCCTTGTTTTCGTTTGAAAATAAAATCTGAAAGTTCACGTCTGTTACCTGTGTTGCAGCTTAATTGAAGTCATAACCCCTCGACACACCACCGTATCAGTTTTGCCATAACACGTTATAGAATATCCGAAAATGTGTATAATCCACGTGATTAACACATAATAGCGTATACTCGCTGTGACGATATAACGAGCGATCATTGACCTTCCCGCGGCGTTCGAACCACGACCGCAAAATCCAGCGGATGTTATTCAAAACAAACAATATGGCGAATTTGCATGAGTAAAATAACCTCTATGTAGACGGCAGACGCAGCGGTCACGATATTATGCTGCGCTAGTAAAATTGACGCAATAAATTTTCCGAGTCGCTGATAGAAAAAGTTTTTCTTGCATAGATGGGGGACGCTCTCTTGCCAAGTCCCCCGTCCTTGTTTCACTACGCCTCCGGTACGCGTTACTTATAGCGAGTTGGCTTCGATTACAGAACTGCGTCAAGATGGGATTAACGGAACATGATATTCATCCTTCGGCATTCCAGGAAATGGCCGAATTGTGCGAAAATCTATGTATCTATAACTCATATAGAACGACTGTAGCGCCTTACTGAACAATCGATGGCTCGGGGAACCCGGAACGAGAGTCTATAAAATAAAAGTGTATTGAAAACTTAAATTCAATGTTTTATGGCTCATAACTTATAATAAACCCTACATCAATGTCGGCGATAAACATTAACTAGAGCTATAACACACGCATTATGCACTACTTGTCCGTTGTATATAGGTCGTTAATAGGAAAAGTTTTTGCGCAATGCCGACCTACTACAGGATTTTATTTGTGTTTTGTCGTTTTAACGCGGATGCATTGTTTATGCTCTGTTGAATTTGCACAATTTATGCGCTTTGTCAGATTTGGCAGAGATAATCTGGCGGGCCAGTGTTCATACTGCGTGAAATTTTTATGAGAATACGCCATGTGGTTTTAATTTCAATTCGGCTATTCCATTTTCGAGTGTTAGAGTTTACAAACAGCCTGTATTTATAGTCTAATAGAGTGTATTGTAAGTGTGTGTGTATTGTATGGAAACCAATATGTATTAATGAATGAAGGATCGTAATGACGTGTAGTATACATACATTATTTTGATTATGATTGATATTTAAAGGCGGGTTTCTGTTCTATTTTCTATAACGGTTAATAAATCATAATACTTACTTCGCACAACGTGCTCTATAAACGTTAAAGAAGAAAATAGGAAAACCTTTGGGATTTTCCGTGTGATTTCATTTGCAAGCCGGATTCGGGAGGCCGGGCTCGTGTGGTCTATTTTGCGCAACACAAAGCACATCGGTAGTTTGGCACGTCCGCGCTCCCGGCCTGCCAAAACGTCAGATCTCCATTGTTATAGAAAAGCTAACAGTTTTCACTGGTCGGGAAATTCGAAAGCGAAGGAACGAATGAAGAAATCAATTAAGCGCTGCTTTTATTTCAACAAAAGATAGTGGAAGTTCGGCGTAGAGGGCGGTTGTATTGTCTCAACAAAGATAACGGAGGCGCAAAGACAAAGACATCGATCAAACTGAAAGGTCGGTGTCATCGAACGGGTTTTGTATATAAAAGCATTATAAATCATATCTATGGTACAATATAGAGTTACGTTCGGTTGACAACAGATTTCATACCACGAATACTGCTTTAGATTTCATTGACACTTTTTCTTTTATTTTTTCGTATGGGAAATTTCTAATGATTTTAAATGATCTGGGCGTAGCGCGGAGGGGGGGAGGTGTCAGAATCTTACTGACTAAAACGCATCCGTGTTACTTTTGTCTTTTGTGTTCCGGGGCCGCGGTATGTCTTTCGAACAACTCGCAACCCCAACAGGCAGTGGCCCTGGCACGGCCCTCTGCTTTGCTGACATCCTGTTGTCACTAGACGGATGGACGATGAGCAATAGGTAGCAGACCCGCGTCTACGGTGGCCGGGAGTCATTCTCGCGGTGATGGAAGCTTTAAAGCGCTTTTTGCTTGAATAAAACTTCATGTCTTTTATCGTACAGAGTGTGTACAGTGTGTTATATTTTTATTATTACACACTATACGTACGTATCTTTATGGTTATGGTAAGTACCAATACTTATAGGTATGTGCACAGGCTTAATTTGCGCACACTCCAAAATCCTTTACAGATATCAAGATGTGATGGATTCGAGTGAATCTGTGAGTAATATCATTGGATGGGCGTGAATATACTGGAGTGGAAGCATTTCTATGTACAGGTTTGGTGGGAAGAAGTCATTTGACATATACAAATAACATGGCGTACGTCGTTCCATGTTTCTCACCTGAATATTGAAAACATTTTCATTCAGTGCGAGAGTTGCAATGAATGAATGTTATCACTTTATGTCACGTTACAGAAATTTATTTCGTACCTTATATGTTTGATTTTACAATATTTTCTTATAGGTACTGTCGATGCTTTTACAGTAAATTTATGTTTACTTAAACAACTTTACTGACATCCAAATAGTAGAATGGTTTTATTGTAGTACGTAGCTAAATATAAGGGGAAGCTTGCAGCCAATAATGAAGAAGGGTGCAGGGATCAGGGGTGTTCTTTGGTCAAATATGTGTCAATAAGGGGTTGATATTAATTCTTATAACTTTCGTCCTTTTTTTTTTTTTTTTTTTTTTTTCCGGGTGGGAAATCATCCAATGACTTCCCCCGCTCTGGGTGGAGCGGGGGGGCATGTCAGACTTGTACTGACTAAAACCCACCCATGTTTCTTCTATTGCCCTTTACGTTCCGAGGCCGCGGTATCTCTTTCGAACAACCCGCAACCCCGGCAGGCGGAGGCTCTGGCAAGCCCCTCTGCTTTGCTGACACTCTTTGAGGCGCGCGTGAAACACGAACGCGCCGTCGACACGGCCTGTCGTCAATCGACGGACGGACGGTGAACTACCCATTGCTCACCGCCCACAGGCCCGCATCTACGGTGGCCGGAAGTCGTCTCGCGGCGCCCGGCGCCATGGGCGTCTCCCGCGGCGGCTGGGTTGGGCAGATGTTCTCTCCCGCAAACGCCCGGCCACCTCCTTCGCTAGCATTACTGCTTCGCAGAAGGTGGTGACCGCTTCCCATTCCCTCTCGCTCCGGACCATGGCCTGAACCAGGGCCGGACGCGAGAGATCGCCGCCGCCGATCGCCTCTACGAGGGCACGGCGGTGCTCCGCCCAAGCCGGGCAGATCGCCACTGTGTGCTCCACCGTGTCCTCCGGGCGATCGTCACAATGGTGACACCCGGGCGCTTCCTCCCGCCCGATGATGTGCAGGAACCTCCCGAAACTTCCGTGTCCGGTGAGGACCTGCGTCAGGCGGTAGGTGAGGACGCCATGACGCCTCTCCAGCCACTCCTCAAAGAGGGGACTTATCGCCACTATTGTGGCGTGCCCTGCACGGGGTTGCGACAGTCGCTCTCTCCATGCCACCATGAGATCGCACCGAAGGTCTGCCCGCCGAGCGACAACTTGCCGCGGCAGCGGGTTTTCCCCCCGGTGTAGTGCCTCCGCGCGCCACTCAAACAGGCGCGCGAGGACTATCGCCTCCAGATCCCACGGTGGCAGTCCGGCAAGGAGGCTTGCTGCCTCGCCGGAGATTGTGCGGTAGCCCCGGACAAGCCGTATGGCCACCACTAACTTTCGTCCTTGCGTAGACTTTGAAAGTTTATTTTTTCACAGGTCTAAAAGACGACAGACTTGAGTATATGATTTTAATATCAAATCGTTACCTCTCGTTCTTGATATAAAGGGTCTTGACAGATAGACCGACAAACAGACGGTCAACAAAGTGATCCAATAAGGGATCCGCTTTTTTCCTTTTGAGATACCGAACCCTAATCCAATTGATTGGAAACCAAAACCACTTTCACGGCAACTTATCTCTAAACATCAACAACCAACAATCTTTATAAAACAAAACACAACGAAATACCATGACTTTCCCCTCAAACAATGACACCGCAGATCATTTTCTGTGAAACGAAACTGAAGCTCGAAGGAATCTTGCGTCAATACCGTCATCCGAGCCGACGCGACGTCAACGCCAGGAAGACGGTAGGTCATCAATCATAGAGCACAAAAAGAACGGTGTTGATAGGGCACGGAACTCTTTGCGTCGCACTTTGTCTGTGGTATGATGTCACCTTTTACTTAGGGGGGGCTTTTTGTTTTCGTATAGTCCGTTGTGTACAACGTATGGTGTAGTTTAAAATGCGGCAAATGTGTGTGGGGCATGTTTTGTGGTTAACGAATAAGTTGATAGGATAAATAAGTAAAGAAACGAATAGATCTAGACACAGACTCATTAAACAATTAACTGTTAAATTTGTACTTATTAAATTAACGTTGCCCCACACAAGAAATTTCTCCTGTACCATTTACAAACATTTAAACTCACATACACAAACATCCAGACCCAAAACAACTATCTGTAGGCCATACAAATATTTGTTCTGTGCGGGGATCTAATCTACGACACGCAGCGCAGTAGTCGGTCGCTCAGTCACTGCGCCAACTGGACGCTCTTATTGTGTACGTCTTTCTACATCGTTCTCACATATTTGTATAATCTCAACATGAATTATGTTACTACGATATTGTAATAATATTGTAATTTTAAAGAGTGTCCATGGAGTTTCTTATCTAATCTTCTGCATAGAGATCAACGCTTTAGAATGGGCAACTATAGTACTTTCACAAGTTGTTATGCCTTGTGACCGGGACTGTAGCTTCATAATTTTTTTTCTTGATATTCTCTGCCTGTAATGGTCTTATTGAAATAATTGCTTTGAGTTTTAAATAATGTACGTGTATTAAGATCTGAAGGTTTACCATGACATCTTATAACAGTTCTTATTCCTGTGTGAGAAAGAGATGGTGCTAGACACCCTGTATAGTTCTGCCTCTTTCCCTAAGTGGAATAAGTTCTGTTTTAAGACGTCATGGTAGGGCTGCTGGACGTAAATACATTGTTAACTTAGTGCTTACTTGATGTAAGCACTCAAGTTTGATGGTCAGTCAGCTTTGCTTTTTAAATATAAAATGATCAATTCGGTTGCGGTGAGATAAGAGAGAGCTTGTGCTCGTTTTTGTGTTTAATATTATTGTTTGTGTAAATCTGGTTAGCTAACCACAATCGTGTGGTTTATGATTATATTAGTATTTTCGTTGGGAGTAAAATTACACTCTAAAATTAATTTAGGACAACGGTGATAAATAATTATGCTTGTGCAATTATATACGTTTAGTTGTATTATAGTATTTTATATGCGCTCATTGGAAAAAGTTAAAATTTGTTAAACCCTTACTAATATTATAAAAGCGAAAGTGAGTTTGTTACGTCTTCACGCTATAATGGCTAAAAAGATTTTTCTGAATTTTGGTACATACATAGTTGGGACCCTGGAGACGGACATAGCCTAAAAAAGGGATAAGGGGAGAAAGAGGGAAGAAAAGGGGAGAGAAAGATATTTTTTTTTCGATCATCACGCGGGTGAAGTCGCAGGCGGAAGCTAGTATAAAATAAATTCAACGTATCAGTACATTTTGGCTGTTACATAATTTTTTTTTCTGTAATAACATATGGATTTTGTCAGTAAAACTGAGTTGTACATAAGATTGAGAGGACATTACAATAATACAAAACCACAACCAATATAGAGGGGAGGTAATGCTCTCTTTATTGCACATCCAAAAATAGAAAACAAACGAATTGCTATTTATAGTCTATATACAATGGTGATCTTTAGCGAGAATTGGGTGTTCTTACTGCAAACCTTACTATGAGATTGTGAGATTTGCAAAAGAATATACACTTATGTACAAAAACAATAAATTAACTAATTTCGGATAAAAAACTATAATTAACACACAATGTATCCAAAATTATTTACGTAATATTTAGAATACATAATTTATAGATACAAATATATGTCAAATCTCAACTTCAAACAAGGGTATATAATCATCTCAAACAAACGAGATAAGATATCGCTTGTACTCAGTTAATGTATTTCCTTTACAGCTTCCTTTGTCAATAAAACTTGAAGACTTTCTTTGTTATACTCGTGGTTAAAACTTTAATACACATTAGTGTATGTAGAAGATTTTCGTTAATTCATATTGCCCTGAGATGTAAATGGCGTTTGCGGACTTCCTGGTTGCTTCGGTGACCGGGGAGACACAGGGTTGTCCGGTGATTATCAGATTGTGTTAAAACTTTAATATAGAAAATATTCAAGATTTTATGTAGAAGATTTTCGTTTATTTATATTTTTAATATTTTTGTTAAGCACAAATTACAGAAAACTATTTAAAAATATAAATAACTAGCTGTTCCACGCGGTTTCACCCACGCTGCTCAGCACCCGTTGGTCGTAGCGTGATGTTATATAGCCTATAACCTTCCTCAAGAAATGGACTATCCAACACTAAAAGAATTTTCCAATTCCAACCAGTAGTCCCTGAGATTAGCGCGTTCAAACAAACAAACATACAAACAAACAAACTCTTCAGCTTTATAATATTAATATAGATAGTAGTCCACCAGTATCGAGAACAGGGCCTGAGCTACCGGTGGTCAGAGTTCTAGAAAGAGGTTACTTGTTAGCGTGTATATTTGTTAGCTTGCTTTGCTTTACTGGCAACGTGGGCTCCTGTCTGGCTGGCTGAGATCCTGTCTCATTGTTGTCCTTCCCCAAGGAAGCCCCTAAGCCGAGACTCTTGCCTATCATATCATGCCTCAAAGAGACTTCAGCAAGCAGACAGGCCTGTCAGAGCCAGTGCCGGGCCACTGCCTATGGGTTGTTCGAAAGAGGTACAGCTCTTCCTTAACACAAAGGGTAAAAAAGGAACATAGATGGGTTGTAGTCAGTAAAATTCTGACAGCCTCCCCCCCTCCCAAGTGATTTCATGATTTATCATCCGAAAACAAAAAAGAAGGTCGTATAGCTAGAAATACCGAATCAATCCTAAATAATTTGGATTATGGAGACTGAAAATGACCAAAGGAAAGTGCAATAACTGACTGTATACGTTCGTGCGTTCCTAGCTTTGAGTTCCCCGCCCAATCTTGCAAGATACGGTCGAATAGCGCACAAAGTAACTAACTGCCATATCACCTGTGAAATTCAATTACTGTCGGATATTGAATCACTGGTATCCTAACACTAAACCGGTTGTGTCTTTGGGCTTCTACACATATGCCACAGTATGTTTACGTCTATATAGTAAACTAGCTTTTGCCCGCGCCCTCGCTTGGTTTAGTGTTAAAAAAAATTAATACGGGGTTCCCCTTAAATACGGGGTTCAGTTCCCTTTTACTGATTTGCAGGTACCTGCTACCTGAAATTTTTGCCCTTGCGCCTTATTGATTGTAATAGCAAGGCTAAGTTTTCCCTTTTATTTTCGCTTTCTCCCTCATTTCCCATTTTAAAATTAAAATAAAATTGCCTGTGTCCGTCTCCAGGGTCGCAACTATCTCTGTACCCAAATTCATCAAAATCAGTTTAGTCATTTAGGCGTGAAGACGTAACAAACAAACTCACGTTCGCTTTTATAATATATGTAAGGATATTTGAAACAGTAGTGAGGTTAGACTAGAAACCGACCCCACTTTAGCTGGGAAAAGGCTAGGTAAATAATGAATGAAGACACGGTTGGCGCAGTGACTGAGCGATTTACTGCTGCGCTGCGTGTTGCGGGTTCGATCCTCGCACGGAACAAATATTGTTAGAGCGTATGTGAGTTTAAATGTTTGTAAACGTACCCACGATACAGGAGAAATTCTTTGTGTGCCGCATTAAAAAAACAAGATCATCATCATTTTTCTGCCCTTGTCCCATTCTATTTGTGAACGGCGCAACACGTTTTCTTCTTCCATTCTCCCCTATCAGACGTCACGGCATCATTTACTTATTTCTCCTTCATACATTCCTAACACAATATCATTCCATCCATCTTTTCTTTGGCCTTCATCTCGCTCTCCGTCCATCAACATATAATATTTAAAAAAAGATGATTTCCTTAAATTGACTTCCATTTATCGGAGGTCAACGGCAAAACAACCGTCCTTCCCGTACTTTTTGTTTGTCTTGGACATCCCTGTTATAGAAAATATGGAAATATCTGGAAAGGTCCTTTCTATTTTAAGACGGGTTATACGTCTTAGAGGGTCTTAGGTATGTCCGTGTACGTTGTCGTATAAGCAAACGCGGATATTTGATCATATCGGGCGATGGGTTGAGATGACCCGGAATTTCATCTCCGTGAGAGGTTCCAACTATTCGCTATCTATTTTAGTTTGTTCGATTTCTTATGGCTGAGAAATTGACTCGGAGTTGTGCATGGAATGTTTGGAGTTGGATGATAAACCGTTTTTATTATTGAAGAGTGAATAAAGGCTTTTTTAGGGTTCCGTAACCCAAAAAGAAAAAAACGAAACCCTTTTTTTTGGGGTGGGAAATCATCAAATAACTTCCCTCGCTCTGGGCGGAGCGGGGGGGGGGGAGTATCAGACTTGTACGGACTAAAACCCACCTATGTTCCTTCTATTGCCCTTTACGTTCCGGGGCCGCGGTATCTCTTTCGAACAATCCGCAATAAAACGGAACTCTTATAGAGTCACTTTGTTGTCCATCTGTCCGTTTGTCTGTCAAGACCCTTTATCTCTGGAACGTTCCACACGGTATCCCGTTAAAATTTGAAACCAGTTCCAACTCAAGTCTGTAGTCTTTTTGTAAGTTATGATAAGATCAAACCTTTAAATCTAAGGCTTTGTGATAGGGTACAAAAAATATATTTAAAAAAAAAAACTATTTGTTTTTGAGAACATTCATGATGCTACTAAATCTATTGAGAAAAAATGGTTAAAATTGTTATAATTATGTAATTGATTTATTTAATTACAAATAAATATGGTTTTAGATAAACACAAAATCCGGGTATTAATTATTTGCCACTTCTTGAAATCTGAAATCCTCATAATCAGTAATAAAAACCTGGATATTTATTACCTTTTTTTAAAACCAGTCTTAGACATTTGAATAATATTAAATCAAGAGAGTTTACTGCAAAATAAACGTTATAACAACGTCTGAAGTCATTAAACAAGTTTATGTTTCCTCTAAAACTGCTAAACACAACTTTGTAGTTCTACATAAGCTCGATAATGGCCACCTCATCATCCCACATAATCTCTAAGTGTTCGTTCCATAAGAGAGATGGATCGTAAAACTACATGTTCGTACATATTTTCATGTTCTAGATCGCCCCAACATCTATAAAGTGAGATTGGAAAATTCCAATGCGTCAGGTGGACATAACTCACATGCAGGATCGCCGGGAATGAATAACTTACTAAGTTCCCAACTTTACTGATACCATGTATCAGCACCGAACCAAACCCGCTCCCCAAAGAGATATTAAAGCGAATATTCCAAATACATTAATACTGTTAGCTAATAAAACGGAAATGTAGACAGACACTAATTTGTTTAACTACTCTGAAAGTCAGAACATTTTATTGCAAGTAAACTCGGCCAACCCAGCTCGCTACTAGCGTTGCGATGTTAGAAAATTATGTAGGAACGTCAAAGTAGAAACCACTGCTAGGTAAATATTTGCATGTTCCACAAACGGCCTTGCTTAGACAAAGCGGATGTAGTTCTCACAAGAAACAAAAGACAAAACATTGCAAATGGAAACACCAAGATGAAACGCCAACGGGTTCGCTCGTTTTAGAACACGCTGTATAGTTCGCCGAACGTTATGAATATTTAGATAATGAGCGAAGTAAGCTCTTCGTAATTCGCCTTTTACGGCTAAAAAGCTTTTTGTTTGGAGTGCGTAGGTAATGTATTTTTATGTGCACGAACTCCTTGAGCGTGATCCTCTACTCTTTCATTATTATTCTATAGTTGTACGAGACCCAAATTTGTATAGACTCACTTTACCAGTATACATTTCCAAGCACTTAAAATCGTCTGGTATTCCGTACACTCCAGCATTAGTCGGAGAAGAATTTCTAAAATATATTTTGGGCGCCAAGATCAGATGTCGTAAATCGATTGACTATTCAACTAAATTCCCGGCCGTTGGACAAACTATAGCTTAACTGCGTAAATCGAAAGTTCCGCGCACCCTAATCTATAGCCCCTCACATATTGGGAGAACATTTAGATAATAAACAAGGGAGGTTCAAGCTTTGGACCATTGTTTAAAAGGTTTTTGAACAAGTTCTGTGGTACATTTAGACCATTACTTGATTGATTGATTTGAAGGCTTAGATAAGGATTTAATAAACAGTTTCTTGACGCATATAAATGTTCTTTATCCCTTGTTCTAGCAGACTTAGTTCCGTTCTGTTGGTGCCGTAGAAAAACTAAGTTCAGTGGATCAATACCGATTAGGAAATAGCGGAGAAGAGAGGTTATTATTAGTCTGTCATCCGCAGACCGCGCCTCGGGCGTCCGCAAATATTTTAAGCTTTATGTTACTTGGGATGAAACAATAGTGAGCGGGAAACGGGCATTGATTTGTAACCAAGAACAAATATTTGAACATAAGTTTCGGCGCGCGGTCGGTATTGAGCGAATGCTTTGTTGTAACAGTTTCGCTTTGATCTTTTTACTTGATGGACGTCAATTTGATTGTTGGACTAGATTGATTTTACAAGGGATTGTTTTTTTTGGTCTCTGTTTTATTTATTTAGGGTCATATTAAATTGACAATCAAAACCCAGAATACGCGATAGTGCTGCTCTGCATATAATCTGACTGAAACTGCTTTAATAATTTAATAATCGAAATGCAGGGTGACCATTTATAACACAATATTACAATTTAGAATTCGTAAACCCTAAGATAACTTTATAAACAAGCTCAAATGAAGTCGATTGTAAGGTGACCCATTTATAAACCCGCTACAAATTTAATTTACCCTTCACTCCATCACATTGTTACTCCTAAACGCATTTCAGCTTCCTTTCACAACAAAAACGAGATTTGCATTTTTTCCGCTATAAAATTAAGAAGGAGAAGAACCCGGTTACAAATACCCATTATTAATTCGGTTTAACAAAAACTAAAATCAAAAGACAAAAGTAAGTGAGCCAATTTGTCCTAAACTCCCCTAGCCGTGAATGCACAAAAAAGAGAAATGCCGTGAAATTAGCTGGGTGTTTCAAAATTGGCGGTAGGTAATCCGGCGAGGTCATGTCTCCCTGACATTACCCTCATACAGTTTTTGTTATACCGAGCGAGCTTTGTATTCCTGAATAAATTTACATCTTAACAAATGCCCGCTTGGATGCAAGACCTTTTTGCTATAACAGGGACCCTAATAAGTTCTTAATGGGGAAATGGAACTAAAACAATCACATTTCGCCCGAATTGGGTTTGCGCACTGTATTAGGTTAATGATTGCCATTTATATTAAAGACTTTGAGGTATTTATGTTTCACCTTTTATTTCGTTTTTTTTTCTTAACATTACCGCGTTGAATGTCAATTTTTAGCGGAAAATACATCTAAATGCCTTTATTAAGAAACTGAATTCAAATTTTTTGTGCGTTACTGAGAACGGGCATGAGCGTAACAAACAGAACTTAAATAAAAAAAATAATTTGAACTGGTCAAAAGCAACATTATTTCGCACTTAGTAACTATTCATTATAGAAGACCAAATTATTACAGCCATTTCCGTAGAGTGAAAATTTACCTTTTGGCAATGCACCAGATTACTGCGAAATGAAAATGTTTCGCGGCCAATTTTTTTACGTTATCACCTTAACTAAAATTTTCACCAAATAAAATGCTTGTTTATTTAATTTGTGCGTGAAAACATTTCAAAGGGAGGGGGGAGAGGCTCTTTTAATTAAATCACATTTATTTTACTTTTTATTTAGACTTTGGACTTTGCGCATTATTGGTGAATATAACCACTTTAATATATTCGCTATAGCATGGTGCGGTTGCCATTAAATGAAAATATATGTTTAGTGCTTTATAGTAATCCATCCCATTACTAAACATGTCTGTGGGTAGTCCTATACGGCTATGACATTCAGGGTAAAGCCTTAAAGGCTTTCAGTCATGATCAAAATCGAGTTGACGTTCCAGATTGAAGAGGAATGGTACATTTTACTAATGTCACCCGCTCCATGCTACAATAAAAAGAGTAATATCATGTATTTTTTTAGATATTGGTTGTTCATCAAGCGGGTGGCAAAAAAAACACACATTTGCAAAACAGAAGCAAGCATAGCAGATACTGTGATATGACTGTTTTGCTTGTAAATGCCCTAATATCCTTCGAAAACACAACACCTTGATTGCGTAACACACCTTGTTTTAACTATCCGAAGGATTTATTAAGGAAGTTTGTTGTCCATTGCTTCATACGTTTTAATATTTCGTCTGCTCGACAACGAAAATAACGCAATGAAAATTGTTGAACCGTCAAGATGAATTAACAACATTGGGACTTGGGAATTAACAGAAATGGGAATGGTAGTAGTAAGTACGTAATTCCTTCTATGAGCTCAACCACAAAGACCGGGGAGCATAGTCGAAATTATATTATTATAATGTGTGTGGTAACAGGCAGAAGCCTGATACACGCTTTGAGTATGTGTAAGCTAATTGATATTACAGCATAAACAGTTTCAATTTAATTCATATCAAATATCAAACAGGCAACTCAATATTGTAGTAAATTAGGCTTGCCAAACATAACTGTGTGTTAAGGTGAAAGGGCGTAGTCGAAGACGCACACATATTTACACTGCAAACAAAGGGTCTGGCCTGAACTTGTTTCACCGTTATTATGTGAAAGGGAAGACTGGATTTTATCAATATACTTTTTGTAGTACTTAAAAACTCATACTTATAAGTATTTCAATGGGAAATTAAATATGTTTGGCCGTGTCTGTTTGTCTTTTGGCTTTTGATACCTAAATGCTTGATTTTGCCGAAATGTAGCACACAGGTGGATTAGGATATAGGATGCCTTTTATTCTAGTATTTGGTAGTGAGTCAGAAGGATAATTTTGATCAACACGCAGGCGGTGCGGGCAAAATGGGCGGGGCAGCTAGTATTAAGTAATTTTTTTGATGAAACAAAATCTATGCTAAAGATAGTACATATTGAAAATACGTTCTTATATAGGAATTTTGAGGTCTGGTATTTTTTTTTTTGTTAAAACAATAATTGTATTGCAATAATATCGTTTCTAGTAGTTACAAAATGTTAAAACAATATCATATAAAAACAATAATTGTTTTCAAGTTACGGCAATACTACGAAAACAGATATTATATTTTCTCTGCCAGAAGCAATTATTAAAATCATTGAACCGAAATTCTGTTGGATAAGCTAATATAAATAAATATTGCGCATAAATTGAGTCACGAAAAAATCTGAAATAATTGGCAGTGTAATGCCGAGGGCTAGAGGCTCCGCCTATCAATTTAAATACCCACGAAATAGTAACGTTCGTTCAGGTAGATTTTAGGATTTATTTTAACAATTTTTATTCGATCCGATCTCAATCGAATTTTCAGTATAGTTAAATCAGTTCACGCTCCAAAAACAGCAATCGCTGAATTTTTATAAAATATTTGCAAAACAGCTCATTTATTAACGTGTCTAGAGCGAGGTATTTCTATATACATAATATGAAATACTAGCTTCCGCCCGCGACTTCGTCTGCGTGGCATACTTACTTTGGGCTAACGCTAACTATAACCCGCGTGATGATAAAAAAAATCTTTTTTTCCCCTTTTCCCCTTCCCCTTTTGCCACTTTTTTTTGCCTATGTTCGTCTCCAGGGTCCCAATTATCTCTGTACCAAAATTCATCGAAATCGGTTTGGCCATTTAGGCGTGAAGACGTAACAAATTTACAAACAAACAAACTCACTTTCGCTTTTATAATATTACATGGTCTGCAATACAACATATATTAACGTTCCTAGAGCGAGATATTTCGATTAAATATTTACCTCTTGTCTTCATTCCTTTGTCTGATTGTTCAAATTAGTATCTTTAGTCTAGTCAATCAAGACACGAACCTTTGGTAAACAAGGTCCTGTCAACAATTCAATCCATTTTATGTTGCCATCAAAACCCTTATCACATCACATCACAAAGCATTCAAGATTTAAAATCATCTTTGATCTGTCCATCACAGTTTAAGACTAAACTACAAATCTACACAGTAAGATCAACGTCGGTCAGTTATAGTAAAACAGGTGAAACCTTAGGGCGGTAACCACAGCAATGTTTCAAGGGTAACCCCAATTTTGAGTTGATTACACGTAAGTGTCAAATGAAAATGATAAAGGAATTAGTTGGTTGTGATGTGTGGGTCTACCGCGAATATGCGGTGTAAGCATAATGGAATTCTGAACGTATTTTAAATTGAGAATTGGCACTAGGTTTGCGAATAATAATAATTTCCTTTTGAGAGTCTCATCCTTACTAATATCCTTACTAATATTATAAAAGCGAAAGTGAGTTTGTTTGTTTGTTTGTTTGTTTGTTTGTTACCTCTTCACGCTTTAATGGCTTAACCGATTTTGATGAATTTTGGTACACAGATAGTTGGGAACCAGGAGACGGACATAGGCTAATATTTTTTTGTGGGAAGTGGGATGTGAGGGAGAAAGAGGGAAGAAAAGGAAAAACGTAGCGTTGCTATTACAAATTAATAAGGCGCAAGGGGAACTGTGTTACCCCAAATTTAACGCGGGCGAAGTCGCGGGCGAAACCTAGTAATATTATAAAAGCGAAAGTGAGTTTGTTTGTTACCTCTTCACGCTTTAATGGCTAAACCGATTGTGATGAATTTTGGTACATAGATAGTTGGGAACCAGGAGAGGGACATAGGCTAATTTTTATTTAAAAAAAGTGGGATGTGAGGGACAAAGAGGGAAGAAAAGGGAAAACTTAACGTTGCTATTACAAATCAATAAGGCGCAAGGAGAACTGTGTTACCCCAAATTTAACGCGGGCGAAAGCTAGTAATATTATAAAAGCGAAAGTGAGTTTGTTTGTTACCCCTTCACGCTTTAATGGCTAAACCGATTTTGATGATTTTTTATACAGAGATAGTTGGGAACCAGGACACGGACATAGGCAAATATTTATCTGAAAAAAGTGGCATGTGAGGGAGAAAGAGGGAAGAAAAGGGAAAACTTAGCGTTGCTATTACAGATCAATAAGGCGCAAGGGGAACTGTGTTACCCCGAATTTAACGCGAGCGAAGCCGCGGGCAAAATCTAGTAAATAAATAAATGACCAATCCAGGACCATAAATTGTTAGTAACAATTAAATTATGACATGGAGTCGCTACCATCTTTGCAGCATCATAGGGGACTCCCACTGATCAGTAAAGACACCCAGAAGGTGTTGCCTTAATATTATATTATATGTATGTGAGTATATTGTTATATTGTATTTAGTCATTATTTACTTATGTGTTTATGTTTTTTTCTCGTTTTTTTTTCCACGTTGTGTTTACATCTCTTTTTATTTACTCTCCTTTCGCAGGTATGCTGGAAGAGATTTCTGTAGAAATAAGCATTACCTTTGTACCTATTTTTTGTTCCTGTCTTTTATTTTTCTGTATTCAGTGTGTATGTTTTACATAAATCGTTAAATAAATAAAGAATACAATTCAATACATGATTTTATTCTAACTTTCTTTAAAACAATCGGTTCGAATTTACGTCACGCATTCGTGAACGAGTTAATAATAAAGAAATTGTAATAATAACGTTTGCCTCCATAACTTATTTACAAAATAAGTGACAGTTTTTTTACTAGAACTACACAAACACATGCCATTGTCCTTTTAAAAGAACACTGGAGTGCCTCCATGAATAATTAAGTAATGGTTACCAATTATTTATTTATGTTGAGTTCACAAAATGTAGGTCACCGTTACGAAAGAAATACTTCTACATTAGGTTGGATTTTTCCTGATTCAATAAACTCCTTAGTGAAACGAATGATCTAATCAATCTTTGTATACGTGTATAGGTACGTATGTATGTACATGTTCTTAAAGACAGTGACATACTTACCGGATACAATACAATACAACGGCCATGCAAGTTTGCATTGCCGTTGTCTTTGGCTACTGTGCCAATAATTATGTCATGCGAGCTCCTTGCATACTTTTGCGATGGTGATTCTTGTCATGAGTTTCAAATACACTTTGCTAGTAAATTGAAGTGTGCAAGTAGGTGGTTTGCTTCTGTTTGGTCATAAAAATGGCATGCCAGTCACTTGCGTAATTATGTACAAGCTACTAGCAGCTAGTTACTAGCAAAAAGTATTCAAGCAGCGTTCATCGTAACTAGCAAAATTGTACCTAGGTCATCGAAACCCATATTTTTCCGGGTTTGACTAAGTGACCTGACTGGTTTCGATACCCTAATAGCACCGTTACAATTTTTAGTAGGACATAAGTTGTACGGCATGCTAGCAAGTAGCAAGTTAATATAATATAAATATTATATTAACTTGCTACTTGCTACTACTAACTAGCTTCCGCCCGCGACTTCGTCCGCGTGGTATAGTGACTTTGGCCAAACGCTAACTATACACGCGTGTTGATCGAAAAAAAATATCTCTCCCCTGTTCTTCCCTCTCCCCCTTTTCAATTTTTTTTAACTAGCCTATATCCGTCTCTATGGTCCCAACTATCCCTGTACCAAAATTCATCAATCGGTTTGGCCATTTAGGCGTGAAGACGTAACAAACAAACAAACTCACTTTCGCTTTTATAATATTAATAAGTATGGCATCAGAAGGCAGTACTCTTCAACACGGCCCGCAGTGTGAGGAGGTTCCTGTTTCTGTAGCCTACCCCATGACCCTGCTCCCGATACTGGCGGACCACGATTTTTATATTTTTAAAATTTTTTTTTTAAGAAATATTTAAAAATGTGTAAGAGACGCAAAGTAAATAAAGAGAACATAATAATAATATATTATATGGTATAATTTCCTGGCTTAAGCTCTCTTTCAGAGTTAAGATCCTTTCATAATATTCTCGAATAATATGAAATAGGATTGCGTAGCTAAGTATTGTCTGCGGGGCGTCAAAAGAAGGGTGCCTCATAAATATTCAATTCAGTTTCAAGCCCGAAAAGTCATCGTTAAGTCTATTTCCGATAAAATGCTGAAGCGCTTTCACCTCTAATGGTGATTCCATTTTAGCCCACCTGACTCATGAAAAAAATATTAAAAGTTATTTAGGAACTTTGTTTATAGGCTGACTTAGGAACCTTTTTTTTATACAGATTACTATATTTTTCTATTCGTAAATATTATTTAAAAGGAGAAGTAAAATATAAGTTGATTTGTCAGTCAAGCTCATGGCGTGGTTGCCATTTCCCTATTCAACAAGGATCCTAGTTCCTGGTCTCCCAAAGCTTTCTATCAACATTTTGCTCTTCTTTTTATTGTCCCTGTGAAAATGCTAGAATGAGGACGCTTTTTCAGATAAAAATCGTTCATTTTTGAAAAGTTATAAATATGTTTATCCCCTTTTTCGGCGGTAATATGTGCAAACCAGCGTCAGGCACTAGTAGACCGGCATTTTTTTTACTAGACCTATTTGGCGCAGCCGTGAGGCATACAGTTTTACATATTTCTGGTTTATTTCATAAGGTTTTTCATTTTATTGTTTTATAGTGTCTGCACTTGTGTGTGGCACCTGCCAAATAAATACATTTATTTCATCCAAAATCATCACAAATTCATCTATGACATTCATTTGTTTATCAGGAGACTCAACAGTGTCTCGTTGTCAGTGTATACCCCATCCTCCCTAAGAAACATTATAACACACCCCAAAATGCCCTTTACAAATTGTCATTTCTGAACCAGTATGCGCGACATGTTCATTTAATTTTTATCAACGGTCACGGGGATAACTAATCAAGCGAATAGTATGACCCCATTCTCCCCTTGTGGATTGCGAAATTATTTAGTTACAAGGGAGAGGGAACAACGGATTTTGATACTAAGGGTTGCTCAAGGGATTATATGATATCCAACCGTGTGTAAATATTACAAGATTTAGAAATATAGAAATATTTTCATGAAGGAAACTAAGAGCCATAACGGTTGGAGATTTCCTTGGAAATATATTTAATTTTGTTTCTGTATTGTGTGTTTTTATTTCGCTGTTTTTCTTTTACGCTTTGAATATTTTCTAGGGGTCTTTATTTCTTGAGATCACTTCTCAAAATAAAATGTTATTGTTTTTGAGAGGATTTTAGCTCATTAACGAAAATTATTTATTTATACTGAATATTTTGCGAGGTAATGCTGGTGGAATAAACTATTTACATTGATACTAACCAAGGGTAAAACCTTAATCTGTACTTAATGTATACTCTTTGGTATAGTGGTAGCAAGCGCAACTGCCCACCACGAGGTCCTGAGTTTGACACCCAGGTCGGACTAAGTGTTATTGGGTTTTATTTGAAGATTTCGAACAAAACAAAAAGGGTCTTCATTCAGAATAAAACATAATGACAACTCCTTACCCATAGAAACCGCAATGAAAACAGCGCAAATTTATAAATCACTCATAAAATAGACTTTATTAGACGCTTTTACGCGTCAATTTTAATAAATTATCGACTAACAACGTTTTGGTAATGGTAATCAACGAGTTGACGAGCCGTTGTAAGTACCTAATGGTATTAAGTATGTATAACAGTGATTTAATAACAATTTACGTGTATTACTTGTGTTTTGTAAATGTCTTATACCTTATGTATGCTAAGTTAGATAAATATTTGATTTAATGAGTCGATCGTTAATTCGAAGAAAGTCGCAATTAGGGCAGTTAGTTTCAATATTTACGACTAACTTATTCTCGGATTTACTGTCGTAGAGTTAAATTATTTAACCATAGGATGGTGCTGTTATAAAAAATATTATTTTATGTGTTAATCTAAGTTATCAAGTATATGTGTGCCAAATATCAGTCAAATATGGTCAGCAGTTTTTGCGTGAATGTCTAACAAACATACATAGATTCTCACAAACATTCTGGTTAATAATATTAGGCAGAAGTAGAATGATTTTGCTTGGTTTTTTTTAGCTTGACAGTCCCACCACATACAATCCTTACTAATATTATAAAAGCGAAAGTGAGTTTGTTTGTTTGTTCCGTCTTCACTCCTAAATGTCTAAACCGATATTGGTACAGAGATAGTTGGGACCCTGGAGACGGACCAAGGCTATTTTTTTTAAATGAGAAAATAGGGAAGAAAAGGGAAATCTTAGCTTTGCTATTACAATAAATAAGGCGCAAGGGCAAAAACTACAGTACTAGGTACCTGCAAATCAGGAAAGGGGAACTGTGTTACCCCGAATTTAACGCGAGCGAAGCCGCGGGCAAAAGCTAGTAATTAGAAATTGCAAAGATGTCATCAACATAAGAAATTTGACGATGACGTTAAAATCTGGAACTAGGACATAATCATGTACAAAATGTACATGTACATGTACAGCTAGACAAAAAAGAAATGTATTCGGGAGGGGGCTATATATTGCCGGGGTAAGAAGAAACATAGGTGTGTTTTAGTCAATAAAAGTCTGACATCTGACATGGCGAGGAAGTTATTTGATGATTTCCCATATCAAAAAAAGCTATAGATAAAGTTCAAACCTCACCCCTGTGTTACTTAACGTTCATAATTCCTTTTAAAATCCTTAAAACGGTAATAACATACAAACATATAACTAACACAATTTAACAAGGATTATTTCGTAAAACCGGCGACTGTATTCTCCTAAGAGGATGTAATTATTTCCACGAACACTCGCTCCAGGGTTGCTACATTGTTTGCTCTAAAACACATAAAAGGAAAAGCAGAGGAACCTTTATTCAGTGTCAATCATAACATTCAGCTCACAAAACAGACACATAATTTACATTTACAAGGAGCCTTTTGTTTGTTATTGTATTGCAATGCGATTTGTTCATAGAATTACAAAGTGGTGAAGACATTACACAGATATGCTATGCTCTAATCAAAGCGATCAACACGCGGAAAAGACAGTCGTTGGTTTTGTTTGAGGACTCTGAATGCAAGATCGCGACTATAGTGCCTTCCCGTATTCTATTCCATTAAGTAACGTTTAAAAGCGACAATCGTATATTCTTGCAACTGATTGTATTGGTTGCGAGGTCGTCTTCTGGTTCCCCAAACAAATCAGTGACATATGAACCCAAGAATTCGTGCGGTCGAGCGTTTTAGTTAGGACTCGGGGACAGACAATCTCTTCGTAAAATACAGAAATGAAAAAAACATCTTTGATGACGGACGGTCGGATTGTGGAAACTTACAAAAGAACAGAAGTGTGAAGTATCATTTATTAAACGAATTGATAGGTACGAACAGTAAAAAGCTACTGAATATTAACCGTTTGAAGCGCGACCATTTGTTCTTCTAATAACAACCTTACAAGAATATAAATAAGGATCGAATTGATTTGCTTAAGAGGTTCGTGATCTGAGAGTTTTGGCTCAGGAAACAAACCGGGGGTATGTAGGTCAACAACTTGAAGGGAGAGAGGCATTGGGTAATTGGAACGTAAGCCATGTGAACCTTCGATTTTCCGTAAAATCAGTCGAATCGGTATTGATGTAGTAACGCCTTCGCTCCTTTGAACTCAAAGGGAAACAGTAAACTTTGTTCAAGTAACAATAAGTATGCAAAATAGAAATAATAATACGCTTGAACGAGAATGTATGAGGATGGGTATAAGAGAAACGATGGAAGGTCTCTGTGAGAATAGAAGTTTCTGATGAAAGGACGAGTAATAGAGGAGTATGGAAGAATAAGTCATGCTGCGCCAACCCCAAATCATCCTGACGGGGTTGCGGGTTGTTCGAAAGAGATACCGCGGCCCCGGAACGTAAAGGGCAATAGGAGGAACATGGGCGGGTTTTAGTCAGGACAAGTCTGACAGTACCCCCCGCTCCACCCAGAGCGGGAGAATTTATTTGATGATTTCCCATCCGCCAAATAAAAACACTAAATCATTTCGGCTAAGGACAAAAGAATGACGTCTTCGAACGTAAGGGCTGTCATTTGTAGATCTTTGACGGTCATTACAGGTAGTTAGTGACCCGAAAGACTGACAACCAGGCTTATTAATGGGTATTACAAAGTAGTTCCTGGGTTGCGGAGGTGAGAAAGGCATTCGCTCCATTCTGGTGTTCAGCAGCATTTGATTTAAATGGAATTCAACCACAATATCCTTACTTATATTATAAAAGCGAAAGTGAGTTTGTTTGTTACCTCTCCAAGCCTAAATGGCTAAACCGATTTTGATGAATTTGGTACAGAGATAGTTGGGACCCTGGAGACAGACATAAGCAATTTTTTTTAAAAGAGTGTAAAATGAGGAAGTAAGAGGGAATAAAAAGGGAAAACTTAGCATTGCTATTACAAATCAATAAGGTGCAAGAGCAAAAACTACGGGTAGCAGCTGGTACTGTGTTATACCGAATTTAACGCGAGCGAAGCCGGGCAAAAGCGAGTAGTTGATAAAATGCAGATGCGTGTGTGTTAGTAGAGTGGGGTGTAACGAAGTAATAAGAGCTTTCATAGTAACCCTATCCCATATTTCAGTATTTCGCCGAAATTCTGTATTAAGCTCACTGTAATAAAATCTCTGAATTCTGAGTTTTATCCTTTGATTTTCAGTTCGGGGGTAAAAAATCGACCCCGATTCTCTAATGTGATGAACTTTTTCCGATGTAAGCCTTAATTAAAGGTTCGAGGATGATAAGGGGAAGCAGATAATATTACGGATTTTCTCTCGACAAAGATTTTCTGGTCAATACTACATTCTGTTAATAAAGCAATTTATTTTCCCCTTTTAGATGAACACTAAAAAGCAGTTTTAAATTCTCAGCTGATTTTCTTCAAAGACTAATTCGGTCCCAAGACTGTTTTCTTGGGAGTTTGAGAGCTAATTAACTTAACTAAGTATCTTGCTTATTTCATAATTTGTGTGGAAATAAAAAATTATAGTCAGTAAGATAACGAAGCGTAGGACGTGGCTCGTGGCTGGTAGCTCAGGTGCTCGTTTAAAGCATAATTAGAGGCTCCGTGAAGTGGAAGTTTTCGACAACGTTTTCAGCTACATTTCCCATTATGACTTCATGAATATCAATTAAAGTTTACGACTTTAATTGGCTTTCCACCGATATTTTAACGCTATTTGCATGTTGGGGAAGCATTAACTTATCCGATTATTAACCGTACGTAATTGGGTTTTGTGCGTTTTCCAATGCCACAATTATTTTGCGTTTTATTGAAAAATGTTTGTGGTTGTTTTCGTCGGCTTTGTAAAATAGCGTGAGTAGTATGCAGCCCGGCCCCTTTATTATGATGTTGTTATGGTTGATATTGTGAGGGTGTATAAGAGGGAGTTACAATTTATATGTTGGCAACACTACAGTGTTGTTTCGGTAACTTTATAAGCTGTGGAGATGCCGTACTGGTGTTTTTTTTCTGCCTTGCAATAAAATAGGTAGCACCAACCAACACATACATATACTTATTATAGCAAAGGTTTTTCAAATCATTGTCTTTTTTATTGTTTAGATTTTTTTTTGTTGTGTGCACCTGAGACAAGTGTCAAATAAATATGTTTTCCTTTTTTATATCAATCTTAACCTTCTTGCCCTTTGCCTTTGTCGATCGCTCAGACACTGCACTAACCATGCCGTCCGTTTTTCATCCATACTTGCCTGTCAACCGTCATGCTATCATTTATTCCTTTTTCTTTCAAATCATTCCTCACACAATCCATCAATCTTTTCTTTGGTCTTCCTCTCCCTATCCATCCACCAACATTTATATTCATCATTCTTTTTGTTCCATACATATCATACATAAATTCTATTTAATCATAATTTTATTTGCCCACGTTTTATTAGCGCATTATTTTTAAGGTTCCTTACCTCAAAAGGAAAAACAGAACCCTTATTGGATAACTTTGTTGCCCGTCTGTGTCCGTCAAGAGCCTTAAACCATTTACTTGAGTCAGTAGTTCGATTGAGCTATAAAAAATCAACTCTTATAAGTCTACGCAGTCAATAGATATGGCCGTTTAAGTCGCAAGTTTGTACGGAACCCTCGGTGCTCAAGTCCGCCTCGCTCTAGGCCGGTTTTTTTGTATATCACATGGTGTTTTCAACTGCGCTCTACATCCAACTCTCCACATACAGGTTGTTGTTATTCAATTTTAAATGATTGTACATTAAAGCCTACGTTGGAAGTAAACAACGTCCCGCTAATTGAAGTTGCCAACAAAATTAAGTCAATTTAACTTCATTACGGTGTCATAGTATTTCGCTAGTCATTAATAATGCATCGTGCAATTATAGTCAAGTTCGTAAACTATTTACGAGTTGCGTATAGTTTAAGATATGTAATGGAATTTTCGTGGTAATGTGTTGGGATGAGACAATTTGAACGTTTATTGCCTTATGTAAATAGGTTTAGAATCTTTGAAAGTCTACAGTTAGGCCTTTACAATGCTAACTTAGTAATCTAGAAATCTATAAAAGCGAGGGAATAGTTGATTGAAAAATGTAGTTTTTCTAAAAAAAACGATTTATAAAAAAAAGGTTTTATACGAAAATGCATCCTAAGTTTTATAGCGGTAAGTTAGTTTCTACAATGGACTACTTACTTGTTTACAAGTAACATAATACTTAATAAATTCTATGTTTTTTTTTTAAATACGTAACTTTTTTTTTGTTTCATCGCACAGTATGATTCGATTATCGCTTTTTTTTTCTGAGAATTTTAAGAACTCGTAGAAATAAAGGTGTTCAGTTTCATGGTCCAGACACGAGAGGTCCTGCGTTTATTTCTTTACACCTTGTTTGTGGTTTCAAATATTAACAACTAGCTGTGCCCAGCGGTTTTAAACGCTGCTCATGTCCCCCTTATCACTTAGGGGTATGAAAAATAAATAGTAGGCGATTCTCAGACATACTGAATGTGCATAAAAAACATCATAAGAATCGGTCGAGCCGTTTCGGAGGAGTATGGGAACGAACATTGTGACATGAGAATTTTATATATTAGAGAAGAATAAAAATGGAGTCTCGATTTGTCTCCGATTGATGATAATAGGCTGGCTCTTATAATAAGGCACTTAGGCATTATAGGCGAAATGTGGATTTCAAGGCCCTACCCTATGTATAACCAGATTATTATTAAACATTCTTTTCAAGTTTTTTTTTTACTGGACACTTTCCTTTATTTCTTTACAATTTTCTTGGCATAAAAATGAAATCCTTTATTTAGAAACCTATCAATCTTTCATTCACCACTATAATATTCCCTAACATTCCTTATAAAATATGAGACGATCTAGCGTGGAACGCTTTGACCTAGTCCCTGCTTTGGAACTCGCTTATCAAATAGCTGGAATACCTATTGATTCCTCCGCTCGTTGTTGGCTAGTTCAGAACTTTATATAAGTACTTATGTATACCTAATCAAGAGTAGGTCATGGCATAAAAAGTACAGCTTTTCACTCTGAATTACTTGAGGTTTATTCAAATTACAGTACTCTGGCATTGGCTTAGAGCCTCAATTCAATCAGCTTATAAGCATAATCTGGATAAAGGCAGCTCGGAAGTTGTGCTTTAACCGGTTTTCCGCTTTCCACGCCTAGTTTTCACTGCATCAACGAGTGTAGCTAGGCACAACATACATTGGGCCTTTTAAAATCTTATTTTCACTGATGCATAACTTTGAAACCTTGGGTATAGAAACAAAGGATTGTGGATAAGAGTTTTTCATACGAAAGTGATCATCTGTCTAGCCTTTTCCCAACTTAGTTGGGGTCTAGACCAGACTAACCGAATGTAGCGACTTTCTATTTAAAGTTCCTCTTCTAAATGAGATTTTTTGTAAATGTATGTCCTAAAGGGGTACCTACAGCAAGGATGAGACTCTCATCAGTCCCATAATAGCTTTTTGCTTAAGATCTAATAAGTTCGATTAAAACAATAATTAATTAAACGACTAAATTAGTTTTCCTTCCTTCAATGAAACATGATTCGAATATAAATGTGTTGTAGACTGAGCTGTTATTTACACCGTAACAGATGTTTGTAAAAATATTGACATGAAAGACAATAATTGCCATTACCATGTTTTTTTATCACAGCTTTAAAATATTTAAATAAAGGATACAAATATTCTATTTTCAAATATTTGCTTTTATACATCGAATAAATACTTTTGAGTTACTAAAATTAAAATAACTTTATAAAAATAAAGATGAAAGTATTGCTGGTCTAAATGACTCTTTACGGTGTAACAGGGTGTTATTACGTAATCTATTTTGCTCGCAAACTGTGGATCTGAGACTTTGAAAAGGCCCCTTATTAAGAAGGAAGGAGGGAGAATATTTTAAGCGAAGTCGGACGGAATAAGGACGTTTTTACGTGTTGTAGTACGGGAGAGAGATTTGGATATAAGATTTAATTTTACGTATATTTAGATGTTTGTTAAGATTAGGTACGAAAGGGCGTTTAGTATGGTGATTTATTTCTGTTGTTTTGAAGATAAACATAATGGGGTGTTGGCTCGTATATATTACGAGGAGCACTAGATTTAATTCTAGGTTTACCATATGCTGGTTAGCCATCGGTCAGATGCATCACAAAATGTAGACATATCTGATTGATGATAACATTGAAATAAAGTTTCCAACATAGACTTTGTTATTTTACCTTGCGTATCCAAATGTTAAACGTAAATATAAAAATAATGTTTATATCTATACTTATAAAAAATCTGTAGAAGTGAAAATTCTGTACATTTAAAAAATAAAAAAAATGAGTAGCAGATGGTGTTACTAGACCGACACCGAACCTAAAAATGTGATTAAATTTTTTTTTTGTCTGACTGTCTGTTTGTTCAGGCATCACGCAAAAACTACTGATTCGATTACGATGAAACTTTGTTTGATTATTTTTTAGTATCCTGGGCGGGTACTGAGTACATTTTATCCCGGAAAATATATAAAATAAAAAACAATCTTAATTTTGCGGTTCGATAC
The DNA here is from genome assembly GCA_958449745.1 of Ochropleura leucogaster. Taxonomy (NCBI): domain Eukaryota; kingdom Metazoa; phylum Arthropoda; class Insecta; order Lepidoptera; family Noctuidae; genus Ochropleura; species Ochropleura leucogaster. The sequence goes on along the minus strand of OY288206.1, from coordinate 14,222,991 downwards.
CTAGACCCGGCTACTGTACTAACTGTAAGTAATAAGTTTGTCGTAGGTTACGTCACCAGCAGTGGAGTTCACTAACTCTATATTATAAGTGTGGATGTTTTTTTACTTAATCACGTAAAAAACAACTGAACTGATTTTGATGATTTTTTTCTCTTTTGTTTTTAAATGTGTGCGTCTATAATGGCGGAACAAATATGTTTTCTTTCTTCTTTCTTTCTTTCTTCTGATGAAATTTGGCATGCATATAGGCTTTGTTATGGAAAAGAAAATAGGCTATATAAAACATCACGCTATGACCAGTGACGAAAAATGACGCAAAAACGGGAGCGGACGCGGGCGAAGTCGCGGGCAAAAGCTAGTTATGAATAAACCCATTTTTTTATTGAAACATGTACCTAGTGTGTGTTCAGAATAATTTACTAAGTAAACTAATTAAAAATATTATTTCAAAACACTTAAACCACAGATTATGTAGTAGTCATCAATCATATTATCTAGTATTCTGTCTCAAAATAAATATTTCAATGCACTTTGGTCTTTTTTTTTAGAGACAGGCTGGTTTAGGATAAGTTGCCTTATCCTTTTATTCTGTACGATAGAGAAAGCAATGTACAGCGAAACTGAAGTGGGTGCAATGACTTCCCAGTCGCCGCCGGAGGCGACTGGGAATTTTTATTCCCATTTGCCTCCGGAGGCAATCCTTGTGGGGGCGACTGGGAATATACGGTAAATTGAGTGCCTACGTTGTTTCTTATTCGTTACTGAGCCAATTAACTATGAATTGGCGAACAAAAATACGACGTTGATGACATCACGTGGTTTGTAATAATGTTTTTCAATACTACTTTCGTTTAAAATAACAACATACATCAGGTTCAGTTACAAAACAACAATACCCACAGCAACAATACGCCATCTTGCAACCTTAATTATTAATTTAGGTAGACACAGATGCCCTAAAGCCTAAACAAATACCAAGTCCCTAGTAGCGCACATCCCTGTCTCAAAATGGCCCACATTACACTAATCCCAGCTACTACATTCCAAGTCCCAAACACAACGTTAGCAACGTTTTGCTCATCATTTATCTGGCTTCCACTAAACAATCCGAAGCTAGGCCTTTGGTCCCGGTAATTGAAGGATCTCTTACCTCCAACAATAAAACACAATTGGGCACTATGTTTTATCCAAGACTGAATTCCATTCAATCTACAAAAGAATTTCGCCTTCTATTACAACAAGACATATTGACGCTTTATTACACCGAACTGCAATATCCAGACGTAATATTTTTTTATACGTGCTATACGAACACGGTTTTATACTTAAACACTGTATTCGGTATGTTGATATTACCTTTCATCTACATGGAAGAAATAAAAGCGTAGATAAAAACATCCAATCGTATTTTTGTGAGAGAGGGGGAGAACGTTAGTGGGTACGCTTTTAGACGTGAATAATTATTATTTCTAGCAGGGGGTTTCTTGCCTCGAAGCCCGGGGCTCCCGCTATCAATAAAGCCTTGGTGGGAGCAAGCCAGAGCGCCGCCAAACGCTCCATCTTCGGGATTAGAGTGCGACAAGGATTCTTGCGGCGTTTAAATTGAGATGCCGATCTTTACTATAATCGCTGCTTAGACGACGCGTTTATACTGAGTATTAGGCCCCGTTCACACGTTGCGGGTTATTCGAAAGAGATACCGCGGCCCCGGAACATAAAGGGCAGTAGAAGGAACATGGGTGGGTTTTAGTCAGTACAAGACTGACACTCCCTCCCCCGCTTCGCCCAGTGCGGGGGAAGTTATATGATGATTTCCCATTCGCAAAAAAGGCCCCGTCCACACTTAACGTACAGTTTGAAGCGGGCATCGACGTACAAACGGTACAAATCAAATCAAAATATCATTATTTTACATAGGCCTACATGGGCACTTATAAAACATCGAGAAAAGGTGCATGGTTCAGGTTGGTCGTTGCCTAAGGAGAAGAACCGGCAAGAAACTCCATGGGACTCTTTTAAAATCATTTAATTTACAATGTTGTTATTACAGCGTTAGTACTTAAGTATGAAAGCGTGTCGGTTATCACACTTATCACGTATTCAGTATATCATTCCGAACAGCCATGATTGCATTTAAAAATCTGCAACTTCCTACAAAACAATGCGGAGAGAGCACTCAGAGCTTAAAATAAACTCAACATACATGAACTCACGCCTTCATGGGGATAAGCAGAAACCAAAGAACACCACCTACTCTAATCCTTATATTTAAAACGAAACATACATTTCACACTGTAACTGTAGGTATTCCATACCTCAAAAGGAAGAAACGGAACCTTTATTGGACCACTTCGTTGTCCGTCTGTCTGTCTAACTGTCAGACTGTCTGTCAAGACCCTTAATCTCGGGAACGCGTAGAGGTATCGAGTTGCAATTAAAACCATATACTCAACTCTGTGGTCAATCAAAGCCCTAATTCTACGCAGTAAAAAAAATGGCTGTTTATGTCGCCAGTTTGTATGAAACCCTGGGTGCGCGAATTTGCCTCGCTCTTGGTCGGTTTTTTTCATACATTCTCACAGTCAGTAACTGACGTCATATTTAAATAATATGTTTGGTGTGAATGCGGCCTTACAGAATTATTTAAGCTGTCACTTTCGCTCCGGTACATTTGTTAATCATTGGTTTATGAGATTAGAACAGTTTTGCATTGATAAGCAATCTTAAATAGGGTTTGGAACATTAAACCATTTATCGAGGACAATTCGATGGGTCATCTACTACGTGACTGAACTTTTGATGGACAAGAAGGAGGAAGAGCATTTTCAAAGGAGAAATCTCTTGTATGTATTGTTTCCTATACACTTCACGAACCCCCTTTTTTGCGGATGGTAAATTATCAAATAACTTCCCCCGCTCTGGGCGGAGCGGGGGAGTGTCGGTCTTCTACTGACTAAAACCCACCCATGTTCCTTCTATTGCCCTTTACGTTCCGGGGCCGCGGTATCTCTTTCGAACATCCCGCAACCCCGTGATCAGGAAGCTTGAGTACGATTCCCGACTCGTTTAAAGTGTTATCAGGGACAAAATTAAGTAAATCCATAATACATCATGGATGTACCTACAATTATTTCACTTTTGCCAAGTTTTCTATTACAATATATTGAAGCCGGTATCTCTTTCGAACAACCCGCAACCCCGTGATCAGGAAGCTTGAGTAGATTCCCGACTCGTTTAAAATGTTTTTAGGGATAAAATTAAGTACATCCATAGTATATCATGGATGTACAATTATTTCCCTTTTGCCAAGTTTTCTATTACAATATATTGAAGTGCCAAATATATACAAATATTGCTACACAATAATAAAAGTGAAGTTTTGATCCTTCAAATTATATAAAACTTATAACACTATTTTCAACAAATCGCTTTCCTCCTAGCATACAAACTGACGTTCAACCCCGCATATATCTTCATTTTAACAAAGCATCAACTCAAACGTTAGGTGAAGTTTTGAAATTGCGTTTTCAAATATCGAGTCTACGGATTACGGCGGGGCTTTGTGAATCGTATAACTTTGTAGGTACATCCACTTGTATAATAGTGGAACATCACTAGCCTTGTTATGACTTCCGTTGTACTTTGAATTATACACTTCTGATTTGAGCTTATTATGGGAAAAGAAACTTTATAAAACATTTGTATGATAGTTATAGTGTTTGTGGCTAAATAATATCAGCCGCTCGGTCGATTAAGTTAAGCCGCGCATGCCTAGGGTGGTTTGTGGAAAGAACGTTAAGCTGTTGGACCCGGCTGTCAATTGTTGATATTTGACAGTCGTTACAGGCAGTCAGTGTCCCGAAAGTCTGACAACACTAAGCTGACGAAGCCCAGTACTAACTGGGTTGTGGAGGTCATATAGGTAGTCACTCCATATAAAATAGAGGTATTCAGTTGCACCCGGTAAGACTGGAAGCCGACCCCAAAATAGTTGGGAAAAGGAAAGGCAGATGATGTATGATAGTTTCATATAGGTCAAATTTTGTCGTATCTGAGATTAAGAAGTTATTGCCATGCCGTGATTATCAAAGAAAGAAAAAGTATTTTAAAACAAAATATTAAAAAAAATACGCGCCTCAGACGTGGAGTTGCGGACACCAGCCCGTTATACAATACAATACAATATTAAAAAAAGAAATGTAACTAATAAAACAAAAGAAAAAAACAATAGATAATGAGACGAGAGAGGTGTATGAAATAAATGAGCCCTGTGTGTATGGGTTTATGATGGCAAGTTTTCAAATCTCATAATGATTGTCAGGTGAGCTTCTATCACCCCGCTATAACATTAAAAAATAAACCTTGAGGACACCCGGATGGAACGAAGTTATTATTTATTATGTATACAAACCCGTACACACTATACACTCAACAAAAATAATCGTCGCGACACCACACTGTTCAATGCGAAATAGAAAGACGAAACGAAAATAACTGGCTTGCTTTCTATGAGAGAGCGAGAGAGAAACACGCGCACGCCGCACTTTTTACAACTATAGCAAAAAGTGTCGTTACAACTTTTGGTCTTAACTTTGGCCGTCTAGCCCCCTTTCGCAACGCGCGATAAGGAACTTCGTTCCAATAAATGCGTACTGTAAGAAAAAAGATTGAAAGCCGCAACTCAATCTAAATAAAGTGAGAAACCTAAACAAAGCTTACAACACAACAAATATATCTGCATCAAAGCGCCTCCCGCGTACTCCTATTAATTTTCGTTTTACACAGTGACACACAGAACACTGTGTCCCTCTGTAATCCTTAGATTATGCGGTCACGGACCGTACGGATGAGCCCCGTGGGCCGCGTCGCAATCAATAAGCCGGCGCTGATCCTCCGTCAGCTTGAGCCCAACTTAATGAAGTCCCCCAGAAGTCAGGACTGTTACGCCAGCCTGCTTCCTCAACTTTCCATTACTCAAGTAAGCCTTATCGATCTCCGCAGTTTCTTGTGCCTTACATGTGACCCTGTCAAACGATGTTTTATTTTATACTAGCTTTTGCCCGCGGCTTGGCTCGAGATAAATTCGGGGTAGCACAGTTCCCTTTTTCTGATTTGCAGGTACCTGCTACCCGTAGTTTTTGCCCTTGCGCCTTATTGTTTAGTAATAGCAAAGCTAAGTTTTTCCTTTTCTTCCCTCTTTCTCCCTCATTTCCCACTTTTTTTAAAAGCAAATTAGCCGATGTCCGTCTTCAGGGTCTATCTCTGTACCAAAATTCATCAAAATCGGTTTTTAATTTTGGTACAGAGATTTCGTAACAAACAAACAAACTCACTTTCGCTTTTATAATATTAGTCAGGGTTAGAGCCTCCTTTTACGAGCGTATTGGGTAACTACCACGATTGGTTGTCTGACGTCACAATTCGCTTCTGTTCTTTTTTCATGCAAAACAGAAGATGGCGTATGACCAGTTTTTGTGCAACATCTCGTTAATGCTCTCGATCAATCAGACTCGGTAAACTCGTCTGCAGTGTGAATATCTGAATAACATACTCCACTTCGTTCGCTTTTTGCAAAACCTGCCGTTTTTATAGTAATAATCTTCGGTGTTGGCTATAAATTCTAGAATAGTCATTAAAAGTAATTGATTTTTAATGCGTGTCACGTTATTCACACTGATGAAATACGACGAAGACGGCGATGTTCTGAGAAGAACATTTAATTGAATTTCATTTACTTATTTTTATACATACATTTCCTAGAAACTAATTTGATGTTGTAATTTAAAGAAAGCTAAAGTCGTTGGGTGAAAGAAATAGCCTAGAAAGTTCTTTAGGTCTAGGTGAAATACTAAAGCTTTGTCCAACGAAAAGCATTGGAAAACGTTATCTCAAAAATGTAAATCGAGCAACATTGTGGTTGCCGCAAACCTTTAAGAAGTTAATACTCGAGAGGTTCGAAAATCGAGCGCACGGTGTATAGCCGACATTTAACAAGAAATGCACAACTTAGCAGTTGCAAATGCAATTTATCCGTATTTTGCGACGCTACGAGTTCGTTCTGAGACCACAACAAACACATTTGGGTGATTCCGTTCGCTTGTAGAGGAGAGGCGATAAACTTTGTTGACAATGACTGATGCGGCGAGTGCCCGATCCGGCCCTGGTCGGTACATCCGTTCCAAATGTGCAATTTTCGAACGTGCTACTGAAAAGGACTAAAGTTTCCCCTTTCGTAGTATTGTAACTCAATTTTGAGACAGTGACACAATGTTGCGCGCGACCCACTTTAACTTGGGACTTATTTTGATATGAGTTACAAACTCTGAAGATTCTTCATTGTGATGTTTTTTTAGATTTTTGTCGTACATTGCTTTTCAGTTCAGCAGCTAAACTGTATACTGACCTTATTTACGCCCATTTGATATGAAGTGAAATAGAACTACTATTAGGTGTTTGTTGAGAAGAAACAGCGCTTGGTTTTACCTGAAACAATAAATAAATATGGTTACGGTCATTCCCTTTATAAAATGTCTTTTTTTTTCGTAGTAGTAATGTAATTCTTGTAGTAACGGCTTCGTTAGTCTAGTGGTGGCAAGCGTGGCTACTGAGCCTGGTCGTCAGGCAATGTTATATTGAGTTTTCACATCAGGATTTTCTTAGTAGCAGCCTTACTTAAACATAACTGGCAAAGTGTTTTAACTATAAGGCCACCTCTGTTTAAACCATAACTAATTTTATTTATTTTTACAAAGTGCCGATAAAACTAGCAGCTGTTAGTTTATTTTAAAACATAAACGTACAGTCGAGCCATTCAAGAGATTATCTCTAGTCTAGATGCCTAGCAGCAAAGTAAGTCTTTCAGAATCCCGTTACTTGCCGCTCATTCTAACCCAGTTGGTAAGTAGTTACAGCAGTTCGCCTCTTGACAATGCCAGGAATCTTAAACTTAAATATAATGTGGGTAGTTCGTACATTAGGGCCGGCAGGCTCGTTACGTGGTTTCAACAACTTACGACGGTAATCGTAAACATTTTGACAGCCCTGATGTTTAGAAAGTTGAGAGGGCTGGACCTCTAATTGCAGGGGATGAGTCCCTGAAGACAGATAAGTTAATATTTCCGTATTATTTCTCGAGACTTTATGTGTTTTATGGAGTTATCAGAAGTTTTAATAGAAGAAACATTGACGTAATCCCTTTTCTTATTCATGTATGTAGATTTCATCCCTTATTGATATCGCTCGTATTCCCTAATAGTGCACCTTCATCTAAAAGAAAAGAAAGAAAGAAAAAATATTGGTTAGTCGCAAATGACGTAGCACTAAAAAAACAAACAAAGCATCATAGATATTTTTAAATTTATACGGAACAAAAAAAAATGCTTAGCATTTTGCCAGTTATGTTTAAGGACCCCGTAATATCGGGATGATAACAAGTGATGAGACGACTCTTATTGAGATTTTTTTTTGAAAAAAAAATAAGCGATATTGACTTGACCCAAGAATCGAACCCAAACGGTATCGCCGCTTCTTCCCAGCTAAAGCTTTCTGAGCAGGCGTTCTTGTGGGCCTGGTTCTTGTAATGTGCCGTTTAAAAAGTGATAATTATTATCAGCCTAAATTGTATAAATTACTTTTGTTTTCTTTTTTTTGAACCTCATGTTTACCTCACGCTTATGGCCACTCGACCAACGTAAACAAAATCAGCCAACATTAGTCTCATAGCGGGGTAACAAGAATGCTGTTTCAGGAATTGAAGAACGGAGTGACCCACAGGCCACTAGTTCACACCATTTAGTGGATGTTTTCGTATGTTTTGATCCTGGACGTACCAGTTTCCTTTAAATGTATCTCTTCACCATTTTTAGAGAAATGATTAAAATAAATTACATCAAGCGATGAGCCTGCCCGGTTTTGAATCCACATAAATTGGGGCCGTATCCGATATATAAATATCGGTCACTATCTCCATATAACTCCCGTTTGATAAAAGTGAGTTTTCAAAAAATCAAGTATAGGGAAATTAATACAGTTTGTTTCTAAGTCAGTTAGCTCTACCCTCAGTCTTAACCATATTTACTTTGCTCTACCAAAACTCTACTATCGCTTGTATATAGTAGAGCAAAGTAAACGGGGCGATTGCTGCTACTGAGAAATCGTCGATAAGTCGTTCTGCAGCACACTCTATAAAAACTTATTATAAGCGCTCTACCAAAAAGATTGGTTCGGTCTTGGCCAACTTAGGACATACGGGTACCTAAACTAAAGATACTATTTACTATAACTATGAATTATTACAAAAGCAAATAACAAGAACTTATGTAAACTAGTTAATAGTAAAAATGGAAGCACATTCATTGAGGTTTCCGTACCAACTTGTGACATAAACAACCATATCCTTAGACTTGGAGTGTTGTTTTTTTTTCTCCACCTCTCCTTCACGTGTCCCCAAAATAAAGGTTCTTCACAGACAGACAGACAGACAGACAAACAAAAGGTGATCCAATAAGGGTTCCGTATTGTTCTTTTTAAAATACCTACCATGTTTTCGGTATGACTTGTGTATATGTAACTTTGAAATTTTTTGACCATGAAGACAATATCACCTCCCAAAGTAAACTTACCTTCGACATATCCTTACTTCCTTACTATAACATTATAAAAGCGAAAGTGAGTTTGTTTGTTACCTCTTCACGCTTTAATGGCTAAACCGATTGTGATGAATTTTGGTACATAGATAGTTGGGAACCAGGAGACGGACATAGGCTAATTTGTTTAAAAATATTTCGGATGTGAGGGAGAAAGAGGGAAGAAAAGGGAAAAGTTAGCGTTGCTATTGCAAATCAATAAGGCGCAAAGGGAACTATGTTACCCCAAATTTAACGCGAGCGAAGCCGCGGGCGAAAGCTAGTACATTCATAAAACGTCTTAAGACCGAAAACAGTGTAATATCAAGACGAAAAAACACTCAAACAAATGGGATTAGATGAACTAGAACCTCACTATATCCCTTTTTGCCTAATCCAATATTCGGCCGAAAAAGGAAGCAAGTAAAATATCGTAAAAATGTAGCTCAATATATCTTTTCTGGACAGGAAATCTCGGATCTTAACTGTGGAGCGGACAGAATTCCTTTTTGGCAAAGGGACTTAGGAGAATAAACAGGTGACCTGCTTCCTTTATGTTGATTTTTTAAGAAATAAAGCTTCCCAGTTATTTTGGAGAGTAACAATCACATTTTTATTCATTTCTGTGGCTGAGAAGTATTGTATTTGCTTTGAAATATAGGAATGGGGGACGCAGTTATTTAGGCTTGGATTTTGTTCGTATTTTTTTTGTTTAAGGACAAAAAAGTTATGGACCATATTTTGGTAAGTGGTCACCAATTAATGTTTACAAGTGCAATTCATAACGCATTTAAAACGCTTTACGACCCTTAAGATAAAATCATGAGCCTATCTTCATATACTTCAAACGCAAACACAGTTAAAACAAAAGAGTCATCAAGATGCAGAGGTAGACAACCTAAAAGCATGACACAACAAAAAAAAAAAGACGAGAAGAACACAAGTACCGATGTTACATCAGCCATTTACAAAACGTTTCAGACTTCAGCAAGTTTCGCGACAATAACAAGCAACGATAAATAGCAAGATAGTGTTTCGCAGCAAAGTTTAGAACCCCTTTCCTGGTACGTGTGTATGATAAAGTTATGAATAGTACTTGTGCAGCGATAAAAACATGAATGATGCATAAACCCTGACCCTGAGATAGTAAATTGTTGTGTATCGGAGAGGAAGGAACGAAATAAATATATTTTAGTACGGAGGTCCCACCTTCCATGTTAAGTAGTATTTCGTTACTAGAAACTTTCCTATAGAAATAATGTCGACCGTGGAGGTAATCCAATTACTTATAATCCTACCGGGGTTGCGGGTTGTTGAAAAGAGATACCGCCACCCCGGAACATAAAGGGCAAAAGAAGGAACATATGTGGGTTTAAGTCAATACAAATCTGGGGAATGTCAGACTTGTATTGACTTTAGCGAAGGGACGGAAAGTTATATAATTTCACATCCGTAAAAAGACTTACTAATGTTTTGCAAGCTTTATCTCAATCACGAGAAAACGCTGAACGATTTAAGTTAAAAGAAGTCCTCATAAAAGTAACTAAACAAAAGTGTGAATTAGAAAACGAGATGGCAATTAACCAAAGTTTTGTTTTCCAGTTCTAGAACATGCTAAACATCTTTTCCAGTCCCTAAATCTAACTCGTTGCGAATACTAACTATGAGGTGCAATGTAATCCTTGTTTTGGCGCACAAGTTACCTAAAAGACCCATGTAATGACGCTCGCGCATACGATGTCTACAGGGAGGGAGTCCCACTAAACTTGCTTGGCAGTGCGCCTTGGCACAGCTGCCTGTTTTATTGTGACTCGGCGCCAACAACCGGGAGATTTACCCCATCTGTAATAGCTTGCCTCGTTTATTAATAGCTACCACTGTTGTGGTCGTATAATGTTTCTGGTGGTTAATGGGCGAATCATGATTTTGATAAATCTGAAATCATTTTGGCTGAACCCGGGTTAGAGTAATGGTTGCTGCAAATGTAAGCTATTATTTTGATGTTTGTGGAGTGAAATGGTGCATTTTGGTATATGTTTGTTGTTTATTATTCTTTACAAGATGGCAGTTAACGGTTGTATTGCGCAGAAATGTTTTAAGAAGCTCTAATAATTCTTTCTCTTCCACTTTTCTTTGTTTCCATTCGTAGCTCAGCGACTTGCCACACACCCGAGGCCCTTTAGTCTAGGCTGCTTTAGTTTCAATTACTTTCTTTTTTGAGGGTGTTAATTATCGGGGTTGCTCGAAAGAGATACCGCGGCCTCGGAACATAAAGGGCAATAGAAGGAACATGGGTGGGTTTTAGGCAGTGCAACACTGACACTCCCCCTTCGCTCCCTCCAGAGCGGGGTAAGTTATTTGATGATTTCCCATCCGCCACAAATGTTTGTTAATTACAGCTATAATTATCCTTCTTTTACTAGTTTTTATTTCAGTGTTGTGAGCTTCCCACTCTTTTTGCAGGATTGCGTTGCGTAGGAATATCAAGTTTCAACAAACTACCAATTCATGAATGATTTGTGTCGCAAAACCAGGCACCGTATAAATAGATGTTTAACCTACGCGACGGTGATGTGATGATCTCTCGTAATGGTGTCATGCAAAGCTTCATCATTAGTCATCGTAGATCATATAAGACAGATAACATTACGCCTGTTAACTTTAAGTGTTAGGCAGAGCTGTGATTTACTTTTTAGTACACCTACCTTTCGCCAGTTATGTTTTAAGTTATATTTAAAAGCCTGGTACGAATCCAGATTTCGTGTTTGCTGCTAAGGAATTCATGATGGCAAAAACCCATTATCAATTTGCCTTATCTGGTTGTCGAATGCAGGACTTAATGTTTAGCAGTCACTACCACAAGGCCAACGGAGAAATAGGAATTGTTAATTTGCTTAAAATTCAATAAGTAAGTAACATATGGATAATAACCTCCCTATAAAAATCCGTAACGATTTTTAAATTCCGAAATTAAGCTATTAAATTAGAGAGAGGTTTTATCCACATGTTACTTAGTTCTTTGAAGTATAAGCAAATAAACTGTATCTTTTCCAATCTCTGATCATGATATCTTGATTAAAATACAACCTACCATCAGGGACAGTACCAACGTCAATAATCCAGGTTATTGAAACATGACAATCCCACATTCCAAAGGCACATTTGTGGGAAAGAGCACTTTTCGCAAGCATAACAAGTTTAGGTTCAGCCATCCATTTACGAGTACCAATGAGGTTATGAAACCATGCATCCGTGCGAAGTGTTCCACGAACCGTGTATCTGGTATTTTGTAACGAGGGTCGAGATAGTAGGTACAGGCACATAATTTCATCATGTAAATAGGCAGAAGGTATGATGAAAACCAATGAAAAGATAGATGAATTGCAGTAATACTGATATGAAAGGAGCCTAAATGATTGCGGTGACAGGGGAGATGGAAGAAAAACGACATCATCTTTAGCATTATTATCATAAGCGCCAGAAAGATGATATGCTAATGATTTTGTCGATGAAGTTAATATAGCAAGGGCTAGATACCGCGGCCCTGGAACATTAAGGGCAATAGAAGGAACATGGGTGGAATTTTTCATCCGCAAAAAATAAGGTCTATTTTTTTCCAAGTAGTGTAGCGGGCGTAGCTACACCGGCACAAAGAATATTAAAACTCAATTTAAAACTTATAATATAAATTCTAAACACTCCATCAGTGATTTATGAACTTCAAATTTTTTGTTAATTTCCTCCTAAACGAACTTAGAAATAGAACCAACACAGATGCATTACTTTCTTGATATTTTGGTAGTATCAAGAGGAGACCTACAGAAGAATACTACTCGGAAAGAAAGATACTACTCGGAAGATAGCAAAAGAAGTTGCTGAATTGGATACGGACAAATGTGGGAAGACCACTGACAAGGCGAACAGATGGTTTCATTAAAGTGAACAGAAGAAACTGAATGGACATGAAATAAAGGCCTAAGTGAAGATATTTGATACCAAATGTAAACAAAAGCCATGCTAAAACCCCATCTAAAATGGCCGCCCGAATGTTGGCGAACCCGTCTTAACGTTGTCATGTTTTTGCCGGGAGAACGAGACATTACGATAAAGGCACAAGATGGAAAGAGCTAAATATTAGATTGTCAACGCCACAGTTGTTCTTTAGGTTAATGACCTTTTGTATCGCTTCTCGTTGGCCGTACTATAGTTCACTAAACATTGGGTGAACAAAGGTTGAAGAAGAGAAAGGAAAAGACTACTCGTACAATTTGCAATCGCTTGTAATCTATAACCAACTTTTGGATTATTCGAGATCTTCATGCATACATGCCTATGTGTGCGTGGGTAGTGTTGCCCGTCGCATGCAGCAGACCTTTTGAATCAACTTATCTATGTTACTTTAGCATGCCCCAGTGTGATAGTGCAGTATGTGGCTTTATTGTCGCTAAAGTAGGTCATATCGATGTCTCGTGCACTTTCTGTTCGCTAAACTGAGGATCGTGATGACATGTTCTAAATTTATGGTGAAGGCGAGGCTTGTTAAATGGTTTTGTTCTTGGAGCATTAGTATTGTGTCGTTATCGTTTGGTTTGATGCATGTTCTGGGTTAGCCATAAATGATTTTTATTCTATGGGTACCGATGAGGCGTTCTGTGAGTGCAGGTTTGGTCTTATTTGCGCGGCGCATATGGCCAGAAATCAGGATATAGGGTTTTGGAAAGAGAATGGGAAGGCCTTAGCCCAGCGGTGATACACTAAACAGGCTAACTCGATAGCCTATTCATACCAGCGATGTTAAATTACACAAACGGAGATTGTCATTATTCAAAACGAAGATTAATAAAATGTACTTCTAATAAATTACAAAATTTTCCTCAATTTTCGTGAAAGACGAAGTAATCGTTGATACAAATTAGGAATAAATTATTCAATTTCTTAGAAGTGAAATTAACAGTAGCCATTAAAATCAACGTATAATTACTTAATTATAGAATATTAAAGTACTCACTGATACGGCTACAGCTGGAACTTATAGGAACGTGATGATTATAAAATCACTACAGTCATACAACTGTTATTGACGGATTATATTTGTAGACTATCTTTTCCCTTACTGCTCAGCCCCCGTAGCCCGCCGCGTGATATCTAACGTAAAATAAATTTAGAAATCATTAAATAACTTATCCCGCTCTGGGCGGAGCGGGGAGAGTGTCAGACTTTTAATGACTAAAACCCACCCGTGTTCCGTATTTTGCCCTTAATGTTCCGGGGCCGCGGTATCTCTTTAGAACAACCCGCAACCCGCAACCCTGTAAAACCTCACAAATTTACTTCTTTATAATACTTATTAGTATTGTAATAATACAACACACACCCATACCCAAGCGTTACCGACTAACAGAAGTAGATGTTTACAAATAATCTGTACCTGTTACTGAGATAAGTCAAATAATACCGTCATTTGTCATAAGGGGATGAGGAAGGGAGAATGACAACATTTCAAATATAGAACTGTAGGTACGGATACATCTTTCTCTGCCGTTCATTTTGTTTATCGTCTTCTTGTTATTTTATAGATAAATAAATTTTTCTTTTTCAAAAATAACGAGGGGTTAAAATGTCTTTTCCGAAAAGCTAGAGGATAAATTCAAGATGCTAAATATGGGAGCAAAACCAAAGTGGGACCATTATGTGGCTTAACTGCTTCAAGTCTAGCGCGGTCCAAACCGAGGAAGAAATAGATCTCCGTATTTATTTGCGACTCGAGTATTCTCAACTTTTTGGTCGTTTTCTGCACAGTCGTTTTTGGAGCCGGTGTACCGTTCTAGTCCGTTCATTAGTTGAAACTCGGCCGAACAGTAATTTCGTGTTTCACCCTTATTCACAATTTCAAACGACAATGTTAGCATTTCTAGTGTACATAACTGGTGTTTAAATCCTCTGTCATTGTTTGCCGTTTTTATTTTTGACACTTCCATTTCCGCTTTTTTTTTGTGTTTGCATTTTAATCTAAATAAAACTCTATGGACTGAATATCTATTGATGTTTTTCCAGTTTTGTTGTTGCTTTTGGCTCGGTTCGTTAGGGTTTTACGCATTATTTTACTAACTTAATTATGAGATGCATTCTTTATGATTTTACTTTTTTTTTGACGATTGTCTGGCAGCTTGAATACTATAAGGGACCTACATAAATGTCCTTTTTTTGGTATTGTTCGTAATTTCGTTGAGCTTCTTGGGTTTTGAGTCGAGCTACACGATAACTGACTGGACAGGTCCACTTAATCTGTGTGGTGCATTTCTTAAAAAGACCATTTCAGACACTAATCTGCATAGTCCTCATATGAGTTGACCAAGATTTTTTGTCTAGACCTTAAAAAAAGACTGACCTCTGGGTTTGTTTCGGCTGTTCCTTCTCAGAGTAGTCGGATACGAAACACCGACCACAACTAGTTTAAAAAAAAAGACGTGTAAAAGTGTTTGTGATAACCTACTTGCAAAATAAACACAATTTAGGTATCATTTACTTAGAAAATGTGACTTTTGCTTTAAACAGCTCCTATTTTAGAATGTATGAAGAGATTTATAAGAGTGACTGTTTTCAAATAACTCAAGAATCTAGAACCTAGTTTGCTAGCTGTAACTTAATTAATTTAATGACGTTGTTAATCAGGTATATAAATTCACGTTTACAACTACCTAGATATAACATTTATAGAACAGAGTTAGTCCAGCTCTAAAGACGTAGAAATCCTACAATTCAGGCCTCTAGGTCTCCCCAAGTTCATTATTCACAGTAGTTAACGTAAATTTAATACGAAACTACGTCGTTGTGCTTAATTGCTAAGTTAGTACGAGTTGTATGTCTTACCTACTCCATTCTTTTCCCTGCGGAGTTGAAATTGCGTCTTCTAATATATGAACATCGATCAAAGTGGTTATACCGGGGCTTACTGTGTTAATTCGTCGGTAATCAAGGGATTAAAGATGGCATTTGTGCATAAGCGATGACTGGTAACTTGCCAATTGTTTTAGCTTGTTGAATACTGATTGCTGTTAACTTCTAAGATATGCTTGCTGTGGAAGCCTTGAGGAGCATGAGAATATCTGATGTGGATAGTAGGTAATCATAGCCTAAAAAAAGAAATTAAAATTATCTTGAACGAAGAAAAACATAATATAAAAACCATTTTATCGAAACCCGCAAACGAACACTACCCACAAGAGTTGTTAAACTTGATGACTTCCAAATTCCGTGGCGCGAATCGGTAAAATATTTAGGCATAATATTAGACAAGACGCTTAACTGGAATAAAAACATAGAATTAACCATAGGTAAGGGTACAAAAGCCCTAAACTCACTAAAACCCATTTTAAATCGCAAAACAACTCTCAGTCCCGCTACTAAACTGCTTATTTATTCTTCATTAGTCAGACCTTGCTTAACTTATGCAGCTCCTGTGTGGTCCAGTGTGGCTGAAGCTAAATACAAAAAACTCCAAATTATTCAAAATAAAGCCTTAAAATTATCCTATAACACTCCATTTCGGACGAACCTTAAAACACTACATAAACGCATTAAATATCCTTTTTTAAAAGACTTCATATTAAAGATATCACGTAAATTTTATTTGCACAAAAACCCATCACACCATAACACACTAATATCTGCAATTGGTAACAGCAGATTAACTACTTTGCCTTACGCTCGAACGTACAATCGATATCGACTCCCCCATCACTACTTCCTAGGTGACGTAACATGACGATAGCTCGCTTACCAGCCGACGTCGCTAGAGCGGCCGTGTATTCGCGATCTTTGCACTAAACTACCCGCTACCTACATTATATTAATATTTTAATCGTTTATTTATTTACCTAACTTAGTATTATAAGAAAACGTACATTTTGTATGTTACTCATGATAAATATTATGTGGGTCCTTACCAAGACCTGCACACTTCTAAAACTTAATCTATAAAAATCAATTAGTTGTTTATTATAAAATAAGGTAATAATCACATGTTTTGATGTTTGTAAAGGCGACATATTAAGCCTGTGTAACTAAATAAATTCCGATTTGTCTACAAATAGAATAAGATCATTTGTAAACAGTTTGTATCTACTTATGCATAAATAAAGACCTTGGAAAATAAAATAATAATAAATAATCGAAACCCGCATTGTTAAATACGTATTCGAAAATCCCATCAAGTGCGAGTCGGACTCGCGCACCGATGGTTTCGTACAAACTTGAGACCTTAAATGGCCCTATCTTTTGACTGCGTGGACTAAGAGGGTTGATTATTTTCAAAACTACAAGGAACCATAGACTTAAGTCTGTGGTTTTAATTTCAACTCGATTGCTCCACGTGTCCCCGAGATAAAGAGTCTTAACAGACAGACATACGGAAACAAAGTGGCATAAGGGATTATAGGAAATAAGGGTTCCGTTTTTTTTTGCGGTATAGATACCTAAATATGATGTCTTGATTTACATTTATTTTCAATATTGGTTGCTACATGTTGTTGTATCACATGTATCCTTATCGACATATTTGCGTTCATATCGGTGTATAAATGAAAATGAACATCGTATTTTCCCCACAACACAACTGCGCCCCTGCATAATTATTTAGCCAATGACACATCCGGGATTACTGTCTCGTTTCATCGTTTCATACATCATTTGTCAGAATGTTGTCGTTTGACAGGACTCCTAATGTCATTTTTCCGCCGGCGTATTCTATTTGTTCAGAACGTGAATTTATGGCATTTGGAAATAGCACTGTTAGTTCAGAAAACCGTTCTAAATTGGAATTCAAAAGGAATATTTGTGATTTAGAATGATTGAATGATGATCGACGGTGGAATGGGATTGTGTTCCGCCTAAAGCATACTTTAGGTGGTTTGCATTCCAAATTTCTCGATTGTATGGTATTAAAACAAGGAAAATAGCAATATATTAAGACCTTCAAACTTAAGTGAAAAGAAAGATGTTTCGAACAACACCATAAAGTACATGGGATAGTGAATTAACTTTCAAGTTTCTTGTTGGATAAAAATGTTTCGAGCCGAACAGGAAAACTTCGCAAGTTTTGTATAAGGCAAAGTATCTCAGTGGGTTCTTCGTTCACAATACTCGCTTCACCAACCTTGTCTTACGTAAAGTTAGCAATTGAATATATTTTGTTGAAGTCGCCACTATTGTGTTCAGACACAAAAGGAACCACGATTTCAAGTATTGATAAAGTCGGTGAAAGATTTCTTTGTTCTCTACACTTTACGTTGATTTAATAGTTCGATTTCAATAATTGATTGCGAATTATTGAAATCTAAACAGCCATTTTTTACTTCAAAGGACCTAACAATGGTTTTTTTTTCGTAAATAATAGTCGTTAATTTGCAGAACCTCGGTCCTTACTTAATTATTGAAAGGAAAAAAATCCGTATTTTAATCTACACTAACAGAAAAAATTAAGGGATCAAAAATAAAAATCCAAATTTTTGGGAAATTTTCAACAGGCCGCAACTTCGAGAGAAATAGTCGTACGGGAAATAAAATACAAAGGAAATTGTAGCACCAAGTGTCCGGTTTTTTAGATTAATTGAATTTCTGGTTTTAAGAAAAAGCACAGCAAGTTTTATTTATTTTTATGTTTTCTGAGTTCACTTTAGGTCCTCTACAATGTGGAATTTTACCAATTCAGTTACTAATATAAAGTTATATGTTTTCTCTAAGGGTAGACGGGCCACAGTAGATGCGGCCCTGTGGACGGTGAGCAATGGGAAGGTCCGTGCCGGGACGTGTCGACGGCGTGTTAGTGTTCCACGCGCCCCTCAAAGAGTTGTCAGCAAAGCAGAGGGGCCGGCCAGGGCCACACGTCGAAGTTGCGGGTTGTTCATAAGAGATACCGCAGCCCGGGAACATAAAGGGCACTAGAAGGAACATGGGTGGGTTTTAGTCAGTACAAGACTGACACTTCCCCCCGCTCCACCCAGAGCGGGGGAAGTTATTTGATGATTTTCCAACCGCAAACAAAAAGAGTAGGGTATTATTAAAAAATATATCCATAAGCAAAAATATATCTTTCGATATGGAAGATACAAGATGGAATAAAAAACTAGATTTCAATGAAATATTAAATTTTTCTTCAATCCTTTTGTGGTTCGGTATGGAAATTACTGAAAATGTAAACTGCTGAAACTTCTAAGCTGTTCGAGGCAGACTTAAATTAGAGCTTGTTAATCAACAATATTAATTTATTTACTCCCCACCATTTCAAAGAAAATTTTATTTTGGCTGTAGATTTAATTTTACGCGAACCCACTTATTTTCTACTGGTTTCCTTAGACGATTCTATTTGTACATTTTAATATTTCAAACAAAATTTAAGTGATTAAATTTATTACTCCTGTTTGCCAATTTCTTGAAATCCCTTTCGGAAATCTCATTTTACTTTTTTTTTTGTATAGTCAGCATCCGCAATTTTCTGCTTCAAAAATACAATTAGCCAACTCCTATATCTTTTATGTCCACATTATTTTGTTGGTTAAAAAGGGCCGTTATTAAAGGTTGCTTTTAAGTCCGATTGAAACATTGGCAATTTTATTGTAAACTAAAAGAATGTATTTTAGGTAGTTTTGTGAAAACAAAGAACACTACCAGCTATACAGCTATATCTATAGTCCAATAAACCTATAGTTCAATATAGCTATAATAATAATATAATATGAATTTATTTGTCAGATAAGTACCATCCAGTATTGTTAGTAAAGACATACACAACTTACAAACTAATGTTAAAACATTAATACTTAGGTCAATTCATTGCATGTCAAAACTTATAATAGATACACAATAACAACACACACTCATTATTTCTGGCAACGGTTTGTAGGCAACACTAACGTCGTCGTCCAGTGTTTACAAATAACGCCATCAGTCCTATCTGTTACGAGCTATACCTATAGTCCCACCACAGGCATTATGACTGAGGCGGTCTGCTCAGCTTGAGCACCGCTGTGTCCTCGCAGAGGCGAACGGCATCGGTGATTTCCGTCCGGCCCTGGTTCAGTCCATGGTCCGGAGCGAGAGGAAATGGGAAGCGGTCCCCTCCTGCGAAGCAGTTATGCTAGTGATGGAGGTGGCCGGACGTCAGGCGCAGCGAGATGGCTATCGTAGATGCGGGTCTGTGGACGGCGAGCAATGGGTAGCTTACCGTCCGTCCGTCTATTGACGACAGGCCGTTTCGAGTATGCCATCATGTTTCACGCACTCCTCAGAGAAAGAGGCCTGCCAGGGCCACCGCCTGCCGAGGTTACACGGTTGCGCTTCAGAACAAAAAGGGCAAAAGAAGAAACATGGGTGAGTTTAGTCAGTAACAATCTGACACTCCCCTCTGATGCCACCCAGAACAGGGTAAGCTATTTGATTCTATCCCACTCGCAAAAAAACGCATAATAACTTTGAATAGTACGTAATTGTCCATTCTAATATCGTATGTCACATGAAGACAAATAGGCAAGACACTACATGGCCACTCTTTTTAAATCAAGTTGGAGCACTATGTGTTTTAGGTGCAATATTGACGCTTCTAAATTTAAATGAGCTCAATGTAAAAAAGTAACATTATAGCCCCAGGAGTGTAAACTTCTACCATTACTGCAATACGTACTAAACATTTAATCAGGTACAAATGCTACAAGTTCTCCTTTTTGTTTTATAGAATTAGTGTCGATGCCGAGCAAGTCTTTTGTTCGTCCCCCCAGGGGCCAAGTACGTAAAAATAACTAACATTTAGATGTTCAGTATGGTAGAACACGTAGGTACGACTACCCAAGCGCCTTGATAATTTCCAGACAGACACGTACCATTCGTTCTGGTATCAAAATAGGTTACTTCCAGTATGAGAACAAAGCCATTCGTTCAATATCAAATTATAAAATGGGGAAGATCTGAACGAGCAAATTCAATAATACTTTTAGATTATTGGATTTGCTCGTCCAAATAATCAAGTTTATATGAAGTAGTAGTTTTGTTCATTAGGTTCCTTCGTGTTTCACTCCTCGTTTTAGAATCTACTCTATTCTCATGAATATTAAATGTAGTCGGAGTATAGACTTATATATGTACCGTGTGTGAAGTGTTTATTCTCTTGTGCAGTGGTACTGACCGGCTCTTGGGACTGTTTCTCTGTGTGCACTATATATGGGAAATACTTGTGTGTACATGGGTTAACTTGTTGACGTTTACCCTCCCTGTTTGTTTCACCCTCTCACTAATAGGGAGTAAGCAAATTGTTTGACCACAACACAACGTAATGTCGTCTTAGACTAAGAACTTAATGGAATTTATGGAATAAAATTTTAGAAACTGTTTGAAAAAGATAAAAGTAATTAATTATAAAATCGGTTCGACATTGATCACAAACTGTTCAAGTAATAACGTTATTAGAAGCCCCTCTCGAGCCAGTCTCAACGAAACTTTATTAGATTTTAAATAACGAACTTGTGCTGTTATCTGCATAGAAGTTTGAGGGGGAACTTTTTCCACAGCAGAACAAACACATTAAAGGATCGCACGTCCACGTCCTGGGGCGAGGCTCGAAGGCGCGATAAACTTGCTGTGCTGACGTTGATTTATGTCTCCGTTTGTTTGTCCCGGAGACAGCCGGCTCCCAAGTCCCGGTTCATCCCGGAATACCGGTTAAGATAAGACGCCTCTAATGCATACTACAAATTACTGGACGAAATTGCTGTTTACGCATATACGGGGGACGGGGAGCGTTTGCTAATTCGTCTGGGGGACTATCTTACCTTATATGCGGAGTTGATTATCCCGTTTCGCTGCGATGCGATAATCATCTCTAACTGGAAGCGGATAAAGTTTTTATTTCTATGAAAGCGTCTAATGGAAACGAGGAAGCGAAATTCGCCGGCGAGAGATGACTTGAAGTTTCGAAGTACAATGAAATACATTTTAGGGGGAAACTCCATATATTTATATTTAGGCTGTTTATAATATTGGTGTGATGACAAATTGGTCCCTAAAGCGGAAAAGTATACGGGGAACTGAAGAAATTTAGAAAAGAAAGGGGCATTTTGTACTTAATGGAACATAAAGAAGTTTAGATGAACATTGTGTTAATAAGAAGTTATTAGAGTCGCTTTATCGTTCTTGATTTAAAGGTCTAGTAAGAGAAGCCTGTCAAGGCCACTACCTGCCAGGGAACCGGGTTGCCAAAAAGAGATACCGCGGCCTTGGAACATAAAGAGCACAAGAAAGAACAGGAAGGATGGGTTTTAGTCAGTAAAAGCGTCGTTCCCACACTGCCTAGAGAGGGGGCAGTAATTTGATGATTAGTCATTTTGTCAGAAAAAAAGGTAGTTTTAGTTTAGTAAGAGTGATATCTGCTTCCATTTGGGTGAAGGGAAAAGCTCTAATAGGTCATAAAATAAAATAAATAATAAATATCTTGGGACAACTCACACACGGCTATCTGATCCCAAGCTAAGCAGAGCTTGTGTTATGGTAACCAGACAACTGATATACATACTTATATAATTTATAAATACATACATATTATAGATAAATTACACCCAGAAACAGAACAAACAATCATGCTCATCACACAAAGTTTGTCCTGGGTGGGAATCGAACCCACGACCTCCGGCTCAGCAGTCAGGGCCACTAACCACTAGACCAACAGGCCCGTCGTTACGTATAGGTCATCCCAATGACCTATACGTAAGTATTGTAGAGATTTATCAAGGAAGCTTGGCTTTTCTAACTGAGCTTTAAAGACATTTATTAAATAACAAATGACCAGATAACCACTTACAAATCATGTATAAATATAATATGACACCACTATTGAAATCCATCAGAAAATTCTCAGTAGCAGTCACGGATTCTGGGAATAGGCTTGCTCCCTTTTATATGGAACTTTTTTTTTAACTCTGCCGCACTCTAGGAACTTCCCCTGTATCGTGTGTGTTTACAAACATTTAAACTCACATACACAAGCAGCCAGACCTGAATAATCATCTGTAGGCAAATATTTGTTCCGTGCGTGTCGCGTGACACGCAGCGCAGCAGTCGATCGCTCAGCCGCTGAGACAACCGTGTAGTCAAACTTTGGATCATAACTAGCAAGATAAATAAAGATGTGGGTCTTGCAGAATGCGACTAGATACAACTCTGTCTAACCCGTCGGGGTCTTTTTTTTTTTCGGGTGGGAAATCATCCAATGACTTCCCCCGCTCTGGGCGGAGCGGGGGGCATGTCAGACTTGTACTGACTAAAACCCACCCATGTTCCTTCTATTGCCCCTCTGCTTTGCTGACTCTCTTTGAGGCGCGCGTGAAACACGAACGCGCCGTCGACACGGCCTGTCGTCAATCGACGGACGGACGGTGAACTACCTATTGCTCGCCGCCCACAGGCCCGACCCGTCGGGGTCTCCAGGCGTGATATTTTGTATGTATATGTTAAATAGGTCTTACATTCTAGGAGCTAGGTTCTACTAATTACCTACTAGATTCGGCCCACGATTTCGTTCGCGTGGCATAGTTACTATGCGCTAACTCTAACTTTAACCCGCGTAAGAAATATATCTTTCTCTCCCCTTTTCTTCCCTCGTTCTCTCCTTTTTCTGACATATAGGCTATGTCCGTCTCCAGGGTCTAAACTATCTCTGTACCAAAATTCATTAAAATCGGTTGAGCCATTTAGGCGTGAAGACGTAACAAACAAACAAACTCACTTTCGTTTTTATAATATTAGTAAAGATTATAAATTTTCAATAGAATATCAACCCCAACACACAACCAAACTCATAAATAACCCAGTATGCAAATCGTACACGAGTTAATGAAACATAAAAAGTTGTCATCGGCGCGGCGGTGACACGGCATGCATGTCGGGTCACAGTGTGTCCACAGTACAGTGGCCACTCCAAACGAGATCTGCTCGCCATGTTTTTTGTTGTTCGGGGCATTTTCTGGTTATTGTATAGATAAAAGCCTTTGAGTTTATGTGGAATGAAATTTTGTGTTTTTCACAATTTAATGTGAGTTGAAAATCGTTTGGATCTCCAGGTTGGGTGGTGTAACCCTAGGTATTGGGTTTTTCATGAGGAGTTTGTTAGTTCTTGTTTGTTTTTAGGGATATTATCAAATAACTTCCCTTGAACTTTTAAATTACAAAACTGTGTCCGTCTCTTTTTTTGGGCATTGCATGCGTAACAACAGCACAACTATGTAAACTTGATGTGTATCTTTTGTCTGTATAAATAAAATTATTGTAATTGGTAGTAGGTATACTGTTTTAATTACCTACAAATCCGTACTTCCGTACTAATATAAATGCAAAAGTAACTCTGTCTGTCTGTCTCTTCTTCACGCCTAAACCACTAAACCGATTTCAATGAAATTTGGTACAGATATAGTTTGGGACCCGAGAAAGGACATAGGATAGTTTTCATCCCGGAAATCCCCCGGAAACGGGAACTATTAATCCAAGTGGACGAAGTCGCTGGCAAAAGCTAGTAATAAATAAGAGGAAAGTTTAACTATGCAGAGAATTGGTCAGCAGAGAGTTTGAGTCTTTCTTCCGAAGAACGAGGACCTTGGAGCAGTGAGACTCGGACGATGTTATGCTGATATTAGGTTAGGCAATAACCTTAACGTAATAAAAAAAGGTTCTGAAGAAAAATTCTTCTAGACAAAGCACGCAAGTCATAGCTGTTATGGTAATACATTGTTATACTACCTTTCATTAGCCGTAATAAGGGGGTGTTAGTAAGAAATATTTGTAGCATAGTTCTTCAAGGACGATGATTTGTAAGTTTTTGAGCATTGAGTACAAAAAGGTATTGTAGGTTCAAGACGTATAGTCTATAAATTAAAGTCGCTTTTCGTATGTCAGTGTGTAATCGGGTTGTTCATCTAAACTGCAAAACGTGACTTTTAACTATTCTTAGTTTTGAGAATTGATTATGAAAAGCTTGGAGACATTTATGTTCAATGTTAATCAATATAATTACTTTATTAAATTAATTACTATATACAAAATAAACATAGACACAAACTAACAATAAAATGGTAAATTACAGGGCGTCAAAAAATTCGTCAAGACATTCTAAATAATATTTTGAACACAATAACAAAACCATTGGCTGACATCTTTGACAGTCATTAAGAAATCAGTGCCCTAATAGTCTAACAATCAATCTTACCAAGGGGTATCGTATTCCCCCCTAAAAACTGGGTTGTGCAGGTTACGTTTCATGTAAAATACTGGTATTTAGTTGCATCCCGTTCGACTGCACGCCGACCCCATAACTAGTTGGGAAAAGGCTAGACAGATGATAATGATAAATGATGTTGTTTTCCAAGTAGGTTTTTATAAACACTTTTACACGTCATTTAAAAAAAGAACTAGATGAGGCTGGTGATTCGTACCCAACTACTCTGAGAAAAAACATAGGTCATAGTCTCTTTTAAGGTCCAGACAGAAGTCTTGGTCAACTTAATGAAGACTATGCAGATTAGTGTCTGAAATGGTCTTTTAAGAAAACACCACACAGATTGATTGATTATTGATGAAAATCAAACACACTTATTAACAAAAACTGAAGAGTTTTAACACGCAAAATCTATGTGAAACAGAGGTTGGCAAGTAAATTAAAAACCTGAAAAAACACGCACATCCAAGCCTACATATTTTACACACAGTCCGATTTTTTGTTAGAAAAAGCAATTTATTTTCCGTATACGGAACAATCCCGTACGACATTGCTCGTTGCACGTTTATCTTCAACACAAAAACCACTCTTGAAAAATGCATTGCGCTTTCCTACGTTAAGTTTAATGGTTGAACGTAGTTTAAAATACACCCTTACTAACAGAAGATAATATCACGTCAGTAATCCGCGAAGGGATGGAACAGGTGACAGTAACCACCAATATTATAAATATACACTTGCCAATTGTAAAAAGAGATTTCTTCCTACTGTATTTCTTTTTATTTTTTGCGGATGGGAAATCATCAAATAATTTCTCCCTCTGAGTGTTAGACTTGTACTGACTAAAACCCACCCATGTTCCTTTTTTTGCCCTTTATGTTCCGGGGCCGCGGTAACTCTTTCGAACAACCCGCAACAACGGACCTTCTACCTACTTCATTAATTATCTTTTTACACTTTCCCCGAACAGTTTTTATGAAACAATAATAGTCTCATCTCACCGTTTTTCACGAGAAAATTTCTTTTGACATTTGATAAGTTTATACATGATATTGTTCGTGTACCTAACAGCATTATAGTACTCCCACATTCCGCCATTTATGTCCACGTCCCAAGTTTAGGGCGAGCCTTTTGCCATCAATGACGGGCCTGTTGGTCTAGTGGTTAGTAACCCTGACTGCTGAGCCGGAGGTCGTGGGTTCGATTCCTACCCAGGACAAACTTTGTGTGATGAGCATGATTGTTTGTTCTGTGTCTGGGTGTGATTTATCTATAATATGTATGTATTTATAAATTATATAAGTATGTATATATCAGTTATCTGGTTACCATAACACAAGCTCTGCTTAGCTTGGGATCAGATAGCCGTGTGTGAGTTGTCCCAAGATATTTATTTATAATGGGGCAAGAATAAAGGCTACAGTCTCCTACTGAGATATTCCTAATGAAAATTGCCGATAACACTTTGACTGCCCTAGGAATTAAACCCAGAGAGAATCCCAACCAGCAGCGCTTACGACTAATAGACCAACGAGTATGGAACAAAAAAAGATTATTGTTGTATGAAAGGCTATTAAAATACAATAAGACTTGAATATCACAATCAGGTTTATGCGATAAAGGAATAAAAAAGGAAATTATTCGAGAACTTCTTGGTTTCATTTTGCACGGAGCACGGAGGTAGCAACTGGCCACTATTAACTTTTTTTAAATAATTTTTTTTTCTGGCTGTTTTTAACCGACTTAAAAAAAGGAGGAGGTTCTTAATTCATCGTTTTTTTTTGTTTGGGTTTTTATTGTATATTCATGGACTAGCTGTTCCCCGCGGTTTCAGCCACGCTGCTCAGCACCTGTTGGTCGCGTTGGTAGCGTGATGTTATATAGCCTATAGCCTTCCTCAAGAAATGGACTATCCAACACTAAAAGAATTTTCCAATTCCAACCAGTAGTCCCTGAGATTAGCGCGTTCAAACAAACAAACAAAAAAACTCTTCAGCTATAGAATATTAGTATAGATAACACAAAGACGCCTGGACCTATTTGCTAAATTATGTTTTAGTTTGATAGGGTATACTTCCCAGGTAGTTCTCAATTTTGTTCGAATTTACATTATATTTGTTTTAATGCTTCGTGGGCCGTCTAGTTACGACAGGCCGTGACGAAGGCGCGTTCGTATTTCACGAGCGCCTCAAAGAGA
The DNA here is from genome assembly GCA_958449745.1 of Ochropleura leucogaster. Lineage (NCBI taxonomy): Eukaryota > Metazoa > Arthropoda > Insecta > Lepidoptera > Noctuidae > Ochropleura > Ochropleura leucogaster. The sequence continues at coordinate 14,195,921 of OY288206.1, read as the reverse complement.
TGTCAGAAAAGCAGAGGGGCCTGTCATCACCACCACCTGCTAGGGTTGCAGGTTGTTCGAAAGAGATATCGCAGCCCGGAATATAAAGAGGAAAAGAACGAATATGGGTGGGTTTAGTCAGTAAAACTCTGACACTGAAGTAACTTGTTGATTTCCCATCCGTATAAAAAATACAAACATTGACTGTTAGGTTTCATAAAAAACCAAAGTAAAGTATAGTAGCAGTACCTACTAACTAGGGCATGTAAAACCCAGTATCGGACTCATAGTAAAACCCGGTTTTTCCCGGGTTTAAACACACACAAAACACTCTTTAACAAAGCGGGTACTCTACACAGCAAAAACTGTTTGTGTATTTGAGTTAAATACAAGGGTTACTACGACAAAAAATTATCAGCCTGCCGTACGTAACCAGCCCAAAAAACAAAAATAAATAAATGCGTGTATGTAAATCGCTGTAAAGGACGTCCAGCTTAAATTGGTAGATAGTCTGGTTAAGCTACATAAATTGTGGTTACATTCGGGTTCTCAGTTAAACACTGGCGAGCATTTTAAATGGTCCTGCCAAATATTTACAAGTATGAAATTATTACAACGTTGAACGCTGCTCGGCGTTTCGTTATTGAAAATATTTCAATAACTCGTTATTCCTCGCTGTTGTTATTCGCTGATGCGTACGTTTTAATTTAACTTCTGTAATGTCTCTGTAAATATCATTTTATGTGTACTTAACATTATTGGATTTAAATAGACGGTGGCTTGGTGATAGCATTTATTTCATGAAGTAAACGATTCAAATCGGTTGTCACAGCCAGAAACTTCAAATACACATTTCGTTTTCGTAGCATCCCTATTGATTATGAATCTAACTAAATTGCATAATGTTGCAACTGCACAAAATCTTTTCAACAAAAGACTTTGCTGCAGTTTTGCACAACACGAACTTGCTAGGAAATCTTAAAATAGAATATGGATCCAGGTTAGCTGCAGCAAAGAAAACCTTGATAATAATTAATCTAACTAAATTGCATAGTGTTGCAACTGCACAAAATCTTTTCAACAAAAGACTTGCGATCCTGTTAAATCTTAAAATAGAATATGGATCCAGGTTAGCTGCAGCAAAGAAAACCTTGATAATAATTAATCTAACTAAATTGCATAGTGTTGCAACTGCACAAAATCTTTTCAACAAAAGACTTGCGATCCTGTTAAATCTTAAAATAGAATATGGATCCAGGTTAGCTGCAGCAAAGAAAACCTTGATAATAATTAATCTAACTAAATTGCATAGTGTTGCAACTGCACAAAATCTTTTCAACAAAAGACTTGCGATGCTGTTAAATCTTAAAATAGAATTTGGATCCAGGTTGGCTGCAGCAATGAAAACCTGCTAAATTGGAGACTCCTTGTAATCCTTGTTAAAGTGGTGCTATCCACAAATGATGGGCCACTTAATATCGTGTCCTGTTGTTTGGTCATTACATGGACTGGTGGACGTTACTGAAGGCCAAACTTGTGACTCAGTTTTGGGTCGATACAATTTAGATTGCCATCGACACGCTTAAAAGAAAATCACAGGAAGTTAAAGCAACTGAAAACTGTCCGTCAAAAATATGATTTGTCTTGTTTTTTACAAGTATTTTGGGGCCAACGTTCAATCAAATCGTTCATCCGGTCAATGTCAGTATTTTCCTGGGTAACACAATACCCCTCATGTTGACAATAATGTATTCAACTGATAACGTTACCACGTTACACATAACGTTACTTTAATAAACAATTTTAACGGTTTAATCACTTCGTATAACCGAGTCCACGCGATCTCATAAATTACTCGAGAACCTTACATACAAATGAATTTCTTGAAAAGGTCGTAGAAATTAGAAGTTCACGTCAGTGTCCGGTCACGCAAGTCCAAAACTCTTTGTACATATTTACCTGTTGTATTATTTAACCACGGTGGTTATAACCAAGTTGTAATTCACTACTCGCTCCCTAAATAATAACTACCTACGTTATACGGAACCACCCATATAAGTGCCGGGGCTGAAACTTTTATGACAGAAATAGGGACAAACACGCGCCGTTTTGAGTGTGTAGTTGTGTACTGGTTGCTTAATAGTTGCAGTTTGTTTCAGAGGGACGATAAATACTTACCCTTCGTTTTATCAGTGAATGAAACATTTTGTTGAACCTGAACATTTTGGTCGTAAACTCTACGGAGAATTTGTGCTCAGCAACCTTTACCCTCATTTCATTAGGTCAAACAACCTTTATTCTGCAAAAGTGAATTAGGTGCAGCCTTGAGAAAAACCTCACGTAGAAAAACACATTTATCTCGAAACAGGAAGAGGGGCTTAAAAGATTAACTCGGGAAGCAACTCTCCTCGGTTTTAAAAAAAGAACGTTCCGAGGTCTTGTGTTGTGAAATGGAACACGTGAAAGTGGCAGTCCATAGCTTGTAATTAACAAACGACTGACAGGGAACACGAAATTCGAATTTCGAAAAAAAAAACTGGGGATCATCGAACGAGGACCTCTCATAAATCGGCATCGGCAGGCGTGGAATAAAATAATCGAGTGACAACGCGCTCGCACTGAGCGGCTCGATCCCTGATATTCCATGCATAAGCAATATAAAATGTTATTCTGTTCTGGTGAATAATTTATTCTCGATTGTCACCCTTGTCGACATCGAAACCGAACTTTGTTCACCTGGTGTTCGATCAAACAATTACACTTGTTTCAGATATTGAGACTGATTGATCTACATATTTTAAATATTTTTTGGAAGGCATTTTTAATGTAACTCACATGGAGAGTTACTTATGGGATGCCTCAATAAAGGGCCAAGCATTTGTTCGGTGCTTTTTGATCATATAGTTTTGTTTGAAATTATTCTTGTAATTGTCATGAAAAGGCAATGTTAACGAGGCTCAGTGAGAAGTCCAAAAACAAATCCGAAATGCTATAATGTCATGAATTGATGAATAGCGTACGCGTTAAGAATAACGATCATTATAATTCATTCGGTTTCTTGTTCACTAGTTCCCCGAAACTCGTTGTATTAATCAAATCCTAAGAAAGTTAATATTTAAAGTGATACAGGCTGAAAGTTTGTAAACAAAAACGGCGCGGACGCTTCGACGGAACCGAACGAAAAACTTGCTCAGTTGACATTGATTGATGTGGCCGGCAAACGCGCTAACGCCGACGACCATTTTACTGGACGTACATTCTGAATACCTATACTTATTTGTAATTTGGTAACAGTAGGAATTTACGCAGCGGTAATTTAATCGGTAACAGTAAGAATTTACGCGGCGATAATTTAATTTGAAAGTCTCATGGTGGTTATATTACTCTCAGGAAAACTTTTGAAAACGAAGATGAGAATGACACAGTGAAAACGTTAATAATAGTCCTCTTTATAAACTTCAATGTTCGCATGCTCGCGAGTGTACCTTTTGATAGCTTATTTGCATTTTGGCAATGATGTTACTCAGGATTTCGTTAAGCTGACGTGTAAAATGGCGTTAATCTCTTATTTAAATACTTAGTAATACCCCGTCCATTGTGTTTGCTCGAATGTACCGGATTATGGAACATTCGAATAGATGTAACGTCGTCACGGTAAAATCAAACATAACGCTTTTAATAATCTTATTATTCAGGCAAGTGATGATTAAGGGTCTCTTTTGCCGCGACGTTTTTTCTCCGCGTTCATTGGTCGATTGATCGTGTGTATGTCCCGACTTCGCAAGCCCCGAAATAGCAGTTATAATTTTTTAATAGAAAATGAATTAGGTACTAGGTCAAGAATTATTTTTCCACCAAGTCCTTTAAAGCTTGTTTTAAGCTTTGTTATTTTATGTAACTAACTAACCACAGATACAGATCCAACTTTCCAAGACAAAATCCTTCGGAAAACATCATAGAAAAACACGATTGAAATCGAAGGATTTTTGTAGTAAAGCTTCAAAAATCCTTCGATTTCAATCGTGTTTTTAGTTTATTTTTTAATGTTGTGTGCACTTGTGGCAAGTGCAAAATATAATGTGTTCTTTCTTTCTTTCTAAATTAGTGTCACCACAATCGTGTTTTTTTTTAACGAGCCAACAAATGTCCATTATGTTTTGATATTACCACAGCATTTGTTGATAAGATAAATATTTTCATACAATACTTTTTCATGGTGTTCTTTGTTATATTTCTGGATTTTCATTGGAGAGTTCCAAAAAGGTAAAACCTCGACTTAAAATGTTACGTATAATTTTCATTCATCATAATATTCGATATTTTTATATCAGCAACAGTAACAGTCGAAAGAAATCTCCGAATTGAGGAAAACACTCAGTTTCTTCCTATTTCGTAACAGTCTGTTTACGTACGAAGGGAATTAAATAATAGAGATATAATAAATACGCAAGAATGGACTTTAGTTATCAGGACAATATTTATTCACACAATAATATAACATTTGTTGACACAAAAGTTGATCAACAGCTAGTTTTTGGTGCCTTTCACAACTAAAATGAGGTTTTCATTAGTTATGAGAAAAGTCGCATAAAATCAAAATTTACTGGTACAGCTCAGTTTTACTGGAAATTGGATATAAATAAAAGTTTCATGACCACTATTTTCGAATTTATTTTGTACCGTTATCTAATTTCTTTTGTCAAATGATACTTACGATATAATTAATAATTTGTAGCTCAAATTTGTTTCCAGTATTTTTACGTTGAAAGCAAAAACGGAGTCTCAATTTACAGCAATTTTCTCTACTTCGCACAACTCATAATTACGTTCTAAGTCTCTACAGGCAATCGACTTTTAGTTGACTTGTTGCACCTCCTATTTCAGGAGCCATACATCTTCAAATTACCTTTTATTTGACATTCATTTACTTTATCTGTACAACAAGTTGTAGTAAAGCAATTTAATCAAACTACGGCCCTGTGACTGGAATTCTAAATGAAAATTTGTAAAAGAAATAGTCGTGAATGAAGAAATCTTTTCGTTTCTAGCTACTCAATTTTATCTGGACTGGGTTTCCGATAAATATTTAAAGCTTTAAAACATTGGGACAGTAAAATCACACGATTCATGTTCTTGCATTAAACATGGCGTGTTTTTTTCTTCGAAAGGTTCGAGGATGTTGGGGTATGTGCATTTTGTATTATTTTGCTTCTCTTCGTTAAGGAATTTAAAATTAACATCACAAGGCATTTTATATGAATGTCATTCGTTTAATCTGGTCCTTGACAGTGTCATCACGGTCCTGTTTCAGCTCATTAAATAAACCGGATCTGTTGATGAATAAATTAAGAGCTTGATTACGATATCGTTTTTTTTTTTTACGAAATGCATCGGCGTTAACTGGTTTGCATTTTCGATCGCATTCTAGAAAATTGTTGGCAGCACATATTTTATTTGGAGATAGTTCTTAATTCAAATGTTAATATTGGATATTGATGCTAATTTGTCTATTGACTGGTATTTTAAATACCTACAATCACTACATAGTATAAAACAAAGTCACTTCCCGTTGTCAGTCTGTCCCTATGTATGCTTAAATCTTTACAACTACGCAATGGATTTTGATGAGTTTTTTTTAATAGATAGAGTGATTCAAGAGTTATGTTGATATTATAATATTAGTAGATTAGGCACTAAATATTATAAGTATTATATATTTTGCATCATTGTTTGAGTCGAAAAGTATCCTATGTTTTTTCAAATAAAATATTTTCTTTTCTTCTCTACTAAGAAACAGTTTTCATAAACACGCAAACAGAACTATTGTTGAGACTTTCTAGTTTTATTCACAAATCACGCAAACTGTTGTGTTAGGAGTCTTGCGTCATTTTTGTACTCCACTCAGTCCCTTGACATTCCATTCAACGCTTCACGTAAAATATATTCAACGGATAGAAGAGCGATTACTTTGATTACACTTTCCGTTTACAATACCCCAGCCGAAGTACGCTCGCATTGTTCTTTAATAGGCATTAAGAGGTTTTCAAAAATAACCATTTTGTTTAGATGGGATCCATACAATACGCGTTACAATGAAAATGGCTGTTGAAATTCTCAGTGGGAGAAACTGCCAAGGTTCATTAAACTCTTCGGGGTACGAAATGTTTAGGGAACCGCAAATTATTTGTTTAAAGTGCTTCTATGTATTCAGGATCATTCGAGGGTACATAACATTCTACGGTTTACCGTATTATTATACAATACAGCGATTGTAATTTGTTTTGTTTGCCCAGAATTTACAAGCCTCCCCCAATCCCGGTTGGCAGCAACGAAATCAAGTTTGATAAATGTGATATGATTTTGCAGTTGATACAGCATAGTGGATTGTAGAGGCATAATGCACAAGGTTGAAACATTCATGATGATTACGTACATAAATTTCCCTGTTACCTGCGCGTAAATGGTTGATTTATCACAGTCGTACAGAAGTTATGTGTCGCAGTGTTTCGGGTCACCAATTATATTTGCATGTTCGTGCAAATACATTAGTCGAGAGTGCGTGATAAATGACAGGGACGATGAAATAAAATTACATCATTTATACTCCATTGGAATACCGATTTGATTTCTTTTTTTGTGGTTACAGATTGTATCTTTCTGCATACCTATCTGGTTTACTGTCGTTTAAATGTCGAGTTGTTTTGTATTGCGTTTAATTGAGACACAAGACAAAATCAATTAATTAGCAAACAATTTTTGATATAATAACTTGTAAGTCTTATAATTTCGATGAATGTAGCATTCTTTACACTACCCTAGTATTGTTTCCACTAAACATTCCAAGGAAATTTGGAATTGTGAGAGATAATGAACGGTAAGCCGTTATTTTATGTAGGTTGATAAATCGATCAAGTTATTTCGTGAAAGTGCTGAGCTTTTATTATTAAAATATTTGACTTTATGCACTATCATTTCGTTTCTGAACTATTAGAGGACATATGTAGGCACATCCTAACGAATATTCTTATAAGACGTTTGTAAAAAAAAAACTATATTTCTAATAAGAAAAAGATCTTAAAATCCTCATTGGCTCCATTTATGCTTCGGGTATCACTCCAGAATCTATGTTTTCTTAATGTTTTCCGTGCAGCACAAGAATTAGAAATTTTGGCAGAATTTATTGAACCGCGGTCTGGTACGTATTTCTTGAAATTGTTTGCTTTGAAAGACTTTTATTATACCATACTGTTGTCCGAATAAAGATCATTTCATTCTAGATAAATATGAGATTCGAACGCAAGGGTGGATCTCGATGTCTCACCAAGTTTAAGTAGCGATTGTGGACATGTATCAATATGACTGCACCAATTAGAATTATTTCTAATTAGCATTTCATTATTACAGAACAAGTGGTCTGATTCTTGTAACAATCTGTTTGGCTTTGTTTAATAAAGTTGTAAATGAAAGATCGACGATTTGGATAGCCCAAAATGTCACCTTCCTTGAATAATGTCTGCTGTACCCTAACAGAGACGGTTTATTTTCGTTGGATCCCAGTTTTTGATCCCATTTTTTAGGTATTAACGATGGGTCCCATTTGATATTACCATTGAATCCCATTTTAAGACAACATGTGTACATTTCAGAAGAAAAGTGATTTACTCACTAGTTGGAAGCCTAGCGTGTAATTTTTTCATGGTGCATTAAATAAATAAATATATGAAATGAGAAGTTGATTAATCTCTAATTATGATATCGAAGTCTCTCAGACAGTTTTCATTAATTTGCACAGATTAAACAGGAAACTCGTAACTCCATATTATTCAATTACCGTAAAATTGTAATTAAGGATGGAAATGATGAAAGTACGAAAAGAGGAATCGTTTATTATTCTGTTAATACTTTATTAAAAATGTTTCACTGGTCGTTCGCAGTACAATTTTCGAGGAGGGATAATTGGAGATCTGACTGGAACAGATACATTATGTAAAAGGATTTTGCAGGTTTATCAACAAAAAGTAAAAATAAAACAAGCAATAACACTTAAATAAATGTACGGGATTATCTACGAAAGCGTAACTAGGGCGATGTACCTTACCTTATGTATAGGAGTCCCCCAAAAGTCGTTGAGGAAAATGTTTGATATTGGAGTCTGTGGTCTCAAGTCTCTGTTCTCTTTTATGGCACTTATGTCATCGAAGACGAAACCGCAGTATAAACAATTGTGGTAGACGAGTATGCAGGCGAGAACCAGAATAGCACCTAGACCACGGCGCGGGGGCTCGGGCAAATCCTCAGGCATCTGATTTTGACCCGTCAGGCGCCGTTTACTACGACCAGTTCTGGTTCTTACTGCCGACATCACTCCTCCGAACCTACACACGCCACTCACGCGGTCCATCATGTATGTATCACATCGGCAAACAATTATTATTTACTAATCAACACGAAACACAATTGAGAACAGTTCCTAATATGTAAAGTCATTTACGTAAAAGCAAAACCGAGCCGCCAGAAATGTTTAGGAGCTAGCGAAAACACAATCACGAATAGAGCCGGGGTAATAAATTTTGCTACACAAAATCAGAGATTAAAAACGACTAATACGGAGAATAACACTACCGAACACTATAAACAGAGCGTTATTGTTAATGTTTAGGTTATAATGAAGCACATGTCACTATGTTTTTTCGAAATAATTTCATTTGACATTTATGTGATAGTTTCGTTCCGACGCGCGTGGACACGCCCGCTCACCGGGCAGATTCGCCGACAACTGCCGAAGAGCGACGAGCGAATGCCGCGTCAAGTCACGTGACCCGTCGTTTTACTGCGGGTCGTTTTGAACTAGCGCATGCGCCCCAGTGCTCTGATGGGCTGGCGGCAAAATATTTTGTGTTTATAAGTGTTGATTATTATGCATAAGAATTATAAAAATAAGATGCGAGAGTATGTGGGTACTATTTTTTTACTTATATTGAAGTACAAATTTAAAGAAAAAACTAACTGGTTTATGTGCAGTTGAGTGCACATTTTTAAAATTTATTCCAAAAAATTTAATGTCGAACCCATTATAAACTTATTTTCACCACAGATGATTCAAGTGCAGTGGCATATTATCGCAATTTGATTACCCTACGGTATTATGGGCGCATGCCCGGAGGTTGGTAGCGGACGGGAGGGGTCGGAGTAAATGTTGATGACGACATTTGGTCGGGTTCGGGAGACTGAGATGAGAGCGCTCACGGATCGGAATACGCGCTTCTCTATTATCCGAAAATTCGAAATCCAAATTTCGAATATTAGACGCTCATTTCCCGAATATTCGGTACCTACGATCGAGATTATTTTAAAATATTTCGACGGCTCAACGAATCAACCTTTTATTTCTGGAATACATTATTTTCTTACTTGTACGTTTTTGTGCGAACATGTTAAAGCTGTTTGTCACCCGTTTTTATTTCTTTTGCATCAACTGTACCGAATGATGAACTGTGTTAATAAATAAAAGGTTTTTCATGTCGTGGAGTTTGGTCGCATTTTAAGAGTAAAGTTAGGCAATCCCTCCGTGACTTTTTTGAAATGGAATAATATTTTTGTCGTAAATCAATGAACCGGTGTAATGTTGTAGAAATACGTGTATTTTTGTTAAGTCTGAATTTCTGAGAATTCATTCGGGAACGTTGAAAAGAGAGTCGACAGCGGAAACTTGAGCATTTACTGACTTGATAAAATGTTATGTAATTGGCACAAAATTTATTGAATGTATAGATGCACACAGCGTCGTAACAGAATTAACATTTCCAGTATATCATGGACTCGGTGTATGGGGTTCACCGTATAATGACAGATTTACATAAACTGGTTTTGTATAGTTTGATGTGTCGCCTTGTGTACCTGTTTGTAATGGAGGAGTTCGTTTCGAATTAAGAACAATCTTCAGGTTAGACTGCTCTTGTCTAGTTTGGTTTTTAGACGGGTGACACATTTCAGAGATATAAAGAGTTTCAATAATCACGTTAAGTTTTGGCCCCAGAATAGAAAAAAATATACTTTATGACACAACAAAATTGAAACAACTTTTTTACAAATGTTGTTAACTCCGTGGTTACAATGCCGGTATTATGGGTGATGGTGATACCTTCCAGACAACTTTTTGATGGAATGTACGAACATAATGAATTATAAAAATCGGCCCAGGAGATTAGTTTGTATAGTGCTTCAAAGGAACAAACAAAGGTACATACATACATAGACTGATGAACACGTCGCCCTTCTTTTCGGCGCGTAGTCAGGTAAAAATATTACGGTCAAAGATCTACAAATGACAGCTAGGAAGCTGTCATTTGTAGATCTTTGACAGTCGTTAGAGGTCATGAGGAAAAGGACGTCAGTGGCCCAAGAGTTTTACAACCCTTTTGAAGGGTAACCGTAAGGGTATTGAAGGTCCGGCCCTGGTTCAGGCCATGGTCCGGAGCGAGAGGGAATGGGAAGCGGTCACCACCTTCTGCGAAGCAGTAATGCTAGCAAAGGAGGTGGCCGGGCGTTTGAGGGAGAGAACATCTGCCCAACCCAGCCGCCGCGGGAGACGCCCATGGCGCCGGGCGCCGCGAGACGACTCCCGGCCACCGTAGATGCGGGCCTGTGGGCGGTGAGCAATGGGTAGTTCACCGTGCGTCCGTCGATTGACGACAGGCCCTGTCGACGGCGCGTTCGTGTTTCACGCGCGCCTCAAAGAGAGTCAGCAAAGCAGAGGGGCTTGCCAGAGCCTCCGCCTACCGGGGTTGCGGGTTGTTCGAAAGAGATACCGCGGCCCCGGAACGTAAAGGGCAATAGAAGAAACATGGGTGGGTTTTAGTCAGTACAAGTCTGACATGCCCCCCCGCTCCGCCCAGAACGGGGGAAGTCATAGGATGATTTCCCACCCGAAAAAAAAAGGGTATTGAAGGGGAACCGTATTACCCATTACTAACTGGGCTGTGGTGGTCAGATAGGCAGCCACCCCATGTAAAATTCTGGTGTCATGATGCATTTGGTTAGACTGGACGCCTCCCCAGACGGGAAAAGACTAGGCAGATGATGTTAAACTGACATGGTTATTAACATTATTTATAACATTTAAAACGGGATATTTACCATGTTTACTATTTATTTTGAGTTTCAGATATCTTCTAAAAAGACCATTTCAAACACAAATCTGCATAGTTCTCATGTAAGTTGACAAAAAAATTTGTCTGACCCATAAAAGAGACGACTGAAAAGATGACCTCTGTGTTTGTTTGTTGAGTTGTCTAATCGGGTACAAAACAACGGTTATCTAATTATCTATTCTATTGCCATCAAATTTTAAAAAAGACGTGTATAAGTGTTTGTTAAAACCTACTTGCAAAATAAACATCATCTATCTCGGTGCAGTCGCACACACCATGATTACGGATAAACGAAACTTATTACGGGTGGGTGTTTATAAGCAGACAACACGGCCCACTCTCTTCCTGATTCGTTTTTTGCGCTCGGTATCGGTACCACTGTCACTCACAAACTGGGTTCTGGACAATCGAAACTCAATGTACTATATAGGTACTGTCGTGAACTTTTGTCGGCACTCTTTTGTTTTTAATATAATCGGACCAGTGGATTTCAGCTCTTAACAGTCGAATCCCATCCTCCCGGTTGAAGTTTGTATACTTGGTAATCTCAATTTCTTCTCTTAACAAACTATGTAAATAGTGGCGTTCGACCTGAAGGTTATGCGCTGATAGGGGAGAATGGAAAAAGAAAACATGATGCGACGACCCCAAATAGAATGGGACAAGGGCAGCAAAATGATGATGACACGACCTGAACTAAAAGAAACACTGAAAGAGCTAAAAAGTACACGTCAAGGCGAATCAAACATACCCAAACTCTATAGAAATGTGTCGTTTTATTACGAACTTCCTAAGGCATCCTACCAGCTTCATTATCAGATCCTGGATACCATCTAGAAACAAAGTACTCATCAAGACGAATCATCCGAGCCCAAAGTCAGTTTATGACGTTTTATAGCGGAGTTCTTATACCAACTTCCAGCTCCATGTGATTATTATAATATTGGACGTCACGCGATATACAAAGGTATGCGTGCAAAATTTCAGCACAAGCGGAAACTGGGAACTGTGTCAAATTTAACTTGCATCAAACCAAATCAATTCAAAATATTATTATTTCACATGCCTACAATGGCACTAATAAAAACGTCGAGAAAGGGTGCACGGTTGGAGTTGGTCGTTGCCCATGGAGAAGAACCGGCAAGAAACTCTATTAAAATCATTTGGTTTTACAATGTTGTTGTTACAACGTTAGGTTTTCAATGACAATAAGTCATTGTTTACTTTATAAAACTTAAAAAAGATGAGAAGTTAGCAAAAGCCAAGTCAGCATAATACCACCTGAACAGACATAGTTATATGTATAAATAACTATGTCTGTAACAAGCTCTTGTTCAACTTGCAATATATAAATATTGCAAGTTGAACAAGAGCTTTTAAAAAGAATTTTGACGTTAATTGGTTAAGGAACCGACCACCTATCCTCTATGTCTCCCTGATCTTTAGGCTTGTAATATGATGTGTCTGCTTCTGAAACATCAAACTCTAGCAACATTCTTTCTGATTTCTTGTATTCTCCGATTGCGTCAGTTTTTTATTTGCCTCACACTAGGAATTTCTCGTGTATCGTGGGTGCGTTTACAAACATTTAAACTGACATAAACAAACAGCCGGACAACTATCTGTAGGCCAGACAAATATTTGTTCCGTGTGGCGATCGAACCCACGATACGCAGAGCAGCAGTCGATCCAACCATGTCGTCAAAGACTTGTACTAACTAAAACCCATTACTGTTCCTTCTTTTGCCCTTTGTGTTCCTAGGTCGCGGTACCTTGATTGCAATAGGGGCACCCTTTCTACGTGAAACATACACATAATCGTAAATTGGGGGTGTATAACGGGCATTTCTGCTTAAATCTTTGATGATGACAGGAGTTCAATTATTATGATGATTTTAATATATTTATAAAATTAATAAAGCATTGTGTTTATTGATTGTAATACATTTTTATTAATGTATGCTGTTTTGACTTCCGTACGTTTTACTCACGGGTTCACCACTGAAAACCAGCGCTGGGCTGTGGGCTCCCATGGCACAGTATCATTCTGAGTGACCTACCGGTCGCAGTCACGACGTGCAAGCTATTTTTTTTTATTTTGTCCCATAAATGTATTTGTAAATGTTTGTAAAACTTTGCATGTTTAATGTTTATTTTTATTTTTTGTTATTTTGTGTGCTCGTCGTTATTTGGGACTAATAAATGTTTTTTCTTTCTCTTGATGAAAACATAGAAAAAAAAACATTTAAAAAAACATGTAACATTTATTATTAATCTAGCATTTACGAAGCCTTAGCATAATGGTTATCATTAAATTATTAATAAAATCCCAAGGAGCAATACTTTTTCATATTCGGATAAGAAATAATATTCAAAAGCGAAACTCAAGGGATTCCATTCCGGTAAAACCGTTCCTTCATTTTCGATGACCCCTGACACGAACATTGAGCATGTAAAAACTTAAGACACGTGGGTAATGTTTTCCTTATTCTTTTACCCTCAATTGAATCCATTTCCCGAAGGATACATATTCAATTACTAAGTTGGTATTGACGGAGGCAAAACAGTTGGGTAATTGCGTTACAGACTAAAGGTTAGGCCATATGTGGGTACAGTGAACGCGGCTGTGGATACTAGACTGTGTCAGAACAGATATTATACTACAACATATTGATATATTATGCTACCATGAGTTTAAACCAGTAGTATTCGTCGCTAGTCGATACCGAGGCCGTAAATTTTTTGTATGGCAAATTTAACGCCTCTAGCGGTCACTCGTAGAACCAAAATCGAGAGTTTGAAACATCATGTAAAAAACCTATCGAATAGGAACTTACTAGTGACTAAAGTTTACGGCAGTTTATAAACGAATCGCAGATGCTATCGGTAGCGGCGACCTGTCGTGCCCGGCCCTGGTTCAGATCATAGTCTGGGGTGAGAGGGGCTGTGAAGCGGCCACCTACTTCAGCGAAGCAGTCATGCTAGAAAAGGAGGTGGCCGAATGTTTGAGAGAACTTCAAACCAACTTAGCCGCCGCGGGAGACGCTCCGGTCTTCGGGAACCGCGAGGAGACTTCTGGCTACCGTAGACGCGGAGCTGTGGCCGGTGAGCAATAGGTAGTTCACCGCCCGCCTGTCTAGTGACGACAGACCGTGTGTGTCGTGTGAAGGCGCATCCGTGTTCCACGCGCGCACTCAAAAAGATTTCAGCAAAGCAGAGGGGCCCTTCCTGGGGTTGCGGGTTGGTCGAAAGTGATACCGTGACCCCGAAACACAAAGGGCAAAAAGGAACATAGATTGCATGAGTTTTAGTCAGTAAAAGTCTGTCATTCTCCCAAAACCCCAAGGCTTTTGGACCTTACCATGTAATTTTTAATTTACCCTACCTATAATCGAATCATTAAAATTATTGTATACACGATATATTTAAATGGTTATTTTCTTTCGCGAAAGCTTCCACATATGAAAAGGTAAACACAACGCACAAGTAATATTTCCAACATGTTTATTAAAATAGATTTTAAACATGTTTAATTAAATATCATTGTGTGATCATTTACGGCTTTCATATAGGATGGGGACGTGTTCTGGTTTACAATGGCCTGTAATGAAAATGTTGCAAATAAATGGCTCGAGCTTTCCTACGTTACACCCGGCTATAGTGGGTATGTGTTATTTATTCGTGTACATTTTTACTTCATGTGTTGGAAAAGTGACACGTCAGTTTTTTGGCGTGTAGTTGTTTCTTTTTACCACGTTTTTGTTAGCTTCTAGACGTTACTATGTAAAGAAATCTTAATTGTTTTTGACTTATTTTTCAGTATCTGATTGAGCTAAAATTTGGCTTAAATATTTATTAGGATGACAATGTACGGTTAATTAAGTGACGTCATTCTAAATCCAATATGGCGGTTTCCCAAAGATGGCGGATGAAAAATGAAAGAACTAGTGAGCGGGTTAATGGTGAGCAATAAGTTGTTCAGACCGCGTCCGTCTAGTGACGACAGGCCGTGTCGGCGGGGCGTTTGTGTTCCACGCGCGCCTCAAAGAAATCTCAGCAAAGCAGAGGGACCTACCAGGGCCGCCGAGATAACGAGGCCCCGGAACGTAAAGGGCAATAGAAGGAACATGGGTGGGTTTTAGTCAATACAAGTGTGACACTCCCTCCCCGCTACGCCCAGAGTTGGAAAGTAAAAAAGGCCACTGCGAACGTAATGGGCAAATGAAGGAACATGGGTGGGTTTGAGTCAAAAATTTGATAAACCTGTTTATATTAAAATTATGTTTCAGTAACACTTTAAGAAGCTGTTAGAGCGTTAAATTGTTGCAAACAAATTAGCTGGAACATCAAACTGGATTTAGTTGAGTGTATTATGATGTGTTTAACCAGTGCTCGTGAAAACACATTGTGTTACATAAATTGTATATTACCAAATCGTCGAGTAACTAAAAGGATTTTGACGAGAAATAATAAACGAGATTACTTTCGTTTATTTTGAATTTATTCGTAAAAGAAAAACTAACAAAAATGTGAACAGTAACATAATGACAGATACAAACGAAAAGTGACAGCTGATGTCAATTTTTGTTTTAACTTAGACACAAACAAGCTTACTCAACATATTAAATGTATTCCATCAAGGGTTAGTTTTTATTTGCAAGATTGACGGGGTCATTAAACACAAACCAAGACAAAAATGTGTTTGGTTTTAGGTCAATCCTTACTAATGAAAAGCGAAAGTGAGTTTGTTTGTTTATTTGTTATGTCGTTACGCTTAAATGGCAAAACGGATTTTGATGAATTTTGTTACAGGGATAGTTGGAACGGAGACGGACAAAAGCTTTTTTTCAGCTTCGTAGCTTTAACGCGGGCAAAAGCTAAAAACTAATAAATATGTAAAATAAGAGCCGTGTAAGGATATCTTAAAAAAAAAATGTCTTTATCACATTAAATTCGTTAGCTAATTAACATTTACCCAGTAGTAAGATTCATTTGATATATGGATTGTAGACGAAACGAGTTGGGCCTGTTACGTTTAAGCTTAAACGCACGAGTTACGCTCATGTGTGCCATTCCTTACAATTATTGAACTGTGAACATCGCTATACTATTTAGTTCGAAAGCGAACAATGTCCACTTCCCCTCACTTCAATCTTTTTCAATTACAGTAACGATTCAGTGGACCTTTTAGGCCCTTTGTGGTATCCTCGCCGCTGCGAACTTTCATTCAATCATGTTAATTATTTTCTTAGGGGCATTACCGAAGGGGCGTTTAGGGGACTAGAACTTTTCTATACAGGTATTGTCGAGAGGGCTTTTGAAATTGTTAAGTAACCTCGCGACAAGATTAAAATGGCCACTTCAATTGTGTACGACGAAAAATGAATACGAATTTGGAAGAGTGTCGCCGCTTATGGCCCCGATTCGTCGACTCTGAATTAGTTTAGTGAACTTTGAAATACGAACGGGAGATTTGTGCTTCGTGCAACTTCGTGATTTCTCGGAATAGGTGGGTGACGTGAAACGTCAAATGTTACCAACTAAAATGTTTTGTTATAATAATTACTTTTGAAAGTTGTTTGAATGTGTTTCGTTTTGTACTTACTTAAAGTTTGAATTAAGATTCTTGCTATTTTGCTGAAAAGTCTTTAATGTATATTTTAAAGCGAAAGTTTTTTGAACAAGAGAAATACAGGCCCAGTCATGATTTTTTTTTGTATGAAGGGTGTAAAAGTGCAAAAGGCCATATGTCTGTGAATTTTCTAGTTACAAAAATATTGAGGGTCAAGTCATTAGCTTTACTTTTAACACCTCCCTAATTTTCATACTATTCAACCTTTCCAGCAGCACAATAATTTGAATGCTTATATTATATAGATTGATTTGTACAAATAAACGCGAGATCCCATCTAAAAAAAATTACTCAGTACAGAACGCATGGTTGACGTTTTCGAAAAAGGTTGGTAAACACCCTGCATATAAAAACACCTTGTATTTGAAATAGATAGGAAATGTTCACAAAATCGCCTTCTGTATTCATAGGCTACCGTTATCTAGGATGCTTTTAACTACGACATTGTTGCTCCACCAAATCTTGTAATTTTAATTAAACCTGCATTGAAGGAGACAGCTTTTAGGGCCCTTTTTTGGGGTGAAAAATCATCAAATAACTTCTCTGGGCGGAGCGGGGGGGGCATGTCAGGCTTTTACTGACTAAAACCCACCCATGTTCCTTCTATTGCCCTTTACGTTCCGAGGCCGCGGTATCTCTTTCAAACAACCCGCAACACCGGCAGGCGGAGGCTCTGGCAAGCCCCTCTGAGGGCAAGGGGCCTTGTAAAAACCATTGTTTGATTTAAAAATAACCACGTAGATAAAGCGTTCTTAAGTGAACCTCCACGTGTATCGTAATTTAAAACCGTTAAGAAAACTTTATAAAATCAATAAAACAGAGTTATTAAATGTTTCAAGGTAACTTGAAAACATTCAATTACGAAGTAACAACTTTAAAGATATCTTTGACCTATGTCTGTTCAAAAATATCTGGTGTCATGCTATACAAAATTATTAGAATACGAAGGTGACCTGTGGGCTTGCTTATTCATAGTGCCATTAACAAATTGAGTGTTTATAATTAGTAATTCGACGCTTTTGAGTATAAGTAATACTCAAAATTAAATAAATTTTAAATTAGACTAAACATTACAAAGATAGCCCATTAAAGTTACATGTGACGTGACTCCTTGCGAAAAAAATGCACCAACGCATGACGTCACACTTTTTTGGAAACTAGCCTATTATTTTTGCAACCAAGTGTACACAGAATTTTAACTAACGAAACCAAACGAAAATGTTACGAGAACAAGCATTGTTGCGGCCGCCATCTTGGATTAAAATGGCCACTCTGATATCGCAACTAGTCTGAAAGTTAAAAGTCGCCGAGTGAACTGTGGAAAGAGCTTTGCTTTAAGTTAGTTTACGATCGAATATGAAATGAGGTAAGCTGGTCTAAGGTGATGAAGTTCTAGATGTTAGGCGACTGAATATGTAATGACATTGATCTAAGACGTGTTTCGTGTGAAAATATGTAACGGTAGGTATACATTTAGATACCTCATTATAGATACGCTCATCCTCCGTACGGCTAGTAACGACGGCGCGTTTGTGTTCCACGTTTTAGACTTTTACTGACTAAAACCCATCCATGTTCCTTCTTTTGCCCCAACTTTGTGTTTCTGGGCCTGCAACCCCGGTAGACAGTGGCCTTGCCGGGTTCTTTCGCTTTGCTGACATCTCTATGAGTCGAGAGAACAACACGAACGAGCCGTCAACACGGTATTATATATCTTAGCCCAGGTCTATCTCTGTGTTGCGGGTTGTTCGAAAGAGATACCGCGGCCCCGGAACGTTTACGAACTTTATTCAATTAGTGTGGACGTGACATGTAAATAAATACCTACGTATTCTACACTGAAACTTTACACTCTCTCTAAAAATCGTTTTTGTGTTAGACTTAAGAAAAACCTACATAGAAGACACTCCCAGTTCAAAATTAAAATAAAACAGATGAGCACAATATTGACACAAGTTGAGTTAATTAATAGAGTGATATTTATTGTTTTTGGGTCTGCCATTTTGTTTATGTTTGTTACGTTGCTAAGTTTTCTCTTGGTATTAGTCGTCGAAAAAAATGGTGCACTACAAAAATGGTGGGCATTGAGTTAGCATTTTGAAATCCAAAAGGTCCTGTCATTAGATTACAGCTCATACCTTCTGTCATAGAGCAATCCTTGCAAAAGCATTTGAGTTTTCGATACTTCTTTGTTAGTTAGTACTCATTTAATTAAATTTTAACTTCATAAAATCCATTCCCTCGAAAAAATCCGGTTGAATTCCTAGACAATGCTTAGATGTAGAAGAAAAAAGCCGAAGATATCCGAACAAAACCGAAGAGATGGTTGCCCTTATAACGTGGGAGTCAATAGATTAATTTAGTAAGTCACTGAAGGCTTGCAAAAGCTGGAGACGAGGTTAGGTTAGGTAATATATTGTACCAACCGATTCAAGATACAAAAATTATGTAATTACATTGGAACATGACTCAATCATTATGTAATAGTGTAAATATAATACATGCTATTATCAGAAAGCACGTGAAGCCGATGGTAGTCATTACAGATGTCAGTGACCCGAAAGTCTGACATCCAGTCTTACCTAGGGGAATTGCATTACTCAAAACAAACGGGGTTTTTTTGGGGTAATACTACCACACAATTACCAAACCACTGCAAGTCCTTAGAGCCAAAATCAACAGTGGCGACAACTACAAAAGTACTAAGACAATGAAGCTAGACGAAGTCCAGAAGAAACAATTTAACTGTCCTAGATACCGCAACTAAAAAATAACAGAGGATATTGGTTGACAAGCCTTGCCAAACAATGATGATGATGATGTGATCATTCGAAGCAAACCAGTTAAGTGCTGCAGCTTGTTTGACTTAAATCAAATTTATAAAGTGTAGCTATTCGTTCGTAAAATGAAATACTACAGACTACCTACAGTATTGTATCTCCTCCTTTAGATCCATCCAAAGGTTGTCTTGAAGAGATAAGACCGCCCATTGTGTAACCATACTTATAAGTTGTATATTGTTATTCTTGTCATTTGTATGTATAATAAAGAATATTCTATATATCTATCTATCATCGCATTACCCGAGGCAAAAGTGTTCAAAAGT
This sequence comes from Ochropleura leucogaster, assembly GCA_958449745.1. Classification (NCBI taxonomy): domain Eukaryota; kingdom Metazoa; phylum Arthropoda; class Insecta; order Lepidoptera; family Noctuidae; genus Ochropleura; species Ochropleura leucogaster. The sequence goes on along the minus strand of OY288206.1, from coordinate 14,176,054 downwards.
GATGATAAAATTAGAAAGTCCCTTTGTGAACTTGTACACACAGAAATAAAAGGTTTGTTGCAGACACTTGTACAACTTTGTAAATGTTACATTGGGACCACCTTTTAAGTAAAACATATACCTGTGCTAGGACGCCCCGCTCTCCTCTAACAGGTTAGAAATAGTAAAAGTGGTGCACAATAAAAGGAAAAAAATATATAATTATTTTTTTTAAAAGAAATCATAAATTAAACAAAATAAGGTGTTTTTGCCGATGGGAAAACAAATAACTTCTCCCGCCGAAGTGTCAGACTTGTACTGACTAAGACTTACCCATGTTCCTTCTATTGCCCATGTTCTTTCTATTTGTTTCGGGGCCGCGGTATCTCTTTCGAACAACCCGCAACCCCGGAACAAAATAAGGCTTAATCTATAACATACAAAAGAAAAATCCGAAAAAGATACATATCTTTAAATAGTGTTTGTTACTGGGAGGATGTGTGTGGGTGTCTTTATGTGTGTATCTTTACTACTTATATTAAAAGGTAGAGTTTCTTTAATAATTGTATCCCAGTAACGGGTTAATTTTGTTCATTTTGATTCTAAAATCTTATCACCAAATTACAATAAGATAACAAAATATTTAACTGAAATACAGCGGTACCCGAAAGGGTTGACAATTAATTTTGGTGTCTTTTAAAAGAGGTGAACTTAGGGGTAATGTTTTGTTAATGTGCGTCGCTTCCGGCAAGGTCCGGACCGAAATAAGTTTAACGGAGTTATTAAATAGACAATTATGTAATCCGGATTACCTTTATAGACTTACTTCCGGTTGATAATTACCGATACTTTGGTCTTTAGAAGTTTTCGGAATGGGTTAAATAGACTTTGATGGCCTCCAATTTTGACGAGTTGGTGTCGCGTGTCCCTGGTGTAAATTCCCACGCGGAACAAATATTTGTTTGGCCTACAACTAGTTTCACACAATTACAACGAATTTCATAAGCATCGACATGAGTTTGTTGGTAATAGTAGTGATGGTGGTTCCGGATAATCCTACTTATATTATAAATGCGAATGTTTGTGAGGATGGATGGATGTTTGTTACTCTTTCACGTAAAAAAGGCTGAACGGATCTTCATAAAGTTTGATACAGAGGTAGATTATGGTCTGAAATAACACACAGAATACTTATTTTTCGATATCACTCGGGCGAAGCAGCGGGCGCCAGCTAGTAGCTACATATTTGACTTTCATCACCTTTCATCATCTGCCTAGCCTTTTTGCAATTATGTTCTCTCTTTTCTTTTTGTGTGGTTAGTGGCTAAGCTGGTGACAGGGTTTTTATGCCACCCCAGAGTGTGTGACTTGGCAAGGGTCGGCTTATAGTCTACAGTTGAATAACAGTATTTTAAATGGAGCTGTCGGCGCCAGTTTAGGAATTTGAAGGACAGGATGTAAAGTTCTACTTTTTTTTTTAATTCCCTATACCATCCACCCTATTACTGCCAGACAGTTTTTGTCGGGTTTTTTTTGTATATATGTAGTCTTAAGCGAATAAAGTTAAACGTGCTATTTAGAATGTTGGCGTTAGTTCTTTATTTGTGCCAAAGATGGCGCTGTAGTACTTTTTGTGATATAAATTTCAAAAATAATACATTCATTTTTTTCAGGCAACTTAAGCCCATAAATAAATACCTTACAGGCATGTGTGTGTGTGTGTCTGAGTGACTGTAGTACTCACGTAGACCGATTGCCTATCTGGTCTTTAAAATCCAGTTCCGTCAACGTTATCGTTGATAAAATACCAGTTTTCCAGATGTATATTTTATATATTTTTGGCTTTTGAAAACACAAATTCAAGAATATTTATTTTATTTAAAGAAGTCACCTGTCAAACGTAATTGTATAGAAAAACTAATTTAAGTGCTAACGAATTTTAAAGTTTAAAGCGCAGAGTTTTATAATTCGATTGAAACTAAAACTTATAATCTCTGAAACGTTTCTTTATTCAACTGAAGCCCTTGATTTATTGAGAACCTGCAATTTTTTTTTATAATACTCACTAGACAAGGTAAAGCGACCCTTATTTTTCAACTACACCACCCCAAACTAACGAAAACAATTTAAAACATAAAAGGATTTAGATGAAAAAGGTAAAGCAAAACCCTTAAAAGAAAAACACGTTAATTCATATCCCAATGGCCAACCCGCAAGTTTTTTGGCCCGTAGGCACGTCGGGGCATGTCGGGGGACGTCGGGGGACGTCGGCTGCAAGTCCAGTCCTCGGGCCCTGTGGGAGCTATGGCCCCTAAAAACTGGCCTCCCAGTGATTGATGGAGAGTCGTGTGTAAGCACCGAATAAACACACCCCACGTCCTCTGCAATCGCCCTCAGGTGCTTTTGTTTTTTTTTCAAACGTTTTTTGTTTTAACTTACAGGGAGTGTACTCGAACGTAGGGATGTGATTTATATATGTCGACTTATCTTTGGGAAATTGGGTTGGATTTTCTATTTAGATAATGACATGTAATTATATGACGCTTGTAACTGCTTTTTGTTTCCTGATTGTGTAGTTTGTTTATTTAGTTAGTGAAATAGATTTTTGTTTTATGGACCTTCATTTCTGTAGAAAGACAACCACATTCTTTTGCCTTTTACCCAATTTCGCACGCCATTTCACTTCAAGAACAAAATATTCTCGGCAACTTTCACCCAGTGGCTACCATCACCTTCGTCAAATCAGCTCGTCGCTTTATGAAATTTCATAAATAAACGTGGTACACGAGATCGACATGTGGAATGTGAGCGTTACAGCCAATGGCCTTATGGCCAAGAGCTTTGAAGACCATCTGTGGAAGCTTTCTTTAGGTGGTGGGTAAGAGCCTGATTGAAGGCAGCACTCCTCGATACGGCCAGCATTGTGAGGAGGTTCATATCTCTGGAGCCCTAACCACTGGCAGCTAGAACCTTGCTCACGATACCGGCGGAAACTTTAAGACCAAAAGTTGTAACGACACGAAGCCGTGCAGCGTGCGCGTGTTTCTCTGTCTCTCTCTCTCTCTCTCATTGAAAGCAAAGCCAGTTATTTTCGTTTCGTCTTTCTTTTTCCCGGTGAACTGTGTGATGTCGAGATGATTATTTTTTTGAGTTTATAAGGGTTTTTGTACATGATAATTAATAATAACTTCCTTCTGTCCAGGTGTCCCTTGATACCTCTCAAGTTTTTTTTTAATTTTTCCATGTTTTTTTATATTATATTTTTTAAGAATAAATATTTAAAAATGTAGAAAATACTTGTAAAGGATAAAAGTAACATGCCAAACCAATTTAAAGTTCCAAAATAATGTTACACCTATCTACACAAACTTCGAAGTAAAATTACATGCTCACAATAACACCAAAGTTGCTCAGGCGAATACTTAATTTGATTAAAAGGTTCTGAGAAACTGTGACCGCAACTTGATCCTGTAGGGTAAGACGATAAATCACAACTTTGCCATTAAAACAAAGGTGGAACCGCGACACATCGAGATCAACTATCCTAACTTCACTTCTTCAGCCAAGTTTATTGTCTGAAAGTTTTATGACTCGCCAACCCTTACCGTACGTTACTTGTTGTGGGTACTTTACTTAACCTGAACTTGCTGCGATATACTTGCTCAATTCTTGATACTTTATCATGTGTCACTTTTTTAAAACTTTACCCCACTCTAGGATTTCTCCTGTATCGTAGACCGGTGCGTTTACAAAATTTTAAAGGATGGTATTTAATACTTTAACTGTAAATCCCCTTTTTTCAATCAAAATATTCGAAATTATCACCAAAAATACTGAATTGCACACTAAATTTGCTCATCAAATAAATCAATTATACTATACTGTTAGAAGACAGCACTACAATAAAAAAGTGTTATATCTTTATCCATTTTCTATTAATGCAAGTCGTTACTGGCACTCGCCGGCCGCTGCCGCGGCACCGCTCGCTCCGCTCGCTCGGCTCGTGGGTAGGGGGTCGCAGTTTTAACCTAACCTAACCTACGCATTTTTTTAGCATTCAGGAAAGAATATTTGGTGCACGATCAGTATTTTTGGTGAACACAAAATTTTTTCCCAATTTTAAACACTAACAGCCCGACCCGAAATAACTTTTAAAAACTAACTTCGGAATAAACTGATATTTGTTCCGTATGGGGATCGAACGTGACACGCAGTCAACCACTGAGCCACTGCGCCAACTGTGCTGTCCGTCAGTAAAATATTAACTGAAAAATAAAAAGACGTTATTGCAAGCGCCAAACTCCACGCCATTTTTTGGGCTGATTTAATTTAGATTGTTATCGACTCATTAAGAAAAGAAAATCGATCGCGCTTATTAGTACTTAAGATAACCTCGAAAGAGAATTTACCACCACTGCTTTTCCTTGTATCTAGAGGATAGAGCAGTAACAACCCACATGTTACGTTAACAGCGTCGAAATATCGGGAACTCACAATAGTTATAAATCACGGAAGATATCCCGTAAGTGACAGTATAAGTTTCGTAAAAGAAAATACATCGAGAAAAAGGTTCTAGAATCAAAAAGTCGAACATAGGTAACATGTGACATCTACCAACGAACACTATGCCTGGATGGTGGACTATATCACCCAGTCCGTTTCACAGAGAAGCATGTGTGCCAACGATAGGGACGTTTTAAGCTGATGTATTGATGCAAGCGCCAGGGTAAGTTCTTTTTTTTTATGAATGGCATCTCGCAGTTCAACCAAGGAGGTTGTCGTCTGCTTAACCGAGCGAATCCTGTGAGTGCCTTAAAAAATTAAGACCTCCAGCCACGGTAAAAACTTACAAACTAAGCGACTACACGCTAAGGGCACCCCCTGTGTGGTACGAGCCTCGGCTTAGGGCGTCGCTGAGGGACAGCAAGGGACAGGCTGGATCTGAGTGATGGGTAAGTTCTTCCGGGGTTGCGGGATGTGAAGAGATACCGCGACCCTGGAACACAAAGAGCAAAAATAGGAAAGAAGATTTTAATCAAGAAAATCTGTAACAGTCTGAGCGTGCCCCTCGCTCCGCCCAGAGCGGGAGAAGTTATTTAATAATTTCTCATTCATGTTCCTTCCTGAGTTTGCAATTTGCAGATCAGTGTCAAGCTGCATTGAACAAAATATGACTTGTGACCATAACAAGCATGTTAACATCATTTAAATAGCCTTTTGCACCTAAATAATAACCAATTTTAACTTTTTTGGAGTCGGATTCCACTCCTTCTGTATGCAGCTGAATACAATGTTTTACATGAAGCGGATGCATATCTGACCTCTACAACCCAGTTAGTACTCGGTAATACTCCTGAGGTCCTGGTAAAACTGGTTGTCAGACTTTCGGGCCAATAACTACCTGTAGTAACGACTGCCAAATATCTTCAAATGACAGCCCGGATCAACAGCTTAGCGTGGTTTCCGAGGCACGAAGGAAACTATATATTTAATTGTCCACACCACACCACCACCCTTGGCAAGCGCGGCTTAACCTCAAAGATTGACCGGTGCGGGTCTTATTATTTATTCACGAGCTATCTACAGAAACACGCAACTATCGATGGAATTATAATCATTAATATCGATAATACAACCCTAATTTTTTTTAAGGTACAAGTTGTACATTTATAAAAATAGACGGTTAATACCGCTATAATGATTTCCTGTAGTTCAAATTCAGTTTACGTATCATTATGTTAAAACTCTGTAATGGATACATAATAAGGGATCAATTATTTGTGTAGGTAATGTTTTCATATATGTAGAAAAAATATTACTATTATTATAACAGCGAAATTTTCTGATCTATCCTTACTAATATTATAAAAGCGAAAGTGAGTTTGTTTGTTTGTTTGTTACCTCTTCACGCTTTAATGGCTGAACCGATTTTGATGAATTTTGGTACAAAGATAGTTGGGAACCAGGAAACGGACGTAGCCATTTTTAATTTAAAAAAAAGTGGGATATGAGGTAGAAAGAGGTTCGCGTTGCTATTACGAATCATAAGGCGCAAGGGAAACTGTGTTACCCCAAATTTAACGCGAGCGAAGGCGCGGACAAAAGCTAGTCTATTCATAATTCTGAATCGATGGATGTTTGTTTGTCATTTACGCAAAAACTACTTAACGGATTTAGATGAAACTTTGCAGACAGGTAGTTTACTGCCTCGAGTAACAAATTCTTATCCGATAATACGATCCGATGCGCCAGTACCGAGCTCTGACACGGGTTATAAATTATTTATTCTGATATAAGAATTCGGGGAATTGTTTTCTATTATTTTTATTCTTTTATTATCAGCTCTATGACATCAAACAATAACTTTTAGTCTGTATAATCTCACTACTACGTCAAAAATATTTGCCAAGTCAGACTTTTAACACTTTTCATGATGGATAGACCTTTTAGAGAGCCAAGCACAAACATGGTTGGATCTAGTTAGTTAGTTCGTGTATTAAGTGTGAACGAAACCTAGCAATAAGTTTCAAACGCTATTAATTAAACTCTCTGGCTAACTGCGTGAATAGATACTTCGGAAAGTGTTATTATAGATAACTAGCTTTTGCCCGCGGCTTCGCCCGCGTTAAATTTGGGGTAACACAGGTCCCCTTGCGCCTTATTGATTTATAACAGCAACGCTAAGTTTTCCCTTTTCTTCCCTCTTTCTCCCTCACATCCCACATTTTTTAAATAAAAATTAGTCCTATGTCCGTCTCCTGGTTCCCAACTATCTCTGTACCAAAATTCATCAAAATGGGTATAGCCATTAAAGCGTGAAGAGGTAACAAACAAACAAACTCACTTTCGCTTTTATAATATTAGTAAGGATAATATCCAGCCTAGAATGATCTGCCATCACCACTAACAGCTAACTACTACAAGAGTGTCCTAACTACAATACAAGAGGATTAATTTGGTCTGCTTGTAAACGTTCTCATGAAACAAGTGTTTGAAATTGCTTCAAGTTTGATGTATTTGCACGCTCCTCTAGAGATAAATTTGTTCGAAAACTTGCTGAATGTGAAAAGTTTGAAACTCACTTCAATCCATTACACGAGTGAAATATTTCTTTGTTTTCTGACTCCGGTGTGGGAGGAGGTGACCTTACAAATCAGAAGTTTACCATTACGACGGCGGCGGAGTAACCGCGGGATCTCCCTAAATACGTTCTTAACACATTTGTCATTTTAATTGTAATGGTTTTATAACGTCTGATTGATGTTAGGGGAAGATTTCCCAAGGAAATAGAGGGTGGTGTTTAATTTCTTTCGGGAAGTGTTCTTCAATGATCAAGGTCGTATGTTTTGTACGTATCTTCATAAACGAGGAGCGATCAATCTTGGCTGAAAGAACCGATATGTTTGAAATGTAATATTGGTGCGGTTTATTTAATATACCGTTCATCAATCACGTGCAGACGGTGTATATACAGTAGGTTGGAGACAGATCGGCGAGCAACATGTGATATGAGTCAGCTTTGGTCGTGTCTCTGTGAAACTGTTTTCCTCTTATTAAATGCCTTTGATCGTCACTGATATTTATTAAACTTGTTATCATATCATCTGATAGAAGAAGATTCTTTAAAAAAAAATGTTGCCCCACACTAGGATTTTCTCCTATATCGTGGGTGCGTTCTCAAACATTTAAACTCACATAAACAAACAGTCAGACCCGAAACAACTACCTGTATCTAATACAAATATTTGTTCCGTGCGGGGATCGATCCCAGCTGTAACGCCTAGCGCAGCAGTCAATCGCTCGGCCACTGCACCAACCGTACCGTCAGATTGGGTCGTTGTCGCAAGCGTGACTGGTAATCATAAGGTCCTGGTTAGGGCAGGCTTGTTGGGTTTTTCCATCAGTATTCCTCTAGAAGCCTCGGAGTCTGGATTTATGGTGGATGGCTCTCACGTAGTTCATGGGACTTGTACAAAACTGGCGAAATATGAGTGGACTATTAGGCACCGTAAGATTGTGTGTTAGTAGACATAATAAGAATATTTATTTTCCAATAAAACAAGAACAAAATTAACAAAAGTAAAAAAAGCACGTCACCCGTAACAAGTTATAAAACTAAGAAGGTTACATTCCATAACAGTTTTAACAGGTACACGTCTTTTCTTTTCTTTAAAAAAAAAAAACGTTGCCCCACACTAGGAATTTCTCCTGTATCGTGGGTGCGTTCACAAACATTTAAACTCACATACACAAACAGCCAGACCCGAAACAACTACCTGTATCTCATACAAATATTTGTTCCGTGCGGGGATCGAACCCACGATACGCAGCGCAGCAGTCGATCGCTCGGCCACTGCGCCAACCGTGCCATCAAAACCTCTGCATTGACCTTTTTGGATTATAAGCATAGTGTTGTGTTATGTCTAACATCGTTTAATTCACAAATCCAATTTCATTCTTCAATTCTTGTTTTACCAAGATCTAAGAATTCTCTTCTTTTCTAAAATAAAATAAAATCCTCTACCGGACAATGTTTCTTAAAATAGAGACATAGGCTCATGTATTTATTCTTCAGCTAGATAAAGGCCGCTGTCTAAAATATCTTGTTTAAACTTAGAACCCGAGCTCTTGAGGTACTTCAAAGAAGTAGGTAGGGTAAACTGTACATATTAGATACTTGAAAACTGGCTAAGTGTGAGTCTGCCTAGCGCACCGAGGGTTTTGTACAAGCTTGCGAAATAAACAGCTATAATATTTTTCATGAAATGATTTGCAACTCTAAGGGACGGGAGCAGAGAGGAGTGTGTCAGAGTTTTACTGGCTAAAACCCGCCCATGTTCCTTCTTTTGCTCTTAATGTTCCGGGGGCGCGGTATCTCTTTCGAACAACCCGCAACTTCAATCACAGACATCCTTCAAAATAAAACTGAACAGCCACTGGGTATGTTTGTTTCTATGTAAATATCATTCATCGCTTTCAATCAGGTGAACTAGTTCACTGATACTGGTCAATAAGAACGCCCACCACAGCTTTTTAAGAAACAGTTTGCCAATGAGAAGCTATTAAAAAACCAAGTATTAAAGTAAACAAAGTGAATATAACAATGAGGAACTTGGAACAAGACACGCATCGAGTCTGAATCAGTGTAAAAGTTGTGCAGTCGCTTAGTTCTTGAGATCTATACAACTTTGTAGACCAAAGAAATACATTTTACATAAGAACATATACAATGGAAAGTACAGATTCGAAGTCGGAATACTGTACTTGAGTAACAGGTATTTTTGTTACAGTTTAACAGGTTCAATCGATTATGTACACTACAGTTTTAAATGACAAAAAAATGGATTTCTAGGGTTTCAAAGCAACAAATCATATTTATTTTATTCAACACGAGCTTCCGCCCGCGACTTCGTCCGCGTGGCATAGTTACCTTGGGCTAACGCTAACTTTAAACCGCGTTATGATCGAAAAAAAAATCTTTTCTCCCCTTTTCTTCCCTCTTTCTCCACCTTTTCCAATTATATTTTATCCCATGTCCGTCTCTAGGGACCCAACTATCCCTGTACCAGAATTCATCAAAATCGGTTAGGCCATTTAGGCGTGAAGTCGTTACAAACAAACAAACAAACTCACTTTCGCCTATAAAATATTAGTAAGGATTGCTAAAATCACATAAAATTTTGATAAAAGATCTATCCGTGTATTCCGTAATACTTGAAACTCTTAACGAATATCCATTTCACTCGTTAATTTAAAAGAGCCCAATTTAAATTTTAATAATATTACGTAATATATTATACACCAATATTTTTCTTTTATAATGAAGCCATTAATTTATGTACAACAATATTTATTTTTAATTTTACCATTTTCCATTAATATGAGCACCAATCCATCCATCTGCCATATTACTTACAGGAGTACTCAAAATACATTTACTTCGGCCATTATAGATGACCGCAAGGCTGGTGTTCCACCTGGAATGCGCGAGGTAGCTAAGCGGTGCGAGGATGTGTGTGATGTGACTCTGTGATGTTTTCCACAAAATATGGACATGAAAATACGGACACTCTCTACACACATCCTATTGATGGAGTTTTTCCTACGACACTGTAAGTCTATTCAAGTCTTAAAGGGCTTATTTTAGGTAATTCATTTATTTATTTGCTATTTTTATCTTGTCCCATATATGTATTTGTAAATGTTTGTGACACTTTGTATGTTGAATGTTTATTTTTTTGTTATTTTGTTGCTCGTCGGAATTTGCAACTAATAAATGCTTTTTCTTTCTTTCTCTCTATTTGGTCTACCAACAATTGTCTACACTAACAACTTGAAATAAACTTAACATATCATTAAACATTAAAACTTTAAACAGTGTAACAATTACTTAAAGGTAAACACCAAATGAACCATTTTAAATCACATGAATGTAAGCTTAGGCACTAAAAGTTGGCAAATTTAAAGATAATAAAATAAAAAATAATTGTCCATATCTAAAAAATCCAAATGCAAGTAACAATTATAACAAATCAGATAAACAGTTAAGAATACTAGATTTCAGCTTATTGAAAGAATCGAACTGAAAATCAATACGATCGCTGCAACTATTCAAAACTTTACAAAATCTAGCACATGTGAGCTCGTTTCATCATGGACCTTATCGCTCCCTACAATCTTGGGACATAAACGGCCATATCTATTAACTGTAAAGACTTAGACGATTCATTTTCACATTCTGAAAGGGACATACTTGAATATATGGTTTACATTTCAACTCGTTACATCCACTAGTTCCCAAGAAAATGGGTCTTGACAGACAGACAGACAAACAACAAAGTAATCCCGTAAGGGACGTACGTTACCTTTACGGACGTACTTTACGTTTTTTCCTTTTGAGGTATGGAACCCTAAAATTCATCATAATTCTACTGCCCAAATTGTAATTTATATTACACGTCTTCTTCCATGCCACACGTCATTTAAGCAGACACCTCCTTTCCAGTCTTATCAACTATCACAAAGTAGTTCTTTTACCTTTTAGCCTCCTTTTTACCCGAAGCTACCTCGCTCATCTTTGCTGGTAAAGAAGCCTTATTACATTCACACCAGACGACTGTAATATTCAATGGCGGATGGTAATCAGCTGATACGAGATTTTCAATCAGCTGATTGATTGCCTCCATCACTCATTACGAAGCGTTGTGCTCATTGAAATAAACTTGCAAGTTACGCCTCGCTATCGGTAAATTGATCTTACTTTCCTATAACTGACTAATTAGTGGATTAATGGTTTTAATATTTTGAATGTTTTAATTTGCTGCAGTCAAAAAAATTATGTTGCAGCGTTTTTCAGATTTGCTTTCTACCTTCAGGCATTTTTATGGAATTTAAAACACTTGTGGATGTCGAAAAATTATGTCACGAGAACCGGGTACTACCGGGATAATAGGTATCCTGTGCCCTTACCCTGATCATGGTCATATCCGAGTGTCAAATTTCATCCAATCCGTAAAGCTGGATCGGAATTATATGAAAATGTTAACCACGAACAGACTTATTTTCGTGTTTTATATTACTTTAGTTTGGCAATATTTATGTATTCCCACTGGCTATAATTTATTATAAAAACATAACGTTAATCATTACATGAAACTAATTAAGGCCTACTCAATCAGCAGCGGTTTATATGCGTGTTAAATAGTAGTTAGTAGGTGAAGCAATTAATTTGGCGGCTGACTGATTTACGACACCTCCGAAACTTTGAGACCACGCCAAACCCTAGGGCTCGGATGACGTCAGGGCTAGCCCTCGTCAGGTCAATGAACCGCTCTAAGGAAAAACAGAAGAAAAGAAACGTCAAATAGAACTATTCGCACTCAGTCTCAGACCCATTATCTCTAAGAGCAAAATATCATGTTAGTCGAAAGTAAACTTGCCATCATTAAAACTTACTTAGCTGTTCATTATTATAAGTTCTTAAAAGAAATAGCCAGAGCTACCTCTAAATGTCATTCGCTAATGACGCGTGGCCACGAAAGGAATCCTGTCTCCGACACAACTATTAATTGACGGAGGGTTTCGTTATGTGTGTGACATTTATTAATAGCTCCCCGTCGCGGTCAGGAAACCATGATAGTGTACCTATTAGTTACACGACTTATTGCTCCCACGGAATTAATCCCATCTCTCGATTTATTGTAGAATAGAACTTTCTACTTAATCATATTGCTTAGTTTCGGCTACGGTCTCGAATCCAGATTAGGTAATCGAATCTAAGTTTGACAAATAGCTTCTGTCTAATGTTCTATTCCCCAACTAAGTTATTCGTTAAGGTCAGAACTATTCTGGTAAATATTAGTTCATATTAGAAAATGTTTTGGAACTCAATATCTTCTGTTGGATGTAGGAATAACAATAAGAAGTAATTAAAGAGCAATTCGCTTCGGTAAACGACTTTGTAAGTCCGGACTTTCATATCATGTATCATCTTAGGCTAATAACATCAAGATAAAATATTACCCTTAACTTCTCCGGAAGCAATTCTCATCGTCGCCTGTTCTTCAAAGAGTTTGTATGGAAAACGGACAATTCGGTAAGCCCACCCATCCCCGAATGTATTCACTCGAACTAGTCGAGGAGCGACCCCCTAACGGGAAAGTTTTGATTTAGTGCTTATAGCTGTCCCAGTCGGAGAGCCCTCTTTAAAGTTTTAGTCGTGTAATAGAATAAAACTGTTGGAACAATGGTCGTGCTCAAGCATTCATACCGGGTTCGGTAAAGCATTATAGAAATGTACGGAGCTGCGGACTCAATTGCTAGAGCGCTCTGCGACATAAAATCTAATGTGAATGTCGAATGAATATTATAAACTTTGTGGTGGAACTGAATCAGCTATATCTGGTGTTATTTCTTTTATTTTCGTTGCCAGATCAATTGGATTTGTTTTGAGAATCTTAAAAATTATAACTAGTATATTTCTAATAAATTACGCTTGGTTTCTTGAAAACTGTTATGTAATAAAATATAATAGAAGTTATCTACATATTTACCTACACATTATAAAAGCGAAAGTGAGTTTGTTTGTTTGTTACCTCTTCACGCTTTAATGGCTAAACCGATTTTGATGAATTTTGGTACAGAGATAGCTGAGAACCAGGAGACATAGGCTTACTTTTATTTTAAAAGAGTGGGATGTGAGGGAGAAAGAGGGAAGAAAAGGGAAAACTTAGCGTTGCTATTACAAATCAATAAGGCGCAAGGGGAACTGTGTTACCCCGAATTAAACGCGAGCGAAGCCGCGGGCAAAAGCTAGTATTTTATATTTCTATTTCATAAAATAGATACAACTTCATAGTTTTGCTTGTTTTATCTTTCGTTTCAAATTGAGAATCTTGCCAAGAAGTTCAGTTTTCATAAGCTTGGGGAAAACGGTTGGTATCATTGCCAACTCTACCCATCATGGTTGACCTTTGGCCTTCGACCTTCTGCTGGTTTAATAAGAATATGGGGACAGTAAAGAAAGACAAATATCTAGGTCAGATTACAAGAGAAGATTATTCGTTGTTGATTTATCAAGTGGGCGCTAGCCACTTGACCTTTGTGAAACCTAAGAGGTATTTTTGGTATGAAAACTATTAACTGAAGACATTGCTTTGATATTCAAATACAAGTATTTATAGACAACTAGCTGTGCCCAGCGGTTTCACCCGCTGCTCGGTTAGGGGTATGAAAAATAGATGTTAGCCGATTCTCAGACCTACCCAATATGCACACAAAATTTTGTTCAAATCGGTCCAGCCGTTTCGGAGGAGTATGGGAACGAAAACTGTGACACGAGAATTTTATATAATAGACTAGCTGTGCCCAGCGGTTTTACCCGCTGCTCACTTAGGGGTATGAAAAATAGATGTTGGCTGATTCTCAAACCTACCCGATATGTACACAAAATTTCGTTTATATCGGTCCAGCCGTTTCGGAGGAGTATGGGAACGAAAACTGTGACACGAGAATTTTATATATTAGATTACAAGAAATACTATTTTCTTTAAGTAGATCCTTTCCAATGGTAAGTGAATAAATAAGTGAGATATAAATAGAAGAGTGAAAATATATGTATATACCTGCATCATTAAGAAGAGTGGTTCAACCAGCAAAAACAAAGTTAGTTCACAAATAACTTAAAAAAAAGTTCATAATGTTAAAAGGAATCCCTTTGAGAACAAACTGAGTTGAAAACAACAAAAAAGTGTCACTTGATAGATAGCACACTACTCACGTAGGTACAAGCTTACCTCACTTTACCCGCAAACAAATATGTAGTTACAAAGTCCCAGAAACTTCTGTATAGTTCCACTTTATTATTAACTTTTATTTCCGCCAAAAGTGCAAAGAGAGAACAGGAACAAATGGGATCAACTTGAAAAATGTGTAACAATAACAAAATGGGAAAACTTGAGAGTGACACCGGGCCATTAGGCAGTACGGGGTTGACGCTCGCGCACTCTCACGATAATGAATCAAAAGTTTGTCGCCGCGTAAATGGAATACGGAAGTTTTTGGATCGAGAATAGTCATTATTAACTGGTACTGTAGCCCTACTATGACCTCTTAAAGCAATTCTTATTCCGCTGAGGGAAAGAGACAGAGCTATACAGGGTGTCTAGCACCATCTCTTTCACTCAGTGGAATAAGAATTGCTATAAGATGTCATAGTACCCCTTCTGTTTTCGAGAACTATTGGAAACCAAACGGATTTAAGCGTTCACGATTGACAACTGACCTTACACTGTCACTTACGACATTTCTTCTGTAATTTTCAATTATTGTGTGTGTTATACGAATTAGCTTTATTTCAAAGATCATTTGGGGTCTTTTTTGCAGATAGGAAATCATAAAATAACTTCCCTCGCTCTGGGCGTAGCGGAGGGCAGTGTCAGACGTGTACTGACTAAAACATACCCATGTTCCTTCTATTGCCCTTAATGTGCATGTAGATACGAACAACCCGCAACTCTTTCGAATAACCCACAACCCCGGATCATTTGAGGTCTAAAATGGACGTCTTTTACTCATTTAGCCGTCTAGTGCTGTACTTACGCCTCATTAATCGCACACCACTTTTATCAATTCTCTTGCACCTCCTTTCGATTGTCGATTAACAGTCTCCACACTGCTCACGTCTACCCCATTGGTTATCGGTATCACGGACAAGTAGGGCCCACTGTGTTTATTCAAAATATGCGTGTATTCATTCAAAATTTCCCATAGTCTGATGAAAAAATATTTGAATTAATAACTCTTAACTCATTCAACTAACTTGATGTACTTTCTTCTTTTTTATCTATGTCTATACTATATGCGGATGGGAAATCATCAAATAACTAGAGCTGGCAAAGTTATTGAGTGAGTCAAGTCAAGTCAAGTGAGTTTAGAGCCCACCCGTTTTCCTTCTTTTGCCCTTTAAGTTCCGGGGCCGCAATATTTATATGAGGATTATAATTAGCTATTTGTTAATATTACACTCTCATATTCCATATAGTTAAATCTATACTAATATTATAACGCTGAAGAGTTTGTTCGTTTGTTTGAACGCGCTAATCGCAGGGACTACTGGTTGGAATTGGAAAATTCTTTTAGTGTTGGAAAGTCCATTTCTTAAGGAAGGCTATAGGCTATATAACATCACGCTATGACCAACAGGTGCTGAGCAGCGTGGGTGAAACCGCGTGGAACAGCTAGTCAATTAATAAATTGGAAAGTAAGCCAAAAGCAATGTTGATAGTTTTAAAGTGAAACGGTAGGTATCCTATATTACAGTAAAAAACTTAATACGATAAAGTTACTGTTAACCTCAACTAAGTGTTTTTAAACAACTTCATTTCAGCGAGCAACAGGGCATGTGGTGCTTAAGGGAAAATATGCTTTCAAGTTAAGTTATACTAAGTTTTCCTGGTGTCTCATGTCTTAAATTTTTGCCAAAATGTAGGTCACAGAGCCAGCATATTAGATGCTACATTCTCACACTTTGAGATAGCTCATACATATTCGTTGTTGATTTCACCAGCTATTTTTGCTATAGAGCAAAAAAGGGGTAAGTAAGATGAGAAAGAGTTTGAATCCGTTTTTTTGGAGTAAATCCCCATATTTTGTAGTTCCATCTCTCAAGTTTTGGACACATTGCAGCTACGGGTAAGTTTTAACGAGATCCTATTGACTTGGCGCTTGTCGTAGAGCTACCAACTTATAGAGCTTTATTTAAACTACAAAACTTTTGGCAATATTGTGAAAGCGATTTTCTCTTGCGAAGTTTTTATCTCACTCCAGTGCAGACTGTGAATAGTACTGGCTATTTAAAATACAATTAACTAAGTACTTAAAACTACGTACTAGAGCTGAAAGTTGGTTGCGCTGAGACTTGTTCTATACGATATTCTGTACAATTATAAGTATTTAAATTGTCTTTCTAGTACTTGTTTAATATTATAATGGGGTGGAAGTTTCGACTTACAGCGGTCATTCAAGGTAGCAAGGCATAACTGCTGTAATCAAAAACGAATGTAAAATTTAATCAAATGAAAATGAACCGTATTCTAGAACAACATTTTAAAGGCAATATCTGCGTTACTTGATTGTTTTGTTATAGTTAATGAAGTCTGTAATGTGATAGAGAGCTTTTCTAAATTTATTTTTAAACAAGCTTTTGCCCGCAGCTTCGCTCGCGTTAAATTCGAGATAACGCAGTTCTCTTTTTCTGATTTGCAGGTACTTGCTACCTACCTGCAGTTTTTGCCCTTGTGCCTTATTTAATGTGATAGCAAAGCTAAGTATTCCCTTTTCTATCCTCTTTCTCCCTAATTTCTGCCATTTTTTTCTATGAAAAAATGCCTTGCCTATGTCCGTCTCCGGGGCTTAATTATCTTTGTACAAAAATTCATCAAAATCGGTTAAGCCTTTTAGGCGTGAAGACGTAACAAACAAACAAACTCACTTTCGCTTTTATAATATTAGTAAGGATTGGGATAACAATTAGGATCTCCTGTTGGGTATTTTAAGGTGATGTTGATTTAATCGCAGTCTGACCGTAAACAGGTACCTATCATGTACTAGTCACAAAAATTTGTAACTTGTTATAATAAATAAATAAATAAGCCTTTATTCAGACCACAGTTAACAATAATACATAGTTTACTTAATCTATCAACTCTGACGAGTTGGTGACACCAACAACCTGGTTTGTTTGCCCAACTTTGGCAAAGGCCTCCTACATTTCCATCCATTCTGCTCTATTTTGAGCTCTCCTAGTTCATATTTTTCCTGCTACGCTCTTAATTTCGTCCTCCCATCTTCGATACTGTCTACCTCAATTTATTTTCTTGTAACTTGTTTTACATTTTTTTTATTTGTTTTCATTACATAAATAAGATTCTTTTTTTTGTCACTATGTTAAAATGTCCCGATTCACTATAAATATAGATTTGTTTTGTTACGGACATTCATTGGCTCTTAAGTCACAAGCCTATACCTAGTTTAGGATTCAGAGTACCTATTTTTATTACCTTACTAGCTTTTGCCCGCGGCTTCGCTCGCGTTAAATTCGGTAGCGCCTTATTGATTTTTAATAGCAACGCTATGTTTTCCCGTTTTGTCCCTCTTTCTCCCCCATATGCCACTCTTTTTTTTTAAAAAAAAAAATAGCCTATGGCCGTCTCCTGGTTCCCAACTATCTCTGTACCAAAATTCATCTAAATCAGTTTAGCCATTAAAGCGTGAAGAGGTGACAAACAAACAAACTCACTTTCGCTTTTATAATATTAGTAAGGATAGTAAGGATATGTTCGTAGTTTATAGAATTTATAATGTTTATAGCTTTTGATGAAATAAAGAAAATTTGTTAAATGTACTATATTATTATTTTCTGTTACTCGCTGGTCGATTTGGGCGACGATCAATAACTAGGTCCTAAAAATACATGTAACTGTTTGTAGTAGGGTACTCGTACTGGCATTTTTTTGCGGATGGTAAATCATCAAATAACTTCCCCAGCTCTGGGTGGAGCGAGAGGGAGTGTCAGCCTTGTAGTGACTAAAACCCACCCATGTACCATAATTTGTATGTTATTCTATTGCCCCTTATGTTCCGGGGCCGCGGTATCTCTTTCGAACAACCCTCGGTGGCCCTGGCAGGCCCCTCTGCTTACAAATACTGGCTTACAATTACTCAAACACATAAAACCTCATCTAATTGGCTCCAACGGTTCGTGGAAACGACGTCAGTCTGATCTTGGATAACACACGTTAGCAGAACTGAGGTGCAACGCTAACGACTTGGGTATTAAGCGCTTCTATCGCTTACTCAGCAATAAAGTGCGCTTTAGATTGTTTTGTTAAAAAAGGTTATTGCACTGTTTTTTGGTTTTGTTGCTATCTAAAAGAATATTTTATGGTATGTTTTTTTTCCGATGGGAAATCTTTAAATAAATTCATGAGTTTTAGACTTTTACTGACTAAAACCCACCCATGTTCCTTCTTTTACCCTTTATGTTTCAGGGCCGCGGTATCTCTTTCGATCAACCCTCAACCCCGGCAGGATACTTTCATTGTATTAATCTAAATTCAAGTTTTTTTTATTCACACCACGCCTATTTTACACAAAAGAGTTAAGGGTTAGGTAAAGGATGTAAACAATGTTTTGAGTCCCATATTAATAGTCAAAGTCAAGCATTCATTTGCAGATAAATAATAGTAACAAAAGTTTTGTAATAGTATAATAGTGGTTTAACATATATTATCATAACATAATGACATGGACATTTTTTAATATTTATTTAAGTACTAGCTTTTGCCCGCGGCTTCGCTCGCGTTAAATTCGGGGTAACACAGTTCCCTTTGCGCCTTATTGATTTGTAATAGCAACGCTAAGTTTTCCCTTATCTTCCTTCTTTCTCCCTCACATCCCACACAAAAAAATATAAGCCTATGTTCATCTGCTGGTACCCAACTATCTCTGTACCAAAATTCATCAAAATCGGTTTAGCCATTAAAGCGTGAAGAGGTAACAAACAAACAAACTCACTTTCGCTTTTATAATATTAGTAAGAATGATAATTTGAATTGAAGCAATTCTTGTACTGTATAGAACGAATTTTCTACCAGCGTAAAGTTCTGAAGCGAATTATTGGAATCTCTTTAATTTGTTGGAGAATTTTGTTGTAAATTTCGATACACATAGGATAGCAGCTTCGCCTATACAATTTCATTTTTATTCTAGGAAAAATAAGTCTATTAGAATATCTAGTATTGTAATTACATTTATCTCCCAATTTTTCAAATATCTCTGGGTGAGATTTGGTGAATTTACATATCTCCTCAATATAAATTTCTCCTCAATATTAATTACTCCTCAATAAAATATATTTCCTCAATATAATAGTTAGTAACAATCTTTTTTGTGGGTAGTCCGGTACCTACTAAAAATGTTGCGTAAATTATTTTTGAAAAGCATTTTGTCGGAACAAAGGCATACAAATATGAATGACATTTATACCGATCCACTCTCAGTTAACCACTTAACAACAGCCATAATCAAATTTTCTGCAAACTGATTCAAAATTATTTTAACAAATAAAGCATTGCAGCAATTTTGAGAATACAGAAATGAAATGTACCTACCTAAAACCAACAATATACACGGAATGTGGCGTATATTCCGTGTATTTTGTTTTTTGGAAAAATTTGCCCTATACTAGGAATTTCTTCTGTATTGTGGGTGCTTTTACAAACATTGGAACTCACATACACAAACAGCCCGACCCGAAACAACTATCTGCAGATCAAACAAATATTTGTTCCGTGCGGAAATCGAACCCGCAACACTCGGCGTAGCAGTCGATTGCTCAGCCACTGCGCCAATAATCGTGCCGTGTTGGTTTTGTTGTACTGGATTTGGATCTATCCTTTTTATATATACTTTTTTGGGGCAGTCGTGTAATAAAATAAGTGTCAAAAATTAACACCACATTTACGCTTGTAATCCATGAGGGGTTGTGTAGACGTGTACCTTATAGTACTCACTTCCAGGGTTGCGGGCTGTTCGAAAGTGATACCGCGGCCCCGGAACATAAAGGGCAAAACAAGGCACATGAGCGGGTTTTAATGAGTAAAAATCTGTCCGCCCAGAGCGGGGGAAGTTTTTGATGATAGCCCTTCCGCAAAAAAAAAACAAATTTCGCTAGTTATGGATTATACATTGTCATCAACCGGGTACAAGGGTACTTATGATGGAAAATCTGAATAAAACTTGGACCCGACCTGGGAATCGAACGCAAGACCTCATGCTCAGAAGTCACGCTTGTGACCACTACACCAACAAGGTAGTTAAAAAATAAACATAACAATTACAAAAGACATTGTTCTCGTTTCTCTAATTAGTCTGTAAAACCAAAAACACCAGGTTAATGACGATCATTTTGTTTTCTTTTTTACGAATATTTTCCTCCCTACCATGAAGTACCGAAAAAATAGTATTTGTGTCAAAAACCTTGGAAGTCAAATTTGACTCACTTCCCAGTTTTTGCGTACATTTTAACGTCATTCTAATCTTTCAATTTATTATAAGATCTATTTGCGTATACAAAAAGATTCGAAAAGTCTGGCTCAAAATAAGACACATTCAAATTATACCTATGAAATACGGTTAAAAGCATAATTAAAATCGATACCCTTACTTGAGCGTGTTTTTCAATTTCTTCACAAACTATAATTATTACTAGTAGGGGGCGCATAATAAATAAGTTAGGCAACCCCTCTTCTATACCATTAAATAACAGCAAGGATTATCAGAATACAACCGCTACACATCTCAAGTTAGAAAAAAGTATGTCTCGTCGAAGTTAACTCGGTTCACTTGAGTTCGGGATGTGGGGGTGAAGTGTTAGGGCGATTAAGGGTTCTTGAGGAAAGGGGGACATGCTGTATATATGTTCCTGTTCCCATGTATAGGTACTAGTTTTAATGGTGTCTGGAGAGGAGTCGAGTAGAATCAGTATTGAATTGAGTAAAATCGGGACACGTTTGTATTTTTACTTAGTATTCGCTGAGAAAAATGTCATTTTGGCATAATCTTAAAATATCGTGACGTTGGTTCGAAATAGATGCGTTGTCCTAAAACATGTTGATAATAAGTAAATATTACGCTAGAACTGAAAATGTGTTAAGATGGAATCGAATCAACATAAGTATATAGATATTTTAAGATTATGCCAAAATTACATTTTTCTCAGTGTTTTAATTGGAGATTTAAATAAAGGAAATATAAGGTTCCTTTTTCTTTGTTGACAAGCATCATCATTATCATTCTCCTATCCTTCTTTTCCCGCCCATACTGCCCATCCCAGTATGAGCCTGCGACTAAAATTTTAACCCGGTGAAAATATTTAAAGCGCCCATATAATCAGAGCCTTGAATTCAATTCCCAGAATAGGCAGTATTGTTGGGGTAAACCCAACAGGATTTTTTTAAAACGCAGGCCGCATTTGCTCTGCTCTACGAATGTATTTTAAACAACACCGGTCCATAGTAGCCGAGATCTCCCGGATTATTGGATCCACTGGACCGGATTGCAATCCTTAGTTAGGACACTGCTTAATGTGTAGTGACCGCATAGAAGTCAAAAGCGAGCAGACTTCGGAATGAATTTCTTTTCGACACTGTTTGAATTCGAACCTTATACAAATTTGACTGTTTGTTGGCGCAGTGGCTGAGAGATCGACTGCTGCGCTGCGTGTCGTGGGTTCGATCCCCGCACGGAACAAATATTTGTATGGCCTACAGATAGTTGTTTCGGGTCTGGCTGTTTGTGTATGTGAGTTTAAATGTTTGTAAACGCACCCACGATACAGGAGAAATTGCTAGTGTGGGGCAAGGCTTAAAAAAAAATTAGAGGTGTCAAGGGATACCCGGATGGAACGAAGTTCCTATAGAAATGAAAATATCTGGCTTGCTTTCTATAAGAGAGAGAGAGACAGACAGACAGACAGAGAAACATGCGACGCCGCACAGCTTACAATAGCTTACTATAGCAAAAAGTGTCGTGACAACTTTTCGTAAGAATTTTTTCCGTCTAGCCCCCTTTCACAACGCGCGATAAGGAACTTCGTTAAAAAAAGAAATGATATGTCTAATTCCATCACTACAGTCCATCATACGATAGGCTACATTTTTTTAACTACACATGTACACAAAGCATTTCGGTTGTGCCAGTATTCGGGTCACATTATTCAATCTCCATCCCACGACATGTTTCATATTAAATATAGGAGACAAACACCTATGGGCTGCCAGCCTGCCACCGATGCATGAAAGAAGGAAAAAAGATAAATAACATAACGGAAGATCGCTCTATGATTACATCACTGTCCCGGCGGAATAAA
This sequence comes from Ochropleura leucogaster, assembly GCA_958449745.1. Taxonomy (NCBI): domain Eukaryota; kingdom Metazoa; phylum Arthropoda; class Insecta; order Lepidoptera; family Noctuidae; genus Ochropleura; species Ochropleura leucogaster. The sequence continues at coordinate 14,153,646 of OY288206.1, read as the reverse complement.
AATGGAACGCTGTGATTTCGATATGTATGGGAGTCGGTTACAATACTCTCGCGTTCCCTGTGGGTTCTGTATGTTTGTATCGATTCCGTGTGTGAGGTTTGAGGGCGTTTTGACTTTTTTGGGATGATTTTGTAAATTCTTCGTTAATCCTTACTTCCTTACTAATATTATAAAAGTCGGTTTGTTTGTTTGTTTGTTACGCCTAAATGGCCCAACCGATTTTGATGGATTTTGGTACAGAGATAGTTGGGACCCTGGAGACGGACACGGAAAAAGGGAGATAAAGGGGAGAAAGATATTTTAGTATCATCACGTGGGTTAAAGTTACCGTTAGCCCAAAGTTACTATACCACGCGGCCGCCAGCTAGTTATACATAAAATTACGCCAGTAATTCTTCTTCTACTTCATAGGTTAGGCAAAGAAGTAACCTAATAGTTCACTAACATTTCGCCAGTTATGTTTAAGTCCCATGCATGTTAATGGAGGCGAATCTATTAGCATCAAAAGGGCATCAATCCAAACTCCGTGGCTGCTAAGAAATTCCTGATTGGAAAACCGAACAGAATTTATCTGAATGTGTGGAGGTTTTGAGTTAAAATAAAAAGCATATACTTAAGTCTGAGGTTCCTTAGAGCTGTGAGAAAACATTGTATGTCATTCATCATCATTTTCCTGCCCTTGTCCCATTCTATTTGGGGTCGGCGCAACACGTTTACTTCTTCCATTCTCCCTTATCAAACGTCACGGCAATATTTACTCCTTTCTCCTTCGTATCATTCCTTACACAATCCGTCCATCTTTTCTTTGGCCTTCCTCTCGCGCTCCGTCTATCAATATTCAGATCCTTCACTCCTTTAGTCACCTTTTCCATACCAAAACAAACGACTCCCTTTCAATTTTTCTGTAACAGGCGTAACTTTCAAACTTGCTCTAGTATACTCATTCCTCAACCTTTCTAGCAAAGCGTTTATCTAATCAAAGACGCAATTCACTAAAATATAGATTTAAAAACACACACACAGTACACGTCACAGTTAGTAGGTACCTACCTTATGTTGATGATGTTTTTTTTTTTCTTTTTTGTTACCATCAAAGGCAAAGACATTCTTTTTTTAAATAACATCATCATTGTCACTTAACACGATGACTTTAATTTTGTCTACGCAGTCAAAAGATATGGCAATTTTGTAGGTTTTGGTTTTGTTAACGTTTATAATTAGATTGTGAGAATGAACTCCGAAGAACGAATACTCCTTGCATAAATTTCTCACTTTAGTTGAAGTCCATTCTACAGTAGGTAACGACAGTGCCACCCTAATACCTGAAAGTTATAGGATTGCATACCAGTGTAACGGACAAAATATCGTGTGACCTGGGAACCCGTCTCATGGGAACGTTTGCAGCTGCTTTCAGAATAATAGTTTTCATTTTGATTTAGGAATGAAGGAGAAATATGAAATGTCTGTTAGGTACTTACTTTTTTGCGGGTTGTTCGAAAGAGATACCGCGGCCTCGGAACGTAAAGGGCAAAAGAAGAAACATGGGTGGGTTTTAGTCAGTACAAGTCTGACATGCCCTCCCGCTCCGCCCAGAGCGGGGGAAGTCATTGGATGATTTCCCACCCGAAAAAAAAAAAAAAAAAAAAGGTACTTACTTTTGACAAGAAAGTTTAGGAAGGAAAATCTTTAAATGGAAACTACATTATATCATTTTTTCAAGTTACCAAACTCTTCATACCTACCTTTTATGGGATGCGCAGGTTCGAAGGTCTAAAATGATTGCTGTAGTAAAATCCTATTAAGATTATAATATGAATAATTGCCATTCGTAAAATGGTCACAAAGAGACCATCTAAATCTAAACTATCTAAACTAATATTATAAATGCGAAAGTAACTCTGTCTGTCTGTCTGTCTCCTCTTCACGGCTAAGCCACTGAACCGATTTTAATGAAATTTGGTACAGACATAGTCTGGGACCCGAGAAAGGACATAATATGATAGTTTTCATGCCGGAAATCCCCCGGGAATGGGAACTATTAATCCACGCGTACGAAGTCGCGGGCAAAAGCTAGTTTATAATATTAATTAGGTCTGTGACAAATTAAAGAATTTTAACGTGATGGTTAATTAGATACTATTCTATAAAGATTTTGCTTAAACGGCCATTTAAGGATCTTTCGACTAATCCTAACTAATATTATAAAAGCGAAAGTGAGTTTGTTTGTTACGTCTGCACGCCTAAATGGCTAAACCGATTTCGATGAAATTTGGTACAGAGATAGGAGACGGACATAAACTATATTATATTATAAGCAAAATGAAACAATTCTCTTTACAAAAATTATAAATTTAATGATAAAGTTTAAACTTTATTACAACGATTACTGATTTCGGTCTTCTTACACACCTAGCAACTAAGGAATAATAATTGTAATACGATACGTAAGTGATGCGCCCGTCCGAAGAGCTGTCTCGAGCAAAAGTGCACGTCGCACTTCATCAGACAGGAATTGTCATTTGACTTTGACAGTTCGGCTAATGTCACATAGTTGATAAGTTTGACATTGGCAAAGCTTGCCGTTATTTTTTCCTTTCAATATATATTTTTAAAAAGATTGATTTATGAGGGAGAAAGATGCAAGAAAAGGGAAAACTTAGCATTGCTATTACAATAAATAACGCGCAAGGGCAAAATCTACAGGTAGCAGGTACCTGTAAATCAGGAACTGCATCAGAAGACAATTTGGGAAAAGGAAAGACTCATTCAACAGATTCAGACGAATAAGTGTAAAATATTTACACTTTGCACTGAACTCATAAAAAGAGCAACGCGTAGTCAGCTTAAAAAAACCATCAACCAAAATTAGCGAAACTTAAACATGCACGTAACGGGAACGTGATTTGAAATACGGTATAAATTCTGCAAACAGTAAAAATGTTGCATCAAAAAATGGTTTTTTTATAATTTATAAAAAAACGTTTTATGCTCTTTGTTAGTCTGTAGATAAAATTGGCTGTATCGTATATTGTGAAAATGGTCGATTTTTATAAAATCCAGCAGATTTTTTAGAAAGTCTCTAATCCGCTATTGTTCAGAATTTAAGTTCATACGTAAATAAGCATTATTTACTATGAGAAACTAACTACGTTGAATTATATTTTTGATGATGTTGCTCATTAATACATAATAATCCTTACCTACTAATATTATAAAAGTGAAAGTGAGTTTGTTTGCTACGTCTTCACGCCTTAATGACTAAACCGATTTTGATGAATTTTGGTACAGAGATAGTTGGGACCCTGGAAACGGACATAGAATTATAGGAGAAGGCGGAGAAAGAGGGAAGAAAACGGGAGAAAAAGATATATTTTTTTCGATCATCACGCGAGTTAAAGTTAACGTTAGCCCAAAGTTACTATACCACGCAGACGAAATCACGGGCGGAAGCTAGTAATACTTACATAATGAAGACAGCAGAGAATATATTTGTAATCATTTTTAAGAGAACAAAACCTCTATACTCAATTTTTATCGCAGAATGCATGCAGAAAAGGGACAAAGTAAAGCCAAAGTTACGACGGGATTCAACTGAACACCATTTTTAACCACATAAACAACACAGCATAAGGACTACCAGCATCACTGACTGTACCTACAATATAACCAGTGAATTTACCGTCACCTCACTCCGATGTCATAGTATTACATACTATTTTACTTGATATTACTGCTCTCCGTCGCGGGTCGCTCCCTGCATTTTATTACTATCCAGAAAGACACGTCTACGGAACTCATAAAATATATGAAGTATTACCAACTAGTTCTATTCATGACGTTTCACTTTATGACGCTCCTAATCTTAAATTTGCTGATATTGCCAATATCTGACTTTATATTCGTGGTTCGGTGTTATTAACACCGAGGGCAGACTTCGTTTTTATTTGACAAATTCGTGAGTTGTAGCGATGCTTCATTAAATAAAGAGCGCTTAATAGAATTTAACAAATTATGTCGTTACGAAGGCTAATTGCGTCATATCTCAAACAGCAGTCTGGCCTACGTTTTGTTTTACTCCGCTAGGTGGCTGTAGTGTACCTTGGTTACACACGGCTGGAGTCGAGTCGAGACATTGTGTACGATGCCACCGCATGCTCCACAAATTATTTTACTGTCGTGTCTGTAACATTCTTTATGTCGCGACACATGTCGCACACCTTCATAGATCTAAACTGAGACAACTTACCAATTGTAGATTTTTAGGGTTTCGTACTTCAAAGGGAATACCTCAAAGAGAATTACCTCAATGGTTTTTTTTTATTGTGCGTCTGTCTGTCTATCTATCGCGTAAGGGTATACTCTTACACTACTCAACTCTATTGAGTTGAAATTAAAACCATATACTCAAGTCTGTAGTCCCTTAGAGTTGTGGATTAAATCATATCTGTAAGTCTACGCAATCATAAGATATGACCATTTATGTTGCAAACTTGTACGGAACCTTCAGTGTGAGTCTGACTCGAACTTATTATCCTTGTATTCAAATGCTCGGTGATCACACACAACTATAACAAAACACTATTAACAAACAGTGACATTTAACAACCTATTTATGATCTAAAATGAATGAAATGTTCATAACTTCCCGTAATAAAAACTCTGGAGACAAAAACATATGTACGAGACAAATGTTTTTGTCTCCAAAAATATAACCTTGTTTGAGTTGTCCAAGTTTAAATCTAGGTGTGTAATATGTCAAGGCGTGTAGCGAGTATTTTTCGCGTATCCCTTGGACACGCCTCGAAACATTTTGATATTGCTCGCTCGGCTGCTTACAAATTGGTATCTACTTTATTCACTTCGAATAAATTCCTTATCGTTAGCTACTTACGGCGCGATAAGAGTCTTCGCCTTTTGTAGTGAAGTAGAGTAATATTTTGTCCTACTAATATTTCCTACTTCTTACTAATATTATAATCCTACTTTAATATTCTACTAATATTATAAATGTGAATGTTTGTAAGGATGTATGGATGTTTATTACTCTAACATGTCAAAACGTCTGAACGGATCTTGATGAAATTTGACCCAGGGGTAGATAATAGTCTGGAATAACACATAGGTTACTTTTTTTTTATATCACGCGGGCGCCAGCTCGAAGAATCATAGTCAAACGGTCGTATCATATTACCCAGTTACTTACTAACTTGTTTGTTGACATCAGATAGGAAGTCGTTCCATAAAAAATACTGGTATTCAGTTGAATCCGGTAAGACTGGAAGCCGACCACAACATGTGAAAAGGCTAGGCTGATGATGTTGATCTTGTTTACATCGTTTATCCACCATAATATCTGAATACCAATAATGTTCTGCGGCAACAGCATTATTTTTAAATGTTTTCTAAACAAAACCGATCATTACAACAGAACTATTTTTGATATATCCAAGAAAAATAATGATTAATCATTAATCTAAGTTAATCTTATAAAAAAAGCAATAATCCAGCTCAGATTTCTCCCCATACATCCTTACATATATACTAGCATACATACTTTCATATATACTTCCATACATACTAACAGATATACTAACATACATACTAAAATATATACTACTATACATACTAACATACATGCATACGCTCGAAAAACGTAACCCTCCTCTATTCGGCAGTCGGGTAGTAAGTGTTTTCTCAGAAACTTACCTAACATTTGAAATTTTATAGCCTTAGTCAGGTTTATTTATGTAAGTAGGTATTTTATTGTTATCTTTTAAATTGGCTTGCTTCTTAGAAATAAAACCAGTCTTATAATGGCTGTAACTTAATATTTTTGCTACAAAATTAAGAACCTTTTGGTACCGTAGAAATAATCCTTACTAATATTATAAAAGCGAAATTGAGTTTGTTTGTTTGTTAAGTCTTTACGCCTAAATGACTAAACAGGTTTTGATGAATTTTGGTAAAGAGATAGTTCTTAAAAAAGTGAGAAATGTGGGAAGAAAAGGAAAAATTTAGCTTTGCTATTTCAATAAATAAGGCGCAAGGGCAAAAACTACAGGTTGCACTTCATCAAATTAGATACAAAAAACTAAAATATAAAAAACCGGCCAAGAGCGTGTCGGGCCACGCTCAGTGTAGGGTTCCGTAGTATCACGTCCGTCACAATAAGTGTTCCCAGTTATGAGGCCAACCGAACAATTCGGTAATACCCGATCCAATGTAATAAGTACCTACAGCGCCATCTCTCGGGGAATTGGGTTACTAATTAATACAAAGACGTGCAATTTCGGTGGTAATTTTGGATTGCGGGAACCGATTTCAATCATTCATTTTTTGTTTGAAAAAGATACGTTCAGGATAATAAAATATGTAAACAAAGTTACAAAAAAAGCTTGCATATACGATTATACTACAAACTTAGTTCAGAAATTATTTTGTACAACTTTTTGTCTTTTTTGTACAAAAACTGTAGTGTCAATCAAGTTCAAAATGATTTTCATAGAAAGTCCTTATAAAGTTCTACTTTTCAGAGATTTTTTTCATATTTTTTAGACTTATGGTTCAAAAGTTAGAGGGGGGGGGGACACACATTGTTTTTTACTTTTGGAGCGATTATTTCCGAAGTTATTGACATTATCAAAAAATGATTTTAGTAAACCCCTATTCATTTTTAAATACCTTTCCAACAATATATCACACGTTAGGTTTGAAATTAAAAAATAATCACTTCCCACTTTACGTATAGGGTGGCTACCCTAATAAAACATTTTTTATTTTACCACTTTGTCGGAGTGATTGATATACATATTGGTATCAAATTTCAGCTTTCTAGCGCTAACGGTCACAGAGATTAAGCGAGGACGGACGGACGGACGGACGGACGGACAGACAGACGGACGGACAGACAGACATGGCGAAACTATAAGGGTGCCTAGTTGACTACGGAACCCTAAAAAGTAGTCCGCTGGTATGGGGCACAGGGTCCTAGCTAACAGTAGTTAGGGCACTAGAGACAGGAACCTCCTCACAATGCGGGTCGTATCTCATATCGAGGAGTACTGCTTTCTGAAACAAGCCTTAACCATATTATTGTTGATTTATGCTAATAAATCGTTGATTTCGACTAAGTCTGCCTTCGTACAATGGTCTAAACATTTGCATTGATTAAATAAATACTTAAATCTAAATACTTTGAAGTGTCATAAAAACCTCAAGAAGTTATCGTAAAAACAAAATAATTGTAATTCATCCTTTTATAAACCGAAATTGAAAATTAAAACGTCTGCAGCCGCGATCAAAACATATTTGATTACACAGGTAGGTAAATTAAATCTCGCTTGTTTTCGAGTACATCGTAAAATAGCAAGGTAAGTAGCCGTCGAACATTTTAATAACATTAAAATGGCCGCTGAAAATGTTCTGGCGTTGTATTTAATTAAGACAGTCCCTTTGTTGGGCCCTTTATGTAGGGTGTATGCCCCAAAGAGTTTTATTGCATGTTATTATTTTCAGACATTGTTCGAAATTGCGAGAAGATGAGGTCTTCAGTAAAATTTTATTGGTTTTTATGTTAGACCGTGAGTATAGCATTTTTATTTTTATGGCAGCATAAATGTAGGGAATAGGACGTTTGTCTACACTATATAATATTATGAAGACGAAAGATTTGATTGTTTGTTTGTATTGAATAGGCTCCGAAACTACTAGATCGTTTTTTTAGGGTTCCGTAGTCAACTAGGAACCCTTATAGTTTTGCCATGTCTGTCCGTCCGTCCGTCCGTCCGTCCGTCCGTCCGTCCGTCCGTCCGTCCGTCCGTCCGTCCGTCCAGTCTCTGTGACCGTTAGCACTAGAAAGCTGAAATTTGGTACCAATATGTATATCAATCACGCCGACAAAGTGGTAAAATAAAAATTAAAAAAAAATGTTTTATTAGGGTAGCCACCCTATATGTAAAGTGGGAAGTGTTTTTTTTTTAATTTCAACCCTAACGTGTGATATATTGTTGGAAAGGTATTTAAAAATGAATAGGGGTGTACTAAAATCATTTTTTGATAATGTCAATCATTTCGGAAATAATCGCTCCAAAAGTAAAAAACAATGTGTCCCCCCCCCTCTAACTTTTGAACCATAAGTTTAGAAAACATGAAAAAAATCTGAAAAGTAGAACTTTATAAGGACTTTCTATGAAAATTATTTTGAACTTGATTGACACAACAGTTTTTGTACAAAAAGACAAAAAGTTGTACAAAATAATTTCTGGACTAAGTTTGTAGTATAATCGTATATGCAAGCATTTTTTTGTAATTTTGTTTACATATTTTATTATCCTGAACGTATCTTTTTTCAAACAAAAAAATAATTATTGAAATTGCACGTCTTTGTATTAATTAGTAACCCAATTCCCCGAGAGATGGCGCTGTAGGTACTTATTACATTGGATCGGGTATTACCGAATTGTTCGGTTGGCCTCATAACTGGGAACACTTATTGTGACGGACGGGAAACTACGGAACCCTACACTGAGCGTGGCCCGACACGCTCTTGGCCGGTTTTTAAATAATCATTTACCATTAGAAGCCGACGATGTTATATATAACATCACGCTACTACCTATGGGAGCAGGGCAGTAAGCAAAGACGCAGGTGAAAGCGAGCAGAACAGCTATAAATAATAATATGATTGTATAAGTTTTTTTTATTTAAACTTAAAACTTAAGTATTTGGAGTCACAGTTATTATTAATGCATATTGTTTTTCCTGTCAAATTTAAAATGCAAATTGTAGTTTAAAAAAAGTTTTAATTTACATTTTTTTTATTATTATTTAACAAAAAAAAATAGCGGCGAAGATTGCTTTTCACTGCTGTTTTGTCAACCGCACTTTTTCCTGAAAACACTAATTTCGTATCAGATAATAATACTCAAATTAAAGTATTCATTCACAAAAGGCCTCAAGGAACCAAAATATAACCGAGTTTATTATGCAGACTTTGATAAAGGTATAAAGTTTCATTAGGTTGGCAAAGAAAAAATTCTATCCTGCCTGAAGGGAGAAATACAAAAGAAAGTAGGTAATAACTAACCTTTTAAAACAAAATAGGTTCGTTTCCAAAAACCTTTATTAAGTTTGTAGGTCAACGCCATTTTTGGTGAGGTACAAAATTTTAATTAAGACTTGGTTTTTGCGAAATATCCCTGTTACAAAATTATTTAAAGACGCCTGGTTCATTATGCTTGTTTTAGAACAATTTTATGAAACTAGTGCAATTTTGTAAGTGATTGCAGAGTACTTAGTTAAGATATTTTTTTGCTTCTTATTAATTTTATACTAGCAGTTTTTTTTTAATATTTACCATCTTTTTTATCCCACTCTTGGGCAAAGGTCTCCCCGTTATTAATGTTACCATGAGTTTGATAAAATATTATTTAAAAGAGTGTCTATGGTAATCCTTACTTCTCCATAGAGAAGAAAGCGTAGACTTTGGAATGGGCAACTACAGTACTTTCACAAGTTATTGTCTTGTGGCTGTCACTGTAGCAGCATCTTTTTTGTTTTTATGACATTCAAAATTGCCTGTAGTGGTCTAATTGAAATAAATAAATAAAGAGTCTGAGTTTACACTTCCACTCACCGGATAAACAATAAACGCCTCTAAGCCATGACGCCCACGTATTCTACGCCTCCCTCGCGATGTCGCCCATCTTGAAGACTCTGGCCTAACGGTCTTGATGTATTTTACAGATATAGCTATTTCAGAAACCTCCTTTACTATAGTGGGCATGACTGGTGGATTATGATCTACTACCTCTGGCAGAGAAGAAGCCAGTGTCCCAACAGTGGGAATATTATAGACTTTATCATTATCATCCTGCACGTGTCCCATTCTATATGGGGTTGAAAGAAAAAGAAAGAAAGAAAGAAAGAAAAACTTTTATTTGGGAGGTAGCTTTCTTCTTCCATTCAGATGTCACACGGCATCATTTACGCCTTTTTATTTTGTATAATAAAGATGAATGGAGTGTGTAAGAATACATCCATCTTTTCTTTCGCCTTCTTCTGCCCTTCCATCCATCCATAGACTGATATGAATATGCAGGATATATTTTTGTGACTTAAATCTACAATGTGAATGAAGTACTCATGTAATAACTAAAACAGGGCTAAATCATACAAGTATCTTATATAATATAGGTAGAATACATCCACACGAATAATTTAATCAATGGTTTGCCAATACAGGATCAACATTTACAAAGGCAACCAATTGTAAACCCGCATACAGGGTGACCTTTTTAACGAAATAATTATTGCAAGCGGAATATCACGGAGTGTTGAGATTATAATATAGGTTACTTAGTGTAGCTCCCGCAAATTAGCTTGCACAAGATATGAAATGCACGCGGTTGTGTCTGCTAAGAGAATTCCACAAAATCGAACGTTTGAAGTGTATTGTACTGAAACCAATCCAACTCCATGCGAAGTTCATACAGTCTTCTAGTACGAGATCCGGATATTACTAGTCACGTGCTACACAACACAGTTATTTCAGGTAACTTATACAACTCCACATAGGAATCGCGCAAGGAAGAGTTATTTGTATTTTTTTTAAACCGTTGCCTCACACTAGGAATCTCTCCTGTATCCTGGGTGCGATTACAAACTCTAAAACTCATTTACACAAACAGCCAGACCCGAAATAACCATTTGTAGGCCATACAAATATTTGTTCCGTTCAGGGATCGACACCGTGACCCGCGGCGTAGCAGTCCATCGCTCAACCACTATATACTAATGTATATATAAATTGCGGAAAGAACAAGAGTCCCTCGATTTCTTTGGGGTTATTTACTCTTCATACCTACAAAAACCCGACTATTACCACCGGGCCACACCCTTCCTTTTTATTCCTGATTTAACACTTCAAATCTATGGTATTGTAAAGAAAGTAATTCTTCTCTCGCCAACAAAAAAAAAACATCCTGTATATACAAGTCAATCATGGTCTCCAAGATACTCAGAGTAATGGTTCACTTAATACAGTACAAGAAGAGCCCCGATTGAGACGGAATGCAATTATATCGGGGCCCGGGGCCCGGGGCCCCTGGCTAAATATTTGGAAATCAAGGGCGGTTATCTTTAACTCCTTAAGTGTAATACGGATCAATATGTTTGGGAAATCGCTCTCAGGTGCCTTTCCTTTACTTTTAAGTAAAAAAGCTTTTGGCGGATTGGTGTATTTAGATGGTCCGTGGTTTATTTACGGTGTATTTTTTGCTTAGCTCTCAGAAGATTTACGTAGATTTTGTGCAAGATTTATGATGTTCCTGATTAATCAACCTGGCTTTTTTATTTTGTTGGGTTTATTTAGTTACGGTTACATGATTAACGTGATCAGAAACGACCATTTGACAGGAAGGTATTTTGAGCCATACCTTTTTTTTTAAACCTTGTCCCACTCTAGGAATTTCTCCTGTATCGTGGGTGCGCTTAAAAACTCACGTAAATAAACAGCCAGACTCGAAACAACTACCTGTAGGTCATATAAATATTTGTTCCGTGCGGGAATCGAACCTGCGACACGCAGCGCAGCAGTCGATCGACTCGTGTCGTAAAATTGGCGGTATCATCATGACATGACATGAAGCGACTGCCTATCTGATCTACATACCCGAATTAGTGCAGGGTAATACGATACGCTTGGTAAGACTAGCTAAAAGTCCTACGTAAGTACAAGATATAACTCGCACGACTAGATCCAAACTGAAACAACGGGAAAATCGTGAATTTTTAGTTACCCTTGTATTTTCCGCCAGTTACTGCGGCACCAGAACATAAAGGATAAAAGAAGGAACAGGTAGGTTTTACCCAGTAAAAGTCTGACACTCCTCTCTCCGGTCAGCCCGAAGCTGGGAACGTTATATTTGATTTACCATCCACAAAAAAAACCCTTGTATTCCAATACTCCGTGATCATACACAACTATCTAACATAACATAATTAATATACCTACAGTGACATTTTACAACCTATTTATAAGATCTAAAATAAACTAAATGTTCATAAGTTCTCATACGAACAGTTATACGATATTTTCGTATCTTCATAAATTCTTAGTTTTTCTAGGTGTGCGAAATTACTATCAAAATTATTATCACGGCGAGCAAGTTTCATAAAATTATAGACAAAATAACAGCCGTGTAGACGCAACACTCCCATGTGCTTGACAACTCGCACGGAACAATTTAATTGTGTGTCAGGCACGAGAAAAAACACCATGCAAAATAAAACCGTGCGAAATACAAAACTCTTCAGAAGTTAAAGGGAAAATGTTTTAGTTGCCGATGAAAATATTCCTAAAAGACAGAATATTTATTCTACAGTTGGACTTGTCCCTAATTGTGTATCTTTCACTGGAATTGTTTCAATTGTTTGTCTTGGGAAGGGTTGTCAAATTTGAATAATCACACTGAATTCTTCCGAGCTTCAAGAGTTTCTGACGGTCTTTTGCTTACTTTCTTAAAAAGTTCTCCGGATAAAGCTGTGATGATTGCCTAGAATTCTAGATTAGCTGATACCGGTTCTCAATGGTAAATAAAAGGTTGTTTGAAAAAGGAAACTCTTGATGAGTCTGCTGCTAAACGGTTGCCTCGGAAGTTTTCCTTATGTAAATGGTTTAAGTAGTGAATGGGGGATATAACGCTGATAGCGATATCTTCCAGACATTTTTTGATAAAATATAAAGGATAGTATATATAATATCATGTTTATTTCAGTAAAACGCAAGACTATTTAGTATTAAAGAGCTTTTAAGTATTAATTGACTCATTTAGTAGGTTTAGAAGCATTATATAAAACTACAACTTTTAAAACAATTTAATTTAATTTTAAACAATCTAGTTTTAGGTCATTATGTTCGGTAAGTAACTTTAAACTCATTTAATTTTGAGTAAGTATTCAGCATCAATCAAATGATTAATGTGCTTTTTTTGGTGTGGGTAATCATCAAATAACTTCCCCCGCTCAGGGCGGAGCGGGAGGAATGTCTGACTAAAACTCACCCATGTTCCTTCTATTGCCCTTTACGTTTTGGGACCGCGGTATCTCTTTCGAACAACCAGCAACCCCGGCAGGTGGAAGCCCTGGCAGGCCCCTCTGCTTTGCTGACATCTAATTGAGGGCGCGTGAAACACTAACGCGCCGTTGACACGGCCTGTCATCAATAGACGTACGAACGGTAAAATACCCATTGCTTACCGTCCACAGGCCCGCATCTACGGTGGCCGGGAGTCGTCACACGGCAACCGACGTCCGGGGTGTCTCCCGCGGCGGCTGGGTTGGTTACATTAATGTACTTAACTTAGCTTTTTAATTTTCTTGGATTGACACCTGAAAACAAGCGCTTGGCTGTGGGGTTCCATAGTACAGCATCATGCTGAGTGGCTTGTCGCAGTCACGGCGTGCAGGCTTTATTTTTTTTCAAATTTATCTATAAATGTTTGTGATGCATTGTATGTTAAATTTGTATGTTTTTTTTTGGTATTTTATGTGCTCGTTGTAATTGTGACTAATTCATATTTTTCTTTCTTTTTTTTCTTTTCTTTTTTTCCTTTCTTTTCTTTCTTTCCTTTCTTTTCTTTTTTTTCTTTCTTTCTTTTATTTCTTAAGAAATCTATCTTACCTAATAAGTTTATTTGATGTATCTCCTAACCGTGTATGGTAGAAAAATAAATATAATAATATATATTATATGATATTTTTTATTTGGAAACCTATTGTAAATACAGCGAATGAAAATAATTTACAACTAAGGTTTTTCTAGTTGAAACAGATTGTCTGCAGTTTCCACACAACCAAAGGTATGACACACATTTTCAAACTAACCACTGCAATGAACTACCGCTCCTCACTAGCGGTCGACCACTTTTCACTCTTATGCTTTAAGTAATAAGGTTGTCGAATCTAATCTTCCGATAAATAGTGGCTCTGTGGGAAATTACTTTAAAATTATGTACAACTAGCTTTAGCCTGCGGCTTCGCTCGCATTAAATTCGGGGTAACAATTCCCCTTTCCTGATTATCAGGTATGCTACCTGTAGTGTTTACCCTTGTGCCTTATTTATTGTAATAGCATAGCAAGATTTCCTTTTTCTTCCTTCTTTATTACTCTACTTTTTTTTAAATTGGCCTATGTCCGTTTCCAGGATGTAAACTATCTTTGTACCAAAATTCATCAAAATCGGTTTAGCCAATTAATCGTGAAGACGTAACAAACAACCCACTTTCGCTTTTATAATATTACTAGCTGTTCCCCACGGTTTCACCCGCGCTGCTCAGCACCTGTTGGTCGTAGCGTGATGTTATATAGCCTATAGCCTTCCTCAAGAAATGGACTATCCAACACTAAAAAAAAATTCCAATTCCAACCAGTAGTCCCTGAGATTAGCGCGTTCAAACAAACAAACAAACAAACTCTTCAGCTTTATAATATTATATATAGTATATAGTATAGATATTTTAAGTAAGGAATTAAGGGTTATGTGTGAAATTTTGTAGCACTACAATCCAAATCGAAAAACAATTCAAAATTAATAAAAACACTCTTATCTAAATCCACCACAGGTACAAACTGCCCAATTTTCCAAGCTTGCCAACTTTTCCCATTTAGTGGAGAACCTATTAAGGCCGTTTATCCCTTATCTCCATGGGCTGGATGGATCGCGCCATTATAAACCAATAATAGCATCCACATCCGATGCAGATGGTAATGTGGTCATGGGCATTACAACCGTTATAGTGAGCTTGTTGGGTAATTACTCGGCCTATTTAGCGCAGACGTGAGACACACAATAGTTATCTCATTTTTAGGGTTCCGTACCTCTTAAGAAAAAACGGAAGCCTTATTTAATCACTCTGTTGTCTGTATATAAGTGTGTCAAGACCCTTTATCTCGTTAACGCGTGAAGGTGTCAAAAAGAAATTAAAACCATATACTTAAGTCTGTGGTCCTTTTGTCCTGTAAAATAATCAACCCTCTATGTCTTCGCAGTCTAAACATATGACCGTTTATGTCGCAAGTTTGTACGGAACCCTTGGTGCGCAAGTCTGACTCGCTCTTAGCCGAGTGTTTATAATTAAGTTTTTGTTTTCAATTTAATTTTGTTTTCTTTCTTTCTTTGTTTATTGTTGTGTGTACTTGTGGCATGCCGAAAAACTTATTTTCTTCTTTCTTTACTGCGTTATTGTTCGGCCATCAACTAGATTTACCGTTACTTGCGGTACTGAAACACTGCACGGATATTGAGCAATTTCCTTGGGTGAACGTAATTGCTTTAATTTCTAACATAGGTGCTTAGTCTACGGGTAGCAAACGCGACTCCTGACCATAAGGTTCTGGGTTTATTTGCCGGGACTTGCAAATGTGTTTTAAGTGTTTTTGAGTTTTTCCATTCGGGATTAAAGAGACAAGGTAAATGCACAACATATTCGTATAATCAGTTTAAATGTTATACTGTATATGCTTGCGAATACTGGTCAAGTAGTCGCAAGCGCGACTGCTGAGTGTGACGTTCTAGGTTCGATTGCTAAGTCATGAAAATTGTTATTGAGTGTTTTTGTGAGGTTTTTTTTTATAGCAGCTACCTGTAGTTTTTGCCCTTGCGCCTTAGTTATTGTAATAGCAATGCTAAGTTTTCACTTTTCTTCCCTTTTCTTCCCTCATATCTAAACCTTTTTTTTAAAAAAAAGCCTATGTCCGTCTCTAGGGTCCCAACTATCTCTCTACCAAAATTCATCAGAATCGGTTAAGCCATTTAGGCGTGAAGAGGTAACAAACAAACACTCTCGCTTTTATGATATTAGTAAGGATAGGTATTTATTTTTAATTGAGGTACTCCATTGTAGAATGCATTGCATTTACATTTACTTAATAATAATTCGAACATGTTGGGGATTACAAGTATGACGTTATGTTCTAACATACTAACTGGTTCATTATAAGTACAACTCGGCTAATACGCTTCTGATTCGAAACCAATGGCTTCAATTCGAACCCCTTGATTGGATTGGGTTTCCTGCGATTCTTAAGTGTAGTTACAGCTTATGAGTTTTTTTTCTGAATCGCACTGCAAGTAGCAATCATGTAGATTGTCGATTATTTCTCCAAGTCACATTTTAGTCATATGAAATTTTGCCACATTCGGTGAATATTTTATTTCGCGTTCAATTTTTGTGAGAAATGTATTCCGTCGTACATTGAAGATTCACGTAGTTTTTTTTTGTCTTATTTGGTTTTACAATGAACGGAAGGATGCGAAAGTTCCCAGAAACTGTTTTTTTTTCTTTAAAAACTACGTTGCTCCACACTAGGAATTTTTTTTAACATTAAAGTCACATGTAACACAAACAGCCAGACTCAAGACTGATCTGTAGGCAATACCAATATTTGTTCTGTGCTGAAATCGAACCCGCAACACGCAGCGCAGCAGTCGATCGGTCAACCACATTTTTTTTTTTCGTGTGGAAATCCTCAATGGATGTCCTCGGCCTTAGCGGAGGGGTCTGTCAGACTCCTACTGACTAAAACCACACGGTGTTCCTTGTCACTTCTGGCTGGGGTGCGGGGACACATTTGCATTCTACACAATCACCCCAGCAGTTCGGTCAGCCACTGCGCCAACCGTGTCGTCAAATTTTATCGAGTCATCATCTGTCTAGCCTTTTCCCAACTTCGTCGGGGTTTGCTTCTAGTCTTACTGGAGGCAGATTAATTCCAATATTTTACGATACTCCTTGATAAGACTGGTAGTCAGACTTTCGGGACACTGAATATCTCTAACGACTGTCAAAGATCTACAACAAAACAGCTGGGATCAAGGTTTGCGTGCTCTCTTTCTACCTAATATCTCAATCTTTTAAAAAAATAGCCTATTTCCGTCTCCAGAGTCCCAACTATCTCTGTACCAAAATTCAACAAAATCGGTTAAGCCATTCAGGCGTGAAGACGTAACAGACAAACTCACTTTCGCATTTTAGTAAAGATTTCTTTCATAAGCAGTTTTGTATCGATCTGTTGTTTGTTAACTAAGCTGATATGTTAACATATGAAACCCATACCAGTTACATTATGTATTATGTACGCGAGTATAACATGTACTGGATCTATTACTAATCTCTGATAAGTCTAAACGCTGACATTAATATTCAATTAGGTACGAACCGAAAATCTAATTGATTAATTAATCAATTATGAACGAATTGGTAATCCGGTAAACGTTTAATTAGTACCTAAAAGTGTACAATAATGGATCATTTTGTGGTCGAAGTTTTAAATGAATGGGTCTATCTATGGATGTTTTAATTATGTCTAATTGATCTTGGGTATATAGTTTAGAGTGAAGTTATAAAAATATTAAAATGAAATTTTTGCGACAATGTCGACTGCTCTGCTGCGTGTCGCGGGTTCGATCCCCGCACGGAACAAATATTTGTATGGCCTACAGATAGTTGTTCCGGGTTTGGCTGTTTGTGTATGTTAGTTTAAATATTTGTAAACGCACCCACGATTCAAGAGAAATTTCTAGTGTGGGGCAATGTTTAAAAAAAAAGTGTACTTTTAGCCAGCGCCTACAGAATGCTACTTGCTAGATCCTTGTATACTCCTTTTGCTTTGGCAACTTTCATACATCTGAAAAAACGAACAGGCCGATTGTAAAAACTACGCACCTTTTTGCAGAACATCACTGGGTAAGTCCTTAAGATGTAGACTTTTGGATGACTTTTAAAGAAGGTACTCGAAAGTACAGGGATCTGTCAGGGCAACTGCCTGCTGGGGTTGCGGGCTTTTCGATAAAGATACCGTGGCCCCGGAATCAAGGGCAAAAGAAAGAAGAGAGAAGCAATGAAAGCTTGAGCATGAGAATACACAAAAATCTCTACAGCTCCAACTTCAACTGTGCCAAACTGCAATAAAAAAGTAGACAATCAAAGAATGTATCTCTAATTACTTTTCGATTTTAATCCCAAAGAAATACTCTCCTATTTCACACCGAACCCAATCCTACAATTTCGAAATTAGCAATGCATATACCGGATAATGATAGCAAGCCGTTGCCATCGCAATTGATGGAGACCGAGACAGGTTACATATTCTGAGGCTGGGCAAGGTGCCAAATAGAGGTCCCGGAGTCTAGTCTAGAAACTTATTACTTAGGCACTATGTACGGGGAGCCTGTCTCATTAAATGCATTATTACGATGTGGGTGAAATATGGCATGTGTCTGCAATGAGGTATATTTGGACTGCAGGGTAAAACTATGGGTGGTAGATAAAGGTGCAGAATAAACCGTAAATGGGTGAAGAAATCAGTTACTGAAATAGAAAAAAAAAATATATGAAAAAGAAAAGTCTTCAGATCAGAGCGTTTTTTTTTCAAATTTAAAGATATCCTACTAATATTACACATGAGAATATTTATGAGGATGGATGTATGGATGTGTTTTACTCTTTCACTTCAAAACACGAGCAAAGCCGCGGGCGCCAGCTAATCTATACTAATATTACAAAGCTGAAGAGTTTGTTTGTTTGTTTGTTTGAACGCGCTAATCTCAGGAATTACTGGTTGGAATTGGAAAATTCTTTTAGTGTTGGATAGTCCATTTCTTGAGGAAGGCTATAGGCTATATAACATCACGCTACGACCAACAGGTGCTGAGCAGCGCGGGTGAAACCGTGGGGAACAGCTAGTGTATTATATAATTTCAGACTAGGATTTCTTAGTACAAATTATTTCGGCAGTAGGTATAAACAACATGCAACAACAAAACTTTTACATTTTTAATAACATCACTCCCAAGTCTAAAATAAACTAAATAAAAGCCAAGTAAAACCGTTATTTATTGTGAACTAAACTCAGTGGAAATACGATAGAACCAATAGAACTTCATTAGTTTGAAAGGCGCGGGTTATAAATCTCAATTTTACCGAATCGGTCCAATATAGCATTCGGTTTAGGATCAACGTCTATGGTACGTCTCCTTTTATTTGTTGTAAAAGCATTTGTTTTAACCGACTGTGACGGCGGTAGGTTTTGCATTGAAAGAGTAAAAAAACATCCATATTATATATCCATCCATCCTCACAAATATTCGCATTTATAATATTAAATAGTAGGATTGGATAAAAACTTACACTGTCAATTACAGAATATCTTCCGTGACTTCCTATAATAAAAAACAATATTAGATGCAGTCAAATCTGTTTACCATCTTTCTGTTTTCTTATTAACCGACTTCAAAAAGGAGGAGGTTCTATGTTTTTTTATGTATATTCACCGATTACACTGCCAACTGTGGACCGGTTTTCAAAATTCTCATATAAATATGGGATATGGGACCATAACAATTTGACTTTATGTCTATAGGAATGATCTACTTAATATCTTTAAGTAACAATAGAAAATTAAGACTCTTTAAAAAAAATTGTGAGTTATTACCATATCATAACTAAAACTATTGAAATAAAAAAACTTTGATGATGCCAATCATAAACTCATTTGAGTTTTACCGTGCATCATAATCATCGACATAATAATTTAACTTTATTAAAACACTAGCTTTTGCCCGCGGTTGTAACACAGTTCCCCTTTCCTGATTTGCAGGTACCTGCTACCTGTAGTTTTTGCCCTTGCGCCTTATTTATTGTAATAGCAAAGCTAAGTTTTCCCTTTTCTTCCCTCTTTCTCCCTCATTTCTCACTTTAACTATCTAACTATCTCTGTAGCAAAATTCATCAAAATCGGTTAAGCCATTTTATGTTCCGTTGCCACGGTATCTCTTTCGAACAACCCGCAACCCCTACTTAAAGTTAACAAGGCAGAAATTGCTGATAGAAAATATAGACTTAAAACTTCCAAACTAATTAATTCTAAACAAAGAATATTACTTAACAACTTATTTGACGAACAGACGAACTCTTAAGACAGAAACGAATAATCATTATTCAAATTAATATTTCAACAGAAATCGTGCGAAAGGTCACAAACTCTGCTTCGAAGTTGCCGAAATAGTACTTCTTCGGGGGGGCTAAAGTAGATTAAGATTTGTGTATTCCAACATCTGTGACCACTACAAGTTTTTGGGTTCTATGATATAGAATTGGAAGGGTAACTAATTAAAGTTGGGAACCGGCTAGATCAATTAAGTATTTCAATAGGAGCTAAAAAGTAATTATAGCCGGTAGGCAATTTACTGAAACAGTTCTTACTTTTTATGGTTTCGTATTTTGTAGGCAGTCTTTCATGTTTCTGTTGAGATTGGTAATAAATCAATTACTTATATAACATGTCTGGCGACCGCGGCTTCGCCCACGTGATGATTGAAAAAAGGATCCTATGTATTATTCCAGAATATAGTCTACCTCTGTGCCAAATTTCATCAAGATACGTTCAGCCGTTTTCATGTGAAAGAGTAACAAGCATATCAGTATTTTACACAACCCAGTTAGGTCTGGGTAATACGATACCCCTTGGTAAAACAGGTTGTCAGACTTTTGGGACACTAACTACCACGACTGTCAAAGCATAGCTGGGACCAACAGCTTAACGTGCATTCCGAGACACGGAGGAAACTCGGTATGTTACGGGTCACCCATCCACAGACCAACCTAGGCAATTACAGCGTAGCCTAAAGATCGAAACAAGCGGCTGCAATTATTTAGTCACGAACTCCTCTTTTTCATAAACAATAGCTCTTCCAAAATTGCAACACTCCAAAAATCCTTACAAAAACCAAAAATAATTTCTCAAAGAGAAAAACCGCTCTTAAAATCCGCACCCCCAAGTTTCCGCATCAATCAAAGCGTTCCTTAATGACTAACTTTGCTATTAACGGCGGCGGTTGTTTGCCCCCATATAGATGAACGTGCAGGGTCCCTCCCATAAGTCTATTACCAAAGCTTTGCCCGCAAACCCGCCATTTCACGCCGTATTCGATTGGCCTAATTGATCTCCACTTAGGAAACTAACTCCCAGGCGATTACGGAACTCCGGGCTAATAGTGATTTAAATGCGCGTTTAGGATTATGTACGTATGTATGGAGGGGTTTTTATATTTTACTAGCTGGCGCCCGCGGCTTCGCCTGAAAAAAAAAGTATCCTATGTGTTATTTCCGGACTATAATCTACCTCTGTGCCTAATTTTATTAAGATCCGTTCAGCCGTTTTGACGTGAAAAAGAGTAACAAACATCCATATATCCACCCATCCACACAAAGATTCGTATTTATAATACTAGCTGGCGCCCGCGGCTTTGCCCGCGTGATATCGAATGCCTATGGGACTTAAAAATTCACCGTCCACTTTCCAACAAGTTATGGACAATGTTCTAAGAGGCCTTCAAAACAACATCTGTCTTGTCTACCTTGATGATATAATAGTTTACAGCACCTCTCTTCAAGAGCACATGAACAATCTGGAAAAGGTCTTCGCAAGACTTAGAGAGTCCAACTTTAAAATTCAAATGGACAAGTCCGAATTTTTAAAACTCGAAACTACTTACCTAGGACATATCATTAGTAGAGATGGCATCAAACCAAACCCTGACAAGATATCCGCTATTCAAAAATACCCAATTCCATATTCCCACTTCGAATAGGTTTCACCAAAATTAATTGTAGTATTTTTTTATAATTAAATTAGTTTTAAAATCACTTTGGTTTTTTTTCGATCCACCGTCTGCAGATTACTTAATTGGTTATAAATGCCCAAGGCATTAAGTCCGCCTTTGTACATTGTTTTTATACATGTGCATAAAGTTTTAATAAATAAATAAATATCGAAAAAAAAAGTATGCTATATGTTATTTCAGACCATAATCTACCTCTGTGCCGCAGCAACTTACACATATTATGAAGAAAATATCGCCAGCTAACATTAACATTAAAAACGGGTAGTACCATGTTTACTATTCCGGCCAAGAGCGACTCTTGTGACATAAACATCTTTTGCCTGCGTAAAGTTAGAGTTGAGTTTATCAAAGCACAAAGAAACCACAGACATATATATAGTTTTAATTATCAATTCGATATCTCCACACCTTCCCGAGATAAAAGGGTCTTGACAGACAGACAGGCAACAAAGTGATACATTAAGGGTTCCGTTTTGTCCTTTTGAGTAACGGATACTCTAAAAATGTATAAAAACAAAGTGTTGCCATACAACAATATTGTGCAACTCAGTATAAATACAAGTTAATTACGTGTTCTCGTTTCAGTGCTAATCAAACAAGTAAAACAGAATAATATTCTCTCCTTAAGTTTTATAACCAAGTTGAAATGCAATAAAATCGCAACGAACTAATTGTTTGTCTTCCCGTTCAACTGTGAGTCTGTCGAGGAAATTAATTACCACCGTTCATAGTTGACAAGTTACTTAATCATAATATTCTTTATTATTTCCGTTCTCAACTCTTCATGACTACGTTTATTCATACTTCCAATCCTTCATAATTACATGCAAAAATAAAATAATGTGGAAGATCTTTATTTTATTTTTTTGGTTTGTTTGTTACGTCTCCATGCCTAAATGGCAAAGCCGATTTTGATGAATTTTGGTACAGAGATAGTTGAGACCCTGTGATCACATAGGCTTTTTTTTTTAAAAAAAGAGGGAGAAAGACGGAAGAAAAGGGTAGATAAAGATATTGTTTTTTCGATCATCGGGTTAAAGTTAGAGTTAGCCGAAAGTCAAATTTAAAAAAATTAAGAATGTACAGAACACTCGGTGCGCGAATTCGACTCGCACTTGGCCGGTTTGTTTTTTTAAATCAGGAAACAAGAAAATAAATACACGAAAACCCATGCCATTGGCTACCTAAAAAGCAGGTTAAACGTAAAAAAATCTCAACTACAAGAGGAAAACCAAAACACGCTTTTCTCAAAATAACTCCCACAAAAAATCCCAAAGCTATAATTTGATTCCGTTTAAAAGGATTCTCTCGCAGTAAGGGTAAATTTATTTCCTATAATACTCGGGATTCCATCATTCACTAGTATTTACATAGTGGGCCACTTGGCAATCCTTAGATCATTGAGTCCCGGATATTGGTACTAGTGGATTGCGAGCTGAGCATTCGATGTTCCAAACTAATTGGCAGAAGTACTCGGTTTTATATGAGCCCACTTCATGACGTACGGACCAATAAAATGAAAGCCGACTCAGTATTCAATAAGAAATCTTTTTCTCGTTACGTTTTGATGGACTCTGAATTAAGTTGAGCTGATTAGTTCTAAAAATAATCTTGATTTCGTGGTTGGTAATATAAGTAATGAGAATTTGGGAATCGAGTCCCCGAAAAAGATTACAGTATGGTTATGAAAATATTCATTTTTAGACCCAATGATATATTTCTACGGCTAAACCTTCATTTCATCAAAAAAATCGAATATCAAGTAGGATGACGTAAAAAAACGTTGTATGAAAGAGATTGCCGTCTCTACTTGTAATCAACGCTCACACGTTATAAGTTTCAAAGGCAGAAATAAAACTAGAGGAAATATTATTAATAACAAATCTAATGACAACCGGTGACAGGCAGCGCCTGCTGTTGCTACGGATATGAGCTACCGGTGCAATGCGGATGCATCCAGTAATTATGATCGTCGACGTTCCAATAAGCTTGAAGCTTCCCTATGATAAACTGGATTGTTGTTATTGCAAATTCGACTTTATTGACAGATGCAGTGAACAATATTGATGAGAATCATATTTTGTGTGGCAAGCTGTAAATGGGTGATGCTGATTGAACGGACAGCGATAGTGGTGCTGGTGAATCATCAGAATTGTACAATATTGGTGACTCATTTAAAATTTCAAATCCCGTCATAATTTGATCTAGTTAGTTGGATAAAATGTGAATGGCTTTATAAATCAGAGACACGTGTGGGGTTAAAAAAAGAAAAATGGAAAATTGAATAAAGTCATGAATTAATAGGACAAAATATTGTTACCGTCGCGGGTGGTCGCAATACAACTAAATTAGTAAAATACCTAGCTATCACTAAAAATAATTTAAATTCTTCTTACCTGAGAACGCAGCGCAATGAAAAATCGAGTGTGCCGCAGAATAAAATGAGCAAGATTACTTATGTAGATATCAACGTTTTGCTGTGGCTCAATTTAGTAAGAGAAATTGAAATTTAAGACGGTCCACCATTTTCAACTGGAGAAACTCCTTACAGAAAGTACGTAGAAAATGGTAATCTGTTTAACCGAAGTATTAATTTCAATGGACGGGTCCGTGGTGGCTTTGAATTCGTTTCTTAAGAATTTGCAAAATCGTTCGTAATACGAATCCGATTAGTTTGAATAAAATCTGCGAATCAATTCCTAGTCGGAGTCTTCGGGTCGAGGTGTAATGTATTCCGAAAGTTTATGGTCTTCCATTTTCAAGTTTACTTTTCTTAAACAAAGATCGGATTGAGTTCCTTCAACTGTACTTATTCTTTGTTTAAGGTGCTTAGTTTCTGCATAAAACTACTATAATTTAAAATAGATGTACCGAGAGTGGATTAATGTAGAATTGAAAATTCCACAACAAAACGTAAGTTACAAAAATTACGATTTCCTTACTGTATTAATATTTTAAAAGCGAAAGAGAGTTTGTTTATTTGTTTCGTCTTCACGCCTAAATGGCCACGTGTAACTGATTTTGGTACAGAGATAGTTGGGGCTCTGGAGACTGATATCGGTTATTTTTTTAAACGTGAGAATAGGGAAGCAAAGAGGAGTCGAAAATATTTTTTTTTCGATCATCACGCGGCTTAAAGTTAGCGTTAGCCCAAAGTCACTATGCCACGAGGACGAAGTCGCGGGCGGCCGCTAGTAGTTAATAAATTTGTGAGTATGTTTCATACAAAGCTTTACTATACTCAGTTACAATCACTTCTAACATTTTATTCCCTTTGTAGACAGATATATAATTTAATTTAGCTCTCGCGTTCAACGTAGATTACTCGTAAAGCGAATATCAGCAACCATTTGTTACAAAGTTGGTGGCTAGCAAACAATTAGGCGGAGTTACGCTGAGGGCTCGGGTCGGATCTGTTTGCACTAAGTCGCATGTTTGTTGACTATACACATTCCTCACCGGATATTAGCCCTTGTCCGAACGTGTGGAAGAATGTGCTCGATTCAATGTCTATTAGTTCTTTGACACACTTCTCCGAGGTTCAGATGGATCAAATACGGGTTTCCAACGTTTGAACAAAGTATTTTAATAGTCTGCATCGAACTGGTTGTAATAGCAGTTTCAGAAACGTTGGCTTTTGTATGACGAAATCGTGTTCAGACAATATTATTCTTTATTAACTTTTGCCCGCGGCTTGGCTCGCGTTAAATTCAGGGTAACACAGTTTCCCTTTCCGGATTTGCAGGTACATGCTACCTGTAGTTTTTGTCCTTGCGCCTTATTTATAGCCTATGTCCGTCTCCAGGGTGCCAACTATCTGTACTAAAATTCATCAAAATCAGTTAAGCCTTTAAGGCGTGAAGACGTAACAAACAAATAAACAAACAAACCCACTTTCACTTTTATAATATTAGTAAGGATTACACATGAAATTAAAAAAAATATACAGTCGGTTATAGGTGTTAGCTGACCCACCCTAAAAACGATCGAATTTTAACCCTTAACTAATAACATTAAGAACTATTTAATTTGTATGACTTTATTAGAATACGGCGGCTACTCGATGAACAAAAACAATAAAATAAAGACACTCAAAATTATCTTTATTACACCTACTTATAAAATATAACTGAGACAGTTAATGTGATGTTATTTTTATAAAATATATATTCCTAAACATAAACATAAGCTCTTTGTGAAGTATGTAACAGATATTGATTAATTGTATAAACTAGTACATACAATATACGTATTTTCTATATACAATAAAAATACACATTCACATAAAATCTTGTAAAATATAGACGGTAATATAGACGGTGAAGAGGTAACAAACAAACAAACAAACAAACTCACTTTCGCTTTTATAATATTAGTAAGGATATATAAAATATCGGAGCCAGTTTTACGATTAAAAGGATGCAAAACACAGATTAATATTAATTACATTAAATTCGGACGGAAGCGTCCGAATTTAGGGCGATCAGGAGAAGCCCTGATCGCCCCAATTCATAATTTTGTTTTTAATTCTTTTATACCCTCATTAAAGTAAAGTCCTGAACACAGGAAAGGTTTAATCTTCATTAGCCAAGTGTCAGTAGTACATTACGTTTAAACTGGACATTGTCACAAAATGTAACATAATCTCGAGGTACTGTATGAACAGGAAAAAGATGCGAGACATTTTATTATTTCATTTGATACAGATTTGTGTGACAAAGTCGCAGGAATATATTCACGTCAGATATTGACATTTCCTTCAATAAGAAACATATCAAACGTCGGAGGATCACAACTTATTACGCTAACAAATGAACCGATAACAGTACAGTCTTGTGTTTCTTTATAAAGATGTCAATTTTAACAAGAGCCTTGAAGATGGTGATGGTTCTGCTTTGTAGTCTCCGAGTCTTGATAACAGGGGAGGGTGGGGGAGACTTACTTATGTTTGGCGCTGTACATTATGTCGTAGGAGAATTCATATAAGCTACGGGCGCCTTCCGCCGCGACGTTCGTTGTTATGGTGAGGAAATGGACCCCAGTCTTGAACGGAAAAGTGAGTATTCCGTGCTTCCTCGCGGTTGTGTAAACAACGAGCAGACAAATGATCATTACGATTAAGACGGGTACTTTTATATCGCCTTTATGTTATTACCCCATTTCCAAAGCCGTTTTCAGTGCCAAGTATTGGCAGGAAAAAGTTTGCGTGCAACTCTCATTCTAAACCGATTTGGCTCAAGTTACCTAGGATATGAGGATTTTCAATATTCATCACAGTGCGGTGAAAACTTATTTTTGAGGCTGTGGATGTTGGGGTTCGTTTGTATCTTTCTTCTTTTTTTTCTTTTCTTTTTTTTAAAAACGTTGCCCCACACTAGGAATTTCTCCTATATCGTGGGTGCGTTTACAAACATTTAAAATCACATACACAAACAGCCAGACCCGGAACAACTATCTGTAGGCCATACAAATATTTGTTCCGTGTGAGAATCATACCTGGGACACGCAGCGCAGCAGTCGATCGCTCAGCTACTGCTCCAACCGTGTCGTAGCTTAATAGTTAAAGGATGAATTTTATGATAGTAATATCCCAATAGAACTAAATGTTCTACTGACCGTAGACATTGTTATTTTCTTGGCTTGTCTATTAAGGGTGGCGTTGAAAAAGTGATCGTGCATTGTCTGTTTGTGCAATATCATCACGTTGTTTACACGGTGGGAAACAGTCCGCGGTAAATGTGTTTGTTGTTGAAAACGCGATAAAATGTTTTGTAATTTTGCTGTCTTTTAAAGTTCTGTTTTTACGAGCGATTCCGAATTCGCTAACTCAAGTTTTATAGACACACTGAGTGCTGTCAAAGAATTGTTCATTTTCTTCTCCGATTTCGTTTTATATTTTTCCAGTTTTTAAGTTTTGGCAGTATCCTTTTTATTTATGGACGTAATCTTTAGTGCGTTCCAAGTTCATTTTATGAGATGAACTAAAAAGTTTTTTTATTTGTATTATAAAGGCAAAAAGTTTGTGTTCTAAATTCTTACATAAATGAAATAGACGAAGAGTTCTTGCGAAATAAATGAAAACGAAATGTTTTCTCAATTTTAGTTTTGTCTTCAAGCCAAATAATATGCCAAACCGGAATTTACTTTTTGGTTCTTATATTAAATTTATTTTACGACATTTCTTAAACAAAGACATGTCATCGTAAAATATTGTGCACCAGAAGACTGCAGAGTTTTCACTTTTCTCAACCTTTTCAAGTGAATGTCTCGAAAAGCATTTTCGGAAGTCGTACTTGTGGAATACAGTACGAGAATGCTTAAATTTATATCATTGCAAGTGTAAGATTTACGGCGAACGTTCCGTGCGTGGGGGTTTTCTAAAACATAGTAGATCTTCCTTATTTATGTTTACAGCTTATACCGGCCGCTTCCATTTCGTATATAGTTTGAATCCGTTTATCGGATTTCGAACACGTTTCGGTCGAATCCCATATCGGTGGACTTGATATATAAGCGTGGCCGGGTACCCTTATAAAATTACCGCAGAGGAAAGAATCGCTACGAATGAGGATACAATAAGAATATTCAAATGACCAAGATCGTTCTCTCATATGAATATAGAAAGACGTTTATTTATTCGAGAAAAAAAAAATGTCTATTCATCTACTAGATTTTGACTACATATTGCCTCTTGAGAGAAAATTGAAGTTGGAGATAGAAAAAAGAATGGTGGTTCTATGATGTGCTATGACTACAAAGTACAAATTTGCTTGGCCCGCTGTCAATGACGAACGCTTGCGTGCCCAGCAATACAGGTGTGGCAATTTATACCGTATTATCTTTTCGTACGTTTTTTATCTTAGCAAACATAGATAACCTAGCTAACGCTTATCTGCCCTGATAAGTTAGCAGTTACGATCCGATCGAGACAGTGAATGGTCAACACTGTTTTAGTGTTTTAATATAAATTTGTTTGTGGTGCTAAGTGTTTTTGAAGTGCGATGGCCGGAGCTGGTAGGGGTGAGGGCAAGGGACCCGTGGTGGGCAAACTGGAGTCCCAGATCTATTGTATCAAGTACACCTTGTTTTGCTTCAACGTCGTACTGTGGGTGAGTATTGCACAAATTGAAAACGTTGTTCGGATATTCGTTTCATTTTCTAGATTGGTGTTTGGAAATTACTGTTCGGGTGTCAATTTGCGTACGTTTTGTTTTTAGTGTAATGGAATTAGGTCCTTTAACATGTCGCGTTTGTGAAGTGAAAAGCTTTGATATACTCGAATGACTCACTGTGTCACTTAAATACGGAGAATTTCGAATTTGAACCTTATTGTGAAATTCTTCTCTATGAACTAAACGAAACCGAGTACTTGATGTAATTAGGATAAATGTACTGGTAAATTCAAAATGTAAAGTTCTAATTGCGGTTATACATAATTTCATTATGTAGATATTTCAGTGACAGCGATGGGTAACGATTAACGTGATAGCTAGTTGTTTAGTGTTGCCAGTTCGTGGCATTTTTCATAATCCGTTTAGTATTGTGTAAACAGGTTTTATGACTCATAGGTTTTTTAAAACTATATGATAGGTTTTCAATATGAACATGGTCATTTGTTTTTAATAATTAATGAACAAACTAGTCGATAATAATGTACACAAATATTATGTTCTTGTTCTGGTTTTTTTTTTTAAATATTGATAGTATTTTGGATATCATTGATAAAATTTCAAATGTTAATCTTGATTCAGGATCCAAAGACATTCCCGTTTTGTTCCTTATATTATCTCAACAAATAACTAGATTTTGGTTGTATAACACAATTCATTTAAAGATAAGTGACCTAAAAACCACCTGCCATAACTATGAGGCGTTTAAGAAATTGTATTTTTAGCACTAGTGCATGAAGTAAGATGTTAAGTAATCTCTAATAATTGCTAGCTGTAAAAATATACTTTAGTTCCTCATTCAATACTTGTTTTTTAATTAGATAAAACATATAATATGACCATTGAGTAATAAGTTTCACTATAATTTACGGTTTGACATAATGTATTTTCAGATATATTAATAAAAAAAATGCGTTCTCGGTTTTTTTTTCATTTTAAATATTAATATAAATTTTGTACTAGTTTTTTTTGTATTTTGTAATCAACCGAAATAAACATGATTTCACTCAATATTCCATAACTTATTCATTTTACATATAGATACTATTTCTTAAAAAAAGACCAAGAGCGAGTCAGACTCGCGCACTGATGGTTCCGTACAAACTTGCGTCATAAACAGCATATATTTTGACTGCGTAAACATAGATATATGTTTTTTCAACTCCAAGGGTATACAGACTTGAGTGTATGGTGTTAATTTCAACTCGAGTCCGAGCTCCCGAGATAAAGGGTCTTGACAGACAGACAATAAAGTAATCTATAAGGGTTCCGTTTTTTTTCCTTTGAGGTACTGAACCCTAAAAACTACTGTTCCAAAGTAGCCGAAACCTACTAAAATGGCGCTTAAAATACACCAAATAATTCATGATATTGATTACAGCGTGATATGAATGCCTAACCTAAAATAAAGGGCCTGTACAAAGAATGCGTTATCAGCGACTGATAAGCAGCCTGTCCTGTTTTCCAAGTACGAGTAGATACTAGTATGCAGTCATACTTAGTGATTCATGAGTTTGTAAATAATTGGTATATGACTGATGTTTTTGTAATGGCGGCCATGCTTCCGTTTTTAAAGTTCCTGGTTTTATCTCGAGAATAGGATGATTAATGTGAGTTTCCTGTAATTGTTTTTTTTTTTAAAAAAACTTTGCCCCACATAAGGAATTTCTCCTGTATCCTGGGAGCTTTTACAAACATTTAAACTCACATACACAAACAGCCTGACCCGGAAAAACTATCTGTAGGTCATACAAATATTTGTTCCGTGCGGAGATCGAACTCGCAACACGCAGCGCAGCAGTCGATAGCTCAGCCACTGCGCCAACCGTGTCGTCTTCTTCTTTAAGCATTGTTTTAGTGTTTTTTACTGATGTGCTTTTTTATAGATTGGTAGATGTCACATTAACCGGTACAACATAAGGCGTTGTTCGTATAAAATTGTGACTTTTAATGATAAAGTTCGGTTAACCAAGATAAATACTACTTACTTATAGGCACTTTAAAATTAAATTCGTTGTTCAAACAATGAAATAATAGGTGTATAATAGATGTTCCGTTCAATGACAGATCCGCATTAAGTGGATTTGTGTAGCTTTTTTTCTACGGATCGAAAATCATAATTATATAAACTTCCAGACAGTAGTGTCAGACTTTAACCGACGAAAAAAAAAAGAGAACATAGGTGGGCCTAATGTTCTCTTTTTTGCCTTTTATGTCCCGGGGCTGTGTACCTCTTTCGATTCTACGGTATTTCTTTTCGCAACCCCGGGTTCTGTAAAGCTTGATGTGTCACTGCGTGGTCTGGTATGTCTTTAAAAAGCCAGTAAACTAATAAATACAATTTACTTAACACTTTTTCATTACAACTTTTAAATAGATCTATAAATGATGTAGTTTTTATCTACAACTAGCTGTGCCCAGCGGTTTCACCCGCTGCTCAGTTAGTGCCATAAAAAATAGATGTTAGCCGATTCTCAGACCTACCCGATATGTACACAAAATTTCGTTTAAATCGGTCCAGCCGTTTCGGAGGAGTATGGGAACGAAAATTGTGACACGAGAATTTTATATATTGGATATAATTAAGCCTATGTGTAGTATACTGTAGTAGTTCGTGGTAATTGCTGGTTAGATAGTAAGATGCTGGTTGGTACAATAAACCATAAGACTTTTACTTTTAAAACATTAAAACCACTGCTATTAAAAATGAGACAACGACCCTTATAAAGCTAACATTCCAAACAGCCAGCAACATTGGAAGTTGTTGCAGTAAATCCTCTGTCGTCTTAAAACTATTTACCATCACCACGAAACTGTCAAAATCAGACCACAAGCTCATCGTGTTTATAATTTATACAAGTAGTAAAGTTACTGGTAAGTAACAGACATTAGTGACACGTGGTGGGGCGTCCGCACTAAATCTTGGACTTGTATTCTTGCATAGAATAAGATGAGGTAGAGGTGAAGCTTATCATTTGGTCTTGGCAAGGCCTTTTTACGAATGGGGAATCATCAAATAACTTCCCCCGCTGTGAGCGGAGCGGAGTGACACTTTCACTGACTAAAACCCGCCTTAGTTCTTCTGCCTTTTATGCTCCGGGGCTGCCGTATCTCCTTCGAACAACACGCAACCCCGGTAGGTAGTGGTCCTGGCTGGCTCTTCTGCTTTGCTGACATCTCTTTAGAGCATGCGTGGAATACGCAAACGTGCCGTCGACACGGCCACGTGCCGTCGAAACTTTGCTTTGGTAGGGTAAACGTAACACAGTTACTTTCTCACAAACATGGATGAATAAATTATATAAATAAAATAGACACATGTTTTTTTGTATATTTTAAACTAGCTACGATCAGTCACAAACTGATCAGTTAGATTCAATGTTCATAGAAAGAAAAAAGGGAAGATCAACATCATTAGTAAGTTTTTGACCGCGATGTCAGAGGTCCTAGTCTGAATTCTAGAACGATATATAACATTTTAAATTGCACTGAAGTTTTAGCGCCACCTGATGACAAAGAAAGGAAACATTAATGCCAACTCAAACTAAGCTCACAGTTGCATCGTTATGTTGCATATTCTGCCTCGATCAATTGCTTGTTTGACAAAATTAACAACTTTAGTTTTGCAAAGCCGGCAAGCACGGGTCATATACAAGTGGAGCGGCGCACGAACAATTGAAGGACCATAAGCGGCCCTTCTACATAGATTTCCTAGTCTATGGTACTTGCAACTTGGCTATCCGCAACTTAGTCTTGACACAAGGGGCATTGAGCCCACTTAATTAATGAGATCAAATAATATTGCGTAGATGTGTAGCCCTAAGGGTCTGAATGGGGTGAATTGATTTGTTTTCAACGTATTGATACCCTACTGGGGTCTAGGGGACCAATTAATAAACTTCGATAATTAGGTAGATGGCGAGGGTGGGTAGCATTTGTTTTATACGTACTCATTATTGTTATAAGTTTTTATTTCCGTAGGTACTTTAAAAAGAAAAACGAAACCCTTTATATAATCACCAGATAACTTCCCCCGCTCTGGGCGAAACGGAGATGAGTGTAAGACTTTTACTGACTAAAACCTAAAATTAATTAGAGCATCAATTTTTCGAGCGTCTGTCTGTCTGTCAATACCCTTTCTCCCATCTTGGGAACGCGTAGATTTATCGAGTTGAAATAAAACCATATACTCAAGTCTGTGGTCCTTTAAAGCTGTAAAAATCAAATCTCAAGGTCTACGCAGTCAAAAGATATGACCATTTATGTCGCAATCTTGTACGGAACCCTTGGTGCACAAGTCCAACCCGCTTTTGGCCGTTTTTTTTGAGTAGGTAAATATTTACAAAAAAAAATTGTTCTTCTGAAATGCAGGTATTATAACAATTCAAACACGCCATATGGGACATTGTTAAAAGTACATCTTATTCGTTGTAAGAATAAAAAAAACAGATAGTTTTTTCATCTTTAAGATCTTTAACGGATTTTGGGTAAAAGCTACATCGGTGAATCATTTACCACTGCCTGGGTTAGAACAAAGAAAACCTATTTTATCTCAGTATCATAATAGTTAAGTAAGTTGGTAACGATGGTTGGTAGGTAATTTCGAAACCCACGCAAAATCTAGCCATGTTATAAAATGACCAGCTTTTGCCTGCGGCTTCGCTCGCGTTAAATTTGGGGTAACACAGTTCCCATTTCATGATTTGCAGGTACCTGCTACCTGTAGTTTTTCCCTAGCACCTTATTTATTGTAATAGCAATGCTGAGTTTTCTGTTTTCTTCGCTCTTTCTTCCTCATTTCTCTCAAAAAATTGCCTGTGTCCGTCTCCAAGGTCCCAACTATGTTTGTACCAAAATTCATCAAAATCGGTTTAGCGATTTGAGCGTGAAGACGTAACAAACAAACTTACTTTCGCTTTTATAATATTAGTAAAGATAATAAAACCATCTTATAGTAGAGGCATACGAGCTCAACCACTAGTATTCATTAAAAATCAGATCACAAATATTTGCTTTCAGGAGAGAAATTACGATTGGGCTTAAGTTAACATACTTAGGGAAAACTAAGCAAAGATAATTGTACAAATAATCTTGTTATTCGGTCTGATTCCTTCGATTGCCTTTCAATATTTTAGTATCATTAATATGAATAAAAGTCAAGTAAAAATATTGATATCTCGGATTTTTTTCTTCCAAGCTCTGAGTACAGATAGGGTAAAATTGGGATAAATACCACGCTTTTAGAAATAACTGTTTATATTCCATAACAAAAAACAAAATATTTTATTTGTAAAATTGGCAAGAACCTATTGAAATACCTATTTTATATTATTTATAATTTTAGGCACAGTAAAAAAAAAACATAATCTTTGATATTTCTACAGCGGCAGCGATTTTTGTGGACTTTTTTGCACATTTGACCCATATTTGGGATAGATAGCTGTTAGCTCCATATGAATTATGTTTAGGATAGATGACCCATTGAAAAGTTAATATATCTGAACATACCTTTGATCGAACCCTGTCTTCTCATGTAATACACACAGAACCAAAATACACGGTCCACTCAGTAGTAGCTGGAAAAACTTATCTTCTTTCTTTTCTTTTCTTAAAAACGTCGCCCCACACAAGGAATTTCGCCTGTGTCGTGAGTGCGTTTACAAACATTTACACTCAAATGCACAAACAGCCAGACCTGAAAAAACTATCTGCAGGTCATACAAATAATTGTTCCGTGCGGGAATTGATCCCGCGACACGCAGCGCAGCAGTCAATCGCTCAGCCTCTGCGCCAACCGTACCGTCGATCGATAGATGAGTTCAAGTTTTTTTTATATCAAGCGATTTAAGCGAGGCATCTATCCCAACTTTTTCCTAGACATAGTATCAATTTCATATGTAAACCCTTCTGATGTCCCGTTATAGAACATAAACACTGGACTTAATTGAGTCAGACTCAGTTGCTGAATTCGTCGAAAAACTTTTATTTCAAGTGGTCTAAAATAACACAGAAAGTATTTCTTTAATAATATGAATGTATTTACAGTAAATGTCTTTCAGATATGAATTATCTAACTCAGTAACAATCATGACTAGCCTAAGTAAACGCTGCTACTGATGAAATACAGTCCGCACAATACCCACGTTCATCCATTTAATTGATTACAATAAGAAAGTGTCTGAGTTCGCGCCATATTTAGACTTTATCTGTCAACTGTTACTTTAATGCTGGCAAATACTCAATAAATATTAATGTGCAATCTTTGCTTGCGTCTTAAGGCCAATCTACATAGTTTTATGTATTTTTATTTGACAATAAAAAATAGTCAAACCACCGTTTCTTCAATTTAACATCAACATGGCGTAAGGTCAGTCACTTTCTCATTGTTAACGTGCTATACGTAAATTTCAAAAACTGCTCTTGTACCTATATTTTCCAATACATACCCACGTTATAACATAAAATATGATGCACTATATAACACAAGCAGGATAAAGTGTTGATAAAAGAAAATGACTACCATACAACAGGGTCACATCGTATTGTTCGCTGAACCACTCAAGCAAACCCGAGAAATAAAACATGGCTCTAAATTCAATGAATTTTAAAAGGAGTCCTCATTTTTCTCCCTCTTTTCCGTACTTTTGCTCAATAAAAACAGCAGCCCTTACGTAAAACAATAAACATCTGCAGTTCTCCAGCTCCACGTTAATCACCCGAGCTGTTCACTATAAATTGAAGTGGAACCCAGCGCCAAAAACTGCGGGTCGTGGCTTCAAGAGTCACTCGAATCGCACCTGAGCTCTCGTTAAGGTGTTCTTGCAATGAGAAATAATTGCTGAAGTTACTCACTTCTCGTATCGAATAATTGACGGCTGGATTTGAGCCAAGACGAATGCTAGCTTGATTTGGTATTTGATTGGTGGTGGAATTCTGTTGACGTAGCTTGGTTTGTTCTTAGCTTAACTAAACTGCATTCTAAATTGTTCGTTAAACTGTTTTCCATTTTGGTGCTAAATAATTGCAATACTCGTAGTTCTTTCAAAAGCGTTGCTATTATATTATATTATACGATTGACTTTGACTTAAGCTTTTCGATAGATTCTTTTTGCCCACAATAAAAACAAAAGGTGAGAATCTTATATTTTTGGATACGTAATCATTAAATAACTTGCTCCACTCTTGGCGGAGCGGAACAAAGTGTCAGACTTTACTTACTAAAAACTTTCCGGGTTCCTTCTATTGGTCTTTGTTTTCTTGAGCCGTATCTCTTTCGAACAACCCGCAACCCTGGCAGACAGTATGCCCTGGCAAGCCCCTCTGGCTCTGTCTCAGGGCAAAGTCCTCCCTCCACTCCTTCCATTACTCGCAAACCCTCGCATCCTCCTTCCAGTTCTGACGGAACCTTTTTATTTAGTCCTGTTCATCTTCTTCGTGGTCTGCACCCCACTTCACTGTTTGAAGATACCAGTAGCTATTATCTATTTTGTATTTTTTTTAATCCTTTTCCATCATCTTTATCGCTAGCTAAATATAACCTTGTCTAGAGTGTCATAGTAATTGAAGACATTTATCAGTATTGTGACATTCGTCAGTCATTCTAAATAACACTTCATAGTTTCTAAGTAATATAGTCTGTGCTGAGCGTAACAAACACTATCATGTCACATTTATGACTCAAGTCACTCTCAAATTCTTGATGCAAACTTGTGCAATTTGGAACATTCCCAATTAATTTTCTAGAACTTTGTCTTGTGGGGCGGTGGTCAGTTTGAATATATTAAAACGTTAGAGAGACGAGTATGTTGGCGTCATAGCTATCTCTGCTAAATTGTTTTTCTTTTTTGTCAACTTTAATAGATAAACTCTCGATTTTTTTTCATCGGGGTGGGCAGAAACCACAGAGCTCCACGCGCTCCTTTTGCCTTTTTTACTTTTATACATCGCGAGTACTAATCACCTCACTTTTGTGAAGACGGTTAGTGTTTGTTCTTCTAGGGCATCCCCTTTGCCTTGTAATACTTAAATAACTTTTGTTAGTTACTTTACATAAACGGCTTGAATTTAACCCAATTGTTCAGCACTAACTAAATTAAGTATGTTAATAGACACTGCAACATACTGCATGTTGCAGTGTCTATTAACATACTTAATTGCTGCATGCATCTATCTTAAATACAGCGGAAAAAGCTATTAAAGTTCGTCCTAGATTTTGCAAGAATGTTGGGGTTTGTCACTTAGTTGCTACTCTGATTTCACTTTTCATAATCTTAACTATACTAATCCTTATCCTTACTTAATATTATAAAAGCGAAACAAGTGAGTTTGTTTGTTTGTTACCTCTTCACGCTTTAATGGCTAAACCGATTTTGGTGAATTTTGGTACAGAGATAGTTGAGAAGCAGGAGACGGACATAGGCTAATTTAAAAAAAAGTGGCATATGGAGAAAGAGGGACGAAACGGGAAAACTTAGCGTTGCTATTACAAATCAATAAGGCCTACCGAATTTAAATTTAAAGAAAGATTTTTTCGTTTGTTTGTACCGAATAGGCTTTGAAACTACTGCATCGATTTGAAACATTTTTTCCGTCAATATGAAGTAAAATTATTATTATTTTAGAGAAGTGGAGCGTTAAAAAAAGAGAAAAAGTATTGTCCGTCTTGTCGTATTGTCGCCTTATGTCCGTCACCAGGGTCCCAACTATCTCCGTGCCAAAATACATAAACATTAACATCTTGCGTTACACATAAATTTTATGTTTTAGCTATTTACGATTTCTTATTATTTTAGATCGCTTTAACATTAATAAATAATTTGTAAAAATATATATAAATAAAGTCTAGCTTGCCAAAACGTTCAAACTTAGTAGTCGTTTCTCGAAACTCATTTCTACTAACTGGTTTTATAATAATGGCAATACGACAATGTCATTCTAAGTACTACGATTCTATTACGAGACCAATGATCAATCATTGGAATTTAGCAGATTAGGAACTTTTAACAAAATGACAATGCGATCATGATGGAATGACGAAGTTATAAAAAATAGCAGACTTGACGCCCTGATTCCATCATTGCTACGGAAGAGGAAATTCAGATCGACTAATCCAAATAATACTCAGCTTAAATAATTACATTTTTTGTCGTATAAGAAATAATCAAATAACTTCCCCCGCTCTGAACGGAGCAGGAAAGAGTGTCAGACATGTACTGACTAAAACCCACTCATGTTCCTTCATTTGCTCTTGATGTAACGGGGCCGCGGTATCTCTTTCGAACAGCCAGCAACTCCTGTTAAATAATTACCTAATGTATATACAATGGCAGCGTTAAATCGGATTTATAAATAGAATCCCGCCCTGTTACGAACAGTTCTAATTTACTAATAGCATCGCAAAGCAATCAGATGTGCTATTCGCGATTTCAATCTGTCTGGCAAGAGAAGTCCGGATATTACCAAATAGAACATGTATACCTATATTTTAACCTTCTATGTTATTTGTCGATTTTCAAGGGAGTTAAACACGGAAGGTTCAGTGAAATATACATAAATTCATCTATACCTACAAATATTTTAATATTATAAAAGCGAAAGTGAGTTTGTTTGTAACGTCTTCACGCCTAAATGGCCTAACCGATTTTTATGAATTTTGGTACAGAGATAGTTGACACCCTAGACACGGATATAAGCGTGATATAAAAAGTGAGAAGGGGGGGGGGGAGAAACAGGGAAGAACAGAGGAGAGAATAATATATTTTTTTCGATCATCACGCGGGTTAAAGTTAGCGTTAACCCAAAGTAACTATGATACGCGGATAAAGTTGCGGGTGGAAGCTAGTGGGGTTAATAATGTGAATTACGTTACCATTAGTAAAATGGTCACAAAATGAAAGCTCACAATATTAACAGCGTCTGTTACCGTTTCAACGTAATTCTATTCCTATGATTATTCTGCTGAAGCTGCCATTTCAGACCGTCAGAGTCAGGTGTGCTGTAATGTTATAGCATAATTGGAATTAATTATAGGTATTTAATACCAACAATTTGGTCAGATACAACGTTCTGGTTGAACTAACCTATGATTAAATTACTAGGATTGCATACAATTTATGATGGTTCTAACAGTTTGACCTTTGCATACAAGGTGTGGATAAAAACGTGCTTATGATAAAAAAATTACTTGGCATAATAAAATAATTTCCCCCGTTATGGGTGGAGTAGGGGGGGGGGGGATAGACTTGTACTAACTGAAACCCACCCATGTTCCTTCTATTGAACTTTATGATCCGGGGCCGCGGCACAACCGGGGTCTCTTTCGTACAACCCGCAACCTCGGAATCTACCAGGCTTGCATGAACTTATGGTGGTTTTCATTCCAATAGTTTGATCTCTAGGTACATAAAAGTTCTAGGTATTACCTACTTACGGTAAAAGTGCTAGGCCTGCATCAATTCAAGGTAGTATTTACTTTTATAATACTCACAGTTAATGACCTATTTTCATGAATTCCTTCTAATATAATAAATATGAATATTTGTGAGGATGGATGGAAGGATGTTTGTTATTTTTTTCATGCAAAAGCTACTGAACAAATTTTGGTGAAATATGACACACAGATAGTTTTTAGGCTAGATTAACATAAGCTATATAACTACGACACTAAACAGCTTCGCAGCTGGTGAAACCGCAGTATACAGCTAGTATTCATAATAGAGAAGGTTGTTAGCGAAATCGGTCTCCTTCGAAGTTTTATACAATAGACAATGTACATAAGAACGACACAAACATTACAATGAATAAACTGACAGAATTATGAAAAAATAACAGCGAGTGAGTACACGCAGTGAAACATTTAGCTATTCATTTCCAGTGTAACATGGTCTCGCTTTGTATCGATGTCTCTTTCAATAAGAAATACATGAAAGCTGGTTTTTATAGTTTGACTGGTCGTCGTGCGTACAAAATCCCATTCGAAAGTTGCTTTCTGTCCCATTCTTGTGTTTTTAGTTCTCTTTTGAGTCTTTCAACTGTGACTAGAATTGCTTACTTCAATGTTGAGTAAAACGTATTTTATGAAACGTTTATTATATTTCATTACTTAATAACCGTTTCATAAAAGACTTTCGTTCCGGGGTTGCGGGTTGTACGAAAGAGATACAGCGGTTCTGGAATATAAAGGGCAAAAGAATGAAACTTGGACAGGGTTTTGTTAGTAAAAGTCTGACACTTCTTACTGCTTATTTAATGATTTCCTATCTGAAAAAAGGTATATTTCATGTTTATTATGACAAAGGGTACGGCAAAGGTGTGAGCGTGGAATTGTTTAGTTTTTGTTAGTTAATCTTGTTTACAACAAAATTGACGATAGGAACAATCAACACGATCTGTTAACATTCAACTGAAAATTTAGTTTCTATCTAAATTCAAAACTGAAACAATAAAATAACATTTAAGGCTTAGCCTACACTGTTTATTTGATCTAGTTGTTAGAAAACAACAAACTATCCAATATAAAATAACTTTTAGCAAACTATTCGCTAGAAAATCTAGTGTTTGTGAAATTCAGTGTACACAACCTTTATAAAATGTTAAAATAACAACAACTTTTACGTTTTGTAAAGTAAGCAATGACTTACTATCGGGCCTACGCTGTCTTCTCATACTTTAGTACTAACGCTGCAACAACAATTTTGTAAAAACAAATGATTTTAAAAGAGTATTTATGTAGTTTCTTGCCGGTTCTTCTCCATAGGAAACGACCAACCCGAACCGTGCACCTCTTCTCAACGTTTTATAAGGCATGTGAAATAAAAATATTTCGATTTTAGAAACACAGAATTAGGTCCAAGGTGGTTTTAAATATAGGTAGGTTATACTATAGTTAGTTTTTAAAAATATTAGTTGTTCTTCTTCACGAAACTTTGTAAAATTATTGGGTTATCTACTCCTATCTTCTGATAATATATTTGTTACCTGCCAGGCATATTTATTTATTACACTTTATATTTTATCTATCACTATTTCACTATTTTGAAAAAAGTAATGGTTTTATGTGCTACGAAACTATTTATATTATCTAATACATAAAGTTTTCGTGTCATAATATTCGTTCCTCCGAAACGGAAAGACCGATTATGATGTTTATGCATTTTCAGTAAGTCTGAGAATTGGCTAATATCTATTTTCCATACCCCTTAGTGAACAACGGGTGAAGCCGCTGGACACAGCTAGTAAAACAAATATTTATATAAATGTACTAGCTGCGTCCCGCGGTTTCACTCGCGTGCTGATAAAATATACAATATATCTTTATGAACTGTATGCCTATGTGTAAGCCAAATTATTGTGAAGTTTCATCAAAATCCATTCTGTAGTTTTTGCGTGAAAGAACAACCATCATACTTACATATATCCTCACAAACTTTCACTTTTATTATATTAAAAGCTTAATTGTGTTTCTTTTAAAGAGTCTAAGTACTCTTCAGGTTGTAGGTAGTCCTTGGTATTACGTAACGTAATTATACAAAACAAGTTGCTGGTAATACAAAACGATTAAATCGAAAAATTCACAGCAATTTCTTGCAAAAACTATTCGGCTTTTCACAGCTGAAATCAGAAAAAAATAACTTAAACCATAACGCGAACAAAATCGCAGTTAACAACCACAAAAAATAAAAATCTTAACGTTTAACTTTTGAAACAGTTACAAATTGCAGTTTTGGTTAACTAAAAACACATCGATCAGTGTCGCAGTTCTGACTAAATCTGACTACGTACAACGGTTTACAGTACGAAGCCAAAAGAAAAGAGTAAATGATTTATTGAACAAAAACTATAACATTGCAATATTATGCAACTAATTTTGTTTCTATTAAAAACTGGAAACGGGAAATTTACCATGTCTGTTATTTGTTTCGTGTTTCCGATATTTCGGCGATGTTGCAAACGCCATGATCACGGATGAACTGAAGTTATTGCAATAATAATAATATCCCGTTTCAAGTTTTAATAATAATGTCAGTTTAAAGACTTATCATTTTGTTTCGTCATTAAACTGTTACGGTTTA
Source organism: Ochropleura leucogaster (assembly GCA_958449745.1). Classification (NCBI taxonomy): domain Eukaryota; kingdom Metazoa; phylum Arthropoda; class Insecta; order Lepidoptera; family Noctuidae; genus Ochropleura; species Ochropleura leucogaster. Next base: position 14,111,724 of record OY288206.1, on the reverse strand, counting down.
GAGTTTTGTGGTGTTACCCGAAACTATACCTCTTCCAGAAGATTCGGTTGGTACTTAGTCATGCATAACGTAACTAGCGTAATGTTTAGTATAATAGTTTTATGTTTATTTTTTATTGTCACTTGATATTTGTAGCAGAGGGGCCTGCCAGGGCCACCATCTGCGGGGTTTGCGGGTTGTTCGAAAGAATATCACTTTCGAACAACCTGGCGCCGGAATATAAAGGGACATGGGTGGATTTTAGTCAGTAAAGTCTGAAATTCTGCCTGCTCCAAAGTTATTTGATGCTATAAGGTTTCTGTGTTTTTCACAATACAAAAATCACCGGTCCCGACGTTTTTGATAGCTCTGAGGAACTACAGACTGCAGTAGGTACATGGTTTTAATTTCAACTCGATACCTCCAGGAGTTCCGAAGATAAAGAGTCTTGACAAACAGACAGACAGACAACAATGTGATCCTATAAGGGTTCCGTTTTTTTCCTTTTGAAATACGGAACTCTAAAAAAGAAATAATATACATGTTCTGAGAATATTCCAGACATTTATGATTAAACCAAATGAGTGCCTTCAAACACGAACTTATATTACATTTCGTAGTAGTACACGAAATGCTCCGACAAATAAGTAAGCATGTTATAAAAGTTACCGTAACGACAGACAAATTAAAAGCCGTACACGAACCGGGAAACGGAAAGCAAAACTTGCTCCTACAATTTTATACTCAACTTATTTTCAGTACTTCAAAAAGGTACCAAGTCCTGTCTTGCCGGGTCTCTTATTTCACTTATTTTAAAGGAACTCCAATCAGAAGTATGTTTTCTAAGCAACTAAAAAATGCATTGTTTATATATGTACAAAAAAGATACAAATCCTTACTAATATTTTAATAGCAAAAGTGAGTTTGTTTGTTAAGTCTTCACCGACCAACCGATTTTGATGAATTTTGGTACAGAGATAGTTGAGACCCTGAAGACGGAAATAACCTATTAAAAAAAAGATTGAGATATGAGGGAGAAAGAGAGAAGAAAATGGAAAAAATAGCATTACTATTAGGTACAATAAATAAGGCCCTAGGGCAAAAACTACAAGTAGCAGGTATCTGCAAATCATGAAAGGGAACTGTGTTACCCCGAATTAAACGCGAGCGAAGCCGCGGGCCAGTTTTCGAGAGTTCCGTTCAAATTTGCGACATTAACGGCTAATATCTTTTGACATGCTGCGCCAAATCCAAATAAATTGATAAGGGCTGGAGACGATTTTTATCTCTTAGATTATGTTGCTCAGATTAATGGTCTATTCCATATCCTTACCTTTCTGTAACATGCTGTATTATATTATGTACCTCAGTATCACAAAACTGTTGTGTAGATTTTTCTTATGAAAGCAGACACTTTTCTAACACAGGGCAAATCCTAGAATACTAAGCATTTTTGTGAGCAAAAACTTTTTACAATATTTTCCATCAATCATAAGCAATACTGGAAATGGTCGCTTTTATCTAGTTCTACCAATAAAATATACAAACCACTCCTTTCATAACTAAATTTCCATTTGGCGAGTTCCCCACTTTTTAAAATATACCAGTGAAATAGTTTTTCTTATTTTGATAGTTGGATAACTCAATAAAACTCGACGAGGTACAGAGCAAAACAATGCATTGATTGTACGAAAGAAGGTTCCCTATTATCACATTTTTCGCTTTTTGTTTTTTCATGGTATTCAGCAGTATCAACATAATTTTATAGAAAAAAAAAACGAAATGAAAATATTTTAATTTCACATAGGCCTACATGTGCACTTATAAAATGTCGAGAAAAGGTGCACGGTTCGGGTTGGTCGTTTCCTATGGAGAAGTACCGGCAAGAAACTCCATGGTTACTCTTTTAAAAATCATTTAGTTTTACAATGTTGTTGTTACAGCGTGTATGAGAGGACAGAGTAGGCCCGACAATAAGTCATTGATAAAACATTTTCATTTCATTGAACCATCAAATATTTATGTGCGTTAAACTATCAATGAATTCTATTGCGATTTGGGTTACCCAAACGTTAAAGGAATTGTTTAAGAACTTAAAAAGCTGAGACGAATTCATTCAGCAGAGAGTTGCGTGGAACAGATAAAACGTACCATATAAGATATTCAAATCCCTTAAGTGCACGTTGCGGTTGAATTGCGAGAAAAAGTCCCATTTTGAAACGTTGTAAAACTCTTTATTATTCCAGCTTTGCAGGTGTCTCGAAGGAGATACAATGGGTACCGGGACTGACGGCTGCTACCGTGGAAAACCGAGACACTGCCACCGAAATAATAGTTTTTTCGCTCTAAAAAGGTTTGAGCTGGGTTGTAGTTAAGCGTAGGCGAAAAATTGGCGAAGTAATATTCAGTGGAAATGGAAATTCGACGGGTAGATTTTTCATGTTTCGTTTTCCGAAGATAAATTTGTGATTTTCAGATGTTTTCGTAATACAGTGGATTTTTATAAATGTCGAGGTGTTTATTGAAGTGCTTTTAAACATAGTAAGATAACAACGCCGAATGCATGTCATGTATGTATATATATTGATATGTAGTTGGTATACCACAGACTGCCTACAGTATTGTCTCTGTCTCCTTGTAACCCATCCAAAAATTGCATTGAAAAGATTGCTTTTAGCGATAAGACCGCCCATTGTGTCACTCTATGTGAAATGTTCTCGGAAATTATGTTATTGTATGGTGTACATGATAAAAAATATTCTATTCTATTTAAAGAAACATCATTTAAAGATTTTGTTGTAATGTGTTTTCATCTTAAATCGATTTTTGGAATACGAAGACATTATCTATTATTTATCCGCCATCTTTTCAGTAGTTGATTCATTCACGATAAGAAAACGACATATCGTTCGAAGGTTCTCAGAAATAAATACAGTATTACATATGTGTAATGTTATACATATAGCAACTTCGCTTGTGTATTACAAATCAATAGATTCCTTTGTTCCAAGATTATTAACGACGAAAGTAGAGGTTAGTTTTTTCGTTGATAATTTAGCAAATCAATCTTGTAATAAGACCGTCATATAGGATGATTGTATCTAAGGAAACCGATGTACATTGGCCAAGTATTTAGAAAAGTAGACAGTTTATTTAATTTTTCCTTCAAAAAACAAGCAGCCAATACCTAAGCTAAGATTACTTAATATCTTGTAATTATAGGTATTAGGGCCCACCCTCGTTGAAATTATTATAGTTTAGGATATTAGGTGCAAAACAAAGGTTAGCAAAGAAAGAAAAAATAAAGATAAGCATAATGAGGAAGGACAGTAGCGTAAATCGATCAGACAATAGCCAGTGAACTTGCCTTGTAGTGTAAACAGTCAATGTTTATGTGCTCGCCAATGTCTACTCGCTCCTGAACTTGATCAATGTAACTCGGGCTTAAACAGGCAGAGACAATGTAGAGAAAACTCGACATAACCACGAAAAATCATCAAATAGCTTCCCCAGGTCTTGGCAGAGCAGGAGAGGTGGGGGGGGTTGACTTTGACTGACCTGAAACCCATCTATATTCCTTCTCCTGCCTTTTGTGTTCCGGGGCCGCGGTTTCCCTTTCGAAAAACTCGCAACCTCGGGTAGGTTATAACCACCCTAGAGTCTGCATATGTCACTACGTTATTGGCACACAGCCTACACAATTGATAGTAACAGCGCAATAATTCTGAATACATCACTTAGGACCTCAGATAAGTTACATTCTAACGTCATATTCGTACCTAGAACCCACTTCTGGCATGAAAACGAGCTTCGCGTGAGTTTTTACGACCCTATAAATTTTTAACGTTCCAAAAAACAGCGTCTTTTTACTCTCTAAAAAAAAGAGTAAAAACCAGACGTAGTTCTGGCGCGATTACAAAATGTATAACTGAATTCGTTTGTAGCTAAATGAATATAAATAATGTGAAATTTACATCATTTACAAGTTTATTACTGTACCGCGAGATCGGACGGTTGCGGTAACGTTTTCAGATATGAATTAGTACTTTTTTATGTTTTTACATCTATAATCTAAAAGTAGGCACCTAATTTATAACTTTTGTTTTATTTTAGAAGTCGTTGCTTATTACTGTTTTAAGGTACGGTCTAACTAATGCGGCAGATAGCTAACCAACTGCAAACATCAGACTGTCAGATACTTCAATACATTATTTTTAGTCCAAGCCCGGTTTTCAGAGCCACATTTGCATTACGTTCGCACCAGTTAGACTGAACTTTTGTTTTATCAGCTGTTTCTTTTAAGTAATAGGAATAAGGTAATATGGAGGTTGAAAATCCTTGATGACTTTCAACCTTTACATTACCTCATTCCCTAAATGCTTCTGTCCTAAAAATAAAAAAAATATTTCTAGGCAAAGTAAATTATATTTATTCTCAGAATCGCTTTCTTAACTAATCAGTTATAATGGTTTATCATCAAGTTAAGTACTTCATTATCTCCCTTTCGATATCATGGATGCCTACTTCTAACATAACGGTAACACAACTATTGTCATCATATATAATATGACGTCATTATAGTCGTACAGTCGTAAGCAAAAGGTAAGAATAAAAAAAAAGTATTTATATTTCAATAACCCACACCTTCTTTACTAATTCACATACACTCACGCATTCCTCACACAATCACACTCACACATATAAATGCCATGCTGAGGCTTTTTTTTTGGATGGTAAATCATCAAATAACTTCCCCCGCTCTGGGCTGATCGGGGGGGAGTGTCAGACTTGTACTGACTAAAACCCACCCATGTTCCTTCTATTGCACTTTACGTTCCGGGGACGCGGTATCTCATCGAACAACCCGCAACCTCGGTGTGGTTACTGCCTTCTCTTTTCTCACGGGCTTCCTCTTTTCTGATTTGGTTTAACACACTGTTGAGAAATATCTCTTCTTCTCGCCGTGGCATGTTTTTTCAAGATTGTTTCCTTCACCGAAGCGATAATTATATAATACTCATATGAGTTAAAAAAAAAACAGCCAGTAGCGAGTCAGACTCGCGCACCGGGGGTTCCGTTCAAACTTGCCACATAAACTGCCGTATCTTTTGGTTGGATTTAGAGGGTTGATTTTTTTTAACAGAGGAACACAGAGGGATCATAGATTTAAGTATATGGTTTTAATTTCAACTTGTTACCTCTACGCTTTTCTGACATAAAGGGTCTTGACAGACGGATAGACAGACAGACGGACAACAAAGTGATCCAATAAGGGTTCCGCTTTTTTCTTTCTGATGTACGGAACCCTAAAAATTAACGCTTACCCATTTTATTGGTGATCGAGAATTATTAGCATAATTACCTCACAGAATTTGACGAGGATGCGAAATGACATCTTGAATTTATTACCCACAGAAAAACTTGAAAAATCCTGAAAGAAACATTTTGTTTTCTTAAGAAAAGGGGTGGCTGATACCAATCCGTTAGGAAACTTTTCACAATCAAGAGGCTTGCTTGAGTTTTTATCTATTTTTGAAATGTCTTACTTTATGCGGCAGTTGCCTCGAGTTTACGAGAACAAACATTCTTTTAGTTGTTACTTTAATTAGTTTTTTGAAAAGTCTTAAAATTATTAATGAAGCTTGCTTTACTGGCTTGTGAACTAATTACCAAATGCAAAATCAAGTGGAATTTATTTAATACTAAGATGATTTAGGCGCGTCGGCCACACGACTAACGGTCGAGGCGCCAGTCGAGGCGCAGTCGCATTAGGCACATAAGAGGCACGCCGCAACGAGTATTTTTTACAAATGTCGTGTGCGCGACGTACCTAAGTAAGGTAGAAATACTGCGAGGAAGAAAGGTTAACTTTAGCTATGTACTTAATAGCAAAAATCAGGAAATATTCCCAAACTACATTAAAATGCAGCAACACAGTTATGTAAACTAAAATTTAATTACGTGATATTTTGATTTCATTTAACTTCCATTTATCGTGTAAATTCAGTAGCTATTTCATTTACGAAGTTAATTAATCATCACAGGCGTATATCACAGTACTATTAGCGCTCACATTTGCCTCGCTATTATATGATTCTACCAACTGACATAAAAGTCAACTTTCCGCATCATTTGGTGCGGGGTACTAATGGATTGCGAACGGCACTGTTGTCTCGACCGAGCTTTTTGTACGCGAAGTGTAATGACGCGCGTTATGCTCTAGTTCTCGTTTCTATTCCTACACATTCTGTAGATGCCATTTTAACTGGTTTACTATATGTTAGTTTGTTGTGTCTTATATAAAATAAGTTTACAAAGAAACCATGTGTTTGTTACACTATTTGAAGGCACGGTTGGCGCAGTGGCTGAGCGATCGGCTGCACGGAAATGTAAAAAAATGCTACGGAACAAACATTTGTGTGGCCTACAAATAGTTGTTTCTGGCTGTTTGTGTATGTGAGTTTGAATGTTTGTAAACGCACCTACGATACAGTAGAAATTCCTAGGGAGGGACAACGTTTTTTTTTTTAAAAAAAAACTATGATCGGATTTTGATTAAATTTGGCATACAAGTAGACCATCGTCTGGGTAGTACCATCGAGGACACCGACGCATGACCACTTTTCAACATTATAGCTCAGCGCATAAGCGCACCGCGGTTAAAAGCTAATATCAAAACACGTTTGCTTGTTTTATGTGAATACTTTCAAATAATCTTCATAAAAAAATCAATCGCAAATATCAATAGTTATTATTGAGTAATCTAATTATAGGTATTACATTGAGTTTTTTCGGAAAACATATTCTGTTATGCTTGAAAAGGTGAATGAAAACGTCCACGAAATAAGACAGGCAATTACTTTAGGCCCTTTGCTCTTTGAATATTAATAGTTATTTTGCTTTTCATATTCTAGGTACTTGTTTCATTTGAGTATCCGACCAATTTCATCATATCCCTGGAGCAAAGACAAACAAAATAACAAAGTTGCGTAAAGGTTAAATATCGTCAAAGTTTGAAAGAACTTTGGCACGAAATAGATGCGCCCAAATGTTTTACATACAGGGTGATAGAAAACTTACACGTGGAATGTAGGGGAGGCGTAGACGTGAATACTTCGATACTAGTTCTGAGTGAAAAGACACAAAATAACTGGAAACTTTTGTTTTCAGTTGATTGAATTCACCTTGTATCGTATTCGTCCTATTCCCAAGCTATGGGCAATGGTCAAGCGTGAAAATTTTAGTGGAAAATTTTCAAATGAGTTTAATTTAACGTTGTTTGTTTGCAAATAAGACTGCTATTATACTATTTAAACCCGATGTTGTTATTGATTTTGTAAAGGTACAAACCAGCGCTCATCTACGTGTTTAATTACAAAACAAAAAAAAAATACTTTAATTATAAACTAGTTGTGACAAAAGTTGTGAAAACCATCCTTGGACTTCAACAAATATTAAAAAAAAAATAAGCGAAATTGGTCCAGCCGTTATATATATATCTTGTTGAAGTTAGGTCACTGGCAGCCGACGCCAACATATTTGGAAAACGTCTAGGCAGGTGATGAATAAAAACATTATCACAAAAATAAAATAAAATAACTTTATTACAACATCATAAAGCTACATTATAACAATAATAAGGTAACAAAACCACATTCAAAGCTAAGAAAACAAAGTAAAAAACCATAAAACGTCCTAGATTACTCCGATAACATCGATCTCTTGTCTTCTGCAAACAACATTTCCACCCTGTATACAAATATATGTCGGTAAAGTAAATATTACCCAGACAATAGCCCCTAGCTTTATCTCTGGCTATTTGGAACACAAAAACAAGGCTATTATAAGAAACCTTGCGATCTGAAGATCTTTCGTATAAAACTTGACGACTTACTCACAGCATTAATGAGATTATAAAACTTTTAGAACTGAACTTATCTATTGTTTGTTTTATCTTCGTTTTATTGGTATATTAGGACGTGTATTAGTTAAGTTTTGTTACACACACGTGCTCACATCAGTCCACTTACAAACACAAACACCTCCTTTAACGTAAGGTAACAATTTATTTGATCGGATCGTAGCGAAAGAAATTTCAGAGCCTTCGTTTTTTGGGTTCCGTAACTCAGCAGGAAAAAATAATTGAACCCTTTTTTTACGGATGGAAAATCATCAAATAACTTCCCCCGCTCTGGGGGGGGGGGGAAGTGTAGACTTGTACTGACTAAAACCCACCCATGTTCCTTCTATTGTACTGTAAGTTCCGGGGCCGCGGTATTTCTATCGAACAATCCGCAACCCCGGCAGGCGGTGGCCCCGGCAGACCCCTCTGCTTTGCTGACATCTGTTTGAGGCGCGCGTGGAACACTGACGCGCCGTAGACACGGCCTGTCGTCAATAGACGGACGGATGGACCCTTATAGGATCATTTGTATGCCCGTCTCTCTGTCTGTCTGCATGTCAAGACTCAAGGAACAATTAAATTAAACCATATACTCAAGTCGGTACGGATACGGTACCTTCGGTGTGCGAGTCCGCAAACAGCTAGTTTTTTTTTAAATCTTCAATATGTTAAAATTATCATGCGATTTTATCCCCAAACGTTGACTTTATAAATACACTCATATTTTGCTACAAACTATGGGTTGTTACCTTTTTAAACAGCTACAAGCTTTTTTTATATGTCGTCGCTTGGTCAGTAAACATGCACTTATGTGCTAGAGTCGACCACTAAACGTGTTGTCAAAATGTTAATAGTTTTCAATTAAGCATATCTTAGTTGCAGCTATGGACATAGCAAGTCATTAACCGGACGGTTAGAGGTAGTACGCCCTTTAGCATGGGGTTTTAAATTTAACTTCTGCAGAAGTACAGACGATATGTTTTGAAGTCGTAGGGAGTTAAACAATGGCGCAGTTTAAAGTAAATGTGTGCTGGAACCGTCTAAAAGAGAAGTAATGAGTTTAAGGACCACAACAGTAAAGGACAATGAAATGTTAGTGGCCCTTGCTTGCAAATTTCAATGTTTTTTGGTCAGTTAAACAGGGGTTTAAATGTTATGGTAGCAGTATCCAAATTTTAAACCATGCATTAAATGTTATCCTCCATGAAGATGTTAAGTACCTCAAACATTTGGCAATCGTACTTACTCGTGTTACAAGAATCTTTTTAAAGTATAAACACACCTTTATATTAATTTAAGAAAACAAGCGAACAATTATATATTATATATGTATCTATAATATTTGCAAATTCATAAATTCGCTTTGGTTTTCTCTTTCTGTTCTCACATACGTTTCATTCTTCATATTTCCTCTCGCAGGCTGGTAAAGATGTCTTTAGAAATAAGCTGTGCCTTTGTACTCTATGATTTTTTTAAGATGGTTCCCTTTTTCTCCGTATCTTCTCCGATGTGTAAATAAATTATTAAATAAAATTAAAAGTTTTATAAAGCGACTTTTATAATTATCATCAGTGATAATACAACTCAATAAACGCCGCTCTCAATAACGACTGTATAAGAGACGAACAACACATCATTGGATCCACGAAGTGTAAAACCAATATGATTGCTTACCTACTGAACCTTGAAGATGCAACACGCTTGTTCAGGAGCATTCGTTTCGCTAGTTTTTTAAAACAAAAAAGCATCCCGAAGCAATTACGATACGTATGCGATTCTTTTTTAGCCCGTGCCGATCGGCAAAGTTCGAACATTATCAACCACTGCTGAAACATGTAAGGCTCAATTCAGCACAATTCGAGCTAATCTGAAGACCAGCTACCCTACCATGACGTGATAAAGCAGAATTTATTCCGCTGAGGGAAAGGGACAGAGCTATACAGGGTGTCTAGCACCATCTCTTTCCTCAGTGGAATAAGTTCTGCTTTAAGATGTCATAGTAGGCCTACTGGCCCCATACAAATATCAAAATGACTGAATGATTCGACTTTACCGCCTGCCTGTGGCGAATGATACCCTTCTTTGTTTTTTTAGCACTCCTTAAAACTTTTTTTTTTCTTTTCCAGTTATTCGGCGTATCCATATTCGCGCTCTGCCTATGGATCTGCGTCGAGCCAGGGTTTAACGAATGGATGCGTATCCTGGAGCTTCAGAAGTACTTCATCGGTATCTATATTATCCTCATTGCGTCGCTTGTTATCATGGTCGTCGCCTTCCTTGGATGCGGGTCGGCTTTAATGGAAAACGTCATGTTACTATATGCTGTAAGTTTATTTTTGTATTTATTCTTTTGAATTATTTTCTACTTTAATTTGTACGAGTATTGCTAAACAAAAAAATTGGCGTGATCTTGAATTATTTTAAATAAAACTTTTTTTATTGTACGAATGGTTAATTTTACCAACGACACTGTACGAAATCATTGTTAATCGTGTACGTCTGAACTGCGTTTAGGAACTGTCAGTATCATAATGCTACGTAAAATTGATGATGACTCATTGATTTGTTAATTTAGTTATAGGTCTTTGGTAAAATCCTTTATTATATTATTGCCAACTTTACTTAACTTTTGCAATACTTTTACACTACATTAGTTTTGCTCACTAGCGAAAAATTATATCATGACATTACACCTACAAACAGGGACGCTTCGAGAGAGTTTCAAGGAAATTAGTTTTTTTTTTATTGAAAAATAAGTACCCTATTCCAGAGTATAATCTGCTTCTGTGCCAAATTTCATTACGATCCTTTCAGCCGTTTTGACGTGAAAGAGTAACAAACATCCATACATCCATCCTCACAAACACTCGCATTAATTATATTAGTAGAATATATCTACGCACTGAATATACTAAAGAAGACAGGAACAAAAAATTGGTCCAAAGGATATCAGCAGAATGTCTCTATATTTCTTGAATAAACTTGATCAATGTCAATAGTATTTTCTTAGCCAGCATCCTTACTAATATTATAACAGCGAAAGTGAGTTTGTTTGTTTGTTTATTTGTTTGTTACCTCTTCACGCTTTAATGGCTAAACCGATTTTGATGAATTTTGGTACAGAGATAGTTGGGAACCAGGAGACGGACATAGGTTAATATTTTTTTGAAAAAAGTGGGATGTGAGGGAGAAAGAGGGAAGAAAAGGGAAAACTTAGCGTTGCTATTACAAATCAATAAGGCGCAAGGGGAACTGTGTTACCCCAAATTTAACGCGGGCGAAGCCGCGGGCGAAAGCTAGTAATAGCATATTTCGGTTCACGTACTTATTAAATCAAGCCTTAAACTCTTGGCACCAGATTTCCTGGAACGAAATACAACTCACACAATTTCTATATGTATATTTACGTACATATAAATTCTGATTTTATCTCCGTTTAGTACCAATTGCTTCGGATTTAGACAAATACCAGCCGTATCAATATTAGGGTATAGTTATAAACTCAGTAACAGATCCAAGTCTGGTTATCTAAATGTCTGCCAAGTTTTCACATGAATATCAGTTATCTTGTCAAGACGTGTATTTATTAGAACGTTAGCTTCACAAAACACAATTTATATATTTGTTTATCTTCTTTTTTTATTATTCTATACTCTTATTTGCCTGTTGTCAACATGTCAACAGCCCAGGTTTTGTTTTTAATTGGCTTGTGTAAAGGCTACCATATTTTTGCCTTCATACACGTTTTTGGTTTTATTTCTCCCCTTAGGCCTTTGCAACTGGTTGACAACGGCAAGGCTTTTTTGAGTCAAAATCACTTTATGGTAAAATTGGTAGCTTTGTGTTTATAAATACTGTAATATTTATGGCGTTATCATTATTTAAATTTGGTATTGTTCGAGCTGACACGTGGAATATCTTTTAATGAGCGGTTTAAACAAGTGAACATCGGGCTGGCTACGAACACCGACTATATCAAATATTACAGGCAACTAATAAATAAAAGAAAAAACGTCTGTAAAATTCTAGTGTTCGAAATAAGCACAAAGACACAACTAGTGCCACACTACAAAAAAAAGTCCAGTGTCTATAAAACTCTCCGGAGTCTATGCCAATCGGTTTCATCAAACATTTTAACAAAACTATTTAATTTTAAAAAATGTTTTTATTTTTTACAGTATATAGCGACACAAATAGGCACATTTGTGTTTGGACTAGTAGGAGCCTGCGTGGTTCTAGACTTCTCCACTTACGACTCCAGCATCCAGCCCCTGATCAAGGACGTCATCATGAGACTTATGAACAACCCGCAGCACGAAGGCAGTCGGGAGATCCTAAGGATGGTGCAGGAAGGAGTAAGTATACTTGGTAATTAGATGTGACATTTAAAACAGTAATGTATGACGGTTCCGGTATGACAAGGTAAAGAAAACAGGCAAACGTTTTCAAAGAATTTCTTCTTTCTATTATGATTTTCAACAGCATTGAAATAAAATTTCGATAGCTAGCTAGTTTATTTTTGACTTTCCAATCATCACTATCTCTGACGCAGAGCAGATAAAGCAAGGCTAATACACACGGAACGGAAATTTGAATCCAGCCAGTATTTTTCTTTGCACGCGCCAGCAAAAATAAAACCATCAGAATCAAAAAGCCATAATTATAGCCCGAAATCCTTTGATCTGGGTTTTCCAATTTCATATCTCACTGAGATCATCTTTCAGTGTTACACTGCCTTTAGTACTGAAAAAGCAGGCGAACCAAAAAATTTACATATGGCCCGACTTTGTCACAAAAAAGGGACATCGGTCGTGATTTTTCTCTCGTCAAACTATGGCTACAAAAACGGGTAACAAAACCGGGACATCTAACGAAGCAAACACCAAAACGCATTTGGTGAATGGGCAGTTGACGAAACTGTGGCACGGGAAGGACACCCATGTGGGGCCTACTAGTGGTGTATAGTCGCTTCAAAAAATGATGAGTGACTTTTATTTTGAAGCGCGGTTTATTATAAGTTTACACGTGTATTTTCAAAAGATGTTTAAGAATATGTATCACTTTCTGATCTTTATGTTTTTAGTGCAAACATTCATAAGTTCAATAATTAGTTCCAATTGTCTAGTTCCAATTTATTTCTCAATACATTAGACTACATTTCTATTCATTTAATTTGTCTGATGAGTGGTGAAGGTAAAGTAGTAAATGGTGAAAAAAATTACATGGGGATAAATAGAATTCAGATTTTCTCCCCTAGTAGGCCTCAAATCCAGCGTAACCGGGATACAGGCGCTAATCAAATAGGCCTGTGTGGCACGTCCCGCGCCCGATTGCACACTACTCCAATCATAAACTCTCTCCCAGCAAAATTTGGCTTAATTTTGAATCGATTCCGATCGCGAACGCCTGTAATAAGCACGATTGTCGAGATTTCGTGTTTTAGTCGAATCCTGCTTTATTTCCATCAAGTTTCCTTTGAGAGCTCTGTGAAATTGTTTAGGTGTGAAATTGACATGGCCGATTGATTAGTTATTGGAAAAGGGAACTTTTTTAGCAACTTAAGGTAGTTCCAGAGAGTTTAAATGTTGGTAGGAATATTTTTAATTTTAGACCTCGGTTCTACGAAAATTACTTTTTTGTGCTGTCGTTTATTAATTAATTGAGGTTAATCAATCGTGAAGTTTACTTCTTGGTCCCAATTATTAGTTCCTTGAATACATTTGAATGGTCTTTGACACAATGATTGTCTGATCGTGACTTTAATATACTAGTCAGTATTTATTTCAGTTACTGTAAAAATAAGTATCAAATTGATGTACAAATGACTTTTGACATAAGTATTTGTTCTACAAAAAAAAGTTTACAAAGTCGTGGTGATGTGTTCTTGTTTTAACAAACAAATTGGAAGTGTGTTAACAATAACAATATGTTTGAAAAATCAGATGCTTAGGTAGTACTCGCATTGTTACCTAAGTGTCGCGTGTAATACCTTGTGTATGAATGTGGGTAAAACAAAATAAGTAAGTTTGGGTCGTAGTGGGTGGCATTCTGTATTCTACCTACTCCCATTGAAAAAAGACCTAACTTGATGTATTAATAAAGTACTAGCTTCTGCCCGTAACTTCGTCCGCGTGGCATATAGTTACTTTGGGCTAACGATAACTTTAACCCGCATTGTGATCGAAAAAAACATATCTTTCTCTCCCCTTTCTTCCACTTTTCCCATTATTTTTTGTCCCAAATATCTCTGTACCAAAATCGGTTGGGCCATTTAGGCGTGAAGACGTAACAAACAACCTCACTTTCGCTTTTATAATATTAGTAAGGATATATTTACACATTACCTACAATATTTTTGCTGACCATCCTCAGATCGGTTGCTGCGGAGCCGACGGTCCAATGGATTACATCAACCTGAACAAGCCATTACCCGCTGAATGCAGGGACTCAGTCACCGGCAATGCTTATTTCCATGGCTGCATTGATGAGCTCACCTGGTACTTGGAAGGCAAGACTGGCTGGTTGGCAGGCATCGTGCTTGCTTCCTGCATGATTTCTGTAAGTATTAAAAAAAACGGGCCCACACTAGAAGTTTCTCTTGTATTGTGGGTGCTTTTACAAACATTTAAACTCACATACACGTACAACCAGACCCGAAACAACTATCTGTAGGTAATAATATATTTGTTCCGTGCGGGGATCGAACCCGCAACACGGAGTTCAGCAATTGATCGCTCAAGCACTGCGCCAACCATGTTGTCAAAAATAAATGAAAGGAAATTATGTTTTATCCTACTCCTTCGCTACTATTTTCTAATTAATTTAATTGCGGGATCCAAGACAGTTAAATTGTTTCTCTAGGAGTTCATTTTGGTCGGCATTTCTTGGTGATTCTGCTGATTCTGCTAGAAGATGCAATTTTGGTACACCATCAAGGGCCTGAGTCTGATATTACAATAGTGTCAGAATGGTCGATCACTGATCGCATAATGGTTGAATTTGATAATTTTGGTAATCTACTACATACTAAACTTGTCAAAATCAACCATTTTGCGATCAGTGATCGACCATTCTGACACTATTGTAATAGCAGACTTAGGCAACTGATGTCTTGCATCCACTTCGTGTTGCATTCTTCTTTTTTTATTTGTGTCGCTTTAACGCAATTACAATAGAATATTAATATTATTAATCACGTTACAATTCTTCAAATGGTCACAGAGTACCTATACATAAATATAAAAGTAACTGCGTCTGCAACCATCAACCACTTAAAACCAATACTCGCACTGCACGAAAAAAATGATTAAACATTCATATTCCAAATAAACCATAGCAAGTGAATTATGTATATGGCGTCTTAAGTAAATTGGTCATTGTCGAAAACTGTGTGTTCTAACAAAAAGTGCAAACTATGAAAAAAATATATAAGTACAACTATACAAAGAAGAAGATAGTAGTACCACAGATAACATAATACTAACGTAGTACTAAAGCTCTAGAAATAGTTTTGTATACGACTCTAATGATGCAGTTACCCGCATGCTTATCTTGTCTCGTGGGGGAAAACCGTGAGGAAAATAAAACCACATTGCATAATCCATTCGCACTGGCAAACCAGAAAGTACCAACGAGAATCCTTACGATTACAAAGCCTTGTAGAAGGTGTATTGTAACAATTAAAATACTGAGAAAAAAAAATACTGTAATAAATTGATTTTGGCTATTAGACAAACAGATCCATCTTCTGCCTCATTCGTTTAGTATTGTATGTGAGACTGCTGAAGATGAGGTCTTTTTTTGCGGGTGGGAAATCATCAAATAACTTCCCCCACTCTGAGCGGAGCGGGGGGGGGGGCTTCTCCCATAAAAAAACCCCTTCGAGATAACAGACGTGATTTTATGTTAACCGTCTAAACAACTATTATTATTTGCCTATTTTTTTCCAAACTAGGATGGTCAACTTGTTGGACTACTAATAAGCAGTTATGTTTCATTTTATTTTATTTATTAGAAACAAAAAACGGTATAGTATTGGAGTAAGATAGTACAATAAAAATTGTTAAACTACACTAACAAACATGGAAGCACACCATTGTTTACAAAACAACAATATAATAAGAGGAAGGGTTAAAACAGATTTAAATTAAAATTAAATCTCATTTTATAGAACAACCTGGCCAAGAACGAGTCAAACACGCGCACCAAGGGTTCCGTACAAACTTGCGATATAAACAGCTATCTTTTAACTACGTAGACTTAGACAGACAGGAAAAAACTAGGGACTGCAGAGTTCAGTATATGGTTTTAATTATTCAACTCGATATCTCCACGCGTTCTTGAGATAAGATTAATAAATAAGGTCTTGACAGACAGATAGACAGACAGACGGATGGACAACAAAGTGATCCAATAAGGGTTCCGTGTTTTCCTTTTGAGATACGGAATTCTAAAAAGGGGAAAATAAATCTGTAAATAAACAGCCAACATTAAAAAGATAAAGATTTCAACCATTAATCTTTAAATTCAGACTTCATAAACTCAACCAAGTTACTGATATCCAGCCAGTCTTAAATACGTCCTCGTAAAACTAGAATTTCCAGGACACGTCGGTCGTTATATCTTAATGAGTTCCCTGGATCTTAACAACGCGAGGTGGAACTGCGTTGACATTATATAATTATATTAACATAACAGTTTCCTAACTTCTGTAGTGCTATTATAGTAGATTATTCCATAAAGTTGGGTAAATAACTTCGGTGATTCTTAGAAATTGTGGCTTTTATTATAATTAAGTATCTTTATTAGTGTGCCTTCGGGTAAATGGCAAAGTTCGATGGAAGCCGTAGGTATTTGTGGGGTATTAATTTCGAGATAAACGAACACTGTCTTGATCAATATTACCTTTTTTTTTTTTTTTTTTTTTTCGGGTGGGAAATCATCCAATGACTTCCCCCGCTCTGGGTGGAGCGGGGGGGCATGTCAGACTTGTACTGACTAAAACCCACCCATGTTTCTTCTATTGCCCTTTACGTTCCGAGGCCGCGGTATCTCTTTCGAACAACCCGCAACCCCGGCAGGCAGAGGCTCTGGCAAGCCCCTCTGCTTTGCTGACTCTCTTTGAGGCGCGCGTGAAACACGAACGCGCCGTCGACACGGCCTGTCGTCAATCGACGGACGGACGGTGAACTACCCATTGCTCACCGCCCACAGGCCCGCATCTACGGTGGCCGGAAGTCGTCTCGCGGCGCCCGGCGCCATGGGCGTCTCCCGCGGCGGCTGGGTTGGGCAGATGTTCTTTCCCTCAAACGCCCGGCCACCTCCTTCGCTAACATTACTGCTTCGCAGAAGGTGGTGACCGCTTCCCATTCCCTCTCGCTCCGGACCATGGCCTGAACCAGGGCCGGACGCGAGAGATCGCCGCCGCCGATCGCCTCTACGAGGGCACGGCGGTGCTCCGCCCAAGCCGGGCAGATCGCCACTGTGTGCTCCACCGTGTATCAATATTACCTCATTTGAATTTTCAAAGGTTTTTGGCATACGACGTCCTCAGTCGATCTGATTATAAGTCCTCGTTGAATGCTATGTTTGTCTTGTGATCATAAGCGCGAGCCCAAGGTCCTGAGTCCGATTAGCGGGTAGGGCAAACTTTAGTTGTGTATTTATTTTAACCATGGAGTTTCTTGCCGATTCTTCTTCATAGGTAACGAACAAGCCGAACCGTGCATTTTTCTCGACGTGTCCAAGTAGGCCTATGTGAAATAAAACTATTTTGATATGATTTCCATTAGAAATAACCCACCAATTTTGTCCAAAAATGTAACTAAAATATTGTTAGGGTTTTTTTGCTGATGGGAAATCATCAAATAACTTCCCCCGCTCTGGGCGGAGCTCGGGGAGTTTCAGGCTTGTACAGACTAAAATCCACCCATAAAATAAATAAATATCTTGGGACAACTCACACACGGCTATCTGATCCCAAGCTAAGCAGAGCTTGTGTTATGGTAACCAGACAACTGATATACATACTTATATAATTTATAAATACATACATATTATAGATAAATCACACCCAGACACAGAACAAACAATCATGCTCATCACACAAAGTTTGTCCTGGGTGGGAATCGAACCCACGACCTCCGGCTCAGCAGTCAGGGCCACTAACCACTAGACCAACAGGCCCGTCAAATGCTTCCCCCATGATCCTTCATTTGCCCTTTATGTTCCGGGGCCGCGTTATTTCTTTCAAACAACCCGCAACCCCGGCAGGCGGTGGCCCTGGCAGGTCTCTGCTTTGCTGAAATCTCTTAAAGGCGCGCGTGGAACACTAACGCGCCGTCGACACGGCCTGTTGTCACTGGGAAGACGGTCGGTGAGCTACCCATTGGTCACCGTCTCCGTCATTGTTCACCGTTGTAAAGGTTGACCCTGCATCACCACAGCATATATGCATATCGTTTGCCATGACGCGTGACGGCTTATTAGTATATTTTTTATTTATTCTATTTTATTTTTCAGGTCGTGAACGCTGTCATGTCCCTGGTCCTCATCCAAGCCGTAAAGAAAGAGGAGGACGAAGCAACAATATACAAATAGAGTTAATACCATTTAATAATAAAATAACATTATTAATTATTAAGCTACTTCTATTATTTTAATAATAGCTTTATTTTTTATATTATATAACAACAAAATCCTACAGAAAACGAAATTATTGTTTGAAACCATCCACCGTGTTTAAGTTAAGTAAACTTAGATTGTAATTTTGTGTAACCATTTGTTTTAATAAAGTGTATTTTTACGACCAGTCTTTATGTTATTCTTTTGAAGGAATTGTTAACTTGTTTATGTAATCTTACTGAAAAATCTCAATGTGTATATATTACGTTTTACAAAAATATAACAGTCCATTTGGTTCCATATTATTATTTTGAAATGAATTACTCGAATTGAATTGGATTTACGTCCTGCTATATAAGAACGAAATTATCACTATGTGGACAATAACGAACGAAAAATTTATAAAGTAAATGAAAAGACGCAAAGTCTGACACTTCCCCAATCTCCGCCCAGAGTGGGGGAAGTCATTTGATGATTTCTCATCCGGAAAAAAAGTAGGAACACCTCTGCCTTTCAGATTGCAGCGAGCAGGTAATTTACCTATATGGCTATGAATATGACTTCCAGTCTAACCGAATACAGTGTTACTAAAGTGACTGCCTATCTGATCTCCAGAAATAAAAATCATAATATTTTTATTTCACAAAGGCACTCAAAAACGCCGTTGCTCGGCGTTTTTGAGTGCCTTTGTGAAATAAAAATGAAAGTGAAAGTGTACAGTTTGGGTTGGTCGTTTCCTATGGAGAAGAACCAGCAAGAAACTCCATGGTTACTCTTTTCAAATCATTCAGTTTTACAATGTTGTTGTTAGCGTTAGGACTTAAGTATGAGAGGACAGCGGAGGCCAAACAAGAAGTCATTGATTACTTTAAAAACGTAAAATAAGATAAACTGATAACAAAAGTTAACGAGCATCTAAGAATCTACAAGACCAACTATGTCCACTCATTCACAAAGAGTCGGTAAAAAAGAATCTATGCAAGAAATATTGCAAAAAAAAAACTATATGAAACAAGTGACACATCAGTACTGTAACTATTGAGAATACACATATTACTGGGTAATACAACCCCTCTTTGAGGAGTAGCTAACCTTACCTACCGCCTGACTCAGGTCGTCAACGGGCATGGTAGTTTCGGGAGTATCCTGCATATAATCGGGCGTCACCATTGTCACGATCGCCTGGAGGTTACGGTGGAGCACACTGTGGCGGTCTGTTTCACTTGGAGGGAGCATCGATGTCTTTGTAGAGACGATTCGCGACAGCGACCTCTCGCATCTAGCTCTGGTTTAGTCCATGATCCGGAGCAAGAGGGAATGCGAAACAGTCACCTCCTTCTGCGAAGCGGTTATGCTATGGTAAACGAGGTGGCTGTACGGTTGATGAAGAGAACCACAAACCGTCCCAGACGCCGCAGAGGACTCCCGGCCAACGTTAGCGCTGGTTGTCACGCATCTATGGGTCAACCTTCATAAGCACAGCTTTGCTTCCAGATCGGCCAAAACGGCTGTTATTAATACCCACGAGCTTCTCTTCAAAAACCATAGACACAGAGAAAAAGAACTATGAACTTTCCTACACTCTTTCAGGTCATTGTAAGTTTAAAAATAAAACTAACATCCACACATGAAAGATTTCCAACAAACAAAGCAAAGACAAATAGAAACGAAGTAAATAGAGATGAAATAAACAAACCTGTTTATTCAAATTTCACGTCTGCATAGTTCATCATCAGGTTGAATACTCAAAGTTTTGAAGGGGCCCTCAGTACTGAAGCACTGTTCAAAGTTATAGAAGGCTCACGAGTACTTGCAACAAGCTACCTAGCCGGTTTCTCAAACATTTTACTTTGATTAAATTAAACTTTGGAAATAACATGAACAGAATCTTTGCTTTGTTTGTCTAGAGCTCTTCGAAAGATGAAATTGTATTGAATATAGTGTATTTATATTTTTGTTAGCCATATTCGAGATCATTTCTAGTTGTGGAAGTTTCTTCTTTACTAGAACGAACAATACAAACATGCGGACAGTTTTCCTCATATTTTGATTTACTAGGTAGGTTTGTGGAAGTATTGATGCGTGTATATGACCCTACCGCCCAGCTACTGCTCGCTATCAGCATGTGGTCGACAAAGAGCATCGTATGAGCGCAACAACAAAACTTAAGTTCTTCTGGCGGATTGGGTACTTTGCCTGAGCCTGGTGACGCCTGCACACCAGGTCAAGGTTTTCATACTTTTCTAAAATCATTGATTAGTCACAGGATTTTAAAATTGTAATATATTTTTCATCAACTAGAAAAAATGTGACTATCTTCAAACGGCTGAGCAGAGTTTCCCGAAACAAAGTGAAAAATACTCTCGATTAAAACACCCTTTTTTTGGGATGGGAAATCACCAAATAACTCCCCCGCTCTGGGCGGGGCAGGGGGGCGTGTCAGGCTTTTACTGACTAAAACCCACCCATGTTCCTTCTATTGCCCTTTACGTTCCGGGGCCGCGGTATCTTTTTCGAACAACCTGCAACCCCGGCAGGCGGAGGCCTTGGCAGGCCCCTCTGCTTTGCTGACATCTCTTTGAGGCGCGCGTGATACACTAACGCGCCGTCGACATGGCCTGTCGTCAATAGATGGAATGACGGTGAGCTACCCAATGTTCACCGTCCACAGGCCCGCATTTACGATGGCCGGGAGTCGTCTCGCGGCGCCCGACGTCCGGGGCGTCTCCCGCGGCGGCTGGGTTGGTTTGGGGTTTAACTAGAAGGTCTTTAGGTACGGTATAGAACAAAAATAATCTAATAATTTATAATATTTTGTTGTTGTTTACTGATCATAGTGACTGGCAGAAGCAGTTCCATTTTGGCTTCATTCAGGGTATTTTTAAACCCATGATAAACCTACGGAAATAATTTAATTTAAAGCGGATTTGAAAACCGGGAAAACGATAGGAAGAAAAAGTTTTTCGGGTGCAAAAGTTCGAGGGTCCCGAGTTGAAATAGACAACATAAATTATAGTATTGCGATTATGTTGTTAAAACAAGATGTCGACGTTTTCGTTGTTTTATCTCCGTGTAGTTTAAGAAACAATGGCCTGGATACAGAAATGGTGGAAATTACACTTTAAGCTTGCTGCGTCGGGACAATACTTGTGTTGTGTGATTGTGTGTACCAGTGGTTTACTTTGTGTACTATTTTGATTGACAAAATGCTGCATTTTGAATGGATTTTATAAGAAGATAATATGCATGCCTGTCAAGACAAATAATTTTCGTGTATTCCGATACCTTTTATTGCGCAGCGCCATTTTGGATTAGTTGCAATAAAACATACTAAAACCAGTACACTTCAATATCCTACAATACACTTCACTGCTCGTTATAGCTCAGTGATTACCCTCTTAGATCACAGATGGCACGGTGCTGCCAGCACATAATACTAGTATCTGCCAACCACGTCGCACAAAGCTCAATACGGAGCTATTGGCAACACTGGATGTATTGTGAGAGATCCTGACTACAAGTAGAGACGTAGTTTAAAGGTTTATGTGTATCTAGAAACTTGTGCGATTGACCCTGTAATGAATGGTTATTCTAGCACCACCGTGCCCTTGTCGAGGCGGACGGCAGCGGCGATCTCTCGCGTCCGCCCCTGGTTCAGTTCATGGTCCGGAGCGAGAGGGAATAGGAAGCGGGCACATCTTTCTGCGAAGCAGTCATGCTAGCGAAGGAGGTGGCTAGGCGTTTGAGGGAGAGAACCTCAAACCAACCCAGCCGCTACGGGATACGCTCCAAGCGTCGCGTCGGGCGCCGCGAAACGACTCCCGGCCACCGTACATACTGGCCTGTGGACGTGAGCAATGGGTAGCCCACCGTCCGTGCGTCTATTGACAACAGGCCGTGTCGACGGCGCGTTTGTGTTTCACGCGCGCCTCAAAGAGATGTCAGCAAAGCTTAGGGGCCTGCCGGGGCCTCCGCCTGCCGGGGTTGCGGTTGTTAGAAAGAGATACCGCGCGGTCCCGGAACGTAAAGGGCAATAGAAGGAACATGGGTGGGTTTTTATTCAGTACAAGTCTGACACTCCCCCGCTCCGCCCAGAGAAAAATGTACTCACACAACATCCCACCTCATCCCACCAAAAAAGAATGGCCATTTTAGTATGGAAATGATTTGGTAAGAATTTAATTTGACATAAACGTGTGTGCACACAGGAAATTTATCTTTGCTATTCCTACTATCAACGTCCTGCCCTTATGTTTATTTATTTAGGGTTCATGCAGCGTATATTCTTCTTCCTTTCTCTTTGATTAGTCGTCATCACAGCTGTCAAAAGTTTTCTAGCCTTATCATTCTTTATACAGCTCATCCATTGTTTCAATGTTCTCCAAACGCAAACATACTCAAATAAAATAAATAAATATCTTGGGACAACTCACACACGGCTATCTGATCCCAAGTTAAGCAGAGCTTGTGTTATGGTAACCAGAAAACTGATATACATACTTAATTATATAATTTATAAATACATACATATTATAGATAAATCACACCCAGACACAGAACAATCAATCATGCTCATCATACAAAGTTTGTCCTGGGTGGGAATCGAACCCACGACCTCCGGCTCAGCAGTCAGGGCCTCTAACCACTAGACAACAGGCCCGTCAATCTTTTCTTACGACGAGTATCACAATCGTCTCAGAAATGAACGGCAAAAAAACCAGCTAAGTGCAAGTCGGACTCAAGCACCAAGGGTTCGTACAAACTTGCGGCATAAACGCCCACATATCTAATGGCTGCGTAAACCGAGAGAGTTGTTTTTTACAGAGCTCCAAGGACTCACAGATTTTAGTATTTGGTTTTAGTTTTAAGTCGATACCTACACGCGTTTCTGATATTAATCTTGACAGACAGACTGACGGACAACAAAGTGATCCTGTAAGGATTCGGTTTTTTCCTTTTGAGGTTTGTTACCTAATATGTATGCAGTGGCTGAGCGATCGATTGCCGCGCTGCGAGTTCGATTCCCGCACGAAACAAATATTTGTATGGCCTACAGATAGTTGTTCCGGGTCTGGTTCGGAATTCCTAATCTGGGGCAAAGTTTAAAAAACCGGCCAAGAGCGTGTCGGGACACGCTCAGTGTAGGGTTCCGTAGTTTTCCGTCCGTCACAATAAGTGTTCCCAGTTATGAGGTCAACCGAGCAATTCGGTAATACTCGATCCAATGTAATAAGTACCTACAGCGCTATCTCTCGAGGAATTGGGTTACTAATTAATACAAAGACGTGCTATTTCGGTGGTAATTTTGGATTGCGAGAACCGATTTCAATAATTCTTTTTTTGTTTGAAAAAAGATACGTTCAGGATAATAAAATATGTAAACAAAGTTACAAAAAAAGCTTGCATTACGATTATACTACACACTTACAAACTTAGTCCAGAAATTATTTTGTACAACTTTTTGTCTTTTTTGTACAAAAACTGTTGTGTCAATCAAGTTCAAAATGATTTTCATAGAAAGTTCTTATAAAGTTCTACTTTTCAGATTTTTTTCATATTTTTTAGACTTATGGTTCAAAAGTTAGAGGGGGGGGGGGACACATTGTTTTTTACTTTTGAAGCGATTATTTCCGAAAATATTGACATTATCAAAAAATAATCTTAGTAAACCCCTATTCATTTTTAAATACCTTTCCAACAATATATCACACGTTAGGGTTGAAATTAAAAAAAAAACCACTTCCCACTTTACATATAGGGTGGCTACCCTAATAAAACATATTTTTCAAATTTTTATTTTACCACTTTGTCGGCATGATTGATATACATATTGGTACCAAATTTCAGCTTTCTAGCTCTAACGGTCACAGATATTAAGCGAGGACGGACGGACGGACGGACAGACAGACATGGCGAAACTATAAGGGTTCCTAGTTGACTACGGAACCCTAAAAAAAGACCTAAATTTTTTTTTTGTATTTTCTCAGCTCTCAAAAATTCTTATTTTTTCTACATTACTCATCATTTTTCTGCCCTTGTCCCATTTTCGCAACAAGTTTTCTTCTTCCATTCTCCCCTATCAGACGTCTTATTTTTTCTACATTACTAATTCCTATAAATAAATATTTGATATATGCATGAAATTCAAGAAAGCAATTATGTTCAAAATATAATCAACACTTACTATTAATATTCTCTCTAACGATCTTCTCTATCAAAACAAGCAAACAAACCTCATTTCTAATTGCAACTGCATTGCAATCTTAGAACAACATTTTAAATATACAAAAAGTAAAATTTGTATGTTTGTGTGTTTATATGTAGAAGGAAAACTTCAGAATTAAAGACTCGATTCCTAAAATTGTTTCACTAATATAAATCTACATTTTCTGTGAGCGTCATAGGACTTTATTAATTTTTTACTAGAAGTTTCTCCTGTTTCGTGGGTGCGTTTTCAAACATTTTGAAGTCACATACACAAACAGCCAGACTTGGAACAACTACCTGTAGATCATACAAATATTTGTTCCGTGCGGGGATCAAACTAGCGACACGCAGCGCAGCAGTCGATCGCTCAACCACTGCTCTAACAGTGTCCAATTGCACGGATATAAGTGCGACCGCTGAACCGGGTTGATTCGCTGGTTGGGAAACGCAAATATGTACAGAAACCTCGATGCGTGAATCCGACTCCTACTTAGCTGTTTTTTTTTAATTTTATTGGTCCATGCAACATGCATGTGGTAACATGCAAGAAGTTAATATTAATCAGTGCAACAATCGTTTAAAGATAAACACCGTGATGTTTTGTTTCGTAATTTTCAGCTGTAACGCGAGAGAAACCGCAAGCGAAAAGCTAGTTCGCATAAATTAATATTCCTACTACAGAGCGTCGTTGATATGAGTCTCGCTACATGCAGGGTGAGTCTCCCTCTCTTTTCTCGCTTTCAATACGGTCTCACGATGCACTCTCACTTGAAATTAATCTGCAAGAAGCCATTGCGGTGACTATTTACAAAGCGTCCCCGGAGCGTATTTCCCCTGGCTCTTCATTCTGCTTGCAATGTCGCAGGGTTGCCAGACAAATCAGAAAAAAGTTTTTATTTATTTGTGCGAAGAAGAATTTTTTCCTTGAAAATTTAAAGCTGTCAGGAGATTTTCTTGGTAACGTTTAGAGTGACAGTAATACTTTGATGTACTAAATGTATTAACATTGAATTTTATCAAATATAGATTTATTTAACAACGACCTGTTCTCTAATATCCCGTCATAGTTAGGTATTTATGATTTTCTCACCTCAACGAGAGAAAAAAAGGCAACATTTTTTTTTCTTTTTAATTGGCACTCATTGCACACAAAACATAAAAATAATAGTAGTTGTAAGTTCTCACAACATTTTGTGTGTTCTTTTTATCAAATGTTTTTATTACATACATTAAAACCACAATCACGCAAATAATACTGTAAAAGGTATTAAGACTAAAAATAATTTTACCCTAAAAATTAACTTATAGAACTAGTTTTAACTAACACTAAACGTGATACAAAATTTTCTGCTATTCACCGTTGAGGAGTTGTTTTGTGAGGAGACGATTCTTGGTGCAGGATAGTCGTAACTGTCATTAAAATGTATTGTCTCTAGAAACAAAGTTTTTATCTATTACTTTGATTTGCTTTTTTAATCTTTGGAAGACATAAATAACATGTCACACATAGATATAAAGGGGAAGACACTAGCTCCTGTAATACAGTGTACACTAGCGCAGGAATTAAATAAATATCTTGGGATAACTCACACACGGCTATCTGAGCCCAAGCTAAGCAGAGCTTGTGTTATGGTAACCAGACAACTGATATACATACTTATAATAATTTATAAATACATACATTCATATTTTAGATAAATTATACCCAGACACAGAACAAACAATCATGCTCATCACACAAAGTTTGTCCTGGGTGGGAATCGAACCCACGACCTCCGGCTCTGCAGTCAGGGCAACTAACCACTAGACCAACAGGCCCGTCAATTTGTTAATATGTTTGTAATTTGTTTATGCCAATAAAGATTATTATTATTAAAAGGTGTGTAAAAAAAAATCAGCTCAATCAGTTGGGAGGAAGTGGTTTGAAATTGAGTTGCAAGATTTGAGTAAAATATACTTACTAATAAGGCAACCTATAACAAGCAAAGCGGCAAGCGCCCTCGGTGTAGACCCTACGTGTATTTCAAACGAGGCCCGTAGACATGAGTAAATAATTTTCCTGATTACCGAGCAACGTCTTGCAAAGCGACCGAGTTGTCGTCTCGATCTCGACAAAAATATTAAAGTCACCTCCTTCCCGACAGTCGACGAGCTCTCACAGTACCTTCGAGTTCTCGCAATTGGAACCGTCCTGATATTACTCGAAAACCGAATTGATTTTCCGTTTTCTAGAAATGCAGCTTAATCTGAGTTCAGGTAAGTTTGTTCGAGTCTCAATTCGAGATTCGAGATCTCGCTTCGTTTCGAAAAACGAGAGTTCATCCAGTATTGCTAACTATATTTGATACGATTGTATTATTGATTGCAACATCGCTTTCGCAGTTTGTTTTGCAAATGTTAGTTCAGCAGATTGCTTTGGAGACTAGTTTATGTGCTAACGTTTTAAACTTTCGTATTGACGTCACAAATTATATCGAGATTGGAAAAGGTGTTTCATTCACTGTAGGTACTGCCTGAACGTAGACATTTATCTCAAAATAGTTAAAGCTCGGAAAAATTTACCTACCTAAGAAGCTGGCAGTATCGTTTCCAAATTAAATGGTTGTTACTTTTCTCCATGTATTTGTGTATCCGTATATTTAGCGATAGTGTTTTAACTCCCTTTACTTTATTTTGTTTGTTTATAAATATTTATTGTTATATTTTCTTAGTAAATGTTTCAGCAAACTTTCAGTTATGCACCCTGCACCTGCTATGTTTTCTCTCTGCATCACCCAAAGGTAGACTGGTAGAAAATGCCCGAGGCATTAAGTCCTCATTTGTATAGTATTTTTCATACATAAAGTAAATAAACTGAACATTAGCACTATTACTTTCATGGAATATTGATATTGTACTAAAATCGATTGAAATCCGCTAAAACAAAGCTCTTAAATCAGTCCGTTAATTTAATTTGAAACAACATGTTTATCAAAGCGATAAACATTAATTAAAAGTTTTATCAGTTGAAATCAATACAGCGTAAAGGTAGTCCTCATTAAAATAAGTTGTAAATGAATAATAAATCTAATGAAAGTTTGCTAAACCCGCTAGTTCTTTGTCGTGGTTTCATGCAAACAGACAAAAGACTAATTTACAAAGCTTTGTTTACTCATTCTAAAATAATAGAATCGCAGAGAGAACAGACCGAATAATCACGAAGCTAAAAAGCTCACACAGAATATTCTCATCAGTTAAAATTAATGTTTGTATGAAGAAATAACTCTACGGGTGCAGTAAAGTCAATACAACCAATAGAAGCTAAGCTTTTGAAACTATCTATACATATGAAAACTTTTCGAGAGTTATATTCACAAGCTACGATTTTCGTTGAAAAGGTTGTGTCTGTATAGCGTGGATCTAATCTCGCTCATTCTATGGAGCATTGGCTTTAGGAATCGGGACGGATGTGGAGAGCACAATTAAATTTTGCAGGTAGGGGCTGGACTCCGAGAAAATGTAATAAGCGAGTCGCCTCCGAGCAAATATTTAGACTTTGGTCTGTGGCCCCGTCGTTGGAGGTATTAAAAGTGTTTATTTATATGTAGTTGACACCACCATAATGGTTTCAATGCGTCTTTTTTTTGTGGATAGCTTAATTTCTTGGTTAAACTTTGGTCCTTTATTAGTTTGTATTTTTTTAACGTTGCCCCAAACTAGAAACTTCTCCTGTATCGTGGGTGCGTTTACAAACATATAAATTTACATACACAAACATCCAGACCCGAAACAAGTATTTGCAGGTCATACAAATAGTTGTTCTGTGCGGGAATCGAACCCGTGACACGCAGCGCAGCAGTCGATCCCTCAGAAACTGTGCCAATCATGCCGTTTTCATCTACCTAGCTAGTTTCCAACTATGTTAGGGTCGGATTCCAGTCTAACCGGATGCAAATGAATACCAGTATTTTACATGGAGTGACTGCCTATCTGGCCTTCACAACCCAGGTTTTAGTACTAGGTTAAACCGCGTGTTGGTAAGACTGGTTGTCAGACTTTCGGGCCATTAACTACCTGTAACGATTGTCGAATATCTGCAAATTACAGTTGGGACCAATAGCTAAACGTGCTTTCGGGAAGCGCGGAGAAAACTCGGTTTATAATGGGTGGCCACCCCATTACGACGACGTACAAGCCTTGGCAAGGGCAACCTAATAACAAGGTTGATCCGAGCGGTAGTTTTTATTTTCTTATTATTTTCCTACAAGCTCTTTGTAAATAATTATTTTTTATAATGTAAAAGATTTTTTCCCATATTGATTGGTATAACAATTTTGTGAATAGTCTGGAGTAGTCCTCGAGACGTCTATACTTGTGTTTCGAAGAGGCATATTACTTTGTATTTGTCTGTTTATGTTACGATACAAAATTCATGTTGCTTATTCATCGCCTTTCACACTTTAAAAACCCGATATCTATAAAGTTAGCGCCCAGGAAAGTAAATTAGCTCCATAAACTAAAATATTTATACAAACACACTATCCTCTATATTTCTGTTTCGAATGTCCTTTCGCATGTTTGTTTGCAGAATTTGCTTAAGAAATAAGCAGTACTATTGTACTCAAGTATTTTAATTATAATTTTTCTTGTGTTTTCTACTGTGTGTACAAATATACTAGGTGCGCTCCGCAGTTTCACTTGCATGGTGATAGAATATCATTATGAATTGTAGCCTGTGTGTTATTCTAATATGTAAGCTACTTTATTGAGAAGTTTTATCAAAATTCATTCAATAGTTCCAGCGTGAAAAATCAACAAACATACACACATCCTCACAAATTTTCACTTTTATAATATTAGTAAGAAAATAAAAATGCGACAGTCTTTTTATTTGTTTGTAACCCTTTCACGACTAAACGGCTGGTCGGATCGTAATAAAATTTGGCAAAAAGATAGATTTAAACTTAAAGAATAAGAACAAGAAGACATAAGCTATATATTATCATGCTAATAACTTAACACGTTTGTGGACAGTAACGACGTATAGATAGCTAAAAGCGATACGACAGCCTGTCGACGTAATAGTTTTTACTTACGACTTTTGTACTGTCCCTACATCATTTACAAAATTCGTTCGTTTCCGTAGGCAATGTATGAAAAAAGTAGTGTCTCAGTAGCTGCAACCTGTGAAATAATTTTTATTTATTTTATTTATTTGGGAAAATTAACAGTTATACATGAATCTTACAAGAAGTTATAAATATACAAAGATAATAAATGTATAACCTACGACATTTTCCACAACATATATTAGAAATGATAAATGATAAATGCGCTGTACTAAGCTGTTAAAACAAAAGTAGTACAGGTAAACTTAAACATAGACAGGCATGCAAGAGACAGAGAAAGAGAAGTAATAAACTATTAAGCTAACTAGGTGTTAGAATCCAGATTTTCACTACGAATAACACATCTAAATTTTTGAGCAGTGATGGAAAAGAAGTCGATGTCCACAAAGATCTTATTGTATTGACTGGTAAGGCGTCGTAAGGGTGCACGCATGCCTGCGTTTGTACGACAAGAACTCACTGCAAATAAAGGTCTTGCGCGCACCCCACGGCATATCGTTGTTCTGGGTACAACATAACTTATTTTGTTGCGAATATCAATACAATCATAAGTATTACACAGATCATACAAAAAAATTGTTTCCAACATAGTTCGTCTAGATTTTAAGGTTTGCAGGTTATATTTCTTCAATAGGTCATTGTAGGATACGTAAGTGCGATAGCAACGAAAATGCATGGCCTTTAAAAATTTTCTTTGCACTTTTTCGAGCATGTCGGAATATTTACCATAATGGGGACTCCATACTGAAACAGCATACTCCAGCTGAGAGCGAACCAACGATTTATACAGATACAAGTAGGTGGAAGATCGAGTAAAAACTGTAGCGGTTCTCATGATAAAACCAAACATACGGAAGGCATTATTGACAATTTTGTTTATATGGGAATCCAAGTGAAGTTTGTCGTCCAACATAATTCCAAGATCACGGACCAGGGTTTCTCTTTTTAGAATTTGGTTTTTTAAGGTGTAGGGATTTAGCAAGATGTTTTTATTTTTGGTGAAACTTATGACATGACACTTGGATACATTAAGCTGAAGTTTGTTGCGTGTACAGTATGCCGTGAATGCATCTAAATCTTCCTGTAAGAGAGAACAATCATGGTGACTTTTAATGGCCCTAAATATTTTAATATCATCTGCGTACAAAAGTAGTTTTGAGTTTTTGAAACATGCATCGACGTCATTAATAAATAAAATAAACATGAGAGGTCCCAAAATGGAGCCCTGTGGTACTCCGGAAGTAACATCTACGGTGGCAGAGCAAAAACCATTTATGACAACTCTCTGTGTTCTATTGCACACATATGAATAGAACCATCTCAAAAGGTCGCCACGTATCCCATTAAACGCAATTTTCTGCAAAAGCAGTTCATGGTCAACTTTGTCGAAGGCTTTCTTGAAATCAGTATATATGGTATCAACTTGAACACGGGCATCCAAGCTGTTAAACAAATAATCTGCAAAGGTCACCAAGTTTGTCGCGGTTGATCTCTTTTTCACAAAACCATGTTGCTGAGGTAATAAAACGTTGTGAATAAGCGGGTACACCTTATCGTGTACTAATCTCTCAAAAACCTTTGACAAAGCAGACAATATTGATATCGGTCGATAGTTCTCGACGTCATGCCTAGGTCCAGACTTGTAGACTGGGGTTATATTTGCAAGTTTCCATGCCTGCGGGAATATACCCTGTGAAATGGATAAATTGAATATGGTATGCAATGGTATGCAGAGATTAGTGGCAGTCATTTTTATAAATAATACTGGCAAACCGTCTGGTCCAGGTCCTTTAGAGGGGTCTAATGATTTGAGCGCACTCAGTACATCATCTACTGAAAGTTGAATGTCACTTATGAGCGAGCAGTTAGGGGAGCATTCGGTATGTGAGGATGGTACACTTTTTAAGGTGGACGGTTCATAAACAGAATGAAAAAAGTCAGAAAAAATATTGCAAATGTCTTCGGGGTTATTACAGGGCTGATTATTGTATTTCACAGTGGAGGGAATTCCAGTCATGGATTTTTGCTTGGAAATAAACGTCCAGAAATGCTTAATGTTATCGCGGATGCCATCCTCCACTGAAGTAATGTATTTTTTATATGACTCTCTGCATCCAGACTGAAATCTCGCGCGGAATATTGAAAACTGCTCGTAATCAGATAAATTCTTATACATTTTCCATCTGACCCACGCTTTGGCTTTGTTTTTATAAATACGTATGAGAGATTTCGAGAACCAAACAGGAAAATTTGTTGACCTACTACTAACCAAAGGTACATGTTGTCTTATTATGCCAAAAATAATGTTATAGAAAGTGCTTAAATACTCATCAGCAGTTTGATCATTTGAAAACATATCTTCCCAGGTTATTTCTTTTAAATCTTGATTAATCTCATCATAATTTGCTTTGAAATAATTAAATTTTTTAATTGTCTTACGAGTCATTAAATTGTTGGGTAACGAAACAGATATCAACATACAAAATGGGGGATGATGGTTATCTAATTGTAGCAAATAATCTGTGGGAGAGTATGT
The DNA here is from genome assembly GCA_958449745.1 of Ochropleura leucogaster. Classification (NCBI taxonomy): domain Eukaryota; kingdom Metazoa; phylum Arthropoda; class Insecta; order Lepidoptera; family Noctuidae; genus Ochropleura; species Ochropleura leucogaster. Next base: position 14,079,368 of record OY288206.1, on the reverse strand, counting down.
GGTGCAGTCATCGTTACTAATGGCCAAGTCCAATACTCTCCCATTCAGATTCCTTGCATTATTAAATTGGTGAGCATCGAAAAAGGACATGAACTGGCGTAGGTGAGTACATGTAGGAGAATTACCTGTACAAATCTGACCAGCTTGTGAGGTACCCGTGGTGCACGTGACCCAGTCAATTTCTGGTAAATTGTAGTCTCCTAACAGATAAAATTTTTCAGAACTATTATGTCCAAGTAGAGTTTGCAGTAGCTCGAAATATTCAGCATAAATAATTTCAGGCGTCTTGGGTGGTATATAAACTGCAGCGATGATCAAATTTCTATCTCGACCCGATCGCGGCAACTGTATTAGAATGTGCTCAATGTTCGTATGTACCGATGAACATGGAAGAAATCTTACCGAACGTAGTCCCTTTAAAACAGCAATGAGAACGCCGCCTCCGTCCTTCCTTTTGGTGGCAGCGCGATCTCTGTCACATCGGTATACTGCATAACGTTCATCGATGAACTCACTATCAGCTATATCGGGCGTTAGCCAAGTCTCAGTCAAGATTATTACGTCATAAGAATTAGCAAGTATGTTCATATACAGTAAATGGAGTTTCGTACGGAGCCCCCTGCAGTTTTGGTAATATATTATTAAGTTATCAGCCATTGGTATGTTGAGCTATCCAGAATAAAACAATGCCGACATTTATAATTGCAAACAACAAAATCAATATTAAAAAGTATTGTAGTCATAACATGATCAGAAAATATTAATACAAGATAATAAACCTTCCTTATGGACACAATAAAGACATGGTAAAATGAAAGTTTATAGTTGTAAAACAATATTACAGAATCCATTATTAGAGAGTAAATATAATCCAATATGCTACTAACGCCTATCGAAAAACACATTGCAAACACATCAAATGGACCAATTGCCACAAAATTTATTATTTCAATTTCATTTTGATTTAATATAAATATAAAGTAGTTTAATTGTACACATAGCTTGAAAAACACATGACGCAATATTTTATAGTTCATGAACAGCGAGGACATAACTTTACAGTCCGTGTAAATATAAATATAATACGATACGGCTGAAATGCCGCTAACGCCTAGTAAAAAGTACATAACAACATTAACAATCGCAACATAAAGATCCATTACTTTATTTTTTATATTAACAGAACCTATTACGATACACTCAAGATAGCGTACGATAACAAAAAAAAAATCTCTATCGACAAGCAGAATATTAGGGGAATCTATGACATGAATGCATGCAATATGTAAAAACAGTTCAGTCAGAGAAAAAATACAAACACACAGGCAATTGCTGTGCAAATCGTAATGAAAATAAAGTTTCTTAATTCTCAGCAGTGTAAGGCTTGATTTTAGCGATGTCCTGGGCGGTCCGAATCGCAATGGCCTTAGCGCCTTCTTTTTGGCGGACAAGTACGGTTCCGTGCTTAACCCAGATAAACTTGTATTCATGCTTTTTGGCAGCGTCCCGGCATTCACGAAACAATTGTTTCTTCTTTAGGGTTAGGTGTTCGTGCATATAAATTGGCAGTGAGGTACCCGATACTCCCAGTTGCTCCGTTGTAAGACCTTTGCAAAGTCGATGACCGCTCAAGATGTTGTCGCGAAGTATTCGAGACGCGAATTTGACTATGATATTTTTAGGCTTGTTGTCATGCTGGTGCGCGTGTGGTACTCGATGAATCGAAATTATGTCGTCTTGTCGAATATTGCACTTTACAGCAGAGCCAATATTCAGCATTAGATTAAGTAGATTTTCGTTACGCCTTTCCGGTATGTTACATATTTCTATATTACAATTTCGAGCACCCTGTTCCAGGCTATCTATCTTAGACACTAGATCTGAAACCAGCTTATTTAAACCAGTAGATTCTTGGATTTGTTTACAACACTGGTCAACTTTTTTGCTCAGATCGGTGTGATCGTCACTAACAAACTGGACTGAGTTCTTGAGAGATTCGACTTGACACGCCATATTTTCGTGTTTCTCATCCAGCTTAGATACTCGCTGGCGTAAAAGAAGCTGATCCGAACGAAGGGAACTGATTTCATTCTTTATCTCAGAAGTAACTTGAGTTAGGGAAGCTAAGTCTCCTTTTATTGAAACAACGTTGTCAGATATCTTGGTGATACTTGCTTCCATGTCAAGCCTCCACTCATTCAACGTACTCTTAAACTCCTTAGTTAGATCTTTAATAGCCTGGGTCCACTCACAGTCCGGTTGTTTACGCTTACGTAATGACACATTTTGTTCGCCGGTCATTACTATGCTAGATTCCTTATTTAGGTCGGTATCAGAAAGAAACTTTTTATTCTCTGAGAACTTTGACATTTTGTAGCGGCAGGTAGAACTTCTTAATGTGTTCAAATTATAGTAAATATTAAATGGAAAAAGTTTTGCGTTTAGTGGGATTCGATCCGGCGTCACTTCGCGCGGGCCTACTGAGACAAAAAGCTTACTTAATTCCGCACGACCACAGCAACTTAATTCGATTTTGCGAATTTTACCACCACTACCTGAAGCACGATATTAGCAAACACGCGCTAAGCTCGTTGCTGTCAGTTTCTTTGTTTTTAAAAGTTCAAAGTTCACTTTGAGCACTGAGGAATTATTAAAGTTTTAAACAGTTTTTAGCAAATAACTGAGATTACACTGAGTTTATCAACAAGTTTGTATGATAATTCTTTAACACTACAGCCACTGCATGCCACAATTGAGTTTTTGTTAAGTTTAACAAGATATTATACCACTTATTCGATATTATTGTGCGAACTGACTATAACACACGGTACTCAGACGACAGCGCACGCGGGAAAGGGGAAAGGGGTAATTCTGTCCACAAACGTGTTAAGGCACTTACAGTTTAAAACTGTAAGTCGCTCATCTCATGGCCCGCCCATATGCTATTAATGCATCAATTCTTTGAATCCAATACATTCTTGTTTTCCATTACATTTCTATTGTTATTCGTAAGCTCGTGTTGTTTATTAAAAAAGGCTAACACAAATACGTTGCTGGGTGTGTTTTTCTTTTGTGCATAACTCTTGCCTTTTTTCAGCGAACCCCTTTCAACTCCTGAAATGGATGAAAGAAAACTCTGAGGAACATAACATGAGAAGTATGTTTTATTTTTTTAATTCTGTTAGCTTTATTAACTGTACGTTATTTGTTTTGTTTTTTGTTTACTGTAATTAGTTTGTGAGGAAGTTTAGGAAAAAATGCTTTTGAATAATATTAAATAGGTACGTGAATTTTCTTTTGTTTTATGCAGTGTTTGTTATGACTGTGTTATTGCGTAAATTTAACTTGGAAAAAGGGGAAATTATTTTAAATGTGGATTTTAGGGAATTATCAAATGTCGAACCAGGGACAGACAGATAACACCATATTATGTATAACATACAAAAAAAAAGCCGAGCATTTAATTAACCGACTTCAAAAAAGGAGGAGGTTCTATATTCGACCGTATTTTGTATGTATGTTCACCGATTTTTCCGCCTATCCGAGGTGGTGTCATATCATCTTTATTAATATTGCTTGGGTAGTTTATAAGTTATTGTCTATAATACATATCTTTTGTGTCTTGTGTTTGTATAAATAAAAATATCAAAGTTTATAAAAAAAAGTTTGTCAACAAAATCAACTAGGGTCACCAGCTTTCAAAGGTAAAGTTATTTTTCACTTTTTTTTTGGAAGACAGATTTTTTATTAAGAATTATGTGTCTATGTTTTGTCTATGCATTACCCCAAGGAAGACTGGTATAAAATACCCAAGGCATATAGTCCGTATTATACAGTTTTCTTTTTACCACGCACATAAGGTATTAGTAAAATAAATAAATAAAAGCCTCGTTATAAAATAAAGTCCTGTTTATCACAAATCATCATTATCATATTAACAAGCTACGTAATTGTATGTTAATTTTAAATCGTTAACACTAAAAACTAATGGGGTTATGTTAATAGTGTGGCTTAAAGCCTAATGCAGCTTAAAAGCATTATGCTACAACACCAATATTGTGTAATTAACCTAATACAATATAAACAGGTGAGTTTGCTTATTATCATTTTGATCTTTACATATTGTGTGAGTGTGTGTTTAATTTCATTGTATAGTTTTGGCCATAGAAAAAAAATTATCCTCATGGTTCATGACCACTAGGTCATGAACCATGAGGATAATTTTTTTTCTATGGATGGGAAATCATTAAATAACTTCCCCCGCTTTGGGCGGAGCGGGGGGGGGAAAGTCAGACTTTTACTGACTAAAACCCACCCATGTTCTTTCTTTTGCCCTTTATGTTCCGGGGCTGCGGTATGGCTTTAGAAACAAAAATCCCGCCCGCAAAATCGAAATAAAGTAAAACCCTTAAGGCGCAGTATTATGTCGTTGACCTTGTTCATACATTTTGACGTTGGACTTTACTGCATACTTTTGTCGTAAAAATACAAATAAATTTGTATAAAATTAAATATTAACTATTCAATCAAAAACAATCCATCATTGAACGCAGTTTGGCATTGGAAATTTCATTGTATACTTTTGATTATAATTACGATTAATATTGAAGAGATAAACTGCTTTAAAAGAGAATTTAGAGGTGTGTTTGAATATTTTTTTTACAAATTTTAGTATATTTAATTATAATTTGAATTCCATCAATGTATAGTATGCAAAAAAGCCTTAAAATATCATATTTTTTTCAGTGATTAAAATTATGTATGGTTTAAGAGATACACACGAAAATTAACATAATCATTCGATTTAAGAATGAAGATATCCAACAGTTCACAGTTTTCTATAGTAATTTATTCATTCACTAGCTTACAGCTTTACAGGTACCTGCTACCTATAGTTTTTGCCCTGGCGCCTAATTTATTGTAATAGCATTGCTAAGTTTTTCCTTTTCTCCCTCATATCTCAATCTTAAATTGAAAAATAATAGCCTATGTCCGTCTCCAGGGTCCCAACTATCTCTACCAAAATTCATCAAAATCGTTTTAGCCATTTAGGAGTGAAGACGTAACAAAGAAACAAAATCACTTTCGCTTTAATAATATTAGTAAGGATTCAAAAGACACAAATTAAAAGCAACATTTCAATAAAATTCATTGTTAAATGTTTACACAAAACATTTACATATTCTATACAATATGTCCGTCTGCGAAATGCTCATTGGTATTCGGCGATTCGTGACGTACCTTGGGGTATTTGGGCAAACAACGCGGGTAAACCTTCACGCTGTTTCGGCTACAGTCAACAATCAGGTATATCGTACAATAACATGTATTATGCACTGTCTTTAGGGCAAATATTCGAGCAAAGGAATTGTTTGATGTATTTAGGAGATGATTTGTTTTTGTAAACTGGGTTGTTTTTGTTTATGAGATAAGTACAAACAACAGTAGAACGGGAAGAGAAATTGAAATAAAGATAATATTTTGTTTGTATCTATTGTACCCCAATTTTGCTAGACATCTTCATGCTCGTAATCCCCGAAGAGTTCGATAGAAGTATATCTAACAACAGCCCCGTATCCTGTATTTCGCTAGTTCTGTCTTAAAGTAAAACTCAAAGCATTTGTTCAATAAGACCATTACAGGCACTTTTGAATGTCATAAAAACAAAGAAGATACTGCTACATTACCAGTCACAAGACATAATAATTTGAGAAAGTACTGTAGTTGCCCATTCCAAAGCGATATCCATATTCCATATCTATGGAGTAGAATTAGCAAGAAACTCCATGGACACTGTTAAATTATAATATTTTTACAAAATCACTCTTTCTTGCTCCGCCTAGAGCTGCAGAAGTTAATTGATGATTTCCCATTTGTAAAAAAAGGCTTTTTATTTATATACTAGCTGTTCCTCGCGGTTTCACCCACGCTGCTCAGCACCTGTTGGTCGTATCGTGATGTTATATAGCCTATAGCCTTCCTCAAGAAATGGACTATCCAACACTAAAAGAATTTTTCAATTCGAACCAATACTTCCTGAGATTAGCGCGTTCAAACAAACAAACAAACTCTTCAGCTTTATAATATTAGTAAGATATAGTATAGATTACTGTAAAATTATAGATTTAATTACACTGATTTGCCGTATTTCGTACGGTTTCAAGTCACACATAAGTGGTTCGTCCGAAACTTGCATGAACAACCGTATCAAACACGCTTGCACGATTTTACTATAACCTAACTACCTATATATACGAGAATCACTTCCAGCACCATAGACTACGACTTTATAGAAGCGCGATTCTAAATGACTTCGTAAGTGTAAACGTTTGTGACTGTTAGGCGCTTCGCCCACACGACCAAGGCGCAGGCACATAAGAGGCACGCCTCAACGAGATTTTCTTTACAAATATCTAACGCGCCCGCGCCCCGATTGCGCCTCGACTGTTGGTCGTGTCGGCGACGCGCCTAAAAGTGTTTGAACATTCATCATTCATTCAATTTAATTACTCTAAGTTTGCGCTTTTATTTGCTGCATTCGATTTAGCTCCTGATCCCTCCTAACAAAAAATCGGTGCCAGATTCGCGCACCAAGGGTAAAAACTTGCGACATAAACAGCAAATGTTTCACAGCACAAAGGGACCACATGTTTTAGTATAAAGTTTTAATTTCAACTCAATACCTTTACGCGTTACCGAGATAAAAGGTCTTAGACAGACAGACGAACAAAAAATTGATCCTTTGATGGTTCTGTTAATTCCCTTTAAGGTATAGAACCCTAAAAACAGGTCAGATCCAATCTTAATGTTTCCTTAAGTACATCCAGAGCTGAACAGTGACAAACTTTCAACATACATGGTTGTATCGTGTGCCCACGAGCTAAACGTTCACACGACACGCGTCCTGTGACAATACAAATGAAAGAAGATGTTTACAGAGCCGGACTTTATTGAAGCGGAGACGAGACAAATGAAGAGATGTCTTGTAATAGGGTAGTTTCCAGAGCTAAAGTAATTACATTCTATTTAGTCCGTCTTTTATATTTATTCAAAAATAAAGGACACGTATTTTTTTATTTGTAAATTAGACCAAAAATTACAAAGATACAGCCCACTAAAGTTACGTGTAAGTTGCAACAAGTATTTATTTTGGCCCTGGAAATTACCCTATTGCTTTGACAAACTCTAATCCTATTTATTTATGTTATGTATCTATTTCAAACACCTCAATTCGTATGAGACTGTTTTACGTCTGTCGCTTCACACCATCAAAGGTATCAACTGGCGCTGGTTTTGAATTGGTAACTAGTGAGTAGCCCGGCAGTTTTCTGAACTGTGTTTAGTTTTAAGTTATTACTATGTATTTTTTAAATTAATTCTATGTTTTCACTTTGTTTTTTTTCCCTTTATTCTTCCCCACTCTCGATGGCCAAGTGCACAGAGAAGGAGGCGTGCTGAGTGAGTGATGTGCTGTGAGTGGCGTGTGTTAAGCCGTGTGCTGTGTGCGGCATGCGGGTACCTCGAGACAAATTTTACATGCTCATTTTTTATTCTCAGTCTTTTCCTTTACCAAAGTCTTGCCACGATAATAGGATTAGTTGACAATAATATGCACCTGCTTACTAACTGTAGGCATTTTTTGTTCTATGACAGTACGCTTGAACAGTAACAATTAGTAACTGGTCATTGCTTATGAAGACGTCAGGGTTCAATTCACATAATCGTAGCACGTTACGTAGCAACTGTTAGTGCTACGAGTGCTACGCCGTCAATGCTACGCAAGACTGAAATTGACGAAGTCGTTAGAATTTATTGATAAACATTAATCGAATATCAAGATTAATTTGCTGATGGGCTTAAAGTAAATGAAAATCAATAGTTTGACGTAAAAGAACAGATATTATTGTTTGAATCCGTGGTTTGAATTATGTTTTTAATATATACACAAATAAAATACAAACGCACACACAAACACACTACACACATACTTTATTACCTTAAAATTATTTTAACGTTTAATAAAAATAAAAACACTGTAAAACTTAATACCCCAAAATTGTAACTGTAACATCAGCTTTTGAAGGTATAATGATTTATACCTTCATTCAATGATTTGTACATATTATTTATATATCATGATTTATAACTTAGGGGACTGGACTGCTCCTTAACATAGGTTTCTTAACCTAGCTAGGAGAGCAGTGCTCACCCACACGTAGAAAAAGTACTTATTTTGTAAATCTGTATTTTTAACATGCACTACAATGCTTTGTTTGGTTAAAAAAAATGTTTGAGTAAATAATACTACTTCGCTATATTATAAATCTCGAATTAATTTCGTTGCGGGATCCAAGATCCAAGACAGTTAAACATTTTCCAGGGACTTTGTTGATCATTATTGACTTGGTGATATTCTGGTCGTTTTTCAGGAATTGCAGTGGTTTAGGAATAGTGTGGAGGGGTTTATCACTAAAAGTCAGATGCATTCGATAGGACTTCGAGCTGTTCCTAAAATAGTTAGTATAAGGTCGCACATGATTTATAGTGTATGATTCTTATTAATATTATAAAAGTTTAAGTGAGTTTGTTTTGAAATAGCCCAACTGATTGTGATGAATTTTGGGACCCTGGAGACGGCTATTTTTTGACTAAAAAAGTGAGATAAGGGGGAACACGAGGAAAGAAAAGGGGAGAAAAAGATTTTTTTTTTCGATCCTCACACTAGTTAAAATAGCCCAAAGTAACTATTGACTATGTGCGAAGTGGGTGGAGGAGAACGGCAAATCGATCATAGCGCACGACGTGGCAGAAATGTGAATTAATTCTGGGCTGTCATGTGTCAAATTGCTTTATTTTCATAACTTCCTTTATAATTTTAAGTAAAAACGTAAAAAATGGCGATATGGGTCATAGTACATGCTGTGTGGTAAATTGTAAAAACAATGACAAAAACAGTTCGTGCAAGTTTTATTTGTTTCCAACATCAAAGTGGACATTACAGCAAAGACAAAAATGGATAGCTGCTGTGTAGTGTGCTGTGCTAGTACACTATAATAATAATAATAAGCGTTCCAAAATTACAGTCCTTTTTTATTTGTTTTAGTGCTGATGGGTCCCCATGGCACCCAAAACGACATGATACAATATGCAGTGAACATTTTATTGGAGGCAAAAAGTCAGACGCAGAGGCGAGCCCTAGCTATATTCAACAATATTCCCGTCAATATATCGGTGTAAGAAAATTGACCATTCTCAGGTCACTGCTAGATATAATCGTTTTATGACACGAAGATATCCGGATCAACAATTTATTGGAAAATACGAACAGAATCAGTTACCAATCGAAACAGTTACTAAAGTAAATGAAAGGGAATTTACTATGATGGCCGATAAAGGATGCCAAGCAAATATTTATAATCAGTTCGAGTTGAAAGAAACAACATTTATTTGTAATAGGTACGTTCAAAATAATAACTGTGATGCTGAGATCCAAGTAGAAATACCAACTACTTCTGACAAGTCCTGAATAGTTGTGGCCACTAGGGGCGCTGTCATCGCGCACACAACGAATACCACGCGGATGAAGTCGCGGGTGGAAGTCAGTGTCATTTTATAGGTTACCTTTATAGTGGTATTGTTTTACCATTAGGCAACTAACATAATGTAATGTCTGATTAAAAAAAAAAAACAATTTCGTTACTTGGGTTTAGATACATAAATACATTTCCAAATACAGATCCCCAATTCAACATAGCAAAGCCTCCCTTACAAAACTTGAGATGAATACAAACATAATAAATATGTAACATTTCCAAAGTAACTCGACTAGAAACAACGAAGGTGTTTCGAAGCACTTGTCTCCTACCCACATGTCCCAATTGCCAATGGTTCCGAGTGGCGAAGGGATCTGACACTTTTCGGAAAAGGGAGAATCGAAACTTATGCATTTTTCATCAGCAAATAAAATAAGACCACATTTCGGAGGTATAAGGATAGTTTTCGTAACAGGATGTCTTTGAAAATGTGTGTGTTTTTATGTCAATACTAGCTTCCGCCCGCGAGTTAGTCCGCGTGGCATAGTTGCTTTGAGCTAACGCTAACTTTAACCCGCGTGATGAGCTAAAAAAACATATCTTCCACTCCCCTTTTCTTTCCTCTTACTCCACTTTTCTCAATTTAAAAAAAATAGTATATGTCCGTCTCCAGAGTCTCCAACTATGTCTGTACCAAATTTCATGAAAATTGGTTTGGTAACTTAGGCGTGAACACGTAACAAACAAACAATCAAACTCACTTTCAGTTTAATAATATTAGTAAGGATAAGGATTTTTGCAAATAGAATAGCATGTATTGTACACCACTGTTTTACAGAAATTGCTAATTTTATCGTTACAATGACGGTATTATAGTTTATAGCGATATTTTTTAGACAACCTTTAAAAGAAACGCGAAAAATGCAAGTTCATTAAGCAACTTCCTTTACGAAAAAAAGAGGTTCGTAAAGTATGCATTTTCACCAGTAAACTAAACAACAGCATTATAGTGGTATACTCTATAAAAATATGTATATTTATTTCAAATATAAACTTTAAAAGCCTAAAAAAAAACCTTTTTAAATGTACTTTTCGCTTAACAGAAATAAAAGAAAATACTTAAAAGGCGCATAATTTTGAACATGAAAAATCTTGCACGCCTTTTAAGCAACAGCGGTGAACTTAAAAGTGCTTAGTAGTAATTAAAAGCGTAGCTTAGTATAAAGTATGGCAATTGCTCAATGTCGAAAGCTCGACTTTTGAAAATTTATTTCGCCCCGAAAAGTTCTGACTACTTAATTACCTACTATGAATTTTATTTTCTTTGCATTCACTAAATACTCAGAAAACTTTCAAATGACTCGATTGCTGTGAGAGCAAATGGTATTGAAGGCAAAGTTATAAAATTGTACTTAACGGCTTGGTGAGAGGGCTATTTGGATAGATAGCACTCGGTAACTGAGCTGTGGACTGTTGAAAGTAAACGGAAAACCTTTCCTGATTTAGTTTGTGACAGAATTACAGAATGTAAACTGAATTTAATCCTGAATGTTATTTGTTTGTGGACGTTTCAATAGTTATGAACCAATGACGGCATGGTTACCGCAATGGCTGAGCGTTTGACTGCTGCGCTGCGTGTCGCGGGTTCTATCCCCGCACAGAACAAATATTTGTTTGACTTATAGTTGTTCTGGGTCTGGTTGTTTGTGTATGTGATTTAAAATGTTTGTAAACGCACCCATGATACAGGAGAAGTTCCTAGTGTGGGGCAAAGTTTTACATAAAAAAAAATACTTTGATTATTGCATTTATATACTTATATGTTGCTGGGAATCGACTTTATTTCTAGGATGAATCACGTTTAACGATAATGTACCGCATTCAAAACATTGTAATGGATTTATTGAATAGTAAATGGGCCATGAAGGTATTTAAAATTATAATTAAAAAATAAGTATATTCGTTTTTTAGAAGAGAGAACTGGATGTATTTACGGTAATCATTAATGTCTGTACTGAACCTGCCGAACCGAGACCTGAACCGGGGTTGCAGGTTGTTCCAAGATAAAGGACAAAAGAAGGAACATGGGTGGGTCTGACAATTCACATCCGCAAAACAAATAGTAACCTTTAATGGGAAACTAAACACAAAATTAACTAATTTTCATAAGTAGCATGAACGTAAACTCATTTCCAATCGAACTCGCATAATTTACTCGTTGTTGATAGAAACTTGTTTACAAAACAATCAAGAAACAACTATAATGAGACTGCTTCCGTGTAACGAAATTACCTCCTAAATCCTTATTGAACAAGAAAATCTTTGAAGCGAAAGCATCATCTCCATAGCTTATTTAAGTTTACGTAAACGAAAATTTATCGCTCACGTAGATGTGAAGTAGTAAACCTAAATTATTTACGTAACATACCAATTTTCACAAGATAATCCAAGTCTCCCCTTTCTTAGAAAATCTATTCTCGTGGGCTTAACTGTTATCTATACGTGGGATACGCAAGCAAAACAAATCACCGTCAAGTCTTGATAGTCGGGAACAAGTTTTTCATTAATATTCTATTCATATTCAAATCTGATTCGACAGGCGTTATCGCGCGGTGTTCCAAATTCGGATCACGCGCCGCTTCGTCTCGCGAACCGCGAATATCATGGGTATCGGGACTCGTGATTGGCTATATTATCAACGTTAAACATGACGGTGTGATTTAAACACCCATTGTTTGTTCGTTTGTTGGTATACTCTCTTGATTTGTGTTTCAAAGGGGGTGGGATTGTTTACGTGACTGAAGACAGTTGATGTAATGGTGCTTGTCTCTATGTGTTCTTTTTGTATGCAAATATTATGGTGCTAATTGTGTCGATAAGAGGAATTGATAACGTTTGATACCCTTTCGTGTTACGTTGAAACTCGAAGGCACATGGAGGAATAGCACAAACAATTTTATGTGTGGTAAATGTCTGGCAATGCCTACTTTATAGTTTCTTTGTTGCATTTTGAAATACTAAATTATAAGTCACGTAATAGAACAAAATCACGCGTGTTATCCTTGAAGAGATAAGCAGAGGTGTACCTGATAGTATCATGTAATAGGGATCAAGCCTAATGCCATCCATCGAGCACAAATTCAAACTCCGTGGTTGCTACTGATTATAATTTGCCCAACCTAGGAAAAGAAACCAACTCAGCACTCTCTAAACCAAAAAGATGGTCCAACTAATATTATAAATGCGAATGTTCGTGAGGATGTATGGATGTTTCTTACTGTTTCACGTCAAAACGGCTGAACAGACCTTAATGAAATTTGGCACAGAGGTATATTATAGTCTGGAATAACACATAGGATACTTTTTTCCGATAACACGAGGGCAAAGCCACGGGCGCCAGCTAGTAGATGATAATATAGTTATTTGAATTATTATTTAGTAAATGCTATTTATTCTTTAATGGAGTACCTCGATGTAAAATAAATATAATTTGTGAAATAAAATAATCTATAATCGTATTTTTTTTTGTTTTAGTTCTCTCTAATGTTTTAATTATAATTGTATTTTAATTATATGCAAATATTTGTACACCAGAAATGGTAGAATATATGAGTTTGTAATAACATCTTTTGTGAGTACTATATTCTGACATATAAACTCTTCTTTCCGTCTTATTTAAATGTTTTTAAACACAACCAACAAAATACGATTATTTTATTCCTTCTAAAAGGTTAAGAAATTAACCGTTTTTTTAAAATAATGTGTGTCTCAATCGTAGCCATTGCAACAGCAGCTTCAACTTTAATAACTTGTTTTCATTGTTCCCATATGAAGGACTTAAACCTTTTTACGAGTAACAAAAACATGAATGAAAAAGCTAAAAAAATATGTGATAGCTAATTTCTCATAGAAATGAAGCAAAGGACATTTTATGATGCCCATCGAGCGGGGAGCCATTACAGGGCTCTTTTATTTTTTTATGCTGATGCTTTCATTTCGAGTTACGATCCTAAAGTATATAGCACATTGGGACCTTATCAGGGACATTTTCAGCAATAGGTAAATGTAATATAATGATAAATTAACAATGCTGATACGGTTTATTTTTAACCTTCGATCAAAAAACAGGGGTGTTATAAGTTTTAAATGTATATCCTGTGTATTAGTGTATCTGTGGGTTAGTGTAAGTGTGTATTCGTATGTTAGTGCTTCCGTGTATTAGTTTATGTATAATAAACAAATAAATAATAATGATTCACTAATGAGAGAATTCACTCAGCTTTTCCCCCTCAAACGCTCGTCCATCTCCTTCGCGCGGTCAAGCGGTCACCTCCTTCTGCGAAGCAGTCATAATAATGACTGCTTCGCAGAAGGAGGCGACCGCTTCCCATTCCCTTTCGCTCCGGACCATGGACTGAACTAAGGTCGGACGTGAGACATCGCCGCCGCCGATCGCCTCTACGAGGGCACGGCGGTGCTCCGCCCAAGCTGTGCAGACCGCGTCTGTATCCACCGTGAGATCGTCACAATGGTGACACCCGGGCGTTTTCTCCCGCCTGATTCATAATCGGGCAGAAATCTCCCGAAACTTCTGTGTCCGGTGAGGACCTGAATCAGGCAGTAGGTGACGACGCCATGGCTCCTCTCCAGCCACTTCTCAAAGAGGAGAAGAGGGCTGTCTCTTCAAGAGAGCTGAGAAGTGGGTGAAACAGCTGAGCACAGTTGGTATACATACATTATTATGAGTCTGATATGGGTCAAGTAACAATGATGTAAAACTCGATGAAATTCACAAGGCAAGGCTAGGCAAGGCACTTCACATGCATAAAGTTTTAAGATTCTTGGAATACGAAGTAGCACAACGCTTCTACATAAATATGACAAAATAAAATAAATGCTGAGTTGCCAACGGTTAAAAAAACATATATCCATAAATGAAAATATCCAATACCTCAAAAAACTGACTAAGACCGACTCAGACTCCGCACTGAAGGTTCCGTACAAACTTGCGACATAAACAATCGGACCACAAATTTGAAAATATTTTATTTTAACTCGATTTCTAAACGCTTTCCCCTTATTTATATAAAGGGTCTTGACAGACAGACAACAAAGTTGATCCAAAAAGGGTTCCGGTTTTCTTTTTGAGGTACAGAACCCAAAAAAAACAAATCATCCAATATCCAATTTGATCGAACTGATCCCTGAATTACGCTATCAATCGTTACGCATTTGTTACCACATCATTCAAAACCATCCCGGAACGAAATTAACAAGTGAACCGCTAAATGTAAAGGTATTATCCAAAGATATTCTCCCGTAGCTTAGGGATGGCATTCAGTATGTTTACGCTTGGAGTACCTTTTAAATTAAAGCTTTAAATCACAAGATAGGTCCTGAACGTATGTAGGTTGCGCAATGAGCATCCACAGTGAGGAAAAACCTGGCCAATAGTGAGTCAGACTTGCGCAATGAGGTTTTCGTACAAACTTGCGATATAAACGGCCAGTTGACTGCGTAAACTTAGAAGGTTAAAAACACAGAGTTAAAAATATGGTTTTTTTCAACTCAATACTTTCACTCGTCACCGAGATAAAAGGTGTTGGCAGACAGACAGACGTGCAACAAAGTGATCCAATAAGGGTTTCGTTTTTTCGTTTTGAGGTACTGATCCCTAAAAATAGCATTTACGGATCAGTATAGAGTGCTTGTGAGTTAAATTCCCGCTAATGATTGCAAGACTACTGTCTGTTTGAAAAGTCATGAAAACCTTAAAAGTTTCACGAGGTTATTGGCAATGCAAGGTTTTTTTTTATATTTACGGGTACAACTGACATGGTTATGATTTTCAGTAAGAATGAGCGAAACAATGCTATTCGAATGTAAAGGTACCACAGTACTAAAGGAATACAAACTGTCATGTTTTATAAGGCTTAATTGTCTAATAAATAAAAATCTCAATGCCTTTAGACTTTTCGAAACTATAAGATAACCGGACAATTTAAGGAAGTATTCAACTTCAATAATTGACCGTCAAAAATTTGTAAATCCTTATCCTTACTAATATTATAAAAGCGAAAGTGAGTTTGTTTGTTTGTTACCTCTTCACGCTTTAACGGCTAAACCGATTTTGATGAATTTTGGTACAGAGATAGTTGGGAACCAGGAGACGGGATAGGCATATTTTTTTGAAAAAAGTGGGATGTGAGGGAGAAAGAGGGAAGAAACGGGAAATTTTAGCGTTGTTATTACAAATCTGTAAGGCGCAAGGGGAACTGTGTTACCCCGAATTTAACGCGAGCGAAGCCGCGGGCAAAAGCTAGTACAAAAATACATGAAACATTTGCATGGCCGAAAAGTTTATCAGAAGAAAAAATATGGATCGGTTTGAGTCAGTAAAAGTCTGACGCTCCCGGCCCCCTGGTCCACCCACAGCGGGGGAAGTTATTTGATGATTTTCAATCCGTAAAAAAGGATACGTAAACTGAGGTTGAGTGAATTGAACCACTTGAATCTTTTGATAAAACCTGGCCTTTTATAGTCATTTTCACACTAATATGGATGCAGTAGAAAATCGTTGGTAGTCACTTAGTATTTTAGAAAGTTTGATTTGCCAGAGCTAGTTGGCGGCTATCTTCAGGATTGAAAAATCTGTCGTATTTTTTTTCAAATGTTTGATTTTTGCTATAAGAGTTTCAACCACAAAAAGTATTATCCATAAATCCATCCTCACAAACATTCGCATTTATAATATTAATAAGATTTTAGGTTTATTTTCCATTGATTAAAGTAAAGAAAAAATAACACTCATATTCTCTATTTGAAACGAACAAGAAGTTGGAATCCCAAAATGGATTATTCGACTTATCATTTTTAAAACAAATTACTCATACAATCAGCCATTGCAATAATCATGAACCGTGTGCGTTCTCAATTTGAATACGGTCAACCCTAATGGCAGATATCTGTCGAATTCCAGCGCCGTAAACCGTTCATGATTCATGTTTATTCAAGCATTGCCGCTGTGGCGCATTTCACTCGTAAACCTGTTTACTGACTTTGTAATTATAATCCTTATAGCTTTATAATCATAGGCTATTATTGATCTGTTCGGTGAAATGTAGAATTCGATTGTCTTTTTGTATTTTCGACCTTAAATGTCGTGGGGAATTAAGTGTTTAATTGATTGTTCATCGCTTTTTTTGCGGGTGGGTTTTCATCAAATAACTTCCCTCGCTCTGGGCAGAGCGGTTTTAGTCAGTGAAAGTCTCATACTCCCCAGTATGAGACTTTCACGGACTAAAACCCATCCATGTTCCTTTTATTGCCTTTTACGTTCCGGGGCCGCGGTATCTCCTTCAAACAACCCGTAAACGTGTTCAAACCGACGCCAACCCGATTGGCGCAATTGCTCAGCGTTTGACCTCTGTGCTACGAGTTCGATCCCCGAACGGATCAAATATTTGTTTGGCCTTCAGACAGTTGTTCCGGATCTGGCTAGTTGTGTATGTAAGTTTAGATGTTTGTAAACGAATCCACGATACAGGAGAAGAAAACATCCAGCACTTTTTAATCGAAGCACTTTGTGCCACGCTCTTGACAGTTTAAACACATTCTCCTGATGGAAGTTCTTGTATAAATCAAAAACATTAACTTACCATGCCGCCCGTAATGTTATTCCGTTTTAAATGTTATAAATAACTAGCTGTGCCCAGCGGTTTCACCCGCTGCTCAGTTAGTGGCATGAAAAATAGATGTTAGCCGATTCTCAGACCTACCCGATATGTACACAAAATTTCGTTCAAATCGGTCCAGCCGTTTTGGAGGAGTATGGCAACGAAAACTGTGACACGAGAATTTTATATATTAGAAGATGTAAGTGACCATGTCAGTTTAAAAACTAAGTGTACGACTAAACGCCGACAGACACTACGCCGACAGACTGAACACCGACAAGGCTTTACTTCGACGGGACTCTTCGCCGACAGGACTCTTCGCCGACACGGCTCATCAGCGACGCAATGGGTAGGTTAGGTTAAAACTGTGACCTCCTAAGCACGAGCCGAGCGAGCGAAGCGAGCGGTGCCGCGGCAGCGGCCGGCGAGTGCCAGAAACGACTTGCATTAATAGAGAGAGCCATGTCGGCGAAGAGTCCTGTCGGCGAAGAGTCCCGTCGAAGTAAAGTCTTGTCGGTGTTCAGTCTGTCGGCGTAGTGTCTGTCGGCGTTTAGTCGTACACTCTTAAAAACTTATGGAGTAAGCTAAACTACTGTTAAATGATAAATGTGAATTAAGTATTAAGCAGCCAGTAAATGTTGCATCTACTGGGATCGTGCGAACTAGCCAAGATAAATGGAATGAATGTCGCTCCCGAGGCTTGTATCTGACAGCTATGAAATTATTGCAAACGCTTATTTTGGTGCCTAAACCAGGCCTCTGAGATAGAGGTCCTATAAAATGGGTAGGAAAATATTTAATAGATCAATTAATTTAATGGATTCTTAGTTTTTTTTTTTTATTAAATCTGGCTCTTCTAATCTGAGGGGCAGATGTGTTGCTGGGGAGTTTGTTCCACCGCTTGTACTTGTCAGCTAAAACAATAGGAAGTGGACTTTCAAAAAGAGCAAATTATTAGCCTAATTTGAATACATGACTTTTAATTTTGATTTGTGATATCAAACGCCCAATACACCGCCTAGGTTGGCCTGTGGATGGGTGACCACCCGTTACATACCGAGTTTCCTCCGTGCCTCGGAGGAGGTCAAATAGGCAGTCGCTCCATGTAAAATACTGATATTCAGTGCATCCGGTTAGACTGGAAGCCAACCCCAACTTAGTTGGGAAAAGGCTCGGCAGATGATGATCCGATTTTTTTGTTCACTACTGCAACGGCATGAGAAAAAAACGATTTCGAAAAAAGAAAAGAGTGGGAAATAACTTTACTTCCGTGAATTTTATGCAAGAAAGTCGTTTTTTTTGCACATTTTTCATTTTCCATTGTTACTTAAACATTAGCAGATCATCCATATATACATAGAGGAAAATGTATGTTTTATAGACGATAATTCATGAACTACCCATACTACCCTTTTGAACAAAAAAATAATTATGAAAATCTGTCCACAGTTGGCGGAGTAATCGGTGAACATAAAAAAGTACGTTCGAACATAGAACCTCGTCCTTTATTGAAGTTAATTAAAAAAACATTTAATATTCTGTGTACACTTGTCTAATCTTTAAAAATAAATATTAAAAATATGAGTACACCAGCTGTCGTCACTACCCAACTAAAAACTCCTCGTACTTCTGCTTTTGATGTGGCACACAAATTATCTTCTTTTTTTTAATTTATATGTTATCGACAAGGACATGTCATTTACCGATAATCGTATGATCATAAATTTGATATTCTAAAAAATCTTCTTTGATATTTAAATTGAAAACAATTTCTTTGACATTATAATTTATGCTCGACGAAAAATGTAATTAAAAACTCTGTTTTAAATTGATCAAGAGACTTGCAAGAAATTGATAAATCCCGTCAATTAAAATAAAAAACCTTTTTAACTGTTATACGTTACACATCTTCGTTAAATATGTATAATACAGTTTTAATGCATATATAAAAAACTGTTATAAAAAAATCTGATGAATTGAAAACTTCCATACTTGTATTGTATTGTATAACGGGCTGGTGTCCGCAACTCCACGTCTATGGCGCGTATTTTGCGTATGGGTGGGAATATTATTCGATCCACCCCAGCTCCACGAGAAACGTCAGCAGCGCCTTGGTGTTGCTGACGATCTCGCGAAGAGTACCTGGGTTACCGAAGTACTTTGCCCTGTATGGGGCAACCTCTGGGCAGTGCAGAAGCACGTGGGCTGCTGTTTCGTCTACCTCCATGCAGGCTCGGCACAGTGGGCTGTCTGTGACTCCTATGACAAAGAGGTGTTTATTAAAAGAGCCGTGGCCAGTAACGGCTGCTGTAATTGTGCGCAGCTGTGGTTTTGTCATCCGAAGCGCCTGTTTAGTGAAGCGGCCGTCGATGCTAGGAAGAGCTTCCTTGGCCTGCCTGCACTCACCGTGGTCCAGCCACAGTTTGTGGTGTAGTTTTTTGGTGCGTTTCCTTACCAGTGTACGTAGGTACCCAAATGGTAGTGGCACGATAGGTGCGGGGCCCACTGGTACCATGCTCGATCCCCTTCTAGCAAGTTCGTCCGCAGCGTCGTTGCCTCGGGAGTCGCTGTGTCCTTTGATCCATTGGATAGTTATTTTGTTGAGATTACCAACCTTATTTAGTCGCTGGTGACACTCATGTATTAGCCCACAATTGACTGTTTGGCTGTTTAGTGCTTGCAGTACAGCAGTAGTTTATTGTCTAAGTGACTGCTCCAGTTTAACTTACTATCCAGGATGACGCCTAGGTATTTCACCTCGCTGGCTAATCGGAGTTCAGTATCGAATAGTTTGGGTAGGCGGTAAGGTCCTAGTGTTCGCTTTTGGGTGAACATGACTAGTTCAGTTTTATTAGGGTTTACAGACAGGTCGAAATCCTTGCACCATCCTTCAACGATGCGTAGGGCCTGTTGGGTAAGGTTGCAGATTGTCCCCGTTACCTTCCCTGAAATGAGGATGGTGAGGTCGTCTGCGTACCCTATTGTATAGAAGTGGTTTGCGTTAAGTTTTGTGATAAGGTCGTTTATCACCAGGTTCCAGAGGAGCGGGGATAGTACCCCTCCTTGAGGACAGCCTCTGGCTATCAAGGCCATCTCCTGTACTTCTGCCAGGCGCACCACTCTTTGACTTAGCATATTAGTGATCCAGTCTATCATTACCTGTTCCACTCCATGTCGAGACAGAGCGTTACGGATGCTGGAAAAGTTGGTTCTATCGAAGGCTCCTTCGATGTCTATGAAGGTTCCTAGACAGGTTCCCTTCTGGTGTATAGCTTCTTCTATTCGGCTGACCACTAGGTGGAGAGCTGATTCGGTAGACTTACCCGAGCTGTATGCGTGCTGGTTGTCATGGAGTGGTATAGTTTTTAAAACGCCGTCCCTCAGCTCCCTTTCGCAGATCCTCTCCATGGTTTTTAGAAGGAAGGAGGTCAGACTGATTGGTCGATGGGCTTTGGCGTTTGTGTAGTCACCCTTACTTGGCTTAGGGATGAATATAACCTTCACTTCCCTCCATCCTTTAGGAACGTATCGGAAGGCAAGGCACGCTCTCATTAAGGGCAGCAGTTTACTGGCTACGGATGTGCTACCCCACTGCAGTAGAGCAGGGAAAATGCCGTCCGGGCCTGCCGCCTTGAAAGGATGGAAGCAACGGATCGCCCACTGGATTTTCTCCAGTGTTATCACCTTGTCAGCGTAATGCCAGTCGTTTACTGATGGCGTTTGAGTTGTCTCTGTCCAGTCAATCACCTGTGTAAATGCGCATCCTGGGAAGTGAGTTTCAATGAGGACGCGCATCGCCTCTTCTGGTGATGTGGTGAGTGTATTGTCAGGTTTTCGGAGAACAGTGGGCCCAGGTGTTTTTTGTTGTGCCAGTATTTTCCTTACCCTATTAGCTTGTTGACAAGATTCGATGTTACCACAGTACTTACGCCACCCTGTGGTGCTCCTGAATCTTATGCATTTTTTGTAGCTGGATTTGGCCGCGTAGTAGGCGTCCCAATCCTTGTCCGCCCAAGTATTCATAGCTCTGTTTAGAGCTTGTCTTACCTTGCTGCGCTTGCGCTCCAGTTCCGCACCCCACCATGGTTGTTTCCCTGATGTGTTTGGCGGAACGGTTTCTGGGCAGGTAGTCTGGTAGCTGTCTAGCATTGACTTTGTGAGCTGACTTACCCGCTCTTCAATATGCGGTGTGCTCTCGTAAGTCACCCAGTCATTGATTGACGCCAGCTTGTTTTCAAGGGTGCGCGTATATGCAGCACGGTCTGTATTGCGCGGGTTGCGCCGTGGCAGTGTAGGTGTTACAGTAACCTGGATGTCGAAACGGATCCACCTGTGGTCCGAGCAGGAGGCCTCTTTGGAGACCTGCCATCCGGTGGTGATTGCCGCTGCGCCCTCCGAGGCCAGAGTAAGGTCTATAATTGTGCGGCTACGCCTGGTTACAAAGGTCGGTTCAGAGCCTGTGTTTAGTAGGGTTAAGTTGGTTGAAAACAGATAGTCAACTAGAGTCTTACCCCTTTCATTCTGCGTGTCCATGCCCCACAGAGGGTGGTGGGCGTTGGCATCGGCCCCTATGATAACCTCCAGCCCGGTGCACTCGCAATGTCTTACGAGGCGGGCGAGGTCATGTGGGGGCGGTTCCTCACCCTCGGGCATATATACCGAGGCGAGGGCGATTGCCACCTCTGCGTCGTCACGCTGTATAATCAGCCTAGCTGCAGAGATATCCCTGCAACAGAAATCTGTTAGTGGCTGTGTTTTTAGGTTACCTGTAGTATAGATACACGATCTGGGTTGGTCGTGGTCTGTAGTAGCTAAGAGCTTACCCCTAAGATTGGAGAGGCCTTGTATGCGGCCACCCCTGATCCACGGCTCCTGGATCAAAGCGATGGCTGTTTGTTGAACCTCCAACCACTTCCGTAGCTGAGCCGTCGCGGTCTGACTGTGGTGGAGGTTAACCTGCAGAACCCTACAGGTCGACGAAAGGGACGCCATCGCTGGTCGCGCCCTCCTCGTCACCTGCTAGTCGCAGCCCGGCGAACAGGTCGCCCGCGTCGAAGCCCTCCTCCCCGGGGTCCGAAACCGACGACAGGATGATGTCGTCGATCTCTTCTCCCGATGAGAGAACGGCGTCCACGCTGGCGGCGGAGTCGACGGCCGGCGCTGCTGCTGCAGGAGTGTCCGCGGGTGGCTCCGCGGGGTTTGATGTCGGAGGTTTCTCTTCCTCCGGTTTCGCGACCATGGTTTCAGTGGCCGGATCCCAACCCTGAGGGACGTCGGCAAATTTGCCGTTCGGGCCCTGGAATTTCACGTACACCGTCCCTGCGCAAAATGAGAGACGGCGTTCGGCTTTCATCAGGGCCGGAATTTGGTCCTCAGGGATGCCAACCACAATGTACCATGCCGCGGCCTGTTTGTCGCCGTGCAGCAGTACCCACCTCCTGATGTCCACCCAGGAGTTTTGGTAGCACAGAGCTCGCCCAATACTGGTCGGCTCTGTGAACATCCCCTGCTCATTGGGGATGAGTATGCCACATCGTACGCGGCGCTGGATCTCCGACTGCCTCTTGATCACCAGCGGAGTGCTGGCGGGAAGAGGCATCTCGGAAACGAGTTTCCCCAGCCAGGCCAGCGTGTGTTCGGTGCCACACCACAGCTTCAGGACCCCACCGGCGAAAATAGGTTTGGCCCTGAAGTTCGGTGCGGGGACATCCGGTTTGGGAGAGCAGGATTCGGCAATGATCTGCTTCTGTATGGCTGCTAGCACCTGCTCTGACACCTCCCTGCTGATGTGCCCCGTGCGGCCGCATGTGACTGCGACGTCGAGGTTGGTGCTAGCAGCTTGGGCGTAGCTTTGGTGGGCGACCCGTTTGGATCTATCGAGACACGGCCGCTTATGCTCGCCACGAGGGGATGAGGTCTCGTTGAGAGCTCGCTTGGCCGCGGTCTGATCCATCCGAACGGGCCGCTGGTTCCTGTGCTGGCCCTGTACCTCCGCAGCGCCAGCAGGCGGTTGGCTAGGTCCTGGTTGACTGGTGCCAGCCACGGCCCGCGATCGCTTGCCTGCGGAGAAATTGACATTACCGCTGGCCGATTTAATCGTAGCCGCGGCGTTAGCCTGTATGGGTACTTGTGAAGATTTCTTACCTCTCCACAGTTGACGACGTTCTTTCTTCGTCAGTCTGGTCCTCTTCTTACCGACCCCTTCCGAGGAAGTTGGGGCGGTCTGCCTCGGGTGGTCAGCGCAGCAGCACTGGGTACTTTCCGAGGATTTCCCCTTGGTGCCCTTGCGCTTACTCCTCTGCACCTGCCAGGCGAGCGCAAACTCGTCTCCGGTGATACCGGGCTCCACCGGCTGGCCAGTGACGGCCGGCGGTAGAGGGGCGGCTTGAGGATCCACAGGCAGAGGTGGGTGTTTGCTAATAGCCCCACCTTCGGAGTTAACCGTCGGTGTAGGCTGTGTGCCTGCGAAGGAACGAGGAATGGTACTGGTCCCGGGCAGCGCCGATTTCCTCGGTTTAATACGGGACTTTGTTTTGGTCTTGGCAGCGGTTTTCGCCACTGCCGGACCGGAACCCGCGCTGGAGCTTGCCGCAAAAGCAGCAGAGCGCCCAGGGGCGACAAAGGTGCCGACGGCACCTCCTGTGGGAGCTTCATCGGCTTTCGCCTCCGCTCCAGTATGTGTTTGTGTTTGTGGTGTGTGTGTGAGGAGTGTGTGAGTAAGTGTTTGTGATGTGTGTGTGTGTAGTGCGTGTGTGTGTGGTGTGTGTGTGTGTTGTGTGTGTGTGTGTGGTGTGTGTGTGTGTGGTGTGTGTGTGTGTGGTGTGTGTGTGTTTGGTGTGTTAAAAGGTTTTTTACTATCCATAATAAGTGTGTTATATATTCATCTCTCTGGCTTCCCACCCTCCATGGAGCCCGCACCTGGGAGCGTCTCGCTACAAACAGCTCGAATACTAGGACTACCAGAGAGATATAGGTGCGCAGGGCTGGCTTACAGTGCGACATCGGGTGCTTGATCGGGTTGGTAACCCTCACTTACACCGTCAGCATGACCTTAACCCACCGCTTCGGCCTTCCAAAGATGGCCTCCACGGACCCCCCGCACCTCGCCGTGGCCCTCTGACGGGACACAGTGGCCATTTCCCCACCCTTGGCTATTGGGTGGGGCCACCGTTTCACTTGAAATCCGGACCAAAGAGGGCGTGTTGCCTTACGGACGCATTAACACCAGCGCCGCTCGGCTCAACCCCCCAGGACTCCTTCATCCCCGCTTACGGCGCTCAACTGCGCAGGTCCTAGCGCAGGTGACTCGATTCCCCTGCTCATCGCCAGCTGGATTTAGTGGCAGTTGAGCCCACGACCACTCAGTCACAGAGGGTCGTGGTTAGGAGTGGAAAAGCGCCTGGTGGTTTCTGTTGCGTCTATTTCTTAGGGAATTAGACCAATAACAGGGCGGCAACCTCGTGAAGGTGGATCCACCAGACTTGCCTTGGGGATCTACGCGACTGTTGCGCTCTCCCCCAAGACCTCGCCACCTTACTGACTCTGAAGGAGCAGTAAGGTAGGTTTGCATCTATACTACCAAGCAAAGCGTAAGCAAAGCGTGTCGTTGTGCAACCGCAAAAGCATAAATACAACCCCTCCCCAACTTCCATACTTTTGGAAGTCGGTTAAAAATACATGTCACTGAACAAAAAAAAAATTGCTAATGTGGTATGGTTGGTTCCTGCCATAGAAATATTAAAAAGTTATTTCTGATTTATATAGTTGCAACTGACGATCTAGGATAGTTTAAAACCCGAGGGGCTGTGAGAATCAGGGGTGGTGGGTCGTTAAAGAAAGAAATACAGAAAAAAAAAGTATTTATTAGACTCGGATAGGACAGAACAGTAAAACAAAATATTAAAAAAACCAAAACTACAAATATTATTATTATAATCGTACCTACTATCCTACCAATATTATAAGTAAATACGAATGTTTGTGAGGATGGATGGATGTCCGGATGTTTTCACATCAAAACAGATCTTGATGAAATTTGGCACAGAGGTAGTTATTATCAAGAATTATATTTAGGATTCTTATTTCGATATCACGCGGGCGAAGGCGCGGGCGCAAGCTAGTATAATATAAAGAAATGTAATGTGATGAATCCCTTTATAAAATGATAATAAAAAATAAAAGATAAAAGGGTTCATCAACTCCACTAAGAAGAAGCAGATTCGGCCATGTGCTTAACTACGTAATCGAACTGAAAAACAAAATCATAATAATTATCCCAATTCCCAACACAATCTAATACCTAAAATTATAAATAAATACCTCACAATTTGCAGTATGCGGTTTTAATTGGCAAGGGAGTGCGTCTCAACGGCTTAGAGTAGCTGGCAGCCATCATAAAATATTTTACAACCTTCTTAAATCGAACATTATCGCTCTACGGAACTCCCACGAGGGTTTGCGACGCTCCCTTATAATATTTTGCATTATTTCGGTCGTTGGAGATAAGTATGCTGTGAATTTAGATGTACTTTGGTACATTATCTGTAATTGTTGTGGTGTGTTCCTTAACGGAGTGATTCCCTGTGGGGATCAAGTCAACGCCAATTTTGAAGAGGGTTTCACGAAAACTGATTGAAACGCCTATTACTAAATGTGTCAGCCACAGGTGTTTAATACTTATCTCTATATCTGGTTTAAAGGCTTCACTAGAACAATTAAAAGGTGACTGGTGTTTGCTGGGGAGTTTGTTCCGCCATTTCTTTTTCCCAGCTTAAACACTAGGAAGTGGCGAAGGGCGCGCGTTTTGTGGGACTGTCTCTTGTAATTTGACGTTCAAAAAGTGCTGATTATCAGCCTAATATGACTAAATGACTTTTGATTTTGACCAAGTTACTACAATATTTTGTCGGTTAATTTTGATTAATTTAATTTTTAATCGGTTTCATACCCGACTATAACGCTGTAAATATTACTTGAAAAGTTATGGACAAACAGATACTTATCCATCCCACTTACACGGTGAAAACAAGATACGATTACTAGAATTTCCTAAAGGCTAGCGCATACGAGAACGGCGAACCAGATCATTTTTTTATTCCTCAACGTAAAATCATATGTAACTATAGTACGGCCAACGAGAAGCGATACGAAAGGTCATTAACCTAAAGAACAACTGTGGCGTTGACAATCTAATATTTAGCTCTTTCCATCTTGTGCCTTTGTCGTAATGTCTCGTTCTCCCGGCAAAAACATGACAACGTTAAGACGGGTTCGCCAACATTCGGGCGGCCATTTTAGATGGGGTTTTAGCATGGGTTTTGTTTACATTTTACATTTTTATTCGTTGGCCGTACTATAGTAGTACTTACCAAAGTCAGAAGTACAATTGTATTGATACTTAACTCTCATTTCTGCTATTAGATGGCTACCTGATGAACTCCCTTGGTGTAAAAGTATCATTAACCCAAAAACAAGAAGTGTCAATTTCTACCAGAATATTTTGAATCGAATCGAAGTACAAAACGTTAATAAACGATATTTTCTTGTATTTTTTGGGATGGAAAGCACCAAAAACGATCTAAGAGTCAGACTTTTAGTAAGTAATACGCATACATGTAGCTTCTTTTGCCTTCTGTGTTCGGGGGCCGAGGTATTTCTACGACCAGCGACCCTAGCAGACACTGTCTGCTTTTCAGCGCCCTTTTTTAAGATAGGGCTTCCTGTCTTTAGCTCTTCGTTAGGATTGGGGTCGACACCTGTCTGGCCCCCTCAGATTAGGCAAGAGCCGCGTAAAAGCAGCCCCAGTCTATTCGAGTTTGGGAGTCAAGTGTCGGAAATGCTTCAAGATCTTAACCCCTTGAGGTCTCCAATATAATAATTTGTCCACGGTGAGCATATCGACAGTAAACAGAACTCACTACTAAATTATGTATGGAACCTAACCTATATCAGTATTGGCTACTAACTTATTCTGTGTACACTACTATCGATCTATTTTCACTTAGAGAACTGACACCATTTTCAGTACAACAAACTGCATAATTACAAATTTATAAGTTAAACCAGATTCAAATGGTATTTATTGTGCTGCCTCGTTCGTCTAGTGGTCGCAAGTGTGACTGCTAAGCATGATGTCCAGGTTTCGATGCAAAGGTCGAACAGAGAATTATATCATTTTTTACAGGGATTTTGCTGAAGGCTTTACTTGTCTCTGGTTGATGGTCATACGCTCTTCTTTTATCGCATATAACTGAAATATAATTGGCAAAATAAAGATGTACTATAATAAAGTACATGGCTGCCTGGTTAAGCATTACATGAATAATTTTATGTCTTAATGCTGGTGAGCATTAAGAGCTACCTATATACTTCCATGCCTTATCAGTCTTTAAACTGACTTGGTCACAAACACTATAATTAACACTTGAAACGGGATATTTACCATGTTCAAAGAAAACGCCTTGATCACGGATGCACTGTTCATTAGTGGTCATGACCTTTGCAACATCGCTGAAATATTGGAAACTCGATACAAATAACAAAAATTGTAAATATCCCGTTTCAAGTGTGGATTATAATTTCCATGCCTTTTTAAGGACTAGCTTTTGCCCGCGGCTTTGCTCGCGTTAAATTCGGGGTAACGTGGTTCCCCTTTCCTGATTTGCAGGTACCTGCCACCTGTAGTTTTGCCCTTGCGTCTGATTTATTGTAATAGCAAAGCTAAGTTTTCCCTTTTCTTCCCTCTTTCTCCCTCATTTCTTCTTTTTATTTAAAAAAAATAACTTATGTCCGTCTCCAGGGTTTCAACTATCTCTGTACAAAAATTCATTAAAATCGGTTTAGCCACTTAGGCGTAAAGAGGTAACAAACTCACTTTCGCTTTTATAATATTATTAAGGATTATGTGATACTGATGATGTTTACATTACCTATGCATTTAAACAATACAGCACTAAGTTACCTTCAGTGACTTGAGCTTACCTACACTAATCGATACAATCGTACGTGGGTAAGCTTAGCTTAGTAACTTAAGTGCTTGATTACCTATTGAATTTTGTTAGGGACTGTAATGAACACTTTAAAGTTAGAGTTTTTTTGTGATGGAAATGGCGAAAAACTAACTACCTACATGTCTGTGAAATACTAAACAGAAACTTGGTGATTAGGTATAGTGCCGTACGACAGTTTTTATATAGAAGCTGGCCTTAAAGAAAGAAAGAAAGCATTTGTTTGTTTAAAACACGTGTAAAATATAGCTTTAGGTAGGTTTCTTATTATATTATTGTAATTGATTACCGATTGGTTACTGTCAGCTTCGAATAAAGCATTCACAACAGCATCCCAAAATTTTTGTTTGACTACACATTTTATTCATTAAAACTATTTGCACAAAAAACACTGTACAAAGGCATTGCTTTAGGTATCGTTCAAAAGAGATACGACGGCCCTGGAACAAAAAAGAAAAAGAAGGAACTTAGTCAGTAAAAGTCTGACACTCTTCCCGCTCCGTCCAGACCGGGGGAAGTTATTTGATGATGTCCCAACCGAAAAAAAGGGTTCCGTTTAAAAACCTAAAAATCGAAGCACAAAACATTCGTCCGACTTTATTTGCCAATCTCACAAACCTAGCGAAGAATCTGGAATCATCGTGTACATAGTGGGAGCCGGCAGACGTTAAACATGAAATATTTCCAGCGATATATTCGCACGCATGTCGCGACGCCTAAGCGGTCGTTTATCAATATGCCCTTCGGTGGATCTTACGGCATACGAAAACATACGAGGAATGTGTGGAAACAAAATAAAGCCGGTTCGTTGACACGTAGGCAACAGATGACGTCATGGGAGCAAGTTATATTTGTTGTAATTTTTGGAATAGTCATTTTTTACTTTAATACTATTGGGAAATCATCAAATAACATCCAATATTTCTTCTTCACCCAGAGTGTCAGACTTTAACTGACTAAAACCTACCTTTTTCGAACAACCCGCAACGGTGGTCCTGGCAGGCACCTCTGCTATGCTGACATCTCTCTGAAGCGCGCGTGGAACACTAACGCGCCCACAACACGACCTATCGTCACTGGATGGTGAGCTACACATTGCTCACCGTCCAGAGACCCGCATCTACGGTAGCCGGGAGTCGTCTCGCGGCACCCGACGCCTGGATCGTCTCCCGCGGTGGCTGGGTTGGTTTGAGGTTCTCTAATTTAAAAACCACCCGAAAAGCTCCTCCGCTAGAATCAACAATGCTACATGTTCATTTAAAACTTGTTATTACTTACAAGATCATCATCATTAAGCCAAAATACACCTAGTGTCCGTTCATAAACCATTATAATGCTGAGGGAAAAGTATCGACATTAGCAACCTACACGAGGTTGCAGCTTGGCAGTGAAACATACAGAATGTGAGAAATAGGGGTGATCTATTTGTAGAGCACATTATTCAGGTTCGCCGAAAACAAAATAGGATCGCTGCGTCTTCCCTCTGACGTCATTCGCTGCGGAAAATGAGGCTATGTCCTAAAAAAAGTGATCGTCGCTCGAGCATTCACTGAATTTGAACGAAGAACTTATGAAGATTTTTTGATAATTTTATTTTAGTGTGGCTTTTATTTTGACCTTAAACTTTAGTTATAGTAGTAAGGGATATCTTGATATAACTGTTACACTGACAAATCATTGGAACACACGTAAACACGTTATAGCACCGAAAAAGGCACCCATCGGTTTTCTGATCAAAGAAAGTGACATATGTACACGATAGTCTCATACCTGAACTGATCGCTTTGGTTAGTATGAAGAGTAACTCGAAATTTAAAGCATCGCTGGAACCATAAACAATATAAACTCGAATTTTATGACTATTTCAGTTGTTACGCAGTATGTTTTCAAATATTTGGCTAGCATGAGCATAGTTGGAATAGGTACTGCTTATCTCAAAATTTCAGCACGGGCACTAATAATAAAAATTTAATGTGTTCTTCAGATTATTTTTCGGAAAATATCTGCGACTGAAAATGCGAACTTTGCACGAATAAAATTGAGTCTTAAAAGAGAGATCAGTTTTATAGTCTTGCAAGATGCAGGCGACAGCGTCTTTGGTGATAAGGAGTTTTGGTAGTCACTGTGTCAGCTTTTCCCTGTATTATACTTTGGTCTTATGAATTCCTGGTATTTGTTGTTGATAGGCAACGCAATCAAAACTATAACATTGGCTTTTCTGTATCAAAAAGTATTTTTTTCGCCATTATGCATAAATTTCGTTCTTTCAGTTAAGCCGCGCCAACCAGTCTTACCAAGGGATGTAGTATTATCATCAGCAGCAACCGGTTAGACTGGAAGCCGACCCCAACAAATTTAGGAAAAGGCTAGACAGCTAAAATTCATGCATAAAATTCATATCTTACACGAATAATCTTAGAATAAATAACCTCATTGTTCCTAAATACAACAAATACATTATTTTCCGTTTCAATTCTAAACAAAACATACTAAACTTTTCTTTACAACACTTTTATTGGTGTTGTAAAACAACATTTTTCGCCGTAGTACAAAATCAGTCAACAACAAACTCGGAATTGTTGAGATGTGTGAATCTTAGACCCTCGTCGCTCACCTGATTGCGGAATGCAAATCGGACCCAAGGGACCTTAGCCCTAATATATAAGAGGGATAGAGCTTTTTATCCCACACAACAGGCACAGGAAAGGCCGACAAACCGTAACAGACACGTGAGTAGCTGAAATGGTTTTGAATAGTTTATAGTGCTTTATTTCGCTGGTGTTTTATTATTTAAGGCCACTCCGCCCCGTGGCATTGTCCGCATTTTTCTTAATTTCTCCCCAAAAAATTCTCTTTTAGGAGGAATTTGGAAAACGTGCTATGGGGCCGTGTTGTTTGTGAGTTTTCACACTCTGCACTATTTACATTTAGTAGTTGGATTTTTTATTGTGTGACGGTGGGAAGGAATGCAGGTATTTGGAATTTTTATTGTAGGTGTTTTACAACACTCAATGTGATGATAAACAAAAGGTGCGTGGGTCAACCTGTAGGGACATACATGAACGGGTTAATTTCACACCTGGTGTAGTTTAATATATGAACCATAAAATTGGCCAATAGTCTCGCATCCGATCACAAAAACATTACTGGCGAGATGTGGGTGTACTATTAGGATTACTTCATAGTACACTAACATCTCGCTATGTTATGTTAGGTTACAAACTAAAAAAACCAGCCAAGTCCGTGTCGAACTCGTGCACCAAGGTTATCGTACACACTTGTGACATAAACGGCCTTATCTTTTGTCTGCGTAAACTTAGCGGGTTGATTGAAAGTTGGGTTCACAGCTTTAAGGGACTGCAAACTTAAGTATATGGTTTGAATTTCAACTCAGATCCTTCACGCGTTCCTGAGATAAAGGGTCTTGACAGACAGGCAGACAGATAGCAAAGTGTCTTATAAGGGCTCAATTTTGAGGCAGTCTTACTAGCGAAGGCCTTCTGGCGACTCCCGGCTACCGTAGATGCGTGCCTGTACACGGTGAGCAATGGGCAGCTCACCGTTCGTCCAGCGATTGGCACGCGCGCGCGCCTTTAAGAGATGTCAGCAAAGCAGAGGGGCCTGCAAGAGCCACCGCCTGCCGGGGTTGCGGGTTGTTCGAAAGAGATACCGCGGCCACAGAACATAAAAGGCAATAGAAGGATAATGGGAAGGTTTTACACCCCCCCTCCTCCGCTACGCCCAGAGCGGGGGAAGTTATTAGATGTATTCCTATCCGCAAAAAAAGGGTTCCATGTTTTTTGAGGTACCGAAACCATACAAACTAAAATATATCGTGGAAATGCGGACTACAGCCAAAGCTTTTAAATTATTTAATAGCACATAAACTTAAATGCCAACAATTCTCGTATCGGTCAACTTCATCGATTTAAATTTCTACGAACCGTTTACCGAGTGCTGGCTGCAATTTCCTTACTTTTCGCTTGTAATTTAATTATGAATTGCGTCCTACATAACACGTTTGAATGTATCGAACTCTAATCATTGACTGAAAGTATATAATGAAATAATTTTCTTACCATTACGGCGAATTAAGCCGGTGTCAATTTTCCCTTGTGATTCATTTCACATGGACGGTTGTAAATTCGTATACTGGATACTGGACAACAGTTCACACTTGTAACAATATTATTATCTGTGTTAAAATAAAGGTTTTTTACTTGTATGCGATCAGTGTAGGTATTATTTATTTATGAAAAACTTCTGCACCAGTCTACCTTCGGGAGAAAACATAATATAATAGATGCAGGGTATATACCAGAAAGTTTTCAAGAATGTTTTTACAAATAAAGTATAACGATTAATACTTAATTATACATACTTACAAACAAAATATTTTAAGGAGAGTTAAAATACAATTTTATTTGGAGACGAATCTGCCAGCTTTTTAAGTAAATGTTCCCGAGTTTTAACTTTAAAAGTGAATATGGTGGTGTGGTATAAATTAGTAGTATTGAACCAAATGCAGCAACTCCTGATGGCTCTTTTCTGTTAATAAACTTCAATAAACTGCAAAATTGCACTAAAACACTGGTATTAGTAATATAATGCTTTCAGTAACGTTAAATACTGCTGAATTTGATAATTTTAATGTTATTGCACTGCGAGATTTTAAACTCTTAAGTGTTTAGACTAGGGTGTAAAATCGAATAGGGTGCTTTTGCCACTAGCTCATGCCTAAGTTACCGTGGCCCCGGAACATAAAGGGCAAAAGAAGGAACATGGGTAGGTTTTAGTTAGTAAAAGTAAGCCCCCGGTGGGGGCGGAAGAATTGATGATTTTCCATCTACAATATATCAGTTAAATTTGTTAAGATGTCGCGGAATATTGAAAACAAATATCAGGCTATTACAATGAAAAAATAATGCAAAACGAGTTGGTTAGTTTCTTATTAGCAACATCATCTGCTCAGCATTTTTCCGAACTATATTGGGGTTGGCTTCCAGTCTTATTGCATGCAGGCTTATAACAGTACTAGCTTCCGCCCGCGACTTCTAGACTGTTAGTTACTTTGGGCTAACGCTAAGTTTAACCCGCGTGATGATCGAAAAAAAATATTTTTCTCTCCCCTTTTATTCCCTCTTTCTACCATATGTCCGTCTCCAGGGTCCCAACAATCTCTGTACCAAAATTCATCAAAAACGGTTGGGCCATTTAGGCGTGAAGACGTAACAAACAAACTCACTTTCGCTTTTTATAATATTAGTAAGGATTTAACATGAGGAGACCGCCTTTCTGCCTAATTTTTAGTTAGCTCTAATAAAAAAAAACCGCAAAAAGTGAACAATATTAAAATGTGGTGAAAACTGATAAAATGCAACATTTCTGCCTCTGCTTGTTTCAGTATGGGAGAGTGCTTGAGGTAACAAGCAATGTACTTGAAATCCACAGTTTTTCATCGTTATTCCTTTGTCTCTTGTGAAGTTATTTTTAGAGACACCCTTGGCACCCCGTGTTTTCTGTGGATTTCCGCATTTAGTTGATTGTGTAAAGAGGTTTGTAAATATCTTCTGTAGGCACATCCTGCTTTTATCTACAGGGTGTTTGGAAGATCGATGCAAAGCCGTGAAGCAGACCTAGTATAGACTATTTAGAACCATTTGAACCTAACTTGTCTTCGGCGAAGTGTGACTATTTTTTTAAATCAAATTTTAATGATTTTTGATGATAATCCTAAAATTTTGCAGTTATTTGCAAATAATTAGTCAGTTTGAAAGATAAATCATTTATTTTTTTAATTTATTTTATTAAAGTAATGTCTGAACAATCAAACGAAACATGATTAAGGCATCTGTGTCATGAGAATTTTTTTTTTTAGACAGTTGAAGTTAATACTTCTGTTTTTAGATTAAGAAAACAGATTTTTGACAGTTTAAAAAAAAATCACGGATCGTGCTTTTTCTGTTCAAACATTTTTAAAGACATGCCTAGTTATTAGACTTTCTTTTGAGGTATCAATTACGCAGATAGCTTACAAATTATTGAAATTAGGATCTACAAACTAAAGTGAGGGAGAAAATTAAACATTTTAAATAGGGTGATAAAACGAGACTAGTGCTTTAAAATAATAACATTTATTATTATACTTATTAAAAAATAGATTTTATGTTAAAAAAAAATAAGAAGATAACTTTAATTTTGGACATTCGAAATAAAATTTAGGGGAGACTCTCTAACACTGCCGACGCGTGACGCGAGCGATAAGATGGCGATAACTTTGACAATTTCAGGTAGCGCCCGCGCACCCCTAGTTACGTGAACACATTTCACAGCAAAAACGACTTTATTTGTAAGACAATAGGGTCGTGTTTCTTTAGATAGGGTCAGTAACTACCTGTTTTTTTGAAGGGACGCCAGTTTACTCAGTCGAGTAACAACTGCGCTTGTGACTAGACGTTATCTCCTTTTTCGTGACAATTCATCGTGTTCAGTTGTAGCCCTTTGCGCTCCTGCACGTGACTCTTGAACTTTTATTTTAAGTTGAACTTTTAGTGCGTTACCAGCCGTTTTTGTGAGAACTGACTATGGCTACTTTCTCGAACGAGGAATATGCTGACATCGTTTTTATGTATGGCAGAGCAGACGGCAATGGATCTTTAGCACGACGGATGTACCAAGAACGCTATCCTAATCGGAGAGTACCGAACGTAAGAGTGTTTTACAACACATTTCGTCGGCTTGCTGCAGATGGGATACACCGTGTGGAACCTGGAGTCAATCCAGGTAGACATGGTACTGACATCGAACAAGATATCTTAGCGGCATTTCAAGCTGATCCACATACCAGCACTAGAAAAGTAGCTCGAAATTTAAACATCTCCCATTGGAAAGTGTGGAATACAATGCACCAAAATAACAGGTATGCGTATCATGGCACGGGCGTTCAAGGTCTTGAAGAGCGAGATCCTCAGAGAAGGATACAGTTTTGTCGTTTCTTCTTAACTCTGACATTGAAAATGCATGGTTTCTGAAGTCAATCTTGTGGACAGACGAAAGTAAATTTTCTAGGGAAGGCATAACTAATTTCCACAATCTTCATCAATGGGCTGAAAAACACAACAATCCACATTGGAAAAAGCAGAAGTCATTTCAAAGGAAATTCTCGGTCAACGTGTGGGCCGGAGTGATCGGCAGAACACTGGTTGGGCCCCATTTCTTACCGGATAATTTGAATGGCAATAGTTATTTGGAATTCTTACAAAATGATTTTCCAGAGCTTGTAGAGGAATCCGGGGCCCTAATATTCACAGGAGACCGAGAAATTATTTTCCAACAAGATGGTTGTCCAGCGCATTGGACATTGAATGTACGCGAGCACTTAAACAATTGCTTCCCTGACAGCTGGATCGGCAGAGACGGACCAATCCCTTGGCCCGCTCGGTCACCCGATCTAACGCCGCTTGACTTTTTCGTGTGGGGTCGGGCCAAGGAACTAGTTTATACAAACGTAGAGATAAATACTAAAGAAGAACTGATTGCGAGAATAAATTCAGCATTTGAAACAATGAAACTAGAGATGAAGTTGAAAATTACAAAAACGGAAGTGAGAAGACGGGCCCGTGCTTGTGTTAGGAACCGCGGCGGACATTTTGAACATGAAAAATAAATGATTTGTATTAAAATTTTGTTTTAATTATTTCACCGATACATTTTAATTTTCTCCCTCACTTTAGTTTGTAGATCCTAATTTCAATAATTTGTAAGCTATCTGCGTAATTGATACCTCAAAAGAAAGTCTAATAACTAGGCATGTCTTTAAAAATGTTTGAACAGAAAAAGCACGATCCGTGATTTTTTTTTAAACTGTCAAAAATCTGTTTTCTTAATCTAAAAACAGAAGTATTAACTTCAACTGTCTAAAAAAAAAAATTCTCATGACACAGATGCCTTAATCATGTTTCGTTTGATTGTTCAGACATTACTTTAATAAAATAAATTAAAAAAATAAATGATTTATCTTTCAAACTGACTAATTATTTGCAAATAACTGCAAAATTTTAGGATTATCATCAAAAATCATTAAAATTTGATTTAAAAAAAATAGTCACACTTCGCCGAAGACAAGTTAGGTTCAAATGGTTCTAAATAGTCTATACTAGGTCTGCTTCACGGCTTTGCATCGATCTTCCAAACACCCTGTATATTCCAGATTTAAAGGTGTTCTTTTTTTCGGCTTGGAAATCTTCTAATGACCCCGCCCGTTGAGGGTGGAGCGGAAGGGAATGCCAGAATTATACTCACCAAAACTGACTCATCGGTCACCCTGTGGGTGCCTTGAGTGGAACGTCACTAGCCATAGGATCATTGTGCCACTGCAAGATCTTTTTTGTACAGAAGACACATCGCATACCTAGATCTAAACAGAGACAACTTAAAAATCGTGAATTTTTAGTTACCCTTGTATTCGAATGCTTGGTGATCATGTGCAATTATACAAAAACCGGCCAAGAGCGTGTCGGGTCACGCTCAGTGTAGGGTTCCGTAGTTTCCCGTCCGTCACAATAAGTGGTCCCTGTTATGAGGCCAACCGAACAATTCGGTAATACCCGATCCAATGTAATAAGTACCTACAACGCCATCTCTCGGGGAATTGGGTTACTAATTAATACAAAGACGTGCAATTTCGGTGGTAATTTTGGATTGCGAGAACCGATTTCAATAATTATTTTTTTGTTTGAAAAAAGATACGTTCAGGATAATAAAATATGTAAACAAAATTACAAAAAATGCTTGCATATACGATTATACTACAAACTTAGTCCAGAAATTATTTTGTACAACTTTTTGTCTTTTTTGTACAAAAACTGTTGTGTCAATCAAGTTCAAA
Source organism: Ochropleura leucogaster (assembly GCA_958449745.1). Taxonomy (NCBI): domain Eukaryota; kingdom Metazoa; phylum Arthropoda; class Insecta; order Lepidoptera; family Noctuidae; genus Ochropleura; species Ochropleura leucogaster. The sequence continues at coordinate 14,042,266 of OY288206.1, read as the reverse complement.
ATGATTTTCATAGAAAGTCCTTATAAAGTTCTACTTTTCAGATTTTTCTCATATTTTCTAAACTTATGGTTCAAAAGTTAGAGGGGGGGGACACATTGTTTTTTACTTTTGGAGTGATTATTTGCAAAATTAATGACATTATCAAAAAATGATCTTAGTAAACCCCAATTCATTTTTAAATACCTTTCCAACAATTTATCACACGTTAGGGTTGAAAATGTGGGGACGGGGCCGGATCTTGCGGATCACCAGTATGGTTTCCGCAAGGGGCGCTCGACGGTGGACGCCATCATGCGCGTGAGAGCCCTTACGACGGGGGCTGCAGTGTCCAGGGGTGGGGTTGTCGTGGCGGTGTCTCTCGACATCGCTAACGCGTTTAACACCATGCCCTGGGGCTGCATCAGGGAGGCACTCCAATACCACCGGATGCCGACCTATCTTCGTCGTGTGGTCGGGGCATATCTGACGGACAGGGCCGTCATATACCCCGGTCGCTCTGGAGAGTGGAACCGGCGAGAGATGTCGTGCGGTGTCCCACAGGGATCGGTCTTGGGGCCGCTCCTGTGGGACATCGGCTACGACTGGGTGCTGCGCGCCGACCTCCCCAGCGGCGTCAGTGTAGTTTGTTACGCTGACGACACGCTCGTCCTGGCTCAGGGGGGGTCGCACCAGGCGGCGGCCGACAATGTGACACGCGGGGTTGCGATAGTCGCGGAGAGGATCCGGCTACTGGGTCTCGAGGTGGCCTTGCACAAATCCGAGGCCATGGTCTTTCATGGCCGCGGAAACACGCCACCGTCGGGATCCCAGTTGACGGTAGGAGGGGTTCGCATCGGCGTCGGGTCGACGATGAAGTACCTGGGAATCGTCCTCGACAGCCGGTGGAACTTCGTCGAACACTTCCGACGTTTGGCTCCCAAGCTCGAGCGGACGGGGGCTGCTTTCAAGCGGCTCCTGCCCAACCTCAAGGGGCCAAACGCCTCCTGCCGTAGGCTCTATGCCGGAGTCGTGCGGTCCATGGCCCTTTACGGGGCCCCAGTATGGGCGCGTTCTTTAGGCCGGCGCGCCGCCCACTATCTGAACGCGCCCCAAAGGGTGGTGGCCATACGGCTTGTCCGGGGCTACCGCACAATCTCCGGCGAGGCAGCAAGCCTCCTTGCCGGACTGCCACCGTGGGATCTGGAGGCGATAGTCCTCGCGCGCCTGTTTGAGTGGCGCGCGGAGGCACTACACCGGGGGGAAAACCCGCTGCCGCGGCAAGTTGTCGCTCGGCGGGCAGACCTTCGGTGCGATCTCATGGTGGCATGGAGAGAGCGACTGTCGCAACCCCGTGCAGGGCACGCCACAATAGTGGCGATAAGTCCCCTCTTTGAGGAGTGGCTGGAGAGGCGTCATGGCGTCCTCACCTACCGCCTGACGCAGGTCCTCACCGGACACGGAAGTTTCGGGAGGTTCCTGCACATCATCGGGCGGGAGGAAGCGCCCGGGTGTCACCATTGTGACGATCGCCCGGAGGACACGGTGGAGCACACAGTGGCGATCTGCCCGGCTTGGGCGGAGCACCGCCGTGCCCTCGTAGAGGCGATCGGCGGCGGCGATCTCTCGCGTCCGGCCCTGGTTCAGGCCATGGTCCGGAGCGAGAGGGAATGGGAAGCGGTCACCACCTTCTGCGAAGCAGTAATGCTAGCGAAGGAGGTGGCCGGGCGTTTGCGGGAGAGAACATCTGCCCAACCCAGCCGCCGCGGGAGACGCCCATGGCGCCGGGCGCCGCGAGACGACTTCCGGCCACCGTAGATGCGGGCCTGTGGGCGGTGAGCAATGGGTAGTTCACCGTCCGTCCGTCGATTGACGACAGGCCGTGTCGACGGCGCGTTCGTGTTTCACGCGCGCCTCAAAGAGTGTCAGCAAAGCAGAGGGGCTTGCCAGAGCCTCCGCCTGCCGGGGTTGCGGGTTGTTCGAAAGAGATACCGCGGCCTCGGAACGTAAAGGGCAATAGAAGAAACATGGGTGGGTTTTAGTCAGTACAAGTCTGACATGCCCCCCCGCTCCACCCAGAGCGGGGGAAGTCATTGGATGATTTCCCACCCGGAAAAAAAAAAAAAAAAAAAAAAAGGGTTGAAAATAAAAAAAAAAAACACTTTCCACATTACATATAGGGTGGCTATCCTAATAAAACATTTTTTTCATACATATTGGTACCAAATTTCAGCTTTCTAGTGCTAACGGTCACAGAGATTAAGCGAGGACGGACGGACGGACGGACGGACAGACAGACATGGCGAAACTATAAGGGTTCCTAGTTGACTACGGAACCCTAAAAATGACAAGTGAAATTTTACAACCTATGATCTAAAATAAATTGAATGTTCATAACTTCTCATTCAAAAAGTATTACGTATTTTTTCGTCTACTAAAAAATACTTTTTTTTGAGTTCTTCAGTTTAGATCTAAGTGATCAACATGAGCACCACACTTTTTCAAAGTAGATTGGCGATATAAGTTTGAAATGTTAAGTTTGTTTTTTTTTTTTGAAAATCATTAAGTTTGAGTACTAGAATGTTTGTTATATGTATAAGCACATAGAATATCGTTAGCCCATGACCGGACACATCGTAAAATAGACATCATCTCTTTAAATCGCCTAAAATGTTTCTCTACTAATATATTATTTCAACCATTAATATTCACAGATTTAAATCCCGTCTCTGACACTGTGACCCATTTATGCAAGCATTACTATTTATAGGTACTGTCGCAGAATTGTACAAACAAATCACGAGGAGGCCGTTAACACAGCACCTACCTCGCCTAAGTCGGGTAATAAGCTCCCTAGTTAAGAGCCCCCTTAATTTTAGCGTGGGGCATAACAGCTGTGGCCTAAAAGGTACCTAGATAATCCGATAATGTAGGGGAGGTGTTGCGAATTAACAATTTTGATTCGTATTTTAGGGGGTCTAAAGTCTGATGACGTTTTAAGACGTCAAATCAGACTTGAATTTATACATTGTTTTGAATAGTTTTCGACATGAATAGAACAATCGCTGTAAATTAAATGTAAATATGATTTTGATTTCTTTGTTGATTTTATTTTGATATATGTATTTTATGCTTGATTTTTAGGGTTCCATACTTAAAAGGAAAACACGGAACCCTCATGGGATCACTTTGTTCTACACTTGTCTGTCTGTCTGTCAAGACCCTATATCTCAGGAACGCGTAAAGGTATCGAGTTAAAATTAAAACTATATACTCAACTCTGTAGTTCCTAAAATCTGTAAAATCAATCCTCTAAGTCTACGAAGTCAAAAGATATGGCTGTTTATGTCGAAAATTTGTACGGAACTCTCGGTACGCGAGTCTGAGCTCATACTCCGATGTTCTTGGGTCGGGGCATTTGTTACTGAGTTTTTTTTTATCAGGAACTTCACAGTAGTCGCTACCGGTTAAGGGCAATGGACTCGCCCTCTTTTACATGTAGAAAGAAGAAAACTGGCAAAATGGGGTTGGGAATTATATGCGTGTTGTTCTGTGATTTGTTTATGACTTTTGACGGGCCTTTTGGTCCAGTGGTTAGTGGCCCTGACTGCTGAGCCGGAGGTCGTGGGTTCGATTCCTACCCAGGACAAACTTTGTGTGATGAGCATGATTGTTTGTTCTGTGTCTGGGTGTGATTTATCTATAATATGTATTTATTTATAAATTATATAAGTATGTATATCAGTTGTCTGGTTACCACAATAACACAAGCTCTGCTTAGCTTGGGATCAGATAGCCGTGTGTGAGTTGTCCCAAGATATTTATTTATTTATGAGCTTAATGCTTTGTTAGCTGATGTTTTTTTAAAGCACCTGGCACACACTCATTTCAAACCCAAAGCATTTATTTACCTGCCGGGGTTGCCGGTTGTTCGAAAGAGATACCGCGGCACCGAAACGTAAAGGGCAATAGAAGGAACATGGGTGGGTTTTAGTCAGTACAACTCTGACACTCCCCCCGCTCCACCCAGTGCGGGGGAAGAATTTCAATTAGACTATTACAGGCTCTTTGAATATCAAGAAATAACATGATACAGCTTGTCTATATTTTTGTCTGATTTAATTATATTTTTCCTACTAAGAAAGTGCATGAAAGTGGAACGGAAAAGAAGAATAATTACATCCTGGAAAATATACGACCGTCTTACGTTAATATTTTTTTACAACGTTTTTGAGACGAAAACGTATTCCAAACAAGTCTGATTCGTTTAATATTTATTTTTGCGACATCAAAGATTGAGGTTCAAAGTGGCTTTATGTAGTAAACACACATCATCATTCTGTAATTACTTATATCTTAAAAAATGAGATAAAAATCTTTTATGAAAGGTCCTCAGAGTCAATACTTAATGGATTACTTAAAATGATACGTATTTTTATAAGGATAAAATATAAAGGAATCTATACATAATAACATTCTGTATTTGAATTGAGAATTTAAAGTTGAGAACTTTTAAACAAGTCTCTTTATCCTTATCTGTGTTTTTGTAACAGAATTCAGTACACGGCAAAACTGCATTGAAATTAGTTCATTAGCCATAAGTCAACTTAAAACATCGCTGTTGGCAAAACACTTGATTTAAGTGCTAATAAGTAGTGTTAGACCCGGGTACCGCGGCCCCGGAACACAAAGGGCAAAGAAAATTGATGGGTTTTAATCAATAAATGTCTGATACACCCCCCGCTCCACCCAGAGCAAGAGAACTAATTTGAAGATTTCAATTTTCACATTTCAACCTCTAATTCTCAATTCAGATAAAATTATATTTTGACACCAAAGAAAAAATCATAGGGCTTTGTCTTTCAAAATGTCTTTAATAAACCAGAAAACACATTTTGCTAAAGTATCTATTTCTAACAAAAAAAAATCATTCTCTCATGCCATCAAAGCAATTACACAACACAATCCTACACAGACAACAGATAAAATCACAATCAACTGAAATAGAATCACGTTTGTTTTTCACCAGCATCCAACTATAAATCCTTAGAAAGAGAAACAATCCCCTTTTATTCGGAATACGGGGCGTTCATTAAACTAATTATCCTCGTCTAAGTCTCCCGAACTTACTAGAGATGTTATCTATTAAGGGGCGCCCATCCCGTGTCCAGTTCAATTTCATTAGATGGACTGTTTTTCGTAAGTGGAACGATGTTTTGCTCTCGCAGTCCTGTATCGTTTTAGTGTTTGCTCCTTAATTGTGTTTAATTATGTAATTGTTTCGTGATTCGGTTAAATCAGAGATGGCGAACCAATGGCACGCGTGCCAAAGACGGCACGCGACAAAACGAATTGGGCACGCAAACAATTTTAATCATATTTTTATCTTACTATCATTTTTTAACTCGCCGGAGCGATTCATTATTTTCAGAGATGAATAAAATTAATTCGCTTACAAACCGTTTGGCGATGACTCTACTAGTCAGTAAAAAAAGTTTCGAATTGATAGTAATTATTTTCCTAATACAATCACTTAGTCAAAATTATTTGATGGCACGTCTGTGGCGTCATTCAACATTTATTTAGGAAAAATGGCACGTTGGTTCATCAAGGTTCGCCACCCCTGGGTTAAATGGTTCGGTGATTAGGTTTCTTGGCCATGTGTCCTTTAGAGTCCATGTCACGTGAGATAGGAAGTGAAGGACTGTGGTGAATTGGAAAACATATGAATGAAGAACTTGTGAGACAGCGAAAAGTGGTTGATGAGTGCGAACATAACTTACGAATGGCCTAAAATAAATAATATCAGCATTATATTGCTAATGTTATTTTAATCGAAACATAGGCGTACTTTAATTATAAAATTAAAGATCTGCTTCACATGCCATTTTTTCTTTAGAAGTAATTTATATCTATGTATGGGTGATACTAAGTAGCTTGTTGCAAATATGTCATAAGGCTCACGATAAATTAATTGTATTTTCAACCCAAAATCTAATTTTGGTACGTAATACCGCGAACTTGTATTAAGGCCGTAGCACAGCAGTTTAGCTCCAGACGCATTTAGCAACCGGGTCTTAGAGTCATCAAGGTCATGCACGTCATTTTGCATATTTTATCAAATCTCAGCAAAACCAGACAACCAACAGAACGACCAACCGGAAAGTATCAAAACCTCTCACAAAAAGCGAATTACAACCAAAACCAAGTATCAATTCCAACCACAACGGACACAGTCCAGAAATAATACCGTAAACACGATTCGTAGATCCAGTTCGATATTCGAGTAAAGTCAACGTCGGCGGTGCGAGATTTGTGTCCGGAAATGGATTGAAGTCGGCCATTGTTGTCGAAGCCGTTGACTAGAAACTAAAACCCAATACTGGTGTCTACGGATCCGCTGGTGTTTGCACCGAATGCCTTTCGCTAAGCCCAGAGTGATAAAACCAATCAAATGGTCGAACTTTTCTCCATTTTTGAGTTTGGTAAGTTGATTAATTTTGAATGATTTTAAAATGCAGGGATTTTGTGACACAAACTTTTATCGTGGATTTAGTTCAAAATTCTAAAACTTACTAGCAATTGTGACAGTGACGGCATGGTTGCCGCAGTGGCTGAGCTATTGATTGCTGCGCTGCGTGTCGTAGGTTGGATTATCGCACGAAAAAAAATTTTATGACCTACAGGTAGTTATTGTCAATTTCTACAAGTTTCTACAAGTATTCATTTCTTTGGGCTATAAATTATTGTTATTAATTTATTTTTACTATCAATTATTACAATCTAATGGACTTTTTTTTCCATATTCAATCTAAAATGCAGTAAAAATTTAGACGTGCAGCCAGAGAGTTCTAGTACCACCTAGAACTCTCTGGCTGCACGTCTAAATTTTTATAATAACCTCAAAATCTGAAAGTATTTTGATTTTTAAACAATTTTTAGAAACGTCCCTGTAATTTTCTATTTGTTAAATTTAATGATCATTGCAAACTCCTCGTTCCTCTTAAACAAATTGCTGTTCCACGGATTTATGCAAACAAATTCTTGGGACAGCATTTTTGTTTTTGTTTCATGCCCGTATTGTTTAAGTGTCCCAGTAAAAATATATGCAAGTATCCTCTGGCAGGATGGTTTAGCAATATAAATGACTCCGAAGAAAACATTTTTCATGCTAACCGACACACTCGTACACAGATCTGACAAATAAAATGAACTACTTCGAATAATTTCTGCAACTTAATGTACTTACTTACTTAACTTAAAGGTAATTGTTAGGATATTAACTATGACTGAACAATGTTATTTATTTGAATTCCTCTGAATTCAATATCATTTACTTTTGAAAATAAATATTGTTATATGGCTGACGTACAAAGGTTTTATAAATTGCAAAATGCTGCAAGTGCTCCTTTTGACGTTAAGTTCATACTTTAACAAAATGACGTAAAAGATTCTCGCAAATTAAAAGCGAACCGTAGCAGCGATAAGAATTGCAACGTCAAAGAATTTTCGATGCATTTCAGCACAATATGCTTTAGCGGATCAAAATACCTTTGGATCGGGCTTGCAGAAAAGGGATCATTCCCTAATGGAATTGGTTCTTTCCAGCTGTGTGCATATTAGAATAGGAGATACGGTTTTACAGAGAAATACAAGTAAGGAAAGCGACATATACCAGTAAGCCGAAATTACGCGATGGAAATAACAATGACACTTGCTTACGTTTAGTGTAAAACACAAAGACTAGTAATTCATAGGTGTCATGGATCGGAGAACTGGAAGTCTTAGATGTAAGGATGTGGATTTCAGATATCTAATTATTGAAATAAATTTATTTTTTACACTTATTCTTTACATTCTTAAATATTTCTCATAAAATATATAGATAGACATTAAAAAATAGGTCAAAATTAGAGAAACTTTTCCCCAACAGTGGGTAGAAAATTTCGCGTAGCGACGCCGACGTACCCGTCTAAAATTAGACGGAAATTCGTAATTTTTTACAGACAATGATAGGCGATGTAAGGTACAGACAAGTAATGAATTGTAATATACACTCAGCAACAGCAACAAGTAAATTTATCCAACTGTAGGTATTAGTATATATATATAGTATGTATATATTAACATTTTTGAAGTGAAAGTCATACTCTTACGCTAGTAAAAAAAAAGTTACATCTCAAAATAGAAAACAGTTCTTAAAATTAGCTCGTGACTGTACGTTTAGGCCATAAGATAAGATAGATTTATACATAAATCTTTTGTTTGATGCAACAAAAGACACAATATTCAAAGACATAATAATTATATATAGAAAACAACAAGAAAAACATCGAGCTGAGGGAAAAATACACAGATTAAAAAATATAGAAGTTAAATTGACCTATGGAGAATAAAATACTTCGTGAGTCGAAGTATTTAATTCTCCATAGGTATTCTCCATACATTTATAACGGTCGCCAATTACTGGGTGGTAATGTGTCTCAAGGTTGCACCAAATGGGATTCTAGCTCAGCATATGCCAAGTAGAATACCTGGTATTCTGCCGAATCCCGCTAGTGACCTAAGTACTTTAAAACTTTACAGACGTGTTGACGACTTACTTTCAACTGCATATTTTTCATAAATGAATCTTCAGACTTAGCTACGTCATGACCATGAAGTCCGTTTAGATACAAAGTAAAGCATGTCCCGAAGCTCTTTGTTTTTGTTATGCGTCGAGACATTTATATTGGGAATAAATTCGATGCTTTATGCGCTGGGATGTGTTGTCACCTATACGTTTTTACGAGCCACCGTAGTATTGCGGTTGAAACCTTTCATGTTTATTGAGATATGTTTTGAAAGCGCCACATTAAATTAGGGAGTATATTTTTAGTATGTTTATGGCTTCATGTTTTACCATATTTTGTGACCTTACAAATACTATCAATGTTTAAAGGGTGTTTTATTTTGCAAAATGGTTTTATGCGTGTTTATTTTGGCGGTTATTTATTGAGATATTCTGTTAAATCAAATAGATAAGGATATGATAAAGTTGCTGGGGTTTTTGTTCCTCTAGTTCTTCTTACCTGCTTAAACACTAAGAAGGGGCGAAGGGTCGGGGTTTTGGGGGATTGTCTTGTGTAATGATGTTCAAATCATCAGCCTCATTTGAATAAGACGGCGGGCGGACACCGTATTTTGCCAGATATTTCAGTATAGTGTCTGCAATTTGTTTGTACCAACCTTTTCACGTGTCTTTTTTTCCGCTTAAGAACTTTTAATTATTTCCAACCTTATCTCTCCTTGTCACATTCCTACTAAAGAAAGCAATCAGCAAAAGCCAAAAACTTAATTTACAAGGAAAGCAATCTTATTTAACATTATTTACAAAGTAAAGTGAGGTGTGGGCGGAACTTAGTAACCCAGGACTGCTTCATCAATTCCAATTTGATTTCAATGAAGGAGTTTCTTATTCAGCGGGTTTCGTTAAATAACGGGGTCTATTAATTATCAATAGCAGTTGTATTGAGGTTGAAAGCCTTGCTGGATTGATTTATAGCAGTACCGAGGGATGGTGTGCGTACACCAGCGGTGTTTGCGAGTTGGGAGTTAATCATGGCTGCCTTTGAACTGGCTTTATTTAGTGTGTATCGGAACTTATTGCCGGATTATCCGTGTTTGGCTCTAAAGCGCTTCGATGCTGTAGCTTTGTCTTATTTACGTTTGTTATTGTGACTACTACTTGCAGTAACAGTCTTTATAAATTATTAAGAGCTTTTATTGTTATTTATACGGACGTAATTTCGGATTTCGCATAATATATTTAATGAGTATTTCATGGACCAAGTTATACATATTATTATTTTGAAAAAAAGAAATTGTTATTAGTCGTTTTGTGTATTCATTATTAAAATTGGGTAAACTAAATCTGTTCAATTTCATATTCCTAATTTGAGAAATATTTTGTATGCTGGAAGGTAGAACATAGATAGATTTTGTTGTGTGTTTTACAGTTCACAAAAAAAAAGAATTTTAATTTGGACTCGAGCAGATGCCAGAGTCCAGATAGATAATATGTAAAATATCTGTCAGTTCGGTGTCCGCAGTCTTTCGGTAACTTGTCCGTACCTACCGGTTTTACCAACCGGCTATATTGGCTGATGGCAAGCAAAAATAAAATAAGACTTAAATTATAAAACCTTTGCCCCACATAGCGCTAATAAATCAATAACTTTCAGCATTTCTGCTACAAAATTTGTTCAATAGTGAGAATGCACTATAAGTTGTAGAAAGTAGAAATAGGATTTTCTTCTCCACGTTGACGACAGTAAATGTCGGAGATTTGTACCGTGTGCGGTTACACGGGACCGGACCGGCCGCTATCGGCACGTGACGTGCTTGGGAAATCGGTTAACGTATTATGCGATGTCAAGTTGCTACTTTTCGATTTTATTTATTGTTACACTAGCTTTTGCCCGCGGTTTCGCTCGCGTTAAATTCGGGGTACCACAGTTCCCCTTTCTTGATTTGCAGGTGCCTGCTATCTGTAGTTTTTGCCCTTGGGCCTTATTTATTGTAATAGTAAGGCTAAGTTTTCCCTTTTCTTCCCTCTTTCTCCCGTGTGTCTATGTCCGTCTCCAGGGTCCCAACTATCTCTGCACCAAAATTCATCAAAATTGGTTTAGCTTTTAAGGTGTGAAGACGTAACAAACAAACTTACTTTCGCTTATATAATACTAGCTTTTGCCCGCGGCTTCGCTCGCGTTAAATTCGGTAGCGCCTTATTGATTTGTAATAGCAACGCTAAGTTTTCCCTTTCTTCCCTCTTTCTCCCTCACATCATACTTTTTTCAAAAAAATATTAGCCTATGTCCGTACCAAAATTCATCAAAATCGGTTTAGCCATTAAAGCGTGAAGAGGTAACAAACAAACAAACAAACTCACTTTCGCTTTTATAATATTAGTAAGGATTATTAAAAAGGATTTTCCAAGGAGGTATTGTGACGTATTGCAATTATTTATAATCATTGGGCAGTAGAAACGATGCCTATCTGTCATAGGATTCTTCGTTGTCTATGGAGAAAGACGTAACTTGCGCGGATTTAGAATATCTATGTATATAGAGTCAAAGTCCTTTGTTTAAAATAATCATTTAAAAGTATGTACACACGACGGCATATTAATCTATACAAAACCATTTTTTCTGATCTCTCTACTACGGTGTGCGATCCGAAGTAGAGAGAGATCAGGTTATAATAGTTTAGAATAGGTTGAAATGCTGTCGTGTCAGTGAGTTTCTCAAGTTGAAGTTAGTTGTCGGTTGCAAAATGGTGATCTCTGTAAAAAAACTCTTTTAGATCATGTTAGAATATACATCATATTTAGATATAAGTTATACTAGCTGGCGCATGCGGCTCGTCCGCGTGATATCGAAAAAAAGCTATTCCAGACTTTAATCTACCCCTTTGCCAAATTTCATCAAGATCCGTTCAGCCGTTTTGACGTGAAAAAGAAACAAACATCCATACATCCATCCATCACCCATCCTCACAAACATTCGCATTTATAGAAGGAAGTAGGTTATTATTATAAGAGCGCAACAGTGTACACTTACTTTGTGGTAAATCTAACGGAATTTTGTCCCGTTCCAATCCGATGTTTGTTTCCTATGAATTAATGAACTTCGTGGTTACAATCAAGCAATCAATATTATTCGTGCGATACATAAATTACAAACACTCTATGTTAAGTTTCAGCATAAATAGTTTCAATACACGTTTATGTACTTACAGTTTGCGATTAATTTATATTTGTAATGGCTAGAAAAAAATATTTCCTTGTTTTGGAAAATTTTTCAATACGTTGTTTTTAAGCTATTGCATAGCTTTTATCGTGGGCCTTGAGCGTGAAGACCGAAACGTAACGAAAAAACCTAACATTATGAATACGGTCAGTTATTTCGATCACGATTCCAATTTTCAATTAGCGTGTTTGGTAGAGGATCGGATAGTCATTCAATATTACGCTGGATCAAACACAAGTCTTATTTTTCTTTTTGCGACTTCTTTTCATTAGAAGTACTTTTTAAATATTATATTTTTTTATTTTTTATTTATTGCATGTTGATGAAAATGCTATGCAATTTCTTTACCGCGGCAGTCCCCGAGTGCCACACGTATTTTTTATTTATCAGATTATTACGTCATAATGGAGGACTACAAGGACATGTAGGTACTGAACTAATTGGTGAGGAGCTTCTGAAAAGTCATTTGCAGAACTTGCAACCGGCGCTTGAGTGTATGACTTGTACTTAACTGACGGCACGGTTAGCCCAATAGCTGAGCGATAGATAGAGCGAACAAATATTTGTGTGTCCTCAAAATAGTTAAATAAATAAATAAATATCTTGGGACAACTCACACACGGCTATCTGATCCCAAGCTAAGCAGAGCTTGTGTTATGGTAGCCAGAAAACTGATAAACATACTTAAATAATTTATAAATACATACATATTATAGATAAATCACACCCAGACACAGAACAAACAATTATGCTCATCACACAAAGTTTGTCCTGGGTGGGAATCGAACCCACGACCTCCGGCTCAGCGGTCAGGGCCACTAACCACTAGACCAACAAGCCCGTCAAGTTGTTTCGGGTCTGGCTGTTTGAGTGTGGGTAGTAGAAATTCCAAGTATGTGGCAAGGTATTTAAAAAAAAGAATGAAAATGAGTGGACGAGGTAAAGGGAGTTTGCAATCTAAGGGTCTTATTAAGGGTCTTAAGGTCAATTAACGACAGGCCGTGTCAACGGCATTTAAAGAGATGTCAGCGAAACTGACAGGGACCTGCCTGGGCCACCGCCTGCCGGGATTGCGGGTAGTTCGATTGAGATAAATGGTAAAAAAAAATCAACATGGGTGGGTATTAGACACTCCCTCCCTCTCCGCCCAGGGCGGGGCAAGTTATTTGATAATTTCCCATCCGTAAAAAAACAATAATAATAAACAAGTCGATATTACAGTCAAAAGGAAGGTATAGATACGATTTATAGATTAGAATATGAGCTACTATATTGCTACTGCTATTCAATATGCTTGCGTATCTACATTCTGCCATTCATGTTTTGAATTCCAGCTAGAACCTGAATGTGAATAAACCCGGGTCCTGCGTATTATACAGACGCTATCACATTCCTATTGAGACTAAAATAGGAACTGCAAATAAGACTTTGACGTCATCAATCACACACTCACACAGCCATACTACACATCTACTAATAGTCTCGCATACATAATTTGAAATTCTTAAAACTACAATAAGATGTTATTATACTAGTACCTTATTAAGTCCAGTCAACGCGCTTAGTTCTTCCTCACTAATATTATAAAAGCGAAAGTGAGTTTGTTTGTTTGTTACGTCTTCACACCTAAATGGCTAAACCAATTTTGATGAATTTTGGTACAGAGAAAATTAATTACGTTAGTTTTCCTGGAGACGGACATAGGCAATTTTTTTTTAAGTGACAAATGAGGGAAGAAAAGGTAAAATATTAGCTATTACAATAAATAAGGCGCAAGGGCAAAAACTACAGGTATCAGGTATTTGCAAATCAGAAAAGGGGAACTGTGTAGCGAGCTTGACGACACGGTTGGCGCAGTGGCCGAGCGATTGACTGCTGCGCTGCGTGTCGCGGGCTCGATCCCTGCACGGAACAAAATTTGTGTAGCCTACAGATAATTGTTCCGGGTCTGGCTGTTTGTGTATGTGATGTTTGTAAACACACCCACGATACAGAAGAAATACCTGGTGTAGGGCAACATTAAAAAAAATGCATTTTTTTTTTCTCGAAACATGAAGTACTTTCATAAATAATAAACATAAAAACAAATAAATTAAACCATAAAAAGTAATACTGTGTCTATTCATTGTTATATTACATTGTCGTTACGACTATGTTTACAGGGAAAGTTACAGACGCGGTGATTTTATTGAAAACATACAAATAAATTATTATTAAAGGCAGAGAAACAAAAGGAAACTGTTAGGGATACTACATTCGGGGTTGCGGATTGTTCGAAAGAGATACCGCGGCCCCGTTATAAAAGGAACATGGTTAGGTTTTGGTCAGTACAAGTCTAACACTCATCCCCGCTCCGCCCAGAGTAGGGGAAGTTATTTGGTGATTCCCATCCGCAATAAAAGGGATGCTACAAGCTGTATGGGTTGGCACCTTTGGTTTAGTAGTATTTGATCAACAATGGCACATATTATTCTCATAATCCAAGAGTAGGTATTGAATCTCTGGGTTCGATTCCCGGTTTGGGCAGCGTTATTTTTTAGCAATAATTGATCGGTATCACTCTTAAATATACGACACCTCTCTATAAACGCTGTATCTGCATTATTATTTTGTACGCATAAATTATTTAAAATCTTTAAAAATTATAACTTATGTCTTATTCTGATGTATAAACCTGTACTGTTAAGTTTTATCAAAATCCGTTCAGTTTTTTTTTTATCACGAAAGTAACACATCCATTCTGAAAAACTTTTGCATTAATAATATTAAGTAAGATTATTCGCCTGGCTGTGTTTTATCATATTGACCCAGAGAAGTGAGCAACAACCCTAACTCACAACTTTTTATGTAATAGAAACTTATCATCCAATAAAAGGTATTGCTAGTTTGTGCCCAACAACAAATTGGTACAAATAAAACGTAAAAATATAAATCTTTATCTGTCACGTGTTTACGTTAGCATTGTGTGTTGTGCTATTGTCGTTTTTTCCAATAGATTTGCACTAACAAGACAAATAAATACGGTTGGCACGGTCCGGACGGCGTCCGGTTGATCATATTTCGTTTCAGTCTTCAGGCAAACAGGAAATTGCAGGAGAAAACCAGTGTACTGAACTGTTATTTTTCCATTTAGAAGGAAAAAAAACGTGACGTGTTTTATGTAACTGATAAAGTTTTGTTTTTGTTTATATGTACTTACACGAAATACGTACGTTTTTTTTTTGCGGATGTGAAATTGACAAATTATTTCTCTCGTTCTGGGTGCCGGAGAAGTGTCAAACTTGTACTGACTAAAACCGACCCATGTTTCTTCTTAAGTCTTCAGAAAAACACAAGCGTGATCTTTTGAAGAAGGACCGCACAATGTGGTTTTTACCTGACTTCTTAAAAAGGTTTGAAGTTACGTATGTTTTATGGGTAACAGTAGATACATACGGCTGAGACAGCAACCCCTATAAGTCCTAACATAAAATTCGGAATAATTTTCTTTAAAACTTAAATAATGGCTCCCAATCTCCCAATTGATATTCCCACAGCAACTCGATATTTAGAAAGCGTAATTTGAGCTAACTTTTTTATGAATTCTGTCTCAATTTAATCTTGTTATCCTAAAAAAACCGAATTGATTCTTTGAGAACGTTGTAACAAGAGTTGAAGAACGGGTACAGTCAAGAGCACTTCTTTCTTGTGTAGTTAGTACCTAATCTGGTGTCATGGATTTTTAAACCTCACCTCACTCCATGGGCTTCTAACTTGGTGTATCATAGGGTGATTGTTTAGAATGCGATCGTGTCTAGCTTAGCCAGAAGTGACGAGAAGGACCATCGTGTGGTTTTAGTCAGAAGGAGTCTCACAGACCCATCGAAAATTTCCACACGTAAAAAAAACAAGCCGTCGAGAAAAAAAATCTCTGGCATGTTGGTTTTCTAGGCATGTTCTTGTTGTTTCACATATTACCTTTTTTAAACTTTACCCTACAATATGAATTTTGCCTGTATCGTGGATGCGTTAAAAAAATTAAACTCACATACTCAAACAGAAACAACTACCTGTAGATCATACAAATATTTGGGAATCGAACCCGCGGTATGCAGCGCAGCAGTTGATTGCTCAGTCACTGGATTACATGGAGTTAGACATGCTAAATGAATGCTTTTCTGCATGTAGATATTTTTGCCGGATCTTGAGTCAAAAATAGTTTTGACTGCAACATAATAAAACGAAATTATTAACATATTCCTGCTTATGACTGTACAGTGTTCATGTTCAGTGTCGTAACTTGGCAACTCACAGTTATACCGAGCAGTTACAGAAAGAATGCTCTTGACATTTCAATTATGGTTTATCTTAAAACTTGCTTCTATCGCGAAGGGGACTCGAACGGAAGCCAAGACTTACCAGACGCCAGATAAAGACATCAAAAGCTTATTTTTGAGACAAAAAGTTTTTAAGCAATTTATAAGTGGACTTCTTTCTCTTTAATTTTAATGGTTTTAGTGTTGATAGGGAATTCTTAACAAGTATAACTGGCCATATTTTATTTATTCTCGGTTATAATTCCTTAATTCATTCTTGACTGGCTTATTAAGCTAGAGGTCAAGGGCTACTGTTAAGCATGAGGCTTACAGCCTCAGGTAGTTTAACATTTTATTTTTAATAGGGTGTTGTTGTTTTAAGTCTGGTATTGTACCCAGTTAATGGCAAATGGAGTCCTGAGTTCGATACCCGGATCAGGTAAATTGTTATTGGGTTAGGAATTTCTCAGTATCAGCCGCGGTGTTAGTATTTGTGACCGGTTGATGGTAATAGGTTTGCCCCTATTTAACCGACTTCAAAAAAAGGAGGAGGTTCTCAATTCGTCTGTATGTTTTTTTTTTTTTTTTTTTTTTTTTTTTTTTTGTGTTTGTTACCTCATAACTCAGGTCTGAGTGAACCGATTTTGATGATTCTTTTTTTATTCGAAAGCTGGTGGTTGTCGTTTGGTCCCATAAAAAAAATATCAAGATCCGACAAGTAGTTTTTGAGTTAACTTTAATAATACGTATTAGATTGACTTCGTGTACGTTGATGATATACTCATTCGTCGATTATATTTTAGAATTTGTCGAAGACAAATGATCAAAAAATGGTATGTAGGTACTACTATGGTTTGGAAGGTCATCGCAGTAATTTGGTGATAGATCTTCAGTGATATACAACGGCACTCTTTAATAAATGACAGCAAATCTGCCGTGATTGCTGCAATCACATGTATAAGTATGGGTTTTGCCAGGGTAGGCAGGCGAGTGGGAGCAGGGTGACCGTATCCCCTCCCCACCCCTCACCTAGTCATTAAGAAACATAAACATCAGATCAAGTATCAGCTGTATCCCCTAGGGAATTATGCATATGATTTCTGAATTGGTTTAATACTAAAGCATAATATAGATACTTAGTATTTAATCTATAGCTTGATGTGGAACTAAAAATTGTATCTAAGACGGGACTAAAGCTAAAAAGAAAAACTTTTTAACCGTGTTTGCGTATTATATCATAATACTATAACTAAAAATGTTGAAATAAAAACTTTTTAGTAAAAAAATAAAACCGACTTCTAAAAAAAACTAAAAACTGGAAAATAACTTTATTTCCGGAAGTCGGTGGCCAATAAAGTCAACGAAACCAACAAAAGCCACCGACTTCCGGAAATAAAGTTATTTTCCAGTTTTTAGTTTTTTTTAGAAGTCGGTTTTATTTTTTTACTAAAAAGTTTTTATTTAAGTTCCATAATTGGCGTTTACACCCACAGCTATACTTCTCCCGTAAGTGATTTTGAGAAGTTAAGTATTTATTAACTATTTAATAATTTATGTACACACAGTAGACAAGACAGGCAAAAAAACATATAATTTGAGTACAAAAGGTACTTATTTCGCTTATTTCTTAGGAATATTCTGCCAGCAGACCTGCGAATGGAAATATTAAAACGAAATGTAGACGATAGAGTGAGAGAGTACGAGAAAAATATGTGTGTGTGTGCCTTAACCCATTATAACTTACATATATACGAAAATATTAATAAATAAATTAAACATTTACATTATTAAACTTATGAAAAAGTATATGTCAATATCTCATCACTGCAATTTTAAAAGCTTAGGGTAACTTACAAACTCAGTTTATTTATAAAGGATTTAAGAGAGATTTAAGAAGTTGTAAATAGGATTACCGCCATCACTAAATTAAACAAAACTGTAAAAACCTGCCCAGGAATCACAGAGGTATCGGTCTGCTTACATACATACATATAAAACACAAACACTCTAAGAACCTCTTCCTTTTTTGAAGTCGATTAAAAAATCATTGAACCGTTACAAATCTTGAAGTGGGTAATGAAAGCAAACTCCGACAATCGTGAAGACGTAAGACGGTCTCTATCTGCATAATATAAACATTTTACTCATGTCTTAAGTTTACTAATTGAAGCCCTTCGAATTGTTTATGCATGAACTTTGAAATTTACGTGTCAATCCGTATTAGGCAAAGGGTTTTAGAACTAACAGGTGTTTGTGGCTTGAGTGCGTCTTGAAACTAGTGTGTGAAATGAACGCGTTGACATAACATAACATTAAATCATGACTGTTATAGCCAATGGTTTAGGTAGAGGTTACCTTGCAGTATACCTAGCATTTCTGTTTTTTTTTAAAAACTTTACTCCACCTTAGGATTTTCCGCTGTATCGTGAGTGTGATCACAAACATTTAAAGTCACATTCCCAAACAGCCAGACTCGAAACAACTACTTGTAGGTCATACAAATATTTGTTCTGTGCGGGGATTGGACCCGCCACAAGCAATGCAGCAGTCAATCAAAATCAAAATATTTTTATTTCACATAGGCCTACATGGGCACTTATAAAACGTCGAGAAAAGATGCACGGTTCGGGTTGGTCGTTTTATATGGAGAAGAACCAGCAAGAAACTCCATGGTTACTCTTTTAAAACCATTTGGTTTTACAATGTTGTTGTTACAGCTTTAGTACCTACTTAAGTATGAGAGGACAGCGTAGGCCCGACAATAAGTCATCGCTTACTTTACAGAAAGTAAAATAAAATAATACGTTAACAAAAGTTAACCAGGGTTTAAGAATTTACAAGCCCAATATCGCAAATCGCTCGGCCACTGCGCCAACCGTGTCGTCGTTATGTTATGATTTAACGATTCTGCCCACTACGTTTTGCTCTATCAGTCGTAAATGGTCATTTGTTAACTGCAGCGGTTTGTTTTAATTTATCCAATAATTAACTCTTGCTTTTGCTTTTACTCTGGACGCTCTTAATATGCTCGTTATTGTACATCATTCTCACATATGTAAAATCTCAACATAAATCGTGTTACCATGATTTTGTAAAAATATTATGATTTAAAAAGTGTCCATGGAGTTTCTTGCCCATTCTTCCACACAGAGTTCTAAGCTTTGGAATTGGCAATTACAGTACTTTCACAAGTTATTATGACTAGTCACTGTGACTGTGGCAGCATCTTTTTTTTTTGTTTTTACGACATTTAAAAGTGCCTATAATTTAATTCAAAGTTTAAATTTAAATAAATTTTTTGAGTTTGAGTTTACGTCGTACTTATACCATGACCGTGCTATTCCACATTATTTAATAATACGCTCGTTAGTATATAATGATGGATAATGACCCAGTTACAAATGAAATTACAAATTTAATTTTTGACTGTCTGTTTGTAGTTAAAGATTGTTAAGCTGTAATTAAAACTTAAATTTTTCCAGTATTTTTTTTTCGATCGAGGGTATTTGTGCTATGGTATAATGTTTATTTTGTCCGGTGAATGTAAAAGTAATGTTTCAAATATTTTTGGTTGGCAACCAATGTGATAATACCAATCTGATAATTTATCTATATATCTTTGTATTGATAGAATTAATGATATAAAAGCATAGTTTTGTCATTTAATAAGAAACGTCTTGTGCGAGTCAGAATCATGAACTGCTACCCTACCATGACGTTTTAAAGCAGAACTTATTCCGCTAAGGGAAAGAGACAGAGCTATACAAGGTGTCTAACACCATCTCTTTCACTCAGTGAAATAAGTTCTGCTTTAAGACGTCATAGTAGGCCTACTGAGGGTTCCGTACAAAATTGCAATATAAAAGCCTTTACCTTTCGACTGTGTAGATATAGAGGGTTGACTTTTTCACAGCTTCAAGGGACCACAGACTTAAGTATATGGTTTGAATTTCAACTCAATACATCCAGGTGTTCCCGAGATAAAGGGTCTTCTCAGATAGACGACACGGTTGGCGCAGTAGCTGAGCGATCGACTGCTGCGCTGCGTGTCGCGGGTTCGATTCCCGCACGGAACAAATATTTGTATGGCCTACAGATAGTTGTTCCGGATCTGGCTGTTTCTATATGTGAGTTCAAATGTTTGTAAACGCACCCAAGATACAGGGAGAAATTTCTAGGGTGGGGCAAGGTCTTTTTTAAAAAAAAGACAGACAGACGGACAAAGAAGTAATCCAATCCAAAGGGTTCCGCTTTTTCCTATTGAGGTATGGACACTAAAAGAGATTTTTTTTAAACTTTCAAGTTTGAATACAACCAAATCGACACAATTTTACAGAACAAATAAGCACAAATCATATTATTAAATACGTAGTTTAATTTGTGAGCTTCACAAACAGTTCAGACAAGAGCTAGGGCTGGAACACTCTGATTATTGAATTAGGGCTCTGAATAATACGGTTTCGTACTGTTTGACATCAGCAAGCATTTGATGCTCCAGTTACGAAATTAATTTGCTAAATCAACAAGGCAATTTCTGTTTCAGTATTGTATTATTAAAGATAAAATAAATATGATTAAATTGAAAATTAAATACATTTATCTACAAAAATACTTTAAAAACAAACAAATTAAAAAGGAAAACAATTAAAATGTTAGTACGTTTTTTAATAGGAGTGTTTGTGGCGTTTTTAAGTCGTCGAACTTTCACAAAACCCACAGTCACAAATAACAGCCCTTATCTTCGAAACAATTAAAAAACAAAATCCAAAACACCGGCAACATATCATTATGTTGCGGCCCAAATTAATACGCTTGTAAAAACAGATAAAGATTGTAAAGGGAGCAACATACTAGCGGGTTGTAGCATTTTGTTCGTTAAGAGACGCATAATCGTGAAGTCTAACTGTTGAGAACAGGATAATTTTAGGGAGTAATGAAACCACAAGTTCAGCTTCTCATATATTGTAGCACATATTTTTCACAGACTGACTTTTATTTTTGAAACAAAACATAAAACAATGACAAGCAAAAAGAAGAAATATAAAATTATCAAAAAGTTTGGTAGCTGGTCGCCAACACTAACCTAACCTTTTTTTGCGGATGGAAAACCATCAAATAACTTCCCCCCCGCTCTGAGCGGAGCGGGAGGGGGGAACATCAGACTTTGAATGACAAAACCTACCGATTTTTCTAGTTTTTGCCTTTTATGTTTCTATGGCCGCGGTATCTCTTTCGAACAACCCGCAACCCCAGCAGGCGGTGGCCCTGGCAGGCCGCTTGCGTCGCAAAAATCTCTTTGAGGCGCGCGTTGAACACAAACACGCCGTCGACACCGTCGTAACTGGATGGACGGACGGTGAGCTACCCATTGTCACAGCTAAGTCCTCAATGTTATACTGCACTGTCCACAAGATGCGGATGCGAAAAATTGTGAGGAGGAAAAACATAGCGAGTGAATAGAAAGAGCTGATTGTAGTTCAGTCTCTATTGTCGAAATTCGGCCTGCTATTCTAGCAGGGCCAACTTTAATCATATATACATGTTCAACAATGTCTTGTCACGAAATAACGTCAGAAAATAATCCAACATACTCGTTCTTGGAGACTCCTGGTCCCGACAAAATGCGATACGAAACGTCACGCTTGTGTGTTCCTGCCTTAACCGATTAAAAAGAAAGCTTATTTGATGTCACATAAGGTCACAATATAAAACCATAGCTAACGAACCACGTGCTCAAAGAAGGGAGTTTTATTTGTTTTTGTGTATTCGTTATCTAAACCACGCTTTGTTCAGGGTTTTCAGTGAGAGCCTGGGGAAAATTTGGTTTGCTTTATTGAGCAACTGTATAAGTCATACGGAAACCAATGTTTTGTCTGTTTTTTAAATTAGGGTAGTCTAGAAACATAGCCCGCAGCACTAGTCCCGCAGAAATGGAATAATGAAAATGTTAAAATCTTCTCATATCAAAAAGTAGCTTTTGCCCGCGGCTACGCTCGCGTTTAATTCGGGGTAACACAGGTCCCATTTTCCTGATACTTACTGCTACTTGTAGTCCGTCTCCAGGGTCACAACTATCTCTGTACCAAACTCTAATTCATCAAAATCGGTTGAGCCATGTTGGCGTGAAGACGTAACAAACAATCAAACAAACCCACTTTCGCTTTTATAATATAAGTAAGGATAAGGATTCTCGTGTCACATTTATTTATGTATGTTCTGTAGATTTGAGAATCCGTTGTGAAGTGTGCCTTCTTTAGAAGTGGACTGAGCAGGGGTTTAAACCGTTAGGCACTGTTAATAATTATAAAAAAATTGGATTCCTTTAAACTGTAGGTTCATGTGAAATGATTATGATGAAACGTGTGGATCGTTAGTGAGCGTATCACTTGATCACAGCTGGACCAAGTTGGTCAGATATTTTTAAAGCTCTTTCACAAAATGGATCTTTGGATGAGCCAAAACATATACAGTCGAAACAGTGAGCAACCGGGGATGCGATTGCGGGATGTTCGGGAGTGGCTTCTTGTTCAAAAGAGATACCATGGCCCCAGAAGACAAAGGGCAAAAAAAAGAACATGAATGGGTTTTAGTCAGTAAAATTCTGACACACCCTTCCGCTCCGCCCAGGGCAGGAGAAGTTTTCATCGGAAAAAAAACAACCCGTAAGCAACTGCTCAAAAACAATCTAGTCTTTCTTTCTAACTTATCAATCAGTCTATAACTTTCTTCCAAATAGATTTTCCGATCGACTCAAGAGTCATTCGATTCTAGTCTTCCATGAAATTAGAATTCGCGATCACAATATTTTATGTTCGTACATTTGATTGGCGATTCAATCACCTCTTCCGGAATCTCATTAATGTTTTATTACCTTTGTAATAAACCAACAGATTTCTTTGTTTTCTTGTTTGTGTTTAATTTCTTTGTTTTGTTTACCTGTTGTGGTTGTTGGTATTGTTTCTTGATTAGAAACGATATTAATATTGAGTTGGTCTATAAAGAAATTATTTATTTGCATGTACTGGCTAGCTGCTTGTGTTCCGGGATTAATTTATCAAATTAATCCCGGAATGTAGCTTGCGGTTTTATATCTTTACTAAGTTTGCTTCAATGCATGCATTCACCGAGCCTTGCTAGCCAAATCTAAATCTTATTTCATGTTATTTCAATTGAAATTACACACGCAACTTCCTCACAAACGACGCGGGACCACATATATCGACCACAGTTGAAACCAAATGTCCAATATATTTCTTTCAGTAATTTCATTAATGGCCACAAATAACGTTCAATGTTAAAATTTATGGTGCGTAAATGTTTTACGTACATTTTTTATAGTACCTTTTAAGAAAATAACAGGGAATTTGAAGATAAAGTGTTTTTCCTACATTTTTCCTTCCCAATACGGGAATGTAACGTGTTCTCTAGACCCAGCAAATGGGATGGGTGTAAAAAGCCTTTTCAATCTGGGCCTCTAAAAAGAATAGAATAAACAATAGTACCTTGGAGCTTCTCTTATTATTTAAGAGGACTTGAATGTTTAATGCATGAGTAGCAATTTATTGGAGAGACTGAATAATGTGAGCAGTATCATTCGGATGATTGTGTTTATGCACCAGGTTAACCGGTTCAGAATTTATCAGTTCGTGTGGAAATACATAAGGGTAATTTTATCTTTTAAATATAAGGTGCAGTTTTGCATCCTCGTTATATTCAGGAGGTGGTCATAAAATATGTATAAATAATCCTTACTAATATTATAAAAGCGAAAGTGAGTTATTTTGTTTGTTACGTGTTACGCCTACTTGGCTAAACCAATTTTGATAATTTTTGGTACAAAGATAGTTTGAACACTAGAAACGGACATAGGCTAACTTTTTTTTAAAGTGAGAAATGAGGGAGAAAGAAGGAAGAAAAGAGAAAACTTAGCTTTGCTATTTATACTTATTACTTATTTACTTATTTTTACTAATAATATTATAAAGCTGAAGAGTTTGTTTGTTTGTTTGTTTGAACGCGCTAATCTCAGGGACTATTGGTTGGAATTGGAAAATTCTTTTAGTGTTGGATAGTCCATTTCTTGAGGAAGGCTATAGGCTATATAGGTAACATCACGCTACGACCAACAGGTGCTGAGCAGCGTGGGTGAAACCGCGAGGAACAGCTAGTTACTAATAAGGCGCTATGGCAAAAACTACAAGTAGCAGGTACCTGCAAGGAGAGGAAAGGGGACCTCCCCTTTCCTGATTAACCCCGAATTAAACGCGAGCAAAGCCGCGGGCAAATGCTAGTTTGTTATGAAATTAATTAATAAAGGTCAATTATAATAAATACGCTGCTCTTTACAGCTGTTTATTTGGCACTATTTCGTTTTGTTCCTGTTACCAAGGTACGCGCTTTGGTTTAGGGAACAAAACCAGGAATAAACGTTTGCGTTGGTTTGTGTGTATGAAAACGCTATTATTATAAGGCAAACATCAGATGACAAAAGCCGCATGGTGTACTTGCCGATATACTTAAAAAAAAAACAGCCCAATTACAAGTCAGACTCCTGGCAGCGAGGGTTCCGTGCAAACATATCTTTTGACTGCGAAGAGTTAGCCGGTTATTTTTTTCACAGCTTCAAGAGACCACAGATTTGAGTTCTGGTTTGGTTTCCACGCGTTGGTTATAAAGGGTCTTGACAGACAGACAGACAGACAGACAGTCAAGCAAATAATAAACTGATCCGTTGGTTCGGTTTTTTTCTTTTGAGGTATGGAACCCTAAAAGACACTTAAATTATTGATTCGAGCCAATAATAATTAGTATATTTAGCCATGAACCTATCACTATAATGGTAATATTCCAAGAACAAATCTAGACTTTCATAATAGATGTAAAAGCTAGACAACGCAAACTGGATCTTCTAAGACACGATAAGTTTCAAGCACATGCCGCCAACTTCAGAAACCAAGTTTCATTAAGACGTTATTAGTGTCGAGGTATGTCGTCCATACAGCTCACTTTATAACGTGAAATGAGGTAATAAACAAAAACGATAAATTAGTCTCGTTATGACTGTTACGAACGCGTGGGTCGTGAGGTAAAAGTCGCCAACTAATAATATATCATGGCCGCTGGATAAAGCATTCGTTTCATCACCGGCGATAAGCGATAAAAGAGTAAAGATAGCAGCTGCAACAAGCTACGAAGTAAAGTAAAATTTATTTGCTTAGATTGTAGGTAGGTATATAAAATAAGGTGTAACAATGATTGGGTGAGGCTTGTATAATCTAAGCAGAGGGGCTTGCCAGAGCCTCTGCCTGCCGGGGTTGCGGGTTGTTCGAAAGAGATACCGCGGCCTCGGAACGTAAAGGGCAAAAGAAGAAACATGGGTGGGTTTTAGTCAGTACAAGTCTGACATGCCCTCCCGCTCCGCCCAGAGCGGGGGAAGTCATTGGATGATTTCCCACCCGAAAAAAAAAAAAAAAAAAAAAGGCTTGTATAATCTACCTTAGGCATGCAAACATTATCTAATTATATATTTTTTTAAATTGAGATGTTAATTAAAATAATGATATTACTAATAATTAAAATTTACTAATGAAAAATAGCGATTCGATAATTAGGTTTTTCAATTAATTAAATGTACACAGTTTATATGTCAGAGTAATTTAAGAAGTCAGCTAGCAACGAATTGGCAAACAACGAGCAATAAGCGCGTTGTTCGGATAGTTTTGGTGCTGAGCGAGTGCGTAATAGCGAAAAGCGTTATGGTATACATATTCCATTATCATCTGCCTAATATTTATGCCAACTAAATTGGGGTCGGTTTCCAGTAGAACCGGATGCAATTGAATACCAGTATTTTACATGGAGCTGAACTGACAATCTCACCTGCGATGCCCCTTCACTTCAAAAAACACAAAATATTTTTATTTTACATAGGCCTACATGGGCACTTGTAAAACGTCGAGAAAAGATGCACGGTTCGGGTTGGTCGTTTCCTATGGAGAAGAACTGGCAAGAAATTCCAATGTTACTTTTTAAAAATTATTTTGGGTTTACAATGTTGTTGTTACAGCGTTAGTAATTTCTTGGTTGTAGCCATGGAGTCTAAGCTCATGCCTAGTTGATGGCAATAGGCTCTTCCCCTATGACATATGACTTTTAACATAGCTGGCGATATGTAGCCTGTATTCCTGAGAGCTTTTGACGGCACAGTTGGCGCTGTGGCTGAGCGATCAGTTCGATTTCCACATGGAACAAACAATTGTCGTCATATTTCACCATTTTCCTGCCCTTGTCCCATTCTATTTGGGGTCAGCGGAACACATTTTCTTCTTCTATTCTCCCCTATCAGACGTCACGGCATCATTAACTACTTTCTCCTTCATATCATTTCTTACACAATCCATCCATCTTTTCTTTGTCCTTCCTCTCGCTCTCCGTCTAATATACCTACTCATTCTTTACTTTATCCATTCTTGACACTCCACACATCCATCTCAACATTCTCATCTCCGCTACATGCAATCGTTTTTTTACGGAACAAACATTTGTATGGCCTACATATAGTTGTTTCGGATCTGGTTGTTTGAGTATGGGAGTTTAAATGTTTGGAAACACACCCACGATATAGGAAAAATTCCTAGTGTGGGGCAACGATTCTCAGAGATTACAGGCTGCTTGTTATGTAATGTATATGTATTTATTTAAGGACAACCAACAAGACATACATCAACTTACATGTTGAAGCTCTTATTTTAAATGATAGACTGTTTCATTGTTAATTTAAGCTGATTCTGTTCGATCAAACAGTCAAAACAAGAAATATAACGTGTCTGTGTGGTGTTATTCCAGACTATAATCTACCTCTGTGCCAAATTTCATAAAAATCCGTTTAGCCGTTTTGACGTGAAAGTGTATCAAACATCCATACATCCGTCCTCATAAACATTCGCATTTATTATATTCGTAGGACTAGCTGGCGTCCGTGGCTTTGCCCGCGCTATATCTAAAAATAGTATGTGGTATTCCAGACTATGACCTACATTTGTGCTAAATTTCATCAAAATCCGTTCAGCCGTGGTTAAGAATAAGAATAATTTATTTGCCAGAATGTAGGTGTACAAGTAGTATGTATGATCTTAACATTAATGTGGCCCATTTACATTCTACCATTAAATGTGGTGTGCAAATATTTAATTTAAGATTGGATTAAATTATTAAAAGTGTCACAATATTACATAATTTGTTATCCCTATGATTGTTATAAATTTTAATGTCTGAATTGATATAAGTGCAACGATTTAATATTTTATAATGTCAAGATCAATAGCAAATAAAATTATAAATCAAATTCCTTAACATTACTCTCCATCCGGTTTCCGTGGTTGTGGTAGTTGAGTAACAAACATCCATACATCCATCCTCACATACATTTGCATTTATAATATTAGTAGGATGTAGTCACTTTTTCGTTCGTGGTCGGACGATGCCTTAAATAAGCCACTCTGATTTATAGTAGTCGATTTTTATGCAATAATTTGTACATGTTCCATTTCTAGATAGCTGTTTGTACCTATATCTAATTTGTTAAACATGAAAATTAATTTTTAAACGCCTACTAATAACGGGAGGGTTCCTCTTTGATGTTTATTTTATATTTACATTGTGTTTTCTTTGTTTTTTGATGAGGAAAAGTTTGACTACAATAATAATAATTGAGGTCCTGTAGGCCTACTATGACGTCTTAAAGCAGAACTTATTCCACTGAGGGAAAGACGCTAGACACCCTGTATAGCTCTGTCTCTTTTCCTCAGTGGAATTAGTTTTGCTTTAAGACGTCATGGTAAGGTAGCTGTTTTGTAACTAAAGTTTATTTTAAAAAAAATGTTATATTATGTCGTAGTTCACTAGGTCGGTTGTTGCTAAGTAGCAATATTAAAATTCCCACCTAGACCACGAAAATATTTGCTTATCGTACTTCAGACGATAAAACTCATTCTTTTCGAGAAAAAAGTGCGATAAAACCTTAAATACAACCTGTTGCGATAAAACCTTAAATACAACCTGTTTTAGGGTTCCGTACCTCAAGAGGAAAAAACAGATCCCTTATAGAATCACTTTGTTGTCCGTCTGTCTGTCAAGACCCTTTATCTCGGGGACACGTAGAGGTATAGTATAGAATTGAAGTTACCATAAAAACCATACACTTAAGGCGTGGCAACAAGCTAATCTTTAGGTATTCGCAGAAGTGAGGCTAGCTGCATACTGGGCATGGCCTGACTCAAATACACGACAGTATTGCATCGAAAGAATAGAAATAAGATCGAAAATATTTTGGTACCTATTTGATTTTATTTTAATATCATGTCCGCCAAAATGTAGGTCATTTTGCAGTTTATATTGTAAAAGTATAAAAAAATACAGCTCCGTGTTTGAACGATTTTAGATATTTCTTTAGTCTATACAATTTCCTATGTTATAGATATAAAAAATATGGTGGTAGTCGCTGAACAAATAGAGAATTTAGTGGCATGTACAGATACGGCTAACTTTGCGACGAAAATCTAGACGTTTTACGAAGTGTTTGCTTTGTACAGCGCCTTAAGTCTATGGTCAATTAATTGGAGCTATGAAATCAACTTTCTGAATGTACGCCGTCAAAAAATATGGCCGTTTATGTCGCATACTAGCTGTTGCACGCGGTTTCACTCACGCTGCTCAGCACCTGTTAGTCGTAGCGTGATGTTATATAGCCTATAGCCTTTCTCAAGAAATGGACTATCCAACACTAAAAGAATTTTCCAATTCCAACCAGTAGTCCCTGAGATTAGCGCGTTCAAACAAACAAACGAACTCTTCAGCTTTATAATATTAGTATAGAAGTATAGATTTGTACGAAACCTTCGGTGCGCGAGACCGACTTACACTAGGGCAGGTTTATTACAATGTATATACATTGTAATAAACCTGCCCATTACACCTACTACTATTATACGCAATCACATATTTCTCAAGAAACATTTTTATGGAGACCATTAAGGTAAACGTCCGCACGAGAACCGACTACTTGATATCGACCATATAAAAGTTAACAACTTCATAAATTTTATAACGTGCTATCAATAAGAACACGTGAAGGATAAATATTTTATGTGTGATTTTTATTACTCGCACACGACCCTTGTTGTGATGTACCGCAATGACATAAAGATAGACAGGTTGGCTAGTAGTAATGGCAAGCCATGCCGTGGTCTTAACGGAAGCTGCAGCGCAGAGATTAAAGAGCTTTTTAACTTGAGCGCAACGTCAAACAATTATGAAGAAGGATCGATTTTCTTGACGTTAAGTGAGATTCTAATTTGTGGTAAATGATAAATGATAATGATAAATGATGTTTATTTTGCAAGTAGGTTTTCACAAACACTTTTACACGTCTTCCTTTTTTAAACTAGATGAGGCCGGTGTTTCGTACCCGACTACTCTGAGAAGAAACAGCCGAAACAAACTCAGAGGTCATAGTCTCTTTTAAAGTCCAGACAAAAAAAAATCTTGGTCAACTTACATGAGGACTATGCAGATTAGTGTCTGAAGTGGTCTTTTTAAGAAAGCACCACACAGATTGAGTGGACCTGTCCAGTCAGTGCAAGCATTTGTCAGTTATCGTGTAGCTCGACTCATAACCCAAGGAGCTCAACGACACGACGAACAATACCAAAAAAAGGACATTAGCGTAGGTCCCTAAATAGTACTCAACTGCCAGAATCGTCAAAAGCAAAAAAAAAAAGTAAATAAAAGTTATGATCCACATGGTCCTCACATTCACAATAAACAACTACAGACAAGAAAATATTTACAAAATTAAATTAATGAGATCATAATGAAATCATAAAATGTCACAATAAAAAAAAAGTAAAATCAAATAAAAAAATAATAATAAAATAGGTATAAAACAAAGTAAATATTAATGTCAAATCATTAAATGTCAGTGTATAAAATAAAGGAATAAACAATAAATAAATGAAACAAAGAAAAATTTTGACACTCACTGAGTAAATTAAATTGGAGCAGCTTAATCCCAAGCCTTTTTATCTTCAAGGTAAAAATTAATATTATAGTAAGCTTTAAGAGTTAACTTACGTTTTACAAAAACTTTAAATTTATTGAGGCTTAGTGTTTGAACGTCGTTTGGGAGTTTGTTATAAAAACGTATACATTGACATGTGAACGTGCCCCCTATTTTTTTTAGCCTCGTTGACGGAACAACAAATTTGTGTTTGTTCCTCGTATTTATGTTGTGGCTTTGCATAAATTTATTTAAGACCTTAATTTAGAAACTTACCTACTCTCATTATCGTTTATATATAGGTACTAGCTGGCGCCCGCGGCTTCGCCCGCTTGATCATCAAAAAAAAAGTATCCTACTTATGTGTTATTCCAGACTATAATCTAACTCTGTACCAAATTTTTTGAAGATCCGTTCAGGCATTTTGACGTGAAAGAGTAACAAACATCCATCCATCCATCCATCCTTACAAACATTTGCATTTATAATATTATAGTGGAAGGAACGATGGTAGGATTTTTTATTGAAACTTATTTAAGGTTTTATTCTAACTTTATACCAGTAAACATAAAGGTATTTTGTCGCTACCGCTAATATTCGGGTCCAAGGACTCAAAGTTGTAGTTTCACGTGAGTCGGGTATCCCGCGATCCTAATCTCAACGCTTGAATAGGGACGAACTGAAAGGGAAAAATTATGGGATCAATTTCCCTGAAAGTTAAATGAACAAATTACGTTCAACACGTAACAGCCTTAGCTATAGAAAAGTGGCCTGTACGGTACACACTGGGCTATTTTGATGCACGAATTTCGTCCTTCGCCTCTTTGCATGTTGCTTCAATAAGGCTTTTGAAGAGGAAAACAATGGAAATGGTTCTTTAGAAATTGCCGCTTTGAAAGGCCACAATATACAATTAATGTTTACAGTAGGTTTAGACATTAAAGGGTAGGGAAATATCGAAATAAACGATGAAAAAACTGCGTGTGATATAATTGGCTTAGGAAAGAAGTGCATACAAAAGTATTAGTAGTATATAATGATCTGAGATAAGGCTGATACAAATGATGACAGCTGCCACCGCCCGCGCCGTATGCCAGCTGCTTTAGAACCTGCTTTGTACGTGTCGATGGGAAGATACTACATTGTATAACTATTATGCCACGAAAGTTGGGTCTCTGTACACTTACGAGCTTATCCAATCTTTGTATCCCGGTGGGCTGCGCTGCTGAACATGCTGACAACCTTAAACGGTGCCAAATACATTATGTGAAATAGTAGATATGTGTTTTAGTCGTATGTGGTTGAAATTCTGGGGCCTTGGTGTCCGAGTGCCTAATTAGCACCCGTATATTGGGTTTTCACCATGTGATTGGTCGAATCTTCACGTCGTCGGCAACGATAGCCAACCTGGCAATGTTGCCAGCTTTATGGGCACTTTTCCTATTGACAGTTATAGACGAATTATTTGATGCTCTGGGATTGTTTTTCTATTTACATATTTTATTATTATTTTAAACCTACCTGTAGTTTGTAAAAAAATCTATATAATAAAAGTTTCAATCAATGTCTTTTTTTTTAAACTAATCAATGCACAATTTAAATAGAAATATCTATAAGCCATCTTTTAAAACGTGTCTAATCAAAAAACACGCTTAAAAATACGTTTTTCCTGAATCTTCACAAACCATAGAAAAATAAACGTTTCAATGAAGTACAAAACGATACTCGTTTAAACACGTTTATAAGAACAAAAGTATCTTTTCCAGTACAAAGCAATGTTGCTGACATTGTTTAAAAATTGACTCCCTGTAATCATTGAATCGGAAATATCTTTAGGGTGCGTAGAAACAACGTAACGACAGCTTTAACGAGGGTGTTGCCAGCGAAAAAAAATATTTTTCGCCGATTGGATGGGTGTCGTTATAAAACATTTGCTTCAGTAGGCAAACAGTGTCTTTTACAGTGATGGTTATTATTTTTCACGAGATTGTCGTATTGATATTTAAATAATAGAATTTTTATTTTGTTTTTTCTTTTTGGGTTTAAGAGACGGGTTTTTGTACTGAAAATTTTGTTTTGCTCTTTGTTGCAACAAAACAAGTTAATTTAAACTTAGTATAAGATTCCATGTATAATTGTTTATTTTTCCCAAACAAAAAAAAATAAATAAGCCGCCCTTACCTAGGTCACTCATCAATGAACTATTAATGAGTGACTAACCATTACATAACGAGTTTCCTCCGGTTATCGGAAAGCACGCCGTTGGTTCAGGCTGTCATTTACAGATCTTTTACAAGAGTTACGGAAAAAACCAGTCTTACTACGTGGTATCATTTAACCCAGTAGTAACGGTGTCAGATATGTGATGTCAGATAGACTGTTGCTAAACGAAAAGGGGTTTTAGTGAGTACAAATCTGACACTCCCCCTTTTCAAATAACTTCCCGGGCAGGTTATTTGAAAATTTCCCATCCGTAAAGAAAAGATAGACAGTTGCTCCGTATAAAATACTTTTAGTTGCATTCTGTTAGACTCGAAGTCGACCTCAACGTAGATGGGGAAAGCAAGCATTAAGATGACTCTCAGGACAGTGACTTACAGACCCAGAATCAATGGGATCTAAAAACTACAAATGAAATGTGAATGTACTATTAGTACACTTCTACTTAACCCAACAGGGATTACATGCGTGATATTACGATATGTTTTTGGTAAGTAATGGAGAAAGTGTGTCATCCATAACTCACACATCATTATTTAAAACAATATACCGAGGTCATTGAAATCAGGGCAACGCACATGGGGGGTCATAATTTTATTAAGTTAAATAATATAATTAAAACCATCACGCTATTTAATATACGTGTTTACGGCAGTGTGACGTGTCGGGTGCGGCGTACGAACATGTTTAATTGAAAATTGTCACGCAACATTGCCGTTGGTTATTTATAACGTCTTGAAGGTGGACGCAGAAGGTGTAATCTTAACAAGAGTATTCAAGAACAATAATACGTCTTTTTTTGGGGATGGGATATCATCAAATAACTTTCCCCGCTACGGGCGGAGTAGGGGGAGTGTTGGACTTGTACTGACTAAAACCCACCTATGATTCTTCTATTGCCCTTTACGTTCCGAGGCCACGATATCTTTTTCGAACAACCGCAACCCCGGCAGGCGGTTTCCGTGGTAGGACCCTCTGCTTTGCTGACCAACGCGTCGCCGACACGGCCTGTCGTCAATAGACCGGCAGATGGTAAGCTACACATTGCTCACCGTCCACAGGCCCGAATCTAAGGTGGCCGGGAGTCGTCTCAGGGCGGACATCTGAATGTATGTTTTTAACCATAAAAGGTCTCTGCCTCGTCTCTCGTCGGTCTACCAATCACGACTGCTTAACACGAGGTCCTGGGTTTGATCCCCGAGTCGCACAAAAAGTGTTTTTGGGTTTTTCCATAAGGAATTTCTCAGAAACAGCCTGAAGTTTGGAAATTGGCGGTAAGATAACCCTGTGACTGAGAAAGCAAGTTAAGCCGTTGGTCCTGCACCTGTTCTCTCTCCATTCGTGTCGAATCGCCAGCCTATTGGACTTTGAGAGTGAGGAAACAGAGTGCACCTGGAGATTGACAGCCGTGACCAAAAACCGGTCAGGAGGAATATTATTATTATATAAAGCATAAGTATCCTGTAGAACCTTATCTAATCTATTCAATTAAGCTTTCAGTGAAATCTTTACTAATATCATAAAAGCGAAAGTGAGTTTGTTTGTTACGTCTTCACCCCTAAATGGCCTAACCGATTTTGATAAATTTTGGTACAGAGATAGTTGGGACCCTGGAGACGGACATAGGCTATTTTTTTAAAGATTGATATATTAGGGAGAGAGAGAGAGGAAAAGGAAAAACTTAGTTCACATGACAATAAATAAAGCGCTAGGGCGAAAACTACAGGTCGCAGAGCAGTACCTGCAAATCAGGGAAGGGGAACTATGTTACCCCAAATTAACGCGAGCGAAGCCGCGGGCAGAAGCTTATCCTTTATAATCTTTTACGATACGAGGAGCTCTTTAGTCACAATAATTAAAACCTTCATCAAAGTACTTCTGCTTCTTACCTGTCACATAACTGTCATATATTCTTGAGTCATGTGGGCCGCACTATCACGTGTAACGTTTTCATTCTAGCTAATGTCACTTTCAGTTTATGGTCACCATTCTTGTTTATCATCTTGAGGGCCGAATGGCGAATCCTTTGCTGTGGGAGCCATCTTGTTTATGACTTTGAGGGTTAAGTGAGGATCGGTACGGCCTTGGGTAGTCTATTTACTTGTTAATATTTCCTAATATAGAATTTTGAGAAGAAAGCTACCTATTTTGAAGAGTTAGAATGTTTAGCAGAAGAAGCCGAATAGTTTTTTAAATTGCGTACAATAAAATCATAATTTTAAGCGAAGTTACTTTTTTTGAGGGTGGGAAATCATCAATTAACTTCCCCTGCTCTGGGTGGGGCGAGGGGGAATGTCAGAGTTTTACCGAATAAAACCCCACCATGTTCCTTCTTTTACTCTTTCTGTTCTCTTTCCGAGGTCGCTACCCATTGCTCACCCTCAACAGACCGCATCTACGGTGACCGGGAGTTCTCTCGCGGGGCCCGACGCCTGGAGCGTTCCCCGCGACGGTTGTGTTAGTTTGAGGTTCAAGAGGCACTTAACACAAGCGGTTTCTAGCTTTAAATGTGATCTCCAAATAATCTGTTTAAAAGCATTAAATGTTAACACTTGTTTTTTTATGGACAATACTTTCATTTTAATTTAAACATAGACTCAGATTTAAATCTGGTTTCCAATTTGAAATGTCGGTATAGTGGATACTCCACTTAAGCACAAAATTTAAATTTCGGCGAGAAACTTTTCTTTTCAAGTAGAATTTGCCAGATTTTTAAGATAAGATCGTGATAGTTGTAAATATGATTATACTTTGCTTAAAAGTCGGATCACAAAACATTAAACAAAGTATATTTTAACCAAATGCAACGATTCTATATTCAGTAAATACAGAAAGGTCAAAGTCTTTGCTTGTTACTTCACAATCTTTTATCGTCGATCTCAAAATGATTGAACGTGCCTAAGAGCCTATGTGTTTTGCTTTCTGATAACGAAGATTTAGAGAATCGATTAAGCCCAATTGTATCCTTATTATATATTAAATTAAGGTCCTATTTACAACGTATCGCTTTGAATTGTTTTCATATTTCCAAAAGATAACGACAATTTACGTTGAAAAAGTGCACCCTGAAGTATCTACATCTACTTTATTCCCATCCAATACGAAAATGGCTTAAAATATTTATGCACAAAATAGGCTTCCATTTTTAGTAAAAGCATATTTTATAGCCCCTATTTTTCTTATCCCGTTCAAAAATGTTGCGATACATTCTCGCTTATAAAGCAGTTTCGTCCTAAAATGGGTGCACACGATCATCCAATCATGGTTTGAGCCATCTTATTTGACGGAGATAAAGGCCTGTGAGAGGTAGATCGATATTCCTTGAGACGGACAATATCCTACACTGTGTGCTCTCATCTTTATTCTATGATGGAAGCACCTTCATTTTGCGAATTATTTATACAATGCTTATCCAACTTTAGGTTAGTCTTGATGAATGACTTTCTTTATATATTGGAGACGTTATTTTGCAGGAGATTACGTGGCCTCGGTATGTTATTTAGTACTTTTTGTAGAGCGCTGTTTTACTAAAAAATGGAAGATAGAACAAGGCTCTAAGTTCGGTGGTTGTAAACGCGACTCAAATCATAATATCAAAACAAATCAATCAAAATATTTTTATTTCACTATGGAGAAGAACCTGTAGGAAAATTCATGTTTACTCTTCTATACTATATTACTATATACTATATATATATATTGTATATTATAAAGCTGAAGAGTTTGTTTGTTTGTTTGTTTGCTTGAACGCGCTAAGCTCAGGGACTACTGGTTGGAATTGGAAAATTCTTTTAGTGTTGGATAGTCCATTTCTTGAGGAAGGCTATAGGCTATATAACATCACGCTACGACCAACAGGTGCTGAGCAGCGCGGGTGAAACCGTGGGGAACAGCTAGTTTAAAATAATTTGGTATTAAGATATTTTTATAGCGTTAGTGCTTAAGTATGAGGGGACAGAGTAGACCCGACTATATTACTTACTTTACATTGCCATTGCTTACTTTACAAAACTTAAAATAAGAAGTTAATAAACACACATTCACTCAGCATATTCTGGGGTCAATTAATTAATTAATTTTGACGGTACGGTGCGTGCGTTGCCATTGCGCTGCGTGTCGCGGGTTTGATCCCCGCACGGAACAAATGTTTGTATGACCTACAGGTAGTTGTTTCGGGTATGGCTGTTTGTGTATGTGAGTATACGTTTTTGTAAACGCACCCACGATACATGAGAAATTAATAGTGTGGGGCAACGTAATAAAAAAAATTGGCGATAATTGAAAAAAAAAACTAGATGCATCACAAATAAAATGTGTAATTACAGTTGGGAAACTAACCGCAACCTTTGTTGATGTATAGAACAACCGTTTTCAATAGCAAAGATAATATTGTTTTTCAATGCAGTATAGTTAACTTTGCTGTTGAAAACTGTTCAGGCGCGCCTTAAAGAGATGTTAGCCAAGCAGAGGGGCCTGCCAGGGCTACCACCTGCCGAGGTTGCGGGTTGTTCGATACCGCGGCCCTGGAACGTAAAAGGCAATAGAAGGAACATGGGTGGGTTTTAGTCAGTCACTCCCCTCCACTCCGCCCAGATCGAGGGAAGCTATTTGATGGTTTCCCATTCGCAAAAAAATATAGAATGCAGTAAACCTTTTCTTTAAAGCAATAATCGGCACTTTTAGTAGTTACTTTCAAGTTTGTACGGAACCCTCAGTGCGCGAGCTCGACTCCGTACTTGGCCGGTTTTTTGCACTGAATGACAAAAATAATCACACAAAAACAAAATAGTGATTGAATGTTCTGATAATTATGTAGGTAAGTAGTTATCGGGCTTTTTTTTTTTTTCGGGTGGGAAATCATCCAATGACTTCCCCCGCTCTGGGTGGAGCGGGGGGGCATGTCAGACTTTTACTGACTAAAACCCACCCATGTTTCTTCTATTGCCCTTTACGTTCCGAGGCCGCGGTATCTCTTTCGAACAACCCGCAACCCCGGCAGGCAGAGGCTCTGGCAAGCCCCTCTGCTTTGCTGACACTCTTTGAGGCGCGCGTGAAACACGAACGCGCCGTCGACACGGCCTGTCGTCAATCGACGGACGGACGGTGAACTACCCATTGCTCACCGCCCACAGGCCCGCATCTACGGTGGCCGGAAGTCGTCTCGCGGCGCCCGGCGCCATGGGCGTCTCCCGCGGCGGCTGGGTTGGGCAGATGTTCTCTCCCTCAAACGCCCGGCCACCTCCTTCGCTAACATTACTGCTTCGCAGAAGGTGGTGACCGCTTCCCATTCCTTGATTCTTTATTCAAAATGGTATGTATGTTTTGTAAATAATCAGACAAAACATTAAAAAAAATATTAATAAAAAACCTTACCCATATTCACAACAGTTATTGTAAACGAAAATAGCACTTTCAACAATCCTCCCCGAATAAAGGGAAGCTTTTCAACGTTAAATATTTTTTAAACAAAAGAGCGTTCCAAAATTCTTTTACCTTTTCAATGTAAACTGTTTATTCGTTTCAATAAGACTAAGATCACAGAGCCAATGGAAACCAATTCCATACAAAAAGGGAATGTTATATTTCCATGGGAATGAAATGAAATTTTCGAGGCTCTGTAGGGAACTCATCTTGAAGGGCTCATATATATGAATATTGAGTACCTATTGTATTTTGAATGAATTACTTTTCCCAAATTGAAGTCTTAATACACGAGTTTTCCTTGATCAAAGTTGAAAGGGTGTGACCTTGTAGAGGTCAAATAAACATTTTCTTTCATGTTTTACTAGGTGATTGAACTTTCGTTTGATTTGCTGCTGCTATTTCCCAAAGGTGTAGAAGTTCAGGTAATGTATATATGTATATGTTATTTTTAATTCCAATTCTCATAGCAATGATATTTGTGAAATAGTACATAAATTTTAATTAAAGTGTGGAAACTTTATTATTGCCTTCAAGGCAGAATTCACATACGAGCCGTTAGGGGAGGGTGTTATGGAGCCAAAAAAAAGCAGTAACAATTCCCACTTGAGATAGAAGATGATTTTCAAAACACTCACGGAGAAATTAAATAACAGAACAAAAATAATATTTTTCTTTGGTCTGATGTTGGTATACCCAACTGCTGAGCATGAGGTTCTAGGTTCGATCCCTGGGTCCAGGAATTTGTTATTGTTGTTTGTATTTTTCTATCAGGAATTTATCCGTAGCATTCACGAGGTCTGGAGTTGAGCCCAATTGGTGGCAATAGCCTACACAATACACCATAGGCTGCACCCCCTATTAAACAAGACTTAATGAACTGACGCAATTATGGTACACATCTGCCTAACACTTCTAGAATAACAATTTATGATGTTATGATATAGTATTTCTACATACATACGCATATAAATCCGAAAAATCAAAATAGAGATAGGTACTGCAGTAACCTTTGAATTTCCAAGATAAACTACTAAAGCCATATCTAAACTTCATAATTCTTTATAACAATGTTGAAACTCCCCTAACAAAAGCTTTGAACCTTGAACGTCGATAATCAAGCATATCGTCAAGGTTAAGCGGGTCTTTCATAGCATCTTTCATGTCATTCACTAATGCTTCCAATCTGTCCTGGACACACAAATGGCAATATCAAAGAAGTCCCATAGCGGTGAATTTAAATTAAACTTTGGTCACGATTAAACGCTTGAAACAAAAAAGCGATGCGACGTCGCGTCGTAAAAATCTAGCTCGCACGACGCATCGCAAGAACTTGCGAATTGATTCGCATATTAATTTTCCTAAATCTTCTTACCAATAACAGATACGCGCTTTTTTACGATCCATGTATCGTCCATGACCTAGTTTACATAATACGTTCAGTACGGTTGACGGTCGTCAAAGGAATGGTCACCAGAATCGTGGAAGAGAGCCACCTTGCCGCACGAAATCGCATCGCACATTGTGTCGCATTTTTCTGCGTTGCGAATTCGAAAAATATATTTATTTATTTTTTTAAAAGTTGTGCTCAGACTGTCAACATTTCCAGACCATATTTAAAGGGCTTTATGATGTGAGTCTAGACGATTTTTAATGTGTATTTCA
Source organism: Ochropleura leucogaster (assembly GCA_958449745.1). Taxonomy (NCBI): domain Eukaryota; kingdom Metazoa; phylum Arthropoda; class Insecta; order Lepidoptera; family Noctuidae; genus Ochropleura; species Ochropleura leucogaster. The sequence goes on along the minus strand of OY288206.1, from coordinate 14,002,844 downwards.
TAGCGTGCCTCGAACCTTAGAAATTGAGTGCCGACAAACAGAATGAATTAAGAATCTCCAACAATCGCCTTCTAAAGAATAAAATATTGTATAGAATAGGCTGTCGTGAATTGTCTGGATACACGTCTTCGTGGAATTTATTTCTAGTATCTTATACTCAAAGAGAGTAAGTACATTGAAACAGACACATCGTTACGTGGACGCGCATAGGTATTATCTCTATTGTGTATTACGACCGAACCCGTCTATAACTCAAGAAAATAACAGCAAATATCTATTCGTATTAATCGTAAATCATAGATACGGATAAAACGCCTCTTTCTTGGTATATTCCCTTTATTTTGCACGTTTTTATGGTGAAACTTGGTGTGTTGTAAGGAATGGTTTATTTATACAAGTATTCATACTAGAGCTTTATTTTCCGCAAGAAAATCCTGGATATGATGTGTGTAACGCGTGAGTTATTCAGAATATTTCCACTGGATCTAAGAGCTGAGATGTCAAGAAAACTTGAAAAATAATAAACACGTACACAACGTTGTCATATAAAATTACTTTGCACTGAAAAATATATCTTATTTTTCTCCTTTCATAAAATGTTGAATAAACTGAGAGTGTTTCAATTAAAGTCTTCGAAAGACTCATCAGTTCAAGGCAAATAAAATGCTATTTCAAAAATTGTTTTTATTATTTAACGCTACGTAAACCGTCGTAAATCTTGATTCAAAGTACCGTAGTTATTAAAGTCAAATATTGTGCGAAGAGACTTTATATTTAAGGCGACCAACAAAATATATAACTAGAATAAATCATAACATAATAAGGTCTATTTATATGCAGAAATATCTTCTTCAGTACCAATCCAATTGAAGAAAATGGATTCCACGTAGGCATTCGATACGTTTGTAAGACGTAATACCTACTTGCCCGTAATGATTATAGCATCAATTTGGGCAAGAAAGCCAAGTGGGTTCCCGTTAATTGGATTGCTTTCATTGATTGTTTGCTACTGTAATGTACAAACACGCCTCCTCTAACCCTTTTATAGCAATGGGGACCAAAGATTGTTTTGTTCGCCGTTCAGTTTTATATTATTGGTTATTGAGTCGACAGAACTAAAAGATCTAGTTCCTGAGTTTAACTTCTTTTTGTGTATTCGGCAGGATTTTGATGAAATTAAATGAAGTTGCGGGTACATATATATCGTAAAACTGGAGCTTTTGGACAGCTAGACAGGGTCGCGCCTGACCTAGGAGGAGATAGCGGGATGCCTTGAATAGCATAGCCTTCTCGTTAATTGGTTGGAGGCTCAACATAACAAAAAAAGGAAGGAATGATGGGGGAGGCCTTTGCCCAAGAGTGGAACGAAATAGGCTAATAAAACAAATGTTGTGGTAAAACAAACTATGGTGCACAGACTTGGTCTTTGACTAACATCCAGAAGTTCTAACAAATGGTTTGCCAACGAGACACAGGGCGCAGTATATTATGTGCTAATTTACAGGATGAGTCCCAAACAATAAAATAATCATTTCTTTTTTGTAAAACCTACTTCTAGATTCGATCCTACTTATTCTACTTATATTATGAATGCGAATGTTTGTGAGGATAAATGTATGGATGTTTAAGTAAAAACAGTTTGGCAAAATTTGGCATCATATAGTCTGAAATAACACATAGGGTACTTTCATCACGCGGGTGAAGCCGCGAGCTAGTATAAAATATAGTTTAAACAGACCACTTACTAAATATAAATTATATCAGTAGATACAAATAGTTAAAGTTAAGGGACCAACTGGAATAATAATGACCTTTCTCCCTAAATACGTGTACTACTTACTAATATTATAAAAGCGAAAGTGAGGTTGTTTGTTTGTTACCTATTCACGCTTTAATGGCAAAACCGATTTTGATGAATTTTGGTACAGAGATAGTTGGAAACCAGGAGACGGACATGGGCAATTTTTTTTTAAAGTGTGGGAGAAAGAGGGACGAAACGGAAAAACTTAGCGTTGCTATTAAAAATCCATAAGGCGCTACCAAATTTAACGCGAGCGAAGACGCGGGCAAAAGCTAGAAACACAATAAAAAAAAAGTGTGTCAGCTCCGACGCACGACTGGAGTTTACTCCTTAAGTACGAGTATCTAACCATACGCAAAAAGAGTTTATTCAACTGAAAAAAAGATTAATATCATATGAAAGGGTAAATTCACAAATTAATGAAAAAAATAGCAGTATAAATACATCGACACTGATAAAAACAAACAAGCCCAATAACATATTATAGTATATAGGTATAGTCGCCTATACAGCATACCATATGCACGTCTTAATACACTCACAGCCAAATTAGAAAGTTGCGTGCACTAAGGGTGCGCACCAAAACCGTGACACATTTTCGTTACTTTAGTAGGTTTTACCCCTCGGATTTTTCTTATACCGGGCGCCTTATATATGAAAATCGATTCTTAAGGAGTAAACTCCAAAAAACGTTTAAAAGAGAGTTTCGAAAAGTTGGAAAAAATCCTTTGCTTGACGACACACTGTCGAGCGGTCATAATGGGTAGCATTACCCCCAGCGCGTTCATTGCTTTTCCTATCCATTGTACAATTTGATATCAAATGAAATTGACGTTTGACAAACTTTCATCATACACAGAAATGTCATTTGTCTAAACGTCATCCACATGTATGTCGAAATGATTGCAATCCTATTTGAACTACGACATGGCTTTGCTTTCTGTACATTATGTCGAGCAATGCAAACAAATGACGCAGCAAATGGATTAATAAACATTTTCTGACACATAGGCTATTTAGGTAGATAAGGTACAAATTTGCAACGGAAATTCGATCGATTTTTAAAAGGGAATTTTAATTTACTGTAACATTTTGGTTTCCAGTTTATCAAACAAGCCTAAAAATCATCACATTGTGTTAATAATATGTCTTTGATATACTACCGCAGTGGAAAACTATGTTATTACACTTATGTTTTTTAAACATCTTTAACAAACATACACTATTATTATTATTCTGTTTTTTTTGTGCAACAAATATTTTTCTTTTTAAAACGATTTTGATGTACGATGTTCATTTACCCCGCGCACTCTTGCAAGGCCAACAGTTTGAACACAAATTCATACACTCCTTCAATATACCCACACGTAATATGGAAAGATCAAGTTTTCCATCAAAAAGGTACAAAAATGTAAATGGAAAATTGTAGAGCTCGACCTCTGACGCAGTCGGCTCGACGCCTCAGCCATAAACAGTCATCAGACGCCAGCCTCCGAGCCTCTCCAAGCATCGGACAAATTCCTTTGATCTTGTTTAGGGTAAATCTTTTCGATTTATATGTTAATTTATAAATTTGAATCTGCGGCACCGCATCTCTGGGTGTTACTGGTTAATCCGTGTTCTTGTCTACCCGGACTTATTTCGTTTCATCTTTTCGAACTCATCCGTAGACGTAATTGATTCTCTTATTTTGTTTCTTCTGTGTTATACATTTTTATTGATTGATAACTTAGGATCTGAAATTATAGTCTGAGGTATGCAAACGAGTGTGCCTTACAGGAAGTGAGTGGAATTTCTTTGCGCAGCACAAATTTTATCGAGGACTCGTAATTTCCTTTGATCCCTCATCTATATTCAATGATCCGAGGACCGTAACGCTACGTAAGCGAATTCATTATATCCGTGTGCTCTTTATATGACGCGGGCACCTCCAAGAATAATTTATTGGGATACGAGTGGAGTTTACACTCTTCAAAATTATTATGTGCCAAGTACTAATATTAAGGTCTTTTAAACGTTTCAATTCAAACGCAACATTATTTTCATCTTCATAATTTTGCGCCTAACTCGCAACTTAATTGTCTTGTGAAAGTGATTTACCTACTAATAGTAGTCTTTCACAAAACGTCCTCTAACCATGTAAAAATAAAGCGTAAATGTGTTCACGAATTTTATTTATTTCTAAATTAATATTTTTAGTTCCAATATTTTCATCGGGAACCCTAGGTACAAATCACTTAGCGGTATATCCTGGAGCAATAAAAACTCCTGACGTAAAGATCTGTATATCAAGGAACGTGACATAACCCAATTTTTATGTTCGCAAAAAAAACTCCACGTCGTTCGCTGAATCGTTTTTGTGAAAACAACGGGGGCAATAAAGGGTCTTATTGTTATCCTTTGAATTTATATCCAGATATTATCGCTCTCATAAATTGCTACCACGTACAGTTTTCTCCAAATCGGATGCTTGAAAAAGTGACCGGGGGATAACCCTACTACTTTATATAGGAGTCGCCGATAAAAGCTAATGTGCCTTTTATACCGTTCCGAAAAAAGTACCGTCTTACAGAAATATCCGGGTATAACGAGCAACATGTTTAAATTAGTAGAGCTCAACGATTAAAACTGAGCGCATATAAAAAAGCTGTAATTCGCAATCCGGCGAGCGGCATCTGTTTTGTAATTGAGACATTAAGCGTGGGATCGCTTCAACGGCTCTTTAATAACGCACACATTACTGATGGCAGGCGAAATGTACAGTATTACAAGATCGGCGCCCGACCGGCTAAATGATAGCCGTTACTCTGAATCGTCGCTGGGCAAAACTCCCGGATAATTGACACGAATGTGACACAACGACTACTGAAATATGCTACCCCTGTTTTCGTGTGCGGTCTTCTACATATTTCGTGGAGCAACGAACTTGGGACACCCCGACATGTTGCCCTTAATAATGTTTCGCTGAATAACTAACTTCGCAAGTGTCTCCGCTATGTGTTTTTGTCGTAATTGAGCAATTCAATTTTGTGTGACGTAGGCCGTTTTTAGGGATATTGGCTGTAAACGCTTTAATTATTTTTAGGCCGATCCCCAAATACTGGGAAGGGTTGTATTGTATATGGGTTTAAATAATAGCTATTAAAAATGTTGCCTTTATGAAAGCACTAGCTTTTGCCCGTGGCTTCGCTCGCGTTAAGTTCGGGGTAACACCGTTCCCCTTTCCTGATTTACAGGTACTTGCTACCTGTAGTTTTTGCCCTTGCGCCTTATTTATAGTAATAGCAACGCTGTTTTTCAATTTCTTTCCTCTTTCTGCCTCATATTTCAATATTTTTAACACAACTATCTCTGTACCAAAATTCATCAAAATCGGTTTAGCCATTTAGGCGTGAAGACATAACAAACAAACAAACTCACTTTCGCTTTTATAATATTAGTAAGGATTAATGTTGAAAAGTCTGTCAATTTAATAACGTTTCAGTTTTGTTGTATAAAACACTCCATCTTGCAATATCACAGTGTTATTAGCACTCTCCCCATTGGACACAATAACGGAGGATAACACATTGTGTGCGATGTCTTTGTTATCGCATGGAATCTACGGGGACCAGGGCAATGTATTGCAATAACCGCAAAGCCTGTCTTTTGCATTCTGCTGTTAAATGAAATTGCTCGTTCTGTTAGTTTAATGTAAACTTTGCCGCAACCCTTAGTCAGGAAGTACTGTTTTAGTGAAGAATTTCCTTTGTAATAAACTAACTAGGTGTCGCCACTGGCTTCGTGTAAAAAGGTTTCACACTTTTTAACTTTATTTATTAACGCTGCCTTTCTTTGTTGCAGGTAATTTTAAAATGACGCGTTTTAGTATTCTAGCATCATTTATGTTCCCGAGTTTCGTATAAAGTATTTAAAAAACAACGGAATATTTAAAACACACTAACACGTGGACCGAACTTTCCTCATGTTTCCACATCACGTTTGGAAGTGCAAATGATATGTATGGAAAAAGAGCACAGATTTTACTTTGATAAAGCGAGCATCAGTTCCACGAATGTGTACCTTTTTGCCACGAAATAGATCGTTTCAAATGTTTTTGTTGAACGCTCCTGCAGTAGCGCGAAAGTGATTTATCATAAGGCAACATGCTGCGGTTGAGACGAAAAATAAAAGTAATTCCTTTTGTATTTGCCGAGTGGGGCGGTCGCCTGGAGACATATTTGCCAAACGCGTGAATAATGGGCCCTCCTTTGATGTGAGTTACCTATAATTCACCATATTTTCGTATCACTGACAAAAGATGACAGAGATGTTTGATTCTCTTTTTCTTTGTAATTAATGCGGAAACGGCCCATCTTTTTATGTGACATACCCACGTAGTTTTTCCCTTAGGGGCCTTAAGAAAAAACATTTTTCACTCAAAAATGTAGCTTTGCTGCGCGGAATATCAACGTTGCATAAACGTCCATTATCTAGCAGAGGAGTGCTTTCCTCGGCACTCTCTCAAAAACATATTTCCAGTGTGAGGACAACTTCGCAACAAAACAACCTCTTTTCCTCACTTTTACAAAATAATCACGGAACGTTTATTTCGTACTTGTTTGTATCGTCCGTATTGCTACCGATGCCGTTCTAAATGGGTATATTACTCCTAAGTAGCTGTTACTTTTACGTCCCAAAAATATTATTTTGAACGCAATAAAATTCTTTCTTTATATCTTCGGTGTCCATGAAAAAGACATAACAGTGTGCGTTGAATTTATTGTAGCAGACGAGGACCCAGATGGCTTTCCTCATAAAATACTACGAGTGGTTCTGTTGGTAGCAACGTTATACTAAAGATAATCACAATTTACGGGAGCCCTTTGGCGGAATTTGGAAATACTTTCCCTTTACCGTTACGTGTGAGCAATTACAGCACCTTTAATGATGTAGTGTTGGTTGTAGGCCCCAACTTACGTTAATGGTGTGCCGAAGGATTTTTATTACCACTTACGACTAGTTTCTCGTTTTTAGGACGCTGTGTGGAGCGGAAGTAGTCTTTAGGTTTCGGTAATTGTTACTTAAGTTGTTAGTCAATGGGCCTTAGCAATTTGGGTGTAGTTTTATTGTGGAGAAAGCTAGAGCAATAAAAATCGTTAGGTATAAGTGTAGTTATGCATTCCCAAAAAGTCACGCCACGATTTATAAATGCTTAGGAATATTGTATGTATGTATTGGAACGAGGTTTTGGAAAGAAGTTCCTGATCGCGCGTTGCGAAAGGGGGCTAGGCGGAAAAATTAAGACCAAAAGTTGTAACGACACTTTTTGCTATAGTTGTAAGCCGTGCAGCGTGCGCGTGTTTCTCTGCCTGTCTCTCTCTCATAGCCAGCTTTTTTATTTTAGCAGCAAGCCAGTTATTTTCGTTTCGTCTTTCTATTTCACATTGAACAGTGTGGTGTCGCGATGATTATTTTTGTTGAGTGTATGCAGGTTTTTGTTTTACATAATAAATAATAACTTCGTTCCATCCGGGTATCCCGTGACACCTCTCAAGTTTTTTTTTTATAGCTAGTTATTATAATAAGCCTCACCTTAGTAAGCTTCACAGTTACCTATTTTATTTGATCGCTATGGCACGTTGACGATATCTAATCGTAAAGGATTTATCGTGAAATGGACGACACTGTCTCGACCTGAATGCATCTGATTACAAAACACAACTACTTGTGTCTTGACCCTGGAGTATTTCCATTTTCAGTTAAATCCTGGGACTTAAACAGTTCTCAAATGAATGTCATCATAAATTATTTTTGTCTTTTAATTGTAACATATTTTTTTTTTTAAATAAGAAAACTAATTATTCACACAGAATCCGTTTAGTGCCATGGTCGTTTCATAATCGTTCTCAATTTTTTAAGAAGTTCTTCAAGTATTAGTAGGTATTAAAGTTAAACACCGAGTTTAAAGTCAGTATTAACTTTTGATTCCTTCGATTAATATTCCCAAAGAGTCTCAACAAAAAGGTCGATGACAAATAAATCGTCTTCTATCTCAAATTATTATTCCATCGAAACTTTTGCTCATTTATTTAAGAACTTACCAACTTGATATCTTTTGCAGTAAATTGGATATGAACTTTGAATTTCAACTATTAAATTTACGTTCGTCATGAACACAGACAATTTTCTTATATTAAGACATATCACTTTGGTGTCTAGACGAAATTTTGCTAATGCAATCTCTTTTGAAAGCTAATTTTACTACCTACCTTTGGGATATAAATCGAAACACCTTTGTTTTACTTCATATTATTTGTCATTGAAATGAAAAAACTTATTGTGGATAAACTAGGGTTTTTTAGACGATTATTTTAGGGTTCAGTTCCTCAGAAGGGAAAAACGGAACCCTTATTGGATAACTTTGTTGTCAGTCTGTCTGTCAAGGCCCTTTATCTCAGGAACGCGTGAAGGTATCAAGTTGAAATTAAAACTTTATACTCTGCGGTCCCATTGTACCTCAAAAGATATGGCTGATTATGTCGCAAGTTGGGAGTAACCTTCGCGATGCACGAGTCAGACTCGCTCTTGGCCGGTTTTACATATGGAGCTAAATTATTTTTTTAGTAGCCTTGTATGTGTGTAGTAGTGTAGTGTACCACTGCTGGTCAAAAGCATACCCCATATCCACCCAGGTACTCTTTCCCTGCGCCACCAGCCTTCGCGATGCCTCTTTCTACCTACCTCTTTCTAGGCTGACCTCTACGGTGCTTCGTGACTTTTGCCAAGCAAGCAGGAATATTATTTAGATGTCACACGAAAACTGAACGGCCAATTGCAATCATCGCTATGAAACGTGATTGTTATTATCAACCAGTGTTCGCCCACTGGAGAAAAAGGTTAATATTTTCGCAACCATCCTCAATATAGAGCACAGGTTAAGATTGCTACCGTATCATAAATATAAATATACATCCATCTTCCACAAGTCTTTCACTAGTACTATCCGTTTTTAATATCAAGTCTGCGAAGAGGAAATTAAACTTTTTTTATTTTTTGATGTAATGGAAACTACTGGCGTCCTGAGTCTGGATTGCGCTCAAAGATAACGCGAAACAAGTACATGCCGTATATACGCGACTCTTAACTATACGAATAAGCATAATAAACGGAATCTTGGAATGCTTTCGTTTCGTTTTCAGTGAGACAAGATGGCGGCACCGTAGCTTTAATATACTTCCATATATGAAACGCAATGACTGTGGAAAGTTTTAAATAAGGTAGGTAATTGTCGTTTACTTTAAGTGCACCCAGATCTCTCTTATGTTTGAGGCCCTAGTGATTTGGGGTGAGCCTATTAGAATGCCGTGTCGAAAGCATGTTCGTGCGCTGATCTCTTTAAAGAGATCAGCAAAGCAGAAGGGCCAGGGCTGCCTGCCGAGGTTTGCGGGTTGTTCGAAAGAGATACCGCGGCCCCAAAACACAAAGGGCAAAAAGGAACATGGATGGGGTTAGTAAATAAAAATGAAAATTAATGAAAAAATGTTAACTAATATTAGTTAGACCACGCAGTGACACATCAAGCTATACAAAACCCAGAGTTGTGGGTTGTTTAGGGGTTGCGGGTTATTCAAAAGAGATAAAGAAGCAAAAGAAGGAACATAGATGGGTTTTAGTCGGTAAAAGTCTGACACCGTGTGTAGGGAACCACTTCGCCCAGAGCGGGGAGTTATTTGATGATTTTCCATCAGCAGTTTTATAATTCCCGGTGGAAAAATCAAACATGCTCAATATCTACTATTGACCTAGACGATTGGCTGCTGCGTGGCATGTTGCTGGTTCGATATCCGTACGAAACAAAAACCCATGGCTTACAGGTAGTTCTTGCGGGTCTGGCTGTTGAAGAATGTAATTTTAGATGTTTATAAAAGCAAAGTACAGAAAATAAATCCAAATTCGAAGTATTTTTTACTAACGGTACATCACGTTATAACTTACAGAATTTCTGGTAAAAAACCGCGAAATAAACGTAAAGCTACGTAATTTTCATATTACACTGTGATGTATATTTTGTTTTTCAGTAAATAGAGACAAAAAAGTGCTTCATAAACATTAAACAGTCCAAAACAAATAACGCTCGGAGCTGAATTTTATAATCCTGCCTTTACACGCGAAAAAGGGAAATACACAAGGACATATTATGGAAAGTTTATGTCTATACTTATAATATTATAAAGCTGGAGAGTTTGTTCCGTTAAACGTGCTAATCTCAGTAACTACTGGTTCAAATTAGAATAGTATTTTAGTGTTGGATAGCCCATTTATAGTCATCAAACCTATCAGACAGTTCTGTTGCATGGGAGTTTGTCCCGCCACTTCTTCCTAGCTAAAACACTAGAAGGTGGCACATTAGAGCGCGTTTTGGGGGACGGTTTTGCTAAGATTTTTTTATTATTTTTATATGATTTTTTTGTTGTTTTAATTAGCAAATATTTTAAAATGTTAACTTATATCATGTATATTCTAACTAATATTATAAAAGCCAAAGTGAGTTTGTTTGTTTGTTACGTCCTCACGTCTGCATGGCTAAACCGATTTTGATGAATTTTGGTACAGAGATAGTAGGACCCTGGAGACTGATATAGGCTAAGTTTTTTTAAAAAAAATATTGAGAAATGAGGGGAGGAAAAATCTTAGCTTTGCTATTACAATAAATAAGGTGCTATGGCAAAAACTACAAGTAGCATGTAGCAAATCATGAAAAAGGAACTGTGTTACCCCGAATTAAACGCGAGTGAAGCCGCGGGCAAAAGTTAGTAAATCAATAAACGAGAAATAATGTGAGAATAAAAACCAATGGAACCTCAAAATACATTATTAAATAAAAGGATTATTTCAGCTGTGTACTTAGCTCAACGGAAAGTTTATCGTTAATTGTGGAAATACGGAGCCAACGGAAAATGTGGTGAAAATTGAATACTTACATTAATTTCAGTATCCATGACCGACATTTACAATTCAAATAATTAATGCTACAGACCGCATTGTTATCGTAATTAAAAATTAACGTAACGGAACTGAAAGAATAACAATATCCGATGTACGGTGAATATTTACTAATGGGTGCAAAATACGACACGCCATTATATTTAAAATTTACTAGCTGTTCCCAGCGGTTTTGCCCGCTGGTCAGGTCTATAATTGATTAAAGGGTATGGAATAGAGGTTGGCCAAATCTCAGACCTACCCGATACGTACACAATATTTTATACAAATCGGTCAAACCGTTTCGGAGGAATTCGATAACAAACACTGTGACACGAGATTTTTATAAATATGAAGATTAGAATGATGTAGTTTCAAAATTCACACTTATATTATAAATTAGCTTCCGCCCGCGACTTCGTCCGCGTGACATAGTTAACTGCATACTTTTTTTTTTAAATTAACGTTATTTCTGTTTCCAGGGTCTCAACTATCTCTGTACCAAAATTGGTTTAGCCATTTAGGCATGAAGACGTAACAAACAAACAGACTCACTGTTGCTTTTTAAATATTAGGAAAGATGTGAAAGTAAGTCTGTCTAGCTTTTTAAAACCTTAACGACTGAACGCAAACTGATGAAATTTGTGACACTAGTAAACGGTTTTGTAGCTGTAGTGCGACCCTTGTGACAATTTACGACCTCCATGCCACGTGGACAAAGGCTCAGGCAATAGCTAGTCCGCTCCCAACTACAGTTTTTTAATCTGAGTCGGGAAAATATGCTTTTACTAAAATAAACGAACCATTCTACACTTTTTCGTTCATGTCAAATCAGGATAAAGATTGGACGGATTGATAGTGGACTCCAGTACCTGTACTGTCTAGTAACTGTACTCCAGTACAGTCACCATACATAAAATTGTATATGCCTGTAAACAAGTATATTAAGTGAGGTTTTTAGGCTATGTTTATTATTTTATTGAGTTCTATTGCGTTCTTCTGGCATATGCTTTGACGGGCCTCTTGGTCTAGTGGTTAGTGGCCCTGACGGCTGAGCCAGAGGTCGTGGGTTCGATTCCCACCCAAGACAAACTTTGTGTGATGAGCATGATTGTTTGTTCTGTGTCTGGGTGTGATTTATCTATAATATGTATGTATTTATAAACTATATAAGTATGTTTATCAGTTGTCTGGTTACCATAACACAAGCTCTGCTTAGCTTGGGATCAGATAGCCGTGTGTAAGTTGTCCCAAGATATTTATTAGATATTTATTATTGATATTGCAATGTCTTGTTCAGTACTTTGTGCGGATATTAATGTATAACAAATTATTATTGATTCGAAATTAACTATATGCCTTTAAGTCTGTCTGTTATGTTTTTACGTTTGCTTGGTTTTTAATAAGATAATAGTAATTTACCAGAATGTCATACTAAAATACAACGAAAGATAGTTCCTCAGATTATCTTTTTTCAAGGCAATATTGAATATGCTCTAACCCTTTAAACGGTGATAGATGAGAAATAAAACGCTCTATGTAAAAACATTCCCCTATAATAGTGTCGCAATAATGTTCATGTGAAATTGGATTATCCCAATTGCTATTCAAAGAACAAAAGGCGAACGAAACAAAAGATATCTGGGGAAACATATTGTGGTTTTAGAACAGCGTTTTGTTTTTGTTTCGTAGCCGTACGTGGACTAGTCCTCCGGTCCTCCCACTTTTTGTGGACATCGTGGGGGATTGTTAAGCAAGATTTGTGTTCAGTGAACAAAAAACTGTTTTTTTTTTGCTTATTATCCTCATTGCTTTTATGGAGTATAGGGGGTGAGTGAAGTACGTGTAAATCTCTTAGAACGTGTTTACTGTTTATGCTTCGACGCGTGTGTGGGAGCTGTAACTTATACGATGTTATAGTTAGTGGGGGCGTGATAGTGACATTTTGTTGTGATAAATATAGGTAGAGAGAGTGGAATGACCAGGCTTAAAGCCTTTTGTAAATACCTAAGCAACCTTCCATAATTTTCTCAACCTCTCGCGTCCTACCCTGTTTTAGTTCATGGTCCGGAGCGAGAAGGAATGGGCAGCGACTAACTTCTTCTGCGAAGCAGTCATGCTAGCTAAAAAGCGATGTCAGCAAATCAGAGCACCCTGCCAAGACCACTGCCTGCCGGGGTTCGAAAGAGTTACCGTGTCTCTGAAACGCGCAGAAGGAACATGGATGGGTTTTAGTCAATAATATACACTCCTGTATAGACTATACGTAGTTAGTTTCCAAACAAAGCTGAAACACTTCAGCTTTTAACAAACAACAACTATTTATTAACAACAAATAGGTGTTACTTAACCATTTATGTACATTAATTCAAGTACAGTCCAGCACTAAAGCGCGAAGTAGTAAAACGTAAAAGTATAAAGTTGGTCATGAATACATAAAGTTGTGTAGCCATTTGTCACTCAATTGGACCCAGCTGAGAGCGAATAGTCCCCGGAGCTATGGAAGAGGGTACAAACTAGTTGATGAGGCCATTAAAGGGTTTTATAGACAGATATAGAGACATTGTCTTAATAATTGTAGTGTTTTACGAATGTGTATATAAGTTTAATGGAAATTGAATGTTGCAGCATTGTTCAGATGTGGTGATTTTTGGGGAATTCAGATTTAAAACATTCAAATTGATATTTAAAAGCTATTAACTGTTACAGTTGAAATGATGTTTTGTTACGTACACACGACCACACTTCAAACTATACATTTTAAGAGTAACGTCTGTATTTATTTTTTATTTCGATTTCGATTTACCGTACAATGAGAGATTCGCATAAACTTGAGTTGTAAAGATCATTTGGTCGTTATGCGTACAAACTTCTGCCCACGGGCTTACTCGAATTATGATCGGATATTATCCCACGATATATTTAAAATTGATTGTTTTAAATATATGTCGTTTTGATAAAAAAAAATTAAAGTCTATAACACTTCGGGATGACCTTTATCATTAGTGAAAGATTTTTTTAAAATCTGTTATGAATCCTATACGTATATTAACAAACCAACAAAATTATAATATGAAAGAAATGTGTTAACTTTAAAAAAAACTATATTTAAACAGCATAGTGGTCAATGCTCGTGCCCTTTCTGTATGAGAATAAGCCTTTAATAAGGCTGGTATTATTATTATTATATTCAAACAAACGCTAAGCATATTGCAATAGACGAACGACCTAAACATTAGTAACAAATGATCCTTATTCGTCAAAAAATTTCTACATCATTGTCATCTCGAAATGAGCGTAAGACTGGCAGCATTGCCGTAGTTTCTTAAAGTTAAATAAATATATAGTTTCGCTATATTTCACAGCTGTGGCTCCTAAATAAATTATTTTATTCACGTTGGGTTTTAAAGTAATATACTGAAAATCTGTTTCTAAACATAAAGTAGATATTGGTACTCAGTTTAAAGATATTACACAAACATACGCACTTACTTTTATAGTTTGCAACTTAGTAGACAATATTCTCGAAGCTTATATAGAGATACATTGTACGGAACTTTTATATATTATAGTTTTCGTAGTAAAATAACCCAGTTAGATATGATTTTATGATAAGGGTTAGCAAAAGTATTAGTTAGGCTAGTTATTACCTCCTGCCGGGGTTGCGGGTTGTTTGAAAGAGATACCGTGGCCCCAGAACATAAAGGGCTAAAGAAGGAACATGGCTCCGCCTAGAGAGGGCGAAGTTATTAAAAGAGCAAGTCTTTTAATAACTTCGCCCTCTCTTCGCCCGCGTTAAATTTGGGGTAACACAGTTCCTCTTGCGCCTTATTGATTTGTAATAGCAACACTAAGTTTTCTCTTTTCTTCCTCACATCCGACTTTTTTTAAATAAAAATTAGCATATGTCCGTCTCCTGGTTCCCAACTATCTCTGTACTAAAATTCATCAAAATCGGTTCAGCCATTAAAGCGTGAAGAGGTAACAAACAAACAAACAAACTCACTTTCGCTTTTATAATATTAGTAATGATTTCCTTTCAGTGAAAAACTAAGTTGTCATATGAGCGCTATATAGCAGAAGTTGATAGCACAATGTCATGGTGTTCTCAGTAAAGTAATCTCTGTGATCACAACAAAGACACAACACATTATACCACAACAACATAAAAACTCAAGCAAACTATTATTAACAAATTCCACACGAAATAACTCGCATAAAAAGGGATAGCCTTTATGCGAAACTACCAAATCAACTTCGGCAGTCTTAATAACAAGTTGGTACATCATAAAAATGTTAATGCCAAACATTCTTATAACATCAACAAGAAACAAACTGAAGTACAAGTCGCCTCATAAAATTAGGGGCTGCGGGGTTCCGTCGGCCCCACGTTCAATACCCTCTCAAGAAGTATTACTCGTATTATGAGGGGTCACAAAGTGAGGACGGCGATATTGGCAGCCCTTACCAAGCATCGTACGAAGGTGAGGAAACTTCACATAAAACCTAAGGAGGCAGGTGCATTCCATTTCCAGGGTACCGAAATGTTCGCGTAATTCACGCTCAGCGCGTCATTACCGCTCCTTACAACGAATACGCCCGCACGGTGTCTTACAACAAAAAGGGTAAGTATAATAATAAAAATCTTACGGCGTCTGGAGAGGCGAATAAAGTACGAGTCCGTGTTTTGCTTGTGTAAGCGCTATTGTCTGTCGACGTAGTCATACGTTTTTTGACTGATTGTCGTTTATACTACCTTCTTTGACTGTGAAACTCGTATTCTTTTTATATTATGTGCTTTTATCATACTAGGTTGCTGTAGAAATAAAACATTTAAAGACAACAATATACTGCCTTGTTGAGCTCGCCGTTTCTTTTTTTAATAAGAGAGTTTCATATACTTTTACCACCCACGTAGTAACCATCATTTTATAATGCTATGAAAACGTAACTTATATATCAAGAGCAGCTACGGCGTAGCTGTGACGTCACAAATTCGTAGGCATTGTGTAGCACTTTAATAAGTTTGAAATAACAGTTTAAAAAATGTGTGAGTGGGTCATTAATTATTTTTTTATGACTGGCATGATATAAATTATTTATATTTATAAAACGACCTACAAATACTGAAAAATAAACAACACCCACACGCACTTTCACTTAATATAAATTAGAATGCTATTTATTTTGCTACAGAGTTATTTTTATAGTCCAAGTATAACATGCACTGGAACCCAGACGATGATTCCCGGTCACCATACATAAGTGTGGACCTATGGACGGTTATCAATAAATAGCACCGTTCGAATGTCTAGTGATGACAGGCCGTATCGACGGCGTGTTCGCGTTGCACGAGTGCCTCAAAAAGAAATCAGCAAACTTGAAGGGTCCATGTGGGCCACTGCTTGCCTGGGCTGCGGGTTGGTATGGTACAGATACCACAAAAAAAGACCAAAAATCCTTACAAACTTTCCCATTTAAAATATTAAGAACGTCATTCGTTGTTCAATTATATATGTATTCACCGTTAAATCTGAAGCAGAGATGGAAAAATGGCAAACACTGCAGTATAAACAGAACGCTTTGTGAGAGAAAAGTGGATCATAAATATTGAACAGAAAGTTTTCAACGTGGTTGAAAATCTATCATGTTTCATAGCGGCCATATCCAAATGATGGCATGTATTTGTATATATACCTTCCTGCAAACTGTTATTGTTTTTGCTTGCTAAGTTTTTTAGGTGCTTCATGCTTTTCTCTTAAATTTTTTGGTAGACAAAGAACTACATTTTATCGGTCAAGAACATATGTTACCAATAGTTACTAAGTAAACGTTCAATATTTTGTTATGAGGAGTGTAGAAATGCTATTAAAATACTTATTCGCTAAAAAGACGTCTGAAGCTCTTTTTCTTTATTATCTATACCTACCTATTTATTGAGGAATACCCAAGTTAATTGGTAAATAAACATGTCAATAAATTATATATTATTCATGTGAAGGAAACATTTGGCAAACTTTTAATAGAAACGGACTGATTGAAATAAACATACATATTTGTAAATAGGAAATAAACAATTATTATATTTTCGGGCCCTACATGGATTTGATGTAGATCAATCAGCGTCCGTAGCCTGAATACGTTCCAAGGACCTCTTTGGAGAAACCAAAGGTTTTGTCTGAGCAATCATGGATGAAGTTATGATGACGAATAACTACCGGAGATTTATTGTGAAGGACCGAGTGAATTAATTCGTTACATTATCTCTGGTTGTTCTCATTTTGCTAACGGAGAGTATTTGTATAGACCCAGCCTTATAGCCAGGATTATCCAACCTGCTCTAAAAATACAGCTTTATGGAATCGGAAGTGCCGTACTATAGGTATGTGCCCGACCCAGTTCTCGAACATGGCAATATCATCATTGACAGGACTATTGTCGCAATAAATCTTCTATAGTCTTGGTGGATCGATCAGAACGGCGCGCAATGATTCAAAATCAAAATCAAAACATTTTTATTGCACATAGGCCTACATGGCCACTTATAAAACGTCGAGAAAAGATGCACGGTTCGGGTTGGTCGTTTGCTATGGAGAAGAACCGGCAAGAAACTCCATGATTGTTAACATAGCGGTTCCGCATAACGAGAACCTCGTGAAAGTCGAGAAAGATAAACAAATTAAGTATATTAACTTTAAAAAATGTTAAATGAAATTTCTTGAGACTAAATTGGAATAATAAAAAAGAATATAGACTGGTATTATTATTTTAGTATATTTAAATTAGTGGATTTGTCGACCTTCCAATCTATCTTGTGGAAGTTTTAGCCAATATAGGCGTTCTATTTATTATAAGTCATCGAAAGATAAGGGAGCTCGATTTCTATTGTCTGAATGAAATATTGAGTTAGTTTATTGTCTTTTATTCTTATTGTCTTCGCAATATCCTGCGTTGGAGTGTTCCACACAATTACCTTGTTTTGTTGATTCATAGTCTTATTATATTTTGCATTTCAAAACAGCGGAAAAGTGTTGAAAGCCGCGCTCAACGGCAACTTGTGAAAAATGGCGCGAGACTTTATTATCGTGGATTATGAATCGCAATAGATAAGGCATTCAGCGCGCCCTCATTAAAAAAGAGATTCCGGGGAAAAAAATAATAAAAAAATACAGTGAAAGCCAGTCTCATTTGTCAACTTGCTCACATTGCATGCAGCGACTACATCACTCGAGGAGTGGCCGACTTTTTATTCATTCCGGTTTTACGACGCACACAACTTTAATAACTCACTAACAGAATGAAAATGCGTTCCTAAAATAAAAAAAAATATTTTCATCCGTGGCGTGGTGTTCAGTATGATTCCCTCGACCAAGAAATGAAAAAATATAATTGGCTGAAGTGAGAGACGATATTTCATTATTTTAACGTTGTTTTGTAATATTTGTGAATCTTATAGCTAAATTGACACAGGGTCGATCGATTTTCTGGTTCAGTAGCACTTGCAATGGCTTGTGCGTGGGTCTAGGATAGCGCGTTAAGCTTTAGTCCCGGCTGTCATTTGTAGATCTTTGACATTAATTATAACTAAAGTACGGCCAACGAGAAGCGATACGAAAGGTCATTAACCTAAAGAACAACTGTGGCGTTGACAATCTAATATTTAGCTCTTTCCATCTTGTGCCTTTGTCGTAATGTCTCGTTCTCCCGGCAACATGACAACGTTAAGACGGGTTCGCCAACATTCGAGCGGCCGTTTTAGATGGGGTTTTAGCATGGGTTTTGTTTACATTCGGTATCGCTTCTCGTTGGCCGTGCTATAGTCAGTGACCTGTCAACCAGTTTTACGAAGAAACTAACAGAATTGTGGAGAACGTTTCATGTAAAATATTGGTATTTAGCTGCAATTAAGCTGGAAGTCATCGCTAACATAGTTGTCAGAAAGCCGTCTGAAGTGAATTGGGGAATATTTTAAATCTGATAACAAAAAGCTAGAGTTCTTGTCAATCGTTGTTAGAAGATTTTCATCGTATTATTACACTACAAACCCACTCATATCTGTAAATAATCCTTAATATCCTTACTAATATCTATTATAAAAGCGAAAGTGAGTTTGTTTGTTATGTCTTCACGCTTACATGGCTGAACCGATTTTGATGAATTTTGGAACAGAGATAGTGGGAACCCTGGAAATGGACATAGGCTAACTTTTTTTTTAAAGTGAGAAATGAGGGAGAAAGAGGGAAAAAAAGGGAATACTTAGCATTGCTATTACAATAAATCAGGCGCAAGGGCAAAAACTACAGGTAGCAGGTACCGGTAATCAGGAAAGGGGAACTGTGCTACCCCGAATTTAAAACGAGCGAAGCCACGTTCAAAAGCTAGTTTCCAAATAACTGTTAAATACAAACCAAACCAACATCAAAGAGCAAACTATAATAAACTGACACTTGAATCAATTAAGAGCACTCTGTTTTGCTGTTATTCCATCTGTTCCGAAAACTGATTCACTGCAATAACATGATATTTCATTTATGTGCATTATACTACCTGTAGTTCGACGGAAACCGAATTAAACAGCACGTGACTTATACGATATGAATGGTAAATACTGTATGTTCAATGTACAGAATATTTATTCAGTTGTATTGTGTGAATATGAAAAGAGCAGAGCGTTTAATCTGTTTAACATACCACGCTGGTCAGTGATCAATTATTTGGTAGGTTTGTTCGTTTTTCTGCATGGGAGGGTGAAAATAGAGTATACTAAAGTATTTAATCAAAATGATTTCACTTAATTGCACAACATGCATAGACATAAAATGTCTGTGTAAACTCCATATATATTTATAATACTAGCTGACGCCCGCGGCCTCGCCCACGTGATGATCGAAAAAAAAAAGTATCCTATGTGTTATTCCAGACTATAATCAACTTCTATGCCAAATTTTATCAAGATCCGTTGACTCGTATTGAAAAAATTGTAAAATACATCCATACATACATCCATCTATACTCTCAAACATTCGCATTTATAATATTGGTAAGATGTGGACGAATAAATTTTATGAATTTGTATTATCAAATGCCTCATAAGAAAAAATCAAGAAATATTGTTTTAATACAAGGATGCGAAATGAAAGTGGCACTACCTCTTGTATCCTTCAGGAGAGACCTGTAGGCCTACCATGACGTCTTAAAGCAGAACTTATTCCACTGAGGGAAAGAGATGGTGCTAGACACCATGTATAGCTTTGTCTCTCTCTCTATAGAATAAGTTCTGCTTTAAGACGTCATGGTAGGGTAGCAGGGATCCTCAATTTGTTAACACTTACTTGCGTAATCCTTACCAATATTATAAAAGCGAAAGTGAGTTTGTTTGTTACGTCTTCACGCCTTATTGGCCAAACCGATTTTGATGAATTTTGGTACAGAGATGGTTGGGAGGACCCTTGATACGGATATAGGCTATTTTTGTTAAGTGAGAAAAGGCGGAGATAGATGGAAGAAAAGGGGAGAAAAAGTTTTTTTTTCTATCTTCACGCGGGTTATAGTTAGCGTTAGCCCTAATTAACTATACCACGCGGAGAAAATCGCGGGCGAAAGCTAGTAATATACATATATTAAGATATTCAATATTTTCAAACTATTTAATTCATCATTAATTTTCTTTGTAATCTTATACATATTTCATTATTATTATATATATATTGTATTATATATATATATATATATATATATATATTATCATTATATACACATTTTAAAAAAAATGTAGTTTACCTGCATCGGGAATAGGGTCCAAGTCACTAGAATCCAGGGTTCCAAATTAAGGAACCTTCTTTACATGAATTATGCATTATCTTTTTTTTATCAAGCATTTACTTTTAAAACTGTTACTTTAAAAAAATATGTACCAACAGTTTTAATTTCACTTTCCGTTATCTCCATAGTTAAGACAATTGCGTTCGAAATCATCTAATTTGGGACAGTCGTGTGACACGCGATGTAGCACTTTTAAAATTCAGTGTCATAATTGGTTGGTTCATTAATTACTGGCCCCATTACCTGCCATTTTATGGCGATTACTTCACGTGCCTTCCTTGTTTAAAAAATAAACATTATCTTAATTGCTGTTGGCCACGAAACTTTTGTTTGATCGTGAGGATGTCTGACTTACGATTTGTGTTGAAGAAGCCTTGTTTAAATTGTTTTTTTTTTAAACTTGTAGTGTTTCTGTTTTGTATTTTGTGTTATTAAAGCTACTAAGTTTATTAATCATTTTCTTTCTTTTACGCATGGGAAATCATCAAATAACTTCTCCCGCTCTAGCTGGAGCGGGGGGGAGTGTCAGACTTTGACTAACTAAAACCATAAATGTTCTTTACTTTTGCCCTTATATCCCGGGGCCGAAGTATCCCAAACAACCCACAACCCTTAATCATCTTAATGATTGGAGTAAATCATGTTCTTTATCCAAGAAAAGTTTCTAGTTTTGTTAAAGTGATAAAAAAAACATCATAATTTGTTCATTTGTTTCATCGTATGAACATGTTACAGCTGATTTGTGGTCCCAGTAGGCCTACTATGACATCTTAAAGCAGAACTTATTCCACTGAGTAAAAGAGATGGTGCTAGACACCCTGTATAGCTCTGTCCCTTTCCCTCAACGGAATAAGTTCTGCTTTAACACGTCATGGTAGGGTAGCTGATCTAGAATCAATCATTATATTTCCCCATGGAGAAATAAAGTACTTTGGATGCGGAAGCATGGGATAAAGTGTTTAATAATGTATATTATGTATACCAAAGCAACAAATATTTACAACGTAGACTCAAAATCTATAATTTTAGATTGTGTTTTTCAGACAGAAAATACATACACCCTTTCGCAATCCGTTTAAAAAACGTCAAAATAAGGTTCATTTTGTAAAATTATTACAAAGTATGTTATATTCACTATAAACCCGTTCATTCAGCGAGTCATGTTACCAATGAAACTTGACAAGCGATTGTTATGAAATTGGTAACTTCGATAAAATAAACAAGTACAACTTTCCTCAATGTTGGCTAACCAAAAATTCGACACAAAAAATACCATCAATTTCATGCAAGAATAACGAAAAGGAAATCCAGTGAAGTGACACTTTTGAAGGCGTCGACGTTGATTTTAGAAAGAGCCTTTTGTTTCTGCTAACCATACCGCGGCGTCCGCCCCTCGTTGATTTAAGTACACAATAGGATCCCTCTTACGTCCCGACAATACTCCGATAGCTTAGAAAACGCTCACAATAAAAATGAACAAGACAATACAATTGAATGAAAATGAAGATATGATTTGCTTCTGACATTTATTGTTCGCTGTTTCTTTTAATTTCGATATTCCATTTATTATTTATTGAGTCTTCTATCCAGAGCTTTCAATGAGAATATTTTTGAAATGTTATATTATGTCGTCATATTTCACCTGTTGTTTGATTTTAATAAAGCTTGCTTTTATGGCTTCTGTAAGTGTTGCCAGCCACCATCAATGTAATTTATGAGACGGTAAAGAAGAGTAATTCTGCTTATTAATTTTACGCGGGCGCGTTCCGAGGTGCGGTTTCCCGGCTTACATGACTCAAGCTCTTTAATCACGTCTCCATGTTTCATTTCACGAAAAAGCGCCATTATTTAACCTCGTGGCTTTTGACTCACCTTTCAAATCAATCAATAAAGTCCAATATTTTTTTGCTCAGTCTAAAACAGATCATTTATTTCAATTAGGCCATAAAAAAGAGCTTTGCATGTCAAATTGACATTAAAAAAATGCTTGTACAAGGAAATGAAATTTAATCTAGTTGTTTCAGTTTTACTGAAACACTTATTGAAACCCGAACCCTTTACTATTTCATTTAAATAAAATTCTATTTGAAAGAATTTAAAAATCGATACCGTCGGGATGTAACTGCTGAATTGCCCATCAAATAAACCCCTTATCGACTCATTTTCTTTCCCCTTTCACCGAAGAAATGCGCGACTCTGTAATGGCACCGCGTTTAGGGTTTGCCCATTGTTTTCGTGTTACGTAACGCGTTAGTTTGCGTTAATGTAGTTTACTTAGAGAACGGACTTGCGGGGTTTGGATTGTGATAACAATAAGGGGAGCGTATTGGAGTGCACGCGACTTCACCCTGTTTTGTGATAGTCGTCAGGTAATTATAACATAATTCACGCAACCCCAAACGAGGCGCACACGAAGCAGTCAGTTGCTTGTTAAAACATCTACTAACATGTACATGTTCGTAGATTTTAATTGGGTAAAAAGCAGTCGTTTGTCATTTTGTTTTACAACGTATTTTTAATAACAATGTGGTGTAATGCGGTATCAGCGAGGGTATACGCAGTACGTAGTAAACATTTAATTAGTTGAATTTCGGTACATTTTCGTGAGAGTTAGAATCACGCGATATAATGGGGCCTTTTGTTTGGGCCGCGGTCGTTAGGAGCCCTCCTAGTTTAAGTGATAAATTACACGTAACAATTAAAAAGTTACGTGGGTCCACGCTCAGCCGTTACTAATGTACTCTCGAAATGTTAAAAGAGGTGTAAAATTATTGTGTGTATACATGTTAAAATACTAAACATCTCGACATTTTAAAATGGTGAGAGCTGAAAAACGAATTGTGTTTTTTTTACTTTTATTTAAATGGAAATTTTATGCTGCCAAACAAAGTAAAATAAGTTTTTACGGGCTACTGGGGCTGTGCCTATCGCGTACTGATAACACTGATTTACAATCGTACGTGTTGCCGAACTTTCCTTTCAGTATTCCGGTCAAGGTTAAAAAGTTTTTTTGAAGGTTTAGGCCGAACAGGGCTAGCACAGGCACTATTTCAAGTTTAGCTACAAAAACAATTTAAATATTTATACTTAAAGAAAAATCACTGACATTTACAACTTGGCGTCAGAAAAACTATTTGCCGCAAAGCCTTTGAAAATTCAAAATATTGTTTTATGACACGCAACGTTATCGCTCACCCTTGACACATGAAATTACAATATAAATCATATTTAAAATAAAAGAAAAACAGATTTTGTACACTTTCAGCTTTTAAAAGCAAAACGTGACTCGTAGACATAACGCTACAGCGGTGCTACGGTGCTACGCCGTAGAGGCGCTACGATAAATCGTATTTAATTTATATTGTTGTATTATCGCTATGTGTGCTGTTATTTGATTACAGCAATTTAGTTTGAGCTTAGATTAAACGTTCGAAATTAAAGCGTATCAGAAAAAAGAATGAGCAAATTGCGTGGTAAAAGTTCTTTGTTTTGTTTATAGTGAAAATTTAGGCATAATTCACATTTAAGTAGTGTTAAATATTCTGAATAGGTTTAGCTTTTCAAGGCTCTCACTATCAGTATAAATGAATTTTGAGATGATATTAGAAGAAAAACATTTTCGAAGATTAGAAGGTACATAACGTGGATTGAGTTGTTCTGAAATACCATATAAAATATTATTATACATCATACAAATGTGTAACAATAATCACCACACATTTACCACAAAGAAACACATTTCAACAGACATTAGCGATGATATCTCAATACATTATCTGGTTGTTCATAGAACCGAGAACATACTGAAAACTTCTTTCAGTAATATTCTTAAACCTTTTACTTACAATACACACTACTGTCACATTAAAATGATTGAGTTTACACTTAAGAACGGTGTGCTGTAAACTTGTAAATGAAAAAACAAAACGGCCAAGTGCGAGTGGACTCGTAATGCCAAAGGTTTTGTACAAACTTGGGACATGGGCGATCGACTGTTGCAACGTGTCGCGGGTTCGATCCCCACACGGAACAGATATTTGTATGGCCTACAGATAGTTGTTTCGGGTCTGGCTGTTTGTGTATGTGAGTTTAAATGTTTGTAAACGCACCCACGATACAGGAGAAATTCCTAGTGTGGGGCAAGTTTCTTTTTTAAATAAAAAGTTTAGTAACAGGGTCTTGTTGACACCTTTTGACTGCAGAACCCAACAAAAGTACATTAGTACGTTCTCAAATGAAAACCTCTGGCATTTTGCCTATAGTTCTTAATATGTAAGGCTTTATGGCTTTCATCGTGCACGAGTTTAATTTCATGTTTTATGTTTATTACAGTGTGACCACGCTACCGAACCGTTGGAAATTTCAAGCTAGGATCGCAAAGCACAGTGTGCAGAAGGACCATCCTTATCCTTACTATAATGTTATGAAAGCGAAAGTGAGTATTGTTTGTTACGTCTTCACGCCTAAATGGCCAAACCGATTTTGATGAATTTTGGCACAGAGGTAGTTGGGACCCTGGAGATGGACATATATACTAAAAAAAGTGAGAAAGGGGGAGAAAGAGAGAAGAAAGTGGAGAGTTAGGGGGAAAGTTAGTAATTGATAAACGAAAAAATGGTTTAAAATTGAGTTCTTTGTATCAGTTAAAGAGTTTCACTATTACTTCTGCCTATCGATCCGGTTGTTAAGTACTGATGCGTCTTTTTTCTAGTAATGAATATGCATTTTTTTTTAATTTATGTTATAAGGCTATTGAAATTGATAAAAAAGGTCAATAAAATATTGCTGAACATCTTTCAGTCTCTTTTTTTTATTATAAAAAACATTACCAAACGCTAACAATTTCTTCTGTATCTGAATTTACAAAAAAGATTGCCTACATACACAAACATTCAGATCCGAAACAACTAGACAATAATATTTATTGGAAAATATCATATTTGATACTGCTTAGTCAATATCCCAGCCGCTGTGACAAATATGCTGTCAATTTGATCCTTCAAGATTTCCTGTAATATCTCTTGTGAAAGTAAACCTTCTGGCATTTTTGTTTAACTAG
The DNA here is from genome assembly GCA_958449745.1 of Ochropleura leucogaster. NCBI lineage: Eukaryota > Metazoa > Arthropoda > Insecta > Lepidoptera > Noctuidae > Ochropleura > Ochropleura leucogaster. Next base: position 13,977,198 of record OY288206.1, on the reverse strand, counting down.
AATATTCTAGATTATATGGATATATAGGTACAATAAACATGCTGATTCGTTTATTGCTAGCCATCAGTCGGGACTTGGATTTTCTTTTTTGTCGTTCAAAAACAATTTGATTCGTTGACGCCATTTTCATCATAAACTGTTTGAACCAAAGTTTATTCTTATTTGTCGTTCAATTTTGTGGCAAAGTTTTAAGAGATGTGTAAAATACCTTTGAACAAGTGTCACAAATTAATTGGAATCTCTCCATTTCACGTTGTGTCACCTATCATTACCGTGATGTGGATTAGTGCATTTTTGTTTTGATTTTAAAACGCCTAACCTCTCTGTTTCTGCAACTGCAACTCTAAACAACTCACAACAAATCCTTACTAATATTATCCTTACTAATTATTAATATTATAAAAGCGAAAGTGAGTTTGTTTGTTTGTTACCTCTTCACGCTTTAATGGCATTTTTGATGAATTTTGGTACAGAGATAGTTGGGAACCAGGAGACGGACATAGGCTAATATTTTTTTGAAGAAAGTGGGATGTGAGGGAGAAAGAGGGAAGAAAAGGGAAAACTTAGCGTTGCTAGTACAAATCAAAAAGGCGCAAGAGGAACTGTGTTACCCCAAATTTAACGCGGGCGAAGCCGCGGGCGAAAGCTAGTATATTCATAAAAAAAAGAAAATGTTGTAAAGAAACACCAGTTTTTTCTTATAAAACCCAATAAAAACAGTTCAAACTAAACGAATCCAAACTTTATATCCGTAATGAACTCGCAGAAGTCATAAAAAACAACATTGTAGATTGCACAGTGCAGTTTATTTACAACAACAAACTACCCAGCATCGTGACGTTTATTGAGACGATTGTGTATTTATGTACTTTTAATGGCGTCGCACATTACGCGCACACTGCTCCCGGCGACGACATTAGCAAAGAAAACATCACAATTGATGTTATTTATGCCAATCGTAGCACTATTATGCCGATCTTGGAAAGTTTTTATTGCTTGCGCGCCTTATCCTCTACTGAACCGTACTGGAATTATTAGTGATGTACCTAATTGTTAGTAGTTTAGTTGGTACATAAAATACAACTACTAATAACGCTACGAGAGCACCAAACTCGTGGCCAAATTTTGGGCTGAATCAATTTATACTTTCATCGACATACTAAGTAAAAAAACATAAATATTTTATGAATATAGTAAGTAATCAATTTCGTATTTAATTGAAAAAGGCGGCTTAATATTATAAGCGTCTCAATTGTGTTCAGTCTAAGTTTTTTTTTCTTATCAAACTGGAGCATGATTGCCTGTAGAGAACACTCTTCGTTAATCTTCTTTGGAAGATCCAGCAACAACATATTTGCAGAGAAAACATCACAAATTCACAGTTGATCTTTTTATGCCAATCGTAACACTATTGTGCCCATTGGGAGAATTTTTTATCGCTTTTTATTGTGAATGGCGTAAATGCTGGTAGCTTAGTTACTCATAGTACATTTATACTTCATACTTAAATCATAGGCGCGGGTCTGAGGACGACGAGCATTGGGTAGCTCATCGTCCGTCCGTCTAGTGACACCAGGCTATGTCGACGGCACCTTCGTATTCCACGCGCGTCAGAAAAGCAGAGGGACTTGCCAGGGCCACTGCCTGCCGGGTCGCGGGTTGTACGAAAGAAAAACAACAGCCCTAGCACAAAAGCAGGAAGATGAATGGGTTTTAGTTAAATTCTGATACTCCCCCCTCCCCTCCCGGCTCCACCCAGAGCAGGGGAAGTTATGTGATGGTTGGAATGGGTGGATGGATATGGAAAAAGAAAAACAACTGCCTTAATCAACGTCATTCTCCTGCACTTATCTTGAATTATTAGGCGTCTACACAGCATATCTCCTTCTTCTTATTTCTGTTTTGTCTTTATAGTATATAAAGAAACTGTTTTACATAAAACTATATATCATGAATACCTATTTCCTATACTGAATGATGACTAAATTGGTTTGGGTCTCCCTAAAAGATTATACACAACTGTTACCTTCGAAAACAAATTCAGGTTTTTTTCTTTAATTCCTCCGTAATTTTCACTATAACTGAAACGTGAGTCAAACATTCATTTTGTATAAACAGAAAAAGGAGAAATATTCAGGGTCGATAGCTTAACCCGGTAATTATTTTTTTCAAATGCTTTCTGTTATGCACCCTGCACCTACTTTGTTTTCTCTCTGCATCACCCTTTTTTGGGTTGGGAAATCATCAAATAATTTCTCAGCGAGGGAGTGTCAGACTTGTGCTGGCTAAAACCCACCCATGTTCCTTCTATTGCCCTTTATTTTCCGGGGCCGCGGTATCACTTTCGAACAACCCGAAACCTCGGCAGGCGGAGGCTCTGGCAAGCCCCTCTGCTTTGCTGACATCTCTTTGAGGCGCGCGTGAAACACTGACGCGTCTGCATCACCGTAAGGTAGATTGATAGAAAATGTCCAAGGTATTAAGTCCGCCTTTGTAGAGTATTGTTTATACATTTGCATATTTTTTTTAATAAATAATTAATTAGAGTGGCACTCATATAAGAAAACTAGCTTTCGCCCCTGTTAAATTTGGGGTAATAGAGTACCCTTTGCGCCTTATTGATTTGTAATAGCAACGCTAAGTTTTCCCTTTTCTTCTCTCTTTCTCCCTCACATCCCACTTATTCAAATAAAAATTATAGCCTATGTCCGTCTCCTGGTTTCCAACTATCTCTGTACCAAAATTCATTTCAAAATCGGTTTAGCCATTAAAGCGTGAAGAGGTAACAAACAAACTCACTTTCGCTTTTATAATATTAGTAAGGATATGAACTTTAAACAGAGTCAGTTAAGGACTCAAATTTGACACCTGTTTAACAAAAACTATTAAAATCATAACATTCGTTTATTGGTATTGTGACTCAGAAAATAATTGTACACGTTAAGCACCTTTTAAGACCATGAGTTGCAGAAATGTTCGAGTTTAGTACAACAGGCCAATAAATAGCTTTTGATTGCTAGTTATTCCGGTTCCTTCATAGACTTCGTAACCTGTATAGGAATGGATGTTTTTTATGGTTATTGCGAAGAGTATTAACGTTTGTATAGGACGCCAAATATGTATGGGGCTATATTCGTCGCAAATGTATAGAATGACTTTTGTCATAAAGTGTTATATTTTGGGAACATTATTATGCCCATATAAACTTATACTTTGTTCTTTTTGTATCAAGTACGTGATAACTTCAAATATACGTATATTGTGTTTGTCATTTATTTATATTTCAGTTTGTGGCATTATAATCATCAACTTTTCTCCCTTGTGACATTTACTTGAGGTTGAAACAACAAGTTTTATTCTTGCAATCTATACAGGCAAACGTCATACTTATATTTAACTCTATCTCTATCATAATTTTCTTTCATAACATTACAATTACTCTTTCATTACTCTGCATGAAACATCTGATCAGTCAAAAAACGGCATCATACCAGGCTGTATCTCATGTACCGTGATAGTTGAAATTGTTACAGACGACGTATTTCTGTTGCCGCTGTACTAAAAAATACTAAAAAAACAGAAGAAAATAAATATTAGTTGTCTGCTATACAACAAGCATGTTTTTTGCCGTTTTTATAGAAAACTAGCTTTCGCCCGCGGCTTTGCCCGCGTTAAATTTGGGGTAATACAGTTCCCCTTGCGCCTTATTGATTTGTAATAGCAACGCTAAATTTTCCCTTTTCTTCCCTCTTTCTCCCTCACATCCCATCCATTTAAAATAAAAAGCCTATGTCCGTCTCCTGGTTCCCAGCTATATCTGTACCAAAATTCATCAAGATCGGTTTAGCCATTAAAGCGTGAAGAGGTAACAAACAAATTCACTTTCGCTTTTATAATATTAGAAAATGGTACGGAAACCTTCGTGTGCGAGTTTAATTCCTCCGGTTTTAGGGTTCCGTGCCTCAAAAGAAAAAACGGATCCCTAATTGGATCACTTTATTGTCCGTCTGTCTGTCTGTCAAGACCTTTTATGCTGTGAAAAAATCAACCCAAAAGTAGCAGTTGCAGCCAAAAGATATCTTCCAAGTTTATACGAAACCATCGGTGCGCAAGTTTGACTAGCTATTGGCCGGTTTTTTTTTCGATTGTTCCAGATTCAAATCTACAAAAAACTCGCCTGATATAAATCAGCCAAGCATCCACATACGGACGCCATATTTTATCGCAACTTCTGCACCCCTTTACCACACCTTCGTCATCGTAATTATCCCAAAACCAATGCTACAGATGCTATCAAACCGCAACGTGTTTACATCTAAATTTGGCACAAAAAGGCATACGCCAGGGATAAAGGCGGAGAAAATACTTGGCACACCACAAAATCTATGGGATTTGTTTATTTCCCATGTTAGGATAACTACAGACCCTTGTTTCAAAAGTTATGGCGACAGTAAAATAGTGATATCTATTGGTACTAAAGCTTTGTCTGAAACGGATTTGGAGATACAAAGGTTTTAGTTTAATAAAATCTGTTGTTGTCTTTCGGTATTATTTGTTTGTCGGGGTTTCAGGTTTTGGTTTCTTTTTTTTTTAGGGTATATAGAATTCTCAGGTGGTAATACCTGTTGGCAGTTTATGGTTTCTAAGAGAAAATGCTTAACCCGAAACTGCACGCGGTCAAGATCTATCATAGGTGTCACTTTACTATTTACGCTTAGTATTATATTTATATTGAAGATTATTAATGAGCGTTCTTAAAAACTCACTGTATTTTTCAACATGCGTTTTTACTTTAATCATTAACTGCCCAAAAAATTAACCATTTTACGAAAACTTTTCAAGTAATGGAAATTAAGCTCCCTTTAATAAACTTGGAAAGAAGATGCCCGTGTTATTCTTAAACAAGAGTTCAATGTTGCCAGGATAATGAATATTTACGACGTTCTGGCAACCCCAAAGTTACGCACCCTTATCACGATGCACAGAGGGTGATATTATAGGGCATGAGTAAGATACAGGGCCGAAGGGCGATAGGACAATGTACGAGAAAGAGGCTCGTTAAAGTTTAAATGTAAGTGTACTTGCTACGAGTACTTTTGAAAGAAGTTTTTTTAAGGGAAATAAAATTAAATAGATGGTACGTATTTGTTGGGGAGCGAAGGGAAGAGGGCAACATTTGTGTTTTAACAAGGAAATTCCTTCATGGAGGTATTTATTTCGACTTCTTTTGGGATCACCGGGAAATAAATAAGAGTTGCTTCAAATAACCCGTCAAAAAATTCGTCAGTCTGATAGCAAAACCTGTCAGAACTTGGAGCTTGGATTACGTAAAGATGTAACTTCTAAGAGCATCTTTATCATCAACCTACATCAGAATACTGCTGGTCCGGTCGCTCTCAAGGCACCCTATTTAAGTTCTAACGCCTGAGCAATACCTAATAGCTGCAAGTAGGTTAAGTAACCCTTATTGTAATTATTCATTATTATATGTGTCTGTCTTGTTGACACTTTTACTTGCCCTTTAAACCACACGTTGTTAACACCGAACTAAAATGATATTTACCTGCATCGATAATACCCACTTAGTAATGTTGTAACTTACTAGCAAATAATACTTGTACAATAAGTCTATACTAAACGTACATTAACCAAAAACCTTTTAATTAAAAACAGGACACCAGACATACAACTCCACAATTAAATCTCCATAATGAGGACCCTTCCCCATTAAAACTAGGCGGCAGACTCAAATCATCCAGTCCTTAAATCAAGTACAAAACACAAGCCAGTCATGGCGTCTCCACCAATTAATGAGGGTACAGTCAGATCTTGCCGTTGGACCTTAACAATCTAGTGCGAACATAAATTGTGATAGAGGGCGCTTGGGGGCTTGTTTAATTTCACGACTGAATAAATCCAAATGTTATACCGCGGAGACCCCGGTTGCGTAGTGACGTTTCCATCTGTCCCATCCATAAAATTCTAGTGCTGCCCCTGCCGAAAATTACGGGAACTACGCTGTTATTAAAGTTTGGGCCGATATTTTTTAGTTGGTTTTTAAGTTTGATGGGGTACCCTTTTCTTTGTTCAAGGATTTTGTAAAGTTGTTTAGGTCCCCCATTTGTGGTGTAACTTTCGTTTACTCTGAATGTGATAATAAATAAATTAAAAAAAACATTTTATTTCATGCATTAATTAGTTGCTAAAAGTTTTACATTTGTGTGTAAAAAAATATATAAATAATAATAATTATGTAATAATAATTATGTATAATAATATTAAAAAAAAACAGTTGATACAAAATATTTATGTTTGTTTCCCTTTCACATAAGTTTTAGTTTTCTTTCACATCCCTATTTTTGTTTTTTCTTTCTGAATGTGATAATCATGCGGTAATAGAGGACCAAGAGCTTAACTTTCTCTATGGAGTACTGTGAGTAGCTAAATGTATGTGTACCCACTCTTATGTACACCTCTACCTAAATCTTTAGATATTACAAGTGTGTAGTTAAAGGAATACTATAACTATTATTTATTCTTAAAGCCTCATTACGTGTTCACGAAACATTTAAAATAGATCCGATTAAAATTAATAATATATTCCCTTAGGAAAAAGCCTCTTAGTCAGACAATGTCCGTTTTAAAAAACGGAAGATATTGTAATATTATGAAACTAAAAAAAACACAATTCTGCACACACAGACACACACGCACATAAAGTACAATATTTCAAGCACTAGAATACTTTTTCTAATTAAATTATATTTTTTAATATTATTAGTAAAAGGTTATCTGGAATGATCTACCTATCGAAATGCCTTGTTAGTTATCGCGTCAACAAATCCTACTATCCTACTAATATTATATATGCGATTGTTTGTCAAGATGGATAGATGGATGGATGGGTGTATGGATGTTTCTTACTCTTTCACGTCAAAACGGCTCAGCGGGAGCTTGACGAAATTTGGCACAGAGATTATAGTCTGGAATAACACAAAGGATACTTTATTTTCGATATCACGCGGACAAAACCGCATTCGCCAGCTATGTTATAATTTTAAGCTAACGCAACTCCGACCCAAGATATCCGCGCAGTTTTGAAACCTCTGTTTTATAACAACATTCAAATAAAACTGTTACGATATTTAGAGGTTAAGTTGCACGAAGAAAATATTCCAATATTTGTAACAATGGCACAATAAATTTATTCTTATTAAACCATACGTTAAATCAAATCAAATCAAATAATTTATTTCAATTAGACCATTACCGGCACTTTTGAATGTCATGAGAACAACAAAAAAAAGGATGCTGCTACAGTCCCAGTCACAAGACATAATAACTTGTGAAAGTAATGTAGTTGCCCATTCCAAAGCATAGATCTCTATGGAGAAGAATTGGCAAGAAACTCCATGGACACTCTTTTAAATCATAATATTTTACAAAACCATGGATACATCATTCATGTTGAGATCAAAAATACATGAATGTGAGAACGATGTAGAAAAACGAGCACATTAAGAGAGTCCAGAGTAAAAGCAAAAACAAGGGTAATCTATTAGATAAATAAATAAATTAAAACAAACCGTGGCGGCTAGTTACCATCAGTTGTAATCATCAATTCATATGTAACATACTAGTAAATAGTAATTTGTCTATCACATAAACCGTGTTTGGTTAATCCAAAGCCTGGAAACTGCCAGTAATATTAAGTATATTATTACATTCAATACATGAATAGAGTGGCACTCTGATACCTATTGATTCTATTCAATTCCCAGCTCTAGTCCATTTCAATGCCTATTGATGGATAGATATTAATTTAGTTGTGGACTTCTGTAAAGTAATTTAGGGTAGGAATTACCCAATTGAAATAAGGAACGAGCGACGTCACATTCAGAAAGACGACGCCCAATATCAAACATCCTTACTAATATTATAAAAGCGAAAGTGAGTTTGTTTGTTTGTTATCTCTTCACGCTTTAATGGCTACACCGATTTTGATTAATTTTGGTACAGAGATAGTTGGGACCCAGGAGACGGACATAGGCTAATATTTTTTGAAAAAAGTGGGATTTGAGGGAAAAAGAGGGAAGAAAAGGGAAAACTTAGCGTTGCTATTACAAATCAATAAGGTGCAAGGGGAACTGTGTTACCCCGAATTTAACGCGAGCGAAGCCGCGGGCAAAAGCTAGTATTTAATATGTTTGAAATTTTAGGATGTTATTTGTCTCCGTGATACCCAAATTCTACTTATAATATAATATTATAAATGCGAATGTTTGTGAGGATGGATCGATGTATGGATGTTTCTTACTCTTTCACGTCAAAACGGCTGAACGGATCTTCTTAAAACTTGGCTCAGAGTTAGATTATTAGATTATAGTCTGGAATAACACATAGAATACTTTTTATTCGATAATCATGCGGCCGAAGCTGCGTGCTTGTGTGAGACACACACAACACACAATGACACATCCAATGTGTTTTGTGTATGGTTGGCTCAAGCATTTGGAGTTTGGAAAAAACAAAGACAAAAAGAAGTCGGGCTCTGAATGATGATCCTATTCATCATAACATAAAGCCTGTATCCCAAAAAGGTAAGCCAGAGATGTACCCAATAGCAGATACTACAGCCTTTCAAGACATACGAGAATCGTTTTAGCATGTCGAACATGAAATTGCAAAAAATACCTTGCCATGTCGTTATGTTCACATTATTGTTTTATCTTATTAATTATTTGTTTTATCTCATTATCATTTATAACTTCGGGGAACATAATCATACATAATTATATGCATAACTAATTATTGGAAATTATAAAACGAACATTAATCAGCTTCGATATTAAAATGCGTATACACAGATGTTGCCATTTTGTAAAAATGCAATCGGAATATTACGTAGGTACTGAATAATAAATAAATAAATATCTTGGGACAGCTCACACACGGCTATCTGATCCCAAGCTAAGCAGAGCTTGTGTTATGGTAACCAGACAACTGATATACATACTTATATAATTTATAAATACATACATATTATAGATAAATCACACCCAGACACAGAACAAACAATCATGCTCATCACATAAAGTTTGTCCTGGGTGGGAATCGAACCCACGACCTCCGGCTCAGCAGTCAGGGCCACTAACCACTAGACCAACAGGCCCGTCATATATTTTGAATAATATTTTATAAACTTTTTATTTTGAATAAAATCACAGAATATTTTGAATAAACTCTAACATAACCAACTCGTTACAATGACAACAAATCCGCCTATTTAAATGATACATACATTCTATGTTCATTGATTCGGTGTGCCATTTTAAATTAGGTCAGAGAAAATGACACTATACTGTCATCATCATCATCACACAACATATGAAAAATATAGATATTTTTCAAATCGTAGAAACGAAAAAAAAAAACAGAATCAGGGAACTTAGTATCTTTACTTTTACGGGTTGTCGTTTTCACCAACCTATGAAATACTCGATCAATAGACAAACGGTTTCTTAAACAAAACGAATAAAAATCTCGAAAAGTTTTCAAAAGGGTCAACTTTCTGATCTATCTGTGCAAACACTAGATCCAAATGGAACCATAGATACTACAAACGCGACAATATGGCTCCCGCAATTTGTGCTGTTTGATTCCGTTTTCAATACGACCAAAACAATATCGGTATATTGAAGAGTGAACAAACTGAATCGCGTGTGCAATACAATACATGGGTTCCCTTATTGAATATTTGCTCAGCGGCCAACCGCGATCCAACTATAGTATCGTTGTCAGAATTTATATCGCATGAATTTCCCAACGTGTGTTTAAAGGGCGTCCATTAATTAATTGATAAACCCGTTTTATTTACACTGATTAATTTGTATGGTGTTCATTGGTGCTACTGAAATAGTACAAGTTGCGTAAATTGATCTAATTTAGTTAAACTCTAATGGCATGATTCCAACTCGTTGCGAATGGTTTACCGAAAATTAAATAACCTGCAATGTGTACCAGTACTCACTATTTTAATCATAAATATTATAATTTTTTTAAAAGACGTTGCCCCACACTAAGAATTTCTCCTGTATCGTGGGTGCGTTCACAAACATTTAAACTCACACACAGCCAGACCCGAAACACTATCTGTAGCCATACAAATATTTGTTCCATGGGATCGAACCCGCGACACGCAGCGCATCAGTCGATCGCTCAGCCACTGCGCTAACTGTGTCTTCAAACTTGTTGTCTAATAGTTTTTAATTACAGTGCACGGTGACAACTTTAGTAAATGAAACCGATTAATTTAGAACTGCAATTCCGCTGAGTATTTCGTTTAACTGGAGTTGAGGTTAAATAAATTTATCAAACGGACCTAGCCGATGTTACGATTGAAGTTATTCCACAGAGATTAACAACTATAAACGTTTCAAACGAAAAGGAAACGTACTTTTTTTGCAAAGCTCCTGAAGAAAAAACCAGCTTCATTTGCATTTCATTCGAGATATTATTAAATTAATGTACGAATATGTAAATAAGTAGTATGCTTATACCTTTATTCTGCTTAGCCAACACAGGACTCACAAATGTTATAACAACGGCTGCTAATTATGAAAAGCTATGGGTTCGCGTGCAGTCGCCGCGCGTAATTATGCTAATCTTATTAGTCAATCCACTTCGCCTTGCAGTTTTATGTTTCTGCACAAGCTCTGCATAGCGCACGTTTATAACTACTCCACTTTCTTTACTTCAATGGCGTGTAAGCCTGAACCATAATTAGCCATGCCATTATCGTGAGCATTAAACTATTTGAATTTATACCGCTCAGTATGGTTTCATTATTCAAAGTATGTATTTTTCTCTGCCATTAAAGCGTATAAAACCTTGCAATAACGAATCAAAGGTAAATCAATTCTTAACAGCGATTTTGTCGCACAAAAGAAACAATTTTTTCAATCGTCTAACTTTTACGACACAAAGAGTAAGTACGGATTTACAGCAAAAGCCCCGCCTTTCTAACTTAGAAAATTTCACTTAAGAAACAAAAGTACTCTAATAAAAGAAGAACAATCATAAAAAGAGAGATGTAAGAACGCGCTTTCTTAAAAAATATCGGCGACGGCGCTCGGCGGTCATTTGTACAAATGTACACCTTACCTACTGCTGGTTTAGACAGGCAACTTTAGAACTATACAGTAGTCACTAAAGTTGCTTACTTGTGTGCACACTGGTACTTTTGGAAATGCTTCCTAATATTATAAAAGCGAAAGTGAGTTTGTTTGTTACGTCATCACGCCTAAATTGCCAAACCGATTTTTATAAATTTTGGTACATAGCTAGTTGGACCCTGGCTAACTTACCCTAGGCTAATTTAAAAAAGGGAGAAAAAGGGGAGAAAGAGGGAAGAAAATGGGAGAGATTTTTTTTTGATCAACACGCGTATTATTAAACTTAGCGTTAGCCCAAAGTAACTATGCCATGCGGACGAAGTCGCGGGCGGAAACTAGTGTCACAATATTGTGCTCTCGCTTGTCTCGTCACGCAGACGAGACGTAGACGTTTCACAAACCTGGCGTGCTCTTTACTTACACGCAGCGAGTATATTACAAAAACGCCAGTATACTAAAACCTCTACACATTATTATATACCTTATAGTGAGCCAGTACAAAAATTCATAACACAATACTCTCATTCACAATGCCAGAAAAAAAAACAATATTCTCGATATTTGTTCATTATTATTTACATGCCTGCACTCATTGGCCCACACTGCAGTTATCGAGTACATTATTTTGTGGAGGTAATCAAGCCGTTAATTAATGAAAAAGTACCGCGTTCCAACTTCGGTAAAGCATACAGAGGATGAAGCATACTATAATAAACAATACAACATTGCGAATAAATATTGTTCTTTTAAAAAAATTCGAGTCAACGCTACTTGAGGTTTCGATAGCTAATAGGGTACATTCATGGCCTCGGGCGATGCCATTTGTGACGTTGCGTCACATATCACCAAGAACACATAATATCATAGTTTATGAAAAAAAACAAAAAGAAACATGCATAAATAAGTATTTTTATACTGGTAACCTTGTTTCATCAATTTGATTGACATATATGTATGTTGTTATCATTGTTTTGAGCCATTTTTTATGTACGCAAAGATATGTTATACCTTTTTTTTTTAGAAGATTAAAATGACGTGACTTACCGTGTATTGTCATCAAAACCAAATACACTTGAAAAAAAAACAACTCAATCTGACACCGGTAAGTGGGTCAAATTAAACTTATATTTTTTTAGCATAGTAACAAGGTGAAAGCTAATGAAAGCGTGTTAAAAACAAGCGCGCGTTTTTAGAGGGTGGCGTCTCTTTGCATGTCTTAGGGATACGTGGCCTGCTTGAAGCAACTTCATTCGGTTTTAGTTTTGTACCTACCTCAAAAGGAAAAACAAACTGAATCCTTAGGCGCGTCGCCCACACGATCAACAGTCGAGGCAAAATCGCGTTGGGGCGTGCCTCTTATGTGAGATTTTCTTTACAAATGTCGTGTGGGCGACGCGCCTAACGCGCCCGCGCCGCGACTCTTGGTCGTGTGGGCAACGCGCCTTAATATAGGATCAATAAATTGTCCATCTGTCTGTCTATCAAAACCCTTTATATCGGGGTTTTTTTTAATCTATATACTCAAGTCAGTGTCTACGCAGTCAGAAAGATATGGCCGTTTATGTTGTAAGTTTGTACGGAACCCTTATTGCGTGAGTCTGACTCACAATAGGCAGATATTTTCAGTTGCTTGAATGTGTTGTTAATGACCAAGAAGAGAAGAACCAAGAAAGAGCAAGCCGCTGGCAAAATGACCAAGAAGAGAGCAACCCTGACTGCTTGTATTTGTAGCTCGTCTGCTCAGTTCTTTCTACTGAGTTTGTTATCAAATAAAACGGACAACTTGTTTCACTTAATTACTTTATTTTAGGACAGTTTAAAATTGTAGGAAACGTAATTAAGGTGGAGTTTCCTTTCTAGTTTTATAATTATTCGTGATCAGACGTCAGGGCTTCCATTATGTGGCAGAGGGGCCTGCCAGGGCTACCGCCTGCCGTGGTTCTGGGTTGTTCGAAAGAGATACCGCGGCCTGGAACATAAAGGGCAACAAAAGAAACATGGGTGGGTTGTAGTCAGTACAACTCTGACACCCCCCCCCGCCGCTCCACCCAGAGCGGGGGAAGTTATTCGATAATTTACCACCCCAAAAAAAGGGCTACTATTACTTAAAGTAATACCTTTGTTGACTTAGAATAGAAAAAGATTTCTCACTAGCAAGTATTTAAAATAAATGAGTTTCTGCATCTCGTTATTTAAATCGGATTATCTTATCAATCTGTCTGGAGTTATCATAAATTTCACAAGTGATTTAGGAAAAATACTTTAAAGAAATAGCCAAAAAAAAATTTGGTCCGTAGGGTCCGTACATTTTTTTTTATTCAGATACGGAGTTGACAATAATTTCAAATTGATTTTGTACCATTAAACCAATAAATGGTTTGTATTGGTACTCACATTCGTTGCTTAATTTCTAAAAACAAGATACGTACGTATGAAACTGTCTATTGTGCATGCTGATATTTTCAACTTTTGTGGGCGACTGTACTTAAACAAGAAACAGTGAAATGATGATATTTGCAAACATAACATAAATAGTCTTTGCTTAGACTGATACAAGTAGTTACATCGAGGATCTGGTTACTATTTTCCCAACAGCGTCAACTTCACATCGGTGAAAATATGGCGGCATACGCGCGGCTTGCCCGCGCCTATATTGCCGCATATATTGGAAAAAAAAACTAAAAGAATATGTTAAGTAACTTCCACTGTCTCTCTTAATAAATCTGTAGGTGAAAGCTAAAGGACCTTAAGTCCATTTTTTGTCATTTTTGGGTTTTAAATGATTTTTATTCAGAATACCCGAATTGATCAAATGGTAAAAGACATTAAGTCCTACAGCCGCTAATTTCGCAGATTTAGAATTATAAATAACATTAAGTCCCTAGACGTGAAAAAGTGAAAGATCGTATGGTTACTTAATATTATTTAAACAATAAATAGGTATAGGTAAATGTTAAATGATTGTATGTGGGAGTTAATGTTAATATATTAATTCAATATAAATTCAACCACACACTGCATTTTAATGTGCTCATCCAATTCTGCATATATACCCACTTTGTATTATAGCACAATTTTGGAAGCTAAAGCAGCTACAATACAAAAGGTGACAAGGCTACCTAACCTATGTTTGTCAGACTGGTTGTCAAAAAGTCTTACTAAAAAATTACTTCACTTAATCAAAGCACTTTAAATGTAAAGCAAGGGTATATAGCACACTCCATATGAAGAAAAACTGGCTCCCAAAATACAGGTTTTTTACCTAGTTTCTAATTTCTAGCTCAAAATTTGCCTTACCTGTTATTTAGGAATTCCATTTTTGTGTATTTATATGGCTATGCTAATAAGTTAATTTATTATTATAATTATATGATGGATCGCAGCGAGTAGCGAAAAGACTGTTTTTTTTTAATCTTCGATAACTATCGTAGAAACAGCCTATTATAATTTTCACAGAATTAGAAACCCGTTAGGTTTCATTTCATACCTTTCCAAAAAACATATTTTTTTCATCTATTTTCTTTTATCAGCAAACCAACACAAAATTAAAGTGTCGTCTGTTAGGAACCCTGAAAATTAATTTCAGAGCTGGCCAAGCGAGGCTAAGCTTTGGATAATTTCATCCTCACTAATCCTACTATCGTTGGTTAACTTGCTTTGATCGTGAACTCTGTAAAAGGCGCAATTTCTTTCATATTAATTTTAAAATAAGGTTTTATGATTTTTTTTTTTCTTTTAGAAGTTAGAGATATTATCTGTAGATATTTTAAACTGACGAATAAGCGCGGGGTGTTAATGTGACGTAAATCCATTAATATCTTCTAAAATATAAAATTCTCGTGTCACAGTTTTCGTTCCCATACATTTGATTTGTTCAGATGCATTTACCGACCTTTCACTACTAAATTGTCCTATATCAAAAATATCTTCGGTCAACAAACTAGCATTTTTCAAATTTGATTCTTAAAGTCTTACATAAACAGCACAGTTTACTCTCTCCGTTCAGGTAAAAGGTATAATAACGTTGTCGGATTAAGCCGTGTTTAAAACTAACATATTCATAAGGCTTAGAATTAAGTTAGTTTGGGAAGGACCCGCTCTCTCGTGGCTTTCGGTTTAAAGATTAATTATGATATTATTTTTATAGTGCTTGGTATTTTTAATTTGGTATACATCCCTGTAATTGTTTGAGTCGTAATATTTTTCAATCCTTACTAATATTATAAAAGCGAAAGTGAGTTTGTTGTTTGTTACGTCTTCACGCCTAAATGACTAAACCGATTTCGATGAATTTTGGTTTAGAGATAGTTGAAACCCTGGAGACGGACATAGGGTTTTTTTTAAAGTGAGAAGTGAGAGAGAAAGAAAGAAAAGGGAAAACTTAGCTTAGTTATTACAATAAATAAGTCGCAAGGGCAAAAGCTAGTTAAAAATAAACAAAAGACAACATGTTTTGTACCGAGTTATTTAACGAAACAAAGCCGTTAAAATACATTTCTCTTGTCATAAAAAACTAACACAAACACGAATCCCATATTCGCCTCACGACGGCATATGATTTCCCGAGCACTCGGGGGGCTGGATGTCACACCAATCCTCTTATTTCATTTGTCAGGGTGACGCGAAAAATGTCCACGACCGCTGACAATACGCGATCTGTCAGCCCTCGGCAACACACACAGACAGACTGGATGGATCAAGACTGATGGCTTTATCACCGCTTTAGGTGCCACTTTTTGTCACTTGATCGGTCAACTCTGTTTACATTTCGCCAACTTCATCAAAACGTTAGCCCTAATGGATGTCCGCATGTGCGAACAAATCACGGACGCCATTTTTGTTTTTCCATGTGTTGGCGGATTAGGGGTTCTCGAGATAAAAAGACTGTAAGAGTACACTTATCCAAAAGGCAAAATCTCTCTAAACCTACTAATACAATGAAATTGAATAGCGTAAAGTAAATTTAATCAATTCTGATAAATTGTTAGTGTCAGATTCTTATTAACGGGAGACGAACCCTTACGAATTGTAGGCGAAGGCGAGGGAGAAGCTGGGGGCGAGGCGGGTTGGGGGTCACCAATTAACGCACGTATTAACGTGGGCTCACCGGGTCCCGTACTATTTGGGCGCGGATCGTGTCTCGCTCAACAATTCCAGGGACACGAGACGGGATTTGCTTAAATTCACGGAAGACCCTCCCACCATTCCATTTTAATGGTATTCCATTGTGATAACTGATGGAATACGTTTTGCGTCAAGTATGTTTCATTCGTTTTATATGATGTCAATTTTCATAACTTTAAACCATTTCTTTGCGAGTTTTGTAATCAAAAACTTTCAAACGTAAATTAAATAGCATTTAATACGGATATTTCTAGGTTTTGAATATTCAACCAGATCATTTTAAATCCACAAAGATTCACTTAAAGAACTTTATTCAGAATTCGAAAATTAATTCAAAACAATTCAGTTTTCACAAATTAAATCCAAGATGTTACACGAAATATGACCACTATGATCGTATTTCAACAAGACCGCCATAATGAAAACATAATTATTAATTATCTTGTCAAATTAAATCTCCGTACGCGGTGCGTTGTTTGTAATTTCATTAAGGGTATCATGTAAAGCAGTAATTTCGTTAAATAATTGTTTCCATAGAATTTGTTCGCGTTTATTAAAGGCCATAGATTTGTCGGGTGGCTCCGGTGAAATTACGCGAACATTATCCCTAAATTACTGACGCTAATATGTAGGAGAGAGACTCGACTACTCGAATATGCTGCTGACATTGAATTTTACTAAAAGCGTTTTACCCTCATGAGCGCACTTAATGAGATTTGGGGTTTATTTCCTGAAAAATTGTTACTCGTAAAAAGATGATTGATAAAATGGAATGAGTTTTAAAATGACTGCCGTGTCGGGTAAAAAGTGTTGTCACTCATTTTATTCCCTAGTGACGGAAACAGCTTTTTATTATTCGTTTCCTCCTCTCCGTCCGACGATGCAAAGTAACGAATGACGTGTTACAGTAAAGTCGAATTATTTTACATTTTAATAAACCAAAAGTGGGTTAAAAATAAAACCTGAATAAGGTACCCTCCGAACTTGGGAGGACGGCGGAAAAAATGGGTGGGAGCAAGAAGAATAATGAGGAGGTAGTTGGTCCATGTGTAATAACTATTTAGCTACATCCGGTTAGACTGAAAGCCGACCCCAATTAATAGAATAGAATAATTCACTCACACACACTCTTTAAAAAGTGTTCATTTATACCTTTATGGTGTACAATATTAGTTACAAAGGAAATAAATGAAATAGTAATACTAATTGCAAAGGTAAATATACTATATATATGCAATCTATAATAATAATTTAGTGTAAATGACTAAAATAATAATAATTTAGTGTAAATTACTAAATTTATGGTGTACAATATTAGTTACAAAGGAAATAAATGAAATAGTAATATTAATTGCAAAGGTAAATATACTAATGCAATCTATAGTAATCATCATCATCATCATCAGGCTATATTAGTCCACAGCTGGACATAGCCCTCCCCTAATGAGCGCCATAGCGCCCTGTCTTCAGCTTGCCGCATCCGGCATCTGCCTGCAGTCTTTCTTAGATCGTCATCCCACCTGGTCGGAGGGCGTCCTACACTACGCTTGCCGAGTCACGGTTTCCACTCAAGAACACTATAGTAATAATTTAGTGTAAATAACTAAAATATGTGCAAAAAACAAAAAATGCGTAAAAAAATCATCTATATCGCTGTCAATAGGAAAAGTAGCAGTACTGCCACGTTGGATGGCAATGCTGATTCTTTGACTAAAATAAAGGCAAGCCTTCAGATCAGTCAGCAAAGCAGAGGGGCTTGCCAGAGCCTCTGCCTGCCGGGGTTGCGGGTTGTTCGAAAGAGATACCGCGGCCTCGGAACGTAAAGGGCAACAGAAGGAACATGGGTGGGTTTTAGTCAGTACAAGTCTGACATGCCCCCCCGCTCCACCCAGAGCGGGGGAAGTCATTGGATGATTTCCCACCCGAAAAAAAAAAAAAAAAAAAAAAAAAAAAAGCCTTCAGATCATGTGAAGAGTTGACTAACCGCTTTGCGATATTCCGAAAAACACTCGGACCCCAATGCCCTAGTGTTTCAACACCAAACGGCTCAAACATATAACTATCAATTAAGTTATTATACAAAAAAGGGCAAACAGGAAAATTTTCTTAATCACCTAAAACAAACAACCTATCTAAGACCGTGTCTAAAAATAGGAACCAGAATGAAAAGCACACATAAACCATTTAATTGTGAAGTTGTGTCATGTTTCGCGGCATTAAAATGTATGTGTCAAACAAATTAAGTTCTTTCAGTGTTACGCATGAAACGAACAAAGTTGGAAGTGCTGAGTTCTGTCGCGGTTGGTGGTCGCAACTCTCCCGATACGAGTCTCTGAGACTAGCTTTGGTACGCTCGAATGAGCCTATACTGAAATGGGAATTGAATTAGAAAATTGCTTAGAATAACGGGTTAATTTTAGAACTGGGGCTCTCACGCATTGGTTGTTTACGTCGTTTATTTAAAGACTTGTTTAGGTGAAATAGTGTTTTAGTCACTTTTCCGGAAGTTTAGTTTGGTAGCTTGCTTGAATCCAATCCAATTCACCGATGAATAACCTCCACTCGACGTGGGTGATTTTAATCCTTGATTCTTTATTAAACCACTGATCTCCTTTATATTTAACGTTATCAGGCTCGTTACGGACCATGTGCGGGAATTTTAGGGATATGCAAGTGATATGAAAGTGTCAACAAGAGAGACACATATTATAATAAACTAGCTTTTGCCCGCGGCTTCGCTCGCGTTGAATTCGGGGTAACACAGTTGCCATTTCTTGATTTTCAGGTACCAGCTACCTGTAGTTTTTGCCCTTGCGCCTTATTATTATTATTTTTTTTTTTTTTTTATTATTGATAGGCTCGCGTTTGACCACTATCTCACCTGATGGTAAGTGATGATGTGGTCGACAATGAAGCACGCTTACCTAGAAATAACCTATTCACTCTTGACTTGAAGACCCCCAGGTTATAGCTGTCAGGAAATACAGACTCCGGCAGGGAATTCCACTCCTTAGCAGTACGCACAATGAAGGTATTCCCAAACCGTTTAGTGCGTGTGGGTGGGATGTCTACCATATAACGGTGGCGCATCGCCGTACGTCTTGTAGTCCTGTGATGGAACGGGCTTGGCGGAATTAGGCTGTGCAATTCCATCGCACACTCTCCGAAATGTAACCGATAGAAAACCGAAAGGCTGGCAACGCGCCGGCGATGCTCCAGGCTCTGGAGCTTTGACTCAACCAGCGCGTCGTTGCCGATGAGCCTCTTGGCTCGTTTCTCTATACACTCTAGCGCTTTAAGCTGGTATTTGGCGGATCCGTCCCAGGGATGAGAACAGTATTCCACACACGATCGAACTTGCGCTTGATATAAGTTCAGCAACTGTTCCGGTGTGAAATACTGTCTCACCTTTGCTAGGATACCCAACTTCTTAGCAGCCAGTTTAGCCTTAGCCTCGATGAACGGACCAAAATTGAGGGTAGATGTAAGCGTTACACCAAGAAGCTCAATATGGTCGGTAATTGGCACGGTTACATCACGAAAAGAAGGAGCAGGTTGAAATTCACTCCTCTTTGCGGAGAACAGACACGCCTGGGTCTTAGCAGCATTGAACTTGACCAATTTGGCATCTCCCCAATCGGAGACAGCCCTCAAGGACAAGTTCAACCGCTCAACCATGGCCTCGCGAAGAGACCGGATCTGAGACCCACTAGCCCCTGCGTTGGACGTATATCTCTCAGCAACAGTGCTGTCGTCTGCATACCCAAAGGTGCCGGGCACTAGCAGACTGTTAATGTGCAGCAAAAATAAAGTTGCTGAGAGAACCGACCCCTGAGGGACCCCAGCATTAATAGCCAATTGGTCAGACGAGCAGCCATCTATGACCACTCGAATGGACCGATCCCTCAGGAAGTCCGCAACCCAAGTACAAAAACCAGCGGGTAGACCGAAAGAAGGAAGCTTTTTAATAAGGCTTTCATGCCACACCCTGTCGAAGGCCTTAGAGATGTCAAGGGAAACGGCAAGCGCTTCCCCGTGTTTCTCAATGGCCTCACTCCAAATGTGAATGGCATACGCTAGAAGATCCCCAGTGGACCGGTTTCGGCGAAAGCCGTATTGTCGGTCACTGAGGATGTCATTGGATTCTAGGTATGCCAGGAGTTTACCATTCAGTACACGCTCCATAGTCTTACAGAGTATGGACGTGACTGAAATGGGCCTGTAGTTGGCCGGGTCAGCTCGACTGCCCTTTTTGGGCACGGGTTGCACGTTAGCTTGCTTCCAAGCTTTCGGTACTTTTCCAGTCTCAAACGAGAGGCGAAACAGGCGCGTCAAGATTGGAGACAATTCAGGCGCGCACGTTCTAAGTACAATTGCCGGAATCCCGTCGGGACCACTAGCTTTGTTCACGTCAAGATTACGCAGCACCCTACGGACGTCCTTCTGGTGGATGCGAATGTCCGACATACTCGTCTCGCATCCAGCAGGAGAGGCCGGGGGGCTTGCGTCGCCGCTGTCAAGACGTGAAGATTCCGCAAAAAGAGCGGCAAATAAATTTGCTTTCTCTTCAGCGGAGTGGGCCAGTGACCCGTCGGGTTTAAGCAGTGGTGGAAGTGAGGGGCGACAGAAGTTCGATTCGACCGACTTAGCCAGGGACCAGAACGCTTTACTACCAGCCGGGTATGAAGCAAGTTTGTTCCCAATTCGGCTAACGTGGTCGAACCGAGCTTTCCGCAACACCTTCTTGCAGGACTTGGCAGCCCTATTGAAGGCCCTCTTCTTCTGACCTACATCATTTGCTTTGCAGTTTCGAGCATCGACCCAGGCCAGGTACGCCTCATGTTTAAGCGCTTCAGCGCGATTACACTCGGCGCCGAACCATGGTCGAGCTTCGCTGGACATCGTTAGGTCAGAGAATGGAATGTAGTACTCCATCCCCTGTCCTAAAACGTCCGTCACAGCGTCTGCGCACGTCGAAGGGTCAGTTGAAGAAAAGCAAGAAGGCTGCCAAGGATAACATGCGAAGAAAGATCGCATCCCATCCCAATCCGCTGACTTGTATCGCCAAATCCGCCGCGTGCCTTTAACACTGGGATCGGGCGGGGAGTAGACAGACACAGATTTCACCAGACAGTGGTCGGAACTACCTAATGGTGATGATATTTCAACCGAGTAGCGGTCTGGATCTGTAGTCAGCAGAAGGTCCAAGCAATTGGCAGTGTGCGATTCAACATCCGGCACCCTAGTAGCTCCCTGGACCAGCTGGGTGAGATTTAACGCTAGCGCTAGCTTGTGCGTCTCTCGACCAGCATGGTCTGTGGACTGGTATGGGAAAAGCCACTCCTGGTGGTGGGCATTAAAATCCCCCAGTAACACAAACTGAGCAGAGGGGTACCGCTGCTGAGCCGCATCCGCCGCCTCACTAAGGTACTGTGCAAGCCTGGTTGTCTCCTGGTCACCGCTATGCGAGCGGTAGACACAGGCATAAATAATTTTATCTATGCCAGTGTCCACCAAAGCCCAAAGTGCAGAAAACCTGGTGTCTTCAAGGTTACGGAGACGCCGATAACAGATGTCGTCCCGGGCATACATGCATACACCTGCGCGTGGTTTAAAATTGTGCTCCAGGGTAAACCCTGGGTAAGAGAGGTACGACACGTCTGACGGACATCCGATCTGCGTCTCCGAAAGAAATAGGAGTGATGGCTTCTCAGTCTCGAGGTGGTGGTGGACTGCGACGAGATTTGAGTGCAGACCTCGAATGTTGCTGAGGTGCACTTTAAGAGAGAGGGAGTGCAGCCGCTGTTTAACGTTATTCCTATTTCTTTTTCTTGGCATATTTGTAAGAGTGAAGGAAGGGGAGGAGAAGGAAGTGAAATGAGGCTCCACGCTGCTAACCTTCAGACACGCACTGGATGGATGGTATCGACTGGGGGACTAGCCTGGAGACTGCGGGGACGCCCGAGCCCCCCCGGGAATGTCCATCGGGCCCTCTCATCTGGTCGCCAACCAGCACGTTGGTGCATTCCGGGATTTTTCGACAGTTGGTAGGGCAGCCTTTCGTGTGTGGCTAGCACACTACTTGGGCCCCCAACTACCTGCGGTCGGCCAGCGGCGCACCGTGCCTCGGATCCCGCTACCCTCCGCGACTAGTCTCCCGATACATCCGTACCAGTGTGAGTCAGATTGGTCTGCCTGCAGTGGAGCAACTATTTCGACCCAACTCCTCAATAGGCTACACCGGGCGTCGTACCGGAACACGGCTAGGCCGTTTGGCGGCACGTCTTTGCCCGGTGGGTGGTCGCAAGCCTGCGGTCGAAACCTACCACCAGTTATGTCACCTGATTAGCACCGCCCGGGGACCACGTGTAGGGATTCCTTAAAGGGTACTTTCCTACGGACGCGGGTGACTCGGCCCCCATTAATTGTAATAGCAAAGCTAAGTTTTCCCTTTTCTTCCCTCTTTCTCTCTCATTTATCACTTTTTTCCGTCCGTCTTCAGAGTCCCAACTATCTCTGTACCAAAATTCATCATATTGGTTCAGTAGGTATGACATATTGGTCAGGCATTTGAACATAAATAGGGTGCCTAGAGGGCGACCCGTATCCAGCAGTATAGTGACGTAGGCTGCTGATAAAGATGCTATAGCAAGTCTTCACTTTCTTATATCTTAGCTGATCGGCTTTGGCTTTCTTTTTTTTTTCGGGTGGGAAATCATCCAATGACTTCCCTTGACTTTAGACTTGTACTGACTAAAACCCACCCATGTTTCTTCTCTTGCCCTTTACGTTCCGAGGCCGCGGTATCTCTTTCGAACAACCCGCAACCCCGGCAGGCAGAGGCTCTGGCAAGCCCCTCTGCTTTGCTGACTCTCTTTGAGGCGCGCGTGAAACACGAACGCGCCGTCGACACGGCCTGTCGTCAATCGACGGACGGACGGTGAACTACCCATTGCTCACCGCCCACAAGCCCGCATCTACGGTGGCCGGAAGTCGTCTCGCGGCGCCCGGCGCCATGGGCGTCTCCCGCGGCGGCTGGGTTGGGCAGATGTTCTCTCCCTCAAACGCCCGGCCACCTCCTTCGCTAGCATTACTGCTTCGCAGAAGGTGGTGACCGCTTCCCATTCCCTCTCGCTCCGGACCATGGCCTGAACCAGGGCCGGACGCGAGAGATCGCCGCCGCCGATCGCCTCTACGAGGGCACGGCGGTGCTCCGCCCAAGCCGGGCAGATCGCCACTGTGTGCTCCACCGTAAGACATTGGGCTTTCGTTATACTTTTAATAATAAAAATATTGTTGAGGAACAGTTTTTTTTGTGTGAAACATCACGGTTTATGGTAGCGCTTAATTAACATGAGCACAGTCGTGAAGGAATTTCAAGAAAAAATATAGCATATAAAATCTGTACTTTAAAAAACAAGTGTTTATTTTTTGTCGAGTTCAAGTAGATATTGTACGCAGATATTAAAGGTCAAAATTTCGACTAAAAAAACAAGTGTGTATTTTTGACCTTTAATATCTGCGTACAATATCTACCAAAAAGGTTCTTGGCTTTTTGATTCATGTGAGGAAATTTTGTCATTGCGGCCTAGGCGGGTTTAATTCCTGAGTCGCTAGGCGAGGGACAGGGTGCTATAGAGCCGAGAGCAGAAGAGACAAATTATCAATTATTAAGTAACTATGGAGTTTCTTGCCGGTTCTTCTCCATAGAAAACGACCAACCCGAACCGTGCATCTTTTCTCGACGTTTTATAAGTGCCCATACATAGGCCTAATGTGAAATAAAAATATTTTGATTTTGATATCACATAAATCGAAGAAATTTAAAAAAAACAGAACAAAAACTACTTTTTTCACTAATAAATATTAAACTATGATTTAATTTGTTTTTTTTTCTCGCGCTTTGTTTTCTTAGACTGTAGGAGAAATAAAGGTATTTTGCTAAACAGTTTAACATTAAAAATAAGTTTTTTTTTTTAATGTAGAACTCAAATAATAATCATTTAATAAGTGATTATGTTTATTTGTGAGATTGTATTGATGAACACAATTAAACTTTGTACTAAATATCCTCTTTGCTCTAAAAAACCACCTCCGGCTAATAGGGATTCGTTTTTAGTTAGCCGTGATTAAATCTTGTTGCGATAAATATAGAAAAAAGCAAGCTTGTGAAATACATTGCATGTTGAACCTAATTGCCGTGAAATAAGAGCCAGTTTCCTAAAAAGTTTACAGAAAAGAAAATATGGGAAAAACAAGTGCCTTTTCGACTTCCTTAAAAGATCTTTTACATCGGTTATAAATGTATTTTTTCCGATTTATCATCTCACAAAGACACGTCGTTTACAGTTCAGTAATACCTTTCTGGCAACTATAAACCCATCTGACTTATAATTATATAGATACGTGTAAAGGACGACATTACAATGCGCAGTAACATTGACCACAACGACATAGATGCCATCGTCTCCGAGTGCCACAATGTCCCATTTCACTGGATTGCCTATTACGACTAACATGGGATAAGATGCAGCTGATACCCGATAGGTTGTTTGGAAGCTTTGGTCTGGAAAGAAAATCATTGGGATGGAAAACATTGATTCGTGGTTTATTGTATAAGGAAAATTTAAAAGTTGCATTCTGTTTTTCAAAAGCTGTTTCTCAACTGCTGTAATCTCAACATGAATGATGTAAACACGATTTTGTAAAAATATTATAATTTAAAAGAGTGTCCATGGAGTTTCTTGCCCATTCTTCTCCATAGAGATCAACGCTTGGAATGGGCAACTACAGTACTTTCACAAGTTATTATGCCTTGTGACCGAGACTGTAGATTCATTTTGTTGCTTGACTTTCAAAAGTGCCTGTAATGGTCTAATTGAAATAAATGATTTGATTTGTTTTGTTTTAAAGTAGTACTACTTTATTTTTAAACATAGGTCAGCAATACATTATAGGATAATATAACAAATGCCACGGTTTGGTGGTATGGTTGGCGACTGCTGCGCTGCGTGTCGCTGTTTTGATCCCGGCATGGAACAAATATTTGTATGACCTGCAGGTAGTTGGTTGGCTGGTTGTTCGTGTATGTGAGTTGAAATGTTCGTAAAAGCACCCACAATACACGAGAAACTCCTAGTGTGGAAGTTGTTTTAAATAATCAAACTAAAAGCAGTTATTTTTGAATTTACTACTGATTCATATATAAAACCTCTATTTTAAAGCCTTTAAAATAGCAAACCCATCTCCTACAGTACATAAAATATCAAAATTGCCGCTAAAAGTTACAAAATAATTCATCCATCTCGTCGCAAAAAATAGCTAATGACGCCCACCTTTTCATCCTTCATAATTACACAACCACCGATATTAAAACCGTAACTATCCCAATCTGCGGGCCGTGATTTACGACTAAGGCGCATTCGGAAACTGCTTTAGTTCGGGAATAGAAAAGCAATTAAAAACATATTAACATACCGGGCGCAGATCCGACAACGTTCGTCGTAAGGCCACCTGTGACCCATTATCAGGGGCTTAATGACCCATATTATACCGTGATAGCGTAAAACTATTTCAGCTGCTAATTCTATGGCAGTTTTGTCCATCTCTTTAACAGCTGAGTGCTTAATAAGTTGCGTTTTAGTGACTAGAGAGGTGATAAAGTTAGGGTCGAACTTAAGTTCTTTGGGAGTGCGCTGGTATTTAGATAGGTAGATACTTTTGTGTACATAAATGTTGTTAGTCATGCATAATATTTTGGCCTATATGGTACTGTGATAGCTCGAAAATATTCCTATAAGGTGAGGTGATAAAGTTAGGGTCGAGTTTTAATTCTTTGGGAGTGCGCTGGTATCTATTTAGATACTTACGTGTACATAAAAAATGTTGTTAGTTTTTGTTAGTCATGGATAATATTTTGGCTTTTTATAATATTTTGGAATGTTATCTTGATGGCAACTCTAATTCCTACTTGCTACTAATATTATAAATGCGAATGTTTATGAGGATGGACGGATGGATGTATGGATGTTTGTTACTCTTTCAACTTGAAACGGCAGAACGGAGCTTGATTAAATTTGGCACAGAGGTTGATTATAGTCTAAAATAAAACAAAGGATTTTTTTTCGACATCACGCGGGCAAAGCCTCGGGCGCCATCTAGTATTTCATATTTCTTTGAAAACTCTGAGTATTGCCACATTAAAGAGAACCACACAGTTATATGATTTTAATTGAAGCATCAGTTTGTAATGTTGCAACGCGATAATTTCTAAAGCAATTAAACGTTAATAAAAGCTTACAAAGCTACAATAATTAACATGCTGACCTAAAATTAACATTGAATATGTGTCGTATCATTTTCTATCAACATTTGTGGGTTTTGAAATGGAAGGATGGATGCTATGAATATGCATGTGTGTATTACCATCCTGAATAAATTGACATTTAAGCTGTATCGGAGTTTTCGACGTATTTGCGTGTTAGCTATTTGGTGTTGGTGGAAAATCATTCCTCGTTCGACTTAGATTTATTTTATTTAAAGTAAACGCAGATGTAGGGTTACAAATTAATAGAGAAGTTTCTAATTAAAAGTTTGAAAATAACAACTCAGCAGAATTATTTTAAAAAATTTAAGATAAACGAACAAAAACCGGCTAATTCAGACGCGCGCACCGAGGGTTCCGTACAAACTTGCCACATAAACAGCCATATCTTTTGACTCCGTAGACTTAGAGGGTTATTTTTTCATAGCAAAAAGAGACCACAGAGTTGAGTATATGGTTTTAATTTCAACTTGATACCTCTACGTGTTCCATAGTGCCTTGACAGACAGAGCTTTTTTATAGGATTGGCTGCCAGTACCCGAATGCAGCTGAATACTAGTACTTTACATGGAGCGACTGCCTATCTGACCTCCACAACCCAGTTAGTACTGGATAATACGAAAGCCCTTGGATAATCTGGCTTTCAGACTTATGGGACACTGACTATCTGTAAAAACTACCAAAGATCTACAAATGACAGCCGGGATCAACAACTTAAAGTGTTTTCCGAAGCAGGAGGAAACTCCCTATGTAACGGGTTGTCACCCATCCACAGACCAACCTAAGCAAGCGCGGCTTAACGTAAAGACGGACCCGAGCGGCTGCTATTATTCAGCCTCAAGCTTCTACACACGACTTAAGTATTTACGTAAGAAGTGGGCTTAATTTTTTCAAGATACCGTTATTTTTTACAATTCTCGAAGCAATTTTACTAGGTAGGTACTAAAATGAAAATATATTTTAGTTTAAAGTAAAGATGGCCGCCAGAATTCAAATTACGAACACCCGCCTCGATTCAAAGAATTTGTCCGAGCCATGTCTCAAGGAACAAAATCAGTAATTACGTACTAATATTGCAAGTAATTAAAGTGGGACATACAAAATGAAATGCTCACACGACCGAAGGAAATTGCCGAAAATTCGGCTCTCATTGCGTCGGTTGTCTCAATTAAAGTGATGTAAGATGCGTAATAAAGGGCAATTTGGGTGATTTATGAAATCATTCGTTATAAGCGTTCGCTTGAGGTTAATTGTAGGCTCAGATGTCGGAATCAAGGAATCTTTGCGGTCACGACTCTTGGCAAGGTGATTTGTAGTGATAATAAAACGCGAATTGCCCTTTTTATTGTGACTGCAAATCAACTTGTGCCGAGTTGTGTTTGCTGGTCAGAACAAGGCCTTGAAAACAAGAATAATTTTGCAATGGATTTTCCTAAAAGAATTTTTGTCGGTAGTTATGACTTTTTTTTTAAATAGTAAGTTGAGGTCTGTATGATGTTTTGATCAAGTGCTGCATATAAAAAGGCATTAGGAGATTTATTGAGAAAGTGATTGTCAAGAATCATATTTTGACAGTTCATACATTTTCGCATGTGAAAACTTTTCTTATTCTGATTTCAACTATAGGGCTTATTTTATTTTTATTTTCATGCCTATACTTTTTTTTTTTGTAAAACAATGTTGTCATAAATTAGATATTTCTCCTGTATCGTGGGTGCGTTTAGAAACACAAAAACAAAAACGTTAAAACTCACATACACAAACAGCCAGACTTGGAACAATTAATTATCTGTAAGTCATTGCGGGGATCGAACTCCGGGCGTAGCGCAGTAGTCGCTTAGCCACTGCGCCAACCTTTTCGGTAAATATTGAACACTCCAAATATAAAGTGCAGAGTCGGACTAAATGCCATTTAAGCCTTTTTTTCTACCAATCACATACCTATATTAAAAATAGTCATAAATTTTGATTACATTTTATAAATTTAACTACGGTCAAATATGGAAATTTATTTCAATATTTACACATTCTATTCGCACAAAAAGGCAGAAAATGGCTTTCACTCTATTTGTACTATTGCACGGAACCATAAAAATATGCTAAAACATTGCGAATATTCAAACAGGATTAGTTTTAGATAAAAATCATGATGACCGAGTGTCGATAAGGTCATGTGTGTTCGTTGGTTTTTTATTTGTACATAAACTATAGAGTACAAAATATTGACTAACTAGACTAGAATAAAACGCAGTACTTGAATTCTATTACCTATAGCAAATAGAGTTTTGATAGATCAGCGGGGATACCATGACATCTTAAAACAGTTCTTATTCCTGTGTGAGAAAGAGATGGTGCTAGACACTCTGTATAGCTCTGTCTCTTTCCCTCAGTGGAATAAGTTCTGCTTTAAGACGTCATGGTAGGGTAGCAGCTAAATCTAAAAGGCACGGTATAAATAATCTAATTTTTTAAAACTAAAGTCAAGATTATCGGTTTTTCTGTCGGGGTTGCATATTGTTTAAATGGTGAAGAGACACCGCGGACCCGGAACATAAAAGACAAAAAAACGGAACATGGGTGGGTTTTAGTCAGTAAAAGTCTGACAGTCCCCATCGCTCTGCCGAGTACGGGGAAAGGTATTTAATTTCCCATCCGCAACAAGAAAGGTTAGTTTTCCATTGCAATATCGCATTCAATAACATGTTTACTCTTTTGAAGAACAAACTTTTTGCTAAAAAAACCATGTTTAAAAAAGTATTCTTTGAATTTTATAAAAGCGAAGTCTAGACTAAAATTGGTCAAAGCAACAGACACTAATAAGCAATTACTTCACAACAGCCTAAATTAATTTTGAGCCAAATTGGAGATTTTAAGCCTCTGTAAAGGGTAGAGAACCCGAAAGAAATTGCGTCATTCGAACCTCCACCGGAGAAATTAATCAGCTTACTACAGTATGCTTGGCCGGCTTAATTTTAATTGAAGCCGCTTTAAAACATTTGAGTGTTTAATCAATTTTTCGTTGCATATTCATTGTTCACCGATTTGTTGCACCTTAATATCAGACCTTATTTTCTTTCCCAAGTCTGTTTCTGAAGATTACAAAGTTAAAAATAAAATAAAATAAAATTCTCGTGTGGCAGTTTTAGTTGCCACACTCCTCCAAAACGGCTTGATCGATTTTTACGAAATTTATGTTTATAGACTTAGTTTCTTAGTTAGTAGATAGTTAATTAGTTTTGTGTACAGAATGCATGGCTGGTGGCTTTTTTTTGGGGTGGGCAATCCTCAAATAACTTTGCTAACGCTGCGCCCAGAGCGGGGGAAGTGTCAGACTTGTTCTGACTAAAACCCACCCATGTTCCTTCTACCGCCTTTTATGTTTCGGAGCCGTGGTATCTCTTTCGGTACCCCCGGCAGGCGGTGGCCCTGGCAGGCCCCTCTGCTTTGCTGACATCTCTATGGTTGGTGGCTTCGTGAAAAATTGGTTTACACTCGCATATTTGTTTTATTTATATTGTTTTTTGGTATTTAAAATGAACATCTGTACAGTATTAAAACAAATTAGTGATCGCCAATTACAGGTTTAGCATGCTTAAAACACTTAATTTATATATTGAGAAACATTACATATTATTGACATGTTCTCAGTCACAAGTAGCCAGACAGAACACCTCGTATACTTAGTAAGGGTGAAAAATATGTCAAATACTACAAAACTAAGTTTCGGCTCGTCCACTAAGCGTATTCTCTTGAGCACCAGAGTAAATAAACTTTACTAGCTCTAAAACTTCCCGTCCCGACTAAATAAGTATGTATTTCGGTAGAATTATGATTTGTCGGTCCCCATAGTATGGAGCTGAATAAATTTTATTAAATCCGGGAACTCTTTATGACCAGCCGAGTCAGCCCGTCCCATCTAAGGGATAATGCAGGATTTTTAATATAATAAATCATTGCTTACTTTAGCTCTGCTGTGTTGAAGAATACTGATTATCCTCCCTTGAAATTTGCTTCAGCAAGATTATAACCGCTTGAGGAAGTGACACTGAAGCGAGTTTCTTTATGTTTGTTTGCGTCAGTGTAATAAATAAATAAAGTGAGCTTTGTGTAATTTGGACGAGACGAAAAATGGCGAGACTTGGCGTTATTTTGTTGTTTAGCAATCAGCAATGGTACTTTGTTATTTTTCGTAGGGTTTGACGCCTGTAACGAGTTTTTTTTCTTTCTTGTTTTATTTTGTTCGCTGAAAAGATAATATATTTCATTATTTTGCAATTAATTTGTGAATACTTACTTACAAATATTTATTATACAAGAAAAACTTTTTTTTTTAAATATGCTACTAGACTTCTAGTTTTTGACATTAAGTTGAAGACACCAGTCGTTTGATATAAAAAACAATATGAAATACTTATTTAACTTATATACTTCATTATATTACATTAATACTTTTTTTTTTAATTGTGACGGCATGGTTAGCGCAGTGGCTGAGCGACCGACTGCTGCTCTGCGTGATGCGGGTTCGGTCCCCGCACAGAACAAATAATTGCATGACCAGACAGATAGTTGTTCCGGGACTGGCTGTTCGTGTATTTGAGTTTAAATGTTTGTAAAAACACCCACGATACAGAAGAAATTCCTAGTATACCCACACTAGAAATTTCTCCATTCCAAAAAAATGTGATTGTAAAAAAACAAACACAAAAATCAGCAAAAACGCGTCACTACATATTTCCGCAACAGAGATTGTTTTGTATATAATTTATTGTTTACTTAATATGATACCCCGGTCCAATAAAAGGGAGTTTTGTAAGAAAATGTCGCGACATGGTCCCGTGTTGTCGCGTCCAATGATTTGTGAGCATAACGTAACGACAAGGCAGAATGGATGTCTACGTCGAGACGAATTATATCTGAGTTTCTGGGCTAGCTGTAGATATTTTTAGAATTTCAGATAAATGTTACAGATGATTTTGTAGGAGAATATAACTTTTGTTACAGTTTTTTCCATTGTTCTTTGCTAGGTATAGATAGAAAGATAAATTATTTAGTCAAAGGCAACTCGACTGACTAACCAAGTTGTTATCAGCAAATTAATTGCCAATTTTAATTGCCACTATTAACTACCTACTTTAAAACAAGATTTGTGTTACTTAAGTATTATTGAAAAGCTCTAAAATTTTCTTGAAGCATCTTATTCAACTTAAAAAAAGGTATTAAAAGTTTTTGTTTAATATCCATTAGATTGTCGGCAAAACATAACATCATGCTTGTAAAACTTGAAATGGTTAGGTATAGGTATACCTAAAAGAACACCCACATTTCACCAGTCATGTTTTTAGTATCTGTTGGTTATTTGGGAGTTTATTGACATCAGTCAGCCTTAAATCTAGACTCCGTCGCTGTTACTAAGAAATCCCTAATGGCGTAATCTCATAGGTAACACTTTAGCCAACTTGAGAATAGAACACAGGACCTCATGGTCTAACATCTACAATACTTAACTATACCAAAAATATCTGTTTATAATATCTGTATATATGTCTATAAATAAGAGTATATAGAGGGTCTAAAATTTTCGCTTTAGCAGAATCGTAATTGGTTAATAATATGAATTACGTCACAAAGTGATAATTCACATTAAACATAATACTGTGTCGTTGACCGTTTTAAGATTTTTATGTGCCTGATTCATATTATTATTCCATAATGAATTATCAATTGTATGTATGTTTATTATATGATTGATAATTTTAAATTTTCCTGCTTTATCTTTTCCAAACAATGTACCTACATATCTCATTCAACTTTCCCGTAAGCTGAAATAAGCTGTACCTTTGTGCTCTTCTGTCTTAATGCAATGTTCTGTTATGTATTTTGTGTGTGCGTAAATAAATAAAAAAATATTCTGCTAAAGTGACTATTTTAGACCCCCTGGTATTCAGTTAGTATAGATGAGAATATTCTAACAACGCATCAAGACATCCCACCCACAAGATAATCTAAAACACTATTCACTTCGGTACGCTATCATAACATCCTAACTCCATTTGCCACACGGTGTCATCCACTGCCATCAGGCGCCTGATCTAACCACAGAGCAATTTGCTCCAAATTCGCATTCCTACGTATTTTTGCTGCATTATTTTTAAATTACCAGCTCTGGCTTCATGGCGATTTTATTTCGTAGCGTCGGTGCGGGAAATGAGAGAAACAAGGCTGTGTGGATGGAAATTTGGATATAGCACGCTTTGTGTGCACGACTTTTTATTCGAATAACGTTGCGTCCCTTGATTGTTCTAGATTTTTCTTTTTAATGTTCATTGTTTTATTTGATGGTTATTCTTTGGGCTATAATAGATATAAAGCATAAGTATATCAATTTAACTATGCTTTTCATTAAGCAAATATTAATATGGTAGGTACCTACTTACTTTACAAATGTCTCATAAGTTTTGTTTAAAAAACGTTGCCCAACACTAGGAATTTCTCCTATATTGTGGGTGATTTTACAAAAATTTATACACACATACACAAACAGTATACTTGTAAAATTCATTTTAAATGCATGGCTAACGTATAAATACAATCTTGCTTAAAATTATGTCATGTTTATACAACATTACTGTTTTTATCCGGATGTGAAATAATCAAATACTCCTCTGCTCTGGGCGGAGAAGGGATGGATGAGTTTTAGTCAGACTTGTACTGACTAAAACTCATGCTTGATCCTTCTTTTGCCCTTTGTGTACCGGGCAGCAGTATCTCTTTCAACCAACCAACAGCCAGGGGGGCAAGATTAGTGCCTGGCCTAGGTAATCCTATGTTTCAGACGATTGAAGGGAATATGACTGTGGCTAAATAGTCACACCTTACTATAATATTATAAATACAAATGTTTGTGAGGATGGATGTATGGATAGATTAATGTATGTATGTATGGATGGATTTATAGATGTATGGATGTTTGTTACTGTTTCACGTCAAAACGGCTGAACGGATCTTGATGACATTTGGCACAGATGTAGATTATAGTCCGAAATAACACATAGGATACTTTTTTATCAACACGCTGCGAAGCCGCGGTTGCCAACTAGTTTCATATAATTAGTCTTATGTAAAAAGGTAACACCATGTACCATAGATACTAACTTTTAAACTAAGAACCTCCCTTTTTGTATAAGGTAGTTAAAATCAATATTAAACTACATTGCCTCAGGATGTAAATAATCTCATTTTCTCATTTATTTAGGTAGGAAATTTCAAAACGTTTGGTTGATACTTCCCGTGACCCAAGGACTGGCTTTTACTTTGGCCAGAGGCTTAGCGTTGCCATACAACGTGGCAACGGGGCCAGTCTCTTGGGGACATTTTCAACTGACAGCGTTGCGGGCGAATTTTTTGACACTATTTTTTAATTTATTTATAAGTTATGTTGTTAATTATTATATTGTAATTGAAAAACGTAAATAAAAACATTCAGAAGTTTCAAATAAAAAAAAGAAAATACGCTTTAGGTAGGTATGTAGGAATATTATAATCGAAAATTGGTCAACCCATTATTGAATTTAATCGAATTTCATACAATTCAGCTATAATCACAATCAGTTAATTAGCAATTTCATCAACATATTTTGGTTTAAAATGATTAGATTAGTTCTGCGTCAATGAGGAGTATCAACAATGTTCGCACAGATTTAATTTATTTTGTTTATAATTTAATGTAATCTAGATACCATTTCATGCAAAATTTCGAGACGACCTGTAAAATATTTTTTAATGAGAATTCATTTAGCTAAGCAATAGGGAATAGTTAATTATATTTATTAGTCTTTACAGACAACGAGTACAATAAAATGTACAGAAAAAGTACGGACTTTAAAATACTATTTTCGTAACAACATCAAATGATCCTACTTAATATTATAAATGCGAATGTTCGTTAGGTTGAATGTATGGATGTATGGACGTTTGTTATTCGGAAACTTTGAAATGGCTGAACGAATTATAGTATGGAATAACACATAGGGTAATAACTTTTTTTTCCGATCATCAAACGGGAGTAGCCACTGGCGCGCCAGCTAAACAATAAAGTAGAAGAAAAACTTTCAAATGATTGAAACCACAAAAACTGGCAATTCTTGGAAGAGGCGTTCACTTGAAACAGGTATACATTTTTAATTTGTATGTAATTATATACTTACACTTAAAGCTGTTACCAAAGGACACAAAGTACCAACATAAATATATTTAAATTATGTAAGTGCTCTTGTGCGCGGACTGCCACTAACAGAAAAAAAGTGGAGAGAAATCGCAAGGGCAGCTACCAAGGGCATACCATGACCACGACCAC
Organism: Ochropleura leucogaster; assembly: GCA_958449745.1. Classification (NCBI taxonomy): domain Eukaryota; kingdom Metazoa; phylum Arthropoda; class Insecta; order Lepidoptera; family Noctuidae; genus Ochropleura; species Ochropleura leucogaster. The sequence goes on along the minus strand of OY288206.1, from coordinate 13,942,223 downwards.
TCTGTCAAGAGTGTACGATTAAGAAGAAGTGCTCTTGACTGTAAATGATGTGATAATTACAACCCAACATGCAACCCGAACCAATTTTTTTTTTTATAGTTGCCCTCTTGTAATTTCTCCTGCATCGTGGATGCGTTAACTAACATTTAAACTAACATACACAAACAGCCAGCCAACCAACCCAACCAAAACAACTACCTGCTACCCTACTATAACGTCTTCAAGCAGAACTAATTCCACTGAGGGAAAGAGACAAAGCTATACAGGGTGTCTAGCGCCATCTCTTTCCCTTAGTGGAATAAGTTCTGCTTTAACACGTCATGGTAGGCCTACTGTAGACCAAACAAATATGTGATTTCCGTGCGGAAATCGAACCTGCGACACGCAGCGCAGCAGTCGATGGCTTAGCCATTGCGACAACCGTATCGTAACTTACTGCACACATCATAAAGTTATTTTGCCTCACAACATTCTCAAGAGATCTTGACTAGCTGACCGCTCAGGCATTTATTAAAAAGAAAAAAAGAAGACCAACGACGCGACTTCTCATAAAATCCGTTTATCCCGCGATCTCATCCGAGAATGAAAAATCGGATAACATTATTACAACACTATTATTACTAAGGGGATAATAATTGACTGTATCTAGTGCGGTGCTAAAGCAATTACCCGGAGAACTTATTATTTTACGCTCACAGTTATGCCAATAAATCTGCAGTTGGTGCGTTTGAGAAGGACAATAGATCCTTGGTTTTTTTTTTTAATAGCTATCAATATTCTTAACTATTTTCGTGATTTGAAATGTTGACAATTGAAATAGATATTAGAATATTTTATATTATATACACCATACAAATTACAAAATTGACAATATGCAACTGATATTAGGGTGACACAATGGGCGGTCTTATCACAAAAGCGATCTTTTCAAGACCACTGTTATTTTTGTTTTTGTAGTTTTGTTTGTACGTCGTAATTTTCGAAAAACAAACAATCTCAATTGACAGCACAACCTGCCATGAGGCCATGAGCAACCTTCCGTAACAATTCAGGGAGATTTCAGATGCGGGCCTGTGGGCGGTGAGCAATGGGTAGTTCACCATCCGTCCGTCGATTGACGACAGGCCGTGTCGACGGCGCGTTCGTGTTTCACGCGCGCCTCAAAGAGAGTCAGCAAAGCAGAGGGGCTTGCCAGAGCCTCTGCCTGCCGGGGTTGCGGGTTGTTCGAAAGAGATACCGCTAACCGATATGGCCTCGGAACGTAAAGGGCAAAAGAAGAAACATGGGTGGGTTTTAGTCAGTACAAGTCTGACATGCCCTCCCGCTCCGCCCAGAGCGGGAGAAGTCATTGGATGATTTCCCACCCGGAAAAAAAAAAAGGGAAATTTCAGAGAGTAAGTATATCCATTGGTTTAAAATGTACTTGGAAAGACCTTGGCAGTAACACCTGGCTGGATAGTAACAGGCGCTCAGGTAAATCTTCAGGTTAAGCTGTGGCTGTTCCACGGATGGGTGAGCACCCATTACCTACAGAGTTTCCTCCGAGCTTCGTTTTAGGTACCCGGCACTAACTAGGTTGTGTAGGTCAGATAATAATATGAAGTCGGTTCATGTGAAATAATGGTACTCAGGTGCACCTGGTTATGCTGGAAGTCAAAACCAGCTTACTTAAAAAAACACTAGACGGATGAGGGAGAAAATAACATTGTTTTTGCGGATGGGAAATCAGACTTTTACTGACTAAAATCCATCCATATTCCTTCTTTTGCCCTTTATTATCCGGGACCGCGGTATTTCTTTTGGACCACCCACAACCCCAGCAGGCGAAAAAATACCAAGAAAATACTTTTGTTTTCACAAAACCCTACAGAGAAATATAATCTAGTTATCATTTTTTTTGTACGTAGTTACTTCATATCAAATTATTATATTTCTTGACAAATAGTCAATTTAACGAAAGATACTGTCCCCAATTTATCTAAAAAAAAACCGTAGTTACGTGAGTACAAACTATAATGGCCATATTTTCTTCCCATATGCCCAGACAGAGACATGCATTATGTATGAAACAATAAATCTATATAAAGTGCCTGTTAACTTAAATAAGGCAACTAGTAACACCTCGCGGTTTTGGAAGGAGGCAATTCGTTAGGAGCAATACTTGTTACTTTTCGGTAATACGTGTCCATTATTGTAATTTATACTATACTAGTTTGCCCTGCGGTGTTACCTGCGGTGAAAACATACTTGGGCTTTTTGATCATACCATAGAACACCGCGTTTTTCGGGATCAAGTAAGCCTATCCTACTACTATTCTTATTAATATTTTAAAAGCGAAAGTGAGTTTGTTTGTTTGTTACGTGTTCACGCCTAAATAGCCAAACCGACTTTTATGTTTGTGGTGATAGTTGATACCCTACAGACGGACATAGATATTTAAAAAAAAATGAAGTATGAGGGAGAAAGAGGGAAGGAAAGGGAAAACTTACAATAAATAATTTTGGTACATAGATAGTGGTATCCTGGAGACGGACTAAAAAAATGTGAGAAAGAGGGAAGAAAAGGGGAGAGAAAGATATGTTCATGTCATGTGACAATCATTGTTCCGAATGCCTGTGAATTCGGAACAGTGATAGTACATAATACTTAGATATTCTTTTAGTGCAAGGATAAAATGAGCACATCAATGTCATAAAAAAGACTCAAGTACAACATTTATTTTCTATATAACGGTGTTTTTCTAAATGGAAGTGGTCTCAATACACATTTCATGATGCATTACTAAATTAATGTCAGTTGGTATTTTTCTTACATAAAATACAAAAGTCTTCCTGAAAGAAAAAGGAATAAGTCATTTATTAATGTTTTATGTTTTCGTATATTATGAGCCATATAAAAGTTCTAATGAGTTTCAGAAAAACGTGAACACTGAAATTATCGTTATCTCCCCCTTTTTCATAAAAGTTAACTACACACAAGACAGGTGATTCGAGTCTACATAAACCATTTTTTTTTTATTTTTGATGTGTGAAATCCCAATAAAAACTGATGCAGCAATTCCCAACGAGGTTCCGTAGATCTAAGCAAACAGACAGGTATTAGGGGTCCCACGTTATTTATGCCGTGATTTAAACCAAGGGGGTTCCGTAATTGATCCTCCCAAAGGCCTATTTTCTTTTAATTAAAACATTTGTGAATCGTAAAACGGTATAACCGTAGCAATTCTTTTCGCAGACGAGGTACTTATAAAATATGGAATCCTAGAATGTGGTCATAAACTCTTTAAGTGAAGTTAAAAAAGTTGGTGCTTATTTCACGCGTATAACGAGATTTCTGGGGTATACGAGGTGAAGAGTGTTATTTAAATCGTTTCAATATAGTTAATTTATATATAAATGAGTTTTTATGGTTCCGTAATTCAAAAGAAAAAATCCAAACCTTCCTGGTATCACTTCGTTATCTGTCAAGAAAACCTTATCTCGGGAATACGTGGATGTATCGAGAAATTAAAACTATATACTCAAGTAGAACTAAATATTCGATAACATGTGACATCTACCAACCACACTGGGCCAGCTACCAACTCACACAAGACTATTGAGGTGGGCTACCAGCCCACTCCCTCTCATAAAGAGTAAGGTTATGCTCAGTGCGGCAGTTTTTATTCAGCCATGTGCTCCTCCATTATGATTTTATCTATTAACTAACAAATTCACCCAGTTGGTAATGAAGTTATTATGGATCAGCGTTTAACAAGCTCCAATTTTAATAAACACCGTAGCATACACTTATACTTATTTATCAAATATATTAATGATATTATTCCAAACAAAAAAACAATTCAAATTCCTAACTGATAACTTGATAGAGAATTGTTAAATAGATAACAACAAACTCATAAACCACGCAGGTTTAGGTCAGAGGTGTGCCTAAGAGTACACCCAGATGTGAATAGTTATGTTTTTAAGTTCCACGTAATTGGGGGTCTAATTATTTTATAGCCATAAATCGGACACAACTCCAGACTTTCTGGTTGCTACTGAAAAACTCCTTACCCAAAGACACAACAACGCTGCCCAACTTGGGATTCAAACTGTAAACCTTATTCTCGACAGTCGTAATTGTAAATTAGTTTTAACTTAAACAGTCGCAACAGTAACGATATAAACAGCTCTTTATTGTTCATAACAAACAACTCTATTTACGAAACATTTACTCCTTCACAAAGTATTTTAATTATTCCGAGGGTTTAATGAGCGCGAATTAAACTTTTTAATCAGCATTATACAAGAAATCTTGTTAATCCAAGATGATTTGTCTCAGGTTTAAGTACAAATTTAGGAATGGCGGAACCCCGTTTAATCGAAATCCCCAGAACAATAGAGTAATCAGAAATATAATATAATTTTCGTGTTCATTATAAGTCTATCGCGGGAGGGCGAAATTGATCATGGCTGACTGCAAATGAAAAGATCCCAATCGTCCTCTATTACTGGTGATGACTTGGCGTCGACTCTGGTGTTTGCGAATTTGCGACCTTTCTTCTAACTTATATTATTTTGATTACACAAAGGTTAGTGAGGTCCTTAGGGCTATAATGAAAGCGATTTGTAAATCAAAGTCGATAAAAGAACTAAAGAAGTAATATAGCTGTATTGCATTAATGATTTACTATGACAAAACCATCCATCGTTTTCAAATGATGTCGACAGCTGTCTGGTTAAGTAAAGTTTTTGAAATAAGCTATATAGTGAAAATATATTAAAATTAAATAAAATCCGTTTGTCCGCCATATTGAATCTAGAATGACATCACTTAACTGTAGCATGCATTGTCAACCAAACTAAACGCGTTTGCAAAATTTCAGCTCAATCTACCAGGAATAACAGTTTTAGAATTCTGTTGAAAGATTTGACTTTAGCAAACACAAAAACATTGCAAGTTAAATAAAAGGGTGTAAAAAAAGATGGCGGTGTGTTATTTTCGATATTGGCTAAGCACCAATAGAACCTGGCAAGGCTATGCGTAGCAAACAAATGCGGTATGGATATTATTTTAAATATTACAAAAACATTTTTCAGAGAACATAAAAGGTTGGCAAACAAATATCATTGTTTCGTTTTATTTTTATAACTTTGAATAACAAAACAGCCAAACAAAAGAACGCTCTTCAAAACGTACAAATAATGAGGATATAAATAACAAAGACCAAACATTTAATCACCAGTTTTGATTTTAACGGAACATACCGTGGTTATATTTATTCTATAATATGAAACCCCGGGCTGCTTTTACAAGTCTCCCCGTAAAAAGGACGATGAAAGTTATGAGGGTTGGGAAAATTCTCGTAAATAGCAGTGAGGGAGAATGGGGATAAAGGAATAATATATCAATACGAATCTTTAATATTCGCGCGCCGGTACCGTAAATCAAAACGAATGAAACCGAATCATAAATCAGGGTGCGTTTTTGCCTATTTTTAATGTTTCAAATTGTTGTGTAGAATGCCAGAAACAAGCCACTGTTGTAATTAAAAATGAATAAACATCATGCTTATTGCTTTTTCGACGCTATTATTTTATGTAGGATAACATTGATGGACCAGAAGTTAAGGCCTCGCCAAACATGCACGAGGTGTCGGGTTTAAATCCGGACAAGTGCCAATGTGACTTTTTCAATTCATATGCGCTTTCTCAAGTTCATCTTGAACATCACTGACTTTGGTGAAGAAAACATAGTGAGGAAATCTGGACTGATAATAAATATAAGATTTAAATCGATTACCCGTCTTACAAGAACCTTATCTGCAGTGGGATTTGCCCAGCTTTGAAAGAGTTATAAGCTGGTGTTATAAATCTCCGATTATTTCAGTGTTTTTCGTCTATCATGGTTTGTAGAGGAATCCCCCATATGCACTTGGGCTCTGAATAATTGATCAATTCGCTCAGAAGAAGGATATGACCCTGCCGAGGCTACGGGTTGTTCGAAAGAGATAATAACAATAATCTTTATTAAATCAAAAACACACATGACAAATTGTATGGCGTACGTTGTATAAGGGGCTTGTGTATGCCGTGTCGACGGCGCGTTAGTGTTCTATGTGCGTCTCAAAGAGATGTCAGCAAAGCAGAAGGGACTGCCAGAGCCACCGCCTGCCGGGGTTGCGGGTTATTTGAAAGAGATACCGCGGCCCCAGAACGTAAAAGGCAAAAGAAGGAACATGGGTTAGTTTTAGTCAGTAGAAGTCTGACATTCCCCCCGCTAAGTTACTTAATGCTTTCCCATCCGCAAAATAGGGGGATAATTATGACAATTGTCTTTGTTATGGCCGAGCACTAAGTCTATTTAGAGGTAAAACCAGCGTTTAAATGAAAATACTCGTTAAATTGGAATACAAAGTATTCTATCTATAATATTCACCTCTGCCTCTGCGTACTCGTTTCGGTATAAAGGGGTGATGTTATGTGTATGAATAAAGTACTTGCGTGTAAATAAATGTGAGATGGAATCCACCTGTAAGCTATTTACATAAATCGGATTTTCGTGGCATTACATTTTGCACCGTGTATTGGAATGAAATTGGTAGGTTTCTACGCATATTTCTGCATATTAACTAATGTTTGTAGAAGGTTTAATAATCAGTACGAAATATCTAACATTGGTATGGAAAATACTTATTTTATGAAGTGGATTCAACTGTATAATTGTTTTATTACCCTTAAAAAGTCTGAAAATACTATATGTAAAGCATATTGAACGGTAAACAAATTCCCAACTGACAAACTATGACTACTTTAAAAAAATATATTTACTTTTAAAAAGTTTTCTTTTTGTGTGGACATTTTGAATTATTACTATGTAAATGTGATGATAAGATTTTTTTTTCTTTTTTATAATTATTTCCTAATTTTAAACAATTTAATAATTTATTAAAACCAGCACGGCTAGGCATAGCGTTCATTAATAATACATTAAACCTAACCTAACCTAACTCACCTATGTTCAATAAATAAAAATATTTGTATTTTGTATGTCTATTACATCCATAGTACTGTAGGGGTCTAATAACAATGATCAAACTTTTTACAGTGCAGGCTGGTTTGCTATAACGTTCGATTACTCAGGTTTTTAAATAGAGAATAAATCTATACTTCTATACTAGTCTATTATATCTATTATCTATACTAATATTATAAAGCTGAAGAGTTTGTTTGAACGCGCTAATCTCAGGGACTACTGGTTGGAATTGGAAAGTTCTTTTAGTGTTGGATAGTCCATTTCTTGAGGAAGGCTATAGGCTATATAACATCACGCTACGACCAACAGGTGCTGAGCAGCGTGGGTGAAACCGCGAGGAACAGCTAGTGAGAATATAATGGCGTAAGAAGTGTGTGAAAGAACTTTGAAAAACGCCTAGATCTATACTTTGAGTGTCTTTCATCAACATCTTCCCGCCCGTCTGCAAAAACCAAACTGAATGGAACAACCCATTCAGTCGGTGCATCACGTTTTCTCTTTCCATTCTCCCCTATCAGACGTCACGGCATTTATATCTTTCTCTTTCACATCATTCCTTTCTCCTATTCTTTGGCCTTCCACTCCCTATTCGTCCATCAATATTCATATCTATCGCTCTTTTAGTCTCATGCATTACATCCCTCCTCATTACATGTGTATTTTGTGCGTCAGTCACCAAACCTTATTTTACGTTTTACTTTACTTGTATTTTTACGTATTACAAACATTACTTCTACGGTTCTTCAAGCTTTATAAAAGTCCATAAAGCGTGTCTATAACAAACAGTTACGAATTAACAATCTGCAAAAGTAGTCAATTTAAACAAAAAAAAGCATTACGAAACACTATGAAAACAATCAAACAAATGTGACTGCCCTGAAAATAACTCTTCCAACGAATCCATTAAACACGATCATTATTCGTAAATACAGTGCTACTGTGATTAAAATGAGAATGAAGTCTCTCAATATTGCTGCCATGTCGTTCAATGGCAGAGGCCCGTGGCTTCATCCGTCCATCCTCCACGCACTAGTGATGCACAACCCGATACGATACATTACAGTATCGATACTATATATTACGACACTCCAATATGTTGGATTTATGCAAACGAATACAATACTTTAATAAATTTTTAGAAATGCTACAGGTATTAAATGAATGCATCATATCAGATCACAAAAACTACATGGTGTTACAACAAGAGGACACAGAAAGAGTCCAAAATAATTCTTGAAATATTGACAAGACTCTCACATCCATATCTATAAACATTTCGTCATTTTTAAGACACGATTTTATACTGTATAATAAGTTCTAGTTTAGTAATGTAGACAAAATAACTTTGTTTTATTTTACGGTTCTTACCTTATTTAAATTCTAGTCTGTTGCATAAAAAAGTAAGTAATAATTGAGATATAATACTTTCGTGCATTTTTGTTCATACAAAGTATCGATTCAAAAGCAGTATCAAGTGTGCAAGTGTCGTGCATACCGGAGGACCGTGTGATACAATTTGATTTTGGAACAATCAATCAGATTGAATTCATTAAATACGATTCTAGAATCATATCATATAGTTGCGATCCGGATCAATGCAATGTATCGATACGTAGACGGCACGCCAGGCTTTGTGTGCCGTGTTTCGGGTTGTTCAAAAGAGATACTGCGTTAACACAAAGGGCAAAAGAAAGAACGTTTTAGTCAGTAAACGTCTGACTCACCCGTCTGTTCCGTCCAAAGCAAGCGAACTTATTTGATGATTTCCCATGAGAAAAAAAAAATATCGATACCAAAAAATTCAAATAACGTGGATCCCTACTACGCACGCATTTAAATTCAAATGAGCTATTCAAGCTACTCACAAACCCGTTATTTCACAGAATGCACCATTTGCTTAAAATTCCGATACAAAATACTACTAAAGGGAGCTCAGCCGCCACATCAGACCACTAGAAATGTGACTTTTATTCATTGTAGTTCGCGATCCGAGATATTTTAAATCGAATTCGGCAGTCGATGATATTCAATCTTTGAAAATGTTTCATGAAGTGTTGGTGGTGGATTTGAGGTTGGATTTTGGGAAGTATTTTAAGTCTGTGGTAAATATGAGTATGCAAAATAATATAATATGTTAGGCATCATCATAATATCTGAGTATCTAAACGAGTTATGATCCCTTCATATTTTCAACCGACTTCGAAAAAAGGAGAAGGTTGTTAGTTCGACGTTATTTTTAAATTTATGTTTTGCAAAAAAGGGGAGAGAAAAATATTATTTGTTCGATCATCACGCGGGTTAAAGTGAGCTTAGCCCAAAGTAACTATGCCACGAGGACGAAGTCGTGGGCGGAAAATAGTAAATTATAAATATTATGATATGTACATGGTTGCACCTATAATCATTGTTGTTCTAAAACTCAGTATTCTACATAAAACTCGCTCCTTAATTTAGTAGTTTTAATATACGTAAAACTTATGCAAGCTGTATGCAATTTTCCTCAAAGTTTGCACCTGTTAAGCTCTATAAAATTTGTTTAACAAAACACTCTTAGTTCGTGTGTGGGAAATTCACAATTAAGCTAGACTGTGGGTAAGTACTTACTAAAAAGTTTTGCATAATTAAAAGTAGATTCACAGTACATGTCAACATTAAAGAAGTCGTTAAGGGTACTTTTTTCACAATTATTACGCTGTTATATTAAAACTTAAAACGGGATATTTATCATGTTTGTTTTTGTTTCGAGTTTCCGATATTTCGGCGATGTTGCAAACGCCATGATCACAGATGAACTTCACCTGAGCGAGTAGGTTCATCCGTGATCATACAAATAATAAACAAGGTAAATATCCCGTTTTAAGTTTTAATAATAATGCCAGTAGATAACCATATCAGTTAAAAGACTTGTAATACACTGTCTTTAATGTGCGTTACGGTTACTTATTAGAACTTGGGCTCAGAAATTAAATGAAACAGTACTATATCGCAAATAATTCTTTCGTAAATGATAAATGACGTTTATTTTGAACACATTTTTTTGATAAATACATTTACAAGTACACTTTTTTAAACTAGTTGAGGCCGATGTTTCGTACCCGGCTACTCTGAGAAGAAATAGCCAACACAAACTCAGAAGTCATAGTCTCTTTTAAGGTTCAACCCATAATCTTGGTCAACTTACACGAGGACTATGCAGATTGGTTTTAAGAAATAACTACACAAATTTGAGTGGACCTGTCTAGTCAGTGCAAATATTTGTCAGTTATTGTGTAGCTCGACTAATAGGATTATTAGTTTTATTAAAATTTATTTCATTTGTTTTTTTGTGAACGTGAGGTATCACGTTCACAAAAAAAACAAATAAATTATTATTTTGCAAATTACATAAATACTTTTTAAGTCAGACTGTGGTCTAGTCTTTTCAATCCTAATACCTATTAGACGTAAAGCGCAACCCTAGCAAAGATTCATATGTAGGATGGTAATGAATCTGAAAACAGACAAACTTTTCCGAAATCAGGTATACACAAATAACGAAATTGACCTACCTCTATATTGATATATGAAAGGCTTCATTGAACGTAATGATATAGAATTACATCTCTAACAAGCAGTAAGTAATCATGTTTAGAAAGGAATCGACGAAACAGACATTATTCCTATACGATATTAGTCGAATTATTACCGCGACCCAATTCGTCAATGTTCTCTTGTCGAACCGTCGCGTTACACAGCCGATACTTTATTCTGATTTCCTAATAAATTTGGTTCAATCACACTGAGAGCTCAGTTTATTTCTCGATGGCAGCCAAAGAATAAATTTCCACTTCGAATATTAGGGAAGTTCCATCAAGAACTTTCACAATAGTCCCCTCTCAAACTCGGTCCAAATGCCGTTATTCAAATTTTACTTTTGATAAGAAATTGAATAGATATCCGAATCACGAATTGTTGCTAACTTTAATGATAGCAATAAAACAGTTTTTTTTTTAATTAACATATAAAGTAATGGTCAAGTGTGAATTGAATGTGAAAAGGTGCATCGAGACTTTGAAAATAATCTATTTTTAACACAACTGTGTTCCAATACATTTAGATGATGTTATCGGGTTTCGATTTAGTAAACTACTATGTTTTGTAAACCCAAGACAAACTGAAATAAAAAAAAGCTAATATTTATTGTTGAAGTGATTAAGGTTCAGTATTGGTTGCAGGACTTTGTAGAAAAACACACACGTCTTTACTAAATGATGATTTATTTCGAACTGTTTTAATGAGCTGGACGGACAATTATATATATCTACCAAACATACCGCCCACCAAAAGGGATTACCTATGCCTTTTACAATTAGTTATTAAAATTATAAGAAAATTAAATACATTTAAAAAACAAATCATGCAGACATTATGTTCATCAAATATAATTATTTATGTATAACTATCAGAAAAAACAATATGACGCTCCAGATTGACTACAACATAAGTTTTATATTAGAAAACAAATTGAGAGTCTTTTAACAATTCGTATCAACATTGCATTAATCAAAACAATATAATAGATCTGAAAGTTAACGACATAAGTTTAACACAATAATTACACATAACACATTATTATATTTATTGATTATCGATTGGTAGCAAGCAGAGTTTTGAGATTGATCTTCTTACAGTATTCGTACCAATCTTGACGCTGTAAACCCTAGTGATTCCATCAGCTCCTGGGTGTTTATCCACAATCCGGCCTAAAGGCCACTTTCCAGGTGGACATCCTTCGGTTTTGATAAGAACAATCTGGCCTATGTCACACTCTTCTTGTGTCCTTTGCCACTTTGGTCTCTGCTGTAGTCTGGAGAGATACTCGCACTGCCAGCGCTTCCAAAAGTTCGACAGTACCCGTTGACAGTGTTGCCACCGTGTTAAGCTTGATTGGGAGATGTCCTTCAGGCTCGGTGAGGGTAAAGTAATTGGAGACTCTCCTATGAGGAAGTGGCCAGGTGTAAGTACGTCCAAATTGTTCAAATCTGACTCAATAATTGGGCAAAGTGGACGGGAATTTAGACATGCTTCAACTTGACATAATACGGTGGTCATCTCTTCGTACGTTAAATTCGTATTCATGATCCGTTTCAGGTGAAACTTCATAGATTTCACTCCGGCTTCCCAGAGACCTCCAAAATTTGGGCTATATGCAGGTATGAAGTGCCACTGAGTGCCGTCCATTGCCAGTAGATTGGACATGTGATCGCCAAATTCAAAGTTTGCAGCCTTGAACGCCTCTGCGAGTAACTTGTTTGCTCCCACGAAGTTTCGTCCTTGATCGCTCCACAAATCACTACATCTGCCTCGACGTGATACAAAGCGCCGAAAAGCTGCGATAAAGGCTTCTGACGTCAAATCTCCCACAAGCTCTAAATGTATTGCCTTCGTCGACATGCATATGAAGACAGCGATGTAGGATTTGTTGGTTTTTGCACCTCTGCCTTTGGACATAAGGACATCATAAGGGCCTGCAAAATCAACGCCACTGTGGAGGAATGGCCGTGCAGGGGTTACTCGCACCTTCGGTAACTCGCCCATTAATTGCGTTCGAGATCTCGCATTCAACCTTGCACAAACATAACATTTATGAATGTATGTCTTTACTAAACCCTTAACTTTCAGAATCCAGTATCTCGACCTTAGGTAATTTAGCATCAGTTGCACTCCTCCGTGCAACGTCTGTTTGTGAGCATCAGCAACGAGTAAGGAGGTAAGTGAATTTTTGTGGTCTAAGACTATAGGATGGAGACGGTCGTGTTCTAAATAATAAGCATTTTGTAGTCTTCCGCCCACCCTGAGTATCATTTTAGCATCCAGATATGGATTAAGGGTCTTCAAACGGCTTGTAGTTCTTACATGTTTCCTCTCTAATAGGTCTCTAATGTCTTCTTGAAATATAACATCTTGTGTGATTTTTATGCAGGTCTGTAGCGAGTCTTCGAGTTCTTCAGTAGTGATCTGCGATTGTACAGATTGATTCGGTTTTAATCTTAAGAATCTTCTAACATACGCAACAGTCTTCAGTAATTCCGGTAAGTTTTCAAAGTTTTCCATTTTTCTGTACAAGGAATTATCATCACATTCTCTTGTGAGGTAAGTATTAAGGGTTTTTCTTTTTTCTAAGTCAGTTTCTTCATTTTTTAATGTTTCCATGTGTATTTGTTCTTGTTTCAGATGTTCCGGGCCGTGCCACCAGAGTGCGTATTTTCTCAATTCAGGAGCCAACATTCCTCTCGATGCGACATCAGCTGGATTTTGTTGTGACTGTATGTGGTACCATTTGTTTCCAATGTTGTCAAGTATTGTTATTACTCGGTTTCTTACGAATGTCTGCCATCTGTTGGGATCTCCTTGCAGCCATGATAACACTATCGTGGAATCAGTCCAACAGATTATCTGACTCTTTGGGATGCGTGTCGCCTCGCTTATATGTTTTAGTAACTTTGACAGGAGAACTGCTCCGCATAATTCCAGTCGAGGAAGGGATAATGCTTTGACAGGAGCGACCTTTGTCTTGGCAGCGATAATTCCTGTCTGATACTCTCCGTTGGCTTCTCGAACCCGCAGGTAAGCAACAGCTCCATACGCCTTAGTTGAAGCGTCACAATACCCGTGAATGGTAATATCCTTCATCGTTTCTTGGGTAGTATTTAGCCATCTCTTTAACTTCATGTATTTTATATCTTCAAAACTGTGCCTTATATTTAACCATTCCTTTTTTGTTTCAGGTGAGAGCTCTTCATCCCAATGGACCCGTTGAAGCCATAATTTCTGAATCATTATCTTTGCAGGTACCAGTGCCGGAGCTAACCATCCAAGAGGATCAAAAAGTCGTTGAACCTCGCCCAATATTTTCCTCTTGGTGACTGTTTCTGATAAAGGTGGTAGCTTCAGATTATATTTAAGAACATCTTCTCCCATATTCCAGGATAAGCCCAGTGTTTTTATCAAGCCGTCTAACTTGATATCAATGGTTACATGAGAGCTGAGCTCAGCTGGATGAAATTCTTTAAGGAAATCTGACTTATTCGATGCCCATTTTTGCAGGATGAAACCACCTCTTTCAAGAATTGCCTTTACTTCCTTAGCTACTCTGACTGCTTTAGATACCGTATCTTGGCCTGACATCAGATCGTCCATATAAAAATCTTGTGTAATAGTGTTTGCTGCTTCAGGATAATTTCCGCCCTCATCGTGAGCCACCTGGTGCAGAGTCTTGACGGCAAGGTAAGGTGCACATGCCGTGCCGAAAGTAACTCGCAGAAGCCGGTATTCCTTCACAGGTTCATTGTGCCTGTTCCGCCAGACAATTCTTTGATAATCTGCATCCTCTTTCGTAACAAGTATTTGTCGATACATTTTCTGGATGTCGGCTACGAATGCTATCTTTTTCAGGCGCCATCTCATGACGAGTGATCTCATATCTTCCTGAATTTGAGGACCAACAAGTAGCTCCTCGTTGAGTGATATATTATTTGAGCCCCTGTGAGAGGCGTCAAACACTGGTCTGACTTTCGTAGTCTCACTTTCTTCTTTTACCACTGCATGGTGGGGTAGGTATACAGCTGGCTTATTTCTTTCTTCACATGGGACTTCCTCCATTTGTTTCATGTCGCTGTACTCATTAATTGCTTTAGTATAATCTCTTTTCAGATCATTATTCTTTATAAAACGTCTTTCTAAGTGTAATAATCTATTTGTAGCCCCTTGTTTCGTATTACCATGCGGTGATTGTGGATTTTCTGTTTTAAATGGCAGCTTGACGATGTAACGCCCTTCACTATTTCGTGTGCAAGTTTCTTTATATATTTTCTCACATTCTTCTTCTTCTTTGGTAAGTGTTCCTTGTGTGTCTGTTTCAACCTCCCACATAGATTTCAAAAGGTCATCTAGATCAACCTTATGATGCATTACCAGTACTCTTGGTTCTGAGGTTTGTGCTTGTATCTTTCCAAATAAGATCCAACCCAAGCTTGTATTTTGGGCACATGGGGAGCCAGGTGGACCTTTGATTATCTCAGCCTTTAAAATTTGAGCACAAACTTCTACGCCCAACAGCATGTCTACTCGCCCTGGTGAATGGAAGCTCGGGTCTGCCAGGGTGAGTCCTTTTAAGTGCGGCCAGGTGTGCATACCAGTAATTGTTTCAGAAGGTAGGTGTGATGTCAACCGTGTTGGCATTATATAGGCACTTATAGTAATATTGACATCATTATCATATCTCGAATGAAGCTCGACTTGTATCACGTGATTGACTCTAGTCTGGGTTGATCCAACACCAGTGATGGTTCCCTTTACTCGGGATCTCTTGACCTTCAATAGTTGCGCTGCTCGTTCACTAATAAAGTTGGCTTGCGAGCCCTGGTCTACCAGAGCTCGCAACATTGTACTGTGTCCATCTTCATCTCTGACTTGCACTAATGCTGTGGCAAGCAACGCTGTTGACTGTTCAGACACAAAGTGCGTAGATAACGCCAGCTCAGGTTGGTCACTTTGGTCTGCGTTCTGGTGTTCTTCCTCAATTTTGCTATGATATGCTTTCGCATGTTCTGACTGACCGCTGCTGGATTGATGTAACAATGTATGATGGCGGCGGTTGCATCTTCGGCAGGACATTCGATTGCGGCATCTCCTGACAGAATGTCCTGATGTCAGACAATTGAAGCATAAATTGTTTTTCTTAATAAAATCATTGCGTTCATTCGGTTGTAACTTGCAAAATTCTTTGCAGTGACACAAGGGGTGATCTGCGTTACACATACTGCACGGATTGGTCGGTGATGTAACTGTCTTCTCTTCGGGTGACGTGGAATGGAATGACTTCGCCTTAACATTTGTCTGCTCCTTTTTAGTAGTAGGGTTAACCATCTCTAGTGTCCGATATTTTGTTTCCAGGAAAGTTTTTAATTCTTCCCACGACGGTAGTTTGTCAGTCCTTTCTTTGTAAGACACCTCTTCCCAGGCTGTGTGTGTGTCAACATCTAACCTTTGGACAACTATGTATATAATCAGCTGATCCCAGGAGTCAACAGGTATGTCTTGATTTTTCAAGTTATTTAAGCACTGAGAGGTTGTATCTAATAAATTCTTTATTTGGACAGCTGACGGAGTGGTAATTTTCTTTTGATTAAATAACTTCTGGAGTAGCGAATGAACTATTAAACGTTTATTTCCATACCGTTGTTTAAGTGTATTCCATGCCTGTTCATAATTAATCTCCGTTATATTGACATGCTTTAACAATTCCTTAGGTTCACCAACCAGGCTCAGCTTCAGGTAATGTAACCGTTCGACGTTACATAAAGACGTGTTGTTGTGTACTAGCGTCGTGAACATGTCTCGAAACATTGGCCAGTCATCATAGCTCCCGTTGAAAGTAGGTAACTCGATGCGTGGTAAGTTAACTCGTGGCGGCGACGAGGCGTCATATGCCTGATTATCTGTAGACTTCGAAGGCATCAACAACATATCCTTCAAATCGCCCAATAAACAAGAATATGTATCTTCTACCACAAAGTAATCTTCGTTCACAAAATATGGAACATCATTTCGTTTACACTTCGGCGTACACTTCACTAGATCTTGATGTGTCGCATTAAACGTTCTCCAATATCCTTCGATACTTTGTAACTTAGTTTCAATATAACCTCTTGTTAATCTTTGTTTTGGACATTTCTTTAAATTACTCTGTGTCTTTTGTAAAAGTAAAAAAATATCTTCTAATGAGTTAACTAACTGTTGTTGTTCACTAGTTAACGTAACACTCATTGTTATAGATAGTTATTGCACTGTTCTTCTTGATATGATAGTTTTAACGCACCCACAATAATAAGTCACCTTGTAAAATCAGTCTATAACTTGTTTTTTATCTTCATAACACGTAGCACTAATTACTTGCAAAAAAAAGGTGCACAAAAACGGCTCAGGAATGTGGCCTTTTGTTCTCCGATCGCCGGGTCGTCCTTATCTATTTTTCTAATGATTCGGCTCGTTTGGACCATATGTTGAAGTGATTAAGGTTCAGTATTGGTTGCAGGACTTTGTAGAAAAACACACACGTCTTTACTAAATGATGATTTATTTCGAACTGTTTTAATGAGCAGGACGGACAATTATATATATCTACCAAACATTTATACTTTTTGTTCTGGCTAATCTGTTAATCCAGAAATCTGCTCATCAAAACAACTCGATGAATGATTTAAAAAAAAAACTTTATACGGAAAACTGCTTGAACAGTCTTAGAGCCGCCTCTATTGAAACCAATCTCCAAGTTAATCTTCCGGTATAAAGTGCATTCCATTTTTATCTTTTACATTAAAGTTTTTATTTCTTTTATCACCTACAATGGCCCCATCCCTAAAGTTTATTTTGAAAGCGTAAGAACTTAAAGCCTTTTCGGGTTATTGCTTTTTTTTCAAAGGAGCCGTCGCATTACCCCCTTGAGTATCGAAGACACATCTGTAAATTGAAATGGAAAAGGGTCAAAACTCGTAAGGGTAATAACTATAAGTTTTGTGATCGGTACTGGCACCTTGACGTAACCTTGGAGATATTATTAGGTATTTCAGTGCGTTGTGAATGGTTCCACTTTGGGGATTTTTAAAAGAGTGTTGTATAGTATGTTCATAGTAAACGTATATTTTAACGGATGGTATTTAAAAGTACTTCAATTTATTCCCATTTCGTTTACCTAATTTTGCCTGTGTTGCACCAAATATACTGAATGTGCACCAAAATATGTTAATTAAAATATGTCATAACGAGCATCAGGAAAAAGACAGCACTACAATAAAAAATGTTATATCTTTATCCATTTTCTATTAATGCTAGTCGTTACTGGCGTACTAATCGTAGGGGGTCGCAGTTTTAACCTAACCTAACCTACGCATTTTTTTAGCATTCAGGAAAGAATATTTGGTGCACGATCAGTATTTTTGGTGAACACAATTTTTTTTCCCTATTTTAACTAGAGTTTAAAGTAAAAAAAGAATAAAAAACTGTTTACTAGACTGGCACAGGAAAAAAGAAAATCAAAAACACAAAACAATTTTTAAAATAAAGTTGAAAGAACAGTTGTGTTGAGACATTAACATGATTAAAATTTTACGTGTATCCGAACGCGATTTCACGCTTCGTAAAGCGTTAGGTGTCAATAAAAAAAACTGGGCAAGTTCGACGAGTCATACCAAACTCTATTCGAAGAAAACATATGAAAGGGAATGTAGAACAAATATCAAAGAACTAACTACTTAGCGCTGCACGCTTCGATCAATAATGTACATTTTTAATTTTGTCCTATTTAAAAAAAAATTTGCCCCACACTAGGAATTTCTCCTCTAAAGTGCGTTTACAAAACAATTAAAATATAGATAAATATCTTGGGACAACTCACACACGGCTATCTGATCCCAAGCTAAGCTGAGCTTGTGTTATGGTAACCAGACAACTGATATACATATTTATATAATTTATAAATACATACATATTATAGATAAATCACACCCAGACACAGAACAAACAATCATGCTCATCACACAAAGTTTGTCCTGGGTGGGAATCGAACTCACGACCTCCGGCTCAGCAGTCAGGGTCACTAACCACTAGACCAACAGGCCCGTCTAATTATGTGATATATCGTGGGTGCGTTAACGTATACCGAAACAACTATCTGCAGGTCATACAAATATTTGTTCCGTGCGGGAATCGAACCCGCGACACGCAGTGCAGCAGTCGATCCCTCAGCCACTGCGCCAACCGTGCCGTCAAAATTGTTTGTTCGAAGGGTGCATATGATAGAATAATTATAGATAGTAGAATATGTATGCCGATGTAGGTAGTTGAAATTGTACTGTTATTGATATTCATGTAAATAGAATTCAGAAAGAGTTTCAGAAAAAAAATTGTCTTAGTAAGCAACAATTAACCAATTAAAAAATTATATAATTATATACATAGCCTTGGCATAATTTTTGTTTGTCTAAAGTAAAGATTTCAACCTTCAAAGGCCAACCACCCATTCCATTCCACTTGGGTGATATTCTTGACGGAAAACTTTGGCTCTTTAATAACCCCAATAAAACAATTATTTTTGTTAAGAAAATATCATAAGACCAAAGAATTTTGTCAATTTTTTTTAAATTATTTTTACAACGGACAATTGACCGGCTTTCCTTCAGAATTTTGGTTTATATTTAGAAACACACTGTGTTAGTACGAGCCATAGAAACCAATATAATGTGGGAAAAGTCTTTCTTTAGAATTATCACAAACAAACCTATAGGTATCCCATTTTATCACCAACAAAACGTTTTCGTATAGGCCTGCGTTCCGGGGTTGCGGCACTTTCGAAAGAGATACCGCGGACCGGGAATATAAAACGCAAAAGAAGGAAGATGGGTGGCTTTTAGTCAGTAAAAGTCTGATGCTCCCCCCTGCTCCACCCAGAGAGCGAGGGAAGCTATTTAAAGATTTCCCATACGCAAAAAAAGGCCTGTGTCACGTAATATACTTACTAGTAGATAACACTACACCTCTCCACTCTTTAGGTTAAGCCGCGCTTGCCTAGGTTGGTCTGTGGATGGGTGACCACCCGTTACATACCAAGTATCCTCCGTGAATCGGAAAGCACGTTAAGCCGTTGGTCCCGGCTGTCATTTGTAGATCTTTGACAGTCGTTATAGGTAGTCAGTGTTCTGGAAGTCTGACAACCAGTCTTACCAAAGGGTTTCGAATTACCCAGTACTAACTGGGTTTTGGAGGTCAGATAGGCAGTCGCTCCATGTAAAATACTGAATAGTTGGGAAAAGGCTAGGCAGATGATGAGTTATCAGTACACCACGGAAATCGGATTGCTACGAACTGTATTGGGCAAAATTGCTCCTCGCGCTTGATTGCACATTCATTTGGTAATCAATATTCGTTCATTGAACTTAATTTACATTGTCAAAACATATGCAAGGTAATAAAAACACCAGGTGATTAAACACGTGAATAATGTGTTGACGTTTTGTTAATAAGTTACTTCAATTTCGTAGCATATCGGCTTATTAAAAGTTAATTATTGGAGCTCGGGGAGAATTTTAACGGACAATTACCTTTTCAATGATACAACATTTGTGCATTATTTTAGCTAAGAATAAAGCTTAAAGTAAGGAATGAATATTAGAGGAAGTTTGAAAGATGCGCCTATTAGAGAAAAACTAAAAGAGAGTCATTTGTCTTGGTATGGACTTGTAATGAGGAAGGAGGAAGCACGTGTAACTAGAGCGAGAGGAAAGTCAGAGAAAAGATGGATGGATTGTGTAAAGAATGATATGAAGGAGAAAGGAGTAAATATTGCCTAGACGTCTGATAGGGGAGAATGGAAGAAGAAAATGCGCCGACCCTAAATAGAATGGGACAGGGTCAAGAAAATGGTGATTCCAGGCAAGAATACAAAGAGCTGTTGCGTTTATTGACGGCAATAGAGGAGTGATTTTTCAAAAAGGTTTCCCATTTTAGCCCCTCTGCTATATTATTTCCATGATAAACAATTTTCTAATAATAGACAAAAACTAGAACAACCAAACTGAAAATTATACTGGCTATGTGTCTTTCTATTTGAAAACGTAATTTAAGTCTATAGATTTACATATAAAATCTATGTACTTTTTGTGTTGTATTTTGCACTAAAGCTTGGCTAGTTAAAACATGTTTTTTTATGTTGCTCCATGCTAGGAATTTCTCCTGTATCGTGGGTGCGTTTACAAACATTTAAAGTCACATACACAAACAGCCAGACCCGGAACAATTTATCTGTAGGTCATACAAATATTTGTTCCGTGGGGGAATCGAACCCGTGACACGCAGCGCAGCAGTCGATGTCAAACGACAATGACAATGATGATGGCATTCAGTGTTTTTTTTTTCAAACAAAAATGAAAAAAGCGTACTTGAAAAATTACTCTTTTTTAGAAAATTTATAAAAGATCACGTTAATTTATTGTCCTTTACATTTCAATAATAAGTCTACTTTGTCACTCATATATTTTATTTTCATATCGTCACTTAACTTCAGTTCGTATCAATATCAACCTTGCTTGCAAGTAAATAGAAAACCGGTCCGGTGTCATAAGGCCCCTGTCAAAACCATAGCCGCAACAGAATCTGTGGGCACAGTCTCGTTTGGGTTTGGCTGTATGTGAATGTAGTGTCTCTATCGTAAAAGAAATATTCTATTTTCAAAATCAGCTTTTTCAAATTTTTCTCAGCAAACTTTTTCATTTGATACCCATTTTATGGGAATGCATCAAAAATAACTTGTCCACCATTTTTAGGAATCCGCCATATTGAATTTAGAATGACACCACGTAGTCAACCAACCATGTATGCGAAATTTCAGCTTAATTGAAAACCGAGAAATAGATCATACTCAGCTTCTAATATTGTGTTAGAGAGAGAGAGTTTTATTTATATAACTTCTTATAAAAAAACGCAGATTAAATTGCACGACTAACACTAACTCTATCTGTCCCAGAAATTCAGACCGTACCTAAGTTAGTCTATACAATGTTTAAATTCGAACGTCATCGTGGTCGCTTGTGCAATAAACCGTCGTGTGTACAGAGGGACTGTTTTCCAAACACTTTTCAAAACTATTGTCACTTTTTATCGATCCACAAAGGTTGTATAGACAACTTTGTTTTGTAGTTGAAATTGCACGGTGTAGTGTCCCGTAGTCTTCAGTCCAATATGAGCAAAAATCAATTTCGTCCGTTCGCGGCTGAATGCGCCCTTTGTGTGACAGTGAAAGGTTATCGATGTTCGTTTTCACGGATCACTAGGGTCGAGCTAACTCGGAGGGGATGATATTGTTCTGTAACAAGGCTGGCTGTCTATTGCCTAATGGGAGGCGAGAGTGCGAGAGGCGAGAGTGATGTGTCTACCTAGTTCTGATGTATCTACAGATCTAACCCAAAAATACGCGATTGAAATTTTGACGTGTTTCCTGCTGATTTTTTAATTATAATGCACAGTTTTTGCCCTGCTTTTGATACAGCATAACCTGATCCTGAAACATTTGGCATAAGTATTTTTTTTATGAAACATTGCTCCACACCAGAAATCAAATTTGCGACACGCAGCAAAGCAGCCCATAGTTTCCACACACGCTCAACATCACGCATCCAGTCAGCCTTAGAATAACAGACTTGCACCGACTGAACGGTGCCAGAAAGAACGCGTGGCCACTTCATCCAGACAGCACACTACAGCCATATTTTGTTCGGGTCGCTTCCAACTTCTCATCGCTTCGGAATATGCGATTCTGCGAATAGCGTCAACCGCCACGTATAGGTACCGAATACGATTTGCTCATGCATGAACTTTCTGCTTCAGGAAGTTAATGTTATCATTTGGTTAATTAATATTGAGTATTATTTTGCTTAATGTATTAATTTAATTTCACAATTACTTTATACTTTTTGCCTTGCCCTACAGGATCCGTAATTGTACCTTAGATTTAAGCCTGAACAGGTAATAATAATCAATATGAAAAGGTTGTCGACATGTGGGATGTGTTTTCAGCGATCATTGTGCGGATAGTCGTTTCAGCCAAAGAATTAATTGCCAAGAGCCTCGACCAACACCTGAAGAAGCTCTCGTTAGGCAGCTGGATCAAGGGTTTGGTACAGAAAGCGGTACTTCTGGACACGGTTCGTATCGTCGGGAGATTCCTCTCTGGAGCCGACTGACGGCAGCTTGGACCCTGTTCCCGATACCGATGGACTACTATTGTTCATATTTTAAATTGATGTGGGTGTGATTTATTTATTTATTAAGGCACTTCAACGACTTACTCACTTACATATCACTAAGCTACAACATCACAAACAATGAGACTATAGTGAGTTCGTCACTTGCAGAATCATAGAAAAGAAGTTGTAATTACAAATTATACACTTTGCAAAAGAAACAAATACATTAGACAATTAAAAAATATACGAAATAACGATTAAAAATGGTAAATTAGAAAAATATAAATTGGATATTTTACAGTCGTCATAAGTTGGACACTACAAAATATAAAATAACGATTAAAAATGGTAAATTAGAGAAATATAAATTTGATATTTTACACTCATCCGTCATAAATTGGACACTACAAAAAAATAAGACAATGGTTAAAGAAAAATAATATGTATGTATTTTTAAATTATATAAACTATGTATATCAGTTGTCTGGTTACCATAACACAAGCTCTGCTTAGCTTGGGATCAGATAGCCGTGTGTGAGTTGTCCCAAGATATTATTTATTTTAGTTATTAAGGAATATGTAGAGATATAAAAAAATATGTAAATATAATACTAATATAGCCTATAACTGTCTCACAGCTGGGCAAAGGTCTCTTCTCATACAAAGAAACAACAGATTTTAGATTCAAATATATTTTTTTCATTTCATACAATAATTTATTTATTTACATCAATTAAACTAACTAACCATACAAACTAAATATAGGCACAAACTAATAATAAAAATATGTACATACAAGTAAAAAATGGAAAATTACAGGGCGTCAAAAAATTCGTCCGCATCGCAGTCAACAGGAAAAGTGCCCAGAAGGCGCGTAATACCGCGTTGGATGGCAATACAAATTTTCTGGGCAAAAAACAGGTCAGCCTTCTGGTCATGAGAAGAGTCTATCAACCAAGATTCATACTGATTACATCATATAAAGTCCAGGTTTCCTTACGATTTTTTCCTTTGCCGATATCTGTGCTGTCTTGGATATACTTACATATGAATTGTAAAAGTTACAAACATACTAGCCCCGATTTGAACCCACAACCTCATGTATGAGAGGCGAGGCGCTTAGTTTCTGAGCCATCACGACATCGACCGATAAGACATATACCTATGTATTTTATTACACCAAATGACCCTTACCCCATCCGACTTACATGGTGTGGACCCACAAAGAAGCCTCCAAAAGCTTTATTGCTGAATGAGATTTTGTACCAGAAAAGGCACGACCTCTATCCGTCGAAGAGATAACATGGGACCTCAAGAGTACGTGTTTTTAGTAGCACCGGGGAGGATTTTCTCTTTTTAAGTAAGTTTGCCTTTGAAAAGTGGTGGACAGAGGGGATTTCAGAAAGGTTCCACACATAATTTTGTTTTATTTTCTGTACTCATGAAGTTATTGGTTTGTTCAAAGCTTAAGTAAGCGGTCTCAACGATGTTTTTTATATATTTCACGTAATATTTTAAAAGGAAAATGTTAAATAATAATAAAATTAAGTTGGCAAGAAAATCTCTTTAGGGATTTACGTGGACCGAGTACTTGAGACCCTCTTAATTTTCTAGTCCAGACAGCAAATCTTTCCAAGAAATTGGCTATTTCAAGCCAAGGGTACCAATTCCTTAATACTCTTTTATTTTGCCCAGCAATAAATAATATTACCAGGACTGTACCCAACTTTTCGATATGCGTCCACAAATCACACACTTCTTACAATGACAGCATAACGAATGGGGTTCACGAACTGCTACACAAAGGTTTCCTTAGTGGACCTTTAAGCTTTCCCAATAGAGTGGAACACGTGTGCTCTATGACATTTAGGAGAATTATTGCCCAGTTTATTGCTCTTCATTACCTATGATACCTAAGAGGCGAGCAGCATTCAGCATTTCGGA
Organism: Ochropleura leucogaster; assembly: GCA_958449745.1. Taxonomy (NCBI): domain Eukaryota; kingdom Metazoa; phylum Arthropoda; class Insecta; order Lepidoptera; family Noctuidae; genus Ochropleura; species Ochropleura leucogaster. The sequence continues at coordinate 13,917,485 of OY288206.1, read as the reverse complement.
TTTAACGTAAGCATTTCCAATGTTTCATCTAAATTGCTTTAATAAAATATTTTCATGCTTCCTGACGACACAAGTTAACTCGTATGGTTAACGTTCCAAAAATTACTCATTTAAGATTGATATGTCGAGATTTATAACAAAAAATACAACCTTCTGGCGAAGTCCCAAAAACATTTTAAACAAAATAATTTTACCCAAGTATGTAGACTGTTTACAAAATGTCTGTGGAAAATATTAAAGTAAATAATATAGGGAGACTAGACAAATTTTTAAATTGAGCTTGAAATGAGAAATCCCGCGAGAAATTCCCTCGTTCGCCCTCCCGACAGTTAGGGCGGTGGTAAAGAGGTTACAACTACGCAAATTGCATTTACCGTTGTGGAATTACCGTGCCAAGTTTACACAAATATCTCGATGAAAATTTCTCTCATGTCAAAGGCTTCGCTGATAAAAACGGAACGGATTGTGCCTCGACCGCACGCTCACCTGAATTATAAAACGAGGAAGACTTCGGAATGTCTTTTACCTTTCTGAGATTAGAGACTTGTTCTTTTTCTGGCTGACACTAATATATTAGCTTTTTTTTACTCTGGGCAAATAAAGCCTTTGAAATATAATGCAGGTGTAGTTCCGGAGTTTTGAGTTGCTTAAAAGAACACAAAGGGCAAAAAAAGGAACAGGGATATGTTTTAGTCAGTAAAGTCTGACACTCCCACCTAGAGAAGTTATTTAATAAAAAGGTTTGACTTTTGACTTTAAATCAAATATTAATGTAAATATAAAAACTTCACATACGATAAGATAATCATTTATTTCTTACCACTACTATAATATTAGGTTTCGTGAACCATAGGTACAAAATCTTTTTTTTTTCGCTGCTAAAGTTATGCCACAAGGGTTGATCTATTACTCCATGTTTATCGTCTGTGGTCGCCACGGAATTCAGGCTCGTTTCCAACTGTCTGGCCGCATGCCTACACGTTCGGGTGTAGATCATTTTCTTTGATGGTCATCTGTCACCGCGGTCACCACGGTGGCGCCATCTTAACCCAAGATAAACGGGCAGCACATTGAGTTCAGAGGTTCACGATAAACACTGCAATAAAATTTGCGTCCTTTATTTCCGAGGTAAACTTTTTAAAGTATCAAGAAAATGCTTATTTCAGTTTTGTAGACCAATATGACCACGATTAACGTGAGCGTGCATTATCCTTTCTGATTGTCTATTAAAGAGTGTCCATGGAGTTTCTTGCCCATTCTTCTCCATAGAGATCAACGCTTTGGAATGGGCAACTACAGAACTTTCACAAGTTATTATGTCTTGTGACCGGGACTGCTAGCTTTAACAATTTGTTTTTTTTTTGTCATTCAGAAGTGCCTGTAATGGTCTAATTGAAATAAATGATTTTGATTTTTTGAAGAATCAAGAGTTTACCCTCAAATTTATTCGCCTAGCTTAAAAAGAAGCAAAGGAAATTTTGTGTTGTAATGACACATCCATATTTTATAAGGTAATTTTGAAGATTGAAGATTAGATCATGTCTGACAATATCTCTTCATTATTTCCAGACTCAATTTACCCTGAAATTTAGGTAGAACGAACTCGATTCGGCCTGGAAATCTGTCCTAATTAACAGGCAAATCAACTGACGTTATTCTATCGACGTGTCAGAATTACTTAGTTATAAACTGGATTAATAATTTAATGAACAAAAGTATGAGTATTTTGTTCGTTAAATTATTAAGCTAGTTTGATTAAAATTTGTAATTTACACCTACATCAAGTAGAGATTGACTAATATATAGATTATTTCTAATATTTTTTAATACAAAGAGTATATTTATGATATGTATGTGCTACATATTGCAGAGTAAATACGTTTTTCTTTAAAGGTTCTTTTCTTGGACATGGGGTTTCAGGCACATATTATCAAACAGAGCATCTGAACGGGAATTATAGGGATATAAACTCTAAACGCTTTCGCTTAACGCAGGCAAATATAATTTTAAATAATTAAATTTAAAATTTTAAATATAATTTTAATTTTATTTAAATAATAAGGTTTTAATAATAAGGTTTGAAGGGCAAGTGAAAGTGTCAACAAGACGAATACATATTATAATTAATAATTTCAATTAGGACTAATTAGTCTACTCGCGGCTATGAGATATTTGTCAGGCGTTTAAATATTGATAGGCGCCTTGAGACCAACCGGTATCCAGCAGTAGACTGCCGTACGCTGATAATGAAGATGCTACAACAGTATCAACGAAAAATCAAACTGTATGATGAATATGAACGCTTGTATTTAAATAAATATATATAAATAAATAAATATCTTAAATATCTTGGGACAACTCACACACGGCTATCTGATCCCAAGCTAAGCAGAGCTTGTGTTATGGTAACCAGACAACTGATATACATACTTATATAATTTATAAATACATACATATTATTGATAAATCACACCCAGACACAGAACAAACAATCATGCTCATCACACAAAGTTTGTCCTGGGTGGGAATCGAACCCACGACCTCCGGCTCAGCAGTCAGGGCCACTAACCACTAGACCAACAGGCCCGTCAGTGTTTCATGTTACCTAAAATGAGTCTTTATGTTACTTGAAATAAATGAATAAATAAAAAAAACTACTTAGCTGATTCAACTCAGCTGTATTGCGAGCTTTACCACAATAAAAAAATCTAATTGTTATGCCATCGCCTCCACATATGAAGTTAGTGGCCGCGTTAATTATAAAAGCACTAATAATGGTCATTTAATTTTGACCATGCATTTTTGATTCACGTCTTCTAAACTACTAGCTTTTGCCCGCGGCTTCACTCGCATTGAATTTGGGGTAAAACAGTTCCCCTTTCCTGATTTACAGGTTACAGGTACTTGCTACCTGTAGTTGTTGCCCATGCGCCTTATTTATTGTAAAAGCAATGCTAAGTTTTCCCTTTTCTTCCGTCTTTCTCCCTCATATTTCATTCTTTTTATCAAATTCGATTTTGGCATTTAATGATACATTGCATAGATACAATAAACTAGCTTTTGCCCGCGGCTTCGCTCGCGTAAATTTGGGGTAACAAAGTTCCCCTTGCGCCTTATTGATTTGTAATAGCAACGCTAAGTTTTGCCTTTTCTTCCCTCTTTCTCCCTCACATCCCACTTTTTTTAAATAAAAATTAGCCTATGTCCGTCTCCTGGTACCCAACTATCTCTGTACCAAAATTCATCAAAATCGGTTTAGCCGTTAAAGCGTGAAGAGGTAACAAACAAACAAACTTACTTTCGCTTTTATAATATTAGTAAGGATATAGTAAGGAAGTAAGGATATGCAGCGTACTGTTAATGTTTGCATAGATTTTGATGGTTTGATGATTTTTACACTGTTTCGTCAATTAGTGAATGAAATATGGCAGTATATAAGGGGACATTCAAAAAGCTTATCTTAAAATACAAAATGTGACAGAGTATCTATTCCTTCACATTTTTTTTCTGCATTCAGCCAGCTTGCTGACGATAAAATAAAATAATTCAGTACTCATCTGAGTACCTACAAGTATAGCATGGGGTGAGTTTTTGATGTTATTTTATCGTTTTACTAATGTAATTACTTTATATGATTCAATTTAATAATTTTGTAAAAGTTGTATGCCTAACGTCGGAACATAGATAGTTTCTGATTTCCTTTTACAAATCAATTTTTACTTATGTTACAGACATTTTTAAGGGTTCCGTTTTAGATTCTGTGGCAAAAACTGACTGCCTCTTTATTCTTTAGCTAAACTAATTATTTTTTTAGCTAAACTACAGAAGTGACTATAGTTTGCATTAACATACTATGAAAAATAAATTTAGTTCTGCTTTTGAATGTAATTGACATTGTTTTTTTTATATTGTATTGTTTGCTGCTTCTTGCAATTGAACCGAAATCAAAGTCCAATTCGCACTGGCCGGTATTGTTTTCAATCGCCAGCGCTTCGCAGAATAGACTGATAAAGCCTGAAAAAGATCGAAGAAGAATTCTATCAAATTTTGCACTTTTGAATGTCAAGAAACAAAATGAATCTACAGTCCCGGGGTCACAAGGCATAATAACTTGTGAAAGTACTGTAGCTATTTATCCCAAACCTTCTATTGCTTTAATAATTACACTTGATCACTCAATAAAGACTGTCCAAACACAAACACACCTGTATCTTTAAACAGAGTACCCTCAACCGTTTATTATTCCGTACCAAAGTCAATTAAGTAAGAGCCAAGAACAACTTCAGGTCAACTTTAAGATAGGGGTTGCTTTGAAGCAAAGGGGATGAAGGCAACACTTACCTACGCCAACATAATTGGGATCTTTACCGAACACTTTATTGCTTTAGCGTCAATATTTTTAATTAGACAAGTTCAAAGGAGGAACGTGATTCCGATTTTAAAATTTCAATTTTTTTTTGACATCTTGATCGATATTTTTTTATTTAAAGTGATATGGTACACACATAAGCTCACTTTAAGAGGTAAGGCTGGTAAGAGAACATTGTATGCCAGGCTAAAGGAGCGTGACGGAGGTTGATTAAACCAAGCGATGGAAGGTTATGAAGAACAGAGTGTGTAGTTTTTCATCAGGAGGATCCTTAAGAGGAGGGCAAGATCCCCCAACTTATGTCTCGTGGACTCAACTCGTAGAAAACTTGGACATCGCGATTCTGAATGTTAGTTCCTAATCTGCGTCATAGATGTCACTAGCGTCCTTTTTGTCAACTTGACTATGTTTTTTACATCAGCTTGTTGATCGTTTTTTTCCCAAGCATTGAGCGTAATTCCGTGGGGATACTCCGATTTGTCGAAAGTTGATACTGTATGTATGTCGTGTCATCCCACTGCTGGGTCAAGGGTGACACCATGTCAATCTTTAGATCTAGAGTTAATGTGGACTAGTGGTCTTTGGTTTTGTCCAACTGGTTTCACCAACTCCTGTGAGATCTTCCCATCGAAATAAAATAATATAGAAGCCCAAAATGTATCAGTACCTCTATATATATAATCTGTCAGCCCTTGAATTTTGTGTTCCACTGTATATTTTTCGTTGTAGCACAGTTTAGCATAAAATAACTTAAGAGGATGTCAGGCCTGACGATAAAGGCTGGCAGGTACATAAGTGGACGTCTGGGCATGATTTAAAGTGTTTAGTCTCTTCAAGTATACCCACTTCAGGAAAAAGGTCAGACTTATGAATCCAGCTAACTTTATGAAAATCGCTTGTATTTTGTTTAGTCTTTATTTTAAACCCGTTATGTCCTTTTCACACGCATCTCGTTAGTTTTTGATTTAAATTGCCACATTAAAAGACGCAAATGAGTCTCTGTTTTACAATCACTCTTTAGATAGGACGATGTAGATGTCGTGCAAAATATATTTCACTAGCTTTTGCACGCGGCTTCGCTCGCGTTAAATTCGGGGTAACACAGTTCCCCTTGCGCCTTATTGTTTTGTAATAGCATCGCTAAGTTCCCTTTCTTCCCTCTTTCTCCCTCACATCCCATTTTTTTTTTAAATTAGCCTATGTCCGTCTCCTGGTTCCCAACTATCTCTGTACCAAAATTCATCAAAATCGGTTTAGCCATTAAAGCGTGAAGAGGTAACAAACAAACTCACTTTCGCTTTTATAATATTAGTAAGGATTATAATGCGCTTCGGTCTAAGTGCACCAAATTCGTTTTAGCGGCAGCGGTACCAAAATGAGTTTTGAATTTCGAATAAGTGTTAGCGGTATTTTTTTTATTACTAGGCAACTAGCCAGCATCTTCCATTTCTTTTACTCTTTAATCAAACTAGCAATAACGTCACCTTTCTTTTATAAGCCAAGCGTCTTTGAGATAGCGTTGTAGAAGAAAATATGCTCTTTTTTATTCGACTATCGCCAAGTCAAAGGAAATTTTATATACTGCCAGTTCTAACGTAAGGTACCGAGAATAAATTAAGATGGTCTTAGAAGACATTTATTTAGGTGAGCAACTGAATATTTTTATTTTGATGACGAACCACAAGAAAAATAACAAACCATAAATTATGTAGGCCTTTTGCCCTTTTTAGACGAACAAAACTACATAATTTATACACATTTCTTGGAAAATTATTCGTTAAATTATTTTGGTTAATATATGCCAATGTTTACCAATCTATTTTAATATCCTTACTTAATATTATAAAAGCGAAAGTGAGTTTGTTTGTTACCTCTTCACGCTTTAACGGCTAAACCGATTTCGATGAATTTTAGTACAGATATAGTTGGGAACCAGGAGACGGACATAGGCTAATATTTTTTTTTAAAAAGTGGGATGTGAGGGAGAAAGGGAAGAAAAGGGAAACCTTAGCGTTACTATTACAAATCAATAAGGCGCAAGGGGAACTTTGTTACCCCGAATTTAAAGCGAGCGAAGCCGCGGGCAAAAGCTAGTAACATATAAAACCAGTGACTGAAAACGGAAAACAAATTGCCGTAGTTTTGTCCAAAGTTTCCGTTTGTTTACCATTATGCTGTAACAAAAGGGAATGAAGAGCAACAATTTTAGTGAATTAAGCCCGGCCCTTTACCGCGTCGTCTCCGTAGAACAAAAAGTTGGATATCCTAAATACAAATGAGACCTATTATTCTTCAGAAAGCCTCTACATTTGTAAAAGGCTATATTTTTTACGAACTCGATAAGTTACGTTTGTAGTTGCGTAATTTTTGCCTCTGAATTACTTTTTGTGTTGTTTTGTAACTGTTGGTTATTATGTTGTTTTCGTTTGACCTTCATTTTTCTGTCAGTTTTATTTGCTTTCTTTAATTTAGTTAGGACTATTTTGTAGTTATGTTTTGTTTCTACAAGGAGTCAGTCTGTCTTTATCAATATACATAAATACTTAACGACGAACATCTGTCGAAGCTCTCCTTAGCCGGTTTAGGCATGATGTCAGTACTCCTCACAATGAGGCCGGAGGAGAAAGGTCCAAGCTATCGGTAGTTAGGGCTCTAGAGCCCTAGAGCTCTAGAGCCTAGCTTGGACCTTTCTCCCGATACCGGTATCCCAAAGTATGTGTGTACAGATAAATAGAGGCATATTATACGTAATAATGTAAACAGTTAAACAGTGGTTTAACATTTTATATCATGTTTTCTTTTTAAAAAGTTTATAGTACGCTGACGACCCACAAAATCCATTATAGATACTGCTGATGTTGCCAGAAAAATAACAAATTCAGAAATAGTTGAAAATGCGTCACAATGCGTTGTTTCACAAGATTTTTGCACGGAAAAGAAAAATGGTACCTAGCAATTCTGAAAATACTGAATTTTAAAATGAATCGCTACGTGGTGAAAGGAAAATGAAAAAGGAATAACTATCTTCGAAGTATTCTGGATTACATTGCAACCGACCATTTTTTGTACATAAAATCTATCCAATTTAAAAAGCGTAGCTCCAGAATTTCTCGATTTATCATACTAGAGATCTACGTCAGTTGAACTAGGTTACTTACTACCCACAGTATGAATAATAGTGCAGTTTATGTGACAGAGAGGATTTGGCGAGAGATTCGTGTGAATAGTCCTTCCTTACCCCTGCTTTGTCCACCACAAGGCGTTCAACCCTGCGGAAAGGACCCAAAGTTGCGTGCCCCTGACAAGGGTGTTAGTGTCACAAATTAATATTTGTACCTACATAAATTAATTTTAATGTTTCGTAATTTGTCAGCTAAGCAAACTGTTTGGAGGATGTGATAAATAGGAAGACGTCAACGTTTCTGAGGTCCTCAGTTTTATTGTTGTTCAAAAATTTCGTAATTTGAAACATACGAAAACTGTAAAGGTCTGTTTTGTAAACTGATATTTTTTAAGTTTTTTATAACAAAATGTAATTTAATAGTAATAATTAATCGGCGTGTTAGTGTTCCACGCACGCCTTAAAGAAATGTCAGCTAAGCAGAGGGGCCTGCCAGGGCCGGCACCTGCCGGGGTTTTTGTTCGAAAGAGGTACCGCGGTCCCGGGAAGTTAAAGGGAAAAGAAGGAATATAGGTGGTTTTAATCAGTAAAACTCTGACACTTCCCCCCGCTCCGCCCAGAGCGGTGAAGTTATTTGATAATTTCCTATCCGCAAAAAAATATATTAGTAATTAACTCTAATTGTGTAAAAGTAATAACATTAACTTAAACAACAATCTTAATATAGCTGAACAGAAAACAGGAAACAGCATCCGTTATAAATCCGGTGCGCGCAGAGATTTCCACTTAAACTAGTATTTTAATCCTTATCTACACCACGTAAACCTGATAGTCGATACATTTTCCTAGATCCGCTTCCCGTAGTGAAAATACAAGCTTCGGCATATCGATTTTACTCTCAATTCCACACATATTCGGTCCGTTGCACCTTTTGTAGTGCAATAAAAATAATCTTCTTTGTCCAGTGGTCCATACGAGGTTGAAAACGGGGAAACGATAACAAAAGCGCTGGAACACAACACACCTTGTTATTTCAATCTAAAAGTGATACATATAGTGGACATCATTTATTTTAATTGTAACTAAAAATACATCGGCAAATGTGTAAGATTTATTTGTGATAGTTCGCTATTAGGTGGCTCGTTATTGCTGGTTTTCAGCCATTTTTCTAACTAATTTACAATCTAAAAGTGAAACATTTATTGGACATTATATATTTTAATGGAAGTTTCCTGAAAACACATCGGCAAATGTGTAAGATTTATTAGTGACTAGCTGTCGCCCACGGCCTCGCCCGCGTGATATAAAAAAAGTGTCCTATGTATTCCAGACTATAATTTACCTCTATGCCAAATTTCATCAAAATCCGTTCAACCGTTTTGACGTGAAAGAGTAACAGACATCCATACATCCATCCATCCTCACAAACATTCGCATTTATAATATTAGTAGGATAGTTTGCTATTAGGTGGCTCGTTATTACTGGTTGTCAGCCATTCGTCTAACTAATAATTATAATGTTCACATTGTCAATTTAGCAACAGTGACTATGATTTATAGTAATGATAGAAGTTCAAAACTACACGGTGTACTGTACACATCTATCTATAAGAATTAATGCTTTTTTAATTTAAAAGATAAAGATGCATTTATTGTATAACGAAAAAACAAGTGCAACATGATGCATAGGATAGGCAAATATGGATGGAAAGAATTTAAAATTGCTGGTTTAACATGTTTTGCTATTTTAGGCGAACAAATACATAGTTCACAATTGATTGTAAATTATAAATTGTTTTTTTTTGTTGTCAAAAATTGAATTTATTCTAATACATTATCACAGTTCACATCACAAAAACAATAAAGTTTATAAAACAGTCATAAAATTAATAAAAACAAAAACACTATACTCAATGTACACACACAATATTATAGATAACAATTAATTGTTCTATCCGCCTGCCTACAAAATTAAGCAATATTTAGATAGAAACACTAATATTGCCGATTCGAAACCAGCAGGATTCCAAGTAGCAATAGCTTATGCTAAAATATACACCTAAAAACTAGCTAAACTAGCCTAGTTTGCCTTTTTTTGAAATCATCAAATAACTTCCCCCGCTCTTGGGGGAGAGGGGGAAAGTGTCAGACTTGTACTGTCTAAAACCCACCCATTTACTTACTAATCTCTTGTCTCATCTCTCTCTAATACCGACGTTAACAATCGTAAATGTCGTACAATCTAGTAATTCAACTTTAATGTATTCGAACCTAAAATATAGAACTCCAAACCAAAATTACCTCCCCTCATAACTTACCCTACTTTAACTCCCATGTGTCAAAACATTAGTAACTTTAACAACTCTCTCTATACAGCTAGAGCAATTAATAAAGAAACCGTAGCAGTGCTTGTTAGCATGCAAATGCCACAATCCTCGGAAGATTCTGCGGCAATATTCAAGTCGTTAGTGTTTGTGCGGCCCACTGCACAAGTGCAAAAAGGGCTTGCCGCTTCGCCAATGTAAATGACAATTTAATAATAGCTACGTTCCGTGCAACGTAAAATATGAAAGCTTTTATGAGATTTGAACTAGTTTTTTCATATCTTTTTCATTAACGGCGCGTTTAATTTGTCCCTGTTTTGTGATATTACAGTTTTAATTTATAACTAGGTGGGTGTTTGAACAGATTTGTGATGTATAGGTGAGCCGTGGGTTTTCCACGTGTTTTATATTAGATATTCAAATATGTGTAGGTGAAACTGTTTACTTAAACTCTTCTGAAGAGCTTTTCAGGGAAAAGTCTAATTGGCTGTCGTCGAATTTACAGAAAATTAATCTCATATAATAAAATTATTTTGAAAATGACGTTGTGCTTTATTTTTAGGCTTTCGTACATCAAAAGGAAAATAAACCCTTATTGTAACACTTGGTCGGCCGTCCGTCTGTTTGTCAAAACCCTTTATCTCGGGAACGAGTGAATGTATCGAGTTGAAATTTAAACCGTATATCTGTGGCCTAGTGGAGTCTACGCAGTCAAAAGATATGGTAATTTATGTAGCAAGTTTGTACGAAGCCCTCAGTGAGTAAGTCCAACTCGCGCTTGCCCGGTTTTTTTTTAATATTTCCATGAGCATATCTTATCGAAAGTTTGTTCAGTGCTTCCGCTGTTTTAGTTCCTAACGCAAATGGCTGTAAAGGGATGGCTTAAAGAGAACATCTTGGGAGGCCCAATTCTTCGCTCCATTTCCCCCTCACCCGATTTACGTTATAAAGAGTGATTTGCGTCGTCTAGTCAATTTGTTCTTTTAACAAAAGAAACATTGTTCCAATGATGGACGCCGAAAATAGTGGTTTTAAATCTAAATACATAACTTAAGTCTGATACAGGATTAGTATTGACATCCGCTGAATTGCGACAAAAATTAAAAAAAAAATCAAAACACATTTAAACAGGGTTTTTTTTTAAATTTAATTTGAAAATATTCAATTTTTATTGCCAATATTAAAAAAATAATTTTAACACACAACAGGATTCCGTAATGTGATCTCATTTATTTCATGTCTATTCTAATAACTCAACGGTCTTGTATTCAAGGTTATTTTGGGCAAATAATTTAGGAAAATAATGTTTTTGTTGGAAGCTTCTAACAAAATCCAGATAAATTCAAACCGATAAAAAAAAGCTTTTTATAGGTCTAGGTAGACCTATAAAAAGCTTTTTTGGGTCTAGATTTCCGGTTTGAATATATATTTTTAGGTCACTTGTTTGATTTAAAGTTGTTTATGAATTTGTTGTTTTAAAAAATTAAAGCGCTACATTTTAGTTCTTTATTTCACATTCTTCATTTGATGAAATCTAAATATGGTTAAAAGGAAATAGGGGATAAGCGACAAAAAGTGAAATGTTCAGGAGAGCCGTTCAAAGTTTTAAATTTTAGAAAAACCGACGTATTTTTATCATTTATTAAGATATCGTGAAAACTAAAACAGTTATAAAATCAGAAAAAAATGGAGCAGTTACAGGTATTTTTAGGTTTAATCATTTGACGCTATTTAACGTGGTTTTTGTCGCTTATGACAATAGCTTTTAATTTTCCAATGAGGAAATATGGCATAAGATACAAATGACAAAATAAAATAATAAAGGATAAGAAGCCTAAGAGACATACTGATTTCTCACATCGCAAGGTAAAAGGGTATAAGAGACTAGACAGTTAAATAAGAGTTATAGGAAAAGAAGCATAAGGTACTTTTCACAGTGGTTGTATAAAAGATAATAGAGCATAAGAAACAGTCGGCTTTCAAAACAATAACAGGATATAAGACATAAGTGATACACAACGTCGCTTGAAAGCAAAGGAAAAGAAGGATAATCAACATTTGGCATTGCATGAGTCTATGGAAATATAGGTGAAAAGACACCCCAAAAATAATGAAGTAGCGCAACCAACACGATCTTTCATCAGAATAAGAGCTAAAACGGGTATAACACTACACTGTAATAATTGGGCCCCTAACTCGTAAAATAGAGTGAAGTACCTTATGAGTATTTAAGGGAGTCGATTTTTATAGAAAAAGACTAAGGTCAGTAACTGTACTCAAAAAGAGTAAAGTCCTTAGTCTTAGGGGTCTGTTTTAGTATACCCTACCCGTTCAAGTAATTCAAATTTTCACTTAATGGTTGATTTAAAAGATGATAGTTCGTCATTATACTGATTTTCATGTCACCTACCTACCTATTTATTAACAAGCGGATAGTAGGATGTTTTTAAATAAAAAAAGACATTTTTGTTAATATTTTTTAATCAAGAAAAATCAAAGCTACTTAAAAAAAGTGGGTAGGTATCAACCTGCTAATCATTTTTAGAAACAATAATACTGCAGCTAGTAAGTAGATGCATCAAGCGACGGCCGACAACATGACACGCGGGGTTGCGATAGTCGCGGAGAGGATCCGGCTACTGGGTCTCGAGGCGGCCTTGCACAAATCCGAGGCCTATGGGCCCGAGTGGTATTTCATGGCCGCGGAAACACGTCACCATCGGGATCCCAGTTGGACGGTAGGAGAAGTTCGCATCGTCCTCGACAGCCGGTGGAACTTCGTGGAACACTTCCAACGTTTGGCTTCCAAACTCGAGCGGACGGGGGCTGCTTTCAAGCGGCTCCTGCCCAATCTGAGGGGGCCAAACGCCTTCTGCCGTAGGCTCTATGCTGGAGTCGTGCGGTCCATGGCCCTTTACTGGGCCCCGGTATGGGCGCGTTCTTTAGGGCGGCAGGCCGCCCACTATCTGAACGCGCCCCAAAAGGTGGTGGCCATACGGCTGATCCGGGGCTACCGCCTGATCTCCGGCGAGGCAGCGAGCCTCCTTGCCGGATTACTACCGTGGGATCTGGAGGTGATAGTGCTCGCGCGCCTGTTTGAGTGGCGCGCGAAGGCACTACACCGCACCGGGGGGAAAACCCGTTGCCGCGGTAGATTGCCGCTCAGCGGACAGACCTCCGGTACGATTTTATGGTGGCATGGAGAGAGCGACTGTTGCAACCCCGAGCAGGGCACGCTACAATAGTGGCGGTAAGTCCCCTCTTTGAGAAGTGGCTGGAGAGGCGTCATGGCGTCCTGACCTACCGCCTGACGCAGGTCCTCACCGGACACGGTAGTTTCGGGAGGTTCCAGCACATCATCAGGCGGGAGGAAGCGCCCGGGTGTCACCATTGTGACGATCGCCCGGAGGACACGGTGGAGCACACAGTGGCATATCTGCCCAGCTTGGGCGGAGCACCGCCGTGCCCTCGTGGAGGCGAACGGCGGCGGCGATCTCTCGCGTCCGGCCCTGGTTCAGGTCCGGAGCGAGAGGGAATGGGAAGCGGTCACCTCCTTCTGCGAAGCAGTAATCCTAGCAAAGGAGGGGGCCGGGCGTTTGAGGGAGAGAACATCAGGCCAACCCAGCCGCCGCGGGAGACGCCTAGGGCGCCGGGTGCCGCGAGACGACTCCCGGCCACCGTAGATGCGGGCCTGTGGACGGTGAGCAATGGGTAGCTCACCGTCTGTCCGTCTATTGACGACAGGCTGTGTCGACGGCCCGTTCGTGTTTCACGCGCGCCTCAAAGAGAGTCAGCAAAGCAGAGGGGCTTGCCAGGGCCTCCGCCTGCCGGGGTTGCGGGTTGTTCGAAAGAGATACCGAGGCCTCGGAACGTAAAGGGCAATAGAAGGAACATGGGTGAGTTTTAGTCAGTACAAGTCTGACATGCCCCCCCGCTCCGCCTAGAGCGGGGGAAGTTATTGGATGATTTCCCTCCCGAAAAAAAAAAGCTAGTAAGTAGATAACTTAAGAATCAATTACGAAAACTTGGTATGTATCCGTAATAGGTAGGTACATGTATTAAACATTAAAAAAAAGTAACGAACATTATAGTTCTCTCGCCGCCGTCACAGCACGCGGCAGTGTTTTTCAGACAAGCGACGCGCTTAAAACCTACTTTTGTGATATCAAATGGCATAAGCACCGACTGGTAATTAAATTTATATTGGGTATTGCAGTATATGTGACGTATGAGAACGACTGTAAAACGTGGAAGTAGGTTATAATCGACACCATGATATCAAATTTAATTTAAATAATAAGGTATTAGCGACACAACTGTATTTATTTTGTAAACGGAAGAAAGGTATAACCAACAGTGTGATATTAAAATAAATTTAGGTAATAGGGCATAACCTACATAGCTGTCATAAAGTACTGAATGGTAATAGGGTATAACCGACAGAGTAATATGAAAATGAATTTTGTATATAGGGTACAAGCGCCACAGCTATGTTAAATTATGAAATGGAAGTAGGCTATAAACAACGTTTGTACTTTTTGAGGGAAAAGCTTAAAAGGCATAAACAACCAAAAGCTCGACACCCTTATGAAGTAAAAAAGCATTACCGACAACAAACCGAAAATAAGTCATTTTTGTAGGGGTACAAGCACCTTTGTAGCAAAAATGATCTGAATTTTCGTCGGTTACGAAAAATAATACTAGTAAAATGTTTTTTTTTGCTAGGGCATAAACGCCAAAAAAGTCATCGTAGAGCCATGGGAGTAAGCGCATTTGAAAGAGCGGAAAATTTTACGTATGATGGCATATATAACTCATTTTTGACCAAAATGTCGCTTATGCCCTACTTCCTTTTTACCGTCGATATGTTTAGTTTTTGAAACGGACCTGCTTAGGTCCTATTACATGTCAACTTTTCGAAACTTATAATATATTCAAGATTTTTAGGGTTCTGTATCTCAAAGGAAAAAAAACGGAACACTTATAAGATAACTTTTTTGTCCGTCTGTCTATTTGTCTGTTAAGACCCTTTATCTCGAAAACTCGTGTAGGTATCAACTTGAAATTAAACCATACATTTAAATCAGTTTTCACTTGGAGCTGTGGAAAAATCAACCCTCTACAGTTAGAATATGGCCGTTTATGGCATAAGTTTTTTAGTTATATCATCCTTGTCGCAAACGATTCATCCATTCGTTCATTCATTCATTTTTATACGATTGTGTAAAATGAATTCGCCTTAGGTTTTAACTGTTATTTTTTAAGTCCAGTCATAGACCTAAACCCTATCTTTGGAATATTCTTGTTACAAGAAAATTAAGGCCAGCCCCTTAGGCTGTTGTTATTCTATTTAGTTTTGATTAAATTTATCTTCACTCAAAAGGTCCCGGGAAACTTTGCTTGCTTAATTTCAAAATGGTTTTATTTATACAGCAACTTTATGCTGTTCATTTTATATTCTTAAAAATAAATTGAGTTTTAACTCATTGTACGGTTATATTATTAAAGGCAGAGAAATAATCTTGATTGTTAAGTTATTATTATTTAATTTTCTTGGAATAATGGAGGAAACTTTAACTTGAAAATAACCAGGACTTCTAATTGTGTTTTGGTATTTCTTCTTAAGAGTGAATGAACGACAAAATGCCGAATGTATTATTTAATTATTTATTAAAACTTCATGCACAAGTAAAAGAAACATTTTACAAAGTCGGACTTAATGCATTGAGCATTTTCTACCAGCCAACCTTTAGGGTGATGCAGAGACAAAAACATAGTAGGGCAATGTGACATAAAATTTTAGTTTTATTAATAATAAATGCATTTATTTATTCTTATTATAAGTAAAAGATTACAAATAAACATAATTCGATGTCATCAAGATTGTGAAATATAGGTACCTCTGAAAATAAGAAAAATTCTCATAAATTTTGCGTGTAATTTGTTAAAACAATATTCATAAAACAACTAACAATCAAACGAATGACCTAAAAAGATAAATTCAAACCGGAAATCTAGACCCATAAAAAGCTTCCAACAAAAACATTATTTTCCTAGATTATTTGCTCAAAATAACCTTGAATATAACTGTTGAGTTATTAGACTAGACATGAAATAAATGAGATCACATTACGGAATCCTATTGTGTGTAATGTCGTGATCGTTCCATGCCGGTAGTTGTCAGCGGGGCACGATATTAGCGAGAATAGCTGTTCTAATGTGTATATTTATGTAGATATCATTCCATATGAGCGGCCATATTTGGAACGTAATCATTCATTTATGGCCCTTTGGAAAGAACTAGCGATATGTTACGACCGGTAGGTTTATCGTGTTCTGAATTTGAAATGGATTTTCTTTTAAGGGACACAGTTTCTAATTTTGGATTTGAAGTTTTTATTTACAGTTCACAGATTCAAAATTATATGATTATGAAACGAATGTTTGTAATTTTCTGATAAGCGCGTTTATTAGCGGAATAAAATTACTGATTTTTCAAAGGTTTGTTTTAAGTTTTGTAGGTAAATATTTTGGCTAATGTCCCTACTTTTCCCAACAAAAGTTATTTGATTCCAAAGTGAGGAGGTTAAGGAGTTGACTATCCCTTTGGTCTAGTAGTTGCCATCGCGACTTTTAAGCGTGAGGTTTCTATTCGTGAATCGGGCAAATTGTAACTGAGTTCTTCAATCACAAATATCTTAGTGGCAGCCAAGTCTCGATTGATACCTGTTTCATGACTGATATTATACATCTGCGTAGCCCTGTGGGGAAACTGACGTGATATTATGTTATGGAACGTAAAAGGCTGATAGATTTGTTACGTACAAAAATAAAACAAAAAAACAAATAAATTCGGAAGCAGAATCAAATAATCAAACATGTATGTGGAACACTTATAAGTAAATACGGGTCCCCAAAACTTAGGAGTAGGGTTTCGGATATCGCAAAGCTTGCATGAATAGAACTGTGAAAATGAAAGAAATATGAAGAGTGCGGGTAGTCGTAAATATTAGCGTTCGATTTGACGATCTGAATTGCTGACGGGGTATCCTTAGCTCTGCATGTCTTAAGGGTCACGGGACCTGGCTTTGGAACGATAAAATGGCTAAAATATATATGTTTCAGGCTGTAAAACGGTTTACTTTATTGGTGATGACGTATAAAATGGTCAGGGGTGCAGTCGTCGTTATTATTGGAAAGCTTTTATGAAAACATGGATGGATTTCGGAACGGTGAATAATCATTGCGTCCAGGATAGTTTTATCAGTCTTCCTGGCAAGTTTATATCGACCAACAGTGAACCGTAATGAATCTTAATTAAACTTATTTTTATTCATTAATAGTTCGAAATTGCCAACCCATCTTATTAAGCAAGTGTAGTTTTCAATGCTCATACCTTCTCTTTATGAGGGGGATATTACAACAGGGGGATACTAATAGTCTAATATTATTAAGACCCGAGGCAAAGGTTCAGATTATTTTTAAAAAAACCTCAAAGTAAAAAAAAAAAATTCTGTAAATAAAATACAGTTTCTGTATTTATTTAAATTATGGTTTTAATTATAATAACTGTTCATTTAATGCTTATTTATAGAGTTTTGACTTAATTCTAGGAATCCAGCAGTGGGATACGATGTGGGTTATAGTCCGAGAGCCAGTAACAGATTTATATGACCAAGTTCCTCTCAAGTGATAATTAGTAAAACGCATCAGATAATCGAACTATGAAGCCTCGTGAATGTCAGCTGAGGCTCGGTGGGGGGGATGAGCAGTTGTAACCTACCACGCTTGAAGAAAAAAAAAATTTATTTACTCATTTCCTCTCGGCTAAAACTTTATCAAGTTATAGCTAACCCAATACCTCAACAAAAAAAATAAGTCAGCTGGCTATAACATAGTGGATTGTACGTCAGCTGATGGCTAGATCTTGGAAAAAAAATCTTCACTTTCAGTGATATCCTCTCGGCTAAAAATTTACCAGATGATAGCTTATATGTAACTATTGATAAATATATACGTCAGCTGGCTGTATCTCGGTGGAAAAATCGTCAGCTGATACTTTGAAGGTCGTTACGTAGAAGTTAGCCAGAAGCATTTACTGACTATTTAAAGGCATCAGCTGACCAGGTTTCCCTCGACTTATTGCTAGCTGATTTTTTTTATTTATCACAGTATTATATTTAAAATCAGCTCACAAATTTTCGTGTGGGAGGAAATGACGCCTCTTTAATTATTCTTGTTATTTTTTATGATTTAAACAACACACGCTAGCATAGCATAAACAGTATTAAGGTATGCTTGGAGGGGGTTAGTTGTGCGCATGCTCGGGGTATATGAAGACCCTTTTGTTGAGGGCATCGACCATGTTTTTAGAAGTAGAAAAGAAGGGGACTATTATACGTTTAGAATAGACGAGCAAACGTTGTCTGACGAAAAGAATATTCTGGAAACATTGTTGCATCTGTGAAAAATCGATCAAAATGTCGAATGTAACACCTTTTTGCGTTTTTTGCAAAAAATCAAAATCTGCTTCTAATTTAAAATCGAACAGTGAAGAAAATCTTGTTAAGTGTAGTGCTATATATTGAGTGTTCGAAAAACTAATAAACTCAGTGGACACGAGGCTATACTTCCTACGGAAAAAAACAATTTTCAGCTGTATCACAGTGAGTGATATAGACGATTTACGGCTTTGCCCCCAAAGTATCGCAAAATAATACCAGAAGACGCACCTACGGCAAGATTACAGTATGTACTTATCAAAAATATTTTTTTTCCTTTTATTTGTTAGGTTACGATTTTTATAAGCATCATGAGTTTACCTGGTTCTTTGGAAGTCAGTTACCAACATCGATAAATATGAGTTTACCTGGTTCTTTGGAAGTCAGTTACCAACATCGATTGATGAAATAACTATCCAGCCCGAAAAAGGTAACATTTTATTATCATATTAATGATATTATGCAAAAATACGCATTATTTTTTTTTTTTACAGATGATGACGATGAAAATATAACAGCAGACAGCTCTGACAGTGACTCGGACAATGAATCAGAGAGAGATGTTTGTGACTCAAGCCAAAGCTGAGCCGAAAATGATTAAATAACATTGTCATTTTAATTGTAATTTGTCATAATTTTTTTTATAATAAATATTTTTTATCAATTAACTAGTTAATTTATACTAAGCAAATTGATTATTGAAATATTGGAATATATCTAAAATTATATGATTATATACTTATAAGTCTAAAAAATATTGATATGGAATATTTTTAGCACCCCAACACTCATATTGGAGTGCTATGCCGAATAATTAAAAAGACGTCATTTCCTCCCACACGAAAATTTGTAAGCTGATTTTAAATAATAATCCTTATTATCCTTACTACTATTATAAAAGCGAAAGTGAGTTTGTTTGTTTGTTACCTCTTCACGCTTTAATGGCTAAACCGATTGTGATGAATTTTGGTACATAGATAGTTGGGAACCAGGAGACGGACATAGGCTAATTTTTAGTAGGATGTGAGGAAGAAAGAGGAAGAAAAGGGAAAACTTAGCGTTGCTATTAAAAATCAATAAGGCGCAAGGAGAACTGTGTTACCCCAAATTTAACGCGGGCGAAGCCGAGGGCGAAAGCTAGTACTGTGATAAATAAAAAAAATCAGCTAGCAATAAGTCGAGGGAAACCTGGTCAGCTGACCAGGTCCAGGTGCCTTTAAATAGTCAGTAAATGCTTCTGGCTAACTTCTACGTAACAACCTTCAAAGTATCAGCTGACGATTTTTCCACCGAGATACAGCCAGCTGACGTATATATTTATCAATAGTTACATACAAGCTATCATCTGGTAAATTTTTAGCCGAGAGGATATCACTGAAAGTGAAGATTTTTTTTCCAAGATCTAGCCATCAGCTGACGTACAATCCACTATGTTATAGCCAGCTGACTTATTGTTTTTGTTGAGGTATTGGGTTAGCTATAACTTGATAAAGTTTTAGCCGAGAGGAAATGAGTGAATTAATTTTTTTTTCCTTCAAGCGTGGGAGGTTACAACTACTCATCCCCCCCACTGCGCCGCAGCTGACGGTCATAGGGCTTTATGATACTGTTGTCTGATGCGTATCGCCAATTATCTAACGAGAAGAAATAATTAACCAAATTTGCACCTGGCTCTCGTACTATTAGTAAAATAAATACTCGGTAAAAAACAAAAATCGTTCATAGGTATAATAGCAAAAAAAAACACTTTTTAAAGTTACATTTTATATATTTTCTTAATTAGTTATATGGCATGTTATTGTTAATGACTGAGCTTTTTTTTCAGATGGGAAATCATCAAACAACTTCTTACGCTTTGAGTGGAGCGGGGGGAGTGTCAAACTTGTATTGATTAAAACCCACCCATGTTCCTTCTATTGCCCGTTATGTTCCGAACTCTTTCAAGAAAGCAGTATCTCTTTCAAACAACCCGCAACCCCGGCAGTAGTGACTGTACTTGCCTATAGATTCGTAGTTAAGAAGATAACTAGGTATAATTATGACTAATTAATTTTACTTGAGATGATCATTTCATAAATAATTTATGATGCGTACTTACTACTGCTGAATCCCGGAAATTATGTAATCTTATTTAGTCCAAATTTCTGTTGAAGGCCAATAAACCCGGACAAGAGCCTTCAGCTAATAATTTTATTTAATATAGGTATTGAGGTATCGTTAAGGCCTGTCTGCCCTGAAATACAAGGGTAGTTTTCCTGCCATCCATGATTAAATTGTTTTCACGCTTCAGTGAATTCCTGGGGTCGAGATCAGATAATGATATTAAGCTATAGATTTGTGTAAAATAAATTATTATCTGGTTCATTGACTGGGGTTTGATTCTACAGTGAAAATACGCTTGATTTACGTTTAATTGTAGCGTGAATATGAAATTATGTGAGAATTAAAAAGTACTCTTTTAACGTCTGCCATGTGGTTCTTTCGAGTCCAGCTCGCACGGGGCTGGTTTTAATGTACTGCTACCCTACCATGACATCTTAAAGCAGAATTTATTCCACTGAGGGAAAGCGACAGAGCTATACAGAGTATCTAGCACCATCTCTTTCTCACACAGGAATAAGAACTGCTTTAAGATGTCATGGTAACCCTACTGAATACCTAGTTCAAAACTACGTTTCTTATATCTTAGGACTGTGTTTTATTGTCGATTTTCAACTCGTTATAAAACATAATTATGTAGGAATGAGGAAACCTCGTGATGTTTGCCTTCACAAGCTCTTGTTTGTCACGACTATCGCATTTCTATCAGACTTGCGACCAGGGTTGTTTGCAATTATAATAGTTGAATGTTTTCTAATAAACAAACAACAAACAACAAACAATATTACCATTGGCTTGTGTGAATATGCTTCCCTAGTACCTATAAAATTTTGTGAACTCTAAAAAAAAACTGACTAGGCTTAAATGAAATTGCCGCGGGAAAACACCGAATTGAATTTAAATAAATTTAATTTTAACATTTAACGTGATTTTTATATAAGTATTAAGTATGAATCTTCATATCACTGAAAACGATATATTAGATCTGAAATAAATATTATACAATGTATGTCATTAAAAAATACTAATAATAAAGGTATCTGCCTATGCGTTTTTCCAACTATGTTGGATTCTGCTTCCAGTCTAACCAGATTCAGCTGAATTTCAGTTAGTTAGAGCGACTACCGGTTAACCTGAAATCCATAGTTATGATAAGTTACTCACTGGTAGTGAGTAACCATGGAATTACTTAGGAGGACCTCTGATTATTTTTGTTGCAGTCAATAAAGTAAACACCTCAACAAAGTCCAGAGAACAAGATGACCCCAATTTTTTTTTTCGTGTATATCTTGTTTTGCTAATAACTGGCAGCAAATAAATAAAAATAGAATAAAGTAGATTACAGAGTTGTTCAAAATTTAAAAATAAATTTAATTAAGTAATGATTTTCGAATATGGAGGGAAAACTTTTAAAAGTGTTTGATTGTGCAGTTTCTCTGAGGCAAAATAAAAATTATTTTCTTTGATTGTAAATAACGCTTATTATCAATAATACGTCTTTCACGTATAGTTTGTGCATTCTTGTGACTGTAGTCATCATGTCACGTCGTCATTTAAGTCGCGAAGAGATGTTAAGAGCTGTTGGTATGCTGCAAGCTAGACGAACTCAACGCGACGTAGCGGATGCTGTCAACACCCAACCAAGCGTAATTTGCAGATTATGGGCACGCTACAGATCTACAAGGGATGTTGCCGAACGTCACAGGGGACGAAATAGGGTTACTACTCAGCGGCAAGATCGTTTCTTGCTTAATTCCGCATGGCGGCAACCCACGATTACTGCTCGTCAGTTGGTCACAAGCCTCCAGTCTCAGCATGAAGTGGTTATTAGCGATCAAACTGTCACGAGAATACTACACGAAGCCAATCTTCATGCTCGCAGACCGCTTAGGGTTCCAGCTCTTCGATGTGGAAATCGAGGTCGTCGCTTATTGTGGGCTAACGCACATTTACAGTGAACCGACCATCAATGGGCACGGGTTCTGTTTTCCGACGAATCTCGCTTCGGTTTTCATCCTGATTCGAGAAGAGTGCGTATATGGCGAGTTCCTGGACGTCGGAGTCGTCTCCAGAATCCACAAGAAGTTCATCCTTACCAAGGTGGAACAATCATGGTATGGGCTGGAATTGGCGTTGGTGGAAGGACCGACCTCGTTTGGATACGGGGCAATTTGAATGCAAGCCAATACATTCATTAGGTTATACACCCCATGGTAATCCCTCATCGACAGCAGTTCGGTCCAGATTTTATGTTCATGCAAGATAATGCACGGTCACACACCGCGAGGGTAGTGGTCAATGCGTTAAACGAGCACAATATTACGACGTTGGAATGACCTGCTCAGTCTGCCGACCTCAATCCCATAGAGCATGCCTGGGATTTGCTTGGGAGAAGAGCTTTCAGTGATTCTTTGGAAAATCTGAATACTGAATGAATCTGAAGAACAACTTTTTTACACCTTCGCAGTGTATGGAGTCATATTCCACAGGCGATGATTGACAATCTCATACTAAGTATGCCACGCCGTTGTCGAGCTGTTGCTAATGCTTTAGGAGGTCCTACAGATTATTAAAAACGTTTAAAGTCCTTACTTTAAACGTTTTTAATAATTTGTAGGACCTCAACCTTTCAAACTCAACCTTGTAAGTACTGTATTTCTTACTACCTCGTTATTTTTGTGCCTAATCATAGAAGGTTGTAATACTCAATAATGGCACTATTCAATTCTTTCTTTTAATTTTTTTTTTTTATTATGAAAATCTTTTTATTAAAGTTAAAATTAAAAACGGTAATAAAATACCCTTCTATTGATATAAAACACTCACTATTACCAGAAAGGGTTTTTAAATAAAAACTAGAAATGTCCTTGTTCCCTAGACTTTGTTGATGTGTGTATATTGTTATATTCCAGAAATACGCCAAAATTAACCGGATTTTTCATGAGAATTAAGCTTATGTACGACATAATATTTAGGTTATATGGAGTATGTGCGTTAAACAATTATAATAGAGTTTATTAGTCTTTGTTCCAAAATTCATTAAATTCCACGACAGTGTTAAAAGAACCTTTTTTTGCGGATGGGAAAACATCAAATAATTTTCTCTGCTCTAGTCGGAGCGGGGGGAGTGTCAGACCTGTACTGTCTAAAACCCACCCATGTTCCCTCTAATGCCCTTTATGTTCCGGGGCCGTCAGTCGCCCGGGGCAGCCGTCGCGGCGCAAGACGCCCGTCTCCCGCGGCGGCTGGGTTGTTTTGATGATGTAAAAAGAACCTGAAGCTAATAATATTACAAGTGTATTCAATTAAGTGACTGACTATTTGAATGTACCCTATGCTTGTTCAAATAACACCTTATTTGAACAAGCATAGGGTACATTCCAAAATGCACCCATTTTGTAATGATCCAAATTTTCTATACACCTTCGATTTAATAGTATTGTTTAGCAGTAAACATAGTTGGTAACTATACCCAAACTAAGACCTAATTTTGGTTGTAGCAAATACCTTGACTTAACTTGATATCGGCATTAGAACGGCGGTAGTATCTTTTGATCCCTATAGATTGGGGAATGAATCTGAAATTATAATGCTTAAAGGTCTTATTAACATGTTTATCGGTTTTCTGTCCAATATGATTTTCTTGTAAGAGATAGAAATGTTATTTTTGATATGTTTTATATTCGCTATAATGGTGTGTGATGATGAGTATTTCTAGAACATATTCGTATCCGTATTCAATTGCATCACGACTGTTACCCTCGAAGGGTAAGATAGAAGTGAGCGTAATAGCTTAGCCAGTTTTCGTTAGGCATGTTTTTTTTTTAAATCGTTGCCCCACACTAGGAATTTCTCCTGTATCGTAGGTACGTTTACAAACATTTAAATTTACATACACAAACAGCCAGACCCGGAACCAATACCTGTAGGACATACAAATATTTTTTCCGTGCGGGAATTGAACCTGCGACACGCAGCGCAACAGCAGTCAATCGTTCAGCCACTGAATAAAACGCATATTTGACTGTCCGTCTGCTTTATTCTGGTTTAACTTTCCTAATTTAATAATAATACCAGCTGTCCCCAACGGTTCCACCTGCTGCTCAGGTCCCGTTCTCCTTTAGGGGTATGAAAAATAGATGTTGGCCAATTGTCAGACCTTCCCGATATGCACACAATATTTCATACGAATCGGTCCAGCCGTTTCGGAAGTGTATGGAAACGAACATTGTAACACGAGAATTTTATATATTAGACTAGCTGTGCCCAGTGGTTTCACCCGCTGCTCACTTAGGGGTATGAAAAATAGATGTTGGCCGATTCTCAGACCTACCCGATATGTACACAAAACTTCGTTCAAATCGGTCCAGTAGTTTCGAAGGGGTATGGTAACTAGCACTGTGACACGAGAACTTTATATATTAGATAATAAACATCTTTATTATAGAATAACAATTATATTATATAGAAACAAGCCAATTAAAGGTTCTACTGGCAAAAAAAAGTAGTTGAGATCACTAACAAGCACGATAAAAATAAAGGACAAAAAGAAGGTACAAAATGCACAATGTGCTTTTAAAAGTCAGCGTTCAGACGAGTGCGTGCGGAATAGGGTTCGTTAGTAAATTAAACAAAAGAGAACCCTTTCCAAAGAACATTAAAGTTCTTACTTGCTTGCACAACACAAGCATTCATCATAAATGTATTTTTTCTAATTAATTCGTTCCATTATATATTGAAAAAAATAATGTTATGAGTTATCACTGCTCTTTGAAGGAGAATAAAATGAGCACTATATTCTGGGAACAGAGCAGTTATTAAAATGGCGCACAGCCAGCTATTAGATGTTTTATTTTAATATCACATACATCATCTGCAGCTGGGACTGTCTGTAGAATATTATGTCTGCCGCCTATACTGTAACAGTAGGTACGTTGAGTATGTAAGTTTTATTAAGGTACAATCATGGTCAGGGAGAGAAAATATTAAGTATTTTTTTACTTAAGGGACACGTCATATCCGCGAGACGACTCCCGGTCACTGTATATGCGGGTCTGTGGACGGTGAGCAATAGGTAGCTCACCGTCCATCCGGGAGTCGTCTCGTAGCGCCCGACGTCCGGGGCGTCTCCCGCGTCGACTGGGTTGGTTTGAGCTTCTCTCCCTCAAACGCCCGGCCACCTCCTTCGCCAGAATGACTGCTTTGCAGAAGGAGGTGACCGCTTTTCATGCCTTCTCGCTCCGGACCATGCACTGAACCAAAGCTGGACGCGAGAAATCGCCGCTGCCGATCGCCTCTACGAAGGCACGACGGTGTTCCGCTCACTCCGCTACTGTATGCTCCACCGTGTCCACCGGGCGATCGTCACAATGGTGACACCCGGGTGTTTCCACCCGGAATTATGTACAGGAACCTCCCGGCACTTCCGTGTCCGGTGAAGATCTGCGTCAAGCGGTAGGTAATGACACCATGGTGCCTCTCAAGCTATTCCTCAAAGAGGGGACTTACAGCCACTTGAGCCCTTGACCTCCTCAAGACAATGTAATTAACAACATTATATTAAAAAAATGCAAGGAAAATGAGACATCATCTAACTAATCGAGTCAGAAAGGCACATATGGTGTGGCAATTCAATAATTATGTTGTCTATTCTCTTTTCAAATACATCGACATAACACCATTGTTTTTCTAGTTACTAGTTCAAATGCCACTCAATCCCATTAGCACTGTCATTTACAAAGGTCGTACACTAAACAAACACCAATAAAAAAGAAACAAATGCATTCCATCAAAAGCGACCTATAGTCATGTAAAAAATATTTTACATCCGCATGGCATTGCTGTCAAAATCACAATGATCATAATGCTTATAGCAATAAGGTCGATGATAAGATGCTTTCTTTGACAAGTCTGTCAAAATTTTCGTGATCTTTATTGTTATGGAAATAAGGTTGGTATCAGAGGTGACATAACGGTGAAAATACTTTACACCACCATCCTACACCATTAATAATAGGGGGTGTCACGAATGCCAAACTTCGACATTCAGCTATACGATATGAAATAACTCAAGCTATAGTTACTTGCACTGTATCGTTCAACTTGCTGCTAGTTAGTACGTTCAGCGTGATAATCCATAGAGTAATTATGTGTTGATCATAGATTAGTTTTGCAACATAATAATATCCTATATAAATAATAGAATCCTATTATTATGGACGACAACAATGTTTAATGAGAATTTGTGTTACGTTCCAACCATCATATTTTGAACTAGGGTTTTTTTTTAAGTTAGCAGAATAACATCACTGGAAAGTTCTAGGTATGTTAATTGGAATCCTTACTCCTTACTAATCATTACTAATATTGTAAAAGCGGAAGTGAGTTTGTTTGTTTGTTACGTCTTCACCCCTTAATGGCTAAACCGATTTTGATGAATTTTGGAACAGAGATAGAGACGGACATAGGCTAGCTTTTTTTTAAAAAAAAAAACTATAATTGAGGGAAGAAAAGGGAAAATAAATAAGGCGTAAGGGCAATAACTACAGGTATGGTGTGTTATCCCAAATTTAACGCGAGCGAAGCCGCGGGCAAAAGCTAGTATATAAATAAATTTAAAAAAGTAACAAAACTGTCTCTGGCTGGACAAAAGAATATTAAACTGGCTTTCATCCGCGTCTTCGTATTCAAAAACATTTTATAACACAAGAATAACTGTGTGCTTAACTAACAATTTGACATATAGTTATAAACATAGGATAGGATTTTTGTACATCAAAATTTAAACAACACAAAAACTCCTAGATATTCACACTAATGTTATACATAAAACTGCTTCTTGAGTCACTATATTATTATATTGCTAAAACTGCATTAAAACCCGTTGAGTTGTTCAAAAGATCAAAGCCAACAGACAGCTTAAACGACTTCATTTAATCCTATATAAAGATGTATTGAAGTTATGAGATCAAATCAGATTTTCCCATCTTTGTTTTCAAAAGCATAAATCTCGGCAAACTTCCACCAAACTTACATTACCACCTGGAAAGGCAGTCATGCCTTCAATAATCTACAAGTAACGGCTTCCATCTTCCCCAGTCACCGAAGTTTCTTATCGATGCAATCAATGCTGGATTGTTGGAAACGACTGTACTTAGGGGTGAATATTCCGAGTACGATGTACCACTTCAATTTCCCTTAACTATGCATCGTTTTATCACATTACGTATTCACGACTCCCTTGGGAACACAGTCTGTAAATGGTCAGCACCATATACAAAGATTATACAATACCTTTGGAGACACGACACGGGACAACCAAGTTACAAAATCGGTTCTGTTGTAATTGGACTTAGTTTTGTCGTAATGAACAAACGTTTAATTTTGTATTTAATCACACGGGATTTACATGGAAAACAAAACTAGCACTAAACATGGTACTTTTCAGAAATTTCAGACTTAGGCGCGTCGCCCACACGACCAAGAGTCGAGGCGCAGACGGGGCGCGGGCGCGTTAGTCGCGTCGCCCACACGCCATTTGTAAAGAAAATCTCACATCAGAGTCACGCCGCAACGAGATTTTCTTTGCAAATGTCGTGTGGGCGACGCGCCTAACGCGCCCGTGCCGCGACTGCGCCTCGACTCTTGGTCGTGTAGGCGACGCGCCTTAAACGAATCAGATCTAAGAATTATTTTATGTTGGAACTTTTAGAAGAACTTTAATTTACAATACAACTAGTAACCCGCAATAACTTCGCGCGTTTAAGGACTTCATAATTAAATACAAACCTCCGAAATCAGTTGTCAAATTAATGATAGCAAGTCGAAACAATGTATTTAGACAGACAGAAGCAAGATGTATTAATAACAGAAAACTAAAAATTAATCAAACAAATAAAGTTGGCAGATATGCTAAATTGTCACTAAGACAAGGCACTAAAAACTTCTGTGAACTTCAAGTGACATCAACATACTTTACGTTCTAATACCATTGTATACAATTTTATTCCCCTCTCAGCTTCAGCGATAATATTGTAAAAATACCATATTTACAAGACATAATTTACCTTAACAACCGTAGTAACTGTCACTTACGCCCTGCGCGGTACCTACTCAACATACGCGAGTAGAATGTCGTATCTCATGTTAAAATATTCATAATCTTTGTTCTAACAGTAAATAGTTGCATTTTAGCATTCACATTCAGTGCTTCGTAATGCTATTTCTGCATAGTGAGGTAAGCAAAATGTGCATATGTTAGGTGTTGTGTTGAGTCCCCGGATAATTGCGCATTTCGCAGAGATCAGAAAACAATTTGATTTCACTGCAGTTGAAACAATGTTGTTGAAACGGCAAATGTGAAACTGGGAACGCTTTCAGATTGCTTCCATCAGAAAATGTCGCTTTGAATTGTATGATAAAAACGACTTTCTACATTAGTAGAAATTTAGTTTACATGGGAATTTTGTAGGCACAATTTTTTTGATGATCTTTATACAGTTAAGAGTTAGCTATCATAAGTATAATGACGGAAGATCTTAGCCTTCAGACGTCGGACAACGTTTACATCGATTAAATGAATTATTTGTTGAACCTATGTTTATTTACATATCATACATTATGACAGTTTTCCACAAAGGGTTAAACAGAGTTGTTCTTACCTAATAGTACACCCACATTTAGTCTGTTAGGGTGCACTGTAGTGGAGGTGGAGCCTATTGCCATCAATCGGGCACAAATCCAGACTTTTTCCATACTTAGCTTTTTTCGTTTTTTCCATTAGGGATTTCTCAGTATAATATCTGATGGCAAAACCTAATACCAATTTGCCAGCCTTATTATTCTTAGCAGTCGAGTTTGCGACCATTACGAGGCGCCATGTTTACTGTGACTGTGGAAGTCAAGCAAGCCCTGAATCTTCTTAGGGGCGAATATTTTCTAAAGATCGGTAGAACGTGAACGGTGTATTAGTATCTGCATAAATATTAGTTCTTGAAAACAATTAGTATTTATTTATATAATTTTAAACCCCTCCAATGTTGTCTTATTTTACCTAAAGGTTTACTGGTAGAGAATGCCTTATAGCATTAAGTCTGGCCATGTACACAATTATGTATAAAATTTAAATAAACAACATGGATCTTTGGTTTTTAAACTGACATAGTCACTAACATCACGTATATCCTTGACCATGACGTTTGCAACATCGCCGAAATATCGGGAACTCAGAATGAAGAAAAAACATGGTAAATATCCCGTTTTAAGTGTTAATAACATGGATCTTAACCAAGTAGATAAACTCATTTTTTTTAAACGGTTCTCCTCACTAGGAATTTCTCCTGTATCGTGGGTGCGTTTACAAACATTTAAACTCACATACTATATGTAGGCCATACAAATACTTGTTCCGTGTGGGGTTCGAACCCGCGGCATGCTGCGCAGCAGTCGATCGCTAAGCCATTGCGCCAATCGTGTCGTCAAACAACAACCATTTACAACTTGTCTGTTCTGTTCTATTATACTGATCTTTGCATCTTATGACTACGTAATATATATCACATGGTCCAGTATTCAACATGCTTCAGGTTTATATTTGTTACTAATACGACCTGAATAGGATAATTACCAGTAAAACATTAATTGGGTAAGACTTTCTTACTTACAGTCTACAAAAAACATTTTGCTTTTTTTATCGCATTATTATGCCTGCCAGGGGACGCGGCAGCCCCAACAGCATTCTACGCACTATAGCCGACAGGTGGGACAGCTCCATACTGGGACATTGGATACACAAGTGTGGCGTATAATTTATGATTGTAATGCTTTTGTTTTTTTGGAATAAATAAGAATAAGAATCATTTATTATTAAACCAGTGTTACAACATTTTCCTTAATCTAACATCATTGCACATATCGGTAACAAGTTCTATGTAGACAAAATTAGAAAACAATGGTCCTCAAACTAGGCTGCGCCTGTATCTTGGGGGCCGGAGTTGCAATAACTTTAAATTAAATCATTTATCTTTGTCGATGTGATGATTAGACATTTTGGCATTAAAGAAAAATTATATTATAAAATAAAATGAGAAAACAATTATAAAAATAAAATAATTCTAATGTTTACTAATGGTGTGTGTTTTTTAAAGTGTGTGTGTGGGTGTATCAACAGGTATGTGTGGCGAAGGTTTACCACAGATTAGGTGTGTTTTACTGACAATGTCTTCAGTTTCGTCGTGTGGTAGTGAAAGAAGCAAATTCTGGATCACTTTCTTACATGAGACAACGTTTAGGCCTTTGATATCACAGCATTTGATTATTTTGTTATAAACATAAATGTGAGAATAGGAAGGGATGTATAAAATGTAAAATAAGTAGTAACATTTTTTTTTAAATTGTGTGTTGTAGTAACCAAATGGACTTACATCAAAAGTTTTATATTTTTATTAAAATAAATGGAATGGAGAAAATCTCAAAAGAAAGTTTTGAGTTTGAAGGTTGATGGGTATAGCAGAAGAGGAAGGATGAAACGATGAATGGACTGTGTGGAGGATGAAATCTTAAGAAAGGAGGTGTCTGATGAAAGGACGAGTAACAGAAGAGTCTGTAAAAAGAAGATATGCAGCGCCGATCCCTAATAACTTGAGATAAGGGCAGGAGAATGATGAAAATTATATTATTTATAGACTTTTTTCTGGTAACAAATATTTAAGAAATTCTCCGACAGGTATTAAACGAGATAATTTATAATATACTTGCTTTTGCCAGCGACTTCGTCCGGTGGCACAGTTACTTTGGACAGTTTTTTTCGATCATCACACGGGTTAAAGTTAGCGGTCTAGCTTTAACCCGTGTGATGATCGAAAAAAAAATCCTCTTACTCCTCTTTTTCCCACTTTTTTAGCCTATGTCCGTCTCCAGGGTCCCAACTATATTTGTAAAAATTCATCAAAATCAGTTTGCCCATTTAGGCATGAAGACATAACAAACACACTAACTCACATTCGCTTTAAGTAAGAATTATTCTCCGGTATAAAGTATTAAACGAGATAACTTATAGAGCTGAAGCAACCAATTTACACAGAAACCTTAAGATTGTGCGAGTAACCAAATGAATAGGTACCTCGTTATCTCTAGCTACCCTTTGAAGCGCACAGCTGATACCTGAGATCTATTATGACGTTATAACTTTCAAAGAACATCTGAGTCCCTTTCGAACTCATAAGGCTACCTGATCTCGAACATTCTACCGTCGAAGGAAACGATCCGTTGACGTTATGTAGGGACGAAGTTGAATACTCAATATGCTATTTAGGTAAAAGGGTTTATCGATGATGGGAAATTCGATAATACCATCACGCAGCTTTAGCGGCTTTATTCATAATACAAAATGGAAGTAAACACGTTGATAATCAGCATGTGTGCGGCCATTCATCCCGGTACTTAGGTACAGGGGGTCGTATTGTGAAATCCATCAATTTTCGTACTGAAACAGTGACTTATAACTCCGAGTACGAAGGATAACGTAATTTTATTGACGTGGGCTCCAATCGATTAGAGCGCCTTAATGATTCCTGGTGTGGCAATATTGGAATCTTTGCGGCTTGCGAAATTAATGGAACGTGGTTATTGTAATTAATGAAGAAGGCTTAAATAAAAGGATTCGATGAATTCACAATCGTGGGAGGCTGAGGTTGTTCTTTATTTATCTTTTAACAGACAGTTTACCCATAAAATTGTTAGTACTTCTTAACGTTTGTTCCAACTATGTCTTGGTCTCACAAATAAATAGGGACAATCCTTTCAACAATAAGCTTTAGTTTTTCCATTTTCTAGAGACACCTGATAACAGTAGGTACATGTATTGAGAACAGATGTTCTACAGTGTTACTAACAATAATGCTTAGAAAACTGTTGTCGCTGTTTTGCATCCGACGCACTAGTTATGCAGCTCTTAAAAAAATATCGCTGCTGCGAACACCTCCACAGCAACGTGGCAGCGATGTCAATGTCCTAAAAGTTATTAGCATAATTATACAAAATTCGTTCACCAATGAATTTAGTGACGATGACGAAGGTAGATACTTATTCGTTCTTTATTTAAAATTCACAAAAATAAATTCCATATTTTAATCTAAAGAAAAACTCCTCGAAACAGAATAAAAAAGTTAGTTTAACTAATTGAGACTACATCATTAGTTTTTATACAGATGAAATGAAAGACTACACATTAAACTTTCATCATAATTAAACAAACTTTAATTAAAGAAATTAAGAGTAGGTATTTAAATTACGACTATTTACGTCGTAACGTGAATATAATGACTTGATTTTCTCAATCAAATCAAATTATTTTTATTTCACATAGGCCTACATGGGCACTTATAAAACGTCGAGAAAAGATGCACGGTTCGGGTTGGTCGTTTTCTATGGAGAATAGCCGGCAAGAAACTCCATAGTTACTCTTTTAAAATCATTTGGTTTTACAATGTTGTTGTTACAGTGTTAGCACTTAAGTATGAGAGGAGCACAGGCACAATAATGCAGCACAGGCAGAAATCAGAAAGGAATTTAGCACAAAGGAAAGAAATCAAATTAGTCAGATTCTTACCCTGATAAAACGTACTACACATTTATAATATCCAACGAAAATATAAGCAAACACCCTACGTTCTACCATGACATAAAACATATTTTGTATCAGAATCCGATAAGTCATTCATTAGACAAAGCGTGACAAACAAACACTCCTTTTCAAATTATACATTCCAGTAGAGATTGATGCAACCTTCAATAATTACCATCAGATGGCGCCACATGTTTCAGTTAATTCACTGAGCTAGGAGGATGCCGCCACCGCCATTTAAACGTTAATATTATTCCGCCTGATCTAATCTCGGGCTATAAATCGATGGCCGTTCAACATAATTGATTATGATGGCACACAGACTGGATTGCTTGATATTGGTTTACACCTAATCTAGGTAACTATTGTGAACGCGTGGGAAGATAATGTGATTGGATTGAATATTGGAAACTGATGTACTGAATGTAGTTGGTAGGCCTATAGACTAGGACAGACCATGATGATGACGCATACGTATTCCTCCAGCGCTTCAAAGAGATGTCAGCAAAGCAGCGGGTTCCGTCAGGGCCACTGCATAACGGGTCTGCGGGTTGGTTCAAAAACGATACCGCAACCAGAACAAATAAGGCAAAAGAAGGAGGATGCTTTTGCATAAATGAGTTTTAGAATGCAGATTTGTTTATTATTCTGCTGTGTCCTCATAGAGGCGATCGGTTGCGGTGATCTGTCGCGTCTGGACCTAGTTCAGTCCATTCCCAAGTAGCATTTTGTTGTCTTTAATAGTTCACATTTAGTTCACTGGTGAACACTAAACATTAAAATTAGCCACACGTGGTTCATCAGCTGTATTAAAGTGAACAAAGTCACTTATACCTGTATGAGGCGTGTATAGGTGCAAAAAATTGACATATTAAGCAACTATTGGTGTTATAATAGGGTAACATTACTCTTCTAGTCAGCTTTCATTTTAAAAGATAAACAAGAGCATTTTAAAAGGCGAGAAATAAGGCACGGGCTAGTTAAAGGTCCACATGTACAGTATTATACGGCTGGCATTTTAATACAACACATGTGAACATTGATGCAGCCAAAAGCTATAAAGTAGATTCTTTTATGGAGCGTTATTCATCTTGTTGCTGTAAGCGAGTCTAGTTTGTGATATATTAATCAGACTTTATATTATTCTGTTAAGGAGCGTTTAACAAGTTCACATAAACGTGTAAGGTATATTACACGCCCCACTATTGATATTTCATAACACTAACAGATGATTATTTGTTCACGACTACTACGATGTTATCCTCTGAGCTGAATAATTAAATGAATGTGGTATTCTTTAACACTTCGACGATTAATAAAAACACGCGCTGACGTAAAAATAACAAACGATGAATAAAAACAATTGGAAAAAGAGAGTGAGAACCGGTGGATTCAGAAGAAAAATCTTAAAAGAATATAATATGCAGATAATAAGACAAAATAATCATTCTAATCAATACACAGCAACCTATTAGTACATATGAAACTGACACCAACAAAACGATTTCAAGTGCGAATTTAAACTTTATTATTGACGGTTCCGTACATAACTACATATCAAATGAGCACAATAAGATTTCAATGAGAGGTATTAAAATAAATAACACAGAAGATGTTTTTACATATCCAATAAAATCGTCTCATCTTGGCATATACAAGTCAAAAAGTCAGCATAATTGTGACCATTCTTTAATTGATTTAGAACCTAAAGATATTAGGTGTAAATTAGTGTGCATTAAGCAGTATTCAACAAAGAATTTCAATATTTCATACCTTTGTTACATACATTAAAGAATAAAACAACTTTACGAAAACTTAATCATTTTTATTTTTAAATAACATAATAAAACCTAAAGATTGACTTTCTTACATTTAGTTTTTATTTAAATTCACAACTCTTCTTGTGTGTGAGTCATTTTAGGAGGTTCAAAAATCACCATAATAGCAAGGATTTTTCCAGTATTCTGGACTTAGATTTTTTTTTTCTACTAGTTTGACGTCTGAATAAACTTTTTTATTTTTATATCTTAACACATTCGCGCGCGGTGCTCACTTTTTCGAAAATTGTGATAAAGCACTGTTTTTCCCCATACATTTTTTTGGACGTTTATAAACGTTCATTGGTACCTCTATACATTTAAGTTATTAACTATGATTAGAACGACATTATACGTCAACGTATGATGACGTTCCGCAACATATAATTATTTTTCTTTTTTTTTAATAAACACAACGTCTCGATACGTCGACGTGCAGTTACGTTCTGCCACATTTTATCCTTAAAAACATATTAAATTATACAAAACGTATCTGTGCGTCGTCGTACATATACGTTCTGTAACATTGTATATTTCCTAATCTATTATACTCCACGCAACGTCTTACTGCGTTGACGTATGAATACGTTGTACCCCTTAGCGTCTTTTTTTATCTGTTATGTCTCGCGCATCTTCTGATTACGTCGACGTAAAGAAACGTCCTAGTTTAATTTATCTTACCTTACTATGATATTATTCGCAACGTGTCATTACGTCGATGCATGTATACGTTTTGCTTCATTTTGTCTCATCTAATCTATTATATTACACGCAACGTTGACTGTAATACATTAAAACACTGTCTTACGTAAGTATGTATTTATTATTATTGAAATAAATAAGGAGATAATAAAAATACAAAGCAATTTTTTGCCTTTTAAATCGAGTTCCACCACATACATACACATTTTTTTAAAGTTAGGGATGATAATATAAAGGATCATTGCTCGTGAAAAAATTCCGTTTTTGTGGAACGTTAACCTGTTCCATCAAAAGACATAATCCAAAAAATTTGAGCATTTGTTGCTGATTCGTATCTCTAAAATTATAGTTGTTCTTTCGAGTTGGTCTTCTTTTCGAACATAGTGCTTGTCCATAAGCATTCGTTTTCTCAACTATGTACGAGTAGTCTATAATGTTTGGCGGTAATAACTTACTAGATACTTGTTCAACTGATTAATTGGGGCCGATTTGAAACTGAACTCCTGCAGAAAGCTTATCAAATTCAAAATACGGAATTTCAGCTATTATTTCGGCGCTTCACGACGTGAAGGTTTCTGTCGTAGCTTGCACAAACCATTATCTGAGGCGAGGTTGGCACCCCACGACGTAGGTTGCTTTCGGGGCTTGCAAGTGCTAGAATCCGTGGCAAGGGCGGCCCTTTTAGGCCTTCGGAGTCCGAAATCTAAGGCAAGAACAGCACCTCGCAATATGAGTTGCCTTCGGGGTCTTTGGCGTTTGGAATCTGAGGCGAGGGCGGCATCATGAGATGTGGATTATAGTCGGAGTTTTCAGGGTCTATATTCCGAGGCGAAGGTGGTGCACCGCAGTGTGAATTGCCTTCGCGATCTTCAGGGTCTGGATTCTGAGGCATGTTATGCCCGAAGAACATGGTTGTGATGGATCCTTGCTTGTATTGTCACCTTTTTTATTACTCTTTTTTCTTCTCGCTCGCTTTGTGTTGTTTATCTAAAACAATGGAACTTCTATAATTAGAACTAAAATAAAACTACTCTTGTTGCTCAAATATGAAAACAATTATTGTATTCTATATAATACACACTCTATTATTTAAATCCACTAAAAATATGTGATAACTTACGATTTAAATGTTTTGTAACTTGGGAGCTCACTTCACTGTATATGCGCGTCGCGTAACGGTGCACAGCTCGACTGACAGTATGGCGGCGCATACACCAGTTGACGACTATGCACGTTCTGCGTTTGTGAGTAGGTGTCATTGTATGTGTGAGAAGCGCCCAAAAAACGCTTAAAATATCGATGCTGTGTGACACTACGAAATCAAGATTTTGATATGTTGTGGCACTGTGACGTCACTATAGGAGCATTATATGAGAAACTAACGTTTTCTAACGTACTGACTGATAGAGAAACATAAAATTTGACGTATCGATACGTTGTGCGACATCGCATCTCGATTATTTTACGTATCCATACGTTCTGCACGCGAATGTGTTAATAGTAAGAATTTTAGAACTTAATAGAATAAACTTATTACTATAATTTAAAATCAGCCTAGTCAGTTTTAAACAAGTAACATGGCACCTAAAGTATATTAATGCTTAAATCTAGTAAGTTTTCATTTTCAAAATAATAATAACATGATTACTTAACATTATAAAACGTTTATAATTCAATCAGTCTTGTCAGTTTAGTTACTATCACTCCTTTTATTACACTTTGTATAGACAAAGTCTAAAAAGGTAGTAATAATCATGAGCTAGGTGATAGTATTGTTCATGCTGAACAACTTTCCTAGTGAGGCGTATGGCTTAATCTGAAAGAAAAAGAGAACAAGTTGATCGATCATTTTATATCTAACTCTTATGGGAGGCCCAAATTATTCTTCTTCAGATTTTTCCATAGTTATGTCTCTATATATACTATGTATATATAGTATATGTATACTATGTATATATGTACTGTATATACTATGGAAAAATCTGAATTCCTTCTCTATTCATTCACAAATCTCTATTCATTCAATCAAACCACCTACTGCGTTTATTGTGGAAGACTTACTTTGGGTACTTAAAAAAACTTTAAATTTTCAATGCGGATCTCTAAAATGTAGTATGCTAAAAAATATTAAAAGGGTATTCACGTGAACTGTTAAAGAATTGAATATCAGCCCAGGGTTGAATATGAGCCTGGCGACCATATGTTATACAGAAATTGACATTAAAATGGGTAACAGAGTGAAACTTTCTAGAGCTCACGACGTTATAGTGGTACATGTGACACTTTAAAGAGGCCGCAACATAAATTTAGAGTTACCACCATTTTGTTCACTCATAACCTATAATAATTCTAAATTATTTTTGATTGTATCACATACTACAGAGTTTTAATGATTAATGTCGTGGTTAATGTTCAAATACAAAACCATAATACTGATTTTGATGCCATAAAAATACAATTAAGAAAAATTGCATTGTTCTTCTCTGCTTATCTACAAAGATTTTATTGTTAAAAATACATTGTTTCTGAAGCGCGTGAAAATTTTAACTCTAAATATGTATATACTTCACAATAAATTTACATTACCCATAATATTTACACACTAGAATATAATAAACACAGAATATACTTACCACTAATATTTATCGAAAATAATTGACAGTCACGCGAGCAGTAGTATCTTTTAAAAAACAAATATTATTACAAAGAGTGGTACTCTAGTGATAATTTGGAGAAAAGGATACCACTAATAGTTTCTGGGGTACACTTGTGAGCTTTAACCACTACAGAGGTTGTATAATTGTTCACTCGTTTATTACTCACACTCTCTTGGCTGTATAAAGAACCACATGGAATGTTATATAGTGCTATTGATCAGCTTTAAGACTACATGTTCCCTTTTAAACTGCCATTAAAATGCTACTATTCTGCTACTGTGTACCACTACTGAACTTAAGGCTGAATAATTTGTGCCCAAATCGGTGGTAAAAGGGATGTATAGCACACTATACAGCCCATACGCTGCCTACGTTGACAGCTTAAAGAATAATTGTGTACCAATAGGCAACCGCTATTGAACCTCCTGTGCTACTTGGGTTGTCCGGAGCGAGAGGAAATAGGAAGCGGTCATCTCCTTCTGCGAGAGCGAAGGAGGCCACACACGCCTCAAATAGATGTCAGCAAAGCAGAGAGCCTTGTCAAGGCCACCGCTTGCCAGGATTGCTGGTTGTTCAAAAGAGATAATGCGGCCCCCGAACATAAAGGGAAAAAAATATTAACGTGACTGGCTTTTAGTCAATAACAGCCTGACATCCCCTCCCACTCCGCCCAGAGCGGGTGAAGTCTTTTCTTTTTCTTTCTTTTTTTAAATACTTTGCCCCACACTAGGAATTTCTCCTGTATCGTGGGTGCATTTACAAACATTTGAACTCACATACACAAACAGCCAAATCCCAAATAACTACCTGTAGGCCAGGCAAATATTTGTCACACATATTGTCACTCTCTTCTGTAAGTCATCACCGGCAGTCTTCTTCGAACAACCCGCAATTCCCGCAGAAGCTTAGGCTACCTACCCACGACATTTACAAGCACATGAGCCTAAAACTCCAGACAACGACGCTGGAGAGTCATCGAATGCAGTTGCTATAGCTGAAATTGGCTAGATGGTATCATCATCACTTTTCACAAAATTTGGAATTTGCTTCCGTAAGCAAAATAAATTGAGTTAAATGCTCAATTTGCTTAATTTGAGTTACTATAATTGCCAATAAATTGTTGTGTTATTAGGATCAAATCTAACAGCTTGATTGGTTTCCTGTTACATCAGGAAATTAATTATGATGGTTAAATTAAATATTCTAGTTCTAAGTCAGGAATGTGCCCCAACTGTCAGTTTCAAATTAGCATTTCCTAGCACATCATACTACCGAGATATAAATTATCCTATGTCCCAAGTCATGCCTACCTTCATGTGACAAAGGGACAAATAGTGAGGGGTAGTTGTGAATGTGAAGGATATCAATTTTTTATGCAAACCATTTATTCGGGAATGTAAACGAAACCTTATTACTACAACATGAAATCCGAAATTAGGTTCGAATAGATTTTTACATTGGTTTGAAGAGTGTCAAAGCCTTTTAAAAAATAAACTTTACTTTATTTACAGACTACAATTAGCTCACATTGTGTCAGTATTATCATTAAAACCTATGTTAGTATATATAGAAAAAAAAATAGAAATGAAAATTGTGTGGCCAGTCTCGGACCGGCCTTTGCCTAGTTAGAAGAAAAATGCTTTTTGATAAAAAAAAAA
The DNA here is from genome assembly GCA_958449745.1 of Ochropleura leucogaster. NCBI lineage: Eukaryota > Metazoa > Arthropoda > Insecta > Lepidoptera > Noctuidae > Ochropleura > Ochropleura leucogaster. Next base: position 13,877,614 of record OY288206.1, on the reverse strand, counting down.
AAATTAAAGGTCTACGGTCACCAGAAGAAATAAGTGACCAGACTAGTAAGATTTGATTAATATTTTCTTAGAAACCGATGGCAAACGTCAACATTTTAATTTATTTCATGAACTATTTGTTTTCTATTGAATACTTTATTCGAAAAAAAACACGTATTTTTTTGAACATTTTAACTGTGTCTGATAAGCCTGATAAAAAGTGTTTATATTGTTTTAAATCGTATAAGCTCAGTGCCTCGCGAGACATTTAACAGTCAGTACATTTTACACTATATTTGTTTTTTGTATTTGACACTGTGACAAAAACGTTGCGCTGCAACTTTTGCTGTGTGAAATAAACATTCTAACTTTAACAGTAACTTCTATGTATTAAGGTCTCAGTTAAATATTTTGAATGGTTCCAACTTTCATTTCAGTTTTTCATATGTTTTCAAAACAATTTTCATGACAAAGTTGAACAGTTTCATTTGATGTTACAAACTACAGGATAAATCCTTGCATACAACACTTTATTAAAAATATTAAAAAAAATACAAACCTGTCAATGCAATGTTTTCCGTTTTGTTTTTAATTTCTTTATTAAAATTTTACAATCCATGCAATATTTTAAATTGTGTTTTTTTTTTTATTTTTTATTATCTAATCATTTTTAAATTAATTATCCTTTTCTTTTATTTAGAAATATGGTCACCTATTTTCTGCATGGAGCATGGTGCAATAGCCATATTTGACAAATTTATTACAAAGCATGGTAGCTAAAGGGTCACAAAAAAAATATTAGAGGCTACCTCAAGATTTCTCACAATAGATAATAATCTGTTCTACATTAAAATATTACCTAAATGTCTTTGAAAGTAAAACACAATAATTAAGGTCAAATTAGGCAACACAAATAAAACAACTCATGCGCAAGACCGTGTCGTGTAACTGTAATTTATTCAAAATCTGACACTACATTGTTAACAAGAGCTGTAATTTTTACGTCCAATATATTAAATATGAGATTCTTATCTCCTTCCGTAATAATATTATAATATTATTTGATCAATATCAGGGTTGGGTTGTGAGTCGGACACTACAATCATGATTAATGAAGTTCTACCCAACAATCATTGAGTGCAAGGAAATAAGTACACAAGGCAAAACCAGTTAATGCAGACCTCTCATCCAGAAAGAAAGAAAGAAAATAAGTTTATTTGGCACCTGCCACAAGTGCACACAATTGTAAACAAAAAAAAAAATAACTAACATCTTAAGATAAAAAGGATATAATTTTTGTGTGTCTCTTGACTAACTGGTCGCTGACCGTATATTTCCCGTAGGGTATAAGGTAGATGTCCCGATTTTAATTACTTGATTCATCGCTAGAATCGCTTGCTATTTTATTTATTTATCGATAAGATTTTCCGACTACTACTAATTGGACCGTGTCTTTTGACTCTGAGCGATTGCATGGAAAAGCAAAGGTGCAATGAAAGTTTTGCGGGGTTACAGGCTAGGGGGGAAAGCTGTGCATCGTCTATCCTAAACGTAATTTATATGGACTAAGCAAAACTCTCCCGAAAAGAAAAGTTAGCAAAAGTCCCTACATATGTAGAAATGTCAAAGATAATGTTATATATTTTTTATAATTTTTTTGTTTAAGGGATTATGGTGATCAGGATTATTATTAACGTCTAGAGTTTTAATTTATAATGACGTCCAAACCCACATATTATTGTGTGTAACCAATGGAGATTCCGTCTTTTTTTTCATGATTCATAATATTTATTTTTTGCGGATGGGAAATTATTAAAAAACTTCCCCAGCTCTGGGCGGAGCGAGGGAGATTGTCAGATTTGTACTGACTAACATTGACAACTATTCATGTTCCTTCTATTGCCCTTTATGTTCCGGGGCCGCGGTATCTCTTTCGAACAACCCGCAATCGCCCCAGGCGTTGGCCTTGGCCGGCCTTTCTGAGTTGCTAACATCTCTTTGAGACCCGCGTGGATTAGCACGCCGCGCCGCGCCGTCCTGTCGTCACTGGTGACGTACGTTGAAACCACCCATTGCTCGTAGTTCACAGCCCCGCATCTTCATGAGATTAAGTTAAGTTATCTTATCCTTTTCAGTATAAGTTAGATTTATTTTTTTGCATTAAGCTTAACCACTTCTTCAGTTACAACCTTCTTTAAACTAGTATACACCAAAACCAAACAAAACTTACGTTTAGTAGATAAGAAACGTTGTTGTTCTGAAAATAGCAAGCCAAAGTAGAACTGCTTTCCGCAATCTATAGAGTGAACTATGACCTCATAGAGTTGGTTCACGTCTCACTCGACCTCACATTTATCGCACTAGTGTTTTCAGTAAACAAAATAATGTACTTTAGTCTCGTAGTTCTGCGGGTTCCTCGAAAGAGATACCGCGGCACCGAAACACAGAGGGCAAAAGAATTAACATGAATGGGTTTTTATATTTTAAAGCAACTTTTTTTTCGTTCCGCCCAGAGTTATTAAATTATTAGATAACTAGCTTTTGCCCGCGGCCTTACTCGCGTTAAATTCGGAGTAATACAGTTCCCCTTTCCTGATTTACAGGTACCTGCTACCTGTAGTTTTTGCCCTTGCGTCTTATTTATTGTTATAGCAATGCTAAGGTTTCCCTTTTCTTTCCTCTTTCTCCCTCCTTTTTCGCTTTAAAAATAAACTTTCATTCACTTTTTTTTTAAGTTAGCCTATGTCCGTCTCCAGGGCCCCAACTATCTCTATACCAAAATTCATTAAAATCGGTTTAGCCATTTAGGCGTGAAGAAGTAACAAACTCACTTTCGCTTTTATAATATTAAAGTAAGGATTTCCTATTCCTAAAAAAATAGGGTAGGTACTTTAGTACTGAGTAGTTTCTATTCAAAATAATGAATGCGTAAATTAAAGTTGATTGATTTCCTTTGCGCAATATGCGTAGGACACGCATTTAAACACAGCTTATTGTTAAAAATCGTCCCTGAAATTGATTTCATAATAAGTATAGCTATTTGCGGCAATAATAGACTTCCCTAATCGATTCCGACTGGTAATAGTTATAATTAATTAATAGTTACTCAAGCAATAAATTTAAAAGCGCACACGCACTACGCATATATTACGATTGTTAATATAGTAGGCCTGATTCATTGTAATGTTATATGCTCACTTGTATTTCAAAACCCATGGACAATGAAGTTACGGTGGATTGCCTAAATAATCCTTACTAATATTATAAAAGCGAAAGTGAGTTTGTTTGTTACCTCTTCACGCCTTAATAAGCTAAACCGATTTTGATGAATCTTGGTACAGAGATATTTTTATTAAAAAAAAGTGGGATATGAGGGAGAAACAGGGAAAGGCTATTACAATACATAAGGCGCAAGGGCAAAAACTACTGGTAGCAGGTACCTGTAAATCAGGAAAGGGGAAATGTGTTACCCCGAATTTATCGCGAGCAAAGCCGCGGGCAAAATATTGTATAAGATAAATGAAGTTTATTTTGCAAGTAGATTTTCACAAACACTTTTACACGTCTATTTTTGTAATACGAGGCTGGTGTTTCGTACCCCACTAATCTGACAAGAGGTCATAGTCACTTTTAAGGTCCAAACAAAAATTTTGGTCAACTTACATGAGGACTATGCAGATAAGTGTCTCAAATGGTCTTTTAAGAAGGCACAACACAGATTGAGTGGATCTGTCTAGTCAGTGCAAGCATGTGTCAGTTATCGTGTAGCTCGACTCATAACCTAAGGAGCTCAACGGCACGACGAACAATAACAGAAAAAGGACATTTGTGTAGGTTGCTATAGTACTTAAACTGCCAGACAATTGTCAGAAACAAACAAGGTAAATAAAAGTGATGATACACATTGTCCTCACATTCACAATAATCAAATAAAAAACAAAAAAATATTTACAAAACTGTAGTTAGTTATATGTGGTAGGTTCATCTTGTGGCGCCTGTTATAGAAAATATGAAAGGGAGTCGTCTGTCTTGGTATGGAAACGTGATTAGAACGGATGTGGCCAAAATATTCATGAATATAAAATTTTGATGGATGGAGAGGGAGAGGAAAACTAAAGAAAAGATGAATGGATTGATTGAAAAGATGATGTGAGGAACAATATGGAGGACAAAGGAGTATTAACAGGTGAGAATGGAAGAAAAACACGTGTTAGCTTTTTTTCATTACTTGGAAGGCAGGAATGGTGATTTTGAGGTTGTTTTTATTTACTAGACTAGATTTGCCCCTCAGTTTCATCCGCGTAGATCGGTATAAAAAGGAGCATATGTGTTGATCTAAGTTATTAGCATTGCCATTCTAAACGTCCAATTCTGTGGAGCCGTTTGAGCGTGAAAGATTAACAAACATACACACACTCTTACAAACTTTCGCCTTTATAATATTGTGATGATAGAAATTTATTAAAATTGCAGTTTTCATTACCTTTGACAAATCTTTTTCCGTTTGTTGGATCTCAGGAATTGCCTATTAGTCCTTATCTACTGTTTTTAGGGTTGCCTCGTTGCCTCAATAGGAAAAACACGGAATCTTTATAGAATTACTCTGTTGCCCATGTCATGCCATGTCTGTCTGTCTAGACGCTTTATCTCAGGAACGGGTGGAGGTATCGAGTTGAAATTAAAACCGTATACTCAACTCTTTAGTCTTTTTGTCCCGTGACAACCCTCTAAGTCTACGCAGTCTAAAGTTTTGGCTGTTTATGTCGCGAGTTTGTACGGAACTCTCGATGCAAAATCAAAAATCAAAATCAAAATATTTTTATTTCACATAGGCCTACATGGGCACTTATAAAACGTCGAGAAAAGAAGCACGGTTCGGGTTGGTCGTTTTCTATGGAGAAGAACCGACAAGAAACTCCATAGTTACTGAGATGCGCGAGTCTTACTCGGTCTTTGCCGGTTTTTTTGAACTTACAAGTGTGTACTCGACCTAACAGCACACGCAATGCCCATAATTATTTAAATCATTAAATTGTAACAATTGTAAACGTCAAAATTCGTCACGGTTTCACAATTGTGTGCTTACGTCTATATTATTAAAATATATTGATTGATACCGATTTTTATTGGCATATATGATCTATGATTGGTTTTGTGAAACGTTTCTATTGATATATTCAATAAGTTTCATAATAACAAATAGTTAATTGATTGCTTTATTTGAATAGTGACCACAGGGACTTTTGAAGTTACTGGTTCCGTTCCTGTTCCGAGTATTCGTGGTCGGATTTTTAACTTTCTATTTATTAGAAATTTGTACTAAAGTTAGTACAAGAAAACATATAAGGTACTAACCAAACTATAACGAAAGAAGTTTCCCAATATCATTTGAGATTTAAAAAAATACGTTGCCCCACACTAGGAATTTCTCCTTTATCGTGGGTGTATTTACACACATACACAAACTGCCAGACTTGAAACAACTATTTGAAGGCCATGCAAATGTTTGTTCCGTGCGGGAATCGGACCTGCGCCTCGCAGCACAGCTGCCGATCGCTCAGCCACTGCGCCAACCGTGCCGTCATACTTTATAAAAGTGAAAATGTTCTGAGATAACAGTATATTATAGTAGTCGTATCAGCTACACGGAACATAAAAATAGTTCTCACGAAATTACTACACCTGTCATCAAAATTATTTTTTTCAGCACACTTGTCATTTTTGGAGATGTAATCGCAACAGAGTGAATAGAAAACGCGAAACAGCAACAAAAGTTTGGTCCAAACATCAACAAACTCTAAATTCAAACTGGCTAGCTCGAGTTTTCGCCACGTCCAATACAGTGCAGCCATGCAATTCTAGTAACACAGTGTTTGCAAGTTCAACAAACAAAATAAAGTCAGCAAGCGGCGCTCACCTATGCGCAACTAAATAAAAACGCACCAACGAAATTCTGGGAATAATACTATTATTTGTTTAGCGGTTTGTTGGCTAAACACGTTGATGGACTCGCAGATTCTGGGAAAACTGTACAGTCACGATCACGAACGATCACCTAAAAGTGTTTTTCTCCTACTATACTAGTTAAAATGTAATGCTGGTGGGAGCATATTGTTTAATACTTCATATTATTATGAAAATAGATCTTATTTCATTGATACAATAGTTATTCTCGCGCAAAAACTCTTTGACAGGGTGGACAATGTCCGAAATGGCCCTGTGCAATAATGGGTATCGGAATACACGATAGTTTTTTTTTTTTATGTAAGTTGCAAATACTTTTGTAACACGCACTAGCTGCATGCCAGAATATTTTTTTTTTAGTATTTTACGCGACATGCGCTAGCCGCTAACTCACCTAATGTTAAGAATGCAGGTACCAGCCTATGTTATAAATAATGATATAAATAGTTTCAATTATAACAATGATGCACTTACATCAACTTAAAAGTTAGAAAAAAAATGCATATATCGCATACTAATTTTCTAGGTAGGTATTAAATGTATTGTGATATTTTTGAGTCTCTTAAAAATCACTCGGAGCTATGAAAAATCATATCTAATATTCGTTGTTGTTATGATAACCTCAAAATCTTGTATTTTTTTTAAATATATCTATTCTGCAGCTATTCCGCTATAAAAATAACATCATAAAGGAGTTTACTAATGATAAAGAATACAATACGTCATTTTCCGATGCTCTTGGCCTCAGGGCCAACAATGTATGGGCGCAGAGCAATGTCCTTTATGAAAGCATACACATATTAATACTCGTGAATGTACCTGAGTGTTGATATGGTTTTATGGGGTTTTCATCATACTAATATGAAAGGCGAAAGTTTGTAGGTGTGTGTCACTCTTTTACGCTCAAAATTGATTATGTAAATAGCTAGTAATCTATACAACTATCGTTAAAACTGTAAATATTCAAAAGATCATCAATTCAATCAACCTAAACTACAAACAAGGAGCCGGAAACCGGAAATACGATAACAAAAGAATTACTAGTTTTATTACAATATTTCTACGTTACATTAACTAATGTCACAGAAACGACAGCTATAAAACGCAATGGATTGTAAAAATAAAACTAAAATCGAAAATTCTTGTTCATTTTATCGTAACATCGAAAGAATAACTGTATTGTTTCAGTACTGTTTGGGCTCTGAATACGGTAAACTTATGTTCTACTTTTGCAACAACTTCGCTAACAAAAACATCCCAAGTTTGTCTATTAAGAGCATGATGAAGAGAACTGAAGGAACATTTGTTTTATTAATCCCTGACCGTTCACGTAACTTGTGCAGGAATTTTGCTTCAATTACTTTTTTTCGTCGTTCAACTGGAAGACGTTTGGCTGAAACTTTTGCTGAATTATGAAGAAAGACGTGTGTTTTTAAAGAGAGTATAGTAAAAAACGGCTATAAGTCAGACTCAGACTCGAGCACTGAGGGTTCCGTAAAAACTTGCAACATAAACAGCCATATCTTTTGACTGCGTAGATTTCGGGGATTGATTTTTGCACAGCACAAAGGGACTACAGAGATATATGTGTTTGGTTTTTATTTCATTACCACTACGCGTTCCAGAGATAAAGGGTCTTGACAGACAGACAGACAACAAAGTGATCCAATAAAAAGAAGGACTATGTGCGGAAACCAGACCCCCCAAGAAGTGGGTCCACATGAAGCAAAACAAGAAAAACATCAGTGTTAAAATAAAAGATAGTTGCACATTGGGGTTATAATAAAAAAAAAGTCTCCGTCGCATTCTGACAGAAACTTACAAAATTGGTAGGTACCTAAAATATTTAATTTCTAAGTATCTTTCAACATACAATAGTTGTCGTTGTAATTGGCCAAATACGTCTCACACACAAGAGACGCGAATGCCACTATAGGAACAAAAAAAAATACAATAGTTGTTATAAGGAACCAAAATCTATGAAGGAAAATGCATAATAATTCGTGCCCGTACAAGTAGTCTTAAACTATAACGAATACCTTGCAATATGAAATTCCTAGCGACGCATTATTCTAAGTAAATTATGGTGCTAACGGCAGATACTAAAATTGTTGAAATATCACGCGTTGTTAGCTTGCGGTGTAAGATCATAAGGTAAGGTTCATTTGTTGCACAATTTTGTGTTAAACTATTATTTTAGCAGCTGAGTAGTTTGACGAATTATTGGTAAGTCCTGAGGTCCTGAGGTCCTGTGACCGCAGGCTGTAATCGTAACAAAAACACGTGGATTTTGTTAAATTATTTGCAAAAAGTCCGTCATGAGTATCAGATCAGACACGATATGAATATATTCTTAATATTACACACATAGGTACATATATACGCTCATGCTTTTTTCGCGAAGTGAGTATTCATTTTCCATTACTACCAAGAAATATTAGGATATCGACTTTTTACATTAGAAAAAAAATAAGACTTATAGTTTTGTCATGGATGCCATTGTCAGAATTGTACCATACGAACCATGCCATATTGAACCATACGAGAAGCATCAGCTTTCAAATAAAGGGTCAAAAGAATCTGATCACCCAGTCGAAAGCTCTGAGACATGAAAAAAAAAACTATCGTAACTGAGAAACTGCTCCTTTTTTGATATCGGTTAAAATTTTTCTTAATTCGAATAGCAACCACCTTCATACTGCAGTCCGATCAATCAATTTGTGTTGTACCCATTAAACAGGCAAGACTCTTCAGCAGCCAGTACTACTAAAACCCATATAAAAACATCAACAAACCCATAATTGCGTCGCCCGTATAGTTTTTTTAGTACTTATCGTCTAATAGCGTCATCTAGTTTCATGGCCCGATCGTTATTTACAGGCATACTCAGGACTCTCCTGTTCTTCAGGAACCGGTGCAAACTAACGTTAACACGGGGATTTTTGTAAAACAAATTAATATAAGGTACATGCAGTCTCCTGCTTTGTGAACCATTAAATAAAGCTGTCTGCAACAGCTTTCTTAGTGGCGACGGGCCTTTCGATGACGTCTTTGTGCGTCACACAAAACGACGTGTTCGTGCGTCATACGAGTCAGCAAAGCATAGCAGCCTAGGGGCCTACTAGGGCCACCGCCTGCGAACAATCTGCAACCCCGCATGTTGTTCGAAAAAGATACCGCGGCCCTGAAACACAAAGGGCAAAAGAAGAAACGTGGATGGGTTTTAGCCAGTATAAATCTGACCCTGCTCGGAGCGGGGGAAGTTATTTGATGAGTTCGCATCCGAAAATAAAATACAGCCTTCTTGATCACGTCTGACCATAATGATGCTGGTGTTCAGTTTTGGGCACGTTTAACCGATCTATTAAAGCCAGAATCTCAATTAGAATTGCCTATCATGAATCTTAACATGAATTCTTAAATTTCAGAAAATGTTATAAGCAGGATTTACGATGCTCGTGTGTGGTGTCGTACCCGGTTGATGGCATTAGACTCGCTCTCTATTGGAAGGTTACAGATAACTGGCAAAATGTGGGTGTTAAATTAGGTAGGTACACGTCTACTTAACCCTCCCGGAATTACAGCCGTGATGTGGTGTTACATGTGCATCTAGCACTTTTAATTTTAAATCTAACACATTATCTTAACGTTTATAAATTCCCAGCACTCGTGCAAGCGCCCCTATTCTAGATGTTGCAAAACCTTTGCCATTGTCGTGAATACACGTTGAACGTGATATAATTGTTTTGTGAATCCGTGCTTGGTGTGTTTGTGAATTGTAGGACAGTGTACCTTTGGTTTGTTGCATATGTTTGCGGTAGGAGAAACAAGTTACTATCTAAATAAAGGTAGCTACCATGTAGTCTTTTGCAAGGGACCTTGAGTTGGTGATTTATGCATGCGTATGCTTTTTTATGATGGAATATCAGCAAATAACTTCCTCTTGGCGGCGCGGATGGGAGTGTTCCTGCTTTCGCCCTTTGGGTTTTAGGGCATCGGTATCTCTTTCGAATACCCCGCAACCCCAGCAGGCAGAGACCATCTGCTTTGCTGACATCTCTTTGAGGCGCACGTGGAACACGAACACGCCGTTGACACGGTCTATCGTCATTAGACGGACTACTAGTCCGTCTGACCCGCGTCTACGGTGCGGTAATTTTTTACTGATTTAGAAATTAAAAAAATAATGTTGCATCTAAAAAAGTTCCATATATACCATTAAATTTGGTCGGCCAAGTGTGAGTCGGTCCGAGGGTTTTGTACAAACTTACGACATAAGCGGCCATATCTTACGACTGCGTAAATTTTTTTCACACCCATACCACCACATCCTAACTATACTATCCTATATACTATACTATACTATACTATACTATACTATACTATACTATACTATACTATACTATACTATACTATACTATACTATACTATACTATACTATACTATATATATATATAGTATATTTATACTACATAATATTATTAAAGCAAAATGAGTCTGTTTGTTTGTCTGTTACCCCTTCACGCTTTAATGGCTAAACCGATTTTGATGAATTTTGGTACAGATAGTTGGGAACCAGGAGACGGACATAGGCTAATTTGTATTAAAAAAAGTGGGATATGAGGGAGAACGAGGAAAGAAAAAGGAAAACTTATTGCTATTACAAATCAATCAGGCGCAAGAGCAAAAACTGTCTGTCTGTTTAGTGTTATACCGAATTTAACGCGAGCGAAGCCGCGGGCGAAAGCTACTACTGTATGATTTTAATTTTAAGTCGGTACCTCCACGCGATCCCGAAATAAAAGGTGTGGACATAAAGACAGACGACAAAAAAGTGATCCCATTGGGGTTCCGTTTTTCCTTTTACGGAACCCTAATAAGAAAGTCCATTGGTATATTAAGTCTCGAAACTTAGAAATACATTTACGGTAAACAAACCACCGAGTTTCAACCCTATTACAACTGTCCCCGTTTCAAAACTCCGGCAAAGAAAGTGTTGTTGAAAATTATTTCAGTAATGTGTAGAAGTTTGACTGTAGAAACTTGGCTACTATTGCAATGCATTGCCGTCTCAGTTGAAGAGCAAGTTCCTAATTAGTGCTACGTTTTAAGAAATTAACATACCTAGAAATGTGTCTAGCTATATCGGCTTTGTCTTATAAAGTATTTTGTATACTATGACGTACTTAGTATAAAATGAAGTCACTTCTGTTGTTTGTTCGCTTTGATCTTTTAAACAACTCAACGTATAGTTCTCAGCATGATGGTGACGGACGAACTTTGGACTTTTTAACGTGTTTCTTTCTTTCTAGAATGAGATATTCATATTTATCATAACATTACAAATTGACATAATTATGTAAAGGGTTAAAATTAGTATCATTTTTCATTCAAAATGACGACGACGATGACAGAATTTGGATTAATTCATGAGATGAAGATAATAGACCAAATATCATTAACAGCTAATTGGATCATTTGACTTGTGGAAAATGTTGACACATCTATAATTTTCACGATAGCAACAGCGGTTTACTTCATTTTAGGCTAAGTGACTTTAAAAAAAAAAAAGTTTTTATAACTAGATCTGTACTACTTGAAAAGTTGTGTGGTTGGCTTAGTGTAGGCATATGACGCAGAGGAATGAGGAAAATGCCGTGAAGAAAATTCTGAGTATGAATGTAATAATGTGTAATGTGTAAAGAATTATATGGAAAAAGAGGTGTTAGATGAGATGTCAATGGAAGATAAAAACATGCTGCGTCGTCCGCAAATAAATTGGGAGAAAGGCAGGAGAATAATGAGAACATGAAATTTCAACTTAACGATGATGATGATAAAAACTATACCATAAATGTGACAAGTTGGAAAGGGCCACCACAAAAAAGGAATGTCGGCAGACCTAAACGGTGGACTGATGATATCGTCAAAATAGCAGGGAAAACTGGATGACCCTGGCTAAAGAAAGAAATGTGTGGAAGGAGAAAGATGATGTCTTTACCCATATGGGATTCACATCCCAGGGGCAAAAATAACCTAACTAACACTAGAATAATAAGTGTGGAAATAAAAAGCTAAAATCCTTTATTGATAAATTATAAAAGCGAAAGTGAGTTTGTTCGTTTAAAAAGGAGTGAAAAATGAGGGAGAACGAAGGAAGAAAAGGGAAAACTTAGCATTGCTATTACAATAAATAAGGCGCAAGGGCAAAAACTACAGGTAGCAGGTACCTGTAAATCAGAAAAATTGGAACTGTGTTACCCCGAATTTAACGCGAGCAAATCCGCGGGTAGAATCTAGTATATATATAAATAGCATACCTAGTCAAAAGATTAATTTGAAAAATTATAACATGGAACACAATAAAATAATACGGAATGCGATTTCGAATATAGATATTGGATTGGTTAAAAAATACCGAGTCAAAGCTTTTTAAATATGCATAGGTGAATAAATAGTGGTGTGACCAGACTTTTAAAAGCCTCAAAAATATCGACTTGATATGTTGACATTTGTGCTGGAAATATTAAAAAGTAATGATAGTACATGATGGATAACTTTTTATGAGTATGAAAAAGGAATTTTTGAAATTTGTGTGACTTGTCTATGTAAATATTATATTGTATATGTAAAACTACATGTATGTAAAATTCATGTTTCTTTTTTTAACAAAACTTACCCTACACTAGAAATTTCTCCTGTATCGTTCACAAATATTTAAATTCACATACACAAACAAATTTGACATAAATAAAATTGATAATACTTACAAATATTTATTTCGTGCGGGGATCGAATCCGCAACACGTAGCACAGCAGTCAAACGCTTAGCCACTGCGACAACCGTTTCGTTAATTTAGAGGCGGTATTATAAAGTTGCCAAAACTATTTTCTATCTCTACAGTACGGCCAACGAGAAGCGATACCAAATGTAAACAAAACCCATGCTAAAACCCCATCTAAAATGGCCGCCCGAATGTTGGCGAACCCGTCTTAACGTTGTCATGTTTTTGCCGGGAGAACGAGACATTACGACAAAGGCACAAGATGGAAAGAGCTAATAAATGATAAAGCGCTAAAGTTTTAAAATAAGAAAATAAAAAAATAACTGCCTCATTGGTCAAGTGGTTGCAAGTGCGAATGCTGAATCAGCATGAGTGTTATTGGGGTTTTTCACCAAGGATAACATAGTAGCAGACATAGAGATTGGATTTATGCCCAGTTGATGAGTCGCCTAAACCCCCCTACTAAATGAAACTTAAAACATAACTGGCATAATGTGGGTGTGCTATAACGTACACCTCTGCTTGTCGATTCGAAGACTACAGCCATGATATTATGTTATTTTAATAAAGGCAATCAGAAAGTCACTAACCAAGTTGCAGTTACGATCACCATCCATCTTGATATTTGTTGAGAAGGCGATCAAAATCTCCTCACAAAATCTAGAAATGAAAATGAAAACCAGAGCGAGCCCCTCTCTTTTTAAAGTAAGCAACTTTGTACAGACAAAGCCTATTCAATTTTAAAGCTGAGCTGTATTTAAAGTATGGCTAACCTACTTATTTCGTGTTTTGCAAGTATCAAGACGGTCTCGTCTGTGAAAAAGTTAAAAAGAAAAACGAATAGGTAAACTTGTCTGTGACCCAGATATGTTGAGGTTTTAAAACAAGCTTTTTAACATTTTCTTAGGAGTTCTAGGTTTGTTTTTGTTAATATAGTAGTTTTTTTTTTTTAAATAAGCTCGTAATTAAATATCGAAATCATGTTCTTTGTATACCATAGGCAGTGAATACAGTTCTTAAATTAAAGTGTATTAGGTCGCTATGTCATGCCAGAGGCGTAAAAATATGGTAGCATGCGAATATAATAAAATATTAGTCATGCCAGAAATAAGCACTAATTATTTGTTAAGTATGTCAACATTAATATAATGGCCATAAATAAATAAAAAAGAAATTACAAATGTCACAATATGGAGTAGCATTTCTACAACGTCAATGCACGATTAAGAACGTTGTTGCTACAGTCAAATTAATAAACAAGACATCCTTACTTAATATTATAAAAGCGAAAGTGAGTTTGTTTTTTTTTGTTACCTCTTCACGCTTTAACGGCTAAACCGATTTTGATGAATTTTGGTACAGAGATAGTTGGGAACCAGGCGACGGACATAGGCTAATTTTTATTTAAAAAAAAGTGGGATATGAGGGAGAACGAGGGAAAAAAAGAGAAAACTTAGCGTTGCTATTACAAATCAATCAGGCGCTAGGGGAAATGTGTTACCTCAAATTTAACGCGGGCGAAGCCGCGGGCGAAAGCTAGTTAATTTATAATTCGGAAATTTCGCTTTTTTGTTACATATCGAATTTCCTCCGTGCCTCTGAAAGCTTGTTAAGCGGTTGGTGTCAGCTGTCGTAGATCGTAGATTTTGGACAGTCGTTACAGGTAGTCAGTGTGCCCAAAAGATCCACGTGCTTGAATAAACTGGAATCCCGATTAAAGAAGGAAAATGGTTGAATCATCATTATCCTTTTTCCATCTGTAAGCTATTCTGCCTAATCAACCATTTTAGATCCCCAAACATACTACAGATGTCAATTCCTTGTAGATCCTACTTATCCTTACTAATATTATAAAAGCGAAAGTGAGTTTGTTTGTTTGTTACCTCTTCACGCTTTCATGGCTAAACCGATTTTGATGAATTTTGGTACAGAGATAGTTGGGAACCAGGAGACGGACATAGGCTAATATTTTTTTGAAAAAAAGTGGGATGGGAGGGAGAAAGAGAGAAGAAAAGGGAAAACTTAGCGTTGCTATTACAAATCAATAAGGCGCAAGGGGAACTGTGTTACCCCAAATTTAAGGGGCGTTTATTCCCAGTCGCCCCCGCAAGGATTGCCTCCGGAGGCAAATGGGAATAAAAATTCCAAGGAAGTCATTGCCCCCACTTCAGTTTCGGTATACATTGCTTTGTTTCTTGTGAAGTATAAAATAATAAGGAAATTTATTCCAAACCTACATCTATCTGATTGATGATAACATTGAAATAAAGTTTCCAACATAGGCTTTGTTATTTTACCTTGCGTATCCAAATGTTAAACGTAAATATAAAAATAATGTTTATATCTATACTTATAATAAATCTGTAGAAGTGAAAATTCTATACATTTAAAAAATCAAAAAAATAAGTAGCAGATGGTGTTACTAGACCGACACCGAACCTAAAAATGTGATTATTTTTTTTTTGTCTGTCTGTCTGTTTGTTCAGGCATCACGCAAAAACTACTGGTTCGATTACGATGAAACTTTGTTTGATTATTCTTTAGTATCCTGGGCACCCTACTGAGTACATTTTATCCCGGAAAATATATAAAATAAAAAACAAACTTAATTTTGCGGTTCGATACCTAGACCCGGCTACTGTACTAAGTGTAAGTAATAAGTTTGTCGTAGGTTACGTCACCAGCAGTGGAGTTTACTAACTCTATATTATAAGTGTGGATGTTTTTTTACTTAATCACGTAAAAAACAAC
The DNA here is from genome assembly GCA_958449745.1 of Ochropleura leucogaster. Classification (NCBI taxonomy): domain Eukaryota; kingdom Metazoa; phylum Arthropoda; class Insecta; order Lepidoptera; family Noctuidae; genus Ochropleura; species Ochropleura leucogaster. Next base: position 13,862,135 of record OY288206.1, on the reverse strand, counting down.
TGAACTGATTTTGATGTTTTTTTTTCTTTTGTTTTTAAATGTGTGCGTCTATAATGGCGGAACAAATATGTTTTCTTTCTTTCTTTCTTCTGATGAAATTTGGCATGCATATAGGCTTTGTCATGGAAAAGAAAATAGGCTATATAAAACATCACGCTATGACCAGTGACAAAAATGTCGCAAAAACGGGATATATATTATGTGGGTGTTATAAGGTTATACAAATGGTAAATCAATAATTGACCATAATAAAAAAAGAGTGTTATCTATGAATATTGATATTTGCAGCCTTGTTTATAATAAGTAGGTATTTATGAAGAAATGATTACTATGTATTACTTTCCTAATTTAATTACTGTCTTTAAGAGTCTGATTATCTGTGATACAAAATACCAGTTTAAATGTTTAATTTTAACAAGTTTATTGATATCAAAATCAAAATAAATATTTCAATGCACTTTGGTCTTTTTTTTAGAGACAGGCAGGTTTAGGATAGCCTTATCCTTTTATTCTGTACGATAGAGAAAGCAATGTACAGCGAAACTGAAGTGGGGGCAATGACTTCCCAGTCGCCGCCGGAGGCGACTGGGAATTTTTATTCCCATTTGCCTCCGGAGGCAATCCTTGCGGGGGCGACTGGGAATATACGAAATTTAACGCGGGCGAAGCCGCGGGCGAAAGCTAGTAATATTATAAATGCGAATGTTTTTGGGGATGCATGTATGGCTGTATGATGGATGTTTGTTACTCTTTCACGTCAAACCGGCTGAACGGATCTTGATGAAATTTGGCACAGAGGTAGATTATAGTCTGGAATAACACATTGGATACGTTTTTTTGATATCAAGCGGGCGGAGCCGTGGGCGCCAGCTAGTATTTCATATGTCTGCATGAACCGCCTTGCTTCATTATTTATGATTATGCGCAAGTCAAATATGACATGACATAAACTTACAAATTCATTGTCAGCTACTAATACCATTTTTTTGCGGATGGGATATCAGCAAATAACTTCCTCCGCTCTGGGTGGAGCGAGGGGGAGCGTCAAACTTGTAATGACTAAAACCCACCCATGTTCCTTCTATTGCCCTTTACGTTTCGGGGCCGCGGTATCTCTTTCGAACAACCCGCAACCCCGGCTAGTAGCTATTAGTAATACCCTTAATAGTAAAAATTATGAATAAAATGCTCAACTACTATATTACTATAATTAGTACACTATAATTATCTCGCTCATCAACCGATAAAGATCACCAGCAAAGCATGTCAAAAACTCACTGCTGACACCACGATGTTATCTCTTATGATTGAACGCTTTTTGTAACAATTTTAATTAGACTAAAGTAATAATTAACGGCCAATATAGGTTACCGGAACACTTGAGCGGAAAACTTTTTGTCCGATTTTTTTTTATTAAAGTTTTTCTAATAATAACGGTGGCCAGTTAAATTACTGTGTTTAACTATGAAAACAATGATACTGCGGTTTTTGGTGGCAATTAAAAAGGTCTAGTTCAATACAAGTTTAATTTAATTTGCTTTGTTGTTACATTCTCTTGTACTATTTCCTATTGTTAGTTTAGCTAATTAAGTTTTTTCTAGAATATTTGTGCCTTTGCCTGCAGTTGTTTTGGGTAGACGGAGGAGGAGGGAAAAAATACAAAAAAATAATACATTAGCATTGAGAACCTCCTCCTTTTTTGCAGGCGGTTAATATTTGTTAAATCAAGAGGATTTGAGGTTGTTGCGGTCAGATAAACACTAGTAAGTATCCTATAATACTGTAAAACAATGTGCTTACGTGATTCGGAACGCACGCTAAGCCATTAGTCGCAACTGTCAATTGTAGATCTTTAGCATTCCTTTTAAGTAGTCAGTAGCCCTACTATGACCTCTTAAAGCAATTCTTATTCCGCTGAGGGAAAGAGACAGAGCTATACAGGGTGTCTAGCACCATCTCTTTCACTCAGTGGAATAAGAATTGCTATAAGATGTCATAGTAGCCCTTCAGAGGCTCGAAAATCTGACTAACAGTCTTACCAAGAGGTATCGTATTATGTAGTATTAACTGGATTGTGGAGGTCAGATAAGCAGTCGCTCAATGTAAAATACTGGTATTCAGCTGCATACCCAACATAATTGTAAAAAGACTAAGCAGATGATGATGACCGTGATCATGATGCTTACAACATCTTCGAAATATAGGGGATCTCACGATAATAACAAACTATTGAAGATATCCCGTAAGTGATAGTTTAAATATAGTAAGAAGCCATGAAAGACGAACAATGTTTATATTTTCATTATTGATTAGAAAACTAACGTTCAAACACTGGCTTATATTACATCTACACAAAAAGAGCACGAGTGCCATTTAACAATTTAGCTCAACTTACCTTTACAATAACAAAAATATAAACAGTAAGTCAAAATTGTTCTAAATAAAACAAATTATTCATGAAAATTATTCATTGTAACAGCAGGCTTTATTAATTTTCAGAACAATAATGTTATTTTTAGTTTAAGTATTCAACTTCGCCGTAATTTTGTTGAAATTGTTTACCAATTAATTGGCGTTGGATGTTGTTGAAAATCTCTATGGGGCCTCTGAAGTTTATTAATACAAGGGTTTAGAAATTCCCTTTGGAAATAGTATCAGTGTGCTTTAAAGCGATTTATGTGTGAGATACGATCCCAGCAGCAGGCTAGGGATTTGGAAACCGAAACCGCAAATCGAGATTTGAGAATAGGGAAGAGGATTAAAATTTTAAATTATATTTTTCTTTTATAATGTACTTTGAAATACAACCTCTAAATCTCATAACCTCGTTCCAATTTCTGAATGTATTTTTTTTTGTATATAATCTTAATTATTGCAATTTGTGTGTACATTCTTTAAGTTTTGTTTGCAGTTTAGAATTAGAATAAAGATTACTTACGTGGATGGTATGAATTTATTACGAGTAACTAACTACACGTATATTTTTCAATTCCCATTATCTTAAGTTGTAAGTACAAATCTATGTTCAATAATTTTGCAAATTAAATTTGAAAATAATCTCAATCGTGTATCATGGGTGATCTCACGTACACCTACAGTTGGACCCGGAACATCTATCTGTAGGCCATGCAAATATTTGTTTCATACTGTAATCGAATTCGTGACGTATACTGCAGCAGCCAATCGCTTAGCCATTGCGCCAAACGAATCAATTTGGGAACTAGAAACTCTACTCAAACGTTATCATTTCGTAATAGATACAAGCGCTTTAAATCTATAGTACGGCCAACGAGAAGCGATACGAAAGGTCATTAACCTAAAGAACAACTGTGGCGTTGACAATCTAATATTTAGCTCTTTCCATCTTGTGCCTTTGTCGCAATGTCTCGTTCTCCCGGCAAAAACATGACAACGTTAAGACGGATTCGCCAACATTCGGGCGGTCATTTTAGATGGGGTTTTAGCATGGGTTTTGTTTACATTTGGTATCGCTTCTCGTTGGCCGTGCTATACGTTAAAAAATAAAGTTACACTAAAACAACAAACAATTTCACTTTCATTTACTGTTTAACCTACCCAGTGGCGTTGTACGCGGATGTTTGATCGTGTAACGTACGCGCCACTAAGCGTACAGAGCCGTGTCACTCCGCGTTAGTACTACTAAAACTATCGCGTATTTTGTACACTATTTATTGTTGGTACGCACTTTACAACGGATTAACATGTTTACTATGAGATTTAAATTGTTTGCAGAGGATTAAACGTAAATAAGGAATGGTTTTTGGAAGCATCTTACGTAAGTTGAGATTAGAATAGGAAGAGATTATTTGCCTCAACTTCAAGGAAATAATTTACACGTAGATGAAAACTCCCGAAATGATTTTCAAGTTACAAAGTAAACTATTATATCAAGAGAGGTATTACCCACACTGATTTGAAGTTTATGTCAATAAATAAATTAAACCTATTTATTTCGATGTCTGTTTATAAGATAGAAACAATACTGTAATAGTTTGGGTATGTGGGGGGCGTTTATCCTTACTTATATTATGAAAGCGAAAGTAAGTTTGTTTCTTTGTTTGTTACGACTTCACGCCTAAATGGCAAAACCAATTTTGATAAATTTTGGTACAGAGATAGTTGGAACCCTGGAGACGGACAAATAGCATTTTTTTTAAAGCTGGATTTATGAAGGAGCAAGAGGGAAGAAAAGGGAAAATTTTGCATTTGCTATTACAATAAATAAGGCGCAAGGGCAAAAACTACAGGTAGCAGATACCTGTAAATCGAGAAACTGGAAGGACTGGAGGAACTGTGTTACCCCGAATATAACGTGCGCAAAACCTAGTTCGTAATAAAAGAAGCATATAACACTTTTGACTATATTTTATTATTAAAAAAAAAATACTTTGCCCCACACTAGGAATTTTGTCCTGTACCGTGGGAGCGTTAACAAACATTTAAACTCACATACACAAACAGCCAGACCCGAAACAACTACCTGTAGGTCGTACAAATTTATTGTTCTGTGCGGGGATCGAACCCGCGACACGCAGCGAAGCAGTCGGTCGCTCAGCCAATGCCAACCGTGTCATCCGTGTCGTATTTCTCAAAAACATGTCACAAAAAAAAGGTGTTCTCTTCTCTATTTAAACGACGTGAGTATTCGAATGTCATTTCAAACCAGCCTGCACTCGGGTTTGCAATAAAGCCTTTACAGTACCTACTTAAGTTTATAGTTTCATTGACTCATCATCTAAATGAAAATGAACATCGAGAGTTAATATTTATTTAATGTGTTTGTATAAATAACTCTAAAGAAGAAAATGTGGCTAAATAATAGCAGCCGTTGGGTTCATCTTTAGGTTAAGCCACGCATGCCTAGGTTGGTCTGTGGATGGGTGACCACCCGTTCCATACAGAGATTCCTCCGTAACTCGAAAAGCACGTTAAGCTGTTTGTTCCGGTTGTGATTTGTAGATCTTTGATAGTCGTTACATGTAGTTAGTGTTCCTAAAGTCTGATAACCAGTCTTACAAATTCTTATCGTATTACCCTGTACTAACTGGGTTGTGGAGGTCACATAAGCAGTCGCTTCATTAAAATACCGGTATTAAGTTGCATCCAGTAAGACTGAAAGCCGACCCCAACATTGCTGGCAAAATGCTAGGAAGATGAATGATGAATAAATCTAATAACGAATGCAGTCAACATTATTAAAACTAAATAAAATTTTAATGGGCGCAATGCAGGCGTTCGTAAATGAAAAAAAAAGCTGTAAACGATTGACAACTCATTAAACGGCAATGCATGTTGAATTATGATTCATGTTAATAGTCTTTAATTTCTAATAATGTTATGACATATTACTATCCGAATAAGACATTAATCAATTTCAATATTAAATTGAACGCGACCAATTAAAATGACAAGTTCTTTAATATTTTATGTCCGTACAACATTATCATAACATGTTATTGAAATATATATTACATAACATTGTAATAACTTTAATAATCCTTTATTTTAATATTATAAAAGCGAAAGCGAGTTTGTTTGTTACGTCTTCACGCTTAAATGGCTGAACCGATTTTGATGAATTTAGGTACAGAGTTAGTTGGAACCCTGGAGACAGACAAAGGATAAAAAAGACATAGTTTAAAAAAAGTGAGAAAAGGGGGACAAAGAGGGAAGAAGTTTTTTTTCGATTATCAGGCGGGTTAAAGTTGTTTTGAGTACAAAGATACTAAAACTAACCAAGTCAACTAACCAAGGGTTTTGTATAAAAGGTCATATCTTTTGACTACGTAGACTTAAGAGGGTTAATTTTTTCACAGCTCTATGAAACTATAGACTTCCATATATGGTTTTAATTTCAACAAATATGTCTATTCGTTTCAGAAATAAAGAGTCTTCATCACCAAAGTGAGCAATTCAACCCTAAAAACTATGTGATCAGAATAAATGGGTAATTTGAGATCTACTTGTATTTAACCAGGTTGATCTAGAAGGCGTGCATTGGTATTTTAGGTTTTTTACTATCTTAAGTTGACTCATGACCTATTATATAATACAACCGTACACAAAATATGTGCTTTGGATGCGGACTGGAGAACACCAGCCTGTTATCAATATGTAATACTAGATGTGTGTGCCATGAAAAACACAAGGTTTGCCATAAAAACCGATACTTTTATATCAGCAAAAGATATTTATTATTTTATTTATTTATTATGTCGAGTGACTGTCGGCCGTGGTGTAGGGATAAAGGCAAAAGAATGCAGAGGTGTCTGCCAGGGCTACCGCCAGCCGGGGTTGCGGGTGATTCGACAGAGATACCGTGGCTCCGGAACGTAAAAGGCAGTAGAAGAAACATGGGTGGGTTTTAGTCAGTATAAGTCAACATCCGCAAAAAAAGGGAAGGAGAATGACGATTAATTAATTTTGTCATACGAAACTTCTTTAACGATTTGGGTTTTATTTTATTTTCTAGCTTGATTTTCTTGAAAATCAATTCAGTTTATTTTTCAAACAAAGAATTACTAATTTAAACAAAAATTATTAAACTAAACTTATAAATAAATTAAAAAATAGCGTCAAAAAATTAGTCCTCAACGCTGTCAGTTGGCAATGTCCCCAAGAGACTGGCCGCATTGCCACGTTGTATGGCAACGCTAAGCCTCTGGCCAAAGTAAAAGCCAGCCCTTGGGTCACGGGAAGTGTCAACCAAACGTTTTGAAATTGCCTTAAAAAGTCTGTGAGCACAAGGACCCCCCCTAGCTTGATTACACTGATTATTCTCCTGTTCTTATGATATTTCTGGATAACTGTTTATCATACAACTTTCAATCACCGGTGCCACTTTAGACTTATTATACGCTTTTTCCTAATTCTGCCTTTGCATTCAACTAAATAATTAAAGGAAATTGCATCAATTTTGATTTAAGTGATTTTATAGGTATGTATATAGAATTAAGATTTGATTAAGCAAGGAAAAAACTACCCGCAATTCACTGGCTGCACTGAAAATAGGACCGTAATTCGATTTACTTTATAAGGAAAATTGTGTGAATATCGATGCAGACGTCAAGCAGCACCTACTCGCTACTCAATAGGGTGCCTTTTTTCGATCTGCCTAAAAAAAAGAATATTCTAGAAAATCAGCAAAACTTCCAAAACAGGGCAACCCTAGAGTAAAGCTAGTTAAATCGAAGTTATTTAATCTTAAATCAGCAGTTTATCGATCATATTCACGCGACATTGTGCGTTAATGGTTTGATTAGCATATGATATTATTTTAATTAGCAAAAAGTTAATTTATTACTGATTAATGATAACAATTATGATTATGGACACAAAAAGTTTTACATTGATTTTTTTTTAGTAGAGGAACCACCTTTATAGTTGCTAGGCATTTAATGAAATATTAATACTTTTATAAGATAAAGCCTAAAGTCCTCTAACTAAGGGTTAGGCAGAAGTGTATCTTATCGTGCAAACACATTTATTTCGATTAGATGATTACAGGAACTTTTGGATATAAAAAACAAAAGAATGAAGCTACGCATGTCATGACAATGTATGACTAACTATGTTTGAAAGAATAAGGGCTTACATTAATGCATAATCTTTAGCAATATTGTCATAACGCATTATGCTAATCTGTGAGCCTGATATCAAGTCATTTGTGAAGTGTAAGAACATGACGCAAACGAGTATTAGAGCATGTGAACACCACTATTTACAAACTATAAATAGACACAAACTAATAATAAAATCTGTAAAATTAAAAAATGACATGTCAAAAATTCGTCCGCATCGCAGTCAACAAGAAAAGTGCCCATAGAAGGCTGGCAACATAACCGCGTTGGGTGGCAATCCAATTTTTTTGCGCAAAAAACCGGCCAGCCCTTTGGTCACGACAAGAGTCGACAAACCGTTTGGTGATTTCTCGAAATACTAGGTGGGCACTCGGACCCCATGGCCCTAGTGTTTCAACCCCAAACGGCTGAAACGCATAACTACCAAAACAACTCACTCAGGCGCGCCCATACACACATCTAATATAATAAACCTTACTATATTATATGTAGTTGACACCAATGGAGTAGAAACCTATTGAATCTTGAAAAACTTATAGCAAACTATCAGGAATTATTTTGCCTCCACGTTTTTAGAGAAAAAAGCTGTAGCGACATCAACATATTACAGTGAAAACGTCAAGTTTTCAATTACCGAATACCTATCAGATACCAAACTGGTAAAAGATATACACAAGCCGAATCAGAAGCTCAGCTTACAAAGCTACTAGTTATCAATTAATCAAATCCCTTTGAAGCCAATCGCAGAGCATAACGTACGTCATTCAGGCATATGGAGTTGTCAATACGACATACAATCGCTGTGTCGCTTCCTGCTCAATCAGATATGCGTCAGTGACAGACAGACAATGCAGCCCACGATTTCCTAACAGCATATCTGAAGGTATACAAAAGTCGATGTTATCAATTACCTTACCATAAGTGATTGACTTGGGAAATTAACGTTCCCTATGAATGGACATGACATGAATCTTTGGAAATGGCATGGGTGTTTGAACTTCATAAAAAGTTTAATAAATTCTATGTATATCAAACCCAACAATTCAAAAGTCATCGCTCACATATGTTTACTAGTAACTAACTAACTAGCTTTTGCCCGCGGTTTCGCTCGCGTCATATTCGGGTTAACACAGTTCCCCTTTCCATTTGCAAGTACCTGCTACTTGTAGTTTTTGCCCATGCACCTTATTTATTGTAATATCAATGCTAAGTTTTCCCTTTTCTTCCCTCTTTCTCCCTCACACCTCACTTTTTTTGAAAAAAAAACCTAGCCTATGTCCGTCTCCAGAGTCTAAACTATCTCTGTACCAAAATTCATCAAAATCGGTTTGGCTATTTAGGCGTGAAGAAGTAACAAATAAACAAACTCACTTTCGCTTTTATAATATTAGTAAGGATAGTAAGGATTTATCCCACCTTGAAAGTACCAAACAAAACAACTATGTTTATTCATAAATTCTAATCTGAATACCGCTTCTTTTTACAAGAATTCAAATGAAAATTCTTAGGCAAAATAAGTCATTTGTCGCCATTTTTGAATACAAACAAAGCCTTTTAGAGTAAGATATGTTGCTATTAGCGTTAAAGTTATATCTATAGATTTGCCTGAATACTTGAAGGTAAGCACAGGTCATGGTTACTATAAACTACTATTGATTACCTAACAAAATGTGTGGAACGCAGTAAAAGATTCCGTACGTCCCAACCCGTACGCGTCGGCGTAAACATTGCTATATTTAGCTCATGTCTTAGGTAATTGACATTGTCGATGATTTAAATTAGCTGCATAGTATTTGATTTAATTGAAAGATAAATATTTATTGCCATATTTGTTATCATGTTCGTCTTTATTTGTTGATTAATAGATCTTCTTTTTCTGTTCTTAGTTTAGCCTTGACCAGGACTTGATTTTTATTTATGGAACTAGTGATTCGCTTAGTACTTACACCTTTTGTGATATGAAAAAAAGAGCAAGTCAAACTCGCATATCGAGGGTTCCGTAAACAGCCATATCTTTTGACTTCGTAGACTTAAGGGGTTGATTTCACAGCACATGGGGACCACAGATTTCAGTATACTTATGTAATTTCAACTTGATACCTCCTCGCGTTCCTGAGATAATGGGTGTCGAAAGACAGTCAGACGAACAACAAAGTTATCCAATAATGGATCCTTTTTCTCCTTTATAAGTCATCATCTGCCTAGCCTTTTCCCAACTATGTTGGGGTCGGCTTCCAGTCTAACCGGATGCAGCTGAATATCAGTATTTTACATGGATCGACAGTATTTTACATGGATCGACTGCCTATCTGACTTCCACAACCCAGTTAATACTGGGTAATACGATACCCCTTGGTAAGGCTGGTTGTCAGACTTTCGGCACACTGACTACCTGTAACGACTGTCAAAGATCTACAAATGACAGCCGGGACCAACGGCTTAACGTGCTTTCCGAGGCACGGAGGAAAATCGGTATGTAACGGGTGGTCACCCATCCACAGACCAACCTAGGCAAGCGCGGCTTAACCTAAATATCGACCCGAGCGGCTGCTATTATTTAGCCACGAGCTCCTCCCTCTTTCTCCTTTATAAGTGCGGAACCCAAAATGTGTAGTCTTAGCAAATTCAACTGCTACTTACCATCATTCAGTATCCTTGTATGATTAAAGTCATACTTAAGTTAATTGATAAGCATAACACTACGTGGGAGTCAATACTTACACTAATTTTAGATGGTTATTGTGTGTGCCTCGAAATCATAAAGAATGAAATTAGACCTTATTCAAGCATTCTTTAGAAACTATTATTATCTCTAACAGAGAAATAAAAGTATGAATGTATGTGGGCGTCATTATGAACAGATTACCTTTTACCTTGACAAGTCGACATAAAAATATTGATGTAGGTAGGTACCCCAACCCCGCCCGGGGCAGGAAACTAAGCAATTGTTAATTACTCAATCGATTCTAAAATTAATATCAAACGTAAGCAATCATTTATCAAAACACACATTAAATATTTAGAGCCAGTTTTGATAATTATGCTGTACGTTTGTTTTTTTAATGAAGTTTGGTCTTTTAGTTACTCCATCAATCAAATACTTTGTCTACAAGGCAGTGAGAGAATAGAAACATTCATTTAGTTTGGGTTATGGTTTTTGGACGCTTACTTTGTGCTCTCGATATTGCAACTCCACACTGTAAACCAAACCAAAAAAAAGAATGTTGCAAGCACATTTTTTCCGCGAAATCCATGTTCCAAATGCACATTCTACCTACTGTTTTTATAGCGGAATACTTTTTCAGCTCCATGCATCGAATCTGCCTTTCAAACTTCGTCTCTAAAATAGTATTGTGAGTAATATCGAAATAAAGCTTCGAACAAACTGTGCCCGAAGGATTGAAAACTGATATGCGAACGAAAGGACAGACGAAATAAAAAAGCCCATCTACGAGAATGTGTTTATTATTTTTGTGTACAGTCAGACTATATTACATTCCCTTTCAACAATTACGGACCACACAATGACTTTTACTTTGTTTGATTCAATAGACTGAAGGTAGGTACGATAGTTATTTAAATTTAGAATCGATTTTAACTGGCTGTTACAATACAATGTTTTTTTTAAATCAAATACTACATGGAAATAGCAATTACAGGAAAGTGAGATGGTTAAAAAATTAGTTTCTATTTCACTGAGTTGCAATAAATCCAAATTAATTAAAATATGTAGTTAACAAAGTTTAAAACATTTCAGTATTATATTTAGGGTAAGAAGAGTTAGAAGTTTTTTTTACGGCATCCATCTATGTACCCTCACCATAAACGTTGTCAACATTAAATGGCTACTCCGATCACTTAGGCCAAGTTTACATCGTATGCAAATCCACCACGAATGCAGTCAGGCTGCATTTGACATGGAGGGCTGAGTTATGTCTATAACACCATTAAGTTCCATGCTATGTCGGCAAGTGTTTTGCCATATATTAGCACAGATGCATCGTCGCGTAAATTATGTTGATCGGAGACCCGTATGTTGCTTGCACCTAATATATTGGCACACATAAGTCAATTGCAGACCGTCTGCTATGTTTGATTTTGCGTTGAATGTATTGAAGGTTGTAGTTGATCATGCTGAGTGCATGCAAGCAATTTTTTTTTCATATGTATTTATAAATGTTTGAGATGTTTCGTATTTTCAGTGTTTTTTTGTTTGCTCGTCGTAATTGGGACTAATATTTGTTCCCTGCGGGGATCTGAAATACACAAGTAATTTAAACAAAAGACAAAAGATTATTATGTACCTATTAGTAAGTTTGTATAGATTACAAACTTACTAATAGGTACATAATAATCTTTTGTCTTTTGTCGGTTGTAAAAAACCGGTGCGATTAACGAGCATGAAATGCAGATCTTTTATCTAAACTATTCTATATTTGCACAACAGGATATATCCATATATCCGCCGCTGGACTTTTGTCCGTAAAAGTCTGACACTCCCCCAGCGTTCTATCGAGGGCGGGGGAAGTTATTTAATGATTTCCTATCCGTAAAAAAGCGTATTATTCTTCTATTACTCGATTTTCATCACATTCCTCTATTCTTACCACATAATTCTTCACAAATAAGATTTTATGAGAAAAAAAAAACATAAACTCGTTTTGTATTTATGATTATGCTCTACCAACATCATAACTTAGTAATATAAAAGCGAAAGTGAGTTTGTTTGTTTGTTACGTCTTCACGCCTAAATGCCTGAACCAATTTTGATGCATTTTGGTACAGAGATAGTTGGGACCCTGGAGACGGACATAAGCCATTTTTTAAAAAAGATTTTTAGATATGGGAGAAAGATTGAAGAAAAGGGAAAACTTAGTATTACTACTAAGGCACAAGGGCAAAAACTACACGTAGCAGATACCTGTAAATCAGGAAAGGAGAACTGTGTTACCCCGAATTTAACGCGAGCGAAGCCGCGGGCAAAAGCTAGTACTTTCTTAAACATAGGAATATATTTCGTAAATCTTACTAATGGTCGCGGAAAAAACGTTTCGATTTCGTTATATTATTTTTCACATAAACAAAATACTGAAATACTGCCAACCTAACAATACTGCCAGTAACATCATGTTGACGCGTTTTCCCAACTAATATTACGTATGTGTTATTTTATAGTACGAAATACGTGTATGAGAATTTACTGCGTATTCAAATAACAACTGCAAACCGAGGCACTGTCAGTTTGAACTTCCGAAAAAAAACGTGACGAATGTATTTAATAACGAGCACTACAAAATTCGTAAAATTCTCTATTCAAATATGTGTTCGGCCCAGGGGGTCTACTCTCTTTCTCCGAAACGTAACTTCGTTAACGAACGAAAGTCAAAAGTAGTTACGTTTGTAACCCTACTCTATATCATTTTGCGTGAATTAGTGTAGGTTTAGAAAATTTTAATGTCAAATAAACTTCGGACGTCCGAAATTTCGAAATGAATGAAATGAAATGAAACCGTGGTAGAAAACGTTCGAAGTTTCGGCCGCAATTTCGTTTTACTTAGAATTAGAGTAGACCCCCTGCTACCCTACCATGACGTCTTAAAGCAGAACTTATTCCAACCCTATTGTAACCCTACTGACATACAATTATTTGTAGTTATCATAATATCATACTTCACTTAACTGCTGGGCATAGGTAGACCTGCCCCAAGTTTTACCACAACATCCTTCTACAATGAGATCTACGCTTTAAAATAATACTTTAACAAGTCAATACGCTTTGAATTTACGCTTCATGTTTTTGTTTTTGATATTCCCAGGAACATGTAATGGTGAAACGACTTTTTTTGTTTTAAGTAAACATTGCCCCACACTAGGAATTTCTCCTGTGTCGTGGGTGCGTTTAAAAACATATAAACTCACATACACAAAAAGCCAGACCCGAAACAACTATCTGCAGGTCATACAAATATTTGTTTCGCGCGGGAATCGAACCCGCGACACCCAGCGCAGCAGTCGATCCCTCAGCCACTGCGTCAACCGTGCCGTCAATCAATTGATTTGAGTTTGAGTTTCGAAAATTGTATTTGAATGTTTCCATTAAATTTTTCCCACAACCTAAATGATCTTGCATTCAAAATCCTTGCATTTGAAGTGAAATAATACAAACTGTTTGCAGCCCACACTGAATTATAAAGTTATGTAAGCGATTACAATTGCATCAATAATTTATTTTCCGTGGGAAACAATGCCTCGTTTCCCACATTGAAATTAAATACTTACAAAATATATCTACTTATAATTACTTAAACATGGTTGCATAAACGAGGTACAAATGTTAAGTGGATACCATTTGAATCATGCAAGCACAATAACTGCCAATAACCTATCATTAATACATATTTAAATGATTTAAAAAGACCTTACGGAAGCAGACTATAGGAAATAAACAAACATACCTAATTATACCGGCTATTGTTCTATTGTTCTGGTACTTTAGAAGTCATGTTAAGGCAGTTACCATACATAAGACACTCCCTTTGAAAATGTCAATCAATTTTTTTTTGAGGAATAATTTGCATGCTGAGATTTTAATCTAAACGGATGGAATTGGATTATGTTCGATTTTAATTGTATTGAAAATGTCGTGATATGTTAAATGTATGTGTCAAACAATTTGGTCAGTAATGAAAAAACTGCATGGAAAGCTACTTGCAAATTGGCTCTTAAAACTAGAACCAGAAGATCGTAAATATCAGGGATGTTTCTCCGGATATGGGTGCATTATTCCGGCTAGATAGATATGGGTAATACTTCGCGTAAGCGAAGAATCATATTTCGAAATATAAAGCAAAACATGGCAAATTTCTAATATCAAAATTTTCTTAATAGCTTAATGAGAAACCAACAACATAGGCATCACAAATAAGCCTTACCAGCCAATTTCCTTACACCAATTCTATAGCAAATATAAATCAGTATTAAAACACCGATACTCAAACAAAGTTGCATACAAAACGAGCCAATTTGGAAAATGCATGAACAATCGAAATAACGTTCTGTGCTAACATTTAAGCTCACAAAATATGGGAAAAGATGCCAACTGCAAATGCCATCGATAGATAATATAAAGGTTAAAACTATAGCTATTTATTAGGCTTTACTATATTGTATTGGGTGTTAGATTAAATGATGTAATTGGCAGGGAATGTTAGAAGTCGTTAGGCGAACTTCTATTTGCAGTAATTGAGTTTATGGTTCTCAGTGATTTCTAATCTGTGGGATTGATGGCAGTATGTAATGTACACCTACAGCCTACAAAGATCGTCAACTAAGCAATCTGTTTATAAAATTTAAAAAAAACTACTCGCAAAAAGTATCAATGAGAAACGACCTTTTCCTTTGGGGTGAAGATTCACGTTTTACGGTACGGATTGCGCAAATGGATATATTAAATGGTAAAAAAAAACAAACTTTTGAGAAAAAAATTGAATTTTATCCCAATATTTCCTTAAAAATGAAATGGTGAAAATCTACGAACTCACACGACGCATTGTAAGAACTTACGAATTTATTCACATTTTTACTTCTTTTTATAATCCATGTCACCTACCACCCAAAAGGTTACCCGAATCGTGGAACCGAGAAGCCTTGCCGCACGACATCGCATCGCAGCAATTCGTGTCGCAGTGTGCAGTGCCCAGGCGTGCTCAAGAACAAAAAAATACACCCAAAGTATGTTTTAAGTGCTTCTAAGGGCAGCTTATTTTAAAAACATGAATGTATATAGAAATTGTAGAACTTGCTAAAAAAAACCGCCAACGAAAAACGACAGAGATGAGAGGTAAATCACTACAATCTAAAAATCTCTTCTTAAAAAAACTTCAAATAAACCCAGTGTTTCAAAATCTGTAGGTGAGTTATTCTACTAAGATACGATTTACACCAAAAATTATCCTTCAGCATAAAAACATCAGAATACAGCCAAATAAACCCCAAACAAATACAGACACACCCCCCACGGACGAAATATGGCAGGAAAAATATAAAATACGAAGGCGTTAAACTATACAACAAACTACCGGCAGATATCAGGAACACATTTTCTTTTAACTTATTCAAAGTTAAACTCAAAGAAGACGTAATTAACAATACAAATTATTTAAGCTAACAACATAAGCAACATTATAATAACATTCACAAAAAAAGTACTAGCTACTGGACCACACTCTTTATAAATTTGATGTTTTTATTCATTAAGTGAACAATGTATGTTCTTCTGAATAAATAAAGAATCTTTAAACCCAAAATTACTCAACAAAACAGTATCCAAAATCAGGTCGTCACAATTATCCTGTTATTACAAATTACAATACATCGGTGAATAGTTCGCGCGCGCATGCCACGGCCTTAGGTTCACGGCTGCTCGCTCATTAAACCGAGGTCCTGCGCACGTGGGTGTTGGCTTCGTATGTCACCATAAGGCTCTTGTCTCACTACTGGCGATTACCGAGTAGAGTGTGAGAAGTGAAATGAGAAGAAGCGAGCTTGAGAGCTCAAGGCGATCGACATTTTTTCTGCAATTGTGGACAGCTCACAGAAGAAGATGAAATGGCTATGGAAGTAACAGATAACCGTTGGGGTTAACGTATCCGAAGTGGAGGCAGAGAATCAGCAAATATGGAGTAGGTTAATTTCAGGGTAGATGGAGCCCCCGATGGATGGGCGGATAGCGGCCCCGGAGCATGAAGAGCAAGAGAGGAAGCATGAGTGGGTTTTGGTCCGTGGAAGTCTGACACTGATGCCCAGATCGGGGCACGTTGTTTAATAAATTCCCATCCGCAAAATAAGAAGGGTAGATGGAGCGCCGATCTTCGCACGGTGTATGGCAGCAGCATTTGAGTTGCCCAGTATCAAGTTGAATGACGTACGTCTGGAGAGGCTCCAATCTAAAAGTAAACTGCTGTAAGCTGAAGATGAGTAAAGCTAAAACCTATAAACTAATCGGCAAGCAAAGAGCAGTGAGTTCGCGTCAATGTGTTCCAAGTCTTCTCTCAGCGATTGTTTAGCCCGCCTAGTGAGCGAGTACTCCCTTTGATATTTCATGTTGCTGTGACAAACTTGCACTCACTGATCGGCAGTGTTAATAGACGGCACGGTTGGCGCACTAGTTAAGCAATTGGCAGCTACGCCTCGTGTCGCAGGTTCGATCCCCGCATGGAACAAATATCTGTGTGACTGATAGGTAGTTGTTCCGAGTCTGGCTATTTGTGTATGTGAGTTTTAGTGTTTCTAATGGCACGATACAGGAGAAAATTCATGGTGTAGGGAGGGGTTTAAAAATACATTCAGCGATGAACTAATAGTACCTACCTTATATAAACTTCATTAACTTATATGTATATACGGGATCTACAATCTTTGGTACGATTCTCGAGCAAGAAAACAGTCGATATTTAAGTCGCTTCCTCTTCGACAATGGGACGGTTGCCTAAATTATGTAAAACTCATCACCGGAGATTACGTCGACATTAAATAATAACTATCATAGCGTAATGTGATAATAATCAGCATTTGATCGACGATCTTGCGTGTATTAATAAAGTTTCCTTCAATTTTGCGTTCAATATTGGTTCTTTGATGTACTTGTAATAGGTGATGATTAATTTTGTTGTTACGTGGTTTATGTTGTATGTTGATTTTTATGTATATGGAGTTAAAATCGACAGATTTTGTTATATTGCGTGTTTACCCGTGTAATTACACCAAAATATTTATTAAAAACAAATAACCGACTTAAAAAAGACACTACACGCAAAAACAATTATTAATTTTAGCCACGCCAACTTTTTTGATGAATTAATTTTACAACTAATAGTTATGAAGGGAAGATCGTGTCATCAACACATGTCATATCAATAAGAATCTCAATGTGATATAAAAAAAATGACTAAAACATTGACATAGATAATGAAATAAACAATTCAATTTTAGTTCACTAAATACTTGTTATTTAACTAGAAAAGATAAGTAGAAGAAATTAACTCTATTTAGTGCCTGGGAATTGTTTCTAGAACAAATTACGTAAGGATGTTAGTATGTGGGCAAGTACTTTGTTTCCAATGCGAATGCTATTAATTAAGATAGGTACACAATTGAGCATTTGTTTGCGACAGAAACATGAGAACATTGAGCCGTTTCAACATGTCGTCCTGCGATGAACTAGGAAGTACTCTTTTGTATTGGAAACTTGGTACCATTTGAATGGAGTCGGTTAAAATAGTTTCACTATTATAGTTTACAACTAAATGTGATGATTGAAAATAAAGTATCCTTTGTGTTATTCCAGGCTCATCAAGATCCGTTCAGCCGTTTTTTTTTTTAAAGTTAGATAATTGGGAGAAAGAGGGAAAAAAAGGTTGAGAGAAAGATTTTTTTTTCGATTATCCCGCGAGTTGAAGTTAGCGTCAGCCCCCAGTAACTATGCCACGCGGACGAAGTCGCAGGTGGAAGCTAGTATTTATATAAATAAATAAATATCTTGGGACAACTCACACACGGCTATCTGATCCCAAGCTAAGCAGAGCTTGTGTTATGGTAACCAGACAACTGATATACATACTTATATAATTTATAAATACATACATATTATAAATAAATCACATCCAGACACAGAACAAACAATCATGCTCATCACACAAAGTTTGTCCTGGGTGGGAATCGAACCCACGACCTCCGGCTCAGCAGTCAGGGCCACTAACCACTAGACCAACAGGCCGTATAATAATATATTTATTGAAATGCCCCAGTGTGTTCTCCGCTTTATGCTTATAAAGCAGATCGGCATAGAACTTTGCTAATTGTTACCGAATACGAAAAGTTAATTAATTTTCGTCTGGTTTTTGGGACGCCTCCAACTTGATCATAAGTGTATAGGAAGGTACTCAGAAATTAATTTCGTACCTAACATGTCTTAATTTAATTTTAAATTATTTGTGTTTGCAAGTTTGAAGTTCCTTCGGTATATGGTTATAAAGAAAAATATAAACTTTTGATCGGGGTGATTAATTTAGAGATAGACCGAATATATGTTATAAACAAAATATTAATTATTATTATAAACAAAACAAGAAGTATAAAGTTATTTTATTTTCCATCGGAATAAAAGTTGGTCAGAAATCTTTCCTTTTTTTCAGTAATCATCAAATAACTTGAAAGGAAGACGTTTGTCTTGGTATGGACAATAATGGACATGTAATGAAGAGGGACGAAGCACATGTGATTAAAAGAGTTATGGATCTGAATGTTGATGGACGGAGAACGATAGGAAGGCCAAATAAATATGGATGGTTTGTGTAAGGAATGATATGAAGAAGAAACGAGTAAAAGATGCCGTGACGTCTGATAGGGCCGACTCCAAATAGAATGGGACAAGGGCAGGCGGTGCGGAAGGTAGTGTCTAACTTTTATAGACTAAAACACATGTTCCTTCTTTTGCCCTATGTGTACCGGACCCGCGGGATCTCTTTCGAACAAGTCGCAATACCGACAAGACGTGACTCTAGCCAAAAGCTCTTCTGCGAATTCTAGGCGAGTTCATTTCAACCGTCTTCCATCAAGCAGCTTATTTAGTCATCAACACCTTGACTACCTCCAACACCTTGATTAAAAAATACGCTCATCAAAAACATGACAATGATCATATCATCCCACAATCACCACACCAACTATGCGCACATTCACACTGAATAAATTACAAACCAGTAGCAATTAAATCAACCCTAAATATAAACCACGCCCACAGGCCATTGTCAATGTGTCCACACAATGGGCCAACCTTGGCCAGGAACTGGGAGCAAGACATTTTACGCAAATTTTTAAGGCTTCATTTTCCTGTATACGATGACATAGCAATATAGAATAGAAACCTAGAAGTGTCTGTCAGCACCGCATTGATTGTCACATCACCGTTCACACCTCTGTTATAGACGTAGGAGGAAGTGCTATTGTTTTGATTGTCGGATCCTGTTTGGGTGTAACTCTTTGTATGTAAAGTCTACAGTCAAGAGGGGAGGGGTCCCCCCTCAGCCCCCTGTGAATGTAAACAAAGGATGACTATGGAAGTTTTTAAGGCTGTTTTGCTCTGCACCCCCTTTTCTTAAATGTTATGACATTACGGTGAAAACATTATTTTATTATTCCCCAAAGTAAAAGGGGTGAAGTTAAATGAAATGAAACTACTTTTTAACCGACTTCAAAAAAAGGAGGAGGTTCTCAATTCGTCTGTATGTTTTTTTTTTTTTTTTTTTGTGTTTGTTACCTCATAACTCAGGTCTGAGTGAACCGATTTTGATGATTCTTTTTTTATTCGAAAGCTGGTGGTTGTCGTTTGGTCCCATAAAAAAAATATCAAGATCCGACATGTAGTTTTTGAGTTATCTTTAATAATACGTATTAGATTGACTTCGTGTACGTTGATGATATACTCATTCGTCGATTATATTTTAGAAGTTGTCGAAGACAAATGATCAAAAGATGGTATATAGGTACTACTATGGTTTGGAAGGTCATCGCAGTAATTTGGTGATAGATCTTCAGTGATATACAACGGCACTCTTTAATAAATGACAGCAAATCTGCCGTGATTGCTGCAATCACATGTATAAGTATGGGTTTCGCCAGGGTAGGCAGGCGAGTGGGAGCAGGGTGACCGTATCCCCTCCCTACCCCTCACCTAGTCATTAAGAAACATAAACATCAGATCAAGTATCAGCTGTATCCCCTAGGGGATGATGCATATGATTTCTGAATTGGTTTAATACTAAAGCATAATATAGATACTTAGTATTTAATCTATAGCTTGATGTGGAACTAAAAATTGTATCTAAGACGGGGCTAAAGCTAAAAAGAAAAACTTTTTAACCGTGTTTGCGTATTATATCATAATACTATAACTAAAAATGTTGAAATAAAAACTTTTTAGTAAAAAATAAAACCGACTTCTAAAAAAAACTAAAAACTGGAAAATAACTTTATTTCCGAAAGTCGGTGGCCAATAAAGTCAACGAAACCAACAAAAGCCACCGACTTCCGGAAATAAAGTTATTTTCCAGTTTTTAGTTTTTTTTAGAAGTCGGTTTTATTTTTTACTAAAAAGTTTTTTATGGATTGTTTTACGTTACATTTCACTTTTTACTGGTCCTGCAATATCAATAATCGTTAAAAGTTTGGTTTGTTTTAAAAGTTTTGTGCAATAAATCAATGTATAGGCAAGATAAAAATAACTGTAGTTTAAAAATGTAACGTAATGTAAAAACATTCTAGAAAAGATTTATTTCTGAGTTCGTTTGTCATGCCAAAAAAAAAACGGTTTTCTAACTTGTAGAGTTAAGTTAATATTAAAAATTCTTTGAAAACCTTTGGGATTGTGATTGAAATTGTGTTACGTAATTAGAAGTTGGGTTTTCGTGTAAATAATCACCATTGCTATTTAGAGCAACAATGTTTTGCAGCTTTTATGTATTTTCATTTCTCAGTTATTTCTAGTTTAATATTTAACTAGCTTTTGCCAGCGGTTTCGCTCGCGTTAAATTCGGGGTAACACAGTTCCTTTTTCCTGATTTGCAGGTCCTTGCTACCTGTAGTTTTTGTCTTAGCGCATTATACAATTCAAAAGTACTTAAAAGCAAAGCTACGTTTTCCCTGGCCTTCCCGCTTTCTCTCTCATTTTACAATCTTTTTTAAAAAAAATATTCTAAATCTGTCTCCAGGGTCCCAACTATCTCTGTACCTACCAAAATTCATCAAAATCGGTTAGGCCTTTTAGGCGTGAAGACGTAACAAACAAACAAACTCACTTTCGCTTTTATAATATCAACAGTAATAAGAATACCTTATTATTGTTGATATCGTGTTCACTTAAACGTAAATTATACAAAAGCTTGTTAATTCCTCAAAGTCATAGACTAAAATGTAACCATCTGATGGAAGCTAATCGTGATTTTCCCGCGCGACCGGAGTCACGAACCCACACTTACTTCGTTAAACAAAGACCTTGTACACAAGTTTGTTTATATGATGTAATAAAATGTTTTATGCAGATTATTTTATTAACTTAGCGAGCTATTGTTAATTCTGTGGTTTAACAAAAGATTTTGTGACCCACAGGCGTTTTAACGCTGAATACTTAATGTTTCCTTGAAGACTATACTTTATCTTGTCTATGATTTCCGACTTTTAGTATATTTTATTTGTTTATGGTGTGTGAAATGTTTGATTTTTCCGGTGAAGTATTATCTCATTATTGTGAAGCAAATGATAATAGAGAATAAACAAATGTTTCCGAAACTGGTTGACAGTCCTAAAGCGGCCTTGAATTCAATATTTTGTACGAAGTAAAGACGTTTTGAGAAGTTTTGTGGACTGAAATCAAATAGCAGCAGATCAGTTTAGCAGCGATAGCATAGTGGGTTGACCGTCGGAGTTCCAAGTCATTGATATCGAGTTCGAACCCAAACCACGTTTCTTGGATTTTTCAGATTATTGTACGTTTTGTATAGTTTTCATTTGTTTTTCGGTACAGGGAAAATATCATGAGGATACTAGCATGTCCGACAGATATTTCTCGACGATATATTTAGCTAAGCCATGAGCGGCATAATTTTGTTGGTACGATGTCAAAAAAAAATTGATATATTATTGTTAAAATTCAAAAGCTAAAATAATATAACAACATCAACAATGACAGCATTTTGCGCAAACCAATACCTACCTACTCATGATAATAATTTTCTTTCATACTTAAGTAAGATGACTGACTCTAACATGTAAAGAACTATCTTAATTAAAGTAATTAAGTAGGTATTATCCAGCAACTTATGGGTAAGTTACAGGAGTCGTCTTCGCAGAAAGTTTCGCTATAAACTTTATACTGTTTAAAAGTTTTTAAGCAGATGACGAGCGAACAATCTGCCATACTTAATTAGTTCTTTATTAGTAATCTTTTGATAGTGTATTTACTCAGAGTAGGATTAGTTGATAATGTCTCTTTGAGTAACTTGACATAATTGTAATTAGGGTTTTGTATTAGCTTTGCAACGATTCGATCTAGCTACTGAATTTAAAAAAAAAGTTTTCTTTGACCAATTGAACTGAAATGTTGCATACACGTTTAATTATATGGATCATATTTTTTTTATATCCTTACTATCCTTACTAATATTATAAAAGCGAAAGTGAGTTTGTTTGTTTGTTACCTCTTCACGCTTTAATGGCTAAACCGATTTTGATGAATTTTGGTACAGAGATAGTTGGGAACCAGGAGACGGACATAGGCTAATATAATATAATAATATTTTTTTTTGAAAAAAGTGGGATTTTAGGGAGAAAGAGGGAAGAAAAGGGAAAACTTAGCGTTGCTATTACAAATCAATAAGGCGCAAGGGGTACTGTGTTACCCCGAATTTAACGCGAGCGAAGCCGCGGGCAAAAGCTAGTAATCAATGAAAAAGGATTGCTGAGAAAAAGACGCCAAAAAAGGTTATTATTTAAACAATAAGTTTGTTTGTTTTACCTTCTGTCCGTGGTTTTTTCGATTAGAGAATCATCAAAAAACTTGAGGTGACTTGGAGTAAAGTGTCAGAGTTTTACTGAATAAAACCCACCCATGTTCCTTCTTTTGCCCTTTATATTCCGGGGCCGCGGTATCTCTTTCGAACAACCCGCAACCCCAGTTCTGCCCGTAAGTTTTGGATTTATCTCTTTTAATAACATAGATACCACAATATTTTTTTTCAGGGATGCTACATATTTATTAATGTTTGATGTAGTAAGTTATTGATAAAAATGTTAATTACATTTCTTAGCAGGTATCGATTAAATAATAATGATGATCAATTTTCAATTGTTGCAATCAAATCTTAGTAATATTTAAATAATGAAACCTTCACAACGCAAGGATTTCCGGATATCAAATTAGCGCTTCACAAACTGTTATAATACCCGAATATCCTAGCAATTATAATCAAATAAATTCGCCTAAATCGATTTCAATTGATTATTTCAATGTTAAGCTTTAGTCCTAACGATTGATTTAAAATTCACATCGAGTGGCTCGTTAATCGAGATCAAATATATCGATAAACTGATTTGGCGCAAAGATAAATTTAAAGTTACATTCTTTATGATTTGTGTATTCAAAATAAATCTCTGCCCACTATAAATTAGATTCAAATAATCCAATTGTAATCTAGTCATTGTATTTTATTTTATTGGTCAATGTAAAATGTTAACTGGATACGCCTCAGAAATAATGAATAATATCACTTATGTATCTACATCTCTCCTATCTGTATTGACCAGAAATTTAACGACACAATTAATCAAACGCCAGCCATTATATAGTATATTTTATTTTGTTTATTTATTTATATAGGTAATTGAAACAATCCCTGCGGATTATCTCAAACTGTGTAATACCTACTATTTTGGTCTAACGATGTATTTATTAAACAACGATTATTCTATTTGGTATTTCTCGTTTACACGTCAATTTTAGGGCTTCGGTTTGTAACTGGAAATTTAGTGATCATGGTCCCAAAAATCCTTTTTTTTCGGTTAAGAAGTCATTAAATTTTTTCCGTTCTGGGCAAAACAAAAGGCAGTGCGTCCAAAACCCATCAATGTTCTCTCTTTTGCCTTTTATGTTCCGGGGCCGCGATATCTCTTTCCAACTTCTTATTTTAACACATCAGTCAACTTTTGTCCAGTTATGTTGGCATCGGCTTCCAGAGTGACTGCCGATCTGACCTCATAACTAAAGAACATGATGATACCTGGTAAGATTGACTGGTGTCACTTTACCGCATCCAGCCACAGTAAATGTTTATCTAATTAATTGTAACGAAAGCTCTTACGGCATCAGGGTTAAGGTGAGGTGCCAGCCTTGAGCTTGACTCGTGACTGCCAAGCCGATTGGACCCGTCAAGTCGCATTACACGCCCTGCGCGGGCGCAACTGACCTAATCAAGTATGTTTTTATGAACATTCATGATTTTTTGTTCGGCTGTTTGTTTTGTATTGAAGAATTTTAATGTCAGGGTATTATGTAAGTATAGTATTATACAGTAGTTAAATCAATCTGAAGGTGTTTTTGCTGGTTTTTTTTAAGTTTTATATTCTCACTAATTATTGAATTATAAGGTTGTTTAACAGACTGTTGAGAATAACTTCGTTTCAAATAATATACCGTATTTCAAATGGATTCTCAAAATTTGCTCATAAACATGTAGCCCAAATGACCTCTGCGCTACCACCGATGACTCGGTTGAAGCGACAAAGATATTCATTTACTTTATATTTAACACTTCAAGCACAAAGTACAGAGACGAACTTAATGGCATAGAAATTATCTACCAGTCAACCTTTCAAAACAGTAAATAAGTTATTAATTTATACTACTTGGATAAATAAAATACTATAAATATAAAACAAAACGCTATATATATACACATATTTCAAAATGAAGGTACAAACAATGGGGAAAATATTAACGATGCGACGATCTTGTCGAATTTTTTACGAATATAAAATTTTAAATAAATATTTTTTTTTTACGAATATATATATTTTTTTAAATTCTAGTACAATAGCGGTGCATACGCGGACTTAATCCCATAAAGCATTCTCTACAGTCAACCTAAGCTGCCTAGTGTTTTAGTTACATTAGGCAATGCTGTCTTTTTGTTTTTTGTTAGTTCGAAGTTAGGTAAAAAAAAATAACAAAAAAGGCTTCTTCGTCGTTGTCTTTAATGTCAAACATTTACAAATCCATTGTTAACAGAACTGTCACGCTGATTTACGATAGCAGACTTTCTTGAACATGAAAATCTAGACTAAACTGAAAACTATTTGTGTTTAAAAATAATTCAAAGCAAAGTTCGACTACCTAAAATGTAGCCTTTTATCCCGCCTAGATGTATTAGCTACTAAGTTAGAAGATAATTCAATTTATTAGCGTTTATTTATCGATCCAGTTGTCTTACTGTTTTACTTCAATACAATTTTAAGGTTAGAGTCCCTCTTTTGAATGAAAGCTGAGAAAATTAAACAAACTTTACTTTTATGTATTTTTTCTTTGATGTGTTTAGGTTGGCACCATTCTCAACACAGGGAACGATGATTAAAACAACTTGTGGTCCGTAACATGGGAAATGTTTACAACAGGGATTTCCTCAAGTTGACGGTCCCCAGCCAGGGGTACCAACACACCAAAGAAAAGCAAAAAGCTTAACGCGCCTCACTGCCTCTCATTACGAATTACTAATCACTGTTCCAGTTTCTTCTATTGCTACTGTTACTAACTTCACAAGTCCTATAAAGTATTATTTCCATCTCTTATTCGTCCCACGTTTACTCTTGGGATTGAAATTCGAAACTTCTTAAGTAGATCTTAAAATTTCAAGTTTATTTCATTTCATTACAATTTTTAGAGGACCACTCCCTCGTCCTGCCCTGTACCTTTTATTTTCGTAAAATAATTATGAACGTTCCAATCTTATTGTTAAAGGTTTAAAATGAAGGGCTACTTGACATTTGCCCGTTCCGAATTACAATTCCTTAGACTAACAATGAAAAGGTGAATTGGATTATCACATTTACCTCGTAGCGCAAAATAGAGACTTGTTCAAAATTTAAGATAAACCACTTCTAACAAAAACAATTTGCACGAAATATCGGGACAAGTAGGTTGTTACCGAAGTGCTAAGTCACGCCACAAGAGACGGTATAATAATTCAGAGTTTTAAAAGAGTTTTCGTGCAAAGAACATGTGCAAAGAACGTTCGTAGCATCCCGCGAAGTCGGGAGTGCACTTCAACGGGAAATTTCTCACATTTCTAACCTAAACGGGAGACGCTCAAGACGGTCTCGAGATTATATCCACACATCTGGCCCTTTTATTAAACGACTTTAAAAAGAAAACATGGCCGCGTCTACAAAGCTAGTGGAAAACATCTTTGTGTATTCAGCGTTGCGTAACGTTTCTTGATATGATGGTGTGAAGAACTACTGAGAAAAGGAATGTAAAAAGAAATGTTTGCGTTTTACGAGAAAACTAAAATGAGACATAGCATTAGAGTCACACGTCTGTTCTAATAAAAATTGTTTTACAAAGACAGCGTTTTAGTTCATCTTGAATGATTGAAGAAGTATTTTTCTGACATTAAGAACGGTCTTTGAGCAATCTGTTACGACGAAAAATATTAATGCTTTTCGAATAAATATATAGACGCATTATATTAGTGGAACTCGGATAGCGTTGAAGAAAGTATTTGCTTTTTTCTTTTAATTGGTTTTTTTAAATCAACCGTACTTTGAATCCGACCATAAGAAACTATTTAATGAAAGGCAAGTTATTCAAATATATGCAGTGATTAACAAAGCTTGCTAGTTTTCTTATGTCAAGCCCTCATTACTCGCGTGTTGTTAATTTATTCGAAAACGTATTCATCGCTTTTTGCTAAGTATGAAATTCCATAACAGAGCTTATCAATGGAGCGCTATAAAAATAACTGGGACTGAGGGCAAACACTGTAAGTACAGCTTGTAATTAAATCATGACAAAATGTTCTATAATAAGAGTATTGAAAGAAAAACCTCGAATAACCCAGCCACCGCGGGAGACGCTCCGTCCGGCGGTTGCCGCGAGACGAGTCCCGGCCACCTTAGATGCGGGTCTGTGAATGGTAAGCTCACTGTCCGTCCATCTAGTGCTGACAAGCCGTGTCTACGGCGCGTTCGTGTTCCACGCGTGCTTTAAAGATATTACAGCAAATCAGAGTGGTCTGCCAGAGCCTCCGCCTGTTCGTTACGGTTTGCGGGTTGTTCGGAAGTGATACCGTAGCCCTGGAACATAAAGGGCAAAAGAAGGAATATGTTTAGGTTTTAGCCAGTTAAAATCTGACACTACCTTCCGCTCTGCCTAGAGTGGGAGAAGTTATTTGATGAATGTTTGTGATGCTTTGCTTTTTTTTTGTTATTTTGTGTGCTCGTCGTAATTAATATTTTAGACAAATAAATAGATATTTTTCTTTCTTTCTTTACGAATTCCCAACCCACAAAAAAGAAGAGCGTTCTTATATAATACAGTCAATTTAGTTACAAACTAGAATTAGGTAAATATTGCCATAGTCACCAAATTCAGCGCTCGTTGGAGAAGAACCGGTCAAATACTCCTCGGACGAATTGCGTGGTATGATAAATTACATTAATGCATTTTCATTGCCTTACACAAGGACGCATAAACTCAATTTCTTTCATCCATTTACAATTTTCCATTTTTTACTTGCATATATTTTTTTTATTTACATTGCATCTTACAATTATATTTTTAAATATTTCTTAGAAAATATAAAAATAAATAAAAAACATATAAAAATAGGTTGTAATGGGAGCAGGGTTCAAGCTTCCGGTGGTTAGGGCTCCAGAGACAGGAACCTCCTCACAGTAGGAGTACTGCCTTCTGAATCAGCCCCTTGATCCAACCACCTAAGGAGAGCTTCGACAGATGTTCGTCGAGGCTCTTGGCAATTAAGCCATTGGCCGTTACGACAATATATTTTTATTATTAGTTTGTGTACTGTATATTTATAGGTTGTATATATTTAGTAATTAATTTAATTATAATATGATGAATAAAAAATTTAAGATAGAATTACACAAGTGGCTTACTGAATGTAATTTTTACAGTTTAAAAGATTTTATGGATGTGAGATGTTGATTCCTTATTTCAAAATAGATATTTTTTGCATGCTGTGTTATATCTAAGCAAAACATGTTGAGCAACTGTAATAATATTAACATCAATGTATACCATGTTTTACGCAAATAAATGATTTACTTACTTACTAAATATTTACAACAAAAGCTTACAATTTCACAAAATTTATTTTCAAATAGCAATTTTTTTTTCAAAATCTACAAAAAGTTTAACCTATGTCAGTGCAACATTAAGTAAAGGCAAGGCAGCTTAAGTCTTGAGCCTCGATGCACACGCGAACTTTTTTACTCAAGTTTCAAGTAAATGTACTACGCATATTGTTATGCTGCATAAATTACTTATACTATTGTTCGTTTTTTAAATATAGCATTGTTCAAACAATGACGTGTTTACCGGTATACGTGTAATGGATAAAAAGCTGAAAATATACATATATGTTAACCTAGTTCTATGGTTATTTCCATGGCAGTTACAAATCATAAGGTTTTAATAAGTGCACCTTATTGCATTTAGTCCGCCTATGTTCCCATTTTTTTACATGAACTGTAAATAATGAATAAGAAGCAAATGACTAAAATGTATCTAAAGCCATGGCTATGTAAATCAAATTGGATACACAATTTTGTTGGATAGGATTCGTACAATACAAATTGATGTTGTAAATTGCACATGTTTAAAGCTTCGTTAGTAGCTAAATATTATTATAAAAAGTGGAATCTTCAAGTCAATGACTTTTATTGGTTTTGTTGACTTTTCTGCCACCGTCTTGTTTTTCACATCGTCTAAATAGAAATGTTTGGACGATAACTCATAATACAATTTATAATAAACCACCTGGGAAGTACATACCCTATCAAACAAAAAAAGAATTTGGAAATGGGACTTTAAGAATTCAACATACAAAAAAAATAAAGATTCCAACGAATTGAGAACCCCCTTTTTTTAAGTCGTTTAAAAAGGCACTTATTTTAATCCCTGGGTATTGCAGGTTTACCTTCTACTGAGATAATTATGGATTAAGTCAAGGGGAAATGGAGATCTGCAAGGTTTCTGGGTGGTTTTAAAGAGTCTTGGAACACAAAGGGCAAAGCCTGACACTTTTCCGCTCCGCTCAGTACCCCCTTTTTTCGGATGGAAAACTTCTCCTAGTTTTCCATCCGAAAAAAGGGGGTAGGAGCAGTAGGAGTATATATCGATGCCTTAGTTCACAATTGCACTAACTACAAAATTTTCAATTTTTACTTTTTTAATGCCAAATACACTAAATTTCATGCTCTTTCGTTTCCGCGCATCGAAATACCGTTATTCCGTCTCTTTCTACCAAAAACGTGGGCCACATTTGTATTAAATGAGTTCGTTTAATGTTCCATGAATGTGGTATTATACTAATGATCTTTATTTTTGTAAAACCAATCAAGATATACTTTAACTGATTTTAAGTTTCTCAACTGCAGGAAATTTCAAAACACAAACGTATTATATACATTTACAATATCTGCTCATACTTTTTAGCAGTGCTACAAGAGTGTATCATGTGTTGGTAGTACAAAAGGATCTAGAAAGTTTGATGCACAAGTGTGCTAAGTACTTTTATTGGAAGGGATTTGACAATTTTTTAAGTGCACAAATGCATTTCAATCCTTTTGAGACATATTCCCAGTGTACATGTGAAATAGATGGAAAATTAAATATTAATATTTTTTGATTTTTGGGTTCCTTTCTGGGTTTTTTGATTAGTCCGTCTGTAGGATCGGTCGCGTGGAGCGTTTGATCGCGATGTTTGTGCTCACGACTTGTGTTACGTTGTAGTTAAAATTATTTATTATTTATGTCTTATTCTGAAATAATTATTATAGCTAACCAAATTATTAAGATCTTTTGTACCTACCTTATTTTTGTATAATTATTTATATGCGTAGTTTATTAACACTACAATTCTATTATTAGCAATTACCAATTAGTAAAAATGGATAATTATTACCTGAAACTGAAGACTGACTTTAATATTTTTCTTATAAAAATCTTATTTTAATGATTCAGAAACTAATTGTTTTGTGAAATAGCTAAAAATTGGCCTATAATTGGGCTTCAGTCCTTTTAATTTTTTTCGTTGTGATTTTGAAATTTATTTTATTTGTTTGTGGATAAAAACTGTTTGTATTTTATAATAAAAATAAACATTATGAATATGGATCACTGGTTTATTATTTTGTCTATTTAATGCAATATCCATAACTATTATTATCCTTTTTCTTGGACCTTAAACCAGCCTGGTAAAGCTGTTAAATATTTTTGAGTTTTTTACTTAATGCCGGTCAGCATAATCAATCTTAGTGCACAAATGTATTAAATGGGGGGTTTTATGTTTATTTGGCTATTTTGAAAAGGTTACATTTAAACTAATATTACAATATTGAGATAATGATGGAGTAAAAGGACTAGTCTTATGAATAGATGCATATTTTTTTGTTATTTTACTTGGATTTTCTACTTGTTCTCGTCTAAACTTTAAAAAACTTTAAAGCTCTCTCCTCAAAAATGTAAATTTCGTAGTTAGTGCAATTGTGAACTAAGGCATCGATATAGTATATATCTACTGCTGAATTTCAGTAATCAAATAATAGCCATTGGCGTGCATGAATCATATTAACAAATAAAAAAATGTAAATCCGTAACAATATGACAAATTGCAACTGCATTCCATTTCACACAAAAAACAATATTGAATTCCATTACACAATCCCCAAATAACTCTTTAACAAAAATCTAAATATAAAACACTCCCAATTGCATTCGCACAGTACACATTAAAATAAAATGAACTTTTATGACCTTTTATGTTGCCTATAATCGTTCGTCGAATGCTTGTAAATCTCCTCAATGATCACGTATCGGGCCATTCCAAAGGCTATTAATGTACTTTGTAACGTCTTGGAGTTGTTAACAATTGATTGAAAACTATGAGACGCTATGTTTGTTGGAACTTCTATGTTTTATGAGCGCCTGGTAGATTGATTTGTTCCGGCAGAGACAAAGTGGTTTTAGTGTATGTCTGTTTAATTGATGAAGCTAATGCATTGTGCCTTTAGTGTGATTGTGTTTTTGCATTAAGTTCATTGTAGATTAAGTGCTCGTGTTTTGTTTTAAATAAAAGTTGTAATCAAGGCGAACATGGTGTAGATGTTCCTAATTTAAATTCTAGAATGTTTTAAGAGGGTACTTAATGACTTTTTATTTGTGTTTTTTTGTCCAATTATATGAAACCGGATTTACTTAATATGATTATTTACACCTAAAACGGGATATTTACCATGTTTGTTATTTATTCCTAGTTTCCGATATTTCGGCGATGTTGCAAACGCCATGATCACGTATGAACTGAAGTTATTGTTTATTAATAGACAAAACAATTAACCCTCTTTCTTATTCGTTTTTGCGTTTGGTACCATTGACACCGTCAGTCACAACTTGATTTTGTTCTCAACACAGAACTGATAATTTTAGCAACCATCTAAGTTTGAAGATATAAGTGGTTAAACTGACATGGTCCCTAAAGTTATCGGAATTACGGAATTTATTTTTAAAATTGATGTATAATTTACATAAGTTCGTTACGTGCTAGGGAAGCTAGTTGCTCCACAATAGGAATTTCTCCTGTATCATGGGTGCAAACATTGAAAGTCACATACACAAACAGCTACACCCGAAACATCTATCTGCAGAATATTTGTACCTTGCGGGAATCGAACCCGCTGTCACATTGCGTGCTATAATAGGGTTCGCTGAACGCTGTAAAGCTCTTTTAATGCATCCTTAAATGTAATTGAGATTTCAATAAACAAGTTAAGTCACACGACAAAACAAACATCACCAGCTTAGTCTTTCCCTACGTTAGGATCGATTTTCAGTCTAAGCAGTTGAATACCAGTATTTGACATGGAACGATTTCATATCTGACCTCCGCAACCCAGTTAGTACTAAGTAATACGATACTAGGTAAGACTGGTGGTAAAATTTTCCGGAAACTAACTACAAATGAGTTCAACAGATTACTTTCCGAGACACCAATCCACAAACTAATCTTAGTAAGTCACAAGACAAATCCTATACATAAGATCAAATAACTTAACAACAAAGAAACATTCCAGCACATGCTTAGAACCATGTTAAATCGCTGCCACATCGTCGGTCGGTCCACAAATTGACATTCATCTAAGTGCAATAATTGGATAGAATACTGGAGTGTCACTGAATAGTCCACATTCCTCCGGATACAATATGTTAGAGTAATCACGACGCTAAGCTGCCGATACACTGGACTGGATTTGGATTGCCTTGTCTTTGTGATTGAGATTCGGATTGAAAAACTACGATACGGTGATAAAGATCTTTTGTCGTTTTCTCTTTTGTTTTTTGTTGGTATCTGTAAATGGAAGTAGGTACTGCTGCCTATCTTTTGATCCATTGTTTTATTATCAAGATGAGGAATAACAACAATATTAACAACATCAACATAAGTGGGCGACCGTTATAAATGTATGTGAATGTAATTGTCTATGGGTCAATCTAACTCAATTTTTGGAAGGAAGTTCCTTACCGCGCGTTGTGAAAGGGGACTAGACGGAAAAAATTAAGACCAAAAGTTGTAACGACACTTTTTGCTATAGTTGTCAAGTCATTTATTTGTCTTTCTATTTCGTATTGAACAGTGTGATATGGCGACGATTATTTTTGTTGAGTGTATGCAGGTTTTTTGTACTTAGTAAATAATAACTTCGTTCCATCCGGGTGTCCCTTGACACCTCTCATTTTTTTTCTCAGATTGATGTTTTTTTTGTGTTGATTCCTATTTTGTGTCTTCTGTTGCATCAAATAACTAATTAATCTATCTATCTAACATACCATCATATCGCTTTTAATGATCCATAGGTGCTTACACCCAGAATTATGATTTTATCAAATAAGAAGTTGCATACAAGCAAACTGTCAACGTTTTGTTCCGTCCTGGGGCCTTAGTCTGCTATTACAATAGTGTCAGAATGGTCGATCACTGATCGCATAATGGTAATAGCAGGCTAAGGCCCCTGTTATGTTTGTAAAAGTATTTGTCGAATGTGCTGTGTATGTTTTGTGTTGTTATTTTTTTATGAATGCAGTATTCATTGATATTCATTATTTTGGTGTTATATCAACATTATTGATAGAAAATTGCAACAGCTTGAATGTATGAATACACTAATACCTTTCTATCAAACTACACTTAGAACAGTAAACGTTAACAAG
This sequence comes from Ochropleura leucogaster, assembly GCA_958449745.1. Taxonomy (NCBI): domain Eukaryota; kingdom Metazoa; phylum Arthropoda; class Insecta; order Lepidoptera; family Noctuidae; genus Ochropleura; species Ochropleura leucogaster. The sequence continues at coordinate 13,828,478 of OY288206.1, read as the reverse complement.
ATCTTTTTGAACAATTTTGAAGCCTTTTGCAATAATCATTACATAAATAAACGTGTTGAAACATAAATGTATATAAAGCTCGTTATCAATCACTAAAACACACCATTAAAATTCGTTCCAATCAATACGATACAACTTAATTGTAAAAACGTTTCAAGCGTGCGCCATCTTAGGCCGCATCATGGCTTCATATCAGCCAAACGCAAGCCTATCCTTACTAATATTATAAAAGTGAAAGTGAGTTTCTTTGTTGCGTCTTCACGCCTTAATGACTAAACGAATTTGGATGAATTTTGGTACAGAGATAGTTTAGACCCTGGAGACGTAAATAGGTTATTTTTGAAATAAGTGAGAATTGCAGGAGAAAGCAAATCAAATCAAATCAAATCATTTATTTTTTGCTGAATACACTGTTACAATGGTGTTATAAGAATTACATGTATCAAGTGATTCTACCGTAAGGCATACAAAAATTTATACAAAGGGAAATCAGCTTTCCTACTACAATAAATAAGGCGCTAAGGAAAACTGCAGGTAGTAGGTACCTGCAAATCAGGGAAGGGGAACTGTGTTCTTTAGTATAAAATAAGAACCAGCCAAGTGGGAGTCAGACTCGCCCACCGAGGGTTCCGTACAAACTTTAAGACACAGGAACGACCATATGTTTTGAGTGATGAGGTACTCTAAAAGAACACAGACTTAGGTATTTGGTTTCAATTTCAACTCGATACCTACACGCGTTTCCGAGGCAAAGGATTCTGACAGACAGAGAGACAACAAAGTGTTCCAATAAAAATTATCTTTTTTTTGCGGATGGGAATCAAATAACTTTCCCCGCTCTGGGCGGTGCGGGGGAAAACTCTAACTTCTACTGACTAAAGAACACCAATGTTCTTTCTATTGTTTCACTTTATGTTCTAACGTAACGTAACGCAACGTCAGGATAAATGTAACCCTAAAAATAACATCTCAACTATTCTCGCAACATCTTTATCGACATTTTCTTCCATGCGATCGCAGCCTAACAAAGCAATGAAGAGTAAAATATCGTAGTCGTGTATCGTGGCACGTATTAGCTTAATTAAAACGAGCTCAGTACAGTTCACGTCAACGCATTGCACGTTATTGTTTGGAGCTAGTCCTTGGAACCATAACATATCAATTATTTTGTTTCTAGCAAAACTATCGAATATGTTTTTAGTGTGAGGATATAGGGCCATCGTCTGTCGGGGTTGCGGGTAGTTCGAAAAAGATACCGCAGACCCGGGACATATAAGGCACTATGGGTCGGTTTTTGTCTGACATTCCTCCTCGCTCTGCCCAGAGCGGTGGAAGTTAATTGATGATTTTAAATCCGCAAAAGAAGTATTTTGCTTTATGTGTTTAAAAGTTAAACGGCGAATATCCTAGTGAATGATTATTTAGGATATCAAAAGCTTATTGATAGACGAAAGTATCGTTAATCATAATCTTTTTTTTTTGGAATAGGAATAGATACTACCGGTCGAAAAAGTCTAAAATATAATAATTGTGATCCGTTTTGTGTATAAAAAGTAGTAGTAAGAGTTATGGCCTTTCTACTTTCTTTATATACCCACACCCCCTAACGCCTTGCTAATTGCCATGTCAAATACAACACTATAAATAGTGTACCTAGTCGAGTTAACGATGTGGCTATGAAAAAAAAACTCAAGCGCACATTGTAGAGCTAATAGGATGTTGATGGTCGCAACGATATCGGTAAATAAGGTTTGTGACGATAATGCATTCGATTAGCAGCTTAGTTAATGTTCACGAAGGTTTTATGCGGTAAGGGCATTTTTTTTTCTTAAACCACTTTTGTATTTTTTTTTTTGTTTCGGCTTTAGGTTGTTTATGGTTCTATACCCAAACGGTAGAACGGGACCCCTTTACTAAGACTCTGCTGTCCGTTCGTCTGTCCATCCATCACCAGCCTGATCATCATTTGCCTGCCCTTGTCCCTTTCTATTTGGGGTCGATGCAACACATTTTCCTTTTCGATTCTCCCCTATCAGACGTCACGGCATCATTTACTCCTTTCTCTTTCAAATCATTCCTTACACAATCCATCCATCTTTTCTTTGGCTTGCCTCTTACTCTCCGTCCATCAACATTCAGATCCACCGCTCTTTTAGTCACATGTGCTTCGTCCCTCTTCATTACATTCTCATACCAAGACAAACGACTCCCTTTCAATTTTTCTATAAAAGGCGCAACTTTCAAACTTGCTCTAGTATACTCATTCCTTACTTAATCCGTTCTTGTCACTCCACACATCTATCATTCCAACATTCTCATCTCCGATACATGCAATCGTTTTTCATCCACCTTTTTATAGCCCAGCATCTATCACCAGCTTGTATCTTATTAACCCTGAAAGTTAGACAGTTTATACACATGATGTTCTTCTGTTAGTCTGTTAATTTTATTGTTGATAGTTAAAAAATCTTCCTGTCTTTCTTTTTTCATCCACATTTCACCTATTGCCATCAACCAGGAACAAATCCATGCTCAGTGTCGGCAACTGAGAAATACGTTATGGAAAAACCCAATAACACCTTGCCCGGCCCGGGAATTGAACCCAGCAGTCACGCTTACGACCACAAGACATTCCACCAAAATAGGAAGACATAATATGACATTTACAAAATTACTTGTTTCGCGTAGTTAACAATGGCAAGCTTCCTGTCATATATACATATTATTATGACTAGTCAACGTACTCGTAAGTTTCTATAAACATATAATAACCATACATACGTGGGGTACACTGCTCACTTGGGTCAAGTGACATATCTATCTAATTAATGATGGCGCTCTAGATCCACTAAAGTAGATGTTTATCGTGGACACACAGCTCTAAGCAAAGACAATTTAATGCAAGCGAATTCATTAAAATTGCAACTAGCTATCAATTCTTGCAACAGCTCGTTACAATTTTCCGTAGGCAGTTGTAACCGTTTCGCAATCGATTTACTATTATAGACGCTAATTCGGCAGTACCTATAAACTAGGCTAGCCTAAAATATGCAAAATATTCGCCAACAACACGTGGAGTCGAAATGGTTTGGTACTAAACGATAAATCGTAAGGATTAATTACCTTGGGCAGGGCAAACACAGAAAGTTATCTAAACGATCAGTGTCAAATATTGCCAACAGGCTATAACTTAGTTTATAAGCTGGTTAGTATATTCGAGACAAGAAAACGCCTAAATTAATAATAATTTAAAACTCAATTCGATTATTGTGAATACTTTCTTGGGCCCGATCACACCACAAACCATTAAACGCATTTAAAATACCGCTCTGTGTCTATCAATCGTTTAAAAATGACAGAGCCTAACGCATTTGGTGTTATTGTGCAATCGGACTTAAGTTCCGTTCAAACTAATCGTTTTAAAGTTATCGCTGTCGTTAAAGTGGTTGACTATTTGCAAACATTGAACTCCCACAAAAGCCCATGGACTTTTCCAGGGACTGAAGTTGGTAGTTAAGCTCTTAAGCGCTGTAGTGATCCTGCTTGATTCAGCGCTGTTTGTCGTTGATATACAAAGTTGGCAGATGGCAGAGTTACCATTCAACTTAGCCATCAGGATAAAGCGCTTCGTCCACTACAAACTATTTTCACGTAGAACTCTTTTAAAGGATACACTTTGTGTCCTAAGCTACCAGATCATTCTAGCTTGGACGTTGTACGTAAAAATGGTAGTCTCAAAGTTTATAAATAAAGTATCGTTGTAAGACCAAGTTTGTTATGAAAGAGGTGCTTATAGACCATAAACCAGAGTGATAACAACCTAAAAGCATTACATAATTTAAGGTAGTTTTATCTATTCCAATATTATATACAGGAAAGTTTTTTTTGTTTGTTTGTATCGAATAGCCTAAAAAACTCCTAGACAGATTTGAAACATTTTTTTTTTTATAATAGGAAGCTACATTATGAGGAAATAACATAGGCTATACGTCGTCACACTACTACCCTCGGGAGCGAGGCAGCAACTTAAGATGCGGGTGAAACCGCGCATGCTACTAGTAATGTTTATATACAGAAATCATAAGACGACTATACGGCTTGAAAAATATAAGACCCTAGCGAGAATGAGTTCGCGGTGTTAATATAACTTAATCATACGTTAATTTTGAATGTATGTATACCCGCTTCTGTATTTCTCATTATGTATATTTTTTTTTGAGTACGTATTTATGTCTATGGATGATTGATTGTACATGTTGCAAAGAAAACTGAAATGCTAGAGTATAATTGTATTTTAGATCCAAAAAGTTCACGTTTACATCACGAACTCGTACTAAGGTCTCAAATGAATTCAGATACGAGAACGATACGAAAGAAAAATGACCTGGAATGGAAAAGATGTAACAGGTTAAGGGTTGCGGGTTGTTCGAAAGAGATACCACAGTCCTTGAACATAAAGGAAAAAGAAACGGGTAGTTTTAGTAAGTAAAAGTCTGACACTCCCCCCGCTCCACCAAGAGCGGTGAAAGTTATTTGATGGTTCCCCATCCACAAAAAGGTGGTTCTCTACATTCTACCCATCTCTATTAGGAGAAACATGAGTTTATATATGAATAAATAACCTCTGAAAACAGTCACCAGTGACCGAGACGGTTATTTTATAGTGTTCTACTATAAAAACAACCATAATTAGCAAATTGAAAAACAAAAAGCACCTCATAACCATAGAGCAATAAAAACTCAGAAGTGGCAAGCCTTAGTATTGATCACTAATAACACGTCAGTTTGACACGCGAGCATATCACGCAACACTGAACGTATTAAAATCATAACTCAACTGTGCAATAAGTCAACGGGCATATTCCCCATAATCCCTGTGACTTTAATAAGCGCGTTAATTTATTCATATAGGACTCGGTTGGCATGTGCGCCATTTTCAATCCATCATCGTAAAATTTGCTGACCGTTGGCCGTTTCGTAATATCCGTCATTAATACGCTTTGCGGGCGAAACTCTTCTGTGGTGTAGAAATGGGATATTTAAAAAGTTTGGTTTCGAAAATGGAACGGGTTTTATATTTTATTTAAATAAATAAGTTTTCGTTAATGTGTGCCTGACACTTTAAATTATGTTATTTTATTTTGATTGAAGAATTTATTGGGTTGTGGCTGTTTGTGTATAAAAACAAGAGCGAGTCGGACTCGCGCACTGAAGGTTCCGTAACATAAACAGCCATATATTTTGACTGCGTAGACTTAGAGGGTTGATTTTTTCACAACCTAGGGTTGAGAATATGGTTTTCATTTCAATTCGATACTTCTACGCGGTCTTCACACACAGATAAACAGACAGACGGACAAAAAGTGATCGAATAAGGGTTCCGTTTTTTTTCTTTTGAAGTACGGAAGCCTAAATAGTTAAGACACAACCTTTTTTGTGTTTCGTTGAAAAAACCGATAACGATTGTCAACCTTTACAGTCGTCAAAGCGTCATACCGTCCAATCTTCCAATCAATCGGCAGCGATATCGTGAAATGGATCGCCGAATAAAAAACTGACCAATCAAATTACTTCCATATACGTATAACATAACGTGAAGGCACGATGTCATCGATACATATGTGATATGTCACGCGCATTCAAACTTTATCATTTGTAACGTCCAAATGTTGAGAAATGTCGTCTAGTGAAGACCTTCTTGTGTTTCATATAGACATTTAGGTTGTAAACAATAACCTGACCCTAAATTCGATCAAACATATACAGTAAACAATGTGTGAGGGGATGTAGCAAACAAACAAGTGAGCATTACCCAAAGATATGTACATAGGTACTATAATAATGGCGTCAAATGTTTCACACCTTCTTGACATTACATAACTCTAAGCCGTACGTACATACCGTACCGTCTACGCGCCTACCCTCAAATGAAATAATTGAATATCATGTGTAACACGACACAATAAACCGACATTTCATCGTGCGGTAACCACGCGAACGTGGGAACATTTCTTTGGCATATCATCCCCTATTCCTGAGCCCAAATAATTAATTAGAACAATTCCCGCTTTGAAATCCTTTTTGTTGCAAAAGAGGAACGCTGAATTAACTGATTATCATCCGAACGTTGGTGAAAATTAATTTATTATGTGAAGCCGCAAAGTAAGGATACCGGATTAAAAATTAATTACAGTTCCAAACTAAGCTTTCGGGGACTTCGTGAGAGCGAAAAAGTTTGTCGTGCTTTTTTCATAAACGATGAATCCGTTTAAAGGGATTATGTTAGATTTATTAAAAATAACATTGCGCTCTTTTTGAATCATTTGCAGATTTATCGAGATATTGACGATAAAAGCTTTTTTTTGGTTGTATTTCCAGTTTCAACATTGGATTTAATTTTTTGACTGACTTCCAAAAAAATAAGGTAAGTACTTCGATTTTGCTCTACTGACTTTCGCGGTTCATAATTGGCAGACGAAGCTTCCGCGGAGATCCCATATTAACAACTTTAATTGGCTAGTTTAAGTGTTTTATTTTATGTATTTTTCTTTTTAGTCTATATTCATGGCATGATAATATCATAATAAGATCTCATTACAATGTAAAAAATATTTGTGACAAGAATTTTTTGCGGATGTAACTATTATAACATTTTTAAAAACTAAAACGAATTCCATAAATTGTGACTAACAACAACTTTACTTACGAAAGTCACAGACATAGTTTTTTTTGTTTACTAAAAGGACTGAATAATTTACAGTACAAGGTACAAACCTAGTTTAATTAACTGTTCATCAAAATGTCAGAAACTTGTAACAACAAACTGAAAAGCCCTTGAATATACAGAACATGATACCCGCCCTTGAATTTTCTCCGTTACAAGCAGCACGTGTAGTTTAGCCTGTAAGATATATTACGGTACCGATAGTTTTCAAACCCCAGGTTTTCTTGGTAATTCCCTTGCGTGCTCGTGTTCATAACGACATGACAGCAGCTAGGGTTGGCAATTAATTATAACTGTCTCAATTTATACTAAGCCTTAGGAAGGGTACAGACGGACGGCCATGTTGAATATTTGCAGCCGGTAACGCTGTCAGTGCCGGCAGTCTATTGGTAAGTCGACAGCTGCCCTTACCAGCTATGTCGCCGGCAATACGTCGCGTGTCTGTAATCAGCCTTAGTAGGCACTTCTGAATAGTGGACGAAACTGACACGATGTAGATAACAATAGTTCACAAATTAAATGGCGTCGTTTTTGTGACGTCAGCGAATTCGGCCTTGCCAACTTCGTTGATGCGGTAGTGTTGCGGTTAGGTTTAGTTTAAGTATATCAAGTTGGGGAACGCTGTTGACTTTGGATTTGTACTAACTATACATAGGTACGATAGTGTGTATATATAGGTACTTAAATTTTGTACTGAGCGTCATAATTGTTATGGATTAACAACTTTTCTTTGTGAAATGCAGTGAAATGCATCATGATTTTTTATAACAAATTAGTATTCTTTTTTTAATTTATCTGGATTTATAATTGCTTATTTTGGATCATTGGTGACAAGTGTCGTAACTATAAAAATAAGTATTCTCGGTTCATATTGCTTTTTTTAGGCCAATCTCATTTGAAGTTCATTAAAATGTTAAGCCTTTTTTTTGCGGAAACATCCAATCCGCAAAAAAAGACTTAGATAACATTTTTCTTCCTCCGTTCTAGGCGGAACGGGGGCGGAGAGAGTGTCAGACTTGTAATGTCACCCATGTTCCTTCTATTGCCCTTCATATTCCGGGGCAGCGGTATCTCTCTTGAACAACCCGCAACCCGGGCGTTTCTTCCCGCCCGATTATTTGTAGAAAGCGATAAGTCTAAGAACATAAAATACTTTCGCATCTGTGTAAGAGCCTTTTTTGCAAAATCGTCGAAGTTCCTGTAACGATCAAAAGGTTGCAGTTATTATTCAATGATGTGTGAAATTAAACCATTATTACCCGACTGCCAAAGAAGGAGGGTAATGTTTTTTTATAAATTGCAGACGTAGGGAAAACTCTTGCCTATTTTCTTTTAACTTGATTCCCCGGAATAGCGAGAACTAAATACTATTTTACTGTTATTAAGATATATATTATTTTGTTTCAGTTTGAAAGTTATCAGAAGCTGAAAACTATTTAAGAGGCAATAAAGATGAATAAATTGGTTTTCGATTGATTACATAGATTACTTCTCCTTTTAACCAACTTCTCAAAAGGGAGGAGTTCATGTGTTCCATATTTCTTCTTTTTAACACACATTTTAATCATGTATTTATGAGTGGTGATTACTGAGTGGATTTACTTGATTTGTTTTTTAATTTGATAGGAGCTGAATGCGTTATACAAGTTTTTGTTTTTTTTAAATAATATAATTTTATAATTATGTAATAGCTAGTTCAGTATTTCAATTTTTTAACATGCATGACAATCATGTCCATTTTTTCGATGGAAATAAGTTACCCGTCTATTACGCTTATGCAAGCGTTGTTTTTTACAACTCACAACAGATAACAATAGTGATATCAAAACCATATTTTTTATCGAATGAATATTAATGTTACTTGATATTGTAAAGGAAGTCACGATTTATCTAATGTTATTAGGTAGTATATGATCTGACATTTGATTTAGATTGACAACTTCATTTTTAATGGTAGTTTTGTTTGGTTAGTAAAGTAGTTAGAGTTTTTGTAGTTATTTAAGGTAGGTTTATTAAGGGTTGTGCGTGTACTACCTACGGCGTATAATATCTACCAAACAAATATTTTTCACCTAAAATCAATCATTTTGAGATGGGGTGTCAGGCTTTTACTGACTCCCATCCATTTTCCTTATATTGTCCTTTACGTTCCGGGGCCGCGGTATCTCTTCCGAACAACCCGCAACCCCGGCAGGCGGAGCCCCTCTGCTTTGCTGACATCTCTTTGAGGCGCGCGTGAAACACGAACGCGCCGTCGACGCTAGTCAATACTTAAAGTACACATCCTATAATGACTAAAACCAACACTTCAAGTATTCCAACAACAAGCAAATTACAGTCTTCTCATATCCTTATCCTTACTAATGTTATAAAAGCGAAAGTGAGTTTGTTTGTTACGTCTTCACGCCTAAATAGCCGAACCGATTTTGATGAACTTTGGTACAGAGATAGTTAGGACCCTGTCTCCAGGGTCCCAACTATCATAGCATAGGTTAATTTATGAAAATAAAAGGGTTAGAAAGAGGGAAGAGAAGGGGAGATAAAGATAAATTTTTTCGTCATGACGCGGGTTAAAGTTAGCGTTAGCCCAAAGTAACTTTGCCTCGCGGACGAAGTCGTGGGTGGAAGCTAGTAGAAAATATAACTCATAATCTAAAACTCCCCACGTAGGTACCAGGCGAGCAGTAGTTTCGGACGGTCAGCAACAATAGCTAGTGGAGACTACAGTTCCGGCGGCTGCGGAAATGGTGCGGCCAGTCCTGTCGGCACGACACTCACTTCACCCCACGACAAATGTAAAGAATAACGTGTGATGGAAATCTAGGAAATATTATGGACTGATTTTTTTTATAAAAGAAACTGGTTATCCACACTTAAAAACTACACGTATACAAGATACAAATGGTCTTAAGGTAGGTATTATTAAAAAAGCACCCTTCAAGGATTTGGAAGTTGTTTTAAGAAACATTCAGCAGAGCTTTTATTCTGTGACAGTCAGCGTTTCAGTACAAGGTACCGAGTACTTGCATGTGTATTTATCTGAAGGTGCAACGCTTCATAGAAACCCCACCCCAGCTCATTCCAGGGATTTTGCCGAAGATTCTTCCCTCAAAGTCAATTTCTTTAAATGCACTGCCTGATTTTTACTACCATGTAAGTAGGCAGTATATTTCATAAAAAGTGTAAGCTTAGTTTTCAATATAAGAGTTAGTTTTAAACAAAATACATTACAAACATCAACCACACAACATAGTAGTACGTTACTCTCAAAATTGCATATCCAAAACCTCCCTCATTCTAATAATAAACCAAAATCACATAACGTGCATCAAATCAAAGCAACACCAGCAATATTACGAAAATATCTTTGATCTATTTTAGTGTTTAATATTCAGCGCAAAAGCGACCACAGAGAGCGCTTCGCTGATGGATTTGGCTTTTAGCGATACTCGTACATTTCTTGCGTTTGCATGGAAGCTCGGCTTTCATAGCCTCTTTGTTTACCGATGTGGATGTAAAGCATACAATCAATGCTTTCTAAAAAGCATTTTTTGTTTGCACAGTTTGCATATCCGCCCATTGGCTAGTTGTGATTCTTTGCTTCGTTGGTCAAGCGCGAACGCTGAGCACGGAGTCCTGGGTTCTATTCTTGGGTCGGACAAAAAAAAATTGGATTTTCCCAATAGGAATTTCACAGTAGCAGCCCAGAGTTTGGCAGTTGGCGGTATGATCGGAAAGCACATTAAGCCGTTGGTCCTGCGCTGTCTCTCTCCGGTCGTGTCTAATTGCCGGCCTATTGGACTATGAGGGTGAGGGAACATAGAATGCACCTGTGCCTGTTCATGTACTTGTGCACTAAACTATCTTCCCCGCAGATGGCTAATCTCCACTAAGATTGGCCACCGTGGCCAAAAACGATCAGCAGGACTATAAATTTGCCGTGTCGACGGCGCGTTCGTGTTTCACGCGCGCCGCAAAGAGATGTCAGCAAAGCAGAGGGGCTTGCCAGAGCCTCCGCCTGCCGGGGTTGCGGGTTGTTTGAAAGACATACCGCGGCCTCGGAACGTAAAGGGCAATAGAAGGAACATGGGCGGGTTTTATCCTGAGAAAAATGTCATTTTGGCATAATCTTAAAATATCGTGACGTTGGTTTAAAATAGATGCGTTGTCCTAAAATTTGTTGATAATAAGTAAATGTTACGCTAAAACTGAAATGTGTTAAGATGGAATCGAATCATTTCGATTCCATCTTAACACATTTCATAACGTCACGATATTTTAAGATTATGCCAAAATGACGAATAGTTAGTCAGTCCCTTTATGTAAAATATGGGCATTTCTGAACTGTCAAATACAAAATAATATGAAGTTACAAGCTTTTTCACAAGAGGTGAATGTATTATAGTTGCCCATTCTCTATAGAGAGGCAAAGCACTTCATGAACACTCTTTTAAAACAGCTTATTGTTAAGAAACCTTGATTTAAGATGATTTTGTTTTCTTTTTTTTTTTAAACGTTGCCTTGCACTAGAAACTTCTCCTGTATCTTGGGTGCGTTTACAAACATTTAAACTCACATAATACAAACAGCCAGACCCGAAACAACTATCTGCAGGTGATACAAATATTTGTTCCGTGCGGAGGTCGAACCCGCAACACGCGAAAATTGTCCATTGTGATCATCTTACATGAACACTCTAGCCAAATCTATCGCCTAATTGATCCAAACCTACCCAAAACGGTACATAGCAACAGTTCGATGTATCACGCTGCTGTACTCGCTACTAATCTGGTTAATGCTCGCGACTCTATAAACTGCATGTCTGGTTGTTCGACAAGGTGAGCATGCATTGAACAGTATTCTCAGTGTTTGCTGGAGGTGGGTTGCAGTTAAGTTGCTGTGGTAATGTGAAATTTATTGGTTTAACATGAAGTCCTATTTATTTTCTCTAATTTATTTTATATAAGTTATGAATTTATTCATAATATGGATGTTTTAAATAATGTAGGTACTTTTATATTCTTGTAAATGTGATGAAATAGGTGTAACTTACCTGAATTAAAGTTATTTATATATTTTTAAATAAATATAAAAGGACTTAGTACAATTGTTAGTTTTTTTTAAAGATCCTAGTATGTACTTAGGAATATCCACTACTAGTCTATTCTTATTTTATTAATTAGTGTTTTATTGACAGTGAACTAATGCGTGTTTGTTAATCGTAAAACTTGGTCCGATTGATAGTCGTGCTGGCAAGTGGCCCTTATTTTAGTGCCTGGATATAAACCCGCTAATAAAAAATAAAAACTGTTGTGTTGCTATTATAACACTTAAACGATAACAATATACGCAACGCTACTTTCCCGTATCTCACTAAAGTGTAAAAAAAATAGAGAGGTAATATTAGTATTACCTAAGTTACCTATGACTATGTGTTTAGACACAAAAGTCATAGGTAACTTCACACACAACCCTACCTATATCACACCGCTCAGTAACACAATCCTATAGAAAGCAAACCCCCAGGCAATTCCCACTCTTAACAACTTTGACTCGCAAATCAACGTAACATTGTTCTTTGAGTTTCGTTCATTAAATGTTCAAGACATTTCGTCCTGAACATTCCTGTCCAAATTAGCCTTTGTTTATTTTATACTTGTGACAATCAGGAGAGCGACATAGGATAATATGTGACGTCTTTTTATTACGTGAATCGTGGCGTCTGAAATATAATTGGGTAAATGGATACTTTACTCTGATATTTACTTTTCGTGTTTAAGAAAATTTTTTGTTCTGCTAATATGTTATTTTTAAAAGTGATAGTCTAAGAGAGAAATAGGCGGAATGGCGACCTTAAGAAGAAATTAGATAAGGATGTTGGAAGACTGGGTCAGTTGTTAAGAACTACGAAAGTTTACGCTTGCTTAAAAAAAATCCTATTTTATAAAACTTTGAAAATATTGCATTTGGTTTGAGTAGTCATGCGTTTTATAGCAGGCGACTAAGAGGTATTTATTTTCAACTAGCTTTTACCCTCGGCTTCGTTTGCATTAAATTTGGTGTACCACAGTTCCCCTTTCCTGATTTGCAGGTACTTGCTACCTGTTGTTTTTGCCCTTGCGACTTATTTATTGTAATAGCAATGCTAAGTTTCCCTTTTCTTCCTTCTTTCTCCCTCATTTCCCACATTAAAAAATATTAAGCCTTTTTTAAAAAAAAAAAAAAGCCTATGTCCGTCTCCAGGGTCCCTATCTTTGTACCAACATTCATCAAAATCGGTTTAGCCATTAAGGCGTGAAGACGTAACAAACAAACTCACTTTCGCTTATAAAATACTATTAGTAAGGATTAAAGTTATGTGTCGTGGTGACCTAAAGGATAAGGCCTCGCCTCTAATGCACACAACTTTACGAGAGGCGAGTTTTTAACCTCTGGGCCATTATGTGTTCAAATCCAGGGAAGTACCAATGTGACATTTTCCATATATTTGCACTTATCCAAGTCTATTTTGGACATCACAGACATCGGTGATGGAAAACTTCGTGAAAAAACCTTGATTTATTATCAATATAAATCTGAAATTGCCAACCCGTCTTGAGGAAGCGTGGTGAGCAATGCTCGTTCCTTCTCTGTATGAAAAGAGGCTTTTGCCTTAGTATGTATTATTATTTATATTTACATCATATAACACCTGTGTCATTTAATTCTTCCAAAACTGCATTAAAAACATAAAAATTAAAATGTTTACATTTTCGTTAAAAGCGTTAAAAACATTTTGAAATCAATTCCCGTTAACTGCTCAGATTCGCAATAAAAACAATTACCGCCTTTTTACATAACTCTCGCGAGGTAACAATTCGAGGTACGTAACTCCATTTCATATTAATTCACACGAACAGCGTGCTAGTTCTCGCAAATTCCATTGCATTGCCTCTTCACTTCACGTATACTTTATAAATTTTCACCCGTGATGAAACAATCTCGCTCTTATTTCACTCCAGCACCTTGAGACAAGGGTTTAATAACGATACTTGTTTAAATTAAACTGGATTTCATTTCAGATTCCATGAACGCTGGATTTCATAACGTTATAACGTGCCTTTTTGCTCGCAAATTTAAAGAATGAATTGTTAGGTGCATTTTTATTTTATAAAACAGACTTTGTGCTTCAATTTTGTAGCTAACCCTACTCTAAACTCCGTTCAATTTTACCTAAACACAGGACTGCCAAAACTTTGCAATATGAACCTTAAGCCCCATCTTAGGAAACTGTCCCCGACATTAAACAGATCAAACATGGCAAACAGTTATCGCCCCCTCGAGGTCGCTCGTATTGCGTCACTAACGACGTCACGTCATAGGATGACAGGGATCAGATTAGACCGTCACACCCAGTTAGTTTGGAGTGCATTTCCTTGCTCCCCTTGCTCCTACAGCCGATCCTTGGTTACTATTAATGGAATATTTACCTCGGTGTGATAGAGTGACCGCCTTAAATGTGAAACCTGATTACGAATGGTTCCGAGTTTTGATACGTTTGGTTTATGTTCAACGTCAATATAAACGTTAGCTAATATTATTAATATATTCTCAGGAACTGTGGAATAGCTATGTGGTTTATCTTAAGTTTATTAGGTAAACAAAGGTAATTTCTACTTACGTAAATGCTGATAGTATTAGGATACAGGAGAACCAATATTATTTATATACAAGTACAGTACAAGTGAACATTGATGAATTTTCTATTGTTTTTTTTTTTGTGCTGTCTAATGTGTGTACATAAATAAATAAATACTACTACTTCAGAAAACGAAATAAATCCCACAAATAAAAAACAGAAAATCGATCAAACAACTCCAATAAAGCGTGTCATCGTGTGTCCTTAACTGAATAAAATAAAAATAAAAATGGCGGATAAAAATCTGTGACAGATGGGGCATGTAATAGGCCAGTGAGATCAACTGTATTGCAGTACGGTGCATGAGTGCACAACTCAACGTTCAATCTCTCACGGGTAAATGGTCTTGAAAAACCAAGATGGCGGCCTTCGGCGGCCAACTTGATTTGCGACCATACCCCACAAAGTAATGCGGTCGAGGGGTGCCAACATTCGAATTGGAAAATTTTATATCGGCTATAAAAGTTGAAGGACACAAAGTGCATAGTTTGAATTGTGCGCCACTAAGTTGCAGTTCTTTTAAAATATTGATTTTGATTACCGTACTTATTTCTAGAACATATCAGCCTCGATCTCTACGATTTCATCATCTGAGCCTGCAGTTCGCAAGTTTTTTTTTATGTAATTCAAAAGGCTTAAGGATTTTTTTTGTTTTGTTCATCGTATCGTTGAGCTCTTTGAGATATGAGTTGAGCTACACGAAATTGACCAAACTTTGCACTGACTACACAGATCCATTCACATACAAGTGTTTTTTATTTCTTAAAAATACCATCTCAGACAATAGTCTGCATAGTTCTCAACTAAGTTGATCAAGATTTTTGTACGGACCTTTAAAGGCAGATTCTTATATTATCCTTCATTTCATTGGACACCTCTTTTCATGCCATATCTTCTACCCAACGTTTCTTTGGCCTACGACTACTAGACCCATCTACATTCATACTCAAAACTTATCTCATGACATTTTCCGTATTCCTCCGCATCACATGTCCATATCAAGCCAGATTACCAATTTCTGACTTTTCAGTCACTGGCGCTTCTTTCAGACTTCCTCGCATGTACTTCTTTCTTACTTAACCTATTCGCGTGATACCGCTCTCTTACATTCACCACCCACATTCTTAGCATTCTCATCTCAGCCACGTGCAAATGCTTTTCATGCTAACTACTTACTAGTTTATAAAAACAAAAGCCTCCTTGCAAAATCAACATTATTTATCATTATCATAACGAGAAATTTTCAATAGGCATTATTCTATCGGCGATTGAATAGTGGGTACTCGATAGCGCCATTCAATAAACCAGAAATAGAACAGTTCCTTAAGCCTTTCCAATAGCGAATCTTAATTAATTTTGGAACAATTTACTTATAAAATTATAAGCCTTTCAAATCTGGAACGATACCAGAATTAGATTTTCTGATTGAATTTCGCCTTTGGATTTCGCTGATGGCTGGCTGGCTGTAGTTGGGTCGTATTTGTTCCATTTAGTAATGAATGCGACTGGTATCTGGTGGATAAATCAACATAGAGCCGATGCAGGTAGGTACCATATCGAGTAGCCATACACTAACAGCTAGGTTAAAGCCATGTTTCCTTGTTTGCCTAATAAGTTGAGTGATTGATTTATAGCTAGTTTGCATATAGTTTTACTATTTCCTAATCATGCTAATGTTTGTGAATGTGTCCATTTATTTGCAGTACGTAGACCAATTAAAATTTCACAAAACTAACTAATTAAGAACAGATGGAAAATGAATTCTGACTGCCTAAAATCGTGAATGTAATATACAAAAGCAAAAAATGTTACAGATGCATTGGCCTTGAAATTGTAAACTTTATTAACAACAAACTCCACATTAATTCATCCATCGGAAAACGGTGACTCATGTGGTTGTGAACAAAAATAAAATTCAGCACGTAAATTCAGAAACCTACAAGATTTTTGAATACACGAAATCCAACTTTTCTCTCTCATGTTACTCATCAAAGCGTGTCTCTGAAGCCTGCACCGCCTCTTACGAGTCATAAACGTGGCATTTTCATTCATTCATATTTAATTTGCTTTAAAAGAAGGCACACACTGCCAAGGATATGGTTTGTTTAGCCTTATTTGTCTTTTACATCTTACGAGCTTGCTTTAAGGAGAAATGTTGATGTTGGATATGAAAATTCGTGTGCAATGTTTTTGCTTTTTATAATTTATACATTTTTAATTTCCAGACTTTAATATAAGGGGACTTTGCTTGGCAAAGGGTGCAGTGGTGGCTAAATAAAAATGGCTGTATTTTTATCTGACAGTGGTGAGTTCTAAGTTTTATTTGTTGTATATGACAGACATATAACGCACAGCCAAAGCTGCTAGTTCTAGATGCAAACTATTTTTCAAATCAAACTTCTTTTACAGCAAAGACAACGACTATGGAAGAATTATCAAAAAATCTTCCCATGAAGGAAATCATCCAATTGCATTGCCTACATTTTTTTGAGCACATCGTAAAACGAGTCAGTGTTTCGGCAGTCACCATATTGATCGATGAACATGCACTCCGTTCAAAGAGCTCTCTTCGACCGATAATAATAATTTGTGAAACAGTCTCCTGAAATTCAGATTTCATTTAACTACGTCATTTTAAAGAGCCCACAGCCACACACCGAAACCAAGACAAAGGCATCAAACGAAAACAATTTACGCTTCCATATTGTTCTCCCAAACAATTTTAAAACAATTCGTTAAAACTTATCCTATTTTCAGCTCATAGTAATCCGACAACGTTGCTTTTAAAATGGCGACGCAGCATTTTAGCGGCAAACAAACATGAGCGAGTACCTACAATAGTTGTGATTTGTGTGCTGGTCCGTGCACTGCAGTTGCAGATATATTTGAAACTTTCGAGAGTGCCAGCGTTTGGATTGAAAAATTCTGTACTAGGCTATAAAGTCCTTGACATCTACAAAATATGCTGGCTGGTCTAATCCAGATACTTCGTTTTTTCTATCCCATTGTTTCGCTCGCCAGTTCCCTCTTTACAAATCAACGAGCTGTGTTCGTTGCAAATAGAGTAAAAACAATAACCAACGATGTACTCGTATTTTCTAGTTGGAAAGTGACTTGTTTGTAGCCTGAAACATATGCATCTGTGTGTATTGGTCCTGAAAGAGCTAAGGTTTGTTTAGGTGGTATCTAAATAAACTGCTTGCATTTAATATTTATTGTGAGACTAGGGGCTATGTTATACGAAATATTCAAAATGTTAATTCTTTTCTTTCTATTTCTCTTGTGTTCGCGATTTTTCGGCATTGTTGCAAGCGCCTTGATTGTTAATAAACTATAACTTTATTACTATTTATCGTGTTTGTTTTTTTATACTAAATGGGCTTGCGTTTGACCGTAACTCGCGTAATGTGAAGCGATGATGTGGCTTAAGATGGAGCACGTCTGCTTTTTTGGTTGGGAAATAATAGTGTCAGACCTTTTGACTAAAACCATATTCCTTATTTTGCTCTTTCGTGTTCCGGGGCTGCGGTCTCTTTCAAACTACCCTCAACCCTAGCAGGCTCCTCTGTTTTGGTGACATCTGGCTAGTGACGACACAGCCTGTCGTCACTAGCTAGACGGAAGGTGAGCTATCCATTGCTCACCGTCTACAAACCTGCGTCTACGGCATAAAACTCGTTTAGGCAACTGTGCTCGCAGCACAGTTGCCTAAAAGAGTTTTATGAGAATCGAGTTAATTGGTTTTGGGACCAGTTAGAATCTATGCACAGAGAAGCAATTTTTATATTGAGAAAATTCATAGTTTCTCTATTATTCGTAGGTTCCTCATTATGAAATAGCATTCACAGAATTCTTGTCAATAATGCAATTTAATTTGCTTCTACAAAAATAGTAAAAACAGCATAGATATGCGTTACAGAGAAAATAGCTGAACGAGAAATACTTAAGTTTTTACTTTAGTATTTCGAATAAAAGACCGACTCGCATACCTAGAGGAGAAAATTATCTTAAAAGTATCTCGAGACATATTCAGGAATTCTTTCACAAGTATTGCGGGTCGAGGTCCCATTGTTAGCGAAGCGAACCATCCTTACTTATCCTTACTAATATTATAAAAGCGAAAGTGAGTTTGTTTGTTTGTTACGTCTTCACGCCTAAATGGATAAACCAATTTTGATGAATTTTGGTACAGAAAAAGTCGGTACCCTGGAGACAGACATATGCATTTTTTTAAAAGTGAGGTAAGGGGAAAGGAGGGTATTTTTTTTCGATCATCACGCGGGTTAAAGTTAACGTTAGCCCAAAGTAAATATGGTACGCGGAAGAAGTCGCGGGTGGAAGCTAATTCGTTATCTTTTTCTAATCTTCCAGTTATATCGAATGGAAGTCGTTGGAAATAATGTCAAAAAAGTATATTCGAAGCTTATGTGTCCATTTATGTACGCTATTTTGAAAGCGGTTTTGGAGTAAGCC
This sequence comes from Ochropleura leucogaster, assembly GCA_958449745.1. NCBI lineage: Eukaryota > Metazoa > Arthropoda > Insecta > Lepidoptera > Noctuidae > Ochropleura > Ochropleura leucogaster. Next base: position 13,809,603 of record OY288206.1, on the reverse strand, counting down.
TTTTTATAACTGCGTTGCACTAAAACTTTTACAAAAAATATTTTTTTTAAGTTTAAACCATTAAAAGCTAAAAGCTTTTACTATGAAATAAAAAAGTAGATTATAATTGAAATAATATTTCATTTTGTCCATTAAAAATATAGAGGTTTAATATTTTAAATGTAAAATCAAGTGTGCAAAATCACGTAGGTATATCAGCGAAATCGGCAAAATATCGTAAACGGCCTTTTAACAACCACAATTTATGTATCCGCGGTTTCAGTCACAGACTTAAATAAAAAGTTGCTTACGTGTTAATCAGGAGTATAATTTATTTATTACAACATTCATCTATTTCCATTAAGCCGTTTGATCTTAAAGGAGTTACAAACAAATACACAAAGTTACAAACATTCGCCTTTTTAATCTTATTGTGATTTTGTTATAATAATCCATTTCTTTTCTTTTTTTTAAATGTGCCTCACACTAGGAGTTTCTCCTGTATGTATCGTGGGTGCGTTTACAAACATTTTTACACACATACACAAACACCCAGATCCGAAACAACTATCTGCAGGTCATACAAATATTTGTTCCGTGTGGGTATCGAACCCGCGACACACAGCATAACAGTCAACTTGGCGACGTTCTAAGATAGAGATTCCGGGCCCCTAAAATATAAAGAGCTACAGAAATACCATTGATGGGTTTTAGTCAGAGCAAGTTTGATCCTCCCCTTCTCACGCTCCGCCCACAGCGGTATAAGTTATTTGATGACATCCCAAAAAAGAACCCTTCAATATTGATTTGGCCAATTTAATTTTGATGACTTCCCAAAAAAGGACCTAAAAATATTAATTAGGTCCATCTAAAAAACGCCAATTCAAAATTATTATTAACCATATAAAACGGATATTATCACTTAAAGAATAAAGAAGAGGGTATATGGTTTTTTCTGCTCATAAAAACCCACCCGCAATAACTTCAGTTAATCCGTGATTATGGCGTTTGCAACATCGCCGAAATATCGGAAACATGGAACATACAACAAACATGGTAAATATCCTGTTTTAAGTGTTAATAATTTATGTTATTGTATTCACACCTTAATAGCTAGACCGATTTTGATGAATTTTGGCATAGAGATAGTTGGGAGCCTGGAACCAGACATAGGCTAATTAAAAAAAAGTGAGAAAGGGGGAGAAAGAGGGAAGAAAAGGGAAAACTTAGCATTGCTATTACAATAAATAAGGCGCAAGGGCAAAAGCTGCAGGTAGCAGGTACCTGCAAATCAGGAAAGGGGAACTGTGTTACCCCGAATTTAACGCGAACAAAGCCGAGGACAAGGCAGCTAGTAGGCAACATAAGCCAATTTAACAGTTAATTATATAATAACTAAGATACCTTTAAGTTTCTTCGGACGCTTGCAAAAACTTGCATATTTCGAACAAATCTCCTCGCCCGTTGTAAAGCTTTGCCGTCTGAGTTAATATCTTATTACTTCTTAGCACTTCACACACGGAGAAAGTTATGTCTCTGACTGCGAAGAATTTCTACTAAAGTTTATTAAAATTTTGTAAGTACTGACTAAATGTTTAGGGTTTCCATTAACGTTTCCTTTTGTTTTTAGGGATGGGAAATCATCAAATAACTTCTCCCGCTCTGGGTGGAGCGGGGAAGAGTGTCAGACTTGTGCTGACTAAAACCCACCCATGTTCCTTCTGTTGCCCTTTACGTACCGGGGCCGCGGTATCTCTTTCGAATTGGCTTCCCATTCCCCCTCGCTCCGGACCATTTTTGGTCTTATTTACAAATAAAAAAACGTGCCCCTCATTTTTGAATAATCTAAAAGACGGACATTTTTTTTAGGAAACTAGCCTATTTTAACTGAGCGTAAGGTCCTAGGTTTGATTCCCGTTACAAAAAGATTGTTATTGGATTTTTCCACCTACAAAATTGGCATCTTAGTTAATTTTAAAAGCACACTCAGGTCTTTGTGATCAGTATAGATTGAAGCATTTTACTTAAAGATAAAAATATGAAAGCACTTAGAAACATATACTTCTAAAAGTTAATCACTCTTACTTAAAAGGTATACTTAGCTAAATATGTAGCAGCCATATTTAAGAGAACATCTTATGATGCAATAAAGTCTCATAAAGAGCTCCGTTAAAAAGGCTAATGTAATGAATTTTGTAACCTTGCCGTAACTTTGTTGTTTCTTTACCTAGTTTTTCTCGAAGCTTCTAAAATTATTACCTACTTTTGAAAAACAAACAATAATAAAACATAATATTAAAAACGATACAGTATTTCACTTCATTTGCGTCATAGAGAAGCAACACACATCATTTTCCTGCCCTTGACCCATTCTATTTGGGGTCGGCGCAACACGTTTTCTTCTTCCATTCTCCCTTATCAAACGTCACGGCATCATTTACTCCTTTCTCCTTCATATCATTCCTTACACAATCCATCAATCTTTTCTTTGGCCTTCTTCTCGTTCTCCGTCCAGCAACATTCAGATCCATCACTCTTTTATTCACATGTGCTTCGTCCCTCCTCATTACGTGTCCATACCAAGACAAACGACTTCCTTTTAATTTTTCTGTAACAAGAGCAACTTTCAAACTTCCGCTAATACTCATTCCTTACTTTATCCATTCTTGTCACTCCACATATAGAGAAACAACACACACTATATAAAAATAGAAAACAAAATATATATTGAAAAATGAGAAGCGTCCCATCACTAGTTTCATACAATTAAAAAACTATCGGCTTTTGTTTCACACAAAGTTCGTTTCCATTCTTTACACGAAACAAAAGAAAATAAAAGAAACTTTTCTTATTTAACTCGGACGTTGGAACAAAAGTATCCCCCGCCTTTAGATTTAAATCTTGCGGTCATTAGACAGTCAAGTTAGCATACATTTTAATATCAAGAGACAGCTGTATCTTCAAACAGGCAGCTTTTGCAAGATGTCAAAACAAGTTCATTTTATTTATATTATTTTCTTGCCTTCTATCTCTTCGTAAGGATTTATTACTGCAATATACTGTTGGACGTAAGACAATGGATTTAACGTCGGGGCCAACGGTTTCCTTAACTTCATATATTGCTCGGATGTTTGCTACATAATGATATGTTCTGTTTTCTGATTTTATGTTCTTGTAAAATTTCTTTCGAGTAACATTACAACTAAAGTCGTCGTTTATGTGGCATCAAATTATCCTCTCAACTTACAGTTTTCTTTTCAGCATTTTTGGCATAGTATCAAATTATAATAACGACGCATTGATTATATTCTTTTGTTGATAATTATAAAAAACTATTAGAAAAAAGGCAGGCCATAAACATGTTCATATTCAGAACCAGCAGCTTTCATCTGCTAAGATTTTTTTCAACCATCTAGGCGTAAGCTTGCTTTTTACTCGGCCGCAACTAAATATCAAATTTTAAATACAGCAAAAACTATGTGTTAACAAGTGCCACATCAAAAACCTGTGCTTTATGAAAAAGCCATCGGAAACTTATACGTGCAGCAACCTTTAATTGAAACCAAGACAAAAGAACATATTCAGGAGACTACATGACTGAGACAACTACAAGCTAAACTATGGCAAAAGAAATGCTGTATTTAATAATTACACATCTCCACGACCACACTCTCACTATGTGTAAGCGGATCACGGAGCATGTTTGCCAAGCGTATTAGTAACCTAAACACCGCTGCGAATTTGAACCATTGAACTTGATCCCTGCCACTTCATCTGATTGCTTCCGCACTCTCTTATCTTCAACGACCCTCAAGGGGCAGAGGAGGCCATCTTATACTTGCACCCTCTTATAATATACAGTTACGTTGGCGACAGAATTAACTGGAGCGAGTAATGTTTGACGGTGTATTATTTAGACGAGTAAACTTTAGGTCCCTGATTAAGCTATTGCTTGGCTTCGCAAATAAACTTGCCTTGCAAAGAAACCTGTAAAAACAGACAAACAAAAACTAATCAATGAGAATCTAGACTTATAAGTATTCCTAGAATGATGTCTAGACAAATTTGATTGGCTATTCTTTTTTTATATGTTTCAATCAAATTCTGTTTGACTGAGCTTTGGTATTCAGTTTCAGTAACACTTATTCCTTCTAGAATACTCTAACTAGTTTTCTGCTTTGTCGATTTGTGTTTGTTTTTCGTGAGTTATGTTTTACTTGAGTGGGTGGCTTAGCTGTAAGTTTCGATTAATAGGGGTACTGTTTCAAAGGCAATCGCTTACAGTAGAGAAAAAGCCGTCCGATTGCTATGGTAGACCGCGGCGACACAACTGGTGTCTAAGTAACTGTATGACTTCTTACCACAACCGACAGAATTCCCGCCTGTTGCTCTTGCAGTTGGGCAGCTTTATACAATTATTATCCTTTTTATCACAGATAAGGTTGTTTTCCTCTTCTGTAGCCTCATAATAGCGTACGACGTTTTAATTGACGGATTAAGACTGCTTTCAGGGGCCGGTGGGCCTCGAGGTCCTTAACCATGTGATGCTTATGTGGTCCTTAACCATGTGCTTTTAACCCCGTTGACTAGCTGGTGATGTAGACGTAGGCCATTCAAATGGCTGTCAAACAAGACATTTTTTTCCTTGTTTTGTTTCTGTGCAAAATAAACCTTTAAAGGTTGACTGGGAGAAAATTCTTTTTATCAGGCATTTAATCCGCCTCTGTACTTTGTGCTTAAAATCTTAAATAAATAAAAAACCCTGAATTATAAAGGACCTTCCATCTTCACCGTCTAACAAAATTGAACGCTGTCAATCACCAGTTTCCCCCAGACCATTAAATCACAGCTAATCATAATTAGGTACTTAATTATAACCGTGTTCCAGCGTCAAACACAAATCAGATTCCCATATATTGGATTGCACTTAATTAACTGGTCTAATTACACTGTGACATGATGGGCAAAGAGCCGGTGGGATGTAATGCGGACTACATGTTTTTTTTTATTAAGTCCGTACTTACTGTAGTAAATAAACCTATAGGGAATTACATATACATCCACGAACATAGCCACAACAACGTGGTCAAAAATGATAGACTTTATATTTTACGTCAAAACCGCTGAATGAGTCTTGATAAAATTTTGGCACAGAGTTAGATTATAGTGTGGAATAACACAAAAGACATTCTTTTCGATATCACGCGTGCAAAGCCGCGTGCGCCAGCTAATAGTAACAGATAATTCTAAAGTTAATTATGTAAGTAAATTGTTGGATTTCACACCTGTTTATTTCGTGAAATTACCTATTCTGTCATTGGGTTTGTCTCTAATCACTGAGTACCCACTGAATACAAACCACAATTAAGCCAGCTTTGTCAATGATTACCGAATCTCACTTCAAGATACCTTAGAATTACAACTCCGATATGTAGTCCACAATTTAACAATTAGAAGGTACTTTCTAGTAGTTGAAAATAGCCTAACCAACTAATCCAAAACAAAACATGACTTAGCTGGGCATACGCTGTCTTCCATACTTAAGTACTAACGCTGTAATAACAAAATTGTAAAAACAAATTGTTTTAAAAGAGGAACAATAGAATGCCGGTTCTTCTCTATAGGAACTGACCCGAACCGTGCAACTTTTCTTGACGTTTCATAAGTGCCCATGTAGGCCTACGTCAAAAGCATTAATGTTTTTTTATGTTTTTGGTACCTAGAGAAAACCGGTTTCTGGTCAACATAAAAAAATAACAAGCTGAGACAAAAGTATTTATTGACACAAAAAATCGTACTATATGGGTTTCCATTTTATGTAACGTCTTGTCAATTACCTAAGCCTTCGTAATAATACTAAAATCAATTTCTTCTGTTCATTACATTCTACTACTTCAGACTTCCAATCAACTATAAGCCTTTGACAAACACCTTGAAAATACCAACGCGAAACGAACAAAAACACTTCGGGAACACCGAACCGATATATTATTTTTGGCGCCCCACTAACTCTTTATCACATAAAAACAAAGTTTTAACTACAGAAACTGAGAGAAAAATAGCGTTTGCTTTGTAAGAAACTTCTAACTAGTCCAGTTATAGAGGAGCCCACCGGAGCGGAGCAGTCAGTAGATTTCGAGCGAGCAATATTGATGGATTCTCCACCCGCCACGTTATTGCTACCCTCTAATGGAAACAGATTGAGCTATTCTTAGTGAAGGCATGCCTTTATTCAATTAGAGCTGGTCGGCTTTCGGCTCTATTTTAGGATTAAGCTTTGAGACGTACTGTGGAAGACACGTCTCTTGTATATCATTCAATTCAAGATGATATTTACTGTGATAAAGCCGATATTAATCTGTTTTTGGAATAGGGAGGTTTATGTGTATAGATTTAACTCTACCTTCGCGCTTTACGGTACACGGTTAAGCCGAAAACTGTACTATTTTATTTTTGTGGTTGGAAAATCATTATATAACTTTCTTCGTTCCGGGCGGAGCGGGGCGGAGTGTCAAACTTTTACCGACTAAAACCCACCCATGTTCCTTTTAACCCTTTATGTTCCAGGGCCGCGGTATCTCTTTCTAACAACCCACAACATCGGCAGACGGTGGCCCTGGCAGTCCCCAGCAGTAAGCACTGGGTGGCATGATATCCCTTAGTAAGACTGGTTGCCAGACTTGCATCTCTTTGAGGCGCGAGTGGCACATGTCGTCAATAGACGGGTGGATACATCGTAGATTCGCGATTGCGGTGACCGGGAGTCGTCACGGCACCCAACGCTGACTTTAGTTTCAGATCCCTCCCTCAAACGTCCAACCACCTTTTTCGCTAGTATGACTGCTTCGTAGATGAAGGTGACCGCTTCCCATTCCCTCTCGCTCCGAACCATGGATTGAACCAGGGCCGAAGTCTATACTACCCTTGATGTGCGAAGGGTGGGTGGTGTAATGACGTTCAAAAAGTTCTGATTTTTAGCCTAGTTTGAATAAATAACTTTTGATTTTGATGTTTAATTTAAAGTTCACTGAACCCTCGGTTGAAAATTACAGACAAATAAATTACAATGTAAAGTCTAATTTAACGAAACGGCATTTTCATTAAATTAGACTCACCGTTCACCGTTTAAAATCTGGGCTGGGTTTAAAATAAAAAGTGGTTTAAAATAGAGTATAATTAAAACCATTTTTTTAATTTTTAAGCACACAACTTTTTAGAGGTTGAGTTAGTGCCATAGGCATTATTTGTTAGTATAAAACCACATTAATTACTTTTATATACTCCACTAACCCTTTCACCGCAGCTGTTACAAAATAAATCACCCGAAAAGTAACCCTACAATACATTTACTAGAACAGTGTCCGGCCGGACAGTCCCGGACAGTGTCACTTGCATGGTGCGGTTGCGGCGCAACTCCAAACCACAACTTCTTGCGTTTGACGTCTGACACTGGACGATGCAACTTGCAACCGCATAAGTTCCTAACGAGCGTTATTGTCAACTTACTGTATTGAGGTGTTTTAGGAACATTTATTGGGGTTTGTTTTTGACATCTTAAACTTCTTATAATCTTGTACTGAATGCTTTTTTTTTAAATTAACAGGTTAATATTTATTTATAAACTACAAATAGACATCTTTACTTTATATTATAAAAGCGAAAGTGAGTTTGTTTGTTAAGTCTTCACGCTTACATGATGAATTTTGGTACAGAGATAGTTGGGACCCTGGAGACGGGCATGGGCTAAGTTTATTTAAAAAAAAGTGAGAAATGAGGGAGAAAGACGGAAAAAAAAGGAAAACTTAGTATTGCTATTACAATAAATCAGGCGCTAGGGCAAAAACTACAAGTAGTACCTGCAAATCAGGAAAGAGGAACTGTGTTACCCCGTATTTAACGCGAGCGAAGCCGCGACTAAAAGCTAGTAAACTAATAAAAGTATAAAAATGGTGAAATAATTACAGGGCTTCATAAATTTGTCTGCATTGCTGTCAACGGCTAGCTACATGTGATTACAATTTGGAAAAAGCTGTTTTTAATCTTAAGCAAATACCAAGCGGGATGTGCGTCGAAATTATTTAGTGCCACTATTGACTGCGGCAGTCGTGTCCCTATGTGTGCTGAGTGGTAATTGCGTCAGTGTGACCAGAGCTTTATCGTGTAGACGGACGGACGGTTCGTGTTTCACGCGCGCCTCAAAGAGAGTCAGCAAAGCAGTAGGGGTTTGCCAGAGCCTCCGCCTGCCGGGGTTGCGGGTTGTTCGAAAGAGATACCGCGGCCTCGGAACGTAAAGGGCAATAGAAGGAACATGGGTGGGTTTTAGTCAGTACAAGTCTGACATGCCCCCCCGCTCCGCCCAGAGCGGGGGAAGTCATTGGATGATTTCCCAAACGAAAAAAAAAAAAAAAAAAAAAAAATGGGCCAATTGTGTTGTGCCTTTGAATTGAAAAAATTAGTTGTGAACATAATGTTATTATGTATTTCCCAAAAGCTTTTCTTCATGTTATGTTTTGACAATAAGTAGGTTAGCCACTCAAGACTGCGTACCGATATTCTATTTACTACAGGGAGGGAAAATAAACTACAATATTACCATTTTCTATGATGAAACGTTATTCCTTCGAGAAGGCATTTTTGATAGGTCCATTCTAGAAAATTAGGACAACGCGTGCCTCTCATTTTGCAACGATTTCTAAGCTTATGTAACAAGCTAACGTAATTATAGTGGAAGGTCGAACCACTAATACTTTGACCCTAGACTCATCCTGGACAAAGCTTTATCTAGGCCGAGATAAAGTTAGGCTTAGTCTACGAATGTAACGGGCGAGAAAACCGCAGAGCTAGATCTAATTACTGGTTCCAGCACAAACTGGATTGGAGATATGAATAGTGTAGTTTGCAGCATCAGCAAAACTTATTATTAGAAGGTTTTATGCCTTTCTGGCTGTGCTTCGAATGTGTTATTCTAGAATAATTCATGCCCGCGGCTTTGACTGCGCGATGTTTGGAAATTGTCACGCGGGTCAGTACTGTCGTTATTGAAATTAATGTTTGTGTTTTTCCAAATTTATTTTCAATCCGTTTCTGTCAAAGAATAACAAAAATCTATTCTTACAAACTGTATTAAAAATGTATTAAACTGATTACGTAAAAAGTTCAATACGAACTTGGTATGCAATCAGTTTAACATATTTTTAGCTCAAAACATCTAATAACGTATTCCCAATAAGGGCGGTATTTAGAAACAAATCTCAGTTCTGAAACCCAGTTATGAGATGGCATTTGAGAAATCGATATAATTAATAAACAAATATTGAGACCCGGTTTGCGACTATTTTCTATTTATCTTCTCGGTAAAAAAGAGATCACATTTCAAACTGTCTATTAATTCGTATCAAATGTGGTGCGACTAGAGCTGAGATGATCTTGATACCGTATTTATTAATTAAGAAATATCTTAAGATCGTGCTCTAACGTTGAGACCGAGATTTTTTCAAGAGAAGGAGTGACATTTGTTTTCAAATACTGCCTTTTAACGCCTCTTCAAAAAGAAGAAGAAGTTTCCTTGAAACATCAAGGCAGTTCTTAAAAAAATAACTGTACATTCATTATCGTCTAACCAGCATTCAAAGTCCACGCAACACTATCAGAGACAGGGGCTCAAAATTGTTCACTGGCACGAGCAATAACCGTTTCAGGCTAAGATATGCAAATGAGGTTAAATTGCATGTGGTCGTCGCACGAATACGGCCCGTTTTACGAAGTGCTACACCGTTTCGGAGCCATTTAACCCGTTGTAATTTAGAGTTTTAAAATATTCGACGAAATATGGTTCGGTGTTTTACGGACATTTTCAACATTGAAGATGAAAAATTGTAACGATGTTTCTACTTTAAGCAAGCACTCGTTGTGAAATAATAAGTTTCGATTGGATCGAGCTTTGGGTTAAGCCACGCTTGCTTAGGTTGGTCTGTGGATGGGTTACCGCTGACTATATTTCTTTTTTACCTCGGAAAGCACACTAAGCCGTTGGTCCTGCGTGGCATTTGAAAACTTTGCAAAGCAGAGGGGCCTGCCAAGGCTACTTCTGCCGCGGTTGCGGGTTTTTCGAAAGAGATACCGCGACATCGGAACACAAAAGCCAAAAAACGGAACATGAAACTTAAAAAAATGCCTGTCAGTACACCTTAAGTAGGTATAATTTAGGCAACTTTATAGTAGGGTACCAATTAGTCAATCAATCGAACAAACAAATAGTTATTCAGCCTAGACATTGATATCTACTCAACCACCAGTTAGCGTGTTCCCGGTGAATTATAGATATATCGCTAATTACATACCAACCAACTGTTTGTGAGAAATACCACATGTTACAAATTGAAACTAGAATATGCATAGGTAACTAACAATTAACTGAACTCACCGGTACTAGGACGTTGGGTTCAATTTATGCAATTTAGTTGCAACAGATTTTGAAGGCAGACCATAGAGGTCTAGCTTGAACATAATATCATAATATTAAGTCAAGCTAGACCTCTATGTAACAGGAATAACAAGTGATACCATGCTGTAAAATGATCTTCTTTACATGTCGATTAAACTCAAATTGTTGCAGACCAATATAATATATCGACGGTTCCTACGTACAGACGGTTCCTGCACATCAAGCTACGACAATCCGTGAGATTTCTTTGATAGATTTTCGACTTTATTTCTAAAGTATTAGGTTCAAGGTTCGTTGGGAAAAAATTACAGTTTCTGGTAGCTTGACCTGCAGGCGTCTGTACATAAAGACATGTCGAAAATGGTTGTTTTGTTGTTGTCCCATTGGCTTAAGATTATCTATGCGCATATGCTGACATACGATTTTTATTTTTATTTAATTTATTTAGCTTGTTTTAGAAAATATTTTTTATTGCTCATATAAATATTTCTAGGGCGTGTTGAACACAAATTACGCTTTATTGTAAACCTTGGTTTTTGACTTAACCTTATGTACGTAGGGACCGTCGATATATACAGGCACATCTCTGACATTTGATCCTGATTTTCTTTTAATTAATATATACTTTCTAAAGTTCATCTAAGACATCACAGAAAGAAAGAGATACCGCGGCCCGAAACATAAAGGGCAATAGAAGGAACTTGGGTGGGTTTTAATCAGTACAAATCTGACACTCCCCCCCGCTCCACCCAGAGCAGGGAAAGTTATTTAATGATTTTCCATCCGCAAAAAAAAGACATCACAGACATCGTCGAAAGAAAAAAATGGGAAGAAACCTGGAGTTATAATTAATGTAAGTCTGAAAACGCCGACCAGTCTTATGCAAACTTGATCATATTCTATGTTCATGCCTCCTCTATGTGAGAAGAGGCCTTTGCACAACAGTGGAACAGTTATAGGCTGGTATTATTATAAATACCGATCAGTGCAGGATTGCTGAAACGCATAACCTGCTAAGGGGCTCCATACTGGTATTCTGTTTAGACTGTATTGAGGGGCCAAATGTGGCTAGATTCTATCTACAGCGGTCAACGTAAACACGCATCACTTAACAGATGAGTTTAATGATATGATTATGAATCACACATTAGTTCGACAGCCTTTTAGAGTCTACACACCTAACAACAAAATGCCGTGCATGTCGGCAAGCTTCGGCAACCTTCGGCAACTTTCGTATACATTCAGTTGCCATAACGCTAATAATCTGCTGTAGTGTGTACAGACGCCTGCACATCAAGCTACTACAATCTGTCAGATTTCTTTGAGATTTTCGACTTTATTTCTAAAGTAGGTTCAGGTTCAAGGTTCATTAGGAAAAATGGACAGTTTCGGGTAGCTTGACCTGCTAACGTCTGTACATAGCGCCTTTGGTGTGTAGGGTCGAATAAGTATAGAATGCCTTTGACATGGACTCGATCAGGTATGGTAAAAGGGTCATCACAACAGGATCTCGTGATCACTGTGTATGGCTTCGTTAGGTAGGATCAGAAATTAATCAAGCATGTTCTCTATGACACGACATGCCCGTCGTTGATTTTTTACTGTACTAAAACCTCCACGAGAAATTAATCTGTAACGGGAAAAGGCTTACTGGTAAATTACTCACTTTTAGGTCCATTCTAATTTTAATTAGTTTTGAGTTGTGGTGTTTGAGATACCACAACTAAAAACTAATTAATATGAAACATCATATTATTAACATCCACGTAAAAAAGAAAATGATCTACCAAAAATGGAAATAATCACTTGGATTGGACCAGTAACCAAGAAAAAATTGGTGAATCTTAAAATGCGCTGACCAAATACATAACCTCTTCCTTTTTAAAGTCAGTAGAAAATTCCTTTTTTTCGAATAACAAATCATCAAATTCATCAAAGCTCTGGGCGGAACGTGGTGGAGTGTCAGACTTATACTGACTAAAACCCATCCACGTTCCTTCTTTTGTTCTTTGTGTTTCAGGAACGCGGTACCTCTTTCGAACAACCAACAACCCCAGCAGGCAGTGGCCCTGACAGGCCCCTCTGCTTGGCTGACATCTGTTGGAGGCGCACTTGAAACACGAACGCGCTGCCTGTTGTCAATAGACGGACGAACGGCCCAGTGTTCACCGTTCACAGACCCGCATCTACATTATCCGGGCGCCCGGAGCGTCTCCCACGGTGGCTAGTTTGGTTTGACGTTCTTTCCGGCCACCTTTTTCGTGCGGAAACTGCAGACGCATTCACAAATTTATTGCGACTGTAATCAGGAGGATAGCTATCGATTTTATTTCAACTAAACAGTTACGTACAGTCACCTCCAAAAATATAATCAATCTGCCAACTAACCAACCTGAAACCTATCCCTACGCCATTCTAAAGGGTCGCAATATTGATGAAAAAGGGAAATCGGATCATGAGAATCATTAAACCCTCGGGCTCCGCACAGTACTAGATTAATGCCTCACCTGTACACCGTGCCTCGAGGGACTTTCATCCTGTAGTCCCCCCTTCTGCTTCCGCCACTTATTAGATTTTCTTCAGCATTTTCATTGTGGAAAATGTATCTTGTACTTATATTTACTTACTCTTATTGAATTCTCGTACAAATTGTTGGTTAACGAATTGTTACGATTTAGTTTGGGCGAATTGCCTATATTTTTCAGTAACTTATTTATTTTAAAAATAAATAAATAAATAAATATCTTGTGACAACTCACACAAGGCTATCTAATCCCAAGCTAAGCAGAGCTTGTGTTATGATAACCAGACAACTGATATACATACTTATATAATTTATAAATACATACATATTATAGATAAATCACACCCAGACACAGAACAAACAATCATGCTCAGCTCATCACACAAAGTTTGTCCTGGGTGGGAATCGAACCCACGACCTCCGGCTCAGCAGTCAGGTCCACTAACCACTAGACCAACAGGCCCGTCAAACAAAAAAAACGTACTATATCCTACTTATATTAAAAATGCGAATGTGAGGATGGATGGATGTATGGATGGGGTCCACCCTTTATAGCAGAACTTTTTATGTCATAATTTTATTTTGCATAACAACGGATAGCATAAACTTCATTTCGCAGAAAATTTTTTGGCAGATACTCATTTGTCATACATTCAAAACTCATAATTTTGTAAGTCAGAATCATCTCTTGACATAAATTTCATATCCATAATATTTAAAAAGTAGAAACATCATATCGCAGAAAGTTCACAGTCAGAATCGTCTTTTGGCATATATTTCACAACGATAATCATCAAACGGCAGAATTGTCATATCGCAGAAAGTTTAAAGTTAGAATCATCTTTGTCATTATTTGTTGTCATTTATTTTAATCTTTAAAATAATTTGATTTTAGTTATTATTTAATTGAGTTTGAAATAATGTCATTTATTTTAGTTATTATTCAATTGAGTTTGAAATAATGTCATTTATTACAATAAGTAATTATCCTAACCAAAATAGTTCAGTTCCGGGTAAGCTACTAAAAACAATCTCATTTTTCTATTAATGCAAGTCGTTTCTGGCACTCGCCGGCCGCTGCCGCGGCACCGCTCGCTACGCTCGCTCGGCTCGTGCATAGGAGGTCACAGTTTTAACCTAACCTAACCTAGCTAATTCTCCCATCTGCAAAGTATGCCAAGTAAAGTTATACCAAATAATCATCGCTCTAAATGAGCATTATGCTAAACGATATTATGCGAAATTTGAACTCTGCCAATCGAAATTATACTAAATGTAATTCTGCCATCTTAAAGGTATGCCATTGTAGATTCGAAGTTTTAAACATAATGCGAAACTATAGTTATATCAAATATTTTTTATGCATTTAAAATGTTCGTTTAAAGAAAATTATGCTAAGTGTGTTATGCCAAATAAATTTCGGAACATCAAGATTCTGCCAGATAGAGGGAACCCGTATGGATGTTTGTCAAAACGGCTTAACGGATTTTCATGAAATTTGGGAATAGTCTGGAATGACACAAAGGAGACTTTTTTTAGATATTTCTCGAGCGAAGCCGCGGGCGCCAGCTAGTTCGTTAAATAATCTGACTGATTGCAAAAAAGGCTACCCAGGTAATAAGTAGTTCCTGGGGCAGAAAAATTGTTAATGGGTCTTATTTACAAGAAGTTTTAATTTTTTAGCTATTTGCTGTATAATACCAACCATCCATCTATATCGATACCTCCCACGTAAGTTGTTGTATCTCCAAAACTGCAAATTTACAGTAGAGCGTTTCAAAGATTCAAATTGAACCAAAATCTGCATTTATTGTTGCATCTTTTTAAAATTTCGTATGTAAATGTAATATAATAGTCTTCTTAAATCCGTTAAAAGATATTTTAAGTTATATGTCTATTTTCGGAGATATTGTTCATACAACATTTTACTCCGGAGTAGAAGTTATGTCAGTTGTTGCATCTGATACTAACAACATTATACCGCGGCGCCCAGATAGCATCACTTGTGGTATATGATAGTTACAACTGTATACGTTGAAAAACAGAAGTTTTACTCTGTTGTTTGTGGTAATAATATTTATATTAGTTACAGAATTCAATTTCCAATTTGAAGGTGATTAAATTTTTTAGGTTAATAAATAAAAAATAAATGTTATTAAGGTTATTTTTTTTATTAGAAACAACATTAGTGAACAGAAAATCTTTGAAAATAAAATAATGAGCTTTTAAAACTTAATTAAATGACTACTTCTGTTGCTGAATAATCAAGAACGTTTCATTATTATAACAATCATACAAAAGACTTTTTAAAAATTATACAAAGTTATAGAATAGGATAGGTAACGTAACAATAGAACTAATCAAATTTTAATAGAATTGCAAAAATCAACATCACTATAAAAAATATAAATATGAACTTACTTAATTATATGAGATCAGCTTAAAATCAAAGTAGTT
Organism: Ochropleura leucogaster; assembly: GCA_958449745.1. Taxonomy (NCBI): domain Eukaryota; kingdom Metazoa; phylum Arthropoda; class Insecta; order Lepidoptera; family Noctuidae; genus Ochropleura; species Ochropleura leucogaster. The sequence goes on along the minus strand of OY288206.1, from coordinate 13,794,199 downwards.
ATTTGGTAACCATTTAAAATTTTTGGCATATATTTATTGGTTTATAATAATGAAAAAGAAATGTTAAAATAAAAACAATTGGTTAATGACAACCTAAGAAACCTAAAATTAGCTTTTATGGGAGCTTAAAACAAAAAAATATTATTTTTATGAGATCAATATAAAAACCTGAGATGCTTAATCAAAAGCAATATAGAAAAAAGATAAATAGACGGAATAATTGAAAAAGACTAATGTCTATTCTGAATCAGAAAATTCAGCGTCATTATTAACGCCAGCAACGAAGGATGGTTTGCCCACCTGTTTCGCCCATCTAACCAAGCTAAACCATTCAAAGTGTGTATAAATAAGTTTATTTTTGGACAAACGTTCTATTAGAGCATGTACGCTATCACCTTCTGCCTGGGTGTGACCTTTTTCAAGAAATGTATGTTTGATAGTTAATAGTTAGTATATTAAGCTTATGAGCAATATAAACATAAAACGCAAACACGGTACAATTGCGATTCTGACCGGTACAATTGCCAAACTTATTTATACACCCTTTGAATGGTTTAGCTTTGTTAGATGGGCGAAACAGGTGGGCAAACCATTTAACGTCATAGAAATGAAGCATACAGATTTTTAAACTATAAAACACTTTTGATTGGACGTCATTGGTCTATAAATGTAAATGGGAACGTAGTTAGATGGAATAAAATAAAGAAGTAAGTATATGTGCAGAAGATCCTTTTAAAATTATGTATCGGTAAGATTTGGCAGACAATAATGCTATGACAATTGCCCTTAATTAATACCAATACCAAAGGAATAGTATGGCTGAGCTATGCCCCTTGTTATCCAACCGTCTTCCCATAACTAAGGTAAATATGACGACTTAATGAACCAGAGTCATACTAAAATTATTCCAGTTACGTGTCACGACTTTTTCAGGCATTTATCTTTCGTTGCTCGCGTTAATAATGACGCTGAATTTTCTGATTCAGAATAGACATTAGTCTTTTTCCAAATATGCCGTTTGTTTTTCTTTTTTGTATATTGCTTTTGATTAAACATCTCAGGTTTTAATATTGAGCTCATAAAAATAATATTCATTTGTTTTATATTGTTTTAAGGCTCCCATAAAAGCTAATTTTAGGTTTGTTAAGTTGACAATTAACCAATTGTTTTTATTTTAACATTTCTTGACATGTACTCTTTTTCCAAATTACGTAAATTCTTTCCCTTAGTGTCTATCCATTCATTAAAATGTTTTTTTTACTATGTCACCTTTATCTTTCCTTGGTTGACGACGGCGATCGCTTGTGCTAGGACTATTATTCGAAATATCTGACAGCGGACTTTGTTTATTGTTGTATACGTTGAGCAGCTAGAAAGATAACTTGGTGAGGGTACGGGCAAAAGTTGATAAGTTTTCCTTTTGTATATAATAATGGCAGTAAGCATTATCACAGTCGTAGTCCAAGTGGTTGGTACCACAAGAAGGTGAAGGGTGCGGTGTTTCGAGATTTGCCGTATCAGAATCTGAAGCAACTTCTAGGTTACTATCTGCATCAATTATGTTTGCTAGCTCAATAATATCTGACTCATTAAAGCTTATCGGTAAAGGAGACTCTGAAACAATAATAATGTTTTGTATAATAAATGATCAGCAGATTTAGACAATCGAACCTGAGACCTCGGCGTGCTAATACAATGCACTAGGTATGCATCTGGCTATTGAGGCAGTCGTACTTACCATTTAAAAATTGACTTTTGAACTAAAGACTTGACTTACAACGTAAATTTTCAGTAAAAAAAAAAGTAAATCCAACGTAAAATATAGCATTTCACTATACAACTACATTTTAATGAACGATTTCCGAAGTAAAACGATGTATTTATTAGATACAACAAATTGTTAAACTTCAACGAAGACGTAAAATATTGTATGTACCTCACCGGCGTATATTGTTGTAAGTAATCTATACAATAGTTTAGGTTGGTGCCACCATGTAAAGAGTTAGTAATCTAATTCATCGACATACGTCAATGAATTAGCAAATAATATATGCGATTGCAACGTGCGTGCAGCCGGTTGAAAGTCCGGCGTAGTCTGTTGTATGTAACCAATACGCGGCGCGAGCGCGTGATTCTACCCGCCCCGCGCCCCGCGTACACAAATGTATAGGCATATACAACGGTGTAATCCGTTCGCGTTTGAAACTTACAACATTATACGTCTGACAAATCCTTTAAAAATAGTGTTTTTGTTGTTTTTTTACTTTGAATGGATATAATGATCCATATTAAGATATTTTTCAGCAAAAAAGCAAAATGGCATTTTTGTGGCATACAACAACTTACGTGGGAGGTATCGATATAATCAATCTTTAAGTTAAGTCGCGCTTGCCTAGATTAGTGTGTAGATGTGACCGTTACATGCTGAGTTTAAACTGGCTGCTAAGAAGTTGGGTATCCTAGCAAAGGTGAGACAGTATTTCACACCGGAACAGATGCTGAACTTATATCAAGCGCAAGTTCGATCGTGTGTGGAATACTGTTCTCATCTTTGCTAGGATACCCAACTTCTTAGCAGCCAGTTTAAACTCAGCATGTAACGGTCACAGTCAGCAAGGTTTTTGAACATTGTATTATTATTGCCTGATATTTCTGTGTGATACATTTAAACGGTTGTGTGGGCTAACATGCATCGGACACCTCCAAAATCTCCGAAAACCCCAAAATCTGGACAATCACAATCTGTTCCTGACATTGCTTCCGCTTCTAAATACGAAGAGTCTAATGTGAATGTCACCAATAGGGGCAAACGACCACGTATTGATGACTCACCTAGCAACCCGGTTGTGAAACCATCCTGTAACTGTGGGGAATGGAAGACCGAACTCATGCAGCTCTTAAGTACATGGAGGATCGAATTTGACCTGCAGCTGTCAACGTGGAAGGCTGAGCATGACGCAATGCTGTCCGCCCTGGTAAAGGATGTCTCCGACATTAAAAATCATTGTGTGGCGATTCAAAAAGCCGCCACCACTGAGATCGAAGTCAGTTCAGATAGGCACCAAACCAGAATGAAAGAAAAGGAGCAAGAAAAGCGTCAGGAACGAAAGCAAAACGCCAAGAAACACCATGCTCCGCTGCGCAATGCTCCACCGAACGACAGTGCTGATAAAGTTAGGGAATCACCTGCGATTGCTTCTAAATGGGGGCAGGCCGTGGATCGAGAAATCCCCTCATCGAACCCACGAGATAAAAACCCTCCAGCTAATCCGATAGCAGCAGCAGCCCGCCAAGTTCCCAAACCCATGCCACCTGCTGCAGGGGACGTGACCTTGAGCGACATGGATAAGGATGGGCAATCGTGCGAGGGTTGGATGGAAGTTCAGCACAGGCGGTCCCGCCGTTCGTTCGGTAATGTACTACGTGGGACTGCGGCACCTGGTTCCACAAATTTAGAGGCGTCAGAAAGATGGAGATACCTACACCTTTTCTACGTCAAGCAGGGAACTTCTGATAGCCAGGTACGGGACCACCTAATTACCATTTGTGGAACCGATGTTTGTACGGTGGAAGCGCTCAAACCTCGTGGCAAATACGCCTCCTTTAAATTGGGTGTGCCTTCAAGGCTGGCTGAATTAGTTTTGGCAGCTCAAAGCTGGGCTGAGGATATCTGCGTCAAACCATGGCGCCGTAACTTTCGTCGCCAAAGCAATGAGGGTCAATAAGCACCACGACGGACTTGCTTGTCGGCCGGTCGGACGGACTCTTAATCGCATCGACTATCTGCGAATTTTGTATCAAAATGTTCGTGGGCTTAAAACCAAGCTACCTACATGGCGGTCTGGTCTGTTACTCTCGGAGCACGATATAATAGCCGTTACAGAAACAAATCTCGATTATTCTGTAGAAGACGCGGAGACGTCAATCGGAGATTGGAGCGTTCTACGCAGGGACAGAGCGACTTTTGGCGGTGGAGTGTTGCTTTCTGCACGCCCCGGCGTTACCTTGAAGAGGCGGCATGACCTCGAGACCACCAGCGGCGAAGACTTATGGGCTACGACTACAATATATGGCCAGAATATATCTGTATGTGTTATCTATATGAAACCCACTTCAACCGATGAAGACTACATAACTTGGTTTTGCAAAGTTGAGAGCATTATTTACAATCTGACCGGAACAGTTATAATATTAGGAGATCTTAACTTGAACAGTGCTTCAGTAAATGTTAAAAACTATTACTGTTACTTCTTAAGCTTCTGTAATCTGACTGAGATGAATGAAGTGTTGAATATGAGAGGGAGTAAGTTAGATGTAGTGTTGGTTCAGGAGGGCACGCAAGTAAACTGTGAGCATGTCGAAGGTACGGAGCTGGTTCCTATCGACTTGTATCATCCTCCGTTAGATATTACAGTTACCATCAAATCGATTAAGGATAGCGAAAAATTAGACCCCAGCAACATTAATCAGAGTAGGGATTGGAACTTTGTTAAAGGGGACTACGAACTTTTAAGTGATCTCATTATCTCTGCTCCTTGGCAAGACATTTTTCGCTATGATGACGCACTCTCTGCTACTGATAAATTTTACTCAATCATCTATAACCTCTTTGATTCTTCAATTCCAAAGAAGAGGAGAATGATCACCGGTAACCGACGGTATCCAGTCTGGTTCACCCGGGATATTGTAAACGACACGCGACTAAAAACCAAACTCCATCATAAATGGAAACATTCACGATGTAATCTCGCTTTTACAGAGTTTAAGGAACTGCGGTCGAACCTCAAAGTTAGAACTCAGGTCGCATACAGACTGCATTGCAGTGGCGTAGAAAACAGCATACGCAAAAATCCGAGATACTTCTGGCAGCATTTTACTAGCCTGCGGTCTAAAGGTGGTTTTGAGCCAAATGTTATTTACAATGGTGAAAGTTGTTCGGGTGTTAAAGCGGCTGAGGCATTTGCAGAGTACTTTGCCAGCGTGTTTCTGCCCGATGCACCTAAATTGGACCCAAGAAACCTTAATGTAAGTAGTGAGAGTAATAATATCCCCCTCCCCTTGTTAACCCCACAGGACGTAGTAAATGGGATTAAGAAGCTTAAACCTTGTAGCTCCGTTGGCCCAGATAACATTCCGGCCTTTATCCTTAAGGCATGTAATGCTACTCTGGCAGCCCCTCTGTGTCATGTTTTTAACCTGGCCCTCCAATCCGGCGTATACCCAGAGCAATGGAAAACGTCGCGAGTCACTCCTATCCCTAAAACCTCCGACAAGACTATGGTAGAGGAACACAGACCCATAGCTATCCTTCCAACTATTGCCAAAGTTTTCGAGCATATTCTCCACACCTACGTCTACAAACACGTAAATATGCTTTTGTCCGATGCTCAACACGGGTTTCGTCCGGGTCGCTCCGTGAATTCAAATCTACTGATTCATGTTGACTTCATATCCAGTAGCTTAGATATAAGTAGGCAGGTCGACGCTTTATATTTTGATTTCCGAAAAGCATTTGACAAGGTTGACAACGACGTGCTCTTGACTAAGCTGGGAACCATAGGTTTCTCTTCCGATTTTCTTGGCTTCTTTTCTGACTACCTTAGGGATCGTAAACAGTTTGTCAGGCATGGCTGCTTTGAGTCTAAACCCTACAACACTCGCTCGGGTGTAAGCCAGGGATCCGTGTTGGGGCCACCCCTGTTTTTAATCATGATTAATGACCTGATAAAAGAGGTTAAATTTGCCAAATGCCTGTTATACGCCGACGATCTGAAACTGGTTGCACAAATCAGAACTGAAGAGGATTGCAAACTCCTTCAAAGGGACATTGATGCCGTCTATGACTGGAGCTTGGTAAACAAGCTCTTTTTTAACACAAGCAAGTGCCACGTCATGACATATGGGAGAGGGTTGCGGCCAATCCATTACAACTACAGATTGGGTGATGAAGTAATATCTCGAGTCACCAACGTAAAGGATCTGGGAGTGACTTTCGATCACTGTCTAAATTTCAAGGACCACATTTCTGTCCTCGCGAAGGAATCTTTCAGGCGCCTCGGATTTGTTATGCGGAATGCTCGTGATTTCCGCAATCCTAATGTTTTGAGACTACTGTACACCACTCTGGTCCGAAGCAAACTAGAGTCTAGTGCCTGTGTCTGGCACCCCTACACTGCAGCCCCGACTTTGATGCTCGAAAAGGTGCAGAAAACATTCCTGAGGAACTTTTTCCAAAGGTTATACCATTTCTTTCCATATATGTACCCTACCAACTATTTATTAGGAATGTTGGGGTTTAACTCCTTAGAGGTGAGAAGGGGCTTTGATCAGCTCGGGGTAGCCTGTAAAACCTTCCGGGGTCGTATCGACTGCCCCGAGCTTCATACCCTTTTCTGCCGGCTATTCGTGCCCGACAAATACATCGGACACCGTCAGAACCGCCGACACAATCTTTTCGCCCAACCGTTCTCCAAAACTGTAGCCAGAGCTGAATCACCTATATGTCGTATCTTAAAGATGCTCAACGCTCTCCTGACTGCCCACCCTGAATGTGATGTGTTTGCGGATGAATGGAAAAAAGTCATGCTAGTATGTCTGGTGTTTTGTGAAACAAAGTATGCAAGAGTGTCCACTGTTCCATGTTAGTTTTAACTGAACCTAGTGTAAGTTGTTTTGTTTCTAAGTTAATTATTGTAATTGGTGTTATACCGTTTTAATTAACTATAAATAAATAAATAAATAAATAAATCTCTGGGACGGATCCGCCAAATACCAGCTTGAAGCGCTAGAGTCTATAGAGAAACGAGCCAAGAGGCTCATCGGCAACGACGCGCTGGTTGAGTCAAAGCTCCAGAGCCTGGAGCATCGCCGGCGCGTTGCCAGCCTTTCGGTTTTCTATCGGTTACATTTCGGAGAGTGTGCGATGGAATTGCACAGCCTAATTCCGCCAAGCCCGTTCCATCATAGGACTACAAGACGTACGGCGATGCGCCACCATTACATGGTAGACATCCCACCCACACGCACTAAACGGTTTGGGAATACCTTCATTGTGCGTACTGCTAAGGAGTGGAATTCCCTGCCGGAGTCTGTATTTCCTGACAGCTATAACCTGGGGGTCTTCAAGTCAAGAGTGAATAGGTTATTTCTAGGTGAGCGTGCTTCATCGTCGACCACATCATCACTTACCATCAGGTGAGATAGTGGTCAAACGCGAGCCTATCAATAAAAAAAAAAAAAAAAAAAAAAGTTTCCTCCGTGCCTCAGAAAGTACCGGCGCGGCGGTCATTTGTAGATTTTTGACAGTCGGTACAGATAGTCAGTGTCCCGAAAGTCTGCCAACTAGTCTTACCAAAGGTTATCGTATTATCCAGTACTACTGGGTTCTAGAGGTCGGATAAGCAGTCGCTTCATGTAAATACTAGTATTCAGCTGTATCCGGTTAGACTGGTACTGGTCAACCCAACACAAAATTGATTTAGCCATTTAGCTGTGAAGACGTAACAAACAAACAAACGCGCTTTCGATTTTATAATATTAAGTAAGGATAAATATTATTTTACAGTAGAAAAAATCATCTTAGATTTCCCAACACTTACTCTTTAATAATAACACGTACCTAGTACCTATTACGAAACCTGATACTTTAACATGTCACAACAAACGAGTAGTATTTGAGGACGTGAGTCGAGAACGTGATTCACAACAATCTAGCGAACGATTAGCGCGTCTTGCGAGCCCTACGATAGACCGAGAGCTAGGCTAGCTGAAATAAAACTCATGTTATTAGTTTCTATCAGTTGGAATTTGCCTTTTAACAAGCGGAAGTAGTCATCAATAATGTATGGACATATTGAAGCTGCTAATTTAACCCTTATCATGGCATTTGCTCGTGCCATGTGTGAGAGTGTACCTGTGTCTGCGCAGACACTTGTATACTATATATGACGACACGGTTGGCGCGGTGGCTGCGCGATCGACTGCTGCACTGCGTGTCGCTGGTTCGATCCCCGCACGAAACAAATATTTGTACGGCCTATAGATAGTTGTTCTGGATCTGGTTGTTTGTGCATGTGACTATAAATGTTTGTAAACGCACCAATGATACAGAAGAAGTTCCTAGTGTGGGGCACCGTTTTTTTTAAATGACGGAATATCTCCCGCGCCGATAGCTAATCTATGCTGAGATTGGCTGCCATGACCAAAAACGGAGTCAGAAGGACTATATTGTCATAGCTAAATTAAGCCACCCATATCTTACACGAGCGTCAATTCCAAAAATAGCTCTCTTCACTCATACAAACACACACCCACTTATGCGAACTTAAAAGGAAATTATTAAACTTCAGTCATTATAATTAGGTGAGGTAAGTTCGTGTCCCCATTCTTTCACCTACCTTAATTAGTCTAAGTAACATGCTGCGAATACTATGCGGCAATTAAGAGCAGGCAAGCTTTCTTCGTCTGACTTAAATCTTACTTTGTGGTTGCAACTTTAATGGTTTGTATGCAATCTCAGCGTGTTTGTTTTCATGTTCGTGCTAATTTTCTATCGTATAGTAATTAGCACTTTGGTGGTTCACTTAGTGAGGCGTAAAAAAGACTGGAAGTAGTACATCTAGTAGTATGTCTAGTAATATATCTTCAATCTTATAATAATACTAGCTTTTTCCCGCGCGATTTTACCAGCAGCGTTCTTGCAGTCCTTACTGGTCAGCCCCAGTAGCTCGCAGCGTAATAGCTTGAAAATCGATTTATCTACTAAATCGATTACCCCTTACAATCTCACAAACTTTATCTCTTTAAAATAAATAAATTGTGTGGTATAGATTTGTAATAGTAGTGTAGATGATAAAACAAAGTTTTTTTGTATTGTACATATGTGTAGAAAACTAGAAAATAAAATACTGGCACTGTGTTTCCTGCCGGGGTTGCGGTTTGTTCGAAAGATACCGCCGGCCCCGGAATTTAAAAGGGCCAAAGAAAGAACATGGGTGAGTTTAGTCAGCACCAGACTGACACTCCGCTCAGTGCCTGTGGAAGTTGTTTGATGATTACCCATTCGCAAAAAATAAGGTTTTATTTGCTCAGAGAAAAAAAAGCTATAGCCCTGTTTCTGTTTCTATTTTTAAAATTGTACAATCTTACAAATCATTAAGTCCTTTTATTTATTAATAATTTACTTTCAATTTCACTAGGTTTAACACTAGCATAAATTGATCACCAATCTATCTCCCGGTCTATAACATAATGACATAAACAACATCAAAATAACACGTGCAGGGCGAGACCGGTCACGGCAGAATCCCGGTAATTTTGACAAATAAGACCGTTGCTGAACCGTAATCAAAGTTATTACCCGTCCCGTCACAGTGCAGTCACGACTGACGGGATTCAAGATAAGTCACATAGAAACGGTGGAATATGAAACTTTCTCATATATTCATTTATGAAGTTACGAAAACGGTGATGGCAACCCACTTAAACTATCCGGGGTTGCGGGTTGTTGGAAAGAGATACCGCGGCCCCGAAACATAAAGGGCAATAGGAGGAACACGGGTTGGTTTTAGCCAGTACAAGTCTGATACTTGCCTCCGCTCCACCCAGAGTGGGAGAAGTAATTTGATTATTTCCCATCAGCAAAAAAATACTCTTAAACTATGAAACGTTGGGTCGTTTATTAATTCATAAAATTTTACTTTTACATTTTTTGAACTATTTGCATATACTTAAAAAAAAACATCAGCTTAGACATTGTTCACAATCAAACTACTATTTTCATCCCTTTTTGGTGTTTCTCGAGGTATAATCAAATTTTTCGACGGGAATACATCATCTTCATCGGAAATCAAACTGACGCATGATCGTCAAAACTGTCGGTACTGTACGAAGGCTTGCTTCTTGCGGTCCACTGTTCCGTTGGGCAGCGGTGTCGCCTCTTCTTTGACTTATGTCCTTCATTCCTAACTGCATCGTCAGTGGGACCTATTTTTGAAGCATGTGGACTTGCCTTCCGGGCGTGAGCGTAAAGCCCAGTACAACGGGCAACAGGAGGTGGATGCTCCACACAAGGACGTTGCCTCCTCATGTTTCTCACAAATTTCATGAAATACACCAACAGGATAACCATAGTCGCGTAGCATATTAACCTTTGCGCGACCGCATCGTCGGCAGGTCTTTTGGCCAACATGTTTCTGCTTCCCCTTTTAGTTTAAGGGGATTAAAATACTTAGAATTTTCTGCATTATATTTTTTCTTTATTTATGAGATTAATATTATGGCGTTAAAAAACGTCGTTACATGTCTAACTGACGTTTAAAGTTTTATTTTTATGAAATGCTTTGAATTTATCGGATAATCTTTTCGTCAACAGCAAAAAGTTTGTATTATTTAGTAGAAAACTTTTTGAACACCATTGAAAAAGTGTAAGAATAGCGTCCGAATTGTACCCAGGTCGTGGACACGCCGTGTCGACGGCGCGTTCGTGTTCCAAGCGCGCCTCAAAGAGATGTCAGCAAAGCAGAGTGGCCTGCTAGGGCAGGTTTGCAGGTTGTTCGAAAAACATACCTTGACCCCGGAACATAACCATGTCTTAATGTTCCGGGGTCACGGTATGTGGGTGTTAGTCAGTAAAACTCTGACACCCCGCCGCGAGCGGGAGAATTAAAGGCCATGGACACATGTGCTCAATTCAGCTTAACAGTCGCATTGGCATCCACGACACAAATAAGGCAGTTGAGCAAGATTAGCAAAACTAAGATTAATATACTGTTAATTCCAATTTAACAAGACTGACGTTAGCTCTACTACGGAATAACGTCACAAATGAAAGGGGCACAAAGTCGTGTAATATCAAAGTTGACGTTCAGTGTAATAAGTTTATCTAGTTCGTGTGTTTAGCTGTATAACTATCATCTTGGCTGTTGTAACAACGTCACGTCTACGAACAATGTCGTTATCAACGCTAGCATTTATGAAAAGTGGTCTAAGTAATAAGCGGCAATTACTGTACTTGAGATACATATAAATTTCTCATATATTTATGACCTCTAAGATTGTTTCGACTGTTTTTTCTCAGAGTAGTTGGGTACAAAACACCGGCCTCATTTAGTTAAAAAAAAAACACTTATAAAAGTGTTTGTAAAAACCTACTTTAAACATCGGATTAAGAAAAAAATCTGTTCTAAGTCAAGTCACGCAAAGGTTTATGTTTTAGTTACTTTAACTGTGGAAATCAAAATTGAATGCTAAAACAAATAAGTTTGAATTATTTTCAGCTAAATTGTCTACATTTGTTATGCTAATGTTAAGGTCTACCCTAACCCAAAAACTACTTCGAATAGTTCTCATCACCAACGTACCCAAAACTACACCATTTTTCTCCGAAAGCTACATTAATCCTAATATTTCAACGTACAGACATTTATCTACTTACGAATCTCCTATCTCGACCCACTCTCGGAAATAAATTATTCACAGTTACTTACAGTAGGTAGTTGGTACCTTAGATTGTGAATTGTGCCAGACCCCAAGTCTACATGAAAAATGTTGGTGGCCGGCCGAAAATGTCCGGCGAAACGTAAGTGGTTGAAAATCGTTTCAGCACTGGCCGACTCCAATTGTTGGCGATTTAATGGCTGGATTCTGTGCATTCGCCCGATAGCACTAAAGCGCTTTAGTTAAAATGTAAGCCGAAGGTAAAAGCGCTGTTAGGGTGCATTCAAACGATAAGGCTTTTGTTCAAGCTCACCTTTACTTTTTATGCGGGATCGTGCCGACGTAAGATAGCTGCATGATATGATGCTGTCGAAAATTTATGCACAATTTTATGCAGATATGGCGGAGGTATTTTGTTGACGCTCGTGTTTCGATAATGAAAAGGAAGCATGTATGTGTGAACATAGCTGTATTCTCTCTTTTGTCAGGTTTTATAATTTTTCTGTGACTTTTATCACGATGTAATCGCTTTATTGTAAAACTCTCTAAGTTGAAAATACCCTGTTCTACATAAACTGCAATGTGCCATGAAGAACAAAAAGATACATTTTAATTATAACTTAAATGATGTGGGTGAAATAGTGAACTGTAAATCAAATCAAATCAAATCATTTATTTCAATTAGACCATTACAGGCACTTATGAATGTCAAGAAACAAAATAAATCTACAGTCCTGGTCACAAGGCATAATAACTCGTGAAAGTACTGTAGTTGCCCATTCCAAAGCGTTGATCTCTATGGAGAAGAATGGGCAAGAAACTCCATGGACACTCTTTTAAATTATAATATTTTTGCAAAATCGTATTTACATCATTCGTGTTGAGATTATACAAATATGTGAGAACGATGTAGAAAGACGTGCACAGTAAGAGCGTCCAGAGTAAATAAAGAGCAAAATTCAATTTAAAATCTAAATAAATGAAAAATGACCGTGGTAGTTAAAAAATGTCTTAGACACCGAAGATTCATCAAGTTTAACGCTTTGTAATCGTTGACTACAGTACTTTCACAAATTATTATGCCTTATGACTGGGACTGGAGCTTTATCATTTTGTTTTTTGGCATTCAAAAGTGCCTGTATTGGTCTTATTAAAATTAATGCTTTGAGTTTGATAACTAGACTACCTGTAATGTTTGTTAATGATCAGCTGTGATAATACAAAATAATGTTAAGAATCGAAAAAACTTTTCAAGTTTTCTCAAGACAATGTCAAAACTTCTCAAGTTTACTTCTACATACTTGCTGACACGAAAGTGTTGAACAAAAATATAAAAGCATTATGAGTTCTAAAACTCTATAAATATTTTATGTAGCTCTCAGGCCTGATGGTGTTGAAGTCTGAAAATGTTTTATAGCTGAAAACTAGCATTTTACACCTGAAGTTTCAAGTATTACATAAGTACTAGAACAGGTGAACCGGTACATAATTAAGTTATTATCGTGGTTTAAAATACACAGGTATTTTAGTGAATCTAAAATTAGTCACAGAATGTGGTTCAATCCAATTTTTGAGTCAGGTAAAATGCAAGCAAATAGATGAAAGGATGAAAAATCAGCAATAGCAAAAGCATGGATAGCGTAGTGACGACATTTTAAATCCAATATGGCCGACTCCCACAGATGGTAATTATATTAATGCAGTCCCATGATATGGGCATTAAATGATAAGGTTTTCTGAGAATACGATAAAAAACTACGTCTCTCTTAAACTAGTTCTTTTTTTGCTAAAATCTTGTTTTTGAACAAAGTCTCGGAATATTCTGCCTTTTGTTGTAAGTAAATTGCTTACACACAATAGAGTTATCAGGAGCACCGTATTGCCGGTGTTACCATAAAATTCTATGCGACCTCTAGACTCGACTAAAAAGTACCGGAAAACCACAACCGCTGCGCCACGACCCGTAAATTACTTGGATTTTTAGACTAGATACAGCTATGTTTTTGCGAAAAGTTAGATACAGGTGTGTATTGTTGTATGTTTCGCCAAAATCGGTTTTTCAGTCACGATTTTCAACAACTACTGAATTTTCTCATAAAAGTACTTATAATGTTGTCCTTGTCTAGTTAAAAGTACACGATTAATAATTACATTAATAATTAAGAAGCGTTTTAATTTCATTCATTTGACAATAAAAATAATTACATTCAGAAGGCAGTACTCCTTGATACGGCCCGCATTGTGAGGAGGTTCCTGCCTCTGGAGCCCTAACCACCGGTAGCTTGGACCCTGCTCCCGATACCGGCGGAGACCTATTTTTATATGTTTTTTCTATTATTTTTTAAAGAAATATTTAAAAATGTATTTGTAAGTATAATGAATGAATAAAGAGATAAAAATAATTACAGTAAGTCATGCAATATTACGATTGAACTTAAATAAAGCGTCTATAAGCTGGGTTTCTTCTTATTTGATTTTGTCTTACTCTGCTCTTTGATACGTTGCACGTTTGGCATCCATATGTACGTCAGGGTAGGAGGCACGGGTCCACTACTTTATTTTTTAATTCTGCATTCATTTTTAGGGTTTCGTACCACAAAAGGGAAAACGGAACTTTTATTCTTTTATTTATATTTAAAAAAGTAAATAATATGGTAAAAAATTATAAAAGAAGTTATATTAAATTAAGTTAAAAGATTACATCCTTAAACTTACAAGAAAACAAGTTAACTTTGTCGTCGTCAATTAGAAAATATTAACATTCCTATAATTATAGTGTTAAACATATTTAGACGTAAAATAAATACTACCAACAAAATGTTTTCACTAACAAGAGAAGAGGTCGAAACGTCGTTTTTGTTGAAAATTCAGTCTGTTTTCCGATCGCATGTCGAGTAACGAGGAGAAACCCAGCCTGGCAGGCTTTTTTGTCTAGACCGAAAGCTGGAATAGAAATTTTCACATTTTGTCCAAGAATAATGTTTTTCATATCTGATTTATTTCGATTGAAATAGGGAGAACGTGAGGACTTTGGCGACCCATAAATTAATTTTATTTGAACGGGATTATTTATTTTTTATCTCTAAAAGTCTTTCTGAAAAAAAAGAACGCAGCTCCTGTAAGTAATTAACAATACTTGTATCAGGGTGGAATCCCTCTTTTCTTATTTTTTAGCGACAATTATAGAGATTATGAGATTTTTTTTAAATAACTATCAAGTACAGTACAGCATTTTGGTAGTTTTTTTTAATAGCCTATTTTATCCCACTGCTAGGCAAATGCCTCCCCCATTTCTTTCCAACTATCTCTGTGTTTAGCATCCTTTGCCCAAACCTTTGTAGTCTTTTTTTTTTTTTTCGGGTGGGAAATCACCCACCCATGTTTCTTCTATTGCCCTTTACGTTCCGAGGCCGCGGTATCTCTTTCGAACAACCCGCAACCCCGGCAAGCGGAGGCTCTGGCAAGCCCCTCTGCTTTGTTGACTCTCTTTGAGGCGCGCGTGAAACACGAACGCGCCGTCGAAACGGCCTGTCGTCAATCGACGGACGGACGGTGAACTACCCATTGCTCACCGCCCACAGGCCCGCATCTACGGTGGCCGGAAGTCGTCTCGCGGCGCCCGGCGCCATGGGCGTCTACCTTTGTAGTTATACAATGATTTTTGGCAGATTTCTGTAAGATCACGCTTGTAATCCACGAATGGGATTAAAGCTGTACCCGTACCCTTAGAGTCCACAAACTTTCATTCTTAATCATCCTTTTCTGGAATTTAATTAAGGTACGAATAAACTTGTGTACGATATTACCCTATTTCATGAGACTAACATTTTACATTACAATGTAATCTGCACCCAGCATCCTTCCAACGACCACAACGCACAATAAACCCGCATCCATTGTCCATTTCAGCGCCCGGCGAACTAGAAAAATGCACTTTTATGGGACACAAATAAATTTCAATTCCACTTGCGTTCGTCGGCGATGTATCAACATTGGAACATTTATTCTGTCTCACTGAACTTGTTTACCGCAGACAGGGACTACTACTTGGTTATGCATGCCGTGACGCGGTCAGCAAAATGCTGTGCCAAGTGCATTCGATAAACGCTATCCACTTGCAAAAGTTACATTGTGCCTCCTTTTGCTCGACCGCTGCCATATTTTGCACGGGTTTGCTTTGAATTTTAAATCTAGAGATATAAGATGTCTTTATAAGTACACGGGAATTATTTTTTAAGTCTTATATCTGAATGTTGCTAATTCAAGCTGTGTTCTGTGCTTTAATGCACATCTAAGCATTTTTTTTTATCAACACATAGGTATAGCGCACACACAATACACCTTCTATCGCTTAGATAGAGCTTATTTTCCCAGACAGCAAATGCGAATAAGACGTTATTCGACTGGTATCGGTTCGGACGTCGCAACTCAACACTACACCACACGAAATGGTATGGTCATAGTAAGTACTGAATGACTCAAATTCTATGTAGAATAGCGTGGTCACTGGTTGTCGTGACCACTTGCAAAACAGAAATATTTGAAAATAAACCCTTAAATAATACTGAACTTTTCCTGATAAAATTGGCTTTGTTTATACGACAGAACTATTACTAAAATAAATGATCAAAAGCTAACACTATACACTTAGTCAATTAATATGTCAATTCTATTTTAGACAGCTAACTCTAAAAGACGAACGTTCCAATTCCGTGAATTTAATTATTGACTAAACTTTGCATGAAAGCCGAAGCGGCGGGAAACTGACAATCTGACATGGCTATATTCAGCCTCATTGACAGTACTGTAAGCCAGATAACGGACGCAGAATCCATTATAATCGCAGTCTGTGCTATCAACGCCATGGCTAATTAATTGATAGCAATATTGAATAAGCCAGTAAGTACTTGCAGCACTCGATTAGTTGTACTAGATGACAGTTGGTCCCTTCGGAATGATGTTATACGGAATATCAATGCCTATAGATTTACTTACAATCGTATTGAATTGAATAGTTAACATTTTGCTCCATAAATGTTTGTGTAAATGCAAATTTTCTTGAGAACATTCATAATATGAACCTACTTAGGTTAAGTGACCAATCCTTACTAATATTATAAAAGCGAAAGTGAGTTTGTTTGTTTGTTACCTCTTCACGCTTTAATGCCTGAACCGATTTGGATGAATTTTGGTACAGAGGTAGTAGGGAACCAGGAGACGGACATAGACTAATATTTTTTTGAAAAAAGTGGGATGTGAGGGAGAAAGAGGGAAGAGAAGGGAAAACTTAGCGTTGCTATTACAAATCAATAAGGCGCAAGGGGAACTGTATTTCCCCAAATTTAACGCGGGCGAAGCCGCGGGCGAAAGCTAGTACTTTATACAGTAACTATTGCAGTTTCCATATAGTCAACTTCTACCGCTGTTGTATTTAACGTTAGTTTATATATATGAATAATACCAAATTGTATCATACATCTGTGCATTCCTCTCGATATGTCGTCAAGATCGTATTTTATACGGAACCCGACATCCGACAAACATTTCGACAGAAACATCGAGGAAAATAGTGCGGGTATTCGTTGAATGTCACTTCGCATTCACCACATTTTGAAACTGATAGAAATAGTCGAGTCATTTTGGAAACCACATTCTCCTTGGATGTGATCGGATTGGTAAGGAAGTTAAGGAAAAAATGAGGATAGGAATTTGCAACGTAAGATTAAAAAGTAGCAGAGTTGTAAAGATTAATATGTAAGTATAATTTCACCCTGGTTTTGTTTCCAGTTTAACTGGATACAGTTGAGCACCAATGTACATGGAATGCCTGCATCTTACGTCGATAAGCAGGTAATTAAGTGGTATTGTATACTTTTGCAAGACTGGTATTCAGAAATTGGGGCTTTTGACTGTCTGTCTTTCTGTCAAGACCATTTACCTCGAGAACGCGTGTGGAGATATCGATTTAAAATTAAAACTATATACTCAAGCCTGTCGTCCCTTTGTGCGGTGAAAAAAACCCTCAAATCTCTAAGTCTACGCATAAAAGAGATATGGCTGTTTATGTCGGTAGTTTGTTCGTAACCCCCAGTGCACAAATATGACCCCCTCTTGCACGGCTTTTTTTTATAGCCATCCAAAACTGAGTGTGAAGTCTCTTTCAAAACTCTCCACTTACATTAAATCACTCGACCTATAAATACCAAATCAAAAACTTACACAAACTCAAGTGTCAGCTTCCGAACATTCCCCATTAGGGTTGTTTATTCAGTGTAATAAGCCCTAGTTGGTACTGTCAACGGCAAACTTGCAGCATTATGTAGGTACGTCCAGCGCAAACTTGTCTTCTGCCATTCGTGACACACGCCCATTAAGGATGGAAAGCGCTGATTATTTTGCAACTAACAAGAAAGCGCTTTAAATGTAAAATTACTTACTTTTTGCTAGTTATTTGTAGCTTTAAAACTGTACTGTATAATTATGCTAGATTAATAGATAAACTGTGGTACTTTACGTAGCAATTTTGTTGAACATTTACTGGGAATTGTGCTGTTTTGGTAACTAGTACCTACCCTTTAAGTTTTAAGTAATTATAGGGTGCTTGTAAATTATTCGTAGTTACCTCCCAATGACTTTATATTTAACACAAAAGCGCACACAAACGTACTCAAGGATGGAGATGTTTTGCCGGGGTTGCGTGTTCGAAAGAGATACTGCAGCCCCGAAACATAATGGGCAAAAGAAGGAACATGATTGGGTTTTAGTCAGTAAAAGTTTGACAATACCCCCGTTCTACTAAGATTAGGTGGAGTTACCTATTTGATGATTTCCTATGCCCAAAAAAGGATGGAATGTTTTAACTAGACATCGAGCTAGAAGATTTCAAAGATGTGCTGTATTTCAAGTAAGTTAGTATGATTGGTAACTAGTGAGAAAAGTTTCTGTGAAGAGATACGAGAAGTTATCTCGATAGGTTGCCCACCTTTTCCAGCAGTATTTCCTCAGTGTAAGTCACTAGTCTAACTATTAACTAGGTACTCCTGGATAACGTTATACCTAGAGCACTTTATGGAAATCTTCGATGTGTGCTGCTCTAGACAGTTTTACACACACAAACACACACGTATCATAACGCAGTTAGAAATTCAGTTTCGTTTCGACAGGAGCTATTTTTTGAGTGGCAGCTCGAACATTTTTTTTCAGTAATTCCAAATCGTCGAGGGTTTGAGTGCAGCCATTTTTTGCGCTTCCATTGTGTAGTTTCCGTTTAAGATTTAGATTTTAAAAAGCCTTTTTGTTAGTGAATTAGAAAAATGTGAATATTAACCTAAATTATTCGTATATTCATATCACACCTATCAGTTATTGACACTTTTATTAAATAGCTGTAAACGGTAAAAAGACACAATATGCTACTCTGATTAACAATTAATTTCATAAATATAATTCATGATGAATAAATAAATATATAAAAGCATTTAGACATTTGGAAGGCCATCGATGGTCATGCCCTTAAACAGCAGCTTCTCGTGACCTAACATGAGGCGAAGCATATATTATATCCAACGCATAATAAAGCTGGCCATGTCGACGGCGCGTTCGTGTTTCACGCGCGCCTCAAAGAGAGTCAGCAAAGCAGAGGGGCTTGCCAGAGCCTCCGGTTGCGGGTTGTTCGAAAGAGATACCGCGGCCTCGGAACGTAAAGGGCAATAGAAGGAACATGGGTAGATTTTAGTCAGTACAAGTCTGATATGCCCCCCCGCTCCGCCCAGAGCGGGGGAAATCATTGGATGATTTCCCACCCGAAAAAAAAAAAAAGCATAATAAAGCTAGATTGAGCAACTATGGGGTTTTTACAATAACTCCTATAGTACAAATTATCGTATAGAGAAAAAGAAACCAATTTTAGACATGCAAGGCGTGAAATAAAACTTAAGTGTAAGTCCTGATAATAATCATAAACATTTAATCATAGTACGGTAGGGTAGCGACCCCTCGGTTATGAAGAACCAGGGGCTGAGTTTGGCACTTATCACGATCACATATGAGGACATCCCTATGACTACCTTCTTTATTGGACTTCTTACAGAGAGTAAAGGGCATTGATCGGTTTAGCTGAGCTCAAATCGAACTGATGACAAGACACGAATGTGCTCTGAACAGAAAGCAGAACTTATTCCACTGAGGGAAAGATACAAAGCTATACAGGGTGTCTAGCGCCATCTCGTTTCCTCAGTGGAATAAGTTCTGCTTTAACATGTCATGTTAGGCCTACAGATGAAGACACACATTAGTGGTCTGTTGACGGTGTGCAATGGGTAGCTTACCCTCCGTCTGTCTAGTGACGACAGGCCCTGTCAACGGCAAAGAGAGAGATGTCAGCAAAGCAGGCCAGGGCCACCGTCTGTTGGGGTTGCGGGTTGTTCGAAGGAGATACCGTGACCCCGAAAACACAAAAGGCAAAAGGAGGACCGTGGGTGGGTTTTAGTCAGTACAAATCTGACACTCCCCCCGCTCCAGCTAGAGCGTGGGAAGTTATTTGATGATGACCCATCCGCAAAAAAACGCACATCCGTGTCTTTTCCCAAGGTGGGATCGGTTTTCGATCTAACCGGATACAACTGAATACCAGTAATTTACATGAAACGACTAAATATATCTCTTCGAGAACCTATTTAGTACTGGGTAATACGATACTCCTTATTAAGGCGGTACCCTGACCAAAAACCTTGAGTATTCATTCCCTCTTTGCCGCGCAGGAGTAACAGTAGTTTTTTAATAAAATAAAGTTTTGGGTTTTTGGAAAAAATATTTGTACCAAAATGTTCATTATAAAATTGTGTATCCATTAGTGGCAGTAGCAAAATTAAACAATGCTTACTTTACGAAGAGATGCATGTTTTTGATAATTATTTCTCATTTCTCGCTTTTGTTGTAAGGAGATTTACTAAATAATTACTCAATAAAAATAAAAAATAAATGTACAATAATGGGAACAAGGTTACAAAGAAATTTAATGTTTTTTTAGTTACCTACTTAGTTCGTTTTTAATAACAAGTAGATACCTCCAGAAAACTGCACAAAAACGGCTTGCGCGGCGTTTTGGTCGAGGAGGCGCCTTAAAACTGTTTGTTAGATTTTCAGTCCTCTAACGACTTGTAATGTAATCATTACAAGTGATACAAGTACAAGTAAAGATATACCAATGACAGCTGAGTTCAACAACTTAACAAGCTTTCTGAGGCACTTGGTATCTAATAAGAAGTGGTCACCCATTCACAGACCAACCCAGGCAAGCACAGCTTGGTTATGACCAAGCTGTGCTTGCCATTGCATGTGATCCCATAAATAATCACACTCAAACTAAAGCAATAAACGTTGGCTCCATAACAAACGAACATAGTGAATACGCACTTGTGCGAAACGGTGGACGAAAACAAAGGAAGACATCGGACAAAACAAGAGAAATGTAACCACAACTAATAATCATAAACAGTTTGTCACACGGCCGTCCCTCGGATGCTCAACAACACTACGTAATTTCCCCTAGAACCGCGATTCAATCTCGTGGAATATTTCGTGCTATTTGTTTACTTCCATATTCCGAACACGCAGGGTTACCTGACAAATTTATCACTTTCCCCACATTTCCTAGGGGTAACACGACGCGGCTCAAGTGGTGTAACCTAGAGAATTTATATTTAGGCTTTGTATGTACGATAGATCGTGTTTTTCTATAGGTATTTAAATGTGCCTGAGATTTTTTCGGTCTCCAAATACTTTAGTGTGAGCTTCAAAATTATCCAAGTCATTTATATTCAAATCTCGAGCTGGACACAGATTTCTTCCATGATAGGTTTTATGGTAATATCTTATTCTTTATTTTTGTCGTAGCACCTATAAATGTTAAGAGCAAAAAACGAAAATGTTTAGGCACACGAAAATAACAAATGAATAAATATTTATTTGAATTTCTTACTTTTTAAACTGTTTATTTAAAATGGTATAAAATCCCACTGTGACTGAAATCGGCTAGCAAGGCTTTCTAATCCTGCTGGGGCTGCAGGTTGTTCGAAAGAAATACCGCGGCCCCGGAACGTAAAGGGCAATAGAAGGAACATGGGTGGGTTTTAGTCAGTACAATTCTGACACTCCCCCCGCTCCGCCCAGAGCAGGGGACGTTACTTGATGATTTCCCAAACAAAAAAAAGGCTTCCTAATCACATTTGACTAGCCTCCAAATAAAATTCCTGTTCTCTTAATACTATCACCAAGTGATGATGACAATAGATCTGAGCTATACTTTAAGACGTATATGATATTCTTAGCCGATCACGTTTTGTCTATCCATAAATTATTCGAAGTCTACCATTATCACAAAATTAACATCGTCATTCATCCCACTTTACATCGAGAGATAGTGGCGACAGGATTTATGGGGGGTGACAAATTTGATCACATTACAGTAACATATAGCGGTATGGCGCTATATGGCGGACCGACACGTACGGGCGCGCCCGTCTGGCCATCTGAATCAAATCATTCATGTCTTGTTCATGCTGTAGTCATGTGTGTATGGGATTTATTTGCCTTTATCTGGAGGAGCAGTTGATTAGAGCTTAAGAGAAAAAAAACGTCACATTGTCAAATGAACATGAAAATCTATTACAAGGATTTGAAAAGTAAAAAAAACATAAACAGGAGGATCTTTTTCAAGCAATACATTATGTTATCTTCAAGTTAGTCAAAGTTACCATTAAAACAAGATAAGGCACACACTGCATTTCCGATGCCAGGCATGAGTAGTCAAGGATATACTACACGTTATCTTCCAACAGCTTAGGCTTGTGCTGATCAAGAAACTCCGTTCTGCATCTGCCATTATTGAATCATGCTCAAACCTGTTTGGCATAAAACTAGCTAAGCCTAATGGTTTTCCGAGGTTGTAAATGATTCGGAAGATCGTGGAACTCAAAAGGCTAAATAAAAAAAGGCTAAAAGTAAAAATCTGACATTCAGAGAATCGGAGAATTTTATTTCAGTTTAGTGCCAGAAAAAAGTGGCTCATACTTGTGTGTGGCTACTCTAAGGGTACACAATATAAACATTTACATAACTAATATATTGGTGTTACCCGTCTCCCTCCCACTCATTCATTCACCAACCTGCATGGTTACCTATGAAATGATTCACCTGTGTTGTTTACATACGCGATGACCGCAAATTAACATCGCATGCGTTTGCATAATTTGTAGATACCGCTACAATCTATTATATTATACAACTCTATTGAGTTTACGAGGTATGCAGGCACTGAGGCTTCCCGGATTGTGACGGTTAAATTGATTGGTTGGTTTTGTACTTAGTATAATGATTATCACTTCGAATGATATTTCCTCCTGTACGTAAAATAAGCGCTTTAGATGTGTTATGGCACGGTTGCTGCTTGTCGCGGGATCGATTCCCGCACGGAACATATTTGTACGGCCTACAGATAGTTGTTCCGGGTCTGGCTGTTTGTGTATGTGAGTTTAAATGTATGTAAACGCACCCACCATACAGGAGAAATTTCTAGTTTAAAAAACAAAAAAAAAGTTGCGGACACCAACCAGCCAGCCCGTTATACAATACAAATCTAATATATGAAATTCTCGTGTCACAATTTTCGTTCCCATACTCCTCCAAAACGGCTGGACCGATTTGAACGAAACTTTGTGTGCATATCGGGTTGGTCTGAAAATCGGCTAACATCTATTTTTCATGCCCCTAACTGAGCAGTGGGTGAAACCGCTGGGCACAGCTAGTACAATATATTATTACTTGCGTTTTCACAGCTATAGTGCACAGATAGTTGTTCCGGGTCTAGGTGTTTGTGTGTGTGAGTATAAATGTTCGTAAACGCACGCACGATACTATTACTAACCCTTCAAACGGGATATTTACAATGTCTGTTTTTGAAACATTATACATATGAGACGAGTTTCCGATATTTCGGCGATGTTGTTCATCCGTAATCAAGGCGTTTGTAACATCGCCAAAATATCGGAAATTCGAAACAAATAACATTCATGGTAAATATCCCGTTTCCAGTTTATACTGGCATAATATAATATCAATGTGGTTGGCATATATGCCATTATAATTGACTCCACCTTCGGGCAGAGGACTGAATCGTGAGGACCTACCTTAATCATAAATTCCTAGCATTTCTAGTGTCTTGGGAGGTGCGATGGGCTATGCCTGGAATTTTCTGAGAAACATATTACGACGACGACATATGACGTAGATTTTGCATCACAAAAGTTATGCAAAATCTACGTCTAAAAAAGAAATGCAGAAAACTGCATTCGTTTTTTTTAAACTTATGGGCACACTTAGCATTAAGCATTTTTTCTTGCGCATAAACGGTATATATGAGGTTTTTTTAACAAAAAAAAAAAACAAGGATTTTGGCTAGAATACAGGTGGCTTATAAGATTACGAGTAATTATTAGAATAGCAAGATATTCTGCGCTAACCAAAAATAAATTAGGGAATGATGATGTTTCCATTATCATTCCTTCATGAGTTAGGCTGGTTTATTATTTCTTTGAGTATTATTAATTTTTCTAATCAATATTTTCATTTGAGGACAATCCTACTAATATCCTACTATATATAATATTATGAATGCAAATGTTTGTGGGGATGGATGGATGTATGGAAGTTTGTTACTCTTTCACTTTAAAACGATTGAACAGATCGTGATGAAATTTGGCACATACGTAGATTATAGTCTGGAATAACATAGAATAATTTATTTTTCGATCATCACGCGGATAAAGCCAGCTAGTAGTGAATAAAATATTAATAAATACTAGGGCAACGTACAGTTTGTTCTTACCCGTCTGTACTATGTTTTTTGGATCTGTCCTTTAGTTAGCGTATTCCGAGAAATAACTTATTAAAGGTCACAAGTGACTCATCAACATATTTAAGCGCAATAAAATATTTAGTACGCACAATAAACACACAAAAACAATAGATCATCATACAATACAACCCACGACTTACGAACTGCTGGTAATAAATGGGGCCCATTACAGAAATCAACTGTACTACAGTAAACATACAGCCTTTTATGTAAGATGCTCATTATTCACGATATTTTAACAAAGGAGCGTCATAAAAGATTGTCATTGAACGTATTTTCAAACCAATGGCTTCTCTCATTTTCTCATAGAATGCCTCCTACTAAGACCTGCGTATTACTTATTATAAACGCTTCGACGATTACTCATATTAGGTCTGGGAGTATCTAAGGCGAGTTTGTTGCTATAATATTGTGTTACGTAATTATTTCTCCAGTACTTTGAATTATCTGCCGGAGTTGCGGTATAAAATAATAAATAATAAAAATAAATATCTTGGGACAACTCACACACGGCTATCTGATCCCAAGCTAAGCAGAACTTGTGTTATGGTAACCAGACAACTGATATACATACTTATATAATTTATAAATACATACATATTATAGATAAATCACACCCAGACACAGAACAAACAATCATGCTCATCACACAAAGTTTTTCCTAGGTGGGAATCTAACCCACGACCTCCGGCTCAGCAGTCAGGGCCACTAACCACTAGACCAACAGGCCCGTCAATGTTCAAAATAGAGACTGGGCCCCGGAACATAAAGGGCAAAAGAAGGAACATTGGTAGGTTTTAGACAGTAGAAGTCTGAAACTCTCCCGGCCAGAGTAGGGGAAGTTATTTGATGATTTTCCTATTCGCATGAAAAATACTTTTAATTCCATTCAATACAACTCACTTAATAACTGTGTTTTCTCTCTTGTTTATTACATGTGAAGGTATATTTTTGATTATACATTTACAACAGCTTAGTTTCTACCATCGCAAAATATATTCTAAAAAAAAACAATCGTATCTTTGTGTAATTAGCTGCTTACGAACAAAAAAACTAGCAATATCTTAACTAGTTATTATTTTAGTGCTCACTTTTACTTGCCCATGATACCATATAGTAATTTATATTAAACCAACATCTAAGACCATTGACAACATAATTATTAAGCTTAGCTTTAAGTTATTAGTCCGAAACAAATATTCGACGAAATAATATTTCGTATTAATCGAAAATCATTGCCCACAGGAAATTGTCGGACAGTTGCTCAACGTTATTTATTAATACCGATAATAGAGATTATTCTTGCGATTGCGGTAAATATCTCCTAAATGGTTATCGATATTTATATATTCGTTTGTAAAGCTCTAATCTACAGTACGGCCAACGAGAAGCGATACCAAATGTAAACAAAACCCATGCTAAAACCCCATCTAAAATGGCCGCCCGAATGTTGGCGAACCCGTCTTAACGTTGTCATGTTTTTGCCGGGAGAACGAGACATTACGACAAAGGCACAAGATGGAAAGAGCTAAATATTAGATTGTCAACGCCACAGTTGTTCTTTAGGTTAATGACCTTTCGTATCGCTTCTCGTTGGCCGTACTGTAGCTAAATGACTCTCAAAAACTGGTACACATCACTAAAAGTTAAATAAATACAAAATTTGCTAGCGAACGCGAGCTAATTGCTGTAAACTGATTAAGCCCCTATTTACCTGAACAATTAAATTAAGTATGCTTAGTATATTACAATTAAAGTAAACACGAATGATTTAATTATTAAAATATTTGCTTTTCCCTTGACCACATTGTAATTACATATAACAGTCGTTTATAATTGATTGAATGAAACCAAATTTGAGCAAATTAAGAGATTTATTACCACATTATTATAATTATTATTGATGAGAAACACGTTTTGAGTTTCATTATTGATAATATTAGGAGCCTTTTTGAGTTCGGAAATGCTTTTTCATGAGATTTTTATAGCTGAATCGGATTTCCGAAAATTACGAAGAAATTAAATAGGAAATCATGAAAGGAAACTTGAAATCAAGTCTAAATACTTATTTGCTTTTGTACAGCGCTGTTTGGCTTCACCGAAGTAAGAAATAACCACCAGCTAATTGCGAGTCAGAGTCCCACACCGAGGGTTCCGTACAAGCTTTCGAAATAAACAGCCATATCTTTTAACTGCGTAAACTTTTCACAGCACAAACGGATCACAGAGTTGAGTATATGGTTTCATTTCAACTCGATACCTCCACGCATGCCCGAGATCAAGAGTCTTGGCAGACAAACAGACGGACAATAAACAGATCCAATAAGAATTTAGTTTTTTCCTTTTTGGGGTACGGAACCCCATAAATCAGAAGTACGTGTCTTTTTTTTGCGGCTGGGAAATCATCAATTAACTTCCCCCGCTCTGGGCGGAGTTGGGTGTCAGACTTGTACTGTTGAGGCGCGCGTGGAATACTGAGGCGCCGTTAACACGGCCTGTCGTCAAAAGGCGGGCGGATGGTGAGCCACCCATTGCTCACCGTCCACAGGCCCGCATCTACGGTGGCCGGGTGTCGTCTCGTAGCGCCCGATGCCCGGGGCGTCTCCGTGGCTGTGGAGGTGTGTCGTGGGTTCGAACTTGAGTCCCTTGACTTGCCAGTCGGACGGTCAGTCACACCACTACAAAAAATTAAAAGCCGCACAAAGTTTAAACCCAACATTTAAAAAAAAAACTTTGTCTCGTAAAACATTTCAATGCATTATTCGTCTATATTTCAACACAATAGTGTATCTGTCAGTGTGCCACTGACCTTCCCAAGCCCTACTGTCCTTAACCCAAGGCGTGACGAGTCGGCCTTCCTCTGTCTACTCCTGCTATAATTCACAATGTGCGACCTGGGTGCGTCCAACAGTTATGCAGTGATTGTCTCTTCTCTGCGTTACCAAGGTTACCGGTGATCTATACTAGTACTGTTATGCGAAAGTAATTTTGTCTGTCTGTCAATTTGCCTGTTTGTTTTCCTTTTACAAATTAACGACTGAACTGATTTCGGTGAATTTTGGTGCTTCCTCATTGGTTCTATGGTCGGAAACGTTACAGCTGACTAGGATTTCGACTTCGTATCAAATCATTTATTTCTTTGCAAACATGGGTAAAGCATATTAGTGTTTTTTTTAATGATCTCCATATTCTACCACCACATGGGCATGCAAAGATTTACAATACTGAATTCAAAATAAGTGGCATAATATTGAAATTACATAAATAAATTGTGTATTATGTACAAAAAACCTGTATATCTCAATAAAAATAATCGTCGCAACACCACACTGCTCAATGCAAAATAGAAAGACGAAACAAAAATAACTGGCTTGCTTTCTATTTGAGAGAAAGAGAGAGACAGACAGACATCAAAACACGCGCACGGCTTACAACTATAGCAAAAAGTGTCGTAACAACTTTTTTTCTTAATTTATTCCGTCTAGCCCCCTTTCGCAACGCGCGATAAGGAACTTCGTTCCAAAAAAGTCAATCAGGATTACAATAACTGTCATGTTCGATTCTTGGGTCGGGCAAAGTGTTATGGAGTTTATATTTTATTATTCCACAATATACTGACTCTAACTTGATGCGGCAAATGTCATTATTACACACAAAACTTCAAGACATTAACTACTTACTATAACTGACAAAATCAAGGTGCACTATTATGTATACCTTCTTTTTCGGTTGATAAATCATATAATAACTTCCCCCGCTCTGGGCGGAGCCGGGGGCAGTGTCAGACTTGTACTGACTAACACACATGTATCTACTGCCACCGTTTCCTCCGGGCGATCGTCACAATGGTGACACTGATTGATTATGTGCCTCCCGAAGCTACTATTATGTTTACCTCTGCTTAAACTCTTCATAAGCGTGATGATATATTGTTGTGAATTAAAGATATACCATGATGATACAATATAAAAATCTTGATACTTTTAGTCCCAGTTGTTGTGTTTATTACGTCTTCACGCCTAAATGGCTTCGAGTGGGAAATCATCAAATGACTTTGACGAAAGGACGGTGAGCTACTCATTGCTCACTGTCCACAGGCCCGTAGTTGGGACCCTGGAGACGGACATAGGCCATTTTTTTTACAAAGATTGAGATGTGAGGGAGAAAGAGAGAAGAAAAGGGAAAACTTTGCATTGCTATTACAATAAAAAAGACGCTAGGGCAAAAACTACAGGTAGCAGGTACCTAAAGACAAGGCAAGGCCGCGGGCGCAAGCTAGTAATTTCAATAATCCGAGCGAAGCTACGTGCTGAGTTAGTTCATAATATAATAACGCTGATTGTTCTACAAAACCTACACGGTCTTTCGCTTCGTTTGAGAAATTAAAATCGATTATATCTCGATATGGGCCGAAATGAATCCGTCTGTATTTCGTTGAGCGGATTATCGTTTGATCGATTTCAGGTACGAGGATTTAATTTAGATAAGAATTGGTTTGTAGAATTATTCTTATGACTATGTTGGAATATAGATAAATTATGAATGCAAAATGAAGTCTAATGAATGAAGACTTTATGCCTAGATGATGTATTTTACGTTACTAACCCCCGAATACTGAAACGTCACTCAAAATGTGAGGGCTGCTTAACATTTGAGCAGCTCTTAAACTTTAGATTTTGTATGGTCAAACGTCACTTCTGAGTCTCTGTTAAATTTAAGTGGGACTTAAATTTTGAGTGACGTTTCAGTATTCGGGGGTTAGGTAGGTACTTACGTACGATGTTTTTCTTTTTTCTGTCCACTTCTTACTGAAGTATTTGGATATATTTTTTAGTATATCCAATTGGATAAATTAACATTTTTATTCCATAACAAAACTTTACACATATTAATCTTTCATTATTGAATATTAAAAACGGTGGCACGGATACATATAAGTTTGTACAAAACAAAATACAATTATGCTCACCAAACCGGCTTATTGGTACTTAATTATATTTAGTAGCCAATAATGCTCATATTGAATGTAAATCGCTGTATTTTGTGCTCATTTAACGCAATTAAATGCAAATAACGTGTCAAAATACGTTAAATCCGTTATCATTGCTGGAGCTTATGAAGTGATGAATTAAAAACATAATCTATGATGTAATTAGTTTTTATAAATTAACTGTATTATACATTAATTAAAGACAACTATATAAACGAAACTACAAAAGAGCATAAATCTCAACGCTGTCAGCTGTTAGTGTGCCTTAGATATTTGCAAAACTTTATGATGTTTGTAATTAACAAACCAAAAGAGAAAAGTTTTTATCCTACTTCAAAAAGGGGGAGGTTCACAATTCGTCCAAAACTAAAAAGTACTTATATATTTATCTTGTATATCAAGAACAAAGATATCTGTACTCATACTCATCTTACTAATTTTACCTATAATTATCAATCATCATTTCAATTCGACTGTATTTCTTTGTATGTTTGTTACTCGATTTCTCCATCGATTAGGAACCGATTTTCGAAATTATTTTTATAATCGAATGGGTATAATCCCTAAGGGATAATTTATGGGTTATCTTCTTTATTACATTTTTCTTCAAATGCATTTGGACGATATCTCTTACTAGCAATAAAAAATAATACTTACTCGATAAGAATTTGTGTTAGATACCATTATACCACATCTAAAAAGGTTGAAGTAAAATGCTTGCTAGAAAAAAAAAAACAAAAAAGATAGAAAACAAATTTATTTTGAGAAATCGATGGCAAAAAATCTTTGGATCAAAGAAAAGTCACCGAAGTCACTACTATATACTGATCATCTTCTTCCTAATTTTATGATGAACGTAGTTATGTTACGTTTATACTTATTTATTTATTAAAAAGGTCGCCAACAGTTTATGAATAATAAAATCTTTAAAAAAATAAAAATATAGTATTGGAAAGCGATCATCGTAGGGTCGACAATTTTTTCTTTAAAAACATTGGTTGTGCCATATTCGATTCTTTATTGTAGTTTGGGAAAACGTATACTAGATAATAACAACGTAATTTATAGGTACTAACAATTTCAATAACTACAGATTGAAAGGACATAAAATGAACGTAATTTCTACCGCCACACCTACGGACGGCAATAAATTAATAATCGAATGATATTAATATTTTACCAATATCAATAATAAGTATGTATGAAAAGACTAATAACATAATATCTTACTCAGTTTATAATTGCTCTATTATTGTCGTAAGTCATTATTTAATAGCTGACTTCATTGTCAACTAAGTGCATTTTTTGTATCGATACAAAAAAAGTCATTATTACAATAGGTATTGTGACTAAAATTGCGCTGAAAAAACACCTTTCCAGTTCCTGAAATGTGTACTTATTTACGGAAATCAAACGTTTCCGACACTTCAATTAAGTTTGCTGTCAGAATTAATTAGTCCCTTCTCTTTAAACGTGGGCGTTGACTGCTGTTGTGCTAATAGACAGACTTCATTATGATAATTTTAATCAGGTGAATTATGCTTTAATTTCTCAAATAATACAGCCCACTCTAGGATATTTCTGGAAGTATGTTTATACCAAATCATACCATAAGTTGCCTTATAACTCCGCTAGTATTCGTTTGCACGGCCTATTTTGATTGCAAGATGCGCTAAAGGATTTTCATTCTCGGCTTTACACCGGGAGTTAAAATTCCAGTGTATGATTAATCAAAGAGAGTCAGCAAAGCAGAGGGGCTTACCAGAACCTCCGCCTGCCGGTGTTGCGGGTTGTTCGAAAGATATACCGCGACCCCGGAACGTAAAGGGCAACAGAAGGAACATGGGTGGGTTTTAGTCAGTACAAGTCTGACATGCCCCCCGCTCCACCCAGGGCGGGGGAAGTCATTGGATGATTTCCCATCCGAAAAAAAAAGTGTATGATTAATCCATACAAACCCATTTGCCACACATATATTTTTTGGAGACAATCGATCTAAGATTACATTTGAAGTCCGAATATTCATGCCAGCCCACTGTCCATTCAGGTTGCTGTCCCAGTTACCTTCACCGATGACTCCAGCTCATCTGATCAGGGATAATAACTTAGCATCGTGTATTTTAACCTTTATTGTCCATGACATCACACTACTGAAGAAAACTATACTGTAATTACTTTTTACCCTATTGAAATATCAATGACTAGCTGTTCCCCACGGTTTCACCCGCGCTGCTCAGCACCTGTTGGTCGTAGCGTGATGGTATATAGCCTATAGCCTTCCTCAAGAAAATGACTATCCAACGCAAAAAGAATTTTCAAATTCCAACCAGTAGTCCCTGAGATTAGCGCGTTCAAACAAACAAACAAACTCTTCAGCTTTATAATATTATAAGTACAGATTCTTTTAAAATCATTTATTCTTCCATAAACCTTTCACATTTTCAATTCTTTAATAATTGTTCCATCACAAAACGATTACCAAAGCCATGTTATCAAAAATCCTCCCCATACTCACTAAATCATACAGCCATTTACCAAAAACGCTCACACAGATTTTTTTGCGACATCCCTGACCACGTGCAGTATGAAGCAAGAAGCGACAAAACTGAAACAGATTACCAGCTCTCCTTTTTATATGCAACAGATGTTTAGGAAGTCAGACATGTTCCGCCAAGTTGTGGCTGGGCTATGCTAAAGAGTTCTACTTGGTTTTTGTTGAGGCTGTACCAGAAATCTGAATATGCTGCAATGTTTTTGCGGGATCGGGAGATAATTCGTTTATTGATTTGTAGACATATGAGTTTACATTTTAAAACATCCTTACTGATATTATAAAAGCGAAAGTGAGTTTGTTTGTTTGTTTTTTGCGTCTTCCCGCCTTAATGGCTAAACCGATTTTGATTAATTTTGGTACAGAGATAGTTGGGACCTTAGAGACAGACATAGGTTAAATGTTTTAAAAAAGTGTGGAATGAGGGAGAAAGAGGGAGGAAGAAAAGGAAAAACTTAGCATTGCTATTACAATAAATAAGGCGCAAGAGCAAAAACTACAGGTAGCAGTTACCTGAAAATCAGAATAAGGGAACTGTGTTACCCTGAATTTCACGCGAGCGAAGCCGCGTGCAAAAGCTAGTTTCTTTATAAATCATAAACAAAAAAATAGTAACCCACCGGTATCAGGAACAGGATCCAAGCTACCAGTGGTTAGGGCACCAGAGAAAGGAACCTCCTAACAATACGATCCGTGTCCAAGAGTACCGCTTTCTGTATCAAGCCCTTGATCCAGCTGCCTAACGAGAGCCTCCTCAAGTGTTAATTAAGCCATGGGCTGTAACGACAATCGGCACAATGATCGCTGAGTCCACATCCCACATGTCGACAACCTATCGATCCAAGTCAATAGATAAAATTGTTATTAGTGACCTTGAATTGGTTCTAGAACCTAGTTGAGTCATGATTGTATTATTTTCCAAACTAGCTGGCGCCCGCGGCTTCGCCCGCGTGATATTGAAAAAAGAGTATCCTTTGTGTTATTCCAGACTATAATCTACCTCTGTGCCAAATTTCATAAAGATCCGTTCAGCCGTTTTGATGTGAAAGAGTAATAAACATCCATACATCCACACATCCAACCATCCTCACAAACATTCGCATTTATAATATTAGTAGGATAGAATTCTGCTGAACCGGCCATTTTTTTATTTTAAATGTAATTTTGCCGTGATATAATTTTGATAATTTTATTTATTTAAGTTTCGTGATTTTATAATTACATTATTAACATAGTTTTGTAAGTATTACCATGGGGTCTCATTGCGAAGAAAGAAAAAGTAGTTCAAAAAAACATCAATAGATGGCGTTATGTGTATCGATTTGTTTTTGAAGTTTGTGTAACTGTTTAAATTTGACCATGGAAGAAGTATGTTCTTGTTTTTAAAAATCCCCATAACACAAAAAACAGGAATAATGGGCTCCTAGTTCCAAATTCCATGATTTTTCTAAATAATATTATGGTGTTGGCTCTGGTGAGAACAATTTGTACTACGTTGTGGTTAGGTAACTCATTTACTGTTATTTCTATGAATAGATGGCGTTGTTTTCATTTTCTGAGTTTTACTACACAGCTCAATATTACCTTTTACCATTATGATACCTATTTTGATAGAATGAAATATTATGAAATACATATCTATACCTACTTATAATAAATCTGTAGAGAGGTCAATTTTGTACATGAAATATATTTCCAAAATAACTATCAGAGGGTGATTAGTGATCGATACTGATGCCAAAAATGCAATCAGTAATACTTTTATCTGTTTGTCTATATGTTCGTTATAGAAACAAAAACGGATTTTAACGAAACTTGGTAAAATTATTCTTTATACTCCTAGCCAGGTTATAGTATACTTTTCATCACGCTACGATCAATAGGAGCAGAGCAGTGAAGGGAAATGTTGGGAAAACGGGAGAAGTTACTCCATTTTTTAAGCTTCTGTCGCGTGTGAAGCCTTAATGGTTAAAGCTACACAGAAATCATGTATGACGGAAATATTCTCCTTAAAATTATATAAAAAATAATCATACAGCATATGTCTATCTTTAATGGTTAACTCACAATAACACGTGTAACTCCCGATAGCTAAGCAGTTCGGAGCTTTCTGATTATATTTGTCTACTCTTACGTTTAATAACACTCTCACTCATCTCTTATTAAAAATAGTTAACATTATTACCTATACAATAAAAAAATAATCATATATATCGGTAATTATAAAGCTGAAGAGTTTGTTTGTTTGAACGCGCTAATCTCAGGAACTACTGGTTAGAATTGGAAAATTCTTTTAGTGTTGGATAGTCCATTTCTTGAGGAAGGCTATATAACATCACGCTATGACCAACCGGTGCTGAGCAGCGCGGGTGAAACCGTGGGGAACAGCTAGTCATATATATCGGTAAAGAAACACCAAAGTTATACATGAAATACGCTAATAAGCCATCGCGCATGAATACTGGATCATGCCATAAGGATTATTTTTGTGTGCGCTCGACGCGGCTTCCGTAATATTTGGCTGTTGATGCGAATAGACGTTCAGAGTGTTCGGCCTTATTGACAGACAATGCTTATCACCGCGACTTTTAGTCTTTAAATAATTTATTTTTAGATTTCTTTTGTTGTTATTTAATAAAATAGGTACTTATTAGTTATTTTGGTAGTGTTTAAATAGGTAATCGTTCAAATTACGAATTAAAAATAGTTTACATTTAATATCTTTTTAGGTAAAGTAGGTAGGTACGCATAGATTTTTAGATAGGTAGGTAGGTACCGAGTTTTGGTTAATTTAAGTTAAGTTTTTTTATATCAAGTAGGTAAAAGCGTAGGTAGGTACTTTTATTAATTATATTAAAGGTATTATTAATTAAGCATAGTAGTGATAGGTTTTTTATCACAGTTTTAATTTTTAAGTGATGTAGGTATAGGTAGATAGTATTGGAGAGGCGTTTTAGCTTTATTTTCATTTCTTTTTTTGTACCACACACAAGGTCATCCGCACTCTATCGTCTAGCGCCCAAGATTCGAGCCGGTAAGTATACTTACCTACTTTTGTAGGTACCAACACAACATACAAATATTACTACCTACTTCGTTAGGTAACAACTTGTATTTAAAATAAAATAAAAATATTCTACACACTCCTGAGTCTGTTAAAAAATAACTCCCTGCTTAAAATCATCTAATTTGCAGCAAATATAATTTCAAGAGCTACCTACCTACCTATTTCGATATTATAATCATCAGCCTAGCCTTTTCCCAACTATGTTGGGGTCAGCTTCCAGTCTAACCGGATGCAGCTGAATATCAGTAGGTACCTATTTTATATGGAGCGCCGTGCGACTGCCTATCTAACCTCCACAATTTGAGGAGGAGCACAACCCAGTTAGTACCTACTGGGTACCTAAAACCATACCCCTTGGTAAGACTGGTTGTCAGACTTTCGGGACACTGACTACCTGTAACGACTGTCAAAGATCTACAAATGACAGCCGGAACCAACGGCTTAACGTGCTTTCCGAGGCACGGAGAAAACTCGGTATGTAACGGGTGGTCACCCATCCACAGACCAACCTAGGCAAGCGCAGCTTAACCTAAAGAACAACCCGAGCGGTTGCTATTTTTTAGCCACGAGCTCCTCTATTCGCTATTTCGATATTATAAATAACTTTGATTGACTTAGATACTTGATAATTATCAAAATTTGCGTTGACTTTTACGCTGAACCTAACAAATACCTCAGTCTACCGAAAAACATGTAGCTATACCCCACGCCTAATAGTAGGCATGAAAGAACGTGAATTTATTAATGGCGATTGCCGAGTGAGTGACTGACGACGTAAGCTTCAAGGTCAAAGGGCTATATACCTACCTTAGTTTACAGTACAAAAGTATAGTTTGGTTTTATCGCCATCTATTGGTTCTCTGTAAAATAAACTGAACTTGAGCTATCGCTGCAAGCACCATCTAGCGCCGTTGTGAGTAAAAAAAAAATAGCCCGGATAGCCCGGAGAAATGAGCAAGTTATGGCGGTCGCGTTTCTTTGTATGAGATGGAGTATCTGTACGTTAGTATTATATTATCTGTGGTATTACTAACAAAAATGTGTTCCAAATAAATAAATAATAATAGCCCCCCCCCCCCCCGTTTGCTCACGAGACTAGTTTTGTAACTGTGAACATAATGAATAAGATCTTGTGGAAATTAATACCTATTTATTTTTACCTTAGAAAAAGGAAACACTTGACATTTATGTATTAACCTCATGAAAACCTTGTTTTTTTTATTTATTTTACATAGAAATGGAAACCACAGCAATTAAACTTAACCAATGCTTGGAAAAAACAAAGTTACATTCACATTCAGTGGCTATGATTCACGTTGTAGAACACTGGGTAGTGATGAATGAGCTTAAGAGATTTATTGCACTTAAGTGTACCTAAGTAGCAACATTAAAGGTTACTGACCCGGCCACCTGAGACAATTCACTTAACTACCTACCTTAAACTACAACGAAACTTACTTAGCTGCACAACCTACCCAAATAAAAGATATAACTTAATTTAACATCACGCCACTAGTACCTGAAGGGGTAGGTAAAGGGGTACCTACTATTACACCCACATTTTGCAAGTTATGTTCTAGTTCTATCCAATGTGGGACGAGCGACAACACTGCCCGTCCCGGGATTCGAAGCCATGACTTCATGTCAGTAATCGCAGTTTTTTGTCGCGGATTGTTCGAAAGAGATACCGCGGCCCCGGAACATAAAGGGCAATAGAAGGAACATGGGTAGGTTTAAGTCAGTATAAGTCTGACACTCCCCCTCACTCCGCCCAGAGCGGGAAGACTTATTTGATGACTTCCCACCTGCAAAAAAAAACATTATTTACGGTTCTTGCCGAGATTCCGGGTTGTTTGAAAGAGATACCGCGGCCCCGGAAAAAAGGGCAAAAGAAGGAACATGCGCAACATGGGGGTGGGGTTTTAGTCAGTTAAAGTCTGACACTCAATCACTGATCCTATAAGGGTTTCGTTTTTTCCTTTTGAGGTACGGAACCTAAAAAATCTAAAGCATAAACAACAAAAGAAGAACCCAACTAAATATTTGAACCTTAATACTATTTCCAAAATAAGCTATCTAAATACATTAGCCATTAACCAAAAGCCCACAAAACCGAATTGAAAAATGTACACCGTTTTTATCTTTCATAATGGGCTCATAATGTATGGCGTCTGTCACTTGTGGGATCATGACTAATTGCTCCAAGCGCCATTTATCAAAATCCATTCACCGCAGTTAGAACCTATTGGTAACGACAGACACACAAATAGGCATAGGTGTGGTGTATGGTAAATGATGTAGGTAATGCATGTACTGCTAAGTCGTATGAGTAATCTACGGCTGATTGATACCATTCACTTCTGAAATGAATTTGGATTATGATTGATTTTAAATGTAATTACTTTAATTATTGGGCAGTATTTTTTTTAAAACGTTGCCCCTCATTATGAAATCTCCTGTATCTAACAAAAAAACTCACATACACAAACAGCCAAACCCAGAACCACTATTCGCAGGTCATACACATATTTGTTCCGTGCTGGTATTGAACCCGCGACGCGTAGCGCAGTAGTCAAACTCTTAGTCTCTCCGTGTCGCAGATCAAAACAGAACAGCAAAACAAACAGAAGTGTTGGCAGATCAAAACTTCCTCTATTTGGTCTTAACTGGGTTTAGGCTAAGTGGCCAATGACAATAGTCAAGGGACATTGAACGGGTGAGTGGTGATCGATGGCGCCCAAAATAGGTGGGTACAGAAATCACTCGTGATTCGTGACATCCGATTAGTCCGGTTTTATAAATACAAAACACTATTTTTAATAAAATAAAGGAGGCAGCAAATTTACGATTCAATGAATTTAACATCTAATTCGACTCCCCACTAAACTCTTGTAATAAATCGTTATTGCACATTCATTCTATTTTTAAATCATTTAAACTCAGAAAGTCATTCTGTTTTTAAATCTTTATAAGAAAAAAGACACGTTATCAATCCAACAGCTTTTCCTATCTGGCCACACAGAAAAGCCTTTCTCTTGAACCCGTTGAATAATCAAACGTTCCACATACAAAAAGACATTAAGCCATGCTTTTGGTACTACTTGAGTTCAAAGCGTACGTGTTTCAGCTCCAAAGACGTCCTCGACAGTTGGAACTTATGGCTTTTGTCCTCGCCCTGACTTTTCTGCAACACTTAGCAAACGTTTAAAACTCCATTGTTCTACTGGGTGACGTTTTAAAGCTATTTTCATTGTTTCGTCGGGCACATTAATATGTTTTCACTGCAGTACAATGGCTTGTAATTTTGTTGCGGTAAGAATTAACGGGGGAAAGGGGTGTTTTCTTATACGTGTTGGTGTAATTTTGGTTGTTCTTTAAGCTCTGTGACGTGTCGTTAATTTGAACACATTTTTATGTCCATAATAAACTGTAAGGTAATAAACTTTTTATTTTTGGTTCAGTTCATAATTTTAGAATGATTACTTCTTTTCCGGTTTTTAGAATTCTGTACCTCAAAAGAAAAAAAACGGACCCTTATAAAATCACTTTGTTGACCGTCTATCGATCTGTCTGTCAAGATCCTTTATCTAGGAAACGCTTTGAGCTAATGAATTGAAATTAAAAAACCAAAACTCAAATTTATAGTCGCTCGAAGATGTCCAAAACATGGCCCTCTAAGTCTATGCAGGCAAAAGATATAACCGTTTATGTCGCAAGTTTGTACGGAACCCTCAGTGCGCGCGTCTGATTCGCACTTGTCTCGTTTTTAGGTAAGTAATTTAATCACAGCAAGCGAAAACATTTCACCACTTAGGCATTGTTATCATATAAGTAAGGACCAACTTAAATACCAAGGACATCCTATGAAGGGTGAAATTTGAAATATTTAAAAGGAAAATAGTACGGCAGTGAAAAAACAAGTAAGTAAAATTAGTTACAATAATATATTATGATTAAAAAATCCTGTAACGCCTGCGGATCTTCAATCTTCCTAATTAATAATTATTCATGTACCTAAACAGAACCATTATTTACTAAGCATACTTATTAAAACAAAATTTGATGTTAAGTGATGCGTTTGAAGACCTAAATTTTTTTAAAACTTTGCCCAATACTTAGAATTTCTCCTGTTTCGTGGGTGCATTTACAAACATTTAAACTCACACACACAAACAGCCAGACCCGGAACAACTATCTGTAGGCCATACGAATATTAGTTCCGTGCGGGGATCGAACGCGCCCCACGTAGCGTAGCAGCCGATCGCTCAACCAGTGCGCCAATCGTATCGTCTAATTGATAAAAGAAAACGAAAATTTAATAAAAAAAAAACATATTCTAATAGTAATTTCGCATTCGTTTTAATATAATTGCATAAATATGTTTTAATATTTTTAAATGGATTACAAATTTATTACAATTAAGTATTAATTAACTCTTGAACGAAGCTTAAATGTGAATATCCCGTACAGATTCCTATATAAAATTCTCACCAACACTGTTAAGGTAACGTCCTAACAAACTTTAATTCTCAATCAAAGTTTAAACTACACAGTATCGCAGTTAGAATCGCAACTTGGCGCTAAATCTTACATTCATGTCGTGACATAAATCGACCGTCAGATGCACACTGCACGGGACCGATTCCCTCATCTGTCTGAAGCGAGACAACTAATTTGTCTGCCATGTAAACGCGACTCTGTATTGCGACTACGAATTTTGAGAAGCGAATAAATCTTAGCGTTCGTTGCGAGTTGCGACAGGACGGGAGTGTGTGCCAATCCTTAGTGTTTGTTTTTGTTTGAACGTTTGAACCACTCGTGCTTTCTATGTTGAAAACGTTTGAATTGTGATTCTTTTGTGAAGAGGTTTTTTTATAGGAATTTAAAAATGGAACTACAATCCTTACTAGTATTATAAAAGCGAAAGTGAGTTTGTTTGTTTGTTACCTCTGCACGCTTTAACGGCTAAACCGATTTTGATGAATTTTGGTACAGAGATAGTTGAGAGCCAGGAGACGGACTAAGGCTAATATTTTTTTGAAAAAAGTGGGATGTGAGGGAGAAAGAGGGAAGAAAAGGGAAAACTTAGCGTTGCTATTACAAATCAATAAGGCGCAAGGGGAAATGTGTTACCCCAAATTTAACGCGGGCGAAAGCGAGTGCTGCATACATTGAGGCTTAGCCATGCTAAAACCGCAATTTCTATAATTAAAATTAGGTTTTTTTTATTAAAACTGCTGGAAACCGCGACTTTCCCCGCGTGATATCGATAATTATTATATTATTCTGTTCTGCCGTTTTGACGTGAATAAGTAACAAACAACCCTACATCCTCACAAACATTCGCATTCATAATATTAGTAGGATAAGATGGGGTCAACTCGTGGGTTCTGACCTCAATCTGGTCCAAAGGACGAGTTTGACGATGGATGACCTAACCAAAAAATGCCTATTAACTTGTGATTTTAATAGATGCGGTTTGTATGAACTAAGGAACATCGACATAGGCTAAGAATTTTATTCTTTGGCTGTGCGCTAGCAAAGCGTAATACGTCTATCCTCTCGATCTCGATAGAAGAAATGAAGTTTGGGAAGTCAGCTCATGGGGTTATTTTCCACAAAATAAGACGTTTCGCTTTAGGAAACAAAAGTAAAACACGATTTAACCATGACAGTAAGTTAATATGTTTAAGTGGCAATTATCTTTTCAATCAAACTAAAACGGTTTTGCTTCTCTAGATAAAAAACAAATACTATACCAATTTACCTTACAAAATATGATTTATATCCTTAATGGGGCAACAATAAATTGTGGTCAACTTTTCCATTTGTTAAGTAATGTAACACCGGTAATTGAGAACACGTGCCGATTGGTTTCAATTCAACTAATATACCTCGTTACACATAACTTTACCTGACCGTTAGTTACTCGAAATTAGTGTGACAAATCATAATTTTAAATTAATTGGTAATTGCTACCGTCGGCTTATAAATTGTTATATTAATCTCAATACTAAATTAAAACGTAAAGCAGTCAAAGGCGCGAGAAATAATTGAAGGGTTTTCTTAAAAATTAAACTGTAATATTTCTTGTTGCAATAAAATCTTTAACGACACCAAATGTCCCCAATACATATCGCTCACCTAGAACTAAACTAGGACAACTTAAAATAAGTTTTATTCCAGGAGACGAAAAAAACGTATTAATGTTCGTATAGGAAGTTATAATAATAATATTTGTTTTTGATCATAAATAGATTGTGAAATGACACAGAATGTAATTTCTATTACGTTAGTTGTTTGTGATCACCATCAAGAAGAGAGCTAGCTTAGCTTAGCTTAGCTCAGCTCAGGGCATTTGTCAGGGTTTCATAACCCTGACGAATGCCCTGAGCTAAAACTCAATTAGGCCACTTCTGTCGATGCAAGTTATTTTAAATAATTATGTTTAGACCTAACCGCAGTAATAAAATTAATTGTTCAAGCGAGCTATAGAAGATGACTGACCTACTAAATATGATTTAAAACAGAACCGCCTAAATAGAATTGCATAAAAAATAAGAAATAAGCCCAAAATTTTATCAATGAATTACATAAATAATTTTCCATCACGTATCTATCTACACACATTTACAACTAAAGCCTACTCCACACGCTCGGCTATTACCCATCGATCGCCACCTCAGTCGCGTATCGCTTAGTAAACACTTGGCATCACGTCGCACACTCAATTTGTAGCCATTGGCGCCCTCTGTCGGTATAAAGGAGTCCATGCAATATGCACTACGCTTTATATGAGTGTTGTACGGGTTTAAAGATTTTTATTTTGAAATTGGCTGATACTTTTATGATTCTCAATTGTTGTAGAAGTTTCTCTTTTATTAGTTGCTATCATTGTATGTTGTAGGTAAGTAAGAAAGAAAGAAAATACATTTATTTGGCACAGTGCTCATCCTTACTTATCCTTAAAAGCGAAAGTGAGTTTGTTTGTTTGTTACCTCTTCACGCTTTAATGGCTAAACCGATTTTGATGAATTTTGGTACGGAGATAGTTGGGAACCAGGAGACGGACATAGGCTATTTTTTTTAAAGAGTGGGATATGAGGGAGAAAAAAGGAAAAAACGGGAAAACTTATCGTTGCTATTACAAATCAATAAGGCGCTACCGAATTTAACGTGAGCGAAGCCGCGGGCAAAAGCTGTAAGTAGTTTATAACAATAAAAGAGAAAATTAAAAATATATAAAACTAAACAAAATGTCAAAACTTTGTGCCTCACGACTGTGCCAAATAGGTCTGGTTCAGCAAAAAATGCCGGGCAACTGGTGCCCGACGCTGGTTTTCAACTGGACTCGGATCAGTGAGGTTACGGTAGTATTTTTTTATAGACCTCCTCAAACTGGCTACGATTTTCTTTATACTTACAGTAACTCAGTGTGCCTGTCTCAGATCATTTCTATTATTAAAACTCGTCCTTTCGAATGTATTCGAGAGTATATGGACAAATGGTGAGCTGTTTGTCTATGAAAAAATACTTAGTTCTCCAAAAGTCTTCGCAAATCACATCCAAATAAAAACAATACGGAAATAGTAGTACCTTATGGTGTGCATACCGACTTAATCAACATCTAATCGGACAGACAAAACACTATAATTATAAGCAATAAAAAAACATAAACTTCACGCCCGTTCCCTGTATAGACTAGAGGAAGTCCGATACTTATCTAAAATACGGACCTAAAATAATCAAACTTGCTTTTGGCATACATTTTCCGAGTTTTAGTAAACTCGATTATTCAAATTGCATTATAAATACCGAAAGAGTTATGTCCACTATACTATTATGTATTTTGTGGTCTAGATTGTACCGATACCACTAAATGATACATATCTATACTAATATTATAAAGCTGAAGAGTTTGTTTGTTTGTTTGTTTGAACGCGCTAATCTTAGGGACTACTGGTTGGAATTGGAAAATTCTTTTAGTCTTGGATAGTCCATTTCTTGAGGAAGGCTATAGGCTATATAGCATCACGCTACGACCAACAGGTGTTGAGCAGCGTGGGTGAAACCGCGTGGAACAGCTAGTAAAATATATTTTATGAAAAACAATTAAGACAATTTTCATATTTACTTCAGCATCTAGCGTCTGACTGGAGAGAATAGAAGAAATATCATGTTGCGCCGACTCTGATTGAAGTTTAAAAAGATCATGATGTGAGTGGACAAACTGCTAATTCATTCTAGAAATTCCTTTAAAACAGTTTTTTTTACGCTGTTAAAATTAGATTTTTTATTTTCTAAACTTTTTTGTCGTCTTTTGTTTGTATGCTGACCATAGTAAAACGAGTTTTGATAACAACCTTTATTCCGCGTTTAAAATATTGCTAGTAACATAAACTGGGTGAAAACTAATTGGAGTCGTAATTATAAATTCAAACTACCTAAATATGATACCTACGACATTGAACGGTGGCTATTAGGTTAATTACTAACCATTAATTATTTAAACAAATTGGTGCATTTCAAATGTTGATTTTTATTAATTATTGTTCCTTGTAGGTACTTAACTGAATAAAATATTTCTCTATCTGCGCAATTTTTTGTTTCAAATATAATCGATTTGTATTTTTTTTCTTGTAGTCTATTAAATTGATAAAACAACTTTGACAACAGGTTTTTGTAAAAGTTGTTTTATCAATTTAATTCAGGCATCGAAGGCAATGCCGTGACTTCAACTGCACGACTCAAACCTTAAAGCCCATGGGTTTTTGACTTGGCTTTACATACTGTCTATGTATTAATATTTCTAAGGTATACGCGTTTCCTCACGATGTATCCTTCACCGAAGCAAGTGACAATCCTTACTATAAATATATATATAATATTATAAAAGCGAAAGTGAGTTTGTTTGTTTGTTACCTCTTCACGCTTTAATGGCTAAACCGATTTTGATGAATCTTGGTACAGAGATAGTTGGGAACCAGGAGACGGACATAGGCTATTGTTTTTTTTAAAAGAGTGGGATATGAGGGAGAAAGAGGGAAGAAATGGGAAAAGTTAGCGTTGCTATTACAAATCAATAAGGTGCTACCAAATTTAACGCGAGCGAAGCCGCGGGCAAAAGCTAGTTATACATAAAATACTCATATGATTCTAAAAAATCTGAGGAGCTTTTTTGTGGATGGAAAATCGAAAATTATCAGCCGGTAAAAGTCTGATACTCCCGTCCCGTCTGAGTATCAGACTTTTACTTGGTGAGGAAGTTATTTGGTGATATCCCATTCCATTCTCCATTCCCGAAAAAAAAAACTAAGGCGGTAGGAACAAGTTATGCGAAAACCCCATGACCATGTCGTAAAAATGTGTCATTCCATGTCTTCAAAAAAGGGAGGGTGAAGTACACCGTAAACTATTTAGATGACAAATGCAACAGCTGGACCTTACTGCCTTACAGACGATGATTCTTAT
Organism: Ochropleura leucogaster; assembly: GCA_958449745.1. Lineage (NCBI taxonomy): Eukaryota > Metazoa > Arthropoda > Insecta > Lepidoptera > Noctuidae > Ochropleura > Ochropleura leucogaster. Next base: position 13,749,771 of record OY288206.1, on the reverse strand, counting down.
CTTATGGCCCTGTAGGATTAAGAAAACCAAACACGCGTAACAGGAAGAGACGAAGGCAAAGAAAAATAAGACATTATTCATTACCGAAACTAATATTCTGGAACAGATAATAATTATCACAGTACCCTTAACAAAATTATTATTGATTTACGTTGACGAGACGAGACGGCACGTGCCTTTGAAACCTTAAAAGCCTGAAGGACTTATAAAGTTTCTTAGGCCTTCTGGCACGAGGCAAAACAATATGTAGTCAAGGATACGAAGTCAAACTGATTTACGTTCTAAATTTAAACAAATAAAGTTCAATATAATTAATTTAATTATTATTCTTCTAGGCACAACTTATATGAGTTGCGAGCGAATTAGGACTTTAATATTGTATGCTAAGAGTTCTCATTTCGCCCGGGTGTCATGGTGACGATCGCCCGGAAGACATGGTGGAGCACACAGTGGCGGTCTGCCCAGCTTGGGCGGAGCACCGCCGTGCCTTCGTGGAGGCGATCGGCGGCGATGACCTCTCGCGTCCGGCCCTGGTTCAGGCCATGGTCCGGAGCAAGAGGGAATGGGAAGCGGTCACCTCCTTCTGCGAAGCACTAATGCTAGTGAAGGAGGTGGCCGGGCGTTTGAGGGCGAGAACCTCAAACCAACCCAGCCGCCGCGGGAGACACCTCGGGTGCCGCGAGACGACTCCCGGTCACCGTAGATGCGGGCCTGTGGACGGTGAGCAATGGGTAGGTCACCGTCCGTCCGTCTATTGACGACAGGCCGTGGCGACGGCGCGTTCGTGTTTCACGCGCGCCTCAAAGAGATGTCAGCAAAGCAGAGGGGCTTGCCAGAGCCTCCGCCTGCCGGGGTTGCGGGTTGTTCGAAAAAGATACCGCGGCCCCGGAACGTAAAGGGCAATAGAAGAAACATGGGTGGGTTTTAGTCAGTACAAGTCTGACAGTCATTTGATAATTTCCCACCCGAAAGAAAAAAAAAAGATTTCTCATTTCACCCATTAACCACCAAAATATTCAACATTCGTGCATTCACTCTTCTGGACGTTGACTTTTTTAAAAGTACGTAGTGCTTATTGTACCTTATTTAGTTTCCCTTTATTTACTTTTTCATATTTTTTTCTATAGTCCTTGTTAGTGATCCTAAGAATTCTAGTACTTTCTCAGTGACAAATTTCATCAAGATCCGTTCAGCCGTTTTGACGTGAAAGAATAACAAATCCAAATATCTATACATCCACACATTCATTCATTTATCCTCACAAACATTCGCATTTATAATATTAGTAGGTAGGATAACAATATCAATAACTATACAACTGTCGATAACAGCACAATGTTGAACCTACATGGAAAAGTGTACATCAATGTTATTGCTATGGGCAAGCTGCCGTCAATAAGATAAAAAATCCTTTGGCCTAACGCTTGAAGAGTGAAACTGTTGACTGCTTTTGACGTTTACATATGAAAGCCCTATGGTGTCACTAGCACACTGTGTTCGGTCCAACGGGCTAGGTTCACCCTGTGAACTATTTTAGGGTTAAAACCGCGATTAGGGTTGACTAACATCTATTTTTAGTTAAAAACGTAAAAGTTTAGACGAACTTTTGGGATAATACGAATTGACTAACATGAAATCTATTTTAGTCAAATATGTTAAAGTTTAGATCTCCAACTTTTTGAGTATGGATATAGAAATTCGTAGAAATTATTAAGTGATATTTACAGGAATATGAAATGTCTAATCCAGCATTTTTAAGTTGGGAATCGGGCACACAATAGCTGAAAATTCCTTGCCGTCAAACCTAGATATATATTTTATCTTTATTGACCTAGATATCACGGGATATGTGAACAAAACGTTTGAAAATATCCTTAAAAAGGCTTTGAGCAAAACGACACAGAATTTCAACCCCAAAACAGTTCGAAAATATAGTTACAAATAAGGTTACAATATTTACGACGCTTTTTTTTCGGATGGGAAATCATCATATTACTTCCCCCGCCCTAGGCGAAGCGGAGGTTAATGTCAGACTTGTACTGACTAAAACCCACAAATGTTTCTTCTATCACCCTGTACGTTCCGGGGCCGCGGTATCTCTTTCGAACGCTCCTCGGCTTTCCTGACATCTCTTTGAGGCGCTCGTGAAACACTAACGCGCCGTCGTCACGGCCTGTCGTCAATAGACGGACGGGCCCAGGGGCCTTAGTCTGCTATTACAATAGTGCCAGAATGGTCGATCACTGATCACATAATGGTTGATTTTGACAAGTTTAGTATGTAGCAGATTACCAAACTTGTCAAAATTAACCATTATGCGATCAGTGATCGACCATTCTGACACTATTGTAATAGCAGACTAAGGCCCCAGGGGATCGTCACAATGGTGACACCCGGGCGTTTCCACCGCTTGAGGTTCTCTGCAGCCGCAGCAGTAGCAGACCCAGATATTAGTCGAGGTTATTTGAACACATACTATGTTCCTGTTGTTATTATCATCACGTATTCAAATCACTATCACTACCTACATACTAGCTGTGTACCACTATTAATAGGGTATAGACCACACTCATGTTACTGTGTTCTCTTAACATTTGAAGTTTACCTAACATATGGACTTAAAACAACAATATTTAATTTTATTATATTTTTTTTGTAAGGTGTCCAATGTCTAAAGAGGTAAAGTCGTCATCCTTACTAATATTATAAAAGCAAAAGTGAGTTTGTTTATTTGTTTGTTACGTTTTTACGCCTAAATGGTTAAACCGATTTTGATGTATTTTGGTACATAGATAGATGCCCTGGAGACGGATTTAGGATTTTTTTAAGTTAGTAATGCGAGTGAAAGAATGAAGAAAAGAGGAAACTTACCTTTGCTATTACAATAAATAAGGCGGAAAGGCAAAAACTACAGGTAGCGGGTATCTGCAAATCAGGAAAGGGGAACTGTGTTACCCCGTATTTAACGCGAGCGAAGCCGCAGGCAAAAGCTAGTATATAAATAAAAAGTTATTTAAAACATGCAGCGGTAGACTGTATACCATAACATCAAGCCTGTCACCGAAGGGTTGGCAGAGTACCTAATAGTACGCCACATTTCGCCAGGTATGTTTATATCTCATGTGATAGAATAATAGTATTGCCATCAACGGGCACAAATCCAGACTCCCAGGCTGCCGAAAATTAAGAAAGAAGAAATGTTTAATGGGAAAATCCAATAACACTTTAACTGACCCGGGAATCGTACCTGGATTGCTCAGCAATCGCGCTTGCAATCATTATACCAACGAGACAGCCGCGGCCGGAACGTAAAGCAATATTGTACTAATCTCATCTTTCATACTGCTTTCAATGCCTTTTAAACGCACGCTTCTGCAGTGCGTCGGGAATGTTTGCGAATGCGCACGCTGTAGCGATCAGATGTATGCGTTCCGCGTCGCTGCTGCAGAGGGTCGGGGGCAGCTCGAACAGTCTCCTGAATGTCATTGCGGGGAAATTTGACTGCCCGTTTATGCGTGTTTTGTCGAATCTACATGTTTTACTAACATTGTTTTCTAAGTTATGTACTAATAAAATATGGATGTATAATTTCTGAAATAAAACCATTGTTATACTACTATATAATATTATAAATGCGAATGTTTGTGAGGATGGATAGATGTATAGATGTTTGTTACTCTTTCACGTCAAAACGGCCGAACGAATCCTGATGTAATTTGGCACAGAGGTAATTATAGTCTGGAATAACACATAAGAACCTTTTTGTTTTTCTATATAACTAGGCGTAGCAGCGGGCGGCAGCTAGTGCCTTATAATCTCCTCCTACATAAATAAATAGAAAGGTTTCTTAACTTAGTAACAGTTGTCAATCGCCAGGACATCCCAAGGATCGAGGAGTCGTGACTCCAAGCTCATTGTTGGCACGAACCGGTCCTAGCCATCGCCATTCGCATATTTATGCAAATGTATCGAAAGCTAATGACGATTGTTAGATTTAATTAGGTTTTCGAATACATGCGTAGGTACACAGTATGGTAATGTTTGAGCTGTATACGACATTGATCTGATAGTTGATATTGTGAAACACTAATTGCTATTGATAGGGACCTACTAATTGTTTATGTTACTGCTGCACTAAAGTCTCTATCAAGGTTTTGGCAGTCTAACTACAGTATTCTAAACCTTTTTTTACGGATGGGAAATCATTAAATAACTTTCCCCGCTGGCGGGTGTCAGACTTGTACTGACTGAAATCCACCCATGTTCCTTCTTCTGCGCATTATGTTCCGGGGCCGCGGTATCTCTTTCGAACAACCCGCAACCCCGGCAAGCGGTGGCTCTGGCAAGCCCCTCTGGTACACTACGCCTTACTTATGTATTTATTTATGAAGATATACAACACTCAATAGATAAAAATACATTCTTCTTATTAGTATATCAATATCAATAGGCGCCACTATTGGCACAGTGGCTGAGCGATCGACTGCAGCGCTGAGTGTCGCGGGTTCGATCCCTGCATGAAACAAATATTTGTATAACCTACAGGTACCTAGTTGTTTCGGGTCTCGCCAGTTACTGTGATGTGCTGGCTACACATACCAGCCAGGACACGACATTTTTAACACTACGACAGAGCCATGTAAGAGTCCATTAAAATTGTAAAGTATGACAGTACGGCTTATTTAACAATAAAATGCTTCCAGCTCTATAGTGACCTTCTAGATATAGGACGTAGACACAGTGTGTAATAACGAATTTTGAAAATCGGCCCTCAATCAACCAAATAATCGCGTTACAAACATGGAAAAAAAACAGTTGAATTGAGAACATCCTCCTTTTTTGAAGACTATTAAAAAAAACAATAAAATCCTCAGAGAGTAATATGGCCGTATTAAATGTGGGTAGTTAAATTTTTTAGACAGGGTATTAATTCTTCGTATCATATTGGCCAGTTTTAACTGGGTTTGGAGGTCAGATAGGCAGTCGCTCCATATAAAATACTGGTGTTTAGCTGCATCTGGTAAAACTGGCAGCCGACCCCAAAACACTTGGGAAAAGGCTAGGCTGATAATGACAGGGTATTAATTCATGGAGTTGCTTAGCAACTCTTGTAAGATTTTCCTGCTTTATGAGTTCCGGTCACACGAAAATGTGTTGTATCATGCCTTACAAAGGTCTCGTTTAATGTAATCCAATGTAAAGTCATAAAAACTATCAATAAAAGAAATTAGATACCAAGTTCTCATTCCAAATTTGAAATGACGTAAATTACATCACATAGGTACCCATTTTGTCGTGCAGTTAACTTTTGGAACAACAACATTGTCGCATAACTTACGCACTTAGATTAAATCAAGCCACTGTTTAGGATAACTAAAAAGCGTGGCCGGTAACTGTCAGTGTTATCTAGTTCCTAGGAATTAGCGAGCAGGGTTAGACCTAGGCGTGGTCTCAGACCATATGGTCTATTATCAGGGCTTGATAACGTGTTAAGGTTGTGATTGTATTCAACGGTTATTGAACTTAGTGTCAGTATGCTAATGCACGATTTGATTGTCAAACTAGATTTTGCACCGGTACTGCTTGCAACTTTAAGAAATTTTGTATAATCAGATCAAAAATAATGTTACTGCCAATAATTTTTTTTTCTTTTTTTTTAAATAATTATGTGCACAGAAATGATCTTGATTAAGAACTTCTTTTTATTTACACGATATATTTTTCTTTCTGCTTATCAAATATACCACTAGTGCAAGTAAACAACAAAAAAATACATGCCAAAATAAGAACCCATTATAGAATTTTTGAGCATTTTTAAATCTTTTTAACCTGGAAAATTAATGACCAGAAAATTAACTGCCGTCAGGTTAAAATTTTCTGGTAAATGTAACTTATAAATTTAAAATGATATTGCTAATCAATCTTACACTTTAATTTAATAGTTGTAAAGAAAAGCAAAACTTAAAAATTAGAAACTGTTCATAAATTAGTTTTTTAAAAGCTTTCTTGCGTTTTTTAGAAAACTTAAATTGAACTTTGATTGACTATCATGAAAGATATTAACCAAGACTTTTAAGAAAAATAGAGCATAGAATAAAAATCAGAGTAACTAATTTTTTTTTTACTGTTTATGGATTCTTTCTGTTTACTGCAGTGGACGGCAAACGCAACATTGATAATTAATGTCACAATGAAACCTAACGACTACAAATGAAATAATGCAATTGTAATCAATAGTTTCGTTTACATTTTGGAACAAAATCGTGCCAAAACAGGAAAACACAATTTTAGTATACGGAATTATAAGATTTAGTTCTGTATTTCTTGTTGAACAAAGGAATCGGATCGCGCGAGTAATGTTGCCTGACTGCATTAATAAACTCACCAAGTTTTTTGGCAAGAAACTTGTTTGCTAGAGCCGCTGTTAAAGCTTTTACGGGAGCGGTTCGCGGTCAGTTTTACACCACACGCCTATTTGAACATCGTTAAAATTGAATTTCCTATTTAAAATGCATGAAGTGCAGTGTTCCAATCGGAAATAAAACACTGAATACATGACGCGGACGCCCGCTTACACGATTTATGTCTAAAAGTCCCGATTTATATCCAAACAGGGCGCAGAAAATACAGACGAATTAAACTGTTTTTGACAATATTTAATAAAAAAATTAAGAGGTTTAAGCAGTAATTCATTTACGGTCTTAACCTATTGTGTAACGTTCTGTACGATAGGTCAAACCGACAAACAAATTGCCGGAAATATTTGAATAAGAATGGGGACATTCTCGGGCACACTAATGTGCGAGGCGGGAAGCCCGGACGGTGAGGGCGCCCTTAATATCTGTTTTATTTTTTCCGGATTTGTATGAATGAGGACAACAAACAGCGCACCCTCTATTGTGGGGATGCGGCAGCACAAAAAAACACGTTCGCGCCCAATAATATTATTTTTGGTGAGTAATTTTATGACTTTATTTGCCGTCGCATTTGTATTTCGGAACGGGATACGAGGTAATATGTAGATTAGGCACCGAATAAAAACAGAATAATTTCTGTAATGCCTTTGTCCCTAAAGCCGTTGGCAGTAAGGGTAATATCGTAGTTAATTCCAAGCCTTTGTACGGCGATTGGACACAAATACAAACGTTCATATTCCCCGTGTTGTCAACAAAACAAACTGCTAAGCGATCCGAGCTCGCAATACTGGATCGGTTACCACGTTTTCTTTCAATATTTCCCAATTTGATACGGTATTACACCCTCTCGGCGAGACAATGGAAAGTAATCGTCAGTGACAAGGGAGTGGGCTAAATTTCGTTAAAATAAAAGCGTACAGAGAGCGTAAGATATAGCGCCTACGTGGTCTCCGTGGATCCCGAGAGCTCCTACAATGGAGAATTGGAAAAAGCTTTTATAATCCGGCGCGTGACATACATGCTCAAGCGGCCATATCTTACGAACCTACCCACATAGTACGGTGGCACTCGCGAGAACCGCCCGTTATTCTTTTTTTCTTCTAACGTACTATTATGTTTCAGTGTTCAATTTAAAATTCGTGCCATAACAGGATGTTTTTGTCACAGTTTCAAATAAAGAGCATCATGACTGAGACGTATAGTACTATTAGTTGCAACGTTAAACCCATGTTTAGAAACGTATATAACTTATTTTATTATCTTATTTTATGTTTTGTAACGTAAACAATGACTTATGGTCGGGCTTACGTTGTCCTCTCATACTTAAGTACTGACGCTGTAACAACAACATTGTAAAACAAAATGATTTTAAAAGAGTAACTATGGATTTTTTTGCCGGTTTTTCTCCATAGGAAACGACCAACCCGAACCGTGTACCTTTTCTCGACGTTTTATAATTGCCCATATATATTTTTATTTCACATTGGCCAATTTGAAATAAAAATATTTTACTATTAGATTTTATCGTTGACCCTATTGGTAGAGAAAGCGTTGTATCAGATTTTGATTTTACTATGGTGTTAGTGTAAATACTAAGTTAAATGTCTTTGTCAACTTGATTTTCAGATAAATTCGAAAAGATAACATTATTCGCCATAATATTTGGATACGTTTAACTGTTGGAATTAAATTGCATTTATTGGAATTCAGTGGGGAAACTTAGGTTTAAGTCATTTTAATCAATCTATTATAAATAACTAGCTTTTGCCCGCGGCTTCGCTCGCGTTAAATTTTGGGTAACACAGTTCCCCTTGCGCCTTGTTGATTTGTAATAGCAACGCTAAGTTTTCCCTTTTCTTCCCTCTTTCTCCCTCACATCCCTCTTTTTTAAAATAAAAATTAGCTTATACCCGTCTCCTGGTTCCCAACTATCTCTGTACCAAAATTCATCAAAATCGGTTTAGCCATTAAAGCGTGAAGAGGTAACAAACAAACAAACTCACTTTCGCTTTTCTAATATTATAGTAAGGATTAATCATTTGTATCAGATTCATCTTACGATAACATCCATGTTTGTTAGTACAGTTACGACATTACAGACTAATAGTGTCATATAAATAGTTATTATAATCTGTAATACCTAAATGAACTAAATATTGTTTCAGCTAATCGCTTGGTTAAACGTGAATAAACACAATTGATGACGCAAATGATCAAAACACTATTTTTTATAATCATGTACCAGGTAGTAAGTACATACGACGACACATCAAGCGTATTTTTTAGTAGTTTTTTATTTGATAATGTTGTGTTTGTGTAATGACAAATTAGTGTTGGTTTTATTTTTATTCACAATTGATCCAAAGAGCCCTGGGCTACGGCCCAAAAAGCTCTTATATATCCGCCTCTGGTGACCATCGTAATATATCGAGTTTTTTTTTGTGCCTTTTTAAGCAGCCATGGAAAGTCTGACAGCACAACTGTGTTGTGTAGATGAGGTAGACCGGCCGTCGCTTCTTGTAAAATACTGGCATTCAGTTAGACTCGAAGCAGCTTCCAACAAAACTGGGGAAAGATTAGGCAGATGATGATAATAAAGTAGGTAGTAACAATGTTATCAAGTCTTAAAAAATATTTCTAGAACCCAATAAATTTTATTTCGATCGTACATCTTTTTAGTCAGTGAATTAGAATAAAATGAACGTAGTCAAATATAACTCACGTACGATCAAGGCAAACGCTAGGGTTGCCACATTCATCAAACTAAATAAAGAAATCTTCTGAATATTGGAAAAAGGATAAGTTATACAGAATCTGACCCGGGCGAAAGGAAAACTAGTGTGCCTAAATAAATCAAGCTCTAAGGAAAATCGGCTTTGAGGAATATTTTTAAATGTACTCATATTTTATAGCACCTATGTCGTGATGATTTCTTGAAGGAGCTCGTAGCTAAATAATAGCCGATCGTATCGATCTTTACGTTAAGCCACGCTTACCTTAGTTGATCTGTGGATGGGTGTCCACGCGTCATATACCGAGTTTCCTCCGTGCCCCGGAAAACACGTTAAGCTGTTGGTCCCGGTTGTCATTTTGTAGATCTTTCACAGTCGCTATATTAAGCAGTGCCCCGAAAGTCTGACAAACAGTCTTACTAAGGGGTATCGTATTACTCAGTACTAACTGGATTGTGGAGGTCAGATAGGCAGTCGGTTCATGTAAAATATTGCTATTGAGTTGTATCAGGTTAGATTGGGACTGACTGAAGAAAATCAGAAATGTGCATTTTTTTTAAACTTTGCCCCATTAAGAACTTCTCCTGGATCATGGGTGCGTTTACAAATATTTAAACCCACAAACAGCCCGACCTGAAACAACTAACTGTAGGTCATACAAATATTTGTTCCTTGCAAGGATCGAACCTACGACACGCAGCGCAGCAGTCGATCGCTCAGCCACTGCGCCGACTGCACCAATTGTGGAAATGTAGTTTTCAATGACCAAGGTAGCCTAATGGTGTGAGAGTCGGATTGCCAAGTCAGAGGTCTTGAGTTCGGACCCCAGACACACATGAACTTTTTAGGATGTGCGTATTGTATAATTATCACTTACGACATTGAGAATAACAGCATGCCTGAGTTATATTTCTCGACAGCAAATGATCCAAAAAAAACGACCAAGAGCGAGTCAGACTCGCGCACTGAGGGTCTCGTACACAGTTTCGGCATAAACGGCCATATCTTATAACTTAAGCAGTCTTACTCAGTCTTAGACTTAGACGTAAAGGATTACTTAATTTTACAGCACAAGGGAACTAGTGATTTAAGAATATGGTTTTAATTTCAATGTGATACCTAAACGCGTTCTTTAGGTAACAGGTTTTGACAGACAGACATCAAAGTGTTCCAATAAAGGTTCCGTATTTTTCCTTTTGAGATAAATAATGAATGGAGAATCTTAACATAATATGTGGAACAACCCACCCCGCAACCTCCGTTTACTCTGCCGATGTACAAAATAAGAGTCTAAATATTCTTGTTAAAATTTTCAAGAGGCAACCTCAGACTGTTCATGCGTAATATTCCTTGATATTCACCAGACAGAAACTCGATATCGCACCCCATTAGTCTTTTCACATTGTCGTCGTACAAGCCTACTAAAATCCAGCTTTTCACGGTATGTGAGTGTCGGTAATGGATAATGTTACTTTCGATGTGAATTTATATAACAAAAAAAACTCAAGTATTGCTCATAATTTTTTATTTGAGGTTACATTCAGCGATTTATATGGATTGTTCTATTGTTGCTTTCGCGGTTCCTTCGATTTTTCTTATTTACGTAAAGGTCTATAAAATCCCTAATAGTGACTGTTTTTTTCATCATAAAGTATGAAGCCTGCAAAAAAAGCAGAAGTTACAATGAAAGAGTAAGTACAAACAAATTAATTGACCATTAACGCATCTTTACCTTTTCGGTTGGTATTAGATTAAGATAGAGAGCATTTATTTATATAAACATGTGTAACATGTTACATAGGATATGCAAATATGGATTAAAAGGAAAGGATATGCAAAAATTGCTGGTGCAACATGTTTTGCCATTCTTGGCGTACAAAATAGTTCACAAGTCATTGTAAATAGAACTTATGACAGATTATTCATTGATATATTGTTTAAACTAATTATAAATTAAACTAAAATTATTAAACTAAACTAAACTTATAAAGAAATTAAAAAATAGCGTCAAAAAATTCGTCCTCAACGCTGTCAGTTGGCAATGTCCCCAAGAGACTGGCCGCGTTGCCACGTTGTATGGCAACGCTAAGCCTCTGGCCAAAGTAAAAGCCAGCTCTTGGGTCACGGGAAGTGTCAACCAAACGTTTTGATATTGCCTTAAAAAGGCTGTGAGCACAAGGACCCCACGGTCCCAGAGTTTCAACCCCAAACGGCTCGAAAATATAGTTCCCAATAAGGTTACTATATTTACGCCGCTTGAGGTTCTCTGCAGCCGCAGCAGCAGCGCCAGCGCAGCACGAAGAGCTAGGAAGATGGGATGGCGCAAGAGTATCGACGCACGTTGCGTCCCACACTAAAGGCCTACCCAACTTCCAAGGAAACAAAGACATACCGTCCGGTCTTTTGCCATCGTCGCGTGCCAAGCCATTGGGTTCTAAAACAGCTGGAACGCCGACGGTGACAAGAGCTCGACGGATGATGTCGTTAATATTCGCGTGCCGCGCAAAACGGCCCGCACTTCGGCTGCATGATAGGCCGTGGTGTCCAAGGCTGTTGACTACTTCACCACAATGACAGCGATGAGGAGAACAACAAGGAGCACCTAAACGTAAGGAAGCAGCGAGGCGGAAAGTAGTGTCGTCGAACAAAGTGCCTATGCTCGACGACGGTAGTGCGTAAAGCCAAAGACCCGACTCCCACTTGCCCACAGCCAAAAGGCGCGCACGCTCAGCAGTAGTAGCAGACGTGTTCAGTAGATTATTCTGAACTACTCTGCAGAGCGGCTCGTCCCACTGTCTCTGGAAAAATGGTTTGTCGGGTTGTTCAGTGTTCGGGCAAGCGACTTTCCAAGCATCCTTAGCCTCGGAGAAGCATGGTACATCAAAATCAATCAGTGTGGAAGCCAGGATATTCCTGATTAATTTCTCAGTACCGTGGACCGAGGATAAGAAAGCTGGTAGACTAATACTAGAAATTTTGCGGACGCCGAGTCCTCCCAAACGAATGGGAAGAGTGGCTTGAGCCCAAGCTCGGTCGTCCAGAGCCACATTTAAAATTAAAGATAAGGTATGTCTGATAATTTGATCCATTTTATCCAAAAGATTAGTGTGCTTCCATAATGGGGAAGCACGTAGGAAATATGTTAATTTAGGGCCAAAACAGCAGTAACGAATTATAGTAATAGCCGAATGCATGTTAATTTGGAGCAATCTTTCTGAGACATCATTAAATTTTTGGATTTTTTCATCGATAAAATCTCGAAAGGAATTCTCGAAGATAGGAGACCCAAGGAGACGAAGAGAACTTTTGTCAATAATTTTGATGTCAGGGGCTATTGTGTTGAATTTGGATAAAAATTGTAAATTATAAAATAAATTATAGTCAAAAAACAATTAATTCAATATAGGTAGTTATACCTACATCATTATAGTTAATACAAAAAAAAGTTACAAATAAATTATAAACAAAAACAATAACATTAATCGACTAAAAAAAGAATCATAACATTAATTAAACAAAAATCAAGGCATCCTGAAAGCATTATTTTACTGAATACAAGACGTTGAATTGAATGAAGGCTCTTTGCGTTTACCGTATACAGGATATGCGCCTACCAACTTGCTAATCTCAGAAATCCAGATTCTTAATAAGAGTTAAAAATGTAAAATTACCTAAGTATCGGACAATGAGTTCTTCAAGCGAGCGAAGAACTTAAGACGGACTTTGTTTGCATCGTACCTTTAACGAACTGCCAAGCTGACTAAAGTTATTAATTATTCCATAGTGAGGCCTTACTTTCTTGACAGCTTCTATATAAGCCTAAGTAAGTTGTCAGCACAGAAAATGCTTATAAATATTCTAAAAGACAGTTTAGACATTTTTCGATACTTTCAGCTATGAATTAATTAAGAGGAATATTAATTTTAGAGCGTCCGATGAAAATTAAATTTTTGTTACTGTATAAACTTCAATTTGTTTTTTATTTGAATAGAAAAAGATGCTGGCAGCTTTGTTCTATGTTCTAATGTAGACTTACGCTTTATCAAAATGCCTGAAGATTTGTGTGATCAAATATATATAATAGAGAGTTTCTTGTCGGTTCTTCTCGATTGGAAACAACCAACCCAAACCGATCTCTCGACGTTGTATAAGTGCCCATATAGGCCTAGGTGAAATAAAAATATTTTGATTTGATTTGAATACTAGCCTATATATAGCTATCCCACTGCTGGGCAAATGCCCCTTCTCATACAGAGAAGACACAAGCATTCATCACCACGCTTTGCTCAATGGGTCGGGTTGGAGATTTCAGTCTTATATTAATTATAAGGCCAGGTTTCCTTACGATGTTTTCCTCCACCGATGTCTGTGATGTCATAAGTCAAGGTATAATATGAATGAAAAAAGATACTTTGGTACTTGCCCGGAATTGAACCCACAACCTTATGCACGAGTCGAGGCACTCAACCTCTGGGCATTCACAAAATAAATAAACTATTAAAATATCTAAAGTTACCTAAATGACAAAACAGTGTATAAGAATGCTCTCGACAGCAGTAATCTTGTGGAAGTTTGCTGAATACTAAGTATTTGTCTACGTGCTTTAGTTCCAGTTTTCCCTATAATGTTAAATGTACGACAAATATTTGTTATATTTAGCGGTTTTAGGAAAAATACCGTGAAAATAGTTAATGTAACGATGCGTGCATAGGTACATACCTACTTACTAATATTATTATTTTTTGTTTTTTACTTCTTCTTGACCGAATCAATTTAAAAAGAATTTTGGTACAGAGATAGTTGGAACCCTGGAGACGGACATAGGCTACTTTTATAAGTGATGTAAGAGGGAAAATGGGGAAAGAAAGAAAACCTTTTTTTCGATCATCACGCAGTTTAAAGTTTGCGTTAGTCCAAAGTAACTATGCCACGGGGACGAAGTCGCGGTCAGAAGCTAGTACGTTCACAAACTAACGCCTTTTTCCCAAGGGGGTAGGCCGAAATCACAGAACGCCACCTGCTACGATCCTTGCTCACAAATTTTGCTTTTTCCACGTTCAAACATCTGGTCACAATGTGTATTATTTAAATAATAATAAAGTTTTGTAGCAGAATTATTTAGCAATAAACCGTTATTTGAGTAATAAAACACCCTTTGCTTAAATAAATAAAACAACTTTTGCAATAAAACTACAAATTAGTTCGGATTTAGAAAGTAATGTTTCATTTGGGAAATTTAGCACTAATATATATCAGTAATATGAGCTGTGATAACACGTTTGGGACTAAAAGAAAAAGTTAATATAACTTCTGCCAATTTGAACAGCGAATAACTCTTTCTACACTTATTTACTCTGAGATTCATGTTATATAGAGTTCATTTTAGGTTCAAAATTGATATAGTTAGGTACCTACCCACTGAAATAGCTAAAACTAAATACTACCACAATATTTCGACGCCAATAAAAAACAGGTTCAATTTTATAAAATAAAAATCCATGCCAGAGGCCATGAGCGAGTCAGACTCGCGTACCGAGGGTTCCGTACAAAGCTGTGACATAAACAGTAGCGTAGACTAATAGGGTTCCTTTTTTCGCAGCTGCATGGATCTACATACCTAAGTATAAGGTGTTGGACTCCAGTACACTGACTTTCTCGTCACACTCATCATACCAGACTACATTTTAAATTAACGCGCCACACCGACAACTGACGAAAGTGGGAGTCGCGTTACTTTGGTTGGTACAACCCGTTATTATGAATATAAGACAAGCAATAAATAATAGATTAGGTTTACATATTCGATTTATCGTTATATAATATTTCAGGAATTAATTAAACATTATTATGAATATAAATTATATTTTAAAATGAAGTGATAATACGGAAACATATCAAAAGGAACGCCATCTAGTGGTCAATGGCATAAGATGACAGTCGTACCAACTTAATAGGACCGTCATCGCAACTACTTATATTATTGGCCACAATGACTAACAAAAATATAAAAGTAATAAATTAACTTATTTTCTACATTATTCTAACAATAGTTTTAATTTTAACTCGATACTTACTCCACCCGTTCTCGAGATACTTAAAGAGTTTTGACAAACAAAAAAAAACAGACGGATAACTTAATCAAGGATTCTATAAGGGTTCTGTTTATTCTCATTTAGGTAGGGAACCCTAAAAATTAACATTGCAATGAATAACGCTCCAACTTATTAAAGCAATCCCGTCGGAATACTTGAGTGCAGCTCCTTAATATTTTACTATCATCCGAGTCATAATACGAATTAACCCCAGCAGTACCAAGTTTCCTTCACACGAATTTTCAAAGTTCATTTTCATTCAAAATTACTGGCAATTTGCAAGCGGTAATTCTCCGCGAACTTTGATAGTTCCCAAAATAGTTTTTCATACAATTGCGTGTAGTTAAAAACTTGGACCGTTTAACAAACCGAATAATTTACAAGCTTTGTCTTACTATTAAACAAGGATGTTGTAGTATTATGTCTGTCTGTAAAAGAAAACTGTCTGTCCATGTCTAAATTTGAATTAAGAGATAATTTAGTAGGTAATACAGTTTTTACTAGTACAGGGACCAGAGTGTATCAGTTCCGTGTTATCAACTATAAAAAAAGTATATAAGTATACAAATCAAACAAACATTGTAGTCACATATAACATATAGTAATAAATTTTATTACTGTTTTCAATTCTCATTTTTTTAACTATGTGTTTGTTTATGTTTTCGAGCGTATGGCACTCGTGGGCAACAGCTGAAAATCAGCTTCAGGTAGCGGCCTTGTGTTATGCTGTTATGCTGAGCTAAGGCCCATTTGGAATTATTTATTTTATTTTGTTAAGGTGTTCCTGTTTTTTTTTGTTTTTAATAATGCTGAATAAACGCAATTTTCTTTCTTATCCACTGCATATTTGTAACCTGAAACCTGACCTGTGAATTGTGCAATTTTGTTACTTTGGTTTGAATAAAGTAGTTTTTTTTATTAAGTTTCAAATACATAACCATAAAAATGTATCTCTCTGAAACTGAAAGCCCACCCCAACATTATTGAGAAAAAAGCTAGGCTTGGATGGAAGCTTCCCAATAGAAAATGTGTGTGAAATTAATTCTTACAAACTAGCACTAATAAAAATGGGAATGCATGTTCATTAGTAGTTTCAGGTTCAGCATTATTTTGTCCCATAGATTTGTGACTACAGCATGGTTATTTTAACAATATTTTACCTTTAAAATTAAAAAGAACCGTACTAACCAGCCGCCGCGGGAGACGCTCCGGGCGTCGGGTGCCGCGACCGCGACGAGTCGCGGCCACCGTAGGCACCTAGGCACGGGTCTGTCAGCGGTGAGCAATGGGTCTCACCGTCTCACCGTCCGACCATCCAGTGAAGACAGCCCGTGTCGACGGCATTTTTTCTTCCACACGCACTTCAAAGAGATGTCAGCAAAGCAAATAGGGGCCTACCAGGGCCAGTGCCTGCTGGGGTTGTGGGTTGTTTGAAAGAGATACCGGAACACACAGGGCAAAAGAAGAAACATGGGTAAGTTTTAGTCAATAAAGTCTAAAACTCCCTCCTGCTCCGCCCAGAGCGGGGGAAATTATTTGATCATTTCACATCACTAAAAAAAGAACAATTCTTTGTAAATAATATTATGTTCAAAACAGCAGACCTAATCTGTCTACGAAGATAATAGTAATAGCTATTGCATTACTCCTAAGTACTAATTAACATTCAATTTCACAGTACCAGGCTATCATTAGATAAGAGGGTATCGGCAATATTGATCGGTCTAATCCCAAAGTAGTTAGAATTAATAGACAATTTAATGCTATGCTTTTGTTGTTATCTACTTCAATTTTGCCTTAAGTGCCGCTTATGATAAGTCTGAAAATTAACCGAGTAGGTACTTATTCGAGCTATCGGAATCAATCTTGAATTAAATTGATTAAGTAGCTATCGATCTAATGGGTGAACAAAGCCTGTAATCATAGTATGAGACTCGTTAATCTTACGAAAGTTGAATCGATTGTTATTATAACCAATGTTTTTGGTCCTAATAAATAATCGAGATGAATTTTATGATTACAAAAGGCACGATGTCTTTCTTATATATAGGCAGCAAACAAGACAATCACATTGAAAAACTATTTAAGACTCGTTCCAACTTTTCATATTATAAGTCTTTAACTAAACTTTGCTTTAAAATAAATTGGGAACAGAAAATCACAATGTCTTGAAAGTTTTCCATCGTTCACGATGTCTTAGAAATAAAAGGTCGGAGTCACTCAAAAGTTACGCCCCTACAGTCCGGACTTTTCTCTATAAATAATAAGGGTCAAGTTGGGAACTTTAGTTATAGCAAGTGTTGCTAAACACCCGACCATATATCACGGCTCTCAGTTGTACATAAATAAACTGGAATAAACTAGTTACTCAACAACCAAATATCGCGGAGAATACAAGAGAGTTTTCGTACACGTAAGTGCGTTCGTACATAATATTATACGTACAGAGAGTGGCAGTTATTTGTCGCTTCAAATGGCGGAATTTTAATATAGGCACACACTTCCCGGTGGCTTCCCCTGTCATGTAACATTTATGACATTATTACACCGACGTGTGCCCTTATTATAAAACAAACGCAAACAATTCGGCGTGTTTTACATAATCTCTCCAAATTGGATGGATATTCCTCGGCAACGTGAGCCTGCTAAAGGCGTTATATCGAACGTAGATTGTGCACGAATGTTTATGAAAGCGCCAGCGCAGAGATTTATTGTTTTAACGATATTATTTATTCTGGAATTACCTTTTTTTGGTCGACTTATTATTTAAATAAGGGAAACTCCTTACCTTTCCATTCCTTACATAAAAAAACAATTCTTTGAACTTTCACACACATTTCCAAATTTTACTTTTTATTTCCTTGTTATTTTGACACACAAAATCAACACGTCAGCGAGACGCTAAATGGTTCTGCAAAAGAAGTACAAACAATAAGAGAACATAAATTACGATTGTTTGAACATTTTTAAAGGTACGCGTGCTACAAAACCGTTTAATACTTAAGAGTAAAGTTGTCGCCTTTGAAATACAAGAACCACCTTCACAGCGACCGAGCTCTTTGAAGATCACGTAATGATCTTGTAATAAGATATTTTTATGTATTATTATAGAAGACATACGAGTCTGCGACCTTAGAAAGTTTTTAGAAATTTTAGTTGAAGATGAAATAAAGTGCTAACTCAAGGATATCAAAACTCTCTGTCTAAGTTTAGAAACACCACAAAACGCGAGCAACAGAAGCTCTCAATTATTGCTATTAAAATCTTTTGCAATAAACAAAGAACAACAAACAATTGACACCAACGAATCAAAATTTCGGATAAATTAGTTATTCTAAGTGACCATATAACACAAACAAAATTGAGCACTAGTTTTGCCAAACCAGCAAGTTTTAGCAGTCAATATTGATAACATAATGTATTCATTATACAGCAAGTTCACTTTTCCGTTATGGTACTGCCGGGTAATTGGATCTCACCACAAACCGTCCATTTTCGGCCTTTTCCGGCTAATAAATGGCAGTAAAAATTAAATTTTCAATGAAAATACAGCATCGATAAAATCACGGAGCTCTGCTCGTATCATACGTCGAAATTATGTTAAACCAATGGAAATTCAAAAGCAAATGACCGGCTGCCTCTAACGAGAGCGCTATGTGAATATTGGCGGAGTTTCTGAAGCAGTGAGTCCCAAAGTGAGTAAGACCGGGTTTATGGTTGAACCAGTAGTTGAAGTAGTAGTAGTATGCATGTAGCAAGCGGAATGAGGTATTCATTGACGCCGCTGAATAAAAGAAGCGTTAAAAACCGCAGAACTAATCTTCTAAATGCTAATTATTGCATTTAGAAAATTAAATTGAAAGTTTTATTTAAGATAAAAACCGGTATGCGTTTGAGTGATAACACAAATGGACAAATAGTGGCCTAACTCTCATCCTTTTTTAGTAAACATTTGTTTTCAGTAATGGGCTGCAATTTTTTTTTAAGCTATTGCATAGCTTCTATCGCGGCCTTAAGCATGGAGACCGAATCCAGAAATTTCGTAACGAAAAAACCTAAAACTTTCATTGCGAATACGGTCAGTTATTTCAATTACGATTCCAATGTTGTATTTGCGTGTTTGGTAGAGAATTGGATAGTCAATTGACATTACGCTGGATCAAACCCAAGCTTTTGTTTTTCTTTTTGCGACTTCTTTTCATTGGAAGTACTTTTTAAATATTATATTTAGATTTTTTTTATTTGTTGCACAAGTTTTTTTTATTTGTTGCATAAGTTGATAAAAAAATGCTATGCGCTTTACCGCGGCAGACCCCGAGTGCCACACGTATTTTTATTTTTCGTTTGGGATTTCATCAAATCGACTCTCCTACTAGGCGGAGCAGCAGGGATATCAGACTAAAACCAATTAATGTTTCTTCTTTTACCCTTTGTGTTTCATATTTTACATAGATATTTTTATTGAACGTAGGCGCTCACTAAGACAGGATTTTGCAAAATTACAAAGGTGGTAAAGCATAGGGGCTAAATTTGTTTGGGAGAACGCCTCTCCTTTTCAAAAGAAAGACTAACTGGAGTAATCCTAAAACTGTCATAACAATAGACTACACAAAACTTTGAGATCCGTGACCAAACATGGCGGACTCAGTGCGGTTTCTATTATTAGATTATGGTGCATACATTTTTGTAATCAGACATATCACTTTGAGATGCATCCCCAGCAGTATAGCAGTTCATCGAATTAGCCGTCGCCGGCGGATGTCGGCGTGTTCCTAGCTTTTGGTTTATTAACTTTTCGGGCGTTTTATACTGAGTAGTTCCTTTTTCGCTTTTAGTTCTTAATTGTTTGCTTTCGTAGGTGCAGTGTGGGGTAGGTTAATAGGTAAAGCAAATGCTTTAGTACCCATTCCTAAAATAGTATCTTTTAGTAACTGTAGTACACTAAATATTATCCATTTTTCTAGTAATAAAACAAACTGAATTTATGCATATGGAATCGAAATAAAGAATTAAAACTCAAATAAATATTTTTAACAAGGTAAATACTTTTACTAATTGAGGTTTGACAACTGAAAAAATATCCCCCTGTTCCCAACACCAACACACCTGCACGTACACACCAACAAATTTTATTCTGTCCACCACAGTCTGACATCAATGCAATATATACAAGTTTAGAACAGTCCGGAGTACTATCGATGTCGTTGACAAGTCATTCACCTGCACAGCTCTAGCGATGTTTTTAAAATTGTGTACTCACCTCTATATTGAAATTTACAAGACTATAATGCTGTAGACGAGCTTCAAATAAATACTATGGATAAGCTGATGGTAGAGAAAACGGCTAACGTGTGAATTATTTCGTGTAAAGGGTAACTTTAGCAGTATTTTCGTTTTATTTGTCGTTGTATTTTTGCAGCAGACGGGTCATTATTGCTTGACTGGTCGATAGTGGAGGTTATTTTAGATCTAGATGATATTAGTTATTAGTTCGTAGTATTAGTATTTAGGTTTTCGTAAACACTGTGCAATATCATACGCACTATAACTATGCACTACACGTAACGTTGCGTAAAAAGCCCTCATACGAAGTTGAACTGGGATGGTCACATCTGCCGTATTTCCAATGAACTGCAACCCAAAGTAATCATTATGTGACACCCCGGCACAGTCAGCAGGTGACACCACGGAGAAGACTGCCAGAAAACCAACGACCAATGGCACAAATAGCCTTCGTTCAACGGCGCGTTGGTGTTCCACGCGCGGCCTCAAAGAGATGTCAGCAAAGCAAAAGAGCCTGCCCTGCGGTTGTGGGTTGTTTAAAGGAGATACCGTGGCTCTGGAACATAAAGGGCAATAGAAGGAACACGACACTCCTCCCCACTCCGTCCAGAGCGGGGGAAGTCAATTGATGATTACCCATCCGTCAAAAAAAGCCCTCACTCAAAAAAACGAGAAGTCTTAAGAAGACTCCTATAGACATTCGGTATCAGGTGTACGTATTACGATGTTAATGATAAAAAAATCATTATCATCATTAGCAATACGAACAATACCTCATAGACAACACTGTTACATAAATAGTTAAGTAAATAATGAGAACCTAAATAGCGAGCACTACATTTTAAGCACCAACATATTCGTTTGGTACTTTAGACAGATGGTAGGTACTTATTTATTCCAAGCTGCTACCTACGTCAGTCACTACCCTACCCAGTTCAGGCTATGTCGGCTTTACGATCTGAAGTCACCGCCACTTAAGCAGGGGACCCTTAAGTTTGATGTTTTAGCAAGTAACACCCAAAATTAAGGGCAGTCGATGAAGGTTTATCGTCCTCTTAAGTGGTTCGTCTTAAGGATTAGACTGCATTAAACGCGATTGAGACAGTACCTAATAAAGGTTGGGTATGAAGAAGCGAGTGTTCATGACTGAATTTCGGGTGTGTGTATTTAAATATCACACGTTTTATACTGACTAATACTCGCGGCTTCACTTGCTTGGTTTTACCGAATAATTATCTTTTGTTCAAATGAATATAACAAAAATACGATACTGTTGGCGCAGTGGTTGAGCGATCGACTCCTGCGCTGTGTGTCGCGGGTTCAATCCCCGCACGGAACAAATATTTGTATGACCTGCAGATAGTTGTTTCGGGTCTGGGTGTTTGTGTATGTGTGTATAAATGTTTGTAAACGCACCCACGATACAGGAGAAATTTCTAGTGTGGCGCAACGTTTTTTTTTAAAAAAAAAAGTCGTCTGGTATAGGACTTATTAGCAAATAAAATCATTTAATCATATTGCGTTCAAAGCTTTCATTGTATTGTATCATCAATAAGGTTCCCAAGACGCGGACGTCGCCAATAAAATTAATAGTTACAATGTTCTTCGTCAGTTGAAGTCGTAGATAGACAAGTTTTATTAGTATTAATTTTCTTTATGCTGATTTAATCAACAATAAACGATATAATTGTGTGTGGATTTTTTGAGATATGCGTGAACGCAGGTACAGACGCACACGATTTTGCCTCACTCTTGTGCATATTAAACTTTCGAAACCCTCTTTCTTTTTCACTCTTGTCGACCATCGCCAAAATATCTTTGTAGATCTATCTAAAAAAAAATAAGTTAGTAGGTATCGTTTTTTAAAGATGGCGGTGGTATTGGAGGATCATATTGATTATATATCATTATGGTACGTTAAATACTAATTATTTAATTATTTGGTAGTCTGTCTTCAACGTTACTTATTAAGATATTGCACCCAATTCATGTAAGGAAAAGTATCAGAAATGCAATATCTGACTAAAATCTCACGGAAAAATTTAAGGATGGCACATAAACAAAAAAAAATATTAAAAAAGAATTAGTTCTATAATTATGAAGCAAGGAACCATTAACTACAAATAATTAAAACTTATATTGTACAGAAAATAGAGTGCATTTTCATTTCGTTCACCATTTACTAGCCATTGGGTTGCTCGTAAAACAAGTGAGCTTTAAACCTAAATATTCCTACTTCGTTGTCTGAAAGCGAAGTAAATTAAAAAAGTGGCCTAGCTCGAGTTTTACTGCCGGAGCGTGCGAAAGGTTTTTAAATTAAAATATTTTATTAGACGTGACAAATCCATCGATGGCAAATACCAAAAAAAAAAAATGCAGTTTTGTCTTCTGCACCTAATCATCTGATGGTCTATTATGTATTATGTCTATTATTTAGAATACCAGTATTCTTGATTTGTTTATTGCTAAGATTTAAAAAAAAATCGTGACAAAGACGAAAAAAACCAACCAAATGCAAGTCTGACTCGCGCACCTAGAGTTCCGTACAAACTTGCGACCTAAATGACCATATCTATTGAATACACAGACGTAGGAGGTTGATTATATCACAACTCTAAGGGACTATAGACTGTTTTTTTTTACTTGATACCTCCAAGAATCCCGAAATCAAGGTTATTTACAGGCAAACAGACAGACGGACCACAAAGTGATTTTAAAAAGGTTCAGTTTTTCCTTATGAGCTACCAAACCCTATAAAACAATACATCAAAGTAAAATATAATGACAGGCTTTTAAAATGCACAACCCTAAAACGTCTACTAAAAAAAAAGATTCTCCACTAAAGTACTTACGGTACAGTAAAAAATATTTCGTAATGGACGCATTTAAAAATGTAGCGCACGTTTAGTGGGAAGATAGTTGGAGTTGAAATTTTCTTTTCGAGAGGGAAAATTTTCACTCTCGCCTCCTCATTAGTGCAGGGAGGCTTTTGAGAGCGCGCATCTCGCTTTGCAACTGCAATTCACGTTTGCGCACGTCTCCTATGTACCGGTCTACTTTATATTTATTATGGTTTAGCAAAAATCGACAAGCGTGGATGTACTTTTAGGTAGATTTATCCGTGGTTTGGGATTTATTTTCAGTAATATTATTTACTAATTGATTAAATTGGTGTTTGGGGCTTTGCGCCGTGATTCGTGTTTTGGTTGCAATATTTTGGCCGTGATAGAAAAAACTTGAATAAATGTATACTCAATTAAAGTGGATTATTGGAATAATGTGTGGCGGTGCCTTTGGAACACCAGTCAGTTAATGCAACAGTCTATTAGAAAATGTTTAATACAATCACAGAATATGGCTGTCAGATATTAGAAGTTAGTGTTGTCAACATGTAAAAGAGAGACGAAAAAATCTACGGGCAGTCATTTTTTATCAAAACCTTAAAAAACTTTGAGAATAAATGACATCATTATCTACTTAGCCTTTTCCCAACTATATGGGGGCAGCTGCCAGTGCATCCGGATGCAGCTGAATACCAGTATTTTACATGAAGTGACTGCCTATCTGACCTCGACAAACCCAGTTGGTACTGGGTAATACGCCTGGGTAGTATAATAATAATAATAATAAAAAACTGCTGTCAACTCGTCAACGTCAGTCTCGTGCTAACAAAAATAATTTTAATACATATTTCTCACTTTTAACACTTCAATCATCAAAACTTGTTCATAAAATATCTCCATATAGAAATATTAATGTTATCTGGAATCTGGAATTAATAAAGTGAAATTTTACAATAAGCAATACCTAATGACACCATGGCAGACATACGTCACATGCGCTGTCAAAATAAAAAACCTGTAAATGCATGAAGATGATTACAAGATCAGCAGCTCGCCGTGATGCACGCCTTCCACCTCCGGGCCCGTCGCTCAGCTCCGCCTCGCCGCCGCCGGAACCCAGCCTCGCCGTGAGCGCTGTGACACCGGCCGTGGCAGCTGCGTCGAGCTCGAGCGACGAGTATTTTTCCCCGCCCACGACGCCACCACCTGCTCGTCGACGGGGAGGACGCCGGCCGCCGGACGGTTTCGGACTTCGAGGCCCACCGGCCTCTGATAGGGTCCCAGCTCCCGGCGGAAGTGTGCAGCGCATGCGATGGACTAGTTCCATCAATGAAAACGTCATGCGCTCATACTATGGGGCTACAGAGGGGGGAAACAACCTGACCGCGTACCGTGTTCGGATGCTCTCTCTGTTTCAGGTGCTTGAGCCAGCTGTCAACGTGTCGGCGCAACGACTGTCGGATCAGGTGCGGGTTATCCAGCGTAATCGTATGTTGGATGACACCGTACTTGATCGCTTACGAACTGAAATACAGAGTAGCCAGGTCATTACCTCTTCGTCGCAGGCTGTGGTACCACCACAACCCCACCAACTAACGATTCGCGCTAACGAGGTAAGTAATGACATGGCTACTAATGTAAGTACCCAGTGCAGTGAGGAAATGAGGAGTACTTTTGAGGGTGCGATTCGAGATTATCGGTACATGTCACCCGAACTTAGACCACGCTTACCTCGTTTGCCCATGCATAATAAAAATAGGGCGCTGGTGGCTGCTCTGGATTCGCAGTTGGCAAACCATTTTGACAACTGCGACGACCTCACTGATGCTCACTCAATCCTGTATTGTGCGGCTGTAGCGGTGTGTCGTGTAGCTCACGTCAAATTTCCTGATGACAGAGCTACACGACCGAAACCAGCTATACCATTTTGGCAGTGCAGGATTGAGCGGCGTATTGGTGTGGCCAGAGCACTCATTGGCAAACTTACCTGTTTCAGGGAGGGTAACACACGACCTCGAGTGATGCGCTTTGTGAGGCGGGCATTTGTAGGGACTGATATAAGTCCTCCAGACTATATGTCCCGCATCACAGAGCGCATCGACTTCCTGAAACAGAAAGTGTATGCATGGGCAAACCGTATTCGTAGGTATAAGCGGCGGGTGGAACGGTACACTCAGAATCGCACATTCCAAAGTGATGAAAGGTGGGTGTATAGAGCATGGGAGCGACCGGACCAAGGTGTGTCTGACACGCGCCTACCGGATGATGACGCCATGTGTTTGTTTTGGCGCAGCATCTGGTCGGTGCCTGTCAGTCATACCGAAGGTGAATGGACTCGGGAAGTCGAACGAGCATGCGATCCAATACCAGAAATGGGGGCCCTAACAATCAGCCCCCAAGATGTAGCTTGTGCGGTCCGTCCGTTGCCTAACTGGAAATCTCCAGGGCCGGACGGACTGCACAACTTCTGGATAAAGTGGATCCAGAGGTCGCACGTTCGTTTGGCGGCCCTATTCCAGACGGCCTTAGAGTCAGGGTCGTTACCTATGTTTCTGACAACTGGTATAACCCACCTGCTCCATAAATCGGGTAGTACGGCGGAACCCAAAAATTATAGACCAATTACGTGTCTTCCGACACTTTATAAAGTTTTTACATCCATTTTGAGAGCTAAAATCACCAAACACATTGATGACAATTCAATCATGTCTGCTTCTCAAAATGGATGTAGGAACGGGTCCCGCGGTACTAAGGAGCTGCTCCTCATTGATATGGCCATTAGTCAACAGGTTCGCCGTTCTCGAAGGCATCTGTCGACATGTTGGATAGACTATAAGAAGGCCTATGACTCCGTGCCACATACATGGCTCATGAGGGTGCTAGAGATGTATAAAATTGATGCAACTCTCCGCACCTTCCTGAGCTCGTGTATGAGGCAATGGAGTACGGTCCTTCGCTATCCAGGATGTCGGCAGATTCAGAGGAATAGTGAACCGATAAGGATAGAGCGAGGTATATTCCAGGGCGATAGTTTGAGTCCACTTTGGTTCTGCTTAGCCTTGAATCCTCTAAGCAAGCTGCTGGAGAATTCAGGTCTGGGCTATCGATTGAGGAGAGGTGGTCAGGTTATATCTCACCTTCTTTACATGGATGACCTGAAACTTTTTGCCCCCAACGATTTGCAGCTGATGGAGCTACTGAAGGTAACTGAAACTTTCAGTAGCGCTATCAGGATGGAATTTGGTGTGGACAAATGTGCGGTCATGCATGTAAAGCGAGGGGAAATTGTGGAGTCTGTGGGAACCCAGCTCTCTGATTCCATAAACCTTAGATCCCTCTCAGCAACCGAAACCTACAAGTATTTGGGGATGTCGGAAGCGCTGGGCATCAATGTTGCTGACATGAAGCAATCGTTGAAGGAGCGCTTCTTTGGCCGCCTGAGAAAAGTATTTAATAGTCTTTTATCAGGCGGAAACAAGGTGCGTGCTTTCAACGGTTGGGTCATGCCGGTTTTGATGTACTCTTTCGGCATACTCAAATGGACTCAAACAGAACTGGACGCCCTGGATAGGAAGGTCCGTACATTGTTAACAGCATTTCGTATGCATCACCCACGTTCCTCGGTTATGAGACTGTATATCCCGCGGAGTTGTGGAGGTCGAGGCTTTTTAAACGCCAAGACTCTCCACAATCGCGAGATATGCAGTCTCAGGGAATATTTCCTAGAAAAAGACGTGGGAATGCATCGGGATGTGGTTGCAGTGGACAAAGGCCTCACCCCGCTCTCCTTGGCTAAAGAGAACTGGCGCAAACCTGTAGTGCTTGACACTAACGACCGCAAGGAGGTATGGCAGAGTAAGGAGCTTCACGGACGCTTTTTCCGGGTCCTACATGGACCCGATGTAGATCAATCAGCGTCCGTAGCCTGGTTACGTTCCGGGGACCTCTTTGGAGAAACCGAAGGTTTTGTCTGTGCAATCATGGATGAAGTTATGATGACGAATATATACCGGAGATTTATTGTGAAGGACGGCACGGTTGACATATGTCGGGCATGCCACCGTCCGGGTGAATCAATTCGTCACATTATCTCTGGTTGTTCTCGCCTTGCTAACGGAGAGTACTTGCACAGACACAACCTTGTAGCCAGGATTATCCATCAGCAACTTGCTCTTAAATACAACCTTGTGGAATCGGAAGTGCCGTACTATAGGTATGTGCCCGACCCAGTTCTCGAACATGGCAATATCACATTGTACTGGGATCGATCGATCATCACTGACAGGAGTATTGTTGCAAATAAACCTGATATAGTGGTGGTGGATCGATCAGAGCGGCGCGCAATGATTGTTGACATAACGGTCCCACATGACGAGAACCTTGTGAAAGCCGAAAAAGATAAACAAATCAAGTATATTGACTTGGCTCGCGAGGTTGTCGATATGTGGGACGTGGACTCAGCGATCATTGTGCCGATAGTCGTTACAGCCAATGGCTTAATTGCCAAGAGCCTCGACCAACACCTGAGAAGGCTCTCGTTAGACAGCTGGATCAAGGGCTTGATACAGAAAGCGGTACTCCTGGACACGGCTCGTATTGTTAGGAGGTTCCTTTCTCTGGAGCCCTGACTGCCGGTAGCTTGGACCCTGTTCCCGATACCGGTGGGCTACTATTTTTATATTTTTAAATGTTTTTTTTTTGTTTTGCTAAGAAATATGTAAAAATATAAAAATATGTAAACAAATAAATAAATGTCATAATAATAATAATATCTGTGGCCCGACTGTCAAATTGACGTGACGTTTTTCATCTCCGAAAATTTTTCTATTTAATTTAATAACAATAATTTTACGCAAGAACGAAGACAAATCAATTAAAATTAACATTAAAAAGCAATAGAATAAAAAAAAAATACAAAATGAAACGAAACGAACGAAATTTTAAGAAACATAAAGTTGCTTATACGTCAACCGCCACATGCTAACAAGACGCCGGGCCCAAATACAGCAGGCACTCCCACCATCTCCGGACTCGCCGCTCAGCTCCGCCTCGCAGCCGCCGGGATGCGCTACACGTGTGAGCGCCGTGTCGCCGGTCGCTGCAGTTGCGTCGAGCTCGAGTGACGAGTTTTTCTCCCCGCCATCGTCGCCACCACCACCAACACGACAACGACGAGGAAGAGGACGGCCACCAGCGGGCTTGGGATCTAGGGGCCAACAGGCTCCGATCAGGGTCCCCGCTGCCGGTGGAAATGTGTCGCGCATGCGATGGACTTCGTTTATCAACGCGAATGTCATGCGCGCATATTATGGGTCTACAGAGGGGGGAACTAACCTCACTGCGTACCGTGTTAGGATGCTGTCTCTGTTCCAGGACCTAGAGCCAACCATCAACGTTTCGGCCCAACGACTGTCGGATCAGGTGCGGGTCATCCAACGCAATCACTTGTTGGACGATGCTGCGCTTGATAGGCTGCGCTCAGAAGTACTTAACAACCGTGTCATCTTGACTACGCCACAAACCGCGTTGCAAGCGACAGCAATTAGTGTGACGCAGCCGCGGTCCAACCTCGCTGTTGTAGAGGAAGATGATAGGGTTGCTACGGTAAGTAGCCAGTGCAACGACCGATTGAGGAGCGCACTGGAGGATGCGCTTCGCGACTATCGATCCACTCCAGCCGAACTTAGGCCCCGATTACCACGGTTACCCATGCATAAGAAAAATAGGGCGCTGGTGTGTGCCCTGGACTCGCAGCTCAAGAATTTATTTGAGAGTAGCGAGAATCTCGTTGATACACACTCGATCCTGTATTGTGGGGCTGTTGCGGTATGTCGTGTAGCTAACGTCAAATTTCCAAATTGTGACGTAGCTACTCGATCAAAACCATCCGTACCAGCCTGGCAGTGCAGGATCGAGCGGCGTATCGATGAGGCCAGGGTACTCATCGGTAAACTAAACTGCTTCAGGGAGGGTAATACAAGACCACGTGTGATGCGCTTTGTGAGACGGGCATTCTCGGGGACTGGAATCAGTCCTCAAGAATACATGTCTCGTACCACAGAGCGCATCGACTTCCTGAAGCAGAAAGTTTATGCATGGGCAAACCGTATTCGGCGGTATAAGCGGCGGGTTGATCGGTATTCGCAGAATCGCATGTTCCGGAGCGATGAGAGGTGGGTATACAGAGCTTGGGAGCGACCCGAACAAAGTGTGACTGACGTGTGCCGCCCGGATGATGTAGCCACAAGTTCTTTCTGGCACAGCATCTGGTCGGTGCCCGTCTGTCATACTGAGGCTGACTGGATGCGTGATATCGAGCGAGTGTGTGAAACTATACCAGAGATGGAGCCAATTTTAATTACACCATCAGACATAGCCAGTGCAGTTCGTCCGTTCCCGAACTGGAAGTCTCCAGGACCGGATGGACTGCACAACTTTTGGCTCAAGTGGCTCAGTAGTTCACACACTCACCTGGCATCACAATTTCAGTCATGCCTAGAGTCCGGATCTCTGCCACAGTTCTTAACAACAGGCGTTACCCACCTGCTCTATAAGTCAGGTAGTCCCGCGGAACCCAAGAATTATAGGCCGATCACGTGTTTATCGACGGTCTATAAACTTCTTACGTCCATTTTGAGAATGAAAATTAACAAACACATTGACAGTAACTCTATTATGTCTGTCTCTCAAAATGGATGTAAGAACGGGTCCCGCGGTACTAAGGAGCTACTCCTCATCGACATGGCCATTAGCCAACAGGTTCGTCGATCCCGCAAGGATTTGTCGACATGTTGGATTGATTATAAGAAGGCCTACGACTCAGTGCCACATACATGGCTCAAGAGGGTGCTGGAGTTGTACAAGATAGATGCAACCCTACGCGCCTTTCTTGAATCGTGTATGGGACAATGGAGGACGGTACTTCGATATCCAGGATGTCGACAAATCCAGGGGAACGATGAGCCTGTATGGATTAAACGGGGAATATTTCAGGGCGACAGTTTGAGTCCACTTTGGTTCTGTCTAGCCCTGAATCCTCTAAGCACATTGCTGGAGGATTCAGGTCTAGGCTATCGGTTGAGAAGAGGTGGTCAGGTCATATCTCACCTCCTTTACATGGATGATCTGAAACTCTCTGCCCCCAACAAATTGCGACTGATGGAGCTACTGAAAGTAACTGAAACTTTTAGTAACGCCATCAAGATGGAATTTGGTGTGGACAAATGTGCAGTCATGTATGTGAAGCGAGGGGAGATTATGGAATCCGAGGGAATTCAACTCTCGGATTCCATACACCTCAGATCCCTTTCCTCATCCGAAAGCTATAAGTATTTGGGTATGTCGGAAGCGTTAGGCATTAACGTGGCTGACATGAAGCAACTGTTGAGGGAGCGTTTCTTTGGTCGCCTGAAGAAGGTATTAAAAAGCCTTCTTTCCGGCGGGAACAAGGTGCGCGCCTTCAACAGTTGGGTCATGCCGGTTTTAATGTACTCTTTCGGCATACTCAAATGGACGCAGACTGAACTCGATGCCCTGGATAGGAGAGTCCGTACATTGCTGACTGCAAATCGGATGCATCACCCACGATCATCGGTGATGAGACTGTACATCCCACGGAAGTGTGGGGGTCGAGGCTTTTTAAACGCAAAGACCCTCCACAACCGAGAGGTGTGCAGTCTCAGGGAATATTTCTTAAAAGCCGACGTGGGTATGCACCGAGATGTAGTCGCAGTGGACAAGGGACTCACCCCGTTGTCCATGGCTAAAGAGAATTGGCGCAAACCTGTAGTACTTACTACCGATGACCGCAAGGAAGTATGGCAAGGTAAGGAGCTTCACGGGCGCTTCTACAAGGCTCTTCATGGGCCCGATGTAGATTTTCTAGCGTCCGTGTCCTGGCTACGATTCGGTGACCTATTTGGGGAAACTGAAGGTTTTGTCTGTGCGATTATGGATGAAGTTATGTTGACGAACAACTACCGGAAATATATTATGAAGGATGGGACGGTTGACGTGTGTCGGGCATGCCACCGTCCTGGTGAGTCCATCAGACATATTATTTCTGGTTGTTCTCGTCTAGCTAACAGCGAGTATTTGCATAGACACAACCAAGTAGCCAGGATTATTCATCAGCAACTTGCCTTGAAATATAATCTTGTGGAATCTGAGGTACCGTACTACAAGTATGTGCCCGACCCAGTTCTCGAGAAAGACCATGTCACGCTGTACTGGGATCGGTCTATCATTACTGACAGGACTATTGTCGCCAATAAGCCTGACATAGTGGTGATAGACCGATCAGCGCGCCGCGTAATGATAATCGATGTTACCATCCCACATGACGAAAACCTCGTGAAAGCTGAGAAAGAAAAACAACTAAAATATCTTGACTTGGCACACGAGGTTGTTGACATGTGGAATGTAAACTCGGCTATCATTGTGCCGATTGTCGTAACGGCCAATGGCTTAATTGCCAAGAGCTTCGACGAACATCTGTCGAAGCTCTCCTTAGGTGGTTGGATCAAGGGCCTGATTCAGAAGGCAGTACTCCTCGATACGGCCCGCATTGTGAGGAGGTTCCTGTCTCTGGAGCCCTAACCACCGGTAGCTTGGACCCTGCTCCCGCTACCGGCGGAAACCTATTTTTATATTTTTAAATGTTTTTTATTTTTATTTGTTTACTAAGAAATATTTAAAAATGTAAATTTAAGATGAAAAGTTAATAAAGGAAATAATAATAATAATATCTTGGGACAACTCACACACGGCTATCTGATCCCAAGCTAAGCAGAGCTTGTGTTATGGTAACCAGACAACTGATATACATACTTGTATAATTTATAAATACATACATATTATAGATAAATCACACCCAGACACAGAACAAACAATCATGCTCATCACACAAAGTTTGTCCTGGGTGGGAATCGAACCCACGACCTCCGGCTTAGCAGTCAGGGGCACTAACCACTAGACCAACAGGCCCGTCGATGTATAGTATCCCTTGGTAAGACTGGTTGCCAGACTACCTGTAACGACTGTCAAAGATCTAATCACAGTCGGGAGCCATAAGGACTATAAGCAGAATTTAAGGACAAAATTCCGCTTATAGTAGCAGAATTTAAAATAATTGTGGTTTACAAACCAATTCTTGTTTCAGCACGACAAAACGTTTTGTCACAGTTTTAATCGGTTTATCTCAAACGCACATTATTAACATTTTATTCGCCATAATTGGTCGACTAATAGTTTTATTGCCTTTATTACAATCGGAATAACAATTCAAACCATGCCTGTTGTGTAATAAAATCAATTTATTAATTGGCAACATTTATTTTGCTTGTAAGGTCAATCACACATCATACGTAACATTTCACAATGACAATGTTCTCTGTCAAAACAGTGCAAGCTGATATTCGTGATGAAAGTGCTACTAATATGTACGGTTGACTGTACCGTAACTCGGTCATTGACAGAGAGCAATCAAATTTTCAAGTTCACCGATCTAATTGATTGATAACGATAGATTGTATTAAATTCTAATATATATCTACAGGTGCAATAGATACTGTGCTGAAACAATCTATTTGTTTACATGTACGTGACCGTCCGTGTCATTGTAGTCACATTAACTGTTAATTTATGCATTGCGACATTGGAATACTTTTTAAATAGCTGACAATGTTGATTTGTTTTTTCTTTGCACTATGCTTTTGTTCCACTACCCTATATAAATATAAAAAAAAAATGATTATGTAGTAAATTACACAAGCGAACTTTTCGTTAGCCTTTCACTTAAAAGATTTCAGTAATAAGCTTGATACTTATATAAATGTTTTGCTCCACACTAGAAATGTATTGTAGATGTGTTTAAAATCCTTCAAACTTACATACACAAATAGCCGGACTCATTACAAGTACTTGTGGGATATTTGTGGCCATACAAATATATGTACAAAGTAGGAATAGGAAGCCGCGACACGCAGCGCAGCAGCCAAGCCTCAACTACTGAGCCAACCGTAACGTCAACATTGACATTTTACATGGAGCAGTTGCCTAGTAAGCTTTCACAACCCAGTAATACGAAACCGCCCTACTGGTAAAGCATTAACTTACTTAAAAGCAGCAGCTTTAGAGCTTTGAACTACACTGCTTACGACAGTTGGACTTAACATGCTTTTCAAATTACAGTGTTGGTATAAAATATCTTTGCGTATATAAAAAGTAAATAAAAAACAAATTATATTTCCTTACTAATATTATAAAAGCGAAAGTGAGTTTGCTTGTGACGTCTGCACGCCTAAATGGCCAAAACTATTTTGATGAATTTTGGTACAGAGATAGTTGGAAAAGGACATGGGCTTTTTAAAAAAATAGAATAGGGGGAGAAAGAGGGCAGAAAAGGGGCGAACAAAATTTATTTTTTCGATCATCACTCGAGTAATAGTTAGCGTTAGCCCAAAGTAACTATGCCACGTGAACGAAGTCGCGGGCGGAAGCTGGTAAGTCAATAAAATTTACATCCTTACTTAATATTATAAAAGCGAAAGTGAGTTTGTTTGTTACTTCTTCACGCTTTAATGGCTACACCGATTTTGATGAATTTTTGTACAGAGATAGTTGGGGACCAGGAGACGGACATAGACTAACTTTTATTTAAAAAAAGTGGGATGTGAGGGAGAAAGAAGAAAGAAAAACGGAAACTTAGCGTTGCTATTACAAATCAATAAGGCGCAAGGGGAACTGTGTTACCCCGAATTTAACGCGAGCGAAGCCACGGGCAAAAGCTAGTCTATACTAATATATATAATATTATAAAGCTGAAGAGTTTGTTTGTTTGTTTGAACGCGCTAATCTCAGGGACTACTGGTTGGAATTGGAAAATTCTTTTAGTGTTGGATAGTCCATTTCTTGAGGAAGGCTATAGGCTATATAACATCACGCTACGACCAACGGGTGCTGAGCAGCGTGGGTGAAACCGCGTGGAACAGCTAGTTAATTATAAAAATATACTATAACCCTTATTCCTATTGTAATATTTACTTCTTACCAGTTTTATTTTCCACCTTATTTCCCATGCCTCTATTTGTTACATTTATTTCTTTCTCTCGTCTGTCTAGATTTGAGCTACCACTATACGTAAGACGTTCTGCAAAACACATAATACCTACATTATACTTTTATTCAATAACAGCTCTCCTTGAAAACATCCCTTTCTCCTTTGTAGCTTGAGAATCCTTTGTAGTGTTGTGTTGTTGAGTACGGTTTCACATCGTTTGTGAGCCTGTTGATAAACCGTTAGCTACAAAAATGGTGGCGGTACATCACTAGTCACTAGTGACGCGCTTGTGAGATATACGAGCACTATAGTAATCCGTTTTGCTCGGTTGACTTTCAAAACATACAGGGAAAAACAAGGATATGGGTTTGTTTTGAAGTTTTCTGTACAGCGTTGATTTCAGAAATGTTATGCTTTTAGCTATTGTAAAAACTTTGATTAACCTGAGCGACCCGTGCATTTTAATTGTTAAACTTTTACTGATAAACTAAAACCTCCTTGACAATACATAAGAACTACCTTTTAAGAAATTATTGTGAACATAGATGCAACAAATAAAATGGTCGTTACTGGGAATAAAATTAATGAGCTTTTGTCACTGTCCGCCATCAGTGGACAAAGAGAGAACAAAATTTTTAAATTGTGACTCTATGGTGCCTGAAGGAAAAAATATAAAAGAGTAAGTATCTATTTTTTTTTGGATAGTATTTAAAAGAACTTCAATTTATTCCCATTTCGTTTACCTAATTTTGCCTGTGTTGCACCAAATTTACTGAATGAGCACCAAAATATGTTAATTAAAATATGTCATAACGAGCATCAGGAAAAAGACAGCACTACAATAAAAAAGTGTTATATCTTTATCCATTTTCTATTAATGCAAGTCGTTACTGGCACTCGCCGGCCGCTGCCGCGGCACCGCTCGCTCCGCTCGTAGGGGGTCGCAGTTTTAACCTAACCTAACCTACGCATTTTTTTAGCATTCAGGAAAGAATATTTGGTGCACGATCAGTATTTTTGGTGCACACAAAATTTTTTCCCTTTTTTTTTAAGTTTGCCTTTAACGTTGTGGGTGCGTTCACAAACATTTAAACTTACATACGCGAACTACCATAAATTATTTTACTAAATATTTTTACTGTCCAGCAAGTAGGTGGAACTCGGGTATCACAGATTTCCACGAACAAGATTATTATATCTAGGTAACATTATTTCTTCAGAAATCAACGTATTTCCATGAAAAACCAATTAAATGTAATCTTGGAAAAGGCAAGCAACAAACATCGAAAAAGATTTCTTTTTATTCTGTTTCTTTGTTCACGATAGTACAGCAAGCTTTTGAAATCAATCTTTTTATCGCAACGGGCACTACGGTCTACTGAGCAATTGATGAGAAAATGGACGATATTGCCAATGAGGTAACTGACCTTAAGTGGATGAAGAGAATAGAAAATAAAATACTGAAATGTAGAACGGGATATACGTTAATTATATTTATATTATTTCTATAGCTTTTGCCCGCGGCTTTGTTCGCGTTAGTTTCCTAATTTAAAAGTACCTGCTACCTGTAGTTTTTGCCATTGTGCCTTATTTATTGTCATAGCAAAACGAAGTTCTCCCTTTACTTCCCTCTTTCTCTGTTCAAGATTCGAATCATATTTTCATCGGCTCATTACAAATCAAGCTAAGCCGGTTTTTTCCGAAATGTTTAACTATGATGATTCAAGCTAAGCTAGTTTTTTCTAGAACGTACAATTATAAACATTTTTCGAAACGTATCTGAGCTTAGTATGGTTTTAATTACGTATTGCATTAATACGCATCGCACTGAAACTAGAAAACAATGAAATTACCTAAATAAAAATCTTGACCCTTCAATCAAGGTCCTTTTTGTTAGAGTTGAT
The DNA here is from genome assembly GCA_958449745.1 of Ochropleura leucogaster. Taxonomy (NCBI): domain Eukaryota; kingdom Metazoa; phylum Arthropoda; class Insecta; order Lepidoptera; family Noctuidae; genus Ochropleura; species Ochropleura leucogaster. Next base: position 13,713,442 of record OY288206.1, on the reverse strand, counting down.
AAACTTCGTACTAAAATTAATCACTTTGAGATCTAGGCCGCCAAAATAACCTTCATTTTGGCGAAACCAGGACGCGGACTATGTATTTTATATGGTCTTTATGTATTTAGGATATTCTCGAGAAACTACTAAACCAGAATCTAGGCAAGCTTTTATACCAAAATCCTTTTTGCCGATGAAAATGTTTGTATCTTTAACGAAAAAAAAAACATAATATCATCCTATTACGGAAAATGGCTGAAAAAATCACGAGATTTTTGTTCCAACCAAAAATTCACCAGTACTCTGTAACATGAGAATTCCAAACGCACGCGTAAACGTTAGTGACACTATAAAGCTATTATACAGAATATGCAATTACCTACAAGTTACCATTTACGTAAGCCTGTCGATTCATCGGTTGTCCTCACAGTAGCATCCTGTTTACCTCGAAAACCTTTTTTCTTTCACTATTTTGCTTTAGTTTTTCCGCGTTCAAACAGGTTAGTCGCAACAGGATATGTTAGAAACTAAGTTATGTTACGTATAAAGAATTTTATGGCTATTTAGGTGAGCATGATGAGTGAGTCGGTAATTAGAGGGAATTGCTTTAGAGCGATGTGTCTTAAGTAATAAGGAGACAATATAATTATGATGATTAGTTGCAATTGCTGTTGACTCATCATTGCTGGCTAGTTTTTCTATTAACTTTCCGTAATCAGACTTCAAATTGAGAAATCCAAAAATAAAGAGAGATTGTTTCGCGACTCTTATTGCGATGAAAAATGTTTACAAATAAAGTTATACATATATTGTACTTCGAAGTGGGTTTCTATCACAAGCTGCAAAAAAAAAATTACAAGTTTTCCCTTTTCTTCCAACTTTCTCCCTCATTTCACACTTTTTAAAAAAAAAAGCTAATTATATCCGTACCAAAATTCATTAAAATCGGTTTAGCCATGTAGGCGTGAAGACGTAACAAACAAACAAACTCACTTTCGCTTTTATAATATTAGTAAGGATTTGAAACACCTCTGCCTTACCCTTCGTAGGTAACAGGCGTGATAATGATTAAAAAAAAACAGTGATAGATAACTCGCTAACTTCTCAAACACAAACTTCCCCAGCACTTTGCCAGCACAACGTTAACAAAGTATTAATATTTTCTTTTTGCCGCGACGTCGCTCCAGCTAAGCGTCACCTCGCGCCTTGTGAACCCATTATCATTAATCTTACAGAAGCTACGCTAAAGATAATGTTCCCGAGACTTCCTATAGAAAAACAATATCAAGTATAATCAGTTATCTTGGAAAATTAAAGCGGCAAAGTTGTGGAGACACCAACACTTATCATGAGGGATCAAGTCATTTGTTTTCGGTTGTGACGATACATTATAATTGTAAACGGTTTAGACGAGTTTTGGTGGTTTCTTCGTTTATAATTGAAATGGGGAAAGGTAAAGTTTTAACACAAAAGGCTTTCATTTTACCGTAAATGCTTTTCAGCTTAGTACATCTGGATGAGGAGCTCTTGGCTAAGTAATAACAGTTCCTCAAATAAACTTAGCCGCTTCTTCAGATGCTTCGGGCATTGAGCACCGAGAGACAACTCCCGGCCACCTTAGATGTGGGCCTGTGGATGTTAAGCAATAGGTAGCCCACCGTCCGTTCGTCTGCTAACGACAGGCCGTGTAGACGGCGAATTCATGTTCCACGCAAGCCTCAAAGTCCTGCCAGAGCCACCGCTTATTGGGGTTGCGAGTTGTTCGAAAGAGATACCGCGGTCTCGAAACATAAAGGGCAAAAGAATGAACAAGGCTGTGTTTTAGTCTTTTAAAGCCTGACACTTCCCTCGCTTCGCCCAGAGCGGGGAAAGTTATTTGATGATTTCTCATCCGCGCAGATAAAATAGTACATTTGCACGGATCTATCTCTGAAGTTTAGCCGCGTTTTTTTTTTCTTTTTTCCAATGTTGGTCATGATGGGTGACCATCCATTACACACTGATTTTTGTCCATACCTCGGAAATCCTTTGAAGTCCGGCTGTACTTAGAAAACATTATTTGACAGTCGTTTCAAGTAGTCATAGTGTCGAAAGTCTCAGAAGCAGTAAGACTAAGTACTTGTGAGACTTTCGACACGATTACTACATAATAATACCCTTGATAAGTCAAGGGGTAATAACCACTTGGCAAGTAAGTGACTGCAGATATAAACTCCATAACTCAGTACTGACTAACTGAGTTGTGGAGTTATAAAGGCAGACTCCATGTTATAAATAGTAGAGTTTTTTTTTTAAGTTGACTATGTTTGGATTGTCATCGATACGCTTAGAAGAAGAAGGTGGTCTATGGAGGCGATGCCACTTACTACTATTTATCCTGTACGTATCACACTTGCGTTCCCTTGAGACTATTGCCGATCTCCAAGCCGGCGAAGCTGCGGTCAATGGCTATAGTTTTATGTAAACGATTCAGATATTTACAAGATAATTCTATAATGAAGTTTTAAACTGACATGGTCACTAACGTTATTTATAACATTTATAACGGTATATTTACCAATTTTTAGTTTCCAAATGCGATCATGGACAAAATTAGATGGTAAATATCCCATTTCAAACTATACCAGGTCATGTAAATTATTTACTAAACTAAAACATTACTTTGCCAAAACATACGACCTTTGTTATAGGAAATTGATAGAGCTTTTCCTGCACCATCGTTGCTTCCAAGAAGAATAGAGGAACATAAAATGTATCAGCACTTTGTCAGCCATTTAATAAATAGTATTTAATCGGTCCATTGTGTCTTACGTAGAAGCTGAGCCATAAAGCCATCTGTAAATCCATTATTACGTCACGAGTGATGTTCAAACTATTTTGCGAGCCCCTGCATGATAAACCTAGAGAGAAATGGAAATTAGTTCTAAGTAACAAAAAAGTTTTAGCGGGTGGGAAATCATCAAATAACTTCCCCCGCTTTTGGCGCTGTGGCAGTGTCAGACTTGTATTGACTAAAACCCACCCATGTTCTTTCTATTGCCCTTAACGTTCTGGGGCCGTGGTATCTCTTTCGAACAACCCGCAAACCCGGCAGGAGGTGGCAATGGCAGGCCTTTGCTTTGCTAACATCTCTTTGAGGCTCGCGTGGAACACTAACGCGCCGTCGACACGGCCTCTTGTCAACAGACAGACGGACGGTGAGCTACACATTGCTCACCGTCCACAGGCCCGTATCTACGGTGGCCGGGAGTCATCTCGCGGGGCCCGACGCCCGTGGCATCTCCCGATACGGCTGGGTTGGTTTGAGGTTCTCTCTCTCGAATTCCCGGCCACCTCATTCGCTGGCATACTGCTTCGTAGAAGAAGATGACCGTTTCCCGTTCCCTCTCAAATCCTAGGCCTTGTCCAGATAAAGTTGTTTATGCGTCTACATAATTATGTGTCCGTTATGTATGGAACTTGGTTTTACATGCACATTTAAAACCTCTTATTCTGTTTGATTTTCTATTGTGTTTTTGACCAACTATGAAATGAATGAATGACTTACGAAACGACGATACTCAAAACAAATAAACAGATGAAACATGCGCATGTCGCTTAGCCATGTCATCGGTATTTATTTACATTTTTATAAAAAGCTTCTGTGTAACAATAGTACATTTTGATTTGAGTAAGGAAATTTTGTCATTGCGTTCGTGGCGGATTTAATGCACGAGCCGCCAGGGTAGAGTGTCATAGAGCCGAGATCAGCAGTGACAAATTTTCAAGTGAATCAAACGACGTATACAATTAGGAGAAATTAAATAACAGAACAAAAAGTACTTTTGTCATTAATCAATTTGAAACTATGATTTAATTTGATTCTCGTACTAAAAGAAAAATATAGATATGACATCGCTAAACGGCCAAATATTTTTGAATTTAGAAGTCAAATTAATGTAAATTTATTGATGTGGTTAAATTATTTTGTACGTGATTATGTTTATTTATGATATTCTGTTGATAAACATTTTTTTAAGTTAAATATGAAGGCCTAAAAACATGCGCATACTTGCTCCAAAAAAAAATAGCTGCCGGCAATAGTATATATTTGAGCAGTTGTTGATATCCGTGATGAAATCAGAAAAAAATTAAAGCCTTTAACGGCGCAACCTTTTTTTGTTTCAAGGTTCCGTACTTCAAAAGGAAGCACGTAACCCTTATTGGATCACTTTCTTATCTGTCTGTCGAGACCCTGTATCTCGGGAATGCGTGAATTCACCAAGTTGGAATTAAAACCATATAGGTATTGAAGTCTGTCATCTCTTAGAACAGTGAAAATCAACCTTTGAGTCTACGGAGTCAAAAACTATGGCCGTTTATGCCGCAAGATTGTACGGAATCCTCGGTGCGCCTTGCACTTGGAAAGTTTTTTTTTCATTATTCACTCAATCTGTACAGCATTTCATTGGTCTTCTCTAGAAGTAGAGGTTTCTCCACTCATCAACATTAATATTAATCATGCGTGAAACGTCTAACCACAACAAAACCTAAAACGTACTGAACCAATTTAAAAGTCATTGAAGTTTATAACAGAAATTAAACACGTTTCACCGGTGGCAATCGAGTTTGGTTACATTTGATTCCTCCCAGACCCTTTGTGTCCCGATCCTTTCGTAATATATTTTATCACGGCAATAAACGGCTGAGCCATGCATAACATTGTGTCGGACCTCCAATTTATCTCGTCAGGAACAATCCAATTATATTTTTTCTGCCAAATAGACACATTGGAGTCGAACGTGGCACTGGATATATTGTTGCGAGTGCCCAGTGACGCTTCGTTGATTTTATCTGGTGTTTTATGGCGTGCCTACACTGCTTTGTCTGTCTGGGGCTCGAATTTACATGGCAGAATAGTAGAACGGTTGGATACGCACGACTAAGTTATTAAAACTGATTTTACGTAGTCATATAGTATTTATTTAGAGGAGCTCGTCGCTAAATAATAGCAGCCGCTTAGGTTGATCTTTTGGTTAAGCCGCGCTTGCCTTGGTTGGTCTTTGGATGGGTGACTACCCTTTACATACCGAGTTTCCTCCATGCCTCGGAAAGCACATTTAGCCGTTAGTCCTGGCTATCATTTGTAGATCTTTGACAGTCGTTACAGGTAGTTAGTGGCTCGAAAGTCGGACAACCAGTCTTACCAAGGGGTATCGTATTACCCAATACTAACTGGGTTGTGGAGGTAAGATAGGCAGACGCTTCATGTAAAATACTGATATTCAGCTGCATTCAGTCTAACCGAGACTGGAATCCGACCCCAACATAGCTGGGAAAAGGGGGTCCACCCTTTATAGCAGAACTTTTTATGTCATAATTTTATTTTGCATAACAACGGATGGCATAAACTTCACTTCGCAGAAAATAGTTTAGCAGACACTCATTTATCATACATTCTAAACTCATAATTTTGTAAGTCAGAATCATCTCTAGGCATAAACTTGATATCCATAATATTTAAAAAGTAGAAACATCATATCGCAGAAAGTTCACAGTCAGAATCGTCTTTTGGCATAATATATTTTATATCGATAATAATTAAACGGCAAAATTGTCATATCGTAGAAAGTTTATAGTTAGGGTCATCTTTATCATTATAAGTTGTCATTTATTTTGATTAATTATTTCTTTAAAATAATGTCATTTATTTTAGTTATTGTTTAATTGAATTTGAGATAATGTCATTGAATTCAATAAGTAATTAAGTATCCTAATCTAAATAGTTCAGTTCCGGGTAACTTACTTAAAACAATCTCTTTTTTCTATTAACGCAAGTCGTTTATGGCACTCGCCGGCCGCTACCGCGGCACCGCTCGCTTCGCTCGCTCGGCTCGTGCGTAGGAGGTCACAGTTTTAACCTAACCTAACCTAGCCTTTACTGCCGTCTGCATAGTATGCGAAGTGAAATTATAACAAATAATATATTATGCGAAATTTGAACTCTGCGAATCGTAATTATACTAAATGTAATTCTGCCATCTTAAAAGTATGCCATTGTTAATTCGAAGTTTTAAACATTATGCCAAACGATAATTATACCAAATAAATTTTATGCCTTTAAAATGTTCGTTTAAAGAAAATTATGCTAAGTGTGTTATGCCAAATAAATTTCGGAGCATCAAGTTTCTGCCAGATAGAGGGAACCCGGGAAAAGGCTAGGCAGATGATGACTAATCTATCGTCGTATACTTTACAATGTAGATTTAATATTTTAAAAAGAATTGGTAATCATGGAGTAGCTGGCTAGTTCCTTTGTATACGATACAATTGGTTGGAACGTTCTTATGATGTTACATAAGTTCACTTGTAGGTTTATGTAAAATTAAAATCATTACAATTTGGATAAGTAAAATTGTAGACTGGCTCTAAAACCTACTTTATTTGCATTGGACAAAGGATTGTTAAGAGAATACAAAAAAGTAGTCAAACTCACGCACCGCGGGTTCCGTAAAAACTTGCGACATACATACACGGTTATATATACCTTTACACTTAAAGAGTTGATTTTAAAGCTCCATTTTTTTTTACGTATGTGTAATCATCAAATAACTTCCCCTGCTCTGGGCGGAGCATGGGGAAGTGTCAGACTTGTACTGACTAAAACCTACTCATGTTATTTCTATTGCCCTTTATGTTCCGGGGCCACGGTATCTCATACGAACAACCCGCAACCCCGGTAGGCTCTAGCGCACTGCAGATTTGAGAATATGGTTTTCAATTTAAACTTGTTACCTCTACATTTTCCCGAAATAAATGGTCTTGACAAAGACAGAGATGGACAACAAAGAAATCCTATAAGAAACTAGCTGTGCCCAGCGGTTTCACCCGCTGCTCACTTAGGGGTATGAAAAATAGATTTTGGCCGATTCTCAGACCTACCCGATATGTACACAAAGTTTCGTTTGAATCGGTCCAGCCGTTTCGGAGGAGTATGTGAACGAAAACTGTGACACGAGAATTTTATATATTAGATACCGTTTTTCCTTTTGATTTACGGAACCCTAAATGCTGAAAAGTTCGCATGAGCACCTTGTGAAGAGCCTTTAAGGGCCTTGAGCCCTTTTCTTGCATCCTCATAAGCCTTGTTAGACAAATAGTGAGGAAGTTTACGGCAGTTTGAACCATTTTAATAGTGTTAAGAAAGGTAACGTGTATGTTTTACATAAAGACGTATAAAGGGATCCGGTATAAGCAAACAATAGGTACACAAAATTAATAATAGTAGCAACACTAAACCTAGTCAAATTTTGCTGTATTTTTTTTTTAAGCCTTTGGCCGCTGACTATAACCTATATAAAAAAATGGACTTAAAAAATGCTGCGTCTTCTTCCTCTTTCATGTCGTTGAAACTGGTATTGTGTGAGACCAGTATGTAGCTACCTCCACACCTCTAGCATTTGCTTCATTGAAATCCTAATAGTTGAAAGGTGAAGGATGGGTAGGAAACAAGATCTAATATCGGGCATATCCATAATTGCTGTATTTAAAAAACATTTTAAACAAAAACATTGATCAGACTTGTATAACAAATTGTAGCTCAATATTTCATTAAGGTACACATTTTAGTTACAAAGTCAGACAGCTTAAGCCAACTAGTCGCCCACTGAGTTTACCAAAGGGCTTAATTTCGTAATTGGTTTTCATTGACGGAATAGCACACCGACTGCGTTCATTCCAAACTGCTTACACAGAGGGGGGCACCCTCTGAGCAATCCCACTGAGCAATAGATGAAGTAATAAGAGAATGCGCGTATGAAGAGTTGATACAAAGTAATAAATAAAGTAGGCTAGTTAATAAAAAACTGGCCAAGAGCAATTCAGACTCGCAGACCGAGGGATCTGTACGTACGTGACACAGAGCATTCATTATTTCACAGCACAAAGGGACCACAGACTTGAGCATATGGTTTTAATTGCAATTTGATAACTCCACGCGTTCCTGAGATAAAGGGTATTTACAGACAAAGAGATGTCAGCAAAGCAGAGGGGCTTGCCAGAGCCTCCACCTGCCGGGGTTGCGGGTTGTTCGAAAGAGATACCGCGGCCCCGGAACGTAAAGGGCAATAGAAGGATCATGGGTGGGTTTCAGTCAGTAAAAGTCTGACATGCCGCCCCGCTCCACCCAGAGCGGGTGAAGTCATTTGATGATTTCCCACCGGAAAAAAAAAAACAAAAAAATAAAGGGTTTTTACAGACAAACAGATGGACAGAAAGACAGACGGGCAACAAAGTGGTCCAGTCCAGTGGGTTCCGTTTTTCCTTTTGAGGTACGGAACCCTAAAAATAAGTGATGTCTGTATGTAGTAGGTATCAGAAACAATGTGAAATGTATAAAACCTAAGACTATCTGTTATAAATAACCTGGTTAAATTGTCTATGAAAGTAAAAAAGTAAATCAATTTAATGATTAAATAGGATCATCAGCTTTATTAGCACTTAAGATCATTGAAAACGTCGAAATAGAACCAAAACAGACAATTCTATAAAGACCCTTTTCTGTTAGCTAACCATTTAATTATGGCTCCGAAAATAATTTCCCGAAAAAAATCCAATAGAAATCATTACGATTGTATTCAGAAGCGCTGGATCATCGTCTCAAAGGACCGTTTCTCGATTCAAATATTCCATTTGGGAATAACGAAACAACGGGGCGCCGAAATGCGTCCGGTTTCGACTGAGTAAATCCAATTTTATTACGCTAATAAAAGGCAATCCAATTAAAGCTGGAGATTTTTTACTGGCGTTGCTCCGGTCTGGCCCAGTAGGGCTCTCCACTGAAGGGCCGGGATTCAGCGTGCCACAGGTTTCAAATGTAACTGTTGCTGTAACGAGAACATGGCTCCTTGAGTGAAATCTTGAGAGGACCAAGTAATGGCATGTATAATTTAGAAGCCGTGGTTTTAATATGATTAAACCTTGCTCGGAGCTTTTATAGAGGAAATGAATAGTTAATGTTAAAATGGTTAGGTGTTACTCTGACTTAAGAGGGTTAGAGTGGTTAGAGATATTTAATTGTTTCATGGAATTAAGTTAGTTTCCATTAAAGATAGTAAATTATACAATGCTGAATGATTCATGAATGCAGATCCAAACATTTCAAAGGGCAAAAAACAGAACCGCATGTACGCCAATGCTAATGAAAAAACAAATTGGTGAAGTGCTCTAAAAACGGCAATGGGTTACGGCACTTAAACGCACAATGTGCCAAACATTCACACAACGGGTTTGAATATGAAAAATAAATAAATAATGCCAAAGGCGTTATGGAATCATAATGGCTTTTAAAAGCTTAAAGCTTAACAAAATTACTATTTCCAAATGTATACCTACCTATATGAATACCGAGGTATATATTTTGTTGACGAATTCCGTGAACCAAGCGTGGAGAATGCCTTTTTTCAGGTGGCAAATCTTCAAATAACTTTTCCTGCTCTGGATGGACCGGAAGTGGGTGTCAGATTTTAAATGACTCAAACCCACCCATGTTCCTTCTTTGGGCTTTTGATTTCCGAGGCCGCGGTATCTCTTAGAACAACCCTCCCTACAGTGGCCGGCAGTGGTGTCCCTGCTATATGTATTTGAGGCGCTTGTAAATAAACAAAAACAAGAAAATCTCCCGACAATCAAAACAAAAGAAACATGAAAAATAGAACACTACACATTATTACAACAAACCAGTTCAACATTCTACAGGATAAGCAATGGCTTCTTCGCAATCGGGAATAAGCCCGTAAAGAAAAGTACTATGCAAATTCCGATAGACAAAATGGGACCCAATCTCTTAAAACAATATTTCCACAAATGCATTTGACTCCAGTAAAATGTAAAAACGACGTCGCAAGAATACCGCATATGGAAGATTTGCACGAGAGACGTGACCTCCTATTCACCTACAGCTTTCTAGAACGTTCTGGTCGAATAGATTTCGACTATTTTTATTTATTTATGTGATGTGAATGTAACTTTAGTTCCATTTGTACTTCGTTGAAATGGATCTGTAAGTGGTCATACGAATTGTGTCATCAAAAAGTCATAAATTCGATACGATTGCTTTGTGTCCGTGCATAGTGAATTTTAGGTTAGTATTATGTCTACTCGTTGACTGGACTTTTAATATCACACTGTTTAGCTTTTTTGCGGATGGGAAATCATTAAATAACTTCCCCTGCCGCGGTCGGTGCAGGGTAGTGTCAGATTTTACTGACTTAAACCCACCCATGTTCCTTCTTTTTCCCTTTATGTTCCAGGGCCGCGGTATCTCTTTCGAGCAACCCGCAACCCCAGCAGGACATTGTTTAGCGGATATACTCTTGTCTTGACTATGTGGAGTTAACTCGGAGTGCTCGTTCGTAATTAGTTTTCATGTTTTTAAAGCAATCATGTAGTATTTTTGGTTTAATGCGTCTTAGGTGATTTATAAAGCATTGTAGGCGTATAATGAAGAGGCGTTGACTGCCGACTGTCGTTGGTTTAGTGATCGCAAGTGCAAGTCTTAATTAAGCATGAGGTCGTTGGTCTGATTCCCAAGTCGGGCAAAGTCTTAGTAGCAGCCTGTCTGAGTCTGGATCTGTGTCTAGTTAAGGGTTAATAGAAAATAGACAGAAGAAGTCACTAAGTGGTACCCTCGAGATGGGAAGAGAAAAAAAAGGACGTCAAAGAATGAGATGGGAGGATGGCATTAAAAAAATGGAACTACGTGGTAAAGAAAAGCTACAAATACAAAATTATGGAAAGCTCTAGGAAAGTTCTATGCCAAAGGGCAAGCTAATAATAATGTTATCGATGTCGAAGAGTAAAATACTATTATATTATAATATATATATATTTATACTATTATTTATTTAAGTAGTAAGTTTAATCTAATAACTTATTGCAAAACTTATGATTGTGAAAATAGACTGCATTAAGAAATCTAATCCTTATATATAAAATTCTCGTATCACAGTTTTCGTTCCCATACTCCTCCGAAACGGCTGGACCGATTTAAAAGAAAATTTTGTGTACATATCGGATAGGTCTGAGAATCGGCCAAAATCTATTTTTCATAACCCTAAATGAGCAGCGGGTGAAACCGCTGGGCACAGCTAGTATACTATAAAATCAATACATGAAAACCAATGAATCTGAACTACTATGTAATGTGAATTATAATTTAATAATAATTTAATGGAAATGTATACATTTATGACCAGAAATATAGGCTATTCGAATTTGATTTTGAAGATATTATGCGGACTTAAACATAAATGGAAGTGGAAATAATAATATAGGTGTTCTAATACATTATTATATTACAAAACCTCATTTTAATCCTTTGGGGATTATAATCATGATGTTATGTATGAAGGTGTCATCACCGTACGTAATTAAGGACGCCAAACTCTCTTATTTTCGCATTTCTATATTATCAGTCTGTAATGTCACAGTATAGGCATCATAATTAAGCTTATCAACCAGAAACATTCAAATTTACTCCCCCTTTTAAATCCTTGCTATTATTATTAATTTTATAACAGCGAAAGTGAGTTCGTTTTTTTGTTACGTCATCACGCCTAAATGACTAAACCGATTTTGATGAATTTTGGTACAGTGATAGTTGGGACCCTGGAGACAGACATAGGCTATTTTTTTTTAAAAGGGGGAAAATGGGAGAGAAGGATAATTTAATTCGATCATCACGCAAGTTAAAGTTAGCGTTATCCCAAAGTAACTATCCCAAGTGGACGAAGTCGCGGGCGGAAGCTAGTCTACTATAAATATTTTACACTGTAGTAGTCTCCAATATTTGTATTTCCTGTAGAGCCAATATTTATATGCTCGACTACAGAACATAAATCAAGGAAATGAACCAATATTTGAAAATGCCTTCGTAGATAGTTGTGTGCCTTGGAGTTCACGTATTATGGGCAGGCAAAGGATAATATAATTTTATGATTAATAATGGTTCCACTGTTTTATTTCTCTTTGTCATACAGAAGCCTACCTCTATAGTAAATAGGCTAGGTCTAGCGATACCGATAACCATAAAATAGGTGTGATTAAATAGAAACTCTTTGAGACTTTATTTAGATCTAAACTGGGACAACTCAAAAAGGATAATTTTTTAAGTGACAAAAAATAACGCAATACTATTTGCATTAAGAAGTTATGAATATTAAATTATTTTAGATTATAAATAGGTTATAAAATGTCACTGTATGTAAGTCCTGTGTTAGATAGTTGCGTATGATCACCGAGGATTCGAATACAAGGGTAACTAAAAAATTATGATTTTTGAGTTTTCTCGGTTGAGATCTAGATGTGCGATATATGCCACTAGCTGGTGCCCGCGACCTCGCCCACGTGATATCGAAAAAAAAGTATCCTATGTGTTATTCCAGACTATAATCTACCTCTGTGCCAAGTTTCATCAAGATCTGTTCTGCCGTTTTGACGTGAAAGAGTAACAAACATCTATCCATCCTCACAAACATTCGTGTTTATAATATTAGTAGGATGTGCCAACCAAAAAGGTTCGACGATACCCAAGTCTACTGTTATGCATTTTATATCTTCTAATATATAAAATATCCGTGTCACAATGTTAGTTACCGCACTCCTCCGAAACGGCTCGACCAATTCTTATGAAATTTTGGGTACACATTGGGTAGGTCTGAGAATCGGCTAACATCTATTTTTCATACCCCTAAACCTCAGCGGGTGAAACCGCTGGGCACAGCTAGTATACAACATGTTGATTTGCATCCTCGCCAAAATTTAGGAGGTGCTAATAAAAGTCATCAATAATCAATGAAAATTACGGTACCTGATCAATAATAATATACGGCGCTTGTATGATATGTTTCAGTCTGTTTTAATTTAACAGTATTGAAGAATATCTCCACTTCAAGGTAGAGAATCACCTACAGAACTAACAGGACAGTGTGCGTGAGCGTCGGCGCATTCGTATCATACAGCGGCATGCACGCACACAGTCCGAGTGTAGTGTACACTTACCGATTTCTGCAAATACGAAAAAAGTAAAAAAAAAAACCTATTTATTTTATTATCGATTCGGGTCGAGAATCATTAGCATAGTTACGTCCTTGAATTTGGCGAGGATGCAAATCAACATGCTGTATATATATATTTTAAATTTGTTTAAAATAAATTTCAATATTTGTTAATCAATTAAATTATGTGTAGGCCTCATTAATATGCCTTTATTTATCTCAATAATATTAGATACTAAAAAGACATCAGACATAACTTTTGTTTAATTAGCTGTACCCAGCGCTTTCTGCCGCTTTTCAGGCCACCCTTATCATTTAGGGGTAGGAAAAGACCTCCCCGAAATACGCACAAAAATTCATACAAATCGGTCCAGCCGTTTCGGAGAAGTTTATTTACAAACACGAGAATTTTATATATTAGAAATAGCAATTAAATGTAATGTTATTTTAATTCATTATACATAAACTGTTACTTCCAAGACTTCAATTTAGCAACTAGCAACTTTGCACAGAATTTAAATGATGCAGCTTAAGTAATTTCAAGACATAAATGTGTAGTAATTAAATAAAATTATGAGCAATTACTTGCATTTAGTGTTAGAATTAATAAACTTATCCTGCTTAAAGGTGAAACTTAAAGGAAGTAATTTACAATAAATTTTATATTAGCACTTTCGATATCAATTTATTATTGCGCCTTTTGTTGGTGTGCAAGGTTGAGAAAATTAGACGAAAATAACTCTTATGTGCAGAACCACAAACTTAATTATTGAATTCTTATTACAATGCTAAACATAAAAAGTCAGGTTAAGCCACGCTTGTCTGGGTTGGTCCTCGGAAGGCACGTGTAGCCGTTGGTCCTAGCTGTCAACTGTCGATCTATGACAAAGAAACGATGAATGAACTGTGCGAAGGATGGTTTTGCTAGAAAAGAAGTGTCCTATGAAATGACGAATTTTGAGGAGTATGGAAAAAGAAGATAAGCAACGCCGACCCCAAATATCTTGGGATAAAGGCAGGAGAATGATGATGACAGTCGTAACAGGTAGTCAATGGCTCGAAAGTCTGTCAACCAGCCTTACCATTTTTTTTATTTTTTTCGGGTGGGAAATCATCCAATGACTTCCCCCGCTCTGGGTGGAGCGGGGGGGCATGTCAGACTTGTACTGACTAAAACCCACCCATGTTTCTTCTATTGCCCTTTACGTTCCGAGGCCGCGGTATCTCTTTCGAACAACCCGCAACCCCGGCAGGCGGAGGCTCTAGCAAGCCCCTCTGCTTTGCTGACTCTCTTTGAGGCGCGCGTGAAACACGAAAGCGCCGTCGACACGGCCTGTCGTCAATCGACGGACGGGCGGTGAACTACCCATTGCTCACCGCCCACAGGCCCGCATCTACGGTGGCCGGAAGTCGTCTCGCGGTGCCCGGCGCCAACCAGCCTTACCATTGGTATTAGCTAGTGAAAGAAAGAAGAAAGAAAGAAAGAAATCATTTATTTGCTGAAATGTAGGTATACAAATAATGGTGGTAAGTTTTACGACGTCCCGATACATTTTGCCTTACGGCATGCAAAATTATTTAAATATACATTTAAAAGACGAACATTTAAGTTAAAAAGAACATAATTTCCTATAGGTACATTAGATTAAAAATAACAACAAATTAAATTACAAATGTCAACGAATTAAACAACTTAAATGGCACAAGTCTTAATCTAAAATCTTAATCATTTAATTAAATTAAATCAATGAATGAATACTACTAATCTAAACAAAACAAAAAATAAATAATAAAAAAATAAATACACAGAAATCAAAATTAATTACAAATGTCGAAAAATTAAATTTAAAAATATTAAAGTAAGCAAGCAATATTAAAGTGCTAACTGGGTTGTAAGAACGAAAGAAAGAAAAAATATTTATTTGTCGGAAATTACGACAAGCACACAAAATAACTAACATTAAACATGCAAACCATCACTAGCATTTACAAATCTATACTAATCTATACTATCTATACTATCTATACTATCTATACTATCTATACTATCTATACTATCTATACTATCTATACTATCTATACTATCTATACTATCTATACTATCTATACTATCTATACTATCTATACTATCTATACTATCTATACTATCTATACTAATATTATAAAGCTGAAGAGTTTGTTTGTTTGTTTGTTTGAACGCGCTAATCTCAGGGAATACTGGTTGGAATTGGAAAATTCTTTTAGTGTTGGATAGTCCATTTCTTGAGGAAGGCTATAGGCTATATAACATCACGCTACGACCAACAGGCGCTGAGCAGCGTGGGTGAAACCGCGGAGAAGAGCTAGTAAATATATATAAGGACAAAATAAAAATAGTTTGCACGTCGTGACAGCGACAGGTAGGTCACCATTCAGCATGATGTTATGCTATGGGAGCCCACTGCACAGCGCTGGTTTTCAGTGGTTAGAGTGGCAGCTGACCCCTACATATGAGAAAGCTAAGTAGATAATGATGATATTATATTTGACGGGCCTGTTGGTCTAGTGGTTAGTGGCCCTGACTGCTGAGGCGGAGGTCGTGGATTCGATTCCCACCCAGGACAAACTTTGTGTGATGAGCATAATTGTTTGTTCTGTGTCTGGGTGTGATTTATCTATAATATGTATGTATTTATAAATTATATAAGTATGTATATCAGTTGTCTGGTTACCATAACACAAGCTCTGCTTAGCTTGGGATCAGATCGCCGTGTGTGAGTTGTCCCAAGATATAAAAAAAAAGATATATTAAATCGTAAAATTGACGGATTAGCATTGGCGATGAGAAAAAAATATTATTCTACATATTGATCAGTGTGCAGGATGAGCATTAATTTATTCATTAACAAGCAAATCCAAAACTTAAACCCGTAACATCAAATTCAAAACCAATTTTTTAAAAGGCCAACACAATATCCGCTCTCCAGTTATCTAAAGGGCACTTGTCCACTCGATTTCAGTTGTAAATCCTCGCGTTCCGGCCACGTGATTGGTTGGATTAGTTGAATTAGAACCGAATTGGACGGTAAAAGTGCCAGATTGCCAACTCAGGTCACGATTCATGTATGAAAAAGATACAGTAACATGACATTGTAAAAGGTTGTTATGTGGTTATATGCAATTTTCGTGCCTCGAATTTTCGATTGTCGTAACGATGTGCCCTCAAAAATATTTTATTGCAATCGTGAAATAGGTCCGGTAATTTCCATGGGATTGAGAGAATATTTCAATGGGGACCTTTGATTTTACGTGGAATGATACAATAAATTAACCTTCGTTGTCAAAAATATCTCTGTTATTTTCAATTTAAGTGTTTTGTTTAAATAGCAAGGCTGTCAGAAATGTCAAGCCTTCTTAAAAGGATCGTTGGCATCTACTTGATTACGTCTCTGATATTCAAGTGTTTATGATAACGAAATATTAATGTGTAACTTTGTGCATTAGGGCATAAAACACTATTACGCTAAGGGGAAAATTTACATTTTCACCCTCGGCAGACCAATTTTTTATCGGTAATTGATATAATCCACAAATAGACGTATATACAAATTTGAAGGCACGGTTAGCGCAGTGGCCTGCAGATAGTGTTTCCGGTCTGGCTGTTTGTGTATGAGAGTTTAAATGTTTTGTAAACTTACCCACGATACAGGAGAAATTCCTAGTGTGGGGCAACATTTTTTTCCAAATAAAACTGCTACCAAATTTCCTTATGGTGCATGGAAACATTCTAACTTTCAACGCATACACACGCATTTAAACTTCACTATTATAGTTAAGTGTAGTGTTTGCCTGCTTTCAAAACGATTGAAAAACTAATGTATTACCAACAGTTAACCGAACATAATGAAACCGAGGTGTCAAGCGCATTTGAACATAATATCAAAGCTTCAGTTCACAGAAGTGTTAAATTCAGTCTCTTTGAGGGATCACGTCTGCAATGAGGAAATCCGTCAAAGAACAGCGGTGGCCAGGCTTAAGAGATTAGCAAACTGTGTCGACACCCTTATTCGTCGGCTTGCTTCTCCAAGGCTGGGCTGAATGAGTGAGGAGTCATGTTTTATGTAGCTGTAGTTTAAGCGACGCCGTTCAAAAGATTCGTCGTCAGTTCAAAATAACATGACGTGACGTAATATTAAATGGTACGATTTGAATCAAGTGGAGATACTTTGTCATTGCTGCCGAGGCGGAGTTCACACCCGAGCTGTAGGCGTATTTCGTGACACTGCTGTTCTCGGATCCGTAACTGAGAACTGCAGTGGCAAATGCCAATGTCAATTTTCATTGAATATAAGGCCTTGAAAATAATACGGCTCTTTGCTGTGAAAAAAA
Organism: Ochropleura leucogaster; assembly: GCA_958449745.1. Taxonomy (NCBI): domain Eukaryota; kingdom Metazoa; phylum Arthropoda; class Insecta; order Lepidoptera; family Noctuidae; genus Ochropleura; species Ochropleura leucogaster. The sequence goes on along the minus strand of OY288206.1, from coordinate 13,696,058 downwards.
CAAACTATCATCGCCGACAGAGCCAATTTCAAGGAAGTGTATTCAAAGATTTTTATTGTTAAACTACTCAGAAAATTTCCAATTAAATTCTCTGCTCAAAATATTGCCGAGCTTGTATAAAAAATTCTGAAATCTGTTTCACAAAAGTTAATCCACTTATTAACCATGAATATTGGAATATTCCCACTTTTTAAGCTGTGCCCATCAACGTCCATGAAACCTCAACAGACTTTTCATCGACCACTTTCCGTCACAATATTAAAATTAAAAAATAAGGCAAAACGCGTCTCCGTCGAAAATTAAAATACGTAACGTGGCGATGTCAACGTATTTAATTAAATCCTTGTGAACATTTCCGAACCAATTAATAAAAAAACGATATAAGCCGAATAAATCCGAATTATTCGAACCGTTGATTGCTTGTCGTTAATCACAGTCATCGCAGCCGGCGCTGCCTTCAATATTAATCATACACTCGTTATCTGCAGTAAATCTGGGCTGGCGCACTGAACACTAGTTAAATTGAAAATAATTTCAGCTTAAAACGGGATCGGCCCGTCCCATGCCCTGTTAAATATTTGAACGAGGATTTTCTCTCAGCCGTCTAAAATTACAAGCTTTTCGTTAATAAGATTGTGAACAAAATACGTTAAATAAATATCCACATAGAGAATGGCATAACATAACATCATGCGAGTAATCCCCGAAAGATTAAGCAGAGGTATACTTAATAGGTTCACTGTCCAGGCTCCAGAGTGGGAATGGTCCATAAGTAACGTTTTGGTTAAATTGTATACATAAGTGTTTTAAAATATTTACTTTTTTATAAACTAATGTGTCCTGCCAAGTCGAATTAAAAAAGAGACTTTCTACTGACGTCCATAGTGTCAGATAACTTAGAAATTGTACCGGCGAACAGACCACATACGGTCTGTGGACTGGTATGGAAGTCTCTCTTACAGACCGTATGTGGTCTGTCCACAAAGAACCTGTTAATAGTAAGTCAGCTGATTACGTTCTATAAAATTCATGAGATCGATGTGAAAACCCAACTCAAAACCGAAAAACAAGCTTAGCAGTCGCGATGGCGACCACTGAAAACAATTCTAAATATCAACTGCTTCGTTGGTCTCAACGAATTGTTTTTAATTATTCCTATTCGTATGAAAGGTTCCATGGTTCATGATTGTGAAGCCTCCATTCAGCGATTACTAAAAATGTATAAGGCTCGGCAGGTTCCCACTAATTACATCCGAGACCTGAGATCCTTTTCCATTGTCGATACCCAACGCAGTTTTAATGAAGCATACTTTAAGTCTTTTCAACGTGAACTGAAGATCGCTTAAAGCAAGGTGAAGCAATTTTAAAGTTTCTAGTTACACGGAAGAAAATGTTCCGGGGAAGTTTGACTGGCCTTAATTATTGTCAGTTGGTTATCGTGGCTAGTCGGAGTTCTAAACTCTATAATCGTATATCAGGGAGTAGGTACTGTTCTCTTTCCGTGTTTTATAAGTTGTTAAATACAATTTTGTTCGTAGGGGGGAAATTACATCAAACCAAGCCAGCCGCCGCGGGAGACGCTTCGAGCATCGGGCGCCGTGGGATGACTCCCGGCCACCGTAAATGCGGGTGGGTCTGTGGACGGTGAGCAATGGGTAGCTCATCGCAAGTATATCCATTGACAACAGGCCGCACTTTGGAGGAAAGGTTAAAATTAAAACAAAGTATCAGACATTATTAAGCTTGTAAAAAAATTTAGTGGTCTTTCAGTTACGACTGTGTGTTTTGCTCCAACACCATAAAAAGTGGACCTTTCAAATGTATCAAAACGATATTTGTTTTCTTCATACTTTTTTTGGTCATGTACGGTCAAGCTGAAACTTTAAGGTAATGTTACTGACTTGGTAACAAAGTTTTTGTCCCCGTTTAAAAGATATGAATTAATGTGCCGGACAATACTGCCATAGGGACCATGAAATAAAAAAAAACTATACAAACTGCCACTCTTTTCGTAACTCTATATATTTTAGAATCAAACTATTATTTATTTTTGGTCATTCAAATTTTTTTTTAAGTTATTAATTTTATTGACATGTTTTAAAATAATGTAGGTAAATGTTTGCTGCCGAATGGTAAAAAGTGGCAGAGCTTTGATTTATTATAAAAAAAAAACGATTAAATTCTATTAAATTCTACCTTACTTGCAAAATTAAAAATTCCATTCTATTCAAATGTAATTAAATGAACTCATATTTTGTTCAACACTGACTGGCAAATTGCAAAAAAAATAAGAAAATTTAAATTTCGCGGGCTACCCTGGCGCTGTCACTTTAACACACCAGTAGAATGCCACCTTAACTCTTCAAATTAAACTGTCTATCAAAAACCACCCTAGTTATCGTAAATCACATTTGATACGCGCATGCTCGTAATTTCTTCGTAATATCCATTATTAGGGACGATGCTCGAATCTGGTGGAAGATCGATATTTTTGCTTAAATTATGCATGAGATTGTCGGAAGGGAATCCTTTTAAACTGTTAGTGTAACGACTATGGAGCCACGAGTTACTTTTCACGCGTTTATTAATATTTTTTCCGGGCGTTTTGGCGTGAAGTTGTTTTTTTCTATGAAGGGGAATTTTGATTATAATGATGATTGAAAACATAAATTTATTAGACGTAAGTCTTACTAAATCCTTGTTTCTAGTTTAGTACTTTTTTTTTCAGAAATTATTTGATAAATAATTATTAACTGCCTCGTTGGTCTAGTGATTGCAAACACGACTATTGAGTATGAGGTCCTGGGTTCCGTTCCCGGACCGGGCAAAGTGTTATGAGGTTTTTCGATTAAGAGTTTCTCAGTAGCAGCCATTAAGTCTGAATTTATGCCCGGTAGATGGTATTAGACTCGCATTCATCAACCACCATTACGACATTAGATCTATATTTTTATTTGATTTTATTCAGATGGGAAATCATCAAATAATTTCCCCCGTTCTGTGCGGAACGGAGAGGGGTAGTAATACATTCCTTCTTTTGCCCTCTGTCTTCTTCACGGTATCTCTTTCGAACAACCCGCAACCCTGGCAAATTACATGGGACCTGGGATGAATATTATGGATATATTATTAGGTACACCTCTGCCAAACCCTTTGAGAATTACAGGTGATTGTATGTTATGTAATGATTAAAAAAAAATTAAACATCACTTTAAAGAGTTCTAACTTTTTATCCTTTTTTTCACTAATGTTCTAGTTTATTTTTAAGTTAGTTTCTCTAACTTATTTTGTTCAACATTATTAGAATTAAATTTAACTTAAATCAAACAAGCAAAACGATAACAAAAAAAAAATTAATAGAAATAGTCGAAAAATCTACAGGAGTTCCGTGTTCGATACAAAATATACAACGCAACCGCCAAAACAGTTCAAGCGGAAAATCCGATATCTTGAGCTGGAGCATTGATGAGCGCTTACATATTCATGAGCTGTGCCAAGCTTGCCACGAGTACATACTACCTTCGCTACACAAAATGACAGCTGTCACCAATATACCACTGACATATGACAAAACAGACTTAAGATAATTATGTTGTGTAGTTTCTTAATAAAGTCTTTTCTTCATAGATCATATTTAGGGTTTCGTACGTCAAAAAGAAAATACGGAACCCTTATTGGATCAGTTTGTTGTCCGTCTGTCGGTCTGTCTGTCTATATGTCAAGACCTTTTATGTCGGGAACGCGTGCAAGTATCGAATTGAAATTAAGGCGCGGTAACAAGCTAATCCTTAGGAATTCGCGGAAGTGAGGCGAGTTGCAGACTGGGCATGGTGTGACACAAGTACACGACAGCTGTAGTGCATCGAAAAAATAGAAATAAGGTCGAAAATATTTAGGCGTTTGATTTTATTTGAATATCATGTCCGCCAAAATGTAGGTCATTTTGCAGTTTTAATTGAATATAAAAAAACAATACAATTCCGTGTTTGAAAAATTTTAAATATCTCTTTAGTCTATAAAATTTCCTTTGTTATAGATATAAAAAATATGAAAAAAAAAATTCGTTGCTTTTTAAACCTTTTTTTTTTCGTAGTACTAGACCACTTTTGTAAACTGATTTTGTTTAAGTCTTTACTTCATGTATTTGACTATACAAGGTATTTTTTTTGGCTAGTAGCATGTACAGCTACGGCTAACTTTGTGACAAATATCTAGACGTGTTACGAAGTGTTTGCTTTGTACAGCGCCTTAAAACCAAATTCTCAACTCTGTGGTTCCCGCGCTTTGAAAAAATTAACCCTCCAAGTCTACGCAGTCAAAACAGATGGCTTTTTTTTTCGGGTGGGAAATCATCCAATGACTTCCCCCGCTCTGGGCGGAGCGGGGGGGCATGTCAGACTTGTACTGACTAAAACCACCCATGTTTCTTCTTTTGCCCTTTACGTTCCGAGGCCGCGGTATCTCTTTCGAACAACCCGGCTTGGTTATGTTGCAATTTTGTACGGAAACGTTAGTGCGCGAGACTGACTCGCTCTTGGCCGGATTTTTCTTTATCGTGTGGGTACTGCCAAACTTGATGTCAGAGTTTTTATGCCACTCATGGGTCTCTGACTTAGATGTACACACGGCGGCACATCAACCTATACAAAACCATTTTAACCAGAGATTACGGATCTCTGGTTAAAATGGTAGCTTGACTTGCCGTCGTATGTACATGTCTTCGAGAGATATCTCTCAGGCATGCTGGTTTCCTCAAATGTTTTTCTTTTACCGAAGCAACTGATATTTATACAATACGCACATGACATCGAAAAATCAGAGGTGCGTGCCTTGGGTTCGAACTTGAGACCTAAGATGGTGAGTAACTCGATGCAATAATTACTGCGGGGAAACGACTGCTTTTTAAGGTCAAAAATCACGTCTTACGGTAGGTATCAATTTTACGCACTCAAAACGTTATGCTGATGGGTACATTAAATTGGTCGGGGAGAAGAAGAAACATGTTTTCTTTTTTTTACACCCAATATTTCCATAACTAAAACAAGATTATTTTTTATTATTAAAGATATCAAACACGTAGCCACGTACTTCCGTACTTATATAGAAACTACAAAAATGTGAAATACTTCAGTATAATACCATAGAGTGTAGATAAATATAAACGTTAGAACAGGAAATTATTTATATTTCAGATAAAACTGTAATTTACTTTATCAGATTCTTTGGTCACGATATACCTTTCCTATTTTTGTTTTCTAAGTAATAAACGATCAAGCTACAATTTGTTTACAGACCTGCTACCCTACCATGACGTCTTAAAGCGGAACTCATTCCGCTGAGGGAAAGAGACAGAGCGATACAGGGTGTCTAGCGCCGTCTCTTTCCCTCAGTGAAATAAGTTCTGCTTTAAGACGTCATGGTAGGCCTACTGAATAACAAAACAAATTGATAATTATTATTTCCGTATTGCTTTGAAGAAGGAGTACAATTAAGTAAAGTTGACTGTGACAGCTTATACATTATTTTGTTTGCATCCAACATTGTGTAAGTCGATATTTCATTAGCAAATATTAGTATTTCTACTTTTTAAAATCGTGTTTATTTATTTTTGTTCTACTTAGCATGGCAACATTTATGCAAATGTCGTTAGCCTTATATTTGCGGATGGGAAATCATTCCTTTCTGCTTTGCTGACATCTCTTTGAGGCGCGCGTGGAACACGAACGTACTATTCACACGGCGTACGGATGGTGAGCTACCATTTCTCATCATCTACAGGCCCGCATCGACTGTAGTCGGGAGTAGTTCAGCAGCGCTCGACACCCGGAGCGTTTCCCGCGGCGGTTGAGTTTCTCTATTTGAGGAGGCGACCGCTTCCCATTCCCTCTCTCTCTGGATCATGGACTGGACCAGGGCCGAACGCGCTGAGATTGCCTCCGCCGATCGCTACAGCGTTAACCTTCATTTCGCTTTCAATGTATTTGACACCTTTTTTTTGCGGGTGGGAAATCATCAAAACCGCTCTGGGCAGAGTCAGACTTTTACTGACTAAAACCCACCCATGTTCCTTCTATTGCCCTTTACGTTCCGGGGCCGCGGTATCTCTTTCGAACAAACCACAACCCCGGCTCTGGCAAGCTCCTCTGCTTTGCTGACATCTCTTTGAAGCGCGCGTGAAACACGAATGCGCCGTCGACACGGCCTGTCGTCTAATAGACGGACGGACGGTGAGCTTTGTATTTGATACCTCTAGTAGTCTATTGATTTGGGATGTGCAATGACTTTTCCTTATTTAGAACATATAAATGGAGACGTAACATAGTAATGGCGCAACGAATATAAATCCTTCATTCCTCCGCACCAGAGATGATTCACTAAAATAGAACAGATTTGCAAGTCGTCGTGAATTTCAATATGCACTTACCGCAGCATGCAGCCTTGCAAGCGTCGTCAGTCTCCAGTCTGCAGCTACGTCCCTACGGACCTCCACGGGCTGTACAAGCGTGCATTCGCTTTCCGAAATACTTACGAAGAAATACTATTTTAACTCTATGGTATTCTTGGGATGTTGTGAGATTGCTCCTGTATTGTTAAACCTAATGACTTTACGAATCAATTATTATTATTAAGATAAAAACGCGCTTTTTGTAAAAAAGCTACACGTATAAAGATCCACACTTATATATATTATATTATGAAGTTGTTTATAGTGCTTGTAACGAATAAACTCCAAAATGACTTGATCGATTTCAAAAATTCTTTCACCATTAGAACGCAGCATTATCCCTGAGTAGCATGCTACTCAGGGATAATGTCATTTTATATAACCCATGGGTTATATAAAATGACGCAATACTTAAGAGCTGCGCAGTGGGTAAAACCGCCATACACAGCTAGTAATTTATAATTTGACCAGCGTGATTAACAAATTGACGGAGAGAGTTGTACTCTTTTAACGTTAGGAATCTGCGAAACCTTAAGGCCTAACCTGGATTTTTATTCCGATTGCTACTGACAAATTTCTCAAAGAAAAACCCAATAACGCGTAACTGAAAATCAAACACAGCTCATACTCAGACTGTATTAATTAAAAGATCGCTTTTAGCGATAAGACCGCCCATTGTGTCACCCTAGATATCAGTGTATCAGTTGTCTAGTGTTATTCTTGTTACTTGTATGGTGTCATTATAAAGAATATTCTATCTATCTATCTAATCTTTCCTCTGTGGCGTTCCCTTGCTACTAAGACTTGTTACCACATATTATGACACGTTTCCAAGCCGGTTAAGTAGGGGGTTCAGACCACATGGTTTGAACCCCTACTTACAGTGTTAAACCACATGATTCAGTATTTACATATATAGCTGTATCTATATCTACGCTGAGCTGTATATCACTCAGATCCAGCCTGTCCCTTTAGTGTCCTCCCCCAGTGACACCCTAAGCCGAGGCTCGTACCCCAAATGGGGTGCCCTTAGCGTGTAGTCAGTTAGTTTTTAAGTTTCTTGCCCTGGCTGGAAGCATCCACAGGATTTGTCCGATAATGCAGACGACAACCTCATTGGTGTAACAACAAGATGCCATTTAGAAAAAAAAAAACAAACCGAGCTACAAAACCTAGCATGTTTCAATGTTGCCCTTTCAAAATAAGTGTGTCAAAGTTGCAAAGACACAGTACCACTAAATCACATTTATAACTTAAGCATTCCTGTCTAAGTCCATTACATAAGTTCTCATAACACTTCCAAAAAAGTAAGCAGTTTTAATTCAAGTCCAACCAGTGGGCCACCTGTTGACTTTGAGCCGAAAATGTTATGAATGCTTGAAAACCGAATCGATTTACTACTACAGCTAAACTTTTAACAGTCTCGCATTCGGTATTTCCTTCCCAATTGCTTGAAATGGCAAGTGGGTCGTTAAGCTAAGTAAATTATGGCTTAGACAATCATTATTTTGTAGAACTTAGTGAGACAAAATTGAAACTGATCCGAAACTACCTCTTAGAAGCTTGAGCGTTGTTATGTGTATGTTAGCAGGTGGCAGGTGGGACAAAAAATATACAATACTCTGGAAATATAAAGAAAATCTAATACATATCTCGTTGTAGGTTCCATCTAACATTTCAAATTCTCGTGTCGCGGTGTTTTTACTAAACTCCTTCGAAACGGCTGGACCAATTTGTATGAAAATTTGTGTGCAAATTGGCCAACATTATTTTATCATAACCGTTAGTAATAAGGATGGCCCTCTGCAGAAGAATACCTAACCAGTGGGTGAAACCGCTGGGCACAGCGGATAAGAATATAAAAATAAAAAGATTTGTTGATTCAATCATTCCCCTTCCCACGAAACTACAAACGTTTATCATCATCTTAGAATAATCTACTACTGGACAAGGCTTCTCTAATAGAAAACTACTCAGATCGACTGTTTGCCAGTTCCATCCACAGCTGGATGCAGGATGGCAATTACGCAGATCATTACTAACCTATTACGAACGTTACAAGGCATAAATACTTCACGAAATCAACCAGATGCATCAAGAAAGGAAATAAATATTGTAACATAAATGAAGTAGGTACTGAATATTCACTGCGATGATTGACATTCGAATAAGAAGTACATAATTTAAGTAATCTCGTCAGAATTCACACCTGTGAACGGCAGCTCATATCACTCAAAGATTGTATATTGGTTTACGTTAGCAGCCGCACCTTTTGAGTGTTATGACAATGTAAAAAAACCGGCCAAGAGCGTGTCGGGACACGCTCAGTGTAGGGTTCCGTAGTTTCCCGTCCGTCACAATAAGTGTTCCCAGTTATGAGGCCAACCGAACAATTCGGTAATACCCGATCCAATGTAATAAGTACCTACAGCGCCATCTCTCGAGGAATAGGGTTACTAATTAATACAAAGACGTGCAATTTTGGTGGTAATTCAACAACAATTTTTTGTTTGCAAAAAGATACGTTTAGGATACTAAAATATGTAAACAAAGTTACAAAAAAAGCTTGCATATACGATTATACTACAAACTTAGTCCAGAAATTATTTTGTAAAACTTTTTGTCTTTTTTGTACAAAAACTGTTGTGTCAATCAAGTTCAAAATAATTTTCATAGAAAGTTCTTATAAAGTTCTACTTTTCAGATTTTTTTCATATTTTTTAGACTTATGGTTCAAAAGTTAGAGGGGGGGGGACACATTGTTTTTTACTTTTGGAGCGATTATTTCCGAAATTATTGACATTATCAAAAAATGATCTTAGTAAACCCCTATTCATTTTTAAATACCTTTCCAACAATATATCACACGTTAGGGTTGAAATTAAAAAAAAAATCACTTCCCACTTTACATATAGGGTGGCTACCCTAATAAAACATTTTTTTCAAATTTTTATTTTACCACTTTGTCGGCGTGATTGATATACATATTGGTACCAAATTTCAGCTTTCTAGTGCTAACGGTCACAGAGATTAAGCGAGGACGGACGGACGGACGGACGGACGGACGGACGGACGGACGGACAGACAGACATGGCGAAACTATAAGGGTTCCTAGTTGACTACGGAACCCTAAAAAAACCAGCCAAGACCGAGTCGAGTACAAACCTACGACATATCTTTTGACAGCGTAGACTTAAAGAGTAATTTTACAGCATAAAGGGAACACAGTTGAGTGACCTCCACGCGTTCCTGAGATAAAGGTCTTGACAGGCTGGCAGATGGAGAACAAAGTGATCCAGAAGAAAATAAATTTACGATAACTAGCTTTCGTCCGCGACTTCGTCCACGTGACATAGTTACTTTGGGCTAACGCTTACTTTATCCCGCGTGATGATCGAGAAAAAAATATCTTTCTTTAACCTTTTCTTCCTTCTTTCTCCCCCTTTTCTCACTTTTTAACCTATGTCCGTCTCCAGGGTCCCAATTATCTCGGTACTAAAATCCATCAAAGTCAGTTTGGCCATTAAGGCGTGTAGACGTAACAAACCAACTCACTTTCGCTTTTATAATAGTAAATTAGTAAGGATTTGTGCAACGGTCAACGATCCCTTCATTGTACGGTTGATGATGAGTGCTAAAATTTTTTACGTATCAATATCGTACTATAAAGCCAAGGACAACACACGGTCATAAGCTGTTTTCTAGTCAAACCAGAAAAAAAGATTAACCTACTAAGTACTGGAATTGCGAATATTTTAGCAATGAACTAGATCAGTTCTTAAGCGTACTACTTACTTATGCAAACCTTATTATAGTTTTTCAAAATATCTGGATCTACAACAACAAAACTGACTGTTTAACGGAGATACAAGTCGTTGAGCAATAAATTATATATTTAGGAATCGCCACCATCTTAGAAATACCTTTTTATCACTAGGTATATGGTGGGTACGAACGTCGACGAAAACAAGCGGAAAATTAATATACCCACATCATCTAGCCTTGATCTAAGCCCAATGACTTGTGTCCTACGTGAATAAGCCTTTAATATCCAATAATAATAAATTACGAATGTTAATCTGAAACTATTGGTACGGAATGTTATCTCAACCACAAAAATATACGGTTCTATTAAATTCGGCTAGCATAATAATTAAGTAACAGGCGCTCTATCAAGGTTGTACGGGTTCTCGGGTACCCTAATAGCTGTGGTTTCGCAACACCCAGTTGTTCCAGTTTCAAACCTAAAGTCAAAGTACAAATTATTTAGGATTTGTGTGTCATAATGTCATAATATTTGATCTTATAATGGTAACACCGGCGTTAGGAATTTTGCCCTGAACCAGCCCGCTACAATTACGTAGATACTATCTAATACTGTGAACTTGCAGCTAAACCATTAGTCTACTGACAATAGCTGAAGTGTCAATAAGCACAGTCATAAAGATAATGCAATTAGCTATAGAACAATTACCTTACAGAGCTTATCAACCTCTTAATTGTTTTGAGTCTAGCGTTTATGTTCAAATGAACGTCATATCGTATTTAGAGTGACACGACATTGCAAACGCAAGTTTTAATGCAAAAAGCAGCTAGTTGTCAACAGTGAATCACTGTCTGCCAGTCAGTTAACGGTCGCGCGGAATTTGAAATTAAAATTGGAACGTTCAATTTGAATAGCACGTGCTTTGGAAGTAGGAGAGGCGGTAGTGGTCGCATTGCGAGGCGCGCTTGCGCAACAGCACGGCAGGTGCCTGCGGGAACGAATAAAATGCCAAACATTAAATGCAGTCATTCAAACCGGTCTGATAAATACTTTACAGCAATTTACCGCAACGCCACAATTAGTGCAATTGTTTTTCACTCGTTGTTCGAAATCAATTGAGTGCCGCCGTAATTATCAACAAATAACGCGGGGCGATAAAATAAATTTTAATAATTTAGAGCATGCGAAACTTAACAACGGCTCGTAAAGCACGATATCTTAAGCCATGTACCTATCTCTTTAACGCAATCACGTCCGAGATTTAAATCCTAGGAGCACGCCAATAGTGCACGTTGAATTTCGACACAGGCCATTCGTTACACGAAATAATTGTCAATATCAAACGGGCGTGCTGTTTCCGATCGTTTCCGATTTATCTAGACGGATAATACTGTAATAGTATAATAGGAAATCCTGCCTATTTTAGGTGCAGTACCTTTCCAAATCGCAATGATAATAATATTGCGAAACATCGAGCGATACTGTGGGAGTCAATCGTCGAGGTTAATGTCGTTGGGAGGGGGTCTAGGATCTTATTCAATGGACCTTTGAGCTGGACACGGCGGACACAAGGCACGTAGCGTTAATTCACACGTTGCTTCAGAACCGTCTGTATTTATATTAAATGCGCACGTATTTTGTGTAGGTACTCCTCCACACAAATATTAGAAGCTTTGTTGTATTTCTAATAATGATTGTTTCCGTAGATATCCTATAATAGCTATATTACGTACGGTTTGCGTGCAAAAAGCGATTAGTAACATGGTAATTTACTTGTTAGTGTAGTGACAAAGTTTGAGTCTTTACTACAGAAGTGTACGAAGCAAAAAGTGAATTAATTTCTAATGAATGTAATTTTATTACGGAAACTTTGAAGAGTCAGGGGAAAAGACAAAAACTCATTAAATTTGGACATTGTAACTTACTTATTAAGCTAGTTACTTATGGAGCCAAAACTAACCCTTGAGGAAATAGAAATCACAGAAATTATGCAAACATTGTTTAGTGTTAGTATGTTTTAGAAGACTAGGCTTTGCAGCATTAATTGACAGCCAAGCTAACGAACAACTAACAATTCTTAGTAAAATACGACAATTACAAAGGCAAACACCAAAACGCATAATTTGAAACGCACATTTGTCACCAAGACATGACTTTTCACGCCAATTCCGAACAAAGCCCTATTCTAAACAATCTATATTAACTAAATGTGTTCATTAATATTTGTATAAAACGTACGACATAGCCAACGCCTAGAAAACAAATCTGAATCACGCCAAGTATTACTAGTACTTCCTTACTATTATTATAAAAGCGAAAGTGAGTTTGTCTTCACGCCTAAATGGCTAAACCGATTTTGATGAATTTGAATGATGTACAGAAATAGTTGGGACCCTGGAGACGGACATAGGCTATTTAAAAAAAAGATTGAGATATGAGGGAGAAAGAGGGAAGAAAAGGGAAAACTTAGCTTTCCTATTACAATCAATAAGGAGCAAGGGCAAACCTACAGGTAACAGGTACCTCCAAATCAGGGAACTGTGTTACCCCGAATTTAACGCGAGCGAAGCTGCGGGTAAAAGCTAGTACATAATAAATTAACAGAAGTTTTTTATCCAAACGGTAGGGGTCTAAGGAATTTACCACTAAAATTTTATACGACTATTAATTTATCCAACATACGCTGCTATACTTTAATTGTAAGAATGTTCAATAAAATTCCTGTCGTTCTGTAAATTTAAATTTTTGTTCGTGTATCAATTTGTTACTTTGTTGGTGATATGAATTGAAATGCGAATGGATGAATATTCATGACGAACATAATGTAGGAACACAAAAATCCAGTGCTGAATACTAAAGTTGAATCGATAAACAGTGTCAACAGACAAATCACGGTCTTTATTTTCATTGGCTTCATAACAACTGACAGGCTGATTTGTAATTTATTGACTAGAACATTTGCTTTGACGTTTTTTCCTAGCGTATCGATGCTTTAAAGCTCAAATCTGGTTGGCCCAATTTATATGCCACAGGGACTTTGTTCACGGATGGTTTTGTATGATCATCTAGTGCATAGATAACAGGGCGTGAGATCATGTAGATCTAGAAGTGTACAGATAAGGTTTGGATTACGGAAATGATACACAGCCTCTGCATGAGTAATAAGTAGATGCTACGATGTTACACTTCACATTGACAGTCTGAAGATCATTTTATTATTCCTGGTCATTATTGTTAAAATGTTGAATTATAATAATATTTTTCTGTACATTAAGGAGGCACACTCTTAAAAAAAAATTTAGTGTATTGTTAATGTAGAAATATAAAAATAAATAAAAAGACTTATTACTATACAAGCGCTTGCCCGCGGCTTCGCTCGCGTCAAATCCAGGGTAACACAGTTCCCCTTTCCTGATTTGCAGATACCTGCTACATGTAGTTTTTGCCCTTGTACCTTATTGATTGTAATAGCAAAGCTAAGGTTTCCCTTTTCTTTCGTCTTTTTAAAAAAATAGCCAATGTCCGGAGACGGCTCCAGGGTCAAAAGCCTGTGGCTGAAAAATTCTCCTACAAATGCTTCTATCCGTCACGTTGTCATGCTGTCTGTAATCAATGATCTAATTTTATAAATAGGTATTCCTTGAAGTTAAACCCAAGGGAAGTCCTATGTGCCATCATTGAACGCATATCTCTAAATTATCCAAAAACCCTATTCATAACAAAACCTTGACAGCTAAACCAAACCATTACCATACCCAACAAATAAACGTTAACCAGCTAATATTTCCACAACGTTGTACCATTACACGTCCGATAGGTTGGGTCGTAAATACCAAGCCACACTTGGACGTAAATCAATTATCCACGACAGAACGTCAAACTAGCTTTATTGTTGCCTACGTGTTTACAGGAGTTTTCAAACGTTCACGTGTTAGTGAACGGGTTACGTTCTGGCTAACGATCCCGATATTTACTTTTAACTGGTGGATTTAAAAAAAAATGTTTGTTGGTATTTGATACTTTTTGGGGTTCCGTACTTCAAAAGAAAAACCGGATGCTTCGTAGGATGACTTTGTTGTCTGTCTGTCAAGATCTTTTATCTATGCCAAGGGTTGCGGGTCAGAGCGAGGGCAGTTACTTCCTTACGTAAAAAAACCCTTTATCTCGAGACAGGGTGGAGGTATCGAATTGAAATTAAAACTATATACTGTGGTCCAATGAAGCTGTAAAATGAACCCTATAAGTCTACGCATTTAAAAAATATTGCCGTTTATGTAGCAAGTGTGTATGGAACCCTCTGGGCGCGAATCCAACTCGCCCTTCTCTAGTAATCTAATAAGGGTTCCGTTTTAGCTTTTGAGGTACGGATCCCTGAAAATTGCGGAACATCATCATAATATCTGTTCGCTACTTTATTTCCCTCTAAAGTCATAATATAAGACATTGTCCGTTAATAATAATCATCATATCATCACTGCTTATTTGATCATGTTTACTGTTAAGTCACCTTTTACAGAATCTATTGTTAGCATCATCCTAGAAACTGTTTACCTGGAACTTCATACTTTACGAACAGTTTGTTTTCCCACCCGTCCCTTGCAAGAGCCAGCCCGCGTTGCCGAGCCAGTAAGTCAAAATAGTCCATAAATAATATCACTCAGATCCAGCCTGTCCCTTGCTGTCCCTCAGCGACGCCCTAAGCCGAGGCTCGTACCCCACAGGGGGTGCCCTTAGCGTGTAGTCGCTTAGTTTGTAAGTTTTTACCCTGGCTGGAGGTCTTAATTTTTAAGGCACCCACAGGATTCGCCCGGTTAAGCAGACGACAACCTCCTTGGTTGAACTGCGAGATGGCATTCATAAAAAAAAACAGTTTGTTTTAGTTACAATATCTACCTTAGTGACTATTATCTAGCTCTAAATTCACTGATTAAATGGAAAAAAAAACATTATCCATAAGACTTGTATGACCTCTAAGTCATACATTTGCTATGATCAACTAATTATCAGAATCGTCTTTAAATTTCGAACGCTATTTGTTTGCATGCTACATTTTCCCAAAATATTCTGTAATACAATGTACAGGCCCTTATCTTCAATCTTCTCATCCCAGCTTTAAACCAAGCACGACACAGCTACATGGCTTCCAGCAATGTTTGTGCACGCAACGATAACACTGCTACATATTGTGATCCCGATCAGCTTATCAGGAAACGATCAGTATAAAATCGTTTATACTTAAAGGGCTCAACGTATAAATTCAACTTTATACTATAACGAACTTTTTATCTTTACGTAAAAATCAACGTCAACTTAATGATCGATAATAATTACTTAATGTTATTGACTAGAACACATTAACTCTCAACCAATTATTGTGACAAAAATTTTTGAACCTCCAAATATACCATTTGGTCTCCAATTATCGTTTGTAACTTGTTGTACCTATTGTATTAGGGTCACACATGGTCGCATGAAAATACTAATTAATTCCCAACATTTTCCGTCTTAACTAACTGCTGTGACATGTTTTTGTCAAATTTATTTAATTTTATTAGATAAAAGCACGGTTTAAATGATTTATTTATATCATTGAGTTTATAATGTATTTCGTTTGTAAATGTGCTAACAAAAAGTGTAATTTTGGCTCCGCTGTGCGAATGAATTATTTATCGAGGCCTGTTCATACATCAACGGCCATATCAATCGTTTTAAACTCTTGTTTCGCGCACTATTGTGCCCTAAAAATGGCTAGTGTGAACGGTAGAGGCGACAAAAAAAAGATTTTATATGTTAGCGCAGACAATTTTAGATCAATGTGAACACTATTTAAAAAGCAAAATGGTCTAGTTTTTAGACAGGTGGGAATATGATACATGCCTTTAAAGGGCTTGCAGTATCGAAGTCATTAATTCTTGTGATTATTAGATAGTGTAATATGGCTGCATAGGCTGTTATTTTAACATTAAGCTATTCATAGTTTGTCGTTCGTTACTTCCGCTAGATGTCAATTTGTAAAGTGTCAATACTTATCTTGTAACATAATCATTATTTTCGTCGGCTAGGGAACGTGCTATGACAGAATTATTAGTAAGGTAATGTAATCAATAAAGCAGCCTAATTATAATATGTTAATTGGTCACGCAGTAATCTTTCACGCCGATCGAGAATAAAAGCTTAGCAATGACTTTATTGTTACAGTAATGGAGTCATGTTATTACCTAGAAACTTGATCAAATGGTCTGATTTGAATATGTCTTTATTTAAACACCAGATTACGCCCGCATTTCATGCGCGTGGCATAGTTAACCCGCGTGATGATCGAAAAAAAAATATCTTTGACTCCCCCTTTTTTTAAATTACCCTATGTCCGTCAAAAAAGGCTTAGCTAATTAGGCGTAACAAACAAACTTATTTTCGCTTTTATAATATTAGTAAGGGTAACATAACACTGTGTTATCCCGAAGGTTAGGCAGAGGTATACCAAATATGTACATTTCGTCAGTTATGTTTAAATGCCAGGTAATAAATACGTGGCCACCGTAGATGCGGGTCTGTGGACTGTGAGCTATGGGATGCTCACCGTCCGTCCAGTATTTTACACGCGCCTCATAGAGATGTCAGCAAAGCAGACGGGCCTACCAGGGCCACCGCCTGCCGGGATTGTGGGTTGTTCGAAAGAGATACTGTGGCCTTGAAACAAGAACGAACATGGGTTTAAGTCAGCAGTCGTCTGACAGTCCCCCCCGTTCCGTTTAGAGCGGGGGAAGTTATTTGATCCGCATACAACAGCAAAAAAAGGCTTGTTCACATCAGAATAGCTCACGCAATTATCATAATTATTATCACCTGTACCTACATGTTACCAAAATGGTAATAATCAACCACATCATGAATTTTCATTTTCTTACAAATACTCAAGAAACAAAACTAGACGTATTACAAAGTAGCAAATCCAGTTTTGCTCAAAATAATGCGTTTAAATAATAAGGAAGACTTTATGTTTCTCTTGCATACATTATGCATAGTGATGTAACCGTACTCAAAGTGAGAAATGCAACCTGCATTTCTCACTCAATGGAACAGTCACCTAACCTCGTATTTTTTATATTGTTCATATCTTTTCCAGTTTTATTTGTATGTCAAGTTTAAGATGTATATAATTTTATGGTTTTTATCAGCAGATCTTTTGGCATTTAAAAAAATAATTGAGTAAAATATTTTTATGAGTGGTCAAAAAGAATCAGATTTCTGTAAATCTGTAAAAGAATGACAACCTTTTTTAAATTTATATCGAGTGACAAATAAGAATTCTCTCATTCATATATAAACTACAAAATATTTTGTTTTATTTTTAATTATAGTAATTCTATTCAAATTTAATTCAATTAATAAAATTCTATTTGAATTTAATTTAAAATGTGTTGTTTTTGTAATTTAATTTACTGTAAACAATTTAGCATTTAATAGTTGTTTTTGAAATATTTGTTGTATAGATTTTTTCCCCAAAATCTGTATTAGGTATTTGTTTTAATAAATTAATTATATGTATCTGCGCATAATAAAGTGTATGCTGTTCTATTCTATAAGTAATGAGACGTTTAGACTTAAGTTAGCAATGTATACATTATAATGTAATAGCGTACTCATGGTTGAGAAGCCTAATCCTTACTTCCTTACTAATATTATAAAAACGAAAGTGAGTTTGTTTGTTTGTCTTCACGCCTAAATGACTAAACCGACTTTGTGAAATGAGAGAGAAAGAGGGAATAAAAAGAAAATTTAGCATTGCTATTACAATAAATAAGGTTCAAATATCAAAACTATAGGTAGCAGGTACCTGTAAATCAGGAAAGGGCAACTGTGTTACCCCGAATTTAACGCGAACGAAGCCGCGGGTAAAAACTAGTATTTTATAACTTTAAAGGCGAAGGTTTGTGTGAACTTTCAACTTTATACTTCGCTATAACAAGCAAATAAGATTACAATCACAGAACTCATAATCTTTGTTGGTTTGTCGCCTTTAAGGTTAATCTTTTTGGGGGCCATTTTTAAATGGCAAACTTCAATTGTCTTATTCTGGGTGAACAATATGGTGGGGTGCAATATTAGTTTTCGTTATAATTCAACTTGACACAAAATTATACAACATTAATACTAAACTAACTAACTGGCGAAAGTATTTTTTTTAATCATATTAATTATGAAAAAGGAATTAACATCCCGTTTCACATGTAATAATGTTAGTTACCATGTCAGTTTTAACACTTACATCATGGCTAAATTATATAGAGACAACAATATTATATTTAGTAAATAAGCTGTTTCCTAAAATCACATAATTATGTTTCAAAAACGAACGCTTAAATCACATAAGACAATTTAAACCTAACCAAGTTCCTATTCACTTCAAAACGTGACAAACTTTACCAGGCCATGTTGATACGAGATGAAATTCAGCAATTGTAATGTCGATTATCTTGACGGTCAACGTTCTAATAGCAAAGGGACTCGATCAACATCTCGAGAGGCTCTCGTCAGCCGTTCGGGTCAAGAGTTTGCTACAGAGAACAGGCTCTTTGACAAGACACGTAGGTCGTAGGTGATATGGGGTATCTTCTTGAACTCGGCCCCTAAGGAGCTGTTAGTTGCAAGTCAAAGCTTCGATACTATGATCGTGTATTTAATAGTTTGTAATGTGAAATAGAGGAAAGAAAAATAATACAGTCAATTGTTTGTTATTAAAATCATAATTAGCACTTTTTGAAGGTCAACGCCCGCTTCGGCCACTTTCTAGTGTTTTTTCTGGGAAAAGAGATAGCCCCAGCAATACATCTGGTTCTTCTAGCCATTAGAAGACTGTAAACCAAATTTACAATGCCAAAGAAAAGGATATAATATGTTAGATAATTGTCACTTGCCAGCTATCACACAAAAATAAAAATGTCTAGCCTTTACTTTTTTTTTAAAAGTCACAGTTAAAGTATGTGAGTTTGGTTGAGTTCTGTTTCAGTATTTGGTTAGACTGGAAGCCGACTCCAGTATCATTGTGATAAGCTAGGCAGATAATGATGACAGACTAACAAGTATCTAGTATTAATACAAAAATGACGACCTTTCTTAAAAGTGATCAAAAGACAATATGCTTATAACATCTCAACTGATTCAACTAAACTGCTTTGCATAGATACATGCCGCTGATGAAACACAAACACCTATTCTTCTGACGTTACCAACAAAAAGAAAACATCACTGATAAGCTCTTTGTTTTAGTTAATCCAGGAAAAGTTATACTGAAACTATGGTTCAAAAGTTCAACAGTATTACTAAGCGTATCGCAAAGGCGTCTTAATACAAGTTATCCTAAGCTAATATCTAAACTGAGATGACGCTGAACACAGGCAGTGGTTCAAACGGGACACCAACGGGAGATAAGGAAGCAACTTTATAGTTGCTTTGTAATGTGGATGTAAAATAATTCATGAAATATTGTTCATATTCTCCCGCCAGTTTCCACATGTGCTAGTTGTTACTTTTTAGTATGAAAGGTTTCATCACATCTCACTCTGATTTTTACAGTAAGTGGATCGTTTCTGATCTTCTCTATAAAAGCTATTAAACTTCTAAGACCAAAGTTAAACGGAGTTGACATACAATTAAAATATGTGTTACGTCATAGGCCGCGTCACTTGCACTTTTGACTAATTTTGTTCGGCGAAGTCGACTGAATAATCGCACCGATCCGGTTTTTTGAACATGAGAATATACACTTTAGTTAGCGCTGTTGGCACTCGTGGAGCTGTGGTAGATCGAATGATATTCCCACCCGTTCGCAAAATACGCGCCGTTATACAATACGCTTTAGGAAATAAGTCTTTAAACTGACATGGTTACTAACATTATTATTGAAACTTGAAACGGGATATTTACCACGTTTGTTTGTTTGAGGTTGCAAACGCCATGATCACGGATGAACTGAAGTTATTGCGGGTTAAGTGAAGTTTTGCGTTCGGTACCACTAACACTGTTACTGCTATGATCCTTGCACATTTATTTTGTTTCTTCCACGTTCATATATCTGGTCATTAGAACGCAATCAATCGCAACAAAAATGTGGGGCCGACAAATAGTGTCCCGTCTAAGCAATACCTTATGGTGTAGATAGCAGGATAACTGCGATTGTTCTCAACAAACTGTTATCAAGTTAGTTTCCGACTAGCACAGTAGTATCATAATTGAACCTATTGTTATCGCTAAGAATTAAATGGTGACTTTAGAGGTTTTGATTGGGTTTGTGATAATTACTTTGCTATAGACTATGATGACAATATTATGTTTCAACGCCTTCATCAGCTCCTGTGCTATACTTTAAGTTAATCTGTAAATTGATTGTAATCTCGGTAATACATAAGCAGGACCACACTTCTTGCCTATTTATACAAGAGGTGACATAAGTGGCTTAAAATCGAATATATTAATATTCTGTGTGTGTCACAATGTTCGTTCTCATACGAAACGCCTTGACCGATTTTTATGTTTTTTTATGCATATTCAGTAAGTCTGAGAATCGGCTACTATCTATCTTTCAAACTCCTAAGTGAAAAGGAGGACTGCAAGTGAAACCGCTGGGCACAGTTAGTATCATATAAAACTAGTTAGAGCGTTGTTGCTAGTGACTCCCAACTAGACAGTTAGCCTGTGTATTGTGTAATTCTCACAGTTTTAGACAAACATTCGTAGCAATTATGGGTTATAGTAAATATTGACCAAAAGCCACCAGACTTTTCTAGAAAAGTGTTTAGGGAGTCCGTCATCAAAGGAATTGAGACAGTCATCAAATGTAGTGGAGATTTGATGACTGTCTCGCCACTTAACATCTATTCTCTTTCTAACCTCTACCAATAACGTGCTCTCTCTATCTGAGTTAGCCTCGGCTTATTTTTTTTACTACCAAAAACCTATATTCTTCCTACATCAATCTAGAATACAAATCCTCACTAATATTATAAAAGCGAAAGTGAGTTTGTTTGTTTGTTACGTCTTTACGTCTAAATGGCAAAACCGATTTTGATGAATTTTGGCACAGGGTTAGTTGGACCCTGGAGACGGCCATAGTAAATTTTTAAAGTGAGAAAATGGGGAAGAATTTCATCCTATATGAAATTCTTCCCCATTTTCTTCGCAGTTTTCAAGGTAAAAAGCTAAAAATCGGTATAAAACTTCTTGTTAAAAACGAAAAATACCAGCAAATGAGGAAAAGGGAACCCCGTGTTGCCCGGAATTTAATGCGCGCGAAGTCGCGGGCAAAAGCTAGTATAATCATAAACAGAAATATTTTCTGTAAATCACAATTGTAACAAACTAGAAACAAACTTAGTTGCGGCAGTCAATTCATACTGCGTCCACGTCATAGCATGGCTATGGCAGTTCACAAAACACTAGTTTATCCTGCCGTTTCTGTTGCCTACGCTATACCGCTATAAAAAGCGATGTATTTCTGACCTAATTAGCTGCAGGAAAGTTGTAAAGCGCTTTGTGATTTTATTGCGTCGTACAGTTTTGAAATAGAAATGTAATGTTCTATAACGTTTGAGGATCAGAGATGGATAAAGGAAACCTAACGTAACTTCTTTATAAATAGTTTACATATCATCTGCCAAGATTTATATAATAATATAGGTCTGTATCTAGCTTTTGTGAGCTAAAATAATATCCTACTTATACTTATTATTATATGTGAGGTCGGCTGCCACTGTGCCGATTGTAGTAACGGCCAATGGCTTGATTGCCAAGAGCCTCGACGAACATCTATCGAAGCTCTCCTTAGGCGGTTGGATCAAGGGCCTAATTCAGAAGATCGACACAGCTCGCATAGAGAGGAGGTTCCTGTCTCTGGAGCCCTAACCACCGGTAGCTTAGACCCTGCTCCCGATACTGGGGGACTACTATTTTTATATTTTTCAATATTTGTTTTTTTTGGAAATATTTAAAAAAGTAATTTTAGAGGAAAAGACAAATAAAAAAAATCCTACTTTTACCCAAAATACTATACTAATATCTAATAATCTATCTAATAAAATATTATAATTGTGAGAATGTATGGATGTTTGTTACTCTTTCACGTCAAAACGGCTGTTCAGCCGTATTGACGTTGAGGTTGCTTTGCCGTTTTCAAGATCCGTAGGAATCTTGATGAAATTTGGCACAGAGGTAGATTATAGTCTGGAATAGGATACTTTTGTTCGATATCACGCAGATGAAGCCGCGGGAGCCTGCTAGTAAGGTAATAAAAATAATATAGGTGAAAACACGATAGGCGCAGTGACTAAGCAATTGACTGTGGGGTTGCGTATCACGGTTTCGATCCCCGTACCGATCAAAAATGTTTATAATTATGGCCTATAAATATTTAATCTCGATGTAACTGTTTGTGTATTATGAGTATAATATTTTTTGTGAATATTCCTATTTCATCCTGAAATTACGTTATCCACGCTCATTTTTCGCAAAGAAAACCCGATGGCATCAACTTAATGCACCGCTCCATAAACGCCTATGCATTCAAACCCTCTAATGCATCCAGTACTTGACGTAAGCGTGCGTTGACGTTCACTGTGCTGTTATCGCACGTACGCGTTAAGTGTCAGAGAACAAAATTGTGTGGAAAGGTTAAGTGTCAAAGGTTTTAAGTGTGAGAGTGTAGTATACGGTGGAACAGTCTGTTCTATCAGCATTATAATGCTGTTATCCGAATTGTCAGTAAACCGATAGTACATTCTAAGGCTTAGTCTGGTATATACAGAGAATAGCTTAGTGTTGTGTCCGTAGGACTGCCAACTCGTAGGTCGAATTCGAACTCAAGACACGGATCTCTGATTTTTCAGATTCGTATTGTTAATATTTGCTACGGTGAAGCAAAACATCGTTAGTAATCCAACATGCCTGATCGATATTTCTCGTCGGCATTTCATGCCAAGTTAAAGGCCTATGGGCGGTATAAAAACCTCTGACACAAGGTCTGCACTTACCACACAATAAATAAGACGAAATTGCAGGGCCTTTTCATTGAAGGATTGAAGTTGGATCTGAGATTTAGTCAAATCGGTACGCACTATGAATGTGGCTTAGGATTTTAAACTTCAATAAATAATGTAGTATCTCTTAGAGTCAGGATCTGCACCCTTGAAGGAGTTGCGGGGTATACAGTGGCTCCGGAACATAAAGGGCAAAAGAAATGAACATAGGTGGGTTTAAGTAAGTTAAGTAAAGTTTTTTGGTGATTTGAAATCCGCAAAAAAGGGACTGCAATATAGCTAGAAAAAGCTACGCAGATAATGATGGTGATGTCATCGGTTTCAGGAATATTCTCTCCATTTCATAGAATAGATTTTTCGGTTTTAAGGTTATTGTTTTTTTTAAACTTTACCCACACTAGGAATTTAGCCTGCATCGCGAGCACGTTCAAAAACGTTTAAACTCAGTAAAACACACAGCTAAACCCGGAACAACTATCTGTAGGTCAAAAAGATATTTGTTCCGGGCGGGGATCGATCCCGCGACATGTAGACCAGCAGTCAAACGCTTAGCCACTGCACAAACCGCGTAACAAAACATCATTCATTCTATACATATTGCAATAACTCCTCTCCGTAGGAAGATAAAAAATGAATAATAATGTTGTTTTATAGTTTCTAAATCAGAAACGAAAATTTAAATTACCAACAGTAAATAAGAACAAATATAAATACTCGCAGCCACCAAAATATGAATGGCCTTTGAAACTGAAGGAAACCAAGTGTGAAATGAATCCACAAACAGTTAGCCATTCCTTCTTTTTTGAACACGAAAATTGGTTGGCCAACAGCAAAGCACTGAATTTCGTTTGATTCAAAAGATTTCGGTTTCCCGTAACATATATTTACTTTAGTATATATACTTGAGCGGGTTGTTGGAATTAGAATGTTAGTGTTTGCTTCCACATAGTTAATCTTATTGCAATGGAGTTAGAATTCACACATTTGAAGTTTACTGTCAACTGTTTTTTTTTAATATATATATATATATATTTTAATTTAATTAATCAAACTATTGGACTCCGTTAGATCCAAATCAAGCAGTTTATGTTATTATTATTGTTATGTTATTACCTATTGTTTATTTATTCATCATCGCTCACCTAGATTATTCATGGCTACGTCATCTTATACCATAACCCTCTTAGTTTATCGTTAAATTTCAATATTGAATAAAATATGTAATAAAAATAATTAATTATTTAAGATCATTTCACTAGAATTCTTAAATGAATTGCCATTTTAACTTTCCAAGAAACAATACCAAAAACATAACATTAAATTCGATTATTTGCAAAAACACAGCTTATTATCTGTCCGCACAAATCTCGAGGGATCTGCAGTCGACAGCATTGATTCCTCTGCTTGCTCTGTTCACACAACCTGGGTGTGGCACAGTGGCAACGTCATACACAAAGGGCAATGCGGGCAGCCTCACAAAGCGATCCACTTACAACGCAATATACTTCGATACCGGTCTCACGAAAACTACAATCCACGACATCAACGGAAATATGTCAATTAGTGTCCAGTTTTTCACCAAGTGTGTGAACATTGATTTTAGTCATCTACGTTTATTTTTTTTTTCAATTTTAAAGAAGAACGAGAATTTATTTGCCAGAATAACTTACATTCTGGTAAATTGTGGCTGTTTGTGTATGTAAGTTTAAATGTTTGTTAACGAACCCATGATAGGTACAGGAGAAATCCCTAGTGTGGTTCAACGTTTTAAATAAAAAAGTAGTATAAGGCAAATAAATTCTAGCAGAAAGTAATCTAATCTAATCTTGACATTCAAAAGTGCCTGTAATGGTTTAATTGAAATAAATGCTTTGAGTTTGAGTTTGCTTTGTGTTGTTAAATTGGGGCCCATTTACATTCTACCGTTACATGAGGTGTGCAAATTTTGATATTTCCACAAGAATAGCAATTGTAGTTGTATAAGGCATATTCACACCCTTTTTTTTTTTTTTTTTTTTTTTTTTTTTTTTTTTTTTTTTTCGGGTGGGAAATCATCCAATGACTTCCCCCGCTCTGGGTGGAGCGGGGGGGCATGTCAGACTTGTACTGACTAAAACCCACCCATGTTTCTTCTATTGCCCTTTACGTTCCGAGGCCGCGGTATCTCTTTCGAACAACCCGCAACCCCGGCAGGCAGAGGCTCTGGCAAGCCCCTCTGCTTTGCTGACTCTCTTTGAGGCGCGCGTGAAACACGAACGCGCCGTCGACACGGCCTGTCGTCAATCGACGGACGGACGGTGAACTACCCATTGCTCACCGCCCACAGGCCCGCATCTACGGTGGCCGGAAGTCGTCTCGCGGCGCCCGGCGCCATGGGCGTCTCCCGCGGCGGCTGGGTTGGGCAGATGTTCTTTCCCTCAAACGCCCGGCCACCTCCTTCGCTAACATTACTGCTTCGCAGAAGGTGGTGACCGCTTCCCATTCCCTCTCGCTCCGGACCATGGCCTGGACCAGGGCCGGACGCGAGAGATCGCCGCCGCCGATCGCCTCTACGAGGGCACGGCGGTGCTCCGCCCAAGCCGGGCAGATCGCCACTGTGTGCTCCACCGTGTCCTCCGGGCGATCGTCACAATGGTGACACCCGGGCGCTTCCTCCCGCCCGATGATGTGCAGGAACCTCCCGAAACTTCCGTGTCCGGTGAGGACCTGCGTCAGGCGGTAGGTGAGGACGCCATGACGCCTCTCCAGCCACTCCTCAAAGAGGGGACTTACCGCCACTATTGTAGCGTGCCCTATATTCACACCCTTGATGTTGACTGTAGGTGGTAAATTTATTACGAGGAACACTAACCAATACGAGGAACAAGGTTCACGATAATCTTCTGTGTGAACTAGATGAATGATTCAAAACGTATTCACCACTATTTCTGAGAATCTTTGCTTTGAACGTGCAATATGTACATACTAATTTACTGTTTCAAGTTGTTTAGACGAACAGTCGTAAACCTTGTCAGTTTTGATATATTAAAAATTTATCAATATCATTCCGCTTTTAAAGCTACACAGAAAATTATCCAGGTTTATCTAAACTTAGACTGCAAACTTCTAGTAAGTGACCTCCTTTGATATGAATCAACAAAAAGGAAATAATAAAAATACGAAAACAGCTAACAATAATTTTTGATTAAACCCAAAAAAGGAGCTCCTAATAACGCGACCCCATAAACAATTTAACTTTTACTGCAACTCTACTAACTTAATATGTAAATCAGTCACGCAGATCATATACAATACCAAATAAACCCACGCATAATACATAATTCGTCATTAGATAAATTACATAAGGTCCAGTTTAGAGAGAGAGAGCCACTCAAACGTCTGCAACGGATGATAAGATGTGACAATATAAACAATTGACTATGCAGATAGCTTTACAAATTAATAATCAACTGTATCAGCATCATCATGTTTGGCCATTAACACTGACGAATTACTCTAAGTTGTATATATATACTTTGTACATGTACACACATTTGCATGGATATTGTAATGATTTGATTGTGTGTTTCAATAAAATACTCAGATATCCTTTAAAGATTATAAATTGACGGGCCTGTTGGTCTAGTGGTTAGTGGCCCTGACTACTGAGCCGGAGGTCGTGGGTTCGATTCCCACCCAGGACAAACTTTGTGTGATGAGCATGATTGTTTGTTCTGTGTCTGTGATTTATCCATAATATGTATGTATTTATAAATTATATAAGTATGTATATCAGTTGTCTGGTTCCCATAACACAAGCTCTGCTTACCTTGGGATCAGATAGCCGTGAGTTGTCCCAAGATATTTATTATTATTTATTATTTTAAATCGTTTTTTTAAATTATATGTCACACTTTTATCTCAAACCTACCTTATGTTTTTTCCTAAGTTCTCTTTTTAAAACGACCTGAGTATTTGAACATTATGGTAAACCAGCCAGTATTAGTTGGGTTATAAAACCTCTTACAGTATCTACCCATGTATTCATAGGCTATGATTGCACGCAGAAGTGATTAGATATTACGTTAATTAAACCTACTAAATTACCTACACGACTTTAGCATTGATGACGGTAGATGGGATTTCCGTCAACAATGTTGAGGATCATAATGGAACTGAAGTGATGGTTAGTAATGGTTTTGCAAACAGGAAACAACTTTCGGGAGAGAAAGATGGAAGCTAGGTTTAGATGAGTCCTACTTAATATTATAAATGCGAATGTTTGTGAGGATGGATGGATGGTAAATGGGTTTTTGTTGCTCTTTAACGTGAAAACGGCTCAACGGATCTCGATGAAATTTGTCATATTGATAGATTATAGTCCGGAATAATGTGTTATTCCAGACACATTATTTCAGATATCCACACAGATTATTATATACTTTTTTTCGATATCACGCGGGCGAAGCCGCGGGCGCCAGCTAGTATTGTATAAAAATAAAGAACATTCAAAATGTGAGAATCTGTTATGCAATTTGCAGATAGTATTTTTAACATGAACATTTCTTCGGTGAAATGGTAACAACACAATACTCCCACACTGAAGAAGAAGTGTTGAAATAATTTACACAAAAGTAAAACGCCTTCCTGAGTATGAATACGGCCTACTCGACAGCAGAGTCTTACAGCTGACACGAAAACAGGTTGGACATACAAGGTAAGATCTAGTAATGTTTATTCCAATTTAACTAGGCAACCAACGAAACGAATAGATTCTTTGTTAAGTTAATAGCTCATAACTCCTACCTTTCGTTTAACAGGCGCTTCGTACTAAAACATGTTTTACACCTTTGTAAACCAATTCTAGACAAGTTAACATTGCCATGCAAACCTCGAGGCGAAGCTTGTATCTAAGTTTATGTTAGTCGCACCTTAGTGTTTATGTAATTATAACACTAGCTGTGCCCAGTGAGTTCACCCGCTGCTCATTAAAGAGTATGAAAAATAGACGTTAGCCGATTTGCAGACTTACTGATTATGCATAAAAAAAATCATAAGAATTGGTCGAGCCGTTTCGTAGGAGTTTGGTAATTGTGATACGAGAATTTTATGTATTAGACTAGCTCAGTGGTTTCACCCGCTGCTCAGGTCTCCTTTTGACTTAGGGTTTTGAAAGATAGATAGTAGCCGATTCTCAGACTTACAGAAAATGCATACAAAATTCATAAGAATCGGTCGAGCTGTTCCGGAAGAGTATGGGAACGAACAGTGTGACACGAGACATTTATATATATGAAGATAAAACGACATAAATACAACGAGACCTTTAAAACTATGATTAAAATATATGATAAATGAATTCTAAATCATCTTAGTATTTCATCGTGAGTCCTATTCAAGAATGATTGAATAATTCCATTTTATTGATTTGTAATTAATGGTCTTTCAGTTCTACAGTTTACTGGCACACCTCTAATTAAGTACATTGTGTGAATAATTTTATGTTTAATAAGGTAGAAAATAGTAGGTTGTCTGAAATCGCGAACACGTCTTGAGCAAGCTTGGTGGTCAATGATCATGCCTTCTCTGCATGAGAAGAGGTCTTTGCATAGCAGAGGCTGTTACACAGTTATAGGCTGGCATTATCCTTACTAATATTATAAAAGCGAAAGTGGCTAAACCGATTTTAATGAATTTTGGTACAGAGATAGTTGGAGGACCCTGGAGACGGACATAGGCTATTTTTTGATAGAGGGAACAAAAGGGAAAACTTAGCTTTGCTATTACAATAAATAAGGCGCAAGGGCAAAAACTACAGGTAACCTGTAAATCAGGAAAGGGGAACTGTATTACCCCGAATTTATAGCAAGCGAAGCCGCGGGCAAAAGCTAATTATTTATAAGATAGAAAAGATTAAAAGACGATGGTATATCGGTTACACGTATGACTACTTAGTATGAGGCCTTTGATTCGATTCCCAAGTCGGGCTAAATATGTCAAGGTTTTATTTACCATTAGGATTTCTCAGTAACAATTACGAAGTCTAGATGTGTACCTGCTTGATGGGAATAGGCTCGCTCATTACATGAGATTTAAAACAATTGGTGAATGTGGGTTTACATCTTCGTAGGAGTACCTTTGCAAGAAATAAGGGCATAATAATATGAAAAAAGCCGTGGATATTAATCAAGAAGGAAAGAAAATATTAATAAACAACAATCTCTTAGCACAAATATTGTTATTAAAAGAAAAACATTTAAAATAAAAATAATAACAAAGAATTTTATTCATCGATGAATTCCCGGTTTTCCAGTAAAACTTTTCTTTTAGTAGCGAAAAATTGAAAATACTCTGTTACAAAGTCGACGTAGTAATATATTTTCGAAATCCTCGAACTTTGTTGTACGTCTAGGGATTTGCTATCGTTTTTATTGCAGTATCGAACGGCAATCAAATAAAACGTCTACGATAAAGTCCAGAAAGTATAAAGGCAGCTAAGTTAGTCCTAATAAAGTTACGAATAGTTCCATTCTCTTATTTCACACCTAAATCGTTGTAGCAGATTTCAGGACTTTGAAGGATGGATATGAAGTCAGACGGGACGAACATAGAGCGATCCGTACAAACTGGCAACAAAAACGGCCATATCTTTTGACTGCGTAGACTTAGAGATGATTTTTCCACAACTCTCAAGGGACTACAGACTTGAGTATATCGTTTCAATTTTAACTCGATACCGTGACGCGTTCCCGACATAATTTTTCTGGACAGACGGATAGACGGACAACAAAATGATCCAAAGAGGGTTCCGCTTTTTTTCCTTTTGTGGTACGGAATCCCACAAATAAACTTTTCTTTCTGAGATTGAACACAAAAGAACTAAATATCTATACTAATATTATAAATCTGAAGAGTTTGTTTGATTGTTTGAACGCGCTAATCTCAGGGACAGTAGTCCCTGAGATTTGCGCGTGGTTGGAATTGGAAAATTCTTTTAGTGTTGGATAGTCCATTTCTTGAGGAAGGCTATAGGCTATATGACATCACGCTATGACCAACAGGTGCTGAGCAGCGTGGGTGAAACCGCGTGGAACAGCTAGTACTAAATATTTATGTTAGTCTTATTCGGGACGCTTGATGATATTATTTGTTTTAAGATCATTGCTATTTTGTCAGTTAAATGATGATGTGTTAATTGTATATGAAAAGCACACAGCCTGTTTTTTGGATATTTTTTATTATATATTTTGGAAATCACGCTTTGCTCCCGAAGTGTTAGACTTGTAGTGATTAAAACGCATCGATGTTCCTTTTTTGCCCTTTGTGTTCCGAACTCGCTGTATCTCTTTTAAGCCAACCCGCAGTACCAGAAACAAATGCCTTAAATTATGTAGCATTTTTAATTAATCCTTATTCCTATCACTATTTTGTATCAAACTAACGTAATTACCAAAATTGACTTCCATAACTTGTAACCAAAACGTGATTCAAGCCGAAGGCGTTGGCGTAGCGAAGGCGGGTTTTCTATCGGATCGCTTCGGCCCCGAGGCATTATACTCCCTGACATGTTTCCTAGAAGATACATAATATACCTACATATTCATATATAACTGACACGTCTGCTAAGCCCAAGGAAAGGATACGTCTTCTATGGAACCCACGTTTTGCCGAAGGCGATTTTAGTTTCTATAATGATAGGGAGTGGCCTTGAGGGTATCGGTTTCCAACCCCAAGTTGTAACTTAGAATTTGCGATAGACGATTATAATGATTTATTGTCGGTATTATCTACTTCAATGAGTCTAAGATACCTTATATTTACGATCTTGTAAATAAATAAGTAGCCCCTAATAGTAACGAGATAAATAAATAAGTACTGTTCTGTCTTTCTTCTTGTTATTCTTCGGTGTCGGGAAATCTTACGAATTATAGGTTGTTTTTTTTCTAATTGTCTACGATTGCTCCCTAAAAATTCGATACTTGGTATACTAAAACAAAATTAAATGTTTATTTATAATTAATTAAAAATGATAATTTTATAAAAAAAATAGGTAATATTTTAATTTAATTGGTAAATTAATTCGATTATCTACGTCTATAAACGAAAATTATCAGAAGTTAATTTATTAAAAAGAATTATGTTTGAATGAAATTATTAGTATTCATATGGTTTTCCGTATCATTGTTTTCCACAACTTTACTGTGCGTAATTCTGCACTAAACTATAAAGTTGGAAACGGACAACATTTTTGTTGTGGTAAATAGAATGTCTCCTCCCTCATCCATCTTCTGGAGGCACTATTCACACAGTTATACTATATCGTTTTACACATTGTTGGCGGTGTGTAGGGCCGCTTATGACGTCATATCACGGTTTATGGCTCCAAATAAAGTACCTACACTGAAATTGTGAGCCGGAGTGTGAGCAACATTGTCACACGTGGTACGAACAAAAGTTTTACTTCGAGTTATTAGTTAGGTAAGCTTGAGGCGTGTTTACAGCTGCCTGTTTCTGGTTTCCTAGTACTTTGTGTTGATGTGAATGGCTAGCACTTAAAAGGAGATGTAGTTATAGGTATTCGTTTATAAACTTGTGTAAAACAGTGTAACTTGTCCAGGTAATTTCTTGGAGTTTCGCAATGAAAAAGGCGCATGCACCGCGCGGTGATCCTGTGAGCGCCGCTCGTCCGCGCGGTCGGGCGGTGTAGGTGTGTGTTTAGTCATCAATACTTATCATACAAGCCAATGCGACGTCAGATCCGCTTCACCGATCGTCCGCGCGGATGTGCGGTGTCGTATAAAAACCGACTAAAATGTCTATTAAATATCAAGCACACTGACAGACAAAGCAAAACGTGTCCGTCAGTACCCGGAACCTTGAAACAGTTCGTAGCAGTTCCAAGTTACTTTAATGCTAGCCATTTAAACCACTAATAACTAATATTTGGGTCAAGCCTCCAAGACAGTCTAAAATGAACTACACCAAAATGTTAATCAACATGCACTTATCACAAACTGGTCCAGTTTCAAACCGCTATCTAATTCGCCTGGCAATAAGCTACTGATATTATTAAAACTACATTATTGATTTTTTGCATTATTTAATGAAGCTTGTTATATTTACCAGAACATAATTGGCAGGATTTGAAACGAAATGTCAATCTTAAAGCGACAGACGATTGAGCAGTTAAAACAATAAGTACCTACATACCGCATTTTGTAATTGAACGATAAAATCAAAACTTAAGTCATGAAGAAAGAACCAATTCACGACTGTAGGTCTCACGACGTCACCCGACTTGATCTCCTTAATTCTTCTGCAGAATCAAATACCGATAATATCTGTAGATAATCGGCTGAGCATTAATCAAATATCAACTCCACGAAAACCGATTAATTGGTTCAATTGTCTGGATCAGTTTGACATTGCACGAACAATCTGTAGACAAAGTTTGTATGCAAAAGTCGATGTTGAACTCCCCCCGCGATTGGATTGTCTACGGGGTAAAGTTTGATAGCTTTGAGAAATG
Organism: Ochropleura leucogaster; assembly: GCA_958449745.1. NCBI lineage: Eukaryota > Metazoa > Arthropoda > Insecta > Lepidoptera > Noctuidae > Ochropleura > Ochropleura leucogaster. Next base: position 13,663,308 of record OY288206.1, on the reverse strand, counting down.
TAGTTAGATATAGAAGTTCGTATGAATTATTGCTTCCACACTATGAACCATTCTAGACACGTAATGGATTCAAACAAACCAACTTTGAAGTTAGCGTTAATTTCGTTGCAAACGTAGGGTTCATATGCGCGGTGCGCTGTATGTCGAATTGTAGCTGTCACATTTATTAATAGTAGCGTATGAATTTAGATAGGCGTGCAGAGACCGCAAACCAATTTGGTGTCAAAAAGCGAGGCTTGCTAAATATAGACAGTTTCTGGTGCGAGTTTAATAGACAGTGATTTAGTCGAGTACGTGCAAGCGGAGCTTGAAAACTGTAATTGTCCGCGCGTCACGACGCGGCATTCCCGCCAAGCGCCGTGGGATAAAGTTCAAAGGGCACATTTGCTATCGAGCCTTTGTATCTTAGGATGCGGTTTGCGTTGCAGCCGCAAATAATGTCGGAGGTTACGATATTTTAATAATTCTGCCATAAACGTAAATCGCTGCGATTACTCATCGTAATATTATGCTGCGCTCTGTGTGTGAAGACCTTCCTCAAGATTATGTCCTTACATTTTCTTTAGATCGAAAGATATGACAACTTGACTGACAGGTTTACAAGTGCACATTCATCATTTATTTTCTTGATAGTAGAAAAAAGCTGTCTATATTTAGTTGTCACTTGTTTAACCATCATATTTAGAGACAAGTTCTAAACAAAACTGATACTTAGTTGACCCAACAACAGAAGTTACTGTATTAAGCAATTTGTTGCAATCTGTTGGGACTAGAGCACATAATAGGCTAGGCTAGCGACAGGCTGTCAGGTCGCTTAGATAGACGACCTATTTCAATATACACTATCACCTGGCAAATTAATGAAATATCTATGTAGGTACAGTCGGCAAATAGATAGTCAACCGGGCGTGTCAGGTAGAGTTGATTTTTTCTTAGAAATCGATGGATATCTTCATCTCAAATTTAATTTATTTGAAAAACTGTTTGTTGAAAAATCATCGTTCATTGATGAAATTGGTAGGTACTCGTATATAATTTGGTAAACAACAATTGATGCTAAACCTTAACATTTAAGGTTGACATTTGGTTATACTATTGAGAATAATGTAATCACACATTTTTGTTTGAGCATAGTGTTTATGGGAAGATTGGCGCTTGATAGCCGATGAAGATGATTGTGATAATGGCTTATTGATACGTGCCTACGTGATTACTACCTTGACTTGGTCAACAATTTAAAACAAGTTGTTGCTCGCAACTATGTTTGCGTGGGATGTATATTTTCCGGGATAAAATGTAGCCTATCTGTTATTTTAGAGTATGATCTATCTATTGTGCCAATTACATCCAGATCTATTCAGTCGTTCTAGGCTCAAACATTTATCCATTGAAACTTTCGCGTTTATGCATTTTTTATACAAGTTTGTCTGTAAGAGAAGCTTTCGCGTTCATGATTTATTTTTTTTGTTACATGTTTATCTATGGGTATAAGTTGTCTGCAAATAAATTAATGTGTTTGTTAGAATAGTCATAACCTACGTTTTGTACTTGGATATTTTAATGCGCGGCCAAAACCGGAACTAAGTCCAACATATCACTTTTGCAAAACATTTTTACAAAATGTTTACCAACTACAACAAAACTACAAAACTAACTACCAAAATATTTACTAACTACTTTGCCGATCAATGACATTCAAACGCTAAAAGAACTTCTGTAAGATTTATCTGAGCTACCGATGTAAGTATGAAAGTTTTCAGTGAAAAAACTGTGATCTGTGATAAAAGAATAATAAAACGGTAGGTAGCACGTCTAAAAACCTACCTCTGGAAACCAAGGTATCGAGTTTTTCTCTTGTTTGCCAAGAGCTAATCCGGCCCCAAGCTTTAGTATCAAGATTAAAGATTGTAACTACTTTTATAAAATCAAGGAATTATTCAGTACTAAGATGTGCAGGTTGAATTACCGTCAATGGATATATTTTATTGCGTTTTATACTTGACATCTTAATTCTATTCTACAGAATCCTTAATACTTGTATGGGCGTATGTACTACTGGCAAAGTAGGTCCCCGCTCCTCTCACACCTTGTCCCATCCTTACAAGTGACGTAACAAAAGAGCGGTTCAACTTCCCCACAGCCGATACTTTGCAAGTTCTCGATAACCTGCAGACTACTTCGATAATGCTGACTCAGCAACTCAATGCTAGATTTGCTACTTAAGCAATATTATGTAGTTCTACCAAGGAGTCGAATGGAAAATGAATTAAACATGGAACTTGTAGGTTTTATGTAAAGTTACTTAATGTTAAAAAAGTACCTTGTTAAGTTACCTTGTTAGCTTTAGAAAGAACCAGCTGTTTTTTTCGTATGATATCATCAAAGGGCTCTCGGCGGAGAAAAAGGGAGTGCAAGTCTTTTACTGCCTAAAATCCATAAATGTTTCTTCTTTGCTCTTTATTTTGCTTGGCCACGGTATCTCCTTTGAACCAACCCGTAACCCATTCAATAATATTAATACCTATCAATATATACTTGACAATCTTTGCAGAATATGACCATTGCAAAAAAAAGACTTGTAATGTATTATATTTGGACAAATAAACGAATTAGAAATTTTATGAAAAGCCCATTTCTGGTATTTGACAATCACTAAACGTGTTTTCCTAATCTTTGTAAATGTTTGATTAAACTTCGGACATCTTTTTCACTGTAATATTGAATTATCTATCAGTGTACGAAACCTACGGCCTGTACCATTACATTACATACTATTTAACTAAACTGTTTATGCTTTTGACAATGTTTTACAAAGGAAGCTTTGAAAATGAAACCGTAATATATGTGGTAAGTAATCGAAATTGTAGTTATAAAACCAGATAATGCTGCTAAATCGACTATTGACGGCATGGTTTGCGCAGTTGCTAAGCGATCGACGGAACGCATATTTAAATGACCTACAGGTAGTTTTTCCGTGTCTTGCTGGTTATTTATATGAGTACTAGCTTTTGCCCACGGCTTCGTACGCGTGGATTAATAGTCCCCGTTCCCGGAATGAAAACTATCCTATATCCTTTCTCGGGTCCCAGACTATATCTGCACCAAATTTCATTAAAATCGGTTCAGTGGTTTAGGCATGAAGAAGAGACAGACAGACAGAGTTACTTTCGCATTTATAATATTAGTTTAGATAAATGTTGTAAACGCACCCACGATACAAGAAAACATGGGGATTGGTTTTGATTGGATTACAGCTCTTACAGCAGACAGAAGCAACAACATTAATCTCCAAAAACACTCAAATCAACATGAAAACAAACAAGCCGACTGGTAAATCCAAAGAAAAAAAACAAGCAAATTGAGTAGGCTACAGGAAAAACGGCTCACGCAGTAATAAAGTAAGTAATTCATTTCGCTTATCTAAATACGAATCTTCAATCGTGTATTATGTACGATATGGAACATGTACTTGAGCATATTTGTCATAATCAATCACGTCAAGGTCACTGGTTCAGGTGTACACTGCTCCTAAACGTTATACCCTACTCCAAACGTTTTGTTCAATTTAATTTTGTGACACATTCTTTAGGAAATAATGAGCATTTCCGTTACGAGGCCAACGGAGCAAGTGTTTATTGTGATTGATAACTGGTTATTCTTAGGTACGCTGTAGATACCAATAAAATCGTGTAAAATTCTCATGTTTTTTAACTGACAGAAAAAAGTGGAGGTTTTCAATCCGACTGTTTATTTTTTGTATATCAAATTTGTGAGCCGATTTTCAATTTTTTTTTTTGTAATCGAAAGGGTTCTCTCGAACTGGTTCAATCAATTTTATCTGTATCGCTTAGGTAGTTTATGAGTTATCTTCTGTATTACATATTCATTCTCCTTATTTAAATGGACGATATGCTTATATCTTTTAGTAGCAATGGAAAATATTATGCTTGATAAAAATTTGTGTGTGATACATTATACCACAACTAAAAAGTATGAAATAAAAATCGACTTCCGAAAATGAACAAAAGTCTGAAAACAATTTTACCTCTGGAAGTAGGTGGCAAAAAAAACTATGAATCAAACAAAATCACCAAGTTCCGAAAGTAAACTTATTTTGCGTGAAGTGCTTTTTTTGAAGACGGTTTTTTTGCCTTGTTTGTTTAGCACTTGTGACAAGAGCTACAAACTTAAGCTCATGTCTTGAATGTGATACCCAAGACGGGCAAAGCGTTGTCAACATAAGCCTGTAAATGGTTTTAAACCTACAACCAATAAACCTACATTTAGGTGTAACGCAACCAAGTAATTATGATAAAATTGCTTAATTAGCGAAATAGTTCCATACCCCACCGTGGGACTAGCAAAGTTAATATCTAATTTCACTTTAATAACCTCTTTCTGAAATTGGAGTCCAATTGGGAAATGTTATTAAAGTATAATCAAATGTTTCACAGGATCATGTAATAGATGATTTTGCTGAATCAGTTTTGAATGTCCCACTTCTGGTTAAAAGCTACCCTACTACCTTTCTAGGTACTTTTGTCCTGCATCACCTTGAGCAAGCCTTGGTGATACGCGTCCAGGTCTTCTGGTCAGTTTATCTTGAACTGGTGTGGATGCATTAATGAAAATCACTTGGTAGCAAATGCAATAGAAAACTGGAAATTGAGCTGTGTCGTGGACTATTTTCCAACTCCTTTCCTGCCCTTGCAGGCCGAAAGCGTGGACTCAAGAGGCTGACTTTTAAGCTGGTACCGATTATATTGGAACAAAGTTCCTTATCGCGCGTTGCGAAAGGGTTTTTAAACGGAAAAAATAAGACCAAAAGTAGTAACGACACTTTTTGCTTAAGACCAAAACGCGTATTTTTCTGTCTATCTCTCTGTCATAAAAAGCAAGCCAGTTATTTTCGTTTCATCTTTCTATTTCGAATTGAACAGTGTGGTGTCGCGACGATTATTTTTGTTGAGTGTATACAGGTTTTATTGTAAATAATAACTTCGTTCCATCCAGGTGTCCCTTGTCACCTCTCAAGTTTTTTTTTATAATTTAACACACATAAAGTATAAAACCATTGACAAATAAGGAGAAAATAGCAACACAAGGTTGAGCTGTCATGTACGCATTATGTTAGTCCGTACAATCCTGCGATTTGTATCCATTATCTACAGTTTTCCCTGACTCAAGACTAATGCTGAAGCATGTCGCCATCTATTGTGTTTATAAAAGAAAAACATTGCATTGTTTGTTCCCATACATTACTACAAAGACTGCAAGCATTTCTAAGTTTCTTGCACAATTGTTTTATAGTATTCGACAAAAGGTGTAAGTTTTTTTTATCGATAAGTAGAAACAGTGATTGTTTATTCATCATAGGCTGTTAATGAAAAATGCTGCAATAATAAAATATCATTGCCATTACTGAGAACCTTTTAATTGTGATCGACAGAAGGTTTGGTTTTGGTTTCGGCCGAAACTGGGACCAGCCTACGTTTTAAAAAAGATAGATATAATACTTTTTAAATTGTTACAAGTATCTTTATTTAAAGAAAGTCTACTAAAAACATTTATTTATAAACTAAAATTATTAAACATGCTTCCTAACTTATAAATAATTTAATAAATACTTATATATTTTTAAATTTAAAATAAACTTTTAAAATGAAGTCGAATCGAAGCGTTTGTAGAAAGAGCGCCAGGGCCGAAAGTTCGGTTTTGATTGAAACTCCTTTTTCGGTTGGCTAATAACGTTAACGTTCGTCAATTTGGCATGCAGTATCCAGTATACTGTATGCCAAAAGGACCCCATACTTTATATATTTATATACTTTATAAACCTTACTTATATAATTATTTATTTTTAGATTGAGATAGGATTGTTCCAATATATTTATATCATATTCCTTTTTTACAAAGCGGGAATTTTTTCAGGAGATCATCAAATTATTTTAAAACACAGTTAATGAAAGATGAACAAACAATTTTTCAGTGTTGATCTGGGGTCCCAAAAAAAATCACTTGTCACTTTCTGACCATTTTACGATTTTTCCAAGAAACAAAGAAAAAACATTTATAATGTCGCAAATTATGATGAGCACACAATATAACAAAAAGAAATACTTAACAAACATTTACAAATACATACATGGGACAAAATAAAAGAAAATCTTGCATCTTCGTCGTGACTGCGACAGTTAGTTCACCACTCAGCATTTTAGACCCCCAGACTGCACACTAGGTATAAACTTACCTATGCAAATCATATCGGAACTTTAACAAGAAACTGCCAAAGTGCAGTGGATCATGACAAGTTTAAATTTAGTTCTCTACTGTTTTAAGTTAGTGCATGAGATCGAAAACTTTATAATTTTGTCGAAAATATTGTTAACCTTGTCGAATAAATATTAAAACTGAAACTAACAACATACTGCTTAATAAATAAAAACTAGCCACTGGGTTCCGTACAAACTTGCGACATAAACGGCCATATCTTTTGACTGCGTATATTCAGTAGGTTGATTTTTGCACAGCTGTAAAGGACTACAGACTTGAGTTAATGGTTAGTTATCCTTACTAATATTGTAAAAACGAAAATAAGTTTGTTTGTTACGTCTTCACGCCTAAATGGCCGAACCAATTTTAATTAATTTTGGTACAGATATAGTTGGGATTCTGGAGACGGATATAGGCTAAAAAGAGGGAAGAATAGGGGAGAGAAAGATTTTTTTTTTTCGACCATTACGCGGGTTAAAGTAACTATGCCACGCGGACGAACCTGCGGGCGGAAGCTAGTAATTTATTTACGAAATAATATTATAAAAATTTTATATTATAATTTCAACTCGATACATATATTTATATAGGTCTTGACATACAGACAGACGGACAACAAAGTTCTAGAAGTATTCCGCTTTTTTCCTTTTGATATACAAACCCCTAAAAACTAAAATAAACTAACAACAAACTACAAAAGGGCATTTGAGTGCAAGTGTATGTGCCAAAGATAATTAAAATAATACATTACTGCTATCTAAAAAGGCAGGGTAATAAAAAAATGTATGCAGTGAAAATGTTTTATGACACTTAAAGATAATAAAATAATGAAAATGAGCTCAGGGATGATATTAATAAACCCATAGATATACCATGAGGTCTCGGGTTCGAGGCATTCCCAGTTCAACAAATTGTTATTTGACATTTATGCCCGGTTGATGACAATAATCGCTCTCCTATAATATGGAGCTTAAACATAACTAGCAAAATGTAGGTACAGCTCTGCCTTACCCTTCGAAGATTACAAGCGTGATATTACGTAGTATATAGCGAATTGTGTAAATTTGCTGAAACATTGGAGAAAACATTTTGTGTCTGAGCAAGTGGAAATCCTTGTTTGTCCGTCGAGTGTGTCGAGCAGTGGTAGAGTTCGTTGACCAAACCAAATGACATGAAAACATTGAAAATCATTTTCTTCTCACAGTTTTCAATGCATGCGACAAAATAAGCTGACACATTCTAGACTTTTCATTTTATTTCCATTTTAACCGCGTCGTACGTAGTTTATTTTCGAATATTTCTTGGGAATTCTTTCTCAGGTATCTTCTACCCACGTAGTTAAAAACTCCGCATGGTGGCTTCTCAATGTCATAACTAAATAAAGAAAATGCTGGATAAACTTTGAGGTTGAAGGAAATATAAAACAAATTCCACAAACAAAGTGCAAAGAATGAAAATCTTTCAGAAATATTTAATCTGGTTTAGGTTTATTTTCAAAGCACACAATGGTTTTCAAGCTTATACAGCAGACTGAAAGTGTTCACTTAAACTTTCTATCAAGTATTATTTCGGAAATAACTTTTTTTTTCAACTACATAGTTGATACTGAAAATTCATCGGACACACTTTCCTGCTTTATCAAGAATATAATGTTATTGTCCGTAAATTAAACGTTCTGAAAAAACATACTCTCAGTTTAATTTCGACAAGAAACAGTGTTCAAATTTATCTAGCCAAATTCAAAGTATGGATTTTGGACAAAATTGCAATTCAAAATTGCCAAGTTTCAGGTTGTTCGAAAGAGATACCGCGGCCCCGGAATATAAAGGCCAAAAGAAGGAACATGGGTGGTTTTAAGTCAGTAAAGGTCTGACACTTCATTTGGCTCTGATCGAATCAATTTATTTGATGATTTCCCATCCGAAAATAAAAGTACAATCAAATGGGTCATAATGTGAATTACGTTACATCATTCGTAAAATATTTATCCGAAAGAGAAAGTGAGTTTGTTTTTTTGTTACGTCTTCACGCCTAAGTGGCCAAACCGATTTTGATGAATTTTGGTACAGAGATTCGGGACCCTGGAGACGGACATAGGCTAAAAAAAAGTCAGAAAAGAGAGAGAAAGAGGGAAGCGAAGGGGAGAGAAATATTTTTTTTCGATCATCACGCGTATTAATGTTAGCGTTAGCCCAAAGTAATTATGCCACGCGGACGAAGTCGCGGGTGGAAGCTACTTCATAATATAATTACACCAGCTACTCACAAAAAAAAAAACAAAAATGTCCTCTCAAAACTCTAAACATTCAAATCACACACAAACTTCCCCGTTCTCACTTATCCCAATTTGATAAAAGTATGAAGCTCGCAGGTGCACTCTCAGGAGCTAGATGCGCACATACCAAACTCAATTTGAGCAGACTTCGGTTTCAATTGTTTCAGAACGCAATCAATTTTAATATGCGCCAGACGTCGCCGGCGAGGTGCACACCAGACATACGGGGAGGAAGGATAGAGAATATTCTAATGTGATATAAATTTGGATACCATCGTGTAGTAATGTAAGTAAAGATCACCGTGTTTCTTTTGGCACTTGAATGATATTGAGGGTGCTGTGAGTGGAAATTGAAAAAAGAGATGGCGATTTCATCATCACCAATGTGTAGGACTTAGGTAGCGGGTTTTTCGAATGAAATACCGCGGCCCTGGAAAATCAAGGGCAAAAGAAAGAACATGGGTGGGTTTTACTCAGTGGAAGTCTGACACTCCCCTCGCTCCGCCCAGAGCGGGGGTAGTTAAGTCCCATTTGCAAAAAAGGCTGCTTGAAGAGTGCATAGCTAGATAATAATAGTTTATGTAGATACAGAAACACGGTTAGTTTTTATTTTGATTAGAAGATCAATGCCTGTTATGTCCATAGCATATATGCTTCAAATTTTGAACACTGCGTTTTTTGAGATAGACTTAGAGCAATAACATTTGTAAAGATATTTAACGTAGTTACATTTACGTAGATCAAAACGTAGCTACCACAAATATGAGTATCTCCTCTGCCGGGGTTACCGGTTGTTCGAAAGAAATACCGAGGCCCCAGAACATAAAAGGAAATAGAAGGAACATGGGTGGGTTTTAGTCAGTACAAGACTAACACTCTTCCTCGTTTCGCCCAGAGCGGGGGAAGTTATTTGATGATTACCCATCCGAAAAAAAAGTTCGTATACTTATGTTATTATGTTTTGTTTTTAAAGCAACACACAGTTTTGGATTGCTGTAAAATTCATCGCAAAACAAGTTTTTTGCCATTTCGCTTTATTATTTTGCACAAAATAGTTGGCTAAAACATAACAAACCGTGTCTCCCAAAGTTACAAATTGCTGATATTGGTCGGTAAAACTAAAGTTTTAATGCGAGAAAGGACCTTACGTAAAGCCGAACATTATTCCGATTGTTATATCCGTTCAGAGCAATGCATACGAATGTTTATGGAGCCAATACTGCCAGAGAATTGTACCGTAAACTAAAATTTACTAGAGCAGGCTTTTCTCTTTTTATCGGCAGTCCATTTTATGCATGCCCATAAAAAACCAATTTAAACCATCGTTTTCATAGATCTTCGTTAGAATATTTATATTCGTACTTTTTTTTTGCAAAAGTTTCGCCCACCTGACCTTTTCTCTTTTGTTTGGCAACAAGCTTTTTAAGATAAATTGTCGTTTATTGCTCGTCTAGACATTGAAAGCCGCGAGGATACGAAAAGTGCTTTTTATTGCTTCTTACTTAAAATATATTCAATAAAAAACTAATATGTAAAGCAGATTGACGATCTAAAGAGCCTCCCCAAAAATAAAAAAACTAAAGCTTTTACGGAGATTGATTGAACATTCTAACTAATACTTTTAGATTTTCTTGTTTTAAAAACGATACAAACCTACATACACAAAATTACTTTTAGTATCGGCCTGTCTCTTCTTCACGCTATTTTTGACCGACTGCAAAAAAGGAGGAAGTCCTCAATTGGAATGTATTTTATTTATTTTGATATGTATCGACGGGTTTTTTTAGGGTTCCGTACCTCAAAAAAGAGAAAACGGAACTCATATTGGATGACTTTGATGTCCGTCTGTCTGTATGCCAAGACCTTTTATCTCGGGATCGCGTGAAGGTATCGAGTTAAAATTAATTTATAATCATATGTGTTGACGCAGTATTATAAGTAATTAAACCCCCGAAATTTCCGGTAATCTCTTAACATAAATCTCTCTAAAATATTATACAAAATCACGTCGAAAGTGGGTGGCAGTAGTGTACTTAGCTAATAATACACCCACATTTCACTAATAAGCTTCATAATTATATAAAAACAAGGCCTATTTCCATCAACTGAGTACATATCCAGACTGCTAATGAGAAAACCCAGAAACAATTTTCCCAACCCGAAAATAGAACCTAAGACGTCACGCTCAGAAGTCGCAATTAGAACCGCTAAACCACAGAGGCAGTCACAAAATATTACATTGAACAAACATCATTAATTAAATATCTTATCACAATACCTTGTTATGAGACACTTAACGCTAACTTATTACAGAAATAATTACCTTGTTTGTGATTATAGACGACAAACACTTCGCTTACAATATTGTTTTTCGAGATACTCTATAATTACCAATTTACTTATTAAATTTTCTACGCTTATAATGAAAATCCTACTTGATTTTGTGCAAGTGTTTTTTGTGGCAATAATGAATGCGTAGCGTACCTTTTTTAAGGATGGGATATCTTCATACATCTTCCCCACTCTGAGCGGAACGTGTCAGACTTTTATTTATTCAAAACTACGTGTACAATAAATAAATAAATATCTTGGGACAACTCACACACGGCTATCTGATCCCAAGCTAAGCAGAGCTTGTGTTATGGTAACCAAACAACTGATATACATACTTATATAATTTATAAATACACACATAATTATAGATAAATCACACCCAGACACAGAACAAACAATCATGCTCATCACACAAAGTTTGTCCTGGGTAGGAATCGAATCCACGACCTCCGGCTCAGCAGTCAGGGCCACTAACCACTAGACCAACAAGCCCATCGTCCAATAGTGGTACATAGGCAGATTTAGTGCCATAATGCATTCTCTGTAAGTCAACCTTTGGGAAAAAACGACCACATTGTGATAGGGTCCCATAATTACTATACTATTATCTTATAATGATTGCCTTTTTTTTGTAGGTGGCAAATCGTCAAATAATTTCCCCTGCTCTACACGGAGCGGGTGTAGTGTCAGACTTTTACTGACTAAAACCCACCCATGTTCCTTGTTGTTCTAAGGGACCGGTATCTTATTCGAACAACCCCACTAAATCGGCCAATCACGCATAAAACATTCCTGGATACTTTCTACACAGCCTTTTACCAACACTCATAAAATAAACTCTAATCCTAATCCCGGGTTCAAAAGCCAGTAACTAATAAATCGACCAATACTTAACGGCGTTGGTTTACTTAACGGCGACTTAACGTGTTCTTTGAGAAGATTAAGTGCGGCAAGTAAGCTGCAAACGTTGTATGCTGCTTCATTTTATGTTGTTTTGTTACCAGGCTAACAGATTCCACACCGCATATTGGATAGATGAGAGGTTCCCAAACTTTAAGTTTAGAACACCAACCAAATACCTTTTTGGTTTTTTCTTTGTGTGTTTGAAAGTTATGTCATTATTTTAATGTAAATTATAAAAAAAAATGTTTGCATGCCAAATATAAGATAGATTGTACAAGGCTCACCCAATCATTGTTACACCTTATTTTATGTACCTTCACTCTATGAAAATATTTCATTACTTTACTCTACTTACTTGTATCTTTTATTGTATGGGACTCCATATAAAATAATTTAAAAAGCAAGAAAAACTTTTCGTAGGAATATTTAAATAGTGAAACACTGTATTCTCTATTGAAACACATATAGGTTTTACAGTATTAGTAGTTACTAATACAAATGAACACTCAACATAATCACATTGTAAAAATAGTTTAGGTATTACTACTAGATGCCATAATTCAGTTCGGGCAATTTCTTATTGTACTAAATAACTTAAATATTAAATAATTTTACGGAAACCTGAGGATTTTACTACGAACAGTACCCCTAGGTTTCACGAAACCTATTTTGGGAATTGCTAGCCTAGACGATACTTCTAAGGTCTATCAACTAGACGTATCAAGTTTAACCTAGAAGGTTTTGGGGTCTAAGAGTTAGTATTTTTTATTTATTAAGCCCATAATTTCTTAAAATTACATTTCAGATACAACATTACATTTAATATATATCTACATTTAACATTGCATACAACAATATTTAAAAAATACGTAATCTATACTTAATATTATAAAGCTGAAGAGTTTGTTTGTTTGAACGCGCTAATCTCAGGGACTGCTGGTTGGAATTGGAAAATTCTTTTAGTGTTGGATAGTCCATTTTTTGAGGAAGGCTATAGGCTATATAACATCACGCTACGACCAACAAGTGCTGAGCAGCGCGGGTGAAACCGTGGGAAACAGCTAGTTATACATAATACTTGCTTAATGTAAAATATGGTGTACAGCTGCATCTGGTTAGACTTGAAACTGACCTTAGATAGAAAAACTTAGGAAAATAATTGCAGTTTCAAACTAGGCCAATTCCCCTCTTTTAGCAGAGATTTTGTCAAACCTACGCCTGTTTATATAAGATCAATAAATTGACAGCCTTCCGAGCTACTGACTAGTTTGTTATTTTCTCAAATTCACACTGACAAATACTTGAACTGACTGGACAGTTCTACTAAAATCTGTGTAGTGCTTCTTAAATAGGAGGACCATTTCAAACACTAATCTGCATGCATAGACCTCATGTAAGTTGAAAAAGTTTTTTGTCTGAACCTTAAAAGAGACTATGAGTCTCAATTTTTTTGGCTGTTTCTTTTCATAGTAGTCGTGAACGAAACTTCGGACTCATCCATTTTTTTTATATAGCTAGACGTGTCTTCGGCTGAGTATGGCCACACTATTCCTTTTTTCTTCAAAGAATTCCGCTAAAAGCTATGTTAGTATGTATATACTAACATAGTTTTTAATCTATACTAATATTATAAAGCTGAAGAGTTTGTTTGTTTGTTTGTTTGAACGCGCTAATCTCAGGGACTACTGGTTGGAATTGGAAAATTCTTTTAGTGTTGGATAGTCCATTTCTTGAGGAAGGCTATAGGCTATATAACATCACTAACAGGTGCTGAGCAGCGCCGGTGAAACCGTGGGGAACAGCTAGTGATAATATAATCTCTAACACAATTTGAGCCAACGTAGTCTGTAAACGAGTTTTTTTTTTCTTAAAAGTTTCTGTAATACTTGGTAAATATACATCATTTATCACACCGATTCAGTTGAAGTCGTCACGTGATTTTGAAGAGTTAATAACGGTCACCAATCCACGCACTGACCTCATCAAGTCCACCTTAACCGTAAGGGCCTCTCGCTGCAGTTCAAAGCCGAGAGCCCTTACGCCCCTTACTAACGAAAGAACAAAGCGTAAAAGAATACTGTTTTTCACGTTTTTTCACAATCTGTAGGAAGAAAAACACTTGACATTTGGATGAATTCGCATTCAAATCCAAATGTACTTATATTTCGATTGTTATGATAGATGGGCGCGCCTGTCTGCTTAAGGCTTCCTTGTGACAAAGAAAATTTAACAATCTTAGGCCCTGTCACGAACGCGCTGTGAAAACGTAACGTAAATATGTCGATTGAAAAAATATCTTAAATAATAATTCCGGAATTTATTTGTAAAAAACATAACTATAAGGAACATTTTGAACTGATATGATCTAACATTATTAATAACGGAAAAAATATCGGAAACTCACATTAAATAAAAGTAGTAAATGTGTTTCAATTTTTAATAAAGAAAATGTGTTTTATTTATTAAAAATGTTTGATACAGAATCAAACATATTATTTAATAAATAAAACACATTTTCTTTTTATTACATAGAATTGTCGAGTTGGGTCAGAGTTTAAGCGCCTCGCTTCTAATGCATAAGGTTGTAAGTATAAATCCGGGCACGTACGATTTTTTCAATTCATTTTTCCTTTCTAAAGAGTTAATCTAAGACACAAGACAAGACACAGACATCGTTGAAGGAAAACATATACGTCAGAAATCGCCAACCCGTCTTGAACAAGCATGGTGATTAATGTTCGTGCCTTCTCTGTATGAGAAGAGGCCTTTGCCCAACAGTGGGACAGAGGCTGGTATTATTATTTATTTCATAATTCTAAGAACATTTAAATATCTATGGATGATATTTATTTTGCTTGATTCAAGCCGTTTTACAAAAAAGTGTACTATAACTGATAATTCTTAAATATTTCGATTAAAAAAACAACGTATTTACGTTACGTTCCACACCGCGCTCTCGTGCTAGGACCTCTGTTGAATAAATAATATCCAGATGTAGGTACATCAAGCTGCACGACATTGATAACCAAACCAGTATAAGGTGGCCTCCTAAACCAGTAAAAATCGTACCACGCTAGGCCAGCACAAAGACAAAGTGTTGACACTTTCGTGTTTCTTGCTGTACGTGAAGTTACGTAATGATTTTCTTTCTTTATGGACTCTGTTCTTATTTATAGCAGCAGCTACAAAAGAGAAAAGCACTCACACATGTTACAATTTTGTTTTTATTGATGTTTTGTCGATAATCCTTGTTATATTTATTACACTGATCGATTTTTTTTTTATTTTGACAGCCTCCTGAGTTTGATTCCAAGGTCGTGCAAAGCTTTTTTGAACTTTATCCATTACAGAATCTTTTCAATAGGTAGCAAACACAAAGTCTGGATATGTGCTCGGTTGATGGCAATATGGTCTGCCCCGCTCGGGCGAAACATCACTGTGTCCTCATATAGGCAATCATGGTTCAGTCCATAGTTCGGATCGAGAGGATATGGGAAGTGGTCACCTTCTTCTGCGAAGCAGTTATGCTAGTGAAGGACGTGGCTAGAAGTATGATGGAGAGAAGCTCAAACTAACTTCAAAGACTGGCGGTCTTGACTACGGTGGCTGGGAAACGTCACTCAGCATCCGATGCCTGGAGTGGCATCGGATGCTGAGTGACGTTTCCCAGCCACCGTAGACGCGGGTCTGTGAACACTGCGCAATGAGTAGCTTACCGTTCGTCTGTCTGTGATGGCAAACCGTGTCGACCATGCACACTTATTTTTGATGATTAATTATTTGATGATTTCCCATTCGAAATTAAAACTTTGAATGTACGTGCTTACTATGTAAGTATATGTATGTATAAATGTCAAACTCATTGGTATTCAATAGCTAGGTATACTATAATGGTATTATCCACAGAAATCTACAATAGTTTGAAGTACTCCAAATATATCCAGTAACAAGATTACCTCCCCAAACTTCGGCTACATATCAATACTACAAACTAATAACAAAACCCTAGAAGGTAACAAACAATTAAATTACTGAATACATCGTCCCACATCCCTTATTCCCGTGTAACGTGTCCCTTTTGTGCGTGAAACTTCCCAATACGAATAACTTCACAATTAATCTTCAAAGCGCTATTTACCTGTAAAGTTTATTATGAAATAAATCGATATGTCTGTACATTTCGATAGATATTTGATTACAATTCGAATTAATTTGGTAATTTAATATGTTTGATTGCTTTCTGAAAGTAATTAGTTGTAAACTTTAGATAAAATAATTGTGATTCCAGGATTTTAAATTAGTTAACGATACATTTGCGTCGTTGGGTCTAGTGGTCGCAAGCACGGTTGCTGAGAATGTGGTCCAGTTTGATGCTCTGGTTGTGCAAAGTATTACTAGGTTTTTCCATATGAAATTTCACAGAAGCAGCCATGGAATTAGGATATTTGCTCATCATCATCATCATCAGGCTATATTAGTCCACTGCTGGACATAGCCCTCCCCTAATGAGCGCCATAGTGCCCTATCTTTAACTTGCCGCATCCAGCATCTGACTGCAGTCTTTCTTAAATCGTCAAACACACTACAAAATCAAAATCAAAACTCATTTATTCAAATTAGGCTGATAATCAGCACTTTTTGAACGTCGGTCGACAGTCCCACAAAAACGCCCTACCCTTCGCCACTTCCTAGTGTTTTAGCTGGGAAGAAGAAGTGGCGGAACAAACTCCCCAGCAACACATCTGTCTGTCAGGTTAGAAGAACCAGACCTACGCTTGCCGAGTCGCGGTCTCCACTCAAGAACACGTTTACCCCAACAATATTTGCTCAGCTAATGGCAATAGACTCACCCTGTATGACATTATTAAACTAAACACAACTGACGTAATGTGTTTATACGTTTATGAATTCCGAGCGTGATGTTGTGTTTAGGAAAAACTATATTTTTATGATCATAGTTAAGTACCTAGTAGGAATTATATTATTCCCGAACGTACTGTTAAGTAATGGTTCTCTCCTGACGGGGTTGCCGGTTATTCGAAAGAGATACCGAGGTTCCTGGAGATAAAAAGCAATAGAAGGAACATGGGTGGGTTTTAGTCAGTACAAGTCTGACACTCCACCCCGCTCCAACTAGAGCGGGGAAAGTTATTTGATGATTTCCCATTAGCAAAAAAAGGAATGGTCTTTTACAATTTTTTTCCTCCAGTACAGTTTACAGGTGTCGCGAATTCCATATTCTTTGTTGCACTTTTAAAGTGTTTAACCATCTTTGAGAGAACTCTTGACTGTAAAATTATAAAGCTTAATAACATACTTAAGCTCTTGTCTGGCTCAAGTTTGCTCTTCAATATAACTTCAAACTCAGCTCACCTCACAACACAAAGAGCCAGTTAATACTTACACGAGCCGAGCAAACACCTTAGTCCTTACCACCTTACGCTTTGTAGATGAACTATTTGCATTATTCAAACAGTTCTCTTCTTATCTTTGCACTCAAAACTTTGAATAAACTACGCAACTTCAGTCGAGAAAATAATATAAGTTCGACAACGTCATGTACAGAGTACAAGGTAGGCGGGGCAAGGTGACGATCCACAGCAACCCATAGCTAAGCTATGCATGTATTTTTCATAGCTTGGCTTCATGTGAATGTCTAGGTAGGATCATTTAATGCGCCCGCGGCAACGTTACGCACGAATGCATGGCTGGTAAACAAATGGAGCGCGCAGCTCACGCTCTCTCTCTCTGTCTGTTCACATCCTATTTGAACCGGACACTATCTGTCAAAGTCTGTTGTACTCAACGAATCTACAGTGTGGTCCTGTCGGTTCGAGCCACATTAGCAGTGGATAGTTGCCTTTGTACAGACTACAGAACCATAGGGATTTACCTGTTGTGCGCTTTGGTTTGTACAACATTGTCAAGCGATGTTGTAACTTTGAAATGTATTTACAGTTGAATAGTTGTCGTGTCGTGTGTTTGGATGTAGCTTTAAGCCAATATGGTAAATCAAGGCCTTAAAACAGATATGCACCTTCGTCACTCGTTAATGGTACGATGTCAAAAATCCGATAGTAGGTTCGATTGCAGACAGGATATACTTTAGTTTAGGGTGAAAGGAAACCAAGTAATTTCCTGTGTAAAAATCACCATTTTGACTTTCAAACCTCGTATTCAGGCTGTGATGTTTGCGAAACATGCTTATGTTTCGCAAGAACGCGAATTACATTAAAAAAAAATTAAAGATGTGAAATAATAATTTTAGGTAGAAATCGATAATTCTTAATTTTAAATTAAAGAATACTTTTAGGACGACGTTTTTCTTTCGGGATTTATGGCTTAAAAAAGGGTAAGTAAACTTATTCCTAATACAAGTTGGTATTGTAGGTTAAGGGTACTGAGAAATCTTAAAGTGGTTGAGTACTTTCAGAACCACGTTTCTGACAGATGACATTTGTGATGCAAAATGTTCGTATGACCATATTTTCAAAGTCTCGAACATAATTAAACGAGGACTCGGGACACTTTCAAGTGTCCTCGTACCTCGTATGCAAGACCTCAAATCTCGTATTTGTACTAGAAACCTCGTACGGTTGGCAACCCTGATTACGGTTCACCAGTCCTCTCAAGACTTACGGGTATACAAACTGATGATCATTAATTATTTTTTTATACTATCAATGAATTTTCAACAATTCAAGACATGAATAACGTAAAAATCAATTTAACCGTCAAGATCACACACAATTCATCATCAGAAATGAATATCCACAAAAATAAGTCATAATATAATAAAAGAAAAAATCTTTTTGCTGCAAATTAGTGGGTATTGTATGGATACACGATTTGTGCATTAGGCGAATGTTCGACTCTATACACTATCAATGCTCAATGCTGGCCATTGATAAGCACTATGATATTTTAGCTATACTACTATAGATTGTAGAAGTTCTTGCTTTGGTTTAATTTATTGACAAGTATAGTTTATCTTTCTATATTTCTTTCTTTCTTTTAGCAATGTTATTTTCCACTTTTTACTGTTTTTTAGGATTCCGTACCTCAAAAACGGAAAACGAAAGCCTTATACCTCACGTTGATATGTCATCCGTCTGTCTGTCAAGAACCTTTATCTCAGGAATGCGTGGAGGTATCGAGTTGCTGTGGTATAAGTCGAACGTCCTTTGTAGCTATGAAAAAAACCAATCCTTTAAACTTGCTCAAAAGATATGGCCGTTTATATTGCGAGTTTGTACGGATCCCTCGGTTCGCGAGTTGTCAGTTTCATTCGGGGTACCACAGTTCCCCTTGCGCCTTATTGATATATATATATATAACCTATGTCCGTCTCCTGGTTCCCAACTATCTCTGTACCAAAATTCATCAAAATCGGTATAGCCATTAAAGCATGAAGAGGTAACAAACAAACAAACAAACTCATTATCGCTTTTATAATATTAGTAAGGATAAAGACCCAAAGCTTATTTATTACAATGTTTAGGGGACCACTGTGAGACATTTTTCTACCAATTAAAAAAATAATCACTTAAAGGGCCAGTAATCACTTCGAAATCAATATGTGTCTACAATAAGTCATCCTTTTTAGAAGTCGGTTAAGTTTTTTTTACAGTTAAATTAGTTTTACTGCTTTTTCACATTTAATTTGAGTAGTAACTGATTTCTGATTTTTTACATTGACTCAGAACTAACTTATTAATAAACGTGTGTTTATTGAATTCAATTAGATAGTTGTTCGATAATAATTTGAAACCACTATAATTATCAAAATAATTTTCAAGACTAAGTATTCACTAATTTGAACAGCCATGAAAACTTATAGTTCAATTAAAGTCCATAGATTTATATACTACATAAATAAGCACATACAGAAATAATTATTAACGTAATTAGAACTCTAATGAGTTATAATAACACATTCAAATAGAAATTCAACCTTACAAAAGAATGTGAGAACTGAACAACCACGCCCAAACACAGTCAAACAAAGCAACCCACAAAATATTGCGTGATAATTACAAGAATCAAAACACTTTCATGCTCTGCAATAAAATTAGCAGCTTGCTCTACAAAAGAATTAACAGACATAAACTCCGAACATGTAATCATACAGCAATCCATACATCTATTATCTTCAACCGAAGGTCTAACCTGACCATAAAGGTTTTATTATAAAGCATTACCTACTTGATTACGCCTCTCTGTAACATTAAAACCTCTGTGGTCCTTTAAAATGATTAACAGTCCCAACGTAATTGATACTTATTTCAAATACTTAATGCCAACGAGGTAAAAACATTGGAATACTGAGGTTCTAATTCTATGTTCGGACCGTACACGATGTCTTTAATTGGTTGATTTGAGAAAAAACGGGTGTTTAGTGTCTGATTAAGAGATAAACGCGGTTTATAACTTTGACCGCACATGTTAGTATGATAATTGTGACGATAAGATAGCAATCAGTCAACCGTATTGGAGCAACCTTAAAACCTAACTTGTTATTAGTGTTGAAGTTTCAAGTTCAAGGTACTTACAATTAAAAGTTGTTATGTTTTCAATGTGCTTCTGGTAGATGAGGGCGTTGTGGCTATATAATAGAAGCCGCTCGGGTCGATTTTTAGTTATGGGTTGTTCGAAAGAGATTTTGCGGCTCTGGAATAGAAGGAACATGGGTGGGTTTAAGTCAGTACAAGTCTGACACTCTCTTCCCACACTGCGTCCAGAGCAGGGGAAGTTATTTAATGTTTTCTATCCGCCAAAAATAAGCCTTGCTTAGGTTGGTCTGTGGATGGGTAACCACTCGTTACTTTCCAAACCTTGGCCAGAATGGCTTAACCTAGATCGTTAAGGGAACCCATCCATTTTCAAACCTTGGCAAGGAATGCTTAACCGGGACCAGTAAGGAAACCCATCCATTTCCAAAACTTGGCATGGTTTGCCTAACCTGAATCGGTAAGGCTACCATCCAGTTAAAAACCTTGGCGAAGGGTTGCTTAACCTGAATCGGCAGGGAAACCCATCTATTTCGAAACCTTGCAAATACACCCCTCATGCACCGGATTTTGCTTCTAGTAACCGGTTCAAGAGTGTCCCTCTATCATTTCATAACGCCAAACAGGAAATTGCCATAATCACCAATTATGTCGAAGTTGCCTTTGATCCCCGGTATAGCGGTCAATTGAGGCTAGCTTAGCTCAGGAATATTTGTCTATTTAGCTCGAAAATGTATCTTAAGATTATATACCACACCCACACTTGGAATTTCTCCTACATCGTGGTGCGTTTACAAACATTTAAACTCACATACATAAACGGGCAGACCCGAAACAACTACCTGTAGGTCATACAATATATTTGTTTCGTGTGGGAATCGAACCTACGACACGCAGCAAAGCAGTCAATCGCTCAGCCATTGCGCCAACCGTGCCGTCAAAAAAATATTGGAGATATTTTATTTAGCAACTCTTAGGGCTGATTTTTCAATAGTCAGATAACTTTTATCGGAGGAATAAAAATAGCGGTTTGACATATTTTCTATAGATAAGCTGTCAAACCGCCATTTTTATTCCTCAGATAAAGTTATCTGACTATTGAAAAATCAGCCCTTAATATATTTATTTATGCATTTATTTTTCTAACACTCATTACTGACTTGAGCTTAATCACACACATATCAATACGAAACTCAAACCTTATAACGGATCGTAGTAAAATTTTTCATAGTGTAAAGCTTAAAAAAAAAGAATTAGCCAAGCTGATACTGGGCAGCTAGTATCAGTATAAAGTGAATTAAAGTAATTCTTAGACTAGTATTAAAGTAAGATTGTTCGTGGTGACATACGTTACTGCTGAGTATAAGATTCCACAATGAAAAACTCAAAAACCCTCTGAATCTCTCGGAACCATTAAATTAGGATTTTTGAAAAAGTTTTTTCGTTCAATATGTTGCCCCACACTAGGGCCGTTTTCTCCATAACGCTTTAACAAACATTAAACTAACAGAGACAGCCAATCAAACCCGGAAAAACTATCTGCAGGTCATACAAATATTTGCTTCGAACCCGCAACCCGCTGCGCAGCAATCAATTGCTTAAACACTGCCGTCAACCCCGTGTTCATCCCTATCATAATGTGACTTAAATTTAATACGTGAGGACGTTATACCTCTTTGCCTAATCCGTTGGGCTACATGAGTGATTTTGTGGTATATTTAAATGTATATCCAAGAAATAAACCGGCAACAATAACAGTAATTATGCGCCGGTTAAATCCCTTTCGTTTCAACGTAAAAGTTTAAACACACAGATAAGAAACCGTTTTCAAAGAAGACACAATTGCTTGCATGCTCTATTAGTTCTTAAGTGGAGCTGCAAATGCCGAGCAAGGAAAAAGAAAGAAAGAAAAAATATTTATCATTATTCGGAATGGCTCCAAAAATGTTTAAAAAAGCGGAACTGAACTGAAAAATGAACACATTTAACGTTTTTGCTTCGAAGATTAATAGGGGAATACAGTTATTGCATTTGAAACGACTTATTCTGCTCCACCCCATTCGATGGGGCACTTATTTTTTTATTACCTCAATTTGCATACGGTACAGGAGGACCCGTAATTCCGCACGTAAGGCTAAATGCCTGTATGTTTGTTTGAAACAAAATCAACTACACGGATTGTGAAATTCTAAACTTCTAAATTATAAACAGGAAAACCTTAATCTCATATCTCTTAATTCCATCTACAATCTAGAATTATTGAATTACTTAAATTATTTTAGTTGTCGAAACTTAAGACCAGTCAGAGTCCGGAAAGGGCCGGTCAGGGCCTATCTACAAATACCATAAGACCTGTACAGATACACTACTAAATCGGACACGAGACTAAAGGAGTAAACCACCAATACTATTTCATTACTTACTCGTCTCCACGTCTCCGCTTAGCTTTAGTGGAATCTGTTGAGCAGAGTCTCATATTCTTTTAGGCCAAGCAGGTAACAGAGTACAATGAGATAAAATGAGATGTGAACGGCGCGCAGCTAAACTGTAAAGACATTTTGTTCTGGTCTAAAAAAGTCCGGTTAAAAGTCCGGATATCCACACAAGACTGGTGGATACACCCTCTCCTAAGCACTCTTCTCTCCTCTACACCGCCCATCTACGCTTTGGTAGTGTCCTGGCCCAAGGCCTATACAAACGATCATACTTTTGAAAAAGTCTGACATCAATCTTGTTTCTGTAAATTTTAGAGATATGACGAAGACACAAACGGATTGTCACTGGTCCACGTCCTATTGGCTTTAAAAAGTGCTGCCGCGTAACTAAAAATGCAATAAGGAGGTTTAACCTCCTTATTGCACTTTTAGTTACTGCTGCAGAACGACCAAGTGCCAGTCGCGATTCTAACCTACACTTGGGCGTTTCTGCGCGCAGTTGATGTTCAGTGAAAAACTGATAATACTGGCCCATATTATCAGTTTTATAACAGAGCCATTATAACAAGAAAAAAGTTAATAATCCCTATGGATTATAAACTTTTTTGGCTATTACAAGTTTAAAATAGATAATACTTGATCTTTTACTAAACCTAATGCACACCTAAAGTTGTAACTACTTTTGTATGCGGATCTTTTAAGAGAAATAGAATTTGTACGAGAATTTCTAACTAGTCATTTAATTTACAAGAGGTTGTGAAAAACAACTTTAAATTCACTTGAGTCAATTGTGTATTAAAATCAGAGGGACTCCTTCAAATTACGAAATATTAAAATGAAATCGCTTATTAGAATTCCGATCAGTATTTCACAAACCGGTTCATGATAGAGTATTCAATGAAGGCATGGATGCAATTTTAGAATGAATAATTCATTTATATTTGAATTTATTAATCTAGTATGCAACACCATTGCCATCAATACTTCAAATGTATTTATAACTTGTTAAACGTTTTGTTTTCGAGACAAGCAAAAACATTGTGAGAATCCTTACTTCCTTACTATATATATATATATATATAATATTATAAAAGCAAAAGTGAGTTTGTTTGTTTGTTTGTTACCTCTTCACGCTTTAATGGCTACACCGATTTTGATGAATTTTGGTACAGAGATAGTTGGTAACCAGGAGACGGACATAAGCTAATCTTTTTAAGAAAAAGTGGGATGTGAGGGAGAAAGAGGGAAGAAAAGGGAAATCTTAGCGTTGCTATTACAAATCAATAAGGCGCGAGGGGACCTGTGTTACCTCGAATTTAACGCGAAGCCGCAGGCAAAAGCTAGTTTTCCAATAAATACTCTACACTTATCTATAAAGCCTAATTAACGTAGGAATGTATAACAGTAATATTATTATGTCACTGTAAGGATATTATTAATAACTACTATTTAATTACTACCAAGTTGATTTATGAAATATATACAATTAAAATCATTAAAAATGATATGATAGGTCATTAACATCCTGCTTCCTCGTCTTAATATTATAAATTTAGAACAAAACAACGAACTTTCAGAAAATTGTTTTAGTTCAGATCTAATCTAAAAGCTCATATATAACTCTACCTGAACAATTAATCTTCCGAGCCGAACCACCAGTACTACTACAATTAATTAGTCCAACCAATTCTTCCGTAAGCCGTAATTTAAAACAAATCTGATAACAGAACTGCAAGTGATAATTATAACGAATACACATTTAATCATTAGAAAAAAAAAACTATTAATATATACGCCTGTTTAAAACTTGGGTATGGCTTGATATATTTGAACCGGTAATAAATCATTTTACGTCAACTTATACGATACATTAAAGCTACATTCGTGTTGAACATTGCTGTAAAGGGTAATACAATGTTCGACAAATGTTTTAGTTGTAACTAAGGGGACAACAACAACTTTTGACGCCATTTTTATTTGAGTCGTTATATAGTATATCTGTTGGGTTACCTTTCTGTGTTTTTCTACCGTTCACTTGAAGTGAATGAAATACAAACTGAATTTTCCATTTTTTTTTTCGATTAAAAATTGCAGATTCAGTTAAACCTTACTATTATAAAAGCGAAAGTTGGTAGTTAAAAAAGTTTGTTTATTTGTTACGTTTTCACCCCTAAATGGGCTGACTGATTTTGATGAATTTTGGTAGGTACAGAGATAGTTGGGAGCCTGGAAACAGACATAGGCTAAAAAAAGTGAGATAAGGGGGAGAAAGAGGGAAGAAAAGGGGAGAGAAAGATTTTTTATCGATTATCACACGATTTAAAGTTAGCGTTAGCCCAAAGTAACTATGCCACGCGGACGAAGTCACGGGCGGAAGATAATTCCTATATAATTTTGGCGAGTGAATGACACAAAAGTGAACTATTGTCACTCAACTGATCCATTCAATCGATTGAATCATTCACTCAAGTAACTCATCGCATTTCACATTTCGATCTGATGCGCTCTAAGGGTGAAAATGGCAACTCGATACTATCCAACTGTTTCGATTACTATCTCACCCTCCGGTATTCAAACTATAAATTACATACCTTTTTGCAAGGCTCGTACAAAATCGTGCATTGTTAGGTAGGGGTTCAATATTTAGTAGAATAGTTTCACAAGTTAACTTCATAAACTTGTTCCTATTAAGCCAGGTAGCGACTACTATTCAATTTAGGCAAGCACCAAAGATAATGCATCTGACAGATGGTGTTTTTTTATTAGTTAAATGAAATATGCATGAAGTTCGTTTGTCATTGCAATATTTATAGCACTAGTTTCCAAATAAAGATAATCGTTTTGAGTCCTTTTAAAATCGGTACTTATTAATGATGTGATTTAAATCGGTGAAGCAGTGAAATAATAATTAAAAGGGCTGCCTTTACATTTGTTATTTCAGTTTAACGTTATTATTTGAAAATCAGACGCTCCGTTTAATAAAGTGGTATTTAGCTGCATCCGGTTAGTCTGGAAGATGATGATATTATTTTTGATACTAGTCAATTGACGTTTTGTACTGGTATTTCAGGATTCTAAGAAAAAGTTTTCAGAAGGTATGAATGTAACCAAATCCTTACTAATATTATAAAAGCGTTTGTTTGTTACGTCTTCACGCCTAAATGGCTAAACCGATTTTAATCAATTTTTGTACAGAGATATTTGGGACCCTGGAGACTAAAAAGAGTGCGAAAGAGGGAAGAAAATTGGAGAAAAAGATATTTTCTCCCTTTTTTTTTCGATCAACACGTGGGTTAAAGTTAGCGTTAGCCCAAAGTAACTATGTCACGCGGTCGAAATCGTGGGCGAAAGCTAGTAATAGATAATTTCAGCATGACCAAAGTTCAGCTACATTCAACATCATGCGTGTAACCGCCGAAGGGTTTGAAGGGACAAAGGTGTAGCTGAAAGTGCTTTAGTTACGTCGTTCATATATTTCGCTAGTTGTTGTCCTACGTAATCGGAGAGAGAATATTGCCCTCGAACGTGGCACAATAGGTGCTATTCATGACCTTATGGTCACCACATTGACGGCACGGTTGGCGCAGTGGCTGAGCGATCGACTGCTGCGTTGCGTATCGCGGGTTCGATTCCCGCACGGAACAAATGTTAGTATGATCTGCAGATAGTTTTTACGGGTCTGGCTGTTTGTGTGTGTGAGTTTAAATGATTGTAGACACAGGAGAACCTACTGTGGGGCAACGTTTAATATATATATTTATATAGGTATTCGTGAAAAATAAAAAACAAACTTCAAGTTTCGACTAGACAAACTGAAAATTTAATTTAACAAGAAATTACAAACGCTTATCAAATAATTAGAAGACAGAGAACGTTTTCATTTCGAGTGCATTGGCGATGCCAATTAAAAGTTAAGAACTCTTAAGAGAAACTTCACTACAGATCAACTGTCTTGTCTAGACATTGTTTTTGAACACTTGATAGAAAATGTATTTGTACCTACTTATACTGATTTTCTCTAATACAAAGCCGTACCTAATTGAGTGCCTAAATAAAAGAACACCGATGGATTTTGAATTCTAAACTCTATGCCGAAAGTTGAAATTCCAATAGTGTAGGTAATAATTTTTAGGTGTCGCTTAGTTAAGGGCATTGCACTATCAAATATTAACGAATCGGTCATGTCGTTTACCGATATCGTGATAATTGACAGCTATATTTTACTGTCGATCTATAGTATTTGACAAATTAGTACGTAGTCTTGCGAAATTCGGTTTCAACTCGCCAAGGTCTAGATACTAAACATTAATCGTTTTAGGCCGAAGTGAATGTTGCGACATTTTCGAAATAAAGTCATTTGTCATTGTAGCGGATAACAATGGGACACGTGTTAATTTGAATATTGTAGTAATTAACAAATATTTTTCTAGGAACTGATATTTTTTAGGAATTTCTCCCGTATCATGGGTGCGATTACAAACAATTAAACTCACATACACAACCAGCCAGACCCAACTACCTGTAGTTCATACAAATATTTGTTCCGTGCGGGATCGAAGCCGCGACACGCGGCGCAGCAGTCGATCATTCAACCACTGCGCCAACTGTACCGTCACGCCTCATACTAGTTCCAATAATTACAATGTAAAACACCCTTTAGTATCAGATTTGGGATTAGTATCTGACCTACACAACCTAGTAAGTATGATAACCCTCGGTAAGACTAGTCTAGTAGACTAGTTGTCAGATTTTCGGGACACTGACTACCTGTAATGACTGTCAAAGATCTATAAATGACAACCGGAACCAACTGTTTAACGCGTTTTCCGAGGCAACTCCGTAAATAACGGTGTTAGCGACAAACTCCTGACAATAAAACTCACCCTTGTTAGTTGAGAAAGAAAACTACAAAAAAGCCTTACACCTTCAATTGTTTTAATTACACCGTTCTTTTGTTTATCAAAGAAAACAGGACTGCTTACTTTAACTACAAACAAACGAAAAAAAAACATCCAACAATCCAATTCAATTCATAAAAAGGCGTACTAAAAACCATGCTTGAAAAAAATACTTAAATCTTCAAATAAATAAAAGAATTCACAGTAAAGGAGACTTTTCCATTCACTATTTTCTCTTGACTGCGATGAGCAATTTCCTATAGCAAAAAAGTAATAAAGGAGGCGGGGAGAATTGCCTCAGAAGTGAATCTCAATAAAGGCTTAACTTAGTTTTAGCGACCTCGCATATTATGAGGGTAGGACTTCTGAAAGGGGTTAAAGAAATACTGATTTGGTGAAGACAAGGAAAAGGTGGTGCGTGGATAGGAATAAATTGGAATTGGAAATATTCCTTTTAAAATCTCATTGCGATAGTTGCCTAAGAGGATTTTTTAAGACTTTATTGTATCTGATTGAAAAGCGTATTATAAAGAAAAAGATACTTTAAGCTCTAAAGCTTAAGGTATCGTTTGGCGATTTAGAAAAGCACTTTATTTTAAGGTACTTATGTTTATGATTTAAACGAATACGTAATCTAACCCTGCAAATGTACTGTTACAAATTCAAATACCTTCTCAATCTTTCTCCAAAAATGTTGGTAACCCCTCGTGGAAAGCCTTATGATCCCTCTCAGTTCCCGGTCACGAATTGGTCATTTATAACCAAGAACGAAAGAGCCAAGAAATTCCATCAAGCTCAAATTAAAAGTTTAAATTTATGACGTGTTTTTTTATTGTTTCAAGAAGGTAATGTTTTATTTTAAGATACAAAATGTTGACTGTGGAGTTTTTACTTAAGTAATACGTTAGACTTGACGATTAAGTAGGTTAACTTCTAAAACTTATAAAAGTTATAAATTTTTACCAAAAAAGTTGTTAGTAATCCTTTTGAGTTATATGTGGTATAATTTTGATTTATTAATTAATGACTCATTTTAGGTAACATCAAACACAAGACACAAGCATTCTAATTTTGGTACGATGGGATCTAACTCAAATTCTTATCGAGTAGTCACATTTCGTTGCTAGTAACAAATATTAGCATAACGTCTATATTCGTTCCTAAAAAAAATACTATAGAAAATAACTCATAAAGTACCCTTTCGATTATAAAAAGAACTAGCTTTTGCCCGTGGCTTCGATCGCGTTAGATTCGGGGTAACACATTTCCCTTTCCTGATTTACAGGTACCTGCTACCTGTACTTTTTGCCTTTGCGCCTTATTTATTGTAATAGCAATGCTAAGTTTTCCCTTTTCTTCCTTCATGGCCCCTCATATCTCAAAATTCAGAAAAAATAGCCTATGTCCGTCTCCAGGGTTCCAACTATATCTGTACCAAATTCATCGAAATCAGTTTAGCCATTTAAACGTGAAGATGTAACAAACAAACAAACTCATTTTTGCTTTTATAAAATTAGTAAGAATTTTGAAAATCGACCCACAATCCACGAAAAAAGCGGAACAATTATGCAAAAAATACATTCGAATAAAAAAGTCGGTTAAAAGGACATAATTTAAAAAGCCTATATCAATTTTATTACACATTGCCGTTTCTCTTTCAATAAAGTTAAGTGTTTTAGTTCTAAAACCTTTTTAGAACAAAAGTTGATTTGGCAACTAATACCTCCATTTAAAAAGTTAAATGGAGGTATTCATTGCCAAATCATTGAGACCAAACAAAAAGTGCTAAACTTCTAATTTATTTTTTCTAGAACTCTCAGCGAGAACCAGCGAAAATATTTTGGTATTATATTTCTTTTCAAAACTTTCAATAATAAATTCTTTAGTAAGCTCTTCAACTGTTTTCTCAGTGCCAATAAACTTCGAAAGATTTGAAATTTAATTAAAAGCACGTCTTAGAATTTTCGGTGCCATTAATGTACCTATTTCAATTTTATTAGACACTTGAAAACGGCACTTGAGTAAAAAACCGGTAATAATTTAAAACATAAGGCATTTTTCTGGAGTCTCCCGTTTTAATTAAGAACGGTTTTTTTCCTTTCTCCTGAAAGAGTTTCGTTCAGCTTAATTACGGTTAATTCTGGCTCCCCTCTGTCATCTATTTTATCTCAGGGAATAGCAACAGCTCGCTTCTGTAATTAGCTCGCTAATGACGAGTTTTAAGGCACGGAACAATTCTTATCGCTACAGCGGTGGCACGTGGGTTCTCGCTTCATCCAGGCCTGTGTTTACCTAGAACGAACATCATTTATCATTCTTCATGCCTACCCATCCTTTAATAAACATTTTAAAGTCTTCCAGAAAATGAGGTGGTCCTTGTAAGTGGTTTCGTAGTTTACTTGTCCATACATAAACTGATAATTTAGTAAGTGAAATACCTCTTAGGTCGAGCAAAAGGGAGAGTCAGACTTTTAGTAACTAAAACAAAACCATGTTGCTCTTTGTGCTCCAGTGCCGCGATATCTTTTTCGAACAACCCGCAACCCCGGCAGGCAGTGACACTGCTGCCCTCCCCGTTTGCTGACATCTCTTTGAGGCGCGCTCGGAACACAAACTGGCCGTCGTCACGGCCTGTCGTCACTAGACGGACTGATGGTGACTTGCGCCAGCCTATTTAGTATATTACAAAAATAAAAACGCATGGATGTGTATTAGTCATTACACGTCTCGCACTCCTTTCTGCTACGCCCATAGCAGGAGAAGTCATTTGATGATTTCCCATCCAAAAAAAGGTATGTTTGTACGGTTGTTCATCATCTGCCTTCGCCTTTTCCCAACTATGTTGCGGTCGACTTCAGTCTAAGTGTGATTCACTTTAGCTGATTACCAGTATTTTACAAGGAGTGACTGCCTATCTATCCTTTATAATCTAATTAAAAACTACTATTAAAATGTATTTATTTTGGTACTAGCTTTCGCCCGCGGCTTCGCCCGCGTTAAATTTGGGGTAACACAGTTCCCCTTGCGCCTAATTGATTTGTAATAGCAACGCTAAGTTTTCCCTTCTCTTCCCTCTTTCTCCCTCACATCCCACTTTTTTCAAAAAAATATTAGCCTATGTCCGTCTCCTGGTTCCCTACTATCTCTGTACCAAAATTCATCCAAATCGGTTCAGCCATTAAAGCGTGAAGAGGTAACAAACAAACAAACAAACAAACTCACTTTCGCTTTTATAATATTAATAATAAATAATAATAAATAATATTAGTAGGGATACTCCAAGTACCAAAATAATCAAAACTCTTAATGATGCGCGAACCGTTAGTTGAACAACAAACAGGAACTCACACTATTTATGTTTCATTAACTGATGTTTGTGCTTTTAGTAGGCGAGGGAAAGAAATAATGAAGGTGAATTCAGCCGACGATAGACGAATATTTCAGGAAGCGCAATTACGAGAGAGAACATTGATCTCACTTAAGACAAGATAGGGTTATCATGGCACAGCAACACAAAGTATAACGTAGGGTAGATAGACACGGAGTAGTGAATAGATGGAGTAACACGGTGTGTCGGTATATTGCGCAACATAAACTCATTGGATTCAGATTTTCTATTAAAATGTATATGTACTACAAGATTACGTCGCGCCATACGTAGTAAAATTTTTAGAAATATCTAAAACAATGCTATGTGCAAAATAAGTAAGGCGATGCATGAAAAGGTTGGTTTTTTTTTAACACAAGGCTTTAATTATTTCCTACAAAGGTTGATTCGTCGATCGAGGTAAATGGTGACATTTTTCGGAGCATTCATAAGCATCCATTTTTCCACTCCTCCTTGATTACAAATTATCTACAACTTTAGTGTTCTCTCCAAACATAAAACGAGCAATGCTCAGTTCCATTAGGTAAGTTAATTCAACTAACGTTGGGTTTTACGATGCAGCGGCAACGTTACTCCGTTGTGTAGTGCAATTATCGTATCCTTATTAACTCTAAATTTTAGCTACACTTACGCCATCTTGCGCGAAATTGTAGTCGAGAGTTAGTGGTTCAGAGTTCGTCGTTTTGGAAATTAGGATTTTTGGAATTCGTTTTTGTGTATTTTGAGAGTTTGGCTTCTGAACTATAATCACGTCAAGGCTTAGTATTTATTTATACACATTGAATAATTTCATAACATCATTGTAGAAAAACTGAAAGTGCCAAATTAATCGGATTGCCATCAACACGATAAATATTTTGCTTAAAAGGGTGCCATATCATTTTATGGATTTGTCCCTTTAACTATCAATATCTAGCCATTCAAAACGATACCATATATTAATTTGAAATAAATAAAACAATTCACGTACGCGTACATGTACATACGTTGAAAGCTGCTGGAAGTACAACTTGTTATCGATGATGGCGAAAACCAATTAAGAACCTAATTTAAATGAAATAATTACATTTTAAGACGAAAAACTCCTTGAAATAAAATTCAAAAGAATTGAAATACCTTCACGGAAAAATAGGGCATATTCTGATTACACCCCCTGATTTGTTTGTGCAACATTCTTTACCACCTGTAGGTACGGGAAACAGGAAACTAAAAAAGGGTTGACAGCGGTTCTTTTTATTGCGTCTCCCTGCTTTCGATTTTTAGTTATTCAGTAATTTACATTTACGAATCCTACCTTTTTCCTGCTTCTACAGATTACTTTTTTTTATTTTGTTAACAGATATTGTTACCTACGATTTATTCAGCTCCCTCTAAATGAACCCACCTAGACAGGTACTTGAGTGCTTCCAAGGAAAAAGCTATTACGTTTTGACTTCTTACCAAGCGCCATTTCGTGATGTTTACCTTAATGAGTCCTCTCGAAATTTCCGCGTAAGCTAAAAAGATCCCTTAAAATTTATTAAGAGCGCCAGTGCCAACTTAAAATTTCTATTCAAAACACCGTCTCGAACGGTTATTGTATAAAATAGCTCAGGTTATGCGCGATTATCATAATGAAATTGCTAGCAGTTCTGGGGGGCTACAAGAAAAATGGTAAAATTTGTGGCGTTAAATAATATCGTTAAGAGCCAAGAAAAATGTTCGCCGCCCTGTAGGACGAAGCGGGAGCGGCTCCACTCTGAAATTGCAAGTCGTATATTACACAGGGAATTTTCAATTACGGCAATCCTGCGGTTTTTCATTCGTAATGTGACTTTTAGGCAACGCTTCGAGCTGGTCATTCATAACTGCCACGACGCGACTAGCGCTACGATAGACTCGATATCTTCGAACATGATTGGCCGAGCCACTTTATTTTTCACCGTCTTCGCACATTGCCTTGAAGATTTGCATATTTTATAAATGGTTCAATTTATGGGAGTTCCTTTTTTATGGGGTGGCGTTCTGTGAATTTGTAAAAAAAAATATTGAAGAATTTTAACTTTTCGAGATTAAATTATTCTCAGCAGCATTTGCAAACTACCTCTTAAGTACTAAATTGTGAGTTTCCAAATGCTTCAGTTAGTGAATTCGGACGGTGTGCCCAGCTTGCCTTTATTGGGCACAGTTCTCAAAACCCAAAGCAAACGTGCTTCCTATCGTCTTTGTGTAAGCCGGCAAGTTACCGCCCAGTAGGGCTTTCATTCACTGTCCCACGTAGCTTTGGTTTTCATTTCTCAGAATATTACGCTAAGAACGGAAATCCTCACTTCCCTTCCTTTAGGCTTTCAGGTTCATTAGTGTACGAGTATAAAGTGGAGGTATACATAAAATATTAATGTCTGGAAATAAAATCAGAACTAGGCTGAATTTATGAGAAAAGTCATGAATTCGGGTTGACATCGCTTGTTACTTATCTAATTTGTCACAAAATGTCACAGAGAATGTTCCTACGTGAAGCCGCCAATTATTCCATTTCGTCACAGTGTCATGATCAAAATTCAATTTCATGCAAAGCGATTCTATAACAAAGCCAACTTACGAAATAAAATTTTCTTCACGTACATTTCTCATCTGATAATAAAATCATAACAATAAAACTTACCATTTAGAATGGAATATAAAAGGTAGAAGACTTATATTCGAACAATAATTCTGTGAGAAATATTAAGCTGTTGAGGATCGCGCTTTTCAAACCGATCTCCGTGCCCGAAGGCTTTCAATAAAAATTTATTATTATGCAAATTGCATCTCTTTGTGGGAGAGTATGGTATACTTATACTCAATCCTTTCAGTCTTTTTATAGGACTGTCTAGTCTAGGCATTTACTGTGTGCTGATTTTGAAAAGAGAATAATTTAAAGCTTTCAACTCTTACTTATTAGTCACGTAAAATATTTATATGTAAATCTTGTTTTTCATGTATACCTTAGGAAAAGGTCGTTGAACTTCTGAACTTTAAAAACTGTAAAGAATTGCCAACTTTAAAAACAGAAAAAGACTAGAACGTCATACAAAAGCAGTTCCATTTCCTCTAAACCACGCTTTAAATGGGTCTATACTTTACTCGGTTTATTCCGTAACCTAAAATGGAATGTCATTTTCTTACATCATCTGTCTAGCTGGGAAAGGAAATTAAATATCTTATCAGGGAGATAAAGTCATTCACCTTTTTCACAGCAGCCTCCTTGATAGACTCGAGATGTTATGATATGAAAAATGTAAGGCCACTGTGGCGAGTAACTGAGGAGACAGAGTAATGTTGTTGTTGTAATCTCGTCTTTATCATTTGTTATAAGAAGGTACAAAGCTGGAAACAAAACTTATCTACATGTTACGAAACTTATCTACATGTTCGAAAAAAAATGCACAGTACGCCCTATCGATTTTTGATTGGTGAATTTCAGAAAAATATGATATCTTTTTGCATGAAGTATGCTCGTTACACATATATATTATGTTTGCGGATTAAAAAGAATAATAATAATTAAGAACATTTAAGCTTTCTTATATGAACACATTTGCATACGAATGCATGTTTTTCATGCATACTAATCAGGGTATAATATAAAGACGATGCAGTCATCTTCCTTAAGACGTATGACGAAGTTTCGAGAACCAAACATATAATTATTTACAGCATGTTAGAAATCCACAAAACATTCTATATGTAACATTTTTTGCGAAATTCATGATTTTGGACTTTAAAGGCGATTGAATAACCACAAAACTCCTAAACCCAATTTTGAATTATTATAAGACAAAAATAGTAAACATTTATTATCTATGTTGAACCCTTCGGAAAGTTAGAGGTAGGTGAAATAGGAGCCACGATCTCATTATCTATGTTGCATAATTTGCGCCACAGCTCAGTGGATTAATGCGCTGAATGCTCCTAATACCAGCGAATTATTTGAAGGAATAAGCAAGAATACTAGACTGTAATTTACATTTCACATCGTCTAGCAACACGCTAGCTGTTTCACTGTTGATGCAAAGCTGTGTTGGGAAATTATTTTCTTTTGTTTAATTACTGTAAAGGTGAGGTTTAAAATTTGATAGAACATACTCATTAATCTTTTTCTCAGATTTTTCAGATATATCGCTATCACAGCATTTCGTGTTTCATCAGCGAGTTTCACTTGGATTTCGTTCTTTAGCTTATGTAAAACGTTAAAAATGGTTTTGAATCATAATGTATTCTGTGACGAATAATTTTAGAACCCATTTTAAAAATAATAATAGTTTATTAGCAGGAAAAGGTAGACACAAGTTTGAGCACCCGTAATTGGCACATAGAAAATTAAACAGGATGATTATAGTTTACAATTGATGGGTAAGGAACAGTCAATCCAAAGTTTGAGCCCTAACTCCTAAACTAGGAAGATTCTGTATCTTAGGATTATGTCAGTCCCGTGCATTTTGAATTCCGCATGACCTAGGGCTTTGAGCTTGCATGTCCTGATCAGACATTCGAAGACATGTTGCGTTCACAAACACACTGGGCCCGGAAATCCAGATGGAGTCGTTCCACTGAGAAGTGCATGTGACCTGTGTGGTGGTTCGGCAGTAAGAAACGACATTTGATTATTGGTCTTTCAGTATACACTTTATTTTTGGTTGACACTTGTTTTTATTTTTATATTTAATAAAAAAAAACTGTGTGGCTTTTGCAAAAGGCCTCCTCCATTATTCTCTAATCCCCTCTCTTCTGCAAAATGTAGTCTAGATTTTTCAACTGCTTTGCTCAAACCATTTTCCCATTTCCAGAATGGCGTTTCTTTCTTTCTCATTTACGTCTCTCTAATTTTATGATATCACTCACCTTATAAGCTTAGCGACTAAACACCAAAGTATATTAATTAAGATCAATGAAAATTCACATATACACAGAAATATTTCAACTACTTCAGCGGTTAGCCAATAGTCTGAATCTAAAATCAGTGACTTTCAAACTAAGTTTAGTTTGGTCCAGACAGTCCAAGTCGGATTCGTCCTCGGGTCAGAAGGAACATTGTCTTGTTAAAAGTTTCAGCCAACATGGCCGACTGACTACTAAAATCGATTGTAACTGATACTACTTTTAGTTGAAACTTATGAACTATCTTTTGTATATAATTGTTCAGTGTGACAGGATATATTTAATTAGACGTGGAGAAGGTTCAGTTTTCAATCATTCAATTTCTCTAGCTACTAATTTTATGGTAACGAATATACATACTTGGGTAAATTGTAATTAACTAGAGCTTTTCAGCAATACAGAAGTTGTTCTATGATTATTTCGCGATTTATTGAGTTCAAAGACTGTAAAATCTTTTTTTTTATTTAAGAAATAATTGTAAACACGAATACAAATGAATATAATTGAAATGTCAGTTTGTAAATTGAAAAAAAAACAATACCATTTCACGAAACACGTATAAAAGAAAATACGTTCCGCATTTACAAAATAGCTAATGTCAACTTGGGCTTTTTTAGGGTTCCGTAGTCAACTAGGAACCCTTATAGTTTCGCCATGTCTGTCTGTCCGTCCGTCCGTCCGTCCGTCCGTCCTCGCTTAATCTCTGTGACTGTTAGCACTAGAAAGCTGAAATTTGGTACCAATATGTATATCAATCACGCCGACAAAGTGGTAAAATAAAAATTGGAAAAAAATGTTTTATTAGGGTAGCCACCCTATATGTAAAGTGGGAAGTGATTTTTTTTTTAAATTTCAACCCTAACGTGTGATATATTGTTGGAAAGGTATTTAAAAATGAATAGGGGTTTACTAAAATCATTTTTTGATAATGTCAATAATTTCGGAAATAATCGCTCTAAAAGTAAAAAACAATGTGTCCCCCCCCCCTCTAACTTTTGAACCATAAGTTTAGAAAATATGAAAAAAATCTGAAAAGTAGAACTTTATAAGGACTTTCTATGAAAATTATTTTGAACTTGATTGACACAACAGTTTTTGTACAAAAAAGACAAAAAGTTTTACAAAATAATTTCTGGACTAAGTTTGTATTATAATCGTATATGCAATCATTTTTTTTAACTTCGTTTACATATTTTATTATCCTGAACGCATCTTTTTCAAACAAAAAAAGAATTATTGAAATCGGTTCTCGCAAAAAAAGTATTAATTAGTAACCCAATTCCCCGAGAGATGGCGCTGTAGGTACTTATTACATTGGATCGGGTATTACCGAATTGTTTGGTGGGTCTCTCCTTGGCATTGGCGGTATCTTATAACTACATTAAATTTCTATTAAGAACATGCTTAGGCAATTTAGAACAAAACTAAAATTCATTTTTTAACACCATCAAAACAAGTTCATAAATGGTTCGATAGATGGCGTTGTGTAATGGCGTCATTTTTTAAAAGTCCATGTTAAGATTTTCCGTGCTTTCCACCTTTAAACTCATAAGTGGGAACATTTACATTTATTGTGACGGACAGGAAACTACGGAACCCTACACTGAGCGTGGCCCGACACGCTCTTGGCCGGTTTTTTTATTTTACAAAAAGGAATTAAAATAAGTATGTAAATAAGGACTTTCAGTGGTCATGTCACCTCCCTCAAAGATATTTATCTAACAGAATAAATCAGTTTAGCTTTTACAAGGTTTCCCTCCCACTATGAATAACTAAACGTTATCTAGTAATCATTAAGGACTTTGATTACATCCGACTGCGAGCCATCGTAAAATTAAAAAAAAAAAGATTCTTTCTTTACAAAAGATATACGTACTTTGTTACGGGGGAGCTAATTACGGGAACGTTAAAGAAAAGTGGAAAGAAAAGAAATATTTCAAAGTGGGTACGTAATTATGCTCTGAATTCGGTACTTTTGACCTAAGAGAATAATAACAAGAATGAATGGTTTTACATTTTAATATAATGTTCGTTTTGGTAAATGAAGAACAGGATATTCGAAATTGTTTTTGATTGGACAAAGACAAACATTCAAAACGGTATTTAAAATATATAAGCTTAAGGTAGAATTTCAAAAGCGCTGGACAAATTGTTTGTTTATTTGCGCCCCTAAAACCGTGCGGTAAAAAACTAAGAATTGGTGTCATTATTAAACCATGCAACACTTGAATCATCACAGAAATACGCTCTGAAAAAATTCATAAATATCGATCTAGCCGTTTCAGTATGGCAACTGTAACGGTGACATGAAAATTGTATATGTTTACTTACTTGGGGGTGGGAAATTACAAATAACTTCCCTCGCTTTGGGCGGAGCGGGGGGGAGTGTCAGACTTGTACTGAATAAAACCCACCCATGTTCCTTCTAATGCCCTTTACGTTCCGGGGCCGCAGTATCTCTTTCGAACAACCCGCAACCCCGACAGAGCAAGGTAGCTGCGCTGTTCATTTGCGAACCACTTAAGCGTAGCATTGAGCCGCTGTGGATCATCTTGCCTGTATTTTCATACACAATAAACGCAAGTATGAAATAATAAGAAAATATTTGACTAGCACAAGACAAAGCAGCAAACCAAAAGAAAAATAAGATACAAGCTATCTTGGCATTGCGCTGTAATATTTGAAAGTCCGGCGAAGTCCAAGTCGGAATCGCGTACCAAGGTTTCCGTACAAACTTGCGACATAAACGCCCATATATTTTGACTGCTTAGACTTACAGGGTTGATTTTTTCACAGCCACAAGAGACTACAGAGTTCAGTATATGTTTTGAATTTCAACGCGATACCTCAATAAACGGTCTTGACAGATAGACGGACAGCAAATTAATTCTATAAGGGTGTTAAGGTATGCAACCCTAAAAATGAAACAGCACTGGTGTATTGTTTTGTGGCACAGACAACGCCACGGTCAGAACAACCAAATAAAAAGAGTGTAGTAACGAATAATATGAGCACACGAGCATGGCGGCAATGTGACTGCGCCTTTAGTGCCCACAATACCTGCCCCGTGGGAAGTCTTCATAAGGTTTACAACATTTGAATATGTGAAAACATTAATGGGCGTACTCGTTGCGAAGCTGCAAGTTATTGTTGAGGGATCAGAGGTCCTCCACAATGCAGCCATGTTAAGTGCTTAATGTGATTATGTAAACAATTAATGTTCTTTGAAAATGTTATGAATATGTTTTGGAAATGCAGTGTGTTACTCTGAAACTGTGTCCCTCATTTCCCATTTGATTTGAAAAACTTGTTGCGAGATACGGTTTTAGTTTTGAGACAGTCTTTTTTTTCTTAAAAATCGTTGTCCCAAACTAGGAATATCTCTTGCATCGTGGGTGCTTTTACAAAAAAAAAAGACACCCGGAACAACTATATTTAGGTCAGAAAATAATTGTTTCATGCAAGGATCGAACCCGCAATACGTAGCGCAGCAGTCAAACATTTAGACATTGCGCTAACCGTGTCGCCTAGGCAGAAGTGTATCATATAGTTTTATTTCAGCTATATGATACATTTCTACCTACCATGCTTAAAGGATAACAGGCGTAACATTACGTAAGGATAAAGCGCATTTTAAGTTTTTGATGACATTAATACAGTTCAGCATGCATCGTAGTTACAGAAATTGAAGATATGTGACAACTTCTGACTGAACACGCAGTGCAGTAGGCGATCGAGGAACATGGGTGGGGTTTATTCAGTAAAAGTCTGATAATGCGCCCCCCCGCTCCGCCCAGAGCAGGGGAACTTATTTGATGACCCATCCGCAAAAAAAACATACCACCTGCCATTTGTAGATCGTTTTTAAACAGTCGTTATAGAAAACCAATGGCCTAGAGTTGGATAATAAGTTTTACCAAGAAGTATCGATAAATAGTTTTACCTGGTACTAGCAGGGTCGTAGAGGTTAGATAAAGAGTCTACTATCTAAATTACCAGTGATCAACTAAATCCGGAAAGACTAAAACCCGACCTCACATGGTAAAAGGCTAAGTAAATGATAATGATATGTATAATATACATTTATGTTTTATTTTAAGTAACAGTGATGTGTAGTCTTTACTAGCTAGCCTGGTGCCCACGGCTTTGCCCGGTTGATATTGAAAAAAAAAATGTTTAGTCCTATATGTTTTTCCAGACTATAATCTACTTTTTTGCCAAATTTCATCAAGATTCGTTCAGTAGTTTTTTTCGTGGAAGGGGATCAAACATACATCCAAACTCACAAACTTTCGCATTTATAATATTAGTAGGATTAGTAGGATATGATATAAGTAGGAAGTAGGATAGAAAAGTATCCTATGTGTTATTCCAGACTATAATCTACCTCTGTGCCAAATTTCATCAAGATCCGTTTAGCCGTTTTGACGTGAAAAAGTGACAAACATCCATCCATCCTCACAAACATTCGCATTTATAATATATAATTATATAGTAGAATTTTATGCCATGTGTCATCAAAACACCTAATACGTCTTAAGAAAAATATAAACAGTACAAAGAATTTTGTATTCAATTAAGCTTTTCTGGGAAAATTTATTTATTCCATCAACAACTCCTGGAAATCGAAGTGCCGAATTCTTGACACGAGGTACGCATCGGTCTTACATTTTTACAAAATTATTTTGCGTTTCAAGGCTAGCGTTTTCTTCTAAAAATAGAAGGGACATCACTTTGACAATATAAAAACCACACAAACTCCGGTTTATGTTACATATCTCCAAATAATAATGAATTGCAAGCAATTGGCATAAAAATATAATATTATAAAAATAAATAATAATAAATAAATTTATTTTAATATGGTGTTTAAATGACCAAATAAAGGAACAATTTTTGTCAACATGTCAAATATGTTGTTTATGTTTTACACGATAGTATATGTATGATGAATAATTATTTAATGTTTAAGTTTTAAGTGCTTATGGAAATTGGTATAATCATATCTTCCTTTGCAAATTACTTAATTCAAGTAAGATTTCCCGTATGAAAATCCCATTCTTGGTTAAGCTTGCCGGTGTGCATAAACTTTAGTATTGAAAATTGTGTGTATATTTTTTTTTATTTTGGGCAGTTAGTATAAGTATACTTATTTTGGATACATTTTGAATTGCAAGCTTACACGACTTAACTGCACTTTTTTGTAATTTTATTAAATATTTATTTATAATATTAAGTTTACAAAAAAGTTTTCAGCTATTTTTTTATGAAATATAAAATAAACTTACTCCTATAAAAGTTTTACAATTAACTGTATAAAAACTAAGGTATGACCCCATATATTATAATTCAAGTAATAAAAATCTGAATTCTTTAAGTAATGTAGCGACTTGATTTGATGCTACTTTGAAGGTAAGACAGTGTGAAACCTCTTAATCATACTAAGACCACAAACCTTAATTAAGTGACAATACATACAGGTACAACTGACACATACTTGACACATGTCATCTCAATAAATAACTCATACAATTTGTTTAATCTGAAGTTAGCTATTAAACAATTTATGCGTTAGTGCACATACGAAAATTAACAAGATAGAATGCAACATCATTACATATACAGTGCCACGCATGATGAATGACAGATTGAGTAACTTATGAATATTGTATTGTATGGAGGGCAAAGGCCTGCCTCGACTGGCGTAATGCCGTGTCAACTGACGTTTACGAGCATACAGGTATCGTCTTTGA
Organism: Ochropleura leucogaster; assembly: GCA_958449745.1. Lineage (NCBI taxonomy): Eukaryota > Metazoa > Arthropoda > Insecta > Lepidoptera > Noctuidae > Ochropleura > Ochropleura leucogaster. The sequence goes on along the minus strand of OY288206.1, from coordinate 13,621,640 downwards.
CAGTCACGTGCGAATAAATTGGCATCACAACTAGTCGGACTAGCAAAGCATCCTTACTAATATAAAGCGAGAGTGAGTTTTACGTCTTCACGCCAAAATGGCTAAACCGATTTTTATGAATTTTGGTACAGAGATAGTTGGTACTCTGGAGACGGATATTAAGCTTTGCTTTTTTTAATGTGAGAAAAGGGGGAGTAAGAGGGAAGAAAAGGGGAGAGAAAGATATGCTACGTGGACGAAATCGCGAGCGGAATCTAGTAATCAATCATCAGGATGTGATTCCTATTCGAGAGTAGGTCTTGATCCATCACAAGGACCCAGTGTGGTTTAATAGTTCTTATTATAAATTATTTATGTTCTTATTATATATTATTATAATAATAAATTTAATACTTTGGATGCTGGACGGCTTTAAGAGCAAAGGAAGTCCAAAGAAAATATGAATGGATTATGTGAAGTATGTATATGGCTAGAAACGAGGTGATGGCCGAAACATAAAGAGCAAAAGAAGGAACATGGATGGTTCCGCCCAATGCGGGGGAAATTATTAGACCAGGCCAGGCAAGCCCAGTAAAACTTTTAATGATTTAACTAAGGTGATCTAAAAATAGAAACAAAAACAAATTCTAAGCAAAAGCAAATGTATTCCAGTACCCACAACCCGCAATGTAATCACGTTGTCTACATTTTTGTCCAATACGTCTTGGTAAAATACTGTCTAACACGGTAATGGAAAAGTGAAACGATAAACTGTGAATAAAAAAGGGTTTGGGTACTGCGGCGGTCTTTATTTTCCCCGGTATCTCCCAGGTTTCTAGTAACACAGTAATTTTGTTTTACAATTAATTCCTACCTTTTTCTTGTTTCGCTAGGATTACTTTTGACCCGCAAATAATATAATATAATATATCTTGGGACAACTCACACACGGCTATCTGATCCAAAGCTAAACAGAGCTTGTGTTATGGTAACCAGACAACTGATATACATACTTATATAATTTATAAATACATAAATATTATAGATAAATCACACCCAGACACAGAACAAACAATCATGTTTATCACACAAAGTTTGTCCTGGGTGGGAATCGAACTCACGACCTCTGGCTCAGCAGTCAGGGCCACTAACCACTAGACCAACAGGCCCGTCAAAATAAGTGCGGCAACACGATAATATTTTCTTTTAAACATGTTATCTTAAAGAGGGGTTGTGGAGTTCAGATAGGCAGTCGCTCCATTTAAAAAAAGGGTACTCAGCTATGTCCGGTTACACTGCAACTGTCGACTCTTCCTGCCAGGGTTGCGGGTTGACCGAAAGATAGCCGCGGCCCCAAAACATAAAGGGCAAAAAAATAAAATGGGTGGGTCTTAGTCAGTAAAAGTCTGAATCCCCTAAGATGTATTGTTTTTTTACTGCCATAGAGGTGTCAATCTCCTGCCGGAATTGCAGGTTGTTCAAAAGAGATACCGTGGTCTCGGACCGGAACATAAAGGGCAAAAGACGAAACATGGGTGGGTTTCAATCGGGACAAGTGTGAGCTTGGGAAGAAATTTGATACTTACCGAACCGCAAGACAAAATAATGTCGTATAAATCTAAAACGCACACAATCATTACAAAAATAAAAAGACTAAAGAACAGAATAAAATTCAACCCATAAGATCTCCAACAAGTTGATAACAACACCTACACTGCATCAGACAAGGCATAAATTAAAAAATAAAAATACTGAACAAACAAATAACAAGATTACCCTGAGAGAAATAAATAATGCAGCCAAAGTTAAAGAACTTTTTAACGCTCTCCTAAAAGTTTTTCTTGTGCTTAATTACATTTTCATTTATCTTTCGACTCGTCCAGTTTGGAACAGTGGCGACTAAACAGGGTCTACAGTGGACTTTTCCAGCTTTTCTGTTTAATAATACATTATAAACTCTCTGGAACAAAGAGTGACGTAACAGAGTGTTTAAAAAGTTTGCTAATAATAATATGCTTTTTAGAAATGCTTAGCAGAATGGACTCCTGTTTTATCTAAATGAGTATGAAGGCTCGTATTTGTACAGTTATTATTTACCTAATACTATTTTGTGTTAAAAATTGGAGCACTGTTTAAAGTTGTTTTGAAAATCAAGACTGCTAAAAGTATTAAGATTTAAGTTAGTTTTGTACAAAATAATTCTTTGGGCATGTATGAGGCCTATCTGTTTTGTTTTATTAAAAAAAACGTTGCCCCACACAAGGAATTCCTCCTGTATCGTGGGTGCGTTTATCAACATTTAAACTCACATACCCAAACAACCAGACCCGAAACAACTACCTCTAAATCCAAAACATTTGTTCCGTGCGGGGATCGAACAGGCGACACGCAGCGCAGCAGTGGAGCGCTGAACCACTGCACCAACCGTGCCGTCAACCGCTGCCGTAAACGTAACCAAACGTAACGTCCCCGTATCTGTGTATGAGAAGTAGGTAGCTTAATAGTAACCTACTTCTCATACAAGAGAATGATCATTCACTCGGGTCGATCTCCAGGTTAGGTCGTGCTGACCTAAGTTGGCCTATAGATGAATGACCACCACACCAGAAATCGAGTTTCCTTCCTTCGTCCTTCGGTTGGCTTTTACAGACCTTTGACTGTTGATACAGGTATTTAGAGACCCAAAAGTCTGAAAACCCGTCTTAGTTATAAATATCGTATTACCTACTGTCCTTCTACTAATGTTGTTTAAGACGTATGTTTTAACTAAGTTGATTTTAGATAAGCAGTCGCTCCATATACAAAAAACAGCTGCATTAGGTTAGATCGGAAGCCGGGCCCAACATAGTTAGGATAAGGCTAGGCCAAATAATGTGGCCTATCTGTGTCAATGATAGAAATACAATTCTTCTTCAATTTACCTTCATATAAAGAGAAGAACATCCGGCATGCAACTTTTTAATATTCCTTAATTTTACTCGTCTTTATAAAAACAAAAACTCACTGGACCAGAAATAATCACAATTAAAAACGAAATCTCAATTAAAACGCAACGATTGTTCGCGATTGTTTCCGAAGTGCCTTACCTTATCACGAGAATCCAGCGAATTGAGGGGGGGGGGAGGGATTGTCTGTCGAATTGAAACTGACGTGAGCAGGCTGGCCACCTGGTTCCTTTCGACGAAATTAAAAAAGTTTCAGAAACACGAGAACTCGGTAGGTCTCGTTCATTTAAATGCTAAGGGATTCTGTGTTAGTATTCATTGCGAGTTTTGTCATTCAGAGAAAAGTTTTGCTTTTTACCAGTTTCACTTCGCGCTGGTTGAAATTTGCATTTTTTTTTTGTCGTGAATGGTTTATGTTAGCTGGCAGCCTAGCAACTTTTTGTCTGTTATCTTTGGAACATGTCGTATTACACAAATCGCTTATGACTATACAAATAGCTGACTATAGGTAATTCTTAAAATTACGACTAAAACAACCCTACAGCTATGGCTATCGTCACACTGACTAAAATAATTATCTAAAAAAACCTGTGCCCGGTTTAAATTAAGCTTTCTATTGAATAAATAGTTTAAATTGGCCCCGTAGTGTCGTGGCCTATTTGGTACAACCATAAAATCTTACCTCTTTACCTTTATTAATCTAAACTTTATTTATTTTTATACATATTTATTTCATACATAAAATAACATTCAAATATTTAAAAATGGTAGTCCGCTGCTATCGGGAGCAGAGTCCAAGCTACTGGTATTTAGGGCTTCAGAGACAGGAACCTTCTCATAATGCGGGCCGCATCCAGGAGAGTACTGCCTTCTGAATCAGGCCCTTAATCCAACCGCCTAAAGAGAACTTCGACGGATGGTCGTTGAGGCTCTTGGACATCAAGCTATTGGCCGTTACAACAATAGGGTATTTTACTCTATATGAAATAAATTCTAAAAATATACAATTCAGATAGCTTAGGCAACAAGCAGTCGGAAAATGTTAAATTTAGTAAATAAAAGAACTAAATAAATTTTAAAATTGATTTCAAAGTTTTCACTTTTTAGTCTGTGGTTTTACTAAGCGAAACAGTGTTCGCCATGATTATCATATATCATATAGTCATATGGTCATGTTTACAAAAATTGACAATTGTCAACTGAGCAACTATTACAATTTTTGTATTATAAATCTTTACATTTTAATTTTTATTGAAATAATAATAATACTACCATGGAAGAAATAAATACTACCATATAATAATACTTTAAACTATAGTGAAAAATACAACTAAACAGAAAGACTAATAATAGCACATTTGTTTACATGACCAACCGACGTCATGACCACAGAGTAACATGGCGTCAAGCGTTTTTGTGATTTTACGCGCGAAAACAGAAATTGTAAAATTGAAATGCAGTTTTATGGCACTTATCGATTGAATTTTTATTTTGTTTTTTTTTGGTGGTTTACTAGGACTCTAGGAACAAAATGAGATACTTTTTAAAAATGGGTGTAATACCGTATTGGCACAATGATAGTCAGTTGACTATGGCAGTTAAAAACCTTCAAGGCAATGTATTATGTGTAACTACACATAATACATTGCCTTGAAGGTTTTTAACTGCCATCGTCGCTTTGACTACGATCTACTTACCTCCCCTTTTTTTTTAAACTTTACTATACAAAGTAAAAGTCTCAAGTAATGTCAGACTTTTACTGACTAAAACCCAACCATGTTCCTTTTTTGCCCTTTATATTCCGGGGCCGCGATATGTCTTTCAAACAACCCTCAGCCTACTTACCGACCTTTAATTGTAGTATCCGTTAACAGTTTCATAAGTACTAAGACGAATCTATCCGAAGAATCTATAACTACCCACGAACAACATTCGATTAAACTTGCTTATTTCAAAATGTTCTAAGCTTGAGTAAAAGAATAGATTCTTATTGTCGTAACAGTTTAGGGCTAAGTAGATGGCAAGTTGCCGCACGAAGTGATTGAAGGGTAAGCTATACCTACCAAGGTTTCTCAGTGGAAGGGCCACTGAGAAACCTAGGTAGGTATAGCTTACCCTTAACCTTTGTCAATCTATCAGAACCAGTAACCAGGTTGTGAAGGTGAGATAGGTAGTCACTCCATGTAAAAAATATTTTTATGTTATGTGTCCGGTTAGACTGAAAGACGGACCTAACATGGTTTTTTATTAGACAGTTTAATGATGATGAACAATAATAATAAATTTAAGGTTCCATTTTTTTTTTAAGAAAATCTTTGTGACTTTCTCCTGTAACGTGGGTGCGTTTACAAACATTTAAAATCACTTACACAAACAACCAGTCCCGGAACAAATATCTGTAGGTCATTTGTTCCTTGCGGGGATCGAACCCGCGACACGCAGCGCAGCAGTCGATCGCTTAGCCACTGAGCCAACCGTGTTGTCATGAGTACTAGCTTATGAGTATAGGTACTAGTGGAAAATTGGAAACGAATATAATTGGATCGAAATCGTTTGAGTTATTGTGGTCGAACGTGTCTGATCGCGAGTTTGAACCTGGAACATAACTTTATTTTATTTTAATTCATTACTTGCTGTGCCCAACGATTTCACCCGCTCCTCAGCTCTTTTTCTGGAGAAGGTCACCCTTATCACTCAGGGGTATGAAAATTTAAATTAGACGACTGATTCTCAGACTTACATATAAAATTTAAAAAAAAACGTTCAATTCGTTTGGTACTATGGCAACAGAAACTGTGACACGAGAATTATATACAATGTGTCCCAGGGATAAGTGACCGCCCGACGTTTTTTGGATATTTGTACAAAATTATTAATAAATAGCTGTGCCCCGGCATGCGTTGCTATGCAATTTTCTACCTTTCTACCTATCCTACCTTTTCCTTGTGGAAATCGGTTCGTGCGTTCTGGAGTTATAGCGTCAGGAAGGAAAACCCGACTTATTTTTATATAGTAGATTACATTATATTTGTGGCTTAGCGGCTTTAGATTTGTTATGTTCTTTTTTTCTTTTTTTTTGTAAAGACGCCAAATTATGCTTAAATTTTTATTACATCTAATAAAAAAAGTATCTGATGGATATTAAGAATCACAATAACGATGACGAGGAATATCTTAAGAAGAAAATTAAGGAGATAATCTATGGAGATTTCCTTAAAACAAATAATATTCATACTCTTGTAAAGGAAGCGTAGGTATGATGGGGCGTAGGGGTAAACAAATATCCAATAAAGTAAACAGTGCCTTTATTATATAACCTTAATAAGAATATACCTAACAACAAAACCACCAGTGAATGCCACCTATTTTAGAGTAAAATTATAAGTAAACTATTAAAAAAAAAACAAAATTTATATAATCAGCCACTACTTAACTGCCGTTTTTAACAACATGCAAACAGCATTGCTTTTCAACAATTAATTTATCAATTTAAAGTAAGCAATCACGACCAAAAAACTTTAAACGAATTGATTGAAAATATAGAATTCCCTAGGTTAGTGTTTTAATTTAAACGCCAGTCTGCAATGCTATGTACGCGCGGACATTAAGGTTTCCGATGCGACTGTAGATCCCCGGTGAATTTGGTCGAGCGCAACCAAAACCGAAGGATACAACACCGGCCAGAATGCCATCAACGACCGCAGGACCGCCAGAATCTCCCTATAAAATAACAGTTCATGTGAAATGATGGAAAAAAAACTAGCCAAGTGTGAGTTGGAAATGCACACCGCGGGTTTCGTACAAACTTGCAACATAAGCGGCCATAGATTTTGAATGTGTAGACTTAGAGATTTGATTTTTTCACAGCTTCGTTGAACACAGATTTGAATAACGATACCGTCACGCGTTCCTGAGATTAAAATTCTTGACAGGCAGACAGACAACAAAGTGATCCTATAAAGGTTCTGTTTGTTTTATTTCGATACGGAACCCTTAAAAACCGGACAATTACGATTCAAAATCAATACAGCGGGTTTTATAAAATTATTTTACTGGTTGTTTTGGCCTAGAGGTCAACCAAATTTCGCTTCTCATACACAAGGATGTAGGTTCAAATTTGGGGAAGGTCCATGTGACTTTGTAATTTTTTAAGTACTTTCTAAGTTACGATATCGCTAACATACTAAAAGAAAAACGTCGTGAAAAAATTATTAAAACTTTCGCTGCCCAGAACTCCTGCGTATTAGTCCAAAATAGTCTCATAAGTTGAAAATCGCCAACCCATCTTGAGCAACCGTTGTGTGACCAATGCTCGTGCCTTCTATTTGTGAGAAGAAGCTTTGTCCAGCTTTGGGAGACATAGGTTAGTAGTGTAATTATTTTACCCGTAACGATCGATCCAAACCGACTTGTTCTTTCCTGTGCCTAGCCTAAGAGTTGGTAGTTTGCTCTCAAAATATTTACCTGACAGGTATCCTTGCCACCTTCGGGGAGGCCTGCACAGAACATTCTAGTGGTGATACCACCTGGAACTTGTTCATTACAAGCTGTTCTATTCACAGCTGGTACCATTACAACATTCAATATTGAAGTTGTAGGACCACCTTCCTGTAAACGAAGATAGTTGCATCAGTTTGCGAGGAGGACCTCTATGTTTTGTCAAAAACTTTAATGAGAAATTTTCATTGATAATATATACTTAAGGCTTTTCTAGGTACTACGAATCATCTAGGAACAGTTCAATCAAAGAAATAGAAAATAGCTAATTTTCTGACTAGCCGTATTTGCAAAGATAGTGAAATCAACTTCCAATATAACTGAATGCAGCTTAGTAACAGTAATTTATATATGTATATATCTCTTGTTAACGTTTGATGAAACACTTGTTTGATCACCCCCTATAAGTTTGGTAAAGGTGGTTGTTATACTTTCAAACTATAACGACTGTCAAATATTTGGATGCTGCATTCAAATACAAGAAAATTAACATGAACTTACACTTGTAGCTCCCCACCCGGTTAGTGTAACGATTTCGCCGTCAGCAACGTCAGATCCATATCCGGCCAAGTTTATTTTTGTGGCATTAGTACCGTCTAAAGTCATGCCACTAGCAACTCCTACGATTCCAACATCGTAGTCTGAGGTTGAGTCATCGTAAAACGGATGAGAATTGAAGCTAGATGCATTATACTCCAAGCCCCCTTTGAAAGCGTCGGTACTGCCGATTCGGATGCGAATTGACCGTATTCTGAAATGTATTTTTGCATTATTAATCTTTATGTAGTAATCATTTTGAATATCGTTAGATAAATAAAATAAAGGATCAGGGCGAGATTGGATCCACATTATTTATAAATTAACGAAGTATCATTCACTTGCGAGTTAATGTTTATTATAACTAAGAGTCTATAAGAAGATTATCTAAAAAATATTTAATGACTAGATGAAGGGAATTAAACGTAAGAAAAGATTTTTATTATCTTAAAAATAAGTCATCTTGCAGTTATTGATCGCACCGTGTTTCGAATTACATTCCAATTTACTATTTATATGATTTACGTTCTCACACTAGTAGATGTTATTTTTTTTTTTAATAAATGAAACTTGTAAAATATGATAAAATTTATACAAACGTAACTATTAAACATGCATTTACATTTTTTTTATAACAAAAATGCACAATATTAAAATAATTACGAATATTTATGATAACGTATAATGAAACGTCATGCTGTCAATATGAGCTGACTGTTAGTGTCAAAACTACTTATTATTTCATTATTTGTTTTCAACGGCTAACGTGGGATGTCTACTATTTTCTGTGTAAATTTATGGAGTATTGACGACTTGGCTTTCCGTTTGAATATGAGACATACTATGCTCAAAATGTTACCTTCACACTCAAATAGAATTTTATATATAATTATTACCTTTTTGAAACTACATAATCTATACTTCTATACTAATATTATAAAGAGGAAAGATTTGTTTGTTTGTTTGTAATGAATAGGCTCCGAAACTACTGGACCGATTTCAAAAATTATTTCTTCTTTGGAAAGCTACATTATCCCCGAGTAACATAGGCTATATAACATCACACTACGACCAACAGGTGCTGAGCAGCGCGGGTGAAACCGTGGGGAACAGCTAGTTATTACATAAAAAAGATGATATTGTATTTTTAAATAAGCAATCTTGGATTCGTTTTAGGTTATAATCTTCTACCTTTTTTTTTTCGGGTGGGAAATCATCCAATGACTTCCAACGCTCTGGGCGGAGCGGGGGGCATGACAGACTTGTACTGACTAAAACCCACCCATGTTTCTTCTATTGCCCTTTACGTTCCGAGGCCGCGGTATCTCTTTCGAACAACCCTGGCAGGCGGAGGCTCTGGCAAGCCCCTCTGCTTTGCTGACTCTCTTTGAGGCGCGCGTGACACACGAACGCGCCGTCGACACGGCCTGTCGTCAATCGACAGACGGACGGTGAACTACCCATTGCTCACCCCCCACAGGCCCACATCTACGGTGGCCGGGAGTCGTCTCGCGGCGCCCGGCGCCATGGGCGTCTCCCGCGGCGGCTGGGTTGGGCAGATGTTCTCTCCCTCAAACGCCCGGCCACCTCCTTTGCTAGCATTACTGCTTCGCAGAAGGTGGTGACCGCTTCCCATTCCCTCTCGCTCCGGACCATGGCCTGAACCAGGGCCGGACGCGAGAGATCGCCGCCGCCGATCGCCTCTACGAGGGCACGGCGGTGCTCCGCCCACGCTGGGCAGATCGCCACTGTGTGCTCCACCGTGTCCTCCGGGCGATCGTCACAATGGTGACACCCGGGCGCGTCCTCCCGCCCGATGATGTGTAGGAACCTCCCGAAACTTCCGTGTCCGGTGGGGACCTGCGTCAGGCGGTACGTGAGGACGCCATGACGCCTCTCCAGCCACTCCTCAAAGAGGGGACTTACCGCCACTATTGTGGCGTGCCCTTCACGGGGTTGCGACAGTCGCTCTCTCCATGCCACCATGAGATCGCACCGGAGGTCTGCCCGGCGAGCGGCAACTTGCCGCGGCCGCGGGTTTTCCCCCGGTGTAGTGCCTCCGCGCGCCACTCAAACAGGCGCGCGAGGACTATCGCCTCCAGATCCCACGGTGGCAGTCCGGCGAGGAGGCTTGCTGCCTCGCCGGAGATCGTGCGGTAGCCCCGGTAGCCCCGGATAAGCCGTATGGCTTATCGTCACCGTCGAGCGCATAATCTTCTACCTTGAATTTCATTTTTCTCCTATCCTCTACAACTTACTGCCCATTTGCTTTTTTTCTAGTTTTATATAGTTCTACAACTAGGTATAAGTTTCTATACTGCACGATACTCCTAAGAGTGGGTTCCTTTGTACATGGGTCCCTGCCATCCTTTATCAATACTCTTTTATTCTGACCGGAGAAGGAGGCCAAAGAAAATATAGATGGTTTGTGTAAGGAATGAATGAAGGAGAAAGGAATAAATAATGCCGTGACGTCTGACAGGGGAGAGTGAAAGAAGAAAAAGTTTTGTACCAAGCCCAAATGGAATGGGATAAACAGCAGGCCAGAACATTATGATGAGTTTTGATGTAACATTTTTGAAGACAGTGTATTTGCAAACGGCATATTGGAATGATATCATTGGTAAAGATATTTCTAGGCTGGTTAAACGAATTACCGGGAAAAAAATACCCATTCTATTTAATTCTTGATGTTGTTGATGAAAAATCGTCTTTACGTGGTTGAATCTCCAACTTACCTATTACCCCTTTGTATTAATATTGAATCAGCTAAATACTCTTTATTGCTTTCTAAATACAGCATAAGTAGCTATTCTGTTTGGTTTACATCACTGATGCAATATACTGATTGACCGTGTAATGACCTATAAGTCCTTTATAAAGATTTCTGCAAAACTAAATAAAAAAACTGTATCGCACTTACCTATTAAGACAATGGGCAGCAGTAACGAGGTAATTTTGACTGATAATGGAAGCACCACATTGGAAATTATCAGTACCATCAAACAACAACAGGTATGCCTGGTAAGGATAGCTTTGAATAGTAGTTTCGGTGCCACCTACAATCTTACCGCCATCTTCTTTTTTGTGACCGCGTCTTTTACTTAGGACATCTGAAAAATAATAATCCTTACTAATATTATAAAAGCGAAAGTGAGTTTGTTTGTTTGTTACCTCTTCACGCTTTAATGGCTAAACAGATTTTGATGAATTTTGGTAAAGGCTATTTTTATTTTTAAAAAGTGGGATATGAGGGAGAACGAGGGACGAAAAGGGAAAACTTAGCGTTGCTATTACAAATCAATCAGGCGCAAGAGCAAAAACTGCAGGTCTGCTTGGTGTATTATACCGAATTTAACGCAAGCGAAGCCGCGGGTGAAAGCTAGTATTTAAATAAAAGGCAGCTTGTTTATTTTATTATGTTGGTAGATTCAGACGGGTTTTCATTTACTAAGTCGTGTAGTTTAATTTTCCAATCCAACTTTTTGCAATCGTTACTAATATTAGAAAAGCGAAAGTGAGTTTGTTTGTTACGTCTTCGCGCCTAAATGGCTAAACCGATTTCGATGAATTTTCGTACAGAGATAGTTGAGACCCTGGAGACGGACATCCTTACTAATATTATAAAAGCGAAAGTGAGTTCGTTTGTTACCTCTTCACGCTTTAATGGCTAAACAGACAGAGATAGTTGGGAATCAAGAGACGGACATATGCTAATTTTTATTTAAAAAGTGGTATGTGAGGGAGAAAGAGGGAAGAAAAGGGAAAACTTAGCGTTGCTATTACAAATCAATAAGGCGCAAGGGAAACTGTGTTACCCCGAATTTAACGCGAGCGAAGCCGCGGGCAAAAGCTAGTAAGTTTTATTTTTCCTTTTTCAAATTCAATTTCCTTAACAAACGATTGCCATGGATCATTTCTAAACTTTTGACAATACATATTATGGTGCTTATAACAGGCCCATTCCAAATATTTTAACGATATTTGGGGGTAATTTTACCATACAAAAGTTTTTTTTTTAACAAACATTCGCAATGTTATGTTATAAAATTGCTTAAACAATACCTGTCCAATTGATTGCAGAAATCACGAGAGATTTGCTGTTTATTCTTGCAAAGTTCAATTGTTTCTTAAAGATCGGCAAAAATCTTCATGAAATAATGCTCTTTGAAACAAAAAAAACAGCGATTCAATCGGAAATCTATCGGTTCACAATACGCGGAAATGTCGATGAATACACCAACCACATAGAACCCTCCTAGTAAAAGTTGGTTAAAAAGGGACATTATTGACGTAGAAGATATAGACAGTAAATCTCTTACCTTTTCCGCAAAAAGCAATAAAAATAAATAAATAAAGAGTAAACTTGTCCATTTCTTTTCTGTTCCAGAAAATGTAATGTGAAGTTCTTTCGCGAGAGTATGTTTAAATACTTTTCCGAACTATCGTTGACATATGATAAGGATTTAATTATCTCCGTGATTATAAGACTTCGCGATAATGCCCCTATTGTCCCTGTATTTTTCTTATAATTTTGCAGACTCCCATTACCACCAACATATGCAATTATCAGTGTAAACTAAGGTCATTAGCCACTTATATCTGTCCTCATGCAAGGATTATAATAAACTAAAATTGGATTTTTATCTAGGAATTCAGATATTAGCATATATCTATTTTCAGTCTGATTGCCGTCTTCATAAATGTTTATTTTTCATTTCTAGGCTCGCGTTTAGTGTGATCAGTCATGTCTGACAATAAATTATTTCTATCAGGTGTTTTGTGATAAAGAGGAGAAATAATGTCATGACGTCATGGTTAGGTTCTAATCCCGCAAATAGCTTCCAAATGGTATGTTCTTTGCTAGTAATTCTGGAATTGGTGAGTGGCTAATTCTTTAGAATTCAACATACTCCGTGCGGCTTCTACTCGTTCACCTCTCATCTTCCTGAGAGGGTGTGGCCAGTGCGGGTCAAATAAGGTTGGATGTTATCCTTACTTCCTTACTAATATAATGAAGCGAAAGTGAGTTTGTTTGTTTGTTACGTCTTCACGGCTTAAAGGCTAAACACATTTTGATGAATTTTGGTACAGAGATAGTTGGGACCCTGGAGACGGACACATACTATTTTTTAAGTGAGAAATGAGGGAGAAGAAGGGAAGAAAATGGAAAGCTTAGCTTTGGCATTACAAAGGCAAAAACTACAGGTACCAGGTACCTGCAAATCACTAAAGAGGAACTGTGCTACTTCGAATTTATCGCCAGCAAAGCCGTGGGCAAAAGCTAGTATAAAATCACTTCGTGCCAGTAATCCCCGTAGGGTAAAGCAGTGATCGCTATTCAAAACCAGTTTCTGTGGACTTCTTATTGTATGGTAAATCTATACAAAACAAATATATGTTATAGGTACTGGAAATGTATATGTTGATGTGTCGCCTTGTGTACGGTCAGCAAAAGAGATAAATAACCAGGTTCGTTAGATACAGTTGTTTTTTTTTCTTGGAAACCGATGGTAGTTTTTTACCCTAAAGGAAAATTATCTAATATATAAAATTCTCGTGACACAATGTTCGTTCCCATACTCCTCCGAAACGGCGGGTGAAACCGCTGGGCACAGCTAGTAATTGATAGATTAAGGTTTTATTTGCATTACGTTCTAAATTGTGTGACTCAATTAGGTACGTTTTTGATCGTGAACTTAAACCTAAAAAGCCATTTATTTTATTTTAAAAATAAATGTGTTATTTCAATCTGTATTATAATGTATTCTTGAAACATATTCACATTGGGCCTGATGGAATCCTTACTCTCCCACGGAGAGGAGACGTAGGTGTGTGGATGGGGTTTAGAAGCAAACAAATATCGAATAAAGTAAACAGTGCCTTTATTATATAACCTTAAACAGAATATACCTAATAACAAAACCACGAGTGAATTCCATCTAACTTATACTTAGATTATAAATAAATATTAGAAAAATAATATATCTCTAAAATTTAAAAAAGTTTAAAACTAAATCAATTTGTATAATCAGCCACTGCTTAGTACTAAACTAATGATTCAAAAAATATGCAAACAAACATGTTGTTAGGGCATTAATTAAAAATAAAATTAAAAAAAAATAATAATAAAAAGTAAGCAATCACGAACAAAGAACGATAAAACTTGATGATTAAGGAATTCACTAGGTTAGTGTTGGAATTTAAACGAAAGTCGTCAATCTTATGAACGAGCGGACATTAGAGTTTCCGATGCGACAGTAGACCCCAGGTGAATCCGGTCGAGCGCAGCCAAAACCGAAGGAAACAATACCGACCTGAGTGCCATTAACCACCGCAGGACCGCCAGAATCTCCCTATAAAATAACACTACATGTGAAGTGATGGAAATAAAAAACTAGCTGAAGAACACGGATGCCGTACATTCTTGCGACATAAACGGCCATATCTTTTGTTTGCGTAGACTTATGAGAGTTGATTTTTACCCAGCTTCAAGGGACCACAGATTTGAGTAACGGTTTTAATTTCTTCTCGATAACCGTCACGATTTCCCGAAATATATAATAAACAGACAGACGGACAACAACGTGATCCTATAAGGGTTCAGTGTGTTCCTTTAAAGGTAGGGTTTTATAAGATTACTAGCTTTCGCCGGCGGCTTCGCCCGCGTTAAATACGGGATAAGACAGTTCCCCTTTCCTGATTTGCAGGTACCTGCCACCTGTAGTTTTTGCCCTAGTGCCTTATTTATTGTAATAGCAATGCTTAGTTTTCCCTCCTTTTCCCTTATTTTTCACTTTAAAAGAAAAAAATAGCCTATGTCCGTCTCCAGGGTCCCAACTATCTCTGTGCTAAAATTCATCAAAATCAGTTTGGCTTCTTGCACCTAGCCCAATAGTTGGTAGTTAAATCTCAAAATATTTACCTGACAGCTATCCTTGCCACCTTCGGGGAAGCCTGCACAGAACATTCTAGAGGTGATACCACCTCCAAGTTGTTCATTACAAGCTGTTCTATTCACAGCTGGTACCATTACAACATTCAATATTGAAGTTGTAGGACCACCTTCCTGTAAACGAAGATTAAGACATCACTTGCGAGGACCTCTAATTTCTTGTCAAAAGTTATATGAAATAAGGATTTTCTAGGTACTATGAATCTAGGAAAGTTTCAATCAAAGCATTGAAAAATTTATTGTGATCTGAAGTTCATTTTATCAGCCTTTCAATAGGGCCACCTATTTCAAGGATGGTGAAATGAACTTCTAGTCTAACTAAATGCTAGTAATATATCTCCATAATATGGAAGCTCCTGTCTGATCATCCTCGGGAACCCAGTTAGTTCTCGGTTATGCGTCACTCTCTGGTAAGACTGGTTGTCAGACTTTCAAACTGTTACTACTGGCAAAGATCTGGATATAGCCTTCAAATAAAAGAAAATGAACACGAACTTACACTAATAGCTCCCCATCCGGTGAGCGTGACGATTTCGCCGTCAGCAACGTCAGACCCTGACCTGGCCAAGCTGATTCTTCTGGCATTAGTACCGTCTAAAGTCATGCGCCCACTAACTCTGATGATTCCGACGTCGTAGTCACTAGTACTTGCGTCGTATTGCGGATGAGAAATGAAATAAGATGCAGTGTACTCCAAGCCCCCACTGGTAGCGTCGGTACTGGCAATTCGGATGCGAATTGATTGTATGCTGAAATGCGTTTTTGTATTGTAAGTTTTGATATAATATTTTCGAAGACCTGCTAATGGCATATAAGGATAATGTCGCGCAAAGGCCATTGGTGACGATATTAACAGAGCGGTAAAAAGAATGACCAAGAATCGCATAGCCATTTTGCTTTGGGTGTCTCTACAAATAACAAGTAAGACCTTTTTTTACTAAAAATCCAATGGCAATTTTCTTGATAGATTTGACCTTTTTGGACTCGTACAGAATTAATTTAGGGTTATGTACATCTTTTAACTGTAATAAAGTTTTTGAATTATTTTTTGATTGTATTTAAAAAAAACTTTTGTCCTGTGCTTCATATACCTAATACTTTTATTGCATTCTAAATACAAAACACCTACAAAGTAACTTGGTATTATGTTTGGTTTGCGTTACTAATTTGTCCGAAAAACTGGCTGATAGATTTCTGGATATCTAATTTAAAAAATGTATCAGACTTACTCTGTAAGACAATGGGCAGCAGTGACGAGGAAATATGGACTGACAATGGAAGCACCACATTGGAAGTCAACAGTACCATTAAACAACAACAGGTATGCCTGGTAAGGATAGTTTTGTATAGTAGTTTCGTCACCACCTACAATCTTACCGCCATCTTCTTTTTTGTGACCTCGTCTTTTACATGAGACATCTGAAAAAATAATAAAAGTTAAAAGGGAATTTCGTTTTTATAAAATTATTCCGGGTAATTGGGACGGTTTTTGATTTACTCAATATAGTATAGAAAAATATATTTTTCGCAAAGTAGAACCGACTTCAAAAGCTGGCCAAATACGAATCGGACTCGAACACCTAGTGTTCTATGCATACTTTTAGGTAACTAATGAAAGTATCGAACATGGCTTTAACAAAAAAATAAACTGTATTGAATGTAAACTTAAATTTATCATTGACAAACTGTTGCCATCAAACATACATACAGTAAACTAACTGCTTCAAATGCCGCAGTAACTTTACTAACTGCAATTAAGTTTGTCAACTTGTGTTTGTTAAGTTTGCAAACATTTGATAACAAATTGACGGTTCTCGGATTTTTTCTTTTACGGGTGCTGCCTGGTATTGCTTTTTGCCAAATCTCGTAAATAAAAGTATATAAGTGATGTAATAAAATAGTTTATCTTTTACCTCTACCGCAAAAAGCAATAAAAATAAATAAATAAAGAGTAAACTTGTCCATTTCTTTTCTGTTGCAGAAAATATAATGTGAAGTTCTTTTGCGAGAGTATGTTTAAATACTTTTCCGAACTATCGTTGACATATGATAGGGATTTAATTATCTCCATAATTATAAGACATCGCGATAAGACCCCTATTTGCTATGTATATTTTTATAATTTCGCTGCTTATTTCCTATGTTTTAATGGCTCCCTCTACCATTTATGTGTTATCAGTCTAAACCAAGGTCATTGGCCAATTATATATGTCCTCATACAAGGATTATAGTGAACTGAAATTGGATTTTTATCTAGGAATTCATTTATTTGCATGACTATTTTCACTCCAATTGCAGATTTTATAAATGTTTATCTTTCAGTTCTAGGCTTGCTTTCAATTTGATCAGTCAATGTCTTTCAATGAGTTATTTTATATCAGTAGTATGGTGATGAAGGGGAGACATAAATATTTGACTTGGTGGTACGGTTTTAATCTGGCAAGTACTTTTCAAAATTGATGTTTTTGGCGAGTTTATGTTAAACTAGCTGTCTTGCGAGGTTTCACCCGCGTCTTTGGTTACTGTGCCACACACGTAGGTAGTAGCATGATGTTGTATAGCCTATGTTAGTGCCTGATAATGTAGCTTCCCATTAATAAAAAAAATTGTTAAAATCGGTCCAGTAGTTTTGCAGCCTATTCGATACAAATAAATCTTTCCTCTTTATAATACAAAAATATATGTTAGCGTCAATAATAAATTTGATAATAATATGTTTTCGATTTATTAACATTCAACATTGACCGTCGCGTCGGTACAACAACTAAACGTCGGTAATACAACAATTTTATTAATTGGCTACACTCAAAATGCCCTCTGACTGGTTGAAAACCAACCAATCACAGGAACGCGCTCATTTCACTATTCAAATGGCGGTAATTTGAAATTACGACCGATAACAGCCCGGCTAAATCGTCAGTCAGTTTTGGAGATTCTTCAAGTGAACGTCTTCTAAAATAAGTCGTGAAGTGTGTCAATAAAACCTAAGGTAATATGTTATTATTCTATGGTGTATTATGCGTACCTAAATGTTATAATAGGTTATAATGTGTGATTTGCAATAAAAGTGTTATTGTATTATTTATAGAGTTTTCCTTAGGTACACATAGTATATAGATGAGTAAGTAGCTGATTCTTTAGTTAACCTACTCACGTGGGTCTATGAAACCGATAAAACACTCTTTTGTAGTATATGTTCTTTAAAAATAAATCCATTTCCTATTTCGATGAAATTTTGTATGTAGATAGCTACATAGTTACGTCTTTTAGTGTTGCATAGCCCATTTATCGAGGAATTTTAAACATCACGGTACGACACTTAAGAGCAGAGTAGCGAGTGAAACCGCTAGGCACACGTAGTATAATATAACTCTTTAAGGATAAACAATACACTACCTACAACAGGAAGGATATATATAACCGAAAATGTAACACACAATAACATATCAGCGAGTTTTATTGGAAAGGGATTATCCTTGTAGCTTAATATTCGATAATTAAGTCTTGAACGTTCCAGTTTAGTGATATTTCCACATTGCTGATAACTATTGCAAGGTAAATCATTTTATTGTTCGTAACTTAATATTCTAATTAAAGTTTCCGAGGTTTAGTATACTATTTGCGAACTTGATTTTGAGGATAAAATTATATCTTCAGCAAAACGTGACTGATAAATTCTTTATTGTTTGAAAGACCAAGATTGTGCTAGTCAAGTTTTTTTGAATAATTATCTTCTTTAGTATGGCGATAAAGAACATCGGCGATAAGTGATCACCTTGTTTAACGCCTCTTTTAATTCTTAGTTTTTCCACTTTTTTCTAGGCTTATTTTACTTCTACTTTCTCTCATAGATATTTTTTTCTTACATTATAATAGGTCCCATCTATGTTGTTCGCTTTCAGCGCCTCCCGTATTGAGATGTGTGAGATAAAGTCAAATGCTTTATGGTAATCAATAAAGGCTAAGTAGAGAGGCCTCGTATTACTCTATTATGTTTTTAAAGGTTTCAATATGTCGACAGTAGAATTTCGGCTACATTTGGTTTGGTCGAATTCGCGATTTACAATTTAAAAGAAAAGCTGCCTTTCGCAGCTATTTTAACCGTCCTGTTTTACCAAAAAATTATGTAAGAATTTAAGAGAGCGTCTCGATTATTTTCAAATTATTCCGCATATAAAAAATATGAAAAAATGATCTTTTGTGTTTGCTCAAAGGTTCGAGCGAGTTAATTTATATCATTCTAAAAATGTTTTTATTATCTGTTTCTAATTTCATTTAAATTCCAAATATTGCTTAAAATATGTCTTGTGTAGTTACTAACGTGTAGTTAGTGCCATTGATTATTATTAACATGATGATTCATAATTGGCTTTCTTGACTAACTCTCTTGAGGTCGCAAGCGCGACTGCTGAGTTAGAAATCCTGTGTTTGATTCCCAAATCGGGTAAATTGTTATTGGACCTTTCCATCAGGGATTCCTTAGTAGCAACTACTGAGTTTGGATTTTTGGCCGCTGGATGGCAATAGACTGGCCCCTATCACATGTGACATAGATAAAACTGACGACATTTTGCCCGTTTTTTTGGAACAAAGTTCCTTATCGTGCGTTGCGAAAGGGTTGTTGTACGCCACTTTTTGTTTAAGACCAAAAGCTGTAACGACACTTTTTGCTATACATAGTTGTAAGCCGTGCGGAGTGCGCGTGTTTTTCTGTCTCTCTTTCTCATAGAAAGCAAGCCAGTTATTTTACATAATAAATGATAACTTCATTCCATCCGGGTGTCCCTTGACACCTCTCAAGTTTTTTAGTCGAGTGATGTTATTTTTTGGAATGACCTTTGATTCTTTATCCGTATTTTTTTATTTACAGTACCGCTGCACAGAGTCGTGATGAAGAGAGCTGTAATATTTCTAATCGCAATCGCAACCGCTGTCGCTGATTTATCTTTATTAAGTCAGAATACCCCAGTTCCACCAATACTGAAGGATGCTACTGAGTCCGAAGTGTTACTGTACCTCTATGACGTAATACTTATACCATACATGTTTCATGACAAAAACAACCAAGGGTCGTCAGTATTTTCTAATATTAAATGTCCTGGTGACGGGGAAAAGTTTCAATCTGGATCATGTGTACCTAAAACAGATGCCGATGATGTCGATTATTCATTGTTTGAATAGGACGATATAAACTAAAAAACTAAACTTCTTAACACAGTCAGCCGGTGTGCCGAAGAGACTGACATTGCCATATTATAGTATAGCAAATGGCACAGTATGGCAACATTTAGCCTCTGACCAAACTAAAAACCATGTTTTTATTTATTTATTTTGGACACTTTTAATTACTGTTCTTTGTGATTTGTTTATTTAGTATATAAATATTAGATAAGTTGAATTAAATATTATCAAATTAAATTTCCTTCAACCTTCCGGAGAAAATGGTCTAAATAACGGTAAAAACTGCATCTTAATATATTCTGTAGTTTTGTAGAAAAAGTAAAAGATCGCACACATACATTAAGTACGAATTTCTTAAATATTTAGGCACGAGTTCCCTTTCATTTATTGTTCATTTACAAAGGTGTGTGTGTGTGTGTGTTATTTAAGTTACTTCTGTTTAATAGCAAAACCAAACTAAATCGTGTTAACGATGATTAATTTACCCGAAAAGAATATTTTGTTAAACCTAAACTAATATTTATTAGTAATTTCTATTGTTAGTGAAAAGTAATATCTAAAATAAAAACTGTCAGCCACAAATAAACTGTATTGTTATGTTATGTATATTCAACATAAGGACATAAGATTATTTTGTCTTCTTTTCTTTTTGGTTTTGTGTTTTATTTTTTTAGGGTCTCTGGAATAAGTGATAAAACCGCATTCTAACCATAGTATAAGCAATGTCTATATCAATAAAATATATTAAATTCTATAAAAAAATGGGTTAAAGGGCTTTCATTTTTACAGTCAAACAAAATACTAACACATCAATTCGTTTCATTTTGTCACTTTAAAGCAGCGGCCTTTTACAAGCGGCGATCGCTTTCACACACACACACACACAGCGTACATGCGCTCACCACTTGCAAACACACTATATATTGCATGTGTGCACGTTCGAAATTAAATGAACGCGCAAGTCAGTAAAGCCAGTACGAACTCTACAAAAATACCAACCTGAATCGGATGTAATGCTGATAGAATATCTCCATGTCTGATTACTCTTTGTCATCCACAAAGGCTTATTTCAAAATGTTAAATATAAAAGTACATATTTTCCTTATGAATCTGCGTCATTAATATTTTAAGATGACTTTATCATTTAGTGCGCAGTCTGTTTTAGCCAATATAACAGCATAGTTAAGTGTGAGGAATTTAGAGTTTTCAGTTAGTTTTTGGTTGTGATTAGAAGGATTCATGTTGTTTCCAATAAAATATATATATCGTGATATGTCTCGGTGATCCTGATCACCCTATATAATCGGAATATCAGTGCCTACTAGAGTTTAAGTGGATTTAAATATTAAAAATGAAAGTTATTACCTTTTAAAAGTATTTTTTTGTAATCTTTTTTATTTTTATACCACTATTTAAGTCCGACTAAATATCTCTTAATTAGAAGTTATAGTAATTGCGAGTAAGTTTCTTGTTCTTCTTTTTAAGTATATTTTAGAGTTTTTTTTTTGCATATTAGTATTGTATCGAATCCTATGAGGTTTTCCTTTTACTTACAGTAAACATCGTTTCATCCATTAAAATCATTAAACAAGCTTTTTCCGGGGTTAAATTTTTTATCCTATTTATTTAAATATGTCGTTGGACTTTGGAGTTTCGTCTGATTAGTATTTTCTGTAACGAGACATTAACGATTAGATGAGTATACTTACTTCGATTATTTTTATTGATTTATCTTACTCTTTTTTTATTTTTATTTTCGTCGGAATAAACGTGGATTAACTTAATTAATTTCCAGTATTTAATAAAAATTGTTAAATATTTCAACTTCAACTCTTCAAGAATGGCTTTTATGGACGAGAGATACCACAATTTTGCCAATAACACATGTAAACTGGTAATAAACTATCAAACGCTGGATAAATAAATATAATATTTCCTTTGGTTTGTTTACATTTTTTTGACAATGTCAAACTGTTACGTCAACTTTATTTTTCATGAATGTTTAAAGTTTTTCATAAAGGTCAGTCTACTTTTCAATTTTATTTTTACTGTATTTTTTGAATCAGCAATGTGTACACACAACGACATACCAACCTATACAAAACCAGTTTATGCGGATCTCTCATCGCACGGGACATCTACGGTGTACGATCCGTATTTGGGAGATCAGTATAAACTGGTTTTGTATAGGTTGATGTGTCGACGTGTGTACACTAAATTTATTTAATAATATTTTTAAGATATGTCTCAAATTTCCTTTAATTTTTATTTTAAATCTAAAGTGACTTTCTGATTTGACATTTTCAATATTAATTTCCATAGTCGTTTCCTATGGAGAAGAACCAGCAAGAAACTCCATGGTTACTTTTTATAACCACTTGGTTTTACAATGTTGTTGTTACAACGTTAGACAATAGGCCCGACTTATTAAGGCATTCTGAAACCCTATTTACGGATTAAATAATACCAGTTCATTTTCAGTTTTATTTATAACAAATATTACGGAAAATTGATGAGTTGCACACGGAAATTAATGTATTTATTCCCTGCTTAATGCGATACAACCACACCAATAACTGACACATAACTATTGTATTCCTGTGGCTATTGATCATTTTCCTTATAACACTACTGGCAGCACTAGGCAGTAACTTTTTACTAGCATTGTATACAGTGAAGTGACAACGTTAACTAACATAATTAGTGTGACGTATTCGAAAAATCAAATCTGCTGTCACCTTTGAATACAACAACACTGATTTTTCATTCAGAACTCGACTTCTTCTGTTTGTGGACAAATGATTTACAGTAAAGGGTAATGTTTTACTTCATTGTATCTTGTTATTCTTGTTCTCTATTTATGTTAGTATTTTTTCGTGCAGTAGTCAGTTTTTCCCTATAGTAAAAAGGCGTTGTTATTACTGGATTTTTTATATCCATGTATAAATATAGTGCTTTAATATAATTTTCATTAAATTTAATCCTATGTATATTGTGTTCGCCTTGAATATCTAGAAGGATCATCGACAGTAATAAGAGACGATTATTTTTCAATCTAGAAAGTTGCCGCGTTTAACGTTTATTACTGAATATACGTTTTACTCTTAAAATATTGTCGTAAAGGTTCTACCCATCATAGTAATACATCCCATCATAAACATGTATTTGTATCTAATGTCACCCGCGCCATGTTACAGCGAGAACAGTATAATAGTCTATGACATCATTTTTAAACAATTTTCATAGATGTTAACTGACAAAATGAAATTCAAAAGTCATTTATTCAAATTAGGCTGATAATCAGCACTTTTTGAACGTCACATTACAAGAGACAGTCCCACAAAAACGCCCTGCCCTTCACAAATCGAAAAACTCATTTTGTTTAGTTATCATTACTTATTATTTAAGTTTTCTGTGAATTTAAACCGTGTGCTTGCTTGCTTGTGTTAAAACGAAAATCGGATTCCACAAGGCTACGACATAAGCTAGTGTTGGGTCGAGGCCAATTCTAGGGACTTAGGTGGCGATGGGGACAAACAATATAGCATCGCGTTTTCCATTAGGGATTCCCAAACTCTAAATTTATACTTGTCCTGTTGACAGCAATAGGCTCACTCCTATTAAATTGAAATAAAACCTGTTTGAGGTAATAAGTAACCTTAGTAACCTTACAAAGTTTGCGCCAGTTAAACATATCTGGCAAAATGTGGGTCTACTGGTCAGGTACACCTCTGTCCAATCCTTAGTGGATAACAAGGCATGAGGTTATGTTTTCTCTAGTAACATTTGACGTTCACAAGTGCTGATTATATCAGCCTAAGGGTAGGTTTACATTAGCTTGGACCGACAGTTTTGCTGTTGGCCGACCATCGCGTCTGTTCACATGAGAAGCTGCTGATCCTACCTATACAAAAAAAGTATGCCAATATGACGGCCGACCCGACATAAATCGTGGTTGAACGTCCAGTAAACGTTCAGACAACAACAGCGGTTGAGCGATTACTGCTGCGCTGACTGCGGGGGTTCAATCCCCGCACGGGACAAATATTTGTATGTGAGTTCAAAAGTTTATGAACGCACCCACGTTACAGGAGAAATTCCTACTGTAGGGCAATGTTTTTTTAAACAAAAAAAAATCGTTATTGCCGACAATTTTACAGGGTCGCCTTAATGTGAACAGCGTAATTGGAATGTGGTGGTAGTATCTGGCTATTTATGTATGTATGTTTAAATATTTGTTAACGCAACCACGACAGAGGAATAATTCCCAGAAGAAAAAGTAAAAAAATATGCCAATACGCATCCGTTTTAGTATCGGTCAAGCTGTCAGTCCGAACCCGCAGTAATTTAAATAAATAATCCATTTCAGTCTTTTATTTTAAACTGTGCTTTGTTTTCCAGGACTTACAAGATGAGAGCTGTCTTCTTTCTTGTCGTAATCGCCGCCGCTGCCGCCGATTTGAATTTATCCACCCTGGATACCCCAGTTCTTGAAATACTGGAGGGAGCTACACCTACAGACGTGATGGAGTATCTCTATGACGTAGTGCTTGCATCATATATGGCCAAGCATACGGTGGGACAAGGAAGCGTGTACCAAGAAAACCAGTGTCCTGGCGGTGCGAAAAAATTCAAAAGTTCTGACAATTGTGTTCCGGTAACAGAAACACCGAATATTGATGAATATTATGACGATCTATTGAGCTAAAAGCCAAGCCATTTGTCAAATTAACTGGTCCTTGGGGGCTACTATGACATCTTATAGCAGTTCTTATTCCACTGAGGGAAAGAGATGGTGCTAGACACCTTGTATAGCTCTGTCTCTTTCCCTCAGTGGAATAAGAACTGCTTTAAGACGTCATAGTAGAGTAGCTGTTTATTAGTTCTTTTTTTTTGTAAATGTACTTTCTACGTATTTTTTTTGCATTAAATGACAATTATGGACAAAGCGCATCGTTTTACTTCGTCATAAAGGGTGTAAAAGTAGCCGTAGCGAAGCATACAGAGCTGTTTTTCCTTTCATTGCTATAACTTTTTTGTTCTACAGCTTTGCTTGGTACCTTCTAGATAGAAAGATATTGGGTGTCAGATTTCCTTCCTTTTCAGAAGTTTGTTTTTATTTAATGTAAAAACCTTTACTTTAAATATCTCCTTTTTGTGGACGGGAAATCATGGAATAACCCCCCCCCCCCGCTCTGCCCAGAGTACTTACTAAAACCCGTCTATGTCCCTTCTATTGCCCTTTATGATCCGGGGCCGCGGCATCTCTTTTGAATAACCCGCAATCCCAGCAGGCGGTAGCCCTGGCAGGCCTTTCTGCTTTGCTGACATCTCTTTGAGGCGCGCGTAGAACACTTACGCGCCATAGACACGGCCTGTCGTCACTGGACGGACTTAGTGGCTCGAAAGTATGACATCCAGTCTTACTTAGAAAAGAACTCGCTCCATGTAAAATACTGGTACAGCATTATTAATTGGGAAAAGGATAGGCAGATGATGAGTAAGATGTAAGGGATTTTGTTTTAAAAAGCTTATATGTATAACGTGACATTCAATTTCCATTGGGCCTTTGTGCTGAATATGAGATCTTAGGTTCGATCTCCAAGGCAGGCAATGTGTTATTGAGTTATTCTGATCGTCATAAGTACCCACGGAGACTGGATTTCAGCCCAGTTGGTAAGTGCTTAACAGTTTGATATGTTCGTATACTTCATTTGTTTCTATTGGGGAAATGCTTTCTGTGTTTGCGATATACTTTGCTTCTTTAGTGTAATTTTTTTGGTTTCTATTTTTGTAGAGTTTATTATGGCTATAAACTTGCACCCCTCCTCCCTCCTTCTACATGGGACTTAAATATAACTAGCGATATGTGGGTTTTTAGTATTAGGTACTGTAACAAACATTTTGGGAATTAATAGCATGGCAGTTAAAACTACTAATGTGAATGTCATTTATTCCAAGTACTTTATGTTACTTTGAAGAAAGCGTTTTCTGGAATTGACAAGGATCATGTGAAGTTGCTTTTTCCAATTCATAGTAGATTCCTATGGAGATGCACGGGCAAAAGTTCCACGGATACTCATTATGGCTAGTATGTAACAAATACAATGTCTCCCTTTTTTAAACTTTGCCTCACACTACAAATTTCTACTGTATTGTTTTGCCTTTAAAAACATTTAAACTCACATGAACAAACATCCTACCGGGGAGAACTGGTCACACCATTTTTGTTAAAACGTAGTTGTTAAAATAAAACTAATTATTTACTTATAATTGTTTATTTCAAAAAAATAACTTTCCTGTCATTTGACTTACAAACATCGGAGTATATTTCAGCAACTGCACCGTCTAAGACCATCGTCTGTTACGTAAGTACTTAATAAAGAAGTTCGTAGTCTTCTGGTGATAGTGTTACTTCTGGACTTGAGCATTCTCCAGATACTAAAATTGTTCCCCCACCGATACATGTCTCCCCTTTAAATATCCCCCCTGCGTTGTTTTTATCTTTAGACGTATATGATATAAGCGCTACATCATAGAGGTACAGCAACACTTCCACAGGAGAACTTCCCTCCAGTACAGCAGGAACTGGGTTTGTTAATCCCATGAGAGACAAATCAGCGCTAATAAATCCGACAACAGCGGTGATTGTGAATGCGAAGCTTATCACTCTCATCTTGTGTCCTGGAAAGTGTTATATTAAAATTAATGTTTAGTCTACTATTCGCAAGGGTTGCTGCTCCGAGGTTCCGGGTTGGTCGTTAGAGATACCGCGGTCCCGAAACATGCAGGGTAAAAGAAGGACCACCCACCAATGTTTCTTCTGTCTGTCACTCCGCTACGATGATATCCCATCCAAAAAAATATATGTGTGATGCCAATATCCAAATACCTTAGTTGCTTATATTTCAAGAAATATTTCTATAACTAAGAACGCAGAATGAAACCTCTTCGACATATTTTCATTACAAATTTTACACTGCCATTGACGGAGGAGTGTCAGGAGTTAACTGACTAGCCACGGTATTTCTTTCGAACCCCGATAGGACTTGTTTACGTCGAATATATAAGATGGCAACAATGTATTTACTCGTATTTATCGATTAGTTGACGTGGTGTAAATATGTTTTGTTAAAAATATTTCAAATTCGACTTTTGAAAAAAAATATTTATACATACATCCATACATTTGCTATATTACTAATTTATTTACATTTTGGATGGATTAAATAATGCCTGGAATATTATTTGTCATAATATAAAATAATTAAATATGTAACACGTAGCATTACCTACATACTCAATATGGGGAAAACATTATTATTGTTAGTTATTTGTTTTTATAATTAATACATTATTTACAAATTGTGCCGAGCTAAAATAATAATAAATTTAAAATATTAAAAGCTTAAGTACGTCCACCTATTTACGGTGAAAGTGCGCAGGCTTGCATTATTACTACGTTGGATGGCAATGCTGATTCTTTTGGCCACGATATGCCATGCCAGCTCTTGGGTCACGCGAGAGACCACCAACTGCTTGGGGCTATACCCTAAAATATCCCACCTAGTATATAGATGGGTAATGGGTATAAATACTAGGTACTAATACTAATACTATATTTTTCAACGTTTCCCCGCAATAGGAATTTCTCCTGTATCGTGGGTGCGTTTACAAAAAAAATATGTACACAGCTAATCTGCTGCAGTTAATCGATCAGCCACTGTACCAACCGTGTTATATCTATGG
This sequence comes from Ochropleura leucogaster, assembly GCA_958449745.1. Lineage (NCBI taxonomy): Eukaryota > Metazoa > Arthropoda > Insecta > Lepidoptera > Noctuidae > Ochropleura > Ochropleura leucogaster. The sequence continues at coordinate 13,593,797 of OY288206.1, read as the reverse complement.
TTGTAAAAACCCGTAAAAAGTATAAAATATATGATAGGACCATAAAATACAACATTACCAAGTAAATCCTTTGTCTTGAAGAACAACTCTATCTAGTTGCTGGCACTGATTTTAGTATATTTATATCAATTTTTTCAAAAATAATGTATTTATTACAACAGCTATTTTCACGTTGTCCCTAGGCGACGCACATTATACTCACACTAGACCAGTTATTTAAGTAGCTGGCAAGCTCTACTAAATCGCTTGTCGCTTGCGATGAAACTTCGTTGAGTCAGAAACAACGCACACTGAAAGCATTTTCCTGTTTTGATTTCTTCCACATAATTCATTTATTTATTTGTAAGTTTCAAATCAGTATATTGTGTGTCGCCTAGAGACAACGTGAACATAACCGTTGTTATAAATAAATTATAAAAAAATATATATATAAAAATTCATTCATCAGTGCCAAGAACTAGATTGAGCTGTTCTTCAAGACAAAGGATTTACTAGGTAATGTTTTACTTTATGGTCCTATCAAATATTTTATACAATTTACGGGTTTTTACAACTATAGATACATGAAACGGTTGGTGCAGTGGCTGAATTAGCTGCTGCGCTGCGTAGCGTGGGTTCGATCCCCATATACAACAAATATTTGGATGGGCTACGGGTAGTTGTACCGAGATTGACTATGTGTATGTAAGTTTATTTTTTGTAAACACACGCGGCTCTGGTACACAAAGGGAAAAAGAAGGAACATAGGTGGGTCTTAGTCGGTAAACTTCTGACACCCCCGTCAATGTCAGTGTATTAAAAATATATCAAAGAGGCATCACTCTGCGTTCTTAGTCATAAAAATATTTCTTGAAATATAAGCAACTAAGGTATTTGGATATTGGCATCACACATATATTTTTTGAATGGGATATCATTGGAGCGGAGGGAGTGACAGACAGAAGAAACATAGGTGGGTGATCCTTCTTTTACCCTGTATGTTTTCCCTGTATCTCTAACGACCAACCCGCAACCTTGGAGCAGCAACCCTTGCGAACAGTAGACCAAACATTAATTTTTAATATAACACTTTTCAGGATACAAGATGAGAGCGATAATCTTCGCACTCACAATCAGCGCTGTTGTCGGCTTTATTAGCGCTGATTTGTCTCTCATGGGATTAACAAACCCAGTTCCTGCTGTACTGGAGGGAAGTTCTCCTGTGGAAGTGTTGCTGTACCTCTATGATGTAGCGCTTATAGCACATACGTCAAGGGATAAAAACAACGCAGGGGGGATATTTAAGGGGGAGACGTGCATCGGAGGTGGGACTATGTTAGGATCTGGAGAATGCTCAAGTCCAGAAGTAACACTATCACCAGAAGACTACGAACTTCTTTATTAAGTACTTACGTAACAGACGATGGGTTTAGACGGTGCAGATGTTGAAATATACTCTAATGTTTGTAAGTCAAATGACAGTAAAGTTAATTGTTTGAAATAAATAATTATAAGTAATTTATGAGCTTTATTTTCCCAAATACGTTTTAACAGAATTGGTGTCACCAGTTCTCCTGGGTTGGATGTTGTATATGTGAGTTTAAATGGTTCTAAAGGGTGCCTTCAGATACATTTAAATTTGCCCCTACACAACAAAACTCTACTGTATGGTACCCATAATACAGTAGAATTATGTAGTGTCAGGCAAAGTTTAAAAAAGAGAGACATTGTATTTGTAACACTTACTAGTCTTAATTAGTATCCATGGAACTTTTGCCCGTGCTTTTCCATATGAATCTACTATGCATTGGAAAAAGTAACTTCAAATGAACTGCTGCCATCGCCTTGTCAATTCCGGAAAATGGTTTCATCAAAGTAAAATAAAATACTTGGAATAAATGACTTTCACATTAGTAGTTTTACCTGTCACGCTATTATATCCCAAAATGTTAGTTAGAGTACCTAAATACTACCCACATTTATTACGAAAAACGGATTTGGAAAAGTACCAGACAGACAGTTTATAACCGGGATTAGTACAAGAAATACATTTTATCCCGGTTACACAATTTCCGTAGTGTATGTAAACAAAGCCGCGGGTATAAGGTAGTATAAACAAAACGTGAACTCAGCTGCAGCAACCGTAAGATGTGTTCGTATTTGTAGGAGAAACATTGATTATGGAACGCGTGACTATTGCACCGAATTGTTTTAATTGGCGTCAGTAGTATCGTCTAACGTCGTCTTCCTTGTATGAGACACACGGTCACGTTATATCGCCAATAGTGTTGTACAAAAATATCAGCTTACACAGCGAATAATAGATCCATAAAAGAAACGGGTAGAAAGTATCACGAAGGTCTGATAGCCATAATATACAAAAGGGTGTATTATTACTCAGCACTGTAGAGGTTATATACCATTAGCAAACTTTAAAGAGAGCTGGCTGGTTTACAATGATGTTCGAAAACTCAAATTGTTTAAATAAAGAATATAAAAACGGTAGAAGAGAATAATTATGCGATTATGTGACATGTTAGTATTGATAAATGATTATCTAAAATGCAGTTTAAAGTCTTCTAAGCTTATGTATTATGAATAAACACAGCTACACCAATATATTTACATAAACCTCTTCAGTACCTTTGTAGTGGTTTTCAGGTAAATGACAGCTCATTTATTTAAATAATTAATACTCTGCTTCTGGTTAGACTGGATACCCATACATAAATGATACAGTGCAAATCAATAATTACAAATTAACTATTTTTTTTTTGTATTTGACGATATAAATAATTGTACAAGGATAAAAGACACGTTGACCAAACATGGAAGCTGTGTGTAACGTGACTTTTCTCGATAACTACGCGATATACTCTTTCCGGTCGCTAAATATAGTCTCAATAATGAAAGTCGGAATAATGATTTATTTACAGATATATTTCTATGGGGATGAGAGTATTAAGTGAGTGAGAGCTAAAGTTTGTAAGAGAGATAGAGGAAGACGGCGGAGTGTAAGAGAAAAGCGTTAAGATTGTAAAGATAACAAGATTTATTATTTAAATAAAAACGTTTCAATTATTTAAGTGTTTTGATTTCCCACATTTCTGTTCTAATACAACATGTTATGCTGTTTTATGTATATTGTGGGTTGTCCTTTATCCTTGGACCAAATAATTACGTTACCTAAGGTATGGGTATTATGGGTAAGTCAGAGGGGCTTGCCAGAACCTCCGCCTGCCCGGGTTGCGGGTTGTTCGAAAGAGATACCGCGGCCCCGGAACGTAAAGGGCAATAGAAGGCACATGGGTGGGTTTTAGTCAGTAAAAGTCTGACACGCCCCCCCCCCCGCTCCGCCCAGAGCGATGATAGTTATTTGATGATATCCCACCACAAAAAAAAATAGGTATGTAGAAAAAAAGGTCAATATTATAGGTAAAATTCTTCGATCCAAAAAAGAAACTCATATAAAAAATAACTTATTCTTGGGCAGTTTTCCAAGCCAAGCAATTTGGAAATAGCTAGTAAGTCTGCCTGTTGGATGAAAAAGGAACTCTCGAAGAACTAAATACAAATAAAGCTAAAAACACTCGGTTTTTGAGTTAAGTAAGTAAGTAAGTTCTAAATTTCTTACGCATAATACCCGGAAACACAGGATTTATTGAATACTGGTCTCTTTTCAAAATGCCTAGATTGTGACTTAAAGTATACAACAGAACAAGAGATAGTTATTGCTAATAGTGGTGGTGAATTTAAATTACTAATGACTAAACCATAAATTGTCATGACATATTCGTTTAAGTTATCCTTTATCCTGGTTTTGGTTTGAAACATTGTGAATGTAAATAACGTCGAGGAAAAGACGTCATATTTTACAGGAATTGTCCCATTGGCGAACAGTAATGTACTCATTATTCTACCCCAGCCATGATAGCAAAACAGAGCCTGCCAAGGCCACCGCCTGATGGGGTTGTGGGTTTTTTCGAAAGAGATACCGCGGCCCCGGAACCGAAAGGGCAAAAGAAGGAACATGGACGCACCGCCCACACAAAAATATACTATTATGAATTCCCATCCGCAAAAAAGAAGCCTCTAACACACACGCAAAAACGCCAGTGAAACAATCACCAATCACAAGTTGTTATCCGTACGGAATGGATCAATGGCATCTGGCAGTTCAGTACCAGGCAATATTATTTGACTTTGTTAATAACGCATGTATTTTCATTTTTACTGGCGATTAAGGAAAGTTTAAAAAGTGAAACAAGTAATGCCATCTATCGTTATAAACATAATTTAGTCCCTGTTTTTGTCTTATTTCTATACTAGCTTTTGCCCGCGGCTTCGCTCGCGTTATTTCGGGCAACACAGTTCCCCTTTCCTGAATTGCTGGTACCTGCTACCTGCAATTTTTGCTCTTGCGCCTTATTGATTTGTAATAGCAAAGCTAAGTTTTCCCTTTTCTTCCCTCTTTCTCACTCATATCTCACTTTTTAAAAAGAAAATAGCTTATGTCCGTCTCCTGGGTCCCAACTATCTCTGTACCAAAATACATCAAAATCGGTTCAGCCATTAAGAGGTAACAAACAAACGCACTTTTGCTTTTATAATATTAGTAAGGGTTATACTATTTTCGCTGTACCATAGTGCGGGTACGTTAGATGAAAAGAGATGTTTAGTGCTTCATAGTAATAAATCCCATCACTAAACATCTCTGTAGGTAGTCCTATAATGCTATGATATTCAGGGAAAAGACTTAAAGGCTTTCAGTCATGATCAGATATCGAGGTAACGTTCCAGATTGAAAATGAATGGTATATTTTACTAATGTTACTCGCACTATTCTTTATCGAAAACAGTATAGTCGGATTATCATGTCTTTTGACAAAAAAAATAAGTGCGATTAAAAAGCGTAAACAGAGATCCAGAAATAATATTATGAATTTAAAAAGCAGTTTGATTTTCATCCAAGAATACATTCCTTTTTTCCTGACTACAGCAAAGCCATAGGAGGTTTTTGAATTTTGCAGAGGTTGTCAACGTTCTAGTATTTCATATCCAACTTCTACCTTATTGCGTTTAATAAAAATATTATGGTTTAGTAGTAATGTTGGCAAGAGCAACAAGTTGTAACCCACGTATTTCTGTTAGACAGTGTTCTTAAAATTTTCGCTGTACTTAATGCGGCAAAAACTTAGTTTCACAATATCAATGGTATCAAAACCGGTGCCTCTTACACCGATAACATCAACTTCATTTACAATATTAATGCCACTCGCCGCTAATTGCTTTGTTCAGGCCGTCGGCGCAGCAGAAGTCGTTGACAGCACGCACAAACGGTCACGATTCCATCCCAACTGTCATAACTTGCTTCATTTATTATCGGTAAGGTAAAAGTTTCGAAACTTCAGTCGAGAGACTGTCGGTGCCACCGCCTTGTCGTCTGTTAGTCATTAAATCAATTTAGAGTAATAAATCTAGCCAACTTTTAGGCTTATTTGATAAACTTTTCGACCATGAAGATTTTCCGTGTGTTAACAATAAGAATTTTGCGTCAAAATGATATAAACACAAAGTTTATATCATTTTGACGCAAAATTCTTATTGTTAAGCATTACCTAAAATTGGCAGGTCATCTTTTAGTTTTGAGATACCTGTAGGCGCAGTATTGTGGTTTTGAATGATTAGGCGATTAATCTATACACAATATAACAGTTCACTGTTGAAAACCCTTCTTTTGGCTCATTTTGAAGAGTTTTAAAAATAAAGTGTACAGTAAACCAAACGGGTGTTGTGTCTGTTATAGAAATGCAACTGTCTGACGGCTAATGTCGTCAGCCAGTAGTTCTTTATAGAAACTCTTACTTAATTTTACGTGCGCGATTTAAGATTTAAATGTTAGTTCTTCTTCTGTGTCATAGTTTTGTTACTGTTCTATTTTTTGTACTATGTTGCTGTAGAAGTTTTTTAAATTATTTTGTGGACATTATTGTTTAAAGCAGGTCACGATTTCTATCATATTTGAACTGCACTATTCATTTGAACCCGCAGTGAGTTACACGATGTAAATAATTAGCCTTATGAAATCAAAAGTCATTTATTCAAATTAGGCTGATCATTTATCAGCACTTTTTGAACGTCAAAATTTACAAGAGATAGTCCTCCAAATCGCCATTCGCAACTTCTAAGTGTTTTAGCGGCGAAGAAGAAGTGCCGGGACAAACTTCCCAACAACACATCCGTCTGTGAGGTTAGAAGAACCAGATTTTATACGACATTTGGTACAGTTTCAAGTTGTTAGAGGGTAAAATAAAAAAAAAAAACATTAAATGTTAGCTTGCCAACAATATATCCTTACTAATATTACAAAAGCGAAAGTGAGTTTGTTTGTTCCATCTTCACGCCTAAATAGCTTAACCTATTTTGATGAATTTTGGTACAGCGATAGTTCGGACCCTGGAGACGGACAAGGGCAATTTTTTTAAAGACAGAGGAGAAAGAGGACAGAAAAGGGGAGCAAAAGATATTTTTTTTATCATCACGCAGGTTAAAGTTAGCGTTAGTCCAAAGTTACTATGCCCCGCGGACGAAGTCGCGTGTGAGATCTAGTAAAACCCAAGCAGAAATAAAGTCACAAGGCAAAAGCGCGTGCCTGCTCTGTACACTTATAATGTGGAACTATACATAACAGCAGTAGTAATCCTTACTAAGAAGATAGTGAGTTTGTTTGTTTGTTACCTCTTCACGCTTTAATGGCAAAACCGATTATGATGAATTTTGGTACAGAGATAGTTGGGAACCAGGAGACGGACGTAGGCTAATATTTTTTTGAAAAAAATGGGATGTGAGGGAGAAAGAGGGAAGAAACGGGAAAAGTTAGCGTTGCTATTACAAATCAATAAGGCGCAAGGGCTACTGTGTTACCCCAAATTTAACGCGAGCGAAGCCGCGGGCAAAAGCTAGTTATGTATAAATCCATACAGAAAGAAGAATGTGAGAGTAGTAACACCAGTACAGTCAGGCTTTAATGATAGATTAAATAAACAGATATCTGTTCGTAAGTGATTTGTAAACCGCTTACGATACGATAAATAATTGTTGTTTGAAAAGTTGTTCCTGTTTGTCATCGCTGGTCAAACATGCTTTCTTTTTTATTAGTAAGTACGGATGAGGTTTCTTCATAGTGGCGTTTTTATCAACCAAGGTATAAGTACTGGGTAAAGTTATCCTCTATGAACTTACCCCGTTTTCCTCCTGATGGGAAATCATCAAATAACTTCCCCAGCTCTGGGCGCGGTGGGTGGGTATGTCGGTCTTTTACTGACTACAACTCACCCATGTTTTTTCTTTTACCTTTATGTTCCGGGGACACGGTGTCTCTTTCGAACAACCCGTAAACTCTGGCAGGCAGTGATGGACTCACATATATGCAAAGACAAAGCAACAATAAAAACAAGACAAACAACAAAATCAAACTTAGGATGCCACTAACACCAATTTAAGTTGATGAATTGCCACAAAGGATGGCCAAGGGGATGGGGAGATGCCCTAGCTTCCTGTTCTTTATATCTAAGGCTAATATAAGTCATCAGTCGTTGGTACGTCTATCTCGTTCAATCTTCTACATCTACAAGATCAGTAGCGCCGATGACTTTGCTTGTGACCCAGATTACGTATCTAGAGGTCTACTTCACTTTATACAACACCAGCTAGCGCCCGCGGCTTCGCTCGCGTGATATCAAGAAAAAGTATTCTATGTGTTATTCCAGACCATAATCTACCTATGTGCCAAATTTCATTAAGATCCGTTCAGCCGTTTTGACGTGATAGAGTAACAAACACACATCCATACATTTTCACAATAATTCGCATTTATAGTATTAGTAGGATTTTAATATTGATCTCCATTAGTAAGAAAAGTTCTGCAACATTTGTAAAAGGAGATATTTCGTAAATATTTTTTCCTGTAACGTTGAGTTTGTATAAAATTTACTATCTAATACGTATCCTCTCAAGGACTTCAGTATTAATTTGCCTCTAAAAATGTATTAAACTGAAATACTTCCCTGTAACTAAAATTGTAGCCTTGTTAAACACACGGACGGCGATCGGGGCACTATTTTCCGGGTCAAACTAGTTAAATTAGCATTACAAACTGTGGAAAGTGGAGTTTTGGTCCATAGGTGGTTCTCGCTACCTAAATGCTTTTAACAAACATGAATAAAATTATAATTATACTAGCTTTTGCCCGCGGCTTTGTTTGCGTTAAATTCGGTGTAAGACAGCTCCCTTTCTTGATTTGCAGGGACCTGCTACATGTAGCTTTTGCCCTTGCGCCTTATTTATTGTAATAGCAAAACTAAGTTTTGCCTTTTCTTCCCGCTTTCTCCCTTATTTCTCACTTTAAAAAAAATTGCCTATGTCCGTCACCAAGGTCCCAACTATCTCTGTACCAAAAATGTCAGAACAAAAGTAAAGTTCATCAAAATCGGTCTTGCCATTTAGGCGTGAAGACGTAACAAACAAACAAATTCACTCTATAATATTAGTAGGATAGCATTTTGTTAAATTTTTAAGGAATCCTTTCTGCCTCCGCCCTTTCTGCCTGACGCTTCGGGGATTACAGGTGTGATGCTACCTATATATGTAGCTTTATCTGAATATATCAAAGTCATGTGTCAGTACGTTCGTACACGCTAATCTGCAAAATCACCCGGCCAAAATCACTGATATTTTGTTAAGTTCCAGCTCGAAAGATAGCATAGTTAGGTTAGGTCAAAGGGGCGTTTTGCTAGTTGTTACTGTAAATTATGAATAAATCATGAAGCAATTATTCTGCTTCGTTATGAGCATATTACTTTGTAAGATTCACCGAATTTTAAACCAATCAATTGCACCAAAATCCATAAAATTTTTGCTGACAATTTTAAATAGATTTGGCGAGTGCTTCGACATATTATTAGGAATACATTTTTATCACATTTAAATAAAACTATACGGGCCTGTTGGTCTAGTGGTTAGTGGCCCTGACTGCTGAGCCAGAGGTCGTGGGTTCGATTCCCACCCAGGACAAACGTTTTGTGATGAGCATGATTGTTTGTCCTGTGTCTGGGTGTGATTTATCTATAATATGTATGTATTTATAAATTATATAAGTATGTATATCAGTTGTCTGGTTACCATAACACAAGCTCTGCTTAGCTTGGGATCAGATAGCCGTGTGTGAGTTTTCCCAAGATATTTATTATTATTTATTTATTCTTACTTACTTAGAAGGAGGCAAAAATCTGCCGGTTTTTGTCCAACATCCAACTGTGACCGCTATTTAGTAACGCTCTTTATTCGTCCATTACTTAAATGTTGTAGGCAAATTAAACTAAAACCGTAAATAAAATAAGAAGAAAGTTAAGCAATGTTGACAAATCTTGGAACCAATGTTGGCGATTAAAATAACAACCAATATTCATGGTTTTGCAGTGAATGACATAACTTGCCTAGAAAGAGATATTACACCATTGTACATTAAAAGCAAGTTGGGGTTTAAAGATGGGTACCATATTGCATTATTTTATAGTTAAAACTTTTATGACAAAAACAGTTCCGCATGCTGAGCATGGTTCGATTCGAGGGTCTTCCATTGTTTGGAAATGGGCGTGGTAAAGTACCCGCGTGGTAAAGTGATCCTGCGCTTGATCTCTCTCCGAGCTTATGCTGACGTCCCATCATCGGACTATGGCAGTGAGGGAACAGAGAGTGCACCTGCGCCGGCGCATACACTTGTGCACTTTAATATCTCCCACGCAGATGTCTAATCTCTGAGATTGGCAATCGTCAGGAAGTTGATATAATTAAAACCTACAGACCTATTTGCTAATATTAACATTGACAAATGAAGAAACTAAGCACATTTTGGTTAGACCTGGATGAGAGTGACGATTGTGCGTTGTTCATCTTGTGATAGAATTTGTGCAACACAACATGTCGCTTGCTAAGTTGTAATATTATATACATTGTAATAGTATATCCTACTAATATTATAAATGCGAATGTTTGTGAGGATGGATGGATGTTTAACGTCAAAACGGCTGAACGGATCTTGATGAAATTTGCTACAAAGGTAGATTATGGTCTGGATACGTTTTTTTACTCATATAGGATACTTTTTTCGATAACACGCGGGCGAAGCCGCGGGCGTCAGCTAGTATCACATAATCAGTACTTAATTATCGATTCTGTTTGCTTTGATTGTTGTTTACATTTTTTGTTGTATTTCAATGATGTAAGTTCATAATTATTTAAATCGTTACCTACCTCATAATCTCTAATACTGCCACCCCGACACAAGTATTTTTAACTAGCTGGCGCCCGCGTGTTATCGGAAAAAAAAGTATCCTATTTTAGTAATTCCAGATTATAATCTACCTCTGTGCCAAATTTCATCAAGATCCGTTCAGCCGTTTTGACTTGAAAGAGTAACAAACATCCATCCATCCTCACAAGCATTTGCATTTATAATATTAGTAGGATTACTTACGTTCCTGCAATATTTGAGACAATAAATATTTTTTGTCAATTATATTAATTAAGTATTTTTCATTTTTGTATCCAAAAGATATCAACTAATGATTGTAATAAGGAAATTAGTTATTGGTATTATTAGTAAGATTATTGACTCATTAAATAATTAAGTAGGTTAAATAATTATGGGAAGTAAAAACTACAATAGTACAGTTATGTACTAAAACGCAAAAAAACTGTAGTTTATTTTAACTCGTAATGGTTAACAACATCGCTGCACTCAATAATAAAAGTCTAACAGAATGATGTTTCCAAACATTGTAATCAATTCTAGACGGTTGCTATCATTATTCTCAATCTAGGTAGGTAAGTACACCAATTACATTTGGACGTGATTTTACTGATGCCAACACACCCTATAAAATTACGGTATTTATTGTGGACACTTATCGTTCGCAATTCGAAATTTTATTCCAAATTCAATTGTTTTTGTTGAAGCAAGGAACTTTTTAATAGAAATAAAAACATGCTATACGGGTTCTGTTTTCAAACTTGAAAAAAAAAGATAACATAGAGTAAAAATTTACCATAGAGATTTTACAAATTGAATCCCGATTCTTTCTCGCAATTACCATTTGATTCCAATAGAATAACATGTTAACCTAAATGGTTTGTGTTTGTAATACGGTTAAATGTAGGATTATTTTTTCACCACATTATTTTCATTTTCCATTATAAATCCCCGATAAAATTAATAAAAAAAACTTTACGTACCAGGTTTTTCACGAGTTGTCCGATAAAAATATGCAAATGAATATTTGGGTACAAAAATGGGTACTGTGTTTTTTATTCTAAAGCAATTCAGACATTCTACATAATGTATGGCCGAATTTTAAATGGCCTGGTAAAAAATAGTAGAGTTTTATCCATTTATTTTGTCATGTCTTGATATTAGTCTTATTTAATAAGTAAGATTATGCCATTATGGTGGTAGTGATAATGATTAACAGACTGATAATAAATGAAATTTTATAATGCGTTATGAAATGATTTGCTAAATGTATTTTTATATGGGTATTTAAAGCTATTTTGAATAAATAAATAATAAGCAAACATTTCAAAAGAGTTATTACCGTATTGAAACACCGTTTATGTCTCAGTGACTAGTATAAAACTTTCATTAGATCAACAATGATCATAAATAACCAATCAGAAACATATTTTCTACGCACCGTTTTCGCAATTCATCGATTACGTTCAGAAATATGTTCACGTACAGTTAACACCAACCAAAATTGTTCGAGTAATCGATATTAAACGTACTAGTTTAAATTTCCTCACACACGAGTCAAAATCGGTTTGGTGTCGTAAGGTAGTCGTTACCACAGCATAGGCACTCTAATGTGGTGACAATATTGTCTTGCTATACATAATTTTTATTACGCTACACTTATTTTGTTGCGAATGGGATAAGTGTACACATTATTTATAGATTGCATCTATTTAGAATTTAACAACACTGGCAAAAGTAGTACATTTTTAAAACTGCTTGCATTTCAGCTACTGTGTAATTCTGAACATGTTCTTAACTAAGTATAGTCGTAGCGAACTCGATCACTTTTGAAACGTCAAATCGCTACTTCTTAACCTATTCAAGAAACACTGTAATTTAAATCTTATCAATACAACTCTTAAGTGAATCATACGTTAATCTTAGTTTTGTAGTAGAACTAGAAAATGCATGAGCAATACTTACAAATGCATACATATTACAGTTCTTTGTAAGGATTTCCTTACTTAGGCGCACGATTGCAAGCAAACACCTCTGCATCTTGGGCTTATGTTTACCCGGTCGCCCAGTACTTTAACTGAGCGCTTTGACAGTGCACGTATCCTCGCGAACAGTCACGACCTACATCTAGGATTTAATTGTCATTATCCACATCAGCTTCGGAAGAGTACGACGGCAAGACAATGATTTCTTCCGGGAAAGGAAAAAGTCTCCGGCTACCTCACACAGGTCCATCAAGTTACTTTCGATTATTCAGAAGCCCTCAGTTCACTCAACTTTTATAAAACAGCCACTATGATAGCACTCACGTTTTCAAAGACTAATTATAACATACAATGCATCTTTCACAAGCACACGTAAGCACTCATCTTCAAACATCTACTTACTAATTAAGACCTCTAACTATCGAGATACTCTCACGCTCCAATTGTATCTTACTAAAACTCAATTAGCATTAAAATCGAGTCACGCTACTTAGGCACGCTATATCGAATCGATTTACGCAAAAATTATGCCCATAACACTATCGTTAATAGTACTTTTCTATCCTTAACCTTAATAAATTGAGCAGTAGAACGCATTGTGTAGGGTGTTAGATCGGCAGTGATATCTTACAGATTTACTTGGTGCGGCGTACGCGCGCGTATTTGGTTTTACTTTTAGGTGAGCGTGCGCGGGCGCTACCACGCACTGCTCTTCCGTTAAGAACGCTCAGTGCAACTACGACACTGGCCGAGAACGAACTTAGAACCTCGAATCGTAGAACGCGTCAAGATCGCGCGCCGCTACACCTGTGAACTGTGAACTTGCGGACTTTCTTGTGCCAATTATATTGTGATTGTGTTTTGTTTGGCATTCGTACGGTAAGTCGAATTTTTTAATGGCTGTTTCGTTAATATAGAGAGAAATAAACTTTCTTTAAAATAAAATAGCTGCGCTCTCTCCGGCGACAGTTGAAGAAAGCTGTGATTAGGCGAGCCGGTATCGGCTTGACAAATTATTTTAATGTTAGGATAAGTTTTGTCGCGAAAAATATTATTTTATTGTTGGCTTTATATTATTGGGTGTCTTAATAGACAATACGTTAAAAGACAATGGGTTGTTGTGCTGTTAATAAGTGATTTGTGACGATAAAAATGTGAAATAAATTTTAAATTGCAATAAAAATATTGATTGATTGAGCATTGTGAACATGTCGAAAAAAAAATGTATTTGATGTGGTATTTGACACAAAAAGTTGATGTATATGGAAACCGTCGCGATTTATCATGGGTTAGGTATCTACGTATTCTATAAATATTTTAACACCCTTAATACGTACTAGAAATGTGAATTCCAATGTTTTAACATTACTATATAATTTTAATGACCAAACAAAGACAAGGCCACTACTTAATTATAATGAACGCAATTAATTAGCATTTAAAAATATAGCAGAGTAAACTTTTTTTTTCTAAGTTGGAAATCATAATTACAATTTTGTTGAAAACAAATCACGAAACAAAAATCGGGAAAAATGTTAAACTGTTAGCAAATGTCGAAACTGTTACAATATTTCGTTCGAATTAGCATGCCTGTAACAATCGGTAGTCAATGAATTTTTTCGCTCATTTCATAACTGCGTAACTTCGATACGGTTCGGACTAAATGTGTAACATCGTTGAGCCATAACCGTTGAGACCTATTAGCGAGTTTTACCAGTTCAGGTGAAAATTACGACCTTCTGACTTAACCCTTAAAGTTTAAACTGTATTACCATACTTAACATAAAACTGTAGATACCTAGATAATGTGGTGTTTTGAACGTGATACATACGAAACATTAATTATTTAGAAATTAATTGTATGCTTTTAATACAAAGAGGACTTAGGATATTTCTTTTTTTGCAAAATATTTAATTTTGAAAATATTTAAATTAGTAATACGTAATAGGAATACTTCCTAACTGCCTAGCACACAAAAATACAAATGTTTTTTTTTTATAATTATATAAAAATGACCTGATAAATTAATTACAATGTAAATGAACGCATATTCGCTGCAACTTCAATTTCAGTATTTTCAAGACAAATGAACTTCTACGTATAAATATACAAATAACAAGAACAAAGTGTGTCTAGTTTTCACTTGTTCTAAATATCCCACGCTTGGTTTTCGATGTGCCACTCAATACAATGATCGCGACCTACAAAACGTAGAAATACTCTCACTGTCACGAAGAGCGGAGAATCGCCTTATGCAATATGAGCTATTACAATGAGATTAAAAAAAAATGTTAGGCTCGTTGGGTTGGCAACGGATATTGTTCTTTTTTTGAATTCCTGATCGTAATTGCATGCTAACAATAGTATTGTTTCATTTTATTTAAAAAAAAATGTTATAAAAATTATTCATTTATTAATTTACTTTTTTAGCGTATTATTTAACAGTTTTAAATATTTCTTAAAAATAAAAACATAAATAAAAAAGTACCCCACCAGCATCGAGAACAGGTTGGAGCTACCGGTAGTTTAAGCACTTGAGAGCTGAAATTCCCAACAATACGCTCTTCTTCTAATTTTAACAATTATGAATTATTTAGAATAGTTTGAAAAATCCTCGAAATACATTAACGGTAATGCAAGGATATTATTAAACTAACGTAATTTATTTTATTCTTGCAAGGCTTTCGATTTTTTATTGTTTAAGATCAATAAACTCACTTGTAAGTTTTAATAAGTACCTAATTTTATTATTACAGATATAAAATAATAGGAGAAAATAAAATATTTCATTTTATTTTATTTTACTTTGAGCAGTGCTTGATTTATTTACCAATAAAATTGATCATATTGTTTTATCATCAATTTTATTGGATTGGATTATAGGAGATTAAAAAAACCGTGATTCAAACAAAAAGAAAACGGCTAAGAAATTTAAATAACAACATCATCAAATCTCAATTACAGCCTCTTTACAAAACTTGACCGCGCGCTCTGATCTAACAATCTCACACATAATTTTATGCCTGTTAATTTAGTCGTTCATTTTATGCTCGCTTACATTTCGCATAAATCATCCACGTAATACGATGCACGTCCAAATAATAGACATAGTGCGAACTAAACTACTTCTTTTTTCAAATAATAAGTATGTAGTTTATGCCACTTTACATGCCTGTTATTTAAAAAAAAAGAGTGAGTGAGAACCGTGCATTGAGGGTTCAGTAGAAACTTGCGATATAAACGGCCATATCTTTTAGCTGCGTAAATTTATAGGGTCGATTTTTGCACAGCGCAAAGGGATTACAGACTTGAGTTTAATAAAATAAGGTTTGAACTCGATAACTCCATGCGTCCCCAGGATGAAGGTCTTTAACAGACGGACATCAAAGTGATCCTATAAGGAGTTAAAAACTAGTATTTTTATAACCAGAATCGCATTGCAAATTGTTTAATTACAACTTTATGAATATTTCATACTCGAGTTACTACAAAGGCCAGTAACGAAGGTAAAACGCGTTGAAGTAACTATAATAGTTAAACAGAGATTTCTAAACTGCACTTGTAGTGTTTTGCAACGATGACACAATTTTAGCATTAATTATTTAATCAGTGAACTAATTGTAGTATTGAGACCTTGCTTGGATTTGCTCGAGTGCGTGTGTAAAGGAGGGTGACCATTTTCACAACGACTTAAATGTGTACTACGAATTTTTAGAATTTTTAGCAACTAGTTGTTACCCTGTTACCGTTTTGTGTTGCGAGTGTGATATATGAGACGTTACGTCGAAATTGGACGGGTTTTCTATTTCAGTGTGTGAGTACCTATTATTGTGTAAGTAGAACGAAGTTGTCGGGTAAGCGAAGGAACCGAGGAAAATGAGGTAAACGGAAGAGTTAATTACGAAGGGTGCTACGACGGCTACTAACTGGCCGTTTCATCTTTTTTTTACATTTTTTTCTGCAATTATTATACAAACAATGTCTTGAAATTCAAGCACAAAAAATAAAGCAGAATTCGGAATGAAGACCGTTTATTTGAATAAACTTCAAGGTAAGGTAATAAATGCCCCGTTAGTTCCTTAATAAAACTGTAAATTCGAGAGACCTAATTATTCAGATGCTTTTAACTTCATTAAAAAAAAGTGTAGGTACAACACCTGAGGAGGCTCTTGTTACGCAGCTAGGTCAAAGGCTTGATACAGAAAGAGGTACTTTTGGACACGGCTCGGATTGTTAGGAAGTTCCTTTCTCTGGAGCCCTTTCAGCTTGGACCCTGATCCCGATACCGTTGGGCCACTTTTTACATTGAAAAATATTAGGTACTATAGCCATTAAATGTTTCTTGTATGCCCAATGAGCTGGGGGCCAAAATAACTACAAAGCCCCAACACAGCTAGTAGGCGACGCGACAGACCTCATAGAAGATGGCGGGAGGGACTGGACATAACCAATGACCAGTGGTCCGTCTTACCCCTAGATTGAAAGAACTGGAAGTCTTGGGGAGAACCCTTAGCCCATTAGTGGGATGATGTAGGGCAACAGGAACTATAGATATTCGATTTGAGCTATTCAATGACTAATATCTTACTGAAAAAATAGATCCTAGATTCATAATAATTAAAAGTCTGTCTTTCAAAGATCGATGATGCTAACGTTAGATTTTTTTATAAGATCTAAAAATCTGAACAAAAAAATTACCTACTTTATCATAATTGACGGTTATGATATATGATTTATCTGAACGTAACGTGTTGAATAAATATACCTAATGTGCATGTGCTTGATAATTTGTTATAACTTCTGACAATTGCTACTGTCATGGTTATTTATTTGAAGTTTTAGAGAATAATTAATTATTTACAGATTAAGAATATTTCAGAACCAACCTACTTGTACGATATAACATCACGCTTGTAAAACCAAAGAGTTTGGCAGATGTATACCAAATAGTACACCTACATCGCCATTTCTGTTTAAGTCCCATCAACAACAAACATTATAAAATATTCAAATAATTATATATTACTAGCTTTTGCTCGCGGCTTCGCTCGCGTTAAATTTGCTACCCTCACATCTCAATCTTTAAAAAAAATTGTTTATGTCCGGCTCCAGGGTCCCAAGTGTCTCTGTACCAAAATTCATCAAAATCGGTTCAGCCCTGTAGGCATGAAGACGTAACAAAAAAAACTCACTTTAGCTTTTATAATATTAGCAAGGATTATAATTACCAAAATCGATCCAAAGATCGTAAAAAAAAAAACAGAAATTAACCCCCTAAAACTTCACAAACCCATAAACTCTAACTAATAGTGTAACACGGTATCGATTATTTATACCACAATACATAAGATTTAAGCATAACTTCTGCCCAACCCTTTTTTTCTGGTTGGGAAATCAAAACCCACACATGTAAGGAACATTTTGCCCTTTCAGTTCCAGGACCGCGGTATATACCCAACCTCTTGCAGAAAACCATTGAAGTTCCAAAAATCTTTTTTTTTTTGTTTTTTTTTTTAACAGGCTACACAAATAAAAAATAAAAGCGCTGGCCTTCAATTGGAAACAAATAAATGATCGCAATAATGACCTGTCGAAGTAAGGAATAATTCATAACAACAATATTTAAAACAGTCCCGCATTGAACTTTATCCTTGGTTTGTGTAATCCTGACAAGTGATAAATAGGTATTATACAATAATATGTATATATAGATAGGTATATAAAGCTTTTTGTATTTTTCCATAGACTGCTTTATTTAATACATTGACGAATGTCATATTTTTTCGGCTTAAATAAACTTTTAAAGTCACTCAAAAAATGCCTCGTTAGAGTATAAATCGTTGCCCCAAACTACGAATGTTACTTGTATAGTGCGTTTAGTAACATTTAAACAGCCATACAGAAACAGCCAGCCTCAGAACATCTACCTGTAGGTCAAACAAATTTTTTTTTCGTGCTTGGTTCGAACGCGCGACACGCTGCGCAGCAGTCAATCGCTCAGCCACTACACCAACCGTCAAAAGTATACACACGCTTGTATATATTCATTTTCCCTTCAACAATAAAGAAAAGAAAAATATAAAACCATGAACATTTTGTACAATGAGCAAACAAAATCTATTTGAATCCATTGCGACAGATGAGTTGGATGAAACCGTAGTTGAGCGTTTCAACAACACAAATCGATGATGTCTGTGTCCAAACCAATCACTCAGATTACGTTGGTCGTTGTCACAAGGAACTGTTCTCGAATCATTGACAGTTTGACATATTGCTCTACATTTTGTTGACAATAAAATTAACTGAACTTAATTGTATTAGACATTAACTGGGATCAAAGCGTTGCTTAGTTGTTAAATCAAAATAAAAAAACATACAATCATCGGGTTTTTTTGTCGGATGGGGAACCATCAACTATCTTCCCCCGCTCTGGGCGGAGTGGTGGGAGTGTCAGACTTGTACTGGCTAAAACCCACCCATGTTCCTTCTACTGCCCTTTAAGTTCCTGGACCGCGGTGTCTCTTCAATCAGACACTCAAACAATCCGCAACCCCGAGATCATTGCGTCATCAAGTTCATCATAAAATCGTTGAAGTCATCGAAATAAAATCATTGAAAGAACTTAATCAGAACATTTAAAAAATAATCACTGCATACGGAATGGATCTTAGGTGAAGCTCAATGCACCGTTAAGTATGTTACAAGTTCAAAGATCAAAATTTTACGCATCAATAATGACAGACTCGAAAGCAAACGATTGATCTAATGACCTGTTTTACTTTTGTAACTTGTTAAGCTAAATAAATACTATATTTATCTAAAACACACAGAACATCTCAAATGTGATCATGCTGTACCTAATAAATAGGACATCCACGCTACGCCAATTATGTTTTAGTCCCATGTAAAAGGGGGTGAGCCTATTCCCATCACTCGGGAACGAATTTAGACTTAGTGGTTGCTACTAAGAAATTCCTGATGGAAAATCCTAATAGCATTTTTTCCCGACCCGGTAATCAAACCCAGGAACTCATCCTTGGCAGTCGCGCTTGCGAACAATACACTTACAAGGCAGTATCCTTACTATATATATATATATATCATATATATTATATATATATTATATATATATATATATATTATAAAAGCGAAAGTGAGTTTGTTTGTTTGTTTGTTTGTTTGTTACCTCTTCACGCTTTAATGGCTTAACCGATTTTGATGAATTTTGGTACAGAGATAGTTGGGAACCAGGAGACGGACATAGGCTAATTTTTATTTTAAAAAAGTGGGATATGAGGGAGAATGAGGGAAGAAAAGGGAAAACTTAGCGTTGATATTACAAATCAATAAGGCGCAAGAGGGACTGTATTACCCTAAATTCAACGCGGGCGAAGCCGCGGGCGAAAGCTAGTAGATTATATTTTATCACGTTATCATTAAACAGTCATCAAAATATTAAGAAAAATCTGTCAAGTCTAAGAGAGAGATCTATTTTTAACCGACAAAAAAAGGAAGAGGTTCTCAATTCGACATAATACATATTTTTGTATGTATGACCACGCATAACTTAAAGACCCCAAACACTGAAAAAGCATTACCAAGTTGAATAGCAATGCTAATTCCTTGGCCTTTATATATTATGAGAAAATTGACTAGAATTTACGCAAATAGCTTCAGCGATAACTTAATAACGTTGAAACCTATTCGAAGTTGAAATAAACCTCGAGATAGCATGTAAGGAGTCTGCGAACAAAAACAGTCACCGTACTAAGGAGGTTGTAATAATTTCATTTTGTCGCACAATCAGTGCCAACTTTCCTTCATTTGTCAACCCAAAGCTAAACTCTTTGATAACGTTTCAAATAACAGTCCCGCAATTACTGAAAATGTGTTACTAACGTTACTGAAACGTTATTATAATATTTTACTTTTGATTTCAATATGGTTCGTATAATTTCATAAGTACACTCGCTGTCTTACGCGGTTTCACCTGCGTCTTTAGTTACCCCGCTCTTTGTGGGTAAGTAGCGTGATGTTGTATAGCCTATGTTACTTCCTGATTATGTTGCTTCCTATTAATGAAAAAATTGTTAAAATCGATCCAATACTTTTGGAACCTTTTCGGTACAAACAAACGAATCTTAAAAGACAAAGATAATTGTAATTTTTTTCAACTGAATAAATGCAAATTAGTGAGCAATAGAGAAAGACCCAAGGAAAGGTGGATGAAGGTTAAAGGATCAAATGATGCCATAACGTCTGACAGGGGAGAATACAAGAAAAAAACATGTTGCGCTGACCCCAAATAGAATGGGACTAGGGTAACAAGATGATGATGTAAGAAAAGCAAATTAGCTCCATGCTAAATACTCTGTTATATTCAGTTGCTACGAATTACGATGGAAACCGATCCCAATATAATAATAGTTTATTGAACCAAGAGAAGAGAATATGCTTAATATCTAGCTGTAGTTTACAATTATTGAAGGCATACAAGACATGAAACCCTACCTCCTACACTAGGAATACCTTGGACTTAGGATAAGAATTCAGTGTTCTACTGCCATTTGGATACCATAAACCCTTATGAAAATTAAGATAAATGGCTAGTTAGCTGATATTATACAAAGGAACATTTAAGTTTATATTTTTTTCTAATAAGGTTGGGAAAGACTAACCATCTTATGGTGATTTGTAGGTACAATGATCATCCAATGTTTTTATTGATTGACAAAACTTGAGGATAAATTACAACAACTTAAGCAATTCGAGTCTTACTGTACCCACTGCCTAACACTCACTCTTAAATAATCCTGACATAACAAAGATTAACTTTGGGTCATTGACATCAAGTAGCGGTTAAGTGGTACATGCTTAAGATAAGGATGTACACAGATAAATTAAGACGCAAATGTTATTATACAATTCTCAGAAATCGCCTGCTAAACATGAACCCCGCCCACATAGTTCGCTACCCCTGGCAGGCGGACCTGTGTGTGGGAGTTAAGATGTTATCTCATACGGTTTTTTGACAGTGCTTGCCAATTTACTACACCATTACCACAAAGAACATGCCTTCTTAGAGGATGGTATTGTCTTTGCCTG
Source organism: Ochropleura leucogaster (assembly GCA_958449745.1). Classification (NCBI taxonomy): domain Eukaryota; kingdom Metazoa; phylum Arthropoda; class Insecta; order Lepidoptera; family Noctuidae; genus Ochropleura; species Ochropleura leucogaster. The sequence continues at coordinate 13,572,418 of OY288206.1, read as the reverse complement.
CTATATATTGTTACTAGCGAGGACATTTCTACCATAATGTTTTCCAAAGTAACAACCCTAGATGTATAAATACAATTTTGTTTTAAAATAAACAAACAAATACTGCAAAGACCAAAAATAAAGCAAGGACCAGGCAAGTGCGAGTTGGACTCGCACACCTTGGGTTCCTTACAAACTTGCGACATTAATGTCCATATCTTTTGACTGCGTAAACTTAAAGATATAATTTTTCCACGCTCCAAGAGCGTTTTACATTTGGTTTTTATTTCAACTCGATAGCATCACGCGTTTCCGAGATAATAGGGCCTTGACAGACACGCATACAGACAGACAGACGTAAATATTTCCTTTTGTAAATAGTTATTATGACACTGATAATTATTAAGGTCATACGATGACCCATCCATGATGACCATACACGACAGGAATACAGGAGTCACACATACACACAAATGGAAACCAATAAACCCCATTGCATCGCTGCCCTTGATTGTCACTTACACAATAGTTATTAAATTCACTAAGCAATAAAACACAACTACACCCATCGAAGCTATCAACACATGTCAGCAACAATTATAGCAGTTATAACGGTTATTATAACTATTACGTTACGTTACTCTTCGTTACGTTATATAACCTAAATGTATATGTGTGTCAGTGACAAACGTTGTGCCTTGAGCTCATCGTTCGTTCTAATTCGGTTGACATACGAAAGTAAGTGTTACAGTCAACTGAGCGTGTCTGCAAATATTCAGTTCTTTTGTAGTTTTTGAAACTATTGTTAAGTTACCTATATTGGATGAAGAATTTATTTGAATTGAAAATAGAATGGCGTATCTATTGCATTGTTCATAATGATTCTGTTGTTGATATTTCACTATAGATATGTAGGTATGTTCTGATGATTTTTACCGTGATGTGAGGTTACCATTGATGAGTCAGGGCTCCTGCTCCACAAAACCAACTGATGATGACTCTACAAAAAACCTTTAATTTACTTTTAATTATACTCACCATCTAAAACCTTTATTAAGCCGATCCCGACTAACAAAAACCGAAACAAAAAATGTCTTCACACGCCAGACTAGTGACGTAACCGTAACAAACCAAAACCGCAACATCATACAAACACTGCAGAAAACCGTACATCACAACACTAGACGTCGGAAACTATCCGTTTACAAGTCCGAAGATTCGTACCGGTATGTGAAAGTAGCAATCATAACATATTCACGGCACGCGAGAATATGGGACCGGTAGATCACGTAGCGGGACTGACGCAACTAATTATACATAACGCCTCAATAGACGAATCGACCTGGCGATCGACAAAGCGAAGCGAAAGTCCAACGTAATACTTAACGCACGCGATTCTTTAGCGACGTCTTCGGCCGGGCATTTTGTTAAGGTCTAGGAGAAATCAGTGGAAACAATGGTCAGTTTCATGTTAGCGAGGAGCGGAAATAAAAGAATTTATAAGGGTATTGTTTGGAAAAGAAAAAGTCAAGATCTTTCTTTATCATCGACATCATAATGTCTTAGTTACAATCGCAGTTCAATTAATCACAAATTAACTAGCAAATTCTTGGTTCCAAGAAACGATAACTCAACCAAACAAAATATTTACTTGTAGTAAATAAATTTCCATTCAATTATAATTCAGGTTAAATAAATAAAAGAAATGTCAGCCAGCGCACAGCTCTGTACCGTATTTATTTACCAAACAAATTAATATTCAGACAAGCTTTGCAAATCGAACTTCCATTTTAATATAGTTCTTGGTTCAGTTTCGAATGCACATTTCTTGTTATGTAAATACGCGAAACAAGACCTTAAAGAAAAACAAATTCCTTGAGTAGTTAAAGATGACTTTACAACACTTTTGTCCAATTATGTAGTTTGTTTATAGAGTAATTATTTTAATTTTGTTTGTACTCAGTTGGACAAAAGTGGAACAAAAAGTGTGGAAGGCACTCCCTGCTTTTAGCGTTGACATAAATTGTATAATGTCCTCGAGGACACGGTGCTCGGTAGGTACGGGTTGCGCGAGGGAGTCAATGCACCCACAACTAAGTTCAGTGCTCCTCCCGAGATATTCTAGCCACGTACAGAATGTTAAAACTTATATATCGCGTAAATGTATGTGACAGTTGAGGTTTTACTGAACAACTTTTTGAATTCACTCCAGAAATATATTTGGAAAATTGAAGTTCTAAAGACGAATCGGGGCCAAGCACTCCAACCATATATTTTCCCCATATTCAACTCGTTGAAAATGTACGATTCGAAAATATTTGTCAAAATGTTTGTCACTTAAGTTTGTTTGACTGGTTATTATTATCAACTAGCGTGTGTTAAAAGCGTGTTCGGAAATCGAAAAATAGTTTTGATTTATTTCTTCGTAATGTTCGCGAGAAAAATAACAAAAAAGAAATGTTGCATTTCTCGCGCGGTGTTAGGGACCCCAGTTAATTTATTTCTTCTGAGTCTTTTGTGTTCAAGACCCGAATGACGTAACCAGTAAACTCATCGCAAAAAAAGCTTTTAGGAGCTCTGCCTACCTATAATTTGCATTCCATAATCCCTTTTAATATTAGAAGACAGAAGGCTCTAATTCGATCAACCAGATTTTTTAATTCTTAGGTCTATATAGCCCGAAGCGGTTCCGACACACCTCGTGTTTTAATATTGCGAACCCCTCTAGGCCTACAGGCATTCAAAACACATGTTTTACATACATAATCAGTAACTACAGTCTATAATAACAAGGACAACGAAGGTTCTAAGCGTTAGTTTATAGCTTACAGGCCTAGGCAATAAATGAAGAGATAATCTGTACTTCTCGTCATAAGACAGCACTATTATTACCCGTAAGTCACTTTAAAGGAGCAAGGTTATTCTATACGTAGGTAAAGAAGAAACTAGGTCCAAAGTCGGTCAAGTCGACGGATGCATTCCTGCGTTGCTCTTGACATTCCACCTTGGTTAAATAGCTACATAATACTATAGACAAAAAAGGAATATTAGTACCAAGAGTCGAAAGGAGTATAATCAAGGTGTATAATTAGTGTATAATCAAGTTAAGTCGCACTTTGTAGCAATGGGTTGGCCATATCAATGGTAGAACCAATGACTGATGAGACGTGATTTCAAGTGGAGATCACAAATGTAAGGTAAAACTCTCTCATTCTATGTAGAAGGATGATCATCTCGGGGTGGCTGGTATCAGCTGGAAGAGAGTTGAATGGCGTGTGATTGGAAATTTCCAAAAGTGGACTGCTGTAGGCTGATGCTGAAGTCGCATTTAGGATCTGCGTGCTCCAAACAGGCAACTGCTTTTTCTAAGTGTACCTTGTGTTTTAAAAAGGTATTCCGCAGACTTTATCAAAAAAGGTTATTAAAAAGGTTTCATGCTTACCTGTATACTTTACTACTTTACCATGTGTACTTTAATTTCTTTAATTTAGGTAAATTCTGAGAAAATACCAAGTTTGTCTTGTAAAACAAGAGCCTGCACATAAAAGTTTATTATAATGTTTGCAATGTAAGGTAAATGTCAGATGATCTGCGGGGATCAAAAGTTAACAATGTCGTTTTAAGTTACAAATTATATTTACGCGAACCAGACGGGACGTATAAAATTAATTGTAAAAACACAAAAAAGAGTTCTTTTTTTAGAATACTGATTTCGGTCAGCGAAAAATTATTTTCAGAACCTTTGTGCTCTTTATAGCTGGTGGTTCGGGTCAAGAATAATCCTGTGTAGCCTTTCTGTATTAACATAAGACAGAAATAGATAATCACTAGTGTTGTTACTACGATTACGTAATGAATAGTATTGCAATAGTATTGCTAATCATTTGTTTTACATCCCACTCTTAAATTTCTATCACCTACCTATAGTTTTTTGTCAATGAGCTATGAACATCGATAAATATTTCCATAAGTTTTGTTAAGTCATCGTTATTAAATACTAATATCGGATCTTTGAAGGTGAAAATAGTTTTGAGTATGAAGGTAAATGGATATAAGAGTACAGGAAAACCAAAGAAACAACAGATTCACTACGTGAAAGATGGTGCCTGATAAGATGACGAGTGATACAGAAGTAAGGATAAAGAATCCATGGTATGTAGACCCCTACTAAATAGGGATACGTGCAGGAGAATGGTGATGACTGAAAGGAGCAGGGTCAAGGTAAGCTGTTTCATCAATTCATGATACTTCAAAGTATCTTTTATGACTTATTAATGCATTAAATCATAATAATGATTTTTGTGAAGTTCAGATAGACAGTCGCAGTCGCACTTTCGAAAATACTAGTATCTAGCTGCAACAGGTACGAATGAAAGCCTAACTCAACACAGTTGAGAAAAAGCTAGCAGCTTATAATGATAAGTCAGATAAGATCAGAAATTATCCCAGCAGAGTATTTTATTTACGCCTCAGATATTACAGCATATTGTAGCTTATCAATAGTGAAAGAATTTACAGAATCAAATAAGCATTTCCGAAGATTACCTCTACATTTAAATTTACATTTTACTTTAGCATTTATATAGGTAGGTAGCTATGCATCATCAAGATGTACGATATACCCAAAATGAGCCATGAAAGAATCATATTACAAAGTATTCATTGACATGAACTTGACAATCCTACTATCCTACTAGTAATAAACGGGAAAGTTTGTATGGATGTTTGTTACTCTTTCACGCAAAAACTACTGAATAGATTTTAATGAAACTTCACAATAATGCAGCATATATATCAGAATAACATATAGGCTACATACAATTCATAAAGATATATTTTATATTCTATTACCACGCGCGTGAAACCGCGGGGCGCAGCTAGTCTTCAAATATAATGACTGATTTGATCGAAAGGATTATCTTGCCTTACTCAAGTTAAGCTTACAATGCAAACGTCTATGGAATAACAAGATGCAGTGATCTTGCATATTCAAGATTGCCTTCATAAGTCATGTGAGGGGCACTCCAGAGAAATCTAGACCGAGATCGTGTGACTGGGGAACGATTGTGCAAAAGACGTAAGCCCATAGGTCGTAAGTTTGGAATGATGGACTATTTCGCAGCTTTGCAGTTTTGCATTTAAATTTCTTAGAGCAAGTCCAGCGAAATTTATGAAGTCACTTTGGCGGCACTACAATAGAGAAAAAAACAAGCGTTTTAGTAATATCAGTTTAGATAATTATTCGTCGATATATTTACAGCTGAACAAAGGTACGCAAAAAAGTGGTTTAGGAACCAGCAATTATTTTAATAATGAAAAACTAGTATAAATAAGACTTTGTCGCTATTATTTAGTGCCAACGACCGTTGTTTGTTTATTCGTAGATATAATAATTTGCGTCCGTATCGAAAATGTTAATATTTGCCCGGACTAAAATACAAGATCTATTCAAAAGTAAATTTAACCAACCTATTATGTTGTCCTAATTTAGGACAAATATTTTGACACCAAAAGCGGCGAACCGCTATTCTGAGAATATAAGATACGAAAATTATGAACATTTTCATATTTCTAGTGAGAATGCTTACTAAAACAAACGGATTAAACAAAATTGGCCTGGATGGAATTAGGACTGGGTAACCCGGCTTAACCTAACGAACCCCTAGGTCGTCTAGGAGTCAAACGTTTGCCTTCACGATTTATAGGGGTAAAGTTGGAATCACTTTCTCAAAAGATTTATTCAGTTTCGATGTCCATAGAATTCTCTATTACACTTTATTAGAAAGTTTCGTTCTTTCGTTAACTTCTATTATTTTGTGAAGTACGTCTTACGAAGTTCGCAACGAGAGCAAAGTTGGTGTTCGCGTTCGTTGACACTTTAGATTAACTACACAATATCTACTTTCCTCAGCTGTTTTAGAATTTAATAACAGCGGCGATACTTAATCAGAAAGCATAAAAAAGTGATAACTTTTTATACCAGCCACGGTATTGAACAAGAAAAAACTGTTCACGCGTTTATTTTCACGAATTTTCCCTAAAATTGGCGAGCATCAACGACATGACCCGAGCTGCCTGCTTTGCATATCCAAAGGACTATGTTTATGCTGAGCATAAAAGCAAGCTCTGTAATTATTCGCCGAAACCCTAGTTTATTTGTAGCCTGCTATTAGTAAGGAATTTGGAGCAAAGTACTTTGCAGTTTGGGTCACTATTTCACCAACGATTATTCCGATATATCTAATCAGAGTTAAGTAATTACTGGTCTAACACCTTTTATTTCAAGCGTGTTATTATGTGTTTATTTTAGGAGTATAGTTTTGGCTAAAAGCAATCAACAATTCCGCAAATGACGTAAGCTGAAGGGAATCTTTGGTAACCAGTTTCGAAGAAGAGAGGTTGGCACAAACGTGGCTTAGGTACTAAATGAAACAGCGAGACAAGAGTGCATTCACACCAAAGTGGGGATGCCGTTTGAACAACTTGGTTCTACCTTTGATTAGTTTACGAGCTTGCATTTTAAGGTTTTAGATTACGATTACAATTTAGTATATAATAACGATTATACAGTATCTGGTCTTTTAATAAACAAAGTAGCTGCATGCAGGTTTCAGAACTGGAACATACATAATCAACATTGGCATTACATGCTAATATCGTGTATACGTCTGAACAAGCTTATAAATGTGATATGATTTTTATAGATATAAACTTTTGACACGTCTTTCTAAAGTTTAAAATATTTAGCAGAATAACATTGCAATTGCATCGCATAACAAAATTGTTGCAAACTAGGGCATCTAATGGATAGGCACTTTATAATCACCTGTTGCAATAACTTTTAACGACTAAATCTATCTAAATTTAGGCAGATTTAGGCATTAAATCAATAACTTAAACCAGTTTCTAGTCCAAAAGCGACAGACCCAGATTTTAGTTAACAATTGGCAACAGTAACGAATCGATTTAAATTGTGCAAATCCATCCATCATGTCGGTTGCGATCAATTACATTAATGCAATTAAAACATTAATCCAATTAATTAATAATTGAACTAAATGTAGTTTTCATGCTGTGATTCAGGATCAGTATGTGAAAATGTGTTTTTTATTCATTAGCAAATGGATTGAAAAGTGTTCCCGTTGTAAGTGACTGATTGAAAGGCTCACTCTTACATTACAAATTAATATTTATCATTGTTTGAATGTTCGTCCAGTGCTACACATAGGTACCCTTAATAATGGACTGCTACATAACATTATTTTTTTACATTAATTTTGTTCGGATACCATCAGTAGGAAATAGAGTCCATTTTCCGTTATAAATTTTTTTCGGACCAAATTTTTCAAAGTTCAGAACATACATAGGCAACATGATACCTAAACTATCACTAACATGATATTATCAGACAATTAGTATACTATACAGTTTGATCAAACAGCTGATCTTACACGGATGCCATAATTATCTAATCAAAGACACGCAAATTAATGGTTTGAACAAAAAACAATCAAGAGAATCAGGTTATTGTTTGTTTTGCTTTCGGGCGATGAGTTAACAATCTTGTATCATTACGATGTTAGTAAAACCGTGCGTAACTTTTTGTCCTATCACGCAATCTTTAAATATTTTTTATCCGTGAAGAATTCTCATATTATTGAGTATTTTTATTCAAATGGGCTTACTCTTGACCTCAATCTTGTCTTGAGGACAGAAATGGGAAAAGCTAGCCCAGAAGAAGCTGATTAACTTGTGAATTAAATAGATGCAGGTTGCGTGAACTCTGAAAAACTGACGTGGGCAGAGAATTCCACTCCTTGAATCTTTTTATCGTGTAGTTAGATGCCTAACCTGTTGTCAGAGTTTTTATACCGCCCATGGGTCTCTGACTTGGCTAAACATGCGGCTTTCCTTTACTGAAGGATGTGATAATTATACAATAAGAACATGAATCCGAAAAATCCGAGGTCTCGCCTGGGGACCAAACTCGAGACCTTTGACATGGCAGTCCGTGGGTCATACAACTCGATTCGTGCAAATGCGTCGACAAGGTATTGGGCGATAGTTCGCAATACGTCTGGGTCTAAGTGAATATAACTTGTATTTTTATTATTTGGTGGTCATTCATCACCCATATCTCGACCTATTCATCACCCACCCACTGCTGGGTCCAGGCTCTCTTTGCGTTTGCTAAGCTCCAAGTTCCTGAGACAGTCCCGTCCAGTATAAACTCGTTGATGGCTACTACAGTTCCCAAAACAAGCATATCATATATCGCTTCTATAAAAAGAAAACCTTAAATACAAAGTAACAAAACGAAAAACACATTCTTAATCACCCTATAATTGAACGAAAAGTAAATGCAGATAAAATGGGAAATGCATTGTGAGAGAGATCGCGTGCACCCAGAACCTTACATACCCATTCTTTACGCGGAACATTAACATAAATAAACATTTATAACTAGCGAGCCAGCAAAGCGGCGCTCACATTAACGCTGGGTGCATTCAATGAGCGCGTTGTTCCCACACGATTTGTGCTCGGGAATCTCTGTCATGTTCATGTGTTCCAATGTGATTTTACTTGACTGATTACGATGTATCATGGGTTGTTTTAGTTTGTACTTCGGAAATAATCCTTACTAATATTATAAAAGTGAAAGTGAGTTTCTTTGTTTGATTGTTACGTCTTCATGCCTTAATGGCTAAACCGATTTTGATGAATTTTGGTACTGGGATAATTGGGACCCTGGAGACGGACATATGCAATTTTTTTTCAAAGATTGAGATATGAGGGAGAAAGAGGAAAGAAAAGGGAAAACTTAGCATTTCTAGTACAATAAATAAGGCGCAAGGGCAAAAACTACAGGTAGCAGGTACCTGTAAATCAGGTAAAGGAAACTGTGTTACCCCGAATTTAACGCGAACGAAACGGCGGGAATAAGCTAGTAGTAGTAGTTTATCTATATTTTAGAACACCTGAATGATAGTCAAAGATTATTTTTGCACAGCTTTGTCAAACCATTATACATATAATCGCCCACAAGATACTCAAAACTAATTTCTATTTCCTTTGGCAACCAATTAGTAGATCATAGACAACTTCTAGAGCCTTTTTTATTTTTTTACGGTTGGAACATTATCAAATAACTTCACCCGCTCTAGGGAAAATTCTAATTGAAAATATTTCGAACAAAGGTTTCATTCTGCGTTCTGAGTTATACTGTTTCTTAAAATATAAGCAACTAAGCTATTTGGATATTGGCATTACACTCGTTTATGTTTATTTTTTTATGGTAACTCATCAAAAAACTACCCCGCTCTGGGCGGAGCCGGGGGAATGCCAGACTTTTACTGACTTAAACCCACCTATGTTCCTTCTTTTGCCCTTTATGTTCCGGGGCCGCGGTATCTCTTAAGAATAATTCCTCACTCGCCTTCTGAAGCTTTGCGATATCAAACTGGCCCTTGTGAAAAGGCACGCAAATCAAATGAAAGTTATGAGAAACAATCAAGTGGATACCATTATTATAGTTCGCGTTCATAGTAGTTTATCACTGTGAGCTTTCTTCTTAAGCCCATCATTAACGGCCATAACCTCAGGGCCTCTGTGATTAACACTAGAAATTCTTGTTGAATAGAGAAAAGCCTGCCCCATCCTATTTCCTACTTAATATTATAAATGCGAATGTTTGTAAGGATGGATGGATGTATGGATGATTGTTACTCTTCCATGTCTAACGGATCTTGATGAAATTTGGCACAGAGGTAGATTAGGGTCTGGAATAACACATAGGATACTTTTTTTTTGATATCACGCGGGCGAAGCCGCAGGTGCCAGCTAGTACTTCATATATTTCAATAAATCAACTTACAACCTAAGCCGATGAGTCTGTCATTTTACAATTAGAAAATATTGCTCAAGAGTTTGTTTAGACTAGCCATTAAGGTATCATCATCTGCTCAGCTGCTTGTCAATTATGTTGGGATCAACTACCAGTCTAACTGGATACAGCTAAATACCAGTATAATAGCAATAGTAATACCAGCACTAAGGAATGATTTTTGAAAAATCATCAATAAAAGTATTAAATTTGGAATAAAAATCATATGGAATCAGTTTACTCGGCGAAATCCCACCGAGCGCACAGCACATGACAAAGAAAATTGTAAAAAGAGGACAACCGAAAAAAAAAACAACAAAATCACATAACTGTATTCCATACTCAACCGCGCACCACTAACTCGTTCATTGCACTTTAACGCAAATATGTTCGTGGGCTCAGTTATCTTGCAACATTGTGTAAGAATAGTACACTTGTAGCAATTTTACGTGAACATTGCATGAACGTAAAAAATATGCAAAAGTAGTTTTAAGTTAGTCTCGCCCGAATGACGATTAAGATGCAAATAAAGATTATGAGCCTAGACCCAAACTTTCGTGTCTAGTTTTAACTGGTTTTGGAGCTAAAAATATGTAATAAAGAAATAAAAAGACAAATTTACATTGTACGAGTGTCATTTACACGCTTATAAAGAACTATTTTTTGCACAATTAATGTAGTAACCGCATATCTCTGAAAATCTAGTTCAGCTTTATATTATTATCATTACCAAATTAAAAAGCTCACAGAAGCTAGTTTCCTCAGGCCTTACAATTGAAGAGCCATCCAAACGCCGTCCTAGGATTGCTGTTATTGGTGTCCCCGTTGCTCTAACAGAAAAAGAGGTGTTTGATTGCATTTTCTTGCAAAACCTGGCCGATAAATTGCCGAACATCACTCGTGAGTCCTTCGTAGAAACTATAAAATTGAGCCATAAGTCAGGAAGAAAAGAAAGACCTACTTGCAACTACATATTGGAAGTTCCTGCTAATATCAGGAAAGTTATGATTGATCAAGGAAGAATTTTCATAAATTGGACCTCATGTCCAGTAAGAGACTTCACTATTGTGACCAGGTGTTTTAACTGCCAGCAGTTCGGACATGCAGCCAAATTTTGCAGAGAAACGAGCCCTACTTGCAACTTCTGTGGCGAAACCGGACATTCTTTCAAGGAGTGCACGAATAAAGATTCTACACCTCAATGTGCGACCTGCAAACGCTTCAAGAGAAAGAATGATCATCCAACTGGTGATGTAAATTGCCCAGCACGTAAATATGCAGAGGACAACTACATTAACTCTATTGACTATGAGGGCGCCTAGGAGCGCCGCCGAATAACAAGTTAATTAAGCACATAGATAGTAGGTTAACCTTTACATATAATTTCCTTTTTATGGCCAATCAGCTAATTTTTGATCTAGATAATTTTTCCGTGTCTGAAGCAAAAACTTGTAATGTGGAGGAATGCAAAAACATAGTCTATACTGGGGATAACACACTAAATATACTTACACAAAATATTCGTAGTATAACCCGAAATTTTAACGGTTTCCAAGTATTGCTGCAAGATCTTGATATATGTTGCGACATTATCGTTCTAACAGAATGTTGGTTGTCCAAACAAACGGCAAATTTACCAACTCTCGATGGCTTTAATCTTCACAAAAGCGATAAAACATTCAACCAGAATGATGGCGTCGTAGTTTATATTAAAAATAATTTAAGAACATTAGTAGATGAACCTTATTTTCCAGACTGCAACTGCTTAATAATTAAAATTATTCCCGATACAGTAATATTGGCTATTTACAGGCCTCCATCCCAGGGTATTGATGGGTTTTTGGACTCGCTTAACACTAACTTAGGTAAATTATCTTCATTTAAAAATATCATACTGGTAGGTGATATCAACATAAACACAGCTGCTGTAAAACTCGACACTCATGCACATAAGTATCTCAATATTTGCTCATTTCATGGTTTATTACCAGCTCATTATCATCCAACCCACCAGAGTGGCTCCTGTCTAGATCATATCCTTATAAAATCGAAAAGCCCATCAAAAACGTTGGTTACTAATTCATCCTTGACCGATCATCAAGCTGTTTTACTAACGTTACAAATAACTTCACCTAGAAATAAATGCATGCGTAGCTATACTAAACTCAACATGACGAGTCTCGAAACTGACTTACGCGGTATTAATTTTGACCCCGTTTATAACTCACATGACCCAAATGATTCCCTACAATATTTTGTAGATTTATTGCAATCTGCGCTTAGGAAAAATACGTTTACCAAAATAATACCTAGCAAGTATAGTAACATTAAACCATGGATTACGCCCGGACTGGTTCGCTGTATCAGACAAAGAGATAAACTCCACCGAAAATCTAAAAATGCACCGGATAATAAACTACTATCAATTACATACAAACGGTATAGGAATTTCTGTAATAATTTGTTGAAGAAGTTAAAAAACCAATATGATCAGAATCAACTACAGAAAGCAGGTAAAAACAGTAAGCTTATATGGAAATTCATAAAAGCTAACACTATTAGATCAAAAAATTCCGAACCAGCCCTTGATCTTCTATCTTTTGAGCAAAGCCCTACCGATGCAGCAAATAAAGCTAACAACTACTTCATTAACGTAGGAAAAAACTTAGCAGAGAAAATCTTACTTTCTAGTAATTCCATTCCAAGCCAAACTATGACATACGCAACACAAAACTCTTTCGTCTTATTAGATACCGATGTTAATGAGGTAGTAGGTATAATAGATGGATTAAAGGAAATTTGTGCCCTAGGGTGTGACGACATACCTAATAGCATACTCAAAAGATTTAAATACCTCATTGCCCCTCCTTTGACACACATTTTTCAGCTATGTTTAACAAAAGGAGTATTTCCTAAATTGCTTAAAAAAGCCCTTGTTACCCCTGTGTTTAAAGCTGGAGATAAAAGTTGTGTAAATAACTACAGGCCAATTTCGGTTCTAACAGGCCTCTCAAAGATATTAGAAAAAATTATAAACTCTAGATTAATAAAATATCTTGAAAGTAATAAATTGCTTTCTGATCATCAATTTGGTTTTAGGCCTAAAAGATCTACAAGCCAAGCTGTTCATCGTCTGACTAATTTTATAAGCACTAACCTAGATAACGGCATGCACACAATAGGGATATTTTTAGACCTAGCCAAGGCTTTTGATACAATTTCTTGTACCTTACTTTTATCCAAGCTGGAGATGATGGGAATACGGGGTGTACAATTGCAACTGTTGTCTGATTACCTCAGCGACCGCCATCAGTGTGTAAAAATAGGTCAGTGCATCAGTTCTGAGCTTAAAAATACCTGTTACGGAATCCCACAAGGCAGTATTTTGGGTCCTACCTTGTTCTTAATATATATAAATGACCTATGCAATTTGACACTCCAAAATGGTGTCATTATGTCATATGCGGATGATACAGCTCTACTGTTCGCAGCTAAATCAACAGTCGACGTCTATGATGTTGCACAGAAAGGTTTCAATACTGTGTCTAACTGGCTTCATAAAAATCTCTTAACACTAAATATAAACAAAACAAAATACCTATTATTTACAATGAGAAACGCTTATCCAACTCTTACTAATCTAAGCATTCAAGCGCATAACAATTGTAATTTACATAATGCTGACATTGCATGCACTTGTCCCACTTTAGCGAAAACAGACCATATCAAATATCTAGGTATTACGATTGACTCAAATCTGAACTTCCGCAAACACATCGATTTATTATGCACCAGAGTGCGTAAACTAATCTACATTTTCAAAAACTTACGTCACATTGCCCATTTTCGATTAATTAGGCAGGTTTATTTGGCTTTGTGTCAATCTATTATTACCTACTGCATAACATCCTGGGGTGGTGTCGCTAAATCAATTTTGCTGCCCCTAGAACGCGCCCAACGAGCAGTTTTAAAGGTTGCTACTTTTCGTCCTTTCAGATTTCCTACACATCAGCTGTATATAGCATGCAAGGTGCTAACAGTGCGTCAATTGTTTGTTTTGAACGTAATCTTATTACAACACACTGAACTTTATTTTAACCCAGTACCCTCAGATAGGAGGAGAAAAGATTTGGTTTGTGCTAACCTTCGGACGAAACATGCTTTTGCTAATCGTTTTTACTTATTTTTGGGACCCTACTTATATAACCAGTTTAACAGAGTACTAAATATTTATAGTTTAAGTTATAATAGGTGTAATCTACTAGTTCAGGAATACCTGGCAAAACACAATTATGCAGACACGGAAAAACTACTAGAAATTGTAAAATAAAGTCTGAATGTACACACTCTAATAAAAGTCTCACTGTTTTACCTAATCTACTCTATCTACTTTAACATTATTCGTTAATTTATTTTACCATAATATTATATCTTACATTCGATAAAATAACATAATATTTAATATTATATACCTAAATAATTACTTGATAAGTCGTTGAAAATAATGTGTCTTCTCTATAAGTTAGCTACTAAGAAATTTACTAATGTCCTCTTTTTTAAATGTATGACGTAAATTGATGGCCTGAAACACAGGTTTTCATAAACCTAGATCAGGCAGGTCTACATTATAGTTAGAATTAATTTTCCTCTATGACGATTAATGTAAATCATAGTTTTACTTATACTTGAATAAAAAATTATTTATTTAATTATTTATTTATTTATTTATTTATTTATTATTCTGAGCTCTTGCGTTGAAGACCGCTTCAACATCAGCTTGAACCGTCTCAAAATTATAATTTAAATTAAAAACTGCCAAACTAATTTAGGTAAATTGAGTGGCGACGGAGCCATCTTGATATCCTAATAACGAAGCGACTAATTGGAAATTTACATGGAGTTTGGGAAAACGTTCAACATAATTTCCTTGCATTTTGTGAAATTTTCATCATTGTATCTACTTGTACCGTTAAAATGGAGTCAGGAAGTAGGCAATTGATAACTTTCTGCTATGCTGCGCCTAACGTGTCTCTTTGCATGACCCTAAGGTAGACTGGTAGAAAATTCCTAAGTCATTAAGTCTGCTATCTTCGACCAAAAATTTTGATCGATGTCCGCCATTGTAATTTTTTTAAACATGTGCATATAATTTTAATAAATAAATAATTCATTTACAATTCAAAATATACAAAAAATTTCGGGCAAATGAACCAAGTGTTGCTCAATGAAAAAAAAAAGTTATGGCTTTATAAAAAAATCTTTTAACCCTACAAACTTAAAATGCTATATTAACATCAATCAACACATTTATTTTTATTACTATAATTAAGAATTATTTACACAACAGGCCACGATAATTGACCCTCGTCATATTCGGTCATTAAATTAACTCAGCCCATACATTTGCCTATATGACGGTTATCTAATAACAAATCGTAACTCCATATATAAATATACATCTTCACGAATAACGTGACTATCAATATCGTTTAGCGTCAAATTTGTATTTAAAATGGAAATCATATTAGGCATAAATTAGTTAAAATGAAATTATGTAGGTATGCATATTTGATTTTAGGATTTCGTGCCATAGGCGATATTTAATTACTTGCACTTTAGATATTCCTTAGATCCTAAATAATTGTACAACCGTTCCGTATTTATGTAAAGGGATATGAATTAATAACTTCAGACAGATATTGGTATAGATTGATATTCCTGCCGAACGACGCTTCAAAACGTTTTAAAGCGAGACAACGTAACTATACTATAGTTTGACAACATTAATGATAGTTTATTTACTCAATTTAGAGAAAATCACAATCTTAATATTTGAAATTGTAATTTTTCACCCAAAAAAAATTGGTTGCTAAACTCAATCCGACTAACTTTAATCACAATAAAAAAGGTGAGGAATAAAATTAGATGTGGTTAGGTATGTCATTTTAATCTTAGTGTAGTTTATTCTGGTGGTTTATAAAAATCGGCCCCTTTAATTGAATCAAGTAATATTATCATTGTTACATGAAAACTTTAACCCAAAACAAAATCTAAAACAACAAAAGTCATTTCTTATACATTAGACTTGAAGGAATTCATCGTGCGCCTACTTTACTCAACCAACAAAAAATCTAAGAGTAAGACTTCAAAAGCAGTTCCCCGCGACATCGTCCGACCGCATTTCTTTTATTTTTGAAGTTCCTCATTAAAAGGCTGCACTTTTTAGCCTGGACACAGCCAGTGAAAGTTCCTCATCTCTCGACGTCGGAAAAAAATAGACAAAAATACTAAAAAGTCTTGATTGTGATTTCGCAATTAATCTACTGGCAGAAAATGGGTACGTTTTTCATTGAGTACCTGCTAGTTAATTAAACAGTATTTTATATAGGGAAAGATGTTTGATTTTAACTGCTGCAGTGATTTGTCTTTTTTTTGCGCATGGGAAATCAAATCCCACGCATGTTTCTTCTATTATATCCTATATCCCTTTATGTTCCGACGCGGTGTCAGTAATTTGTCTTGAACTTCATTGTTACATAATTTAATAAAATATTTGTTAACATCAAATGTTTGAATATTAAATTTAACTTTACAATACCGATATTTAAATCATGTAAACGATAAATCAAACAACTTAATATTCTATTGATGCAAATAATGTACTTGAGGTCTTTGACCGATCATGAACATTAAAATTAAAAGGTACTAACCGCATAATACGAGGAAAAACGACGTATAAACTAAACAGAGCCTTGAAGGCTGAAGCCATAACTTGACTCCCTTCAATTAATATGATCAAAGTCACGTTTTGGATAAAAGAAACATTGTTTGTATAAACGTGGCGTTTGGCGTGGCATTTCATGGGTAATTAACAGGTTCTTTTAGTTATTGTTCGACACACGACAAAATTAATTCAATCAAAATTTCGACGAAAATAATGTAGACATAGTAACTCTGCGAAACTGCCAAAGCTACAACGTTTTCATGACAACAAACCATCAATCGCGGTTCAAACCAACTTTTTACGTGACAAAAACTTCCAACGTACAAAACAATCCTTCAACCACACTTCTAACAAGGCGTTCGCACCATTTATTGGCCTATTACATAACGACAGGATACGATAAAGAATTCAAGCAACATATTTTATCTTCTTATACCTACATGCATGAACTAACTAGTCCCTCAACCGTCATCATCAATTTCAATAAGCATTTGCAAATACGCGCGAATGAACAGGTTTCGCGCAGAAGGATTTATTCTATACTGAATCTATGTCAAGATCAAGGAGTAAAAACTCGTTTGTTAGTCATCGTACTATGTTTATTAACGGACGTCACTGACCCACAAAAATGTGTGTGAGATGATTGATAAAATGCCATTAAAGTTTGTTAGTGATGCTTTCGACTACTTACGTATGTTCAATTGCACCGCAATAGGTAGAGTTTTTCATTTATTACCTTCATAGTTAACAAACATACATTTTTTACAGTTGCGTTATTTATTTAATTAAATTCAACATCACGTTTCCAATATAAAGCAAAAACCATAAACAAAAACATTACCAATACTTCAGTGAAGTATTTGAATATTGCTTTACGTAATGCATTTACATTCCTATATAAAGAAGATATTTATGGAGATAACAACAGAAATAAAATCAATCTTAAACAAAGAACGAAGCTTCATCTAAAATACAAAAGGCATATTCCAGAACAGACTATTGGAATAACTTACAAATTGCGTCCAATTTGTACAGCGGATAACACAAAATAATGGCGAGGCGATAGTCGATACCTAGTAAAGTTCGAGACTTAATCTCAACTCGAGATTACTGGGAGCCAGCGGGCTATCTGGTACACACGGTAAAATAGACAACCATGCAGGTTACTTTATGTGTTTTAGCAAGACATAAGAAATGACTCAGAACAACTTAGGTAAGTATTGTCTGCCCCTGTTTTGTGCCTAGCGTGCTGCGCATACGATATCAATGACAGTTGCTTAATAGTGCATTGATAATTATACATCACCGTAACAGAGCAAAAACATGAAACTATTATTTATGCTTCAAACATGAAATATTATTAAACAAAAATGCTTTACGCTTTATGGGCAGGGTTCTGTAGCGTTACTTAACAGAAACCTATGTCCAGTTATACAATAGCTATAGGCTGTTGATATTGTTTATGCATGACTTTTTTGCAGGAAAATTGTTCATGTAGTTGCAAGATTTATCTAAAACATACTAACTTTTTTTGCCCTACACTAGGAATTTCTCCTCAAAACAACGAAACAACCACCTGTAGGTCATACAAATATTTGTTCCGTGCGGGGATTGAACCAGCGACACGCGACGCAGCAGTCGATCGCTCAGTCACTGCGCCACCCGTGCCGTCAAAGACCGTATTAAAAGGTTTCCGTGGTTAGCCTGCTAACTGAACTCTTTCATCTCGAGTACCCAGACTACATAGTCTGTCCATTCCGTTACTTAACAAGTTCGACGGTTCGACCTGAACCATGCACTTTTATACAGCCAGAACAAAATGAGCCAGAAGCACCTCCACTATAACTTTTAAATTTGATGAACAGCTTCTTTAATACTTTGATATTGTGAGAATATTTTTCACTCGTTGCGCTTTCCTCTGTTGTGCAAGTTTATGAGATCGCGTGCTTCGTGAAGATATATTTTGGTACGTTTAAAGCGATTTAGGTTTAATTGAATGGGCGCTGCACCCTAGTTTTCTTACAATGCAAGCGTAGCGGTAAATGTATTTTATGTTGGATATTCTGGACTTAATAAAAGTCTCATCCTCTGCCCAGCCTTTTCCCAACTATGTTAGGGTCGGGTTCTAGTCTAACTGAATTCTGCTGAGTCTCACTTACCAGTCTTTTCCATGAAGCGACTGCTTATCTGACCTCCATAACCGAGTTAGTACTGGGTAATACGATACTCCTTGTTAAGACTGGTTTTTGACTATCGGGATATTGACTCCTCGTAACGACTGTCAAAGATCTACGAATGACAGCCAGGATCGACCGCTTAACGTGCTTTTCGAAGCGCGGAAAAAAGTTCGTTAGTAATGGGTGATCACACAACCACGGATTAACTTAAGAAAATTTTAATAAGACTTAACCCAAAGATTTGCTAAAAGCTGCAGATATTATTTAGCCACCATCTCTTAGTGTCTTCTTTCAAATAAATCTAAACTGAAATCTAAATATTTCTTGGGAACAAAGCTGCAGACACAAACATATGTACGGACGATGCAATTTCAAAAATCGTTTCAACTTTGAAATAATAACTGAAATGATTGTAACATAGGATTTCTTATGAATACAAATAGAGTAATTCATACCCGTCTCTAGAGAAACGCTGTATTTCTGAGTGCAATATTTTCAACGTTCCACCAACTGTATTGGTATAACAAGTTATCAAAAATGATTGAAGTTATCAGAAGTTTGATTGTTTGTTACATAAAGCTATCAAAAAAATAAAGTGTAGTACATTTTAAATATTTATGGTAATAGTCATTCAATTTGAAATAAACTATGACCTGCTCCAAATGATCAAAGTCCATTAATTAGTCTATGAAGTTCAACTCAATTAATTTAACAATTATTTCTTGCGTTACAAAACGTACACTATTTCTTTTGAGTTTGGAACACAGTATCTTACCAAAATCTAAACAAAATTGTTAAATTAATTTATCTGAATAAAAGTCTATCACAAAATTCATTTATTTTCTTTTATGTCTTACATTATATAATTACATTCAATAATGAGATTTCATCTAAAAAACCACATTTATAATCACAATGCTCCCAAGATGATAATGAATGCGGTGAGTTACGATCATGCGCTGGCGCACGCGACTCGTCCAGTTCCGGACTGTGCGACTTTCCAGTGAAAGCGACAAACGCTTCACGGAACGCGCCTTTAGGGAATTTATCCAATGCTCATCTGTTTTAATGGGGATTGCAATTTTAAATATCATTTTTGGAACAAACTTGTCTCAACAGTTGATTACCGGAGTCTTAAATAAGAAAAAAAGAACTGCAATAGGTGTTCAAATATTTGCGGCCAGTTATAATAAGCAAAAGTCTAGTTGATTTGTTTGACAGTTGGATTTGCATTGACAATAAACTGTATCAACATCTGTCTACTTCAATTAATATGAAATTATCGAACCTGTTTCTAAAGGGAAACTACTAGTACACTTGTAGTCTTTAATACTGTTTTCTCTATAGCATGGTGCGGATGATATCAGTTAAATGAACTGGTCTTCTTCAATCTGGAACGTCACCGCGTCTTACGATCACGACTGAATATAGGCTTTACCCTGGATATCATAGTCGTACAGCCAAAATAGTATGTAATACCAGTCTTTAAAAGACACCTACCTAAACCCATTGAATATAACCAAAGTATCTTCTACGCTACGTAAAATTTGAACGGTACACCAAATTGTTTGAAAACATATTCGATACAATCATGAACCCAGTGGACGGCGACTCTCACTGAATCTATATTCGATGCAAGTAACATGTTATATAACAGTGCAACTCGGCCACATGTGGTTGGTTGATATGAGGAAAACGATGCAGTTTTTTTTTATGTAAGTCCACTGCGATGTATAGAAACCTCTTTTACTCCGTTAGTATGACTTACATGTAAATAAATTTATGAGTAAAGTTCAAGCAAACCAGGAGGACGGTCCACAAGTGTGTTGTTGACGATACCGCTGAGCGATTGTCTGCTGTGTGTCTCAGATTTGAATCCAGCAAGGAACAAATATTTATGTGTGGCATAAAGTAGTTGTTCCGGGACTGGTTGTGAGTGTATGTGAATTTAAATGTAGTGGTATACAAAAATAAGGAGAGGTGGGTGGCAGGCAAAAAAGAATGATGATAGTGACAATACCTTACACTGCCGTTAACATCATTAATGAACTGAAACTAGTTTCGCACTCCCTAATCTTGTAATTAGCTAGAATTTTTATGAAGTGTTAAGGCTCAATAGCCAGTACGAAGAGCTATTCTTCTATTGTGGGAAATATTTCCTTATTTATCAATTCCTGATTCCTTCAATATTTCTAAACAGTAAAAATAGGTTTTGTACAAGCTTGTGACATAAACGGCCGTATTTTCTAACTGCGTAGACTTCCAGGGTTGATTTTTTAACAGCTCCAAGAAACCACAGTCTTGAATAAGTATGAGGTTTTAATTTCAACCCGTACACGCATTCCAGAGACGAAGTTCCTTTTTTTCCTTTTGGGGTATGGATCCCTAAAAAGAGGCATTCTACTCCTATGTATGATGTATGGATGTTTGTTACTCTTTCACATCAAAACAGCAGCAACGGATCTTATCCTACCAACATTATAAATGGGAATGTTTGTAAGGATGGATGAATGGATGTATGGATGATATTTGTTACTCTTTCACGTCAAAACGAATGAAATTTGGCACAGAGCTAGATTATGGTCTGGAATAACACATAGGGTACTTTTTTTCGATAGCACGCGGGCGAAGCCGCGGGCGCGAGCTAGTAATACATAGTGCAGTGACTAGTTCAAGGAAGTCGTAACATCAACGCTGCATGCTGTAGATCAATACCTAGATCTAATCTAAGAGCGAGCACCATAACGATGTTTAATACGCAACTGTATTACATGTGATGTGCAACTTCAACACGATCACTACAAATTAACTGATACTTGTACAGACGCCTGCACATCAAGCTACTACAATCTGTCAGATTTCTTTGATAGACTTTCGACTTTATTTCTAAAGTATTAGGTTCACGGTTCATTAGGTACATTATAGGTTCATTATATTAGGTTCATTATCATTAGGTATCGGTAAATTGTCAGTTTCGGGTAGCTTGACATGCTGGCGTCTGTACATGTTTTCATTAAGTATTAGTTTATCTCTATTTGTAGTTCGTAAATTATAGGTGTATAATTAATCCTTACTAATACTTAATAACTTGTTTGTTACGTCTTCACGCCTACATGGATAAACTGATTTTGATGAATTTTGGTACAGAGATAGCAGGGATCCTGGAGACGGACATAGGCAAACTTTTTCTTAAAAAAAGTGAGAAATGAGGGAAGAAAAGGGAATACTTAGCTTTTCTATTACAATAAATAAGGCGCAAGGGCCACAAGTAGCAGGTACCTGCAAATCAGGAAAGGGGTACTGTGTTACCCCGAATTAAACGCGAGCGAAGCCGCGGGCAAAAGCTAGTAAATAAATAAAATAATGTAATATCCACTGGTGGTTTGGACCCTGCTTCCAAAACCGGCGGACTACGTTTTTTTTAAAAAAAGAAAGTAAATAAATGTTTTGTTGACTGATATTTTATGTTGTTCGAAAGAGATACCGCGGCTCCGGAACACAAAGGACAAAAGTAGTTACAGTAGTGGGTTTTAGTCAATACAAGTATGACACTCCCCCTAGCTCCGCCTAAAGCGGGGAAATTCTCATTTTCCCATCCGCAAAAAAAGGTACTGCAGTTATGTAGCTGTTTTATGAACCTGTAGGGTATTAAATAGGACCTTTGGCATTTTATCCAGTAATACAGTCTAGGTGTCAGTGAGGCGAATGAAGAATCGTGATTTTGAGCATTAGAATGTGAACTCTCTCCTATAATTCATTCGTAGTATTTCATCCGAACCAAGACTAGTTTACAACAATTATTAGTTAGATAATAGTCTGTGAAACAAAAGTTTTCACACAAATTTTAAAGGTCAAAGTTTAACGTGTGTTAAAAGAAGCATTGTACAAAGGCGGACTTAATAATGCCTTAGGCGTTTTCTACTAGTCAAATTTAGGATGATGCAGAGACAAAAAAAAATACGACAGATTTTTTTATTAATTATTATCAGTCCCTGCACTGCATACATATTATGTCACATGGCACACAACTCCTACTACTGCCGGGGCTGCGGGTTGTTCGAAAAAGGTACCGCGGCCCCGGAACTTAAAGGCCAATAGAAGGAACATAGGTGGGTTTTAGTCAGTACAAGTCTGACACTCCCCCCCCCAAACGAAGTTATTATTTATTATGTACAAAAAAGCTGCACACACTCAACAAAAATAATCGTCGCGACACCACACTGCAATGCGAAATAAAAGACGAAATTAAAATAACTGGCTTGCTTTCTACGAGAGAGAGAGAGGAAAGAGACAGACAGAAAAACACTCGCACGCCGCACGGCTTACAACTATAGCAAAAACTGTCGTTAAAATTTTTGGTCTTAATTTTTTCAGTCTATCCCCCTTAAGAAACTTCGTTCCAAAAAGCCAAAAAAAATTGAATAATACTCTACAATATTCCCTAATCTCAACCGGTCACTATTCTATCTAAAACGGCACCTTTCATCCGAACTCCAAGTGATTATCTCGAATGGTTGCACTGTAAGGAGTCTCGAATGTTGCGCCGCCAATGTCCGGGCACACCCGAAGTAAGGTAATTACAGACCAGCTGGTTGGCACGTCACGTCTTGCCTATAGTACTAGTGAACTAGTTAATACTTGGGAGTTTAAACTGTGTTGTTTTGGCAAGATTTTCTTGTAATAAAGGCTGTCGTTTTTCATGTTATGCTGTTTTACAAAACACCCTGTTATCCCCGAAGAGTTAGAGAGAGATGTAGCTAATAGTACCACATTTTGCCGTTATGTTGAAGTACCATGTAATAAGGGGCAAGCCTATTGCCATTGACCAGGCAGAAATCCAGACTCCGAGGCTGCTTCTGAGACTTCAGCCAAGCAGTTCTAATGAGCAGGACCTGTGTGTGTTATGTGAATCATCGAACAACTTCCCTCGGTCTGGGCGGAACGCGGGGAGTGTCAGACTTATACTGGCTAAAACCCACCAATGTTCCTTCATTTGCTCTTTATATTTCGGAGCCCCGGTATCTCTTGGTTATGATGCGGCTTGAGTGCAGTCGTGAAACTTTAACTACGAACACCAAATTTTTGAGATTTACTATAAAATTATTCAATTTGTCTGCTTGACTAAGCTGGGGTCGCGGGTTGTTTGAAAGAGATACCGCGGCCCCAGAACATAAAGGGCAATGGAAGGAGCACGGGTGGGCAGTACAAGTCTGACACTCCCCCCGCTCCGCCCAGAACGGGGAAAGTTATTTGATGATTATCCAACCCAAAAAAAATAACTTGACTAATACATAGCTACTTAAAAGAAAAGCGATGCCAACTTCAAATTATTCCCATACAGCCACCTGTGCAATGGAAGAATTTTAATTAAACAACAGTATCATAGTTGTTTTTCCTTCACGTAGCAATAACATGTAAATTGTATTAAACGTAATACGAGCCACACCATAACTGCCTATCTTCATTACATCTCCCATTAACAGGACAAACAAAGGACAATCGTTGTAAATTGTCGCGCACAGAAAACTTATTTAAGTCCCCGTATCTTTAGTCTCGATCGAAACAAAAAGCAAGTTTGGAACGTCGCGAGACTCCCAGTGCGTCGTGAGACTTAATCAGCCGCTTTCAAAGTGCACTCGACGTCCGTGCGAGCTCTTAGCTAGATGTTTCTGCCTCGTAACCAACTTGATTAAAACTGGCAGCCGGGACGAAGCAAACTGGCCACTTATTTCAACAAACCACCCCTTTTAGCAGCTGCAACACGTCTATTAAGTTTCGTTTTCGTATTAGCCATGTTTGGGGCGTTTAGTTTTTTTTTTTCTTATCAGCCAGTGTTTACTGAGAGAGCACTTTGTGAACTAACTGCTCTACTCCTAGTTGTTTGTCTCTGGTAGTATTCATCGCTTCTAAGTGACATTTGAATGGGAATACGGTTAAAATAATACTGCCACTTTCAATTGGTTTTAACGCAATGCAGCATTTATGTAGGCAATTTTCCTATGCTAACTGTTTAAATATAACACTAACAAATGATTTGCCTATTATTGTAAATTATTATTCTATTTGAAAATAGCACATAATTTACTTGACTATTAACATACTTTACAGGCACCACTCACTCATAAAATACAGTTGAAAATAAAATAAAATTGTTAATTCTCATTGCATAAGTTAAGCTTTTTAATATTCATTGAAACATTATTTCCAATCAAGAAGGCTAGGAGTCTACTTACAATTTTTCATGTTATTTAATTTATATTGCAATATGAAAGTGTAATTCTAAATAATTTATTAAATATTATTTTTGTGGATCAAATAATTTATTTGTACAGGACATCATTTCCGGTTTAAAAAGTGCAGTAGTCGACTTTTTTTGTCGTGTTATTAAATATTAATATGCAGAATCATAATCGATATTTTGTTTATGAAAGCCGAAGTAATGGTTTTAATATCATACATTTAAACGGCTGTAATTTATCACTCTTAATACAACAGTTTGACGATGTTATGACGGGTATAAATACGGTATAAATAACCAATCCATCATTGCTACTAGGGTACTTCATACTCTCTCTTTTTTAATGTTAACTGCATGCTATATATTAATAGGCACTTGACGTTTAGTATTATAAAAAATAAATATTATTTTACTGTTATAACACTCAATGGTTTCCCAATTGAACTAAAAATATTTTTTGCAATAAAATATGAAAAGATAATCGTGTTATTCAATTGGTTTTAGAAATAGTTGTATTTCTTTAAACATGTAAATATAAATAAATAATATCGAATCTACTCAAATCTTATCTATGCTTAGTTTTTTAACCAACTATTACCCGACCACCGTGACTTACTTGAATTATCTGTAATCAAACAAAAACAAATAATAAGTATATTTACTTTATTGCCTCACATAATTTTCCTCTGCCAAAAACATATCTCAGATTATCCTTTGTCATTCCTTGACCTAAATGTTTAATATAAAGTCTTTTGTATATGTAATGTAAGTAGCGTTAACGAACACCATACTTATTGTTTTTTATGTTGATTAAGGTACATTATGGACGACAATAATATACCTATTTACGTTTTAAGTGCTGCAATTGTGAAGTCATTGATGGCAATGGTCTCTAATAAATGGCAGAATTTATTAAAATAGGTTTTAGTAGTTTTAAAATTATAGGTACTTATCGAATTAGGGAAGTTTTCTTCTCTTCTTTGTGCCGTCACTTGTGTTTGTCACATTCGTTAATTCATTCCAAGACATATTATTTACAGTTATAAATATTTCTAAATAAAAACAAAAAAATAACATAATTTTATAGAGACAGGAACTCTAATTAAGCCTAGAATTATTTTAATTTCTTGATCAAAGAACCAATCACCAGATTTTTTATTAAATAAATTCAAATAGTTTTTACTGTTAGCATCTAACAGCTAGCTCCTGAACTACAAAGCAGTCGTCACATCCTGTAAACAAGTAATCCGTTGACATTTCTAAGTCAACTGTCAAGGAATTTTCCAAAGTTGTTACACAATAATTGCAATGGTGATTATCAACTCGGTACTGATGCAAATCACGGCAATGACACTTGCGTAACTTGTACTAATAGTTGGCAAGTACAGCGAATCGATCTAGATCGCTCGCTCTAGTGGAAAAGAGTTCAACGCACGCGCCTACGCCTCTGCGTCTGCGCACGCGTTGTGATTCTCAATTAGCTTTCGTATCAACGTTCCCTGTGATTTGATGTGATATTATTTTACATGTGATAATATTTTTAGTATTTTTATTAAAGTTAACGTAATATGAACCTACGCCTATTTTTCAAACTGAATTATGCAAAAGTCGTAATTCTAAATTTTATGGTAAATTAAAACAACACCTTATATCCTCGATGGATAAAGCAAAAGAGTGTTAAAATTAATATATCCTGTATATTCATGATAAGTTATTATTAAATATTATATTACTTAAACGGCTTACCCACCATTGCTAGGTCAATTCAATGCGATTTAATGCGAAATGCATATTATTTACTTACAAATTGCTCATCAATGACACTAGTAATATCCTTCAGGTAAATCTGTAAGTAGGTACAGAACACATCATGGATAAAATTAAACAAAGAAACTCATTCATTTTTAGTCATTAAACAACTTTTATTTCTAGAATAAACCTAGGAGTTACTCATGGGTTTTAAGTATAAAAAATCCTTGACTCTGAAATGAACTAATATTTTATTTGACTCACGTATGTATGTATACATTGCAGTTTAACAAAAACTAAAGACCAGACCACATATGACGTAACCGGAACTAAATGATCTCGTAATACGAGCGATCAAGTTGGATAAAGTTGGCGTTAGATAAATAGTGTCACTTGTAGCTCTCTCCGATTAGTGGAGGCTGCGCGATTACAGCAACTCCGCTTTCTTGTGTACATCGGACTCTTAGAATTAATCGAAGATAGAAACCTACTTACTGTAACTAGTAATCGGAAAATTGTTCCAATATTCTAGTTGCCATTTCTCGTGGCTATATAACGGCCACTCGGGTCTAATCTTAGGTTGAGCCGTGCTTGCCAAGCTTGCTGTGCTTGCCAAGCTTGCCGTGCTTGCCAAGCTTGCCGTGCTTATATCTTTCGTACAACCCACAACCACGACAAGCAGTGGCCCTGACAGGCCTTTGAGGAACACGAGCGCGCCGTCGACATGGCCTGTCGTCACTCGACGGACGAACGGTGATCTACCCATTGCTCCCCGTCCAAAAACCCGCGTCTAAGGTGGCCGAGAGTCGTCTATCATAATATTTGCAGCACTTAATTGGAACTTTTCCGACTACGTTTTTGTCTGAACCGAAGTTGACAAATCTTTATAAATTACTAGCTTTGGCTCGCGGCTTCCCTCGCGTTAAATTCGGGGTAACACAGTTCCCGTTTCGTGATTTGCAGGTACCTGCTTCCTGTAGTTTTTGCGTTTGCGCCTGATTTATTGTAATAGCAATGCTAAGTTTTCCCTTTTCTTCCCTCTTTCTTCCCCATTTCACACTCTTTACAAAAAGAAATAGCTTATGTCGTCTCCAGGGACCCAACTGTATCTGTACCAAAATTCATCGGTTTAGCCATTTGGGCGTGAAGAAGTAACAAACAAACTCACTTTCGCTTTTATAATATTAGTAAGGATTGACTTTTCAAAGCTGTATTTAGTAACTGTTTAACCCTTTTGTACTCCGAGAGTCGGCGTGGTAAGTAATTGTATCAGGAAGAGAAATGGTATATGAAATAATGTAAGGTATTGTGAGCATTTATTGGCTTGTCAGACGTAACGATTATTGTTGGTCACACGCTATGAACTCCTGCATTCCTCTGGGTGATAAGTCTTGTAATTTGTAGGCGAAGATTTGATTTATTATGTTTAAAGTTTTAGTTAAGCCGTGAATTGAATGTAGAATAATAGTTAGACAGCAGTTTTTATCCGACTTTTCTTCTCGACTTCATTTTAAGCGGAGTTAGGTAACGTAGGGCACTGATTGTACTAACTAGTTTTCTTGAATTTTTGGGGTGTACCTCAAAGGAAATAAGGAGTCCTTTTATGATCAACTTTGTTGTCTGTCTGTCTATTTGTCTGTCAAAACCGTTTATCTTGGAAATGCGTATAGGTGTCGAATTAAAATTAAACCATACACTTAACTCTGTAATCCCTTGGAGCTGTGAATAAATTTGACGACACGGTTGGTGCAGTGGCTGAGCGATCGACTATACAGGATATAAACCCACCCGCAATACAGGAGAAATCCTAGTGTGAGGCAAAGTTTAAAAAAAAGCAACCCTCTAAGTTTAAAGAGAGTCTCGTCAAAAGAAATGGCCGATTTTGTGACTAGTTAGTACCTCGTCAAAAGAAATGCTCGATTTTGTGACTAGTTTGTACAAAACCCTCCATGCTCGAATTCGACTAGCATTTGATCGGTTATTTTGTTTAAACTATACTTATTTACTTTTTTTTTTTCATAAACGAGCTACGTGTCTAACATCAAGTTTACAAAGACTCTACATTATGAAATCTAAAAATTCAGGAACTGCTAGAACGTCACAGCAGACTTCAAGGTCGGACTAGCTTTGAAAGTACATTTAACCTATTTTCTAGTTTACCTACATTTAAAGGAACACAATAATACTAACCTTGAACAATAAAGTCAAGTTTCCGTACCTTTAATCTGTAATTATTTAATAATCACGAATAAAGTTGTGTCTAGGCAAAGGCTAAATTAGAGGCTAAAATTAGCTCAGCCATCATTTGTGAAGGCATTTATTTATAACTTAAACTGATTTATTTTATAATTATAAAGACATATCGAAGCCTTGAGTCACGGATAGTGTTGTTAAGTGGCACGGTATATCCGGTGTTTAGAATTATTTTATGTAGAACATATGCTGGTATTCTATATACAAATCTATTGCATGGAATGTGCATATACTCGTAGCTAGAAATGAAGGTAAAAAATGTAGATTCATAACACCACGCTTGTATTCCTAGGAAATTTCAAGGCTAAAACAGAGGTATACCTAATAGTACTTGACGACATGGTTGACGCAGTGGCTAAGCGATCGACTGCGGCGCTGCGATTCGCGGGTTCGATCGCCGCACGGAACATATATTTGTATGGCCTACAAATAGTTTTCCAGGGTCTGGCTGTTTGTGTATGTGAGTTTAAATGTCTGTAAACGCATGCACAATACAGAAGAAATCCTAGTGTGGGTAGCGCTTTATAAAAAAATAAAGGACACTCACATTTCACCAGTTATCTTTAAGTACCATTTAATAGGAGCAAGTCTATTGCTGGCCACCTCAAATCCAGCCGCAGTTGCTGTTACTGAGAAATTCCTTATTCTCATGTTTATTTATTTAAACCCCATATACTATAATGGTACAAAGGCGGACTTAATGCCATAAAGCATTCTCTACCAGTCAACCTTTGGGTAAAAAAACGACAACATTGTGATAGGGTAAAAAAATATAAGACATATATTTATATTTCTATTTGTTGTCAAAAACGAATATACTTATACAGATACACATATAAATATGAAATAAACTAAATAAATACAGTTAAAAATTAAATAAAAACGAGAAACTTTACAAGTAGACGGACCTAAATAGTGGTTACGAACTTTTTTTAAAGTGAATTTGCTTTCAGCTTTTTTAATGCCAAGGGGTGGCGCGTTCCAGAGATTTATTTTTGCTGTTCAAATCAGATCAGAATAGAAATTTACATGGAGAACTGCCTATCTCACCTCCACACCCCAGTCAGTACTGAGTAATACGATACCTTGCTTAATCTGCCTGTCAGACTTTCGGGCCATTGCCTGACAAAAATCTACATAAGCACAGGTGCACAGAGGAGGTTGCGAGTTGTTGGAAAGAGGTACCACAACCCCGGAACATAAAGGCCAAAAGAAGAAACATGAGTGGGTTTTAGTCAGTAAAAGTCTGACACTCCCCATGATTTTCCATCCGTAAAAAGGGGGCAGAGTAGACTGTGTCGTATGATGTGGGTCATGGTCACTCGGGTGGATGTTATTATTTAACCATAAGCTCAGAATGTAAAAGGCATATAAATCATCAAAATATACTAACTTTAAGCATCATACAATAAGCGATTGTGTGTTTAAAATGAGCGATGACTAATACAAACACTAAAAACTTTTGTATTGACCTGTCACTTTGACAATATTACCTGACAGACAGACATCCCTCATCCAACTAACAGCATTTTATATTATCTTCGTTTTTTTCCACAACACATGTTTGCACGTAGAATCTTAATCATTAAATTAACATTATAAATTCTTTACTATGCGTCTCGTTACGGATCTAGTACGAACGTACAAAATTATAATAATAATATAATTTTTTTTAGTTTTTTTTTACCACGTATGGGTAGAAAAGGTTTTAGAAAGTAGATTTCTTTACTTTCCGTGTGTATTTGTAGAGAGTAAGAAGTGTAATTGTTGTAGTACTGCAACAAGAACGTTAGTCGAATGGGTAACCGCAGTGTTTAGTGGTGAAGAAACTATACTACATTCGTGTAAAATGGAAACACCTGAAGGCACTTGCAGAGGTAGATAAAATTTGGATTTTATTTAAAAACGAAATGGGCTACAAGACTCCTTGATATTATGTCAAACCACAAAATTGTGCTGCTATGCGAATAATGCAGTCAAATGAAGACCATTTTATGTTAAATAATAAATATAATAGTTTCTGCATATAAAATATTTGAATAAAATAAAACTCGCTTAATTAAGGGTATGGATTTTTATCATGCTGAAGATCTAATATCAACTTTTTTTATTAATTATTTAGATAGCCATGAATACCCAAGCTAAACAACGTATGAACAATTTTAGGTCAATCAGTAACCGAGCAATGAGTCAAATCCTAAAAAAACGACGTCGGCCTACACTAACAATTTCGCCTGCATCTCACATACACACACATTTTTAATGCGGTTCTTGAGTTTGTGGGGCCCTGGACTAATACTATTTTGGCCTGCTTAATTAACCAAGTAATTACCCTTATGTCAAAAAACTGTTTTTGAGAATGATTTACTAGGTACATACAACGACGCGCATTTCCAGTATAATATAGCCTAGTTTTTAGTAATTTTGGTGTTTGATAAGGTTGCTTATGATAGAGTTGTATAACTGCCAAATTACAGTGTATGTTTTTTTTTATTCACAATTGTCTATTGCCTTAAATGGTAAATGGGGGCCCTTCACCCTCAAGTTGCCCCGGGCTACAGCCAAAAAATCCCTTATATAGATCCGCCTCTGTTTAAATGGTAAGTTAGTAGTTAAGTGTTAAATAAAAAAAACTCGTACGTAATTAAAACATGCTTAATGTTTCAAACAATAAAACTCATAAAGCTAACAGGTAATTCGTATAAGACTGTTATTAAGTAGCACCATGAACAGTTTTAATAACAGATAAGCCGCTTTAGGCTCAAGTCACTTAAACACTTCAATTATTATTAATAATAGGAGCAACAAAATGTTTTAACGCTCTATTATAATTATAATAATACATGACACGCACTTTATTAGCATGTCAAAGGTACTAATTAAAAATACGGAAGACACGCGGGGCCAACACACGAACTGCATTAGATAGACATATGGTTCCTTGTGTTTGGTTTTTAGGAATTATATACAGGTTGTTTCGTAATTATTATTTTTTAAGAAACGTTGAACCACACTAGGAATCTCTCCTGTATTGTGGGTGCGTTTACAAACGTCGTTTATACTCACGTATATAAATAGCCAGACCCGGAGCAACTACCTGTAGGCTATTCAAATATTTGTTCCGTACGGGGATCAAACCCGCGACACGCAGCACAGCAGTGGATCGCTCAGCCACTGCACCAACCGTGCCGTCTAACTTTGGAATACACTGACTCTCCTAGTCATATTCATATCCTAGTTTCACCTTTGGCCTTGTTCTTATCGCCCTCTATGTGTTGAAGGTTTAAACAACCAAGAACCTAGGATACAGGAGAAATTCTCAGTGTGAGGCAACGTTTTTTTTTAAGTTAATATATCTGACATTGTACCAAACACCCTGTATATAAAAACAAAACCTGAGGTGTAAACGTGAGGTCACCTCACGAGTTAGAGAACATTAGCCAACGATCTTATTTGACTTGACACCGCTTCCTTGTCTTAACAATTAGTTTAATTTATTATTCACCCGTGTCTTAATAGAGTTAAATAGAGATATAAACCCTTTGTGGTTTAATAATGATTGTGGTAGAATATGAATTATTGTTGCCTGTCAAAATTAATGTTGTGCAGTGCATTTGTTTTGTGCAGTATGCAGCTTCCGTGTGTATTTTTTTACTCAGCTGTAATGATTAATGATGTGCTTAAAGAGTAATGATATAATCGTGTGACGCCCAAATTCCGATAAGAAAGAAGAAATCGTTATTTTTATGTTCAGCAGATGTCAACTACAATCGGATATCATTTCTCATTCTTAAAGCTTTCCGTGTCCCTTAATTTTTTTGTAAGATCGTCAATTCGATAGGGAAAATTATTATAAACGAAATAAATTACTTCTTTTATCAAGAGAGAATCGCAAAAAGAATATTTTGAAGAAAAAATATTAGACCGTTTTAATTACGCAACTCGCAAAAAAATATTCTTGTAGCTGAATTAGAGACGAAAACTTTCGGCCATTTGTTTACAAATGAACATTAAAACAAACTTTTTCCAAAGGAAGTGGTTGCAAAAATTTTAAGTCACGCACAAAAACAATTTATCATAGTGATTGTTGTCGGCATCTGGGCGCAGAAATAAATCGCAGAGTTTTAACATTAAGTGGCGGCCCTCGCCGACCGGCCCTAACGGCCAGGTAATAATTCCAATCTGCACCATCCGCACAACTTCAAAACGGCCAAACTTCAACACATTATCTTTTAATTTGGACCCCAACAGACAAATAAGATGTTGCCGAAAGGAATTTCATTGAAACAGTTGAAACTTCGGTCGAGACAGAATAATTGACGCGAGAGATTGCCGCCCTCCATTGCTGTTTCTAAAGCAATGAGATACGAATTTCTCATTAAAATTTTCAGACTGGAAGTCGGATTCCCGGTGCTCCATTCAATTCCGCCTTTTGAAACTAAATCACAAGTTTTAACGAATTACTTGGACAATAAAGAATGTTATATAACATTGGGATCAAATAATTAAAAGGGTTCGATCGGCCGCGGATCTATCGGCATAAGTTATGGAAGTGACAGACACAAAAGAGCGGAAGGGACCGCGCCAAACTATAATAGTATTCTGACATGTATGTCCCTGGACCACGCACGGTCGACATTATAACGTGGGCTCGATAGATTTAATTGTACGCACGATAAAATGAGTGGTTTCAACACCGGAATATGGTTTAAAACCGAGTAACAGGTGCAGTGTTTTCTGAAAATAACATTTCCAGTTTAATTTTTTATTGTCAGCTGAAGCAATGTTCTTTGAAAGTTTAACAAAGCAGCCGGCTGTCTTGTAATGTCGCCGTCCAAATGTTCCCACAGTCTGCCTCTCTTGGTAAAATCTATAAAATTTTATCTTTCTCTCGTTGCTGATTACGTTTCTTTGTGTTTTTGTGCAGACCACTAAAATATACTTTTGATTGATATTTTGCAGAATTTATCGATATTGCCATTCGAATTGGCGCCAAGTCAGTTAAAATAAATGATTAAATAATACCTTAACAATTTGTGGGTCTTCACATATTGTTTAATTGAATTGAAGTTTATTTTAGTTCCAAGATTCAAAGTAGTATAAACTGGTTATACAGCATATGATTGCTATTGTGTCTAGAGGCGTACTTCTTAATAACGACAGTTGACGTACGAGTATCGTGAATACTACACACACATACATCGTGCAGTCTAATTATAGAGAAAGATAAAGAAGTTCATCAGCACAATGGTAACTCTTCTAATTCACATTCATGCGATTGCCACCTATAGAGGTGCAAATCGTCGTCGTCGCGTCGTCACTCCGTCGCCTTCGTCGGTTTGCTCTCAGAGCGTCGTCAGGTGAATCTTTCGTTTTCATCTCGCCTTGTATTATGCTAATCAGCCTCACTTTGCGAATAGAATGAAATTTAATTTCTCCGCAAAGTCCGCCCGCTTAGAAGTTTCTTTTTCTCAGACTTATTCAAATAGGCAGTCGGTGATTAATTTTTGGAACTCATTCTCCGTTTCATTGAATGAAACAAGTTTAATTAACAAGTTCAGTGTCGGGACTTCGCATAAGTATTATAACTGTTTGAGTTTAGCCATGTTCCGAGTAACTGAGAAAGCTTCGCTTACAAATATTTGATATAGAAAGGCTAAAGTTTGCTTTTAAGTAACTCGATAGGGGATGTAATTATATTTCCGGAATAGTACTTAGACGCTTTTAATGTTGTGAAGAAAACTAAAATTAATGTTTCATAATATCCGGGAAGCTGAAAAGTTCCTTAAAAGCAAAGTTTTGGAAGTAAATATTAAGACATTTAAGATGAGCCGCCATCATCAATTTCTTTGGAAGCCTTAATAATTCTTAAAGCCGGATAAACAATTCACTGCAAAGAAAACAGTTCATCAGATTGGGACCCGCGACCTCTCTGTCCGCATTTTACACTTTAGTTAGTAGGCCATTGTCGCTTTTTAATTAACACTTAATAATAACTTAGTTAGAATTAGGTCAAGCACTGTGTACTGACAAATTGTTAGCAAAAAACTTTAAAGTAATTTTAAGTTATTAGCAAGTTGTCACGTCCTATAATATGTTTTTAGGGTTTCGTAAGTCAAAAAAAACACCGGACCACTTTTAGGATCACGGATTTGTCTATATGTCAAGACCCTTTATCTTGGGAACGCGTGAAGGTTTCGAATTGAAATTAACCGATTCTTCAATTTACTATTAGATCTCTTCTGCCGGGGTTGCGACTTGTTCAAAAGAGATACCGCAGCCCCGGAACATAAAGATGAAAAGAAGAAACATGGTTGGGTTTTAGTCAATAAAAGGCTGATATTCCTCCGGACAGAGCAGAGAAGAGAAGAGAGCAGAGATGTTTTCGAAACCGCAGAAAATACAAAAAAAAATCTGTTGGAGTTGCAAATCCACGCAGCCAAAACATATGGCCGATTTATGTTGCAAGTTTTTACGGAACCCACGGTGCGCAAGTTCAACTCGCACTTGACCGGTTTTTTATAATATTTCATGAGTATTATTTGTCAAGGATTTGTTTATATAATATGTAATTTGTTTATGAATATGTGTTTGCTTTGCTTCTACTGGTACCGTAGTAATTGAATTCTATTATGTGATATATCCTATTGATATAATTACTCTTTTATATATGTGGTAATTTAATTTAAGTGACGGAACTGGAGTAGCATTTGTGGCTGTGTCAATAATGGGCCTGTATCCTTTAGCGTCACCAATGCAGACGGATCTAATTGAACAATAATTGACAGCCGTGCCTTCCTGTCCACGTTCGAAGTTATAATTATCATTAGATATCGAATTAAATGCACTGTCAGAATGCCAAAACCGAAAACATTGCGTTTAGTGCAATTGATTATCGACATGACATATTTTGACAAAATGGTTTAACTTATTAAAATAATCAAAAAATAATTTATTATTAATTAATTTTAAAAATGTTACGCCACAGACTACCTACAGTACTGTTTCTTCTCCTTTAAATCCATCCAAAGGTTGTCTTGAAAAGATCGCTTTTAGCGATAAGACCGCCCATTGTGTCACCCTATTTATAAGTTGTTTAATGCTATTCTCGTTACTTGTATGATGTACATAATAAAAAATATTCTATCTATCTATCTTCTTTCTATCTATTTTGGGTAGTTTTGGGCGTGCAAAATTTGACGAAAATTTCTGCTTAATCACGCCTCCTGTAAAAACTCGACATATTGAGTTCAGAGGTCTTGACAGTTAATCGTCGTCGATATGCAAACATGAAAATGCATATAATCCGATGTCTTATAAATTACCATTAGAATAAATTGAAAGATTCAGGTCTTTCATCTTCATCATCATCTGCCTAGCCCTTTCCAAACTATGTTGGGATCGGCTTCTACTTGGGCAACAGATAGCCTAATTACCACGATTTTACATGGAGTGCTTAGTACTTCTATTGCCCTTTATGTTCCGGAGCTGTGGTATCTCTTTCCAACAACAAGCAACCCCGGAGATTGACCCGTCTTGCTGTTATTATGTAGCCAATTCAAAGATCTGATTCATTTTGTATTCAATATCTGCCTGATGTCCGTATACGTATTTAAGTTTCAATTCGGAATCCATATTTCGCTTTTTACAAACGAATAATAAAATACT
This sequence comes from Ochropleura leucogaster, assembly GCA_958449745.1. Classification (NCBI taxonomy): domain Eukaryota; kingdom Metazoa; phylum Arthropoda; class Insecta; order Lepidoptera; family Noctuidae; genus Ochropleura; species Ochropleura leucogaster. Next base: position 13,535,747 of record OY288206.1, on the reverse strand, counting down.
CGCGTACCATCAAGTTTTACCTCAGACCAGAATCCTATAATATAGAATCTACGGCAAAATGTCACACAATAAATAAACATCTGTAACTTTCTACGGCCCAAGTGGTAAACCTATATAGTGTCACCGGTACAACTGGTTTCTGGTGACGTCATCATGCGACAGGGTCAATCACCACTCTCTCCGCGACCTCTGACTCCAGCATAACTCCTGCGCATCACTTACGTAACTATTACGTATCGATGCATAACGAAGATACCGCGGAAACTTATCATTTTGTGTTTGTTTAGAAAAATGACAACAGATCAAAAGTGATGAAGAAAAGATCGGATGATTTAATCGTCGGTGTAAGAGAAAGCTATGTGTCTAATTGAGGCTATCTCATAGGCTACTGCGCTGATTAGATTGTCGCCAATGGACCTTTTCATTAACGACAGTCTAATTTGTTTAAAGTTTTAATTTATGAGTTGTGTCTTTGCGTGAAAAATTTGGGAAATAAACTTCAAGTATTTTCTATAGGTAGTCTGTTTTTGTTTGTTCTGATGCATCCTTACCTATCTTATCTTTTGTAAGTATAAAATAAATGATTAAATAAAATCTGTGCAACTTTATTTTAAACCAGTCCAAATCACTGCGGGTCACTTAAATTCAAATTTTATGATACTGCAGATCATCTTTGTGCCAAGCTTAAATATAAAAAGGGTAATGTTTTATACTTGACTGGTTTTTTTTCGGTTAAGCAGACGACAACCTAATAAGTTGAACTGCGAGAAGCCATATATAAAAAAAATAAAATAAAAGAATTGACTGAATGGAATCTCCATTCAATAAAGTTTTTTTTTTCTATATGTATCTACCTCCTTTAACACATTATAAAGAGATCAACACCGGTACATTTAGTGACATAACAACGACGTTAACGCTAAAGCCACGCTCATGGAAAATTTAGGTAAATACAAACACGCAATTTTCCGATTTTCTGCCAAAACAATGTAAAAATAATTGAGTAGCACGATAAAAGTATCATGGGTGATGAAACTTAGATATTTCACGATGGGCATACACTAATCATTCTACCGACATTTAACACAATAATAATTGACACGGGGTAAGTACTCACTCAGAGGAACTTGTGGCTAAATTTTAACAGCGGCTCGGTTCGATCTTCCGCGCTAGCCTATATTGACACCATTAAATACTGAGTTTCCTTATTTTTATAACTAGAAACGGGATATTTACCATGCTTGTTATTTGTTTCGAGTTTCCGATATTTCGGCGATGTTGCAAATGATCACGGATGAACTGAAGTTACAGTGGTATATGTGGTATATATTTAGTGGATGTTTGTGAGTAGACAAAACGATCTACCCTTATTTTTATTGGTTTTTTGCATTCGGTACCACTAACACCGTCACTCACAACTCAATTTTGTTGTCGACATTCAACCGGATTTTGCTCTCAACACACAAAACTTACTGTATCAAGTCGCGACCTTTTTTCACTATTTTTTGGGTTTTTACACAATTGAACCACTGGATTCCAGGCTCTTGATACTTGGATTCAACTATCAAGAGCCTGGAATCCATCTTTGACAGTCGTTACAGATAGTCAGTGTCCCGAAAGTCTCTCAACCAATCTTACCAAGTCGTCTCATATTACCCAGTACGAACTGGGTTGTGGAAGTCAGAGAGTCGCTGCATATAAAAAAGTATTAGTATTTTAATGCATTCGGTTAGACTGAAAGTCGACGCCAACAAAGTAGCTAGGCAGATGATGAGGCACTTCGTTTACTTTGATTTCGATTACTCGATACTTGTACCACAGGGGATTGACGATTTAATCGATAAATCAGAAGCTCTATAAAGTTCTGTACTCCGCACATTTGATTGTGACCACGATCAAGCACATTTGCAATGTATAATTGAAGCAACCGCAAAAACACTGATCCGGTTTTGAAAGTATCATGGGTGTTTAACCCTTTACGTATGACCCTCTAAAACTATAATTTGTATATATGCATAAGCAATGGTGATACAAACACGCCATACAGTTGCAATCAAGTCCATTCCATGACTTATTAAGTTTCATTAAAATGTCTCCATTACCTAATGGTTGTGAATTATTTCCCTTCTGGCGCAGTAATTGAGTGTTTGACGTTTTATTGAAATACAAGAAAATTATACTCACGGCAAATTATAGGTCTAATCTAGTATAGTTAACGTTTTCAATACCATTTCCCTAACATGCGAGATTGCGTTATTTTTGTTTTGTTTTTTTGTTTTTCATTACTAAACTATCAAACTTAGGTTGGAATAATTTTATTAGTATGTAGTATATCAATGATGTTTATTATGAAAGTGGTTATGATTGTGTGAAGTCCTTACTCCTGCACTAAGTTCTATATCTGTATTACAAGAGCCAGTTCCCTCTCCCAGGAGATAATCTTTAAAAAGTTAAATACCTATTGAGTAAAAAATATACATACTATAATATACTTACGCGTTGCGTACTTAGCTTTGATAGAATTTGCAATTCCTTTTGATAAAATAAGGCATACATATATTGGTATTAGAAATACTAAGCCTAATTTATCAGTAAGAGTTATCTTCAAAGGATATTTTCATAACTGTTTAGTAAGAAAACTCATTGAAGTATACAGTAACAATATTTTATTTATGACACTAAGCGAATGCTTACCTTTGTGACCCCTAAGGGGTAGGGGTGCGACACCTTTCTTGTGCGAAACCCACTTTAAAATGCACCCTCCTAGTCATCGTACAACCCCAGTTCTTATTAACACGATTAATATTTAATTAAATAGACAGACATTACTTCAGAATGTGCCCCGGAGGTGGCCTTGGCTCTCCTAAACCGCTGTCTTGGGTGCCACCACTTCCCCGACATCTGGAAGGAGGCCACTGATTATTTCAGTTTTAGCACGACAAGGGGATGGTAAATGCATGTTAGTTGCATTGGCCGTTTATCGACAGATAGATAGATAGAATATTATTTATTATGTATACCATACAAATCACAAGAATAACAGTATACAACTTATAAATAAGTTGACACAATGGGCAGTCTTATCGCTAAAAGCGATCTTTTCAAGACAACCTTTGGATAGATCTGAAGGAGGAGAGACAGTACTGTAGGTAGTGTGTGGTGTTTTATTTCGATGAGTGTTTTACTGTGTGGTGTTTTTAACATTTAACATGAAGCTTGTAAACCCCGATAAGCTACACAGAGATGTACCTAATAGCAGACCTACATTTCGTCAATTTTATGTAAGTCCTATTAATAGGAGAGCCTTTTATTTTCGGATGGAATATCATCAAATAACTTCACTCACTCTGTACGAAATGAAGTGTCATACTTTTACTGACTAAAACCTATTCATGTTCGTTCTTTTGCCCTTTGAATTCCGGGGCCGCGGAATCTCTTTCGAACAACCCACAACCCCGGTAGGAGGCAAGTCTAGGACGTGTTTAGTTAAACACATTAAAAAAAACAACGTTGCCCCACACTAAAAAAATCTCCTGTATCGCAGTTGCGTTTACAATTTTTTAAAGTCACATACAGAAACAGTCAGACAGTTTTTTTTATAATAAACTAGCTTTTGCCCGCGGCTTCGCTCGCGTTAAATTCTGGGCGTTTAATTCCCTTTGCGCCTTATTGATTTGTAATAGCAACGCTAAGTTTTCCCTTTTCTTCCCTCTTTCTCCCTCACATACCACTTTTTTCAAAAAAATATTAGCCTATGTCCGTCTCCTAGTTCCCAACTATCTCTGTACCAAAATTCATCAAAATCGGTTTAGCCATTAAAGCGTGAAGAGTTAACAAACAAACAAACTCACTTTCGCTTTTATAATATTAGTAAGGATAAGTAATTGACAGAAAAAATCTGAGACTTTTCGAAAAAAAAGACGATACAATACAACTCAATAAGACTGGATATAAAAGGGTTCTTTAACAATGTCTGTTAAAATTTCTACGTAATCGGTTTAGGGTGATTAATGAATAAACCTATAAAGAAACAGATTTATCTATCCACCCCTCAAATGGTTTTAAGGGTTTCTTTCAACTGTCGAAATGAATTTTTAAGCCTTTATAAAAAAGGGCTGTTAAAGGTATAAAAAATAAGATTATTACTTTCAAATAGATAGTTTTTTTTTAATCTATACTAATATTATAAAGCTGAAGAGTTTGTTTGTTTGTTTGAACGCGCTAATCTCAGGGACTACTGGTTGGAATTGGAAAATTCTTTTAGTGTTGGATAGTCCATTTCTTGAGGAAGGCTATAGGCTATATAACATCACGCTACGACCAACAGGTGCTGAGCAGCGTGGGTGAAACCGCGTGGAACAGCTAGTTTAGTTATATAATCTGTTTACAGACAACGTGGCAACGCGGCCAGTCTCTTTGGGACATTGCCAACTAACAGCATTGAGGATAAATTTTTTGACGCAATTTTTTAAATTTATTTATAAGTTTAGTTTAGTTTAATAATTTTAGTTTAATTAAATCTGTTTACTCAACTACTGAAATAGCTGTTTTTACTGGTCAACGCAAATAACGTATACCTAAATAGTTATTTTCATATGGGAGCTTGTGATTTACAAAATGTTAAACTTACTTGTTATTAGCCTATCAGCTTTCTTTTAAATAAAATAAAATAATTAAAACATCGTATTTCTTTTTGGCAAGAGATTTCGTGGAAACGTAGTTATTATAACAAAGCATCACGCTTTGTAATCCGCGAAGGGTTTGGCAGAGTTGTACTTAATAGTTAGTACCACATTAATTCACTAGTAATACTTTAAGTTCGATGTTATGGAGGCGGGCTTATTAATATCAACCAGGCACAAATCCAAACTCCATGGCTACTTAAAAACTCCCGACGGAAATACCAAACAACTCCTTGCCCGACACGGGAGAGCCGGAACCACTAGAACAGATACAGCCAAAATAAATATTTCACAAAAGCGATTGTCATCGCATCATGCACGCAAACGAAAATAAAAGTATCATCAACTCATAATTTATGTAGGGCAACCTACGCAACCAAATGACAGTAATCCAAGACATTCCTGACCAACCATCTCGCAGCCACTTCCAACTCAATTTTATTGAGCAAATGTTATCGTTTACCTTTCCCTTGATTACACAATAGTTGAGCATAATATCTCCGGAGGTATCTTCATAGTTAATCGTTAAAGTAACAACCGCCCTGAGGGCCTGTCAGATTAAACTGAATATTAACTTTTCCATGAAGCGTGATATACTGTGACATGCAAAGATAATTTTGGTAAAGTGACAAAGTTAATTATCAACGTTTATGTTGAGAGAAAATGTTTTGTAGGAACGCACATTTTGTGGGAGTTTCTGTAATGTCTTGTTTAGATGTTGAGTTATTTAGGTCGATTTTCGCATACACCTTTCTTTGCTCACTATTATTTACAGTAATATTTTTTTCCTAATTATTTTGATTAATTTCGTTACTTTTTTTTTATTTTGCTAATTCTAATTGTGCCTGTATTTAATTTTCATGTTTTATGTACTTGTACGCCTGGTGTACTATTGGTTATAAATAATCACAAAGAGAGCTTAATTATTATACTTTCTAATGTTCTTTTACAATAATTAGGTAGGTAATAGAAACACATACGTGGGCGTAATTAGTTAGTTATCATAAACTTCCTTCATAAATCATTTCAAATTAATTACTAAGTCATCATCAATTTGATTAAACACTATTTAGAGTTAGCGTTATATAACGTTTCTAATAACTTTATTATTTATTTCAGATAAACTGAAGTGCAACTCACTGTGTATTTTTGGTAAGTACCGGTTTCATATTATATCGATAAGATCATATCACGATATCCGAATTTTAAAATTTCAAGCGGTAAAACTTCTAAAAATGTAAACTTAAAGAAAACATTAAAAGTTACCATAACATCATGAACTTTATCTAATAAAAGTTAAGGTTTGTTATACCCAGTACCTATAATTCACAGTTCCAAAAACAAAAGTTTAATGCAATAAAGAAAATCAAACAAAAAACATTGTCCGTTTAATATACTGCGCCGAGGGCGCACACCAATCTAAAAGTCGCCAAATGAAACGTTCGAGATACAAAACCAACATTGAGTCCACATAATTAATGGCTGCAAGGTAGGTGTCCCAGTTAGAAATAGCGTGTCTTATTTAATTTGGCACGAGCTACATCGGAAACTATCGACCCTCCGGCGCCGGCGGCCGGCGGAAATCAAACTAATCGATTTTCATTTCGCCGACAGGAAATTAAATCCTTTGAGAGTCGTTCCCGATAACGGATTTCAGCTAAGCACGACACGTGTTCGGCTATTTAAACGGATAACGGGCTCTTTTTTAATATTAACCCCGTCTCAACGACTTCATTATTGCACGGCACTCGTTTCAGCTTCCCGTAGAAATGGATTTCATCAATTATTTCATTAATTCCAACGGTAATGACTGCAGAGAACTACATTTTACGATTTATAAAGCAATTATAATGAAATAAATATTTGTTTTGCGAACGTGAATTCGTTTACGTTCTTCATACATTATTTACTTATTAATGTTTTCATAAAGCGAATAAATTAGTGCAAATTTTAAGCCAGTATGTTTAAAATTGGAAACATATACTTTAAAAGAGTCGGTCAATCATATCGATAGGCGGCCATGTTTTATTTCACCTCAATTTAAATAGATTCCGTGGCTTAGAAACGGAATTGGATTGAAATCGAATTCGGATCGGTTAATTCCTAGAAACTGTGTGATCTTTGACCCGACACGTAACTATCAGACGTGGCTTTGAGTGCCGCGCTATATCACTTTGTTTGGCTTCGATTCAAATAAAATCTATACTTATTCCTGGAAAAGTAACCATAACATCACGCCTGTAGACAGTAGGGTAAGACAGACGTGTTGCACACCCATTTTTTAATAAGTCTCTTACATATAATGAGGTCAAGCTACCTAGACTCAGTGGTTATTAATGAAAAAATCCTCATATAAAACTCGATAACACTTTACCAATCATGAGTATCGAACCCAAAATATCAGGTAGTCACGCTTCGTGTCCACTAGATCAAAAACTCTGAAAAAGTAAACAAGCTATCCTTACTAATATTATAAAAGCGAAAGTGAGTTTGTTTGTTTGTTTGTTACCTCTTCACGCTTTAATGGCTAAACCGATTTGGATGAATTTTGGTACAGAGATAGCTGGGAACCAGGAGACGGACATAGGCTTTTATTAAAAAAAAAGTGGGAAATGAGGGAGAACGAGGGAAGAAAAGGGAAAAATTAGCGTTGCTATTAAAAATCAATAAGGCGTAAGGGGAACTGTATTACCCCAAATTTAACGGGGGCGAAGCCGCGGGCGAAAGCTAGTAAGAAATATTTTACTAAACCATGCAAAAGGTGTTTCATACACTTAAAGTAAATAGTGCGTGAATCAATTTGACTGATCGTTTCACAAAAACAGTTCGTTACTTGCAGTAAAAACTTAATAGTCCGTTACTACACAGCATAAAGTACCAAGTTGAGAGGCTAACTACACATTGACAGGCTGAATTGCGTGTCTAGACGAATTGGGGTTTTTCAACTGCCTAGTTATTGGTTGCACTATTTTTTACCTTAAAATCAATCTGCAATTTCAATAGATGAATAGGTAAAAAGTTCCAGAAATTCTTAATCTAATAACAATATGACCTAGATTTGATTGACAAGTTTTTTCTTTAAACTATAAAAAGCCTATTGAAAATGTTTATTAAGTTTATATTTTCTGGCGTCTTTACATAATATTTTCATTACGGTATAATTCTGCCTCGATTTTTGCGTAGTAAAATATAATATTGCGTTCATAAGCTAAGATCCCTTTCATGTTCAAAGAATGTCGACGCAGGCAAAAAAAAGTCTCATCAAGCAAAATTGCAATTTTTCTTTTACAGCGAAACTATACCTCGTTCGTAAAAAAAACTGAGATCAAAGCATAAAAGCTACATCTAGTAGGGACGAAATAAAGCGCAGGAAAACTATATAACATTTTTCATTAAAGCAAACGCAGAATGTTATTAGAAAAGTCATTTTTTTTTTAGGTTTTCAATTCTCATAATTAAAACTACGAAACTTAGGATCAGTCCGAAAAGGTAAAATACTTATAAGTTTCCTTTAATTCTAAGCCAAACATGCTGGTCCTTATACTTATTTCAACAACTTTGTATACCGTGTTTTTCGTCAGTAAATATTTTATATTACTACTAGCTTCCGCCCGCGACTTCTTCCGCGTGGCATAGTTACTTTGGGCTAACGCTAACTTTAACCTGCGTGATGACCTAAAAAAAATATCTTTTCTTCCCTCTTTATCCCTCTTTTCTCACTTTTTCTATCCTAGCTAGCCTATGTCCGTCACTAAGGTCCCAACTATCTTTTTACAAAAATTCATCAAAATCGGTTTGGCCATTTAGTCGTGAAGACGTAACCAACAAACAAGCAAACAAACTCACTTTCGCTTTTATAATATTTAGTAAGGTTTTTTTATAGAAATGTTAGAAATGAGGAGGGAGGGAAGAAAAGGAAAAACTTAGCATTACTATTACAATAAATAAGGCTCAACGGCAAAAACTACACGTAGCAGGTACCAGCAAATCAGGAAAGGAGAACTGTGTTACCCAGAAATTAACGCGAGCGACTAGTACTCACATAAACAGCAGACCTCACCTCATCATTGTTTACAAAGATAATTCGATAAGAAGTCGCACTATGAAATGTACCTATGTAAGAACACTTCGATTTGTCGAGAAAGCAAGGCAGCTTCCCAAGGGAAATTAGGAAACGAGATATTGGCGCTGACCACATCTCGACATTGAGTCCGCGGTACCTTGCGACATTTCACGTTTATTTTCAATTATTGGACAGAATTATTTTGTCATGGGATCTAGAATGTTTTTTTGTTTGTTTTGTCTTGTTTATAGTTAAGGGTTATTGGCTTTCCAGGTGTTTGTTTGTGGTAGGTTACACAGTAAATAATGTCTTTGAGTAGCTAAGGTGAATGTTTTTTTTATTCCTTTTTTCCCTTGCATGTTAAATTTTAATTTAAAGTCAAAGTAATTACTGTTAAGTTTCTCTTTTTTTAAGTATTTATTATCTAGTTTATTTCATATGTATATGTGTAGGTATTATTAGCTTCTGGATGAGTATATATTGTATATAAGTTTTCGAAAATAAATAGTTTCATATGTTTTTTTTAATGTGAATTTTGTATCCTAACACAATATTGTCGTATTTAACCCAAAGGTTGACTGGTAGAGAATGCCTTATGGCAATAAGTCCGCCTATGTACCAATATTGTTCATGCACTTTATTTTGATTTAATAACATAACATCACGTCTGTAATCCCCCGAAGGATCAAGCAGGTGTACCCAATGATAGTACACCTACATTTCGCATTTATTTTTCTTCATAAAAACATTGCCCCACACTAGGAAGTTCTCCTGTATCGTTGGTGCGTTTACTAACAATTAAACTCACATACAGAAACAGCCAGACCCGGAACAACTATCTGTAAGCCATACAAATATTTCTTCCGTGTGGGGATCGAAGACGCAGCACGCAGCGCGGTAGTCGATCGCTCAGCCACTGCACCAACCGTGTAGTCTTTTTATTTATGTTTTAGTCCCATGTAATAGGGGGCGAGCCTATTACCATAACTCGTCACAAATCCAGACTCCGAAGCTGCTACCGAAAAAGCTCCTGATGGGAAAACCCAACAACACTCCCGATCTGGGGCTCCCAGCAACTCATGACTCATTAAATATTTATTAATAAATGGTCCCAAGTAAATGTAATGTAAACTTAACTTTAATACCAATTTCGTACGCAAATATTCATTGAATATTTCTGACATTAATGCGAAGATAAAGTCCCAAAATGAAACCACTTCTACATTATTTTCATACTATTTTATTTAATCTTACATTGTGACCGTTTCGTTAATAGAAAAAAAGAGAAAACAGTAATACGGGGCAGACTTAGGTAAAACAAAAAAAAACTCATTTATTTATAAAGGCAATGTTATTATCAAAAGGCTTCCAAATATTCCATTTCGGCTTGTTCTGTTAATCTTTTGAAAGCCAACGTACGTTAGCCGCGAGCCGAGTCACTCGAGGCGAAATACTTAATAATTATCTACAAAAATGTTTACATTACCGCTGAATTAATGTTTGTGCAGAATCTCAGCAATGCCGTAATATAGTGGATTCTTATTATAATCACTGACCGTGATAATGGCCCTGATTCTGTTATGCGCCAAATACGTATATGAAAGAGTAATAAAATTATTGCTTTAAATTATCTTACACCTTGTGGGAACAATACAAAAGTGAGACGAAGGACGAATTTTGATGATAAGCTGTACCTGTGTGCAATGCACCTTTTCCTTGTTAATATCTTGCATTTTTCTACTCCCAGACGTAACCTAGTCTACCTGCCTATAGTATGGCCAACGAGAAGCGATACGAAAGGTCATTAACTTAAAGAACAACTGTGGCGTTGACAATCTAATATTTAGCTCTTTCCATCTTGTGCCTTTGTCGTAATGTCTCGTTCTCCCGGCAAAAACATGACAACGTTAAGACGTGTTCGCCAACATTCGGGCGGCTATTTTAGATGGGGTTTTAGCATGGGTTTGTTTACATTTGGTATCGCTTCTCGTTGGCCGTGCTATACGTACCCATGCTACATCCATAGACGATATAGATGATGATTAACTTGGGCATTTTTTTTTATTATCCTTACTAATATTATAAAAGCGAAAGTGAGTTTGTTTGTTACCTCTTCACGCTTTAATGGCTAAACCGATTGTGATGAATTTTGGTACATAGATAGTTGGGAACCTGGAGACGGACATAGGCTAATTTTTATTTTAAAAAAGTGGGATGTGAGGGAGAAAGAGGGAAGAAAAGGGAAAACTTAGCGATGCTACTACAAATCAATAAGGCGCAAGGAAAACTGTGTTACCCCAAATTTAAAGCGGGCGAAGCCGCGGGCGAAAGCTAGTAAATTATAATTTTATGCCGTTGACGGCAAGTCATAGCGTTCATTTGATTAATATTGACATCTATACTTTTACCAAAGTTCTACAATAAAAAAAAAGAATTCGAAAAAAGAATGCCCGATGGCCAATTGTTTTAAGCCACATTGGAATTCGTATTTGAAAACATTCTTTATTCGATTCAACGTTCCTTCGAATCTACAAAATATTGGCAATCGTGCACATCTTTTATTTTATCGTTTAGAATTCAATAAGACAAGTGACTCACATTGCATATAGCTTCATCGACAATCTGTGCCTACATAAAACTAGTAAAATTACTTTAGATGTTTCATTATGTGATGCTATACTCAAAGTTACCCAACGATATTATCGATATGTATCTCTTAAAGTCAACTTTATGACTTTTAAACATTTTTATTACCCCAACACATACAGCCAAATGAAAGCACATTCTAAGAAACGTCGCATACACTTATCAATTTTATCTGTCAGTGTATATTTCACATAGTATGCGCATAATGCGTTGCATATCATTTATAATGTTGTGTTATCGCCTTTACTGCTAGCATACATCACCAAGTGAAATGTGACGTTGTGGTCCAACTTTAGTTGTTTATCATTTTTATAGCACCCAACAACACCGCATGGAAAACTAAACTACACGTCTAAAAAGTTTTTAGTGCTTGGGTTTATTTTTTAAATTCTACAATAATATAGTACTTTATTATAGAATTTTGTAACAAAATTAAGTTAGAGTGAAAGCTGGGTTTCTTTCTCGTATGGTGTCTCTGACTTGGCTTAGAGTAAGCTATCGCTATCTACGTTAGACCAAATATTGAACCAGCAAAAGGGACACACCTATTCGTAAAGGGAATCCCAAATAGATTGATGGATTAAACTAAATAATGAAGGGGTGAACCCTGTCAATGGTCAACGTCCATCGGCAACCAGAAGACTTAACCGAACCATCTGTTAATTCTCCGTACAAATTGGGGAAGATAACGGTATTAACTACTCCTACAATTTCCTGTGCTCCTGGTACTCTGGGAACTGGACACACAATTTAAAACGAGTTTTATTTTATGATCGGTCGCCTGACATAAATATCTGAAGTGTCGCGGGCAAGCATTTCCCGTAAAACATACAGAAAACATATCTATAAAATAGCTCTAAATAGTTTTAAACTAGAATGTAGTGGGATTTTATTTGTGAGTTGAAAAAGTTCTAGTTTAATCTGTAACGTATTTTTATAAGCATTCAAGTAAAAATGACGGCGAAAAAATTGAAATTCAGTGATAACAAGTAATTATTTAGTTGCAAGTATCATGACTTTACGATGAATAAGTGTCTATGTTTAAAAGGACATTATGTTTTCAATTAAATACTTCTTTAGCTGATAGAGCTCTTAACAAAATATAACTACTTCACACTTTCCACACTTTCAAGATCATTCGCATGATTATTTTAGCTCTAGATATAATCCTACTAATATTAGAAATGCGAATGTTTGTGAGGATGGATGGATGTATGGCTGTAAAGATGTATGGATGTTTGTTACTCTTTACGTCAAAATGCAATTTGACACAGAGATAGATTTCGACATCACACGGGCAAAGCCACGGGCGCCAGCTAGTTGTAAATGAAAAAATACTGGCGACAAAGAAATGGCAATACATTAACCACCTGTTGGTGTCCCTTTAGAATAAAACTTGGTGAAGACTTATTTAATAAAAACATCTTTCGTATTAATTTATTAAGTGAACTTCGTAAGTACTATATTGAGACGATACATGACCTACAGTTATTTTATTCTTGAGTTTTCAAGGTTTACTTAAAACAATAAACGTTTTGTCATTCATACAAAATTAATGGTTATGTAAATAAACGCAACGATAAGTACTTGCAAGTGTCAGAATGCAATATGTTAATTGAAATGTAATTTCCAGAAGCATGATATTAACTGTAATAAACACCTATTTGTATATTAAAGTTATGTCATGCTAATTCACGACTTTTACTCGTGTATTCAGGTAGGCAGAATGAACACAACATAACGAGCTCTACTTAATTATCCTTACAATTAAAATATTATAGAAGCGAAAGTGACTTTATTTGAATGTTAGATACGTTGAAGACGTACCCACCACCTAAATGGCTAAACCGATTTTGATTTTGGTGCAGAAATAGTTAAGACCCTGGAAACGGACATAGGCTATTTATTTTTCTTTCTTTTCTCTAAAAGTGATAAATGAGGGAAAAAGAGGGAAGAAAAGGGAAAACTTAGCTTTGCTATTACAATAAATAAGGCGCAAGGGCAAAAACAACTCACAAACAAATCAGGAATGGGGAACTGTTTTACCCCGAATTTAATGCGAGCGAAGCCGCGGGCAAAAGCTAAGATAAGTTACTGAACTTATAAAATATCACGTCTGTAATGTCCCGAAGTGTTTGGCAGAGAAATACCTAATGGTACACCCACATTTCACCGAGTCCCATGTGATGGGTGCATGCCTATTTCCATCACCCGGGCACAAATCTAGACACGGAGTCTAGACTAGATTGCTACTGACAAATTCCTGATGGAAAAACTCAATAACACTTTGCTTAACCCGGGAATGGAACCCAGGACATCGCTAAGAAGTCACTTGGCCGAGGAGGCAGACACAAAAGCAGATGTTCCTAATGGATCCTTTTTTTATAATGTTACTTAACTTGTCAGTTGTTGTCAAGCTCAAGCCGTGGTTGTAATTTCCTCTAATCCTCAAGGTCCTGGTCTCCAAAAGCCATAAATCATCATTTTGATCCTTCAGTAGATTCAAAATTAACAAACAACTTACACACAAAATCATCACTAAATATACAGAAAGTCTATTTTCTAAAAACAATCCACCAAAAAGAAAAATACGAGTATACATAACAAATCTATTCCAAATTAGAATTTGAAAAGAATCGGAACATTGTAGCTACAAAATATTGCATAATCATCACATATTTTATGCCCGATTCATAAATTAATGTTGTTCCCCCAAATCCGAGGCAGTGGCTTTCACATCACGCGCAAGTCAACAAGGGTTGAAAAGAGGAAAATGTATTTTTTTTTCATCGTACAGGTACTGGCTCAGAACAAAAATGATTTATTATGTTTGAACATCCGTGTAAACGTACTTAATATTGCATTAGCGCTAAGTTGACAACGTTTTAAATGTTTTCGTCGCTCTTAAGTACATTACAATTGTATTTTTTTTTTGTGCTTTTCAACCATAAAGGTAAGAAGATTAAAAAGCCGTGTTAAAATATTATGCATGGTTTCTTTTTTCAGTGAAAATAAACATGTAAATATGGTTGTAAATAAATCGTGTTATTTTAGGTAGTACGAAATTACAAACAAGATTTACTACGACCATATTTTCAGTTCAAAATATATTTTATTATACGCCATATGGCTTCAAATATAATGCTGTGGACACGAGTATGTCCATTTAAAAATTGAGCGGTAAGGCGAGGTCATACAAAACGGTCCTAGAAGCAGACGGGTCGAGGGTTCCGTCTCAATACCATACACGGAAATTGCAAGTGACAATGCGAATATGGACGACGCGTTTTCGTGTCCATTCGGCCTTTGGAAATCTTGATAACAGCTTTAGAAGAGCTTGCGATCGAAATATCGTTCAGAAAATGTGTGCTACATATTTTGTAGTTTATTCAAAAATACTGAAGTTGAATAATTGAAGACTTAAGTCACTTTGCAGGTACAATGTTAAGTATAACGAGTACTTGTGTCTTTAGAATTTCGCATCCTCAAAGAAAGTCGCGAAACTTGTCCTTCATTAAAACAGAACCTTAAATACCAACCAGACGGTAATAACACTAAATTCTAATACAGTTCTAAACGACTATGTATATTGTTGCATAGAAGCCGAACATTAACTAAATATACCGTCATTTCCATGGCTTAAAGGCCTCTTTGCGTCACATCATTATAATAGTTGGGCTTTTACGGTCCTCGGTCCACGGTCCTTGTGGAACTTTTTCGACGCTACGAAGTTGGTACCGACAGATGCCTTTGTTCGCTTTTGTATCTAGCGAAACGCTTTTGAGGGAACAAGGTGGTAGCGGTGTGTTTTGTTTTTAATAAAGGTACCTCTGAAGTCTAGTACATAACTAAGTTTGAATTTTTTATAACATTATAAGTATTTCTTAAGAGGCGAGTGGAAAAACTTGCATTGTTAATGATGTTGAAGAAAAATATCATTCTTTTCAATAGACAATATTCATAACGCAACTACTCATTTTCTCTCTAACTGCTATATCTATTATACCAAACAATTAACCATCCCACGAATCGATAAAAAAATATTAATGATTGGCTAACAACACACAGTAACAAATACAGGAAACAAAATGTTACATAAAGAGGTAAAGTGACGAAAATCCTCCAATTATACGTGTAACGTGCAATACAGCGGGAAAAATGTAGTTTTACCCACAAGTGGAGTGTAACGAAGTGAGGAACGCCTTGAAATTCCACTAATTAATACGGTGTAGAATGCTGAGAACTGAATTAATTGAAGTTTTTTTAGTCTGAATATGGTGCTGCGACGGCCACACACGTAGAGTGGAAATAGAGTAGTTATCACCTTCAATTAGTCCTTACATATTGACCCTAAGCTGTGAATTACGGTGCATTCTTTATTGTTCAACGGTATTGTTAAAGTACTAACATCTTAAAACGTCATTTCAGTAACTATGCAAAAAACAGTAATGTATGTCAGTGACATAATGAATATTAGAGACAAAGACAAAACAAAAGTTGTGTCAAGTAGACCTTAGTCCAGAACACTAAAAAAAAAAACAATTGCAGTTACATAGACATTCTTGGTTCGCCTTGTTTATATAGGGAAAGTATCAGCTACATGTAGACTTTAATGGCGTAAAGAGATTCAAAAGACGTATAGAGCGGATATTGATAATATCTTCATACAAATATTTTGATTTTGATTAGTAACAAGTATTGGATAACGATTTTCTTCTTCTTCTTCGAATTTTGTACAGGCATAGTTGGCACCCTGGAGACGGGCATATATTAATAAAGAAAAGGGGGAGAAAGAGGGAACAAACGGGGAGAAAAAGATACTTTTTTTCGATCATCACGCGGGTTAAAGTTAGCGTTCACCCAAAGTAACTATGCCACGCGGACGAAGTCACGGGCGGAAGCCAGTTCTTAAATATTTGAATTTCTTTGGAGAAGAAAATATAAAAGCTTGGAAACTACATTGAGCCGACAGCCTAATTTAATGTTATGACAACCAGTTCCTCACCTACAAATCAGATGCTTTCTGGCAACTCTGTTCTATAATGTAATCGACTAACATTTTCCATATTGTACTAAACTATTATAATTTTACTTTTCACACAAGAGGCATAAATGTTTTGTCATTAAAGTCACGCATTGTTACCTTGCATAATTACCATACAAAACGGTCCTAGAAGCAGACGGGTCGAGGGTTCCGTCTCAATACCATACACGGAAATTGCAAGTGACAATGCGAATATGGACGACGCGTTTTCGTGTCCATTCGGCCTTTGGAAATCTTGATAACAGCTTTAGAAGAGCTTGCGATCGAAATATCGTTCAGAAAATGTGTGCTACATATTTTGTAGTTTATTCAAAAATACTGAAGTTGAATAATTGAAGACTTAAGTCACTTTGCAGGTACAATGTTAAGTATAACGAGTACTTGTGTCTTTAGAATTTCGCATCCTCAAAGAAAGTCGCGAAACTTGTCCTTCATTAAAACAGAACCTTAAATACCAACCAGACGGTAATAACACTAAATTCTAATACAGTTCTAAACGACTATGTATATTGTTGCATAGAAGCCGAACATTAACTAAATATACCGTCATTTCCATGGCTTAAAGGCCTCTTTGCGTCACATCATTATAATAGTTGGGCTTTTACGGTCCTCGGTCCACGGTCCTTGTGGAACTTTTTCGACGCTACGAAGTTGGTACCGACAGATGCCTTTGTTCGCTTTTGTATCTAGCGAAACGCTTTTGAGGGAACAAGGTGGTAGCGGTGTGTTTTGTTTTTAATAAAGGTACCTCTGAAGTCTAGTACATAACTAAGTTTGAATTTTTTATAACATTATAAGTATTTCTTAAGAGGCGAGTGGAAAAACTTGCATTGTTAATGATGTTGAAGAAAAATATCATTCTTTTCAATAGACAATATTCATAACGCAACTACTCATTTTCTCTCTAACTGCTATATCTATTATACCAAACAATTAACCATCCCACGAATCGATAAAAAAATATTAATGATTGGCTAACAACACACAGTAACAAATACAGGAAACAAAATGTTACATAAAGAGGTAAAGTGACGAAAATCCTCCAATTATACGTGTAACGTGCAATACAGCGGGAAAAATGTAGTTTTACCCACAAGTGGAGTGTAACGAAGTGAGGAACGCCTTGAAATTCCACTAATTAATACGGTGTAGAATGCTGAGAACTGAATTAATTGAAGTTTTTTTAGTCTGAATATGGTGCTGCGACGGCCACACACGTAGAGTGGAAATAGAGTAGTTATCACCTTCAATTAGTCCTTACATATTGACCCTAAGCTGTGAATTACGGTGCATTCTTTATTGTTCAACGGTATTGTTAAAGTACTAACATCTTAAAACGTCATTTCAGTAACTATGCAAAAAACAGTAATGTATGTCAGTGACATAATGAATATTAGAGACAAAGACAAAACAAAAGTTGTGTCAAGTAGACCTTAGTCCAGAACACTAAAAAAAAAAACAATTGCAGTTACATAGACATTCTTGGTTCGCCTTGTTTATATAGGGAAAGTATCAGCTACATGTAGACTTTAATGGCGTAAAGAGATTCAAAAGACGTATAGAGCGGATATTGATAATATCTTCATACAAATATTTTGATTTTGATTAGTAACAAGTATTGGATAACGATTTTCTTCTTCTTCTTCGAATTTTGTACAGGCATAGTTGGCACCCTGGAGACGGGCATATATTAATAAAGAAAAGGGGGAGAAAGAGGGAACAAACGGGGAGAAAAAGATACTTTTTTTCGATCATCACGCGGGTTAAAGTTAGCGTTCACCCAAAGTAACTATGCCACGCGGACGAAGTCACGGGCGGAAGCCAGTTCTTAAATATTTGAATTTCTTTGGAGAAGAAAATATAAAAGCTTGGAAACTACATTGAGCCGACAGCCTAATTTAATGTTATGACAACCAGTTCCTCACCTACAAATCAGATGCTTTCTGGCAACTCTGTTCTATAATGTAATCGACTAACATTTTCCATATTGTACTAAACTATTATAATTTTACTTTTCACACAAGAGGCATAAATGTTTTGTCATTAAAGTCACGCATTGTTACCTTGCATAATTACCACTTTTAAACATTCTATATACAGCACATAGGTCGTAATAGCTAAACAAAAAAATATATTTGCATAAAAAATAAATACTAGCTTTAGAATAAAGAAACGTTAAAAATTTGGAGAAAGTGAACTGTTCTTAGTACGTAATCATGGATGTGACAAACTCGTACGCAAATGTCATTATGTTCTTTAACGGAATGACGAGACGTAAGTGAACGCTTTCACCCATAGACGATGACATTTAAAGAAAACAAACTTAGCTTGCGCTGCGATACCATAATTTTAAGCGACAGCTTTTATAAGATCCATTTTGATCGTCTGATTTATTGCATTTATTTGTTATAATTCTTGTGTGAAGGCGAGTTCAAATACTGCAAAAGATAAAAAGACTTATAGCTCGGTATATTATGAAATGTTAACTTTAGTTACAAAGGGTTTGACCTAAGTGTGTGAACTTTCACAGTGAAGGTATGGTCAACTAATCGTGAAATAATACCATAGATTCTTTCAAGATGCAACGTGTACTGAATGTCTACTATGGTCACAAATATTGGAATTTTAAAAAGTAAAAGTGTCACTTACGAAACTCGCTCTATTCGAAGAATGAGAACAATTTATGTATTACACAAATCAGTGTAGGTAATATAATAAAACTTAATGTGTAAAGACCGTTGTGAATGTTCTCATAAAAAAAAATTGTTAAGAAACTTTATAAAACAGTCAAGTATAATGTTTGGTAGAAAAAGAATAGATATTATTTCAAAACTTAGTCGCGGTGGCGTAAAAGACAAAACAAATTCTGATTATCAATGCTTAGCTATTAAATCAATTGCATAAAACTTTGCAGAAGTAAAGTAAAATAAATAATAACGTTGACACCGAATAGATTTCTTAACTTAATAATAATGAAGCATCTCTAGTTTACATATTTAGATTATTATGTTAAGAATCAGAGCGAACACATATATGATGTTTTATTTATGAATTCGCGAAATTTTCTAAACTTGTGCGTGCATTGTTTTATGTAATGAATAGGTATCATACAAATAGCTAAATTCTAACCAAACATAGTTCTAATTTCATAACTAAATCTTGCTTAACGAGACGCAGAGGTAAAAATGCCCAGAAGTAAAGTATTTCGGCAAATTATACATGAAAATATTCCTCAAAATCGTGTAATTAATATTCAGAGGACATAGTGGGTCAATGTCTAAGAGACATGGGTGACGAATCACCAAGCTGACCTCTTTTATCTTGCGTACAGTGTAGTGATCATGTACCCATTTACGCACGACCACAAACTGAGTCCTTGTTCAAATTTGATGGACCTTACTGATGTTGAATTGAGGTTTGCTCACTGAGATGCATCATCGCAATAACCACGTGCCTTTTTGACTACGTTTGTTTTTTATTGTTGTTAACATTTTCTCAGACAACTGTTGTACTGAGCTAGACAATTATAGGATTATGGTTACCCAAGCTTTTAGACCAATATTATAATTTTCAGAACTAACAATATGGATATATATTGTTTTTATGTAACCAGAAAAAAAAAACGATGTGAAAAAAGGCTAGTGGTTTTTATGGCAATTATTAATTTCAAACAACAACCTTTTTTGCCAATTCTTTTTTTTTTGTCGACCATATTATCATAATGATTATGTATTATAAAATAGCGATCGAATGCTAACATTTGAAAGTTCTTAATTGACAGACTTTGACAAGGTGTCTAATATTTTTTATCATATCAGACATTTAGTGAAATCGTAATCGTTGCGGTTTTTGTAACATGTTACATGATGCGGTTGACAAGTTGCACGCACGTTGTGGGAATAGATTCGCTGATAAGAATTACTCATTCTTATGTGTAGCAATTTCAGTGTGACTTAAATATCGTCAGAACGACGTAAATTGTAGTCTTTGTAGTGACTTATAAACGCCGATTTTATACACAAGGTGTACCTAAGCATTCCCTTTATAAACCCGTCAACGAAACATTATTTTACGGCTCGTTTGACGCAGTGGCTGAGCAATTAACTGCCGCACTGGATGTCGCGGGTTCGATTCTCGCACGGAACAAATATTTGTATGGCTTAGAAATAGTTGTTTCCCGTCTGGCTGTTTTATTATGTGAATTTAAATGTTTGTAAACGCAGCCACGATACAGGAGTAATCCCTAGTGTGGGGCAAAGTTTTAAAAAAATAATGGACGTCAAATTAAGTAACTCTACACAAAATATGTTGCTGGTAACCAACTTATTTTGTGGTGGATAACCATTTTTACGGACCTAATGTAACGCAAAAAAAATATGAAGCTGATGGTTGCTCTGAATAGTGCAGAAGTCATGGAGGTATGTTTTTTTGCGGATGGGAAATCATCAAATAACTTCCCCCGCTCTGGGTGAAGCGGGGGGGAGTGTCAGACTTGCACTGACTTGAATCCACCCATGTTCCTTCTTTTGACCTTTATTTTCCGAGGCCACAGTACCTCTTTCGAACAACCCGCTATTCATGGAGGTCATTGGAGGTATTTTAAGTAAGTTTATAACAAATATGGGTCAGTTACTGATTCGGATCTCTGTTCAATGGATGGGTGTAAATAAATATTTGAGCATTTCTTAACAACGACATGCTCAAAAATTCAAAGAATAGCTTGAGCCTAGACAGAAAAAACTCTAAGAAGAACATTAACATTGAATGTAAATACGAATCTACATGGAATTTAAATAAAGCCTATCTAAAAATACTAAAGCTCAAAAACGTGCCTAAGCTTCCAAGAATTTCTAATTCTCCGTACCCAATCATTTCCAAAGCTGGTATTTCAAAAAAACAATAAGATAAACCACTGTCCATTATATACGTTAATATTCGGACCACGTATCTCTGGCACGAATGGTATATGTTGGGTACGAATCGCGTGAAACCGCTGTTTCGACATGTTTGACTCATTCATTTTACACTTTGCTGGTTATAAACTGTATATTAAAAAGGCTGGTATCACTATACATTTGTCGACACGTTTGGCGCAGTGGCTGAGCGATCGACTGCTGCGCTGCGGGTTGCGGGTTCGATTCCTTCCTTCCATGAAACAAATACTTGTATGACCTATAGATGTTGTTCCGGGTCTGGCTGTTTGTGTATGTGAGTTTAAATGTTTGTAAACGCACCCACGATACAGGAGAAATCCTAGTGTGGGGCAAGGTTAAAAAAAAAGTGGGACATTTCTCTTTTGTTAAAGAAAGTGTAAGTAAGTTGGCTCAAAACTAAGCTTGACATAATTGTTACATACGCTTTAGTAGGTTGTAAGTTAATGATGTTAGCGCGGTCAGTTTCTCTTTTGTTTATCCATCAAATTACTGTTACTATAGAGCTACTGACGGCATTTTTTTTGTATATAAAAATAAAAATCTTTTATTTACAGACTACATTAGCCTACATTGTGTTATTATTATCATTAAAGCCTATGTTAGTATTTATAGGAAAAATAAATAGTGTTACCAAACTCAGACCTGGGTAGATTCACCAAGGCATGTAGCTTGACAAACCTACCCCAGGTATATTCCGGCAGCATTTTATTTCTACTTCATAATGTGAACGAGATAAAAAAACTATGCAAGGATCCTTGCAGGTGGCGTTCTATGGTTTCTGCCTAGCCTCTGGGAAAAAGCAGTGAGGTTCTGCATATATTGTTGAAAGAGCTCTGAAAATGAGAAATAGGTCTAAGGGTATCTTACCTGCGGGAGATGCTCTGGGCGCCGGGAGCTGCGAGAGGATTTCCGGACACCGTAGACTCACGATTGTGGGTGGTGGTGAGCAATGGGTAGCTCACCGTCTAGTGTCAACAGCCCGTGTCGACAGCTCGTTCGTGTTTTACGCGTGTCTCAAAACGCGGGTTGATTCGAAAGAGAAATCGCGGCCCCGGAAAATAAATGACAAAATAAGGAACATGGTGAGAATAAGTCTTCTATTCCGCCTAGAGCAGAAGGTGTCATTTGATAATTTCCCAATTTTCGTTTCTTTTCCCAATAAACCAATAATACATAGGCACCTCGTACTTTAACTTCAGCAAAAGAATGCCAAACAGGTCAAGCAACACCATAAGTACACTTTTCACGCTAGACCAGCTAATCAGTTCATAAAACACTGAAACAGTGTTGCCACAGCAGATAATTACATTCCAACTTGCGTTTTTTATGTTCCAATTTAATATTCTGGAACAAAAAATGGAAAAGCTAACCTTCACGGCGTCTTATAATGACCGATAGTCTGATTACACTCTTTAGTCTATGATTACAGGCCAAAACGGAAAGGGAAGTGACGGATGTTAGTAGGTAATTCTTTTCAAGGTGTCCGATTACATAAATTAGTGAAAATATTTCCTTTGTGTTCTTTTGATACAGGCATTATTTTTGTCCTTCGGCAGTTTCGGATTTGTGATGTTCGGGAATTTTCATTTATATAAAATGGAGGCCTTTAATACGGTCTGAGCCGATTATGAGGCAACTGTGCCAAAAGGATTAAGGTTTTATACGAAAATGAACGTAATTCATTTTTTTGTTGTATAGGTACGGTAGGCATTTCGTTCACGAAGCCTACATCAAGAACAAGCCAAGTACAACTATTTTAATTGTTTACTTAACAAAGCTACCATTCCCATAAAATAATAAAGTATGCCATAGAACAAATACAATTAAATGAAACCGAAACCCACGGTGTCATCATTTCGACACCTCTGGGCTCAAAGGTCGTAAAGGACGTTTTAGCGAAAATGACTTTTTGATGCAGTTTTACTCAGTTTTAAATTCTCTATCGATGTGTATATTCCGTTTAACGAAATTCGCAAAAAAAATGCCTTTACGACCCACATAATTTGAGACGTTAAACAAAATGTTTCGTTAAAATATGGAAGTAAATAACACTCAGTTACCAGAGCGAACTCATTTTGGTAGTAAAGCAAAATAAAAAACAATTTTTGGGGTTAAAATACATTAAAAATGTCAATTGTCCTTTAACCCCTTAGGTAGTTAATATAAGTCATTTTAAAAATTTGGATGTAAAGGACATCGTCTTTGCAAATTGTCCTTTACACCCTTACAAGTTAAAATAAAGGAACATAATGTGTCCTTTACTACCTAGTTTCTTTTCAATTATGTGCTTCCACTAAGGGCGTATTATAAATTTAAGTGAGAAATTGTCCCATACATCCTAGAATATTCAGATAACAAAGAATTTAATTTCAACCTACTAACTTAAAATTAAACAAAACTATTAACTCACGATCTCGTAAAATGTAGGTAGGTATTAATAAACCGATTATCATCAAAATTACAAGGATTTTTAAAGTTTTGGTATCTTCTTCAACCCCTACCTTATTAAAATGATTCTAATACATGTGTATTCAACATACAATAAATAATAACACATACATGGCTCATGAGGGTGCTAGAGTTGTATAAAGTTAACGCAACTCTACGCACCCTGATCTTGTGTATGAGGCAATGGAGTACAGTTCTTGGCTATCCAGGATGTCGGCAGATTCAGAGAAATAGGGAACTGATAAGGATAGAGCGAGCGAGCGAATCCAGGGTGATAGTTTGAGTCCACTTTGGTTCTGCTTAGCCTTGAATCCTCTAAACACATTGTGGTCATTTTATATCTTACCTTCTTTACATGGATGACAAGAAACTCTTTGCCCCCATCGATTTGCAGCTGATGGAGCTACTGAAGGTAGGTAACTGAAACTTTCAGTAGCGCCATCAGGATGGAATTTGGTGTAGACAAATATGCGGTCATGCATGTAAAGCGACGGGAAATTGTGGAATCTGTGGGAACCCAGCTCTCAGATTCCATAAACCTTAGATCCCTTTCAGCAACCAAAACCTACGAGTATTTGGGAATGTCGGAAGCGCTGGGCATCAATGTTGCTAACGCAGCGTTGCTGAAGCAATCTTTGAAGGAGCGCTTCTTTGGCCGCCTGAGAAAAGTATTTAATAGTTTTTTATCAGGCGGAAACAAGGTGCGTGCTTTCAACGGTTGGGACATGCCGGTTTTGAAGTACTCCTTCGGCATACTCAAATGGACTCAAACAGAACTGGACGCCCTGGATAGGAAGGTCCGTACATTGTTAACGGCATTTCGTATGCATCACCCACGTTCTTCGGTTATGAGACTGTCCCGCGGAGTTGTGGAGGTCGAGGCTTTTTAAATACCAAGACTCCACAATCGCGAGATATGCAGTCTCAGGGAATATTTCATAGAAACCGACGTGGGCATGCATCGTGTCATGTGGTTGCAGTGGACAAAGGCCTCACCCCGCTCTCCTTGGCTAAAGAGAACAGGCGCATATCTGTAGTGCTTGACACTAATGACCGCAAGGAGGTATGCACAGTAAAGAGCTTCACGGACGCTTTTTCCGGGGCTTACATTGACCTGATGTAGATCAATTAGCGTCCGTAGCCTGGCTACGTTTCGGGGATCTCTTTAGAGAAACCGAAGGTTTTGTCTGTGCAATTATGGATGAAGTTATGATGACAAATAACTACTGGAGATTTATTGTGAAGGACGACACGGTTGACAAATGTCGGGCATGCCACCGTCCGGGTGAATCAATTCGACACATTATCTCCGGTTGTTCTCGTCTAGCTAACGGAGAGCACTTACACACTTACACAACCTTGTAGCCAGAATAATCCATCAGCAACTTGCTTTAAAATATAACCTTGTGGAATCGGAAGTGCCGTACTACAGGTATGAGCCCGACCCAGTTCTCGAATATGGCAATATCACATCATACTGGGATCGATCCATTATCACTGACAGGACTATTGTTGCCAACAAGCCTGATATAGTGGTGGTAGATCGATCAGAGCGGCGCGCAATGATTGTTGACATAACAGTCCCGCATGATGAGAACCTCGTGAAAGCCGAGATAGATAAGCAAATCAAGTATATTGACTTGGCTCGCGAGGTTGTCGACATGTGGGATGTGGACTCAGCGATCATTGTGCCGATAGTCGTATCTGCCAATGGCTTAATTGCTAAGAGCCTCGACTAATACCTGAGGAGGCTCTCATTAGCAGTTGGATCAAGGGTTTGATACAGAACGCGGTACTCCTGGATACGGCTCGTATTGTTAGGAGGTTGCTTTCTCTCGAACCCTGACCGCCGGTAGCTTGGATCCTGTCCCCGATACCGGTGGTCTACTAATTCTATTATTTTTTTTTATTAAGAAATATTTAATAATGGAATTGTATGTAAAAAAATGAACATAAATAATATAATAAATACATACAATTACGTGATCCATTTAATTATTAAGTTTAATCATCAATTAATCCTTTTAGAATACCTTAGCGGGTGATCGTTTAGAACCTAAAAAATATTGCACTTGTCCATTATTTCCTTACTTTGGTTAATTTTGCACAGTAAAGTAGATTTACGCCCTAAACTAAAATCATAAGATGAAAATTTTAGGGGGGTAAAGGACATTTATTTCTAAATTTGTGGTCGTAAAGGAAATCTATCTCGATAAATAAAGCATTAGGGTAAAATTGTAATACTGCCCAAGAAAGTACTATGAATTCTAAGCACTTTCCCAAAGTTTCATTTAAATAGCTCAAGAAACAAAAAAGTTAGAGTAAAAATACAATTTTTTTTTTCGTTTTTTGCTTCTCCTGAAAAGTTGCATTTTGTCCTTTACGACCTTTGAGCCCAGAGGTGTCGATTTGTAAATTGAAGTTTGTTCTTTGTGTTATATATATAAACAAATATATTATAGATAAATCACTACTGTAATCACTATTTATTTAATTTTTCGTTCTTTCATACAGCACATAATAATTTACGCACCGCGCACTCCAGCCCCGCCCATCGCTTGTCGTCTTATCGTTCAATTCGAACGTTTCGTCAACGGTTTCCTAAGGCGCACGCGCCACACGTATCAGTTCACGCTTCCGTGACTACCCTCAATTACCTCTAAAACTTAATCGTTGCAAAAGAAAAAAAAAACACTCGAAAGTCAATGCCAAGATAGAAATTTGGAACTACACTCTAGTAATTCCAGACAATCAATATTTCGCAAATTATTTAGGTACTAGTAAATTGTATCGTAAAAACGTAACGACTGGTTATCACGTGCGAGTGATTGACGCCTACATAAAACAATTATGATGGAAAATAAGGTTAATGATTGCCGAACCTTACGTCGAAATACCACTCGTGTTGCAAATTCAACAGACCATACATTTTCTGTGCAAGAGAATGAAAAAATATTTTTCAGGAAAATTCTTAACAAGAAACTCTCCAAATAACAAAAGCAAAGCTCTTCCTAAGAGACAACACAATAAGAAAGCTCGTTCAAAATGGGCCATCATTCTATAAATACGTACTAATCATCTATCAATTGGCGAATTTATGAAGGCTTCGTAGTCATTCATAACGACCATTCAATTTCCTTTTCAGCTTGAATGTACTCGGGAAACTGGAGCATTTCCCTTCGCCACGGGCTCCCAATCAAGCATTGAATATATACGTAGGTATATGTAATCACAATTGACGTGAATATTAAGAGGACTTTATTGTTAATCGGACTTCCGATTTCTTTATTAGTGATTTCATCCGCGGACGTATAATGACGTACGGGATCATTATTTTATTGAAAAGAATGTTGAGTGAGATTGATTGGTTTGGTATTGAGAATGGGGTATTGATCGTGTACATTGTGACGCATGTATGTTGAAGATCTGGTGATGATATGCTACAAATTGATGACTTGTCAGATTTTTGGTGGTTTCGACCGCAACTTTCTGTATTTACCGATCTAAGAAACATATATGCCTTTAATGCTTAATTAATTCATATATACCTCACGTCTTTCATACGAGGGTTATACGAAAAGTAGTACAATAGGCTGCAACGATGACGAGGATGGTCTTTTTGAAAGAAAAATCTGGTCTTCCAGCGCATTTTCTCCCAGCGTTCATGTTCAGTTTAGTCAACATTTTCTAAACAAAAATCAAACCCATAGCTAGCAAACATAATCAACTAAACTATATTAAAAGCAATTAAAAACCCCACAACTACCAACTACAAACAACTTTAATTCTTTTAGAAAGAGTGACGATAATTACTCGAAATGTCTCACGAAGGTAAAAAGGGAACACGGGTATTTTCTGCACAATCTATTTGTCTAACTTTGTAAGGGGTGAGTGGAGTTTAGACGCTGCTTACCGGAACACAGCTCGTTAAGACCCGGTTTACTACAGCCGAGTTCACATTGGTCTAGAAAAATGTTGAAGAACATAGGTCTGGGAGTCATAAATTGTTAAACAGCTGGTAATCTTAACTTGTGAAAACAAAACACTGTTTTGTAACAGCTTCCACGGATACCCAAGTCGAGAGAAGAAAGTCATGAACTCAAAAATATATGCGCCGACAGTAATTTGTTTATGTCATTAAACTTCTAGGCGCTCATCATCCTCTCGTGGTCTCATGTTAGTTAGGGTCGGCGCAATACGTTTTTTTTCTTCCATTCTCCCTGTTACCCATCATTTTCTCATTTTTAGGGATTAGTACGTCAAAAGGAAACACGGAACCCTTTTAAGATCACTTTGCTGTCCGTCTTTCAGCCAAGACCGTCTATTTTAAGAACGCGTGGAGGTATCGATATTAATTTTAAACCATATACTCAAATCTGTGGTCCCTTGGAGCTTTGATACCCTCTAAGTCTACACAATCAAAAGGTATTTCGGACTTGCCTGGTTTTTTTTCTTTCATATCATTCCTAACACAATCCATCCATCGTTTTCTTAGCTTTCCTCTTCCTTTGCAGCCACCAACATTAAAGCATTTTGAGGCACCCCTTCATGTATAATATTGGATTCCAAATTAATCCTATTAGTTTTAAAAGTAGGTTTAGGTTTTTTTTCGGATAGGAAATCATCAAATAACTTCCCCGCTTTGTGAAGCAGTGTCAGACTTGTACTGACTAAAACCCACCCACGTTCCTTATTTTGGCTTTTATGTTCCGGGGCTGCAGTATCTCTTTCAAACAACCCACAACCCCGGCAGGCGGTGGCCCTGACATGCCCCTCTACTTTAATTGACCCGAGGTTTAAATGATGATTTAGATACACCAAACTTTTTACTCCATCTCCGTCAAATAACAGATGAATAACGTGTCAAACTGAGAAAATATTTAGTAAACAAGCGTCACTCGATTATTATCTTTACGTGAAGTTATGCGGATCGGAATGATAGTAAGCTTGACTTTAAAATCGTTCCACAGCCGATTAATTCTCATAATCGGATAATCGTTTATATACAAACATGTGGAACCACTTTCACTTTGAATGTTCTTTTTGATGACTTTAATATTTAAATGATGAACAACGACATGCTGCTTAACCAATCAATCAAATGGAAACGTGGAGTACCTACAAAATTGAGACATAAATGATAGATGGGACGATTGAAAATTCTTTGACCAGTGTGCATGTAGCTTGTGAAACATGCAAGTATCCTTAGGTCGGCGCGAGATGGCGCTGCAAGCGGATCCCGAGATTGCCCGCCCGGAGGTGAAGATCTCTTTATTAATGCACGCCCGTACCCAACGCCGGCGACCTAACCAACTTTGAGAAAACTATCTCCAGTCTTTAGACGCGTCTCGCATCCTCTCATTTCATCCACGTTAAACAAGTAACAGTTTATTGCCAGACGAGAAATTCTCAACGAGAAATACCTTTTTCAACCAAACTAGACAATTTTGCAAGTTGTCCGAAGAAAATTACACGGTGCGCGTCGAAAGCGTTCGTCCGGCGATGTTAACTCAAATAGTGTCATTAACGAAATACAGTTTCCTCTATGAATACATTAGGAAAGCTTTCGTACATTGTATACTGGACTTGAACGTGTGCGATAACGTAAATTTGAATAACAAACTTGTTGTGTTCATCGTTAGCTAAAATTGTGCAGGTATGTAAATGCGAGGTGTTATGTGTACTCGTTGAGTGATGTGCTTATGATAAATCCGGTGCGGACGCCTCCGGGCGGAGAACAATGGCTTCCTTCCCTGTGCGGCGAGAAAGTGAGGCGTTGTGTTCCCCTCACTAGATAAATAACATTATCTTCTCGGAGCATCGCCACTTTACATGCGCATACGCTACTAACGTCACATTACTGCGAGAGTTAAGTACTTTATCACCGCAACAACACTTATTGATGTTCTTTTTGTGTTATAATGAGGAACATCAAATTGTATAAAATACAACAGTCATAAAGAACGCTGCAAATTGGATCGATATCATCTCTGATGTGCGATAATACTGTTTAGGAAAAAATAAACAGTTGTAACGACGACAGAAAATGCAATCAAGTTCTTTTAAAAACAAAATGAATTCTTAGAATAATGTAATTTAAACAAAACCAGCTATTGTTTACTTCCTCTATTCAGTTTTCACTCTTATAATTACACAGACGCAATTCTAAGTGTTAATTGCATTGCTAAGAGAAAATAAACATTGAATAAGCAAAGACAACTCATTTACAAGCGGTTATTACTGGAGCGCGCTATGAGCGAAAATTAGTACTTACTACTGCTGTAGAAAATAGCATGGTCTGAACTCCATGGTCCTTTCGTACTTGCCTAGTCAGGTACTTATCACAATCATAACCTTACCAAATTCGGTGTGGCCTGTTGCGTACATTATGGAAAAAGAAAAATATAAAAGGCGACAAAAATGTTTCAAACATCTTGCACAACAAATCTGCGTTGTCAAAGCGCACACTTTACGAAACTTGTCGTGATCGCTTCACCACAACTTTCCGCGTCGAGTAATTTTATTATTTATACGCGCCCACTTAAAGGCTGATATTTCAAATGCTTATTACATGCTGCCTTAGTACATACGTGACGAAGCTAAGCTTGATATGGCACCGCCTTATTCTAGCCGTTTTCGTCACAGCTATAACTTAGAAAGTTTCTACTTCTAGAGTCTTAATCTAGCTTTGCGGTGTCAACAAAATAAATCAACCTGAAGCGAACCACAGACTCTTAATAAGTGTCTGCAAAGCAATAATGAAAAGCTCAATATAGAATAGCAAGAAATAAAACCACCAAGATAGTAACCTATTTAAGGTAACGAGGTCATAAAATTTAACTGTTATAGTTAATTCCTGACCATAAAATTCGTGGGCGGTTTATCAAGTGAAATTGACTTTATAATTTTCCCTATTATCAGTTTTTACTCCCACAAAGAGGTTACGGCAAAATTCTGCCGGTAAACTTGAGACCTGTCGCTTACTATAAACTTGCCTTTTACCAAAGTCGAGGTGAGTTTGGATTATAAGTTGGTTGTTTGGACAGCGCGCTTTACACTTCGCGTCCGTAAGGCGGTGGTCACGAATAGGCTTTAAGAAAAATGTTAATGGATGCTGCATTAGGGTTTTTTTGGGTATAGGCACAGCTTCATGGTATGTCTATCTGGTATTGAACGAGGCCGTGGGCTCTCGGTCAGCTCGCCGCAAACTGGTTTCGTTCATTATCAAAAGTCAATAACTTTCCGATGCATTCCGAGTCATGGCCAAGTATCCGTTCGATAACGTAATAAGTAAATGCGGTGTTATCAACCTTTGTCGAGTGCAGAAAGCGGTGTTGTCAAATCTGTAGATGACGACGATATCTTTATAAGGTTTTACTTTCTTTCGAGAAAGTTTCACTCAAAGCATTTATGTTGATCCTTGACACAATAACACGAAATTTCTCTTTAAATTCGTAAATGGGAAAAATATTTTTGTGTTTCGTTGCTAAAGTACACTTATTTTAATATCAGGGATGGCCTAATCCGTAAGTTAACTCTACTCGACTAATTAGTAAAATACGTACCCGTTTATTTTAGTCCATAACTCATTTGTGCAATTAGCAAGATAAAGCCCATTCTGAGAGCTTACCGCATACGGTAAATCCGAGTATCCGAGTGCAATAATTTCTAACAAAACGTACGTACGGGTCCGGCCGGAATGTTTTACATTATAAAACCCAAACTAAAACGAATAGTTTAACTTTCATTTCCAGAAATAATGTGGTCGAGTTTAAAGTACTGTGGAATTGAATTTACTATGAAATAAATTATAGTAGATTATCATTTAGAATTAGAGCATATAAAGTTCATTCAAAGACGTAATTAAGTTTTCCATATGTCGCAATGGTAATTAACGATTGTTTTATTTAACTTTACGACCGTTTAGAACTCTTAACTATCTCTATAATCCAAGGTTTTCTTGCGCCTAAGTACGAAAGTACTTAAGTAATAAAGTTTTCACAACAAATGATTTATTTGACACGTTTATGGAGTGTAAAGGTATTAAAACTACTGTTATCGTATAT
Source organism: Ochropleura leucogaster (assembly GCA_958449745.1). NCBI lineage: Eukaryota > Metazoa > Arthropoda > Insecta > Lepidoptera > Noctuidae > Ochropleura > Ochropleura leucogaster. The sequence continues at coordinate 13,503,864 of OY288206.1, read as the reverse complement.
TTAATTACAATTGCCAAAGGTGTTGACCTTTTGATTAAACTTAAATGTAGGTAGTAATGGGGTTTTATGGATCAACTTTTGTTTGTATTGCTTATACCCCTAAGCAATTATGTGCATGCTCTATGATACTTGAGTTATATTTATGACATCACGCCAGTAAACCCCGACGGGTAAGGCTGAGGTGAACACCCACATTTCCCTAGTTATTTTAATCCCAAGTTGTGGATGTGTAAGTTTAAAAAAAAAAGTTGCACCTATTACAGAAAAAAATAGAGGGATTCATTTGCTTTGGTATGAACTTGTAATGAGGAGGATGAAGCGTGTGTATGTACTAAAGGAGTGACATATCTGAATGTTGACGAATGTCGAGGGAGAAGAAGGAAGAAGGAAAAGATGGATGGATTGTGTAAAGAATGATGTAAAGGAGAAAGGAGTAAATGAAGCCGTGACGTCTGACAGGATGGAAGAAGAAAACGTGTTGCGCAGACTACAAATAGAAAAGGACAAGGGCAGGAAAATTATGGTGATGATATTGTAACAGTCAATGGGACTTTACAATGCATTATGAAATACTTCGATATTTCTTCTAATAGATATTTCTCAGCCTCAGAGTCTGGATTTATGCCCGATTGATGGCAATAGGCTCACCCCCTATTACATGAGATTTAAATATAACTGGCAAAATGTGGATTCACTATTAGGTACACCTCTGTCTTACCCATGTTCGTTTTTAGAAGAATTAAAAACTATCCTACTTTCCTATCCTACTATCCTATCCTACTATCCTATCCTACTATCCTATCCTACTGTCCTATCCTACTATCCTATCCTACTATCCTATCCTACTATCCTATGCTACTATCCTATCCTACTATCCTATCCTACTATCCTATCCTACTATCCTATCCTACTATCCTATCCTACTATCCTATCCTACTATCCTATCCTACTATCCTATCCTACTATCCTATCCTACTATCCTATCCTACTATCCTATCCTACTATCCTATCCTACTATCCTATCCTACTATCCTATCCTACTATCCTATCCTACTATCCTATCCTACTATCCTATCCTACTATCCTATCCTACTATCCTATCCTACTATCCTATCCTACTATCCTATTCTACTATTCTATCCTACTATTCTATCCTACTATCCTATCCTACTATCCTATCCTACTATCCTATCCTACTATCCTATCCTATCCTACTATCCTATCCTACTATCCTATCCTACTATGCTATCCTACTATCCTATCCTACTATCCTATCCTACTATCCTATCCTACTATCCTACTATCCTATCCTACTATCCTATCCTACTATCCTATCCTACTATCCTATCCTACTATCCTATCCTACTATCCTATCCTACTATCCTATCCTACTATCCTATCCTACTATCCTATCCTACTATCCTATCCTACTATCCTATCCTACTATCATATCCTACTATCCTATTCTACTATCCTATCCCACTATCCTATTCTACTATCCTATCCTACTATAATATCCCGCCCTACTTATATTATTGGTAGTATTTCCCAGCACAAACTAGGTTATGAAAGTCAGATAGGCAGTCGGTCCATGTAAAATACTTGTATTCAGCTGCATCCGGTTAGACTAAAAGCCGACCCCAACATGGTTGAGAAAAGGCTAGGCAGATGACAATGTTTCTTTTAAATTCTTGTTTAGCGTTATTAAACAGCCAATTCAAAATTGTTTTCTTTCGACTTATGCGCATTGCGATAAAATATTTAAATTACCAATGGAAGCAGGAAAAAGTATGTTCTGTGAATTTAATGAGCATAATTACATTTTTATTACAGCAAGTTGCCCACAGAAGATATTGATTTCACATAGTAATACGATGTTGCTTACAACTGCAGCTTTCTCTCAAGATGAAGTATACACTGTTATTATCGGAAGCCAAATTGTTTATTAGAAAATTATATGGTACGTTTTCTATGATTTATTTGATGAGGCTGTTATTTGAGAATTGACAAAGTGATGAATATGATGCAATCAATATAATAGATATCGCTATTAGAGAAAAGACCGCCATTGTAACCATAGTTTTGGCATTTTTTTGTAAAACAGTTTTGTTTCAATATTGGTGTGCAATAAAGTATATTATTCTATTCTAATATACGTTAATATTTTACCGTACAAAATCAACCCTCTATGTCTTTTATAGCTCCCATTTCGATACCTCAACGAGTTCCTGAGATATAAGATCTTGACAGAAAAACAAAGTGATCTTATATGGATTCTGTTTTTGCCTTTTAAGGTACGAAATCTTAAAGAAACACTATGTTTACACCTCGCGCTCGTGCTGTATGTACCTACATATATGTTATTCATAAATACCATCATTCCAACTCAACTAAAATAAACTTTCTATACATAACATTTCTTAACAGCCTTAAAACCACCTTCCAATCTAAAACCACACGATCAAATCAGCATAAATCCTTGTTTACGGCACATACGGAACCCGACGCAGTAATCTGATGCAATCAAAGTTTACAAAGTCGAATTGTAAAGTAACACCCGGCTTAGAGACAAAACAGTTTCCTGATTAATCCTGTAAACAAACGTATTTACACACGGTGCACACGGAAAACCGGATAGGTAAAGGTTTTTGCACAGTGAATGCATTTGTGGATTCATTTTTAAACTATTTATTTTATTTAAAATGAAAGAAAAACTAAGTTTTTTAACAGGTGTGTAGGGGTACATCTACCATAATAAATCTACTTCATTTATTTAAAAAGAAAAATGTAAGGCAACTTATTTATGAGAATGTTTTATAAATTCAAAATTATTTATTTCTGAGCATTGATCATTACTCTACATTTTACGGAGAATAGAGCTTAACTATATTATTTGATGATTAAGGAAAAAGAAAATGCGATATTAATTGAAAGAGACGTCTTTCAGATTTTTCAGAAGCTACAGATACATGTTTAAGCATTTATTGTGTGTTTAACGCACTGAAATTATTAATATTTATTATGAATCTATATGTGTCCTACTGCAGGGCAAAATCCTCCCTTCCCTCCTCCCACTATGCGCGGTCTAGTGAGATTGTAGACCAATCCTTTGAGAAAGAGTCCAGCTCATCCCGCCATCTCTTTTTGGGTCTACCGCGTTGTTTTTTTTGCTTTTTTGGTGCCCTCTGAGGTTACCTTTGCCTATTAGTCCTCCTACATGCAACAGATGTGTCCAGCCCAGTTTCATTTTAACCTAAAATACTCGTACTTTACAATAATATCAGCGTTGGTTCATCGCATTTTACAATAAGCTATCCGTTCGTGACCCTAGTATTTCCCGTTCCCCTTTCACAGCTATTCTTACGAAGCTTGCTTAGTGGCGCGAACCTAATTGCAGCTAATCACACGAACAAAAATAGCAGCTTAGTACTAAAAGCCAGACAGGATCGATATCTTTATAATTGCGGTGGCTTTGGCTGTAATGTGGCTTGGAAATAAGCCAATAATTAGTATTGTTCGGGGAGCGCCTTAAATAATGCAGGTAAAGCAATTTTAAACTGGATTAGATGTTTCTTACAATAAGTATGCACACGTTTGTAGAAACTTTTTTTTAGATTTTTTTCTGTACCGTGGGCGGGTTTAACAAAAATTTAAATTCACAAACAGCCAGACCCTGAATATACATGTTTTGTTCTATATGCGGATTAAACCCGTGATATGCAGAACAGCTGCCAATCACTCAATCATTGCACTAACCGTGCCGTCGAACTAATATAGAATTAAATAGATCGCGTAGCAATAGACATCACCGCGTAGTGCTGTGCTCGTACCTTACCTTGAAGCGTTATAAGTACTTGTAGATATAACGAGAGAACTCATGCCGCTTGCAAGTCTTTGCAGCATCCATCTACAAGCTACAACTCTTAGTAACTAGTACTTTACTTTATGCTACAACCGTCTAAAACGTAAATGATGACTAACCCATACAAAATTCATGGAATGCGATTCCTATTTGCAGATCTCAGTAATCCTCTCTTTGTGGTCTCGCCTTTACCCCGATGAGTTTGAGCGCCGTGAGATGCGTTGTACTTGCAGTCAAAGCTAGGTATCACCGCTTGGTACACATAGCGAGAGCGCACTACAAATACTTTAATTCGCTTGCCTGGATCCCAACAGCCAATGGTTTTACTGGATGTGGTTTTAGTTGCAGCTGTTTTTTGTTGAATAAATTAGTTACTCTTTGTTATAGAGTTGATACGGGACTGAAGCTCAATCTTATGGTGTATCTTATATGTGTGTTAGGTAGCTTCGGCTTTTGGCTCGTTCGAAAAGGTTTTCGTACTCACGGACTGGTTGAATTAAAGCATGATATTATTAAACTTACCTTTGAATGTGTCTCTATAACATTATTACATTGAAGTTTATTCTAAGATCAAACAAGAAAGTCCAACCGCTTAACTATAAGTTTAACAGCTTTCAACTCGTGTTTAAACAATAAAACAACAATTAAAACGAAGATACAACATAAACGTTTTCTTGGTTAGTTTATTATTTAATGGCACAAAACGTGCTGAGAGTTCTGTTAGTCATTTTGCTGCGTCCGCCATAGTTTCTTCTTTAAATCTCTACCATTCTAAACCATAATGAGTAAAAGAGTATTTCTATCGTTTTGTTGCTGTAAATGTGTACAACAGAAACGGAAACGTATAAAATAGAAAGTAAATTACTTTTAGAACCCACAACTAATGTTACGGAAACGATTCACTTGAGTTGAGCTGATAATGATACTCATTTATTAATGAAGATGGTTCTCATAACTATAACACTTTGTAACTTACATATATTATACTGTAATCAAACTTTTAAGGAAACGATGGAAACTGATCAAATTAAAGCTATACAGTATTTGGGGTTGCAGGTTTTTCGAAACAGATACCGCGGCCCCGGAACATAAAGAGCAATGTTAATAATTATGTATGCAACTTAGTTCTGATTCCTATAAAGTGGCGATTTTAGAGTACCAGAATCATTTATTTGCTTAAAATATTGGTGTAACCAGTTGTTAATATAGGTGGTTTAGGCAAAAACCATAGTTTGCATGAAAATATAACTTTACATTAGTAAAACAATGAACCATAGTTTGCATGAAAATATAATTTTACATTAATGCGTATTTAAGTTAATCATACCAAATTTTAAAAATAATCCTGAAGCTAATTTAAAGTAAAATATTTTTTTAAATAAACATACAATACACATAATACATTTTACACGTTAAACAACACATAATACCTTAAAATTACATTTTATGTTGCATAAATTCTTGTAAACTGTAGAAGCAATTTTCTGTCAACCATTTATGCAATTTATTTTTGAAATACTTAAATGGAATACTCTTAGATTTCTGTAATTTCAGTTCTTTCTACATTTAAAGCACTTCCATATTCACTATGCCTTTGTTCGAAACGTAAGCAAAGCGAAGACTAAATCGTGTAATGCGTTTGTTAAACAACGCTTCACGTTAGTTGCAGTGTTAATTTATGTCCTCGTCTCGATGCAAGAACCCTAACAATTAACATGTACTGTTAACGTTATCTAGGTAATATATTGTTCTTTACAACATTTAAACTAATTATAAATTTGTTATAAGAGACATGAATCAATTTTCCTCCGTGCCTCGGAAAGAACGTTGAACTGTTGGTCCCGGCTGTCATTTGTTTCATCTTTGACAGTCGTTACAGATAGTCAGTGTCCCGAAAGTCTGTCAACCAGTCTTAGCAAGGGTATCGTATTACTCAGAACTAAATGGGTTGTGGAGGCCAGATAGGCAGGCGCTCCGTAGAAAATACTGGTCCTGCTCATCTAGTTAGACTGGAAGCTGACCCCAAAATACTTAGGAAAAGGCTAGGCGTATGATATGATATAAGATACATCAACATTAACTAGATGATAAAATTTACAAGTTAACAACTATAATAAATTTATATAACATGTAAAATATTGACACATTACGTCAATTTGCCAAGATTACAATTACAATTTCAATCATAATATATTTTTTTAAATTCAATCACACTTATATCATTGAATGGTAAAATACATATCGACACCTCTGGGCTCAAAGGTCGTAAAGGACAAAATGCAACTTTTCAGGAGAAGCAAAAAACTGAAAAAAAAATCGTATTTTTACTCTAACTTTTTTGTTTCTTGAGCTATTTAAATGAAACTTTGGGAAAGTGCTTAGAATTCATAGTACTTTCTTGGGCAGTATTACGATTTTACCCTAATGCTTTATTTATCGAGATAGATTTCCTTTACGACCACAAATTTAAAAATAAATGTCCTTTACCCCCCTAAAATTTTCATCTTATGATTTTAGTTTAGGGCGTAAATCTACTTTACTGTGCAAAATTAATCAAAGTAAGGAAATAATGGACAAGTGCAATATTTTTTAGGTTCTAAAGGATCCCCTGCTAAGGTATTCTAAAAGGATTAATTGATAATTAAGCTTAATAATTAAATGGATCACGTAATTGTATGTATTTATTATATTTTTTATGTTCATTTTTTTACATACAATTACATTATTAAATATTTCTTAATAAAAAAAACATAAAAAAAAATTGTAGACCACCGGTATCGGGGACAGGATCCAAGCTACCGGCGGTCAGGGTTCCAGAGAAAGGAACCTCCTAACAATACGAGCCGTGCCAAGGAGTACCGCGTTCTGTATCAAACCCTTGATCCAGCTGCCTAACGAGAGCCTCCTCAGGTATTAGTCGAGGCTATTGGCAGATATGACTATCGGCACAATGATCCCTAAATCCACATCCCACATGTCGACAACCTCGCGAGCCAAGTCAATATACTTGATTTACTTATCTTTCTCGGCTTTCACGAGGTTCTCATCATGCGGGACTGTTATGTGTCAACAATCATTGCGCGCCGCGCTGATCGATCCACCACCACTATATCAGGCTTGTTGGCAACAATAGTCCTGTCAGTGATAATGGATCGATCCCAGTACAATGGGATATTGCCATATTCGAGAACTGGGTCGGGCTCATACCTGTAGTACGGCACTTCCGATTCCACAAGGTTATATTTTAGAGCAAGTTGCTGATGGATAATCCTGGCTACAAGGTTGTGTCTATGTAAGTGCTCTCCGTTAGCTAGACGAGAACAACCGGAGATAATGTGTCGAATTGATACACCCGGACGGTGGCATGCCCGACTTATGTCAACCGTGCCGTCCTTCCCAATAAATCTCCGGTAGTTATTTGTTATCATAACTTCATCCATAATTGCACAGATAAAACCTTCGGTTTCTCCAAAGAGATCCCCGGAACGTAGGCAGGCTACAGACGCTGATTGATCTACATCGGGTTCATGTAGGGCCCGGAAAAACCGTCCGTGAAGCTCCTTACTGTGCCATACCTCCTTGCGGTCATTAGTGTCAAGCACTACAGATTTGCGTCTGTTAGCCAAGGAGAGCGGAGCGGAGGCCTTTGCCACTGCAACCACATCCCGTTGCATTCCCACGTCGGTTTCTAGGAAATATTTCCTGAGACTGCATATCTCGCGATTATGGAGTCTTGGTATTTAAAAAGCCTCGATCTCCACAACTCCGCGGGATATACAGTCTCATAACCGAAGAACGTGGGTGATGCATACGAAATGACGTTAATAATGTACGGACCTTCCTATCCAAGACGTCCAGTTCTGTTTGAGTCCATTTGAGTATGCCGAAAGAGTACTTCAAAACCGGCATGACCCAACCGTTGAAAGCACGCACCTTGTTTCCGCCTGATAAAAAACTATTAAATACTTTTCTCTGGCGGCCAAAGAAGCGCTCCTTCAACAATTGCTTCAGAAACGTTGCGTTAGCAACATTGATGCCCAGCGCTTCCGACATCCCCAAGTACTTGTAGGTTTCGGTTGCTGAGAGGGGTCTAAGGTTTATGGATTCTGAGAGCTGGATTCCCACAGATTCCACAATTTCCCCTCGCTTTACATGCATGACCGCACATTTGTCTACACCAAATTCCATCCTGATGGCGCTACTGAAAGTTTCAGTTACCTTCAGTAGCTCCATCAGCTGCAAATCGTTGGGGGCAAAGAGTTTCTGGTCATCCATGTAAAGAAGGTAAGATATAAAATGACCACTTCACCTCAATCAATAGTCCAGACCTGAATTCTCCAGCAGCGTGCTTAGAGGATTCAAGGCTAAGCAGAACCAAAGTGGACTCAAACTATCGCCCTAGAATATACCTCGCTCTATCCTTATCGGTTCACTATTTCTCTGAATCTGCCGACATCCTGGATAGCGAAGGACTGTACTCCATTGCCTCATACACGAGAACAGGAATGTGCGTAGAGTTGCATTTACTTTATACGACTCTAGCACCCTCATGAGCCATGTATGTGTTATTATTATTATTTATTGTATGTTGAAAACACATGTATAAGAGTCATTTTAATAAGGTAGGGGTTGAAAAAGATACCAAAACTTTAAAAATCCTTGTAATTTTGATGATAATCGGTTTATTATTATCTACCTACGTTTTACGAGATCGTGAGTTAATAGTTTTGTTTAATTTTAAGTTGGTAGGTTGAGATTAAATTCGGAATATGCTAGGATTTATGGGACAATTTCTCACTTAAGTTTATAATACGCCCTTAGTGAAAGCACATAATTGAAAAGAAACTAGGTAGTAAAGGACATTTTATGTTCCTTTATTTTAACTTGTAAGGGTGTAAAGGGCAATTTGCAAAGAAGATGCCCTTTACATCAAAATTTTTAAAATGACTTATATTAACCACCATAGGAGGTAAAGGACAATTGACATTTTTAATGTATTTTAACCCCAAAAGTTGTTTTTTTATTTTGCTTTACTACCAAAATGAGTTCGCTCTGGTTACTAAGTGTTATTTACGTCCATATTTTTACGGTACATTTTGTTTAACGTCTTAAATTATGTGGGTCGTAAAGGCATTTTTTTTGCGAATTTCGTAAAACGGAATATACAGATCGATAGAGAATTAAAAAATTAGTAAAACTGTATCAAAAAGTCATTTTCGCCAAAATGTCCTTTACGACCTTTGAGCCCAGAGGTGTCGATATGTCAAAAGGTAAAGAACACCAGAAATTAATACGAAAGCACCTACTATTTCGAAAATCTACAGTTTTAGTGTAACATTTAAATAATTGTAGCCTTGTTGTAGATAACCCCTGTTTCCCCAAATAAAGTACAGACGAATAGAGATGTTAAAGGTAATTAGACCCTAAAGTTTCCTTCAGAAACAACGGTTCCTATCATGTTACTTTATAATTGGTAGGTATCATGATTTCTCCCTCTACTTTATCTGGAATAACTAGGGTCAGTAGACTAAACCACATAAGTCAAAAAGTCACGTTCCAAACCATTAAAAAAAGTAAATAAAAAATCATATAACATTTAATTGATTAATAATGGTCTACAAGATAATACAACATAAGTTTATATGCAACATAAATTCAGTAAATATAAAATGTAAAAAGTGTTTTTCTTTTCGTGACTTATGTCATTAAGTACCTTGTAATTACAAATGTATCGTAATTTATGACTTAAGTATCCAGGGTAATTATATAAAAAACACTTAACGTTCCGAACCACATAAGTCACTAGACATCGTCTTAGTTTTTCGTGCTGACTTTTCACAAAAAAACTAAAGGGGCGACGGTTTGTAATATCGTAAGATGTGAATACAATGATAAGATTGAAAAGGTTTGATTAGAGTTTAAATTCTACTGAATGGTTGTGACTTATGTGCTTTTATCAATCGATGTTTAATGTTTTCCTTTTAAATGAATACTATTGGCTCAATAATAACAAAAAGTATATTTTTGATTTACTTGGTTTGGTCTGCCGACCCTACTACTGTAGGTTTACAGTTTGTAAGTTGATATTAATAATTACTTGAAAACTGTTCCCGAGGGCGATTTGAGAAACAACGACCTACTTTTAAAAACTATTAAAAGATATTCTTTCGAAGTTAATTGTTAGGTAATTATATAGATGTTTGACGATAGGGAACAACGCAATTGGTGAAACATATTATTATGTGTAAGTGGATGAATATCTCTGTCCATCCGTTCAAGAATTACTAGCGTGATGTTATAGTATTTTATTTGGATCACACAATCTGAAAATGCAACAAATGTCCTTTGAGTGTTATTTTTTTATGCCACATAGGGTTGATGTAAATCGACAATGCGTTGCCGTTTTGACAGTGTGTTCGTGTTAGTAGTTAGTTAGTAAAGAGATGTCAGCAAAGCAGGGGCTTGCCAGGGTTGCGGGTTCTTCGAAAGAGTTACCGCAGCCCCGTTACATAAAAGTCAAGAAGAAGGAACATGAGTGGGTTTTAGTCAGTCAGTCAGTTTAAAAGTCTGACACTCCCCCGCTGACGCTCCACCCAAAGCGGGCGAAGTTATTTAATGAAATCTCTTCCCAAGAGAAGCGATGATGCGGCCTAAGGTCAAGCACGCTTTCCTAGAATAAAACTGATTCACTCGAACTTTTATAACAAATTGATAAATGAATAGGTGCACCCTATGCATCTGTACACTCCTTTTGAGAGAACGCATTCAGCGTTAATACTAAAAAAACTTGCACACAGTTGAGGTGTGAATTGCCAGGCAAGATTAATGTTACAAGCCACACTGATAACCTATGAACCTCCGACCTTTGAGACACGAATGCGTCATCTCGTGTCAGAATCGTGAGATAAACGAGGCATGAAACGCCTAAACCTTTACACGTTCATGCGTGCATATTAATTTCTAAGATACTTAAGTTTATAAAGTTAATTAATGGTATTTAAATTGATATTCATAACATTGAATCATCATCATTTTCCTGCCCTTGTGCCATTCTATTTGGGGTCGGCGCAACACGTTTTCTTCCTCCATTCTCCCCTATCAGACGTCACGGCATCATTAACTCCTTTCTCCTTGATATCATTCCTTACACAATCCATCCATATTTTCTTTGACCTTCCTCGCGCTCTTTGTCCATCCACATTCATCACTCTTTTAGTCTCATTACATGTCCAAACCAAGACAAACGTCTCCATTTCAATATTTCTGGAACAGGCGCAACTTTCATTCCTTACTTATACGTTCTTGTCACATCACACATCTACCTCAACATTCTGATTTCCGCTACCTGTAATCGTTTTTTATTCATAACATTGAATAACGCGTGCAGTTCCTAAAAGGTTTAGGTCCTATGCAATAGGGAGCAAGCCCAATGCCATCAATCGGGAATAAATATAAACTCCATGGCTGCTATTGTGAAATTCCTCATTTAAAAATCTTATAACAATTTTCCGAGGTACCAGCGAGGTAGGTTCGAAAATAGCATGTCACTGAATCGACAAAGATTCTTAACAAAAAAAAAACACACAAAATGTGACAGATCCGTCTGATTTTTCACACTATCATTTTAGCTACGAAAGTGTCAGTTTGAGAAAATTGGAAAGTAAATCGATACCAATAAAATAGCGTTCAGATTACAATAATAAAACGTCTACTGACTAGGCAGGAAAAACATTGTAATATTCATTGTTTTATTCAAGTTTTCCAATGCAGTCAACATACAATGAAAAATCATTTAAAAAAAACTTTGTCTATACTAAAATAACTTTCAATACTTGTCAAGGAAATACCAGAACCTAATTGAATTAATACAAAAGTTCGAAAACAATAAAAAAACAGCAAATCACCGAAGTTTTTGTTGACAACAGTTTTTCTACCTTTTTTGTTCACCATCTTCGTGAGAAAATGCTGTGACGGTGCATGACTGTACTGTGACTACGTGCAATACTCGTTTCACTATCTATAGAACCTTCTGGAATGCATTGTGAACTTTAAAGTGTTTGGAACAAAGTTCAATGTTTCACAAAATTTATTTGAAGCCAGAAGTTGTGGATGACTTTGCTTTATGGGTTTACAATAAGTACCTAGTTGAGTAAAATCGATTTTCAAACAAATACTTAAGGTTTAATTCTTTTAATGTCGGAATTCTTCTTGTGATGCTGGTCACTCGTGGTTTGTCGGCTTGCCATCGGACCGCAAACTTCCTTTGCTTACTATAAATCGATTTATTTATAATCCCTTATCAATAGATACGTAAAAAAATCTTGTGTCACCCAAAGTCATATATGCATTAAAAAATCAAAGAATAGCTGAAGCCGTGGGCTCCCGGTTCGGCGCAGTCGGTCGTTGCTCTTTTTTAGCCATGTCAATAATATTTGAATGGAAGACAAGATAAATAGTTGAAGAGTAAACATTAGTCCCACTTTCAAACACAAGGTCACAAGACATGTTAATGAATCGTTAAACATTGGCATTGCCAAAACATCATTAGATACCTATACCTATCTGACTTTCGTATGGCATCATACCTATGACATCAACTAAAAATTCGCCTTACCTACAATGACAAACGGTCATTAATCTTATTATACATGAAAAATAATTCATTACAAAATTACCTAATTATTAACTTACCGACACCACAAAGTAATTAATATCTAAGCCATATGAATATATGTAAACCAACAATAAGGAAACGTACACAAGTTACAGCCCAATTTATAAATGTCAAAACACACAAAAGGCCTGTCAAATTGTTGTAACTTTCAATTAGGTATGCACAAGGCATGTATGTTTTAGACAAAATAGTCCATTTGTCTCTGTAAGTTAGACAAAAGTTCAAGGTGACATTATTTCCGTAATATACGACAATTTATTATGTCACACTGTGCCTTTTACTGGGGTGTGCCCTTCGTAGCACTTTTAGTTGTCTGTCACGGTACCTGCTCTTGGCTTCGAACTGGACGTAAACATGGACGTGAGATATGACTTGAAATGCATACGATCACGATTGAACCTACAGTCATTGCTTTATTGTGGTGCAAGTTATAAAACATAGGGACCCAATTTAGTTATACAGTTGAATAACTGCATATTTCCTTAAAAAAAATGTAATATAATTGTAAACAGACTTCCCAGAACGAAGTTATTTAAAATAAGAAATCAATCATGTCTTATAAAAAACCAAAATGAGCGATGGTTTAGAACATTGTTCTTTTCGTTTCTTACTGAGATAATCAAGCCAAAAAAAATTTATAATAGACGTTACAATCGCTTCCTCTCACACTTGGACCACGCGCGGTCACCGCAGCAGATCACGATTAGGGTCAAGCTTCAAGGTCTATCGTTACATAACTCTTCAAACATTTCGTTCTATGTAGTATCGATACTATATCGATACTTGATACCTACTCGACTACATTGTCTGCCGACACTTTTTGATCGATTGATCGACGCTACAATAGAGAATCAAAAAAATAAACAACTCAGCGTTCAACTAGCGAATCGAATAAGTCATTCAACTTTTTACGTTCATAACTTTACGTAGTTTTGACAATACGAAATCAATTACTTGGGATTTTCAATATAAATATGAATAGATTTTTAGTGTCAAATTAAATTTTTGCAACTAAGCAATACTCCAAAATAAATTTAAGTCACATGAAATGTGTCAATAAAATAGGAATTTAATTTTATTTTTATAATTGATAGCCCTAATTAACTTGCCATCTTGTGAGACACGTATAAAGTAACTAGATCAAAATTCACATGAACTATTAAAATATACGAAAATCAGTGTAAACAAAACGGCTTTTAAAATTCAATAATAAATTCATATTTGCGCACTTCACAATCACGACTACAAAGCACTATTTGTACACAAAAATTTGGAAATATTATTACAAAATGAAAGAATATTTTACAATTCCGCTTTGACAATGAAAAACCATTCACTGTTTTGTTCATACCTTTTGAGTGTCAACCTTCAAATGCTTATTCAATTCCATAAATAGTTTGAAAACTGTTAAGCGGTAACTTGCATAAAATTTTTACAATAGCATCGTGACTAGGCACTCGACTAACTCCCAAAAATATCGGTTGCAATGTCTCAAACGTTTACTTGGGGGGAATATTGTGTATATAATATTGACGGCACGGTTGGCGCAGTGGCTGAGCGATCGGCTGCTGTCTCGGGTTCGAATCCCGCAAGAGACAAATATTTGTATGGCCTACAAATAGTAGTTTTCATGTTTTTAAACGCACCCAAGATACAGGAGAAATTCCTAGTGTGGGGCAACGTATTTCTAAGAAATATGTATAACGAATAAACCCATACGATTGTAAAACATTTTCAATTTAAATCTATCTCTTTGAAACAGTTTTAGATTCCCATTTAACAACTGGGTAATATGAAACTCCTTGGTAAATGGTAAAACTAGTTGTCAAACTATCAAGCCACCACCTGTAACGATTGTCAAAGATCTACAAATAACAGCCGGGACCAACAGCTTAACATGCTTTCCGAGGCACGGAGGAAACTCGGTATGTATTCGTTATGGGTGGTCACCCATCCACGGACCAACCTAAGAACGACAGTTTTTATTTTTTGCGACTTTGCTGTTTATATTACGAATAAAATACCGGAGGCTCATAAGGACGCTCGAGGGGTTAACACAAAACAACGAATTAGTCAACGGCACAGATTAAAATAATCCCAGTAATGTATGTTAAGTCGTGACTCGTTCGTTATTTCGTACAACACACGATACCGTGACGGTTTCAACCTATTCAAGTAATCAATTAGAAAATGTATTCAGTAATTAAACAACGAACTATCAGTATTTGTGCTTAATTAAAGTACCTACAGAAACTTTTAATTGTTATTCTACCGTACAAAAGAAACTTTGATTTAGAGAGTAGGGAAAATTGGGCAAGGAAGTCAAGTGAGCAAAATACCAGGAATTTTCGACAGTTTTTTTAGCGAAATACCTAGGACTTCACAAAATCAACTAATATCAATACTAAATCAAGTCCGCACCAATACATCTCTATAGGCCAATCTACATTTGGAATATCTGAAGCGCTGATACATTCCAATATCCAATTGATTTATATTGTTCGATAACAATCGCAAATTTACACCACGTGTTTATCAAAATAACTATCTATGGGAAGCGGCACAACAAACATACCCTCTGCAAATATCACAATGTATCACCTTGATATTTTGCCTGCTTTGTGTTCTTCTTCCATAACCTTTTACAACGTTATTATGAACAAAAGAATATCAGAGTACGAATTTCAAAACAATAAGGACGTGTTCGATGGGCAGTTATCATTGAAATATTAGGCGTACGCACGTAAAGAATTTCTTAATCTTAGTGAAACCTCGCCTTAATTTAATAATAAGTAATTTTGTTATAAATTTATTGTTCAGCTACCGATTTCTAATTGCAAAATATCTCGATTTCTAATTGCAGGCTAAAATTAGAAGCTTTTAATTGGCAATGCGTAGTTATCAATAAAGTTACAAAATATTGAAATAATTGGTTCGGTTCGAATAATGACTAGTAGCTTTTATTAAACAATCCTCAACATCATTAACACTATTATTAAACTAGTGGTATAAACAAACCGTTATAATAACAGTCCCATTCAAATGACAAGCACGTCGATCAATTAAGTATTATTAGACAGTTTGAGTTCATTGTCAACGAATGACCCTCTGTACTTAGTGCCACCAAAGTATTCAGGCCAGTTATTAAACATAATCACGATAACAGCTGATACGACGCAAACGCAAGTACATTTAGCAAATGACCTGTCACAGGGACAATTGATTCATGAATTTAATTTAGATACGAGAGTACTGGCCAGTAGCCAATTCTTGTCATTAATTTCGATACTCGTTTGATTAATACCGCTTTGTTGAACTTGTGTTGTAAAACAAAGGGCACACGAGCATTTTATCGTGGAATTTAGATCTGATATGAAAAACCAAAGGCTTTGAAATGCAATTATATTTTATTAGAGGCTGTAAATAGAGGGCTTTAATTTTATGGCGGGTATTGCTCATTCACGATTTTTGCTTTGACCCTAGAGTACTATTTAAGGTTGGATTTGAAATGGTCCTCTTAATGGCAGCGTTCAATTATTATTGAAAAGAATAAAGAGTAATAAAAGAGGCGGCTTTATGACGATGTTCGAAAAAAGACCAACCTCTTTCCACAAGAAAAAAAAACAAATTGCTGTTGACCATTCTACAAAGAGGTTACGGAGGTCACACTCACTATCCAGAGAGCGGCAGACCTACATTTAAGTAGGTGACTATCGTTGAGTCCTATAAACCGTTCCATGTTGTAATCCGGCAACAAAAAAGAAACCCAGACCTTTTCGCAATTGCCACAAACATGCAATGCTTATATTGTCACAGCTAGAACAATAGTACATCTACCCACACCACCTTGCACCACAATACACGAACAGGGGCGTACCTGTGTGTACTGCATTCGATCTACACCTGGTCCATGCCTCTAGGGTCAATGCTAAACAATTAAATAACACCTAAACGTACATCGCAATTGATGTAACGAATTGCATAATAATAATAAAATTCATTGTTTACTCTCAGTTATTTTTTACATGAAGTTATGATTCAAGGCAGACGTGAGTTAAGCCTATAAAAATAATACTTTGTAAAGGTCGTTCATTAAAATCGTATGTACTTACTTTTAAAAATAAACTGTTAGTAAAATGCATCCTGCCATCAGTACAAGTCTGACACTGACACCGCTCCACCCAAAGCGAGGGAAGTTATTTAATAATTTCCAATCCGCAAAAAGGGTCCTAGTAATTTCCAAAACAAAAAAAAAAACATCGTAATGATTAAGAAAAGTGCGCTTTTTAATGGACTATATACCTAAAATTGAATTGCTTGCTGTTGTCAATATAGATGTTGCTTGAGTTACAAACCTTAGTCAAGACAATACAATATACTCGACTTGATCACATTACACTCAAGTTTTTAAATAAAGATTAGGAAAGATTTTTCATTGTTGTGTAACATGTACTGCTGAAACTATGAACTAAAATATAGTCTTAAAGTATTTTCTGCGCTTTCAATTATGTATAGTTTCCCATGCTCTACACTAACTAATATTAAGTCTTGCTGTTTATGTTAATTAAATATAAGTTATTAGTAATCTCTCAATACAAAGCAGCGTGCTCAATATCGCCTATTGTCTTAAGCAGCTGAAACAATTAAGCTCACAAATGATTACATAATTTGTCGCCTTTGATTAAGTCTTCTGTTAGCTGAAACTAGTCTACAGCTTTCAATAAACATCACAATTGGCTTTCAATTTTCTGGGAACCCTTCTAGATTAGCTGAAAATTTATATTCACCTTAGTCTTTCTTGTTAGTTTATCACTCCTCATAATGAATAACTTTTACTATGAAACGAATCCGAATCGCGATATAGATACAAACTGCTACCCTACCATGACGTGTTAATTCAGAACTTATTCCGCTGAGGGAAAGGGACAGAGCTATACAGGGTGTCTAGCACCATCTCTTTCACTCAGTGGAATAAGTTCTGCTTTAAGATGTCATAGTAGGCCTACTGTTCTCCAAAAATCACTAGTAATGTAAATACAAGTATGCAAGAGTGTGTCTAAACATTGATTTATCTTCCAATTTAATAAACCTTCCAAGTCGAAACAATATCCTTCTATTAAAATCATACCGTGATTAAAAATTAGCGCCTACCACGATTGAATCAAACATTTGTATTGAATCGTGTTATTACTTGTCTAAACGCCGGCTATCGGCGCCGAAATCTCAACCGTATATTAATCTGTTATCATAATGACTTACTATACAACAATAAGATACTTCAACAATACGATAAAGTAGCCAGGTTATTGCTTTATTTGGTTCATTAAACTTTTGGCGCCAATTCGACTTCTTACTATAGGTAGACAGTACCTAATATTTAAATAAAATTAAAAAATAAATAAAATTAATTTTTTTTTTTCGGATGGTCCACCATAAAATAACATTTACCGCTCGGGGCGGAGAGGAAGAGAGTGTAAGACTTGTACTGAACAACCTATCCAGGTTCCTTCTTGCACCCGTTATGTACAGGGGCCGCGGTATCTCTTTCGAACCAACCCGCAGCCACAGCAGACAGACATTTGCTGACATCTCTTTATGGCGCGCGTGAAACACGAACATGCCTGCGACTCGGCCTGTCACTAGATTGACGCACGATGAACTACCAATTGCCCACCGATTTAGGTAGCACTAACTAACTAATGCTACTTTTATTTTACAAGAAAAATTAGGGTTCCGTGCGAAAAAAGCCAATGAAAGTGTTAAAAAATACGATTATGACGACACGGTTGGCGCAGTGGCTGAGCGATCGACTGTTGCGACGTGTCGCGGGATCGATCCCCGCACGGAACAAATATTTGTATGGCCTACAGATAGTTGTTCCAGGTCTGGCTGTTTGTGTATGTGAGATTGAATGGTTGTAAATGCACCCACAATACAGGAGACATTCCTAGTGAAGGGGCAACTTTTCTTTTTTCATTAAAAATCTAATAGACAAGAATATATTTTAACAGCTTGTGGATGAATAAAGATTTAAAATGAGAAACTAGCTCAGTCCCACTCAAACAAACAGTAAATCTATCAGTCACCAGTTACATAATAAAGGTCAGGGGCTGACAATCCAAAGCAATGAGCAAATAAGTATGACTAAAAATATCCTCACGTACTTCTAATCCGATCTATTTAAATTTATTCGCGACTGTACCTGTTGATCCGGCATTCCAGTCATGACATTTGACATGAACCTTGAAATGCAGTTCCATGAAGGTTTGTCCATCTGTCGTGACCCGACATTGTCTTAGAGCCTGACACTGGCCTCTATTGTTAAGCACGACATTAATTATTATAAAATCTAGGCTAATATTATAAATGCGAAAGTTTGTCTGTTTGTTCACGCCTCAACGGCTGAAGCGATCGTAAAGAAATTTGGCGCACAGGTAGACCAAGATTTGGGATAACACATTTAATTCTTTCTATTTCTATAAAAACGTTTTCGTGGGATAATTTCAGCAATCCAGATAGACGAAGCCGCAAACTAAAGCAAATTGTTAAATACTTTAATGAAATTCCAAAATAAGACCGCAGTAATCGAAACTGTACTGTGGTACTGTATATAAGACATATTACAAATCTTTTGATTAAAACCTCCAAGGGTATTCTATTAGACTACGAATGAACAATCGAATTCAATTTCGAGTAAGTCACTTTCCAACGAATCGATTTCCTACGGAGTATTGCCAGATTCGAATAAAGACGTTGAGAAATCTGAATAGTACTGAATAGCTAATTTGTTATTAATATTGTGTAGATAAGTATCTACTACTTTATTTTCTTTGCACTTAATATAACATAACTTAACGCTTATATACCCAGAAAGAAAGGTAGAATTTTACTTAAAGTAGACCCTGATTTAGTCATGTTTAACTCTTAAGTCAAAAAGGACAAGCATGTTAGCTTTCAACCACAAATAAAGACTTAATTTTCTATACATTTAACTAACTGTTCTGCGCGGTCCCACCCGCGTCTTAAGCTGCTGCCCCGCTCCCTAGGGTAGTAGCGTGATGTTGTATAGCTCATGTTACTACCTGATAATGAAACTTCCTATTGGAAAAAATGGTTAATATCGGTCCAATAGTTGGAGCCTATTCGATACAAACCAACAAACTTTGAAGAATCTACTTAGTTCTTTTCTGTCACTGCTCAAAAATTTAGAAGTATTATCCGCAATAAAAATCTAGATTATAATACTTAGTTAATTTAATAGTTTAATATTTATTACCTCCTCTTTCTCTAATGTTCAAGATAATATGTACTACTTTTCTGATTTAACAGCTTAGAATAGCGCGTATATAAGTTTTAATATATATTGTGGAAAATGTCGTAGGTTATACATTTATATCTCTTGTTTATTTATAACGTAGTATTAGACTCCATGTATAGCTGTTTATTTTCCCAAATAAATAAAAATATAAAAACATTCTTAACTCTATATAAAATTGCTAGATATATATAGATAAAGAAATATATGTCAGTAAATAAGAAAAAAATTCTGTCATGGTTATGTCTCGGTTTATTTAAAAAAATAATGGTCAAAGCATTCCTACTTTGGAAAGATTTTCTTAGCTGTGTCTTTTGTAAAGGAAATCTGTTCTAGTTGTTTTCAAACAGTTCTTTTTATTACCAAATTACGTTCACGACCTAGCGTAGACGTTATATTACGGGAACTAATAAGGTCTGGACGGGAATTCTTAATTATTGTTAGTATTAATATTATACAGGGTTTCATTTATAGGTAGGGAGAGAAAACATAAATGTCGGACTCCGGTCGTGAAAAGAAAAATGTATTTTACCTTGTTCGAACGACGCATTTAGATATTTAATTAAAACCTGCTTACCAAACTTCTTATTGGTATTTCGTAAATAAATAAAAAAAAATGAGGAACCTTAATACTTAATTAACATTTTTTTTGTTATGATTGCAATTTTATTTCAATGACTATTGCATTGAATGCAAATTCCCAGAAACATAAGATAACATCGCATGGTTACATCATTCTTATGTAATCTTTGTTTACAAATTATAACAAAAATAGAATAAATCTAAACGAAAAATCCTATACAATTTTTTGCAGCTTATGATTAATAACGGTTTAAAAAGATTACGTAATAAGGATAATAATCTTTGAAGAGGCGTTGCGAATCGTGTATCTTTTTGCCTAATCAAACGTATTTGGTAAACAAAAAACAACCCAACCTACTTTGATGTAAGCCTCTAGTTTAGCTCATTTTTTCCGGATGGGAAATCATCAAATAACTTCTGCCGCTTTGGGACACTTCTCCCAGAAGAAAAGAGTGTCAGACTTTTACTGATTAAAACTCACCCCGTTCCTTCTTTTTGCCCTTTATATTCCGGGGGTCACGGTACTTTCGAACAACCCGCAACAATGTCCACTTTAAAATATTTGTCTACCGAGGTACTGAATAAGACACGTGGAATATGACGTCAAGTACCTACCTACCAAACAAACAGGAAATCATTTAATTATCTGCTCTTTCCGATGTAGAACATCATAGATTTAACAAGCTATTATTACAGACTGTTTAACTTCAAATTTTGTTCCTTCATCTTCAGTGTTTCGCTCAGAACGAGGAACGCTCTCACACTAACTCGCTGAAGCAGATGTTAAATCTTAACGTAAAGTCTGATGAACTTTCATAAATCGAATGATTCCGCCGCGCCGTTACTAAAACAAAACATCCTTTTGTAAAATAGGTGTATACGAAATAGGTACCTATAGCACTCCCGTCGCCAAATCAGTTCACAATAAAGTCCTAAACAAAACATTTGCATCCATAGATAGTCCTTTGATCCGCTAACCAGCGCTGCCGAACCGTTTCAATCCGAATTCGTCCAATAAATGCGTAGTCATGGTTAATGCATGTCCCGTTATTTTCGGCAGGACGGGCGGGACATCAATCTGTATCAGTTTGTTTGATTGGCACGCCTGATCCCGCGCCTCCCTGGGCATTTAGCCCCGCCGGCACGCTTAACTCCATGGCTACTGATTTAATTATCTGTACCTACCAATTCATTTTTCAAGCTTCAGTTCAGGTTGTGATGTACGAGGGATTAATTGTGGTTTGTTGGGATTTCAAACTGAAACTTCGAACAAAATAAAATGGAAGAATAAAATATGAGATTTTTTTTCTTGATTATACCTAATAGGCGATGATAAGCACTTTGATTCTAACAAAATATTACGCTATCAAAAATAAAAGAAAGAAAATAACGTACATTTTTCTTGAGTAATCTGATGATCAATTACTATTTTCGGCTACGAAAAATTAAGCCGATTAGAGAAACGTCTAGCAAATTCGCAATTAGCAACAAACCAATCAGCCAGAGACAAATTCCCTTCAAATGTCACAGCATCTAATTTATTCAAAGTTCATTAGTAAAATTAACGCACACGGCACACAGACAAACTTATGAGATATTAACATGTGTTACTAGGATTATAAATTAACAATACAATTACAATTTACATTGTAATTTAGCTACTGAAACTAACGTGGCGCGTTTCAACTGTATTATTCATAAACTTGGTGACGTAATCAATCTCGAGGCTGGTTCCCATCGAATATAAACATTGTTAGGAAACGATGCCTCAATGACAATGTAATTTACAATGTCGAGTAATTAAGTGCTTGTATTGTTCTTTATTTTGAATTAAAAATTATTTACTGTTATTATTTTTATTATGAAAGAAAAAGTTGTGATTTATTTGAGGTTGTTGTGAAAATCCGTCATCAAAAAAATATTTTTTTTTTGTTTTAAGAAACGTTGCCCCACACTAGGAATGTCTCCTGTATCGTGGGTGCGTTTACAAACATTTGAAGTTACATACACAAACACCCAAACCCGAAACAACTATTTGTAGATCATACAAATATTTGTTCCGTGCAGGAATCGAACCCGCGACACGTAGCGCAGCAGTCAAACGCTTAGCCACTGCGCCAACAACAATTATACAATTAGAGACTTTTTTTAAACACAAGGTTCAGTAAAAAAAACTTGACCAGACTCTATTTTAACTTCACTCAATTTTTATATATATAAATTATAATATTTTATAAATTTTTTAGCTTCACTCACCTGTTACTGACTAACTATATACATTTTTAAAAATTAAATATTTTTGACCCACTTAATAGTTTTCGAATTCTGCATACATGTTTATGCTGTTATTTTTTTTTGCATAAACAACGGTATGGGCGTCAAATGAATGAAATTGCCGAGAAGCAAGATTTTTTTAGTTTATTTATAGACTATTATTTTCACAATAATCTTTAAATTCGTTTGCCAATACGGCAAAAAAACTTATGCCGGTAAAATAAGATGTAAAAGACAGGAGTTCAAAAAATTATGAAAAGCTTTCAAAACAAATTAAACTGGGTATTGAATTCAACTTTTACTAGCGTAATAAATCAGACATTCAAATGAGAATATTGAGTAATAAGCACAAAACAATATTTGATAATTCAATTCTGCCAAGTTTTTTTTTTCACTTCTGACACTAATGCATTTTTTAAATAGGAGAATGCAAATTGCAATAATGTCCAAACCGCAAATTAAGAACAGTACCAACCTCCTTATTTCATCCTAATGCTAGCCGTAATAAGGTTCTATGTTTTTTAAAATAAAATAATTGATATTCGTGCTACGAATTTTGGTAACTTGAATAGGTACCTAATTGAGTGTAATATGAAAATGTATTCTCATTAAGATAGTCAAAATCGATTTAGAAGTCGGAAGCTAAAATAAAACGTTTAAAGACTTATCTCACCTTCTATTCTGTATAACATTATGACTTTATTATTATGCCAGTATCCTTTGACCCTCTAACCATAAAGAATGCAGTAAACGCCATTTACATTAACATACCTACCATGAAGGTTTACATAGCTACCATAGAGCAGCCAACCGCCACTCTTATGCCCTTCTCGATATAACAATCTCTGAACTTAGGTGTTGTTACTACCTACAATACTATACCCTATGTCACGAAGTCTCAGTAGGTACGGCTAGAGGGCAATCAGATAGAACTTTGACCTGTATTAGTCCTCTAAGTCCCTCAGAATTCAAATTTCAAGTTACTATTACAAATAATTGGTATTACAAAGCTTGAACCAATACTTGATGCATTGAAGTACCTCTTGGTACCCAATATCTTGAAATTTTGAAGACAAAACTATGTTGTATAAGTTTCGTTGGACCACAGATGGCCCTTATCAAGGAGAATTATCGAAATAAGGTTGTTCTTTTATTATTTTGAGTGACATTCAATCTATTGATAAAATAATTAAACTTCGAACAGACTCGTTTCAATTCATCGATTCCTTAGAAATAACGATTGAAAGGAATGATCGATTGAAAGATTCATGTTATTCAATGCGTTCTTATTCATAAGGAGGTTCGCATCGTATACATGTGAAATATAATAATAAAAAAAATCGGCTTTATAACCCATTTAATTTTAAATTTAGATCGATTTACATGCATAAGCTCACGGCTTTTCTCCACGAGAGTAGGCAGATAACATAGAGTGCCACCTTCTACAATCCATAAATACTCCTTTTGCGTCATCATAATATATCATACATCTGGTCATATAAGCAACACCGTTGTTTAAAGGCTTTCAATGTTAGTTCAAAAGAGCAATGATGGATGGATAGTGTAAGGACTGATATGAAGGAGAAAGGAGTAAATGATTCTGTGACGTCTGACACTCGAGAATGGAAGAAGAAATCGTGATGCGCCGACTCCAAATATAATAGGAAAGGGGCAGGAAAATGATGATGATGATGATTCTAAAAGCAAAGCAATCGGGTAAAAAGATCTAATATTCATCAAACAATGCTGTCTCTAAACTTTTTAACTTTAATCAAATCAAAGGAGACAAATAATACAACATAAATCCAAGCCGTGTACAATTCCATTTTCATGTGCATCCAAATAAATAAGACATCTGCTTGCTTACTTGCACGCATTTTGCACTTGTTCGCGGAAAGAAATGGGGCGACATTCTTAGGCAATGTGCCAGAATCCTCCCGCCATTTATTTGTAATTTTACACGATATTTCATAGCTTTTCAAAACGTTTTAAGGCTTTTTGACCTACATTGTCTTATAAATAAATAGGCTTCGAAATAAAAATATATAAACGATAGCGATTATTGGTAAATTAACAATGTATTGAATTAGCGTGGCAACATAAACATAACATCACGCTTACGTTCCTCCAAGGGCTGAGCAGACGGCGCGTTAGTGTCGCCTCAAAGAGATGTCAGCAAAGTAGAGGGGCCTGCCAGGGCTTCCGTCTGCCGGGGTTGCGGGTTGTTCTAAAGAGATATCGCGGCCCCGGAACGTAAGGAGCAATAGAATGAATATGGGTGGGTTTTAGTCAGTACAAGTCTGATACTCCCCCCCGCTCCGCCAGAGCGAGGGAAGTTATTTGATGATTTCCCACCCCAAAAAAAAGGGTTGAGCAAAGGTGTAACTCTTAGGGCATTTCGCCAGTTGTGTTTTTTTAACTCGCATGTACCTAATAGGGGCAAGTTAACTGCCAACAGCCGGGCGTTAATCTTAACTCCGTAGCTACATAACGCTTTGAAAGCAATTGCCCCTTAACTTGGCAGAATGCAAATCTCATAATCATCTGCCTAGTCATTAAAAGGATATTTAAATGAATCGCCGAAGACACATTGTTGTTACAGAGCTAGAGTCATCACCGTGGCGACATATTGTCGTTATTTGCGGTTTTATTGCAAGTTGCCCCAACTTACCAAACTTGAAAGATGGTTCACGTCAAAACTTAAAATTAACTTGAATATACACGGGAGCTTAGTGGTTGTAAGTTCAAAAACTTGCCCTAAAAAGAAACCGCAAACATTTTGTCACGTTCGCGTTTCTAACTGAAACCAAACGTCGCTCTATTTTAGGCTCTGTGTGGCGCTACGATACTCTGACGTCTTTTATAACACGCCATCAACAAGCCTAGCAACGTCTGTACCCTATGCGAGCTTTATTTCAAGCTAGACTAGAAACGCACAATCCGATACCGATTCACAAACCTTTAAGCACCCACATTAAAAATAGACACGGATCTTTTTCAAAATTGGAACTTTGCGGAATCACTACCATATTTTTTTTACAGCAGAATGGCACCAAAAAGTTGATAATATGGTTTTATTTTATTTTCAACTCGATATCTACACGCGTAACCGCGATAAAGGGTCTTGATAGACAGACGGACGGACAGAAAAAAAAAGTTATCTAATTAGAGTTGTTTTTTTCCTTTTGAGGTACGGAACCCTAAAGCATTTTTACAAATGTTTTACAACACAATTGATGAAATTCGATCGACTAAAAACATCCTTGTACCACTGTTACAACC
The DNA here is from genome assembly GCA_958449745.1 of Ochropleura leucogaster. Taxonomy (NCBI): domain Eukaryota; kingdom Metazoa; phylum Arthropoda; class Insecta; order Lepidoptera; family Noctuidae; genus Ochropleura; species Ochropleura leucogaster. Next base: position 13,477,875 of record OY288206.1, on the reverse strand, counting down.
ACCTGCGTTACTTAGAACAGTTAAATATAATCAATTTTCAAAACAGCAAGGTAACCTTGAAAATGTTTACATCGAGACCTACATTCTAATAACCTTTTAACACAAAGAAATGTGGTTCAGTGTTCGCTAGAAACATTTGTTGCGATCGGCAGTCGTCACAGTTTTGCATAATAATAGCACAATGGTTCGAGTGGTACGAAACGGTGTTACAAAACGTAAAAGAAACACCTCCTTGGTAGCGCCGCCCTGTCGCCGCCGCGTTACTAGTGATGTCTCGAAAATTTGAAATTGGAACTGAAAATTTGGCGCTTCAATGACATTGACAGGCAGGAAAACAGTATGTAATAAACAAGATGGTGGCGCTAGTTCGGATTTCAAACACGCGCCTGGTTTGGCGCGTGTTTGACCATATAACGTCATGTATTTCTCTTTTTCAACTAGATCTATGTTGCCTGTCCACTTATGCGGTAACAGCCAGTTCGAACTTTCAATAGCAAACAGGTATCAGAACTGTAGTTCTAGGCTAGGCTTCTAGTTTTCGAGAACCTGTCGCAAAATCCAGTATTCAAGCATCATTTATTGGGTTTGTTACAACGCGGCACGTAGTCTACGGATATCTTAATTATTTAGCGAAAACCAATCGTCTACTTCTACAAATCCATAAAGCCATTTTCATTCAAATGCAGGTCTAAAACTAATCGCCTAAAAACCGGGACGCCCCACGTTTCGTGCACATCACTAGTAGCTCATGAATTATTCGATGTTGTGACACTGAGTCGCCCGCCCCTAGCCTATCGTCACATGATACAGCTGATTGAATAACCTAAATAAAGAGTATTTAATTCTTTTAACCTTCAAATGTTGAAATAACATTTATTTTCTTATTAATTTCTGAAAAAGAGGATTTAATTTAGTTCATAATCGAAATAAGAATGAGGCCTATCATAAATCTATCTTGTGATTTCAGAACTCACCCTAACAAATAAGAAAGTAAGTTTTAGATTAAACCTTAAACTTGTACTCAATTTTATGCGCCTTTGCTATTTTACGTAGATAAGAAACTAAAACAAAACATCACTTATTATTTAAAATAAAACAGGCGTCTATCAATATTCATGCCAAAAATTACAAATCCAAATAAAAATATCCGTTTTAACTGAAAATTAAGATTCAATTTAAGTAGGTAGAAATAACATCCGTCTTAAAATCCAATCTGGCCAAACCGCGGATATGAAAATTAATTTCCGTGCCTGCAAAAAATAAGCATCTGAGTTTGCCCCAAAGCTGTGCCCAAAAACAGAATCTTAATTGAGCAAAAAATCCCCTTGATCCATAGCAACCTGACAAATAAATATTCTTGTATATTTTTCTGTAAGATTAATATTTTGTCTTTTTTTTCAGTTTCATCAAGGAGGTGCCTTACTGAAGTATACTTTATAAGGTAAACGTTTGATTTAATTTCCAAGGCAATTGCTATATAATATGATATTATGATTACTTAGCCAAGTTTGTGGCTTTGTAAATAAGTTAGTATTCTAGGTAGTAAGTAATATTCTAGGATGAATATTTTGTGGGTTCTTATTTCAATTTAGTTGAGCCTTGCGGCGAGATTGGGTAAATATATGTTTGGTAAAAAAATGAGATCGAAAAACAAGATTAATTTATTTCATTTTGGTTCTTGACATTACACAATATTTGAAAGTGGAAATAAAGGAATCTCTCTTGATAGTTACGTAAGTGTAATCAAAGAAATTTAAAAGAATTATAGAGCGGACATTGGGAATATTGACGCAAAAGTTTTAATCCTAATTGTTTACAACTTAAACAAACGAATGCTACTTGACAAGCAGGCGCAGACGGCACTAGACTTGACTAGACAAACCGACTAAGTAGTTATTAAGTAGGTGTTTTTTCGAATTGAAAATTATCAATTAACTTGCCCGTTCTGATCGGAGCGGAAAGACTGTTAGGCTGTTACTGAGTAAAACCCATCCATGATATTTTGCCCCTTGTGTTCCGGGGCCTCGCTCTCTTTCGAACAACCCGCAACCCCAAGTATTAACGGGTATTGATTTACAGTAAAGATTACGATTTTCTTTGCCCTGTCTCTTTTATCACTCAAAAATATTTGAATGTATTTGTAGACTACGATTTTCTTAGCGTTGTCTCTTCTATCGCTCAAAAATATTTGAATATATTTTTAACTTTAAAAAAGCTCCTAACTTACAGAACAATAGTCAATTTTACCAAGAAATGTATCAAAAAGCGGTGCTGAAATGTCGTAACTTAAATGAACTTTAAGTGAAGCTATTATTGCCAGCTAAGGCGTAGGTTACGCTCTTAACGTAAAGGTTAAAACAGAACGCTATGAGAATTCTCTAAATTATAACGTTTTGTAAGCCGACGCCCAAGTCAAGATACTGATATTTATGTGTTTAGTTTTTTGTTATAACAAGTAACTAGAAATATTAAATCCCAAGCGTGCTAGATAGTATCAATGTTTCTCCAATTGCACGAAATAAAAACAAAACGCTCGTTCAAATGAATTGTGGAAACTAAACTACAAAGTAATCAATCACCTGTCAAAATCGAGCATTTTCAGCTTTCTCAATATCAACGAAAGATTTAAAAAAAAAAAAAAACGTAATGTTACATAATTTTTAACCATAAAGCAGCACTAATTCAAATCAGCAACGCTTTTGATCTCAGTAATTAATTTTAATCATGTAACGTTCAATCCATGGTATACATTTTATAACAGAAACCCACTAAGTCGTGCCAATTAATAATTAACAATACTCTTATTTAATTCTGGAATTTAATTACAGTTATAATTGGAGTATTTCAATTTGGAACGGTTTAGTTTAGAATATTAACTAAATCCCGAAATCAGGGATCGCTTTTCAGCTGAAAATATACCTAAATGAAGATAAACACATTGATGAAGTATCTATGTATATTCTATGTTAAGCCATGGAGATGGCTCCCTATCTATTAGAGCGGAGAAGAAAGACGAACGGAGCCTTGTAAATTTTAACCAATATAATTGAATTAAATCCAAGCCTGGCTACTAAGCATTCGATACGATAAAATTGAAATATAATACATGATATATAATAGATCTTATACATAAAAAATACTATATTTATCCTTACTAATAGTATAAAAGCAAAAGTGAGTTTGTTTGTTACCTCTTCACGCTTTAATGGCTAAACCGATTTTGATGAATTTTGGTACAGAGATAGTTGGGAACCAGGAGACGGACATAGGCTAATATTTTTTTGAAAAAAGTGAGATGTGAGGGAGAAAGAGCGAAGAAAATGGAAAACTTAGCGTTGCTATTACAAATAGATAAGGCGCAAGGGGAACTGAGTTACCCCGAATTTAACGCGAGCGAAGCCACGGGCAAAAGCTAGTTAATAATATTTATCCGTGGTTGTAGCAATTAGAATCCTAGTTGTGAGCGTCCTTTTGTACCTATTGCCTTTGTTTTGTTCTGTCTCCTGCTGATATGGAAGGAACTGGAAATTATGTTTTTCCACTCCTCGACTTTTTTCTGTTTTACTTTGTTGCGGGATCCAAAACAGTGAAAATGTTTTTCTTAATCCTCGTCTAGCTTCATTGTCTCAGCGCATTTCTGGTGATGGTCGCCTTGATACTGGTTTTCAGGAGTTGCAATGGAATGAGAAAAAAGTGGCAGTCTTATCCCAAAAAAAAACGGTTGATCAAAATTTGCACAGCTCTGCCCCTCTCTTGTCTTCAGAAAAAAAGAAAGCCTTAAAGCGCCGAAATGCAACGTTATAATTTCAGCGAAGTTAATACTTTGTCTTGAATATTAATAGCCCTTTTACGATGATGATTTATCGAACGTACTTCAATACTAAGCGCAGGTTCATAACGTCAAGGATAGCCCTTCTCCATACTATTTTAAATTCCGAGCACAAAAAGGGCGTAACACATTAACATAAACATAACGATGTCTCCTCCTTTAAAAACCTTAACCCTAAAATGAACCCGACAAAGTAATAACCGAATATATGGATACCAGTACCGATACCAATAAGGTCCCGATGATAATCCCGTCAATGTAATTAAGCGGGAGGAGTTAAAAGGTTGGCTGTCAATATAGGGGCGAAGGGGGCTAAACGGATTAGGGTAAACAGTATAAAGAGCCTTTTGTATCCGAAATTAAATGTCACCCGATGTCATTATTCAGCTTCTGGTTGACACGCATACGATCGCTGCCGTCTGCCACCGCTTGATGCTGGAGATCCGAGACTTTTATGTTACACGATTTTTTTTTACAAAATTTTAGGTGAAATCGTATCAAATTACAATGCAGTCATTAAAAAAGTATTACATTTACTCTTTATATCTCTTTCGGTTGCTAAAACAATTTTGCCCTTTACTGAATCTATAGAAAACTAAACGCTGTTTAATAATAACAATAAATACTGCGAGGTCATTGTCAATCATAAGTGTGCTCATTCACGACTCAATAAATATAACTCATTAGGTACTATTTGTGATTGATATAGTGCAACAATCATGACATAGTGTCAGTTTATCGACATCGAGCACCATTACCAGTGGCATTGGCCGTCTGCCGAAATTCGTTCACTAATCTATAACAATTACATAAGATCGTGAAACCGTCGTCCCTTCTAAAAGCCATTATTAGCTAACCCATTAATTATACTCGCAACGGCTGTCGAAGATGCTGCCAAACCAAACTTTGCGTTGCGGAAGTATTAAAATATTACCAAGACTTTAATCCAATTTCCACAAACAATAACACCGTGTTCCATTATGGCGCAGTCGCCTTTACGAATTATGAACCACATTTATATGTATAACGACAAATAATTCACGTATGCGACAATAATATTGCAAATTATTGGATAACGTGACATAAAATTATACGGTCGTATCACGGGTCCAATTTTCATAACGAGTGAAATAACAGGGGAGCGCACGAGAGCGCGCGTACCTGCGATTCCATTCGTTTATAACGTTAAACGCGCTTTTCCGTACTATCCTTTAATGCATATTGTTATTGGACACGATAAAATTAACGGCCCAATGCATGTTGAGAGCAAATGTATTTTGAAACCAGTACCGTACATAAAAACGTACGATGATCGTAATTGAGATGAAGACAACTTATTAAATGCTTTTTTCTAAATCAAGTAAATCGTTCTGTCAGTCTCACGTAATAGAATGCAAATGGGATTTTTCGTCAAGATACAGACGCTTGATAAATTAAAGTTTAATTTACGTGCTTTTATCGTACAGAGTCTTGCCCGCGGCCTCACCTTGAAGGAAAGTTGTCGAAAAAACGTTGCTGCTATCACGATAAACGAAAAGAGCCGAATTGTTTACTTAAGACAGGGAATACATACTAAAGTAGGTAGCTATCTTGGTTTCATGCTAACTTAGCTTGAATTTACAATTGAAATAACAAGATTCTGTTACTTCAATTTATCGTTAAACCTTTGAGGGTTTATCGTGACGTGTGACATCAAACAAACAGTGATTCCCAGCTCTGCTCACGCACACAAAATTGATTTATTAACTGCTTTAAGCGATAATAGTTAATATTATTAGCAAACCCATAAATTAGGAACGCGACCTAGACGTAGGAATATTAAGACCGCATTTAGTTGAGCTCCTCGACACGCATTGAGGCCGTTAGACACTTGAATGCCTGATAATCCTGAAAGGGATACAAACGTATATAATACTTAGTAAATAGTCGTGTCTACTTATGCTTTCAATGAAAGGGATTATAGATGTAAATCGTGATCTAATATCGTAGATTAGTAGAACATTGAATGCCGTCTTTTCCAATTCTAAGGATAACAGCATAGTCTGTGAACAGTGAGCTACCCATTGCTCACCGTTCACAGACCGTCAACAGTAGTGCCAACAGGCCGTGTTAATGGAGCATTCGTGATCCACGCGCACCTCGAAATGATGTCAGCAAAGCAAAGGGTTCAACCCTGCCGGGGTCGCAAGTTTTTCAAGAAATACCGCAGCCTATATATAGCAATAGTCTTGCCATAACATCCTTCAAACAGTCAATACATTTTCTTTCTACTCGTATAGCCGTCCACATTCCTATACTCAAAACTTTCCTGACACCATTTTCCTCATTCCTCTGCATCAAATGCTTGACTATTTTAATGGCACCACTAGTAATAATAACAATGTTTTTTTTTGTTATTATCCTAATATTATAAAAGCGAAAGTGAGTTTGTTTGTTACGTCTTCACGCCTATATGGTACAGAGATATTTCGGACCCTAGAGACGGACATAGGCTATTTTTTATAGTGATAAATGGGGGAGAAAGAGGGAAGAAAAGGGGAGAGTTTTTTTTAATAATAAAATTTGGTTAAAGTTAGCGTTAGCCCAAAGTAACTACGCAGATGAAGTCGCGGGCGGAAACTAGTAAGATATATTTTGCCAAGTTAGCACGTGTATTGTAGACATTATATTTGTTAAAGCCAAACAATAATGACCGCAGGCAAAGCATTACGTACTTCAAAGCAAATATTATCTCATCTTCATGCAAAGTTTAATCTGTTTATTACCGAAATGTTAGTTCTGAGATTTAAACACTGTTTTAGTGATAGTATAGATTTTGTTGGTTGCAGTAAATGTCACGTAAGCAGGTCTTTAGCGATTTAATCGAAGGAGTCGCGGATAGCCCTTGTCTTCACAGATAATTATCTACATTGTTCCTTAACATCTTTTGAATAGACTTTAATTTTGCTTCGCAACGTTCCAATTTTCTTATCTATATCGGAAGCTTGTTAATACAAAGTTTTACGATTATATAATCCGGAACCATGTTATACAATACTTGATAACTTTCCGCTACATTGACAGCATCATATTCTCATCTCTTATCTAGATGTGGATTGAGATCATCTTTAAACGGATTTAACTATTTTTTTTTGCTACAAACTTCTTTTTAATTCCTAAGCAGAGCTACTTTCCTTTGATAAAGTTGCTAATCTACAGTTCATAATGCAATATTGATCCTACTTTTATATTATAAAAAGTGTTTTTTTGTGAAGATGTCTAGAAGTTTCCTTCCTTCGTGCAAAAACAATTGAGCGGTTTTGTGTGAATTTTGACACAAGATAGTCTATGACCCGGCAGAACGATTTCATAGGAAAATTATCAAACTTTTTTTTCTGAGATCTCTTTGAGGCTTCACGCGGGCATGAGGTAGTTTTAAAATATTTTACCCCAACGAGAAAATGTTCTAAAGCATAGCCTGTAACTATGAGTACATTGTGCAATAAACAAAAGAATACAGTCAAAGCTTGCCCCAATAATTAAAAACACCATAATATTAAAATATTTGTAATGCTAACTAGCAGGTAGTTTATCTTCAAGAGAAATCAGCTACCATAGTTACACGATTAACAGTGAGTAATCCATTCATAATAACGCAACAAGCAAGAAGTCAGTCACATCGTAATAATCTGACCTGACTTCTGATCCAATCCAAATGATGCGAGTAAATTATTGAAGCATTGTTCAGCAAATGGAAGATACAATACATGACTGATAGATGGTTTGTTACTTTAGTATGCTGATATAAAGCAATACCCATCCTTACTAAGCGAAAGTGAGTTTGTTTATTTGTTACCTCTTCACGCTTTAATGGCTAAACCGATTTTGATGAATTTTGGTACAGAGATATTTGGGAACCAGGAGACGGACATAGGCTAATATTTTTTTGAAAAAAGTGGGATGTGAGGGAGAAAGAGGGAAGAAAAGGGAAAACTTAGCGTCGCTATTACAAATAAATAAGGCGCAAGGGAAACTGTGTTACCCCAAATTTAAAGCGAGCGAAGCCGCGGGCAAAAGCTAGTTTACCATATTTGTAGTTTTGTAGAAAGGATTACAAGTTCTCAAGAATCAGGCGTTAATTTGCGGAAACACACGGCATAAATAATTATTATTTTATTAAAAAAAAAACAATTAATTTGTAGTACTTACCTACATATAGTGTAATTACATTAATATTAAGTTTACGTCTGTTTTCCTTGCTAGGTTAGGCGACATTCAGCGGCGTTTGATTTCAATTTCGCAAAAAAAATACATTGAAGTAAGGACTACAATCAGATAGAAAGTCTCTCCTCAGAAATACTGATATTTCAGCGGTATTTAGATAGACTGAAAACCGACCTAAAAACAGATAGGAAATGCGGTGGTTTATGATATGAAAGAATAACAACAAATAAAAGTCGTAAATCCCTGAAAATAATCCTACGCACGCATAAATCCCGATATCATCTGATAGAAACGTAATAAAACATCCTGCGGCTGCTAACAAACGTTAAGTCAAAAAAATCAAAAATCAAAATATTTTTATTTCACATAGGCCTACATGGGCACTTATAAAACGTCGAGAAAAGATGCACGGTTCGGGTTGGTCGTTTTCTATGGAGAAGAACCGGCAAGAAACTCCATAGTTACTCTTTTAAAATCATTCGGTTTTACAATGTTGTTGTTACAGCGTTAGCACTTAAGTATGAGAGGACAGCGTAGGCCCGACAATAAGTCATTGTTTACTTTACAAAAAGTAAAATAAAATAATACGTTAACATAAGTTAACAAGCGTCCAAGAATCTACAAGGCCAACCATGTCCACTCATTCACAACGAATTGGTAGAAAAGAATCTATACAAAAGTAAGAGAAAAAAAAAAAGTATATATGCAAAAACAAAATAATAACTAAGAGACGAGTCGCACAGATGTTGCTATCAGTACTGTAACTATTCGGTACAAGGGTGATATAAATATGTGATTTGACAACTATTGCAAAGAAAAATGATTAAAGAGATCACAAAAAAAAAACAAGATTGAGAATAGTTAGAGACATCCACAAATTTGTGCTGATTGTAGCTACCAGGGAAGCCGCATGCGCAGAAGGAACTATAGCCAAACTTCTTTATCTTCAACGTAGTCCTTGATTTTGTAATATGCGTTTTTAATAAGGACACGTTTTATGTAGTTTTTAAACTTTCCATCTGTCAGTTCTATAACTGATTTCGGCAACTTGTTATAAAAGCGTATACTGTTTATTAGAAATGACTTACTAGTTTTTGTTAATCTAAATTTAGGAATTACAATTTCGTGTTTACTGCGTGTATTAATATTGTGGTAGTCGCTTCTAATTTTGAAAAGCTCACGATTTTTACGGACATACAATATGCATTCTAAGATATAAAGTGAAGGCAGAGTCAGTATATCGATCTCTTTAAACTTTTGTCTGAGGGACTCGCGAGGACCCATTTTATAGATCGCACGGACTGCCCTCTTTTGTAATATAAAAACCGAATCGACGTCTGCTGCTGATCCCCACAGGAGAACGCCATAGGACATAATACTGTGAAAGTAAGCATAGTATACTAACCTAGCTGTGTCTACATCAGTTAACTGCCTTATTTTCCTTACTGCATATGCAGCTGAGCTGAGCCTACCCGAAAGAGTTCTTATGTGCGCGCCCCATTGCAGCTTAGAATCAATAGTCATCCCCAAGAATACAGTTTCCGCTATAACATCAAGATTTTTGCAAGGAGACAAATGTCGCGTATATTTAATAAATAAACAAACTGAGTAGACATTCACCTAGGCTCAAAGCCGAGTAATGCTCCTACACAACGTGTAAATAAGTCAACCGAGCGTGTAGCCCCGACAATAGTTGCCTCTGAATCCATTGTGTACTCTTCTTCAAAAACAGATGTCGCTTGGAATAATAGATGTAACTCCTTTGCCATTTGCAGTCCTGTTTTGTCCCGACTTTGCGTCCGATGCGGGCCCGGCCCCTGGCCTCTGATTAGACGACTCTGCCGCCAGAACTGTCCACAACATTTCAAGGCTTTATTGAAGTTACAGACTTAACGTGCTAGTTGGACATTCAAGCCTGCATAACTTAAATCTTTGTCTGGTTTACCACGATACCTGTGGTGTTTGACGTCACAAAAGTTAGATCATCTGTTTATTTATAGAAAGCGTATTTCAAAGATGTTAACAAAAGATGCATGCTTGTTAGAGCAACACCGAAAGCATTAGACTATGATGTAAAAACGTTAGATTAACAGATAATTATATCTAATTATAACTAACCTCCACGAGACTAACACATAAATGCAAATTAATTAAATATTAACCTTGTACAATGCATCTAATCCGATGTGCTTGCACAACAATTGAGAATTTACCACTAGAGCAACGTCTTTTGTTTGATGTAACAAACGACGACGTATAAGAAACCCAGCGGTGCATTGTGTAATTAATTAATTACGGAGACGACAAGCGATTAGTTCACAGGATTCGTAAGTCCTTGGTCCCTTCTGACATAAATAAGCTGATCGTGCATGCGAAGTAAACAAATGATGTTTAGCAATAGTCCCATTGTTTATTGTGCATAGCGATGCATACCGAACGTTCGGCATTTGCCGAGACACTGGCGAGTGCCGAGGACGACGGTTGTGAAAATAGGCAACTTGTCAACAGTGATTTATGCTCGGCGCACGGCACCGCATCCTTGGCTCAAAAACTTGGTAAACAAATACACGATGTAACAAAAGGATTGTGAGTTGCGCCGCTATTTGTTCGGCTTGTTCGTAAGTCTAAACATTTGTTGAAATACGAATCTCTTCCTACGTTGTTTCAGGGTTAGTTTGCTTGATCAAACTTGGAGAACTGAGGTAATAAGAAACATGTTCTTGAGAAGGCTTTTAGTCACTGTTATCTGTAGGAAGATTTAGTGGGAAGATCTCTATTGTCATGAGAGCTAGATACGCAACATTAACATTTTAGAGACGTATAAAGCTCAGTACAACACCGTGACATAAAAATAATCACCTCATAAAAGACAATAAAATCTCCAATAAGACAGAATGACAACAAAAGCTATACAAAGCATACAATAATAAAATAGAAAAATAACAGGCATTTTATTCTTGTTCATGAAAAACATGCCTTTCAGAGTTCATAAAATACTGCCGCGTTGTCAGCGAAGCGTAAACGAATCATGATAACATTGCTTTTAGGCAAAATGTCAACTAAAAACGAAAATATTTTGTTAGTAGAATATGAAAACGGAAATTGGCAAAAATATCTATCTCATCATTAGTCTAATTCACGTGAAATGACTGCTCAGCGTGTGATTCTTGAATCGTTTTACAGGTCGAACGAAGAAAGAATCTTTCGTAGAAAGACCCGGAAACACGGGCTAAGTGGCGATAACTATTTTTGTAATTTAATAAGTTGTGACTGAAATCGTAAAATCATATATTATCAGCATTAACGACATCATCTTTGGACGTAAAGCAAACTTTAGCTGTAAGTTATCACAGTCGATTGTCTAACACATTATTGGATAGCCCGAGTACCATTGATTAGCGTATTCATAATCATAACACAATCATGTCAACAGTTAAGGCTTTTATGAATAGGAATGTAGAAAATTCCGAAAAATTAGACATAGTTTCACATCGTGACAATTAAATCGTCAATGCCGAAGCTCAGCTCGATATCGCAATTACGTGACTCGTTGAACATTATTAATTGTTTACAAACTGCTTGTAATAACCTGTTGCCAAATATAAACGATATCCGAACATAACTGAGCCTGCATTTAATGCGTTATTGTATGCTAAATATTGTTAATCGTAAGTGGGATATATCAATAAATTGTTGCAACAATGCACTCAGAAATTATGAGAGTGCGTACGCTGTTTGCAATTGCGTGGTTTTGAAGAAACTGTAGATTGATCTTAGAGTATATGTATACGCTATGCTCTAGCAATCTTCAAGTACTCTCATTCGGTGAAGAAACACAAACATCTAACACCAATTAACCATTAAAGCTCAAGATATCGAACATACTGCACTACTAAAGATTCTTGTTCGTAATTATGACGCACATATCCTTTTAACAAAGTAACAGGAAATTAGCTAGATAATCGGTATAATTGTAACAGCAATCTAAACGATAATCTGTGTTCAGAGAGGTGTAACGAAAAGGCGAATTCTCCTTGAGAACACTGATTTCCATTTTTTCACAGTACAGGGCGTTTGCTTAACTAATGTAGCAATAGTATTTAGAAACTAAGTTACGGACCCTTCTGCAACTTTAAAGTACATTGCACCTCGCAGAACCATTAATCAAAAACAAGCTCGAATACATACGTCAAAGTAAGTGAAACAATACGAGCAGTCATTGTGTCTGCCCAGTGAATGCGCGAGCAGAGTACCTTATCGCTAAAAAGTAAACTCGATCAAAGGCTGCTATGTGAGTCGTGGGATCTTCCCACGTGCTGTGAGAGCCTAATAATTAGTTGTTAGCCAACAATTTGCACCTTGCTTGACTTAGAAAAGAACACAAATCGCTCTATTTTACTCTATAAGCTATAAATCATTGTTTAAATAGAAGATAATTTCAAGTTTCATAATTTGACCATAATTTGTCAGCTACTATTCCTGTCGTCAGGAGACTGATCGACTTGTTATACTTACGACAGTTGTTTAATGACTCAATTTGTTATGGTAATCTGTACAATATCAGTGACTGATGTATGCACAGCATCATAATTCATTGTTCTTGCTTGTGCGCTAATCTTATTCAAGCCCAAAGGTGCATGCATTTAGGACGACTTAATGTTTATAAATATGTATGTGTATGAACTTGTAAGCCTATAGTATAAATTAAAATATAATCAACCTGCCACTATTGAATAATTCAACGGTTATAACTTCCAATAAGTACTTTCGACGAATCTTAAATTTAATCTATAATCCATATTTGCCACGCACCTCATCATACGACATACGTGCGATATTAGCGAAATGTATTTACCGATTAGTCGCCGTGATCGCAAATATACCTGTCACGACCATCATCATCGAAAATCACGATCGAAATTATTGGATAGTGTGCAATCCAATTTCATGTCGGCGCCTGCGTCGCGGCACAATGCAATTTACCAGTCGACGTTTCAACACGCGCCCCGTATTTCTCCAACACACCCTATTTTCATCTTCGCGGAACGACACAAAGATGACGCCATTCCTCATATGAATGAGACTATTGACAACTGAATTGATGCATTCGTCTCGAAACATTGACATGTTCGTACAGTAACGTCTTTACGAAATATGTCCGGAACCCCGCCTCCGCCGCCCATTGCATATTCCTCGCGGTCCGCGCTTCGGAACTATCAAATTTATTTTTATACATATTTTTATTGTTTGCGGTGAGGATTGTCGCCTCCTTAGGGGCTGTTTGTATGCGGACTGAGAAGAATTACGTGTGCGACGGAGCGGATCCACTTAAGAAGTGGAGATAAAACAATTTGTTTAGAAAATGTGCTGTATAATGTGGCTGCACATGATACTGTATGAAAGGAATCTGTAAACTAACGCTGCTTTAGTGTTTACGTTACCGGCGAACGTGTCCACCGGGTGTAGTAGAGGTTCTCAGGAGGGGGGTAAAGCTGCATTTTACTTATATGAATTATACAAGTCGAGAAGGATGGTCCTGTACTTATTTGAATGGTGTGGGAGGACTCGGAGCGATATTTTTTGCGGCGCGGCGGCGCTCGCCTCCGTACTGAATGCACACTTGATTGTATAATTTCGTTAAGTTAATCTCACTACGAATTGCGCGAAGCTCGCTCAGTTTTCAATTTCACATTTGAATGCTATGAACGTTGTTTTCGCGTAAATTGTGTTAATACCCCCTCGCTCGCCAGCCGCGTCGCTTGCGGTAACAAAGTAGTCACCAACTACAATGTGTGCGATTACTCAATAAATATTCCGTAATCCGAAAATAATTAACGCGAAAATGAGCTTCATTGATTATAATGTTGTGTTTAAATTGCATTGCCGGCACTATCAACAACAAGGTGAGTTAAATTTCGAGCGAATTGAGTTCACTTTGTTATTAACTTCCAGTCCAATTTCGGGTTTAAATTACTTTCTGCGTTGTTAATTGAATAACGATTCCGATGTCCCTTAAACTGATTAAACACTTCAGTGTTTAATTATTGTGTCTCAATTTCCTTTTCACGAAGTTTGAATCGGTCATTACACTTAAAATTCTGGGTTACTCGCGATTCTGCCTCAAGCGGGTCTGTGAAACAGCAACTTTTTGTACAAATTCTACAAGTAGCAGTAAATTGTTAAAATAAAACGGATATCTAGTGAGCTGGGCTACTGCTCGTAATTCACTGGAGGGTATCTGAATAATTTAGTCGGTGTGCGTCGTCACGTTTAGTCGCCTGCATCCAGTGAAATGTTTTCAAGCGTCAACACTGCGTCCTTTTGAGAGGAATCCAGGAACTACGGTTTGAAAGCAATCAAGTCGGTGTTAACGTTCAAAGTAATTTCTTTGGCTTCGTCGGTTCTGATAGACGCCCCTATTACCTATTGCGTTGTCGATGTAGTTGCTATTTCGTATTGCCAGCTCGTTAACGGGCCTTCGGAAACAATGGTGAAATAATGAGTCGGGACGTGACTTGCCTTAAATTAAGTATTAAATACGTAGTTAAAATAGTGAATAGGAGTTTCCCTTTCAAAATAAATCAACATATTTATGAAGTTTGCAATGAATAGGGCTGCCACGTTATATTTTGTAATGGAATAATAATATCATACTACAGTTATACCTACACAATTATTAATATTATATACGTGATAGCTTCATTTTATAACACAGATTTAAAAGCATCTCCAAACCACATAATATGGAATTAAAACCGGCCAGTTCTACCTTGCTGATTCGACACTAATTACTACTTTCGTCTTACAGTTGATTATTGACGGTTAAACCGGGGATCACGAACGGTTCCCGTGAAAGAATTCCGTAATCCGATTAAACCCGGGTTTAACCGGGTAACGTCAACAGCGCACGTGAACCGGGCGTTCTTTTTTAAACCGACCACTAGCACCGATTAGGGTTGAAAATCGAAATGTCCAAAAATCGCTCGGAATTTTGTTCGGTCATGATAAATTATCTTAGTTTCCGGGGAATAAAGACCGCCGTTCCTTATTTTCTTTTCTCTTTTCGTTGTGTGATCGCTAGGAAGGGTAACCCACCCTAAACAAGGGTGGGAAGTTATCTTATACTGTCAGAAATTTTACTAACGGTTTTCACAGAAAGTATGAGAATAGGCTAAAATGGCTATTGCAGAATCATTATAGAATCCTTACTAATATTATAAATGCGGAAGTGAGTTTGTTTGTTTGTAACGTCTTCACGCCTACATGGCAAAACAGATTTTGATGAATTTTGGTTGAGATAGTTGGAACCCTAGAGACGGACATAGGCCCTAGCCTATGTCCGTCTCTAGAGTCCCAACTACTACTACTACTACTAGGGTCTCCCTCTTTTCTCCTAAGAAATGAGGGAGAGAGAGGGAAGAAGAGGAAAAACTTATCTCTGCTTTTACAATATATAAGGCGCTTGGGCAAAAACTACAAGTAGCAGGTACCAGCAAATCAGGAAAGGGGAACTGTGTTACCCCGAATTAAATGCGAGCAAAGCCGAGGGCAAAAGCAAGTAATAATATAACTTAGGTAACGTTAAAACTCTTATTATCTATTTCACGAATATTAGTTATTCATATTTTTTATAACCCCAGGTCATTTTTATGCCATTAATGAACTCATTTTATGGCAGCGGGAGAGAAATGTTAATGGTACGATGCAATTTTAATTTGGGGTCACAATGGAATATTTTGATTCACTAATAGACAGATGATGGCAATAGGCTTTCGCGCTTTTACATGTCACTTTTACATAACTGGCGAAATATAATGAAAGGTGTGATGTCATATAATTGAAATCGTAAATAAGATTAGAATATTCTTGATTATATACACCGCACAAATTATAAGAATAACAAGAGTGATACAATGGGCGGTCTTATCGATAAAAGCAATCTTTTCAAGACAACCTTTTTTTACGGATGGCAGGACCTGCAACCCATCAGGGCCCGTAACCCAGACAGGTTCAAGACAACATTTGGATGATTTAAAGAGAGAAGAAGAGACAATAAGTAAGGCTGAACACATAGTCAACAACACGAGATAGTAAACAAGAATGCATCAACAGATTAACTGTAAACACAGTATTATGGTTGGGGACCATGAATACTCAGTTAATAGTCGAAGAGTCATAAAAGTCAACTGGGTACACAGTTGTACCGACTCAACAAAGACACATCTATTATAATCATTAACGTTAACACAATTTGTTCCTCTGCATTATCACTGCAGTCCATAATCCAGCATCCATTTAGAGCACATTTCACCAGCTTATTGAGCAGAATTTAACGGTGTCATGGTATTAACACAAACGGCCATACTAACAATAATGCGCTAAGTTTTAAGAGCCCCAATGTACATAACATACGAACGAGCATATAACATAACATATAAATAACTTTTAACTGATCCATTTCTCTATGGACGAGAAAAATAAGCGGGAAATACGGGAACGAAATGAGTATTTTAAACCGACGAATAAAACTTTTATTTTTGTTATAATAAAGAGAATAAATATGCTTTCAAAACGGATATGTAGGTACTCTCTTTGTCGCTTCTGTATTCATGGAATTAAGCCATAACAATTACGTACGATCATCGAACATTCCAACATTTCCGAATTACTTAAAAGCTGAAAGAAATCATCAAATAACTTCCCCCACTCTGAGCGGAGTGGGGGGATTAAAACTCACCCATGTTCTATTGCCCTTTATGTTCCGGGGCCGCGGTATCTCTTTCGAACAACCCGCAACCGTGGCACGCAAAGCTAACACCTAAAACTGCTTTTCCAATTCAATTTAATACACAACGAAACAATAATTGTAAATAAAAATCAACTACAAAACCCAATAACGCAATAAAGTCAATAAAACAAACCAAAACTGTTATAAAACATTTGAATTCGTACATTTTTGTAACTGGATTCACGAACAAAAACACTGGAGTGCATTAAAATGGAGTAAAACTGCGAAACGCTATAATCTCTAATTGAGTTTTATTCCCAGTGTTGTCTGTGTGTGGCCGCCACTGCAATTTATTTATTGTTGTTTTAACTTACTTACGTAAAATTTGTTTTATTGCTCTCAGGCATAACTTTATTATGAATCTCGAATGGAATGGAGTTTCGTTTAACTGGTCTTGTATTTTCTTTAATGAATCGGTTTTAACGAAGTTTTTCTGTTTTCTTTCAGGTATGGTTCCTGTTTCCGTTATGTATTGGGTTTGTGTAATGAAAGCAGTAGAGCTAACGGTACACATGCGCCATCTTGATTTATTTTTAGGTGAAAATAGAATTGTTTATCTAAAATACTTTGTATTTTCTTCTTTTGAGGTGGGGTACATTGATGCATTTACTACTACCATACAATACAACCAGTAAAATAAAACTCAAAATAAAAAAAAATGTAAACCAGAATTATTTTTGATTAAAACTAACATAAAAACAAATGAAGGCACAGAAATATATCGACTATGGACACTTCGACAGCTACATTGTGCCCTTTTAAAATGCTAAAATGGTGACAGCCCCTCTGCCCTTTGCATCCAATTACGAAAGGTTGTAATGAAATTAATTAGGGAACTTTACCTGACACTCGGTGGGCGTAATGACGCTAGTAGGCTTCCGAGCCCGATCTATTAACTCGCCTATTGACTTTCAAGGAAACATTTTAAACTTATTTACTTGAAGCTTTATATATATATTTAGTACTTGCCCTATTTCTATATAAAAGCGTTTCGGAGAATTACCATTTAAATTAATTTCAAATTCATGTAAATTCTTGCCTGAAGGACTTATATTGGTACTGTAAGATTTTATGGCTTACAACCAACCTTAAATAAGACTGGTTGCATATTCTGAATTCGAATTCGTAAAGTATTTTGAATTTAGAGAAATTTAGAAACAAAAGAAACTGCTTTTTTTTTATATATTAGGTTCTACGACTCCAGGGCTGCGGGTTGGTTAAAAAAAAATACCGCAGCTCCAAAACGAAGTGCAAAAAAGGAACATGTATGGGTTTTAGTCGATTACAAGTCTGACACTCTCTTCTGCTCCGCCCAGAGTGGGGGAGTCATTAGATGATTCCGCATTAGAAAATTAAGGCGGCTACGGCTTTTAATTTTAAGTAGGATAGTAATACTTTTTTTGGTGTGGAAAATCATCAAATAACTTCCCCGGCTCAGGGCGGAGCGCGGGAGCGTGTCAGACTTTTACTGACTAAAACCCACCCATGTTCCTTCTTATGCCCTGTACGTTCTGGAGCCGCGGTATCTCTTTCGAACAACCCGCACCTGGCAAGCGGAGGCTCTGGCAAGCCCCTCTGAGGATAATAATCCCTAGTTGGTATTTTATAGTACCTAATAATATATGAGATTAAAACGCTAGATAAAATAAAATGCTTTTCAATTGAACGAAATCGTGAAAGCCGAGAAAGATAAGCAAATCAAGTATATTGACTTGGCTCGCGAGGTTGTCGACATGTGGGACGTGGACTCAGCGATCATTGTGCCGATAGTCGTTACAGCCAATGGCTTAATTGCTAACAGCCTCGACCAACACCTAAGAAGGCTCTCGTTAGGCAGCTGGATCAAGGGCTTGATACAGAAAGCGGTACTCCTGGACACGGCTCGTATTGTTAGGAGGTTCCTTTCTCTGGAGCCCTGACCGCTGGTAGCTTGGACCCTGTTCCCGATACCGGTGGGCTACTATTTTTATATTTTTAAATGTTTTTTATGCTTTTTTGAAATATTTAAAAATGTAATTATATGTTAAAAAATAAATGAATGTACGAAAATATGAGGTAATATGTAGGTTTTGCCAATGCCATAAAAACCATTTTGCTAAAGCTGAAAATAAAGTGCTAGGCTTGAATATAGCTATTAATATAATGCTTACGGTCATTTAACACTTCACCGAAAAAATCTTAACTGACATAATAAAATAACTTAACTGAAAAAAAATAATCACCATGAGAAAAAAATACTACCAAAAACTTTTCTTTTAAGACTTTACTGTTTTCGACTGAAAAACGGTAATCCAAACGACCAATTTCATTTCTCATTAGTAAGACTTCCGTCCTCGTGCAGCAAATCCTACGGAACCAATTTAATTACTGAAGATAAAAACGCTAGATAAAATAAAATGCTTTTCAATTGAACGAAATTGAACACAACACAATTATGAATAAAATTTTAAACTGTAAATTGCGACATCAACATAAAATTCAAAGAATTCATATTTCTGTAAAATTATTATTGTAATGTAATTGTCATTTTAAAATGTAATGTACAATGTACTAACAGGTTGAATGTACAGTCGAGGTGAAAAGGGTTGGAGGTCGATTTTACATGAATAAGACTTATTATACTTTATATTTAAATTAGCGTATTAGTACGTTTGTACGTATTGGTCAAATCTTGCAACTGAATTTCAAACCATATCCTCCCAACCAATTGAGTTGAAATTGTGGACACGGCTTTGGTTTAGGTTACAATACATTTTGATGACAGGCATTACTTCATTTTGCAGTCAGGAACGATTTCTCACAGGGGAACTCCTCAACGGTTGATAGTGCAGACACAAAACTTTGTGCACGCGTTTAATAATGGTAGATACACCTAATTTGCTTCTTTAAACTTTGTACTTTTTTCTTTTTTTATGGTATGAGTTTTTTTTTTTCGTAGTTTGAACAGATGATGCTAATAAAACACAATTATATGCTAGGTTAAACTTAATTTTCTACTTTGAACTTTTATAGAACTAAGTTTTTTTAACTTTTTTAATTTATTGAGTAAAAGTTTTTTTTTTCTTTTCGTTCTCTGAATAGACGGTGCTAATATCGCACAATTATTAGCGGCTATGTTATTGAAGCAGTATATTGCAAGGTCTACAATGATATCATCTGAAACAACTTTTTTACCATTTCGTGGTTAGATTTACGGCGCACTAAAGCCGAGTAGTTTATTATAAGGCAAGCTTTAGCCATTTTCGTTGAAAGTTTATGCTGTTATAAATTTGGCCACGCCTCGATTTTAGCCCGATAATTGTGGAAAACCTCCATAGATTACGTCTAAATACCTGCTTAGTGCGGTACCATCGATTTTGTATTAGATTAAAAGTAGATGGGCGCGCTACGAATTTCTAAAATCTTAATTGGTCGATGCATCTTTTTGAAACATATTTCAGTTCATATATATCACAAGCAACATCGTATTATTATGTGTGTCCTCATATAAGTAAATAACAGTAATTATTATTACTGAGTGAAATAAACTATCTTAATACCAAATTGCTTGCCCAGAAGGAAATTAGTATTAGTGTTAAGAACAGGATAATTTTAGAGAGTAATGAAACCACAAGTTCAGCTTCTCATATATTGTAGCACATCTTTTTCACAGACTGACTTTTATTCTTAAAACAAAACATAAAAAAAATGACAAGCAAAAAGAAGAAATATAAAATTATCAAAAAGTTTGGTAACTGGTCGCCAACAATTAGCACAATCGAAAAAACAGCATACACAATATTTAGTAGCATTTATTTAGCAATAGAAACCCAACCATTCACTATTTAATAACACAAATGAAGTCCATACTTTAACAATAAAACGTTAATTACGACATTAATCGCCAATCAATCAAATACTAAAAGTGCAGCACAAATATTATTAACGAAAGCTATTAAGGTTTGGTTATTAAAAACTTCGTTCAACTTAAATGGAATAGTAGTTGAATAATTTGCCTATGTTGGCATATTTTTTTTTAATAAACTTATTAAAATATTTACTGTCTTTAATGCAAATTAGTGTAGGTTATTGCGAAAGACTTAATTAATTATTTTTAAGGAACATAGACCTCGGTTATCTAGGTTAAATCAGGTGTAGAAAAGATATCTCTTGAACCAAATACAAATCTAAACTCTATTTAAATTCTGTAATTCACGCAGCTACAACGACATGATACAGCAACAAGAAATATTTTATGCAATTATACGGTGCTTTGCAACACCGTAACGAACATTACTAATGTGTTCCGGGATTTATGTACTAACAACTAGTGGATATCAAAATTCATTTACAAACAGGCTAGAACATCTTCTCTTATATAAACAGTAATTTGGGAACATTCAGGCAGTAATACAAGCTGGAAATGTTTCCTGTTTATTTTGCTGCAGTTGGTCAAATTATGAACACAATTTTATATATACGATATCACTCGGTACTCAGCTCCTAAATGTCGTAGCGTGATGTTATAATCACTTACTTTGGCTATCTAACTCTGAAACATTTTCTATACGAACTAGGAGTTCCTGAGATAATCACGTTCAACCAAACAAACCCCTCAGCTTCATAAAAGCAGGAAAGCAAACTGTTCTTTGAAAATAAAAAACAATATCGACAGCGATCGTACACAAGTCATGTTCCTATGTCAGACATGTAGGTAGTAAGAACATTACAACATGAAAAGCTGACAAAAATAAAGTAAAACACTATCCCAAATAACATCCAGCCTTCATGTACCACCGAAAAAAAAGGAATAAAAAGACGAGGAAAACACAAAAATCTGGCATTGATTTGAGTGGCAGCGAACGAATGACATCGAAATTCCACACAGATGGTAGACGAGGGACGGTTCAATCATCGCGACCCATATACAAAATTGAAAGCAAATCACAGCACGTTTGCATTCAGCTTATAAGCTCATTTCCATAAGTGTACTGCCTATCACGCTGGCAGGTGCAAATTATCTCCAGTGTATGCAATCAGACGCGTAGTAATCTCTAGGATTATTATTGAAGGATTGCTTACGCGTGTGGGATGTTGTCATATTAAGTCGGAGTGAAAATGACCGTGTTAAACTAACGTTTCAAATCAAATTAAGTGTTGGTAGGAAATGGAGTTATTTTAGAAACAAGGTTCGATTTCATGGGCGAACCAACTGTTATTGGGTTTTTGTCAGGATTCTGAGTTTGTAATGGGTTGATGTAAACATCGCCCAATAATACTCGCCCCCTATTACTTGGGCCTACTAAAAGCGAAATTGGCAAATGTGAGTGCACTATTAGGGCCACCTTTGTTAGATCAACCCTTAGGAGATTAAAGGTGAGATGTGATTATGTTATTGCAAAATAAACTAATATATTCCTAAAGTTATTCTTCTTGAATTCAATTGATTAGTCGCTAACAACATACTCCATTTATTTTACTCTCTCGAAATGCTGATCGCAAACAGAACTCCAAGCGAAGCAAATTCAATTTCGTACACAAGCAATCCAAATAGAAATCCGATGAATTACTCCAGACGTCACAATAATCCATATTTCACATTTGATTGGGTGCGAAGAACGCATATGTTTTGAAATACGACTATCGGAGTAAACATATTTATATTCCTTTCATAACAAACGAGGTATATTTTCCACGCCGAATTCTAATCCGTACAAAGGGTAAGTGGATGATTTCTGACGTGCGGACGAGTGTAAAGGGCCGTGAGTGGCGTGTGTCGAATGTGTAACCACGACCTACATTTCGATACGGCTGCTACGGAAACACAATCAAAACTCAATTCGATAACACTTCCAATTTATAGTTGTATCACGCAATGGCTGGCGCGCATCACATAAATAGATGTTAGGGATGTTGCGCATTCAACATCCTGATTTCCTGAATTATTTGATTTGAATCGCCTATACAAAATGTGGTCACTGGTTTTGTCAACAAATACTCGATAAACTGTCCAAGTATTAAACATGCAATTTTGTGTCTAAACTCGCAATAAGAACAAGTAAATCTGACGTTACGACTAGTTCACCTATAAATCTAAATCAGTCGGAGATAGACGAGAATGTAACAACAAATTGTTATCGCGCGCAATAACGGCAACTTATTGTGTATCCCTAGATCAGTATTGAGCCATAATATTGCTTCTTGAATCCATAGACTTTCGATATTTCATTCATCGGTAAACTCTATTCAAAGTATGAACAAAGTCTAAATTGAAATTCTCACATAAAATGATGAGTGCATCTACATTGCGAATTCGAATTCGTGAATGGACTACTGATTAATTATGAGCTTGAAGTATACATACGTGATATGTCAAATGTTTCAACACAGTTTCAACTAGTGAAGGCTCCACAAAAGATTTTCCAATAAGTTTCTATTTGGAATAGTAATTAAATTTACTCTGCGCCTAATTATTTTCGAATAAATCAATATGCTCACAATCCGATTAACAAGACATCCACAGATCCTTTTGTATTTGACACATTTACATTTTCTTATAATAAAATACAAGCATCTTAATATATTCAGTTACTCAATAATTGGGATTTCAGTCGAATAACTTCTGTATTTTGCCAGACACGTGTAAAGAAATAGGCTGTGATCTAAATATAGAGTAAAAAAACAAAGATGAAAAGAAAATCGTGCCCACGCAAATAACATTTATCAATTCAGCGTACTACATAACAACTAAGGCTTTATTCTGAAACACTACCTCCATAGTGTAATTAATTCAGAATTTAATTTCTATTCGAAATTCAAATTGTTATAATTGCGCTTCACATGCGTAATTAACGAGACTGCTTTACAAATGGCGGTGAGCAACTGAGCAATGAGTGACATGGGTGTCGACGGACGTGACGACGAGACGTGCCCCAGAATAATGACCGCCAAATGAACCGGGGACTGATGCGAATCCCAACACTATGATGCGATTGCACCGCGTTGCCCCGCAGTGAATTATTGGATTGATTGCGCCGTCTTGTTTCATCTGCATGCCGTATTGTCTGAATCAAACATTATGCTCCCGATGTTACCAAATTTGCGATATGTTTGGATGCGCAATCTGGGAATTTGTTTACATTGCCGTTGATATTTCTATGAAAATATAAATTTACCAAATTAAACGGAATTATGTTCAAAAATGAGTTGAGAAAATATGCATCAATCCATATAATAACCGGTCCCTAATCATAACAAATGTTATCGTTCAAAATCAGCAATCTCTCAACCTTGTTAAGTCAAGACATATCACAACACCTAATCTGAGATCAAACGAGTTGACGATCGCGTCTCGATTGTTACCCGAACAAAGCGAACGCAGTCACCGGCTGCAAGCTCCAATATACCGTGATTCCAGTACAAGTCGAGAGTGTCTCTTATACGGGCGTATGGCTCTACAGACCAACAATGGAATGCAACAAAGGCCAGTCGGGCTAGAATAGCTCGCCGGTATTGAACCTGGATAATCGATGCGGATCAAGTATGAACGACAGGCCGTTGCCACCGGCTGGCGACGTGGCATTACTCTGTCAACTATCAACTGCAGTGTCGGTCAAAAAGTGCGGCATTTAACCGCTTGTATAAATTTGTATGATGACCCTTATGTATCACAAAAGCGAAGCCTGATATGGAGTGCCACATGTCATGTTTCGCAATCATTTTACAAATAGTCACGCCATACTAACATCACTTAGTCATATTTGTAGAAGTCGTTTAACATAATACTCATTCAATAATATTCCGTGGAAATGGAATTACTGCAATGTATGCGCTGCACTTGGTATGTGAACATTTAGCCATCTCTAACTATGTCAGAAAATGTGCAGAGTGCACTTAATAAAAGCATCGCAAATCTTGCATATGCGTGTCGCGAACGTAAAACGCGAGGCGTTAAGGGCCCTTAGCGCAACCGACAGCTATGTACTATGCAACATGTTGTAAAGCATGTTCTCTTGAAACATGCATGTCTGCGAATAATGATGCGACCGCGGTGTCACGCGTGACGATGAATAAACGCCTAGATTATCACCCACGCTCCATAACCCAGTTCTAACATTATCTTCTAATGCCCAGTTTCTAAATCCCGAAAACGGATTGTGTGTCGATAGTAATTGAGGGGAAGATTGTTTTCTTTTGTAAAGTGGGTATCTTTTTTACTCGACTGCGGTTGTGTAAGATGTGCTTTTGTTTCAACTTCAGTTATTTGGATATTAAAAATTTAAAATGGAATCGCTCCCGCCTTCTTCCAAATTTTGCTTTGGTTGATATAGCGATTCCATTTTAGAATCTTAATGTTCAAGATTTTAAAATGGAATCGCTCCTGCCTTCTTCCAAAGTTTGTTTAACATTAAATGAGCCTAATTTCAGTTTTTTTATTACTACTTACATACAGATTTTTTATTTTTATTTTCTATATTACATAAGATTTCAGGCGACACTGGCCGAAAAATAAAACACCAAAACCCAAACAATTATTTTATTTGAAACTCGACACTATGTAACACTGTTCTGTTTTCAGTGAATGCATTCATTAGAATCTTCGATGACAGACTCATTAGTTTAGATGAAGCACATAACCGTATTGACTGCAAAATAATACAACAGTATTTCATAATTCTCGAGTATTAAACGCACCGCTTGAACGATGCTTAAGTGCCTGCATTGAAAGCATTCTATTACCCAACGTGTATTCACGCTTCAATGGAGAGCTTAAAATAATGATTTATTCTAGCGCTATAGTGTGATGCCCCGAGGCTGTGTGCAGTAAACTGGGAGTCCTTTCATTTACATGTTTTCCTCGCTGTCTCAAATATCGATGTTGCACACTGGCCTCAGCCCGCCGCGTTTCATTGAAACTTTTGCAAAATATATATTTACGTTTAGTATACATTATTACAATTTGTAAAGTAGTAGTAATACCTGAATAGTTTGAGGGCGAATTTAATTTAAAAAAGAAACTGACTGCGATCATCAAATCTGAGCAGCGTTCATAAGCTATCAGTACATTCTATAACAATTATGACATTGACAACTCCTGAATGTTTTTTGAAGTGTCAAAATAGTCTTGTAAGAAAAGGATCACTAGCATTAGAAATGTGTTGCTTTACTAGCCCATCTCTAAAACGACCTAAGAAGGGTGCATGGTACTTAAGAGGGACTCGACATTTGCTCTACTATTTTTTTTTTCTATAAAAATGCAACATCTTTTCCTGAGATAAAATAATTCATGGTACGGAAAATCGCGATTAAAATAAATAATATGAAGCCTCATTATCCTGCAGAGGGGAGACATAAGTAACCTATTCAAAAACATCTAGACTGTAATGAAAAGGAAAACAAAAAAGAAAACTTAACCGAATGAATGACTAAAATGGAAAAACTTGCCAGTGTGTTCGTATTGCTCAGTTTCTTAGGGCCAGTGTATACTAAAGCGAAATATTCATGGCCAGTAAAATCTAATGACAAAAAAAAACATAACTGTTTGGCCAGAAAGCATCAAATCAAATTGGGAATACATTCAATTTTATTTAAATCTATATTTAGAGTTAGTGAGAACGCAAAATACCAATTCTGCTATACTGATCTCGTTGGTCTAGTGGACAAAACTTTGCAAGACCTGGAAATTTAAGCAGTGCTAGGTTACATTTCTAGGTCTTGCAAAGTTTTACCTATTGGATTCCTTCATCAAGTATTTAGAAGTGGATTTGTGCCCAATTACTTTACATGAGACTTGAATGCGAGAAATTATCTGCCTATTCGACTGAAAACAGTGTCTATACTACGCTTTACCAAGTAAACACCATCCTCGTCGGAAGCCACCCTATGAACTATGACCGTGCTTTAACATGATTCTTAAAATGGTATGTGATTTTCTCATTATATAGTTACTACTAGCTTTTGCCCGCGGCTTCGCTCGCGTTTAATTCGGGGTAACACAGTTCCCCTTTCCTGATTTGCAGGTACCTGCTACTTGTAGTTTTTGCCCTAGCGCCTTATTTATTTTTATAGCAAAGCCAAGTTTTACCTTTTTTTCTATTTTTCCCCCTCACTTCTCACTTTATAAAGTAAGTTATCCTGGGTCCGTCTCCATATATCTGTACCAAAATTCATTATAATTGGTTTAGCCATGTCGGTGTGAAGACGTAACAAACAAATAAACTCACTTTCGCTTAAATATTAGTAATTATTACTGTCAACCTACAACATCAAACTACTGGGCAAAAGCATTTCCACTTAACTTCCATTTTTTTCGATAAATGGCTAAAACGAGCCACTGGTCGTCTATCCGGCTTCTCACACCACCTTGTGCGAGGTGTGCCGCGTTCTGGCTGTATAGTAAGTTAGTAGTTGTAAAGTAAGGCGGAGAAATAAAAAAAAACTCTTTTCTTTTTAAAAGTAAAAGCAGCACCGCACACTTCTCCAAGTGTGCACCATTCCTTGTTGAAACACACGTGTCAGGTAATAGACCGCAGCGCGGTAATTCTTCCTAGTTCTCATGTAACGTGCTCACTCGTGTAACGATGCTCTTCTATTACGTACAACCAACTAATAGTACTCTAGTAGTCTTTACTTTCGACCTTAAGTGGCTGCGTAATAATTTACTCAGCTGGACCAAGCATTCTTTGCGAACTGTAGTTTCTTGAAGTACGTAACTACTTATAGTGTTTATTAATATGATATTATGGTCTTTTATAGTATAGTCAGTTTGAAATCATGCGATCAATATTTTCAAGAAAATTGAACTTTGTGTCTATAAGGTGAAGTGTCTCTAAGAGTATGAATTGCGCTAGTACCTAAACGAGCAACGAATCGGTTAAACCGGTACAGACTGTTAGGGACCACGGTTAGGGTTGCTGGTTGTTCGAAAGAGAATATGCAAAAGAAGGAACATGGGCGGGTTTAGTCAGTAACAGCCTGACACTCCGCCCCGCTCTACCCAGAGTGTTACTTGCTGATTTCCCATCCGCAAAAAGGGGTGTAAATAAATAGCCTATTTTGTGCATTACACAGGCAAATCTGCAATCACTAGTTTATCAAAGGCGCGTCTTTTACTAACGTTTGCGATACTTATATGACATTGAATGAAATGAAAGAGATTCTGACCTGTTATTTTACTTTTAGCAAAAAATATGTTTCTCTAAGGAGGTCGTGGGATAATAATGGCAGCCGCTCCGTCGATGTTTAGGTTAAGTCGCGCTTGCCTAGGTTAGTCTGTGGATCGGTGACCACCCATTACATACTGAGTTTCGTCCGAGCTACGGAACGTAAAGCTGTTGGTCCCGGCTGTCATTTGTAGATTTTTGACAGTCCTTACAGTCAGTGTCCCGAAAGTCTGACAACCAGTCTTACCAAGGAGTATCGTATTACCCAGTATTAACTAGGTTGTGGATAGGCAGTCGCTCTATATAAAATACTGGTATTCAGATTCATCCAGTAAGCCTGGAAGCCGACCCCAATTTAGTTGGGGAAAGGCTAGGCAGATGATGATCTGTTTATGACAAAATACAAGTTCATTACTAGACTTTTCCAAGGAAACAAAAATACTCAATACTCCAAAAATACTTCGTCCACAAACGATCCAAATGATAGCCCCCAGTCCAATGACCATTATTTACATTTTCCAGTGGCTTTTCTTTCTGTAAAACCTGTAATATGCCGTTTTACGTTCCGGGGCACTGCGTATGCAAATACAGTGAAGTCGATAGCCGACCTCCTCGTTAGTGCCCTCTCAAAGGCAAATATACATACGTATATACCTTTATATACTCTATACATGGGCTAGAGGACTACTGAATAGCTTTTCTGCATCAGGATTAACTTAAAGATACAAAGATAGCGGAAAGACGAAGGGCTTTGCGGAAGACCTTTGTACTGGAAATATAATTATGTAAAAGGAAATGTAAATAATATGTGTTTACGTAACTAGCTGGTTTCATTCACGTTAGAAAGTTTGTATGCTTTCTATATAATTTATGTTTAAGTTCTACAACAAGTACAATTTCATTATCATCTCTTTAGGGTTTCTTACCTCAAAAGGTAAAAATGGAACCCTTATTAGATCACTTTGTTGTCCGTCTGTCAGTGTTTTTGTCTGTCAAGACCCTTATCTCAGGAACGCGTGGAGATATCGAGTTTAAATTCAAACTTAACTGTGTGGTTCCTTTGTGCTATAGAAAATCAACCCTCTAAGTCCACGCAGTCAAAAGATATGGTTGTTTATGTCGCAAATTTACCTCCTCATCATTAACCTTCGGTGAGCAAATCTGACTCGCTCTGTTCTCGTTTCATTTCAGTTTCTCTTTACAAACAAAATAAAGCAGCTGAAATAAACTGTTCTCTTCTTAATCCAACATCAACATGAAAAATTACCA
This sequence comes from Ochropleura leucogaster, assembly GCA_958449745.1. Taxonomy (NCBI): domain Eukaryota; kingdom Metazoa; phylum Arthropoda; class Insecta; order Lepidoptera; family Noctuidae; genus Ochropleura; species Ochropleura leucogaster. Next base: position 13,448,645 of record OY288206.1, on the reverse strand, counting down.
GATCAAATTAATAATATAACATTCATAAAGCTCTAGGTGTTATAACGTCAGAGATTTATTAAGAAATCTTGGGTCAAAATCCAGTTAATCATTTTGGTGAAACTGTTGGCTTTTTGTGCTAACGTTTGAATGCTTACTTACACATTTACTTTATACAAAGTGTTTTCAAGAACGAAACAGCAACATGTGCTGTTAATGGCTGAATATAAAATTCATTAACTCGCGTTTATTAACGCACAATTACACATGACTGCAGTTAAACTAAATACTAATTCCCCGGAGCCAGTTTCCAGTTAACCCTCGTCTTAATAGAAATTTCTTTATGTTAATTTTAATTCAAAAAAATCCACCATTTATTCTCGGTGCCGTAAGTTGACTGAAAAATCTATTAGCCAAGAAAGATGAAAAATACAGTCCGGCTCTCCCCTTCGTGCTTATTTCACAGAGTATGCAAAGTAGCGCCAAAGCGACCCCTTTTATAGTCGCACTGAATTGAGCAATTAAAAGTCTAATAATAGTTTCTTTATGTACTTTTAATTTATTCTGTAAGAGAAGAGGAGTTAGAAACGCCGTGGTAATGAGGCCAGATGTCGCCACGGATATTGAAAAAGTGATTAGATTTTTGGGGGACAATCTTACAGTCTTAACATTGCCGTTGGCAGCAAAAGGTTATGAAGCCGGGGTTTTAATTAGCTTGTTGCTCTGTACTTTAGCTAAGATTATTTCCGGGAAAGTTTAAGTTTTAATGTCAAGGAAATAATAAAATGGAAAACTTTGCTTGTCATAGACGCTGGTATATTTTTCCAACGAAACTTTAAAATATGCTTCTGTCATTCTCATTTTTAGGTTTCTAAACCTCAAAAGGAAACAAACAGAACCCTTATAAGATCACTTTGTTGTCCGTCTGTCTGTCTGTCTATCAAGACCCTTTAGCTCGGGAACGCGTGAAGATATGGAGTTTAAATTATAACCATACTGCCTACCGCCCGCGACTTAGTCCGCGTGGCAAAGCGCTTACTTTAATCCGCGTGGTGATCGAAAAAAAAAACTTTTCTCACCTTTTCTTCCTTCTTTTTCTCACTTTTTTTAGACTATGTCCGTCTCCAGGGTACAAACTATCTATATACCAAAATTCATCAAAATCGGTTTGGCTATATAGGCGTGAAGAGAAGACGTAACAAGTAAATAAAAAACAAACAAATTCACTTTCGTTTTTATTATAATATTAGTAAGGATACGGAATGTACCTACGAAACCCTCGGTGCGCGAGTCCAACTCGCACTTGCCCGGTTCTTAATATTTCAATTTAGAAATCACGCATGCCTCGTTTAGTCTAGGCGTCTTTTTTCATATTTAATTGATCAATCAAGAATTGCACAAAGAAGACCATGCATTTTAATGCAATTTTAACATCACGTAAACTTTGACGTTTAGACCGCGTGTCTATTAAAGCGTTGCCAGTAATGACGCTATCGCCGATAATCGCTAGGCGGTGTCCTCAACAAATGGATTTAACTGAACATAATTGCATCAAACATTCAAATGACCGATTCGCATCAATAATAACATTTGATTGGTGGAGAATCGTGAATAGTATTACGTGTCATATGTTAGGAGCAAGGCTATGCACGACTCATGGCGAACGACGGAACTAAAGCCCTGCACATACATACATATGTTAGTCACGAATTAAAAATAAAACTGTTTTAACCTCGATGAGATAATAGGTTACTGTTATTTGTATAAAGCTTTTTTGATATGTAATAAAAAGAGCTATCTCGGTGATCAAATAATCGAATTCGTGTTAATGGTAAAGTTTAATCCATAAACTTAATTAGTTCTTATCACATAATACGTAGTCCTCTACTGCTGTAAGTGCGTTGTGATTATTTTAATGGTTGAATGATGTTTTCAGGATCTTTTTTCAAAATGCGCCGTTGCGCGTTGGTGTGAAATTGTTCATGAAAATTTTATTGCAAAAAACACAAACCATAGCCACAACAACTATTAACCAACGTCATACATAAAGTTTTCCATAACATAGAACACTCATATAAAAACTAAAACACCAATTCTATTTTTTTTTTCGAAGGCAATAAACATTTTTCCATTTTTAAATTCTGACAAGTCTATTATTACCAACCTAACAAACAAAATATCGACTATTCAGCAGTAATAATAACACGGTGTATCCAATTATTGACATTAAATGATTGATTGCTCTGCAATTGAAATAATGTTCGAACACAAACGACGATCACCGTTTAGTACCTAAACAATAAAATGTACTATCGCCCTTGACTTTTGAACACTAAAGCCGAGGTTAGGTCATAATGGTTGTATTATACAATACTTTGAAAGGAATTTAAGGAAGAGATTAGCTGTTATAACGAAGATTTTATTGATAAAGATGTCGGCTGCAAAGAATATTGGCGAAGGTTTTGCTATATTCTTGTTTATTTACTAAAAACGTACGATCACGCTAATAACTGAATTCCTACTAATAATTCAATGTGATAAAATATAAATGCAAAATAAACAAAAAATAATCCAAGAAATTAAACAGCTTTAAAATCATAATTGCTTGTTCGTCAAAAAGCTCGTTGATTTATTATAAATAATCCACAACATGTAAGACATACGTCAAAACAAATACCATTAAGGTACATTCAAGCACATCACTTCATTAGTAAAAAAATAATCAAAGTACTTTTACACTCGGCGTCCTTCTCAGTTAATTTGAATTTGAAACATAGCTGAAGACGACATGAAATTTGAAATAAAAGGTCATTCCGAGGCGTTAACTGATGCTCACGATGATAACACGACGTGACACGACAGATTGCCAGCAATTATTAAACGCTACAATTGGCTGTCTAAATTTTGACCTTTGCCTATTCGAATATTTATCAACGTTGTCACTTACTCCGTTACTCTACTGACACAGGTCATTTTATAATGCAATTAGTTTTTTTTAAACGTGACGTTCATTCATAATTTAATAAACCGTTATCAATGTTGTTATAATCAAGACTTAGGTCAAGCTTTGCCATTAATCAATGTCATCAGCTTTTTATACAATTAGTCATTTATTTCATACATACATTTATTTTTTGAACAGATACCTCACACGGTGAATCAATAAGTCAATCTTGAAAGATTGTCTTGATTGAATCATCGTGTGCGGTACTTAGCTGAGGTAACGAAGCTTGATACACTTTTATGTAATATAGTTCACTTAACCTTAAATGTAACTTATAATAAAGCGTTTCATAAATAATGTATTTTTGTTTCCTTGACATCGTAATTCGAGCTACGATAAGTGGTCCGTCGCGAGCCCCAAGCCCCCAACTTGTATTTCAATTTGGCGAAAGAAACATTCCTTATTTGAACTTGCTCGGTTGAATACTGTTAAAATAAGGACTTTAATTTTCAGTGACCTACACTACACAGAAGATTTTCATATTGTTTGGAATTAAATTAGGGCGTTCTATTTCCCCGTGCACGGCCTATTGTAATATATCGAGTTGAAATTGATTTCACAATGGAGACCCTTTGTTTACTACTATTTATTATATTGGAATGATGGATTGGTTTCAAAATGGTCCGGTCTGTATAATTGGTTGTTCTGAATAGGATCGTTGAGTGAGCTTGCGTTCACAATGGAGGTACAATGATGCTGGCCTTGGAGTATTACATCGGTTCAATCAAAATATTGGGGCAAAGGTTATCTGCGAAGTTCCCTGGGTCGGTAGAGATCTCCTGCCATTGTGTGGGTAATACTTGCCGTCGTGAAAAGTACTCGATCCACTTATCGTTGGTTCGAATACCATTGGAGTCACGGTCGATTGAACATTGAATAAGGATCCAGATGTTGAACGTTTGTTTATATCACGCCGATACGATTCGATTTAGCGGTACATTTTACTTGAAGGTTTTGCGCTTGTATTTATCATTTTTACAGTGATGTTTTCTGTCGGGTAGTTTAAGTCTCAATTAGATCAATCTCATTAAATAGTATTGTTATGTACTTACAAGTCAATATTCAAAAATACATAAATAAATGGAACGTTTCTGTATTTCTAACTAGCTTTAGTTCAACACACACTAGACCATAACATGTTTGTCTGCGTAGGCTATATTGGGTGGAACAATTCATCAAAAATCTAATTAAGTCGGTGGGCGCGGGGCTTCAGCCCGTGAAACGGTGACAGGAGATTAAGCTCAGCTTTAATTACGCCGCCAGCACTATTCCAGTCAACTTGCTATTTAACTGGCGGCAGCTCGCGGGCGAGTGCTCTGTCTGCCGGAGCGCCCAGCACGAACTAAACGTCACCTTATTTCCGCACTTACACTGGATTTATAGCCGAATGCATTATCTGAGTCTAATAAATGTAAACTGTTTTTTGATTCATCGAGTCGAGCCGTATCTAGAAACGTTTTGTAGTTATAAATCCAATGAAAGCTGAGACTGTTATATCATATTTAACCGTGAACCTAATTAATTTATACATTTACTAGCTTTTGCCCGCGGCTTCGCTCGCGTTAAATTCAGTATAACACAGTACTGTACCCTTGCATCTTATTGATTTGTAATAGCAACGCTAAGTTTTCCCTTTTCTTCCCTCGTTCTCCCTCATAAAGCAAGTTTTTTTTTCAATAGCCTATGTCCGTTTCCAGGTTCCCAACTATCTCTGTACCAAAATTTCAAAATCGGTTTAGCCATTAAAGCGTGAAGAGATTGCAAACAAACAAACTCACTTTCGCTTTTATAATATTAAGTAAGGAAGGATTAAAATACTTTAAAACAAATTAATCTAAGGAGCAAAAGGTACATAAGTTCCTAAACAAACAAACCATATTGAATATTGTAGAGCAGCAAACATAAATATACTGTAATTAACCCCAAGCTTTATATGCTCTGCTGAAGTTAAAGCGGGTAAAGTGAATATCATAATAACTTGGCAAGGAAGCTAATAACTGGATGCAGCGACAGAATATCTATACATGTATTCGTGAAGGCAAGTGACATCGCCCGTAATAACCTCCATGTTAATTAAAACGCTTGTCGATGGATAAACTATTATATCGATACCCGGTGTTAACGTCATATTGACACTCGTATAATGAAATGGTTTCTGATCCATCTTTAGATTATCGAAGTTAGATGGAGTAAGGTTGTTTGACGTTTATGGTCTTTATACATGTTTCTTTGAACGCAACCATAGTCGGAAATAACTCCTCCGTTTTACTTTTTTTTCTATACAATTACCACAGACAAATTCACATTTTCTTTCAAACCCCTGACAAAAAAAACCATCGAAAAATATAAAAGAACAAGATTCAGTTACCCAAGAACAAAGGAAAAACGTAAGAATCAACAACAAACAACAAATGTTGCACCGTTTAGAATAGATGCGAACCCCGGCTCGGCCACAACGTCTCGGATAAGCAAGGGAGATGTCACGTGAATGTTAATTCTTCAGCGATTAGTATTCAAGGCGAAACAACAACTAATAAAAAGGAGCCACCGTCGGGAAAATTGAAAATATCCGCAACCGTCAGGAAAATGAGGAGACCTCTTCGTCACGCCGTGAAATTAGAATCGTCCCGAGCAGTTCCGATGCTCGTCACGTGGCACGAAAAGTTTGTTTACGTTGCCATTTGATTATAATCTAAACGAAATTTCCTTAACGGGCAGCCATAGCTTTTGTTATTAATGCCAGAGGTGCTGTTACTCTCCGCACAAATAAGAATGAAACATCATTTTGTTTGGGGAAGCGTGATTATTATACAAATTAGATACGTTTCGTTATGTTCACATAAACAAAAAGAATTTCCTCACTGCCACGTTTTTCAATTACGACTAAGTAGCCACAGATTAGGGAGTAAATGGAGTCGGATTTTAAAATTGCATTTGTATACAGTTGTATCTGTTTATGAAATTTCTGTTTTTATAGCTTTCAGTTCAGCAAATATGCGCTGAGCCCCACAAAAGCAAGTTAATTAACTTACTCCATTCCAAATATTGATTTTCGCTCTATGAAGCGGGAGCAAATAACTACAGGTAGATAAAGTAAGTAGGGTAACCATATCAGAGGTCTCGGATCGTGGATTTACACAAAAACGGGAAAGTACGCGGTAGGGGCGTCGTTATCAGCAGCTGTCCATCAGCTGTGATCTGTGACCGGTATTGACGGAAAGCCCAAAATCCAAACTGGTCCCGAATACTTAAGCCCTGTTAGTAATGGACAGATGTAATAAAAGATTGGACCTCCTTAAACTTTTTACCGTTGTTGCTAAGGTAAAAGCTTTAACAGACTTTCAGTACTGCTTCTCATTGTAAATTTATAATACAGACTAACGCATCGTCCTAAAGTATGGTGGCTCTAATAGTATCGATCTCTAAACCACTCGAACCATTCCGGGCACTGACAATGACTATGTCACTATCGAATGTAGTCGATCCAAGCTTAATCACCCTGTATACATATACTGTCAATTAAATTACAGTATTGGAATGAGCACGAACCACTGTTCGAAATTTGATGACCCAATGTATCTTGGGTAACTTTAAAGTATCATTACCATAAGTCACAAGTTTAAATATTAGTCCCATTCCTAATTGCGAGTAGATAACCCTAGCTTATTCAGAATTGGTCACACTTAATTCTGAACTACGCCTTTGAAACTCAATCGACGGAGTGAATACAGGGCCAACGATCACGTAACTATTGGATATCATGTCTTTAAGCATACGTCCCGCAGACGTACGGTCACCCTCAGTGCAGATAAGCCAGCTTATTTGAATGAGTGGTGTTCGGACCGCAAAACTGAGCGAGTAACGAGAATGTCTGGCCGGGAACGAAGCCAATAGGCCAATACGTGGCCACCGCAAATGAAAGGGAGACGTGACTATTACTGTTTGCATGCATTCACATCTGTAGGTATGTGGTCGAAATATCTGAAAAGATTTGTTAAGTGAATGGAACGAAAGAAACGGACATGAGAATCGACAATGGGAAAAATTATTAAATGCAAATGGAAATTAAATATTGCGATGTTGGAGTAATAAGAGAGATAATGTGTTATTGAACTAGGTTTAACTTAGAGCTGCATGCAATCTTTCAACTTAATTTTACAACACCTTTTAAGGGTTGCGTACCTCAGAAGGAAAAAGCGGAGCCCCCTATAGGATCACTTTGTTGTCCGTCTGTCTCTCTGTCTTTCAAGACCCTTTATCTAGGAATCTCCTAAAGGAGTTAAAATTGAAACCATATACTCAGGTCTGCAGTGCCTTGGTGTTGTGAAAAAATAGCGTTCTAAGTTAACGTATTCCAAAGGAAAGATTATTTATGTCCCATTTCACATACATTCGCAAAGGGAATCAAGCCTAGGGTTCTTCTGCTAGTACTTTCCGTTGACCTAGAATCATAAAATTTAACATATATAAAGTTATATCATAGAGCACCAGTAAAAGGGAAAATCCAAAAACCGTAAATTTGTTTCCGAACCAAAAATGCGACTACAAACTTAATTTGAGTCGGTAAATTAACCGCTACCTATGTCAATGTATGGGGACAACAGTTTCTTAACAGCAAAGTTAAGTTTGTCTTTCAATACAGTTTCATTAGAAACATAATGACACATATATGACGGGCCTGTTGGTCTAGTGGTTAGTGGCCCTGACTGCTGAGCCGCAGGTCGTGGGTTCGATTCCCACCCAGGACACACTTTGTGTGTTGATTGTTTGTTTCTGTGTCTGGGTATGATTTATCTATAATATGTATGTATTTATAAATTATATAAGTATGTATATATGTATGTAATGTATATCAGTTGTCTGGTTACTATAACACAAGCTCTGCTTAGCTTAGGATCAGATAGCCGTGTGTGAGTTGTTCCAAGATATTTATTTATTATTTACTATAAGACTACGTTCAACAGAAGTTGAACGAAGAAATATCAAACACTAATAAAATATTTTCGTTAGAGTAATGTTCAGTACATTATTAGTTACCTACAAGTTTGTACGGAACCCTCAGTGTTCGGCATTTTGTTTTAACGAAAACAGATTTCTTAAGATTTTCTTTTCATTATTGTGAAAAATCAAATTCAAAATCACTTTCAATGGTTAGTCAAAAGAATCAGTCACGTTTTAAACCGATATTATGGTCTCCGATTGCTCCCTAAATACTGCTCGCAGTCTCTCAAACTTAACCACTATAAACTGTACTAGTATTACTGTCCTAGTGTTGCGACTAACGGACTGCCAAGTCATGGGTCTCGAGTTCGAACCCAAGAAACACACCTCTGATTTGATAATAATAAGCTGCGCCCCGCGGTTATGATGGAATATACAATATATTATGAATTTTAACCTAGGTGTTATTCTGATATATAAGCTATATTATTGTGAAGTTTCATTAAAATTCAGCAGTTTTTGCGTGAAAGAGAAACAAACATACTTACATACAACCAAGTATGTGAGGTTGTATTGCTTTAGCTTTTATTATATCAGTAGGAACATTTTCTTCGATGCAAAAAAAAACATTGTGAGGAAACCAAACATATATGCCGATGATATGTAAAGCCTCGCACCAGGTTAGGCACTTGCCTAAAGAGGCAGAATGTAATACAACCTTATTTAATACTCACTGTGTTTTCAGAAGAGCAGTATAGGTAAACTACATACAAACTATCCCATCAACCTATCCAATATTATCATTTCCAGCAATTAATCAAATTCGGTTAACATTACACGAATGTTTGCACAATTTTCAGCTGAAAGCGTACGTTACAGGCGTCTGCAGCTAATGTGTATTAGCATGTTCAATTGTAATCTCGGACGGCTAATGTTGGTCAAATGCGCGCATGCATTATACATGCGAATGGGATACATGGATTTAGGTATTGGTATAGTCGCATAATTGTGTGCAAAGCAGGTACTAAAATTTATATAAAAATGACCTAAGTATATGTATAAGTAACACTCAGTTCAGTGCCAAAAGTAATCTATGAAATCATTTTAAGTTTTACGCGAAATTGGCAGCATTTTAAACTTTTATACTATCAGGACAAGAGATAGCAGAGGGGCCGGCCAGGGCCACTGCCTGTTGGGGTTGCCAGATATACCATGGCTTAAGAACACAAAGGGCAGAAGAAAGAACATGAATAGGTTTTAGTCAGTAAAAGTCTGACTTTTGGAACGAAGTTCCTTATCGCGCGTTGTGAAAGGGGGCTAGACTGTAAAAATTCTTAAGAAAAGTTGTCACGACACTTTTTGCTATAGTAAGCTATTGTAAGCTGTGCGGCGTCGCATGTTTCTCTGTCTGTCTGTCTCTCTCTCTCTTATAGAAAGCAAGCCAGATATTTTCATTTCTATAGGAACTTCGTTCCATCCGGTTGTCCCTTGACACCTCAAATTTTTTTTTTCTGCTTTTTCCAGAGTAGCAGAAGTTATTTGATGATTTCCCATCCAAAAAAACACAGGACTAAAACAAACGTCTAAGTTGACATATCGATGCATTTTGTTGACAAGCAAGATCACCTTGAACTGCACACTTAAAGTGGTCATACTATAGTCAGTTTTAAATATTCACACAATCAAAGAACATTACAATATGAAAGACAATCAACAAAAAGGCTAGTGATGGGATCTCGGAGGATTCATCAACGAAGGTTATAATGCTTTTAAAGCTCAATCTTGATTGACAATATATTCTTAATTAATCAGCTAAACTAATTATACCTATCACAATTAAAGTAAATGTCATAGAAACGTTTAACTCGTCATTGTCATATTAAAAGCAAGGTTAGACTCATCACACATAATTATTGTTTCGTGTATTGTATGTTAGGTCGTTTCTGAATGAGAAATTAGAAGATAATAATTAATTAGACCGAGTCTTTTGAAAAAAAGAAAATTGTTTCTTTTTGGGTCAAAATATTACGTGATCTTTTATACCATGGAGGCTGATTGAAATCAGAAAACATCTACGTTACACGGAAAAGATACGATCAATACATACTTAAAATGAAGTACATATATTTTAATAAAGCTGTATTTGCCTTATTAAAAATCCTCCCACGGACAAACTTTGAAGGGATCGCTGCCAGGAAATATTTCGTACAAATAATCACCGTACCAGACAAACAATAATAAATTCCTACACAAGTTACTAAAGTAACAAATTATAATTTACCATCGAATGTGGGACGATATACTTCAAAGGTCGTTGAAATGTACATCGGAACAAGGGATGAAAAAATAACAAAAACTGTTTTCCTTCCATTCAGTTGGTAGCTTCGAACATGAATAAATGGAAACATTGGAGGTACAGATTACGATGCTCGTCATGAAAAGCACTCATCATGGAAGACCTAATGTATAGGTGCAATCTTTAACCCCAATTCCTTTGATATCAAAGTATTGCAAATTATCTTAAGAAATAAGGCGAGGATTGCTTGCGTTCCCACATATTTTATATGAGAGAACTTAATCGTAATCATACAAATGTCGTTAGCATGTAAATGCACTCAGTAATGAATAAGTACTTATATAGGATATCACAATCTCTCGCAACGACTGCAGAAATATAGAGTATAAGCAAAGTAACGATAATAAGAAGTGTCCCTCATTAATAGACAGAAATATCAAACAGAAATAAATAAAAATATGTAGTAAAAACCGAAATAGAGACATATCTTTATTCAAAGTTATAGTTGATGCAACTGAAAAAGTACAAGGAGATGCATATGCATATTCATCAATGCAAAAAACGTTAACTACTGATTAAACAGCTCCTGTTACTATAGAAAATTCTTCTAGAAACTGAACGTCACCCGACTCTCTCACTGTACTCCAACAAGAGATCAAATAAACAAATCACCCAACCAAAGAGATTTATCACGAACTCAACATTCAACATTTTCTTATCTACTTTTCGGCAAAGACTCTGTTTCCGTAGCCTGACGAGAGGCCAAGGACGAAGTAACCTCTTTAATTTTATTACACTAAAAGGTCAAGTTCTCATTACCTGCCTGCCATCTACTCATAAATTTATCAAATGGCTCAGGTTTAATGGAGAAGCCCAAGTCTATTACTGTAGGGAATAAACTAATGTGATTAGAGGACTTTTCTGGAACATTCTGTAACCCTGGAAGACTAGCAAGGGTTTTGCAATCCCCCAACTTAAAGGAAGATACAATGCAAGATTTATATGACTATTACGACACAAACTTCTTCGAAGATTCGATTCATCATTATCCTGATATTTAAAAGACAACTGCTTATCCAGCAGTAGACGTCAACGCTACGTCGATAAGTTATATACTTCTCTTCATCAATAAAATGGATAAAGTCTAATTACAATAGCCAAACAAAATATTAAATAAAACTTCTAATAAAAGTACATTCTCAGTTACAAAATGATACAAAACAAAGTGAAGGTTCTAAAAGCAGTATTGGCTATTCATAGAAAAGAAGAATATGGAAACTTGTTTACCTCGCAAAGGAAATAGTAACAGCAAATCAGAATAAAATATCTAGACAGCCATTTACTGCCACTTAAAGCTTATATTCCAGTTTTCATTTTTATAAACGAAACTGTAACAGGAATTCCGGGAAAGCAAAACAGTTTATCTGATATAGAGATCAAACAACTTGTAATAGATAGATACTACGGAAATATAAAAGGGTCACATTTTGAATAAACAATAACAGTACCATCCCTATATATGAGTACTTTAGAAATAGTTTGTAATGTATTATTAGAATTATTTTGTTCAGGTTATTTTTGTCCGTTTTATGTTGTTTTTTTTTCCGGTTGGTACTCGTATAACCTTAAATAAATGGCCCTACTCGCGCTTATGGCGGAACGAAAGAAAATGTCAGACTTTTATTGACTAAAACCCATCCATGTTCCTTCTTTAGCCTTTTGTGTTCCGGGGCCACCCTGGCAGGCGGTGGCCCTGACCGGCCACTCTGCATCTATTTCCTACACTGGAATAAGATTATATATAACAACACTGCTTTTTAAGACGTCATAGTTAACCCGCAAATCTTGGCTCGTCATTTAAAGCAAAATATTTCTTCTATTTCTGGGAAGACCTATTTATAGCCTAGTATATTTATTTACTATCACAGTTTTGAGCCCTTTGGGGTCAAAACGCTTGGATCATGGCCCAAGTGAGGCTCTGCTTTTCAAAAACTTTTCAAAAATTCTCGCCAACTGGTCGACTCTTCGCATGACCAGAGGCTCTTCCTTCGGCCAAAGAATTAGCATTGCCATTCAACGTGGCAATACTACTAGTCGTCTGTGCACATTTCTGGATGACAGCTATGTGGTACTTCGACGGCTTAAGCTTAATTAGTTAGTTTATGTTTTAGCTAACTGGAGTATTTTATATAAATACTAGCTGTGCCCAGCGGTTTCACCCGCTACTCAGCTCCTTTTCTAGAAAGAGTATGAAAAATAGATGTTGGTCGACTCTCAGACCTACCCGATATGCAGTCAAAATTTCGTTCAAATCGGTCACTGTGACACGAGAATTTTATGAAGTTTTGTAGGACAACTGACTAATCCATTTCTTGTGACACAACTTTCGAAAACCACTGACAAAGCTATATTAAAATAAATAGCCAACTATTTTGATAAGCTCGTCATTCTAGAAGATCAATAGAATTGTTACATCTGTTCACAGTTCGGTAACAACTTTCGTTGGTAAGTTGCAAACTTGCGATGATGGGCGATATAACTTGGATGTTTTCCTACCTACCCTCGCTATTATTCGCCTGAAAGTTTATTACCTTAGTCAGTATTTACCCACAGGTAACTTCAATATTATTGTTGTAGCCCCATTGAAAACTAAATTACAAGTTGTCTTGAAGCGCTGTCACGAAGCACTTATCATATCAGAGTAATGTGAATGCAGAAGTATTTTCGAGATTCCATTACTGAATACCGCCGACAGAACCGTATTATTCATCCATTAAAAGCAGCGACGTGCCACTCGCTGATCTAAAATTCAAAATTTTTGTTGAAACAGATAAATGGAAGGAATATCCTCGTTAAGAGCTGACAGCAAACACTTGTCATGTTTATTTGAAATGATAAAATATTATTACAACCATCGTACTAACGTTTAACTATGCTGATGTTCTAAAATTCAGGTGTTCTGCGAGTAAAGTGACATCATAAGTGCTCTCCCCGAAATTTATTAGGATATCGCGGTATTAAGAGATATATTTACGACTAACGCCATCTAGTTGGGGACGTGGGCACTTTGAGCGGCGGAGGACCGACTTATCCCATGTTTATGATGAGGAGACGGTACCTTGAGGTTTTATCGTCGTAACTTAACAGTTCTCGTAAATCTTATAGAAACTGAATTATGGGTACTTAAGACATTTTTGAATAACGTGAGTCACCAATCGTAAATGGATAATTAAATAGTTACATTCAAAACTTTACTATATACTCGCTTATAAACATAATATTGTATTGAGTATTATTAAAAAAAAACCAAGGTTAGAATAAATCTTTTAAATTAAGGCAGTAACACACCTCCTTTCATGAAAAATGAGCACCCAAAATGATAATGGCAAAACTCTCCTTAGATACGAGTGGAGCAAGACTAATGAATTTAAATGCTATTCAATTAAATGCACATGAATAATTCACTAAAAGAATGTTAATGCGGAAAAGAATGCCAGCCTTCCTCGTAGTCGAGATTTGGGGACGCTTAATTAATTATTTTTTACGACAATTCATCCCATCCTCTAATGGTGGTTCTCACCAATTGCGAAACAAAGCTCAACGTGCGATTTTCAAGCATTTTTTGGGGTTTGGAAACGAATGTGTTAAATTATTGCTTGAATGTTAAGGTTTATAGGCTACAGATATGATTTTTGTTCAAATCTAATAACTTCCCTCTGTCTGGGCTTGAACGCGGGGGAGAGTCGTACTGACTAAAACCCACCAATGTTCCTTATATTGCCCTTAATGTTTCGAGACCGGGGTATCTGTTTCAAACAACTCGCAACCCCGGCAGCACTGATATGGTCTTGGAAAGGTCTCATTCTCCTAAAATCCGTCTTAATTTTCTTTTACATTTTAATCTCATTGTTATATTAATCCATTTTTAATACTAAACAGTTTATTCCAGTTTATACCTATTTCATAAAAAAGTAATAACTTTATAATTTAATAACTTCAAGTTACAATCTTAAATGGTATTGTTAAGAACCTTCTACTTTTAATTCTTAAGCCGTTTCAAGAAATTCATTTACCTATAGGGAAAACCGTTAAGGCTTATTAGATGGCGTCGCGACCATTTCAATTTGACCGAAGAATTCGAGCTATAATCATCTACCTAGTCATTTTCCAATTTCTGCCAGTTTAACCGGGTGCAGTTAAAAAAGTTCAAGCTATTTTTAAATAAAAAATGACGCTACCATGTTTTCAACCAATGTTGGTGCTTGGAACCAGCTATACTAGCGCCATTAGTTTCACAATTAGCCACCTCCATCTGTTAAGTCATAGACAACTTTTTAAAATATTATACTTTTTTAAATAAACGTTTCAAAAGTGAAATGCTCATTCACAAGCTAAATAAAATAAGGTTGAATGAACCTCTTACGAACACAGACAACACTAACAGCTGCAGCAATTTGCTGAAAACACAGAGGGACAACAACACACACCAGAGACAAAGCAATGCTTATGCCAATCGAAAATAGCAAAGAAACATAAAACCATGGTGTAAACACGTCGCGTAGTCGCCATTCGCTCGGAATTGACTTATAAAGGGAAACAGTAAACGAAGCGAAGACCCCGTGTTTGTCCGGGGGGTGAACGCTCGGTTTACACGCATTCATTCAAACCAACTAAATTGCTTGTATGTAACTATTGTGGGAGAATTTAAATTGATGGGAAAATTGACACTATTTACTTTAAAAAAATCATTTACTATTTGCGTGGGTGTTTTTTTTTAAAAAGGTTTTAACCTTCTGCTAGAATATATGCATAACGTATGAAACATTGGTTTTCGCAATTAATATTTTGTTTTTTGGTGGCACACTCTGTGAAACATAACAAATTTAGTTAATAATTATATTTTGAAGTGCAGATTTGTGCTATTACGAAATATATTTCAACGAATTTATTTCTTCCCGTGATAAAGGTATAATACGTAATTGGAATTAATTAAAAAATAAGTGTTTAATAAATTGCAAATATCAAACATTACGTGGATAATAAGAGTTTCTATTCATAAACATCCTGTTTTTAATATCCTTACTCGTGACTTCAAAGCCAACATCATTTAGCATATTATTATCGGTAAATACTTTATCATTATTTAACACCTAAGCTTGCTCATTATCGCCATGTCTTGCAAAGGTGTGAAAGGAATGTGGCGGCCGCCGCCGTCTAGTCTAGTCCTAACCGTCTCCGTACATAATTCATACGCTGTGTTCACGGCCTTACTTCATTATTGGCAAAGTTACAAAACAATGTATTTTATAATGATTGCTCGTAGGCAAGCTATGGGAGTTATTATAAGATTTTAAGTCGTGGTTACTACAGAATATTATCATGGATTAGCGACGCTGCAAGACAATGTAGTAACTTCCCAGCCGTTGCCAACAGAATCATATTTATTTGGGTGGAACAAACACATACAACAGTTTAGGGCCGAGAATCTCGCGCAGCACAACACGTAAATATGTTTGGGTTCAGCCGCGTTACTGTTGCCGCTGATATATTGGATGTGTAGCTCGCACCGCGCATCCCACTCTGTCTACCGCTATAATAAATTTTGTGACAAACAATATTCCCCTGTCCTTTGTCTGGTGGCGGTGTGGCCGCGGACATCGATCGCATTGTTATAAGGCACAATACGCCCCAGGTCTCGCTGTAGGTGCTTCTGTTTTCTAACTGACAATCACAATACATAAACAAGGAGGTCGTATTCAACCGCTTTTATTAGGAAACCTGTAAACAGCCCCACAATTGTTCGGGATAACTACCCCCTATTTGTCCTAATATGCTGACGCCTGTAAACAACTACTGAATTATTTTAGCAAAAATATTTGTTTGGTTCGTGTTGTTTGTTTCTTGGTCTGGCGCGGAAATATAAAAGCTATTATTGTAAATTATATTGTGTGCCTATAAATACATGTTGGGCCTCTATATTTTGGATTCAAACAATGATATGAAAATAATGAGTTTTAAAATATCTATTGCATATATTTCACGGTCTAATCCGAATAAGCATGTAGTTATATTGGCTAAGCCATATAATTGGCTGCTACCAAGACGTATAAGTACCACTCCCGCCCAGAGTATAATGCTGTTGTGTGACTAATATGACCTCCGCTAACCTTACGCGAGGTCATATTGATCAAGTGTATTTTTGTGAATAATGTGGGGTTTTATCGTAGGCGGGTGTTACTCGTAAGCAATGATAGTAGCTAATATCTATTGTTCTTTATCTTGGTTGTAAACGGTGTCGGCGCGCCTTCGTGCCTTGTGCCTTGTGCCTCGAGCCCATGACTCACTGCGATGCTGATCAAAACGCCTTGTGGGCTCGGCTTACGAAATTCCCAAGGAGCACCATTTTAACTTACGCTCATTGAGAAAGTTCCTCACGGTTCTGTTGTGCAATTTCATGCATGTTTAGCATTTGAACTTATTGTGCACGCGCTTGTAAGGTTCCCAGGATTCGAAGCGGATATGTTGCATTTTAGTCCAACATGAAATCGTTGTGTAATATCGGATACGCCATCAACATAGTTACGTCTCATTAGTGCAACAATGCCTCACTGACTGCTTGCTGTTAATACGGTATTAGTGGCAAACTGGCGAGAAGTGAATTTTAGGGCCCGTAAACTTAAATTTATTGCTCAACTGAACGTTTGGGCTGTTAGTTAATAGTGTATGTATGTAAGTACATACATAAGTACGTATTAACGTTACACACCGAGAGTATAGGTAGTAATAAAAGTTTATAGTTAAACCAGGATGTTTTAGCGCGTGACCGAAATTGGAACTAAACACGCCATCTTATTTACCAATACAATTTCACGAATTTTATCCAGCAATGAATCACTGTCCTTGTTACGCAAGCGTCAAAAGATCCCCATAGAGAAAATTATGTAAGAAAATGGACAAACGGAGAAAACAATGCATGATACATATCTCATCATTATTGTAAAGCGTAGGCCTACCAGACTGGTCAGCATTGTAGCACCGCGTAGCAGTTTCGTAGCGCGTTACCTTATCGGCGTAGCACTCAATATGATTTCTTATTGATTCTTGTGGACATTTATTGGTCTTCGGAAAGCATTATATCCATTTGAGTATAACCTTTTTCATCGTAGATAGCTGTTAAAATGCAAAATAAAAAAAGAAATATTATTCATTATTATTTTGAACAAGCAAAATGACGTCACAAGCAAAGTCATGGTAATTTTTACAGATGTTAAAGTTATATCATCGAAACTTCATTTAAAAATTGAAAGACAAGATCTAATCTAACGGCCAAGGCAAAGAAAACTCAAAGGTCATGCATCTAACGTCCATACTTGATCGGTTTATCAATTAACTATGAACGCATTGGCATTCGAACACGACGGATTAGTCATTAAGTACATTCGGCGTGTTCACGCATTGAACCTTTCGTTCTATACTTGTATGTTCACTATTTGCATTCAATGTAAGCGAGGCAATGAGATAATTGTTATTTAAGTGTATTTGTAGGTTGCAAGTCATTTATGTGATCGTTATATAGGTTGATTAATTAATTTGTGTTTTTATTTATAGTACCTTCCAAACAGTTCCTGTTTTTTTTTAATTATTATTTAAGAGATCACATTTTTACAACCTGGTACAATATACTTATAGCCCAACTACCTTGGAAACCTCTAGTTACCTTTGACTTTAAAACTAAGTAAAATCTTTCATATTATACACACCTGTCAATACTTCTTTTCGTCCATCAAATTTTGCCCCTTTTGTTGCGGATGGGAAATCTACAAATAACTTCCCCCGCTCTGGGCAAAGTGGGGGGGGGGGTGTCAGGCTTGTACTCGCTAAACCCCACCCAGTTCCCTCTATTACCTTTTATGCTCCTCGGCAGCGGTATCTTTTTCGAACAACCCGCAACCCCGGCAGGCAGTGGCCCTGGCATACCCCTTTGCATCAAATGGCCCCTAATATTAAATTCCAAATTTCACACTTACAAAGTGAAAGAACTGCAAGAAATTCGAAAAATGTTCACAAGTTTCCGATTTGAATATGATCACATCAGCAGGTACGCCATCACTCAGGTACAGTCAGATCACGTCAAAGTAGTAAAATAATAAAACTTTATCCTTCACGTCAACGTTTTGAATAAAATGCAAAACGTGTCTGGGATGCAGCCAAAACGGCTCGGCGCGCCCCGCGCCCGGCTCCTTCTCATCTGGAAAATTGTGCTTTCCCAACTAAAGCGTTATTTATTGCCAACTAGTTGCCATACTCGCATGCAGCGCAGATTATTACACGGAAATCAACTTAACTGCTGATTTAGAATGAACGAGTATCTAATGTATGCGCTTGCAACTTTGCTCATTCTGTTTTGCAAGTTGTATCGTTAAAGTGAATTAGTATGAGATTGGATTTAAACTCTTGGTTATTGTTTTAAATGTCATTGTTAAAAGGAATATAAATAGATGATTATTTTTTGCTAGTAATGTATGCTAATTATGTGACCCAGCTGCTAATATAACAGTTAAGATTCTGCGCACCTTTTACCAATTTACGTGTAATGTTTGCAAGTATACTACATGAGGTGTTAACAAATTACAAGATAGATGTACTTAACATGTTGAGGAATAAAATAAATTGTTTCGTAAAATTAGATGATTTACTATTTCATTGTACTTTTTTACGTTTATTTTCGTTGGATCCCAGTTTTTGATCCCAGTTTAATATTTTTGGCGTTGGATCCCACAAAACATTATTATATATTTCCGTTGAATCCCAAATTTGAAAAATACTAAAAAAATACGTTTTATTGCCATTGAATCCCAAAAACTATTTCCGTTGGATCCCAGATGTTTAAAAACATCTGAATGCGGGTACATCCAATAACAAAATCACAATAATATTTTAAGGCGACATTTTGTATGTATGTTTGTTATTCCAACACGCTCAAACTTCTAGACTGATTTGGATGACATATATATACATATATATACATATATGTGGATAGGTTATGTTAGAATAACGGGTGCCTGCCGTTTTTCCGAAAAGATTTTGACAAAATTGCATTACCCAACAAAAACTTATAGGAACCGGGAACTGGGTTAGGTTAGGTTAAAACTGTGACCTCCTACGACCTGCATTTATAGAAAAAAATTACATCACAAATAAACTTGATTATTTTTAACTCATGCCAGTCTAGTACTATTTGGAGTACATCATTTGTCTTATTTATTCCCTAGTGGCAACAATCCAAAAAAATCCAAAATACACACACGGTGTTTTTGTAATCCTTACTAATATTATAAAAGCGAAAGTGAGTTTGTTTGTTTGTTTATTTGTTTGTTTGTTTGTTTGTTACCTCTTCACGCTTTAATGGCTAAACCGATTGTGATGAATTTTGGTACAGAGATAGTTGGGAACCAGGAGACGGACATAAGCTAATTTTTTTTTTGAAAATGTGGGATGTGTGGGAGAAAGAGGGAAGAAAAGGGAAAACTTAGCGTTGCTATTACAAATCAATAAGGCGCAAGGGGAACTGTGTTACCCCAAATTTAACGCGGGCGAAGTCGCGGGCGAAAGCTAGTATTTAATAAAACTAAATCACTTTTCTTCTGAAATGTACACATGTTGTCATAAAATGGGATTCAATGGTAATATCAAATGGGACCCATCGGTAATACCTAAAAAATGGGATCAAAAACTGGGATCCAACGAAAATAAATCCTTTTTTATTACATTTGAAAGTTTATTTTTAAATTCCCCAATGGCAAAGTGTCGAGTTGGAAGTCGGGTACGTCAGTGCCCGTCCTCGAGAGCTTGTTTACTTAACATAATATTCTGCGCGGACTACGAATTCACTCGTATCCTCGCGTTTTATTGAATCAAAAACCTTCGCTACAAATGCATCTAATTTAGACTGTCGACATTCTCCAGTACATTGCAAACTTTCTCCACCTCTACACACAAACTTATACAAACAATGAACAAACATTGAGCTTTTGTATTATTTACGGTCATTTGTATCAGTTTTGCTTAGTAAGTTCTTTATCGGTTTCAGCCGGGAGGGCATTTCTGTGGGCAGTCCCTGTTCACCAAAACTTGGAATATAAATTTGGCCACGAGCCTGCGCGTTGTTTGTCCGACAATAGGCAGGGTTGCCAACATAAATTATCGGACAACATTCGTCTCTAGTTTACCGACAACGATCGCCAAATATTTACATACCTTGCTAGGTACATTCTACTGTGAGTTTTGTAACGAAATATTCTTTCTCCGTTGAGTTATTTCAGCAATAATAATATATGCTTTTAGGGAAAGCCATCTATCTGTCTGTAGGGAAACTTTATCGGAGGGTGAGAAATAGGATTGAAGATATTTCATCTCATAAGCAGTTTGAAGAAATGATGCATTGTCGCGCATCCGTACGTTTCCAAGGCGAGGATTAAAGCCTTTATAAGACGTCTGGAAATCTGAAAAGAGGCTTACGCTTCCCGTACTGAATAGAAACTCGTAAAATATTCTGAAAAATCCCGATTTACGTACACCTGAGTACAATAGTTGACTACTTTACTAGTTTTTTATAGAATGTATTTTAGGAGAGAGCGATAAACACTCCTTTTTATATATAACTCCCTCCTTACGTAAAGAGCTAAGGAGACTAATGCGATCATTAATCTTTCAGTATTGTAATATAGGTACGAAGGTCTAATTCTGGTGTTTTATTTAGTCTGAATTATTGATTATAAACCTAATATTTAGCTTTATAAAACTTTCAAACCTTAGTTAAATAAATAAAATAAATAAATAAATATCTTGGGACAACTCACACACGGTCATCTGATCCCAAGCTAAGCAGAGCTTGTGTTATGGTAACCAGACAAGTGATATACATACATATATAATTTATAAATACATACATATTATAGATAAATCACACCCAGACACAGAACAAACAATCATGCTCATCACACAAAGTTTGTCCTGGGTGGGAATCGAACCCACGACCTCCGGCTTAGCAGTCAGGGCCACTAACCACTAGACCAACAGGCCCGTCAGTTAAAACCTCTTTGGTTATTTTTTAATAATTTTGGGAAGGAAAACCATTATTACTAAGTTTCATGCGAGGCCGACCAGAGTCAATAGTATGGAACGAAATCCACAGTCATACACGAGATATCCTCTCCCTAATACCTCGCGAATGAGAATAGGAAATGATGATGGCTATTCTTAATGATTTCTTCACTATCGAACTGGCGGAGATGACTTGCAATGGAGATAGATAACGTACCATATCACCGATATTTTCTGAACAATCATATTTTATAACTGTCTGTGTCTTGTTATTTTTCTTCAATGTTTAACTATGTATATTTTTTATTGCTGCTGTTAATTACAGTTTGAACTCGCATATCCAGTATTTCAATTAAACGTCATTAGCGATCACTTGTTAGGTAAACTTTTGTGAGAAAGTCTGAACAAAAATATTCGTACATACTCGTTACCTTCCGCGCACTCCATTGCCTTCCGCTCTTTTGTGCAATTTTAAGGTAGCCTCGAATAATGGAACTCGCTAAATTATTGGAAAATTTAATCAACCTCTTTAATAAAAATGCAACGGTCGCGATCGGCATTCTGAATCAATTTTTTTTCTGTTTTTGCTTACTCTTTAAGCAACGATTGTTATAATTTAATTTCGTTAAAGTAATGTGTAGTTATCTCGAACATTCGTTCATTAATGTTGCCTTGTGAAAAATTATATCGAAGGTTTTAATGTTTTATTTTTGCTGGTAATAATTAGGGATTCGGTTTGCTGCGTATAATTATCGTGGTACGTGCGGGGGTCGTGTGAGAGGGCGCACACTCCTGTATGGGCTACGCCTCATTAAATTTTGTTTGAATAGAGGGATGAACCGACCGGCTGCCTACTTGGTCAGATACAGGTTGTACCGTCAACAAAAACGAAGTTTTTATAATAACGTACCTTATAATAATAGCTAAGACCGGCTTAGACCCTGTTCCCGATACCAGTGGGCTACTATATTTATATTTTTAAATGTTCTATTTAAACTATCACTCGGGATATGATTTCCATTTGTTATGAATACACCAACATACATAACAAATGGAAATCACAGAAGATGTCATAAGTGATAGTTTAAATAGTGCTATAAGCCGTGAAGATTAAAACAATGTTTTTAAAAGTGTATCTTTAAAAAAGTCATGTAAATAATACGTGTGAAAAACTAATGAACATAATCAAAACTATTTTCGACAGGCAATCTAATAATACTCAACAGAAGTTTCTTCTGTACTTCTTCAGAAACCATTCTTACCCATATCAATTCAACTACTAAGGGAACGCTCCCAATAGATCCACGTTACTATGTTTCTGAAGGAATCGAATGGCTCATGTAATCGAACTATTTCAATAACCGCCCACTTTTTGTCACGTTTTGTCTTCCTCGTGACTCGGGAAGCACGTTGTTCTGCCAAGTGACGGGTCGTGTTGTCAGATCTGACCCTCCGGCTGTGAGATGGAAATAAAGGAAAAAGATTTTGAAATGATTCGTGAAATAAACACAACGTGATGTTTTAGTTTCTTCGTTTACCTGTAGTAGTTCAATGTAGTTTAGAATGTTCCATGGAAAATGGGACAGCTTTTACAGAGCAACAAGTTTTTTTAAGAAGTTTATTTTTTGCATATGATTGACTTTCAGACAGGGTTGTCTCAAAGTCATTCAGTCAGTCAGAGAAAGAACAAGGCGGCGATATTAGTTCCAATTCTAGCTACGCGCCAAAATATATTTCCAGTAAATATAACAATATTTTGACATGACATTGCCACTAGATTAGGAACGTTTTGAATCCTACTATATTTGTTACCCTTTAAAACTGCTAAACGGATTTAGATGAATTTTGCCACACAGATAGTTTATAACCTGCATAAAATATTCCGGTAGCTTGTAGCCCCGTGGGATATGTGCTAATTACTAATATTGGTGTTTTGAGAAATTTCAACCATACTTCTAAATCACAAAAAATAACATTATGGGTACAGGATAACCTCTTAAACTGAATTATCTAATACAACACGGCCTTCTACACTACCTGACCACTAATTCCGGAAAGCGCAGTTACACCTATTACGTATACAATAGAAATAAACGTTCACAAGTTACACCGGTTTTCGTTACGTGCGTCTGAACAAGTTGTTTTCAAGTACAATGTATATGTTGCACTTTACTTAGAGTTTTCTAGTTCCGTCTTTTAGTCTTGAGTCAATATACGTGTGCATAAAAAAGTTACTAAAGAGTACGTTACGTCAACTTTATGTTTCTGGGTTTATAAACGTTTAGCTTTAGGATTTCTTGGAGTATTTAGGAAGGTTATTTTTGCAACAAGTCAAAATTTTAATGTCATTTTCTAACAGAAGTGCGCTGGCTCTTGGTTTGCGGGTTGTTGGAAAAAAATACCGAGGCTCCGGAACATAAAGAGCAATAGAAGGAACATGGGTGGGTTTTAGTCAGTACAAACTGACACTCCCCGTCGCTCCGGACAGAGAGGGGGAAGGTATTTGATGATTTCCCATCTGCAAAAAATAGGGCTCTGGTTTGTTGGTTGAGTGGTCGGGACTGCTGAGGACGAGTTCTAAGTTCCCTAATGTCGTGAAAGAGTTATTTTTTTATTCGAGTTTGGATTTCTACCCGGTTGATGGCAATAGGCTCGCCCGTAATAGCTGGTGGAATATGAGTGTATTATTTTGTATATTTCTGCCTTATCCTTCTAGGATTACAAGCGTGATATTATGTTATGTTATCTTCTAAGAGAATAGGAGTTGAGCTTACTGGTTGGTACAAAAAACATACTGAAAGACTTTTTTAAAAGTTCAAATAGTGAGATTTTGAATCTTTGAGATTTCAGGGACTTCCATGGCAAGAACCTACTAGAAATTATTCAACAAAAATAAACACATACTTTTACGTCGACCCTACCCAGTATGGGAGCATCGGCTGAATAGTTCCAGACGGGAGGGAGCCACAAACATCACTGCTCCATCACCGCGCCATCTCGCGAGCAAACACTCGCATACCTCCCGTCGGCCATTCACGCACACACACACACACACACGGCTATAGTGAGGCTATAGTAAACCCTCAACGCGCTCACAAAGGGAGCAGGCTCTTTCACGACGCGGGTCCTGTCTTATGATCGAGTACGTAATAGCTGTTTATTCGCGGGATAGAGGTACTAAAAGCTTGATGCCACAGGATAATTTAAAGGAAATTGTTTGGAGATTATCAGTATTCAGTAGACTCAGTGATCATAATCTAAACATATAAATAAAACTGATGAGTCGGTTATTTGTTTCAAAATAAAAGTATTCTTGTTTTTTTTGCATCGGCTAATCTCCGAAACAACTGGAACGTTTTTGACGGGACCTTTACTGGGTAAATAGCCGATATTACAGGAGAGCTTTCCTTGTAAAGCATGTATCTCTAGCTAATAAATATTTTTGATTTGATTTGGAGTAACCAAGGCTATTTTTATTTAAGAAAAAGTTCAAGGCCGCATATAAAAAAACCATGGAATTGTTGACAAAATCCTTTTCAGGTAGTTTTTATAGTCATTTCACACTAACAAAGATCGCGAGCATCATTTAATCGTATCTTTCATACAAAAGTATAATTTTAAAATGCTACTTATAATCAAAACAAATAGACGTCTTTCAATATATTAAGTAAGAAGTCTCATACGATTCCAATAAGTAACTTGAATGACGAACGTCTGACTGTGCGCAATCCCATCTGTAAAGGCGTTCTCTGCCAGTCGGTAGGTACATAATAATACTCTATAAATTCTCTTACCCATTGCAATGCACTCGGTGCCAACAATCGGAACTCACTAAGCATTCAAATGGTTTCAATACGTTCCGCTATGCAGGCCTGTCTGAGCTCGTGGTAGGCACAATGGATGCCAATCTACCCGGGAATTTGGCTTGGACGCGTCCACCTATATGTACGTAGCGCTCAGCCCTCAGAGATGTCACGTTGAGAGGTGTGGTATGCACTTAATTACATGTACAGCCTCCCTAGTCCTCACAAAGATTGCAAGCCGGATGCATTTCGAAATAAAATCTGCACGATTCAAATTATTCAAACAATTACCCAAGAGTTCAATATATAGACGCCCATATTTCTCAGAATTCTCTCTAATGTTAGCGGCCTTAAGATTAGTCCCTCGAACGGCGCCTTCAAATGCCAAAACCCCACAAAGGATGCCAATCGTGAATTGCCAGCCGCAATCATTGGGAACATCGTAAATTATACAGCTTTATAAACAGGCGAGACTGAAATACTACAACGTTTTATGACTGGAAGGAAGTTAAAAGCTTAATAAAGATATGGAATAATCTTTCAACGACTCATAATCCGCATGAATGATTATATAAAATGATTAAAGCATTCGCAAACCTCTACAATGATCACAAAACAGCAAAAACCATAATACGTGATCCCGACAAATCACAAATTAAATCAATGTAAAATTGTCACCCGCGTAAATGAATGCCGATAAATATATCCCAATTGAATTAAAATAACAACGTTTTAATATGTTGGGGATGCCATAATAATTACGAAGGAAATGAGCAATCCAACAAACATGTTTATATTAAATTTTGTATTGGTTTTGTGCAATGAAATCGGTCGGTCGCCGAAATGAGACGGATGACCGCGGCCGACATTTTGCATATCGACTGATTATTTTGTTCGTCGGTGCGTTGCGGTTCACAGGTTGATTTCGTATTCATTCATATGTACATTAACATAATAAATATGTACCTACTATACATATAGCTAAACACCTGTACATCCTTCTTGTTCTCAGTGCTTTTCATATTTCTTGAATTGCAAAATCCTAATACAATTTCATTAGTTACACGATGACAAAAAGTTTCAAGAACATGTTTTGTTCGTTGTCGTTACACGTAAAGTGATTAGATCAATATTTTTTCCTCCTAGCTGAATGAACAGAGCAATGAAACGCAGTTAATCTACTAAAAGCCATTAATCGGTAATATCTCGTATACATTTATACACCTTCAATCAATTTTATAACTTTTTCAAAGTGGCAACATATTTTTTTATAACTGCATTGTTTTTGTAAATCCATACATTTTAATTGATTGTTCCCTATTGTTTCAGGTTTCAACACAGAATGAGGTTGTCCTACGGACCAAGAGGGTGACCAAACCAGGCTTCCATCTAATTTACAGATAGTTTTGTAAATCAAACACCATGTATCGAAGACTAATAGCTGTTTTGGCGGTCACCGCCCATTTATGTGAGTATGACCTCTGTTCTGTGCTTTGTTTTTAATTACTTTAACATAACCCTAAAAAGCGTAGTAGTTAACAAATTTATTGAAAATTATCTATCTACGTCAATTCTTTTATTAATTATTCACTATATCGGTGTTCTCTTTGGTCAGAGACTTCGAAAGATATTTTATGTATAAAGTTCTATTGTAATAAAAGGCAAACTATAGGTAAAACTACTCCAATATCCGAACTAATATCATGAATTCCTTTGGCGGGGTACCATAGGAATAGGAGTGTATTCTGCAGAATTTATTTAGAAAATATTCCTCCCACAAATATTCTCGATGACGAAAATATTCCAATAAATTCATATTTCTCTTGTAAATACATTTGAAAAAGTTTGAATAGAACTTACAGAATGCGTAAATAGAGTAAACATGTCAATACGAAAACTCATGAATAAGGATTACTGGCTAAAAGCGGGCGAGAATGTGTATTCGAAGTACAAAAAAAACACAGAAAGGTTGAGGGTAAAGTAATTGAAAGTACATAGATTGAAATAGTGGAGGGCGAGTGAAGGCCTCGGTCCGTATCTAAGGTGGACTATCTCAGCCCACTTGCCAGCAAATGGCGCGGAAGTAACAAGGATATAGCGACACGATCCTGGAATTTGTTACTCACTTTCCAATGCCAGAGTCACAATTGAAATTTTATATTGTTACGCGCACTCGAATATAGGAGTCAGTTTAGTACGTTCTTTAAAATACGTAGGGTGCCAATGCCAACTTTTATACAAAACGATATTTCAGAGAACCGTTTATTTTACATGCCTTTATAAATGTTGAAACGATGTAAAAGGATGAGAGTCTATTTGTATTTGAAAACACTTCAGATACACGGTCACGCTGTTTTCACTAAACGTTAACCTTGCCCAGACAAATGGGTTCGCGGAACTCATTTAATTATTTGTGGCAGATTGGGGTTCGAAACATAGTTTGCGAAACCCTTTTTGTAGCGCTTGAATCTATGTTACAAAAAGCAGCCTTGCTTCCAATGGCCTTTGTTTTGGGGGAACATAAGCCAACTTTTCTTTTGTTACTTACCAATCACCCTAAAATGTTCGCTTTCTAGTTTCTATGTCTGACGTATTTTCGTACATATTGTATTACCAGTAACTGGAATAATATATTCTGCGATTCACAGACAACAACAATGTAAAATATCGAGTTTCTGCCTACCCAAAAACACTCATGTCGTTAGTCACCGCCCACATCCAAGGCTCAACATTCGTTTTCATATCAACAACTTTTTCTTAACGTTCACACAACATTAGCTTAACTATGCTCGTATCTTGCCAATGACTTTGTTTGTAAACACCCTCTCTTTTTTAGCCATATGAAGGTACTATCACAGATCATTTGCCAACCAATGGTACCGAAGTAACGAAAGACTTTTCGCCTTTATCGATACATTCTGCTCTGAGTTTTCAACATAAAAACTCTCGTATTTGAGCTTGACGTGCTAGAGAATACAAAGTTAGTTTGATTTATTTTCAGATAAATGTTCACGGATAAGAAAAGAACAGAAAATGAGAGACGTATATTACCCTTTTGTCAGAATAACAAATATGTGTTTCAAGGAAAAAAATACCTTTCAGTACTCGTAACTAAAGTTGATTGTGCACTACAACCGCAAAACTTTCTTTCAATAATATTAGTTATTCTTAAATTAGGAATACCAATTTGCAAACAAAGGTTTGAATATGAAAACACGTTTAGGCCATTAGAAACAACCTATTCACAAAGTACTATTTATCTAACTTACAGGTAGTGTAGTACTAGCTGACGGACCAGTCTACGATGGAGAAGGAAAGCTAATCAACCCCGCGCCAGCTGACAACTTCCTCACGCAGACGGTCTACGGATTCCTGGACTTCACGACCACCATAGGCAACACGGTCATGGTCTTCTCACCTCAGTCGGCACCGCCACCAGGTCGTTTCTAACTTTTTTCTAATTAACTGATATTTTTACCAAAACATTTGTCTGTATTTGTATTTATCTAGAAAAAGCGAACTCACAAATGTTTTCGTATAATTCCAGAACCACCGAAAACCGAGAAGTCTGTGCAAGAAAACATAATAGAAACAAAACCACCTCCACCATCAGTCACAAGCATCAAGCCTGAAGCCATCAAGCCAAGTAAAATATCTGATAAAGATAAAACTAATAAACCCGCCGCCCCAGCAGTCCTATCCAGTGCTATATCAGTAGTATCATCCCCACCGAAAAAAGAAAACAAACCAAACGTACCTAAATCAGCTGCGAACACACCCAAATCTGCTGCGAAAGAACAAAAACAAATCATTACAAAAGTAGAAGTTGTCGCCGGGCCCTCAAAAATCATTGAAAACAGCACACCTAAACAATCAACCCCAAAAGCAAACAAACAGTCGAACAATCCCAAAAACAAGAAAAATGATGGTGTGAAATCTGTTACCAACGTTGTAAGCAGCAAAATCGAAGTTAAACAAGGTCCTGCACCATCTGTAGTTAGCTCCAAAGTCAGTAGCATTGTTGCAGTAAAGTCTAGCCAAGCAGAAGAGGAACCTGCTATTTTGATTACTAACAATAATATCGGTGAGCCCGAGTATGACTTTTTGTCACGTCAGCCTTCTGAATTTGTCGAAGAAACATACAAAGTTATCAACATACGCCCGTCCAAGGTACCCGGTCAAAAACCGAAACATGGTCATAAAAACAGGCACCATCCAACTCCGCCCCCAGGTGAAGACGATGATCATCCACTCGGCTTAGTAACAACGCTTGGGGGCACTATCGTTAAAGACGGACTTACAACGGTGCATGAAACTAGTGTGATTGGTACTTTTATATCTGGCAAATATGCTCAAGTGCTTAATAGCAACTCGAAGGTACTTCCTCAAGCTGGACATAGGGGCAAGATATCTCCTAGTCCTACACATAGAATACTGAAGACCGTCGGGCCGTCCATAACTAAGAATCACAGACAGCAACACTTGGAGCCCACGCCGTCAATCAGTGATGATGACACCAATTTCGGAAAAACGACTCGTCGACAGAATAACGGTGGAGGTTCGTTCAAAAATCGTCACAGAGTTCAAAACAATGCAGAAAGTGAAGTCCACAGCCCTCCACCTCCACCGCCAGCCCAGGGTAAAAAGTTCAAAAATAGAAACAGTTCGCAACGAACGCAAAGGTAACAAGCAATACTTTATTAAGACTATTTTGGTGTTCCTGCACGTAATAGCCTTGGCCAAAATTAGGCGTACCTTCATGCTTCACTTAAATTAAGTATTACGCACAGGAACCGTTCCATTTAAAATAATAATCTGTAGATTATTAAATTATATCTACACATCACACACAAACGTCGTACTATTGCCGACTATCCCATCTAAATTAATTATTCCATCTGCATGATGCTAATAAAGCTAAAACTAAAACTTGCTGCTATAACTTTACTTAAAACATGAATGTTGAGCTTCATTTTTAGTAAGTTATAATATTTTGATTGTGATCATCGGCAATTGTAAATATTTTATTTTCAGTACACGGTTTGGTCGACCCGTGAATACGCCTCAACTGGCAACCGTCTCTGTTTTCAGTGAAACAGCGACCTCATCCTTTAGCAACAGAAGAAAGAGCAACCGTAACTCTGGACACAAGACGACTGTGACGCCCCAGAGCAACAACGACAACCAGTCCAAACGTGGATTCAAACCTCGGGTTCAACCCACACCTGTTGAGCAAGTGACTCCAGCCGCCTCCACCAGTGTGTATAAATTTAAGTTGAACCGGGCCCCGGGATCCGGCCGCTGGCAATACAAAACAAGCCCAAAGCCTAAAGTGACTATTCGCAAACAAAATACTGATGACGAACAACAGACAACGCCTAATTCAAATCCGCTTCTTGATGATACGCAAATCAATGATATATCTTTACAAGCAAGGTCTGATAATGATTTAGAATTATCAGGTTCACAGAGCGGTCCTGGTACTCTCCTTGAAAATGACACCGAAGACAACTCTATTGAGAAACCTCCACCAGTGGAAACTTTGAAAGTTGAAATATCTACCCCCGCTGATTTCCGAGATGTTTACTATGAAATTGCTACTATCAGGTCTCCTTACACCTTCCAGGTAACTGTTGTTCAGATTAACATTTATTTTCATTTAAATGAAACATGTTTAAAACCTATATCTTTATTTCCAGGTTGGACGTGTCAAAAACACTCGCATAATTACAGTAACTTCTACAATTGAAAAGCGTATAGAACCCACGTTAGTGGTCAATTCGCAAAGTTCTCTCAACGAACCGTTGACAGAAAACATATTGGCGACAGCATCTCCTTATGAAAAGGACCACAATCTCTTAGACTCGAGTATAGCAACCCTACCAGCGATAACATTGTCTTCAGACATGGAAACGCCGCCGCTAGAAACCATTACTGAAACATTCAGCACAACTCAGCACATGTTGAAAACACATATTCTGCCCGTAGTGAGAGACGTAAACATGACTAGTAGCTTAACTTTCATCCAAACTTACGAAGTCACTAGATTTGTAACAGCAACTAAAACGTTGCCTCCTATGGACTTCTTCCAATTCATCCCTAGCAAAACTCTGAAAGAATTTAATAGCCGTTTGGATGAGGCTGGTTCCGAGTTGCATCTGGAATTGGACTTTGGAGACAGTAATGAAGATGAAGATGGCGTTCCGAGACGCGTATTCCCGCCGGATCTTGACCTCGCTAACATTGGATCAGACTTTGATCTTACTGAAGTAGATAAATATAGAATGCATGAAAATCACTTAAGACTAAAGAAAGCTCACGGCCAAAACAAAGGCAACCATGTTACTGAGTCTCCCAACCCTCCTACTCCAGCTTTAACTCCAGAACAGGCACAACAATTGGCTCTCTTACGACTTCTGAATCCAGCAGCAGCAGCTCAAATCCCTGATGTTGTGACTACATCCAAACCTGTTCTAAAATACGAGACAATTTATGAGTCCCACGTAATCCCGGTCTTTGATGGAAAGAACACAATTCAAAGTACTATTTCTAGACCGGTAGCGACCATTACCAAAACAGAATACGAAATCGGAACCAGCAGTCTTCCTGCACTACCCTTACAGACCATCAACCCGCTGTTCCCGCAGCAATTCTCTCTTGTATCGACACCAGTCGTTGTGAACACGGAAGTTACAGCTACTAACAGTCAAGTTTTGAAATTAACCTTCGGTGCGAAGACAGTGTACACTACA
The DNA here is from genome assembly GCA_958449745.1 of Ochropleura leucogaster. Classification (NCBI taxonomy): domain Eukaryota; kingdom Metazoa; phylum Arthropoda; class Insecta; order Lepidoptera; family Noctuidae; genus Ochropleura; species Ochropleura leucogaster. The sequence goes on along the minus strand of OY288206.1, from coordinate 13,416,767 downwards.
CTTTTCTCAACTGAAGTTGTGCCAACGGTGGTGACATCCTACGTGACGTCATCAATCCCGGTGCAGGCGCCGGCTGCCCCGCCGCCCGGGTACCCTGGATACTACCAACCGCCATTCGCACCCTTCCCATACGTAGGATAAGTAGACCAGTAAATATTGCAAGTAAAATCAATAATGTGCGGACTATAAGTTAAAAATTGTGTTCACTAGTGTATGTGATGATAACACGTAACTTTTGCGCGAGAAACGAAACTTTAAACTGTGAATGCGTTGTTGTAGTGCACGTGATAAACTGTATTGCGAGTAGGTGAACAGTAAACAGTGCAAAAGCAGCAGAACGGTGGGATTTATAGCCTTTGTGGAAACATGAAAACTGTGAAGTTGTATTTCTTATAAAGTTTTGTGAGCTCGACGCTATGCGATGCGTTCGCTTGTAAACCCACGTGAAGGTAATGTTTACCGACGTGGAATAGAGATGATATGTAACGCAATTTACTTTGTATTCAGTAATTGCTTTGTAAATAATTATTATTTATGATTAGTACTCCTGTACATAACTGTAAACCTACCTATAGCTATAGTTGTAGATAGCTTCTGAGAATGTATTTTATACTTTTGTACATGTATTGCTTAGAATAAGTGGGTTCTATACTATTAAACAAATGAATAACAAAATTGTTTGTTCACTGCCTTATTTCGTTAACGACAGCTAACTACCAAGAGTCATAGCTGAACAAGCTGCGTATAAATTCAAAGCTTGTTCATGACTTATTGATGCAGCATGTAATCTAGTGCTGCATAATATGAATCCTGAAATGACCGTACATCGGTCGGTAAATTGCCGTAGGAATCTAATTATTGCCTAAATCGCCGTGCTTAGCAGACACGCAAAGATTAGTTATGGCGTTGTGATTAGACTCCTATTGTGCCTATTTGAAATGCTCTCTGAATATTATCGGTTCAAGTACACAGGCTCAAGTACAATGTAAGTACACTAGTAAGAGGTCCTCTAATAGTATTCTAAAAAGATGGTTAAATTATGTAAACATTAACATAATGAAAAAATCTCCAATTGGTTTGTGTAGTCGCAAGTGCGAATGCTGGGAATGAGGTCCTGAGTTCGACTCTCGGGTCGGGCAAAGTGTTGTTTAGTTTTTCCATCAGGAATATTTCTCAGTAACAGCCACGGAATCAGGATTTATGCCCCATTGATGGTAATAGGCTCGGCTTCTACATAGGACTTAGACATCACCGGCAAAATGTAGTACTTATACACATCTACCTAACACTTTGGGGAGACCACAGGAGTGATGTTGTGTGTTATTTAATTAAATAAACCCAATTTTATTCAAGATTCTTATACCTACTAATATTTCACTGAGTTGAAAGGTTTATTTCCCATGATATCTTAATTAAAGCTATTTCATACCAAGCAGGGCGCCGAAAGAAACACAAAGACCTTTAACTTATGAAACTAAGATTAATGGAAGCTGTTTTGTAAACTTAATAAGTTTTCTAACTTTGAATTTGAGATTGTACTTTCTCATCATCATTGAATACTAGTATTTCTAACTAAACTGAAAGATACTAAACTCTCTGGAGCGTGGATTAAAAACTCATTAAAATGGAGGCGTAAATGAGCATCGGCAGATTCCAGCATCTCAACCTACGTGATGTAAAATAAGTAAGTAAAGAAACCAAAGACACAAATGCTGCATAGATAAATAAGAAACGTATTCGCTTAAATACGTTTTACGACTAGTAAAAGCTAAGCATATGAAATTAAAACTTTTTATTTGCTTTTATTACTAGGTACAAACAATATCATATTATTTTGAAAAAGCACGCTCTTGTCGTATTTTTCTCAGCCAAGCCTTTCATTTGATATACGTCCGCCATTTTGAATTTAGAAATATGTACAAAATAGAACTTTTACCTCATCACGGTTACTTAAGTGATGTCGTTCTAAATTTAAATTTGCAAAATAAACATGAATGCAAAATTAAAAACAGTTGCCAACCCTTCTAGCACAAGGCTGTATACACGGTTTAATAAAATTTACTTCTACAATGTAAGTCGTACCTATTATGTGACTGGAGGAGATTCTATGCATAGAGATGACTAACATCATAGAAGTAAATTTGTAATAAAGCAAATACATAAACATAAACTTCAGCTGAATATGTAGAACACGCTGTTAAAAATCTCGCTCACGAAGCATCCTCAAATAGCACCAATAAATTCCGAGAGACTGATAGTTATGCAAGTCGTAACAAAAGATTTTAATCAATTTTATTATACATGGAAAAGATTCCTTGCGAGCTACGAAAACACTCCCTGAACAACTAGGTTATCAAAATGGAGTTATAAGTTGCGATTCTTGTTCGCTAAAATACATTCCAAATACTAAATATTTGTGCTCGAATACTTGATAGCCATTAAAGATAGTCATGTCAGACCTCTATTCATAATATTCTATGCTACAGTTCGAACTATACTTATGTAGAGGGTGACGGAGGGTCTGCCGATGAAGGCTTATTGTCTGCTTGTCATGTTATCAGGTTTCGAATACTCGTACCTTTGTCAGTAATCTGTCTATACCTTTCATGTGGGCCAGTTTCTGTTTATATTGTTTTTGTTTTTAGAACAGTGGGCTTGTTTAATTGAAAATTTTGCAGACGCTGCGCCTAATTGTTGTGGTATTGAAAGTTCATTAGGCTTACTATTACAAAAGCTATATTTATATACTCACTAGCTGTGCTCAGCAGTTTCACCCGCTGTTCAGGTCCCCTTCCCACTTAAGGGTTTGAAAGATAGATAGTATTCAGCCGATTCTCAAAAATACTGAAAATAAATCATAAGAACCGGTCGAGCCGTTTCGGAGGAGTATAGTAATGAACATTATCATAATAAAGTTATTAGATAGATATTTACGGGCAACTGGGTGGGTGGTTTTCGAATTCTTTATAAATTTAAAAATAATTTTGCAGCTTATGATAAATAATAATAAATATATTATAAATAATGATTATAAATTATACGAAAAGAATACTTATAAATACACATATGAGTGTAAGTTTTCTAGAAGTAACTTTTAAATGAATAGAATTACATTGACCATATTAAATTACAATCTGAAGGCAAACATTGGGAAAACGAAAATAATGCATTTTAGTCAGCGTATAAATCCAGGTACACCTAAGGTTAACTATAAGGGTGAACCTGTAGCTGAAGTCCTATTTACAAAATTTCTTGGTCTTACTTTGGATAATAAGTTAAATTGGAAATCCCAGATTGAAACATTGTGCAAGAGATTGAATAAATCAGTACCTTACATGAACTCAGAAAGGTCTCAAATATAAATACGTTGTTAGCGGCTTATCATGGTTTAGTTGCTTCAGTACTGAGGTATGGTGTAATTTTTTGGGGAAATTCTACGGATATTGAGATAATTTTTAGAGCACAAAAACGATCCTTAAGGGTTATGTTTGGGCTTCAAATGGTCGAAACCTGTAAACCTTTTTTCCAGGAGTATAACATTCTGACTCTCCCAAGTCTGTATATCTATGAGGTCTCAATATTTGTGAAAACCAACAAAAACCTATTTAAACTAGCTTCAGAAATAAATAATAGGCAACAACGGGACGCACTTCGCCTCCATGTACCCCGAACATGTACCTCTTTAATGTATAAATGTGTGTTCCATATGGCTCCTGTAATCTACAATAAATTACCTAAAGCAATAAGGGCCATGAATACGGCCCTATTTAAGAAAAGTCTGAAAAAAAATCTGGTTAACAAATGCTACTATAACTTGAATGACTTCCTCAATGATAATTTTGACAAACTAAAGACCTCACAGTGACATCAAGTAAAATCAATTATACGAATTATGCATGTACCTATCTCTTAATAACTAATTTGTAAATGTACTTTTCGTACCACTTGCTCAAAAAAGTGACATTCTATGCCACAAAAAGCGAACATAACAATAGTCATTTTTAATCTGTCAAAAACAGGGAAAGAAAATTGTACTGAATTTCATTCATCCCCTAGGGAGAGAATGTGATTTAAAATTGGAATACTTAATAATGAACTACATCTGTGTTTACACCATTGAGTTTGTAGATATATAAAGCATTAAGCATCTTTTTTAAAAAGGAACACGCAATTAATATGCAGTTATGATTATTAAATAAAATTACCAAAACCAACGAGGTCGTATGAGCTTGATGCCTTTGCTTTTCCGACAAAACATATTAGTCTAGGAATTTGCCGCGATTTTGTTTTCTTCAAATACATAAACGTTAAGTTTATTTTTATAAATAAGTTAATGTTCTAAAAAATACATTGTTAAATCAAAGCGACAGTGACAGTGTATTGTCGGTTTCCATCAGTGCAAATGCTGCCGCAATCATACTCATCAACAATAAATGTACCAAACAAAAGTGTAGCTCTCTTTATAAATAATTGGACCAATGTTCGAATCTTAACTTTTACTTTTAATGTCATTATCTTTAATAAATGCTTATCTCATATTATTACTGTGTTAATTTTTTCGCAAATGGTACGAAAAGTAGAGTATTTTCCTCGGTGATAAAGCTGTCTTAGTCTTGGGTAAACTTAAATCTCTCGCTACACTCAGGACTCGTCTTAAATCCCTCGCTTCGCTCGTGATTTAAGTTTTTAACACCCTCGCTACGCTCGGGAGTAAACCTCGGGTCCTTCGTTACACTCGCGATTTAAATCGTCACCCGCGACAGATTACACTGCTTTATCCCCTTGGTTAATAATCTACTATTAATAATTCTAGAAATGACATTGAAATAATCTTAATATTTTTATTATTTATAAAATAATTAATTCTCCACTATGACTTTATCTTATTATAATTGTATCGTGCTTATTTAATTTTATCTAATTTAATTCAATTTTATTTATTCCAATGTCTATCTCGATTAATTTATAACTATGACTGTATAAATTTTTGCATGCCTTATGGTAGAATCACTTGATACATGTAATTCTTATAACACCATTGTAACAGTGTATTCAGCAAAAAATAAATGATTTGATTTGATTTGATTTGAAAAATTCCAACTAAGTGGGATTTAAAGACATGTCGAAATAAAAAAAGAACCTTACGAAGTTCCACAAAGTTTCGTACACGACAATACTTCCGTATAAGCTATATGTATTTATAAGATTCCCATGGGTTAATATCAGCTGATACCACGAACGAAGCCAACTTAATATTTTTAAATATTACATTAAAAAGTATTCTTACAGCGTTTGAAAATTCACTCAAACAAAAACTTCAGCCACTTCAGAACAAGTACATTACAACAACTTCAAAGCAAATATTGTCCAGTTGTATATATTCCTTTCCTTTTAAACGTTGGTGACCATGTGTGCCTTGCTGTTGGCAGAAAATATAAAGCTTGTATCTCTCGCCCAGTGTCAGACAAACACGAAGAGCCTTCACAGTACGTAGGACAAATAAACGGTGTATATTTTGAGGTTAGGAATTTTATTTTAAAACTAAAACTGTTGAAAAATACTTCTTGTAATCTAATAAAAGTTCTTTCCATTTTTACATACATAACATTCGCCGAAGGGTTGACTGAGAGGGGTATTACAGCAACTCCACATGGGATTAGGCAGATAGAAGTCATAAATTACTGAATGTAGGCTTGGGCTGATACGGAGGAAAATATTTCAAAAGAGAGCAAGTGTACAACATGCATGAGCATTGGAACATGTGTATGAAGAGATGATATTAGGGCAATAGGTACTAAATCAGTTTTAGATCAGGAGTGGCTTACATACGTGTGTACTCTACATGGACTTGCAATGTACAGTCCAAAGCAATGAGCAGTTGACATTTTCTTCTAAAATCCCTGAATGTTTTGGTAAAGTTAAGTTTATTTGGTAGAAACAAACAATTCATTAAATAAATTTAATTTGAGGTTAATACGTCCATTGGTTTCTAAGAAAAAAACAATTATGTCTGACCAGCCCAGCTACTTATTTCCTCTGCTGAATCTACAGAGTTTCTCATGAATAAGTTTTATATTTACAGCAGACGCAAGCATTTAAAGAATAGTACACCTACATTTGTATACATTTTTCCATACCCTATCTATTCTCATGAAAATCTGTGCGAATGTATTCGATTTCAGCGCTCGCTGATTGAACGAGGTTAGATGAAATCGGCTTATCGTTCGTCGATAGCGAGCAGGAGGGACTGGGGAATAATTTCATTTTGGCATGCACTGGCCACGCAGCGGGTCCCGCACTAGCTTGGCATACTGTCATGCAAATTGACAATGTGCCTGTGCCTGTGAAGTCTTCTTTCACGTATAATGCCAGCGAAAATGCTATATCCTAGTCATAGTGAGTTAGGTGTTAGGTATGTAAAAACAAACGTTTCTGGAGCCACTATGTCCTGAAAATATGTACTGGGAACGCTGAGTTTATCACTATATGTACGTATATCATATACATTACTTTGTAATCAGACTTGATTATTTTCCTTCACAAACATATCATTTTTTAGTAAACTTTGTCACTGTGGGTGGACGTTTTTCGTACTTTGATTAATGTGGATCATAATAACTTTAATTATGATGACTTAATTACCTTAACAAACAAAACTTTAAATATAGACGAGATTAAGGAAAACAAATATGGCGTGAGATCATAAGTACGAAATAGAGATGTGTACAAAAATTAATTTCAGTTAGAAAAATTACGTGAGAAAGGGCTTTTTGATTAATAGATGTTATCGACCCCCATTATCTTGATAGAAACTTCACTACCCCACTCAACGTTTACGACACATCGACCAAAACATTTCCTCGCAAAAAGCTGATACGATGTCGTAAAAGTTCATTCACTAGTGAATATGGGCCTTCCAATAACTTACTAGGTTACTACTTGGATGAACAGTTGGCTAATTCCGGATCACTAAGACGCTACTCATTTCCTTTTTCCTTAACACTAAGTTAATTCTTAAGCTTTCGAACGCTATAGGAATTTCGAATCTCGTTCCTGAGTCGACCGTTGAAAATCTAGCACAGCGCTTTATATTTAGGTGCTCCTAGTGAATAAGGTAATTAGACTTTTTAAAGCGGATGTATGCTTTGTCTACACAGTAGGTAGTTGTCGACCTAGCTATTGCATGTTGCTGGACTATCGTGGAGTGGTGGTCTCTGAATGAAAAAACAAGTAGGTACATTATAATATCGCAGGAGCTTTTAAAGCACTAAGCGCTTCCGTACAATGAACGTGAACAATGAACGTGTGTCGGGGAATTTATATTATTGCCATTAAGTTATGCGACTTAGAGTATCACGAAAATATAATCTTATCTTACAAAATCGGTCCAATTTTACCGGTAATGAGTAATGATAACAATATTCACAAAGATTAAATTATTGTGTGATAAGGAATCATTCTACGTAAAGCGATCCTCCACGATAAACAATAACAGCAACGCGGTGAGAACAATAAAGTTGTGTTTCATTTTGCAATGATTTCAAAATAAAGTGATTTCTTCTGTGCTCAAAAGGATCAATCAAATCTTCAACGGCTGAAAAAACGACTCGAAAAAAATGTCTCAAAATCATTTTATAATTTCGATTGGCATCATTGTGTCATGTAAGTTTCCTTAATTTATATATTTTATACATGAAAAATCAAACGCATACCTACTAGGTTCGGTATGCAGTGATTAACTTATTAATAGGAAAAAACAACGATTACTTACGTTGCCCAACTTTCGTGTTCTACACCAATAACAAAGAAATATCTACCCTAGAACATTCCACGGTTCAACAAATGCTTCTCTACAACTTCAGGTGCAGTATTTATAGCAGCTAACACAGGAAATACGGAAACCACAGAAACGAGTGCAACCACCCCTGTGTCCCGATGCTTCCAATTCACTTGGTTGGGTCCCAGATGGAATAGAGACAGTATATTCCTGAACGCTACGTGCCAGGATGCGACGCGTCTCTCTAGTGGTGTGCCCTGCGTGGAACCACTCGTCGTTTCTTGTGAGTTATGTTTATGAAATATTGTTTGTATTAATACGCGTTATTTTTATGCGGATGTTTTTTTTTAAATTTAAGTATTGATTTGTGAATAGGGGAAGCTTATTCTGTTGATAAGTTTAGTGATATCATATTTTTGGACTGAAAAATAATGTATCTGTTGGTTCAATTTGTGGAACACTACCTATATATTATTATATAGTAGTATATATGTCGCTTATTTAGATACTATATTTTATACCTATACTTGCTTTAATTTTGTTATTTATTTTATGTTTACTGACCTATAACTCGTTTGTTTGGTGTAGGTACTGTTAATTCAAGTTGGCTATTAAGTAATAAGTAATTTTTTTTTAATGTATATTCATAACTGTACAAAATTCTGTGACTATGTACGAGAATGAGCGAAAGAGGTCGTGTTATCCCTTGTCAAATATACTTAGGTACTTTTTTTCTGATCCAAACATAAACACGATTCACATCATTAACACATTTATTCATCTCAATTTAAATTAGGATCGTTGCCGCAACCGCCACGATTAACAGTTCAACTTAATTTTGTCCTTTCAGATGATGGATCATGGCCGGACGTAAATTACATTTGGAGAAACCACTTGGGAAATGCTTCATGTATACTAGCTAACAATGACGTATGTGTGCAGTACACATATTATTTTGACGGACATGGTGAGAATTACCCAACATTCAATCATAAATCTTGTTACTAAGTATTCTTGTATTGTCTAAACGTAAACAGTACTAAGACACTTATATACGTGGCACGTACAATAAACGTTGGCTACGTACTAGGCCTCAACATTTTAACATTATGAATGGAAATGTCTGTGGGTGCAAGTTTTTGTGTGAATAAAACTTAAGGCATCTAGGTAGCTGTCGTTCTCCATAAAGTTTGTGTCCTCCTCTACTCCATTCCTGTGAACACTAAGCACGCACAGGCCGCCTAGCCCCGCGTCTCCCATCGTCAGAGCCATAGACAGGGAGAGCTAGGGTTACTATAGAAACCCGGATGTCCTATAGCGCACAAATATGTTAATGTTCTTTGCGTACATAAGCTTTTCTTTTGCAAATAAAAAAGGATAAAAAACCTATCGATTTTGAGGTGGGTGCTAAATATTTTCAAGCTCACTACGTTCGCTGAAGCCTATTTTATCGTTTTTTCTGTATAATTCATTAACCACCTCCCTGGAAATAATCCTGCGCCCATGTTAACGTCGATACGAAAATAAGACTATTTAGACACTATCATAAAGTCTGGTGAGTTAGAAACTTCATGATGGGCAGCTCAGCAATTTTTGTTTAATGATCAAGGCAAAACGAACGAATAGAAAGACAAACACATTGATGTGTAGGATACGGTAGGCCCTTAAACTCAAACTTAGTTGACAAGTCGAGCAGAGCTGACGTTCTACTTGGCTAAATCCCTCTTTTCTTGCTTTCGAGTTGAAGATAAATTTTAGCCGAGTTGAGCCTGCTTGGTGGTCAAGTTAATAAAAACATCAGAGGCGATGATAGAGTAGGTAAAAAATTATGAGTTAAGTAACCATATAAATCGACTACTATGACACTATCCAAAGGTGTCTGTTCAAAGGCTGAACCAAAATGTTAAAGTTCTAAAATTATTGGTGAAGTAACCCAGTAGTACTGCTCCCGAGAATCGAACCCTCAGCAGTATTAGTCATCAGGACCTCATGCTCAGCAGCATCACTTGTAGCCACTAGGCCACGAAAGCGATGCAGTAAGAGTTGTGAATATTTAAGGAAAGCTGATCAAAGTGTTTCTTTTCATTTCAGTTGACAATTCGACATACATGTGCACAAGAGCCGTCGACACCAATGGCGATGCGATAACAAGTGGTTGTTACGAACAAAGAAATGGCAGTTTTGTCACGAGAGCCTGTTTCTGTCGCTCAGTGCCCGGAGGAATGCCCTGCAACAATGCTTTTATATCACATTTAAACATTATATTTTTTATTCTTGTTGCTGTAGTCATGATATTTAATTCAGATTTTGGTAAAATAAACGTATAAATACCTAGAACTTACTTAGAAACCTTATTTTGTCTTAAATGTCTTTGTTAAATGTCACGAAATTGTGCCAGCTTCTGATAAAGTACACATACGCATGATGGATTTAATACAATAATAAGAACTCGTTTCGTCGCAAAATGCCAAAAATAGCATCCCATCCTGCACTTAACTACCACCATAGACCATTACTGTACTCTGTAGTACCACCATGACCTAATCCATCAATATGAAATAATCGTCAGGCGTTGTGACAACAAATTACATAACCGCAACGTAAAATGATCCTATAGGTAGATCTTTTATCAGCTCCTAGGTACTGCCCGCCACCAGTCTAGGTCACCCGACTTAGACTTCATTCAGAAAGTGGTACTTCTTCACACAACGTGCACTGTAAGAAGGTTCCACTTTCTGAAACGTTGACCACCGGTAGCTTCGACCCTGTTCTTGATACGGGTGGGTCGCTCTTTATATTTTTTTCAAATATACTAATATCAAAATGAAAAAGGAATATTTATCAAAATTAACAATTCAAATAATAGACAATTATTAGAAGTTTTTTTTAATTTATCCGATTCACAAACGAAAAACACCATATTTTCCTGGCAAGCAGATATCCGAACGAAAATGATCGAGTCTCATTATCTGACAAGTTTGTGACGTGTCCGATCTGTCATCAGTCAGCAACGTCAAACAATATTTTAAAAACGCCTACCACTGCAGTGGTTTTCTATGCCACCGCTGCATATATTTTAAGTTAAAAGTTAACAAAAACACAAAGTCAAAATGTACTCCGTGTTGACGAGAGGGAATGCGATACTGACGTACACATTGAGCGTTCTAGCATGTCTAACCTTTTTATGTTTTTTGTCCACATTGACAGTGGATTACAGGACTGCTGCTCAAATGAACACAGTAAAAGTAGTCGTGTGAGTATTTAAACATTATTTCGTGCTTATATTTACATGTGTTGATACTAACCTACAATGGTGTTTACAGTAAAAACGTACCAGACTACGGAGCGTCACGGGAAAGAAATGATCTTGGATTCCTAACTTTCGATCTCAAGACTGATCTTTCTCATCTGTTCAACTGGAACGTGAAGCAATTGTTCCTCTACCTCACCGCTGAGTACATCACTCCCAATAACGAACTAAATCAGGTTGTATTGTGGGACAAAATCATCCTCAGAGGTGAAAATGCTATCTTGGACTTCAAGAACATGAACACAAAGTACTATTTCTGGGATGATGGCAATGGTCTGAAGTAAGTTTCAATTCACAATTTTATATCACTTCCATACCAAACATGCATGGAACATCAACACAAATTATCAGAAAATTATAATTATCAATGAATAAACTACTATTCATTATGATTTGTTTGTGGCACTTGGTTCCCTCTTCCAGGAAAAGGCCAAATATTAGTTACCTAAGAATAAATAGCTTCTTGATACTTTGAGAACATTATTTCAAAATAACCTCAGCATTGCCACCGAAAATGTGGTAGAAATAGTGAAGATCTGGGCCCAATATAATATAAAAAAAGTTGTGTCAACAACATGAAGAGAAGACACATTATCATCATTTTATGAATTAAAATGATCACCAAAACAACATCTCTGAAGCAAAACATTCACTTCTAAACTCCTGTTCGCAATATTAAATCTGCTCTACAAACTTATTATTACACACCTTTGCCATAGCAGTCCTGGAGAATCTAGTAATGAAAATCTTTGCGTATCTGCCAGGTTTTGTTCTGCATTAATACCAGCAATTAGTAAAAAAAAAAAGTCGTCAATTATTCAGTCAATAGGTGTTAATCTCATATTTTTAATTTCCAGGGGCCACAGCAACGTTACTCTAACTCTGTCATGGAACATCATCCCAAATGCAGGCTTGCTGCCAAACATCCAAGCAATTGGCCAACACTCCTTCAAGTTCCCCACAGACTACACCCAAACCAGGGTATGATCCATAGTGCATTTTGCATAGCTGGAGTTTGGATAGTGTTGTGTTACATTAAGATTGTGAAAATATACTGCTTTGTCACATTAGTGGGTTTTATTTATTTACTTCCTGTTTAAATTGTATATAATATATTATATCTATATAACTACTTGTAGGAAGTCTAGATTATTATTTAGTTGTGGTTGCCAGTGACTTAATGTCTACTTAAAATCAAAGGAATGTATTCAGTGCAGAGAGCAAGATTGAACCATGAAAAAAAACAATATTCTTAACAATTCTCATATTATGTAGTAGCTGATAATGAATATAATTACTTATATCCCAAATAGATTGTTACATAGCTGCATAGGTACATTTAATCATGATGTGTCAATAATCTCATTTTTTGTAACATAGCATGGTATTTTTAATTTTAAATTTGAGATACTGTCACATAATAAAACTGATGTTCTTTATTTGCGTCTTTTATTCAGAATTCACAAAACCTGTACAAAAGGAAGGGAAACATGATAGGACACTAAAACTACATTACAATTAAAAGAAAATTTTAGATTTTATATCATATAATTATCAATTACATTTTAATTAAACATACATTAATCATTTTTGCTCTACAGTGTTGTTCTACAGCAGAAAAAACTAGTGACCTCTAATTTGCTTGTAATAGAGGTATCTATGTCTTCAAAACATTTCGCCAATTTAATCAGCATTACCAGATATGAAACAATTACAAGTCACAAGTGGACTGGATTATCACTTAGTATTTTTCATAATAAGAATTGTTTCTAACTAAACATTTTAGCACATTAAAGGTTCGATATGAAACCATCTAGTTTTAACAAAATACTCAGGAGGTATAATAATTCCCAATATTGAGGTATAATATAAATGCATATGAACTAAGCAGAAACATTACTCTAAACTTTTATTTTTCAACTACATGTGTTTTTACTTTTAAACCTCATACAAGCGTGTACATTTAAGAAACATACAATAATATATATTTTATATGAATTATAATATATTCTATATTTTGGAGCCATAATATGAGGGTCCTTAAAATATAATTTAACATCTATGTAACTGTAAAAATAGTTCTCCAACAAAGATCTCTTATTTCTTTCCAAAATTGTTTTATCGTAAATTTTAATAGGGATTTATTATTGATTTTAATAAGGATCTACAAAGTGGATAATCCACAAATGAAAATGAAAACAAGAATTTCATTAATATTTTGCTATTTGTGCAAGTGTACAGTCACAAGAAAAAACATATTTACATTTAACAATATTCAAAAAAAGGTTTTCTCGTGAACACCTTAAAATTTGAGATAAGACTTATTTCGTAGTAGTATGTCTTCTAAAATACTAAGTCCAATTAATAAAAACAGTAGGAGGAAATCGCTTCTGAATTTTGGTAAATGTAAATGCTATTAGTCGTGACTGTATGTGTGTCGGCCAACCGTGACCATAAAACAGATTACAAACACAAGTAAGCACTCTTAAATTTATCTTAACAAGGTTACTTATTTACTACATAAAGAAAATAAGAACTAAATATAATATTCTGATTTAAAAATTCATTGGTGATTGGTTAAATTGTTCTACTAACGGAGTATACCACACAACCCAGGTAAAGGGAAAATCAAGGCAAATGTTCATAACAATTACATTTTTCTAGTACATAACTAAGCTTTCAAATCTCGTAAATGATTCTTGCTACACTTCAAATTATCATATCGAAATCACTTTTCTCTGTAAAACAGTAAATATCATTCTATTTAATTTATTAATGAAATGCAAGACAAGCACAGCTACCCTATTGTACACTAAAATAATGAGCATGAAGTGAATCGCGTTAATAAAGATTACTTACATGTAACAGTTCATAGTGTATTGCTTGTGTTTGCCTCTGGCAGTATTAAGATTTTACGAATTCCCTACAAAGACTCTTCTACAACTTTTACTACCATAATGCTAACATTCAAAGCGGATCCCGCCTAATTACATGAAAATGTTTTGCATGTTTACTGTGTAGTACTGCAGTCGATCTCTATGAACAACAATCATTACAGATGACACGTTAAGGGAAACGCCAGGGTAGACCGCGAAATTATTCACTTCATTTTTAAAGTGAAACTTTTATTACATCGTCTCGAACTTTTTCGTCTGTGTTGCATGTCGCGTGACGGTCGGCCGCGGAGTAGGGACGTCTAAATGTTTATAATGTGAAAAAAACGTTGCACTATTACCGTGGTTTCGTAAAACCACACAATCCTTTTTTATTTTATTTTTTTCTAAAGTGTTTCGGACACTAGGAATTTCTCCTGTATCGTAGGTGCGTTTACAAACACTTAAACTCACATTTAAAAAACATCAAACCTGAAACAACTACCTGTAGGCTATACAAATATTTGTTCCTTGCTGGGATCGAACCCGCGTCAAGCACAGCAGCAGCCAATCGCTTAGCCACAGGCGACCGTGTCGTCAATAAGATTCGCGACCGAAATAAACATGGTTAACTGAGTAATAATCATTAAAATTTTCAATACAACCCTCTCTATTTAATCCCATTGAATTGATTTTCGCGGGCTGCCCTATTAATTTCCTCTTTAATGTATTTGTCTATTTTAACTACAATTCAACAACATGAATTAAAATATAATATCTTATGCAGTGTAAAAACCGTACTTGACCTGCTCGTATGAATTGACTAGTAAACATGTGATTAGGTAATGATAATACTCGCTAAAAACCATTTCTCATGACATCCTACTAAAGGGATCAGGGAGGTCATGAAAGTACTGCAATGACAAATTAAAGTCACAATTTCTTTAATTCTAAATGTAATTCGAGAAGGCTAATATCATGCTAAACAAAGTACATTTACTAGAATTTAAAACATAATAATATTGGTAGGTACACATCGAGTATTACAATTAAATCATAGATTATGTATTGAGATAAATATAAAAGAAACTTTAAATTGTAATCAAATAGAAACCACCCATAATGTTACAAGCATTTATATCGTATAAGTAACGAGGAGATAATCATTAATTTCCTAATTTATATGAATCAAAGACAAATGAAGACACATTCAATTATTATCATCAAATATTCTAACAAGTGGTTGAGTCTTTAGACGTTAAGCACAAAGAATGAAACAATCTACAACTTAACAGCGCAATACTAAAGATCACAGTTTCTGCCACAAAGTGATTTGGTTTCACAAACATGGCATTATTACTAGAGACGTTGTGTGAACACGATACATTTCATCATTATATAGATATAACATGAGCTCTAACTGGAAACGCCATTTAAATATAGTCCTATTTATAATATTTAACATCAAATACAACCAAGGGAGAAACCAAATGTTTAACAGCTACATTGTAGTTTTTCGCTGTATTTAATTTGTAACACTCACATTCTTAAAATAAATGTGAATCTGAAAGGTACGTAATGTCAAAAGACCTAAGATCCAAAACCTGTGAGTAACAATTAAATACAAGTTGTATACTGGAACGGTGACTGTTGTTAGCAAATCATACAACCCTGCCTGCACATCTGACATAGTTTGATCTAACATCACATTTGCAACCATAGATGCACCACAAAACCTGGACAATAAGTACTAGTCGTAAGTGGATGATATCCTGCTAGTCATATCACAGCAAGTGCGTCACAGTTATATACAACTGTACTACAGTCGGCCAACCAACGTACAACACGTTTAAAGATTACTGTAATTAAATGAAGGGCGAGAAGCCCGACAGCTACGTAGGATACCATCAGACGATCATTTTCACTGAATCCGAATGCATGCTGCCAGCATAAGGTAGGTAGCAGATGCAATCTTACATTTGAACAGTATAATTTTAAAGTCAACATCTACACGTAATATCCATTGGTACTGCATCTAAACTTTTGAAGGATTTGGACACATGAGTTACGTAGTTACTTAAGTAAGTATGTACACACTAACGAGTACAAGAGTCCGTGCTGTAAGGTTTCAAATGTGCGGACAGGAGGTGTGTTGTCTACCTATGAGAGTGTCGCGGCGAGGCAGCGTCTCCGGTGCTGCCGGCGCCGGTTCACAGGCGGCAGGGATCGGGCGCGGGCCGTCACGCCCCGCTCAGCGGCGGCCCGTCCGTCTGCACGTCTTTGTCCTCCGTCAACGGCACGCATGGACGATCCGACCCGTATCTCCTTGACAGATCCAGCATCTCTCTCAACCCCTAGAATTTTATGATACAATAATTATTAACCAAAACACTACCTGCTTTGAATAGATCACATATAATTTAGTTCCACTGGAAGTAAAGTGTTACCTTATTTTCTGTAATGAGCCTTTGGTAAACTTCCTCTTCTTTCCTTGCATCACCATTCTCATCCAAAGTGACAGCTTTGTACATGACGCTGGTCATCTCATTAATCCTCTCTGATTGTTGCCTGATCAACTGTAATGAAAAGCGGATTGATGATATTTTTGAACTAAATTGGCAGGTTGATGTAAAAATAGTAATATAGAAGTTGCTAGATTTTTTCGCACCATGACTACAGCCCCGTAAAAGCATGGCAAGGCAGTAAATTGAAAGTACATAAAATACTTCTTGCAGGGTAGGTATGCACATCAGCATTTTTTTTACCATTTTGTCAAAATCCTATAAGGTATTAATCAACATCTGCATACCTCTTGTTGTTTTTCATTGATAGCATTAGTGAAATCTATCCTTGACTCCCATATTCTCTTCTCAGTGTGCTGTCGGTATTTGGACATGATGAGTTCCAACGCTCGTCTGTGGTCCTCCAAGGCTGCCCTGAGCTCACCGTTCTCGCGCTGTACGTCCCTCATCAGACGAGACTCTCGCTCGATACTTGCGATGAGTGCTCCTCGTGGGCGCTCGCGAGATGCCTCGTTCAGAGTGTCGACTTCCTCTTTATACTGAAATAGTGTACGACTGCAGGTTAAATTATCATCAAGAAAATAGTTATCAAGGAAGGTTTTCATTTTTCGAACTTTATATTTGATAAACCTGATGATGTAAGCAAACCAATTTCTGAACCTGTAATGAATCTTATTGGCTCACATAGAAAGGTGTTTTATATCTTAGCAGTAAGGTTGTTTTTCACATTTATAGTGCAAGCTATCCACTGATAAGTTAACTATCCCTTCTGTTCAGTAGTAATGAGTAGACTGAAATATTTGAAAAATATTCAGGGTTCATTTCCATAAAAGAAAACTATCATGAAACATGTTAACACTGTGATATAATTTCAAGGATGAAAAGAAACCATTAAAAGACATTGATGACAAAGTTATATAGTTTAGCACTGGTATAATTATAAAGAAATAATCGTTTCTAATTATAGACTGCAAATATTGATTTTTCCTTCCTCAATGATTTTCTGTAGTAATGGAATTGTAATTATAGAAACAAAATGATTCCAAATATAACAATTTTCAATTTTATAAAGTACTAGCTTTCACCCGCGGCTTCGCCCGCGTTAAATTTGGGGTAACACAGTTCTCCTTGCGCCTTATTGATTTGTAATAGCAACGCTAAGTTTTCCCTTTTCTTCCCTCTTTCTCCCTCACATCCCACTTTTTATTAATAAAAATTAAAAAAAGCCTATGTACGTCTCCTGGTTCCCAACTATCTATGTACCAAAATTCATCACAATCGGTTTAGCCATTAAAGCGTGAAGAGGTAACAAACAAACAAACTCACTTTCGCTTTTATAATATTAGTAAGGACTAGCGACCCACTCTGTTTTCATTTGGGTGCAATATACATACTAATATTATACACATAAACATTCCTCCTAAATCAGTCTATCTATTGCTGAGAACTGCATTAAAATCCATTGAGGGGTTTAAAAGGTTTAATCAAACAGACAGTGGAAGTGACTTCATTTTATACTATGTACATTGGTAGGATTTAGTTAATTCTTATAATCCTACTAATATCATAAATGCGAATGTTTGTGAGGATGGCTAAATTAATGTATGAATGTTTGTTACTCTTTCACGTCAAAACAGCAGAACGGATCTTCATAAAATTTGGCACAAAACAAATTTGGAAGAAGATTTTAGTCTGAAATAACACATAGGATTCCTTTATTTCAATATACAGACAATTTTTTTTACAATATAATATAATTTTAGCTATGGGTAGACTCAGCAGTGGGACATTAACCCGTCCAACGATTGTTTACAAAAATGTAGGGTAACAATGTATGAAACTTTGCACCATCTGCACACTTTGTCTCGCGAAGGATTAATCTTATATTTGCTGTAAGAAAACCCAATTTTGGGTTAAGCTCGCCGTTGTACATAATCTATACATTGTAATTTGTGTGTATATTTGTTTTGTGTGCAACAAAGAATAAAGAAAAGAATATTTATAATATTCACAGTTTCAGTTACCAAAACGACTTGACCAATTTTTTATGAAATTTTATTTTGTGTATATTTAGTAAGTCTGACAATCGCGCTTAATATATTTTTCATACCCCTAAGAGTGGCTGCCTTCAGGAGACCTGAGCAGCGACTAAAACCACTGGGCCAGTAACCACAGCTACAGTATAATGTAAAAGTTAAGAAGGTTCTGTTAGCTGCAATACTGTTGAGTAGGTTTGTAAATAGGATATCATCAGATGGAGTTTACCTACACAAATAATTTCAAAAGCTTGAGGTTTTTGGATGCCTACATCTCAGTAGACTATAAGCTCAACCCAATAGTAAGGAGAAGGCTGGGCTGGTGATGTGATTGTTTAGTTTATCTATCAGAAAAGGAGGTCATGTATGTGTTACTCAAGTTCTGTTTACAAAGGAAATAAATACAACTAAATTCTGACTCTCTTTCTTTACTGATATTCTAACGGTCTTGGCAATTATTATTGTCACTGTTTGAGTTCTATGTACTTGTGAGTTAAAAATATGAGCCAAAGTTAACAAAACATAAACTAAGCGTACCAATTTAAATTCGAAATGTTGCCAACTCATCTTTTTTATAGCAGTACTATGGACTCCTTTCACTTAAGGCACCATAAGTAATTTGCATGTGATGTTTTCATAATAGGCAGGTGTTTAGTTTTATTTGTTGATCAATATGACAAACATTAAGCTTATTCATGCATGTTTGTTTATTTTATTATCATTGAATCTCGTTTTAAACACTATATTATAGATATTTATTATTTATTTAGATTTTTCCCAATTACTAGTAAATTTATGAAGTAAAAACATCAATTTAAAATAGGATATTAGATAGACTACAGTTTAGCAAGGTAAGTAGCTGGCTAATAACATTATGTGAAAGCCAACTGTTTACACAACACGAGCGAAACAAACTACAAGGTCAGGGAACCATACCTATTAATACGCATAGATCTCATTAGATAAGTATGGTTTAGTCTGTTAGACATTCCCGGTAGGATCTTGGCCTAATGAATTTGGTATTCAGACAATAGACAAGACCGAGCGTCACAGTTATGTACTCGTATCACATTGCAACAACCTACCTGTTTCATCGTATGTATTTGTCTGTAAGCGGTTTGAGTCTCAGTCAGCAAAGCATCAGCTTCTGTCTCGCGCTCTTTGAGACGTCCCGCAAGTCGTTTAGCATCCAAAATTATCTGCTGTATGGTCAGTGACATCTGAAAAAGCCAGCAATGTAGAAAACTCACAACAGAACACTTCAAAAATCGATTTTAAAACAGAACTACACTAACCCTGATATCCACACAAAGTTGTCACACGAATAACGTTGCATCTATACAATTTCAAACGATAAATTTAAGCAAAACACCAATTTCTAAGTAAAACTAAAAGACGCATATCAGCTGTTTCGTGATTAGAGTACAGCAGCCATTAGCTTTCATTTCATTTGAAGCGAAGTATTAACTTTCCAAATAGAAAGATACAAGATAGAAAAAGATAGCACTATGTATTTGAGGTTGTTGTACAGATTTGTTGTGTAACAGAAAAGAGATAGAATACATTCACAACAGTTCACAAACTAGGACGACTATATTGTGACATGACCTTGATCACAGAGAATCGAAGAAGGTTCAGTGTTGCCACGCTTGCTGCACAGGAAAAAAAACCTTTTTAGCTTAAAACAAAAAATAGTTGCATTTTTTGTAAATTACAAAATTTATTTATCATTTTTAGCACAGCCACGCAAAAATACGCTACTTAAAATATGGCGAATCCAATATTAAATTGGATCCGCCAGCAGAGCGACCATCAACTAATAAACTACCTATCTAGATGGGTGTCTCCAATCCTACCTTCCCTAACAAAACGTGCATTGCATTAAAATTACAGCATTATTTGTTCAGAGAATGGCCGTTAGACTCACAACTACATGCGATTTTGCTGCTGGTAGCTGCAGTTTCATCACCATTTTTTCGTCTTGTTGCGTACAACTTGAATGACTGCTTATAGTCATATTTCATAAAATATATATATTACGAAAGCCTTTTCTTCAGATGTTTTTTCATTAAGCCAGGGTTCATACTGCTGCTATGCAATCTCGACGGTGCTTTCGCAGGGTATTCACTTCTACTGAAAAGGCTCTTCGCCTACCTACGACTATAAAACAGTCTTCGCAGCTTGTTCGTGTCTACCACGATGAACCTATGCACATGGATTTTTTTATCGGCTCGCCTGTTAAGTATCGTGTCTTAAATTTTTTCCGTGTCTCACACATTTAGACCGAGGACTTTCGATTACCCCGCAATTTTCTGCCAGAGACAACAGAATAATTTTGTCATTGATATTATAGACTCAAATTTATAGTCTATTGTTTCCATATCGCTAATATCGCTTTCGTTTTTATTAACTTCATACTCATACTACACACATCCCACGTACCCGTGTGTTACACTCTTTGCTACACACCCATCAAACACTCACCATATACACATAAATACAATAAATTCCTCCAGATGGAGAATTCCCCTCATAAGGCCATCCTTATGGTCCGCTAAGAATGTACCGTTAAGTAGGTTGAGATGAGAAATATAGTATGATGAGGTCAAGATAACTTCCATGAATTCGAAACACCATCGAATCCTTGTGAAGAGACCTCCAGATATTGTAGTACCAGAAATCTGAACAATTGAGGGACGATGGAAGCATAGGAAGTGATACCGAAGGCTGTGTTGCTTACCTCTAATGTTTGCAACTTTCAATACAACAAGTGGTCAAGGTGACATTGAACACATGATGTTTATGGTAATTCTAGGCTGGGCCGTCACGGTACATAAAGTTTAAGGGACTAAGTACACCGGATAAAGCATGATTCCACCCGGGCCTGAACATTTTAGACGCATGATCTGATTTAGAACCAAAGTAAGGTGTTAAACCACCCGCATGATGAATGATGAATGCTATTGTGTCCTAAATACGAAACACAAATGTCGTTAAAAAAGGCTTAATTATTTTACCCTCGAGAGGCACTCCATTCCAAGCAATGTAAATATTATTGTGCCCACGAAGTTTCCACGCCCCAGGAAATACCAATAGGGGACATCCTTACTTCCTTATCCTTACTAATATTATAAAAGCGAAAGTGAGTTTGTTTGTTTATTTGTTTGTTTGTTACCTCTTCACGCTTTAATGGCTAAACCGATTTTGATGAATTTTGGTACAGAGATAGTTGGGAACCAGGAGACGGACATAGGCTAATATTTTTTTGAAAAAAGTGGGATGTCAGGGAGAAAGAGGGAAGAAAAGGGAAAACTTAGCGTTGCTATTACAAATCAATAAGGCGCAAGGGCAACTGTGTTACCCCAAGTTTAACGCAGGCGAAACCGCGGGCGAAAGCTAGTATTGACATTAAAAAGACTCTTCATCGTTACATCACGCGTTACGAATTTGCTGCAAAGACAATTATCATGGCATAGCCTCAGCATAGACTTCCGGCGTGATAATATATTACGCCGGAAGTCGAAACAATGGGTTATGGTAATCTCTTTATGGAGACTTGTTGAACGACCATCATGCAATATGTAGATGAGAATGTAAGTCTGTCAGTGCGGGATTAAGCAAGCGTGAGGCCAGTAGCAAATTCTATCGGGGGTCCTTGAGCGAGGTTACATCTCAATAAATATTTTGTGAACTTTCTTCATAAATAATATTTTGCAGTGTTCATTAAGTTAAAAGTATAATATAATATAGTTTAGCTTTTGATACTGCCATCGATCCACTGGCCCGTTTTCCATGGTAGCGACTTGAAGTGGTGGGTGGTATTTTGCACGGGGCCCGTAGCAATTGCTACTCTACCTTGATGATTGCGTTATCTGTTTGAAAAATATACCGCGGCAGCCGCGGTATATCTTTCTTGTTTTGCGGTACGTCTTTCATGTAGAACCTGGATGAGTTTTAGTCAGTATAAGTCTGACGCTCCCTTCCGCTTCGTCCAGAGCAAAGAATTTCTTATGGTGAATGCCAATCCAAAAAAGGGATAAGAAGGTAAGTAACTCAAAGAGCCGTTTAATTAAATAATTGGTATGGTATATTGTAATCATACTTATCAAGCGTACATTATATTAGCTCTAGTGTACTTCGGTAAATATAACAATAATCGCATTACAATATTAAAACACTGACTACGAAGGCACACATTTAGACACATTTTTTAGACTTATCTTATAGGCACATTTTGTATTTACGAACACATAAGCAAGTATAAAATAAAACATCACAAATCTTGAACATTAACAAAAAGGTTTAGTCAAATCGTTACTGCAGATTAAGGACCGCACAGACACCGGACTCCACGGTCGGTCGTGCCGTGAGTATAAAATATTGTCCATACCGATTTGGCAAAAGCTATGCGACAATGCCTCTGCAAAACGGTGACCAAGCATATTATAATATTATGAGAAAAAAGATTAAAAGAAACTATAACAGATTCGATTTTTAAATATTATTCTTGGCGAGAAAATCTCGGATAACTTTGTTCACTTTCTCAGGTTCTTCTTGCTGTAGGAAATGACTACAATTATCGACAATAGTGGTCTCTATGACGGAGTACTCTTTCTTCATGGTATCTAGGATACCGTGGCTAAGGTAGAGGTCGTTGGATGCATGGGCCACTAGCATGGGCACGTTTTCTTTATGCTCGACGATCTCTGGTAAGTCGTATCGGAAGTTAGCACGGTAGTAGTTTATTGGGGGTGTCAATGCAACTGTAAAAGAAAATTGTTTCAAATTATTGACGCAGTAATATATTACCATATTTATCGTGGATGTATATTCCAACAGTAGGTAGGTAATACATAACTATAAAATAATCTAAAGACATTCGTGCCACACGCGATAAAGCATAGCGGAAACAATTTTGAGTCAAATAGATTATATTATTAAAAACAAAATACTTAAAGAAGGTGTCTAGAACTAGGTATGCACACTGCACAGATGGACCAAAAAAACATCAAGTCAAAAAAGTAGACTCCTAGACAGCCAGTAAAAACCAGATGCTAATTTGCTAATAAATAAAAATATTTACGAAATGGGTTTATTGATCTACAAAAAGTGTCGGTCTGCAACTGCAAAACCACTTTAGTAGAAACTGTAATTGGTAAAACCAAGAGCAGAAAATGAAATAAGGTTTCTATTGTAATTGATTTATTACTAGCCGTGCGCAAAATGTTGCTTGCTCTTGAGAAATTCATAAAAACTATGAAATTATACCTTGTGCCCGCGGAATCACCCGCGTGGAGTTCAGTGATTGAATCACAGGACTATACACCGGGATAAAAAGTATCCTGGTTATACAAACATAGCAATCTTCGATATTGTTTAATGTAGACATGCGGCTAAGCGGTTTAAGCTGTTTCTTCAATCAAATTATAGTTTTCAATATTTTAGCCCGAATTAATTGAAGTTTTTGAATGAATCTGTACAACTTTTACAGAATGTTTTATATCTGTGTTTGTTTCCGCAAAAATCGAAATTGTATTTTTTTTGTATAGATTTATTCAATCTTTTGCATTTATTTCCTAATTGGGTTGGTGTGTCAAAAAATCGCTTTTGAATTTTGGTACCTAAGTGTAAACATTTCATTGCTCGTCTAACCACAGACACGGAACATCCACTCACTGGTAGAAATAATACAATCCCGTAGATAGCTATAAGTATCAAAAACCTGTTATTTGTTACATCAAAAACTCATAAAGTGCTAGTGTCTGTAGATAATTTTACATTTGCTTCGGACACGCTAGACAGAACAAAAAAACGATGGGACGTTATTCGAGTCATTAAATTATTAACCCAACTATGACATTACCGCTTTATTGTAGTGTAGTTTCATTAATGAATCTGAGAACGTCAATTAATTATTACATGGTCAGTTAGTCATACAACCACAAATTATGTTAACGTCGGTCTAACCGATATAAACAGTTTACGGACCGGTGTCCGGACACCAGACTTAGACTTATTATGTATTTTTGAAAGTCAAGTCTGCAAGCAATCAGGATTGTATTCTATTCTAAGACACCAGTTTGGGTGAACTCTTAAAATATATATTTGTTCTTCCAACTGAATATCAAATACTCAGTTGGAAAGTATAAGCTATCTACACACCAAATTTCATCTAAATCTGTTAAACCGTTTGTGGGTAAAGGAGCAAGAAACACACACAAACTTTCGCTTTTATAAAAATTACATAGAGTCATGTGACGGCCTAGTGAACTGTTATTTATCATCTTGAATTTTACGTTTTTCGCCGTATGTTGAGGGTGGCAGTGGTGTTGACTGCGCAAGGCATAAACTCTATGCCATAGAGTCTATGGCATAGGTAGAGTAAAACGTACCTAAGTATCCACCACGGGTAGGTATAGATACTTACAAGGCCTACGGAACCAGTATTTGTAGCACTCAATGTCTTCTTTATCCGTGGAGGTTTTGCCAGGGAACAGCATGACTTTCTCGTATATGGCCAGGTCATTCATGAAGAGTGCCTTTTCCGGTATGATAGGTGCGCGATACATGAACACGTACCTGAAAAAAAAAACAAATTAGTTTTTCGCGAGCAGGTTTTGTAAGTAATAGATACCTACAAATATTTGTTTGGATGATTGCTGATATAGTCTTTTCAATTATAGGAATCAGACAACTTTTGAAGTGTCCGGTGATCTGGTCTTTGGAAACTATATCTGGTTCTTTTAACCTGACAGACAGATGTGTTGCTGGGGAGTTTGATCCGCCACTTCTTCTTCCCAGCTAAAACACTAGGAAGTGGCGAAGGGCAGGGCGTTTTTGTGGGACTGTCTCTTGCAATGTGACGTTCAAAAAGTGCTAATTATCAATTTGAATAAATTACTTTTGATAAGAAAACCGGTAATGTGTGAGTCGGACTCGCGCAACGAGGGTTCCGTACAAACTTGCGATACAAGCGGCCATAATCTTTTGACTTAAGTATTTGATTTTAATTTCAACTCGATACCTCTACGCGTTTCCGAGTTAAACGTTCTTGACACAAACGGACAACAAAGTGAGGCTATAGGGGTCCCGTTTTTACTTTTTGAAGTATGGGACCTTAAAATTGACCAATTTAAAAAACTGGTCTCAAGGAAATCAATAGAAGTAGAAAAAAAAAACTAGAATGATCTTCAATTTTATCCTAAAAATAAACTCCTTGATGTATTATTTCTAAAATAAACCCTATAAACTACTGCTAGACCCTAACTAGGTACTGCTAAGTAATGGAAATATATTAATGTGTTTCTTAGAACCGTAGGATACTTATTTAACTCGGAATTTCCTAGCCAATTAAATACCTATCTATGACGAAATCTAACGTGGTAAACAAAAGCAAAACAATCTTCAAGGACATTTAACCGCAAAATACGTAGAAATACAGACGCCATGCGACGTACAATGATATAACATGCACAATTGCACATGCGTACACTGTCTCAATGGCTAAAATTCTAACAAAGTTCCATACCGTTATGTCACACAAAACATAAACTTGTCATGATTTCTCTTTTGATCTCTGTACTAAATGCGGCTTGTACACCTCCCGGTATAACATGACATAGCTTTGTATAGATTGCACGTACAATAAAGGATCCGCCTATACTGGTTTTATATAGCTTGATTGAACGTCGTGCGTATGCCCATAGGCACGCACAAGCCAAATGTTTGCGTGTAGCCAATACAACATGATCAATATCACCACTTGATCAGAACCACTTGATCTTAACTGGACTCTTATATACAGATTTATGATCCCCAATTGATATTGGTTTGGTAACCAGACGGCCATGAGCGCCAGACAACATTTAAATCATAAAACAATTGAGATAAATTATTTCGAACTATATCATTATCAAGGCTACGAGATTCAGAAACATAATATAAATTGTGACGTATTTATGTCTGTGCGTTAGTGACAAGTGTGGTTCCGTTAGTCAGTAGTAGTACGATTATCTAAGGTAATTTTGCAAGTTATGGCATGAGTTACAGGGTAAGAGTTATTTGTTCTCCAAAATAAGAGAACCTCAGACCAGACGGGCCCTGCTGGGTTGAGAGTTGTTCGAAAGAGATACCGTTGCCCCTGAACACAAAGGACAAAAGAAGGAATATGGATGGGTTTTAGTAAGTAAAAGTCTGACACTCCCTTCCGTTCCGCCCAGAGCGGGAGTAGTTATTTGATGATTTCCCATTAGAAAAAAGGACCAGACGGGCGTGTTTGATGACCTACTGTATACCGCTGGACAGTAGACATAGACCTTCCACAGCAAACAGTTCAGTTCCACCCTATCTGCACCAAGCTGCTTCCCAAGACATTTACTACGTTGGCAGTTCAGCAAGGATGAGGGGGGGTACACTTCACCAACTCTAGTAGTTTTAGGATCATGGAATTTAAGATAATACAAACACTTACCACGAATTCTTTCGCTGTTCAGGATTGCTCCAAATTTCATGTACCCATGCTGTGCTGGAGGCACTGGCGAGCATGACTAGGCCGATCAGCATCTCAGGATATTTGTTGCGGAACTCACTGGCGACCAGACCACCCCAGTCGTGGGAAATTAAGATGCATTTTTCACGACCTAAAAAAAATTGGGAGCAGTTTTTACATCTGTTTTCATAAAGTAACATTCATTTATTTCCCTGATGGGTTCGCAAGGGTGAACCTAAATATCAACAAGATTTCGCTATTTTTTCCGATGTAATAGGGGATTACATCGGACAAAATAGCGAAATCTTGTTGATATTTAGGTTCACCCTTGCCCCACACCAATTGTCATCCACCGGAGCAATTCCAAACCCAACATCACTTTGCTCAACCTGGGAATTAAGCCCAGCACTGGAAACTTGTAGACCAACGATGCAGTTATCATGTTTAATTCAATATTATGTATATTGGGATTAAGTAATCGCAGTCACTTAATCACAATATACATAATATTGCATCTGAACAACCTTAACACTGCTTCGAGATAACTGTTTAAAATTAGACCTACACCTGATGGTTACAAGGTTTCATTTGCATGGCAACCGGTGCCTACTCGTACCTACATGTTATGCAACTGGTAACTTATTTGTCCGGTTATCTCCTCGGACCGTGATATCTTTATTTCAACAAGTGTACGAGTCGTTCTTTCTGGTGACCCTTGATATTTACTGCCTGTATTGGCGTCTGATATTTGTGCAGCGTATATCTAGCAGACCTACCTAATGTAGATTATTATTATTAACACATTATGTTGGCTGTCTTAAATGTAGTTTCCCTCTATTAATATCTGTTTTTATTATACTCTTTATCCACTTACGCGAAACTCACTTCAACCACATGACCAAAGGCGAACTATAGGACCATTTGTTGTATTTATCTTACAAACGAAATGGTTTTTATACTAGCTACTGCCTCGCGTTTTCACCCGCATATACTGGGATAAAAAGTAGCTATTTGCATACCAAATCAGTACAGATGTTTGAGCGTGAAGGAATAACAAACATACACACACCCACATACAAACTTTCGCCTTTATAACTCTTTGGTCCAGGTTGCAAGCAAGTCTCATGAGCATGAAGTCTTGGAGTTCAATAATCAAGTCTGTTGTTGGGCCTTTTATCAGTATTTTTTTTCAGTAGCAGCCATTTGGGCCCGGTTGACGGTAATAGGCCGGCCCTTTATTATATGGGACTTAAAAACGTAACTGGTGAAATGAGGATGTAGATTCTGTTCGGTACACCTCTGCCTAATCTTTTGGAATTTACAGAGATGATGTGATGGTATGCATGTATTGTATAAGATATAATTATGTAAATACCTCAGGCTACGAAGTTGATTAAATTAAATTCCCTGTAAATAAATTGCTTGGAACTTTACCCAATTGTATAATGAGATCCCTAACATCTTCAAGGAGATGTTCTATCTTGTATGAAGCAATGCCTTCGGGTCTCTCCGAATCACCATAGCCTCTCATGTCAATGGCTATGCACCTGAAAAAAAAACAAATCATAGATCACCAATCAGGCGTTTAGAAATTAGAAAGAATTACTGAGTACCAGTAAAACATAGTTGTTTGTGCACACGGCTTTGGTATCATAAAGTTGCCATAAAAGTAAACAGCAGCATCCGCCATATTTTTATGATCTCGGTCACCTATCTATAAAATAAGCCATATGCCCGTAAAAGCGAAAGCAAACATTTATGCAGCCAATGATCCTCCATTACTTTCATTTCCATGGCCATTTTTATTTTCACGCCAGCCAGCCTCTCGTTCGAAAAATAAATATTTAAAACTGTATAGAGTTAAAGTAAACAAAAATAGCCAGAATTAACACACTACGTAGATATTCAACGTAGTGCGCACTTCTAAGAGCCATCTGTGCTCACAAAAACTTGTAACTAAGCTTACGTTGGCACCAGTGCAGTATTGTTGCTATACGGATATGTATTCCTGTATGCTTCATTATAAATATACTAGCCCGCGGCTTCGCTCGCTTTAAATTTGGGGTAACACAGTTCTTCTTTCCTAATTTGCAAGTACCTGCTACCTGCAGTTTTTGCCCTTGCGCCTTATATATTGTAAAGCAATGCTAAATTTTCCCTTTAAATCCCTCTCCCATCCCTCATATCTCAATCTTTTAAAAAAATAGACTATGTCCGTCTCCAGGTTCCCAACTATCTCTATACCAAAATTCATTAAAATCGGCTTAGCCATTTAGGCGTTAAGACGTAACAAACAAACTCACTTTCGCTTTTATAATATTAGTAGGTAAGGATTTCGAGAATATTATTCACACAAAAATGTGTGCATATAAATTATAATGATTAGAAGATAATTATGAATGTATTTTTAATTTTTCAATTAATTTTAAATCGCATTCTAATCTTTTAATCAAGTTTTGTATGCACCAATTTTTTGTGTGAATCCAATAGAAGCTTTCTAGTAGATATAATTTTCAAATATAATTTTTAAATGTATTAGAAATCCAAACCAGTGTAGATTGTGCCAGTTGCAGTGAGAGTTACTGATCGACATATCGATGCATCCTTTATAATTATTAAATTGAGCGCAGCCATATATTTTAGCTAGCCATGTTTTTGTCGGATGAATTTTGGTACAGAGATAGTTGGACCCTAGAGACGGACAGAGGCTTTCTTTTTATAAAAAGTGGTAAATGAGGGAGAAAGAGGGAAGAAAAGGAAAATATTATCTTTGCTATTACTATGAATAAGGCGCAAGTGCAAAACCTACAGGTAGCAGGAACCTGTAAATCAGAAAAGCGGAACTGTGTTACCCCGAATTTAACGCGAGCGAAGCCGCGGGCAAAAGATAGTAAATGATAAAGGCAAGGAAATGTTACCTTCTCCATATAAAAGAGTTAAGGCTTAAGAAATATATTGAATACTGCTAATTAAGGGCCTATGCACACCACGTTTTTTAAACGCGCCGTCGACGCGCGTTTGTAGCGATACAAACGCGATAGGCACGCAAGTCAGACGCAGCCTGTAGACCTTTGCACACCTGTATAAATACAGACGCGCGTGTGTAGCGATACAGACGCGCGTGTGTAGCGATACAGACGCGATGCAAACGCGCGTGTGTAGCGATACAGACGCGATGCAAACGACGAATAATCCGGCAATCGTGAATTCGACAATATTGGCTGGTTTTGAATTTTAGTTATGAAGTTTTCTGTGTCGAAAGGCTCCATTTTTTTGTTCCAAAGACGTGCGGTGCACCAAATCGCTCGATTGCTACTAGCGTAGATTCACACTTCCCTTTCCCTCGTTGCGTTTGTATCGATACAGACGCGCCGGTGCCGCGCGTTTGTATCGATACACACGCGCCGGTGCCGCTCGTTTGTATCGATACAAACGACAACAAACTGCTCTGCGGGATAAAAACGCGACGGCGCGTTTAAAAAACGTGGTGTGCATAGGCCCTAAAACTGATTTCAAAAAAAGAATCTCATTATTCGACTGTATTTTTTTACTGATTTCTCCGTCGATTTAAAAAGTATATATACCTATGTATCGTACATATATAATTATAATCGAAAGGGTATATTACCGAAGTGCTATATAGTTTTATGTACGTATGTACATGTATTGCTTCGGTAGGTTTTGAGTTTTCTTCTATAAATTCTATAAAACATACTTATTCTTCTAAAGCATATACTGTAGATGATACGCAAAATCTCCTATAGTAGTGATAGAAAATGAATGCTGGATAAGTATATGTGTGTTACCATCATAACTAAAAATAATATGATGATATGCTTATATCTTTTGGTAGCAATGGTAAATGATTACTCTATAAGTTTGTATGATATACTATCATAACACAACTAAAAAGGGCTGAAATAAAAATCTGGGACCACAAAAACTGTACACATAATGTGACTGTATCTTTAATATTGATGGGACCCCTATAATTTAGCTAAGTAATAAAACTTCAATCACCTTACAAGTAATTACTTTATCCATAACAAATATTTACCAATAATCCTTTTGGAATTCAACAATCTGATGTCGCCATGAGTACCAAAACTCAGGGAATCCATGTAGAAACAGCATCATAGGCTTCGAAGAGTCACCACTTTCCACATAGTGCAATACTGTGCCCTGTAAACAAAACAAACAATAGATTAGAAAGAGGTACATTTTGTGAGTTTGGATGCAGGGTGTATCTTCGGAACCGCTGTTGCGATTCCGAAAATTCACTAATGTGAAGTTATACATACTTATTATACCCGAGTATCGTAGGCTATATTTACGACGTTACCATGGTATAATTTCCGACTATAAGGCGGTACAAGCCACGGCTTTATAAATAACTGCCTGTGCCCAGTGATCTCACCCGCTGCTCAGCTTCAGAATGTCGCAGCGTGATGTTACATTGTATAATTATGTAATATAAAGTGTATACTATATACATTTATTTGTAAAAGCATGCCAATGCAAAATTTCAAATCAATCCAGCCAAAGAATCGCGATCCCATAACAAACTTTGCCACCCTGTCTCACTCCCTTTGGGGTTGAATTTAGCAAAAATCCCCCATCTTAGTGATCCTAAGTCCTTAAAAAATCACCCGT
Source organism: Ochropleura leucogaster (assembly GCA_958449745.1). Taxonomy (NCBI): domain Eukaryota; kingdom Metazoa; phylum Arthropoda; class Insecta; order Lepidoptera; family Noctuidae; genus Ochropleura; species Ochropleura leucogaster. Next base: position 13,385,108 of record OY288206.1, on the reverse strand, counting down.
GTAATATTTGAGACTCCTAACATTTGGAGTTTCTGAGATTTCGTAATGAGTGAGTCAGTAATAATATAAATTATGTTACAATCCGCAAAATGGTCACACAGTGACAATTCACAATATTGACTGCGTCTGTGACCATGTTATTTGAACGTACTTCATATTATTATCCTATTATGGCCACTTGAACAGAAGCTCAATTGCCTATTTTATACCCCCAATCTTGCTGTCTGTTCAAGGCTTAGAAAGTACGTAATCTAAACGGTATTCAGCCACGGCTATATTTTGTATAAACCTGATTATACGCCAGGCTCTGTCTAGAGCTTCGAAACAGATTCAAGACCAAACAAAGTGCACTCGAATGAAACCAGACAGTTTTTACTTGACTACGGCGAAGCAATGTATGTGTGTTTGTATGTATGTACATAAAATGTTCATCTATTTCATCGTAACTTCTAAACTACTCATCATAATTTGCGTCTAGATTGTCCGCTGCAAGAGTTATTTATTTGTGGTTCTAACTTGATGTGAAAAAATCATAATGATTTTTGGAACCAGAATTGAGTCAATTCATCAAAGGAGTCAAGCCCTGCATTGTCGATGTCTTGGACCATGACGAGGCGAAACCAAATCGCAAAATCAAATTGATGGTGCTCTGGGCGGAGCGGGGGGGGGGGGCATGTCAGACTTTTACTGACTAAAACCCACCCATGTTCCTTCTATTGCCCTTTACGTTATATCTTTCGAACAACCTGCAACCCCGGATACTATTGCCATTGGGATAAATTTAAGGTTTTTAATTATTTCTTACAAAGGAGAGTCTTGATATTTCCACGTAAGATCACAAAATGCGCCAAATTATGATTTTATTTGAAAAGCAAAACACCAAAATGTGTTTTCCACTTTTTATTGCTTGCAAGCAGTTTTTAATGGTAGAGTATAAAACACAAACAACCGTAATAGAAATTTCATAAAAAAAACCTTTGAAAAATAATCTCAAACATGTAGGTACATACCTATTCATTTTAAACTTTAGATTACTTATAATAAATATAAAAAAAAATGGAACGACGCTTCATGGGGATGTGTAATATGACAATTATAGGGAGTCAAAAACAAGCAAAAATAGTCTAACGAAAAAAATTATGGCCCCATAAATGGCACGGCGAATGTACACCGACACCGTGAACCTTTGCTTATAAAATGTTCACGATTCAAGTAAGTAATACTAGGCTTGTGGTTTTTTTTTCATCAATAGCAACTTGTCTGTTAGCATTCAGCATGTACATAAGGTCATTAATCTCTGGCGGAAGGGCCAAAGACCGAATTGAGAAGTTGTTATTATGTAAAAAATCTATTAACACCGCCTAAATGAATATTACACCTGTAGATATGGTGCTATGACCTTCCAATATGTTCTGTGACACTCCAAGTCAAAGTAGTTTATTTGTCAAAAACATGGTGTTGAGGATGGTACATACAATAATGAAAAGTTCAACATCTTTCACAAGTGCTACGTATACAAATATTGGATATGTCACTTAAAATTAATTTTGTACTACCTAATTGATACAGATTGCGGTTGAAAAATACTATGTCATACACTTTACTCCTAATTATTTTAAGATATTATATTCATTGGCATTCATACATTTTCACTTCTAATCAATTTCACATAGAATATACCTACTTATGTTACGTATTTGAAAGTTTAGGATTCCTAACGAGTTACATTACAATATACCTTCCAGAAAAATGTATTATAATTAATTAAATTAATTGTATATTATTATGTAGCGTTCCAAATAATAACACATTGTTTAATGTATTAGCAAAAAAGTGAAATAATTGATAACTCAAGCAAAGTCAACACAATTAGTAAATACATAACCTCCTTTTTTTGAATGTCATTTAAAAGAGAATGATGCAATTTACAATAAGTTCTATTACTAGATATTACCTAGTCTTCTAATTAAACATTATAAATTCAAGAATATAGAAAGCAATAAGTAGTTTATTTAAATTTTATTTAAATTAACTATTGTTTTCGAACTATGATTAGCATTAATAAGTGTATTGTAACTTTTCGAATCGAAAAATTTAAATACCTTAAATTAATTATTTGAATATTAATTCAAATGTAAAGGGCTTGTGTCATTTCCAATTTGCGTCATGTAGTGTTGTACAATTTTATTCAATTACTTATACAGCTATTACACGATTAATTTGATTGCTCTCGTATGAGTCGTCACCCAAGTTAAAGCCATTACAATGATTTTCTCATTTTTTTTTACACACGTCTATCTGATCCCAAGCTAAGCAGAGCTTGTGTTATGGTAACCAGACAACTGATATACATACTTATATAATTTATAAATACATACATATTATAGATAAATCACACCCAGACACAGAACAAACAATCATGCTCATCACACAAAGTTTGTCCTGGGTGGGAATCGAACCCACGACCTCCGGTTCAGCAGTCAGGACCACTAACCACTGGACCAACAGGCCCGTCAAAATTAATGCTGTGTTCGGCATGGAAATAAGTCAGCTTTGTGACCTTCTACTTATTCAACCGCAACATCATAGCAAGAACTTTTCAAGGTTTTGCCATGTACACACGACGGCAGGTCAACCTATTCTAAACTATTACAACCTGACCTCTCAACTACTGATCGCACACCGTAGTAGAGATCAGGTTAAAATGGTTTTGTATTATATACATATAATTAAATTTATATATAATAGGTTGATGGGCCGTCGTGTGCACACCTTACTTATTTTTTAATCCCAACTGTTTTTTTAGTACCTAACTGGCATGATATCTGCCTTGCCTTTTCGCCGAGTAAAGTTCGGGTTGGCTTCCAGTCTAACCAGATGCAGCTAAATACCAGTATTTTACATGAAACGACTGCCTACTGCACGACTTCCATAACCCAGTAATCGGTCGTACATACGATATCCCTCCCTGGGTAAGACTGGTTGTCAGACTTTTGTGTCACTCACTAGATACGTCACGTGACGTAACGTGATTTCCGAGACTCGGAGAAAACTCGGTATGTAATGGGTGGTGAAATATTTGCTAACTTTAATTAACTGGCATTAGGTACAATTTTAAAAGAATGTACCTAGATTACCACGAACCACGTAGTAGGCGTTTAAGGTACCCTAATAAATGAAATAGTAATAACATACTACTCAAATATAAGTCATAAGTCTCAACTAGTCCGTCGTTTGTGTCCAAGAAGACTAATTAGGTGATGCAATGATGTTGTACACGGACGCAAAAAAAATTGTCTGCAAATGTATTTGTTTATTTTTTGCATATAAGTTTGAGTTTTGGTTTGGGAACATGTGTCTTAAAATTCACAGAAATTATCGGCATCAACCTTGTAACGGACAAAAAAGAATGGAACTGTTTTTCATGAAAATGTTCACAAGTAGTTATGTTTAATTGAATGTATTTCTGGAAGATTGTATAAAACTAATGTTAATAATCTTTATCTTACAACACAATCAATTACTCAGAAGATCTTTACTGTAGGCCTACCATGACGTGTTAAAGCAGAACTTATTCCGCTGAGGGAATAGGACAGAGCTATACAGGGTGTCTAGCACCATCTCTTTCACTCAGCGGAATAAGTTCTGCTTTAACACGTCATGGTAGGGTAGCTGTAGTTAACATAAGATTGTCGTCTGTCAACACGCTCATTATGTCACCATTACGGTAAGACATTGTCGACATTGTTCGTGTTATACTAAGTTATCTGGTTACAGTATTTTGACCTACGATAACTCGTCTGATGGCGGCCGGTCGGGAGGCACGCGAAAACATGTTGGTTGGTTCGCTCAACAACTTCAACTCGCTGGAACATAGCCAACACAGAAAGCGGAACGGCTTTCGTGTATTCTCTTTTACTAGAATATTATTGCATAGATACGCGAATGAATTCTATTGTTGAAGTTATTACGTTATTCATTCGCATGCCCGACAAACGCTAGTGCATCTCCTGTTACTTTTTAGAGTTCCGTAGCCAAATGGTTAAAATGGAACCCATATTTATTTATTACTAGCTTTTGCCCGCGGCTTCGCTCGCGTTAAATTTGGGGTAACACAGTTCCCCTTGCGCCTTATTGATTTGTAATAGCAACGCGAAGTTTTCCCTTCTCTTCCCTCTTTCTCCCTCACATCCCACTTTTTTCAAAAAAATATTAGCCTATGTCCGTCTCCTTGTTCCCTACTATCTCTGTACCAAAATGCATCCAAATCGGTTCAGCCATTAAAGCGTGAAGAGGTAACAAACAAACAAACAAACTCACTTTCGCTTTTATAATATTAAGTAAGGATTTAAGATTGCAAGAAATATAAGGTTTTTTATTTTATTTTATTATCGTTTTGGGGCCACACAAACCCAATGTGTGCGAGTCCGACTAGCAGTTGCTTTTCCATCGGTAACCGACCCAATGTCAAACAGACTAGCGTCCACAGAGATATTAAAATCAGTCATATGAAACTGTACATAAGTACATAAGTAACTGCGCGTGAATAAATAGGTCTTTGCCCTGCGTCAAACAAATACACGTTGATATTACTGTTTGTTTTATTCGATAGCGACTGCATATTAACAAAAATATAAGTTCCTACACAAGGAAGGTAGATAGGTACATCAAAAGTCGATGACCGCATTCAGATTTTCAAAATCATTGTACACCGTAATATACCTAAATCTATCAATATGACAAGCTCCAGAAATGATTGATTATCATAAAAGGGCATAAGTAGGTGACCATCACTTTTCAAAAGTCGCTGAACAAGGTTATAGTAAAAAAAAACATTCTTTGTCTCTAAAGCCTCAATTTTTTTTGTCAAAAATAGCATACAATCGTTTAGTCCCTTAATAAAATGATTTTTTCATGTGTATTATTTTCAATAGGTACTTATATGTGTTTGGTACATAAATTAAGTAGACACATGCATATGTAAATCACGACGCTTTTATTTTTTATCAATAAAATTTTATTAAATGGTTCTATAAATCAATACAGTTAATCATTGTTGTTTGTTTTTATTAAAGATCAACAAATTTTTGATGCTGACTGTACTACTACTTCGATGGTGAGACTAACGCCCGGTTCCAATAAACAAAAACACACAAAACGATTCACTTTGCTTACGGATAGTTGAATTTTGACATAAGTTCTATGAGAGTTAGGTCAAAATTCAACTATCCGTACGCAAAACGAATCGTTTTTGGTTATTGGAACGCACATTTAGCCTAGCGTAGTACATACATACCTAGCATTAAATAATACGACATTAAACCAGCTCATGCTGGCTTTGTTGCCATTGTCAAGTGGCTTTCTGCACTAGACTTAAGGCGGCTACCACACTGGCGTTTTAAAAGCGTTGGCGTTTCTCCAACATGAGCGCAGACGCGACTTTGACGTCGCGAGTTTCCGGCAAGCGTCACATCAGGATTTTAGGTGACACATAAATAAATAAATGTAAAATTGTTTTGCGTAGTTACTTATTTTTGGGGTGATAAATTACGTTTTAAGGTAGAACTCAATGTTAAGCACTTAAATATAATATTATGCTGATCGATGCGTTGTATAATACGAGGGTCTATTTATAGTCCTTCCATGATCACTTTTCCTGGGCCTCCTCGAACGTAAGTAAAGTTATAATAACATTACAACACAAAAACTTGGATTCAAAATAAAACGTGAAAATGTTGGAAGTTTGACCCCAATATCTCCGTAACTGGAAGGATAGTCAAGAACAAAAACGTAATCACAATGATGACAACACGTGTCTTTCGGATTCGTTGAGGGGTCTTTTAAACCTTTCATAATTTGATTAAATTTCGTTGATCGTAGTTTTCGGTAAATAAGTCGTTGTATACCGACTCTTATTATTGAACCTGTAGGCCTACCATGGAATAAGTTCTGCTTTAAGACGTCATGGTAGGGAAGCTGTAGCCTAAAAACACAACGTCAACGTCGTATCTGCGCAGAAAACACCAGTTATAGTAAAGCGACCTTTACGAATAATTACACTTCAATTTTATGGCATTTCATATAAATTAAAAGTCTAATTTAAGTACATTATTTATTAGATTTAATCATAATAACTTATGAGCAAGTAACCTATAGTACGGCCAACGAGAAGCGATACGAAAGGTCATTAACCTAAAGAACAACTGTGGCGTTGACAATCTAATATTTAGCTCTTTCCATCTTGTGCCTTTGTCGTAATGTCTCGTTCTCCCGGCAAAAACATGACAACGTTAAGACGGGTTCGCCAACATTCGGGCGGCCATTTTAGATGGGGTTTTAGCATGAGTTTTGTTTACATTTGGTATCGCTTCTCGTTGGCCGTACGTAGGTATCCGACTATTATTAGTAGAGAGAAACTCATAAAAAATCGTAAAATTAAATTATGTTACTACAACCATCAAGCATAATAACCGGCTATAGTCATCATGAGTTGTAAAACATCACTTTAAACGGGCTGGACTTTGTAGTTTATTCATTAAGACCTAGCTGTTACCCGTGTCTTCGGACACGTGATCTGATATTTCTCCTAACAAAATAACAATGACACGTCGCTCCTTTGCTACACGAAAGAAGGGCTATCCATCAAACAGACACAAATTATTATGTACTAGCTTTTGCCCGCGACATCGTACGCGTGGATTAATAGTTCCCGTTCCCGGGGGATTTCCGGGATGAAAACTATCCTGTGTCCTCTCTCGGGTCCCAGACTATATCTGTACCAAATTTCATTAAAATCGATGGTTTAGGCGTGAAGAAGACACAGACAGACAGAGTTACTTTCGCATTTATAATATTAGTTTAGAAGTTTAGATATTTTAGATAGGAATTAGATACCGTTTAATACAACATTATATATTATGCTGCATCATCTTCAGTCTAACCAGGCTTCCAGTCTAACCGGATGCAGCTGAATACCAGTACTTTACATAGAGCGACTGCCGATCTGACCGCCACAAACCAGTTAATACTGGATAATACGATACGCTCTCCTTAGACTAGTTGTCAGCATTTCGGGACACTGACTATCTGTAACGACTGTCAAAGATCTTCAAATGACAGCCGGGACTAATAGCCTAACGTGCAATTAGAGTCACTGAGGAAACTCGATATGTAACGGGTATATGCTGCATAACATCCTTACTAATATTATAAAAGCGAAAGTGAGTTTGTTTGTTTATTTGTTACCTCTTCACGCTTTAATGGCTAAACCGATTTTGATGAATTTTGGTACAGAGATGGGTGACAGACATAGGCTATTTATTTTTTAAATGTGGGATGTGTGGGAGAAAGAGGGAAAAAAGGGAAAACTTAGCGTTGCTTTTGCAAATCAATAAGGCGCTTGGGCAAAAACTGCAGGGAGCAGGTACTGTGTTATACCGAATTTAACGCTAGCGAAGCCGCGGGCAAAAGCTAGTTATTAATATAGCAGCGAAAGGATCGTTTGCTCCACATAAGTAATTATGTTAATATTTGTTAAAGATGGACAACTTATAAGAGACAGAACTTTGAACTTTACCATCGGTCAGTAACGAGTTCTAGATACGGTAATCATTAGCGCATTGTCATATTTAAACCTTGTACTGTTGATAACTAATGTTTTTGTTATCACGTGAATATGAGACTCGTTTATGACACTTAAAAACAATTTATTTTAATCTTCACCATAGATATTGTCAGCAACCTCGCTTTTTTGCTATTTTTTCCAGTTTTGCTCAACCAAGTCGTAGCCGCGATGTTCTGGATGACTCCCACCAATCAGACTGTTGGTCTGGCAACACTTATTTTAGCGTTTGCGCAGTGAGCGATTTACTTCAACAAAAAAACACCTTCAGGCAAAATTAAATTGCCCAGCAAATCTTAGCAGGTGTAAAACAAAAAAACCAGTCAAGCGTGAGTCGCGCCACGTGCACAAAGGGATCCGTGTGTTTTTCCTAGTACCTTTTTTTAAATTCTTAATAAAAAAAAGCAAAGTTACTGTTACAGTTTCATGAAAAAGTTTTTAAGTGAATGCTGTGGTTTCCTGTAATTGAAGGAGCACAGTAATCAGCTCCTATTTGTATTTTTTTGTAATCATGTTACTTGTGTATTCTCTGTTGGAAATCCATTAAAATAAATAAATAATTAGACATTTAAAGCTAATTAACAAACTATCTAAAAAACAAAAAGTCCCATATCTCAATTACTTAGTATCAAATCTTCTGGTCTAGCAACACTTCTTTTCGCGTTTCGGCAGCGAGGGCTGTGCTCCTGACGGTCATGGTTGCTAATCTGAAGCCTAGCCATGGACGTAGAAAATATTATAAGCACCTACTTAGTGCAAAGTGTGTGCGCTATCGCAGGTGTACCCATTCCCTTCTCACTTATAAAGACCGAGAGGACAGCAATCCGAAACGAACTGGAGTGAGGTCAAGCGCAGAATCAATTGCATAACGTGCTTCCCGAGGGTATGAGGTATCATCATCTTCCTGCCCTTGTATTGGGCATAATAACGCTTAAACTAACTTCTCTCGAGGCTGCTATAGAAAAAATAGCATTTGCTCTTTGCCTGAACCCCGTGTTCGTGGTTTCGGTGACGAGACCAACGGGAAAATTAAAAACTATGACCTACGAAGCATCTATCACAAAGATCAACCCAAAAGATACAGGGAAACTTGGAGAACATATAAACAGATAATTCTCTCCAGACTATATTTATTTATAAAGTTTATCCTTGGCTGCTCTCTACCTACTCCCATCCGCTCCGCCATGCAGCATGAATCTCGTAATAGTCCCTTTTTTTCGGATGAGAAGTCATCAAATAACTTCTCCCGGTCTGGGCAGAGCGGAAGGGAGTGTCAGGTTTGTACTGAATAAAACCCATTGATCTTTCTTCTTTTGCCCTTTGTGTTACGGAGCCCCGATCTCTTTCGAACAATCCGCAACCCCGGCGCGTAATAGACGCTGCATTGAAACCTGAGGCCGCCTTACCTACCCACGTTCCTCCGATTCATGGCATAGTTAGTTATCTAGAAAGCGGCTGTCTTACAATGACATGGTACTTTTCTCGTATCTCTAATGAGACACATAGCCAGAAAACTATAATTTTATCTTTTTTACGAAAAACGTGGTGTCGCAAATTGCGTCATAATTTAAAGATAGTATCTTTACCTGCAAACCAGGTCTATGTCCGTCTGACTGAGTGATCGACTGAAAGGCCTAAATGTCATAATTTCTTCTATATTTCATTTAGTCCAAGCCATATAGGTACCAGTTCCCATGACAAAAGATGAACTTGCCATACCAACTCTCTATTAATTTTCCGCCCTTCCTTAGTATTCTTTTCAACGTCAAAAAACTCTTGTCCTAATTACATCGTGAAGTATACACTAAGCCCTAAATTTGAAAAAAAAAAAAACTTAGCTAAGTAAATTTTACAAATCGAGGGTTTCGCAAATCCAGATATAATGGAATTTGAAAACCTTAACATTTAAGTTCTGAAAGATAAACCAGTATCCAGAGAAATATCCATGTAATTATAGGAACTTAAATTAGACTGCGTCGATTAAATAGGTGTTAGACGAAAAATCTAAAACATAGGAACCTTTTTAGTAGTCTTGACTATCGAGAATAATTGTAGATAATTATTCACAGCACTCAGGCTAATTTGCAAAGCAATTACGAACCGTAAAACATACGAGTATACTGTACCTAGTACTATTGTGATGGTATCAACGCCGGCGCGGGAAAATTGCAGCTGTTGTCTGGTAAACCATAAATGGGTAAAACAAGCGTTTATACGTTTTCTATAGCTTCGTCATTCAATATAAATTCATATCTAACAGGAAACGTTTTATTTAAAAACTTTTATTAAAAAATAAATTAGTACTTACATTAACTTTGAGGTATTTGTGTACTCCATATTTGGGGTCTTTAAGTCTTATCGGTGGCTCTAACTTCAGTTTTTGAGCCCAGGGATTAGAGAATGGATTTTTCAAATAAACTATAGCAAACACAAAGAGCATCTGAATGCTGTAGTACAAAGTTAATAGGTTCGACACCACTACACGATATAGGCACTGATTAAAACTCATTTTGTACGATTTCTCTAACGACAGAGCCAACGTGTGTTTCGGCCGCCCCCTCGCAGATGACTGGCTGAATGGCATGAACGCTATTGAATTAAACTCTTCGGTTTATCCGGAAAGAAGTAAAGGCTTATTCATAGTTGACAGCATCTGTATACCTAAGTTCTTGTTAATAATAACAGTGTGCTAACGTTGTTTGATGAGATTGATGACCATTAATCTGGTATGCAGATACTAACACCAATCACCAAATCTTCGGCAAGTACATGTGAAATCAAACATTTATCATCGAATAAGTTTGTAGCCATTTGTGTTTATTGTTTAGAACATCAAAAACATTTTCTGCCAGAAAGTTAACCTACAACTTGACTGCCAGACAGTCACGTAAAGTCAACACATAGCTATATAGGACAGCGGAACTTATCATATGGCACGCATTAACTTCGCCGCAACTGTTCTTGATCTTGAAATTCTTGACCTCCATCTGAACGCAGCTTAAAGCGAGCGTGTAGTGGCCGTCTAAATTGAATAATGAGTCAAACTGTTTATATGCTCTTCAATTCTTCTTCTTCTTCAGTTAAAAGTTCAATTTACGTTTACCTACCTATAAATAAATCGGACATCTGCGAAGTTTCTCGATTTCTTTGCTGTTTTATCGAATAGTCTATGATCTATTTTTAAAAGTTGCATGGAATAGAATTTAGCAAGCCTTTTTTTTTATCTGCCCAGAAGATCGAGTCGTGGAGACCACATGCCAATACAAGAAGCATAAAAAAACCAAGTGACATTTCAATCTGGAACTATAAAATAAACAATAGTGACCTCTTTCTATACGAACAAGTCAGAATACAAGAATTTCTGGTATTTTTACTACAGTATGTAAGTGGTTGTGGGTACCATAGATATCAGAAAGAAGCTGTTTCTATTTATTTCTATGGTGGATATCTATTGTAATTTTGCAGTAACGTTAGTTTATTAACACTCTTGGTGTACGTAGTGTATCAGTTAATAATATTTTCGTACCACTTGCTCAAAAAAGTGACATTCTATGCCACAAAAATCGAACATAACAATAGTCATTTTTAATCTGTCAAAAACAGGGAGAGAAAGTTGTACTGAATTTCATTCATCCCCTAGGGAGAGAATGTGATTTAAAATTGGAATACTTAATACTGAAGTACATCTGTGTTTACACCATTGAGTTCGTAGGTATATAAAGCATTAAGCATCTTTTTTAAAAAGGAACACGCAATTAATATGCAGTTATGATTATTAAATAAAATTACCAAAACCGACGAGGTCGTATGAGCTTGATGCCTTTGCTTTTCCGACAAAACATATTAGTCTAGGAATTTGCCGCGATTTTGTTTTCTTCAAATACATAAACGTTAAGTTTATTTTTATAAATAAGTTAATAAATAAATAAACATACATTGTTAAATCAAAGCGACAGTGACAGTGTATTGTCCGATTCCATCAGTGCAAATGCTGCCGCAATCATACTCATCAACAGTAAATGTACCAAACAAAAGTGTAGCTCTCTTTATAAATAATTGTACCAATGTTCGAATCTTAACTTTTTCTTTTAATGTCATTATCTTTAATAAATGCTTATCTCATATTATTACTGTGTTATTTTTTTCGCAAATGCTACGAAAAGTAGAGTATTTTCCTCGGTGATAAAGCTGTCTTAGTCTTGGGTAAACTTAAATCTCTCGCCACACTCAGGACTCGTCTTAAATCCCTCGCTTCGCTCGTTATTTAAGTTTTTAACACCCTCGCTACGCTCGGGAGTAAACCTCGAGTCCTTCGTTACACTCGCGATTTAAATCGTCACCCGCGACAGAAGACACTGCTTTATCCCCTTGGTTAATAATCTACTATTTCAGACTAAAATAAAAAAACCGGCCAAGAGCGTGTCGGGCCACGCTCAGTGTAGGGTTCCGTAGTTTCCCGTCCGTCACAATAAGTGTTCCCAGTTATGAGGCCAACCGAACAATTCGGTATACCCGATCCAATGTAATAAGTACCTACAGCGCCATCTCTCGAGGAATTGGGTTACTAATTAATACAAAGACGTGCAATTTCGGTGGTAATTTTGGATTGCGACAACCGATTTCAATAATTCTTTTTTTGTTTGAAGAAAGATACGTTCAGGATAATAAAATATGTAAACAAAGTTACAAAAAAAGCTTGCATATACGATTATACTACAAACTTAGTCCAGAAATTATTTTGTACAACTTTTTGTCTTTTTTGTACAAAAACTGTTGGGTCAATCAAGTTCAAAATAATTTTCATAGAAAGTCCTTATAAAGTTCTACTTTTCCGATTTTTTTCATATTTTTTAGACTTATGGTTCAAAAGTTAGAGGGACACATTGTTTTTTACTTTTGGAGCGATTATTTCCGAAATTATTGGCATTATCAAAAAATGATCGTAGTAAACCCCTATTCATTTTTAAATACCTTTCCAACAATATATCACACGTTAGGGTTGAAATAAAAAAAAAAAACACTTCCCACTTTACATATAGGGTGGCTACCCTAATAAAACATTTTTTTCCAATTTTTATTTTACTACTTTGTCGGCGTGATTAATATACATATTGGTACCAAATTTCAGCTTTCTAGCGCTAACGGTCACAGAGATTAAGCGAGGACGGACGGACGGACGGACGGACGGACGGACGGACAGACAGACATGGCGAAACTATAAGGGTTCCTAGTTGACTACGGAACCCTAAAAAACTTTTTGAGAAGGATATGGTCTGATGCTGATGGAATAGAAAACAAAAAAACCGGCCTGATACGAGTCGGAATCGCGCACCGAGAGTTCCGTCCAAACTTGTGACATAAGGGGCCATATCTTTCGACTGCTTAAAATAAGATGGCTGATATTTTTCACAGATCCAAGGGACCAAATTAAGTATATGGTTTTAATTTCAACTCGAAACCTTAAGCTTTCCAGAGATCAAGGTTTCTTGACAGACAGACAGACGGACAACAAAGTGATCCTATAAAGGTTCCGTTTCTGTGGTACGGAACCCTAAAAAGTAGAAAATAAAATACCTGTAACAATGAATAAACTTTATTTAATACTTTGTAATAAAAAATTGAGGTAGGCCTTTACCCAGTAGAGGGATAGAAAAGGCTAATAAAAAATAGAATTATTAACAAACACAACAAACACTTACAATATAGTAGATTATTAACCAAGGGGATAAAGCAGTGTCTTCTGTCGTGGGTGGCGATTTAAATCGCGAGTGTAACGAAGGACTCGAGGTTTACTCCCGAGCGTAGCGAGGGTGTTAAAAACTTAAATCACGAGCGAAGCGAGGGATTTAAGACGAGTCCTGAGTGTAGCGAGAGATTTAAGTTTACCCAAGACTAAGACAGCTTTATCACCGAGGAAAATACTCTGCTTTTCGTACCATTTGCGAAAAAATTAACACAGTAATAATATGAGATAAGCATTTATTAAAAATAATGATATTAAAAGTAAAAGTTAAGATTCGAACATTGGTCCAATTATTTATAAAGAGAGCTACACTTTTGTTTGGTACATTTATTGTTGATGAGTATGATTGCGGCAGCATTTGCACTGATGGAATCCGACAATACACTGTCACTGTCGCTTTGATTTAACAATGTATTATTAGAACATCAACTTATTTATAAAAATAAACTTAACGTTTATGTATTTGAAGAAAACAAAATCGCGGCAAATTCCTAGACTAATATGTTTTGTCGGAAAAGCAAAGGCATCAAGCTCACACGACCTCGTCGGTTTTGGTAATTTTATTTAATAATCATAAATGCATATTAATTGCGTGTTCCTTTTTAAAAACAGATGCTTAACGCTTTATATACCTACAAACTCAATGGTGTAAACACAGATGTCGTTCAGTATTAAGTATTCCAATTTTAAATCACATTCTCTCCCTAGGGGATGAATGAAATTCAGTACAACTTTCTTTCCCTGTTTTTGACAGATTAAAAATGACTATTGTTATGTTCGCTTTTTGTGGCATAGAATGTCACTTTTTTGAGCAAGTGGTACGAAAAAATAATTTCATATTATTTCGATCAAGCGAATAGCCGCATTAACCATGATTAATGCAATTAAAAATACTTATCAGAAATCTGATTTTAGTTTGTGCTGACAAAGATCATTATAAAGATTACCCACTAACAAAAATCATGAAAGCTAAATGTAAAAGACAAAAGGGAAAATATATAAGTAGTTATTCTACAAAGCCATAATCACAACAACATAACGAAATAAATTGCGAATTGAATCCAAGATCTTTTTGACTATGATTCCAAATATAAAATACAGGCCAGTCCGTCACGTTGTTGATGCAACAGCTTTTTTAAACCGATGGATAGAGAGGGGGAGTATAATGACGTTTTTTGCATTACAAAAACAATTCTATAAATTGTATTATCCAAAACAAACAATAAATATCAAGAACTCTCACTACAACTACATAACAAAACATGTGCTTATTCCACAATTAAACGAAATGAAAAGAGCTAGGGTGCGGTCAAATTCAGATTTAAATAATTACCTATTTGTTTTACGGGGTCTGCTAGTAAAAAAGGCAAATAATAGCTAGACTTACTTAGCCCTAAATGTGACAGCATTCCCGATAATTTTTTTTATTTAAAATTCCATATTATAAAAATATATATATAAAAGTAAATGAAAACATATTGCAGTTTCATCAAGAAAGCCGCTTTGTCGGAAAAGATTCAGTTGTTGTTTCAAATATTATTTAGAGTCAAATAAAGTTTGGACTGTTTTAGAAAAAACATAGTTTCTTTTGAATACTGAGTTGACTGTTTTACTGAAAGTTGTTATATTTGCAAGTTTCTGTCACACTTGTCGCGGCTTGTCGTGATTTCGTGACAAATATTGTAATAAGTCACGACATTAATATCAAGGTAAATTAAATATCTGCAAAATTATCTACCACCCAATACTTACAAATAAACGTTGAATAATGGTGGAAAATAGTTGTGAATTCTTGCAAAACACAAAATACACAAAGAAAAAGATCAATGCCAAAACTTTTCTTCTTACGTGGCTTCAATCTAATTAGTTTGGCAGTTCTCTTTTTTAATCTACAAAAAAAAACATACAGCCGTATTCCTATACTGTACCTACCACTGTTAGTTACGTGATGGAACACATTTATATCCATTTCAAACGAAATCGTATGCATGTAACCGATCCCAGAACAGATTTTCTAGATGAAGTAATGTCTAGACGTGTTAGTGAAAGTTTATCTAGTCAAATGATGTTTCATTATGACTGGGAGACCCAACTCTTTCACTGCTCACAGATTGTAAATCAGTTATGTCTGCTAAGAAGTCAATGTTATTTGTTGCAAATAATTCCATATCTGCCCGAAACGAATCAAAGTCATTCAGATTTGACATTGTATTGAAGGCACTGTTTGGTAAATAAGATGAACAGCTAGCACCTCTGTTTATGTCGTTAGATGTTCCCTTTAGTTTCTCTTCTTTAAACCTGTCTTGAGTATCTTTCTCTATTTGCTCGAGGCGTTCTAGAATCATAGATGGGTCAGGACCTTTTGGTCTGTCATTCAGGTCTATGTTGATTTCAATCCTGTTGACGAAACATGGATTTAATTATTTTTATTACAACTTGCTTTCATTGTTAGAACCGTAGACTCCCCGGATTTATGTCCGAAAGCCCCCTTTGAATATTGATGGAAGAAGGTGGGTGATTGTGTGAATAAGTGAAAATCAATAGTATTTATTTACCCAGTTTCTTCTTTAAACTTGAGCCAGTCTTCAAGTTTGGGAGCGCGTGGTATTTCTGCTGCCACCGCTCTGGAGGCATCTTCCATGGTCTGTGCCACCAAGTCGCTTTCAGAATCTGCTGCAACTGTAATATGTATAAAAGATGGAAGATCGATATTCACATCTTATTTTTCCGCAATTGAGTAAAGCAGTTTTATGAAAAAGATCCTTTCACTGTACAAATATTTAGTTCAGCTAACCAGTCGGTTAGTTCACTGACGCTACAAGTTACATAAATGGAAGTATTTTTGAAAATGTTCTGTAATTAATTACATTAGTTAACATCGACCAGATTATTGTAAAAGAACTCTGCATTACTTACCTAATTGTAAAATTACATGTCTTAAAAAGTTGTTAACTTCAAAAGTAGGGACTCAAAACCACGCTCTAATAAGTAGGATAAGTAGGAAATGACTTTCTAAATATTAGCAGAGTTATTTTCAAATGCAAGAGTAAACATCCATAGGACGGCTTGTTGCTTATCTCATGAGCCTGCGTGTTAGCAGAATTAACAAAGAACACGCACATTTTCACAGCTTTCTCTCAATGACCTTTAGGAGGAGGTACCTTAGGTCGAGGTCACAGCGTTTGGGCAATCAATAGTTAGTTAACTACTTCTTCTTTCCACTGGCCATGCAAATTGTAAACAAATATTTTAATTTCAATACCGGTGACGGCCAAGGAAGACTGAAAACAAGTCAGCCCCAAGTAACACAACACAGTGTTTTCATTTATTAATTATATAGAATTGTCGGTTAAAAAAGGTGGCCTGTCAGGCCCACTGCCTGCCGGGGTAGCGGATTGTTGGAAAGAGATACCACAGCCCCGTAACCCAAAGGGCAAAAGAAGGAACATGGAGGAAACTAAAAAGAAACTCTGTTCCGCTCCGCCCAGAAAGAAAAAGTTATTTAATGATGATGAAATAAATAAATGATTTCCGAAACCAAAAGAAATGAAGTGTGAAAGTGCAATTTTGAAACGAAATTTAGTTTTAAATTAAATTCGATCTGCTATGTATTAATGATTAGTAATTTTGATTTATTTTAAATCATTGATAAGGTTTGTTGCGTGCATTGCTCCTTTATCTAGCTTCTCTCTATGCACCTAGCTAGAACTTTGTTACAAAATAACAAGATCCGCTGAGCTAATATAATTGGCCGTGTTTACTAGGGCGCTGTTTGCCGTCACAGTCTACCTATCCGCGTACTTTACAAACATTTTCGAAAGAGTTCCTTCGACCATCATCCGTGTCTAGATATCACTCATTAAATGCATTGAGTGGCGTGTATGCAGAATGCAAATGATAATAGTATAATTACGTTACAATTAATAAAAAGTTCACATATTAATCTAATATATAAAATTTCCGTGTCACAATGTTAGTTAGCGTACTCCTCCGAAACGGCTCGATCGATTCTTATGAAATTTTGGGAACATAATGGGTAGGTCTGAGAATCGGCCAACATCTATTTTTCATACCCCTAAACCTCAGCGGGTGAAACCGCTGGGCACAGCTAGTAATTTATAATAGTAGTTGCATCTGTAATGCTTTTTAAGAATTCTAATTTGATTCATATTATTATCTCATTAAGATTCTGTTTAAGCAGTCATTTTAGGTACGTAAATACTTCGAGAAATTGTCTGCGGAAATGGTCTATTAAATCCGGCCAAGTACGAGTCAGGTTCCGTACCATCATTACTATCCTTATCCTTACTAATATTATAAAAGTGAAAGTGAGTTTGTTTGTTTGTTACCTCTTCACGCTTTAATGGCTAAACCGATTTAGATGAATTTTGGTACAGAGATAGTTGGGAACCAGGAGACGGACAGGCCAATTTTTATAAAAAAAAAGAGTGGGATATGAGGGAGAACGGGGAAAGAAAAGGTTAAACTTAGCGTTGCTATTACAAATCGATAATCGCAAGAGCAAAAACTGCAGGCAGCAGGTACTGTGATATACCGAATTTAACGCGAGCGAAGCCGCGGGCAAAAGCTAGCTTGTAGTTATCTATAAAAAAAAACATATTTATTGTATGGGAGCCCCCTCAGAGAAATTATCATCTCTTGAATTTCAACTTTATCTATCACGGTTCCTGAGATACAACCTGGTAACAGGCAGACGGACGGACGGACAGCGGAGCCTTAGTAATAGGGCCACGTTTTACCCTTTGGGTACGGAACTCTAAAAATCAATATGGCAGCGGTTCCGACGATGTACCAAACCAACCATGCAGTAATCTACTACGTGGCTTTAGTCTCATAATATAATTTTGCGAAAGTAGATACAATGACCTCCCAGACATAGAATGTAGTTTTTGAAATTTAGATTGCATCATAGTCTCACAAATGTAGAACCAAAAAGTTGACATAGACCCGGTGCATAACAAACTTTCTCAAAAAAATACATGATAGATATTAAAAATGCATTTCAGCGTACCTGCTTGCATAATGCAGAAATGAAAGTGAGCACTGAAGCAGTTTTGACTTAGAATAAATTACTTAGATAGATGTAGGCAATAAGCAGCATCTGAAAAATACTGGTTTTCAGATGCATCTGGTAACACTGAAAGCCGACCAAAATATTGCTAGGAAAAGGCAAGACAGAAGATGATTCAGGTAACAAAGTAGTGTGTGCGCGAAAATAAATGAAGGTAATGTTTGAAAACCTATAATTTAGGAAATAAATGTTCAAAAATTCTCCCTCGGTGCTCCTTTTTGTTAAATAACAGGCTAAAAATTAAAAGCCGCTATTCCAAGTGTGGTTTTGCATTGTCTGACAGAGAATGATGTTAAGTTAAAAAATCTTTAAGTAGATTTTGGGACAACTATTTAATTTATAACAAACGACAAAATAGTAGCCTGTTGCGGGTTGTTCTAAAGAGGAACCGCGGCCCCGGAGCACAAAGGGCGAAGCAGGAATATGGAAAAGACTGACACTTCCTTCTCCGCTCCGCCCAGAACATGAGAAGTAATGATGATTTCCCAACTCAAAAAAAGCCTACCTTTGGAGCGACGATAATACGTGCTGGTAGTTCGACGCAGTCCTCTAGCTATATTCCCACAGACTGGCTCCATTGACGTCAGTTTACTTCCGCTGCCCAGCCAGTCATCATCTTTTGAGGAACAATAAATCCGTTAACTTAATAATGACTAACAATATCCTGCATGATAGTTGTTTCTATAATAATGCCTTTACGTGTTGGAGAACGACATCGATGCACTGACGATTGCCATCGGTTTTTTATTTATTTTTTTATTTATTGTTGGTACACTCGGTTTGAGTATTCGCCACTGACGGATTGCCATCGGTTTAATATATCATTCCAAACCCCGAATTTAACACTGACAGTTTAAAAAACAAAAACTGGCTTAGTGCGAGTCGATCTCGCGCACCGAGGGTTCCGTACAAACTAACGACATAAAAGGCAATATCCTGTTACTGCATAGGGTTTAGACGAACTTCAAAGTGATAAGGGTTCCGTATTCGCTTTTAGAGGTGCGGAATCCTAAAAAACTATTGTTTCTGACAAAAGTGCCGGTTTCAGTTCACGGTCAAAATATATGGAAAAGCTGTTATTTTTAAATTGCTTAACACAAATTGATATAACCAGAATGATGTACTGAACACAATGCAACCATTTGTCCCCAGTGTCCCTCTCACCCTGAGAAATAGACATCTGGAATGCCAAAAGTATCGCAGATGTTTTACAAGCACAGCGACAAAGCACACAAAAGTCTTTCTTGATGGAAATACGCAGAAAAGCTCGAACCGATCACATGTGTCGCATTAGTTTTGGTGGAGCGATTTTCTGTTTTTATTGCATGGGTATAACATAGCTCTTTCTGGTCAAATCAAGTCGATTTCGGGTGGTTATCAGATGTTACCGCCTCCATAACCATAAGTACTCCAATCCAATCTTATCTACTATCCAATACTTACCCAAAAGCGTATGCAGGATCTCCAGTCTAGTTCGCTGGTCATTATTGTCCCGACGTGTGTCATAAGCAGTTTTCGGTCTTACTGGAAGGTGTGGGCGTGTTGGTCGAACTCCAGCGTTCTCCGTTGTCGCTGGACGACGAAGAATTCTTAAACGTGATGGACGGCTTTCATAGTTAAGAGTGTCGACTTCAAATTCGTGATCACCTTCTGGACCTGGTATATCCTGCAAAAAATAGGGACTGAAGAAGTTGGATATGATGGATTGAGTATCTGAGTTAAAAAAATATGCGTTAAAGGGACGAAGGAGTTGAGAGTGAGAAGTAGAAATATTTGTATCTAAACCTAACTTATCCGCGCTGATTCGGACGATTTTGAGTAATAATAATAAAAAAAAAGTTCTTTATTTTTCTTAAAACACTATTTATAAAATAAATTACAATTATTTGAATAAGAACCCTTTGATATTCATTAACTTTTAATGCTTGCATAGATTAGCCTTGTATAAGCTTGCCATTATTCATACCTAATAATAAAGTTGTGTTTATGTTACGGGTAGTGCTGTTAACCTAGGTTTACCCAAGTATTTTCGGTGAAGAAACTATGTTACCTACGGCCAAAAGCAGAAGTACGGTTGCACCTAATTTTAAGCCAACCGGCAAGACGCATCCGGTAGCAGGTGGTTAGGGTTAGGTTAGAACAGTGAACAAACTGACAAACCCTCTGGGTTAACGTAGGCTTTGTCAGACGCCAAGATGTTGTTGAAGATAACCAGTAACTTACCACTTACCGCACTTCATACGCATACCTAAATTTTTTATAATTGGTGTCTACGTTAGTTGGTACATCTTCGGCGGTCAGTAGCCTCATGTGGTTAATCGAGACGCATGACGTGAATGAATGTGTTTGTAATGTTGAGTTTGGCCATGGCCCTTTATTTAATGTCCCATGCGTGTTTATCTTACTTTCACCAAATAATCATTTATCGTAATCTGATGTTTTGTAAATAAGCATCAAGAAAGCGCAGGCGAGTGATTATGATTTTATGGGTGAAACTGAGAAAGAGACGTGATTACAAATGATACCGTGCCTCCTTTACAGATAGCCAATTAGCCACACAGTCATAACAGTCTAAGTCAGAATGAGTCCAAAGTCCAAAATTTTCCAAAACATCTACCTACTTTTATTTAATGTTTCATCATATTCTATCCAATAACAGTAAATCCCTCTTCAGGACCAAAGATAATTATATAAAATAACAATTTAGAGACCGGTTTAGACTAAACAAAGTAAAAGGCTAACCCAAAAGGCAGACGAGAGGAAAGAGGAACCTTCTCATTTAGAATATTCATGTAGAAGAAGGAATATTCATGTAGAAGAAGGAATATTCGTTACAGCAAAGTTGGTTTTCTAACACAAAATAGATATTTTAAGTAGACTTATATCTATTCGACATTCGATAGGTAGATCAAAGATAACCTATAATTGATATATTTTCCAGATAGATATAATTTTTAATATGTTTGATGACTGATGGTCGTTGGATGACTGTCGTGTTTTTTACATACCGTCTCGTTGAGAATGAATTTGTGAATCAAAGGTTTGATTAGTATCGTGTTCCACAGTTCACTTACCACCTTAGTAGATTATAGTATATCACACTTATTCAGTATTTTATATATAAGTATGTGTAATAGCAAAATTATTTTAACATGCTCATAACATCAAAATTGGAGGCACTTTTGCTAAACTAACATTATTCTGCTAGGGGCAAATAAATTTATGGATTAAAAAGATTATGACTCTTGATCGATTATGTATGACCAATGAAATTAATGAAAATCTTACATATACATTTTTTGCGTCACAGTTTTATGTTTCCTATATGTATACTTGAAATCGCTTGGGCGAATTTAATGCTATTTTATATATGTACTAGCTTTTGCCTGCGGCTTCGCTCGCGTCACCTTTCCTGATTTACCGGAACCTCCTATCTGTAGTTTTTGCCCTTGCGCCTTATTTATTGTAATAGCAATGCTAAGTTTTCCCTTTTCTTCCCTCTTTCTCCCTCATAACTCAATCTGTTATTTAAAAAAAAATAGCCTACCTATGTCCGTCTCCAGGGTCCCAACTATCTCTGTACCAAAATTCATCAAAATCGGTTAAGTCATTTAGGCCTGAAGACGTAACAAACAAATAAACAAACAAACTCACTTTCGCTTTTATAATATTAGCAGACCTACCGTAGGTCTGAAGAATAGCTCGTAATCTATCTGTCATATTCCTAAGTGATAAGGATGGCCCTCTTCAGAAGAGGACCAGAGAAAACCGTTGGACACAGCACAGCTAATGATTTTATAATTATTATATCACAATTATGGCAACTAAAGCATTATCCTTACTAATATTATAAAAGCGAAAGTGAGTTTGTTTGTTTGTTACCTCTTCACGCTTTAATGGCTAAACCGATTTTGATGAATTTTGGTACAGACATAGTTGGGAACCAGGAGACGAACATAAGCTAATATTTTTTTGAAAAAAGTAGGATGTGAGGGAAAAAGAGGGAAGAAAAGGGAAAACGTAGCGTTGCTATTACAAATCAATAAGGCGCAAGGGGAACTGTGTTACCCCGAAATAAACGCGAGCGAAGCCGCGGGCAAAAGCTAGTTTGTAATAAAGTTATGGCAAATACCAATACATGAAATTATTGCATTTCAAATTATAGCCAACATTAGTAAATCATATGTTACTATGAGAGTCAATCGGCTATAATCCACCACGCGGTCAAAGTGCCTGTTGGGACATCTCGCATGACTTTAATCTTTGATTCTAAGACCTGTCCATGCCGGTTTCCTTACGATATTTTCACCGTTTTGAAAGTAAAAGTCATGAAATCAATTACATAAAGTAATGCACCTAGCTGGGTTCGAATTACATAACCTACTTATAATGTAAATAATAATACTGCTTCCTTTATCAAATTGCTTGAAATCATAAACAATTTGAGCCAAGCTTTTCCTACATTGACGCTAAAGGTGCAATTCTAGATCGTAATGGAGCTAAATTAGCTCTCCTTTCACCGTATCAGATTCATATCGATCTATATCGCTCCACATTAAAGGTTTCGTTACTTGTACTCATTGTGCTCGAGTTATCTAGTCTATGTGCTCGAGCAACGCAATGTAGATGCCTAATTATAGTCTTTGTTTAATTAGGGTTGCCATCAGCTACTTAAACAAACGATGCCGATTGAAAACTCAAATAAACCCCGGACATTTATGTTCAATGCAGTTTTTACATAAAAAAAAATATCGTGGAACGTAAGTTTGATGAATTGATACTAATCGACTACATTCTTTGACCTTTCCTAAAATAGCATTAATTTTAGAGTGAAGCGAGTTGATAAATTTCGCATAGGCACAGGTGGATAAAAATTAAGTTCAGATTGCAAAAAAAGAGTTTTAACCGGACAATTTAAGAAACCCCGCCCGGACGCAGGATGGTCCCCAGATAGGTACTCTAAACTAGGACAAATGCGGAAAACAAGCTTCGGGTATAGTTGAATAGGTAGACTTTACTTAACTTGGATCGATCGCATATCTGGTCAGGCTTTAAGCTTCGGACTAACTGTAATAGCGGCCAAATATCTACATGCGACAGCCTGAGGGGTCCGGTCACGCATGCACGGACCTACCTCGACAGCGGCGCTAATCTTTAAAGATCAAACCGTGCAGCGGTTATTATTTAGCCACAAGCTTCTCCCATACCTATTATTATTTCTGGTTTAATAATTGTTACTTTGTTTTTAATTATCGCGTTACGGCACACAGAACCGTTGCTTGCCGTTTTCCTTACTAAGGAAAACATAAAACTTACGCCTTGTGATGTGGAAGGTCCCGGTTCAGGTTCCACTTGCGCAGGTTCGGTAAACTTCGACATGAGATCGGGCTCGGCTTCAGGTTCGCTGTCAGAAGACGATCCTCCGTCAGGTATTCCATCAGAGTCGTCTAAGAAAGTTGTTGATGTTTAAATTATGACCAAACAAAGCAATACATCTACAGTGAACGGGTTACAAAACCCCATTAAAAATGGTCAAAGGATCTATAGTGCATAAGATTGCGAAAGACTATAACAAAAGCGGTCAAACAATTTTTTTTTAGGAATGCTGCCGAAATATAAATATACAAATGACTTCTGTAAGTAAGTATAATTAAAAAGTTGCGATAACTCTGTCTTTCGTATCCAAATTGTAAGTTCCTTGTAGCCTGTCTAGACTGGCCGTCTAAGGTCTATTATACAAACTAATAGCCAGTTATGAGTTAGATGATGGATGTTATAACGAGTTTTTTCTCGCCTTCCCAACATCAAAACCACCTTAAAATTTAATTACTTATGAACACGCAACACAAAACTTCGTGCAGCTGTAATTTTGGAAAGGATTTTTATAATTCTGTTACCATCATGCAGTTTTTTTGCTTATTTCGCGAATGATGTCACCATGTATCCCGCATACTCGGTACAGGCCCATTCAATGCAAAAAGTATAATTTTTCAAGGCATCAAAACCAGTTGTAAGATCCTTTGCTGAATACTTACATTCAATGTCGGTATGCAAAGGTCTTTCATCCAGATAGACGAGCATGGGCAGTGCAGCAGCAACTCGCGTACGATAATCGAAATCATCAGCTGCTGGAGTCCCGGTTAGAGTGAGCCTTCGGAGACCTGTGCAAACTCCCAGCGTCCACAGACGACCCGAGTCCGGTATCGGATTGCTATAAGGTGGAAATTATCAAGAGTTATAATATACTTAGAATAAGTCAGGTTGTATTTTCAAATAAGTCCTTTTTTTTCTTTTGCCCGATAGGTTACATGATTGTTTTAACAAATATTAATTACTACCCATTAGGCGTACATTGAGGAATGCAATAAATTAATTGAGTATTGGAACCTTGCTGTAGCCAATCATTGACTAATGCGAATCTAAATACTCTGAAATCAAAATCATTACCGGGCAACTCGATTTCACCTACGTGCAACCTGGTTCTACAATCGCCTTAAAAAAAATGATAATATTAAGTAAGATGTGGAAGTGACATTCAGCGAATTGAACATTGGTTAATCAGCCCGACGTGTTTTTTTGTGATCTTAAATAAAAAGATATAACGTACTCGGCCAAGTTAAGTGAGTGCAATTTCTGCAATGCGGCTAAGGGTTGCAAGTCCTTGATGCGGTTCCCAGCGGCACACAGCTCTCTCAAGGCTCCTAGCCCCCACACACCATCCAAAGTCGTTAAGCCGCATCGACTGATGCTCAATGTCTGTTTAACGAGAAAGAATTTGTTACCATAGTAGCATGGAACAGACATAAGGAATGTCATTACCCTCGTTATCAAAGTAATCGTCTACACTTTTAACCCAGGTCACGTAGCAATTTCGTAAAGTGACTATAGATCATACCACTGACGAGAAGAAATATGAAACCTGTATGAAGGATATACATATATCCGCATAAAATTAAAACAATGAGCAATGGTTACATGCAAGCTTAAAATTATTAATGTAAATGAGTAGGCACTATTGATGATATGAAGAGTGAGCGAAACATAAATTAAACTTACTTTGAGATGAACTAAACCAATGCCAAGATCGCGCAAAGATGAAAGTGCGCTCCCATCTAGCGTCAATGTGCGAAGTCTTGGAGATAGAACATGGAGTCTTCTCAAGCCAACTCGATCTGCTACCACGCGGAGTTTAGCCTCTCGAATACGCAAGACCTCCTCATCTGTTGTTACACCGCTG
Organism: Ochropleura leucogaster; assembly: GCA_958449745.1. NCBI lineage: Eukaryota > Metazoa > Arthropoda > Insecta > Lepidoptera > Noctuidae > Ochropleura > Ochropleura leucogaster. The sequence goes on along the minus strand of OY288206.1, from coordinate 13,359,415 downwards.
CTTTGTTTCTGAACCAAAAGTGTTTAATAAACTTGTTTAGGAAGCAGTGGACGTGGCCAGAGCCGAGATCCATTGTCTTTAATTAATAAAACTTTGGACAGCCATGATTAAATAATTCGCCTAGTCTAAAGCAACGATCAAAGTTTTAGTATCGTCTTTCTTACTTACACTGATTTAGCTTTTGATGGCATCACTGCTTTTTGCTTGCTTTTTGTGTAGAGTTAAGCAACATTCAATCTTTTTCCAGTTTCCTTTAGTACCTACTGATAGTGAAAGCATCTACCATTTCGTTTGTACATGAAAATGTATAGGTACAGCAGAATTTCAAAAAAATTCTAAAACTTACCAAGAGCTCTATCAAAGTTAATTCTCGGGGTATGACGATGCGTCGGTAGCCAGGCAAACGTCGCTCCAACTCCTCTTGCCCTGCTGGCTGCTCCGGTTCGGGTGGAGGCATAGCTAGAGCTCTGAATAAAATCAGTACATTCCGTCATAGATACCTGCTTGGTGACCATAAGCTAAAGTTACTTCGGGCGTACTATCAATACGCTTTTATCTTGGAGCAGTCTTAATAAAACGGCATCATCTTCGGGAGTGTTGGTAATATTGTTTTATTTCAAAGGTAAAAATATTTTTTGTGTAATAGCCGTGAGTTTGAATTTGATTTGTTTTGTCCAGTAACTGGCAGTGTGGACTGCCACTATTGGCTGGTGACTTGCAATACAATTTCATTTCATGGTAATCAAACAATACTAGCAAAACATAGGTAATCTTCAGTCTCAAACCATTTAGAACGAGAATGTTAGAATTTATTTACCTAAATAATGGCGTAGCTCGGATATGTGGAGGTTCAGGAGAGCTGGCACTTGATATTTCCGAAGGTGATGGTGAAGGTTCTTCTATACTCGTTGTACGGGGCGCACTGCCCAGCTCCACACTTGGCGCTTCGAATGCTGGCATCTTTTGTTAATAACTTGATAACAAAACCAAGAAAAGGCACGAAGATTTCTGGTAAGTACCAAATATGTAAACAAATAAAAATGAAGATAAACAAACTAATTATTAGTGAATTCAGTTTACATTTTGAGCCGCGCGTAATTAACTCTCGGAAATACTCTACCACAACTTTATATCCCAAGTTCCTAATCAATTTCGTAGAATTATTACGACGGAAAAGCCCAAAAATTGTCGTAAACGTCACTAAAATAATAAATTTGATTATTTTAAAATATTTTTGTACTTCGTTCACAAGTTCACTTTATTTGTCGGTTGTTAATGGCAACAGTCAACACGAAGAAATATATTATAAACAGAAGTGCTCGAAGGTTTATTGCTGGTCTATGCCCCAGATTTTTGCCTCGATTTTGGACACATCGTGTGGGAATAAGGTTGGTGGAAACATGATGCATGCACACCCAAGTCGTTATAGATGTCAATTGCCAACTCAGAGGAGTAAGGTAGGTACAGGATAACTTCCATGGGAAAATAACTAAAAGATTTTTTTTCAAATCCGTCAACTCGTTACTGAGCCCAACGCGTTCAAACGAAGGTATACAAAACATTTCAGCTTCATTATTTTAGTACAGATATTTATGGATTTGAAATAGATGTTCTGAACTACAATAAATCTCACTTCTGGAATATTTGTATTTCAGAGGCCTATATTATAAAACCCGAAATGAGATATAGTGCTGCATGGTCGTTTTGGTACGTGGCCATAGTAAGAAGTAACGCCGCCATCATTCTTATTTCTCAACAGCCCTCTTTATAAACTACTAGCTGTGTCCCGGCATGCGTTGCAATGCAATTTTCTACCTTTCTACCTACCTTACCTACAATACATACCCTATCTTTTAAGTTGGATCAAACTGTACACGGTGTACAAATTTAATTTAAAATCGCTTAAGTAATTTAGGAGTCCATCGCGGACAAACAACTTAACACGTGATTTATATATATTAAGAGTTTGAAAACATAGTTTACCCTGATTACAAATTCTTTTCCCTATTCTGTTTTTTTCTTCTCTTTCTGTCTTCCCATAACCTGCGCTGCAACTAACAGATAGCAAGCTCTGCATCTTTGCCTCCAGTGCCTCCGCCTCTGTATAATGGCTTCCGTTACATTCCTATTTTTAGTACAATTCAACGCGCGACGTGGCTTTGTCACTTCCATCATAGTCATATCCAGCATATACACTGTACTACATTATGTGGTACAGTGCATGTTATATGTTTACACATATAGTCAAAGATTAGGCATAAGTACTAATTGGACCATCTCGATTAAAAAGAACAGCATAAAGAACAACATCCGCTTAATTACTCACATTCAAAATCAAGCAATGCCTTTCCAATTTTCAACTAATCAATCCATAGGAATGGCAATGAATATTCTAAGCGTAGGTTATAAGGATTACCCGCATCACCAGACAACCAACCCTAGAATATAAATATGTAATAATTTATTTAGGATCAAATCCATAACTCTACCAATTTTCATCGGATGGATTGTTGCCATACGAAAAAGGTTTATGACAGCCGACACGAGATTGAACGCGTTTTCGTGTCGTTCTAATGTCAACTTTCGCGCCTTTTTGACCAAGTTGGTATTGGTACCCTTCGAAGAAAGCCAAAAAGATTCAGAAAATAAGAAATATTTGAACCTTGAATAAACTGATTAAACATGGGATTCACGAAAGAAGTTGATTTTAATCATGATGAGTTCCAGTACCTGAAGCTCGTTCAACAAATCATTGACACAGGTGACAAAAGAGTCGACAGAACTGGCGTTGGAACTTTGTCTATATTTGGAGCAATGCAAAGGTATTCCCTAAAAAATAACACTCTACCTTTACTTACTACAAAGCGAGTATTTACCCGTGGGGTTATTGAAGAGTTACTCTGGATGATATCTGGCTCCACTGATTCCAAAGTACTTGCTTCCAAAGGAGTACACATTTGGGATGCTAATGGATCTCGCCAGTTTTTGGACAACTTGGGATTTACAGACAGATCAGAAGGTAAGAACTCTTGAAATGTATCCATATAAACATTCTCCACCATCATCAAATTCTTCTTCAAGTAACTTCCATTAAAAACATAACATTGTTTTCTTCACCATTTCTTTTCATGCTTATTTGCTTCCCCCTGCCTTGTTGTATATTCATAAAATGTATTTTCAAATAAAATACACTGAATGACTTAATTTTAAAAATATATTTTATTTCTCAGGTGACCTTGGTCCAGTCTATGGTTTTCAATGGAGACACAGTGGAGCTGAATATGTTGATGCTAAGACAGACTACACGGGGCAGGGAATTGACCAATTAAAAAATGTGATTGAAACAATAAAGTAAGTTTCGAGGCAGACTAGTTCTATACTACAATGACTTATTTGTCTATATTAAGTGTTATTAATTTCCCATCACAACTTATTTTAGAAACCGTCCAGCAGATAGAAGAATGTTGATGTGTGCATGGAACCCATCAGATTTGAGTAAAATGGCATTACCACCATGCCACTGTCTTGCCCAATTTCACGTATCAAGTGGTAAACTTTCCTGCCTTCTCTACCAAAGGAGTGCAGACATGGGCTTGGGAGTTCCATTCAATATTGCCAGCTATTCTTTCCTTACGCACATGATTGCACACATCACAGGATTAGAGGTAAGAATAATTTACTTTCTGAAATGATTTTAAGCAAATAATGCCCATCTTCATTTTAAATTGGCTATATGTTTTTTTTTTTACAGCCTGGAGAGTTTGTTTACACAACAGGAGATACTCATGTGTACCTTAACCACATAGAACCATTAAAAGTACAGCTTCAAAGAGTTCCTACTCCATTCCCCACATTGGAGTTTGCCCGTAAAATTGATTCCATTGATGATTTCAAATATGAAGACTTCATTATCAAAGATTACAAACCTCATCTTAAAATTGATATGGAAATGGCTGTTTAGTAGTATTTAACAAGTACTTTACTTCATCCAAATTTAACTTTAGTTAGCACTAGTCCTAATGTAAGTATTATAGTTTAAGGGTTTTGTAAAACTATGTGGATTCTACTTTAATGTTTGTAAGAGTATGTTATTAATATGTTAGATGCTTAATAAACACCAACATACCATCAAATCAACCTGTTTGTCGTATAACATTTTTACTGAAACTAGCAGTTGCATCCTAAAATATTTTGACGTGAAGCGTATTTAAAATCGCGCCGAAAAATACGGGTACCAGGTTTAAAAAGTGGACCGTAACGAATAGGTCTATATCATCGTACCTTAATAATTAAAAAACTATTAGTCTTAGAAACAAAAATGTGGTGTGAATATTTCACTTATATAGTCAACTCGCTGTTATGACATTGAGTTCTTGTCGGGGTCGAGCGGGGGAGGGATACTGCGTTATCTGTGCGAAACCGGCGCTCTCGCTTGTTTCTATTAGGTGTAACTCGTAACTCCCGACTTTATAGCGCGGTGATTCTTTTGTGTGTTTGTCAAGATTATTTAAACCGATTGATTTATACAAAAATAAGTGTAATTTTGACAGTATTTAAAATAACCAGAAAGTGATAATAAATATATAAACATTTGCTATGTCGGCCTCAGCTCGTGCAAGAGCCAGCCAGAAATATAAATTACGGCTATCGTTACAAAGAGGGGGCTATGGGCCACGCACAGGTACCCAATGTTTGACGAGCGAGCGAGACGGTTTCGGGAACGTCGCAAATCTGCTTCCGCCGACCTCGCGAGTACCTCTACCACTGGAATACCTATACTTATGGACGTAACGAATGAACAGACAATCGATTCGCTAATATAGACGTTTCACGTTAAAACCAACGGCTGTGTGCCCCGGCACAGCCCCACCAGTTTTTTTTGCATTTAATAGTCCAATAGGCAAGTTTCCAAAAATAAAATATTAGTCCTTTTAGATTATTCAAAAATAAAGTTACGTGAAAAGTCACGCGTTGCTGCATATTTTCGCAACAAGTGACGTCTCACGTAACTTTAATTTTTGAGTAATTTAAAGACGGACTAAATAGAAACTTAAAACCTGGAAACTACCTACCCTATTCCTGAAGATTGTTGTTGTGATCTGAGCGGCAGGTGAAACCGCGGGGCACAGCTAGTTTTATTAAAACTCTAAAAAAAATTACATGTCACACTATTGTAATTTGGCTAAATTGGCACATGGTGCAACATGAGTTAAAACAATATTCACCCATTTAACACTTGTAGGTTATTCAATTTATACTTTACCCTTTCGTCATTATGCCTACCATTAATCCTGAGGGAATTTCTAAAAATCCTTATTCCTTTCTCTACCTATGTCTAAAAAGAAACATCTGTGTATAGTATCCAGGATATTTTAGGTGGTAGTTAGTAAATTTGAGGGTTTTTTTTATTAATTTGACTTAATTTTTAAGGTGTTTAAGATGTAGGTAAATATATGTTTCAAATATCTTGACTCAACAATTTATAGGTGTAAGTCAAAAAAAAAATGAATTCAGCAATATTATTTAATTGTTATAAGTTTGCTTATGTATACTATAAAATTAATCCCCCATAGATATTACATTCATGGCAATGCAATCTAAAAATAATTAATTCTAATAAAATCATTATTACATTTTGTAAAATTCAACAATATCTAACAAATTCTTAATTTGTTGTCTTACAGCTAATCAACATTTAGTGTATAATGTATTTTTTTGTACATTACTTTCCTTCCATTACGAGTCTTTTCGATTTTATATAGCAAAATCTAATTAATTAACTTGCAAAAAAATCATAAAGGTTCCTTACCAAAGCTGTAGACAGAAACATTCAAGGGGTGGTCAATAAACAATCAAATTAGGCTGCAAGAAAATATTTTATTTTGTTATAGTGTAGCAAATGTCCTATGTTTAAGAAACTATAGAAGATAACTATAAACAAAATGTCTGTGGCTATGGCTTTGATTAGGTTTAATTCATTGCAGCAGCCATGTTAAAAAGATGGACATTAAATTACAATAGTAATTACAATAAAATAAGAATAATGTTGTGATTATGTGTCTTTGGCTATTTCACAAAACGGACATTTATGACTGTCCCATAATGGCCTAAATAAATATAGTAGGTAAGAAATAACATAATCAAGGTTAGATAAATGAAAATTTTACAAAATATTTTGTGACTGCCATTCATCAACACATCTGGTCATCTTGAGGTGGCATCTGAAAGAAAAAAAAAATTAAGTGCCATCATGTACAGTATGTGTGTAAAATAGTAAACTCAAGGCCTCTTGTGGTGTCTCAGAAATAGTCATTAGACATACAGTTGTTCAAGTTTCATGAACTTTAGGTAACATGTTCAGCTTATCGCGTCAGTTCAGTAGAACACTCCATTTTTTTAAAATATAAATATTCACCCCAAACATTGTTCAGTTTTATGGTCTGAGAGACTACACGCGAGTTCTTGCATTTATTTTGTTACACCATGTAAATATGTCTAGAAGTACAGTAAATACAGCATAAATAAAAACTAGTGACTGTAGTCAGTGCAGTACGCAATTAAACAAAAAAGGTCGTATTAGTCTTAATAGTTTGTAACATTGATGCAGGTAATTTAGTGTGTGTTTGTGCCAGGAATCTCCGAAACAGCTAGACCGATTTTGATGGAAAAGTTTTTGTTTTTTTTTAACTGGGAATTTCTCCTGTATCGTGGGTTCGTTTACTAACGTTTAAAGTCACATATACACAAACGGCCAGACCCGGAACAATTATCTGTAGGCCATACAAATATTAGTTCCATGCGGAATCGGACCGGCGACACGCAACGCGGCAGTCGTACGCTCAGCCACTGGGCCAGCCGTGTCGACAAGTAACAAACTACTTTTATCAACTTTCATAGAATCTATGAGACTAAGGCCCATTTTCAGTGTAACTCAAGACTCAAGCATTGCTTAACCTTTTGAACACCATTGTCACATGTGTGACATGCAAGCATGTGCCCTGAACATCAATAACACAAATATATAACAAAACTTGAAATAAATGAGTAGTTTGGCGTGGATAGGGGCACATGCGTGTCATTCTCTGGGATAAAAAAATAGTTTTACCCAACAAATAGCTATAAATTAGTTCTAAGAAATGCTTGAGTTTTGTGTGATATATCCATAGAATCACATCCTATGAGTTGAGCTTGTACATGACATTCAATCATTAGTATTAATTTTTTACTAACATACCTGACCGTTACTACTTGGGACAGGTAAGGCAGCAAGTTGTTCAACAAGAGCCATTGTCATCTCTGACTCCACAGTAACTTCCACCCATAATGTATCTGTAAAAAGTTTAAATACAATAAGTACAGCATAGTAAAGAACAGCTGCAAAGGCATAGATTAGAAGATTGAGGATGCAGATTTAAACTTTTCATCACGACAGACTTTGATATCACATAAATAACTACTAAAACTTCTATTGAAGTATGTGGTGGTGAAATGTTAAATTTGTAGGTCTGGCTTGATCTACTTTCTAAAACTAGATGGCATTGGCAAAAAGAGTGTTAGGGAAAATTTCATTTTTAAAAGACTTCTTTCATAATCTAAATTAATTTCATTGGTTACCCAATAACTGCATATACTCACCCCCTATTTGGTCACCCTTTTCATTCACCAAATGAAAATACCCTCTGTGGGTGCCTGGTGTAGTGGGAGCTACTAATTTTAATGTAACTGTAGTGGAATGTCCTGCAGGTAATGGTGGAACAAAGACTGGGGTGGCACCAAGTGGTTCACCCCCTGCTTGTATCAATCTACAGCTGCCGGGCCACCCTTCTGCACCAGTATTAGCAATGTTCCAACTTTGTTCAAAACTGTAAAACAATAATTTTAATTGTAACAGGTTACCAAAAATTCACATATGTAGTCTATCCCCTTTCTTTATAAGTTTGAATATGAAATAATAGCATTAGTATCAACAGATAAATGAGTCATTCACAATAATTCCTTGAATTACTAATATCAATAACAAGAAAAACACATGTTCAAAGATTGACCTCATTAAATAATAGTACCCTTACCAAGCACCAGGGCCCACTGCAACTTCCTGGTTTTGAGCAGCTTTTAGAGACATGGATGGAAGCTTTGGTGGCAAAGTATAGTCTAAATAACAACATATTGCTGTTTGTAAGTTCCTGAAAAATATGGAATTGATTAGTAGTTAATTTTATTGTAAATAAATAATTTAAACTAGCTCATCCTAAAATATAATTACCAGTTGCTCATATCCAAGAAGAAGCTGGCAGTATTATAATTCACACTTGGGCCCAAGAGCCTCTGCATTTGATTAACAAGTTCATCTCTGTCTGTTGTGTTCATACAACTAAATTGTAACAATAAATTTTGGTCAATCTCCCCAGTTACCGAAGAACCGTCTATATCCATTTTATTACTGCAAGATATTCAGCCTAATAACACAGATCACTTTGAAGATTTTTCACCACTGCTGCACAAAATATTGACATGCCCTTTGTTTACGTACGTCAGCTGACTTGACTGATGCACAGTAAAACGATGGAATTTCTATTAACCTGCAGCTAAATAGTCTACAACCACATGAAATTTTAAGAATTCACGAAATATTCATAGTTATTGTTTTATTTTAACGAGGATTACGTCGCATTATTTGTCGAATACGGGACAAAATAGAATGACTTAGAGCTGCACCAAGTGCAACGATCGAAATCGATATAACGATAGTGCTGGACAATTTTTTCTTACTAAAATCACATGTAAAATCGAAACGAATATTTTATAATTAGCAATTGAAAACATTGTTGATTTGTAAAGAAAATGAGTCCCTCATTAAGTGCTTCAATAAATTCATGTTTGCGAAATAACTAACTGCGTTTACAATAAGTGACTTCGTCTTACGCCATGTTGATGAAGTCTGTAACTGTTAATTCAAAGGTACTTGATCATTTTTATACAGACATAAATAAGGGATTAAAATTCGCCACGAGATACGCAAAGACTGCACACAAAAAAAAACTATTTCGTCAATTTGTCAAGATTCGACAGACAGTCCAGTCTCAATATGGCGCGACCTCAGTCACTACCTACCTCATTATAAAGACCAGCACTGGTCGCAATTATCCGAAATGCATGTCTAAATTAATGCGTTTTTGAATAAAGAATATCCAACAACCAAAATGTATTTCCAACCCAGCATTAGCCAGTGATATAATTAATTCTAACAATTCATGAATGTGCTTGTAATTTAAAATCATTTCCCGTTACTGAAGTCTAAAAAAGCAATCCGGATATTTCCACATGGTTTCGTAATTATCATAGTTGACCAAGTTCAGTCATCATTTAGTGATATCGTAATAAAAAAAAATTACTTTGCTCTCTGTATAGGGATGAGTCTAAGCTCAAATGTCATTCAACTTAAAATCAATACTCGAAAACAACGTATGATAAAATTGTTTCAGTCGAAATGCACTTTTAGTCGATGTTTCAGTTCACTTGCGTATTCTGATAAAAAGTCAAATGACATTGACGTTTGACGTAATAGTATCGCTCTTCGGCGCATCATTCATTCATTTTCAAGGATTTTAGAAGTAGTAGTCTAAAATATGTATTTATTTGTGGAAATAAGAAAAGAACACCGTTATTATTCGGACTTTCATTGAAATAATACCAGTTTATAAACTATCAACCTATAAGCTTTGCACGTAATCTATTATATAGGCACTGAGCACAAAATTTGGACAGCATGGAGGAACAGCACCAGAAAAAATTGTATTATTGTTCATATGAAGGTTGTGCTTCGTATTTCGATAGACCGTACAGATTAGCACAACATTTTCTGGCTCACAATAACATTGTAAGTTTCGTACCACCTCGCTTCTCTAATATAATTATCGGAATATCATTTGTCTAGCCTTTTCCTGACTACGTTGGGATCGGCGTTTAGTCTTACCAGAAGCAGCTGAATACCTGTATATTACATTGAGCGACTGCCTGTCTGAGCTCCACAACCCACTTGGTAATACGGTACCCATTTAGTACGACTAGTTGTCGAAGTTTCGGACTACAGACTATCTGTAACGACTGTCAAAGATCTGCAAATGACATGGTTTTTGCTTTATGTGCTTTTCGAGCATCGAAAGACACTTGGTAATGTAATGGGTAGCCACCCATCCACAGACCAACCTAGGCAAGCGCGGCTTATCCTATAGATCAACCCAAGCAGCTGCTATTATTTAACAAGCTCCTCTGAATTAATTGATTGAAATATATGTGTCTAAAAATATTTTCAGAGACCATTCCCTTGCAATGAGCCAAATTGTAACAAAGCATACACCAGTAAAAGCCATTTGGATCGACACATCATTTCCGTGCATATGCCTCATGAAAATGATGTTGTATACAGGTAAAACATAAAAGAACTACATCAATAAAATTATCTTTCTTCTTTAATTACCATGTTACAGTAAGTTTTAAAATGAATTAATAAACAATGTTTCAGCTGTCCACAATGCTTAAAAGTATTTGCAAATCGTCAGAATCTCAAAAGGCATTTAAATACAGTTCATGTTCAAATCATGTTTACCTGTGATGTTTGCAACATACAGTTCAGAAAGAAGAATCAACTGAGTGCCCATATGTATGATCACACAGGAATAAAAGCATTCAAGTATGTATTAAAAGTGTAAAAAGTCTAAAATAATAGATCATTGCAATAACTTCTGTAGAAAATTTGGTTTTTCTATTAAAATTGCTCAATAGCAGCTCTGTCAGTTGTCAATGAATGGCGAAAATCCCCCTTTATATAAGACAAACATATTTGGTGAGATGTGGGTTTCAATAAGTGTAATAAAAGTGTTCTAGTGTTTCTAGAACCATGTAATCACCCATATCTGTAAGCAGTTAGGGATCATTTTGGTTAGTTGGCCATCTCACTAACTGCTGCTCATAGTTTCTAAATTATATCTTAATTTTGTTTCCTTGATCTAGTTCAGCAGTGGTCTAAGAACTCAATCATTTATTTCAGATGTGATTTATGTACAGAAACATTTAAAAATCTTTACCAGAGGAAGAGACACATGAGATATCATAAAACATATACTTGTGAGGACTGCAATTTAGTTTTCAATCATTGGTCCAAATATCAGAAACATAAAAAAGCTGATCATACACGGAAATGTAAGTATTAACCATTTACAATGAAACTTAATATTTTATGAAAATTAAGTAAATAATCAATTTTATTGATGTCACATATTGAAAAGCATTTGCATAAAGCAAATATAAGAATGTTTAGATGGATGTGTGAGGTAAGAAGAATGGATTAAGTAAGGAATGAGTATATTAGATGAAATTAGGAAGTGTCATGTTACAATTAATCTCTTTTACAACTTTTCTTCATTCTATTTATATGATTTATAATTCTAATATTAATCATGGTTTTTTTATGTAATGATGACCCAGAAAAACCCTTTACAAATTAATCATAATTATTTGTACTCCAGAAATAGCAGAATATTATGATCACGATACACAAAACAACAACTATTGTAAAATATTCTGACAAATAAATGTATTAACTTTATTTCTACAAAAAAAATTAATGGTAGTTCTTTGTCTTGATATGCACATGTTATCAGGTGGGATGAAAAGCATGTTACTAAAACAGTGATGGATATTGATGAATGGAGAGAGAGGAATGATAAGAAAAGATAGATGGTTTGTGACTTGTGTAAGGAACAATATGTAAGGGAAGGGTTAAAAGGATTGTATGATGTTCCACAGGGGTATGAGTGGTAGAAGAAAATGTGTCTCGCTGATCCCAATTAGAATGGACAGGGGCAGGAAGATGATGAAATACTGTAAAACAATACAACCTTATTGTGGTTTTCTTTGTTTTAGACTCGTCCACTCCTCGACATCTAAAATCACTAAAATCCTTAATTGAAAGCAATGTCACTGTTATCCAACCAAAGTTTACAATAAGAGCCCCTGGCGGGGCCGAGCTTCGGTTGATGCAGTCACCTTCGGCCGAAGACGACGCCGAAGGTGAACATAATACTTTTCATAACCTTAGATTTAAAAAGATTAAAGATATTCCCACCAGTTCAACAAAGCCAGTTTGCAAATAACCTTATTGCAATGTTAGAATCATCAATTTCTATTAAAACTCTAATATTATTATTATCTGAGGTCAGGCATGAATCTTACAAATGTACAATATCTTCAGTTACAACTTTATCTTAATTTCAGTGTTTATCTGTAATGAATGTAAAAGATCATTCAAGGAAAGACATCACATGGTCTGGCACCTTAAAACACATGGACAAAAAACCATTTCAAAAACATTTCCATGCCCTTATGAAGACTGTCCAAGGTATTCAATTGATCATTTGTCCAGTGGTTTTCATGTATTCACAGTAAGTGTTACTAAATCTTTATTGTTTCTTTACAGATTTTACTCTAGAAAAAGCAATTTAAAGCAACATATTTTAGTAAAACATTTCAAGATGTTCCATGAATGCATGCTCTGTCATGCTAAACTATCATCTAAGGTAATTTTTTACATCTCAGATATTTAAAATCGCTGTTTGAGATAGGTTTTGTCCAAAAAGACAACTAAATTATTATTTTGCTGAATTGTAAATAAAATCATCTTTGAAAATCCTAATATTTTTCAGGCCAAATTAAATTATCATGTTCAATTACACTACAAGGAGGGAGGAATGGAGCCCAAAGTTGACATTGCTGACATTTCTGACATTGCCAATGACAAAGAAAGAAAACCAAGAAAAGATGAAGGGACATTTAAGTTTTCTACTGCTCTAAAGTTAGCTGGATTAACTGAAGTGCCTGAAGAAAATGATTCTACTCCAAATTCGCCTATAAATTTGTCAGTAAAATCGGAACATATTGAAGTCGAGGTTGATGTTCATATTTGAATTCAAAATGCAGCTATGTATAATTGTATATTATAGGGAGTTCAATAGAAGAGATATATATTGAATTTGAGTCGTATATAGATGAGATATTCGGCAGGGGTTATTCCCTACAATATCCGCGACCACTTGTGCGTGGCTCTTCTTCAGATCCCACTTCACAATTTCTCCTGTAAGTAAACACAATTTTTTCTTCCTTAGAGGATTCTGCAGCTACATATTTTCTTGTAAGCTGGTGAAGTTGGGATCTTTGTGGCATTCAAACATGTCGTTTTTTCAACTGTTTCATTTAAGAAGGAAAATGAAGACTAAATGACGGTCGGCTTCATTCTATAGCATCTTCACCAGTGAAGATGGCTATGTTGAGGTTCAACATTTTTACTTCCTAGCCGGAACTTGCTTCAGGACCCGATTGAATCAGTTTTTTCGACCCTTTGGTGTGCTTTGATTCATACTCAATATACCTAATATTATACTATTCGAACCAGACTACAGAGCCCCCCACATTCTGGGTTCTACACACTTGTTTGGTCTGTTCACTCATTCTCTAAAGACAAAACTGACCTGGAGGTAAGTAGGACCTGCCTTGGTGTCTCTAAACATCGATCACTGCGACTTCTGTTCTTACCACTCGGTGAGAATGAGTGTGAAGCCATATAATGCCAGTGAACCAAAAACCTTAAGGTAATTAGTTTCTTCCCACGTAAGCTTTGTTATCCACATACCAGCTAGAACTCAATAACAACTGAGTTTTTACGGGTATCCCAGTTGAAGGTTTTAGCTAGTCTAAGGACCCACGTGAAGCCTTCGCGCGTTTCGTAAACTTCTGATCGCTCGGTACAGAATCGTGGTTACGTTAGGGAAGGATGTATTGCCCGCCACAGGAGGTCTGCTCTCTAATCAATCCGTCTTATTTTATATCACAGTTAGGTACCCGAATTAAGTTATCCCTACTGCTGATGTGTTTTTAAAACTCATGAATCGAAATAAAATAGGGAGCAAGGATCATAATATACAAAAAAAAAGTGTGCAGTGTGCTGCCTGTTCCGGTAGTAAAACGAACGGAATTACGCCACCCAACTGCTAAAAGTTTAAAGTTGTTGAAATAATATTGCAGTATTATGTGAATTTATTACATTTTGGTTTGTGTGAAACAGAAAGCTTAGATACCTCCAAGCTAATCCAATTATTATTGTGATTGTACCGTGCGTGGGTGTGTTGTACCCTGGTTTTGGCTACAACATTTAGATGTACGAACCAATATCCCCTTATTTTTTAGTAAGTATTGTGTAGAAGGTAGCTGAATTATGTGAATAGTATTAGCATAGCAATAATTTAGTACCTAAGTGTATTTCGAAGATATCAACTATTTCCTATTAATGTAAGTACAATAACTCAGATCTGGTACATCATGTACAATTTTATTTAAATTACTTTACGGTAATTAATTAAGAATACAAGCAGCTTATAACATTTTAATAAGCATTTATTTTTTGTTTTTGTCAGTATTGTTCTTTTGCTTTTTTGGATACATTAGACGTAACCTCAAAATGGGTATGTGTTAGAGGTGGACGGAAATTGGTTTCACATTCGCTAATACTACAGTAGTCATCTCTACGCCATTATTATTAAGGATTTGACCGAAATTCGGCTGCTTTTACCGAATTTATTTGGCCGAACATTCATTTGAAGAAATCGTGATTAATAAAAAAAATGTAATTTAAAATTAATAACATTTGTTCAACAAGAGAAATGAGAGGCCATGGGACAGAGGCAGGGAACGGATGGCACACTAAAACAAAACTAAACAAATTTTATTAATTAAACGTTTGTCAGAAACCACATTCGGTCCATCTCTTGTTTTTATATTTAACCAAACAATACGTTTTCAACTGAAATGGTCACATTTTAATTAATAATATTTGGAATGGGATATCAATGTAGAGGCTTTTTTTTTAATTGAAGAAATTAGTCTTGTTTCGTGGGTGCGTTTACAAACATGAAAAACAAACATCCAGACGCGAACAAATATTTATACTGAGCGGGGATCGAACTCAAAAAAACCATAAAAAAAAGCGTTCGCGACTGGGTAAAGTCAGTTTCGGGTGTCAAGAACAGAATTGAGTTGTGGTTGTGAGTGACAGGGGTAGCGGTACCTACCGAGCGCAAAAAAAACGAATAAGAATGAAGGAATACCCGCTATAACTTCAGTTTGTTCCCAATATTTCGGAACAGTTGCAAATCCGTCGAAATATTAGGGCCTTATCATACTAGCGGATTGCGAGCGTCTTCAAAGCGAAGCGGGCGCGCAGCGAATGCGTCGCGAACACGCCGCGGCTGCTGAGCGAAGACGTCGCGGACGTGCGGCAAATTCGCAACGTTTTCGTCGCGTGTTTGTAGCAAGTTAACGACGCAAAATACACTCAGTAACGTACGTCCACGGTGCTATTCGCGGCGAATTCGTTGCGCGTCCGCAATGAATTCGCAGCGCATGCGCGGCGTGTTCGTTGCGCGCCTGTAAAGTATTCGATGCGCGCCCGCTTCGCTTTGAAGACGCTCGCAATTCGCTAGTATGATAAGGCCCTTAAGAACTTATAACAGTCTAAAATGAAGTTGCTTACGCTGTCCGCTGTTCGTTAAGTTCTTGTAAACTCAACGGATTTTGATGCAGTTTTCAGCAATAGATACCGAGTGATTCAAGAGGAAGGTTTATGTGTATAATATTAGTATCTACATTGCACCCGTGCGAAACCGGGTCGCTAGTATTAAATAAAAACATGTTATAAAGTTTCAAACGTTAATAAAAAACACTTTCGTTAAAACATACGAAACACGTATGATAAAAAAATCTGGAGTAAAAAGTTAGAACTGTGTAGATGGTGAAAATAAAAAAGTATTATTGCTTTTGAAGTTCTTGTTTTTTTTATACCTATGAATAAATCCTTTTCCAATTTACTGCATTGAAAATTAGTCCTTATTATTTAAAGCGGAAAATTATATGAAATATCAAAGCGGATGTCAAACGAGTAATAATAATAAGTCCCGAGTAGCGCGAAGCGATGTTAGACATCGCCTCGCGCTACTCGGGACTTAAGTGGAGGAGGAGAATTGTGAATGCTTGGGTAAGACACCTCGAGAAAATAACTATGACCTCTCGCTGAGACCCACGAATTGTTGAATCGAAGCGTTTGTGCATTATACGGGGCAAACGAAGTTCGAGACTGCGCGAGGATTTATCCGTTCCATCTGAACTGTCCCTTAGCACCGGATCTCCGCGCCGCACGTCTGGGTAACATAATAATATAAATGAGACGCCAAAACAAAAACAAAAGCGTTTCTTGATCTTGAAACACTTTTTTTTATTATCGCGTTTGGCCATAAATCGCGTGATTAACCATTTGGCCAATTGATATTTTGCCAGTGCTCGGAAATATATATTTATACGCCTCTATGGGGAGAGTCTTAAAACTGCATGAAAATATTAGACAACGCTAATTCAACACTGTCTATGTGTTGTATTGTGAAGTGTGGTGCACTCAGTGTAAATCTCTATAGTGGTGCAATAGACCGGCGCAGTGGTTGAGCGATCAACTACTTCGCCGCGTGTCACAGGTTCGATCCCCGCACGGAGCAAATATTCGTATGACCTGCCGGGGCTGCAGGTGATTGTTTCGGGTATGGCTGTTTGTGTATGTGAGTTTAAATGATGGTAAATGCACCCACAATACAAGAGATATACCAACCTAGTATGGGGACAACGTTTAAAAAAAAATGAACATCAACGTTGTCATATCTGCACACGTTTGTTAACTATTATTTTTATTTGAAAGATCATTCTTACATGCACGATAAAACATACATATTGTGAAAACAAATATTTGTATGGACTAAAACGCGTTTGTATTGTAATCAGCAAACTCCTCCGCTCGCTGGTTAAAGTTTAAGTATTTTAACCATGACTTGCCTTGGAGTTTGCTCCGCAATAGAAACGGTTAGGTTTTAGAATATTATAAGCATGACGCTGGAACTGGAACAGAATAGTCAAATCGACATCAGCTGACAGCTCAGTTGTCAAAGAAGAAAAAAAATGCACAAACTTCAAACTCCTGTCGTCACTGTATTCTGTGTTTCGGTGTCTGTGTCACTGTCAGAAGAAAATAAATCACCTATTGTTTCCAGATTCTCACCTACCAGCTACCAGTAAATACGTTTACTAAATGGTTATCACAGAGTGTTATGGTGTGTGAATGGTTACCCAAGCTCATAATTTATGAAACAGTGACAGTGTTCAGTTAACATGGAATTCACTTTGAATGTCTTTACTCTGAACTGTTGGTAAGTTTGATCACACTTTCGTCAAATTTTACTTTGTCAAAATGCCACAATACTGCATAAATTGTGAAGTTTCTATGGTTACTTGTCTATACATTCTACATCTTGGTTTAGCAGAATTGGATAATAAGTTCCTCGGTACAAACTGTCTCAGACCAATTCAAAACAAGTCGTCTGCAATTAGGAACTTCTATTTGTTATAAACAAATTCATCAGCTAGTTGCCTGTATTCAGGACTGTGGTAAGACGTTAGTGTTATCGTTAGGTTTTTATTTAATTTCAAGTTCTGTTCAACATTTGCCTCATTCTGTTAATAATCAACAAATCATTTACAGGGGTATACCAGGAGTGTCGAAAAACCGACAGGAGCGATTTGAAGCAATAGCTAAATATTTACAAGAAAGTGCACACAATATAGTGTGTTTACAAGAAGTCTGGAGTGAAAATGATTATTTGTATTTGAAAAATAGCTTGAAGAGCAATCTACCATATTCACACTACTTTTACAGGTAAACCAATACTATTTTGTCAATGGGGCAATATTGCCTTCCTCTTGATACATCAATAATACAAAACTAGCTGTACTGTGTGGCTTCACCCACCTTTTTGGTCACTTCCATAAGTAGTACCATAATGTTAAATAGCCTATGTTACTCAGTGATAATGTAGCTTTCTAATGGCAAAAGAAATGTTGGAATAGGTCCAGTGGTTTTTGAGTTTATTTGTTACACACAAAAATATAAATATTTCCTCTTTATAATATTAGTGTAGATTTATAATAAAACAATAACTATCCTAAATATATTTGTGGAATAAATACTAAACATAAGTGAGTCACCATTATACATAGATTGTTACTTCAATTAAATAGATGAATATAATTTATGTTACAGTGGAGTTCATGGGTCAGGCCTATGCATATTCTCAAGATGGTTTATGCAAGATATCTTCTTTCACCAGTGGCCATTAAATGGATATATTCACAAAATTCATCATGGAGACTGGTTTGGAGGCAAAGGAATCAGTCTTTGCCGCATTCAGTATGGTGATAGACTAATTAATGTATATTGCACACATGTGAGTAGTGAGATATGTGAAGGTGAAGGTGAAGGTTTTATCATCTGTTTAATAAAATAATTATTAGCTGGAGAGAGTACTTCCAATTTTTCTATTACTTTTATATACACAGAAATGTCTTTTCACAATGTCATAAACATATATCTAAATAGAGTATAAAAAATTATCTGACAATGTAACCATTGCTACCTTTATCTACGATCAGTCATTGTTACATTAAATTATTTTTTATGTTTATAGGAGACATAAAAAAATAAGTACTACACTTATTATTTAAGAGTTTTTTCAACACTGACTTTTTCTTCTGTAAATAAAATAATCAGCTACCCTGTGTTGTATTGTATATTGTATAATGGGCTGATGTCTGCAACTCCACGTCTGAGGCGCGTATTTGAATACGTACCCTACCATGACGTCTTACAACAGAACTTATTCCAGTGAGGAAAAGAGTGAGGGCTATACAGGGTGTCTGGCACCATTTCTTTCTCACACAGGTATTAGTTCTGCTATAAAATGTCATGGTTACCCTACAGTTTTGGCAGAAAATACTGTCAGCATAAATTATGACATAGGTCCTAAATGTACTTCTCCTATTTCAGCTCCATGCGGAATATCATGAAGATGATATCTATTTAGCACACAGAGTGCTGCAAGCATACTCAACCGCTCAATTTGTTAATTTGACTACTGCCCCTGCTGACATATCCATACTTGCTGGAGATTTAAATACTGCACCTGGAGATTTATCATTCAAGTAAAGTTGTTTTTATTTTTATCCAAATTTTAACCAAAATTATTAAATTGAAAAATAGGAATGGAATAGAGCCACACCAGTAGACTTACTATGTGGGGTGGATCCTTTCCGTTTAACTAAGTCTTATTGTCTGTCCATTTATCTGAACAATATTTTGGATTTTTCAGGTTAATAACTCAACTTCCCCCACTTCTGGATCCTTTTGAAAATGACCTTGCTCTGAAGGACTCTGTGAACCCGAAAGCATTGGGAACTAGCGACTGTGTTAACAATAGTTATGCAGACCCTAAACAAATCAAGATTTGTCCTGAAGGAAAAAGAATAGATCATATTTTATATAAAGTAAACCCTGCTTGGGAGGTATGATTCATTAACATTCTTCTTTATTCCCTATCTCATTTAGTGTTGTGCCTAGGGATATAGACCGCGGATTTCTTACAGTGAATAAAATTATTTGGTTGAAGCAGAATTCTGTTCTTAGTTCAAAAAATCAAATCTTATTATCAAATCACTAAGTTCACCAAATTTTTAGCTATCCTTTTGTTTTTTTTTACCGTTTTGTTAGACCCATATATTCTTGAAGCTGATTGAAACAGCATCTTATTTTGTTATGGCTTTTTTATTTATGTGTAACATTATATTCTATTTAGTTATTATTAGTTTCTTTCACTGTTGTTTGAATCCGACATTTGCTGTTTTAATACCCTGGGCACTTCACATTTTTTTTTTGTAACTCGTGAATTAATTGAACCTTTATTTTTCAGGTTGTAGTAACTAATTTTGGCAACCCATTGCCTGACCGAGTGCCTGGCAAAGAATTTTCATACTCGGACCACAATGCAGTTTCTGTACAGTTAAATGTGAAACCAAGTGGCAATCATTCCGAAAAAAAGCTATGTGTGGCACGCGCCAACAGTAATGTTGAATTTAACGAAACTGCTACACAAGCCATTCAAGTTTGCCGGGATGCCATGGCCAACCTATCATATTTTAAAACATTATATTTAACTATTGGTGGAATGATACCCATATTCCTGATTGCTACAGTTGGTTATTGGCCCACCTTTATATTTTATGACATAATTAAAATATTTTTGACTGGCCTTAGCTTCTACTATCTCATACTCGGATCTATATGGTATAAAATTGAAATAAACTGTTTGAAAGCTGGACTAGATGGTTTAGAAAATTCCTGCAGGACGAGGGTTCCTAGAAATCAAATTGAGAAAGAATAAAATCAAAAGCTTGGCTTATCAAAACACTTAATCAAACATAAATGCATATCAATAAAGTTACTTAAATATTAATATGTTTTTAAAGAATTTATGTATTCTGTTTTTATCGCGATTAAAGACATGAGGCTTATGATCATCATTACACTGCCGTTATCCCATTATATTTAGGGTCGGCGCAGTATGACTTTTTTCATACTTCTATGTAACTTGAGATTATATCTATACGCATAATATTATGATAAGATAAGAAGTACAGTAGAGTTACAAGTATTATTTTTATATAACTAGATTGATGATTTTTAAGCATACTTTGAATATAAGATTACACTTAATTTTTACAGCAGCTAATTATTCCTAACACTGGTCATAGCAAGTGATATCGCAATTTGACATTCCCAACAAAGGTTTATTTGTTAAAATATTGTTAATGCATTTTAAAAATATTTTTGACAGTAAGTTTGTTGTTGTTTTGTAATGGAGTCACTGAAAAGTTATTTATTGTAATAAAGAAGTAAATGAAGTACTGTTTTTTTTTATTTGATTCTGTTAGCTTCATGGGTTTAGTACGGAACTGGACCTGCTCCTACTTGCACATGGGCAATTTGTGGGATTGGACCATAAGAATCGTGCCGTCCACTATATAAGAGACTCGGATTGCTAACTGTCACTAATCTTTATATAATGCAAATGGGTATATTTGATAAAGAATACCCGAGCTATTCGAAACTTGGAGAAAAAAAAATACTCTAGAAGGGATCCAACAATGTTTAGAACAAAAATTTCTTTAGATCAAAAATACTAGCATGGCAGCAATACGGGTCTTTAATAAAATAGGTACCAAAACGTTTTATGGAGCTTCGATAGTAACGTTATTTAGAATTAAATTACGTGAATGGTTGTTAGAGAAATGCTACTATAACTTATATATTTTTTTAAGTACACACGGCGACAGATCAACCTATACAAAACCAGTTTATGCTGCTCTCTCAACAACGGATCGTACACCATAAATTTCAAGTACAATGAGAGATCCGCATAAACTGGTTATGTATAGGTTGATCTGTCGCCGTGTGTACAAGAATGACTTAAACAAAAACTTAGGAGTAAAGTGTATGACATAGTATTTTTCAACCGCAATCTGTTTTGATTAGTATCCTTACTAATATTATAAAAGCGAAAGTGAGTGATTGTTTGTTACGTCTTCAGGCCTTAGGGGCCGTTCAAGTATTACGTAAGCAAATTTATAGCGATTATTAACGGAAAATATATTGACGGAAGAAATATAGAAAATATCCGTATCTACTTAGTTCTAAGCTAGCGTACTATGTACGTATTACGTACCTACTTATTGTGGGAATCCCCGAAAATGCGTTTCGTTTTCAATTCAATCACAGACAATGTGTAGGTTGCCAAAGTATATGTAAAAAATAAATGACCCCCCCCCCCGTCATAAAAAATAAGCAAAGCAAAGACAGAAATAATGGCTAAAATGATTTTGATGAATTTTGGTGCAGGAGATAGTTGGGACCCTGAAGACGGACAATCCACTCTGCACGACAGGATTTTGACACATGACACATCAGCTGAATCGGTGGAGGTTCGACTTTCCTTTGACGGCCGTCGAATTAAGGGTGGGGAGTGGTGAGGGGGGGTAGGGGGGGGGTGGGTACTACCCCCCCTTAAAGGGAAAAGTTGCGGAGCCCCCCCCTTTTCGAGTTTTTTTAATTTTTAAGTCTGAGGAAATTTTTCCCATTTTATGAATTAAAGTTAATAGTAAGTGTAAAAAACCATGGGCGACCCCTTAGGGGGGAAGGGGGTGCTCCCCCTTCATCAAAAAACTTGGTCGACGGAGCCCCGCTTCGCGGGGCTCCTACTTCTGGGTGGTTTATAAAAAAATAACCACGAAGGGGATGGCGCGGTCTATTCGCTCGCTTCGCTCGCTCACACGACCCCGCCATACCCTTCTAACCTAACCTGTCCGAGTCGGGGTGCCCTAAAGTCCAGATTGCAATCAGTCTCTCCTATAAAGTAATAATAAGCTGCAGCTGCGGCTCGTCCGATGCCTACGATTTGTTACAGGAGGCGGAGACTGCTCTCCCTAAACACCTCCAACTCTATAAAAACACTCTAGGGGTAGGACAGACTCGTACCAGGTGGTTGTTGTGTTGTTGTTAATCAATTAGGCTCTTTGACATAAATTGAACCTAACCTATTTATTTGTTCGTCAGTTTTACGTTCCGTTCCACAAGCCGACAAAAAACGGTAAATACTTAACATTTTATTTATTTTTATTTCTTACTGAAAATATTGCTGTAATTTATATATAAACTGTTAAATATATGTATGCATGAAAACTATTTAAACTAGTACAAAATATTATTATTTACGTAAATTTATATAACATAAAATGTTACCAAACGTAAGACAACTTAACCGTTGATGAAACGAAACGTTCAATAGTGAGAATTCTATATAATCTGTGGTAGGATTTGATATAAATACTGCAAAAATATTTATTTTCAACATTTTTTTTCTCAAAAAGTACGTGTCTCCGCATGTTGAGACTTTACGTGTGTTCTTATAATAATTTAACCTTTCTGTAAAAAAAATATCAACCCCCAACTCGACGGCCGTCAAAGGAAAGCTTAGCCTCGGTGGAGTGACGCGAATTGTCATGAAATTCAAGAATTTTCATCAATTTACAGCATTCAATTTTGTTATTAAAAATAAGTCACCGGGGCTGTTTCATATGATAAGTTTGAGGTTTATATTTCCAAAAACCTCATAAGGTCGATAAAACGGCGTCAATCTATTGTAAAATGTGTGTAAAATACATATTATTACACCCTTCCAAAAATTAGGTACTTTAAAAACGCTGGAAATAATGCACATACACAAGACAATCCTTTGATAATAAAATCGGAAATCCAAAATAAAAACAGTGACATTCCATCTCCATTTTTATTTTTGCCATTTTACATATAAAATCAAAATAAAACACGATACGAATCTCGACAAAAAAATACTAAAAACTGTGTTGCAACATGACATTTCTTAGTGCTGACCGTAAATCTAAGTTTCATCATTACGATTAAAAACTTGCATTCAACCTAATCGATAATCGAAATGTGGAGTAAACTTTAAAAAAAAGTTTTGGGACCATTGAGGAATTTACCTATGGAAATTGCATATTATTCTACTATTGATATTATAGTTGTTCAAATATCTATGATATCGATAAGAAAAGAAAAACAACAACATTTTGTCACGTGCTTTTTTGTTATGCTATAATTATTTTCTTATGCGCCAAGATTTGAGGTACATTTTGCTGTCAAACGGTTTCGCGGTAAAAGATTTTGGCTATTTTCTTGAATGACGATGAATGAAAATGGCGGCCATTTTTGTAGGAGGTCATGCTAATTCTGTAGGTAACTAGTCAGGCACCCCAGCCGGCACAACCATACCGTACCGCACATAGAAAGCCATGCCTCCGCAGTAGAGCCTTGTTTTAGACAGACAGGGACTCCGCACACATCGGGGCCCTAAAATATTGATATAGACACCCGACGCCCGATGCCTGTAGCGTCTCCCGCGGTGGCTGGCTTGGTTTGAGGAGCGCCTCACTTCCCCCGCTCTAGACGAAGCAGGGGGGTGTGTCAGGGTTATGCAATAGAAGGAGCATGGGTGGGTTTTAGTCAGTACTAGTCTGACACTCCCCCCGTTTTGCCCAGAGCGGGAGAAGTTATTTGATGATTTTGAAATGGACTCATTTTGAACCAGGAGTTTTCTTGGTTTCGTGTTTCCATTTCAATTGTGCTCTTCCTCTATAGGCCATTTTTACCCCAAGAAACATTTTAAATTCCAAATAAACATTTTAATATAAATTTGAACAGCGAGCGCATTCCTTTTTTGAATTTTTATCTGAAAATAAAATTGGCGCGAATTTAGCCATAGATCAGTTTGTACTGTTTGTTTTTGAATCGGTTTTAGTGGCGTAAAAAATATTATAATCAATATTTATAGTATTTTACACGTATTACAAAATTATTTTTTATTTTCATCTATCAATTTCTGATATTCCTTAATTTAATTATTCGAGTTGATTGATTTACAAGAAAATAATCGATTGAAATAATCGCATTTACACATCACAAAATTAAAAAAAAAAAATGGACGTCAATTTCGAAAGTGAATTTAGTAGTGGTTATGAATATTCCGTGTTATTGGTCCTATTATTGCAAATTACGATAAGATCTGGGCATTGTCATGTTATTTATAATATTTGAAATGATATTTGTGTCAGTTGTTATAGAATCTATTCGTGAATATATGATATAATGTGGAATTAAAAATGTAAACAAGCACGATTGGCGCGAAACTTCGACTTTAGATTTTAAAATGTATCATTACCACTACTAATATAAGTTCAATTACGAATGATTTCTTCACGTAATAAAAGGACACGTTAATCATGCCCAATAATGTGGAGTATAAATGTCCGAAAACCATACTTTTTTATGATTTTTAGCGTCGACCTACACTGCCATCAAAATGGCGATGATCGTAATTTACGCATTTGGATTTTATTAAACTTAATTAAGAAACTTCCTCAATAATTAAAGAACTTCTAATGACGTTTACATATGAGTTTTTTATTCTACTATCTTAATGAATGCACACCCATATTATTTATTAACCAGAAAATAAAATATTTACAAAAATAATGAGGAGGTCATATGACTTAAATGTCCGACCCCTTTCGGGGCCAGTGCCGAGCCAGCGGAGGTTTGAATGTCGAGCCCCCGAAGGGGTCCGTACCGAACTATACGGTTAAAATTGAGATATGAGGGAAGAAAAGGGAAAAATTTGCTTTGCTATTACAATGAGGCGCAAGGGCAAAAACTACAGGTAGCAACTACCTGCAAATCAGGAAAGGGGAACTGTGTTACCCCGAATTTAACGCGAGCAAGGCCGCGGGCAAATGCTAGTAAATTGAAATTTTAAACGACATTAAACCATTTTTCCTTGTCTTTGAAAGCACTGTTCGTAAGGATTTCAGATTCAAAACAGAAAATACAGTAGAGTATGCTAAACAAATATTTTATTTCTAAAACTTAACATATTATAGTTACATAGTCAGATTAACGTAAATATCACAAGTTATACTAATATTATTCATAGTTAGTACTAATATACGATATTATTGCAGATCGCCATAAAATATATACAACAAAAAATAAACAATTCAGGATGATAAGGATTCGTACTTTGGTTGTAAAACAAGGAATGTAAAATTTAGTAATCATATTTTTTTATTATTGCTGTTATGTGATGCGTATTCGATTAGATTATATAAAGCAATATTTAAGTAGCACCAAGCTACTATATTCGATCCCTAATATGCAAAATGACTATCACTTTTGTATCACGTTGTAATTTTTAAACTTTAGGGTCGCCTTTAGCTTGATCATCAAGGTCAAGTAAAGGTTCTGTTTCAGAGTTCGTTGATATCGCTGCTACAGTGCTTTCTAGCGACCCGTAGGCAGACGGCCTCACTTCCACAGGCGGTGTTTCCAGGTCCACAGTCAGGTTCGGAGCCGAACTAGACGGGATTGGCTGCTCGCTCATCAATCTTGTACTTTCGTCGTATCCACGCGCCATGTGATACATCGATTTACCTCGAAGTCTTCGACTGAATGAGCTCCCTGTGAGAAAAGAAGATAATTTTAGATTTATAATATTTATAAAATACCTGTCAGTCACCGCGCTACTGTAGCGTCTCTCGTCGGGGATAACTGTAAACTCTTTTGCAGTTATCCCCGACGAGCTGAACGCAAAGGTGTACCTGATAGTACACACGGCGACACATCAAGTTATAGGTACATTTTCTACGGGAAATGTATAACGTGTCGCCGTGTAAAGTATCCTAGCTTTGCACAATTTCCAAAACTATGAGGGATTCGCATAAACATCTTTTGTATAGCTTGATTGGTGGCGACCAAAAATATAATTGGAAAAATGCAGTTTCCAATTATATTTTTAGTTTAATGAATTCAGACTCAGAATCTGCTGCTAAAAATTTTGGTTGCGAAATATGGTAGTGGGTACTGATGGAATAACAATTTTCCAACCTGGGATCGAACTCAGGACCTACTCGTAGGTGACTAGAAATTTATTTTATTTATTTATAACAACACTGCTAACTTTACAGGAAATAATCCTAATGCGGTAGCGTGGTCCTTAATTAAACTAACTTATAATATAATTATAACTATCCTAAATAACATAACACAAACAACATTGTTTTTGTGAATTCATTCAGAGAACAGGAAAATATATCGATCCTGTCAGCAGTGTCATTCAGTGCGTGTAAGGCGCGCGTCAGTGGCGAATAATCAATCACTTTGAATAAAATTCTAATATTTTCTAGCTAGTTATCGGCTTACTAGGAAATTACCGACCGCCACGAGGGCGATACTGCAGACAAAAGCTAGGGATTCATAATAATGGAGCCAACAAATTAAAACCGACGGGCATATCGGCAACTTTCGTAAACGTTCAGTTGACATACCCTGCATCTATAAAGTAAGATTTCGTAAAATCGTAAGGACACATTGGAACATACCCACAACACCAAGATGCTCTGAAATATCTCTCTTGACATCGGACACATCCCACATCGCGAGGAACGATCCAAGACATGACGGCGAAGGGTTTTGTGGCAACACATACGGCTTGTATGAGAAACTGTAGTGGTGAGCTATCGCTGCCAAGAACATTTCTATGCATATCAAAAAGTCCTGTAAAAAATATCTTTATGAGAAACATTTTTATTGAACCTGAATGAAAAGGTCAAGTATCATAGATATATGATAAGAATATTGTATTAATTACTCAATGGAGATAGATTTCAAGGCCAACTGGTCACTGACATATAAATGTTGTATATATTTAAATTAAGTGTTCATGGGGAACTTACCTGTAACTTAGAAGACATGATTTTTATCTTATCAGAATCGGATATATCAAATATAGTTGAAATCACGCCGCAATAAACTAATATGTTAATTATAACTCCTTGGCTGAAAAATGAGAAGATTTATTTTAATCATGAGTGTAAAAAAGTCTAATTTAAAATACAAAAGTAAAAATAATACTTACAAGAACGAGAAGAAAACCACAGCTTTTATACATAAGAATTTACCAATAGGCTTCATAGGTTTTAATTCGGTTTTATTTGCTCTGTAGAACAAAACAAGGCAATACATGGCAACAAATTGTGATAGATTGTTGATGGCTATCATGTATGGGAAGGCAACTTTTGGGCTGAAATCACTCTCTCCATAGACTCCAGACAGTTCACATATCATTGATATAACTGTTGAAATGGGCCTCACTACTGTGTATTGAAGAATACCATGCTTGCAGTTATGGACAAATTCACTGAAATAAAAAAATAAGTTTTTGTAATTAGTGCATATTGAGCTTTATTCTGTACTAGCTTTTGCCCGCGGCTTCGCTCGCGTTAAATTCGGGGTAACACAGTTCCCCTTGCGGATTATTGATTTGTAATAGCAATGCTAAGTTTTCCCTTTTCTTCCCTCTTTCTCACTCACACCCCACTTTTTTCAAAAAAAAAAATGCCTATGTCCGTTTCCTGGTTCCTAACTATCTCTGTTCTAAATTCATCAAAATCGGTTTAGCCATTAAAGCGTGAAGAGGTAACAAACAAACAAACTCACTTTGGCTTTTATAATATTAGTAAGGATAAGGATTATTGTATCCATACTTATATTTGAGTATATTATAAATGTGAAAGTAAGTGTAAGTTTGTATGTCTCCCCTTTAACGACTAAACGGCTGATCCGGTCGTAATGAAATTTGGCAATTAGATAAATTTAGGGAACAATAAAGGCTACATATATCGCGATAATAACTTAAGGGTGAGCAATATTGCATTATGTAATATATTCCTTATCTATATGTATAACAACAGTAATAAACAAATTCAAATAGAATGGCTGTAGGGCTAAGCAAATCGCGAACCTGAAGGTGCTGATATTCGCGAGTTTCATCACAAAAAAATAAACAAGAGGGTTTTAGCGAGTATTTTATATTTTTACTTCGAGCTTTAGGCTTTTCGTGAAGAATCGAGTAGAGCGTGCGCTAGCAAGATCATGGAAAGTTTGTAGCGATGTTTGGATTTGAGTCTGTTGTTCAGTCCGACAAATTAAATTAAAAACGGCGAAAACTCGTTCTGTTACAAGTAAATGATCAAGTCTATCATCACCTTAACCTTGTGACCGCCAGAGCATAAACGCACGCGGTTGCCCTCTACGCCGAGAAACTCATTTTACCTCTCCATTACTGACACATATTTGTGTCGTTGGCATCCAGGCCACGAAATTGCTTGTGACATATATGTGACAATGGCTTTCAAAAGGTTATCGTGTACGAATTTCAATGGTAGGGTAAGAGCTAGTTATGTCTATGTATAACAATTATAGACATCATGCAGTCGTATTAATCTTCTTTATTTTTAATAGTCCTTATCTGTCAATATATTCTCGTAAAAGTATTATGTCCATCTTTATCATCTCCTTAAGTTTAAATAATAACATCAATTATTTTATCATCTTTACTTGACTGTTTTAAGTGGTGTCATGTCATTGAGTTACCAAATTACTATTTATTTATTACTAGCTTCCGCCCACGACTTCGTCCGCGTGGCATAGTTACTTTGGGATAACGCAAATTTTAAACTGCGTGATGATCGCAAAATTGTATCTTTTTCTCCCCTTTTCTTCTCTCTTTTATGCCCTTTTTTTAAAAAAAATCTTCATCATCAGGGTCCCTACTATCTCTGTACCAAAATTAATCAAAAACGGTGTGGCCATTTAGGTGTGAAGACGTAACAAACAAACTCACTTTCGCTTTTATAATATTAGTAAGGATTTAAAGTGATAAAACATAATCACAAGTAAGGGTGTAGCAGAAACTGAACAATGCCCTATGCAAAAAATGTTTACTTACTTCTTTATTTAAATATTTCTAACCACCATATTTTACTAAAGAAAAGTCAACATTTGTTTTAAAAGGTTGCTAAACATCTGTCAACCAGATAAACAGGTGTACAATGAACTTACTTTTTCAATGTTGAATAAACGATCTAAAAAATTTCATAGAATAGTTTTAAGCATTTCATAAGAAAAATAATATTACGTAGTCTAGTTTTGATTTGGACATCACATTAATGCAGCTGGAGTTTTAAATAACAGTGGTTCAAAAGATTTTGATGGCATAAGGAAAGAAGATTAAGTTAAATGCGCTGTAACCTAAAAAACTGCCCAATAATGCTTACCTTCCCATTTCCCATGGTGTTAAACAACATAGGGGAAATATGTGATAAACTTGAGGCTTTGTTTCCAATAGTGCCTCCAAGTCATGATCTTCATTAAGATAATTCAACAAATACTTCATAAAGTTGTAAATTACATAAGCTTCATAACATTCTCTTAGAGAATCAACATAAATTGACTGCTCTGGGAATTTAAGGCCTATCCAGGCATTAAGAGCATATATTGGTACCATCCAAAGTATTCTGAAATTATGAAAAAATTGTTACACACATGAACAATCTTGTGATTAAGTGTTTAAGTATCTGTTTTGAAATGATTCATTTTAATTAGTTTGTATATCATTAAAATTAAGTTGTTAACAAGGTTGAAATTATTTGAATCATGTTTTGCTGTTGTTGAACAGAATAGCATTGTGATAAAAATGGATGTAATTAACGAATAACATCACGCCTATAATTCCCGAAGGGGTAGGCAGAGGTGTACCCTTAAGACACTCACATTTTGCCAGTTATAAACAAATATACAACTTACCTTATAATATGTTTTTGTAATATTGGTTTGGTATAATGAACAACATGTTGTGTTATTTGCCATATGGAGATAGGTACAGCGAGAAGAACAAATCCTCCCGCAACCAAAGACCCTTGATCGGATTTATTAAACCCATTGTTTATTGAATGGGCTATTAGTATCGGTACTAGTACTATAATTAATACTACATACAGTGCGATCAATAGAGGCCTTATCCAAAGTCTCCACTGCCTTAAAAAAGATATAATTGTGGAAGAACACATTATAAAAACGTAACTGTTGTTTACCCTTTACGTGCCAAACATAATACTTTCTTCGCTTTTAGTTATTGATGTAGTAAATGATCATTCTATAAATCAGTGTCCAAGGGCAGAGTAACAGCAAATTACTTTAGTGTCTAATTTAATGAGATTAACACTTAACAGTATTTCACAATGACACAAAAATATACGAGCTTTTCTATTTTGTCAGCCAGTCGTCCAATCAACTACAAACTCACAAACTGACAGTAAGTGACGTGACTGGAGTGACAGTTGACAGTTGAAGATGTTGCCATCTATGTCAGTAGACACAATCATGGTCATTCAGCATGGAACTAGTAAGTATATGTTTGTCACTGCGGCACCAATAAAAAAAACCTAGTGAAAAATGTGCGCTCAACATACTTCTGCACTGAGCGAAACGTAATATCGGCCAAATATATGAAAGCGACAACATAACAACAATCTCAAATTAAATTCAGCGTCAAGCACAGAGTTAAAGGCCTCGAAGGGACGAAAAGTTAATCACCGAACATAGCTTTCTGCCACTTCTTACGGGGAACGAGCTAACCAACAACCTACAGAACACTACAGAAATTTGACGTTCACGCACAGGCGCATGCATTCTATTAGTACAAGCACACGAAGCAAGATCATCCACACAGAGGAGAAATTCACACAGTTAGATCACTAAGCGTGAATGTATTAATTGCTATTGTCTTAAGAGATTAAAAAAAATCTATTATATCATCAGTCTAATAAACCCAAATTAAACATTTTTAATGCATATTTAATACTCAAATGTGATATGAGATATCTTGGTTTTAAGAAAGTGCGATTCAGTTTCCTTCAAAATGGTTTAGCTCAGAGGGTCTGATCCATGCGTCTTGTTCGTGAACGGGCGCTATCAGTTGGACCCGGTTATACAGACACCTTTTTTTAAATTGTTTTTTTTTTGCTTTCACTCTGGACGCATGGATACAGTTGCTTGCCAAATCTTCTCCATAGAGATCAATGCTTTGGAATGGGAAACTACAGTGCTTTCACAGGTTATTTTGCATTGTGATTGAGACTGTAGCTTTTGATTTTGTTTATTGAGATTTAAAAGTGCCTGTTATGGTCTAATTAAAAAATTTTTTTTTGAGTTTGAGTACACCATCTCATATATTGCAAAAAAGAGAACACCTATTTGTTTATGACATAAAACGATACTGTCATATTGGGGAACTACAATACGTACTTCGAAGAGACAGGTGAGCCGAGCCATTGCGTCTCTAAAGGCTATTTACTCTAAGCCATCAAGAGTTTGAGGGTAAGTACCCGTATAGTAATCGTGAATATCGAAGTGCTTGTTCTTCCAACGTGATTAATTTTTATAGTCTTATTTATTTCGTTATTTTAGTTTTTAATTCAAAACGAAAAAGTAATCTGATGGCATCATGATCACCAAACATAAAAAGAGTTCATCATGGGATTCTAGGGTAATCACTCATCTGACTGACGTCACAAAAAGATTATGTTGCCACATTGAAAAATTTCATCGAAGAAAAAAAAAACACTTTACAGGTGTTCGGTTTTTTATCAAAATGGTTTTGGTTAAAAGTTTTTAATTTCATTAGGAAATTCCTTCTTAGTACTTAGTAAATACAGGCATTGCATATTACATCTAAAATAATACAAGCAAAACGGGGATCCACTTATTTATTCATTTACAGTTATACGCGTAACACGTATTTTGTGCATCGAACTCAAGCATTGAATTAGGCCACATAGCGATCTCTCCCTAAAATACCGCTGTTCTGGTTGTCGACGTATCAAGCTAACGTGAGTTTGTGATTTATTACTGTGTGTTTTAGCAACTTGAATTCTTATTCATTACTTGGAATATGGTTTTAAACGTAATATACGATAGATAGTGTATAAAAAGTAATATAACGTGAGTAGATAATTCGTATGTTTTCGTAAATGGGTCACCTCGCCATTCTTATGAGAAACAACTTGTTTTGTGTTTTAAAGCTGTTTGGGATGTTGTTTAGTGTGTATAGTGTTAATTAGTGTTTAAATATGGTCGATTCGTTTTTGTTTTGACGTGTTTATGTTTTCGTAGTCTTGGAAGGCGGGAGAGTGATGGTCAGAAAGCCCACTACATGGTAATGTGATGTCATCAAAAGGGGAAACAGAGGCCGACTCCGGCACCGTGTCACCGAATTTATCTGCAGTCAAAAATGAACCGGTTAGTAAGCTCATCTGTTAACTGTAACTTAGATGTAGGCTACTCAGTAGTCAGGTTTACCTAGTCTAAGAAACAAAATTGTAAGGTCGTATAAAACATGATACAGATCAGTTACTGTTTAGGGATAAGTGTCATTGATGAATTTATAATTATTAAAACAAGAATTGCTGGATCATTGTGAGAGATGGGGTTTTGATATCAATTTATGAATGTTTTGTTTTGTTGTAAAAGCTTTAAAAATAAAGATTAAAAAAAATGCATTATAAAAAAGGAGAAAGTATAGTCCAATAAAAATCATACAGAACTTGTCTGGAAAACTGGGGCAAAGTTGCAAAATTATTATTTAGCATTTGGATTTTATAATTTTATGTATTCCTATTACATTTATTATTTATAAAGGTTTATTGGCTCCTTAAAGTAATATTCATAATCAACTTCCAAGTAGGATTTCCCATAACGATTGACAGTATTGATAATGACTGATAATGATACTCAAATTATCATTAATTATCATTGCATTACATACTTAGATCATTAAACCAAATTAGCCATCCTTGCTCAAAACAAACTAAATTCCTATATTTTTTAAATTATGGGTGTATTATATTCTGTGAACATTATGTTTTCAAACTAGTCTGCGTTTTCTTAGTAGAATTGATTTCATTCAAATATTATTCAAAAGACTTGCTTTAGAAATTATATATTTAGTGCTAAATAATAATATATAAGCTTATGCTAATTGTCTGGGGCATCAATTTCAAGTTTGTCGCTATTTAACAATAAAACAGGTGTATTTAAAATGTATCTTTTTTTATTTACTTTTTTTTTTATTTGACTATGATAGCATAACAAAAGTATGTCACATGTGCCAGCCAGAAAGTGCCAGAACTTAATAATAAAAGGAACATAATACATTTTACTTTTACCATTCTTTTTCTCAGACAAAAGAAAAGTCAAAATTGTGATATTTTATTTCATGGTGCAAGGATCATTGTGATACAAACTTAAAGTTTTTAATGCAAAATGCCCTAAAAAAAAAAACTTTTTCCTTCACAGTGTGTCTTAGCACTTCCGCTGCCCAGAACACAGCTTATGGGTCCAAAATAAATTGTATAATTTGGACTGGGCAGCGAAAGTTTTAAGCCTTGTTGGATAGATAAGCATATAATATTAACTTTGCAAAAGAACATCAGTGCTGTATATTTTATCAAAACCTATCGCTTAAATACAGTTTTAGGCCACTTGTTATGAAGTGGTGACCTAAATGTTTATTACCTTTAACCATCAGCTATCTGTGCATTAACTTTCACCCAAAACTAATGACTTGCTACTTTTGGTGGTATTATGATTCAGTTGTCCCATTTTAGAGTGGTTATTGCCATTTTATCTGGTTATTTTATTTGACTTGAACTGACGCAATTTCTTTTTTTTTCTTTTTTTTTCATTTTTTTTTCCAAATTTAAAAACTACTTTTGACTAAACTGTTTTTTTTTTAGATTTATTGTTTTAAATTAATATTTTGAAATCATCTTCAGTTTTCTAAAGCAAGTAAATGAGGAAAATAGTTTAGTCTTACTAGCCCTTGGTTGTGAACTGTAGTGATCTTTAGACTTAACATTATTATATTGCATCATGTGATTTAGAACAGTATGCATTGTTGTTCACGCCTTAAATATCTTTTGATTAAAACTACAAGGTCACATTAAATTAGTTAGCAAAACTACAGATGCCATCGATTAATGTAAAAAAATATAAATAATAAAAAAAAAATTTTTTTTTTGCTTCCACCAGTTTTGCTAGGTAATTTATTATTTTGGCAGTGTTCCGAGCCGTAATGTTAAAACTAAATTAATATTTTCAGGTGGCCACTAACAGCAAAGAAACTCCAAAAAGGGGTGGTACACTGTTAAAATGTACCACATGCAATAGTTTTAGTACATTAAGTAGTCGAGCCCTAACCACCCACATGGCCCAATGTTCCCCTGACAACAACAATGTGGCAGCTGCACAAAACGCCGACCCACGACCTCACAGAAAGCTGTTTGAATGCGACGTGTGCAACATGAAGTTTTCAAATGGCGCCAACATGCGCCGACACAAAATGCGGCATACTGGAGTAAAGCCGTACGAATGTCGAGTTTGCCAAAAAAGATTCTTTAGAAAAGATCACTTGGCAGAACATTTCACAACTCACACCAAGAGCTTGCCGTATCATTGCCCAATATGCAACCGAGGATTCCAGCGCCAAATTGCCATGCGCGCGCACTTCCAGAACGAACACGTTGGACAGCACGACCTCGTTAAAACTTGCCCCTTGTGTAGTTATCGCGCTCCCACCATGAAGAGCCTCAGGGTTCACTTCTTTAACAGGTAATTCAATGTTTTTACTGTACTATTTAAACAAGCGTGACTATTTCGTGTTGCGAATCGTTCTAGGACATTACTGATTGGCTTGGTTCACAGTCGCCTTTCATGTGACTAGTTCATTTGAATTACACAATCATGTTACAATAATCAGCCTGGTATGCAGACAGCGGAATCTTCTAACTCGTGTTGTATTTTACAGACATGGCATCGATTTGGATAACCCTGGTCCAGGCAATAACTCTTCAGTATCCCTCCTTGCTGCGGGTATCGCCAACGCCGCGTACTCTGATGGTACAATGGACCCCAGTGCCATCAACGCCCTCGGCGCGTTAGGATCCAGCCTGTCAGTCTCCGTCGCAGCTACATATTCAGATAGCGGTGACAGCAATGGTGCCCGCTCCGTGGATAATGCAACACCACCCATGCACTACTTGACCCCACATGTTGAGATTTCTATGGCTGACAATAACGAGACTTTTTCTCCAGGTCAAAATCATTTAGGCAACTCAGGTAACTATAAATACTGAAACATTTTGTTTTTACATAACATAGTTGATGCTTGATTAAAATTATAAGATAGATCTATGGACAATAAGAAGCTCTTATGCAGGAGTGTGATAAATGAGGAATGGGTTAAATTAAATAAAGCACAGTTTTCTATAGAAGATTGTCAGATAATCAAGCCTTAATTAATAATATTGAGCATTCGTATAATTTTAATATGGATTACTTAAATTATTTGGTTAATATTTAATATATGCATTCCTGTTATGCTTGTTACTCAGCTAAAAAAAAAACTTAATTCGGCAGGCCGCCTTTGATGTGTTTTTTATGTAAAAAAGTTGCCTTTGTGAAGTTGTAATATGCAATAGTAGAATGAGAGCCAAATGTATGTATGTTTTACTGAGAGGTTAAGTGTGTGAGATATAGCAACATTGTATGGTTTTATACAACCTAATTTTACAACTGTACCACCTGTTTCATACTATAAGATATACTTATAACTTAAACTTTGGCACAGATAATATAATACTAACGTACAGATACTCCATCTCATACAAAGAAACGTGACCGCCATAACTTGCTCATTTCTTCGGGCTATTCGGGCTATTTTTTTTTTACTCACAACGGCGCTAGATGGTGCTTGCAGCGATAGTTTAGTTTACACAAAGAACCAATAGATGGCGATAAAACCATACTGCATACAAAATTATGGTAGCCATTTAGACATGCGAAATGTAGCTCACTGAAAAGAAAAGAGAGATACAGCTCTTTTGATCAAAAGAGCTATATCGCTCTTTTAGCTCTTTAGCTCACCGATAACTCTTTTAACTCTTCAGCTCAATTGATTTACTTGCGAGCTACAGATCAAATTGAGCCGAATTACTTTACGCAAGTCAAACGATACAACTAGCTCAGTGGCTCTTTATAATCTTTAAAGTTCTGTAGTTCATTTATCTCAGTTGCGAGCTATAGATAAAATAAGATTGTTTGGGTTGTTTTGTTTTTATTAGAAAATAAATAAATGATTGATTTTCCTTCATACTTGAACAGGCTAAGGACTGACAGTCCTTTTGTATCTAGGTAAAAAATAATATGTGAAAAGCTAACTAATTGAGAGTACAATGTAATGAATAGACGTTATCATTTAGATTAGCGTATTTAAAAATCATCATAATTATTTTACAAAGTTGTATTGAGCCGAAGAGTTGGTTAGTGAGCGACATGCGAAATCGTTCAGCTGTTCGTCGGGGAAGTTCGGACCTTGGGGCCTACTCTCTTTCTCCGAAACGTAACTTCGTTAACGAACGAAAGTCAAAAGTAGTTAGTTAGTTTCATTTCATTTCATTCATTTCGAAATTTTCGGACGTCCGAAGTTTATTTGACATTAAAATTTTCTAAACCTACTCTAATTCGCGCAAAATGATATAGAGTAGGGTTACAAACGTAACTACTTTTGACTTTCGTTCGTTAACGAAGTTACGTTTCGGAGAAAGAGAGTAGGCCCCCTGGTCGGGCCGCTGGCGGTACCGCTCGTAACTCGCAAAGCCACAGAGTATAGAGTCAATGAGCCGTTGAGCTAAAAGAACTAGTGAGTTATTCCGTGAACGACTGAGCGACTGGGAGCTAGATTGTAACTAAAGAGCTAGTTCAATTTTATCTCTCATTCGCGAGCTACCCATGTCTATAGCCGTTTGACCTTGAAGCTTACGATACTCGGCAATCGCCTACTTTGCGATAGCGCATGATTTCTTGAGCGTGGGATTATACTATCTATGGCGTGGGGTATAGGTCCATGTTTTTCGGCAGACTTAGTTATTTGTTAGGTTCGGCGTAAACGTTAACGCAAATTATGATAATTATCACGTATTTAAATCAATTAAAATTATTTATAATATCGAAATAGCTCTTGCAATGATAGGAGACACTGAGACACAGGGCAGGGAGTTATTTTTTAACAGACTCAGTTTCGTGTGTGTAATTTTTTTAATTTAAATTACAAGTTGTTACTTAACTAAGTAGGTAGTAATATTTGTATGTTGTGTTGGTACCTACCTATAAAAATAGGTAAATATACTTACCGGCTCGGATATTAGGCGCTAGATGATAGAGTGGGGATAACCTTGCGCTTTGTACTGTACAGACGCCAGTTCCCAATCCCCACTTTGTCAAATCTAATTTAGTTTGTTCGGCCGCAGTATATACAATGTACTCTGTGGCCGCAGTCAAAGGTTTAGAAATTCTACAGTTCTGGCTAGGTTGACCTGCCGACTGCTGATGTCTGTACGCTTATAGAAAAAACACTTACGAGATGTATTTAAAGAAATTTATTCTCAAAAAAGACTACAGTCATGAGAGTCGGGCAGTGCATGAGAACTTGAGATCCAAAAATTTATCTTCTGCGCATGTGAAGTTAAACAAGCGCTCAAGATCCGTGCCATTTACTTTCCATTCTAATATTATCCAACCACTTACTGGCATATTGAACTGAATGTGGGGTTGAGTTTGTCTCAGCCCCACATTCAGCGTAAAATACCTACAAGCTAATAAAATGCAAGCGTAATTTATGAGTAGGTATAGGTAGGGGTACCTTTAGATTCGAGTCGCTTAATGTACCTACTTAGCAGTTTCATTTGAATTGCGTTTTATGCTACAAGACGACATCTAACTTAGTCCAGCCCAGTCCAGACCTTGGAACCAGTTCTTTTTAACAATTATTATCCGATGGCAGTCCTTAATACAAAATTGATCACTTCAGAGTCGGTTCTTGGTAATTATTATAAAATATACAATAAATATAATAGAAATCGGATATTTTGGACGTGTCATGGTAGACGTTCTCGTGCCGCCTTCAAATGTAATTAGAGCTTGTAATGTACCTACTTATGCCGCTGGGCTAAATCGCCTGCCTTAACCCAGCGGGTTCGTTCGCCAGGCTGGCCAGGTTTTGGTGCGTAGAGGTCTATCCAAATACGAGGATGATGATGATGATGATCTTTGTTTGAAGGAAAAATTTATAAAAAAACACAATAAATTATAAATAAAAATAAATAAATATCTTGGGACAACTCACACACGGCTATCTGATCCCAAGCTAAGCAGAGCTTGTGTTATGGTAACCAGACAACTGATATATATACTTATAAAATTTATAAATACATACATATTATAGATAAATCACACCGAGACACAGAACAAACAATCATGCTCATCACACAAAGTTTGTCCTGGGTGGGAATCGAACCCACGACCTCCGGATCAGCAGTCAGGGCCACTAACCACTAGACCAACAGGCCCGTCAACAAATTAATATTTTTTTTAAATAAGTACTTTATCATTTACAATGAGTAAGTAGGACTGCCTCGTTGGTCCAGTGGTCGCAAGAGCTACTATTGAGCAGTAGGATCTAGGTGCGATTCTCGGGTGGGACAAAATACCAATACCTAACCCTATGGGAAATAAGGCGTAATGTTATGTATGTATTAACTATTAAGTTCATATATTACTTTTTCTGCTATTTTTGAAGTTGACTGAAAAATTAATAAGTTTGCCTTTGCCTTTCAGTAAAATACATAAAAAGTAGATACAGAATAGCAGACAAAGACATACAACAAGACCTTTGGGTATTTAATTGAATCTGTAGGTCCTACCTATGTAATTGATTTATCTAACAGCATCCACCTGAAGATTAATAATATCATACATAATTATGAAGAACGATGATTAAACATTTATTTTGAAGTAACCTTAATTTTGATGAAGATTGTAATGATTTTTTGCGACTTTTGGCTTCAAGGACTTTATTCCCAAAGTTGACACTTGAGACCGCAAAATTGTAAATACCTACCTATATTATTATTCTATGGCGCAGATTAGCGTTTTATTCATAGATTATAAGAAAAGTAGGTTTTGTTGTTCTATGTCCGAAATATACAGGGTGTTTGGAAGATCGATGCAAAGCCGTGAAGCAGACCTAGTATAGACTATTTAGAACCATTTGAACCTAACTTGTCTTCGGCGAAGTGTGACTATTTTTTTTAAATCAAATTTTAATGATTTTTGATGATAATCCTAAAATTTTGCAGTTATTTGCAAATAATTAGTCAGTTTGAAAGATAAATCATTTATTTTTTTAATTTATTTTATTAAAGTAATGTCTGAACAATCAAACGAAACATGATTAAGGCATCTGTGTCATGAGAATTTTTTTTTTTAGACAGTTGAAGTTAATACTTCTGTTTTTAGATTAAGAAAACAGATTTTTGACAGTTTAAAAAAAAATCACGGATCGTGCTTTTTCTGTTCAAACATTTTTAAAGACATGCCTAGTTATTAGACTTTCTTTTGAGGTATCAATTACGCAGATAGCTTACAAATTATTGAAATTAGGATCTACAAACTAAAGTGAGGGAGAAAATTAAACATTTTAAATAGGGTGATAAAACGAGACTAGTGCTTTAAAATAATAACATTTATTATTATACTTATTAAAAAATAACTTTAATTTTGGACATTCGAAATAAAATTTAGGGGAGACTCTCTAACACTGCCGACGCGTGACGCGAGCGATAAGATGGCGATAACTTTGACAATTTCAGGTAGCGCCCGCGCACCCCTAGTTACGTGAACACATTTCACAGCAAAAACGACTTTATTGGTAAGACAATAGGGTCGTGTTTCTTTAGATAGGGTCAGTAACTACCTGTTTTTTTGAAGGGACGCCAGTTTACTCAGTCGAGTAACAACTGCGCTTGTGACTAGACGTTATCTCCTTTTTCGTGACAATTCATCGTGTTCAGTTGTAGCCCTTTGCGCTCCTGCACGTGACTCTTGAACTTTTATTTTAGTTGAACTTTTAGTGCGTTACCAGCCGTTTTTGTGAGAACTGACTATGGCTACTTTCTCGAACGAGGAATATGCTGACATCGTTTTTATGTATGGCAGA
The DNA here is from genome assembly GCA_958449745.1 of Ochropleura leucogaster. Lineage (NCBI taxonomy): Eukaryota > Metazoa > Arthropoda > Insecta > Lepidoptera > Noctuidae > Ochropleura > Ochropleura leucogaster. Next base: position 13,318,862 of record OY288206.1, on the reverse strand, counting down.
GCAGACGGCAATGGATCTTTAGCACGACGGATGTACCAAGAACGCTATCCTAATCGGAGAGTACCGAACGTAAGACTGTTTTACAACACATTTCGTCGGCTTGCTGCAGATGGGATACACCGTGTGGAACCTGGAGTCAATCCAGGTAGACATGGTACTGACATCGAACAAGATATCTTAGCGGCATTTCAAGCTGATCCACATACCAGCACTAGAAAAGTAGCTCGAAATTTAAACATCTCCCATTGGAAAGTGTGGAATACAATGCACCAAAATAACAGGTATGCGTATCATGGCACGGGCGTTCAAGGTCTTGAAGAGCGAGATCCTCAGAGAAGGATACAGTTTTGTCGTTTTCTTCTTAACTCTGACATTGAAAATGCATGGTTTCTGAAGTCAATCTTGTGGACAGACGAAAGTAAATTTTCTAGGGAAGGCATAACTAATTTCCACAATCTTCATCAATGGGCTGAAAAACACAACAATCCACATTGGAAAAAGCAGAAGTCATTTCAAAGGAAATTCTCGGTCAACGTGTGGGCCGGAGTGATCGGCAGAACACTGGTTGGGCCCCATTTCTTACCGGATAATTTGAATGGCAATAGTTATTTGGAATTCTTACAAAATGATTTTCCAGAGCTTGTAGAGGAATCCGGGGCCCTAATATTCACAGGAGACCGAGAAATTATTTTCCAACAAGATGGTTGTCCAGCGCATTGGACATTGAATGTACGCGAGCACTTAAACAATTGCTTCCCTGACAGCTGGATCGGCAGAGACGGACCAATCCCTTGGCCCGCCCGGTCACCCGATCTAACGCCGCTTGACTTTTTCGTGTGGGGTCGGGCCAAGGAACTAGTTTATACAAACGTAGAGATAAATACTAAAGAAGAACTGATTGCGAGAATAAATTCAGTATTTGAAACAATGAAACTAGAGATGAAGTTGAAAATTACAACAACGGAAGTGAGAAGACGGGCCCGTGCTTGTGTTAGGAACCGCGGCGGACATTTTGAACATGAAAAATAAATGATTTGTATTAAAATTTTGTTTTAATTATTTCACCGATACATTTTAATTTTCTCCCTCACTTTAGTTTGTAGATCCTAATTTCAATAATTTGTAAGCTATCTGCGTAATTGATACCTCAAAAGAAAGTCTAATAACTAGGCATGTCTTTAAAAATGTTTGAACAGAAAAAGCACGATCCGTGATTTTTTTTTAAACTGTCAAAAATCTGTTTTCTTAATCTAAAAACCGAAGTATTAACTTCAACTGTCTAAAAAAAAAATTCTCATGACACAGATGCCTTAATCATGTTTCGTTTGATTGTTCAGACATTACTTTAATAAAATAAATTAAAAAAATAAATGATTTATCTTTCAAACTGACTAATTATTTGCAAATAACTGCAAAATTTTAGGATTATCATCAAAAATCATTAAAATTTGATTTAAAAAAAATAGTCACACTTCGCCGAAGACAAGTTAGGTTCAAATGGTTCTAAATAGTCTATACTAGGTCTGCTTCACGGCTTTGCATCGATCTTCCAAACACCCTGTATTTTGTTTTACTTAATATATTTGGATTTCATAACTATTTCATTCTATCTAAATAGGTATGGTATGTATCATTTAGGACGTGTAGTAAAACTTAAAACAACGCCATCTATTAGCACAATTAACACCAAATGAGTTACTTAACCACAACGTAGTACAAAATTTTCTCACCAGAGGCAACACCATAATATTATTTAGTAAAATCATGGAATTTGGAACTAGGAGCCCATTATTCTCGATTTTTGTGTTATGGGGATTTTTAAAAACAAGAACATACTTCTTCCAAGGTCAAATTTAAACAATTACACAAACTTCAAAAACAAATCGATACACATAACGCCATCTATTGAGGTTTTTTTGAACTATTTTTTCTTTCTTCGCAATGAGACCCCATGACTTTGGTTAGTAAATAAACAAAATCATATTTCAATACGTTATAGAATCGCGCATGAACGGCGAAGGCCCCAGCTCACCACAATCGGGAGACAGCGCAATCGCTAGCAGCTCACTATCAACTGGATTACCGACTAACATAACTCCGTCCATCACTCTGATACCCATAAAACAGGTAAGCTGAAGTTGTTCTTCCTTCCTAACAAAACAAAAATCAAAAACAGGATTAAAATCTTGAGAATTTATGTATTTATTTTCTAACGTTTCAGGAACCCAACACACAAGACGAATCGGGCAATAACGATATGCGGGAAGGCGAAACTAATGGCGGCGATAAACGAGGCGTATCCTCGAGTCTGTCATCTCTGATCAAGGTGTCACCGCTAAAAAGTTTATTAAGAGAAGATTTGCGCCGGCGCATCTCTGCTCGTGGACGCGCTCGTGGCTCTAGCGTACGTTTATGTCGAGTTCAATCACTAAGAATTAACCTTTTGAATTTGGATTAGAGAGTAGATGTTGTTCTCTCAAACATGTCTAAATGTTCCACTTCAGCGTTGTTGTTTCTGTTGCAGGCTTCTCGTGCTTCTCCGTCTGAGGGCGGCGTGATCACTTCGACGCACGGGGACGCCGCCATGCTGCCGTCTTCTCTCGTATGTACGTTTTGCTCTATAACATTCCCGGACTCCACGCTGTATTTCCTCCACAAGGGCTGCCACTGCGACTCCAACCCCTGGAAGTGCAACATCTGCGGCGAGCAGTGCTGCAACGTGTACGAGTTCAACTCCCACCTGCTGAGCAAGAGCCATCAATGACTGTTTGCTGGGGGGCCGTTCGATCACTGACTTTTGGTTTGATGATGCACTTCTCGTATGCTATGTGTGCATAGTCCGTAAGCACTTCGAAAATACTACACCTTATTCTTAACATATTTACGGTTATAGGATACAATTTATTGTTTCTCTCGTCTTGTTCTGTGTGTGTAATACATTCCTTATTTAAAGCAGGCACTGTATGTTGAAGTGCTTCGAATATGCTATATGCTGAACGTCCCCCCGAAGCTATTGTTTATTTTTAAAGTGCAAATTATGTCAAGGTATATTTAGTGGTTAAAATAGTTAATGTGCGAAGATATTTATATGGATATTTTAGTACTTAAATAAAAAGGGATATGAGATGGTTATAAAAATTTAATACGAGGTCGTGTCTAATAAATTTGAGTTATAATAAGACTTAAAATAAGCTGAAATTCAGCAGTGATTGTTATTACATACATTCCAAATTATGACGTATACATTCCATTTCGTGAGATTGACGATAATGATTCAGTCTTTGGTGGGGAATAAGAAACTACCTACTCAAATTATCTTAAAAATATTTTATATTTATTTATTTTTTGTCTTGAAGTACTTAACTGTACATTACCGTGATTTAAATAAAATCCATTTTAGAGTATTTTGGTGCGATAGTGAATTTTACAAATGTTTATTAAAATAAAACTTATGGTGAAGAGTGTACAAATTAATATATATTTTTACATTTCGCTGTTGAGAAGTTATAGAAAGGCAAAGCCTATGATAATCCGTGATGGTTTAATTATTGTGATTGTGTACAGACAGGAATTATAAATTCTACATTCCGTTTTTATTTATGTTTCCTTTTATAAAATGCATGTGATGCAAGTCCACGACTAATACTTAATGTACAAGTTAAATTATTTTGTTGTTATTATTTATTTTTTTTCTAAAATACTTACATATTTTACATTCTAGAATTATTATAAATTTCATTATGTACTTAAAAAGTCTTTCTATGTGTATTTAAAAAGCACTTTCTGTTTCGAGTTCCATTTGAGATAAAGGTAACAAATATAGTTAGTTTAAAAATGTTGTGAATTAAACAACAAATTAACGAGTGGCTATACTTAGCACATCTTGCTCAATTAAGCTCAAGCACGGAGCATGTTGAGTGTTGTACTCGCACAAAAGCATAATAAGATTAGTTCACATAAAATCTTCATAGTTTAAAATACTCCACAGAAAGTTGCAAGTGCTTTTATTGGTGCCTGTTAAGATAGATTCGTTATTTATTAAACATATAAAATATTATACAAAAAATTCAAGCAGGCAGATTGGTTAATCATTGTTGAGTTCTAAGCTCCTTATTTTATGGATTAATCAAAATAGGTAATTAATTTATTTTAAGAAAAATGCTCAACTTTGTGGTAAACGATTTTATCATCATTTTTTGTAGCAAATACTACTAAATTATCTTTTAAACTTTTACTGTTTTAAAAAAATATTTTTTCATAATCAGGATTACGATTTTAATCAATATAAATTTTAGACTATCCACACTAACGAAATTAAAGAGTTAAGCGTCGTATTTTTGTTTCGTATATTGTAGATGTTATTTTCTATGTGTAGGTACATTCCATGTACAACGTATTCGTACTTCATAACATCGGAGAATCCGTTCCATTCTTTGTTTTAACCTGAGATTTACATTCCTTTAGCAATTAAGTACTTAATATCGGTTGTGGTCTTGCCTGATAAGTTTACTAAATTGACTTAGATGGAACTGAAATTATGTTTACCAACGAAGTTTATTTTGTTTTGTTATTTCATTGGTATTAGGTTAGCAGTCGGCGCACGCGGTAGTCCGTCCGTGAGTTGCATGGACTTAGTGAGTTACCTGAAATGAGCAACACATATTTATTTATAGAGATTCTTATTTTATGCTGTTTCAATTGTTGGTTATGTAGAACTTGAATGTTTTATTATATATTTTGGTCCCGTCGCGCCGCAATTAATGTTAATACAAGTGTAGGTTAGTATATAAGAGCTATTAATATTATTAATCGGTAACCCCCGTTGGGCGCCTTTACTTAATCCGTCCATATCTAATGATAGATATTGCCTTTAATATTTAATAGAGTAATATATTTTATAGATTCTAGGTGTAATTAAGAACAGATCTTAAATATAAAATGTTTTCAGAATGCAGAGGTTTAAAGATGTAGTTATATTTATTTAACTTCTATTACATGGATGTTTGCATTGCTTAAAAATCAACGCAGAACTCGTTGAATTAATTGCAACCTCGGGTTATACGGTTCTTGTTTGATTTATTTGCAATGCATCAATAACATTGTTGATTGTTGCGGTTTGAAGTAAATATTTTATCTTCTTGTGTGGTAGTGTTACAAATTGTAAACTGTAAAGTATTGGACGTTGTTTTAGAATATTGTTGACCTAAAATTATATCATCAAGCAGTATTTTTAAATTAACATTTAGGGGACTTTTCCCTGATTGAAAATTTGTTAAAAAATTATTGATTCCTACTTTGAAACTAGAGCAGCGTGACTTACAATAACGAATAGATTTGGCTGTATTTGAAATGGACACTATAATGTACACCATATAATATGTAATAATAAATGCAGAATATTTAGTGTAGCGATCCTCACCTTAATACCAAAACACAGCTTACCAACATTATAATTTTATTTTAAGTTGTTATATATGTAATATAAGATAGAGAAATTAACATGGTTGAAAGCAATTAGTAACTATAAGCAGATTGAATTTGTCGTTGATATTTTTCTGTTACTTTATGATATCAATATTAAGAGAAATAATATCAAACTACTATTATAACATTAGGGTTACTACTTACGAGGAACCAGTTTGGAATCATGAGTGATAGTTACTATATCAAATTGTAGCAGATTGTGCCTTAGATCAATAGTTTAATATTGATTATATTATCATTATATATTAATACGAAAATTTATTTAGAAGTGTGCATTTTAAAATTGTCACATTTTAAACTTATACAGGGTGTAAACTGACCCCTCACGAAGCCCTCAACTATGGATTCAGTACATCAAACTAAATAACTATATGCCACTCTTTTTGCTGGTGATTTTTTTTTAATGAAAAACCTTTTATGTGTTGAACTCAATGTTACGCACTCAAAATGTGCTGATGGATGCGATGAATATTATGGGATGTATTTAAAGTTTTAACAATAAAAACGAAGATAAAAAACATAACGTGTCAAAAAGTTGAAACTTTGTCCCCCAATATCTCCTTAAGTAACTAAAAGTTCCCAAGTTTAATTTAGAACAAAAAAAAATTGCAATAGTGGGAAATACAAGTGCCTTTCGGATTCGTTAAGGGTACTTTTACACTCTTTATATTATACACCTATTAGAATCTGGTAAATCAAATCGAATGTTATTTATTTATGTATAGAAGAATACATAATTATATACAATGTGGCTGTTATGCTTGTTTTCATAGAAAAGTTTATTTGCAGTTGATTTAAAAATTGCTCTGGTCGTTTTTATGTGACGATTAAGGGTTATAAACAAATGGTACTTACTACCGAATATGTAGTTCTATTTATTTACTTTATAATAATTTGGTAAAGGGTCTAATGAAATATTAATAAACTATGACATACAAAATGAGATTTTATTTTCGTAATGTTAGTAATCCCTTTGAACTGTTGTCCTTAATTTTAATTCTCCGTGCTAGAACTGCTTCACTACACTATGCAATGCATGAAAATAAAAATTAAATAATAAATTCCAGTAATTGTTATGGGTTATTAGTTATTATAAGTGGACAAAAGGAAACCTATTAATTGCGAGGTGGGTTGCCAATGTTTTTAAGCTCGTTACACTCGGTTTTGAATCGATGTTTGATTCCATTGATGGGCTTTTATATTTAAGTAATTCCACTAAGTTACTAAATGTGTGAATTGACAAACTTATACGAGGTGGTCTGCAAATAATTTCGAGGTATTTTCATGGAACTTAAACTAAGACTGAAAAGTAGAACAAAAATCTAAAAAAAACCATATAACATCACGCTATATCTTAAAATTACGCTGAAGAGCTGAGCAGCAGTTGAAACAAATATAAAGGCTTTAAATCATGCGCCTCTTTGATGTAAAACAAAAATCGCTGCCGGAATCGGAATTAAAACAGTTGTTAATTTCGAAAAAATGAAAGCCTACTTGTGATAAATGAGAAAAAAACGCGTGTGAAATACATTGCATGTTGAACCCAATCGTAGTGCACTAAGACCCAGTTTTCGAGGAAATCTATCGAAAAGGTTTATGCATGTTATTCTGTGTGTGGATGATATGCATAAATCTTTTAGAAGAAAAATACGAAGGTATTATAGGAAGTAACTGATACACTACTCAAGCAATCACTGCGGGAGTTTACCCAATCGAAACAAAATAATTTTGAAAATTGGCCCAAAATTGACGGAGAAATCGTAACAAACACAAAAAGATACAGTCGCATTGAGAACCTCCTTTTTTTGAAGTCGTTTAAAAAGGTGAACCTAGGAAATAAATCTGCCTGCGCAAAATTGGTTGGTATATACCTACCTACCACACTATCACCCGAATTTACATTATATTACAGTAAATTATTTGAATGGTTAGAACACATAAGACCGCAAGGTCTTGAGCCAAATTCTTACAATAAGGATGATAAATGTGGGAAGGTAGGTAATTTACATCCGAATATGTAAGAAAGTATGGGGTTCACCGACTCCAGTCAATACCGGAGGTTTAGCCGGGAGATAGTCGTTACAACGATTGTAACTATAGCTAGCCATCAATCTGTGTGAAAGCCATACATAGGTCGATCTAGCTAACAACATTTAATTTGGTATTTTAAATATGGTTCTATTTGGGCCCTCCTAACCTAACGCAGCTTTTTGAACCTAATAAGTAACACAATAACAACTAACTGGACCTATGCCGTATGAGGCACTACAGGTGTTAATTCAGAGTATTAAAAATAACAAGAAGAATTAAAAATTATAAATATAATGAATAGGGCCTAGAGTAGTTTTTTCATTTTGCAGGCAGTACGATTTCCTGCCGCTGCCGTATAGCAAAAATGTCAGCCATGTCATGTCAATCTGTCAAAAAATGAACTATTGAAATGTCAAGACAAAGTTTTGTTGACAAAAAGTTAACTTTTTCCAATATATCTAAAAACTTTGAGTAACAACCATAAAAGTTATTAAATAATTTATTACGTATTTTAAGCGCGCATATCTAAGTACCGACGGTGTAATGGGAAAAGCAACAGAAGTTGATGGCGACAATAACCCGACGTCGCCAGAATCTGATCCAACAAAGTTACTGGAAGCTGCTTTGCAGCAGATGGATGGCATTATAGCCGGTGAGTAAAATTGGCTTTAACTGATTAAGAATTATCTGTACGTGGAACATCCTCATCTCTTATCTAATAGGTCTCAATGGTAAGTAACATTCACTTTGAAAACTTCATGGCTCAATGATTATTGGGGTCCCTATTACTTAATTAACTTCAGCATGGCTGAAATCATATTAGGACTAACAGCGGGATATTGTGAAATCAATTGTACTATCTTTTTTAGTTGTTGGAAACTATAACCTCAGAAAAGTTACCTACTCATGATAACTTTCTTATTTTGTTTTTTCAACTTTATTTAGACACACATCTATTTACTGTGTTTGTGCTTGATTATTTTTAAAATCTTATGTTAATTTTTTACATTTCCTTCGTTTAGATAGTAGCATAATAGCCCTGAATGTTCCCACTGTTGGGACACTGGACTCCTCTCTATGAGAGAAAATGTGCTTATATGCATTTATGATGTTGGCCAGGTGCTGATTAGTAGCTTCAAAATGTTTGCTTCCTCATTTTGTGTTATAAAATAAATTCAATTACTTACTTAAATAAATTGCAATTATTTGATTGTAAATAATTTGGACTTTTCAATAACTATTTTGATTTAATAGGTTCTTGTTCATCTCCATAAAGATCTATGTTTTGGAACAATGACTATATTCAACTTACCTAAATGAGTAACTCTTTGACAATTCAAAAGTAAGTGTAAAGGCTTTGAGGAGGTTTTAAATAGTCATAATCAAAAAGTTTAGAAGAAGGCATGCTATTACACCTCAAATAAATTTGGATAAAGGTAGGAGAATGATGATGATGTTGTTTTATCAAATTCCCAATTTTTTTATTTTAATTTGCCTAAAATTTTGTAAACCACATATTCATAGACAAAACCCGCATCTGTCAACAACAATCAACACCTTTTTTTATTGTGTATGTAGTTCTGTCTAAGAGAGTTGAAACTATAGAACTGTCTTGTGTGCCTCTATCATAGACACAGCAAAATGTCCATTTGTTTTGGCATACTACCATGACATTGAATTAAAGATAACTAGTAACCTGCCCTGGCTATGCATAGCTGCAATGTAGATACTAGTATTCTAATAGAATACATATAAACTTTCCTCTTGAATCACTTTATCTATTAAAATAAAACTGCATCAAAATACAATGTGTAGTTTTAAAGATCTAAGTATACATATGAACAGACAGACAGCGGGAAGCGGCTTTGTTTAATACTATGTAGTGAATTGCCAGTTTTATACTATTAATACTGAATAGCTGAAGTGATACAATCTGTATGATTGGTTAAGGTTTTATAATATTGAAAAGGTTAGTTAATATTGAGGTTGAGCAGTATTGAAAAAAAACCATCTTTGAATTACGAGAATATTTACTGCAATATGTTTTTAAATTTATAATTGGCATTCGAAATTTATTATTCATTGTCATGTAAAACATTAAAGAAATATTATGCCTTCTTTGAAAGTTCATTAAGTTAACTTTTCCATTCAATATCTTGTGTATTAAATAAAAGCATTGCACACTGCTGGGGTGGATAAATAATTACATTCATTTTACTAAACATGTTCTTCATGGACAGAGTAAAATTATTTTGTTCTTCGTAATCTGTTATAATTACGCCGCTTCGCGACACGTTAATATGCGTATTTCATCGATTAGTATAGGCTTTTAATTATTTCTTGAGTATCTAACCCTGTATGCTCCATTTAAGTAAGTGCTTTGAACATACGGCCGTTACGGTTAGATAGTTTATTCGTATCTCGTTTATATGTTTTTATATCACAGAAACAGAAGTCCTTTACATCGCGTTCTTAAAATTACTAACCTACTTATAAAATACGTAAGAAGTATATTAGGACTGATCTTCGAGTGTAACAGGCGAATTGTAGGCTTTACAGGAAATAGGGGTTTTCGTGGGAGAGGGTGCAAACTGTTGAGCAGAGGGTGGCGTGGCGCCAGTCCGCCGCCCGCACGCAGCCTCCGCGGACGTTCCGTCGTCCTTGCGAATATTCTGCACGCGTCAAATTGCCTTCGCTATTGTTAACAAGTAAACACTTATTTACTTCTTTTACGTTGCATTAAAAAAAATATCATCACATACCGTGACTTAAAAACAAACCCAATAATATTTTAAAGCTTAGTCGGTTAATTGGAATGTTATATTTTGTATACGTTATAATGTATCGAGAGTCGCGGTTATTTCACGCTTTGAAAGAGCAATGGGTTAGGCAGAATGACAGGTTATTTAGCATCCGCTTCTAGGCAACTGTTAATTAAACTAAGTTCAGTACGATCTTTTCTTTATTTCATTGAAGTGATTAATTTAAATGTTGACTTAACAATTTAGTGCGTTTTGCCTTACAAGTATACAAAATTACTAGGAACATGAACACAAATAAAAATACAAAAATATGTTTTCTTGAAAATCTTGTTGAATAAATATAATGACAATTCAAAATGAGCTTACGTTACCCTAGTTTCCACAATTGAAACCGCGATCCTTTTGTTAAGGCTGATCAATCTTGGATTAAATTCCATCTGTATTGAGTACTGTGCGTACAATTTGGTTTCGATCTGTTGTAATGTAAGCGCATATTATGGAGTAGGGAACCATTGTAATATTTAAACCGTTGCACTTATTTCAAAATTCTAGCTAGTCATTCTTCCTAGGAATATTCTTCTGGTATAATGAACACAAACAAGAGAATTTAATCTCAGTTGGATAGCGTCAAGATTAAATTTTCAGGCGTTTTTCTTATCTCTGGCATCCTCATTTCACAAATATTTGCTGCGAAGCTTTTGTGTTGTTCCTCTTCTTGTTTTTTTTTCATATTTTAAAATCTTGTCACCTTTTCTTTGAAATTCATATTCCTCTAAAATGAACGTACCATATTTTTGAAATACTTATAATTTTAATAATAACGATGTAATAATCGTAACTAAGACAAATGTTGTTTAAGGTAAATAAAGTGGCGAAACTTCACAGTATTGATAATCTTATGACGATGGAATAAATTAGCAAAGCAATATTTTTTTCTATAAGGGATCAGATCAGACACTCACGTTTTTATATAAAAAAAAAACTGCTTTTTCCTCGGTCTTTTTAGAAGACTTCTTACGGAATCCATTTATTTAGGGGTATACAGATAAACGTTTATCTTGTCAGTCACGCGCGACAAGACATCACCAGTCACCACCCATTGCTTCTATGTATCCAATAGGGTAGCACAGTAGCACTAATGACGGTGCCAGACCTACGTCTAGTTCAATTTTCTGTTTAACAAATGGTGCGCCGTATTCCTTGCGTTCACTAGTTCTATTTATTTTTATTCTTTGACATAGGAAAGTTTCGTAATTACTACCCTCTCTGTGGGTTCTTTTCTACCATTTTCCGTGTGTTCAACAGGTTACATTCGTATTTTTTCGCTCAGCGTTTTCATCAACGCTCGTAAATCCTACCCTTCATCTCCCAGTGCCCACTAAGTCCGAATGGATGCGGCTTATCTCTGTATACGCCTTTATAGACAAAAAAGCTCTTCATAATAGTTTGTCAAGCCTCCTTGCGTTAGACTATGTTAGAATCAATGAAGACTTGCGAAATAAAGTTATGAAAAAAACTTTCGCAATAATATAAGCCTCCATTCTATTAATTGTGCCAATTTTTTATACATACACATTTTTCGAGCTTCCCGCTAAGCCCTAAGCCGGTCGTTAACAATATTTCTCATTCTGAAAAAATATTAAAAGACTTGAAACGCTACTATTCTGTTTAAAATAACATTCTTGTCATATCCCACTTAAGTTGACTTAAGAGTTCAATAAGAAAACATGTTAAAATTGCAGTGTACGAGTCAAACGTAAAAATTGCCTTCGAGTGAAGCCGAAGCGGGTAACCGGGGAAATTTATACGTTCGTAATAAAATGTTTTTCTTCGCTGAACCGGATGAAGGCTTCCGTTATTCTTTTTTGTGATTCTGTTATTAGTTTTGTGTGTGTAAGTTTCCCCACCATATTAAGTAGATACAGAATGATGAGTCCGTCAGTCATGGAAAATGAAGTGCTTTGTGATGTCCGGAAAAGCTAAAGCGTAACTGACTTTAAAAAAAGTGGTATAAAACAGTGATAAGTTGAAAATGAGTGTTTGATGTGATTGCAATGCCGGGGTGTTGGCATTTACCCGAACACGTGACCAGGTGGTGGCTGCTGGACGTCTGTACGCAGCGTTTGTTCGGCGATGCAGATGCCACGGATTCCCAGATACCGCAACGTATGCAAATTTTACATACCTATCTAGTTTAGCTACATATTTCCTCGCCTCCCCAAAACCACAACAACAATATTCTCTAAACTCGTGAATGCGGGGTCACATGTGTGCATGTGCTAATTACGTGTCCGGTTATTTAATACTGAATATAAAAGAGCTGCTCATATTATATGCGGTAGCATAGTACGGTATGAAGATATCGCGTCGTTCCTACTATTATAACGAAGGGTAAAATGATGAAGAATTTTTTTTTTGCTCGAAGCAAAAGCCCCATTGTTCCTAGGCGGATGCAATTCACTCGGTCCCCGCGCAATTTGCGCGAGTGGAGTAATTTCGAAGAGATTTGTGTCGTGGCGCTTAATGCTGGCTGTACGGCGGTTAATGAATGGAGATTTATAAGACTTTATTTTAGGTTTTCTTATCTTGGCATTCTAAATCTATCTCAAACAAATGTCCAAATCAAATTATATCAATACTACCCGCACCGTGACGAACAAAAAACCAACAGACCTGTGTAAAATAAACGATAAAGGCGTCAGAGACTTTTTACTGATTAACTTTGTTAATCAAGAAAAGTAGATAGAGGTTGTAGGATTTTTAATCAAGAGGAGTAGAGAGCTCATTTTGTAATAAATAGCCTTAAGTACAAATAATTTTCCTGGCTGTTTAACACATGGAAGTGTACAGTGGGTTATGGAACTGTGCGAACCAACATTTTGTTGACAATGCTACGCAGACAGCACATATAGGTAGACGAGCCAGTGGTATTGTAGCCACAATTACGAGCATCGGGCTGCCAATAAGGATTTCCTAAAGCATTAACGCCACTGGGGTAATCCAGGTCAGGAACCAAACCGATGCGACCACACGGGTCGCCGGCTTACCAGACCGGTGCGGTTTAGCTGGTAGAGGTTCACTGTAAAATGAATTCCTAATATGAATTCACACCATCTGATGAATTTATATAATTAGATGAATTCATATGATTTGACCGCAATGGACCATTGCAATAGAAAACTCATCTATAAGTTAGAGCTTTGAAACAATATATTCCCTGACCCGCATGAAAAAAAAAACTAACAAATCCTAACTCCGCATTACTGTGAATGCAAAAGTTTGTTAATTCTCTCTCGCCGGTTTGTTAACTCTACATGAAAACTTGGCATATGTGGTAGAGGTCGCGTGTTTATCAGGAGCGGCGAGTTAATAATAAATACTTGAAGGTGATATTGTACATGATTGCAAAAAAACAATACATACATAATAATAATGCGCAATGAAGCTCGTCGATCTATCGAATGTCAGTGTACCTTTCTGTAATATAAAACCTGATATTGATACAGTACCGAAGGTAGTTATAGCTAGCTTAGTTGACGCTGTGTCATTGATCAGTCAACAGTTCCCAATACTCGATTAAAATACAAAAATCTGGCACCTGACGTGGTCAGTGCCTGCATGTGGAAGTGTTCAAGACTTCTAAACCCGGTGTCTAGACTAACAACTCGTATTACAAAGGCTGGTCAGGGAATGTGCGCGAGCCTCACCGTCGCGGCCGGCCCGTCCGGGCGAACGGGAGTCGGCGCACGCTACAAGCCAGCCGGTTTAACAGCGTTAAACTATACCGTGAAATGCGTGTCGTTTTCTTACTAAACAGATGCGACTGCATTGTGCAGCGATCAATGCCTAGTAAGTATCGACACAGCAGAAGACATACACTTCCATTAGGATAAATTCGCTCTTTCTCCATATAGAAAACGCTGTGAAAAAGTTAATAGCGCGATGTAGACCTTTTAGTTAATTTCCAATGTTCGAATACACTGAAGCTAACAAACTTTTTATCATGTGTTCATACTACTATTTTGGTGCATATTTCAGTAGAAAACCCGGAAAGTTTTGTTTGTAATACTTTAAAAAACGCGTTTTTTTCGTCTGCGTATTGTGAGATGTAAAGTAACGCCATCTATTGCGCAGCTTTAGCGCCAAGTAAAGCCTTTTCGGTTCAAAATAAGTTGGTACTTTGTCTGTATAGCCTCTCTCGGGTCTTCATTGTTTCTCATATTTGTTTGTATGTCGGTGTGAACCGATAGTAAGATAAGTTTGAAAAGTGGAAATGCACTTGATAACTTGCTCGCTGCTTGAATACTTAAAGAGTGCATAGTTACATCATAATTATAAAGCAGTGATGTCATCGCCCTCGTCTTCATTCTTAATCGTTTACAATACGAACAATTTCGTTTAGAAAAACAGAAATACAATGGATGTTTAGATTATTGATGATGTTATCGATAAATATACTATCCAAAACACTGACCACTTTTCAATTTTATTACTCAAAGATGAGTAAAAAGTGGCAGGCTCCAATGTCTTCGGAAATACATATTCCAAGCTAGTGAGTTAGTGAGGATGTATGGAACAAAGCTGGATTAACACATAGGATTTTTTTATCTCGGTAGTTCGATCCCATGAGAAAATTACCAAACTATGCGGGCGATGCCGCGGGCATAGGCAGCGCACTGAGGGTTCCAAGACATAAACAGCCATATCTTTGACTGCGTGGACTTAGAGGGTTCATTTTTTCATAGCACAAAGGGACCACAGATTTGAGTATAAGGTAGTGATATAAGGGGTTAATTTCAAGTTTTTACCTCAACCCCATTCCCTAGATAAATGGTCTTGACAGACAAACAGACAGACGGACAACAAGGTGATACAATAAGGGTTCCGTTTTGTCTATTGAGGTACGGAAACCTAAAAACACCCTGTATACGAAAAGTCTTCCATATTTTTAATTTAATAAACAACTGTTTAATGTTCCAGAGGCAGGCGGTACGGGTGGTTCTGTGACGACGGGGCCTGGTCGAGCGGCTCGCGCACGAGCCCTGGAGCTGGCGCAGCAGCTGGCTAGCTCACTCCAGCACGCTGTACCTCCGCCCCCACGACCTGACTTCACGACGGCCAGTGCCATACTGCGGTGGCTTCAACAGAACAACAACTCCGTCGCCCTTGTAAGTACCAATAGTAGCGTCGTACTATTTTCTTTGTTCTACCGATAAGAAGTTACTTCCTTACCTTTGTTTACTTTTGAATTTCTCCTCAGTTGTTACGGTGTAGGCGTGATGTTATCTATAGAAAATGAAGGTTGTGATATTATATCACAGTAATTAGAATGCGAGAAGTTTGGTAACGAATTTCTCGCAACGTTGGTGGAAGTGACAAGGTTTCGGTCTTACTCCCGTCTAATTAGATACGATTCATCGTGTCAAAAAAGTATGTGTGAAATTGAATGAAATTCACCTTTAATTTTATATTATACAACATCCTAGGGACTTAATTTGGTGTTCTATTAGGTACACACGACGGCACATCAACCTACACAAAACCATTTTAACTTGATCTCTCTACTATGGTGTGCGATCCGTGTGCGAGGTTATGGTGCTATTAGCTATTACATACTTTAATAATAATGTATTTAAAAAAATATATTTATTAGCATGGCTATATAAATACACAAAAATATAAGTTCTAAATAAAAGATAAGGCAAATTATGAGTTAGAAGTCAGAGACCGCTGTCTCCCAAGCTAGGTAAAAAACCTGTCTTGGGAGCCAGTTTTTCTACAATTTCAGTGTACTACGCGTGCTTTGACCAAGTGAAGTTTTTTTTTAATTTGTTTCTTAAACGATTAGTATTTGGTATCTGGACTTGTTAGAAGCCCCAAATCTTCTAGACATCTTTAAGTCAGATTCAGAAACGGAATTCAATTCAGCTCGTAGATAAGCTTCTCCCTCGGCAAACAACGTGAACGGAAACGTATCAGCTTCTACATTGTGTATGCTCAACAATTCTGCAAGAACCTTATTATTTTCAGAAAACGGCTACTGGAATAACGTCTGCAATTTATAACGTTTAAACTCAGTAGGAAACTGAAACGATGAAATATTAAAACTAAACATCGAGAAGACTTCAGACATTTATCTGTATGATTTTTAAATCTTTGTCAGCCACTTGTAAAACAATACCTGTAATGTAAAATAATTTGCAATACATGCTGATGTCCCCAACTTCTCCTGGGTGTAGTTTCTTAATTGTTTCACAGAGTAAAAAGTATTATATTATGTGTTAATCTAGGTTAAAAACTATCTGTGTGCCTAACAGTATCCGTTCCGTAGTTGTTTTTGAAAAAGTAACACACATCCTAATACATTTATATATACGACTAGTTGTGCCCGGCGGTTACACCCGCTACTCAGTAACTAGCGAAGTTCTAGTCATAGTGTGTTAAATAAACAAACAATCACAAATGTCGGGGCTTACTATTGGCAAAAGAATTTTCGAAATCGATTCAGTAGATCTAGAGATTAGCAAACTTCACCTCTTTTTAATATATGTATATATAGTATAAATGTAGATGGATGTATTCGGGATCAAAACCGAAATCTTGCCTATTAAATCCTACTAGTCCGTAAATTGGCAATCAGTCCATTTACTATGGGATGTGTTGTCGGATTAAGTGGTATGCAGAATCAGTTTCCCTCCGGGATTGACTCTTTGTATTCCGTAGTTCATTGTAGGCTATTGAGGTTGAGGATTTGCGTCCCTCTAGGTTATTCAGTGACTCAGGAATACTGAAGTAAGTGAGGAGCTTCCTTCATCTTTCATAACTATTTTTCGGTGTCAATCCTTCTTGATTTTAGAGAATGACTGAGAATGGACTTCTAAGTTAGCCTAGGCTATTCGTTAATGTGTCGAGCCTTCAGCTCTTAGGACCTAATATTTTTTGCTAGTTGTTTACTATAAGAATGTAAAATGAGAAAATACACAATCACAGTATTTCATATAAACAACGTCCTAGATATATACATGACTGTTTCAAAATTGCTATTCGCATAACTAAAGAGACGCAGGTCGCATACTAAGTTCAACTCTCTTTGATCCGGGCCGGGATCCTGACTCAGTGCACATTTTGCCCCTTTTACGAAATATTTTTTGTTGCCTG
This sequence comes from Ochropleura leucogaster, assembly GCA_958449745.1. Taxonomy (NCBI): domain Eukaryota; kingdom Metazoa; phylum Arthropoda; class Insecta; order Lepidoptera; family Noctuidae; genus Ochropleura; species Ochropleura leucogaster. Next base: position 13,301,427 of record OY288206.1, on the reverse strand, counting down.
TAATGTCCCGAATATCGGACAAAGGCCACTTCTCTAGCAGAGGGGAAGGAATGAGCTTGATCGCCACGCCTGCTCAATGCGGGTTGGCGATTTTAAACCGAAGTCTTTAAGGGTTTTCAAGAGTATAATAACATATTTACCTTTACTCAGCTGTAGATTATGCTTGATGTCGAGTCAGTTGTTGACCATTGCTCCTTAAATAATGTAATAGCGTTCCAAATCAAGGACAACGAACAGTTTTTAAAATTCTGCGTGCTCAGCGTTTCGATCCGGTGCTCGCTCGAACAAGTCTTGGTTTCGCTTACGTTTAAAACTCCAACGCTTATAAAAGCCTTTGGAAGCTGTGTGCGGAAGGGAACTAATTGCACACCCATGGTACGTTTGCTTGCTGACGTGAAAACGTTCGCAACAAGCGTACATATAGCACGTGCTACCTCGCTCCCGACTCTGTCTTTACATTTTCAGGCACGTCATTAAACTAATGCCGTCACAAGCGAAGCTACTCAAGCGAGTTAACAAAATTTAGGGAAACAGTTTGTTTGTCAATCGTTTTTCGTCCTAAACAAACATTTGGTATTGAAAGCTCTAAATATGGGAAATTTGCATGCTTATAACGAAACGTTGAATATTCAATGCACTGTCGGAATGCTGACGGTATACGCGCTAACTTTGTTACCTGTCGCCGGAACACCTCTCAAGTGGAAGTTGGAGCTGAAGTTAACCACCGATCCAATTAATCCGATTTTCAATTATGTGTACACGGGATCCTACAGTGTGCACTAAAATTGATTTTCCTCTACAATTAAATTAGCAAGCTTCTGTGACTGTAACCAACGCGTAATATAGCCCGCGCCCCCACTTCTCAAGCTCTTTGTTCCTTTTAATTGAATTGTGAATTCTAATGAAAATTTTCAGGAGTATGCTTTTAGTATACTCTAAAGTAAGTCGAAGCTCGAGTTTTCTGCAGAAATGTGAAAAATCTCTTCCTGTCTCATAAATAGAAACAAAGTAAAATAAAAATCAAGCTTGGTATGTTTTTTTACGGCAGCGTCAGTTATCGTTACTTGCATGAATTATTCATACGATCGCTTACAAACTCCTAAGTGGTCTCGCCAAGAAGTCTATTTGCGTGAGATCTTATACTTGCTTAGCCGCCAGATGTTCCTTTTTTGAAGTGAAATGTGACTGAAAGGATCAGTATTTTTCCTGTAAAAGTTTATACTCTTGATATTTTCGCAAAACCATTAGCATGACGTAAAGGCATAATACTGAACAAAAGCGTCTTCAAGATAAATTAAATACGGTTCAGAATTATCCGAAAGCCTTATAAAAGAAGCTTACTAACTCATACAACTTCATGAATTAATGGAAGTTGAAGACTAAATGCTTGTTTGTAAAAGTTTTGTTATAGCTAACGGCTACGCAATCGCTGGCTTTCATCCTGGCGATTCTCCTTTGTTATTTAAACTTTTACACATCATCACATCTTTGTGTCCCGAAGGGTTCAAATTCAGGTTCGGCAAAGCTGTACCTGTAGAAAACCCACATTTACCCACTCATGTAATAGGGGTGTAATAGAGACTGTCCTTTGACATAACTGACATACAACGCTTTTAAGTTTATATACGAGTATTTGGTATTTTTGGGAAAAATTCAACTAAAAGCTCCCAGGATAAAGGTGTCCTTATCTTGCATATCTTGAATTTTTGATAGTTTTCCGGATAAAGTGTCAGACATCTAGTTTTAGCCGACTTTATAAAAGGAGGAGGTTCTCAATTCGAGTGTATTTAAAAAAAAATGGATAAATGAGATTTCACAATAAAAAAATGTCTGATTTTTCTGGTTCTTGTCCTGAAGGTATTTCTCGCAACCGATTACCAAAACAATTGTACTGCTATCGATTCCATATCAGCGTGTCGCACCCTTACAACGGGCTGTCCTGTCGCCACAGCTTGTCGGTAGCTGTCTGTCTGTGACTACCCAAGTGGCTTTCAGCTCAATGAACACGCCGTGACGCAGGCCTCGTTATTACGTGACGGATCGCACAGGTTAACACTCTGTTTTGGATCGATTACGATCGTGGTTATGTGGTTTATCTACAGCGTTCCACCTACAAATTGTTTTGGCAAATGCTGATTGATGTGGTTTTCTTTATAATATGTTTATACTCAATAACTTTATGGCTTTACCATATGTGCTTAGGTGGTAGTTTATAATTGATATCATTATGGACGCTGTAGGGTACAGCAAAAGTATATACTTATATACTTTTGCTGTACCCTATGACGGGCCTCTTGGTCTAGTGGTTAGTGGCCCTGACTGCTGAGCCGGAGGTCGTGGGTTCGATTCCCACCCAGGACAAACTTTGTGTGGTGAGCATGATTGTTTGTTCTGTGTCTGGATGTGATTTATCTATAATATGTATGTATTTATAAATTATATAAGTATGTATATCAGTTGTCTGATTACCACAACACAAGCTCTGCTTAGCTTGGGATCAGATAGCCGTGTGTGAGTTGTCCCAAGATATTTAAAAAAAAAAAAAAAAAAAAAAAAAATATGTATATAATTTCACCTGTAACTAATTATGAAAAAAAATCTTGTTACTTATCTAAAATTGACCTTTTCGGTTTCCGAATGAGCTGAAATTTTGCATATATGTTTTTTTTGGTAGGGAATAAATGACTAGTTAGGTCATTATAAATCTAATATGGCGGACTCCTAATGATGGCGGACTAGTCATTTTGTTTGTATTTCACATGATACGAGAAAGTGTGGATAATGGAAATACATAAGTAAGCATAAAAGGTACTAACGTGCTATGTGACTGTGAAAGTATCGGTATTCGATTTTAAAACCATGATGAATCTAATATATAAAATTCTCGTGTCACAGTTTTCGTTCCCATACTCCTCCGAAACGCCTGGACCGATTTAAACGAAATTTTGTGTACATATCAGGTAGGTCTGAGAATCGGCCAACATCTATTTTTCACACCCCTAAGTGAGCAGCGGGTGAAACCGCTGGGCACAGCTAGTACTACTGTAAAATTACCGTTCAAGTTCGTAGAGCGGAGACAGACAAAACGATGACTTTGTCAGATTCATTTGTAATTTTTTCATATTTTTTTACTAGCCCTCTTTTTAATTAAACCTTTCCTGATTCTTTTTCGGTTCCTGTTTTTTTATTATAATACCATCCTACCCCAATTTTTTTATCACACCAAACGAAACACATTATTTTCACACAGTCTCCTTCAGTTATCAATCAACCGATACAATTTTACCGCTGTTGTGAGAAAATAGATCGTTCTTCCATTTTTTCAACACTTGTTACTAAATGGGTATACTTACACAATACGTAGGTATATTCCTCCAAATTTGTAAAACAAACTGTATCTGCCTTCCGGAAATGTACAAAATTTCATTTTCATGTAAATGAACCTACAGGCTTATTATTTCCAGTCAAATTATTCCAATGATTCGATATTCGAAAATGAACACTCGGCTACGAGGTGACACGTATGCTATGAAAGCGCTGTTTACTGACCAGCATTGAACCTCGTGGATGAATGGATCTCATAAGCCGTGTGCACCACTTAGGCATTCATTGCCGGCTTCCTCCCTCACAGCATACGGGGTAACTAACCTCGCTTGTACGTTGCATGCACTGTTAATACTATAGTATATTATAAAACAGTTGGAAAGCCTCGAATAGTTCGCGTATAAGTTTGTGGAAACCGAATACCAATATGGAGCTTATCTGGGCTTCCCATCGAACTATTAGCACAATCGATTTTAATCTAGTATGTTGTATTCACAAAGGGAATGTTTTAATGATATCCGACAAGAGTATGCTTTGGGGAACTAGTTAGGTACTTTACTAGTTCCTAAGTTGCGGTGATACTGTCGAAGTAAGTATAAATAGTTTTGATAACGTTTAAAGTTCTCATCCGATTAGACAACATAAACTTAAAGATATTGAGTCGAAGCTAGTCAATGATATTTATTTACTTTAAAACAACTATATCCAACTTATTTTTCTAGAAATATTCTGTTCAATAGACATGCGAATGTAAAAATCGCGACAAAATATGCATGCTGTTAAAAAAGCTTTTAACTAAAACATGCTCTGTTCGGCAGAGACATTTGGCACACAACTGTTTTGTATGCAGATTTTAGAAATTCACATTCATATGAAAAAAACACATGAAAAATCCAAAAAAAAAAATTTACAATAGCCGCAATTTTGCACCTTTTTGCTTGCTTTGTGTAAGTTAAGTAAAGAGATTATAGTGATCAAATTACTTCCTTGTGACAGCAAACGCGTTGTTCTGGCTTTGGCTGTTTGTGTTTTTGCGAGTTTAAATGTTTGTAAACACACATACCATTTTTTTAAGCGGAGCAAAAACTTACGTAACGCCTTTCTTGAGCGTTTTAACAGCTAAGTAACCCGACCGCTTAAATTTACTTCAGTCGCTAAAGTTTTACATTTAAATTTCGGTGGCGAGGTTTAACTACAATTAAGAAGAACTATGTATGTTATTTTGAGAATATAAAATTCTATAAACAATATTTTTGGCTTCGGTATCGTTTGTTTTAAAAACAATACTTGCAGCGTGATCTACGCTGCAAGTATTGTTTTTAAAATAATATGTATTAAATAATATGTATGTATCCTTAATAATATTATAAAAGCGAAAGTGAGTTTGTTTGTTTGTTACCTCTTCACGCTTTAATGACTAAACCGATTTTGATGAATTTTGGTACCGAGATAGTTGGGAATCAAGAGACGGACATAGGCTAATATTTTTTTGAAAAAAGTGGGATGCGAGGGAGAAAGAGAGAAGAAAGGGGAAAACTTAGCGTTGCTAATACAAATCAATAAGGCGCAAGGGGAACTGTGTTACCCCGAATTTAACGCGAGCGAAGCCGCGGGCTAGTGCATAAATATATTAAAGCTAGTGCATAAATATATTAAATGTAGAATTATAACTGTGTTACGATTTTATTATCTAACTAGCTTTTGCCCGCGGCTTCGCTCGCGTTAAAGTTGGGGTAACACAGTTCTCCTTGCGCCTTATTGATTTGTAATAGCAACGCTAAGTTTTCCCTTTTCTTCCCTCTTTCTCCCTCACACCCCACTTTTTTCAAAAAAATATTAGCCTATGTCCGTCTCCTGGTTCCCAACTATCTCCGTACCAAAATTCATCACAATCGGTTTAGCCATTAAAGCGTGAAGAGGTAACAAACAAACAAACTCACTTTCGCTTTTATAATATTAGTAAGGATAGTAAGGATATATAAAATTCTCGTATCACAGTTTTCGTTCCCATACTCCTCCGAAACGGCTGGACCGATTTAAACGGAATTTTGTGTACATATCGGGTAGGTCTGAGAATCAGCCAACATCTATTTTTCATACCCCTAAGTGAGCAGCGGGTGAAACCGCTGGGCACAGCTAGTAATATATAATAATATGTGCAAAATGCACGTAAACGTACGTATATATGAGTCGTCCCGCTGTAATAATATAGGACGAAAGGTCGTTCTGCTATCAACTCCCGAATCTGCGACTTTTATTAAAGTAGGTTGTTGTGAGCCCAGATTCCTCCCGGGAATAGGTCATAATTAGGATCCGCCCTTAAGAACTGGGTTAGTGAACTTTGTTGTTATAACTTTGACGTGGATGTCTACCCTGTATGCATTGTAAAATATTTAACATTAATTTCACAAGGTACGAAGCGCTCACCGCAGACTAGTTCCAGGTGAACGCGCCTTCCATTAGCGCTAATTAGAATTTCTCCAAGCCTACCTCCCCCACACTCGGGGGCCGTGTTTCACGCCTCTTATCTATACCGAAAATAAAATCGTTCCAAGTTAACGATTCGTACGTGGAACAGGGAACTGGCAAGATTCTCAAGGGGTCTCTTTGGCATATTTAAAATTGACAGTACCGCAATCGATTTTGTACATTTTTTGTTCCCCATTTCTTCTTTGTGCCTTCGAAAACGATACTCTCATTGATTGACTAGGAAGCTTAGAAGCCGTACAACGGAAAAGCTTATTATTTATTGTTAAAGAAAATAGATTCCGTATTCCGGACGCGGAAATGAATCTGCGTGGCTGAAGCTGTATGAGCAGCATTTAATTAATGTATCAAAACTTTAATTGCCTTGAGAGACCTATGTAGTTAGTTTAAGTCTACGTCGTATGGATTAAGTCCTTACTGAGCTTGTGAGCTAGTACTTGCTAATCACATAGACACGTCGCTTGTGAAGTGCAGATGTAGCTGTTTAATAGAAAAAAAAAAATTTTTATGGCAAAAATTGGTAAAACGCAACTTTTTAATTTACAAGATGGGATCGCCATCAACAGAATTTCAATTAAAATGTCGGGCACTCGGCGTTTGATCGGAAAACTCAAGCGGGGAGCGCGAAATGAATTTATTTCTGCTAAATAATAGGTTATAAATTGAGACCTCGATACGGGCCAACACGTTAGCATCAACATACTATCGTAGTATCATAATATTGGTAGTTTGTGTGGCTTATTGGGTTCGCAGCAGCAGGTTATGTCCCTGCCCCAATGTTTAATATTGTGTAATCACGTCCGCCATTTATACTATGAGCTTGCGCTATGCAGAACATTGATTACACTGAACGTACATAAACGCTAGCAGATTCAGTTATTAATAAAATTAAACTGTTACGTATTTGGCTCGAAATAACTGTTTAAACGTTCTGAGTATTTAAAGTTTAAGAGATGTTATTATGTACCAAAATTTAGACTCTGTTACACTTTTGTTTAAACAGATAAACATATTTATTGGTAAAGAAAAACTAACAGGTAGGCAGATACTGTGTTATATCGAATTTAACGCGAGCGAAGCCGCAGGCAAAGGCTAGTCTTCTATAATACGTATTTTTTGGAAGACGGTTTTGATTTGTTATTATATTTGTGTCGTTGGCGACCAGGGCACGTGCTTTCTTGACACACATATGTGACAATGGCGTTAAAAAGGTTAAGCTTGATCTCGTTGCAGCCGAAGTAAATTCTTTAAGTCTTTATTTTTGCACTAAAGGCGTCCCTAATCTCCGACCACAGGTAAAAAAAAAGTGGCCTGCATGTTGTCAAAGACGGAACAAGGAAATGGAAAATAATATTGTAAGAAACGAAACCCTTTTTAATAATTGGAATTCTTCAAGCAATATTTACATAACGGGGTTATCGTTTAATTATGACATTGTATATTTTTCATTTTTTGGAAAAAATACGACTTATTAAACTTAGTAGAAGGGGAACAGAAGTGGTACCAAATAATCGGTGTTCATAAAAATGAAAATAGAGCTTACACGTTTAAAGGCTTTTGGAGCAATAATGTGACCAAATACAACGTAATATAATAAATAACAAATGTAAAGGCCACAGTGCCCTGCCCTCGGCATAGGCCTCATCAAAGCGACAGGCGTGAAAGTAGGCTCCGCCGTACATCCGATGCCTGTCACCCGTTTCCGCTGAACAGTATTCTGGAATCGACCCGTCCACAATGAATCAGATAGCAAATCTTTTGATGAATTATACCTCAACCTGTAGCTATTGCCTGATTTTTTGGGTTCCGTACCTCAAAAGAAAAAGACGGAACCCTTATGGGATCACTTCGTTGTGCCTGTCTGTTAAGATACTTAATCTCAGAAAACGTGGAGGTATCGAGTTGAAATTTAAACCGAAACTAAAGTCTGTGGTCCCTTGAACCTGTGAAAAAATCAGGTCGCGCAAGTTCGACACATAGTTTTTCCAGTATCTGAAAGGAACGCCAAAACACCTACAAATTTTGTAGATTTATGGCGGTTGTCAGCCCGGGTCAACCCAGTACCTACTAACTGGATTGTACAGGACCGATAAGCAGTCACTCAATGTAAAATACTGGTATTCAGCTGCATCCAGTTAGACTGGAAGCCAACTCCAACATAGTTGGAAAAAGGCTAGGTAGATGATGGTATAGGAACTATGAACAAAGTAGCACAAACATCGAACACATACTTTTTAGTTTTTGTCGGAATCACCGAGTAAACAATGCTAAAACAATTCCAGAGGAAATGGAATGTGAAATGTTATTGCATAATCTGATTTCCGATCCCGTTCAATTTGTTTCCAAGCGTCAATGTTGGTATTTCGGCAAGGCTTTGCCATAATTAAAACCCCGTCAAATCGGTTTTCATTTAACTGGCCCAATTTGGCTTACTTCACGAATGTTTAATGCCGATAAGCAGCTACTGTTTGCCTGCTGTAAATTCGTTTCGTTCTTAAAACTATTTGTTCGGTTGGGTTCAAAACTCGTCTAGCTAGAGAGCTACAATGCAATCGTCTGGAAAGTTAGCAGTAACATTTTTTTATTCATTTTTGAAGAAGCTACGTAAATCGTTGTATGAAAATCTTTTCTCGTTACTTGGGTAGTAGTTATGTAAATTTAAAGGAGCTTGAACCAACAACTTTTTGGTTGTCTTCAACTTTTAGATGCGATCGCGGATTTCGTTTTTAATTAATGGAAATCTGATTTTATAATTTTGACAGTGAATTTCTTTAGGAAGAGTTCCAAAGGGATCTTTGTAACAAAGAGGGAGAAACTATATCTATGTATAAAGAAGGTTCATCATCTGCCTAGCCTTTACCTAGGGGTGTTGCGATTGGTTTCCAATCTAACCGATACGACTTGGTAAGACTTGTAGTCTGACTTTCAGGCCACTGACCTGTAACTTATTAAAGATCTACAAATGGCAGCTAGGAGCATCGACTTGGTGCTTTCTGAGGCGCGGACGAAACTTGAAGTTGGTGGAAACTCGCTAGTTTAGTTTCCTCCGTCCGTCCCATCTACGAACCGACCTACCCAAACGCGGCTTAACCTAAAGACCGACCCGAGCAGCAGTTATTATTAAGCTACGAGATATTTCTCAAAGAAGATTCTTTGTAGAAAAAGCTACCCAAACACAACAAATTATTTAATAAGTACGTTTCAACATGACAATACGTAAAAAGGGGTATGTTTCCTTGCGCAGTCATCGACATAGGCTGTTTACGAGCTGGCTCAGCGAATTCGCCTGTGCAAAGAGTAATTTAAAATTCAGAGCGCCTCAGTCGCGTCGGGTCGCTCATTATTGCCTCATTGTTATACATGTTGTGCGTTATGTTGTTTTTTTAAACTATATTGTTGTTTACGATCTGTTTGTTGTTAATATGTTGTGTGAATTATCACTCTGTGTGTTCTTTGGTTTCTTTAATGTGAATAACATGGAAGAAATCGTTAGATGAGACACGTGTGCCTTCTTGGTCCTTGGAGATATAATAATATCAGCCAGAGAAAGACGTCGTCAAATCTAATTGTTTTGATGAAATTTTCCTTTGTATACGTATTTCAGCGTCCGCCCACGCCTTGTGAGTATTGGGTTGAACGAATGTGTGTTATATTATTCAATGTTGAAATAAGTCAATCATCTTGGGGATCGCTTACATTATTAATCCATGAAATTATTATACACAATAAACAAATGTATTGTATAAGTAGCTTATTGTTATTGTCCCACAGAACCGTTCTACCGGGATTAAAAGTGTATCCTATGCATTAATCCGGGTTATCTAATATATAAAATTCTCGTGTCACAGTTTTCGTTCCCATACTCCTCCGAAACGGCTGGACCGATTTAAACGAAATTTTGTGTACATATCGGGTAGGTCTGAGAATCGGCCAACATCTATTTTTCATACCCCTAAGTGAGCAGCGGGTGAAACCGCTGGGCACAGCTAGTAAACTATAGATGTGCCAAATTTTATCCAAATCCGTTCAAAAGTTTTTGCGTGTCAGTGGAATATCCATATATCCTCACAAACTATTATGTATATTAACCCTAGGAGGGTTGCGTTGTGGAGGTCTAGTAGGAAGTCTGGAAACAGACCCCGACATAATGGAAAAAAGGCTAGAGCATAACAAAACATGTCTTTTTAACCTTTACCCCACAGTAGGAATTTCTCCTATATCGTGGGTGCGTTTACAAACATTTAAACTCACATACACAAACAGCCAGACCCGAAACAACTATTTAGTGGGCCATACAAATATTTGTTCTGTACGAGAATCGAACCCTCGGCACGCAGCACAGCAGTCAATCACTCAGCCAAACTATATTAACACCATTAACAAAAATAAATTACCAAGCACATTTAGAATGAACTTAAAACGATCATTGACATTGGAACAGCTCAACTCTACGCATTTTACACTGAAGAGTCGTTTAGCATTGTAAATAGACTCTATACAGGTCAAGTACTTTCTGAGCATTCTAAACTTAAGGCCCACAGTATTCTGGGTCAAGTACAGTACTGTTAAACGAAATTCATGCCTAAATTGGCTACACGCATGTTCATGACAGATGCATGCGAACATGTCAGTTAGTTGGCACTTGGCAGCCCATTTAGAAGACATCTTGAAATATGTATTCGTCGCGTTCAAATCAATGTATTTATATAGCGCTGCTAGGCGTTCGTATAAAGCCGGACAAAGTAAGGCTTTTTGATTGCGCGTCCGGCCAAAATAAACGGTGTCCGGCTTTTTTTAGGCCCCTGTTAGACTTTTTTTGAATAACTGGCGCACGCGGCTTAGCCCTCGTGATTTCGAAAAACAGTAGGCACACTATGTGTTATCCGTTCAGTCCAATATAAAATAGAAAAAAAAAATGAAAAAGATCTTCTCATAGACAATATTTCCATTTTTTTTCAAAATTCATTCATATCTATGGCTTAGATTAAAAACTTGACGTATTTACTTTACGTTTACACCGCGCGCTCGTGTTGGGGCCTCCACTCTCTCTATGACCTACACACGACCCAATGTACCTCTGTAATACTGGTTCTTAGATTGATTGGTCTTCTGGAGACCCATAACAACTGTCAAAAATCCATGAATAATTGACTGCACAAAGCTAAAAGTCCTCAACCAAAACCTAGTGTAGTCCTAGTTGAGATGAGGCTATGGAAGCATGAAATAAAACATATCATCACGTCTGTAATCGGCGAAGGGTTAGGCAGAGGTTTACCTAATAGTACATCCACATTTCTGCAGTTATGTTTTATTGCCCATGTAATTGGGGGCGATCCTATTGCCATCGATCGGGCACAAAAATCTCAATATTTCATTTGACATGGACCTACATGGTTACTAAACGCCTGAGACACACGTACCTACTGAGAAATCCCTAATGAAAAGCCACATAACCACTTTTTTCAACCTGGAAATCAAACGGTTCTGGGTTCGATTCCATGCTCAGCAGTCACCTAGCCCAATGAGGTAGAAAGTAAAATAAAACTACGTATACGGAGTAAGCGCGTCAGATGTTATCGGCCAACTTAATAAAAGCCAGTTAGAGTAATTATATTTTATTAGATGAAGGCACAGCCATTGCTAATGCTTTATTTACAACCAGCAGCGATAATAATACTTAATTAAACATCTTTAATTGGTTTTACCCCATATATGTATAGTTTATGTGGATGCATTTTAAGTTCATCTTAGAGTTAAAAACAGACCGGGGTTGCGTGTTGTTCGAATAACATACTGGCCCCGGAACATAAAGGGCAAAAAAGGAACATGGGTGGGTTTTAGTCAGTACAAGTCTGACACTCGCCCCCGCTCCGCCCAGGGCGGGGGAAGTTATTGCATGATTTCCCTTCCGCAAAATAGAAAAAGGGTGCAAACAGAGAATGAGGTCATCAATTATCTGTGAAAACTGGCGTACCTAACTGAAGTGCATTTCAGTATTTTTCAGCTCTTCTATTGCGAAAGTACACAGTGAAAACCAATTTCAATTGGAATTGCTTTACTAATGGATGTTAAACTTATTTATTTTACGAATAGAAGTATTCAATTCATTAATGCGAACGTCCCTGAAAACTGAAAGAGCAAGCTTTAAAAGTCATTCTATACAGACAGTCTATTTATCAATGCAGAAGATAAGTGACGTGTATGCCTTTGTCACAGAAAGACACACAGCTGTTCCATTTATCATGTTTTACATAATAAAAGGAAAATAAATATCAATGTTGGGCACTTGCTTGCGATGTTGTTTTTCAACTCATTTCGGTAGCCGCGTTTGAAAACTTTTTATTTATGGATGGTGTCCTCAAAAACTCGATTAGGTAATTTAATTTAACTTTCTGGATAATGGGGTCAATTTTGATACCTTTAGGGAAGAAAGGATTTCTTTTTGTGCAGTACAACAAAGTATTTTTTTAAACTGGCTGTGGCCAGCGGTTTCATCTGGGAACCAGAGGACTGGAGCAGCTGTGCTCGCTGAACCCGTTTAAGGGTATGGAATATATATTAGTAGCTGGCGCCCCGGCTTCGCCCGCGTAATATCGAAAAAAAGTATCCTACCAAAATCTACCTCTGTGCCAAATTTCATCAAGATCCGTTCAGGCGTTTCGACGTGAATTAGTAACAAACATCCAGACATCCATCATTACCAATTTCATAAAAATCGGTCAAGCCGTTTCGGAAGAGTATGGCAACTAAAACTGTGTCACGATAAATTATATGTATATAAAAATAAAGAAATAGAGAATACAACATTTCCTCTTCCAGTATTATATTCTTGTCACCAATCAAAGTCTAGAACTGGTCCTCAGATTTAATCTGAAATATTTTGAACGTTCTCTGTTAAGATTGTTGGTTCTTGAAATTGGTTGGGCCTAACTCTGTAATGAGCGTGGGCATTAGGCAACGTGTATTCTCGTTTATGCCCGTACCAGTACCGGTACACTAGCAGGCGTTATAGCTTGCCCATGTAAACACGGGTACTAAAACGGAGGAAGTTTATGAGCTGTTGAGATAAGTTGACGAGTGATCTGTAGCCGGTGCGGTACACTTCGAATTCCTTTTCTCAGATCACAGGCATGATGGCTATTTCATGTTTTCTCATCTTAACCCATTAGAAGTCACCGTACTCAATTGAGTACAGCCATATTCTTAAGTGTGGATATAAGATTCTCAACAATTGACGGTAGTCTGTTTCTTATTTTATTTCATTAAAATACTGTTCAAAGTTATACGTTTATATTATGTGGGAAATGTGTTTATTTTTAATAAAAATATCAGTTGAAGTCGTGTCACCGAAACACTGTGCGGATAACTGCATTGTTTTGGAAATATTATCCAAAACACTGAGAAATACTTTATTTTCTCATTCAATTAGAACTCAATACATGCCAAAGTAACTTATAAACAACAATATAGTAAAATAATGTTCATTACAAAAAAGCTATAGCCGTATGAATCTTGCTGTACTCAGTTGGGTACAGTGACAACATACATGATAAAATAACTATTTTTAGGGTTCCGTAGTCAACTAGGAACCCTTATAGTTTCGCCATGTCTGTCTGTCCGTCCGTCCGTCCGTCCGTCCGTCCGTCCTCGCTTAATCTCTGTGACCGTTAGCACTAGAAAGCTGAAATTTGGTACCAATATGTATATCAATCACACCGACAAAGTGGTAAAATAAAAATTTGAAAAAAATGTTTTATTAGGGTAGCCACCCTATATGTAAAGTGGGAAGTGATTTTTTTTTTAATTTCAACCCTAACGTGTGATATATTGTTGGAAAGGTATTTAAAAATGAATAGGGGTTTACTAAGATCATTTTTTGATAATGTCATTAATTTCAGAAATAATCGCTCCAAAAGTAAAAAACAATGTGTCCCCCCCCCTCTAACTTTTGAACCATAAGTTTAGAAAATATGAAAAAAATCTGAAAAGTAGAACTTTATAAGGACTTTCTATGAAAATTATTTTGAACTTGATTGACACAACAGTTTTTGTACAAAAAAGACACAAAAAGTTGTACAAAATAATTTCTGGACTAAGTTTGTAGTATAATCGTATATGCAAGCATTTTTTGTAACTTTGTTTACATATTTTTTTATCCTGAACGTAGCTTTTTTCAAACAAAAAAAGAATTATTGAAATCGGTTCTCATAATCCAAAATTACCACCGAAATTGCACGTCTTTGTATTAATTAGTAACCCAATTCCTCGAGAGATGGCGCTGTAGGTACTTATTACATTGGATCGGGTATTACCGAATTGTTCGGTTGGCCTCATAACTGGGAACACTTATTGTGACGGACGGGAAACTACGGAACCCTACAGTGAGCGTGGCCCGACACGCTCTTGGCCGGTTTTTTTCTTCCGATTCGTAAAAATGAAAAAACAATTATTTTTGGGCCAAAACTGTTACAAAGGGCTATAAGAAGTCATTGATGATATTATACGTGCTAGTGATGATGATGAATTTGATATGGCTATTATACCACCTGATCCCAGTGCATTGACTGATGAAGAAGGAACCGATGAGGATACGTCATATCCTCATCGGCCCTTTCTTCATCCATACCACAGGATGTGCCTGGTACTGTTGAGATATTTCGAGTCGCGAGGATGGTGGTAACGAAGATAGTGGTAACGATGATAGTGACGATGAGCCACTGGCGTCTAAAAAAAGGCGACCAGATATGATCCATCAGCCAATTCCAACATGGCGGAAATGTTCCCCTTCATACACCTCAACTCATTACTCATTTGATTCTTATTGTGGAAAATCGCAGATAATGACTTCTGATCTTATCCTATAAATTGAACTGTACCCCAGAAAATCACAAAGTTTATTTTGACAACTTTTTCACCAGCTGCGGACTTTAGTTGACTTGACTTGAAACCTAGGATACCGTGCTACAGAGACTGTATGAAAAAACAGGACTAAAAAATGCCCACTGAGTACACAACTGACTGTTCAAAAGACATGAAAAAGAAAGACTGTGCCTATTACGACTACAGGTTTGACAAGAAAAAGTGAGCTGCTACTGGTAAGGTGGAAAAACAATAGTGTTTGTACAATGGCAACTTACTATGATACCTTTTAACCACTAGGGACTGTCAAACGTGGTATTCAGTAAAGCAGGAGAAGACTGACGTAGCGGTACCACGACTGTAAGAAGTGTCTAAAGGACTGTGTCGAGAAACAATGATTAGAAATTTTTTGTACTTAGAAGGTCAGTGTACTCAGTTGAGTACACCCCTGTAAATTGCTGAAAACTAACTTTTTGTATTTTTTTCTTTGATTTTATGTTTCTTTGTTTTTATTTAAATACATTAATAACGGTTGTACCAAAAAAATATTTTTACTTTTCATTTGACCTCTAATGGGTTAATATACGGTCGGGCGCGCCAGAAATTCCCGCCTATTCCCCAGTTGGTTCTTTTTGTGTTAGAAGAATGTCTTAAAATAGTTATGGCGTTCTTCCGTACGGTTTATTTGCCCAATTCATAAACAATGGTACGATTAACCCAGATATATCTGAATCTCGCGGAAACATTAGGTTCCTCTATTTCAACAGCCAATAATTAAGTGGCACAGTATATTATAGTAACAAGTGATATTTATAGGCACCCGCCCAAGAGTCCATTTGCCGCCCACCGGGCCGCTAGGGTGTCGACCCGCGTTTGCACACTGGGCTTGTTACATTTTATTGTGGAAAAAAAAAGTAAAATTCAACCATTCTTTTTATTCCTCTTTTTGTTTGTATAATTTACATTTCATCTTTCTTTTGTCATGTTTTTTGTTATATCATCGAGGAAAGATACAAATTGAAGGTTTTTTTTTAATAAATTGTGAGTGCCTTTTGTACAATGATGACGATAAAGAGTAATATAAAAAAATGTTTAAGGGGTACTATGCTTACTTAGCATAGTAGCTTGGTAGTTTGTAAAGTATTTTTAATATCAGCCAAATTCAGTCACGATTTCACAGCGGATGTCATATG
The DNA here is from genome assembly GCA_958449745.1 of Ochropleura leucogaster. Taxonomy (NCBI): domain Eukaryota; kingdom Metazoa; phylum Arthropoda; class Insecta; order Lepidoptera; family Noctuidae; genus Ochropleura; species Ochropleura leucogaster. Next base: position 13,285,564 of record OY288206.1, on the reverse strand, counting down.
GAATAGTTTTTAAAAGCGCATTCCATATCACAGCGATTTATCTTTTAATAAAATATTGTTCACATACAATATTTTTGCACCAAACTGAAAATTCTGTCATAAATATTTTGTTCAGATAGCGCATGTTTCGCACCACTAATGACCCAACGCGTTTACGTAGTGATGTGACGAATTTTCCTCAGCAGTTTGTAACATTCACTCGCAACGCTAATAGGCACCAGCCGCAGTTTTTAATTGTGAGTTTGCAATATTGTGAAACGTGACACTGGTTACTGTGTTTAAAAAAAAATGTACTAGTTTTTTTTTCATATTTTCGCCTTCTATTTTTTCCAACCGTGAGTACCATAAAATATTTTCCTGATAAAAGGTAATGTGTGAGTCATAGCATACCAGACAGGTCTAATCGATTGTATCTCAAAGTATAAAAGAGGGATAAAAGTTGCGTCGTCTCGCTACCCAGTTCTACCGCGGCATCCAGTCAGTCCCTGTCAACTTCAGGCTAAGTTGCCATTAAGTTTTATATTTTCTTTTTCGAACACACGCCGCAACTCAGCCTGCCACTGAACCGTTTACTAAGTTACAAAGCACAAGCTTGTTTTAAGAATAACGGCTTGTAGTTTGTACTTTTAATTACCAGAAAGCTATTTGAGTGCACAATAAAACACTTCTTTCGTTACAGCCGTTTACAGCAGCTTTCGTTGTGAAACTAATTTTATGATATTTTATTAGAGTAGCTTATCCGCTGACCGCTTGAGAGCTGTTTGGTTATTATCGCACGAAATCGTACTACTAGGATAAAATATATCCTTTGCAAACATGAAGTATCGTCTGTCTCAGGTTAACTATTTCTGAGCCTTGCAGCGAAATCCGTTTAGTAGTTTACGCTCAAAAAAGTAATAAAAATTCATCCATCCATCCTCATAAACTTTTGCATTTGTAATAGTAAAGTAAGATTTAAAACTACAAAGTAGAAGTTAAGTTACTTGTTTCTATAAACACGCCCCATGACTATTCCAGAGAGTTCTAAAGGCACCTGAGGGATTATATTAGATGAATGGGCAGCAATGTGGGGTAACATTCCCCTTTGAATAACGTTATAGAGATGCGATCATTATTAATTATTTGGAATGTGTCTTATTAAATACTATTGTACTATCAATTGATAAAAACCCAATTGCCAATTTATCTAGAAGAGCTCGTGGCTAAATAATAGCAGCCGTTTGGATCGATCTTTAAGTTAAGTCGTGTCTGCCTAGGTTGGTCTGTGGATGGGTTACCGTATGGGTCACCCGTTACATACCGAGATTCTTCCGTGCCTCGGAAAGCACGTTAAGCTGTTGGTCCAGGCCGTCATTTCTAAATCTTTGTCAGTCGATACAGGTAATCAGTGTTCCGAAAGTCTGACAACCAGTTTTATCAAGGGGAATCGTATTACCCAGTACTAACTGGGTTGTGGAGGTCAGATAGGCAATCGTTCCATGTAAAATACTGGTATTCAGCTGCATCTGGTAAGATTGGAAGCCGACTCCAACATTTTTGGGAAAAGGCTAGACAGATGTATAGGAGCCAATTTATCCAACTACTAAATCTATAAAGAGCTGAAATTGACCTTACTGGTACGAGCCAGGGACCGATTAATCTAGTTAAACGTTAACTGGTAAGACCCTTGTGATGGTAAACCGTTGTACGGGTTATAACATAATTATGGGTTAACCCGTATAGCGGTAACCATTTAAATATTTCTGATTAATCACAGTGGAAGCACCTAGCGCGGCCTAATTCTGTCAATTGGTTACGTATTTTTTTAGATACAAAACTGAACTCTGTGCGTCACTCGATTATTATAGGCTGATTAATGCTATAATACGAGTTAACCGTAACTGCAGGGATTTTCTCGTAACCCTATAAAATAACCCAATTAAAACTGCAATTCGGGTAACCTCTTCGATCCCTTTAACTTATTACTTACCACATCCATTTCATACAAGATATTGTCAAGGAAAGGACGATGCATTCAACTATAAATCATTTGTACGATACTTATCGGATTCTTATTACGTTTCCACAATGTTATTGGCAAGCAACTCCATCTTTGATATTAGAAAAAGGATTCGAACCGCTTCGCTTATAACAATCTGTAACATATTTGAGGGTATTACGGCAGATACTATTCTCTAGTCGTATTCTACTTAATAGCGTTATTTTATCAGAAACTAGCTGGCACACGCGGCTTCACCCGCGTGATATCGAAAAAATAAAGTATCCTATATGCTATTCCAGACTACCTCTGTGCCAAATTTCATCAAGATCCGTTCAGCCGTTTTGACGTGAAAGTGTAATAAACTTCCATACATCCATTTTTCAACCTACCTACCCTACTTTTTTTCATAAGAACCCTCTTTTGACATTAACCAACACAACAAAAAAAGAATTAGTGATATCGGTTCAGCTGTTCTCGAGATTTCAGCTTAGCAACAAATTCAGAGATTCATTTTTATATTATAGAAGAAAACTAACAAAGGATGATGGTAGCGAATAGGTTGCGTCAGTTGCACGTACCCTCGGGAATTATACAATGTCAGTATTCCGGAAACGCTTGAGAGTTGTTTGCCTATGAGCCTGTGTCCCGATCACGAAGACATTCTGTTCGGAGATTCGTCTACAAATTTATTGAATCTCAACTTTCCGACCCTCAGTTTTGTACTTTCCATTCCTTTCCTTATCGTGAATTCGTGACATTTTATTTTAGATAAGATTCTGAGGATCTTTCCTTAATTTTACCAATTCAAATTTGTGTGAACGATGGTAAATTAAATTTCATTAGGTACAACTGCTCTGCATTGAGATAATTTATTGATGTTCTGAAACTGAACACGCACGTTAACGATCATGTTTCATAATTAGACTTTACATGATGTCTATCGCATACCTACATTATACGGGATAATAAGATGATATGAGTTTTCTAACCAATTTGTTGCAATTACGCTTGCAGTTGTAGCTGCTGCACGCATGATTATTTCTTCGTGGCGTTTCATCGTGCATTTCTTGATTCGTCTGTTTTTCTAAAAATATAATTTTTATTTCTCACCACAAGCCAAAAAATACAGACAATATTAACACAAAGAACCATTAGCTGACAATTTTTGGTTGTGGATCGCTGGTGCCTGTGGTCACCAGGTTTCTTCCGAGTTGCACAACTAGTAGCTTAAATTTACGGATATATTTTTTAAGAATCGCTTAGGAAGAAAGGGTTTGTTACTATATGTCCAACAGAATATTGTGGTACCTGGCATAATCACTAAGCAACAAAACCGTGAAAAAATATATAAGTAACTTTAGAGAACCCAACTTTGCTCATCAAAATACTTAAATATTTATCTTCCTCTCCTAATGGAGCAATGATAAATAGGGAGCTTACCCCTTTCTCAGTAAGTATGTGTCTAGATTTAATTTACACACAGTTCTTTGAATTTATCGTTCCATCTCCTGCACATCTTTTATGGTACATTTTTATTTATGGTTTGTAATAAACCTAGTTTTCTTAAGTCGTCGATAACTGGTTACGTAAAGTTGTGTTGAGAGGAGAAATATTTAATGTGTTCTTTAATCCAATTTGGATTGCAATAACATCCAAAGCAAACATTTTAAATGCCAATATTTTACATGAGTCATCAAATCATCTCAATGTTTCAGAAGTTGTTTACGTTACTAACAACAATTGCTTCATGTGCGCGAAAGTTTTCAACATGTGTCTATTTTTGGGGCTCCGGCACACGTGCTCCCCCTACGTGGAACATTAAAATGGGTCTTTTGTCGGATATTCTCAACGGAACAGCTGTCGAGCTATTTCCGACATGAGGGGAGTTATCTTATTTTCAAGACGAATTTAGTTGGATGTTGTTGATAACATTTAATAAATTAAGATAAATAAAATAACTAATGTTCTAATAAATCAGTGTCGTTTAGCTAATTTGGTAAACGTTCTATGTCATATATTTTAGCGATAAGTCGTATTCAGCATGTTGTAATTAATTGTTGTCCCTATATAGAGTTAATTCAGGAACGTCGTTGTTGTTAATTGTCATTGTGAGCGTAAACCTGATTTAATTATACCTACTTTTAACTTTATGATCCCAATGTTCGTACCATTCAGTGAATAAATTACAGAATGATTGTGAATAATACAAAAATACCATCTCAAATAGGTTGCGGCTTGTAATACGTAGACACACGGAGGACGGAGAGGAGCCAATATGAATTGTTTGGGTTCGTGTAAGGGCCGCTATGAATTTAATCTGGCAGAGACAAGCGCCCCGCCTTACTACCCACCACAATTACCTTACAACCCCGATTTCACCGACGAATATGTTGAATATGATGACACAGCGCCACTCGATCCTGCTAACTTTTGGAACACCTACTATCACGAGTTCTACGCTGGAAATACTTTCGAAAACTATGACGAGTGGGGGCGAGCCCGTCGCTCCTTGTACGAAGGCGTCAACTGTATGCCGGTGAGTGCGCCAGCTTGTGTGCATCGCGTCGCACGCTGCCTGCTACTATACGCCTTGTTACCGTGTTATGTGTGTACATAAACAAAATGCTGTATATTTCAACATTTCGTTTTAAAATTAACAGACTACACGTTTGTTTACTGACGTAAAGAGAATGGGTTTGTTTACATAATGAAACCTTAATTTTTTTTCTTAACCTAATAAAACTCGGATCAAAGCGGGAAGGGTGTCCAGAATGCATCAGGCGCATATACCGCGATCTATTTCCGGGCGCGAGCGTCGGCCCTATTCGTGTAAGCCTCGTTCATTTTGAACGAAAACATGCGCGAGCTCGGGCGCGGGGGCTCACTCGTAGCTGCCACAATCGCGGCATTACACAATCGAACCGTAGTCGAGGAAAAGCCTCGACCGATCAAACCACGATCGACCTCCGCGGAGATAAGAAATGTTGCGCGTTCTATAAGAGAAGAAACTTTTGGTGAAACTCGCTCTCGGAGAGCGTCCGGCTGCAGTGAACGTCCTGTGTCTACCGCGTCTGAAGCCTCCGAGCGTGACTCCGCTTCCGTGCAGTCCAGTGAGGAGCCGCCCCCACAGGAGAGTACGTAACACGCGAGATGCGGACGAGTCACTGACGTAGCATATTACTGGAAGTTAGCCAAACTTTAAAATAGAGACACGTAGGTGACTCGTGCCGAGAGCTTGTCGCGCAGTGTCGCATTAGCGGAGCCTCATGTCCGACTGCGAATATCTGACGGAGCCCTTCGATGAGGAGCAGGAGCGCGCGGCGGCGGGTTTCGTGCACCCCGCCGTGCGCTCCTACATGTACTCCCCGATGGGTGAGTTTGCGTCGTTCATGAGGCTCCGCAGCGTTTTATTTACTTTTCAACGCTTATCTCGTGACAGGCGGTGATTCGGACAGCCCTGATGAGGCGACAGTGAAATGCACGACGTGGCCAGACGGCGCTATAGCCGCAGCTCGAACTGGATCATCTGACACGGAATCCAGCTCTTCCAGCGGTGACGACTCTGATGAACAAGAGTATGAGCCTCGTGGTTGTGATGCAGAATACCGCACATTGACGCCTAGCAGGCGTTTGGATAATTCCACTCGACGCGATGATGATTTCACTTGGATGCCTACCGGAAATATGGTGGACGAAACAGACGATCATGTCTCAGAACCGAGAGGGGATAATTATTCGGCAGCGAGTTTGGAAAGACGAAGACGTGCGCCGGGTGACCGACAAGATCGCGACCGCAAAACAAGGTCATCGTTATCATCCAAACCGCCACAACACCCGACAAGCGTTCGCGCGTCACCCCGACCGCGACGTTCTCGGAATGAAGACACACCTCCAGAGCTAGAGAGGCGATGGAACTCTTACGAGCACTTCCGATGGCCGGAGGGTGGCTGGTGGCCTCCGATGTGCTGGTGTCATGGTCCACCGATGCCACCGCCGCCGTGTTACATGCAGGACAGAGCTTGGCCATCAAACCCCTCGCTTCCACCTATGCCCACGCGAAGTTACAGTAAGGTACGAGAACTGAGAGTAGACAAAATTTAATTCAGACAATTGGAGAATTGAGCTAGGACATTAGTTAAGCGTTAATATACACGTTCCGCTCTTATACAATTCACTTCACCTCCTACTCGCCAGCTTGTGTCAATAAACCAAAGGTTTCGAGGAAAGGAATGTAAGAAATAGGTGCAGCGAGCGATCTCATTCTAATTTAAGTCTATTGGTATACATCTTACAAAGTGTGCATAAATAATTGTTGTGAATGTGAATTTAACGAGAGTTATTTACCGCTAACTCGTGTCGTACTAAATGTTCTGTAAAAATATGATCAAAATCATAAAACAGAGCTATAAAATAAAAATAGTTTTTGCACGGCAGATTCTGTTATGTTTAACCTACTATAACAGTGACTGTATTAGTGTGACGATCATTACAGAACGATGCAGAAGATCGCGTTCGTCGGCTCGAGGCAGACAAGGAGAGCTTGCATCTTCAGGTGCAAGTGTTATCGGAACAAATCGCAGCGCAGACTGAGAAGATGACAGACTTGGAACGCGCTCTGCAAGATGCGAGGCAGAGACTCGACGATGCCGAACAAAGACTGCAGAAGGTAAAACATTACATTATTTCAGCTCTTGCATACGAAAAATTTGCCCCATTTTTTCAACTCGAATTCCAGAGCATGATGAAAATACTAGGGTAACAACAAAATAGCGTAACGTTGAAATTGGGTCTGTACTCGGCTCCGTGCAGGATTCCACTTAAAAACGCGTGAAAAATTTAACTGGGACAAGATTTAACAGCAGTGTCCAGTATTTCTTGTTTTGCATAGTCTATAAAATAGAGACTGGTGTTTTATTATTCGAGTTTACTTTAGAATTTATAGTTTAAATCTCGGAATTTGGCGCAAACAAATAATTCAAAAATCCGTATCTCGTACTATTTAAGTTTGAAACTAGGCGCTTCAAAGGTCACGTTACGAGTAGTTCTAACAGACTTGCTTGTTTTACAACTTCGTTGTGCGTTTGTCTTGCTACTTTACAAGTTTCGCGTTTGTCGCCCGTTATTTACTGTGAAACTTTACAATCTCATTTACTTCCTAAACATTACATAAAAGGATTCGTCTAAACATTAATTGATTAATTAAATTTACTGAAACAAATCTTTGAGTGTACTTCTCAAAGATCCACATATTGAAATTGGCAACCACTGTCCTTGATCAGTTATAATGCCTTGCAGCTAGATTGCAACTAGCATATTTGAAATAAACGCTTTGCTTTTGAATCTGTTCCGTATCCAGTTAGTTAGTGAACAGTGAGACATTGTTAGCTCGTTTTGATTTGCAGTTGAATTAATAAATATGATGGCAAGACGGTAAACTGTTTAACATTCAGCACGGCCTAGTTCCCGGTGGAACGGGGCTATTGAATAATCATGATCGGTGTGGGCCGCACAATTTCTAGCGCGCGCCTCAGGCGTAGCCCGATCTCTTTATCGCATTCAGCTTGGCGTGCCTGTCACACGATTACTTGGGAAACCGTAACATAAGCTCCAAACCTGGGTGTTAACCAGGGATGTTACGGGTATGAAATTTCGGATCTGCATACGGATATACGAAAAATATTGTATAGGCATTAAATTATTTTGGATAATCCGCAAGTTTCAGTTTTTACGGATAATCTTAATTTGAATTTTAATGTAAAATACAAATTATAAACTACGTGAATTGCAAGACACACGCTGCTTGTGTGTCAAGTTTCGGTTCAAGTGGGCTAAAAAAAACAAAACCTGCCGTAAGCAGTCGTTTAGCCCCGGCTTTTTCCGAAACTTTTATTTCGGTTACGGATATTATTTTTTTGGATATCCGATAGTTTTGGTTACAGTTACTACATAACACCCGCGGGGTTAACTTATTAAAAATAGTGAACAACTCTTAAAATAGAGTGGCTACCTTGTTAGTCCCACATGATATAGTAGAAAAATTGAGTTGGCGTCCATGTACCGATTCACGCGGCATTGTTAGTGAGTTGTAATCCTAGGATTACCTTTGCTTTATCAAAAGCTAGAGCTGCCCAAACCCGGTCGTTTTCAATTAGGTTAATGAATGAAATCCTTTTCATTGTTTCGTCTCGTAATAAACGGATTCTGGTTGGGCTTTTAACGAATTATAAGCAATAATATTAGCATAATGATAATGAAGCTAGGATTTCTGGATCTTTTGTCAAAGATTCCCAATGGTTCGTAGCAAACCGAGATTTAGTTCGTTTGTTTTGTACTAGCTCTGACCAGCGGTTTTGTAGACCGGGATAAAAAGTAAGTAGGCTCCATCCAAAACTTGAATGTACAAACCTAACTGTTGGTATGAATACTACCACCTTGAGTTCATGCAATCCTATAAATTTTATCATATACAATCCAGTCAAAGAATCGCGTTCCCCCATTCAAACTTTGCCACTATGTTTCATAACATAACCGGAGGTTTTCATCAAAAAACCTGTTTAGTGATCACCAATTCCACCGATAGACGGATAGATATTATTATGAATCTGTCCATTTAACCAATAGGAATAAAATTATGCATTTTAAGATTAGATTTTTGTAATGATTGTGTTGTTAATTTCACAGTAAAACTTAACGTCCAGTGTTCATTTAAAGTATTTCACATATTACAAGTACTACGTACTGCCAAATTATACAATTAATTTTCTCGGTTAAAATATTTTGTTTTCAAAACAATTTCAATAGGTTTAACATGTTATATATTTCACATTCTTGCTTTTTTTCTCATTTATCGCAACGAGGGCTTTCATTTTTTCTGATTTTATCACGGAACAAAATTTACAACTGTTCAAATTCTTTTCTGCGGGGATTTTTTTTTTTTTTAAGAAAGGTGGCAGGCTCATATTTTAAAGCTATACATATTTGAAATTGTGTCTATCAAAGGAATATCACATATAAACAAGAACGAACATGATAAAAACAAACATGATCATTTATAATTTGCTTATAGCATTGAGTACTAAATTCAAAAATAATAAAATTTCTTATTTTTTAATAACTGGCTGCTAAGTTATATCTTTTTTCTCCTTCAGTCTCAGAAGAGAAAGCACTAGGAAAAATCAATTAAAATAATCATAGTTTCTTATTAATTACTGATGAAAGTACTTTTTGTTCAGTTATTTAATTTCTCCGTAAGTGTATTGAAAAACTTTGTTTGATTCACGTGATAATTTGTAACTGCTGTTCTCGGCTCTATAGCACCCTCGCTTAGCGGCTCGGGCATTAAATCGGCGTAGGACGCAATGACGAATTTCACTTGAATCAAAATGTACTGTATTATTATCAATGAAATAACGAAACAAATGGTTTTCCTCATATTGTAAGTACTGCACTAAATAGGTAACTAGAGAACCGGCCATCTGGTATTACGCGTGTAGGATATTATCTATTTTATTTTCGATAGTCTTATCACTGATATTATAGACTACGAGTTTAATTCAATCCGGCCATGGAATCGCATTCTCCCATACAAACAAACTTTGTTAGCCTGTTTCACCCCCGAAGGGGCTAAGTGAGCACCTACGCCCTAAAAGGAACCTATGCAAAATTTGAGACTCTTAATACTTGTTTCTGAGAGTCTCAAATTTTGCATGGGTTCCTACTACACGTAAGAATCTCGGGGCTAAAAAATAACAGCCGTCCGGGTCGATCTTTAGGTCATACCTCGCTTGCCTAGGTTGGTCAGTGGATGGGTTACCCTTTACTTATCGAGTTTGTAAGCGTTGTTGGTCCCGGCTGTCATTTGTAGATCTTTGAAAGTTGTTACAGATAGTTAATGTCCCGAAAGTCTGACATCCAGTCTTACCAAGGGGTATTGTACGTACTGGGTTGTGAGAGTAAGATATAAGCAGTCGCTTAATGTAAAATACTGGCATTCAACTGCATCCGGTTAGTCTGGAAGACGACCCCTATATATTTGGGAAGAGGGTAAGGCATACGATGTATAAGTACTACACAAATAGGTATATAAAACACATTTTATTGCATGTAATAATATCTACTACAGACGTAAAATGACGTGTGGTTTACTATGCGAATTATACGGCCGAATCACTATCGTTGCGTGTGTTGTAGATGCAAATTATACGAGTTGCGTTGTCTCGCGTGAGCGTGCGAGAATGTTGTTCATTGTCTCACAGACCCACCGAGTTATGTCAAGAGATTTACGTCTCCTGTCATCTTGTTTCAGCGTTATAAAATAATGTAAAAGTAAAGTTATTAAAAATCGAAGCTGAATGGTGATGTCTCGCCTCTCGCCACGCGTCACTCTTTGCCGGGTTGTGATGAATAATATCTGCCTTGAATCAACATCAATCTTGTACTCCCCGTGGATTAGGTAGAGGTGTATCGTTTAGTACATCCATATTTTGCTAGATATGTTTAAGTCTCATGTAATAGAGAGCGAGCCTATTACCAAGTACTGAGAAACTCCTGGCGGAAAAAACCCCAATAACACTGAATAATAGTTCTCTCATGAAGTATAAAAGACACAAAACAACATTGATAGGTCTTTTTTTGCGGATGGGAAATCATCAAATAACTTCCCCCACTCTGGGCGGAGCGTGGGAGAGAGTCTGATTTGTTCTGTTTAAAACCCACCCATGTTCCTTCTATTGCCCTTTACGTTCCCTGGCCCCTGTATCTCTTTCGAACAACCCGCAACCCCGGCAGGCGGAGACCCTGGCAGGCCCCTCTTCTTTGCTGACATCTCTATGAGGTGAGACATTGTTAGGTCACACGCCACAAAAAATGTTAAAAGCACATTTATTTCTATACCGCTCCCATGATTGACACCAAGAAAATTAAATAGAATTCAATAGCACAGTGAAGCTAAAAGAAACGGTGCGTCACATCCAGGCCTGGAACGCGATAAAATAGTCGCTCGAGAAAATAATGATTGCTTCACCAACACACATGGCCACCCGCGAGTGCCAACGGATCAATCAACGTTATAGATTAGGAACAGTTAAACTCACAACTAGTTTGTAAGATTGTACAGAATGTTAATGTTATTGATTAAACATTATCTGTTAGATTAAATTAATGGTTTTAAACATAAAGTGCGCAAAAATCACTTGAATGAGAGTGCTAAGAACATGAATCGTGTTTTACGAGCCCATGTTTCCGTTTGTAACTGTTGTTGGGAAAAGGCTAGGCAGATGATGATGTTTCTGTTTGTAACAAGCCTTATAAGATTGGCAAAATATGTGTGTATATCGGTCGTTGGGTGAAAAGGCAATCAACGTGTTTACGAGTAAATTAAATAAACATATCGTTCTAATTCTGTAGTCCATTTACGTCGAAGCAATGTGTTGTGTGTGTGGGTGATTATACAAAAGTTGGGTAACTCTTAAGGATATTTTGTTTACTACAGTTTTTAAATCAGATCTCTGCAAAATCGGGTGTTTATGATAGCTAATCTAATGAATATATTGTTCCAAATCGGGCCAGTCACTTTTTTACGTAGATTGTGAGATATTTAGAAAAAACAGAATTTGACTGCCAGGGGACTGACGAGGGTGACATAGTACTGATAAAAAACACAATTTCTTAAGAATTATAACGGAATTTAATAGAACTCAGTACAAATCGCTTAGGATTTAATTATAGCACATATTTTTTAGGTATTAAAATCATAAAAGCAATTAAAAATAATAATGAATACTTGGAGAAAATACTATCTTAGTCTTCTAAACAGCCTTAGTATATTATTTTGAGGTAATTATACATAACAATATGTATTTTTCTATTTATTGTTTACTATTTCTTAAAGCTGTTGATTCTCCTATGTCTCCCGCGGCGGCTGGGTTGGTTTGAAGTTCTCTCCCTCAAAGGCCCGGCCACTTCCTTCGCTAGAATCACTGCTTCGTAGAAGGAGGTGACCGCTTCCCATTCCCTCTCGCTCCGGACCGTGGACGCCGCCACCGACGATCGCCTCCACGAGGGCACGGCGTTGCTCCGCCCAGAGCTGGGCAGACCGCCACTGTGTGCTCCACCGTGTGTTGCGGCCGTGAGACACACACACACAGTGGTAACACCTGCGCGGGGCAGACCGCCACTGTGTGCTCCACCGTGTGTTGCGGCCGTGAGGCACACACACACAGTGGTGACACCTGCGCGGGGCAGACCGCCACTGCGTGCTCCACCGTGTGTTGCGGCCGTGAGACACATACACACAGTGGTGACACCTGCGCGGGGCAAACCGCAACTGTGTGCTTCACCGTGTGTTGCGGCCGTGAGGCACACACACACAGTGGTGACACCTGCGCGGGGCAGACCGCCACTGTGTGCTCCACCGTGTGTTGCGGCCGTGAGGCACACACACACAGTGGTGACAGCTGCGCGGGGCAGACCGCCACTGTGTGCTCCACCGTGTGTTGCGGCCGTGGGGCACACACACAGTTGTAAGACCTGCGCGAAGCAGACCGCCACTGTGTGCTCCACCGTGTGTTGCGGCCGTGAGGCACACACACAGTTGTAACACCTGCGCGAAGCAGACCGCCACTGTGTGCTCCACCGTGTGTTGCGGCCGTGAGGCACACACACACAGTGGTGACACCTGCGCGGGGCAGACCACCACTGTGTGCTCCACTGTGTGTTGCGGCCGTGAGGCACACACACACAGTGGTGACACCTGCGCGAAGCAGACCGCCACTGTGTGCTCCACCGTGTATTGCGGCCGTGAGGCACACACACACAGTGGTGACACCAGCGCAGGGCAGACCGCCACTGCGTGCTCCACCGTGTGTTGCGGCCGTGAGACACATACACACAGTGGTGACACCTGCGCGGGGCAGACCGCCACTGTGTGCTCCACCGTGTGTTGCGGCCGTGAGGCACACACCCACAGTGGTGACACCTGCGCGGGGCAGACCGTCACTTCGTGCTCCACCGTGTGTTGCGGCCGTGAGGCACACACCCACAGTGGTGACACCTGCGCGGGGCAGACCGCCACTGTGTGCTCCACCGTGTGTTGCGGGCGATCGTCACAATGGTGACACCTGGGCGTTTCCTCCCGCCCGATTATGTGCAGGAAACTCCCGAAATTTCCGTGGAGGACCTGCGTCAGGCGGTAGGTGAGGACGCCATGACGCCTCTCCAGACACTCCTCAAAGAAGGGACGTACCGTAACTATTGGGGTCGATTTATATAATGGGGTCACTTTTAATTCTGGCCAAGCGATCCTTTTCGGTTTCTCTCTTTTTCTTACAATATTTTCTCTAGTGAATTTGTATTTAACGTGCCGCATGACGTTTTAAACCGAAATATGAAATAGAAATGTTTATACATGGTAACAATTAACATAAAAGTGCTGTAAAATAAACAAAAACATCAGTACCGTGGAAACACGTCAGTCCTCTGGCGCAATATCTGACAAAAGACTGACGCCAGCGGACTGACAAAAAAGACATTAATTTGAGTTTATAATCAGAACTTATGTTTTTATGGTCGTTTCGAATATCAACCGACTACATTTTGACAAATCATAGTTAAATATGTATAAATAAAAATAAACCTCAGGTTATCAAGAAAATAACGACTCACCAAAAGACTGATATTTTGACTGGATCAGCACGTGAATACGACGTAAACTCAACTCTAGCACTGGTGCAGCAATGGTGGCCACGAAATGTTGCAGTCCACAAACAACTTCATTACCAACTTTAATATTTAAACAGGGTTTTGATTTTGAGTCGATGATATTTGGCGAGAATTTTAAATTTAAACAACACACAACGGACTGACGAAAAAAACTAAACACAAAGTTTAGTTCTTTCTTTTTCATAAAGTGGTAAATATTACGTTATGAAAGTTGCAGTATACATAACTGTGTACAACACAGATTGTAGAAAACTTAAAAGTTTTCTTAAATCAATGCTAATGTTTAATACATAGTTGGTTGATTGCTGGTTTTAGGGATTGTGACATGCCAAAGGACTGATATTTTAAGGATTTAGGGATTTTTTTTATTAATTTCTATTTCAAATAAAGAGCTGAAGTTGGGTGACCATTTATAGGACTTTTAATTGTTTGTAAATTAAATGTAATATCAATAAAATATAATAACACTTTGTATCTATCGGCTGATGACATTGAGTTACCCAATTTTTGTATATTCACCCGTGTATATCGCGCGAACCACCAGGATGCGCCTTTTTATTAACAACCGACAAACGAAAGACAGCTTCGCAGTCTTCGTACTTTACTATGGGATCGAAATTTAATTTCGAACAGGTCAATGCTGTTTAGACGTTTCGATTTAGAGTTGCTATTACAGGCACAGTTGGTTGAGACAGCTCCAGTCTCAGTTCTCTTTATTTCAAAATGAAAGATGAAATGTATTAGTCTTTTAGATGTTGAACTTTTGCAGTGTTCTTATGAATGCGTATTCAATATTCAACTCGAGAATTTAGATATATTGCTAGTTTTATAGTTTACTATGATGATAAAACTATTTATGCTGTTTTAAAATTTGTTCCATTGATGAGAAGGAATTTTGGTACATTTTAAAAGTTGATAGAATAATGGCGTTGCAGCAAATAAAATGGAATTGTATTTTTGAACCGTACTTCAGTGACTACATGCCCTTGTGCATCACCCATTTAGTCAATGAAAACAAATGTAAAGAGGCCTGATGAATATATTTTTGTACTTGCGTGTACCCAAAATCCTACTAATATTATGAATGCGACTGTTTGGGAGAATGGATGGATGGATGTATGGATGTTTGTTATTATTATATTTTATATACCATTGTGAAGGAACATCATGAGGTAACATGAAGTTTAAACAAATGACCTTGTGACTTTCGGGCACACTTTGTCTTGTGAAAGTTTTGAACATAATGTGGATGACTTTTAATAAAGGAACCGATGAAAGAAAAACGTAAACGGTCACCTGACTAAAGATGAAGACAGTTGACAAATATAGTGACAAAATCAAGCTAATACCGGAAGATTTGTTCGAAAGAAATTTGAATTTGGAATAGAACATACTAACAGTTCTATTCCAAATTCAAATTTCTTTTCTAATAATTGAACAATATCAATTTTAAACAGATCGAATTTATTTGATTTCTCTTTTTTTAGGTACCTAATTGCGAGAACTTTATTAATGTGGGCTTTGTGGAGAATTTTATTCTAAAACATATTTTTTACAAGTTTGAAAGCTAATTGCGAACTGTTTATATCTGATTAGTCAATAATATTTGTGTTTATTTTTTGCAGGAAATGCTTCAACGTTCGTCTCTAGAGACGCAGAAGTTGGAGTTGCTGTCAAAACTAAGTGAAGTGAGACTGCGTGCGGCGGAGCGCGGTATTCTGGAGCGGTCGCCGCCGCCACCCGAGCCCGTCGCGCCGCTGCCTGTGGCTAGGCCTGCGCCCCCTAGAGTATGTATTGTAGACAATTTTGCTTTGAATAATATTGGCTTTGCTTTGACTTGTGGTTCTATTCAGTTAGCAGAAGAAATCAGCAAATTAGAAAGATCATCGATGCTCTACAAGTGCAATATTTCTTTAAATTAAATGTGTAATAACTTTAAACAGCTATCTCTTTATTTCAGTGAAAATTAATGATGATGCCAGATTGACCGTACATCCGAATTAAAAAAAAACTTATAGCCATTAGGATCGCTATGTTTTTGTCTATCCGTACGTCACTGGGTCATAATCTGCTTTTATGATTACCGACCTCTGAGCTAATGTGAGAACAAATATTACAGCTTCAAGCTGTGAGTGTTATTTATTTTTAGCCTATGCCCGTTTCCAGAGTCCCAACTATCTCTGTACCAAAATTCATCAAAGCCATTAAGGCGTGAAGACGTTACAAACAAACAAACTCACTTTCGCTTTTATAATATTAGTAAGGATTCATTCTATCCATAAGGGCTATGGTAGCAATTAAATTGTTATAAACACTTCTGGACTGAACTTGTTTTTATTCTTTTCAGTTTTCATTAAACGTATTTTTGTAACTAATTATGTTTCTTAAATAATCTTGTAATTAGCCGCAACTCATCTAATGTGAAGCGATGACGCCAAGCCAAGAATCTTTTAGTTATCATCAAAATTAACTCAACAACATAAAATTCCAGACGCCGCCTGCAAACTACGGGCGTCAGATCGAGCGCAACACTCACATGTACTCGTCCCTGCCGCGCTCGTCCGTCGTGACGTCAGAGGCGCGCGTCGCGTTCGGTAAACAGAACAACATGGTGGTGGCTCGCGGACGCGGACACTCTGTGCCGAACCTAGGTCTCTGGCATGAGCAACACGATAGCATGGAACCTGCTAGGCGAAACCCTGCCTTATTCGGTGTTTCATAGCCTCGATTTTGCTTTGTGCCCCAACAAGCATACCGTAGCAGCATGGACTCTGCTAGACAAAACCCTGCCTTGAACGCTGTAACATAGGCTAGATAGTGCTTTGTGCCGTAACTTTGGCGGAATCCTACTTTATTTATTGTAAAATAAACTCGATATCGCTTTGCGCCATAACATTGGCCCAATCCTTACCTAAGCTATAATAGGGATCTATTCCCGTCCGATGCAGTGATACAGATGTGTTTGCTACTTAATATATGTGACATTTTACAGATATAAGTAAACCACATACAATGACAATACCTATTCTGAAAAATGAGAAAAAAAAACAATTTGTTAAGTTTCATGATAAAGATTTTATATGACTTTGTACTACTCGTAACCCAATGCTATCAAGTTCCAACCAAGTGGGTTAGGAAAGATGGAAAAGCGGGCACGATCACAGTCAACAGAGAGTAGCTGTGCGGAAACCGACCAATACCATTCGCTAAAATGTTCAAAGCGTCTCTCGTATCTACTGTTTGTTCGGATATTGCGCATCTCCGCTCCGCTCATCTTTGCTCTGATAGAAACACTTGACAACGACGACCAATTAATCGCACGACTGGTCGTCCGACTAGTTGCTGCTTTTTATCCATTTTTGTATAAACGACCGTATGACCAGCCAGTCATGGTCGTAGTTACTATACTCCACTCTCTCTCCGCTTACGCTTTTTGGCATACTGGTGTTACTTTGTCCTAACCTAGTACATCGGAAGAATATTTGTCCTGATAGAACCAAACACCTCGTGCTTATATTGCCTAAATCAATGTTGTAATTGGTGTTGTATGTAAAAAAAAAAAACATTTTAGAAAATATCCAAGCATGTGTTGCGAACTGCCTTAGCCCTAAAACCGAAATACTAAATCAAATGAAATTAAATAGCGAAACTTAATAGATAAACGCAATCAATTTTAATTTGATCATGTATTATAATGTATGGCGGTAAGAAACAACGAATCAAGCAAAAAAAAAATGATTCGTTGTTTCTTCTACTGCTCTATTTCAGTAATTTAAAAATGCATGTAGCTTATGATAAATATAATATTCGTTTAATGTAATAAACAAAAGATTCTGATCGGCCAATGTCGCAGGTCACAGACTATGTTTTTTTTAATGATTAATCTTGCCACACTTATTTTATTTTTGAATTTGCATTACGGTCAATAACGATCTAATGACTAAGATTCTCACTACGAAAAGGTTGCTAAAATAAAGTGTGAAAGGAAGTAGTTTATATCTGTAGTATATAATACAATGTATAGTATTTTCATCGTGATTGATGTATGTTCGTCAGCGGAGAAGGAGGAGGTGAGCGGTCGCGGCAGTCCGGCCGCGTCCGCCGCGCTGCGCGCACGTCTGGAGGGCGGCGACGCCACGCGCTCGCCCAGGGCCTCCACGCCGCGACTGCGCACGCATCCTATGCCTTGGTAATATTAAATTTCTTTTTACTTAAATCTGTAATGATTTTTTGTTTATTCATAACGATGGGCAAACTGCTGTTAAAAAAAAACCCGAGGTGCTTATTTTGTTTTTTCAATACTCTTTCGCATACATTCGCGTCCCCGGCACTATGTACGGGACTTCTTTGTCACTTTGGAAGTATTTAATAATAGCGATTTATACAACTGGTGAGACAGTCATCACAAAAACTATAAATAAATGTAAAATCACCAACTCACACTTTTAGATACCATTTGAAGGCAATAAAGTCATCAACAACGTGATTCCACAATATGATTTAACTTTCAGGGAAACAACAGACGTTCGCGAATGGGACTGTGAGACTACCTGCGGCTGGCTAGAAAGCCTTGGGCTCGAAGTGTACATACCTGGCGCCCGCGCGTGGCTGGGAGCCACACCAGACGCGCGCGGAGTGCTAGCTGCCGCTTCGCACAACGCCATCGAGAAGGAACTGGCCATCAAGCATCCCATGCACAAGAAGAAGATCCTGCTCGCTTTGACCGATCTGCTGGTTAGTAACAATAGTTCTTCTTTTCTTGCTTTTGCGAACCAGTTCGTCTCGCCATCTCCCTCGTGGCAATTCTTATAAATCCTACTTTAATATATATATACAAAGTGCTTATAACAATACGACAATAAATGAAAACATTGACAATACAAGTTCATAAGAATAATTCTAAATTATTAATATTTCTAAACTATCAAAAATACTAACCTTTTTTTTTATACAATATGTTTATTTGCATCCTCGCCAAAATTTTGGAGGTGCTAATAAAAGTCACAAAATAATCAATGAAAATTACGGTACCTGATCAATAATAATATACGGCGCTTTTATGATATGTCTCAGTCTGTTTTAATTTAACAGTATTATAGAATATCTCCACTTCAAAGTACAGAATCACCTACAGAACAAACAGAACAGTGTGCGTGAGCGTCGGCGCGATCGTATCATACAGCGGCATGCACGCACACAGGTATGCGAGGCTCCGTCCACTTAGTTACCTACTAAACACACGCAGCGTGCGGCGTGCGTTGATCCGCGCATCAGCTGATTAATAAAATGTTAGTTTTGTCTAAAATTACGTTTTATTGCAATCCTGCTATAAACGGACAATCCAAAAATCGGTAAACTTTGATCTCTAATAAAAACCAGGTTCACTCACTGTAGGCTTTTTATTAAATGGAGCGCGCGCTCCCTCTCGCCCGTAATAATAATAGTGCATTGTAGGTAAATTCGGTCCAACGCGCATCGTTTTATTTAATTAACATAAATGATTTTGTTCTGTTTTTTAGTTTTGGTTGATTTTAAATTTTCCTTCCTACTTAACGGGCTTAGGGACCGACAAAAATACCTCAGTTGGTGTACCGATCTGAAAATGTTTTCTACTTATTGGAGAAATGATCATGATAATGTTGTCTAGGTATTAGGTATTGGCGTAGTTAAACATTTGAAATCAACTTATTTACACTGGTAATTGATTACGCTACTAACGTATTTACAAATGATTGTTTATTTAGAAATAAATAAAATTGGTAAGTAGGTACCTTATGTTACCCGGAGGAATTGTTCGAAATTGCCACCACCACACACCACACTTTAGGCACAGATTAGCACGACGTCGCTGATTATCTTTCAGTTTACGTAATACTAAAACTTTTGATTTGATGGTGTCGAAAGCACTTTAACTTTTGCTCACTCGACGTAGGCTATCTCCACTAATGGCATACAAACGGTCCATCTCCACCAACTCAACATTGGAGTCATTTTGCGTTATCTTGCACTAAAATAATTATAACATACGATGTACCGAGGGCGCACTTGCCTGAGGACCGATATTTTTATTTTTTTTGCGAGCGTTTTCACTGCACAGAGACAAGGTCGACACTGGTCGCGGGAGCGGGGGCCAGTTGGGCGGATCATAAGGGTAAAAGTGGGGGTGTGCGGGCGCCGCGGTTTAGGCACTAGAAATACGTGCAATAGTTTGTGTGTTTGTGTGCATTCGCTTTTTTATAGTGTGCGTAATTTTATTGTAAAGGTAGGAGCAGATCGTCCGAGTGTAGTGTACACTTACCGATTTCAGAAAATACGAAAAAAGTAAAGTATTATCGATTCGGGTCGAGAATCATTAGCATAGTTACGTCCTTGAATTTGGCGAGAATGCAAATCAACATCCTGTATACAAACTAAATGGCATAAAAGTGGAAGCAAAATAAAACACCTTTTACAAATAGATCACTAACCTGTGAGGTACGGAGTAAAGAACAAATTTCGAGTGATGTCTATAACGTGATGCGCTACGGGCCAATTACTGCACTTTTCCCGCCCCCGCGCCTCACTTTATTATCCACCAAAGGGACCCAATAACTCACTTTTGCGCAGCGCTCAAGAACCGTGCGCCGGCCGTTAACCTGTCAGTACTTCCCAATTGTTAGATACATCATGTAGCACATTTTAATGTAGCAAATTTTAAAAATGTAAAATAATTTCCTGTGACTAAACTACTGGATAAATTAAAATGATTTTTTTATAGGTAAACTGAGAACGTCTTGAGGTATGCGTAGTTTAATTCGTTGTCGTATTATCTTAACCACTTTGTATGTGAAATATTATAAATGCGAATGTTTGTGATTAAGGATGTTTCTTACTCTTTCACGTCAAAACGGCTGAACGGATCTTGATGAAAGTTGGCACAGAGGTAGATTAATGTCTGGAATAACAAATAGGATACTTTTTTTATATATCACCCGGACGAAGGCGGTAGCTAGTAATTAGGTAATTGTCGTGTTTAAATTTCAATTAATAGTCAGGTTAAGCACGTACATTAGCACACGTTGAATTAGTAGACTTTGTATGGAACTGTTTTTTTTCACATACCCAGTGAAAAAATTGGTTACAACATTGGTACAACTTTCAAAAACATTACAGTAGCATTAGCTGTATGTAAAGCGTACTTGTGTGTGCATAATCTCCTGTTCTTTTCAGCCGACAATTTGAAGTTGTTTTCTTTTTTAAGAGTTTTCGTTATCTGTGCCTATTCTCGGCATAAGGAGGCGCGTCGTAGATTAGTGTCCTCGCACACATAAACAATATTGTCTGTCGGTCAGGGCGGGCACGGTGACCCGCTGCTGTCGCTGGCGGGTCGCCTGGACACCGCGTGGGCGCTGCGCTGGCTGGACGACGTGGGCGCGTGCGGCGCGCGCGGGGCGGCGGGGGACGCGGGGCTGGACGCGCGCCTGCTGCACCGCCTCACGCACGCAGACCTGCACGCGCACCTGCGGGTCACGCACGCGCTGCACGCGCTGTCCATACGGAGGGGTATGTACTCACGGCTCCACCACATACGCTGCGCTGGCTGGACGACGTGGGCGCGTGCGGCGCGCGCGGGGCGGCGGGGGACGCGGGGCTGGACGCGCGCCTGCTGCACCGCCTCACGCACGCAGACCTGCACGCGCACCTGCGGGTCACGCACGCGCTGCACGCGCTGTCCATACGGAGGGGTATGTACTCACGGCTCCACCACATACGCTGCGCTGGCTGGACGACGTGGGCGCGTGCGGCGCGCGCGGGGCGGCGGGGGACGCGGGGCTGGACGCGCGCCTGCTGCACCGCCTCACGCACGCAGACCTGCACGCGCACCTGCGGGTCACGCACGCGCTGCACGCGCTGTCCATACGGAGGGGTATGTACTCACGGCTCCACCACATACGCTGCGCTGGCTGGAAATTTTGGACTGCCTGAATTTAATAAATGTATCATCGACACGCTAAGAAGAAGATGATGAGAATTTCTACTATGCTTTGAACTTTATCAAAACCCGTTTCCCACAGGTATACAAGTTCTCCGCGACAATAAGTTCGACCCTGAGACGATGATCCGTCGCGCGGCAGAAGGCGAGACCGTCGGAGCGGAGGGCGAACCTGAAGCTTGTGTACCGGCTGAGCTGCTCGCGCGTTGGTCTTCTCACCGCGTCATGCAGTGGCTCAAGGAGATAGACCTTTCGGAGTACGCGCCTAACTTGCGCGGTGCAGGTAATATATCTTTATTATAGGACTTATTAGAATTTTCCATCGACACACTCAGCAGACTAAACGTTCATAATACGCGGAAATCCAGAATACTGATACCTGAGGCGACTTTTTGTATCAAGTATAAGAGGGGTAAAACGCTTTATCTATTCGTACATTTACGTAGGGTCCACGTGGCTTGAACGCTTATACTGTTGCTGTAGCATGGTTTAGGTGACTGTAGCTACTTAAAGATGCAAGTGGCAAAAAGTACTACAGCGCCATCTATCCAGCCACTGAAGAACTAAACGGCAAAATTCCTTCATCGCGCATGCAAAGTTGTGCGCGAAGTTAGCATAAATACGAGCACCCGACAAGCAGCTGTCGGGCAGTGGCCCACCAGACACGACACCCGTCTGGTCGGAGGATCCTCCCTTTTCTATAGATGATGGAGAACTAAACACCCTGTTCTTCATACCTCTAAATGACAATAGATGAAAAGATATGTTTACTGTTTCATAATACATCTCATCACCAAACACGTATGTCGGTAGTCCTAAACTGCTATGAAATTTAGGGTAAAGCCTTAAAGGCTTTGAGTCATGGTCAGAAATCGAGTTGACGTTCCAGATTGAAGAGGAATGGTACATTTTACTAATGTCACCCGCTCCATGGTATAGCGAAAATAGTAAAGTGTTCGCCCTGCATGACACGACGTGGTGCATGTGGAATCCGTGGCGTGACGAACTGAAGTCCAGTCTAGTGCTAACGGGCGCGTTTATGTTCGGATCGTGAACAAATCAATGTTTGTAGGGTGTGCCGCTTATTCTGTTTCCACATTTAACATGTGTAAAAGACATTCGAAAGTGTGAAATTGGTAAATGCTCTCATGTTTTGTCGTAGGTGTTCACGGAGGCCTAATGTTACTGGAGCCGCGGTTCACGGCGGAACTTCTGGCAGCTTTATTAAACATTCCAGCCAACAAGACGTTACTGCGGCGGCATCTCACGCAAAGGTAAGTTTCGCACTTATCAGTAAAAACATGAACCACGTGACGCATGCAAACAATTCGGTAAACTCTCGGAAATTTAACCGTATTAGAAAATACAATTATAAACCGCTTGAAAACTGATAAAGGGCTTTAAAAGACCAATCCAATAGGATTACTTGATTTTTAGCTACGTACCTCACAAGGAAAACGGAATCCTTATTGATTCATATTGTTGGCCGTCTGTCAAGATCCTTTATCTTGGGAACGAGTAAGGGTATCAAGTTGAAAATGAAATAAAAAAATCCACATACTCAAGTCAGTAGTCCATTTGTGCTGTGAAACTATCAATCCTTGTAAGTCTACGCAGGTAAAACACAACACCGTTTATGTCGCTTGTTTGTACAGAATCCTCGGTGCGCGAGTCTGACTCGCTCTTGGCCGGTTTTTTCTAGACTCACAGCTCGTCTGCTTTGATCGCAAACAGCATAACCAAGTGAGGTCTTATATACAAAACTAGCTGTGCCCAACGCCCACTATGTATAGTAGGGTGATGGTATATAGCCTATGTTACTACCCGAAAATTTAGGTTTAGATTGACCAAAAATGGTCATAATCGATCCAGTAGTTTCGCAGCTAATTCAGTACAAACAAAAATTAACTTTCCTCTTTATAGTATTCGCATAGACAAGCAGCCAGAGAAGTGTAATGAGGTCACACACACTGCCCTTCTTGCTTGTTTTTTAACGTAATTGTAAAATTCTTCATGATTTATCTTTCTAGATTTAACGACCTGTTAGGCCGAGATGTGATTCAGCAGAAGCGAAACGCGGAGCAGACCCTCGGCTACCAACCACTCACTGCTACTACCAAATACAAGGTACTTATTTAACTACACTCTTTCGGGATGGCCGACGAAAGAAGGCCTCGAAAAATACTACTCTCATATTCGGATTCCAATCGCCAAACGTCATCCGGGATCGACCATCGCAGAATCCTGTTTAGTAGCTCGACACAATTCAAGTTGATCACTATTTCTTTTTCATGATCATTTTCCTACCCTTGTCCCACTTTTACTATTTATCCATAAATCCATCTCATCATTCTCAGCACCGCCACATGCAATCGTTTTTTATTAATGCATTTTTCTACAGCACAGCATTCTGACCCTATACAGTACGACAGGTCTAACTAATCACGGACTTGTATATTTTCCTTTTTAACTTAACCTTAAGTTGAAAGCAGGCAGCTATCGCCATTTCATCTATCCTGCGTTAATCCGGTGCGTTACGTCGATCCGGGTATTCTCGCCGACTGTACCAACCCCAATGAGCCTACAACACCACCCACAAGACTTCTGTAAAGTTTCACTATCTAAAAAAGTTACAAAAAACAACGTTACGAAGCTAAGATGTTGTTTCACAAATTTTCGTCATCAGGTACCAAAGAAAAGCCAATTCTCCTTGAAACGCAAGAAGAGCAAGGACGACCTTGACCTCGGCGACCTCGTGTGTCCGCTGCACGATGACTGCTCAGGTGACATAACAAATTCGCCAGTAAGTCGCCTCACTAACAACACTAATCTGTAATACTATAGCACGTCTCACGAAATCATCAGTAGTACTTAATAAGCTTCGGTTGTCACAAAGCTATAGGATCCAACTTATGTTCATAGAAGTGAAGCAGTTTGTTTAATTTATTTCATCAACACTGCCCAATATGATATCGTTGATGGAAAACATCGAGAGGAAACCAACATTGTATAACGCGCGCGCCATGCATCTCATTAATACTCATTATCTCAATTTTTGTCACATATTTGTGTCTTTGGCGTCATATTTAAGTGACTTCGTCAAAAGGTTAAGAGATCAAAAATTCGATGACTGATGGCATCCACCAAGTCGTATGTCGTATGGTCCGCGTGATGGGTTACCCCGAACTCCCATCTCAAGCCCACATTATAAATACAATATGAGAACATACAATACGAAACAGTTTTTAATAGGCTTTGAAGTGTTATATTTCAACATTATTATTGATGATTTCGAAAAGACATTCTTAGTTCGTATTTTATGCCTTTTATTTGAATATGGCCTTTTATCCTTGTACCTTGCAGCGTTTATTTGCAAATGTTCATCACTTAATTAGACATGTTTTAGACATTTTCAGGATACTCATTTCGAAAACATTGCAGACAAGTTCTGGGGAACTTAATGCGTCTGCATACATTTTAATTTACATTTTATACATCAACACTACAAAAATAGACTCCCAAGGGCGATTTTTGACGCGACATGTTTTTTTTCTCGCACTGGATTTACAACTCTAGATATTGAACTGAGCATTGAGAATCTAACAGAGCGCATTCCAACGCAAGAATATCAAAATAAACGCTAGTATATTTTCAAATCACTTCGCCAATACAGTTTAAAAAATTGATGCGATCCAGGGCTCACAATCGCTGTCGGTTCGTAACAGCCTTACAAATTAATGTAACAATCAAACAAAAATTCAACTAAAAAGTAAGTCATTAAGATTGAATTTAGTTTCTTCGCATTATTTTTATGGAGGGTCCATTTTAATAGAGACAGAGGTATGTGTTTTTCTGCACTATTTTATAACGAGTGTGCACTGTAGATTGGTGGTTTTGTACTTTCTTTATAACAAATTTTAACACGGCAATAATTGGGCTAAGCTTTTGGTGGTTTGGGTATTATTACCAAATTAGAAAAACGTAAGTTTAATGACATTTGTTTACTTCAGATATTGTACATTCTCATAATACATTTGACAAAATACTCTTCCAAAGTTTTTTGAATACTATGCAGAGCCTCTTGTCCAACTTGAACATTCCTGAATTTCAACAGAGTGCTGTATGGTTTTTCTTAGTATCAACGCCGCCATAAAAGAATATACAATTTTTACAAACTATTTTACAAGCATATATCTTCACAATCTCATTGAAGCGCCTAAATAAATCATACAGCACTGTAATTCGTCAACCAGCGTAGCACGTTTATTGTAAGAAGGTAATATTTTATACCTACGCCACTATTTTCAGACGATGAAAGTAAAATCAGCAGCAGCGGACGTCTCGTCGGGTGTCTCTCCCCTGCGTGACGAGGCGCGCACGCAGTAACACGCGCCGCGTGACCTCACGTGACCACACGTGCCCACACGTGCACGTGACCACGCAAGCACATCGCACGACCCACTGAACAACTTTTAATCAGAACTGTGTACTAACTTTATTCTTGTAGGTATCGTTAAATTACGAAATGAAACTAATTTGGCAACTAAAACTAAAGTGAAACTAAAACGAAATACAATGTATAAGGTCTAATAAAAATAAATATACAAAAAATCAAACAAATCTATATTTCAATTTTTTATTGGATCTTATAAATGATTTATCACACGCGTAACATTCGTTCGTTCCGTAATGAAATATCAAGAAACTAATTTGCTGATGATTAATTTTATTAATAAAGAAAGTCCCTATTTATAGGGATGTAATAGGAACGATGAAATGTAAATTGCATTTTCCTACGACGGAGTTCAGATGAAAACAAGTGTTATTAAAATCCCAGAATTTCGATTTAAATTATGGAAATAAATTATGTACCGTTGTATGGTTAATGTGTGTTGGTAAATGTTAGTTAATATTTTAATCGAGGTCATCGTCTAATTTCGACAGTGTGTTGGTGCTAAATTATATATTTTGGCGTTTGGCCCTAAAAATAACAAAAATGGATATTTAAGACTTAGTCCTCGGAAGTTAAAATTATGTCCAATGTATTAAATTCAAATATAAAAGATAATGTAGTGTATAAAATGGATAAATAAATGTCTAATATTGAATGCAACTGCCAAAAATCATGAGGGGAAACAATAATTATATTGTTTTAGATTTAATTGAGGTCGTCATTTGTTTATAAGTCATACAACTTAAATAAACATTTAATTATTGATCAGTAATGTTAAATTATAATCTCCATTTAAACACAATTACTGTTATTGGTGAACATGTGAAACAAAGTAAGGGTTGAACCGACACACTTACGTTACGTTAACGTTACGACATTTTGAATAAGAATCATTAAATGACTGACGACCAATAAAACATAGAGATTGATATAATTCTTTTTTTAAGGAAATATTTATTGTACCTTATATTTTATGGTTAAGTGAATATTTTTGATGGCTTGTGTGTTGGTTGAGCTAACGTTAAATACACGGAAGAAATTCGGATTATCAAGCGAGCAATAGACATTCCATGTTTTTTTGATCAAAAAGGAAATCATTAATTAAAAGTGAACACATTGAACTAGCACTTTTCATTATAATAAGTATTATACAGTTGTTACAAGTTTTGCCGTACTTAGCGCTTTATACAAGTAATTAAGTAGCTTATTAGGAATCGACTGAAAGGCGACAATATTAATCTGGTCTCTTTTCCATTTGCTGGAAATCATTTTTCATGTAGCAGTAAGAGATTATATACCAGTTTATAATATATTTACTTAGATAGCATTGAGGCGGCTTACATAGTGGTCCTTTTAAGTATTCTTGTTTGAATGTGAAATGTATTATAAATATAATTAAATATAAGCATTACTTTAGTTACAAAAAAAAACTTTTAACAGATTTGTTAAATATGTTTTCAGTTTGTGTAAAACATGCTTTATATTTATATTATATCTGATTTTAACGCACAATGTTGAAGAAATAAACAAAACTAATTTTAATACATTTTCAGACTTTTTGAGGCAATAGATTAGTCCACAATCCTGTTCCTAACACGTTGTGCCAAATGTTATAAATGTTGTAAGCCCTGTACGATAGTCCCTCGTCTTCCATAGGCTTTATCAATTAATACGAGTTAAAAACTATTGAGTGAATAATTTCGCTAATGTATATCATTAAAACAACAAAGTCTTTGTACAATTACGTAATAAAACATTTTTACAATATCTTAAAAATATAAAATAAAGAATTTTAAAAGTTTAATAAATACTGAATGAACACATTTACTGATTTTCATTTTGTTTTTATATTCCTTATTGTTACCCTACTGAGGCAGAAGAAAGATTTATTGTTTTTCAAATAACGGTGTTGATTTTTCAGTGAAGAGCGTCTCCGTGTTTTTTAATATTTTTAGGCCCTCTGCAAAAAAAGCATACATATATACTATGGTCATAAAATTAGTTATTTTGAGGATACATTTCGGGACAGTTCAAGTAAATTGAATGTGTGGCTTTATCTCCTTCCGTGATCTTAATTCCAATGCCTATGCTGACGTCACGACTTGAAAGTAGCCGCTGAGCGTTGTGTGTAGCGTGCGGCGCGACGTGACGCGAAGCTTTTGCGCGTTTCTGCTGAGCCCTAAGTGTCTTGTCATCTTCCTGCCCTTGCCCCGTTCTATTTGGGGTCGGCGCAACACTTATTTCCTCGCATTTCCCTCAGTCAGACGTCACGGCATCAATTACGCTTTTCTCCTTAATATCACTTTTTCCTATGAGGTTAGGCAGAATCAACGGAACGCCACTGCTAAATCTTTACATAGTTGTTTACTTATACAATTTGATAAACACACTCATGTAGATTGCATATATTTTCAAGTCCCTGTAAAACTCAAGAATATGGTTAAACTAGTGTAGGTACCTTTCCCCCGTCCTTTCCGACGCAGCTCCGCGATTCTGTCCGCCTCACTTTCGTCTTCCGTCTCTTTATCTTTCTTTTTTGCTTCTTCGACAGCTTGTTTTAATAATGACTCTTCTAAAAACGTCATTTCTGAAAACAATAATATCAAAGACTAGCTTAGCCCGCGGCTTCGCCCGCGTTAAATTTGGGGTAACACAGTTCCCCTTGCGCCTTATTGATTTGTAATAGCAACGCTAAGTTTTCCCTTTTCTTCCCTCTTTCTCCGTCACATCCCACTTTTTTTAAATAAAAATTAGCCTATGTCCGTCTCTTGGTTTCCAACTATCTATGTACCAACTTCATCACAATCGGTGTAGTCATTAAAGCGTGAAGAGGTAACAAACAAACAAACTCACTTTCGCTTTTATAATATTAGTAAGGATACGTTGACTGTTTCTTAAAAGGTGTGGTCCCATACCGGATTTTTAGTAAGGTAAAGAAGATAAGATTTTAATCTGGTTGAATGGCTTAGGCCTTTTATATAACTAGCGAAATGTGACTTTAATTATTACTAGCGAAAAGTTGCTGGTCCAATAACCATCAAGTAAACTCTTCGCCACACACGTTTTTCACGTGAAAATCTACGAGCGTCATGGATCATTTTGGACACAAAGGCACCGCGCCGCGCTCTAGAATCACGTCTGCAACGGAAGTTGACCGAAACGGCGTTGGCATGTTTGTTTATAATACAGTTTGAATAATTACTGGAGAGCCTAGAATCCATCGCAATCCAGGGTCCGGTGAAAAGACTGCCTGCGGTGGGCCTGAAGTTTGCTTCAGGTTCGATCAGTTGAGTGACTTGCTGTTTGCATTCTGGCGACAGTTGGTTCACTACGGTTGTACGAAAACGCCACTTACGCAATACCTGGTCAATAAATGTACTGGGTTACTTAAAACACTGGTGAAAATTTCAAAAAGCATGATGCGTGATAGAGATTTCACGATTTCAACTCACGAGAACAGAGAGAAATGGAGATTTCACCGTTTTTATGTGAAGGAAATCACATTTACACGCTTCATCAACTTTTAACCTTTCTGTCACTAAGAATTCCACACATTTACGCATTCGTTAAAGTGTTTCTGAGCGAAAAAAATGCAGATACTTTCGACCGCACTTTTCGGTCTAGTAAATGCCTGACAACATGAGATAAGTACAGTAGCAAGTTAAGTTCGTGTAATTCGTCCTGACACTAAACTCGTAGATCCCGCTTTGCGCTTTGTTCAAGACAGCCTGGTAGCGTTTCTGATGATACCTTTTTGTGCGTCAGATTTTCGACTTTATTTCTAAAGGTTCAAGTTCTATTAGGTTCAAGGTTCATAGGGAAAAATTGACAGTTTCCGGTAGCTTGACTTGCTGGCGTCTGTACATCGCTTACTCTTCTCCCTCCAACGAATATTAATAGGCGTTACGTGTTTTATGTCCTACCCTGATTCCCACGTATGTATGTGTGGATATCTGAACAGAACGAGTTCTTAAAAATTACATGGCATTATTCACCACTGGGTTATATACCTACCTGTTTTTCATAGAGTTTCTTGACGGACGTCTCATTAAATGGTAATGCTTTGTTGAGCATAGTGTAGAGGATAATGCCGATTGACCACATATCCGCTAACTTGGGCAAGTACGGCACGCCTTTCAGTACTTCAGGAGCTGCGTAAGATAAAGAGCCGCAATAAGTCTCGCTCAGAATGTGTTGCCCGCGCGAGACTACACTTCGGGAGAAACCGAAATCGGTAACCTTTACGTTATAATTTGATGTTATTAGGATATTTTCACATTTCATATCTCTATGTGCTATGTCCATAGTGTGTAAGTAGTGAATGCCTGATAAAATCTGCCGCATCCATAGTCTGGATTGGTTCTCCGGCACGGCGCCATTTTGCGTTAAAAAATCCAACAAATCGCCGTTTTCTGCGAAACGTAGAAAAACGAAGTATTTAGCGCGCCGCTGAAAAATATTTGATACGTTCACTATGTGAGGGTGGTTGATGCGAATTAAAACATCTAGTTCTCGTGGTAAGAACTTCGTGAGGTAGTCGCGCGGTGCCGCCGCGGTGTCTATCACTTTACAGGCCAACACAGTGTGCCGTGCTTCGTCCATCAGATGTGTCGCTTTATAAACCTGCACAAAAGGATAATTCAACAACTGAAGTTAATTTAGGTGCAATATTTACATCATACAAAACATTGATTTGTTTATGCGTAGCGTACCTTAGCGTAGGAACCTTCCCCGATCATTTTCTCTAATATAAATCCTTTTTCTTGTAATACCAGCAGATCGGATTGTGTTGTGATTAGGTCTACCTTCTCGGTAGCAGGACCCATTTAGACCATTCTCGAGTGAGTTATTCCTTCATTTTTACTTTTAACGGGAGCACCATATTATACCAGTATGGTATAATATTGTGGTGAGAATCTGTTATAGTGTATAATTATGCATTTTGAAATGTTTTAAAACTGCAAATGTTGATATCATGTTTACCTAATGTTGAGTGACATAACATTTTTTACGAGTGACATTGTTTTATGCCAAAAAACAGGCTGCAGTACCAGTATTCACATGACAATTGACAGCTCATTAAATAAAACCTACTTGATTAGAGGCCGACCTCGAATATATTTCGCAAGTGTTCCAGCTCTCGCCGATTTACAATATTACAAAATCAAAAGTCATTTATTCAAATTAGGCTGATAATCAGCACTTTTTGAACGTCAATTATTCATTACGATTTTTGAAAATGATCAACGCGCTTGCATTACTTTCTAACTATTTATTTATCTACATACGTAAACTCACGCCTTCTCCCATGGGAGTAGGAAGAGACCAATGAACGCCAAATGCGACGAGCTACTCCTTTTATCCATCTGCTCATACACAGACAGACGTTGGTTACGCGGACTAAGTAAACTATCGATTAAACACAATATGATATAAATACCTACCTACTTATTTCATGTCCGTAAGTATGAGTCCTGAATTTCGTGATGTCTGGTAGGTTATTGGGACCGCTTCTTTAGCACGACGTCTCGGGTTCCACACCTGGCAAGTACCAATGTGACTTTTTCAAACAACAAATGAATTTTCTTAGAAGTCGTAGATGCCTTTCATTGTTAAGTCTGTAAGATAATATCGGTAGGTAGGTACATTTATAAATATGATGACGAATATCCCAGGTGTGCGAAAGAGATAACAGGCATCTTGTCTAGCTCTTTCTCTTTCCCACACTAGAATGGTAACCCTCTAGGACCTAATTCTGAATAAAATTATAAAAGTTTTTACCATACTGAGTTTGTCGGTCCGGGTAAACCTTCAACCTTCCTAATTGATGATTCAGGCACAGAGGAAACCTCCTTCTCTAATCTTGGTTCCTCCTGGCCATCTAGTCTTCTTTGCTTTTCATCCTTGGCCTTTTTGTATGCTATTGTTTCTTGAGGTGTCCATTCTATTTTAAAATAATAACAATTTAATTTAGCTCTGTAGGGTCAACATAAAATATACAGGCATGTGGCTAAACAGCTCGAGAATAGACTGACAAGAGCGTACACATTACCGTTAACATCATAAAAGAAAACTGCCAGAATGTCGATATTTTCTGAATATTACCTCAAGGTACCAACAGATCCTAAGCGCATGCTTGGAGAGGGGCTCGTTCCCACGTCGATGGAAGACGGGGAAGCCGGGGCGCCCTGCGGACTCTCCGTTTGCATTCCGGCCCATCGTGCTGCTCGACGAGGTGGGTAAGCTCTTTGAAAGTGTTTTTGCAAACCGCCTCGCCTCGGCACCTCGTGGGGACGGGGCCGGATCTTGCGGAGCACCAGTAAGGTTTCCGCAAGGGGCGCGGTGGACGCAATCATGCGCGTGAGACCGCACGACGGGGCTGCAGTGTTCAGGGGTGGGGTTGTCGTGGCGGTGCCTCTCGACATCGCCAACGCGTTCAACACCATGCCTTGGCCCTAGCTACCTTCGTCGTATGGTCGGGGCATATCTGACGGACAGGGCCGTCATCTACCCTGGTCGCTCTGGAGAGTGGAACCGGTGAGAGATGTCGTGCGGTGTCCCACAGGGATCGGTCTTGGGGCCGCTCCTGTGAGACATCGGTTACGACTGGGTGCTGCGCGCCGACCTCCCTAGCGCCGCCATGCTCGTTCTAGCACAGGAGGGGTCGCACCAGGCGGCGGCCGAAACAATGACACGCGGGGTTGCGATAGTCGTTGAGAGGATCAGGCTACTGGGTCTCAAGGTGGCATTGCACAAATCTGAGACCATGGTCTTTAATGGCCGCGGAAACACGCCACCGTCGGGATCCCAGCTAAAGGTAGGAGGGTTTCGCATCGGCGTCGGGTCGACGATGAAGTATCTGGGAATCGTCCTCGACAGCCGGAAGAATGAAAATTCGTGGAGCACTTCCGAAGTTTGGCCCCCAAACTCGAGCGTAACTGGGCTGCTCTCAAGCGCCTCCTGCCCAATCTGAGGGGCCCTTTACGGGGCCCCGGTATGGGCGCGTTCTTTAGGGCCACAATAGTGGCGGTAAGTCCCCTCTTTGAGTAGTGGCTGGAGAGGCGCCATGGCGTCCTCACCTACCGCCTGACGCAGGTCCTCACCGGACACGGAAGTTTCGGGAGGTTCCTGCACATAATCGGGCGGGAGGAAACCGGGTGTCACCATTGTGACGATCGCCCGGAGGACACGGTGGAGCACACAGTGGCAGTCTGCCCAGCTTGGGTAGAGCACCGCCGTGCCCTCGTAGAGGCGATCGGTGGAGGTGATCTCTCGCGTCCGGTCCTGTTTCAGTCCATGGTCGGGAGGAAGAGGGAATGGGAAGCGGTCACCTCCTTCTGTGAAGCAGTCATGCTAGCGAAGAAGGTGGGCGTTTGAGGTAAAATCAACACACGACTCCCGGCTACCGTAGATGCGGGCCTGTGGACGGTGAGCAAAGCGTAGCTCACCGTCCGGCCGTCTATGGACGGCGGTATGAGTATGGCGATCGAATCGGTCGAATTTAGAACCTCTACCTTTTTCTGAAGTAGGTTTAAATAACCAGGACACTGTTTTTACGTAATAAGTCCTATTTAAACTGCTGCATCTAGTAGCCGCAATTGCGACAGCCGAGCCCGAGGTGCCGTGTGCGAATTCGATTCTATCAGGAATTTCTCAATAGCAGCCCGGATTTGTGCCCATTTGATGGCTATAGGCTCGCGCCTATGACATAGGACAAACATAATTGGCGAAATGGGTGCACTAATAGGTATACCTCTATGTAGCTCATCTTGGATTACAGGCGCGATGTTATATTTTATGTGGTCCAATTCTACATAGTTAATAAAATTACCTAATAATCTTGAGTCCATAGCTATCCATTCGCTATTGATAATACTTTCGATTTTTATTCTACTCTGGCAGTTTGGCTCTAACATAAGCGTAACCAAACGCTTGCAATTTTCTGAAAGAGAGTCGATATATCGCGAGCGGAATTTCCAACTTCTATTCATTTGCGCTTGGAACAACTGTTTGATGTGCTTATCTTCGAAGGGCATTGCTCTGTTGAGCATCACATACACCACAATCCCCAGTGACCATACGTCAGTTGCCTTAGGGTAGTACGGCGTGCCTTGCAATATTTCTGGAGCAGTGTAAGATAGAGAGCCACAAAACGTTTCACTTTGAATATCTTTCATAGATTTATCGACACAAATACGAGCAAAGCCAAAGTCAGACAACTTAGCGTTTTGGTTGGCTGTGAGCAAGACGTTTTCACACTTTATGTCCCGGTGAGCTATTTCAAGTTCGTGCATGTATTGGACTGCCAGAGCAAGCTGCCTTGCCCAAATTCGCGCTTGGTCTTCCTGAACGGCGCCCTTTTGAAGAATATACTCCAGCAAGTCTCCGTGCTCCATGAACCGCATAAAAATGAAATATTTATATCTTCTTTGAAATATGCTATGAGTGTGGACGAGGTGGGGATGATTTAACTTAATCAACATGTCTATTTCTCTCGGTAGAAATTTTCTTACAAAATCCTTAGGTGCGGTATTGGTATCAATAACTTTGCATGCAAGTACTGATAACTTGTCGTTTTTCGATGGATTTCTGTATTCTGCGAGATACACCTGTTGTATTTGATACGATTTAATAGGTTTTTTTACTTAGTATTAATTTACACCTAGTAAATTTTTTTAAAGATATATTTATTACCTTGGCATAGGATCCTTCATTCACCTTTTTAATCATTTTGTAACCGCGTGTAGCCAATGTTAACTGTTCAGATCCACTTAATTTTAACTCTTCTTCCAAATGATGCAACTGTAAAACGATTTAGCTTGTAAATTATGATACATGGTTGCTTTCTTTAGCTGCATAAACTTTGGACAAAGTGCATTTTGGGGTTGGAAGATACAACTTTTGTATCGGAATGCGGAATTCATACTGGCTTCACCATTACAATACTTTCTTGTTGTTCTTACTGTTGACTTTGGATCCTTGTCAAAAGTACTTAGTAGTAGTAGTAGTGTTCTTTGTTGCTGGCTGGCTGGACTTGTTCTTTGACATCTCGCTTAATACTATTTTCTACGCATATGATTTCAAAAGTAAGTGAACGATAAATGCTCACATAAGTACAGGATAAATGATTTTCCTATAATGGACAAAAAAATAAGTACCTTTGTCTTTCCCTCCATTTAGTCGGGTTTGTGCTGTGAAGTTACAGTTGCGAGAGCCTTTATCATTTCACTGGCCTGTAAATTACAATTAGCTATAAAAACCAACCCTGGAGCTTTACTTCTTAGGTTACGCCCGCGTTGAAATACTTATTTGTAAATGAAATATAATATACCTAAGGCAGCTAACACCTGTGCTAGCTGCTATTCTGACGTACAAATTATGAGCTGTACTCACGTTTAGGTCTAAGATTATGACACAGGATACTAACGAGACAAATACAGAGATAGGTAGAGTATCCTATAAGTCAGAGTATGGTCAATCTATTTGCCAAAATTCGTTGCAAACAGAAGGTGTCTAGAAAACAAAGTCTGTCTGTACCTATTGATTTACTTTCGTATTTATAAATCGCTAGCTGTGCCTAGCAGGTTTCACGCTGGGCACAGCTAGCGATGCAGCTACCGCTGCTCATCTTATAAGTGTTGTAGCGTGATTTTATATAGACTATGTTACTTCCTGATAATTGGTGTAAATATGGTTAAAATCAGTATTGTAGTTCGGTAGCCTAGCGGTATTTGGTTCATACAAACAAAAATCTTTGCTCTTCATAATATAAATAACTAGCTTCCGCCCGCGAGTTCGTCCGCGTGGCATAGTTACTTTGGGCTAATGCTAACTTAAACCCGCGTGATGATCGAAAAAAAATATCTTTCTCTCCCGTTTCGTTCCCTCTTACTCCCCCTTTTCTCACTTTTTTTGAATATGTCCGTCTCCCAGAGTCCCAACTATCTCTGTACCAAAATTCATCAAAATCGGTTTGGCCATTTCGGCGTGAAGAAGTAACAAACAAACTCACTTTCGCTTTTATAATATTAGTAAGGATTCCTTAATTATATATTTTTTTTCTTATTAAGATTAATAAAATTACCTTATACACAGATAAACCTCTTCGTATGCCTACGTCAAGTATGTCGCCTTGCTTCGGAAGTGGTTGACAGGTCGAGTTTCGCCGATTATCCTCTCTGGCACGTTTCAGTGCTTGTGCTTCTACTGCATTCAAAGCTATTAAGATTTAGTGTAAGAATATTTTATAGATATTGATAGTACCTACTGTACATTACTTTTACATAATAATATGTAATTTGTAAGATATGCTTTTTGGTTTTTAAACTTTCACAACGTAGAATTATAGGTAACCAAGACATAAGTTGGGCTATCAACTTTTACGTTTACCTAATGTAGGTACCGTCGACGACAGGTGTCATAACTGCTCTAACAAAAGGCTTATGCTAATCGGTTCAGAGTACAAAACAAGTGCGTAATGGTTTTGAACACCATACACACCAGTAAATGAATAGGTTAATACTACGCTAATACGTTCCTAAGTACAAATAGAAGAGGTAGTAGTGTTGAACTCACTGGTAAGCCTACTATCCATAGCAATCCATTCGGAACCGAGCACCTGATGGGCCGAGTGGCGTAGTCCTGGGTCCGGCTCCAATAGATGCTTCACAATAGACTTACACTCGAGAGAGACAGTGCTGCCTACTCGAGATCTGAATCTATATTTTTTTCCCATCTGCTGCTCATATAATTTTCGCATTCGCGTGTCGTCAAACGGCATAGACTTGTTCAGCATCACAAATAACACAACCCCCAAAGACCAAAGGTCTGTCGGTTTAGGCAAATAAGGTTTACCGCGAAGAATTTCTGGCGCCGCATATGACATCGACCCGCAGTATGTCTCACTTAGAATGTTCGCGTTGGTTTCATCAATACAAAACCGCGCGAAACCAAAATCAGAAAGTTTAACGTTGAAGTTCGCCGTCAG
Source organism: Ochropleura leucogaster (assembly GCA_958449745.1). NCBI lineage: Eukaryota > Metazoa > Arthropoda > Insecta > Lepidoptera > Noctuidae > Ochropleura > Ochropleura leucogaster. Next base: position 13,248,453 of record OY288206.1, on the reverse strand, counting down.
TAGCACGTTCTCGCATTTGATATCACGGTGTGCTATATGCAATTCGTGGAGGTATTGTAAGCCTAGTGCCAGTTGCCGGAACCACACTCTTGACTGATTCTCAGATACGCAGCCGTTCTTTAAAATATACCCCAACAAGTCTCCATTCTCAGAGAATCTCATGAAAATGTAATACTTTGTCTTTCTTTGAAATATACTGTGAACGTGAATAAGATGTGGGTGATTCAAACGCACGAGCACATCAATTTCGCGTGGCAAAAACTTCACAACAAAATCTCTTGGAGCCTTTGATGTTTCTATAACTTTACAAGCGAGTGCAGTCTTATGACTATCGTCTTTTGCAGTAAATTCTGTTAAATACACCTGTTGAAGAACATTTCTGAATTTAGATGAGAAATTAAGAACTGGGCTAGCCTTGCTGAGACTACAGGCTAATTTATTGCAGCATAGCAAGCCGAATATCAGCTAACGAGCTCAAAAAGTTCTTAAGACTAAAAAATAAATACCTTAGCATAAGCACCTTCGCCTAAAAATTTTTGTATTTTGTATCCTTTTGAAGACAAAATTATTTCTTCTGATACAGTCGATTTCAGTTCTGACATGTTAATATAAACATGTGGTTGAACATTGAGCACAGTGTTCTACACGCACCACCTTTCAACGCACCCTTTCGATTCGCTGGTCGGCTACTCATATTAAAAGGGAGCGTATGCATTTTTATGATGTTAATTATTTTAAGTTACTCTAATCACCAAAATTTATATTTACAAGTCATTTTCATTGTGTTTCATGCCAAAAGGCGTCATATCTTGTCATATGGGTCTCATTGACGCAAGCTGCTAATCTTCTTAATTATACAAGGCAATTTACAGGTACCATTCAAAACCTCTTTAAAGAAGAGAAAGGTCATTTAAGCCGCGTTTACATGAGATGAGAGAAAATTTTCTCGGGAAGCGAGAATGTTCATTCGATAATCGATAGAAGCTTTATCACTTACGGACGACAGTGTGGTACTAACGTCCATAAAATACTTTTTTCCAGATCGACCTACATTTTATGTTAATTAGGTACGTCGTCTTTAGCGTTATCTTTAAAATAAAAATAAAAAAAACAGATTGCAAATTTCCCGGTAGACTTGGGTTAGATATGTATGGTAAAAAAAATATCGTCACGCTTTTTATAGATGTACGAGCTTTTTTTTTGTGTGCGTTCAAATGCCACAACCGGATCATCATCATTATCATCAGCCTACAAGAGTCCTCTGCTAGTCGTAGGCCTTTTCAATCGCAGGCTACTTAACTCGGTTCTCAGTATCTCTTCGATTTCTACCAGCTAACCTGTGAAAATTGTCTAACCACCAATGGGAAACTATATATAATTTATAAACTACTAGCTGTGCCCAGCGGTTTTACCAGCTTCTCAGATAGAAATTCGTCCAGTATTTTCGGCGCAATTTAGTACAAACAAACAAAAAAACCTTTCCCCTTTATAATAATAGTATGGAAAACTCTTTTATAATATTTCATACTTTACTATTTCAAGTACAAGTACATTTAAATCGCTCAACATTACAAATACTATTGTACATTCTGAAAGAAATAACTTATATGTACAAAAACACGTGTTTCCACACATTGACATTTGAGGAAGAATAATATATCGTATGCATCATCACATTCAACTTAGTTGTTTAAATTACTACATTTCTAACTGTTTTTTGTTTAAAAATTCGCCGGCTAACGATATCCTCTGCAAGAACGATGGAGCTGGTGTCAAGAGCAATTCATATTTGCCGACATCTGGGTGAGGCGGGTACCTCTTCTCTTTACGTATTCGCTCTAACATATGCTGAGGTTCACATTTTGATTTAGATTTCCAGTCGCTACTCAAAAAGTCCTGGATAACCTTAGGTAAGATTTTGAAAGTTTCCTTCGCTTTTGTTTCGCTCGGTGTCTGTAAAGGTTCTGGCGGATTTTGTGGAACTATGATATCATCGACATCAAATTGTGTTGTTGGAGTATTATTTTCTGAAGAGAATGACAATTCTTCATCAGAATCTTGATTTGTACTACTGTTGTTGTAGTAACTATTAATACGTTCTTTTACTATGTCTCTTAAACTAGTTTCATTCTTTGTTTTCTCTCTCTCTGTACCGTCAATATTGACATACCCAGTTCTCGTTTCAGTCTTAATCAGAACTTGATTTTGATCAATCTTTTCAACCGTACCTGTTTTAACATCTTCAGATACATTAACTCCTCCTTCTTGAGGTGCTTCCACAGTCTCATTTATTGCGTTGTCTTTTATTGTGCCTTCGATTACGGTCATAAACTTTATATTATCTTCTTCTTCAAGTAGTTGATACATTCTGTGAACTTCGCTTATATTGATTCTGAAAAAGTAAAAAATCATAAACATGTATGGCGAGCTTCCGTTTTTACCTCAGTGATTTCAAACTCAATCTATGATTTGATTAAGTACATGTACCAAGTTTATCATGTACAATTACATTTCAAGTTGTGTTATATAGGCGCCGATTCATCGTCCGATACTGGGTATTTGCTAAACTACAACTAATTAAACTACCCATCAGAATAGCAATATTAATTATAATCTTACCCTTGTCTGGCTTCATGGCAACAATACAGCATGGTGGGGTCAATCGGATGCGCTTCTGTGTTGAAAATATAACCACCGACGTCTACAACGCATTCTCCATTAGGCGTATTTATAACCGTGCCGTGTACGCCCGGATTATGGATGAAATTGTCTGGGTCAAACAATAGGTATAGATATTTCGTTGTTTCGGCTAGGAAAAATGACTCCATACGATCCTCTTTGCGGTGGTCGCGTACGTCTTTGATCTGTAAGTTTATTGTTTATGTTTTGTAGTGAACGCATTAACGGTAATGTTTAGAGCTGATCAGCATAGCTATTCACAAACATTCAAATCGTAATCGAAAATCATCACTAGTAGTAGTTCTCGTAATTCAATCGTCAAACTGGCAAAACGCTACTCATAGACTCGTGTGGAGATTTTTTTTAAACATTGGAAGTTGGTATTTTTAAAAAGGGGTCGTTACATAATGGAAGCAACTAGAGGATTAAGTGATTAATATATTATTTTTACCAGATATTTGTTTTTTGTCGGTATAATTGACGTGTTTATTTAACACGCTTGTGCAAAAATGACAAAATTTGCCGATTACAGGTCTGTGAATAGCGTTTGGATGCCTTTTTAACCGACTGCGCACCGCAAAGGAGGGTAATGTGTTCATCAGTCTATGTATGTAAGTATGTTTTTTTATTATAATTGTGGCATGATTGCGATCAATTATGAATTATTTAGCTATGCTGAACAGCTTTATGTCCACTCAAGAAATTGATGACTAACGGTGCTGTGGGCGAAAATCTTTACAAGTTGTTGTCGAATCGAAAGAAACAATGACATCTATTTCGTGTTATTACAAGAAAATGCATTTCTCCTATTAACAAGATGGGTATTGTTTAACTTAATTGAACTGTATTTCCAGATCGAGACAAGGATAACGTTATTTTGATTTTTGTTCAGAGTTACCTTATCACGTTAATTTATTTAAACAGTATTAAGAAGCTTTACAAGCAATTGTTCTAAGATAAGCCTTGATTGCACATTTTTAATGGTTTGTTATTCAGATTATCACTGCTTGTATTCTGATTTATTTAATACTAGCTTTCGCCCGCGGCTTCGCCCGCGTTAAATTTGGGGTAACACAGTTCCTCTTGCGCCTTATTGATTTTTAATAGCAACGCTAGTTTTCCCTTCTCTTCCCTCTTTCTCCCTCACATCCCACTTTTTTCAAAAAAATATTAGCCTATGTCCGTCTCCTGGTTCTCTACAATCTATGTACCAAAATTCATCCAAATCGGTTCAGCCATTAAAGCGTGAAGAGGTAACAAACAAACAAACAAACAAACAAACTCACTTTCGCTTTTATAATATTAGTAAGGATGTTGCATTGCACAGTTAGATTATCAAGTAAAATTCAGTAGTGCGAGCTAGTGTACCAGTTATTTTAAATATCTCCTCCTGTTAGTGATAACAGGCACTAGAGTGACGATTTCTAATCTTCTAATAATCTAATATATAAAATTCTCGTGTCGCAATATTCGTTCCCATACTCCTCCGAAACGGCTCGACCGATTCGTATGACATTTTTTATGCATATTCAGTAAGTCTGTGAATCGGCAACTATCTACCTTTCAAATCCCTAAGTGATAAGGGGACCTAAGCAGCGAGTGAAACCGCTGGACACAGCTAGTGATATAACTCTAAAGTTTCCAAACTTACGGTAGCATAACCGCAAGGTGTCCACGCCGAATGCTGTATACTCCTGAGGATATCTTCCCCCATCTGCAGCAGTATTGGGTCCCTAGTGTCCCGATACAGGTACATGATCGACTCGATGAGTTCCGGACGAAGGGGGTAGCTTTCTCTCGACGATGACGCTTCTCCTGTTCCAAGGTTGTACACTTCGGGCGTGAACCCATATTGCCTCCAAACACTGTGGTAGTTGTGTATTATACGCATTGCTGTGTCGCTTTCCCCTGTAAATGGAAGCGCTTTTTATGACACGGAGTTTGGAAAAGATTTTGTATTGATTTCAGTGCTTCTTGGCCTTATCGATTCGATGAAACTCGTCGTGTTTGACCAGTATGCACAGCAACATTTCATATTTTTAACATTTATTCATTTTTACCCATCCCATGTATTTTTACATTTAATTTTTATCTGTTTATTCATTTTTACACATTTTTTTTTTAAATCTCAGTTGACGTTTATGCTATGGGAAGTGAGTTACTATTTACAAATAAGTAGAACAAATATTTATAAAGGTTACAGAAATCTTTTTCCTTTCTGTCCACAATTGAAAGTTTTTTTTTAATCATACTACTATAAAATAAATAATGAAAACGTGCTACGAATTTAATATTTCGTAGAAAATAGAAATCTAGGGACATACTTAACAAAGATCTTTAATATCTTTATAGCAAACTTACCTATAAGGCTAAGCACTCCGGGCCAGTAGGACTCAAGTGACTGGAACACGGGCAGAGTAACGTGTCCTCGCAACATGGTTGCCCAAACAAACCAGTCGTCTTTCTTCAAATACTTCTCTATCGCTTGCCGCGCTTCCTTAAACATTGACATCAGTTCTGGTCTCTCTAATAGAATGGAACCTACAAAAGGATATTTTATATCTATACTAATATTATAAAGCTGAAGAGTTTGTTTGTTTGTTTGAACGCGCTAATCTCAGGGACTACTATTTGGAATTGGAAAATTCTTTTAGTGTTGGATAGTCCATTTCTTGGGGAAGGCTATAGGCTATATAACATCACGCTACGACCAATAGGTGCTGAGCAGCGTGGGTGAAACCGCGTGGAACAGCTAGTATAAAATAGTACTATTAAATTTGCTGTCTTTTTGTTGGTGGTATGCTGCAAGAAGCTTTCCTATCGAAATATTAGACAGGAAAGCGAGAAGGCATTATAATAGCCATGAAAATTTACAGGATTATTACTTGTGTAAAATAAAAAAAAACGACTTCCAAAAAAACTAAAAAGTGTAAAATGAGTTTACGGAAGTCGGTGACTTTTAATTGTTTCGTGGACTTTTGTACCACCGGTTTTTGGAAATAACATTATTTTTCATTTTTTTTTGCATAAAGTTTATTAGTTCAGCTGCAGCATTTTTAATGATGGTATGATAATATTTTACACATTTTTTTATAAAGTATTAATTTTCCATTGTTACTAAAATATGTATTATAGATGATACCTCATAAATTACCCAAGCAATTTAAATACAATTAATATGGGACCAATAAAGTTTGTTCGAGTATAGAAAGAACCTTCTTTTTTGGAGTCGGCTAAAATAAAAAAATCTCTTTAAGAGAAAACAACATTTTTCGTTTCGTAGTGAGAAAAAAAAAATATGTTGTCTTCGCAATCCATTGGCAAAGGCAATGTTTCATTGCGCGACAAGAACGCATATTGCCATAATCCGATCATACAATTAGGTCGTCGCCTTAAAATTCCACCGCTTTTTAGCAACAAGAGGCATACCTTTAACTAAATACTCATAATACGAGTCGACGCCACCTCCAATACCAGCGTCTTGCGCCGTCCATCTGCCTGTCATAACATCAACGTGGTTCCCAACAAGACCAATTGGTGATTTGTGATGGTACAATGCTAGCAGGGCGTTTATGGCTATCTGTGAATATAGAAATGTGCATAAATTATAATTTACAAATCAACTATGAATGAAGACAGAATCAAGTAACATTGAAATAAATAAGTAAATAATAAAAATAATCATTTAAGTTTTAAATGAATTATTTATTAAGGGTCTATGTAAAAAAGTATAAATTAAAAAAAAATACTATAAAGCCATAAATAGTCATCTACCAATTCTTTTTTTTTTTTAATTGGAAGCTGACACAACACATTGCATTTGTATTCTTTCAAACTCTAATGGATACAGTCTGCATTCAACTTTTATTTAATTTTATAATATTCTGTAAAGGAGGGAAAGATTTTGAAGCTTCTCAAGTTCTAGCAATGCATGCCATACTCTTTACACATACCTCTTCATAAAGTGGATCCCCAGTGAGCCGACTTAATGTTCCAAATTCTATAATAAATGTCCCAACTCCAGCAGTGCAAGTTACGCTAGTCTCTCCAGGTGGCACTCCAGATCTCAAATTGATAGTACCATATGGCATACCCGTTGTGGTATCAAAAGCAGCAATAAGCCTCTGAGCAACATCTTCTGCAAGTCGTAAGAGTGGACCATTACATGGCCAGCCTGGTTCTAATTGTGTGCCTGTTCTGAAAAAATAAGGTATAAAAACAAATTGAATAAAGGGGGCTTTTAACATTTAACTAAAGAATCCATTATAATACTGATTTCTGATTAGCAATAAGAGCCACAGTATGGGACTCCTGAGGTGTAGTTCAGCAATAATAAAAATGTGTGTTTAATGAATATTGCGTATAGTATGTGACTAAATTTATTAAAGGTTTAGCAATTGTCAAAACTTACTTGTGTGATAATAGATGAGCACTCAACAGTCCTCCAATAATTCTAATATTTGTTTCAAATACAGAAACATTGATGTCTGCATCAAAGTTCTTTTTTTGTAAAACTATATCAACCACCCGGTTGAACTCGGTATAGTTGCCCATGATAGCCAAGGTGTCCAGAGCATCTATGAGAGTGAGGGAGTAGCTCCCCCATGTGTCCACACCATCGCAACTCAGCGGCCGTAGCTCATCGTAAGGGTAAGCGTAACGTAGATAACTATCATAGGCATGCTGGAACATTTCCCGAACTTCCTCTCTGTAATTAAATTTAAAAGGATTGATAATACCTTAAATAGAAAAGGGTCAGTGGGTCATCTTAGGGCCGGAGTTTAGAAAAGCTTTAGCATAATAGAATTAAATTTATCGCAACTAAATATAATACAAGTACTACTACTTAATACAAGGTTAAAAACTGAGTTTCTTGATATTATATTACAACAAAATATTTGAAACCTATAGAAAAATTGACATACTAACTATCGAAGATAAAATTTTAAGGTAGATAGAGCTAGGAACAACTTACCTGAGTTTTAAAATATCCGACTTTTTGTAAACTCTAACACCATGACATGTATCACAGCCATAGCACAAAATGAAAAGGAATATAACTGACTTAATCATATTTTATATGTGATCGAAATGTTATCTTATTCATGGATATTTGAATTAACTTTTTCTAGTTGATTTTGATCTCACAATATTCAAACACAAACACTGTAAAGTGGGACAGGCAATAGAATTTTAGACTGACAGAGGTCTGTTTACGTTGAAATGTCAACATTGAAAGTGACAAGACGTCAACGCCGCGACGTGATGAGTTGGCAGTAGAATAGTAGCGTCTATGCAGTCGTCATAAGATTTATATTGGCAAACGGTTATCGGGATTAGAAGAACATACAAAAAAACAACTTGCTGTTTTTCTAACTGGCTACATGGCTTTTGAAATTTTGCTCACATGACATTATACAAAAACTGACGCCTTTTTCCGAACGGCGTATTCCCGAAGACCCTATCACCATCTTGCAAGAAAGAAGAAGTAGAAGAAAACAAGTACATATATTAGGAAAAAATAAAAAAAAAACAGATCGCCGTCTGTCTTGCGTCTAGCTGGAGGTCTAAACTTTAAGGCACGCACAGGGTAGTTGAACAGGTCATCTACGCTGTAAGTGTATGCGAGATGCCAAAAAAGGAGTTTTAACATTTAATGGCATATTTTGGGTATTAACTTTATTATGATTACAGGTACAACCCAGAAACTTTGGGAGAGCCTAACGTTTGGGGAGTGCTTAATTTTCACCACTGGACGTTGAGATTCACAACAAAAATCCAATAATAATATCTTACTGTCAATCGGCAGTTTAGTAGGCCAATTTAAATCATTGGTGGGAATATGACTAGGTATGTTTACTGTGTTGTAACGTGAACGTAAAATTCGGGTAAATATCATAAATCTTCCTTCAAACCTTTTATTGTAGAATTCTAATTTCTACAATAAAAGGTTTGTTGTTTGTTAGCTACTCATCTACTAAAAGTCTGGATATTTTTTAGTTTTATTACACTACCGTATACATGTTTTAAATAGTCTATTTCCTAAAAAAAAATCCTATACAAAATATTTCTCTACTAAAGTCCGTACGAAGAGCAATTAAGCCTGACGTTTCAGGACAAATTTTGACGGAAGGTAACGATAATCTCGGCCCATGGCTTATGTACCTTTTCATTTTTTCAAATACGAAAAATATCAATACCTCCCTTTTGATCGCTGTTTAAAAAAGGCAAAAAAAAAGTAACGTGCCAGTCAAACGGTTTTACTATTGAAGTTTTGGAGCGCCCATAAACTATAGACTGGTTTTGTGCATCTCGCAATTTCATTGGTCCAAATTTGAATAAGCATAAACTAAAGATCAACGTAAACTGCAACAGGCCAACAGCTGAAACTTCTAAAATGTCTGTTGTCCGTTGACGCTTCGCTTGCGTTTTGAGGGTGTATTTTGTCAAAATCGGCGTTTTTATTAAGTCTACTCTCATTTTTCTTACAAAATGTGCCTCTAGTTCTGTATATTTGCACATTTCCGCTTCGGTTGCCATTACTCCATTCGCGCGGCCCGCGTAAAGCTGATCTGGTATTTTGGTAGTGTTTACGGAAGCGGGGCAATGGCTTTTAGAATACATGAAGATCAAGAGAATGCCTCTCTGGGGCTTAGAAAAGACGCAGATGTATTTGCTGCCAACCAACGTCGAGCCCTTGGCGACCTAAGCCAGTTTGCGTGTAACCAAAGTCGGAACATAAAACTCGTGAGTATACTCAAATCATGAGGCGTTAGTTTCAGTATTTTGGTCTGTTTTTCTCATACTCTTTTTGTCTCTAGCCGGGATTGACGAATGGACCTTGTAAAGTTCAAGATGAAAACAGAACTATGCGCCAGATCAAAAATGAAAAGAACATCGTACCACCCGTGGCGCAGTTTCGCGCCTTTAGTGTTTACGAAGACAAGCCAACGGAGGCCGAGGTCAAGAAAAGAGAGCACACATTTAAGCCTTTTGTTGCTAAAGAGACCAAAAAGGACAGCATATTCGTGAGTAACGAGAATTCGAAAGGACTGTGTCTTCAAGCTGAGAAAAAACCAGATCGGCTGATAGATCCGACTTCAGTTCGGTAAGTGGAATCCTTGCTGTTTTCCTAACCTTCATTTTGTAACCTAACCATATTTAGCTATCCTATAATTTCTTCTTTCCAACTAGCCATAGTTATGTCTCACACATTGCACATGCATATCTAATGCCAAGTAAAGAGGTCCAAGAAGTTGTGCATTGTCTGTCTTAAAATGTGCGATTTGTAATGAAAAAATCAGACAAATAGGACAGGATGCTCTGTCCCATTTATTCTTCTATAATTCTGCATAAAATTGAAGGTATTCACCAAAATGGTACTCTCTCATGATCATGATATTTAGTATATTATCTCAATTAGTAATAAATTATCAGATTGATGGCCATAAGCTAAAGCTATCTTTAAAGTTAAACTTTTTTGAGTTGAGCATTACATACACATGACATCCAACTCTTATTTTCTTCCTTAGGCCTTTACAAGAGAAGAAAAATGCAGTGGAGTCACCCATGTCTGTTGTTGACACCAGTGTGCTCTCTATGTCAATCTCTAAGAATGAGAGCCAGATTATTGATGATGAGGATGATGATGCTACCACCGCACAGACTGACCGAGAGATGTTCTTCCATGTGGTGGAATACCGTCAGGACATCTATGAGTATATGAAGGAAATTGAGGTAAATTTATTCATATATAAAATGGTCTGCCATAACATAAATTAAGATTTTCTTGGACCATACTCATATCATCTGGTTACTCTTAAACCAAACATTGAAATTTACTCATAATATTGATTAGATCATAAAATCATTTTATAGACTATAAATTATTACCACTATCAATTTGACATAAATAAAAGAAGGCCACAATTTACAATTGGGTCAAGTTGTGGCATTCCTTTCTATCTTTAACCTCAAAACAATCTAAGTTGGTACATTACAAGTGAAGCATAAAGTTATTTTCTGATTGCTTTGTCAATGCAATAATTATTTTCTGCAGAAAATGCAGTAAAATGCAAATGGAGAAAGTTCATGATCTAGTTTAATTGAAGACATTTTAGGATAACTGCTGACATTTCAGCCCACTTTTATATATAGCTTCCTCTAATTTTGAAGAATGCAAATAGCATAATTATTATGTTAAGTTTACACATATGGACACACACAAATAATCAAAATATCCCACTACAACAATGTGCTTACTTTTTGGCATAAAGATATATATAGTGTATATTATAGTGACCTATAAACATAATACATAAATGAGATTTTTGTTCAAATAATACTGAGTCATAAATGGCCAAAATATAATGTTTCAATAATTAGTTAATTCTTTTCTTCTAGGCTAAGAACAGAGCCAACCCCCGCTACATGCGCAAACAGCCAGACATCACTCACCTGATGCGTTCCATCCTTATTGACTGGTTGGTGGAAGTTTGTGATGAATACAACCAGCAGAGTGAGACCTTGCATCTAGCTGTATCTTACGTGGACCGATTCCTGTCTTATATGAGCGTAGTACGAACCAAACTACAGCTTGTGGGCACAGCTGCTACTTATATTGCTGCGTGAGTATTCATAATAAGAATTTACTCCCCAACAGGCTAATTGATGCTAATATCATCTGAGAATCATGGAATGTAATGTGAGAAATGATCAAATTATTTGTAAAAAATGCCATGTGGATATTCTTCTTACAAACCTTTTATTTCTAAACAGGAAATATGAAGAAGTATACCCACCAGAAGTGTCAGAGTTTGTGTACATCACAGATGACACATACACTAAACGTGAAGTCCTTCGCATGGAGCATCTGATCCTGAAGGTCCTATCATTTGACCTGTCGACACCAACTTCCCTCGCCTTCCTGTCTCACTACTGCATATCCAATGGACTTTCTAAGAGGACATTCCACTTAGCTGCTGTAAGTATCAACTCAGTTCTGTTACAACAACAGCCATAATATAATACTTTCTAAAATTAAAAATCCAAGTTATCCTACAAAACGCTTTACTTTCAACAGTACCTCGCCGAACTTTGCCTGCTGGAAGCAGATCCTTACCTTCAATACAAGCCGTCAATAATCGCGGCGAGTGCGCTCGCAACTGCGCGCCACTGTCTGCTATGCGAGCGTTGTACAGGAGAAGATAAGGATCGGCGCAACCTACGTGATCCAAAGGAAGGTCATGAGACCGAGGAGGCGGGGGTCCACGCAACCTGCGCGGCAATCGCCTGGCCCGCCGCCCTCGCCACGTGCTCTGGCTATTCGCTTGCAGACCTCGAACTCTGCTTGAGAGAACTCGCACGCACGCACTCGCATGCTTCTCTGCAGCCCTACCAAGCTGTACCCGACAAGTACAAGAGCAACAAGTAAGTATTTAATTGTTTGTAGTTCAATACATCATCAGCTCAGCCTGTTCCTTGAAGCATTGTAGGATTCTGATAGACATATTTTGTACTTAGGTACTAGTGCCAGTGCGGTAATATCTGCATTTTGTATTCCTTCTACAAATCCTATGCCACACACATTGATCCGTCCGCGGCTCACTACAAATCTTGCTGGCACAGCCCCATAGCCACTTAGCAATAAATGATAAATCTCAGCAGTAATCCGTCTCACAGAGCATAATTCCCATCTGACAAAATGTTATTTTTTAGATTTGATGGCGTGTCAACGATCGAGCCCAGGCCCATGTTCCCAGTGTCGAAGTACCAGCCGCCGGCGCCGCCTAACAGCACCAGGCCATCGGCTGACTCTCGCAGCTAGTTAATTCACGACCACGGCCCAATGCGTTACAAAGGAGTAGTCAAATGACTTGTGTGGTTGGATGAGTGACCCGAATTAGTGTTAATGCATCCCTCGCGCTTGTAATGTTTTTGCTCAGTCAACTGGTTATTTCAGTATTCAATATTACAGTATCAATATGTGTTGAAAGTACAAAAAAACCAAATCATGGCCAGTAGATAACTTAACAATTATTTTCTCGTTATACTTGTATGGCCAAAGATTTACTTAAATACATACTTGCATACCATATGTAATTCTATTTGATAACCTATAATGTTAACATGAGAACAAGTAATAAATCATTGCTGGAGCTATGTTAATAATGCAAAAATCTATTTCAGTGGGTCCTGCAATTTCATCCATGTTTGCCTTATTTGGTTTAGAAATATTTTGCCTGTTATTACAACAAATACTATGCAGTTAAACAGATAAGGTGAGTACTAAACATTTCTAAGTATTCTTATTTCGAAACTTAAGACTTGATTGCATTTATCCTAATCTTAATATGAAGAATCTCGAGGTTTACGTATAAGTGATTGGGATATTCTGTGAGTTGTTATGCTAGTTTTAGATTTAACATTTTCCTATGGAAATAAAAAATAAATCTTCGACTTTTGTTAGTTCTAAAATGTGTATTGTGATTTTACGGTTGCGTGACGAGTGGTCTCAACGGTGGTCAACCTAAAACAAACTTCCTTTTACTTTCTAAATTACCATAAATCAAAATATACTATAAACATTTTTCGCTAAGAATCGGACCTCAAAAGATTTTGGATACATCACCATCATTATTACAGACACGCGCCTAGACCACAATTTAATGTACAAATGTTTAAACTTAAGTTTTGAATTTTACGTCATAACCCTCAGTGTGTTCATTTAATTTTCGGAGGTCTTCCCGCTTTTTCCCAGATATTTTACAGTTTTATTAATATATGAACTTTTTGCCAATGCTTTCATTTTTTTTTATGTAATAGTTTTACAAACCAGGATCCCAGGGGCTAGGTTTCAAAGTTGATCAAGATGTCAATAAAATGCAAATTCTACAGGGTTTACAAATCTACGTTTACAAAACTTTTAAATTGGAGACACCATTTCTTATTGGAACATTATTAGAGTAGTATTGGATAGTATTTCATTTCAAAGTTCCAACTGATAGCATTTCAGTGCGATGTTTGTTAGTAAATTATTATTTTTGAGATGTAAGGTATGTTTTTAATATTGGTTAGTAGTTTTTAATTTAATATAATAATATAATCGTTCAGTACGAGTACCTTTATTGGTAATAAATATAGAATTTTAAATAAATCATGTTTGTTTTATTTATGGAGTACGACACTTTTAATGTAGAATAAAATCGTTTTATCTGTACTTGGAAGTTCACACGCTATGTGAGAGGGTCTGTTAACGCGTGAACTGTAATTACAGGAGACATTGAGGAACGTCTTCCTTCCGCACAAACGTATGATTTTTCACGGAGCTGTTTAACATAAGCTGTCATATAGCTGCTTATTATATATCAGTTGCGGGTATAAGATGTGTGCTAGACGAGGAACGGTCAAATCTATTTGGAGATCGTCTGCGTCAGCGCAGCGACGCGACGCACTATGTCGTGTGCGCGCCCCAGAATGTGAAGTCGCAGTACAAAATAATGTAAGGATGACAAAAATAATTAAAACGTAATGGGATTTCTTTGAATTGTATATTTTATCTTAAGAAAATTTATTTTTCTTAATCTTTAATTAAAAACAATCTTGATGTGCGAGGTCATTTAGAATAATTAATAATTATTTGTACTGTTGACTCGTTTCGGTGGTTTCAAGAGTTGTGCTTCTCCTGTGTGTACACATTGCCCAATCCTTTTTTGGTTGAATTTGGACCTGAAACAAAAAAAAAACCGTTATTATGAAAATTATTTCACAATTACTCTTGCGTAACTATGCATTTGTGATATAAAAAGGTCCTCTGAATATAGGCAATGCTAATTGCGGTTTGTAGCGGCCATATTTGAATTTACGGCTTGTGCGCGTGTGCCTGGCATTCTAAACGGTCCCCAGCTGCAGATATTATTCGCGGGCAACCTGTCGTAAAATCTTGCGGATATAAAAAAGTTCCTTGTAAAGCGTATCCTCTCAATGTAAATGTAGTACCTAGTAGTAGCTTAGTAGTAGCTTAGTAGTGGAATAAATTAGATGTTCTTTTATTGAAAACTTGTCGATTAGTTTACCGCGTTTATCTTTAGTTTCCTACGGTTTATAACATAATTATGTCCTTATTAGTGGATGAGATTACCCCACTTATTTTTAAACTGGGATTTCTGTGTTCACGTATATTTATACAAACAGTAATGTTGGCAAGTAACACGAAACGTGCGAGAAACATCTACGTGGTCTGTGTTTCCAGGAAGTTTCCAACTAAACAACTCGCTAATATTTCCATTTCAATTTGATTTAACCTTCAAACGTTCGCCATTTCTTCTTGGCGTCTGATACGCGAGACTAACAATTTATATCTTATTTGAAAATGAGTAGCAGCTTGTGAGGCGAAAGACACTGTGCATAAACATATTAATATCTCATGTGCCATTCAGTCTAGTGTCGCGACAAGATTTATTATTGTGTAAAGCGTGATAAGAGCTACGTAGGGCGAGTCGCACGCGTCTTTTCTTTTTTTTCTTTCGTAATTATACCACTTTATTAAATATGTGGCTAAGTACAAATTCAGATAAAAATTTTTTCGTTACTTATAACGTTTCTTCTGCTTTAGGGACACAAATAACAACACGGAACTATCGTAACGTTTTATTGGCCGTGACTTCCTCCCGCTAGTACTCTTGCTATATTATATTGATCTTGTCGTTATTATATAGGAACGTGTCCGGAAAATTAATAAATGGTACGCATCTACGATTCAGAGGATGCATACAAAGCTATATCACCTTGAATTAAAGTTCAGTTTGTTTATCTTTTTAACGAAGGACGACCTTTAGGAATACAAGTTGGCCTTTAAAGCGTAAAGACTTTTTAGAAAATGAAATAAATAACGCATTAATGTGGTGCTATTTACAAAATGGTTGATAAACATTTGGCTGGCTGACTAGCGAAACTTAGTAGTGCATACGTTAGTGTGTATTCTCGAAAAAATATTAGAACAAATCGCATTTCGTAAAATAAATACGTATGTAATAATTTCTAATAATATAATTAACAATTCATTAATATTTTAAACTCATGAATAAAAATCAACAACGATCCGCTGTTGGTTTCTTCCAAAATAAAACTTCCAACCTGACAAATAAAATAAAGGTACGATGTCTCTAATCAATATTTAATTATAGGAATTTTTCGTTGACAATGAAGTAGTATTATTGACATGGTGCTCACGCATGTTAAAGAATAAGCTCCATAATAGCATACGAGCCACTTCCGGAGCCCCGAAAGGAAAGGAAATTCACTCGCGAATTTGCCATTCTGTTCACGATCGTGACATTGTCCCGAGTGCTCCACTGTTCCCATGCTATCTGGTTATTAATAACCAACTATACAACCCGCTTTACGGCTCAGTTTTATTGTAGGAACACCGATTTTAACCTATCGGGGAATCTATATTTTGTTTTGGTGGGCGCCAAAATCTGTTGCTTTTAAAATGTCTGTGGTGTTTGATTAGTAGAAGTTAAAAATGGGTAGTGCTTTATGTAGTTTTAATTATATGACCAAGTTGGATCTATTGGAGCCGGCATTATAACGGGAAAACGTTGATGTAGATTATCCTAGTTTAACCAGTCGATCCTAAATTAAAGATGGATGTATCTTTACTGCCGCACAAGATCATCAACGCGAATAATTTACGAAATTTAAACGCAGTTGGGTACGTATCTCGCACTGGTAAATTGGGCTCGCTTCGTCTAGTTGATGTTATATTTATGATAGATGTATAAAACAGATAGCGAGGAATCTGATGAAATCTATTTATTGACTGCGCAAACATCGTGTGAAAGGAAGCTTTTGGGCCATTTCCTGGCGCTGAGTGAAATGGGGCCGAGCGTGCCGTGACGCATGTTTTTACCTCCACATCCGCTTATAATAATATATAATATTTTTTTTTGTATAATCAGTTTTTGTAGAAGTCCTATCCAATATCATTATACTTTTAAAATAAAAATGATGAAATACCTGTTCGCATAGACCGCACAAAAGTTTGATTGATTATTAGACCAAAGTTCTGGCATTCAGCTAATTTTCATTAAAACAATGTTAAACACAGGCACATACGTACTAAGTTGCGCAATAAACGTTTCGTTAGTGATGCTAACTAGTTCCTGCAGACTATTTAAATAGAAACACCGAAACAAGAGTTCTTAATTAAGCCCTTTCAAAACAAGGAAGCGATAAAATTTCACTAGTTGCTAGACTTGGTGCTTACCATTTATCTACAAGTAGCTTTTGCCCGCGGCTTCGCTCGCGTTAAATTCGGTGTAACACAGTTCCCCCTTCATGATTAGCAGGTACCTGCTAACTGCAGTTTTTGCCCTTGCACTTTATTTATTGTAATAGCAAAGCTAAGTTTTCCCTATATCTCCCACAGTTCGCATTTTTTTTTTAAAAGCCAATACCAATCTCCAAATTTATAAAAATCGGTCTTGCCATTTTGGCGTTTAGACGAACCAAACAAACTCACTTTCGCTTTTGATATTAGTAAGGATTCTACAGTTAGCGCGAATGCTCCCTTTGGTAATTCATAACTTGCATATTTCCGACGTAGTAAATAGGGTTATATTGTCAAACTTCGCTAACGAGAAAACATTTCATCTTAATATTCTAAAAACGTGGAAAAGAAGAAGCGTTATCAAAGTAACTTATTGGTTATCTTCGATTTGGAAGCAGGGTGATTTATAATTATACCACTTCTGAGCTAAAAAACTACGGGCTCCTCGTGTTATCGATAGAGACGATTTGGATCCATCGCTTTCTGAAAGAAGCTGTTTTTGTTTTTAAATATCTGTCTTTAATTGACATTAATTTTATTCGAAGCTTTGTCAACCTTAATGTAAGAATACCAATAGAACGTAGAAAGTGTACCGACTGCGGCCTGAGGTACATAGTAAAATTTTTCAATCGGGTGAATTTTTAACTTTTTTGACCCTATGGAAATCCAAATAGGTATATTGTAGCGACACAAATACGAACGTGGCAAAATGTACTATAGCGCTATCTATGCGACCACTGAAGAACTAACTGTGATTCCTACATCTCGCAAGCGAAGTTATCCGCTATTGTATAGGTACACGAACCTGACAAATAGTTGTCGGACGATGGCCAACCAGACCCTAAACCCTTCTAGTCGCAGGATCCTCCCTTTTCTATAGAGGATGAAGAGCCACAAAGAACACAATGAAAAAATATTTTTATTAAAGTTGAATATACTACTATATGACTTAAACCTGTCTGAAAATTAAAACATCATAATTATAAATAAATTGGTTCGATAAAAAACATCACGAATGTGACACTAACTTACGATTTCAAACGTGTTTTCTATGAAGTTATGTCTTGGTAAAGTATTTCAAAATAACATTAAAATAAAGGTTGTTTATGTACCTACTAGTTTTTTTTAATAAAAACTTAACTGCTATTTGGGGCTGCGAAGTCGACATACACCCGACCATTCGATCGCAATGAGAGAGAGACCAAAGAGCACGTCGCGGTAGAAGAGGCCAGGGGGTCAATTCCACTAATATCTAACAATAATCTAACTGTTTCGTTTATGTTTCGATTCAGTTTCGACCATTAGGGTTTTTGGTATTCTACTATTTTAAAACTAAAACTGATAAGAAACCGCAACGTAACTACAACGACATTGTAACGTGAACACGGCGCCTAACCAGCGAAACGAATTTGTGATACCATAAGACAAAAGGAAAAAACTTCTAAAATATAAAATTACGTTTTGCTTGTTTTAAATAAATTAAAAGCTCTTTGATTGCAAATACATCTATTATCTACGTAAGGAAAACAATATTAAAACATAGAATTGAATAAAACAATAATATAATGAAATCTTTTACGCTGATTATATTGCCAACATAAAAAATCTGTTGATTCAAAATAGCTGACAAGGCGCGAAAAACAACATAGGTACTCGTATTTCGTGAAAGTTTTATTTTGTTGGAAAAAAATTATTTATAAAGCCGGTAAGTGCCAAATAAACTTTTATTCTATTCTACTTTCATACAGATTAAACATATATATAACTAATTGGATTGCTTTCGTTAATTAATACCCCAATTATTTTTAGATATGGAAGAAAACCGAAGGAGGCCTACCTCTGTGAGACAGTTGGAGCTCCTCATAGAGTTTCTGGAGGACCACACAGATCTCGCACGGGGCCGAATTAGGTCCAAAGAAGGTCGCGCAGTTGCCGACAGGCTATGGTTTAGGATCGCGGACATTTTAAATGCGGAGGGGTCAAGTAGAACTCCTAAGGAATGGGCTAAAGCAAGTATAAAATGTATTATTATTGAAATACAGTTCATAGAAACCTATTCTTAATGTGAATTAGTATGTATAATTTTTTTATTTCAGTTTTGGAATGACTATAAGTGTCGGATTAGAAATAAGTTGGCTATTATAAGAAGGAGCCAAAGTGGCACAGGGGGCGGACCTAATGAGGCCCCACAATTGAGCCCTTTGGAACAAAGAGTGGCATCTCTCATAGGGAGGGATGTGGGCCCTTTACCTGGAGTCCGTAGGGACCCAGTCATTGACTTTGAAGTATGTAACTATTTTATTATATTAATACTAAATGTACAATTTATAAGATCATTTAATTTAACAATCTACTTTCAATTTTATATCAAGAGTCAAGCGGAAGAACCTATGCTGATGGTGCCCCAGGATGAAGAAATGCCTGTGATCATATTACCACAGGATCAGGATTCACAAATGTAAGTACAGTATGTACAAGACATTGGTGTTAGTATGACAATAAAAAAAACTGTTTATAATAAAAAAAATGGTTTAATTCATACAACTTCATTTCTTAACATACCAGTATACAAAATAACCTAAACACATTATATTATCTACTATACAAAACAATGTTTACTGCTGTATATTACTACAATTGTGAATTATAATTTCAGAAACCTATCAAGTTTGCCGCAATGGGATACAGATTCTCTTGCTATAGAGCAACCAGGCACCAGTAATAGTGGCAATGTGCCTGACCCACCACACATTGGTGACCCACCAAACTTGGTTGGCCAAGTGACTACTGAAAATGTGCCGGACCAACCAAGCACGAGCCAAAATGTAGAACAACGAGGTTAAATTTATTCATATTTATATTCATTCATCATACTTCAAGTATTATAAATTTATAGTATTTTTAGGACACAGCAATGTAAATTCAAAATATTTGGTTACAAAGAGATAATAAACGGAGCGATAAAAAGTATTACAGAGAGCCATGAATCTTGATTTTGTCTTTCTTTCAGACCGCACCTCAAGGAGAGAACGGAGATCCATTAGGCCACGTGCACGTGCTCAAAATCAGAGTAAGTTGTCATTTTGAGTCAATTTTAGGAGTGTACATGAATAAAAAATATTGAATACAAAACTACAGCAGATATTAATTTTAGCTAGAACAAGTGCTCTCAGCGAAGCTCAAGCATCTGTAGCACGTATAGAAGAAATGCGTGCTAGGACAGAGATGGCAGTAGCCATGGCCAATCAGAGGCAGGCTGAGAATTTCGCTCAGCTGATGCCAATTTTGTCTAGCATTGCAGATTCATTGCGAGTATTAGCAGAGAGATATATGAGAGGTAACGAGAATAATTAAAATAGTTTCACACAGTAAATTCAGTGGCACTCTTATGTAAGAGAATATTAAATAAAATTTCTATTAGTATTATATTATATGTACCAAAGTCTTACATAAAATTTTGTTTTGTTTCAGAATAACGCATACTACATTTTATTGTTACTTACATACTACTTTTTATTGTTACCTTTTTTTCTTATTTATATTTTAGTAAAATAATTAGGAAAACCTTAATATTAAAACAGTTCAATTTTAACATTGTTGTTATTTAACAGTAACTGAAAAAATAAACAAATAGAGGGATCTTGTGTGAGAACGCAAGAGTTCTCGATTTGTTTATTGTTTCAATTATTATGACCCTACAGAAGATTGAAGCATGAGTTTGGTTAGTCATATATAGACCAATCACAGGCTAAAGTAACTTACCATTAAGCTGAAAAATGTAAAAAAAAATCACAGCACCAAGGTGCTGAGCCCATCACACATTTCCATTTTTAAAGCCTACCTAGCTCTCCATAAACGACGTACTAATGTTTGCTGGTAAGTGCGCCCTTCCTGTAATTGATGGTTCCTATGATCACCTCTTGATATTCGGCGTGTATCAATGTGAGCATCCCTTTCTCTTTCATTTTGTTCTTGTTGTAACACTTCCTGGTGATCTCCATATTCAAATTCTAAATTGCATTGAAGAGCAATGTTGTGAAGAACACAGCAAGCGTTAACTATTTTTGCCGCAACTTCTGGTTTGTAGTGAAGTTTTCGGTCCACCAACAAACACCTAAAAAATAATACTTAGTTGTGTGTTTTAAGGTTTTATGTAAATAGTTTCTAATATCTTAGCCTAGTTTTTAGATTATTGTCAAGAGCATAGTTAGAAATAAATTAAAATGAAATGAACCCATATGAATTTGATAATATTAATGAATTCTGAGTTATACTTTAGTATAACATTATTCACATGAATTTATGGCATGAATCTTACTGTCAATTTTATAGTTTTATTTAAAAGCTTACCTGAAACGTGCTTTTAAAATGCCTATGCACCTTTCCACAACATTTCTAGTAGTCATGTGCATTTCTGTGTAAAGTGCCTCTGGAGTATTTTCAAGAGCATTCAATATAGGAGTCATCATAGTTCTCCTTAAAGGGAAACCGGCATCTCCTAAAAAAAATTTTTCTTGATGACAAATGAACTGATAGTTGTTCACATTATAAATAATATTGAATATTGCTTAATTACCTAATAAATAAAAATCTTCATTTGTCCTCCTTACAATATCATTAAGGGTATTACTAAGGGGATTATTGTTCCATGCTGCACTATCATGAGTTGAACCAGGGTTACTAGAATCAACACACATAATTCTAGCATCTGAATCACACATCTGAAACAAAGTTAAGTAAAATTTTATACCTTATTGACCACAGCAATTTATTGAATAAACAAGTCACCATTAACTTACAACTAGGACATTCAACGAATGATACCCCTTTCTGTTGAAATATCTTTCTTCATGCTCTGCAGGAGTAACAATAGCAACATGTGTGCCATCTATGCATCCGAGGGCACCTGACATGCCAAATTTCTGATAGAATCTGCAAACAATTAATTGCGAATGAATTACATTGATTATTACAACATAGTTACAAATGAACATAGTTAATGAAACACTGTACCTACCCCCGTTTTATTTCCTCACGATCTTCCTGTGTTCCAGGAAACTTTATATATTGATTAAATATTTGAGGTAGGTTAAGAACATCTGTAACCTGGCGAATGGCACGGGAAACCGATGCTTGTGACAACGAATGGCTAGATGATTGTCCAACCAAGGTTTGGTATGAGCCACACGCATAAAATGCCAGTGCTACCAAAATCTAAAATTAATAGAACTTGAGTTAGTTGGTTCATGAGAAAGCAAAAAAAAAAGTAATGATGGAGGTTATTTTATATAGATATAACAAGATAAATCATACCTTTGTCGGTGTATCAATACCATCAGAACGAAGGCTAATAGGCATATGGGGGCTAATATCGTCAATTAGCTGCTGAACGACGTTTTTGGAAAGTCTATATGTTTTCACAAACTCGCGATCGGTTAAGTCAAAGGCGAAATTACGTAGCCTTGACGACAAATTCCGACTTCTCACTCTTCCGACATCTACTTGATCGGCGAGACTAAGAAATTCGTTGTAGAACATCATCTTAATTAAAGTATAAATGCGAACAGTCTGGGAACAGTCAAGAAAAAGTTACACAAAACCAACTTTTCTGTGGCGACTAATTTTGACAGATGAGACGCTTAAGTTTCGTTTCGTTTTCGAGTGACGCTTGCGTCAAAACATTAGTAGAATAGCGATTATAACAAGTTAACGTTTAGTTTGGGATCGGTTGTGTTAGTAGAATCGAGTTTTTAACTTCAACTTAACTAAAACTAAACTTATATCGTTGTTATTTTAGCAGAATAGAAAAACGCTCAATAGTGGTCATTTAGTTACGGTTCTGTTTCGATTTCGTTGTAAATTCATTAGTGGAATTGACCCCCTGTAATGTAATATCCACTATTAAAGGCATAGTAGGCTAGGCAGGTATATATTTAAGTTTATTGTGTACCTAAGTAGGAATAGTCTTTGAGCGTCTGTTAACATAAATCGTGTCAGTTAGTAAGAAATCCCAAACAACAATAACGATTTAGCCGTGATCACGATGTTTCTGACGTGACTTGACTTGAAATCCTATACAATTCCATTGTAATGAACATACTGGCTACTTTAATTAATAATAAAGGTGTGATACTCATTTATTGATTGATCGATATTAAAGAATTGGTTTTCTACACTAAATTTCTGCAAAAAAAACCTAGGTACTTCAAAAAATACTATTAAGTGGAAGATAAAGTAACTTCCGGAAGCCAGTGCCAAAAAAATCGATGAAACAAACAAAAGTCAGCTTTTTTACTCGTGGTATGATGACATTTCACGAATTCTTATCCTATTATTATGGCACCACCTCGGGAGTATACGCATTCGATTAATAGAACTTACAAAATTTTTAAGTCGGTTAATTAGTTCAATATGATAGGTACTTCCCAAATTCTTTGATCATTAATGTATAAATTTTGGACAAAAGCAAAGTAGATACTAAACGTATATTATTTCGAAACTACAAGCATTTCTACCGTGCAGCCTTGGAATGGTTTCTCGGTGCAGTGAAAAAGTAAATAACACCGAAATCGAACCCCGATCGAAGAAGCGCGACCACACCGCTGATCCTTTATCCCACGACGCGCGCGCACCTTACAGAATACATAATAAGCTATCGAGTTCAATGCACAAGGTTGCGCCTGCGACCACTAGCCCGCATCTTTATTCTAGTAGTTCGTCTGTCCGTGTCGAAATCTTAAGATGTTAGTGCGGAGTTGCCGACGTTCAATAGTTTTTGCGAAGCTTCTTATCGTTGGTCTGGATTTTGTGTTTTACCCAAGTTAAAAATAGCTGTTGTTTATAGAAAAAAAGCTATCTGGCTATTCAACAGAATGAAGCGTTAAAACGTTTAGATGTTTTTTAACGCTAACTCTAAAAACTGAATGTAGAACAATTTTTCTAAGAAACCATTAGAAATATAAAAGTTTTCCTTAGTCTCGTCGGTTTTGTTTAAAAATAAGTATCGGGAACTAGGTACATATTTTCTCTGATAATGTAGAGCAGTAAAATGCTGCTGATTTGAAATAGGAATACCAATGGAAGTAACAGTTCAACACCCTAATAAATCATCAATCGAAAGGGCCTATTTAGTATTTATTGTTAATTAAAATTTATTGTTGTCAAAAATCGGTATAAGCAGGAAGTGAGGGCCTTCCCGGCGGCGCGAGTGAAGCCCTGGGGCGGAAGCAGCGGCGGTCGCCTCGGCGACAAGCTTGCATTACAAATAACCCCTAATGAACACACGTGCGTTAGTTACTGCCAGATTGGGTCGATTACCTGCCGACCGAAGCGGCCAAGATAATCCTAGTTGCCTAGTCGGCTAAACACTTTTACCAATTCATTTGGAATAAAGTTTCCACTGCAATGAAATGATAGAAACTATTTTTAGATGTGATTTCGTTTTCTAAGAAGAGAAAAAAACCATGCCGATTGCCAAGCGTGATGGAAATATTTAGCTATTGTAAAGTGCAATATTTGATGAAAAGGGGAGTTGTCACATCCATTATTGCAGGATCATAAAACGAGTTGGCCGGGTTGTGGTAATCTAAATTTGCCAACAGGTATTTTGAAGGTTATTTAGATCATGCAACAGACGAAAAATAATTTTAGCCTGACCTGTTTTACGAAAAGTTAATTTTGTAAACAAAAATACATGTTGTTTATGTGAGGGGCCCCAGGTGCTTGCCCGCTTTGCTTGTATGTTCGCCCTTCAAAGCTTCTGTTTTTATTTTACTTCGGCTTCATAAGTTTATGTACGCCTCTGACTGGGCTTCATAAAAATTTGCATCGCTCTTTCGGATTCAGAGATTAGAGAAGTAATAGATCGTTAAATCAAGGTAAGTCATGGTGAGATATTTGGTCGAGTCGTAGGGTGAAATGCTGAAAGAACGCAGGTTTAGGGAGCGTAAAAAAAACTTTAATTTCGGGACTTTTTCGATGAACTGTAACCGGAATTTTGCTTTTTATTAACGTGTAGGTACCTATCTACAAAAAATATTAAAACAAATTAATTTAGTTCACACAGTTTGCCATAACTTAACTGGCCAGTTTAAAAAAATGTAAGTATGGTGGTTTTAATAAAAAGGTATGCATCTGGCGGATTTATTGAATCCCTTCCCACGTTGTGTTTAAAAGAAACTTCATCACAATTGGGAAAGCGTCCATTGCAACACGATTACCGTTGTCGATGGTAACGAGTGTAGAATGAATAAATGTATCGACAGAGCCATTAAAATTTGATCGACATCAAGCACACGCGCATGTTGGCATCCCGTGGCCTCCATGCACCGCATCGTGGAGCCATATAGCAACAATTAGGAACAAGGTGCTAGCAAACAGCCCGGCCATTGTAGGACACCACGTAGGGCCTGTGATGCGTGATTGCATAAAGTTCCTCTATGTGGAATCTCTGAACTAAGCGGGTAGATATTTACATGTGTAATCTTTTAAGGAATAAAAACACTTATGGAATATTGGCATAAGATAACAGATTTGACCTCGAGGACGTTCCGATTGAAAATAAATGATATGCCGGCGCCAGCGCCAGACAGACGCAAGCGCAACCCACGCCCACGCAAGACCGTATTTTAAACTTGACTGGAATGGCGCCAGACATCGCACCGAGAGGATCCACTCTCCCGACCTGCCCGTTAATGAGAATTATGACCGCGTAAACATTCCCTTTTTGGGATCGCTTTTGTTCTTTGTGAAAGTTCATGCAGCTAATTTGTTTCCAAAATAAGACAAGCCTCTAATTGCGCCGGGTAGAAAGTTTATGATGCAACTGTAAGCTATAGGTAGGTATAATTACGTACCAAGTAACGCCTCCTTGCCCAGGTGGTGAATGTTGCAATAGATGTGGTGGTCAGTTGCTACGACCGGCTCCGCTGTCGTTTCACCCCCAGCCTCCATTAATTTTAGTTTTGCTGTCAAATCTTGGACATCTGTAAAATTTTATACACAATTATTAGTGATGACTGATGATATCTGGTATTTTTTTTAAGTAGATACCACACATCCTCATGTTGTAATTTATGGTAGCCTTAATCAATAAAATTTTGGTCAACGCCATAGAGGTGAGCGGTTTATGAAAGTAACCAATTATAAACAACAGTTCTAATTTCGGAATAGTCGAATGCATGGAAAACCGTTAGCTATTGTTACGCGTGCGGTCCGCTACGCAGGTCAAAATTAGTAGCGCACATGTTCAAACAAACTGGTATTGTTTACATGGGATCGGTGAGCGCGCGCTGCCACAGAATTGGGTCTTCGCCTACGCCTGCAAGCTTAGATTTATGACTTTTACTTAGGTATATATTGATTGTGTTCAATCTAGGGTGCCTAGTCCTACGACAAAGGGCGGCTATCCATGAAACTGATTGTAAATGTGCCTAAGCATAACCAAATTTTTTGATCTAGTAAGTAGGTCACTTCCAGAGCTTTACTAGTCAGTGAAAGTCTTATCGTGGACTGTCTATCCTCCTATTAAGTCGGTAAACTTATATGCTATGCTCCGGCCACTGTAAAAAAACATAAATAACTGCAACATTCATTCGCAGTTATTTACTAATAATCAGAATTCTACACTGTTCTCGATAAACAGCAATGTTTCGTAAACAAATCCTATTTGTGCATAATTTCGACCAATAACAAGAGCCAAACCTTAAATAAATAATTCGCATGGTGTAAACACGTTGGACGCGGCATAATTTGTGGTTTATTTATTCAGGATGAACGATCAGCTCGCGCGACCTCCGTGTAATGTCGTTTTTATTATCCAGACGCCGATGACGTCTGTCGAATATCAACAGAGCCGTGTAACGAACTTTGTGGGACGTCTAGTTCCCATTGCAGTGGTCAGACTGGCAATAAAATCATGTTCTAAGTAGAACAAAAGACGCTTTGTTGTGGTATACTTTACAAATGGTATTGAAAGAGGCTCCAAACTTGACACGGAGTGTTGTCTTAAATACTTGTGCACTTATTAATAATGCGGCTTGTTATTTCATTACTAAACTACTAAGTAAATAAGCATTAAGGATATGGTGGCAGCCGTGGCAGGATCTTCATATAACCCTACAGCAAGTTGTGTTTAATGTCGAACTTCAAGACTGAAGGGAATCTTGGACGCATGATATAAGCATTTCGCAGTCCGAAAGAGTATGCAGAAGTAGTAGATACTTGGCCACTCCCAGATTGTGGAATAACCGTCCCACTTTTTATTAAAATGACTGTAATAGTCGGTGACGTGATCAATGTTAGCGCTCGCAAAGAGCTATTTAACATACTTAGAACGTAGTTAAAGGATGTGTTTGTAACAGTATCCTACCTGATTTAAGCGCTCGTTTGATTACCCTCCACTGCCTCGCATGGTATAGGGACATCACCAACACCACGACAAAGAACACGATACAGCCACTCGCGGCCACGCTAAGGCTGGTCGTCTGCAGGTCCCACGACACTTCGACATTCTCATTTTCCGTCACTTCACTATCGTAGTCCACATACTCGTACTCGTCATAACTGGGTACCAGTTCACTCGACTCATTGTTTTTTTTATGCACCTGATTCGGTATAGCGAAGGGAGATATCTGGGCTTCGTACAACGACTGGCAGATAGTGTCCCTGTGGATTTCGCAGGGGTATCTGACGACAAGCCTCATGGTGGGGTCGCATCGGGTGCAAGGCACGCAGGTGCCGCGCTGCCGGTCCCACCAGCTCTGACCGCGCTCGCAGACGCCGTATCCCGCCACAGATCCAAGTGCCAGTGTAGCAACCAGCAAACACAACTTGGGTATATCACCTCGCATTACCTGTAATGTGTGATTAACGAGTTAATAGTAACCATGGACTTAAGTACGTAGCTAGCAACACTGCAACATAATTGCCTCCACGTTAGGGGTGAAACTTGGTGCACTATGAATTCCGATACGCTTTGTAGTCCGGTGTTTACTGTTCTATTCGATACAAATGTAGCTGTTTATGACATACTTAATCAAAATTATATGCAAAGTAGATATAAGTACCTACCCTATAGCTTATAGTCTATTGAAATCAAACAAAACTAAGGTACTCAGGCAAGGCGTACGGATAGTGCCACTAAAGTTCACTAAACTGATGATTGAACCATTTTTTTGCAAGAAAGTATGAGAACTGACACCTTCCGGTTGTTTGAATAAGATAGAAATATCTTAGAATACATAGGGTAATAATTAGGATGCTAGTTTTTGCGGGAACTACTTATTCAAATTTAAGTATATTAAGAACGTACTAAATTAGGTAACTAAATTATTTGACAAACATGTAGGTATAGATAAATTAATTACAAACAAATCAATATATTATTTTCATTACCTCCTTGCTGGCACTCATGTATGCTGCCTAAGTATTTATGAAGGACCACATCTCAGTACGGAATAATTATGTTCGTTTAGAAAGCTCACTTTCACCGGTGTCTCTGTCGAATGATTTATTGCAACTATTTGCATTAGCTTCTGTGTTAAATCCATTAACACTTTGTTTTATCACTCACACACACCCACAGTCGTTGTTTTTGATAAGTAAGCTAATAAGAGCGAGCGCAGACGATGCGCTGTGGTTCGGCCGCCGTCGCCGTGCGTTCTGCGCCGCGCGGGAGACGCGGCATCACATTCAACTGTTCTGGCGGTCCCCTCCTCTCACGCAGGATGCGCGTACGCGTTGCCCGGCAATAGAAACGTACGATAGATCTATTCGACGTTTCTTTTGAGTATGTATCAATTTGTTTTTATAGAAAAATTGGAACATGTCCATTGCACCTTTGTCAACCTTGCACTGTTGTTTGTGTAGCGCAGTCCAATATGACTAGCAAAATTTACTCATAACTAATTAGATTTTAGTTTCCCTTTAAAACCTACGTAAGCTATCTAGGCAGGTATTAGATTCTAGGTAAAGATTTTTGGAGAATTAGGAAGATTAACTGATTCTTATGCAATTTCAATAAGTAATTGAATAGAGACACTATTGGTAGTCGATGCTGAATTCCGAATTAGCTGGAATTAAAGTGATGTTTTCAATAGCAGATTGTTTAATGAGATTTAGATTGAACTAATGGATTGCGCACTTGGTAGCAGTAAATTGGCCAAGATTTTTGTAGCTACAAAAAAATTTGAAACTTGGTATTTACATAAACGCCTGCTAAAAAAGTCCAAAAAAGACCCTGTAATTAGTTTTTTGAAAATTAGTCAGTCTTCTAACCAGCTGTTTAAAAAAAATCACAATGAGCTCGGCAACCAATGGTGCCAATTATCGTACTTACATAACATTCTGGCAAAACTTCTAGGTATTTTTTATGTAATAAGTTCATAGAACATATAGCAATCGGACTAATCTGAAAATAAACTAAACGCGTTAGTGAAAAGAACACGCGTAAACATCGAAAAGTCTGCGTATAACAAAACGAAACGATCGATATCGATCCTGTCAATATTTTGGACATTACCAGTATTCTAAGCTTAGAATATTTTTCGCGTTTTTGGGGAAAAGGAAATAACGAAGCCTACAGTAAATTAAAACTGACAAATAAAATACTATTATTTTACTCAAAATGTCTTGATATCAGGAGTTTTATTTATCGAACGGGAAATCATTAAATAACTTGACCCTCTTTGAGCCTTGCAGGGGGTGGGGAATTGCCAGACTTTTGTAGACTAAAGCCCATTCATTTTCCTTCTTTTGCTCTTTGTTTACCGGGGCCGCCGTATCTCTTGTATACAACCGGCTACCTAAGCAGGCAGTGGCCCTGGCAGGCCCTAAGTATCACGACATTAAAGTACTATTCACGACTATTTTAATTAAATCATTGACCTGTTTTATTTCATATCCTTTTTAAACACACAATTGGGAAAAATGCAAAAAAAATAATTGAAAATGAGTTTGGAGAAAATTTTAAAATAGATCTAGCAACTCC
Source organism: Ochropleura leucogaster (assembly GCA_958449745.1). Lineage (NCBI taxonomy): Eukaryota > Metazoa > Arthropoda > Insecta > Lepidoptera > Noctuidae > Ochropleura > Ochropleura leucogaster. Next base: position 13,218,454 of record OY288206.1, on the reverse strand, counting down.
GGAACCATTTTTTTTATTGTTTGGTTGTCACATTTCAACATTTTGTCACTGTCAAGATCGGTGTTACAATAATTAATTTATAGGCAAGTTAGCATTAAGATTATCTGCCACTCTATTTGCGAAGCGTAATCAGAAAGAAACAAAAGATCTTATAATATTTCAAATATTTGCAAACTATGCATCTGCTGCTCTGACTATTCAAATACTCATGTCATAGAAAGATTCGAATTACGAATCATCTTGTCACTGAACTCGTAAATTTTTGATCAAAAATATATGTTTTTTTATGTTAAGTGAGTGATTATTATACGGAACATATAAGTTAGTTAATGTAGCTAGATTCTACAGATATATATATAATACGAACATAGTGAATAACTTGATTTGATTTTATTTAAGCATAAAATATGAGCGCAAGTAATACTAGAAGACGAAATTCTCGAGGACGAAACATTCAAGGTGACGATCAAGACATTGTTCAAGATCCCTACATTTCCTCCACGGTCTTTATCCCTTACCATACCATCACACAACCAAGAATAAGGAATATAAGAGCTGATTGTGTTGGATTGTTTCATCCTCTACCAAGTACCTACCTATTCCTCATGTTCCTTTTTTGTTATTCTGTTATTGCTTAGATAGTAACTGAATATTGTTACTTAATTCAATTCCTAGTGCATTCAAATAAGTATTAAATTGTTCATCATTCTTTTTCAGTCTTTAATTATGAATACTGTAATCAAAAACTTTTTCAGGTACAATGACCAATGTGACATCTAGTGCAGAAAACTTATCTACATCTAAATCTATAGTTCTAGTTGCCATAATATTTGTGTCATCATTGTTAGCCTTGGGCTTGCTCTATAGACAGTTCCCAGACTTAGAAGAGTAAGTACTACTTATACTTAAACCTATTTGAATTTGAAAATACTGGACTGGAAGCCTACCACAACACAACTGAGAAAAGGCTCAGCAGATGATAATATTTACAAATATAATTAGTATCAAAAACACAAAAGAAATATTTATTAGGCATATAACCTTGACAATATTCCATTAGATTTTTATTAATGTTGTAAAGTGCTATATAGATCAAAGGATAGGCAAACTAAGGCCACGTTGCTATTGTTACTTAATAAATTAATTCTTGATTATAACATTAAGAAAATATTTTTTTCAGACATGAGAAACAACACATACACTTACCATGGGACCTTGAGGATGCTAAACATTTAGGTTTAGTACTAGACCGTTATAAGGAAAAATATTTTTATGAAGTATTATTTGGAGTCTTCTTAGTGTACATCTTGTATCCTTTTCAATTGTTTTTTCACTTAGTTTGAAACATTTACATATTATGAATATTTGTTATTGATTTCTTTAATTCCCATCACAGTTTGCAAACATTTGCAATACCCGGATCTATTTTTTTAAGTATTCTTTCAGGTTTCTTATTCCCATTCTATCTAGCATTACTTCTAGTTTGCTGTTGTTCAGCAATTGGTGCAAGTTTATGTTTCTTTCTGTCAAATCTTCTTGGGAAGAAGTTAGTGAAGAAATTTTTCCCCGAGAGAGCTGCACAGTGGGCTACAGCAGTGACGAAGCACAAAAATAATTTACTCAACTATATCATATTTTTGAGGGTTACACCCTTTTTACCAAACTGGTTTATTAATATGTCCGCACCTGTAATTGGAGTGCCTTTAGTACCATTTGCATTAGGAACATTTATTGGTAAGTTGATCATACATTTTCTGACACAAATTTAATGTGTAGTGAGCAAAAGAGATAGATAATTGGGCTTGTTAGATATAGTTATTTTTTTAAGAAACATGGACATTTGCTTGCCACATTTAATTTATTTAATGCACTGTTTGTTTTTTAATCAAACAAATGTAACTTTATTCAAAAGCATTCATATATTTTCAAGAAAATATCTGTAACTAACATTCCTGGTTACTTGTCTCCTTTGAGTTATTGACCTTTTCACCATCATGGACATTGATCAAAGTTATATGTATAAAAAGAAATTAATATTAATATAGAAATTCAAGATCATCTTATTAATCTGTTAATTAATCTTAAAGTGTTATTGAAGTCACTGGGCGGTGAAAAGGTTATAGTGAACTTGCATACTTTGAGCAGATAACCAAAATAGGTAACTGTTTAGATAACTGACCTTTGTATGCAGTTTTAATTAGCAAACTTTATTTAATCAATTGAATGTAAGTAATTGAAAGGTTTTTATAGGTTACATACAAGGTCATTATTTATTTTTTAAACACTATTATGTTCAGCCGAATGCACTTCACTTGGATGTATAGTTCGAAATATTATCTCAAATGTAGGAAATACTTAGGGAACTTTGGTATATTTTGGTAGATTTTAATATTATTTTGTTTCTAATATTAATTCTTTTATGTTTCCCAGGTGTAGCTCCACCATCATTTGTGGCTATAAAAGCAGGACAAACTCTACACACATTGACATCCACAAGTGATGCATGGTCATGGACATCGATCAGCGTGCTGAGTCTGTTTGCACTAATCTCTCTAATACCAGTATTCTTAAAAGACAAGTTGCATAAAAAGTTTGAATGAGAGTATTTAGTTGGTTTTTAGTTAATTTTATTTATTTATTTAATAAATTGGTGTTTTGTACATTCCATTCAAAGTGTTTTATTTGTGTGATTCCATCATCAGCAGTAGGAACCAACATGAGCAATGAAAGTGTGGTTCCCCATTGAATTCTGTATGACAGGTCTCCAGTACCACCAATTATACCACACTGAAAAAAATATCAGAATTATTTTCATAAGCTAGATACATATAAGGAAGGATGGTAGCAGACTTTGATTTCTACTTACATAAATATGTTTCTTTAAGCTCAACTTTCAATGACTTGCACTGATGTTTACATTCTTCAGCGGGAACTAAATGTATTTCTCTAGATCCACTTAATGCTAACAGGAATGAGAAACTGCACTCTGTGTCTGGTATATTAAATTTTTGATGACTTGTGTCAACTATTATAAATCTTTCTGTGCTCTGCCCAAACTTTGGAACAACTGTTGGTCTGGGTATAACTTGGCGTAGCAGCTTGGCTACATTCATATTGTTGAATTTCCTGAAATTAAGAAAATTTATTTACCTTGAAAATTTTAATAACAATGAATAAGCCATTTCTTAAGATTTTACAACATACCATACATAGAAACTCTTATCTTCTACTGGTCTATCAATAAATAAATCTTTGGGACTTAAGTTATATTTATTATTTGTAAGGATCTTTGGAGATTCTTTGTCAAATGTATCTCTGTTTCTTAGATACATCTCCTTCAATGATTCCATATTGATTACTAGCTGTTCAGTCTGAAATAAATGTAAACAATTATAGTTAAATTTAAACATTATTAAGCAGGAAGGGAGGTGATTATTGAGTTGGCAGCTTCTTGGGGATACTGGAAACATTGATCCAAAATAAACTGGAATGGAGGCAGAGGATCATAGTAGACTGAGAAGGTCTACTCATTTAACCATTCTTTACAATTTTTTTAAAGAACTATAGAATGAGAATCAAGAAAGAAAGAAGAACTAATTAAATCTTTTTTAATAGTCAAACCAAATAAACCGCCTTGCACAGTAGGAACAATCAGTAGAGGTAGTTAGACTTTAAAATTGAGGAATTACCTCATAAATAAATGGTGCTGCTTGTTGTTGGCTGACAGGGATTGGATCATTCACTTCTCTGATGTTACTGACTGTGCTGCATGGCCAGCAGTCCATATCCACCACAGAAAAGTATGGGTTCTGCATCAAACATGTTTCATGATAGAAATCTGAAAAAACACTTATGTAAAAAATATGATATAGTTAACTTATATGGTAAGTAAGTTAGTGGTCTAGTCATTGTTAGTTTTGCTACCGACCATATAGTCTTGAGTTTCGCAGTCTTACATTTTATCATTAGAAATTTCACAGTAATAGCCCAGTCTGCATTTTGTGCTCAGTAATTTAACGAAACTGGCAAAATGGGTCCTACCTTACTCTTTGGTAATTACAGAATATAAAGAAATATTGCACTTACCAGTCAAGGAAGGAAACAATGATATAAATGGAATTGATATCTTCCTCAGAAGTTTTAGACCAGGGTAAATATACTCTTGTAAGTTACATACAATATTGCTGTAAATAGTCTTATGATTATAAACAATATACGATCCAATGATCATTCCGAGGAGTAAAACCCTAAACTTAGTAACATAATGTCGTGTAGTGTTAACTTCTGGGCGTCTAGTAGTCTCCAATGTTTTAAGAGATCTAAAATATATTTTTCTAAATTCCTCTTCAGTCATGCCAGCGTCACCGCATTGTTTCTTGAGATTTTTTATGGAGTTGGCATATTCTTGTATTGCTTGTTGGCTTGACATGATGGCTGGAAAGTCATTAAAACTTAATAAATTAATATTGGTTATATTTAAATTATGATATAATGACAAAGATAAATCTGTAAACGTTTTCAAAACAACAACAGCTGATTGTCTTGTTCTGACAATTTTGCCCTATCTGTCATTGTCAAAAATGCCATTGTTGGTGTTGCCAGGTTTCCATCAATTAAAGTGGGGTGAATTAAGAAGTCAAGTTTTATTGCTTTATTAATTTAATAATACAGATTTTATCTTAATTCCCATGGGCGCTGTAGCTTTTGTTCTTTCCGTGCGTAGGTAAAATAAAAATAAACAGAAACTGCTTAGTCTATACAACACTGGATTGGAGTTCCGCAGGGGTCCGTACAGATAGTATAGATTTAACCATTAAGATATTTAAGTAAACTGCATGGCTGCTGTCTGGTTTTTGTTTAGATTTTGTATAGGTCGTCGCCTTCGTATAGGTCGATAAGAACACCATGAATGTTAAGAGATCCCATCTGTGGTTCTGTTATTATATAGGTAACCGTCTACCTTATTTTAAAAATGGTGTGAGAATTGCCATTAAGAATGAAGTAGTAATCAAAGTCTCACAAACAGCCTCCTTTTTATAATTAGGTAAGAATTATTAAGGTAAGTACCTAAGCAGTGGCGTAACTATAGATACCAACTGGGGCCCGTGGCTAAATCATTTATTGGGGCCCTATCAGTTAAAATCGTCACGCTGTACTTAGTTTAATTTTAATAAACGAATTAGTAGTGACAATAAGAAAAAATATTCCTGACCTGGCGGTCTTTTGGGCCGGAGCTCTGTTGGGTCGGGGGCCCGTGGCATTTTGCCAGTACTGCCACCCTATAGTTACGCCACTGTACCTAAGTATTTACATAAGCTATGTAGGTAGTACTAGATGTATGGTAAATATGTATTAACTGATCAACATATTGTGTAGCCTATATACTTATCTAGAAACACATGCACAAAAGTGGTCCGTAGAGATAGTTTTGCATCAATCCGTAGGGACGGTACCATCTTATGGGAATCTCTCGTTATAAAAAATAAGTAGGGACCTACTACTGATACCTATATACTTACAGGTAAGAATTACCATAGTAAGACAAGACAATATGAAATAGTAAAACAAAAAAGATAGTAGGTTACTTAACTGTAACATTACAATTATGTAGAAACGGAGATAAAGATTGAAGAAAGAAGAGAGAAGACTACGGAGGACGAGACAGTTATCAGAACGGTAAAAGAAGAAGAAGGGAAAGGACGGTGGAGAAAAAATATATGGAGATCGAAATGAACAAGTACCTACGTTAAATTGAAATAAAAATGACAAATTGACATTAATTGAGAAATGCATTAACCATTCGAGATTCTGGAGCTGTTTATGATAACTTTAATACACTGTAACCGTTCCATCTGTTATCTGTTATTTGCAAAACAGACTGTAATATTAATAGTCAATATCTTTTAGATATCTCTATCCACTCAAGCGTCCAGCCCGCTCAGCTAATATCCAGTCAAGCGTCCATGGCTAATAAGGTATCCAAAACCAAGGGAGCGTTGTACGTCCTGGATACTTCATTAGCCATAGCGACTACTTTTATAAAATCGACATCTATAAAAAATGTACGGTACTGCTTGAGAGTTTTGTTAGTCGAATCGATAGCTAAAGAAATACTCAAAACAAAAAACAGGTGGCAGTATAATATAGCCTTGACGAATGGTTAAAAAATATTATTCTTCAGGCGCAGTGTGTTGTTCTGTGGTGTAAGATCAACAAGTGTTTTTAGATTATGTCGTAAGTACTTGAGTTTTATTTATTTTTTCTTAGATTATACATCAAAATAAACTAGATGATTTGTGCTATAAAATTACGTATACATAGCACAGTTTTAATTGTAAAATTGAGTCATATTTTGAATTCAAAGTATAGGTGTTTCGAAAAAAATTGTCGCTCTTCAGTACTCGATCAAATTTTAGTTCTATTTACGTTGTGTTTCAGTAAAATAATATTTAAAGAACGAGTAATAGTTCGTAATAAACATAATAATGCACTTTAAAAACGTAAATATACTGTATTCGTGGCGGATTCCTTAAAAATATCATTGTGTTCCTCAGGTTTTTTGATGTGGATTGTTTAGTATCCACGGACGTAACTACAATGGTTCAAAATAAGGGTCGGTACAAACGACAAAATATGTTTGCAATATTTTTGCTGTTTTGGATGTAATGTTTTATTCGGTTGCTTGGTGGTGTTTCATCATGCTTTTATCTCACACTTTTCGTTCTTGTGATTTAGTAATGTTGTGTTTTTTTATGATTGTCGATTTTTAATTTCGCTTTACTAACATGAAGGATATGTTCTAAGATTTCTACTCACTTTATATTCCTTGTGTGTTTTGACAATTTACTTAATTCTCATATTTAATAAAAATCACTAACTAGGTATCGGTATACGAATTTGCGCTTATTTCCTTAGTTGTTTTTGAAAATATTGATGTCGTAATCGTTATATACCATGCGCATTACAGGCTTATTGGAAAAACACTAACAACCTTTTCTGAGATATTATTAGCGTTTTATTTAAAACCCCAACTAAAAAGCATTACTACCCTTTTTTAAGTTGCGTAAAAGTGTGTGGGAGGCCTTAGGCGGCCATATTGCTTATATTTTGCGTTCGCGAGCGAGTCGAAATCACTCCGACACATCACGTTAAAATTATAAACAGAGGTGTTTTGTTTTGATTAATTTAAGTACTTAGCGTTAACAAAACATAAACATCCATGCACCAAATGAAAGGACATTGCGTCTAGTTTGTTGTGAGATTGTTTTATTGGTAAAATATACAATATTATTGCGTTGTGGTACGAATTAATAAAATTTATATGTTTATTTTTCTCCAAATTCAAGGTTCACACACGTTTTTAATATCTTAAATTAGATTTTTAGATAATTAAATATACACAGGTTAAATGTGTGTTCTTCTATAAATTTTTCGTTGTTTTTTTCTTTTCCCTAGCTATTGTAGTTATGTAGTTATGTAGGTTTTTGTCACAGCATGCGAGCGCGGTAGCGCTTGATTCAGGGCCGCGCGTATCTGGACGTTCAAGGGTATATTGGTTGCGCGGCTTGGACGTACAACGCTCCTTTGATTTTGGATACCTTATTAGCCATGGACGCTTGAGTGGCTATCATGCTCTATCTATACCTATAGGTAATCCTAATGAGCGGTTTGATCAGTTTTCATTTATAAATCTCATCTCATCAATCTCAAACATCAATGATCAATAATGTTACTCTGATTGTATGAGAATAGGTTCGAAAATAAATCATTTTTTAAAATAAAAAAATAAAAACAATTAGAAACTACTAATGGTTTCTTTCACCGAGACGATAAGATAAGACAAAGTAACTACGTGTTGGGGCCTTTTGATAACACCACTGATGTATAGAATGCTGTCAATACGACGATATGCTCTCTTACGACTACAAGTTTTAAAATAAACAACATATTTTTTAATTTCAAAACATCTTGACGATCTTAGTGCGGTTAAAGTTCGTGGTGTTCGTAAAACAGTACTACCAAATCATGTGATAGAACATCTGTAACGTTAAGTGCAATTTTATATGGATAATGTCATTTTACGACTTTAGAAAATGCAGGAAAAAGAAGACTAGATGGATTTTAATGCAAGAGCGCATGGCGCAACGTGGCGATGGCCTCTACTGCTATCTGTCGTGCTTTTGAACGTAAGTCTGTCTAAACATAAGGAGTAAATATTTATTTTGATTTTTCGAACAATATCTTTCTTTATTTGATTTTCAACACAATCCGCAATGCCACTAGGTAAAAAGATATAAATATAAACCACTCCATGAACTAGCAGTTCACTTAATTATCCATAAGCCGTGTTCGCGGGTTCAGATTATTCAGTTGTTACGAGTCCATGAATTATATCAATGCCATAGTGACGTCATTCACTTGTTCATGTGAGAAAACACACATACTACAGATGCACACAGCACAGGTGGAAGATAAGGAATAGCGTGATTTACTCCGTCACGCGACAATACAAAAAAGGAAGTAAAAAAATGCTATCAAAATACATCGCAGTGGCAATCTACTATCGTATCTAGTTTTTTTTACGATCAGTGCTAATAATTATTATTGATTATCTAGTAAAAAATATTGCAGCTGAAGTTTGTATATTTTACTAACATAAATAAGTCGATATCAACGCAATATTTTCAAGTGGTTGCGAATATGTTTTGAACGTCCAAAGTCAGCTATGATAATTCTAAAGTATGTTTTTAGTACACTTTATCGTAGTTTTCCTATTTAAATGTCTTAATAGGTATTCTGATTAGTATAGGTATAATGCGAGAACAGAGTAGGTAACGAAGTAACCGCACAACATAATTTATCGAGACGTTGATAAATAAATCATTTATTACCTATTTGGTTTACACATTTATACAAGTACATACACCTGTCTACTTTTCCCTTGAATTAAAATGAGTTGGTGTGTACCGGTACATAACATGATTGATTACTTAAGTCATGTAAATAGGTAGGATTCTTGATTAAAAATTAATAAGCCCCAAACGTATTTTTACTTCGTCACCTGTAAAATACGTTCCATGATTGATATCATTGATTCATTAATCATTTGTAAATGTCTAAAGCAAATAAATAAATACATCTTCCACTGTATCTAAACACAATGTCAAGAGTACCTATCTTGAACGATAATTTCAACTTATCTTTTGCATTGAGTGAAAAGCAAGGTACTGACAGCAACACAATACACATGATCGAAACGCCCTGCCAGGCCAGCCGTTAGTCTAGTCATACGTAATTAAACGTAATTTGCGGTACGGTTTGCACCCCAAATTACGTTTAGAGAGGTTTACCGTTAGTCTAGTCACTCTAGCAGTCTATAGACTGCTGTGTGACTTTATAGACTACCGTGTGTTTTCTAGATTTCTTTATTGCTTTCTCACGGACAGCCACGGAAGAGGTGATTTATCCCTTCTAGCAGTGGCGGCGTAGCATGGGTTGGCACCCGGGGCGAGTTTCTATTCAACACCCTCAAAATGAAACGACAAATACTAAACGCGATTGCGTGACTTTATTTTGCTTAAATCTTCTAATATATAAAATTCTCGTGTCACAGTTTTCGTTCCCATACTCCTCCGAAACGGCTGGACCGATTTAAACGAAATTTTGTGTACATATCGGGTTGGTCTGAGAATCGGCTAACATCTATTTTTCATAAACCTAAGTGAGCAGCGGGTGAAACCGCTGGGCACAGCTAGTCTAATATATAAAATTCTCGTGTTATAGTTTTCGTTCCCATACTCCTCCGAAACGGCTGGACCGATGTAAACGAAATTTTGTGTACATATCGGGTAGGTCTGAGAATCGGCCAACATCTATTTTTCATACTCCTAAGTGAGCAGCGGGTGAAACCGCTGGGCACAGCTAGTATTCTATAATATCAAAATTTACGTTTCGGTCCTTTACAATGGGCAATATGGAAAGACTGGTAGGTCGCGTTTGGGTCATTGTAAATTTTAAGTAAGATTTTATTACCTAACTAAACATTTGAGAAACTTCTCTATAAGAAATCACTGAAGCCACACAAATGCTTAAAAAAAATGGTAACACTCGATGATATATTGAACTCATTTTGAATGTACATATTTGGACACTACCCGTTTACTTTTTGTATATAGATAGCATGTTATATTCCTAGGTCAAACTACTTCTGAAAAAGCCCTCTATTGTCTGATGAAATGTTTTTGGCGTACCAGCAAGAGAAAAACATCTAAAAGGCGACTCAAAATGGCACTGCACTTTGTTTTTCTTGGTCTCTTAACATTTTGATGTTCATGGTAAAAAGATTTTTGAAGCATCAATCCATTTCAAGATTTTCCTTTTTTAAAACAGGAGAGTAGACCTTCAGAATTCGTTATGTGTTCGGACACTTTAGGATTTAGCTTTCACCATGAATTAAATTCTTTGACGAAACTCTGTTATACAAAAACTGCAGAATAATTTTTTTAAATCATAACCGACTTCCAAAAAAAAAACTAAAAAGTCGAAAATAACTTTCCGTAAGTCGGTGGCAAAAAAATCAACGAAACCAACAAAAGTTAAGTTCGTTATTTTCGACTTTTTTTTTCAAAAAAGATTTTTTCTTGGTCATTTCTTCTTGTTGTTATCTCTACCTTCTTTCATCTTGTGTATCAACATTTTCAGGCTATTTTCCTGGCGTCCCCCCATGCAATGCATTTTGGCTCCTTGTTTGTACACCATCTGTTTCAATGTCACTTTCAACACCTTGCTGTGATGTGTTTGATACCAGAGAACCAGAAGGTGCTATGAACTTCAAAATTGATCCAGATAATGATTCGCGTGCAGATTAAACGATCACATCATAGAAACAATAACACTTTCTAACTGACCAAGTGTCAACTGTGATTGCTTTGATCGACACATCAACAACTTGCCCCTGTCACCTGCGCCGACCTTGTCGTACAGATGCGCCAGTGGCTACTAATCTGCACGACTGGCTAGGCATTCCGTTGTCACCCCTTTTTGTTGGGATGGGAAATCATCAAATATCTTCCCCCGCTCTGGGCGGAGTGGGGGAGCGTCAGAATTTTGCTGACTACTACTACTGACTAAAACCCGGGTGTGTAAGGATTCACATAATAACAAAATATCTAACGTTCACTTGACATAATTTCAGTTAACATAATTTTGTTTAACATAACGATCAATTGACATAATGAACTGTTGATATAATTTCATTTTACCTAATTTCATATGACATAATGAACATTTCCTATAATGCACATTTCACATAATATTTATTTGGCATATTATTCATTTACTATAATATTTTTAATCTCATAGTTAATATTCATAGTTTAAACAAAAAGGACCGAATCGATATTATTCTTAAAAAAAGGAATACACTGAAATTTATTAAATAAATATTGTATTCAGTTTTTTTATTCTTCACTTTATACCCTATACACCTGCCACCCTCAACTATTGTTACCATGAGAAACTGGATGTGATCTGGACTTTAGGGCACCCCGACTCGGATAGGTTAGGTTAGAAGGGGATGGCGGGGTCGTGTGAGCGAGCGAAGCGAGCGAATAGACCCATACATCCATGCATAGAATATTTTAAGGTTTGGTTAAGTGCCATTTGAGTTAGGCTAGAACTGTGCCCATTAAACATGAATTTTAGGTCAAATGAACGTTATTTTAAAAGAATATTATACATAATTATTGAAAATTATATAAAATGAACGTTATACTAAATGTTATTGTGTTAAATGAATATTATATGATATGAAACATTAGGTCATATGAATTTATGTCATTTGATATTATGTTATATGAACGTTAGTTCAAGTGAAATTAGAGCATTTGTTATTATGCCAAACATTACACACCCCTAAAACCCACTCATGTTCCTTTTATTGCCCTTTACGTTCCGGGGCTGCGGTATCTTTTTCGAACAACCCGCAACCCCGGCAAGTTGTCACCCCTTGATGCTTGGCACCCGGGGCGGACCGCCCCTGCCGCCCCCCCCTTACGCCGCTACTGCCTTCTAGACTGCTTACCTTCTCTCAATAGCATAATCAGACTGCTGCAATGCAGTGCCGGGTTAAGTAAGCATGGGGCCCATAGCAAACTCTTTGGAGGGCCTTTGCTCTACCCGAGAGCGACCTATTTTTTCCTAAATAATATTTTGCGGTGCGCCCGGAGCTAACTTTTAGAATTACGTTAAAAATTATAGTTATTATGTGTAGCTTCAGATACCTACTACTGTCGATCCTTGGCCGTTTATCCATTGCAGCGACAACTGGTGAGATTATAAGTTTCTTAGGAAAGGCATATCGAGATCACAGCTAATGGATATATTGTACAAACTACCAATAGTTATATACGTGCTGCGCCGTCATACTAAATAAACTAGATGCAGGAGAATCAGTAGGGTAGGCTTATTGCAGTGATGCTAGTTTTCTCAGTTGCTCTCAGTGTGCTGTTGCCCGAAACCGCGGCCCCGGAACATGAAGGGCAAAAGAAGGAACATGGGTGGCAAGGGCGGATCCAGCTTTAATATCAGGGGGGGGTCACCATTTCGCAGACAGCTTGTCTCCGTAGTCTAGTTCGGATAGATATAGCTATACTTAATATTATAAAGGAACGTGAATGTGTGTTTGTCAATTATTTACGTTATAACCTCTAAACGGATAAGATTTCATGGGGTCGATTGCATTGGTCCTCCACTGCAGCGAAGTTACCTAGTCGCGGACTGAGTCAATGGAAAAATCTAGTAAATATTACTAGATATTTGTTCACAAATTATATAATTTTGTTGGTGCATACTGAAGAACAATTAAAACTTATATGATAAAATGTATTTTACGTTTGTGTCGTCTCGCAAAACGACTTTATAACTTCCTCGTCATCTATATTTATTGACTTTGTGCACGTGCAAAAGAGCTAAGCCCGTCAGGCGGTCTTCTGCCATAGACACCCTAAGCCTAACTTTGACCCTTCTTAGTGTGGAAAAAGACCTTTTTAACACCCTTGCTCGTAAAGCTGATGTGATTCCACCGGTTTTAAATATGTAAAGAGGGTCATAAAAAACGCGTGTGTTATCAAAGCAAATAGTTAAGTTATAGTCCATACAAATTCCATAACAGCATTATTTGCCATTTCAAATTTGGAACTGGTCGCCGCCGCACGACAGCTAGTGAGCAGCGCGCTGTTGCTATTCGTTTTCTTTTTTTTATTTTTTAAAGGGTTTTGTCGCTTAGCGCTGTTGCTATTCAAATTTCGAACTAATTCGAAAGTAGGCAGCGCTAGCTCGCTGTTAAAATGGCAACAGTGTGCATTCACAGATTGAGTTTATTTAAAATGTTTTTTTTTTCTGTTTCCTCGCAAATGTGTTAAAAAACGTCGTACGATATACGTGCGTATTGGTTATAACATGCTCGGCTCAATTACGCCCTCGCCTTCGGCTCGGGCTGCAATTCCGACTCGCATGTTATAACCATCTTAACGCACTAATATCGTAATGTACTATTCCGCTGTTGCAATACTAACGGGTAGTGTCGCCAGAATACACAAAAAACTTCTTTTGTTAGGATAAAGTTCTTTTTCACAGAAGCGAAACTATTCCTCAGGGGATTGAGTCAGATAATTAGTGGCTCGGGGTCTACAATACACGACGACAATTCTGAGGAAATTTTTCAGCAACTTCTTTTGCTTCTTCAAAAAGCATTGGCAAATGCTACAACTTTTCTCATTGTGCCTGAGGTATTGCGACAAAAAATGACGTCGAATGACTTAGTCAATGAGCTTGGCGCATGGGCAACGTTTGGCGTGCGGAGCTTTTTTGCCAGCTCGTGTACTGCAACTTTTGCATTTGAAGTCATAACCGAACAGTTGTCATTCCCAATGTCCCACACACTGATGATGAAGATGATCAGATCATGAAAATGATGATGATCTACATTGAATTTGAGGCAGAGGTTTTCAACAATCTTGGCCAGTGCCACACCTGTCAACCGAGGTTCCGTGTTCCCTATCCCATCCCTATGTATCACAAAAAGTCACAAAATCTTCCTTTATGATAGCATTGTGAAAACATCTAAATGACAGACTTAGCTGTGAGATATGAGATACATCCGTGGTTCTATGAAATATAATTGTAATATAGTTTCCTCAATCTGAATGATTTCCTTGCAAGCGACAATCAATTCATTTTGCACAGCTTTACTGATATAATTATGTAGCGTCAGATTTGGAAGTCTCTAGACGATGCTTCAATGTTGTGTCACCAGATTCTATTCGGAGCTTTAAAAGTACTCTGAAATTTTCTTCGTCATTTACCATTTTATATCCTTGTCTGATTCTTCATCCAACAATTTACCATTATCACGATGGCCTCGGAGTGCTATATGTCGACCACAAAAAATATCGTTTTTACTATTGGTCGCAAGCGTCCCCTTTTTTTCGGGTGGGAAATTATCAAATAACTTCCCCCGCTCTGGGCGGAGCGGAGGGGCATGTCAGACTTGTACTGACTAAAACCCACCCATGTTCCTTCTATTGCCCTTTACGTTCCGGGGCCGCGGTATCTCTTTCGAACTACCCGCAACCTTGGCAGGCGGAGGCTCTGGCAAGCCCCTCTGCTTTGCTGACATCTCTTTAAGGCGCGCGTGAAACACGAACGCGCCGTCGACACGGCCTGTCGTCAATAGACGGACGAACGGTGAGGTACCCATTGCCGACCGTCCACAGGCCAACATCTACGCGCGGTGGCCGGGAGTCTTCTCGCGGCGCCCGACGCCCGGCCACCTCCTTCGCTAGCATTACTGCTTCGCAAAAGGAGGTGACCGCTTCCCATTTCCTCTTGCTCCGGACCATGGCCTGAACCAGGGCCGGCCGCGAGAAATCGCCGCCGCCGATCGCCTCCAGCTCGGGCACGGCGGCGCTCCACCCCGCTTGGGGCAGACCGCTACTGTGTGCTCTACCGTGTCCTCCGGGCGATCGTCACAATGGTGACACCCGGGCGTTTCCTCTCGCCCGATTATTTGCAGGAACCTCCCGAAACTTCCGTGTCGGGTGAGGACCTGCGTCAGGCGGTAGGAGAGGACGCCATGACGCCTCTCCAGCCACTCCTCAAAGCAAGCGTCCTCTGTTTTCATTAACTTGTTCCATTCTGTGACTACTAATTTGATTCATAATCTCAATCCGTGGTTTATGAAATGTCTGTGATTTTGCCTGCTTTGACGGCCACTTCGTGGTATTAGTTTCACTGGTGTGTTAAGAGAACACCATGTTTACCTAGAAAATCATCAAATGCTTTGAAAGGTTCTTTAACTAGTCGTTTTAGAAGCGTTTTTGTTTGTATGCCACCACCAGGTGCAGTAGCAAAATAAACGCAAAATTTTGCAGTAAAGGCTTTGATATTTATGCGACTATACAAGCCAGTGAAACTGTTCCAGGTGTGACCTCTGTGCATATTTTTTTCTCACTGATGCCGGACGCAAAAAAATATCGCGTCCTTGCGGCGCGATAGGACAATAAAGCGTCTACCACACGTACATGCTTGACCACAGTTTTATTTGCGCATGCTTGTCGCATGAAAAGACTGAACACGGACGTGTCTACCACACGGCACAGTTAAGTACGCGCAAGCCCCATTCTTGGGGACATCGTTGGCGTGGAAACAATGTTTCCCAATGAAGAACTATTTCTTTTGCTATTATTTTTGAAATGTTTGCTAGTGAAAAAAAGAAAATACTAAAGTCAAAGTGTAAACGATCAAAGTGGACAAAAACATGGCTGTTGAATAGAAAAATTCATTCACATATACAACTACTCAAGGATTTAAGAGATGAGCCAAGCGATTGGCGGAATTATTTACGGATGGAGGAAATATAATTCAATGAATTCAGTAGCGAACTGTCGATTGTATGTACGTAAATCCGCCATTTTTACGACCGTGTGCGCATAGTTACTCCACTCGACTAAACTGAAATTGGCTTGAACACTGAACTACCAACCACACGCGCAGACAAGTTTGTACAAGCTTAGCTTGCGCATGCCAGAATTTCAAGCAAGTTTAAAAACCATCAAGCCAAGCTTTCGGGTTTGCGCGTGCTACCGTTTTACCAACTACACGCACAGTGTTCAGTGTACAAGCTGGCTTGCGCAAGTAAAACTGTGGTCAAGCATGCACGTGTGGTAGGCGCATAAGCACAACGGCCGCGCTGCCCGGCGCATATTTAAACTTACAACCAATTGAATAATTTTATTCGATGTTTTGCACTATATTTACTATAATATAACCAATAACAACACAGAATTGTATTATTATGATTATTTGCGTCTTTCGCGTATAATTTGTTTACGTTTATAAATAAAATTGGCCACCTGTGACCCAGCCTGTCGCCCAGGGGGGGGTCATGACCCCCATGACCCCCCCCCTGGATCCGTCGTTGATGGGTGGGTTTAAGTTAGTACAAGTCCGACGCTCCCCCCACGCTCCACCCAGAGCGGGAAAAGTCATTTGAAAAGTTCCCATCCGCAAAAAAGGGGCTAATGCTAAAGGACTTAAATTTATTTTCTTATTAATATTGTTTTTAAAGTAAAATTATAATGTAGTGTAGATGTCAATCTTTTATGAATATGATTCCAACTTTGAAATCGCGACATTGAGTAGTGCTATGTCCGATACCCCTTACAAAGGGTTATCTATCGCTACTATAGAATTATTATCTTTTCCAGATCTGCTTGCCGAGTCTCGTGTATGCTTATGGAGTAATATTAGTACATTTGGATGAACTTCACGTGCCGATATGGCTCGGTATCTCCACTCCTGCAATTTATATCTTCGTCTACAATCTTACACGTAAGGATTTCATGATTTATTCATCATTAGTATTAGCATTTCTTGAATATCCTCAGTTGAAGCATCGGTTATCGGCCGTCTAATTGACCGTTATGATATAGGCTCGGTAGTGAATGAAAATTCTAAAATTCCATCGGTAGTGATGCACGAGTTGTGATTTCAAATAAATGTAACAAAGCATTTTAAATGTTTTCAGAATGCTGGTGCCGGGAAGCAGCGGACTCCTGGGGCGGGGCTATCGGTTATCGCGTGATGTCGGCCATCGGTCTCACCATGGTGGTGGCTAGTCTCCTTGCCTGCGCATTCATACCCTATCATCTACAACCATTTGTATATGGAATCCTTGGAGGTAACAATTTTCCACAATTGTCCTTCTGATGATTCAAGGCAATATAATTAGATATTAACCAATTTCCTTATTTGTCATTTTCAGGTTTCGGATCTTCACTTATATCAGCTCAAGTGGATGCAATAGTATTTGATACCTACGACACTCGGCTGGGTATTATTCGTGGTTTATGTTTCGCCGGTCAAGCAATAGGACAATCAACATTTCCTCATATTATAACAGCACTGATAGACACCTACGGATATAACTTTATGTACATAGTATTTGGAGCAATAATGCTGCAGACGTTGCCAGCAATTCTGTTACTGAGAGTAGACGAAAGTATACAAAGACCAATTTCCTTCTCGAGATATAGTGATTTGGCCAAAACATATGCGGTATTTAGTAACGAAGGCATGGATAAGAATTTCTACACGACTGAGTTACAACTAAATGACTTGAGCCAAAAAAGTTGGAAAAATCCATCGGACGATAATCTGCACGCGGAACCGGATTTCACAGAAGATTTTGAATACGAAGGCGATATAGTCGCTACAATAACGCCACCACCTAGTCCTGAAGAAAAGAGAAGAAATATATTTGGCGTCGAAATTCTTCCCGAAATTCCGGAAGAGAGTGAAGATAGTGAGTGTGAGGAACCTCCAGAAAAAAGTACGAATAAGAGTAAAAAGCGGCTTAGCGTCGTTATAAAGAGACTGAGTACATTAGGCGATAGTTTTGACGATTGTATCAGCAAACAGTTAAGACGAGACTCCCAGCCCGAGCGTGATGGTGGCGATCAGAAAGAATATTCTGAGGTTGAAGTGACATATGATAATATATCGCCAGTAACAGATATTCAGAGAGAAAAAATATTTAATTCATTTAGTTTTCGTTGCCAGTCCGCCTATGCTAGTATGAGAAGAAGAATATGGATGCCATCGTATAGAATTTATACGATACGAAGGAGACTGATATTTTTCATGTATAACATTAATGATACATTTTTGAAGCCTTTGACGAGATCGTTGTCGTGTTGGAAGTTCTATCCGTCATTAATGTTATATTTTGCTAGATTGAGTTTAACGTCAGTAATGATGGTGTCGCTGTCTATAATTGCTTCCGAAATGCACCCGAAGATATCAATATCCGACGCAAACTTCCTAATGACATTGTATGGCTTCACTTGGATATGTTTCTTGATGAGTACACCATGGCTCGCACAAACACCAAAAAGGAACTTCAAGTATGTTGCCCTTTTTGGCTTGATGGTATCCACAATAGGGTGCTATGGTAAGTTCCAAAATATTGGCATGTTTTTTTGTTGTCTCTAATTTGATTTCTTATGTATAGGCGATTGTATACAGCTGGCTATCACTAGTTAAATGTAGTAATTCGACAGGTTAGATAAAGATAGATATAGTGTTTTTGTGCCATATCTGGAAAAAAACCCTTTCTACACTGTTGCTTAACCTGAGACGTTCACCCATCCATTTCCAAACCTCGGAAATAATTTCTTAACCTAGGACAGTCGCCTTATATCCATTTCCAAACCTTGTGAACAGGTGCTTAACCTGTGACGGTCACCCATCCATTTCTAAACCTTGGCAACAGTCGCTTAACCTAGGTCAGTCACCTATCCATTTTAAAACCTTGGCAACAGTTGCCTACCCTGTGACGGTCACCCATCCATTTCCAAACCGTGGCAACAGTCGCTTCACCTGAGAAGGACACCCATCCATTTCCAAATCTTGACAAGAGAGATGGGTGACCGTCCTGGGTTAAGCAATTCTTGTCGAGATTTAGAAATGGATGTGATAGACGATAGTACACACCCGGCTATCACTTGTTAAATGTAGTAGGTACTAGTAATCAGATAGGTTAGATAGAGATAAATATACAGTATTTTTTGCAATATCTGGAAAAACCGATTATTATCTGACCTCAATTTGACGGGCCTGTTGGTCTAGTGGTTAGTGGCCCTAACTGCTGAGCCGGAGGTCGTGGGTTCGATTCCCACCCAGGACCAGCATGATTGTTTGTTCTGTTTCTGGGTGTGATTTATCTATAATATGTATGTATTTATAAATTATATAAGTTTGTATGTCAGTTGTCTGGTTACCATAACACAAGCTCTGCTTAGCTTGGGATCGGACGATCAGCCGTGTGTGAGTTGTCCCAAGATATTTATTTATTTTATTTGGGTTCGCTTTCCCAAGTTTCGTCTTTACCGCAGTCCTTATCTTCTTTACTTTTTGCAGTTTTAGCCGAGGCAGACAACCATGACTCATTCTCCATCGGTTGCGTAATAGCTGGGTTCGGATATGGTGCCATTTCGTGTTGCTGGGAGACCGCAGTCCAAGACTTTGTCGGCGCAAGAAAATGGCCGAAACTCCACAGTTCTCTAGAAACGATCTCTGGTACTCTACTGGCTGCATTTGTAGTCGGAATTTCTTTCATTGTCGATCAAGACAGAGGTTTACAGTTTGCTTTGTTTATTTTAGCTCTAATATTATCTATCATAAGCGTCGTATGGTTGATAATAGCGATCGCTTACATCTACATTACAAAATTAAAATCTGTGAGACTAAATAAACGGTGGATATTTTAATAAGTCTATGTAAATATGGCAAATAAGGCTAAAGTCACGACTTGTGCCATTTACGACGCGCGTGGAACAATAACACGGTTTATTATGTGTGGTGCTGTTGTGAAGTTGTGATATCAAACTTTAGGTGCATAAGTAATTGTAATGTATAATTAATCAATAAATTATATTTTATAAACTATACTTTTTATGTTTTTAACAACTGCTCCGTGGCTAATTCCCAACATTACTGAGGTTGGTTTTTTACGAATCGGACGCAGCTGATAACCAGTATTTTATATAATGCGTAGGTCCGGCAGTCAACCTATCATGCATTTGCAAATACATATACTTTTTCAAATATACCTGAATGCAATGGAATTTTTGTATATACCTAACCTACTTGTCCTACCTACTCTACCTGCACTACGTGCAGTAACCGCCCTAATTGCCCTACGTGCCCGACGTGCCTTACCTGTGCTACGTGCCCATATTGCCCTAATTGCCCTACGTGGCCGCATTGCCCTGTCTACCATAAGTGCCCAAAGTTTCCTTATTGCCTGAGTGACCTAATTACCATGTCTGCCGTAACGGTCGTAACTGCCGTGCCTACAGTAGCTACTCTACGTGCCATAACTGCCCTAATTACTTTACGTATCCGAATCACTCCATCTGCCATTAGTGCCCGAAGTGTCCTCATTACACCGAGTACTCTAATTGCCATGTTTGCCGTAACAGCCCTAATTGCCGTTCCTGCCGTCGCTGCTTTACGTGCCATAACTGCCCTTATTGCCCTACCTGGCAAAATTGCCCTGTCTGCCATTGGCGCTTGAAGTATGCTGATTGCCCTGAGTGCCTTATTGCCCTGCATGCCGTAGTTGCTCTACGTGCCTAAACTGCCTAGTGGGCCTGTCTGCCATGGGCGCCCAAAGTTTCCTTAATGACATGATTGCCCTAATTGCCATGTTTGCCGTAACGGCCCTAACGGCCGTGCCTACAGTAGCTGCTCTACGTGCCAAAACTGCCTACTGGCCATATCTGCCATAAGTCCCCAAAGTGTCCTCATTGCCCTGAGTGCCCTTATAGCCATGGCTGCCGTAACGGCCCTAAATGCCGTTCCTGCCGTCGCTGCTCTACGTGCCATAACTGCCCTTATTCCATACGTGGCTCAATTGCCCTGTCTGCCATTGGTGCTTAAAGTATGCTAATTGCCCTGCCTGCCGTAGTTGCTCTACGTCTCATAACTTCTTAATTGCCCTAGGTGGCCTAATTGCTCGATCTGTCATAGGTGCCCTAAATATCCTAATAGCCCTGAGAAACCTAAAAGCCATGTCTGCTGTAACAGCCCTAATTACCCAGCCTGCCGTAACGGTTCTACGTGACATAACAACCATCATTGCCCTATGTGGCCTAATGGCCTTATCGGTCATAGAAGCCCAAGGTGTCTTTATTGCCCTGAGTGCCTTAACAGCCATAGGTGCCCGAAGTGTCCTTATTGCCCAGAGTGCCCTAATTGCCATGTCTGCAATAGGTGCACGAAGTGTACGTATTCCCTTCACTGCCATGTCTGCTTTAGGTGCCCGCTGTCAGCTGTGTCCTTATTGCCCTGTGTGACCTTTCTACCATAGTTGCTTTATGCGCCTTAATTGCCCTGAGTGGTACAATTGCCCTGAGAGCCCTAATTGCCCTGAGGGCCATAATTAGATGCTAGAAATTTTCATATTGCCTTGAGTGGCTATTTGCCATCACTGCCATAGCTGCTCCAAGTGCTCTAACTGTCCTTTCTGGCATAGGTGTCCCAAGTTTCCTGTTTGCTCTGAGAACCTAATAACCCTTACAGCCGTAGCTGCTCCACGTGCCGTAACAGCCCCAGTTACCCTTTCTGCCATAGGTGCCCGAAGTATCCTTTTGCCTTGAATTCCCTAACTGCTTTGTCTTCCTTAGGTGCCCGAAGTAACCTTATTGCCCTGAGTGCCCTAATTGCCACGTCTGCAATCGGTGCCCTGTCAGCCATTGTTGCAAAGTTTTATAAAAATCCATTCAGTAGTTTTTGCGTGTAATAGTAACCAACGTCCATACATTCTCATCCATCATAGTAGGAAGGGTAGTTGTTAAATTCGTAATAGATGTACAAAACAATAATTAGTAGGTAAACTCCAATTAGTTTGATAACAGTATAGGTAAATAATGATGTACTACCTACTTCTTACTAAATATGTATAGTAAAGGAGAATTCGCGGCGAGAACTGAACTCATTTCTGGAAGCAGTCTTTAAAAATAGTGTTTTAAAATAAATTTGGATGAATAACAGACATTTTGTGTATTATTGATCTTTTCCCGGTACTTTCTTGACAGAGTAGTATATACAGAACTGTGTTAACCCGAATTTAACGCAAGCGAAGTCGCGGGCAAAATCTAGTAATATTATAAATGCGAATGTTTGTGAGGATTTATGGATGTTTGTTACTCTTTCACGTCAAAACGGCTGAACGGATCTTGATGAAATTTGTGCAAAGTGGTAGATGATAGTCTGGAATAACACATAGGATACTATCTTTTCGATACCACGCGCGCGAAGCCGCGGGCGCCAGCTAGTTTAAAATAATATCTTGATAATGACTAGCCGGGTTTTCGCTGGGTCGGATGTACCTATTCGACCGGCCAAGAGTTATTGGTTTTTTCTTTATTTATTTTTTAAATAGCAATAAAAATAATGATGTGCCCTGGATCACCCGTTATGTTTATTTGTTCAGCTTTGGAAGTAGGTGCAATATATTCCGCCTTACCTACCCCTTTAAGGAATGCGTGGTATTAAAATAATTAAGTAAGCTTTATTTAAATTATGATGATAATAATTATGTCGTCACATATGGACTATGTAGCACGCATTTTTTTGTATTGAATCATATTCCTAGAATTTTTCGATGTTATCTGCAGCTCACCGACCTTAGATTCTTCTGACTCAAATGTTTTGAATGTATGTGTACCAAAACGGGTAGCATTAGGTTCCATGGATATTGTTCGTCACAGAAAGATATCCTTCCTAATGATATCCTGACCATATGAATAGTCGCATAGTTGTCTTTCTCTTTCGTCTTATTGGCTGTAACTATAAGTATATCGCTCCAACCGCTGCACTTGAGACGGAAACAATGTTATTTACATCCCTTTTTTTTCGTTTCAGTGTAGGTCTCAAACCAAATTTGTTACAATAATTTAAAAAAAATGCGTAATATAAGTAGTAACTCCAATGTGGTTTGGTTTTTTTAGACCTTCGACAGTCTTGAAAGTCTGTTTACATGGCCAACATAGACCCCCCAGAGTTCCAACAAATATAATTATTACAGATCATTCTCTAGAAGAGACTTCATTATCTCAATAACAATACGTACTGAAAAGCCGCAGGAAATAAGGTGTCAACATTATTTGCCTCCTGTCGGCCTAATCTACTTCGTGATGTAAGTAAACGAATCTTATGTTAACAAAGCTTGTTTTATACCGTCATACATATTTGTTGGGAGAAACACAAGAGCGACATTCGCAAGAAAACCTCATGAGATAAACGACAAGCGTAAACGAAATTTTAAACGACGAATTTTTGCCAATTTCGCATCAAAATGGCGAAAATGGCATTCGAAATTAACGACCTAAAAGGAATTTTAATTTTGGTGAGTATCAGCTTGCTGGTTATAAAAGTTAATATTTCTTGTTGTAATATGTTTCTAAAATAAAGGATAACCTTTGATTAATATTAACATCTCTTTTTAGGTATTGTTCGCTATCCCAATGATAGCGTCCATGAATATTAACTGCAGTGGTAGAGCCTTCCATTGTGTCAACTCTACACATTTTATGATATGCGTGGACTTGGGCGGGGGCTTTTCCACCACGATTGATGACTTCGTCATACCATGTCCAGCCACCACCGTGTGTCATGAAAATAACATTTTCGAATGTGACTTTCCCGAAGTAGTTACATCACCTCCACTTCAAGTTATTGGTGTTTATAAACAAAGTGATACAAGTGAACAAACTACAAAGACTAACAGTGTAACGCCAACAAGTGATCTATTCAGTGTTTTTAATGAAAATATTACTGCCAAAACGTTGCCGGTACCAGAAGAAGTGTCATCAGTAGGTAAATTAGAAGTACTAGAAAATATTAAGGATCCCATAGGAGTTAACAGTGACAACGCTACGGAGATTAGTTTAAAAGTGACTTTTAGCTCTATCGACAGTGGAAACGAATATGTTAACGATAAACAAGCAACTAATAAAACAATAACGACTTCCGCCACTGATAACAACAAAATTTTCGAACCACCCGTAGAAACTTCAAAGTATAAAACAATAAATACTTCCTCACCAGATAATTCAAAATCTATTGATACGGTCACTTCCGTCATAGGACTTATTAATTTAATGTCTTCTGATCCTCCAAGTGCAGTTAGTACAAAGCCGTTTCCCAATGTATTAACTACTTTAGACAATTTACATAATAACAATGCAACTACAACTGAACAATACATAACTAAAGAAGTAAAAATACTAAGCGAGAAAGTTAGAAATGCTACAGAAACGGTAATTACTGAAAGTTCTGCTATTCTTGAAATAGTTAGCACGACACCCGTAGTAAATACCGATTCCGGTAATGAAAATATTGTGAAAGAAAACATATTTTTTCAAAGTAAAAACACTACTGAATTAGTACCGGATATAACAACAGGGTATGTAGCTTCCGTTCCAATAGTAAATATTTCAGAACCTGTAACCGTAGTTGCGATCCCTCAAACGATAACGGACAAAGCTTTTACCGCTTTAGGACTAGATGACTTAATTACGGTTGATATCAAGCAAAGTGTACCGAGTACAAATGATTACATAAATAATTTTAATAGTAACGCTGATACAACTACGACTGATCAGTCGATCAAAATCGCTAAACTAGAAACAACAGTGAGTGAAAAACCTGTCACCGCGGAAGTAAAAAGCACAACTCCTATAGTTGTTCAAGATCATTTAAAAAGTGAAATAAATAACCAATCTTTTCCTGATTTAAACTCAACTAGTCAGATAACAACAACTGACAATGTATCAGAAATAAACATAAATCATTCTATTCCGGAACTTATAACTGTAGCAAGTCTGCCAACAACTACAGAGAACACCTTGGTTACAATTACTACAGAAGCCAATATTGTAAACTCCATAAAACCGATGCCTAGAGCTCTATTTAACAATGACTCACCCCTAGAAAACCAAACAATTGTTTTGCAGCCATCACAAATAATCATTGCTACTGAATCACCACCAGAAGATACGAATAATTTATATCAGATAAATGGAGAATTAATACAAACATTGATAAGAACGATAAAGACTACGGTCGATATTTCTAATATTACTGAAAAGGAGAAGACATTGTTCAATGCTTCCAGTGCAGATAAAATTAATGAAAAAAGCCCAGACACTACTTTAACTTTTCACAGTACTATAAACAATCCTGCAATTGAGACAACGACAGCGGAAACTCTACAGAATACATTTTCACCAAGTGCATTACAAGTAACAAATGAGTCCCCAGCAGTAGAAAATTTTACTAATGTCAATAAACTGAATTTGGAAACTGTTAAGAATAACACACTTTTGTGTAATACAACTAATACTTTAAACACTACTGAAAAGGATAAGACAGTGTCCAGTGCTTCAAGTACAAATATTATTAAAAGTAAACACCAGGAATCCACTTTACCAAAGCCACCTACTATAACATACCCTACCGTTGAGATAGCGACAGCTAAAACTTTACACAATGATTTAACAAGTCAAGCAATAGATGGTAAAAATGAGTTACCAGCAACAAATGCACCTCCAAGTGTTAATGAACCAACTTTGGAGAATGTTGGGACTAACGCAATGTCGAGTGTTCTTACAACACCTGCTAATTATTACATGAGCACTGATTCAGTTACAAATACAACAGATTTGACAGCAGAAACAGATATTGTGGCAGATCCACAGACATCTCAAAATAAAATTTTAGAATTTCTGCCCATCAATTTGGCAAAAAGTATTTTACAGGAAAATTTGAAAACTGAAGACACTAGTCAAGATGTCATTGGCCAGACGACGACCAATTGGGGTACTGTTAACCAATATAGTATCTCGGCTACAGATGTAGTTAAGACTCAAGATGTCTCGAAACTAATACCGCTTGATGCAGATCTGAGAGTTAGCTATGTTCCTGAACCTGCTATCACAACGCTCAAAACCGTTCAAACAACACCAACAAGTATGGACTCAATGATGATATTTGTACCAAGTACAACCTTTACCCCAGAAATAGTCGATGTTTATAGAGCGCCTACGTTGAGTAGTAAAATTGAAACTAACGCAACTTACCCTGTAAATGGAACACAAATTACTCTTGTTGAAAACGTGACAGGGTTACCCGTAACAACTTTACCACCGCAAGAATCGACCAGCCAAATAATTAGTACAGTTGAATATTTAAATATTACAAAACCGCCAACTAAAATGGTTAGTAATTTGGCTTCTACTACTTATGCAACTGTTTTGAATATATCAAATTGGAATGATTCAGTCATCATAAACACAGTACGTTTCAAAGTTGATCCAAATGACGATGTCAATAAAACTGAGGCTGGCAAACAGATAGAAAATAAAAAAAAAGATAGCGCTACATTATCTGCGATTAATAACAAGGATGAAAGTATCAAGATTGTGTCAGCATTCGAAGTCGTTAATGCTTCAGGAAAAGCGATGCCAACTGGGACAACGCAACAGTCAACTCCAAATCTTTCATTATCAAATCGTTATATAAAAACAACTGCGTCACAAGACTCGGCTACTTATTTAACTGTAACTGATAATGTTCCTGATTACACTATAGTGCAAGTTGCAGAATCGGTTACCCAGAAAAACTTAGAAGCAACTGGTGCCTTGGCAGAAACGAGAATAATTAATTCAGTTTCTTCTACACTAAGCACATTACCAATTATAGAAATGAGTACCGAAAAATTAAAATTTGTTGGTACTGAAACACCTATACTTAGCACGCTAGACTTCAAGTATACAGACCAAACAAAAAGCGTAATAGATTATGCGACAGAGAAAACAAACGACTATTTATCAACACAAGCCTTGTTACGTCAACTAAATAAACTTCCCAATGTGCAAGTAGAAACTGCGTCAAGTTCAGTAAGAAGTGTACCAACTCTTGAAAAACCAGATAGTTTTAAAATAGCACCAATATTCGACGATGTTACGACGATAAAATACAGTGCTTTTATTATGAGTTCGTCAATCGTAGCGGATAGTAATGTGAAAACGACAACAGAATCTCCACCATTAACATCAACAGTTATAGAGCCAGAAATTATTAAGTATAATAAAGAGTCATTGCTGCTAGCACCAGAGGTACCAGTTGCACAAATAACAACTGAATCTACCCGTATTGATACGGCGTTCTTACAAACTACGCCGATGGCCGTGACGAGTGAGACAAATCAAGATGTCTTAACTGAAATAAATGCTACAGATTTGCCAGATAGTGTATTACCAACGGTAAACAAAAATAAATATCTACCAATACCATCATTATCTACAGTAGGAGTTACAACTGCACAAATTACTACTCATCCTACCCATACTAATACGGTGTTGTATCAAACTACACAGATGGCCGTGGCTGGTGAGACAAATCAAGATGTCTTAACTGAAATTCATACCACAGATTTGCCACAGAGTGTACCAACGCTAAACAAAAATAAACATCTACCAATACCATCATTATCTACAGTAGGAGTTACAACTGCACAAATTACTACTCATCCTACCCCTACTAATACGATGTTGTCTCAAACTACACAGATGGCCGTGACTGGTGAGACAAATCAAGATGTTTTAACTGAAACAAACGCTACAGATTTGCCACAGAGTGTACCAATGGTAAACAACAATAAATATCAACCAATGCCATTGTTATCTACAGTAGGACTTACAACTGCACAAATTACTACTCATCCTACCCCTACTAATACGATGTTGTCTCAAACTACACAGATGGCCGTGACTGGTGAGACAAATCAAGATGTTTTAACTGAAACAAACGCTACAGATTTACCACAGAGTGTACCAATGGTAAACAACAATAAATATCAACCAATGCCATTGTTATCTACAGTAGGACTTACAACTGCACAAATTACTACTGATCCTACTCAAACAGCTAATATAGTGACGCAAACTGTGCCTGTGGTTTCAGTTAATAAGATGAATCAAAATGCTGGAACTGAAACAAAAACTACTAGCCCACATAACGTTCTGTCGATAGTCAGTAGCAACATTCTTGTGTCAGCGCTTCCAATAGCAAGAGAAACAGCAGAAATAATAATAAATACAGAACCTACCCATACAATTAATACATTTGCACAAACTATGCCATTAGCCCCGGCTGATAAGACGACTCAAAATGTCTTGTCCGGAATGAAAACTACAGATTTGCCCCAGTATGTGATATCGACATTAAACAACAATACTCCTTTATCGGTGCCATCGCTACCTGCAACAAGAGTTATAGCTGCACAAATAAGTATTGAACCTGCCCATGCGACAGAAACATTAGCTCAAACTACACTGTTACCCACAACTGGTGAGACAAATCAAGATGTCCAAACTGGAATAAAAAATACAAATATGCCCCAGTATGTAACAACAGTAAAGAAAAGTAGCCCTCAGCCAATGTCATCCCTAGTTATAGCCAAAATGACAGCTTCCCAAATTACCACTGAACCTACTCTTGCTATTGCATTTGCTCAAACCACGCCACATTTGGGGTTAGCTGGTCAAGTTGAGCATGATGCATCAGGAATAAAAACCACAGATTTGCCACAATACGTAATGTCAGCTGTAACCAGCAATAATCCTCAACCGGTTACTGAAATAACAACTGAAACTATTATTGATTCACTTACTGCACCAGATTCTATGGTAGAATCTATAAATGTGATTGGAGATAAAATAAGTGGAACATATATTAAAGAAACAATTTCTAGTGATGTTATGTCCAACAATCCAACAGCCAATAAAGTTAAAACAGATAAAAACATTATTGATCATGAAAGTATAGTAATTGGAACTGCTACTAAGCCTGTGAAGTCAGTAAATATGAATAAAGCGGAGATCGTAAACCATACAGAGAGTTATTTGATAGGATCAGATATCAATATAGACAGCGTTAAAATAAAGGACTCAGGAAAAGAGAAAGAGGAAGGAAAGGAGAAAGTGGAAGGAAAGGGGAAAGAGGAAGGAAAGGAGAAAGAGAAACGAAAAGAGGAGGAAAAAGATTCGAAAACTTCAGTTACAAAATCTAGTACGGATCTTCACAAGGAACCTTTGGCTTCAGACTTTTCAATAATACCTAAAGTTGCACCCAACGATGGCACAACAGTAGATAAGAATGAATATAACCTTACTATAGCTACAACAAATTACAAAGAAGCTGAGTTAGGCGTCCCAAACAAAAAACCCAAATTAAAACCTATAAATATCAAAGAAAATAAAAAGGCAGAAATTGATAGCTCAGAAAATATTAAAACAATTGATGTTACAAAACCTCAGGTCCTAGTTGATACTAAAAACATTTCTGATAGTAATAAAAATAACACAAATGCAAATATTACTACATCACATCATAATTTATCTCAACAAAACAGTACCATCATCAATGACGAATTAGAACAACATCTTATATCTACAAATCATACAATTACGACAGAAGTACAAAGTCATTTGAATGAAAGTGATAAACAAAGTAATAAAACGAGTGATGCGCTACCATTAAAAGTAGCTAACATACACAACCCAAATGTTACAAGTATAAAATTGAATGCGAGTAGCAACTACACTGACACTACTGTTCCAGCTTCAGTTTTTAACTGCACGAACCACACTCGCGGAAAATACGCTGATAAAAATGACTGCAGAAAATTCTATACATGCATAGGTAATTTACAACCTACATTAGGAACATGCCCAAACAATACAGTATTTAGCGAGATTAACAAATTATGTACGAGAAACTTATCGCATTGCGTTAGAAACAATCAGTTCCGATGTTTATTTGAAGGACGGTTTAGTGACTTCTTTAAAGATAACATTTATTACATTTGTGTTAAAAATAGAATACATGGTTTTATAAGATATAAATTACAATGTCAGGTTGGTTATCATTTAAATAAAGAATCGGTTAAATGTGAGAAAAATGAAGAGATATCAATACAATCAGCGTCTTATGTTAGTGAAACGAACAATGATGAAAGTAAATCTAAAACTAAATCCGAAAAAAATGAGGGTGCAGATGATTTTGAATGTGAAAACGAAGGAAATTTTCCATATGCTAAAGACTGTAGTAAATATTACGTATGTACTAAAGTTAATAATGTTTATCGGCGTAAGATCAAGAAATGCGCTAGCGATGAAGTTTTCGATAAAAGTAAGAAAAAGTGCGTAGAATCTGATAGCGGCGAGTGTTAGTTATTTTGATGTATAATTTGTGTCTGTGACTAAATCATATGGCTGATCCCGGAAATCTATACAAATTAAAGCTTAAATGTTAGCGAATGTCGTTGTTAAAATAAGGTTATCTGATTATAAATTAGTCTAATTTATTTCTTGTTTGTAACTCATTAAAAGTACCTGCGTACGACTTAAACATAATAAATGCAGATCTTTTATTTCTGACCTTAATACTTTCAGTCTTCAAAGTAATTAATTTTATCCATAATATTTTCATTAAAAACATATTATTTCACATTCGTGGTCTTCGGGCTGGGGCTCCGCTATCAACAACAAATTGGTCTTCATCGTCTCTTTCTAAAGTAACACAGAAGTTATTGGAAAAGATTGTGCATCGAACTGAAGTTTCGCCTCTCACCGGCCGAGGAGGGCAGAAATACGTCACACTGTTCGGAGTATCATCTTGTGTCACTCTGAACTTGTAATTCTTGCACTCTATCGACGCAGGTTGTTGAGTTGAAAATCGATTGATCGAACTAGAAGTAGACTTTTCGTCGCTGTGGAAAGGATCCTTTCGGTTTGCAGAGCCATACAATTCGGGAGTCGACTTGGTCGTGTTATTGACGGGGCATTTGTATTTTAGAGATGACGTGCAAGAGCGGGTGAAGCCGTTGAAAATAGTATTGCCGGAGCATTTGAAGTTGATGCCTTGGAAGCGGTTTCCGTTAGGGACACAAAGAATGTATCCCTTACATCCTGGAACGTTCGGATTTGCGATCCTTTCATTTCTATGGCATCGTAGTCTTCTTGTTAAAGCTGGGTCTATAAAATTGATAGCATCTTCGCAAACTGAGGTAGATTCTTCGTTGCAGATAGTCCCAACTGGGCAGACAAAGGTGGGACCGATTACTTTGGTCCCTTCACATAGTCTCACTCGGTTATTGCGTTCGCAAATGAAACCGTATTCACCACAGTCATAATTCGGGTTGATGTAATACGCCTTTGTTGAACTTGCATAAATTGATATCTGTGAAAAGAGTTTCGATTACTATATAAGAGGTTTATTTTGTTACTTTCAGATACTATTTAATATCAATTACATTTAATTTCAGTAGTTAAGGCAGTACAATTCTATAATATCGTGTATACCACGTGAAAACACACGTGCAAATAAGAATCTCGCGTGACTTCTTTTGGTAAATCGTCGTAATCTTCAAGACAAATATTTTAATTCCTGTTTATATACTCCGAATGGAAAAATTGAAATCCTCAACAGCCACTTATCATTGTTAAAATTACGGCATATAAATAACATTTTATGGCATATCATATTTCTGTTCGTTTCATATATAAATCACACTAATAGTATCATGTCGAAAGCTTGTATGTTTGTTACTCTTTCACGCTCAAACGGCTTAACGGATTTGGGTGAAATTTGATATGAACATAGCGTCAACCCTGGATTAACACATGCTTTTAATCCCGGTCTAAGCGAGTGAAACCGCGGAGTGCAACTAGTCATAATAAATAGATGAATATCTGTAGGTACTTACTGCTAATAGAGCCTTTAAAAGTTTTACACTGATCATTTTGAATTTCCACTTTAAACTATGTATGTTGTCTATACAAAGTACTGAACACGACTAACGGCCAAAAACTGCTTTCTATATGCTATTGAGTTGGCCGTCAAATAGTTTATTTAGCACCTCTGGGTTATGTGGACAAATAGGTGACATATTGTCACGAATAATTCGTATGTTTTTAACGGTAATCAGTTGCATGGGGGCTTAAAAGTAGGTGACGGTGATAAATGATAGTGTTTTGTTTTATATTTGAGCCAGTTTTATAAACCAACTAGCTGTTCCACGCGGTTTCACCCACGCTGCTCAGCACCTGTTGGTCGTAGCGTGATGTTATATGGCCTATAGCCTTCCTCAAGAAATGGACTATCCAACACTAAAAGAATTTTCCAATTCCAACCAGTAGTCCCTGAGATTAGCGCGTTCAAACAAACAAACAAACAAACTCTTCAGCTTTATAATATTAGTATAGATGTGCACTATGTGTGTTCTTTGGTGTAGTGTTTGCTTGCTTGCTTGCTTTGCACGAGGGTTTGGTTCCAGTGTTCCAGGTCGGAAACGTGTTATTTAGGTTTTCCATCGGGAATTTCTCAGAAACATCTATTTTTTGCAGTTGGGGAATCATTAAATAACTTCCCCCGCTTTGGGCGGAGCGAGGGCAGTGTCAGACTTTCACTGACTAAAACCCATGTTCCTTCTTTCGCTGTTTATGCTCCGGGGCGCGGTATTTCTTTCGAACAACGCGCAACCCCGGGCAGTAACAACCTGGAGAATGGATATTTGTACCTACCTGGTTCTACCCTTACCCAATACTGCCTAAGACTAATTAATGACTGTTGCGGGTTGTTCGAAAGAGATACCGCGGCCCCGGAACGTAAAGGGCAATAGAAGGAACATGGGTGGGTTTTAGTCGGTAAAAGTCTGACTCTCCCCCCCGCTTCGCTCAGAGCGGGGGAAGTTATTTGATGATTTTACAAGCATAAAAAAAGGACTAATGACTGACTTGCCTTAATTATCTTTCATGCACCAACTGTGTTCAGCACATCTGCTTTGTGTTTGCAAGCGGTAAGTTGCATCAATGTAGTAGATACCCCAACTCTTTGTAGACATGGATGGATTTTAAGAAATTAAGGGATGTATTTGTCACCAATAAATTCAATCAAACATGCAACACTTGATATCCAGCCTTTCGTCGTTGATGTGTGAATGTGTCATAGCTAACGGCAACATGTTTACGAACTATTCTCAGAAATGTTAGCATTGTGTAAATACTGGTAAACAGTACTTGGGTAGCGTACGGTAAACTGCATGTTATACGAAATAAAGAAGCTCTGGAAGTCCAACAGTTTTCATTCATATGTGGTAGTTTTATTTTATTATGCAACTAAACACAGCAAAAATAAAATACATACTTGTAAATTCATACATTAATGAAAAACATCAATCCTTACTAATATTATAAATTAGTAGATAAGGATTGATAATATTTCTTAATGAAAAATGAGAAATGAAAGAGGAAATAAAAGGGAAAACTTAGCTTTGCTATTACAATAAATAAGGCGCAAGGACAAAACCTACAGGTGGCAGGTACCTGCAAATAAGGAAAGGAGAACTGTGTTACCCCGAATTTAACTCAAGCGAAGCCGCGGGCAAAAGCTACATATATGTCGCGCTAGCCTGGGCTGGTCCGTGAAAGTTTACCCATTACATAACGAGTTTCCTTCGTGCCTCAGAAAACACACCTTTTACTGTTGTTACAGGTAGTCAGAGGCCCGAATCTGAAAACCAGTCTTACCAAGAAGCGTCGTATTGTCCTTACTGGGTTAAGGAAGTCAAGTTGTCGTTCCATGTAAAATACTGGTGTTCAGCTGCATCTGGTTAGATTGGAAACCGACCCCCACATACTTGGGAAATGTCTAGACAGACAATCATGATATAAACATTTCTAACGTACATGTAATTTTTCAATCAATATTCGTACCTTCTTTGTATGAGAAGAGGCATTTGCCCAGCAGTGGGACAGTTATAGGCTGGTATTAATTATTTATATGTAATTTTCATGTTACATCCCATTAGATAGAATTAAGATGAACGAGTAGGGTTACCATTTCCATTTCGGTGAGTATGTACCTACAGTCAACAAACCTATAAGGCTCGAAAGATACAGTTGAAGTTGCAGAATAGAATATACTTTATTGCATTTCACCATAACTGCTTAACAGAAATTGCTAATTCTATGGTTACAATGGCGGTCTTATCGCTGATAGCGATATCTTCCATAACTTTGGATGGACTGTATGAATATTAAATATAAAGAGGGGTATTCAATGGTGTACCTACTGCAAATACTACACAAACAATGAAAACAACGAGTTATGTTAGAAACCGATGGATGCTTTCAAATAAAACTAATAGATTTAAAACATTTATGAATTGTATTAAATTTCAACTTCAATCTTCGGACCTGTATACCTAATACATTTGTTGACTGTACTTGGATGGAAGTCTTTATATAAAATAAAAACAAACAAGTGTAAATAATACCTAAATGCATTTATTAAACTAAATCATACTGATATATACAAAATAACGTAACATTACTCATCGTCGGACGAAGACTCGCTATCGCTGTCCGAGCTAGACGAACTCGTTCTCTCTGAATCTCTGGGCATCGGTGCACCAGTTTTTACTCTGTAGACAAAACATATTATCAGAGATAGGACAGGGAATAAGCATTAGTCTTTGGTAATATAACACCCGTTATACAACAACCGTTGTATAAGGCGCGTCGCTCACACGATTGACAGTCGAGGTGCAGTTGAGGCGCGGGCGCATGAGAGGCACGCCACAACAAGGTTTTCTTTACAAATGAATGGCAGTGCGCTCATACACAAGAGTTGCGGTGCGGGCGACGTGAAGGCGGGGCGGAGGCGAGGTCCAGAAGGGGCGCTCAAGTGTGCCCAAACCACGACTCTACCGCTATTTTGTCACTTGGTTTCACAGCCATTGTACTATAAAACTATTGGCACCACACGCGGGGCACTAGCGGCCTAGATACAGTAATTAATGAACACTAATTCTAACAACGATAATATACAAATCTAAAATGCTTAGGGCTCTCATGAATTAGCTGAAATAGATTCTTGAGAAGTTCGTTTTAGAAATGCGAAATGCTTTGAAAGCGTTTCGCGGTGATTGCTCGGGGATAAATCAAGAAGTCTACAAGGTGATCATCGACGCGCAACAAATGTTATCACGTATTCAGTAGTGGTTCCATTCCATACATCTTGACCGTGCAGGATTACCCTTTTCAAGGGACCAGCTGATTGACAATGTTTTTTTTTATGAGAGGAGGGTGGGGCGTTGTATTATTCTGAATACATGGTAATCGTTTTGCCAAGGTGCGGGTTGTTCGAAAGAGATACCGTGACAAATGAAAGAACATGGGTGGGTTTTAGTCGGTAAAAGTCTGACATTTCATAACGCCCCGCCAAGAGCAGGGGAAGTTATTTGATGACTTCCCATCCGCAAAAAAAATGGTAATCGTTTGACGGTCAATGTCACTTGTACCCTGTATTTTCAGTAGTAGTGTGAACTTATAATACCTGAATGACTTCAACAGCTAAATATGTTACTACTCTAGCTACTAAACACAGTGCTTACTGAATTTCTTGTATTTTGTAAAATCAACAGGAGGAGGAAGTATCGTGGTTTTGATGTGGAGCGCCCTGAAAACCATAGATTGAAGTAGAGTCATCTAAATGTCTTTCAATATTGTGATGATCTTATTGCAAGATATTCTCTTTAGCACTTCGTGCGGGTTATGGGTAACTGTTGGTGTACTTTTTTTATAATGATGAGAATTTGTGGCTTGGCAATACTCACAAGCTATACGCCTCTGCCACGGCCATGGCCGACGGGTGCAGAGAGCTCACGAGACTGGAATGTCCCTGAGTCAGCAAGGTCTCCACTTCTTGTTCCGGTCGGTTCAGCATTGTGCCCAGGACCTGTACGCTTGCAGGCATCGCTTCTTCGAAGCCGCATTCTGCTAGGTATGTTACTGCAGCCTGTTGATAGGTGATTTCGTTATGTTTTTGCTTTGGTATTTAGAGTAGGATTTGAGAAGAGTGCGAGCAAACTTCACCGTACCCACGTACAAGAAAAGTTTATTGAAACCTCTTCCAAAAATTCTTGGTTGGTCCTTAAAGTTAAACTACCGAATAATATTTTGATCCAAGTGTCGTTGCGTCAGGAGACCATTCTTTTAGCGACGCCTACCGCCTGTGGACGGGCAGATACACCGGTGGCACCATCACGACGTTTTACTTCCATTGTCATTTATTTTCACGGCATACTTGATCTTCGTAATACTTACTTCGAAGCGCTCGTGGCTAAATAGTAATAGCCGCTTCGGTCGATCTTAAGATTGAGTCGTGCTTGCTTAGGTTGGTCTGGGGATGGGTGACCACCAATTACATGCCGAGATTCTTGCGTGCCTCGGATAGTACACGTTTAGCTGTTGGTCCCGGCTGACATTTGTAGATCTTTGACAGTCAGACTTTTACCCAGTACTTACTGGATTTGGAGGTCAGATAGGCCTGCTCTAAGTAAAAATTTAGTATTCAGCTACAGCCGGTTAGACTGGAGGCCGAGTCTAACTTTTTCAGGCAAAAGGCTTAGTAGATGATGAGTTACTTACAGCAGCAATGCCCGGTAGGCCGACGGTGGCGGCTTTATTAGCGACGTCAGCCAACGCTTGTGGTCGTGCCGGTACTCCCGCGGCCTCTTCGCGGCGTAGACGTTGAAGCGCCACTTCGACGCTCTTCCAGTGAGGGTCAGCCTTGTCTTGTGTGTCAGAACACATCTCGATTATGTTGCACACAGCTGATGCTGATAATCTGTGTACAAAAGTGTTGATTAGGCTTGCGTTTGGCCGCAACTCGCCCGACGTTTAATAGATGCGGCCTAGGGTGGAGCACGCTTGCCTAGAACGATGGTTAAAACTAGGTGACGATAATAATAGTTTATTGAAACATATGAGATACCTATTAAGCATATTGTAAGAACGTACAATATGCTCAATATCTAATGGATGTAAGAAGAATAAATAAAGGCATTTTGAATAAAAAAATATCTTCAAAGACACTATTTTAAACATTTCACTTACTTCTGTACCGGTGATCTGATGTCTTGCTGCTCCTTCTCTTCTGGAGTCAGCTGCCCAAAGCTGAGCATATCAGCAGCGGCAGCGCGCATTTTACTTTTAACTTCTTCCTCTGAAAAACAACTTTTTTCATTCAATGGAATTTAAACCTTACATCTAGGAAGTACATTATGTCACATGCATGCAACGCTTTTATATTAATTAGTTTCATGGGTCTGTTCGCGCTCAAATAACGTTAACCGAGAGGCTAGGTAAAAAGCCCGACAATATATTTCCAAACTAATGCAATTCCTGAAAACCAGGATCGACTGCGTAATAAAGCTCGGGGAAGTTCCGGAGAATGGTTTCTCCTTGGATACGAAATTAAAAGAAAAAAATAGCGGACAAGTGTGAAATACATCGTTAAACATTTGCAATACTGTTTTTGTGACACATTGTCTACGGAACTGAATGGACTGGGCTCAAATAAAAGGATATATTTAGAATTAATTTGATCACTCTATACAATGTGTCCGGTCATGGACTAGCGATATTCTAGATACTTCTGTAACGAGTGTTTTAATATATATTATCACGCTACACACTTGGGTCTAATTCACCTCTAATTCAAAATGGCTTGGCCAGCCGTTTTGAGATATTCTCTATGCGTCTACAAAAAAAAAACATCTCTCAAAGTGTTGGTCTTACTGAGACGACAATAGGTTTATTCAGAGGGCAACAACATTGTATATCGTTTAAATTAAGAAATTTTGAGCTTACTTTTTCGCAACTTTAGAAACTAAAATAAAAATCAAAAAAATATGCAAATTAACGAAAGTTTTGTAAACTATCGCTAATCCGTCACCGGACACATTGTATAAACGTGTGACACACACAAGGGCCCAAGAAAGACAATACATAAAGTGATAAGCCTAACTTAAAATTACACAAAACAGTACGGGACGCATCGTCGCTCGTTGCAGTGACGAATACATCAGGCTCCTGCAGAGCCTCAGGTGCGTCACACTGGTATTTTACACTGGCTGCGCCCGCGGTTTCGTTCACGTAGACCGAAATAAAAGAAGCATGTATTAACATCCAGGGTATAAACTATTTATATACCTCTTAAATTCACATTCTACACCCGTTAATTCGTTTGAATATAAAGGATTAACAAACATACACACACACACACACACAAACTTTCGCCTTTATAATATTAGTGTACCACACTGCAAAATATATGTATGTATTAGCTTCTGCCCGCGACTTCGTCCACGTGGCATAGCTACTTTGGGCTAACGCTAAGTTTAACCCGTGTGATGATCGAAAAAAAAACCTCTTTTCTTCCCTCTTTCTCCCCCTTTGCTCACTTTTTTATCCTACGTCTGTTTCCGGGGTCCCAACTATCTCTGTACCGAAATTCATCAAAATCGGTTCTGCCATTTAGGCGTGTAGACGTAACAAACAAACAAACACACTTTAGCTTTTATAATATTAGTAAGAATCCTTACTCCTTACTAATATTATAAAAGCGAAAGTGGGTTTGTTTGTTTGTTACCTCTTCACGCTTTAATGGCTAAACCGATTTTGATGAATTTTGGTACAGAGATAGTTGGGTACCAGGAGACGGACATAGGCTATTTTTTACTTTAAAAAAGTGGGATGTGAGGGAGAAAGAGGGAAGAAAAGGAAAAACTTAGTGTTGCTATTACAAATCAATAAGGCGCAAGAGGAACTGTGTTACCCCAAATTTAACGCGGGCGAAGCCGCGGGCGAAAGCTAGTGTTCTATAAAGTACCTTGACCAGGGTAGGTGTTGGACATAGCGTCCAGTAGTCTCTCGACGAGTCGCGCTCGCTTGCCGTGACCGAACACGACGAGTTGCGACCACGCCTGCGCGAGACGGTCCCCGGCCCCGCCCACTTCTAAGGTCTTTATTATCTGTTTACAAAGAAAACGATGATAGGTTAGTTTTGTAAGTGTTTTAGTTGTAGTTTTGGCCAAGTATAGCACGAGGTTCTTATTGGTTATATCTGACACGTGTTAAAAATAAATTTATATATATACCTACGTTCGTGAAAAGCCTCCTCGAATTGTGCCGACCCGACGACAAATCATTCAGCATTTAGCCATAGAAGGTGCCGATTCGAGCTATCTGATCGGTACGAGCAGAATTGAAGCCGAATATGTGGGTATCAATACTGACCCATGAATGTGTAGCGGCACAAGTAATTAGCACCCCAAATATCTTAGGATGCAGATTATCATTAATTTTACACCATTTAAACTGCCTTATTGGTCTCGTAATCGCAAGCATGACTGCCGACCGTCTTGGCGTCTATTCCCGGTTCAAGCGAAAATTGCTACTGGGTTTTTAGAAATGTTAATTCTAAATTCTGCTATAGGCTGGAGTTTAAAAGTTTGCGGTATGACACATTTGTGCTTCGGAACGTACTCCTGCGCCTGTTCTCTCTCCGGTGGCCGTCTTATAGGAGTATGGGAGTGTGTCTGCGCATACACTTATACACTATAATAACTCCTGGGCACACACTTGTACACTAAAATAACTCCTTCGCCGATGATCAATATCCGCTAGGATTTGCCGCCGCTGACGAAAACAGTCAAGGGAACTATTTTTATACTGCAATTTTTTTTAAACTTTATTCCACACTATGAATTTCTCTTGTAACGTGGGTGCGTTTACAAACATTTAAACTAACATACACAAACAATCCATCTAGTTAGTGTCTCTATCAACACAGTATTTACCCTCAGATGTAGACCTTCATTAATGAGTTTGTCAGTCTATTGTAAAATGGAAGAAATCACAACATTGTGTCCTGATTCTTTGATTAATAGTAAATAACAGTGCCATCTACAAAGTGTGGTTTGGAACAACACGACGATACAATTACACAAAGCACATTGAATGATCAATATGATGGTCAAACCTTAATTGTATATTTTTCACACAAATAAAAAAAGCAATATAAAGTTGAGTAACAAAATAATGTTTAAATTGGCAAAAACAGACAATTTGTTAGTTAAATATGTCCTAAATTATGCACATCATTTTGTCAATTCATCAAAATTACTTTTACCACCTTATTGTTTAGACCACTTTTACTGTGTCATCGTTACAATGTAAAAAATAATTTGCATTGACATGTAAAAATAAACTGTATATTTAGCTAACGAGAATGTATTTTAAATAGTTTGTACTAACAAATTTATGTGTGTGGGAAAATAAACTGTATGTGTAGCTATCGAGCTATAATTTCGATCACTACGTCAATCGTCAGGATGGCCGAGCGGTCTAAGGCGCCAGACTCAAGGTTCCCTTACTCACTGAACGTGAGTCGAGTTGTTCTGGTCCTCTCTGAGGGCGTGGGTTCGAATCCCACTTCTGACAAACTCTTTTGGAGTTTATATTTTAGATTTTTTTATAGTAATTGATTTCACTAACAGTATTTATTGATACTAAGGTGATTAATATGTACTTTTTGTATAAAACAATTTTTTTTTTCTGAAAGGTTATTAAAATAATAAATAAGGCTTCTAAAACTTACTTCTTCCATAACTGTTGGTTCTGGAACATAAACGTTTGGTACCAAGGTGTCCAGCAGTTCTAGGGTTTTCTCGAAAGGTGCGTGCCTAAGCGAAAACATAGATGATGTATTAAAACAAATTTATTTGATCGCTTCAAGGGACTTTTACTGTACAGCTAGAGGAGTATGAAAAATAGATGTTGGCCGATTCTCAGACCTACCCGATATGCACACAAAATTTTATACAAATCGGTCCAGCCGTTTCGGAGTAGTTAACAAACACCGCGACATAAGGATTTTATATATTAAATTTCTTCTCATAAAATATATCTAATATATCATCTAACAGAAGAATGAGAGAAATAGAGATTTCAGTCATATACATATATTGTTGGATGCAATATTTTTACCTGCAAGCGACTGTGATGTAGTGCCTATAATAAATACTTTCTTTGTACGCATCTCCAACTAATTTGTAGTTGTCTCCTTTCATTAGTAAAGCATGGACCCTTTCCGCCATTGTAATATTCTGAAAAAAATATAGATTAAGTTTTATTTAAAACATGACTACACGCGGTTGCGCTTGTTTGAAAGAGATACCGCGGCCTCGAAAGTGGAAAAGAAAAGGGTTTTAGCCAGTAAAAATCTGACCCTCCCTCTCGTTATGATTGCCCATCCATAATAAAACATGACTACTGCTAATGCACCAACACTACGCCACAGCTGAAGTCCTTATCTCAGCACGGAATCGTATTTCTCATGCGTCGTACCTTTTCTGTCGCTCAAAACCGTCATCAGCTAGAGCGAAAAACAGCGAAAGCGCTATCGCATGCGGCATCACGTTGTTTTTCTCGCTAAAGCAACTGATTATTGCATCCTAGTAAATTTAGCATTTCAATTAACCGTTTTTTTTTTTATTTCAGCTTTGGTGCTACACTCATCATCATTTAGCCTAGCCTTTTCCTAACTATGTTGGGGTCGGTTTCCAGTCTAACCGATGCAGCTTAATATCAGTATTTTACATGGAGCGGATGCCTATCTGACCTCCACAACCCAGTTAGTACAGGGTAATACAATACCCCTTGGTAAGACTGGTTGTCAGAACAAATGACAGCTAGGACCAACGGCTTAACGTGCTTTCCGAGACACGGAGGAAACTTGGTATGTAACGTGTGGTCACCCATCCACTGACCAGCCTAGGTAAGCGTGGCTTAACCTAAAGATCGACCCGAGCGGCTGCTATTATTTAGCCATGAGCTTCTCTTTCTTCTTTTTTTCCTCTCTTCTTTCGGTGCTGCACTGAGTGTTGAAAATCTAACTCGCTTATGTTAAGGCATTAATTGATGTGTCGTCTAGTTTTTTGAGAAAACAAGCATTTATTTTAGATAAATACTAGCTGTGCCCAGCGGTTTCACCCGCTGCTCATTTAGGGGTCTGAAAAATAGATGTTGGCCGATTCTCAATCCTACCCGATATGTACACAAAATTTCGTTTAAATCGCTCTAGCCGTTTCGGAGCAGTATGGGAACGAAAACTGTGATACGAGAATTTTATATATTAGATAACTTACTTGTAAGTGGTCACTGCAGACTCCCATAGCAGTTATAAAGAAATTGGTAGCAGCAGGTTCTTTCGCATCTAAATGTTCCTTTTGTTCCAGTTCAGTTAAAATTGTAGACAGGATATCAAAACGGGGTCCTCCTGCAATGACGATCATTTTTTTACTTTGATTACTCACTTCTCGAATTACTAATAAACGGCTTTTGTGACTGGGACTGTATATGAATGTATTGTATACATATATACACAAATATATAATATACTAGTTGTGCCCAGCGGTTTCAACCGCTGCTCACTTAGGGGTATGAAAAATAGATGTTGGCCGATTCTCAGACCTACCCGATATGCACACAAAATTTCGTTTAAATCGGTCCAGCCGTTTCGGAGGATTGGGAACGAAAACTGTGACACGAGAATTTTATATATTAGAGATATATAAAACTGTATTGTATAGTCCTGTCGTTATCGACGATGCCTCAGTGATTCCGTGTTTGGTGATTAAAATTGTAAGAAAATGTATACAAATACGACATGTTTATCTCACAGAAAAATATCTTGTTTTAACTTACTTTCTTTACAAAACAAGCAAAGCAAGTAGTAGTACGCAGCTAGGCCGGGCTGTATGTCTATCCGTTTGAACTCTGCTATGATCTGCAGTGCCATCTGCTGTAGTATCTTGCCGCCTCCCCACGCAGACAAGGAACGCAGGCACGCTGACAAAGTTTCGTCGTTTGGAGATATACCCTGGAAAATATAATAAATAAAACACTAAAATTTTGCATGTTATTTATTTTTCATACCCCAGAAAGGGAGCTGAGCAGCGGATGAAACAGCTGGGCACAGCTAGTATTTACATATATTTGTATTTGCTTTATGTATGCGTGTGTAGTTGGCAAACCACAGACTACCTACAGTATTGCCTCTCCGTCTCCCTGTAAACCAAAGGTTGTCTAGAAAAGATCGCTTTTAGGGAAAAGGCCGACCATTCTGTCATCCTATGTGAAATGATTTTTGTAATTATGTTATTTGTATGGTTTACATTATAAAGAAGACTAGCTTTTGCTTGCGGCTTCGCTCG
The DNA here is from genome assembly GCA_958449745.1 of Ochropleura leucogaster. NCBI lineage: Eukaryota > Metazoa > Arthropoda > Insecta > Lepidoptera > Noctuidae > Ochropleura > Ochropleura leucogaster. The sequence goes on along the minus strand of OY288206.1, from coordinate 13,175,199 downwards.
CGTTAAATTCGGAGTAACACAGTTCCCCTTTTCTGATTTTCAGGTAGCTGCTACCTGTAGTTTTTGCACTTGCGCCTTATTTATTGTAATAGCAAAGTTAAGTTTTCCTTTTCTTCCCTGTTTCTCTCTCATATCACAATATTTTTCTAAAAAATAGCCCTTTCCGTCTCCAAGGTCTCAACTATCTCTGTACCCAAATTAATCAAAATCGGTTTAGCCATTTAGGCGTGAAGACGTAACAAACAAACAAACTCACTTTCGCTTTTATAATATTAGTAAGGATTCTATTCTTTTTCTCACCTGTTCATGCATCTCTCCCAATAGAGACCGAAGAGCTTCGACTCGCAGCGCGGTTCCTTCGCGCAGGAACCCGACGCACGCGATCAGTGAGTTGTAGACACTTGTAGACAAAGGAATGCCTTTTTCTTTGGCCTCCTGGGTTAGCACGTGAGCTCTTTCTGCCTGAAATTATAGTTTGGGAAATGTTTTATACTCTTCCCCTTCCCCTAGTAACAGGTCTATATAACTCTCAAAAGTATATTCGTTATTTGTTAGTGTGGAATCTAGAGCAGGGGTTGCCAAAGTGCGGAATAGGGAGTTAAGAAGGGCACTTCATGGGGTTGCATAAAAATAACTAGTTCGCCATATTGGATTTACAATAATATCACTTGTATGCCAAATCGCTCAGTTGGGAATAACTGTTTTAAATTTAGTTGCTAGTTTAGAACTACACAAAAAAAAAACATGCACAACAAACCTTAGAAGAAGGTTATATTGAGAATTATGATCAATTACCTGATAATATTTTGCCATGCCCTGAATCATAGCGCAATAGGCTTCAGGCGTTTTTGGCTCCATGGATTGGAAGATCTGATCAGCAAGTCCACCAAGTCTAGAAACAGCCACATTAGAAAGAATATTAATATTGTTTAAAATAAATCTTAAAGAGAACAGCTGCCAATAACAGTAGCTTTATAGCTGTAAAACATTAAGCTGAATGGTCACAAACAAACATCAAAAGTCATTTATTCAAATTAAGCTGATAATCAGCACTTTTTGAATGTCACATTACAAGAGACAGTCTCACAAAAGCGCTCTGCCCTTCGCCACCTCACCTATGGTCGACATCTTAGACTGTCTTATATACTTTTCTGCTATGATAAGTTCAAAAGATGTATCTTAAAGAAAATTTAAAGATCATCTATTCGCATCTACAAAATTAAGGCAACAGCAGTTTCTATAATGAAACTTTAAAAATCTAATAATGAAAAATCTAAAACTGGGAATTAACAAAATATATTTTTTCCTCAATATTAGCTTTTCTGAGAGGCCTTTGTGTTCATCATGGAAATTTTGAGGTTCAAAGAGCTTTGGACGTCATAATAATTGGTTTGACTTTTCATTTGGGTTATATGTTTTTTTTTATGTTATGATCTGCTGTAGTTAGGGTCAATCAATTTTAGCCACATCACAGAGTATAAAATGTGGAAAGGAGCTTTTTTTTTCCTATAGCGGCATTCACGTCTCTTGTGTGTGAGACGTATTTGGCCAATTACAATGTTGTATGAGAGTGACACGTAGGGCAAATGTACGGTGTTTAATTTGAAGGTGATAGTTTGGTTCAGGAAACCTAAAACAAATAACATTAAATGACGACAAAAATATTACAGGGCAATAACGATATTGTGCAAAGAAAAATATATTAGTTGGGAGTGGAAAGTGTTAGTAGGAAGACAGAAAATAGTTTATGCCTAGAGAAAAAAGAGACCATAAATAAAATACTCTGACAGATTTTAAAACTTTAAATGGAAAAGAGCTTGAATAATAGCAGCCGCTCGGGTCGATCTTTAGGTTTAGCCGCGCTTGTCGAGGCTCACAGCACACACAGAGTTTCCTCTGTGCGTCGGAAAACATGTTAAGCTGTTGGTCCTGGCTGTCAATTGTAGATCTTTGACAGTTGTTACAGGTAGTCAGTGTCTCTAAAGTCTGACAACTAGTCTTATCAAGGAATATCGTATTTACCAGTACTAACTGGGTGGTGGAGGTCAGACAGGCAGTTGCTCCATGTTAAATACTGATATTCAGCTGCATTTGGTAAGACTGGAAGCCGACACCAACTTAGTTGGGAATAGGCTAGGCAGATGATGACTCTCAAGAGTATAAAATAAATACTTACTTCCAAGTAGCAGCTTGTCTATCTCTAGTGTTAGCCGCAAACCACCTTTCCTCCAGCCACTCCATTGAATCAGGCTCCTTTTCATTGTAGAAACACACCAACTGTAGGAACTGCAGCTTCAATTCATCACTTACTCCACTTGCACCTCCCAGCAGTTGAAATATTGTTACTGAATCATCTACAAGGGCATTTTGTATTGTGTACTTCAAGTCTTCCTCCGTGACCTGGGAAAAAAAATATTAGACAACACAACTTTTTTATATAAGCTCACACATATTTTTGTTTAAATTAACTGTTGCCCCACACTAGGAATTTCTCCTGTATCCTGGGGTGCATTTAAAAACTTTTAAACTCACATACACATACAGCCAGACCCGGAACAACTACCTGTCAGTCACACAACTATTTTTTCTGTGAGGGGATTGAACCCAGCAGCCAATCACTTAAATACTACACCAACTGTGCAAATCAGAGGTAATTTCTTAGTGATCTTCAGATTCTTCCATTATTTTAAGGACACAACCATTATGTTAATAAGGTTTTGCTTTTCTGTACTTAACTATATAAAAACATTGAATCTAAACTAATGAAAACAATATATTTTTTATTTAAATCTTATCCTACAACTCTGCATGCATTCTATGATTTTGTACCTTGCTAGCATCATTATAAATAGGCTTAGGAGCAAATGCTTCTATCTGGGGATCGGCATTAAAATATGGTGTTTTGATCTTGGTGGGTGGATCCCAAACTCTTGTTGTGAATAGCTCTGCATGTTCATCACGGATCCAAGCTGCAGCTTTGCGTCCAGCTTCCGCTGATAATGCATAGGATCTCTTGCGGAAGTTTGACAGTGGTATTAAATATGGGTCATCGTGATATCTGCAAACATAAGTTTATTTCATAAAAATTGAGAAACAGAGCAATTGCTCTATTTCTCAATTTTAATAATTATCATAATTATTAAAAGGCAGTCTAGATTCTCCTCATATTTTTTTTACTATAGAATAGAATAGAATAGAATATACTTTATTGCACACCAAAATCTTAAAACAAAACTATTATACAAAAAGATGTTAAATCTATGGTTACAATGGCGGTCTTATCGCTAATAGCGATATCTTCCAGACAACCTTTGGATGGACTGTTAGAATATAAAATACAACGGGGGTAGTCAATGGTGTACCTACAGCTAATACTACACAAACAATTTAAAATATTATTATTTATTCAAAATATATAAATACATAAATAAATACACATAATCTATTGATTTAACATGTGTTTTAAAATATTATGTGGCTGACAAATAGGATAGGTGTCAAACATTGATTAAGAAAAATTCAATGACATTAAAGGAAAAGAAAATGATTTACAACTAAGGTTTTAAAAGCAACGAGTGACTGAGCTTGTCTTACTGACAACGGCAATTCGTTCCACAAACGGACAGCCTGAACCGTGAAAGACTGGTCATAAAATTTCGTGGAATGTTCAGGCATCAAAAGTCTCAAATTCTCCGATGATCTCAAGTGTCTAATATGTGTGTCATGAAGGAACTTGAAACGTTCTTTGAGATAAGAGGGTGTTGTTGGATTAAAAAGAATACTGTACAGTAATGATAAAATGTGAGCATTCCGGCGAAGGCGGATAGGCAACCACTTGAGCTTAACGCGAAACTCTGAAACATGATCATATTTACGCAAGCCGAATATGAATCTTATACAAAAATTTTGGAGTCGCTCAAGCTTTTCCAGTTGCACTACAGTGAGATCTGGATAACAGGTATCAGCATAATCGAGGATCGGGAGAAGAAGGGATTGGGCGAGCGCAGTTTTAGTGGCAGTAGGAAGGAAATTACGAAGTCTGCGCAAAGACCCTGCCGACGCAAACAGTTTTCGGCTCACTTCTTGCAACTGAGGACCCCAGGACAAGTCTTTGTCAATATAAATACCTAGGTCTTTTACTGAGTTGCTGTAAGGTATTATAGCACCATCGAAGACAATCTGAGGCAGCTTCAACCAATCAATTTTCGAACGCAGCCTAGGGCTGCCGACAACAATGACTTGAGTCTTCGCAGGGTTAACCTTCAGACCATGAGCCCGACTCCATCCAGAAATACGCTCCAAATCTTTATTCACTAAATTTACCGCTTCAGACAGATCATCTACGGAAGCCTGAGAATAAATCTGCAGATCATCAGCATAAAGGTGGTAGGCTGAAAGAAGTTCATTTGAAATTGAATTTATAAATATTGCGAAAAGAAGAGGAGATAGAACGCCCCCCTGTGGTACACCGGCAGAGGTATTGCACCAAGAAGATGACGAATCTTCAATGCGAACACGCTGTCGGCGGTCACAGAGGTAACTACGAAACCAATCAATTGCCGTTGGAGATATGTTAAGAGAACAGAGTATACCAAGCAAAACATCAAAATCTACCGTGTTAAAAGCGTTACTGAAGTCTAATAAGGAAAGAACAGTCTCCCAGACAGAACAGACTCCCATTTTCCATACCTAATCTAATATTGTCCGTTATATTTATAAGAGCTGTGGTAGTGCTATGACCTGGACGAAACCCAGATTGGTAACAATTAAGGAGACTGTTTTTACAAATGAATGCACTGAGCTGATTATGGATAAGGCGTTCGAGGACTTTGGATAGGAACGGGACGGAATTCAGAAAAGGAAACCGGGTTGCATTTTTTTGGAAGTGGGGTGATCTGGGCTTCCTTCCAACAAGCGGGAAAAACACCACAGGAAACAGAATAATTAAATATATGGCAAATGACAGGAAGGATTTCATCCAGGATAGGAAGTATCATCTACTATACTATACTATTTTTTTATTAGGTGGGTAATAAGTCTGTGCTATTTTTATTCTATCTCTACGATAAGGTATTGCCAAATAAAGTACTTGTAGTGTGCAGCTGTTGGGTCAGCTCCAACAGTGGCTGCTAAAGCTTGCAGGAGGTCGGTAGGGCCTCTGGGTTTGCGAGGCGGGGGTGAGATTCCATCGCTGGATTTACCACTCTGAGGAAGCTTCTGCCCTTCCACAGATGTCAGTGAACGACAAAGACACGATAGCCTTGTCCATTGTCTGTAAATAAACAAATTTTATGTAATAAAAAGATACTTTTATTTACGATCTCTAACCTAAAATTCACGATTGGCTTACCTTGGAACAATAACGTTTGAATACATTGATGGTGTGTTTCAAATTTGTCTTATTATTTCTAATTATTTGTTTAGTTATTTATTATCATTAAATTAAAGTGGGAAGTAAAGTATATAGTAGGCATACACATAACCTCAATTCTAACTGTCACTGTCAAAACAAATGTTTTGACGTTTCTGTTGGTGGTGTTTTTTTTTTCTTATTTGGCAACTGAGCCGATGTCGACTATTCTGCCAGAGTCATGTAGTGACGGCCGCTTAAAGAGATGAGCCGTCGAACTTTGCACTTTGTGGTAGATTGTGTTAGTAGCTGTAAAACACAAGACAATATTTTGTTAGTTAATTATACAGGGTGGCCAGTTGATAGGCGTCCAAAAAAAAAATTAGATGCCTTATGCTAAGGGGTACCCGAATTACCCCCATGTATGTTCCGCGATTATTTGTAGTTTAGAAGCTAGAATTTATTTAAGTACTATTTTCAAAATTTTCACCTAACATTGGTTTTTATTTTTTATGTCTTTATTCCTATCATTTTTAAATATTATTTTTTATGGAATCTATTAGCGATAGCAATAGCTACCATGCAAAAAAAAAACAATTTCCTCCGTAAGGCGGCACTTTGAAAACCTTTTGTAACGTGTTTTAATAAAATTTGTAAACTATCTACCGTATTTTTTTTTATCATAAAAGTGGCAAAAATAAAGAAATCCCAAATTATAACAATAACTGTAAAAATACCTTTATTGCTATCAACGCTAACTACAGGAAATAATCCCCGATCAAGCTCTATATTTTTTTACCGATTTTGTCTGTTGAAGGTCCTGTCCAATTCATATATTAAACCATGTAGTTAGACGCAAAAACCAGTCGCAAATAAATCAGTATTAAGGAAGGACGTTTGTGAATTTTATTAAAACACCGTTCCTACTAAACTAAGTGAACCTTAAATCAATAAACATATGGTCCAAAACGAGCCGGATTAATTAGTAAATGGAACGGCTAGCGGGCTCGGTGCGCGAATACAATAGAAGACCCGCATTCCTTAGATAAGGATTGAAGTTGTTTACAAGTCATTAGTGAGTGAAGACTACATATAAAAAAAAGTGACTAAGACATTGCTAAGTGTTGAACGTTTTGTGCGAAGTGTATTACGTGGACTTTTTTATTTTAACTGCGAAAAATGACGTCCCCAACTCCAGAACAGTCTAAACATTTATCTACGCTAGAAGATGTGGCTAGTATGATACGGAAAGCGCAAGTTAACATCAAAAAGTGTTCTAAACAGAGATTAACAGCCGGTTATATTAAAGCGAGAATAAAAACTATTGAGGAATATTGGGATTCGTTCAAACAAACACATAGCTGCCTTACTAAGTGTACACCACGTGAACAGCGTGGCGTGTTGCCTTATTTTCTTAATGAAGAGTATTATACGTATGAAGAAATGTTTCTCTGTTTACAAGCGGATTTAACCGATCTACTAACAAACTTGGAATCACAACAGAGATTGGCAGAAGCGTCCAACATGTCTACTTCGATACACGATGGCCAGCTACCATTCGCTAAGTTACCAAGAATACAGCTACCTACCTTTTCGGGCAGATATGAAGAGTGGCCTACGTACAAAGATATATTTACAGCACTCGTACATAACACTTCTATTAGCGATGTACGTAAGTTGCATTATTTAAAGACTAGCGTTGCCGGGGAGGCAGAGATGTTATTACGACATATTCAAATTACAGAAAGTAATTATGTAACAGCATGGGAATTACTTCAAGGACGTTTTGGTAGCAAGAAGATGATTGTGTCGTCAGTTTTAAAGAAATTTTGCAGTCAGAAAAAGATAACCAGCCCGTCAGCTACACAGATTAAAGCTTTACTCGACAATTCAGTAGAATGTATTAATAGTCTGAATAACATGAGCATAAACACCGCCACTTGGGATCCGATCCTAGTGTTTCTAGTGGCGCAGAAATTAGATTCAGATACGTTAAAGTGTTGGGAAGAGGAAGCTTATAAGGAGAATAGCGATGAGTTGTCTACGTGGGCGGCGTTGAGAAAGTTCCTCGAGTCTAAATTTCGTACGCTTGAGTTAATTACACCAATCACTTCTATAGCTGCAAAGGAGAAGACACCAGGTCACAAAACGTATCATGTCGTAGCAAATGATACTGAGCGCGATAAAGATGACTCTGCGCACACCAATAGCACTTTGTCATCTTGTTGTGTATATTGCAAGGGTGACCATTACATCTTCAGTTGCAAGGAATTCGCAAAGAAAACTGTGCAACAACGACGAGAATTTGCGAAAAACAAAAACCTTTGCTTCAACTGCCTAGTACCAAATCACATAGTCTATAAATGTAAACAAAGAAAGAAATGCCGAGTCTGCGGAAGAAAACATCACTCTCTCTTACATGAAGCAAAAGAAACAACACAAGAGAGTGACAAAGAAGAGAATAACAAACAAGAAGAACAAACAGAGAAAGTCACAAGCGCACACTTCTCCAAAAAACAACCTGGTCGTCAAATATTATTGGCAACAGCACAAGTACATGTTACATCAAGCGATGGCGAAACACATATACTTCGGGCATTGATTGACCAAGGCTCAGAGGCTTCACTGGTATCATCAAGGGTAGTCGAACTCTTGAGATTGAAGAGGAGAAGCATCAACGGTGTAGTCTCAGGTGTTGGAGAAGGAAACTTAGTTCCAATAAAACATGTAGTTGACCTGTCATTTACATCGCGATATAATAGAACGGAAGTTATTCAAGTGAAGGCTTATGTTTTGAAATCACTATCGGCAAGATTACCTTCAAAACACATCGCGATGAACTGGCCAGCACTTCAAAAACTATTATTGGCTGACCCTACGTATAACACACCGGGCAATATTGATATATTACTCGGTGCAGACATCTTTTGCAAAATTATAGAAGATGGTTTAGTGAGATGTTCTAATGGCATAGTGGCTCAGAAAACACGTTTGGGGTGGATACTTTCCGGTCAAAGCGAACACAAATTTATTGGACATGAACACAAAATCACAACACTACATGTGACAAGTATGGTATCAGAAGACAATGATTTACTAAAGAAATTTTGGGAAATTGAAACAGCTTTATACAAGAAAAGACAACTATTTACAAAGGAAGAAGAGATGTGTGAAGAGATATACAAGAAAACAACTAAAAGAATCAACGGAAAATACACAGTGCACTTACCTTTGCGACAAGGATTGGAAGAGACAATGAAATTATGTGGAGATACGAAACAACAAGCTGTTTATAGATTCAAACAATTGGAGAAGAAGCTACAAAGGTCTCAGGGCTTAAATTCAGATTATTCTCAAGTAATACATGAGTACAGGGAAATGGGTCATTTGCAAAAATCTGACCCAAACGATGACAATAAATCAGTCTATCTTCCTCACCACGCTGTAATACGCGAAGACAAGGACACAACAAAGGTTCGAGTAGTTTACGACGCGTCTGCGAAGGGTTCGAATGGTCATTCTTTGAACGACACCATGATGACCGGTCCTGTATTACAACTTGATTTACGAAGCTTAATTATTACATGGCGAACACATAGAATATGTGTAGTAGGAGATATCATTAAGATGTATAGGATGATTGATATGACACCAGAGCACACAAATTTACAACGCATAGTATGGCGGGACAACCCTGAAGAAGAACTAGAAAGCTACAACTTAATGACTGTAACCTTCGGTACAGCGGCAGCTCCCTATCTAGCTGTACGAACGTTACAACAAGTCGCTGAAGATGCAGCACTTGATTATCCTAACACTGCACCTGTAATTAAAAATTCATTTTATATGGATGATTTGATGATGGGAAGGGACACTGAGGAAGACACAAAGAAAATGTGTGATGAAATAAAGGAGATACTAAGTAAAGGGAATTTTAAAATGCAAAAATGGTCTAGTAATTCGGAAGAAGTATTAAAGTATTTACAAGAGAGGGACAGTACAAACAGTACGAAGGATGGAATAGAGATAAAACTGGATAAAGTTATAAAAATTCTGGGATTGACATGGGATAGGAAGGATGACACATTTAAATTCACAATTAACTTACCTGAAGTTCGATGTCCAGTAACGAAGAGATCTATTTTATCTGATGTAGCAAGGCTGTTTGACCCATTTGGATGGCTATCACCAGTGATCATAAACGCTAAGGTTTTTATACAAAAATTGTGGCTGTGCAGAATGGGATGGGATGAGGAGCTCACATTACAATTGATAGATGAATGGATGAGATATAGAGAAGAATTAATACATCTGCAAAACATTACAATACCACGCTGGTTTAAAACTACTCCGACCAATTACACAAAGATTGAATTACATGGTTTTGCAGATGCATCTATACACGCATATGCTGCTGTTACATACCTGAAAATTATTGAAGAGGACGCAGTACATATCACAATCATCGCATCTCGTACCAAGGTTGCGCCGTTGAAGCAAATCTCAATTCCTAAATTGGAATTATGCGCCGCAGCATTACTAGCAGAATTAATTAATGACCTGGTAGATCTATTGAAAATACCTAAAAACAAAATCTTTGCGTGGACTGATTCAATGGTCGTGATGTCATGGTTGCAATCTCAACCAAGTCGTTGGCATGGTGGCATGGAGAGAGCGACTGTCGCAACCCCGTGCAGGGCACGCTACAATAGTGGCGGTAAGTCCCCTCTTTGAGGAGTGGCTGGAGAGGCGTCATGGCGTCCTCACCTACCGCCTGACGCAGGTCCTCACCGGACACGGAAGTTTCGGGAGGTTCCTGCACATCATCGGGCGGGAGGAAGCGCCCGGGTGTCACCATTGTGACGATCGCCCGGAGGACACGGTGGAGCACACAGTGGCGATCTGCCCGGCTTGGGCGGAGCACCGCCGTGCCCTCGTAGAGGCGATCGGCGGCGGCGATCTCTCGCGTCCGGCCCTGGTCCAGGCCATGGTCCGGAGCGAGAGGGAATGGGAAGCGGTCACCACCTTCTGCGAAGCAGTAATGTTAGCGAAGGAGGTGGCCGGGCGTTTGAGGGAAAGAACATCTGCCCAACCCAGCCGCCGCGGGAGACGCCCATGGCGCCGGGCGCCGCGAGACGACTTCCGGCCACCGTAGATGCGGGCCTGTGGGCGGTGAGCAATGGGTAGTTCACCGTCCGTCCGTCGATTGACGACAGGCCGTGTCGACGGCGCGTTCGTGTTTCACGCGCGCCTCAAAGAGAGTCAGCAAAGCAGAGGGGCTTGCCAGAGCCTCTGCCTGCCGGGGTTGCGGGTTGTTCGAAAGAGATACCGCGGCCTCGGAACGTAAAGGGCAATAGAAGAAACATGGGTGGGTTTTAGTCAGTACAAGTCTGACATGCCCCCCCGCTCCACCCAGAGCGGGGGAAGTCATTGGATGATTTCCCACCCGAAAAAAAAAAAAAAAAAAAAACCAAGTCGTTGGCGAACATTTGTTGCAAATCGAGTGGCAAGAATATTAGACAATGACCGATGGAGACACGTGCAGTCTACCGATAACCCAGCCGATATCGCTACAAGAGGCGTTAAAGCAAGCGACCTGGCTTCTTTTGATTTATGGTGGACTGAGCCTGTGTGGTTAAAACATAAAGACCTCGATATACAAACATATGAGATCCCTCAAACTGAATTAGAACTGAAGGCGTCATCATTTCACACAAATGTAGAAGTCAAACCAATCTGGGAACATTTTTCGACAATTTCACGAATGAAAAGAATATTAGCATACTGTAGAAGATTTAAAAAAAGAGACAGGGAAACAAGACAAGAATATTTAACAGTTAAGGAGCTAGACAAAGTATTAGAATTATGTATAAAGTATTATCAAGACTTGGTTTATCTGAAGGATATTGAAGACTTACAGAAAGATGGAAGTGTGAAGAAAAGAAGTTCTCTCATCACACTCGCCCCCTTTTTAGATAAAAACGGGATAATAAGAGTGGGAGGAAGGTTAGCAAATGCCTCCATAGCTGAAATTACAAAACACCCGATTGTTATACCATGTAATCAGCATATAACTAAGTTATTAGTTCAAGAAGCTCACCTTAGAACATTGCATGGCGGGATACAAGCGATGGTGGCTTTTGTGAGAACGAGATACTGGGTGATAGGTTTGAAATCTGCTGTGAGAAAATGTATCCACCACTGTAAGACTTGCATTTTGGATAAGGCGAAAGTAAAAACCCAGTTCATGGGTCAGTTGCCTGCCGTTCGAGTCAATCAACATCGGCCATTTATGAATAGTGGAGTGGATTACGCTGGACCTGTATTAATAAGGACTTCGAAGGGCCGCGGATACCATGCAACAAAGGGCTATATCTGTTTATTTGTATGCATGGCCACTCGCGCGATCCATCTAGAAGCGGTCACAGACCTAACAACACAAGCTTTTATAGCCGCATTTCGGAGGTTTGTGGCGCGCCGAGGCCATTGTTCGAACTTGTGGAGCGACAATGGCACAAATTTCGTTGGCGCTGCTAAAGAATTAAGGGACATGTTCCGTAAGGGAAAGAACAATATCACAAAGGAAGTAGCTGAAGTACTGGCTAACGACAACATAATATGGCACTTTATACCACCAAGGATGCCCACATGTGGAGGCCTTTGGGAGGCAGGAGTTCAGTCTGCTAAAAGACACCTCTACAGGATAAACAAGGACACAAAACTGACCTATGAGGAGATGTCTACGCTCTTAGCACAAATTGAGGCATGTCTCAACTCTCGCCCCCTTTATCAAATGGACAATACTGTGATGCCACTAACTCCGGGACATTTTTTAGTTGGCGAGCCCTTGATTTCTGTTCCTGATACATGCTACAAGGACCAACCTGTCAGTCTTTTAACTAGGTGGCAAATTATTCAGAAAATGACTCGGGACTTTTGGCATAAATGGCGTACAGAATATCTACACACGCTCCAACAAAGATACAAGTGGCAAGTGAAGGTTCCAGAGCCTGCTATTGGAGATGTCGTTATAATTAAGGAGGATAAACTGCCGCCTACGAAATGGCTGTTGGGACGGGTGAAACAAATACATCCCGGAAGGGACAATCTCGTAAGAGTGGTAACAGTCCAAACTACGGGGAACAACGAATTAAAAAGGCCCCTATACAAATTGATACCGCTTCCTAAAGAACCAATAAGTCAGTGAGCCATGGTGGGCGGTTAGATGAATTCATGAAGAATGTATTGTTGAAATGTAATGATTAAATCAAATGTATAGCAAATTAAGTTCAAGATAGTTACAGTCCATTCATTGTTAGATTTTGCATGACATGTATTATTAATAAGTAAAGATTTTAAAACTAAAGTTTTGGTGGGCGGTATGTCCAATTCATATATTAAACCATGTAGTTAGACGCAAAAACCAGTCGCAAATAAATCAGTATTAAGGAAGGACGTTTGTGAATTTTATTAAAACACCGTTCCTACTAAACTAAGTGAACCTTAAATCAATAAACAGGTCCATAGAAGTTTTTAAGATCATTTAAAAACCTCTGGCACCCCTAACTTATTTTTTTTAAGCTCTGAACATTTTTGATAATCAAACTCTAATGGTAATTTTGATCTTTGGACTAATTTTGTGGTAAGTTCTACAATGCCTAGGCAAACGGATTTTTTTGCATGGTAGCTATTGCTATCGCTAATAGATTCCATAAAAAAGAATATCTAAAAATGATAGGAATAAAGACATAAAAAATAAAAACCAATGTTAGGTGAAAATTTTGAAAATAGTACTTTAAAAATTCTAGCTCCTAAACTACAAATAATCGGCGGAACATACATGGGGGTAATTCGGGTACCCCTTAGCATAAGGCATCTAATTTTTTTCTTTGGACGTCTATAAACTGGCCACCCTGTATATAATATAAACATGTAATGTTTTATACATGTATAAATAAAGATACATAGGACATTTACACTATTTACATAATTCTATTATTGCACACCAGACTACATTTTAATTTCATTTAAATTTAAAAAGTTTGATAACATTTCAATAACTTTAGGGGAAAAGTGAGTCAAAAGGGAATAAAAATTAGTGGGAAGGGGGATATTAATTTTGGGTAGCTTACGGTACAAGTCAAAAGATTGAGAGTGTGGTGGTGTGGTGTGGAGAGGGTGGTGTTATTGTCATCCTTAGTCCTTACTAATATTATAAAAGCGAAAGTGAGTTTGTTTGTTTGTTTGTTTGTTACCTCTTCACGCTTTAATGGCTAAACCGATTTTGATGAATTTTGGTACAGAGATAGTAGGTAACCAGGAGACGGACATAGGCTAATATTTTTTTGAAAAAAGTGGGATGTGAGGGAGAAAGAGGGAAGAGAAGGGAAAACTTAGCGTTGCTATTACAAATCAATAAGGCGCAAGGGAAACTGTGTTACCCCAAATTTAACGCGGGCGAAGCCGCGGGCGAAAGCTAGTAATATTATAAAAGCAAAAGTGAGTTTGTTTGTTTTTTTGTTACCTCTTCACGCTTTAATGGCTGGACCGATTTGGATGATTTTTGGTACAGAGATAGTAGGGAACCAGGAGACGGACATAGGCAATTTTTTTTAAAGTGGTTCGTGAGGGAGAAAAAGGGAAGAAAAGGGAAAACTTAGCGTTGCTATTACAAATCAATAAGACGCAAGGGGAACTGTGTTACCCCAAATTAAACGCGGGCGAAAGCTAGTAAATAACAAATCAGTCAGTTTCTAGTGGTCACAGAGGATTAAATTAAATACTTCTATAGCACTAACTAAATCAAACCCAATCTAAGTAAATGTAGTTGCTTATTTTCGATCTACGCAATAGAACAACATTGTTTAGGGTGGGGTGTCACATTCGGAATAGTCTGTCACAGCTATAAGTCTTACCAAAGCCTCATCTTTGGTGAATTTGCGTGTCCTGTGGATACAGCGAATCCTGCTGTATTATCACCTCATCAGTCCTTTTTATTAGTAGTTTCTTCTTGATTAACCATTAGCGCGGGAGATATTATAGTGTTTGTGTGTGTGTAAGCACAAGTGTACTCTTTTTTTCGTCCTTGTCATACTTTGACGATGGGACGACAATACCGACCAACGACCAACACGAGCGTAGAGGTGACAAAGCACGGGGTATTATATTATACCGCCAACTTCTAACTTCAACTCGTAACGAAAAAACCTAATTACACTTTTTGCCCTACCTGGGTATAGAACTCGAGAGACCAACGGAGCACGAAAAACTGACAGTCTCGAACTGAGTATTAGTTACTGGCTTAGCTCCGGCAACCAAGTTGAATAATCGAGCAAATCCTGGTGGCCGGGCTGCCATTAGCTACAGTTTACCTACAAGCAGGTGGAAGGCTCCATGGATGATTAGATTTTTTTATAATAATTTCTAGATTATATCGAAATAAAACACATTTATTTATACGAGCCATATATTTATAAAATAAAACTGGTTATTTTTCGTCCCATTTGGAAGATGATTTTGATACTCCATCTTATTTAAAAACTGCTTGTACCAAAATAATAGAGCAAAACATTAAAATTAATATGTTAGCGTTTCGTGAAGCATCACTTGCTGCTCCTTCACGCTCAGTGGGAGGTTGCTCAACCACTATCACGCTATGATTAACCATTGTTTTAGGACCTGGACAAGTATATAAAGTACTATTAACACAAACACCTGCAGTTGAATTAAAAAGGGTATTTTGCGGGCATCCAACCACCCTAGCTGTCCCTACACTGGTCAAACCTTCGATGCAGGCTACATACGAAGAGCAATCAGAACTTTCAGGAACGGCGAAGTTTCCAACGCTAGAACAATTAAAATCCGGATAACATTTATAATTTGTTGCATTAGTGCATTGTTCTTCTATGTGGCTATAGACAGAACCGACGGGACAATTGAGCTTGTATTGGGTGAAGTTCGTCAACCCGCCCAAAAGACACATTGTGTAGCCCCGACATTCAGCAGTTTCGTCGTTGGGGAATCTTCCTCTTGCCGTACATTCAGACGCTTTGCTCACCCCGTGACATAATCCCTGTAATATGAAATGTGTCTTATCAGTATCTTACAAATTACTCGTTATCTTTATTTAAGACTTTAACAACTTTTCAGAGAATAGATAACAAGTTTAGTGAAAAACGAGATGGTGATGAAGGCCTGCTATTGCGTAGATAAGTAGATGAACCATATAAGTCGACCGTCAAGATGTTGACCAAACGTATAGTGTTTCTTTTAAAGAACGGGTTAAATCGAGTGAATCGTTCACTCGATTTAATCCGTAAATGACGACAAGTCAAAAACATATCATCGCAACAGAAATAATAAACAAATGTACTTACAAAGAATAATAAAACAACACAAACATATTTCTTTTTCATTTTGCAAAAGTCAATCACACCACTGTTTAAAAATGATAATTTAGCAATAAAATATTTTATTACATCTATTTCAAAATTCACGACTGTGCAGTTGTCTGATTAACTCAGTTTTATGAGTATCGCTACAAAGTTATGGAGACTAAAGTAGTTGTACCCTTTTGTGGTTATAAATAGAGCTGTGACCCACACTTCAGCCATCGATATATTTATTTTATAACATAACACCTGTATTACCCCGTAGTATTTGTCGAAGGTAAACCATGTACAGGTACACCCACATTTATGACCCGAATTAGGGGCAACCGGGTACAAAACTCAAGGGTGCTCTTAAAAAATCCTGATGGAAAACCCAATAGCACTTGATCCGTGAACTAATAATAATGAGTATGTGTTTTATGTAAGTACCAATCATTTATTTCGTAGAATATAGGTGGTCTTATAGGTAGTACCTATAATCCTACTAATATTATAAATGCGAATGTTTGTAAGAATGGATGTATGGATGTTTGTTACTCTTTCACGTTAAAACGGCTGAACGGATCCTGATGAAATTTGGAATAGAGGTAGATTATGGTCTGGAATAACACATAGGATACTTTTTTTCGATATGACGCGGGCGATGCCGCGGGCGCCAGCTAGTAAGAAATATAAGTAGGTATTCATTTTATTTATTTGTTTATGCACTGGCAAAATCCCAACTTTTGGAATACTACTTACATACTATTATTATGAACCTTAGAATTTTCCATGAAATGCCATATGAGGTGTACTTTCCAATACCCGGTACTGTCTAGTTTCAATGCTTGTAAGCTACGAGCAAAACATCTGTTTCAATAACTAGTACTTCAACCGCGACATCGTCTGCATAAATTGTGATAGCACGGCTAATATTCATGATGTCATTTAAATTAGCCCCGAATAATGTAGTAGTGTTTATAATTGAGTAGGTAAGCATGCTGAAGTTGTAACAAGTCGTCATTATAAATTGTCTTAGAACTGCTGACGAAAACTATGAATCGGCAAGAGTGATGTGGGTCACTCTGGAACTACATGGAGAGAGTTTATTGGTGAGGTGGCTCAGGATCAACTTCTTATATCTATCAATTTAGTTGTAATGAGGTCTTTCTTTGTTTTTTTTTTGTTTTAATGTCAATTAATATTTGCCAAAATATTTTAATTGCAAAAACGAATGAATGTCGCATCTCTATGTTGTTGTGAGATAAAAATGATAATAATGTTTGATTTCAACTCTAGTTTATCAAGATGCTTAGGTACTATGCTTGTTAATGGTAAAACCATGTCTTCTCTTAATGGGACACTTTTGTTTGCTTACAGCTTTTTGAAGAAAGCGATGACTACACAATGACACATAATATATCAGGAATGATAGGCTACCACGTGGTTTCCGGTAACGAGGATGGAGCCTTTGATGCACAGTAACATTATACAGCATACGCTATTTCGTCTGCCATCAATGTGCCGAATTTGGTAAAATTATTATGCTAAATACCTGGTAAAGGGTAAAGGTGCCAACGTCATCTGATGAAACTCAGTGGACTTCTTTTTAGTTATTAAAACATATGAAACATAATTATGTAAACAGCAATAATAGTTTCAGAGATTGTACTATAAGTTTACGCAGGTAACAGATATGACCGTTTATATCGCAAGTTGGTACGAAACCCTCGGGCCTCGGTGCGCGCGTCGCTCCCATTTGGTCGGTTTTTTATATCGATATATTTCCAATACATAGACTGCGCACTCCTTTCCCAAACAGCTGGAGTGCCTGTTTTGAGTCAAGAGTTTCTTTTATAATTAAGGGGATCTCTAAGGAAACAGAAAATTTCTGGAACTTCATCATTAAAAAAGGATGTGGTGGTATGGTGTGTTTGTAATGCAGGTGATATTTTTAACGCAATTTGGGGTACCTACATGACTACGAGAAGACTACGCGTAATTTTTAATTAACAAAATGTATATTGTATGCATGCATCTTGCAAAATCTTTGGCAAAGTAGGCTGGTTCATTAAGTTGATGGCACTAGATAACAAGCTCAATTGACGTTTTATCAAACCTGAACCTTGAAAACTTATGTAGAGTCAACCAAAAACGCCTGAATTTAGGAGAATGGCAATAAACAGATACGATTGTCCACAAATTGTCCATTACCTGTTATCTAGACGATTATATTACCCGATTATATTAATCTCATGGATCCTAAATAATGTTACTGACACGTATTCTGTTTGGTATAAAAGATGACATTTAGTGTGACTTGTATTCACTAAGTCATCATGAAGATCATAATTGCAGTGCTAACGATCATTGTAAGTGCCTACTATTGTAAACATTATTATATTTACTGTATTATTTTTACCAATAACAGTGCAGTACTGGTATTTCAACGATCGAATATCTCGCGGTAAATAGTACCTAACGAAGATTTCTGCAGCTGCAGCTGTATGTGGTGGTTTGTGGGAGGGCGACCACCCGTTACATGCCGAGTTTCCTCCGTGCTTCGGAAAGTACGTTAGGCTGTGTTCCCGGTCTCGAAAGTCTGACAACCAGTCTTACCAAAGGGGTATCGTATTACTTAGTACTAACTGAGTTGTGGAGGTCACATAGGCAGTCTCTCCATGTAAAATACTGGTATTCAGTTGCATCCGATTAGTCTGGAAGCCAACCCTAACATAGTTAGGAAAAGGCTAGGCAGATGATGATGATGACAACTTAGACTTTTTCTGTCTACTTCTGGACATGCTTCTATCAAGTTGCGCGACAACACCCTGTCCTCCACATTCAGCATCCAGGCTAACCCACCAGAACCTTTCGGTTAATCTAGCTGAGGGGCGTCATACTCGTATGAGGTATGCCTATGAGATCTATTTAGAATTCTGAAAAAGAATTCCACTTCCCATGAAACCCAGTCTGACCTAATTTCTATTCTTTTCTGGTTAATTTAGTTGTAAGTATCCAAGATAGTTAAATTATTTCTCCGCTACCCTCGAGCTTTTTTGCTTTGGCGCTTTTATGACTTTCATTTTCAGTAGTAAGTAGTGGTAAATAGAGATTAATTTTGGTAATAATTCCGTTTTGGTTTTTGTTATAAGCATCACCTGTGCCCAGCGGTTTCAATAGTATCTAAAATAATTTTTGAAATCGATCTATCGATAATGTAGTGTTTCAATTTATTAGTCTACCCACATTAATATTAAGTAGTATTTAAATATTGTTATGGCATCCCTAACGGAGGAAATTTCCTCTTCCTTTCTGGACCGCTGCTCGGTATTCAAGAGTTTTACAATATAATTTTCATTTCAATTACTTGGGTGTTTTATTTATCTACAAAGTATACATATAAATTAAGGTAGGCACTAAGCAAACATCATAGTTGTGTAGATGCTTAAAGTTTCTTTTTGTGATTATACAGGCGGCATGTTTCGTGTGGCAAGTCTACACGACTGCGAACTGCACAGCAACTGGTTCAGGTCGCTTCGTGGAGCCTACAGACACGACCTGCAAGAACTACACCTTCTGCGTGTATATCAGTGCCAATAACAGCTACCTGGCCTATAACTATGTGTGTCCTACAACGTCACTCTTCAACCCTAACGCCCAACTCTGCACTACCAACTACACTTGTACAACTGCTGGTTAAATAAGGGTACCTGGCTGGAAATATAGCACTTCCATTTTTAAAATATTGGGCTTTGTCCTACAGACCGTTGTGACTACGATATTACCCTGTACGTCAGACTATTTCTTAAACGAACGACTTGCAATGTGGTGACGTCAACCACAAGCGCTAAACTTGCAAGTCGGCATTAGAAGATGGTATTAGTTTGTTAATTTACTTTACTCAAGCAGTTTTTTGAGGAATATTTATTCATATAATTATCATGTACATACATATATCTGTTTACGTCATTAAGACAGTAACGTGAGATAGTTTTGCCATATTATGTTATGTATTTATCCAATTTCGATCCTAAGAAATATTAAAAACTTAATAATTATTTTGTAATGTATTATGGGATTGTTGTAAGGACTAATTATTATCGTATATGTACGTTTATATTATTAATCGTGGTGTTACTTTAAAACGTAGTAGGTATCGTTTATCATGTTTTTATTTAATAAAGATTTTTTAAGATATCCAACGGTTTTATTTACCCGCCAAGCCTCCAAATCACTTAAATAAACAATTGCTTTCTACGTCTTTAAATAGACATAATTTATACCATCTTGCATCTGAGTCACAGTACATGTTAATTTAACTCAGGATTAATGTGAACGAAATGTGAATGTCGCAACTATCTTGGTAAATTCGACAGACACTGAATGATCTAGCCTGCTGCAGCTGCACATAAGAAAGACTAAAATAAGCGACATTATTCATATCCCATTCGTTTCACCAGCTAAGAATCTGATGAAAATGACTTTAGATGACCTGGAAGACTCTTCATAGATTCTGGCCAAAATAACCTGTTCCTGTAAAGAAAATTGTAAAAAAATTGTGTAGTCCCAAAATTACAGGACGCAATAGCAAGTGTCCTGTATTTTTTTTAAACTTTTCCCACACTAGGAATTTCTCCTGTGTCGTGGGTGCTTTTACAAACATTTAAACTCACATTCACAAACAGCCAGACACGAAACAACTATCTGCAGGTCATACAAATATTTGTTCCGTGCGGGAATCGAACCCGCGACACGCAGCGTGGCAGTCACTGCGCCAACCATGCCGTCTAAACGTATGTACCAGTGCCTGCAGACTCCCAGGACCAATGGACGCTAGTATTAGTGCCAGGCTTAATACCAGGGTCCCAACTATATCTGTACCAAAATTCATCAATATTGGTTTAGCCATTTAGGCGTGAAGATGTAACAAGCAAACTCACTTTCGCTTTTATAATATTAGTAAGGATTGCAATTACCAATATACATTTATGGTTAAATATTTGTAAAAAAAAAAACTTTTATTTCAGTAAACAATTTAAATTTCGGTGTCTTAGAAAGCAGACATAAAAACTTATAAACTGAATGAAATCTTATAAAGAAAATCTAGGCATTTTACTCAGAGGCGAGTTTATTGGTGATGGCTGCGACTTTTAATATTGTGTGACAGAACTGCATGGTGTGGTTTTTCCGTTCAGGTGAATGTTGGTATTTTCCTGCCAGTGTACATGTTGATACCTATGCATGTACTATAAATGTATGATCTAAAGAGTTATAAAGCTTATCTTGGTTATGTTTGTGTGTAATTGTCGTAACTGTAAATTTTATTGTTCGTGGAATGCAGATGCTTTGCGGCAAGTTGCAATATTATGGTAAACCTTTTCTTTAGTGTCCAGATCTATACTATTACTATAAATGCGTTAGCATAGTCTCGGTTCAAACTTTATGGAGGGTAAGAAGTTAGCTGCGAGACGATCTGTGCAGGGATAACGGTTCAGCATTTTTATCCAAAAACGAAAAGCTACGTATTAGGTGCAGTTCGATCAGATAGCTGGCATTGCCATGTGGCATTTCAGTGTGAGGACAAAAGAATTGGCTATTGCTAACTAATGACAATCCCAAGTAATTTGGAAGAAGGCAGAAAGATGACTTAGTAGAGAAGTTGATGAAAGAACTCCTTTTATTCGCATCGTCATATATAGTAGCTATTTCCATTACATGTAGTACACCTACGACAACTGTAGAGGTCTCGTAACATTCTCAAAATGTTCTCGTATCGGTATTCTCGGCTCAAACCACTGTAATTCTTCCTTTTTTTGGAGTTGGAAATCACCAAATAACATTCCCCGCTCTAGGCGGAGCGGGGCGAGTGTCAGACTTGTACTGACTAAAACCCACCCATCTTCCTTCCATTGCCCTTTATGTTCCGGGGCCACGGTATCTCTTTCGAACAACCCGCAACCTGGCTGTTATTCTTCCTTAGTCTACATTTAGATGTCACATTGAAGCCGAGCAAATGTTAATAATGGTATCGTTTCAAAACATTGTTATAATGAAACCAACAGGTAAACGCTGGTTCTCCTTTTGCTAAACCAGTGCAGTCGGTCAGCTGTATTGCCTCCTGCAGGTTTATGGTTAATCCACTAAGGCTAACCTTCAGGATTATTATAAAATCCACAACAATTTCTGTCCTCTGCCTTTTACACCCAGTATACCTTCACCACACTCTGAATTGTTTGCTCCACCAGCCCATCTATTTGGCATACTGCCAAGTTGGTCATTAATTCGTGTACGCTCGGAAAGCATTCGGTCTTCTGTGAACCTCTTTTCGCCATTCAAGGGAACTGCAAGCGTAGTGCTCTCCCTGATGTTAAGTATCGAACTATGAAGTGAATATGAATTTTGCTATAGGTTGACTGTATTAACACCACAATTAAAAAAATTCGAATTAAGTCATTTTTAGTGGATTACGTATGTTTCCGTACTGGAGGAGATAATCCATCGGATAATCCAACAATTTGGAAACAATCCGATTCAATGACTTTATACAGTTCTGTGTGTCCAAGTTTACAATCTTTGGTGGTATAAAGCCTGAATTTCAAAACAAGTTTATTCACAGCACGAAAATGGCTAACCAGATAATCATTACAGTTTTTGTGAGTATCCCTTTTCCACATTGCTTTTTATTTAAATTTGACAGTAAAATTGACGGTCAAAAACTATTTTATACAATTATTTTTATTTTTTAAAGAGTGCCATGGAATGTACCCCTGACATGTCTTAAACTGCGATTTCCAGATGCTGGCTGTGTGTGCATGGCAGGCACAGGCCCAAACTGTGAACTGCACGGCAACCGGAGCTGGTCGTCAAGCGGACACTTCCGACACAACTTGCAAGAACTACACCCTCTGCGTTTACGTCAGCACCAGCAACACTTATTTGTCCTACAACTACGTATGCCCAACGACCTCTCTCTTCAGCCCCACCCTCAGGCAGTGCACCACCAACTACACTTGTACAGCCACAACGACCAACACCACAACTTCCGTCTGCACAGCGGATGGATTCATCGCGGATCCAAACTCCTCAAACTGCTCTTCTTACATACAATGTGTCGACATCAACGGCACCTATTCCGAAACAACGTATGAATGTCCAGCATCTACTTTCTACAACCCGAATACGACTCTTTGTGATGCTTCTTACACCTGCCCTAGTACATCCACATTCACGTGTACGACAACCGGCAGATTTGCCAATACTGCTGATACTACCTGTCAAACCTATTTCTACTGCGTACTTCTGAGTGACGGAACGTTCACTCAGTACAATTACACCTGCCCCAGTACTTCAT
Organism: Ochropleura leucogaster; assembly: GCA_958449745.1. Lineage (NCBI taxonomy): Eukaryota > Metazoa > Arthropoda > Insecta > Lepidoptera > Noctuidae > Ochropleura > Ochropleura leucogaster. Next base: position 13,152,125 of record OY288206.1, on the reverse strand, counting down.
TATTCAATCCTGCATCGTCACTGTGTACTGCAACATATACATGTACAAATTGATCCCGTTCAATGGCTTTAGTGGAGGTGTGCTTAAATAACACAAATGGGCTTATTTTTTTAGCTGGTATACAGGTGGTATTCTGTTGTTTTTGTTATGTATATTTGTATAATCGTGCATGTATGTTTACAAAAAAAAAAAAAAAATTGTTAATTACCGTGATCATTTCCGCAATGTTGTTTCTAAAATTGACGAATATATCCAATGTTCTACATTTTTGTGTTTTACTTGTCATCGCTGTATAGTGCACACAGCTTCACGCTATTTAAATAAGAAAGTTTTTCTGAACTCACAGGAGTTGATTGTCTGAAAGGCATTTTTTAAGTATAAATATACATAATTTATCCATTGTGATACTAATAATAGTCCTTTGTTTTTCGAAGAATTACGTCCAAGTGCGTGCGTTTTATTCTCAAGTAGTTCAGTCTTTACGACGACAATAACCATGGTGGCTAGGATCTACATTTCTTTATTGGTGAGTTTTTATTTTACTTATTTTTTACTTTATTGAATAGGTCGCGTGAGATTTATATTTTACACATTACATACAAGCTGTCGTTTTGCATCCTCGTCAAATTCAAGAAGGTAACTATGCCAGTGATTCTAGATTTGAATTAGAATCAATTACGAAATACGTAGGTATGTTTTTCTTATTATTTTATGGATTCAGTAACTGTCAAACCACACGCGTTTTGTTAATCCTTTCCGTATGTTACGAAATATAGCGCTTTCATAGAGACAAAACATATAGATAGAAAAACAAACGCAACCGTTTATTCTATGAATTTGTTCCCTAAATTATTGCGTCTTCGCCCATTCTCGCACTCTCTGAAAAATTTAAACTAAGTACTAAAAAAAGCAACGCAATACGCGTTGCTTTTTTTAGTAGTTTAAATTTTTCGTTAGTCATTCTTGACCAGGTACCTTGGTTTATATTGATTAATAATGTCTTTTATCACCACCTCCTGAATTCCGACGAAAGTGCATTTTGTTTATATTTTTAGACAGTGGTGTTTTTTACAACAAATAACATCGGGGCTGTCAGACTTTTACTGAATAAAAAGATGGGTGGGACCCATGTTCCTTCATTTGCCCTTCATGTTCCGAGGCCGCGGTATCGGTATCTCTACCGGACAACCCGCTACTCCAGCTAGCGGTGGCCCTGGCGGGTTTCTCTGCCTTGCTGGCATCCCTTTGAGGCACTCGTGGTACACTAACGAGCCGTCGACACGGCCTACAATAGTCTGGATGCCCCTTTTTACAAATAATTTTGAAGAATGTTACTTGCCGTGTTTGCTTATTATCTCTATCCTTTTGGTAATGCAATCTTGATCGTGACCTGACCGGTAGAATTGTGGACAATCTGAAATTATTTTCAGTTTCCTATTTCCCGAGTCCCGGGAATTACAGCTATATTTTTTAAAGAATCCTCTTTTTATTAAAAAAAAAATAAAGATATAAAATACGGTTCTATTTAAAAAAATACGCCTTACGATGTTTTTTTTTTTGTATTATATATTTGATTGAACATTATGTGTATTACCTAATATTTTAAAGGTCTTGTGTTTTATTGAATTAATAGTGTGTAAAATGTTAGTCCCTGAGCCCCTTTAGTCATCAGACAGATCTCAACTACTTTTTTATGGCCAATCAAGGTCATATTTCTCGAGAGTTGGAGCAACTTTGATGAGATTCTTTATTTGGTATATGAAGGATCTAATGAATTTGCATTTATATTTTTCCCAGGTTTATTGTGGTGTCTGGTTGGCCTATGCTGATGTCAACTGCAAAGATACTGGAGCTGGCCGGTTTGCAGACCCAAGCGATGACAAATGCAAGAACTATACAATTTGCATCTACGTGAAGGACACAGACGTTTATATCATGTACAACACTATTTGTCCCCACGATTACGTGTTCGATCCAAAAACGTCGAAATGTACCTCGCCGGACAAATACGACTGCAGCTCCAAAACTCCTGTCGCCATCAACCCTGAAAACTTCAAAGTCTGCTCTCATGACGGCTACATCGCTGATCCTGAACACACCAATTGTACTACTTACATTCAATGTGTGAACATTTTGGGCACTTTTACTCAATTGAGACACAGTTGTCCGGTTTCAACATATTTTAATCCAAACACGACTTTATGCGAGCCGACTTACAAGTGTAAGGTTTTCAGCTGTTCGACGCCTGGTAGATTCGCCGACACTACGGACCCCTTCAGTTCCAAGTATCACTACTGCGTTCAAATGCATAATGGAACGTTTACTAAGTTTAACTACATCTGTCCTGCATATACGAAGTTTAATAATTTAACCAAACTATGTACGACGGATGAAGTGTATTAGAAAAAAACAAACTGGCCATGTGCGAGCCAGACTCGCGCACCGAGGGATCCGTACAAACTAGTGACATAAACGGTCAGGCATATCTTTGGACTGTGGAGACTTGGAGGGTTGAATTTTTCACAGCTCCAAGGGATCACAAATTCAAGTACATGGTTTTAATTTCAACTCGACGCTTCCACGTGTCCAAGATAAAAAGTCTTGACAGACAGACAGACACACGCACGGACACATAAATCCCTTTTTCGTGGGATTGGCCTACAATCAGATTCTCCTAGAAAATTTGTGTGTGGTATGATTTTCCAATAAATACTTTTTCAAAATATTTAGTTGTGACTTCTGTGACCTGTGACCAACTTCTTCCTAAAGAAGACATAGGCTATTTTTTTTTAATTGAGAAGTGATGGAGAAATGTGGAAGTAAAGGGAAAACTTAGCTTTGCTATTACAATAAATAAGGCGCAAGGCCAAAACTACAGGTAGCAGGTCTGGTCTGCAAATCAGGAAAGGGGAACTGTGTTACCCCGAATTTAACGCGTGCGAAGCCGCGGGTAAAAGCTAGTCCAAACATATTTTATGAAACTTACTACCGCTGACGGGATATCTTCCGTGATTTTCAACTATCCTTATCCTTACTAATATTATAAAAGCGAAAGTGAGTTTGTTTGTTTGTTACCTCTTCACGCTTTAATGGCTAAACCGATTTTGATGAATTTTGGTACAGAGATAGTTGGGAACCAGGAGACGGACATAGGCTAATATCTCTCCCTCACATCCCATTTTTTGAAAAAAGTGGGATGTGAGGGAGAAAGAGGGAAAAAAAGGGAAAACTTAGCGTTGCTATTACTAATCAATAAGGCGCAAGGGGAACTGTGTTACCCCGAATTTAACGCGAGCGAAGCCGCGGGCAAGAGCTAGTTGTAAATAATCTGTAAAAGCTTAAAAGATAATTTTGGTTCCTCAGTATTGAATGATAGAATGCTGAAATATCAGCCTAAAATCTAGAACTTTAAAATGATATTTAAGTAAGATCATTGTATCAAACTATTTTTTTTTTCTTAGAAAACGTTGCCCAAGACTAGGAATTCCTCCTGTATCGTGGGTGTGTTTACAAACATTTAAATTCACTTACACAAACAGCCAGATCCGGAACAATTATCTGTAGGCCATACAAATATTTGATCCGTGCGGGAATCGAACCCGCGACACACAGCGCAGCAGTCGATCGCGCAGCCACTGCGCCAACCGTGTCGTCAAGATGCACTTATTGTGTCGACAAGGGTAACGTACTTATTTCCATGGCTTTACAAAAGTAAACTTTAGTGTTAATGCAACATGCGAATCAACAGATTAAGATAATCAAAGTACAAATTCTTGGTTTATTATAGTTTTAGGCCATGTTTACACGACACATCCGCGAGACGACTCCCGGCCACCGTAGATGCGGGTCTGTGGACATCGTCCGTCTAGTGACGCAGGCTGTGTCGACGACGCCTTAGTGTTCTACGTGCGCCTCAAAGAGATGTCAGCAAAGCAGAGGGGCCTGCCAGGGCCACCACCTGCCGCGGTTGCGGGTCTATGGACATCGTCCGTTTAGAGACGCAGGCTGTGTCGACGGCGCAAAGCAACGCCAAGATTTCCCTTATCTTCCCTCTTTCTCCAACACATTCCAATTTTAAAAAAATGCCGATTACCGTCTCCTGGTTCCCAACTATCTCTATACCAAAATTCATCAAAATCGGTTGAGCCATTAAAGCGTGAAGAGGTAACAAACAAACAGACTCACTTTCGCTTTTATAATATTAGTAAGGATTATGATTCTGCTTATGCGGCCATTTAGACCTCCGTTCCACCACCCGACCGTAAGGATAAGCAGTGTCGTGTGATAACCGCCTAATTCTAATGATTTTATTGTTCATTGTTTCTGTTTTTACTATAAATATGACATAAACGTAATGCATAATATTATTGAGTTTCTGCAAAGGAATAAAAGATGACGGCGATGAAAGGCATTGTCTTAATATATGTGAGTACTCGTCTAAGTATTAATTATACGATGACCAATAAAATTCATAAAATAATTCTCTACTGCACACAAATATCTAAAATAAATATATAAACAACCAAACTAAAACGGCGAGCTTAGCCCAGAATTGGGTTTTCCAACAGCAAACCTTACTGAAATTGAGAAATTTGAAAATGAGATTATTTTTTAAATAAATATCAATGTTTTGTCAATATCAAATCACCAATGAAGCACGGTGGAAGCAACAACGTCAGGTAACAACAACAATTTATCTGGGAAGGGATTATTCCAGTTTATTGTAACTCCCAGTTGAATATAAGAAGCGGCTGTGTTTTTTTTTATTTAGGAACAATATTGGCTTCTACAAATCAGTTACAATGCGCCAAATACTGCACATGCAGAAGGTGTGTTAATTTCATATTTAGGTATGGGCAACCTGCGGCCCAAACTAATACTTTACCACTTGTTTTGTCCCACCATGGAACTTCCTAGAAGATGTTGACGTTGTCTCGACAACTGTTTATGCGTGTACCTTTACGATTGTGTCTCTGTTTCAGGTACTGTATGTTTTCACCATGGAAGCTCATGGTACCGCGTCGTGCGATACTCCTGGCCGGTTCCCCGACGAACCAAAGGCAAATGAAAAAACTTGCCGGAACTACACACTCTGCGTCTACGTCAAGTACCCTAATGGCACTGATGACCTTATTCGTTACGATTACGAATGTCCTGGAACGTCTGTGTTCTATCCAAAGAGAGGCAAATGCACTTCTCCAAACAACTATGTGTGTTCATAAAATGCGAATAGGTGTTCAAAAACACGCTGTGACATGAATTGTTCAGAATTTTGAAATTCGACTACCTGAAACTTGTCGCAGGCAATTAATTTAGAAACAATACGAGTACAGTTGGACATTTAAGTTTAAATAGATGAGCAAGTCTATTTCGATCAGCTGTTTTCTTTAAGATGTTGGAGAATTTATTAAGTTTGAGATCAGTGTTTCTTAACCTGTGATCCGTGGAGCCCTGAGGTTTTAAAACACTGAACCATCTGCAGGGACAGGTGAAAAAAGTTAGGAAACACTGATTTAGATGACGAGTTGGAAACCAAAAATCTTTACAGCATACCTACAACGACTATCTCCAAATACCATAAGGTGCAACAAAAAAAAAAACCTAAAAATATGGATGCTGGACCAAAATGACGACCGCTACAAACTTTGTTTTTAAATAATGACATTTTAAAGTCATTAATGTTCCAACGATTACATCTTTGTCGTAACGAATTCTGTTTTTCATTACCTGCCTTAATTTAACGCTTATATTTGATTATGCGCTAACAAGAAAGCAATGTGCCATAAGTAATTTATAACAGAGTAGGTGTAATGTCAATATTAAATACATAATTACGACTGAGACAGCAGACTTTGATAACGTACGTGATAATGTTGATTTGTTATTTCCTCTGCTTAGTAGTTTTAGTTAAATAGGAATTTAAAGGTTATATCGAAGACCTATTCTTGTAATCAGATATCTACATCCCAATGATGCAGATGCAATGTACAAAGAAAATCAATAATTCAAGATGATCAGCCTGTATTTCAACACGTCATTGTTAGAACTACAATTATTCTTCTTATTAAAACACAAGGATTCATTAGTTCCACCGTTAAATTTAAAATTATTTGAACGCATAGCCTGACAGTTAACAGTAATGAATGTTTGTAAATTTTTAGTTCGATAAACCTTTAAGTTTGAAGTTATTAAAAAAAAAAAATTCAAAGACAGATAATGTGACATTTATTCTGAAACGTCATGAATACAATCTTTTTATTAATGCTGTTAACATAATAATAACGAGATAACCGTATTATCTCTTGATCTTAGTATATAATCTTCAGTGCTTGAAGAAAAGATTTAGAAATTCACGATGCAAAGAAAGATTACCATCGCTGTTTTTCTCGTAAGTATTTTTGTCATTGTTTTCATTAGAAGAGTTATTATTTAGTTGTGGTCTGTGGAAAGGTGCAACGTTGTAAGGCAAAAGTTAGATCTTGGTGAATGCCTCGGAAATCTGGTGGATCTTAAAATCACTGGTCCCGTAGACATTGTGACCTATGTTCAGCAGTGGATGTTTTGATGATGTGATGATAGGAATGTACAAGCAGTACAAGTACTGCGTTTTCTTCTCTTTTTTGCAGTAATCAGTCTGACAAGAATTTTGGAATATACATTTTATTGACTATAAGACATCCAGTAAAAAATACGATTTATTCTTTTTGTTTTATGATCACTGTTTTCTTTTAAAAAAAACAAAACCATTAAATATGTTGTGCTGTACTATACCTGCTATTCGTGTCATATTTTTGTGATAATATCATATTCTAGGCAGATGTACTTTCGACTCCTAGTGTTGATTGAAGCAATAGAAGTCTTTTCACAAACCACCTATATTTTAAATAGCAACTATTACATTTAAAATATATAATAAATATTATATAAATTTTGTTCACTACGGATAATTTATTTTTATAAACACTTTACCAGTCTTTAACGCCAAAAATATCCAAATGATTAAAATGTGTAAATGCTCTAAAAAGTGTGTTTTATCTAAATACATCATAGCAGAATAGTTGTAGTAGTAGATAGACGTCGGCTGTAGTCTTTGTTGCTCGTTTACTGACTATAACTTCTGCTTTTTTATAACTACAAAATTAGAACTAAAAGTATCTTTCTGAGGTAAACCTTACATTAGATTTTAGATGAGCAATTTTAATTTCAGATATTCTTAACAGCATGGAAAACTCACGCTGCAACAATTCAGACATCTTCGACTGGTGATAGCCAATCATCTTCAGACAGCACAAGTGTATCAAATTCCACTGGATTCACGACCAATGTGACAACACTGTACACGACAAATGCAACAAGAATCACAAATACGACTGATGTGTCAAGTACTGACGATGCATCAACAACATACTCTGCCAATATGACGGAGCTATCTTCCACGGAGAATTTAACCGGTGCAGTTAATTCTTCAAATGCTGACGTGACATCTGAAGCAAATACTACAACGACACTATTGTCTTCATATACTTCAGACACTGCTAATATTACGACATCTACGGATACTTTGAGCACACTCACTTCGAGTTCGACAAATTCTACAAATGTTACCTCAGCCTTAGGTATTCAAGGCTCTGTCAACACGACTGATAAATTATATGTAATTGTTGCAAAGATCTCAGATGACAGCACAGAAAATTCTGCTTTAAATTCTACAAGTTTATCAAATGTATCGACAATTTCGAAGTCCGCAGGCTATACGAACTTAACGGAAACTTTAGATGCTTCCTTTATAGACAAATATAATTTTACGAACTCTACAAGTGCAACTGTTGCCTCAAATTCATCAATCTTCATCGACGGTTTAATTTCTTCGTCGGCTAATACTACGATCTCAACAAACTCCACATTTGACTCAGACACGAAGAGTACTATAATTTCACTGAATTCTGGAGAGACTGAAATTTCAAAGAGTTTTAATTTGACAAGCTCAACAAATATCACTGGTAATGTGAATTATAATTCTTCAAAAAGTAATATTGAAAGTTCCAATGTAACAACATCTGCAGATGCTTCCGATAAGACTATAACCAATTCTGCAAATTCAACAAACACAATAAATGACTTAGTCACTATTGATTCCGTAAACTCAACTGAAAAATTGAATTATACGTCATTAGAAACATTAAATAAGACGAACTCAACAAATTTTACAGAAACAAGTGAGTCATCTTTGTTTAATGATATTCGGTATTCTTCCGAATCAAATTCTTCGGATTCAACTAATACAACTTTTGATTCTGAGAGAACAACTTCTATAAACTCAATAAGGATGAAGAACAATTCGACATCAGACACTACAAATACATCAAGCTCGATTGATCTTACGGAGAATTCCAATACAGAAAGAAATGAAACATATCTTGATTCAATTAAAACCTCAAATTCAAGCGATTCTTCAGAGACTTCTGTTTTGGAATCTGAAAACACATCGGGCTTAACATCTGCTACAAAATCTGAAAACTCAGTAAATTTTACACAGAGTTTAAATTCTTCCGCTTCAGAATCTTCAAACTATACAAGTTTTTCAGATACTTCAGACATAAGAAACTCATCCTATGAGATCGATATTCAGATTGCTTCCGAATCAAATTCTACGACATTAACAAATACGACGTTAGATTCACAAGAGACAAGTTCACAAAGCTCAGTGAAGTCTATGAATAACATTACATCCGAATCTGCTAATACAACGATTTCAAGTGACCAAACAGACAATACAACCACCGAAGCTAAGCGAAAAACTTTTGATACCATTAGTTCTACCAATTCTAGTGATTTTACAGACATTGCTAATTCAAAATCAGAATATATTTTAAATGGGACATCAGCCATCACAACTCAGAACTCAGTTAACCGAACAGAAGCTTCAGATTCTACAATTTTAGAAATGAACAATTCCACGCTTTCAACTAGTGGAAAAAATGTTTCGAATTCATCTCATACGACAGACATTTTCATATCAACATTGTCTAACACATCTAGTTCAGCAGATTCAACGTCGGATTTAAACACCAGTATATCTTTAAATTTATCAAATACAACTGTAAAATCTACTTCAGAAACTTCCAATTCGACCATATCCACTGATAACTCACAAAACAACGGTTATTCCAATAATTTTACATCCACACAAACCAAAAATATTACTGATTCGAACGATTCCTCAGATTCCACCCTAACTGAGTCAGTTTATTCTTCGAATTCCTCTTTTGGAGGATACTCTACTAATTCAGAAAATATAACTGAAAATTCAGATTCAAAATTTTTTGAAATAGTTCTTTCATCAAGTTCAAATAATACGGAACGTACGAGAAATTCATCTAGTGAAGTAGATGCATCAATATCTGCCGTATCTAATAATACAAATTCAATAAAAGCAATATTTACCACAGACATAAATGAGATGTCAAGTGCAGAAAATTTAACAGACATTGTTACGTCAGCCACGAGGTCTAATACAAATTCAACAGCAAAATCAGAACATTTAAAGTCCACTTATATAGTGGCTAATGCAGAGACAACTAATTCGATAAGTGATAATTCAAATACTGCCAATACTATTGAAAAGTTGTCAAACTCTACTTCAGCAGCAACTAAAACAACTTCATCAAGTTCGTCAGTTCCTACGAGCAGTTCAAGTAGTTCAGAAGAATCTTCCGTAAACTCGATCGCTAATAAAAATACAACACGTTTAATTACTACAGAAGATACAGAAACGACTTATTCAACCGATACCAATGCCCTCAGGAATATTACTGAAGTTATTGATACGGAAACTTCTATAATTACAATAAATAACACTGATGCTACAAGAACTACGATTACTACGGATATTTCTGATAACGTCACTGTTATTACAATTGTAACAACGAATATGACTATAACAGTTGATGATGATATTACAAATATTACGGAAACAACTGTTGTTACCAACATAACTAGTTACACGAATAGCACAGAAGATATAATATCAAGCGATATCACCGATACAATAACTACAGTCGTCTTTACTAATACTACAATCACCACCATTACTATTAAAGGAAACGAAACGACGGTTACAACAACAACTTTAAATACTACTGATGTTATTGGAACGACATCAATTGATGATACAAGAAATACGTTGACGACAATTTTGTCCAAAAATAGTTCAGATTCCACGATTTCCGTAAGAACGTCTGATATTTCGAATACGACTATCACAAGTGATTCAAAAAATACAACAGTAAGATTAACAGTTGATACTTCAAACTCTACTGATACCGATGATTCAAGTGATGGCTCCAACTCAACTTTCGTCTGTGTCTCACAAGGATTTGTTGCTGATTCAGATGCCACTAATTGCACCAGTTACATAGAGTGCATTCAGAACGAAGATGGCACTTTCACGGAAACAAAGTACACATGTCCTGACAATTCTCGGTACAATGCTGATACAACTATTTGTGATTTTGACTATGAATGTCCGACTGATTCAACTGACGACTCAAATGAAACCGACGATGACACAACTAATTCAACTTCTATTTGCACTGCACAAGGGTTTATTGCTGACCCAGATTCCACTGACTGTACCGGCTACATAGAATGTATTGAAAACGAAAACAGCAATTTTACGGGAACAAAATATACATGTCCTGATACTACTCGGTACAATCCTGATACAACTTTATGCGACTCCGACTACGCATGTACAACAAGTTCAACAGACGGCTCAAATGCCACCGACGACACCACAAATTCTACTTCTATTTGCACCGCACAGGGCTTCATTGCTGATCCAGATTACATTGATTGCAGCAGTTACATAGAGTGTATTCAAAATGAAGATGGCACTTATTCGGAAACAAAGTATACATGTCCTGACAATTCTCGGTATAATCCTGATACAACTATATGCGACTTTGACTACGTATGCACAACTGATTCAAGCGACGACTCAAATGCAACTGATTACACATCCAATTCGACTTCTATCTGCACCGCACAAGGATTCATTGCTGATTCTGATTCCACTAACTGCACCAGTTACATAGAGTGTATTCAAAATGAAGATGGTACTTACACAGGAACACAGTACACATGCCCTGACAATTCTCGGTATAATCCTGATACAACTATATGCGACTTTGACTACGAATGTACAACAGATTCCAGCGGCGGGTCAAATTCAACTGACAACACAACGAATTCAACATCCATTTGTACTACACAAGGATTCGTTGCTTATCCAAATTCTACTAATTGTACCAGTTATGTAGAATGTATTCAAGATGAAAACGGATCTTATACCGAGACGGTGTACACGTGTCCTGATAATTCTCGGTACAATCCTGACACAACTATATGTGACTTTGACTATACATGTCCAACAGATTCATCCAATTCAAGTTCAAATACTTTCACGTGCTCATCCGCTGGGCGATTCGCCAATAGCGCCGACACGACCTGTCAAACTTACTATAACTGTGTGTTGTTAAGTGACGGAACTTTCGTCCAGAATGAGTACACATGTCCCGATACATCTCGATATGATCCTGACACAACTCTATGTAACGCCAACTACAATTGCCCTTCGGATTCATCTGATTCAAGCTCAAGTACCTTCACGTGCTCAGCAGTTGGAAGGTTCGCCAACAGCGGCGACACAACGTGTCAAACTTATTACAACTGTGTTTTATTGGGTGATGGGACTTACTCCTTGAGTGAATACACATGTCCTAGTACTTCAGTTTTCGACCCCGTCAACAAATATTGTACGACGGCTTACACCTGTGTAGCTTAAATATTGTGTGCACTTTTCTGGTTAAGGGTCTCAGCACACATATGGGATCGGAAAGGGATCGTAACCGTAACGCCTTTCGCCTCGCTGTCAACCAGGCGTCAACCTACCGTATGCACGTAACGAAAGCGTATCAGCAGCGCCTGTACGTCAACTCGGCTACGGCTAGGCGACACCACGCTTACGCCTCGCCGCCCCCTGGCTGACCTGGTTGGCACCAGATCAGTTTGAATCCAAACGTTAAGTGTAGCGCACGGTTATGTCTTGGTTTACAATACGTGAGTTGGCTATCATAGCCATAGCACTTGATGAAGAGGAAAAAGAAAATAGCAAGAAAAAAAGAAAAAGATATTGGGCGGCGTCTTTAGCAGGCAAGTCGCGGGAGGGGAAAGGGGTAAGGGTGGACGAAGAGATGTGAGCTCGGGTACGGAGAGACGTAAGCGCGGGGACGGAGAAACGTAAGCGCGGGGACGATGAGCCGTAAGCGCGGGAATTCAAGTTCGGAGCCTGTTCCGAGGCGAGGCGATTACGTTATTATTCCGATTAGTGTGCGTTGCAGTAGGGAGTTTAATACAAACCATTCTGAACGGCTCGAGGCGATACGGTGACGATCCCTTTCCGATCCCATATGTGTGCTGAGACCTTAATAGTGTACGACTCCTACAAAAGTGTTGTAATGTGTGGCACATTCGATTATTTATTTGTAACTAGCAACCCGCCGCGGCTTCGCACGGGTGCAATGTAGATACCGATATAGTATTATTATATATGAATTAATAAAGAAAGTTCTAAAGATCTAAGAAAAAATAGGGTCAGACAGACAGTGGGAAGTGACTTTGTTTTATACTATGTAGTGATATCCATTGAATTCCGATTAATAACTTAAAAGTATAGGAAATACAATTAAATAATATACCTGTAAAGAAAATTACATACTTTTATAATTATATAAATTTGTATTTAGAATAATAAGATTTAATAATTGTAACGTAGTAACATATTTATATTTGTTTAAACTTCAAATAAGTAGATATTATATCATTCTGTGACTATTCCAGAATAATATAATAAATAAAAGAAAAATACATAACAATATTTATTTAGTATCTTCAAAATACTGTTTGCTATTACAAAACAAACTTCTTAGTCTATACATATATAATATAATTATTGCTTTTATATAAAAAAAAAAATATTAAAATTTAGTACCTGAAAAATAAACAAATGAATATTCTTTTAACTTTCTTTTTCAATAACTATTACTTATATGCACACAATTTTGTAAATCGAACTATCCAACATCATACAAAACAACTATGGATACGTAATTAAATCTATCCAGTGAAATACTTAACTGTATAATTATTTAAACATATCATATTATACGAGTAAAAACTAAAAGTATTTCAATGCTAATTTCTATACCTTTCTGGAAATATACTTATTTGGATTTTTTTTAAAGTTATCCAACCAAATCAAATCTTTCATTTTTCACCAAACCGTTTGTTTGACGTCACGTCAGTAAGCCATGGGACATTTTTCGAGTGTCTAGTATGCAAGTGTTGCCAAGACAAACCAGACAGAAACGGCTTGCGCCTTCGTCTCTTTTTACGCATTTTTCGTTTTATCCTCTGAGCCGCATCGAAAAAAATATCTCTTCTCTTGATTTCCGGCGGACATTGATTTACTAATAACAACGCGATTTTCCTCGCAGTTAGAAGATTTTGCTGCAATTTGACAAATGAAACAGTAGTAGAATTCGTGATTTCCATCAAATTGAACTTTTCTGGAAGCAAACTGGTGTTTCTCTTGATTGTGGCATAGTAATCATGGAAGTATCTTTCCCTTATCTTGTTAATAAAGTCAGCAGAAACATGTTGTTGTTTTACTTTATCTCTTTTTTCGCCGACAGTAACAGTGCTCATAGTTGATTCATAGTACGATGTACTCGAACATTTCTTAACGTTGAGAGGAACCACATTATTTGCAGTTTTATTTTTGTCACAGAGTCGTTTATGATTCTCGTTTTCGAATTCAGGTAAGCTTGTCACCACAAAGGTGGATTCATTAATGCGTCGCACTTGATATGTTTTAACACTAATCGAAAATGTTGTGAAGCTACTGAATATTAATTGTATAAATAAGATATATCTTGTAATCAAAGAAATCATTAAAAACTGTTTCACTGCAGGAATTACGCGTCATTTTGACATTATATGACACTTTTCTTCTGGCGACGAAGAATCTATTGTTTAGGAACTATTTAGTATTTTTCGAGCAAAAAGTTTGGATTAAATTCTTTTGCAAATATGCATTTCTATTTTATTACTGGATAAGGTTTTAATTGGTCAAAGGGATTAAGTTATAGAGCAGATACTAGGGAATATAGGGATGAGCTCATAAATTCTTGCACTGAAACGTCAAGAAGCGTGATACTGTCGAGTCTAAATCTTAGTAAAAAGTGAATGAAAATCACACAATGGGCGTCGAGAGTCAGCTCCCATACCGCGGAATCAAGGTCAAATTAGTCTGGCAAATCATCCAAATACACTTTGCATCTTAACAAAGCATGTCAAGGCAAACTAAACTTAATCTTCTTAAACTTTAAGATTGACTTCCCATGTCACGCGGATTACTAGTATCGAACTGAAGAAAGAGTCTGAGATAGTTCCCGATGCTGTTATTGTTTTCAATGCCACCGAGCACACGCTTCTTAATTGCCATTTCCGTAAATGAACAAGAAAGCAATGGAGAACATAATAACATAAAGAAAAACTGTATGTATTTTAAATATAATTATGTTCCTTACAGTTAAAATATTACTCTTTGTCTTAATATTTTAAACAAAAAGTAAACTGAGTTCATTGAAATTGATCAAAGAAACTTTCGGTAATTTTCACAAAAATACCTCTTTACTAAACTAGCTATATACGAATGAAACTGTGATAGACATTGCATCTCTCCTGGAACACCTTATTACCCGACTGCTGCGGAGCCCTTAAGGAGGTCGATGTTTATTCAACTGTGTGCTGCAGAAGCTATCGACCAAAGGTACAATTGGTGACAGGCAGGTCACCGAATAAATAGCCATAAAACTTTAAATATAAGAAAAAAATTAAAATCACCGTGAATAGCCTTTCCCAATTATGTTGGGGTTGGGATTCAGTCTAACCAGATGACAGGTGAAAACCAGAAAAGACATAAAAGAAAGAAATAAATGTGCATATCGTAATATTTTAAAACACGACTTCAAAAAATGAGTCGGCAGTTTACTCCGCTCCCTTTCTGTTTACGTAGAAGCAATATTGTGATATGCGCTTTCACTCGCGCGACTTCTTCACTACAAATTGATCGAAATGTTTAAAATACCATTTATGTTAACATAATATAACATCACGCTTGTAATCCCCAGAGGGTTTGACAGAGGTGTACCTAAACTGTTTTTTTGAGTCCTAACTCCAAAGTAATAAGGGCGAACTAAGAAAATGCTAGTGGGAAATCTCAACAACACATTCCCTGATGCGGGACTCACCAGTCTCGCTTGCGACCATATAAGTAAAGGATCCGTCAGAGGCCTTTATTTTGGTTCTTAATGAAAACTGCCAACTGTTTAAGAGAAAAGACCTGATGAAAATTTTGAACTGCCTTGTTAGTCTATATGGGCATATGTGAGCATGAACGTTTGGGTTCAAATCCCACGTCGCCAAAATTATTGATTTTTTCTATCAGAAATTTCTCTGTATCAGCCCTGAGGCTAGTTTTCCGCCCACTTGACGGCAATAGGCTCGCACCTATTTCAAATTACTTCTAAACATAACTGACGAAATATGGTACAAATGTCTAACGCTTAGGTAATACAGCCGTGATATTCATACCAGGTTATGTACTTATAAGAGAAAAGGCGATAGGTATCTAATGATAATTTCTAAACCCAGCAGTAGATTTTACGAGCAACTTTCGAGAGGATTGTAGAATGCGTCACCGGAGCGATGTCATCGGTCATTCTGGCTTAGTACAAACACGCAAGGCTTTATACAACCCAAACAATTGGAATAGAAACATCAAGATTGCGTGTCGTGATTTCTAAGCATCATGATCAGACACGGTCAAATGATGTTTGTCCGAATCTGCATGCGTTGGTCTGAGATAATCGATACTGTTGGTATGTAGAAAATGTTTGCGTAACTTCAGTTGGTATTATGTACTCAAAGGTACTTTCGTTAAATTAAATTCAGCATGTTGCATACTAGAGGCCTATTACATAGGCCTCATCAATCTCACGATGCTTAACTCTATTTTCGGTATCTCTCACCTATTTGCTGTCAGCTACCCTGGTCATCGCTGATCTGAACCTGAGAGCGTCCCACTTCAGTCAATAACTCATCTACCCCAGCGGTGGTCGGTTCTACGTGTAATATTGCCGGTCCAGTGCCACTTAAATTTACTTATTCCATAACCTATGTCAACAACTCCGGTTCTCTGTCGAACCACTTCGTTCCAAATGCGATCCCTGAGAGACACTCCGAACATAGCCCGGTCCATAGCTCGCTGAGTGACCTTATGCACCAACCGTCATGAGTGACACATTTCAGCTTCGTTATCGCAGGCAGGAAACACTGGTTGAAGACACGTCGAGAAGACCCGACGAAGCATATTCTTCCTTTATTACTACAATTATATGAAAAAGACATTATCCAGACTATTTGATAATTATTGGAGCTTCCAGGCTTCAGAAAGTTAGAGCGTCAGGGTCACTGTCTCCCTGGTTTGTGGGTTGCGTGCTTGGCCCCGGAAAATAAGGAATATGGATATGTTTTAGTCGGTACAAGTCGAAACTCCCTTCTTCTCCGCCCAGAGCGGTAGAAGTCATTTGTCAATTTTTACTGTGATACTGCCTAGATAGCTTGACTAGTCATTGTAGCGTGGAATGGGAGAAAAGGAGCTAAGCTGATTAAAATAAAGCTTCAAGTTTTTCAGGTTAGCTTAAACTCGAAGGTTGTTTCATAGCTAACTAGGCATATTATGTTAATGAACTTGCCTACTTTGAGACTATTAACAGAAACTTTTCAAGACTACCAAAAGTACCAAATTCAGCTAGTACAACATTAACGACATCCAATAGTCTATGCACAAGTAGATATTGGGTAACCAATAAATTCCACAAAATCACCTCCTCAGATCCGGGTGTTATTCCAACATCTGTTGATAGCTTCTTAAGTAACAGAATTCGCTTGACACGTGCAAACTGTCGCAGCAGTGTTTCTTGCAGTGCCTTCCTGCTTACTAACGATGTCACGCACGTCGTTGCAGCGTAGATTTTGCGTAATAATGTATAAAGTTGCATCTCACATGCAGTACTTCACATTTTATTGCTCCATAGGTATTATCTTAGGTGATTCGTTTTAAAAGCTTTGTTGAATAGTCAAGTCATTGTCATTTTGGAGACAGAAGGTTTACTTTCTTAATAATTAGGTTAGTTGTTTTATTTTAATGTTTGAAATTGAAAATTTATTTTTCAGACGTACTGCCCCAAATCTGAGACCCACATTTATTTTATTATATAAAAAAAACTAACCAAATAAACATATAAGATTTCATAAAAATCGGTCAAGCCGTTTCGGAGGAGTATGGCAATTAAGACTGTCACGAGAATCTAAAATTCTCGATAAGGGTTCCATTTTTTTCTTTTGAGGTACGGAACCGTAAAACACTCAAAAGTTTAAAATAACTTTATTACCGGAAGTCGGTGACATTTGTTTTGAGTTGATAGGGGTTAACCCCATCCATTAAGTAGAAGTCGCTTAAAAAATAGCTGTTTCCTATGAAACTGCATTTAAACTGCATATAAAATTAGTACAAAACTGCATTTAAACTGTAGAATGATAGACAGATCCTTTAAAAATATCGCGTGTTCCACCCACACTGTATAGAGATCAGTAGGTACATATTTACGTGTTTATAAAAACATATGTCCCGAATTCCGTCGACCGAGTAAACATTTTTACAACTTGTTACATATTCCGAACATCCAAAAACATGACCATGAATAAACATGCAGCATTCATTGCACAAAATCAAAGAATGCAGAAGTGCGGTATCCAAGTAAAAGTTCACTCATATTCCACTCATGCGCAGACTCGGCCGTTATTTGCGAAAGCCAACTGCTTTGTAAATAAAGCGCGTAGTTGCTCTTCGAAATTTAACAATTTCACTGAATAACGTCGTATCTTGGAATACTAAGTAATTAAATGTTACGTAACCTCTGGGGCTTTTCAAACCACTGGTGGGTTTTCGATATTTGCTGATTAGCATAACTATACTTTTGGTCGCGTTTTCATCTGAGCGCTTTTATTTTTAACCGACTTTAAAATAGGTAGCAGATAACCCCCTTAGATTCTTATTTATAACGTTACAATATTTCGCCCGCGAACTTCGTCTGTGTGGCATAGTTCCTTTGAGCTAACTCTTACTTTAACCTGCGTGATGATCGAAAAAAAATATCTTTCTCTCTCTCCTTTTCTTCCCTCTTTCTCCCCCTTTTCGCCTTTGTCGGTCTTCAAGGTCCCAACTATCATTGTACCAAAATTCATCAAAATCGGCTTAGCCATTAAGGCGTGAAGACGTAACAAACAAACTCACTTTTGCTTTTATAATATTAGTAAGGAAGTAAGGAGTATGTTCTCCAATTTTTCGAAGAAGTATGTATGGTCTGATTTGGAAAATGTATTTTTCCATTTGAAAGTCATGAAGTGGCACACTTCATTAGACCATGATCAGAAAATCCCCAGAAATCGAGAGATCTCTACAAATTTTATAAAAGCGATTTGTGGTATTTTTTGCAGACGTTTTTTCCTATAAAATAACATCATGGCGATGAAGAGGTGTGTATATATCTCCTAGTATACCCAGATTTCGCTAATTATGTTTAAGTCCCATTCTGAGCTATGTAATAGGAGCGATCCTATTGCCATCAGTCGATGGCTACTGATAAATGCTTGATAGAAAAGGGCAAAAACATCGCAGGAGCTAGGAAATAACGCAAGAATTAATTCTCAGCAATAGTACTTGCGACTATTGAACCAATGAGGCCGTAATTTTATAGTTATTTTCCTAGTTACCGGTTTTGTAGTTTTGTTGCCTTAGATTTTTTACCTTATCTTCCACAATGAATAAAGTTAGTGGCTGTTTGTGTGTGTGAGTTAAAATTTTGTAAACGCACGTCATACAGGATAAATTTCTAGTGAGGGGCAACGTTTTTACAAAAAAAAGTAATAAATAAAGTAGATTTACGTTAGTTTCATGATAAAGTTATGTCTCATATAGTTGCCATCCATTTATTATTTGACTGGCGGAATACTCGTAAATGTTTCAATCTAAAATGTCATCAAATTAAAGTTTTGTAGGTAGTAAAACATCATAAGCTTAAAATAGCTTCAATGTTTGTACAGACGCCTGCACATCAAGCTACTACAATCTGTCAGATTTCTTTGATAGATTTTCGACTTTATTTCTAAAGCATAAGGTTCAAGCTTCATTGGGAAAAATTGTCAGTTTCGGGTAGCTTGACCTGCAGGCGTCTGTACAGATAAACCTGGGGATTGTCGCAGCTCTAGACATTTCTTTACATTTGATATCGGGATGGTTTCTTGAATTGCTTAGAATTTTAAAAACCTTCTTTCTGATATCTACGGCATAGAGGTTTCTAGAGATGTACTACATTTACAATAATAGTAGTCTACTTGTCTGGCTGAAACACCACACATAGGTTTCCTTATTAATAAACGGAAAAATTATAACCTGTACAAACATAATATTTATCATTCTCTTCACTACATAATACAAAACAAAGTTGCTTCCCGCTGTCTGACTGTCCCTATGTATGCTGAGATCTTTAAACGTATTTTGATGAGGAAAAAAAAAAAAAAAGATAGTGACAGTGATCAGTATCTACATTGCACTAGACATGGGTAGCTCGCGAATGAGGATAAAATTGAACTAGCTCTTTAGTTACAATCTAGCTCCCAGTCGCTCAGTCGTTCACGAAATAGCTCACTAGTTCTTTTAGCTCAACGGCTCATTGACTATACTCTGTGGCTTTGCGAGTAACGAGTGGTACTGCCAGCGGCCCGACAATGTCCGAACTGCCCCGACGAACAGGTGAACGATTTCGCATGTTGCTCACTAACCAACTCTTCGGCTCAATTCAATACAGCATTGTAAAATATGATGATTTTTAAATACGCTTATCTAAATGATAACGTCTATTCATTACATTATACTCTCAATTAGTTTGACAGTCCTTAGCCTGTTCAAGTATGAAGGAAAATCAATCATTTATTTATTTTGTAATAAAAACAAAACAACCCAATGAATCTAATTTTACTATAGCTCGCAACTGAGATAAATGAACTACAGAACTTTAAAGATTATAAAGAGCCACTGAGCTAGTTGTATCGTTTGACTTGCGTAAAGTAATTCGGCTCAATTTGATCTGTAGCTCGTAACTAATCAATTGAACTGAAGAGCTAAAAGAGTTGTTCGGTGAGCTAAAGAGCTAAAAGAGCGATATAGCTCTTTTGATCAAAAGAGCTATATCTCTCTTTTCTTTTCAGTGAGCTACATTTCGCATGTCTACATTGCACCCGTGCAAAGCTGGGTGGGTCGCTAGTTTCGGAATATAAATAAGTTTGTCATGACATTACTTCGCGTTTATTACGGGAGTAAGAAACTTTACTTTCCAAATCTAAATATAAGTATTGCTGTGAAACAAATAATTTGAATGTGTTTAGTGTGGTATTTATCAAAAGTTTTAACGAGACATTTAATCGATTAGAATCACTCAAATTAATTCGTTCCACGTTACGTTGGCAAATCCGGTAACAAAACAGTCAAAGAAGTCATAAGCCTTCTTTCTTTCAAAGTTATTAGATCGATCGATGTAATGTATGCGCGTGCGCACCACACAGTCTTCCGCCAATAGTTACGGAAAGGCGATGTCTCATAAATAACGTATAAATATGCCAGTAATTTGCACATAATGTGCTTTTTCATACAATATATCGCACTACTTTTTATGGATGAGTGATGCGTCGCGTGAATGAGTAGGTAGATTACATAAATATTTTGTCAGCCGATTGATGCCAAGATACTGACTCATTGTTATAGAAGTTAGAATTAATTAATAGTTCCCGTTTTTCGTAAAAATCCGTTTATTTAGAAAAAGGATCACACAGATATCAGAACGGGGAAAGCTGAAATAGCGTCCTGGGTATTTTAAAGGTGATGTAAACACACCTGCTGTATAAGCCAACAAGCATAAAAAATGTATGTGAGACTGTTACTGGTTACTGCCCAAGAGCTGTGCCCAGCCTGCAGCGGTTTCAGCCGCTGCTTAGCTTTTTAGTGTCTTAGCGTGATGTTCTATAATCTATTAATTCAAGTCAATCCGGCCCAGGAATCGTATTCACCCATACAAACTTTGCCACCCTATTTCGCTCCCTTAGAGGTTGAATTTTGCAAAATCACATCTTAGCGAGCACCTACGTTCTAAAAAGACGCTTCATGCAAAATTGGTAGTTTCTGATATTTCGTGATAAATAAGTCAGTGATTTTCTCTTTTATATTTATATACTAGCTTTTGCCCGTGGCTTCGCTTGCCGCGGGAAAATTCGGGGTATCACAGTTCCCCCTTCCTGTAGTTTTTTGCCCTTGCGCCTTCTTTATTGTAATAGCAAAGCTAAGTTTTCCCTTTTCTTCCGTCTTTCTCTCTTATTTGTCAATCTTTAAACTGAGATTGAGAAATGAGGGATGTCTATGGCCGTCTCCAGGGCCCCAACTATCTCTGCACCAAAATTCATAAAAATCGATTTAGACATTTAGGCGTGAAGACGTAATAAACAAACATGCAAGCAAATCCACTTTCGCTTTTGTAATAATAAGTTAGGACCAGCGGACCCGATAGACGTTTTCCTGGTTTTGTTCTTTTTTGGCCAGTTTTGCCACTCAAACGCATACAAAAACACATTCAAATCAGTCCAGCCCTTTAGAAGGAGTTCAGTGACAGCCACACGTACAGCAGAATTATATATAGATAAATAATCTTCATGAATGTTAATAAATAAGATGTCAAGAAACAACTGCACAGAATCAAGTAGAATCTACATGTAACCGGAAAGTGAAAACGGTGTCTAGGAACCACTCTTACTACAAGGAAATTACAGTACAAAAATATGAAGTATCAATCTACAGTCGTTAGATAATCAGCATGTAATTGGCGGTACATTGAATTCTGGTTTATGTTAGATTCCTGTACATAAACATAACCAATCGTTATTGGATCAAATCAACTCTCGTTACCAGCAATTAAGCGTAGTTTCCATGACACATAACAGAAACTTAGATGAAGTATTTAAAAGATAAAAGCTTGAATATTTCTTGTGTTTCCTACATCTGTCCTGGATTCGATTTCTGGGTCGGACAAAAAGTTATTGAGTTATCCATCAGGCCAGACTCTTTCTCAGTAGCAGCCACTGAGACTCAAAAATTGTTGACGAAATATTGGGAACCTCTGCCTACCTCTTCAAGGATTATACGCCTGACGATGTGTTGTTACTATAAAGCGTCAAAGTTTATAGGTTTGGAGGCAAGAAAAACCCGATTTAAAAATCTCTGTAATTGATGAAAAGCTGCTAAAATCATAACATGTTTCTGTTAAAATCAGTAATATAACACAGTCCGGGCAGAATCAGAAGCGTCATAAAAAGATTCGTTTCCGGATACGAAAACCGATAAATCAAATAGTTATCCCATATGTTTGTCACCAAATTCATCATCATCATATTCCTGCTCTTGTGTCATTCTATTTGGGATCGGCGCAACACGATTTCTTGTTCCGTTTTCGTCAAAGTCCTCGTTTCTCACCAGATTATTGAACTAAAAATTTTAATACTTCTCGAATGAACTCTGTTTTATCGAACAAAGTTAACTGCCGTATTCCTTCTCGGTACGTTACTAGATCATTATTAACCGTAATCTCATATAACTTGAGCTCGTAAAAGGATTTAAGTGTAAGCTTAGTAGGGTAAGAAACCATTTATCAAGCTTTAATATTATCTTGTGCATACCTATTTACATTCCTGACTGAATTTCCTTGTGATATACAGTGGTACTGGAGATTAAAAAAGTAAAAAAAAGCGGTCAAGAGCGAGTCAGTCTCGCACACCGAGGGTTCCGTACAAACTTGCGACATAAACAACCATATTTTTTGATTTCGTAGACTTATAGGTTTGTTTTTTTCACAGCACGAAAGGATTATAGAGTTGAGTATATGGTTTTAATTTCAACTCGACTGACAGACATACAGACAGACGGGTGGATAACAAAGTGACCCAATTAGGTTTCTGTTTTTTTCCTTTTGAGGTACGGAACCCTAAAAAGCATGAGTTTAGAATGCTAGAGATACTCGTATCTTCCGAACGCGTTACGGTTCATCATAATTATTTTAGGATCTTGTTAGTTAACCTTTAAACTCACCACAACTCACGACAGGTTTCCCCCAAAGGTTGGGTATGTCTATCGCTTTTAGTACTTTATTTTGCCGGTAATGTTTAAGTTCGAATCAATAGGGATCGAGCTTAACATTATTCACCAAGGCCGGGTTGTGAAGATAGGGAATAGAGACTTAAAGACACACGTAGGTTTTATCCTAGTCTTTATCTATCAAATGCTTGTTTGACACGTAATGTAATCACCAAAATCCTCAATAATCGTCGTATTTGAATCAATCAATGCATTGAGCACGTACCAGCTAATTATAGTGATAAAGGTCGCTTTATATTTTATCTACAAAAGATCATGGAATCATTCCACTCTGCAAAATTATCTCTTCCTTACGCGATAGTGAGTTCGTTAGTATGTTACGTCGTCACGCCTAAATTGCCAAACCAATTTTGATGAATTTTGGTACAGAGATAGTTGGGACTCTGGAGACGGACATAGGCTAAAAAAAGTGAGAAAAAGCGGAGAAAGAGGGAAGAAAAGGGGAGAAGAAGATGTTTTTTTTTCGATCATCACGCGGGTTCAAGTTATCGTTAGCCCCAAGTAACTATGTCACGCGGACGAAGTCGCGGGCGGAAGCTAGTCCTTACTAATATTATAAAAGCGAAAGTGAGTTTGTTTGTTTGTTTATTTGTTTGTCCTCTTCACGCTTTAATGGCTAAACCGATTTTGATGAATTTTGGTACAGAAATAGTTGGGAACCAGGAGACGGACATAGGCTATTTATTTTTTTAAAAGAGTGGGATATGAGGGAGAAAGAGGGAAAACTTAGCGTTGCTATTACAAATCAATAAGGCGCTACCGAATTTAACGCGAACGAAGCTGCGGGCAAAAGCTAGTAATAAATAAAATTATGGGGTAACATACCTACCAGCTGTTTTTCGTGATACATCATAAAGCCGAACTCTTTCCTTTTTTGAAGGTTGGGAAAAGATCCGCTTATTACTCATATCATATTTAAATGAACTGCGATAATATTATCTTCAAAATCTACACCACCTATCTACTGTATTTTTCGTAGAACACGCAAAAATATTTACATAAACAAAACAGGTGTTTTCGAAAAAGGAGATTTGTAAGACTCGACGTAGTGGGTAAGACCTCTTACTTTCTAAAACCCAACTTCAAAGGTTCTGTGATTTTTTTTCCATAACCGTGCGGTCCCAAAATCGAGTAAGGGTTTAAATTCCGACAATGATTGCGGTGAACATTTGAAATGGGTCAGCAGGTACGTGCTCCCGGCGGGGCGGCGGCAGTAGCGTGGTGTGTGCGCCCGCGCCTGCGCTCATTCGCTTTTTGCCCACCTTTCGACTCACGCGCAGCGCAGCCTCCACCATTGTTCGCCACGCGCATTTCTCTCACGTGGGAACTGTTGACTTCTTCGTGCTTTACCTGCGGCGTCATTCATCTGTATCGCCGGTGGGGACCGCACGTTATGCTATTAAGAGTACGCGAGTACTTCACGTGTGCGAGCTTTGTGTTATCGCTAAGAAGGTGACTGTGATATGAAAACTGAGGATTATCGGCATGTCGGGTGATGTTCCGGGACGTTTCCTGGTGAAAGTTGAGTGATGATCAAATAGACACAGTGATTGGGATCTTGCTGACAGATAAGAGGAGACATGGCCGTCGCGCCGGTAAGTTATACCCAACCTAACTTAATAGTTCATGTCGAGCTTTATGTGAGACTTTAATGATCAGGAATTTTGTTACAAATGTAAAAGCGTTGAAATTAATGCTTCTTCATTAACTACGATGTGTTTAGATGCTGATCATGTTGAGTTGATTATAATTACTATATTTCCTATAAATAGCTTCTTGGAGATATTATGATATTTTAATTGGACATTTCACTACTTGTTTGTGCCTAACGTTTTCTCTGATTTCTCATTGAAATAACTTAGTTCTACAGTGACAATAAATAACTTAATTAAGCATCTAGTCATTTTAACGAAAGGGATTTTATTCATGTGATTTTATTTCGATTAGGGCTATTAGACTTTGATGAGTTCCAATGGCTTGCTCTTGAAACTTAATTAAAACATCCGCTTCATTTAATTGAACTTGAAAGTAATACATTTTATAGGATGTGTTTTATATTTTGACACCTAACTAGGTTCAAAGTAATTTCATAGTCTCGAATCAATTTCCTTAAAATGTAGAAACAAGAGTTGGTACATTTATGGCAATAGTAAGTTCAGTGCAAAGATACATTCAACCATAAGAGCGTATGGCACTCGTGGGCTGCAGCTGAAAAGCAGCGTCAGGTGGTGGCCTTGTCTTGCCATCTACCCTTTTGTCATTATTTAGTTTAATGATAAGGTGTTCCTGTTTCTTTTTGTTTTTAATAATGCTAAATATATTTTTCTTTTTTCATAAGTGATGGCATGCAAAATTACGTAGTGAAAGATTTGTAGTATGGTTTTAGATAGTTTGTCAAGGTGTGTAGTTCAGGATCATTTAGAGTTCCTCCATAAATCCTACAATCATCAGAAAAACTTGACACGGACATATTTTTAAAATGAGGGTCATGTTCGAAACAATAACAAAACAAATAAAAAATGAACATAAAGAGTCATAACGAGAATACATGCTACACTGTGAGTTGTCAACAAGTGTTTTTTTTTAAATAAGCTTACTGAACATGTTTGTGAAACAAGCTCGCTCGCTTTCCATTATTTTTACGACGGTAGTTCACGGATAATTAGTAAGCTTTGCCCGTCTAATCTACGATTACTTAACGAGCTGTCGCTACTATCAGCGGTTTTCCTAATCAGTCTGAATTGTGTAAAGTGGATGTTAGCGTTAACAAGTACTGTAATTATTTGACTGCTTTCTTTATAATATGAGACTCTATATTTATTTTGATAGTGAGCTTTCATAGAACTATTTTTAAAAACTGGCTGAGTACTGATCGGAAACGTTTTTTTTTTAAATTCCGAATTCATTTGACTCTAAACGACCATCGGCAGTTTGATAAATACTAGTCAGTACCTCGCAGTTCCCAAAGTTTTGTTATCATAAAATGGACCAATAAACTGGCCAACATCCTGGTCCTCTGATAAAAATAATAAGTACCTTACGGAACTTATAATAAGGCTTTTATCTAATGGTGATGCAGTCAGAAATGATTATTTTATTTTGAGAGTAACGAATATGATAATGATAACTTCGTACACAGTTTCACTTCTAGTATGACATCACATCTATTGCCGAAGAAATTTAAACAAGTGACGGTTTAGAAATTGTTAACACATCAGCCAATTTTACGATACAAAAATGGACTGGACAAACATTGGTTAAAAAACTATAAGAGCTGTGTAGTGCAGTAGAATAATAAAAAGTTATTTGAAGGCAAGTGGATCCTAACATTACAATGTGAAAAGTTGAAGCATCTTACGTCGTCATCCAAGTAATACGGCTTGGCAGTTAGGGTTGCCAACAGTACTCTGATAATGAATTATTATAAAATTATAGTTTAATTGGTGTAACCGTAAGTACTTTTGCTCAAATACTATTATATTGACTTTGAATTTTCATTGAATTCCTACCAATTCAGCATTGCACTATCTACCAGATACTACCATAAAAAATAAACTTATATTAACATACTCAATTTTTCTTCGAGAAGATGTTAGCAGACAACCCTATTAGTAAGCGACAAAGCCAGGACAGCGACAACCGTTCCTTAAGTAAACACAACCTTTTTTTTTGTGACACTGATGGGAGTCCAATGAAGGCTTTGAAACTCAGTGATAACTCTGTTTGTAGTTAAAACGGCTAGAGTTTTACGACTAAATCTAATGGAAACCTTTTACCACGGTTTCGTTGATTGTCCGAAGTACGCACGCAGAGGTATTAAGCGCTATTGTGATGGACATGGATAACTTAATGACTTAAAAGGAAACAAACAGCTTGATAAACAAACAGTTTTGTTTGATGATGACGTGCACCTTAAGCACAGAAATCCACAGAACATTTCTTAAGGCGGTGGTCCTCGAATACACTTCGAGGACGACCGCCTTAAGAATTGCACCAAACCGTACACGTCATAAATTTCGCCGATTATGTTTATTCTTATCATAGAAATAGGCATACTCTAGACCATATATTGCCTATACCCAGTTAGAAATCCAGATTCTGGGCTACAACTGAGAAATTTGTGCTGGAAAAGCACAATAACACTGTGCCCGACCTAAGAATCAAAACCAAGACCTCGTCTACAGCGCTTGTACCCACTAGCAAATTGAAATTGACCGTCGTGTAACAATTTAAATTTTAGGATTCCAAAAAACAAAAGGTTCTACCCATTAGAATATATTTGTAATTAAATTAGCAATATTGATAAGAACATAACAAATTCCGGCAGAGTTCACGCCCATATTCTGACACTAGACTACGACAGTACGAGTGAAATCTGAGAACCAGTTTTATTTGCCTGTGTTCTTGATGGACGAGAAGTGCCCATCTAAATAAACTTAAATGTTGATACTGTTGTAGAGAAAAGTGCTATTCAAATGTTAGTGGTTTCATCACTATGTTATGAGTGTATAACGAAATTAATGAAAGTATTGTTAGATAAAATTCTAAATAATATTTTCTTTATATTTTTATCGCAGTTGAAACATTTTAGGATCTTGAGTCCATTTTGATTCTGTTTTATTTTTATTTCAACAATAAATGGGTAAAGAGTTCAATACTACAAATTCATCGCTCATCATAAAGAAATATTGCGATATTAATGTCATGAAATAATATTATTGTATGCTCTGACTCCGGTTACTATTCGTCGTCACTGCACTCTTTACATAGAGTCAAGCTAGCACGTGCTTGAACTCCGGTGTCTTTTCTTAGAACTTACACATTTCTCACTCCATATTCCATTTCATTATTATCATGAGCATTTCTTTTCAAACATGCTTCTTGAATTCCTCTTTGAATTCGAACATAGCTGTCGTTGTAAAACAGATTATGAGATCCGGTTATTACTCTCTGAGTCATCATTGAATTTCTTCAACTTTCGGTGAATTTTAATTTAGTAAATTATCATCATTCATAATTTCTTGCTGGCCAGTTTGTTTTCTCTAGAAGCCGTTATGGTTAACCTTTCAAGGTTTGCCATGTTCTGAATTGCAAATAGGTAAAGTCTCCTTTATGCGATCGGAACTTTGAGCTGAAGAAAGATAGTTTGTGCGTATTTTAACCAACGAAGGTGCTTCATTTATAACCGCGAGCGCATCTCAATAAATTTAATATTATCGAAATAAATTCATACGAGGTATACATTCAACACAGATATCTGCCATTTTATGTAGATGCACCAGAGTAGGACATATTGTTAATTTATTCTAAATTCAAATCCAAAAAATCGAATCCAAATTCAGAATAGAAATTAATGTCTAAAACATTTTAATAAATAAAGTATCAAGTATCAATACATATTAATTAGCCGGTCGGTAGTAAGCGCCTGCGCATCCTACAAACGTTTACGATACGATACGAGCGCGCGTGAGTTGCGTGTGATTCACTTTCCTTTTCGATACATTTACTTGCTCTAGAATTCCCTAATACAATGTCTACCGCAAGTTTGACATGTTCAACTTGATTTAATAATCAATGCGCGTTTGGCAGCCGGTTGTGTTTGTAGCAATGATTTGGTAGTTTAAATTCAGGAAACACGTGTCATTATAGAGACAGTTCCGATTTGCAACTGGTAATGGTATCTTTTAATGTGGAGTTACTGATAATAAAAACTGAATAATAAGTAATTAAGTAAAATTAGTTCAAGTGCTCTTATCACTACATAGTATAAAATAAAGTCGCTTTCTCTGTCCCTATGTCCCTTTGTATGCTTAAATCTTTGAAACTACGCCACGGATTTTGATGCGGTTTTTTAATAGATAGAGTGATTCAAGAGGAAGGTTTTTATGTATAATACATACATATTATAGTAGAGAAAAGTGGGGATTTTCAAAGATTTGTAACACCCGTGCGAAGCTGGGACGGGTCGCTAGTAATATCATATAAGTTAGTAAGTGATGAGAAGGGATGAAATCCATTTTACTAAAATAGTGATGCTTACGAAGGGAAAATGAAGAGGAAGACTTGAGTGAGGAGTGATATGAATAAAATAACGATTGACAGGATAGAATGGAAACCAGAAACAGTTAAGCCGATAATACGGGACTATGGCATGAAGATGATGATAATAATGATAAAGCCATGTTCATAACAGCCACAAGAGAGAAGATTTAAGTTATTTCACTAGCACCAAGTGACCTACAACACGGTACTCAGAACAATACGGTACGACACATGTCGAGTCAGCGCTCCACAGTCACAGATCATTGTTCTGGCCAATTGTTACGTCTGTGAATCCGCGCTTGCAAAGTTCTTCGTGAAAGCGCCGTTTCTCACAGCCGTAGTAAACGATATTACATTCAATGTTAAGGTGTTCATTTCAAGTATTTTGTATTCTCATTGTAAAGGTAATGCGTGTAATTTCTTTATTAACATGAGTTGTTATGTTAGTGGGAGTTTGATGAGAGAAATTTTATTATTAATCCTCTCTACAATAATGGGTATAACCTCGTAACGTCATCGCGCATGTAATATTCAAAGGGTTAGATAGAGATTTGTCAACCACGTTTCTATATTTATCTTTAACTAGCTTTTGCCCGCGGCTTCGCCCGCGTTAAATTCGGGGTAACACAGTTCCCCTTGCGCCTTATTGTTTTGTAATAGCAACGCTAAGTTTTCCCTTTTCTTCAGTTCACATTGGTAATATAGCTATATTAATAGTCATGTTCTGAGTGACAGACACGATATTATCGAAACACAATATAGCGGAATGCGACAGCTTCCTGAATCCATTCAACAATTTTACATAATGTAACGTAATAATGTAAACAAAGCGCGGAACGATGCATATAATGGTCGTAAATGTGCGACTAACAACCGTCTAATAGTGGTTCGTAATTAACACTGTCACCGCGATACACTCGGATTATTTACGACCCTATGATCACCAAAGATGTGCTGCGCATGGTTGTGGGTTCTATTCGCGGGTCGAACAAAGTGCTATTGGGTTTTACTATTAAGAATTTCTCAGTAGAAGCCACGAAATTTGGATTTAATGTGCCCGTTTGAAGTCAATAAGCTGGCCCTGTTCTGCTTTTTATTTTTTAAACGTTGCCGCACACTAAGATTTTTCCTGTAGCGTGGGTGCGTTTACAAACTTTAAAACTCATGTGAGTTTTAATAGTCATTTTTAGTTTGTGTATGTACACAAACAGCCAAAAAGCAGCAGCACAACAGTCGATCGCTCAGCCACTGCGCCAACCGTGTTGTCCATTTTACATAGGACCTAACTGGTGAAATAACCATCATGTAACCACAAGTAACAAATAATCCCAAGTATGTGGTTCAACGCGGCGTTACTTGTGAAGAGAATATGTATCGACATGTCAAACATGTTACACTTATATTACTGCTGTGTTTACCTGCCTGCCCAGATAAATTGGTTTGGTGTCATTTATGGCAGTTTAATATTGATCATCATTTGGCCATCATTTCTATCACTGCTTTGTTTATGGCACACAAATGTGCAGCCTCCTGACCGAGTGCACTATAATAGTGAAACTTTGTTTTCTTTTACGGAGAAATCATCACCCCGCTCTGAGCAGTGTCAGACTTTTAATGACTAAAGCCGACCCATGTTCTTTCTTTTGCCCTTTACTTCTTCGGTATCTCTTCCAAACATCCCACAACTTTGGCAGGCAGTGGCCTTGGCTGGCCCGTCACATGTCGTCACTAGACGGATTGATGGTGTGCTTCCCATTGCTCATCATCCATAGACCCGCATCTAAGGTGGCCGGGAGTCGTCTCGCGACTATAGTGAGCCTTCCGGTCTAAACTTCTATGATGTTCCTCCTTCTTGATGTCAATGTTCTTGGATCAGGATCATCAGGATTACTTTGATCATCAGATACATCAGAACCCTCTGCTTAAAGATTTTGTATAATATTTTATTCGTTTCCGAGTTTTGTTTTGCTACATCAGTACTTCATCATGGTATCATTCTTTATAGTCAATCACTTAATGGTTTGTTTTGATCATTTGAAGTAGTCACAGCTGATGCACCGTGCATTAATGTACACAGTGATTGACTGATGTGCACGCACATAACACTTGCTTCCGACTTGATGAAACAGTATCGTTAGTAAATCGATTACCTATTGGATCATATATCGTTGTATGCGGAAGATATAGTCTATGGAGCAAAAAAAGCACTCGTTTATCATTGTTGCTGTTATTGTCATTCTTCATTTTAACAGTAGTTTTACAAAGGTTTACTTAATTAAATTAATTAAACTAATTTTGACTTTTAGGTTGCTTAAAACAATTGCAGAAGTAATTTTGAACAATTTGAAACCAATTTCAGTTTGCCTCCATACTTAACTTCTGAGTATGACGTAGCGGGTAGCTCTTCAGGTAAATCTGCACTTGCCACATATTGAGTTTCCTCCGTATCTCGGAAAACACGTTAAGTCGTTTGTCCTGGCACTCATTTGTAGATCTTTGACAGTCGTTACAGGCAGTCAGTGGGTACCAAAAGTCTAACCACTCTTACCCCGGAGTATTGTATTACCCAGTTCAAAGTGGGTTGTGGAGGACAGACATACGATAGACCGAAAGCCGACTCCTACATAGTAAGGAAATGGCTAGGTAGATAATGACTTAACTTCTGAGTGTGTCGAAATAAACAATTTGGACGAAAAAGCGTGTACAAAATAAAATTTGCTACAGAATTATGTCCATCTCATCAAGATCTAAGACCTTTCACCTCGAGTGAGGCAATGATACTCAAAATATTCCACGCACGACCCCGTAATGTTACACCATTTATATCTCTACTTTCGTTCATTTATTTATTATTGTCTTCGGTAAATCAAACACATTGATATAATCGTTGTCATTAACTATACTATGTTAAATAATCGTTGTGTGTTCGTATAACGTTTAGAAGCTTGATGATAAGGTGCATCATACTAAAGACAAAATGTCTCTTATTCTTTATGTTCTCATTGAAAACATATGATGTAAAGTTTCCTACATTGCTTAATACAAGAATGGAAATGAGTACCAACAACAACTCAATAGAAATTGGGATTTAAATTGATAAAATATAACAATAACTTCCCTGTGGTCTCGCTCCGATAATTCCCTTCGTATTCCTCGAACACATAACGCACCACAAAAAATAGATTATCTGAAGGCTTCAATCCCGATCGTATGATTACTCCGCGGTATTCAAAGTTAACTCACGTCATTCGATCTTGGGTCAATGTATACCTGTCACTCATCGCATTAGTTGCAGAGGCATAACATGCTGTAATCAAACAAGTATTTTGAATCGTGATCAAGTTCAACTTCAATGTTAGCCTATGTTGCATATATCTTTACTCGTATCATAAAGAGTAACCTCTTTATAACCGAGTTCTACAAGTGGAGGTTTTGTCATTCGACTTTTTTTTTAGTGTGTTTGTTAAGTAATTTCTTCGTAAAATCTATAATCGAAAGGTACTCCCGAGGTAGTGCCATATCGATTTTATTTATATTGTGTTTTCGGTAGGGGAATACTTTGGAAGTACTGAACCGATTCCGGAAATTCTTTGACAAATATAGATACTACAGTATCCCCGACTGTCAGAGGCTATATTTAAAAAGTCTCTTTGGGATGATTTCACAATAGCTGGGAAAGCAAGCCGCGGGCTTAAGTTAGTAATCTTTACTAATATTATAAAAGCGAAAGTGAGTTTGTTTGTTACGTCTTCACGTCTAAATGGCCGAACGGATTGTGATGAATTTTGGTACAGAGATAGTTGGGACCCTGGAAACGGACATAAGCAAAAAAAAAAGTGGAGAAAGAAGAAAGGAAAGTGGAGAGAAAAATATTTTTTTTGATCATACGTGGGTTAATGTTAGCGTTAGTCCAAAGGAAGTATACCACGCGGACGAAGTCGCGGACGAAGTCGCGGTTTTTGCACGCGCTGATCTCTGGAACTACTAGGACTTGTTTCTTTTTTTGCAGTTGATAGCCCAATTCTTGAGGAAAGCTTTAATAACGTCACTATATAACCCGTTGAGTTAAGTACCTCTACTCTAGCCCATCTCCTAATTTGAGTAAAAAGCTGAAGCCGGGCGTCACAACTAGTGCTACATATCGATCGGAATACGAGAAAACGGAGAACACCCACACACACAAGGAATCCACTCTCATTTTCTAAACAGCTCAGGCCAGGCGCAATATAGTTGTTATTTATAGGATCGCTTTCAGTAATTGTGGTGTTTGGAATAATAAATTGTGCATTGGTAATATTAATTGATGGTTATAAAATTATTCTTATAAAGTTTGGTGTTGTAACTTTTATTACGTTAGAGCTTATCGTGTTTTTATCTAAAATATAATCATGGATGTTTTGCAGGCTAGTAGACACACGTAAATAAACGTATCGGGTTTGGTCTAAATGTTATAGAAACTGGAAGCTAGCACAGAGAAGTATCTTTTTCTCAAATTCAAGATTTTGAAAGCACAATATTATTATTTAGAATGCACACTGTCGATCTGTAACACAAAAATATGGCGTCCTTTTTAAATGAAATTTTGACATCCTTCTGTGAATGTTTGTTAATTGAATTTTGTAATAGTACTCCAAAAGAAAATGGCTTCAATCCATGTTCATCAAACGTAGTTTTCAACATTGGCTGAGTTTAAAAAAGGGCCCGTACTTTTAGCTGCTGAAATTCCAAACACTGGGCAGTTAACAATCAGAGGTTACAACCTCTAAGATTAACAGTGTGACATGTGAACTTCACCGCATTATTGCTTGTCTAGTCACGCGCGGTGCTTTCTCTAGCAGTTCCCACCCTGTTGGCTGAGCAGTCAGTACATCTGTCACTATGTTGACAAAGGATCACAATAGTATTGTCATTTCTTTTACAATGTTCTTGTAATGACCTCCTTGTTTAAAGTGTTCGTGATCATCGCTGGGTTTTGTTTTCGTGTGTTATGCAAGAACCATGAGATGTTCACGTAGGTTGTTATTGCCATTGATGTTACAGTTCCATTTATTGTCATCATCCACAGTTTGAATTTATCCATCCTGATACCGGGGTTGCAGGTTGTTCGCAAGAGATACTGCGGCCCCGGAACATAAATGGCAAAAGAAGGAATTTGGTGGTGGGTTTTAGTCACCAAAAGTTTGACACTCCCCCCGCTCCGCCCAGAGCGTGGGAAGTTATTTGATGATTTGCCATCCGCAAAAAAAAACCCTGCTGGGCCTCTTCCTTAAATATTACATTTATTAATTTAGTGTAAAGCTTTGTTTGTTTACAAGTAAATATTAAAAATTTCGCTTCTTTCACTTGTTTTAAAAACTGATACGCTTTATATTATTGCGGTTGAAAATATTATCATTCCGAGAAAGGAGTTCGTTAAGCTAATCGGGGGAAACAGGTTTTTTGTACCAAAATGTATCGATGATATATGCAGGTGTTTTTTTAGTTTTTAAGCCCGCATTCTTTCTTATTAAAAAT
This sequence comes from Ochropleura leucogaster, assembly GCA_958449745.1. Lineage (NCBI taxonomy): Eukaryota > Metazoa > Arthropoda > Insecta > Lepidoptera > Noctuidae > Ochropleura > Ochropleura leucogaster. Next base: position 13,117,129 of record OY288206.1, on the reverse strand, counting down.
AATAACAACATCGAGGGACAAGGGCAACATGCAATGATGATGATGATAAATAAAAGTCAAATGAATAAAGAGAATCAAGTTTTTAAATTGTGTTTTTTCGACGTCATTATAATCATAATATTGACCCAACTATAAAAGATGTGGTCGCTTCTAATTTGAAAGCGTGACACACTTCAATTATCTACTCAAAATAAATATTATCAGAGGACTCTAAACTGTTATCTCTGCGATATAAAAGTGAGGACGAGTAGATTTGTAGAGAACAGTGAGTTACGAAACAGTAGTAATGGAGGCTCCACGGTGCCCGCCGTGCTTAGCCCTTTGCCCCTCGCCATGAAACGCGTTTATCCTACAATCTCTAAAGCAAAGCACTCACCATTATCTTTAGCTTTCTTTGGCATTTAGAACGAACTTGGATAGTTCGAGGTCCCCGCTATCACTTATGTTTTCTTTCATCTTCAGTTTATATTTGTGTTCATTATTTCTAAATTATTCGCTTTTAGTGAACTTTAGCATTTTAGTTTGTTATTTGTTTTTTTTTGTTTTTTTCAATACTTTATTGCACGATAAACATAACTGTAGCCCTACTATGACCTCTTAAAGCAATTCTTATTCCGCTGAGGGAAAGAGACAGAGCTATACAGGGTGTCTAGCACCATCTCTTTCACTCAGTGGAATAAGAATTGCTATAAGATGTCATAGTAGCCCTTCTGTTTTATAGAAATTGCTAATTCCATGGTTACAAGGGTCTTGATATCTCCCAGACATCCTTTTGGTGGATTGTAGGAATATTGAAATATAACGGTCTCAAATTTATGTGTGTCATGAAAAAATTTATAATGTCTCATCTTGAAAATGAATTAAATCTTGTTTCTGAAAGAAAGTAAGTACTTTGAGTATTTTCAAAAGAAACATTTTATCAATAAACTTCTTCCCCGATTATCAAAACAACTCATTTAATTTTTGCAATAGTTTCAGGATTACCATCAGCTTTTTTTTTATTCATTAGTAATCAAATATTTATGAGCTTACAAAGTATCTTGACTACCCGATGACGTTGCAACCATTATATGCAAATGCTGAACCGTTTGGGCAGGTCCTAACGTTTCAATTGTCAGTGGAACAATACAAACCACTTTTACTTTCCACCTGACATGTATATTAAGCATAAATATATATTGATTAATGTGGATAGTGATGTTTTGTGATTTATAATTGATAGTTTTGTTGTTTCCCGGAGAAAGTAACTTATTGTTTATTGTACATACAACATTATTTTATCTTTCTACTGTAATGTTTTGTTTATATTTTGCTGCTTATTAAGGAATTGTCAAAAAGGCATCGTAATTCTACGAGATACAACTTTTTCTTTCGAATACACGAAAATGATGCACCAACATGCTTGCATAGGTGAGAGTAAGGTCAAAAGCAAGCCAATCATATTTATAATAAAAAACAAAGTTCTCTGAGAAAGTACAAAGTCATCTCTCAAAGAAGACGATATACTAAATTGAGACGTAGATCACGATTGTCATCTAAGAAATCGAGTCACGATCAGGTTGACCGGCTCTTCAGCTTTCAATGAGCCTTTTGTCGCTCCCACTTTGTGTACATAAAAGTTTGGTGTCGGGCTATCAAACGGCGTTGATTGAAATGTTAACCGAATAACGGATAGGTAAGACATCTTGGTCATTTTATAGATTAAAAAGTTGTAGAAGTTTTTTAAGCAATAACATTATTTTTTGCTATGTACGCGAAAAAATATTAAGGATACGAGATACGACAATAAGAATAGAGGATTAAAGAAACTGTAAATAGAGTTGTGAAATGGAAGATATTTTGCGCGCAACTCAAATAAAAATAACGATAGGACGACGATGCCATACTGCCCTATAATAATAATCATCGTCGAGAAACAACAAAGGAATCGTTCATGCAACTATTGATACAATAAAAGAGTATTCTATAATGACTTTTCGACTATTACAGGAAGAGAAACCATACACATTGTTTAAATTTCATTCTAAAAATAAATTTTAAATTTATTTTAAAATACTGCAGCGAATAAAGTTGCTGATCCAATTATACAATTGAGTAGTGATCAAAGAATTTTAAACTAAACCCGATTCACCTACTTTAGTTTATTTTCACTTTCGTTTGTTTTCGTCTGTGAGAAATAGCATCACCGTTTTATGTCATAGCCAGAGGAAGAAAGCATTGTTGCGTTTTTGACCGGCAATTAAGTAAAAGTTCTCTTACAAGAGCGTGCGAACTGTCAGTTCGGAATTCTTCTATGATGAATGACCTGTTAATATTAACAAAGGATTTACTATTATTTGTGCTTCATCTTTATATTTTTTGGTTGGTATTGTTAGGGATGGCATTTTTTCTGCGCATCTTCCATGATTAGCTAACTGTTCTACCTATTCATATAACAGTTCACTATTTTTACCATTGTACAGAGCTCTTTTAATAATAAACTCTATAACGTAACTTCTCTTGCTCTGCGAAGCCAGCGATCCGAAACGATTTAGCCCCAGAGAATTATATTACTAGAACTCTAAGGGATCCAAAGAACGAATTATCTTATGTGTAGTACAGTTGTGCTTCATGCAACAGTAAAAATATACATGTTAATACCAGCGATCCAAACTTCTAGACATATTATAGGTTATAGATAACTGGAAAACTCCATCAACATTCAGTAGAATTTGTACATTCAATAATTTTGTTATTTTATTTTAATGTCTATTGTAAGCTCTAGTTTTAGAGTTATTTATATCTGTAGAAGAGAGCAGACTGTCATATATTAAATGTTTCTTAGGTCATTCATTCATGTCACGTCTAGCACGCTAGGTGTTGTTTCACTTTTTATGCATTCATTACAATTTCTATTCACAAACATGTGTGATTTATATTAGACTGGTAATTTTAATTATGCATGAACGCTAAGTTATTCATGCGGCAGTGACCTACTGACTGAGATGAATTGAAAAATAAATAATAATAATACTACCAGTTTTAGTAAAATCTCCTCAGCACTATCAACAATTTATTGGCAGGAAATGCGGGAGAATGAGGTAAATGTGTTGAGGATAGTTTTGGGTATGGCTATATGAATACGAAAAGATCAAATAAGGTAATAGATAGGTATGGAAAATGAATACATGCTTGACCCAAAATAAATTGGGATAAGGATGGGGGACTTTTTAAATGATAAAATAACCGTGTAGGTACTTATGTAGTTTATCTCCATCGGTAAGCCCGCGTCTGAAATCCCTGAACGATTTTACTTCTCTACACGTATTTATTCAAATGATGATGACACAAGCATGTGGGCAGCATACTTGTGTAGCGAAGTTTCGAAAATCGAACGCAATACGAGTTTCGAATTGATCATTGCTGCTTTGGTTACAATTGGTGCCAAAACATGCGTTTGCGCGTGATTGCACTTCAAGAGCACTTGGGCGCACCCAGAATTTACTAAAGCAATAAAAGTAATACATTTTAGGCTTATGTAACAGTGATGTATGATGCTGCAAATTATTCAAGTTACACAAGTGATTGCAAACGCATGGAGGGTCACTTGGTTACTAACTTGTGACTTGTATAACTTAAAGACAACAGTAAAAGCAATTGCAATATTCATAAATATTCTCACGACAGTGACCTCTGATTACAGCATTATGGTAAACAGATGCATGAATGTCGTATTAATAGGAGCATTTCTCATAACAATAACTGCGAGAACAAGAGGCCTAGATAAGCTCTTTTTGTAGTTGTAGGTATAATTGTATGTATAGGAAATCAAAGTCGTCGACTGTATATTTACTTGCTTGAATAATTACCTACTTCTACGTTTATTTTTCACAATTTACACTGTAATAGGTTTCTATAAGAAAACATCTAGATCATAATTCAATTCAAAACGTGGCGTCTTCCGATCGCGACCATTGACGGTATATTATGAGAAAAGAGAAAAGTGCGAAGAATGGCAACTCGTGGGAAGCGTCTACAATGGCCTCCTATATGTCACGACGAGTGTTTCACTATATTTTCTAATTGTTAAATTAAATATACGTAGAAGTCAGTGCTTAATATCTTAAGTAGGATCCTCTATCCCTCATTAAAATTGTCCTTATCTTTTTTTTCAGATATTTCCGGTGTTGCTAATAGTTGTGGTCACAAGAAGTAGATGCGACCACACAAACGGATTCAACACACACGGCGGAATCAGCGCATCACACTTCGGGACGTTGCTCAAACCCCCGCCGCCCCCGCCGCTATCTCCCGTGCCCGTGCCTTTCCACAAAGGCCCAGAGAGAAACCAGCGACACAATACAGATGTCGGATACCAATACCAATCACCACCACCCCCACCGCTAGTATCTAATGATTTCAAATTCCCAGCTCCTTTCTACAAACAATATAATTTTAACTTCGTCCCACCTCCCCAACCGTTTTCTACTACTCCATCACCGAGCTTATTCCAAAAAGTTTCAGGATGGCTTTTCCCATCTCAACAAACTAGTTATGCAGGGTCATCAGTATTTAATAATGTAGGACCAATAAAAAAGGATTGCAATCCTTGTAATTTAGTGCCATGGTTACCAGTAATTAGATACAATTTAGGAGGCAAAAATGTTTATCACAATTCATTACCAACGTACGGGCCACCCAGTCCTACAGCTTATGCTAATATGTTGAAGTTACAGCCGCAAGCTTTCAATTCACAAAACCAAGATAAAAGACCGCCACAATTATCGCCGGGAGTACCTCACACAAACTACGGTGTACCAAATCTTTCCTACAATACCGGTGCAGTTAGAATCGTCAGCTCAACTTATGGCCCACCAAGTGCAACACATACTTTAGACGTTGTGTCATCGAACCCTCCCAGTTCTACGTACTCTCAGCCAAGTTCATCTTACGGCTTACCGAGTTCTTCGTTTAGCTTACCCAGTAATTCATTAGATTCTCAATTTTTATCTACTCCATCTCAAGGAATTCCAAACAATTTCTACAATGTAGCTAGTTCAACTTTACAACCACCTTCTTCGTCATATGGGACTCCCTCCCCAACGTATGGAGTTCCTTCTTCTTCCTATGGCACTCCCTCGTCGTCTTATGGGTCTCCGTCGTCATCGTATGGAACTCCTTCTTCATCGTATGGTACTCCTTCTCCATTGTATGGAACTCCATCTCCATCATACGGGACTCCTTCCCCAGGTTACGAAACTCCACGTCCAGTTATCACAAACTTCCAACCAGTCACTCCACAGTATGAACCTGGCACTCTTAATAAAGAACTACCTCCACAAAATGACGTGGAGTTATTGGAAAATATAACACCTGAGGGAGAATTACAGTTGCCAAAAGTTTCACATCCAACCACGTTTAAAAATTCATACGGTGAACCTATAACAAATACACATCTATTTGATATATCGTACCCTGGGTCAGCTACAGCAGCTGAATCAATCAAAACAGAAGTATTACCACATGATAATACGAAATTATCAAAACCAAATACATCATTCGCCCTAGCAAATCCAGCACCATTCACACTAAATAGGGGCAGAAATATTCATACGCTACAGCCTGTTGCACTTCCTAATCTTAGTGTCTCACCGTTGCCACCTATATTTAATGCCCGACCTTTTCGACCTTTGCCACCACATTCTTCCAAAAATGTGTTGCAAGGTATCAATCAGATGCAACAATCTAGTAATAATGTCCATGTAGAACAAAGTATACCTCTAGCGGAATTCACACATTCTGTAGACTATCCTGCTACTATTATACAATCGCCAATTATTGAAATAGATCCACCATCTAACTTTAATCAATCAAAAGCATATAGGAACATACCTAATAGTTACGTAGTAGATGAAATTAGAGATATATCGTCGCAAGCTTCAGAAGATCATATTTCAGCAACCAAATCGATTGACGCTAGTTTTGAAAGCACAGGGGGTGATGTCGGTAATGAACTGTATGACAACAGTGTACCTGCAGATTTAAAACCTGTTTCTCGAGTTCCTTCTAACCATAAATTCAATTTTGCGGATTTAAGAGGAGTGAATGATGACGATGTTGATAAATACCGCACAGACAGTAATTTACAAAACATCGATTCACCTCTTTTGTACTTGAAACCAAGTGCACCACATAAAAACCATGGAAACTTTATATTTGCTATTTCATCGCCCGTACCAGAAAATGAATATGAAATCTATGATGATTTTCCAACAACAGCGGCACCACAGCCCCCTACTATTACCACTAGTTGGGATGAGAGTAGAACTGAATATAAAGAAGAGTCAAATGTACAAAAAAATACGTACACACCTAAGATCGTCCAAATTATAGTACCTTATACTACAGGAAAGAAGGAAGCAGATACGAACGAAGACTATGTGCAAATATCAGAAGATTGGCCCTCTACGCCAAAAGATGAATATCAAGCTCGAAAAGTCCCATCTGACACAGAAAATTCGTATGTTAGTCCTATAACAGAAAGTTATAATACTGCAACAACAACGACTGAAGATACACAAGTGATGGAAAACTACGACTCAGACAGGTCGAAAGATTTCTACGATGTGAAGGAACCACCTTTCGATATAATAAAACTCCAGCATACTATAGATGACTGGACGGAACAGGAATATTCTAAACAATACAGGACTCCCCAAAAGACCCGAAGCAGTGAAAAGCATGCAAAGCAGATTCCCGACGACTATTTCACGACTACCATGCCAACCAATTACGTTACAACAACAAGCAATTATAATTACGAATTCTATGATCATGAAGGTTCAAGTAGTGTTCATAACATAGTCACTGATGAAAGCAATAACACTAATAGTAAACCACGAAAAGAATATAATGTCATAGAGAGAACGAAAAATAGGTACAACACTGGAAAAAATGAAGAACTTGATGAAGTTCAAAAACTTCATATTTACACAGCTGCGTCTTCTTTTCGTACCACTAGTACATCCACAACAACCACTACTACTCCAGCACCATGGGGTAAAATACAAACATCTATATCACCTTTGACAAAAGAAAAAGTTTATGTGGTGACTTCGAAACCTTGGAGGGACATTCGAAATGTGTCGTCAGAATGGTATGAAGTAGCACCCTTCGAGTCTAAGAAAACGGGTGCAGACAGCGAGTTCTCTGCATCTAATAATCTTCCTTTTAAGTCTCCAAGATTTATGAATCGACCATCATTTGGTTTTACTTCAGGAGGAAAGATTGAGTCTGATTCATCGTATGGATTTTCTAAGAGCTGGTACCAAAGCAGTGAGTATAAATAATTGTCACTGAAATGTTAGTTATACTGTATTATTGTTTTTCAGATTACATTTAAATGGATGTTTTACTTTCAGTAAACGAGCTGGAGAATCAAAAGGAGAACAAGCGTACGTCCTTGCCAGAAGCTAGCCAACAGACCATTACCACTAACTTGGACGAGGTTTAACTCTTAATTTTTTACTAACTTTCAGTTTCCTTTAAAGTTCACGGCAGGAATCACTAATGTCTTACTTTGTATTGAGCCTCTTATGAGTGACACTCTGTGTAACTGTCACGTGTGTAATCTGTATGTACACACACAGATTAAAAAAAAACAATCCTGCTCTGACTATGTCAATCCGGCTATGACAATAAATGTAATAAGCACAATGTGGTTACCTATACTAAAATTAAATTTAAGGACTTAAATCACGTGTATATAAACGCGCAAGTAATTTCTGAAACTTCCATAAATAAAATATCTAATCCAAATTCTATTAAAAAATTACTCATACAAAAAACCATGACAACAGACTAAGAAAAATAGAAATGCCTGAATATGACTTAACACATTTTGTTTTCTATTTCAGGACAACACAGCAACGACTGCAGACCCACATAATGTCTGAAAAGTGTAATAAAAGGCAAATTATGTTTGAAACTAAAAGTGAAACAAGTGACAGTGACAATAAAAATATAGAGCAACTATAAAATTTTAGATAAGTGAGTGAAACTGAACAAATTAAGAAGAACGCAAGCAAGTGTTCTTTTTATTTTGATCTTACATTTAAATGTAAATGTACATGGACTCTAGAAATAGGTAAAGTTAACCAAAGTGGGACTTCATTAAATATCATTTCATTAATTTTAAATGTAATAATTAAATATCCTCTTTATTATTTTAGCTTTAACTTAAGTAATATGTTTTCAAGTATTATGTGTATTATCTATAATTGTAATTAAACTGAGTATTAGAAGTAATCGATTCTGTAAATATTGATTGAAATGTAAATAAATGAATGAATTGTGAATTTGTGACTAAATTATTTAATCTCCTAAATAAAACACATGTAAACTTTGATCGAGATAAAATATACTTAAACTATTAAAAGAAGGTACTAAGTTACAGCTTCAGGTTCAGGTTTTGTTCTGTTTTTTAATCTGAAGTATAGAAACTCAGCACTCCAAGAAATAATTGTTATAAGTGTGACGAAGTTTAACACGATGATCGGCATTATGTATGAACCAGACGCTTCCCGCACTCGGGCTGAAATGAAAAAGATAAAAACGTTATAAACAACTAATAAGGTATTTTATCTCCCCGGAAAGAAGGACAAACAGTGTGATTTATCTATACACAATTTTTATCTTACGCAAATTGTGAAAGTTTTTTTGAGGATAACACAAGCGAACTGATGCTTGATATCAAATGATTGTACTCATTTAAACATTTAAATAACAAAGATAACTAGACCTTTTTGTGTGTACAGTACAGTAGGTACTTATGTTAGAAAAAAGAGGTTCTCTATAATTCTATCTACAGAAACGTAATAAATTAGGTCCTGGCACCAGACTTCCTTTGACATGAATTAGAAGTCAAACATAGGTCAAAGATCACAGCAACAAACTGATAGCGGCAGGATAGTAACTAGTACTTGGTCCCAACTTAATGGAGGAAAATATACTGTACACTATGAATTTTGTCCACGAAGGGTTAGGCAGATGTGCGTCTTACTAGCTCCACCAACGTTTAGCCAGGTATGTTATAGTAAAGAGGCCGCCAAACTATTGTTAACTGCTAAATAGATATCCATTATGATAGAAAAATACAACAATCCTTAGCCTGGTTTAGGTTTTAAACCAGAGGCTCAAGAACGAGTACGCGTTGTAAAGGAAACGTAAATATACCGTCAATTTTAAAATTTTAAATTCCGGTTTCACTTGTAATATTTTTATAATTTTAAGAATCTTAGATCTATACTGAATATACTTCTTGCCAATAATTAAACTAAAATGCTACAGGATCCGGGGTTGCGGGTTGTTCGAAAGAGATACCGCGGCCCCGGCATAGAAGGAACATGTTTGGGTTTTAGTCAGTGAATGTCTGGCACTTCCCCCCGCTCCGCCCAGAGCGGGGGAAGTTATTTGAGGATTTCCTGCCCCAAAAAAAAATGCTACAGGATAATTGTGTTTTCGATTTAAAAATCGACATCCACACTCAGCAGAAGGCTTACGACTACAAGACCAATAATAAAACGAGACGATAGACGATAGTAGATGATGTAGATAATTTATGCTTAATCAGATTAATTACATGATTTGATGACCATATAAGACATATTCTTTCGCTTGAGTTTTGTGTTCCAAGTTTGAACGAATTTAATCAGCCGCAAAACATTTGTTTCACGCGGGAGTAAGAGTCATGACCCGTAGTTATTACTATGTTTTGCTACCTATAAATAAATGTGAATCATAAACATCGTTCTTTGCAACTTTTGCGAATTAATCCTTAAACAATGAATAATTCTTCACATAGGTACTTTAGCAAAAAGTCCCCAAGTCAGATACCAACGAATAGATCAATAGAAAAACAATCAAAAATATCTAATCAGTCAAGAGCTATACAAGAGTACTTACTCAATAAGGATCCGATAGTAAAAATGGTGATGCCGCTGAAGAACATTTGTATCCCGGAAGCGAAGGCCAGTCTGTGGATGGGTACGTAGTTGGGGATCACGATGTTCACGTACACTGTTCTCATCGCTTTTGTGATACCCAGAGCTAGGGATACGAACAACATGCCCATGAAGGATGTCGTGAACAGCATCACTGAAAAAGTTTAAGTTGACATTAAGCCTCTTTTTAAATGTTTGGCATCACGAGCTAATAATGATTATTTATCAAAGTCCAACAATGAATTTAAAATATTCTTTATGATGTAGAAGAGTGTAACCCAGTTTTGCTAAGTTACCTGACTTTGATGGTCAGGCATTCCAGCGAGGTGAAAAGTTAGCTTATTTGGGTTGTAGTTCTGACAATCTCAAAATTAAAAAAAATTGCTTAAGTTACATTCTCACAAATATAATTTTATTATCAACAAGTTGTCGTCGAGTGCAAACTAAAAAGTACCCGAGGTTTGAATAGGGAAAATAAAGAGTATCATGAAGTACTCGAACGCCTTAAAAGTAGGTATTCCTTGTTATTGATAATGCATAAACTAACAAACTGTCAAAATAACCAACTTTTGTTTTCGAACTTTGTTTGTGTTAGTCTATAAATCTAAAATACACAAATGTTCACCAATCATCAATGATATTTAAATACTATCTGCATAAAAAGAGTTTATCAACCTATAAATAAATGACATTGATGAACACAAAACAGTAAAGAATAAAGAAATGTTTGTATGAGTTTGTGTGCCTTTATCAAGAACTCGGAACAATGATACAGACGGTTATTTACATTAAACATGTGCTGATAACCATTCATAATGTTATTTCTGAAACAGTTCTGAAATTTTACATAATTAAAAGATACTTACTACTTCTGGTGAAGATTATCATAAGTAAACTGACCATATACATGACACGCGGTGACTTATTGCACCATTCTCCAATAAATGGTGACACAAACCGAAACAACGTGTCCGAAAAACCTATGACTGACATCAGTTTTGCTATATCTGCTGTTTCAAACTGCATCATGTCTTTGAGGATGATAGGCAACAACAGTGAAAAGTTTGTTTCCACACAAGCAGCTATTGATAGACCAAATATAATGTTAACGAATATTGGATCACTCAAAAGTGTCAGGTCAAAGAAGTGAATGAAATTATCCATATAACTTTTTTTCTTCTCTTTTTCTTTGACAATTTCCTTTTCTTGAGCTTTTGTGTGTCTGAGATGGTCTCTTTCGTTAAATATATTTATAGAACTACCGAGATTAATTTCTTGAGACTCCCACCACTTGTATCGAGACTCTGACAGTGGTGCCTCTTGCAATTTGTTTCGTACATCAGGGTGTGATACAGCATTTCGGGTTTGCAGATTAGAGTTACTATTAAGAGATCGCATTGATAAACTCATTGTTGGGATTACACCGTTTGTCCCAGATTCATCCAGGCGTGGCGGTAGAGAAGCAATACCTGCAACAATATTAATGACGATCACAGTCTCATGTTTAAACTAAATGATTCTAATGTAATACTTAACAAAAAAAAAATCATACCAACAACTGTAGACGACGAAATTGCATTTCCGTTGATAAGCTCTGTCTCAGGTTCACTATTTAAAGGCATCGCTTCTTCTGATTCGGGAGGATCTCTTAAGTACCATTTCGCGGGTCTAAGTAAACAAGCAGCGACAAGTGAATGGAGACAAATTGCACTCAAAATTAATACCGCGTATCTCCATCCGTAAGTGTACATCAAGAAACTCATCAGTAAGGGCATGTATATAGATCCTAATCCTGTGATAGACATGCCTACGCCAACGGCTCTTCCTCTTTTTTCTTTGAAAAATGAATTTATGGCTAATGTGAACGCTTGCATTATTGCAGCTACACCCATCGCTGAAATAAAAAGTATCTAATATCAGGTTCCATAACGCAATGAAATCTAAACAAATGAATCTTATCAAGCTGATATGAGTACTTACAACATATAATACTGTAAGATAAAATAAATTGCCAGAAGTCAGTTGCTGCTGACATAATCATTAGACCAGCTGATATGAATATGGCGCCCAACACGGCAATCTTTCTGTATCCGAAACTTCTCAGTAGAGGTCCTCCGAAGAACGACAATAGCATTCCAATGCTATGATTTAGTACAATAACGAAGGTAACTTGTGTAGCTGTCAGATCGGTATCGTTCAACACCAAAGCGAAACCAGCGATTAGGGGAAGAACAACCACCTGAAAAAGAGGAACTCGTTAACTATATATATATACCAGGGACAGTCGTAGTGCGATTGTGTTTCTATGCAAGGAATGAAAGAATAATCTGACGAAGCTTTAAAAATATGTAGAACTAGCTTTCGCCCGCGGCTTCGCCCGCGTTAAATTTGGGATACAGTTCCCCTTGCGCCTTATTGATTTGTAATAGCAACGCCAAGTTTTCCCTTTTCTTCCCTCTTTCTCCCTCACATCCCACTTTTTTTTAAATAAAAATTAGCCTATGTCCGTCTCCTGGTTCCCAACTACCTCTGTACCAAAATCCATCACAATCGGTTTAGCCATTAAAGCGTGAAGAGGTAACAAACAAACAAACTGACTTTCGCTTTTATAATATTAAATATATATATAATATATACGGTGAGCAATATGTAGCTCACCGTCCGGCCGTCTATTGACGACAGACCGTGTCGACGGCGCGTTAGTGCTTCACGCGCGCCTCAAAGAGATGTCAGCAAAGCAGAGGGGCCTGCCAGGGCCTCCGCCTGCCGGGGTTGCGGGTTGTTTGCAAGAGATAACTCGGCCCCGGGACGTAAAGGGCAATAGAAGGAACATGGGGTGATGGGGGGTCTTAGTCAGTACAAGTCTAACACTCCCTCCCAAATAACTTCCCCGCTCCCTTCCGCTCCGAGGGGAGTGGGGAATTTATTTGATGATTTACTACCCCAAAAAAAGGACTCAATCAAGATATTAAAAAATAATCATGTTGCTATTTTCCATTTTTATAAACCCAAAAAGATGAAAAATAAATTATAACATATTAGAAGTACTTTAAAGCACTGACCAAAGTGAGCAATGTATGTACAGTGTACCTTGTGTAATTATTGTAATTACTGAGATAAAAAAATATAGTATCTCAACATTTTAAAAGATTACGAATGGTAGTATGATTATATACACATGCAATTTATGCACGCCGCTGAATACGGATAGGCAATATCCGCGAGCTAAGCAATATTGAGCGTCAGATAAGACGATGAATCAGTACGAAATTTATCAGATTTTAATGTACAGAAAAGGTTTAAAGATTCGGCAAATTCATGAATTGTGTTGGCTTAATAATGAATGGTTTTGTGACTGAGTTATCATATTGTAAAATATTATCTTGGTTATTTTTGAGAAACAATTCAACAAAAAGTGTGCGTTATCAAATCTTTTTCCTTGCTCAGTTTTAGTAATTTAAAAAATGTATCAAGTCAATTCTGACACCATTTAACAGGATTTTAAGGACTGGTCAGTGGCGAAGCGTTGCTATACAATGTGGCAAAGCTGCTATTAGTCTCTTGAGCACAATACCAGCTAGTCTATCTTTTTTAATTTAATTCATTGTAGGTTATTTTAGTTTGTTAATTTATTTTTGTCTGAATGTTTAAATACTCAACTCAACATAAATATGTATTTATACAGCGTGCACCAGAAATATGACCACATCTGTTCCAGATGAACATATGTGAGGTGAAGAACACATGGTTTCTCTTTAGACTTTAAAAATACTAAAACGATTTTGATGAAATTTTACACAGTCGTTTTAACTACATATCAGAAAGAGTTCTTTCTTTTGCCTTTTATGAACCGAGTTCGCAGGATCTCTTTCGAACAAACCGCAATTTAAGATAAGTTTTGCAACTTATACTATTATGATATTTAATTGAAAATTTTGTAATTGTTTTAACGAAATATTGATTAAAAAATATTTTCAGAGAAGCTCACGTTTAAAATATTCTTTTATAACTTGGTACATAGTAATTAATACGAGCTAGGTCGGTGTGATCCTAGAATCGACTAAGGACTGTAAAGGCTGTGTGATCCTAGAATCGACTAAGGACTGTAAAGGCTGTGTGTGTACAGCAACACTGTTTTAATTTAGGTTTTTAGCTGTTTATTCATTTTATTACTCATTTTTGTTACTCATATTACTCACTTTTGACATTTTTATATGTATATTACTAGCTCTGCGAGGCGGTTTCACATGCTGCTCATCTCCTAAGTATTGTAGTATGTTTTATTGGCTATAGCAGCGCCCCGCAATTCCACCTAGGCCGGGATCAAAATTTTGGAGATTCTACGCAGAACTTTTATACACAGACTGAGAATATCATGCAATTCTTTAAAATTATAATAGTAGTATAAGTATAATTATAGTAGTTTTATTATAATTAATGCGGCCAAGGAATCGCTTTCTCCCATATAAAGTTTGCCACACTATTACAACTCCTTAGGCGTTGAGTTTTGAAAAAAAACAAATCCTGTTTTTTAAAGCTCCTACGACCCAAAATGAAAAAAAAACAAACCCCCACGCAAAAAAATTGACGTAACACTATACACAACAGCCTCTGAGATTTCGTGAGTCAGTGATTTTTTTTATAATAACGTAATATATTTCAAGTGACTTTATTTCAGTTCTACGACAACTTGGCTACTTGTAGAAAGTGAAGCCCTAATTGTAAGCTAGCCCATGTTTCAAATAATAATGCCCATGTTCCTTAACAGTTTCAAATATAAGTATGAAGGTATTTTAATTATTACGGCCCGTTGATGACCACTGCTTAAATATATTATCATGTTCACCATCACGTGTTCTGGAGTGGAGATTGTGGGAGTAGACCTCTAGAGGACACTGTTTTATAAGAGTAACTGTAGACTGTCACTGTCAGAAGCCATTGTCGGAATTTATGTCTGATTGATTTCATTTCGGGATCTAAGACAGTAAGTAAATTGTTTCTCTGGGGCTTCATTGTCCCGGCGCTTTTCTGGTTGCAGTGATTCAATCAAATCACTGCCAAATAAAAAACTATTCCCAAATAAAAAGTAAGAATTATAATTCTTACTTTTTCTATGCTGATTATGATTAGTCAATTTCATATAAATGGTAAGACCTCCACATATGTCTCGAAAAGAACATTGAGCAGTTGGTTGGTCCCCATTGTCATTCTAGATCTTTATTAGTCGATGTCTGACAGCTAATCTTGACAAGAGTTATCGTGTTTCCAAGTAAACTACTTGTGGAGGTGTTACAGACAATCTATACTTACCAATATGGAAATGCAGGAAGGGAGTAGTATGGCGCTTCTCGTTAACAAATAAGTTTATGCAGATGATGATAAAATAATTTCTGACCAATCCCCGAAGGGTATGGCAAAGGTGTTATTTCGCTAGTTATGTTTAAGTCAGTTCCAAGTAATAGGGGACGAGCCTATTACCATCACTTGGAAGATCTAGACTCTGTGGCTGCTATTAAGAAATTCCAGATGGAAAAACCTAACGACACTGCCCGTCCCGGAAATTAAACCCAGGAAAGATGACAAATTTGATGCCAAGTTAAGACCTATCGTAGAACAACCTTTCCTTAGGACAGCAGGAGAGATAGGAGAACAGAAGAGAGAGAGACAGAGAGTTGCTCTTGGTTCGGTTAAGAAGATACCGCTCCTGGTTGAATTGAAATTTTGTTTCAAGACAATCAGTTACTAAACTGCCAATAACCTAAGTTAAGAGAGTAGGTACACAAATAATAAGACCAAGTGCCTATTTAATTGATAAGGTGATAATAGGCATTGTATTAATGCATAGCATGACTGCGGCCCTAATTTAATGTTGATAAAATAAAACAGTCATAAAATGAACTCTGCAGTGAAATTCAATCACCTTTTATTTGTCGTCAATAAACGTAGGTTTGAAACTAGATGAAACTGTGTTTATAGTAGATATATTAAACAAGCTTCGGCTTTTCCTGCGTAATCGAGATGGATGAAATGTTAACCGATAACAGTTTAGTTTTTCATTAGTGTAATAATTTTGGGAACCCTTATAGGACTCTCACTTTGTTGTCCGTCTGTCTATCTGTCTGCCTGTCTGTCAAGACCCATTATCTCGGGAATGCGCGAAGGTATCGTGTTGAAATTAATACCATATAGTCAAGTCTGTGGTGCTGTAAAAAACCTTCTAATTCTTCGAAGTCAAAAGATACGACAGTTTATGTCACATGATTGTACGGAACCCTCGGTGTCCGAGTCCTACTCGCACTTTCCTGGTTTTGTTTTATAATAATAGTACACACGTAGGCCACGCACATTTTCTGGGTGCAAAATTTCAGTTGTGATATTTTGACAGACAACAAACTTTGTGCTGAAGAGTAAAATTCATCAAAAAAAAAACATGTGTTAAATAAAAAGAACTTCTGAAAACAGTTAGAACTTTGACTTCCAATATCTTCTTATCTAGAAGGTTTCCAGATGTGGTCCAAAACAATTACCACAATGACGGGAAAACCGGCTTTCGGCTATGCTAAAGGTATTCGAACACCCATTAAATAATTAATAATAAAATTGTACTTACATTATTCATAGCATACGCTATGGTCACAACCCACCCGTAGCCCCCGTCCGGGGGGACCTTATTTGTTTCTACATTCGACATTTTCAGTTCAGAATCACTAATCACATTTCTTCAATCAAAACTTTTGTCTAAATATTACATAACTTTCGTAACCAACGTCAAGTCACCAACAATGCACATTTTCGATTGGTTTTTTTCTTTGTTTTTCCTGCAGAGATTATTGACCCTTTGGTTAAATATTTAATTGATTAGCAACAAATACGTGAATGTTCGCGGCTATGTCTACATGTTGTGTTAGTGATAGACAGTGTAGCAGCATAGCAAATATTCGTTATCGGTGACTTTAGTAATGTGTCTCGTTATCGTTAAAATGTTATTACGTGCTCACACTTATTTAGGTCTATCTTAGTATATTATCAGAATCTATTTAGATCTCGCTTGTGTTATTTTGGATTTATTGCAACGATTTTCATTTTTTTACTTTCGGGTTTTCCCCACGCATGGTAAAATGTGACAGTACTTTTTGAATATTTTTCCGAAGTAGGTTTTATATCACGTAGTCATGGGCTAAACCTTTGCCTAACTCTTTGGGGATTGGAGAAGTGATTCGATGTTATTTTCCAACACACTTAAGTTTATAAAACACCTTTTATTCATTTCAGTAAGAGATGAATACCTACCCAATACTGAAAATAATTTTAGCTTTGATAATAATACGTGTCTTTGGTTTTCCCTATAATTATATACTATAATTGGTTCAAATACGTTATTAAATGCTTATTTAAATAGACGCATTGCGCTGATACAAGAGTTATTGGGGACACAATCCCAAACTGTAAATTTAAGTAGTTTGGAACATCATAGGTCATAATTAGCATTCGAATTGATGGATGGAGCATGATTAAACAGCTGTTATTGTATCCTCGTTAACCTAATCTTTGATTAAGTGGTCACGCATGGTGTTAATTTTTTTATCTTCCATAATCTATCGATAAATTATTAATAAGCAAAACTTTTTACCTGGATAATCGTTTCAATGATAACATCATTTTTATAACCAAAAAAAATTTTTTTTTCGAACCCTTTAATTTATTTTTCAGGTTTTATTAACTTCGTTTCTACATATTATATGAATAGGTGCATAAGTGTATTTATCTCGTTTAATTTCAGCGTAATGTTGAAATAGTTTAATCATTAAATCCTTTAAGTATTACTAATAACTAATTCATATGATTGTAGTTGATATGACCTCATTTGACAATCTTGCACATTAAGTAGGTAGATACAAGATTGTTGGGGAAAATCATCGATAAAAGGAATTCTCTTGTAGTTACTGAAGAAGTTGCTTGTAGTATTCGTAGGTCAGAACAAAAATTGGGACTACCTACCTACTGTATAACATTTACGTTTTCGATTTTTAAAAATAAACGTTGCCTATTTGCTGTTAGGAAACTGACTCTTAGATAAATATTGCTAATTGTGAATAACAGGCGCTTTGTACAAAAGTGTTTTTATAATAGAGTTTACTTCAAAAAATCACATAGCAATTCGACTTATGACTGATTATTGCTAATGTAACAAACTGCCAATAATACACTAACTATACCACAAACAAAACATGTGTTGATGTGTAACAAAAATGTAGGTCATTTCTAATTTATGCTGATATAGATAAGCAGGTACATCACTATTTCCATTTATTAAACAAACTATCGTCGTTATAACATTAGACACATAAAAACAGACACAACACTCAATTACGTTAAATCAACAAACAAAACGTTCGCACTTGTCATTTATTTTTAAATGCATGATACTTGCAAAGGGCACACTCGTCAAAATGATGCGTCCGCGCACTGACGAATTCCGTTTGACCTGTTAACGCTGCCATTGCTCGTACGGATGACATGGGTTAATCAAATTCGGCTATTAACCAATGATGCATCATTGGTCCATAGTAGTCACACAAAGGTTATTTCCTTCATCTCGCTTATAAGTCTTAATGTTGGGTGTTTGGCTCAATCAGAAATCTTTAACTGCAGAGTGTTTTAAGAAGACCATTTCTCGGACATTGCTTTTTTACTTGAAAAACTGAGGGCCCAAATCATTTGAATGCAATAATTGTTATTCTCACTTAACTAACATGTCTAGTTTTTGATAAAGTCATTATTGAAAATCGACAATTCTTGTACCGGATATTTAGAAAAACAAATATTTCTTTAAAACTAAGTCCGTCAAATACACCATCAAGTGTATTTGAAAAAACGTACACCATGTTTTTTGCTTGTTGCGTTTTGTAAATACCTCATGAACTCCCTAAAAACTCTGTTATTCTGGGGTTGCGAGTTTTTCGAAAGAAAAACCGCTGCCCCAGAGCATAAAGGGCATAAGAAGGAACATGGCTGGGTTTAAGTCAGTAAAAGCCTGACATTCCCCCCGGCTCCAACCAGAGCTGGCTAAATTATTTGATAATTTGCCAACAACAAAAAAATCTCTGTTATGGTTTCTGTGTTTCTTAAAGTATTTTAATTTCTTACTCTTCTTTGGCTTCCTTGAGGGAATAACTCCTCTCGAATAAATGAGGATGAGACAGTCATCATTTTTTTACTGCTTATACTAATTTCAGCAATCTTCTTCTTCTGAAGAAGAGTCCGAATACCCTAGAACAGGCTGAAACAATAATATATTTTTGTTTCACTGAACTTGATCCTCTAGGCTCCAACAGTAGTTATAAATTACAACGACAGATAAAAATGTTGTACCGTTTCTCAAATGAAACGACGAGACGGCACGGTTGGCGCAGTGGCTGAGCGATTCACTGCTGCGCTGCGTGTTGCGGGTTCGATTCTCGTACAGAACACATATTTGTATGAACTACATGTAGTTGTTTCGGGTCTGTTTGTTTGTGTATGTGAGTTTATGTTTGTAAACGCACCCACGATACGGGAGAAATTCCTAGTGTGGGACAAGGTTTTATTAAAAAAAAACGCACTATGTGAGACAGAATCTTGAGAGTCACTCCTTCCCCGTCCTCTAAAGAAATAAAAATGGTTGATAATGAATTTTGAAACTTACTACTTATAATATTTCTGGTTGGTATTTTCCAGGAGCTCAACAAGTGATTTAAAACTTAAACTATCCGATTCCGGGATCTCTAGAAACATCAACCCAAATGAACTCCGGCTAAAACTAGAAAGATAACCTCTTGTAACCCCGGATAGCTCAGCTGATCACTTCTAGAACGCATGACCACTACTCACTATGTGAGATTTTTTATCATTTCGGGGTTCTGGTACCACCTATACCTCTTATCGTACATCTGCTTTACATCTGGCACGCGTAACATGTGAGTAAACAAACAATTAAAAATCATTCAAATGTCACGAGGATGTTATTGGGTCAAGAATATGTCCAATGAAATCGATAATATTAATTTAACGACGTTATTTATTAAAATTATGTACCTACATAAAATTTATGTCTACGTTTTGATAGTTTAGCTTTAGTTCAGCCAACCTAGAAGAGATTAACAATGTTATTTCAATCATCATTTACATGATTTACATTATTATTCACAGCCATCCCTGGATTCCGCAAACTGAGCTAAAATTCCGGATGAAAAGAGAGAATTCCAGAAAATTCTGGACACATGGCAACCCTGATGTCTATCGTTTCTTGCATCCACGTTTATGTAAGAAAAATGATAGTTAGCTACAATTGGGCATTTCAATAAAACGCAAAGAAAAAATAATATCATTATAATAAAATAAAATAGTATAAAATAAACTAAAATTAATTAAGCTTTAACAACTTCTTGTTCTTCGATTTTCTGTCGTCTTGCTGTAATGAATTTTTCAAGTCCCCAGGACAGGGCGGTCAACCAAGTGAAAATGTTCAGGCAATGCAGCGTCACTGCTGTTGAAGCATTATCTTTGATCCAACCTTAAAAAAATAAATCCTGTCTTTAATTCTTGAAATAAAGGACCAGAGACAACCGAGACCACGACAACGATGATTGGACTAAGATAAATCGATCCTATTGTAATTCGTTGCAGATATTTGAAACAGAAATAGTAAATGGAATCATAATTGGTAACCAAAGTAGCAAAAACAAGATTTTTCTTACCAACAACAGGTCCCAGAGAAAGGTAAACCATTCCAGCTGTTAGCAGTTGTATTCCTGTTGCTCCTGGCAGCTTATGCAGCGGGACATGGGTAGGTATGACCAGAGCCATAAATACGGTTCGCAGTCCCTTCCCGAAGCCAATCATAACAGCCACCAAAAGGACCACATAATATTTTTGACAGTACGCCAAAACTGAAAGAAGATTGAGAAAATTAGGACACGGGGTTTTGACATGGCGAAAATAATTTCTATCGGCCATTTTTTTTCTTTCTTTACAATATACAATTCCTTGTTTGAATTGCAAATCTTTTGTACGCACGTGATTAATTAATCAACAAAATAAAACAACAAAAAGAGTATATTACCTACTCTTCCCATAGCCATCGTCATCACTCCAAAAAGAAAGAATGAGTTATTGTCCCAACCAATTCTACCAGCGACGAATGGTATGCAGAACCTTACACAAATGTCAACTCCAGCCAGAAGTGACATG
The DNA here is from genome assembly GCA_958449745.1 of Ochropleura leucogaster. Taxonomy (NCBI): domain Eukaryota; kingdom Metazoa; phylum Arthropoda; class Insecta; order Lepidoptera; family Noctuidae; genus Ochropleura; species Ochropleura leucogaster. The sequence continues at coordinate 13,095,920 of OY288206.1, read as the reverse complement.
AACAGGGCTACTTCAGGTTTACTCTTCCCATAGTCACCAAGAATAAATGGAGTCAAAATCGAAAAATTTAGCTCATTGAAATTAGCTAGAGTTATGCCCAACATTAAATTAATGAAAGTATAATCCTTTAATAAATCTAAATCAAAGAACAAATAAACTTTTTGACAAAAAGTAAGTTGTTCTTCTTCATCTTCCTCCTCTTCGATCTCATTTTTTTTCTTTTCTTCAAATACGTCATCGTCATCATTATCATTTTCCTCCATCTGTGTCAATAATAGTTTCACTTTATCAGTTTTGTCTTCGCTTTCTTTCAAATATTGTTCCAATTTCAACGACGCTTGTTTTAATACTTCACTTTCATAATTAAAGTTATTTGATTTCCTTCTGTGTCGTGTACGAAATGACTGATTGCTGTGATTATCTTTCAGATATTTCTTTTCATCGGGTTCCTCATAATCTATTTTGATTTTCAGTGAGACATTACTGTGATTGTCTTTATTATATTTTTCACCATATTGGCCATCCATTTTAAAAGATTTAATGCTTTTGCTTCCAACAAAATGTTTGTCTGCTCTATCAGCTATATCTTTAGCATCAGCTGGATCGATTTTTTCTACAACTGCCTTTTCGTCGGCTTTCAAATCTTGAGGAGCCTTAAGCGTAGGACAGTCTTCTATTTCTGACTCGGGAATCTGTGTCTCTAACGTGATGGAAGTTTTTCGCTTCGGTTTGTAAGTGTCACGCTCTTGAGCCAAAGCACCTAAGTTAGCTGCAGAGTTTTTCTTCGATTCATTTAAGTACAATGTTGACGATTTGCGAGAACGATCACGATCACGATCTTGAGGCACAGTTAATAGATTTGCTGATGAGTTTTTCTTTGACTCATTTAAGTACAATGTAGACGATTTACGAGAACGATCACGTTCTTGAGCCAAAGCTCCCAGGTTGGCTGAAGAGTTTTTCTTGGAATCATTTAAGTACAACGTCGAAGATTTACGAGAACGACTTTCAACTAAATTTGTCATTGATGGCTTTTTTGAATTCAATCGGGAATTCATTTGGGAATTTTTATTCGACCCTTCTCTTGAAGATAGCCTACTTTTCGACTGCCTAGATTTACTGAAGTAACCGTCGTTGGCGCGTAACATCATCGGTATACCTGGGTCTGTAATTTCATATCCAGGATTCACTGGGTCATCTTCATTGTAAAGATATTGACTTGAAAAAGCACTTAAATTTTTAAACTTAGAAACCTGGCTAAAATATCCGCTCTCTGGTTTCTTATTTTCAATCTTTTCATCTTTGGTGTCTGCTTTTAACAGTTTTTCATGATCTTCATCTTTTTCATTTGGCTTTTTAGCGTGCCATTCTACTGGTTGCAGTAAAAGAGCACCAGCTAAAGCGTGCAAGGAAATCCCACTTATGATAAGAATGGCTCCCGTTTCTCCAAAGGCGGCAAAGAGGGCAGTAATGATATGTGGCCACAGAATGGGCCCTAGGCCAGTTGTCGTCCATGATAGTCCCGTTGCCAGTCTTCTTCTATTTTTCCAATAAGTATTTAAGGCGAGGGCATTTGCTGAACTGCTTATACCATAGGCAGCACCTGTTAATATGCAAAAGAAGAATAAATAATCAGGTTAAACAATTAAATTTAAATGAGTTATTTTGAAATATCTTACCGTATAAGATTGAGAATGATACAAGATAGGTGAGGAAGTTATATGAAAACGTGGTCAAAATCAGGGATATGAAGACTAATATTGCTCCAGTTATAGACACCTGTCTGTAGGTGAATGTTTTGAATAAAGGACCATTTGCAAGACCTGAAACAAAAGAGGACAAAATTCGTAGATAAGTTAAACTTGACATTAATATTTCAAAACGTTTGCATGAACGTGCAAGAAAAGTACGAAAACTAAATGTTCCGATAGTGACGCGAGTAAAAACATTTTGGTTGTGTTTATCTATTTTGGTTTCTCTTTGTTCGATAGATTTACGTAAATGCAATGTTTAATGTATTTACTGCGAAATGACAAGTACACAATGATAACTTTAGATAACTTTTAAATCCTCACATAAGGTAAATAAACAAATTGTATAAACAGTAGCATTTACAGTGTATTTATCAGCAATGATGTAGGTATAAATAGTAAAAATGACAGCTAATTACGAAGGGGCCGGTATGGTATCAGAGAGTTACCATGCAAGGCGCGTCACGCACCGACGCAAGAGGTCAGAGCAGAGTTCATGTTGATTATAGTGGTCGTCTCTGAGCTGCTGATGCCGAGGCGGGTGAACTTGTCCCGGAACAGGAGTCCGAACTGTTGCAGTATCGGCAATGCTGACAGCTGAAAACATTATTATACAAAATTGATTTACTTCGCTCTCTATGTCAAAAAATGAAAAAAAATCTGGAATAGTAAAACGGGTCGTGTTATATAATATCACGTTTTTGACGCATCTGGAACTATTCCTGCAAGATGGCCATGAACTGCAGGACAGGCCAGCCCGCGGTTCCAAATTTAGACTCAATAGTAATTTGTATAAATAAATCCTCTTACGAATAAATCAATGCTTAATTTACGTACATTTTGTACACTGCATCTGCCTAGACATTATTATTTTATGCAATCGTCATGGGCATGTGACTAATTAGTTGCGCATAAGGATTCTCTATGTCGCGATGCAATTAGCTACTTGTATTACATTTAGCTTCAGTAAGTAGATACATAGGACTTTTATCGCTATGCACTTATGTAGGCACTAGCTATGATTCAGGGTTTGACGTCACAAATCTGGAATCATCAGAAATATCCGAAAGTGAGTCTGAATGGTTGTTGCATGGCTATTAATTTCCTCCTCGGCACAGCGAATTGTAAGAGTTATGTAAGATAATGCCTTGACGCAAAACTGACGTACCTACCTAAATAATGATAAATTAGCGATTATCCTGCGTTAAATACATAAACACTTGGGTACCAATCCATCTAACTCCTCGATTGTTGATATCTTGCACATGTAAGTCGCTATAGATCTCTGCAATTATCTTTATATTTCTGATAACAAATCATGTTTTCTTTCTACAGTTAATACGAATTTAAATTGTAGTGGGACGGCAATTAAACTACGTCTGCTCTTCATCACATATTAGTATTTGTACGTTTAGGTTCTAACGTCTAAGGCTGAGAATAACACCCCATAGAATTCGGATAAGTCACAGACTACGTTCAGGGACTCGTTGCAGGTGTTTACCGGTCTAAGGAATCTAAATTTCCCGGCAGCTTGCTGTAAAATTTTCTGGTCGTCCGCTCTTTCATCTTTGAGATGCTCTCAATTTTATAAATAGACAAAACTACTTCTATTTCTTTAAAATAATGGGTAAAAGAAAAGTTGTTCAGGTTCACAAAATACTAGAGACTAACTCTGTTTAGAATTTGGATCGAGAAAACATTTAGAAAAAGTTCTGTTGAATTCAAATCATCTTAAGCTTGGAATACAAAATTATTGATTTATTTTATACTTCAAGCCAGTTTAATGCAAAGAAAATGAAAAAGAAAAAAGAACTACGAAACATAATAGAGCAGAACGAAATTTACATTATAAAGAGGTGAAGTTTGTTAGTAGGTAATGAAATAAGGAAGGTCAGCTCCGAAACTACACGCAGGCAGTCATGAGAAAAAGCGGTACGTCTTCAAATCTTTACTGAAATGCCACACACATACCGTTGCGCGTAGTACCTACCTAAATAATACTTAAATTTGTTTTCTCTTAGAGTTGCCAACTAATCTGTGATGCGCACATGGCACAATGGCATGTCTGACAACCGTAAAATTATTAGAAGCCATTCGTTTGTCAAAATAAATATCATACAAAACAAATACCATTGAGTGCATCGTTTAACATGATGCCTTGTCATGATCTTAGGTTGCCCATTTAATTGCTAATACTAAGTATCTTAGTAAATAACAATAAAAACAACTTACGTTCGAAAATCCAGCCGCAATGACGATCATCCATCCCCAGCCGCCATCGGGAGGAACGAAATCCCCTTCTTTCTTCAACTTGGTATTAACTTGCTTAGCTTTCGTCATTCTCGGGCTTATCTGTATCAAGTCTCATGTAAGAAGCCCACTACAGTCTCCGTTTACGTTGCGGACAGAACTGATAAGTATTCAAAGCAGTAATCACTTTAATATGACAAAATGAATCAAATGAGTTGGCAAGGTTTCCTGGAACAAAGAGACTAGTTCACTATGCAAACATATCAACTAGAATGACTAAAGTCATTGAGCGTTTTGTGTTGCCGGTTTGTATCCGCTGCTAGTCTTATCTAAATGTGCACTGTGTAAATCTGTGTTAGTAAACTACATTTACCTCATGCATGGTTACCGATGACAGATATACTAACGTCCTACTAGTCTTGTACTTACACATTAAATCTACATAGATACATAATCGATGCAGAAAAGATACTTTGCCGCAGCAGATGCATCGATGAGTCAAGCTCCTCACGTGACATAGAGAAACATTTTGTAGCTGCATGCGGGATTCACAGTAATAATAAATATCGTAACATCGTAGTCTATAAAATGTTTATCAGCTTATCACTATCGTGCAGTAATTGAGCAACGCCCTTATGCTACCTATCAGTCTTTGTAAACGTGGCGACTTAAGTAGGTAGCCATGGAACATCAATAATTATATTGGGGTCATCAGTCAGTTAAAATGTGTATATCAAAAATATACCTACCTAATTATTTAGCAGATAGGATGTTTCAGAACGACACGCTTCCGAGATAACGTTTGCTTGTCAATCGTCAATTAAAATTTAAAAAAAAAACAATAGAATTGGTATCTGTCTATTGTGGATTTTCATATGTACGGTATGGTCTCCTTTCTGATACCTATGGGTATGGTTTAAATCTATAATGGACTACCATAACTGATACAATGGATATAATGTCATAGCAATATTTTAATTCACCAATTAAAATAATGCCAGGAGTCCACGATATCTTGGTTATGCATTTTATAAATTACTAGCTGGGCCCAGTGGTTTTACCCGCTGCTTAGCTCCTGTGTCGTAGCGTGATGTATAAAGCCGATGTTACTGCCTGATAATTTAAATTTAAAAATGATTTAAATTGGTCCAGTATTTTCTGAACCTATTTGGCACAAACAAAGAATTAAAAAAGTCTTTTCTGTTTATAATATTAGAATTAATGTAGTTTACAGCGAAGGGAAATCTGTTACTGTAATCTGGGGGTCTACTCTCTTTCTCCGAAACGTAACTTCGTTAACGAACGAAAGTAAAAAGTAGTTACGTTTGTAACTCTACTCTATATCATTTTGCGTGAATTAGAGTAGGTTTAGAAAATTTTAATGTCAAATAAACTTCGGACGTCCAAAAATTTCGAAATGAATGAAATGAAATGAAACCGTGGTAGAAAACGTTCGAAGTTTAGGCCGCAATTTCGTTTTACGTAGAATTAGAGTAGACCCCCTGTTACCGTAAACTGTCAGTACAATGACAACATTCTAGCCTAAAATATATTTTTTTGGATTTTGCTAATTAAAAACTCAGCTGTTTCATATAAAAGTGTAGTGTGCGTGTTTATTGGGTTCCGAAGGAAAATTTCGAAAAATGGATTTGTAGCAGTTTCGTCCTGTCCATCCGAAAGAGAGTCTCAAATGAAACCATTCTGCTATTTTCGATGTGAAGATGACTATGTTGCTGGTCTCAGTCAATAATTTTCGAGTTCGACTCGCACTTGGTTGCGTTCTTTGATAACTCACGAAAAATAACCTCCGTTACACTAGACTGTATGGACAAGATAATATTGATACATTTTATATACCCCAAAAACTAACTCCTAACTCCCCACAAAAAATCCCCTCAAAACAAATACGTGATAATCGCTTTTTATTCGATGACCCTTATACCTATCCTGTACCTATATTTCAATGATTTGCAATGCATGAAGTTCCTTGGTTGCGGGTTATTCAAACATAAAGGCCAAAAGGAGGCGAGAGAAAGTTATTTGATGATTTCTCATCTACTTATAAAAAGTGCATTAAGTTTTTAATGACCGGAATTGATTTACCTACCTATCTTAACATGCATGATATAATAAATCAAGGCATAAAATAAATATGAACACATGACTACGTAAATTATGTAGAAATATTGACGGGATTTTCCTGCGGTTATAAGTTATAGTTTAGTAAATCTGTCATGCATGCAAAAGTACAGCATCTGTCTTCGTGTACATAACCAACTGGTATTTAATACCAGATAAATAAATAAATAGGTATGTAGGCACAGGTGCAATTTTAATAGTACCTACGTCATTAATGCGAGTGCATGTCGTAGGTACCTTTTGTGGCCAGGTAAATAACTTATAATAAAGGCACTAGGTAGGTGTCTAACTAGACAGGTTTTTTTTTATAAATAAAATAATAATATTCAAAAAAACTTAGTTATAAATATCTACTACAAATTACACACATATCTAAACAGCAATAGCCACTCCTAGTAATTACCTAGGTTCATACCTACTTTATTATTATTATTGCATAGGTATGACCTTCTCAAAATGTATTAAGATTATAATTAACTAATGTTCAAATAATACTCTCATACATGAACAGATATTAAACTTTATGAAACTACGAAATAAAATGTCGGAGCAAATGATCAGGCTTAAAATAAATAAGAAACGATAACATAAAAATAAAAGAATTAAATAAAACTCACCTTTAGAATGCCTTGATATTATTTCGTATATAAACCAATTTAATTCACAATTTTTGAGTTTACGTTAAGTTTAAAAGAATTATTATTTTATTCATGTCGAAGTAAATGTATCTTTTTACAAAAATATAATGAGCGCTGTAAAACCGCAATTCCTAGGACACGCTTGTTGTGCGTGCCTCCGTAAAATGAAACACGGAATTACAAAGTTTACTTATCTGCCTTTGTATGAATTTACAACACTGAACTGATGCTTACTTTAATAACTAGTCATAAATAATAATACGCACCTCATAAAGAGATTTAGTCAAGGCAATATGACAAAATATGTGAATAGTATAAGTGTGCCTATTTACAATTCGTGCTTTTTACATTACGTACGAATAATAAATGCTATCATCAGGTTATATACTTAGGTTGATATATGAAATACCTGAGATTATGTGAATAAATCAAAGGTTGTTAATCTTAACACTACATCATGAACAATTTATATAAATTCTTCATGATGTAGTGTAAAGTTTACCGTACTTTTTAACCGAATTCACATCCTTTTTAATCATAACATTAGAAATTATTACAAAAGTAATGTGCGCGACCACCATTATAAATGCCCAAGATTGCTGTTTAAATTACGCGCGGCGTAGCTTTTCATTCGTATCAGTCTGTTAGGTTGGCACGATGACGAGCGATTAATGCACGCTGGCAGACTTGCAACACTAGTCGTGAAAATCGTACTTGTGTAAATCGCGTATTACATTGGGCAACACTGCAGTTAAGTAAAAATTGTACTGTATACGTGAAACTTTTGGCACATGTACAAAATTAGAACTAACTCCGTCATTTCAGTTTTTTTCAGTACAATAAGAAATGTTTACCGACAACACTCCCCTGTCAATGTCAATTAAGCGCCAACAGATCCTTGTAGCACTGTACTTTTATTATTTCAGAAGTTATTACATTGAATTGATTGAATATTTATTTCAATAAATAGGACTATCGGCAACTTGACGCAAATAAGAAAACTATACGTTGTTAATTAATATTAGGTGATTATTCTTCTGTGGGTACTCTTTTCCATATGCTATCTGTATTCGAAGTAAAAATGTCAAAATATACCCAGGGCAAAAATAGTGTCATAAAATAAAAGCCAAAAGAAACAAAAACAAAATGAAAGACTGAAAATATTATCTGTATACTTTTGATTCGTTGTGATAAAAGAGTCAATTTTATTTTAAGTAACCTTTGAGTCATTGTGCCATATCTATCAAATTAAATAAAGAGTTGCCACTATTTTTAAATTCGTCCATTTTTTGGTGCCACTATTTGTGAACCCTGCTATGTCAAGTCAATGTAGTACTCACGTAGTACTTGTAAACAGAGACACTCACACTGACATAATTTTATAAGCACAAGCAGAAAAGTGATGGTAGCTTGCCGTTCGGTCGAAAGACGGATTATTGTTTTGTTTTAGAAACAAAAGTGTTTCATTAGGTTATACCGATGTGTTTATGATAAATTAGTTAATTAATTACACGCTAAACATAACTCTTGTAATCTTTACATTCAAATCTAATAAAATAATTTTATAATTTCTTCAAGTATTTAGAATACGAAACAAGTGAAATTCTTTGTTTTTCAACACTTGTAGAAGGTGCTATGTTATTGCAATAATTTTGAAGAGACTTTATGGGAAATATTTTCGGAACGGTAAGTGCCTTGATTTTATACAGTTACCTGTAAGGACAACTCCTTGACCTTTATTATAATAAACGTTTTCCTACTTGCAAGTTCCATTTCTAAGAAGTTATGAAGTGAAATCTGAATTATTTAGTCAGAAAATTTCGGTAAAGTGATCAAGTTATTTTTGTGAGTAATGTTAAGTTCAACATTTCAGGCCATAAAGTTTTAAACTGTTTTCAATGTACCTTCATTTCCATAGAAAATAAAGTGTCTAAAATTATAATTTTTGCTCAAAACTGAGCTCAGTAAGCTCTACCCAAGCTGTACAACAATGGAATTATGCTTGAGACATTTTATTGCACAATTTCTAAAAAAAATTAAAGTTCTGAAACTCAAGTTTCGAAAACTAGGTAAATTATATTCAGACTGTTGAACAACATAATTGCGTAAGTATTCAACTTACCTATTTGTGAATTTTCTATTGGTCACTAGATAAAATAGCACATGATTTTTGACATAATTTCATCCTTGATTCAGCTCTGCAGATAATTAAAAAATTGGCAGCTGATTATTAAATTTCTGTTAATAAAATTAAATATTTGACACAATTATGTCAAGTCACAATAAAAACATTTTATTGAAATGCATGATCCCACACTATCTTTTGTTTCCCTTAAGTACTCATTTTCTTTGTCATGAAAAACTAAGGCAAACAAAAGAAGTCTAGGTTTTCATTTGATTGGGGATCTTTTTAAAGATTTATGATAAAGTATTATGAAGTATAAATATTTAATGTTAGAACTAGATTTCAGTATTTTTTAATATTGGAAAACATATCACAGCAATTTGTATTACAGATATTGGCTGGTATTATATATATTCAACCATAAGAATTGAGAAATTAGATTTGTAGAAGAATTTTAGAAATGATTTAAATCTCCAGTCCTATTTTTATATGACTTGGCTCTGGTAACATTAGGATATATTTATGCCATTGGGATAATAAAACTATATAACCATTCTAATAAGAATGTAATAAACAATTACTTTATATAACTGAATAGTAATTTGATTTGTTAAAATAACAACCAGACTACCATATTATATAATAGTTGATGGTACCATCCCTGATGATGAAAACCATGCGCAAGCTCAAAAATATCTTAACTTGGCACAAAAGGTTGTTGACATTTGTGAATGTGAACTTGATTAGCATTGTGTCGTTTTTCGAAACTACCAATGACCTGACGACCAAGAGTTTAGACAAACATTGTTGCTGCTTTGCTTAGTTGGCAGGTTCAAGAGCCCGATTCAGAAGGCAGTATTCCTTGATACAGTTCCTATCTTTGGAGCCCTAACCTTGTTTCTGACATGAGTGGAAACCTATTTAAAAATATCTATAAAAATGAATAAACTAAACCATACTACTTATGAGTAAAGAGATTGAAAGCCACTGGAAATTGCTTCCAAAAAGTTTTATATTTCTAAGAACTTGCAACAGGATTGACTAAAGCTCTTTGGTAGCTTGTTGTATTGGTACTAGTTTTGACATTCCCATCATTATTATCACTGGTACGTTGTTTATTGAAACATATTTAGTGGTACCATGGTCTTTTAATTTGAGTATCCTGATTCTGAACTATATTTATGGGGTATTGTATTATCTAGTAGGCTAGTACCGAAAGGCAGTCGCTGTGTATACAGTACTGAAATTCAGCTGCATTCGGTTAGACTGGAGGCTGACCCCAACATAGTAGACAAAAGGCTAGGTAGATGGTGAAGGATCTGCACTATCAATGGTTACGCACACCATGAAAAAAAAATTGTGAATCTTGTTCAATGTTTAATTCATCCTTTTCTTAGAAAAGATTCCAGTTCATATTTATTACTTTGCTACTCATCAATGTAGGTTGTATTCCAGATTTAATTCTGTTTAAATTCTATGGATAATGTAACTTATATTGCAATATTAAATAATAATAATAATACTAGCCTCTAACTGTCCCATAGCTGTAAAAAGGCCTCTTCTCTTACAGACAAGTCAAGAGCATTGATCACAGTGCTTACTCAAGACGTTGGCATTGTCAAGGGTTAGTGATTACTGACTTATATATTATATTAATTTTAAAGGTTTTCTTTCGATTGCAATATTAATTACTTTAATTAAATCTTTTAGTCGTGGTTACAGGCCGTAACTCAACTGCATATACCTACAAATTTTATTCAATTTGCAGTATCTTTTCGTCAAAGTCCATTGTGACTATACTTGACATACTTATAATATTCCGTTGTTTCTGTTTTTATGTTGCCAGCTATTGAAATGTGATCAATATTTTTTATTGTGTCTGTATTTGAGAACCAAAGTAGTTGATTGTTTTTGAATTGTAAATAAGTACCTACTTATAATGTTATTTTTTTTCTAGTTGAATTTCAAATTGCTTATTCATTAGGCATGAGATTAATATTTTAAACCTAGTTGACATTTTATTATACTATAACTGATATATATATATATATTTTTGGTCCATGATGGTAATTCTATAAGCTGTAACACTTTGTTTCATATTGTATTGGTTTACTTAGTTGTTTCATGAAATAGGTACCACATAACATACTTTGTGTAAAGTATTTTATTGCAAATGAAAAATACTTCAGAGTTGTCAATTCAGTGTTGTATAATTTCATAACATATATTTAAAAATTAATTAACGCGTAACTAATTACTAGAATGCTTAACAAATCGTTGATAGCACGTGTTGTCCTAATATAGCGCAGATTGACGGTTACCAAAAGTGGTGACAGTTTTGTTTCACAGTTGGCTTGAAAAATAGAGACTTTTTATATTTTAAAATATGCCAGGGTTGCGGGGGGTTGGAGGTTTAAACTTCCCGAAACGTCGAACAATTCACTGGACTGGACTTTAAAAATAAAAAAATCACAACCCTTTCTTTAACATCCCTGTAGTCATTATCCCGAGTAATTTTTAGTGTACTCGACACTAGAGGTTTTTTTAAATGTAGTTGTTTCAATAGTTGATAGGCAGAGTAAGCTTTCCATGTTTAGTGTAAAACCATATTTTTCATTCTGCCGTGAACGCCCCAACTAAATGCCTGCTTACGGCCTTACATTAGCTTCGCAGACGTAATACGTGCAAGAAGTCTTGTATTATACTCTGAAAAGCAAGATAACGGTTCCGAAAGAAATGCCCAAGTGTGCGACCGTATGCAGGCGGTCCATCTGCGTTGATGCGACATTAAGAGAAAGTTACTAGAAACTGTGAGTCCTAGATTGAGTACGAACGCTGCTAACACTGCGTTAATGTCCTCAATAGCCCGATTGTACTTTTTCTTTGTAAAAATTGTGTTCGACACATGAGTGGTGTGAACTTGCAAATTGGTGTAAACTAGTCGATAAGTTGTTGAAAATTTTCTTGAACTAGATCATTGACTTCAGCCAACACGTCAAAGAATCAAGGAAGACCAAATAGTTTGTAAAAAAATAAGCCACATTTTGTTAATCCGTTGCTGCATATTGCCGCACAGTAACAAATTGAAGAGGTATCTCATTAGGCTTACTTAACGTTGGCAAAACTCATAAACTTAACAATGATGAAAACCTAAAATGCTGTTAGTAAGGATCCAATTTAATTGGTTGTAAATAGGTAAATATACATTATTTAGCAGCGACTATTGATGTAGGTACAGTAAAACCTACGTCAAAAAAGAATCGCTATGCAAGATAAGCAACTAAGCAAGATGAATCTGTAAGAAATTATAAGTAGTTACATGCATACTCATAAGTTCACCTTCCCTCTGTCTGGCAGTTGCTTCTCATATTACATAGGTGATGCCAACAAAGACGTGGTATCTAGGTTATCTAAACTAATTAATGTCCTCGTTATAAACGTTAAGATCTAATTTCACTCCATAGCAAGTCACCGTTTATTTACTATATAGGAAACGGTTACTATGATAATAATTTATATTTTAACAAAAAAAAATTGTAATTGCAAATGATGAAAACTGTTCCACTATCTACTGAGTTCTCAAAATATTCAAAAGAAACTTTGCAGACTAAATAAGTAGCCGGCGCGATCTTAGCTAAAGATAATCTATAAAAAAACAAAGCTTCTTTGATTAAAAATAACTGTTTTAACTAGCAACATTCGTTTTTATTACAATACGTAGCTAAATATTTATCCATTTCTTTTCACCCGCCAATAACTAGTTCACACCAAACTGTACTATGCATAAACTACTAACATAATAAACAAATTTGGGCAATTATGAGCTTTCATTGGCTGTCATGTAACGTAAATAAAATGTATACGATCGATTTAGGTCCAAGCCGTTACTTAGTTAATCGTCTTGCGAATTGCATGTGAAATTAGCATCATTAGTACTATGAGCATTAAGCATCATAACCAAAGGTTCTAACTGCTATTGCCAAGTATGCATTTATCATTGCCTTGCATTAAATGGTTCCATGTTATATCCAATATTTTATCACCCGCAAGCCCCATAGACTACATTAATTGTCTAGTCATCCTTTTCTAGAATAAAGAGAAATTCTTCTTCGAAACATGTGTAGCCATGGTAACTAATTGAACGTCTTATGGTCTCTAGGGACAACTGGTATTAGTCCTTGATTTAGCTAAATATATCGTCTGTTTAATTTTTCAATGAAATGGCTTCAAAATCAAAAGTCATTAATTCAAACTAGGCTGATAATCCGCACTTTTTGAACGTCACAATACAAGAGACAGTCCCACAAAAACGCCCTGCTCTTCGCCACTTTCTAGTGTTTTAGCTGGGAAGTAGAAGTGGCGGAATAAAGTCCCCAGCAACACATCTGTCTGTCAGGTTAGAAGAACCAGATATTACATAGCATCTTCAGATGTCATCATTCCAAATGGTCCTTAAATTATAACTGCTGCTGATACAGATACTAGCGTAACATTTTCTGTTCGCGGAAATCAGACGGTCAGTTTATAATGCTGATATCCAGCAGCATTTGTGTTGTTAGATCGAATGTTGACTTCAACTTTGCAAAGGGGTTGGTTTTCAAATCCTTACTTCCTTACTAATATTATAAAAGCGAAAGTGAGTTTGTTTGTTTGTTACCTCTTCACGCTTTAATGGCTAAACCAATTTTGATGAATTTTGGTACAGATATACTTGGGAACCAGGAGACGGACATAGGCTAACTTTTTATACAAAAAAAGTGGGATGTGAGGGAGAAAGAGGGAAAAAAAGGGAAAACTTAGCGTTGCTATTACAAATCAATAAGGCGCAAGGGGAACTGTGTTACCCCGAATTTAACGCGAGCGAAGCCGCGGGCATAAGCTAGTAGAATATCATAAAATTTTATTGACAATTCATACGTCGGAACTGTGGTATTTTTGCCAATAAGTCATAATTTGATACATGTAGGGACAGTTAATCTTCATGATTAGAATCTATGAACGATGCAGATGTTTGTAATACTTATCATGATCATTTCATCTAATGCTGAAGGTCACATATATCAACATGTAGGCCAAGTGTATAAATCCTTATCCAGCAATTTAAAGCGAACAGTAAAGATAATTTGACATGATTTTACCTTTTACAATAAAAAATCATGTTATCGAGGTTGATAAAATACTTCAGTGTAGTCCTGAAGATAGGGCATCGTAAGTAGCCAATTGACCGAGATTTGTAAGAGTGATTAGCGCAACAAATGAGCTGTATTTCTATGATTTCGCTGGCATTTATCTTATACTTAGCCGATATGCTACAGTAATCACACGTTCAGGATCTATAGAAATTAGATTATATTCTTTCAACGTCTACTTCCAGTGTTTTTCATCCCGCTAAAGCAAACTTTGGCCAACTTATAACTGTAGGTTAGAGTTCCCAAAATTCTAACCCTTTATGTATTGTTGAATTTATGTAATTTCCACAATCCAAAAAGAGCATTTGCGCGTGAATATTCGTCTTTAATGATCTTAGACAGTAAGTGTTTGAACTATTATTATAAAAATAAACAATACCAGCTACCTGACTGCTAGAAGTAGGAATTAAATATTCAGTTGAAACTTCCTTAAAGTTGTTACAGTAAAATATCGCTTGAAAGATTCAAGATAGCAATCTTTGGCAATCACTTTACAAGCACGCGATCTTTAAGTTTTTTTGTTAGTTCTGCTAACACTGGGTTATCGGCCTGTATCAAGTTGTTTGGGCAGTTTTTTGTTCCTATACGATCGTTACGTAACTTCGCATGCTAAAATATGTATTATGCCAAGATACAAGGTCCAATATACTTAACCATTATTTACTCTCCATTGAATCGCTAATATGGAGATGAAGTGTTTATTCTGGGAGTTTCTTGTATGAACTATAATAATTATATCAAACATATCGTCATCATAATATCTATATCTATCATAATAACAATTTACTAAATTTGGTTTCAGAGTTGTCCTGAATTCCATTGCTTTATGAATCTTCTCATCTTATTACATTCAGAGATGACATCGGAACTCTTGTAATGAATAATGTATCAGTAATAGCTGTTTCTATAACAACTTGTACTGTAATATATTGCCCATTATTATGTCAACACGTGATTAATAATTACATCGTGGATGTGTGCTATATTCAACTATATTGTATCTGGGTACAGTACAAATTGAAAGAGATTGTACATTGTATTGCTTCGACAGATCCAATAACTAGAGAGAGTCGCTTCATTAATGCTTATAAATATATAAAACTGCCTAGATTCAGCGTTCACGTGAAGTAGCGGACTTCCTTTATTAATAAGAATATAAAGAAGATAAGACTGGTCGTCAGTTCACGTGTGAGTTTGTAAATCGTTTCATGTGTTGAGTACGGCGACAAACATCAATACGAGGTCACATGCGGATTTATATGGGATCGTGAAATCTATTTTAAGTAACCTGTACTTATGCTTGGTAAATGCGATACTATTTATGAAGCCACTTTAGTTTTCCTGTATTTAATTTTCTTAACGATGACGTGGACTTCCGACCTTTATAAGGTCTCTTTGACTCATTTGTCCATAAGTACGGTCTGAGCATGCCCTAAACGATAATGCGGTAGAGTGACTGGCAATGTGTTGACTTTATCATCATGCTCGTTATTTGCCAAATGTGCAAAACAATGCATTAAAGGTAATCATTTTTTTGCCTTTACTAAATAAGCATTATTTTCCACAGCTTTTATAAGCAATGTCTTGTAACATGGCAGGCTATACAGATGCTCTGCTTATTTCAAATTGAAAATGTAGCATTATGATGAATCGAGTAGTGCTGCTGTAGTGGCTGTTGTACGTAAAAACTCCAATAAAAACCCCATGTAACGTTGTGTAATTAAAAACAATGTATCCAATTACATCAGTCAACACTTTGTTTTTTACAATCGAAAGCTGTTATCTGGAGAATGATGTACTTATCCATGTTATTGTTTAATTTTCAGTCACTATCGGTATTCTAAAATAAACAGCCGTTGCATTTTGTTATGGAGCACGTATTGTCAGTTTGTCGCTCATGGTCGTTTGCCGTAATTTGGCATTCAGTATGTATATTATCCACGAGGTTAGGTGAAATTCGGAATCGAATTTGGTTCGAAAATTTGTTTTGTCAACCTCAAGGCCTGCTTCGTTCTACTTCATCAATAATGCACGTACTGTACGCGAGAACTACATTCAATGGAATGGAATGTTTTTTTAATAGAAGGTATCGACTCGTGTTTGTTCATCTCAATCACAAATTCCAAGAATCTTCTTGAACGGTTGAGAGGAAATATTGGAAGCCAGCAATCCCGGCAAAGTTGAACACTTTTTATATATAGACGTGAATAACTGTGATAATAAACCATACAAACATAAAATGAATTGTTATTAGTAGTTTGTAATCGTTGTATATTTTGTCTCTCTCGTAACATGAAGTCAGCGTGTGGCGGTCGAAGGCGTTGCACGTGGTGACCGAGTGGATCGCAGTAAGCACGTGCTGCCATCGTGGTTCTTTTTCTCATGGAGCCTAACTTATATTGAATGTTTACTGTTTTGTTGCCGAGCTGCGGTGCGGCGGCCGGCCGGCAATCAAATCAAAACACAATATAAGCTATCGCAACGCCGCCGTACTGATAACTGGTCATGCCGCGATGAGTCTAAACATCGACATTTCATTTGATTGTGATAGAGTAGGCGTTTAATCGAACATGCATGACACTTATTATTTTGCTGAATATAGGTAGAAAAGGGTCAATACGATTGTTGTCATGATGATTAGTTTCGCGAGGGTGGCACATTGCAATCACTGCATTATCTACATAATTTGGGAATAATTTCGTACACGTTTATCGGATTGAACTAAAATGTTCGTACTTATCATTACAACATAGCGTAATCATATTAATGCGATTTCGATCATGCTTTGAATTTTATCTCAATCTGATAGCTTCTGTTTGTTTCAGGCGAGGTGACAAAGGCTGAAAATGACTGTGGAGAAGAGCAAAGGCCTAGAGCCAAAGAAACCACCGGCAACAAGGAAGGTTGCCCCTGATGGAGGGTGGGCATGGATGGTCTGCTTAGGAGTCAGTTTAGTTAATGTGAGTATCTACACATTAAGATGATCTATAACAAACGGTGCACATAACAAATCCGCCTCTCAATGTGGGTCAATTATCTGAATAGCTTCAATCATAAAGGAAAATTGTGGGGATATCCATGAGTAGTAAATTGATGCACTTTGCACGTAGGCAACACTTTAACAAAAAGTCACTAGGGATTGGATTGTTTGCTTTAAAATAACGGCTGAATATGTTATTGCAGGAAACCCCGCGAAAAGTCCTCGAAATAACATGAATTTAAACGAATGAATTTAACTCTTGTTGTCTGTACAAACAAGCTAATTATAAAGTTCACTGACCCCTCCCTACTGTATGTGTCTGGTATTCTACTCCATCTGGCCTTGTACAATTAGTTTAATACAACATTAGATCATAATTATCCGTGTCTACCGCTGTTGGTAGTGTCTTTTTAACCTTAGTTTATTTATTTTTCTCACAAGTAACATCATTTTTTTTCTTCGTATTTTTTATGATAAAAATATGTACAACGGGAGCTGAAATTGTGAAAGTACGTTATGTATCCGTTACGATTCCTGACCATCTCGAGCTTCTTAGTGTTACTTAGGCCTGAATTCTCAACTTTGGCTTTTCAAGGCCAAAATAGCCGATAGAAAGCTGAGTGTTCTAGCACAATTTTCGATCGTGCAGTACTTCTCGCACCTTTGGTATGGATAAGCCAAGTACCAGCAAGTATTGGAAGCTATTGCTTCCAATAGAGCGACGAGCTAAGTGGATCATTCACGACTACCTTGTCCAAGCTAAGCTCCAAAGCTTTGAACATCGCCGCAAAGTTGTAAGCTTATCGGTTGTCTATCGGATACATTTCGGGTAGCGTGCTATGGAATTGCACAATATAATTCCCCCATCTCCATTCCTATCATCGGACGAACAGAGATACGGTGAATCGTCACCGTTATATAGTTAGTTCCACGAACCCGAGACCCGCTGTATGAACCGCCAGTCTGTGAAATTCACCGCCGGCTTCTGTGTTCCCCGGTCATTATAATATATAGAATCGGTGTTTTCTAGTTAACCGAATCATCGCTTCACATCAGGCGAATTGCGGCCAAACGCAAGCCTATTTGGTATAAATAATAAAACTTTACTTTTCCAGTCTAAAACAATGTAAGAGTAAAGCTTTATTTCGACTGAACGAAAGCCTGTGGCAACGTCTCGAACTGTGATTTCGTGATTTTGACACAGAATGCTTGATGTCATTCGTGTGCATGGCCGCTTCGTGCACGTAATTTATATAAATATTCCTGTGAATAAGCTGTGTCTGATACCCCTTATTGAAAGTTTACCTTTGTCCTTCATACCAGCAGCTTTGGAGTTCCTCAAGGTTCTATATTGCGGCCACTCTTTTTCACATTGTATATGAGCCATAGGTATCTTAAAATATGGCCAGGTGACCGTTCGGCAGTTTAACCAAGTTGTACCTAATTATTACAAAAATAAGCCATTATGTGGGTGTCTTAGTGTTTAGGCATAGTTTATTAAAAAAAAAGTATGAATTGTATTCGTTCATAATGAAAACGATACGGCTGTCTTACTCAATTCAATATATTAAACCAGTTACGGGTACGTAGGAGTATCTCATTTGCATGAAACAAAAGCATAAAGTTTATAAATAGATTGTGAAGGATTGATTTATCGGTGAACATTTAGTTAAAATAATAAATGAAGATTTGTGTCAAAACCTTTCAGCGAGTCTTATGAAAAAACTAAATGGATCACGTTCTATAAACAAACATTCAAGCTAAATGCGGCTAATTGAAGCCGAGGGATATGTTATGTTGTAATGTGTTGTCCAACTGATTTAATTTAACAATAGGTTTAAAGTATTATGCATTGCCTATTGTCAGTTTGAAATATAACGCTTAAATGCAGCATACACTTTCAAGCACCTATTGTCGAAACAGAATGGTATTCTGCATACGTCGTTGGAGAAAAACAGCTTTAAAATATGAATGAATAAAATGCGTAATGCCGCAGTAGCTAACACCAACGAAATATTATTTAATCGTCTTCGTGAAACCACTTAATAATGTAAAAATCAGCAGCTATACTTATTCTTTTACCAATTTGAAATAAATGCCCGTCAGATGTTTATTGAAGGGCAGTGCAGTGCGTACGTGACGAGATCTCAAAGTCTCGACTCTCGACACAATAATTATGATTGCCTAACTAGTCACATGCTCTTCTACCGTTGACACAATTACTACTCCAAGTGATTGTGTCAAACTATGGAAGGAGATCGATATCTTTTGTTTACCTGTTGTTTGAGATGTGTACTTATGTGTGGTACATTGTTTTGAAATCAATTTCAATTGAATGATCACTTGTAGGTTAATTATTTGAGGGGTTTGTTCTTTATGCGAGTTTATCCATCACTATTAAGAATTTTCATTTTCTGATATCTATCAGGAAAATAAATCTCTTTAAATTACTTTCGTTCCATGAAGAAACGGATAAGCAAATTCCTGGTTTTATTTTTCTTTTTAATTAAATTTGTCTTCTATGATATGTAGTAAAACAGGATCAAACCTTATGAGATAATCTCCATGAAGATAAAATTCATTATTGTGTGAACGAGTTTCTGCCATCCTAATGACCTTGAACTTACCAGACCTTGAAAAACTCATATAAATATGTAATGTTAACACGTGAACCGTGTAAACCACATTCTTGTCGCGAATATTATTTTAAATAATTATGTTGTTATGATTATAAAAAATCAATTTGACCAAAATGCCACAAGAATAACTTGCTTTTATTAATGGAACAAAGATATGAGACGAATTTGCATACTGTGAAAAATACGGGCTAAATGGCTAGAATTTTTATATTATTTTAAAATGATAATTTAAGAGATTCTATGGTTAATTTATGACTGCGGTATCCTGTTATAGATTTCACGCGTCTTTATTGCTTAAATCGGCATTGACATACCCATACTCGTCTAAGCAGAATATTAGTCCACTTACCTACATATTAATAATTATTTGCTAACAATAAACATGAATTAGTTCTACAGCTTTCGCCATTTATGTTGAGCTTTCGTCATCTAAACTTGTCCATTTTCAATTTCAGTTTTCGACGCGTTCTCTAGAGCCGTCATTCGGTCTCCTGTTCAAAGACTTGCTGGATGACCTCGGCGTCCACACCACAGGGGCTTCAGTCATCGCCAGTACATTAGATTCCGTGGTCAATTTCTCTGGGTTCTTTGTGGGACCTGTGATAAAGACCTTCTCATATCGGAAGGTGTGTTTCGTCGGCTCAACAATATGTGCCCTGGGCTTGCTGTTCACTGCACCAGCTGCCAGCATGGGGCATATAATAGCTACTTACAGTATTTTGGGAGGTGAGTACTATTTGTTATTCTAGTCAAAATAAAACTGCAAAGAGACTTAATGCGTAACAATACAAATGGCAAGATTGACCGACGATATAGTTAAAGCTTGTTGTAAGAATTGGACCAGATTAAAACTAAACAGAGAAGATGAAAATTTAAGAAAACCCGTGCTATGCACTGGTCGAAAAAGGCGCGTTAAGAAAAAAAAAACTAGAAATATTGAAGGCCATCCAAATTTAAACTGTTGCAAACGTTTAAGTTAATGACATATACATTATTTGCAACTGATTTATCTTCCTCTATTAGAACTCGTTATTTAGATGTCCATTTCGCGTGCACCTGGTTTTTGTTGTTTAGTTTAATCTTTTCTTGTTATGTCTAGCCACTGTAGCAGGGTAAGTCGGTACCTGATAAACTCGTAATATCATATGATATTATGAACAAATAGTTTCCTTATATTTTTGTTGAGTTGCTGAAACACTATATTTGTTTTGCTATGATGTGAGTCATTTGAAGCTCATGACGGTGTATTAAAAGCAACACACTCGCTTATTATAATAACCTTAAGCGATTTGAAGGTTTCATAAAAGTTTTCCTTTATCATTCCATTAAACTCGAATCAGCTCGCATGCATACGTGTTAAAACTATTAAATTAACCTCGTTATATATTTCTATAATAATATGCGGATAACATCTTTAGTTTGTAATCACTTGACTTTTATCTACTGTCTCATTAGTATGCATAAGTATCTGTATGTAACCTTTTGCTCCGAAAATAATGAAGATAGTGACTACTATTGTCGAAAAACATAATTACTGACTTTGTAAATCCAGCGGCTCACTTAACGTAGGTACCTAAACGAATTATTTACTTTCCTTTTGATGAACCAATGCGTATTTAAATTGCCTGCACTTGTTCATAATGCGTAGCAAAAATTAATGTACTAATGTAGACATGTACTTCATTTTGTCACGTACCCGCGACTAAACATTCTTAATTGAATATGTCTGATTCAGATGTTCCAAACTTCAAGCAAAATGTTGCTTTTCAGGGAGTAATTTGCAATGTTACAGAATTAAATACGCATTTTGAAGACAGTAAACTTAGGTATCGTCCTTGGCTAGACATAGACGTAGGCAGCTACGCGCGTCCGTTACGTAGTTTAAGAAAACGTCGACGGTTAAAACCTTTTTACAATTTTTACTACGCTATTTTTTTTTGTTCTCCTGTGTATAATTTAATACTTATAATACATTGTAATATTTTTATGGATTGATGTCTGAAATGTAAAGATTTGTAAGGGATGTATGATTGTTTTCTTGTACGCAAAAATTCACCAGAATAATACATTGACGATTTTATAACCATTTACACGGGTGTTGATGCGGGCGGAAGATAGTAATTAAAACAACTTGAACTGTAGTTAGGTATATAAAACGCAAAGCTAACTGTAAAGTCGTATTTTTTGAGCTGGTCGATATTGAACTTGAACAAATAGAAGCCTTGCTAGGCTTCGTTAGTGCAGGCTATGCAGTCTGTATATTTATTGCTATCGGTATTGGCCGAAGGACGGAATCAGAAAGGAAGAATTTGTTGGCCTTACTGGTTTCGCTGTAATGATATTGTGGTATCGTACTAGTAAAGTATTTTGTATAGAGGACTTGGAAGCTTATTCTTACTACATATTATCTAAGTCCGGGGCATTGTTTGGGTTGATCTGATTTGCTACAAGCAAAATGGAACATGTGTAAAATGTATATTATTTCAAGTGGGACTACCTATAATGGGAAATTCCAATCCAAAAGAGATAACTGGAAACTTTCTAAGTAGACTATTGTTTTGCGGATGAGAAATCATTAAATAACTTCCTCCACTCTGGGTCGAGCGGGGGGTGTCAGGCTTGTAGGTATTATCTCAAAACCCATCCATGTTCCTTCTTTTGCCTTTTATGTTCGTTTTATCTCCTTCGAACAACTCGCAAACCCGACTCTAAGTAAAATAGATATTTTTTTGTAAAACAAAATCTAAAAAAATATTCTTGGCCATACGAGTTGTCTAAACAATATTGTGAAATAGATTTTTTAATGCGGTCTGAATCTGTTTGGCGTAGGTTAATTTTTATTACCGGCCTGTTGGTCTAGTGGTTAGTGGCCCTGACTGCTGAGCCGGAGGTCGTGGGTTCGATTCCCACCCAGGACAAACTTGTGATGAGCATGATTGTTTGTTCTGTGTCTGGGTGTGATTTATCTATAATATGTATGTATTTATAAATTATATAAGTATGTATATCAGTTGTCTGGTTACCATAACACAAGCTCTGCTTAGCTTGGGATCAGATAGCCGTGTGTGAGCTGTCCCAAGATATTATTATTTTTTTATTTAATTGTATGGAAAGCTTTAAGAATCGGAAGCTTACTTCAGCCCTGTTTTTTTAAACCTACGAGTATATCAAAAGGAATTTCACAAACCTAAGAAAGTTTCCCGGCATCATGATGTTTAGATATCCCCATATTTTTCCTTTGTATATCGGGCTGGTGTCCACACCACGTCTAATATCCTTTTTCCACTTAACGGAATCAATCTGTACACTTGACTTTTAGGTACTTACTGGAACTGGGATGAAAGTCATTATGTTGTGTGTCTCTCAAAAACAAACAGTTCAGAAGTAATTAATCGTTTCTATAGGCCGTAACGTAAATGGTCCGTAAACGCTTTTATTACTCAATTCCGTCTCTTGCGTCATCTGCGATTCATGTAATTTACACAGTGGCTGCTAATCAACGTCATTCATATTTCAAGTAATTAACATTTCCTTTCCCAGAGAGAGGAATTAATTCCGTGTTTAGTTGGAAAACTGGGCCAATTAGCTGACCATTGCACAGGACAATAGACTGTCCCCTGTTCTAATATTCATTTCGAAACGAACCTTGAATATCACCGCAGAGTCGCAAGCTTATCGGTTTTCTATCGGATAGATTAAAGGGGGAGTGTACTATAGAATTGCACAATCTAATTCCCCCATCCCCATTCTATCATCGGACGAGCAGAGATAAAGCGAATCGTCACCGGTATATAGTTCCACGAACCCGAATAAACCGTTATGCTTCCACATTTATTATGATGACACGGTTGCCGCAGTGGCTGAGCGATCGACTGCTGCGAAAAAATATTTGTGTAGCCTACAGCTAGTTGTTCCGGGTCTGGCTGTTTGTGTATGAGTTTAAATGTTTCTAAACGCACCCACGATACAGGAGAAATCCTAGTAAGGGACAAAGTTAAAAAAAAAATACAAAAATATATTCATTGATTATTATAACCTAGATTACTTCTAAGTTCAAAAGCATCGATTTCTTCTAGGCAAGCGTAAGCTACATCATCGCTTCACACACACATCGCGGCATCGGGCAAGTTGCGGCCAAACGCAAGCCTAAATATAAAAAAAAAAAGATTACTGAAGCTGTCTGGGGTTTGAAAAGTTGACAGGATTTTTTCTAAAGAAAGAAAATGTATTTACTCCCACAGTATAAAACAAAATTAAATAAAAGGAAAAAAATAAGACATACATTAAATTAAATTAGTACGTATCCAAAAAGCCGCTATTTAAGCATGGCGCTTTAAATAGAAAAAAGTATTTTTATTCAAACTTTTTAGACCACATCTCAAAGAATATGTTTTTTTGCATGGCAACATGTCTAGTATAGACATAATTTCCGTACCTATTATATGAAGTATTCTTAGCATAATATTCTACGATGCAGTAAATTATGTTCAAGGTAGCCACTCTGCCGCCATGTAACCGATTTCACGCGTCTTCGATAGTCGTGTCTGATGTCACTTAATGTTACTGACGTACTTCGTTATATGACGTTACTTTCGTTGCGTAGCTTTTGTAAAACTTTGTAAAACTAGGTATTAAAGTTTTATTAATATTTACTTATATTCATTGATAGTAAATTTGAGTTAATATACAGTGGTGTCCAAAAGTCAGTTGAATCAAGTTTTCAAAATTTTTGGCGGTTGAAATTCATGCAAAAAAAGCCGCCCAAGTGCGAGTCAGACTCTTGGGGTTTCGTACAGGGTTAACATTCAGTGGCGTCCAAAAGTCAGTTGATTCGAGTTTCCAAAACTTTTGGCGGCTGAAATTCATTGAAAAAAAAAACTGCCCAAGAGTCACTCTTGCACCTGGGGTTTCGTACAAATATGCGATATAAACGGCCATATCTTTTGACTATGTAGATTTTGAGGGTTGATTATTTTCACAGAGTTGAGTACTTATATGGTTTTATTTCAACTCGGTACCTCCACGCATTCTGTAGATAAAGGGTCTTGACAGACAGACAGCCAGCCAGACAGGCGGACAACGAAAGTGATGAGTGGGTTTCGTTTTTTCCTTTGAACGTACAGAACCCTACATGCAGGATATCCCTTATCATAATATGTAGCTGGATTAGATAAAAACAAAACTATAGAGTACAGTTCAAACAAATACAACTATAATTATGACAATAATACGACGATGTATCTAGTGTAGTGGTTTTTTTTTTAACTTACTTTTGTACGCAGTGGCCTACATGACTTAATAAGCTATTTTGTATTCATTAAAATTATAATGAATCACATTACTCATCGTTAGGACTCAGTAAAGCTAAGAAATGAAAAGAACTTTCTTTTCATTTATTTGAACAAGTTTTTGTAGCTGACTGTCATTCAAAGATGTAATACTAATAAGGCATATTAAAATTAATGTTAAAACTTAGTTTATTAAAATTAGGACATGTTTTAAAATTGTATTAGCAACAATAGATATTAATTAAAAATTATTTAAATTTATCTGATCTCAATAGAATAAATGTTATCATTTGGTTAATTAATATTAAGATCATGTTAAAATTTTAATGGAATAAGTATAAATCTTATTTCACCACTACTTTATACTTTTTGCTGTGCCTTACAGGCTCTGTAATTGTATGTACCTTAACTTTAAGCCCATTGTAAGATCTTCAACCGTTATGGAATGCAAATTATGATATAAATATGAATATATACTCATAGATACAGCCCTTGAAGATGGTACGATATACCTATTGTGTTCTACATGTATACTTTTTATGGTTCATTTAATTTTACCAGGATTATTCCTTACCATAAAGCAAGTCAACGCTGCCAAGCGATTTTATACCATGTGCGAAGCAATTAAGTATAATTTGTCACTAATTTGTCTTGTACATAAATTGCAAACAATTCTGGTCCAAGAGATGTAACTATTTAACTAAGTTATCATTGTGCAGGCAGGACGCAGACAGACATGCAAATACAAGGAAATCTCGAGTGTTTACTCTGAGTCATAACTTAATACTGTTATGTTAACATGTTCACACGTTATCCTTCTATTCCAACTAATCTTATTATAATCGACGCCTCACATGTACTCAAGCAGAAGTTTATAATAACCGACGTTCAATAATGACTGGAAACATTAATTAAGCAATGCAGACTAATTAAATGTTGCACTGGAATAGCCAGAATTATTCACAATTCATAGTGCACACGATTTGTTTGATTATACATTGCACAAAAAAGGTGTCTTTCAATTAAAATTAAGTTACTAAGTAGACCGTTTACCTCGCATCAGCTTCGTTGGTCTAGTGATCGTAAGCGCCACTGCTAAGTATGCGGTCCTGGGTGCAATTCCCGGTCCGTATAAAGTGTCAGTTTTTTTCGTCGGGTCTTTCTCAGTAACAACCGCGAACGTGCCCGGTTGATGTCAATAGGCTCGTCCCCAATTACGTGGGGCTTAAACAAAAGTCGCGATATGTTTTAGTTATTTATTTATTGTTCTACAAAAAAAGTACGTACATAATTTAAATGACACTGAACCCCACACTGGGATATCGTAGTGGAACAATATACAATCAGTATTTTTTTAAATAAAGCTAGAGTTTACTATTGGGGGCGCTTCTGCTTAATACTACAGATATTACAGGCGCGATGTTATGTAGATGACACTTATGCACATGATTTGTTTGATTACTCATATAGACTTGAGACATATAGGTAGAGAAAAAACTGCGCCTTTCAATGACAATAATGTTACCAAGTAAACCATTTCCTCGCATCGTGGAATGTATTTATAAACTATGTCTATTTCCAATAAGGAAAGCACAGCTGGTGATACTTATTGAAATGAAACTAACTATTAGATTGACCTTATAGATAACATGGAGCGATTGACGGGCCTTTACTAGTGTAGATATACGCCGTGTCGCCGGCTTGTTCGTATTCCACGCGCGCCCCAATGAGATTTCTGCAAAGCATAGGGGTCCGCCGGGGCCACTTTCGAGACACCGTGGCCCTGGTACTCCAAATAGCAAAAGAAGGAACATGGATGGGTTTTAGACAGTAAAACTCTGACACTCCCTTCCGCTTCGCTCGGAGCGAGAGAAATTATTTCATGATTTTACCAACCGCAAAGAATGGCGGGTGTACCTGTGTTTGTAGATACTACATTAATAAAGACCCTCAGTATTTTTTTCCTTCAAAGATAAGGATGTTACAGACACATTTATAGTTTTCCTTGTACTTTTTATTTGGCGGTTTCAGCTAGCTATTAAAAAAGTACAATGTCACTGTAATGTTCTTTTGTATATATCTTCACAAATTAGCAAATTAAAATGCATTTTAATGCTGACACAGCAGAACCTTTTTTCCTTAAGCAATTCTATTTTTGTTGCATTCGTAGAAACTGCAATGAATATAAAATGTAATGAATATAAAATGTTTTATTGTGTTTCTATGTCTACGGTTAAAGTTAATTTCCTTATGGGTAAGGTAATTAGACAATTTAAACGTTTATTTAATTTTATTAATGTAAAGAATATCTATAGTTACAGAATTATATCTGACTATAGGTGTTTATCATGAACAGCTGAGCATTAATTCTTATTAGTAGAGTTATTGGGATTTTCCAAATGGAAATTATTTTAAGCAGTCTCTATATGTGACTAACAAACACTCAAGTGTCATAGACCTCTATTGGAAAGAATTTATTCAAGAGACGAAATCGGAGTGTCCTATCCTATATTGTCCCTTGATTTGTTTGACTCAACTGTATGTTATTATATAATAAACATTAATCAATTCTCAACCTCATTCCAGGTTTCGGAGTTGGTCTGGCATCGTCGTCATCGTTTGTGTCCCTGAACCATTACTTCACAAAGAAGCGAGGCCAGGCCGTCGGCCTATCGATGGCTGGTACCGGCTTCGGGCTGATGGTCATGCCTCAACTAGTCAAGCTCCTACTAGGAGAGTACGGCTTCAGGTGGACGGTCGTCATTCTGGGAGGTCTGGCCTTCCACGCGGTGCTAGGGTCTTGTTTGTTGCAGCCGGTTAAGTGGCATCTGATTGATGAGCCAGTTGACTGTGAATTGCAGACGGTAAAGGTAAATATCGTAAATGATTTCTTCATTCACCTTCGACGATTAAAAAGCCATTATAAAAAAGTTCGATAAAAACATGGTCAAATGTATGGACAGCCGAATCATTTTCTTAAGTTTGAAGTAAATCTCGTGGCACAATAAGTCTCACAAGTCTCACTGTGGGTAAAAGTATACGGACACTTTAACTTCAGTAAGAGGCTTTAAGATAAACGACAGAGAGTCCAAATTCCTTTAATTATTCCTCTATGTTTGGCGCCAAAACAAAATTAATGAAAACTTTTCTTGTTCAAATTTCAGGAAATGGAGTGTATATTAGAAAGTGAAGAAGAAAACGATGATAAGTTCGAAATAAATCCGTTAGTTTCACCTCCAGTGCCAAAGATAATGAAGCAGCGATCTCATGGAAATATGAACCATCCCTCTGTTCGAACGATAGGGTTGCCGAGGGCGAAAACTTGTGACAAACCGTTACAGGAGTTTGAAAAGTTCGAGATCAATAATAGGTTATACCCTGGTTTGACAACAGCTGCTTCAGTGGCAGCGATGCCTAGAGTTATATCAAGTGGGAGTATGAGCGAAACTGCAAGAAAGAGAAAAGTGTCAGTCATTTCTAATATCTCTAACATGGATTTCACTGGCAGTTTCTTACAGTTGTATCTTGATGTGAGTATCTATTTTGTTTTTGTATGTATCAATTATTATTATTGTATACTAGCTTTTGCCCGTGTCTTCGCTCGCGTTAAATTCGGGGTAACACAGTTCCTCTTTCCTGATTTGCAGGTACCTGCTACCTGTAGTTTTTGCCCTTGCGCCTTATTTATTGTAATAACAATGCTAAGTTTTCCCTTTTCTTCCCTCGTTCTCCCTCATATCTCATTTTTTTAGCTTATGTCTGTCTCCAGGGTCCCAACTATCTCTGTACCAAAATTCATCAAAATCGGTTTAGCCATTTAGGCGTGAAGACGTAACAAACAAACAAACTCACTTTCGCATTTATAATATTAGTAAGGATTGTACCAGTTCAGAAGTTTCCTCAGCAAAACTTTCCCGATAAGAATAAATGATGATACACACTCGATACTTAGAAATAACAAGGATAAGTCATATTTCATCTATCCTCACATAGAACAAGTATTAAGCATTTTTTGTCCTATTTAAACAAAAAGTTGACTGCGGCGTTATTTCGTCAGTCAGTCTATTTGTACGAGTACCATCGTATATAGCATGATCACACTGATATTATAAAGGTGAGAGTTTGTATTCGTATGTTTGTTACTCCATCACGCTCAAACTGCTTAACGGATTTAAATTAAATTGGGTATGTACAGACGCCTGCAGGTCAAGCTACCCGAAACTGTCAATTTTTCCCAATAAACCTTGAACCTAATACTTTAGAAATAAAGTCGAAAATCTATTCAAGAAATCTGACAGATTGTAGTAGCTTGATGTGCAGGCGTCTGTAAAAAGCTTATATATACCTTGGATTAACACAAAGGCTTTAACTTTTTATACCAATCTATGCGGAGGGCGCAGGCGGGGTAATTGTACAAAAAAAACATTTATTTTTTGTTTGTTATAGTATTTTATGTAAACCTGCAAGAATATTATACGAATTTATAAAGTTCAATTTTTTTTTTGTAAATGTTTAAAACTATACTTACAGGCGGTAGATGATGACGCCATACAAATGAAGCCAATCAAGAAAAGCAAGGATGAACCTGAGGAAAAGAAAAAGGGTTTCTTCAGAAGATTTATAGCCCTGATGGACTTAGATTTACTTAAAGACTGGTCGTTTTTGAACCTTTTACTTGGTCTCTCGCTGTTTTGGAGCGGGGAACTTCAATTTAGGATGTTGACTCCATTTTTTATAAGTAGTTTGGGCTACAATATGAATGACACGGCGTTTTGCCTCTCAATGACTGCCATAACTGATATTTTGGTGCGGTTGATATTGCCGCCTATATTCGACAGAACTACTATTTCGAAGAAGATGATTTTCTTTATTTCTTCGTTCTTCTTAGCGGCTACGAGGTCCGGTGAGTATCTATATATCTATTATATTAAAAGAACATAATTATCTTGCTAAATAATAACAGCCGCTCGCGTCGATGTTTAGGTTAAAGCTCGCTGGAATAGGTTGGTCTGTAGATACCCATCTCACCACCTGTAACATACCGAGTTTCCTCCGTGCCTCGGAAAGCACGTTAAGCTGTTGGTCCCGGCTGTCATTTGTAGATCTTTGACAGTCGTTACAGATAATCAGTGTCCTAAAAGTCTGACCAGCAATCTTACCAAGGGGTATCGTAATACCCAGTACAAACTAAGTTGTGGACGTTAGATAGACAGTCGGTCCATGTAACATAGTGGTATTCAGCTGCATCCAGGTAGACTGTAAGCTGAACTAAATAGTTGGGAAAAGACTATCTTGTGCATCTTAAATTTTTCCTACTAAATCCTCAAAAAACCTATTTAAGAATAAGAGTGTTGCTTCACGTTTAAGTCAAGTTATGGCTCGGATAATAATCCGAACCACTACTAAATACTAGGAATATGACATCATCTACATTGCCTATTCCACTGCAGTTTATGAGCCTAGGTCATGTAGCAATAAATACATCGATAAAACTTGTACATTGTTTCATACATAATAGTGTATACAGTCACTGCACACTATTAATTTAACTATTTTAATTCTCGACTTACATAGTCAAGTTAAATTAAACTTGTTCTAAGTAATTACTTATGGAAACATTTGTATGCAATAGATAAGAATTTAAACGTACTAAGAACAGTTAAACGAAGCAAATGTATTTTTGATATCTTTTGAAAGATCTAACTTCAAGCAATTACTAAATTAGAGAATAAAAATCGTGTCTTGAATTACGTTTACTCAAGTAATCAATTGGAATCGAAATAGGTACGGGTGTTTGACTAGGTCTATTAATAGCTTGCGTCTGGCATCTCACATAGTGCCAGAAAGTATTACCCATCGATGCCACATAGTGCCAGAAAGTCTTACCCATCGATGCCACATAGTGCCAGAAAGTCTTACCCATTGATGTCACTTAGTGCCAGAAAGTCTTACCCATCGATGCTACATAGTGCCAGAAAGTCTTACCCATTGCTGTCACTTAGTGCCAGAAAGTCTTACTAATCGATGCCAAATAGTGCCAGAAAGTACTACCCATTGATGTCACTTAGTTCTAGAAAATCTTACCCATTTATTGTTCTTAGTGCCAGAAAGTTCTACCCATTGATGTCACTTAGTGCCAGAAAATCTTACCCATTGCTGCCACTTAGTGCCAAAAAGTCTTACCCATCGAAGCCTCTACTCAATCATCCGTATCTATTCTGATTGATTATTTGACCATGTTATTTTCCTTAGCTAGGAATGTTTATTATGTTAGCAAAATAATGTGTAAAAAACATTTTTCTGTTATATCGTGATAAGATATCGATGCTCATCAAGTTTATGCAGTTTCTATTGATCGTACATTTATCTATGTTACGCTTGTAGATGACCACGTTTTACCATCAATTGGACCTTGCTTAACGATTTCCATTGTTTTTCAGTGTTAGCAGAGCAAACTGAATGGGTGCCCCTGATGATCTGGCTATCCATCTGCGGCTTCTTCCGAGGCATGTGCCTTAGTAACTTCACGCTGACCATCTCTGAGTACTGTCCACTTGAGAAGCTGCCCGCTGCTTTCGGACTGCACATGGTCAGTAAGGGAGTGTTCGTCGTTGCTATCGGTCCTATTATTGGTAAGGATGGTTTTTTTATTATTATTTTGCTTGTGTACATGCGTTCAATGTATGCTAGACCCAAATGATCTGGACCAATTTTATTGGGGCTGCATTGTATTGGATCTAGAGTGGCACGATATAGGCTAACAAAAGTTATATTGACTTTGCGGATAGCTAAAAGAAATGAATGATGGGGACGCGATGTTCTTTGCCTCGAAAAGCCGTTTGTCTCGGCTTTCGTTTATAGACATTTTATTGTCGTTAAAAATAGACTGTTTCCCGAAGGCCTGACAACCTGTAAAATGGTATCGTATTACCCAGTACTAACTGGGTTGTGGAGGTCAGATAAGCAGTCGCTCCATTAAAAATACTAATTATCTGCATCCTGTTGGGAAAAGGCTAGTCAGATGATGGTGGATGTCTAAAATAAAAACAAACGTACTATAATAAATAAAAAACTGGTACAGTAACGAAACAAATAATTGTTTTTATCATCAAATTATCAATTACCACAGGTCGAAATTATCAACCGATTACTTATTAATTTCTATCCATCAAGTCCCCAGCCTGTTTGTAAGAGCTTATTTTTTTCAACGAAACACTATAGTTCACCCATTTTTTTTTTCAATTAATGAGGCTTTAAAAAACTAGTACTCTTTATTACTCCGACGTAGTTCAACGGTACGGTTGACGCAGTGGCTGAGCGACCGACTGCTGCGCTGCGTGACCCGGGTTCGATCCCCGCACGGATATTATTATTTGTATGACCTTCAGGTAGTTGTTTCGGGTGTGGTTGTTAATGTATGTGAGTTTAAATGTTTGTAAACGCACCCACGATACTGGATAAATTCCTTGTGAGAGGCAACGTTTTAGTGAAAATAAATAGTGTTACAAAATGTATCTTGTTCATCAAAACAAATCTCACTATAAACTTTTTTTAAGGTTACGTAAGAGACTACACCGGTAGCTTCGCCACCTGCATTCACGTACAGAATGCCCTCATAATGTCCTGCGTCCTCGTCTGGGGCATAGAGTACGCCCTCGGTTTCACCCGCCGCAGAAAAGTTGTGCAGATCTAGTAGCCGTACCGTTCCGACTGAGGAACGCAATCGAAGCTCATCGTATTATATAACACTTAACCGGGTAATCCACTATTTAGACATGTTATTTTCTTGTCTATTTATGCTTGAAAAAGTACAATATCATTACTGATCTGTATGTTAGCAGGCGACGCCAAATAGGACCACAGTGCAGTTGATCAATGTTACCGCGTATCAAATAGGTATCAAAATAAAGACTACTTTTTTTAATCGAGGAAATATAATAAACTATAGTCCATATCAAAGTCATATCAAATAGAAGTTGATTTTACTCAAAATGGCGTTAATTGACTGCACTGTACCCATAAAGAGTCAGTAAGAAATGGCGGTATTGACATTGAAGGGTATGAAGTAAGCCATGTTGATATTGTTTAGCCTTAGTGGACTCTGGCTCATATACTGTGCTTGTGTGTAAGACTTTCAAAAAAAATCAAATTGCGATTATAACTTGTAGTATCCATGTCATGATTTTATATCCAAAATATAATACACATGAATGTAAAGAATAAAATAAACATTTTTGAAAAACTCTCTTAAGTAGCTCTCTAGTAATAAAATAGTAATTGAATTGGCCATGACTACTTGACTAAAAAATAAATGGTGTATTTAATTTTGGTATGGAGTACTAACAAGTTAAACCCATATTCGACTTAATAATATTAAAAAAAAACGTAATCTTCCTAATATATGTGTCAAAGCTTAGTTGTTAAAACTAGAACCAGTGAATTTGGAAAGTGGAACATCTATAGGAACTATGTAGTTACTTATTACGTAACATTGACATTTTAACAATTAATATTTTTAGATGGCTGTTTGTAGTTCAGAAAGTTTTGTAGGTGTGTATTTTTAGATGATATTAATTTATACACATAACTTAGATGTAGGTAATCTTTCTCTTTAAACTTCAAAACGAGAGTGTTGTCAAAATATGTAGAAGTTCATCTCTCTTAGACAATTAATGTAGATGAATATGTTCATGTGGATTGAACTGCATTTAATTTTCTGTTTTGCTTTATTTTTGTACTATTCATGACATCGGATGATGACCTACTTTTCCATAAGTAAATGGAAAAGTTATCTCTGTACTTAGAATTATATCGCCGACCGCAATTTGTGGTCTCCTTATTACATGACTAGGGACCTACTTTTTTCCTCAGTATAATATTATGGTGTCGTTTTAAAAATACGACTGTCAAGTTTTACTTTCTTTTTCATTTTTAATCAAGCTAATTGAGAAAAGAAATTAACTAATCTATTAAAAAACAATGTATCAAGTTTCCTAGAACTGTGTATGGGTGTTAAAAATAACCGCATTTTTTTACTTTTTAGCATTCCTAGTGATCCTGACTTAGCAATTTAGGGTAATTGAAAATTAACATTTTGCTGCAATTCCTAATAACGAAAATCACTTGTCGAGTGAAATCTTTGACGTAAATCAAGTTATGCAAGAGGAAGTGATACGACTAACAAGTGCATAATCAGTACTTTTTTGTGTTTGTTTACTTTAACTTGAAGAGCTGACTCAATGTTATATTATGTAGTTAAGGTGATATTCCGCAGATTTAAGCACTGATAACATAATATAGGTGGGGTTTAGTCAGTACAAGTCTGACACTCCCCCCAGAGCGAGGGAAGTTATTTGATGATTTTCCATCCGCAAAAAATGGTGTTAATTTGTAGCCAAAGCTGCACTTATAAGCCGTATCATAACTTGCATTACAGGCCCGTGATCAGATGCAATTCTTATTCAGAAAATTAAATAAAAAAAAATCTTCCAATATTTCGTCTTCCATGGACTATTCTATACGAATAGGATATTATCCTACAAGGTGCGCTTTTGATGTGTGATCTAATTGACCAAATATATATTGTACTTACAAATGTTTGATAAAAATGTAGTACTTACATTATATTAAGAATTCTTAAGCAGTTATTGTATGTACTTATTATTCTTGTTATTTTTCGACTTCGTGTAGGCACAGGATAAGAGTGCCATTTAACGTCTGTTGTTTTAAACATAATAAAATTATAACAATCAATTTTTGAAACTTATGTGCCAACTGTACATAAATCTTTTTAGGAAATGACGTAAAATAGATACCTATTTAGAAAAAAAAAACTTTACAATTAATAAATGGATGTAATCAACTAATCATGTACTTATTAAATTAGATGGAAGTAGGTGTAAAACAATGAACGTACATTTTAATAATCCAATGCATTTTATTACTTACTTGAAATTGTACATTAATCAAATTGTTTTAATATTGGTTTATTGACCTTGTTCGTAAATAATAATGGTGTCGACTGTTTTTATCGGTATGCATTCTCGATTTAAAACTACTGCAAAGAAATGTATTTAAAATTCAGTCATTGATTCCTATTTAAAAAAAGTTTTTTTAAGTGAACAAGGCAGGTTAAATTCATACAGTGTTACGGTATTTTTTAATTATCATGTAACAAAAAAAACTTACAATACATAATTAATAAAAAATCAGGATTATGTGACATTTAAAATATACAATGCCGATTATAAGACCACTATGGAAATTAGTTTCTCGCCAGATGTCCGTTTATGCGTCATATTTCTTGAGTGACGCAGTAAACTGTCTGCGATTCGAGGAAAAACAGCTAATAATATACTAGTTGTGTCTAGAAAACTAAAAGAACACATTCTTTGCTCCTCTTTATTGCCAAATAAAGTATTTCATCTGAAGAGGTCAAGTGCTTTTATATAAAAACGTAGGTTACAAAATTGAAACCTACCTTAATAATTCAATATCGAAAATTCTTACAATGTCCGTCTGCATGATTGTCTCATTTAATTTTATGACAATAATTTTGTTGAGTTTTTGGTATTTAGACGTATTGTTGTTGACGAACTTTGTTTAAATATCAGTTGAATCTGTTATTAAATTAATAGATGTCTGCTTATTACAGAGCTGCATGCTTTAAGCATTCATTAATCATTTGCATTAATACTGATACTTAGTATCATGAGAACTAACAGGTTCATATAGTTTTAAGTATATCATATAGAATTAGAAAGTACAATTTATTTTTTATGTAGCGTTATAATAAGCAGACATACTACACTTTTATGGATGGTGCGAGACTTAGCATGTATGTTATATACTTAACCTATTTTATTAACCATGTAAAATTTATAGTGAACATTTTTTATAAAAAGAATGAAAAAAGACAATGGATTAAAGTAAAAGGTGGTTACCGAAAGATTTTGTTTTATTTGTTGATGATGACGTGTATTTTTCACATTACAAAAAAGTTTCCTCCGTGCCTCGGCAAGCACGTTTAGTCGTTCCCGGCTGCCATTTGAAGGTCTTTGGGTCATTACATGTAGTCACTAAGCTGAAAGTGTCACAACCAGTCTAACCAATTTAAGGGGCTGTGATACCAGTTGGGTATTAACTGAGTTGTGGAGGTCAGATATTATGCAGTCTCTACATGTGAAATACTGGCATTCAGCTGTATCAGGTTTAATCCGGTTAGACAAGCCGACCCCAATACAGTTTGCAAAAAGGTTAGGTTGATGACTTGTCAATTTTTCAAATACGCTGCGCATCGGTATATTATTATGTATTTCCTTGTCAAGTGGAAGTCACGTTTATGGTACAGCTGATATTAGATAATTCGTCGTATTTACAATACTTACTGAATGCATTAGGATTATATTACCAGCCGGTGGTGTTTATTGGAAGTCTGTTTTTTTTTCTGTAGTATCGTGATGGTATCTTACACAATTTTTTATATCGATTATTCATTTATTTTCCCGTTGTTACTTTTGTGATTTGACCCGGTTGTTTTTTCAGGCGCCGAGCACCGTTGTAATTTCAGTTTGAATACATACATCTATATGAAATTCGGACCCAATTTTAACCTACTTTAAGCTTATCTTACCGTAGTACCTACTTAAAATTATTTCGAGACGATAAAAATGCATTATCTAAGGGTCGGAGCAGAAATAAAGATCAAAACATGGTACATGAGTGGGTTTTAGTCTAAATATAAGTTTATTTAATACTAGATTTTGCCCGCGGCTTCGCTCGCGTTAAATTCGGGGTAACACAGTTCCCCTTGCGCCTTATTGATTTGTAATAGCAACGCTAAGTTTTCCCTTTTCTTCCCTCTTTCTCCCTCACATCCCACTTTTAATATTAGCCTATGTCCGTCTCCTGGTTCCCAACTATCTCTGTAGGTACCAAAATTCATCAAAATCGGTTCAGCCATTAAAGCGTGTAGAGGTAACAAACAAACAAACAAACTCACTTTCGCTTTTATAATATTAGTACCTAAGGATAATATTATTGTCAAAGTTCCTAACATACGTGATATTACCTAGATAATAGATATTCACAGGGTCATGTAGGTACTCACTAGTTGTAAGCCTAGCGTGTAACTATTTGAACATTGTGCATTCAATAAATAAATATCTACATAATTAAAGTATTCTCCCTCCCTCACGGATTGGATACCGCTGATGGAAATCAGCGGCAGGACTGATTGCCTGTTATGTAATGAAACATGCTAGTGCTTCGCCAATTTCAGATGTCATGTGTGCTGCTTTTCTATCACGCAAAAACATACTGCACGTTTGAACTTTGTGTACAAGAACATAAGTTAGGACAAAACACGTTTACCTATTTTTTTTTCTGATCAAAAGAAATAGATAAGTATACACGATATTAAAGTTTCCAAAGCGCTTGCGGACTAATCTGGTCATGCTAATTGGTCTAATAGCATTCTGATAAATACCTACCTACTTGCTGTGAAAGTTGGCAGTTTTGTCTTTTTTCCTTGCCTACTTCTCCATGAGGTTGTGACAACTAGCTTGGGGTCCCAGGATAGATATTCCGGGTTGGACAAAGCGACCTGGAGTTAAAAAGTTGTTCACATAATTATGTGTCACATATGACATCCACTTACTTTGGAAAACATGTAGAGCCACGTTAGTCCTGCGCCTGATGTCTCCCCGGTCGCCTCGGATGGCGTCACTTAGGACTATTTATATTAATGAAGGACCAAAGAGAACACTGCACTGTACACATACTTGTGCACTTTAATATCGGAATGTTCTGCGTAGGTTGGATAATAATTATCCCTAGTGATAGGCCGCTATTGCTGAAGTCCGGTCGGAAGGAGTTTCAACTGTTTTTTTGATCGAATTTAGTAGATCAGGAACCGCTTGCTAAGCATTCGAAGGATGTGCACGAAGTGAGCGTAGGTTTGTTGCGCTTCGGAACGCAAGATTAAGTTACGCACTAAGCAAGGGTGCAGGTTTTATTGGGGTGACGCTTGAATAACTATTTGAATACTTATCATACATAGCATAACGCTGGTTTCACCGAAGACTCGGGGCTAGGCGTAGGTACTCGTATATATAGTAGGTTATTATAGTATTTTCATTTCACCATCTACCTAAAGAAATAAAACACACTTATGTTTAACTAGCTGTTCTCCGCGGTTTCACCTACGCTGCTCAGCACCTGTTGGTCGTAGCGTGATGTTATATAGCCTATAGCCTTCCTCAAGAAATGGACTATCCAACACTAAAAGAATTTTCCAATTTCAACCAGTAGGTAGTCACTTCCCTGAGATTAGCGCGTTCAAACAAACAAACAAACAAACTCTTCAGCTTTATAATATTAGTATAGATTAAAATGTCGTCTTCGTAAGGCCGTGGTTAGCCTATTGCTATTAACACCACTCAATTTTACAAGGAGTTCAGAAATTTCAGATGGAAACTCAATAATGCTGCTCGACATATATTTTGGGAATCCATCCCAGGGCTACCCTCTCAGCACCACCGCGTAGCGCTTGCAATCACTATAACAACAAGGCTAACCACGTGAACGCATAGCATGGAGTCAATATGAAAACCGGTTTTTTTTGCAAAAAATATGAATAAATATTTTGCAAGAAACAAACGGCTTTGATGTCAGGTTCAGCGAACTATACCTACCTATTAGCTAATTTTTGTATCTCTGCAAAGTGCGTAACTACCTGTATTAAGTTACATAATACCGGGCACCTACTTATAGGTAGGTATACAGGTACTTACGATAGCGTGTGTAGTAAGTGATAGCTCTATGATATTAGAACGGATTAACTTATTTTTATTGGTTTCCCACTCGTTCACGCTTCATGCCACACCTAATTTTCAATAGGTAACTGGATACTGTTTCTATAACGTAATTTCCAATGGCGGTGAAAAACTTCAAAGAAAAAACCATCGGAATTTCTGCTTGTCAAGTTTTCGGTATGAAAAGGTTTATTCATTGAAAGAAGATGGAAAAAGTTTAGTCAGAAACATCCTAGTCCTAATTCAGGAGATCCTATTACCCTTTAAATTAATTTACTGGTTTGTGGTGGAAGTCAGATAGGCAGCCGCTCCATGCTCCATAAAATACCTATTGATATTATCTAATGAGATTGGAAGCCAAGGCACTATAGTCAGATGATGAGTGTATCTCACAAACTTGTACGGTTTATTTAAGGCGACTACAAGAGCTAAACGAGAATTTTATAATTCTTAAAAGTAGGTATATGATTCACTGCAGTTAACACAATAAAAAAAAAATATGTTATTCTTCAGGATATAATCTAGTTTAGTAGTGTGCTTAAAACATAATAAAACTAATTTTAATCTATAGAAAAAAACACAAAGATACCTGTAATAAAAAAATCTTTTAACGAATAAAAACCATACTAAAATACACATTTGACAAATCATTCAACAAACAACACAGGTACTAACGTAATAGTGTTTCATTTATTAATCATCCTTCAGAGAAACAGTAACTGACAATTTAAACCTTCAAGTTGCCCTCAAGACGAAAGAGTAGAGAATGCTGCCGAAAAGTTCATGACCACAATAAAAAGTAGCTGCTGGAGATGCACGCCGGAAATATCTGACCGTAACTTGCGAGAAACAATGCGTTTTTAATTGTGTCTGTAATTCCGGCATTCAAGCGGTTAGTTGATAAAATGGTACTCCAAGAACTCCCACGTAAAGCCATAGTCTATCTCGCTTGCTTGTTTAACGGTGTTATTAGAACTGGACATTATCCTACTCTGTGGAAAGTATCCCAAATAATAATGTTACCCAAACCCGGTAAGCCAACAAGTGCAGTCACCTCATACAGGCCGATAAGCTTGCTGCCAACTATCTCTAAAGTATTTGAGAAGATTCTACTGAAAAAACATCGAACGAGATTCGTGGGACGACAATTATAACGGACCATCAATTTGGTTTTCGACAAAAACACGCAACAATAGAGCAGATTCATAGAGTGTGCCAGGTTATCAGGACTTCCTTGGAGAAAAAGGAGTACCTACTCCTCGGCAGCTTTCTTGGACGTTCAGCAAGCCTTTGATAGGGTGTGGCACAAAGGGTTACTGTACAAAATTAAAACATTCCTTCCTCACAAATTCTACCAGATTCTGGAGTCTTATTTGTCAGGACTACTGTTCCAAGTACGAGAAAGTGAAAGCACATCAGGCTTTTACGATATAGTTGCCGGTGTTCCTCAGGGTTCTGTTCTGGGCCCGGTACTGTATACCATATTCACAGCAGACTTACCACAGAGCCCGGGGGTGACGGTGGCTACATTTGCAGACGACACAGCAATACTGAGCCCTAGTAAGGATCCTGCCGCAGCTTCTAGAACATTGCAAAAAGGCTTAGCAGAAATTCAAGATTGGATGCAAAAATGGAGGATCAGAGCCAGCGCATCCAAGTCAGTCCACATAACATTTACTCTTAGGCGAGATACCTGTCCACTAGTTTACCTCTGCGATCAACAGCTGCCGCATCATAACTGCGTTAAGTACCTGGGAATACACCTCGACCGAAGACTGACCTTTGACTGACACATTAGAGCCAAGAGAGACTCGCTTAACATTCGATATCGAGGGCTGTACTGGCTACTCGGTAGAAACAGCAAGCTGCCCCTGGACAACAAACTCCTGATCTACGGAGCTTTTTTATTGTTTTGTGCGAGTCCCAAATAAAAGTTTTTCTTTCTTTCTTTCTTATAAAAATCATCCAAAGAGCTGAAGACTCGATACTGAAACAAATAGCAAATACTCCCTGGTTCATAAAGAACTCGGAAATTCATCACCACCTGAAGGTGAATACAGTAAAGGACGAAATAAGAGCTTATGCAAAGGCATACAAAAAACATCTGCAACACCATTCGAATCTATTAGCAGTGCAGCTTACTATTCCCGACACCCTGAATCGCCTAAAAAAACGTAAAATCCTGAACCTGGACTGCCTACAATGAGCTACCAATTACAAAGAGTCAATCCTAGTGGGGAACTGTTATTTTATGTCTTTTCTGTATCGACAATATCACATTATAAACTAGTAGCGTCATCTATGATAGGATACGTAATACTGTATGTTTGTATTTAGAATAAAGTCAGTTCTCATCTGTGTCTCAAGCGTTTGATTTATTAGAGGTTATGCGCCCAGATTTTTTAGTTTTTCTCGCAATTTTCTTGGATATTCCTAGTGGAAATAGATTTTGCAGATTGAGATAAACTGTAATTAACGCTGTGACTGTGAAAATGACGACGAACTACCTTGTCAGTGTGCCTAAATTGAAAGGGCGAGAGAACTACAGTGAGTGGGCTTTTGCGGCTGAGAATTTCTTAGTTCTGGAGGGAATGTCTGATTGCATCAAGTCGGAGACTGTACCAGCAGAAATAGGAGCAGCAGGTGACGCGAAAACCAGAGCCAAACTGATTCTGACAATAGATTCGTCGCTGTATGTGCACATAAAAAGTGTACAAACGACCCATGAGCTGTGGAAGAAATTGAAGAACCTATTTGATGACTCAGGATTCACGAGGAGAATCAGTTTACTGAGGAGTTTGATTTCCATTCGACTCGAAAATAGTGTTTCAATGACTTCGTATGTGACACAAATCATCGAAACAAGCCAAAAATTGAGTGGTACGGGTTTCAATATTAATGATGAGTGGGTCGCATCGCTTTTGTTAGCGGGATTAACAGAAAAATATTCCCCTATGATAATGGCGATTGAACATTGCGGCATACCATTGACAGCAGACGCCATTAAAACCAAATTGTTGGACATGGAAGAAAGCGGAAACGGCGATAATAGCGCTTTCAGTTCCAGTGGCGCGTTTGGAAGTTTTAAGAAGAACCGGAGTAATGGTTGCTATGATACCAAAGATAACACCCAGATGTCAAAGTCAAAACCAAAAGTCGTAACATGCTATAAATGTAAACAAACAGGACATTACCGCAACCAGTGTACTTTTTTGGACAAAAATTTGTCGAATACAACAAAAAATGAACGTACAATCAGTAATGCGTTTAGCGCCGTGTTCCTGAATGGCGAATTTTGCAAAAGCGATTGGTATATTGACTCCGGGGCTAGTGTTCATCTTACTGCGAACGAAGAATGGTTGTCAAATGTGTCGCGGGATCTTATGATCAAGGAAATTGTCGTGGCAAACAAAGATAAAGTACCTGTATTATGTACTGGAGATGTGCAGATTACGACAAAGACGCATGCCTGTGAATATGATATTACAGTAGAAGGTGTATTATGCGTGCCGAAGTTGACTACAAATCTGTTGTCTGTTAGTCAACTTATATCAAAAGGAAACAAAGTTTCATTTATGAATGATGGTTGTCAGATTTTCAACCGAGCAGGAGTACTGGTGGCTACAGCAAGTCTGTTGAATGGGGTGTATAAAGTAAACATGCCTGAATATTGTTCATCAGCTGCAGTGATGGTGTCCAGTGAAGTTTGGCATCGACGTCTAGGTCATGTCAACAGCCAGTATTTGAACAAGATGCAAGATGCTGTACAGGGATTGACACTTGATAATAAGACTGATATATCAAAGTTATCATGTGTTGCATGCTGTGAGGGCAAGCAGAGCCGCTTACCTTTTCCCAAAGAAGGTAGCAGAAGTACTGAGTTACTACATGTTGTGCATACTGATCTCTGTGGACCAATGGAAAATAGATCTATAGGTGGTTCTAGATACTTTATGTTGTTCATAGATGATTTTAGCCGTATGACATATATTTATTTTTGAAAACGAAAGATGAAGCATTGAAATGCTTTCAACAGTATAAAGCAGAGGTTGAGAATCAACTTAATCGCAGCATAAAGATCTTGAGAAGTGATAATGGGACAGAATACTGCAACAGTAAGTTTGATGATTTTTTGGTGTCGCATGGGATAGTTCATCACAAAACGAACCCATACACACCAGAGCAGAATGGTCTCTCAGAACGATACAACCGTACTATCGTTGAGAAAGCCAAGTGTCTACTGTTTGATGCAGGTCTCGAGAAAAGGTTTTGGGCTGAGGCTGCTCATACTGCAGTGTACTTACAAAACAGGACTGTGACTACATCATTAAATTATAAAACTCCTTTCGAGATATGGACGGGCAGAAAGCCAGATGTAAGTCATCTTCGTATTTTCGGTAGTACAATTATGGTGCATGTGCCGAAACAGAAGAAATTAAAGTGGGACAGAAAGTCTGAAAAATGTATCCTTGTCGGCTATTCAAATGATGTCAAAGGGTACAGGATTTACAACCCGAAGTCTAATGTCATTA
Organism: Ochropleura leucogaster; assembly: GCA_958449745.1. Classification (NCBI taxonomy): domain Eukaryota; kingdom Metazoa; phylum Arthropoda; class Insecta; order Lepidoptera; family Noctuidae; genus Ochropleura; species Ochropleura leucogaster. The sequence continues at coordinate 13,052,575 of OY288206.1, read as the reverse complement.
CTACCAGTCGAGATGTTATAGTATTGGAGAAGATAGAGACGGAGAATGTTCTGGAAGTACAGGAAAATTGTTCAGATGAGGTGAACCTGGTTCCAGTAGGGGAAGAAGATTTGACACTTCAGGAAGATTCACCTGAACATTCAGAGAGCTAGTCGCTAAGGGCTTTACCCAAAAACATTACAAATTTATGTTGCTTCTTGGCATAGTTTGTTTAAAATAATTTTGTGTAAAATTGTTTGGTGAATATTGCGATAAGTGGGGGTGTTATTTTATGTCTTTTCTGTATCGACAATATCACATTATAAACTAGTAGCGTCATCTATGATAGGATACGTAATACTGTATGTTTGTATTTAGAATAAAGTCAGTTCTCATCTGTGTCTCAAGCGTTTGATTTATTAGAGGAACTGACTCTGCAAGCCACTCAATACAACTGTAACAACACAATCTGCTCATAGTGAAAGGATTGATTGCACGATATAGAAATAAAAAAAAATTGTTATTCCAATTAATTGATTTTCGATTTACTTATTTCGCAATAAATATATTTTTAAATCAAATTAATAGATTTTCTGTAAATCGCGTTTACTTATTTCGCAATATAATATACGTATGCGACAGTTTGCCTAAGCATGCACTTGGCTTACGTTAAGTATTTACGGAACCCTGAGTGAGCGAGACAGACTCTCTCAATGGTTTGAAATATGTAAAATCCTCACGTGCAGGATACACTTTGGCAAAATATGTGTAGGTAGATATCATTCTTATTCCTAACAATTAACAAAAGATACCTATTTATAAAATACCTACTCACCTTGCATGAATTGATTATAATAATTATGCAAGGCCGACTCCGGTCGACAGAATCACATATTTCTCATTTTTTTGGACTGGTAGTTACCTACATTTTGCTTATGTGCAAATCAGTGAATTATTAAAACTTGCTAATTCAAATAAACAAACTCGGTGGTAAACAATCAATGAAACAAACAAAGTCACTGACTTCCGAAATTAAAGTAAGTTTCGGAATGTAATAAGTTTTTGTTTATTTGCAAAAAAAGTATTTATCATATGTTATATAGGCGACAAAAAACTGTCCAAAAAAAAACTGTGCTAGTTGATGTTAATTTAGTCACACTAAAAACTGAATTATAAAACTTTTTAATAAGTACAGGTTCGTACAGCTTCAAAGCAGATAGAATTTTAAATACCAATGTTCATAATGTAGAGTAGATTGCTGCGTGGAGTTTTTGGATTCTGCAAAAAACAACCTACTCTAGCTCTTTACAGCGTCGGCGTAGAGTTGCCTGTCATAGATAAGCACAGAAAAGTGTGTGAGTGAACAATCCTTACTGATATTATAAAAGCGAAAGTGAGTTTATTTGTTTGTATAAATTTTGGTACAGAGATAGTTGGGACCCAGGAGACGGACATAGGCTATTAAAAAAAAAGGTAGGAGGGAGAAAGAGGGAAGAAAAGGAAAAACTTTGCATTGCTATTACAATAAATAAGGTGCAAGGGCAAAAACTACAGGTAGCCGGTACCTGTAAACCAGGAAAGCGGAACTGTGTTACCCCGAAATTAACGCGAGCGAAGCCGCGGGCAAAAGCTAGTAAGACGATAAAACCTATTCACTTAGGTTCGGTAGGTATATATTTTTCCTAAACTGATCAAGAAGCTATCCCACTTCACCACTCCACTTTTTTCTTTGAAATGTGCTCCACACTTTCAGGAATTTCTCCGTACGTTTATAAAACATTTAAATTCACATACACAAACACGTGCGGGGGATGGAACCCGCGACTGCGCCAACCGTGCAGACAAAAAAAATATTGTGATATTGTGTAGGAGGGTGTCCTAAATTGTGTAATGTCACATTTTAAAATCAATTTGCTAAGTATTCAAAAAATAAGTAATTGGAATATTAAAAAAACCGTACAAATATATTTTTAAAACTAAGGAGGTCTCACAAATTTGGACTGCTATGACAAGGAGGCAGGGGAGGGTCAAAAATGGGTTGCGGGTTGTTCACAAGAGATACCTACTGCGGCCCCGGAACATAAAGGGCAATAGAAACAACATGGGTGGGTTCCGATTTCCCATCCGCAAAAAAGAGTAAAAAATCATAAAATTCGTGCGACGTCATTTCGTCCTTAATGATGGCCCCGTAATGGGAGCCCATCCAACGCTTTACTTGCCGGTACCCGTTCGCCATTCCAAAACCGACAGCACACGTCAGCCGTTCTGTGAGCAATGTGTCCTGCCCACTTCAGTCCGGCTTTTATTTGGGCGATTTCTGTATTTCTAAAACAGATAAGTGTTGATAAGTTGGTATATGCCATGTTCCGTTCAGTTAATAAATTGGAGTCGTACTTGAAAAACATGAAGCTGAAGACAAACCCTTTTTAACCTACTTAAGCATCGGGTACCTATCAAGAATACGTGAGAAACCGATAAACGTTGAATTGAATTGAACCGTTCTTTGGATTCGTATTGTTTTCAAATCGTTTTTTATGTCTAGCAATTGACTTGACCACTTTATTTTTATTTGTAGGCACGAGACGAATAACATAATATTATGCAACACGATATCGGATCGTTTGAAAAGCGGATTTAATTACATAATATCAATCGTTGAAATAAACTCTTTCTTGATATTACATTATGCAATATGATAATGAAAAGCATTCATCAATTTATATTAATTACTCGAAATATGCCGAATAAATAATGTCACTGTAGAAGCCAAAAGATCGTTATCTATGCAGTTTTGGACATATTAAAAATATTACTTTTATGCTTTGTAGAGTTTTTAAATATGGATTATTATGCAGTTTGGCAAATCTGTAATATGTGTTCTAATGTCTATTGGTCGCGCACCTATATGCGTTGAAAATGTAGGTATGGATGGATGAAGACCGTGAAAATGGATGAATTGGCTCTGATCACAAAGTTTGTCACTTTGGAAAACTTACACCATGTATCCACCAGTTCCAATATTGTTTAACATTACTACGTATTTATAAATTAAATTAGAATCTATTCATTGAGATAACTCTTACTAAAAAAATATTGGTAAGTCTTCAATATTTGCGAAATTTATTTAAATATGATTGGAACATAATCTCTAATAGCTTTTACGTGAATGAATGAGTCAAAAAACTCTAATTAAGAAGAAGATTGCATTAATCACTTTGGTACTTTAATAGTTGTTTTCAAAATGTTTTTTGCGTCTAGTAGAGAAAGAGTTTCGAAGCCTCTCCCGAATGGTTAGGTAATTTAGCGATCACTGGTCCATCGCTCTCTTTAGTAAATATTATGCAACACTATGCCGTTTGTGAAGTCCGGTTCTGTCTTGTGAGCTGTATATGAAATATTATAAGAGAAACAAATCAAGCGCCAGACACGTGCGAAAACTCGTTCGCTTTGGAAACAATAACTCAAAATCATCTTATAATTAATTGATGTTTACGGTCTTTTATTAAATTTTAAGAGATTGAGCCTCATAAGGGTTACACAAAAACTTGTATTTTTTTTTTACTGATAATGATCATTATGGTTACAATTTCAAGTTCAAATTAAATTGATTAGAGTTCCGATATGCTGTACATTCTCTGAGAGTATTTACATTGTAGCCACAGTGTTGTGAGGACGTGCGCTGAACACTGTCGCTTGTACTAAATGCAAGCGTCGTAACTATATCGTCCTGTACATATAGATCGGTGTTTATACAACAAAAATAAATAAACTAAAATAACAACAGATTTTACTCATAAAACGCTGCTTTCGTCAATTAGACAGCGATAGTTCGTGGATAAGTCATTGCGGTCATTTTCCAATTTTGTGAATTTTCTTAGAGGTTGGCAAAAATGGATGAGGCTTTCGCACATATTGAAAGTGATGGCAAGAAAACTAAGAAGGGGATGGTACCCCCTGACGGAGGTTGGGGATACGTGGTCGGACTTGGTGTTGGATTTACCTTCGTAAGTATATTTAAGCTTACGCTTTTCTGTTATAAATTGGCCTTTTCTATTAATTAGTTTATAAGGTATAAGAATTGATTCAGCAAAATATTATTTCACTGGAATGAACTAACTCTACCAAGTCTTGATTCGTATTTAAATTAACAGATGGAAAGGTCAGACAGACAGGCCCAAGGCATCCGATACCAATTGCCTGGCAATGCTGACCACTAACACAAACGTAGAAATTAAATCTGCGCTAACTCGACTTTCCCGTACAAATAAAAGTACCTATATTAATATCCATTATCTGTGAATGATATTAATGGTTGAGTAAGGTCTTGTTTGTGTAGTGTAGGGAATTGCTGTCTATTACTGGTATGCCACAAAAAAAAAAACTCATCAATTTCGATTGTTATTGGGACTATTGATTGATGTGCATACCTAACAATCTTTCGCTGATGGCCTTGACCATCAATAAACCATTTTGTTATGTCGTTGGTTGATAATACGATAAAAATGTTTTGTTAAATAAGAAACTGACTGCGAGAAAAAACGTAAACTTAAATAAGTAATTGAAAAGCAAAAAAAAATATTTATAAGTTGGAATGGAGTAAAATTAAATATACCTAAGTTGGAATGGAGTTCATCCTGTTTGCTTCTATATGTAATTTAATTTTATTATTTTTTTATTTATGTAACGGTGTATGTTATACAAAAAAGAAAAATAGGAACGTAAGTAATGCTTATTTCTAAAGAAATTTCTTCCACCATACCGTAGCCATATACGTTAGTCTTTCGGTCGCGATGGAAGATGAGGCAATAAATAAATTAACAAACAACATAGGTACGTACGTGCGAATATCATAACCCTTCTGGGTAGTTAGGTAAAAATGTTTTATTCTTTGTGAATCCAATTCAGGGACAGGTAGGTACTAAGTGCTTGTTGAAGTAATACCTACCAACAAATCTATGCAAAACGGGATACGTGCAGACGTATTTTTCTATCGGGATAAAATGAGATGTACATATTTTTATTTCAGGTTTATTTAAATGTTATAAAGATACAGTTATTTCACTCTATCTGATGTAAAATATTTTAATTTGTCAGATGAAAACCAAAATAGGATTTTCGATATTTTTGTAAAACCGATATAAGTATTACAAGAGTGAAATGTGAAAAAGTCATCGAAAAATCGATTTAAAAAGTGCTCCATAAGTTGTTTAAGTATGCTATGTTTGTTTATATCCTGTTAGTTCAATTAAAATCTACCGGGAATTAAACAATTTAAAATGACAAAAGATAACAAAAGCGCTGTTATCTATTTGACATTTTAACTTGATGATCGAAACTTGATCTGAATTAAAACTGTGCGAATGTCTGTAAAATCTGTTTTTATGACAATTTTAATGATTTTATCTTTTCTGAATTAACAAGACGTGATCAAATTACCATGTTCATATGGGTTTATTCTAAAAGGTTTTGAAGATATTTGTACGACTATAGTAAATCATTCGCTTCGGAAAAGTTGCTTGGACTTACAACATGCCGTTGACGACGCCGCGACGGTGCGTGATTAGAGGCTGATTTAAGGTTTCAGCTCGATAATTATGTTTTTTTTCGGATGGGAAATTATCAAATTACTTCCTTTTACCAAATCTACCCTCACTCAGCCCAGAGCGAGGGAGAGCCAAACTTTTACTAACCCCATGAACCCATCCATGTTCCTTCTTTTGCCTTTTGTGTTCCGGTGCCACAGTACCTATCTCTTTCGAACAATCCGCAAACCCGGATGTCGCCCCTTTTTTTTAAACGTAGTCCCTTATCGCGCGTTGCGAAAGGGGGCCAGACGTTTTTTTTTGCTATTAAAATTAAGACCAAAAGTTGTAACGACGTTTTTTGTTTTTATAGGTTTTTTTGTACATAATAAATAATAACTTCGTTCCATCGGGGTGTCCCTTGACACCTCTCAAGTTTTTTTCATTTTTTGTGGATGGTAAATCTTCAAATAAATTCCCCTGCTCTGGGCGAAGCAGGAGGGAGTGTCAGACTTTTATTGACTAAAATCCACCCATATCCCAATCTGAAGGGGCCAAACGCCTCCTGCCGTAGGCTCTATGCCGGAGTCGTGCGGTCCATGGCCCTTTACGGGGCCCCGGTATGGGCGCGTTCTTTAGGGCGGCGCGCCGCCCACTATCTGAACGCGCCCCAAAAGGTGGTGGCCATACGGCTTATCCGGGGCTACCGCACGATCTCCGGCGAGGCAGCAAGCCTCCTTGCCGGACTGCCACCGTGGGATCTGGAGGCGATAGTCCTCGCGCGCCTGTTTGAGTGGCGCGCGGAGGCACTACACCGGGAGGAAAACGCGCTGCCGCGGCAAGTTGCCGCTCGGCGGGCAGACCTCCGGTGCGATCTCAAGGTGGCATGGAGAGAGCGACTGTCGCAACCCCGTGCAGGGCACGCCACAATAGTGGCGGTAAGTCCCCTCTTTGAGGAGTGGCTGGAGAGGCGTCATGGCGTCCTCACCTACCGCCTGACGCAGGTCCTCACCGGACACGGAAGTTTCGGGAGGTTCCTGCACATCATCTCGCGATCTCTCGCGTCCGGCCCTGGTTCAGGCCATGGTCCGGAGCGAGAGGGAATGGGAAGTGGTCAGCTGGACGTTTGAGGGAGAACCTCAAATTAACTCAGCCGCTAACTTAACTCGCTTAACAGGAGGACTCGAGGACACAGCGGTGCTCTGCAGAGGCTGGGCAGACCGCCACGGTGTGCTCCACCGTGTCCTTCGGGCGATCATCACTGTGGTATCACCCGGATACAAAATATCCAAAGTTGCGATGTCGATTTTTGACAATAATTTTTTAGAAATAGTTAGCGCGGGCTGAAATGACTAATGATGACCTCTCGTCCTCCCAGTCTGGAATCAATCGCTGTTTGGTATAAGCCAAAATTAGATGCGTGGACGGAAATACGAAGACAATTTGGTTTTTCAATATGTTTGAAGATAGTGCTTATCTTGTCACTGAGACAGTGACTCAGGGTCTTAGTGAAGGCAAAAATACGAAAGCTTATCCATCTTAACATTCATAACGAATTAACGATCGGTTAGTTGAAAAGAGTTAGTTACCGATCATTATCTCATGTTTTTTTGCAATTTTTAGATGATTATCTACAAATTAATGACTTACTATGTTAGATATCTAATATTGCAGATATACCAACTGATTCAAATCTTAATACAAAAACCAAATGTTATGTTCGTATATGCTAATCTCCGAAAACACCCCACCGACTTTTGTGAATGTATCTTTTAAGTAAGCGCTTGAAACAAAAGCTTTTGGTCCCGACTGTCATTTGTAAATGTTGAAAGTCATTACAGATAGTGTCCCGAAAGTCTGACAACGTCGTGTTTCGTTTGAGGTAGAGAATTTCAAACCAAACTAGCCATCACGGTAGACGGATCCCGGCTATGGACGGACGGACACTTTAGTCAAAAGTATGAAACTATCCAAAGCTAGTTACTTGATAATTTCCCATCCCTAAAAAAAAAACTTTAGGCATATGGACTCCCATTTGATGCAACCTTGAGACACACACCGTTATAACTTTATAAATGTCCGTGATGTGTCTAGATATTTATGGGTAAATCAATTTTCTATAAGTTTTAATCCTATTATTTCTCAACTTGATGTTTTTGTGTTGATTCCTTTATTGTGTCTCTTGTTGAATAAAATAATGATTTATTTGTCTATAGATATATCTATCTTGTATTCACGTTGTTTTGACGGCCTGGAGATGCACGTGATGTGACATTCTTCTGGCATTTTATTTGTTTTGCCATTTATACGATCTTTTATTACTGTTTTAGATTATTGAAAGTATAGGCAAGTTTCATCGTTACATTGTAAACATCGTGTGGGTGTTTTGATTCAAGATATCATTGCAATTAATAGTAAATAGCAACAACATAGGAAATAGAAAATTTCATAACATAAACTTTTATTGTTAAACCTTGAATGTAACAGATAACTAGTTAATCTATAAAATCAGCAACTAGGCGTTCGTTTTGCTGTAATCTGCCGAATTACGATTACCTCATCAATTTCATAAAAAACAAGACATTTATAATGCTACATAAATACTCAACTAACCGTCTTTGACGTCAACGCAATGAGGGCGATTCCTCAGAAGTTCTCAGTTTGGGTTTTTTATATAATAAGTATACCTAATTGAAGTTAAACGTTTGCATTGTCTTTCAGGTTATTGGGCGATGATTTAATATTTTCATAATTTACCGAAGAATCACCCTTGACATTTTAATTAATTGACGTTTTGTGGCGCTGATAGTAGACAATAACTTTCGTGAGAGGTTCTCATGACTATTCATGGTCTGTTTTACACACGTGCATATTTCGGAAACGTGTTAAACAAGTTGTGTGTTTATGGCGGTGAATTAAACAAGTCTCGTTAATAAAACACATATATGAATACTAGCTTTTGCCCGCGGCTTCGCTCGCATTAAATTCGGAGTAACACAGTTCCCCATGCGGCTTATTGATTTGTAATAGCAACGCTAAGTTTTCCCCTTTCTTCCCTATTTCTCCCTCACATCCCTTTTTTTTCTTTAAAATAGCCTATGTCCATCTCCTGGTTCCCAACTATCTCTGTACCAAAATTCATCAAAATAGATGTAGCCGTTAAAGCGTGAAGAGCTAACAAACAAACAACTTTCGCTTTTATAATATTAAGTAAGGAAGTAAGGATCTTAGGGAGCAAAATACCCTATTTCTTTGTTAATACCATATTTAAGGTAACAGCCCAACTTACGCCGTTTTTAAACAACTTCAAAAGAGGAGGAGGTTCTCAATTCGACCCTGTTTTTTACAGGTATATCTTGAGTCGTCATTTTCCAGATTCCCCAAATAAAAAAAATTAAAAAGTTCTATGATTGTACAGACGCCTGCACATCAAGCTACTACAATCTGTCAGATTTCTTTGATAGATTTTCGACTTTATTTCTAAAGTATTAGGTTCAAGGTTCATTGGGAAAAATTGACAGATTCGGGTAGCTTGACCTGCTGGCGTCTGTACATATTTGTGATGACAGACTATTTTGGTCTTCATACATTGAATTTGCGAGTATTCTTGTTTGATCAACCTTCTTTTCGGAAAGTACGTAACTTAGAGAACGACTAAAAAAAAATACGTCCAGGCTCCGAAGCTCTTGCTGGCGAAAACAACAGAATATCACCTGCTACTATTTTATGTTTTATATGACTAAAAGATATATGATATGAATGATGATGGTTGAAAGGGACAAGAAGCCGGGGTTGCGGGTTTCGCGGCCCCGGAACGTAAAGGGCAATAGAACGAACATGGGTGGGTTTTTTCAAGTCTAACATGCCTTCCCTAGAGCGCTCCGCCCAGAGCGATCAATGGGCTACATAAGAAATAATATGAAAGGAGGTAATAATACCGTGATGTCTGACACTTATATTCGATAAGAGTAATTGCGAGACATTTTTTTTTCTAAAGCCAATACATGACACGTGCTTTGATAAAGCACTAGAGATGTAACACTGTGGGATTACCACGTTTTATATTAAAAAACAAAAAATTGGTTGATTTAGTTGACAAATAAAAACACATATCTTTGAGTTTTGTGTGGGTATGTTTGTTACTTCATCGCGTTCAAACGGCATAACGTATTTGAATGAAATTTGGGACCAAGATATCTTGTTTTCTGGACTAATATATAGCTACATATTATCCCGAAAAAAAAAACGGTGTTCCCGTAGGATGTTCAGTTGTGGGGCGCAGCATTCTACATAATATTATTTCACCAAAGCTTAGATTCAGTCCAACGAAATAATTATCTTTCATCTTCCTACTCTTAATCATACTAATTTCCTACCAACATCTTCCATTTAGCCCAAGAAAATCTGCAATAACACACATTTAATCTAACTTTCAATCGATCATGGTGTTATTCCGTATTCTGTCCACAAAAGAAGTGGAGGGCGTATTTTTGTGTTATTTTCTCAATGATCTCCCTTCTCTAGTTCGGTGAGCTCGTAGGAGGGAGCTCCATCTCTCTTGTTATTACAGCGCGGAACTTCTGTATGTCGCCCTGCGATAATGTAGTACTGGTAGATAGTAGGGATGTAACGGAGGTAGTTTTATCGGAACCGACGTCGGAGTCGGGGTTTTTAAATTTGATTTATCGGAGTCGGAATCGGAGTCGGAATCGGGATATTAGTGGCATAAAGAAGTACTGGCAAAATCGTCTCCAAATTAAATGGTTTTAACTCTTTGTTTTTTTGTTTGTATACATGTAATTAATTATTTATCGTTAAATTTTATTTATAAATATTTTCTTGGAAACTTTCTGTGATGTTACATCTACTAGGTTTTTTCTCTGTATAACCCTGAGGTAGACTGGTAGAAAATTCCCAATTCATTAAGATCCACCTTTTTTAGAGTGTATACATGTGCATAAATTTTGAATAAATAAATAACCGTAATAGCAGTTTTATAGACGAAACACGCGAGTACCTATAACCTAATTAAGTAGAATTAATTTGCGGTCATTCCTAATGAATGCAAGACAAGTTAAAATTAGACATTGACGTAGGTACGAAATACAAAAAACAATCATAGGCGCAATTAACGAGGTCACAATATGTGTTAATATCGAAATTTGATACCTTAGTTCCTGAACATGCTATTTTTTATTTTTATGACGTTAAACTTAAATACGCCGGAAATTTTACAAGATTCGTGATAGGCAGGTTAATAATTATACCGGTTTTATCAGACTAACGAGAGTAGTGTTAGCCCAGTGGTAATAGCACCGACTTACACGTTGTAAGGCCGGGGTTTCGAATCCAAGTAGCTGCATTACTTTGTTATTTCTTTGGGTTAGCTTGTTCTATCGTTGACCTCATGTCTGTCTCCAGGACAAGATTGAAGCCAGGAATATAACCAAATAATCTTAAAATAAAATAACAAACATCGTATGGAAAATAATATATCTCAAAACCAATCATTTGAAGGCATTTGACTCTGCCAACCTATATAACCTGCCCACGTGGTAGATCTTTCAATAGTGGGTACAATTCATGCCAATTATGTTTATGCTAAGCAGACTGATGAAACACAACACTTCGTTCTCAAACTTGCTTTGCCAGGGAGCAGTGACCCAGTCACTTAAAGCATGCTGAAAACTCATTTTTTATCTGTCATTTGATATCTTAATGTCTATCAAACAAGTTGTTTTTTATGTGAGCGTATTGCCGGTGGGATCGCATAGTACTTAAAATATTTTTTTTAGTTGACTACATTTTACTAAAAATGAACCACTAGTGACAAAGCTGTAGGCCTACCATGACGTCTTAAAGCAGAACTTATTCCACTGAGGGAAAGAGATGCTCCTAGACACCTTGTATAGCTCTGTCTCTTTCCCTCAGTGGAATACGTTCTGCTTTAAGACGTCATGGTAGGGTAACAGGTCTCTTCAAAGATTGAGTTGAAGGACTCTGCATTACGACAACTCTGCTGAGAAATTGTAGCTGTTATTTATTTTCCGGTCTCCACTTGAAGCGAGAGAGTAAACAATTAATATCAATTATAAGGTTGATGACAATAAAAGCGTCGTAAATAAAATTATCTACATAAATAAACAAGAATATTTACTACAAATTATGCCGATACGAGACGAGTATTTATGTATTTTATCGTTGTTTTTTAAAGTTGTTGACTCATATCAAAATATTTATAAGCTCTTCCGTTAACCTATTCAGAGTATACGGTTCAATAATAGTATCAGCTACCCTACCATGACGTGTTAAAGCAGAACTTATTCCGCTGAGGGAAAGGGACAGAGCTATACAGGGTGTCTAGCACCATCTCTTTCACTCAGTGGAATAAGTTCTGCTTTAAGATGTCATAGTAGGCCTACTGAACCATTGCTGTATGGTTCAATGTCACATAACATGGCACCTCTCCGAAGAGTAAGACAGAGCTGTACCTAATAGTACCCACACTCTCATTTTGCGAGTAATGCTAGTACCATTTATTAAGGGGGCGAGTATATTGTATAAACCGGGCATAAATCCATACTCTACTACAGAGAAATTCTTACTATCATATACATAATTATATATAAATGGCAGAACCGATTTTTATGAATTTTGCTACAGAGATAGTTGGGACCCTGGAGATGGACCTAGGCTATTTAAAAAAAAGATTGAGATTTGAGGGAGAAAGAGGGAAGATAAGGGAAAACTTAGCATTGCTATTACAATCAATAAAGCGCAAGGGCAAAAACTACAGGTAGCTGGTACCTGCAAATCAGGGAAGCGGAACTGTGTTACCCTGAAATTAACGCGAGCGAAGCCGCGGTCAAAAGCTAGTTAGAACATAAAAGTACTACCTGTTCACTTGGGTTAGGTATATTCTTCCTAAACTGATTAATGAAACTGTGTTACTCCGAATTTAACGTGAGCAATGCCGCGGGCAAAATATTGTATAAACTGTTGTATAAAATATGGATTCATGCCCAGTTTTTTCTCTGTAGAAACCACCCAGTTCCCACCAATTACCACCCAGAGTATGGAATGGGTGATTGCTACAAAGAAATTCCTGATAAAAAAGTACCAGAACCTCATTGGTAATGATTGTGTGAACTAAGTTTCTTCTTTGATTTAATTGTTGTTTTAATTTTGGGAATAATTTTTTTTGTGGTAATCGACAATAATTCTATCACTACTACATATAAACGCTAACAAACATTTTATAGGTTAGGCTTTATGGCACTCTAATTTAATAATGTTATCCTGTACTTATAATTCAGGGTATGCTGACGTTACCCTCAAACAGCCTACCTTGACAAATTAGGCGGTCAAGGCTAAGGATTAAGGTAGTTTTTTGACCGAACCTATTCTGTATTGATCCAACACATTGTTTAACTTTGTGAACAAAAAAAAAAGACTAATTGATTCGGACTATTAAGTTATTTCCAGTAATAAAACAAGAAATTAATTTTATAAAAGACCTGTTTTACTTTTTTATGTAAGCATGGTAGGCTTTTTATTACATCGTCAAAATTTTCCCACTAAATCATGTTTTGTTAGGTACTTTAATGAAATGGGCAACTTACGTAAAGTTTTTTTTTCCAGATGTTGGGTTTCGGCTCTTCTAACGCGTTCGGCATTCTGTTTCATAACTTCTTCATTGAGCAGGGTAGCGGCAGTGGGCTGCCCCTAGTGATAGGGGTGTACAATGGAGCTCTTTCTATTTCTGGTATGTATTAGGTTAATATTTTTTTGTCTGTGTTTAACATGTCGTTAAGATTCACATTTTCACTCCATTAAAAGACGTTAAATGGTGGCTATGCATTACTTGAAATGAATGCGATCGATCTCACTTGTAATGTAACTTCAAGTATTTTATATTTTTCATATATCATTTATATATGATCGCCAACAGTTACATATCTAAATATATAAACGAATTGCTGTTCGTTTGCTAAAACTCGAGAATGACTGGACTGATTTGGCAAAATTTGGTCTTGAAATATTTGTGGAAGTTCAGGGGAGATTTAAACGGGTTAATGTTGGTAGTGTAAATAGGTTGCTCGGTAGATAAGTAGTAGAGTAGGAAAGGGTGTATTACAAGCATGCCAACCATAGTTAGTTTGAAATATTTCAAGTTTAAGTAATTAGCTTCACCTGCACCTCGATTTCCGAACCCATTTCGCTTTTCGATTAGGCTGTTGTATACATATTTTGAAAACAAAGCGTAGTTAGATGACGTCATTTTAATCTGTATATTATTTTTAAAAAAGGTCTTGGATCTCTTTTGTGTACACAAAATGTCTGTCACAAAACAAAACTCATTCAAATTAAAACGAAATATTGGTTCAATCAAGTTTACATTGACAATTAAATAGGTCCTACAAAATAAAAAATTATACCTTTACTAAATAAAGCCTGTTTTGTTTTTTATATAAACTTATTTATTACGATGTACGTGGCCTACATTTTCTGTTTTACTTATAAAAAAACCGACCAAGAGCGAGTTAGTCTCGCGCACCGAGGGTTCCGTTCAAACTTGCGACATAAATGGCCATATCTGTTAAGTGCGTAGACTGCACAGCACAAATGGACCACAGACTTGAGAATATAGTTTTAATTTGAACTCGAGGAGCTTGACAGACAGACGCAAAGCAAAGTGATCCAATAAGAGTTCCGTTTTTTTCTTTTGAGGTATAACACCCTAAAAATGTGTCATCCATCTTAACTTCATTTAAGGACCCCCCAAATAGTCATTCGAGCGCACAATACTTAACCTATTTGTGTCGTTAGACGGATGCACCGAACTGTGTGTAATGCCGGCCAGTTCAAGTATCGATCTTGGCTCAAGTTACAATTTCTAATTAAGGATAGACAATGTAGCACAGCACAAATCGTTTAATCAAGTCGGATTGGGCAAAGAGGCCGATAGAGGACTAATATTTCATTGACCTCCTTTTCGGTTCTGACAATAATTTGACACGTGTAATTCAGGGCATTTATTGAATCAGAACGATATTCTAAAGTTTCTAAATAAATTACAATCTATACTAATATTATAAAGCTGAAGAGTTTGTTTGTTTGTTTGAACGCGCTAATCTCAGACTACTGGTTGGAATTGGAAAATTCTTTTAGTGTTGGATAGTCCATTTCTTGAGGAAGGCTATAGGCTATATAACATCACGCTACGACCAACAGGTGCTGAGCAGCGCGGGTGAAGCCGTGGGGAACAGCTAGTGTTAATATATGATGAGTTTTTCATTGTCAGGCTTTGATCTAGATTATATGTTTATATTAAGAAAAGATGGATGTGTAAGGAATGATATGTAGGCGAAAGGAGTAAATGCCGTGACGTCTGATAGGAGAGAATAGAAGAAGAAAACGTGTTGCGCCGACCCCAAATAGAATAGGACAAGGGCAGGAAAATGATGATGATTAGAATCATGTTAATGCAGGTAATTGCTTACATATTGTCGGAAAAGAAACTGTCTGGCCTATCAACAGTCTTTGCAAAAGTAAATTTCAAAAGGAGTTTGATAAAAAGAAAACAGAAAGGAATAAATATATAGCATAACATTTATTGTATTGTCAGTTTGCTCTAAATCTGTAAGCCGACACTGCTTGAAGTGTAAACTACACCATTTCCGCGAATTACTACACCCTGTGAGATACGGATCTATGTCTTATTATTATGCAACGGTCTCGTATAATATACACATTATTCAGATAGATTGCCATTTAATAATGTGTCCACTTAAAATAATTCAAACGTTTATTGTTTAAGGCGCATCAGCTGTGAACATTTGAAGACATTCATTTTTAAACTTAATGTATTCAATATGGTGAATAAGATGTCATGTCGATCTAAATCTGATTTTTGTCTATTTAGAATTCGACTTTGGGCTTGTACTTGCCTAACCGGTCTATTAGGGATAACTTATTTTAAAATTCTGTTTGTCTAAAGATTTGCCTGATTAGTGGAGTTATTTGTGAAGAAGCTAAAAGCTATTTCTGCTCCAAGTAGTATGGAAATATCGCCTGACTCAGATCCACACCGGACGCGGTAGTTTCTAGAGGAATATTGTGACGATCGTTCGGAGGATACGGTGGACCTCACTGTGGTGGTCTGCCCCGCTTGTGTGGAGCAGCGCTGTGGACTCGTAGAGGCGATCGCCGTCGGCGATCTTTCGCGCCAGGCCTTTGTTCAGTACATGGTCCAGAGCGAAAGGAAATAGGTCGCGGTCACCTCCTTCTGTGAACTTATGCTAGTGAATGTTGTGGCTGGACATTTGAGGGAGGGAACCTTAAACTAACGCAGCCGCCTAACCCACATCCTGAATTTATAGGATTGCAGATTCATAGGCGATTGCGACCACTTACCGCCAAAATGGCCGCCTGCTTGCTTGCCACCCACTAAAACTAAAGAGACCACATCAGAATAAGCAGGTGTATGTTTTGTTCACAGGGTTTTTGGGGGGTATAGCTCTGAAGCGGTATTCCTTTCGTCAAGTAGGTCTCGTTGGAGCGGGACTCTTTGTGCTTGGAGACGCGCTTACAATCTTCGTACAGAAGACATACCAATTAGTGTTCACCTTTGGAGTAATAAGAGGTAAGAATATATAATTTAGAAACAATCCACTACTAGATAATTAATTAAAAATAATTTAGAAACACACATAATATATTCAAAAATCTATAGCAATTTTGACAAAAAAGAACAATATAGGGCAGGCTATGCAGACGAGTGTTAGTCAAAATAAGGATTAGCAATTTTAAAATCCACCTAAAAATAATTATTAAGATTAAATAAAACATTCCCAAGCATTTTCTTCCAGGGGCAGGCTTCGGTATGATGATACCAGTAGCCTTCACAGCATTCAACTGTTACTTCACTAAGAAGCGAACGGCGATGATGAGCGCCAACCAAGCAATGAGCAGTCTGGCGTCCATTACCTTCCCAATGCTAGTGACATTTCTTTTGTCAGAGTACGGGTTAAGGTGGACCTTAGCTTTAATCATGGCCGTAGATCTGCACTTAGTCTTCGCCATGCTAGTCATGCACCCAGTCGAATGGCATTTGATTCAATCTGATGAAGTGATTGAAAAAGGTAAAACAATATTATTTCATGACTTGATGTCGAATACTTTTTTTGTTTATCTTTCATTGATACCGATTTGTATGTAACTATTTCAGAATTAAGTGATATTAGTAGTTTAAAAAAGAAAAACACGGATAGTTACGATGAATTCTCCGTGAGAATGTTACCAGGTGGAGAAGAGGATGTAGAAATAAAAAGTCAGAAGAGAAGAAAAAAGGAGTCTATGAAGATGAATATAGTGTAAGTATTCAAAAGACTTAACTGAAGCAGAATGGAATTCTACAGAAGTAGGGAGATTATTAATTGCAGTTAATAGTTGCATTATCGGTGTCGAGCAGTGAACTGACCCATTTCTTTAAGATGACAGTGACGGTGATATGCTTGTTTATCTTTCTAGTGTCCATAAAATGTAATTTTACAAACATTTATGATACGCAAACGTTTTCTTACATTAAATGTTATCAATCTGTTTCAGAAAAATTATATGTGAGAATGTAGAACTAGACTTACTGAAGGATCCTAAATTTGTGAGCACCTTAGTTGGGCTAGGATTTGCTTTCGTGTCTGATGTAACATACTTGGCTATGGAACCAATGCTTCTTTTCTCGTATGGATTCTCTAAGGTAAAAACACCTGTATAATAACTGCTAATACTACGTTTTTCAAAACTTTATAACGACATTTCTTAAAAACTTACTATGTTTAAAGAAGTTGTAAAAACACTTCCTTGTGAAGAAATCTTATAAACCAATTTCTATTGTTATGGCTCTTAAAAAATATTGTCTACATCCAAATGGTAATCATTTTAAGAAACGCATCTAATTCCTTCTTAATTTTCAGATACAAGTGGCAACGTGCGTGATGGTCGGCGCCCTGTCAGACTTAATAGCAAGATTGTCCCTTGCTGTGATAACGTACTTCTTCGTCGTGGACAGTCGGTTAATTTTCTTTGTAGGCACCTGTGTCACCGTTTTCCTTCGCATCGGTAAATACGATTTTGATCTTTTAAACGGTCACCCTGACCAAATAAATGTGTACTTTGTTATCAATCGATTCGATAAAACAAACATTTGATTTTAATTTAAGTCAATTATAAAGCAAAATTTATTTCCTTGAGAACCTTGGAAAACCAAATGTTGCTGGGGGGATATTTATGTAAATTTATAATTTAAGTTATGATTATGGTTTTGTTTGTCTTTTCGTATTGTGTATTTGTATTGATATTAATATGATGAGACATAATTTCGTTATAATGATTTCCAGTATTATAGACACGATCTTTATGTTTAATTTTGCTAACAATTTCCATCTTTATTTTTGCCTTGTTTTCAGCTTTAGTGACATCAAGCGCGTTATGGTTTGTGTTTACGGTAACTGCCATATCTGGGTTGGTGAGGTGTTCAGTCCAAGTTCTGTTCCCTCTGGTCCTAGTCACTGCAGCGCCAGACCGGTTCCCTGCAGCATTAGCACTACACATATTATTTTCCGGCACGCTTATGATGTTGGCAGATCCTATGATTGGTGAGTCTGCAAATTCTGTATCATTAAATCACTTACTTATCTTAGAAACTCTATTAACAAACTTTTTACTTTTATCAACATTTCTGTGAACACAGCAATGATCTCTATCGCCACAGATGCCCGTTCATAAGGTGTTTGAAGATAACATTGTCAAAGTCAAAGATCTATATCCTGTTTTATTATTATTATCTATTGTATAAAACGGTACGTTAGTCAAAAAAAAATCTAGAAATTCCATTAGGTTATCGTACTTATTTGCATTATTTGCAAAAAAACCGTATCGTCATTTTTTACATTATCATTTTCAATCCGAATAGATTAATCAAATGTAAAAGGTATTAGTGTTAATACTCATAATATGTGTAAGGTATTGAGTTACCCCCTACCTTTAAAATCGATAAAAATTTAATCGCACATTAATTAAAAATTATCAATTGTTGATTAATCAACTGATTTCTAATCGATGTAAGTAAAGGCTATACAACCTATTAAGACTGTGTATGTAGCCTGATTCGAGGAGCTCCTGGGTAAATTAAACATGTTTTCAGGTCGATCTTTTGGTTAAGTTGAGCATGCCTAGGTTGGTCTGTAGATGGGTGACCACCGTTGTCTCGGCTGGTATTTGTAGATCTTTGAGTGGTTAAAGATAGTGAGAGTCCTAGAAGTCTGACAGCCATTCTTACCAAGGCGGGTCGTATTACCGAGTAATAACTGCGTTGTGAAGGTCAGATAGGAAGTCACCACATGTAAAATACTGGTCCAGCTATCCAGCTGCATCTGGTTAGATTGGAAGCTGATCCCAATAGAAAAGGCTGAACAAATGATGACGTAGCCTGAGTCAAAACTATTATTGACAACCTATCGCTCTGCTCAAACAATGTTGACGCTCTCATTTGTAACAACACAATATCCTTTGAAAATAAAAAAAAACCGTTCTACTCTGTCAACCATGCTATATTTTTTACTTCCCATTCTTTATATATGGGGTTTTACATACATATAATGGGTTTTCTTACATTCCATCGATGTTTTTAATTTAAAATTACAATCCTATTTTTTGCTTTTTTTTCAGGTGTTCTCTACGAAACAACAGGTAGTTATGTATACTGCTTCTTCGCAATGAGCTTCTGTTGTTTAGTGTGTGTTGTTCTATGGACTATTGAATGGGTAGTGTATCGTAAAGGTAAAAGTAGATCGTAAAATGTACTTTTAGCTGTAGCGTCTTAGGTTGTAATTACTGTAAAGTGTAGATTGTTAAGAAGGATTATAGATGATGATAAGATATTTGGTAGTGTTGAACGTTCCTTAATAATACTAGAGTTTGTATACGATATATACATACAGTATCGATGAACATCATTGTTACCAAGCTTTGTCCACTTACATTTTGTTTTCAAATATTTATATTTGACTAGTATTATATCGAGTGGAAACTTTTTGAGAATCGGTTGTCAGTGTGAACGTAGCTTTAAGTATTTTTTTTTGTAACAGACGAATTTATTTCACCTACTACTAATATTGCATAAGGTTTAATATAAACATGAAATAGTGTCACCTCTTGTGCCACAAAAGATATAGCTAAATAATTGCCATTCCAGCGACAGCTGACATTTCTGTAGGAGCAACACATTCCATCGTGCTATGTGTTTTTGTATTGGAAAGAATGTGAACGAGTTTTACCAAAGATAATTTTATATATACTACTTAATGTTTGTCAATGACGTAAATGTATTGTATTAGAAGATGGTCAATATTAATAAAATGCAGGCTGAGCATGCCTATCTATTATTATTTAGAAAACAGGCGTTTTTATACATACTTTAATAGAATGTAAACAGTGATTAAAATTCAATTCGTCTAGAATATATAGATGTTGATTGAGGTAGAATATCGCATCTTATTTTTTAATTCATCCATTGATTTTTTTTATTAGGTTAGTGCAGAAAATAAGATTTTAGAATAATTAATATACAAACTGAAATCGATAAGTACAGTTACTTATCGATTTCACTCGCTATTCAGCTCCTTTTCTAGAGAAAGCCCACTTAGGGGTAGGTAATAAATATAACCTACGACGTATTGTCACCACCAAATACATACGAAAACATCATAATAATCGGTCAAGCCGTTTCGGAGGAGTTCGATGACAAACACTGTGACACGAGATTTTTAAACAGAAATTAGAAAATGTTTGTTTGTGTATTGCTACTGCTGGGTATTTGGTCTGATTCCCGGGTCAGGCTTATTAATTATTATTGTGTTTTTCTGCCCGGTAAATTGGTCATACGCTTGCGCCCGGTGAAGGAAAAGATCGTAAGGAAACATGGACTTATAATTGATATAAATCTGAAGTCGCCAACCGGTCTTTAAGAAAAGTGGGGCCAAATGCTCATGCTTTCTCTGTATGAGATGAGTCTTTTGCCCAGCAGTGGGACGGTTATAGGCTGGTATGTGTATACGTATGTGATGTTATATTATACTTGTTGTATTTATTATTTAATTTTTTAAGTTAATACGTTTAAGATAATAATGTTTATTTTTTTTTATACTTCTCAAAGTGTCATTTCTAGTTGTCAAAATCGGGGATGCGGATTGTTCTAATTCGCGGCCCCGGAACATACAGGGCAATAGAAGAAACATGGGTGGGTTTTAGTCTGTACAAGTCCGACACTCCCCCCGCTCTCCGCCCAAAGCGAAGAAATTTATTTAATGACTAGCTGTTCCCCGCGGTTTCACCCACGCTGCTCAGCACCTGTTGGTCGTAGCGTGATGTTATATAGCCTATAACCTTCCTCAAGAAATGGACTATCCAACACTAAAAAAATTTTCCAATTCCAACCAGTAGTCCTTGAGATTAGCGCGTTCAAACAAACAAACAAACAAACTCTTCAGCTTTATAATATTAGTATAGATTTCCCATCCGCAAAAAAATGTATTTTACAATTAGAAAAGACGTGTAATTGAATGTTTTTTCTGTGTAAGTTAAATTGTAATGTGACCTAGGGTTGGCAAATTAAAGGCAAAATAATAAATGATTAAATGTGTAATTTGATAGCCAAACGCTTTAAATACAAATCAGTTAATTTTGTAATTTATTTGATGTGCCATTGTATTTTAAAAGATACTTGTTAATAGAGTTATAGGTACATTACCTTATTCAATATTGTGACATATAAAACTTATACCTAATAAGTAAAAAAGACACACTTTGTTTTTGCTGATTTTTAAAATACGTGTTAGGAATGATGACAAACATACCTAGTACCCAATTTAAATAGTAAGGTAATTTATGCAAAATATTTTTGTCAATTGCTTTTTTATATTTTTTGGTATTCTTAATTAGAGTGTGATGGTTAAAACTATTTTTTTATAGCATAATGTTTCCATAAAACCGTTTATTTATTATTGTTTATTATGAATGTCTATAGTTTAATTATAAGAAGTAGATAATTGACATCAAGGCCAAATACTGTTTTTAAGGTCAATATTGATGTTGTCACCCTGGAATAATAATTTTCTTTTTACTGGTTTTCATTCAAAACAAATAACTTTAGTTAATCGTCATAGTTAAACAATGTTTGGAATCCGGTAACCTGCCGTCAAAATAACTTGTTATAATTAAGCACAATTAATTAATTATAATACAATAAACATAAAAAATGTGTGGTCAGCTTTGAAAATGTATTTTATGTTAATAAAAAAATAATACCTACCTTCCTTCCTTCCTTCTCACCTTTATTCCTTGGTCTAGTGGTTGCAAGCACGACTGGTGTGCATGAGTAACTTGGGTTCGATTTCAGGGGCCAGGTAAAGTGTCACTGAGCTTTTTTTTTATTAGGCATTTCTTAATTACTGCCTCGGGGACTAGCATATGTGACTAAAAGATTGATTGATCTGACTGTTGAAGGACGGAGAGCGAGAGGAAGGCCAACGAAAAGATGGATGGATTGTGTAAGGAATGATATGAAGGAGAAAGGAGTAAATGTTGCCGTGACGTCTGATAGTGGAGAATGGAAGAATAAAACGTGTTGCGCCGACCCCAAATAGAATGGGACAAGGGCTGGAAAATGATGATCAATTATGATGAACTGGTTTTGTGCTCGGTTGATGGCAATAGGCTCATATTACGTGGTACTTAAACATACCTTATGAAATGTTGGAGTGCTATTAGATACACCTCTGCATAATTCTTCGGGATTTACAGAAGTGATGTTATGTTATGGGAATAAATAACTACAAACAGAATTATTGAAACAACTAGATGGCGCCCGCGGTTTCGACAATATGATATAACAAAAAAGTATCCTATGTGTTATTCCAGACTATAATCTACGTCTGTGCCAAATTTCATCAATGTGCGTTCTGCCGTTTTGACGTGAAAGAGTAAAAAGCATCCATCCATCCATCTATCCATCCTCAAACATTCGCATTTATAATATTAGCAGGATATGTGAGACTATTTTATTTATGACAATCCCTCTAGCAGGTCCCCTTAGTAGTTAATAATTTGTCTAATTTGACTAAACTCGCACGTTACTGGTATTTTTGTCTTCTCTTACAAATACAAATACGTTTATTTCTTCAAAAATAATTAGAATACAACAACAATACTCTGTCACTTATAATAGGATTCCCTGTGCTATAAGTGACAGTTGGAATCACAGTTACGATAGTAAGAGAAGAAGGTAAAGTGCGAGTCGCACACCGAGGGTTCGGTACAAACGTGCGACACAAACGACCATATCTTTTGATTGCGTAGGTTTAAAGGGTTGATTTTTTCACAGATTCAAAGGGCCACAAATTTGAGTATATGGGTTCAATTTCAACTCCATTCCTCGTTTATGCGTTCCCGAAGTAAAGGGTCTTGACAGACAGATATACGGACAACAAATTGATCCTATAAGGTTTCCGTTTTTTATTTTTTAGGTACGAAACCCTAACTAGTAAAAAAATAAGAAAGAAGAGCAACCCTAAATAAATCGGATTTGGGCAAGGTAATTAATTGGGAGGCTTTTGTTAATAAAAAGAGTAATAACTGTTTATAACTTTTTATTACTGGCCACATCAAGTTAACTGGGCTTTCGTGACAAACTTAACAATAAACATTATTAATGTTTTACAATTCATTATTGAGCGCTGACACAGCCGGGGTGCGTCCCGGAAGACCACATAGAAGATGGCGAAATGAGCTGGAGCAAGGAACAGTGGTTTACATTGGCCCTGGATCATATCAACTAGAACTCAAGAGGACCTCTCAAACCAGCAGTGGGGTAGCAGTAACAGTAATTAAAATAATCAGGTTAATATTTCAAATTAAGATTAGAACAATAATTAAAAGAACTCAAAGAACTTGTTCGTTCCGACCCAATCCCGGAATCTTTTAAGAAAAATAAATAAATTGGAGTGACCTCTATGCTTTATATATATCAAAGATCTTTCTTTTTCATGATTCCATTTCCATACAATAAGAGTATACTGCCAGAGTTTCTAAGCGGTTTTCTTTTCTGTTGACTTAATGTTAACGAATAATTAAATAGAATGATAATACTAAGTTTTTTTCTAAGGAGTAATTTAGACAGCGGTTGATAGAACTCGGTTTCTTGGTTCAATCTTAATCCTGAATCCGTCGTGTCTCTTCAGGATGATGTCACCAGTAAGTTTGAATTGATCTTCAGGTACTTCAGACACACATTTGTAATTTCTCAAGATTGTTGACAGAAGTATTTTCAGCTTCAGAAGGGCGTACTTGCGACCTGGAAAGAACAGAAGATCGAATTTTGAATGTTATTTTTTTTAAACACATTAATAAACGAATTATCTCGTGTGTGTCTCGTGTCTCTGCCGAACCCAGGCCCTGATGCAGCAGCGTCCTCTAAACTAAAGAAGCAGACTAATTCAAAACCGCTCGAAAAATCTAACATTCTTCTTCTTCTTAATCGTACACTCTTGACAGAGTGGTCGTGGTCATGGTATGTCTTTCGTGGCTGCCCTTGCGATTTCTCTCCACTTTTTTCTGTTAGCGGCATGCAAATATAACATGCGCACATTCAAAAGAGGTTTGGCAATCAAATCTTTCCTTCTAATTATAACACGTGTACGTATTTACGATTACTATCTTCACTACCCATCGTGATAATTAACTATCAGTATTCTTGTTTTCGTGACGTTTTATTAGTCGTTTAAGGTCAACGCACACCTATAAGCACTTCACGAAATCAGCATCGCATCAGCTCAACGGCTTGTCGTCAACTAACGTAAGGACGACGACGTAACAACGTAAAACAACGTAAGGACTAACCATCATCATCACCAAGACGGTACCATTAGCACGGTGACTGCTGTTTACTAGCTGATGCCGAGCAGAGAAATTCCGTTAATTTCCGGAATGTAACCTAAAAGACTCACTTTTAGGTTACATTCCAGAATGGAGCAGGAACTTTCTTTCATAGAAACTATCCCGAACGGCTGTAGTCAAGGTAATTTGGATCCCTTGCAGTGTTTAAGTGTGTGCGCAGACCTTAACTCTCTAACGAATTAAGTGTATGCAAATTGAATAAAATTATACAGAATGACGATCACTGAATTGAATTTAAATGACTATCCGTTTATATTTGCAAATGAATATGTTCATTATCGGCATCCGAGAATCAATGATTTACTGAATCATGTCAAACTAAGAAAAATATTTTAAAAATTATGGCCCCTTTTGCATTATATTAAAAATCGAAATCCAAAAGATACACTCCTCTATCACTTAATAAAAAATACGAAAAGCATGATCTTTCAGGTCTCATTACAAACGCAATCCAAAGTGGTTTTAAACTAAATACGTTCGCGTTTGGTTCGAACTGGCCTGATGTGAAGCAATAATGCGCCCTAGGGCGAAGCTTTGAAGAGATCCACATCATAATGACCAAGGAACAGAGGAGCCGGCAGTGCATCCCACAGAGTGCACACTAAATGTGGAAGCATAGAGCTTTGTTTGGATAGGTGGAACTTCAACCATAAAATGGTGATGCTTTGCCGTATCTCTGCTCGTCCGATGAAAAGGAAAAAGCTTCCATGCTCCATACTCGTATGTTCGAAAAAAAAGACTTAAAATGAAAAATATCGTAGCCAGACTGTTAGTTAAAATAAAGCTAGTTTTTGGGGCGAAGTTGGGGGATAGAAACGGTTGCTGTGGATACTAACCGACACAGCTCCTGGGTCCTGCACTGAAGGGAATATAGCTGTAGTAGTGCCTGTTCTGCATGTTCTCTGGCAAGAAGTTATCAGGGTTGAAGGTATCGGGGTCCTTGTAGTGCTTGGGATGGCGATGGATGCCGTAGGTGGCGATGACCACGGTGGCTCCAGCAGGAAGGGTGTAGCTGTTGGTTACTGTAGCAGACAGAAAAAAAATGTTAAGAATTTTGTTACATGTTCAACTATGGGTAAGCTGAGCAGGGACATTTAGGGTATAATGTGATATTTTTTAATGCTCAGTGTCAGTTGTGATAAGTGTACAGCGTCCAAAGATATTGGTATTACAAAACACATTTGTCTTCAAATAATTTACCAACTTTTTTTGAAATTATTGATCTATGTGGTGCTTGTGGAGTTTTCCCTACTTTGCTTCCGTTTTATAGACTGAAGTCTCCAGCTTTCATTTAAGAAGATGCCTATTTCAAAATATTCTTACCAATCTTAGCATCTCTCTTCAACTCTCTCGCAATGATAGGTACTGGTGGGTACAGCCTGAGAGTTTCCAGGATAACTCGTTCCAGATATTTCATTTGAAGGGTATCGTTAAAAGTCGCCGGACGGTCTGAATCCCCGAAGATCTCGTACAGTTCATCGTAGACTCTAGCTTGTACGTCTTGGTAGAGTCCTAGCAGGCACATCACGAAGCTAGAGCCGGCTGCTGTGGTGTCGTGACCCTAAAATATTATAGTAGTTAATATTTGGTTGGAATTAACTTTTCGCGATAAGAACCGGATTTGACAATATGGCTTCCAAAGTATGCTGAAGAAGCAATGAACTGGTCATCATTTTTGGATAACCGATTAACATCGAGCATACGAGTTGTAGGGTTTAATGTATTGGTGAGCAAGGCATGAGCCACCCCAGCTAGGTGGACTCACGGTCCTTAATAGTGACTGGAACAGATTGGATACGATGGTGAAGGACAGGGTATTATGGTGCTTGGGAGGGTTTGTCCAGTCCCAGTGAGATAAGTTAGGGTCTGAGTAACCTGATCACAAAATTTAAACAGTAAATAACTGTTTCCGCCAATTTCACCCTTGACTTCTGTAAAGATCTTTAGGTTTTTATTCAAAGAGGGGTCCTTAATTCAATAGGCGTAATCATTGATATTGTAACACTTAAAGATATGGTCATGAAAATGGTTTTTACGTGTCCGCAATTAAAGTTTGTAAATAAAATGGCACTTACCTCAAACATGATTGTGTCGACTTCTTCTTTAATCTCGTGGTCCGTGATCTGGTTCGTGCCATTTTGAGCAGATTCAAGCATCAAGTCCAAAAAGGCCAATCTCTTTTTCTCACCTGAAATATAAAATTCATTTTGGATAACACTTTTTATAATCAATAGTAATTTTTTTTGAGAATATGTTTGAGTCAGTACAACACACTTATAATACTAAACTGCTCTTAACTGGTTTGATTCTTTTGTGTTTAAATTTTACTTGCCCAAAAGGATCTTGTTATAACTAGGTAGATGTTATAATTTTCGAAGCATTGTCATCGAGGACGTCGTATTAGCTCTTCAGCTAAGTACTATAGATATTCTGTATGTTATTTTTTTTAGTTTCTTACCAACATCATTTTCGTCATTGAAATCCAGGTCATCACGGTAGCCTTTGAAGACAGTGTCGGACAGAGTTTTGCCGCCGTTCGCCAGAACATTATCATTGCTGACCTTGCTAACTTTACCATCCGTCAACTCTTGGATGCTTGGAGGAATGATACCCTTGGCTTTGTTTTCATAGTATATTTTCTTCTTTAGACTGATAACCTTGAAGAAATAAAAACAATATTGTTAGGTAACATGTTGCATAAGCAGCGATGGTTTAGTGGTGTGACCGGCGGACTAGCAAAACTGAATTCTGAACCTAAGAAACGAACCTCGGATTTTCGGACCCATGTGCGTATTGTATCAGTTGTTTCGGTGAGGAAAACAGCTTGTCTGAGAAATAGCGAGGGTGGCATAGAAGAAACTCTTATACCAGGTTAGTCACTAACCACAAGATCACAAAAAAGAAGATGTTTTGTTACTTAGGTCGCGAGTAAAGCATGGAAAGCAAGTAATAGTTATTTTTGCTTTAGTCCTAGTATATCTCAATTTGTAAATTCAAGGAAATACACGCACCCTATTAGATAGTTATAATATGGTTTAATTTTATGCATTATACGAACTTTGCTTCATGCAAAGTTGTTAAACAAACAAAATAGCCCACAGAATGCAAATTATTATAAATGATGCCGAAAATGCCTGATAATTGTGAGTGACATAATGTCACATGCGTATGAGTTCGCAAGTCATACATTTGTCCGAGTCAAATACTTAATTTCCGTACCAACCTTATTAGTGAGTCCATGAATTACGTCCAAAAGTTTCTGTTGAGTTTTAAATAATGGGTGTAATTTGAAGAGGAATTCCAATCGTAACCAGAATTTGTAGTGTCTCTGGTGGATTATATCGCACATCCTGGAATGAAGTAACATATTATTATTATTAAAATAACATCGCGCCTATAATGCCTAAAGGGTTAGGCAGTTTAACAAGCCAATGTATCTATTGCAAACTAGGGTGGACATCAATTGGGTGATGACATACCCAAGGCTGCTGCCGAGAGAATTTTAATAGAATTTCTAAAACTTTACAAGACTTGGAAAGCGGTACCAGGACCTTATGCTTAGCAGTCGTTGCTTTCGAGAAAAATATTTTTTTAAATCGCCATTTGTTGGAAAATAATGAAACCATCCGTGACTTCTATTTTAATCACGTCAATAGTAGTTGTGGTAGTAACAGTAGTCAATAGTTCGAGTAGCATTAATAATTGTCTTAATTACGTTTCATTCTATTATATAATTCTCCATTAGCTCGTCAGGTACCTAATGGACAATTTTATAATGAATGGACGACATTTTGGAGTCGATTAGGAGTCGTTAGCTTTGTTATCATAATATTTAACAGCCATTAAACTGTTTTCATCGTAGTATGGTGTGGTGAAATTAGTTAATAAACTGTTCCACTTCTATCTGGAAAGTCACCGTTACCGAAACGTTACTGTTGGATTTCTGATCATGACTGTTTATAGGCTTTAATGTTGATGGATGGAGAGCGAGAGGAAAGCCAAAGAAAAGCTTTCCTCCGCTGGATTGTGTGATAGGAATGTTATGAAAGAGAAAGGAGTAAATGATGCCATGACGTCTGATAGGGGAGAAGAAAACGTGTTGCGCCGACCCCAAATAGAATGGGACAAGGCCAGGAAAATGATAATGAGTGATTATAGGCTTTACTCTGAATATCATAGTCGTATAGGACTACTCTTCACAGCAATTCATCCTATTCCTAAAGATTTATTTTCATGTAATGTCACTCACACCATGCCACAGCGGAAACAATATAGAGAAGTAGGTACCTATGTTATTACGAAATGAATTTGCATACGTCTAACATATATTGTTTAAGTTGTAATTTTCTTATTATTTTAGTTTATTAAATACATAGTTTTTAGTCAGTAATTGATTGAAGTTAAATAAATTCAGGCAAAATAGTGTTATTACGTATTTAAACAGTAAACTTACTTCATTACAGCCATTGCATAGTCGAAGCCAGATTTGTCCTGAGTTTTCCTTGTGATGCCCATAGCAGTTTCTATAAACAGTTTTTATATGAGCAAAATATGAGTCAGTTAAAGTTTTTCCTAAATGTGAAGTTTGATAGGGGAGAATGGTAGAAGGAAACGTGTTGCGCCGACCCCAAATAGAATAAGGGTAGGAAGATGATGATAATGATGATGAAAAGATGTTCATTCCTGACCGGGAGCCATTTTTTTTCTCTAAAAGGGATTTAACCCGTCCCGCGGGTTTAGGATCAGTTACTAGTCAATTGTTTTATCGTGTTTTTAGTAGGAAATTATATCAACATCATCCCCGATTATATTGGGGTCAGCTTCCAACCTAACTGGATGCAGCTGTATATGTACCATAATTTTATATGGAGCGACTGCCTATTTGACCTCCACAACCCAGTTCTTCCTTTTTTTCTTTTGCAGGTTGCATTTACAAACATTGAAAGTCACATATGTGAACAGCCAGACCCGGAACAACTATCTGAAGGCCATAAAAATAGTTATTCAGGGCAGGGATCGAACCCGCGGCACACAGTCCGAAAGATTGGTTGTCAGACTTTGCGGCCCTGACTACTCAACGACTTTCTAAGATCTACGATTGACAGTCGGGATCAGAGACTTAACATGTTTTCTGAGGCATCGGGGAAATGCGGTATGGGTGGTCACCTTTTACGGACCAACCTCTCTAAGGCGTAGTTTAACCGGATGATCGACACGAGCAGCTGTTACTATTAAGAGGGAGGAGGTTACTCTTTTACTTTAGTAGAAAATTAAAATTTTGTCCATTAGATAAAAACAAGAGAGTGCAAAGTCAGAATCGTTACCTAGTTTCATTAAAATAATTCAATATACATTATTATTATTCTCATTAAACATTATTCTTGTTGCAAATTAGCTGTTATTAGAAACAAATTGCGATGGTATTTTTGAATATTTACATGCATTTATTTACCATTGATTATATTGATGGAAATAACGAGTTCTGCGTCTTAACAATAGTGATTGTGTGGTCAAGTTTAATTTGTTTTTGTCACATTAACAAGTTTGGGTTAGCAAAAAAAAAGGATACAATAGCAACAGTTCTGATGGATATTTTCACTAATCCTTACTAATATTATAAAAGCGAAAGTGAGTTTGTTTGTTTGTTTGTTTGTTACCTCTTCACGCTTTAATGGCTAAACCGATTTTGATGAATTTTGGTACAGAGATAGTTGGGAACCAGGAGACGGACATAGGCTAATTTTTATTTAAAAAAAGTGGGATGTGAGGGAGAAAGAGGGAAGAAAAGGGAAAACTTAGCGTTGCTATTACAAATCAATAAGGCGTAATGGTAACTGTATTACTCCAAATTAACGCGGGCGGAGCCGCGGGCGAAAGCTAGTATAATATAGAGGAAAGATTTAAACTCAAAAACTACTGGACCGATTTCATAAAATCTCTTGCCATGATTAAGCTACATTATCACTCAGTAACATAGGCTATATAACAACAAGCTACTACCTACAGGAGCGGCGCGTTAACCAAATACAGCTAGTACTTAATAAGGAGACCTTCACCTTTATCGACTATCATTAAAGGTACCTATTTTTGCTTCCTACAAAGGCTTTTAAGGCCCATTTTTGCATACAAGGTGGCAAGAAAAAATAAGTAAGTCTAACTAGAGAATCAAAGAGAGCTTACCCAATAAGATATCGACGGTCACTTCACTCATATGATCATGAACGTCGAAAGTCTTGCCGACTTCAGGACGCATCTTCTCGACGACGTTCTTGCTGTTTTGGTTAAAGACGTCTATAAAGGACTTCAGTATGTTAATGTGGAATGTTGGAGCGATCATCTTTCTGTGGGATCTCCATTTTTGTCCTGAAAGGTAGTTCTGAGTTTTAGCATTTATGAAACTCAGGTCAAGCAATTAATGGATCTCTCATAACTGAACTCTAGACTTAAAAGTCTTGTTACTTGTTGGTACTAGTACAACAAGGCGTTAACATCAAATCACAAAACATCAGGTAAGTTTTGATGCTAAATATGGAAGATATCTATGTTTCTAATTCTGCTTAGTTTGTAGCCATTTTTCCTATTTCTTGTGAATGTGTGGGCGTTGTAGATTCTTAGACGGTTGTTTTATTAACTTATTATCTCATTTTAGGTGATGTAAAGTAAGCAATGACTTATTGACGGCACTGCGATGTCCTCTGATACTTAAGCATCTACTAACGCTGTAACGACATTGTGAAACCAAATGATTTTAAAAGAGTAACTATGTCGTTTCTTGCCTTCCCCATAGTTCTTCTCCATAGGAAACAACCAACCCGAACCGTGCACCTTTTTTCGACGTTTTGTAAACTGTGCCCGAGTAGGCCTACTCGGGCACTTACAAAACGTAGAAAAAAGTCAAATAAAAATATGTTGATTTTGAGAATGAGGACAGTCTGCTGCGATGGAGTTGAAAGGTAAGGCAAGTATCATTTCTTTCATTGAAACAGGCGTCGACAAATTGGAAATTATTACAAAACATAAAACATCTCACCTGAACTGATCAGTAGACCTTCACCAAGCCAAGGTTCGAAGAATTTATAATCTGAAGCTTTATCAATATGCACGTTACTGTTCAAGATCACCTCCACATCCTCAGGGTTGCCAAGGAAGATGACTAGCTTTGAACCCAACCAGCCGCGAACCACATAGCCATACTGGTCGCGGAAATCCATACCAATTTTAATAAATTCTATAACAAAATAAACATTAGTTTTACATTAACAGTACGCAAGTGTTACGCAAGTGTGGAAGAAAACTTGGGTTTACTTTATTAGATATTGTATTATATGTACATAATAATGAATAACGTAATGTGCTGCGTTAATTCCTTTTGGCCCCTTTTTAACATACTGGGATTGTTTTCGAGAATATGAAGGTCGTCTCTCAAGGCACCGCTGTGCCCTTGTGGACGCGATCGCTCGCGTCTGGCTCTGGTTCATTCCATGGTCCGGAGAGAGGAAATGGGAGGCTGCCACCTCCCTCTGCGAAGCAGTCATGCTAGCGAAGGATGTGGACGGGCGTTAAAGGGGGAGAACCTCAAACCAACCCAGCCACCGCGGGAGATGCCCCGGGCGTCGGGTGCCGCGAGAAGAATCCCGGCCACTGTAGACGCGGGCCTGTGGACGGTGAGCAATGGGTAGCTCCGTCTCCGACAACAGGCCGTACCAACGCACGGCGCGTTAGTGTTCCACGCGCGCCTCAAAGAGATGTCAGCAAAGCAGAGGTGGTATAGGGCCACCGCCTGCCGAGGTTGCGGGTTGTTCGAAAGAAATACCCCGAAACGTAAAGGGGCAATAAAAGGAACATGGGTGAGTATTAGTCTGTACAACTCTGACACTCCCTTCCGCTCCGCCTAGAGCTGGGAAAGTTATTTGATCATTTCCAAAAAAGAAGGTGTAGATTATTCACACATTCTAACTTGTTAATGCAAACAGCTAGGTCTTTATAGCGTGATCAATTCATCTCGATTCCTAGCACAAATACGGGATAAAAACGATCGAATTTTAATCGAAAATAAATAGATTCTATATCTTTCCATTTTTTTTACTGCAAAGTTCTATATCATTTTGAAAAGGTTATCTATGGCAGAATTTTCGTTATGTAGGTACGCTCAACATCAAAGGAAAGTGTACTCACGTTCAGGTTTCTTGAAAAGCGCCAACAGCGCATTTCCGAACAGCGGAACGGCCGCAGGACCAGGCAGGATGTTGCCCATCCTGTAGAGCCTGGACTGCTGCTGGTACCGGTGGATTAACCAGATACATGATGCTAGTATCGCTAGAGGATAGAACAGCAGCCTTGTGGTATGGATATTTTCATCGCCGTGGACTTCTACCACCGACGTCATTTTGCTGCAACCAAAATCAAGATTAATGTAATAGAGTTAAGGGTCAATTTAGCACTTTTAACACGTATACAAGAAGGGAAAAGCTTTGCTGTACCACCTTTTCTGGGAAAAGGTGGTACAGCAAAGCAAACATGTCGAACTTTAATCACAAGTCAGGAGTATGAAGAATCATGAACACAGTCTCAGTGCAAAGATCAACCTCACTAATTGAAACAAATATTTAATTTATTAATATGTGGCACGGTTTTCGTGTTCCCATTTTTGATGTCTGCAAAAATTCTGCTTTGATAGCGATTAATGTCGATAATTCACATTGTTGCGTAAAATAATTATAGCTGGCTGTTATGCTTTTGTAGAAGGCTAAATCTGTAGGCTTCAATTTATTAACTATGTTGTCATTTTGTTTTGAGAATGACTTCTAAAATTAGCACTTTAATCCAAGAACATTTCAGTTTAGATCCTATATCTATATTTTATCTTTAAAAAACTACAAATAGACATAAACTAATAATAAAAAAGAAAACATTTCAGTTAGTAAAGTGAAATATTAATAATAACTTTACTGTACCTGGCTACACGATAAATAAGGTTAGCAAAAGGAAACTAAAATAACCAAATATATGTTACTGCTGCGGCCTCGTAACTATCACTGAAAAATACACCTAAACATGTGTTCATTTTATTTGTAAAGGCTTATTACATGTCGCAGTCAATATGAGTCACCAGTCTTTTAAATAAAATACTAGTTATTCATAGGAAACTTTTCAACAAAACAAAATAATCATTAATACGAGTATGTTAATTAAATAACTACCGGAGATTTATTGTGAAGGACGGCACGGTTGACATATGTCGGGCATGCCACCGTCCGGGAGAATCAATACGACACATTATCTCCGGTTGTTCTCGTCTAGCTAACGGAGAGTACTTGCATAGACACAACCTTGTAGCCAGGATTATCCATCAGCAACTTGCTCTAAAATACAACCTTGTGGAATCGGAAGTGCCGTACTACAGGTATGAGCCCGACCCAGTTCTTGAACATGGCAATATCACATTGTACTGGGATCGATCCATCATCACTGACAGGACTATTGTTGCCAACAAGCCTGATATAGTGGTGGTGGATCGATCAGAGCGGCGCGCAATGATTGTTGACATAACAGTCCCGCATGATGAGAACCTCGTGAAAGCCGAGAAAGATAAGCAAATCAAGTATATTGACTTGGCTCGCGAGGTTGTCGACATGTGGGACGTGGACTCAGCGATCATTGTGCCGATAGTCGTTACAGCCAATGGCTTAATTGCTAAGAGCCTCGACCAACACCTGAGAAGGCTCTCGTTAGGCAGCTGGATCAAGAAAGAGATATATAACGGATACAGAAAGCGGTACTCCTGGACACGGCTCGTATTGTTAAGAGGTTCCTTTCTCTGGAGCCCTGACCGCCGGTAGCTTGGACCCTGTTCCCGATACCGGTGGGCTACTATTTTTATATTTTTTAATGTTTTTTTTTTATGATTTTAAGAAATATTTAAAAATGTAATTTTATGTATTGAAAACAATAAATGGACGACAATAATCATTAATAAAATCTTGAAATAAAACCTAATCCGAAAAAAACGAATTTTGTTGTCTACTAAGTGGCACCAACAAAATATGGTTCTGAACTGAAATAAAAGTTAATATTTATTGCACTGACACATTAGGAATGCCTTACCCATTAGAGGTCAAGTGAAAAGTAAAAATATTTTTTTGGTACAACCGTTATTTATGTATTTAAATAAAAACAAAGAAACATAAAATCAAAGAAAAAAAAATACAAAAAGTTAGTTTTCAGCAATTTACAGGGGTGTACTCATCTGAGTACACTGACCTTCTAAGTACGAAAAGTTTTCAATCATTGTTTCTCGACACAGTGTTTTTAGACACTTCTTACAGTCGTGGTATAGCTACGTCACTACTCCTGCTTTACCGAACACCATCGTTTGACAGTCCCTAGTGGTTCAAAGGTATCATAGTAGGTTGCCATTGTACCAACACTATTGTCTTTCCACCTTACCAGTAGCAGCTCACTTTTCCTTGTCAAACCTGTAGTCGTAATAGGCACAGTCTTTCTTTTTCATGTCTTTTGAACAGTCAGTTGTGTACTCAGTGGTCACTTTTTAGTCCTGTTTTCTCTTACAGTCTCTGTAGCGCGGTATCCTAGGTTTCAAGTCAAGTCAACTGAAGTTCGCAGCTGGTGAAAAAGTTGTCAAAATAAACTTCGTGATTTTCTGGGGTACAGTTCAATTTATAGGATAGGATCAGAAGTCATTATCTGCGATTTTCCACAATAAGAATCAAATGAGTAATGAGTTGAGGTGTATGAAGGGGAACATTTCCGCCAGGTTGGAA
This sequence comes from Ochropleura leucogaster, assembly GCA_958449745.1. Lineage (NCBI taxonomy): Eukaryota > Metazoa > Arthropoda > Insecta > Lepidoptera > Noctuidae > Ochropleura > Ochropleura leucogaster. The sequence goes on along the minus strand of OY288206.1, from coordinate 13,017,282 downwards.
TTGGCTGATGGATCATATCTGGTCGCCTTCTTTTAGACGCCAGTGGCTCATCGTCACTATCATCGTTACCACCATCCTCGCGACTCGAAATATCTCAACAGTACCAGGCACATCCTGTGGTATGGATGAAGAAAGGGCCGATGAGGATATGACGTATCCTCATCGGTTCCTTCTTCATCAGTCAATGCACTGGGATCAGGTGGTATGATAGCCATATCACATTCATCATCATCACTAGCACGTATAATGGCATCAATGACTTCTTATAACCCTTTGTAACAGTTTTGGCCCAAAAATAATTGTTTTTTCATTATTAGGAATCGGAAGAAAAAAATAGTTATTTTATCATGTATGTTGTCACTGTACCCAACTGAGTACAGCAAGATTCATACGGCTATAGCTTTTTTGTAATGAACATTATTTTACTATATTGTTGTTTAATAGTTACTTTGGCATGTATTGAGTTCTAATTAAATGAGAAAATAAAGTATTTCTCAGTGTTTTGGATAATATTTCCAAAACAATTCAGTTATCCGCACAGTGTTTCGGTGACACGACTTCAACTGATATTTTTATTAAAAAAAAAAACACATTTCCCACATAATATAAACGTATAACTTTGAACAGTATTTTAATGAAATAAAATAAGAAACAGACTACCGTCAATTGTTGAGAATCTTATATCCACACTTAAGAATATGGCTGTACTCAATTGAGTACGGTGACTTCTAATGGGTTAAAATGAGTGCAAAGAAGTAACTTCTTGCAATTTATATCAAATTATATATTTTAGTCCCAAATACTACGGAAAAATTAAATGAATATTTTTGCGAATATTTATTTATTTATGTTCACACAAAAAATTGTCAGGATTTTACATTAAGACAGAAAAGTACAAAGGTACCGCTTATTTCATTAGAAATTTCTTCCAGCAGACCTGCGAGACGAAAGTTGCATGACATATTTAGATACAGTGTGTTGAAAAGATAAAACCAAAAATCAACATATTTGTAATTTTTGGTCTAATTTACAAATAAAACAATATATTGTATCATCTTTCCAACTAAGTTTCAGACGAAGAGGCCGATTTCAACTGAGACTTAAAAAAGCGAAAAGAGCATATCATAAGGACCAAAACCATAAATCCGCGATACTTTAACTTGACATATTACTAGGAATATTGACAATGTTCATAGTAATATGTCAACATATAATTTCCCGAAAGATTATTTCTGATAAGAACTAAAGTGCAACTGGTTATATCTCTTGTTGGTTACGGTTTAAAAACTTATTTCTTTATTCCATTTACTTCTAAGGTAGCAGTCCAATCATGACCTTAATTTAATTACTGGCGAAAGAAAAAAATAATTATGTCGAACAACGTATTAAAAGTTGCGTCAAACCAATATTTGAAAAATAAGACGAAGAACTATATTGAATAGTGTATCAATGAATAGGTATATGAAAATTATCTTTAGGTTTCTCTCATCACGTTTAAAATGACTATTTTGAAGTTCACTAACTTCAAATCGTTTTGTATCCTAAACAGTCACTTTAAACGAATAGTATTCGAATCTATTCGATATAGTTCTTCGTCTTATTTTTCAAATATTGGCGTCTTGTTGTCTAGTGACACACACCAGCTCAAAGCAAATCGATTGATGTAAGAATATTCAAAAGCACTTCGAAAATTTGTAACCGAATTAATTACGGTTAAAAATTTATGATCAAGTTTTGTTTGCTCAAATTCACTTCTATCTATAATTGTTGAAAAGTTAACAACAGCTTTGCCGAACTATTTATAAAACAATATTGCCCGCTCGTGGCAATACTGTATGTCTCCTTTCTCTCTGGTATCTATCTTGGTTACTACTACTAGTATTTTCAATGTTTCTATAATCAGATTTTGTATAAATCTAATAATTGTATCGTTCCCAGAATAATAATTCTACCTGAGTGCGCGCAGTTCTAACTGGTCCCTTTGTTTCCAAGGCATTTGTTCCTTATTCTGAACACTACCATAATTAACATATCTAATGTGGTTAAGGTTTGACTTAAAAATAAAAATATTTTTAGACAATATTTTCAAACAAACAAAACTAGGTGTAAACTTTCTAACTGACATTCTCGGGGTTAAAACAGTTTTTGAATGACCTTGTCCATGTTTCTATTCGATTTGATTCTGACTACAAGAAACATTCTGTATAGTTCCACAAAGAAACAGACAGATACAATGTGTCCGGTCATGGATTAGCAAATATTCTAGATACTTATGTAACGAGTGTTTTAATGTATCTACTATTACGCTACATTACAAAAAATAATCATATCTTTCAAAGAGTTTGTCTTACTGAGACGAAAATAGGTTTATTCAGAGGGCAACTTACAATATTGTCTATCGTTAAAATGAAGAAATTATGGGCTTACGTTTTCGTAACTTTAGGAAACAAAATTAAAGCCCAAAATATATGCAAATCAACGAAAGTTGCTTTGCTTTTTTTGAAAAAAAAAATTGTATTTTTTTTAAATCAAGAGTACTAGAATGTTATATTATTATTATTTTTTATTTAACTATGTTGGGATCGGCTTCCGCTCTCACCGGATTCAGCTGAATTATATTGTATTTTACATAGAGCAATTGCTTATCTCACCCCATAACTTACTTTATAACTGGGCAATACGATTCACCTTAGTAATACTGGTTATCAGATTTTTGAGCCAGTGACTACCTGTAACGACTGTCAAAGAAAAATCTACAAATGACAGCTGGGACAACCCTAACATGCTTTCCGAGTCACAGACGAATCTCAGTATGTAATTGGTGGTAACCCATCCACCGGCCAACCTAGGCAAGCACAGCTTAACCTCAAGATACATCCCATATTTTTAGTCATGAGCTCCTTAGAACAGACAAACATTTAACGCTGATAAATACCCTCCGTCAGTCGGGTTCAAATTTGGACTTTGGGATGCTTCTGAGAATTTTTTATTCCGAGTACAATTATAAATCCATTCATTGATTCAATCTATCTATTGTACGGTTTCCGTGTGTGTGTAGATTTGACATCATAGGAGTTTATGGAGCCCCAACGGGAGCCGTCTCCAAAGGATGATATTTTACACCATAGGTATGTATACCCAAGCAACATTCCAAATCAGTACAGTTTAATTATTTCCGTCCTACGATATTTTAAAAATCTGGCCTTCACAAGACCTGAAGAGGGAAGACTTTTATTCATCAGGTTAACTTTTGACGTCGTTACTTCAAAAATTAACCGATATAGGTAAACCAGTATCAAATATTCCCGTATTCATTCCGTATCAGTGAACTCACAATATAAGAGGTCATGACCAATTAGAACGAAGACTGCCCTTGTTTGTCGTAGTTAAACGTTGTACATACCTACAGATTCATTAAATACTACTTTGCGTTGATAATCCTACAATATTTTTGAACTATACCGGTGAACTAAAAACTTGAGAGATGTCAAGGGACACCCGGATGGCACGAAGTTATTATTTATGATGTACAAAAAACCTGTAAACACTCAACAAAAATAATCGTCGCGACACCACACTGTTCAATGGGAAATAGAAAGACGAAACGAAAATGACTGGCTTGCTTTCTGAGAGAGAGAAAGAGACAGAGAAACACGCGCACGTCACACGGCTTACAACTATAGCAAAAAGTGTCGTTACAACTTTTGGTCTTTGGTTCTTTCGCAACGCGCAGAAACTTCGTTCCAATAGCAAAGGTGTACGGCAAACACATAATGGTCCAATTGCAATTACTAAATGCAGAAACGGGAAGCGGGGTCCACATGAAGAAGTAGAAGAAGAAGATTATAGTATACAACCGATTGATAACCAGTGGTTATAGTGTTATGATAAGTCCCACATCATGTTAGGGGCGAGCCGTCAATGGAGTTCAACGCAAGAGTCAACTTCTGATGGAAAATCCCAATAGCACTGACTAACCTGGATCTCGGCACTAGCGTTCACAGTCACAAACTTGCTCACGCGGACACGGATCGACGAGTAAGACTATTAGTCACAGAACTTGCAATTAAAATAAATTTTCAGATGAAATCTGCATGACAAAATATTCATACATGCATTATGTACATAATCAGAAAAGCGAAACAGGTAAGGCAGTAGGACTAGTAAAATGTAAAATATTCATGAAAAATGTATATAATGTGAACTAACTAAATAACTGCTGGAGATTTCGAGATTAGAAGCAAATGACGGTCAGGATCATGTTTGGATGAATGTCTAAAAGATAATTTCGTCTGTTTAACATTTTCCCAACTATGATGGGACGGCTTCCACTAAAACGGAATGCAGCTGAATACCACTATTTTACATGAAGCGACAATAACAGCCTATATCGCTGGCTACCGTTTGGCCAAGGTTTACCAGCCTGCTTGCTTAACCTTTTGAGCTTCAGAGCAGGAACGAACGCGCATGCTCCCCACACCGAGAAACTCATTTTACCTACATTGTTGCCACATAATTATGTAGTTGATATCCAGGTCCCACGCCTGTTTGTCAGAAATATGTGACAATGGCCATCAAAAGGTTAATAACTTTAATGCCACCCTTAAACCGACTTGGACCTACATGATACTGGAAAAATGGTGGTGTCTCTTTCCACAAACGCCATTTAATAAATAAGTGAAGTTGCTGGACGCTGATGTGGCTGCTTTGCTACTGTGGTGGATTTAATTTGCGAATGCGAAGGGGCAGCTTTCATGCGATCGTGCTTAAGGGTAGCCTTTAGGAATTACTCCTGTAACGTGGTGCGTTTACAAACACTCACGTAGGCCATACAAATATTTGTTCCGTGCGGTGATCGAACCCACGACACGCAGATCGCTCAGCCACTGCGCCAAACGTGTCGTTAAAATTATCTAGGCTTCGCTCGCGTTATATCCGGGGTAACACAGTTCCACTTTCCTGATAAGCAGGTACCTGTTACCTATAATTTTTGCCCTTGCGCCTTATTTACTGTAACAGCAGTGCTAAGTTTTCCCTTTTCTTACCTCTTTCTCCCTCATTTCTCAATTTAAAAAAAAAACATGTCCGTCTCCTGGGTCCCAACTATCTCTGTACCAAAATTCATCAAAATCGGTTTAGCCATTGAGGTGTGAAGACGGAACAAACAAACAAAAAAACTCACTTTCGCTTTTATAATATTGGTAAGGAAGTGAGGATTTCACGCTCAATAAGGAGAACGCCTGTGTTTTGTTCGCAAAAATGGCGCAGACTCTCCAGTCAATATAATTTGGCACTTGAACTTCTTAACTCGCTCTGTTACTACTGCAAATCAGCCATTACATAACTGATTTGTTTAGCATTGAATTGTGTACAAATCTAATTTTAATTCTATTTATTCTGTATTGTTTGAATTATTATTTGTGATAAATGTTAATTTTACACTTGTATTAATAATAATTTATATTTTTTTCTTATGTGTCATAACATAACATTTCACGTGTAATCTGAAGGGTTAGGCAGCTCTGTAGCTAATAGTACACCCACATTACCGCCAGGTATGTTTTTTTTTTAAACTGCATTCGAAATCTGAATCTCCAGTATTATAATTTGATCGCTTCGTAACTAATGCGAATTAGCCCTTACATAACTAAATCCTACTAATATTATAAATGCGAATGTTTGTGAGGATGGATGGATATATGGATATTTGTTACTCTTTCACGTCAAAACAGCTGAACGGATCTTGATGAAATTTGGCACAGAGGTAGATTATAGTCTGGAATAACACATAGGATACTTTTTTTCGATCATATGGAAATATGACGGGAAATTATCACTCATAGTCGACTGGCGCCACATCCCTTCTAACTGCCAGCATGGTGTACATGGCCATGCAAAGGACGACCAGAATTAGGTACCTACAACAGGGGGGGGGGATAAAAGATATAATATATTAACCATATATATAAATAAATAAAAAAAAAAACTATTACCGTTACACCGCGCGCTCGGCCAGGGCCTAAGCACAACTTTAAAAACGGTATGATTCATATGTTGTTGCAATACTTGTTTGTATTGTTGCTAGATATTTATTAAAACAGGTTTTATGTGAGACTAATAAGTTGTCCTGATTGCCATCAGTAGACGAATTCTTGTACGGTTATCTGGGTAGCACTGGTATGTTGTCTTAAGCTTTTATTACTTTGACGTGGATTTGGAATTTCAATAAGCTCTTTTATTGATCGTTGGTTTGTTTATTTAATCAGCATCTTAGATAGCAAGTTATAGAACTTCATGGTCATATATCAACAGGCCACGATTTTATTTAAATAAATAAAGGAATCTAGTTTAAGTTTCTACGCGAACGCGAACGCGTTTCCGAGCACTGCAATATGCGCTTAGAACACTTGCTTTTGTATAAAGATCAGGCGCAAGTAGACTCTTATAGAAATAACTGAAAAAGGTCCTTACTATCTGGTAAATTTCGTGAGTTTAATGATCAAAAAGCTGAGCTTAGTAACCTGTCCATTAGATTATACTTCTTCAAAAGAAAAAGTTTTTTGAGAGATAAAAAAAAATAAAGTTTGAAAAAAAAAAGTTTGTCCAAGTTCGTATTCGTAATTAGAAGGTTCTTATTTATGATCTACTAGCTTTTGCCCGCGGCTTTGCTCGCGTTAAATTAACACAGTTCCCCCGAACTTGCCCACTGGGAAGCCCTTGCCCAGCAGTGGGCAAAAAACATTACTTTCTCGTATTCTTCTTAGCAAACTCCTTTTATTTAATATCTATATCATGGGTATGCATAAAAATTATGAGTCCGCTCTTAGCTGTTCATGCGTTATCGTCCAAACTAATTATTAAATTAGATTTCAGTTCAATCGAAACCTAGAAATTGGGTTTATTTTAACTTCTATGATTTGTTACGTAGTTAGTAAATAGAAGAATCTTGACATGGTTTGTTAATAAATAAATATCAGCTAATATATAAAATTCTCGTGTGAAACGGCTGGACCGATTTAAACGAAATTTTGTGTACATATCGGGTAGGTCTGAGAATCGGCCAACATCTATTTTTCATACCCCTAAGTGAGCAGCGGGTGAAACCGCTGGGCAGAGCTAGTAATTTATAAAAACGCACTGGTTCTGTGGTGCGAAATTATGGAATTATAAGTCTATAATAGTAGCTGCGCCCCGCGGTTTCACTCGCGTGGTGATAGAATATGCAATATATCTTTATGAATTGTAGTCTATGTGGTATTCTGATGTATAAGCTATATTATTGTAAGGTTTCATTAAAATCCATTCAATAGTTTTTGCGTGAAAGAATAACAAACATCCGTACATCCATACAAACTTTCGCGTTTTTTGATATTAGTAGGATTTTATGTTTTGAGTTTAGCGTTGTAGACCTATGGTTAGTGGAGTAATCTTCGAGCCGAAGGTACGTATCGGCAAGCATAGCGTGTGCCGTCCTAGACATAGCCAGAACAAAGACATTAATATTTTGCTGCGACAGGCTGGATGGGCAAGAAGAAGGAGTGTTATGGGAAAGATTTATACCTTTTTTGGAAATAAGTCACTTGTCAGCGATAAGACCGTCATTGTAACCATAGAATCCTACTAATATTATAAATGCAAATGTTTGTGAGGATGGATGTTTAGATGTTTGTGACTCTTTCACGTCAAAACGGCTGGACTGATCTTCATGAATTTTCCACAGAGGTAGATAATAGTCGGCATAATACATAGGACTTTTTTTCGATCATCACTCAGGCGAAGCCGCGGGCACCAGCGAGTATACCAATATTGTACGCCACAACTGGATAAAGTAAGACGGTGACTGAAAAGTTGTGGGGTAATTGGTTGGCTTGGTATGTGCATATAATGCGGAAGGATGAGGAAAATATCTTAGTAGAGGAAGGCCAAAGAAATGCTAGATAGACTGTATGAAGGTTGTTATGGCATGAGAGGAAGTGTCCAAAAAAATTACGAGTCATAGAGAAGTTAAAAGGAGTTTAAAGGAGGAGACATACTGCGCTGACTCCAAATAACTTGGGATAAGGGCAGGTGAATGATAATTATACACCAAAGCTGTGGTGTACATTTAGGTGAAAAATATATTATTTAAAAAAAAAACATAACTTTCGTGGTTGCTTTTACAATTTGAACTCACATACCTACATAAGTAGTCCAACACACTCTGATAAGAATATATTTGTTCCCCGCGGGGATTAAACCAATCAAATAAAGTTTGTTTTTAAAAGGACTTGGTGAAATCATATTTATGAAATAGGTACAAATAAAAAAAAGTTGCTGCGAAGTTGTCATCATCATCATTTTCCTGCCCTTATCCCATTCTATTTGGGGTCGGCGCAACACGGTTTCTTCTTCCATTCTCCCCTATCAGACGTCACGGCATCATTTACTCCTTTCTCCTTTATATCATTCCTAACACAATCCATTCATATTTTCTACCCAATCTACCATTGTGTGCAGAAAAAAACGTTGCGGTTAAAGGGGGAAATATTTGCTTATGACAAACATTTCCTCCATTTCATGGGAGTACGTGAGGATCGTAGCAGGTGACGTTCTGTGATTTCTGTCTACTCCCATCGGAAAAAGGCTGGCCAGAGGTTTTCGCCTTACTTTTCTGATAATAAGACCAGTATTTTATTACTCCTTGGGTCCAATTTCCAGGTCGGGAAAATTGTTATTGCATAACGATTTTCTCATAGTATAGTATTTTTGATTTGTGCCCAGTATGATAAGGCTCGCGTCCTTATTAGATAGGAACTAAATCATCATCATCTGCCTAGCCTTTTCCTAACTATGTTGGAGTCGGCTCCCAGTCTTATTGGATGCAGCTGAATACCAGTATTTTACATGGAGTGACTGCCTATCTGACTTCAATAACCCAGTTAGTGAGTCTTACGAAGGGGTATCGTATTACCCAGTGCTAATACGATACCTCTTGGTAAGACTGGTTGTCAGACTTTCATGACAATGACTAGCTGTAACGACAAGTTATATACAACTTACAGTTACAGTACAGTTTATAGTACATACTGTTATTCTTGTAATTTTGTAATTTGTATGGTGAACATAATAAAGAATATTCTATCTTTCTATGTTCTACACATTACTTCAGATAATACTAATCAGACTTATTTAAGTAATGTTAGGAATATATTTTATTAAAAGCCATTTAATATGAATAAAATAGGTTGCGTTTATTTGAAAATGTCTTTCTCATTTTATTAATAACGTTTCCGGATCCGCAATAACACCGTTCATGACTTTATTAGTTACGTTAGTTTATGTTTAATTAGTTATTGAACCTTATTCCATTAAGAGTTTTTTAATGTCTTACAACCACAGACATAGTTGATTCATGGACCATCAACAGGTAAATGGGTGACTTAACGATTTCAATCGCATATATATAGACAAATACCTTCGCTATACATCTTAAATATGATATAAATAAAACTTATCACAATAAATAATAATGTAATGTCATAATGAGTTTTTAATATCGCATCTTAGTACTTCTAGATTCAACACCAAAATATATAGGTGATAACAAGATGGGATAAGGAATATTCTTTGGTAGATTAGGCGACGGCTGTAGGGACCCTCTGTCTAGGCTCAATCTTCAGCCTGAAACCGTCAGTCCTCTTCAGAATGATATCAGCTTGTAGTTTGAACTGGTCTTCAGTCACATCTGAGGTCACCTTGTAGTTACGAAGGACGGTAGATAAGAGAATCTTCAGCTTCAAGATAGCGTATTTGCGGCCTGAAAATTGTAAATGATTAATATTAGGAGATCATGATATTTATTTATTTATTGTTCTACAAAAAAGTACATACATCATTTAAATGACACTGAACCCCACACTAGGATACCCTGATTCTCTTTCGTCTAAAGTGGATCAATATACGATCGTTTATTTTTTTTAAAACTTGAGACTTTTAACTTAAGAAAAAATATACTAAAAATATGGGAGAGTATATTGCAGTACACGACATGAAGCCAAGATAGGGAGGGTGCTCCTATAATACAGTCACATTTGGCTAGAACAGTAATATGTTTGCTCCGTATAATAGGGGCCGAGTTATACCGCAGAGATGCGGGTACAAAACCAGACTGCTACTGCGCCACAGCAAAGTAGAGGAGCCCCGGGTTGGTTCGAAACTGACAGACAAAGGGAACATGGATAGGCTTTAATCCGTACAAGTCTGTCATTCTTTCCTCTTCGCCCAAAGCGTGCGAAGAGTAATTTTATGATTTTCCATCTGGAAAAGTTCCGGTACTAAAAAATTCTGAGCTGTCACTGACAAAATTCTGGTGAAAATTCCGGATAACAGTTAACCCAACTTCGGAAACTCACCCAGTTCCTCATGCTTAACGTTAGCGTTTTTATCTATTAAATAAAAGGGTAGGCGAGACAGTAGCTGGAACTGGATCATTCAGGGTCGCAACTGTTACTGTACCAGCAATTGTAGGTGTACTAACCGACACAGCTCCTAGGCCCAGCACTGAACGGAATGTAGCTGTAGTAATGCCTGTTCGAGGTGTTCTCAGGCAAGAAGTTGTCAGGGTTGAAGTTCTCAGGGTCCTTGTAGTATTCAGGGTTGCGGTGGATCTTGAAGGTGCCAACGACGATAGTCGCGCCAGCGGGTAGAACATAGTTGTTGGTCGCTGGAAAAAAACAAAAATGTTGCGATGCTAATGTTTGAATTTATTGACTAGTGACGCAATTACGAGACCATGTAATCGAATTAAATTTCACTGTACAATTAATACAGTCCACCTAAGGTTAAATGCTAATGACGTAAATAAATCCATATATTTGCGTCATTTGAATTCGATTCGATTCCATTTGATAATCTGTTCAACTAAATTCGTGGATGGACGTCAGTTTTTTGATGTCATGCAAGAATTACGTTCTTCCTTATGGCTGGCACGTGTAACCAGGAAACTTATGGAATTTGCCAAGACTACCCACGCTCAGTCTTGTCGTTCCGCAAGTTTAAGCAAAAAACGATGAACACGAAAATGCTTGGTAAGACATTTCCTAGTTGACTGTTCAGTATAGCTAATTGTTGTATTTTTTAGATTCAAATATTCAACTCAGTTAAGGACTGTGTCTGCTGAACGTAATTCTATTCTCAATTTTGCCAAGTGCGCATTTAAAAAAACCACGTCCTAATCTTGTCGTTTGTAGCGGTTGCATAAATAATATTATTGAACAGAGGATAATGTACATTATTAAAAGACTCACCGATCTTAACGTCACGGTTCAGCTTTCTAGCGATGATGGGTACTGGTGGGTACATCCTGAGGGACTCGAGGATGACTCTTTCGAGGTACTTCATCTGCAGGGTATCGTTGAAGTTAGCAGGTCTGTCAGAGTCGCCAAAGATCTCGTGAAGCTCGTTGTAGACCCTCTGTTGGATCTCCTTGTGGACACCCAGGAGGCAGAGCACAAAGCTGGAGCCAGCGGCTGTGGTGTCGTGACCCTAGAACAAAAAAAACATGTTGAAGTTATACCTTGAGTACCTAGCCTATAGATAGTTGGGCTACCAGAATAAATTTGCGTTGTGCATCCAATGATTGCCGATCACCGTATTTTGCGTTCTGATTAAGCTGGTATAAGAACTTCAGTCATCTCATTATAAGACAAAATTCTGGTACTTCGAAAATTCATGGCAACTTCCTGGACGGGCGCGCAGTTTAACTTGCTCTACAAGTCGGAGATTTAGACAAGACTGACGCATGACTGCATGTCGCAGATTCTTGAAGTCATGCAGGTGTGTAACATTAACATAAATCTAGATAAACGATTAAATTACATTAGCTAGTTTCTTAAATTTGCATAATAATGTTCTGCAGCATTTAAATATTGGAGATCTCATAAAGTTAATTACCTCGAACATGATGGTGTCAACTTCCTCTTTGATTTCATGGTCACTGATGTTGTTTGTTCCATTCTGGGCTGATTCGATCATCAAGTCCAAGAAAGCAAGACGTTTCTTCTCACCTGGGGATAAATAACTACAGTTAAAAAAAACGCAACGCTGTCATCTAAACATGTATTTAAAATTTTAATCTCAATCAGAAAACCAGGAAATGGGTCAAATTTGATTTATAGTTTTTTTTAGTATCTAAAGGCGTGTTAAAAAGAAATTGATAATTATTTCGTTCAGTATCTGAATTAAGTGAAAAAAAATAGATGTATGCTACCAATGTCGTTTTCATCATTGAAGTCCAAGTCATCGCGGTATCCCTTGAATACATCCTCAGACAGAGTTTTGTCATTGTTAGCCAATACACTGTCGCCGTCATCAGGAGTTCTGGTGAGTTCCTCAAGTGTTGGTGGAATCACACCCTTAGATTTGTTTTCTAGGTACGTTTCCTTCTTGCTCTTGATAACCTATTTATAAAAAAACATAAAATAAGAAGCGATGTTAATGTTAGTAGTTGTGACGTTAGTACGAGAATAATAGAAATCAATTTTGTTCTATTCTGGGTCAATAGGCCAGTCTCAAAAATATTGCTCAAAAAGATACTATATTTTATAAACCATTAAGATTACATACATGAATACAAATTACTTTATATCTGTTGTGAAAACATAATCATGCTTAAAATAAGTTAGATTATGATATTACCTTGTTGGTAAGTCCGTGGATAATGTTCAGGAGTTTCTTCTGTTGCTTGAAGAAGGGTGTGAAATTAAAGATGGCGTCAAAACGGAGCCATAGTTTGTAGTGCCTCTGGTGGATGATGTCGCACATCCTAAAATAATTATAAATTAATTACTAATCTGTGAAAATGCTGAGATGGAAAAAGAGTTAATAGTTACTGAAAAACTTTTTTTTTCTTCTTTATCTACTGAGCCGATGTACTGGCAAAAGTTATATAGACATACGCTCCATGCTGCTTGTTTTGAAAATGTAATGAGGTAATAAAGTAGTCTAATAACAATGATAAACTAAAACTCACTTCATAACAGCCATAGCGTAATCAAATCCAGATTCATCTTGAGTCTTCCTAGTAATTCCCATTGCAGTTTCTGTAACCATAAATAAAATATTCATTAAATTGTAACCTACTGTTATTTAATACAAGTCATGCTTACTATAATTGTAGTTAATCTTATTTAAAATTCAAATATATTGTAGAATAACTTTTGCAAAGGTTATCCACATAGGCACTTAAACAAAGCAAGTAAAAGTCGAAGAGGGCACTAATTTGAATAAGTACATTTATGATTGAGTGAGAATAAATTAACAAATATTAAGTCCCTGAATCGAATTTTGATTTGGATTCAAATGTTTCATAATGTTTTTATGAAATCCACGATTTCTAATGAAATTAACAACTATGAAAGTTAGATATTTGGAGAATCGTTGCTTATAATTTAAGGATTGGGTTGATTGGCTTGACTTCAATATTGGGACATTACAAATCTTTGAATAATCTCCCATTATTTTGTTTAAGGAGAAGTATGAAATATTTGAATATAATTTTTGCTGCGTTTAAGCTTTCTTTATCATCCGGGCGTCGGGTGCCGCGAGAAGAGTAAAGGGTAGCTCACTGTCCGTCGACGAATCGTTCGTGTTCCACGCGCACCTCAAAAAGATGTCACCAAAGCAGAATTGCTTATCAGGGCCACACAAAACTCGCAACCCATGCAGGTATGGGTTGCGAGTTTTTTGAAAGAGATACCACGGCACACAAAGGGCAAAAGAAAGAGCATGGGTGGGTTATAGTCAGTAAAACTCTGATAGACCTACCCGTACGCCTATAGCTAAAGAATTTATTTGACGATTTCCTATCCGGAAAAAGAGCCTATCTTTCATGAAAACTAAGCAAAGAAACACTTTTTAATCGTATTATATTATTTTATATCCAACATTATGAATGCAAAATTTTGCGAGTATGTTTGGCTGTATGGATGTTTGTTACTCCTTCATGCAAAATCTACTGAACGGGTTTAAATGAAGTTTGGGTCATAGATAGTGTACAGCCTGAATATAGGATTACATATAGGATTATCTTGATACACCAATCCCTTGGGATGATTACATAACTCTACACGAACTTGAGCTTGTTCTACTAATATAGTTTATAAAAAACTGGTCAAATGCGACTCGGAATCGCGTATCGAAGCTTCCTAATTTTTTTTTAATGTTGTCTTCGTAGACTTAAAAGGGTTGGTTTTTTCATAGCTCCAAGAGACTACAGACTTGATTAAGTATGTGCCTTGCGGAGGTATCGATTATAAGGAATCCGTGTTTATCTTTAAAGAATCGGACCCTTACAAATATGAAAATTTGTAATGATGTGGATGAGTGTAACTCTTTCACGCCAAAACTTCTAAAAAGATTTTGATGAATACTCGTGTGTTCTCTTGGTATTCAATTCGATGTCCATGCAGGACGCTGCGGGAAACAGCTAGTTAATAATAATTTATGATTAATCTTACCCAGTAGAATATCAACAGTAACACCAGACATGTAGTCGTGGACATCGAACTCCTTGCCAATCTCTGGGCGCATCTTCTCCACCACATTCTTGCTGTTCTGGTTGAAGATGCTGACGAAAGACTTGAGGATGTTGATGTGGAATGTGGGGGCGATCATCTTCCTGTGAGAGCGCCATTTATCACCTAAAATTGTTAAGTTAATGTAATGTATTGACAATACGGTCGGTACGGATGTGAGTTTAAATCACACCCAAGCTACAGGAGATAACCGCAGTGTGGGGCAAAGGCTTTTAATCAAAGAAAAAAGAACCGGGATTTTTGGCTAGCTTAGTTTATGTCCGGCAGTGGAGCAGAGACCTCCCGTTGCTGTATCACGAATACTATGCGATAACTGTCTACGTTAAATTCTCATTACTCTCCTGCTAATTAATGTAGGCTAAAAGTCTTTGCTGGCACACATTGACATTTCGATAACTTATGAAATATTTGATAAATTTTATATTGAAAGTAGGTTATACTTATACACATCGCTTTTTTTAAACTAGGTAAAGCCTGTGTAAATAGCAAAACAAACTTAGAGAACTTTTTTTAGAAACATTTAAACTTAGATCAGGACTATGAAGATTAGGGTCTGAAGGATCTTTTTACGAAAGCACTGCCTGTGTAGTACTTTCTTAAAAATAAGACATTTTTTTTCTAAGACTTCAAACAGTTGAGTGGATCACTTGTTTGATTGTCAGTTATCGTGTAGCTCGACTCATAACTCAAGAAGCTCAACGACACGACGAACAATACCAAAAAAAGACATTTGTGTATGTCACTTCAATAGTCAAACTGCCCGATAATCGTCAAAAACAAATAAAAGTAATGAGATTAAGATAACTAAAAACTATACCTGTACTAATAAGAAGACCTTCTCCGAGCCAGGGTTTGAAGAATTTGTACTCTGAAGCTTTGTCGATGTGGACATTGCTGTTGAGAATTACTTCTACGTCGTTAGGGTCTGTCAGGAAAACGATCAGGTTTGATCCCAACCACACTCTGACGACGTTGCCGAACTTTTCTCCGTATTCTAGGCCAAGTTGAACCAGTTCTGAAATAAAGAAATGAGTTAAAGACTGTTCTGGGGAATGGACGACCCGAATTGAGCTATAGTGTATTATGAACGATTTTCTTTTACGAAGAAGATGTCTGTTTGCGTTGCAGCTGTTTCACTTTGGAAGGCGAGTATCCTTCCCAATATAATAAAAGCGAAAGTGAGTTTGTTTGTTTCTTACGTCTTCATGCCTCAATGGCTAAACCGATTTTGATGAATTAGTGAGAAATGGGGGAGAAAGAGAGAAGAAAGTTATTTTTTTCGATCATGACGCGGTTTAAAGTAACTATGCGACGCGGACGAAGTCGCGGGCGGAAGTTAGTTTTAAATATTTTAAAAGGTGTTCTTAGCCTCAAAGTTCAAAAGTTCCATCTGAGATTACACAGCCAAATCACGTGCACTATCCTAAACTGATACCAACATACATATAAGCCCTTCAAACTTACCACTGGGCTTTTTCCTCAGTACTATAAGAGCATTTCCCAAAAATGGTACAGCAGCTGGTCCTGGGATCTTCTCTGCGAATTTGACCATGCGCGATTTTTGCTGCCATCTGTATAGGATCCAGATGCTGGATGCGAGAAGCAGGAGAGGGTAGAAGATCAGTCTTGTGTTGTAGCTTGGCACCTCGGTCTCGTCGACCAACGTCGTCATTGTGCTGGAAGAAGGTAATTTTTGAATGAAATATATGTGTAATATGTGTAATGATGAATGATATAGCTATTCATGTAGCAGCCTAGAGGGCTGGAGGTGGTAGTAAAAAAAAAAATTGACGTCTATTTACTTTACAGTTGCCACATGTTGGAGAACAACGAAATCTTAAAACTCAGCACGATCTGACCCAAATTAGTACACACAAAATTCTACGAGATGCAAATTCGTTAAAAAACAAGTTTTGGACTTGCAGTAGGAAGTTACGCGATGTGCTGATCAACGTATATAGTTACTGATAAAAACTTTTTGTAAAAAATAAAGCCGGCTTCCAAAAAAAAAAACTAAAAAGTGGAAGATAACTTTACTTTCGGAAGTCGGTGACTTTCGTTAAATTTTTTGCCACCTTGTTTACAAAAAAGTTTTTTATTTCAGCATTTTTAGTTATGGCATAATGATATATCACATATTTTTATCGAGTATTCATTATCAATTGTTTCTAAAATATTAGCAAAAATATGTATAATGGACAATAGGTCATAAACTACCTAAGCAATATCAATAAAATTGAAATGACACCACCTAGGAGTGCAACCTATAAAAAAAAAAAAAGAATTTTGCAAATCGGTCCAGACGTCTTTGACCAATCGGTGAAAATAAATAAAAAATACCTACGAATTGAGAATCTCCTCCTTGTTCTTGAAGTCGGTTAAAAATAAGTAACGAATATGAAAAAGACACAGAACAAAAGTGGTCTAGCTTATATCACGTTACACCTTGTATAATTAAAACTTAATTATTACTTTACACTAAAAATGCTCATTAAAGCAATGAGAATCCACGCAAAATGACCAAACTACTGCACACTAAAATAAAAGTAATTTCTAAGGACAATTTTATTTATCATCTGCTTAGCCTTTTCCCAAATGTTGGAGTAGGCTTTCAGTGTTACCATATGCACCAGTATTTTATATGGAGCGACTGCCTATCTGAGCTCCACAACCCAGTTAGTACTGGGTAATACGATACCACTTCGAAAGACTGGTTGTCAGACTTTCAGGACACTACCTGTAATTTCTAAGTGCAATTACTGCTGGATAGTAGTTACTCGCTTAATCTCAACAAAGAAAAAGTCACTAAAAAGTTCGGAAATAAACAAAAAATAAAAGACTTGTTTCGAAAACTAAAACCTTGGATAAAACAAATGATTGGTCAAATACTTATCAATATACAATTATTTCCACTTACTTGTTTTTTTAATTTATTTCTAAGGGTATCAGTCAAACCTATCACTCTGAAGTCCAGTTACAATTAACCTATTTACAAAACAAAACATTTTATATATAAGGACGGATCACATTAAGTTACGCATGGCGAGCACATTATATTAATACTGATTATATTTGTTAATTAATGTCTTTCCCTATTTTATATTCTGAATAATTGACCAATCGTAACACAAGACAAATTCAACTAGTCTTTTAAAAAAAAAAACACGGAATTGTGCTTTCTGCCCCTTTTATGGCTGTTTTTTTTTAGTTATAACATAATCTAATAGGCTTAGTCTTATGGCTTACTGATCAACCCTACTAAGTCCCAGGCTAAGATCATAGGCAGCCGATATTATCGTACTGCACTTGACGTTTCACAGTTGACACCTCTGTCTCTTGGTGGCTCATTCATTGCTTATTCTGATACCACAAATGACCTTGGTATCTTAATTGATAGTATTGATTGATCTGTCTCCATATGTATCTATGTAGACATAGAGAAAAAAATATGTATTATAGACGATAACTCTTAAACTACCTAAGCAACATAAATAAAATTGATATGGGACCACCTGGGAAGTATAACCTATCAAACAAAAACAGAGCGTCCAGGCGTCTTTGAGTAATCGGTGAACATACATCTATACTTCTATACTAATATTATAAAGCTGAAGAGTTTGTTTGTTTGTTTGTTTGAACGCGCTAATCTCAGGGACTACTGGTTGGAATTGGAAAATTAGCGGCAGGCATGTGCGAGTATGGAATAATGATGCAATTAAAACTTAGCCTTAGGTAATTGATATATACCCAGCTGTAGCTATACCCAGTTAGGCTGGACGCTGTCTCTTTCTAAGTCTTAAATAGGCTAGATGTTCACGATGAGAGAATTTTAAGACAACAAGTTACTATGCGGCCATCCAAATCAAGGTCCACAACCACTGACCAGCATATTAACTTTCAACAAGATTACTTTATGCGATGCAGAAGACAAAGAACGAAGTCCTTTACCATAATTTACCTGCCAAAGTCAATTACAGAACTGACCGATTGAAAGTTTAACACATCAAACGTGTCTCTATTATTAATAATAATAAATCTTTATTTAAGACCATGTGTCCATAATTATTAATATTTTTTTTTCTTTTAAATATTGGAATACTGCTTGTCTGCAATGACCTGAAAAATGCTGTTAGTGCTACTCCGGACTATGACAAACAACGATGCAGCCGCTGGCGCACTATGGCATGGGAGCCATCTACCCTGGCCTCCGCAAACATACCAGAGGCAATACAAAAGCGGGGCAGCCCTAACAACATCCTATTAAACAAGCTTATTACATAGTTATAGGACTAAGTTGATGATAAAGAAGTGGCTTTAGTTCCTGCGCAGAAAGAACTAAACTTCTTAGATAGCTCATGAACGGCGCAAATACGTAGATATCTGTAACTATCCTTAATCTTATTAAAAAAAAAGAAATGTACGGAACAATGATTTAAGGGGCAACTCAAACTTATATTGATTAAAACCATTGTCGTAACGTAAAAATTACTTGTCATCCACATTAAATCAGCCAAGTCAAGCATAATTTACAAACTAACGTCGACGTAATACGACATCTGTTCGACCCTGTCACCTGTTTATTTTTCAAATACACAACAATGTACCTAAAGATATACGTGGGTGAATACGAATATAAGTGGTTATTGTTAAGTTGGTCAGTGCAATAACTTTGGTGTGTGTTAGTGTTAAGACTTATATTCGGAAAAGGAAGAACACGCCATCTTGTGCCACCACACCAAATAAAATTAGGATAATTCTGTGTCGATTTTCAGGTGAAGAAGCGCTTGCTTAGTTAGGTTAAGACCGTGGATGGGTGGCCACTCATTACATACCAAGATTTTTCGTGCCGAGGAAACTGTTGGATCCGGCTGTTACAATAACTTAACAGTTGTCTGTGGCCCGAAACTCTAACAACCAGTCCTACCAAGTTGCCAAGGGGTACCTACCTATCGTAAACGTATTTCTCGGTAGGTACTAACTTGTTTGTGGACGTCAGGGGTCTTAAAATACCCGTTTAAGGCAGTCGGTCCGCCGTGGCGTCGCGCGTCGGCGCGTACGAGCGGAACCTAAGCAGAGGGGTATGCCATGGCCAACGTCTGCTAGGGTTCCGGGTTGATAGAAAGACATAACGCGGCTCCGGTGGGATTTAGTCAGTAAAAGTCTTACATTGGCCCCCGATCCAGTTTTCCCCTCGAGCAGGAAGTTATTTAATGATTTCCCATCCGCAAAAAAAGCAGTTGCTCCATGTAAACACTTGCCTTCAACAGTACCCAGTTGAATGGGAAATCGATCCATACATATAATATATACGATAGTAGTTACGAAAAGGCTAAGCAGATGATGAAAAAAATCTTTCTACCTTTATCCGAATAAGACCTCATCGGAAATAGTAATCAGGATTATGTCATCCTCATTTTGAAAATGATGACATGATAATGAAGGTACAGACGCCTGCACATCAAGCTACTACAATCTGTCAGATTTCTTTGATAGATTTTCGACTTTATTTCTAAAGTATAAGGTTCAAGGTTCATTGGGAAAAATTTACAGTTTCGGGTAGCTTGACCTGCTGGCGTCTGTACAAATATTAGAGGGAGCCTACGTTCCTAGAAAATATCTTTGACACATCAGAATGATGTGTATTGTAGAGTAGGTAGATATTGAATTAGTTTAGCTAAGAAAAAGGAAAGTCATTATCTTCCTGCTCTTGCTCCACATTATGTGGAGTCGGCACAACACGTTTCCTTCTTCCGTCACGAAATCGATCAAACCATGCTCTTTTTACCCGACTATGGTGGAGGTTTATTATTTCTGCTGTTTAAAGTGTATGAGACATCACTCTAAATTCAATATTTCGTAATATCAATGGACAAAAAGGTAAAAACCAAGAAGAATAATCGATTGAATAAACTTATTGTCTATGCTCTTTGTTTCATACTAGTGTTAGCGTGATTTTTACTTTGTGGTTTTAGTTCTTCTTGTATATCATTCTCATTCCATCCATGCATTATTTTCTTTGGCTTCCTCTCCATTTTCATTCATCAATCCTTATGTGCACTACTCTCTCTTTTAGTCACATAAGTTTTGTGTCTTCTCATATCTCATGTCCGTACCAATCCATTCGATTCCTTTTTAACACGCCTGCCCCAAGAAAGGAGTGTTATGTTTTCCTGTCACGTGCGCCTTTCACAAACTTTCCCTAACAAACTTATTATCTTCTTACTTCTAACTTCCATCTTTTCTTAATACTCCTCAAATCCATTCAACTCCTCTCTCACCTTGATTTGTTTACGAACTTGTGGATTTTCGCCGCATTCCAGGTTGGGTACCTCAAAAGCAAGAAAAACAGAAACCTTATAGGATCACTTTGTTGTCCGTCTTAGTCTAAGATCCGGCTGCAGAATCAGTGTACCCATCGAGTGTTTGCTGAAAACCAAATTTTTACACATATTCATGATTAGGGGAATTTATATCCATCCAAAGACGTTGAGAACACTAACATCTGACGCATGCGCAATGGCTTTAAACCGTCCGACAGCTGGCAATCGCTATTCTCGTCTGACTAGTGGTGTTACGCGCTAGCTCTCTTTCACTCTACTTTTAATATTTACTATATTTATTAGCCAGCAACCCTTATTGGCGGCCAGATTTAATTAAGCAACCGTATATAATAATATACAGAAAAAAATTAGCTTTAATTTGATATATAAATTATAAATGTACGTTGTGGGTGTATAAATGTAACAAATTCATACCTGTGTATACCTGGCTGCGAAGAGCTGCGGCCAGGTGCGCAACGGCAACCATAATTTTTCAGAGTCTTTATAGATGTTGGCGTAAAGTAGACGACATTTCATTGAAAAAAAAAGTCAATGAAATTTCTTACGGATTATGAATTATTAATAATTTAATTAAAAATACTAGCGGCCACATTTTGATAGGCAACCTGGTGGATATAAATTCTCCTAATCATGAATATGTGTAAAAATGTGGTTTTCAGCAAACACTCGATGGGTACAATGATTCTGCAGCCGGATCTCGTACTATCTGTCTGTCTGTCTATCAACACCCTTTTTGTTGTATCGGATTGAAATTGAAACCATATACTCAAGTCTGTGGTCCCTTGGGTCTGTTTAAAACTATCCCTCTTAGTCTAAGCAGTTAAAAATATGGCCATTTATGTCGCAAGTTTGTTCGAAACCCTTGTTGTGCGAATCCGACTCGTACTTGGCCAGTTTTTATTTATATGAGAGAGAGCAAACGAGCAAGAGTGTCACCAAGGACATGACAGGCATCTGTAGATCGTATTTTGCTCTTTTCCTTATCTTAGTTGACACAAACTAAGTACCTAGGTAATTGTTTTGGTTTTCGAGATCGAAACTCCTCCTTGTGCTGGTAGAACTTTGAAAGTCGTTACTGTAGCCTAATCGTTGCAACAGAATATCGTGCTACCTAGTGAATAGGCTGTAGAGGTCAGACGTAAAAGGAGGACTTATTCCAGTGTAAGAAAAGAAACGGCATTAGACAACCTAAATAGCTTTGTCTATTTCACACACAGAATTAAATTTTGCTTTAAGACGTTATGGTAATTGAGAGGATCCGGCAACTAGGTGAGGTGGATTTGTTAAGTTCCAGGAAATTTGATTTCATGGGCCCCGAAAGCTCTACCGTGTGATCCCAGCTGACGGTTGAAGGGGTTCATAACGGCGTCGAGACGACGATAAAGTACTTGAGAATGGTCCTGGACAGCCAGTGAAACTTTATGGATTTAAATTCGGGGTAACACAGTTCCCCTTTCCTGATTTGCAGGTACCTGTTACCAGTTTTTGCCCTTGCGTCTTATTTATTGTAATAGCAAAGCTAAGTTTTGTCTTTTATTCCCTCTTTCTCCCTTATATCACACTTAAAAAATAGCCTATATCCGTCTCCAGGGTCTCAACTATCTCTGTACCAACATTCATCAAAATCAAGGGAGCCATTTAGATGTGAAGATGTAATAAACAAACAAACTCACTTTCGCTTTTATAATATTAGTAAGGATTTCCATAAAGTATTTCCATGTCGCCCACAGGACACGGTGGAGCACACTCTGGCAGTGTTCCCCACTTCGGCGGAGCGCCGCTGTGTCCCTGTAGAGGCTATCGGCGATGGCAAAACATTGAACATGGATGAAAAGAAGGAACATGGATGGGTTTTAGTCAGTACAAGTGTGACAGTCCATCCAGGGCGGGAGAAGACATTTGATGATTTGCCATCCAAAAAAAAAAACGCCATTATAATATATTCAAATATTACCCGTTGACCTGAGCGAACGTAGAGCGACCGTTTTTAACTTGTTTACATTTTGATACTATTGTATGTATATTTCGCCGATTTTAAGTTCCTCAGATATAATCCGTCCGCTTACAGTTAATCGTCTTTTCTTATCTAACTAAACCTTTACTACCAAACGTGGAAGTTGTTGAGGTTTTGCAAGAAGAATTACCAAAGAATGCTTTAAGAAGAGTGGTATTCGAAGCCCCAACGGCTTTTAGAAAAGTTTATTACATACCTAGAAATTGTGTAAAATGGTAAAACATTATTTCTGCTTACGCTGAAAATTTTACTTGGAAATGTGACTTGGCCTATTCGTATTGTTAGTAATAATTATTATTTTCATGAATAATCTGAATAACAATTACGTACCGTCTCATTAGTTTATGCTTTATTTGTCACGTAGGTGGATTTGTATTGTAGCGACACAACAAAAGGTACCACAACGCCATCTATGACATAAAGGAGAAACTAACAGCATTATTCGCGACTAAAGTCTGTCGGGCACCAGAGATAGTACCGTATTGGTCGGAAAACCTTTTGTTTATAATGGGGGATGAAAAACTTTCTTCTTGCTACTAAAATATCGAGACTTTTTGTTTTTATTAATGAATTTTTCTAAACTCAACCGGCACTGAGCCCACGTGGTTCATAATAGCTCAGTACATCTCACATGGAAGCAGGAGACGGAAGAAAGAAACGATGGATTGACTGTGTGAAAGATGAAATTGCAAGAAATGTGTCTAGTGAGATGACGAATAATACTTAGATAAAAATGGAAAAAGAAGACATTCTACGCTGAATTGGATTAAGGGCAGGTGAATGATGATAATTAGTCCATGAAATACAGAGGGTTCACATAAAAACATATCCATCTCCAAATATTTACTACACTTGTTTTACACCGTATCTAGTAAAAAATTGTGAACCTGGTGTACGTAAATGGGTGGCGAGAAATTAATTAAATAGTAGAAAAAAAATAACTTTTGTGTTGACGGAATAAATTTCCAACAGTTCATTTTGCATTGTGATTTATCATTGTTGATAAACAATCGCGTCGTATTCGATGGTCATGCATATTAATTATATTAAAATGTACCTAAATGTACTTTTGAAATAACAAAACATCAGTGAGATGACGTCTTTTGAGCTTTTTGTTATTGTAATACGTAGGTCGAAAAACCCAGCCAAGAAAGAAAGAAGTACTTAGAGTATGAACCTTTGAAAATTGCCTTTCTATTAAGTAAGGCTACATAACTATTTTTCTCTTGAAAATAGGTGTAAAATGCAAATGAGTAAATATCCAACACTCATTGTTCAAGCATAGGACAAGTAGCACAGACGAAATTATCTAGGCGTGATAGTCAATCAGAGATTGTTCTGGCAACCATATGTTGAACAGGTCTCAAATAGGGTTAGGAGATTAAGCTGGATCTTTAAAACTTTACGTCATATTATGAATGGGATGCCTTATGACCGCTTTCACCATTTATTCTGTCTTATGACTGGGACTCCTCTTGTTTTTGACATTCAAAAGTGTCTGTAACGATCTACTCGAAATACATATAAATGGTTTGAGTTTAATGATGAAATCTTAAAGATAATAAGAAGAAATGGAAAAACTGATTATAAACTAATACAGTAAGTAAAATATTTAATCGCAATCATCCGACACTTCTCAAATTGACATAGACGTACAAAATCACTTTAAATTAACTCTAATGTTAAAACTATTGTTAACAGTGAAATAATTAAACTAAGTTCTAGTATAGTTCTTTTGCAGTCACGTAATTGCCTGAAAGCATTATATTCCCAAATTAAATTAGGGTAAACCTAAGCTATAATTATTGGTACTCTTGTTCTAGGTTCAATGGTAATTCTAAATCCATCGGATCTCTTCAGTATAATGTCGCCAAGAAGCTTAAAATCTTTCTCAGGTACAGTTGACGTGCAATCGTAGTTCCTCAAAATGGTTGCGAGTAGAATTTTAAGCTTCAGTAAGGCGTATTTGCGACCTGAAAATATATTAAAATTATATATTATTTCATTCTAATTGTTGCTCTCGAACTTAAAAAAATAGTAAGTATCGGTTACACAAGTACATAAAACACATGAGGAAAGATATCAAGAATTGTCGAGATTAAAGACATGACTGATAACCAACCAACACAACTCCTGGGTCCAGCACTGAAGGGAATGTAGCTATAGTAGTGCCTGTTCGAAGAGTTCTCAGGTAAGAAGTTATCAGGGTTGAAGGTATCAGGGTCTTTGAAGTACTTGGGACTGCGGTGGATCTTGTAGGTTCCGATGACGACAGTAGAGCCAGCGGGGAGAACGTAGTTATTTGTTACTGGAAATAAGGTAAAGAAAAATAACTGTAGTTGTATCTTTATTATAAAGACACGACCTATGACATCTCAGAGTTGGTATGTTGAGGTCGGTCAAGTCAGATTATAATTACTTCGTAAAATAGCTCTAAGTTAATCCACAAAGATACTGAAGAAATCACGGAAAGTTTAGCAAAGGTGTAGGAGGTTTTGAATGTTTAAAGAGGCTAATTAGTTAATTAAACCACTGTTCAAGGTCTGCTTACCAATGTTAACATCGCAATTAAGCTTCCTCGCGATTACAGGCACTGGCGGGTACAACCTCAATGATTCAAGGATGACCCTCTCTAGGTACTTCATTTCAAGAGTATCGGCGAAGGTCACTGGTCTGTCAGAATCACCAAAGATCTCGTACAACTCGTTATAAACCTTTGCTTGGATGTCTTTATAGACACCCAGAAGGCATAGGACGAAGCTGGAACCAGCAGCAGTGGTGTCATGACCCTGAAACATGTGTTATTTGGTTTGTTGATTTACTTGTTGGATTTGTTTAGACAAGCGTAATGCGTAGGTTTAGCCCCAGGTGTTTAGGTCTGGGGTCCAAAGAGGTTAAAAACAACAGGGATATCTAGCTTGTTTTTAGAGTTCCATGAGCATCTTCCAGCTCTATGATTTCTTTTCTTTTGGTAGGGCCACTCGCACTGTTTTTTTGCTCAACCGAACCGTGGTGACCTCAAATGAATTTAAGGCCCCCGGCCAGGGCTAAAAGCTACTGTAATGTCGATGACCGCACGTCAAGGGTACCCCTGTGGGGTACGAGCCTCGGCTTAGGGCGTCATGATTAAAACGACTATAAAAAGGCCGGGTTTTTTTTTTTTTTCGGGTGGGAAACGCATTTTCGTGGCGGGCCTCTACGACGAGGTCGGGACAGATTGCTATGTTCAGGATCTTGACTCGATTTAATTAAATACTATCCCCGTTGTTTAAAAAGCTGCAAATCTTCCTTATTCATGAATCAATTTCATACCTCAAACATAATAGTATCCACTTCTTCTTTAATTTCTTCGTCAGTTAACTGATGGGTCCCGTTTTGAGCAGACTCAATCATAAGATCCAAGAAAGCAAGTCGCTTCTTCTCACCTTTGGGAAAAAAGATTAGAACATTATCTTTTTAATTTATTAAAGTAAGATAACACGACAGCAAATAATAAGCGGACATTTATTACATGATCATAATTTAAAGGATTACAATCACAGCCGGGATTATTGTTCCACTAAGTAATATGTATTATGTTTTCTCTCAACTTAGTCTATTTATCTGATGGCTACTGTTCTATATATGCTTCTTCGTCTTAGCAGAAACGCGTGCGAAGCTTTTTTGTAGTTATGCTAGGTATCAATGTAATGAGATTTTTTGTGGCCTTACAATCATTTACTTACCAATATCATTTTCATCATTGAAGTCCAAGTCATCGCGGTAACCCTTGAACACCGTATCAGAAAGAGTTTTGTTATCAGAAGCAAGTACATTATCATCGTCAGCATTTTGTGTCAGCTCAGCTAATGTTGGTGGAATAAAGCCTTTCTCTTTGTTTTCTAAGTACGTCTGTTTCTTGCTCTTTATTACCTGAAATTACGATTTTATAATTAGATGTTGCATCAAAATCTTATGTAGTAATTATTATAACAATCGGTGATTAATGATTATTATTGGTGCTAATAAAACTAATAATCTGTTTAGGTTTGATTGTTGCCCTTTTAATTGTTGCAAGATGTTAATTACAAAATTTATAATACAAATTGTAGATGAGAATTACGATCACGAACTAATTTATAATTAATAATCCACTTAATGGAGTAACAATCTCTACAAACACGCGAGACCAAATCAAGCAAATAATTAATGTGCAATGTACCTTATTAGTCAGGCCGTGGATAGTGCTTAAGAGTTTCTTCTGCTTTTTGAAGAATGACGTAAATTTGAAGATGGTATCAAAACGCAACCAGAACTTGTAGTGTCTTTGATGGATGATGTCGCACATCCTGAAAACATTTAGTGCAACAAATACTACTTGAAAAAGGGGTTCACTATGGAAAAGTTTGAAATTAATCGTATTCAAATGTTATCTAGTAACTTAAAAATGCAAACAAAAAATACCTCAAAAATAACTTCAATACTTTGATAAATGTTCTTTAATTTAGCAGTTTTTTTTTCACATATTGTTTATTGAAATAAATACAGAAATAGAATTTTTGTGCTAATTTTGATTACACTTTTTAATCAACATGTATAGCTATCACTAGAAATTTTTAAAATTGTATTGATCGCAGAAATACTTTTTTTAGTACCAATACATTTTTTTACATAGTTGC
This sequence comes from Ochropleura leucogaster, assembly GCA_958449745.1. Taxonomy (NCBI): domain Eukaryota; kingdom Metazoa; phylum Arthropoda; class Insecta; order Lepidoptera; family Noctuidae; genus Ochropleura; species Ochropleura leucogaster. The sequence goes on along the minus strand of OY288206.1, from coordinate 12,989,696 downwards.
ATTATTTATATTTTTTTAAGGGGGGATATAAAATATAGTTTTAAGTGGTAAAGAGAAAACTTACTTCATAACAGCCATTGCATAATCAAAGCCAGACTCATCTTGTGTTTTTCTTGTTATTCCCATTGCAGTTTCTAAAATTCGTAGAAGAACATTTAACTCGGCTTAGACCAATAAACAATCAAAAGATATTAATGGAGACTTGATAGAAATGTTGAGTTTTGAAAATATACACTTGACATTACCAGATGAATCGATAGAATTCATAGTTGTGTTCGAATCCAAGGGTCACCCCCTTGAATACCCGGATTACAAAAAATAAAATAACGTTGCCCCACACTAGGAATTTCTCCTGTATCGTGGGTGCATTCATTAAACTGACATACACAAACAGCCAGACCCGAAACAACTATTTGCAAAATCATGGGTGATTGTATAATTATCAATTGCTTCGGTATGGAAACCAGAAACCCTGAGACATATTTCTCGATCGCATGATCAAGGTAAGTCAGACTACTATGTGTGGATAAAAACTCTGACACCAGTGTAGGCAGTAACCACGTGATAAATAAAAAAAGACTTGAGATTAAGATTAAACAATGCTCAAATTTATATACTTTGGATCTTACCCAGCAGGATATCTACAGTAGCTGTGCTCATGTAGTCGTGAACATCAAATGTTTTGCCAGTCTCTGAGCGCAATTTCTCAACGACATTCTTACTGTTCTGGTTGAAAACATCCACAAATGATTTTAAAATGTTTATGTGGAATGTTGGAGCTATCAGTTTGCGATGGGAACGCCATTTAGCACCTGTGGACAGACATATCATATTTTGTATCATGAAATTATATTTTGACAAGAAATATACTTCATTCATTAGGTGACGCTCCTGAAGTTCATCTATATACTTTGTTATTATGTATCATATAGTAACTATAAAAGACCAGAAAGGTTACCATGACATCTTATAGCAGTTCTTATTCCTGTGTGAGAAAGAGATGGTGCTAGACACCTTGTATAGCTCTGTCTCTTTCCCTCAATGGAATAAGTTCTGCTTTAAGACGTCATGATTATGATGTCTTAGCAGGCGGTTAATTAAACGGTATCAAACGTTGTTACCCTTTTAAAACATAGGTCTGTACGAGAAGTGATAAGAAACGGATCGCAAAAAATGTACAAGACAATAGTTTGGTGGGTAATGTACATAATGAATTTAAACCTACAATTAGTTCAAGTTATATAGGTCTTACTCCCCATTAAAAAAACATCCATTCAAATAAGTCATTCTTCCAAGTAAATTCATTTGACTGATTTCGGTTATGGCGGTCAATCTCTGCGAAGATTAGATTCAGCGCCAACCTTGGAGCACTCTTCCCCCGCGAAGAAGAAACAAGCAGTAGGTATCCAAATATTAAAAATTACCTGTACTGATAAGCAGTCCTTCTCCAAGCCAAGGTTTAAAGAACCTGTATTCAGGTGCTTTGTCAATGTGCACCTGACTATTAAGTATGACTTCAGCGTCGTCAGCATCCAGAAGGAATACGAAGAGCTTGGAGCCGAGCCATGCTCTAATCACTGTGCCGTATCTCTCAGCGTATTCCAAAGCGAGACTTACTAAATCTGAAATAAATTTTTGATGTGTATGAAAAACAACGAGCGGGGTTAAAACGTTTTGTAATAGCAAAATGTCTTAATATCGTGACTGTTGCTCAAGCAATTTTGTACCCTGCCGGTGTTGCGGGTTGTTCGGAAGAGATACCGCAGCCCCGGAACGTTAAGGGCAATAGAAGGAATATGGGTGGGTTTTAGTCAATACAAGTCTGACACTCCCCCCACTCCGCCCAGAGTGGGGGAAGTTATTTGACGGTTTCCCACCCCAAAAAAGAGAAAAACAAAACAAACTTGTACGCAGTAGAAAATGTACAATTATGCACAATAAGTGCGCCTGTATTTTGAATATATTCAGTATTGTATCGTACGCTAATTGTTTACGTTCAACAAGTTTAAAGATATGTCATCAGTACCTAGGTAATTGTTATACACCTTTGAGGCGAATAATACCTATTTTCATTATTTGCAAATCATTGAAAAAAAGAAAAACGTGGGTACGCCATGCAATGATTTGCAAACAATATTCTAATTTTAATTTTGCATACAATTAGGTCGATGTCATCATGCTTTAATCATGAGCAACAGCAATGACAAATTATCAACTATTTAAGTAAAAAAATAATTACGTCACACTTTAGGAAATGTATGATATCATTTACTTACGATCAGGTTTCTTCCCCAAAGCTAAAAGGGCGTTTCCAAAAAACGGCACACCCTCTGGTCCTGGGAGGACATTACCCAATTTGAAGAGTCTAGACTGGCGCTGCCATCTATGTATTAACCATAGAACAGTTGAGACGAACAGTAAGGGGTAGAATATTACCCGTGCGTAATTCACATGATCGGTGTTGTCGACGAAAGACGCCATGTTGCTGAAAAGAGAAGATAAGTTTTAACCAGAAATCACCATCTAACTAGCCTTTTCCCAACTGTATAATATCCCGAGCATGGTTGGAAAATGTTTCACCTTCCAGTCTAACCGGATAAAGCTGTGTAACAGTATTTTAAATCGAGGTTCTAGTTTATACGATAGCCCTTGGCAAGGGTCGGTTCATTCAACTAATGCCACCGACACCATGCCACAGCGAAAATAGTACAGTTGAGTTTTCCACTTTATTTTTACTAGCTTCTGCTAACGGTTTTGCTCCTGTTGTCTATGGATATTAATCCACAGAAACATTTTGAATGTAGCCTATGTTACTTTGGGTCAGTATCCATAAATAACAGGAGCGGAACCGCGAACTTGGGGATGATAAAGTTTAACATTAAGTCGATTCGACGCACATGACGAAACGCTAAAACAGACATGTCGTTTTGTACAAAGGGACAGTCGAAAATTTCACGTCATTTCGCATGATATCAAAAAAAAGTCCTATGAGTTATTCCAGACCATAATCTACCTTTGTGCCAAATTTCATCAAGATCCGTTCAGCCATTTTGACTTGAAAGAGTAACAAACATCCATACATCCTCACAAACATCCGCATTAGTAATATTATATGTATTAATTAAAATATTTAATATATTAAAATTAAAATATATGAAAAAAAAGTAGGATAGGATATAACCTTTTTATATTATTAGAATGATTTGACCTGGAACATCCGTCACACAACCTAACCTAACCCAAACTCTCTTTCATCATCATCATTTTCCTGCCCTTGACACATTCTATTTGGGGTCGGCACAACACGTTTTCTTCTTCTATTCTCCCCTGTCAGACATCACGCTGCTTACACAATCCATCCATATTTTCTTTGGCCTCTCCATCTATCAACTCTAACACTCTATAATGGAGAAGATTTGAAAAAATCACTCTCTATTAGAGCAGAACTATATTATAATTAAAAGGTACCTGGTAGAAACGTAACGTTCCGCACATGCAGCTCGCAAAACAATGTTAATAAAATAAATCACTAGTGTAGTGTTCAATCTAGTTTGAATAAATAATTCCACAGACATAATAGGGAATAATGCATATATATTTTTTTTTACTTTTAATCAATGAACAATAAACCGGCCACGTGTTGGACACACGCACCGCGGGCTCCGTACAAACTTGCGTTATAAACGGCCATATTTTTTGATTGCCTAGACTTAGAGGGTTGATTTTCTCAGCTCAGAAGGCTTACCATGACATCTTATAGCAGTTCTTATTCCTGTGTGAGAAAGAGATTGTGCTAGCCATGACCCTGTATAGCTCTGTCTCTTTCCCTCAGTGAAATAAGTTCTGTTTTAAGACGTTATGCTAGGGTAGTAGAACCCTAAAAACAGTACTAACAACCCAAGAAATACACTACTACATTAAAATTAAACTCCTACAATTTTCTACAGCTCAAACGACTGCGACTGTTACGGTCATAATGTGACGTCATTTACCACAATTTCCCTTTTTAAATCTCGTTGTTAGCTCTAAAATAATTATATACAAATAGCATAATGCTATATTCCAGCAAAAATTACAATAGCAATATTTTAATAAAATCTTGGCAAAAATTTAAAGCACTTTTCAAATAAAAGGGTTTTGTTTGTGACGAATTTATAATAAAAAAAGTTTTCATATTCCCTATTGCAAATACATAGTTTAATTAACCTAGCCATTGTTACTAATCCATGAATTCCGCACATTTTTTTCAGTAAAATAATAATATTATATTTATTTCCTTAAAAATGTATTAAAATAATTTTAATGTTGAAAAAGGAAATTATGTTATCGGACGGGAACCCATCAAATAAATTCTACCACTCTGGGCGGATCGCGTGGCAGTGTCAGACTTTTACTGACTGAAACCCATTCGTGTTCTGGGGCCTCGGTATGTGGAAGGCCCCTGTGCTTTGCTGGCATCTCTTTAAGGCGCGTGTAGAACACGAACGCGCCGTTGACACGGCCTGTCGTTATTGGACGGGCAAATGTTAAGTTACCCACTACTCACCATCCACAGGCCCGCATCTACGGTGGCCGGGAGTCGTTCGCGGCGCCCAACGACCGGAGCGTTGGGATGATTTAAGGTTATATCCCTCAAACGCCCGGCCACCTCCTTCGCTAGCATGACTGCTTCGCAGAAGGAAGTGACCGCTTCCCATTCCTTCTCGCTCTAGACCATGGTCTGAATCAGGGCCGGACACGAGAGATCGCCGCCGCCGATCGCCTCCGTGAGGGCACTGTGTGCTCCACCGTGTCCTCCGCGCGATCGTCACAAAACCGCCTGATTATGCGCAGTAACCTCAAAAGTTTTCTGTGTCCGGTGAGAACCGGACAGTAGGTGAGGACATGGCGCCTCACCAGGCGCTCCTCAAAGAGGGGACTTACCGTCACTATTTATTGTGGCGTGTATTCGGTTATTAACTTTGAAACCATCTAATCGATGTGGGCCGAAAGTATAATGTGAAGATGGTTTTAGACCACTATTATTAAGCTACGACACTAAAGTGCTGAGTAGCAGGTGAAACAGTTCGGCATAGCTAGTATTATAAAAATGATCTGCCTAGTTTCATTAGAAAGTAAATTATGCAAAGATAGTTTTAGAACACTTAATCCGCTGAGCAAAACCATTGGGTACAGCTAGTATCTTTTAAAGAAGACAAATAATATGATTCGATCCACTGTTACTCATTTAGTAGCCTGGAGCTATTTGAATATATTTTAAAGGGGTTAGCGCGACCTTCTATGTAATACCTATTTTTGTCTTATTATTGCGGTTAAATGAACTCAATCGTACAGCTGGATGAACAAAAAAATTTTGAGGATTCATTAAAAAAAACACTTATTCGTTTTGCTCACACTTTAAATATCCGACTCAATTGAAAGACCAGGCAATAATAATGTACTGGGATATATAAATATTTCTCCAAGTATATTATTGTCTGGCCACCATGAAATAATTATAAAAAAAAAAGAATTTTGAAGTCGGTTAAATAATACTAGGGTACATACCTACCTGCATACCAAAAACACTTCACAATACTGATTTTAGGAATGCACAGACAAATCTTTTATAAGATTATGAGTAGGTACAAATTCAGATTTATTTTTGAAAACGAATGTTTAATGGCAAGAAAATATAAATGCAAAATATAAATTCATAATTTCCATAACCAAATGAGTGTGCTTTTGCTGAAGATATTCAAGAGTAATCGTCAATCTATGCTAACATTGAAAAGGAGTAAAGTTCGTTTGTTGGATGTAGGGAGTACCTAATCTGCGCAACTACTGATCCAATTCTGAAAATTGTTTTACTAATGGGAAAATTACGTTATCACCGAGTATCATCACACTAACTTTATAAGGTCAAAGTTAGTATGTGTGTGTGTGTATGTGTCACTCCTTAACATGTTCGATGTATTATGAGACTATCAGATCTCTTGCATGACTTTTGTATTGTGTGTTTTCTGGGTATGACACCCACACACACCTTTTACACCTATGTTTAACAAAAAAAAAACTTTGACTTTGACTTTGAATATAATTGTGTTATTTCACTCCTTGCGAAAGATCTAACATTAAGTATAAGAAACCTGTATCTTTAGGAGACTCATCAGGTCTCAAACGCACCAAAGGGTAGGTAAATTTCGAGATCTTTTAGACCTCCAAAACACCAGCTGAAAATTCTTTAAAATTATGACGCAGGGAATGTGTTTTTTTCAATATTACTGAAAACGACAAAAAGTTTTGACATTTGAAGGAGCACAGTTATATAACAACACACCCAATAAGCATGTATACACGTGTTACACTTATTCAATGCTTTCAAGATTAAATTACGTATATATTTTATAGCAACTACTTAATACCCTTCTTAGAAACTGAATGCATTGGATGGGTGTCTGTCTAATACTTAAGTAATAAACAATGTTAAAGACAGTGACGAACCTAGTAATTATAAGTATTTGGTTTTCATGTAAGTTTGTCTTTTTTGAAAAGTCCTTAAACCTGAATTATGATGTAATACATCATGATATGATGTTATAATACCTATGTTGCGCCTGAATTGTATTGTTAGCAACTGGCCTGATGTGCCTTGCTATAGCTAAAGTCTCAGGCGTTGTTGAAATTGTGGATTATTTTATTTATTTGGCTTACCCATAAATGTATACACGTATACGGGTATGAAATATCCTGCCAGGGTTGCGGGTTGCTTGACAGAGATCCAGAACTAGCGTCGGACACTAGGTGCCCGGCAGTTTGCTGAACTTCTTTTTGTATATATGTATAGTTTTAAGCTATTACTATTCTTTTTTGTTTTTAAATAAAAAAAGTTGCTCCACACTAGGATTTCTTCTGTATCGTGGGTGCGCTTATAAATGATGTTTAAATTGCAAGTAGGTTTTCACAAACACTATACACGTTTTTCTTTAAACTAGATGAGGCTGGTGTTTTGTTCCCGACTACTCTGAGAAGAAACAGCCGAAACAAACTCAGAGGTCAGATCAGATGAGGTGAGAAGTGAGGTCAGGTCAGAGGTCTTTTTTAAGGTCCAGACAAAAATCTTGATCAACTTACCTGAGGACTAGGCAAATTAGTGTCTGAAATGGTCTTTTTAAGTAAGCACCACACAGATTGAGTGGACCTGTCCTGTCCTTATATTTAAACTCACAGATTCAAACAGCCAGACCCGAAACAAATTAAACATAATTATATAGGTATTTTAAAAAAAAAAACCTATTTTCATTCTTTATTTTCTTTCTAGATGCCGCGGACCCAACAGGTATTTGATAATTTCCCATCCGTAAAAAAAGTATCCATAAATCAAATAAACTTAAAGACTAGTGTACCAATTCCTTGCAGTTAAGCACATGCACACATTACATTATTGTTAATTGATGCTGATTGCGTAATTAAAATTAGATGAATTCAGATTTAACATAATTATGGTTTATAACTATTGCGTTTATTTCTAATCCAATATACTGAATTTGTCTCGCTTTGAAATAATTTTCAAAGCGATTGATTTGCTATTATTATCTTGGACTTCTGCGACAAAATAATAGATTCCTCCTTACCGACTAATTTTAGCAAAGAAAAGTAACATTGCAAGGAAGATAGCATATCGATACCAAAACACCCCTATTTTGCGGATGACTCTGGGCGGAGCGTGGGGGGGGTGTCAGATTTTTTTGCCCTTTATGGTACCAAACACACAACATGCACCCCTGTAGGTATTCTGGATTCTGAGTTGTAGATATAGGCAAGCGAATTTCGCCCTAATAATTTTTTCTCACGAAGAATTCCCATTGAAGTGTTAACTAAATAAATCTCAATTACATTTACTAAATACCTAAGCAGTTGGATTCCTAGATATTCGTAAGAATTTGCTTTCTGCTGAATACTTTGACCGTATTAAAAAACAAAATTGTAGTAATTACAATATATCATCATCATCAACTGCTTATCTTCTTTCCAACCTTGTTGGGTTCGGTGTCCAGTCAAACTGGATGTAGCTGAATACCAGTATTTATCAACCGTTATTTCCACACATATTTAGTAACAGCAAATAAGCAGTTATTTTTATGGTTGGTTTGCTTTCAACGCTTTAGCAAATATTTTGTAGTTAATGAATTCATCTAGTTGGCGTATTTTAGGAACTCAGGACTAAAGGCGATGTCGACAAAGCAGAGGGGCCTGCTAGGGCCACCGCCTGTCAGGGTTAAAGAGGTACCGTGGCCCCGGAACATAAAGGGCAGTAGAAGGAACATGGATGGGTTTTAGTCACCCAGAGCAGGGGAAGTTATTTGATGATATCCCACCCCAAAAAAAGGCTAGTGGAATCAATTATTGAATTAGATGATGAGCAATCCTTGCATGTGATTATAAAATCAAATGAATATATCCATATGCTTATCTATTTCTTTTGAATTTATGTATTTATAATCCATCCGGTTTATAAAGTTTACAATAGGTGTTTTGTATTAAGACCCTACGTAGGTAGTAACTACCTATATACTTAGTTATTAAAGGCGTGCAAAAGTGGTACAAACAGAAATGACAGTACCTACACAAAACATGAAATACATATAATATCAAGCAAGAATTATTAAAAACCAACTAAGAAAAGAAAACCCAGATTTCATTTCGTAAGAAAGATAAGCACAGCAATCATTTTTTATTCCGTCTCAAAATACAGTAACGACGCGGGGTGTCCTAGTGTGGGGACTCTAGTAATATCTAATACCAATAAATAATTATTAATTATTATTATAGCTAAGTAGGGCATTATGATTGCAAGCTCAGTTAGATCGAGAATCTCATACCTACTTACATATATTAAACAAAGATTTATGGACACTTAATATAATGAAAAACATACATTTACATGCATTAATTATCTCTTATTAATAATGCACTCATACCACAAAACAACACACATTAATCACATCACAGAAAAGTACACAGACAAAATAATAAAATTAGAAAGCTTACGGCAATCTTATGTCGAGCGCAGTCAAAAATTGGTTGACGATACATTTTATTAAAACTAAAATGCCGAAACACAGTGTAATACCAATCTCACGCATGGCCTTAAGTCTTGAAGATTAGAAACTCAATGATAGCATCGGCAGAGGAGCCTCTGCTTCTGTGCTTAATTAAGATCTCTGTGCTTGTTTCCATCATCGTATCGTACGGTCGATCATCGGATCAAACTTATTTTACAAGATTGCTTCTTGTTTATAATCCGTTCAGGGATAGTCAGAGATAGATAATAGCTTACGCACATCTCGATAATTATGATTATGACTCATGTAATAAGTGGCGAGCGTATTGTCATGAAGCGGGCACATGGATGGTTAAGGGAATAGGCGGCAAAACCTGGGTGGACCGTTCTAATGTAATTGTTCAGACAACCTAAAGAACTATTACTATTGAAAGTATTAATGAAGTTCTGGGCAAACAAATGTCTACAGGCTGTGGACATCCATTTTTGGACTTAGGCCTCACCTAAATTTGCCACAACGTGTGATCTTGAGCCGCGTCCAACTGGCTAGACTCCCGCAATATCCACGTTATCCACGTTTTCCAGGTGGACTTGTAAAAGAAGTAAACATCAACCCAATAAGTTCTGGAGTCTGGTAATTGCGTACTGTTTTCTCGTACACAATACCTCAGTGTTTGAAGACGAAAGTCTTCAACATTGGTTAAGAATTCTTCGACTTCTACTTTCTTCCCACAAATCTGACGCGCTATTAATTAATTAATAGTAAGAGCAGCAGAAATCATCACTGGCAACATTCATTGGTGTGTATCCAGATAATACTTATGACAGTGAAACGTGGTTAACTATGGCCCTGATAAGGAAGCTGTAGGTCACTCAACTGACTTTGATCAGCTTTAATTCATAAGACAAATGTATAGTAGTAGTTACAAAATCTTTGATTACCTGCAGTGTACCGTTATATATCGGGCAATTCGATTGTATTAAGGCTTTAATTATGAGCTAGATGACTACAAGTATGTCCCCGTCTCAATTCTCGAGAAAGACCATGTCACGCTATTCTGGGATCAGTCTATCATCACTGACAGGACTATTGTCACTAATAACCCTGAAGTAATAGTTATAGACTGATCAGTACGCCGCGTAATATAACATTTACGTTACTATCCCGCATGACGAGAACCTCATGAAAGCTGAGAAAGATAGACAACTAAAATATCTCGACTTGCCATGAGGTTGTCGACATGTGGAATGTTCTCTATTGTCGTAACGTAACGGAAAATGGCTTGATTGCCAAGAGTGACAAACAGTTATCGAAGCTTTCCGGATCAAGATTAGAAGATAAGATGACGGTTCGTAAGTACTCCTCGATACGGCTTGCATTGTGAGGAGATTCCAGTGTCTGAAGCCCTTAATTTTAACCGATTTTTATATTTTTTTAAATATAGTTAAACATTTAAAAAAAGTGTGTTAATAACTTTATTTAGGGCAAGATAACACATAGTGAATTAACTAATGTTATTACATTAGTTTATTATCATAGCCGTAATCGTAATGGTCCATTAGTGGATTATTGGTAAATACATCCATTACTGGACAAATATTATGATTAGAAGGCTAAAGATACTATGCACTCAAATAGGGAGTTGTAGGATTTTGAATACTTATGCATTTATTTTGACAAACACACATTACACATTATTTTGACACAGAATAGAACTACTTATTTTGTAAAATAGAAAATGGTCAAAAATAGGCTATACGTTAAATATAGATAAATAAAGACCATTGTAGTGTCTGTTTGTTATAGTAAAATATGTATGAAAGTAAAAATAAGTCTAGTTACTTTTAATTAAAAAAAAATAAGGTTCTGTATATAAAAAAAATACCCAATGATTATTAACTAAATCCGAATCAAATAGGGAAGTTATATTTTTGGTATAATAAATTTACTCGCAAGACGGCCGCGGTCAACAGCTATTTGTGCATAATATTACAGTGGGTACTAGCTGCGCCCCGCGGTTTCCAAAAATCATACAAATCCGCTAAGCCGTTTGAGCGTGATGGAGTACCAAAAATACACACATTGTTTATTTATTTAAGCCCATGAACAAATACCTACAATAGCTCATCAGTAGGTTTATTTTTAAACGACTTAAAAAAAAACTTTAAAACCAAAAACAAACTTTTTTTTATATAAAAAAACTATGAATCACACAAAAGTCATCGACTTCCGGAAGTAAATTTACTATTCGTATTTTTAGTGATTTTTACAGTCGTTTTTTTTAATTCTAATGTATGTATATAACTATTGATCGATGTCTGAATTACCTATTACGGTATCGGGACTAGATTTTACTAATAATTCAGAACTAAAAGAGTAAATAGTGCTCACAGAGTACCTCAGGACGTACAAAATGTATTCCAATTCAATATAATACCTAAAACTCACGTGATAACCTGATTCACAGGCGAGAGGAATGAATTAATAATGAGGTTGTTTGTCCAAATATCTGGCAGCGATAACACGTGTTCTAAAGCTGGTATTTTTCTAAATTCAAAATCTTGAAAGCTTTATGTTGCTTTTTAGAACACCGTTTTGTTTTTAATAAACAACAACTCACCTACATTGTGATAGACTTCTCACTGCATCTGATAGTGAAAGAGGTTCCATTCTTGTCCAATGCAGTACAACTTCATGTTTACCGATAAACCAGTTTTATAACACGTTTTCATTCCAAATCTCGACGTACAGTGTAATTATAGTTTTCGTAACAAAAATACAAATGTCATTATACGACAGAGCGACGGTTAACTTGAGTGGGTGATAAGATAAAATACAATCTCCAAAGCGTTCCGAGGTTCATAAAATCGTGGTCTCGAATTATGTGTGATGCAGTGAGACGGGAACATTCAGAGATGGGTGACGGTACTGTGCCAGAATTGGAGAAAATCCATAAAAATGGATTGGACAATGGAAAGGAGTTTAGTGAATCTAAGGACGAATACCTGAACGTTGACCAGCGGACACCGTTTAGAAGACAGGTGTGTGTTAAAAGTTATACAAATAAGTGTTGAATTAGAAAATGCAGTTTTGAGTAAAAAATTTACACGCAGGTGACGTATGATACGTTTTTCTTTGTTAACAATGGACACAGGTTTGAAGTATTTTTGTTTAATTACTTCTTGAATTAGTTAACCCTCACCTACATCGTGGATTTTACAGATTATTGACCGGATCTTCTTGTGTATTGATTTCCTCAGTGCGTATTATAGTTAATAGCTTCCCTTACAGTAATTATAGTAATTTTAAGAATATTTTTGTAAAAGTTACAGATTTAGATTGCCTTCATTGTTGTTTGATAGTGTGCTTATTGGAACAATTCATTAACACGATTTTAGTGTAACTTGATTACCTGACAAAATATTTAGAACTACCTGTTCTTTAAAGATTTTTTGGGATTAAAATTTACTGTGCTATGAATAATATTAATTAGGTTCTGCAAGAATCATTTGGGCTAAATAATGAAAATTTGTTATTGAAATGTAGTTGTCAGTTTAATTTAATTACGAGTAAGGTACTGCATTAAAAAAATGTAGTCTTTAGCAAAACATAAACGGGTAGGTAGTACAATGAAGCTAACCAACCATTTCATTGTGCATAACACACTTATTAAGGCAGAGGTGAAACATGTTTTGTATAAAAATAACACGTAAATGTCAGTTTGTTGTTTCCTTTTTATAGTGAACTGTTTGAGGCAACTACTTTGTTTCGTAAACACTTTAAACATTTTTTTTTTCTGTCGGAGGTGTCATGTTACAAACAAAAACTAAAGATAAAATTACATTATAATAATACATTATAGTTACATGCTATGTCACCTTCTATGTCTTTGTCTCTGCATCACCCTAAGGTTGACTGGTAGAAAATGCCCAATGCATTAAATCCGCCTTTGTACAATGTTTTTGTTACTTGTGCATGAAGTTTTAATAAATAAATAAAAGACACGATTTAAATAACAACGCAAAACAGAATCTTCATTTTACCATTATTCACATAAAAAAAGAGATCAAAGTATACTACTTTTGTTGCACATTTTTCATTCATATTGTAATGGTTCGATTCCCTAACAAATGATGTTTAATACTTGTATTTCCTTTAAGTCCATTTCATTCATTAACCAAGCAATTAAAATACTAACGTATGTATGTGTTATAAAATTAGTCGTGTTTCACTATCTGTTTTTAATTACATAAAAGCGGAATTAAACCATTTTGCATGAAATCAGGTTTTTTTTGTTGAAAATTATCAAGTTATATACGACCGAATCTAGCTATCGCATTAAGTTTATTTGTTGTTTTATGACCACATAAGACTAAAACCTGCTTATTTATATTTATAGTTCAAAATAGTAACCCTGAGTCACAAAGTAGTCGAAAATTTGTTGCTTCTAATAAACGTAACATCTAAAATAATCTGAATTTTATATTATTAAACACTAGCTTTCGCCCGCGGCTTCGCTCGCGTTAAATTTGATAAAACACACCAAGAAGACCTGTAGTTTTTGCTCTTGCGCCTAATTAATTTGTAATAGCAACGCTAAGTTTTCCCTTTTCTTCCCTCTTTCTCCCTCACATCCCACTTTTTCCAAAAAAATATTAGCCTATGTCCGTCTCCTGGTTTACGACTATCTCTGTACCAAAATTCATCAAAATCGGTTAAGCCATTCAAGCGTGAAGAGGTAACAAACAAACAAACAAACAAGCAAACTCACTTTCGCTTTTATAATATTAGTAAGGATTATAATGTTTAATAACTTTCTTTGGTCAAGTCTTAGTTATTTCTTACAAACGGTATTCTAGTCAGATAGTGTTTTATTTTTGTATGGCATCTCGACTGATGTCGTTTTCTGCTTAACCGGACTGTCCTGTGGATGCCTTGCAGTCAAGGCCTCCAGCCAGGGGCAGATAGTGCAAAGGAACTTATTATAGTTATTTTCAAAACCCACTTTACTCTAATAAATATTGCCAGAAAGCAGGTTCAAAAGAATCTAGACTTTTCATTGAAATGGAAAAATAAAGGCCATCTTTGTCAAAGAAAAAGTTTATTATGGACTAAATTGAAATAAACAAAACAGGTGATAGAAATAGTGGGTCTTAGAATTCAGTAGGAACCTAGTTATTTTTTTAAAGTACTTTATGTGTTTCTATATCCGGGGTTTCGATTTGTTCAAAAGAGATACCAGGGCCCCGGAACATAGAGGGCAAAAGAAGGAACATGGTTTTAGTCAGTATTATTCTGACACCCCTCCGGTCCTCCCAATTTAAGCAGGGGAAGTTAATTGATTAATTACCACCCACAAAAAAGTGTTTCTATATTTCAGTCGTCAAAACATTAGGTTCAAAAATCAGTCATGACAATAAAATTCAAGCAATCATTTGGTAATCTAAAGCCCTTATAGTCGTGCTATCTGCTATCTGACACTTATTATCCCCCCGTATTGCACGTTTGCACGTGAGAAACTTGCTAAACATATCAAGTGTAAAATGATTTAGGAACACGGTATTTTTTTTTTGGTGATTTTTGTAATAATTTTTTTTTTTATTCAAACCGGTGTATCATCTTTCAATGATAATTTTAAATTCATCTTTTATAACATATATTTTCATAAATTCATTCATAAAATAGAAGACTGGCATTTTAAGTTACAAAAGTTCCATTATAAAGGAAAATTATGACTAAGGAAGGATCTTTCTTTCAAGCAAACGACATTTTTACACAAATATTCAATACCTCCTCGTATTAAATATTTGTGTCGTTATTGACAATGGGTAACTAGGTATAGGAAAATATAAGATAAAGACCAAGGAGCCTAAGGCTTCCCTGGTAGCTCATAAACGGCACTAATTTGTGGATGTCTCACTATTTTTGTCAATTCACATATTTACTATATACAACCTTTGTTCTGAATGGTTACAGTAGTGATTGTAACATCTATGTCACTTGTTTCATATAGTTATTCTTGATTCTTGTTACCAATTCTTCGTGAATGAGTGGACACTGTTGGTTCTAGACGCTTGTTAACATTTTGTTAACTTTTATCTTATTTTATGTTTTGTAAATTGAGCTATGAGTTATAATCGAGCCTACGCTGATATTTAAGTATTGTAAGAGGTTTTATAACATAAGCAATGCTGGCTGTTATAGTAGAACGTTCTAATACTCATGTCGTTTTTAAAGATAGAATAGGATGACGGTTTTGCTATAAGAAATGTAAATTAAAATGATTTAAAATTATAATCCTTGAACTATTATTTGCGCTTTATTTGACTAGATAAATACACAAGACGATTACAGTACTAACGCTGTAACAATAACATTGTAAATCCAAATGATTCTCAAAAGACTAACCGTTCCGGTCGTTTCCTATGAAGAAAACCGGTAAGAGACTCCACTCTTACCGATTCTTCTTCATAGGAAACGACCAACCCGAAACGTGCCCCTTCGCTCGGCGTTTTATAAGTGCCCATGTAGGCCTATGTGAAAGAAAAATATTTTGATTTTGATATGAATGTCAAAGTCTGAGCAGGTTAATGATACATTGTTGTATTATAAATGCACTTGCACACTTTCTGTGTCACTATCAGAATATTGTTGATGTTCTACAATCATTATTATAATTATGTATTGTTTACCTACTACTAGATAGTGATGGGTTACACGTGCATGTGCTATATTGTGAGTAAAGTTCACTACACAGCTGTTCTGTTACAATGTAGTTTGTTGTTGTAATTAATAGTAAACTGTTGTTACGATTATTGTAAAATGAGTCTTATTATCAATAATTTGCAAGTATCTTGCGTGAAGCTTTTGGTCTTTAAGTTCAGTACGTGATTTAGAAGATTTTGCTAGGACAAATATCACAATTTATTTATTCCCATACGAGATATTCTTTATAATAATTATTATTTAGTGTTTATGTTGTTAACAACTATTGCACAACATGTCTGTCATTATAATTTGCGAATGAATCAAGTTAGATGATTCAATCTTTTGCTTGTCTGTCGGCAAAAACAAGAATCTTTACCAAATTATAAAAGCGAAAGTGAGTTTGTTTGTTTGTTACGTCTGCACGCCTAAATGGCCAAACCGATTTTGATAAATTTTGGTACAGAGATAGTTGGGACCCTGGAAAAAAAAGTTTGAAAGTTTTTTTTAAGTGAGGAATTGGCGAGAAAGATTTTTTTTTTTCGATTATCACGCGGGCTAAAGTTAGGGTTAGCACAAAGTTACAATGCCACGCGGACGAAGTCTCGGGCGGAAGCTAGTATAGCATAAACTATTCTCATAAATGTCTATTTACTCAACCTAGACTATAATAGTCAATTTGTTTACAGGCACTTATCTCGTTCGGAGTGTTCATGCTCACTCTCGGAGCTGGCGCCACGTCGGGCATCTCCGCCATCTTAATACCACAACTGAAGAATGCCAAAGGAAAGCATGCCTTCTCCGTTGAGCTGGTATCTTGGGTAGGTGCGTGTATACGTCATCTCGACTGTGAAAAAGTCTTTTTTTAATTTTATTAACGACATTAATTCACCATGTTCTTCTTTTATCTTTCAGCCGCAATATCATCCTTTGCCCTGTTCTTCGGTAACCTGATGGCAGGCTATTTAATGGATAGACTTGGAAGAAAACTGTCAACACTATTACTGGCAGTTACGTTTGTAGCTGGCTGGCTGATCATCGGATTTTCAAACGACCTGATGTATTTAATACTAATAGGAAGATTCATCACAGGTCTATGTCAAGGATGGCTTGGACCTCTCGGACCAGTTTACGTGGGAGAAATTAGTTCACCAGCATACAGAGGACTATTCTTAGCTGCTCTATCTTTGGGAATCGCAGTTGGTGTGTTCTTGTCACATTTATTCGGCACTTTCCTTCACTGGAGTTTAGCTTCCTTACTGTGTGGATTTTTCCCTCTGTTTGGTGGCCTCATACTGTATTACGCTCCAGAGTCACCATCCTGGTTGGCATCCAGAAATAGAATCGATGAATGTATCATCTCGTACCAATGGTACAGAGGTAACAGTGTAGCCATGAAAATGGAATTGGATAAAATGATTGCTGATCTTTCAGCCAAAGAAAGGAATCTGAGTAAAATGCAAACATTGGCTGCAAATATCAAAAAGCCAGAATTTTATAAACCATTGGGAATTATGACGACGTTCTTTGTCATAACCCAACTTTCTGGAGTTAACGTTATTTGTGCGTACACAACAGATATGATGGAAACACTCATTGGTAGTGGTTCGACTAGATCTTACACGTACGCCGCCATGTTGAGTATAGATGTGTTGCGATGCGTGTCGCTGGCAGTTGCTTGTATCATGCTCAGGAGATCCGGTAGAAGACCGATGGCGTTATTCAGTGGTGTGTTCACAGCTTTGTCTCTAATAGCATTAGCTTTGTACCTATATCTTTACAGCTCTGGCGTCGTAAATCACATGTCGCCATTTATTTCATTAGGACTTATGGCATTCTATATTATCGTGTCTAATTTAGGAATTTGTCCATTACCCTGGAACATGGTGGGAGAACTGTTTGCAGTAGAAACAAAGGGCGTTTGTTCAGGTATCAGTGTTATGATGACATCTGTCGCCTTCTTCGCCGTAGTTAAGACAGCGCCCGCTATGTTCATTAGTATAGGTCACCATGGAACGTATCTCTTCTACGGCTTATCCACTTTAGTGGGTACAGTATTCTTATTTTTCTGTTTGCCCGAAACAAAAGACAAAACGTTGCTGCAAATAGAAGAACATTTCAGGTATGGAAAGAAAAAAGATAGCAAAGAAGTAGATATTTAAAGAGCTTAGTACCTACACCAATAGATGACTGTTTAGATTGTTTTCTTAACAAATTTGTAACTGATCT
Source organism: Ochropleura leucogaster (assembly GCA_958449745.1). Taxonomy (NCBI): domain Eukaryota; kingdom Metazoa; phylum Arthropoda; class Insecta; order Lepidoptera; family Noctuidae; genus Ochropleura; species Ochropleura leucogaster. The sequence continues at coordinate 12,971,718 of OY288206.1, read as the reverse complement.
CTTAGGCGACGTTCCGACCTGATTGCGTAAGTCCTAAGGTTAGAAATGTCAGTTTGAATGACCAATCAATGGAGCCGTATTTATTTTTATCGTTGGAGTTGCGTTAAACAAAGTATTTTGTTAAATATTATGTTAGTGTAATATACAATTTTTATTGTAAATTGTAATGGGGTGTATGTTATAAAGAAGGAACAAATGTATGAGTATGTATTAATGTGATTTAGTTAACCTAGTTGGATTTGATAATACCACAGTAATTGATTTAAATTGGCCATAGCATAGTTTAAATATCATGCAGATAGTCCGGTACGTTAATTTTAAGCTAGTGCATAAATAACTTCAGTAAAAAATTTAACTATAATTGAAGTGGAAGCGCCAGGTTAGCCCGCGGAATTCAAATTTATTGTATGTAGGTATTTTTGCTATTTGCAGTTTTCAATTTGGTTATAACGTTATATTGATGAGTATGATGATTAAATTCTGTGGATACGTTTGTGTTACGATCGCATATCGTATTTTGTTCAATATGCACCTTGAAACTGACCAACAAACAAATTCTAAATAAGCGCTTCCACTTCCAATAAATAGAAGATTATTATGAATAGAATTTGTGACCGCATTAATTCTTGAATCCCTTTTGTGATGTTAGTTTAAGGCTGTAATTATTCTATAAGAGTCAAAATAGAAAACCGATATTAAATATTAGTTTTATTAAAATGACTTTGTTGTTGTTATTGCTTATTGAGCAACTACTCATATAAACATACCAATCAATTACAAATATAATTTATGATCGTCTATGTGTGTCAAGACCATATTCCTCTATGGTGTAGAAGATTGACTCCATTATATAAATAATATTAATACATTAATAACCTAGTTTAATGTCAATTTTATGCACACATTCTTAATTAGAGAAAACACTTAGTATTTTTTCCAAAATAAACTAAGTTTGGCACAAAATTTATATTGGGTGAAAAAATTACACTAGGTATAACATGATATTATCATTTTTCTGCCCTTATCTCAATTTATTTGGGTCGGTGCACCAAGTCTTCTTCGCCCATTCTTGATTTCAAGTCCCTTTCCAGCATATCATGTCAAACAGTCCTTCAATTGTATCTTAGGTTTTCGTGTTCTCTTAGAGCCATCCACATACATACCCCCAACTTTCCTCACGACATCGACACCTATTTTCCCATTTATTTTATTTTTATTATGGTTGGGTGCTGATATTTTAGTATGTTTTGATGCTTGAGGTAATACAAAATGTATAATATTAAAGTAATCACTAATCAACGACAAGCCATTAAAGGATAAAATCCTGCTATCCTTCCAACTAATATTATAAATGCGAAAGTTTGTAAGTATGAATGTATGTTTGATCCTCTTTCGCGTCATAACTGTTGCACAGATCTTGATGAAATTTGGCACAGAGATATGAGATTTGTTTTGAAGCCGCGGGGGCCAGCTAGTTTTATATAAAGTGGAATAGGTACTATTATTAAATTACTTTAATTATATTACTGGCAGCTATTGGGATACATCAGAAATAATTTAATTCTTAGATATGACAGTACTTATTGTCCCTAAGCACCTTGCAAACAAAAAATCGATTTAGGGGTGTTTGTTCATTTTCCCAGTGTTAAATAGTAATGACAAATCACTGAGTAGGTGTGCCAATTAACATTATTTATTAGACATTATGATAAATTATGGAATATGTCAAGGGTTCATTGACATGATTCACTTAGTAGTATTTCACAATATTTTGTTAAATGTTTATTAGTTAGGTTGGCAAGAAGTGTTTTTCCTTTATAGGTATTGGTATAAAAACGGGCAATTTGGTGTTTCATATTAAATTCCGCGGCCAAGGATTTGTACATTAAATGTAACATTTTATGGTCGTTGTCACTGATCTCAGATTTGTCCTCGCGACCTTGTTTTTATTAGCTGGTTTGAGTCAGTGGCTTTTAGTTATAAACGAAAAAAAAACTTTAGGTCTACAGTATAAATAAAGATGCGTTCATATTAAGAACGTGAGCAGGTCACAGCGCAGGATACCTGCAATACATTCTTGGTGAAATATAATGAGAACGTTTATAACGTACAAACACGTTATATAATGGGTTATTTTTATTTCTAATACCTATGGGCTCTTTTGCCTCGTTTCGTCTGCAAGATGCTTTGGGCAGGGTCTACGTAGCTCCAACGTCTATGCTGCGGTTGCGGATTGTTCAAAAGAAATACCGTGGCCCCGGATCATAAGGGGCAAAAGAAGGAACATGGATGGATTTTAGTCACTAAAAGCCTGGCACTCCCCTCCGCTCTGGGAATGAATGCGATGGGAAACCGTAAAAAAAACGCCTCGGCAGTTACAAATTTTTGCCATAGTGAAATATTAAACGCCAATCGACGGCACGATTGGTGTAGTGGCTGAGCGATCGGGTTCGATCCCCGCACGGAACAAATATTTGTATGGCCCACAGATAGTTGTTCCGGGTCAAGGGTCTCTCTGTTTGTGCATGTGAGTTTAAAACTTTGTAAACGCAGTACGATACAGGAAGGCAACTTTTTCCTAGTGTGGGTCAACGTTTTCTTTTTTCATGTATTTTTTTATCTTTTTAAAGTGTTCATCTCTCGTCATAAATACGCGTGGTGCTTACAGTGTGATGTGAAATATTTTTAGTGCAAACAAAATGATAAGTTCGGTATCATTTCTTGTAATGTCGCGTATCTCGTTGTGACGTTCGAATTGGCTTTATGTGCTTAAACTAACAAGCCAAATATCGATAAACGCAGTAAAAATAAATTATACACTTTTATGACACTTGACACGTTCATGATATTTATATTTTTAGTGTAGATAGTGGAACGTACAGGAAAAGAAGTCATATTAGGTCAATATTGTATACTAGCTTACGCTTGCGGCTTTGCCCGCGTGGTGATCGAAATAAAATATCCTATGTGTTATTCCAGACTATAATCTAATTCTGTGATCGTTCAGCAGTGTCTACGTGAAAAAGTAACAAACATCCATACATCCATCTTCACAAACATTCGCATTTGTACTGTTATCAAAATCATCCATCTCTTTGGTTTTACTCTGTCCCTCTGCCGGATTTCCACACTTCCATCTTGAGTGATCGGTTCAGGCAAATGGGCTAGCGAAAGTTATCTCTTGATAAGAATGACCTCTTCGTAAGACAATTTTTAGGATTCCGTATCTCAAAAGGAAAAAACGGAACCCTAATAGGATCACTTTGTTGTCCGTCTGTTTGTCCAGAACCTTTATCTCGGGAATACGTGTAGGTATCGCGTTGAAATTAAAACCATTTACCAAATCTAGTCGTCTTTTGGAGCTGTGAAACAACTGCAAATCAACCCTCTAGTCGTACGCTGTCAAAGTTTGTACGAAACCCTCGGTGCTAAAGACCGACTAGCGCTAAAGGCCTTATTAGACCACCCAATTTCGAGGGACCCTAACCCTATCTAAGAGTGGTGTAATAAGACTTAGGGAGTTAGTGTCCCGATTTAGGGCGATCGGGTCATCCCGATCTGCCTAGCTCCCTAAGCGCCCTGCAGATTGGGTAATGTAATAACGTTTAGGGCGGTTAGGGAGCTCAGTTGCCGCGCGACTAGTGCGTAGCATGGTCCTTTAGCTTAGAGTATTCGTATCGGAATATTATTTGGATGATTTACAAAGTCAACCGAAATCCTTTTGAATAGTGAATGGTTGAAAGCTTTTCACGTAACCGCAAATACTCTTTCACCCAGATCTTTCTCTTCTTTCTTTTTTTAGTATTTGTTGTTGCGAGCACGGTTGTCACTGCTACAGCAATATTTTGAAGTTTCGATACTGACGACGGCATAATGTAAAATGCGACAATACGTTTATCTCTCTAGACATTCGCGTATAAACTGAGTTAGGGCCCAATTCGCAGAGAAGTGTAATAAGCGCCGCACTAACTAGGGTACACGCCCACCCTGGATGCAGGGCCCTTCATATCGGGTGGTGTAATAAGCGTTTAAGGTTCTTTTTTGTTAACCCTTTTACATGAGACTACACCACCTACTACCCCTAAGGATAACAAGCGTGATGTAATATTGTGTATTTTATGAAGCCAACGGAAACAGAATTATTTCTGGCCAACTGAGTTGGCTGACCCTTGCGTATCCAAGTAGAATATTTCAGATAAGTCTTTTAAGGAGCAAGCGGACCCGAAAACCGCGGGTCAAAGATACTATAAAAATGTTGAGGTTGGTGTTGTAACACACAATGTTGAAAAATAAAGACGACCCTAAGCGATGACTACTTATATCTGACGTGCGGTTGCAGAGGTTGCTAGTCACAATCCGAGCTACATATTCGTAAGTGGAACGGCCTATTTCTGAACGAGTTTAATCAATCCTGCGCCTACAGAATCATAACGACCCAAACCCTGCATCTCTCGTATATTATATCTTTGAATTTGACCTTTATCATAGTTCTAGGACAAACATATTGTTTTGGTTAATTTTTAATTAGGTAACGATAATTAAGAAGATTTGTGATCTAAAAAAAAACTGATAACATTGAATTTAAAGTATCTATATAGCGGTGGTATTTTCCTTTACATACTTGATATCAATGTTGATCTTGCTCTTCAAGAACCACAAAGGCAGATCAGTAGGTACTTAACACCATTTGTATTGCTTTAAAGAAAAACCTTACACGATCGATTAAAATACACTTAGCGGTACAGAAAATGGCTTTTTTTTTTTTTTTTTCGGGTGGCAAATCATCCACAGAAAATGGCTAAAACACTAAACTGAACTGGCCATATTAGACATAATCCCTTTAAACAAATTTAATTGGTTCTGAAATCCCAGTTTTGTATTCAGGCCACTTGTTGTGTCGCTGAGGGGCTATCTTAAGGTTCCAGCGTTGTTATAAAACAGTAAATATTAGCCTAATGATTAAAAAACGGGCCAAAAGCGAGTCAGTTCTCGCGCACCGAGGGTTCCGTACAAACTTAAGACATAAACAGCCTTAACTTTTGACTGCGTAGACTTTTTTCACAGCACAAATGGACCACAGAGTTGAGTATACGGTTTTAATTTTAACTTAATAAGTACCTCCACGCGTTCCCAAGATAAAGGGTCTTGCCAGACAGACAGGAGGACAACAAAGTGATCCAATAAGGGTTCCATTTTTTCCCTTTGAAGTACGGAACCCTAAAAGGTGACGCGATTAACCTGTTGAATATCGCAACATACGCGCGAAAATTCGACGAATTTATGAGCAACGTTGTAGCCAATTTTGCCGTTAATCCTATAGCTACACCGTACTAAGTTGTCCCGTGGGTACTTAAGACACTTGCGGCATTTTGTCTTATGTTCCCCCGTAGGAACTTAATGACATTCAATGGGTTACACACGACATGCACACACGACACACATTACGTTTAATTGCCACTACTTTCTACGTACAAAGCGGAACAAATGAATTGTTGAAAGACGTTTACAGAAGGGTGTCCATCCGCACTACGCAATAAAAACAGTAGGTCAATTTCACAGTCCGTTAACTCACGTTTAGACTAACACAAGTGGCACGCGACTCCTTCATAAATTATCGATTCTTCCTGTATGACACGTGGTCTTAGACACCAAGATTCGCAACATCTGTGGAGATTTTTTCCTTAAAGACAAGTTCCCACGTTGGTACGCGACATGTTTGGGCACAAAAAACAACCAGGAAAACATCTGGAGACAGGATCAGTCTATTTATAGTAGACTTGAGTGTTTATGAAGTAAAGTGTGAGGAACTTGTTAATGAACATGTGCGCTGGTTGACGGTAACGACGTATCTATCTGCGATTGATGATTGAAGGTTCCGTATTCAAATGTAGATTAACTGTTTTTAAGTTTATTAGGCATTATGTTCGAACTTTATTTGAATATCCAGCCAATAACAAGAGCAACCCTACCGTTACCGAATTTCTAAAATAAAGCATGCATCATCAAATTGCCTTTATTTTCTTGTCAAGTGGTTCCTGTGCTTTAGATTACTTTATCCCGTTCTGTTCTACTTGCATATCATATCATCGATTCTAACGCTGGAATCCGAGCGGAACGAATATTTTAATAATTTACAATAGGACACGTGGCTGAGCGGAAACCATGCACGTGCTATCAATTAGAAGTGGAATAGATAGAAAAAAACTTGACTAAAATTTTATTGAACCCTCCGAAATGGGTGGAGTCGTTACCTATAAAAATGAAAGCGAAATCATAAATATTAACCCTGTTTGGGCAACGAGTTTCAAAGACCAAGGCATTTTTTTTTAACTTTTTGTTTCTGGAATTTGATTTTGACGTTCAATGTCATGTTTTATACTATGTATTTCGAATTCACTGATAACAGTTCAAGTGCTATGTTCTAGTTAGACCTTGGCTGGATTTAGGTGATTTAGATAATATGATAACAGCTTTTAAAATGTTGCATATGAATTTTGTGTTGCGCAAATGAACCTGATTACATAAAATTAAGTGTTGTAGAACAGGGATGAGTTAATCTAACATGTTTTTTAAAACGCTTTTTATTATGTGAAGTCCGCAAATATAATGTCATGAGTTCATGTCATAGAAATTATATCACTGGCTACATATGAGTTTTCATGTAGGTGCTATCCTTACCAAAATTATAAAAGCGAAAGTGAGTTTGTATGATTTTGATGAATTTTGGTACAGAGATATTTAGGACCCTGGAGACGGACATAAGCTAAATAAAAGTGAGAATAAGGGCAGAAAGAGGAGAAAAAAGGGGAGAGAAAGATATATTTATTTCGATCATCACGCGAAGTGAATATTTATTTTTTCAAAGTAAACTATATAATATATTATATACACTTAATATTTTATAAATAATAGTTTTAAGATCTACAAATATTTTTTCGCAAACTGTCTCATTAAAAACTGTGAACTTTGACGCTTAAATAATCTAGGAAGTGATAACAGACTGGCCCATCCCAAATTATATGATGAAATAAGTAAATAGATAATTAATTCAATAAAGATAACTATTGAAATCAAAGACGTCATATGCGGTAGTCGGAATGTCATACAACTTAAATGCATGGCTATAAATTTCTTTAAATATATTACCTACATTATGTTATTTATCGATTCTGTAAGATACGTGCGAGATATTAATGCCATATATTATCTGATTTTCAAATAAAGAACCTGCTTTTATTTGTTTTTCTTTGTATTATCATGGAAATCGAATTATAAGCGTTTTAAGGGTTAGTTTTTGTCAGCAAATTACAATAAAGCATCAGAAAAATTAAAAACCAAACCAAAAAAAAGTACCCAAGAGACTGGTGGCGTTTCCACGTCGTATGGCAATGATTAATTAGCCTCTGGCCAAGGTAAAAATCAGCGCTTAGGTCACGGAAAAGCATAGAGGCTTGTCAGAGCAGAGGGGCCCGCCAGAGCAGAAGGGGCTGCCAGAGAAGAGGGACCTGCCAGATTTACCGCCTGCCGGGGTTGCGGGTTGTTCGAAAGAAACACCGCGGTCCCGAAGCATAAAGAGCAAAAGAAGGAACATGGGTGGGTTTTGGTCAGTAAAAAACTGACACTTCCCCCGGGCGGGGAAAGTTATTTGATAACTTGCTAGTCCCCGTTCTGGGAATTCTGGGAATGAAAACAATGGAAATTCGCAAAAAAAGGCTAAGCCGTACTGATACAAATTGTTGACACTCCCCGCAAAAAAAGTCACTGAATGCGAAAACTAAATGTTTGCCTACCACCATACATAACTACTACCATGATTTAAATGAAAAACTCAGTTGATAGGGCAATGTTTTTTCACTTGCAATATAGGTACGAAATGGGTGACTTCGAAAATTGTTTAACGTTTTATTTCCTTGTTCGTACATTTGCATGACATTTTGGCACACTGCAACAAATACATATCTTTATAATAAGGAAAAGCGTCGTATATTTAACGAAGTTATCAAAATGCTAACATCGTCATGTGAGCCTAGCCTTCCCATTATCTTTAACTAAATAATGTATACCTTACATAAAATATGTAGTTTAAATCGTGTTTTATCAATTTTTCCTGGAGTTTCCTATCACGCTTCAAGTGTGAAATAATAAAAGTTAGAGCTTATACGAGAGGAGCGAATGCGTAGTCTCAGGATTCTTTTTAGTAGGGTGGTTCTGGTTCTATAACTATGGCTGGATACCCCTCCCGACTATTCCGTAGGGTTGAATTGCGTATCGATGGTTTCCAAGCAACCTTGGTAATAATGATGATCACAACTCGATTATTCTCTTTGTGTACCAACTACGTCTTTAAAAACAATTATTTCTTCACTTCATCATCATCTGCCTTACCTTTTCCTAACTATGTTGGAACTAGCCAGATGCAGCTGAATATCAGTATTTTACATGGAGCGACTGCCTCTCTGACCGCCAGAACCCAGTTAGTACTGGGTAATGCGATAACCCTTGGTAAGACTGGTTGTCAGACTTTCGGAACACTGACTACCTGTAACGACTGTCAAAGATCTACAAATGACAGCCGGGACCAACAGCTTAACGTGCTTTCCGAGGCACGGAGGAAACTCGGTATGTAACGGGTGGTCACCCATCCACACACCAACCTAGACAAGCGCGGCTTAATCTAAAGATCAACCCGAGCGGCTACTATTGTTTAGCCACGAGCTCCGCATCTTTTCTTCACTTCAATTTCATAAATTACTGTATCTAGAACAATCACCTGTCTAGTTACTAATGACAATATGTCATTACCGTGTAAATAATGAGGTATGTGTTCTGTATTATCAGATGATGCATCACAGAATCGCATTTATTTACTATTTACTCTTGTCTGCATTTATCTTGTCATCCAGTGAATCACACTTGTTGACGTGTGTTTATGTGCGATTAGAGATAGCTCTGACCGATGTAATTGTCTCTTATGTGCTTAGTGCCAGTCACAAAGAGAGAACAAATCTCATTATGTACTCATTAAAATTCTTTAGAACGTCCTACTACAAATAACGCCAAACTGTTTGATTTGAAATTACGTGTGTAATTCCTAAAACTGACGCTTTATTCAAAGTTAGTATGTATTTAACATAAATCCGTACGTATATGGGTATCCATGACGCACATACTTTTTCAGATTCTTGTACTTATTGTATAGTTATCGCTTGCTGAAAACAACGTGAGGAAACCAGAATGCTTTTTTTTTGCGGACGGGAATTCATCAAATAACTAACTCGATTCAGACGAAATGCATAAGAGTGTCAGATTCTTACTGACTATGTTCCATATGTTTGCTCTTACTTTTGTGCTTTATATTCCGTCTCTTAAGGACAACCCGCAAGCCAGCAGGAAAATAATATGCTAGAGAGATGTTTCTCGACGGAATACCAGAGGACCATAGGTTGCATAAAAACTTTGTCGACGGGTTAGACACTAACAACACGATGAAGAACGAGTACTACAAAAGATACGCATCTATTAATTAATTAATTTAACATTTCAAGTTCCCTCTGTTGTATTTTTATATTCGTACAGTCCATCCAAAGGTTGTCTGGAAGATATCGCTATTAGCGATAAGACCGCCATTGTAACCATAGATTTAACATTTTTTGTAAAATAGTTTGCTAGTTACGTCTTCACGCCTAAATGGCTTCACCGATTTTGATGAAATTTGGTACAGAGATAGTTGGGACCCTGGAGACGGACATAGGCTATTAAAAAAATAACAATTGAGATATGAGGGAGAAAGAGGGAAGAAAAGGGAAAACTTAGCATTGCCATTACAATAAATAAGGCGCAAGGGCAATACTACAGGTAGCAGGTGCCTGTTTATCAGGAAATCCCGAATTCAATGCGAGCGAAGCCGCGGGTAAAAGCTAGTAAAGTATTATTATTATCTATTCTATTCAAGCACATAGTACAGAGGCTTTCTGCAGTGGTAGGTGTTAGGTGTTAAACAGAAAATAAATCATAGGATCACAAAGACCTTCTCAGTTTCCCTGAACTAAACTTCTTTTCAACCTCATCATCATTTTCCTGCCCTTGTCCCATTTTATTTGGGGTCGGCGCAACACGTTTTCTTCTTCCATTCTCCCCTATCAGACGTCATGGCATCATTTACTCCTTTCTCCTTCATATCACTCCTTACACAATCCATCCATCTTTTCTTTGGCCTTCCTCTCGCTCTCCGTCCATCAACATTCAGATCCATCACTCTTTTAGTCACATGTCCATACCAAGACAAACTTCTTTTCAACCTGAACATACCTATTTCCGTAGTTCAGTTTCTTATCAGAATATTATACGATGCGGCTCGAGTATTTCCGATTAGGTAAGTATGTTTCCTACAAAAAATCTGCTACCAACATTTGTCGCCATTACTCAATATATTTTTGCCACTGTGAGCCTCTGAACTCTTCTTAGGGTTCCCTATCTCAAATGGAAAAACGGAACCCTTATTGGATCACTTTGTTGTCCATCTGTCTGTCAAGACACTTTATCTCGGGAACACGTGGAGGTATCGAATTGTAATTAAAACCTTATACTCAAAGTCTGTGTTTCCTTTGTGTTGTGAGAACATCAACTTTCTAAGTCTACGCAATCAAAATATATGGCCGGTAATGTGGCAAGGTTGTAAGGAACCCTTGGTGCGTGTGAATGGCTCTTGTTTTTTTTTTCAATAGAACTGTTTTAATGATGTTTTACTTTTATCTGTACCAATTCTGTCCAGATAAACACAGTAACATAATTAAGCGTTTGGTTTTTGTCTCTAACTGGTCGAGGTTTTTGGAACGAAGTTCCTTATCGCGCGTTGTGAAAGGGGGCTAGACGGAAAAAATTAAGACCAAAAGTTGTAACAACACTATTTGCTCTAGTTGTAAGCCGTGCGGCGTGCGCGTGTTTCTCTGTCTGTCTTTCTCCCATAGAAAGTAAGCCAGTTATTTTCGTTTCGTCTTTCTATTTCGCATTGAAAAGTGTGGCGTCGCGACGATTATTTTTGTTGAGTGTATGTTACAGGTGTTTTGTACATAATAAATAATTACTTCGTTCTATCCATGTGTCCCTTGACACCTCTAAAGTTTTTTTTTAAATAAGTCAATGTCTTTCATTGAAACATGTGTTATCTTGACAGGGTACTTATGCGTGACAGTGATCTACTATGTATTGAGACAATATTGTGTAATAGATAATGTAATATAGGTACTTAAAGATAATGTTCCAATTCTTTATAAACACGGATATAACAGGGTTTTTTTTCGGTAGCCTTTCGGAACGTCAATTTGCATTCGATGTCCTTATCGGTTACTATCCTACTTATATCCTTTATTTGTTTTTCCTTGAACTTTATTTTCTTACTAGCTTCCGCCCGCGACTTCGTCCGCGTGGCATAGTTACTTTGAGCTAACGCTAACTTTAACCAGCGTGATGATCGAAAAAAAAAATATCTTTCTCTCCCCTTTTCTTCCCTCTGAAAGAAAAGGGGCAGACCCTTTTCTTTTTTAGCCTATGTCCGTCTCCGGAGTCCCAACTATCTCTGTACCAAAATTCATCAAAATCGGTTTGGCTATTTAGGCGTGAAGACGTAACATACAAACAAACTCACTTTCGCTTTTATAATTATTATAGTAAGGATACTTAAATCGAAATTACTAGAAAATGACAACTACTTCATTAATAACCTATACGTAATGTATGACCTTCTTAAAATTCACAAATAATAAAAGTAGTATCCCAATTATATCCTAACATGCATTATTTTGTATTCATGCATACGTTGGGTGAATTATTTAGTTGAACACGTGTCGTGCGCGAGCGCAGTGTACGTAGGAAACAAGGTTGACATGCACCCGACTCGCGTAACCGACATGACATGTGCGCTATGCTACCCGTGATTCCGGCGGGGTTCGAATAATATTCTAACTTCAAAAATTTTAATTTACAAAAAAAAAAAGAATTATAAATAAAATAAATATCTTGGAACAACTCACACACGGCTATCTGATCCCAAGCTAAGCAGAGATTGTGTTATGGTAACCAGACAACTGATATACATACTTATATAATTTACTAGCTTTCGCCCGCGGCTTCGCTCGCGTTAAATTCGGTATAACACACCAAGCAGACCTGCAGTTTTTGCTTTTGCGCCTAATTGATTTGTAATAGTAACGCTCATTTTTTCTTCCCTCGTTCTCCCTCATATCCCACTTTTTTAAAATAAAAAACCTATGTCCGTCTCCTGGTTCCCAACTATCTCTGTACCAAAATTCATCAAAATCGGTTTAGCCATTAAAGCGTGAAGAGGTAACAAACAAACTCACTTTCGCTTTTATAATATTAGGAAGGATAAATACATACGTATTATAGATAAATCACACCCAGACACAGAACAAACAATCATGCTCACCACACAAAGTTTGTCCTGGGTGGGAATCGAACCCACGACCTCCGGCTCAGCAGTCAAGGCCACTAACCATTAGACCAACAGGCCCGTCAAATCCCAAATCCCTAAGTTTAGAATTAAATAATCATAAACTTAGGCAATAAATTTTAAAACGGTTAAAACTTTTTGTAAAAAAAAACTATGACTACGAGTATTGTATTGTATATAAAAAGTTCAGTAAGTATATGGTTTTAATTTCAACTCGATACCTCTGCGGCTTCCCGTGATAAAGAGTCTTGACAGACAGACAGACAGCTAACAAAGTGATCCAATAAGGGTTCCGTTTTTTCCTTTTGAGATACGGAACCTTAAAAAGAAGAAAATTGTTGTCAGAGGAGTCAACAGTCATACCATCACAGTACACCACTACTTATGTCTATATAAGCCAGTAAAATAACCCCAAAAGGTTTTTAATACGGTACGAATTAGAGACAAAGTCACAAAATTTCAGGTGTAATAAGAATGCCATGTTTTTGTTATCATTAGGAATCATAGATTTCACAACATGCAGACTTTACACATCCTACTAATATTATGAACGCGAATGTTTGTGAGGATGTATGGATGTTTGTCACTCATTCACGCAAAAACTACTGATTGGATTTTAATGAAACTTTGCAATAATATAGCTTATACATCAGAATAACACATACGCTACAATCTTTAAATATATATTGTATATTCTATCACCACGCGAGTGAAACCGCGGGGCGCAGCTGGTACCAAATGATTTAGCGCGAAATAAAAATTAAAGCTTTAATAAATAGTTTCTTGAACCTTATTTTGCACATAGTCTTTGCATATTCACATAATATGTCGTATGTCATGTATTGTTCAAGTTAACACTAAATATTTATTACGAATTAACGAGGGAGAAACGTTATTGTGTTCTATTTTTGTAAGTTAGAGAATATTGAGTTTGTTCCTAGCGCAAACCTGCGATGTAACCATTTAATAAGTTAGTGTTCTATGCACAAAACAAAACTAAAAAAAAATGTACCAAATATCGGTCAACTTCCTTCTAACCACACATAACTTTATAAAGAAGGAAGATTGTATGTGTGAGTATGTTTGTTACTTCTTCATGCTCAAACGTTTGGACCGATTTAGATGAAATTTGGTATTAAAGCTCAACTGCTTTAACGCAAAGGCCTCGAGGCGCACCTAGTATTATAAATGCGAAAGTTTGTGAGGATAGACGGTTGGATGTTTGTTTCTGTTGCACGTAAAAACCACTCAACGGATTCGGATGAAATTTAGCATACAGATAGCTTACATCCTGGGTTAACACAGCTTTTCATCTTGGTCTATGCAGTAGAAACAGTGGGACGCAAGTGATCCCATGTAATTTAGAACATAATCCCATACAAAATTATAAGTTACACCTCGATTTCCTACGTAGAAAACACCCACGACACCGTTATATGTAAGGTTACTGTTGCAATCGAAATATTTAATATTTATCGAACTAGTTTCACAAAACTATGAATAATAAACACCATGGTTCACGTGAGTTATGGTAATCTACCATATGGCATTAAAAGCACCATGAACGTTTATATAACATGTTACACCGGATAGCAAGCTTCCGTGGAGAGACACATGACTCGTTTTAGCCTGTTCTATTTTGAGTGTCGTAATTGGGTCTTTCGTAATGCATATGGTTTAGTAACATGTTACATTTTTAATAGTACTACGAATCGTGAAACTTAGGCTGTTGTTATTTATTTATTTTTTCCTACTAAATACGATGCGTTTGGTTGCAAGGGTTTTCACACTTGCCTTGAATAAAACGATTTTCTCGAACTTTGAAGAGATCCAGATTATAAGGACGAACATAGAAGCCGCAGTAAATTCCACAAAATGGCGGATCGCACAATAAATGTGGAAGCATAGCTTTGATTGGGTCCGTGGAACTTCAACAACATAACAGTGACGCTGCGCCGTATCTATGCTTATCTGATGATAGAAAAGGGATGCTGAAATTACTGAGCAACTCCAAAGCACTTTCCCCGAAATATCACCGATAGAAACTTAGAGATGACAACGGAGTCGTGGTCAATAAAGTTATAAACCGACTGCGGTAAAGCCAAAAAGGTGGGTTATGTGTTTGACCTTTGTGTATGTTTGGCGGTTTCTCTGTTTTCGTAATTTGGCACTATGAATTGGCTGATATCTATGGTATCTAGTTTGTACTTTGTAAATTGAAAAGTTTAAAAATAGCTGTCAAGGGCGTCATTGTTGTGGAATATTGTTATTTTTAGCTCTTGATAGCAATCGTGTAGCTGTAAGCACTGTTCCCGAACATAAAAACTAGACAAATATCTCAGTACAAGTGTATAATTATCAACCAAAGCTCGAGCATGGGCTTTTTTCACCACCCAATGCTGGGCACAGGTCTCTCTTTCTTTTGATTCAGTTTAGGGTTGTCCCAGGGTTGCGGTTTATTCGAAAGAGATACCGCGGCCGCGGAATATAAAGGGCAAAATAAGGAACATGGGTGGGTTTTAGTCAGTGAAAGTTTGACACTACCTTTTGAAAGTTCCCTCTTGTTGGCCTCTTTCCTTTTGCTTTGGAACACATTTATAAGCATCGGCTTATGAGCATCGAACTATCGCAAATATTTTAGTTTTTTTTTATCGAAAAGAATTTTGTAATCCTGATTATGTTTTCCATATCTGACTATTTTTGAATACTTGTTTGTTAAGCCTTTGCTTTGGAATTTCAAAATTAAAAACCAGCTCTAAACTTGATCAGTTTAAATTGGGAAATATTTTTTTTCGATTTAAAGATAATGAAAATTTAAGTCTCCTTGACTTTATTTTATCGATGTGATTATTTTGATCAAAAATAAATATATTTTATGTATTTATAACAATTTTCCGAATTGCACCTAAGAAACAAATATTTATTTGTATGTGCAACATCGAGAACTTTTTTAATTTTGTCTTAAATTATTCCTTGCGATTTCGATCTATTGTTGATATTTAAAACCTTCTGTCCTTTTCGGTTTTAAGATTTAGAAGTTTCTCCTGTATCGTAAAAAAGAAAATTTTAACTCACATACGTAAACAGCCAGAACTGGAACAACCGTCATACAAATATTTGTTCCGTGCGAAGATCAAACCCGCGACACGCAGCGCAGCAGCCGATTACTCAGATACTGCGCTAAACTTGCCAATAAAATAAAATAAAAAACATTTTATTTCTAGTAAATTTAAATTTCTTAAGATCTATAAGTTTTAAAAAAAGTTTTGTTTGGTTTAATGTTATGTTATTTCTTTGTCTCTTACTTAATTTTATTTGTATCCTAAGTATTATAATTATCACAGTATTCAAATTTAGATATATATATTTTTTTTTAATCTACCGGAATGGATGAAGAAAGGCGTCCTATTGACTCTGAACCTCGCCAATATCAATATTTAATTTTAATGTTACCAAAATTTATAAATAAAGTTCTGGTAATAAATTCAGATAGATGCCAGTGCTAACTAAGTTGACGTCTGTGGTAGATAATAAGAAAGTTGACCAAGATATTGTGAGATTAATTAACTACACAGGTTAATTATAATATTATCGTAAATGTTTATTTTAATTGATATTGTATGTACTTATCGTGTGGGATTTCTTATTGGAAAACTGTTAAGACTGGATTTTCTATTAAAGGTTACTGCTAAGATAGTGGCGTGAAGAAATTGTGTAGGGTTCCCAAATGAACCTGGCTTAATATACATATTTTTTTAAAACGCACCCACGATCCTGTATCGTGGGTGCGTTCACTAACATTTAAACACACATACGCAAACAGCCAGACCCGAAACAACTTACTGTAGGCCATACAAATATTAGATCCGTGTGGGGATCGAACCCGCGACCCGCAGCGCAGTAGTCGATCGCTCAGCCACTGCGCCAACCGTGTCGTCGCTCATTGTTTGTCGATTTAATTTCCCTTTGATAACCCACATACATGAAGATACACTATGTGACTTAACACACTCGACGATGATACATTGCTGTCATAAAATCAAAGATTTTAATTGTGATATACCTATGAATGAAAATATCATGAGGAAATTGGCGTATCCAAAACCAAACATGCAAAGATGTGACATCCTGTATAGTGAAGTATTGCCCATTACCTATCATAGAGAGGAGGCCACCTGTGTCCCAGCCCATCTGTGTGAAAGTGCGAAGTACGGGCCAATTATATTTAGAAGGTGTTAGCTTGTTCGAATAAGCACCTCTATCGTGTCGTAGCAGGATTGTTTTAATCATATCCCAGTGTGAGAAAAAGATGGCACTTGATGTCTTAGCTCTGTCTCTTTCTTACATTTTATTAACGTATATTCCTGATGCAGCTGAAAATAAACCTAATATAAAAACCGGTCAAGTGCAAGTCTGACACACGAAGGGTTCTGTATGATTACGGTAAAATCATTTTTTTTGTATAAAACCCCCTTAAATATTTATTTAATGCTGTCTTTCAGTATTTGTTGTTATGGCGGTAACGGAAATAATCTGTGAAAATTTCAACTGTCTTACTATCCCGGTTCATGAGATACAGTCTGATGACAGATAGACTGACGGACTGGCAGTGGAGTCTAGTCGGGCACTAGCTGCTCGGCAGTTTGCTGAACAGGGGCCTATTTGGCGCAGCCGTGAGACACACAATTACGTTTTTGTTATTATTGTTTATATCACTTGTGGCATGGGCCAAATAAATGTTTATTCCTTCTTTCTTTCAATTTACGCTTTGGATACGGAACCCTAAAAGCTATAAGCAACCGACGGCGATGCTCAACGCATATGTTTTATTTACCAACAATCGAATTACACTAATTATGAGCAAACAAAAGCATATGCCACCGTGACTCAAACTTTTTTCTCTGTCAAGTCGAGAGCTAATTTGTAGTTTTTGTTGAATCTCTGTTGATCACCAGATGGTTCTGTTGCGCCTGCGCAAGCCGTATGGCGTCAGCCAGGACTTTGGCGGGAACATGGAGTAATTTCACTGTCTGTTATCTCAAACAATCTGGCCCCACGTCGGAAACAAAATAATAAATATCGTTGCATTTCGTTAATTCGTTTCTTAGGTTTTTTTATCGGAATAAAAGGGTTGTAACTAAAGTATGATATATTTCTTTTCTACGGGAAATTATGATGCAAAATATAAGGAATTGAAGCCTCATATTGTACTATATACAGAGTGAAAAATAAGTCGGGTCCTATTCCATAAATCTTTAAATATGCACATTTTACTTAAAGGCAAAGAAAAGACATTCCTTTATTTTTTATGAAGAAACAAAACTGCATTCTAAGGATTTTTTAAACTCGCTTGCCTAGGCCAAAACTCGAACCTACAAAAAAAAAAACAAACAATCGCTATTAATTATACCAATCGATAGGATTATTATTCTGTCGTAAAAAAAATTATGAACCCAGTTTGCCTGAAAAGTTTAAAAATGGAACGTTTGATATTGTTTGCAATGCGGGACGATAAGATAGCCTGCAAGAAATCCAGATCTGACGCCCATGTAAGGTGCTCTGGTCATCTTATCACCCCGCGTTGCAAAGTCAAACGTTCCATTTTTAAACTTCTAACTTCTACGACAGAATAATAATTTTATCTATTGGTATTCCTTTTTTTTCTACCTTCTTCTTATTTTATCTTTGTTTTAGAGTGCAGTTTTATTTATTTTTAAAAATATTTCCTATATTTAATAAAAAATCCCTAAACTGTCTCCTTGAATTAAAATGAGCCAACTTAAAGATTTATGGTAGTTTCCATTCAGGGCCTGACAAATTTTTCCACACTATATAGAGTAGTATTATATAGTAGAATATTTAAATCAATGTTAATAGGAAGCACCTTGGACCTTAGCACTTCGTAAAGACATTAGTCATAAATGCTGAAGTGTAATCGCGTTATAGAGTAGATTATTTTGTTATGATTTCAAAGTGTTTTTATTTACGTTAGAATTTTTTAATTGAAATAGAGTCAGAAAAATATTTTAGTATAAATTTACGTATTTAAATGGTAAAGAAGTCGAAACTAGGACACTAGGAATTTTTCGTGTATCGTGGGAGCGTTAACAAATATTTAAACTCAGATACACAATCAATTAACCCGGAATAACTATCTGTAGGTCATATACTTATATTTGTTCCGTACAGGGATCGAACCCGCGAGCCACTGTTGCCACCGCGTCGTCAGAAGGAGTTTGAGGAACTTTACCAATTGAAATAAATTGTGTTGTAATTGTTTAATATGTAGGTGTCATTTTGATAGCGCGGTGCTGTTTCAGAAGCTGGTGGTTTTATAGAGATCCTACCAACTCGGAACACAAAAGCAAATAAGAAGCACGGATGGATTTTAGTCAGTAAAAGTATGACACTCCTCGCGCTCCGTCCAGAGCGGGGAAAAGCTTGATTGAAAATGTTATTATGCTTTTACTTTTTTGGTTAGTTTACCTTACTAATATTTTAAAAACGAAAGTGAGTTTGTTTGTTACGTCTTCGCACCTTTTTTTTCGATCATCACGCGGGTTAAAGTTAGCGTTAGCCCAAAGTAACTATGCCACGTGGACGAAGTCGCGGGCGGAAGCTAGTAGTTTAATAAACATACTGTGGCCTCCAAAGTCTTAGTTAAATCAAACTATCAGAGTGTCAAGATAGTTCTTGTAACGGATATTATCTAAGCCAAACACTCCAAAATAGTAAGATTGTGTAACGAGGTTTACCGAAGTCTAGTTGCATGTCTACTATTTACATGACAGATCCAAGGTTGATTTGTTGGTGTTTTTCATTAATATTTTCCCAGTTAACTGGTAACTGGACTTGTGCTTGATCTAAGGTAATAAAATTAGACTAGACTATTTATTTAATAATACATTGATAAGTCAATGTAGATGAAACAGTCTAATCTCAAGTCTAATTTTTTAATAGTCTAGTCTAATAAATAAAATAAATTCTTTATTAGGCATAGGGTGTATAATAACACTAGTAATAAACACTACAAATTGTGTTACCAAAAAAGAAAAATAATCACTGAATCTAGCGTAGATATTTTGAATTCTGGTACCTAAAGTAAGATCTAACTTCCAATATAACTAGAGAAATGTATATGTAGTTCAAATCTACATTTTTGCTTAACCTGAAAAACAGTGGTGATTGTTAGATACTAGGTAACTTGACGAACCACAATATTTCAAGGCAAAATTTGTCTTTGAGATCGTTATTTCGTAAGTATGACAGGGCGTGACAAAGGTCTTCACGACTAAAAGGATTTTCTTTCGCTTAAGAATGTCATCTTTGTTAATTAAACAAACAAACAAATATACTGGCACTTTTTGTAAGAAACTTCACGTTCCGCCCCGAAGGTCTTTGCATAAGATGCACAGATTATTAAATACAAAAATAAACGTCAACCTAATCTTGGAACACGTGGATGCGCGAACGTTGTGTAGAAAAAGTGCTTATTCAGTTTCTTTAGTGAATTCGGTAGTACCCTAAAGGTAAAGTTTATTTTTTGCTGGTTCCCATGAACCCTGCGACAAAGGCGACGACCTCGCTGAAAGACTTCGGGGAGATCCACGCAAGAATAAATATTATATAACAATAGGGTAGCTTCTTTGACTTCACTTTGCTTTGTAGGGCAACGGAACAGTTTTGATCTTTGGAGTCCTAACGTCTTTTGGAAAGTTTTGTTATAAAATTCCAAAAAGTGAAATTTGATAGCATTATTTATATAGAAAGTTATCATTGAACAGTGGTGGTAAATTACAAGGAAAATCTTACTAAATAAAATATTTGCCTAATCAATATTTATGACACTAAAATTATACAACAGTGTCTTATTGCAGTCATAAAACGAGTTGGGAATAGCTCCATTTTTAGGTGTGACGGCAATAAAAACTCATTGATATTAAATTGCTGAAGATAAGATTATGTTTAGTATAAAACAATCACAAAGTTTCGTGTGTTTGGAAAATTAAAATGTTCGACTGCATAATAGATGCAATGATAAAAATTGGCAAAATGTTTATTAGAATACGAAAATTAATTTAATGGAAATTAATAAGGAAATACGATTCATCATCATCATTTCAACGCGGAATTACTCACTGTTGGGTATAATAGGCTCTGTTCTGTGTGTTCCATACATGTTTCCCGCGATATCGAAGATGTGTTCAACCCATTGCGCTTTTAAATGTGAAATGCAGAATTTTTACTTATCTTTCAAAGAAACACTTGTGTTTAAAAAGTACGTAAATTTTCGCTAAGAGTTTCTATTAATATTGCAATAGCAATTTTTGTAACAGTCACAGGCATATGAACTGTAGTAGAAAATAATCGAAATTAACTATAATAAGTTTTTTTGGGTTGTTACTACTACTGTTTTTTGGTCATAAAACAAATACATGCATATTTCCTATTACCCACCCCGCAACTTCAAGTATCAAGTCGAGTGACGCGCGCTATATGTAAGACAACAAAAGGCATAGCGGCTCGTAACGGACTTTTTTCCGTGCGGCATCGATCAGGATATCTTCCTTGTAGGTTTTGTGATGCAAGGGACCCGCCATTCCCACGCATCGCATAACCTGATTACTGACTTAATTTATTGCATTGAAGAACTTTGTCACGTGCAAGAAATACAAGTTAGTAGATATAGTGCTTTTGAGTACTTAATTGCAATAAAATTGGTAAAGGAAAGAGTAATTAGTTCAAGTACAACGCAGATGTAAGTCATAAATATAGTATGAATTCTGATAAATTTTGATCCATGGCCAATTAAAAAATAATAAAAAACCGCTTAACATGATTGTATTTCATGACATAGAAAGTTAATGAAAATGGTTAATGAGCGAATATATTTCAACCTTTACCGATAAATACTGGTAAAAGCATTGTAGAACAAAAATTAAGAAGTAAAAAAACACTACATAAAACACACTTGTTACAAACCACAAAAAAGGAGTAACTTTGTTCTACGGGCTGCGTTTAAAGTGCAGTAATAATCTACACAGATAATGATGGTTTAACTAAACGTTCATAAAACTTAACTGCAGATAACGGTACAAAGATATCGGTCTAAGAGGACACTTGTTCCAGAGTATAATAGCCACTTGCTCGAGAAACTATGTGTTCTTAGCGTTTCCAAAGGAGACACCATTTACCGTTGTCTAGATATATGCAATTAAAATTATTCCTTTGTTGACCTTACGATAAGGACATTCTTGGCTAAGATGCCTGTGTATGGAGAAAACTTGTTTCTTTTTGCCATTTATACAGTCTAGCTTGTAACTGTAATTTATTATATTTTACTAACCGGCACCCGTGGCTTCGACCGCGTGATATCGACAAAAAGTATCCTTATTTATTCCAGACCATAATCTACCTCTGTGCCAAACTTCATCAAAATCCGTACTCCCGTTGTAAGTCTCATGTAAGACTAGCTTATGTCCGCATAATGTTTGGCAATTGTTCCATGGGACGTTCGAATTTTACAAGAACTTTCTCAAACATTAAACATTTCTTGCTTTGTATTCTATTGTGTTAATTCAGGTTATCTACTATCTTTGTCCCATCCGTTTAGTACTTTTTGCGTAGAAAGTGAACATCCATACACCCCCCCCCCTGTTCTGCCCAGAGCGGGGGAAGATACTTGATGATTTCCCATTCGCACAATCTCTCGCATTTATAGTACTAATGAGTGAATGTTTGTAAGAAAAGGGTCGTAAAAGTTAGTCAGACAAATGAATCATGTTGTTCTAGTTTATTTTATTTGTCTTGTAATTATTGCTACGAATGAAGTCATTGTAGACAAAGTGTTTAACTATAAAATTCCTTTACAGGTATCATTGTACTAGGTATGACTTTGTGTAGTGACTGTAACCTCTGTTTAAACCTTCAGGGTAACATGCTTTTTTTGTTCCGTACCTCCAAAAGGAAAAAACGGAATCCTTATAGAATCACTTTTCATCTCTGTCGGTCTGCCTGTCAAAGGAAGATAAAGCGAACGCGTGAAGGTATTGGATTTTCATTAAAGCTATGTATAACACTCAAGTCTGTAGTTCCTTAGAGTTGTGAAAAAAAGGAATCTAACCCCCGAATACTGAAACGTCACTCAAAATGTGAGGGCTGCTTAACATTTGAGCAGCTCTTAAACTTTAGATTTTGTATGGTCAAACGTCACTTCTGAGTGGGACTTAAATTTTGAATGACGTTTCAGTATTCGGGGGTAAGTCCTCTAAGTAAGTATCCTCTAAGTCTCTCAAACAGTCAAAAGACATGGCCGTTTATGACCCAAAGTTTGTTCGGACGACACGGTTGGCGCAGTGGCTGAGCGATTGACTGCTGCACTGTGTGTCGCGGGTTCGATTCCTGCACAGAACCAATATTTGTATGACCTGCAGATAGTTGTTTTGGGTCTGGCTGTTTGTGTTTGTGAGTTTAAATGTTTGTATAACGATACAGGAGAAATTCCTAGTGTGGGGCAAGGTTTTTTTTAAAAAAAAAACTCCGACTCGTACTTGGCCGGTTTTTTTTTTATATTGTAGCTCTATTACGAAAATAAACTGACTCGCTAACTATGATCGATATTCACCCATGTGCATCGAAAACTTTAATCATTTGAAACAGCGCCTGACGAATGAAGCGGAAAATATTTAAATGGAAGTCAAAATAGCGTGGAACTACCCCATAAAATATGGCGATATTTTGATGTAAAAAAAATTAAGGGAGAAATTAAAATTCTTCCCGTCCCGGATATAAGGAGCGTGCGGAACGAAACCAACGAAGGAAGAAATAGGCGAACTTTCATGTTTACTAAACTCTGAAATTCATCGCATTCTTCGGTAGCGAAACTTCCGTTATTTAACAACTGTCTTGGTAGAAAAAGTTGAGGATACAAAGTAAGAGATAGGTATTTAATGTTTGAGAAAATATTTTTACTATCTAATTGCAAATGTAAAAAATCTATAATTATAATTAAGTGTAACTAACTCAAAATAAAAAGAAAAAAAAGGAATTAAATTCAAATTTAAATTATTGGAAGCAATAGCAACAATAAGTTATTGAATGTGTGTGTGTGCACCATTTCTCGACGTTTTAAAGTGTAAGTATGAGAGTGAGTGAAATAAAAATATTTTATTTTGAACTAGCTTCTGCCCGCGGCTTCGCCCGCGTTAAATATGGGGTAACACAGTTCGCCTTGCGCCTTATTGATTTGCAATAGCAACGCTAAGTTTTCCCTTTTCTTCCCTCTTTCTCCCTCACATCCCACTTTTTTTTAAATAAAAATTAGCCTATGTCCGTCTCCTGGTTCCCAACTATCTATGTACCAAAATTCATCACCATCGGTTTAGCCATTAAAGCGTGAAGAGGTAACAAACAAACAAACTCACTTTCAGTTTTATAATATTAATAGTACGGATGAAATGAAAAAAAATACTGACGTAACATAACATCACGCCTATAATTCTCGTAGGGTTCGGGCTGTATTGTCGTTGTGTTAGACAGAAGACATTTGTTCGCCCACATGTCGACAGTTATGCTTAAGTTCCATATAAAAGGGTGCGAGCTTATAATCATCAACTGGGCGAGTCAATTTGCAACCCGACTAGCTCCAGACTCCAAGGCTGCTACCACTCAGTCCCGGGAATCGAATTTAGAATACTTACTCAGCAGTCACATTCGCAAGCACTCGACCAACGAAGCAGTCAAAAGTCTTTTTTTCCAATTCCAAGCAATGAAAACGATAAAAATATTCAAACCAACATTGAAAACGACAGTTAAAATGAATTCAATGAACTACACAAAAATCAAATCTGTAAGCTCGACCCGAGTTGTAATCAACCCGTTTGTGTGGTTCTCCCTTGAAGCTTGGTATTTTTTATTCGGGATAACGGCGGCACATTACAATCATAATAGCGCTATCGCCTTACCGTTAACGGCTCGGGTTTTTGGACTGACTCCACCGATATTGTTGACTAGAGATTAAGAATTTTGGTTGATGACGGATTTTATTGGAATAGTGAAAAGAGAATATATTTTATTATTGTTTAAACATTTATTTGGTGTCTTAACTTATAATTTATGATGTCACACTCCAAAGTGATTAATTTTAAAGTCTTGCCAATCCGAAGCTCTTTTCAAATCGTAAATGTTTACTGCCTTAAGGATTATTTTATTTACTTTTATTGACAAGAACTTATGAAAAATAACAAGGACCTTTAACTAGACCCAATCATAATTAAGAGCCGTTTAATCCTCAGTTAACAACAACTTTAGATGACGGTGAACTCGACCATAGCGGCTTATGTTAAGCTGCAAAGCGTTTTAAGTAGGTCATTTACTGTCAAATGATTTGGTTGCATTAACATAAGGGTTTTTGTCTCAGTGGGGTTGGCATTAAGGGAGTGTGTTGTTAATGGGCTCACTAGATCATTGGCAATCGATAAATTAGGGATAATGTACTTTTATTAGGCGAGAGTCAATTAAAGTTTTTTTTTCACATTCATTTCTATTACTAATTCAAAAACTATAGGAATCTTTATAAATGACAGAATTTAGAAAAATCTAATTGGGCATTTCAATAAAAACCAATATACCTACAGGAACTAATTCATTTATTGTCGTAAATAACTACAATCTAACATCACAATGTTTATTAAAATAGAAGGCACTAAGTTAAGTTAATCGATTTGTATTAAGAGGTGCCCTTTGGAACTCGTATTTACAAAATTACAACTATTCGCGAGAGCATTTCGTACTACAATGCTTTGAATTTCTAACTCATTGAACTATGTAAAATTACTAGAATTACATATAAATAACACGATCAATGTACAAAGCTTGAAGTGCAGGCTCGTCTGGCGACCGTTACGACACACCTTGCGCCTGCTCCGTCAACCGACTTTGGCACTAACAGCTGTATGTTATGTTCTACCACACTATACTTTTATCGCAATAAATATCTTGGATTACATTTATCTACATAGAAACTATAATAGGTTCTAAAGGTTAAATCTTATTGTTGCTGGTTTTCAACAGTTGTGCTTGTCTAGTTTTCTCTTGCCACCATTTTAGCGTTTCCTCAAACTGTTCTCTATCCTCAGGTGTCACTTGGATATCAGGGAGTTCCTTCTTCAATTCCACATCATCATTGAATTGGTCTTCAACGAATGAGTTGTCGTCTGGCTTGAATTTGTACACATTGTGACTTAACATCAAGCTAGGATCAATCGAAGGCAGACTGCTCTCTTCGGTAAAATTTTGGTGCAGTTGCTGATTTAAGATTGCGGAATATTTTACTTCAAAATCACTCTCAGTTATCGGCACATCAGTTTCACTCAAATAATGTCGTTCCGGAATTACTGTAAACTGTTCAGCTGAATTCGGGAATGCGAAATGTCCTTCCAATAGATGAGGGTTTATATCTTCATGGCCGAGAAGGTCAGACGATGGAGTAAGAGGGTGCCCAGCACCTTCTTCTTCCTCGTATAAGTTTGGAGTGGCCACTAATTGAAACTGCTCTGTTGCCTGTAAGTCGACGTACTGCTGTTGTGGAAGATGCATTGATCCATCCAGTTCATCTTCATCCATATCATCGTCTTCAACAGCGGGAGAATGCAGAGAGTAGTAACATCTTTCTTGACTGTTTTCTCTCGGAGACGAAGATGCTGGGGACGGGAATGATTCCATTGATGGGCGTGAAGAATTTTCTTTATCATGGCCAATGTTTAATAAACTCTCCAAGTTTCGTATATATTCGACTGCCATACGCAACGTTTCAACTTTGCTTAATTTTTTGTTGGCACCTCGGTTGGAGTTAGCATTTTCGAATGCGGACGCAACTTCTTCGGGGATATGTTTACGGAGAGCGGCAAAGCCATCATTAACTTGGCGCACTCTGTTGCGTTCCCGCGCATTTCGGCGAGCTACTGCAAGAGGTGTTGGTGACCGCACTGATTCTTCCGCACTGTTTTCACTAGGCCGGGGTTTCTTGGCCGCTGAAGCTTGTAACGTTAAAGGCTCAGCAGCACGCACTAATGACGTCACTGAAACGGTAGCTGGTACAGATTGAATCTTCGGTTTCTTTCTCACTATTATAATTTCACGTGTAGAGTTTTGATTGGCATCATTGTTTGATATGTTCACGGTATTATTCACGGATTCTTGGAGCACCTGCGCCTTGCCTAGCGGCGAGTTGCGGAAGACGACGACGCCGATGGAACTCATTTCGGCACGATGAGTTGCTGTTTTCACATGTTACGATTGTTTATTTTGGATTAGTTGCGGAGTTTGGTAAGATTGGATCACGTAGAAAATAACTGTTTTCTAGTAAAGTGGAGTAGGACTATTCGATGGCGTCAGAGCGCCGGCCGCGACAGGAATGGCGCGTGCCGCGCGGACGCACCTGGGGTGGCCCGCGGGGGGATCAACAGGGGTACTTACGTTTACTAGTTGCACACATGCTCTTTCAAAGGGCGGAACGGGGCAGCGTTCCTGTTCAGTTTTTTTGAGCGTTGTATTATTTTTTGCTACAGTGTGCCATGAAAATGTTTTATTTTTTCTGGCTCATAGTAAAATGCATTTCTGCTTTGTGATTAAGTTACATGTTCTATAAGTGTTTAGATAAAATTATGAAATTGTCTATGTTTATTTTGTTTTATTTTTGATGATTTAGTCTATGTAAGACATTTGGTGATTTATATTTTAACAAGTGTTTTATCACAACATAAAACATGAGAACTTAATTCTACTTTAATGTCTAGAAAGCACCCCTGTTTGCTTGAAGTACAAAAATCAGTTTTTAAAATCACGTAAGTTCTCTAATAGGAACAGTGAACCGCAACGATGCCCCAAAACCTGAACAAAATAAAGGACAATATACTTTTCATGGGGTGTCGCACCCAACTACCAGTACATCTGTGTGAGTAAGTTGCAGTTACATACCAACACATACCTTCATCATTTAATAAATGCGCACACATACATAATATATGTGTAGTAACACACACACATATGTAGTAATGGAACTAAAACCGTTCGCGTGTTTGAATGGAACTCCGAAATGATTGCGCCGGCGCAAGGGGGTTGGTAAGGGAATTTAATGTAAGCCATGGCCAAAAGTACTAATATATTTTATTTAATCGTTGTTTAGAAGCTGTAGGTATATGGTTCATATCTGCTATATGCAATCAGTAATTAAATTCATTATTAAGGTTGAAAAAAAACAGTTTATTGTTGATATATTTTTTCGGACAGTAATCATTAAGATTGAACTTCAGTACTCAGCGTAAGTAAGGGCTTTCTCATGTATGTCTTTTTGCTTCATACTTCCAAAATAAGTATTATTATTACAAAATTCAACGAACATTTAACCTTAACTCTCACATTCAAAACAACTTACGAGTATCTCTTAGATAAAATATAATTAATCTTTTTTCTACCCGATCTGTTTGTATGTATGTATGTGTGTGTGTCTGCGTACATACACCCACGACAGCTGCGTGCCCTTTAGCTTTTGTGTTGTGGCACGCGCCACTGTCCTAGCGAGACCATTGTCACATCTCTAGTATAACTGCATCGTAGTTTGATAGGCTATTTTAATTCTTAACTTGAATGCTGTAGGGTTGATTTTTTATGCCATGCTAAAGTTGTTCGGAGGTGACTGGGGTGGATCTGAGAGCGGCGGTGGGCAGGCTGAAAGCCAAAAACACCGCCCCGGGACCCGACGGCTTGCATGGCAAAGCCTGGGTCCTGGCCCTGGAGGCTCTCGGGCCCCGACTACTAGGGCTCCTAAGCGCATGCTTGGAGAGAGGCCAGTTCCCACTTCGTTGGAAGACGGGGAAGCTGGTCCTCATTCAGAAGCCGGGGCGCCCTGCGGACTCTCCGTCCGCATTCCGGCCCATTGTGCTGCTCGACGAGGTGGGCAAGCTCTTTGAAAGAGTAATTGCAAACCGCCTCGTCGGGCACCTTGTGGGGACGGGGCCGGATCTTGCGGAGCACCAGTATGGTTTCCGCAAGGGGCGCTCGACGGTGGACGCCATCATGCGCGTGAGAGCCCTCACGACGGGGGCTGCAGTGTCCAGGGGTGGGGTTGTCGTGGCGGTGTCTCTCGACATCGCTAACGCGTTTAACACCATGCCCTGGGGCTGCATCAGGGAGGCACTCCAATACCACCGGATGCCGACCTATCTTCGTCGTGTGGTCGGGGCATATCTGACGGACAGGGCCGTCATATACCCCGGTCGCTCTGGAGAGTGGAACCGGCGAGAGATGTCGTGCGGTGTCCCGCAGGGATCGGTCTTGGGGCCGCTCCTGTGGGACATCGGCTACGACTGGGTGCTGCGCGCCGACCTCCCCAGCGGCGTCAGTGTAGTTTGTTACGCTGACGACACGCTCGTCCTGGCTCAGGGGGGGTCGCACCAGGCGGCGGCCGACAATGTGACACGCGGGGTTGCGATAGTCGCGGAGAGGATCCGGCTACTGGGTCTCGAGGTGGCCTTGCACAAATCCGAGGCCATGGTTTTTCATGGCCGCGGAAACACGCCACCGTCGGGATCCCAGTTGACGGTAGGAGGGGTTCGCATCGGCGTCGGGTCGACGATGAAGTACCTGGGAATCGTCCTCGACAGCCGGTGGAACTTCGTCGAACACTTCCGACGTTTGGCTCCCAAGCTCGAGCGGACGGGGGCTGCTTTCAAGCGGCTCCTGCCCAACCTCAAGGGGCCAAACGCCTCCTGCCGTAGGCTCTATGCCGGAGTCGTGCGGTCCATGGCCCTTTACGGGGCCCCAGTATGGGCGCGTTCTTTAGGGCGGCGCGCCGCCCACTATCTGAACGCGCCCCAAAGGGTGGTGGCCATACGGCTTGTCCGGGGCTACCGCACGATCTCCGGCGAGGCAGCAAGCCTCCTTGCCGGACTGCCACCGTGGGATCTGGAGGCGATAGTCCTCGCGCGCCTGTTTGAGTGGCGCGCGGAGGCACTACACCGGGGGGAAAACCCACTGCCGCGGCAAGTTGCCGCTCGGCGGGTAGACCTCCGGTGCGATCTCATGGTGGCATGGAGAGAGCGACTGTCGCAACCCCGTGCAGGGCACGCTACAATAGTGGCGGTAAGTCCCCTCTTTGAGGAGTGGCTGGAGAGGCGTCATGGCGTCCTCACCTACCGCCTGACGCAGGTCCTCACCGGACACGGAAGTTTCGGGAGGTTCCTGCACATCATCGGGCGGGAGGAAGCGCCCGGGTGTCACCATTGTGACGATCGCCCGGAGGACACGGTGGAGCACACAGTGGCGATCTGCCCGGCTTGGGCGGAGCACCGCCGTGCCCTCGTAGAGGCGATCGGCGGCGGCGATCTCTCGCGTCCGGCCCTGGTTCAGGCCATGGTCCGGAGCGAGAGGGAATGGGAAGCGGTCACCACCTTCTGCGAAGCAGTAATGTTAGCGAAGGAGGTGGCCGGGCGTTTGAGGGAAAGAACATCTGCCCAACCCAGCCGCCGCGGGAGACGCCCATGGCGCCGGGCGCCGCGAGACGACTTCCGGCCACCGTAGATGCGGGCCTGTGGGCGGTGAGCAATGGGTAGTTCACCGTCCGTCCGTCGATTGACGACAGGCCGTGTCGACGGCGCGTTCGTGTTTCACGCGCGCCTCAAAGAGAGTCAGCAAAGCAGAGGGGCTTGCCAGAGCCTCTGCCTGCCGGGGTTGCGGGTTGTTCGAAAGAGATACCGCGGCCTCGGAACGTAAAGGGCAATAGAAGAAACATGGGTGGGTTTTAGTCAGTACAAGTCTGACATGCCCCCCCGCTCCACCCAGAGCGGGGGAAGTCATTGGATGATTTCCCACCCGAAAAAAAAAAAAAAAAAAAAAAAATGCTAAAGTTGTTGGATTTCGAAACGGGATTTTGTATGGGAGGTAAAGGTTCATAGGTCTATTCTACTTAGCGTATGAAAATCTGGTAACAACAAAGTTCTTAACAGTGTTCGAAAATATCGTCATCTTCCCTTTTTTCCAATTATGTTGTACTGGAAGCCGACCGGCTTCCAGTCTAATCAGATGCAGCTGAATACCAGTATTTTACATGGAGCGACTGCCTATACGAATTCCACGAACCAGTAAATAATGGGTAACACGATACCCCTTGGTAAGACTCGTTGTCAGACTTTCGGGACACTGATTATCTGTAACGACTTTCAAAGATATACAAAAGACTGCCGGGACCAACAGCTTAACCGGCTTTCCGAGGCCTGGAGGAACCTTAGTATGTCAAGGTTGGTTACCCATCAACAGACTAAGCTAGGCAAGCGCGGCTTAACCTTAAAATTGACTTGAGCGGCTGCTACAGTAAAGATATGTTTAAAAAAAATAGATAAAACGCAGAAGTCGTATGCCCGAGATTTCCTTTCTCAATAGGATATGAGTTCTTGTTTCTTCTCATTTTCAAAAATCCTTGCTTGGTATTTCCTTTGTTTTTCTAGTAATATATCTTGGGTAAAAATTCATGCTTTCGGACGCTTTAAAGTGTGCATTGTCTATTGATTCACTTGATGGCCCAGAAGTTATACGCCTCGCCTCTCGTGCATGAGGTTGTTGGGTTAAAATCCGGGCAAGTAACATTGTGACTTTTTCAATTCAAATGTACTTTCTAAAGTTTATCTAAGACATCACAGACATTTGTGAAGGAAAACATCGTGAGGAAACCTAGATTTATAATTAACTAGCTTCCGCCCGCGACTTCGTCCGCGTGGTATAGTTACTTTGGGCTATCGCTACCTTAAACCCGTGTAATGATCGAAAAAAAATATCGTTCTCTCCCCTTTTCCTCCCTCTTTCTACCCCTTGACTCACTTTTTTTAGCCTATGTCCATTTGGACCATTTAGGCGTGAAGACGTAACAAACGAATAAACAAACTCACTTTTGCTTTTATAATATTAGTAAGGATATAAGTCTAAAATCGCCAACCCGTCTTAAGCAAGCGTGATAATCAATGCTCGTATCTTCTCATTATTAGAAGAGGTTTTTGCCCAGCATGGGACAGTTTTAGGCTTGTTTACTACTAACTGTACTAACTTTTGTTAAAGTACTATCTTTAAAGTATCTACAAAACTTATTCGCAACTGTAACTGCCCGTAACAGGTGGCGACCCCAACGAATGGATCTCATAACGAGACCAGAATTAATTGCTAACCTGTGGTTCCCTCATTTTAGGGGTACATACTTTAAAAGGAAAAAACGGAACCCTATAGGATCATTTTGTAGACCGTCTGTCTGTCTCTCAAAACCCTTTATCTCGGGAACCCGTGTTAAAATCTTATACTAAAATCTGTGGTCCTTTGCAGTTGTAAAAAAATAACTGATAACTCAGTACTACCCATTATAGTTATTCTTAATAAGGTCCGGAAATAATGTCTCTTAGTTTTTTGTTAAAACTTCTGTGCTAGCGGTCAGAAGGTCGTAGGCATTATTGTTGAAGATATGCTCCTGGATTCGATTTCCAGGTCGGGCAAAGTGTTATTGGTATTTTCAACCAGAAATTTCTAGTAGCCTCCACAAAGTCTGAATTTGTGTCCGATTGATGACAATAGGCTTGATCGATATACCTAACATGGGACTTACGCATGGCTAGTAAGATATGAGTGTACTATTAAGTACACCTCTGCCTTACTTTTCAGGGATTACAGGCGTGGTGTTATGCTGTAAGCTGCTACACAAATAGGGTAGTTTCCAGGGTCAAAGTAAGTACATTCTATTTAGTCCGTCTTTTAGATTATTCAAAAATAAGGCACACGCTGCATGTTGCTGCATTTTTTCGGAACGCGTGGCGTCACATGTAACTTTAATGGGCTATATCTTTTTAATTTTTGATCTTATTAAAATATAAAAATACGTGTCCTTTATTTTAGAATAATCTAAAAGAAGGACTAATATTTTTTTTTTGGAAACTTTCCCATTTGAGAATGACATTAAAAAGTTACCAGCCATGCGTTTTAAGAAACGCCTTGTTTTATCGAATCTTGTTAGTTAGGTACTGTTTGTTGCTCAGCCGTATTCTAAAGTCTTTATAGTTGAGAAATATTGTGGCAATGGCTAGTCCATTGAATAACCACATAAATTATTTAAAGAAATACATTTGAGCAAGTTGATGCCCAAATATAATCAAAAAAACCGGCCAAGAGCGTGTCGGGCCACGCTCAGTGTAGGGTTCCGTAGTTTCCCGTCCGTCACAATAAGTGTTCCCACTTATTAGTTTATTATTTGTTTGACGTTGAACACTAGGGAATTGTATTTTTTTATTATCCAAGTATGGGAATAGTGCGTTAACGTAAACGTGGTGCGAATGACTTAAACTATTATATAAACTATCATAGACCCGTAATATTCCATTGATGTAATGAATGCAAATCCAATGTCCCTTCTCCGCCATATATAATTTGTAAATGAGACTTGTTTTGAGGCACAAGCTCTATTAGTTCCGGGTAAAGAAAAAGAGACACTTCTCTAGGCCGAAACAATGTTTGTTGGGAGGGCTAACAAAAAGGCGCGCACAGCGTCGTCCTCAACATGATTGATAATCACTGTTTAAAATATACGATTATAAGAGTACATTTTAATACCGGACCAATCAAAATCAAACCTCGACAACAGGCACTCATGAATAAAGTCACGTAAGTTCGTAAGTGTAACTTATATTACCACGGTAGGTCATGAAAGCACGGAAAATCTTAACATCGACTTTTAAAAAAATTACGTCATTACACAACGCCATCTATCGAACCATTTATGAACTGGTTTTTACCTTAACATTTTGATGGTGTTCAAAAAATGAATTTTAGTTTTGTTCTAAATTGCCTTAGCATGTTCTTAATAGAAGTTTAATGTAGTTATAAGATACCGCCAACGCCAAGGAGAGACCAACCGAACAATTCGGTAATACCCGATCCAATGTAATAAGTACTTACAGCGCCATCTCTCGGGGAATTGGGTTACTAATTAATACAAACACGTGATTTTGTATTGCGAGAAACGATTTCAATAATTCTTTTTTTGTTTGAAAAAAGATACGTTCAGGATAATAAAATATGTAAACGAAGTTAAAAAAAATGCTTGCATAAACGATTATACTACAAACTTAGTCCAGAAATTATTTTGTACAAAATTTTTTTTTGTGCAAAAACTGTTATGTCAATCAAGTTCAAAATAATTTTCATAGAAAGTCCTTATAAAGTTCTACTTTTCAGATTTTTTTCATATTTTCTAAACTTATGGTTCAAAAGTTAGAGGGGGGGGGACACATTTTTTTTTACTTTTGGAGCGATTATTTCCGAAATTATTGATATTATCAAAAAACGATTTTAGTAAACCCCTATTCATTTTTAAATACCTTTCCAACAATATATCACACGTTAGGGTTGAAATTAAAAAAAAAATCACTTCCCACTTTACATATAGGGTGGCTACCCTAATAAAACATTTTTTTCCAATTTTTATTTTACCACTTTGTCGGCGTGATTGATATACATATTGGTACCAAATTTCAGCTTTCTAGTGCAAACGGTCACAGAGATTAAGCGAGGACGGACGGACGGACGGACGGACGGACGGACAGACAGACATGGCGAAACTATAAGGGTTCCTAGTTGACTACGGAACCCTAAAAAGACCAACCATTGAAGAAAAGAAGCCAGGTAACGTCAAGATGTTGCAAGCGCCTGTTGTTATACTAAAGCAACGTTTAGCATCGCCGGTGAGTTTACCTGAGTTTGAAAACAACTTATAGGCGTTTGCGTTCGTAGAAACTGTTTAAATAGGCAAAATTTAAGAATTTAAAGATTTGTTAATACAATATTTTTTACATTCTGAATATGTAAGTCGTGTTTTGAATTTCTCACATCCTTTTTAAGCTAGCTCCGTTGACAAAAATGTTTAAAACCGCAATTAAAACGTAACTCGAACAACGACACATTAAACTGTCTTTGGATTACTGAAGTAAGACGAGTGTGGCTCCTAATACTCCAAAAGTGCATCCTGTAACTCAAGATGTCTCGTTTTTTCGCGGCAATCCGCTCAGTAAGGCGCACGGCAAGGCTCCAACATCTTGCGAACATGTGGGATACGTAAGTGTGACTATGGTGCATACTATCCTGGTTATATTTAGCCAGACCATATGGTAATTGCTGGCAGGGGAAGGTGTATCGAATTGGAGATGCCACAGCATTCGAACGAGGTGGATTGATCTGTCAAAACATTCGAACCCTTTTTAAAAGCAACTTTTTTGAGCATCATTTGTGCTCTTGTTGGTTACTGTTTTATTTTTAAACTGTTTTTTTTTTAAGTTGATTCTTACTTTCGAAATATAATTCAGTTATAAAATGACTACCTATAGTTTAGTACTTTTTTTTAAACGTTGCCCCACACTAGGATTTCTCATGCATCATAGGTGCGTTTACAAACATTTAAACTCACATAGACAAACAGCCAGACCCGAAACAACTATCCCCAGGTCATACAAATATTTGATCCGTGCGGGAATCGAACCAGTGACACGCAACGCAGCAGTCGATAGCTCAGTCACTGAGCCAACCGTGTCGTTTTACCACAAGATAAAGAATATACATAGTTAGTAAATTAACTTTGAGCCTCATGATACAAGCGCTGCTTAGTTTGTGGTTCACCAACAATGTTGATTCTGTTTTGTTTCTTTTGATGAATAAACTTATTACTCACTATTACTGAAATAAAGTCGTATTATTTTAACCGAGTTTTTAGTAACACAACATTTAACAATAATCTCAACAAATTATTCAGCTAGTTCAATTATCGTCTGCTTACCCTTTTCCCAAACTTATTTGGGTCAGCTACCAGTCTTACCGGACTGAAGCTGAACACCAGTATTTGGCATGAACCGACTGCCTATCTGACCTCGACAAGCCAGTTTATCTAGTTCAATATAACCCCTAAATCCAAGCTATTAAGTGTAGTTTTTGTGTATTTTTGAAAATTCCTCATATTTTCCTGCCCTTGTCCCATTCTATTTGGGGTCGGCGCAACACGTTTTCTTCTTCCATTCTCCCCTATCAGACGTCACGGCATCATTTACTTCTTCCTCCTTCATATCATTCCTTACACAATCCATCCATCTTTTCTTTGTCCTTCCTCTCGCTTTAAATTACATAACTTAAATTGATACACTCAGTAGATCGACTAAATAGCTAGCAGTTTCAACAAAACGTTATTTTTTTAACAGAAAACAAATCTTATAAACTCAGTCTGGACCAAAGAAACGCACAAAAGCTAACCTGCACATTCATCTCATACAGCTGTGTAATGAATAGTTCCCGCCGACCGACTTACCTTCAATACTATAACCTATCTCAATATAGGACACCTTGAATTAGCTAGGCTATTGAGGGCTTCCCCGATCCAGACGTACACCAATAAATAGAAACTAAGAACTGGAATAATGGAGAACCTTCAACTTGAAAATTAAATAAGCTAAGGTCAGCGAAACAAAAGACGTCTGGAACCCTCAGACTGCATCTAGACGACTAGACTAGCTATTCAATAGAAGTTTTTGCAAGGGGGAGTTGTAAGCATATCCGCTTCAAAATATTGGGTATGAATCTAAGAGAAAACAAAGGGACAAAAGTGTCTTTGATAGCCATTGCATTGGAACCAGTTAAATCGAAAGTAAACGTTCATGATACATTTTTTTTGTATTATTATAGGGAGTACATTATTGACATTGAATAAAAGAAATTTCACGACTGTTTGGCAACAAAAAAACCTATTATTATCTCAAATCGAGCTCAAATATATTATAAAGAACATCAGATACAAACATCAACTAGTTTTCGTCTTCAAGGCTGGCAATATTAAAACAGCTGTCTGGATGCCATTTGTTGCATTTAAATATCGAAATCTGGAGTACCTACATTTAAAAAGTATTCGCACAGTACGAGGTGCATTCATTGGACCGTGGTCCAGACATAATACTCCTTTCAACCTCTTTGTTTAACACCAAGCGAGACGTTTGGACCTGCCCCTTCCTCTGAGACCTTAGAACTGCATTCGTTTTCAATGAACTCTTTGCCAACTTCTTATAACAAAACAACATTACATTTGCACTCACAAAATTCTCCCCTTATTCTATTCCCTACCTCATTCTATACAATTGCTGATTATGCTGTTTTAAGTAGCGGCTTGGATAACTTTGCAGAGATTCAAGATCAAGTTTTTTCTTTAAATTGTTCGGTTCAACTTGGTCTCCTGATTTCAATGGTAAAACCGTTACATGCTGTGAATTAAGTTTTGTATCAAAAACAGTTGCTAAGGACTATTTACTGTGATTAAAATGAATAGTGTTTAAAACAAATTCAGTTTGCCGAATCTCACTATGTGCAAAACCCTTTATTTCTTATAAAATATTTTTCTAATAATATCCAAAATCTTTATATCGAAATCCGTACCGTATACCATAACAAGCGGATATCTTACATTAGAACTGTATCAAAATTGATAAGCTACAGTCAAATCAATTCCAATTTTAATGAAATTTAATTCAGTATTATTATTCGACCAACTTAACCGACCAAAAAATATCAGGAACCAGGCAGATGTTTGGGCCCGCGCCGTTTTACGCACACAAGCTAACACTCTGTCCTTTTCTTTATAACTAAAACCTTTAAAGGTAGAAAGAGAGGAAAGATATGAATAGGGGTTGTGGAGGGTTAAGCCACGTGATCTCCTCCCCGGTGCGCACGCACACATACGGAACAGGGAACCCTCGATCATTTTATTGATCTAGAGAAAAAATCTCTGCGATTAATTTTGTTACTAGCCAGTACTGTATTAAAGTGATTTGTAGATGTTGTTTTAATTATTATTATTGATGGATGATTAATGAATGTTAAAATGATTAATATTCTGAGTAAACGTGTGATTAAGAAGGCAATATTTACATATTGAACTCGATTTTGGAAAGTAAAACAAACAATATTGATTGATTTCAACTTAACCAGTTAATTTCGTCGCAGTATTGCTTTGTGGTACTACAATGACTGAATTTCAGCGATTTTGGTTTATATCCTGAATTGTAGAAAACCATAGTATGTTTGACAATATACTCACCTATTTATGTTGCATGAGTCAGAATATGATAACTTTCCTAATTGGAATGAGAGAAGACACATAAACATCAAATAGGAACTGAGCAATTAACAAAAACGGATATAAGTTTACTTGATGGCATTATAGTTGCAATAGATCCAAAACCGGAACAGCTTTTATACCAAAGTGTAATGACAACATTAAAACCAACTTTACAGTTAAGTGCCCATAAAAAACCGCTTCCGTAAACATTTGAACGCGCCGACACAAGCCCATAAAGTCTACATCAGGTCTTCGGCAAGGGGTTGCGGGTTGTTCGAAAGAGATACCGCGGCCTCGGAACGTAAAGGGCAATA
This sequence comes from Ochropleura leucogaster, assembly GCA_958449745.1. Classification (NCBI taxonomy): domain Eukaryota; kingdom Metazoa; phylum Arthropoda; class Insecta; order Lepidoptera; family Noctuidae; genus Ochropleura; species Ochropleura leucogaster. The sequence continues at coordinate 12,933,764 of OY288206.1, read as the reverse complement.
GAAGAAACATGGGTGGGTTTTAGTCAGTACAAGTCTGACATGCCCCCCCGCTCCACCCAGAGCGGGGGAAGTCATTGGATGATTTCCCACCCGAAAAAAAAAAAAAAAAAAAAAAAGGTCTTCGGCAAAATAATATCTTCATATCATTGGCTTCCGACAATTTACAGTGTGCAAGAAAAACAAACTACTGGACTAACGTATCGAGTTACACTACTTAAACTGTCGTCATCTACTACCACCCACATGGTCTCCCTTTTTTACAAATCTTTTTACCAAACTAAATAGGTTTCCTGTTAGAAAAACAAACAGAGACATTTATTGAGTCGGACATTTTTGTTTAAATGTCTAGTTGCGAAAGAATGATGGATTTCGAATGACTGTCGACCCTTGACGGAATGATGCTTCCGTTCACAAAATTATATTTTGATGGTTGATATTGTGAAGGATTGAGGCAACTGATTTGCCATTTCATTGATGACAATAATTTAGTTATTAGATAATCGTGCTTTTCCAAAATCATGTCCATTTGCTCTATGGTGGTCAGCGGTAGTTATAGCAAATCATATCATTTACCAAAATGATAGAACGGAGATATCAAAGGTTTATCTGTTCATCGGTTTGCGGTAAATATATCAAGTTTACGAAATTTTAGGAGCGAAAAGATTGGGCTGACGGAGCGTAGGCAGCGATCCTAATCGATGTCTATATGTATGATTTCGTTTCACGATTCACTGATGACGTTGCTATTACACCCTTTATTTTTTCAATGGAAGTTATTATTTGGAATGCGTTTTTTGAGGAACTAAGACCTGACATTATTTTGTCTCTTCATCAGATATAAACCACAGAATATCTGGAAGAAAAAACTATGAGGCTACCGTCGACACGGTTTGATTTACGACGAATAAAAATTTGGGATCTTTTTAGCGTCGCAATTAAAATATTTAACGAACCTGTCGCAGTGGGTGGTGGGCGACAGTTCTCACGAGCCTATTAAATATAATTTTATTTGTTTTTCTAACGATTTATGAGTAGACGCCATCTTCTTGTTTATAGATGTGGACACTTCGTCGGGACTTTAACGTGTTTTATTATGAGGAAGCTCGAGGACTTGTCGCCAATATTTTTTCTGACAGGTTCAAGGTCAGGTTCAAGGTTGTTGTTTCCGATATTGTGTTCATATTATTAACGGTTTTTGTTTAGTTTCGGAGATGTTTATAGGATTTAATAGGTTGTCAAAGACTCCGATCTCAAGATAGGGAGATGAATCAAACCTGCCGACGTTTATATAATATCATGCCCACAAATTGCTAACGTTTCAACAATACAACCCTTTTAATAGTTTCGTTATTCATATGTCAACATTCATAGCCACGATACATATCAACGGAGCGCATAAGCATCCCAGCTAAAATAAAATTCTGTTATAAACGATTTATGAAATGCGTTGTCAGCATGACGCGAACTGAGGTTAGTGAAATCAAGTTTTTTCTCCAACAAAGGGTAGATATAATAGTTTTGTCCCCTGGACAATGTTGTGATGAGACGTCTTAGTGGATTCACAGCGTGAGACTGACGGCGTGTTCACTGCTTGGTAGCCACCACCCGCTTTGTAATGTTGCTCAGAATTAACATATTATAATATTTTTAACCCTATTCATCGACTGTTCGTCGACAGTTGAAGATAGCAATAAGATCGTATTAGTTTATGTTTATAGTTCTAGTAGCGGTGCATGTCAAAGCCGTTACAATAAATTCAAGCATGCACTAGTGGCTGCGAAACATAAGTGGCGAGGCTGTCTTTAAATCACTTACCTTCGAACGCACGCCGTGTATTATGTTATCTATTGCAATAATTTCCGAGGCGTTAAAATGAGCCCGGGAAGGGCGTTGGCGCGCAACGAGAACAATTTAATTGAATAAAATTAGCCAATAAAGTGCGGTCGTCGAAGGCTGCTACAATGGCATACCGCCTCCGCAGCAGGGTACTCGTAAACAAGCCTTATTTACTGGAGACTCCTTTGGGAATCCGCATTAAATGCCCTCAATATACTGTTGGGAACGTTTGCGTACATTCATACCTTAGGCGGTAATAGTTTTTCGATCCCATTGTGGGAAGAAGGTGATATATTTGGGAGACGTAATGTCCTGCAGATTTTACAGTGCCGTGTTTGTTCAGAATCTGTTTCTTGAGCTTACTAGTCTAATCAATGCAAATACTTTGTAAAGAACGATTGTCTCGGTTATTTGTAGAATCCGTTTAGGTTTTTGTTGCACTCCTGTCTTTTTACACAAAATCCGAATACGCGACTCCTCCCTTTGTGAGTGCGGCTTGGCAGAGGGTACATTGGATCACATATTTTTTGAATGTTTAAACAACGTCCCATCTCTTGATTTATATAGTCGTCTCCCTAAATTCAAGATCCCTCTTCCTATAAATTTCCCTTCCCTTCTAACACATTCCTCTCCAGATTTATTTGTGGCGCTGATGTCTTTCATCCGTCACAATAATATTAAATTATGAGTCCTGTCTTAAATGTGGATACTTTATATGATTTTAATGTTTTAACTTTTTTATATTTATTTACCCATATTTTTCTGTTTGTTTCAGTCCCAAACTAACCTAACTACAATGAGCCCATAAATCACTTGTTTTTTCTTTTTTTTTTTTTTTTTTTCTCAGTAATCCGTCTAGCTATTTATTTTTTTAGACTTCCCACACTTGCTACTCCAAATTCACTGTTGACATTGGCAGAATAGTCGACATCGGCTCTAATTGCCATTAAATAAAAATAGAATAGAACATAAAAATATCAAATGAAAAAAAATGAGCGGGTGTTGTTAAAATCAATCCCGTTGCTTAAAATCAATTATGAAGAGCAAGGCTTGGACGTAAAAGTCCGTAGCCCGCGGGAGACCCGCTTGCAAAACCAGCAGTGAGGTCTCAATCAAGAGACCAATTACTGTTTTGCTCACTGAACTGTTCGTGTCATATAGCCAGAAAAGGATCGACACGATAAAATGTGCAACAGTGGTCGAATGTTGTCATATTTCATTAAACCTTTATAATAATACTAGCTGTTGCCTGCAACTTGGTTCGAGTCGTCATTTTATGTGTTGCTATGTGTGCCTACACTATAATCTATTTATATGCCGAATTTCATTCTAATGCGTTCAGCCGTCTGGCGTGATGATTACAATTCAAATACAATATGGACCAAGTTGACTGGGTATACTTAAGAGGCTTTGTTGTGTTCTACTAAATTAAATTCCTCAATTTCTACTGGGCATTCCTGATCCTAGTTTCTGTATATCAAGAAGTTTGTTGTGCTTTAATTAAAAAAAAAAACTTAGTACAATCAGAAATAAGGTACCATAATTTCTCAAGCATCAAGCCGATAACCTGTTTGCAAACTAATACGGGCAAATATCATTCAACTGACGAGTCGAAGTATTCGGAATTATTTTTTTTATTTTAAGAAAACCCCAATGCTCATCATTTTAATGAGTTTTGTGAAGAAGTACGCACGAGTCATCGGCAGTTGGAGCTCGGGCGGCTGCGCGCTGAATGCTAAGCAACGCGTGCCGCGGCGCAGGCGCAGCCTCTCCGGCTCCCCGCGCCGCCCCGCACCGCTGCTCCGCTCAGCTGCATCAAACTTGATAGACATCTCAGCACCATTTAATAAGCGAATTCCTCACACCACTTTACTGGTACTCGGAAACATTGATGTAGTTATCGAAAAACGCGAAATTTGCAATTTTTTCTCTTCTGATTTATTGTCACCTCTCATGTTATTTTCTCATACGTTATTCCCAGTGAGTGCATAACAACGTATACCCCTAATTAGCAACTAAAAACATGGGTCATAATTATAAATTATAAAGAATTTTGCTATTTGCAACTGTTCGTGTGACAAATGCTGGCCGGCCGCAGCTTTGTCGGCAGCAGTAATGAGACACTGCGCAAGCGGGAGACAAATTTATCTCATAAATATCTTTGGGATGCGTCGATCTGCATCGTTAATTTACTACACTGCATATCGATATCGTAATTCATTCACATCTTTATTATGTCATTTATTCAAAAGTGTCTCGATATATTACTGAAACTTCATTTCGATCGGTTAAATAAAATCCACTTAATTGACATGGAAGGAAAAAAATGGCACTTTGTGCCGCCCTTATCTTCAATTTCTTAATTTGAGTTTCTCGAGTTGAGTTTAGGAGCATGCATTTTTCAAAACATCATATCTGACAGCGTAAATGACGAATTCTGACTGTAACTACCACTTGTATTTACACATTGCGATGAAATCCTTATAGCTCGGGGCTCTTAACGAGTGTTCCTGAAACCTCAATTTGCTTGAACGCTGACATATAGCGGGGACAGAGGGATGCCACACACGCCGCGACGCCCAACCACCAATCCTTTATGCAAATACCAACAATATCTGACCACTTTACTTTTTAATACAGTAATCATGTTATGAAATGGGTGGCTTGAGATAACGTCGGAGACCAGGCTTTTCGCCGTTAAGACTGTTATTAAGACAACACTCACAGGTTTCTTCAATTAAAAGTTTTGAGACATTTTAATATTTACCTTTCAACTAATCTTTGGTTTGAAAACAAATTCAGAACTTGTGAATAAGTTCGCGACCGCTCATTATTTACTAAACAAACAGAGATAAGGGTCGAACAAGCTCGGAACACTTTTTAAGATTTGGCAAACGAAAAAACGTCGGCATTTTTTTGTTGTTCACCTGTTTTTATGTCGATATTGCACAAGTTTTCTACCACCCGTGTTCTAATAAACACTTATCGGAACTTGATCTTAGGAAGCAAAGAATTATGGCATATTTAAACAATTTATTGCTGCCGCAGAACAAGGGATCTGCTGATAAGTCTCTGGTTTTGCGATAACGTTCTTTATGCTCTCAAGATTTGCCGAAATAAAAGAATTATGGAAATGACAAAATCGGAACATGTTTTAATGGTCAGAATTAGATCAGGTGAACCAGCTGGTTGATAGGAATCAAGTGTATATTAATGATTTATTGAAGTAAACAAAAAATCCAATTAAAATGGACACATTAAAACTATTACACATCATTTTACCTACCCATGTCAGGTGTTTCTTGCAAAATATTGCCTAACTAATCGGTATTATTTTTCCATGAAACGATATGTATAGAAGTGATATTAATTAAGTCATTGATGCAACGAACGCTGTTTTAAATATTTAACGAGTTATAATGAGTGATATTTCACTACTAATTGCAGATATAATATCATAAATTGCATACAAATTGTTCATTGACATGATTGTCTAGGTTCTAATCATCAACACAAACTGTTTTGTTCTTTTAGTTTTGCAGTGATAATTTTTGTCACGGCTATGAATGGAATTTCATTTAATGTTCTCGAGAAACGTAATACCGACAGCCAAACAATTTTATCCACATTTGTTAATTTTAGATTAAAAAAATCTGCCATAACAAGGAAAAACCATTCTAAACCAACGTCATAATAGATAAGTACGTGACGCATTGTACTGTTTGGAAATTAATATGAGTCATGCTCGTGCTAAGATTAGACTCACAATAGAGGAGGATAATTTCGACCGCGTCTGACACAAGCAGAGTGGCGCAGTGGAAGCGTGCTGGGCCCATAACCCAGAGGTCCGTGGATCGAAACCACGCTCTGCTAATATACTCTTTTTGTAGATCTGTCCAGCTTATCTTTACCGTATTTATAGAATATTATTGGAAGAAAATATAACTAGTGTTCGCGTAATTTCGGGTTTCGTTTCAAATGTTTTACAAATGTAATAATTATTTTTTTAATAGTTTGCAAGTTTATCTTTTTTATTTTGTCTTCGTGATTGATTTGATTGAAAGTGTCAATAGTTATAAGAACTTTAAAAGATAGTACTCGCTGTTTTTGTTCTTTAAGTAAGTACTTCAGTATCTTCAAATAAACCAATTAAATTAATTTTATCATATTTTAAATTCATATTGCTTTCTTTTTTGAACACTAATCTCCGCTACATCTATAGTACCTAACATTGGAATATCTTTAAACAAAATATCGATTACAGATGCATAGATAGGAACACGATCTTTTCTGCCGACCGTGAAATCAAGAGCACTCTTTGACGTCTTAATCCAATCAAGCAAATTAGTTATTAGATTACAATGTGGTCGTTGAAAAGTAAATTATGTGTTTATTGATAGCCCAGCGCGTGGTCAAACGATTAATATTCGGTAAATTAAGGTAGGTCGGGGATAAATAATAACGATTAATATTTGGCGGTTATTAACTAACTTTTGTTTTTCTTTCCAGAAAAAATGAAATTACCGTAAAATAAAATAAAGAAGAAGGCCAATAATTTGTGGATTTTTATATTATTTTTGATAATATTTTACTTGCCTAATGTTTCTATGTCTGGCTGTTTCGAAAAATCCTGCCCGATTACTTGATAATGTTATTTAGTGAAGATTCCCCTGGGTTTAGTTCGTAGTAGTAGTGTTTGTGTGCCACGTGTACTTCAAAGACATGCCAGCAAAGCAGAGAGGCATGCCAGGGCCACTGCCTGCGTGTGCATCGGGTTGTTTGAAAAAGATACCGAGGTCCCGGAATCAAAGGGCAAAGGAAGGTACATCGATGGGTGTTAGCCAGTAAAAGTATGATAACCCCGCTCCGCCCAGAGCGGGAGAAGTTTATTGATGATTTCCCACCCGAAAAAAGGTCCAGTCTACCCATCAACATTTCTCTATAATGGTGGTTAGAAACCTTGGCACGTACTGTATGTAATGCAAATACTAGTATAACAATATAACGCGATGTAAACGTAGAGTAAATACGTCAATTTTAAAACCAAAATCCTTATCCTTACTAATATTATGAAAGCGAAAGTGAGTTTGTTTGAATGTTTGTTACGTCTTCACGCCTAAATGCCTAAACAGACTTTGATGAAGTTAGGTACAAAGATAGTTGAGAACTTGGAGACGGTCATAGGTGTTTAAAATGAGAAATGAGGGAGAAAGAGGGCAGAAAAGGGAAAACTTACCTTTGCTTTTACTATAATTTAAGCGCAAGAGCAAAAATTAAAGGTAGTAAGTACCTGCAAATCAGGAAAGGGGAACTGTGTTACCCCGAATTTAAGGCAAGCGAAGCCGCGGGCAAAAGCTAGTGCTTTTATAATTTTAAGAATGTATTCATCTCCATGGTCGATACCGAATGTGCTTGTTGCAAATAATTTAACTAAGTTTGTAAAGGATTTTCTTAATCAACTTGGTGTATTCTTTTTTATACGAGGTATATACTTAACGTTTACGCCACGCATTCGTGCGAGAGCATCAGTTATGAAAAAAGATACTTTCAATACATCCAGTTGGAGAATCAAAGAGTATTTCTTCGAAGTCCAATTAGACTGACCAAAAAACAGCTAAGTATACAGATAGCAGCAGCATCATGTCTCGTATTAGGAAAGTGTCAAAACTATCTTTCAACGATAGACTTTAAAATGACACCATTAACAACAAAAAGTGACCAGCATTTCGGAGATGGTCACTATAAAGCTATTATTAATACATATCTTTTTTTTAAACCTCGTTATCTGACGCAGGAATCCTTTCAATCCATCCGTTCTATTGTTTTTGGACCACTTTTTTATGTTGATATCAATATTTTTTACGATGGGAGTAACGATAAAACAGTGATTTGTTTCAAACAGATATCGACCGTTCGAGATGCCTTGAGGCACTTATGATGCGTTTATCATTCGGCGGCTACGTTTCTTTTGTATGTAAATATTTTATTGTTACGTAAAAAAATCTTTTTATTTAAAAATGTATCGTGTTCAAATAAAGCTGTGATAGCCTAGTGGTGTGACCGTCGGACTAACAAGTCATTTTGATTCTATGGTATAATTATAATTCACCGAAGCGAAGGAAAACATTATCAGGCAAACGATGAGAGGTGACGACACGGTTGGCGCAGTGGCTGAGCGATGGACTGCTGCGCTGCGTGTCGTAGGTTCTATTCCCGCACGGAACAACTATTTGTACGGCTTACAGATAATTGTTCCAGGTCTGGCTGTTAGTGCATGTGAGTTTAAATGTTTGTAAACGCACCCACGATACAGGAGTAATTCCCAGTGAAGGGGCAACGTTTAAAAAAAGAAAGTGACAATGCGTATGGAATATTTCCTCGACGGCATTCAAGCCAAGTCAAGGGCGGCATACCCTGCTGGATGCGGTTCCGGAACATAAAGGGAGTTGAAGGAACATGGGTGGGTTTTAGTCAGTACAAGTCTGACATTCCCTCCCACTCCGCCCGAAGATATTTGATGATTTCCCATCCGCAAAAAAGGGGCGGCAATCTCTGACACCCGTTTAGGCGCTAACCACACAAGTTATTTAAATAGCCTTAAAAATACAAATAAAGTTGAGATTATTCCTAAATGTGGGAACTAAATTATATTAAAAGTAATAGAAAGTGTATTGATCAAGCTTATTCGAATCCGATCCGACGTTAAATACATTTTAATGAAGACTTTATCGTTTTCGTAACATATTTCTCTCGCTCGTATCTTGTGTACAGGGGTACCGACACAGAAGTTTCAACAATCGGATTTGTGCTAAGTAGATCATAAAATATCGAGTATTTTATGTCGGTGGTTTCAAAGATTTGCGAATTGTGAGAGTTTTTTCCCGAAAAGATTCTACTGCGAATGATTTTTATTTGTGTAATGAATTCAATGATATTTCGACATTCTTAGAAGATGTTTGTTGCTATTGGAATAGAATACCATACAAACCATCAAACCTGTTACCCCTCTAAGGTAAAGCAGAGATGTATGTAATAGTACACCTACGTTTCTCCAGTTATGTTTAAGGCCCATGTAATTAGGGGCGAGCCTATTGCCATCAAACGGGTAAAAATATAGACACAGACATTAAAACGATGCCCTACACTAGGAATTTCTCCTGTATCGTGGATACGTTTACAAACATTTAACCTCATGTACACAAACAGCCAGACCCGAGACGACTACATGTAAGTCATACAAATACTTGTTTCGTTCGGGAATCGAACCCGCGATACGCAGCGCAGCAGTCGATCGCTCAGCCACCGCGCCAACCGTGCCGTCGAAAGTATATCTGTTGTTGATTTCAATATAAGTGGTACCTAAAGAGTTGATCTACCTGACGTGTTTCTTAAATTTTTCAATCATCAGGAAAACGAAACTTAATTCTGTTCTAAGAAGCTATTTCAAACATCACATTATAATTCATTTTAATTGAGTTGTTAATCGATGCATACCGTGTTAGTTCTCGATTTGAATATTCGATTGTATATCGATTATCGCTTTAGACACATCGGATGATTGATATTGCTCTCGGTATAATTTCGTAGAGGATTCCTTCATATAGTTTGAATTAATAGAGTTGTTTGTTTTAGTGGCGCTAGTGGGCATCGTCGCCGCGGGCGCAGCGTATCGCCTCGCCTTAATGAAGTGTCGAATTTTGTGTTCAGTATTGGAGTTAAGGCGACTATACAATGGGTGCAGAGTTTATACCACAGCATTTAATGTTGTTAAAATATTTCGGGCTAGAAACCCATATTTATTTTTTACTTGATCATTGTTTTTATCTGGCCGAGACTTAGTAATTTCAGTTCACGAAACAGTTTTTAATTTGGTATAATTTCTCAAGTAGGTTCTCTTATTATTTTCGCAAAACAAGTAGATATCATAACTGTTACCGGCCACGGTAGTACACATACGTACATTATTTTAGACTTTATCCAGCCCAAGCATGTGCAATTTGGGGAATGGCATAGAAGGTCAGCAAAGTATGTGGTGCTACAGCGACTACGTAGCGTTGCTATAGCGACTACGTAGCGTTGCTATAGCGACTACGTAGCGTTGCTATAGCGACTACGTAGCGTTACTATAGCGACCACGTAGCGTTGCTACAGCGACTACGTAGCGTTGCTATAGTGACTACGTAGCGTTGGTATAGCGACCACGTAGCGTTACTACAGCGACTACGTAGCGTTGCTATAGCGACTAAGTAGCGTTACTGCCGCGATTGCTTACATTTGCTACGATGTTGCTACGTTGCGCTTGTTTTCAACGAAACCTTGATACTGTCTTTTAAATTTTATTTTTACTAGTGTACCGCCAATGTGTACGCACTTTAACCCACTCGCTTCTGAATTAACTTTCGGATCGACCATCGATAAATAAATATTTATATTGTGTTAATGATAAAGAGTGTTTCGTCTTAGATTTAATAGATAACAAGTTACAGACGTCGCCCGAAGCTGTATACATTATATATCTTAATGTACCATGTTTAATTGTAACTAGTTGTTTTAATACGGATTTTGTTTTGTTACTACCTGTTGTGCTCTGTACTGTTTTGTTTGGTGTGTTATTTTAATTGTTATTGGATAGTGTTTGATTCATTTAGAGTAGGTTTGAGGAATTTTTATGGTCAACACGTTGGAATTTAACACTGTAATTGGATTCTTACTACTATGTAAATATGTCTTTTAATAGATTACAATGTAGTTTACGGTTCCAAGATTGTAAGTTCAAAATTGCACACTTATCACTTTACTTTGATAATCAGCTGGTAAGTAGTCACATTCGATTATTCGTAAAGTTCAACATTTTAATTAAGATAAAAAAATATCTCTCTTGAAACTTGTCTCAAATGCGATTGGCGACATTGAATCATTTTAAACTGGCCGTAATTGTACTGTAGCTCGAGATAGCCCGGCAATTTTAGATAGCCGTGCAATTTTATGAAAAATGCTACAGTAAGTTTATACGCTCGTACACGTCACGGTCCTTATGAGTTAATTAACGACAATCATGCAAATGACACGCCACACTCAATACTCAGCACATGCGACCAACTCCAGTAATAAGTGAAAATCGACTGATCGAAAAAACATACGACGAGCTTTAACATTAAGTATAATTTTGTAGTTAACATGTGCAACTACGTGAAGACATTTGAAACATCGTAAACGAGTAACAAGCTTCTAGAAAAAAAAGGAGAAATAGCATAGCTTGTAGTACTCTTATGGTCGGTCATATGTAATGTTACTATATCACATTTAGACGAAGAAATTTCTATGCAAAAAGAAGCGAGTGAAAGAAATCGGACGGTCACGATCATACGCCTCCCCAAGCTCGGTATATTAAAATTTCCATAACATGTACTCTAACCGTACATTAATCTAAAAGCTCGCCTCACTCAAAGCTATCTCGCATGCATCACTACTATCTGCTAAAACTTCTAGTTGCTGTGAAAAAAAACTTTAATAATTCCAATTAACCCTAATAATAGGCTCCGGGCAGTGGAGAGGCAGCGCGATTAAAAAGACAAATCCCTCAACCACTGACTACAATAGCAGGTTGCGAGCATTCCGTCGAGTGGAAGCCTGCCCTTTATTAATAGACCAACGACCGGTAGCCGCCACGGTTGCCATACTGAGCGAAAGATATGATTAACACAAAGGCGATACATAATAAGCGATATTGGGACCAGTTCGGGGAGCTATGGACATAATATGTAACCGCAGCAGGTTTTCGATCATATCCATTACAGGCTAATGCTCGAGCGCGATGGCGGCGACAAACGCACGCGTTTACGTTTACTTTTCTTTGAAGCGGGCTCAGCAGCAGGCCAGGCGTTATCGTTCCAGATTGTTCCATCTAATTCTCAGGATGAATGCACTTATGAGGTATGCTACTTTGTCATTGTGTATGCAAGTGTATGCTCGGGCTTTTAATTAACGTAACTATGCACTTCTATGGCTGGCTCAGGTCCTGAGAACCTTACTTCTAAGCCTTTTATATTTAAATTTTTAGTCCAATTAAGCTAACTAGCTTACATGTTTCTATAATTTTTATCAATAGGCACTCACTTTATCTTTTAAATAACATCTAGAATATTAATTGATTTTGATTAAAATCCTACTGTTTTCTAGATTGACCCAACAGCTTTGTCTACGTTTGGTTATCTATTTCACAAGGTTCAAAGAAAAAGGTTTTACTTTATTTTATTGGGAAGCGTTAACGGGAATGTCGTTTAGCTAATAAAAATGAAATTAATTAATGCGTTTTGAATTCATTTAAAGTAATAATTAACTGATGAGCATACAATTATTGACTCTAATGAAGGTATCTGTGACATAAATCAATTATTGACTCTAATATAATATTTGTGACTTAAATAACAAAATATTTCAATCGCACGCAATCATTAGTTGCACGGCATTGTAAAATGAAGGCCTATATTTTGTTACTCCTCTTAATTTTAACAAGTGTTGTGTTGGCCACTTTGCCTCCTGATACTGAACGTGGTAATGATGGAATTGGCAAAGAAGATCAAGAAAGAGAACCTAAAGAACTGCTAACACCCATGACACAAAGCATCCTAGTCGCAGACGGATGTGCACCAGGAACGGTGAGGTTTGGAGATATTTGTGAATTCGAAGATTAAATGCAAGTAAATCGAAAAATAAAACAAGCAAAAGATTCAAGAAAGAAGCAGTACTACGCAGTGTTTCTGTGTCTGTTAAATGTGGTTTATGAATGCTGTGAGTTAATTAAAACAAGAAATAAAATAATAAAAAATTAAAATCGTCTTTTAGTTACAAGTTCATGTTGATGACAAGCTCGTCTTCTTTTTTGTCTGAAAATACCGTGGTCTTAATCGAAGTATTAACAATCCCGCAGATGTATATTAGATTGTACACGCAATATTTTATCGTTATCTCATGATAAATACACAGAAGATGACTGTAAATAATATCTCAACGACAAGAGAAGTAATTGGACGGGCTTCCACATCGATCAAGCCACAATTTTGTATGAACAAGCTCATGTTAATTAAACGTGATGTAGACATTTAATAAATGGCGTTCACGTTAATTGTTTAATAGGCGACATATTCCAGCGAGACCTTTTAACTTTTCTTCTGTAAATCTTTTACTGTCAAATGGTTCGTCTAAAATAATTTGTTAGAAACTGTTAGAATGATACGTGGCCAATGATGATAATAAAAAAATAAACATTTAGATTTGTATTTATTAAAAATATGACGAAGCTACAGAATAAACGGATAAGCAAATATAACACAAATTAAAATGCAAAAAGTAATTCTAACCGCAAAGTTGCATTGCACATACCTAATGACGAGTATCCGCCAATTAAGCGTCTGCGCATGGTCCGTGACAAAAACTTGTCTTGTGAGCCTTTAAGAGGCGCTACCGAACTTAATTGGACGGTGGTTATCGACTGCTGGTTATTGTGCCAACTGGCAATAGCGAATAATCGAAGGTCGGCCGAGTGGATTCCACCTAGCCAACACCCAGCTATGCCATGATCTATTTCTGTCTACTGTATAACAAAAACCGCCGTGAAATTGCATCGTCGAACAAAAAGAACCAACTCCAAAATTGGAATTTGAAATTTTAATTGTGCTGTTAGAGCCTTAGTTGCGTTGCTTGTGCGCAGCTGAAACGACCAATACGTTTTGAGCCTTAAGTGTGATTGATGATTGTTTTATTTGAACGCCTTATTGAATAGAACTTAGAATGACAGCATTTGCTTTTTGCAATCCACTGGTAATCCTACTAATATTATAAATGCGAATATTTGTGAGGATGCATGGATAAATCCCACTAATTTTATAAATGCGAAAATTTGTAAGGATGTTTGGACGAATGTATGGATGTTTGTTACTCTTTCACGTCAAAACGGTTGAACGGATCCTGATGAAATTTGCCACAGAGGTAGATTATGGTCTGGAATAACACATTGAATACTTTTTTTTTGATAACACGCGGGCGAAGCCGCAGGCGCGAGTTAGTCTGTAATATATGGCGAGGATAACTTCAAATCTGCTAGTATGTCTGCTTATTTCATAGTTCCCAAACATAAAATAAATTCTGTTAATAAGATGTTTAATTTATTTCCTAACGCTGGTATCTCATTCAAGGTTTACAGCGTGTTGTAGTGTATGTTTGATAAGGTTGATGCGACAGGTTGAAGTCATTCCGTATGTAAACCGAGGCGTGTGTCGTTCGGCGGCGAGTGGCAGTGAGTGCCACGCGCCACTCCCGCGCAACCCGACTGGTTCCACCGCCTGCGCTGACGACCACTCCGAAATAAAAATAAAGACACGCGCCCGATGACGCCTCACACAGTATCACCAGACCTCTTCAAACTTTATCCTTCTCTTCATACATAAATTAATTATAATATCTATCTGCTCCCGCTATAGTACTCGAGAATTCTCGTTTTCGTAACAAATGCTGAATTAATCTGTTCTTTCTTTATTTTCCATTCGTTTGGAATAAGGCGTGTATTTCATTTATTTCTTAACCGTATAGTTCGGTACGGACCCCTTCGGGGGCTCGACATACAAACCTCCGCTGGCTCGGTACTGGCCCCGAAAGGGGCCGGACATTTAAGTCATATGACCTCCTCATTATTTTTGTAAATATTTTATTTTCTGGTTAATAAATAATATGGGTGTGCATTCATTAAGATAGTAGAATAAAAAACTCATATGTAAACGTCATTAGAAGTTCTTTAATTATTGAGGAAGTTTCTTAATTAAGTCTTACAAAATCCAAATGCGTAAATTACGATCATCGCCATTTTGATGGCTGTGTAGGTCGACGCTAAAAATCATAAAAAAATAGGTTTTCGAACATTTAAACTCCACATTATTGGGCTTGATTAACGTGTCCTTTTATTACGTGAAGAAATCATTCGTAATTTAACTTATATTAGTAGTGGTGATGATACATTTTGAAATCTAAAGTCGAAGTTTCGCGCCAATCGTGACTGTTTACATTTTTAATTCCACATTATATCATATATTCACGAATAGATTCTATAACAACTGACACAAATATCATTTCAAATATTATAAATAACATGACAATGCCCAGATCTTATCGTAATTTGCAATAATAGGAACAATAACACGGAATATTCATAACCGCTACTAAATTCACTTTCGAAATTGACGTTCATTTCTTTTTTTTTTAATTTTGTGATGTGTAAATACGATTATTTCAATCGATTATTTTCTTGTAAATCAATCAACTCGAATAATTAAATTAAAGAATATCAGAAATTGATAGATGAAAATAAAAATTAATTTTGTAATAAGTGTGAAATGCTATAAATTTTGATTATAATATTTTTTACGCCACTAAAACCGATTAAAAAACAAACAGTACAAACTGGCTAAATTCGCGCCAATTTTATTTTCAGATAAAAATTCAAAAAAGGAATGCGCTCGCTGTTCAAATTTATATTAAAATGTTTATTTGCTATTTTATTAATAATATGGTTTTGTACCTACTATTTGAATGTGAATTGCAAATAGAAATAAATAAGGTTGAATATAGAACGCGCCAATTATGATCTTGGCAAGCACATTAAAAAAATCAGCTGAGATAAATTACATTTCTTCGACAAAATTGTTTGGTTGGATTGGTTATTTGAAAAGCGTATTCATTCTTTCCTAAAACATGGCTCGTAGGCCAAAGTATTCTTGGAGTGGAAGCCTTGGGGTAAAAATGGCCTATAGAGGAAGAGCACAATTGAGATGGAAACACGACACCAAGAAAACCCCTGGTTCAAAATGAGTCCATTTTGAACCCGGGTTTTTCTTGATGTCGTGTACCGGGGTTTTTTTTGGGTGGCAAATCGTCAAATAACTTCCCCCGCTCTGGGCAAAACGGGGGGGAGTGTCAGACTAGTACGATTAAAACCCACCCATGCTCCTTCTATTGCATAACCCTGACACTCCCCCCCGCTTCGTCTAGCGCGGGGAAAGTGAGGCGCTCCTCAAACCAAGCCAGCCACCGCGGGAGACGCTACAGGCATCGGGCGTCGGGCGTCGGGTGTCTATATCAATATTTTAGGGCCCCGATGTGTGCGGAGTCCCTGTCCGTCTAAAACAAGGCTCTACTGCGGAGGCATGGCTTTCTAGGTGCGGTACGGTATGGTTGTGCCGGCTGGGGTGCCTGACTAGTTACCTACAGAATTAGCATGACCTCCTACAAAAACGGCCGCCATTTTCATTCATCGTCATTCAAGAAAACAGCCAAAATCTTAAACTACAGCAAAATGTACAGACGCCTGCAGGTCAAGCTACCCGAAACTGTCAATTTTTCCCAATCAACCTTGAACCTAATAATTTAGAAATAAAGTCGAAAATCTATCAAAGAAATCTGACAGATTGTAGTAGCTTGATGTGTCTGTACCTCAAATCTTGGCGCATAAGAAAATAATTATAGCATAACAAAAAAGCACTTGACAAAATGTTGTTGTCTTTCTTTTCTTATCGCTATCATAGATATTTAAACAACTATAATATCAATAGTAGAATAATATGCAATCTCCATAGGTAAATTCCTCAATGGTCCCAAAACTTTTTTTTAAAGTTTACTCCATTTCGATTATCGATTAGGTTGAATGCAACTTTTTAATCGTAATGATGAAACTTAGATTTACGGTCAGCACTAAGAAATGTCATGTTGCAACACAGTTTTTAGTATTTTTTTGTCGAGATTTGTATCGTGTTTTATTTTGAATTTATATGTAAAATGGCAAAAATAAGAATGCAGATGGAATGTCACTGTTTTTATTTTGGATTTCCGATTTTATTATCAAAGGATTGTCTTGTGTATGTGCATTATTTCCAGCGTTTTTAAAGTACCTAATTTTTGGAAGGGTGTAATAATATGTATTTTACACACATTTTACAATAGATTGACGCCGTTTTATCGATCTTATGAGGTTTTTGGAAATATAAACCTCAAACTTATCATATGATACAGCCCCGGTGACTTATTTTTAATAACAAAATTGAATGCTGTAAATTGATGAAAATTCTTGAATTTCATGACAATTCGCGTCACCCCACCGATTCAGCTGATGTGTCATGTGTCAAAATCCTGTCGTGCAGAGTGGTTAATAAGCGAAGCGACAGTACCTCGGCTCGATGTTTAATTAAGAACTAGCGAAACGCTGCGACCACGGTCTCTTGTAGATATAGGTACATATGTAGGTTATTTTTTATCACGAATATTTATGGGAGTTTTTTTTGTTTTGTCGGGTATTTTAAAGCCTTGTTTAATGTGGGAAACTTAGCTATTCTGCCATGATGTGTTCTTGTTAGCAAGTTTTGTCATATAGCTTTAGTATTTTATATTAGATTTGTGAAAATGTGTTCGTTGTATTTTAAATACATGCATGCGGAGACATAGGTACGAAAAAAATTGTTCAATGAAATAAGGTCGATGCACTGAGATGCTCACAGAATACTGGTTCGTTTGTTGAATTCATTAAAATATAATTGATACGAAAGTATAACGTTATTACGCTAATAACGTTGCAACTTTGTCGCAGTAAGAAAAGTTCGGAAATCGAGTACTTTTCGTTTTGTTCACGGATTGCGTTCATTCGAAAAGGTTCCAGTGTTGATGACTTGTTTATCGAGTATTTCGGGTGAGTAAAAAGAGGAATCCTGTGTGTCCAGCGGAGCTGTCCATTCAAGAATTTGTTGACAAGCAATTAAGGGTGGGTCGAGTATGTGCCCACGATCAAAACAGAAGCGAGAGACAATTTTATATATATTATTTTTTTATTAATTTAATTGAATGCTGTAGATAAATATAATTTTATGGATTGTAGTTGTCATCAATGTAAAAACTCCAAAATGTTTAAGGAATGTACTGTCAAGTTGTAAGTTTACTTAAGTTGGCTAGTCAAGTTAAGCCTTTTAAAATTTATAGTTATTTTTTTTTAGGTTTCTTGTTGCTATCAGTGGCTAAGATAAAGTGGTTCTAGTTTAGAGACCATACCATTATATCTTTGCATAACCTGTAGTATTGATAAAAATGATGTTAATGACAACATTTAACTAGTTTTTACTACTTGTTCCATAGCTTCACATTGTACACAATTGTAATAGTATGTCGTTTATATTTGCAGTAGTTATTCGAATACAATTCTTTTTATTACATATGTATGTGTTTGTGTTTAATAGAAGCGTGTTAAAAGTTTTATTGCGTGAAACGAATCATTAAACTCTATAGAACTTTTCAGGGATAAATGGAAATGTTTAAACAATTTTTTTACTTTTTGGTTCATTATGGCTGACTGAGAACAAAGGCCTACGTAATTTTGACATTGAAATATCCATTTAAAGCCAACTCACTGGCGCGGGAGTCAGTCGCTCCATACTAAATGCTTCACTAATTATTATTTCAATAGTTCTTACCTTTGTTTTTATTAACAATAAACTCTGCCAAGATTAGGGGTAATGACAATGCAGGATGGTTTTTTCTTCATAAAAATTAATTTTCTTGTAATAAAACCAGATAACTGTGCTGTTAACAAAATTCAATTATAAGAAAAGGCGAGCGTTCGCTCCGAGCTGTCGGTTTACTTGTTCTGATTATACGGACGGAATAAATATATTCGTTTTTTTTTTAACAGGAAGTAAGTAGAACGATCTTTATGGAGATTTGCAGTTATTAAAGTACCCATAAGAGATCACAGACACCGGTAAGTGGTTTTCAGTTTATATAGGTAAGAAATGGCTGTAGTCAATCTTACAGGAGTTAATCTAGTCACTTTAAGATGTGCGACTTTCATTACCAATAAATATTTTATAATGTGTTTCAAGTTTTAAGATTAAAATGGCCATTTCAATTAAATACATCAATTATGTCCATTGTCCACCGTAAAGCTACAAATAATGGACAGAAATAAACCATCCCAAAGCGTTTACCCGTATTCTTCGTTCCACGGCCGAAAGTATTCCAAGTGGTCATAAACTCGTCTTCGAGTTACGCTACAAACCTCCGTACAATGGTAAATGATAGTTATAAACATTTATTAATAGAGGTACATACCTTTGTACGTACAAACAGTCAAGACTTTAATGTAGATTTAAAAAAATAGGGCTTAATAACATGACCGGTGCGCAAGCGTTGAATCAAGACAGAATTCTGTTGTTACGCGCTATTATTAATAATTAAAACGATTACTTCTGCGAGATAGTAGCCCGGTGTAATTAATATTGTTATTAGTGAGGAGGCTTGAAGTACGTGTTACTATGTGGTGTGGGGTGGGAGATACCTTGGTTTGTGGGCGAGCCGTCAACTAGCCCCGCAAATCATTACTCATTACATGAATAGACGGTTCAAGATAATGAGATTCAAATAACATTACAATGAAATCGGAAAATTAAGTAGAATACCTGTGACGATAAAGTAAGAAAAACTGAGTATATGATATTTTTTAATACTCAAACAAGATTCGCGATGAGGCAAGGTCGTTCGTCTTTTTAAACGTGCTGATTATTATCTAGTTATTACTCCTCGTTTTAAATAATTGTTGGAATGAAAATATTTTGTGTATCACTGGTATATCTCCGACACAAGTTATAGGATTCCTCTGGGGAATCTACTAGTAACTTAATGCTTGAGGACGATAGCAATCTGTCACTGTTAGTACCTTTATGTAGATCAAGCGGTGCCGACACAGGTAGTATGGAAAAAAGTTTAAGTGATACATTAATACCTGCTATATTCTGCATACTACTTGTATTTATTTATTTATTTCTTTTTCTTTCTAGAATTTTCCCATACGTTTAAGTTTATTTAAGGAGCTAACGAATGATCATGTGTTATTATTACACATATAGATCGCATCTTCAATCCACCTCATTCTTTACAACTTTTTAATTTATGCTATGCTGTAAACACTATAAATATATAGCCTTCCTAGCTCTTTTCGCTGAGATTTGTCGTTGCGGGAGATATTACAGTGCACAATTGCAAGCGCAGGCGCATTTGCTCTCTCTACTCCCTCACTCTCATAGTCATAGGCAATCCAACACGACCGGAGAGAAATCAGGCGCAGGACCAACGACACCGTCTTAACGTGCTTTCCGTTTCATAGGGGTATAACACCGCCATCTTCCAAAATCCAGGTTGTTACTAAGTAAAACCCAATAACACTTTCATTAGTCGCAGAGCAATTAACGCAACACTTAATGTATCTGTTTACTTAACTACTCAAATTAACTGGTCAGCGCAAATAATATATACCTAATTAGTAATCTACATGTAGAAACTTGAAATTAGCAAAATGTTAAACCTACGCATGATATTAAGTTTGCTGTTAGTTTGTAAGCTTTCTTTAAAATAAAGCATTTTTTAGATATGCATTTACGATTGTATTTGTGGTTTATGCTTATGTATTTACATAGAACAAAAAGCACAGGTAATTCACTACAACACATATAGATATATAACTAGCTTCCGCCCGCGACTTCGTCCGCGTGGCATACTTTGGGCTACCGCTAACTTTAACCCGAGTGATGATCGAAAAAGAATTATCTTTCTCTCCCCTGTTCTTCCCTCTCTCTCCCCCGTTTCTCACTTTAAAAACCTATATGCCTATTACTGTCTCCAAGGTCCCAACTATCTCTGTACCAAAATTTATCTAAATCGGTTTGGCCATTTAGGCGTGAAGACGTAAAAAACAAACAGACTCACTTTCGCTTTTACTAAATTACTAAGGATTTGTATTGAAAATATCAAGCCAAGTTTTGAATAGGTCTACGTAAAAGTAGCTTCAACATGATTTAATGAAGAACCTTAAAGCACAACGCATTAATTATCGCCATAGCAACCACTAGCTGTAACGTTAACCAGCAATTACATGCTGCGAGTCTTAAATCTGCCATTTCAACATAACCTAGATTATCCACTGCGGTTCGACATCATTTGATTTGCAATGATTTATAGCACCATGGTAAACTTAGGGCCGTATTACTGTA
Organism: Ochropleura leucogaster; assembly: GCA_958449745.1. Lineage (NCBI taxonomy): Eukaryota > Metazoa > Arthropoda > Insecta > Lepidoptera > Noctuidae > Ochropleura > Ochropleura leucogaster. The sequence continues at coordinate 12,912,855 of OY288206.1, read as the reverse complement.
AAGATAATCATTGGTTTAACAAACGCACGCGGCAGCTTTTAAAATTAATGGACACGTGAATTGAAGTTGCGGTGCAGAGTCGTAATGAAGATAACGTTGGGGTGGACACGGTACGATAAAGTTCTGACGGCGTTTCTGACTTGCAGATAAGCCTTTAATTATTGAGATAAAACCTCTACGTACGCCGTATAGGCTTTAAAACGTTCAGCAATTAGGACAGGAGCAACTCGATGCTTCGGGTCGATGATCTGTAATTAGCGATTGATTAGTAATTTTGATTAATTTGACTCCGAAATCTGTCACCTAAGTGTTCAGCTGCCGGGATGACTCTTTGCTCGCGAATAAATACAATTTGCATTTAACGAATGACATTTATTGATAACAGACTTGATAATGTCGTTTAACTTTGATCTTTTGAAACATCGAAACCGATTTGATTTGCATTTTTTCTATGAATATAAAGCGGTTGCTGCGCACTTGGTTTAATATCGATTTAAAAACTTCTGTACACTAATTAAATCTACAAACTTGAAGTCATCAAGGGCACGGTTATATTTGCGGATCGAAACACCCAATTAACTCGAGACGTGCGTATCATTATCAGGGAGTAGGTACAGGTAGTAAAGGTCATTAATCTCATTCATTAAGAACATCCGATTCCTGATTGTTCGATGTGAATTCTTGCGCCCCCGACTCCGCCTATACTTCGCGTGGCGACGAAATGTGTTTATAACGATTCTAGTGTAACACCCACGACACTTGCCGATATTTTTTCAACCAAAGACATGTCCATTCGTTTCCTAGTTAAGGAAATTGGCATGATTGATGGCCGACCGAACTATTAGTTGCGAATTAAATTAATCTTAAAACAGATATCCGTTCATTTCACACGTAACTTATAATTATAATCGCATCAATCTTGTGAATTAAAGAAATAAAAATGAGTAGGAATAAATCGATTCCATGAATATCTTATGTTTTCAATAATTTGGACGGAAATGACTGATAAAAGCAATAAGACATGAGATATGGAGCTTCCGCTATCAATCTTGGTTGAGAAACAATATGATGGTCGCTTTTGGCATATGGAGAGTTTCTCACGATGGCAACCGATAACCGAAGTTTTAATTTAAAATAAAAACATCGACATCGCCATAGAAACTGCCAGTTCAGTCATTAAAAAAAAACGTCCTGGTGGTTTTAATAACCCTATCGTTAATTGCAAATTCTGTTATGCCTTATGTGTAATAAAGAATGTGTTACTTCCACATTCTTGAAACTATCTTACTTTAAATAAAGCTTTATAATAGTACAGAGCAAATAAGGGATTTAACGAATGGTGGCATCCGAAACGCGTGATTAAGTCACTGACGCGAGTTTTAAAAAGGTAATATGGCTTTACAAGTATCACGTACGCAAGTTAAAATTATATTAGCAGCTGAAAATACACGTTGTCTGTAAGTGGGATCGTTATTATAAATTGGCAACGATACTGGGATACGAGCTAACGTTACTTTTTAATAACTTTCTCGGTAAGAGCGGGAGTTTACTTCACTCGGTCAGTTTCAGTCGTACGCGCATCACCTTGACATTTATTGGCGGTATAAATCGTACCTTGATAACTTAATCTCAGATGATGGCCGCGGTTTGTACGCACCTGTATTACGCTGTACTACATTAATTTATTGGCGTTTTCTGAAACAGGTTTTGACGGACTAACTAAAATTGTAAGTCATGAATTTACTGCATAGGGTTGCGGGTAGTTTGAAAGAAATACCGCTGCCCCGGACCATAAAGGGCAAAGGAAAATGTTTAGGTTTTAATCACTAAAAGTCTAACACTCCACCCGCTCCGCCCAGAATAGGGGAAGTCATTTGATGATTTCCCATTAAAAAAATAAAAGGCTTGTTTAGTAACGCAGCTTTGAATGTATCTACAACGTCTTATACATTTATAACGATTAAGAGTTTAACCCTTAATTCGATTGTGGGAACTATACTGGACGTCCAGTTTGAAAAAATCTATAGCATTTATTTTACCATATTAGGGTTTTGTTTAGTGTCGAACAGTTTGTTTTTATCCTATATTACTACATTAAAAATAACTGTACATGAGCACATGCTCACAGCCAGTCACTCGCTGGCGCAATGTCAGAGAGGAAGAACGCGTCGCGACCGCTCTCGGTAAGTCTCGATTTATATTTTATTTTTGTTCGACAGTAAATAGTTATTTATTCTCTGTGTATTCCGTAACGTATTTATGTATATATACCTATACTACAATCACAATATTAGTTATAGATCTTGCGTTATTTTCTGTGAAACTTGGGTGTCCAGTATATTTCCCATTGCCAGGTTTTCAAAGATTTAGTATGGTTTAGCGATGTGCAGTATACTGGACTTTGCCCATGATACAGAAAACTAAAAAATAGGAAATATTAGAAACTAATATCGGTATTATGCGTTTTATATGTTATTTCTTGACACCTAGCAATACTTTTATTTACTGGTTTTCAAAAAAACCCCACGCGCGTCATAATTATTAGCTTTAGTACTACCATCTAACTCTTTTAGACATAGAAGGCTTCACCAATTCTGATAAAGAGCCAGATTTGAAGCCAGGAAGTTGAAATCTTATCAGAAAATGCACCATCCATCGTCACTGAAAAACCTGAACATGTCCAACAATAACATCAGAAATGACGATACATCTGACGACGAAATACACAATAGCGACCCAGAAGTCGAAGAACTATCCATGCCCCATTAATTAGAGAATTGTTGTCATCTACCAGCCAGGTAAATTGAATTTGCCATCTTACGTGTCTCTATCTTACTACTATGATAAAACTACAATATCCAGCAATTGCCTAACGTTATAGCCTCTGAAAAGGTTTGAATGCATATGCAGGGTTGTTCATTTCGTAGACAATTCCTGTCCCAATTTAGATCAATACTTGAAAATGAGGCCGCTTCTAGAGAAGGTGAGGACGAACTACTAATCCACTGAAAATGAGATGAGGTACAGCATTGAAGAAAAGACAATACCATATAAAAGGACAGAGGCAGGAAACACAAGGCTATATAATCCCATGAACCCAGTAAGTAGCATTTCAAAAACTCTGTCTGGACAGGTATGTCGGGGATGGTATACGACTTAAAGTCATATCAATACATTCAGTTTTCTCAAGAAAAGCCTAAGGCTGAAGGAGAAGAACCTAAAGAGCCAAGTAGTCCTTTGCAAAACCATTGAGGTGCGCATTTGTGATGTATTTGGATTAGCAATTGTTTTTACGATTACCATAGCAACTAAGTGAAACTATTGTTTTGGAAAGTTTTGACTGACTATATAATATAAGTTAGATGGTGGAAGTTTCAAAAGCTTGTTGTTTACAGTTAATGTAAAAAGCTGTAGTTTTTGATAATTATTGATGTCAAAATTATGAAATTATGTCATTATAAGAAAATAGGAATGAACTTTTTGTGTTTTATATAATTGTATTGAAGCCGCGCAACCTATAAATAGTAGGTAATTTTTTTTTTTTATTTTACTGCAATAAATTATTTTGTTATACACAAAGATTTTTCATTTTTATCATATTTTTAAAATTATCGCACAATTCCTTAATTCGGCAAAGTCCAGTATACTTCACATCGATATTTACTGTTACTTTATGGAGGACCTGGCAATGTCCAGAATACTGGACATGCATTTTCTGAAAATCTAGATATCCTAGATTTTTTAAATTATTTTTCCTGGTCTAAAAAACATCTTACTATGACAAAAATAAATAAAAACAATAGAAATTCATGATTTTTGTCTCTTGTCGAATTAAGGGTTAATACAAAAACAAAGATTCAGTTATTGAATATTGATTGAAAGCTTCCTACGTCATTTAGATTAATGATCTCAATTCTCAACGTACATCTTAATAATAAATCGAGCACATGACACGTGCGACAGCTAGACTACGATTTATGACTAATTACTCAGCTAAATAGAACAACAAGAACCACTACAAGATGCATTAAATACCCATCAACATCGCTCAAAGTTGCACTTTGCATAATTTTCATTGTAAACAAACGCTTTTGGCTTTCGGCTACACAAAGCGGTTTGGAGCTGTAGGTAACATACGTAATTGCTCTTGCATTTCAATTATGAGCAATTATTAAATCCCACCAATAAATTGTGTATGTTGGGTTTTACAAAATGTTTTATGGGTACGATTTAAATCGGTACGGGAGCCTGCAATTAGTGGCGCTGGGTGATGCTTCGCTAGACGTGAAACGGTCGTATAAAAGCGTTTGGTCTTGTTACAAGTTCTTGGTATTGTATTGTAAAAACGTATTTAGTTCCTAAAATGTTACCTTACTACTGAAATTATCGGTTGTAGTTGGAAGAATAAAATAAAAAAAAAAATGTAACAAGGAAAACCTTGAATGTGAATTTCTTGTCTCGACTTCAAATGCATCACCAAAACACTTCATAAAATACAGTATTTTTATTAGAATTTTGGTTTTTGTAAATATAAAAACAAGTTTGTTTATCTGTGCCTTCAACGCTGAATGGATTTCAGTGGAATTTGGGATTCGGATGAACCATGCCCTGTATTACGACATATTATTCCTTTGGACAATTTCCAACATCCGCGAAGTGAAAAACCCTACGCTAAAACCTAGTATTTAATATAGAAACTTTTCAAAAAGCACGAGTTACTTATCGTTCGCGACACAAGTTCCACCCACGTCGCAAGTCGCATCACATCGCAAGGGCGGCGCGCGACGCCATGCCCCCGGCGCGGCGGCAGGCTAATTCCACAGTCTATATATTGCACTGATTGCCGGGACACACTCGTATTTATTTACTACCCCCACTACTTAAGACCTGAGAAGTTTATTTGCAATGTTAATTCAAGAAACTGGAACGTTTTTCACTTGTTGTAGGAGAATGTTGTTCTATATTTCTTTTGGATTTATTCGGTTGAACTGATTTTGTGTGGGCTGGGATTGACAAGATAGATAGATAGAATATTCTTTATTATGTACACCATACAAGTAACAAGAATAACACTAGACAAACTTATAAATAAGGTGACACAATGGGCGGTCTTATCGCTAAAAGCGATCTTTTTAAGACAACCTTTGGATGGATTTAAGAAGAGGAGAAACAGTACTGTAGGTAGTCTGTGGCGTAACATTTTCAAACAATCTTTTTAAAAAATTACAAAAACAAATACTTATATATAAACACATATAAAATAACAATGGACAATGGAGCTGCAACAACTTCCAGCTTACCGGCGATATAATGGGGGTCATTGGGTGTTCTTTTATAATAGACCCTTTTTCTCCATCGTGTCGATAGCACTTTTGTTGGCCCAAAACTTCGTCAGCGCAAATGTCACATAGATCTAAACATACTTCTCTGCCTACACGTTCGTCGAAGCGTGATAAAAGCCCATATTCGGATTTCGTTTACAACTGAAATCTACATTACAAGAATTACATCACGACAGTAACACCAATTTCTTTAAGTCGAAACTCTTAACCTATTTTCCATTCAGTTCCCACATTACTCAACAACTCTACGTACACACAAGCTCTCCTTAACAGCCTGCGCCTGAGGTGTTCCGGTGGCGTTCACAAACGGACGCTTATGCAGCTTTTTGTACCTCGAAATTGTCGGTAAGGCTCTGAGGGTCCACCATCACGTAGATGGAAAAGATATAATTGATGGATAAAAAGAGATGGGGCTATACATGACGTCTAACTCTATCTCTTTTCTGCATACTTATATGACGTCTAACTGATAGTGCCATATGATTTGGTGGTGTGATCCCTAAGTACGTACAACAAGTTTTCGGATAACGAGCGGATAGAAAGGCAGTTATGTCCTCAGATTAAGGTAGCTGTTGTAACAGATTGTTCTGATTCCTCGGCTGTTATGAAACTTTTAGGTCACTTGTAATGAGATAGCTGATTAACAAAATAACTTCTGGACTGAAGAAATGCTTGTAGCAGATCCCTTCGTGTCTAAATATAAGCTTTTGTATCATATTAGTAGTACTATACAGTACAAATGTGGTTGCTTTATTTTACATTAAATAAAAGGGCTTACAGCAACTTTTGAAAATGAACGACACTTATAAAAAAATATAATTCAATTGACGCTCAACGCCATGGCAAAAAATTAATTATCCAAAAAACAAACACAATCGAAAACAGCCTACCTAATTTAAGCTATGTCATAAGATATAAAAGCTTACAGCATATCCTGGTATTACTACTAGGTACTAGGGCGGAAAATCCATTTGATGAACTGACTTTACTTGACTGACAATCTATACAAATACACATGTGTTAGTGTCTAACCTGGTATCAGATTTTTATGCAGCCTGTGGGCCTATGTAAGTTGCTTGACATACCGTCCAGAAATATCTCTCAGGTTTGCTGGTTTCCTCAAGATGTTTTCCTTCACCGAAGCAATAACATGCACATTGCACATGAATACTATAAACCAGGTGGCTTTGATTAGACCTCGAGACCGATAATCACGTCACATTAGATACTGTCGAAAAAAGCGCATAAAATACTTTCAAGATTATATTTTAAATCATATTTCACCGATACATGTCACATACTTCCTACGCTATTCTCTTCTTTTTTTATTCTTTATTTAAATACTTTAGTATTCGAATGTATTTGCCAACCAGCCTGTACTCTGCTTTGATTTTGGTATAAAGCCTCAACAGTACTGAGCTATACCTACTTATGTATTTAACTATGTATATGCAACAAGTAAGTACAGTACCAAGTTGAAGTCTTTAGAATAGAATCAATTAAAACACAAATAATGATAACGTTTTACATTTCACCTTGAACAAACAGTATCAATACAACTGGTTTGCCCCTATTGCTGTAACGGCGGCAATAAAGCATAAAGTTACATATATTATTTAATGCAAATCCCCATAGTTCACCCTCTTGCCCTCCCTTTCATAGCGAACAATTAGGGTTGAGGCCCACCTGTCCTGCGCGCGCGCATGCCACGCGCCCGACCGCTCGCGATTCCCTCCGCAATTATTTCACCGTTCGATTGTTGAATTTTTATATCATACCATTATTTTTATTCAACGGTATTTTGGACACGTGTAAAACGGGTTCCGTAATGAGCGACATTGTTCAGCAATTCATAAATATTATAATTTTTATATTGTGTGCTGGTTGAGTGATTGCGATTTTAATTTTATATTAGTTTTTGTCATGCTCATGCTTCAACATTTTTGTATTTAATTATTATTTTAAATATTATTTTGAACAAAGTCTGCATTTTATATTCTGAACAATGTTTTGCTGCTTATGTAAGCACTAAACAGGTTAAACGAAAAAGGAACTCGAAACGTATATTTGTTGTCACAGTAGTAACTTCAAGTTGATCGGCATTATTTTATCGAATTATCAGTGATGTAGGTGTCACGGCTCGTAGGTGCAGTTGTAAACTGACGACACAACAATAAAATAGGTTGTAAAGACATTTTACCAATTTGAGCGCGCACAATGGTCGATTGATCACAGTCACGGCGAAGAAGCGCCTTCATTGCTCAGTCTCTTTATATTGGTGTCTAGTAAAACAAATAGTATTTTTCTTTGCCAGTTTATGTTTTGAAAAGTCGTCTGATAATAGTACATTACTGCCGCGGTCTATAATGACTACTTTGCTGGTCGCGCTGATGATGGCCGACAGCGCAGCGTAGCGCAGCTCCAGGCCGACACAGCGCGGTCAGCGTGCAGCACTTGATGGACGAGCTGAGATAAAGGCCGAGACCGTAGGTCGAGGCCTTTACAGCGAGGACAGCAAGGGCTGCAATGATGGCCAAGCCGAAAGGCCTAGAGCGTAGCTAGGCTAGCTCGAGGTAATCATAGCGTGACCAGCGAAGCAGTCATTGTGGGCCAAGGTTTGTATAGTGCTTTACTCAAAAATGCAAGTACCTAATCTAAATAAAACTAGCAAGTAATTTAAAAAAAAATACATTAATTAACTAGATTTTTTTTTAATGTTCAAATTGTGCTTTATCAGAAGATTCAGAACCATGCACTTAAACATTGAATAGGTATTCCAGAGAGCCGAAAGCTTCATTTTGTTGGAAAGATCATTGAAATACGCAAGAAAAACATTTTCGGATAAAGATTTAGATTTCCTACTGATTTTCCACTGCACAATTTTTTCATATGCAAGCTTATATTTTTCCTTTGTGTTTCGCGGTATCAAATTTTCAACCACTAATTTAGCTTCATCTTTAATGTCTGGCGGTGTTAAACACATTGAATCGGAAGAATTTTCGCTTTGAGAGCTCATTTTTAGCAAAAAAGTCAGTAAATAAATCAAAATTTTCGCTGAACCGCGCTTTTGTTACTTCTTTATTTTTTTTTTATCAATGGTAGTTGGAATTATACAGCCTAATATGGAATAAAATCTTTTAAGTTTTTTTTTTTTTTTTTACCTTTAGACGTACAAACAGCTGTGTTTTAAATAAAATCTTTTTGGTTTTTTTTTTTAAACGTTGAAACGTCAAAATAGCGGCCGGCAAGACATTGCCGGCCTGTTAGAGCGGCCAGCAAAACTTTGCCGGCCGCTCCTTGAAACAGAACGGCAAGGTCGACTTTGCTCAAACAAGGTTGTCAAAATAATGACAACATTACATGCATTTTTGAGTAAATATAAATACTCCATAATGTCCCCATTTTGAGAGTACCGAGGTCAATCAGGTAGACCATAAACCTGAATAATAATAAAAATAAAACACCCCTGCTGAACTTGTTCAAAAGCGTTGCACTATATCCATAACAATACACATTGCTCTACACATGCTCAGATTTTGAGCATGCTATATGGGCACCCTACGCGATTACTAATTCAAACCAATTTGCCAAGACCTTTGGCGACTGTTACATTGTAGGCATTTAATAAAGCATGTATGTTAAAGGACATACATCCCTTAAGGTCTATTTATACTGGTAGAGGAGCTTGTGCAACTTGTACACGTCGCGTGTCGCGAGGGTGCGGGACAGGTGGGTCGCACCCCTTATTTGAGGGAATGTGAACTCACAACGCATAACTATACTATACTTGTTTGTATATCATGTAGGGTGGCCGTTGATAATGAAAATTTTAAAATGTTTGTTACTGTCGAATTTAAATCTAAGTGGTTCAGACGAAAAATAAAACAATGTTTTTTTTATTATTTTTTCTTAAAAAAAAAACGTTGCCCCACACTACGAATTCTCCTGTATCGTGGGTGCGTTTGCAAACATTCAATCTCACATACACAAACAGCCAGACCCGAAACAACTATCTGTAGGCCATACAAACATTTGTTCCGTGCGGGGGTCGAACCCGCAACACGCAGCGCAGCAGTCGATCGCTCAGCCACTGCACTAACCATGTCGTCAAATTCAATCGATTAACTCAATTGGATTTTTTTTTGTGCACGAAATAGTCTATATCATGAGAAATAATTAATCACTGGATTTCACGAGAGTGCATGTAATTTGATCTTATTCTTTACGTGTCTATGAAACTCAGATCGTGATAGACCAGTATTTAGCCACCTGCACAGCTCTAACATGTGCTTCGTTTAAATCCTGTGCGTGTTCATGATGGACAGGAGGTGGGGCATATCCTGCAAAGGAGCTCTACACTAGCGCTGATACTGTGTGGAGTTTACTTGAAAGAGGACTACTTACTTGCCAAGCAGTCTTCTGATAGACACAGGTGCCATGAAAACAACAAAAACAACTGAAAGTTTGGCTGGGTTTTTCCTCTATAAGTTTCTGTTACTACAATCCTACTATAAATGCGAAAGTTTGTGAGGACGCACGGATGGTTCAATGTTTTTTACTCTATCATGAAAAATTACATAACGGGTGTGGATGAAATTTGACACACATATAGTTTATAAGGTGGATTAGCGGACATCAGCCCGTTATACAATACAATAAAGTGGATTAACACATAGGCTACTTTTTATCACTATGAAATCGTGTAACGTCTGACAACCAAACTAAAACCAGTAACTAATCGTATGTAAATATTGAAAACGTGCTCAAAAATATAAATATTAACTACCATGAGTCCATGACTCAGGCAATAGAAAACCAGTCTAGTAAAATATGCAAATTTTAACGTGCTAAGAAAAATGGTGACCCTACAAACGGATGACACTTAACGATAGTAAAAGCTCGTTACGTTCGTGAAATGCAAATAAACGTGTTGTTTGAACAAGTCTAACCCTCCGTTACTGCCTCACCGGCGCAAGCGCATGACCCGGCGTACCCGTGATTAACCAAAATGGGTGAGAGCGTATGGGTATGTCTAGTACTGTTATTAATTCTGATGTGAGCCCTTTTTTAATTGATCACTCTTTTTAACGAGTACGCATTTGTTACTTTATAATTAGCAAATAATATAATGAAAAATAATAAAATATATACTATATGATAGCATACACAGAGTTCTTTGGTTGGAGAAAGAATAAATAACATCAGAATGAATAATAACCGCCATTGATAATTGAAAATATATTTTAGATGTCGTTTATTAATTTTAATTCATATTATTACATTTCGAAATATTTTTTAGTAAAAAATATAGAAAAAAAGAAACACACAAACAAAACGAAAAGTAGTACCCTGATCCCGATACCCCATCGGTATCGGGAACAGAGTCCAAGCTACCGGCGGCCAAGTCTCCAAAGAAAGGAACCTCCTAACAATACGAGCAGTGTCCAGGAGTACCGCTTTCTGTATCAAACCCTTGATCCAGCTGTTTAAGGAGAGCCTCCTTAGGTATTGGTCGAGGCTCTCGGCAATTAAGCCATTGATTATTATAGATTAGATGATTATAGGCACAATGATCGCCGAGTCCACACATATCATCATTAAACAACCCATTACTTAAGAACACAACAAGAAAATAAACCCCAAAAGATATTTCAAGAAGTATTACTTACTAAGTAGATAGATAACAGATAACACCACCATAAAAGACGATTTCAGCTGCTATGTTTTCTAAGAGGCTATCCACACCTCAGATCGTTATCACTGGACGATTAAAAATAACAAAATGGCCAACACAATCACCATGTTTATCTGTTTTGACCACAAGTATCATGGCATTCATAGCTTTTCTTTGCTTATCATCCTTGATTATATCAGTGACGTAGACATTTGTCAGAAGGCTTTGGTACTGGGGCCATTGAATCAGCGGGTAGCGTCGATGTTACAGTACTTGGAGTTTAACCACCCAAAGTTGCGCTAAAATATTTTCTTTCACATATTTTATTAACGCTTTATTGATGCAGGTTTAAAGTTTTCAAATCTAATTTATAAAATTCTCATTTCACAATGGTCGTTCCCATACGAAACGGCTCGACCGTTTCTTATGATTTTTTATGTATATTCAGTAAGTCTGAGAATCGACTTCTATCTATTTTTCATACCCCTAAGTGAAAAGGGGGACTTTTTTTAATTATGTTAAAAAAAATGCTAGCAGACACTGTAGCACATTTTAATTATTTTTCATTGAGAACTTCTGAAAATAAGTGTGTTTATGTAGTGGGCAGGTTCTCACGGATTTGTGTTTAAAGATATATATTACAACTTTTAGTTTCAGTGTTTTTCACACTTTCGGTCTCTCGCTACTTTACTGGCCACATCGTAATATTGAAAGTGTGAGTGAGAATAAAAATCCATTATACCATCTGATGGGCGATAGTATTCATGTATTTCATCGCCATTGTACACTTTCGGGCACTTTGAGAGCTCGAGCCTTCGGTCATCGCTGTTGAATGGATGCATTGAGGAACATTCAACGTTTGTCATCGGACTATTGACAGATTTGAGACCTTTTGTTCGAGTGTTTCTGTATCGAATGTTTTTTGCTCCTCTCTCGTTCTGTAATTTACTTTGAAGTGTTTAATTTTTAAATACTTTAATGTATCTTTACTCATCGATTCTATAGGATAGTAGGTAAATCAAAGTAACAGAAATATACTGGTAACAGGTATTTGTTTAATGTGCAGGTTTTTAATGGCTTACCATATAATGTTTAGTGCCTGCAATACATTCACTGACCTACAGGTTTCTGTGAATAAATAAATTTCATTCATAATCTCTGGCGGGTAGTTGGGACTCGCGCCGTTCCATTCCCACGCATGCAATATGGATTTCACTTAGCATAGATAGTTCATGAACCACGCCATGAATAATAGACAGCTGTATTTTTGCTGTGTAATTGACACAGCGCAGTTCTACGCTCGAATATAAACTTATGATATAGTTAAAACGATTAATCTGTCTCGGTTGGTGGTAAAATCCGTACGCGAATAATGAGACGAACCTCCTTCGAGTTACTGTTGGCTTGCGTGCCAATTATTGACGTAATTATTTTGAAAATATTGCCAGCCTTTTGTGATATTTAACACTCTAAAGTGGCCATATTTTTTAATCACCCGTCGCGGGCGCTATTTATTCAGTCGCCACGAGGTGTGAGGCTCAGATTGTCAATTGACTCTTAACGGATGTGCGTCTGTCCGTATTAAAACTTTAAATCAAGATACACATAAAATCTTTGACGCTCAGAATGAAAAATTAATAATAAAAGATCCACTTGGCGCTGCGATAGTACCGATAAGCTCGGTACGAAATTAAAAATCTGTTGGCAAATAAATAACGTCAATTATGCCTTCTCTGTGTCATTAAGAATTTTTCGCCACAATTTGTTTATACGTCTACGAATAATTAATGCTTCAATTATTTTATTTAACAACTCTAATCAAGTATTTTAGTTTGTTGCATTACCCTTCTCGAGGGGGAGTCTAGCGCTTGCGTATTTATTAAAAAGTTAAAGTGTCCGTTTAAAAAATATCCGCTGTATGATGATAAAGAAATATTCGAATGTGTTTGTGTGAAGTTATTTTAAACTCCGATAAGGCGGCTATATATTTCTACGGCCACTGTTTGAAATAAATATGGGCTAAACAATAATACCACAAAGAAAAAAAAATGTTTTGATCCCTACTCCACGATATTAAAGCGAGCTTAAAATAAGTAATTAACAATTTTTCTGCAGCAACTTGGCATTAAGTATAAACTGATCTGAGCGACGTATTAACGAGCTTGGACGCGAAATTAAAACGTATTCCAGTGTTATCCCCGCTATTAAACACGGCACGGCAGTAATGAGATTGTGAGGTAATCTCTGGTTTCGTTAGTGAGACCACTTCTCGCCCCGGTATGATCAGCTCACAGGTATTATCGTGCGAGAGCGACAACTGAGAAGTGGCTGCTGATTACGCCTCGTTCACACGGCACACAGCTATTTAGTCCCTACGAAAGGCGTCCATTTATTTCGATTATCAATTAGTCCTTAACACCTAGATATGTGATAAGCCACCGACTTTCAACTTTAATGCACGTTTAATTAAAATGAAAAAGTTCCTCGTTATGGTCTATAATGAAACGGGAAAAATGTACTTAAAGAGACGTATGGGCGATTTTTCTATTTCAAGAATCTGCCACCTGTGTACAGTATGTTGGGTATACGCGGATTTCGCTGGAAGCTGTGTTCTATTGCGTCGGGAGACTCGGGCGGCGCATTAAACTGTCTCACTCGTAATGGATTGGGAATTTCATGCTACAAAGGTCGATTTAAATTAATTTACACATTAAAAAGACTAAGTGGACTGGCTCCCGCGAAACAAGAAGTAAATAGTGTTAATCTGACTAGCGACGGACGCTGTGCCGTTCTTTAGTACTGTCTGAGCTGCGATATAAATAAGCATTTGTTGTTTAGTTATTGCAATGCCTCGGGGCCATTGTTGTACTAAATAGTAGTGTTGTTATTAATTAACTATTACTAGTAACAGTTTGTTTAACTAGAAACCTTTTTAAATTATTATGTTCAACAACAATTTGGATTTGACAAATAAGAAGTTACAATTTTAATTTAATTCACCTTGGGTGAGACTAGGTTTTTGTTTTGTATTTTTTATACTTTTAGTTATTAATACACTTTTTAATTAATTGTCTATCTACAAGACATTGACAGCCGTATTTACATATTTGCAGCGCTCTTTTGTTTTTCTCGGCTATTCTTCGCTTATTTTAATTTTGCATCTCAATTATGTTTTTCATTATTCTTATCGAGGTACTTTTAGACTTTAGACACGCCACTTTTAAGCTTGGGTGACGCTTAAAAGCAAAACAAGTAATCGGCAAAAATATTTGTAATCCAATTAAGATTTTTATCCATTGATTTTAACACCATAAAATTGTCTATTTATTACTAATATGATAAATCTTAAATAAACCCTACCCACGCTTATTTGTCTAGCTACCCTACCCACCTATGAAAGCCAGACAAACACGCTTTAAATAGCCTTAGCAGATCCTACTAAAGGGTTAATACAAAATTCAAAGAAAGCATTTCAGCTAATGCGAAATCTTTGGTAATGATTGACGGCGGATATTTAAGATGTTTGCAGACAAAACAAGAAGTGAATCGAATATCGAACGGAAGCCCAAGTCTTGGATATTGACCCTTTAAGGCCCTTCGCCCAAATACAATGAAGGGTTAAGAAAAATAGAGTGGCGGGAGCGCGCGCCGATACATCTGCCCACTATCGAATAAATCTACTAAAATAATATTTTTATTTTGATTACGCATGCACGGGTTAGGCAGATGTTAGAAGTGATACATACGGGGGATTCGATTGTCCAGCAGTGTGCTTTTCTAATGGTCAACTGGTTTTTTTTTTCCTACTAATACCTTAGAAATGCGAATGTTTGTAGGATGGATGTATGGATGTTTGTTACTCTTTCACATCAAGGCGGCTGAACGGATCTTGGTGAAATAAATATAGTCTAATAACACATTGTATACTTTTTTTTCGATATCAAGCGGACGATGACGCGGGCACCAGAAAGTTTTTTTTTATAATTTTTTCCTTTTATAATATGGGACTAGGAATTTCTCCTGTGTCGTGTAGGTCATACAAATATTTGTTCTGTGTAAGCATCAAACCGGCGACACGCATCGTAGCAGTCGATTGCTCAGGCACTGCGCCGGCCGGGCCGTCAAGTCCCGATATAATCATAAAAGGCAATGAGAGAGATTAAGTGCATGTTTATGATACATATTAGTGTCTTTTCCCCAACTATAATAGGTTGGCTTATAGTCTAACCGGATCCAGCTGAATACCAGTTTTTTACACAAAGCGCCTGCCTATCTGATCTTCACAACCTAGTTAGTACTGGGTAATACGATACCCCTTGACAAGACTCGTCGACGTCTGTAGATGATCTACAAGTTACAGCCGGGTGCAAGAATTATAGCTTTAATTACGAATCATTATTGAATCCATTGCCAAGTTCACATTAATTACAAATTTTACACCACGGACTACCTACAGTACTGTCTCTAATCCTTTAAATCCATCCAAAGGTTGTCTTGAAAAGATCACTTTTAGAGATAAGATCGCCTATTGTGTCACCCTATTTATAAGTTGTATACTTGTAATTTGCATGTTGTACATAAAAAAAAATCTATCTATCTATTAATTTCTAACAAGATACTTAAAATTCATTTTAAAATCGATTTGCGGCTTGATATTCTTGACGCTCATGTGTCAGAAAAGCTAAGGGCTGTTTAAGTCGCCAGTCACTGACCAACACATTATGGGCTTTAATAGGGTTCATACATTATCTACTTATTGACCGAGTACAAGGTGTGAAAGAGTTTAGAACCCCGAGGTGAGTGTTATATTACAGTGTTAACTCCAACGTATAACCATAGATATACAAGATATTAAAAAGGAGTTGAGCTTGTTAGCAAACCCCATTACGCATTTAAAAAAAAACAAATGAAAATTTAAATAAGTGTTCGGTAAACTCCATCGAATTTCATACTTACGTATGTCTTACTATCTGGTAATAACTTCACATAGTTTATGACCCTATCGGTATGTATGTATGACAAAAAATACACAGTAGCCATGTCTCGCATAACATTAAAACCTTTTTGTACTCGTCTCGCATATATTAATTCGCTTGGCAATTTGTCTAAAATAATTTATAACTCTCTTATCTCGTTCGTGTGTCTTGCTCTAAGTTTATGAGTTTTGTAACAAAAGACACTTTGTTAGTAAAACAATTCGTTAGCATGTTAAAGATTACCGCTTTGCGGAAAAAAATGGTCAAGTTCGAAGTGGACGGCCAAAGTTTTGTACAGTAGAAAACCATTTTTAAGAAATCTCAATACTGTGTACATATTACCAATTTAATTGATACTGTAAGCCTAATTAATAGTGTAATAACCTAGTTAATTGTGCCTTAGTGGAATATTATTATTGCAACTAATGTTAGAGGGTCGCCCCTTTACGGGGGCAATATTGGCGAAATGTGGATGTACTATTAGGTTTAACCTCTGCCTGCCCCTTCGGGGGTAACAGGCGTGATGTCATGTTATTTTATACCTAATTTCATTTCATTTCACCAAACATGGCAGGTTCACTCCTTAAAAGTCGCTTTAATTAACAGTTTAGGTAAACTCAAATTAACTATAGTGCCAACAGAAAACTCAATCACACATCTTTCAGATGCTTTCTCGTAAATTCTAATTCTCGATTTCAAGCCACAGAACCCTAAAACAAATCGATTTGACACACAGCGGTGCTACAAAAGCCCGCCCGCACCGCCCACAGACTATGTAGCAGTACTATTCCGCAATTTGACATCTCGTAAAAGATACTAATAAATAAAATTAGTGTCGTTTCTTGTGACAATAATGAGCAAAGAGACGCCGCGGAGCGGGGCGGGTCTGTGGAAGTATTGGCAGAATGTTGTACAGGTACTACTATTGTGGTAGTAAGTAGGTTTTATTGTGCATAGAGATCGTTAAAATATTCTATGTGTGGTTTATAGGGCGTATGATTAGATGGAGATACTGTAGAAATTTGGTGATCCATATAATATAGCTTTATTAATATTACGTAGTTGCCAATAATTCCAATGCATTTCATTGCCTTACTAAGGGAAAATTGACAGTTTTTACAGTTTCTGGAAATCTGATAAAATGTTGTATTTTGTGATTTAATTGGCTGATTCTTACTTTGACACCAGATTGACAGCAGATTTAAGAATCGGAGGGATCGTTAAGTTTCTTATTCGATTTACGTAATTTAATATAAATCTTGAGCCGGTATTTAAAGTAACAAATATTTTGTTTTTCTTACTGTATTTAATAAGTGTTATATATTTTTTTTTTTATTAAGCAATACTACACTAATAGGATGTAATATTCCACAACACGATATAATATCGGGTTTAAATATTGTACATTCGTAGGTTTTATTAATACTTAGTGACAAAGGTAGATAGCTTGACAGTTAGACTGATATTGATACATTAATATACAGATTAGTCGAACCACCTACGTTTAAGATTAATTCCTCTCCCACTATTTAAGTATTGATTTATAACATTCCAGCATTTACTCATGTGTAAGTACTTCGCCTTTAACCTAAGTAATTTGTTAAAGATTTTCAAAATACATTCAATTAATTTTAAATCCAAGAACGAATAGGCTCAGGCTTTAGATCCAAAATAAAAATGGCCGACAATATTTCGCGCCTCTTTTTGCAGATATTTGTAAAGCAGTGATATCAATTTTCGTAGCCAGGTAGATAATAAATGACCCACTACCCCAAAATACTGGCCGTTGATATAAATCTTTAACGCTTCGACACATTTTGACCACACGTCAGGATTATGATCGCTATAAAATACTTCGCATTGTAGTTCTACCTTTAACGTCGCCGTACAATGGACGTACGTCTAACTTATAAATTTTGGCGCGAACAAAGGCGCCATATTGACAATGTTACATCGATAAACGGACGCTCGGACAGTCCGCCATATTGAAATATATCCCAGCTTCGAGATCGGAGTAAATCAATAAAGATGATGGTTTAAATCATCTTTAGTGTAGGACCAGTCAAAAAGCTGTTTCCAATTCGAAACAGAGTGCTACTGAACGTCAGCTTAGTGTAAGTATACCCTGCATTAATCCATTGAAAAGAAGCGTACAAAAAGCCTTCCGCTCAATTTCCCTCGAAACGTCAAATGTTTGCTTTCGAAAAGGATTTTAAAATGCAACAACTTTTTGTGTGAGTCTTCCAACGGGATTACCGTATGCAAAGCGGTCACGGACAGCAAAGCGTCGGTGTTACTTACTAAACGTAACCAAAACGCAAACTTTCAAATTTGTTGCCATAGAGACTTGATATTTATATGTAAGACTAATCTCTGACGGTTGTTAAATGTAATAAATGCAATAGCCTGATAGATACAATAGATTTTGTGAAGAAAATCTGGTTTAAATAAAATTATTCCCAGATCAACTTCTATAGAAGTTAATATCTAGAGTAACGCAAAAGTTAACGTTACAACTGCTACGTCAGGCTCGGCCGGGGTACAATGGAAACTATTTGATTGCTTCATTATGCAGAATCGGACTCGGTTCATTGTATATCATTTCGCATGTTATATCTGTTCGTATCCTAATTTAATCATCTTGAAGATTGGACCACCGGGGAAAGCGATGTAACGGGTGGCCCTTCGATTTGCGATTGAACTTTTAAGACAGTTCACATTTAGGAGTGATTTGTTTTTTCAGATTACCGATGATAATATCTAAAGAGGGCCTAATGACTCGTTTTGGGTACGAGTTTTGAATTATGTTATCAAGTGAACTCTGATATGAAGAGATAGTTGGAATTTATGAAAGTTACCTTTGAATGTAATTAATAATTATGAGGAGAAATGGGTGCTGTGGGAGATTGAAAGCCTGATTGAGGTTAGTTTCGTTAAATCTTTGATGAAGATGTTTATGAAAATTCATTTGCTTTTCTCAGAATAGAATTATCAGAGACGTGTACAACAAACCATACAGATTAATCGTCTGCCTTGTGATAGATTTCACAATAGTACAAACATTCTCTTTTTGATAGTCTTCCGCGGAGAAATGAACATGTACACAATATTTTGTTCAAATCATCCCACCTCCTAAATTCAAGACAAACAAAATATTTTTTCTTATTCATAAAAACATCAGCCTGTATCTAAGTTAAATCTCCGTCGATGTTCGCAATATCGGAAGAGTCTCGTATTTGGTATTATTTATTTGAAACGCGCAGAAAACGGTCAATTCTAATGCCTTCACGAAGCTTTCATTCCTTTGATCCGTTTCAATTTGCCTGACGTCTTATTTTCTACGCGGTGGTCCAACTGATCGTTCGAACAACTATGTAGAAAACGGATTTTTATTGAAGAAACTCTTATTTAATATTATTTTTATTTATTTAACAATAAGCACACCAACTGCACAACACTAATTTATACCTATTATTATAATTTTTAAAATTCCTTAAAAGTAATTACACAAATCAGTCATTAATGACATTGGTAAAATGTTTATTTATTTTTGAGACTATATAAATGTACATTACGTAATTATAATCAAATTTTAACACCCACATTTTTTTATAAGGTTATGTTACAACATATATAAAAAAAGTACAAAAATACTCAGTACTTTGCAGAGTACTGAGTATTTTTGTACTTTTCTGCTAATTCATGTAGCATGGGTGGAGTCGAGAGTTTAAAGGCTCTTCTGGGTTAGCTCGTCCCATCGTCGACGTCATCATTGTACGAGATTGTTTTTATTTTTTTGTGAATGTCATCTCACAGTTCAACCTAGGAACCTAAAAAAACATATAAATTTTTCATTTCATTATCCTCGTAAGATAGATAAGATTAGGCCATTTAAAAAAAGTTTTCTGAAAGGTTAGATTATGAGACTTTCTTTATCAGAATATCTAAGTTTACGGTCCTGATTATGCCGACCAAGCCATGAAGTGAAGTAAAAAGGCAAAGAATTTAAAATATTCCATGATAAGAACGTTAAATTATCGATCGCTAATTTGGTACCTAATACTAATTAATTTACTGATAATGTAATCAATTAACTAAGTGTTGTGTGATTATGTATCTTATAACATTTATAAACATAAAGACTATTAGTTAGATACCACTGCGCGGTTTTATAGCAAATTTGTTCATTATAGATTTTAAACTAAGTTAGTTAGTTCCCTTTTTCTAATTTGCAGGTACCTGCTACCTGTAGTTTTTGCCCTTGTGAATCATTCATTGTAATAGCAAAACTAAATTTTCCCTTTTCTTCCCTCTTTCTCCCTCACTTCTTACTTAAAAAATATGCCTATGTCCGTCTCCAGGGTCCCAACTATCTGTGTACCAAAATTCATCAAAATCGGTTTAGCCATTTAGGCGTTGAAGACGTAACGAACAAACAAATAAACTCACTTATAATATTAGTAAGGATGGATAATCAAGGTTAAATCTGAAGATCAACCTAACCAGCTGTTAAAGTTAACTAAGAACTCAGTTTAGCAAAGATAAAACTTTTACCCACAATGCACACCTAGTAGTTACAGAATTAAATCGCGCTTGTACTGTAAGCTGAATAATTGTTTTAAAACTACCATCTTCTAACATGATTGAAGAGCTCTTTCTACGCATTCGCCTCCTAGCGATGCCGTAATGTGGTACTAAGAAACAACTGATTGGTAAAAGCTATCAAGGAATATTCTTGCTATCTGTGTGTTTTTATGCAGTTCTACGATGTTGTGGTGAATACAGGGATCTTAGAGTTGAAACAGTGTGCACACCGAGGTAATTGCAGTTTTGGGATGTAAAATACAATAGGATGAATATTTGTACATAAAAATTGAAATACTGCTGTTTTACAAATTTGCTAATTGTATGGTAACAATGGCAGTCTTTTAGCTAATACTATTAATATTATAAATGCGAATGTTTGTGAGGATGGATGATTGTATGGGTGTATGGTTGTTTGTTACTCTAACTATAAAAAATCTACACCAGCTAGCACCCACGACTTCGCCCGCGTGATGATCGAAAAAAAATATCCAAATTTCATCAAGATCCGTTCAGCTGTTTGGAAGTGAAAGAGGAACAAACATCCATACGTCCATCCTCACAAACATTTATGATTTTATAAGTATGATTTTTTTACTGTCAAGTTGGTCTAGTGGTCCAACATACAGCACGACTGATAAGCATGAGGTCCTAGATTCGTCACCAGTTGATGGTAACAGGCTCGCGTCCTATTACATGGGACTTCAACATAACTTGCAAATTATTGGTTTATTGTTAAGCACAGCCTGCCTAGCCCTTTACTGATTAAATAACTTGATGTTATATTATGTCTGTTAAAATTTTATATTGACAGATTAGACTAAATACATACTACCTGCCGGTTGCGCGAATACGAGTCCAAAAGTTGACGGCACGGTTGGCGCAGTGGCTCAGCGATCGACTGCTGCGCTGCGTGTCGCGGTTTTGATCTCCGCACGCAACAAATTTTTGTATGACCTACAGGTAGGTGTTTCGGGTGTGGCTGTTTGTGTATGTGAGTTTTAATGTTTGTAAACGCAACCACGATACAGGAGAAATTCCTAGTGTGGGGCAAGGTTTTTATATAAAAAAAAACTAAAAAAGAAAATACAGCGGCAGTCTAAAATGGTATTAAGACAGTCATTACCAAAGTCTGCACCAAGCCTAAAGTAAAACATGTAGTAGTACCGCCTAATCAACCTGCGTAAGTAAGAATCAACGTATTGAAGGTAAACGGGTTCCTATTATCGCAGGACTAGTAAATTGTCATTACTTAACTCTCTCTATCTTTGTTCTTCTTAGTTTACGACCAAAAGTGGCCAGTGTCCTTTTTAAAAAAAGATCCTTCTTTTTTCAAAAGACACTGGGATTTATTTGATGGTTACGTGGGAATAATTAAACTACCCACATTATACTAACTATGCTTTCTTATTCAAATTGAACTTTTTATTTAAAAAGGGAATTTTCTTTCAGTTGAATGATGGTCTAGCTAGTTGATTGAAATGGTTTTTAGTTAGAGTTGATTGAAAAGTCAAGCGAGTGAACGATGTCATAAAAGGTTTCTAAAGATTTATAACAGGAAAATGGCTGCCAACATCCGGCTGTGTACGACGAAGTATTTAGTACTGAAACTGAATGTCGTCTGTGAAGCTGTTGCAAATTACTGGGGTTGATAGTGACTTTTTCCTGGTTGCTGCAGTATGTATAGTAGGTACCCATATTATGATTGTAGTGGCAGAAAAAGCATTAACTAATATAGAAATATTTCGAGTTTGCTTTAAATACTACTAAGCAATTGAACTTGAATGCCTACAAGTTTTTTTTAAAGATTTTATTATTTAAGTACTTATAATTTCGTTTATTTATTTTTGTTGTATTCATATTTCTTATTAAAATATTAATAAAACTTTTTAAACTTGAAAATTAAGTCTAAGCTACCGACAGTCTAGTCTCCTTTTTAATTTATTATTATGAGTCTATATTGTCCCACTGCCAGGCAAAAACCTCCTTTCCCTCCTTCCATTTTTCTGGGTCTAGTGCGTAATGTAGGCCAAAAATAAAATAAAAGAGCCAACAGTAAATAAACTGTCTTGTTTATGTACAGACGCCTGCAGGTCAAGCTACCCGAAACTGTCAATTTTTCCCAATGAACCTTGAACCTAATACTTTAGAAATAAAGTCGAAAATCTATCAAAGAAATCTGACAGATTGTAGTAGCTTGATGTGCAGGCGTCTGTACATCTCTCTTAGATACTTTACTTACAAACAAAACAGAAAAATAATTTGTTGTACCTAACATTACCAAATCATTTTCGCAAGGAGCTTTCGCAAACATAATGTAGCCATTGACAGAGAGCCAGTACTTGAGATACAAAAACTTATACAAAGGGAACATTAGTAACGTAGCATGAAGAAGTGTAACAGTACACTCAGTAACAGGCATAACAATGGGGTATCGTTTTCTTCGAAGAGCCATGCGATGCGAGCCAAAGCCGCCGCCACGTCTGCGTCTGCGCATGTCCCGTGTTAAATTTAGCGTTAGTGATCCCATCTAAATGTAAACGTAACCTTTGAAAGTAAAAGCTGAAAGTAAAAGAAATGTAGCACGCGATTTTAAGCGAGTAAGGGGATTAAAACGGTACTGTACTGAATTATGCCTTTATCCTATAGTTAAATAGGTTATAGAAGATACAGAGCGTAGTGAGAATGTTTCAAAATAATATCGATTTATATGTTTTAAATAAAACAAACGGTATTCAGGTGGGACAGAAGCTCGATAAGTAGCCAAAGATATAGGATCATTAAGCTGCTAGCAAGAAGACTAGAAAGATGATGAGCGATAGAAAGGTATGGTAGCAGAAAATAATTTGTGTGACGACACGGTTGGCTCAGTGGCTGAGCGATAGACTGCTGCGCTGCGTGTCGCGTGTTCGATTCCCGCACTGAAAAAATATTTGTATGGCCTTCAGATAATTGTTCCGGGTCTGGCTGCTTGTGTATGTGAGTTTTAATGTTTGTAAACGCACCCACGATACAGGAGAAATTCCTAGTGTGGGGCAACGTTAAAAAAAATAATATGCTTCAATCATTTCCAACTCTGGAAATGATGACGGACATTTTTCCATCAACGAAATCACTGATGGGACGTCATTTCATCCCCAGAACAGCCTAATTAAAAGATAAATACAAAAACTAAATTACATAAGAACGCAAAGAAACTAGTTTTATTCAGTACTTAAACTCTTTTATAGCATAATCTTTTATATCTGGAGCCTACATTAAACCATGAGCTCTGATATGTCTGCGCGTGATGACTTCATTAGCATAATCGGCAGTAAGCTCCCGTATTGCTACTTTAATTTTCCTTTGAACCGTAATAAATACTAAGAGCATACGTAATGCACCGACTATAAGTACTAAACCTTACTTAATATTATAAAAGCGAAAGTGAGTTTGTTTGTTACGTCTTCACGCCTAAATGGCTAAACCGATTTTGGATGGTTTTCGATACCGAGATAGTTGAGACCCTGAAAACGGACACAGTGATAAATGAGGGAGAAAGGAAAAGGGAAGAAAAGGGAAATCTTAACTTTTCTATTACAATTAATAAGGCGCAAGGGCAACAACTACAGGTAGCAGGTTCCTACAAATCAAAATGAACGAAAGGGGAACTGTGTTAGTCCGAATTTAACGCGAGCGAAGCCGCATGCAAAAGCTAGTCTCATATACAAAGCTGATATAAATAATGAAAGCAGATTAATCGCCATGTGTTTTTACGACATCAATCAAGGCACGTGTATATTCATGAAGCGGTGCGAAATAATACGTTGCCTTAACATCCTGATACAGCTTTCGCGATTTTTTCATTAGTGTGCGGTCTCCACTTAAAAAGTTACAGGTGACATCGTAGGAGCAGATGCCCAAAACTGGAAGTGTTGACGCGTGTTTAACTTGAACATTAAATCAACAATTTTATTGACCGACCGACGTCTGTATCTTATATTCGTTGACTTCCGCAAGTGATTGCATTTTGAAGAGTTAATAACAATCACCGTTACTTGCGATTGATTATTGAAACGTTTTTGTAGCAACGAAAACATTGGGCGCATGAATAGCATTTCATTCACACTGGCCGGTTCGGGGACTCGAAAATGTGATTACTTTGCGTTATTTGTAATTGTTCGGCGATTTTAAATGAGTGATATTAATGTTATTTACATTTTATGATGGAGCGGTATGTAACAAGGGAACGAGCAGGATTCCTTCACTCGCCAACCAGGAACAAATTTCTTATTGATATAAAAAATGGATGTACAGTAGTCGGAGAGATGCTTCGCTCGGGAAATCTTTGAATGACATTGCTTTGTGATACCAGAGAACCATAGACACGCGAAGGCGGTACACAAGAAATACTTTTTTCATTATTTTAGTCAAAGTTGCACTACTACGGTGATAAAAAGAAATACGCTAGCAAGGCTGGTTTCAAAACTGACTGCTGAAACTTACTGATGACGTGGAATTTAATAGTTTTAATGTAGGTAAAATTACTATAGATATTTAAAATTTTAAATTGCCCACGGGTGTTGCATGAATCTTTTATAACCAGACATCCCAATAAGACTAGAACTGACAGTTTTTCCCTCCATTTAAGAATTCTCTGATTTGGTTCACAATTAGCATTCGCAAGTACCTGTGCATTTAAGTCCAATTTTTGCGGATAGGAAATCTTCAAATAATTTCCTCCGCTCTGGGTGGCAAAGCTGGGAATAATGTAAGACTTTTACTGACTAAAACCCACTTATATTCCTTCTTTTGTTCCGGGCTCGCAGTAGGTCTTTCGAACAATCCGCACCACCAAGACCTTTTGTGAAGTGTCAATGTAAAGACAAGTATGTAACGACAACCAGCGTCTTCAAAAAACAAATGACAAAGGCCACGTCTATCCCCTACACAACACCCACCAACAATTTTGTACCGAACGCAATCATATTACGTCATAAAAATGACGAATAGGCATGTAAGCACGCAAGTAGCGTGCACGATGACATGTCTGCAACGCCTGCAAAAAGTTCCAAGACACTGCGTTGCCGTACTGGTGTCATCTGATACTGCACTCACGGATAGACCATCCATCTCAAGTATTTATTGGCGAGAAGCGGATATTGTTTCTGAATCGTGAACATTAACTGTTACGTAATGTACATGTATGAACATTGAATTGATTCTGTGATTGAGCAGTTTCTTACGGATTGCTGAATTGTTATTATACTTTGTGATCTGGGAAGGTGGAGTTGTTCTTAGGATACGGCGACTTGATAAGGTATGTTATAATATGTATATATATATATATATGACAAAGCGTAATGCGTGTATCATGGCCCCATATTTTTTATTATTTGTGGGAGGCTTTTACAAAAAAAAATATGATAGAGAAAAGACTAATATTTCACCACACTGCCAGAAAATAGCGTGATATAGAGCTTTATTTGAATGCTGATGTAATTTCACGTCTTGAATTTAAAAAACTCGGAATTGTGTAGTATAACTGTATAGGTATGGTATTTTGATACTCAATAAAGTATAAAGATAATAATATCTTTAATGAAGCGTTATAATTAGCTGGCTACGCCTGTCGTTGTAATTACTAAAATAAATGTCAAAAATATATTTAAATGTTAATAAAATTTATGTTCAATAATCGTCACGGTTTATAGGCGTCTTATGAAAACGAAATGTTCGAAAAGTGTTCCTTCTCATTATAAAAGTTTATTTTCCACTAATCTCCCATGTGATCTCTTTTGGAATTATATGACATTTCATATTAAAACGTAATTATGAACAACTATAAATTAGCGCATGATGGTGTTCAAAAGAACTCATTAATTCTTTAAAACCACTCTTAAAATTTATTATGAGCAACTTATTTTTATTTATATGTCTTAATTGGATATCTTACTTGTATGAGTTGGTTTGACTAATCAACACGATCGTGTCCCCAAAGATAGTTTATCTATTATACAAGCTTTCTAAAGATAAAAGTCAAATTTGAGATTATAAAGCAATAATGTTAGTTATAAAAACTTGATTTTATTATACCATCAATCTTGTAGTCGGCATGTCGGATGTGTTACCAGCGGATGAGTCGTGTGAGGTTTCATTTTATTAATTTTATAATCGCATTTTCATAAAAATCGGTTTCATGTTTTAAGAAACAACAAAAAACAAAACAATGCATTTGATTGACATGGTCATCCTTGCTGAGAAAGTTTCCGACAAACGTATTGAAAAAAAATGGTTTTTGTTTTCATACCAATTGGAAATTGGCACTTTCCTGTCATGAAAATTCATCAGTCTCTACAAAAGTAGGAGTAGAGATAATTTTGCAATAAGGTAAAACAAACGAAACTTGCTGCGTTTTTGGATATTAATATTTTATTGATTATATATTATATCCTCCATACAATATTTAATTTCCACATACATGCGTAATAATTTATTTTATACATAAGCTACCTACATAATATTAAGCTATAGGTATTCCTCACAAAATGAGCCAGTAAAGAAATATTATTTAGACCTGCCTTTGTTACTGGGGCAAGTGTTTTTTATTATAATCTATACTTATATATACTTATATAATATTATAAAGCTGAAAAGTTTGTTTGTTTGTTTGAACGCGCTAATCTCAGGGAATACTGGTTGGAATTGGAAAATTCTTTTAGTGTTGGATAGTCCATTTCTTGAGGAAGGCTATAGGCTATATAACATCACGCTACGACCAACAGGTGCTGAGCAGCGCGGGTGAAACCGTGGGGAACAGCTAATATTTTTCATAAAATCGCCATTGTTTTACTAGTTTTTGCCTTATATTTATGCTATAATACTCATAAATAGCATTAAATTTACAGCCGTTTACGTAGCAACACAAAATATTACATAATCTTTACTACGGTCGGTCCTGTAGTTTCAGAGCCAATTCAATACAAACAAACAATCAAATCTTTCCTCTTTATAATATTACATAGTGTAGATAAGAATAATGAAGATGCGCTTCATAATGATTCTATTCTGTTTCTCACGGCTCGAACCGGTGACTGTTTAATAAATTCATTGACATAATAAATATTTTGACATCATTGGTCTTTAAAGCTATCCGCTGGTTTATCTCCGCCACGCCTGTAATCTGTAATAGAATAGTAAGTGTCGATCCTTTGAGAAGTTGTTCTCTTTATCTTATCTCCGATTGTGGCTATAGTGTGGTATTGTGTCATATTACGAATTAAATCTTTGGGTTTTATTTTTTGGGATTCTTAAAAGCTTATTTTCATTTGTCGCGCTAAGTGAATAACGGAGTTCTCTTAAAATGTATTTAAATGATACACAGTAAACTGTTACAACATTTGAGAGCATGCTGTTTAGATGTCAAAAGATAGCAGTTTTATCGTTATCTATATTTGTTATTGCTTAATAGCTCCGATCTCTGATCTTTGTTAAAAATGTGACGATCTTTCTCCGGAGCGATGTTATTTTCCGCACATTTCGTAATTAGCATAATTCATATGTTTTTAAATACAGAGAAGCTCGTTACTAAATAATAGCAGCCGTTTGGGTCGATCTTTAGGTTTAACACTTACCTAGGTTGGTTATATATGGGGAAAAGCACATTGAGCTGTTGATCTCCACTGTCATTTGTAGAGTTTTGACAGTCGTTATAGGTAATCAGTGTCCTGAAAGTCTGAGAACCAGTCTTACTAAGAGGTATCGTATTATTCAATACTAACTGGGCTGTGGAGGTCATTTAGGCAGTCGTTCCATGAAAAATATTGGTATTCAGCTGCATGTAGTTAGACTGAAAGCCGACCCTAACAAAGTTGGGAAAAGGCGAAGCAGATGATGATAATGTTTACACACATCCATTCTGGTATTGAAATAAAATGAATTAATGGTTGTGCTTGATCAGGGTTTTTTGTTATTCAAGCTTTTTTCCAAATAGTAGCAATGACTTCCCTCGCTCTTGGCGGAGCGGGATGGAGTGTCTTATTTGTCCCTACTAAAACCTATCAATGTTCGTTCTTTTCCTCTGTATGTTTCGGGGCCGCGGTATCTCCTTCAAACAAACAGCAACCCCGGCAGGCAGTGGACCTGATGAACCCCTCCGAAAGAGCCAAGAGATTATGTAGTGGTTATTAAATGTATTTAGGTATGTATAATAAAAAAAAGTGTATAATTAATGATGTATTAACATTGACAAAGCATACTGCAGTTTATGCTATTCTGTATTAATAAAAGTAACAGGAAAACCTATAAACTTGAGGAGGATTAATATAAACATGCGCGTTATTTTCAGTTGTTTTGTTTTTAGTAAAGCAATAAGTTATGGTATTTTCCCAATAGTCAATATTCCAGTGAAAGAGCTCAAAAGGCTCTATATATTCCAGTGAAAGAGAGGGATAAACAATATTTGTATTTCTATAAAAGGGTAACATGCCATCACTTGAAACTTTAAACGCTTTTTCCGGGAGCCATGTATCGATGGGTCGAAAGTCAGGATCCGTTGACATTTTGACATCCGTACAAACAACGGCTTGTTTTTCTTTCAACGTTTTTACGTCGCTACTGGAATTTCAAGTGCCTGTTAGAAAATTGATACTTATTTGTAGTGACATTGAGTTGAGATGGATTTGATAGTTTAGTGTGCAGTATTTGGATGACAGCTTCATTGGTCTAGTGAGTATGACGTTAGGTTAGGTTCTAGGTTTCTAGGTCGGGCAAATTGTTTTTGGGTTTTTTTAGTAGCATCCACGGAACCTGGATTTGCGCCTGGTTGATGGTAATGATCTCTTAACACTTACATGGGACTAAGGTATACAGGCGAAATGAGGGTATACCATTTTTTTTAATTTAAAAAAACTTTGTCCCACACTAGGAATTTCTCCTGTTGTGGGTGCATTTACAAACATTTGAACTCACAGACACAAACAGCTAAACCCGGAACAACTATCTGTAGGCCATACTAATATTTGTTCCATGCGGTGATCGAATCCACGACACACAGCGCAGCAGTCGATCACTTAGCCACTGCGCCCACCGCGTTGTTTTGCGCCTGGTTAATGGCAATGGGCTCTAACACATTACATGGGACTTAAACGTAACTAGCAAAATGCGGGTTTACTATTACGTAAACGTCTTCTGTCTTACCCTTTGGGTATTCTAGGCGTGATGTTTATAGAGAAGGCGATGTTAGTAGAATCATTTAATTGTTTTGGAAGTCTATTTGTATATGTTTATAAATCGTAAATTTAATAAACACATTTAAAAACAACGTATCTGACATAAACGAGCCTGTTATCACAAACCATACATCACTCTGAACGTTCATCTGTAGAACATTACCATGTTTTGTCACTTTATCATTTCAACTTCAGTAAAATTAAGTTTATTTATACGTGTGTATTAATGACCTTATCTTAATATACAGACTTAAAAGTATGTATAACTCACGGAGCCTTCGCATTCCTCTGTCAACGCCACGCGACTGGGAACGTTTCACAAAAACTCAAATGTCATTGCGCAAGCTTATAATAAGGCCCATTCACACGGCACCCTACTAGATATTTTTTCAATGTCAAGTCGGGACGGGCATGCAATTTTGTTGAAAAAACGGCAAAATCAATAATAGCCCCGTGCACGTGTTGCCGATGGATTATAGATTATGTTTTGGAAGATTTTCTCAGCGCTCGCGAACTGATGTCAGGTACGACGCGTCTTAGACGAAAATCTATGGAGTCGCTTTAGGACTACAAATAATATTTTAAACCATGGTTTTGTTATTTTATACTATGCTAGATGACTGCAATTTCTTTGACGACCAAACTAACTGTTGGATGACATGATAGTTTTAAGGATAGTTAAGGAAATATGAAGAAAATGAAGAAACCTCATCCACTCGAAACGACTGTGTATTTGTAGTAGATCAGCGATTGATTAAACAAAGTTCTGCTGTTGCCAAAAACATAGCTTTCTGTATATAACAATGCATTTGCATTTGTTGTTCAATAAACTACTCTTCAGTATTATAATTGTTCTAATAAGAAACGGCCGGCTCTATTTATTTCACTGTTCCGTTCTTGCGCTTCACAAAGAAATTCTATACAATTATAACGGCCGAAATTGTAACTGTCTTTCTAACAAAACTCAGACGTTGTGTTTCTTTTACGAAAACCTTACAAAAAGCAGGTAATCTTTTTGAAAGACATCGCAGTATTTTACGATTTCATAAAAAAGCTAAACAGTTATTTCATCAAGATATTCTATAATAAATAGGTCAGCGAAGGATTAGCCGAAATTCGTATTATTAAGTTTTCGGCGGAACGTACTTTAGGAATATTTATTGTTTTTTAATCAGCAAACGTGTCATTCGACTGTGACTGGCAGGAATGAGATTGGTCAAAATAACACAGATAAAATCTCCTAACAAAAGGTTAAGGACATGAAATTAAATAAGATACTTCTACTTACAATAAATTGCTCCGATTCCGCTAAATATGAGGTTTTGTTATTAAGTAAAAGCGCAGTTCATTATTATGCTGGTATTAATTTGAGTCAGGAAGAAAAGTGAAGTGCATCATCTCAAAAACTCAAAAATTAAGAATTATGTAACACGAAATTACTTTTTTTCGAAGGTTCTCCCGCACTCGACGCGGAAGCCTATAGTTAGTTCAAAATATGGGTTTTTAACAAGCCCTAACAGGTGAGGTTTTAATCTGGACTTTATTTACTTGATTTTATGAGAAAGTTTCTTCAGCATATTGCTGGTAATTGATACTGTTTCGATTCGACGTATAAGTTTTTTAGTAATTATTAAAACACGTTTCCAGATCAAACTAATTAACTGCAGTTGGTGGAGTTTAAATTTTTGTTTGCTTTCACCTTCAAAGGGTTTTTTAGAAAAGTGACCAAAAAAGTTATACTATATAGTCTCACATAATCTAAATACTTATTGAATAAAATCCACTTAACAGTTTGACAAATATCCGAATGATGGGGCAATTAAAAAAATATATGTTCACATTTCATTCGGCTTAAATGATAGCAGTAAACGTGCTATTATCTTCTATAATTATTTCATCGGAACATTACGTTGTGTTTTTGCTGAAAAAATTACAAATAGCGACAGTGCACGAATTAAGTTAAAGATCACGAACTGTTGTTATAAATGTAAGGTAATTAACGATAGCATGGACGATTAAAATGGTTAATTTACTGTTACAGTAATTACGGGAAACATCATAAACATCTTGGGATCTCAGCTCAAGGATACTGTTTTACAATCCACGCCCGGAGTTCGCAATGCCGCTGAATGACGTTTTCCTGTCACAGTTTCGCTTTTTTTACCATCCATACGTTCACCTACTTGAGAAAATTTGCCGCCGATCCTGATATTTACCTGTAAGGAATGTACGTGTGGGAAAATTCTGTTAATGACTTTTGTGAAGGTGTAAATGATTATTGTAACAGTAGCGACGACTCGCGAATCAACGATATACGTGCTCAAGATACGATATTGAATGCGGTTCAATGTTCATTTTATTGTTTTTTGTTTTATCTGAGCGTTTTTTTACGTCGCTTATTCATGTATAGAAGTACTTTGATTACGGTCAAACGATTACGAGCAAACTGACGACGCCCAGACTTCCCTACGACAGTTGCAAGAAAAGATTACAATCATTGATACTCAATTTTAGTGTTTTACTGTAACCACCAGCGTTGACATTTCAGGAAATGTTAAGCTCATCTCAGTCATTTAATTCTGTAAAAACCTAGAATTTAGTCATGGTCTCTGAATGAATAAAACGAATTTAAAATTTCGACAATGCGACAGAATATATATCGAATCAATTCGCATGTCGCATCGACGTCAGAATCGATGCGGGAGCAGCGCCGAACAACAATAATCGTGAATGAATTGTAATGGCGGGCGGTTTAATTGATGCACCCGTTGTTGGACCTGTCCCGGTGTAGGGATTGAAGTAAGATATCGATTAAAGTACTGACATTTTAATTGTCAATTTTAACCCTTTTCATTGAAAGGAAGATAAGCAAGGCGTATTTACTGCTTTTCTGTTTAACTATATGAATTGCGAATTTTAACTTTCAAAGTTAAGTGCAAGTAATATGTTATTGGAAACAATAGGACACAAATAACTATTTCAATAGGTATTAAAAACATCGTTTTCTTTTTAGGTACGTTTTGTGGAGAACATTGCATTTAATAATCATTTTACGTCATTTAAAAGTATCGATACAAACCAGTAAACTAGGACAGCACTAGTCGTTGCGTGAACATTCATTCATCGGGCCGCTCTCCTTCTGTTGAATTTGACTCTTTAGTCATTTTAGTGACCACAGGGTACTCACATAAGTATTAATCGAAGGTCCCTGCAATTATGTCAGTGAATTTCAGCAGTATTTGGGATAATTTGCACTTTCTGACAATTTATAAGGGTATTTAAAATATCAACTCGTAAATTCGTGAGGGCAGATAGAGAAAGATAAAATATATCGTTAATTTATACCCAGCAGTTTACTAGCTCATGTTAACTTTGAAATCAATTTATTTGTAATGTTAACATTTCCTGCTACTAACAATGTTTCCTCACTAAACATGTTTATGACTCATTCGGATCAGTCTGACCCAAATGAATTCATTACTAGACTAACGATCGATACATGCGATCAATTGATGACTCCATTGATAAATCGAGTTCTTAGAATACTCTTGAATAAATTACAACTTCATTTATCATATGACGTCTGTCGTTTGACTAGTGGAGGAGTTAATGCATTCGACTTACAAGTTCAACTCGATTGACATTAGCAAAACATCCTTGACACTCAATCGGAAGTATGAATGGAGACGCGATCCTGCGCCTAGCGGTTTGAACTGGAGACAATTGCATCATCGAGTGATGCGTCGAGTCATCGGCCGGCCACTTACCAAGCGGATGTTGTTAACCGTGGCTTGATTAGCCGAGACGATGTTAAACGGCAGCCCGGGCAAGTTCAAACAATTAACTGTATAGAAGTGTCCGACTCTAATGAATGATACAGACTTGCTCCATTTCATTATACAAACACCGTGACAAGACGCGGCTTACAAATTGAGATTAATTCAAGAGTCAAGACGCTAGGTACTGGCCTCTGCGCTTAATTTGTAACGGTACATAGACTGCTTTCTTTGCGAAGCAATGCCATCCTTAATTTGAAAGCGCTGCGGTGTATAGTCTGATGTCGATGTTAAAGGAAATAGTTTATGAGTGTGTTATTAAAATATGTTGCCAAACTAAACCGTTTAACCTTAGCTATTCAATGCCCTGATGCTATTTATATCTTGTGTTATTCAACTGAAATTCCTTGTAGACGTCGTCTAATGAAGAGTATGATGTAGCTGTTACATAGCTAGCACCGAATTGAAATGAATTGCTTTCTGCGCATTGACATAGCTATTTCCGCCTCTAACGTTCATTGTTTGTATCAAGTTTGGATGTCATATAGTTGGTTCCTCAGATGCGTGTCTCTGTTATGCTGCTTTCAATAATGGTGGAATATTATCAAGTCTCAACTTTTTTGTATTTAAATTCAGTACTTGTGTTGATGATCCAGTATGTTGGAGTCACAGTAATTGTTCCAGAGATACGTTTCAAAGCTAATCCGAATAATTACTTTATATAATTTTGTTCGTAAACATTAGTAAGATATCATCTTATTTTATTCGCCAGCGGGGAGGCCATTCCTTCGTACTTTGTTGAAGACATTTAGTTAAACACTTTGATTCTGAATGCTAATTGCGGATTCCAGGTTTTGTTACAATGTTGTTTTTTAATTACTTCGTTGATTTCTTTATTTAAATATCAAGTGCTACACCCAGATAAAATGCCAGTTTTGTTTTCGGAGTGTCTGTCAAGCAATTAGCATTAAATAATATCAGATTTACACGTCGGAATATAGTTTGTGTTGTATATTAATTGCTGGGAGGCGATAACTAAGGAAATTAATTTTCCGTGTCATTGAAAGGTCATGGTCGTGTTTTACTATCGTTAATAAGTAAGGTATGTGCCAATAAAAATAAACGTAGCTAACAGCCTGATCGGAATCGGTACATAGAAGTTAAGCGACACGTTTTCAACTATTAATATCTTCTTAATATAGAGAGCGGGAGGAAGGCCAAAGATGGATGGATTGTGTGAAAGGAATGATATGAAGGAGAAAGAGTGAATGATGCCGAGACGTCTGATAGGGGAGAATAGAAGAAGAAAACGTGTTGCACCGACCCCATGTAGAAAGAATGGGACAAGGGCAGGAAAATGATGAATATTTTCTTAATATGTTGACGTTACAACCCATTAGTTATAACTGTGTTCCTCCAAGAAACGTTTAGTGGAATGTGTAAATGATTTTATTTTGACTATATTCGAGATCAAATAACATGCTCAGGTACACAATCAACAAATCCCAAATTACAAGTGCGTAGTCACGCAAGTTGGTAGTACCTTTACGAAAACATTTTAAAGCGAGTGAAGTAGGTGGTACAAATTGTTCAATTTGTCGCTGATCGCACGCACTGAAGCACTTTCCTGTCGTCAAGCCAGTGCTTACTTGATATTGATTGCGTTTAAATCGACTCGCCCACGCTCGGTCAATATTGATTTGAGATAGAAGACGGCACCGCGGCCGCCGACGAAGTGTTACTTAGAAATTTGTACTGATAACAACACTATATATTTGATTATACCGAGCACAGATATTGAGGTTCTTATGTAAAAATCATAAAATGGAAGCACGCGTTGATACCATAAAAATATTAAATTATCAAAAAAAGGATTTCAGGATTCCGTATAGTTGCATAAAATTTTTTTCAATACAAATAAGTCACCTTGTTTATTTGTTATCTACTATATAAAAATAAGTCGGGTTTTCCTTCCTGACGCTATAACGCCAGAACGCACGAACCGATTTCCACGGTTTTGCATTCGTTAGAAAGGTCTCGGGCTCCGTGAGGTTTATAGCAAAGAAAAGGTAGAGTAGGTAGAAAGGTAGAAAATTGCATAGCAACGCAGGCCGGGGCACAGCTAGTCGTATTATAATTTCATCTATACCTAATAATAAATTAAAAAGAGGAAAGACTTGTTTGTTCGTTTATACCGAATAGGCTCTAACTTACTGGACCGATTTTAACTATGTTTTCACTAATAGGAAGCTAAATTAACGGGAAGTAATGTAGGCTATACAACATCACGCTACTACTTACGGGAGCGGGGCAGCAACTAAAGACGCGGGTAAAACCGCGCAAGACAGCTAGTAGTAAATATTGCGGAAAAATTTATCCGAGAATAAACATCGTTGAATTCTTTTAAAGGCCCTCAATAAATTTCTTTCAAGACTTTTTTAGTTCATTTCTCCAGTTTTTCTAGGCGTCCTTTGTGGTACAGTCACGATCATAAATCAAAATTCTCTGAACAAAGTATTAAAGATTTATTCGACTGAAATTGATTGTTTACAATCGTGTGCACAGTTTTATTGTGAGAGCTTCGCCTCTGGATAAAATACATTCCACGACTTTCCGCGTGCGTTCAAGATTTGTAATTTAAACCCTCAATTGTAACACTCATTTAAAATTGTAAATTTTTAGATCGGCCATTCATCACGCGCTGCTCGTCTGCAGTTGATGGCAGATGGCCTTGGAGGTAACTGCGAATCTCAAATACAGGCTTAATTTTGTTGTTTTTCTTGCGATTGTCAGTAATTGTTTAAAGCAGGGGTTGTCTATATTTAACTTTCAAGAAGTTAAGATTTTTATTTAAACTATTTAGCATCCTCATCTTCAATATTTTTGTGAATAGTTTAAAATTTGATTCCTGCTTAATTTTGTTTTACCTGGTAAACCGAAAAAGTTTTTACAGCAACCAGAAATAAGAACATTCAAAAAGAAAAGAAAACAAAAGAAATCAGTGCACAAATAAATAAATAAGGGAAAGAAAGAGTTCCAAATAAATTCATTATGTTAATTGTCGCGATTGTATCAGAAATTCTTACCTCAATAATTAAACTGGAGCACTCCCGACACCAAGCAATTAGTCCAGACTGCACAGTGCACAAGTTATCACCTCCATCGGGCCAAAGTAATTGTTTTGGACGAAAATGCCAAATTGTAGGATAAATATCCTGAGTTTATTTATACTTTAGGAGAAATTTGCGCTGTTCTGGGAATACAAAAGAGACTGCAGGGATGTCCTAGAGTCCTAAATTTTGCCTGAATTGACGTAAGCACTCAAAATATTTTTGATTTACTGTTATAAAATTTAACTATGTTTAAGTTGTATCGGTGACGGTTATAAGTTGGATTGTATTTATGACGGTAAATTTCCAAAAAAAAGTCGGCATTCATTAAATAAATATTGTAATAAATGACTTGGCACAACCGTGGAGTCATCACTTTGTACAGATTTGTCCCATTACAAGTGCTTCACTTGTCACGTGACAAAACCTATTCATTCACAATTTACACCACACCAAACTGTATCACAGAAAGCCTTAATTCCACCACAATGTCACTGCTAAATTGAATCTTGTTAAAGTGGAGAAGGACTCATATTGGTTTGGTGTTAAATTAAGGTTTATTCTCGAATAATGAATGCAAAGAGGTATCAAAGCAAACATAACGCCTTCGCAACCTACTCCCCCCGGTGAAGAAACAATAATTGAGAATAAATGGCCAACTTCACACCACAAAGGTTTATAAAGATAAAGGTAAGAATTACACGGAAATTTCGAGGCGTGTGCTATTGTCGATGTCCTTCACTAGATGACAATTTGCACTAGAAGTGTGTCCTGCATTGTTACCAACATTATAAATAAATAATACAATGGGGCTACCAGATGTGTGAAGAGACTTTGAGTACGCGGCACAAGCCTTTGAGAAAACAAAGTACAATAGAATTAGGTAAAGCTTGTTCTGACTCGTGCTTCCAGTTTGACCGTTGACTGTGGTTCCTGAAAAAAAAAACAAACAAAAAGTTTCAAGAACATTGCAAGTCTTGGAACGTATAAAATCGTCGGCTTTCGAACGATATAATACAACAAACTAGGTTATGCTGAGAATAATTAAACTAAAAGACAGATTTTAACATTTATTTATTTATTTAATACAAGGCTTCTCAACAATGACTACGCTATAACATTATAATTTGTACATTTCTGGCTTAGGTCTAAACGCCTCATTACTTATAGAGAAGCACAGCATGCACTACATTAACATAGGTAGGTATATATATCGTTTGAATTTAAAATGGCGACTTTTTACATTGGAATTTATCATAACTCTTGTCAGATTTACCGAATAGGGTAGAAAGTTAGTGACAGCATAAAGGAACGTCACAGGCTATTCAAATTAACTTGATCGAAAGTAGACCGCCGTTGTACAATCCTGACAATGCACTTGTGGAGTAACAAATTCTTTCCGGTTGCATTGAATCGCCCCCAGTCACCGGCAGAGGAAGTAACACTGCAATAACAGCACTAAAACCATCATTCAGTTGTAAAATATTTATGGCGAAACGTTTACAAAAATTACCGTACTAAACATAATAAATTGCCATACAAAGCTTTTTACAACCATGATTTACAATCGGAAGATTCTCAGTAGTTAGTTACCCGTTGTGTACGAAATTGTATAAAATAATAACATGCAACCTGAACAAGATACCTTACAAAATAAACTTACACGTTACACTTATAAAGATGCTATCAATCCCGGACGTTACAGAAGTTATAACAAAGTAAAAAAATAAGGAGCAGAACTCAATAAAAACACGCACACATTCATTATGGGGCAAAGATGAAGATGTGCTTCCTCATTAACCTGGCCCAATCATCGGAGGCTCCACGAGCTTGTTGTTATTAATTTATAGAAAGTCATCGTGCGCCCATTAGGCAAGATAACCATATTGATCAGACGGCCGATATTCAAAACTATGAGCGATTGAGCGCTGCTCCCGCTTTTGTATGTGATTGCCCTAATAATCACGTGCCGCTTGTTAGCCATGATCAGTGGTCCACTATTACCAACGATTGATTCTGTATCACTGCCGCCGATATCGTTAGATTTATAGCTTTCACAGTTCCTAATGGTGCAATTATGACCACAATTGACGTCGTCGACACAGGAGTGGGTTTAGTTACTGACGCGGAACATAGGGCCGCGGTGGTATAAATAAGGGAATCTTAACGAATAGGAAGTTGTTTATCATCGTCGGGAAATACAGATGCAATTAAAACTAGCCAGACGATGTTAGATGTTCGTAAATTCGAAAAGCCGAAATCGGAAGTCACTCGTTAATGTCACATGAAAACCCACCTATTACCGTTTTATCGGTAAGATCTTGATTATCAGAGTGGAGATCTCACGGATTAATTCCCTAACACCTCATTAGTGTCCAAAGAGGCACCGTTTACAAACCAAATGCAAATTTGATGAGTTGTGCTCGAGCATTCTCATCTAAAGGCTTTCACTTCGGCCAATCAACATCTATTAATGCCCTGTTTTAACTGTGCCTCCGATGGGTTAAGAGCAAATAAATTTTGGATTTGGACGCTATTAGTTCGGCCGCTTTGTGTCCGTGGCGCAGGCGTCGTATATCCCGGCGGTGCGGCAGTAGTGCTCGTCGGTATCACTTTTTATTCGGACACAAACGTCTTAATTAGGGTTAAAACGGTTTAAGTTATAAAATATTGTATCGGGTCGTTTAGTTTTGGGAAGGCACGATATATATTATATCTTAATTTAAGTAGGAGTTACGATATGTTATTTATAATCTTTATCATCAGAAAAATAGGAGTCAGTGATACAAATGAAAAAAAATAGAAGGGAACCGAAAACAAAGAGCATGCAAGCTCGAAATAGAATAAGATTGTGCAGGTACGGCAGTTTGATATCAGATCATAATTCGCATATTCATAAATTGTTGCTTATAATTCGAATAAAAATTAACGAGACCATTAACAAATCAATGAAAGGGTTCCAATTAAGTAGCTGGGGTTATTATGTGGCGGTTGGCAAGTCTCGCCTCCTGATGACTATCACAAAATGAGATCTTGGACAGACTCCGTTACGTGTGATATCAGACTTACATTCATTAATGCGCGCCAGCGGATGTGTGGTATTTAAAATGGATTTTGAAAAAGTATTTAAGATAGTCGCAATGTTGATTTGAATATTTTTCAAAAATATTAATGGAAATATGGCAGTTAATAGCGATTTCTTGTTGTTACAAAATAAATTACCGCAAAGTATTCTGTTCTAGATGAAGCCTTAAAAATTCGTAAAAAGATAATTAACGATAGCAGATGGTTAAATCCGGTTTACTTTGATTAAACAATGCTTATTTATAGTTCGTTTAATTTACTTATAGTCGGGAAAACATCTATGATAGTAATTCTTGTTTTTGCTTTAGAATTTTTTATACTTTTTATATCTATCATAAGTCACACATAGCTTTTTTATCATTCACTGATGTTTAAGATTTAACGGAATTGTTAAGAGAGAGTAGTAGCAAGTTGGCTTTATTATGATTCTGACGTGTCCCGCTGTAGGGCAAAGGCATAACAACTCTAGAATGTCTATGCCTTTTTGGACATCTGTTATTTTTGTTATAAAATGAGCACTAAACAGACATTCAAGTTCACATACGAAATAATAGATACTAAACCTAAATAAAGGTAAAAATTTACTTACCTGAACACTGAAATTGCCATGGTTATAAACTTAATCTATTTATAAATAGCTCCGTTCTTATTGCACCGTATATCCTTGAGTTAACGAATACCGATAACGATTGTAATTGGACGGATTCATTTTATACTATGGCAATTTTTGCCCGAGGCTGGTTCCCGTTAATTCTGTTAGGAATTACTGTGTGAGAACCACAGCAAAATTCTCTAGAACACAATAAACGTAGGTAAGCATAACATAGCCCATACAGAAAAGTACAAGTTCGTATGTAATAATGAAATCAATAAGAGTATTAACCGATTATTTCTACGCGCACATTTAATAAAATCCAATCAAATATTATGGGCCCTTATAAGATAATGTTATACTGTTTCGTCGTATAGGCTGTTTCCCAACATTACCATTCATGACATGCTGTTACGGGTTTTCTGGTTTTATAATAATAGGCATGATGATCTCTAATAGGCCTAATGGCTTGATTGGCGTCGTAAAATCGGGAGGGCATGGGCGAGGGAGAACGATTCAAAATGCGCAGTAACAGAAGGTTGGCCTCAGAGTGTGTGAGGGCAAATTAATTGAATTGGTTTAATATAGCCACTTACTAATATAGTTTAATATAGGAGCTCGTGGCTAAATAATAATGCATGTCGGGGCGATCTTCGCGTTAATCTTCTACATACCGAGTTTCCTCTGTAACTCGGAAAGTCTCTCAGTTTTCATTTGTAAATGATAAATGAAATTTGTTTTGCAAGTAGGTTTTCAAAACACTTTTACACGTCCTTTCAAAAAAACTAGATGAGGCTGGTTTTTCGTACCTGACTACTCTAAGAAACAGCCGAAACAAAATCAGAGGTCATAATCCCTTTTTAAGGACCAGACAAAAATCTTAGAAAGAACCACACAGATTGAGTGGAGCTGTCCAGTCAGTGCAAGCATTTGTCAGTTAACGTGTAGCTCGACTCATCATAACCCAAGGAGCTCAACGACACGACGAACAATATCAAAAAAAGGAAATTTGTGTAGGTCGCTTATAATACTCAAACTACCAGACAATCGTCAAAAACAAAGTAAATGAAAGTAACAAGGTAGGTCTTTGACAGCCGAAAGTCTGAAAACCAGTCTTACCAAGTTGTATAACTCAGTACTAACTCGGTTGTGGACGATGGAAAGCCAGCCACTCCATATAAAGTACTGGTATTCTATTCAGCTGCATGTGGTTAGACTGGAAGCCGACCCCAACATAATGGATGACCATGATGATGGTTTAATAAATAGCTTAGTTTCTAAGTACTGTAAAAGGTTGGATAACATTGTTAAAACTTATAATAGTACTGGCTGATTTGCAAAGACATTCGAATACTCAAAGTTTTGAAAAAAGAATAGAACGTCCTAGCCTTGTTTTTTGATTCTTGTGTGACATGTATCGGTGATATATGATTTAAAATATAATCTTCAAAATATTTGATGTGCTTGCATTGTTTTAATCTAAGGTCCTCCACAGTACCTTAGAATATAAAAACTGTAGTTTAATGACACACACACACACTCATATATTAAAATAATGGATACATGAGAAATTATTGCCGTTCTAAATTATTAAAAACTATTTTATGTACAGCAAATGTCATAAACTGACAGAGTTACTACTTAATAAGTTGCCTGTTTAATGACATGTAATTTTCTTG
Organism: Ochropleura leucogaster; assembly: GCA_958449745.1. NCBI lineage: Eukaryota > Metazoa > Arthropoda > Insecta > Lepidoptera > Noctuidae > Ochropleura > Ochropleura leucogaster. The sequence continues at coordinate 12,870,829 of OY288206.1, read as the reverse complement.
CTAATTTACTCATAGATTCATACATTTAAATCGTGTTTTAAATAAACTTTATCGTAAAAATTAAGTTGTTTAAGCCAATTTTATGAGTTCAGTCATAAATTTTAATAGTAATTTTGCGGCGTATTTTACGGTTAAGGTTTTAATTCAGTTTTGAATCAATCATGGGCGGCACATCAAAGGCGGTATCTGTGCCCCCCGTGCTGTTAAACAAATAAGAAAAAAATGCCGTTTAACTAAAACTATAAATATTAATAACGCGTTTCAAAATCGTTAAATGTATCAGTAGGGTGACCATCGGTAACCTGACAGAATAATTTGTTAAATACTTAAAAACACTGTATTACTACCTGAAATTAATCAATAAAATAATTGTTATAACGTACCTACTATTGTAAACCATACTTTTTGTGTTTGTATGAAGTCCATCCACAGAGCCTGGAGACTAACATAAGAGTAGGATATGTATGTCAATATAAGAATTCTTCAATTTATTAACACTTTTGTTTACAATTTTTTTGTAAAAAGAATTTGTCTACCAATATTAAAACCATTTTTGTATTAACCGGTAAAGTATGTTTGAGCACAAGAGAGATCAAGTAGATCTCAAAGTTTCAGGAATATCCTCTTAGAACCTCATCCTCATGGTCACCCTTGACATTGGCCGCGTCAATTTTGACAACGCTTCGCCAATTTAATATCTCAGGTGTAGGCGCGCCCCTTTGCCCACAAAATTAATCAGCCCGCCTCTTTTTCAGGCCTATTTGTTTTTAATCATCGTATTTGTTCTGCTAGTCGTTTAGTCCTGGCCGCTGATTAAGATTTTATTCATAAGTCTTCTGTTTTTTGCGCGAAATATTAACCCAGTCTGTTTTTTGCCGTTTGATTTAAATTTTCGAATGCTTTTGTATATGTGAGAGAATATTGTTACGGTTTGTGGGTTTTTAAATCATAGATTCTCATTTCATAACATTTTCTTTTTTTTCTTTTTGACAATTGTTCGAATCAGGTTTTTAATCTCCTGGATATATAAAACCATACTATAAAGAATGTGGCTCACGTGAGCAAGCTCCATATATATCTGATTGACAATGTCATTATGGCGCTAGTCTATAAACAATGTTCAAAACACGGCGCTTTATAGGACAGCTGTCTCTGACCACAAGGACAAAAACCGTCCTGATACGATCAGGTCGAATTACATTCGGCCAGGGCCACTGCGACGGTGGTGAACGAAAAAAAATCACATGTCAAAAAAAATAAATCTACCGTCGCCATCGCGGTGTAAACAACTCACTGTTTATGAGGAACTTATAGTTTTTATACTGAATGTTGCCAGCATACTGTTTGCGTTAACGCTCTGCAAACAATTACCCACAAAGTTACCGAGGTACCCCTGATGTATGTATGATGGACCCGCTTTGATACGCCGACCGTGTGGTCATTTGATATTTAGGCGGACATAAATAAAATTATCGACGATGTCAGAATTTTTCCGTCGATGGCTATTTATTACAGTGTCCGAGGACGTTCATCGATTTTAACGGTTTTGGGATCTTCAATACGAAACGTCTTAAAATGCACTTGGTATCGCGAAATAATACGAATCTAATATCGCCACCGCATTCGACCCGCGGAACAATGCGAGTTTCTCCACGGCTTTTAAACATGAATAGGACGGTATTTAGATGATGTTTTTTCATCGAACCACGGTACTGTTCTCTTATTTGCCTTTTGTCAAGTTATGGGCGCGACAAAGCCACAAACATACCCTGCTGTGTGCCCGAACAATTTTTTTGCCCAAATTTCGTATTTTATTTCATTTATTGAAGCTTTACTTTTTGAAAAAGTACATTTCGTACTTTGGGGTATGTTGAAAAAAAAGTTTATATAGAAGATGCTATGCACTATGATATATCGTCTCGTAGGTAGGCATCTATTATTGTGAGGTGGATTTGTGGTCGTTGGCACTACGCTATTGGACCTTCCGTGTGTGAAAAAAAATATGATTTGAGTTTAAATTTTGACTTAGAATTAAATATTAAATCACAAGGGCTTAAAACAAATAATTCTGGTAGTTTTTTTATTAGTTTCTTTATGGATAGTTACTTAAAGTTGGACATCTTTATCTACAATCTAAAAAGCTTTTAAAATTATAGCACGTGAATTCCAGCAGCTATTGTTAGGCCATTTGTTCTCGCCATATCGTAAACACTAAGTCATATCTGAAAATAAGCATAATTTAATTCGGGAAGGCTTTCACGGTACCTTTGGTAGCGACTGCAGGGGCGTGCACAAAACACTCCGGAACACGTGCAAGTTCGCACAATGAGAGTTTGCATTTCCGCCCGACGTGCACTTCCTTTACTCCGATTTTACTTTTTATTGGGAACGCTTTTATTGCGCGGTCTGGACGCTTTTGTACGCCGCCATTGTGTGCAGGACATTCAGCCACATAACGCATCGTAGGTTTCGATTTCGTTAATGATATCGGAAGATTTTAACCGCGATTGAAATCGAAAGGAAATAATGAGGAACTACAGGAACGCACACATCAAATTCGCTTTTCAAACAGAACAGAAGACGCCATGTTTGACGTAGGTAATTCCGTTACGGGACCATCCTGGTATTTTAATCTTAACATCGAAAACATGTTAAGGGTAGATTTAACACTTCTAATCTGGGTGACCAGCAGACGTCAAGATAAGGGCGCACCACCATGAGAGCCATTTCTTGCTAAATTTATTTGCACTCCCATCTCGGGATTAAAACAAAAAGTCAAACACAGTCTTCGCAAGAAACAATACGGAGCAAAAAATAGCACAAGTAAGTAGATCTGAGATAGTACAAAGGGATGTTTGGGGTACAGAATGATGAATAGTTCTTGTTGCAAGTCAACATCCTTTTAAAACCACCTCAACTAGGTGGAGTTTAAGTTCAAAATCCTTTGCAAAATCTATCTTGTCCATCAACATTGTACGTGGAATACCTTGTGGTCAAACTCTGATTATTTTTATCTTCATTCTATCTCTAATGGTGTCAAAACGTATGTCCGTTCTCTGCGTGATACAGGAAGGTAGCTGCTGGTGGCATCTGCCCACACAACGTGACATCTTACTTTTCTCGAAATAAACCCATAAGGGTTGATATGTGACAAATTGGCATATTTACTGACTGCTAAACGCAGGAGGTCCAATTGTTAGAAGTAATAAGATTTTGCTACAAAGATTAAAAATATGTGTGGCCAGTAATTTGTGTGGTTTTCGAATGTTCGTGTCAATATTTCCGTGATCGGAAGTAATAAGTGACGTGGGTGTCCCTTGGGCCCCTTTAATAGTGCAAAAAGTGACAATAATATTCCAATTTTCAAAAATAAGGGTAATAATAAAATTGCTAGGCCTTTAATATTTTGATTCAGTAGCTTTTTTCAATTATTTTTTTCGGTTTCAAGTTCTGAGAACATTTCTTATTCTCAATGTTTTTAAATAAATAACTACAATAAAATACATTGATTTAAAGATTACAAAGAAGCAAGTGAAACAACACAACATGTACTCCGAACAGCAGTTGTAATTTAATTAAAAATGATTACCAAAAGCAAAACCATATTTAACAATAACAAACTTAATAAGTGGCTCCCATAAAGACTTCTTCCCAAACTACATTATTCATTAAATGCTTGTTGTCGGATACATTCACCCCGACGACAATACACCTTTAAAGACGCCATATTTTTTAAAGAATTATCAAATTAATTCAATTACCACATAATAATATGATTTTGGTCGAACAAGATCTGGCTTACCACTCTGGAGCCGAAATGAACACGACTTTAATTGTATGTCATGATACGAAACAATATATGTTTTTATAGCATTCATTTGTTACAATGTTGTTTTTTTGAGGAAAGTTCTTTTAATAATTAAATTATTGCAATAATGATTGTACAATACAATACCTTGTGGTAATTGTAAGTAGGGTTTTAAAGGATGAAAAGTATCTTTGACATTTAATGGCAGAAAATATTCGTATAAAGGCTGTTCAAATTTCTTAACTTGCAGTTTCAATACCATTAGCATTACATTCCAATTAACAGCATCTACAGTGACAGTTATCTGTCACTCTATATCAGCATTTACCTATATAACAGTAGTTCTTGTTATTGAAACTTGGCAACACCAGCCCATTATACTATACCACGTATGTTTTACATTAATGTCCCTCTGAAAACTTGTACACTCGCAGATAGAATGTGATCAGAATCCTTACTTCCTTACTAATATTATAAAAGCGAAAGTGAGTTTGTTTGTTTGTTACCTCTTCACGCTTTGATGGCTAAACCGACTTTGATGAATTTTGGCACAGAGATAGTTGAGAACCAGGTGACGGACGTCTACTATTTAAAAAAAAGTGGGATATAAGGGAGAAAGAGGTAAGAAAAGGGAAAACTTAGCGTGGCTAATACAAATCAATAAGGCGGTAGGGCAAAAACTGCAGGTAACAGGTACTGTGTTATACCGAATTTAACGCGAGCGAAGCCGCGGGCAAAGGCTAGTATTACAATAAGTTATCTTCATATTTAGCAAAATGCTTATCACCATTTTGAAGAACCTTTTTCTTTTGATTTGTTTGCAGTACTTACTCAGTCGGAAGAATATCAAACCTTATTCATTATACAAGCTTCTTATATAGAGAAAGCCTGAGTGATGCATCAATGTTTTCCTGAAGCTGACTAAACTTTTCTGTTTCCAACTGTACATTATACACAACACATAATAACAACATACATAGCACGTGTTTATTATCCCTATCTAGATATAGAACAGGTTTCTATCGTTGCATACATCTAACAAAAGATAGCATTGGTTAATGCCATTTATGAACATTTTATGTGTGACCAGTTCGTTAGCGACGTTGTATTCAGATAAACATCTCACCATACGTCTTAGTTCGGATACCGAACGTATTGAACACTGAATGGACTTTAAGTAAATACTTACGTGTGAAAAGTTTAAGGGTAATATTTTAAGGGTCAATTAAAACATTCAAATTATTTAAGTTTTTGGTAAGCATGATAAGTCTTAAATGTGTAAGACTGATGTGCGCTTCGCGGGCGTAGTGCTTTTTAAATGTATCGAAGGACGTAACTGATGTGTGATGTTTTGTTACATAGACAAATATCATCATCTGCCTAGCCTTTTTCCCAACTATGTTGGGGTCGGCTTCCAGTCCAAACCGGATGCAGCTGAATATCAGTATTTTACATGGAGCTACTGCCTATCTGACCTCCACAACCCAGTTAATGCTGGGTAATACGATACCCCTTGGTAAGACTGGTTGTCAGACTTTCGGAACACTGACTACCGTAACGACTGTCAAAGATCTACAAATGACAGCTGGGACCAACGGCTTAACGTGCTTTCCGAGGCACGGAGGAAACTCGATTTGTAACGGGTGGTCACCCATCCACAGACCAACCTAGGTAAGCTTAACCTAAAGATCGACCCGAGCGGCTGCTATTATTTAGCCACGAGCTCCTCATCATAAACAAATATATGCTTTTAAAATTCTTATTCTCACTTAGCAAATGACGTCGTTGTATTTCATAATGATACTTAGCATCAATCAATATTGAAAAACAAACTTAATAAAATGAAGTCGGCATGTCCTCTTAATAATATTTTCACTAAAAGCTGCATTAAAAAGGTCTTCTCGTGTTATAAAATATGGGGTTTCAAATTACTGATTGTTAGACAACGTCTAACATTATTTCTAGGGTTTTACTAATCTTAGATAACCGATGGTACTCGATTTGTGTGAGGATAGCTGATTAAATGAAGGCTGGGTTTAGACTATTAAACGGGCTATTTTATTGCTATTAGGTGCCTTTTACTCAAAAATGTTTGGCTTTGAGGTCGATTTTCCGGATGGGAAATCATCAAATGACTTCTCTCGCTCAGGCCAGAGCGGGGGCGATCGGCGGCGATCTCTCGCGTCCGGCCCTGGTTCAGTCCATGGTCCGGAACGAGAGAGAATGGGAAGCGGCCACCTCCTTCTGCGAAGCAGTCATGGCCGGGCGTTTGAGGGAAAGAACTTCTAACTAACCCAGCCGCCGCGAGACGACTCCCGGCCACCGTAGATGCAGGCCTGTGGACGGTGAGCAATGGGTAGCTCACCGCCCGTCCGTTTATTGACGACAGGCCGTGTTAACGATGCGTTAGTGTTTCACGCGCGCCTCAAAGAGATGTCAGCAAAGCAGAGGGCCTAAATTTTCCCAACGGCAGCCACGCCAAATTATATTAGGTCTTTGTCTCTGCCTAGCCTCTTAGGGATAACAGGAGTGATAGTATTTTTGTTTGTAGGTTTTAATGTAAGGTTCTAGTAAAGCTTATTGTTTTTTGTCACGTATCCCTCTATAAAATGGATGGTAACCCAAAAACTTAGACAATTTAAAATGCTAATAGATTTTAAAAGTCAAGCTACTTAAGGCTAAGCCAAGCTTAATGTTAAATGTATGCCACTATTTAAAATTCTAGAGTAATAAGGTATAATGATAGATTCTCATGTATACAGTAAGTGTTTGCCGCGGGTTAGAATTTATGCTACGCCTCCTTCGAAGCGAGTGGCATCGCGTGAAATCCTTGTAAAATCTACTAAAGACCAACCCGGTTTTGAACACAGGCCTACTTCGGAACAGCATTATACACTTACGCTAAACTAAAACGACACTTATTTGTTTAAGGATAAGAGGGATTAAAAGTGCATTTATTACTTTGTAAGTACGTAATGCGTGTAATCAGCCCCTGATTGGCTTGAATTAATCGTACGAAGCATGCGTGACCGCTACCATTGCAGTCAGGAGGCAGCTTATGAGATGTGGTCCAAGACTCCGATGTGAATTAAAAATAATGGCATCGTTAAAACTTAAAGTCCTGCGTGAAATAATAATCCCTAATGATTTTATTTGCTTGAAGAATGCGTTTTGTAAATTGAATAATTTATGTTATGATGACTTTTAACATTAAATTAAAAGCTGCAATCGTTTATTGTTTGGTTACAGAGTTGCATATTTATAAATAAATAATTATTTAAAACAAGAGTATTTTTGTCAAAATGAGTTGCAATTTTTTGTGTGTATCTTTGTTGTACGCACCAGTAGACGGTTGCCTGATCTCATCAAGTCTGAATCAATTGCTATAGTTTGACAGCGTGTGAATCGTAGGTACATACACGCAATGAATCACATAACTTTCGAGTTTGATTCAATTACACATTAACTAGTTTTAGCTACTAGAATTTGAATATTTTCGTAAAATTATGACTATGTATCCAATTAAAACTCTAAAAGCCTTAATAAGCGTGTTGGATTAGATCTTTTGTTGGTTGTGATGTTTGGTAATAAGGGTGGATTTCACCGATTTTGTAACATGATCTCGATTAAGGTCGTTTTCGTGATCTAAAGATCAAACACTTTTTACGTTTCCATGGCAAAAGATCATAAAATCAAACACTTTTTACGTTTCCATGGCAAAGAACTCAAAGATCGCAATTTTTTCACAAAAACGTAGTGCGTTTAGCTTTTGTAACAGCGGAAAGCAACCTACTGCGAATATTATTCTCGAAATCGCCAGAATATCAAAATGCAATTAATTGTCAAACCTGTATTTACAGTTGTGTCATTGTGTTACTTGCTTTTTTCTATTCCTATAAATAACTAAAGTAATGGTGTTAAATGAAAAAGGGAATCGGCATCCGCAAATGGCAACAATTAGACACTTTAAAGTTAGTGAATCAGTATTTTAAAGTTGTTGAATAAAAACGAGTACAGCGAAAAATTGCGGATTTGAAGAAGATTTCACATGAATCATCGTTATCTAATCAAACGATGTGATGCGCCTTATACTTTATATTAATTTGGATGTGGATTAAAAATAAAGTGCTTATTTAAATAAATAGCGTATATTCTTCAGACTACCTATTTAGTTTTCAGTCACCTAGTAGTACAACGAAGAAGCCTAGAAGTTTGTTTTAAAGTTAATGGATGGAGCTGTTTGTAGACCTGTGAATGCACATTTCGTATGAAAAAGGATAAACACGCTCCCATTTCGGAATAAAAATAACTTTATTTAAGAAAATCTTTAACTACACATGAGATAAGTACACATAACATATTGTTTTGAGGAAGTCAGCTTGGCGAACCAATTTTGTGAGTTCACACACGTATTTGCCAGTTAAATTAGATATTCATCACATCATCATCATATCAGCCTTAGGACCTCTACTGCTGGCACTAATTTATCGTTTATAGACTCCAGTACAGGCAGAAGTGTTGGTTTTGTGAAATCCAAATCATGTTATAAATTCCCGAGCATCAAGGTTGATAAAATATTCCTTTCTCTCGTTTATCGATCTTGAGCGATAAACATCCCAAAGCTCTCGTGAAGACTTTTTATTTTACACAGCCAATAAAATCCATATTTTCAATAAAATAAACTTACAATAATATACAACAATTATGACAATGACAATAGGCAATTGCGAGATAAAGACAGGCTACAAAATTGTAGCTATCTCGTTCCCTCGCTGTGAACAAATCACGTGATCAGATTTATTAACTAAAGTTAGGATTGATCGCCCCGATTTGTGTCGATCAAGTCGAAAACCAAACTATGAGCTGTCAGTGTATTGACAGTGCCATCACTTTTGTAAAATATTTATTATTAAAAATATTGATATTGTTGGTATTTGGCTACGTAAAGTGGAAAAACTGTTCACGTGAACGTTGCGATGAGGATGTTGGTCGTCCAAGATTGACACGCGAGAGAAAAGAACAGTTTGTCATCCTTGACGACCAGGTATTTATTACACGATTTCATCTCACAAAACCAAGAGGTGAACCTGTATTCTGCAGACGGTAAAATAGATTCGTACAGACATGTAAGTACCAAATAATGATTCATTTTATTCAGCTGTGGACTTGGCGTAAGCTATTAGGTACTGTTTGTTATTTAGAAACCACAGGGTGGCCTTTATTAGTTGAAATGTGCTCCACGTTTCTATGCTATTAGGTGATATTAGTGATGTCTGCCGATTTGCATGGATTCCGCTGCATATAGGATTATATGTAAAGAGTCAGAGCTGTAAGGCTTCATTCCAGCCATTGGTATTTTGCCTGGATAAGGAACTAAACAGTTAATAACAATAAATCAGTAACGGTCCATTATTTACTAACAACAAAAACATTTTAGTATTTCAAATTAATATAAATATATATTTTCAGAACAGCAGGAATAGTAGCATCAAACTACAGACTGGCTTCGATTGGCATTCAAGGAAACTAACAAAATGTAGGTGTACTGATAAATAAGTTCACTTTAGCCTAACTCATAGTCATTGGGAACAACCGGTGTGATATAATTATACCTACATAAATCATTTGTTATTAAAGATTCTCTTTGTAAAAGTGGTTTTTATTCCTATCTGATTGTGTTTTCCTTGTCCAATGAAATGTGCATTCACAGATTAAAAACAACTTCTTCTATTAAATATATAACAAACTTCTTGGAGGGTTCCAAAAAGTTTGTTACCAAAGTTAAGTTAAGTTGTGACGAAAATTATTAAAATTATGACATAGAGTTAAAAGCCCCAAAACGACGATAAAGTGAATCACGTCTTTATATGGAACTAGCTTCTGCCCGCGGCTTCGCCCGCGGTAAATTTGGTAGCGCTTTATTGTTTTGTAATAGCAACGCTAAGTTTTCCTGTTTCTTCCCTCTTTCTCCCTCATCACCCACTCTTTTTTTAAAAAAAATAGCCTATGTCCGTCTCCTAGTTCCCAACTATATCTGTATCAAAATTCATCAAAATCGGTGTAACCATTAAAGCGTGAAGAGGTAACAAACAAACAAAAAAACTCACTTTCGCTTTTATAATATTAGTAAGGATGTTATTAGTAGCAGCGTATAGTAGGTAGGTATTTTAATGTAGTTATATGATTTCAATGAGGCTCGGGTCCTTGAGACACTAAATGGAATAAATCATCAAAGTCCGTCATTTATACTTTTTTGCGTATACGGTCGGAAGTTAGTTCAACAATGTATCAATAGATGGCGGGGAACTCTCTACAATATTCTGAAGAAAATACGCTTTGTTTTAAGCTTTTTATTTAAACATTTGCATTAAAAATATAACAATTATTAATAAAACAAGAGCCATTACATCGTTTGATTAGATTACTTTCATGTTCTACATTTTTCGTAGTTCTATCACTGCTCAGGATAGAGCAACCACATATGACCCGTCTCCAAGTTTGCGGTCTCCTGTAGTTCGAATCATTCGGTAGAAACTGTCTCAAATAGCCTTTTTGATATTGCAGGCGCTCTGCTTTGCGCGCGTTTTCTTTCTATCCGGCCCAGTATTACACGTTTTTTCAGACACGCACACATAATAATATGTCTGAAAAATCAGAAAATACGCTCCTGTCGATTGAGGAAAGCAGTTTGGTGATGTTGTTCTCGTGGACGAGTTGGACGAGATGCTCCCATTACGGTCATATCTCGATCCATGGATTACGTATCAGCTTTCACAAACACCACATCTCAAAAACATCCATTTTTCTGCTTTCACGACTTTTGTTGCACCACATTACAGAGCCAAAAAAGAAATATTGAGAACACCAGTACACGGACCAATAATCCGCCGGATGTCGCGTCTTCCAAATTTTTCCCAGGTTGGACATTGCACTTTTAGCCATACCAGTACGACAGCGAATTGCCTCAAGGCTGCACTCACAAATAAACAGAGTTGCACGAGCTCACAACCGATGAACTCATAACCGACCAGAAGATTTGAGCTTGGAAGAAGTACGTTGTTTCATGCGAAATTTTCTTCAGACGTACAGCACCCGCTTTTTGTTCAATCACTTCAAAATTTGGTCCTCCTAAGGTACGCTACGCACAGCGTCCCATATCCACCAGTCAACGACATACCTTTTGCGTAAAGAAATAGGAAAAGCTTGCAGCACATCGCGAAACGAAATAAAAAATTGACACAATGATATAAACAATTTTGACACAGTATAAGTCTGGACAGTAAGAAAACTAGGCCTAGTTGTAGAAATAAATACCTACGCTCCACTGCAGCTTTAGCGTTGTCACTCTAAATGTTTTTGAAACTGAACTACTTTTAATATCATCGGATTCTGTGTTCTGTAGTGATAAAAAAATCGAGTTGTTATTTGAACTCGATTTTTTTATCACGTTAAAAACGTAGTTAAAAAATAAAATTTAAGTAAGCAATCTCATGGCTTCGGTTAATACTAGTAAAAAAAGATCGTTTATAACACGGATCAGTTTAATATTAATACAAAACAACTTGTGAGCTTTATCACTATAGCGTAACCTTTTACATTTTTGGCGTGAGCCGCGGATAGATGAAAACGTGTCCTTCGGTATTTGCCGGAAGGGCGTGCGGTTGACGCCGCAAGCGACGCGCGGCATATGTGATGCTAATATGTATCTTGTTCATGTTATTTTCATATGGTTATTGTTTATTTAAGAGCGTGTAAGTATTAGAAGGGCGTGCATCAGGCATAAGAGAATTCTAATATAGAGCCAAGGTAATCCTTTTCTAATTTGAAACGCATAGTACTGGGTTTTAACCCGAAAATGATAGCAATTAAAAAACCAGTACATTAAAAAAAGAAATATCTTTATATTACACAGTTACAAATTTTTTACTAAAAATATTTTCGTCTGCTACGACATGTTCGGAATACTTTATTGTTAAATTTTATACTTTAATGAATTCTCATATATAATAAACAAGGAAAGGGTACTATAAAACCGATTTTGTCTTATTTATGCATTATGATTATGGAGTAAATGCAACCACTCGTCTTGACGCGGCACTCACGACTGACAGCAACGCGATGTCCGCTTAGAGGTCTCGTATTCGCGTGTTAGTGTGAGTGTGCCGTTTCAAACGTTAGTACGTAGTTTCCGTACTGTCCATATTTTTACTGTGATTTTGATAACTTGCAACGTTTTGAAATGCTGACATGTTTCGTTTTATAGACGCAGTAAGTCGCTTTGGTATGTTGCAAATTCTAAACGTTTTTCGTTTTTGTGACAACTATTACGCTGGTTGTCCTCGGAAACTTCATTTTAGAGAACGGAATTCGAAATTCGAAAGGTGAAATCAGTTTTCAGATGTTTTATTTCAACCCGTCCCACCATGCTATCATTGGTTCTGGTGAAACCAATCAAGCACTTCGATGTGATTGTGAAGACCCTCAAGGTGGTACCGAGCTCTCAATGGTGCTGGTGGAGCCAATAAAGCGCAAGAAGGTGTGTTATATTATGTGATCTCGATCTCAATAAATTGGTGAAATCGGCCCTTAATCTATTAAAATAATATCGGTGAGCAGCGGCCCATTCGATTCGTCACCGTCATTACATTGATCTCGATGCTAGCCACTGTGGGACCACCGGAATATCAGCATTAAGAGTTAAAAAGTATTAGATTAATAATTACATGTATTAGATTAATAATTACATGTAATAGATCGATACTTTTATTTCTGCTGTATTTCCAATAAGAAGGACGACGGAAATCCTTGCAGTTGTTGATTTATATTTAGAATTCAACTATGTATTTAATTTTATAAAATCTTTAATCTTAAAATCGCACGCAAATGATTGTTTAACACAAAAAAAAACATTTGATTAATTATTTGTTCATATACATTGGACTAAACAATTTCATGTCTTGACACTGATATTGCGAAGTCAACAACCAGCAATTGACCCAAAAATACAGGGTCTACTAAATCAAACGGACCCTGTCTTCACTTCTTCAAACCCCCGCGATTAGTTCCGTATCTTCCACACCAGTGGCTCTGATTGTCTCATTCGATATGCAACTACCGCCCATTAACCGATTGCTACTGATTGCCCCCCACAGCATTATCTATGGTTTGCCTCCCGGCTGACATTGTTGTCTTAACGACAATTATAACCATTACGATTTGTTACAGTTCATTAAATAATTAAAATGTTCTAGTGAGTTCTAGTTTTTATTTTACAACGTGGTTTTGCTTTGACTTGATGGAAAACTTTCGGAAAAGAAATCTAAAGTTTACTGTTATGCTAAATAAGAAACCAATCTTTTTTTTTTTAAAAGTAAGGTAAAAAAAAAGAAAAAAGTTTTATTTATGCTAAACGTAGTGCGTTTCTTTACGGTACACGCGTCAGTAATCGTTGCGAAACATCTCAATATTCACTTATTAGGGTTTAAAGAGTGGTTACGTCCAAAATCAACGGCACGGTGCGGGTCCGATGCCGGAACTACGCAGGCGATCAAGTTCCTAACCTTTAATTAAGATACCACCGTCTTACACCTCCGCTGACGTTGGTGGTCTCGCTTCTTCGATACTTTTTCGATGTACGTTTCGTAGATCATCGGAATTTGGAATTTGGAAATAAAGGTTCTGTTTTTTTGAGAGGAATATAATATTACTAGCTTTTGTCCGCGGCTTCGCTCACGTTAAATTCGGTAGCGCCTTATAGATTTGTAATAGCAATGCTATTTTTTCCCGTTTCTTCCCTCTTTCTCCCTCATATCCCACTCTTTTAAAAAAAAAATAGCTTATGTCCGTCTCCTGGTTCCCAACTATCTCTGTACCAAAATTCATCAAAATCGGTTTAGCCATTAAAGTGTGAAGAAGTAACAAACAAACAAACTCACTTTCGCTTTTATAATATTAGTAAGGATATTAAATTCTCTTGAATAATCTCTTTTACTTCACTGCCTTTCTGCCAAATAATTTAAGTACTCCGCTAAACCATAAACCAACTGTATTGCATTTTTTATGGACCAAGCATCTTTACTTTATGCTTGGTATTTGATGGAAGATCTATGTTTATCCTCAAATAAAACAAAGGAAATAGTTACAGCCAATATTTCGGAAATATTCTAAAACATTACCGTCTCGGTTCACTAAGTCTGACTCGTGCCTTACCTTGGTTTACGCAGTCAAATAGAAAATTAGTGAGAAAATTGATGCGGTCAGAGCAATCCTTCCAGACGATGACCCGCTACTTACTAATAGATTTTAAGTGTCACTGACATTTGCAGAGCTGATCGCTAGATAGTGGCGTATGATCTGAGTCCACGCAATGTGGTTGGAATAACCAGAAATATTCCATCGAACCGTGAAATTATTATAACACTGTTTAACTAAACAATATTATTGCATGCGCCAAGTTTTTTTTTCCCTCCAATAACTTGTTCTACCACATCATCAACCTATCTGATTCTGATGAATTGAGAAACATGTCGTTAAATATTATAAAATTTCGTGGGGGCGCCGATCCAGATAGCGTTATCTAAGTCGAAGAAAAAGATAATGTATTTAAAACTGGATTTGAATTAGTATATCCTGAACCTTATCTCCGCACTTTGTTAATGTGGCTCTTTATCAAACTTAAAATCCAATGAAACATTTATAAAGTGAGTCGAGCTATACCGCGCTACCTTTTAGAAATAAGCATTAACAAATTGCTTTTGGACAGATATTTTTGTAATGTTACTTGTTTGTGAATGGTTCTATCTCTAGTGATCAATTTATCGGCTCGTTAACGTCTGATAAATGTGACTGGATTACTCCGTGATTATAAAGCCGTATATCATGATGAGAGCATTGATTAACACTGTGGGAATATCTTTAAAATATTTTTAATAAACGCTGCTACCCCGGTTCATGCATTTTAATACATCGAAGGCGCACACTTCAACCTGATCGCGTGATTGCGGAAAAGTTTCTTGCACTACGATTACCTCGTATCTGATTTCTGCCTTATAATCGTACATTTCATCGCATAAGACCAGACTTCTGGGCGGTGCCAATCGTAATGAATGCCTACCAGTACCAACACCTTAACGTTTAATATACTTTAAGTACCGTAGCGGCTCGAAACCGAACAGAACAAAGTGGTACATTATTAGCAAATTTTGAACAGCACACATTAAACATAATAACCGTGAAAGGGGAAATTGGCTTCAAATACTTGATGATTGTTAGTGATCAGGTGGAAGCGCCTATGACATACAATGTACCGATCATGACCGCCAATTACTGTTCGCTTTTGCAAGCGAAGATATGCAAGTCTTCCGGTAAAAGAAGCACCTTAAGGCTAAATATTTCATGCGCTACGTGACAAGAACTTATAAACAGCATGAATTATAACCATATATGTAAGAAATTCCAACAACTCCCTTACGAAACATATGTCCTGTTAGGTAACAAATTACACATGCAACAGCCAATTAGAACTTAGTAGGAATATTTACGGACTATTGGGCATATAATTGCCTTGTAAAGTAATTCACATCGGTATTGTTGCATAACGAGCCCCGTCTCACGTAGACGGGTTGCGTTGACAGCATCGGACCACCGGAGGCGAAGACCGTTTTTTGAATAAACCTTCGTTAGAGTCTATCTGGATGACATGTTACCTCTTGCTGAGGTTTTCCTGGACAATTGCAAACGTGTCTGTACTTATGGTGTATGTAAATTGTGCGTCTGTAAGTTGAGTCACCCTGTATTTCAGGTTTGTAAATAATAGAAACGAGTTTCATGTCTGACTTGAAAAGTTAAAGAAAAGTAAATTCGGCTATCAATACTTTTAAAATAGTTATCACTGCTTTGACAGCTGTCCAGATCACACGCGCCGATAAAATTAAATTGATTGTGGACATTGTTGATGTTAGACGTAATCTAGAGCGCATTATGAGAGGTCAGTTCAATGTTGACTGACACCAATAGCATCGTAATTTCTTCCGTTTATTGATAAGTAATGTTTGATGTCACTTACCACCTGGACGGGTCGATGAACTCGATGCAAGTTTCCAGTTTGATCTCAACAAAATTATCGACCAAAATTGGTAACGTAAACACATAATCGGCGTGACCAAATATCTTACATTTCGAGGGGATTCAGTAATAATGGATGATCATTATTTTAGAGTTCTATATGGCTTTATTGGATACAAGTGTAAATGATCGTCGACGTTTGGCTCTATATATCACTGATGCTTGAAAGTTTTTGTTTCGAACGAGTCCTCACGGCGATTTTATGTAGTTTAATTCGATCGAAGCAAGTGGTTGTATCGGCCCTAATTATTTGAATAGCGCGACACGACAGCCCTTTGACTAAAGCCGATAACTTGTTCGAACAGCGAAAATTATAGAGAAGGGCTCTGAAGCTGCAAATCTGTTTTTAACTCAGAACTACCGTATGTGAGAGGTTATCTCGCGAATAAAAAAGAGCATGCAAAACTGAGGCTTCCGGCGACTGGGACCGCAATTAACTAGGACCGCGGTCCCAGTCGCCGGATCTGTATAAAATAAATAATTTTCTTCCGGCGACTGGGACCACTTGTATAATAACTGAAATAAAAAAAAATGTACAGTCAAATAAAAGTTTTTAGATGTAACAATTGAAGAAAAATCCTTTTTGATTTAAAAACATCATTTATTGAAATAAGGAAAACAACCACTGACTACAGTTCTGTTCTTAAAAACTTTCGTTATTAAAACATACACTTAGATCGTGTTAACAACAATCAACAAAAAAAAACACATAAATCGTGCATAACAATCAACAATTTTAAAATAATTAACAATCAGAAAGTAATTGTTTATTACAAAATCAGTCTTTAACTGGTACCGTAAATATAATAAAAAAACACAATAAAAATAATTAACGTGGTACTATCTATGTCAATCACAATTAGTTTAAAATGGCCGATAAGGCTTCACACAAAATCAGTCAAGTAAGTAATTATCACAAAATCAGCCTTAACTGTGTTAAAATATAAAGTTAGAGAGGGATAGTATTATACAATGCTATTCCCTTTGGGTGTATTTACCTGCATGTGTAAATTATGTCAAAACGGGCTAGCTTAATAGATTAAGCTAGCCCGTTTTGACACAATTAAAATGTGTTGAGACAGTCGCTCAATTAGTAAGCACACTTGGATTTTCAACTTTAATTATAACCCACTAAGAATAATTTTTCCTTACATAATCCCACTCTTACTTTATATGTTCTTTCAAAACTGTAGTAATAGATTACTAAGCGCATAAGATAAAATCATGTCTAGAACGAGTCAATGATATTTATATAAATAATTTATTTTTTTTTCGTTTGACTGTACTAATTTTGGCTTGAATAAAAGATTTTTTTAAGTTATCTATGAGTGGTCCCAGTCGCTGGAAGAAAAATATTTATTTTTTACGGATCCGGCGACTGGGACCGTGGTCCTAGTTAATTGCGGTCCCAGTCGCCGGAAGCCTCCAAAACTCTGGTCATGCTTGGTTATATGATGCGACGATTTAAACAAGATAAAGTGCGTTAACTGCATACAAATGAGCGCAGTTTTTGATGGTGGATGTGATGTCTGTAAAGAATATGATAAAATATGGTAAAATCAGAAATTCGCCGTGTCACAAGAGATGTCACGGGATAAATTAGATAAAAATAAGAGTAACATAAATTAATATTATCAGGTTTAAACACCACCAGCTGGTATCAGGAATAACCTTCATGATTTAATTTATTATGATGTTTTTTTGATAAATATTAGTAGTCGTCGACTCCACTGCTTCCAACAATTTCCAACTTTTTTATGTAGCAAGTGCAGCGCCATTAGACATAAAATTATAATAACAACCACTGACTAATGTTTGAACTTCTGCTTTTTATTGTATCGGCCATTTATAATATATATCGCCCGCGGCTTCGCCCGCGTTAAATTTGGGGTAACACAGTTCCTCTTGCGCCTTATTGATTTGTAATAGCAACGCTAAGTTTTCCCTTCTCTTCCCTCTTTCTCCCTCACATCCCACTTTTTTCAAAAAAATATTAGCCTATGTCCGTCTCCTGGTTCCCTACTATCTCTGTACCAAAATTCATCAAAATCGGTTCAGCCATTAAAGCGTGAAGAGGTAACAAACAAACAAACTCAAGTAAGGAAGTAAGGATTTGTTAAAATATTAAAATTAAATTGTAGATATACTCCACGTATGAAAAAACAGGGTTCGTTATAAAGAACGAAAAGAATTCAAAGGTCGCATTTTTGAGAGTGGCAATTAAATGCAAAGTTTAAGGGTGGTATTTCGGAGAGCGGTGACATGACACCCTGTGATGTAACTGTTATTTTTATAGGAATTTCGGTGAAGTTATTCAAGATATTTTAGATAAAACTACCTGCTACTGAGTTCCAATTCATTAAAGGCCATTAATGAGGTTTATTGCGGACTCTGAATTTATGGCACCTCTATGCCGACTGATTAATTAAATAGTCATTGAATAGGACATTATCTGTGGTCATTACAGTTTGTGCGTCCCGTTCGGAATTCAGTATTTTTATTATATCGCAGCTTCAACAAATTTAAAGGAGATGGTGTTTGAAACTATCTTTAGAATTTAAATAAAAAGTGCGTATAACTGTTGTCATTCATCAAGTACACCACTGTTTTTGCAATTATTTACAACGAGAGTATTTTTCAAGATTGTCTTCTCTATGATTACGAAAAAGTATATAAGTGCTGAGTATTTTCTCTATTGAATTTATTTTACGAGCATTTTCGATTTATTTATTGTTTTCTGTTTTTTCAGCCTCATAGGTATTTTTTTAAACGTTGCCCACCATAGGAATTTCTCCTGTATCGTGGGTGCGTTTACAAACATTTAAATTCACATACACAAACAGCCAGACCCGAAACAACTATCTGCAGGTCATACAAATATTTGTCCGTGCGGGAATCGAACCCGCGACACGAGTCAATCGCTCAGCCACTGCCCAACCAAAGTTTTTTTTTTGTTTGTACGTAAAAGAGTTTATTTACTAAGTGGTCCTTATTTTCATAAGCAAAGGTAGCCCTAAATTTTACAGTACACATGTTAGTACGCCTGGTACAAATTTAACCAAACTAAAAAAAAAAAATACACCGACCAAGTAGTGGCACTTGAACTTGATCGATATTCGAAAATAGCAGCGTGTTGTGCGTGCGCGCCGCCAAGGGATTTAGGTCACACGCTTATTGGCGGCAACGTAACACTTGCGCCCAAGGCCAGGGGTCCCGGGAGCCCGGGTAGCCCTTGGAGACACTTGGTAGTTTCAAATAGGATATTGTGTGTAAAAACTGGCTGGATGATGCTGATGGTTGTGTTTTTTTTTACTAAAATTCGGTCTTTTTATCAATTAAAAATGTTACGAAAGCGTTCGCAGTTTGATATTTGGTTCGAAGAGTTGCTGAGTCGTGTCATCCGAACCGCGGGTCGTAATTGATGCAAAGTACTTTTATTAAAGGAACAAGATTTTTTTTCCACAAATAAAGAGATACTCTCAAAATAAAAAGAAACTTCGAAGTAATTTCCCTTCAAGTCGCAATAATTCATTTCGGTAACACGGTCTGCTATAATGTGGGGCCAAATACAATTTGGTATTATTTACGGGTCCATTGTTTCCCAAAAATTTAAAAATATTTTAGTGTCAGCTGAATACATGGGTGGTAGCTTCTGAAACAGGGTTTTACAAATACTCATGGATACGCCATCAGTCTCCTTGTTTATTTATCTCCAAAAAGGTCGAGACAAATAAAGGCAAATATTTCATGAAAACATAAATTCCTAACCTCCTTCTTTAGTAAACGAATATATCCGAAAACCAACTTTGTTCTTTTCAGCAGATTCTCATATGAAAACTTATTTTTAAATACGTACTAAACTTATATCTATAATTAAAAAATACTATACAGTTCTAAAATAATCCATACACCACAAATCAAGTCTACCCATTTCATGATTTCCATCACATCCAAGCAATCAGTTCTGGGCAAGTGGTCACCAGGCGCAGGCACGGGCAGCTGTGCGGGCTGCGCGCGCGACGGTCGCGTGCCTCGTAAACGCACGAGCGGAGCCGAGCGCGCACGAGACACCGCCGCCGCGCGCCGAAGTCCGTCGCCGCCAAACTTTGGGAGGCGGCGCAAGCGCAGCTTTTGATGCCGCCGCGATTATAACAACGAGCTTTAATGTTCTAGAAAGTTTGCCAGGTTATTTTTGTATGTTTTATATTTTCTGTTTGAATTTTTATTAAACTTTATTTGAAGACTTTTTCTTAACTTCCATAATGACCCCATAACGTTGCTCGCATTAATTAATTCTTGACAATGAAATTAAAATTAACATTCCCTTTTGCAAGATTGTGATAATCGCTATATAAAACGAACGAAGACACTAGGTATGCAACAAGACAGACAAGATAATGAGAAACAAGTTTGTTGCAAACGGATGCCCCGGCACATAATAACCAACAATTAATACTTAAGAAAATTAACTAGAGTGAACGACAAAGCTCTTCGCAAATCCACAGGTGTGTTCGTCAAGTTCCTGTCATATCTAGCAGATCTCGTCTTGTATGGAACTTGAACAAGTTCAAACAATTAATATCCTCCGACGGAAATATCCACCCATAATGGTTCGTGCTTCCCTTCCATTATCAAAAATTACTATTGCAATTTGATTTCGATGGGCGGTTCGGCGACGTGATCCAGTTGCAGTACGAATTGTCTTTTTCAAATTAAATGCACCAAAGTATGCATTGGCCCCCCATTTTGTGTATTTCGAGTACCTCTATGTTATTATTTTTCTTTTGCAAAATGTAACTTGAGCAGAGGCACGTGTGGAAAAAGCACCTTTTGTTATTTTAATTTTGCAACGTGTTCTGTGTTTGTATATTCAAACCTACGTAGATAATGTTTCTTTTTTATTTATTTCAAGGACACAGTCACAAGTTATAGACGTCAATGGTGTGGGTGATAATTTATAGGAAAGTAATCAAACTCCTTTTTTGTTTTACCTAGAGTTACGACAAGAGAAATATAAATAATGGAGGTGTGAATTTTAGATTTACTTCTGTAAGATGATGATAATAAGAAAACAGGGAGCGTATCAGCTGCTTATCGTTCTGAGCAATTCTGAGTTAACTAAGAGAAACTGGTTCTTCTGGTGATTGTAGTCGTTGGGATACCAGTGTTACCAGCCAGTCGTTATTTGTTTATCTATGCTTTGCGGCGAGAACGCAATTCTTCGTGGAACTCCGTAAAGTCCCGTTATTGTTATACTTAGAGAAGATACGTTTTGAATTCCACATTAGAAAAAAATACTTAAAATCAAGGAATCTGATAATTTACTTGGGTAACGACACTTAAGACTCTTGACCTCAATCTTTTTTGAGGGCAGATATGGTGATGAGTTTACCCAAAAGAAGCCAATTAATACATACATAGATTTATATACATATTGCCAAATGTAATTGCCTAAAACTCGCAGAATTTTTTATCATCTTAGTATGCCTCATTATTTTCATCAATTAGTCCTCTTTAGTTTCTCTTTTATAGTATATTTGAAAAGGTTCTAGAGGCTCTCTGTCTATGTTAGCCTGTAAAGTACTGGGAATAAATCACGCTTGTTCATTTACGCTTATTAGCACTTATCTACGAGCTTAAAATAGGAATATTTTATCGTATAAATTAGTCGAGAGGAATGCAAAGATTTATGAGTGCAATTTTGATTTTATTTTTAGTATCTTGCTATAATTTAATATGCAAAGAGGGAGAGGCTCTTATTTTGCTAGGCTTCTCTTGCATATTTTAGGTTCAGTTTAGGTTTAATTGGGTGATTAAAAAACATATGCAAGAATTTATAAAAAAATGTATTTAATTACAGATACAACCACTTGGTTGAATACTGGTATTTTTTTTATAACTATTTCATAAAAATCTTATAATATTAGGAATCTGTCTTAGGGTGCGAACTTATCTATATACATTACAAGTCTTTGTCTCAAGATTTTCAAAATTTTATTTTACATATTGAACGAACTGGTGGTGCTACACAAGGTAACCAGACGTTCAAAAATCTGACATAAACTATCCTTAAACATTAATGACTAGATAACAATTATGAACAATTGTAAAGATTACATTCTAATTGGAAGTAGTAATACGTAAGGCTACACTAAGGCACAGCGTCATGTCGAATCACTAACATTACAACTAAATGCTTAAGTGGAACAAATAAATGATCAATTCAGTCTTCTTAGTGCTATTCCGTCGATGTGGAAAATGCAGTGGGGGTATTCGTTCGGTGTCCAGTCGCTCGGGGAATGCATCGATGGGGTCGTTACAGTCCACCATTATCCCTCTCATTAGGAATATACTGATTGCGCTTAATTAGAGGTTCTCTCGGAGCCCTCGCGCTCCGATGCTCGGCTCCTCTGGAGGATTACTCGTTTTTTCATAATCACCAAGCCGCTGATTGGCCGCACTTTGATCACCGCAATGTACGGTTCCTGGGAAAAAGGAAAAGCATATTTGAAATGTTTGAAATAAAAAAGTCAATATCGATACGATTTGCGTCAATGATTTGACAATAACAGGTAAGTAAAGTCCTAAATGCCGGTTATAGAGCTTCGTGACATTATATAATTCCCATGAACAGTGCACGATATCGCCATATGTTTGCATAGAGCACAGCAAATATTGTAACACGTGTGCTCGCTCGTCGCCCTTCTATTTCCTCTTGAGATTTCGTCTTCCGGTACAATAAATTAATAGCCGACGAAGCGTCTCAAAACATTTTTTGCGAGCTTTAATAATCTTGTTTTTAGTCGCGGCGCTACCGGTTCTACTTAATCTATCAGGACGGACCATATGGCGAGTTTTTGGCAAAAACCTCTCACTGACCGGACGAAACGCATTAACTTGAGAGAGATCAGTGAAAAACAGAACATGTTTCCACTCGGGAATCAGAGTCATCTGTTATGGCTACTTATTATTAGAATAGATCACTTTTATGTGCAATTTTCTCACTACATGCGGGGCGAACCGCAAGATTGTTAGAAGTAATTGCTGTTCGGCTATTGAAGCAAATAAGAAGGTGGAATGCGGGTCCCTACTATCTACAACTTGGAATAGAAAATTCTACCTTTGATCATAAAAAATGTTACCTAGCTGCGAGCTTTTATAAAGCGACATATTTTATCATTCGCCATTGTTGGAGACGTGCTATTGTGTCCTCCTAAATCTACAATGAAAAGATAAAGTCTATGTTACGGTTCAATGCTCGCCCATAATGGATGTGTTTACTTTTTGCTTAGGATGAAGGTGAATATTCATTCAAATTGTGCAATATAAAAGATTCGGTCCTTAAGGCAACCGTGACTAAAAGATCATCATAAAAAATACTATAAGCTTTAACTACCTGACTCTATGCGAAGTTTGCTAGCGTGAATAAATATGATAAAAATATTTTTGACTTAAAACAGTGATAAGCTTAAAACGTTCCTTCCAACCTAGCTTTAACAAATGACTGACTAATAAAAAAAATAGATAACTTTGATGCTAATACCAACAGACGGCGCGACGAAAGCAAACACAGTGATAAGAACATCATTATCAAACTTTGAAGGTTATGTTAACACACTTAAAACTCATTCATGAAATATCGTGCAATGTTATCTCACGGAAAATATAGGTACCCTCAATATAAAATCTATGTCAACGATTTATTCAACAAACAATATTGAAATCAATCAACTTTGAAAAATGTCAACAAAAATAGGAAGTTCGACTCACCTCCAATCACTGTTGCTGCCACCACGATATGACGTCTAGAAGCTCTTCATCTTCAGGACTCATGGGCTCGTAGGAATCGTAAGCGTCGTGACAGCCCGGGCCGGCTGACGACTCGGACACGAACGAGGGGGCTGGTGAGTGGGACTCCTCGGACAGCGGCGGAGTGTGCGGCCCACTGCTCGTCATGACTATTCCTGACGAGTCGGAACAGCCCTCTTCGCTCTCCTCAAGTAACCGTTTCAAGCTTTTGATGTACTCTACCGCCAGTCGCAAAGTGTCCACTTTACTCAATTTTCTTGAAGATCCTCTTCCTCCAGCCAAGGCTGCGGAGACAGCTGAAGGGATGTGTTGACGAAGTGCCGCAAAACCATTGTTAACTTGCTTCACTCTATTTCGCTCCCGAGCGTTCCTCCGGGCTACAGAGGCAGGCTGGCTCGGGTAGGGCTGGTGAAGATACGAAGACTTTTTCTTGCAGCGGTTGGGGTCCACTGGAGCAGGTGCTAATCTCCGTGGAGCCTGGGATTGTAGGTGCGTCAGTTTCTGATCGACACCGAGATTTTGGTACGTGTGAATAGCCGCCATCGGCATCGCGAATGTACGTGAGAACTGGGAGTGTGTATCGAGAGAGCACTTGTCTGTGCCGCGCGGAGGTTGCCGGTGGATTGGCGGAGGTGGCGCGCACCCCCGACGCTAAGTAGCGCGCGCGCCGGCGGGAGCGGACGGGCGGGGCGGGGGAGCGGGCCGGCGCGCGCGCGGCACGCGCCCCGCCGCCCGCACGCTACTTGTTGCACCGATCAAAATACGCCGGCGCTTATTATGCCATAGAGCGGTAAGCTCGCGCCGCTATTGTTGCACGTCGTTGCGCGTAATTATCCCGTCCATTACCATGTTCGGAAGACGGGCTCTGTTCACGTCTTCTATTTAGAAGTCGTTATAGAGAATAGATGCTGTAAAGCGATCGACGACGATATTGCATTATTAATATTGTCCCAGAGCTTTTGTTTTATCAAATGAGTCTAGTAAACTTTTTAGGATACAGCTCGTATAAATACCTATGTAAACATCGCTTGAGGATATTTTCAAAGTTCAAGCGCCCATACATGTTATAAAATATTTTGACGTTTTATACGAAACAGGTATCTTCTGCAATAAATGCTGTAAGACTTGATCTTCAAACCAACCTCAAAGCTTGCAGTACAGCTTTGAGGTTGGTTTGAAGATAAATCAGTCAAAGAATAAAATCATAACCAGTGCCGCGAAATATTGGGTACAGGTTTCAAAATTGACCCAGACAGAGCTGGCAATACACTATGGCGACGAATATATCTATCTCCCTGGATCAGCTAGTTTCCAGACAAAAAGATCGACCATTGCGTCGAAAATTCCTGGAGAAACGATGAAGGCGATGTCTGCGAGGTTGAAATGGGACTGGGCGGCTCACCTTTAGAAGATGGGTCACGACAAATAGGCCAGAATAGTTGCACAGTGAGACAGGCCCAAGAAAAGCGAAAATATTATTTGGACTCGCTCCTGACTGATTTGTAGGAAAACGCAAAACACGGAGAGAACTGAAAAGGCACGGGGTTGTTTCCCAGTAATGGCAAAGACCAAGCTTATAAAAAAAAATAGGAATACATTCAAATAAAGTCCTATTCGTTATTCTAGTCGTTAACTGCTACGTAGCGTCTACGGCGTAGCACTTAACTACGTAACCAATGTTTCAATAGTTTGAGTGGTTTTTCTCAAAGTTAATGTTTCATTATGCACAAGTCGTTTGGTTCGTCTCGCGGATCGTGGGCAGGTGCACTGATGACGCTCATGCGTAACCTAGACCAGTGAGTCGCCAATGGCAGTTTATTTGATGGCTTACTCTCATTATAATGTTAGATCTTTTGATATTTATAGTTTACAAGCCGCTCTTTAAGTTCTTAGCCGGCATGGAGATAGATTAGAATACTAAGTTGTCAGGAATGAAGTTGTGTTTTTTTTTACAATAACAACCTATAAAGTTTTATACCTTAATTATGGCAGCACTTTTTAATGGCCATTTCTTTTAACTTGATAGAAGACGCAATAATTGAGTCATTCTGGTCGGAAACTTCATATTTTATACCTTTTTTTTTTTGCAGATGGGAAATTAATAAACAACTTCTCCCGCTCTGGGTGGAGTGTCAGATTTTTCTTACTCTACTCATCCATGTTTTTTCCTATATTTTCCGGGGCCGCGACATCTCTTTCTAACAACCTGCAACACCACAATAGTATTGAAAATTCAAATCAGCAGGTCGTTTGAGGCAGGTGTAAGGGAGCGTCACACTGTCCGACTACTTCTTCGTCACTTGTATACTGTGGTATTACGCTATTTTGGAGTGAGATGTGATGAATGAAATTTTCCTACAAATATTATAAATGTGAATTTTCGTGAGGATGGATGGATGGATGTACGGATATTTGTAACTCTTTCACGTCAAAACGGCTAAACAAATCTTGATGAAATTTGGCACAGAGTTAGATTATAGTCCACATAGGTAATTCTTTTTTTCGATCATCAGGTGGGTGGAGCCGCTGGCGCTAGCTAGTAGAAAATTCAAATCAGAAGGTTGTTTTTGGTAAGAGTAACGGCTTAATACTGTCCAACTAATTTGTAATATGTATATTGCTAGTTTTGACACAACTAACGAGAAATAGATACTACTTTTTGTGTATATAAAAAGATTTCATACCTACTGTACGACTGTACGTTT
Organism: Ochropleura leucogaster; assembly: GCA_958449745.1. Taxonomy (NCBI): domain Eukaryota; kingdom Metazoa; phylum Arthropoda; class Insecta; order Lepidoptera; family Noctuidae; genus Ochropleura; species Ochropleura leucogaster. The sequence continues at coordinate 12,844,384 of OY288206.1, read as the reverse complement.
GACGACACGGTCGGCGCAGTGGCTCAGCGATCGACTGCTACGCTGCGTGTCGCGGGTTCGATTCCCGCACGGAACATACGTTTAAATGTTTGTAAACGCACCCACCATACCGGAGAAATTCTATTGTGGGGCAACAACAAGAACTATTGTTTTATAATTGACAAGCTAAATTTCAGCTCAAAATTTAGCTTGTATGTTTAGTTTGGAGCTGCATACGTTGTCATTCTAATTTTCCAATTATAAAACAATTTTTTTCTGGGCACAATTTTTTTAAATAATATCTAATTATAACATACTAGTTACAGGTAAAGCTAATACAGGCGTATTACATTCCATAAATACTAAATAAATTTTTAAATTTTGACACTTATCCAAAAAATATTTTACTATCGTGTGAACTACAAACCGAAAAGGAATTCAAATCAGCAGGTTGTTTGGAGCAGGTGCTGTGACTCGCGACACTGTCCGACTATTTCAACGTCACCTGTGTATTGTTGACTGTTCCGTTGTAATATTCAGGTTATCAGGATATTGATGCTGTGATTACCTTAATTACTTGATCTGAATTAAAAATAAAAGAGTAATAATCTTCTAAAGCGTGTAACGTGAATACGTTGATTTTGAAATTAAAAATATTAAACATGAAGCATCCTTACTGATATTATTAAAGCAAAAGTGAGTTTGTTTGTTACATCTTCACGCCTTAACGGCTAAACCGATTTTGATAACTTGTGACCCTGGAGACGGACATAGGCATATTTTTTTTTAATGTGGGTTATTACGGAGAAAGAGGGTAGTAAAGGGTAAACTTAGCTTTGCTATTACAATCAATAAGGTGCAAGGGCAAAAACTAAAGGTAGCAGGTACCTGCAAATTAGGAAAGGGGAACTGTGTTACCCCGAATTTAACGCGAGCGAAGCCGCGGGCAAAAGCTAGTATGTAATATTTTCATAACTTAATAAATGTATTTAGGTATATGACTGATACTGATTGAGCTTGTTACAAATAATAAAACTAAAATGCCACAGAACAAAATTGTATTTTGATTGAAATATTTATGTCGAAAATACAACTTTCCTGTAGCATTTTTCTTTACGTTTACGTCACGTATATATATGTGCTTGGGGCTTTGGTAGCTAAAGAGTTGAAATGTTGATGATAGCATACGATGTTCTACATGTGTGTTCAATAAATGGATTAACTTTCTTAATTAACGGAGTATGCACGCAAGCAATCACAGTGCTTAAGGCTTTATTTTATTATGCCATTTATGAATGTCATTTATTATAGTCTAAACATAAATGAAATGTGCACTTGTACAGAAAATAAATTATTTCTTATTATAGTTGTAAGACCTGAAATATATCTATGAATATTCATATGAGTATATAGCATTGTTAAAATTGAATAATTGAATTAAAAATAATATGATCCAAAATTATTTCTTAATTTGTCGATTTGGTAGGCTAAAATATAGTGCACTCACAATTCTTAGCAGGAATATAAATGACTAAATTATCAAAGAAAACATAAACCCCTAATTTTAGGACCTACATAAAATAACTTGTTCGTAACGTATATCATATCGTTGTTTTGACAAATAATTACATAGGTACTATCTGGTTATTTAAGGAATCGGATTTTGAAAAAAATCACTAATAAATATAAATAATGGGTAAAATTACAAGTAAAATTAGTTAAAGTATACAAACACACATATTTTTAGTTAAAACTTAATTATTGTTTTTTCATTAAATTATTATATATTACTCAAATGATTACCTTTCCTTATGACTTTCCCGTAGTTGAGTAAAAATATGTAACCAAGAGGTTACTTACTAGGAAGGACTAACTTAACTGTTTATCACCACTCGCTCATTCACATACACCTGTTTACAAAACTACCCTTAAACTAGCACAATTGCGACATCTATATGCAACCCTTAAAATAGAGGAAACTAGAATCGATACTCGCTCCAACCAAAGAGAAACATTTCTACAAAAAGATAGCAGATGGCGTTCGATCGGCGCAAGGGTTGTTTTTAAGGGTAGGTTCGAGTATTCAGAGTTTTAAATCATGTTCGGCTGCATAGATGGCGTGTTTCACAAAAGGATGAGACTTATTAGAAATTCTGTGACTAGCAATGAATAATGTGTACGATTAAAAACTTTTAATGCAGAAAAACGAATTTGTTAATTAGATTAATAAAAAATTAAGCACACCAAAGTACAGAGGTTAATATATTTTAAAATTTCAATTATGTATTTGAACATACTTTTATTAAATTCATCTCTAAATATGTAACAAAATCTTAGTAAGTAGATAAATTTGGCTCAATTTCCAATTCCAATTTAACTGAAATTTTGCTCACACACCAAGTGATGTGACGCCATACTGGATTCTAAATCCAATATGGCGGATTGGTATTAAATCATAAGGGTTGCTGAGAAGAACACAACAACGTGTGTTTTTTTTAGTTTTTTATAACTGTATAGGTCTTTTCCTGTTTCCATTTTACTTCAGTTTATTTTTAATTTGTGAAGCAATGTTCGATGGTAATGAGCCGTTAACCAAATGACACTTGTAAAACATACGCTACGAAACGCTACAAAATTAACTTATCGTAGAACTTTCTAGAGTATGCCATTAACATTTATTGATACGGTAGCTAAAAGCCAATTACACCAAGTAACACGGTAGATGGTGCAACCTTCACACCTAAACTCACATAAATGATGTTATTAATTAAAAATATAATAAACTTCTCCCCGCGAACCTTATTATCTCCCTGTTAATTACTCTCGTCCTCAGTAAAGCTCTCGATAACATCGAAGCCTGATTTTACGAGCAAAGAAAAAGATGAAGATATATAAAATCTGTGTAGGTATGTTTGTGTCTACTTCATTAAGAATTCCGTAATTGAAATCAAATCGTGGGAATGTTGAAATCAATTTTCGGTGCTCATCAACAGTTTCGTGGCTGTTATTGATATAAGTTACGCACCATTTCTTCATATTTTGTACGTTTGAAAGATAATAAACTTTTACACCATTTATATATATATATTTTTTATTTTCTTTATAGCTTTCATAAGATATAACACTTATAAACATAGAGACCACTGGTCTTTAATTCTTTTCTCGTTACGACGTGCAGTGAATTATATTTTAACGATGACGATCTAAATTCTGCGAGATGCTGTCAAAGATGACATATAACTCGTAATTAAGACAATAATGTAAAATTTATCTTGATCGATATAAGTAATTTAATTGGATTATAAAGCCTTTGACTTAATGGATTGAGAAAGGCGGCCTACCACTTTGATTGGAAGCAACTCGGTACACTCGCGTTTTTGCCGATACCAGACATTTTAAATAGGCCTCCGCCGTAATTATGTTGTCATTTCGCAAATTTATTTACATTTTTAATAACCGCATCGGTTTCACGTATTAATTATATTCAGCGTCAGAAAAGCGTTATTAAAATAATTTATTTCGATCGTGCGTATGTAGCGACGAGCTCGTGTAAATAGTTATTTAATGCTTTATTCAATAAATTATACAGTCAGCTAAAGTTACATCGCAGTTTTAGCCGGAGTTACAAGCAATACAAATGATAATACCACGTCGCGCGACACAGACAGATTCCGATTGTCATCAAAACAAACGTTGTGCGACTCTTTCTCTCGGTAAATAACACTGGGTTAGCAGCAATAACTTCTCTAGGCGCGCGTAGGCCTATCATTTACGAAATAACAATCGCAAATAAAATGCGATGCGCGTGCGCGGGGTATTAGCGGTGTTGCGCGCAAACATCGCGGTCGGGTGTGTAATTTCACGTGCGCTGACACGGAGGCTGTTCGGCGCGATCGCCATACCACAATATATCACATGCTCGCGTACGCCGCCACACTGTATAATTCGTGTAATTTATAGTAGTCCGTCGACTAGTAGCGAGCGGCCGACACGGTTAATAGCACGTAACCACGCGACAGACGCATTCGTGTGCCTCACGGGAGCGCGGAGTCGCCGCGCCCTCGGCCCGCCCGCCATCAGCCATAGCCCATTCCATTAAGGGGCAGATATACATTTTATTATGATTCTAAATCCAACATCATATTTAAACGTCTAGCCTATTTGTTTTGAAATGAATAAATGTTAAACTAGACTATTTCCTAAATGATTTGACATACAAATATCTAAATATTTTTTTTAGAACATTCTGTAATTTATTTTTAAAGTTATGTTTAACGTTGTCAAAAAAGTCAAACAAAAACCATTGGGAGTATTTTTTTTATAAAACTTTTACAACTTAAAATGTAATGTATTTTGTATTCTTATTTCATTCTACTAATCTTTAGTCGTGGAGAGTGACGCCAGCTACTCACGTCGACGTTATTTAGTGTCGCCTTAAACACACCAATCACAGGCCTGCGTTACTCTCTAGTTTAGACCGCGCATCATCGGTGATTAGAATGAATTTTATTACTATATCTTTAAACTCGTAAAAGTAGTCTTCATTACTACCGGGATTATTGTTAAATTTTTTTCTACAATACACACGTCTATAGTAAGTCACCTATAAGATAAAATTACACTTCGTTCAATCAATATTTTTGATTAAATAACATTAAACGATTGTACTTTGTTGCTAATAAAGAATAGTTCTCATACTTCATTATGCGTAAACGATGGCTAGTGAACAATAAATGTCACTTTAATATTATTAATATTGCAATAAATTTTAAGTGGTGACTGTACCGCACTTGGGTACCGAGTGTATTTAAACAACGCAGCGGTTTTATTTATACCTGTAGTATAAAGTTCGCACACCATAGTGTTGTGTTTTTATTATTTTCAGTTCATCTGTGGCGATTATTCATTTATCAAACAAATGGCGGAGCTTCATCAAACGAATATATCTCTCTGATCTTACAGTGGATCGTGTATATTATTAATCATGAACATATAGTGAAGCGCCGATTGGAATAGACGTTTTGTATATATGTGGTTGCTGAGCGGTGTATGTTGCTTGTATGACGGTAAATTATACCAAATGAGAGTAAAGAAATGATGCTCGTTTAATGTGTACATATCATGCGTGTTGCATCAACATGGGGTGTTGATACTGCTTCAGGCCACTTGTACTTATAATGATCTGGTCTTAAAAATACAGCAGCGTACACGTAACGACAGCATCCAGTCGCTTACTTACTTATATACGTATATCAAGTTCACTCTCAAACCTCGCGTGTCTTGTTTTCATAAATTTGAGCCCAATTTATTAATTTCAATCACTAAACAAAATATTATGAATGTACATAACGTTTATAATATTTTGTTTCATGATTTTCTTTAACCAAAATTACATATGAGTAAAATTGTTACTTGTCAAAATAATGACAGAAAATAAGTTAATTACATAAATATGTCGTCGACCTTCCTTCAAAGTGTTTCTGGCGGCAAAAAACGTCCAAATTAGAGGGCGCAAAACAATTATTTATCAATATTTAGCGTGTTACTCTAATTGTGGTCTGTGGTGAGATGCCTGAGGCGGTTGAAACGTCAGCTTATGTGTACTTAATCGCAGGAACAACTTATTAATTAATCATTTTGCTTAATTAAAACAAGATTAACATAATTATTATCTCTTGGATTTAAACGTAAATTACTTCTTTACATATGTTTGGGCGTTCGCAATGTTGTATTAATTACATTATTTTTTGGTTTTGTATGGAATGTTAACTTGATATAGGGTTTTTTAATGCAAGGTTGGTAGATAAATGGCATTGCAATTTACTTTTAAATGAGAAAGGGTGAATCTTTAGAGGAATTTACGGAATATGTATGTAATTTTTTACATGAAGTTGTTTTTTGATTAATAAGTACTAAAGTGATTAATAGGGTTATGTAAATAAAGTTATACTGTCAAATAAACGGGTTTCCTATTAGCGAGCATCTCAATGGAAAATACCAATTCATTCCAGTAAACATCTTGGCAACATGTTGCCTTAAAGCAAGTATTCTCACTGGCTTTATTACTCCTTATTCTTACTGATATTTAAAATACACTTGAACGTTTCAAAGTCATATGTTTTTTATTTAACGATAGAACAAACATTATGCTAGCAAGTAAATTAAGTAAGTAAGTAAGTATATTTATACTAGCTAAATCAAATACATCGTGTTTAATAGACAATTAAATTTTATTTATTGTATTTATATTAGAAACATTTTAATTTATAAAAATTTCATAAAGAAAAAAACTGCTAATCTTGCCATGATAATCTTAACATAGCAATTTTAGAAAATACTACGTTTTTCTTGAATTAGTATATAGTTGAATTGCCGCAAACTTACCTGAAAATGATTAGAGAAACTTAGCCAACACGCTAACTCATGTACAAATACTGAAACACACGTATTTTACCGTTATAACTAATGCCCCGTTACAATAAACAAAAACGACTCGTTTTGCTAACGGTTTTGTTTATTTTAGCGAGGCATTAATCTATTTCACATCGGAGGCCCCAACAGAAGTGCGCGATGCAGAGGTAACGTAAATCAGTTGTAAAAATATTTAAAAAATAAATAAATTGTATCCAACACGCACAATCAGTATAATTCATAGAAACATATACTTAAAATTATGTGAAAAGAGTATTTTTCATTTTTAAATCAACATTTTTAAGTAACGTTCACATCGCGCACTCGTGCCTCAGATTCAAACCATTTAAGCCCATTCTAAGTTGAACTAAGCAAGATACCGTTACAGGCGTAGCTCTGTTCACCTATTGTTGGACGAAGCAAGCCTATTGGCTCTGTTTCGGAGTCTTGGCCGTGGCTCCTCCTATCACGGCGAGGAGGCTTCGCCTAGCAATAGATTTGCGTTGGTACTCACTGCGCATGCTTTGTAGGTATTAGTGGGTAATTAAAGGTGGTATTTATTCAAGCTCTAAGTTATATGAATCTTGTTGGTTTATCTTATAGGACCAACTGTATTAGAATTACTCGTTTGTGTGAGTATTGGCTTTCTTAGTGGTTGTCTAACTGGAGATATAAGACATTTATTGGTTTTATGCTTGCTTATTAGTTTTATTTTATTGTATTCAGTTGATAAATAACTCACATAGGCAAACGTTATTGATTGATGGGTAGTTTAGTAAAATCCTACTAATATGATATTATAAATGCAAATGTTTGTGAGGATGTATGAATGTTAGTCACTCTTTCACGTCAAAACGGCTGAACGAATCTTGATGAAATTTGGAACATAAGTAGATTATAGTCTGGAATAACACATAGGATACCATTTTCGATATCACGCGGGTGAAGTCGCGGACGGCAGCTAGTACAAAATAATTTGACAGTATTGGTTAGCTTAAAGTAAATAGAAAAGAGAACTTAAATAAGTATATTTGCTTTTAAATCTTTTTGCACTTTAGTGTATAGAAAAAACAATAAATAAGAAATGAATGAAAAAGAGTACAAAGCTCAAAAGAGAAAATTAATTAGGAGAAAAATAAGTCACGACATTAATTCACTTACCTAATAAAATTATAATGACCTTTCAAAAATAAAACCATTATTTATCATCAAAATGGCCTCTACAATTCTCCAAAATGCCAACGACTACGAAGAAACGACATCCCATTCATAAAAGAGTTTCAATTCCAATTTTAAATTCATGTCACATTGACAGTCGGCTTCCGAATACGCGACACTATGGTATAGAGGACGGAACTTTTACTGTCGTGAAAAAATAGAGGTGCACACTATCACGTAGGCACAATTTCCCCGTCATTACTGGGGACGTGTCATAATCTGTGACCGGCGCAGGCGCCAGATTTTTATTGTCTTCTCGGGTGGCTGTGGCGCGTGTACGGGTTTTTTAATTAGACGTCTGGGGTTGTTTTATAGGAAAACACGCTTTGTTTGTAATGGGCTATGTATAAGGTTAAAAATACAATTTATAATTGCTTTGATACAGGTTTTTTTAGATGCCAAAAATATATATTTCATTATTTTATAGTGTTATTGTAATTTACGTTACTTGCTTTTCAATTAAATACTTAAAACACAATTTTCGCTTTTCCGCCTTACAAAAGACATAAACGAGACATGCACCTTTGTGGAATATATAAATTTCACAATTATATGCTGTTGTTATCCTGATACTGAAAAACAAAGGCTTCTCTTAATAAAAATATAACAGCCAAGTGCGAGTCGAACTCGTGTACCAAAGGTTCCGTACAAACTTGCGACATAAACGCCCATATCTCTTTACTCCATAGAAGTCTATGGGGTTGTTTTTTATACAATTTTAAAAAACTACAGACTTTAATTTCAATCTGATACCTTCAAGCATTCCCTGGAAAAGAAGATCTTTAAGATGAAGATGTACAGACAGACTACAAAATGGTAATCCTATAAGGGTTCCGTGATTTCCTTTTAATATACGGATCCCTAAATACAAAAACATCATCTCAAACAGTTTTAAATGACAGCACCAATTTATTACATCGCCGTCATAAACATTGTATGATATAAACGAAATAATTATCTGAATTGGTATAAGGCAACGATCTCTAATTACGGGCCCCAACAAAAGTTTGCAAGTAGCAATTTGACAATGGCAAATGTGGGCAATTGTCAATGACGCGAAGGACCACGTGACTCCATTCATTGTACTTCGTGCAAAAAGAAAGTCGCCAACGTTAAGCAGGGATATATAATTTAAAATGATTACTGGCCATTTGTAAAGTGCTCTTTTTAAATGTAATGGAAACTGACTTTGGAGTAAGGATGGGAAAAAATATGAAACAAATAAAATCAATGTGTAGAAGGACTAAGAGAGATATAAGAACAAGACTTATATTAAACTAGTTGTCAGTTGTCACCCGCTGCTCAGAATCTTTTCTAGAAGTATGAAAAATAGATTACGACCGATTCTCAGCCACTACTAAATTTCTTAAAAATCGGTCTATCCGTTTCGGAAGAGTGTGGCAACTTAAACGGTGGCATGAGAATTTTATATTTAAGATTAAATATACCTGGTATTAAAAATAACTATATTTTAATACAGCTAAGAGTATATTTTTAAACGTAATATGCTAAAATATACATATTTAAAGTATTATAAATATATGTAAGTTTTTAAGTCTTACGGTTTAATAGGGAATTACGTATCCATAAAAAATACTGATCAAACAATATTTAATAAGCTTAATGCCACCGATGCCGACAATTTTTATGTTTCTTTTAATAAAAAATTAAAGTTCTTCTAGTTGCCTATTTATATTTCCTTTAAATTTTAATTTAATAACTTTACTACGACCACCACTTTAACGATGATTATGATTTTACAAAATTTATTATAGGTATGACACTACTATGTTTTTTTTATGTACTTATAACTTTTTACAGAGACGTCCGAATTTAATGATGCTTTTTTATTGGAGAGTGTATATGTCAAAGTTTGTCCTATTTGAAATTGAAATCTACCCCTAAATATAAATGTCGAATTGAGAATCTACTCGTTTTTTTCATGAGAGTTCCGATACATTTTGCCTGACGGCATGTACCTAACGTTATTTGCTTAATTTATTTAGCAGACAAAAAATGCTACAGTATCGAGCAATAGTTCGAGTATGTAATACACTTACCAAAATCTGTTAATTGCGATTTTCTCTTGATAAACCGGTTTCTGTTTTGATAAAGGGCTTATTTAGAATAGCATGAATTTCGAAATAATTTGTTCATAAATTCATCAATATTTTATGAGAACTATAGTATAAGAAAATCGCTCTTAAATTTTGCTTGTATCTGCACATAAATTTATCACGGATAAAATAAACAATGACTAAAGTGACGATATTAATGCTAACACCAATGTGTAGGTAACTTTACACTTGCAAAAAAGTTTGCATTAAGGAAATAAATAATTTCAACAAAGTCGAAGTCACGCTTTTATTTTACAAAAGCCGCCACCCGCGTCGGCGCATACATCACGCGTCGCCGGCTAGGTATAGGCAGCACTGCTAAATGTGACTGTCTGATAAAATCGGACGTGTCATTGGAATATTTATATCCTAAGGTATTTTAGTGTGTGAGATGTAAGACGTCTTTTCTGTCCGTGGGAAGCTTCAGACGAATATTAAACGTTTTTTTCTGAAAAAAAAATACCGGTCAAGACCGAGTCTGACTAGCGTACCGAAAATTCCGTACAAACTTGCGACATAAGTATCTTAGATTTAGAGGGCTGATTTATTCACAGATCTAAGGGACCACAGATTTTAGTAGGTTTCATATTTCTACTCGATGCGTCCAAGCGTTTCCGAGATTAAGGGTTTTGACAGACAAGAAGACGTATAACCAAGTAACCAAATAAAGGTTCCGTTTTTTCCTTTTGCAGTACGAAACCCTAAAAACAAAAGATGTTATGCAAAAAACAATGTTTTTTGAAAGAATCTCTGATTTCGCCAATCAGCGCATCCAAATTAACTATTTTTTCCTCATTTCTCTAAGCACTTTTAACAACCAGGCCTGGTTGCGACCTTTATAGGCAAATAATATCCAAGAAACACGGGACGGTAGAAGATCATCCAAGTCTTGTCACTAGAATAAAATGCCCATAAAACTAATTAGCAATCTAAGGGTTTACGACGCTATAAATGAATAAAATGGATCCCGGGCCCAGAAGTTCACATGAGTTTTACCGACGCTTTTTGTCTTAGGAGGCTGATGAAGACATTTCAACTAATTAAAAGTCTAACGTTGTTTAGAATGCGTAACACATCAATATGTATGAACCCCAAAGTTTTCAAAACCAGAGTAAGAATACCTCTTTTACATTAAGAGCGATCAGTAGCACTAATTTCAACTCTACTCCGACCAACTTAGCCCTCATTAGAATTCATCTTGTTGATCGCAATGTTGCGCCGGAGTATTTAAATAATAACAAAAAGGTCCAGCACCTCCACTACGATCATTATGATGATAGCCTGATTGTAATTAAGCGTCCGTCTCGCGGTCGTACTACGGGGGACCAAATAAAAAACCGAGACACTGTATAGCAACAATGAGGTATTAATGAAATGCCGATCAATTAACATGATGCCGCGGTGGGGTGCGCACCTCTCTGTGATGCATAAATAACGCATTTCCCTTAATCTACAAATGGTCGGGTTATACGGTAAAAACCGATTTGGCGCTCGTAAGGCTCGCCCCGTGGTGCCTCGCCAGCGGGGAGTTACCGCACTCTAGTGAGAATTTACCATGCCACCATAAAAAACAATGCTATTCCACTTCGATCGACATGTAAAAACTTTCGCAGTTTGAGATATTCGAACTAGCAGCGAGACTAAACTTTAAAAGCATTTTGTTTTCGATTAATTGCTCATCTACTTACAAAACGCTGTATCTATTTAAGCCCGAATAGATTTTTTAATAGAAATACCACTTTTGCCCCATAAAATCCTAAGTTTATACCGTTTAATATCGGTAAAGACGTGCACTTAAGCAAGATTACATGAGTTCTTTTTTATCCGCGCATAAGAGGCCGAGATCGGTTAATACGGCTAACGAAATAAAGTGCCAATGAAATTACCGGATCGCTTAGTGAGTATGCTTACCATTACGAGAATATAAAAGTTCCTCACTTAATAAAGAAGTAGATTTTACACAGAAACCAGATATGCAACATTTGCAAGTCCAGTTCCGAAATAATCGCCAGTAGGAATTTAAATAAGGTGCCAATTAGAAGGAGGGTCGCGAGTGCTGGCATTATTATAATGTCTTTTAATAATTTTATGTAAGCGACATTAAATGTTTGACGTTTACTGCTTAATAATAAAATCGTGGCAGCGGGCGCGCGTTCGTGTACTCAGCTTTAAGCAACCAATAAACTTTGCTCCGTCCATTACAAGGTTTGCCTGTCGTTGTTTATATTAGATTTTCGAATGAAAATACTTTGTTTTATCAATATGTTTGTTTTTATTTGCAGGCGCCTCTGGTCCTCCACAATTTCAAACCAAAGAGGGTTTAGTGCTAACAATAAAAAAACTAAATTATGTACTTTATCGCAGTCATAATGATATGTCAATTAAGTTCTTGTTATTAAATGCGAAATAAAATATTAAATAACTTAAAAAAAAACATTAATTTCTCCAGGCGGTTATAGCATTTATTTTTATTTAATATTACTAACTACTAAATCAATTCTTAAAATAAAACTGTAGGATAGTGAAGGCTTAAGTATAAATTCCGATAGTTCACTTGATTAAAAAGAAAAATCAACAATTTGCATATATCAACCGCGGAGGTGGTGCGTGTGTGGTACAGCGTAAAAAGCAACTTTTGAAACATGAAACAATAAATCAAAGCACAAAAAATACGTGTTACCGCGGTCCGTTGTTTACACATACCCATCGACATTGTCGCGAGCCCTAAAAACAACCAGAGCTGCACTTGAAGCCTTTAAGGCGAAGCTATGCCTCGAAGTCTTCATAGTAAAAAGTAGTTCGACTAATAAGGTAATATCAAGTACATTTCATCTGTAATAGTTTATGTTTAGAGTCTCATTGAAGATGTATGACGAGTGAGTTTTTGTGAACCATCTGTTATATTTTTTGAGTTGGTCTGCTGCGCCTTAAGAGAGCAGCGTTGTAATAAATACTTCTCTTTCCTCATTACCTTACCGCCCAAACCGACGACATGCAGAATGCAAAAACAGCAAATGACATACGCCAATACACGAGCAACATATTCACTTAGCGAAATTGAGAAATAAAGAGATTTTTTACCATTCAAAACGTGCTCTAATTGATATTTTATTCAACGCTTTTGCTCGTTGGGTGGCGGACATGGAAATATCAATAATGAATATGACACCAACGACGCTGTGCGGCGCTTTTGTTTATGTAAATTGTATATATTTCATACAAAGAGATTTTTTCTTCATATTGTTAATTCAGGAGCGCATGTTCATTTAAATGATTTTATGTCGATATTCAGGATCATTTCCTTTTACAAGGTCAGGTTAATACTAGCTTAGTACCAAGTAAAATCTGCAATGTAAAAGCTGAAGATACATTAAAGTTTAATAACAAAAAGTTGTCAATGTCTCGTTCTAAATAAGATCTTATTAGAAAACAATGTTATTTATGTTTTCATAAACTTTTTAGAGCATTGTTAACTTGTTAATAGAAGCACCTAAAAACCAAAAGCAGATGTTACATCACAAGCTCAATTAAAAATAATAACATGATTGATTCGTACAAAAACAAACCCTTTCATCGGAACAATTCATTTGACGTCTTATTCCGAATCATTCAAATTACACGTTTCTCTTGGTAGCACTTTTATTTTTGTCTATTAACTAGAAGTTGCGTGTGGTATCCCGAACTAAGAACCTTATTAATAGTAATCGGTTTCGTGACATTACTTATTAATAATACCGAACAGTATCCAGATACCGAATGATAGAAATTAACAACGCTGTTTACCGTCCCATTTTTTATCGAACAAAGATAATCGCATGCCTTAATAATAATTTGTATCAGCCCTTTCGGATGTCGGTATTATTTTTTGTAGCTACGATTCACGTAGCACTGATTGGATCAGTTAAACAGTGACAAAATACTCGGGACATTGCTCCTTTGTCGTGACGTTCGGTTTTGTTCTCGAGATGTGTCTCACGATATTTAACCTCATGTCATTATTAAGACATCACTTGCCCGGTGGCTGGGAGATCCACTTGCTGATAAAATTTCGGTCATTTATATAGAGCCCCGATAAATGAGAACAGTGAACACTGAATAAATGTATTGTGCTAGTATAATAGTCGAGTATTTTAATTAGAACGTTGGTATTTAAAAATTTTGTTTCGTTTTGTGGGAAAAAAGGGACTCTACATCACTTTTTACGTATAAAAAACAATTGGTCATCGCAACAGTGATTTCTCAAATTCTCTTGCACTATTGAACATTAGGTGGGTTCCAAGAGTTTTGTCCCCAAAACGCGTACAAGTCGTTGCTCAATCGTTCGTGAACCATCCGGATCCGAGTCACAGTCGGCAAAGGAAACATTAATTAGGAGGTCGCCCTTAATTAAATTGTGACGTCTCAGCGAATTTCCCTGAGATGCCCACACTCGGTGGTCTTGCAGGTACCGAAACGTTAGAAGTGAATGTAAACTTTATAGGCATGGGCACTGGTAGTAAATGTAACATTTTAACGATTATCAATTAAGAAGTAATTCCTTATGGTACAGTCATTAACTGAGCAGTAAACTTATATAAACAAGATCGCGACTGTTTTATATCCTGGGAATTTAAAATGAGGTGGTTCCTGGCTCATGGTAGATATCAGCATTGATTTCACCATTATTGATTGTGACTGTGAGCTTTCGTTATTTTGTACTAGCTGTTCCACGCGGTTTCACCCGCGCTGCTCAGCACCTGTTGGTCGTAGCGTGATGTTATATAGCCTATAGCCTTCCTCAAGAAATGGACTATCCAACACTAAAAGAATTTTCCAATTCCAACCAGTAGTCCCTGAGATTAGCGCGTTCAAACAAACAAACAAACTCTTCAGCTTTATAATATTATAGTATATAGTATAGATGTGTATTTATCGTGGGTGTGTTTCTTTTTATTTGCAATGTTGTTACTATTTCAACATCTTATTTTTATTAATTCGACTTTATATTTTCTGATTAGTTCGACATATTTTTAGTATTTTATTTATATTTTTTTTTATAATAGGGATTTGAATGGATTCTATCAAGTCACAAACGTATTAAAATACCTTTGTAACTTGTAAGAATCCCTTACGAATAAATTACTATGACTATGAGCACTATGTAAAAAATTGCTTTATGATTTACTCCAATCTTACTTAGTAAATGGAACAATTCACGACAATCTTACTGCAAGAATCTTACAATCTTACAGAGTTGTTTATTTTATAATATGCAAATCAATTAAATACTTAAAAGTTGCAAGAGCCATTAAGGCCCTTGCAAACAATGGCGCTAAAAAGTTTAAAATCATATCAACCATACACCCTAAATATAAATGGGGCAATAGTAGCTCCATCATTTTACTATCTGCAACAAAAAATATTATATGCTAGGACAGGAACAAAAAACAGATTATTACACATCAAAAAATAAAGTTATTAAATTGATGAGCGGCAATATCCTTTTACAAAAAAAGGCGTTAACCACAAAGAATAGATTCATATTTGTTGTTTAATTAAGGAATTTTTACGCTATAAAAGGTATCTTGTAATTTTATGAAAAAAACAGAGGCTTTAGAGGCGGGGTAAGCCTGAATAAAAGAATTCAGAAGCTTAACTAATAACCTACCACTATTTAGTTATTAGTATCCATTGTTAACGAAGCTTTATTTCATACTAGCTTCTGCCCGCGACTTCGTCCGTGTGGCATAGTTACTTTGGGCTAACGCTAACTTTAACCCGCGGGCTGCGTAATGTTTGAAAAAAAAAAATCTTTCTCTCCCCTTTTCTTTCCTCTTTCTCCCCCTTTTCTCACTTTTTTTAACCTATGTCCGTCTCCAGGGCCCCAACTATCTGTGTACCATTATTATTTAGGCGTGAAGACGTCACAAACACACTTTCGCTTTTATAATATTAGTAATAGTAGGTAAGGATATTTTTGGAAACAGAAAATTATGCAACCCTGGTGCCAGGCGCGGCTTGTTCCTGAATTGAGTGATGTTGTAAACGAATAATATTATATTTATATGTATAGATCAAAGTGAAGTTATACGAATATATAGGAAAACTTACTTCATGAAAACTTTTAATTTTACTTTATTTATTATCGTCCAATTTCACACCATAAAAAATAACACAAGCAACAATCCTTATCCCAATTCTACGGCACGGTTGACGCAGTAGCTGAGCGATCGACTGCTGCGCCACGTGTCGCGGGTTCGACCCCGCACGTTACAATTATTTGTATGACTTACAGGTAGTTGTTTCGGGTCTGGCTGTTTATGTATGTGAGTGCGAATGTTTGTTTGACCAACGATACAGGACACATTCCTAGTATGGGGAAAAGTTACAAAAAAATCTATAGATCCAATGTCGATCTCAATCGAACGTGCATCTATTAAATCGAAAATTGCCAGTTTAGTATACCCACAATGGTCACACAAAAGATTCCCGTTGGACTTGTTAAGAATGACATTTATTAACGTATCATCACGCTGCCCCTGTTCGGGTGCTGGGCTGTGTCTAATTTTCTCAGCAAGACGCCCGTCCTGCTGCGTTTTCGTCAATGTACCATCATTAATCAAGGTCAAATCAACATCTTAGACCATTTTATTAACATTTGATTCGCTGCCAAATGCTTTTTGACAAAGTGTATAAGTTAAATAAACAGATACCCGGTACGTTTGGTTACATTTATAATGCGCATTCCTGAACAACACTTGAAGTTGAATTTGCATTAATAACTGCAACTTTGAAGATATTCTGTACTTGGGTGTTTCTTTTTACATTCCTTCCTACGTTTCAATTAAAGTCACAATTAAATCTAATTTAAGGTTGGACAGAAAGCTGAGGGGCTTGCCAGGGATATTTAAAAGGCAATAGAAGGAAGATAGGTGGGTTTTAGTCAGTGCAAGCCTGACACTCCCCTCGCTTCGCTTAGGCCGGGGGAAGTTATTTGGTGACTTCCCATCTGCAAAAAAATATGTTGGACAAAAAATTGTTTGAGCAAAAACAGTATAGTGCCACTGTTGTCAACCGACAAACGCTTAAAGGACCCGAGCACCTACATGCAGAAGTATGTAGTCAGGTACTAGAACAAGTTCCCGAACATGTCGGAGGCTGCAGGATTAAACATGGTCATAGACTGTGGGGTGGGATCACTCGCACCGGGAATACTAATGAGCACAGAGAACTATTTTAGAACATATCATTAAGAAACAGGTCACATAATGTAAAATGCAGTGGCTCTGATCTTCGTATCGCGTTTACATTACTTTGTTGGAATCAAAAATAAGCGTTAAAGGAAAGAGATAGCGATAGTTTATGATGTGGGTATGAGAGAGAGGTTGACCCGTCAAGGCAGGTGTCGCGATACAGCTGCGCGTGCGCACTGACCGGCACGTGCGCCCCCACCAGAGCTTTCAGCCCGAAAGGGAGGGTATTAGATGTTATTAGACGTATTTGAAGGTCGATTTTATCAATTTGTAAGTATTTTAATGAGCTAATTACTATAAATACTTGATGAGTATTCATCTCTTGTTTGCCTCTCATACATACAGCTGCTATTCCGTGACACTTTTAATTATTTAAATCGTATTTTGAAAGCCCTCCGTTATCTAAAAAGTAAAAATTCGAGGCGACATCTTTTTTACTACGTCTCAACTTTTAATATTTCCATTATTCATGCAAACAGTTACCAATACAAGTATCGGAATAATTATATTTATTCAACGACAACGTTCGGAAATAACATTACAAAGTGTTAATTAATACAATCGACGCAAGTGTTTTTATCATTTGTCGATAAATATAGTAACTTGCAACGAAAAAGTATAGTTGAACATACAAGATAAATTGCTCTCCATATGTCAATCTCGAATCATAATTGAAAAGTAAAGTCTTGTAAGTTTTTTTGGTATCATTAAACCACCGTGCGTACGGCACGAGCGGTCGCCAATTTTATAACCAATTTTGAGAACAGGAAGCCTGCGCGTGCGACGGGCTGATTTCAATAATAAATCGATGCCCCCACAATTCACCGCTGGACAGCGTTTGTCTGAAGCACTAGCCTGAAATTATCGACATTGCACAAAATGTCGTGGGCGGGGTCCAACGGTTTCTCTTGAGCCCGGTGAATTTTTATAGCGGTAGCAGGAATCGTCGATTTGGGGGTTATTAAGCTTGGACACTTCGATTCTTCCTCATCATGCTTGATTGTAACATGTCAGTTGCTCTCTCCGTGGTTTACTTAACATATTACAGTTCACCTTGTGGTATGTTGAGCTAAATACTAAGAACACTACCACACTGCTGTGTAACTAACCATTTAAGGGAACGTCCGTCTTAATTTTACAAAGTATACGTTTTTTTTTGCTGGATCTCGTTTATTATACTTAAGGCCGTGAAATCAAATTTATGCCATCACTTTACTTAAATCGCTTTCGGTTTAAACGAGACAACATCGGTGTCACGACAAACCTGGCATTAACGTCTATCATACGCCATTATCACGGAATATCGTAATAATTGAATTACAATCTTTTCTCAGACTCGCTGATGAGAATATTTTACGAGAGACAAAAAAACGCATCGGAAAAAGTTTAGGTTCACACCTAAAATGAGGCATCGGCTTGTTAAAAAGCTATTAATAATGTTTTAGACGTATTCCAATAAACGTTTTAACACCTTTTCTGTAAGGTATCATTAGGCTTATTATTGCTGAGCCGCCCGGCCTTTCGATCTGCACCCACTCCGACGAGTTCGATTTTGTTTTAATATTAAACCTGCAGCTATTATGGACAATTTATTTAAGTCACTCGATGTTGTTATATTAAAAATATATGATGTCAATTATTGATTATTAAAGTCTATTTAAACATAAACAAAGCATCGTTTTCTTTTATTTGTCCAGCCACATCGTGAAAGTTTAATTGGCACTATGAGTCTATAATAGTATAAGTATATAACTCTGGTTGTTATTATACGATACTAAAATAATCGCAGTTTTTTCCAGGAATTTAATCAGGTAGGTACATTTGATATTCTCGCGAAATTGAACAATATCAAATACCGGCTACCAAAAAAGTTGATCCTATCAGCATTAGGACACGCATGTGAATAAATTCAAAATGGCTACTGAGCGTACGGAAAGCCGAAAATTTATTAATCTCGAAGTAAATAAAGCAATCCGGGAGTTCATTAAAAGGTTTAAATTTTATCTGTGCAGTTTATGTTAACCACCGCGTGCAGGGTGCGCGGCGCGCGGCGCAGTCGCATCCGATACCGAATCGTACTAATTGGAACTTTGTACCAACTAATTAGAATAAGTTGTGGCCGCGCAGACCAAAATTTATTTTGAATCTGTGCCGCAGCGAAAGTGTTTCCCAATATCCTTTATTTTTAATTAAATTGATTCATTTATTTTTACGGTGATCGATAGCATCCCTGTTAAAGGCATGTGAGCTCCACACGTAGCCTCGGTTCTCACATTACACACGAAAACTTCGAATTAATATTTTATTGATTTTTAAAGGCACCTTCCTTTAAAAATCAATAAAATTACAGTACACCATTCATCACGTAAATGGTGCTAATAAAAATATTATTGAATGGACATTATTAAAATATCCAAACATGAAGACAATGCAAATACTTTGGGGATTGATTACATTTTAATGTGAAACATATAAATTTCGGGTCGCCATTGATATTTATAATTAATTTGACGACACATTTGGCGCTGTGGTTGAGCGATCGACTGCCAAGCTACGTGTTGCGATTTCGATCCCCAAATATTTGTTTGGCCTACATACAGTTGTTCTGGGTCTGGCTGCTTGTGTATGTGATTTGAAATGTTTGTAAACGCAACCGCTATACATGAGAAATTCGTAGAGTGATGAGTGGCAATTAAAAAAAAAGTTCCTGTAATTATCAGGTAGCGGGTAAAAGATGAAATATGGATATTATACTCACATTTATAATTAGACTAGCTTTTGCTCACGACTTCGCACGCGTTAAGTTCGGGGTAAAACAGTTCCCCTTCATTTGTAGGTAACTGCTACCTGTAGTTTTTGCCCTTGTGCCTTATTTAGTGTAATAGCAAAGCTAAGTTTTCCGTTTTCTTCCGTCGTTCTCCCTCAATTTCACTTTAAAAAATTGCCTATGTCCGTCTCCAGGGTCCCAACTAACTCTGTACCAAAATTCATCAAAATCGGCTTTCCCATTTAAGCGTGAAGACGTAACAAACAAACAAACTCACTTTCGATTTTATAATATTAGTAAGGATGTCAAAAAATATTAAGATTTTCTTATTCATGTCAAGCGTTACTTACAACAAAAAGCATGTGAACAGCAGATGTAACAAATTCATAAAAATCATTCCTCCTTTTATTTGTAACTCCGAACAATATTCAGTATTCATATTTCATATTCCTGTTACATTTATGTAAAAGGAACTGGACAGAAAAACAATGCAAGACAAACTTTCTGAGAACAAGATTTTTAAAACGAATCCGTGCATGTGGGGACAGGCACTTCTTGTTTTAACGATTTATTTAAATAATACAACTAATAAGACTAATTGAACTATAAACCTGAACTATATAATCTAGGTTGATATTTTTTTATAATTGACTAGACTTTGCCCGCGGCTTCGCTTGCGTTAAATTCGGGGCAACACAGTTCCCCTTGCGCCTTATTGATTTGTAATAGCAACGCTAACTTTTCCCTTTTCTTCCCTCTTTCTCCCTCACATCCCACTATTTTCAAAAAAATGTCTATGCCTTTGTCCGTCTCCTGGTTCCCAACTATCTCTGTACAAAATTTCATCAAAATCGGTTAAGCCATTAAAGTGTGGTGAAGAGGTAACAAACAAACTCACTTTCGCTTTTATAATATTAGTAAGGATTAGTAAGCGCTACGCGTGCTCTCTGTCGCCGCGTAGCCAGGGTCGGATAGTAGGTAGTAATCATAGATGGCTCTGCTCTGCTATCATGGTGTTGCTCCCCCAACGATGAGACACTTGACATCGTATCCTGTTTCCTGTTTGTATATAATATATGCCATAAACCCTATGTCCGTTTTTAAGGTCCCAACTATCTCTGTACCAAAATAATCAGAATCGGTTTAGCCATTTAGGCGTACCAATTTAGTAATTTGGGATGTGATGCCTTTTTGAATAAAGAAATAATCAGTTTTAAAATTGCCTTTCCCTATAGAAAATTCTCACGATGCTTAACTACGATCATTAAATCACACACCTCCACGATTTGTCAACCCTAAATTGCGACGGGTCAAAAGGGCACAAACGGACGTCGAGTTCCTGTAGTCATTAGCAGATCGACCTCATACGCAATATTTTTATAGCCATTACCTTTTCACACCGTGATTTGTCATGGAAAATATAATTTAATGCTTCCGTATCAAACACGGGTATTGGATGGTTAAATATACATACACATAATAAATAAAGCTCTTTAGGAAATGCGTGTCAGAAGTGCTTGTTCACAGCTACTTCAGTGGAAGAAAAATTACTTATATTACAGACTGTGTACTGACTGGCTTACGCCTGGCCCATGTACATGCCAGTTCCTGCATTATACTAATAGACTTGAGTGTTTTTAGTTTTCTTCTCCATCGTAGGAAACGAGCAATCCGAACCGTGAACCTATTTAGGCGTTTTATAGGAGTACTAGCTTTCGCCCGCGGCTTCGCCCGCGTTAAATTTGGGGTAACACAGTTCCCCTTGCGCCTTATTGATTTGTAATAGCAACCCTAAGTTTTCCCTTTTCTTCCCACTTTCTCCCTCACATTCCACTTTTTTCAAAAAAATATTAGCCTATGTCCGTCTCCTGGTTCCAATCTATGTCTGTACCAAAATTCATCAAAATCGGTTTAACCATTAAAGCGTGAAGAGGTAACAAACAAACAAAGTCACTTTCGCTTTTATAATATTAATTAATATTATAATATTAATATATATATATAAGGATAAGGATTAGTACCAATATTCATTACTTTTCACTATTTTCATTTATTATTAGCCGTTTTGCAAACAAAAATTTACGGTGAAAAGGCACAGTAATTAAAAAATCACTGTTTTCACATAGAACGAATTGAGATACAGAATAGAATCATTCATTTCATATCCCTTTCCCAGCATGAAACCAGATGCCATAATTTATAAATTCTCACGTCCAAACTGTCGCATAATGATTTGCCGGTTCGATAAAGCGTTTAGTCATTATCGCTGAACTGCGGACATACGGAATCAAACAATTGCCTACTGTATGTCCGGAGTGGGGCTGAAATAACCGCAATTAAGGGTTAATAGCGCTATCTGTGTACACGACACATTCCCACGCACGATACCAAATAATAATAATTAGTACACCCACGATACAGGAGAAATTCCTAGTGAGGAGCAAAACTATATATAAATTAAGATTAATTTTACATAGAAGTATGTATGACTATTTGTTTTTTTTTATTTGGAATATTTATAGTTCTTTAGGTATTTTCTGCAGCTATTTTAAGCTGTAAAAAGATTCAGTCATATAATTTTTTATTTTTATTTCCTACAACAAATCGTTAATCATTGAGGAGCTAACAAACAGCGCAACATCTCAAGTGTATTCGCTGAAGACCACCGCATGCGGTAAAGACAGTCTGTCCACAATTTGCCTTTGAAACTGCCGGCGATCATCCCCTTATCAGCGCATAGAAACGATAAAATCTCCGCTGCGACGATTTCATCATTGTCCCGCCCATTAACGCCCATTAAAATTCCAATCAACACGCACTTATTCATCTGTCGGAGATGTTACGACGACGCGAAGACAGCGTGACGTCACATGCCATGTCGGGCGTCTCGCAATGAGAAATTACCTGTTTAATTACCTGAGTCATTGTCACAGTTGAATTAATTGGTGCCACCGTCGAATATCAAGGAGTATGGGGCGCCACTAAAAAAATAATATCCTCTCCTATAATCCAATATAGGTACTAAATCAATTTCATGTTGACTGTGACTAATTTTGTTAGTTTTAACGCGGTCTTTCGGCGCCAGTTGTGGTAAAAAACAAACAAACATTCCGTAGAACTAATGAGTGTGTAATTTTGTTAGGGAGGCTCTATGTAGGCGGTGCTCGAGCCGACACGAAGGGCCCCAGATAATTAATATTCTAGTAGAAGACTATGAGTAAGTCAGCGGGGTCTGCCGAGACCACTGCCTGAAAAGGTTGCTGCTTGTTCGAAAGTGATACCACGGCCTCGGAACACAAAGGGCAAAGGGTCAGTTAAAGTCTGATACTACCTTATGTTATTAGATGATTCCCCATGCGAAATAAAAAGACTTAGCAAGTGAAAATAAAAATTCCCTGCAGGAGACATTTCCATAATATTACGGATAAAAGCGAATGTAGTTCAACTACGACATAAAATTGACACCTTCACACTTCTGAGTAACTTCATTTAGTGCAGGTAAGTAGGCCATAAAACTATCTTGTTGCCGGAACACAGAAGCCGAAACACATTGGTCCATTCATGTTCAACTCGACATCAAACGATCTTTTAGGTATTTTAGAATGTTTAACAAATATTTAAAAAAAGAAGATGTGTGGGTATTGGTTACTGCATTTTACACTGACACTGTCTCAAGAAATTCTCACTTCTCTAATTGCATAAGAGTAACAACTACGCTGTTAACGTTTAGAGATGCCGTACATATCGCAAATGCGGGACATTAATAGAATAATGGGATGCATTAATAATCCATACAATAAAAAGACACTAGCCAACTTGTACTTAAGGGGGCAAGGACTGCAAGTACCCAAGTACTTAAATATAAACACGTATGTACCGTTGAATGAAAACCGTAGCGATCGTATCTTCATTTAATTTAGAGCACAGTAACATTTTGAAGATAGCCTATAAAAGTCCAAGTTTAAATGAGACTGTAAAATGGTTACATTAACCTTTCACCGGCACTATTTAAGTGGAGTAATTGATTTCTTTCTCATGAAGATCATTTTCAAGTGCATTGATGCGTTTCGACGAAATCTAAATTTGGTTACGTGAGTAACCGCAATGTGTAATGATCGTTTTAATTATTTGCCACCTTCGAATTCCTTAAAGCGGTACCTTTATCATTTTACTGTAAGTACTATTATTTGTGGTGTACGATAATTAGCGGTTAATACAGTTTCTATATTATATAATTCATCCTTTGTTACGGGCAGTTAAAGTTATGTTATGTATAACAACAAGAAGCTATTTACGCTGAAAACCTCTATCCCGCATTAGGAACACAACTATGGCGCCTAACGCTGTTTGATATCTCATTATTTTCTCGAACTTAATCCACAGAAAATAAAATGAGGATTATTAAAATTCTGATGTTATCAAGAAAATAAAAATAACAAAACAACCAGCTGTTTGATAATGAACATTAGCAGAATTTTACGACAAAATATTTTTGGCTTTGCGTTTATATTATGAACTTCGTTTTATCCCCAAATTCTTTGCAAACGGTTATGGATTTAGAAGATAACATTCTTTGAAGATTGGAAGAGTGGATTTCTAAATGATTATGTGGAGAGTTCCAGTGTTAATGTCGTTGGGACGTACTAAAACAAAAGAGGTTCGCTTCGGCAATGAAATGTTTATTGGCTGCCGAAGCCGGCGGGACGTTTCGCGCCTCGAGCGTGGATAACGAGCAGTAAATGACGTTTACAGACATTCAATCAAACCCGTGATTGGACGATTGATAGCCACGGTGCATATTGGAGCTGAGTTCGGCGTCAGGCGAAATTGGAGAGAGTAATTAGGTTTCGGTCAAAATATCTGTAAGTAATTTTGTTTTTACAAAGTGATTCGAAAAACCCGAATGGTGTCCTTAGTTGATAACTGCGATGGTTAAAAAAAGAACATTAAAATTATTTTTAACTCAAACAGGTGACCGTTGGCCGTACAGCGAATCAGCTGTTTGCGCTAAACAAATATTTATTTCAACTAAAAACGTAACGACATTCCCCGAATCTTTACGAGGTTCGCAATAAAAAATATGACTATCAATTTGTTAAAAACGAAAAAGACATTATCAAAAACGAACTCAAATGCAAACCGAAAGTCGAAACACATTTATTTAAACTTAGCAACTAAATAAAATTAGCTCGGTCCAAATCCAGAAAGGAGTGAAAATGTAAAAATACGAATCTTTTTACACCTTTTTAAATCATTACACATTATTACGTACATATAAGGTTTAAGGGTATACAGGTTCATACATTACTGTGGTAAATAAACATCAAATTCGGTCGTTTCGCGCGAATGTCGCGCTGGGAACAATCAGTTGCGTGGACGCGTGTCATTCAGTCGGCAATGCGCTAACGAGCACATGCAAATACCGCGTACTTCGCACTAACAATATCCATGGGCTACTAGAGTACGGGCTTATTGCGACGAATATGTTGCTAAAAACAGTCGTTTTTGGAAGCAACGCGTATGGTTTGTAAAATTTCATAGTATTTGAATCATAGTCGTCTATACGTTTTGTCTCAGCATAGCCTTGTGAAGGATTGCAAAAACTGAAAAGATTTAAAGCATATATTGGCTGTATCTGTCTAACTTGTTGCTTATTCCATAAATTTTTGTGAAATTTAATAAGAAAATGAAGATGGGGTTCTTTGTGGAAAATATGTCACGTTTTTCTGTGTTTACACTTTTTAGACGTTCTAAACTTTCGTCGTTGGAAGCCCGGGAGTCATCACAATTTACAGAAGCAGTTTTCTACTGGAATGCTCAATTTGATCTCCACATGCACAAGTATTTGCAAATTGTTCTCATGTTGTAATAATGGGCGAATAGCGACGGACTATCAACCTAACAAGGACTTATTTGAATTAGAATAAAAAAGGCTTTTTTTTCTTTGCCAATCCTAGAAAATTGGTAAAGTAGTATTAATTAATAGGAAAAAAGCGTTATTAGAACAAAATATGTTTGTAAACGCACCCACGACACGGGAGAAATTCCTAGAAATTCCTTTTTTTTTAAACCCTCTTACAAAACTTTAGCTAAACTTGTTTGTTTCAACCACGAATCCACTGTCAGAAAATAGTCTTGGCAGTGGATTCGTCTCATAGATTTTGTGTCAAATAAAACATTCATTACAGTGGTGAGATAATATAAAAAGTATTTGTCTCTAACTAAACAAAAAACCAATTAAAATTAAAATAAATAAATAGCAATAAAATATATTAGATTAAGGATATTGTATGACTTACTTTCCTTGCCAGGGCTTATAAATTACAGCACAGCGGGAATTTTGATCTTATTTGTTTTAAATCACAATAAATAATCTCCAATGAATGGATTCCAGACACCGCATGATTCCTACATTTGTACGCGCCAAGGTTCCTATAAAAATGATAAACGTCTGTCGCTGGTCGCTTTGTGTGAAAAAAATATGATGAAGCCGTATAAGGAAAAAAGTAAAACGGTAGGCAAGAACAAGTCTCGTGTAAGGATAGACAACATAGAATACAAAATATCTTGACATCTATCATACCATAGATGCCAAGATATTTTGTATTTGGAACAACGAGGGAATCAATTTTTCAGAAACATGAATATTCCGTGATCATATTCCTAATTTGAATTTTCCACCGTGGGATAGTACAAAATTAATTCCGTTATAAATGCTCTAATCAATGAGACTGTATATAAATGGTTTATAGTGTTCCAATATGTCTAATCTTCCATGGTTTACATTATCCGACAGCAATGAAATGTTTTCGTTCGTTAAAAGTTTGTACAAACGATTCTAACATCTATTTCATTTGGGTAATGTCGTTGTACGATTCGATAATCGGTAATCGTTATTCGGTTGTTTTATAATTCGATTTGGTTAGAGATGTCCACACCTCTGGGTGGGCGCCGGCCTCCCGCTAACACCAGATTAAAGCTCCAAATGTATTGCGTGGGCAATAAACATTTATTAATAGGCCTCAGATATTTGTTTCAACACCATATTTCTACGGATTAAGTGAATTAATTCGATATAACATGTGTACACAGGAAATACATTTAAAAAACGTCTTGATATTTTCGATTAGGTGTTTACACGATAATGTCCAGTTTCCAGCCGGGTTGATTTTTCATTTCTTTGAAAACATGTTGTTTAAATTTGTTTAAAACAGAATTCATGCATTCTATTATTTAAGTTGTCATGTACCGAATTAATAGCATTTACACGCAAAGACGTTGATGCGTGTACGTCGATACTTAAGTTTTTACCGTGAGGTGTAAAAGAGCTAGTTTAATGGTTCTACAACAGTAGCGAGATGAGCTATTGTAACCGAAGATATGCTAAAATACCCCGATCAGCTGTATAATTTCGCACACAGGTATATGAGGAGTTGTAAATATTTATAGATCCACTTTTCCATGTCCGGTAAATTGCGGTGTAATCGAGTCAAGTTTCTCACAACAATGTTTTTACATTGCTCCCAAACGTGTTCGAATGAAGAATGAGCCTGTTGTTTAAACAGCAACTAAGGTACTAGCAACTAGTTGTTGGGAATTTAAATATAGACTGATTTAAGTGTACTGCTTCCATTTGAGATAACTTAAGGAATCATTACTTATCTGTTACAGTGATAATAAAAACATACATGTACGTCAATATATTCTAGGCAGACGGCGGGTCATGATTGGATATAGAAAGCCCATGAGGGAACTATGGACATCCTTGGAGGAGGCCTTCATGCCAGGAGGGGTTCTGAAAAATAACTTAGATCCAACATCATTTTCTAAGTTAGTGTACCAAAACATAAAATATATTTAGTAAAAGCAGAACTATTTAGTTACAATTAGTGAATTATCTCATTAATGAAGAGTTTTTATTCAAACCTTTTTTTATCATTATTTATTATATTGTAACAAACACTAAACTTCCATGAACGTCATAGAAAATGTTAAGTATAGACTTATAAATAAACGCGAACGTAGGTAACGTTAAATGCCTCAATACATTTATAATACTTAACCTATTTAATTACTTCGACAGAATATTAGATAGGAGACTATAGATAAACTAAGTAGAACAAGTTCCTAGACATTTTGATAGACGTCCAAAGACTAGCTGTAACAATTTTTATCTCATTCAAAGCAATTTTCTAGGTTGACGTAAACTCGATGTACAGTAATTGTACAACTATTGCACGGCCATCACCTTCGCAATTTATAAACATGTTCATGTTTCAAAGTGATGGTTACAAAGTACACGTTACACTTCGTTTTTAAGACAATGTCGGAACGAATTAGGGGCCAATTAATACAGCAAATTGCTTTATTAACGTAGTTTGCATCGCTCGTAAACTTGCAAAAACCTTCGCGTATTTTACCAGGTCTTTTGAGATTAGAATAAAAATACTGTTATTTTTTTAAAAAAAAAACGTTGCCCCACGCTATAATTTTTTCTTGTGTCGTTGTTGCCCCACACTAGAAATTTCTCGTGTATCGTGGTTGTTTATTAACATATAAACACACATACACAAATAGCGAGACCCGAAACAATTACCTGTAGATAGGTCTGGTGGTGGTCGTGGTCTGGTGTATGTCATACAAATATTTGTTCCGTGCGTGAATCGAACCAGCAACATGGTAGCACAACAGTCTAACGCTTAGCCACAGCGCCAACCATGTCGTCTGTTATGTAAATCGTTCAAATATTTATTCGCACAAACAATATGTCATTCCAACATGTAATGGCTTACAAGAGAAACAAGCAAAAGCAGCATCACAACTTGTAGCAATATTTCCTAGACATAAAACTTTTTTTATCGCGTCCAGTATGACAGACCTTTTACCATTAAAAATCAGAGATAGAATCTCTTCCATAAAATAAATTCACCTCACACGTATACACACAATATTTGCATCGACATGTACACCAACGAGCTATAAATTAAAAGTTATGATCATTAATGAACCAGTTTTAATTTACGATCAAACTGTTGATAAATAATCAAGTTGGTTGGTATGAAAAAAATAATCAGATGAAGTTGAACGCGACATTCTCCTTACCAAGTCTAGTGGCATTGCTCTTAATGCTTCCATTTAATGTAATAGCTATATAAATTGCAAAACGAAAGTTAAATTGCAATATTACTTTATGAAACAAAACAAAATGATGATATACTGCTTCGAATAAGCAGTTTAATTGATGGGAGGGTGGCTTCTTACCGGAGTTATTTGTCAAAGCTTGTGCCAAAAGATTTACGTTACCATAATTAAATTGGTATTCTGTGTATGTATTTCGTTATTGTTTCTTCGTTTTGTCCGCGGTAGAAACTAATTTGCCATTATCCTTTGTAATACGAACGTCTAAAAGTGTAGTTTTATTGAGCTGAGTATTTGACATTGATGTCTTTTCTGTTATCATAAACTGAACAAAAAATTACTAATAATTAGTTTATTTCTGTCATACGACGTTTCTTCTAATGAAATAGGTTAAAGTGACACAAATTAACCATACAACAGTATGGCAGCATTAATGATAATTAACATACACTCAATAAAGAGAAAATGGCAATCTCGCAATTGTGAAACTGTCATTTTTCACCAAAAATAGTGGTTGTCAAGCTAAATAGGACAATTTTTAATCGCGACTAGATGTAATTAGTAATCATTTTAATATAAGACTAGTTAATCCGGTTGTTCATCCGAACCTGGTGCCGATTCTATATTATTTAAACTATAAAATTTATTATAACCTCTCCATTTTGATTGAAAGGTTTAGCCAAAATGATAATCACTCTGGTTCAAAGTCAGTTTTAAACGTTAGATCCACCAATAAATATTAAGCATTGATGTAGATCTTCAGTAATTTGTCATAACGTCTTTATCTTGTCAAATGAGGGAATGTAATTCGTAACAATCGAAGATCGGCGGGCCCAATCCGTCGGCTGATATCGATGGTCCGTCATCGCTCTGTCATTTTAGATGTTGAATGATGACAGTCGTGAGTGAACACTGTTTCGATATTGAGCCGCTGGATCCGACGGCGGAATGGGGAATTTGAATTTACTCACCAAAAATGTTTGGAGTGACGTTAGGGTATTGTAAATTATTGTAATCATTGAATCCGTAATTAGTTAATTTCTTTAAATAAGTTGATTTAACAGAAATAGGGAAATATAAATTCTGGTAATTAAGGTAAACGTGAGCTTAATTTTTTTCTTTATTATGATAAAGTGGTTTATTAATAATATTATGTTTTTTAAATCATGTATTTTAATTAATGATGAAAAAGTCTTGTTAAATCTATTTACTGCTCATTAATAAGCACTTTATATACTCGAGATTATGTCAGTAAGTTCCCACGAGTAATGGATGGCTTTCAGAGGGATCAAAGTGCTTCGGCGCTTGCGCAGATATCGCGAATATATCGTGTTTGGTGCGATGGGCCGTGAGCACAGATGTGACAGCTATGCCTGTTAATTTAAACGGACGCGATCAATATACACTATCGTCACTTCATCTTGGATTGAGGTATAAGGTTCAGATGTTTGTTTAACTAACATATGCAATAAAGTATTGAGTATTGAGTATATTTAAAAATGCAGAGTATGTAGTGAAAAAAATGATGCACTGCGAGCCAAACTTGTTGTTTCTTTTGTTATCATCTGATTTATAAGTAAAACAGCAAAATATACGTTATTTAACTAAAGTTAAGAGGGTAGCTAATACAGATATATTTCTCTATTATTATTGCTTGCAGTACAGTAGTTTTGTATAAAAAGTACTCTGATAAAATGTCTTAAGTCCCACAGTGGAAATTAACCTACGAAGGTTTCTAAAGAAAAAAATAATCATTGGGTAAAGTTAACGATAATCAATGGGTTAAATAACAAGTTTGTAATTATTGATCAAACTTCTTTAATGTGATTAAACGTACAAGCCCATTTCAACCAGAGGAGCTAAAAATATATCTCAAGCACTACCTCCAATCTTTAATACACCGACCACCAGAACAGTTCACAGTCCGATTTACTTCGGATTCAAACATTCATCACGACCCAAAATTACTTTTATGACATAAATCTTCGCATTCAAATCAAACAAGTGATAAAAAGCGACGCTGCTAACAACATCATCCCGCCAACAAGCGTATCTAATGTTATTTAAGTCGAAATATTGGATTTGAAGCATACAGAATTAATAATTACACCCTGTACAATGCGGTGCGATTTGTGAATACTTAAATTTGTATTAAAGTGACGGGAACAAATTGTCTTATCCAGTTTTGGTTAATCCTTGTGTTTAGATATCTGTTTCAGGTTCACAGGTTGTTAGGATCGTTTGTTGTTTTGGATGATGTTATTTGCTAATAAGGTAGAGACAGTCGGTAGTTATGGAAAAATCTGTTGTTCTGTTGTTTTTTTTTTAATCCAAGACTCATTAGCACGTGGACCACTGCCACAAAACATACTAATGCTTTAAACGAGATATTCAAAATCGTTCTATTCCTGTCAATCATACGAAGTTGATGGAGAGAGAACGACAATTTAAATTGTAACTAATTGTACTAAGAAATTAAGTTAATTCGCCACTGAACTGGTCGAATCAATACAGATTGAGTTCTATTCATATGACTTTAAAAATAAACTACCTTTTCCAAAGAAAAAAGGTGATTTTACAATCATTCCTATTCGGTTTTCAAACCACCATAACTACAACTACATTGCAACAACATTATCTAACACAAAGAGGCACCGGTATCCAGTGCAGTTTGCTCTAGATTAACAAGACAAGCCACTTCGCTAACAGTGGCAATACCGGCCAGCTTCACCATGTTACTCGCTAATTTAACGTCTCACGCGAGAACTGTAAAACGAGAGAGACCGACGCGTTAGATACGAACTTAACCACCGGTTAATAAACCAAATGATTCATACCCAGCCTCTTCCATACACTGGCATTAATGTTCCGTTTAATTGAGTTACTTCAAAATTTATATTGCTTAGAGTCTATTGGTTTCTGTATTTATGTGGCCTATTCTCTTCAAGTATTGATAAGCTCTAGATATTACGTATGTGTTAGACTAGTTGAAAAGCGTCGGGCACTAGTTGTCTGGCATTTTTCTGAACTGAACCTAATTGGCACAGCCGTGAGATATATAATTGAGCTGTTGGAAGATTTATAAGACAGTGGCCCGCCGTGCCCGCCGTACTATGGTGTAACGCAAATGTCTAAAATAAGGAACAAGCACATAAGAGGAAGTTTGATAAGACCGACAAATCATGCCAAGGGTAAAGTGTGAAATAACTAAACAAATGAGGAAAACGTCATGAGAAATGTTTTGAGTATGACTTTTGATGGTTTTAAGAGAAGAGGAAGACCAAAGAAATGATGTATAAACAGTGTGAAGGATGGTATAGGTAAATAAAAAAGGGATATCTAGCGAGTAACAGAGAAGTGCAGTATATAGAAAAAGGAGGCTTGCTGTGCCGACCCCAAATAAATTGTGATAAGGGCCAGAAAATGATGTAATAGTTTTAGATTTATTTTTATATTGTGTGCTCTTGTGGCATGTGCCAAGCAAACTTTTTTGGTCATAATGAAATTCCTATCTATTTATTTTATGCGCCTATAGAGCATTCAATTCAACAACTGTAAGTTTTGCTCTTTTATTGAAAGACTTAGTTTCACCTCACTATCGTGTAGATTGGCGAGCTTGTTATTTTCTTGATTGATTCAACGAAACTTCCATGCACCTTGCGACTTTATATTTTTGTATTGTGAGAACTGTCAACGTATATTTTTATTGTGCAAGCAAGCGAAATTTGAAAAAAAAATAGTGCCTCTATTTGTATATTTTGTCTCAAATCATGAATTGTGTTTTACATATGATAAACTCCAATAGCAAAAGCTGAAATTGAAAGACTATTGTATACATACCCTTCAGCTTGGGAGATAGCTTTGACAATTAAAAAATAGATCAATAAGTCTAAGTTTTATCGAAGTTTTTAAAACTTAAATATATACAAGTCATTTGACGTTGTTTCAAATAAACGAATACTTCGGATGATTTAAACAAAAACACATAAACTTAATATGAAGTAATAGCTTCCATTCACAATTAAAGGCTTATTACAGCGTTTATTTCTTAATACATACGAGAACATATCTTCCTGATTGCTTACAATAAGGACCATTAAACTAAAATACTGTCTTTAGCCTACACTAATCTTCCTTCGGATCACAGGACACCGAAATTCGAATCTTATTACGCATTAACTTCTTATACTTCATATAAAAATTGTTTCATCTTCGTTACGCTTACCGTGCCGAGGTGAATGAAGACATTATTAAAAATAATATCTGTCTTGTCCACGTATTAAACGATTAAACCGATGGATGTGTAGAAAACAATTAACTTTGGGAATTGGAATTGTTAATTCCATAATTTTGACGTAACGGTAGATTTAACTTGAGAACAGATGGCATCTGATCATGTTTGAATTGTTATGGTACAGTTAAATAGAACGGACCAGACGTCTGGGGGTATAAAATGGCCGGTTTGGCAGAATCATGATAGGATTATAATATAAATCAAGTTTTTTTTTAATCACTCAAAAGTCAAAAGTCACAGACATAGTTAATATTATCAATGATAACATAATTCACAATAGATGATATCCTTCAATTACCTGTGTTTTTTTTTTCGGATATTTTGCGCAGTCCACATTTTGGTCTGTTCTCCAGTTCGCAATAGTTTGAAAGCACCACCAAAGATAAAACGTCACGACTCTTACACTAACAACTCTCCAAGAGATCAAAATATAATGCCATTACATTTAAAACAAGAAATATAACAGCACCTTCAAAAAACAAGACACAGATTTTAGTTCCCACACACCCCAGATTTATTAAATAATCCCGAAACGTTACGTCCATGTCGATCTCTCCAGACATATTTAGTGTTATGGTGCAAGTGAAGTCAGTTTGTCGGTTGCAAGTACTGGTAAGTCCTGCAACCCCTGATGTAATGGTGGGTAACGGACGAAGCCCATAAGGAGGCGTGCAAGCGCCAACTCTGACGCGATCAAAGCACCGCTGCTCTTGTCTGTACTCGTCAGGAGACTCTCAGTTACTACGAGTAGGTTGAGTATACGAGTGTACTTTGTTGGGAACATTAAAGAAAGTGGCTCGGCTATGTTTACTCTAGATTCTTATAAACCTGGTTTTGATAAATCAGCGAGGTTTTGTCAACATTATGACAACAAAGGTAAACTAGTTATGAAATACGGATTTTTACACTTTGCTATTGGCAAAGAATAGGCCTATTTATGTTTTAGATTTTAATATTATAAAAATATTTTTATTTCCAGTTGAATCAGAATTATCATAATCAGGTTGAAATGAACTATTGCTAAATCATGCTAAGCTTTCGTAATCTCGCGGTCAAAAAAGATAAAAACAGTGCATAGCTACGTTTTATTATAAAAATACATTAATTTCTTATCTTTCAGCTGAATTCAGTGGTCCCCACTCTATGGTCACAGCAGCCCCGTAAATACTTACGTTCATCTCTCTTTAATTGATGTCGGTTTTTGAGTGCAGCAATAAGCCGCCTGGGCGCGTCGCTCCAGCACCTCTGTTCAACCGCAATGTATGGAATTTGTATTCAATAATTTAAACAGCCGCTTGCTTTGGAGTATTCACAAGTTATTTATTTAAGCGCAATTTATTTTACTGATAAAAAATAGATTTTATCCGTACAGGGTTTCATCGAGGCATAAATGTTTTATGGTGAACAAGTGACATTACACGCGCCAGGTTGTTGGATTCTGATCTGCACGGACCTTTAGCTGCTATTTATACTGTCAGTGCGCATTACTGGACAATTCATAAATAAATACACCAAAATATTTATGAAGACTGAATGGGCATTGGTAGCTTTTGTTTTTTTAATCGTCTTTTGTTTTTTATTCATTTTTTTTGTTTGGTTTTTTAATCGATCTTATGTTTGAATGTCAATATATAATACATTATATTATTTCAATAAAAAAAAAGTAACTAGATACTCTGTCTAATGTAAACTAATGTCTACTCATTAATAGATACAAAATTGTTAGAATGCACAGAAATATTTGAGATTCAGTGAAAGCATTCTACCTAACCTGGGCTAGCAATAAAAATTGCTACTATATGTCTAAAAAGATCATTAATATTTGATCTCACAGTAAACCACATAATATAAATCAAACC
Organism: Ochropleura leucogaster; assembly: GCA_958449745.1. Taxonomy (NCBI): domain Eukaryota; kingdom Metazoa; phylum Arthropoda; class Insecta; order Lepidoptera; family Noctuidae; genus Ochropleura; species Ochropleura leucogaster. The sequence continues at coordinate 12,809,369 of OY288206.1, read as the reverse complement.
CTCTCACTTTCGATATAAAACGAGATAGTACCTCACAAAACATTATCACGGAGCAACATATGATGGATGATGCAACAAGACAAAAGATTCATCCCTATTTTTTCCCAACTTCCTGTCCTGTACGGAGGGTACTGTATTGTTTTACTTGTGTCTGTTCTCTTAATATAAATCAGGTCGTGGCAGGCCGTCAGCGGACGCAGGTGCTTGACGACACGCTTATTTCTCAGTGCTGCGCAAATGCTGTGATTACGTTAATTTTGAATTTTGTTGTTATATGCAGATTTTCGGCGGTTGTTTGTGAAAGTTGGAAAAACTTGATTAGGTTGAGGATCAAAGGCGTTGGATTTAACTGGCGAAATTTGGGTCTGCTCATTTAATGTTTTTCCGTAACAAGTCCATATTGTTACTAGTATATTATGTCTTGTGACTGGGACTGTAGCAGCATCTTTTTTTAAAAGCTTTTATTTAACTTGCAATGTAGTATGTATGTGACGGGGGATTCTTTAAACTCAATTTTGGAGTAGATAAATCTTCAACCGATTGAGCTGTTTTGTTTTTTGTTTTTATGACATTCAAAAGTGCCTGCAATGGTCTAATTGAAATAAATTCTGAGTTTTTTAGTTAAAAACACTCAAATATTCTTGAAACTTTCGCGGCATCTAACTGTATTTACTCTGTCTTTTACTTATATCTTCCGCGATTTTTAAAAACACTTGCGGTTAAAATGTTTCTTCTACTATCGATGTTAAAAACTGAAACTTTATTCCTGGAACATCTATTAACCTACTTGGCATCAAGCAATTCCGTCGAATCTCGAAAACCTTACGCGAGTAAGACATCAGTGATACTGTAACATACTACCAAACAGGTGTAACCATGGATGGATAAGTCGTTAGTGTAATCATGAGACCCTGTATGGCTATTCACCTACTTAAGCAACACCTTACACCTCCCAGATCTTGTAAGAGAAAACATAACATGGCTTTTTAACCCAAAATAATAAGAGAAGACTTATTTCCAAGAAATTGACCGCGGTGACAAAATATTACCATTACATTCATAAAATAAAAAGCCCACAATTAATTTAAACGTCTCTTAATGTACATTAATATCAAAGGACAATTTTCTTCTGCTTTTTTATAAAGCCCAAAGGTATAAAAAACATGTTATTTTTAAAAGCAGATGCTGCGAGAAATGATACCCCTTAACCCAGCACATAAAACTTAGTTCCTTTGTAGTACTTTCTCCGGGGTACAAACTGTCGTATAATTATCATTACCATGAAAGTTATAATTACGTTTTTATTAATCAATATCACTTTTATTTATTACAACGAGGACCAAATACAGCCGGACGCAGGTGTATGGCAAATACGGATTTTACACAGCCTGGCCCATTAAAAAAAATAATGTTCATATGAAAATAAACACTGAAAACGAATATAAATTGAATGAACTGATTGTACGGTTACGAAGGTCTTGGTAGAATAATAATGAAATCATAAAGAAGCAATGTTTTTGTGGAGTGGGAAAGAGAAACGGTGTTGTGAAAATTATAACATAAGTGAAGTATTTCATTCGTTATTATTACATATTTTTCTAGGTGTCTTATTAATTATTACTAGTATATTAAATTTAAACTTTTAAAAATTCTTCAAAAACGCATAGAAATAATAAAATATTTTGTTTTTAAACAAACACTAGGGGTGTTTGTTTAATCTATACTTAATATTATAAAGCTGAAGAGTTTGTTTGTTTGTTTGAACGCGCTAATCTCAGGGACTACTGGTTGGAATTGGAAAATTCTTTTAGTGTTGGATATTCCATTTCTTGAGGAAGGCTATAGTATATAACATCACGCTACAACCAACAGGTGCTGAGCAGCGTGGGTGAAACCGCGTGGAACAGCTAGTCCTTACTAATATTATAAAAGCGAAAGTGAGTTTGTTTGTTTGTTACCTCTTCACGCTTTAATGGCTAAACCGATTTTGATGAATTTTGGTACAGAGATAGTTGGGAACCAGGAGACGGACATAGGCTTTATTTCTGTTTTTTATTTTAAAAAAGTGGGATGTGAGGGAAGAAAAAGGAAAACTTAGCGTTGCTATTACAAATCAATACGGCGCTACCGAATTTAACGCGAGCGAAGCCGCGGGCAAAAGCTAGTTTTTAATAATTAAAAAAGGGATCACAAAGATTGATGATTACATTTTTTTGTACTCATGTTGAGTTGAATTATATAAACTAAATGTATGCGACATTTCAGCTCAATCGGAAACCGGTAAATGGGTCAAACTTATTTTTTTCATATATATTTTTATATGGCTAGCTATAGTTTATAAAACATTAGGAACAAAATCTGAGCTAATAATAGTAGCCGAGTCCAAGAGTTGCACTTTTTGAATCAAACCCTGAATCTAGCTACCTAACGAGAGCCTCACACCCCACATGACGACAACCTCGCAGTTCAAGTCAAATATTATTATATTATATTAAATGTTCCAATAATTTCCGTAATTCCTACGATTCGGAGACATGCAACAGCCCAATTTGTGCCAGCTTTGCTCAACCCTATCACAGAAAAAAGATATTTGTCTCAACTGTAAAAATTAATTAAATTACTAAGCATACTAATTTCTAATGTTGTATATGCGACTAGGTATGAGACTTTATGTTAAAATTTGACAGGTTCAAAATAAATTGCCCTACGTGACGCATAATATTGAATCTATGTGAAAATATTTTCGATTTCGTAAAGGTTTATCCCCAAAAATGATAATGAGGAATAGATACGTTTTATTAAAAATAAATCTGAAACGCGGTTTCTGTACAAAAAATGTCTCTGGTTACAAAAAAAAGGGTAGTAATCAAACGTAATCCGAAACTAATCGCATCAATTTCTTTGGGTGACTATTAATTTTGTGAATTTTTTAGACAGTAAAATAGAGGTCAGAGAAATTTTGTAGTAGGAGTAAGAATACGTTATTATGCCTATGGAATTTCGTTCCTTTAATAGTAGACAAAGGTTTTTTAAGACACCGCATATAAGGCAACGAATTCTAATAGGAGCAATATTTTCAGGTTAACGTAGATAAGTTCTACTATGCGTTTCGTACCGTATACTTAAATAACTGTTACTATACTTTAAATAAGTGAACAAAAAGAATACTTTTTATATTATTTTTATTACAATACGCAATAAGTACATTTATAAACTGAAATCTAAACCTTGTGTTTGATGGATGCCTTGCCAAACCTATTATATTCTGACCCCTCTAGTTAAACCAAATAATCATTACATCTAATGCTGTTTTAGTTACCGCATTAAATAAACAAAATCTCCCTAATGACAACCGCAGAGCATTCGTAACATTCAATTTGAAACTAAGATTCTCTCGCGGCGATTTCTGAACTCATCAATCAAAGGTCGCGACTATTCAATCATAGCTTTTCTTTATCCTTTTCTCTCATGCTTGAAGAGGCTCATGAGAGACAGAGAGAGAAGATTGAAGTTTAAAAGGTTGAGTAGTAAGTAACCCTTGGTTCACACGAATGCCTCAAGGTAGGGTCTGTCCAGAAGCGTAATCAATTTGCTTTAAGGAGGGAATGTTGGAATAATTGTTTTTTTTTCCTGTTAATAGTCTTGCTAATGTCAGTCTGATCCAGATGTGAATTTTAACCAGCTGTGCTATAAAATAAGGGCGAATATCCGCGGTTTATTAGTAATAGCCTATTAATATTATCAGATTATCCGGCGGAACATTAAGGCAGCAGACAGTATTGGAACAACAAAGGTTTGGTGGAAACTATTAGATTGTTACTTAGGTACTTTCAAAACAAAATTGTGGACAATTCAAACTTCATTAAAAGGACCAAAATGTGCAGAGAGGCCTACTAGGGCCATCGCCTGCCGGGGTTGCTGGTCATAGAACTGGCAATAGAGGGAACATAGGTGGGTTTAAATCAGTACAAGTCTGACATTCCCCCCGCTCTAGCGGGGAGGAAGAAGGAGGTTATTTAATGATTTACCAACTGCAAAAAAATGGACCCAAATGTTGGTGCTGCGTCGCTTGCTAATCACTGCTAGTGCACAGATCAGGCAATTTATTTTAAGATAACAAATGTCATAGTACTCTCACAGTTATTCGTTATTCAATCTATTAGTACACACGATGCCCACTTACCATCCCGTTACAGTGATCAATGATGCAGGGGACGCTATGCGGAGGCGTAAATTAAAACATAAAATTAGCGATCGGCAGATACGACTCGAGGTTTCATTAAAAAGTAATGAAAACTTCCTCAGAATATTAATCGAGTTATAAAACGAGAAGCCCGATAAAATACAGCGCACTTTTAAAGTTGATTGCACGGACTAAGAACTACTTCATTTCTATTTGCTCACCAGATACGATGGTTTACGTGAAACGAGCAGAATACCTCCCAACAAACACACAAGTAATGACAATAAGTGGTAGTTACGTATTTCTTCGCCGCACCTCCGTTACATTGTCGTTAATTAATAGCAAACACAAACAACGCGACGCAAATCATTGGCAAAGGACGATGTTCCAATCCCTACTCGCCTGACCAGTTATCAGACATTTGTTTTATTTCACATAGTTAACTAGGCACGGTGGACATCGAAACATGTAATTGTAAGCTAAATTAATAGCCGTTTTTAGAGAAGAAGTAAGTAAACAAAACTGTTTGGTTAGTAATTAGCTCGTGGGACTGAAATAACTTAATGACGTAATTGACTCGTTTGGCGCGTGTTATTTCGTTATTTCTCGTGTTTAAGTCTCCGAAGATTAACCACAAATACGTATCATTTTCTCATAAACATCAACAAAAAGAAATCATTTTCAATAAATATATGTATTGAATGAGAATTTTGAAAAGAAACATTCTGAAGTTTGGTTTTGGCCTTTTTGTCTAAAAATGATTTATATGGACTCCCGCTATTCTTGTTTACGAACCGATAGCCGAACAAAGGGCTCTGATCAGTATCACTCCACGTAAATGCGTTCGGCATGATGCGAGACTTTTGACACCAAACAGCAGCGATAACATCTTAAAACATCTAATGTTTTAAACAAACTCTTTTATGTGGGTTAACTTAATTTTGTGAGAATAAAAGAGATATTTCTATCACATTGTTTGATATATTGATATCGAATATGAATTGGGTTTTTATTGATGCGGGAGCAATTTTTTTGTAACTAAAAGGAGTTGAATCAGATATCAGCTAATATAGAAAAAGGAAGTCATGATTATCTGCGTAAAGCTTCGAAAACCATATAAAATTCATCGTCTCTTTAGTTGCAAAATGAAAAAAACCTTCTCAATTTCTTAAGCCATACATCAGAAACTTCAACTGTCATTACCATCACTTAAGATTAAAAAACCGGCCAAGAGCGTGTCGGGACACGCTCAGTGTAGGGTTCCGTAGTTTCCCGTCCGTCACAATAAGTGTTCCCAGTTATGAGGCCAACCGAACAATTCGGTAATACCCGATCCAATGTAATAAGTACCTACAGCGCCATCTCTCGAGGAATAGGGTTACTAATTAATACAAAGACGTGCAATTTTTTTTTTGTTTGAAAAAAGATACGTTTAGGATAGGGGGATGTTGCCAATATCTTTAGGGACCATTTCCGCGTACTATCCCCACGGGGTCCAGCGGAGGTGGTGCTCGATGTTGAGATACCTGACGAAGACGGGGGGTCTTGCTTCATTGCCAAAGATGTGGCTAAGGCTTTAAATAACATATCTAAGTCCCCTGGACACGATGGCCTCAGCATTGAGCATTTAGTTCACGCTGGCCCACATGTAAATAGGGTACTAGCAATGTTCTACACACTATGCGCGAGCCATTCCTATCTGCCACCTGACTTCATGAAAACCGTAGTAGTCCCGGTAGTGAAAAATAAAACAGGAGATGTTGCCGACAAAAGCAACTACAGGCCGATTTCTCTTGCAACAATTATTGCAAAAGTGTTTGACGGTTTGCTTAATACACAGTTAGACAAGTACCTGGATCTGCACGATAATCAGTTTGGGTTTCGACCTCGACTGTCTACTGAGAGTGCGATACTGTGTCTTAAGCATACCGTCAGATACTACACAGATCGAAAGACGCCTGTGCACGCTTGCTTCCTCGACCTGTCTAAGGCTTTTGACCTGGTGGCATACGACATCCTGTGGGCTAAACTCGAGGGAATAAACCTACCACGTAAACTTATTAACGTTTTTAAATACTGGTACAGCCATCAGGTCAACAGCGTTAAGTGGGCGGGTGCAATGTCGGAGCCGTATCGGCTGCAGTGCGGGGTGAGGCAGGGGGGGTTGACTTCCCCGTCCCTCTTTAACCTGTACATGAATGCCTTGATCGTCGCGCTGAGCAGCCAGCATGTCGGCTGCCATGTAGGTGGAATCTGTATTAATAATATCAGTTACGCAGACGATATGGTGCTGCTGAGCGCGTCGGTCTGTGGCCTCAGAAAGCTGGTACGGACATGTGAGGAGTATGCCCTTGGTCATGGGTTAAAATATAATGTGACCAAAAGTCAATGCATGGTCTTTGAGGCCGGTACGAAACAGTTACAAAATTGTCCACCAGTTTTTCTAAACGGTGTTCCACTGGAAAGGGTGGGGCAATTTAAATACCTAGGCCATGTAGTCACAACCGACCTCAAGGACAATGCCGACATGGAGCGGGAACGGAGGGCCTTGTCGGTGAGGGCGAACATGCTCGCGCGCAGGTTTGCGCGCTGTTCAGGGGAGGTGAAGATAGCGCTCTTCAGGGCATATTGCACGTCCCTTTACACGTGCAGCCTGTGGGCGAGGTACACGCGTGCATCATACGGGGCCCTCCGCGTCCAGTTCAACAACGCGTTTAGGGCAGTATTGGCGCTGCCTCGCTACTGCAGCGCCTCAGGTATGTTCGCGGAGGCGCGCACTGACTGTTTTTACGCGACCATGCGAAAGCGGGGCGCGTCGTTGGTGCGTAGGGTGTGGGGCAGCTCTAATGCTGTCCTGGCGATGATTGCGGACCGAATGGACTGCCTATATATACGGCACTGCTGTGATAGGCATGTTGCCGTCAGCAGGGCCGGTTAACGTATCTATCTTATATATTGTGTTTGTTGTTTATATATCTGTATCTGTATTTGTGTGTTCCCCTACTATGAGCCAATGTTGCTTGCAATAAATGTATTTTATTTTTATTATTTTTTTTATTTAGGATAATAAAATATGTAAACAAAGTTACAAAAAAAGCTTGCATATACGATTATACTACAAACTTAGTCCAGAAATTATTTTGTACAACTTTTTGTCTTTTTTGTACAAAAACTGTTGTGTCAATCAAGTTCAAAATAATTTTCATAGAAAGTTCTTATAAAGTTCTACTTTTCAGATTTTTTTCATATTTTTTAGACTTATGGTTCAAAAGTTAGAGGGGGGGGGACACATAGTTTTTTACTTTTGGAGCGATTATTTCCGAAATTATTGACATTATCAAAAAATGATCTGAGTAAACCCCTATTCATTTTTAAATACCTTTCCAACGATATATCACACGTTAGGGTTGAAATTAAAAAAAAAATCACTTCCCACTTTACATATAGGGTGGCTACCCTAATAAAACATTTTTTTCAAATTTTTTTTTACCACTTTGTCGGCGTGATTGATATACATATTGGTACCAAATTTCAGCTTTCTAGTGCTAACGGTCACAGAGATTAAGCGAGGACGGACGGACGGACGGACGGACGGACGGACAGACAGACATGGCGAAACTATAAGGGTTCCTAGTTGACTACGGAACCCTAAAAAAGACTATGTCGAGTCTAAATTAGTCATGCATGTTTTGCCTATGATCTAGGTGTTTTTATCTTGCCTGCATGCATATGCAAATATCTAGTATAAACACTCGTCTGACTGAACGACGTTAACAGGTGTACTAAGACTAAAATGAAGACCCAAGACACTTTCGCCTGACAAAGTCAGTGTGTTTAACACTTGTTTCAATACTGTTTATTTCTAGTACATGACATTGTTGTCCCTTAATTATAGATGCTGATTTAATTATTTAAATATGCTAGCTGCAAGGATCGATTGATTAAAATGTTAATCGACTCAGTATTTCTTACTGACACGATACTCGTATTGTCTTTCAAAACTAAATGATAAACATTGAGCTTCAGTCATAGCTTTAAAAGCTAAAAAAGGCAATTACAATGCATCATTTGACTTTATTTCTGTATAAATCCTCGCAAGTGTCAATTTATAAAAAAGTGCGCAACAACGGTCTCTTATCGGCATCAATAGAATAAATTCGCGATAAAACAAAATGAAATACAGAAATAGATTTGCTAACCAATTACTAACGTGCTTTCCAATCAAACAGCAATACATTCTAGCTTCAAACACATTCTTCACGCGACATTAAAATGCGGGTCCTGGCAGGTTCCTCAAGATGGCCCTACCTGCATGCATTAGGATTCCGCAAGCCACTTAGTAGCACGGCTCACCTACAGACCCGTTGCCCGTATTCCCATTTAAACATAAAAAATAGAAGCTGGATAATGTTAGGATCTAGTCTCGTGTAAGATTATAAAAAGCAATAGAGACGCCTTAATAATATATGTTTTCAAATATTATGTGTTAGGTCGAGGACACGGCATCATTTGAGTAAAAAGAGTAGTGTAGGTATACAATTTAGATCACCACGTGTTTTCTATAATTACGAGTTTAAACACCGAATTCAGATGATACCAAGCTTTATGATACTAATTCGATCATAACTTCAGCGCTTGGTACATTCCAGCTTCTAAAAAAATACATTATAAATGTAATTAGAAATCTCTACGAGTTCCCCAGTCATAGTTCCTCAGTCGTGTGAGGTGTATTAGTGGTTAGTGTGGTCGATAGTATGCGCTATGCAGTTCTGAACCAGTTGGCAGCTGACGGTTAGACATGTATTAGTTGAGGCGCCATCTACATGCAAATTGTTTTTCCTCGACTGTTTATTAAGGTGTTAGGAATAAAACCTTCACGAATTATCACCGACCAGCAACGTAACTGCCACCAAGCATGTTTAATAGCAAAACGCCTCTTCTGCTACGCATTTTCATGTTATAGGCAAAAGTCCTTTATTCTGTAATTACCGTTGTTGGTTACTCTAGTATTTGCCTTTGTTATTTATTTTTTGAAAGTGCGTAATAAAAGTAATAGTTTCAGTTAACATGAAAATTAGATTTGTTTTTCTTATCTCGTTATCCTTTAACAGGTGGTAAACAAAAAGGGGCGAATATTTTTTATGGCACAAGCAATTATTCACGTCCGTTTGACGTATTTAGATCAGTGTTTTTATCATAGTCCTCTGTGTCTAAGCAGCACGGACTATCATTAACTCTTTATAGTAAGATGATGTTGTTTTTCTGCAGCACCATATAATGTGCAGGTATGACGTCGGTGTGCAGGACACAGCCACAATTAACTCGTCCTCTAAAGGAGTTGCACCTGCTAAAACCTTAATAATTACACTAAGTTAATTGTTAACTATACTGGTTTTAAGAAAATACGCAGTGTTCTAATAAATATGCGAGCTAGTGTACTAATAAATCAAATTACGTGTGTAGCCACACAACATAACGAGCAAATTACTGTTTTTTAAACTCCATTGTAGCCATTTCATCTCAAACATTTTTTCTTTCAAACAAGATCAACAAAAAAGTTGATGCCATTAACAGATCTACTTATGCCATGATAGGTTTGTATCGTAAAAATAAAGTACGAATTGAATAGTACCTTAAATTAAATTAATTTCATAGGTAATTAACACGAACTGACAAATATTGTAATTTATGACGAGTTGAAATAGTAAAGCTTAATGAGAAGCGCGGCCGTCCTTCGCGAAGGCCGCGTGTGCAGTGAGTGTGAGTGACCTATCAAGAGGCGCAGACGCAGGCGCAGGCGCGGGAGCGCGCGCGCCGCGTGCTGCGCTTGCGCCAAGTTAATTACTACCACCAATAAGGCGCCCCGTCCACATATTTATTTTTTAGTTTATGAATTGTTCTTGAACTCCACTTCATTAAAATAAATAGAATCTGTATCTGTATCACTCTTTTTTTCAGACGCCAGAAAGTTCAGAACGGCTTTGTGCGATTGCGACCCTGAACAAAATGCCAAGATTGATTCCCGACAAGGTATTTTATGACAAAGACGAGCTCCGGCACGAGCACTCAATAACTCGGGACTTCCTTTTTCGGTACGATCCTTATTGGTATTCGAAATGGTCTATGAAAATAAAAATCCTAAGGCCACCGAATGCCTGATCCTTATATTGCAAAGACAACATTTAATAGCGAGGTGAAAAAATATTATCGAGTGGTAGTTAAGCGTCTATAAACTAGTATTGGGTTTTTATCATTCTCGAGCTTTCAAGTTTTTATAAGTTAAAATTTTTCGAATATCGAACAGTAGCTGTAATGAACAGTTGACTGAGCACGTTCTGCGCGCTCTGCTTGTGCGCAGACGTGCGGTCTGTAATACATTGCTACCCATGTATGGGATAAACATTTACTATCGCTTCTCGTATATAAAAAGTGCGAAATGGAAATGATAATTTTTCCCACGAATATTTTGATTGGTCGTCGAACCAGTCAATAGCGGAGATCAAAGAGGGCCGACAGTCGTCGCCTGCGCATATCGACCGCCGGATCTTTGTCATTCGCGCTCGACTCGACGCGGAGCGACATTGCGGTAACACAAGCGCCGCCGCTGTTGGCAATTAATGTAACCAAAGATCATCAATAAACATCTTTATCACTTGATCGCCTCTGACACCGAAGTACTTAAACAACTAGGGACCTGCACATTATAAGTTTTGAATATTCAGTCACGCACATCTTTCAACATGCTCCGAGCGGAGAGCGGAGAAGTGGTCCCGTCCTACATGTTACATTTTTTATTATTTAGCCACCGAACACGACACACATTTAAAAATAAAGTCATATATTGTAGAGTAGTAGGTGTCAGCACGGGCAAACAAGACAATTAGGGAGATGACAGTTGCAAAGAACAGGGTAAGCCCACAGCGGCGTTTAGTGATTTTAAAAGCTCGAGGGAGCTATGTTATAATGACCAAGCGCTGTATTTTAAAGTCCGCTTGACCAATTATGACCATTTAAACGAATGATCGGGGCGTATGACGAGCCGCCCGGACTAGCCGTCATGCCATCTACGGTAATCCGAAGTTGCATCAGCGCCGACTCTTTGGCATTGTTTTCCTTAGAAAATACGCAATTTGATGTCGGTCAGATAGTGTCAAGAGAGAAGAAATCTAATTTCTAGATTTGAAAAAATATATAATTGACAGGGAATGTTGACCGATCAAGCGGAACATGTTCAGAATAGTAACAACCCTGTTAGTCCCAAACGCGTTTTAGTAGCTAATTACATTTTTCTCTTGCTGTGTATTAATCATAGTTCGTTTATCGGCTACAAACAAGATCTCGGGTAGCAAAACGATCGCGTGGTAAGATTCGAAATTCGAATCTTGAGACTTGCGTGAGCAACTCACGCGCAGATACAAAGAGATACGCGATTCTGATCATGCGCATTGATAAATTGATCACATGCATATCGGTTACTAGCTCCAATATCGTGGGAGTACGTCCTCAAGCGATGGAAATAAGAACTTTTAATATCAAGTTGAAATTATCACTCGAAATGGTCACTAATATTAATGTTATTGTTAACTTTTACTGTGGGAAATAATGGCAAGGTATATTTGTAAGACTTTGTATATAAAGTTAAGATTGTACAAACGTTTAATTACATTCTGGATATCAGCTCATCATCTATGTATAAGTAGTGAATCGACGTCCCGGCCGGCAAATCATTCCATTGATTCATCCATTCGTTTTCATCGAAATACATTGTTGGGAGAAGAACCAATATATTTCGGAACTAATTCCATATATCCCGCTGCAACAATCATACGAAACCCGTAAGGAAGACATAACACACGATTCTTAAAAACCATATGTTCTGCATGTGGTTTTATTTGGTTTCACGGTGTTTAGCCACGAGGCTGCCCCGAGCGGCGCCCCTCCCCCCATTGTGTTGCACAATGCGCTGTAACTCCTCACTAACGAGACGTAGAAAGGGAATGAGGAATAAGCGAGCAGCGATCTGGTTAGGGAAACGCTTCGGCCGTTATAATCCATGTATGAAGTGGACATGATAAACGCCTGTATCCTTTAACCGTATAGTTCGGTACGGACCCCTTCGGGGGCTCGACATTCAAACCTCCGCTGGCTCGGTACTGGCCCCGAAAGGGGTCGGACATTTAGGTCATATTACCTCCTCATTATTTTTGTAAATATTTTATTTTCTGGTTAAAAAATAATATGGGTGTGCATTTATTAAGATAGTAGAATAAAAATCTCATATGTAAACGTCATTAGAAGTTCTTTAATTATTGTGTAAGTTTCTTAATTAAGTCTTATAAAATCCAAATGTGTAAATTACGATCATCGCCATTTTGATGGCAGTGTAGGTCGACGCTAAAAATCATAAAAAAATAGGTTTTCGGACATTTAAACCCCATACTATTGGGCATGATTAACGTGTCCTTTGATTACGTGAAGAAATCATTCGTAATTGAACTTATATTAGTAGTGGTAATGATATATTTTGAAATCTAAAGTCGAAGTTTCGCGCCAATCGTGCCTGTTTACATTTTTAATTCCACATTATATCATATATTCGCGAATAGATTCTATAACAACTGACACAAATATCATTTCAAATATTATAAATAACATGACAATGACCAGATCTTATCGTAATTTGCAATAATAGGACCAATAACACGTAATATTCATAACCACTACTAATTCACTTTCGAAATTGACGTCCATTTCTTTTTTTTTTTACTTTTGTGATGTGTAAATGCGATTATTATTTTCAATCGATTATTTTCTTGTAAATCAATCAACTCGAATAATTAAATTAAGGAATATCAGAAATTGATAGATGAAAATAAAAATAATTTTGTAATACGTGTAAAATACTATAAATATTGATTATAATATTTTTTACGCCACTAAAACCGATTCAACAACAAACAGTACAAACTGATCTATGGCTAAATTCGCGCCAATTTTATTTTCAGATTAAAATTCAAATAAGGAATGCGTAGCGAATATTTTATTAATAATTTGGTTTTGTACCTACTATTTGAATGTGAATTGCAATTTGAAATAAATAAGGTTGAATATAGAACGCGCCAATTATGATCTTGATGACCTTATGATCTTGCACATTATAAAAATCAGCTAAGATAAATTATATTTGTTTGTTTGTTACAAAATTGTTAGTAGTATAGTTAGATTGGTTATTTGATAAGCATATTCATTCTTTCCTAAAACATGGCTCGTAGGCCAAAGTGTTCTTGGAGTGGAAGTCTTGGGGTAAAAATGGCCTAGAGGAAGAGCACAATTGAAATGGAAACACGACACCAAGAAAACTCCAGATTTCTTGATGTCGTGTACTGGGGTTTTTTTTGGGTGGGAAATCATCAAATAACTTCCCCCGCTCTGGGCAGAACGGGGGGGAGTGTCAGACTAGTACTGACTAAAACCCACCCATGTTCCTTGTATTGCATAACCCTGACACTCCCCCCCCGCTTCTTCTAGAGCGGGGGAAGTGAGGCGCCACGGCATCCTCACAAGCCACGTGAAGCAGGTCCTCACCGGGCACGAAAGTTTCGGGCGCTTCCTGTGCATCATCGGGCGGGAGGAAACACCCAGGTGTCACCAATGTGACGATCTCCTGAAGGACACGTTGGAGCACACTGGCAGTCTGCTCGTTTGAGCGGAGCACCGCTGTGTCCGGGAGGAGATGGTGATGTTTGAAGAAGAGAACTTCAAACCAAGCCAGCCACCGCCAGAGACGCTACGGGCGTCGGGTGTCTATATCAATATTTTAAGGCCCCAATGTGTGCGGACTCCCTGTCCGTCTAATACAAGGCTCTACTGCGGAGGCATGGCTTTCTAGGTGCGGTACGGTATGGTTGTGCCGGCTGGGCTGCCTGACTAGTTACCTACAGAATTAGCATGACCACCTACAAAAATGGCCGCCATTTTCATTCATCGTCATTCAAGAAAACAGCCAAAATCTTTTACCGCGAAACCGTTTGACAGCAAAATGTACCTCAAATCTTGGCGCATAAGAAAATAATTATAGCATAACAAAAAAGCATGTGACAAAATGTTGTTGTATGTTGATGGCATATTATTCTACTATTGATATTATGTTGTAACAACTATAATATCAATAGTAGAATAATATGCCATCTCCATAGGTAACTTCCTCAATGGTCCCAAAACTTTTTTTTAAAGTTTACACCATTACGATTATCGATTAGGTTGAATGCAACTTTTTAATCGTAATGATGAAACTTAGATTTACGGTCAGCACTAAGAAATGTCATGTTGCAACACAGTTTTTAGTATTTTTTGTGAAGATTTGTATCGTGATTTATTTTGAATTTATATGTAAAATGGCAAAAATAAGAATGCAGATGGAATGTCACTGTTTTTATTTTGGATTTCCGATTTTATTATCAAAGGGTTGTCTTGTGTATGTGCATTATTTCCAGCGTTTTTAAAGTACCTAATTTTTGGAAGGGTGTAATAATATGTATTTTACACACATTTTACAATAGATTGGCGCCGTTTTATCGACCTTATGAGGTTTTTGGAAATATAAACCTCAAACTTATCATATGAAACAGCCCCTGTGACTTATTTTTAATAACAAAATTGAATGCTGTAAATTGATGAAATTTCTTGAATTTCATGACAATTCGCGTCACCCCACCGATTCAGCTGATGTGTCATGTGTCAAAATTCTGTCGTGCAGAGTGGTTAAAGGGATACTTAAGGGAGAGATGTATAGTAACGTTTTTTTGGTTAGGCAATACGTGTCCCACTGCTGGGCTTCTTGCCTTCCTACTGTTTTGTGCAGCTTCTGGCCACGCTTGTTGATCTCGATGGCGGCTCAGTTATGGCTTTTAAACCTTTCCGGGTGCATGTGTGCGACATAATCAGCCCACTCCTACTACAGTTTATTTAAAGGACTTTTTTTAAAGAATAGTAAAAACCAAGGTTTATGGTTTCTTGGTTAATCAAGTCTTTCATTTGGAGTTTGTCTTATATGTAATAATTATGATCAAACTAGTACTTCATTTTACAGACTTCTGCAAAAGCAAAAAGGAAATTTACTCCCATTCAAAGTATAATCTGAGTTATTAATGTTCTAATTATAACATTAAAAAGTATTTTTTAGTTTATGTTTGTGCATAAAGCGTACAATTTATCATACATTTACTTAGAATAAAAATCCCGACAGGAAGTTGTAACTTGCCACTGTTTGCGATTACTTTTTGTCGGAGAATATCATAGCGCAGTTCGCGTAGAGCGCCCCGACCAACGCTCTCACTTACAACTTGGACCACAACCGAAGCCTGAAGCGTACTCACATTTGTAAAAACCATAATAAGCGCTCGCTTTTGGCATATTGTATTGACACACGATAAATATTTGCGAGATTACACCGAGCTGAGATTGCAGAGATCTCTTTTCCTTCAGGGTACGAAGTAAGCTCTAGTCGGTAGGCAAGTGGTTTCCTGTACCATAATCCTGCATTAGTTGGATAATACGCCTGTTTTAGTTCGTTATCTTCGAAGTACGTTAGCCAATTTCATAATAACTTTTGATATTTAGAAGGGTATTTAATTGTAGTCATTTGTTTTCATACTCTAACATAGGAGAGCCTAGAGCTGCTTTTGTCTAATACTGGATGAAATTTGAAAACGATTTTCAGAAACATCCATATAATTTGCATGATTTATTAGTATCGATCGATTAGTTCAGTCATTTCAACGACTCAGCAAAACACAATCATAGTAATGTTGTATACCATTAAATAAGCGATATTTGTATCTATATTTTATAATCACGTTCTCGAAATAGATGTTAACGATTTCGAGCTAAGAAAGTTGCAACTTAGTGATATACGAGGAGGATAATTAATCTAACTAGTTTTTATATCATAGTCATAGGGAATAACCCAGCAGAGCTCGTTTACAAAAGTATTACAATTTTGAAGTTGGTAGATGAAGTGGCATGACCGTAAAACTATTCTGATCATTACTGTAATTGGATTGCAATACGAAAAAACTTAATTGTAAATTTAATGTCTTCCAAAACAATTAAATCGGTATTTCACAAAGTAAATACAACAGAGCTATTGATTTTAAGCCGCATTCATACAGTCCTACATAAGTTATCGGCCGGTAATAACTACAATTAATTGAAACTTTGTAAGTAATAAAAAAGAAATAATCATAAAAACCATTAACACGTGTGCGCCTCAATAATCGATGAGTCCGTAAATTAATAATTTCTTGTTCCTTTTTTAAAGTTTGTTAATTCAAGGCACTGGCTATTGAGGAATGCTGAGCGCCACCCTTAAAAAGCCTAATTTAATTTAACAGGTAGGCAGCGTTCTTTAATCATAGGCTTACCACTAAATTATACAGTGCGGTAATAGCTGCAGAGCAATCAGCAATACTTCATTTTTGCTACTGTTTTTTTTGTATCTACAAAAACTAATTCACCCAACCCCCAAACGTGGGTTCGCTACTCCTTCCGTTTAGCGAATGGTTTTTAGGATGTTAGAAAGGAAACCATTTTTAATTTGATAAAAAAAATGAAATAGGTAAAATCCTGACACTTTTTTCAAGTATTCTCAACGACGAACCAGATGCGCCTTAAATGCAACTTTTTTATTTTTTTATTTTTCGCAAACCAGATGATATTTAAAAATTATGAATCAAATTTTAACACTAGTTAACCTATACTATCACTGCCACAATAAAATTCCATTACCTATAATCGTCAACTTTGATCTACCTAGATTGCCAATCAAAAATAACTTTCACCTTTTTACAAAAATTATAGAGCGCTAGATCAGAGTGTACGATGAGATTGGACGCATCATTAAAAACGAATGACGGTGCACTACTTGAATATTATTATAAAACATGAGAGTTATGATCTGGGAGCAATCCTGTAGGCACGTAATACACACAGTGATTTTCACCCTTACACGCCGCGCCCGTCAGCACACGTCCCAGCAAAATTACAGGGGGCAATGAAAACTTAGCACTCGTTAGGTGTCAAAATTGCCATAATTCGAAAACGTGGTGTGTGCCCCGCCTTACATAAAGCAACGCCGACTTTTTGCCCGAACCAAAAATTTCCAACTCAATTTTTTTTAATGATTTGTAGCCGCAACCGATATTCCGAAATTGGATGATCGGAAACGAAATCGATCGATCGTGTGAAAATAATGTTTTGTTCAACCCTTAGAGATTAGTGTAAAAAGTTTACCGCTATAATTTTGTTTGACTCGCTACCTCGCAATTGAAGTATACCGTCGCGTCGGAGCTGGGCAGTTGTGTTTGATATACATCTGATAATAAGAACAACTTAAGATAAGCTGAGTAGCTAAGTAGTTTCATATCTAACATATCTCTAAGTGCCCAATGTTTACAGCATCATAATCTATCAATAGACAATAAAAGTATCGTTTATCTTCCGCTCAATGGTTTCACTCTTGCTTTCTTTGTTCATCGTATCATGACTAGCTTTTTGAATTGTTTCTAACAAATGCTACTCAATTACATTGAAAATATTTACTTTCAATTACGAAACAATGATGTTGCATGATTGTAGTCAATGTGTCGTAATTCGTTTGTTGATCGTATTTATCGATTAGCATAATATTAACATACGTTGTAATGTAATTCATAGTTCTAAGAAAAAAACTTTCATTGGTGCGTTTCAACTTCAATCGCGTGACATTTTATACCAGCTTATTATAATCATCGTTAACTTTTAAGTCTTTAAACTGACATAGTTACTAACATTATAATTATCATTTGAAATGAGATATTTACCATGTTTGTTATTTGTTTCGAGTTTCCGATATTTCGGCGATGTTCGAAACGCCATAATTACAGATGAACTGAAGTTATTGCAGGTGGATCTCTCTCTTTCTTATTCGTTCGATTGTGAAAAAAAAACCCAAAAAGTAGTAAAAAAAGATCGCGACTTGATACAGTGAGTTTTGTGTGTGGAGAGCATATCTCACCGTACTGATCCTAAAAGTTTTCATTCTATGTTACGAGCGCTTGAACCAACCTTTTAAGGGACTTCTGACGCTTGCAATCCGCACGCTTAACTTCATAGCGAGTGAAACCGATTTATTTTATTGTTCTCCAAGTGAATTCACAAGAAAGGCATTGTTTGTAATTAGTCAAAGATATATTTAGTTATAAGTAGGTATCAATTAGTTTATAAATAAGTAAGGCGCATCAATTGCATTTTGTTAGCCTGTAAGTAGATGTGAGATTGAGAAAATAAATAAAAATCATCATTCACCGAGCCTTTTCCAACTAACTATAAGAACTTTTTTTTTTAAACTTTGCCCTACATTAGGAAGTATTCCTGTATCGTGGGTGTTCTTACAAACATTCAAATTCACATTCACAATCAGCCAGACCCGAAACAACTACCTGCAGGTCATACAAATATTTGTTCCGTGCGGTGATCGAACTCGCGACACGCAATGCATCAGCCAATCGGTCAACCACTGCGCCAAGCGTGTCGTCATGGACTTTACATGGCGATATGCTTACCTTCATAACCTCGTTAATACTAGGTAATAAAAAAGCCTTTTTTAACTATCTGACAATATTAAAAAAGAGTACAACTCTCTCTCACTCAAACTATAAATAGCTGGTCAAAGTTCTAAGATCATTTTAACACTATTGTGGTCCGATTAGTCCCGCTCCGATATCAAATAGACAGCTTTGATTTCGGACAATCGATCTCTAACGCCATAATTCAAATCAATCGTTATAAAAGGCACGTAATTGGCCCACAATCGCTCGATATTTCATATCATTCATTTGATATTTCTTTATCAAAAGGGATAGGAATGTAGAGCGTTAGAACTGGTTTTTGTTTTTGTGATAATTCAGAGAAATTTTATGCAAGTCCAATGTACTGGTTGCTTGTTTTTTTTTCAAATACTCCTACAAAATATCGTTGCAGTAGCATCTTTAAGGTTGCACATTTCACATCGGCTATTTCACGCTAAATTTCTTAAGCTGGCAGCGTAATAAACACAATATATCATCTACCATGATCTGTATTGATACTCAAAATTAGTTACATGTATTCAGCGGTCAACCAGACGTGAAATTGGGAGTGTTTGAAGTGCGTCGGCGCAGACAAGTGTGGCGACAACAACTTCGCCACGTTTTGTTGTCTGCTACGGCGAATTGTGCAAAAAGGGTTCTACCTGCAACGTACAGTCGTGGTCAAAAGTTTGTATAAAAGGTTCAGTTATATCACAATATGATGGTGAAACTTTTTGGGTACACTGGCCCCATGTCGTCGCGCTGCATTACACAATATTCACAATAGAATCCTTCGTTCGATCTACTTAAGGACCTTTGGATTTTTTTCTCGTGTTTAATTTCGTTGTGTGTCGAAGTCAACAAGATGGACTTGAGGGTTCTCGGCAAACTGCTAAACAATAGTTGCGTCACGGTCAATAGAACACGGTGCGTTTTTGTGCACATTTTTTTTCCCTAGAGCTTTCGAACTTGACCGTTATAGCTTTAGTGGTCCTAATTTAAACGGCGCCGAAAGGATTTAAGATTTTCTTAAACCGATTATCTGTTAAAGTGAGCTTATTCACCACAATCGGGTTACTGGGTTTGTGCAAAATTCTTCAAATAAAATTTTTGAAAAGACTCGCAACACTTGTAGATTCCTTCCTTCTTAAATCCTTTAAGTAATAAAATATTAATAGTAAAATATTCGGGAAAGTATTTAAAAACATTCTTCGTAGAAGCATCAGACCAAAATCGAATGATCATCTTGCGGGTGGCGAAAAATTAAAAGATAAAGAAGTATGAAATTGATGAATAGATGTTTTTTGCACATGCATCTGTTTTCTATTTTAACGCCTATTGTGGGGAACTGATTCATGCAAAAGATTATTAACGCAGGCGCTGTCCTCATTTAGAAGATAAAAGTAAAAAAAAGACCTTTGTTATGATCCAGATTTTATTAAATTAATTTATGCCACGAAAAAAAACAAGATTATCTTCCTCCCGTTCGAATGGGATTTGAAGTTAGTTCAGTAACAGTATTTACCGATTTGTTTCATTCTGACAAAGTAATTTCCAAAGCATATACGCCTATGATACAAAGAGACACCTTTACGCAAAAGTACTTAGAGAATACAAGGAACACGCTTCCAAAATGTTTAAATCATAACAATACTTGACATAAAAGTAAATAATTACAAATCACCCCAATAAATTGTAAACTGCACAATTTCAGCAATTTCGTGTCACCCACCACTTGTGGGACAATAAAATCCCATCACAGTCGCTCACGCCTAAAACTCGTGCCATTAGAAAGATTTATATCCTAGCAATACAATATGCATCGTAAATTCGTAACAAATTCTCGGAGAAGGAAATATATGGCGTACCAATTATTCAGAGACCAACCAACCGGAAGTTTTCAAGTATTTTTAACGGATCTTTTGAATACGGTGGTGATTTTAAACAAATATGAAACTTCGTACCGACGCTTAAGCTGAGAAGAATGGCGGATTACAACGAAATCCTGTTTTTGTTTATTTTCTTTGCTGTAAGTCTTTTGTATCGAAGGCGGCGGACGAACTAATGTATTGGAATTGAAATATGCAGGCAATTTAATATTAGACCTTTAGAAGAATTAGTGTTGTGTAGATTTGAAGAAAATATGTATTGGTAATAAATCGTAGCTTCCAAGCTTTTTATGCCACAAATTCTTATACCAATTATTTATTAAACATTTTTAATACTTTAAAGAATTTAAGAGGGCTTGTAAGAAAAAACTGACACAAAATCAACAAAAAGTAAACAAGCACGCATACCATATTTCGCCTCATAATTTAACTAGACCAGTTAAAATTCAAAGGACACGTTAAACAACAAGACGAGATTTTTTCATGTTTACAACTTTGGACAAATTAATTGGCAAAACAAGACACAAGCTTTTGAAAACAAAAAGAGATTCTTATCTAACAATATATGACAGGTCCAAGAACAACTGACACAAAAAAACGGTCCACCGAAATTAGTTGACAGAATGTAACACCTTCACCGATTGGCCGTATCGACAGACAGTTCATTTGTCAATATCCTTCACGAGACATAATTAAACTGTAAGATAGAAGTTAAAAGCATCGGCTTCTGTATCTACGACCAGGCGTCACAGTTATCGAAATTAATTCTATGAATGATTGCCATTGGTATACCTGAGAATAGATAACAGAACTCATTTCAAACTACTTATAAGTGCACCTTCCACGGCTTAGGCGAGATCTAGCAATAAGAACACCCCGTTTCGTATAATTTCTTCTTCAAATCTAAAGTGGCGATATTTTTTACGACACGTGATATCGAATTTAGTTTTAACTAAAAAAGCGGCATTTACTTAACGGACTAAATAATTTCTCTATCGAAAACACGTTAAGTAACGTCTGCATTTTGATCAAACAACTTCATTTAATTGGTCTCCTCTAGGAAATCTCATATTCAATTAATAAGATGATGGTAATTGGATCAACAAGAGTCGGGAACCTTTGGTGCTGATGGATGATATCAATTTTCGTACCGGTCCCCACGTCCCAAGTAATTAGTTATCATAGTAATATTCTTGGCGTCTCATTCCCGTAGGAGTACTTTAAGTAATCGTATTTTGTTAGTTAGTTTTTTATTAATTAGTGTTATTTAAATCTATTTGGTAGCGGATTGTGGTCCTCGTGTTTGTTTATTAACAAGTTGCCTATGCTGCTTGCTTGAATAATTCTAGTTGAATTGATACTTAGAAAAAAAAACAAATGATGTGAACATCCTAAGATCATTATCTTGTTCAGCTAATTACCACCTTTTTATTTTAGATTTATTGTGTAGAAGTGTAACTTAAATAATTGTAATATCTTCTTCATAAACCATAATGCTGATACAGTACAGTTACTACTTGAATGCAAACAGGCAGAACCTACAAACGCGAACAGTTAAGCCTGTGGTCAGATAAAGCTACAATCGACCGGATTTCCACCTGACCGATACTTGCTCCGCTAAATTATCCCTAAACCATTGTCCAAACGGACGTCTTTTGCAGCCACATCAAAGAGCCACCGACAATGTACCGGGCCTTAGCGTCGCCGGTGCAAAGACGCGTGCCCCTAATCTCTATTGATATAACGGAACTAAAGAAACTTTGTATGAACACCTTACTCATTTTTTACCAAGTTTCTTTTCAAGACATCCCCATAAAACGATAGACCGCTACTTTTTGTGCACTTATTGATATTAGAGAACGGTACTGCACTTTGCCGTTATGATAAACAAAAAATCGAATATCAAAGTGTTACAGTTTTGAGATAACTGTATCGCAGCCCCCGCGCACTTCCGAGGTTCCTCGATACACTACCTACTCCACTTCAAGGTGAAAGGAAGCAATACATTATTTTTACAACGATCAACATTATGTTATTGAATTACTTTTGATATTGATTTGGTGCCTTCAGTTATGTTTGCAGAACGTTTGCATCTGCTCGGGGCAATGCGTTTGATTTTTTGCTCGACAGACATTGTCAAGACTGCCTAGATGTGGGCGCTTAATTACGGATCACGTTCATAAAGATAATGTAATATAATCCTCGTTGCGAACAATCGGAGTAAGCAAGGTGGCGTTAGAAGAATTAATTCAGAAATGCGATATATTCTATTGAATGAGTCCAGGTGAATTATTTGGCACGCTCCTTAGTAACCTACATCTTATCGATCGGTAGCACCTTGTGTTTCAGAGATAGTGCGTTAGATACCTTCCGTTATAATGTAGATCAATACGTGCGCCGATATATACGGCAGATGTGGAAGGGTTATTGTATACACAATTTATTATTGTTATGATTTCTATAGAGACTTTGACAAGGTGTACTCGAGATTTTGGCATGTGCTATTCTTTTGGGTAACACATTGTGCTATTGATTCATTCTATCTTTTCTATGAAAGATTTCAAATCAATATGCGTATCTAGTTTTACATTGACGAGTCGTAACTTGTTTATCTAAAAATCTAGAGTAATTATTTAGATACTGAGTTATTTTTAGTTAATTCCCGCGAGTTAGCTTGCTTTTATTTATGAGGACATCCTGTAAATATAACGACGGTCGTCTTGCAAAGTTCTACATATGAGACGTTAACTTACAATCTAGTTCTAAACCGTGTACTTGATGAATATAGAAGCAAATTTCGCATCGTTAAGTCGCGTTATAGAAGCCGTGCGCATGCGACGTCGGCGAATGTTCAAAGGCTTGGACGCCGACAGATGACGTATCGCTTGCACAATACGATAACGTGAAAGGGTGGAGTGCATAGCGATGCAACTCATAGGGGTACTTTACTCCATGTAACCCAACACTTTGGATTTTGCACGGTGAGCACGTGTGTCAATTGTGCAAATCAAAATGTGTACTATTGTGATAGAAATGATAGATGGATGACGTAAATGTTGATTAATTGTTGTTTAGGTTTTGAAGTGGTGTCAGGGGAATGATTTTAGAAGCATTTTACCGTCGTTTTGATAGGAAGTTGGATAGATTTTTTTGCGGATGGAAAATTATCCATAAAAACCGGGGGGGAGCGTCGGACTTGTACTGAGTTTACTCAGTACAAGTCAAGTCAAAAACATGGGTGGGTTTTAACCCACCCATGTTTTTTTTATTGCCCTCTATGTTCTGGTGCCGTGGGATCTCTTTCGAACAACCTACAACCCCAATAGGAAATTGGATAGCTAACGTAACATTTTGAAGCAGATTTTTACGATGTGGTAAAACAATTAATAGTATTTTCATACATAGATTTAAAGAATATTTTTGTAATGGGTTTCGTAAAAATATAAATTCCTGCAAAAAGAAGTAGACAAAGCAGTGTGTAGAAAATAATGTAAACAATAGTTCGTGCTACAGCGCAGATTCTGTGTGGGAATGGTGCAGGAAAAAAACTGACCTAAGTAAATATTGCAGTTTGCTCACTGGCGCCTGTAACTTGATAGTGTTTAAACAACATAACAGAACCTATTATTTTGTATGTATTCAGTTAACGTTTTCGTTTCACACAGATTTAGTTCAATGTATTTTAATCAAATCCTTTTAACAAATATATTCGTCCATAAAATATTTTTTTAAATAAATTATTTACCGAAAAAAAAAACAAACAAAAAGAGACAAACTTTAAATTTAAAAAAAGAACATGGAAACTTCTAGTTTGACTATCGATCCATCTGCTATGCGTGCCCTATTTGTAATACTACCCTTGAAATCTTAATCAGAGTAAGCAAGACCAGCACATTAATCACTGGAAACCAGAATGAACACCGCTTCCGGACATCTACAAATAAAATCAACAACATGAAAAAATATCGACCCCTCAAGAAGCACTATCATTTTTATTCCGCATAGTTTCTTATTTCAACATTTTGTGACACACGGAAATGCTAGTTGTACGACAACATTACAGAAAAAAAAAAACAACAAAATAAGTTTTTGAATGTTTTATAATGATTCTCGAACTAAACTGTAATTATTTTTGTCGTAGCACTTGCTACGGAGACAAAAAAAGTCGTAGCAAATAGCTACGCTGCTACGACCAATTAGTTCTTAGACAATCTGTTAATAAGATTTGTTTTTATTTTTCATAGACTTCTACATATTTTTCCCTAATACAAGATGATTTAGGTTAATAATATTCTCCACTGTATAAAGCCGTGTGTATCCCAAATAAAACGCAACATGATCAAAGCATTGGAGATCAACACAGGGCAGGTACAAATTACTGTGGCAGGATTCGATCACAAGATGGTGCTCGCTGATAAAGAATACACCATCACTATAAAGACATAATTTAGTCAGCGTCAAACAAAAAGTATAACGGACAGACAGACAGAACTAGATGAACGATGTCGCTTTCGCGTTTTAATTAACGATAACATGTTGGGATTGAAACGTCCTGCTGCTGAAAAATGTACGTGATTAGTTTTATTGTGGCGTTTGAGCGGTGTGCTTTATGTGATGCGGTCTGATGTGTTGATGTGCGTTCAGTCTTGTGAAACGACAATTTAAGGGTTTACCAGTTTCACTTTTTGAATAAGATCTTTGTGTGCTGACGAAGAAGTCACCAAGTTTCGTCAAAAAAAGTAGTTTGGAATAATATTATATAATAAAAAAACGTTTATTATCATCTATCTATTTTAAAAAAACATCAAATATTGCACCATTTATAATACTTACCTTACCTAGTTAAGTTTGTATGGTAGTGTAGACGCGATTTTTGATACTTTTGAGTAACTTGAAAAGTATCAAAATCGTAAAATTCATATATAATAGAGCAAAATTTATCATTTCCTTTATAATAACTGAAACGGCTAAGTCGGCATACTAAAAAGGCTCATATTCAATTTTAGTAAAACATAATGCAGGGGTAATGAAGCGTTGCAACTTCCTGTGCGAATCGATTGAGCTGTATTCGCTACCCGGATATGTCTTTGTGCGAATGCGAAAGGGTGAGTCGGGAAGTTAAGATCCTTAAGCATAGTTATTTCACGCTTACATAAAACCCTTTGAGTATTGCGCTTTCTCCCATCGCACTTTTTTCGTTTAGGAAATCGATTTGCAATCACAATTGAGTCTTGTTAATTGATTAGTTATATGCGTATTTGTATTGCAGTAGAGTTTCTTTTCTTTTTCTTTCTTTTAAAAAAAAAACTTTGGCCCACACTAGGAATTTCTCCCGTATCGCGGGCGCGTTTACAAACATTTAAACTCACATACATCAACAGCCAGACCCGGAACAACTATCTAAATAGGTATTTGTTCCGTGCAGAGATCGAACCTGCGACACGTAGTGCAGCAGTCAAAATGGTCAGCCACTGCGTCAACCGTGTCGTTTACGTATTAAAATTGATTATTCATTCAAAGAAATATGAATTTCTCATAGATTACCTTATTTAACAATGAAGACTATTTTCTCATGTTGATTATAAAAATTCTATTCTATAAATTAAAAGCCCATTGGCAAACAGCCGACCACCTTTAATAAATATACCTACTTTAACACCAAGATTAACAATAAAAATATACCTAAACCGACTTTAACGACTTAATATCGTAAATCACCGACTTACGACCTAAAGTCAGCTAGTCAGCGAAGCTAGCGGGTTCTCTGCCCACCCATAGGTGTGGACAGTCGCGGTCAAAGGGTCGCGACCAAGCACTAAATCAGAGGAGACGTGTTATTTGTTCAACAGGCTTTGATACCACCGCGATGCGCCTGCGCCTCATAATTTATTTGGATATATGGGAATTGAAACACATTAGTGTTTTGTTTGTTTAACTAATTTTTTGGAGATGAGTTTGGAGATTTTATAAAAAGTTAACTTTTAAGCTGATAATGTTTCTCCGTCAAGCATCAGATGAGCAATAAGTATTAATAACTACGATCTGTTGTAATAAACGAAAAAAAAATTGTTTCTGAAAGAGCAAATGTCAAACGTCAGCCAATCCAAATACTGTCTTTCCATTGACAAACAAACAGTATTAAAACGCTGTTCCCATTCATCAATTTGCATTTATCGGCTCCCATTCGTAGTTAATAGATCTCAACTAAAACATCTCAAAACATTGGTACAACTAAATAAATTCACAATGCTCCTAGTGTAGTAAGTACAAATCGTTCAATAAAACATCGCCTAGCAAAACTCGCCTTAACGCAGTTGAAATAAATAAATAATTCGTCTGTATCAACTGGAAAAGGAACATTCTCCCATCGAGGACGGCTCTTGTAAATCTTCGATAGCAATCTTGATGTACGAACGGATGCAAAACGGGATCGTCTCGAGTCCGAAGCGGTTTGATTTAAGGAAATACATCCCTGACGAAACACAGTAAGTATCGTTTGTAACATCGAATAATATCCAATCGCTTTGCATATCCAATTGCAATCTCAATTGTTTAGTTCAATCACTCTACCGATATGTAGATTTAACGGAACGCATCGAATTTAAGCGATAGCTCTCTGTAGCTGCATCGCTGCCAAACTTTTATGTAAAACATCGGCGAAATGTTCAAAGGTTTATCGAAAGTTTGCATTTGCATTACCATTGACTGATAACATGCAATTGTTATTTCATTATTAACTAGCGTCCGCCCACGACTTCGTCCGCGTGACATAGTTACTTTGGACTAAAGCTAACTTTAACCCGCGTGATGTTCGAAAAAAAAATATTTCCCTCCCCTTTTCTTCCCCCTTCCTCCTCCTTAACTCACTTTTTTTAAGGAATTAGCCTTTGTCCGTCTCCAGAGTCCCAACTCTCTCCTTACCAAAATTCATCAAAATCGGTTTGGCCATTTAGGCGTGAAGACGTAACAAACTCACTTTCGGTTTTATATATAACCTATAGAACTATTAGAATTTATTGTTAAATTAAATGATAACATCACAATGTAAGATTAAAATAAATTATTACAAGTAAATTACATGATTAAAATAGATTACGAAAATGCTTCAATTCACAGGAAAAACACACAAAATAATAATACAAAAGTAATGACAAAAGAATCCACCAAATCCTTTCGATATTGGATCTATTTGATCAAGGAAATTACATAAAGTAAACAAAAACAGCTATTAAATCATAACACAAATTTCTATAGATTAATCTAATTTTGTTTAGTTAAACACCCAGGGCGAATATTTATCAAATGTGAGCCTTTGGTCCATAAATAAGACTGCACGCGGTTTCGGAATGTGTGATAAAATTTATAGCGGGACTCTTTCGAAGCAGAGCTCTATCCCACCGGGATACTTACAACTATTGTAATCTGATCATGCAAATTTGTAACCCCTTTTTTTACTCGCGCAGTCGGCACACGACCTACACTCCATGTGTACCTGTTTGTGGTAGATAAGGACATATTTATGTGCCTTTAAAACAAATGTATAGGAAAACATTGTCGTTTGGATTAACAGTTTTCTGATATAGCAAAGAAAAGACAATTTAAGGGTTCCATACCCCAAAAGGAAAATATGGAACCCTTATTGGATCACTTTGTTGTTCGTCTGTCTTTCAAGGCAGACACATAGACAGACGAACCCCTTTCTGCTGTGTCAAATCAACCCTCTAAAGTCTACGTAGTCTAAAGTTACGGCCATTTATGTCGCAAGTTTGCACGGAACCTTCGGTGAGCGAGTCTCACTCCCTCTTGGCCGTTTTTTTTTGTCATTTCACACTTTCAAAATTAATATTATTATTTTGTTAACCTTCTTCTTTAGTCTTAGCGACGATTTTATCATGGTATCTCAAGGAAATTTATCGCTCCCTCAAAATACAAAACACGTGTACATTACAAGTTATCTGTGAGATTGAAGACAGGAGAAAATAAAATTTTGGCACGTTCGTTAACGACCGGTCCTGTTGATTTGGCAGATGTTATTTTTAGTCATTAGAGAGAAAAAATCAATTAATAACCGCCGTTTGTGTACAAAATTGATTACCGGAGGCTTCTGAAGTCAGCCGTCTGACCGCTCCCCAGGCACCCGTGTGAACTCTGAAAATCATAATTGCGTACTGTCTAATCAAGCATGCTTTTTCCCTCTCTAATCTACAGAGATTAGGCGGAGCGTGAAAGAGACAAATCTTAGGAAGTAAATGATGCTTCCACTCTTCGTGACCACACTTTGATTGATGAACAGAGAAAACGCCTCGAGTGAGTTAATCACGCCTAAATTTAATTTAGAATGAATATGAAAACGCGGAGGCTATTTATTATGTTTTGTTTGTTTTGGATAACATTTTCTTTTTTCTGGATCCATAACCCTAATGTTACTTTTTGCAGGTCGAAAATATGCGAAGTTTGACCCCGGCTCATTTAAAGGGTTTTGAAAAAAAAAACATAGTTTGGATCCAAAATCGTTGTAATTATAGAATAAAGTTTTTGTAAAGGATGTGAAACACCTTTTTTGTCAAATATTATAAAGAGCCATCTATGTGGCATTAAGGTGCGTCAAACGTTTCGTGGGAGACTAGTATTAAGATAAACGCTTCCCATTAGATCCATTTAATGCTGGAGCAATTCGGGACTATAAACATAATGCTTTTAATCATAGTAGGCAGATAGGCTCCAACATTATTTGTTACAACTAGCACATCGAAATACTTAGACCCGTCTGCTCTTTTCTAAAAGAATTAAGATTTTATTCATTTCGTAAAGAACTGAGGTTTTTATAACGTGATGATGTCTCCATAGATATCTACGCTATTGAATGAGCAACTAAAGTACTTTTACAAGTTATTATGCCTTGTGACTGGGACTGTATCTTCATCATTTTGTTTCTTGACATTCAAAAGTGTAGTGGAATGGTTTAATTCAAATAGATGCTTTAAGTTTGAGTTTTTAAGTTTAAACATTATAAGAATCTTTTTATGAGACAGTACTGTTTACAACTGGATAATAGTATATTTGGGTTAAATAAATGATTTACTTACTCTAAGAAAAACCAAAGTTGTTTGGCAGTATTTGTTTTACTGCGCTGTATTTTTTTTTCATGGAATGTATTGAAAATGTATGTCATTTCTAACCTTCACGCCGAAGGTCGTATCTATTCCAACTTACCAAACCTAATCTACAGGCCGACGTTTTTTATTTAACTATGCCACCTCCACTCATTCCCCTATTCTGCACCCAATACCATCGCTCATCATTTCAAGATAACGCATAAATAAATAAATAATAAAGTAAATTGAAAACCTTCCCAAGTAATTGTCGGTGTGGCGAGTGACCCTAATGGCTGTAATGACACCGGAACCCTTTGAATGGCCACGCCAGTTACGAGGTCGCTTAAGTAAACAACTTAAGGGAATTCTCCCTCTTTAAGTGGCACAATAAAACCTAAATATCACTTGAACTCATAAACTTTGATCACTTCGAAATGATCCTCTAATTCGTATATTTAGCACTCACAATTGCGTTTTGCATGTTACAGAAAAAACAATTAATTATACTCTGTGTGTGGCTCGATAGTGCGTTTTTATTATATTGTCATAAAGATTATTTATAATCACACGTAAACGTTTAAAAAAGACGTTTTACGATCAAAAAGGCCGCATTAAAAGACTTTTGTTGAAGACAAAACGTTCCTTGGCTTTTATGGTCATTTTGTAATAATTACATATATTATTATGATAATCGATTGACCTAGTAACAATTAACTGGTTTTGCCAAAATTGAATTTAAAAAAAAACACTGAAATCCGGTGGCATTTGCATGCTAACGTTACCTGCCTGTTATGTGGTATTATTTTATCAAACAGGCAGATGTATTCAACTTGTTATCTGAGTTGCGTGGGTGGACGGCACGCGAAGGTGTTGCCAATGAACTGATCTCAATGCTTCTCATTGTTGTCAACCCCTGCACAACGATTAGTGGCACACGATCGCCTACTGTTAACCACTTCCTTGTTTACATTATATAGCAATGTATACAGAGTATCGAATACGGTGAGGTGATCATCAATAGACAAATACTGATAACAGTGGCGAAGTTTTGTAAAAGTGAAATTGGCGGTTTATACAGGGAGCTTTTTGTTTGGTTTGAAATAGAAAGTCGTGGAACAAATTGATATTTTGTAACGTAATAAGTAGTTTTTTTAACCGTTTCATCCGTTAGTAACTGATTCTATATAATACTTTTATAGACCATCTCACTTCGTGCGTGTAGCTTCACTGTAGTTTTCTGACTCCTGACCACATCTTCTCAGCATATTGCCAGTTACTCGAAGTAAATAGTACACACATCAAAGTAAAGAGAAGTAAAAAAACAACTACAAAATATAACAAAAGCTGACCACAAATTAATTTTGAGTCGTGTCTACAAACTTAACGTAACAATAGATAAAACCTCTAGTATTCCTGGTCCATTTCTCAATCGGAGGTACTTATGCCTTTGCCTTTCTCATAATAAGTAAATTTGAAAGCGTAAACGGTCCCTCTCGTTTTCTTTATTGAACACAGCAAGCTACTAGTTTTGATTATTATGGTAAAGACTGGATGGTACGGTAGTAACGGATTGGATTTAACGATCAATATGATAGGCAATAAGTAGTGGCGGGTTGCGTAACACTATAATGATTACCACAGATTATAGAACGTATTCTATAGACACTTTACTGTCAAAAACATTGTGTGATAAAACAAGCAGAGATGACAGTTTTGAGATGGAGGTGTTGAATGACAAGAATGGATAAAGTAAAGAAAAACAGTAACAAGTGTAACAGGCGCAACTTTAAAACCTCTAATATTTTGTTTTTTTTTTTTTTTAAATTTGCCCCACACTAGGAATTTCTCCTGTATCGTGGGTGCGTTACAAACATATAAACTCACATACACAAACAGCCAGACCCGAAACAACTATCTGCAGGCAGTACAAATATTTGTTCCGTGCGGGAATCGAACCTGCGACACGCAGCGCAGCAGTCGATCCCTCAGCCACTGCGCTAACCGTGCCGTCAAAAAAATATACTCAATATTAGAAGAGGTTTTAAAGCTGCGCCGTGATCATGGCGTTTGCAAATATCGGAAACTCAGAATAAACAATAAACATGCTAAGTATTCCGTTTTATGTATTAACTAGCTGTTCCACGCGGTTTCACCCACGCTGCTCAGCACCTGTTGGTCGTAGCGTGATGTTATATAGCCTATAGCCTTCCTCAAGAAATGGACTATCCAGAACTAAAAGAATTTTCCAATTCCAACCTGTAGTCCCTGAGATTAGCGCGTTCAAACAAACAAACAAACTCTTCAGCTTTATAATATTATAGTATAGATATATTAATATATAATATATATATATGTATATGTATTAATAAAATATGATCCAAAAAGGTTTCAGCTTTCTCCTTTTGAGGAACTATAAAAATTTAAGACATTGTAATAATGGATTTTCAACCAAGGTTAAATAGGTATTGCTGTAATAAACAATACTAAGTCATGCAACGTTTTGCCTGCAGGAACACAGCTGACCCATAAAAGGTATTTATCGACAAACCATCTTTAGGGGTGAATGATGAATCACTGCAGTGAGTACCCACCCCACATTACAGTAATAATGGGCTAACCATAATCTATATGAATAATTGTGATACCAATATTGATATTGTACGTAAGTAAACAGTAATATTAATATAGATCCTTTAAGCAAAAGGGTTTTCTTTTCGTGGGAAATCATCAAATAACTTCCCCTGCTCCGGGCGAAGCGGGGGGAAGTGTCAGACTTGTACTGACTAAAACCCACTCATGTTCCTTACATGCCCTTTACGTTCTGGGGCCGCGGTATCTCTTTCGAACAACCCGCAACACCGGCTGAGCAAAAGGGTTATATACGAAAATCGCACGAGTCATGTTACTCGAACG
Source organism: Ochropleura leucogaster (assembly GCA_958449745.1). NCBI lineage: Eukaryota > Metazoa > Arthropoda > Insecta > Lepidoptera > Noctuidae > Ochropleura > Ochropleura leucogaster. The sequence goes on along the minus strand of OY288206.1, from coordinate 12,776,683 downwards.
AGTGACGTATTAGGTAAAAGTTTATCTAGTTATCTTGGTTAAGCCATTAGTGGACTGAGCCATAATTATGCTTACGATTTGGTCTGATTTGGCGAAGCCGGACAGCAACATATTCAGTCCATTCGGCAGCCCGGGATGTGCGAATCCAGGCCGACTCGAACTTGATTTTTATCATACGACTTATACGAGTATGTAGTGCTTTTAGATATAACCATTATGTGCCCATTATGCCCAATTCCTGACGTCATATCCTCAGCATAACTAGTTTGCCGTCGCATCATAGTACGGTCTCGGACTAGCGTCTCTTACTCGAAATGAGCCTCTGAAAGCTGCATTCTCTAATAAGCTCAACCTGGTTGATTTAAAATAAAAGTAGCTGCGCCCTGCGGTTTTACCTACGCAGACCGAGCTAAGTAGTATGTATCAATTTAGGATATAAGCTATCTTGATATATATCTCATCTAAATTATTATTCGAACGAAGTTCCAAGTACCTTATCGCGCGTTGTGAAAGGGGGCTAGACGGAAAAAAATCTTACGAAAAGTTGTCAGTCTGCAAGCCAGATATTTCCATTTCTATAGGAACTTCGTTCCATCCGGGTGTCCCTTGACACCTCTATTTTTTTTTGTTTCAGCGCGAAGAAGTAACAAACACACTGCCTTTATTATATTAATGTGACTCTGCTCTACCGATAGAACAAGTTTGACTCCAATATTAATACACTTATAGGCTAGAAAACTCTAATGAATCCCATCGCTTTGATTAATACCGCAGTAGTAATGATGGATGCACCCCTTCAGGTAAGGGTAGACCGCCGGCCGAGAGCCACCCTCCGCGACTAACGTAATTACACACTTATTAGTTCTAACCTATTTTTATTTGTTTTTTCATGCAATCTATGTGGCGCCCGCGCCGTCCAAGTCGCGTATTTAAAGCTGGTGAAAAAACGGTCACACGGCTTAGTTTAAACCGTAAACAGCAATTCTTGGAAAACAAAACTCTTCAATTTTAGACTCTCTTTAGGAGAAGATAGGGTTGACTTGTATAATAGTGATGGTTAACTCACTGTCTGAATTAGATTCGGACCCATGTTGTTGTGCTGTAAACTTGTTTCCTGTCTAACACTGCCCGTAGGAAAAGTAAATAAAGTGCTCTTTGATCCCATTAAAAAAATTAAAAAAAAAAAAGTTTTAAGCTGACATAGTGACTAACATTATTTTTAACATTTGAAACGGAAGCGTTAGTTTATCTGTGATCATTGTGTGAGCAACTGTAGCAAAATATGGGAAACTTAAAATAAATAGTAAAGATAGTAAATATCCCGTGCCAAATGTTCTAAAAAGTTGTTGATAAAATTTAAAGGTAGATGTATTATTTGAGCGCGCATCGGCTCCGATGTATATCTGTGCAATTTAAAATGTATTTTTTCTTTAGTCACGCCTGCAAATACTTTACTTACAAAATTGGTGAAAAATAGGAAGTGAGAGTTTTTTCTTCTTTTTAAATTATTTATGAACACATTAATGGCTAGATGCTGTAAATTATGTGTAACATTAACCTACAGCAGGTACCTTTTGATACGCAGTCAATTCACATGCTTTCTACTTTATTGAAAATAATGCCATAGAAAGGCACTTGATATTTTATCGCTGGTCCGAGGTGTTTAATCTGAACTTAATCTGCTATACTCTTCAGTCAGAAATCACTTATGCTGTAATTTATCGCATCCGAGCCTTAAGCGAGTGTGTCCTGTATTTAATTTCGGCGGCCCATTGGTCGAGACCTTTCGCCCTGCGCGTGTGAGTGGCCGTATTCATAGTGCTGTAAATTAATATAATTATTGAGGAAACATTTTTTTCTTATAATTAAATACAGGGCCTACTGGCAAGGCCATTACTATAGCCACAACACAGAGTTTTGAAGTGAAAGGTTTATTTTGAGCAAAGTTATTCTAATGTCTTTAGAACCTGCAGTCAAAAACAGTCAGTTGCTAAATAAATTATCTGATTTCGCACTTTGAAAGCATTACACTTATTTGTCATCTCTGATTCTGAAAGTGACATGACATGTACAGAAGACTGCACATCAACCTACACAAAACCATTTTAACCTGATCTCTCTAATACGGTTTGCGGTTAGTGCAATAGTTTAGTATATATTGACCTGCCGTCGTCTGCACATTAGTGCCCTTCTAATATTAATATTTCAAAACCAGATTACAGTTTCAACTCGACTATAAATACGACACATTAACATCCTTTAGTATAGTTAATTCGCTGGTCAGATAATAATTAATAAGCTCACAGTCGATATTCAGCTCGTTCAGCTCGTGACCACCGAAGGCCCTCGTGACCGCGGTTCCTCTGACCCAACACAGATTGAGATATCAAAATTCGCAATTCAATCCCACGGTGATACAGGCGTTTGTTTTATAGTTATCATTTGAGTCAGCCTTTGGGCAGTGTGGATTAGTTTGTATAGGATGTGTGCTCATTAGCGGTGCGTACGTTGTGGTTACTTTGATGGAAGAGAAATTAAAGGCGTCCACCAGGGGAACGCGTCAGTTACTAAAAGTTGCAAGATTTATTTTGGATTTTAAAAACGTTTTAATTAGCTTTACTTGTTACTAACAGCTCAAAAATACTTAGAAATTAAATTTGATCCACTTACCGATGTGTGTCTGATGTTTAGTTTGGAAGACAATGCTAGGATAGCTAGGTCACGTCATTCTAATCTTCCATTTATTAAGAAAAGTAGGTGTAAAATTTGTGTGCACAAAAACTGCTGATTAAAAACCAAACACATTAAAATTATAACAACATACATTTTTCACTTTTAAAGATCATACCAAAATAAACTTGGTAGGTAAGCACCTAAGGTCAATAATTCAAAAGCATCACTGTGTGTCCACTACTTAAAGATTCTTTTCTAAATGGTTAGGATACACAGGCAGTCATATAGGCCGGTAAAGACTTACCGTCATTAAATTTTACAGTCCCCAAGAATCTTATAATAGTGCAATAACTACTCGTAAAAGTATGGTTTATATCCAGTAGCATTTAATATAACGCTCACAAAACGACAACAGTGAGATCTCGACTTAAAAGCAATCTCTTAATTCCACGTTTAAAAACTACGTACGAATTGACACTGGCTGTATAAACAGCATTGGAATGGAGTATTTTTACGTCTTATTTATTTATCAGATTGTGAACTGTATAACAGATTTTATTGTTAATTCTATTTACACTTGGCTCGGTAACGTTATCTTAGATCTACGTAATGGTAAGTGCAAGTGAGCGGCTAATTGTTTTTGTTTGCAAGTGATCTTATCAGCTGCTCAAAGCTCACGAGAGGCAGGCCTCGTCTATACTGCCCTGATTTATATTTCGATGTGCAGAGAGATGTAACATGTCCTTAAGCGTTTGACCGGTTGCGTGTGCGCATTGTTATGGCGGCGATTTTTAATTATCAAGATTCTAATTGAATGAACATTTGGAGAGGAGAGTAACGTTTTTAATTAAAACAAATTTATCTTGATACACTTTTTGGGACTTTTAATTACTAAGAGTTTTGTTCAGTTTCGGGGATATTCAAACATACATTTATATTTGCAATTAAATAAAATTTAACAGAATTTTACATTCAGACTTCATTATAATTTTACAATGCCTACAAAAGTAGTACTAAACATCTGGTTTTCAAGTTCTTCATACTACCTAAATTGAACCGCAAAACTGTTATAACTAGCTTCGGACCCTCGCCTTCCAATGCTGCAGGATTGGCGTTACCGTAAAGATAATCCCGTGTTTGTTTTAGCCCGGAGCTGGGATTGAGCCATTTAATTTTATAAGTCTAATCTAGATAAAGCCTGTAGTGTACTTTATGGATTTATTTATTTAATATGCTTTGTATAATCGTGAGTTAGGTGTTCTTTGTTTTAGGTTATTGAATTGGATGTGCTCTAAATATTTATATATTTAATATTATAATTCATCTTCTAAAGCAAGTACTTAAGCCTCCTCGTAGATATTTCTCAGTAGAAAACCCAGTGGAGAAACATAAAGAAAAACCTAAAAAAAACTACTTATCAAAACAAAACCTATGATTCACTTCAATAAAAATTTAATTCACGCTCCATATAAAATGCGTATCAGATGATTGATATAAACAAAAAAGCCTTGGATTACACCTGCGATTTAATGTAAACGATTACATTTGTGGGTTACTAATGAAAGTTTAAAATTCACCGGTAGGCCGCGTCGGCGCGCGCGATCGTGCGTGCGCGCATACATGTCGGACGTAGGGAGATTTGCTCGTATTATACAATGTTTTATGTGCTTATGGCTCACTTACATTATCATGTGATCGATAAATGTGTATAGCCGAGTCGGTGGTTTGGAAGAATTAAATGTACATTTATTTAAATAAAGTCTGCTAACAAAAAGGTAACTTATCCTACTAATATTATAAATGCGAATGTTTGTAAAGATGGATGGGATGTTTGGATGTTTGTTACTCTTTCACGTCAAAACGGCTGCACAGATCTCAATGAAATTTGACACAGAGGTAGATTATGGTCTGGAATAACACATAGGTTTCTTTTTTCCGATATAACGCGGGCGAAGTCGCGGGCGCCAACTACGTAGTTTTAAATAAAGAAAAATCGTCGTCGTACATAATTTACACATGTTTGGTCCCAGAAATGATGAGCACGTTGTTCCATCTTACAACAACTTTTTCGTAACCATCTACAGAAAGATTTATGAGTGTTTAACAATATTTATAGTTTTACTTATTCAATTAAAATGATATGATAATTTGATATAATTATGCTTTAATAATTATATTTTAACATGTAAGCCGCAAAATTATGGAATAACGATACATGTCACGTCAATTTAGTCTTATTTTTATTTCCATGTAAAGAGGGAAAACCTGCTCCATACGAACTGTATTTATGTTAATATCGTTCATAGTTACTTAAAATGCAATTCAGAAAGATCTTCAACGTTCACGTAGACCGGGAAAAAATGTTCCCAAAGTCCTCCTCCAATCATAAATTAAAACAAAAGCCAATAATGGCAATTTGAACAAAAGAACAACATTTAATAAAGGCAGTAGTAACAGGCATGTTCATGTGTGTACGTTTAACAGCATGAGTCGAGATCGGTATCGAACCTACTTCTTTACTTTTGACCAACACTCTTGAACATCTGCAAAACCACACATTGATAACACTGACGACTTTATAATTAAAGACATAGAGTTTAAAATCAAAAAGTGTTACATTTTCGGAAGGGCCCTGATACGTTTGTTAGTGCACATGTTGAAACTTTTGTCATGTTATCTGGATTGGATCTGCCGCTAAGTTTTACGGTAATCGTAGTCTCTGCAGTACTTTTAAAATATTTATGGTCATCGTTTTTTCTTGGTGGGTCTTACATTAGTCGCAACATCAAGAATGCTGAGTAGAGCAATATTTACATGATCTGCTGATAAGGTTTAAATACGTTTTTTGCTAAAGCTCAGAGCTAGCTACTAACTAGCAGTTAGCTTAAACCAATTATTAAAAGTTAAGGCCATTTGAACCACTCATTTCTTAACTCTTTTTCGTAGTGTTAGTGGCGTGATTAAATAGCTCTATATACTAGATAAATATCAGAACCCTTTTAGTCTTGAATGTCGTTTTTAATCCGCAACAAAAGAACACAACTGATGTTTAATACATTACGCCTCTCAAGTAGCTAATTGGTGCTCCACTTATTGTTCAATGGAGAATCAACCATGTCGCTTGATTTGTTCGTCGACATATTGTTGCAATAATAATAAATTCAATCAACCTGAAACCAGTAAAGCCTTACCTACTTATATCTGTCACTTAACGTCGTATAATAATAAATTATGACCACAATACTATTAAATCATTTATTAGCTTCTGAATGAATGTTTGAATTATGTATGTCACCGAGTCTATCGCAAAGGTTAAAAAAATAACTGAAAGTGGCAAAAATTATGTATGCAGGTTACATTATGAGCAAGTTCCACGTTACGCAGAAAAGTAAGTACTAAAAATTCAAAAGCCTGGTCTGGGCACCGTTGTCCCCGCCCAATGGGCAGCTGTGTCCCCATCCAGGACTCACTAAGCCTCTATTATGGTTCCCTCTCGCATAAACACGCCGTCGACCCATAAAAGCGGTCGATCGCGTCGAGCTTCAATTTATTCTTGAAATTAACCTGTCGCATACACTTAAGAAGTTGCGAGGCGCGTGTTTCAAATGAGGCACGCGGTGATTGGGATGTTCTGAATTGACGAACCTTCCAAATTGTTATCATTAACCAAAAGATTTAAGACCTCGTTTTGGGTAAGCGAACCTGAAAGGTCCATAAGACAGCGGTAAACTGCAGTACAGGTTAAAGATTTCTATATCTTCGTGTAAAGATAATAACTTACATTGTAAAACTGAATTCGTAATGACAGCTAAGACAGGATCTAGGTTGATAACCGTAAGGTAATATGACAGACTAATCGACTTCAGAACATTTTGCGTCGGCGATAAAAGACCATTTGATGAAGAATATCAACCTCATAACCGTATGACAGCGAAGTTCTATCTTTGGAACATAATTTATGGAAATACTCGCGTCCATGATACACATGAATATCAATTACTTAGACTTTTATTTCGTTTTCGCGACCTAACCAAGTAATTTTGTTTGTTAGATGGAAGAGCGTAGTGCGGGTAATAATTAAATTATATAAAAATGATTGATTTATCGGATTTCTTAGAAGTAATAATAGAGGTCTAGAGGTGGGGGAGCATATGAGCATGCGCAGATGTACTATCGCACCTGCGCAATGACAATTTACACGATTCATTATTTAGTCATAATCTAGTGATTTATATATTTCGCTTTCCGTAAGCGTAATTAACGAAAACCACCATAATTGAAGATTATAAAACTTTTACACTATAGCCATTAAATGTGGCAATGTGATCGTATAAATAATGCCTTCTGTACGCTTTTCCTATTGACAGCGTTGTGAATGAATATTATGACGCCCTGTAATCTTTTCATTTTTTTGAGATTTGCACATATTCTTATTTTATTATTTGTAGTTAGCATAATTACAAATATGTTAATAAAAAAGCAGAGGAAATTATACTTATAAAAAATATTCTTTTTATTTTACGAACTACAAATATAACTAAAATATTATAAGAGAAAATATTTACAGAGCAACAAAAAAACCACATCGCTTTTAATGGTAATAATAATGCTGGCAGCACTGCATATCTACTACAAACACACGACATAAAAATATTCGAGGTTATTCAGGTTCGAGGATGTGATGAAGAAATTAACTTGAATTTAGTGCCTGCCATTCAATACGTCATACAGTCAAAAGTATGCCCATTAACGCCACATCAAGCATTGCAGGTGTATTTAAAATAAATGATTAAATTGTTAAACTTTCTTAAATATTTGTTTGTATAAAAATCAGTGAAAACAAATGAAAATTTATTACAACCCCATATTGTAATGTCTACGATTTTTATGACAACATTCATTATATTTTAACATGTACTCACCTGTAAACATGTTTTTTGAAGAAAAATCAACCGTAATTCTACGTACAAAAAGGGCATACTTCGGTCGAAGACGGCCTTACATTTTTCTGATATAATTATGGAAAGGACGTACGTGGAGTCGACTTCAGTATTTTTTAAATTATATATTTCGGAGTACTATTTTTTTATTTTCATTTAAAATAATATGAGTGCTTGCTTAATATATAGCATCAGGAAGAGGATATAAAATATTTTTTTCTTGCGTTAATTCCCAAAAAAAAGAATGTTTTTTTATTTGTATCCTTTCCTAATGCATAGTACAGATATGACGTAGCACTATTGTACCACTTTCTTCATAAAAATAAAGATGTAAACACGGAAGACATTAACGTAAACAAGAATGTTAATTGAGAAGAATCTTTTCTTCAGTTGACATTATGGGAAGAACATAAGTTCATAGTTAAAATTAACCACCACCGTCTCCACAGTTTCCCTGTCGCATGGTTTTCAGTAAGCCAACGACTCGTCGAGTCGGGCAGGTGCTGCCCAAGCGCACACTTCTTTCATTAAAATTAATACCACTGTCGCGTGTGCACATTCTTACTCGATAACGCCTTGCCGTAATTAAGGTATGGCTTTAAACGAGCCGGGCAAGGCGGGCGCTGCGCCGGCGCACGACCGCCACGCGCCGAACGGTACTCCGCGAAACGTTTAACGAGAAATTTTGTTTCCATCAATATTTCTGCTTATGGTATCAGATTAACAGGCTCGTTGCGATTCGGTGCAGATGCTCTCTGAGGTATTTTCTTTATTCGTTATCGGAAAAAAAGTTTGTTATGCTTTTCTGATTAATTGAACGCTCTTCTAAGCTTTTAAAATGACTTCTAAACATCAAACACCGCAAACATTTGCATCAAACATCAGAAGGCCAAATCCAGTAAAAACAACGGATTTAAGAAAAAAAAATTGAAATTACGGATTGTGAAACCATGTTGGTATTGATACGTTATTTTTTTAAATTGTGGTTGTACATAATGGACCTAGGCGTTATACCCTGTAAGCAGCAAATATACGAGACATTAGGCATAACGTCACATTTTATTTACTGGACACGTTAGTGCAGCTATGACAAAAAATTAATGCACAAAACGAATTCTGGTTTTCTTGACGTTTTGCCCGATGCAGTCTCAGAGTTAAATGATACAAAATATTAAACACGTTTATCGAGTTTGTTTATTGGCAATCAGTATTCGACGGTTTATTTATGTTTCTCATTCTTCAGCTGTTAACACTTCGAGATGACGATCATAGGGGCGTCGCGATTCCGGTCAAATCAATAAAACTGACAGTAAAAAAGATTACACAATAGGAATCGATATAAGGAAACAATACTAATTAACTATTTAGGGGAATCTTATCGCCAGCTAACGAGCTGTCGTAAACCTATAAACGAATTCGACAAGCCTTGTTGTCGGCAAATGAGACGATTGCCTAAACTAGCCTTATTTATAGACCTCCGCACATGGCCGAAGGGGTGTGTGAAATACAGCATACTAAATGATACACGTTTACTCATTATCGAAACTAAGAATGTTGTCAAAATATAATTAAGTTGGAAAACATTTTTACTTGGAGCGGTTAATTATATAAATAAACAGGTTTACTGGTATCATTTCCTTTTATTTTTCTCAAGAATCTACAGTCACACGATCAAAGCGCAAGGTGGAGAAAACAATGTCCTGTAAAGTTTTAAAAACAAAAAAAGCAAATCCCACCACCGCACCCCTCCAATTGACTTCCTACCAATACATCCAAAGTCATTGTCGCACACAAATCTTTATCTTAAAACTCGAATATCAATCAATCGTATCCGATTGGTCAATGCGAATCGAATCACAGCCGAATCGTATCTCGGTCACAATCGGTGTCGTGGTGTCGGTGGAGTAGGATGCGACGACGTCACTGTGTCCGTCGGCCGTCAGTCGTAGGTGGCGGCGACGGCGACCGAGACCGATGCAATGTCCCGATAGCCCCCATGTCACTGTCTTACAAGCTTCGAGACATTCTATTTGCATTTCGGATGTCGTCTAAAAGACGTGTGTTATCTGTCCTAGTCCATGTAGGTGGGAAAACAAGTATATTCCCATAAGTAAAAAGTATTTAGAAATACTATTAATGTCTGCAGACTTTCTTTAGGTTTTGGTTTTGTTTTTTCGCCCATTTTATCTTTTGAGTCTTATCTTTATATCGATGGATACTTTAAGTGCTTCTTGCGACCAGACTAACTTGAAACTGTGACGTTTACGTGGCTTAAAAATAAACTTAGTAACATTGCTTTATTTTTAGAGTCATTCCCTGGATACCTTAAGTTTTTATTGTACAACAAACCATTTTTAAATAATATACAACCAGGCAATATACGCCAGATTCTCAAAGTTATAGGCAGAGGTGGTCTAGTAATAGTACATCCATATTCCATAAAGGGCGAGTCTATAGCCATCAACCAGAAATAAATTCAGACTCAGTGGTTGCTAGTAAAAAAATCTTAAACAACTCAAAAATAATTTGCTGGACCCAAGAATCGAATCCAGGACCTTATTGTACGTGTACGAGGCAGTCTACAACTTTAAAAGCAAAACTCTTCCAACGAAACTAACCTTAAACCCACAAAAATCATTGAAATCAAATAAACAATTGAACCGCGTATCATGGCCTGGCCATACGTCTATACATCACACCTTGTTGGCATCGAAGAGGAATGTTCGATCATTGTTAGCAAACCACGCTTCATATGAAATGTAAAACATTTCCTTTATTAATACTTAATACGATCACCCTTTGACGCGATGAATAGGAGTCACTCAACAAGTCGTTAATCAAACGATATTGGATACGAATCAGGTAGTTGTATTGTGTGATCGATGGCGGCGAGCCTTGTAACTATGATTTATTATAATTCTTAAACTTGGCGTTAATGAGACTGTAGTATTCATTGAACCGCGATTGGAAGCTACAAGCTACTCATGCAAGTTACCCTTGTTGTCGATTCCGATGGATTCCGAAAAGCATGACAAGCAATATCGTATATTTATGTACTTACCTAAAGAATAATAATTGATATGTGATAGTAAAACAGTTTTTTCCATTGTACTATTGATTTTTCATGCGCACTCTCTAGAATTCATCATCTGCCTAGCCTTTTCCCAACTGTGTTGGGGTCGGCTTCCAGTCTAACCGGATGCAGCTGAGTATCAGTATTTTACATGGAGCGACTGCCTATCTGACCTCCACAACCCAGTTGATACTGGGTAATACGATATCCCTTGGTAAGACTGGTTGTCAGACTTTCGGAACACTGACTACCTGTAACGACCGTCAAAGATCTACAAATGACACCCGGGACCAACGGCTTAACGTGCTTTCCGAGGCACGGAGGAAACTCGGTATGTAACGGGTGGTCACCCATCCACAGACCAACCTAGGCAAGCGCGGCTTAACCTAAAGATCGACCCGAGCAGCTGCTATTTATTTAGCCACGAGCTCTCTAGAATTCTGAACCCAATATTCTCCTTTCATAGATTATTTGACAGCTTTTCATGTTTGTTTACATGTACCGTTCATCATGTCAATCCCACACCAGTGATGCGTAACTCCGTGTTTGGCAGATGACATCGTTCCCATAATCATCACATCACTACCGTTTTCAACCCCCTGTCCCACGTTTTACGCATCTCACGTCATTTGTTTTACGTAATGGTTTTATTTGCTGGTAATTGTTCAAATAAAATGTAAATGTCACTTAATATCCGGTGTGGAATAGTTATTATTATAGTTAATAGTCTATCTATATATGAATGTATTTATAAATTATATAAGTATGTATATCAGTTGTCTGGTTCCCATAACACAAGCTCTGCTTAGCTTGGGATCAGATAGCCGTGTGTGACTTGTCCCAAGATATTTATTATTATTATTTATTATTTTATAGTTAATAGTTGAATCAAATGTAGAGAAACAATAGGCCATTGGTAATTGTATGGGTTCAATTCAATCTCCTAACACGTAGACTTGTTTTGTTTTCGAAATGTCTAGAACCCGACGCTCACTGAAAGTCCGAGTCCTTTTATCGATGTTGCCTCAACTTCAATTTCGGCATTCTTAATTTGAACCTCCAATGATATCGCCACCGCTCGAAATCATAAATTAAAAATAAAAAGTTGATGCAGTTCCAATGCAGTGCTATAAGTGTGAAAAAAAAAAACGGAAATAATTTTCAAAAAAGGAAGATTTGATGATTTTATCGACAAACACGACAACACAATTTGTTGTATCGTAATTGCTTCATGGGAGGTGAAATAATTGATATTGTTATGACAAGTTTTGTTAAGGGATGTCACCCTAACCCTATTTTGCATCGTGTTCAAGGGTCATATAAATAAATAACATCACACGCATCGTTATTATTGCACTGTATCTTTACAGGCTGATAAAAAAATGTGTAATACACACAAAGTCTAGGGTAAAACTGAAGAGTGAAGTCAAGAATTTGTAACCCAGCTACATCACTGTCGAAGGACCACTCATGTTCCAATCAAAAAGGTTTATAACTCACTTGCTTATGCCCGCGGTACTGCCCGTGTGAAGTTCGGTAATGGGTCCATACGATCATTCTACCGGGATTAAAAGTATCCTAGGCTATAAACTATCTGTGCGCCAAGTTTCACCCCAATCCATTCAGTATTTATTTCTTATTGATATGTTAAGTAAGAATAATGCAACGCGCACGCAAATGCAATTCAGAAGCAGGGCAGTCTGTTAAAATTTAATTTACAATTTCACGCACATCTGAAAATATCTAATCCCAAGATTATTCACACAACAAATCAAACTCAAGCTTTCAGACCCGCTCGTAAATCTTAAACCGTATCAATGTATAAAAGAAACTTATTAAGTTCAATTTTAATATTTCCAGCACTTAAATTTTAAACCAGTTTCGTGGGTGGTGCGGATAGATGTGTAGGAGCATGGGGTGGGCACCCTTACAATACAGTCACAATGACTTGAATTATCATCGCATTCTTATTGGACATGTTTCACGACTTGGACATGTTACTTAAGCTTATTGTTAGTAACTTAACGACATCATTGAACGCTAATAACACTATATTCTTCTTTTGTCGGCTATCCGTGTTCTTTTTAGTATACGCTTCGATAATAATATTAAATTAGTGTTGGAATATAATGTGGCTCCCGCAGTCAGGATGAAATGGAAACTTTTTAATCGTGGTGTCAATTAAAGCTGGATTCTGCATTATTGAAATAAATGATGGAAAACAATCACACCATTTTGAACCTCTCCAGGGAAGCTGTAACTGATATAAGAGATAAGGTATCTAGTTAGACCACCAGTCTTACCAAGGGTTATCATTTTAGCCAGTACTAACTGGGTTGTGGAGGTCAGTTATGTAGTTGTTCAATGTAAAACCTGGTTTTCAGCTGCATCCAGTCAGACTGGAAGCCAACCCTAACATAACATAGTGAGATAACACAATTTTTATACCATATACCATAATTACCTATGTTTTACACATAAATAACTCTGACATACATAGTTTGGAGAAGGCTGGAGAAATGGATGGATGTCACCACTTTAAGATGTCCTTATTTTTTTCCTAAAATCCAGCTTCTACGAAAAAATGTTTTTCATAAAAAAAAACAAGTATGACAACTGTTATTAAACTTTTCATGAACATAACACAATTACTGCTAACAATTTCATGTCAGAAGGGGTTCCAATTAAAATCAATTGTCTTTCATTTAGCCCCCAGCAAGACACGTAACCGTAACGGAACATCGATCGATTATTCGTAATAATCATAACAGGAAAAAATATTGGATATTTACGGAACCCATTAGCACCACCCCGCGGGTCATATCCGGTACAAAATCACGGGGTTCAACCCCACAAGATGACTGGCCAATGCTTTGGTACCGAAGTTAATTTAAATCTAATACAAGATAAGTAGTTCAAGTTCAATGAAATATACTTATTTTTCTGTGGATGGAAAATCCTTACTAACATTATAAAAGCCAAAGTGAGTTTTTTTGTTTGTTGGTTACGTCTTCGCGCCTAAATTGCTTAACCGACCTTGATGATTTTGGCTATTTTTTTTTATAAAAAGACTGAGATATGAGGGAGAAAGAGGGAAGAAAAGGAAAAACTTAGCATTGCCATTACAATAAATAGGGCGCAAGGGCAAAAACTACACGTAGCAGGTACCTACAAATCAGGAAAGGGGAACTGTGTGACCCCGAATTTAACGCGAGCGAAACCGCGAGCAAAAGCTAGTCATCATATAAGTTCCCACGCTCTGAGCTGAACGGGGTAGTGTCAGACTTTTACTGACTTTAACCCATGTTCCTTCTTTTCCCTGTGTGCGGAGCCGCGGTATCTCTTTCGAACAACGCGCAACCTAGCTAGAATAAAATATACTTGGCTATAAATAGTTTCTATCAAATACAAATGTTTATGAAAAACCACGCTCAAGTAAGGTTATAGATTTTTACTACACTGGTGACTGGTGATTTGAATGGGTTTAGTGCCACATTTTTTTGTGTACAGTCACGAGCAATAACATGTATACACGGACCAAAATTAGGAAGCAAGATAAGATTTATATTATAATAAAATGGCTTCCAAAACCGTGAAACATCAATCAAAACATTAGGAGAAACTAAGTAATGGTAAGTGTTTACATATTTTTGCTTGGCACTGTACGTATTAGATCTTACACTTATCTTTTTAAACTAATAAGATAATGACGTGACTGACCAACCGTGTATTATCATTTACAGGAAACTTGTATGTTGTATTTAAGCTCAATCGGACAGTGGGTCATATGTAGGTAACTTCTTATTTTTTTTACATAGTTACTTTCAGGTGGAGCTTACAAAAGCGTGTTAATTAAAATAACGTTATAACACATCAAGTACGTATGAAACACAATTAAAACACTACTTCAGAATATGGAACTTAAATTGAACACACAACAGATGCGTTTAATGAAGCAAGCTTAAAAAACAACCAAGAAAACATCGATCCAAGACTTATTACCCGCTAAAACAGAACAAAGTATGTATTAACTAACGAAAACAAATACCTAACAACGAAACAACCATATCGATTCAATTAGTAGAGCTAAATAGAATGAGAGTTATTCGATTCACGCAAACGTATTGACGGTAGCCGGTACTTTGATCAAAGGACCGAAGTAATAAAAAATAAAACAAAGTTTAAGAAGTGCAATTCATAGCGTGTTTTAAATCTAATTGATGATGGGCTGGTGAAGACGCCGGGAACTGTCACCGTGGCGGCAATCTTCACACGAACGGTATTGGCATATTTTAATGAAGAAAAAATGACCATCTTTCATTAGCTTTCGAAAAGAAAAATGCAGCTAAAGTATTCAAAATTATCTAAAAGCTCATGTCAAGAATGCTGGAAATATTCTATGGGCATACGTTAATAAATTCGAGGATGCGACGATTAAAGATATTTTGTAGAAATATGTGTTAGTAATAGGACTTGGGAAGCCATAACTGTGTTTCAAACACCATTATTATCGGTCATATCTCTGAATATTTATAGGAACTTTGTTAAATATAATTATGTTAATGTTATTTTAGTTTGGATTGCGATATACAAAGTTAGATAAAATATTATAGTATAAGACGAAGTATAAAAAAAAAATCGTTTAAGTAAGAACTCCAGATTTTATTTTGCTGCTAAGCTTATTTCATAGTCAATGTCAATTTGATTGACTTAAATGTTTGTTGTTCATAATGTCTAGTACAAATCGTTTTGTGTTCTCAAAGAGATCTTTGCCAACATTTTCTCCGGTAACCATAGACAGCCATAATAAGAACATTAGAATAACATTGTCACCCCAACTACACATGGGAATGTAGGTCAAATTTAAATTATATTTTTTTTTACATTCTACCTTTTTAATTACACATTGAAGCTAATACAAGTATTTACACTATAAAACACATAGGTACTTAATTCACACCATGAACTCACAATCCTAAAGTAAAGTTCAATAAACTTTAATGGTCTCATTACTTTTAATCAACACGATCCGTCCTATCTCCATATAAACTGATTGCTATTCAAAACTAAAACAGTTTCCTTCATAGAGCTCGACTAATTAACAAAGCAAACATTTTTAATCAAGCCAGCGTACTTATCGGGGCGTCTACACGCGTATACATATGTAATAGAAGTAATTTCATTACGTTTACAACATCACCGCTCCATTCCCCAATTTCCAGAATTGGTTTCATTAACGTAAATGTCAATGTATTTTATCGATAATGTACCGATAAACATTGATGCGACTTTTATCCAGCAGGTTCGAATACGACTTGCCTTAAAAGAAATGCCTTTAAACTCAAACACTCAATGAGATCGAAACTGATAACACTGATGTGGATTCTTAAGACGATTGATTTATTTTAAATATAAAGACATCGATACGCTGATTATGTGACAATATCTCTTCATCCCTTTTACTGGCAGCGCATTAACGGTAATTCCGCAGATATTTATAGCCACTTAAATTATCCAGTGAATACTTATTATGCATCTCTTTATAAGTAGCCTATAAGTGAATATTATAGGTGTTTAAGAACCCATTCATGAAAGTGAGTAATGAAAATATGCAGTTACGAGTCATTGCTACGACAACTATTCATTCTGTATTTTATGTTACAGCATTCAGCGGTCAGCAGAAAAAAACTGGGCACGCGTTAACCGCCCTCCCCACCGCGCACCCCCACACCCCGGACCCTAACACCATGCCAGGTACGGACCCGCACGTACAAGGGGAAGGGATGATCGAAAATAATAGGGGAAGAGAATTTTAAAATTTTATGTTTTTTGCAGCCGGCGCAGGTGATATAACGCGTGCGCGTACGCCGGCGACTCACTTGTACGTGAAGCTCCGCTGCCGCCGCTCGCGCTCGCCTCTGACCGAAAGCTCCCACGAAGCCTTCCCCTATCGCGCAGTGCTTTTCCGATAGCCGCGCCGACCGGTCGTGCTCTTTATCTGTCGTGAACGCCGCGCCGCACGCACGTAAAATGCTCCAAGAAATTCAACTCGTTCAAGGTCAGACGAACTACGTAGTCGTCGCGTCCGGATACCCTTCAGCTACGTTAACGAAGACGCCCGTAGACAAAAGAAATATACCGATTGCCCCGGCTCCTGAAAAAAATTATGTCACACATGATACACCTCCGAATCTACAGTACAGAAAGAAGGTGCATTTTAGAACAAACCCTTATACTGGACCCCAAGCCGCGTCGATTGCCAGACGTAACGCCCGCGAACGTAATCGTGTAAAGCAAGTGAATGATGGATTCAATGCGTTACGCCGACACCTGCCCGCGTCGGTCGTCGCTGCCTTGTCAGGTGGAGCCCGAAGAGGATCTGGCAAGAAACTTAGCAAAGTTGACACACTAAGAATGGTGGTTGAATACATTCGATATTTACAGCAGCTCTTGGAAGAAAGCGACGCTGCACTAGGCATTACACGGGATCAGGAAAACAGAGAAAATATTCCAAATGGAAACACATTGCAGCAGATGACAACGATGGATATGGACGATGGATTTTTCTATGGCAGTGGATCTCCTTGTTCAGAGAAGGCCGATTCTCCTGCACCGTCCGAGTGTTCATCGGGGGTGTCGTCGGCATACTCAGCTGATCGGTACGAGGTCACAAACACGCAACAACAACTCGGCCCGATGGATGAGGACGAGCTACTAGATGTTATATCGTGGTGGCAACAGAAATAACAATCACGTAAGTTGACATCAACTTCTAAATTCAATTGAAAGAAAAGTTTTCTTTTAAAAAATGTGCCAGTATTTTAAATTAGAAAAACTCTTTTTTTTTCTTAACTACATTGACTAAAGAGTTTGTGTGAATGTTTCTATTTTAGTCAATTTACT
This sequence comes from Ochropleura leucogaster, assembly GCA_958449745.1. Lineage (NCBI taxonomy): Eukaryota > Metazoa > Arthropoda > Insecta > Lepidoptera > Noctuidae > Ochropleura > Ochropleura leucogaster. The sequence continues at coordinate 12,759,094 of OY288206.1, read as the reverse complement.
AATGTTTATTTTCTTTTGTCCACAGATGTACCGTTGTGAGTGACACAACTGGACCCAACCCTCCGAAAACGATGACCATTATTTATTAATAGTGCATTGATCGTTTATACACACGAAAAGACTCTTGTATATCTAGTCAAATCAATAGTGCCTTGAGTATTTAGGTGTTAAGTTTTAGTTTAATTGCGGGGTAATTAATCAAGTTTTGGATTACTGTACTGACTCTTTAAGCAGGTGAAACTGACTGAACAATGATTTAAAAATGTTAGAGTGGTTGTTAACTTTTTATTGTAAGAATGTACACTATTGAAGTGTTTGACTGTATAAAATACCTCTAAATTGTGCCGATAGTTATAAAGACAATTGTTTGGTATAGGCTGTTATTATGATACTTTTAGTAAATACGTTGTGAAACAAAATGGTCGATAGTACATGTTACCTTTTACTGATATTACCGAAACTGAAAGAACGCACTTTGTATTATCGACCGAGTCGATGATATTGTAAATATACCTTAATTAGTTGTAAGTTATTAGGTTAAGAAATTAAAACTATTTATTGAATCGAGCTGTTGGTATTTTTATTCCTTTGTTTGAAAAACCTGCAAGGTGCAAGCCTTACAAGTTTTTGTACCACACTACCGGTGCAAAAATGTCGTGAGTTCAAACAAGTTATAGTTTGTATCAATTAGTTTTTCAAACACATAATGTTTATTTTATCGACGTAATTTAAAATAGATTTCTTTAAATGATAGTTATTCCCTTTGTCCTGTCAGTCTGCCTATAACTATTAAATTAATACATTTTTAATGAGAACCTTGACATTGGAAACTGAACATTTTATGAATTTGTAAGATTATTTTAGATATCTAATATAAAATATAAAATTCTGAATATTAATGGATTAATCAAGTTTTTATAAAATCTTTCATTGACCAAATTAAAGTTTCAGTTGTATTTAATGTACAGTGGCTACCTAATATGTTAGTATTCTATTTTAATATAACGTTCGTCCTAACTAAGTGAAAGGAGATCCTGGTTTAATAATAACCGCTCGAGTATAAATTGAGGTTAATCTGCAATTTCCAGGGCCTGTCTGTGGATGGGTGACCATCACACACGTTTGACTTGACCATTGAAAGCCTATTTTCATTGAACAAATGTGCAAAATGAAAAATATTTGTGAAAATATACTCTATATATTTATTATAGTACTTTTTTGTTTTACATGAAGACTTAACGAAAAACATTCGACAATTACCGAAAAAATTAATTGACGTTAGTTTTTAATGTTTCACGTGAGACAATTAACGTAATGTATAAAATTAATGTTTTCTTTGTTTGTATTGTTTTCATCCTCGGGTAGCACCTTTGGATGACACTAGCTTCCGCCTGCGATTTCGTCCGCGTGGCTTAGTTACTTTGGGCTAACGCTAACTTAACAGTTGATCGAAACAGCGATAATCGAAAAAAAATATCTTTCTTTCCCCTTTTCTCCCCTTATCTCACTTTTTTTTAATTAGCATATTTCTATCGCCAGGTTTCCAACTATCTCTGTACCAAAATTCATCAAAACCATTTAGGCGTGAAGACGTAACAAACAAACAAACTCACTTCCGCTTTTATTATATTATTAAGGACTAACAGATAAATATGTTGCTGAGAAGTGTGTTCCGACTTTAACAAACAACTCTAAAAGTCCTTCGATAATGGAAAGAGATTTTTAAAAAGAGTTTTGAAGACTGTCTCTAGTAAAATTTTATATTTAATTGTAAAGATTGGATACTAGAGAATCTTGCGAATAATCTTTTTTTACAATATGATATATGAAAACAAAGAGATCTGTCAACAAACGAGCGGAAAGCGACCGAGCTTCTCACAGCACAAATTAACATAATGAACGACTAATTCGTTCGTTCGTCTGTCTGCTCGTAGAGTTTATTTAACTTAACTCATTTAAAACGGCAAGAACAATAATAAATCAGCTCACTTTATAATACAGCAATGATATTTGATCAGATTAATTCTTTCAATAAACTGTCCATAAATTTCCGTGAGTTCAGAAAACATTGGTATAATATTTATTTTTTTGTTAATTTAATAATTTATGCATTTATAAAAAAAAAACCTTCTTTAAGATAAAACTGAATTATTGAATTGTGAAAACAACACTAAAATTCGTTGCACTGGTATGAAGAACCACGTGCTCTTACACAAAAAGCTACCCTGTTGCATAATCTACATTTCTACATCTACACTGATATTGTAAAGAGGACAGATTTATATTTTTGTATTATACAAATCTTTAACGAATAAAATCAAAATGTAATAGTCCGATTCCAACAATTTTTATGCCATTAAAAGCTACATTATAACTGAATACCGTAGGCTTTATAACATCTCGTTACTACCTAGGGGAGCGAGGCAGAACCCAAAGACGCGGGTGAACCCGTGCAGGATAGCTTGTAATTAATAGATTTGAAAGGTTAATATAGGATAGGATAGGGTCACTGCAGGATTATGTCAAAGGAACAAGTGACATTATTGACAGTTCTATTGATAATGTAATACCGTTTTACATTCAACTGTTAGGTGTTAATGGGTTGGTTGAAAGTCCATTTTTGTTGCCTTTAAATGCAACCGTTATAGAATTACTTTGTTTGTCGTTTGTTTTAGTGTCTGAAGAAACCATATACTCAAGTCTGTGTTCCTTTGGAGTTGTGAAAAAAAAACCCGATTAGTCTAGGCAGTCAAAAGATATGGCCGTTTATGTCACAATTTTGTACGGAACCCCCGACACGCGAGTCCAACTCGCCTGTGGCCAATTTTTGTGGACTGTACTTGCTATGCAGTCTTTTAATGTGTGTTCTACGCCTCTGTTTACAATTTGACCTTTAACTGGCCCAACATAGAGCACATTTTCAATTGATAACGAGGCCAATTTAAACTGGTTAATTAAACCTATTCTGCCAGTAGGTGAATCCTGGGATAAAGAAATAACACAGGGACAAAATGTTTTGATTGGTAACGGGAATTAAGTGTTATCTCTTAAATTTATTGAGTACTTAAGCTTAATTATTGAATATTCAAAACTCTCCATCAATGCAATGACAAATGACTGGCAATTTTTCTTGATTAGAGTGGTATAAAAATGATTGACTTCTGTTGGAAATAAAACGAAAGGGAGTTAAGAGATATATGCGCAGATTTATATTGAGTATTTTTGACGTAGTATACGACATTCCTTATAAAATCTATGCTTAGACGTATGGAGGATAAACTATTTACAACAACTTCAAAAAACTGTCCACTTCCCATAGTTTCAAATCCAAAGAACCCGTACGTTCGTTTGTGTCACTGTTATTACCCTTTAGATATAATAAATCATCGTTGTCCAGATGTAGAGAATTAGCGGGACGCTTCGCGATCGCGTCGAGATATTCCCTAAAAATAATAAAAAATACCTCACACGAACCAAATCAACCATTATTATATGACACACGATGAGGGCAGATTCTATTAATTTATAACCAATGTGGGTGGGTATACTGGCATTATTTTTAAAGGTCGCGAACGTGGATACGGATAACTGTAATTTCGTGTTGTTTTTATTAAGATATTGACCAAGTAAATTGTTGCACGCAACCCTCATGAAGATGTAATGTGGGCAGGTAAGATTGGGCGGAAAATGTATGTATGTGGTATTGGTATCATTAGTAAATCATTACGGGTAATCTACACGTATATTACCAGTTTTGTAATCAGAATAATGAATCATCTGCCTAACCTTTTCCCAACTATGCTAGGATGCAGCTGTATAGCAGTATTTTACATGGAAGGACTGTCTATCTGACCTCCACAACTCGTAGTAGTGGGTATTACGATACCCCAGGGTTATCTGTAATGCCTGTCAGATCTTCAACTGACAGCCGGGTTCTATAGCTTAAAGTGTTTTCCGAGGCACGGAGGAAACTCGGTATGTAATGGGTGGTCACCCATCCACAGACAAACCTAGCCAAGCGCGGTTTAACCTAAAGATCGACCCAAGCGGCTGGAATTATCTAGTCATGAGCTCCTGCAATCAAAGTACAGAATACTTTTTGGCATGCATGTGTATTTTGAAATTATTCATTTTAGTTACAACAACAAAACAATTACTGCAGTTATAATTCTTCTTCAGCTTATTTTATCATGGACTTTCTTACTTCCATACATCTAATAATATTTTTTTCAGTAAAGAAACTTCTCCGTACAAGAAATAATGTGACTTGTCAGACCTCCTTGGTTTTTTCTTAACATTTTCTCCTTGTTTCTACGAACACAAAAGCTAGGTGGTATAATTTATATGTCGACGTAAATTATATTTGATTTTGACTGCATTGTTACACCTTTTGACAAATTCACTTGTAACACCGCGCGTGAGAGCGAGTTTGTTACCCTACTGTTTATATTTAAAAAAAAGTTATTGTTTTGATAAAAAATGACATGCCATCCAAACATCTGATAATAGGCGTGGGCGGGGTCGCAACAAAAGAGAATTGGTTAGCACCATACAAACACAATACGGGATGAAGTTTTGATTCGGGTGTAAAATTAAGTTTTCTAACTTCGGCCCCCCTTTGTTCGTTTTTTCTTGTCGCACCGTCCACACAATAAGATTGTTTGTTCTATTAACGACTTAACTGCGATAAAATTACTGTTTTCTTGGGAGTATTTTTCACTAATTTACGAAACCTTTGGTGCGTAATTTGGCGAAATAACACCTATCACAATATAACAAATATACCAAAAAAGTGATTATTTTTTTTACATCTGAAAACGTATCTTTGGAAGACTTTTTGTCTCGTCAATTGATCAACGAATCTGAGTTTCTTGACACATTAATCAAGTTCCATACGTATCTGTATAACTTCCTGCTTTCGGTTCAGTAAAGGCTACTTTTAGGCAGTTTATCTTGCTAATGATGTTTTACGATGTTGCTGCACTCGGCGTTATCAAGCGCCGTCGCCTACGGTAGCTAATGCACCAACTATCGGTGAAATCTAACAAAATCTCCTCTATATGTAAGATTATAAGGTTCTTTTTCATGATAACAGTATTGGTATCGTGAAGTGGTAGCGTTCTCCCGGCGGCTGTCTCTTTGTCGCCTCTCATATCTATAGGCAACTTAATTAATTGACGGATCGCGGTAGCAACCGAACTGATTAGCGCCCCTTTTTGTGCAACATCCTAACTCTTTTGTCGGAAAGTTTATCTTAGTGATAATAGAATTGAGTTCACATGTTCCGCAACTTTATATTCAATTGTTGAAACGGTAAACTAGAGAGCACTTAATAGGTAGCGGTTAGGAGATAAAACTGATTAAGTCGAAAGGCGATGAATCTTTCAACAATCTTCGATATCTACCACGGGCACTTTAAAAAAAAGAAATCAGTAAACGATGCTCTAATCATGAACTAGATGGTTACGTATAAACGCCTTTAAATATTAATTTACCTCCCTCCGGAGGACATCGAGGCAGTAATGCGCTTACTTAATAATAGGTGGCCATAGCTTCTTCAACAGGTCCCGACAGATCTACTTAACGCACGAAATAATAACCCAATTGAATATTTCGGGGCTGGAGAACAAAAGCCGGCAACACGGCTGTCGGCCACATTACCGCCCTACCACAATAAATCCCGGAGGTCCGTCGCCAAAGGGCTAATTACTCTGAATATCGGTTGATATACTGTCTACTTAGGATCCGTGATGTATGACCACATTCAAAGGATCGGACGCCGCGCGCCCCCCGGCACAGGCACGATGCTACGATTATAAATAAGCATGTTTAGGATAACGATTGTCGACACTGCGGTTAGCTCATAATAAACGGTAATAGAAAACGTTAATAAACGTCGAACTATGGCCAAGCTATGGTAGTAAAACACTGGGCGGCACCCAATGGTTGCATTCATTCGTAACATCTTTCATATCGACATCGAATGAGATGTCCGAGATATTCATTGTGTGGACGACAATAGCGCACATGATCTAGATTAGTGACGTGCATTGTGTCGCCAAAGGGTTGCATTGTGTAGCGCACAAACGCAGCGCCCGCGCATAATGCGTCGATACCCGCAAACATCTCGATGGATTCGCACGGATTCCTTGAATTTGTAAAGAAAATAAATATAACTTTTGACAGTGCTCCATTCATCATATTTGATATTTTTGGGTGGAGAATGGAATTCAATATTTTAAGCCAAAAAATACATTTCTGACACTAGATCCATTCAATAATTGATGAGGCTAACCTTACACTATCTATTGCTGTATATTTTAATCACATTGTACATGACAAATATAGTTTATATGTCTCGTAAAACATTTTGATTATTTCCAAAAAAAAGATTTTTAAAATGATCATGTTAAACTAATTGGTGGCTATCGTGACCACTACTCATTATCACATTAAGTTACAGAAAATCAAGACATTATAATAACAACAAAAGGTATAATGTTGCTGTCTTCATAACTTACGTCTTCCTCCGTGTTTAATCGTCTAATATTTTACTTTCTTCACATTTTCGTTCACACAATCCAACACAGAAACAAATTTCACACTACCGGCTCAATTTTTCTCCTAACACCCACGAACAAGTAATTTTCAAACGTACAATTCTCAAAATAAACCTTTATGACGTGGTTGAACGTAATCTTTAACCAAACTCAGCCACAATGGTGGTGATAAGATCAGATCTTTTGCTTCGACAGACAAATTGTTCGCTTACATACTGTTACATCGATAAATGTTTACAAAACATGTCATTCATTGAGAATTATTTTAAACAATGTTTTTGTACCGTGAAATTGATTCTGTGGCTACCTAGAAATCGGTAGAAATAATAGCAGTTTGGATGTGGACTTACGTTTATGAGAAAATGTGAAACTTAGTTGTTGCAGTAACTCAACAGTCTATTGAAGGTAGTTTGGTTAAAATAAAATGCTCAGAATATGCTTATTACGAAAGTTAAAAACGTGTCATTTTTTTCGTAGCCTTTATTGTATTTATTATACTTTTACGCAGAAGTATCTATAAATAAATTATACAAAGGCAGACTTAATACTTTACATATTTTCTACCAGTCTACAGAAAAAAAGGCGACTACAAAATAATTAGTATACAAAAAATCTTTTATAGGTACATAAATAAAACAAAATTATAAAAAAGTTAAGAGTCTGTAACAATCAATACAAGCCACTGCTAGTAAAAGTAACATTCCTGAAAATCTGAAAACCATATTTATTGGTAACTAATTTAGCGATAAAATGTCCTTGGACTCACAAATTCCAATTTATAATTTTATATTACTATTTTTTTTCATTTATCACCAATCAAAACTTTTGCTAAAATAATGCTTAATTCAGCACACCAACTACCATTGCAAATTCCCATCTTACATAGGCACAGGTGTAAAAGGGTTAGACGAACTATTAATAAAATTCTAACTCACACCTAAGCTTTTCTTTCCATGTATGGGTCAAACAATGCGTTGCAAATAAATGAGGTCGTTACTTGTATAGTTTTAGTGCGGGCTAGCAATAAGTGGCGTGGCCGGTGCGGCAGATGTGAAGGATTGCGGGTTGCGGGTAGTAGCAAGGTGTCACAGCTCAGGTGCCGTGAGTGGCACAAGCCACAGCTTTGTCATCGTGGTGTACTGACGAGCGCAAAGGGTGTAAGATTTATGTAGCTTTTTAACGGATTTTATTTCAAAACCAATTTTTGAAATTTCTTTTGCTGGAAAACTTTAGCTCATAGATTTTTTAATCAGAATCAATCTAACTAAATGCACTTAAAAAAGTCCTGCTATGCTAATTTACAAAATGTTGTGTTTTTGGCATGTATGTTGTGTGGAGAATTTTTCAAAAATAAATAATCAAAGGGTGAATTTTTGTCGACCGAGTTGCGAAGTTTGAAACTGGAGAAATCACAAACAAAGAATAGTAACTTTTAAAATATGATCAACAAGAATTTTGTAAATATTTTGTAGTATAATATTTTATAGCACCAGAAAATCAAAATCAAAAAACTACTAGACCAAACTGAAAGAAATTTTTACGGGACCACCTGGCAGCTATTTTGCGTCGAACAAAAAAAGAATCACGCGAATCGGTCCATTAACCGCGGCGTAATCGATGTACATACATAGAAAAAAAAACATACTCTCCTCTCCTCCTCCTTTTTGGGAACTCGGTTAAAAATATGCGTCCGCCTTTATATATTTACTAGCTTTTGCTCGCGACTTCGTTCGCGTGGAATAGTAACTTCCGGCAGCACGGAACAGCTCGACATTTACAGGACTGAATTGGTGCCAAGTTTTGACCAATAGATGGCGCTGTGTGTGCGGAATAAATTTTATTTTTGTTTTTTGTAATAAAAACTATCCTATGTCCATTCTCAAGTTCCAAACTATATCTGTTCCAAATTTCACACAAATCGGTTCAGTAATTTAGGCGTGAAGAAAAGACAGAGAGACAGAAAGACAGACAGACAGAGTTACTTTCGCATTTATAATATTAGTTTGGATAGTTTGGATATTTCACTTATTAATCTGTAATAGTGTAAAAGCACCATGCTGAATTACTCGCTTATCAAAACATAAAAATAATTTCTCTACATATAACGTTCAAAAACTTGTGCACTCGAGTGTACCTTGCTCGTAGTAATTTTTTCAACATCCGCCTTGATATAAATGCGGAATGCGCGAAAGTAGCGCAGGATAATTAAAATCCCCGCTTATCACGAGCTTTGATATATTTAAACAATTTTCTCTTGATTGTCTTGTCACTCAAGTTCCAATAATATCATCTGTCTCATATTCACCTTAAAAAATAAGAAAAATAATTGACTACTGGTAACAATTCATTGAAATTTGTCGAATTTTGAAAATCTGTCCAGTCTATATAGATTTTGATAGAAAACATAAGTAAGTAGATATAAATGAATAAATTAATGAAAATAAAAAGCTAACGCAACCAGATCCTTCCTACTAATATTATAAATGCGAATGTTTGTGAGGATGAATGTATGGATGTTTGTTACTCTTTCACGTCAAAACGGCGGAACGGTTCTTGATGAAATTTGGCACAGAGATTGTAGATTATACTCTGGAATAACTCAAAGGATACATTTTTTTCTTCGATACCACGCGTGTGAAGCCGCGGGCCGCGTAGTATTGAAGTAAAAAATAAGTGAAATCTTAGTTCAGTAAAATCTGTTTTTGATTTGACAGCTAGCTAAAAAGAATTACCCAAAATCTATCATAATGCTGTATGCACCGTCTTAATTGGCAAGAATAAGCCTATTTAATTAAAAGAAAATGAGGCCAAAAATAAGCAGATGCAGTAACTCGTGCTTATTGTACAATAAACAAGCTGCAGGACAGATGAGACCTAAAGGACGGGTGCTCACGGTCAGGCAGACAACTCGATGACAGTTTGCGCAAAAACTTTCTATTTACAATACCCCTTTCTTTTGTGCAACCCTACACTCAGATAGATGAAATTGTACAACTGCTCAGATTGGCACATGCTGACCCAGGTGCGAATTTGGGCAAATAATTGATGGAATTTGTGTTGTAAGCTTCACGTGTGCTGGCACGCTTCTTTGGAGGGGTAGCTTGCTGATTCACTATGGATTTTTAGTCATCTTACAAGCAGCTTAGTTTATTTACATAATGACAATTACAAATATGTAAGAAAAAACAATGTTTGATGAACTTATTATGGCGTTACAAATAATAACAACTAATGTCTAATACCAGTACCAAGTAATGTGATCAACAAAACAGGTTTGATTCTCATTTATTAGATTGTGGAACTATCTAGTTCCACATTCTAATGTATATAGTCTTTAATATAATTCCATGATTTTGTTATAAGCCTTTTACAATAAGATAAATTAAACTTAAATTATTAAACTAAACTAAACTTATAAATCAAAAAATTGCGTCAAAAAATTCGTCCTCAACGCTGTCAGTTGGCAATGTCCCCAAGAGACTGGCCGCGTTGCCACGTTGTATGGCAACGCTAAGCCTATTTTGTTATTGATGAAATATTATTTATTACGTAGTTTTTGACGTTAGATGTCGCCGCTCCATTCCTAGTCGCCCTCGTTGGAACGTAAAACCTTACGTATTTAATTATTATAAACTTTTTGATTTTATGCTTCTTCACAAATATTTATTTTGTTAGCTTATAGTTAATTATGCATGCTGTGCAGTTCTGTAAGTGCACCTATGTGATATTATTGTGGTCCGTAATTTAAGTAACAAGAACTATGTACATATTTTGCTGAAAATCCTTAATAAATAAGACTCGGACTGTGCTCGCAACAGGGTGTTTCAAACTACGTCACGCATCATGATAATTAATAATATTTGTCAATGTTTTTCTTACAAATTTTTAGTAAGTAGTCATTGGCTAATTGAAGTGGAATGCCGCTGTAAGACGACTAAAATTACATGGTGTATAATGTTTAGTATCATGACTGAAAATGGCCGTGTAAACTAGAAGGTAAGTCATCATCTGCCTAGCCTTTTCCAAACTATGAAGAGGTCAACTTCCAATCTAACAGATGCAGAATAGATATATGGAGTGAGAGAGATAGGTCTCTCTTACAGGGTTGTGGAGGTCAGATAGGTCTGACCTTCACAACCCTGTAAGAAACGGGCAATACCCTTTTTAAGAGTGAATGTCAGATTTTCGAGTTACAGATTACCTGTAACGACTGCCAAAGGTCTGCAAATGACAGCCGTGACGAGCGACTAAACGTGCTTTCCGAGGCATGAAGGAAACTTGGTATGGAATGAGTGATCACCCATTCAAAGCTCAAACCTAGGTAAGCCGCCCGGCTTTACTTAAAAATCGGCAAGAACGGGGGTGAAGCCACGAGCTCCTTACCTAACTAGTAGTAAGCACGTACTTACTAATAAAAATTAAAAACAGCCTTATTACCACTTAGACGTAGATCGAGGTTTAACTAAGAAAAGTCTTTGAGTCGTGAATTTATCGTCGACAGCATCATTCCCTTATCTCCAGATGTGGTCCTTCACAAAACAGGCTTCAAAAACGACCAAAATTAATTATAACGAAGCTGTTAATTAAAGTTCACAATGATATGAACAAGTATTACTATAAGTAAAACGCAAAATAGTAGTTTTTGTGCTAATGAGCGTTAAGAACAGAAGTAAAATGTAATCACTTGTTAAAACAGCGACAATATTTCGTAGATATCCTTAATTGAGAATGTATTACCTGATTCATAAAGTGTTTAATTATAGTTAACATTTACACTTATTAATTCTTTAGTTCCCGGTCTGTGAAGAGGTCAGCGACTTCTTCATCTTAGCCGTCAAACGACGATGTTGATTCAACTTGAAATATTTTTGGTTGCGGTGAAATATCATCATTCATAACACTCGGCGATGAAAACCTTTTTTTTTGCGGATCGGAAATCATCAAATAACTTCCCCCGCTCTGAGTGGAGCTGGAGAGTCAGACTTGTACTGACTAAAACTCACCCATGTTCCTTCTTTAGCCTATTATGTTCCGGGGCCGCGGTATCTCTTTCGAACAACCCGCAACCCTGATCAACAAAAAGATGGCGTCCTAATTGCAGGGAACTATGGAAATCATAAGGTTGAATGTATGGAGAAACTTTCTGATGCTTCTGACGCTAATTAAAGCTATAATAAAAAGGTCACCCAGATATGGATATTCTAATAACACAAACACTTTCTGTTTTATAAGGCACAATAAACGCGTTGCTATTCTTCAAAATATTACGACGTCGGTCATAACTCTGTCCCTATTAATTCGTCAGAATTTAAATGTCAATAATAATCTACGAGTAGTAATGCAAACAGTCCGTTACTGTTGCCGGCAGTTACCAGTAACTAAGATATTTCACTGGCCGACATTTACATTGGTGTTAACGAGCCATCCCCCTATAAAATGTTTTGTGTTCATACATAAATCTTCGCAGCTAGAAGACATCACAATACCAACGTATAAATATTGTGTATTAATGAAATATATTTATTACGTCATAAAAAGTTATGTGTATTGGAAAATGCACGACCGTATCGTTGGTATTTAGACGTCATGTTTGGATTTCTTGTGTATTTTTATTATTTGGTTTATCTTCTGAAAACATACTGAAAATGTATATTCATAGAAGTATGTGCAGGTGGTCATTACTAAATATAAATTGCTCTTTTGTTTATTTTTTGAGTTATTGAACGAGACAATAGTTATTTATTCCGCTGATAAAACTGTCATTACTATCAACTGTTCTAATTTACAATAAAAAGCTTCCATTCATTACTGATTTGTGAGCTACCCATTATCACCCAATATAAGAGATAATAACTTAGTCAAGTTGTAATAAAAGTCAGCCACTTAAACATCGCAAACTCTTTGCAATTAATTTAACTTGTTTAATGACCAAATTAATTATTTTAAATGCCAATTAATGCCCCCAGATTCTGATAATGAATTATGTGGATTCTGACGTATTACACCTCTCATTGATTAAATTTTAACGCTTTTATAAGTTTTAAAACCGCGATAATATACCCTATCTGAATTTACTTAAGTGGTTGATAACGCGTGTGAAAAAAAGAAAAGTTGTTTTTTTAATTAACACATTAAGGGCTGTATCTTAATCTGTATGGCGCCAATTCTAAAAAGACTTCACCCCTTGATAAGAGTCTCGACGACTTTATCAAATACGTCTCCGAGACATATCTATAGAACGGGAAAATAATGTGCAAAAAATCTTAAGTTCTTTTACAATTAATGGTTTTTGGGGTTTTACTTGTGTTTGAGATTTCAGACCACCCCTAACGAAAGAATGCGAACATTTCTGTAAGATTATGTTCCTCAAGTATATCAAATCATAAATTTTAAGCCGTGACTTAAGTTTTCATTAACCCTTATATATTTTTCTGTGATTTGTTCAGTGGTGTATTTTTTCTTCACAATACAATATGAAACAGCTGTATCTGATCTCCAAAATTTCGTAGTAGCCGCTGACTCGAAATAAATGTTGAATAATAATTACTGACAAGAACAGACGTGGGAAACCGTCTCCTACGGGTACGGCAGCGATCGGCGTACGCGCACCACATAAATCACACAGCATAACAACACAAGATTTATACCGGTTAAACGGATAACAACAATTATACCTGAATCATTTCGGACGCCATGATATCACCTAATGATTCACATAATTAAGCTAAAGGTGTTACATTACCACCTATTTATAAACGTACATTAAGATTGAGCAGCTTATTAAGCAATAAAAAGAAATATTTTAATCAATTAGTTATACTCAAATGTGTTCGGTAGCTTGCCTATCAATAACTCCGTATCTATATAATTGCTTCAAGTAAATGGAAAATTAACATTAAAAAACTTTTTTTTACATGTGTAATACATTGGGGACATGTTGCACATTAATTGTAATGTACGTAACCTGTTAATGAGCAGCACGGCTTGCACATTAACATAACTGTTTATGTGCAAATTCTTAAATCTTCTTTCTTTCTTTATTATGTGGTTAGTGTCTAATCTGTTGTCAGTGTTTTTATGTCGCCCATGCGCCTCTTACTTTGCTTAAAATGCCGCCGAGCAATATCTCTCAGGCATGCTGGTTTTCTCACGAAGTTTTCAATTAAAATTAAATATTTGTATGGCTTACAGATACTTGTTCCGGGTCTGACTGTTTGTGTATGTGACTTTAAATGTTTGTAAACGCACCCACAATACAGGAGAAATTCCTAGTGTGGGGGGCAACGTTTCTTTTTAATAGAAAAAAATTACAGAAGCAAGTGATAAAAATAATTCTTAAATAACTAGGACCTTCTTAAAAAAGTATTTACTTCAAATCTTCATTCATTTATCAAAAAAATGATGTAGCTAATTACGTACCACGATTAATGCTAAAACACAATAATTAACCCTTTTCTACATCGGTGTTCTTTAATATTTTTTTACGAACACCAATATTTCACACGGGGTAATAAACTTTTGAAATATTGGGGGCAATTATAGAAAGGTAAAATGAAAAAATAAATAAAGACAAAAATCGCCAGCCTCGGGCAGTACTGCGGAGGGCCACTGTTCATCCACATTTGGACGATATTTTTTGCTACATTTTTATGAGGGAAAGACGTTATCCGTTTGATCTGGTCCACTTGATTTATACCATCTGACCGAACTAAACACCGCTTGTTAGTATTCAGGTTAGATTTGCATCCAATTAGTAGCATTAGAATTTAGTTATGCGTGATATACCGTATCAAAGTGCCGATATTTATGGCAGCTTTGATCTTTAGCTTTTGAGATGGATCGGACATTTTAGATAAGTACAGGTTACTCTTGTAAGCAGGAGTAAGATGTTACTTTTTTTAAATATTAATAAACTTGATGTTAAACTATCGCTACGAGAAATGCTTAGCGGTTTTGATTGTTAAAATAATTATTATATTTTATTATTTATTTTATTTAGTTTTGTTTTTTATTTATTTAGTTTTTTTTTTTAAAGTATGACAGGATCTTTAGAAAATGTTTTATTTCAAATTCTACCTACTATTTCGCCCTATAATTCACACTTTTTAACCTGGTTCAATATAAGAGACTCTAGGTTTTTAACATTAATGATTCCATTCACTTGTTTACATGCAATTCAAGTAACAGTACGTACCAACCCATTTACATTAATCAGAATAAAAATAATCAAAAACAAAAGTTTTGCAAGTGAACGGATACAAGCGACGCGAGGACTTTCCCACGATACATCACAATCAGTTACTAGATAGCAATATATCTAAATAACTTTACAATCGATACCGATAAACAATTAAACTTTATAATACCCTATTTGTTAGTTCATTATATATTGTAAACTTACACACAAACAATTAAAAATCATGTATCAATTTAACATAAAGCTGTAAATGCAAAACAAAAGGCACAAGACAATAGTTTGCGGTCATATAAACATACGTAGGTAGTACATAATGTACCCATACGTTTACATGTGCAGGTATGTGCTTACTTAAAACACTAAAGAATAAAGAATTCACAGTCATCCGCGGATTAACGAATGCCCCCGCTGCCGACATCGGTGGCGTACATACGAGCAAATAGGCTGACCAACAGTAGTTGTAGGTGCGTAGGCTCGTAGGCTGTTCGTAGCGCGCTACGTTTTTTTGTAGCACTTTTTGTTTAGTACAAATTATCTGATTTTAAATCGACGATCACTTACACACTTAAACACTTTGTATGAATAACTACTTCATGATGCCACTAACATCTATCAAATGTTGCGGTATTCTTAGTTTTGAATAAGGCCACCCCTAGACGTCCCTAGGGTATCGTAAAAGTGACAACATCCATTACGGGGGTGTGCACTATCACTTACTATTAGACTAACATTATCGGTGGACAATATTGGGAATCATCGTTCATAAAAAGGAGTCCAGTATCCCAGCATTGAGGATATTATACTATTCAGATTATAGCCTAGTTGTGTGACAGTTACAATACCAAGTCATAGATCTCAAGTTCGAACCCAAGTCTCAATCTGTTTAATTATAACTTGCTTTGATGAAGTATCGTGACATATATCTGGGTGGTATTTAAAGCCAACTCAGAGACCCATGGTTGCCATAAACACTGTGGTTCCCGGTAAGGTACTACTAACTAAAATAAAGAGGTGTATACTTATAAACAAAAGCTTATGGTTTTAATCAGCTGTATGTCACATAGCCCACCGCCAGCGGGTACAGTCAACCGCCCAGGAAGCGCAACTCAACGCGCGAATAAGAAATAAATTCGCTGGCAAGCGTAACAAAGGTGAAGTAAAAAGGAAGCGTCCAACCCCTAGGCCATGCGTATGCGCAGGGATTTATACACGTGCCTTATGGCTTCATGGGAAACGAGAAAAAATGGCAATTTCGAACGTAACGAATGTAGAAATCTATTCAAGTTAATATGCGTGTGTGTACGTGTATTGTTTCACGTACGTATGACTTTGAGTATGAACATGGACATGATAAATATCGAACATACTTTATTGTTGTGTGTTGTATTTAAATCATGAAGATTAGACTACGGCCTATTGGAAAGGGAATGGAAACATTTGAACAATAAAAACCAATATACGTCCCCCAAAGGAAATCTGCTGTATGATGATTTATATGAAATGCACATTACCTTCCCAATACAGAAAGTCAGTAACTTCGTTTATTTATTGTCGATATCGCACCACGAATTTCAAAATTAAAATTAAACAATTCAAGTTAAGTTACATGTAAACACAAACCCAATTAATTCCAAAAAATATAAATCACTGAAGAATAGAGTTGTCCTATGTTCAGCGACATTGTTGAAGGTGGAAGATATTTGTCTTACAACACAGATAAGCATCGGTTCGCCATGTTGTCCCCACCTCCTGACCTCGACATGTGTACGAATAACCGCGCCGTAACTTTGGAAATACAACCTGAAACTAGATAATAATTAAAATCCCTTGTAGATGAGAATGTGTGTTTGTCGTGTTGAGGAAATTTAGCAAAATATATTGTAAATTAAAGATGGTATGTATAGTCTTAAGAGTGGCTACGTATAGTTTCGTGTGGCCTATGATCATACTATTATGCCCCCCCCCCCCCTATTACATGGGAGTTAAAAATAACTGGCAAATTGTGGGTGTACTATGAAGTACATTTCTACCTAACCCTTTAGGATAACAAGCGTGTAGTTATGTATTTTATGTTCGGTTTATTAATTTTTATACATTTTTTTTATATTTTGACATATTTCTCATTCAATAATAATTGTTATTATGCTACAAAAACAATACCTAATTTGTTTTCTCTTATTTTAATGGTATCTAGTTTTTTTTCTACTTTATTAAAAAAAATATTGTGTTCTGAAGAAAGAGTAGCTTTTATGAGAACAAATTTTGACACTGAATAAAAAACGAATAAAAGAAGATGTTCTTCAAATGTTTGTACCAACAATTGTAGATGTCAATGTGTGATAAGGTGCAATCTACATGATCTCGAACGTGCGCACCATGTCTTTGTGTCTGTACAACCCTTTAGATCGAGGTGTTAAATTGTTTATATGATAATCGCCTTTACATTGTGTTACACACAAAAGTACAACTGTGTTGTATTCCTTTTAGTTTTTTAACTGTACGCCACTTACGACACCTGAATAATTTGTCATATTTTCTGAATTTTGTCAAGTAAACTTGTATGGTCGGCAAATTGGAGTTTTAAAATTTAATGATATATAATTAAAGCTTTACCAACTAACTTGTGTTACTAACACAAGCAAACTGGTAATATAGTTGGAATGTAAAGGACTAATACCCGTTTTCAGGAAGCGCCCTCTAAACAAATTACTAAACAATATTGCGCTGTCTGAATTTCAGGACTGCAAAGCAATACTCGAACTTTCTTACATTTTTGAGATAATCTTGTGTAACCTTTTTTTCTAGCCTATTCTGTCCCACTCCTGAGGAAATTTCACTCTCTGCACCTCTCACGAAACCGCACCGTCCTCCTTCCAGTTCTGATGGAACCTATCGAGTTTGTCTTGCGCCATCACCTTCGTGACCTGCCGAGACCCTGGTTCACTGTGTCAGGACACCAGTTTTCTGGTATAATAGCCTAATAACATTTGGTCCGACATGCTGCACACATGTCTTGCCCAGTCCAATTTGAGTTGGCCTTTAGGCACGTCTTTACGTCAGCTATATTTGCTATGGAGTGCAGTATTGTGTTTCGAGCACAATCCGTTCATTTCACACGTGCAAACCTTGAGTTTGGACTTCATTTGGTCATAAGTTTGTCCATGCTGCACACATGTCTTGCCCAGTCCAATTTGAGTTAGGGAGCGTTAAGGACCTCGTCAGCTATATTTGTTTCGGAGTGCAGTATCGTTTTCCGAACACTATACGTTTAATAAACACCTGGTTTACTGTGTTCCATTGCTCGTTGGCAAATTTTGGTTTGGACTTCTGGATGTTAATTCAGAAGACCAAGTCTTTGCATCATAGGTTAAGACTGAATACAAATAAAAGTTCACACCCCTGAACAAGGGGTGCTTTAAAACGTTAAAATTTATTACAAGTTCTTTGCAGACATTGGAATCGAGACCCAATTTACCCTCTGGAATAACAAATCGAACTCGTATCACTCGGCACTCGATCATTCCCAGTATACTGTTATAAGAGCTGGTGGTTTGCGTACGAATCGTACGACAAAATTATTCGTGCCAATTAAGCGGTGTCCGCGGGATGACACTCAACTTGTCCTTTGGGCGTCCTTTGGGCACACGCCGCCCATTCACTCGCAGGAATAACAGTGGTGTGGAGAAGCAGTAATAGCAATAACAAGAACAATTTTAGATATAAAAAAACTTGAGAAGTGTCAAGGTACACCCGGATGGAAAGTTAAGTATTAAAGTTATTACGAAGTTATTATTTATTATGTACAAAAAAACCTGAATACACTCAACAAAAACAATCGTCGCGACACCACACTGTTCAATGCAAAATAGAAAGACGGACCGAAAAAACCTGACTTGCCTTCTATGAGAGAGAGAGAGAGAGAGAGAGACAGACAGAGAAACACGAGCACACCGCATGGCCTACAACTATAGCAAAGAGTGTCGTTACAACTTATGGTCTTATTTCTTTCCGTCTAGCCCTCTTTCGCAAACGCGCGATAAGGAACTTCGTTCCAATAATTTGATGTAAGCATAAAAATATGCAAGGTCAATTATTCAGTAGTAATTAGCTAGTGGCACTCCGCAGACGTAATGTGATATATTGACTGTAAGTAGTGTTAATTGAAATAACAGAACTGTTTTTCGTTTCAAAATTGATATTTAAGGTAGGTTCACTGCTCATTATAATCCCCCGATAATAAACAATAGCATAAGTACAGAACAGGCTAATAACATTCACAAGTTAGTCGTTATATCACTCTAATTTGATCTGTAAAGTTTTGCTAAATAATTTTATATGACCCAGCAGGTATGGATTTTTTTATAAAAATATTCAAGTTGAACGAGGGATGATGTCATTGACATTGTTATCCTAATTTATTCAATAATAAATCAAAGGCTATCTTTTAATCTCATCATAATTGTTATTTATGAATGTAATAACAGTGCTAACATTAATTAAGACTAATACAATATTTTATTTTAACTTTATGAACTGTCAAACATTAAATTATAATACAAAATATTGTTATCTACATTGCGTAGTTTCTACCAGTAGATCTTTTTAAGTGTAATGGACTTCAACCCACGCATTAAAAAAAATGTTCTTAAATCATTCGACTCTAACACATTTATAAGTTATCGCTCCGTTAGCCCAAGCCGCAGGTTACAAAGTAATAAGCAGTTAAACACACATGAGAATGCTTTCAATATTTTTACATAATTATTAACAAAATTGTTGCACACACGTTAATGATTGGCCGAGCACACTTTAATCATCGATCGTTCTTCCTTGAACGATCAACCGTAATTTACGATCACGGAGAAAGCAATAACACAATGAAAAAGAATTCGGAAGTCATTTATGAAATATTATAATCTGTACACATAATGCTGAATAATAGTCGAACACAAAGTAGCAATAGGAAGAAATAATATTTTTCATTTCCTGTTTGCTTTACTAGTGAAATTTGGAGAGCAAAGTTTTTGCATTGTGTACACGCATCCGTGGGAGCAACTACCTGGCACCCGCGGCGCTGTAATTTCTTATAAATCGACATCGAGTGAGATATCCAGGGCCGCGCTTCTCCCCGCTGAGATCGAGCTGCGCGAGCGCACAGGGGAAGGGAGAGAGGGGAAGCGCACCTACAATGACACACAATAGCGCACATGATCTAGATTAGTGACGCGTATTGTGTCGCCAAAGGGTTGGGGAGCTTTGTGCGGACAAACGGAGCGCCCGCGCATAATACCACGGTACCCGCAAACATCTCCACTGTGATTTCGCACGATTCTATGAATTTGTAAAGAAAATAAATATAACTTTTGACAGGCGTCCACGCATCGATGCTATCATTGTTTGTCGATTATGAATTGGAAACAGAGATACAAATGAAAAATAATCCTTTGGTATTCATACAAAACGTTATATCATCTTATCATAATCGATCATACTTTTTGTTAAACAATTAATTAAAAAGAACAAAGTCTTGTAATTAATTTTATTAAAGCAAATAACCTGCAATCATACTTTTAGCTAAATTAGAGTTTGGGCCTGTCAAGGGCGGAAAGAGTGAAGAATCTACAATTTGAAATATTCTAATAGTTTTTAATAGCCAGCTTTTGACGAACATTAGACAACCGATAATTAAACCACTTTGAATGTTATGCAGAGGTTATAATGAACGTTTCCGTGGAACTTTTAAGGGTTGATCAGTAAAGTTTAACCCTTCCATTTGCGCCGGTTGCTGGAGGCTATTACTTAAGAAAACGGTTATTAATTTTTATCATGTCGTGATGTTGTGAGTGCTGTTGGTGGAGTCATGATATGCAATCATAAAACTTTCTGGATTAAGCACATAAATATACTGCGTTTGCCCGCGGCTTTTCTCGCGTGTCTCAGAAATTGGGTTTTAATGTTTATTGATCAGTAATCTGCCATTGCAATTTATTTATTTGTGTCGATGAAAACTCACAAGTAGACCGTTGAATTTTAAAAATTTATTTATAGTTTCAAATATTATTTTAAACGAGCGTTCGTACACTCCGAGAACGAGAGAGTATTTTAATTATGATTCTAGAAATACAGGACCAAAAAGTACAATAGCCAACAATGTCATATTTTTTAAAGTTTTAAATGTTACTTTAAAAGAGTGTGAGACAGAGAGAGAGTGGTTTATTTTGATTCTAGAAATACAGGGTCAAAAAAATATAATAGCCGATAAAATCATAAATAAGACATTTGCATCTAAATTCAATAACAAACAAAATTCCACGACACATTGTTAAAAATGTAACCTGTCCGCTTACGTCCATTAAGAGAGAAGTCAAAATATTTTATGGACGAATATGTTAACACTTTTGTCAAACGAGATCACCCACAGAAGATACAAAGGGCACCGATGTAAATCTCGCCTTTTATACGCCGCAAGAATTTTTTGATGCAACATCATAAAATACAGATATATGAACAAAATACTAAATGCAATAAAATCCTCATCCTCATTCATACAGATTAAAAAAAAAACTCAGCTCTACATTTCGGAAAAACTCGTTCTATGGTAATTTTTTATATGCAACCTGACCGCTGTCATTGTTAATTGTACCTCTTGAGCTAAAAAATGGATGAATGGGTCCGAACGCTGTCTCTGAGCACCCAACGGGTGACATTGTTGGGAGCGATTTGTCTTACAAGCTCAGATTCGATCTTAATATTGGATTTCGTTTTTTCGCACCTCATGTCAATTAGGGTTCGTATCTTTTATCAGTTTTTTTCTTAACAATATTTTTTATTCCAGACTAGTGCTCGTATGTTAAGGTTACTTTATAGTTTTATTGCATTCAAGGATAGGTTACACAGATACACAATATCAAGCTCTTTCATTCAAATGTACCCCTTTAAATCAACGCGTGGCCATTCATCACGGCGGCGACACTTCTCGCGTGGAACAGACACCAACAAGTGAAGTTCAAAACAACCAAAACACAACCCTAACATCTCGTAGTACAAATAGTATTCCGTTGTCGACCACTAGCTGTTAATTTACGGAACTAAACGCAGATGCAAGCATTATTGTGTACGCTGTATCTAATTAGATAATGTAATTAAATAAAATTCCATTCTCGCCTTTGGGTGGTAATCCTTTGGATATTCTTATCACCGTTTTAAAGCCGCTCAGAATTTATTAACCTTGAAGTAATTCATTACTTTATTTAAAAAAACTGTATCGCTATCGACAAGCTTCGAACACCAGAAAACTTTTACCCACGAAGAAATAGGATGCTTAAAGGAAAAGGTCGTTGAACGTAATTGTAAACTCGATATAAATTTGATATACAACGTCTTAAAAAGACTAAAAGCAATTCAAATAAAGTAACTTTTTTCCCAAAACTAAATGCAGTGCAGTGATGTACAAAAAAGCTGGCGGAAGAGGATGGGACCTACCAATATTAGTTTTATATCTGGCAGAAAAAAGGTTCGACTTGAGAGGGCGATTGTCAATCAGAATAACAATAATAATGGGAGCCCTTTGAGATTGACGAACCCTTTCGATTCTGCACCTGATGCGGAAGCTATTCGCAAACGACGTGGGAACATTATATTTCCGAAAGTTTGTACTTTTTGGTTACTGCCTTTTTCAAACTGTGTGAAAAATACTTTTGAATGCGTGTGAACTATGAAAATGGGACAGGGCAGGTTGATGTTTTCAACCTGCAATGATTTATCACTTGCCTTCCAACTTTTTCTATTGACAAGTGCTTGAATTAACTTTGTTCAGCTCTTTCTATGAAGCAAATATAAAAGCACTAGCTGGAGCCCGCGGCTTCGCTCGCGTGATGATCGAAAAAAAAAGTATTCCATGTGTTATTCCAGAATACAATCTAACTCTCTATTCGTAAAGCGATTTTGACGTGAATGAGTAACAAACATCCACCAATCCATCCTCACAAACATTCGCATTTATAATAATAAGTAGGATTAACTTGGAGGTAGTTTTACAATTTACGCCAGACACTTGTGATCGAAACTATTCGTGATAAGTATTACCATAAACACCTAGAATGCAAATCTTTCGGTGAAGCCTACACGCCAGTACACTTATCAAGTTCGCACGTTGACGATACCTGTACTAACTGTCCGTCACGTCCTGAATCCTGCTAACAATGAACTTGGGCGAATAACAAGTAGACAGTCCGATATTGTACAAAAATAAACCTTGTTACATTGAGATAAGAGTGCTGAGTCTCACTACCCGCATACCGTAGGAATACACGCGCCAGTGCATTAATGATAGTGCTATCTGCTACCTACACTTGACTCTTAAGTTAACAAGTCCAAGAGATAAACGTTCAATAAGTATTCCTTTACATTGAAAACATTTATGTTATCTACATACTTCAAATTTTCAAGTTCTTTATGTCTTTAAGTCTTTTCATTCGGTCTTGATTTAATTTTCCAAATGTGATTCTACTAAGTGCATTGTCATTGACGTAACCGGTGATTAGTTCATCAATTATTTTTGTTAAACTGAGTATAAAATATTTTTGTTTAAAGAAATGGTGGTCCTACTTGAAACCACTGCATTTTTGCACCGATGAACTTTGATAACAAAACACAATCGTACGGGACCTGCATACCCGTACCAACTTAACATTTTAATTCAACTGTGGGAATCGTCATCATATTTCAATCAAATCAAGGAACCAACAATGAACATTAAATTAGAAGCATACTATTACGTCATTACTCGTCACCCTCACTAAAAGTTTGGTAATATGTCGGAAGCGACAGGTCCTGGGGTCTTGGTAATTTGACTGATGTCATAACAGCGGATACAACCCACTTAAGCTTATTTCACCTAATTGAATCCTAGAGCATTAAGCTCCTCAAACCTATAATCCCTTTTATGAGATTCACGCCGACACTTTAAGCATCACTTCTTTAGGTGCCCTCTTCAGATAATATTTTTTGTTACCGTATAAATCTAGGCAAGGTGCATTCATTTCTATTAACGTTTCCTACGTAAGTCGGTTTAGCATTTGATTGGCTGTATAGTTTTAATTGTGGGTGATTTCGTAAGATTTATCTTCTAATTCTTGAGTTGCATAATTTTCTTGCGGATTTCCTTTGGCTGGTTTGGTAGTAGAGATCATTAATAAATGATTTCTAATTACTTTACATTTTGAAATATCCGATTTCTTTTCCCATTTATGGTTGGTAATTTTATTTCTAGCAACATCTTAACTACAAAGTACTTTCTTTTTACTGCTTACACTTACATCGATAGAAATTGAATGAATATTGAATGTACAATAAAATCAATAATTTCTATTGTAAGTTATTATAGTAAGGTCACGCTGGGCACAGCGGTGTTCTATCTAAATCACTGCAGTGCCACTGTCCTGTCTCCTAAACTAACATCTTCATCCTGAGTCTATGGTAATGGTGCGATGCACTCACTACATTCTACTCGACTCGATGTTATAATGCTGAAATAATCGACTCCCCGACTAATGTAACTGTTTGAATGCGTGATTACACTTTTAACCCTTTTTTGTCACTTTTTCTTACATTTTCTTACACTTAAAGACATTTAATTCGGTACATCTTGTTACAGTATTGAACAGTATAATGTTATTGCTTTTAAATCGATTCAGTTTGGTTCATTCATGTCAATTGCCACTACAATATTCAACACCTGCCTTATTGGACACTTTAAATGGTCAATTGGCTCCTGTTTTAATTTTATATCGAGTAGAGTGATTGTATCGGTGGCATTGTGTCACATCACTAACGGGTTCACATAAACACATGCACAACGACATATTTACGAATGTTACAAGTGTTACCGCTTGTAAATGACTGGTTTATAAAATACGATATGCCTATATGAATCTACTGTTATTTATTAGACGCCCCGGTAGCCGATACTCACACATTCCGAGCTTCGAAATCTAATAAAATATATTTTCGGTACGTTTCCACCTTAAGTGCCATTAAAATGAAATAAAATGCGCCGGTATCTTTAAAAGGTATTTTTTTATTTAAATTATTGTACATTGAAGCCACTAAAGTACGTGGTAAACGATGTTGCGCAATTTGAAGTACGAAATTACAAGAAAAAAAACGCTTGCTACAATGTGCCCTTAGAGAAACCCGGACAATTTCATACAAATCGAACCGCAGTGAAGTGTTTAAAAAGATGGAGGAAACGCAGAAAAAACGTTGCAACATGAGAGTTGGTTATTTGATGTATTTCATGCGGAAATCATTCTCAAATTGCACATCACAAAAGTGTATCTTCCGATTGCAAAATTAAAAAAAAAAACGAATTTTTTATAGTGTTTTTTTTTTTGTATGGAAGCATGCCATAGTTAGGAACAAAAATAATAATTAAAACTTCTTTCATTCATCTGCTCCTGTTATAATTAGCACTATCGTATATCACAATTCATATTTACTTGTAAGGCGATACTTTTTAGGTTCGCGGTCAAGTGGCCACGCTTTCAACGCAATACAACTAATAATTATAACTTACAATTATCTCTCCTTTTGAATCTGCTACTGGTCGACAGATGTTTTATTTTGTTTATGTATGAAAGATTTAATTAGTTTTTTTTTTCTTTTTCCGCGAATTAATTTTAATTTTCTAGAAGGACTTTCACCAATTCGATTTAAATTATATTCGAAATAATATTTAAAAAAACAAGTTAAATGAGACACAAACGTTTTCGCTGTCATTTGTTATTTAAAAAATAAGAAAACTTTTAGGATAGCTGACGGAGAAAGTTATTTTTCCTTATTTAATTTTGTTACTATATGCAAGTATTTTGGAGCCCATAGTCCATAATATATAACTTATAATGAAATCCCTTGTACATAGTTGCAATCGTTATAACACGAAATTCGCTCATAATCATAATTCAACGTACATTTAATTGCGAGATCGCAATTAAATGTACGTTGATTTTAATGGCGTGATGGTAGTAGTAGTATATTGGTCCATAAATCGTGTTCTTAAGTCTCTTAGAACTTATGTCAAAATACAACTACCCGTAAGCTAAATGAGTCGTTTTTGTTTATTGGAACGGGGCATTAGTCAACCTAGTTATTAAAACCATCCGTATTTCGATGGAACTAAAGTGATACGCATCTGACCCGGGCCGCGTCGATCACATCGCGGTTCCCAGCGCCCGCGCAGCCAGCCGAGGGAAGCCGAAGGAAGCCGATATCCGACGATTATTTATGTACGAGGACCTGTCCGCCGCTAGCCTTATTTCTTCTCTCTGTCTGAACGTAACTTATGTGCTAACTGTTGAATACATTTGTAAAATGGTTTTGAATTGAAGAATGGTAGAATAAAATTAGTCATCGAAATAATAAGTGTTGAGCTTTATACTTAACTTTTTAATAAAACAATCTTCTTGATTAACTTACAACTTCCACATTTTTTCGACTTATTAAACTCTGTCTTGACTCCCATAAATACTACTCTTATTGACAGCAATATAGTACAAATTACTCTTAATACCGTTAATCTCCACAATCAAGTGTATAAATAATCTAATAATGTGATAATTATCAATAATAAAACGATAAATAAAGTCTTAAGTTCGATGTTTAAGATCAGACTTACATATGTATGGTAAATGTATTCAAGTATATAATAATGTACCGATTTGTAATAAATCTTGAGGCGGGCCGCGTCGGAACTGAGTCGGGCTATAAAACATTTGCATAAGTGATGGCCCTTACTTGTCCCGTATCATTGTACCAATTACCTCTTTACCTACCGTACCGCCGCACAAAATACTTTTTAGACACTATAAAAATTACGAAATTATGTGAAAAAGCCAATTATTAATTTAATGTTCCTTGAGCAGCTCAAACACGAACATTTAAATTACGATGGTTATAACTTATAGCTCATCTTTCTAAAGAAAAGTATGTCGGCTTAAATTAATTTCAGCGATTTATTTCTAGAGAACCATTAATTATAAAGTACAATAACAGTGAAAGTGAAAGATTAATTAAAATATAACAAATGAACGCACCTATTGAATGGTAATAGAGATTATAGAAAATTAACAATAACAATCGCTTAGCCTCGTTTGTGCCGCAAGTTGAGCGAATTACGAACAATAGTGGTTACAGACAGAGCAACAAAGAGATATTATCTATGCCAAACACGGGTTAACAGATCTACCGAGATAAAGAATTAACTGAGTGTATAAACAAACGTTTTTAGGGTTCCGTAGTCAACTAGGAACCCTTATAGTTTCGCCATGTCTGTCTGTCCGTCCGTCCGTCCGTCCGTCCGTCCGTCCGTCCTCGCTTAATCTCTGTGACCGTTAGCGCTAGAAAGCTGAAATTTGGTACCAATATGTATATCAATCACGCCAACAAAGTGGTAAAATCAAAATTTGAAAAAAATGTTTTATTAGGGTAGCCACCCTATATGTAAAGTGGGAAGTGATTTTTTTTTTAATTTCAACCCTAACGTGTGATATATTGTTGGAAAGGTATTTAAAAATAAATAGGGGTTTACTAAGATCATTTTTTGATAGTGTCAATAATTTCGAAAATAATCGCTCCAAAAGTAAAAAACAATGTGTCCCCCCCCCTCTAACTTTTGAACCATAAGTCTAAAAAATATGAAAAAAATCTGAAAAGTAGAACTTTATAAGAACTTTCTATGAAAATTATTTTGAACTTGATTGACACAACAGTTTTTGTACAAAAAAGCCAAAAAGTTGTACAAAATAATTTCTGGACTAAGTTTGTAGTATAATCGTATATGCAAGCTTTTTTGTAACTTTGTTTACATATTTTATTATTCTGAACGTATCTTTTTTCAAACAAAAAAAGAATTATAGAAATCGGTTCTCGCAATCCAAAATTACCACCAAAATTGCACGTCTTTGTATTAATTAGTAACCCAATTCCTCGAGAGATGGCGCTGTAGGTACTTATTACATTGAATCGGGTATTACCGAATTGTTCGGTTGGCCTCATAACTGGGAACACTTATTGTGACAGACGGGAAACTACGGAACCCTACACTGAGCGTGTCCCGACACGCTCTTGGCCGGTTTTTACGTTTAACATTTCTGCGGAAATTGAAACGTTCAATTGCTTTTTGAAGAAAGTGTTCCATAACAAAACAGTTTAAGGATAAAGAGGGTTTTATCTCTTAAGTGGCTTTATTGATATCAAGACCATGCCATCTAATAATATGGCAGTATATTTTCAAGCTAATACCACCTTATCACCAATCAGCTAAGTTTAATTTAATCGTAAAAGTTTCATACTCGATATCATTAAAAATTAAAAGCTCGGAATACATTGTATCCATTTTGTATGAACACTTTAAAGTATTTACTATTCTACTGTTCTAAACCAAAAGCAAATACGAGCAACAGATCAAAGTACACAAAAGTACCCTAAATACTCGCTCCTTATCGTCGAGTATTCGCAAATATCACGAACACAACAAAGCTCACGTGCCCCGAATAATAAGATTATCGATACAAATCACTGATAGAATTAATAGTTTCCGGAATTTGGCGAAATCATTCGATTCTATTGTAGGTTGTACCAACCTTTTTATACAAAACGGAAGCAAATAAAAGCGAAATGTAAACCTCTGGTTTTTAAATAAAGAACTTTAATCTTTTATGCTTAAAGACGGAACACGCAGCGCTCATTGTAACAACACTGGCAGGCACGGGAACACTTTCCCACGTGCCTGCCAGTGTTGCTGATCGTAAAAATATAATCGCAATTACGTGAGTTAACGTCTGCACTGACTCGCATTAGGTTTAATTACTCGTTAGCTTCCTCTTCTATCAGCATTTTCCATAATCGTAAACCACAATCTGCGATTGCATATAAATCTGTTTGTTTTACACACGGATGCCAAGACACGCGAGCTATTAAAACTTTTATTAAGCCTGATGTTAATTTATGTTAGAAGACAACATGAGATATCGTGCGAACCCTTATATGATAGGATGAACTAAATACTGAAACCATCGTAACTTTTAAGTAGAAGTACCTCTTATCTGTTTTTAGTAGAAACTTATTTGACGATTTAATTGGTTAATCCTCCACGGATAACTTTTATAGCAATAGTTTGAGCCAAGAAAATTTTAAATGAAAACAATGTAAGTAAAAACTCATTTTCGTCCCAGTGATTGTTTATATAAAAGAAGTTGGAACAATTAACTTTAACTGAGTGTCACGCGAGTTGTAGAACCAACTCGCGTGACACTCAGTAGAACCGTATGTGTCACAATAAATGGTACCATTTTTATTCGTCGCGAGCTTCTTTGTCCCTTTATCAGTGTCTTTTTATTCGCACATGTAAATGCATTTAGCTCCTACCTCCTTATCTTGGTGAACACCATTAATCTTGTATAACAATGTACCGGAGCTGCGTTTGCGCTTCGATGGCTTAATCAAGCTCGCTACCCGTATCAGTACTTTTTTAAATCTACGAAGATAAAATAATTCTGCACGGCTATCTCTACGAGGTCTCGTATCTCTTTTACCGTTTCTTTCGATAGTGGATTTGTACATTATTTATTTATTTTCACACTTTTATCAGAATTTACGTTCAGCTTTTAGGTTTTGCGGCACCTTGAAGAATTAAATCTCGTACTGAATCTACATTATTTAAATCGTTTTTTGAAATATAATGAAACTCATATGGTTTTAGTCCAGTATTTACCTACCTGCACAGCTCCCAAATTGTTAAATACGAGTACTTACATTAAGTGTTCTCTACGCTGTTAGTAACCAACCCATTATGTAAAAAGAATTAAACATGTGCGTTGATTTGATTCCCTCTATAACACATTGGCCTCTATACCAACTTGCCTGGGAAAATTTTCTCGACAATGCTGTCGAGAAAATTCTCTCAGGCATGTTGGTAAGTTAAGTCAATTCTCCATGGGTGACTACAAAACTCTGACACCAGCTTAGGTACACAACACACGATAAAGAAGAAGAAATGCTTTATATCATGACAAGAAATCACGTCAGTGGGTTGCTAGTTTAGAAAAGTAGTAAAAACAAGTCGTAAAAACGCAATGGTTTTTACTATAACTTGGAGAATTTTCTCGTAGAAAGTCTAGGTTCCAAAAAAGATCTCCATAATATAAAACCGTGTAAATCTCGCTTGCTTTATTTATAAAAACAACACGGTAATGCAAACAGACTCGAAAAACGACTTGTTTTATTAATATTGTATACCTATGTAGTTTTCTAGATATATATTATACATGGATTAGCAAACCCTCAGAAACTTTACGAGGAATCCAGAAAGTACTTACTGTTAATTTCAAGATTGTAGACATTTAACTGACGATAAAAGCGCTGATTTATAAAAGGAATGCTTATAGGGGAATGTCATCCTAAAAGTTATATTAATAGCGAGACTTTCAAAGGGGATTATCTTGTGCTATACCATAATGTGTATGATAAAAAATCAGATTAAAACCACAAAGTATATTTGTTTTCAATTGTATATTTTCATTTATATTAGCGTTCTTTTATACATATTTACATTTGAGCAATGATACTCGAATATATTTTATACAAAATATACAATCACAGCCACAACAATAACATAATCGTTTACAATATCGAGTTAATTATTTACAAACAGCTAAATAGCTAAAGAGTTCCTTAACTCAGAAGACTAGACATCACTCACATAACTACACTTTGCTATTATATTACTTATGCTGCCACCACGTTATAGCGTCAAGTAAATCGTCTTCATCCATAGGACTCACTTGTTCATGAGTCTGGTAGTTATTTGGGACGTAACCTCCTGAGTACGCGGACGACACACCAGACGAACACTCTGAACCAGCTGGCGAAGGCACTGAGTCTGAATATGGAGAACTTCCGTCAAAAATGCCTTCATCTACTTCGTATGGAGCTTGTGACGGCACAGTTTGCGCGGTTCTTGTCACTCCGTGAGCTGCATCGCTTTCATCAATCAAGTTTTGCAAATACCTGATGTACTCCACGACCATTTTGAGAGTGTCCACTTTGCTAAGCTTCTTCCCGGATCCGCGACGCGCACCACCTGATAAAGCAGCAATAACAGCAGCTGGCAATCTCTTCCTCAAAGCATTGAATCCGTCGTTCACTTGTTTCACACGGTTTCTTTCCCGGGCATTCCTCCTCGCGATTGAAGCCGCTTGAGGGCCGGAGTACGCGGTGTTCTTGTAGTTATATTTCTTCTTATCAGTCTGCAGATCCAGGGTCAAGTATTTTCTTTCAGGAGCTGGAGCAATGGCTACCATTCTTGGAGCGTCACTTTTGACGTAAGCAACGTGATACTCTGAAGGCTTGTGTTGGAATCCTTGAAGCATTTTGATGAATGGTTGCAAGGACGCGGACGGTAAAATGCGCACGCGCAGGTACAAATGATAGAGAACTTTTGGGAGCTTCGGTGTAGTCGACCACGGTCTAGTGAATGAGCGCTTCGGGCAGCCGCACCGCGTTATATGGGCCCACCTTGTCCAAAAAAATGGATGGGACCCCTCACTCCCCTACTTTAATCATTTTTTTGGGATCGTACCTGGAATATTCGTTCAAAGGTGTACTGCATCGTACACGTGCCATTGAATTTAAATATGTTGACCGTGATCGATTTGAATCTTTTTGATTAGTTTTGGTACTATGCTGTTTGATAATGTTAATAGTTATGAAATATGAAGAATATTAGTAAAATATGTAGTTATATTTCAAAAGCTTATCCTGCACTTACAAATATTACGTTCTTATCTATTTATGACACAAATTCAAAGATAAAAGTTTTATATCCCTCTCTTTATAGCCGAATAATTGCTTTTACAAGATACGATTATAAGTCCTGCTAAAAAAAGTGTATTCAAAAAGAAGTACAAATGTGATAATCTGCGTTATGAGCAATAAACGACAAAAGTATTCGCATATCCAGTAGCTAAGCGAGATCATAAAATAAATAGTTAGAACTTATCTTCACGTTATCCTTAAGTTTACTAATATTAATGCTAGCTTACACTGTATAACATTGTCAAGTCATAGTCGAAAAGAAAATTCTAATATCGCAATGTCAACAAAGAGCAATGGCGCCTGTGGATCAGCTGTTATTTTCACTGTTACGTAAACAATATAACTTTCATTAAATTCATGTTAAGGGCACAAGTGGAAACCCATGCGGTCTACAGTACAAGACTTGAAATTTATTACGGTCAGTAAAATAAATATTAAAGGACGAGTTGCTTTGTATTTAGTGTAACACAATGAGACCGTAGCCAATATGAATACCTACAACAAAACTAGCAAAGTTTTTAGTGAAACGTAAAAAGAACTCCTATGATTTGAGGTGTAAAGTTGAATATCGTAAAATTCAATTTTTCATTGACACTTGAAACTGTGAGGACTTTAGAACCTGCACACTGGGCGGCATCGCCTTCAGTGAATAACTGAAAAACGTTACCTTAATTTAGAACGGAGCGTCAGTATTTTACACGCTCTTCAATAGTGAAGGGCTCGCCTTTGTCACGTCTATTGTCCTTTAAAAAGATTACACAAGGAATGTGGGCCAGGCCATTGATACAGAGAGAAGAATGAATTGTTTAAAAGCTTTCAATCATCCATTGAAGAAGGCGCTAAAGTGATTTTAATAGACTCGGTGTCGCCTCTAAGAAGCCATTCGAATTACATTTTGGCCCACAGTTCAGTATTTTTACCTGTATTTTGTTTTGTTTTTGTCACGCTATATTTGATGCCTAGTATAAAAAAATGCAGTCATATGTAAATTATATTATTTTTTTATTTAATTTTTGTCTATTGCTATGTTCAGATTTGAATTTATTGTAAAAGTAAAAAATAAACATCTGATTGAATGAGAGTTGAAACTAATGAGTGTAGAGTGAAGTTTTATTATGCATCTGTTACAAGGAAGGCAGCCTTTTCTGTCCCATTCTTGGTTAGAAGCCTCCCTCCACTCCTTCCACCACTCACGAACCCACACGTCCTCTTTCCAGCTTTAATGGAACCTGTCTAGTTTGTCCCGCCATCTCTTTTGTGGTCTGCCGCAACGTTGCCTCACTGTGTCAGGGCAAAAGTTTTATGCTATTTTAGCCCACAGTTTGTCCGGCATGCGGCAGACATGTCCTGCCTATCATTTATATAAAGTTTTTCCCCAGAGTCATATAACTTCTCACATATGAACAATCGAATCCCAGGACGAATATTAAGACCATCAATCATCTTAGTTCAAATTCTCCTTCCTGCAAGTGAATTCGCAAAATATAATAAAATTGTGGGAGTGATACATCGGAGCACAAAGTACGGACACAATGGCGCTGCGGGCGTGCTCACAATACTATCGTCAAATAACATTTAGCCAGCCCACACCTTAGAAAATCGCAAAATAGAGACATCTACTGAACACAATAAGCTAGGAAAGAGCAAACGGAACCATAACCGATAATTACAGTCTTTGTATCATTCATACTTCGAGATTTAAAACGAAACTAACAATGAACTGAAAGGACTCTATTGTGAAAATTGCAATGGAAATACTTTTTGATTGAGCGCCCCTAAATAGCGAAGAGAACATCATGTCGAAGAAGCTGCTGATAAACTCATCTACTTCTTTATCACCTCGTATATACAAGGAGATTAACCTGAAAAAAGTTTACAAGCGTCTGTCCCATCGATGTACAAAAAGTAAAGTCTTGTTTAACTTGCAAAATTAATGGGCTGTTATCCTTATTCGTCCATCGAGTGCTGACAAAAGTAGGCACCAACTATGTAGACACTGTGGGTAGTGCACTAGTAATAAACTCATTCAGAGGATTATTGGTAGACAAGGAGCGATCGGCTGACAGTTCCATTACGTGCA
Organism: Ochropleura leucogaster; assembly: GCA_958449745.1. Classification (NCBI taxonomy): domain Eukaryota; kingdom Metazoa; phylum Arthropoda; class Insecta; order Lepidoptera; family Noctuidae; genus Ochropleura; species Ochropleura leucogaster. Next base: position 12,725,385 of record OY288206.1, on the reverse strand, counting down.
AGTCCTAGCTAATATTTATATACCGTTGAGTCCTTCGATGCAGATACGCGGCCCGGTGGTCCCTCGTGTATTGAAAAGTCTTTGATCGATAAAGTTGTTACTTTAATTACTAAACTGGAACCAAGGCTTGCTTTAAAAGGCACCGCGCCACGCGTCGAGGACCTCCACAGAATCCGACTTCTTGCTAAGGCTGAGGCAAAAATAACTACAAGTCGTTCAGCTTTATATCTACACGTTCACAATTTTTATTGAATTGAAATCTCCTGTATATTATGTCTCCGATTACTGTACGAAAGAACGAAGGTTATTCTCAATTTGTTATGTCGAGCTTGTATTTTTTTTTGTAAATGGTATCCAACTCGCTATTTCTTTTTTTTTAATCGTCGCCTCACTAAGTATTTCTCCTATGTCGTGGATGCGTTTACAAACATTAAACTCACAGACACAAACAGCCAGATCTACTATCTGTAGGTCACACAATTTTTTGTTCCTTGCGTGGATCAAACCCAAGACACATAGCGCCAAGCGTGTCGTTGTACTTTACAGACTTCACAGTTTCTATTTTTATTTTGTTATTTCAAGCCTTTCGGAAGCTCAATACTTTAAATAATGAGTAGAGTCAACTTTCAGAAATAACCAAAAGAGGACTTCAACCCCAATCATAACTTTCAAGATGAAAGGGTCAAATAGAGAAATAGTTACCTACATAAACAGATGCCGGAGCTAATATTATAGGCAATTGTTTGCCAAAAGAAGTGTTTGGCACAAGCCATATAGTAGGCGCAGACGCACCTTGCCAACATGTGTGTGCAATCCTTTCGCATCTGCCGATCTTGCACTGATTTTTATATGAATAATATGACGAATTATGTCTGAGCTTTTATTTGAGATGGCACCTTTTGCGGATGTGCATCGACAGCGGATGTTACCTTCTCTATGGCGGTTATATATTGCGAATTACGATGACAAACATTTTTATCGTAATTCATATATAAACCACATCTATTATGTACCTTAATAAAACTATAATGTTGTATTTATTAGTATCAGTTTCGTATATTGCTATGCGTTAAACTAACTTTTTTTTTGCTATTGTGGCCAGCTTTATACCGAAAACCGCAAATCCGAACCCACATTAAGACGTCAATAGTGACATACCTATCGATCCTCCACGGGGGCACGTCTTTAATAAAGTTATACGCATGACAGTGCACACAGAATAGCGTATTGTTGTGCAACACTGCGTGCCCCATTGACATATTAGCTTTTTAGTGGCCTCTTCAGCCATTGTGTACACATGTTTACAGTAAAGCCACACGTGGGCCATCTTCAATCTCCCTTAGCATATTTTTTTCTCAAAACCTTTTCGGAATTCTCGCTGTGTGTTCCGAAAATTGAATTAGAAAGTTTTTAATGTGATATTAAATGTTATAAACAGCCATTATCTTATGCTCACGATCCGCGGCGCTTCCCGCAGAGAGACGCAAATTTAAATTCAATTAACAAACTATAATCGTAAATACTTAAACTCAAGCTTAGAGCTAGTTAGAGCTGCTTCATAGCAACAGCTTAATTATTATTTTAATGGAATATTAAAATTCTAAACATAACTCATTGTTAAAGGACCGTCATTAGAGGCAAGCCACAGCATCACGGCGTTTGGAGCTATTAAGAGGGTCTTTAAGTGAGGTTATTTTACTAAAAGTATTCATTTGTTTTAACGGAGTGGCAACGTTGAAATATTACACCAATCCTCCCGCCCCGCCCATCTTTAACGGTTTTAAGTCCCTAAGATGAGCCCTAAACGATTGCAAGTGCCTTTTCTTTTTTTCCATTAAAAAAACACTTGTAAATGAATCAAATCAATAATTTATTTATTCAATGAAACTATTGAATATCTTGAATTGCATTGTCTCTAAAAGTTTTCGTACTTATTTCGCTTTTATAGCAAACTTGTAGCAATCAACAAGTCGGCTCTTTATTTTTAGATGCCAATTATGTTCGTTCACATTATCTCGTTGCAGACTGTATAGTTCAACTTTTATAGGGCCTCTGCGGTCCTCTAAAGGTTCTTGGGGTTGCGAGTTGCCGAACGGTAAGTAACGAAATAGCGATATTTTTCTTTGCCGGTGATGGAATGACACGAAATGTTCACGAGTTATTACCGAGGCAACGCCTTATGCACGACTGAAATTGCTAGGCCACTGTAACCTGCACCGGACCCGCCTACACACTAAAAGACTTTACGATTATTACAATAATTACATGTATCCTGCAATACCATTGACAGAATGAAGATTTAAATCACTGTTCAGAAATTAAAAAATAAACTAAACCGAGACATTTCCAATACAAACAACGAACATGCTTCCCTTAAGTATTGTTATCTCGTCGTATAATTTCACGAGCATGGAGGTCACAGACTTGATCGTAAACCAAATGGTAATTAAACGTAATCAAATTAAATGCGCGCGCAACAAATTAAATGCATGTATTAACAAACAAGACACCAATAAAAGGTAATCAGGAGATAAATGAGAAAAATAACAACCATCACTTACGGACCACCAGTGCTGAGAAATAATTCAAACTAACGAAAACATGCGTATGTCATCGCCTAAAGATACCGATGCTCATTACCTAATTGATCGTAACGCGTTATTAATTCAAATCATATGAACTAATCATTACATATTCAAGAGCAACCTCGGGGTGGTCTCCAGCAACCAAAGAGGTCCCTTCTTAAAAGAACCGTTCAAAATCGCTATCGTTAAGGTCAGCGTATCTACTGTTACAGTAGGAGAGTTATAATCAATGATGCACCGTGAAAATTTATGACTAATTTGTTATGATTTTTTAGACCGAACTTCAGTGTGAGAAGAAACGTGATTGAGAGTGAAAAAGCTACGTAAAAATTTAACTAATTCATTTTGAAAAAAAAAAGATTTATTAAACAGTTAAGTTAACAGTTTCAGTTGCCGGATGGTGCCGACAAATAATCTTGTAAGTGTCTCACTAATGAGTTTACCTAAAACCCATAAAATAAAGGAACGAATAGTAATTAACTGAGGGTAACAAATGGTATATAAACTAACAAAACCCACACTTACACTGTCAAGTACTGGTTTACAAATAAATCCTGAAACTACTTACAGGTTACACCTATGCACACCTCATTAATTAGGAAAAACACACGTGGCCAGAGGGGAAATTACCTCATTTACCCTATACCAATAATTACCGCTAGTAATAAACTCCTCGTTATTCATAATGCACGTTAACGGAAACATTTCTCGGACCCATTAAAAACTCTGCGCACTCTTTTAATTCATGATTTCCAGCAAAAAATACTGTCACGTCAACTGAATGAAAGATTTCATTAAAGTTGTATAAGTATGACTGTGTAATGCGTACGGTTTCTTTAATGGCCAGAAAACTTACAGACGTGATTGAATTCGCAATAAACAACACATTTTGTTCTCCGAATCAAGAAAACGAGAATTTTGTTCCATCTTCATAAGTACAATACTATGTAGTTCATCTTCTCACGCAAAATATTAATGATGAAAACATTTTTTCTTAGATTTTTAACATTATTGTTATTTTACTGCAAATATCTATATTTGCAGTAAAAGCATTTTTGCGGCAAAGCATGTTTTATGTTATCGCTCTAGCAATAAGATAGAAAATGCTTTGCCATAAAAAAAAACTTCTTAAAAGAGAAGAAATTTTAAACAAAAACCTCCTCAGCCATGCTAAATTAATATGAAGAATTTTCAGCCACAACCCACGTGTGTAAGTAGATTTGAACACCCCTGAAAGAATGTATAATATCTATAACCAAGCCAAATCGTGTAGACACAGTCAACTTAAGTACTTAATAAAGTCAGTGAGTTTAATAAATAAAAGCAGTCAGAAATATAACAATGCATAGGTGCCCAACCCCATGTCATCCGACACATGACACTTTATGCGCTCTGCATTTTTTACCAGCTCTTCATAAAGACGTTAAATGCTCTTAGGGGACATTTAATACTCCATTAAACTCACACTGTGTTATAAAGGATCTCAACCGGGAATATATCTCAATTTATGTTTGAAGATTACATTTTAATAATTCCATGCAGTGTGTGAAATATCAGATTTTTTTCAAATTCTAGAACTGGGATTTGTTAAGCCGTTTATGTTTTTATAACTTATAATTTCAAATGTTTAATCAAAATTCTTTGTTGCACTCGTTTCTTTGTTTTTTTTTTACTGCAATTATGTATGGTATTGATAACCAGCGGAATTCCATTAATAAGATGTTTCTCCTTCGTTACGTTGAAACTCAATAACAACTTTATTGGTTTAACCAAACAATGCGTTATTAAGTTGTCAAAATTCACACTCTCCCGTTGTTTTCACACCAATTAAATGAACACTTGATACCGATCCCAACAATCTTGTTAATTTCTTGTATCCACCAATCATCGCTTATTAGTTTTCGTGAGAAATATTTGTACAACATCGTTCGACTAACAATCACGAGGCAACAATCTGCACAAGAAAAGACATCAACGCGTAAATAACTAATACTTCATTCATTAAAGTTGTAAATTCAAGGGAATATGTTTAAGTTATAAGGGAACTACGAAAAACCTTAGATGGAATTTATAAAACAAAGTAAACGAGAAACTAACGACTCATTTGTATTTTCAGCTATTGATTAATGAATTTTAATTCTTGACTTAAACACGAATACTGAATAAACAACAACCTCTTCCAGAGAACAAAATTCTTACAATTCCAACATTGATCGAAGCCTTCATTTTAAATTTCAAAATAAAATTAACAGACGAAAACCAGAAACTAATTAGTGAGAGCAGAAAGTGCCCCTTTAATTTCTTGGACTTTTTGTACTGAAAATAATAATAATTTAATATTCGTTTCTTTAACTACCCTTGGTTTAAAACCGCCAATTACGGTACCAGAGACATAAATCAAGGTAGCATTTGTTCAGATCTTAATTAAAATGCTCCTGAATGCAATTGTCTGAGATATAATCTGAACTAATTACCTTTGTATTCAAATATGTACTCCAGGTTAATAAAATAAAACTGGTAGCTGTTACTGTATCGCACGAACATTCATGCAAGGCAGTTTAGCAAGATATGCGTAAGTAAAACTAATATTATGTAATTGTCTCTAAATTATTTTTGATGATTTAATTTTTGATGTTAAAAGAAAAGAGAAATTTTTAAGTTTTGATGATTGCATCATTCCCGAATTGATGACTATTGTAATCGTTCTTAAGATGTCATAAAACCTTAGCAGGGTATTAAACGTTCTTTTTTTTATTAATTTCATTTCTTTATTCATTTTTAATGCTCGTACAAATATTTTGTTTCCACCGGAATCGGTTTCAGGGTCCAAGCTACCGGTGGTTAGGACTCCGGAGACGGAAACAGCCTCACAGTGCGGGTCTTATCAATCAGTACTGCTTTCTCAGTTAGGCCCTTGATCCAACCGCCTAAGAAGAAATTCGACAGATGTATCAACTTCATCATTATTATCGTCATCATTTAAGATTTTGACTGCTGCATTTAGGACTTGACCAAATTGAGGGCAGTTGATTCTGTTACATTTACAGCCTTTTCGAATTGTTCTATTTCTTTTGATGCTATTCGAAAATGTTAACGTAAACGAAACTACTAACGACCACAGGCGTCTAGATAGCTAAAAGTGATACGACAGTACGCCTGTCGACGTATCAGTTTATACTTGCATAAAATCAGTACGCCACACGACGACCGATTTTTCATACTATCGTAAAGAACGGCATGTTGTACTGGCATGTTGTATTTAAAAAAAATCGTATAATAAATTTATATTCGTATGAAAAAAATTAGTGTCTCAGTAGCTGCAATATGTAAGATAATACTATCCACGAACGTGTTAATACATCCTTAATAATATTATAAAAGCGAAAGTGAGTTTGTTTGTTTACCTCTTCACGCTTTAATGGCTAAACCGATTGTGATGAATTTTGGTACATACATAGTTGGAAACCAGGAGACGGACATAGGCTAATTTTTTTATTTTAAAAAAGTGGGATGTGAGGGAGAAAGAGGGATGAAAAGGGAAAAGTTAGCGTTGCTATTACAAATCAATAAGGCGCATGGGGAACTGTGTTACCCCAAATATAACGCGGGCGAAACCTCGGGCGAAAGCTAGTATCCAATAAAAAATAAGTCACCTAATTTCAGCCCAGTTTAAAATATCTTTAACTTTCTCATAGTTTCTCTCAGCATAATTGAAGATCAAAGCTCAAAGTGACGATGATGAATCAGAGCTGCAAACCGAAAGTGATTGAATGACACTTGTATTGAATGAATGGGATGTGTATGCACGAGCCGTGTCAGGTTGCTAGTCACTTGTCTCAGTCACCTACTAATACATTTCCATCAAACAGCACAAGTCAATCAAAGGCCTAGGAGATCAGCAGTTGATATATAGCTCTGTGTTTGGCATGGTATTAAAAGGATTAATAAAAACTACTTGATGGGACAGGATAAGCCGTTTTTGTCATATGTTCAACGTATAGAGGATCGTCACTAAGAAGTTTTACCGACAGCTTATTTTAAATGACAAGTTACAGGTAACAAGATGCGCAATTTAGAACTATTAAAAAAAAAACATGAAATAGGTCAATATTTAATTGAAAGATTCTCATTTTAGCGGTTATAAAATCCTAAGTATTACGATGAAGTTTTGGTATTTGGTGTCAATAATGGCAGTTAAATTCAAGAAGTTACTGATATTGCAGATACATTTTGTTTACCTATAATTATACAACTTTCTACCTCACAAACCAGCCTCAAAGAAATGTATAAAGGATAAAACAGCGGATCAGTTTAACTTAAATACAGGGATTTTATCTACAGCGAGTTAGCTTTAGGCTGTTTGAATAGCAAATGATGTATCCATTTCGGGTGCGATCATCTCTCTGATATCCGATACTAAATTAATACTCTTTTACTTCGATAAACAAACAGATATTTGCATATCTCCTGATATGAAAATAGTTCATGGTTTTGATACTTTTTATCTTAGTGAGAAGAATTAACACATTTTAAATAAATAAATAATTTACATTTGAGTTTTTCCCTGAGTTAATGGACGCTGCTAATATAAGCTCCACAGCTTCATATATTTTTTAAAAACTTCTGTGGAATTTTCAAGAAACTTTGGAATGGGTTAAATGTCCTAGTGGCTAGCAACGACTTTCCTGGTCTCCCAAATAAATGCTTTGTAGTATCACAAATTTCATGGGCATATATGTATTCCCGTATCATTGTTTTACATATTTCTGTAGTTTGGTTTTATTATGCAAGTATCAAAACCAATACATCGTTGTAGCTATCGTTTAATCCTGTGTTTATTTGTTTTGCCGAAAACAAGCGAGTTGCCAGGATAAGTAATAGCTTAATATCACGTTGTGTCGGCGAAGGTGGCTGGGTTCTCGGCTGCACGCCGCTTCGGAGGCCCGCTTAGCAAATGTATGTTATTAGCAACACAGAGGCTTTAACAAACAACTGCCTGTAACAATAGCCCCACACAACACCTATCAAGCTATAGCTCCACCATGGGAACAAGGATCTTTAAAATATTACTGATAAGAACAAGCATTTTGCACAAGAAATTAAACACCACCTTTTAATAACCTCATCTTTGTTTATCTGACGGTACATTAAAATATCAGCGAAACGTTTGAGCTAATTAAACTTGCATATTCGTAATTGCATAGCATTAAGTAAAGTTTCATCTAGATACGGCGTCAGCAAAAGCGAAATAAAAACACAAGTGTCTGTACTTACTGCCATAAAGTGTATGACCACTTTATATTAACCACAGACCTTAAGCGATTCCACAGTCAAAATGCTAAAAGATAAAAATGTAATAAAATAAAAACTGATGACAGATTTAAAATTAGATAATTATCTCAAGGACTTATAAAGTTGCTTCTTTTACATTTTCTTGGTAATCATATTGAGAGATCGGCGAAAATTATAAATATTACTTTTATGTTAATTTAATATTATAGTCTTGTGTGCGCCGCAATCGTTGCGTTAATTTTAGCGTAATTAACACGGTGTATTATGGTTTTGCTTTGTTGATATCCGCTGAAATTGAAATTTAAAGCGGTAAAGCGGATGATGTAAGCGCTTGAGAAGTAAACAGAAAGAGAAAAAGTCAAAATTGAGTTTAAGTAAAAATCTCACACATACGATTAGTCCTTATTTGTCTTAAACACAGTATTATTGTGTTACAATCATATATCAGTAAAACAATACATAGGTATTGAAACTCTGAGATCGTTAATTCTGTTTGAGTAATTGCTTAAGTTAGGCACTGAAAAGAGGTACCTAAAATATTCATATTTTGGAATTCCTCCAATTCAACAACAACGTATAATACAAGTTTAGCTTAAATCTTTTCCACAATAAAGTTGCACTGAAAGGCCACCCATCTAGCGCCCCACGCGGCGTCCACCGCCACTGTGACGGATCCCGGCTACGCCCCTCATTTGTTATACAAATTTTATACTACCCTCCGAGCTAAACTACTAAAAGCCTTTAAAGATGCTTAATATTGCTTAGGAGCTGCAACTCTGCGACTAATACGAAATCAGATCTAAGCTTTAGAATCTCTAAATAATTCGAGAGATATTAAAATTCTTTGAGATTTTGAGATATTTTTGATGAAGACATTATAAAATACAAGCTATTTTGATGGTTTGAATAAAAAAGAATAAACACAATATTTTATTCTGTATTCACGTTTCATAAAATGTTGTGTTTCATGTTTGTTTCAACAGCAAAGATTCTTAAAATGATAGATATAGAATATTCTTTATTATGTACAACTTGCAAATTATAAGAATAACAGTATTCAACTTATAAATCGGTTGATACAATGGGCGGTCGTATCGCTAAAAGCAATCTTTTCAAGATAAAATAAGATACAAAGTCAAATAATATTGAATGACAACGTCAAGATATTTATAGTTCAATTCATTGCTGTCACCGATTCGAAACAATAATAAATCCAATCATTTCCATTTGACTGCAAGTGCAAACAGTAAAACAACTACTGATCCATACGCCACAGCCAATATTATAAACCGATGAAGTCCGTGAAGAAATTTCATTAAATTCTCTATCACCCGAGGACAATGCAATTGTACGGGGGCAGATTGAGACGGCAGGAGCGTATTGCACACCAGGCCCCCGGCTGAGGAGCTGGTACCACAGTACCGGAGTACCGCTCCTTGATTAAATAAACCTTCAAGAGCACGTCACGCCGCCGGCCCTCGTGTCAGTCTTCGGCATATCGCACGGGCCTCATATACGCATGTCATTCACTCCCTCGCCATTATTTACCATTCAACAGCGCATTATTGTTTTTCCATATCTCACAATAGCACCTACCGCTTCAAAATCTCCTTTGTATGTTACTGTCCGCACCTGTTCTTTTTCTTTTTATTTTATGACATATATCACAGTTTTTATTCTGAATTCCTGACCCAGTTATGTTAATGTGCAACAATGAGATTACGACATTTTTATTCGTCGTTCAATTTTATTGATTCTTAAATTGAGTCATTTCAGATTTCGTTATCAATGCCATAAATAAATCCAATGGCCATTTGTCTTTAGTGAACATTATGCGCATGAGTGACGTATATTTAAGTAAACTAACGATGCGTAGTTTTTGCGGGACATCTTCAGGCTTCTATTAATATTCATTACATCAGGGGCCTTAGTCTGCTATTACAATAGTGTCAGAATGGTCGATCACTGATCGCATAATGGTTGATTTTGACAAGTTTAGTATGTAGCAGATTACCAAACTTGTCAAAATTAACCATTATGCGATCAGTGATCGACCATTCTGACACTATTGTAATAGCAGACTAAGGCCCCAGGCAAGTTGTTTATATTTTTGCAATAAAAGAGAAATGGTCTTTAGTCGTATCCATGCGCTCCCGGCGTTTCGCAGCAATTTGTTTAGATGTAACAGCTATTTGTCTACAAGAAACCACATTTATCATTGGTGTGTGCAGTAAACTTGGATGCTTCGTCTACTGGCTTCAATTTATGATACGATTGTGGAATACCTAGCTCGCCAACGTTTCATCTACATGTTATTTCAAATAGCCCAGTACGATACAAAGACAGTGATAAACACTCAATGGGCCAGTCAGTTGCAAAAAAGAAAGTGCCTCGACATTCCCTAGGCTCCAATGACTTGATAATACGAAGACATGTTGTAGATAAAAAATACCGTTACAGTCTGATGTAACGTTTTCGATAAACTTGTACCTGCTAAATAAATAATTATGTAAATTCAATAATTATGTCTATTGACGTCAATAACATGGAATACGTGCATAACTATGTTAGGATTTCAAATAAATTTACGAAAGCCACGTTTCGTTCCGCCCAAAATTATGACTTAATAAAAACTTACGTTTGTCGTAACTTATAGTGTGATAAAAGGAGCTATGACAGCTATGCTCTTCAATGCTGTATGTGTGGAATCTATTAAACACGCCAAGCCGCGCCGGCGCATCGACACATAATTCATGATGTATTATTTTGATAACACTTAATTATCATATCAGAAAGTAGTTCATTTTGAATTGAAGGCTCATATAACAATACAAAAAAACACATTTAAAGTCAAAGTCAATGCTTTATTGCTTAACACAAAACAATATATAAAATGCATTTCTGAATGTCATATGAAAAGTTTACTGTGTTCTATGAAATTAGACATTCAAAAATAAAACTTAAAACAAATATTTAATAACTAGCTTTTGCACGCGGCTTTGCTCGCGTGCAATTCGAGATAACACAGTTCCCCTTTCCTGATTTGCAGGTACCTGCTACCTGTAGTTTGTAGTTGCCCTTGCGCCTTATTTATTGTAATAGCAAAGCTAAGTTTTCCCTTTTCTTTCCTCTTTCTCCCTCATTTTCTACTTTAAAAAAAATAACAGGGTCCCATCTATCTCTATACCAAAATTCATCAAAATTGGTTCAGCCATTAAGGCGTGAAGACGTAACGAACAAACTCACTTTCGCTTTTATAATATTAGTAAGGATTTACAAATTTAAAGTACCTTAAGTACCTATGTCAGCGATTAATATTAAAATTATTCAACACGTAAAATAATAATAAAACAAGGATATAAATAAATTATGATAAGGTAAGACAAACTCAGAAAGTAACACCACGATACATTATTATAAATGCACATTCCTGTCTGCCAAGTACTCACTTGCTAAGTAGTACGCAAAATGAAAGATTCTACAAAAATCGCCATGGTTTGCTATTTAAATGTTGTAATTTGACACTGTGTCTTCCTACTTTTACAGGTCTTGTTCCAACAGTGTCACAGCAGATTGGTTTATTAGAGACTCAACTGTGTTCCAAAATGAATACCATGATCACGCTGCCAATATGCATAAATCAATAATCATACAATGACCTCGGTACGGTAAAGGAGCTAACATAAGTCAGTTGGATCTGTAGAAGCAAACTAATAAATTCAAAGGATTGACTCGGCGGTATGGTGAGAACTCGTCCATTTACAGAAGCCGCCATATTACAGGAGCATAAATCTAAGCGAAGTCACCCGAGTGTCGTCGGACGCCCCGCTCGCCTCGTGAATGGACCGATATGAAGGATGGCCGGGCTCTAGGCCCCTGGACCTCGCGAGGCCGCATCTCAACCACCGCCTTAAACGGGACGTTTTGACAACCGCCGATATGTGAATTGAAATATGAAAGCCGCTGATACCACTGACTCGAGTATTGATGTCGGAAAATAAAATAAACATATTTAAGTACGTTGCTCCGATAATGTGAGTGGGATAAGTGATTGGATATATTATTTAGTTTGTTGTGGACAACGTTCAATGTATTCAAATAAAAGTATTATAAGAAGAAAGGCTACGCAATATAACCGTGGACATATACCTTGTATGAATGTAAAAGATCCAGACTTATTATAAATAAATTCATCACTCTTTAATCATTTCTTCTGAGGAGTCGACGTCAGTTTGGCGGCTCTGAGCTCGAATTCAAAGCTGATGAAAAAAACACAATGGGATTATGCAGGCCTAATGGTCCACCCAACATGGGCATTAATCTCGTCATACAATATTGATGTTTCCACAATTTATAGCCGGTGCTTAGACGAATCACAAAGTCAAAACGGCTTATTAATGTGTGAAGAAACTCACCTCGTTTGGAAACCGTTCTCATGTGACATATTTTTATGAAAGCCGCGGGAGCTCGTTAGCAGAATATTTCGTTTTCATCCGCAGAATACAATTGAATGTGAAACTCAAAAACATAAGTCATCATTTTAATAATCTTATCTATATATTAATGGTTGTTCGTTTTCGGGATCGACAAAAAGATACTATTCTCAAACAAACACACTTTCGGAGTTAAAAAATACTTTTAATATAAATGAGAACTTGAGTTTTAAGAGGCGGTTCCATTGTAGAAGACTCAAAATTGACTTTAATCTGCTTAAAATCAGGAGACATTCGCTTCCAAAGCACGTTTCGTGATTGAATAAGATTTAATCTGTCTCCTCGTACGAACAGAAATCCCCGTCTCCCTCAATGAATCCTTAATCGTTGAATAATTTACTAAAGCATGCATGTTCTTCGTTGTGACTAAAGATAAATAAATCAAATATTACATGATTCTCACATTTTGGCGTATGAGAACATAAATTATGTGTAAGTACCTATATTATTTAAAAAAAGTTAATTACCTCATCATAAAATCTCAGACACTATAAGTGTTAGGAGTCATAAAGTTTACATGGGAGATCCTTTTAAGACGTAGGTGCTCACTAAGGTTGGGATTGGAATTTTGCAAAATTCAATCTTTTTTTGGGGATGGGAAATAGTCAAATAACTTCTCCCGCTCTGAGCAGAGCGGGGGTTGTGTCAGATTTGTACTGACTAAAACCCACCCATGTTCCTTCTATTTCCCTTTAAGGGAGGGTGAAAAAGTTTATATAGGGAAACGCGATTCCTTGTCTGGATTGACTTGAAATTTTTCCTAGGCATGCTTTCATGAAATTAATGGACTATTAAACATCACGCTGAGGAGTTCAGAAGTGTTTCAAACCCTTGGCCACAGTTCATCGTTTTTAAGGCCTTTTTTACTTGAACATTTTGTGTAATTTTGTACGTATAGCTTTCCAATTTTGCCTTGGAGCTTGTTAGGCAGATGTTAAAAAGGAGTATTTTTTAAAGGTTTTAACGTTTACTACTACCAGCCTCGATTCTAATTAATGGTGAATTATGGCTTAATTAAAACCTCATTACCTTTCACGACTCTATTTTCTCTATTTACTTTTGAGTAAGCGATAAATAAAGCAATAATTTCATACTTGTTGATGTTATTCCTTCGGCGGTACCATTTAGGGGCGTAACGTTTTATTGTAATGCAAATCTGTGCTTTTTCCCAGTAATAAAAGTATTTAGATGGCAACACGTGACGACAGGCGCTGCGGGCAACACCGGGACGCAAATTATGGCAATCTTGACACCTACGAGGCGCTAACTGGGGTGCACCCTGCAATTTTCTCGACGTGCAACACCGAAGCTTCGTTACGTTCGCTGCCGGCGCGGGCGGCGGTATGCGGGCACTGATTTGCTTTAATTTACGCCCATGTATTTCTAACACGCGTTTTATTATTGTTTTGAACTTAAATTAGACAAGAAATATGGTCTTTATTGTTACCTGTATTGTTGCGGAACTGCATGAATCGACTGGAAGTAATTATTCTGTAATGTGCACGTGATTACAGTGATTTTCCCCCGATCCGATCACTATGTTCGGCAAGCCGATCCCTTGGGAGAAGCGAGCCAAATACCTAGGTGTCATCCTAGACGACCGCCTCAACTTCGGAGAGCACATAAAGACGGTGCGCTCGCGCGCCGCCTTTGCTCTAGGCAGACTCCACTACCTGTTGAACGCACGCAGCAAATTGTCACTGAAGTGCAAGTTGCGCATATACTTAGCGTGCATTCGACCCATCATGACGTACGCGTGCCCCGTGTTCGCGCACGTCCATCCGTCTAGAATCCACAGGATGCAAACCCTTCAGAACAGATTTCTCCGAAAGGCCGTGGGAGCTCCCTGGTACTTAAGGAATATACGACTACATGTCGATCTCAAAATACCGACCATAGCCCAAACGATGAAACGCCTCACGAAGCGTTTCTTCGATAACGCTGAAAAGCACCCCAACAGTCTCATAGCAGGGGCAGCCCGCTATATTCCCACTAGGATAGGGAAAATTCGCCGACCAAGGCATACCCTCGTCACTCCCGATGATCCCACCACAATCCTGCAAGAAAGCAGTAGGGAAACCAGCACTATCCGTAAACACAGAAACAGACCGCGATCCGTTTTCCGACCTCGCCGCCGAGGCCCGTCGCGAAATCCCCAGTAATGAAACCGTCCCTTGGTCTACAAGCCAGCCCGCGATGCTGAGCAGTAAATACTAAAGCCCCTTAATTAATCGACCCAGCCACCCTTGTTGCCCTCCCTCAGTGACGCCCTAAGCCGAGGTCCGTACCCCACAGGGGGTGCCCTTAGCGTGCGAGCACTTAGAATAACAGTAGTTTTTGTAGCCCTGGCTGGGGGCCTTAATTTATTGAGGTCACACAGGAAAGTCCGGTTAAGCAGTCACAACAACTCAAGAGAGTTGATCTGCGAGTGGCCCAACCTAAAAAAAAAAAAAAAAAAAAAAAAAAAACAGTGATTTTCCAAGCGGCGTATTTCGATGGACTTGCCACTAATAAATCTCAATGATTCAGATTGCTTTGGCGTTCGCAAAGGTTAAATTATCAACAACCGTTTCATGTTAGGAAAATATAATTGCAATGAATTAAACATTTATTTATTTTGCTATTCTAATAAAGGAACAAGCTTTAAAATAAACCTGAAACTGTGTAACATTTATCTGATACACAAGACTTCCTTCTGGATATTGTAGAACAAAAGTGGCGAAGATAAGATCAAGAGTTCAAAGGCGTGTGGCGCGTAGCTGCCGAACGCAACCGGGTGTAATACAGTCCATAGCAAGGCTCCCGGCTCCCACATACTGTTCGTTCACAGTCCGTCTACTTATGAAGCATCACTATCAAAAGGACATTGATCTTTACAACCGCTTCTATAAGGTTGTTCTTCGGTTGCTGCCACTGATAAGTCTGTCAAACGACATTAATCTTTATTCTCATTACTGAAAGTTTGTTGTTGGGTGGCTGTTGTCAAACATAAACCAGCTGCAAAATGAGTGTACCTTGTACCGACCGGACGGACGGACACCGGACGCAAGAGAAACAATAGCCTCCCGGACCGGCCGATCTCAAAATCACAACCACAATCTCTGCGCGGTGTAATCTTGCAAATATTTATTATATGTCAAAACAATATGCCGAAATGGAACGCTTATTGCGGTTTTTACAAATGTGTCTGGTTTGCTGCGAGCGCTCGTTAGCGTGAGGTACGACGCATTGTGGGGGTACAATGGAGGGCGGGGCGCGCCCGCGGCGCCTGCGCAGCGCGGGAAATCGCTCGCCCAAGTGTTCCACATTTAAATCAATGACAGACGCGGTGAACTATCCGCTCATACAACGAGACACGCGTCTGATTCTCCTCTCAAATGTTAGAACATCTCTTCTTTATTCTAAGCTTATTTTCTCCGAAGGTTTAGCCGAAGGTCCGCCCATATTCATCAATTAGGTTTGGTTACGGCAAGGCTATTGCCGCCAACCTAGCATAAATAAAAACTTCAGACGTTTAAATAAAACTTCAATAAACGCGTTTTCAGTTACGAGCCCATTTAGTATTGCACATTGCCAAAGCAATTTGCCATCAAAACCAACTGTGACCAAAAATATAAAGAGTTTTATTATTTATTTTTATTATCGTTTGATTCGCTCAGAAATTGGCTTTAAAATCTTTAATGGTTTAATTTACTTTACTTTTTTACGATTCCAATGCAAAAATATGAATCCAATGAGCCAAAATACTTTTATAAGCGCATCGCCGCCCGTGAAGCACGTCCAAATGATTTACAAAAACTAATTAAAGTAATAATTATTCCTGTTCAATTCAAATTCCCTAAATATATATAGTAAATGGATCTCAATTAATTTAAATATATTTTATTTATATATATGCAGCTATATTTTATTTTTAATTCTTAAAATCTTTATTTATACTGTTATTAAACAAGATCGAGGACATACTTGTGCTGCTCATTTTTAGTAACAATCTTAAATTAAAATCAAAGGACTTAATGAATACCATAATCCTTCGTCTGCTTTAAAATATCGCGAAACTTTTGTAATTACTTAATCTACAAAATAAATCAGCAAAAATAATAAAAACGAGTCTCATGAACTTTTCCATTCAAGTACAATACACGTCAGTCATACACTGAGCAAACCATACACTTATCTTACATTGTCTTGAGGACTGATGTAACAGGTTCTGTATCTTATTAATCCTTCTATAAATAAATAATATCATAACATCCCGAAAGTCCCGTTGCTCCCGATAGCGTTTAAGGCGCGTGTCGGTCGCGAGCAAACGCGCGCGCGCAGTTTTACGACAAAATAATATTCTTTAATTATAATGGAGCGTCATGAAGTAAAGGCGGCGCACGCGACATCTGTATTAAATTTTAATGGAATAACAGTTGCACCTGCGTGCAGCGGGTTTGCGCGAGAGTCGATCACTACACTCTCCGATCCCAAGAATCTGCTAAGTGTGTCTAATTAAAAATTAATTACTTCAACCTTTCCAAACACCGGCGGGAATGTTTGTAGCCATGATCGGGATTTGAAGAACATAAGCTTCCTTTTTCTTAAATTGAACAGCAATTTTCTTATGAGGAAAGGGAAAATATGTGTAGTCTTGTTCTTAGGTCTGCAAAAACAAAAGAAATCCAAGGGTTAGATACCAATTTAAAAAAAAACGTTGCCCCATTCTAGGAATATCTCACCGTACCGTGCGTTTACAAACATTTAAATTGACATGCTCAGCTAGACCCGAAATAACTATCTGAAGGCCATACAAATATATATTCCGTGCAAGGATCAAACCCGCGATGCATAGCGCAGCAGTCTCTAAGCCAGCCGTGTCATCAAAATATTCGTAGAAAAATGTCCATGTTTTCAAGATTACATAAAAGTATTTAATAGTGTCGAAGTATTTATACAGGCTGTAAAAGCTCCCTTCACGAAAACTCAAACGTAACTCAGTGCAAAACTAAATGCTAGGAAATTATAGTTTTTTTTATGTGAGATAGATCACCTTTTCCTGTAAAACTCAAAGTAATGAAAACTTTATACTGATAAATGCATAACAAACACCACTGTTTGTAATGCATTTTTGACTTTATATAGCTCCATAGCCACTTGTGGAGCTATATAAAGTCAAAAATGCTATTCAAAATGAAAACACATGTTTAAATTGAAATTTGACCTAGAATATCTTCGTTACTAGAAGGTTTCTAGGTATGCTGAACAAAAAAAAATATTGCTTGAGAACTACTGTCTTTCGGTTTTTTTTTAAATCTTTGCACCACACTAGGAATTTCTCCTGTATCGTGGGTGCATTTACAAACATTTAAACTCACATACACAAACAGCCAGACCCGAAACAACTATTTGCACGCCATACAAATATTTGTTCCGTGCGAGAATCGAACCCGCGAAACGCAGAGCAGCAGTCAATCGCAGCCACTGCGCCAACCGTCACCGTGCCGTCATTTGACACTTTGTGAAGGGGTCTTTTAAATGTGAGAGCGTCATTTAAACTATTCCCTACTAGCTTTTGCCCGCGACTTCGCTCGCGTTAAATTCGCGGTGACACAGTTCCCCTTGCGCCTTATTGATTTGTAATAGCAACGCTAAGTTTTTTCCTTTTCTTCCCTCTTTCTCCCTCACATCCCACTTTTTTCAAAAAAATATTATATGTCCGTCTCCTGGTTCCCAACTAACTCTGTACCAAAATTCATCAAAATCGGTTTAGCTTTTAAAGCGTGAAGAGGTAACAAACAAACAAACTCACTTTCGCTTTTATAATATTAGTAAGGATAATTCAGTACGACCTGCATTTGAAACGACAATAAAACTGCCTTTATAGCACCAGCTTTACTGAAAACTTTTACCCGTTGTCATTGGTATTTAACTAATAAACCGTATCGAACACGTTGACTACCTATCCAAACATTCTCAACGGAACGAATTTCGATCACGGTGTTGCCACACTTAAGACATGAACTGCACTTAATCATTAATGTCAATCATGAAGGTTTTCATTAAAAGAGGAACACACTTTCAAAAAAATTTATTCACATTTCTGTTTTCTAGTCTGGTAAAACTGTTCTTTTCCTTCTCAAACTAAGTTAAGTTTCTGGAGTAAATGGAGACACCTAGGATAGGTTACTCCATTAAAAAGGAGGTCAGTTCAACCACTTTTTTAATAAACCAAAGAACTAAAGGCGTCTGTGGTTGCTGGGTTTATGCAAAAACACACGCAACGGTTAACAAAGAACAGGGAGTCAGAA
Source organism: Ochropleura leucogaster (assembly GCA_958449745.1). Classification (NCBI taxonomy): domain Eukaryota; kingdom Metazoa; phylum Arthropoda; class Insecta; order Lepidoptera; family Noctuidae; genus Ochropleura; species Ochropleura leucogaster. The sequence goes on along the minus strand of OY288206.1, from coordinate 12,706,722 downwards.
AGCCGTTAATTAAAGGTAAGTGAAAGTAAGTCATCAAAATGCAAAAGCTGCAGCTTATTTTAAATTGATTTATACTGAAAAGTAAACTTAAATTCTATACAGTAACTATATAGGGTTGATTGTCGTATTCAACTACTATTTCTAATGTAAAATGTTGCTTATGCTTTTTGCACGTCTATATACATAGAACCTGATTGCATGCTAATACATAAAGACAACTTAGAAAAGCAGGAGGTATAAGGCACTTTAGGTACTTAACCTGTGTACTTAACTGCGCAATTAATAACACAGCTGAGGTACTGGTCATTATAACCGCCTCGGGTCCATTCTAGTTACCGTCACTTTGTATAAATTATATAAAAATAAGCACAACTAGAAAGGGATGGGTATATGGTGATTGGTGTGGATCAGAGAGTGATGGGCGAGGTGGCAAAGGCAGGTGTCACGGGACATCTGCTGGCCCACAGACAGGCACGTGGCTCAACCCTATAAACCGACCTCTACGACTTCCAGCCATAGGAAAAAGTTAAGAACTCCTGTAGTCATTACCCTTAATAATTTCCGAATCGGGATTTTTATAATTTGATTTAGAAATCATTTTTTTTAAAATATTTTCGAATATTCCTGTTCTAAATAACTTTTGCCAAAATTATTTTGTAAAAGAAAATAAAACTTATTTTTATAAAATATATTTGCCACGTGTAAAACCTGCCAGACATTTCTGACAGCAGTTAACATATTTTAATTCAAATTAGAATTATTTATCAATTAATTTGTATGGCTACTAATAATTAAACTAATTTATATCAATTAAACTAACCTAATAAACTTATAGCATCGAAGTACTCTTTACTTTAGAATACATTCATTTTCAGAAAGAAAAGCCTCATTGTCTATATTGAAATTACGTGAAAATTTCAGGATTTCTGCATAATGTTTGGTCACAACCGTTTAAAAACTGGGCTTGTAACCTTAAAGGCATAACTTCCAGACATATCCAGGTGAAAAAGAGTTCAACGCGTTGGCAGTTTAGGTTTAAAAATAGGCTTTACAAGAAAATTAAATTATTTCTTAATTTCAGTAATTTTAATGTAGATTTTTAAATTTAGTAGGTTTTTATTATTATTATTTTTTAACTTTTCTTTTCTTTTCTCTAGTAGTATGTCTAGGAAAGTACAAAAAAAATCAATAAAAATAGTATTAAAATAAAAGCTAAATCAAAAAAATATACATTTAAGTTAAAATTATCTGGCATATTACGATTTTTTAAAAAAAGAACAAGAGAAGTCACGTTGACACATTTTATAAGTTTTAAAGCGTTTTGCAATGCAAATATCTAAAGTTATGTCAGAATAACAAGTAACAAATTATAATTTATGGTAGCCATAAGGCAAATTAAACTAAATTTACGATTCCCACCCATTTCTTGTACAGTTTAACATATCTTCAAAGACATCGCATAACAACATGCAAGACTCATATAATATGAAAAGACAAAATTACCAAGTTATTATCGTTACTCAGATACAAGACCAAGATGTTTACAGAACAACATGGGTACCTTCCAATCGGAATAACAGAACATCACGCTCGTCTTCTCCAAAGGCATAAGCAGAAGTATAGGTACTCAATTATTGAAGTTCCTGAGAGAGAAATTCCTGGGGTGGGACAAAATATTTTTTTTAAAGAAAATAAAAATCAGTATGGAAAAAAACCTCTTTTGACCCGGGAATTCAACCCATGCTCAGTAATCTCGCTTGTGACCACTCCACCAATAAGGCAGTCAGAAAAAACATATTTCAAGTTAAAATAAAAATATGATACTAGCTGGCGCCCGTGGTTTCGCCCGCGTGATATCGAAAAAAAAAGTATCCTATGTTTTATTTCAGTCTATATTCTAAGATCCGTTCAGCCGTTTTGACGTGAAAGAGTAACAAACATCCATAAGTCCTGTGTCACAAACATTCGCATTTATAATGTTAATGTATTAAGTATGATATTTATTTTTATTGTACAGATATTGTGTTAAATGGACAAATCAGAAACCGAAAACGCGGTTGCAGCGAAAACAATTCAAGTGCGATTTATCCACCGATACCCTGAAAAGATAATCAACAGAACTATTATATAAATAAATGCAAAATAGCGGACATGTTCTTTATTTATAAACATTAAACGTGCAATAAACGGAATATGAAATCCCAGCGCATGTGAACCCATTAAAATAACTGGGACCGGCTGAAACTGGATTCAGCTTCACTTTTTCTTACCGAATGGGAGTAGCGCCTGATTCGAGAGAACTTAGATGTTATCAGTACAAAATAATATTATCCTGCCTCCTGTTATTATTGCCACATGATAAGGAAAATTGTATGATTATACTTCGACGCATTGTAATGTGCATTGATCTTTATTCATCAAGTAATTTCTTATGAAAAAATCAAGTCTTGTTTGGTAGGAAGTCAGTTTCTTTGTTTTTAGGTTTCGTTCACCTCTTCTGAGGAGCTCCTGGCTAAATAATAGCAGCCGCTCGAGTCGATCTTTAGGTTAAGCTGCGCTTGTCTAGGTTAGTCTATGGATAGGTTTTCTCCATGCCACGGAAAGCATGTTAAGTTGTTAGTCAACGTTCTTATTTGTTAAACTTTGGCAGTCGTTAAAGATATTTGGTGTCCTAAAAGTCTAACAGCCAGTCTTGCCAAGGTATATATAGTATAGTAGATATTACATTACACACTGAATTTAGACACAACCTGTAAACACGAAATTTTGTTATTAAGAAAGTTTAAAATAAAAAGCTACAGTTAGGTATACCTACATATAAAAGTTTAATTCAAAAACAAAATATTCGAAAATCAAATGTCTGAAAATGGAGAAGAATTTGTTCGTGACTTACGTGAAGAACCGGCAAAAACTCCGTAGATATTCTCCGTAGGTTGTAATACTGTCTTAATGAAGAAACTATTGGAGTCCAATCTTATCGTTGATTAAGTTACAATATGTAATATCGCAGATTCTTTACAACTTAGTCACACCGTGCACGCAATACAAAATTGGTACTAGTGATGGCATTGGTTACACTCTATTATAAAGTGGTTATCAACAGTTAAAATCCAATTTAAATGCATGTAACACTGCAAAGCATAAACAAGACTCTTTGAAAATAGATGGCTATGAAAAATTCATGTGATTTATTGGGAATATATATTGTTGTAACAAAATATATCACTAAGGTGTTTGAATAAGGAAAAATCAGTTCTAAATAAGCGATAATTATTACCAATTTAAACATATACTGTGGCGTTATTTAGTTGATTGTGGCAATGTAGGTATATTATGATTTAAGACTTATTATTTATACAATAATAAAATTGCAATCACTGCTTGTCTTGAAGATATTAATTAACTGTAATAAAATAGAGTTTAATTGAAGTCGATAAATATAAGAATATCAGAATCGTATTTCATGGCATGGTAGGACTGGTGATGGTAGTCATACACTTTGTCGTCACCTTCGTCAGTCAACAAAGATTTGCTGCAGACAATAGTACATATATATACTTAAAAACAGGTTAATAAAATAACTATTCAGCTTTTATCACGAAAACGTCAGGCGCCAAAACAGCGTCGCGTCGGTGTTGACGCCTACAACTTCTAACTGAGCAACATGTTTTACAAATATGTTGCTAAGTAAATTTTGACAGTAAAAAAATTACCGCTTTTCAACTCAAAGTAATTGACATTATAATTCAAAGCAATTAATTTATATGCTAAAATAACATGACGCTGGCAAAAATTAAGGTTTAGGCGAGAATTATAGCTAATACTCATAATGTTTTTCAAGTGATTGCCGATGGACCCACTAACAATTTGCCCAACCAGAGAACCCAAACCCAGAACCTCTTCGTAAACAGAAGTATACTACTGCTAACTCTTAGTATTTTCTTTGGAAATTACCAAAGACATTCTTTGTTTACTCTTTTTTTTACTGAACTAAATGCTCACGTCTCTATTGATTGACCATGTTATATTCTTTATGTATGAGTGGGAAGATTATTTTTGTCTCGATTGATAGCATGCCAAGTATTATATATTACAGTATTAACAAGAATTTATTGATATTTGCACCCTCGTATTTAGATGGGCACTAAAAATCGACTATCGAGACCAAAATACTGGACGAGTACAATGCCTATCTCTATTTTTAGACAAGTGTTTTAATAGATTCTGATAGTATGGTGACCATGAAGAGTATTAGAGAACAGTTCGCAATCTTTTTTTATCGTATGATTAGTACCTAAACTGATATCAGAGTATCTATGCCACCCATGTGCCATTTTTTTTGGGGTGGGAAGTCATCAAATTACTTGTCCCGCTCTGGGCGAAGCGGGGGGGAGTGTCAGACTTTTACTGACTAGAACCCACCCATGTTCCTTCTATTGCCCTTTACATTCCGGGGCCGCGGTATCTCTTTCGAACAACCCGCAACACCCATGGGCCTCTGACTTTCCTTAATATGCCATCGAGAAATGTTTCTCAAACATTTTGTTTTTCTCACGATACGCTTTTCTTTTTTGTTTATTGTTGCCCCACACTAGGAATTTCTCCTGTATCGTGGGTGCCTTTACAAACATTTAAACTCACATATACAAACAGCCAGACCCAGAACAACAGTAACTAAAGTGTAGGTCATACAAATATTTTTACCGTACGGGGATCGAACCCGCGACACGAACGACGCGTGCAGGAGTATTGTGGTGCAGCTTGGAGCAAGTCTGTCCTCCCCTTTCTCCTTCCACACTTCTCTAGCCTGTGCGATGTCTGGAAATGTAAGGCCCGCCATGTAAACATCATCAGATTCTAATGCCACCTTCGCCGCGATCGACTTTGCATCTCTCAAAACACAACACAGACGATTGGCTTTTTTCGTATAATCATCTGATCGTAGTACTAAGTACCTACTTAACTGAATAAGATAAGATAATCATTTATTTCTCACCACAACAAATAATTAGTTACATTATTAGGTTTCGTGAACAATAAAGGTTTACTGATTATTGTGGGAGACTGGTGCCTAAGGTGGAGTCCTGGTGTCCTGAAATACTGGCGTTTTCGTCTGAAAACGCCAGTATTTCAGGACACCAGGACTCCACCCCTAAAATGCAGGTTACCAACCACTTAAAATTAAAAAAGAAACAGTACCAACCACAGCAAGATTAAATAATTTTGTACAATATCCCTTTATAGAAATAAAAGTGGTCACCACATTCCTAGGCACGCGACACCAGGGCCCAGGACTGGAAACATTGACGAGTTTCCTAAATAGGAGTCCACCGCACACAAGAATGCTGAACTTAATATAAAAGGAACCGCAAAAACGTTGCTAAATTAGCATGATACTATGACTTGACAATTAATATTATGTACCTATTAACTAACTCTTGAACTTAGAATAAGTTCTTGGTTACTTGAACTTACTTGGTATGCTAAACTCGTTTATGGCAAACTGTTATTACTTGAGTGTTTGCATATTGAATTTTTTGCGATCGACGCATATAATTGACTTTAAAATTATACTGTGGTTTGAACTGTGTTTGCAGTTGGATATTATTAGCTAAGTATATGCAAATTGCAGTGTTATATTTTCATTGAGAAAATGCATTATGATGAAAACTTAATACTTGTTTTAATTAATTGACGACACAGTTGGCGCAGTGGCTGAAAGATCAACTGGTGCGCTGTGTGTCGCGGGTTCGATCCCCGCACGGAAAAAAATATTTGTTTGGCCTACAGATAGTTGTTTCGGGTCTGGTTGTTTGTGTGTGTAAGTTTAAATGTTTATAAACGCACCCATGATACAGGAGAAATTCCTAGAGTGGGGCAACGTTTTTAAATATATATATACATATATACTTTAGTTGTATGACTATTTATTTGCTCTATAAATGATGAGCATGGGGTATTGGGTTCGACTGGGTGGATCCGGCAAATTCTTATTGGGTATTTCCATCACATTTTTTTCAGTAAAAACCACGAGGTCTGGATTTCGGCTCGGTAGATGGCAATAGGATTGCCGCTTTGAGTTAATACACTTTAGACTTAAGACATACTTGGCGAAATGTGGGTGCAGTATTAGGTACACTTCTGCTTAACCCTTTGGGGATTGTCGCCGTGATTTTGTGTTATGTAAATTTGTTTGCTATCAACGGCTCCCGCAGAGAAGTTCTCTCGTCCTTAAATCAGAATCTCTTATACCCCGTTCCAATAAACAAAAACGACTCGTTTTGCTTACGGATAGTTGTATTTTGACATAAGTTCTAAGAGACTTATGTCAAAATATCCGTAAGCAAAACGAGTCGTTTTTGTTTATTGGAACGGGGCATTAATCTAATAAGTATTTAACCGTATAGTTCGGTACGGACCCCTTCGGGGGCTCGACATTCAAACCTCCGCTGGCTCGGTACTGGCCCCGAAAGGGGTCGGACATTTAAGTCATATGACCTCCTCATTATTTTTGTAAATATTTTATTTTCTGGTTAAAAAATAATATGGGTGTGCATTCATTAAGATAGTAGAATAAAAATCTCATATGTAAACGTCATTAGAAGTTCTTTAATTATTGAGTAAGTTTCTTAATTATGTCTTATAAAATCCAAATGTGTAAATTACGATCATCGCCATTTTGATGGCAGTGTAGGTCGACGCTAAAAATCATAAAAAAGTAGGTTTTCGGACATTTAAACTCCATATTATTGGGCATGATTAACGTGTCCTTTTATTACGTGAAGAAATCATTCGTAATTGAACTTATATTAGCAGTGGTAATGATACATTTTGAAATCTAAAGTCGAAGTATCGCGCCAATCGTGCTTGTTTACATTTTTCATTCCACATAAAATCACACGGACGCGAATAGATTCTATAACAAATGAGACAAATATCATTGCAAATATTATAAATAACATGAACATGCCCAGATCTTATCGTAATTTGCAATAATAGGACCAATAACACGTAATATTCATAACCACTGCTAAATTCACTTTCGAAAATGACGTCCATTTCTTTTTTTTTTAATTTTGTGATGTGTAAATGCGATTATTTCAATCGATTATTTTCTTGTAAATTAATCAATTCGAATAATTAAAATAAGGAATATCAGAAATTGATAGATGAAAATTAGAATAATTTTGTAATACGTGTAAAATACTATAAATATTGATAATAATATTTTTTACGCCACTAAAACCGACTCAACAACAAACAGTAGAATCTGATCTATGGCTAAATTCGCGCCAATTTTATTTTCAGATAAAAATTCAAATAAAGAATGCGCTCGCTGTTCGAATTTATATTATAATGTTTATTTGCTATTTTATTAATAATTTGGTTTTGTATCTACTATTAGAATGTGAATTGCAATTAGAAATAAATAAGGTTGAATATGGAACGACCTTATCTTGGTCAGTAAAAAAAATCAGCCAAGATAAATTATATTTGTTCGACAAAATTGTTTGCAGTATGGTTGGATTAGTTATTTGGAAAGCGTTTTCATTCTTTCCTAAATCATGGGTCGTAGACCAAAGTATTCTTGGAGTGGAAGCCTTGGGGTAAAAATGGCCTAGAGGGAGACCACAATTGAGATGGAAAAAAAACCCCGGTACACGACATCAAGAAAACTCCAGGTACAAAATGAACCTATTTTGAACCTGGAGTTTTCTTGATGTCGGGTACCGGGGTTTTTTTTAGGGTGGGAAATCATCAAATAACTTCCCCCGCTCCAGGCGAAGCGGGGGGGGAGTGTCAGACTTTTACTGACTAATGTCCACCGATCGATGTTCCTTCTTTTAGTCGGGGCTGCGGTATCTCTTTCGAATAACCCGCGATCCCGGCGCCTCACCTACCACCTGACGCAGATCCTCACCGAGCACGAAGGTTTCGGGACGTTCCTGCACATCATCGGGCGGGAAGAAACACCCAGGTGTCACCAATGTGACTATCGCCCGGAGGACACGTTGTAGTACACAGGCAGTCTGCTCTTTTGAGCGGAGCACCGCTCTGTCCTGGAGGAGATGGTGATGTTTGAAGGAGAGAACCTCAAACCAAGCCAGCCACCGCGGGAGAGGCTACAGGGATCGGGCGCCGCGAGACGACAACGACTTTTTGTTAAAAGTTTAACAGGAGCGGATATTTGATGATTTCCCATCCAAGTGGCGCAAGACCGATATAAATAAGTTCCTAAAGAATTCCTGAGAAGTTTATGAGAAGGCCTCTTTTAAATTCCTAAAGAAGTCCTTAAATTCCAAAAAATAGAGATACACTATTTAAAAATACTTTTTAGGGTTCCGTACCTCATAATAAATAACACAACCCAAATATCAAATCTGTGGTCCCTTGAAGCTGTGAAAAAAACAACCCTCCAAGTCTACGCAGAGAAAAGATATGACCGTTTATGTCGTCAGTTTGTACGGAACCCTTGGTGCGTGAGTCCGACTCGCATTTGGCCGGCCTATTTTTAATAGGCTAAATCGCTTACTGCTACGCAAAGGTCTCCTTATCAGCATGACCTACAAAATTGGTTGCCGCGAAACCGTTTGACAGCAAATGTCCCTACCAAATCTTGGCGCATAACAAAATAATTAAACCATAACAAAAAAGCACGAGACAAAATGCTGTTGTCTTTCTTTTCTAATCGATATCATAGATATTTGTACAACTATAATATCTATACTAGAGTAATATGCCATCTCCATAGGTAAATTCCTCAATGGTCCCAAAACTTTTTTGAAAATTTACTCTATTACGATTATCGATTAGGTTGAATGCAACTTTTTAATCGTAATGATGGAACTTAGTTTTACGGTCAGCACTAAGAAATGTCATATTGCAACACATTTTTAAGTATTTTTTGTCGAGATTTGTATCGTATTTTATTTTGAATTTATATGTAAAATGGCAAAAATAAGAATGCAAATGGAATGTCACTGTTTTTATTTTGGATTTCCGATTTTATTATCAAAGGGTTATCTTATTTATGTGCATTATTTCCAGCGTTTTTAAAGTACCTAATTTTTGGAAGGGTGTAGTAATTTGTATTTTACACACATTTTACAATAGATCGACGCTGTTTTATCGACCATAGGAGGTTTTTGGAAATATAAACCTCAAACTTATCATATTAAACAGCCCCTGTGACTTATTTTTAATAACAAAATTGATGAAAATTCTTGAATTTCATGACAATTCGCGTCACCCCACCGATTCAGCTGATGTGTCATGTGTCAAAATCCTGTCGTGCAGAGTGGTTAAGAAACAAGTTACATTTATGTAGTTGCGAAACTAGTTGATAATAAAAAAAAAACAGATTTATGTACTTACAAAAAAACAAATCATTGGAAAGCCCCACAAATAAAACAAGTCACTATGTTATTCGAACACTAACAACAAAACAATGCTGCTACAACATAATTGCTGTAGATTCAGACGTATGTAGGGTCAACAAAAGACGTAAGTAAGCTTGTAAGATTTAGTTGATGTTTAGGGTTCTGTACCTCAAAAGGAAAAAAAATGGAACCCTTATTGGATAACTTTGTTGTCCGTCTGTCTGTCTGTCAAGACCTTTTATCTCGGAAACGTGAGATAGTATCGAGTTGAAATTAAATCCATATACTCAACTTTGTGCCCTTTAGTGCTGTAAAAAAAACAACCCTTTTAGTCTACGCAGTCAAAAGATATGGCTGTGTATGTCGTAAGTTTATACGAAACTTTTGGCCGGTTTTTTTTTCTTACAAACCAATGCACGTGTTCACGTCAAATTATTTTTATTTACATTAAACTGTTTGTTTTCTATCAAAAAACTTTGGATCGATTACAACTGTATCTCATGAGACTGTTTACTAATCTCTTTTCTTGACCGTACACTGCACTTGTAGAGGTCGCATTGTATTTATTATCATAGAGCAATGTCTTCTTCTTCTTCACACAGAAAAATACTTATAGAAATCTATTTGTATCTGTTTTACTATAATATTATGTACATTTATTTCACTGAGCATTGTGTTCTGAGAGCGGTGATGGAATGCGTCTATCAAGGTTTCATTTGCCATGTTATTGATGGAGTCATTTTTTTGTATTTCAAACGCGAAATAACATTTGTAAAGGTCGATGGTACGAATATATAAGAAAAACCACACATGAAAGGAAAACTTAATTCTTTATTTACTTGATTTTAACATGTAGCGTTTTTTTATTTTTTATAAATAAAATTAAAACTGTGATTCACAGTGTCTGTAATACTGTGAATCACAGTTTCTTGATTTATGCTAACCATTTAAAAGGTAGGTACTACAGGGACGCACTTGGTTCGTCAAGCCAATTGTATTAATTGCACAGACGTAAGCATCGAACATAGCACGGTGATACCATTAAACGACTACAATTAACAAAACATGATAAAGGTGGAGTTGTCTTTTGTTTGATTGCAAGAAACACCGAAATATCCAATTTCCAGCACAGTGGTAAATCTTCGTTTTATTAATCGCAAATTATAATTTTACATTACTACCCGCACGTTAAAACAAGGGTAATAAACACGCAATATCAATAACCCAAGTGAAGCTAATAAAATATTGATTGTTTTTTTTTTATTTAAATATTGGATTAACAAACGATGCTGGTTTAACAAATTTGTTTCCGAAGAAGTTAGATAGCCATAATTTAAATACAGTAGCCGCAAAGTATTTAATTAATAGTTATGGCAATTCTTGTTATCTCCTCGTCTTGATGGTTAGCGCGAATAATAAATATAGATAGATAAATAATTCATAGTTTAGATTTAAGTACTCATTAATAAACCATGCCTATATTTCACATAGATTGTTATCAACATCGATTAGATTAGCTTATCTTGATCACATCAATATATTTGTTTTCATCAAATATATCTTGAGATCGCAACATGATTTATTATATTTTTAATTGGAAATCTGATCCGTAGAGGACATTTAATGTCAATGGTTATCGATGATCGAGATAAGCGATTTCCGTTGATCCGACAGATTATAGTTTTTAAACGTTCGTCCAAACGTTCAATCACGAATTTTAATTGCTAAACGAATTTTAAAGTGTTTTGTGACGAACACTTTGTCCTAAATAACTTAGTCTTAATTAATGTATCTATGTTAGCACCATTTATTTAGCATCACATGTAACTAAAATACAATTTGTAAAAAAAAAACTTAGAAGTTAGAAGTTATATTTGACCCACTTTCTGGTTTCCGATCGAACTGACATTTTGCATACATTTTTTTTTTCGATGGTTATGCATGGTAGCCTAAATAAATCACGTCATTTTAATCTGTGGCACTATGATCACTGGCACGTCACTATAGTGGCGATAAGTCCTCTCTTTGATGAGACACCTACCGCCTGACGCAGGCCTTCGCCAGACACAGAAGTTTATGAAGGTTCCTGCACATAATCGGGTGCGACGAAACGCTCGGGTGTCACGGTCTCTGGTGTCGTGACGATCACCCGGAGGACACTGTGGAGCACACTATCCGGCCCCGCTTGGGTGAAACACCGCTGTGTCCTTATAGATGCGATCGGTGGTAGTGTCCACTCACGTCCGGCCCTGGTTCAATCCATGATCTGGAGCAAAGGAAAAGACGAAGCGGTCACCTCCTTCTGCAAAGCAGTTATGCTATCGAAGGAGGTTGTTAGGCGTTTGAGGGAGCAGAGAAGCTCCGGGTGTGGGGTGTCGCGAGACGACTCCCGATCACCATAGACGCGGGTCTGCGGACCATGACCATAGGATCGTTTACCCTCCGTCCACTTACTGACTACAGGCCGTGGCGGCGGTGGGTTCGTGTTCCACACGTGCCTCAAAGAGCCAAGCAGAGAAGCCCTTTAGGGCCACTGCCTGCCGGGTTTGTAGATTATACGAAAAAAATTCCGAGGCCCCGGAACACAAAGGGCAAAAATAGGAAAATAGTTGGATTTCAGTCAGTAAAAATATGACACTCATTCTCGCCCTGCCCAGAGTGGGAGAGTTATTTAATATTTTGAAATGTCTGGCACAAAAAAAAAACATATTCAAATCATAACAACATATTACATTTATGTCAATCAAATTGAAATTTATTATTTTATAAGGCTACCAGCATAATAAAAATTTATACCCTGACTTAAGTATGTTTTTTCGGTTTTTTATTAACTTTGATATATATTAGAATTACATCTGACATTTTTACAAGGCAACTTTGCTCTTTATCAGTTTGTGCCGATGGAAAACATGACTTAATAAAAAACGTGTGTGATAAAGATCTATTTTTAAATCATTGTTATTATTTCCTTTCCTACTCAATAAATATTACAGTAATTATCACCATTAACTTCCTAAAACTCATTGCCAACTCCATCATTATACTTAAGATTATTTCAAGGAAAAACATTATTTTCATTAAGTTTTTCTGTAGTTTGATTTCGGTTTGATTAAATCAAATGGGCACAAAACAGAAGTATTCGTTGATTAGAAAGCAGATGGCCGACGTAATGAGCCTCATTTTAGACGCAAATATTTATATAAATGCTCACTTGATTCACGTTGGATATCACACTAATATAGGTAAGTTTATAATAAGCAATACTAATCAAGGACCACGCTAGTTTTAATTACAACTTATGTTTACTTTCTATGATTATATGGTATCAAGGTTTTTAACCTTATCTACAGTTGTTCTATAATCATCATCATCTGTTTAGCCTTTTTCTAACTATGTATTACTAGGTTGGCTTCCAGTCTAACGCCGAGTACCAGTATTTAACAGAGAACGATTGCCTGTCCGCCTTACATAACCCAGTATGTACTGGGTAATACGACACCCCTTAGTAAAACTGGTTGTCAGTCGTTCGGAACAATGATGTGTAACGACTGTCAAAGATCTAGAAATGAGCCGGGACCAAAACCTTGGTCGTGCTCTCCGAGGCATGGAGAAATCTCGGTACGTAACGAGTAGTCACCCATCCAACGAAAGACCCGAAGAACGAACGATGTGAGGGCTGTTATTATTTAGCTACGAGCTAAGATAGTTATCCTTACTAATCTTTCTAATATAAAAATGAATCGCAAAATGTGTTGGTAAGCGCATAACTCAACAACGCCTTTACAAATTTTACCAATTCTTTTTTTAAATGTTCGTTGAAGTCTAAGGATGGTTTTTAAGGCGAGAAACAATTGATAGGATAGGCAGGGTAAGTAGGGTAGGTAGGGTAGAAAAATTGCATTGCAACGCATGCCGGGCACTGCTAGTATTATAATAGCGAAAGTGAGTTTGTTTGTTACGCCTAAATGGCTAAACTGATTTTGGTGAATTTTGGTACAAAAATAATTGGAACCCTGGAGACGGACATATGCTAAAAAAAGTGAGAAAAGGCGGAGAAAGAGGGAAGAAAAGAAGATATTTGTTTTTCAATCATCACGCGAAAAGTTAGCGTTAGACCAAAATAACTATCTCGGCCGAAGTCGCGGGCGGAAGCTAGTTATTAATACATCAGCATTAGGTATAGTATATTCAAGACTCTGTGTATAAGGCAATAGTTTCACCCGTTGTGCCAGATTGTCGATTTGTCTTATTCAACAGTGGCCCAACAGTGCTTGTGACCATTTCAAAAATGTTCTTGCAAAAACAGGTCTTGCTGACGCAGGTAAATTACGTAGTCTAATTTTAGTCCATACCTACTTCCGACTGAATGAACTAATGTGTCAGGCATCGTTCGTCTTAAATGACTTTCGCCTAACGATGCATATTGCATTCATGCATAAATGTATATCAATCAGGCATTAGCATGATGAATTGCAAATTATGTAAATTATGATTCAATTCATCTGTTACTTAACATGAAGTAGGTAAATTAGGTACCTAAGACGAAATCAAAGCTGCAATCGTCACTTTGGGTCGAAATCGTCGCCTTCCGCGTGAACATAGTTAATCGTTGACTGTAATAAGCATTAGATTACCGGCCAATTCCACTGACCAAGTCCAATTTCCCTGAAAACCACCACAGCCACATAGATTTCCTGCATTCTAACACACGTCTGCGAATGTAAAACTTGCATAATGTGTGTAATTCCCCTAATTGGCGTTATATATCACGCTGAACGAATTCACTAGATTATTCAGATTTCTGTTGGCTTAATATCCATGCTTGGTCTTAAAATAGACTTGTTTGTGTGGTTTCTAGATACTTTCATTCATAAACGTCATTAAAATGCCAACTGAATTGATTAACACATACTAAAAAGTACAGATTTATCGAGAAGAAGAATTCCAATTTCGCAGCAAATTTTATTTAGCATGTGATATAAGGTTATACCGCATCAGTAATGTAAAGAAATGTCTGTTAATTGAACAATTACTATTGAACTGACAGTTAGCATGCACATATCCATCATAACTGGTACGATAACTGTGATCCATCAAGTTTAACTTTGCAATATTTAAAGCTGTAAAACTGAACGTTTACCCACTTTCGTTATGTTTTAGTTTCGGTTCAATTAATTCATTGAAAAAATATTGCTTGCCTTTATTTAGCATACCGTGACAATGGTTCCGTCCCTAATACTTTTACGGAAAATATAATGTATCAGCTTACATACTACAAAACCATGTCCAGGTAGCAAAGATTGTGTGACGAGGTATATTCCAAGGTAATGGAAATTTACTGTATCAAATGCAATCCTATTTATTGTTTATCACAAGTGAAATATCAGCTTTTATGATTATCTTATAAAGGCTCAGGATCCGGTACAACAGTATGTTTTTTTTAGAAACGCAAACCACAAAACAGAGGAAATTCCTAGTGTGGGGACACTAGGGTTTTTTTTTAATCGTGGGTGCGTTTACAAACATTTAAAAACACATATACAAACAGCCACATTCGGAACAACTACCTGTAGGCCATACAAATATTTGTTCCGTGCGGGGATCGAACCCGCGACACGCAGCGCAGCAGTTGATCGCTTATATTATGCACACATGTGGAATAATAAAATCAAAACAATCAGATAATTTACTTACTTGTAATAAATAAATATAAATAAATAAATAAATAAATATCTTGGGACAACTCACACACGGCTATCTGATCCCAAGCTAAGCAGAGCTTGTGTTATGGTAACCAGACAACTGATATACATACTTATATAATTTATAAATACATACATATTATAGATAAATCACACCCAGACACAGAACAAACAATCATGCTCATCACACAAAGTTTGTCCTGGGTGGGAATCGAACCCACGACCTCCGGCTCAGCAGTCAGGGCCACTAACCACTAGACCAACAGGCCCGTCATAATAATCAAAATTATCAAAAACTTTTCTTTGATCAAAGCTATGATTATTTCTGGTAATTTCAGGACACTTCATTTATTTTTTGTACTTTTTCGTATGGGGAAACATCAAATAACTGGCCCGATCCGGGCAGAGCGAAAAGGAGTGTCAGACTTGTACACACGACGACAGATCAACCTATACAAAACCAGTTTATGCTGCTCTCTCAACAACGGATCGTACACCATAGATTTCAAGTACAATGGGAGATCCGCATAAACTGGTTTTGTATAGGTTGATCTGTCGTCGTGTGTACTGACTGAAACCAATTCATATCACCCATATTCTTCCCTTTGTTCCGGAGCCGCGGTAAATCTTTCGAATAACCCGCAACTCTAGTAGAAATTTCTAGAGTCTATCACTGAAAATGCAAATTCAATAACAAGAAGCAACAATCTAATCAGGGTTCTCACCTCAACGGTACCCAAACAAATGCAACGCGCTATCAGCTAGGATGCAACCACGCCTTTTTTAAGGTGTGTAACCAAACCAGCTAGACAACATGCAGCTACATATTACAGCATTTTGTTATCACACAATACAATACGTAACATCTAGTTACCATTATCAGTAAATGGACAATAATCATTAACCGCTACTTCGCTTTCGATTTCAACGTTGTCTGCTGAGCGATGTTCCGAATAGTTCCGAGACTAGCCGAGTCGATTCGGAATCCAGAATCCGTTATTTGTAAGGTCACAATAGTAGATAAAGACTGGTTTGTATAATTGGCTGTTCATTGTAGACAACGCGGCACTGTAGTTTAAAAAGTCTCAACATCTTCATCTTCATCTTTCTATTTTGCTAGATCAGGACATCTGACTGCTGATAATCTGGGATTCCTGGATCGAGCAAAACGTTATTTATTTAATAATTTATTTACACAGCAAAATAAAGCAAAACATTATAACAAAACAATACCATAGCGTACAAAGGCACAACTTATTTTAAAAGAAATTTCTACCAGCAGGCCCTTTTGCGGATGGGAAATCATAAAATAACTTCCCCCGCTCTGGGCGAAACGGGGGGGAGTGTCAGACTTGTACTGACTAAAAACCACGCATGTTCTTTCTATTGCCCTTTAAGTTCCGGGGCCGCGGTATCTCTTTCAAACAATCCGCAACCCCGGTATCGCTAGGCCTACTTTAGTTTATTACCATGCGAAACCGTCGCCTATCTTAATTATTATATTTTTCCTTACACACTGACACCTCAAACTGAATAATTGTATTTTTTGAGTGAATTTTTTTTTTTCTTAAACCGTAAACAGTTTTGTTTTATCTACTATGAAGTCAGCAACACGAATAGTTAATTGTTTCGCCTTTAAGAATATTAGGTACTGACATCTTCCTTTTAATTAATATTATAACTTAAAGTATATATTCCCCGAGGGTTAGGCAGAGGTATACCTAACAGTAGATCCACATTTTGCCAGTTCTGTTTTATCACCCAGGCACAAATCCAGACTCCGTGTTTGGTACAGAGAAATCATAACGGAAAACTCTCAACAACAATACGACTCTAGTGTTGTTAGGTTTTTCCGTCTTCCACTTTTTAATTAATATTTTAAGGAAAAACAAAACACGTCATGTATCCAAAACGAATTTTAGTTTTTTGTTTATTTCTATTTGACTATTAAATCTGTTTATAATGTAGGTAGATGAACCTGACGATATCAGGTTTATCCACTTAAATAGTCCACGTGTAAAATAAATGTGTGATTTCAATACTCAATACTCAATATCTTTATTGCTTTACCATAATGTGTACTTAGGTGGTAGTTTATAATAATTAGATCATTATGGACCCTGTAGGGCACAGCAAAAGGGTAGAGGAGAGGAAGCTCTGTTTTATAATAATATAGTTGCTATTTTTTACAATTATTTATGGAAATGTGTTTTCTTATATATTTTCATCTTTATTTTATTATAATTCTGCTGATTTGTATGTGTAGGTGTTACTGTGGTGGTGTGTATTTTTTTTTTTGCATTATAATAAGATTTTAAATTCAATATTTATTAAAATATTAGTGTATCAGTGGTATCATTTATGAATTATTAGTGTTATATTTTTATTTAAATATATCTATTAATTTCGTGGATGTCATTTATTGTTGTTGTTTTATTAATTATTATTGGATTCCTATATTATAAGTGTATTTAAGCATGTCTTTAATTTCTGTGATTATTACTAATTAATATCATTAACTATAAATATATTACTATTAGTTTTTGAAAGATTTTTCATAAATATGTTTATGATTTCGTAACAATTAGAGGGCGGTTCCGTAGGCCGTATTTTATTCAGAGTTGCCGAACTAGTTTTTCACTTTCTTTACCTATTTATAACAGAAATTTACGCTAATTTCTCAAATAGGTTTTTTTTATACATTTTCAGAAAAGTTCTTTAGTAGAATAGAATAGAATTTTATTTTACAAATATGTATATTTATTTTACAATAGTTCTTATCATAAATCAAAGCTTTGCCACATTTTACCATATGATATGCAAACATTTTCATTATTTTAAAACATGTCAATAAATTTCAAGAAATAAAAACATAATAATTGGATTAGAACACAATGAAAAGACATTTCTAGCACAGTTTATTTACAAACAGTGATTCCAATCGCGGCAAGCATTACATTTTAGTTGCGAATGATTAAATTACACTACTGTCCATCATTCAACGTTTTCATTAATATTTTCGTAATGATATCAACCTGCATATGCTTTATAAATTGATGAGATGTTGTTAACGCAACGATTTAATGAGTCATTTATAGTTTTTTGTTTTGTAATCAAGTTATAATTTACCTACAAAGCTATTACATAACATACTTTATTTATTTTATTATTTATTGGAACTTTATGCATATGTATAAAAAACACTGTGCAAAGGTGGACTTGATGCCTTAGGCATTTTCTACCACTCTACCTTAGGGTGATGCAGAGAGAAAACGTATTGGGTGCAGGGTGCATAAGAGAGAGAATTCGAAAAAATATATATTATTAAAATATAACGATAAATACTTATATATATACATGCATACAAAAATAAATTTAAAATACAAAGATACTTGAAGA
This sequence comes from Ochropleura leucogaster, assembly GCA_958449745.1. Classification (NCBI taxonomy): domain Eukaryota; kingdom Metazoa; phylum Arthropoda; class Insecta; order Lepidoptera; family Noctuidae; genus Ochropleura; species Ochropleura leucogaster. The sequence goes on along the minus strand of OY288206.1, from coordinate 12,688,241 downwards.
AAAACTACAACCATTTAGTTAGGAGACGAAACTGCCAGCTTCTTAAAGAAATTTTACCGAGATTTTACTTTGAAAGTAATCCCGAAGAGTGAAGCAGAAGCGGCCTGCCCAGCTTGGGCGGAGCACCACCGTGCTCTCGTAGAGGCGATCGGCAGCGGCGATCTCTCGCATCCGGCCCTAGTTCAGTCCATGGTCCGGAGCGAGAGGGAATGGGAAGCGGTCAGGAGTTGGCCGGAGGAGGTGGCCGGACGTTTGAGGGAGAGAAAATCAAACCAACCCAGCCGCCACGTCCCGTACCGTCCGTCCGTCTATTGACGACAGGCCGTGTCGACGGCGCGTTTGTTTTTCACGCGCGGCTCAAAGAGATGTCAGCAAAGCAGAGGGGCTTGCCAGAGCCGCCGCCTGCTGGGGTTGCAGGTTGTTCAAAAGAGATACCGCGGCCCCGGAACGTAAAGGGCAAAAGAAGGAACATGGGTGGGTTTTAGTCTGTAAAAGTCTGACACTCCGCCCTGCTCCGCCCAGAGCGGGGGAAGTTATTTGAAAGAGAGAAGCAGAAGAGTGCCCACCATGTCACCAGTTATTTATAAGACCTAAATAGGGGACAAATATATTGCCACAAAATCTAATTACACGACTGGAAATCGAACTCAAGACCTCATCATGAGCTTTAGCGCCTACGTCCACTACACCAACAAGACCGACAGTATGATAATTACTCAATTTTCTTTGTAGCCCTCGTAATCGTACATTAATTAACATAGCATAACTTAAAGCATACCGGTGAACATTGCGTAGTGCCCTTTGCATAAATAACGGCTATTAGAGAAATTTTAATATGAACTTGTTAGTCGCTTATGAATGAATTGTGTAGTTGAAAGTTAACATTAGATACATAGTAGCATTACACCCGTTATCCCTGACGGGTTAGGCAGAGGTATAACTAATAGTATACCTAATCTAGCTGGCGCCTGCGTTAGCGTGATGATTGAATAAAAATCATATGTGTTAATCCAGACCATAATCTACCTCTGTGCCAAATTTTATTAAGATCTTTTCAGTCGTTTAGACGTTAAAGAGTAACAAACATCAATACATCCATCCTCACAATCATTCGCATTTATAAAATATGTATAAGGAAACATAACTGTCGTACAGTTATGTTTAATACCCATGAAATAGAGGATGAATCTACTGCTATGAACCGGGCAAAAATCTTGACGCTGTAGCTGCTACTGAACAAATCCTGATGAGAAAACCCAAAAACAGGTTGCGGACCTAGAAATCGAACCCCAGACCTTAAGTTAAGCTCAGCAGTCACCACTAGACCGAACAGGCAGTCTTGTTTAAAACGGTCATGAGCAAAAGAATATTATTTGACAATACTGCAAGGTGCCGTATAATAAGAAATGACCAAGCTGTGGTGGTCTACCTGTTGAAACTGTCCAGCATTAAGTAGATATCGGACAATGCTCAAGACTGATAACTTGAGATTGAGATTCATTCATGATGAGTCTGGCCTATTTACCGATATAATAAAAAAAAAATCTACGGTCTTAAAAATAAATCTCTTTTTTCTTAAGTCAATGTCTGGTAAGTTTTTATTTTTTTTCTCGATTTTTAAAATGAGAGGAGGCATATTCTGATGAAAAAATAGGTTTTTAGAACGTTTAAAAACTTTCAATAGAAATCGTTTTTAATTTTGATACTTCGTTTTTGAGATATGGAACTTTTTATCAAGCTGCAGCCGTAACTTTGTTTTTTCATTAAAATCCTATGCAAAACAAATTTAACTTTGCCGTTGATTGTAAATTTCTTTTTTTTTTTAAGTACGTTGTCCCACATTATTAATTTCTCCTGTATGGTGGGTGCGTTTACAAACATTTAAACTCACATACACAAACAGCCAGACCCAGAACAACTATCTGTAGGCCACACAAATATTTGTTCCGTACGGGGATCGAATCCGCGACACGCAGCGCGGCAGTCGATCGCTCAGCCACTGCGTCAGCTGTGTCGTCAAAATTGAATAAGCGTTAAAATTGTTTTATATTGTTTAGTGAGTGTGCGACTCACACTTGGCCAGTTGTTTATTCCTAAGAGCATAAACCGCAAAAACGAATATTTGGTAAAATAAATAATCCTTGAAATAAGGCGAACAATTAAGTTTAGTAAGTGTTTGCGAATATATTATTTATTTCACCTTCAAAGGATGAAATAATTAAAAGAAAAAGAAACAAAAACCCTCATGACCTTTTCTCACTGCAAAGCGCGTGCGCACACGGATTTCCCCTGCTCAATACCAAAAGTTTGTTCACTGTGTCCGGCCGATCAGGTACATTGTATCCAATACAATCTTACCAAACAAATAACTAAACCTAAGTGTTACTTAAAACGCTACTAATTCATCGCCAAGGACAAATCAGTTTGGATAATTATAAAAAAATAACTAGATGCTAAATGTTTCGTAGACATAATTATGATAAATTGTAGGTACAGGAGGCGTAATTGGGTAGCCAGTTGTCTGGCATATTTTAATTTTTAATTTGCTTTTATTAGCATCACCTGTAATTTACTATTTAAATAAATGAAGTTTAATTTGTTAATTTTTTATTTCTCATAGGTACATGTTTAGTTTTGGAAGATAATGCACTGTTAGTTAGGTCACGTCATTCTTTTTACCAAATTTTAAAAAACAAGTAGAAATCCTCTTTGCGCACCGAAAAAGTGCTGGTATAAAACAAAACACATTCGAATAATAAGAACACACATTAGTGTCAATCGAATCGACACTGACGATGAAATAGGGTTACCAGCATAATGAAAATCTAAACCCTTGCGCGTGTTTTTTTTTTTAGTTTTTTTAACTATAATATTTATTTAACATAGTGCTTTCTACAGATGTTCGGGCGTGCCTGATTTGCGTCACTGAGCCACAATTACATATATTTGTTATACAATGTGGGAGGAGATAACTGACTGCATTGATTGATTGGATTTATTTATCTACATTTAATATCTCGGTATTTGATCATGATTTAAATTTAAGCAATTTAAATCACTCTTTTATGCCTTAATAGGTTTTAAATTAATCAGTTTGCGTCAGTAAAAGATGTATTTATTAATGTATGCAAACAAACATGTTATACAAAGGAATTTATAGCACGAATAATTTTAAGAGAAATCTCTTCCAGCATCTGTGTAGATAATAATCAAGAACATGGCTTATCTGCTTGTTAAGACAGTGTACGAAATATTAACAAGTTTTATACAACATATTAATCAATTAATTACATGATTCTGTCAATGAAGTATAGTAATGAAGTAGTTGGTTAAAATATTATGTCACAAAAAAATGGTCAAATGATACCTTCTCGTTTCGGAAGTTAGATAAAACACATTCACATCCAGTATCTTAATCGGCGTTTTTTCGTATTTTTTATCGGGATCACCTTCTAGTCTTACCGGATGCAGCGAAATATATTTGAAATTCTATCGTAAAACGCGATTTTTCACCACAAAATAAAGTGCTTTTTAAACACTCTTTTTTGCTTAGTTACATAGTTTGATGTACCAACGAGGACACCGACGCCTGTCCACTTATTACTCAGAGTATAAGGGTGAAAAGTGGTCAGGTGCAAGTGTCCTCGATGGTACAAAGCATAATTGACGGTTTTGTGAAAGGCCCGTGTACACCTTGTATAAAACAAGGTTTTGTGCTTAAAATAAGATCAAGCAACCACTGCTGTCTCAGATTGATTTGTCGTAAAAAAACAGTAAAATATGACTTATGCGGCACATACATGGTCAAATGCATTATTTGCACTAATCATACTTAAATGATTTCGGATGATATCACGAACCCTGCCCAATCATCGCTCAAACTAATATTGGCTTCTCCATAAATATATAATAGTTCGCGTTTAATACGTCAAATCTCCAATTACGAGTTATTAAAAGTAATAAAATGATAATGATATTTGTATTGCTTTCGTGCCTCAGGTATTTTAAACTGACATAATGCCACATGAACGCACTAACTCACAACAGAACAGTGATACAGAGCGGATCTATAAATCATTGTTTAATCAACGGCGCGATGAAACCCGTCCACTTTAATATTGACAATGTTTAACGTGACGGACAAACTGGGCGCAATAGAAACAGCTGTTTTGATTTTATTATTGTAATAAAATGGTAATAAAAGTATAATTAATTATTCTAATTAAATACAGGATGTAAAAAAAGCCGCCAAGTACGAATTCTTTACACTAAACAAAGTAACTCTATGAAAAAAAAACGCTAGAAAATTACTTTTTTTACCCGACTAGCGGATGTTGTTGTGTTAAATAGTCGAATATATGTATGTCTATTCCTTTGTGGCTCTATATAGACCAAACTTGTCCGATTTTGATCATTCTTACCTTAATCGATTTGTCATGATCTGGTGAGTGTCACTAGAGACATGACAGTAATCAAAATTAAATATGTCAACAGCTGTAACATCATGAAAATTAAAGTTAACGAACAATATTGAATGGGGTAATAATGCCCATCGTCCAAAGACCCGTGTGTACAGTTTCCGGGAGTCGTCTAGCGGTGCCCGCGCGATGCCCGGAGCGACACCCGCGATGGGTTGGCTGTCTGGGTTGGTTTTGGTTCTCTTCTTCAAACGTCCGGCCAGTCCCCCTAACATGACTGCTTCGCAGAATTATGTGACCGCTTTCCATTTCCTCTAGTCATTAAGCTAATAAAGCCAATCGCCTCTACGAGGACTCAGCGGTGCTCCGCCAAATGGGGTAGACCACCAGTGTGCTCCACAAGGACGCCGTAGCACCTCTCCAGACACTCCTCAAAGAGGGGACTTATCGCCATTATGGTAACGTGCCATGTCCGACTCGCCCTTGGCCGTTTTTCCTACTATTATATAAAAAAATAATTAAAAACATTGTTTTGATGGTTGCATTGAACAGTATGGGAATCAGGGACTTATTTAAAGACTTGACGACAAGGTTGGCGCAGTGGCTGAGCGATCGACTGCTGCGCTGCGTGTCGCGGGTTCGATTCCCGCACGGAACCATTATTTGTATGACCTGCAAATATTTGTTTTGGGTCTGGCTGATTGTGAATGTGAGTTTAAATGTTTGTAAACGCACCCACGAATCAGGAGATATCCTTGTGTGGGGCAAAGTTTTTATAAAATAAAATAATGTTATAAATGAATAAAAACGGATTTTAAACAAAACTGGAAGGTCACTTATTGATACATTAAATTATACGCTATATTCAATAAACACAGTGCAATGCAATAAATACTGCACCGTGTTTACACCACTAGAAAAAATCGTTTTCCAGCTAAGTAGGCTTTGTTAAGAGTCCGTTTACAATTTATGTTTCTGAAAAAAAAAATTCAAATTCCAAACGGAAATCACTGACAAATCAACGTCATGCTTCTGTCATAAATGTAATAAGTATTTTTTAGCAATCAAAAACAAATGTACCAAGAGAACTAAAGAAATGTCAAGGGGATCAGGAGCAGGTGCTTAAAGTTTGCTAATAATGACGCACATACGTTATCAAATATCCTTCTGTCAAACCTAGAAACTTTTGCAATATCCTATGAAAGAACGTATAACGGTAATTAGTAGGCCATAATTCTACAAGTGGGCGTGATCGATTTTGAAATTGGAAACCATCTAAAGGTGACAATGTGTCAGATTTGTCCAAAAAAAGAAAGGGCCATGGAATTACAATTTTGAATGACTGGCTCAATTAATCGATTGCCGAATTATAAATCCACTAGCTGTTCCACGCGGTTTCACCCACGCTGCTCAGCACCTGTTGGCCGTAGCGTGATGTTATATAGCCTATAGCCTTCCTCAAGAAATGGACTTTCCAACACTAAAAGAATTTTCCAATTCCAACCAGTAGTCCCTGAGATTAGCGCGTTCAAACAAACAAACAAACTGTTCAGCTTTATAATATTAGTATAGATTAGTATAGATAGTGATACTGGCATTTCGTATGTCTTCCTCGTGTTATGTGATATTTCTCGCATTGACGTAGAGACCGATGGTAGACCAAAGATGGTTGTATATGATAGCGGCAAATTACAAAATCACAAGTCGTTAACTTGCTGTTTAGGTTAAAATCCATGGATTACGTTATAATACAAATGCTTAATAATTATGAATAAATTTACCTACACTTTCCATGTTCCATTAGTTAAAGAAGTTTCACCAAATAAGATGGTGTAAGAATATTATTATGTCATGCCAACCTTGTTACAATTAAGAAGTCGTTTTCCCACGAGGCCGTTTGTACATTCCTTAAAAGACCTTCTATGTAGGAAATACTTATGAGGTTCATATTTATGAGAGTGATCAATGGTGCAATATATAGATAATTATTATTTTATGGGTGTGGGCACCTTGGCTTGCCCACGACGGAATATTACTTATCCCTCCTTACATACTGCTGTTTAGGGCACTTACAAACAGACATGCACACATGACAGACAAATGTTAACCTTTGAGATGTCGGTGTCAGTCGATGATATTTTGAAATGCTAGACAACATGCGTCATAGAGTAATTAATATGGCCTTCTTTCAAGACTTGCTAGCATTACTCGTCTGGCATTCATAGACATCGGCTAGCCTTTTCCCAACTCAGTTGGGGTCGGCTTCCAGTCTAACGAGATGCAGTTGAGCACCAGTGTCCTTACTAATATTTTAAAAGCGAAAGTGAGTTTGTTTGTTTGTTACCTCTTCACGCTTCAATGGCTAAACCGATTTTGATGAATTTTGGTACAGAGATAGTTGGGAACCAGGTGACGGATAGCATAGCTAATTTTAAAAAAAAGGGATGTGAGGGAGAAAGAGGGAAGAAAAGGGAAAACTTAGCATTGCTATTACAAATCAATAGGGCGCAAGGGGAACTGTGTTACCCCGAATTTAACGCGAGCGAAGCCGTGGGCAAATGCTAGTTTTACATATAACGACTACCTAAATAACCTTCTCAACCCAGCCACTACTGAATAATACGATAAACTGTAACGCCTGTCAAAGCGGTGCTTTCCAAGATCGGAAACTCGGTATGCAATGGGTGGTTGACGGGACAACCTAGGCAAGCAAAGCTTACATAAAGGTCAACCCAAGCGGCTATTGTTATTTAGTTACGAACTCTTACTTATAATTATAGCATTATGATATAATACTTAAAAAACCGACCGATGTCAAATAAATCACGATCGCAACGTTATCTTAATATTGATAATAATTATATATAATATTGAGATTGACATTTTCCTGTAGTTGTGATCATTTTAAATCCCCAATGCTAGCCAATAGTTCGCATAGATTCTCTTAATACATTAAAAATAATTGTCTTGCCTTAAAGCGGGTCAATTAGTGTTTGTTTACTCGGTCTAATTAATCAATGCCTCGGTCAAATTGTGTAATTATTTTAATTTGTATTCTAATTGCATTAAAAACAGATATCACCTTCATACACGAAATTTGTGATTTGTACCAAAAACTTTTAGTTCTTCCTCGACCTACTAATACACCGATTGACGTCATACGCGTGACACAATCTCGTAGAGAGAAATGAATATTATAGTTCGACACATAATAAAATTATAAATATGATTGTGCAACTTGTCGGTTATGATACCTTGAGGGCATAAACTATTACCATACAAAAATAGTTGGTTAATGATTAAATCGCTGCATAATGACAGGTTGCTAACCTACGTATATGCACATGTCGAAAAATGGTTCTTAATCCGCCCACCTACAGTTCGCCCTTGAGTACCAGTAAGTTTGACGTCAACAGATTCTCTGAGATAAGAACAATAGCGTAATTGATAGGTATACGCACTATTGCAACAATAAACAAGACTGGCGATGGAGTTTGGAGGTCAGCAAAAATAGGTCTAGACCCAACGAATGAAATAGGCTTCGTATCATGTTGAGATGACACACACTTAATTGATGACAGCACTGTTGGCGCAGTGGCTGAGTGATTAGCTTCTACGCTTCGTGTCGCGGGATCGGTTCCTGCACGTAACAAATGATTGTAGTTTGCACAAACGTGTATGTGGGCTTAAATTATTGTAAACGCACCAGCAGTACAGAAGAAATTCATAGAGTAACTCAATAAAAAATAACGTAATAACTGAAACTTACTCAATTTTACAAGACGCACAAGGAAGTGTTTTTATAGACAGTATGACACGATTTAAGGACATTTACATATCGCGATCGTCATCTGTTAATGTTTAATTTACACACATTATCTAAATTTCACTATGCACACAACTGTCAACAGAACAAGTTTTACGTATTTGTTGCGCTGACTTTGTTTTTATCGAAAACGTTAACACCACCTTTCACACTGTCTGCTACAAAAGTTAATGTAGCTAATTATTTTACTGACAAATTATGGCATTATACCGTTAGTATTATGGACACTCATGCCAAATATAGTATTAGTTTTACACTGAGCACTGTTATAACATGGTCCCATAATAGCTCATATTCAATTATACCTAATGATTTTATCGCCAGTTTACAAAACGCCCAGAATACTGCCTTTTACTTACTTGTCATAAATGTTTGTATTGCAAAATCTGTCCAATTTATGGATATACTTTGATGTGTGTGAAGGCGGAAATTAATTTTACCTCAGTAACAAAACTATGTATTTGTTCCTAGCTACTCACTTCGTTGCAGTAATTTGTAGTAGATTTGGCTTGTAAGTTAAGGAAAGCAAAAAATTAAGGATACTAACTTAGGCGTTGTCCTTGGCTATCGATCGTACGATGACACGAAGTGTTCTCGAAAGAAATTTACTGAGGCTCCTAATTGAATCTTACAAGTCATCGCGGCAGCACAATCATTTTAATTGCCTATTTAATTTCACGACGAGAACGCACCACCCTATCGTACAATCCCTGCCAGTTAAGACAACGTCTTAAGGAAAACAACAACATTGACAAATTATTCAACGTCATGGCTTAAGAAAGTAATAAAGTTAAGGGGAAAAAACTTTTATCTGCGTAAGCAATTCTGTTCAGAATAACAAGCAGATGACAGTGTTCCAATGTTGATAATTTTCCTCATGTTCCTGATCCAATGGATTATACTTCTAAGTTTTGTATTCCACGTAAGTCACAAGAATACAATCCCTGATCAGTAACCAAAACTATCTGCATATTCAGTTCTACAACTCCTCGGTTAATTGTTCTAGCCTTACTGTTTTCCGGCACCGCCTAGTTGCCAATAACTAATTGTAAGTTGATGTAACACAGGATTGAATAACGAACATTTTCTAAAAGTAATCAGTCGCACCCGTTTTAGCGGACATTAGGTCATTCACGTGTATGTTAATGCAATGAAAGGTTATATCAATTAAACCAAAATTCCTTGAAAATCTGACCGCAATACCAAAAAGGCAGTGTTTTTATAAAAAAAAAAACATTTAGTTAGAAAATCAGCGTAAACTCATAAATAAAATCATGTAATTTTTGGTTACACTGATAATAATCTGATTTTGAAATATTTTATTGCTTTATATTGACGTCAATAGAAAAAATATTATTTAGATTAATGTATTAAAGCCTAGTATTTTATATTCTAATGATATACAAGATTCACATCTAACTCAACACCCTCTAAATTTCACTAACACGAAGATATTTGTGAATCTTATAGGCAGACTAGAAAATTTAAATCTAATCAGGAAAACAAGATTTGCAATAACATCTTCTACTATCGAGAACTCTATAGCTTACGTCAAAAAATAGAATGCCGTCTAATAATAAAGTTTTCTGACAGTGACAGATCGCTATAATGACTCTCTTGAAATATTTAAAAATAGAAAATTATTATTTAGTGTTGCAAAGTTTGTTATAGAAATATTAGACATTAGATTCTTAAAAAAAAAGGAAATTTATATTTTTTAGACTTTTATAGCCTTCTTATACGTTTTCGATGTGCTACAGTTGCTTCAAAACAAGTTACGAAGTAAATTTCGAATAGCACGCGCCAAGATGTTGACCTAGGTTGGCACACTACAAAAATAACCACTTCCGTTTGAAATGAAGGTCACATTTTTTTGAATGATAACAAAGGAAATATGAGCATCCATGTTTATTTTTATAATCTTTAATCTATTAATACATTTTGCATAGCATTAGCAACTGCCCGCGGGTTTTTATTCACATATTCATAAACGTCGGATATTTATAATGTATACCTACATGTACAGTCACATTTTGCCAGTATTTATTTTTGCAAATGGGAAATCATCAAGTAACTTGGGGGGAGTGTCAGACTTTTACTGACTAGAACCCACCCATGTTCGTTCTTTGCTCTTTATGTTCCCGGATCGCGGTATCTCTTTCGAACAACCCGCAACCCCGGCAGATGGTGGCCTTAGCAGGCCCCTCTGTAAACATTTCGCCAGATAAGTTTAAGTTCCATGTAATAGGGGAGGAACCTATTGCCATTAATCTAGTACAAATCTAGACTCCGTGGCTGCTACTACGAAACCATAATAACACTTTGCCTCAGCTGAAAATCAAACCCAGGACTCATGTCGCGCTTGCAACCACTACAACGACGAATTAACGAGCCAAAAACTAAAATTCTTTTTGTGAGGTTCTTCACTCACCTTTATGTTTTGAAAATTATCTACTCCTTAATCCTGTAATTTCTGAACAACATTTTTAAAAATACATGTGAATTAAGTTTATTGAAAACTCAAAGTTACTCTCATGAAAACTGAAACACGAATCTATTAAATTTAAATAAAATGTCCTGAATACTGAAGTAACTTCGACTTCTTCGGACTTCTCGGTCGGCGGTTGGCGGTGTTAGTTGAGCGGCGTACGGAACGCCCGATGCCTAAAGTGGTTTTATATTGTAAATAAAACTGATAACACTTATTACATTTACAAAAATAATGCACAAAAACGTACACGATATGGAAAACACTTCGGGGCGCTACGAATTGTCCAATCGAGCATACTTAGGTAAAATTGCAGTGTTTTATCAAGCGTTTATCAAAATTGAGACCACAATGTAGGAACAGGTCACGAGGTGTTGATGCAGTGCGCCCGACCAACTCAAATATGCGGCGCAGACGCATGCCATGCACTTCTAAACCCAATAGAATTGGCACAGTATCAAGCTTTGCCTGTTTTTTTCATTTCCTGTACAAGTTATTTTTGTTTTTATTTACTTCAAGGGTAATTTTAATCCAATAATTAAGCATATTATTATGTAAATAATTAGTGCTCGTTTAATTGCACATTCAATTTTACGAGTTTTTAAGTATCTAGTTACGACATTAATGTTTTAGCGTATTTGCTATGCCAAGTGAATAAATGTATGAAAAGTTTTTATTCATATACATTTTTAAAAGATAAAGCACTTTAACCTTGGCAGTTAAAGACAGCTCTCCTTAACCGCTTTATTTGAACACTATGCAAGCTACCAATGCAAACTGGTGACAAAAAAAAAAACAATAAAAAAACAAAGTCGCTGATTTCCGAAAGTAAAGTAATTTAGACTTATTTTGTTTTTGTTTTTTTTTAAGATTTTTATTTTACCCTTTTTAGTTTTAGTACATTTTTTTTTTTACTAATTAGTTTACGTTGTAATTAGAGATTGTTAAGAGACGCTCCTGTCATCAACATGGGCCAAGAAGAAACAAATAAATTAAAGTTTACATTTTTTTACTGTAAGACACACTTAAGCAATGGTATACATAGATTTGGTGTACATACTGGCGTTTTAGGCCAGTAACTTTATTTCGTACACAATATCCAAACACCAAATCGATTGACATAAAATTTATGTTTCAATCTTTTGAATTTTTTATTTTGTTTTATGCCATACATTTCGAAACTTTTTGTGTATTCAAAGATATCTTATACTTACTTTTTTGCGAGTTCTGATAGCACAACAGCACATGAATTGGATGGTCAGATTGACATGACTTACCTTGCCATCCAAACTAAATATGAAGACATTTTTTTATAATATCTCGGCCTAAAGTTTTTCAAAACTAAAATGTTACATCTCAGCCGGATAGATGATCTGTATCTCAGGACATCCTACTTTAAACACCTTTCTCTAAACAAGATTGTAATATGAACCAACACCTGTAATTATTGATATCGAGATAAATTAAGATTTATGATTATGATGATTATTTCAAGTCAGTCCGAAACCGGAAAGTAGTTCGATTTTAGAAATACGTATTAAAGGGAGCTAACTCATAAACTCTTCAATCAAAGGGAATACAATTTATTGCATCACCGAACGCTCTTACACCAAACAAAAAAAGAATCACACGAATCGGCCCAATAATCAATCATTTCTAGAAGTACCGGTATAATAGCTACAAAACAAAAAAATAGATGCTGGTGTAATATTTATGTGCACACCAGCAATTCTATTTCCGAATAAGTCGGTTAAAAAGTACTACAAGCATGCACTTATAGTGTTAGAAACCTTTCCAGAAAATATTCCCTTGTAATGTCAGTATGCAAAATATGTGGCAATTTTCACTATGCAAATATCATATAAAACACGGTGACAACTCAAAATTAGAATATTATGTCAGAAGTATGTTGCGTATTTATTGAAAAAGGTTTGAATGGAATTCTTGACGCCTTTCTTTACACATTTTATTCACTTTGCGTACCAAAAAACCGGAAAAACGACTTGAAAGCTAGACTAACATGTTTTCTTAAATTGTACGTCAATAAATTAATAATGTCTAATTTTACATGTAAATTTATTTTTAGATTTTCGTTCGTAGGTCTACGGTAATTTAGTTGCCGATGGTAGGACGTGGTCAGAGCGGAGGCTATGTTTTATAAGGTAGGGGTGGATGTTACCGTTTCAGTTCACTACCAACTGTCGCGAACACTGGCCACTTTCGGACAACCAGTAGGTTTTACTTTTTTTTTTGAAAATCTTTACCTTGTCTATGGCAACGTGTGCTTTAGTCATTTTGAATTTATTGGACATTCCATAAAGTGAATTTGTTGCGGATTGACGGATATATTTTTTGCGGTTATTGTGCATGTGTGTGTGAGCGTGCTGTTTAAATTTTAGTGTATTTTAAAATATTTTTTTAACTATTTCGACAACACGTTGATAACTATATGGTTGAACAGTTAAAATAACGAAAAATAAAATCATAGAATTAAAAAAATAGAGCTAAAAATAAAAAATATAACAAAAAAACACATCATAATGTATTAAAACAATATGCAATGTTTAGTAGTGATTAAAATAAAAAAGGGCGGGGTTTTGGCATTTCAAGGCCAAACGCCAATTCCAAAGTCATGTTCTAGGGGAAAACGTATTCAGAAATCGCACAAAAAGAAGAGGTTTGGAAAGAGAAAGAGGAGACCTTTGTCCAGCACTGGGACAAAACTATGGGAAAAAAATCTAACCACATACAAAACGCATGTAACACAATATTGCGCGTGCGTCAAAGGTTCCTCGTCTCGTCAAAAATTTGTATTTTTATATATTATATATTTGATCTGGAAATAATTAATTATGAATGCAAAAATCCGCCTTTTACACGACTGTTTACATTTATCTTTGTATGCGTTAAATTGAAAACAATATTTTTTCTACTAAAAAAAATTAAGGAAACTTAAAGAGATACCTTCTTATTAAGGAAAATGAAACAAGGTAAACCAAAATATTAAATTGCCTGCTTTATGGCCGATTTTTTCGTACCGATGGCGTCATGGCAGAACCCGTCACAAAAAAAAACATCAAACCTTTTTTTAATCCACAATGTCATTGAGAACATTACCCTTTATGTGTAGTGCATTAAGATAAAAAATTGGATGCAGTTAAACTAATGCTTTTAGCAATGGATTAGACATGCAAGTAATAAAAGTAAAACCAGTTTTAAAAATACCCGCATTAAAGGGGAACTAACATATCAACAATTGTGGCATTAAAGTTCATTAGATATTTAATGCGTTAATTGAAAAATAGCTGCACAAGATTTCCATTTGTAGATTATATTCTGGCCAAATGCGCACATAGAAAATAACTCTGCAATACTTGGCTTTAGGTATTTTTGATCTAAAAACAAAGCCAAAGTCACAGTCTAAAGCTTCAGCTCTCATTAGTCTATGGGGAACGCAGACTAACTTTAGGCTGTTCTCACAATATTGTTCTTACATCTTCATACCAGTGAAATAAGCTTCTCTCATGCTGTACGGAACCTTTAACCGACTTCAAAAAAAGAGGAGGTTCCAATTCGACGATATTTTATTTTGTATGTTTGGTAAGCGATTTCGCATTTTCAAAATTGTTTTTAATCGAAAGGGTATACTCCCGAAGCTAAACTCAATGAACAAACTGGTGCCCGCGGCTTCGCCCGCATGATGATCAATAAAAAAGTACCTATCCTATGTGTTATTCCAAACTATAATCTAACTTTGTGCCAACTTTCATCAAAATCCGTTCAGCCGTTTTGACGTGAAAGAGTAACAAACATCCATACATCCATCCTCACATATATTTGCGGATACATCGCCGTCTGTTTGATGGATAAAACTTTGCGTGCAGCAGTGATAGCCCAGTGGTGTTTCCGACACTGCCAAGGTCTCGAGTTCGAACCCAACACACCATTGATTTTTCGGATTCATTTGCGTATTGCATAATTATCGCTTGCTTCGGAGAAAGAAACCATCGCGAAGAAAACAACAGAGAGATATTTCTCGATACCATGTCAAACCATCACGCATGTTGATGGCATATTATTGAAAAGAAAGAAAGAAACCAAGTTGGAGGCCCATATACCTAACCTAACAACACGACAAAAAAGCAAAATAAAACTTTGAGTAATAGAAATACAAAATGACATAGAAAAGATAAAGCTTTATTATAATCACGTTGCACGATGTTGCGTTACACGTTGCACGTATGATGAGCAATTTAACACAAAACAGGCCCCATGTGTCAAATTTAGCTGATCATAAATACTCAAATCAAAGCGCGAACTTTTTAATAATGCAAAACATGTGCCATAAAAATGATTAGGAATTAATATAATGATCGTCAAGAGCCTACAAAATTGTGACAGCTGATTTAATACAACTGATAAACAGATTAGATAAGTAATAATTTATCTATATGCTAATATTGTGATTGTATAGTTAACCACTGGGCTTCTTGGTAGTCAATTTCATTATAATCATCCTTACTAATATTATAAAAGTGAAAGTGAGTTTGTTTGCTTGTTTGTTACGTCTTCACGGCTAAATGGCTTAACCGATTTTGATGACCCTGGAGACGGGCACAGGCAATTTAAAAAAAAAGAGTGAGATATGAGGAGAAAAGAGAAAACTTAGCATTGCTATTACAATAAATATGGCGCAAGGGCAAAAACTACAGGTAGAAAGTAGCTGTAAATCAGGAAAGGGGAACTGTGTTACCCCGAATTTAACGCGAGCGAAGCCGCGGGCAAAAGCTAGTTAGTGAATAAAACCACACTCGTACTTGTGGTTAGAAATATGGTTTTCTAGAAATCCGGTTGATGGTTTAAAAATGACTTCCACCATAAGAGAAAGTTGCCATCATAAAAATAAAAATGTATGTTAAACTGCCAATTATACGACCTTGTTAATAAAAAAAAAATGTCGTTCCCACATCACACCTAGTGCTATAAATACGCATTACACAACATCCTGGATTAGACCTCCTAAATCATATAAATAAAATCAAATTATACCTATTAAGACACGTTACCAAAACGAAAACTTTTGTAAAGGTCATACATCAGTTTGTTTGTTAATTATCTTAACCGGTTTCGTTTAACAAAACGGATCTTGTCATTACGCCCGGATATATGTAAAATTATTGAAATTGTCATGAGTAAGTACATTGTAAGTACTGCCATACTCTTCGGAGATTAGAGGCGTGATGTTTTGTTATGTCAGAAGTAAGATTAACAAACATTTATGTATCTGGGTGAGTACACCACTGCCCTAGCCCTTAAAGGGTCATCCTACTTCCTACTAAAGTTATAAATGCGAATGTTTATGAGGATGGATGTATGGATGTTTGTTACTCTTTCGCTTCAAAACGGCTGAATGGATCTTGATGAAATTTGGCACATAGATTATAGTCTGGAATAACACATAGGTTACTTTACTTTTCGATATAAAAGCCGCGGGCGCCAGCTAGTATTATATTAATAATACTAGCTGGCGCCCGCGGCTTCGCCCGGGTGATATTATATGAATATGATTTATATGTAAATGTATATTATATTATATAAGGTATGTAAGAGCATTGTTTAGCTCTCGTTTACTTTAAGACCTATTAAGTCTTCAATTGTTTATAATAATCATGTTTTAAATTTAATATGTAAAAGATTGTGCTTTGTCAAAAAAACTTGCAATCACGAACCCTCAGACGTACTAAGTCGGGTAAAAATACCTCTAGCCGGCTTTCTATGGAATACATCCTAATTCAGTAGTAACAAATCAAATTATAAACAAAAAAAACAATAGCACAAATAAACTTCATTGACACACAATCTTAGGAAGCGTTATGGTATATAATATAATAATTATACAGAGTAGAGGTTACAAAAAGGAATGCGTTCACGCATACAATACTTTAATTATATGCAAATCAAAGTAGTTATTAGGAGCACCTAATGTTAGGATAGGGTTATGTTACACAATGTTAACCTCGAACGCAATATTTGTTTGTAAACAAAAATTGGGTTATAACATTAGAAAATCTTACTAATATTATAAAAGCGAAAGTGAGTTTGTTTGTTTGTTACGTCTTCACGCCTAAATGGCTGAACCGATTTTGATGAATTTTGGTACAGAAATAGTTGAGACCCTGAAGACGGACATAGTCTAATAAAAGTGGGAAATGAGAGAGAAAGAGGGAAGAAAAGGGAAAATTTTGCTTTGCTATTACAATAAATAAAACGCAAGAGCAAAAACTACAGGTAGCTCAGGAAAGAGGAACTGTATTACCCCAAAAATAACGAGAACGAAGCCACGGGCAAAAGCTAGTATCACATTATTTTATTTTTTAACCGACTTCAAAAAAAGGAGGAGGTTCTCAATTCGTCTGTATGTTTTTTTTTTTTTTTTTTATTTTTTTTTGTGTTTGTTACCTCATAACTCAGGTCTGAGTGAACCGATTTTGATGATTCTTTTTTTATTCGAAAGCTGGTGGTTGTCGTTTGGTCCCATAAAAAAAATATCAAGATCCGACAAGTAGTTTTTGAGTTATCTTTAATAATACGTATTAGATTGACTTCGTGTACGTTGATGATATACTCATTCGTCTATTATATTTTAGAAGTTGTCGAAGACAAATGATCAAAAAATGGTATGTACTACTATGGTTTGGAAGGTCATCGCAGTAATTTGGTGATAGATCTTCAGTGATATACAACGGCACTCTTTAATAAATGACAGCAAATCTGCCGTGATTGCTGCAATCACATGTATAAGTATGGGTTTCGCCAGGGTAGGCAGGCGAGTGGGAGCAGGGTGACCGTATCCCCTCCCCACCCCTCACCTAGTCATTAAGAAACATAAACATCAGATCAAGTATCAGCTGTATCCCCTAGGGGATGATGCATATGATTTCTGAATTGGTTTAATACTAAAGCATAATATAGATACTTAGTATTTAATCTATAGCTTGATGTGGAACTAAAAATTATATCTAAGACGGGACTAAAGCTAAAAATAAAAACTTTTTAACCATATCATATCATAATACTATAATAAAAATGTGGAAATAAAAACTTTTTAGTAAAAAAATAAAACCGACTTCTAAAAAAAACTAAAAACTGGAAAATAACTTTATTTCCGGAAGTCGGTGGACAATAAAGTCAACGAAACCAACAAAAGCCACCGACTTCCGGAAATAAAGTTATTTTCCAGTTTTTAGTTTTTTTTAGAAGTCGGTTTTATTTTTTTACTAAAAAGTTTTTGTAAATAATATATCACATTAGTTTATTTTTTGTAAATAAAGAAAAGAAAAACAAAGTTAAATTTTAAATCTTTTAGAGGGTAGGAGAGAGGTGTCCGACCAATTTAAGAGTGACGGACGGACGGTGGTTTCGATCTCAAGACTATACTTTGTGTGGTTTATTTCATCACCATTATAATCAAAATGGTGCAACAAAACATCGCTTTATAGAAATGGGCATATTCGCCAAATACGCATGTTTGTAAAATAATACCTCTAACAATCCGTACTGGGCCCACGTCATGCATTATGGCACATCACATCTTACATAGGGGAAGCAGAGAGAACGCAATGATACGGGGAGTGGGATCGTTATAGGCTTATTAAGCAAGCACATCACATCTTACTGAGTAGAAATTTGCGTTTCACCAGAGAACGCAATGATACGGGGAGTGGGATCGTTATAGGCTTATTAAGCAATGATGTCAATTCTTATTATTTTAAGTTTGAATAAATTAGTCTGTATACTAGAAAAAATGGGGGGGAAACCTATGCCCAGCAGAGGGACTGCAAAAAATAGATATAATAATCAGCGATCATCTAAACATATCACAGTTCTCTACGGGACATAACAAGAGCAGGTTCTCCACCTTCCATTTTTATTCCAACTCAGGCTTTTAGAAGATCATCCAACAGTCCAACCGCTGGAGAGTTTTGAAAATCTTTTTTTTACATTCGATAAACATTTTCAACTCTTTCCTATTTCAGATAGAAGTACAAAATGGCAACCAAGATATTGGTTCTACTAGCGGTGGTGTCATCCGCGACAGCTGCAGTAAAGCTCCAGGAGATGTTCTCCTGGAACGTCATGGACTGGAACTACCCTGACCCCTACTCGAGGCAGCAGGCCATCCAGTCCGGGGCTCTCATGCAGGAGAATGCCCTACCCGTTGGCATTGAAAGGTGGAGGAACAAGCTTTTCGTCAGTGTTCCGAGGTGGAAAGCGGGTGAGTCATCGTTACATTTTTAAAGCTGAACTTAGAAGAATCTTTAAACTGCTAGTAAACATAATTATAGGTGTGTATATTGTGTTGAGAACTCTAATTTCAAAATATGTATACATTAAATATAAAATCCTATCTATAAAATAAATGCTCGTGTATTTTATCACAATTATAATTATTTAATCTGACGGAGACTCGATACAGGAGAAATATCTAGTTTACGGCAAAGTTTAAAAAAAGTGCACCATGTTTCTTTGTAAGAAATTACATTTGTGGCTTAATTAACTCTAGCTTCACCAGATTTCGTAGATATTGATTACATTTCCCATTGCCCACTGTGTCGGTTAAAGCCTGTTATAATGGATCTTGAGTTTGGGATGGGAGTTCGCTTCCTTTTTTAAATCTGATAGCATCGAAGCCATGCAAATAACGATTATTGAACTATTATATTGGCTTTGCGACTGTGCCTAATTGTTCGGGAAATGCAAGTATAACATTATGTCTCCCTAGTACTCCTGTGTATGTATTTGTTGGGACGACTACACTCCTACGATCACAAGGTACTGCAGATTCGGATCCCAAGTTGGGTTAAGTTTTTTTGGGTTTTTGCCCGGTTGGTGGTCGTCCTTATTACATGGGACTTAAAACATAATTAAAATAATATGTTTGTACTATGAAGCACACCTCTGCTTAACCCTCTCAGAATTACAGATGTGTTGTTCGTATGTCTGTCAAAATAGATCGGGCTTATGCAACGCAATATTATAACTGCGATAGTTATGCAGTTTCCGCCATTTCATTTTATTTTGCGTGTAGAAGACATTTCATGTCATAGCCATAATGTTAGGTTTGTAAAACACACTGTTGAGAAAACATGTTCATTACCTTACTAGGTGAACAAACTTGGTCAACCATATATAGTTACTTCCATCAGTATTTTAATTAACATTTGTTTCGAAGCTGTGTTCTTAAATAAAGCTTGCAAGATTAATGGTAAACCGACGGTTGCGTTTTGTAATTTATCAAGGTTTACCTCATTTGTAGCCCAGTTGATTTTGTTGACTAGTTTTTTCCTTTTTTGTCAAATTAAATAAATCTATAAGTGTATTCAAAAAATTGTCGTCAAAATTTTTATCTGACTTACACGACATTACTTTTTAAGTAATTCAAGGTCTACAAGGTTATAATTCTTGTAGACCTTGAACTACTAAAATGTTTTAACAATAGCCTTTATGTAACTTTTTTTATTAATTAATCCATTTACTTGTATAGGCATACCCGCTACATTGAACTACATTCCTCTGGACGGACCGTACGATCCGTCTCCGAAGCTGAACGCCTACCCAAGTTTCGCAGGCAACGAGTTGGGAAACTGCCAGACCGGTCTTAACACTGTCTACAGGATTAAAGCTGACAAATGTGACCGTCTCTGGGTCCTCGACACTGGTACTTTCGGAATTGGTAAGTTTACAACACTCAACAAGTAATTAAGTAGAAAAAAAACACATAAGTAGTACAAAATTACGATAGTTCCTCTGTGTTAGCAAGTTTCACTTTTCTGTTAGGCGTAAACCGTAATTACGTAGCAATCAATATGATACCAATTACGTTTTGGTAGTATTTAAATATTACAATGCATAGGCTTATTACTGAAAGTACCTACAGTTTTTAACAAACATTATTTGTGTTTTCAGATTCCAACACTACCAATGTGTGTCCTTACTCGCTGAATGTTTACGATTTGAACACCGATCAACGCATACGAAGATACGTGTTCCGTCCCGAAGACATTGTTGCTTCGACCTTCATTGCCAACATCGCTCTCGACGAAGGAAGAACTTGTGACGACACCTTCGCGTATTTCTCTGACGAACTAGGCTACGGCCTCATCGCTTACTCCTGGCAACAAAACAGATCATGGAGATTCAGCCACGGATTTTTCATGCCCGACCCTCTTGCCGGGGACTTCAACATCGGTGGCCTCAACTTCCAATGGAGTGGTGAGGGAATTTTCGGAATCACAAGCTCGCCTACTGGAACCGATGGATATAGAACGCTCTACTTCAGTCCTTTAGCTAGCAACACTCAGTTTGCAGTCTCAACGCGCATATTACGTGACGAATCTAAAGTATCAGGTTCCTACCACGACTTCCAGGTTGTCGGAGACCGAGGTGCCAACGGACACTCCACAGCCAAAGTAATGGACGAGTACACTGGAGTAGAACTATTCAATTTAGTAGACCAAAACGCCATTGGTTGCTGGAGAAAGGATCTGCCTTACAAGCCACAGAACATAGCTGTGGTAGACAAGGACGACGCAGGTCTGATATTCCCAAGCGACGTGAAAGTTGACGCACAAAGAAATGTATGGGTCATGTCTGACAGGATGCCTGTGTTCCTTGAATCAACCCTAGATTACAGTGATATCAACTTCAGAGTGTACACTGCACCATTTGATGTTTTGGTACAAGATACGGTATGCCAACCTCCTCCTCAGCCGCAATATATGCAACCTGTTGAGCAGCCACAACAAAACAGCGTCCTCCAACCGGTAAACCAGGGTCAGCAAAACAACCTTCTTCAACCAATCACCCAGGCTCAGCTAAACAACCTTTACCAACAGCAACCTTTCACGTTTTACGACACTGGTTTGGGTGTGACCACAAACCCCATTACAGGAACCATTGCATTGTATTCTCCGGTGACATCTCCCCGCCCGGAGGCCCAGAATACTTATGTTCCTGGAACAATTAGGAACTCGATCCCTACTGTAGAGAGTTACGTCAACTTCCCTAAACAAACGTCAGTTCCTTACTTGACCGGCCGTTCGAAACCCAGCGACTCGAACAGGAATCACCCTGTATGGTGGCATGGAAAACGCAACTACGAAGTATATGAACATTAAGAACGTCGATTAATATTCATCATCATCATCATCATCTGCCGCGCCCTTTTCCAATTATATTGGGGTCGGCTTCCAGTCTAACCGGATGTTGAATACCAGCATTTTACCTGAAGCGTCAGCCTATCCGACCTCTATAACCCAGTTAGTACAGGAAATATTAGAAAATATTATAATTCTTAATTCTTATTATTTCTTTATAATACAATGTTGTTAAGTATTTTGGTACATTAAGTTCTAAAAAATATTTGCATTTTAAATGACTACTATAAATACGACTTACTTATTTTTTTTGGTTACGATACGATATGTAATTGTATTTTAACATACATTTTCATATTTGCAGTTATACAATGTTGTAGAACATTAGCTATTATTTTTTTAATAGTTGAATGTATCTGCCAAGCAATTCATTTGCGAACATACTAAACAGAACAGTTGGACGAAATTACGAACAGATTCAAAATTGTCTTTGCAACTACAATACTGTATTGAACTATTGTTATATTTGTTAGGTTTTTTACTAATTTACAGAAATTATAGTAATGTTTTTGTTTCTCGAGTTGTAAACTAAATAATTTTATGTAAATGTACAGTGGAATGTACGGTGAAAGATATAGGTGTGAGGCAAATCGGAGATTTTCTGTTATTTTATTTATTACGAAATAAACGATGTGCATAAAATAGTCGATTTATTTTATTTACTAGAGAATGTACTCCCGGCGCCGCTTCAGTCATGGCATGTTAACGAAATAAGAGATCTGGGTCTGACTTTAGACACCAATTTGTCATTTTTATTTTAAAAAAAACACGTTGCTCCACACTAGGATTTTTTCCTGTATCGTGGGTGCGTTTACAAACATTTAAACTCACATACACAAACAGCCAGACCCGGAACAACTATCTGTAGGTCATACAAATATTTGTTTCGTGCGGGGATCGAACCCAAGACACGTAGCGCAGCAGTCGATTCAGCCACTGCGCTAACCGTGCCGTCAAACTGTAAGTGCTGCAAGTATCTTTATAAATAAATAAGTACGCAGAAAATGTGCTCGGGCGTACTCTATCTACTTTTATCTTATAGTCCGATGGGATGGCAATCCAATATACCCGCTGGGAAATAGGACCAACGGCTTAACTCGCTTTCCGGAATGTTCATCATCAATTCCCATACACCGGGTTGCTACTACGAAACTCCTAATGGAAATAAAAACCAGTAACACTTTTGCCCGGCCCAGGGATTCGAACCCAAGACTCACACTAACCAGTCACGTTTTACAACCACGAGATCAACGCAGCAATAGGGAATTTAAAATACCGATAATGTAGTATATTGGCTATAACAACAACTATCCTAAGAATGATTCAATTTTAAACAACATTCAAAGTTCTCACGAGAGTCCATATTACGAATATCTACATAGATGCAGTAGACTTAAAAAAACCTTCACTTAACTCCAATAATTACAATAATAAACCAGATCAATTATGACGACGTAGATAGTCCAGCTGCATGTTCAAAATTAAACTAGATCTGATAATCATATTGAAACATTTTACACGCATATTTTGTGATTCACACCCTTTTGTGTCGCTGGTACTATACTCGTAATTAATCCCTATAATCCCTCATACCGCATGATAGCCGTTAAGTTGTTTTTCTAACAAACAGTAAGCAATGTTGGCTATCATTTGATCCATGCTCTCAATCTCAACATTGAACTGATTGCCTTTGCCTTAATAACAACACTCTTAATCATATCTGAGAGCATAATAAAATTGTTATAAACTTATGTCCTTCTACGATAACAGTACAAACTTACTTTAAAGACGTAGCCCCCGAAAGCCTCTTCATACAGGCTATAAACGTGAACCGCAGCGTACGTACTACGTACCTACCGCAAATTGTTGAATTGCACGTAAAATCTGACGGGAGAAATATTCTTATCTAGATCGACACGTCTCAGTTAAACACAAAGCAATAAAGATCTTCATTGTATACACAAATTAAGACATTTATTACTTCATGAAACTATTCTCCAAGATCTTCTACGTTTGTTCCTGAAAGATTCTACTGAAACAACCTCTTGTTTAGTCCTAAACAGGAAAATTGGTTAATCGTAGATTGGTTCATCTTTTTTGTGCATTCTGTTGTCCTTCGAGTGTAAATTGTTATTTTATAGTGCCATGCTTCAGTGCCGCAGTTATTAAAATGTACTTATTTGTCCAACGTGTTCTCTGACATTTCAACGAGTTTCATGTATTTAGTTATTCTCGTGCGATACTCGATTCACAATGAACGTCGAGAAAGTTGAAGATAAAAAGGATTATAATCCTTTCGAACATCGGCAAGTTAAAAAACCGACATCGTAAGTTATTTTTCTATTTGTTTTGGCGTGTTTGTTTAGATATGACTTTTATTACAATTATCTTTGTGTGCCATTTTTGGCAACCTTGAGTATTTTTTAACTGGAACGTCAGACGTACGAAAATTTTAACTAATAACTTATATGTGAAATTTGTATGATTTCGATCGTGTTTATAGGGATAAATTAAAAGGGAAAGGTTCGTAAAGTCTAGAGGACTTTCACAAGTTATTATGCTTTGTGACCGGGACTGTAGCTTCATCATTTTGTTTCTTGACATTCAAAAGCCTGTAATAGTCTAATTTAAATAAATGGTTTGAGTTTGGGATCACTGTGTTGTCAACTTATAACAACAAACTGTGACCACGAATATTTCTCAAGTCAATAGTCCGCCTTTGTACGCTAACTTGGAAGTTAACGTACAAAGGTTTTTACTGTTCCTCTTTGACCTCCGGATAGTTGTTAAAGTTGAAGCCATTTATTAAATCATTTTTAAATAACTTTATAGTATTCCTATTACAAAAAAAAAACATTTAAAAATAGTAGCTCTCAGTTATCGGGAACAGGGTTTAAGCTACCGACAGTCGGGGCTCCAGAGAGATGAAACTCTTAACATAACGAGCCGTATTGGTTATTGCTGTTTATAGTCTGAATCATCAAACCTATCAGACAGTTGTGTTGCTGAGGAGTTTGTTCCGCGACTTCTTCTTCCCAGCTAAAAAACTAGAAAGTAGCGAGGGGTGGGCGTTTTGGAAGACTGTCTTGTGTAACATTTCAAAGGTGCTGATGAACAGCCTAGATTGAATAAATTAATTTTATTTTTGATTCAATAAGTGCCTTTCTGAATAAAGACCTTGATTCGGCTGACTAACAGGAGCCTCCTCGAATATTTAGTTGAGTTATTATTGAAAAAGTCGATCGGAGACAACCAAATAATCGATAACTGGAAATATCTGAAGCTCCATTTTTTGCGTAATCGTAGATGATCTCGGGTTAAGGATTTGTTTTGACTGAGTCTAAACATCTGTTGCTAAGTCAGCATTAACATCTTCTGCCTAGCTTTTTCTCAACTAAGTTAGGGTCGGCTTCGAGTCTAACTGGATGCTGCTTAATACCAGTATTGTACATATAATAACTGCCTATCTGTCATTACTAAATAGGGAGTAGAAATAATCGATAACTGGAAATATCTGAAGCTCCATTTTTTGCGTAATCTTAGGAACTTAATATGCTAAAATTCAGCATTATATCATGAAATTACGTATTAATGAATTTTATTAACATTACCTTCACTTCTTTAAATATTAACATTATCTTTATATTATTGACATTTCGTTCTAATGTTATGACTAACGTGGAATGTGTTTCTCTTTGCCTAATTACAGCATGTTTGTTCAAATTATAATTTCTCTAAATGATAATTGTAAAATGTTGTGTTGCATAAAATAAAACCTTAAACTGTTCTACACAAATTCAAATTGTTAAAAAAATAAATAAACTACAGATTGGTTCCACATTGTGTAGGCATTAACAGTGATCAGAATAGGAAGAGTTGTTTTTTTTAATATATCTTACTCCAGTTGCGCCATGTTTTCATAATATAGACATGCCTTAACACCTAGAATTCAGTGATTTTTAAAATACCATATTATTGTTAGGTTAGTAGGATATAATATTACCCGGTACTAACTGGATTGTGTAGGTGAGATAGGCAGTCATGTCAAAATACTGGTATTCAGCTGCTATACTGTAAGACTGGAACAGTAGGGTTACCATCACGTCTTAAAGCAGTACTCATGCCAGTGTGGAAAAGAAATGGCACTAGACATCCTGCATAGTTCTGTCTCTTTCCCTAAATAGAATAAGTACGGCTTTAAGATGTCATGGTACCCCACCTGGTGCTGTTAAACTGGAAGCTGACCTCAAAATAGTTAGGAAAAGCAGATAGGTTTGGGTAGCGTAATCATCTTCTAAAACTATTCGTGAGTGTATTAATCATATGTGTATGTCACTAGTAACATCAAAATTTAGATAAAAATAACTAGGCTCGTCTGCATAAAAGTATATTTTGCCAAACTTACGTGAAACAATATCTAGTTCGTTCGTTCGTTCTGTTAATATCTAGGTAATCTAATTTCCTTTAATTCAATCCTTACTAATATTATAAAAGCGAAAGTGAGTTTGTTTGTTTGTTACCTCTTCACGCTTTAATGGCTACACCGATTTTGATGAATTTTGGTACAGAGATAGTTGGGAACCAGGAGACGGACATAGGCCAACTTTTATTTAAAAAAGTGGGATGTGAGGGAGAAAGAGGGAAGAAAAGAGAAAACTTAGCGCTGCTATTACAAATCAATAAGGCGCAAGAGGAACTGTGTTACCCCAAATTTAGCGCGGGCGAAGCCGCGGGCGAAAGCTAGTGATTCATAAATTTAAAAAACCGAGTGCAATGAGGTTTTACTCTGAAAAAAAATAACGATATACCACAAATTGAACAAATATTGGAATTAATATAGGAAGAATAAATAAACATGCATTCTTTTTTCCAGAGACATACGATCAGCGGCCAACTTAATCAAGGCTTCCTTGGGGTCTGGCTTGCTAGCTGGACCTTTGGCGTTCTCTAATGCAGGATGGGGTGTCGGGCTGTTCGGCACTCTGCTCGTTGGGGTCATATGTGGACACTGCATACATATATTAGTGAGTATTTATTTATTTTGTATCTCTAGCTAGTAAATCAACAACATTAGTAACCTGTGAACAGGGAATTAAAAAAGGCCGTTTACGCAGAATCATAATAGGCTATAAATTAAGTAACCTATTCGTAAAATGTTCAATTCATAACATTAACTGCATCTGTGACCATTTTAAGAAAGGTAACATCCTTACTTACTTATAAAAGCGAAAGTGAGTTTGTTTTTGTTTAATATCAACGTCTTCACGCCTAAATGGCCAGACCGATTTTAATGAATTTTGGTACAGAGATAGGCCCCTGGAGACGGACATAGGCTAAAAACTGAGAAAAGGGGGAGAAGAGGGAAGAAAAGGGGAGAGAAAGATATTTTTTTTCCGACCATACCGCGGTTACAGTTAGCGTTAGCTCAAAGTAACTATGCCACGCGGACGAAGTCGCGGGCGGAAGCTAGTTATTCATATTATTAACCTATTATGAAATTGCTTAAGCGGCAATTTTAAACCCCCAGATACTAATACTGCCAATTTAACCACCGGGCTTACTTTAGCAGTCAGACTTGATATAATGATCATACCTTAGATAGTTCTAAGATGACCCACTGACCCAGCTTTGCAAACCATCCGACCCGGGTCTGAAGGTGTACGTCCATTATTCAGCTATGAAAAGGTTTTTAGTCAATAAATAAACTCATAATACACTTCACCATCATCCATTGGCAGTTCAATTGTCCTCCTTCAATACATATCTAACTAACTCATTACCGCGGCGCCGTCCGTTCCATTCTCTCCTTGAGCCATATTCATTTACTCCTATTTCCTACTTGTTACATGCGTTTCATCCCTTCTCACCACACTAACGACCCCCTTTCTCCAAATATTGATAACAACCTAATGTTGTTTCGGTTCTTGCTTAGGCTTCGTACACACTGGCGAAGCTTGCTAGACAAATACAATCAAACGAGTAGCGAAGTAAAATAAACGTTCAACGTTCAGCCTTCGCTAGCAAGCCTAGTCATTAGGCTCAGTACCTGTACCTACTAGTACCTGTCAGTGCGTACGTAGCCTTAGAAATATTTCCATATTTTATGTTTTTACTTTCTGGTGTAAATTACACAAATAACACGCATTATAAATCATTATTTAAATAAACTGACCACTGTTTTTAACAAAGAGTCTCTTGCTAATGTTCTGATTTTCTATAAAAACAACTAAAAATAGGAGTGGAACATTAATCTTAAAAGGTCTTAAGACTAAGTGATCATTACCTTTTATTACGGACTTAATTATAGTGTTTTACACATCAGTAGGCCTACTATTACTAGTGAAAGAGATGGTGCTAGACACCCTGTATAGATCTGTCCCTTTCCCTCAGCGGAATAAGTTCTGCTTTAACACGTCATGGTAGGGTAGCTGTATGTCAAATGAAGAAACAATGTTGTGTCGACTGTCGACGGCACGGTTGGCGCAGTAGCTGAGCGATCGACTGCTGAACTGCGTGTCTCGGGTTCGATTCCCGCACTGAACAAATATTTGTATGACCTGCAGATAGTTGTTATGAGTCTGTCTGTTTGTGTATATAAGTTTAAATGTTTGTAAACACACCCACGATACAGGAGAAATTCCTAGTGTGGGGGCAAAGATTACAAAAATATATTGAATACTAGCTGTGCCCAGCGGTTTCACCCGCTACTCTGTTCCCCAGTATCGTAGCGTGATTTCCAATCCGGCCAAGGAACACCACACCTTTAGGGGTTGAATTTTGTAAAGTCCCGCCTTAGTGAGCACCTACATCCTAAAAAGATGCAAAATTTGAGACTTCTAACACCTCCATGCAAAATTTGAGCCTTCTAACACCTATAGTTTGATACTTCTAACACCCCCATGTATTATATCTATACTATATATACTATATAATATTATAAAGCTGAAGAGTTTGTTTGTTTGTTTGTTTGAACGCGCTAATCTCAGGGACTACTGGTTGGAATTGGAAAATTCTTTTAGTGCTAGATAGTCCATTTCTTGAGGAAGGCTATAGGCTATATAACATCACGCTACGACCAACAGGTGCTGAGCAGCGTGGGTGAAACCGCGGAGAACAGCTAGTTATTATATATATATTCTTTTTAGCTTTTGCCCGCGGCTTCGCTCGCGTTGAATTCGGGGTAACACAGTTCCCCTTTCCTGATTTACAGGTACCAGCTAGCTGTAGTTTTTGCCCTTGCGCCTTATTTATTGTTATAGCAATGCTAAGTTTTCCCTTTTCTTCCCTGTTTCTCCCTCATATCTCAACTACCCATCCCTGTACCAACATTCATCAAAATCGGTTTAATAATTTACGCGTGAAGACGTAAAAAACAAACTCACTTTCGCTTGTATAAAATTAGTAAGGATTCTTTAAATCATTTTGATCTCAAGAATAAATAGTATATCTCTGCTTGACAAAACTTGCGTAAGGGTAAAGCAGAGGTGTATTTAATTATATTACCTCATTTTGCTAGTTATGTATAGGTCCCAATTAATAGGGGTTGAGCCCATTGTCATCACCCGGACACAAATCCAGATTTCATAACCACTGCTGAGAAATTCCCGATGAAAAGCCCCTAACACTTTGAACAACATGGGAATCGAATTCAAGACTTGCGTGCGACCACTAGACCGAAGAGGCATTTGAGGCAATACTCTACATTTACATCAAAAATGTTATCTTTGTTTGATATGAAAATATGTTGAGCATACTGCCTTTTCTTTTATCATTTTAATCTGATCAAACATAAACTAAACTAGTTATTTTCCATGTTGTGAAAACTCTTATGATTGACGTTATGCGAAGACAACCTGAGTTTTATCAAATATCTTCATTCTTTCTAATGTTATAAGAAACACATGTTTTATGTAAATATTAAATGTTGCTATCTATTATATTACAGGTGCGAACATCACAAGAATGTTGCGTTATAGAAAAAAAACCGTCACTAGGTTATGCTGAGACTTGTAAATCTGCCTTTATTAATGGGCCGAAAGGCATGAGAAAATTTGCTACTTTTGCAAGGTAAACTATTATTTAAAGATATCAAAACATACTTATGCATCTCTGCCTTCATCTTCGGAAAATGCAGTCATTATGTTATGTGTTACATAACTTTAATCATGGCTAAAAGCAACCTTAAGGCATAATCTAAGGGCGCCGGGCGCCGCGAGACGACTCCCGGCCACCGTAGATGCGGGCCTGTGGACGGCTGAGCAATGGGTAGCTCACCGTCCACGACGACAGGCCGTGTCGACGGCGCGTTCGTGTTTCACGCGCGCCTCAAAGAGAGTCAGCAAAGCAGAGGGGCTTGCCAGAGCCTCTGCCTGCCGGGGTTGCGGGTTGTTCGAAAGAGATACCGCGGCCTCGGAACATAAAGGTTTTAGTCAGTACAAGTCTGAGATGCCCCCCCGCTCCGCCCAGAGCGGGGGAAGTCATTGGGTGATTTCCCACCCGAAAAAAAAAGGCATGGTCTAAAATGACATAAAGGGCAATAGAAGGAACATGGGTGGGTTTTAATCAGTACGTAAGTCTGAAACTCCCCCAAGTTCCGCCCAGAGCGGGGTAAGTTATTTGATGATTGCCCATCCGCAAAAAAAGGCATTATCGAAGTTTTGTAGAAATAAATTTTCAGGTAGTAAAAAGCCTACGTACTTTTTAATGTCTGAAATTGTCGAAGATATTAATAACTACGAGGCTTGATTTTAAGCGCGGTCGAGTTAACAAAATGATTCACTAAAGTATCACGGGCCCTAAAACAGACGTGTTTTTGTTACTTTTGATTTCCTTTGTCTTTTTTTTTCATTATATATAACTTATTTTCAGCAAAATGTCCTTTACCACAATTGAAATTTCTGGTATCGATATAATTAAACAAGGTATAACATTTATGAGGGCATGACCTCCCGCGGTGGTATTTCGGATCATAAAACTGAACAACTTTTGATCTAAGTATGACATTTGGAAATCCTTTTTTTTTAGATTTCCAATACATGTGTACACGTACGTGTGTATTCCTATGCAATATCCATTTTTTTGTGGAAATTTTAAGATCACTTGGGACAAAAGTTTCATAGTCATGGTGTTAAGTTTCATTGTACGAGGGAACACCCTTGAGCTCTTGCACTTATTATTCTTCCTGTTATTGTTTACCGTTAATTGATTGGTTAATTCTACTAAAGTACTCCCGCTAGTCTTTCGATTAAGCCGACTCAAGTAGAGATTATACTATTGGCCTTCTAGTTATTTTCCATATAACCAAACAATTAACATACTATGTTGTTGTTGTTATCATGCATACAAGTGTTTTGTTTATTTATTTGCTCGTTACTTTCATTTTCAGTATTTTTGCTGAATTCGCTCTTCTATGCACATATGCAGGAGTCTGCTGCATTTATACAGTATTGATATCTGATTCTGTAAAACAGGTAATACTATTTTTATAGATATTATTATAGCATCACCTGTACTATCACACAGGCAAAAACCTCCCTCCATCGGTTCCAGTTCTTCGCCGATTTTTGGAGAAAACATCCAAGATTTTTAAATTCCAAGGTTATCCTTACAAATATTATAAAAGGGAAAGTGAGTTTGTTTGTTTGGTACCTCTTCACGCCTTAGTGGCTAAACCGATTTTGATGAATTTTGGCACAGAGATAGTTGGGACCCAGGAGACGGACATAGGCTATTTTTTATTTAAAAAAGTGGGATATGAGGGAGAAAGGGAAGAAAAAGGAAAACTTAGCTTTGCTATTACAATTCAATAAGGCGCAAGGGCAAAAACTGCAGATAGCAGGTACCTGCAAATCAAGAAAGGGGAACTGTGTTACCCCAAATTTAATGCGAGCGAAGCCGCGGGCAAATGCTAGAAACACTATAAAATGGGCATTGGTACGCGTTTTGCAGAACTATCTCATGTATTTTTTTGGTTTCCTTTTATTTAATGATGATCATTAGAACTTAACCAGTTACGTTAGATGAAAATACATAAAACAGTAAACTGAACAAATAGATTAGGCAATTCATAATGCAAAGCTATGTTAAAGTATGATTATCTCATTGTTTACTAGATAGCTTTATAAATGTTCAGCAATAGCAATCTTAACGCCAGGCAATAAACGCCACTCAAGACGTACATTTTCTCAAGAGTGAGAGACAAATAATAAAGAGATTTATAGAACTGAAAGAAGTGGAAACGTCAGGTAGGTTTAATGAATAATTATGATTTCCTGAAGATTTCTGCACTTGGGGTATAAAGATCAGATAGGCCATCGCTCTATGTAAAATATTGGTATTCAGCTGCATCCACTTAGCCTGGAAGTTGACCCCAACATAGTTGGGAAGACAGAGAAAGGTTGGGCAAGTGATGGTGGATGCTAACTCCTGATACGTTTCTTCTTTTATTTGCAGCTGGTAGATCGGTTTGCGCCATCCACAATCTTACCAGTAGAATACTACTGCCTCATCTTCCTGCTGCCAATCATACTGCTATGCCAGATCAGATATCTGAAGTTTTTGGCAATATTCTCAGGGATCGCCAACATTTTGCTATTCACTGTTTACATCGTTTGCCTGTACTATATTTTTGGAGGCGATATATCTTTTGAAGGGAAACATGCGGCTGGAAACCCAGCAAGATATCCTGCTTTTCTATCGTAAGTAAACCTATCAAAAAGTTTTTACTCCTTCATAAAACATCTATACTTAATATTATAAAGCTGAAGAGTTTGATTGTTTGTTTGTTTGTTTGAACGCGCTAATCTCAGGAAGTACTGGTTCGAATTGAAAAATTCTTTTAGTGTTGGATATTCCATTTCTTGAGGAAGGCTATAGGCTATATAACATCACGCTACGACCAACAGGTGCTGAGCAGCGTGGGTGAAACCGCGAGGAACACCTAGTAATCAATATGAGTACATAATAAGTGGTTCTTTATCGATGAGAATCGATGTAGACTTAATTCAATTATTTTTGCAAGTCATTGTTGTTGATGGCAAAATCAAATTCATTTATAATTTAATTATTTTATTTAACAAACAACTTTGTTATGTGCACAAAATCCAGACAGTTTTAATCCAATTAATTAATATACACTCAATTGGCGGCACGGTTGGCACAGTGGCTGAGCGATCGACTGCTGCGCTGCATATTGCGGGTTCGATCCCCGCACGGAACAAATATTTGTAAGGCCTATAGATAGTTGTTCCAAGTCTGGGTCTAAGGAGCTCAGTTGATCTTTAGGTTAAGCCGAGCTTTAACTTATAATTAGGCAGATCATAATATATCTAACCTTACAGGACAGTAATCTTCGCCATGGAAGGCGTCGGCGTAGTGATGCCAATAGAGAACACGATGAAGAAACCGCAGAACTTCCTGGGCTGTCCCAGTGTGCTGGTGGTGGCCATGTCAGCCATTGTTTTCCTCTATGGCACCCTGGGCACGTTTGGATATCTTAGATATGGGGACGTGTTGAGAGGATCCATCACCCTTAACTTACCTACTGATGAATGGTTAGTTCATGGTTTATTTTATTGAATAAAAAAACTTATTTGCCAAAAAAAACTGCTTCACAAACAACATTAAAAAGACGGTAAATAGATTTATTTCCGGAAGTCGGCTACTATTCTTTGATTTATTGTTTTTTTTTAAACCAACTTCCGGAAGAAAATTCATTTCCAGCCCTTTAAGTTATGGTATGATGATATAATATAATATATTCTTTATTTATATATCTCAAACAAATTCTTATAGAGTATTGATTTTTCATTGCAACTTACAGATATTAGCATATCGTCAATGTACATGCCACATACATGAAAAATAAGTATTATAGAAGATAACTTATATTACCCAAGTAATGTAGATACAACTCATATGACATCCCTTCGGAATTATAACGTTTAGAACATTTTTTTTTAATTCGCTTCTTCTTTGCGCTTTAAAAAAGTCTAAACGCTCTAGGAATGTAACACCCATCGACCTGCCTCTGAGAAGAACCTGTGTCCGATGCATGAATCCCATCTCGTGCACCTAGACTCGAAAAAGATGTAAGCCAAAGCAATATATATTTAGTGAGAATCAAACCAACGAACCGTAGTTTCGCATCAGAAACGAATCGCCCGTATCAGTTCACTTCTTTCCCAACTATTTTTAATTTTGACGGCAAGTTTAAAGTGTAAAGTCGCAGTGGCATCAACTGCTGTCCTACGTATCGCGGGTTTGATCCCCGCACAGAACAAATATATGAATGATCTACAGGTTGTCGTTTCAGGTCTGGCTGTTTGTTCTTGTAAGTTTAAATGTTTGTAAACGCGCCCACTATTGGAGAAACAGACTGGAAAAAATCCCAGAGTGGCAAGGTCTTAAAAAAAATATTTTCGAAGTTTAAATATAAAATAGGATATTGTTAATGATACTTACTTTTAGATCTTTTTAATTTTTCTACTGCAAAATAACATAATTTTCTTAGATTCGTTTCATTTATCTTAAAATAACGTTAGTTTCTAGAATATCAGATGTTAGATGTAGAGTAAAGACATCATATGTACATGTGTATTCGCCACTTTGTCACTAGTAATTAGATTGTCACTATTTACCTATGTAATAGAATCACAAATCATACTTAGTGCGCAATGACTTGGAATACAATCAGAACAAAGTCCTACTATTCCAACATTTCTGAACTAGTGTATTTTATTTTATATCCACAACATACTTCGTTAGGGAACCAATTCGTTCGAATATTCAATGGGTACATTAAAAATGTGATATACATTAGTATATTTGTAAAATCGTTCTAAAAAGGGTGCTAACGATTTTGCAATAATTGAACGATTTTGATGAAAATTTGCAATACCTACTTGATGAAAAATCGATCTAATTCAATCTCACATATGAAAATGATGGTTTTGTCTATTTTTAACCGACTTAAAAAAGGAGTAAGTTCATGTTCGATCGTATTTTTAAAGTATTACCAAGTACTTCTGCAACTGTGGAACGATTTTTGTTTTTGTTTTGTTTGAATGGGGTAGATGGGAGCGAAGTAGTCCCATCTCAATTTTGTTTAAATTGGTTGTGTAGTTTATGAGTTATCGTCTATAGTACATTTACACTCAATAAATAAAAGATATCATCATGCCATAATCAAAAATGCTTAAATAAAGAACATTTTTGCGAAAAAAAAAAAATAACGCAGTCTGTTATAATTACGACCATATCGACGGTCCCTACGTACATAAAGACATGTCGAAAGTGGCATTTTTTATTGTATCCATTGGCTTTAGATTATCTATGCGCACATGCTGACATAGGATTTTTATTTTTATTTAATTTATTTACCTTGTTTTAGAAATCGTAAAAGAGAACAAGTCTTTTAAATACAACGAATAAGTGTCGTAGAAACGATCATATCTTAGTTTTTCTAAGAAAACGTTAAAAAATTAAATATTTATTTGTAAATGGCATCACAAAGCTCCTAAAACTGTTAAAATATTGTAGAATGAAAATATGCATTATTGCATTGCTCATAGAATTATTTCTAGGGCGTGTTGAACACAAATTACGCTCTCCTGTAAACCTCGTTTTTTGACTTAACCTTATGTGCGTAGGGACCGTCGATATTAAGTTGGTGTTGATAAAAATAACCGACTTCCTTAAAAAGTAGAGAAATCGGTTATTTTTTTACCAGAGCAGAGCTCAGTTCTCCACCTACTGTACCATCATCACTTCAAAGAACAATCACTCATTACGGTAAAATTCAATTTCATCAACACCAACTTATGGTCATAACTAGGTTGGGCAGACATAACCACAAAAGTCAAACTTATGTTGTTTATAATATCGTAAGATGTGAAGAGAATGGTAACGTTGAAAAGGTATTCACTGTAGTTTAATTTGCAATGACCGGCTGTGACTTATGCGCTTTTGTCGGTCGCTGTATTAATTTAATTGAATGTTGTTGCATTAACAATAACAAAAACAAGCAAAAAGACCTATGTGGTTTAGTCTGAAGACCCTAGTGATCGACTGCGTATATTGAGACTAAGAAAACTGTGTTGTAAACGACCATTCGAAAGAAATACAGAAATACTGCTGCTTTCGGAACACAAAGGGCAAGAGAACGCTGCACCTAGAGCGGGGAAAATTAGATGATTTCCCAGTCAAA
The DNA here is from genome assembly GCA_958449745.1 of Ochropleura leucogaster. Classification (NCBI taxonomy): domain Eukaryota; kingdom Metazoa; phylum Arthropoda; class Insecta; order Lepidoptera; family Noctuidae; genus Ochropleura; species Ochropleura leucogaster. The sequence continues at coordinate 12,652,087 of OY288206.1, read as the reverse complement.
AACAAAAACAACATCATCATCATTTTCCTGCCCCTGTCCCATTCTATGTGTGGTCGGCGCAATACGTTTTCTTCTTCCATTCTCCCCTATCAGACGTCACGGCATCATTTACTCCTTTCTCCTTTATATCATTTCTTACACTATCCATCCATATTTTCTTCGGCCTCCCTCTCGCTGAAGCAACAATAGCTTTGTATAAACATTGAGGTTTTTATTCTCCGGGTGCTAATGTAATTCTGACTCATGTTGAGAACCTCCTAGTCTGAGATATAGTCACATTTAAGTAGTAAATTATGGTTTGCCAGTAATTTCCGCTCAGTACTTACCCGGTAATCTCGTACTGGCGGCGTCCTTGACGAAATGATGCGAGAAATACGGGCGATGTTGATAAACAACAGGTTTTATAGTGTTTGTATTTAAATACTTATTTAGTACTAAACTTTTTTGATAATTACGTCAAAAGAAGGACCTAATAACAATAGACAGTCGTCGGTGAATATTATGATTTTGGAATTCAAATTATTCATACCAATTCTTCACTGCAAATTAAAAAAAAAACATGGATTTGAAACGTAATCTTTATAGATGAAAACCTGTCTTCTATTTGCATAAAATATATGTTAAAAAGCTTTAAAAAAATTCAAAACACATTCAAGGTGAAGTTTGATATTCTTTTTTGTTACTGTTTTGAAAATAATCAAACTAGAATCAAGCTATGAATCATTTTTGGCAGCGAGTCTTCTTCTGTGAATTTTCTTTTCTCTTGTTTAAAGTCGTTTAGTTGCAATAAATACTTTACCTGTCCTAATACAAGGTTCTTTCTCCCAGGCCAGCGATACTTGCAAAGGTGTCTATAGCGTTGTCGATATTCCTGACATACCCGCTGCAATTCTACGTGGTCATCGACATCTTCACGAGATACACACAGCATCACATCAAAGAAAACTATCGTCAGATAACACAAATTGTAGCGAGAACTGTAGGAGTATGTATTTGTGGTAAGTCTTGTTTTGAATCGATTATATATTTTACAATCATCACTAAAGCCCGATTTAAATAAAAGAAAAAGAAGGAAAAAAAAATAGTATTCGAGATTCAAAAACAACAACATGCATAGGTACGCGAGTCTGGCTCACACACCTAGGATTCCGCACAACTTGTAGGTAGCTAATGAAATTACCGAACATTGTTCTTACGCATAGATAAACTTGATTGAAGGACGAACTTAGACCATCGTTGGCCGTTGGAAAACCCATACATCGACGTAGGTCGCAGTTAGTTTACCAACTGCAGTTAAGTTTGTTTTTTTATGTGATGCTCCAAAAAAATCACACTTTTTGGATAAAAGCGTAAATTTTTTGACCATTTGATTTTGATTCCCTCTGCGAATGTATGGCAAATTCGACAAAAACCACTATATTTTTTTAATTACGTAAATTTAGAGGGTTTACGACTCTTAAGGACCGCATTGGTCAGTATTTTTTACAAACCTCAACTTGATACGTCAGATGTTCCCGAGATAAAGGCTCTTGACAGACAGACAGACGAACTACAAATTGATCTTATAATCTTGACTAACTTTTTACTAACATAGTTTAAGTTTCTTCTACTAACATAAGTATTATATTATTATTATATGGACTTGTAACTTTATGTGCCTGGTCTGAAATAAATATTTTCAATTTCAATTATAAGGCTTCCGTCTTTTTTCCTTTTGAGGCACGGGGTCCTAAAAATAAATATAAATCAGCCAAGAGCCTCGGACTTGATAGTTGGCATCCACACTTGTTCACGTTTGGGCTTAGGTTTTCTCTTACCAATTGTGCTAGTGTCTGCGCTATCGTCACTTTCGTCCTAAGCATCACATATGATTGTAGTAGAATAATATTTAACTTAGTTAAATTATAATAAAGTTGAGACCAGAAATCACTTTTCTTGTGTGTAATTCTTTCGGGTCACGACTTCACGAGTCGAACTGAAACCAGATGAGAATTCTAATCAAACAACCAAATTTTTTTTAAACTGTAGCCTGTTCATTCGTGTAGCTAGATAAATCAATGCTCAAATATTACGAGAAAAGTAACTACTGTTATCGAAAGAGACAAGATACAACGGGCGAAATTTTCCATCGTTTCGAAATTCGAAAATGTATGTAACCGCGGTTAAAAGCGAGTTATGCAAACTAACAACTGACACAAGGTAACTTGTCGTTTTCTGATTAAAATAACATAGGTAAGCACCTATGTTACTTTGTTGGTTTTTAATGAAATACGAACTATGCAAATGCGACATAAGAAATATTATCTTGCACTAAAAGGAACTGCAATTCATTAATAACATTATTTAAAAAAAACGGCCAAGAGCGTCGTACTGGCGTTCCGAGGGTTCCGTACAAATTTACAACATAAACGACTAAAGGAGAATGACCACGACAATATGGATCACGGTTCAGAGTTGCATCAATTCCAAAGTTGTTTTAGATGGTTTATAAATTAACCAAATAACCATCTACAATTGCTTTTTTGGAATCAAAACCCGCATTTCCTAGTTTTTTTTGAAAACGTAACTTACCCTCAAAATAGAAATATCCGTAGTGTATAGAGGTAAGTTTATAGGTCGAAGTTTGGAGAGCAGATTAATTAGCATATCTGACGGGATAGAGTCTTAAATAAATCAGTAATTTGCCTCGATCAAAACAAAAAAAAATGTAATATTTAAATCGCAATGAACAAACTTAGCATGCACCACGCGCAATTGTCATTGGACTTTTTGACAATGACAAATTCAATTTGAGACACCAACACTAATGTTGCCACTTTAGATTTAAAATAAAAATCGATTACTCGAATAAATACACTCGACACATAATTATTTCAAATGACTGATTTAGTTCTATAATCATTAATTTATTAAAAAGTTTCGATTTATACCAAACCGAAGCAAGATAATTTAAAAAAATCTATGCAATCATTCATTTGTATCGTTAACCAACAAAGTGAAATTGGTTTTGAAAGCAAAATATTAATACGACTATTGTGTGTGTGAAATACTAATTATTTCACACCACAGTAGTATCATCTCGCTTTATTATTTATAAAAACCTCGCGATTTACCTTTCCAATGACTTTACATTTATATTAATTTGTAATCGTATGCAAAAAAAATCGATTACAGTTCTCAATATAATTACTTATTTTAATTATGACAACACTTTAACGTCAGAATAGCCGGCAGTAGGTAATTCATTTTATCAAAACAATTTCATAACTTATTAAGTTTACAAAATAAACCCCTATACAAAATTGGCATTCTAATTGCAGAATGTCTTCAAAAATAAAGAAAATAATTGTGATATAATTTTTATCTTGATTCATGAGAAAAAATAGTACCGTTGATGGTCATGATCCTTTAAACTTTTGAGTACATAGACTAAGAGGATTTATTTACACAGCTTCAAAGAACCACAGAATTAAGTTAATGGTTTTAATTTCAACTCGATACATCCACGCGTTCCTGAAAACGATACGGTTTTAGAATAAAGGGCCTTGACAGACAGACGGCCAACAAAGTGATCCCAAGAGTGTTCCGTTTTTTCCCTTAAAAGTACGGAACCCCGAAAAACAGATTGACAGCCCGTCGCTGTGTTATGACACAACCACAGGCTGTCATGTTCTTGGGCCGGGCCCTTAATTGGATCAGTAGGTCATTGCAGACCGATCAGTAATTCGTTTGACAACCACATTAATTAAAGACAATCTCATTTACTGCAGCGGTCCTATATTATCAATGCCAATGACATAAATAAACTGTACTTTAGAGACTAAAGTCAACAGCATCTGCTTAGTCATTTCCCAATAATGTTGAGGTTAGCTTCAGGTCATGTAATGAGTAGAGACGAAGCACATGACTAAAAGAGTGATGGATCTGAATGTTAATGGGCGGAGAGCGTAAGGAAGGCCAAAGAAATGATGCCGTGACATCTGATAGGGGAGAATGGAAGAAGAAAACATGTTGCGCAGACCACAAATAAAATAGGTCAAGGGCAGCAAAATTATGATAATGATGATGATGGAGAGCTTTCATTCTTACCGGAATTACCTGGATACCAGGATACATGGAGCGACTGCCTAACTGACCCCCACAACCCAGTTAGTACTGGGTAATACGATACTCTTTTGTAAGACTAGTAGTCAGAATTTCAAGTCAGAGACTATCTGTTACGACTGTCAAAGATTTACAAAGAACCAACAACGGCTTAACGTACTTTACGAGGCAAGGAGGTTTTTTTTTCTTAGAACACTGTCTGAAATGTCTGTTCAAAAAAAGGTTTATTTTTTGTTTGTTGAAATATTTTAAACTAGCTTCCACCCGCGACTTCGTCCGCGTGTCATACCTACTTTGAGCTAACGCTAACTTTTAACCGCGTGATGATCGAAAAACAATTTAATCTCTTCCCTTTTCTTCCCCATTTCTCACTTTTTTTTTAAATTAGTCTATGTCCGTCCCAACTATCTCTGTACCCAAATTCATCAAAATCGGTTTCGCCATTTTGGCGTGAAGACGTAACAAACAAACTCACTTTCGCTTTTATAATATTAGTAATTATTATTTAATGTCTTTGCTGTGTTCTATTCAACAATGATAACTGATATAATCTGCCAGCATTTGATGGTCTACCATAGTACCTACGTAGTATTGGCAAAATTGTACTGTCTTTTTCCACAAACACCATTAAAAAAATAAGAGAAAGAAGTGAAGTCAGGCACGGAGGAAACTCTGTATGTATGTGGTCACCCAAGATCGACCCGAGCTGCTGATAATATTCAGGGACGAGCTTTTCGAAACCAAAAGTAGTTTTATGATGAAAAGATAACACAGGCCTGATTTGAGGCCTGTGGAGGGTGAGCAATGGGTAGCTCACCGTCCGTCCGTCTATTGACGACAGGCCATGTCGACGGCGCGTTTGTGTTGCACGCGCGCCTCTAAGAGATGTCAGCAATGCAGAGGGGCTTGCCAGAGCCACCGCCTGCCGGGGTTGCAGATTGTTCGAAAGAGATACCGCGACCCCGGAACGTAAAGGGCAATAGAAGGAACATGGGTGGGTTTTAGTCAGTAAAAGTCTGACACTCCCCCCGGAAGTCATTTGACGGTTTCCCACCCCAACAAAAAAACAGGCCTGATTTGAGACTTTAAGCCTGTTTGTAACTTTATATTGCAATGAAAATCAACATCACAAGTGCCGGTTTCCATATCTCAAAATAATTATGATGTTCAATAAATATCATAATTGGATCATCATTGGCTTCGTTATCGTGGCTTCTTAGAGTACTTGAATATTATTTATTGATATCAAGAACAAAGATGCCTTTGATGCGATTTGTAGCATTTTTAACTCATATTTTAATTTATTTATTATCTCTTTCGAACTATTACGGAAAGTCTGTGCGTCATAAAATACGTATTATTGATAGCGTTCAATATAATAGGTTTTCGTTGTATTTCTATGAAGAGAACAATGGCTGAAAGAAAATTTAATTCGAAGGGATAATCCCAACGATGTGTCAATGTACGTTTTTCTTTGAAATGTAAGAAGCAAAGTTGTTCTGTTACAAATCTTAAAGTGTAGTAGTTATAACATCCAAGTCGAAAGGACAATCCCTACGATGTATCAAATGATCAATTTCTTCGAAATCGTATTCACGATTGTTATTATTAAAAAAACCCTAAAACGTCGTAGATACAAAATGGCTGTTGTATTTAATTCGGTCTTTTTCTTAAATCCTAATCACTGACTGTCATACTTGACTTCGAACTAAGTTGCTTAATTATATCATGGCAGGTTATCAATTTACACTGTTTTCTTTTTTCAGTGGGTATAGGAATGGCGCTTCCATTGCTGGAGCAAATCCTCAACATAGTCGGAGCGTTATTCTACTCAATACTTGGCCTCATCATCCCTGGTATCATAGAAACTGTCTTCCGATGGAACAACCTTGGCAAGTGGAACTGGATCCTTTGGAAGAACGCATTCATTGTCTTATTTGGCCTTCTCTGCTTGATCTCAGGATGTACCGTGACCATTATGGATATAATTGAGATTTTACACACAAAAACTGAGTAACAAGAGCAATTTGTAATGTTTTCAAAACTAGTATTAAAATGTAATTTATAAGAAAAAAGTCTTGTTATTTCTGTCAACAAAAAAATTCTAAGTCCTAATGCGAACATGTAAAATAACAATGTTTCATGATTTTGTTAAGAGCAAGAAGATTCATGCCAATTTAACGCCAAATTATGATATGAGTAAAACTAACCTTTTACATCCGGTTCACTAACTACAGAATTATGAAAATATCTATACTCTATACTTAATATTATAAAGAAGAGTTTGTTTGTTTGAACGCGCTAATCTCAGAGACTACTGGTTGGAATTGGAAAATTCTTTTAGTGTTGGATAATCCATTTCTTGAGGAAGGCTATAGGCTATATAACATCACGCTACAACCAACAGGTGCTGAACAACGTGGCTGAAACCGCGTGGAACAGCTAGTATAGAATAAAAGATTAACATTGCTTTAAGAAAATCATCCACATCGCTGTCAATTGGATAAGTACCCAGAAAGTTGTCAGCATTGCAACCTTGGACCGCAATGCTGATGGCCAGAACATAAGCTAGTACTCTTGTCACAAGAATAGTTGAAAAGCCGCTTAGCGGTACACTGCATTAAAAACTTGAATTTGAACTTGTGAAATTTACTTAATCATCTTTTTAGGTTTATAAAAGAACTAACTTTCGTCCGCGACGTCCGCGTAGCATAGTTATTTTGGGCTAACGCTAACTTTAACCAGCGAGATGATCGAAAAATAATATCTCTCTCTCCCCTTTTCTTTCTCCTCCTTCTCTCGCTTAAAAAAAATAGCCTATGTATATCTCCATGGTCTCAACTATGTCTATACCAAAATTCATCCACATCGTTTGGGTCATTTAGGCATGAAGACGTAACAAACAAACTCACTTTCGCTTTTATAATATTAGATATTAGTTAGGATTTAAAATAAGAAACTCTAGGTTCCAATTTTAGTAGTACCAAGCGCGTTGAGCACTGTTGAGTATAGCGGTGCGATTCCTGAGTCGAGCAGTTTTATTAAATTTTCTTGGTAACCACGGAGTCTAAATTTGATCTCGTTAGATGGCAATAGGCACGCGCCTAAAACATGTGACATAAACATAAATGGGGCAATGTGGTTGTACCATTAGATACACCTCGGCCTAACCCTTTTGGGATTACAGGTGTGATGTTATGTGCATAACAATCAAGTTCTCAATTTCAAATTGAGAGTACATTGAACAGTTTTTTTTTTAATGATTCCCCACACCTGAATTTCTCCTGTATCGTAGATGCGTTTACAAACATTTAAACTCACATACACCAACAGCCAGACCCGAAACAACTACATGTAGGTCATACAAATTTTGTTCCGTGCGGGGATCGAACCCGCGACACGCAGCGCAGCAATCAATCACTCAACCCCTGCGCGAACCGTGCCGTCAAACTCAGTTAAACTTTTCCTACTATCATACAATATTTTTATCACTCATTCTATTTTTTTATGGAGTCAGATTCACAGCACATTTTTGTCATATTTATTATACAGAACAATACAGCGTCGTATAACTTTTGTTACTAAGAAACTTTATACTGTATCCGAATGAAGCCGACCTTAGAATGAAACGCATATTCTAATAGTAACAAAATATGGCATAGGTAATATATTTTGAACAATACGACTGCGGCTATAACTGTTATTCCCGGCCAAGCATGATGATATGGCATTCCGTTTTCTCAAATAAATAAATATCTGTCATGGCTTAGTTGCCAAGAGACCTGACAAATACCTCAGAAGGCTCTCGTTAGGCAGATGGATCAAGGGCTTGATACAGAAAGCGAATAAGGATACTCCTGGATACGGTTCGTATTGCTAGGAGGTTACTTTCTCTGGAGCCCTGACCGCGCGCAGTTTGTACCCTGTTCCCCATACCGGTGGGCAATTTTTTTTTGTTTCAATAAGAATATGTAAAAATATAAGAAATATGTGCAAAACTGAATAAACGAAATAATAACAGTTTATACAAATGGTAGAATTTCCAGTACAAGTTGATAAGGGACACTTTTATAGCTGGCAAATGACTTGATAAACATAGAGTTGACTATTCAGTTTTCACTCACCGACTAGTTTACAGCATAGACTAGATGTTTTTTGTTTATTTGCTGGTTGATACAGTTCTTATATATGTATCAACCAGCAAACTAACAAAAAAATCTAGTTGTTTAAACTGACATGGTAATTAAAACTCAAATCGGAATATTTCTTTAGAGTATCCGATATTTCGGTACTGTTATAAGCCGAGATTTCAAAAACATTTCTAAAATCGCTGTAGAAACGTGAGTACTGTTTTTCTTAACGACACGGAACTATCGTTCTTTAAGCGTTTTCAAGATGTTTGAAGGATATCGTACCTTGTCAATCTGTCCGAGAGATAGGATCTACTTGAAGAACTGGGCTAACAAACTCTCCCTTATCAATTACTTCTATTATCAATCATCCAACACTAGACGTGGTTACAAGACCTGTTCAATATCTATACAATGACATCATTAAATAAAATTGCATTGTGGATGACTATGAGAAAAATAAAGTAGAATTTTCAAGTTATATTTATTTTCCTTGATAAGAAAAACATGTGAAGTATTTTGGTAATGAAATAACAGATAACGGAAAAGGAACGTATTGCAAGGACAAGTACAAAATACTTACATAATATAGTAAGTAAGTAGTACATTCTGAAACGTAAATATCATGATGACAGAGAAACATATTCTTGCAACGAAGAATAATTATTGTAATAATGAGCTTATATGAAAACAGTAAACGATGACCGCTGAAAATCCTACTAAAAATTACATCACACAAGGGATCTTCAAAATAACTTTGAAAAACCACAGAATGCACTGCTCTCATTGATATCGGAAGTTAAGATAAAAAAAAACATGAAAGAATAAATCATAAGTATAACATTAATATTGACAATCTTAAAGCACTGTTGTCTTGAGTTATTGTGCCTAGATTGCGTTCAGTCCTGGTCACGTGTGTCCTATAAGAACGTCGATGGAGTATCAGTCGGCATTAGTATGTGCGCTGTTTACCGTGACCGCGTCTCCGCTATTCTTGTGCATTTGCAAATAAATAATAGTCGAAAAAAATGCTAAACCCATGGAATTCAAATCGTCTAGGGAATTTAATCAATTGAAATTCATGAAATTCGTCACGGTTTGATAAACAAATAGAACACTTTAAATTACTATGTGAGAATGTTTACGTTGATCAAAAAACTATAAATAACAAAAACCGTTGTATAGAAAAGTGAATATTATTTGTTAAAACTAGTGCTTAAAGAACGAGTCACATGTCAAGTCAACTTTATTGCTATCAAACAAATCGCTAAATAATTCAAACAACCATCAGCAACTTTTATCTCGCTAATGACAAACATTATTATCCTTCTCAAGAATTTATCTTTCGTAAGAGATAAGGTATAACAATTGTAAAGCAATAGCGAGATGAGCAATCGTTAATAGAAATAAGAAAAACAGTGCAACCTTAAGAAACCGTAGAATAATTATTTTGTGAAGTAATAAAGAGATATAACAATATTGAGACTATAACTTACAGTGAAGTGAAACCCTAATGGTATGTTCTTGTTGTGATTGGCATTGGAGCAGTAACTCTAGTGCTAGTGACATTAAACTAGACATTCAATCACCGGAAAATTAAAATCCATAACGATCGCAATCAAGGACTAATCTGACAAACAATCACAAATAATTTAATCTGTGAGAGTGGACTTTTAGTTATGAAAATGGGCGAAAAAGAAAAGTGTAAAGATGTTGAAGAATACAACCCTTTTGAACATCGGGAAGTCGTTAAACCAAATTCGTAAGTAACAATTCAAATTCACTTGTTTTCTTGTGCTTGGTAGAAAGTTGACGAGAATCGAATTGGATGGCGTGCAATAAGAGAGGCCTATGTCCAACAGTGGGTTGTAATAGGCTGAATAGAATATGTAGCCTTCTAAATATTCGCGGGAAGAAATCTCAAAAAGATATGTGTGCTAAAAATAAGAAGCAATATTGATACTGAAGGTTAACATGACACAATTTTAATACGTCTTTGATTAATATAATCAGCTTTCAATTGTGTCAAAGACGAGGCTGCCGATGAAGTTGTCACATGCGAATTTAAACATTGTATTTAGGATCTTAGGATCGCAAACCAATAAACAATCGTTTTGGTAAAGTAGTTCACGTTTCGCACAAATTTTCAAACAATCCTGTTTGAAAATTTAAACCAAAATAAAAAGAGAGAAAACCAAACATAATTTCCGATAATTTTAAGCCACACACAACGTGAATTTACAAACATAACATTCTCACACCTCGATAAACCAATGAAATAGATTTCGTGACGCAATCTGGAAGAGAGATCTGGAGAAGTCTAGTTGTGACCTGCAATAAACTAAATTGTTTGACATCATTTCGCACTACTGACTTTTTATAAAATATTAGTATATATTTCTTTTTCAGTGACCTCAGATCCTTGGCAAATCTAATAAAGTCTTCACTAGGATCGGGTCTCCTTGCTATGCCCCTAGCATTCTCAAATGCTGGTTGGGGAGTTGGCATAGTCGGCACCGTTATCGTAGCATTTATTTGTGGACATTGTGTTCATATATTTGTAAGTACAATTCAAATATTATGTAATCTTCTTTTTAAGAAACTTTTAGATAAAATTGTCTGGGTACTGTGATGCTACTATTTCAAGGTTGGAAACCATACCACCAGTGAGGCCGATTCGCGCAAAGAGTGTCCCGTACAAACTCGCAACATAATCGGCCATATCTTTTGCCTGCGTAGACTTAGAGGATTGATTTTTTTACAACTGCAAGGGGCCCCTTGATCCACGTTGGTGGTCACCAACGTGGTTTAGTCGATACCTCCACACGTACCACTTGTATTTTATAACGGGCTGGTGTCGGCAACTCCACGTTTGAGGTGCGTATTTTGCGTATGAACACACACGTACCACGTGTCTCACAAAGGATGTTGACAGACAGACAGACCGCCGGACAACAATGTGATAATTGTTCAATTTTTTCTTTTGAGGTACGGTACCCTAAAATAAACCTTCTTTGCCCCCTTTTTTGCGGATGGGAAATCATCAAATAACTTCCCCCGCTCTGGATGGAGAAGGAGTGAGTGTCAGACTTGTACTGGCTAAAACCCACCCATGTTACTTCTATTGCCCTTTACGTTCCGTGGCCGCGGTTTGCCCCCTGACTTTATCTTTATAGGTTTTTAAAATAGGTCGCGAGGGATAATTATTTTCTTCTGCATACACGTTTATTTATTGGAACATGTGATGTTATTATCAGTTCGAACAGTTTACTATTGGTACTTGAAAACGAGGGTCATTAGTAAACACTCTTACACACTTCATTATGAATGCGCAGTGTAACTAGATTCTCTCGATCTTGAATATTACAAGCCATTTGAATACTCTTCATTCATAAATAATAGTACCATAAATATGTAACTGCTAGAACAACGTGTGGTAGAGAGGCCAAAGATATATAATAGGAGAAGGTTCAAAGAACTTTGCTGGCTGACAGGCAAACATAAACAAACGCCGTAAACGAGACTGAGGACTATATTACTCCGGGGTTGCAGGTTGGTTAAAAGAGATACCGCAGACCCGGAACACAAAGGGCAAAAGAAGGAATATTCAGAAGCAGTTTCAGTAGAAGTCTGACACTCCCTCCTGCTCCATCCAGAGCACGAGAAATTATTTGATGATTTCCTAAACCTAAAGATTACGTTACTATTCATCCGAAGAAAACAAAATTACTAAAACAATCGATCACAGACGTTGTCATTTTAGGAAATCACGAGTTGCGGGAGCACTTTTCAATAAGAATCACTAGAAGACCTCCATAAACTAGAAAATGGACATCATATTTACATAGATATTAAGTAGTTTTGCACCACTAGATTCGCGGTGCGAATCGTCAAATAGTTTTGGTTGGAGCGGTGCGAATGGCCCAAGGTATCTCTTGGAGTGGTTCTAATTTGACAATGATTTATCTTTTGTTTTTCTACAGGTAGAAACGTCTCGAGGATGCTGTCGGGTAGAACGAAAGCCATTGCTTAGTTACTCAGAAACTTGTGGAGCAGCATTTGCAAATGGTCCAAAATGTGTTCGACCGTTAGCTAATTTTGCACAGTAAGTATGTGTTTTATGTTAGTATTTTCGCAGCTAGTAGTTTTAAAAGCGATTGTTTCTATTTCAACACATATTACTATCATGTAATTGGCATCAAACTCAAATTATTAGTTCCCCCTTTGACATTTAATGATTAATCGCTAATCGACTCCAAGCTTCTGCGTTCGGTTGCATTACGTCCTGGATCTCACGAAACGACATACGAAAAAAATCGTATTCTACAACGGACAAAGTAAACATAATCTTGTTTAGTTACCAATAAGAGTCACATTACTCATCGCGCGTAACGGCTATCCGTTAGACTGTAATAATTATATGTCAAACGTTTGTCATTGAAGGCTGTGTTTTAAACAAACCAAACGACTTGTATAATATTACATCTGATGATATCTACTAAGAATTGAATGGTTTTGCTTATCAACGTCTGCAGCCAAACAGATTTTCTTTGGCTATTAAGTGTTCCAGTGTCGGGAAAATCTCTCTATTAATGATATTCATTGGTAAAGAGTTCAATAATAATTTAATTAATTCTGTAGGTGCTGCACATAAGCGGTTTGTCCCATTTTATTGGGAATTTGAAAACACCTTTAATGCTTTAGTATCAAAGTGCATTTCCCATTCCGAGAAAATGTTTTTATTCGTTATAAAAATGTATTTTTTTTCCTTCTTTTCAGTTTATTTGCGGAATTTTCCTTATGCTTCACATACCTTGGCGTCTGTTGTATATTTACCGTGCTAATAGCAACTTCAATAAAGCAGGTAAGGTTACAAATAACATCAGTATGCACATATTATTTATTTATTTAGTTATGTACATTCCCATTAAGTGGCAATAATTGCAATATGACTAAACATAATTCCTTGGACATGTTCCGTCTTCAAAGTTGTTCTTGTTTATGATGATGTTTATCAATTTAATGATATGCCTGTCAAGATAATAAAATTGCCACCTGTTAAAAAATATGTTAACAAAATACCTGTTCGATCCGAAAATGTAGTATTCAGTGTCAAGATCTGATGATTTGTGACTTAATAGATGCCAAGTAAAGAAATCACGGTAATGTTACGCATGTTTAAGCTAATTCATACCTAGCTCCCTTGAAGATATATAAGACAAGGCGTTTGCTGACTTCTTAGCCTATAACACATCCTTGGTTGTAACCATTGTTCTTGTATTTATTTTTAAAAAATCGCAAAACTTTACATTAGTAGCAGCAAAAAAAAAAATGTCTACGTACTGTTTCTTGATTCTATCGAATTCAAACTTGGTCACAGATAACATTGTGTTTTGGTTGTCACAAAACACAAATTATTGAAAAAGTAAAATATAAACTTAAAACTTTTCGCCCGGATCTATTCAAGTATTAGGGCTGGCAGGAGAAAAAATTACTCCGCTTTTCGGCCCTCTTAATTTAGCAAAGGATGTACTAAGCACTGTGTATACTACGTACTATAAACCAAAATTAAATTAGCCTCTTTGATTTCATTGCAGATGATCGACACATACATATCAGCGCCGGCCATGCCTATAGAGCATTACTGCCTTATCCTACTCGCGCCACTTTGCCTACTCTGCCAGATCAGGCACTTGAAGTGGCTCGCTCCATTCTCCTTATTGGCAAACGTACTCCTCTTCGCCACTTTCGCGATATGCCTTTACTACATATTCCGGGAACCATTGACAATCGCCGATAAAAAAGTCGTTGGTGATATTTCGAGGCTTCCTGCCTTTTTGTCGTAAGTCAAACTGAATTGTCTTTTGTTTTTTTACACCGCAAACATAAATGTCAATACAAAATTATGTCTATTGTTTTAAGAAACATTTTTTTTAATTAGGTACGATAATTGGGATTGTGTGGTTATTCAATAACCTGTGTGGGTATTGTTTAGTTGCTATTTAAGTACCAACATAAATCTTCAGATATTACCAAGTTAGACACTGCTTGTAGCCTATTAACTATTTCAGATTATGCATGAAGCATTTTTATAAAATAATATGTTCAAATAAGAGAGAATCTTTAAAAAAACCCCATAAGCACGATGTTTCAGATCTAATCTGGAATAAGATTGAAACAATACTACTTTGAAAAATCAAAGAATCATCATTTACACCAAACATCTAAGAAATTATGATTATTTGACGGCACGGTTGGCGCAGCGGCTGAGGGATTGACTGTTGCGCTGCGTGTCGCGGGTTTGATCCCCCGCACAGTACAAATATTTCTTTGGCCTACAAATAATTGCTTAATGTTTGGCTGTTTGTTTAAATCTTTGGAAACGCACCCACGACACTCGAGAAAATTATACAACTTTAAAAAAAGAAAACATTTTTACTTTACACTTTCTCAGAACTGTGATCTTCGCAATGGAAGGCATAGGAGTGGTGATGCCAGTGGAGAATACGATGAAGAAGCCCCAACACTTCCTTGGATGCCCAAGTGTGATGGTAATCGCGATGACATTGGTGATGCTGTTCTATACGATCCTGGGGGTGTTCGGCTACCTGAGATACGGCGATGTCCTTAGAGGAACTATTACACTAAATCTTCCTATGGATGACTGGTAACTTCTTTGCTTACGTTTTTAGTATTGATAGTTAGTGATATTGATTAAACTCTATTGATAAGATTATAATGAAGACCTTTGCTATCCATCTCGAAACGGAGAACTAGCAACAGTTATCACTGCTGAAAAATGCAGCCCTTAAATATTTTAACACTATCCTATAATTTAGGGTTTCACAGAGATGCATACTTGGTCCCCTCCACTAAGAATATGTATCTAGGGTCGTTTGTGTATGAAAGTTTGTTTGTAAACGCACCATATAGAAGGAATTCCTAGCTTGGAGCAAAGTTTAAAAAAAAAAAACTATAAATGGTGTAGTAGGTATAATTTATGAAGTTTAATAGACAGCCATGTCTTTTTTTCTTAAGTGGTGAAAAATGCTTTACTGCTACTGCACCGCCGTGGGGACGGCTTGGTTATGTGTGTTTGCACCCGCTAATATAATATGCCGTGAGCCTACTGGTGGCCTTTGCGGATGAACCGCGAGAACTGCTACGCTTAACTTTCGCAATCTATCCAGGGCAGCGAGCGTCCGAGTGGGCTAACAAATTCCATTGTCCCTGTCGCTCACTAGAGTCATCATCACCATTTACGAGGGCCGTGCAATGCGTCGACGAGACTCCCATTCTATATCTATAACCCAATCCCCTGCTGGCACCTTCTAGGGCGAATCACAACAGCGAGGAAGTTTCACCGCTCTTTATCGACAGGCATGTCTTAATTAACCGCTAACCAAATATTATAATAAGTTTAGTTTTACTGTGATAACATTTTTACCATTATAATTTTATTGTTTCAGGCCAGCGATATGTGCAAAAATATTTATTTCCATAACGATTTTCCTCACGTATCCTCTTCATTTTTTCGTTGTAATTGACATATTCACACGATATGTGGAACCCAAGGTCCAGAAGAAATATCACAATGTCATGCAAATCTCTACCAGGATTATAATTGTGTGTTTTTGTGGTAAGTAACCTCACAATTATTATTTATTACGTCAAAATTATTTAATTGTAGAGTTGTATTCTAAACAAATGAAAGGCAATGGTGAAATATTTCGATTCAAAATACCAAGACGGGGAGGTTTCTTTCCAGCAACAGCTTCATCGCACTAACCAGTTTTTTCCTCAACATACGTTGAAAGATATTTATTTCTTAAAAGAATTACAAATTCACTTACAGAGAAAAATTTAATTAAATGGTTGCAAATAAATTATGAAGTAGTGCTTAAAATAAGAATACTGCGGTATGTTATGGTTTGTACATGTTTAACTAAAACTTAAAATACAACAATATAAACTGTAGATAACGACAATTACTCTCCCTTCGACAACATAATAGCTGGAAGATTAATAAGTATCTTAAACTAAACAATAGACATTAAAGGCCCATATAATGCGGGTGAAGGCTAAATAATAATCTGTAAGACTAAGATTTGATTAACATACGTCAAATTCCGCAACCAAGCATTGTTACACATAACAGTTGAACAAATATATCTAGTGACAAAATTGGACAATTCATAAATCTTAATTGTCCTACTAATCTTTTCCCAAATAATTGTCTTTAGTAAACAGGCCAAGAACGTGTTAGTTGGACAAACGTTAATCCTAAAGTGAAATGTTAAAACATAACCTTGTCATAATTTGTTTTAAACATACTTTAATACGTTAATTGTTCGTAGGTATCTCTTTGTTCAGTGTTAATGACTTACATTTGTGACTAATCACGGATTTAACAACTGAGTTGACTGTGCTAATTTGTTTTGTAGACTTAAGCAATTATCTTGATATGGAAACTTTTAACTAAAACGTTTATCTTTAAAATCACAAACTGGCAAAATGTAGGGCGGAGCGCCATCTTTCCAAACAGAGTAACAAATTAACGGCACGGTTCGCGTATTGGTTGAGCAATCGACTGCTGCGCTGCGTTTCGCGAGTTCGATCTCCGGGTTTGGCTATTTGTGTATGCAAGTTTGAACATTTGTAAACGAACCCACGATACTGAATAAATTTCTATTGTGTGGTATAATTTTTTTTTAAAAGAAATGTTCACCAAGGAACTTAACGTCGAAATGTATGGATTAACTTATACCTTTGGACGATATGCCAGTTATTAATTAAAATAACTGTTATAAGATGATTTTTATAATAATCTTAAATAAAGACAGATGTAAGATGTGTGAGTGATAAATGCCTCAAAGCCAAAAAGTTTCATAAAAATCCATTCAGTAGTTTTTGTATGAAAGAGTAACAAACATCCATACAAACTTTCGCGTTCATAATATTAGTATGATAATATGCCAAATGTATAATTGTTTCAGGTGGAATCGGAATCGCTCTACCATTTTTGGAACAGATCATCAACCTCGTAGGGGCTCTTTTCTACTCCATCCTCGGTCTCATCATACCAGGAATCGTAGAAACCGTATTCCGTTGGGAAGACCTTGGCAGATACAA
The DNA here is from genome assembly GCA_958449745.1 of Ochropleura leucogaster. Lineage (NCBI taxonomy): Eukaryota > Metazoa > Arthropoda > Insecta > Lepidoptera > Noctuidae > Ochropleura > Ochropleura leucogaster. The sequence continues at coordinate 12,634,721 of OY288206.1, read as the reverse complement.
CTGGATTCTCTACAAGAACATTGTTATTATTTTCTGTGGAATGTTCAGCTTAGTTTCAGGTTGCACCGTCACTATCTCTGACACTATCGAAATGATAAATAACAAAACCGAATAGTTTATTGAAAAACATTTTAAACTTTTTTTTAAGGAATAAAGTACTTATGTTAGGATTATATCTGTGATTAATATGTAAGGATAAGTACAATAAATATTTATTATGTACAACGTTATGTATGTTTTGATTATTTGTTAAAAGCCTACCTAACCTATCCTAGAAGGAACTCATGAAAAAGTCGCAAAGATTGAAGCTTTCCAAATTTGAACAAACTCTTGAAATCAAAGTGGTTTTGTGGTACCAGCCCATCTTGATTTCAAGAGTGTGGTCTATTTCGCCAAACTAAGTTTGGTATGGTCTAATATATCAACCTTGTTGATGCACTGGATGACTATTTGAGGTACTGGTTGAGCAGTGGGTTAATTAAGGTCATAGTTGATGATGCCTTTAAATTTTGTCTCATTTTTGTTTGATTACTGATGTCAGAATTTTTACGCCGTTTCTGAATTGGCTTAACATGCCTCGCGATGTTTTCCTTCACCGACGCAAATGATAATTATACATTACGGAAAAATTAGGGCCTTTTTTGCGAATGGCAAATAATCAAATAACTTCCCCGCTCTGGGCGGAGCGGAACTCACCCATGTTCCTTCAATTGCCCTTTATGTTCCGGGGCAGGCGGTGGTCCTGGCAGGCCCCTCCATTTTGCTGACATTTCTTTGAGGCGCGCGTGGAACACTAACGCGCCGTCGTCAATAGACGGACGGAAGGTGAGCTACCCGAGGTATGTACCTTGGGTTCGAACTCAGAACACCACACACATTTTGTGATAGATAATCTTATCACAAAATAGGATTTGAAAATGTTCACATCTTTCAAAAATATGCAGAGTTTACCATTTGACGCCATTTTTACCATAAACCACATGATTCTAGATCCACCAGCATCGAAATAATGTCTTCGTTTTTTATAACCGTGCATAAAATGCCCCTCAAGTGACCCTCTGAGTAATATTTCAGTCTAGCCGCAGTCGTCATAAATCGGAAGAATGTGTTCGCGGCGACATGCGACAGTTATTTCTGTGTGACCTTATTTACAAATACTTATAGAAACGTTCACGTAAACTTAGCTAAGAACGGTTGAAATGTCACCATTTAACAAACTTAATAAACTTAGGTATCCAAAAAAAAGCTTTTTTTATGGTAAATCAACAAATAACTTTCCCTGACGACTTAAGACAGGACATCTGACCGATTATATCTATGAATATAAATATTGTCAAACCTCTTTTTTTCCAATGAGAAATCATTAAATGACTTCTTCCGCTCTGGGCGAGGTGGGGGAGAGTGTCAGAGTTTTACTGACTAAAACCCTTACATGTTCCTTCTCTTGCAGAACATAAAACTAACAACCGTGTATGCCATCCGTGTCGACCGCATCTAAGGTGGCGTAAACATTTGATCATGTTTGCAAAGCCAGAGTTTACATGGCCAGAAACCGCAAAGGTAAGAGAGGTGTAGAAGGAAGACGAGACTTTGCCCAGCAGTGGGACATGATGTAGATCGGCTAAAAAAACACAACCTTATTGTGTGCCGATGTATGACTGAGGCTTGAGTGATACGAGGCAACAACGCATTTTCGAACATCTGGATAACTAAACCACAAACAACCACGCGACAAGCGGTTTAACATTGGTTTCAGAGACATCTGTATCTATGATATAAAGAACACGGACTCTTAGACTCTTCAAGGCAACGATCTAGTGGTGACAAAATTGCTAAAACAAAGAATTATTAGCTTATTCCTAAGCAATAAAACTGCCAATAGATGGCGCAACTTCGCGTCTAAATATACCATTGCTATCCCACGCGCGTTAACTGCAGCCAAAATTTAGTTAACATAATATTTATAGACGCTGTTTACACTCCGATTGTTGATGTTATTTTTCGTCACATCATAGTCTATTTATTTTCATTTGAAACAAAATAAAAACCAAACTTTTATTGGTTCGATTAAATATGATAACATTGACTCCACACCGAATCTAAATCTGTCTGGTGGGTCCGGACAAATTGACATTGATTGCCATACTCATTGACCTTACATTTGGCACAATATAATATCGGATACATTTCGTTTGAGGTAATTCGGTCAAAAGCATCTGCGTTTGTATTACTTAAGAATTAAGTACGCCCATAAAGTACTACCTACTGCTATTATGTGACCCAAAAATTATCTGGAATTTAAATTTGATACAATTAGAATAAACATAATAATTTATCCTCTTCACATTTCACTCTTCTTGTCACTTTTAAATATTTCTTAAAAAGTATAAAAAAAAACAATTAAAAATATAAAAATAGATTTCCGCCGATATCGGGTCCAGAGTCCAAGCTACCGATGGTTAGGGCTCCAGAGACAGGAACCTGCTCACAATGCGGGCCGTATCGAGGAGTACTGCCTTCTGAATCAGGCCTTTGATCCAACCGCCACAGGAGAGCTTCGACAGATGTTCGTCGAGGCTCTTGGCAATCAAGCCATTGACCGTTACGACAATCGGCACAATGATAGCCGAGTTCACATTCCACAAGTCGACAACCTCGTCTGCCAAGTCGAAATATTTTAGTTGTTTCTCTTTCTCAGCCTTGACGAGCTTCTCGTCATGCGGGATGGTGACATCGATTATCATTACGCGGCGCGCTGATCAGACTTATGGGTGACAATAGTTCTGTCAGTAATGATAGACCGATCCCAGTACAGCATAACATGGTCTTTCACGCGAACTGGGTCGGGCCCACACTTCTAGTATGGTACCTCAGATTCCACAAGATTATATTTCAAGGCAAGTTGCTGATGAATAATCCTGGCTACTTAGTTGTATGTTCTATGCAAGTACTCACCATTAGCTAGACGAGAACAACCAGAAATAATGAAAAAAAAAACTTTTTTTTTTATTATTTATAGAGATAATTATAATGAACTCAAAATGACACAGTAGTTAGTAGTAGATAACATAACGCTTGGAATCCCAAAGGGTTAGAAGGAATTATACCTCTTAGTACATCTACATTTCGCCAGTTATGTTTTAAGTCCCATGTAATAGGGGCGAGCCTATTGCCATTAACCACAAATTAAGCACAAATTCAGATTTTTTCATGGCTACCACTGAGAAATGTTAAAATACCCCAATTACAGGAAATTGCTTCATGTTTTAATGAAATAGTAACAGTTAATGACATAGCCCGTATTACCTACTACTGGTAGTAAAATTCGTATAATATAAAAATCCTCATGAAATAATTGATGGAGAAGAAGAACATGCTGACTACGAAAGAAAAACTGTATCTTCAGACAGTACTAGAGCTGAAAAAAGAGGCCCTCGGATGTGAATTTTAGAACTTCACCTGTCATATTTACAAAACACGGTGTGAAGCTTATATTTTGAATTCGAAATATAAACGGTAGTCCGCGTGCAGACGTTAATACAGAATAATGTATACACATATTTATATTGTAGAGGACATGCAGTTTCTCAATAAACCTATTGTTTCACTTTGTACTTTAACACACCCAAAACAATTCATCTGAATAACACTTCATTCAACTTCTCAGATGCTCTGAGAAGCTGGACATTTTATCGGTAAACAATTAAAAGTAAACATTTTGACTAAATCTGAGCTGAGGCTAAAATAGAAGGACAAATCCGGGCGGATGATCATCGTAAACATGATAAAATATTTAGAATAAAAATTTGACATGTTACTTTAACATAGCTGTCAATATCACTATTATTAAGGCAAGTACCTATTTAGAACATGTAACCTTGGATAGGTAATGATGATTGAACATGTTATAATTATGATGATTGACTGTGTTTTTTTTTTAAACTTGGTTGTTCCCAGCCTGGACTGACTTGTTGTGTTGATAAGCACAGTCGCTCCGTGTGACATACTGGTATTCAGCTGCATCTGGTTGGTTTTGCTGCCGACTTCAACATAGTTAAGAAAAGGCTAGATGGTAATGATGGTTGTTCTTTGTTTTTGAACTGACTTAAATAAAGAGGTTTCCAATTTATGAAATGACATAACAATAATATTTTATTCTTGGACACACAGATAGATTAATCAGCAACACGCCATAATATTTCACTTAGCATTAAAAACGGTCATGCTCTAAAATACATTAGCAGATGACAAAGACAGGAATTTCTAGCCAATAAAACTATAAAAATAGTTTTTGGCATCATTACCAAGCACATGTACGTTATCAGGGGTCGATTACCTTTAATACATAAAAGGTATCATAATTTAAGACCTGAAAATCTGTCGCCTTGCCTGTGCAAATTAGTTACTATAAGACTAAGCCAAATGCGTAGTAAACACTATGTCATATAAAGATCCCAACATAATTATCTTAGTGTATGAGAAAATATAGAATTCCGGAATCTTAACATTTCCTTGATCACAGCGCCAACAGTTGATTTGATTGCAATTTCAGCACATTGCGCTCCGCACTAGATATTGATGGGTATTTATTGATGGATACGAAGATCCTAAACATATAGAAATGATAAATCATTTCCTGTACACAAAGTTAAATCTGAATCATAGTCTGGACGCCATTTTGTACGATACCAGAGTTCAATTTCTCATTTCTAGATAATTGACAGTTAATTCAAAATGAAAAGTTTAATAACTTTTAAGACATTCCCAGAAAACAAGAAATAACATTCACAGCTACATTGTATACTACCCAGCTCGTGTGCCCCATATAATGCAAACAAAGTGACCTTTGCGCTGATGACGCGGTGGAAGTAGCAAAGTTTTGGACCAACGTGAACTAGCGACACGGAGAAGAAGCAGAGATAGACGTTTCGAATCTCTAGACAAGCAGATTTAACGACACTCTAAAAACGCAAGTTTCTGAAACAAAACATAAATTATTTCTGTCCTGCTCTCGTTAAAACGCAATTGAAAATACTAGACTGACAGAATGGCCGTGAGAAAGTTTGCTGGAAAACATTTTCAAAACTTCTATTTTTACCCCATGACATCACAGGAGAAAATGACTTTAAAGGCCACCTCAATTTGTAAAACTGATGTTATCTGGCGTCAACAAAAGAAGTGTAGGTGATGCTGAAAATACAATGGTAATTAGTCAAGGTTTATTAATAATGTTAGTTTCGTAGATCGGCGCTTCCCAGACACTTCCCTGCCTCGTGATCTACCTGTGATCATAATTTATGTATATATATATATATATATATATCTTGAAGCACTAAGCCAAGCCATCAGAAGTAATATAGTAAACTTATATATGATGAAAGAGAAAGGCACTCTTGAGCTGACGCCGTAATCAATTTATTATCGAAGGATTATGCGCCACTCATATAATGAGAACATTATTGCCTCTTCCTAATCCAGCCATTGTTTAATCCTTTGACTTCAAGAGCACTTTAAGCTTCAATAAAACACTTGAAAATGAGACTGCAGTGTTGTATAACGCAATAAATAGATATATAATAATTAAACAATAATTGCAAGTCTATTTGACTTGGATTTGTCAAATGATTTTATCTTTTTTTAAAAACAGCTAAAAATTCAAGTTATGTATTTTCACTTTGTTTTTGTATAAGAAAGTGAAAAGAAGATAATGTGTGTAATATCTAGCAATCTTCACGCTCCACAGCCTGCGTCAGAGATGGCTTCTAAATATTTGTGGCTTTTCCTATTCACGATAAATTACTTAAATACATACCGAGTTATTTAATGACATCACTAGACCGCATGTAAATAAAATTTCACCAGTGTCTTTGACTTACACACTTTTCATGCCAATTTTTTTCACATGTCACAACGATATGAAGGTTAACTCTATACGTAAGGAGTAAAGTGCGACTAAACTAATAACAACATGAATGAAGATACGTCCTACATGTTTGGCATCCATTTTCCATATTTTTAATTTTTGGACGAAGTCTTCAAAATTTTGTTAGTCGGCGCCTGGTCTCTGAACAGTGCTCAAATCGATAATCCATGTATTTATTTTAACAAAAATATCAGTAAGTGCCATGTTCTTAGTTGGACAGTGATGAACAAAATGCTTACACACCTAATTTAAAATAAGTATATTATTTTCGGACACATACCTACCTCGACAAAATCTGCGCCCAAATGCTCTTTCAGTAATGTAAGTACACTAAAATATTTCATCAGTGTCCCTATTTCCTGTTTGTTTGTGCGTTTAAAAATAAATAAAACATTAGTTTATATGAAAGTCATTTACATCGCATCCTTGTCAGTAACGTTTAAAAATAGAAAGAATTCAAAATGTTAAAATATGTAATTCCACTATGATTCTAGGTCTCATGGAGTTCGTTATCAGTGCCAAATTGTCTCGGTTACAGTCACACTTCGGTATTCTATACCTATTTATAAATTAAAAACAGTCTTATGTGTGCCAAATGTTAATAAAAGATTGTTAGATAGTTACAACATTCAATTTCTTCGCATAGAATCTCGCGTATCAACGGATTTGATGGGCATTGATGTTTAAGTTTAATTGTGACGTATTTTATTTATTTTTAAATTTATTTTGTAATGCTGTTGTTAATGACAGTACTACTAAATAAAAGATTAATATGCTTTTACAAAATCAAGATAAGAATATACTTTACATGTTTAATGTAAAATGGTTATAAGATATTTTATCACCAGCTGATGAATCCTAGTTTTAATCAATCACTAAATTTGTTTCCAAGGAATGCTAAATAAAAAAATAAAAAATATATTTCAATCAATTTATGAGTTGTTACAGATTCTTGAAGGTAGCAAATAGCCTGGCCACTTAGCTAATAGTACAAAAAAAAAAACAAATCTTGACTGGAAATGCAATACCTTTTAATTCTCAGTATATGTACTTCAATCCAATCACACATTACATCATTACAAGAAAATAAAACTAAGAAATATTCATTAAACTAAACCCCGCTCTGAACGGAGCGGTATCTCTATCGAACAACCTGCAACCACGCTTCCAGTCTCCTTTTTTTGGGGGTGGGAAATCATCAAATAACTTCCCCCGCTCTGGGCGGAGCGGGGGAGAGTGTCAGACTTGTACTGACTAAAACCCACCCATGTTCCTTCCATTACCCTTTGCGTTCCGGGGCCGCGGTATCTCTTTCGAACAACCCGTAACCCCGGCTTCCAGATTCCTTCAATAGTCGTTTAAAACATGCCGCTGGATAAATGTATTGAAATAGAAATCTACCTAGGTATTTAGGCTCTAAATCCAGTTGTGAATGCAGCCAAATATTTTAGTCGTCCAACTTATATGACGCTTCCTCAAAATAGACGCTAAAATATTTACAATTTATTTACATAAGATAGTAAAAAGAACATGTACTCAAAAATTTATATGCACGATACTTTAAGCGTCAGCATTATAAATTCTGAAACCGCTTTTTCACCAAGACTGTCAAAACGAACGCACATAGTTAACTTAAACTTATTATTCTTATTACGAATTCTTTATAGATTTTTATTACTATTTTTTACATTTTTAAAGGATTGGAAAAGCATTTCAAAATGTAAAAATAATACTACCTTAATTTAGTTTAATTACACATCTTTTTATATTGTTACATGTTTTATATTATTAAGAAAAAAAAAACATAAAAATTAGTAAGTGCCTTGATTTTGGTTTATTCATTCAGCAGATTGAATTTTAATTTTTAAATATTTCTAAATAAAAAAGAAAAAAATATAAAAAAAGAAATAACGTTACACCACGCGTATAATCTCTAAGAGTTAGGCAGAACTGTGCTCGTAATAGACTAATCGCACGGCCTATCACCAATAGTTACGATGGGACATTTGATATGGTGTCCTGCCGATCCTGTTCTTTACACTACACAGGAATTAAATGGCACTATCGAAAGCGCCTAACATCATCTCCAAAAATTTTACTGACTCAATATTGGTAGATTATCATCGACATTTTAGAATATCAATCCTTAGTTAAAATAATAATCTTCGATGTAAAATAAACACAAATCCGTCCTGAATTCCAGACTCCATTGGCCCTTGAGCTCAATGTCCATGCCAAGATGGTCCCTGAGACGATCACGCGTATTTTATATTTATAAAGATTGCTTTGCACACTATACACAACCAAGCAAGACCATTGACTGTGTCGCGGCCGTACGCGAAACATGTCGTACGCGCGCAAATGTATCGATAAAAAAAATCGTTACTCATAAACAAATCGATTACTTAGTAACTAAACCGTTCCCAAATAAAACTCGTGCCAATCTGGATTATAGTTCCTAAAAAAAACAGTGAAAATGACGAATAGTTACAATATGAAGGAGTTCAGTTCGACGTAAGTTGTTCTTTTTTTTAATATTTTAGTAATAATAATGTCAACTATGACCGTGAATTCGCCACAGAATAAAGTTAAACGCGTAAAGAATGCACGTTTAATATTTATACTAAAATAAACCGGTTTTGAAGTCAATTTGAAAATATCATACATACCTAAATAATGTAAATAAACTTGAGTAAGATAATAATACTGTTATAACAACTACAAGATTAGTTGCTTCGGAAATCAAGACATCTATTTAACAATAAAACTATTTGTGGAACATGGTTGTAAACACTGCAATCTGTTATAACTGAAATGGCGCCAAAATTGTGTAATATTCACGTGTGCGTCCAACAAATGATCAGTTTCACACTTTCTTGCTGGAGTGGTCATCATGCGTGAAAATATGTGCTACAAACTATGTAACACAACGGAGAGCAGTAAATACAAAGCAACCTATATTTTTTATCACGTCAACATACTATAGAAATTGTATTTTCAATAATAAAATATATTTCCCAAGATAATTTGGAAATTAAGTACTAGGCTTTCATAACAACTGAGAGTTTTAAGATGACAATTATAACAACTACTAAGGTTTCCTATCTACGTTTTAGTTAACATAACATCACATGTATAATCCTAGAAGGGTTAGGCAGGGTTGTACCAAATAATACGTACATTTTGCCAATTAAGTTTAAGCCCCATGCTGCTGGAGTTGCGGGTTTAAAAAAAAAATACCGAGGCCAGGGAACATAAAGGGCAAAAGAAGGAACATGGGTGGGTTTTAGTCAGAACAAGCAGACCTCCGCCCAGAGCAGGGGAAGTTATTTAATGACTTCCCATCCGCAAAAAAACCGTGTAACAGAAAGGGAACACATTGTCTTCAACAGTGAACAAATCAAAACTACGCTGCTACCTGAAATTCCTGACAGAAAAACCAAATGTCACTTTGACTGAATTGGGACTTCAGATTTCAGAACCTCATGTTCAACTCAACTGCTGAGTTGCGCCTGCTATGACTATACCAACGATACAATAAATGTTTTTAGTTCTAAATATTTAAATCAAGGTAGGGCTCCGTCAAAGAGAGTCAGCAAAGCAGAGGGGCTTGCCAGAGCCTCCGCCTGCCGGGGTTGCGGGTTGTTCGAAAGAGATACCGCGGCCTCGGAACGTAAAGGGCAATAGAAGGAACATGGGTGGGTTTTAGTCAGTACAAGTCTGACATGCCCCCCCCCCCGCTCCGCCCAGAGTGGGGGAAGTCATTGGATGATTTCCCACCCGAAAAAAAAAAGGTAGGGCTCCGTTACAACAATTAAGAAAGTTTTGAATATGAATGTGAATGGGTATAGGAAGTAGAAGTAGTACAGGAAGCCAAAAGAAATAGCGGAGGAACTGTATGAAGGATGATAATGACAAAAAGGAGGTGCCGAATAATATAGGAGCATGGAAGAAAAAGACTTCAAATCACTAGTGATAAGAGCAGAAGAATGATGATGAGGAAGCCGTAACAAAAACAACAGGAAGAAATCAAGGACATAATTATAAACAAACTAACGCGCTTCGACAAATACCTGCGGTTTGGTCAAGCAATACAAATAACACACCTAACTATATTCAAACAATCGGTGCCCGGCTATTATTTTGCCTCATACGTTCAGAAAAACATCAATGAATTTGTGATAATTCAAAAATCAACCTTAACCCTCTTTTTATTAAAAGATATTCTCCAATGCCATTATTGATCTAGATGTAGGTAAACATTGTCAACATACAATCACAATAACTTTTAACTCAAAATCACGCCTGCAGTCCCCAAATCAATAGGTAAAGGTGTAACTAATGTAGCAGTTTGTTCGAATGAGATACCGCGCCACCGGAACGTAAAGGGCAATAGAAGGAATATGGGTGGGTTTTATTCAGTACAAGTCTGACACTCCCTTCCGCTGCGCCCAGAGCGGGGGAAGTTATTTGATGATTTCACATCCGCAAAAAAGGTGTACCTAATAGTACAGCCACATTCACATTAAATCCCGTTTTAAAAGCGGGGAGCCAAATGCCATTAACCGGTCACAAATCCAGACTCCATACCTGCTACAGAAAAATTCCTAATATAAAATCCCAACAACAATGTACCCGACCCGGTAATTGCACTCGAACCTAATGCTCAGCAGAAATGATGGCGACCACTAGACCAACGACTCAGTCTTTAAATTCACACCAAGAAATCAAGAATTCAATTAAGAAACTGTTGTTGCGTCAATCTTTGTTTAATAGTGTCAACATATGCTCTAAGTATATCTCAGATAAATGATAAGGAATCGGATTTTAATTCGTTTTTAATAAATGCTCGTTTTTATAACTGGCTTTTGTATCATGAATCAAAACTATTGTGTTATGAGGTCATTGGACATGCATACCTGTTTGAGCAAAGATATCTATGATGTCAACTTTTCCAAATCCTACAACCAGTCCTTCCAAGGGGCCAATAAAAATCAAAATACACACACATGCATACACCACACACGTACATAAACATAGGCTTACATGGGCACTTATAAATCGTCGATAAAAGGTACCCGGTTCGGGTTGGTCATCTTCTATGGTGAAAAACCGGCAAGAAACTTCATGGTTACGCTTTTAAAATCATAAAACCAAACTATTCCATACAAAAATGTATGGAACAGTAGACTTTTTTTGCGATTACCTTGATGGTTTCATGGATGAAGAACTTCAGTTTCACGGTCTGTATTTCATACACCTTCAACTACACCTTTCTGATCTCTCACATTGATAACCTGATACTTTCTGGGGATAAGTTGCTAAAACACATCTTGATAAATTACAAAGAGCATAAAATAAAATAATAAAAGTCTTTACCCACTACAATTATTTAACTCCGACCATAAAAGTAGCTATAATGAGAAAGAAAAATACTTAAAATTGCAAAAATTTACCAATACAACGCATCTATATTAATACGAAAAATCATTCACACACACACAATTCAAATTCACAAAATACAGTCATATACCCGTAGCTCTAAACGAGCACATGATATACCAACTATTGAAACCACGATCTAATTAGGGTAAAAAGTATATTTTCTATCAAGTACTGTGCTACTTAATAGAAAATACACTTTTTACCCTGATTAGATTTACAAATATTTACCTAAACATGTAAAAGATGACTCAATATTAAAATTCAAAAAATCATAAAAACAACATATTCCCAAAGACATCACGAAAAAGTAAATCTGTCCGTTTCCGATATTATTATTGTACTTCATGTAAACCGTCCTTTTTATCTGCTTAAAAACTGTCACCCGTATTCGTAATACGAATGACAAAGTTATTTGAAATTACCTACCAATCCCTATAATAATTTTGTAAGAATACCGTCTATACGCATCATTATTTCAATTTTTTTTGCGGTTTGGAAATCATCAAATAACTTACTAATTGCTTAAGTTTTGTAATTTTTTTTCTTCTCGGATCTGCTTTTTAATCTTTGAGACGTAAACAATTTTAAATCGCATAAGTTTAGTAACTATTTTGGCCTCCTCGTTAATTGCATCATAAAGTATTCTAGTTCAATAACAGCCAATGACGCTAATGTCGAGATCGCATCAAGTTGTTACAAACAAAAGCTATTCGATGTTCTAAGATACTGACTCAATTTTAAAACGAGGGTTTTTACCGTACAAATTTTATTTTTTTCCCATAATTGGAATAGGCCATAAGTACTAAATTAATGAGTATTAAACATACAAAATAACTGTATCACGTCCGTTACCTTTTTACAGCTAGACCTAACTGTTTAATTGTATCTTATTTATCAACATGTCTTCTTCTTCCATTTGTCTATTTTATACCTCCTTTAAGCAATCCCCTCCTTTCTAGCCATTTTATGCTTCACACAACTCATTCATCGTTTCTTTGGCGTGCGATTACATTGCACATTTATTTAGTTCGCTAGCATAAGCATTTTTAACCTTATTGTTAAGTGACTATTTAATTACAATTGAGTACACTTTCGACCGTTTCATTGTAAACACCTTTTACAACCAATAAATATTTTATCAAGAAAGCAACAAGAATATTTTGTCTCCCATCAAAACTTATCACATCTATTAGTAAGCAAGAGCTCGTACATTATGGTCTTTCGAGCCTAGTGTTGTGTTTGTATTTCTCGTGTGATTGCTCTACTCTTATTCATACTCAAATTGAATTTGAAAACTTTCCTCACGACATTCTTCTCATTTAACCTCTTAAGGACCGCCATTAACTATCCGTCAAGCACCGCCGGGCGGGCTCTTATCGTTAGCGTAATCTGATTTTAAGACTTATCTTTACTTCAAATACAGTTTTAAATCGATCGGGGTTTTGTGGCACAAATTTGTGCCAGCGGGGCTCAACAGTAATACTTGTTTACTGGCACGTTTTTCTGCCGCTGGGGCTCTAGAGGTTAATGTAAAAGCTCAATCACAGTGCAAACTTATGAGGGTTTCTAAAACCGGAACCATTTTTCATGCGTGCATTTCATACAGTTTGTTGCATCGCAAATAGTCAACAAGTATGGTCATAGCGATGGCATATGTCCAACGGCGACAATGTATCACTACTGTAGCACGTTTGTCTGATAACACGAGCTAGATAGATCTCGTCAGTACCGACTGATGATAAGGCGTATTTCCTTTGAAAATCACGTCTAGGCTTAAACTCAATCTGCTACAACATTTTAGCAGATTGAGCTTAATTTAGTTAGAAGTTATCTACACAATGATTTATTGTTACCTTTTCCTTAGATAGAAAAATAGATAGATAAATAAATAGATAGATAGATAGAAAATTCTTAATCATGTACACCATACAAATGAAAATAGTAACAGTGTACAATTTTTAAATAGGTAAAGTTCTTAGTTAAGTTTTATTTTATTCTAAAATGACTAATGAAGCGGCTGACGATCATAAAACGAGGCCGGGGTAGGTTGAATGCGCATCTTGAAAGAGGACTAAATTCAGCTGCGATTAGACAATTTGTACAGAACCCTCAGTGTGCAAATCCGACTCGCACTTGTTTTTGGATTTGTAGACACAAACTCGGTTGTTCGAATAATAGTTAAAAATTGGCAAAGTCAATCATTTATTTATTTTATTCATCCCACAAAAACGTAACAAGAGTTACAGTGTGTAAGACTTACTTCAATCAAAGTTTATAATTGTCACAAAAACGTGATGAGCACTTTACAACTTTAAATTACTGATAAGATATGACAACTATGTTATCAATACAGCCTTTTATTGCTGCAGATAAATGGTATTAAAATAGCTTAAGTAAGACAAGCTCTCACAATACCTCAGCTAAATATTATTTCACCGAAGGCTAATACTACAGAATGTAATATAAAATTATTGTAATATTATCAGGTACCTATCTAATTATGCAGACTTAGCAATCTACTCATAACAGAATGTAATTTATGCGGATATAAAAGATTATAAATAGAAATGAACACTTGTAGGTACGAAGACTATAATTTTCCTAGAAAACTTGTGTTGACATTGAAATCTAGAATCTATAAACGCGTGTTAAGAGAGTTCCTTCTTAAATTGAAAGCCATGGCTGTGGCTTCGCCAATGCTACTTACTGCATGTATCAGAAAGGTGCAGCCATACTTCACAGAGCCTGCCGGGCTACAGCCTGGGTTGCGGGTTGTTCGAAAGAGATACCGCGGCCCCGGAACATAAAGGGTGAATTTTAGTCAGTAAAAGTCTGACACTCGGAAGTTATTTGATGATTATCCGTAAATAAAGGGTGTGAATCAGACTATCAAACTAATATATTATTAGTTTTTAATAAAGGGTGTGAATCAGACTATCAAACTAATATATTATTAGTTTGATGGGTGTCTAGAAAACGAAAGTTAAAGTAACTTTAACTTTCCATGGGACACCCATCGCTATCGCGAAGAAAATAAGCTGTCGTTAACAAAGTCCAAGAGCGTTACCTCTCCTCCATACTGCAATAATTATACATATATTTTAGGTACACAGGACGGCACATCAACCTACACCAAACCATTTTAACCTGATCTCTTAACTACGGTGTGCGATCCGTAGTAGAGAGATCAGGTTATAATAGTTTAGAATGTTCATAAGTGTTTATTTTATTATTAATAATTAAAATTTTCCTGTTTTGTCTTTTCTACACACTGTCTACATAAATCTCATCCAACTTTCCTCTCGCAGGTCTGCTGGAAGATATTTCTTATGAAATAAGCAGTACCTTTGCGCTCTTCTATCTTAATTTAATGTCCTATCAAGTATTTTATACGTCCATAAATAAAAAAATAAATTGTTCAGTTTGATGGTCTAAATTAGACCCTCAAAAATTACCCCAGCTATCCGCTACATGCTGTTTACTGTACACACGAAGACATATCAACCTGTATAAAACCAGTTCATATTGATCTCTTAACAACGGATCGTACACCACGGATTTCTCGTACGATGAGAGATCCGCATAAACTGGTTTTGTATAGGTTGATGTGTCGTCGTGTGTACAAGTTGGACCGCTACTTCTCCCGCATTAAGAACCCTAACCTGCCTAGAGCCTTTGTAATTTCCGTCATCATAGGTCAAATTTAATTAGCTAACGGAACTTCACCGGTCGATAATGTACCATTCCTCTTCAATCTGGAACGTCAACTCGATTTGTGATCATGGCTGAAATCATTTAAGGCTTTACCCTGTACATATTTTTTCATCTCATGTCAACCGCACCATGCTACAGCGAAAATAGTATACCATCAGTAACCAACACCACATTAAAATATTTTAGAAAAGCTTAATTTAATTATTAAATTCAATTGACGGCATGGTTGGTGCAGTGGCTGAAAGATTGCTAAAATTTTATTTTAATTAATTATATTGCCATGGCTAGTTTAAATGCTTGTAAACGCACCCACGATATAGGAGATAATAAATATAATAATAAAGATTATAATAAATTTACGAAAAATTATAATAATATTATTTTTTTAAGGAATATTTAAAAAAAAATTAAAGAAATATTTAATGAATAAAGAGATACTAATAAATTCCTAGTATGGGGGGGGCAACGAAAAAACAAAAAAGGAAAAAAAATAAGGAGTTATTTTAAAGTTATTTCCAATGGAGGGTCACAACCTGTAAAAGCATATAATGCAGTTATTATAATAATAAAACGATATTTATGTATACATAAATATATGACGTCGTGTGTTTACTGGGTTAGTTATTCTAACCCAGTTGAAACACGACGTCAAAAAAGTTGTTCTATGAATTTGAATCAAAGTTATTTTCTATTCACCGAACAATGTTTTAAAGCATTTTGTGTTATAGAGCAATAAAGTAGTTGTAAAAGTATAAATTTATTCCTTCCAAAACCATTAAGTATTGCACAAAAAATACTTCACAAATATTCAATTTACTAAAAAGAAGAGATGTACATTGAAAATTATTATTTTTATTTTATTTTTTATAAACGTCACCCCACACTAGGAATTTCTCCTGTATCTTGGGTGCGTTTAGAAACATTTAAATTCACGTATACAAACGGCCAGACCCGAAGCTTATCTGCCGAAGTTTATCTTCTTACGAAGAATGTTTGAGTCTAAATTTCGAAAATTCCTTGAACATTAACTAACAAGGTCATGCAAACTTTACAGAAAATACTTAGGTAAGCCCACGGCACGTTTTCCTTATTTGTAATTTAAAACACATACTAAACATACGATCATCTTAGAACACAATTAAGACAGTTTAAAAAAATCCAATCAGTAATGTGTTTTCACATTACTGATCGGGGGATTAAAATTAATTGGTAAACGGCAATTAAGATTCTCTTATAAGAAATACATGATGAATTTTTATTAAGCTTATTACTTCGTGATACTTAAAAGCATACTTTTTCTTAGTATCTTACATACTATTATGGATAACTAGCTGTTCCACGCGGTTTCACCCACGCTGCTCAGCACCTGTTGGTCGTAGCGTAATGTTATATAGCCTATAGCCTTCCTCAAGAAATGGACTATTTTATTTTTTTATTTATTTATTTATTATGAAGACAACAGGGGTCCAGTGTGTTAGTAACAAAATTCTTAGCCTATGTTAGTACTTAATAGTAAACAGCGACCTGGTTCGATCGACCAGCGAATGCATAAGCGGGCTGTCTGCCCTGGCGGCAATTGAGTGAAGGATGCTATTACGACTGCCGCGCAATCTACAAAGCAACGAAGCGGATCTCTTACGCCATACTGCGTCAAAACTATCTATGCGTGCATCAGCAAACATCCCCGATGCGCTGCAAAAACGCGGCAGTCGTAACAGAACCCTAAACGCATTATTAAATTGGACACGCAAAGCATTGCAAGCCTTTTGGGTATATCTGAACCACAGGGCCCCCGTGTACAGCGAAGTGCAATACGCCTTAAAGAGGGAAATTTTTATTGCTACTGTACAACGAGAGAACCTGCGAGCCAACATGTTCGCCCGGACCGACAATGCTCTGCGCTCCCTTTCGAGATCCAAATTGTCCCTCAGGTCATCTGTTAATATATGGCCCAGATATTTACTATCCAACACTAAAAGAATTTTCCAATTCCAACCAGTAGTTCCTGAGATTAGCGCGTTCAAACAAACAAACAAACTCTTCAGCTTTATAATATTATAGTATAGATAGTATAGAAATACACAATAATTCTTAGAATTCATCTACGATTATCAATCTGCTGTGTCGTAGTCCATCTTCAAGGTTAAGCCGCGATGCCAAAGTCGGTTTACGGATGGGTAATATATCTATTATATCACTGAGCTTCCGTCGTCGTGCTTCGAAGCACGTTAAGCTGTTGGCCTCGGCTATTATTTGTAGATGGAGTCGTATTAGTTGTAGAGAAGACTTAGACTGTTACTGGTAGTCAGTGACCCGAAAGTCTGACGACTAGGCTTACCAAGGAGTCTCCAATACTCAATTCTAACTAGATTGCAGAGGTCAGATAGGCAATCGTCCCTTGTCAAATATTAAAATGAAAGTCTGGTAAATAGTAATAGATCCCAACATATGGAAAAGACTAAGTAGGTATACAATAAGTGTCGTTGGCAAGAGTATTTAACTGCATGGTCTTGCGGTCCATATCTGTCGTATTTACGTAAGTAATCATCACTTGATAACTATCACAAATTAAAAAACCCCTGAGGGATGAATTCATGTGACAATAGGCTCTGCGGGATAACAGAATATTACAATAAACAGAAAAATAACCGACCAAATGCGAGGCGAACTCGTTCCGTACAAAAACCGTAAACCGTATTCCGTATGTATAAAACATGGCAAAAAAAACTTGTTTGCCGTATAGGTCCCACACAACAAACATGCTTTTTTGCGATGTTTTTTTAGTATTGTAATAGCAGCAACAGAAATACATCATCTGTAAAAAAAACAACTGTCTAACTATCACGGTTCATGAGATACGGCCTGAGACGGACTCACGTTCCTGCACATAATCGGGCGGGAGGAAATGCCCGGGTTGTCACCATTGTGATGATCGCCCGGAGGTACGTTTAAGCACACAATAGCGGTCAGCCCAGCTTGGGCGGAGCACCGCCGTGCCCTCCTAAGGGCGATCGGCGGCGGTTATCTTTCGCGTCCGGCCCTGGTTCAGTCCATGATCCGGAGCGAGAGGGAATGGGAAGCGGTCACCTCCTTCTGCGAAGCAGTCATGCTAGCAAAGAAGGTGGCTGGGCGTTTGAGGGAGCGAACCACAAACCACCCAGCCACCGCCGAAGACGCCCAGGGCGCCGGACGCCGCGAGACGACTCCCAGCCACCGTAAAAGTGGGTCTGTAGACGGTGAGCAATGGGCAGCTCATCTTCCGTCCGTCTATTGACGACAGGCCATGTCGACGGGTCGTTAGTGTTCCACGCGCGCCTCAAAGAGATGTCAGCAAAGCAAAGAGGCCTGCCAGAGCCACCACCTGCCCGGGTTGTTCGAAAAAGATAAAGAGCAGAAGGGAGAGGGTGGGTGTTAGACAGTACAAGTCTCACCCTCCCCCCCCCCCCCCCGCTCCTCCAGAGCGCGAGAAGTTATTTGATTATACCCAACCGCAAAAAAACATACATGTAGTTATATTAAATGACCTCATTCCAAGACACACCTATTGTTGCAAATCTTGTCCGGTATACAATAAATCTTCAAACAGGAAAACTCTAGACCCCAGTGGTTTTCCATAACATAACATAAACAACGGCAAATCATTAATCATAACAAAATAAAACAAATTCAGCCATGATATGTATGGAGAGGGAGAGGAGAGAGAAAGGAGTAAATGATTCAAAACCATGACATCTGACAATGAGATAAGAGAATGGAAGAACAAAACGTGTTGCGCTGATCCCAAATAGAATGGGACATGGGCAGGAAAATGATGATCAACATTCAACCTTGATGATTTCTGTATATAAATAATAATAGTAAAATTTACATCAAATTTTATAAGTAGGTTTTTTCCCTGCCTTGTCTACTATGTGTACATAAATTATTAAATAAATAAAAATAAATCAATAATACATATAAAATATATTTTACAAAAAAATCTGCACTTTCATAGGAACGTGTTTCATGATTTAATAAAAAAATTATAGGTATGTACGTACACATAAAATTTTGTACAACATACGTAATCTAACTGCGGCGGCGGTAGCCAGAAATAAATGAAATCGTTTTGAAAATACATATATGCTATTGCGTTTTGTCTGGCGGGCTTTAAACATGCATTCCTTAGCTATATACACTACATAGTATTTCAAGTTTGTGATATTTTATCAATCACTCTAATCTATTCATAATACTACAATTTGTGTAACTGTAGTAACTTAGGACTGAAATAGAAATGAGTTGAAATTTATTTCCGCTGTCAACGTCAAATTACTAGAAACCTATTTCTATTACAGCACTATATCTCCATTAAAACAAACATTTCACGTTGAAAATATAAATGATATGCAAATATTTTATGAGCTACAAAATTACTATTTAAATGAAATATCTCTTCCAGGGCCATCATAACAGAAAATGGAATCTATCCGTCAACGATATCCATTAGCACAATCAACACAAAATGTAAAGAGAATGATTTGGAAATGAGCGCCTACGATCCTTTTCAAAACAGAAAATTGGAACATCCCAACTCGTGAGTAAATAGCCATTTTATCTCCCAGACGGAAACCAATCGACATTGAAATTAAAATAAAGAATCCCATTGAGATTTTACGCTGCTCCATTAAAAAAAATGATAATAGTAGTAATTCACAAGCTTGATAGGAAAGCATTGATTCCGAGGCTGTATGATTGATATTAAATTGAGGCAATAAAAAAGACATCAGTCATACCACAGAGAATAAAAATCAAACGCTTTTGAAGAGACGATAAGAAGTTGAATGGCATTTAAAACATTTAGATATTTTGTTTGTTTATTTTAGTTTGATGTAATGTAAAGTAAATAAACGCCTCGTTTTAATTACATTTAGGTTTTGGTGAAGGTCTTTGCCCAACAGTGGGACAGCATAAAGTAAATAATAAAACGTTACGCCTGTAATCCCCGAAGGGTTGGGCAGAGGTACCTAATAGAAAAATCCACCATTCAATAAACTTGTTAATGATTAAGTCCCATGTAATGGGAAAGAGCCGATTACCAGCGCCGGTCACAAATCCAGACTCTGTGGATGCTATTGAGAAATTCCTGATGGACTACGCAATAGCACATTGTCCGACCCGGGAATCGACCTAGGACTTTATGTTCAACAGTTACACTTGCGACCACTCGATCAACGTTACATTTGGATTTGTGTATCTCATCATGATTCGTTTCGTTATCTGTGCCGTCTATCTTTCTAGAGATGTGAGATCATTTGCAAACCTCCTGAAATCATCACTGGGTTCCGGAATACTGGCTATGCCAGCTGCATTCAAGAATGCTGGCACAATAGTTGGTATCGTTGGAACAATCATACTGGGATACATCTGTACACACTGCGTTTATTTACTGGTAAGCTATCTTCCACTAATTTTCATACTAATATTAACAAACAGATATTCAGAAGTGACATATAGATGAAGTCAAGAATTTGTTCCAATTATAAGATGAATAGTTGTTTAATAAAATACATAACGGTGCTATAATGTCTTCTCGTATGAAAACCGCATTGTGGTCAAACAGAAGTTAAAAATAATTATGCGGAAATATGGAATTAATTACATTGACACATATATTTCTATTCGTATAAAATCATAGACAAAATGACGGTCTACCTATCAGCGACAGGTTAATGATGGAAACGTCAACGATCTATTGCGTGGACGCAACCGAAAAGTTTATGTCAGTTCAAGTAGTTGTATGAATATGAAAAGCTTTGAAAGCTATTACCCATACCCACTCTCTGGTGCCGGATATAATTCATATTTCTACTACTTTATGTCCTACAGTTTATTATTGTCTTCTGCTTCCCTCTTTTCCACCACATTCTTGGTCTAAAATGGCCGTTTTAGCAGAATCATAATAGGATAAAAAAAGTCTCGAAAATATGCATATGTTGTAATATAGAATTCAATAAATTAACTCTTAAATTGGAAACACACCAAGTGTCACTCGTATTCAAAATATTATCTTACAATAATCCTGCTCGCTATTTGCTACAAATGCGAGACCATGTTTATGGTATTAAGTTGACCTTGATTGCTTAACACTTTCCAGGTTAAGACTTCACAAGAAGTGTCAAGAGTATCAAAAGTCCCTTCATTAGGGTATGCTGAGACTGTTGAAGCAGTATTTGCAACAGGACCTAGACCTTTACGAAAAGTTTCACGGGCATCAAGGTAAGAAGACTCATTTATATTTTTGGTCATTTTAGCCTTTATGTTCCGAATCCTTCCAGAGTACTCGTTATTGCCTTTAGCCTTTGATTTAGACAAAAGCTGTATAAGGAAAGTATAGCTTTTTTTTTTTTTTTTTTTTTGCGCTGGGAAAAAATGCATTACGCATACCCACCCATCGGGGGATGAGGGGGCTATGTGGGACTCCCCGGTCTGACCCGGTATACCCACTAAAAATACCCAGCGGCACTCCCGCTTCGTCCAAGAGGCGGAGGACTGGGAAACCGGCACAGCCTTAACGTCCAGTCCTCCACCGACGATTGCCCTCCATGCCGGGACCCCTAACGCCCTCCCCTAGGTGGGGAGGGGGGGCCGGTCCCGGGAGTGACCGACGAAGGTGGCGATGGCTGCAATGCAGGCAAGGGCACCCCCGTGCCCATCGCCCGCCCATCGCCACCATGAAGAGGAGGGAGAGGACGGCGCCTTCTCCGACCCCTTCGTCGTCTGCGGAGCGGCGCAGCGAGAGGGTCGTCCTCCCGAGCGCGCTCCGCCTCCTCTTTTTGCGAGATGACATCCTCGCAAAAGGAGGCAACCGCTGCCCAGGCCTCCTCGCTCTCCAGCATGGCGCTGACGACGCCGGGAAGCGAGAGGTCCTGTCCAACTACCGCGGTCATACCGCGGCGTTGTTCGGACCAAGCCGGGCACACTTCGAGGGTGTGCTGGGCCGTGTCCTCCGCCGCGCCGCAGTCGTGGCAGACCGGGGTTTCCTCCCTCCCGATCCGGTGCAGGTACGATCCGAAACAGCCATGGCCGGACAACACCTGCACCAGACGGAACGAGAGGAAACCGTGGGACCGCTCGAGCCAGCCCTGCAGAACCGGACCGATCGCGTCCAACGTCCGGCGGCCGAAGGCGGCTGCAGCGAGGTCCTCCGTCCAGTGGAGGACGATGGCTTCCTTCGCCTCTCGCCGCACGGCCTCCCGCTCCTCGGCGACGGGGCGCTCCCCGAGCGCCTTCCGTTGCGCGGTCCACTCGTACACTCTGGCGAGCACCCAGGCCTCCAACTCCCAAGGAGGGGTGCCGGCCAGAGCGCACGCCGCCGAGAAACCCACCGAGCGGTAGGCTCTTGCCACCCTCAGTGCAATGGCCCTTTGGGGCTTGCGGATGGCAGTCGCGTTCTCCCTCCTGTGTAGGGAGTCGGCCCAGATGGGGGCCCCGTATAGGGCCATGCTCCTCAAGATGCCGGAATACAGGCGCCGGCATTTCGCCTTGGGCCCCCCCAGGTTCGGGAGGAGCCACGAGAAAGCATCCGCGGCTTTCAACAGGCGCGTCGACAGCCCGCTGAAATGCGGCCCAAACCGCCACCTGTCGTCCAGCACCAGGCCCAGATACTTCATCTGGGGCTGGACCCTTATCGTGACGCCCTTCACGACAATGTGAGCATCGGGAGGAGGGCAGCGTTGCCGAGGCCCGCGAAAGAACACGGCCTCGGTCTTGTGCAGCGCCACCTTCAATCCCAGGCGGCGGATCCTCTCTGCAACCAAGGACCCGCCAGCCGAGGCCAGACAGGCCGCATCCCCAAAGTTCCTCCCCCGGGCAATGAGGAGGGTGTCATCCGCGTAGCAGATGACACTCGTGCCCTGGAGGAGTACTCCCCGCAGGATCCAGTCGTACCCGATGTTCCACAGGGGGGGTCCGAGCACCGACCCTTGCGGAACACCGGACTCTGCGCCGTACCGCCTCACCGTGGCCGTCTTGTCTACGAGGAGGACCTCTCGGCCCTCCAAGTAGCTGGCCAGGAGGTTGCGCAGGTATTGCGGCACGCCGTGATACCGGAGCGCCTCCAATATTGTCGCGTGGGGCATGGAGTTGAAGGCGTTGGCAATGTCGAATGACACCGCCAGCACTCCATCCCCCGCGTCCACTGCCTCCTTCACCTGGCCCTTGAGTAGGGCTAGCGCATCGATAGTCGAACGCCCTCGTCGAAAACCGAATTGGGCGTCCGACAGGTTGGGCCCAACCCCCCGCAAAAAGCTATCAAGCCGGGAGGCGACAATCCCCTCGAACAACTTACCGACCTCATCGAGCAGGACGATGGGCCGGTATGCCGATGGAGAGTCCACCGGGCGTCCCTCCTTTCGGAGGAGGCATAGCTGCCCCTCCTTCCACAGTTTCGGAAACCTCCCAGCAGTGAAACAAGCGCTGAAGAGGTCCCGAAACCTGTCATCCATTTCGGAGGCGGCGATCGCCACCACCCGTGCGGGGACGCCGTCTGGTCCGGGTGCCGTCTTCTTCGCGCGGAGGCTAAGAACCCCAGTGCGAAACTCCGCCGCCGTCACCGGGGGGACCTCCTCCTCCGGCGAAGCCGCCCCTTGCGGGGGATCCATAGTTGGTGGGGTGAAGTCGGTCCTGCGCGGAAACAGGGACCGGACCACCCTGTCCAGCAACACTGGTTCGAGGGTCTCCGTCAGTGGGGGACCAAAGGGGCGTAGCTGGTTCCGCGCCACCCTGTATGGTCTCCCATAAGGATCCCTGTCGAGACCCTCCAGCATCTCGGCCCTCGCCGAGTCTTCTGCAGCTCCCATCGCAGACTTGAGGACCATCGTCGCCTCTCGATAAGAGGCGTATAGGCGGTCCTCTTCTGCCTGTACTCGGTTTTGGGCGCTGCGCCGTCGGCTCCGCGCGTAGGCCCTTCTGGCCGCCACACAGGCAGCCCGGAGCCCCGTCAACTCCTCCGTCCACCAATAGACGGCACGACGGGGAGGCGGGCGGCGAGACCGAGGCATGCTGGAGTTGCACACCTCGGTCAGCGACCCCCTGAGTCGGACCGCTGCGGCGTCCACGTCTAGGACCGCAACAGGGGGCGACAGCCAGTCCTGGAGAAAGGCTGCCTCCTTCGCTGCCTCCCGGTCCAGGCGGGTGAGTGCCCACCGCGGGAAGGGAGATTGCCCAGAGCGGGACATCCCCCGCCCTTGCCGGGTGGAGATGTCGAACCGCACATATCGGTGGTCCGACAAGGTCTCCACCATCTCTACACGCCAGTTGACGACGCGGGTGGCTAGCGCGGGGGTGGCAAACGAGACGTCCACCACCGACCCTCCCTGCTGCCGTACACACGTGTGGACCGACCCCCTGTTGAGGAGGGACACACCGCATGATGCCGCCCAAAACTCGAGGGCGCGACCACGGACGTTGCAACCGGTGGCCGGGTTGCCCCAGGCCGTCGACTTGGCGTTCGGGTCGCCCAACACCATAACCTGTCGCGGCGCCGCCCTCCCTACCACTGCGGTTAGAACCTCCAGGAAATCCTCAAATTCCGAGAGAGGGCGGTTTGGGGAGAAATAGACCCCCACCACAGCCATGTCTGCCCACGCGGCGGCCACGTATCCCGGTCCCCTCTCTAAGAGCGAGAGGGGAGGGGAGTCTGTGGAAGACCGCGACACCAACGCCACCAAGCCGTCCCGGTCGCCCAGCCAACGGCCAGGGACCGAGTAAGGCTCGGCGACCACTACCAAGTCCACCAACCACTCGGCCATGGTCTGCATCAGCAGATTCTGGGCTGCCCTGCAGTGGTTGGCGTTTGCCTGAAGGATGCGATGTTCGACCCTATCCATCAGTCGGACATTGCACCCCCCTCCTCCGCAGCCGCCGCTGGAACGACGGCGCTGACGGCAGCAGCGGCAGGCCCGGACGGCGCCTGCGCTTTACCCCGCTTAGGGGGAGGATTGCAGCTCCTCCCCTTCATAACGTGGTCTGACGGGCAGCCACTGGCGGCACATACCGCGCAGTGCGGCGTGGCAGCCTCACAAGAGGCGGCTTTGTGGCCCTCCTTACCGCAGCGGTAGCACGTGTCTGTCCTGTCTACCGTGGACGGACACAGCGGCCGCGTGTGTCCGATGCCAAAGCATCGGAAACACCGTACAGGCTGATCGTCGAGTGCCCGGACTGCACCCGAGCTAAAGCCGACTGTAAGGCGTCCTTTGGCAAGGACGGCTTTGGCAGCGGCGATTGGGCACTCGAGGCGAATGGTGCCCATGCCGCCGCGGCCGGGCCTTATGTCCCGGCTTTGGACCGCCGCGACGTCACAGCCCCCTATCGCTGCGATCGCCTTCGTCACCTCCTCCTTGGTGACGGAGTCGTCCAGGTCAGCCACCTCTATGGCCGCTGACTTGACCGGTCGGGCCACCTTGGCCGAGTCCGCGATGACCTCCTGCACCTTGGCTGCAAAGAGGTCCGCATGGGCACTCCCCTCTGCCCCCGGGAACTCGAAGATTCGAGCCCCGGCTTGAGTTCGCCGACAAGACACACTGCCGATCCCGAGCTGGGTGGGATCGGCATTAGCACGCGCCCGCACCAAAATGGACGCGTACGTCTCCCCTCGCCCCGCCGCCTCCGCGGTGAGAGTCACCACGACGGCCGCGGTTTTTGGGACGACTAGCTGCCCTTTTGCTCTCCCTTTGCCTGTCCTCTTCCCTTTTCCCTTGCCGGTGGTGGCGGGGACGACAGGGGCGGCCGTCGCCGACTTTTTCCCTTTGCCCTTCCCCTTACGGACCACTTCTGTCCACTCGTTGGACGGGGTGGTCGAGGGGAGAAGGGCATCCTCCGTCTGGGAGGAGGACGGCCCCTGCTCGGATTGCCTGTTATCCGCCGCAAGCGGCGGTCGCAGGCGTTTCTCCGGCAACAGCCGGTCCTCGATGCCTGCTAAGCAGGCTCTTGTGAAGGCCCTCTCCTCCATTACAACCTTGCGGATGACTTCCTCAAGGTTGGAGGGGGGGGCCTCTGCCACAGGGCTTGTCTGGGCCTGTTGTGGCCGGGCCGTGGCTTCAGCTAGCTTCTGATGAAGCTGGCTGACCTCCGACTGCAGGCGATCTATTTTCGCCTGCAGTTGCCGCGTCTCGTCGGTGGCCTTGCGTTTCACCAGCTCCGCAACGACACCGCGCAAGCTCGCGGCCCTGCTCTTGAGAGCCTTTTGGAAGGTCCCCTTCAGGTTGGAAGACTTTGAGGCAACCTCCAAAATCTCTTCCTCGTCCTCCTCCGCCATTCTCTCCAGCTCTTCCATAGAGTGGTCCGCGTATAAAACGCGGGACGCACCGTACCCGGACTTGGCCCGGGCGGCGTGCGCCCGCTTTTCCTTTGCGGCAACCCGCTCTTCTAGTTCTTGCTGGAGCTGCGCCCGTCGAGCCAGGTCCAATTGGCGTTGGGCATCCGCGAGCCCAACGACATGGGTATCCGCGGCCACCGTCGGCTTTTTAGCCTTCGGCAAACGCTTCGACCCCGAGGCCGAGGACCCATCGCTCCTCGATCTGACCCGCTTCCGCGGCTGAGGCTCGTCCGTATCCGACACACCGACCATTGAGTCGTCAGACCACTCGTCCGCCCCTCCAAAATTGCTAGCCGCAGACGGCGCGCGGCTAGTCTCTGACGCCGAAGCGTCGGAGAGGCCCTGAGAAGGGCCTTTGGGTTGGCCCTGAGAAGGACCTTTGGGTTGGCCCTGAGAAGGACCTTTGCGTTGGCCCTGAGAAGGGCCTTTGGATTGGCCCTGAGAAGGGCCTTTGTCTTTTAAAAACCGCCCGCAGGCATCCCGCGAAGGTTTCGGCATGATTCCGCAGGTTCGTAACTGTCAAGGCAAAGATTTTGGATAGCTACGAAAGCACAGTGCACTTTGGCCAACCCAGTCTGCCACTCCGTTACGGTGGTCAGAACTGGGTCGTTTCCAGGGGACGCGACGTGGACGCAAGCACTGTGGGGTGGTCCCCCAAGTATAGCTAAACCAACCGGATTGAACACCGACCCAGAATTTGTAAAATTCTTAAAATGGTCAAAGACGCAGTTTATAATTATGAATTGTCGTTTTGTAAACATTTTACGAATTTTAACTTAAACGCAACTCATATTATGACTACTTGACTTTGACATGTAAGTTACCTTCTGTAATAACTTCGAAGTCCAGTAGGTAGGTACTCGCAGCCAGTAGTACACTCTGACAGGCTTTTCCTTTGTCATATAGAGGATCATCATCATCTGCCTCGCCTTTTCCCAAGTATGTTGGAGTCGGCTTCCAAGCTTGTCACATATAGAGGAAGAGGACATATTATTATTATATTCATACAAGATTCTCAAGGTAGTTTAAATTCCGGAAGTCTTATTTCGAAACATATTCCGCAGTCATATTTTGATAATATTTACGTCTGCTCTCGCCGAGGTACTAATTAAATAAACATCTTGAAAGACAATAGTGTTTGATGATAATGACGTTTCATGTTTAGTTTCGATCGTTTTCGTAATGTCTATAGCAACCATCTTCCCGTCCATATTTGTATTACTGTTATAAAACAATGATTTCCAGCTTTAAGTAACAATAGCTTATTTAGACTTCCAATTGCTATGGTAAATTGTTTATTCCTTGTCGTAGTACATCACCTTATCGATACCATTAAAAAATAAACAAAATTATCTGAAACCAAACTAAAACACTCTCTAGTGTTTTAGTTTAATTGAAATTTTTATTTCTCAAATTCTTGTTCGTCGATTAAAAACTTTCTAACACATTTGAGAGGCGGTGTCTATTTTTGTTTATGAAAAAAATACAGCAGCAGCTCCTCTCTCATTCATTTTTAGACTCGACAGATATGTTTCTGTACTAGAACATAATGCAAAGAGCTTAGCAACGTAGACATCTGAATTATTGTGTGAATCCTTAATTGTCTCATTTATCTCCGTAGTTCTCACGTCGCCAACATTTATGTCTGCACCACATAACACACTTGATTCATTATAATCGCCAACTCATAGAGGAGCGGGTCCATCACATGACCCATGGAAATAATCACGTTGTCAATGAGTGACATTGTAAATTTGAGGTAATGAAACCAATAGATGCCTAAGGTCAAGTATTGCAATAGTTAAGAGTAGTATACTATTTTTATCTTGTCAATATAGACATCTTTAATTATTCTCACGTGACTTCTGATTCACGTTTTGAATATTGGGACTGTCTCTGCATACAACTGTGGATTTCCTTTGCGACTGCAGTTGTGTGCCAAAATGATTTCTAATTTCGATCTTAGAACCAGATAAAGGGACTTCTGCTTTCCATTAAATCTTGCGCAGTAAATAGATTACTGTGTAGGGAAGCTTGTTAACTATTTCAATGGTTGTAATTTTTACTAGCTCTCGCTGATAGGAACAGTGAAATAAAATAATGGCTTTTTGACATTGCGGTGCTAATTGTATCAACGTAGTAGCGGGACTCTCATACAAACTAACAAGCCTGGCTTGGCCCAAATTGTAACGCCAAGCATACCCATAGTAATATTATTTAAAATAATTCATGAACAAAAACATTTTAAATAAACACAAATGAATTTGCCGCGCGCAAACTTATCAGGTCATTAAATACTACAAGTCACTAACCACGATCGTGTCTGACATGGAGCGTTTCGCGACATGTCAAAACTACCGAAAACGCGCGTAATGCTACTCTCTCTCTAGCGCTAGTCTACCTCGCACTCATTGGCTCTCCATTTGGCTTTTAATTTGTATAGAAGTTATAACAAAAGTCAAGCGCTTGCCCTCCAATGTGACCCAGCCTGGGTCCACTGCAAACCAGGTACTGACTTAGTATCACCACAATTGTTATCCTTACTGTCAGGTATATTTTAAGTCTCATAGATAAATGACGATGAAACATTGGCATCGCACTTGTTGTCGGCGCTTAAAATTTGGCTCTCTTTCAAATTTACCTGTTTCAAATACCCTTCTCAAGATAAAAGCAACACCCGTGTGTCACCCACAGATCACGGAAATGACGACATTAACAACCACCGTGATATTCTTGTTTCAGGATATTTATAGACTGGGCCATGGCTTTCACCATTCTTGGCGCCTGTGCAGTCTATGTCATCTTAATCGTGGATTCTGTAAAACAGGTATGTTGGACCAATGACAAAAAATATTTTGTTTTAATGCACTTGGAACTTAGAACCAAAAAACAATACAGACTAAAAAGATTTGTAAATGTCACTGGTCGCGAACGAAATTGGCGCAAGTGTGAGAAAAAAAAACCTATTATTTTCACGTAACTATATTCTTATTATTTTGTTTCTATCAATTTAATTAATGACTGACTCAATGCACTGATCTTAAATAATGACCTTGCTAACAACACGACAGATTTAACTTGTAGCGTACAAGGTTTTTCTAGATGTGATCTAATCTTTACATAGCATAAAACAAAGTCGCTTCCGCTGTCTGTTCGCTTAGATCTTTTAAACTACTAAATAGATTTTAACACAGTTTCAGTTTCAGCAAAGGAGGTGTATATGTATTATATTAGTCTCTGTATTACACCTGTGTGAAGCCGGGTCGCTAGTGTAATAGAATACAGCAATAATATAAAATCCCAGCAAATTTTAATCACCTTTAAACACAGAGGAGCAGTATTGCATTAGGTGGATCCTTTTTTACTACATCTATCAGCTCTTCGTTAATGGCCATCATTATGCTTGCCCCATAAAATGAGACATTTCTAGTGGGATGTGGGCATATAGCTTAGTATTACCCAGACTACCCACACTGCTAAGTTAGCCATATTTTGACGTCTTTTAAATAGACATGAATTTCTTTTCAGATAGTTGACTTCTACAACAAAGGCAACGGTATCACCGAAGTTCAATATTGTCTCATGGTGTTAGTTCCTGTTCTGCTCTTCACACAAATCAAAAACCTCAAATTCCTGGCGCCGTTCTCTGGTTTCGCAAACATCCTGCTGGTTCTCACATTCCTCATCTGTTTATATTATATTTGCGAGGACTTCCAACCAATCGACGCACAGCCGATGTCTGTAGATATTGGAAGGCTACCTCTGTTTATCGGGTGAGAAAACTGACGAACTTATTCTTACTATTTGCTTACCTATTTGTATTTTAATGAACGAGTACCTTTAAAAGTGTACCTATTACATAGTAGTGATAGTTTACAAATATAACAATATCCGCTCTATTTCGGTTTAGCTGTTTTAAATTCAAAGACTTTTAAAATGGAATGGAAGTTTTACGTAAAAATATGTACCTATTTTAGTTGTCGCAAGCGCGACTACTATGTTTGAGCTCTTAGGTTCGATCCCCGGTTTGGGCAAAATGTTATTAGGTTTTTCTATCATTAATTTCTCAGCAGCAGCTACATAGACTAGATTTATGCCCAGTTATGGTAAGGATCGCCCCCTATTACATGGGACATTACCATAACTGGCAAAATGTAGGCGTACTATTAACCTCTGACTAGCTCTTCGGGGATAACAATCATCTGAAATCACTAATTTGTACTTTAACTTTATTTCAGTACAGTTATATTTGCGATGGAGGGCATCGGCGTGGTGCTGCCTGTTGAGAACACCATGGCTCAGCCGAAGCACTTCCTCGGCTGTCCCGGCGTGCTGAATATCACCATGTCAGTGGTGGTGTTGCTGTATATGCTCATGGGATTTTTGGGCTACGTTCGCTACGGAGAACAGGCATTGGGGAGTATAACTCTCAATCTGGATACGGGTAAAATGTAAGTAATCCAGCCCTGATTAAAATGCTGGTATGCTTAATACTAACTTTAGTCTAATGTCCAAAATATGATGTTATATCCGCTAAATTAAAAACATATATATTTCAAAAACTATTCAGAAAACAATAGTCAACTTTTCAACGTCTATTTTATTAAGTTTCACTAAGTAGGAATTCACTTTTAACCTTTTTTTAATTTTTTTAATTCGTAAATGCGACAGCGCCCGCCTAACAACGACATTTCAGAACGAATTTGCTGCATATCTATCTACCATGCAACGACCATACAGCTGTATGGCTGTATGGTCGTTGCTACCATGTGACCTTTTTAGTGCGTTTCTTATCACGATTAAAATTATTACCAATTTGAAAATACTGTTCGCTTTTAAAAAAAAGAGCCATTCAATATTTTTTTGTTTTAGTTTTAACATCATTATGAATACCTAATGGCTTTCACTAGGGTTTTTTAATCGTAAAAACCAGCATTAAACTTTTTAATGATTGTTAAGTTGGATTAGAAACTCTTTCCTTACGACACTGTTTTTGCATGGAAGCGTGGAACTGGGAATTTTGCTCGTTAAGTAGGTACATCATATAATTTATAGAGTTCACATTTTTTCAGACCTGCAGTAACTGCAAAGGTGTTCATAGTATTTGCCATCTTCTTCACGTACACTCTGCAGTTCTACGTTCCTATGGAGATAGTGTGGCGTAACACAAAGGAACACGTCACACAGAAGTATCATAATTTGGCGCAGGGCGCCATTCGAGCCGTTTTTGCGGTTCTCACAGGTTAGCATTCAAGCTATCTATATATAGATTGTAGCGTATCACAGGTCAGCTGGCCTCCACTCCTTACCTTTTTCCACCACCTTATTTTGCCTGAGTAACCTGATGACATTTTGATCCATTCTTATCATACGCTGGTGACTACCTACTCGATTACAGCTTTATTCCTCAAGCAGCCGAATACTTATAATTATACAGGTTCTCCCTGTAAGGAAGGATCAAGTCAAATACTTAGAGCATGGTTTCAAACTATTCGCAATCAGATAGAATTATTAGCATTATGCGAAAAACTTGAGGAAACAAAACTGGTCACTTTTGAACCATAAACAATTAGACCGACATACTCAGGATTTAAAAAAATAGATAGTTATCCATGTTTCTCTTCGATTTGACCCTTACTTCCAGGGACACCATGTACAATTGTACATGGTGTCCATGGAAGTAAGGTCTCTCGTTCGTTCGTAATGTTCTAGTTTTTCTTTTATTTATTTTTAAATAAACCTATTTATTCGTTCTAATGGTTTTTTTGTCAACAGTGATAGCAGCGGCTACTTTACCTCGTCTGGAACAAGTGATTGGCTTAGAGGGCGCCTTCTTCTACTCTTTTCTTGGCCTCATCGCACCATCTGTGTTGGACATTATTTTTAACTGGGAAAGAGGACTAGGAAAATATAACTGGATTCTTATCAAAGACGTTATATTAGTATTATTTGGGAGCTTCGTGTTGGTTGCAGGAGTTACTCAAAGTATTAGAGAAATTGCTAACACACCTAGCAAATAAAATTAAGTCGTGATAAAGTGTATTATATTTTAGATATTCATGTAAATATAGATAGGTGCAATTATTAATTTTAAGTTTCATAGTATTGTACTTAAATCATCCGAGCTTCCCAAGATGTCCGGTAAATTATGAAGAATTTGTTACCTAAGACGTGGCTTCCGCCGCACCACAACTACAACTCTGTAAATTAATATTAGCCAAAAAATATAAATATTTTGTTAATTTGTTATATGCCTATTTATTTCTTCGACAAACTAATCATTATTAATATTTTTATATGTCTTTTTTTGAAAATGTATGTATGTAAATAAATTAATAAACGATAATTACACAGAATATCTCTAAATTGTTACTATGAAGTTTGCAGTTGACTATATCAGATCATCAATAATGAGGTGGAATTGTTCATTCTGCCGCCTCTCAATAGAAATAAGATAATTTTTTTAAAGATCTTTTATTTTCATCGTTCCGAGATGACAATTTCTCACGAGAATTTAAGCCTTGTACTGCACAAACTATACCGAAAACCTACCGTCAAGTTTGTAAATGTATAGAGAACAGTATGGTTTCGATATAGAGAGCATACCATACCGCACTGATGCCTCATCCATCGACAAAGGTAAAAGGTACAAGTTGCCAACCTCAAGAGTTTTTTAGTTTCTTTGACAGTTGTCATTGACATATTTAACGTTGACAGTTATCTGCTACCAGAATGGCGGCAAAATTAAATCTTTATAGCCATTTATTCTTATTCAGTTTGTGTATGATGTTTTCTAAATTAATAGTAAAGATTAGAAGAGTTTCAAGTGAGTTATTATGCTTGATTACATTGTAAGAAAGCGCAGGATTCAGAGACTGTGAGGATCTCTTTCAAGCCGTCATTCAAACATTAGCAAAATAATTGTTTTGTAGTGTAGTTTGCTACCTTTACTATTTACTTAAAACACGCATACTATTTTAGGGTCGATTGTCATCGCTCAAAACAGCGAAAGGTAACTATAAATCATATACCTACCGGACTAAAATACATTCCTCTCAGTCACTGGCCGCTAATTGGTATTCACAGTATTCGCCAGTTACTAGAGCAGCACGCTATGCAACCTCCATATTTATTGTATTTATAAATATTATGCAATAACACAATACAGTTAGAAATCCATTGTAATCTAAGTTTTGGTGTTTTTCTGTATTAAACACGATCAGAAGATGACCCTCGCTGAAAACAAATTAGTAAGTATATTTATTTACATACTTTTGAGGTTAGGTATGTATCTTACAACCTTTGTTGATAAATTCATCAATGGATCTTATCTAAATTGATAGGATATTGAAAAGATTATAGCTAACATAGGTTTGCCTGTCTCAAATATGTTTATTCTGTTAGTATTTGCAGCAGTGAGATAACATGAGCGAGAGTTTGGTTAGTAACAAGTACCTACATTGTAGTAATTCATGAAGCGTGTCGTTTTCCTTGTGTCAAATTTATTAACTACCTATGCCAATCATTTCATTAAGCGATCAGTTTATAACCCATAGCGTCTGAGGCACGTGTTAATGAAATTATTTAACTAAAGATTGAGAGTTCAAGGTCATATCTACGCTCTGCAGTCGTTTGCGCAGTTCTATAAACTTGTAGCTCTCATAACTTTAACCTTAAGTAGTTACTAATTTACCCTCTACGATATGGTCGTGCGCATAACGAAGTTTCCGTGTTGCTAGTTTATTATTTTATCACAAAAACTTTATCAAGCAGTGATTTTTGTATTTTAATCAGTAATTTAATGTTAATCGAACCATCAAAGTGTCAAAATGAGTAACTTAGAAGTGGCTGTGACTGATTTTTTTGGAAACATTCCAGTATGTATCATATTTACTTATTATTACATTAATTTAAGCTGTTTAGCAACATAAAAATCTTAATGCACTATCTACATCTTGAAATAATATAACCTATTGCTCACAGCAATGACCTTTGATAAAATAACATACAGTATTGTTGTGACAAAAAAAAATCTGTCATCAATATTAAATACTAACTCATGATAATTTATTTTTTGACTATAATAAAAAGTTGTTGGATCTTGTGAAAAGTACTAGTAATAAAATACACTTATAATTTAGTTTGGAAATCATCAGCTAAAAATATTGTATTGTGCATTTAGATGTAAATTACCATCTTATTCATAAAGTATTTGTTTGTGTTTTATTTTAAAATATTTTAGTACAAAAACAAACAAACACTTGAATAGTATGATAATTTACAATTAAATGCACAATACAATACATTACATACCTATTTCCTATGCAGCAAATTCAATATATGTATTCAGAACAATAGTTCACTAAATTACATTTAGGGTTTCAATTGTTTAATCTTATTTTGAAATGTTAAGCATTTATGTATTTGAGGTACCTAGTTGCCTACACTTTGTAAAATTTGTGTTTTCTGTTCTAACAGACACTACTTTGGTGGCAACTAAAAAATGAGAATTACTTAGCCATCCTAATACAAACTCATTTTACAGGTTTTACCGATTGTACTTGGAGTTGGGTCGGCAGTGATACTTATATCAGTGCTCGCCAACTGGCTCTGGGGGGGTAAGAAACAAAATAATTCTGAAGGAGCCCCGAAGAAGAGTTCACAGCTAGTGGCATTAGCAGACCCTAATGTCAAGTATGCATTGCCACTCATAGAGAGAGAGGAGATCAGTCATGACACAAGGAGGTTCCGATTTGGTCTCCCTTCATCGGAACATGTTTTAGGTGAGTATGTTATTTTTTAGTATGAAGGGGTCTTTAGGAGATGCACAGCCTTCTCAAAAGTGTGAAGCCTCATCAATTCTAGCCATGGATTTGACACAGTCCAAAGTGGTTTTCAAGATAAATCCGAAAAAAAAACACTACTTACTTATATTATACATTTATAATAAGCCTCTTATCCTGAACTACTTTCTTTATTCTTTATGTTGTGGTTGTTTCCTTGGTTATAAAATATCTCTGAGTTCAGTGTATAATAATTAATATAAACATAATATTACAACAGTAATTCTCAATAATATTATCCATACTAAACCAACCTTGTAGAAGATTGGTGTTAAAATGTTGAATTATTACAATTGGCAATTAATTTGAATAGTCTCATTACATTAGCATGTTATTCATGACTGTCCAGTTTTTTTATTGTAATCATCACAAAATCGTGCTCCAAAAATAAAAAAAAAAATAAAAGTAGGTATGTAGGTTCATTTACGATTTTACATGTTTAATTTTATTATAAAGGTATTTGAATAATTTTGATTTATTCTTTTTAATTTAAAATGAGAGAAAAAACATAAACTTGTTTAAAATTTCAACATATTTTTTTTTTATCCTATACTCAATACTTTATTACATCCCATAATGTTTACAAGGCTGGTAGGTAATTAAAGAGCAACAATTTATGGACCCTGTCAGGCACAGCAAGTTAGTTTTTAGAGGAGAGGATGAAGCGCTTTTTGTTTAAAAACATAATAATATTGAAATTAAGGAAGAAAATCTTATATCAAGATATTTATTGATATTTATAGATCTTGGATTTATAATGACTACTATTCACCATTAGAACCTTTAGGGGTATGAAGAACAGGGTGTTAAGTAAACCCACCCTCTTAATGTTACAGGCTTGCCAATTGGTCAGCACATTCATCTGTCAGCAAATATTGATGATGACCTCGTCATCAGGTCTTACACACCGGTTTCCAGTGACGAAGAGAAGGGATATGTCGATCTCGTTATTAAGGTAAAAACCCAATTATGTCATACACTCAGAAAAAAAACCCTTTCCAAATACCTACTTGTCATAAAATGATCATTGCATTGAGTAGATCAGATAGTAACATGTAATCAGGCACGTAAACAAACGTATCTCAGTTTTCTGCCATCTTGTGATATTTTTTTTTTATATAAATGTCTGGAACATTTTTATTGCAAACAAATTCTAAATTGTTTGATTTTGCAATATAACATTCTAGACATGGGGCCATTGTACTGACTACAGATTGTAACATTAAGCATAATTTGCTGAATGATTTCATCTTTGTTAGATATGTAAACAGCTATTAAGCGATGACTATGATAAAAAATCTTTGTTGAACTTTATAACAGCACAAATTCAGAAAAGAATAACCAAATCTCAAAATGTTAAGAGTATATAGCAGTCCTTTTTTTTCGGATTGTAAATCGTCATATAACTTCTCCCACTAGGAGCAGAAGGGAGTGTCAGACTTTTACTGACTATAACCCATCCATCTTCCTTCTTTTGCCCTTTATGTTCCGTGGTTCCAGTATCTCTTTCGAATAATCCGAGTACATAGCAGTCCAATGTCTACATCGTGTATTTTAATAACTGAGTATTATCACTATATTGTCTGTTTATCGTGGCTTTGTTCTGTTCTCCTATCTGATACCGTAGTAGGTAACTAAGCGAATTAACACAGTGAAATATTTTAATGAAACTCAAAAACTTAAGTATTTCCATGAAACAAGTAATAATGGTTTTAAACTCTTATTAGGGTGAATATACAAAAATTGGGTAACTCACTGTCATCAGCCGATAGATACAAAGTGTTATTATATTTTATTGATATTACATTTAATTTACAAACAATTAAAAGTCCTTTATGTGGTCACCCAACTTCAGCTCTTTATTTGAAATAGAAATTAATAAAAAAATACAATAAATCCTTAAAATGTCAGTCCTTTGGCATGTCACAATCCCTAAAACCAGCAATCAACCGACTATGTATTAAACATTATCATTGATTTAAGAAAACTTTTCAATTTTCTACAATCTGTGTTGTACACAGTTATGTATACTGCAACTTTCATAACATAATATTTACCACTTTATGAAAAAGAAAGAAATAAACTTTGTGTTTAGTTTTTTTCGTCAGTCCGTTGTGTGTTGTTTAAATTTAAAATTCTCGCCAAATATCACCGACTCAAGATCAAAACCCTGTTTAAATATTAAAGTTGGTAATGAAGTTCTTTGTGGACTGCAACATTTCGTGGCCACCATTGCTGCAGCAGTGCTAGAGTTGAGTTTACGTCGTATTCACGTCCTGATCCAGTCAAAATATCAGTCTTTTGGTGAGTCGTTATTTTCTTGATAACCTGAGGTTTATTTTTATTTATACATATTTAACTATGATTCGTCAAAATGTAGTCGGTTGATATTCGAAACGTCCAAAAAAACATAAGTTCTGATTATAAACTCAAATTAATGTCTTTTTTGTCAGTCCGCTGGCGTCAGTCTTTTGTCAGATATTGCGTCAGAGGACTGACGTGTTTCCACGGTACTGATGTTTTTGTTTATTTTAGAGCACTTTCATGTTAATTATTACCACGTATAATCATTTCTATTTCATATTTCGGTTTAAAACGTCATGCGGAACGTTAAATAAAAAGAGAAACCAAAAAGGCTCGCTTGGCCAGAATTAAAAGTGACCCCACTATATTAGCGGAATACAAAGAAAATCAAAAACATCATTATATTTAGCAATAAAAAGGTTATCTAAAACCAATGCCATGGTACGTTTGGACCAGGGCACACCACAATAGTGGCGGTACGTTCCCTCTTTGAGGAGTGGCTGGAGAGGCGTCATGGCGTCCTCACCTACCCACACCTAGGTTTTCCACGGAAATTTCGGGAG
Organism: Ochropleura leucogaster; assembly: GCA_958449745.1. Lineage (NCBI taxonomy): Eukaryota > Metazoa > Arthropoda > Insecta > Lepidoptera > Noctuidae > Ochropleura > Ochropleura leucogaster. The sequence goes on along the minus strand of OY288206.1, from coordinate 12,596,573 downwards.
GTTCCTGCACATAATCGGGCGGGAGGAAACGCCCAGGTGTCACCATTGTGACGATCGCCCGGAGGACACGGTGGAGCACACAGTGTCGGTCTGCCCCGCGCAGGTGTCACCACTGTGTGTGTGTACCTCACGGCCGCAACACACAGTGGAGCACACAGTGGCGGTCTGCCCCGCGCAGGTGTCACCACTGTGTGTGTGTGCCTTACGGCCGCAACACACGTTGGAGCACAAAGTGGCGGTCTGCCCCGCGCAGGTGTCACCACTGTGTGTGTGTGCCTCACGGCCGCAACACACAGTGTACCACACAGTGGCGGTCTGCCCCACGCAGATGTCACCACTGTGTGTGTGTGCCTCACGGCCGCAACACACGGTGGAGCATACAGTGGCGGTCTGCCCCGCGCAGGTGTTACCACTGTGTGTGTGTGCCTCACGGCCGCAACACACGGTGGAGCACACAGTGGCGGTCTGCCCCGCGCAGGTGTTACCACTGTGTGGGTCTGCCTCACGGCCGCAACACACGGTGGAGCACACAGTGGCGGTCTGCCCCGCGCAGGTGTTACCACTGTGTGTGTGTGCCTCACGGCCGCAACACACGGAGCACACAGTGGCGGTCTGCCCCGCGCAGGTGTTACCACTGTGTGTGTGTGCCTCATGGCCGCAACACACGGTGGAGCACACAGTGGCGGTCTGCACCGCGCAGGTGTTACCACTGTGTGTGTGTGCCTCACGGCCGCAACACACGGTGGAGCACACAGTGGCGGTCTGCCCCGCGCAGGTGTTACCACTGTGTGTGTGTGCCTCACGGCCGCAACACAAGGTGGAGCACACAGTGGCGGTCTGCCCCGCGCAGGTGTTACCACTATGTGTGTCTGCCTCACGGCCGCAACACACGGTGGAGCACACAGTGGCGGTCTGCCCCGCGCAGGTGTTACCACTGTGTGTGTCTGCCTCACGGCCGCAACACACGGTGGAGCACACAGTGGCGGTCTGCCCCGCGCAAGTGTTACCACTGTGTGTGTCTGCCTCACGGCCGCAACACACGGTGGATCACACAGTGGCGGTCTGCCCAGCTCTGGGCGGAGCAACGCTGTGCCCTCGTGGAGGCGATCGGCGGCGGCGACGATCTCTCGCGTCCGGCTCTGGTTCAGTCCATGGTCCGGAGCGAGAGGGAATGGGAAGCGGTCACCTACTTCTACGAAGCAGTGATTCTAGCGAAGAAGGTGGCCGGAGGGAGGGAAGTTGAGGGAGAGAACCTCAAGCCAACCCAGCCGCCGCGGGAGACATAGGAGAATCAACAGCTTTAAGAAACAGTAAACAATAAATAGAAAAATACATATTGTTATGTATAATTACCTCAAAATAATACTAAGGCTGTTTAGAAGACTAAGATAGTATTTTCTCCAAGTATTAATTATTATTTTTAATTGCTTTTATGATTTTAATACCTTAAAAATATGTGCCATAATTAAATCCTAAGAGATTTGTACTAAGTTCTATTAAATTCCATTATAATTCTTAAGAAATTGTGTTTTTTATCAGTACTATGTCACCCTCGTCAGTCCCCTGGCAGTCAAATTCTGTTTTTTCTAAATATCTCACAATCTACGTAAAAAAGTGACTGGCCCGATTTGGAACAATATATTCATTAGATTAGCTATCATAAACACCCGATTTTGCCGAGATCTGATTTAAAAACTGTAGTAAACAAAATATCCTTAAGAGTTACCCAACTTTTGTATAATCACCCATTATTTACTAGCTTTTGCCCGCGGCTTCGCTCGCGTTAAATTCGGGGTCACACAGTTCCCTTTGCGCCTTATTGATTCTTCTCTCATCCCACTTTTTTTTAGCCTTTGTCCGTCTCCTGGTTCCCAACTATCTCTGTACCAAATTTCATCAAAATCGGTGTAGCCATTAAAGCGTGAAGAGGTAACAAACTAACAAACAAACTCACTTTCGCTTTTATAATATTAGTAAGGTTTTTAATGAAAACGCCCAGATAAGCACTATGTAATGCCAACAGGTTAAAGCAATTATTTCAACAATTACCATGAACTGTTTTCTATTCTTATCTTTCAATGTCTTTCTTTTCCGCCACCTATTTACCTATATCATCATCTAACAAAATCATAACTGCTAATAAAAAAGACCACTGCTGGACAAATGCCTTCCCAAAGCGTCGTCAAATCAACCGGTCTTTTACGGGAGAACCGGTTTTTTTGGGAGAACCCAAATGTATGGCCGTTGGGGCCAAAATTCTGGTTTGGCAACGGTATAACAGAAGGCGAAGTAAGGACTTCGTATTGCCGGGTGTCACCATTGTGACGAGGGAAGTTATTACTTAAATGATTTCCCACCCAAAAAAAATAAAGAAAAAAGGACTTCATTTTAATAGAAAACGTTTTGTTTCAGGTATACTTCAAGAATGTGCACCCTAAATTCCCCGACGGCGGTAAAATGTCGCAACACTTGAACAACTTAAAGTTGAACGACACGATCGATGTGCGAGGTCCTTCTGGAAGACTGCAATACGCCGGAAACGGAACCTTCCTTATCAAGAAATTGAGGAAAGACCCTCCCGTCCGGGTGCAGGCTAAGAAACTCAACATGATAGCAGGTACATTTTGTTATTCGCGATCTGTATTTACCGATAAGGAAACGTATCGGATACTTACGTCACTACCTCTTATCAACTCAGTATTGAATGACATTGAAATACCCCATATTTAATCATTCTTCATATGACAAATCTTCTCACAATTGCATCATTTAAATTAATCACACAGCCACACAAAGGTGTTACAACGTTATTTCTTAATATAACTCTATAAATCTTAGTTTAATCTTGCTGTTACGTCTGCTACTAAATCGTAGGCCATTATTTTAACTGTCATTAGACACTAATGAAATGGACGATTCCAAATTGTAATAGACTCAATCGACTGTAACATCAAATGGATCTCAAATTATTGCATTAAATATTTATACAAGACGAATTACTGTAATTTCATAATTAAACATGGATTTCATTTTATCAAAATGTCGTCCTCTTATGCTTTCAAAATGTTAAACACGTAAAATTAATAGTTAATAATTATTAATCATAGTTTTGTCTCGGCAGGTGGGACTGGCATTGCGCCAATGTTACAACTCATCAGGCACATAAGCAAAGATGCCAATGACCGCACAGAAATGAGACTGCTGTTTGCAAACCAGTCGGAAGACGACATTTTACTGAGAAATGAATTGGAAAAGTACCAATCTGAACACCCTGAACAGTTCAAACTATGGTATACAATCGATAGGCCGAATGAAGGTAAGAAACAGCATATTTACATAGGTACTCGTAAATGAATATCTAATCTTTAATTGTTAAAAACGAGACGCGATCGATCACGTAAGTATCTTATCAAAAATTGAATAATTGCTGTCATATACGTAAATTAAACTGTAATCAAATAAGGGGACAGGTATCGTTGCACGTACACTGCCCAAGATTACTACAGCAACATACAGAACATCCGTTTATACGCCTCACTACCATGAAACTGATGAAGAGAAAGAGGGAGAATAGATATGTTGAGACATTAAACCTGGCTTTGATTACTATTTCCTACAAATACGGGACTAATATCGCAAAGAACAAGCTATCAGTGTATTAAGCACGGCGTCATTATCGTGTGACGACAAAAAGTAATCTAAGATATTCTGGCCAACCCACTTCAAGGATAAACTTGAAAATAAGTAGACGCGATAAAAAACTTATAGTGATTACTAAAAATCTGCCGAATCATTATGATAATTTTGAATTAAGTCAACGTGATTTGTATACTAAACCAGTTCTGTATATATGTACCTACTGTTATTATTTCCAGGTTGGAAATACAGCGTCGGCTTCATCAACGATGAGATGATCAGTCAGCACTTGTTCCCGCCAGCAGATGACACCCTTGTCCTGATGTGCGGGCCTCCTCCGATGATCAACTTTGCTTGTAACCCTGCTCTTGAGAAACTAGGCTTCCCCGAAACACGCCGTTTTGCCTATTAAACCAGAATTTTGGGAGCAAGTGAATGAATAGATTTCTCTGAAATGTTCTTCGCTATCGTACCTATGTTGTGATTTTAACTACATGTTTCTAATTGGGTAGGTCAGCTTTGTAGTAAACGTAATTATTTTTTTTGTATTTGTTTGAAACAGCTCAAAAACATAGACTGTTTGTTAGTGCCTCAATGTTTTAAGAGCGGTTGCATTTTTATCAGCAAGTAAACTGCCAATTCCATATTTTATTTGTACGTAATTTTTATACAAGGATAGCAACACATTATAGATTTTGTTTGAAAATCATGATATCCACATACATATTTTGATTAAGTGCGATGCATATCCAAAAAGGAACATTTTAATTCAAATGCAGATAAAATAGAAAGAATATTGTATTTATAAAAATATATATATATATATAATCTGTGTTTTTGCAATATTTAGTGCTTAGTTGTTGATGTTAAATACTTTAATACATTCTAATGACTGTAGTGAGTAACCACAGAAAAATAATAAAATATTATTGTTACATTCCTGGCTTCATATTTTACTATTCTTTTTGTCCGTAGTTTGGTATAGTAAGTTGTATGAGCATAACAAGATTGGTAGTGATAATGCTTATAAGACTGAGAGGTAGTTTCTTATCCAGCGTGAAAATTCCATAGACTGAAAAGGTCGGTTGATAAAACTGTATTAACTGAAGTATTTCGTTGGCGCCGTTCCAAATTGGTCCTGAAAAAATATTTAGAAAATAAAACAACAATGCATTTGACATGTGTTAAGCCAAAAAAGATAAAAATACATTTTGTTTTATGTGCTATGCTAAATAAATAATTTTAAAACTATTTACCTTCTAATCTACAAGACATCGCGCGGATACAGAGTAATTTTGTTTTTCTAACTTCTTGAATGAAATAGTCGCTCACCACAGCCAGTATTATTATCAAAATTAAGTCGTACACAAACCAGAAACCAACAGTGACCATCACAATAGTAGAAATAAGCTGAAAAAAAAGAAGAAAACACTGCATTTGCTTACAGACACTTCGACTTAACTTATTTCAACACAAACTTACACAAGACAACATAGATTATTCTACATTTTAAAACGTACTACTTAGACAATTGATTAACGATCAATTAAATTGTTTAGCGAAAATGTAAAATTGAACTTTAATGTAGGTAATCTTTTCTTTAAAAAAAACGTTGCCCCACACTAGGATTTCTGCTGTATCGTGGGTTTACAAACATTTAAACTCACACACACAAACAGCCAGACCCGAAACACCTATCTGCAGGTCATACAAAATATATTTTGTTCTGTGCGGGAATCGAACCCGTGACACGCAGCGGTTGCAGTCGATCGCTCAGCCACTGCGCTAACCATGTCGTCAAAATGTCGTCGTAATGAATACGATACGAACCAAAAACCAAATCGCTTATTCTTATGCCTTTCAGGAATTACGGCAGCTCTAAATAAAATATTTTGAAGTATTCCAGTCATTTGTCAGGTAAATTAATTGTACTTTAGATAGGTACTTACCTCAGCACGTAATCCAATGATCACAGTTAGCGTTATCAAAAGTACCCAAAGAAACAACGTCGTCGTTATATTGAGCACCTAAAAAAGAACACTGTTTAAATATGTGTCAAGGTCTAGATTTAAAAGAACCTTATTGCAAAAAAAAAATACGTTTCTAATAAAAAAAAAATGGAATTAAACTACTTCTGGAAGTCGGTGACTATTTAGTTAGTTTCGTTGTATTTTTCGCCATTGACTTCCGGAAGTATAGTTCTTTTCCACTTTTTAGTTAATATTTGGAAATTGGTTCTTTTTTTGCAAAAAATATTTTTATTTCTGAATTTCCAGTTATGGTATGATAATATCTCACACAATTTTCAACCAAGAATTTTATTCATTTTCTATTGTTGCTAAAAGAAATTAGCATATCATCCATATAAGCATAGAAGAAAAAAATATGCATCATGGAAGATAATTCATAAATTCACCAAACTTAATTAAATAAATAAATTAATATCGAACGTCCACTTGGCGGAGTAATCAGTGAACATATAAAAAAGAGCAAGTCAGACTCGCGCACCAAGAGTTCCGTACAAACTTACCGAGTATTATGGTTTTAATTTAAACTCGATACCTCCACACGTTCCCGAAATAAATGGTTTCGACAGATAGACAGACGGACAACAAAGTGATCTGATAGGGGTTCCGTTTTTTCCTATGGAGGCTCGGAACCCTAAAAACGGTCGAACATAGAAAATTTAGGTTAAAAATAATATGAATTGATACCTACCGGAAAACTGAAAATCTCTGTTATAAGTTTATACGACTTTAACAATTGTTTCAAACCACCAAGTACTTTCTCTATATCTAATAAGTTAGTGTCGTTTGAATCTGCAGCAATAATTAAGTTTTCATTGACCATGATTGGATTAATCGGTTCTTCCTTAAAGTATATTGTACATTTAACATGGAAGTTATATTCAATAACTTTGTTTAAGAATCTTAAACGTCTTGCTAGGAAAATGATCAAACTTGCAGCAAAAGCTATCTCCACGTAAACATTCAGAAGTCCTATGCCTCCGAACACTGTCAAAATAGGATATTCAACAGTTACCATTGCATGTGCTATAAAAGCACATTCGAACGTTACTATGATCACCACCACGCCGATCAGATTCCAATAATATTGCTGTTGATTCATATCTTTAAACTCTTTCAGTGGTAAAATTTTGTCCACTTCTTGAAGCATCAAACATAGATTAACAGCTGATTCACTTTCACAAAATCTAGTATAGATTGTGTTCGAAAAATACGATGTATATAGCACAACTATGCCAGCAATACAGGCCATGAACATTATACTATCTTCATTATAAAACGTCGTGTAGTAGTACAATCCGAAATAAAAAAATGAGAAAGTAAAGACGGAGATACAGAGAAAAGTGTAAAGTTTCTGCCAAACAGTCGGCGTTTTAACCAAATGATCTTTAACACTTATTCTTGAACAACCTAGAAACATTAAGACTTGGTATAAAGGATAAAAACACTTCACTAAATTAGCGTCCATCAAATTATAGGGAATAAATCGTCGTTGTTGCATATTTATATATCTTCGAGTTGTTTGAATTTAAAGGAAGAGGTGATGTCGTAGCAAGGTACAAGAAAACATTAACTTGAAAAGGTTAAAATAATGATAATAAAATAAATGATTATAAGATAGCATCGCTGAAATTGGTACTATTCCCGAAATTACCCAAAATTATGAATTGTAGGATATTATTATTCACCTCCCTACGTATTTCACAATAGATAAAAGTGGATACTTATAATTTAATTAGCATAATAGGAAATCCACGCGTCGCAATAAAAATATACGGAACACTTCTGAAATAAAAAATGCGCTGGGTTGATCGAATGGATTTAGGAAATGGCCCTCAACAGGTATTTTTTCTCGGGGGAGTCGTTACTAAAAACAATTGAACACAAATTATATTTGCTTGTGCGTTAGTCTGTTCTGGGACGTGTGTAATTCTGGTCAGTAGTGAACGTTTTTAAATCAACATGAATAAAGTAAGAAACATAGAAGACCTTTCGACAGACATGTTTAACGACGACTTCATTCGAATTTTCCAACCAATATTCTATGTCCTGCAAGTCCTCGGATTACTCCGTTTAAACATCAAGTACAGATACCCTACAGCACCTTCAAGATGGTATCATTTATACAGCAATTCCTTCTGGATTATGAATACATTTTGTGTGGCATTCTTCTTTCTACGGTGTGAAAACAGTTTCGGTTCCCCACACGCAAACTCGTCCCTCAAACTCGGTATTCTTATGAATGGAATAAATGGCGTTCTGATAGTTTTACGAAACAATCTTCGAAGTGGAAATAAAATTGGTCTAATGTACGTAAAACTACAGAAGATGGAGAGGTTCTTAAACATGAAGAATAGTAAAAGTTTAAACAAGCAACTCGAAAGGCAGTCTACTTTTACTGTCTTGAGCGCCTGTTTCTTCACTATCTTGTGGGTTATTTTGTATAAAACAGTGTTCATGACAAATATGTGTATACCATTGATGGTAATCATGACAACAGGTGTTGGGCTGCATACTGAAACTGTCGAGGTTTACTTCATCATACAGCTCATGAATACAAGAGTAAATTATGTAAACGATATACTACGGCAGGAGGCTGCAGGTTCTGAAGAGCCAATCATAGATGAATCAATCAATGATGGGAAGTTATTTTATATAGTAAACCCGTCTGATAATCCTGTCAATGAAGTTCCAGGTGAATTGGTTTCTGCCATGCATTGTATTTTTGAGGCGTTAGCCGATTTTAAAGAACTTTTTCAACTCTCGGTAAGTATTTCTAAAAGGTTTAGGCAATATCGTGAGTAAATTGTTTGTGTATATATATATAATTGTTTTATTAACAGTTATTCTACTTCGTCTGCCAAATCTTAGCTTGGAATTTGGTGTCAATATATTACCTAGTCAGCTCATTGAAAGAACAGGTAAGATGTAACCATTTCAAATAACGTTTTGCTGACCGACGACGCTGAATTAACAATTTCTTTGTTAACCGTACGATACCCACTATGGTAGGTATATTAAGGTGTGGGTACCTATATTTTATTTTTGTCTATGTTTAGTGTGCACAATATTATTATGTATTGATAGTAATTATGCTAGTTACATTTTATATCATGGAAAATTGCTTTAATTTGGCTTGCTGTAATTTTAGCGGAATGTATTCTAGACGAAAGTACTTTTGTAAGATCCTTTTATACTTACCACATTTTATGCAAAAAAAATATTTACTTAGGTACTACTAGACTACTAGTTAATAGTTTCACTTTCCCACTCTCCCCAGAAAGCAGCAGCAGCAGACTTCGACCTGGTGTTGTGTGTGTTGCCTCTACTACTAAATAAGCAGTTCCTAATGCTAACATTATGTCTGAAAGCCGAATCATTATCAACAAAATTAGAGGAATCAAGGAAACTCTCTATCGACATCGTATCATCATCCCTTATTGACGGTAGCTATTTATTTAGTAAAAAATACTTAGATAATATTCGAAAGCGCCTGATGCTTTAATCAGTAAAGGCATGATTGGGTTTTAATTTGATTATTTTAATTGTCACCGTTAATTTGGGTTATCCAATATACTAAGGTTACTTTGTCTTTTAAGCAGCATAAAACAAGTATGTTTGTTTGTACCTTCTTTTATTTGGTCTTCCTTTTTTTTTGCGTATGGGAAAACATCAAATGACTCTACAAACTCTACAAACGGGGGGTCATTAACTTAGGTACCTATAACATATTTCGAACGTTATATAAACGTAACTACACCCCGTGGTATCACCCCCGTAGACCTGGATAAAAAAAGTAACCAGTATGTTAATCCAGGTTATAAACTATCTATGAGCCCAGTTTCATCCAAAACTGTTTACTTGTTTTTGTGTAATGGAGTAACAAACATACATCCATCCATCCTCACAAACTCCCGCATTTATATTATAAGTAGGACGTGTATTAAAACAATATTTAATTTTATTTACAGGCAAATCCCGTGAACATGCTAAGCAAATCATATTACTGGTGGAAGGAAGACGCAGCGTGTCCATTTATAACATTTGTACGTTGGGCACCCGGCTGCCATTACATCTGCTGGCTGTCACCGCGAGTTACACCGTCGTACTCTTACAGATCGTCATACTTTAAGTGCGCCAGTTTACATAGGACTTACTACCTTAGTATTTAGTTATGAAAAAAATTAAAGATATGACTAAGATCGAATATCTTTCCAAAGACATTCTTGAAGAAGAATTTCTCAAGTCCTTAAGACTTATGTATAGTTCTCAAATACTGCTTGCTTCCACCCGTGTTGACATCAAAGACCGGTTTGTAACAACTCCGTCGTTTATTCAAAAATGCTATACATTACTCAATGTAATTCTGCTCCTAGGGTTAGACTATGTAGTTATCCACAAGTATGATACAATCCTTTTTGATAACGAAACTATCTACTATCTAAGTACTTGTGTAACAGGACTGCAAACGCTAACATTCATATGCAATATCATTCATGTGCGTTTTATAAACGGAGATGCTAATGTCGAATTCTTCGTGAAGCTGCAACAAATCGATAGGTGTATGAATTTACATCGCAACAAAAGTATTACAAGTTTACTACTAAGCACAAATATTTTCTCACTTGCCTCTATTTTGCTTCTTTTTATTGGACTTCTTGGTCTAGCTGGCGCAAAAGGAACTGCTGCATTTTGGCCGTATATAGGAATAGCATATTCTCAACTCAGCTTCGTCATGGAATTAATTTGCTGTTCAAATATATTTTTTTATTTTTACATACGCGCTCGGTTCTTAAATTCTATTATTAAAAACTATTTAGAGCAAAAGAAGACTCAAGAGATTTTGTATTCAAAGAAGAATATATTTTCTTCATTATTTCCTACGAAACTAGTTATGAGACGCCTGGCTGCTGAAACTCATAACTTCATATCGAGCGATACTGATGTTTATTTGAAGCAACTAATGGATGGATTTTTCAAATTCCAAGATATTTACAAGTTTCAAGTAAGCGTATTTTAATGCGGATTCTCCTATGGAACAGTGAGCTAAAATGTACCTACTCAAAAAAGCCCGATTACTTTCAGGTATTTATGTTTTGCTGCAAGCTGGTTGGTTCGAGTATTTTGACATTCGAATTCCTACTGTTTGCCGTACAGAATGATGTAAGTTTAAAAGCTTGTCTCAAAACAAAGCGCACAATGCGAAGCCTAACTAATATCTACCCCAGGCCATTTCGTTTTGCTCAGATTTATAGTTCCAGAAGAACGTGCAATGAATCTCGTAAGTAACATTTGTTACTGATGCGACATTCGTTCGAGTTATTTCACTTCTTACAAAAGTATATTTGATCATCCGTTTCAACTTAAACTTGTACAGTCAAATAATAAGGGGCACAGGTCAAGCTAATACCGGACACTGACTGTCCCAGTTTAAGGCAAAATGAATCACACCAGGTGCAAGGAGCAGGTCCTTCTACGTGGTGTGATTTAATACTTGTTTGTTTGCAGACAGTAGGCCTCTGGGATAGTCTGACGCCATCCTTCTTCACCGTAATCGACTTGGTGATGGCAATTTTGCTAGGAATTCGCTGTGAAGTATTTATGAGAGAGATTAAGGAAACCAAACGGTTGGTGATCACTGTAATGTCGATTCATTATGATGGTAATTATTGTAACTCTTTTTATTTAAGTAACTAAAGTACGGCCAAAGAAGCGATACCAAATGTACACAAAACCCATGCTAAAACCCTATCTAAAACGGCCGCCCGAATGTTGGCGAACCCGTCTTAACGTTGTCATGTTTTTGCCGGGAGAACGAGACATTACGACAAAGGCACAAGATGGAAAAAGCTAAATATTAGATGGTCAACGCCACAGTTGTTCTTTAGGTTAATGATCTTTCGTATCGCTTCTCGTTGGCCGTACTGTAGGAACCTTTTTTTTTCGGCTAGGAAATCATCCAATGACTTTCCCCGCTCTGGGCGGAGCGGGGGGGCATGTCAGACTTGTACTGACTAAAACCCACCCATGTTCCTTCTATGGCCCTTTACGTTTTGGGGCCTAGGAACTAGGAATCCTACGACACCACTTTTTTAAACGCGCGGTTTCATGGATGATCAGCCGATTAATTTACGCGGGTGGAGTCGACTGCATGGCTAACTCTATTTTTGCATTCCAGGCCGACTAAGGGATAAATCAAAGAGAATGTTGAAGCTAATAGACGAAACACCACCACTCTTCTCTGTGTATGACATGTGGCAACTAGACGCAAATATTCTGTTACAGATGTTCATGTTGGTCACTGGGCTTATTGTGACGCAAATGCAGTTCGCATTTTTGTAAACAGCAGTTTACAAACTTATTATGTTTGAGATATATTGCATCACAACTTGTAAATGGAATTTGTGTACCTGTTAAGCAAAATATTGCATGGTTTGACTAAGAAATATAACAGCAGTATTTGTGCCCAAAAAAAACAACTTTACTTGTAGTATAATTGTTTATTTAGCTTTTTCGTAGCTATAAATAAATTGAAATTCCTGTGGTCTACTAGTGATTCATAATTTTATTTCATTTTTGCTATTTATTAAATATTGTATATAAAAACTGCATACAAATTTATAAAATGATTGTGTATAAAACTAGTCTTATGTTAATGAACAATGTTCAATGACACACATATCATAACTAACTGTTACACTTACAAACTAATAAAACATATCAAATATTGATTGGACGGAATTATACATTAATACATTATATTACACTGGAATGCATGCCGCTACGACCATTGGTTCGTAGCTCATAAGGACGGTATAATGGTGCTTACTTTTACAAACAAAATATAAAGTTGCTTAATAAGGTCACTTGTGCATATTCATTTTAAAGCTACTGTCATCATTTGTTAACTGTAACTACACAAGTAGCTACTACTAAAGTAAGGAAATTAAAAGTATAATTATTCTATACAGCTTTTGGAAACTGAGATTCACTTTTAACAGGTTAGACTTCGTTATTATATTTGCCAGAAGTGCTTATTAAAATCTTAATAATAAAAGTTTTAGTTTGAATTTAAATCTTTTACCCAGAAGTTTCTAATCTGTGAATGTTTTTGGTTGATGATGATAACTGGAGTTTAAAACATTTTAGTGAATAGAAGCAACATACATGATGGGATTAGAAATGCCATTGTTGATACATTTGATGCACCGTTACACCTGTGGTCGAGGAAGCAGAAACACCATTCTGTTTCATCATACCAGTCCCTGAAACAAATTAAGTTGTTAGCAGTAGCAGTTGTTGCAGTTACGATACTATAAGAAATACCTAAAAGATAAACAAGACAAGTCAATCAATCGAAATATGTATTTCGAGAAAAGGTGCATAGTTTGGGTTGGTTGTTTCCTATGTAAAAGAACTGACAAGAAGTAAAATGGTTACATGATTGTTGTTATACAGGTAGTACTTAAGTAGGAGAGGGCAGCGTAGGCCCGACAAGAAGTCATTGCTTACTTAAAATAAGATTAAAAGTTAACAAGCCTCTAAGAATGTACAAGGCTTTTTACCATTTTAGCTTCTTTTTTACCAACTCTTTGTTCACAAAGAATAAAAAATAAAAAAGAAGCTATACAAGAAATTGAAATGATATTGCAATAAATAACTATGTAAAAACTTGAGAGGTCTTATGGGACATCCAGATGGAACAAAGTCATTTTTTATTATGTACAGACGCCTGCACATCATGCTACTACAATCTGTCAGATTTCTTTGATAGATTTTCTACTTTATTTCTAAAGTATTAGGTTCAAGGTTCATTGGGAAAAATTTACAGTTTCGGGTAGCTTGACCTGCTGGCGTCTGAACCACCAATAGAAAGACGACACCAGTCCACGAGTTGACTGGTGTGTAGGACTGCCACTTTCTACTGTTCATTCCAGACCTGAACAACTGTTCTCTCTATTTTTCCATTATTTGTGATGTGTATATATAATAAATATTCTGCACATGCAGTTTGAGCTTACACCCTTTTTTTTTTTTTTTCCTGGTGGGAAATCATCCAATGACTTCCCCCGCTCTGGGCGGAGCGGGGGGGCATGTCAGACTTGTACTGACTAAAACCCACCCATGTTTCTTCTTTTGCCCTTTACGTTCCGAGGCCGCGGTATCTCTTTCGAACAACCCGCAACCCCGGCAGGCGGAGGCTCTGGCAAGCCCCTCTGCTTTGCTGACTCTCTTTGAGGCGCGCGTGAAACACGAACGCGCCGTCGACACGAGCCTACACCCTTCAAAAATAAGTTCAACAACCCATATAGAAGAGCTAGATATAGAGAAAACTATTGTATAATATTTAAATAACAATCATTATAATTTAAAATTGATATCTATGGGTTGTTATAATGGAAATAGGTTGATACTTGAAAAGAACTATTTAGCTTTAAGTAATTATAATAAATACAAATGAAATAACTACCTTCTGATGTCAAGTTCCTTAATTGTATTATTGACATAGTTGGCTAAATTCACATCTCTTGCAGCACGTCGACACCCCTCATATGTATCGGCAGGTATGTCTGTCCGAAATGCCCTGAAGTTACTCAAACAGTCCCTTGTTATCACTTCTTGTGCTGAAATTCAATATTTTACCAATGAAAATCACATACATGATGTAAAGTTGCTTGAGTACACTAGAATACTTGAGGTAAAGATCCAAATGGGCAAAAGGCAGTAGAACTAATGTGGGACTACTAGTGAAGCTAGTGTGGGGCACTGCTGAGTATACTACCCATCTTAACTGAAATCTGTGAAAGTGTTCAATGAGGATTTGATATATTTAAGTAAAAACAATATCATTACAATTACCTCCTTTCCTTTCAATAAGTTTGACACAAATATCTTCATTATCAGGACATGGGTTACCAAAGTAACCCACACCGCGCCAGTTGAAAGGTTCATTACACCCAGGAGTGGCCGCCGTACATTGATAGCACCATAATGCTAAGCCTGAGGAATAAAGTTTACAATTTCAGTAATGTACGATGAGTTAGTTAATTTAAAGTTTAGTGATGTTGAGTAGGAAGTTTGTTAAGTAAGCACATACTTAGTTCATTTAACTTTCTAGTTTCATGAATGTATTATTAGCTGAAATGCATCACAATTGTACACAATCTACATTACGATGGAGACTGTTTTCACAATAGATAGTCTTGATTATATTATCGGGAATCAACAATGTATTATAAACCACACCCTTATTTAAATGCATTAACGTTTTAGCATGCATTATACTTACTATAACTTAAAAACGATATAAATGCCAAAATTAATACTAAATATTTCATTTTGTTCACGTTAAAAACTATATAAACAAAATAAATCAGTGCGTTATAAGATCGGAATCATGTAAATCAACGGCAACGATGGAGCGAGCGACAACAAACAATCAAATCAACTGTCATTAGTGTCATGTCATGAGCGTACGAGAGTGAATGGTGAATGTCAAAATGTCTACTTTATTATTATTTCACTCTTTGGTCTGCTTTGAAGCCGTAAAGTGTACTCTTTTTCAGTATGGCAATTATCTTTAGTTAAATTCATTTGTACATACACACATTTTATTTATAATTTTACGTATTTCGAGGATTTAACGCGTGATGATATATGTACTTATTTGGATAATTGCAATTACACATTAAGTATTACTTATTACTAAAGTTTCCTTAGCCCAGAATCGAACATCACACTGATATCTTATAGACAAAAGCTTGTATGAGTGCGTGTGTATGTTTGCAAGTCGTTCACACTCAAACGGCTTAACAGATTTAAATGAAATTTGGCACACCGATAGTTTATAACCTGGATTAATAGATTGGACTTTTATTCCGGGTAGAGCGATCCCGTGGGTCAACTACCGAATTTCATGCGCAAGGCCGCACCGCTGCAAACATAAGCTAGTAATAATTCGGTGTGTTTAGTTTTTCTCAGGTTTTTTTTTATAGTGTAATAGAAGCATTTTAAGCAACCAACTACAAATTTCAATATTTTTGTGTTGCTGTCATTATTTTTAACAAATTTCCAAACTTTTGGTCGTTATGACGCTTCAAATGATACTGAACAGGCTGTCTTGTCTCATAAAACGTGTATAGTACAAAAATAAAACACCTTTACAACAATACTACATGGTTGTATGAAACCGACATGCTTGACCTGATGCTCTTTGCAGCAGGCCCGGTTCCCATCTGTGCTATATTTTTAACCGACTTCAAACAAAGAGGAGGTTATATGTTCGACAGTATTTTTTTATGTATGTTCGCCGATAACATCACCAACTGTGGGCCGATTTACAAATTTCTTTTTTGCTCACGTTAAAAACTATCAGCATGTGCTTTTGAAGATCGGAATCGTAAATAAACGGCGACGATGGAGCAATAACGTCAATAGTTTTTTGACGTTTAGGTATTTGCGTCTGGAAGTCAACATCTGATGATGGAAGGATTAACTTCTTGGCTAATTGGAGTTAGCCGAAAATTCTTTAAATATTGCAGATAAGTTTTAACTCTTAATTGAAATATATCAAGTTACTGAGGTGAGCTGATGATGGAAGGTTCAACTCCAAAGAAGTTAGCAGTTTGTATCTTTAAAATCATTTGTAGTATTGTTTCAAGTCTTTCTTCTGCTTCTTCTTTTTACTAAAAAAGCCCGAAATACTAAAAAAAAACTACAAACTTGGAAATAACTATTTACGAGAAAGAAGTTGGCCAGCGTCAAGAAGGTTTTTGTTTGTTTTGTTGACTTTTTTGCTACCCTAGTTGTACTCATAGCTACTGGATAGTGTTATTGACGTGCTTTAATTATAGCAATAACTGACAGATGTGTTATACTCCACAGCATCGGTGCAATAAGTGAATTGGTGGGGGAGGATTTGTCTTAAAGGTATATAATTAGCACATGAAGGAATATTGTTGTACTTATAAGTTTTTATTAGACTTTTGTTAAAGGATCAGATATTTTAAAGGTGCCTAGTTTGTGTTACAATTCTTCCTCTTGCTCATCGTCTACCTTGTCAGGGGGGAACACCTGAGCTCTGAGCAATTGCATGTCTTCAGGATTTAAATCAATACACATCGTTCCAACTATGTCTTCTAAACCAAGTGTACCATCATTACTCATATCTACCTCTTTAATGAGATTATCTACTAGCCTTGGTGTCATTTTAAGTCCTCCTTTCGTCAAAACTTCTCTCAGCTGTTCACGGTCCAGAATTCCCGTCTTCTCAGGGTCAAAAACTTGCAATGCAGAACGAATTTCTTCCTCAGTGGGAAAGTCCCTTTGTCTCATTGTAACCATTTTAACAAACTGATCAAAAAAGATATGTCCTTCTGGATGAGGCGGTCTACAACAATATTCTATTAGCTCCTGGAGTTGTTCCTCTGTATACGTCATAATAAGAAGACATTTTAACATGTAAATTAACTCTTTCACTGTGACATACCCATCTAAATCTGAATATGCTGGAGTATAATTCTGATACAGTTCCCATAGTTGTTCCACTTCGGCTAATTGATCCGGTCGTAATTCAAAGGGTGCTTTCATAGCTTCCTTAGAATCACTGAAATTATAAGGTGCAGCAGGATCTGGAGGTGGTTCCTCAACAAACTCTTCCTCTTCCACTACTTCTTCGGGTAATGGTGGTAATAAATCTTCTTCAGGTTTTTCACCTTCAATTTGTTCACCTTCCAATCCTTCACCTTCAACGTGTTCTCCTGCTAATTCTTGATCCCCGACATGTTCCCCTTCCACACCTTCACCTTCAACGTGTTCTCCTTCTAATACTTCGCCTTCTACATGTTCACCTTCTACATGTTCGCCGTCTACATGTTCGCCGTCTACATGTTCGCCGTCTACATGTTCGCCTTCTACATGTTCACCTTCTAAATGTTCGCCTTCTACATGTACCCCTTCTACATGCAC
The DNA here is from genome assembly GCA_958449745.1 of Ochropleura leucogaster. NCBI lineage: Eukaryota > Metazoa > Arthropoda > Insecta > Lepidoptera > Noctuidae > Ochropleura > Ochropleura leucogaster. Next base: position 12,578,943 of record OY288206.1, on the reverse strand, counting down.
GCCTTCTACATGTTCGCCTTCAACATGATCGCCTTCTACATGTTCACCTTCTCCGTGTTCGCCTTGTACATGTTCGCCTTGTACATGTTCGCCTTGCACATGTTCGCCTTGTACATGTTCGCCTTCTACATGTTCGCCTTCTACATGTTCACCTACTTTTTGTTCACCTGCTACATGCTCGAAAGCTACATGTTCCCCTTCTACATGTTCGACTTCGACATGCTCTCCTCTCATTTCTTCAGTTCCTGTGGCTTCACCTGTTTCACCACCATCGGTTCCTTGGCCTGTTTTTCCGACCTCGGTTCCTTGGCCTGTTTCTCCGACCTGGCTTCCTTCAACAACTGCAATTCCTTGACCTTCTTCAGCTGTATCTGGACCTTTACCTTCCTCAACAACACCAGCCCCAAAGTCAGGATTCTCAGTCCCAACATTATCTTCACTTTCCATTGTTATCTGTTTAACCTATTTATGAACTAGAATTTGGAAAATTGTTTTTAATGACTTATCCTAATTTAAACCAAAAATTTATCACCACATCGAGGCTTGCTGAATTTTGTACGGAGTACGACTATTAAATTATCAGTTATCTTGTCATATAGACTAAGGCTTTCTAGTGATATGTAATCTAAAATGTCTATAAAATCATTAAATAACTCATTGCGTATATTACCCATGAAATTAAACATTTAGGAAAAATATAAAATAATATTTTGCGTCAAGTTTCTGTGACATCATGGCATGTTGACTTGTGATGACGTTTGTCACGGCCAGTGGCTATGTCTGTTTTGGACCAAAGATTATAATCATTCAATTATGGTATGATATTTCTAAACTGTGAAGGATTTAATCGTATCAAGGAACTTGAATTTTATCTTTAGATACCTAATAAATAACCTATTGCAGTCTTGATCAACAAACTTAAGGTACTTAATACCTACTTTGAAAACTGCCTAATCTTTATCTAAACATTCTGTCGAACACAATAACGCCACATTCCTCTCTAAGCCAAAGAAAATCGTTGCTGTATTCTATGAAGTTGCAGAAGTGGGAAGTGACGCGTATCCTCTTCCGAATAAGTTAAGTACCTAAGTTAACGCGACACTTGCTAAATAGTCAAAATTAAAATAGAGACGTTTACTCTAGCTTGCAATACAAACTAAACTGCGAAGGCTAACAATAATTCTGTTCGCGCGACATATTTTTCGTGACCTGCACCTTTTTGCAAACGACATTTTAGAATTCACTCAACACTGACACCTGATTCTGCCGCCTCGTGATTACGTTCTTGCATGTTTGTGTTTATTACTAAAGCCTTGGGTAGGAAATTATCTACATACACTAATAAAATAAAGAGGTAAAGTTTGTTAATGTGTATGTTTGTAAGTTTGCATGTTTTACTACTGAAAATTCTTTGGCTAGTGGGAAGTTACTAATATTATACCCGAGTGTCATGCATAAGGTTTGTTATTTTTTTCTATTAAAACCTCATGGTCATCTGGAGCGGAAGGGAGTGTCAGACTTGTACTGACTGAAAACCATCCGTATTCCTTCTTTCGGCCTTTGCGTTCCGAGGCCGCGGTATATCTTTTAAACCAATCCGCGTAGCCCGTGTGTTACAGATTATTTACAGGATGTTTAAAACGTTCAGATGGGATAATTTTATATCACAAAGAGAGCGAAGAAACAGCGGGAAAAGCTAGTCCTTACTAATCTAATCTAATATAAGTATAAAATTCTCTATAAAATTCTCGTGTCACAGTTTTCGTTCCCATACTCCTCCGAAACGGCTGGACCGATTTAAACGAAATTTTGTGTACATATCGTGTAGGTCTGAGAATCGGCCAACATCTATTTTTCATACTCCTAAGTGAACAGCTGGTGAAACCGCTGGGCACAGCTAGTACATATATAAAATTTCCGTGTCACAATGTTAGTTACCGTACTCCTCCGAAACGGCTCGACCGATTCTTATGAAATTTTGGGTACACATTGGGTAGGTCTGAGAATCGGCTAACATCTATTTTTCATACCCCTAAACCTCAGCGGGTGAAACCGCTGGGCACAGCTGCTAGTTATATTATAAAAGCGAAAGTGTTTGTTTGTTACGTCTTCACGCCTCTAAATGGCTAAACCGATTTTGATGAATTTTGGTTCAGAGCTAGTTGGGACCCTGGAGACGGACATATGCTATTTTTTTATTAGTGGGAAATGAGGTACGAAGAGGGAAGAAAAGGGGAAAGCTTAGCTTTGCTATAACAAAAATAAGGCGTAAGAGCAAGAGCTACAAGTAGCAAGTACCTGCAAATCAGAAAAGGGGAACTGTGTTATCCTGAATTTAACGCGAGCGAAGCCGCGGGCAAAAGCTAGTGTTTAATATGATACAGTCTAGTTCCTACATAAATGGATATTTTTAATTTGTTTGAATCCATTTTGCAAACTTTCTCGCGGTGATGTTCCTGGGTGGTACTGTATCGGTATTACCTATTAAACAAATAACTTATTTGTGCAAAATAATAATTTAAAGGCTAACTGTGCCGCTTCGTTGCAAAACTTCTTGCATTTTGCAATAAAACTCATCGATGTATTTATGTACTTATCCCATACCTCCCAAAACACTTGCATAATCAAAGAAGTTGCATTTAAGGAAAAAGTTTATAGACCGTTTTAAGATAAAAAGCTAATGATTAATTATTTTCGTTTAGTTTTTCTTTATTTCTATTAATGCATCTGGTTCGTACTTATAATTGACCACGTATGCAACAAAGGAATTCATACTTATATCTTAAGGTGCAAAAAGAAAATGCACGTGAAGAAAATTAGTGCCATCGACTACATAATTTCAAAGCGACTTTTCCGCACCCATCTCGACTCATGACATGCGGGTTATAGTACAATAAATGCATTTTCTGATGTCTTTCTGCGATAAGATCAACCAGTAAATCATGACCTGCATCGCACCTTTCTCTCGGCGCAGCAAGGTAGATTAGGAGACAGTTCAGCGGTCAGTAAAAGTTTGTAGTAAATAGCTGAGTGCACAAAATTCTAACCTTCCACGGCCTTCGCTTTCATAAGGCGCATTACGTGCTTTGCTTCTCCCCGGGAGAAACGGTCGCCGGTAGGTGGGTGAGCGCCTGAGCGGTTGCAAGCCGCGTAGAGCGTGAGCAGAAGTTTCGACGCGCGGTAACGTCGCGCATGCGTACCTGACCAATGTTTTTGGCGGGAAACGAATGTGTTTGTTCGAAAATTAAAATCATTTCATATTTTTAATTTTTGTGCCCGTTTTGTGATTGTCTCTGAACACTAGAGTTTGAAACAGTAACAGCTACAAAAATAGACTACCCATCTTCTAAACATGGTAAGTTAAATGTTTGGATACACACTGTAGCCTACCTAAGTCTTATACATTCATATTTTAGGACATTAAAAAAGTGATAAGTTGGATTGTTATTCAGTTATACTTAAGGGCTTTTGCTATAAGTTATTTTTTTTTTAAAAACGCAACGTTTTCAATAGACCTAACCTAAGTACACTGTATAATATAATGATGATAATAAACGTTCAGTTATTCATTCCCTTCTGACTACGGTAGGTGTGGGCGCAAAGTTGGTGTTGGTCAATTTGCAGAGACGCTCCAAAGTGCTTGTAGCATCGTCAATACACAATCTATATGTGAAAACTAAGTTTAAAAAATATGTGTGTAAGTAGGTACCTAATACACCAGATAACCCACATAGGTACTTATTATTTTTTTAACTAATTAACAATGATAAAACATTGTTATTAATCAATTGACTACTGAGTTTGTAATAATACGTCCAATCGATAAATCTCGTCAGAGTTAAGCACCTACAATATTTATAGAGTTAACGATTTTAAATTCAAAGTGAAAAGGGTAGGTACACACGGCGACAGATCAACCTATACAAACCAGTTTATGCGGATCTCTCATTGTACTTGAAATCTATGGTGTACGATCCGTTGTTGAGAGAGCAGCATAAACTGGTTTTGTATAGGTTGATCTGTCGCCGTGTGTACAAACTACAAACCATAGACTAAAATTTTCACTTTAGTTTTTAGTGGTGTATTTTGTTACCAAAGTACTAACTACTGGCTCAAATTGCAGCAGCCATTAATCTTGAGTAGAGCTAAGTCTTTATTTAATCTTGCAAACACCACAAGTACCTCTATTATTTTCATTGCAAGCAACTACTAACAAAAATAACAACATTCTTTGATCCATTCCATCCATCGTTTTGATCTTTCGGTAGTTTTACAAAAATACCTTTCCTAAATATTAAATTAAAATACTTAGGTGTAAAAGTACCCTTGACGCAGCTGAAAGGTTGAGCCTAATCTCCCTGTCATTGCAAATTAAATTATTTAATCGGCTTCTAAAAGGAGAAGGTTCTCAATTTTACTGTTTGTTACTCGCGATTTTTCCATCAAGTGTGGGCCGATTCTCGAAGTCAGATAGATAGATAGATAGAATATTCTTTATTATGTACACCATACAAGTTACAAGAATAACAAACTGTGTCAGTGACTTTTTGTTCGATTCTTCGATTTTTAATAATTTTGTATGAGTTTCTTAGTTTTAGATAATGCATGGTTGACGGTTTTATGAAAGGTTTGTTTACACCTTGTATAAAATTGTTGAGCCATGGAGGGATGAGGGAGTAGGTACACAACAAAATATGTCGTATCGCTTTGCTTTGTTGTAATTGTAATATCTCCTTGATAACATGCCAAAATAAACATTATTCACCTTCATATTTTTAAAAATAGGCCTTTGCTAGGCTAGGCCAGTCTTAGTATAGAACCTGCTGTACCACCTTCGGTTATGTCGAAGCTAGACTGAAAAATGTCCACATTACAAATAACGCCAGAAGACATAATTCAAAATTTTAAAAGAAAAAAATCAAACTTAGAGCTCTTTTCGAATTGGAAATCATGAAATATCCTGCCGGAGTATCAGACTTGTACTGACTAAAACCAATTCATGTTTCTTTTTTTGCCCTTTATAATCCATATCCTTTATTCCTTTATAATCCTTCCGATTTTTTTCACATCTCGTAGAGATGAGCGTGGAACACGAATGTGAAGCGCGGTCGACGCGGCCTGTCGTTATTCGAAGGACGGAGAGCAACCCATTGCTTGACAGTGCTTTTAATTTACTAAGAATCGGTAGCAATTACGGTGGTATATAATATTCAAAGACACTTTGTCAATTATTGGCAAGTTAAAAGGGGCGAGCGAAGCTTACACCAGGGCATGATAAAAAACCTTAACAAAAAAAAAACTATTTATTACGTCTTTTTTTGCGGAGGAAAAATCATCAAATAACTTCCCCCGCTCTGAGTGGATCGGGAGGTAGTGTCAGACTCGTACTGAGTAAAACCCAGCCATGTTCCTTCTTTTGCCCTTCATGTTCCGGAAGAACGTTCGTAAGAGATACCGCGGGGTATCTCTTACGAACAACCCGGAACCCCGGAATTTACTACGTCTCGAATTAATTAAAGCAAAGACGCACTGGTATTATTCACTGGCAACAACAATATGAGGTATGTACATGGCTAATGACACCTCAACATTTAAAGAATTTTATTTTATTTGGTCAATTTTGTCCCAACCATCAAGACTTCTAGTTACATAACTTATATTCACTTACACTATGAATCATAGGGTAATTACAGACAATCGCGTAAGAACTTATCCCCACTTTCCTCACTATGTGATAGTAGTTAAACGGATAAACACAACGGCTTTCATCGCGCGCTTCCGAACAAGTTTAACACGTACGTTTTATAAATACTTATTTGTAAACTATCCTAAAAAGGAATCATGTACCTAAACACTACCACTAGCTAGGGCATTCGATCATACTTAGTCGAACCTCGAGTAAATGCTAACTGCAATAAAGTTCTCTTTTATTATTGTTGCATGATTCCGTTTTAAACAACGGTTTGAACTTTTGAAGTAAATCTATTGAAATCTATTAAAGCTACGAATGGTTATAATAAATTATTATTATATTTTATTCTTTCAGTACCTTCCCTACTATGAAAAAAGTGAGCAAATAAGTTTAGTTTTTGAATTCGTCTGATTCAGTTTTTTCAGCATCAGCTAGCTGTTTTTACCTTTTTGGTGTTTATTTTGAAGTCAATTTAATTTTATTGCCAAAAACCATCATCAAATTCTATAATGTATGCATGCAAAACTTTAAGAATAAATTAACCTAAGTAGCTATTTTTTTTTTTTATTATTATTGATAGGCTCGCGTTTGACCACTATCTCACCTGATGGTAAGTGATGATGTGGTCGACGATGAAGCACGCTTACCTAGAAATAACCTATTCACTCTTGACTTGAAGACCCCCAGGTTATAGCTGTCAGGAAATACAGACTCCGGCAGGGAATTCCACTTCTTAGCAGTACGCACAATGAAGGTATTCCCAAACCGTTTAGTGCGTGTGGGTGGGATGTCTACCATGTAACGGTGGCGCATCACCGTACGTCTTGTAGTCCTATGATGGAACGGGCTTGGCGGAATTAGGCTGTGCAATTCCATCGCACACTCTCCGAAATGTAACCGATAGAAAACCGAAAGGCTGGCAACGCGCCGGCGATGCTCCAGGCTCTGGAGCTTTGACTCAACCAGCGCGTCGTTGCCGATGAGCCTCTTGGCTCGTTTCTCTATAGACTCTAGCGCATCAAGCTGGTATTTGGCGGATCCGTCCCAGAGATGAGAACAGTATTCCACACACGATCGAACTTGCGCTTGATATAAGTTCAGCAACTGTTCCGGTGTGAAATACTGTCTCACCTTTGCTAGGATACCCAACTTCTTAGCAGCCAGTTTAGCCTTAGCCTCGATGAACGGACCAAAATTGAGTGTAGATGTAAGCGTTACACCAAGAAGCTCAATATGGTCGGTAATTGGCACGGTTACATCACGAAAAGAAGGAGCAGGTTGAAATTCACTCCTCTTTGCGGAGAACAGACACGCCTGGGTCTTAGCAGCATTGAACTTGACCAAGTTGGCATCTCCCCAATCGGAGACAGCCCTCAAGGACAAGTTCAACCGCTCAACCAAAAGCTATGTGAAAGTAAAGTAAGAAGTAAGTAGACATAAGGAAAACATTATAACCTTTAACAGCTGGGAAACAATTGGTCACAAACTATTAAGTTTAAGTCCTTAATAAGAAATAACTAAGTAGCACTAGACACTGATAGCCAGACTGTCACTGACACAAACAGCTAATTAGCATAAATCATGAAGTTATGAGCAACTTCAAAAAGTAGACAGACGCATCAATTGGTCCATACCCGTCTTTTCCCTCAAAGCGTTGTCAGCAAAGCAGGGCCACTGCCTGCCGGGGTTGCGGGTTGTTCAAAAGAGATACCACAGCCCCAGAACACAAAGGGAATAAGAAGGAACATGGAAGGGTTTTAGTCAATAAAAGTTCAAGACTCTCCCCCAAAGTGGGGAAGTTATTTGATGATTTCTCATACGAAAAGAAAAAAAACTCTTATTTATTTAATAGCCATTACTGAAGGTAGCCTATGATAAACGGCCAAGCATACACGAGAATTGCTTTAACACTATTTAAGCAAAGAGATACTTCACGAAACCGACAACCAAGCATTCTGTCCATCAATATAAGTAAACCTTTATGAGCTTCCTATTTTTAATGATTAAATAATAATATAAGTTAAAAAATCACTATCCAAACAAAAAAACTATATATTATTTTTTTTGATAAATAAACGCTAACCATAAATTATAGCCGGGTTAAACGACTTTTTTATTAATATATAAGCTTCATGTTGTACGATAACACTCAATTTGGCGCACCCAAAACAGCATTCAAACAGGGAATTTTGATCCCCAACATCGCCGTAAATGCAAGGTTCCCAGATACCTATGGTTCGAACAAAAAAAAAGCAATGACGGAAAAACAAAAAACAGCTGCCTTTCGGGTCTCTTAACACTTACTACTAACATAAAGCTTAGGTACTCCTTGCTCCTAAGTTATATTTAAATCCAAGTAGACACCTCATACAGATCAGAAAGGCGTGGTCATATCCGTAGCTGCGTAGTTCCGTACAACAAACATCGTAATCACGAAAAATATCACCTGTCCCATGCATTTGGGATGAGTGAGTTCATTTCGAGTTTGTATGGGACAGCTAGTTGTTTTCGCGATTACCATGTTTGTCGCATGGAATTTGAAAAGATACATTCTGAAACAGAATGTATCTTTCTGATGCATGCTGCATAGAAAGGTAAATACTTGTCTGTCCTATTCATTAGTGCTCGTGTAGACGCCTGTTACTAATTTGGAATGACTTGAAATCGTTAAACAAGAAATAATTGCTCAATTTAGAGCCTAAGCAAAATCATAAAAGATTAGGATACTAAACATCGTGATTGATATTGCAATAAAATCCTTGGTTAGGTAATTTAATTTTAGATTCAATTATTAATTAATGCCTTCTACAAATGAAGTAGTTACCTTACCTACTAAGTAACAGAAACTAATAGCGTATCAGTGTTTACATTTTATAGAAATATGCGTTATGTATCAGAGTTTACTTTTTATAGAAATATGCGTTCTGTATCAGCGTTTTCATTTTAAAGAAAATATTCCAAGATTATGCATTTAATGACTTGCCTTAAAATTGCTATGTGGTTCAGAACATAATATTTCACCCGTTGTTAGTATTAATAAATGGGTCACAAAAGCGTACTACAAATGTTTATAATGGGAAAATCTATACAAAGCCTAAATATAATTTCTTTAGGAATGTCATGTATACCTTTTTGCAGCAAGTGAATGCATGATCGACACCTCTTTCTGTTCTGGGCTCTTTTGTCCCATACATAAGCTAATTGGATGGTATTTAAACGTACTTCAATTTATTCCCATTTCGTTTACCTAATTTTGCCTGTGTTGCACCAAATTTACTGAATGAGCACCAAAATATGTTAATTAAAATATGTCATAACGAGCATCAGGAAAAAGACAGCACTACAATAAAAAAGTGTTATATCTTTATCCATTTTCTATTAATGCAAGTCGTTACTACTTTACGTAGGGGGTCGCAGTTTTAACCTAACCTAACCTACGCATTTTTTTTGCATTCAGGAAAGAATATTTGGTGCCCGATCTGTATTTTTGGGGAACACAATTTTTTTTCCCATTTCTTACATACCAAGACCTACTTATAAATACTTACCGATTTCTATGCAACGATACATTGACTAGCAACATCCAACCAAGTATTTAAGTAGGTACCTGAGATAAGCAATCCGCATGTAAACCATAGAGTTTATGGCAATGTTCGGTGGCCGACGTTAAATGGGATGACGAGACTAGTTTTCATTACATAACAAGGTAGAAAGGAAAACAAACAAAATACCCCATAATACGAAGTATTTTATTACGTATGACCATTTTAAGTATGCCGTACAAGGTGGCGTTGCTTGTCAAGGAAATTTCCATTGATATGATAATCTTGGTACATTTATGTCAGTTCTGTATTTTCCCACCTGCACAGATAAATTGGTCGAAGTGTACTCAAACCTGTCCATGTCATACTTCATAAAATTTGTCTATGCTTACCGAAGCACCTTCACAATCCGAAGACTACTAATAGGACCGCAAACAAAACGTACGAAAGTCAATCGTTTAAGCAATAATACATAGTTTTCCTATTAAACGATTTATACTTGAGGCGTGTCATTGCCAGATTTTGTTGTCATAATCTATCGTGAAGTGGTGAGCACAAATTAATCCCTTGCTTTATTATTTTTGACATCTGTTTGAGAAGACAATATTTGATCGAACAGCAAATAGGATGTAGCCTTTCTTTGTAGTGTATTAAACATAGATAAATGAAGTTCGAAGGAAACTGCATTTACTGAAAAAAATATTACTGTTAACCTATGTTGATTATCATTGGCAGTATTTTTGTTCCACCCACAGCTGAAGTTAGACTTCCTCCCCTTCGCGCCATGCTTCCTTTGTAAGTTTCAATTAATTTGGAAGAATTCCCAAATTAGAACTTTTCAAATTCGAAGTTAGCTGCATGTGGCGGTTTGTGCAGTCTATACAGTCAAGACTATGAGCCTTCTGCGCCTCGCTGGTACCTAAAATTGTGGTCTGCAGAGCTTTATGTTAGACGTTCCGATCCACCAGAATCTGTGAACTACCTGTGCATATCGTTGGAATAGGTCATCGCATCTACACTAAACGCGGGTTTTATAGATTTTCTTCTCTTAGCATTTTACTTCAAATCAAACAAAGAACAACTCCAAAGATAGGTTACGAGTAGGTTTACATACATGCTCCAAGAGCCTATTTTCTCATAGATCTATTAACTATGAGTCCACATCGCGTGCGCACGTAATCTCGCAACTAATAGCATAATCTTCCACAAATCCTTATAGATGGCACAACATTCTCTTGTGTTCATGATGAGGATTGCTGTGTGTGGCTCAGTTAAACGTTATTATCATATTTATAGGCTCTTTGTTATGAACTATATTAAATCGATCGAAGTTAATTCTGCTTTTGATATCAGACATTGGTTTTTCACTGTGATGAGATGTCTCCCTTACCTCTTTGGTGGCCTAAATAAACAGTTCTGCTTCCTTTTTTTTCACCGCGAATAATATTGACAAATAAGTTCTAACAACAAGATCTGTTTTTGTAATAATTGTATTACCAGAGTGGTAACCCTGAAACAATATCATGTCTGATTAAAGTATTCATAACAATAGACTTCAATTAAACCTGTATAATGCTTAATAATCTAAATGAATGAATCACGTTTACGATTTCCCGAGGATTAGTTTCATTCACGTGATTAAATCAGGCACGTTATGAACTTGAAATCAGAGCTTATTATACGTTACTAAGAAGTACATGATAAGTGAGATTGCTCAATAGAATATGCGCTGATTTGTGAGATCTCATTAGTTTTGATAAGAACACTATCGGTTACCATCTGAAGGAAAATCATCATCAGCCTACAGAACATAGGCAACTCTCATCCAGTTGATACCAGCTACCTTGCCAAGATTGTCTCAATACTAAGCCGTCCATGACGGCGTCCCACGTGACACTTACAACTTACATTAAGCCGATTCACGGTGTCCACTCAAGACCACGTATCCCAACGGTTATAGATTCTACGGCTAATATGGCCGGCCCATCTGTAAGATAGTTACCGCATTTGACAAGGACAGTTTATCTTACTAGAGATGATGGTTTTTTTTCTGTTCCATTGGAACGCAGTCTTTCAGAACTGTACCATTTTTTACGTTACGCCATCCACCACTAATTTTAACTGCTTAGGTACATACCTAAGCAGTAATCGCAAATGTGTTTCTGTTATTTACAACATTATTAGAAAAGTCTAGGGAGATAAGGCTGTATCTCTCAATACCCTGTTGTTTTTTCTTTAGTTTCAGTTAGGTTCATGTATTACAGTATTTTGTAGTTTTTCTGTTCATTTGCTTCATTTAGCGCTTACTCCACATGCTATTATCTTTCTTCTTTGACTTTACTGTTTCTATTGTTATTTCTCAGGTAATGTTGATTCCGTGTATATTTTCTGTTTAAAACTGTAACTCTTTCACCTACCTACTCACATACATGCTTTTTTTTAGGAGTGGGAAATCATCAAATAATTTCCTCCGCTCTGGACGGAGCGGGGGGGGGGAGTGTCAGACTTGTACTGTCTAAAACCCACCAATGTTCCTTCTACCACCCTTTATGTTCCGAGGCCGCGGTATCTCTTTCGAACAACCCGCAACCCCGGCAGTCACTTACCTGCTTACGTTATAATCATGAACTTGAATAATGTTAACATACAATTACGTATTACTTAACTTTGTCGTCCATTGACTGAAAGCTTTCAGGTGGAGTGAAGTATTGAAGGGTCTTCTAATTATAAGGTACAGGATCTAGATTTGCTACCTCAACTGATGATCATGAGATTTGGGGATAAATTCATAGCTCGAGCAGTGTTTTTGGTAAGTAGTCAACAAGTTCGCCCACTTCTACGGGCATGTTGTATTGACGACATTGATAAGAATTAATTTTTCGTATCACCTTTACACAATTTCTGTGCATTAAATTGCACAATAGCTCTACGTTTGTTTACCCGCCATATTTGGACAGCCAAATCCGTATCGATTAGAGTTCAAAGGACCCATACCAGACAGTTTATTTTTTAACTTAATGATCGCTATTTCGTCATTGACTATTTTATGTTAAAAACTGTTTTTAATTACAGTCTCCTTATTATTTTAACAAGCACCCATTTATCATATTTAAAAGATTAACCATTATTACCTACATCTTTTGATATTTTTCTAATTAGGCCATACCATATTGAATGCACGACTTAATAATTTACCTTGTATTTTTATGGGTATTCATCAATTAAAAAGTACAAGTAACAATTTTGATCGAATGGTCAAATCGTTAAAAACAAACATGGCTCTAATGTTAACTGGTTTCCCCGGCATGCAAATAAATTCATATTTAAATTCTACATCCTCATTAAATCGTACGTCTGCCATAAAATAATCTGATAACTCCCGACTCGTCTCGGCGTGTCATGATCTGACCGTGGACCAGTAACATCGTAAATGTAACAACTGCAATTATTGATATCATAACAAATACCTACCGAATTCTTGGTGCACGCACGTCGTGATCGTCCTTGGGTCTTTATCTTAGTGTATCTCAATCAACCTTGTCACTCCTATTATTTTTTATTGACGATCAGACGTTACTTGCTCGAAATCGATATTAAACATTACCCATCAATTATCTTCAACTAGTTTTTTTATAATCACTCGGTAATTCATAAATCTTACCAATTAATCATATGATGTTCAATAGCTTTATATCCTAAGCCAGCAAATAAATTAAAATATGTATCCGCTACTAGAAGGAGGTATCATCGTATCGAATTATTACATTTGCCATTACCAAGATCGTGATTTCCTCTGTTTGGATTATAAGGCAGTTTTATCGTAACATCAATATGAATGGGCATGATAAAAGCGAATTTATATGGGCTATCAATTGTGGCGTTGCACTGATGCATGTCATTATTGAACGAAACTTTGAATAATATAGAACAGGATCAAGCGAAGGTGTGAAGGTCGGTGTTTGCGCAATAAATCGAACCGCATCTGGCAATATGGTTCCCATTGTGGATCTGTGACGTGGATCACGAACTGCTATTGCTCCACTTCCCCGGGTATGTTAGCCACTACGTGTTACAGACGGTTCTACGAGGTCCCTTTACTGCAATAAAAGAGACCTTCTCTTTTAGTAACAGTCTTAATTTAATCCTACACCCACAACTAGGTGAAGGCGTCTGTCGTTTATCAATGCAATGAGGCGTTACTGATGCAACTATTCTTTAATCTTCTTACAGGAGGCTTTACGTGGATTCCTTGCAATCAATTTGGTTCACTGATTCACCACAAGTACCATTTCAACCGCTGATGGCAACTTATATGTTATGGTATTGTGCGTGGGTGGTCCATCTTCAATCCTTATTGAGATAATCCTCAAACATACAAATTTATAAGAAAATGTAGCCATATTAAATTCTAAATCCAATCCCACAGTACGAACGTGTCGATATTTTAGAGCAGATAAAACTAATGATATTTGTAAGGCACGACGGCTCTGCAGTTGTGTTTACTTTACATATAAAATAAGCAATTATGTTCTTATTCAATTAAAAATGTTTGTTAGTGTTGTCGTACAGTAGTTTCCTCTCTATTTATTTTATTCACGATCAATAGCTAAAAGTATTTGGTTATCAAAGTGACTTTCGCCTACTACACGTGTACATACTGAATCGATAATGATGCGGAACAATAAGCTATTATTGGTATTTTTAAAACCAACGCTTGCAAGCTTTTACCTGTGACTGTGTCTATTTTTGTCTTTCAATTACAACATTGTCATGGGCTTATTGATGTCAAATAGTCAATTTAAGTTCACATTGTGGAACGCAGCTTCTCGGGCTGGTGGTTAGCTAGGCTGTCTATCACCAGCATCACCTAGTTTCTCTATGTTAAATGCCGCATCGGCATCGTCGAATTCAGTATCGTCCTCATCTGGCTTTACTTTCATATTTTCTCCTTCCTAGTTTTACTAAGCCTATAGAAAGACGTTATTGAAGATTAAAGTTTAAAACTGGAGAGAAACAGTGACCAGATTGGTTAAGATGTTAATGCTTCCTTTTTTGTTTTTTCGAAAGCATTACATATAACTTGAAGATTGTTTACCTGCACACATGGTTATTACATTTGAGCCCACATGGGTAGGTAAGTACCTATACGAATTGGGAGAATTGTGGGGTCATTAGATGCGGATCTTACACAAGGCGCATACGCATCTTCTGATCCAATTTCACTACCATAAAAGTATTGCAATATGTTCCAAAGTACAAAGTGTGTAGTTATGTATGCCATGCTGAAATTGCTATAATAACAGTCCAAATACCCAATTTTATTGTCAGTGAAAGTATATTATGGTCAAGTTATTTCAGATGAGTCACCCTTTGCCTTTCCAATACCTGTCACGTTTATAACATCAATAAACCCAAATACGCTCACATAATAATTTTCATAAATACCTGCTTATTACTGTAACATTGTTATGCTTCTCGTCATTAAGTCCTTCGCGTGAAGAAAGAAGTAAACAACTACTACTAACTTTTGTCTAAAAAGATTGAGAAATGAGGGAGAAAGAGGGAAGAAAGGGGAAAACTTAGCTTTGCTACTACAAACCAACAAGGCGCTAGAGCAAAAACTGCAGTTAGCAGGTACCTGCAAATCAGGAAAGGGAAACTGTGTTACCCGAATTTAACGAGAGCGAAGCCGCGGGCAAAAGCTATCTACTATGTAGATCTTACTAATTACCAGTTTAGCCTATACAGTGTGCGTAACTGTGCATTCACTTGTTTAGATTTATTTAAGTGGAGTCTAGAGATCATCGCTAACACTATTGCTCGGTTTCCCACATTCTCCACGTTGCGTAGTCCCAGTAGCTTCACTGGTGTCTGGGCCTGTGGCCAGTTGAGGGCAAATAGGATCCCTCCCTATTACACGTGTAACTAATTCCAAGGTACAATTATTGCTGTAGGCTTAATGTTTACTTTTACTTGTGATCACGTTTGTATTGAACTTAAATTGGTGTTGTTGCTAAGTATTTCCCAATAAACTAAGTGTATCAGTTCGTGACGGTAACTAGTGTCCGTGGTAGCATGATTATGATTACATTTAAGACGTTTGCCGTCACTGAGGAACCTATTAATCTTTTTGAACTGCTCAGCCTATCATAGGCCATTGCATTTCATCATTTGCATTAGACTATTTAGGTCTACAATCTGTTGTAAATGGAGAGCTAATATCAAGTGTCATGTCGTGTAAAGCGAAACGTTGCACCATTTTTTCTGGTGGGTTATCATCAAATAACTTTTCTCGTTCTGGGCGGAGCTGAAGGGAGTGACAAACTTTTTACTGACTAAAACCCATGCATGTTACTTCTCAATCTCTTTCGCACAACCCGCAATCCCGGCAGGTAGCGGCCCTAGCAGGCCCCTCTACTGATCCTGTATTGAACCTGGTACGTACACGGTACAATTCTGACTGGTTAAAAGTACCAAGGATTTGCCAAACTCTTTCGTCGAAATCTTCTTACTTACTCCGTCTGTATGTCATTAACTCCTGTTATATACCTCATCATCATCGTCTTCCTGCCCCTGATCTATTCATGTCATCGGAGCACGTTTTATTTAATTCTCCCCTGTCATCCGTTATACTACCATTCACTTCTTTTTCTTTCATTTCATCCTCATAAAAACCATCAATCTTTTCTTTCGCTTTTATTTCCCTCTCCATCCTGACTTCGACACTCATATACATTATACTTTTAGTCAAATGCGTTCATACCTTTTTAGTACATATTATCGTACCACGTTAAATACTGGTATTCAGATGGATCCCGACCCAAACATGGAAAATGCTAGACAGATGTAGGCACACAAAAAATCTTAGACGATTCTGAGTCTCTTTAATTATAAGAGTATTATCAAGTTAATTAATGTAGTCTTCATACATTTTGTTTTAATTTATAACCCACAATAGCGTAATCATACGTTTTTATTAGTACTTTTTGCTTTACTTCTGACTCAATTTAAATATCGATATCTTATGAATGGGTATCATTACATGTGAATTATTGGCTACTTAATTACCATTCTGCTTTAATTACACATACAGACATAAGTGGAATGTTATGAGTATTTTTTGAGATCCGTGCCCGTAATATAGCCATTAACTTTGGCCTTGGTAAGATGTGATGGGCGCCTTTTCTAGTCAAGGGTAGATATGATATTATGTCGGTCAAAGGTGATGATGTAAGAATCCGTGTTTCACTTTCCGTTATCAGTATCTTTCGTTATTTACGTTTTTGTTGTTCCTTCGTTAACATAGAATTAGCAATTTTTTAAACAGTTATGTTTTCTTCTATTCCATTATCATAGTGAATGGGATTAAATTGCTTTATATACTGAAATCGAAAAGTGATTTCGGGATAAAGGGTAGGTTTTCGTACGCTATTTAGAGGTACAAATTCAAAATACCTATTTTATTATGGGTTTAGAATCTACTGCTCTAACGGATGCGCCAAATAAATATTGAGATCCACAGACACCTATTTTGTTTTTATCTGCAAGTATAAATTTCTGACGTTATTTCAGTGAAATTGTAAGGTTCAAGAATGCACCAGCAACGTATATTTGCCCGCAGGCTTTTATGGTGTCACCACAGGATTCGCGAAACAGCTTATATTCCCAGACAAGTTTCAAAAACAGACTGGAAGAGCATACATATTTTACTGTCTAGAATTTGCGGTCCACAAATTTAATAAGATCTTGTTCAACCGGGCCTTTTTGGTAGTGATGGCGTAGTGATAAGCAAATATGTAATTTAAATAGTGGAAGGTCAAGTTTTTTCAGCCTTTTTGCAGTTGTCCATGGATTTAATTGCCTCGGCATGCCAGACGCTGACGTGACTAATAAAATGAATCCGGCAACGACCATTTTAAAAGTAGTATTTAGCACAAGTCAATGGACTAAGAAAATGTAAAGGATGTAACTATATAATTATAGATCCACCCAAAAAAACCGCCCAAGAGCGAGTCAAGCTCGCGCACCGTGGGTTCCGTACAAACTTGCTACATAAACAGCCATATCTTTTGACTGCGTAGATTTAGAGAGTTGAGTACCTATATGATTTTAATTTCAACTTGATAACCCCACGCGTTCCCGAGAGGTCTTAACAGACAGACAGACAACAAAGTGACTGAATTAGGGTTCCTGTTTTTCCCTGTCCTCTACGGAAACCTAAAAATGATTATATATTTCAGCATTTAAAATTGACCCGAAGCAATGCACAAAGTTACATCTGTTAAAAATGATAACTATAGTACATATAAATCGGCACGTTTCCCAATTTTTTGTGGAGACAGTCACAGTACGATGATGGTAAATGGAATAATAACAAAGGAGAGAACTATAATGTATTTAGGTACATAAACCTGGTCAACAATTTGTCTAGACGACTGAAATTAACTAGCATGACCAGAGTAAACCAGATGTCGAGAATCCAGACTGTTCTGTGGTGTACTGCTCAGTAGGCCCACTATGACATCTTAAAGCAGAACTTATTCCACTGAGTGAAAGAGATGGTGCTAGACACCCTGTATAGCTCTGTCCCTTTCCCTCAGCGTAATAAGTTCTGCTTTAACACGTCATGGTAGGGTAGCAGATGCTGTGTGAAAATCATAATGAAATACAACGACTCAAATTCTCTTACATTTGTAGTGATTGGGGCCTCCATTTAAGCTAATGAAGTCTGTATAAGGACACTCCACTCTTCCATACATTGTTTGTATTAACTATGTAGGTACTGTGTGGTGATTTATTGAATAGACTTGGACTTTTATGATTTACTTTTAGATTATGGGAATAGCATACCTATATGCTGAAAATTGTTTACCACAATTATAAATGCGAATGTTCGTCGGGATGGATGGATGGATGTATGAACTCTTTCACGTCAAAATGGCTGAACGGATCTTGATGAAATTTGGCACAGAGGTAGATTATGGTCTGGAATAACACATAGGATACTTGTTTTTAGATAGATGCAGGCGAAGGGGCCGCGGGCGCCAGCTATCTTACTAATATTATGTTACTCATTCAAGTCAGCTACGGATTTGGATTTATACGTCAGTACTTGCACATAATAGTGTTTCAATTAAACGTTTTAGCACCAAAGTAGTATCTAACATATTGTCTGGTTTGAGATTTAAGTTTTTTCTAATCACTTCTTGTAATATTAACTGAGTATAAATCCAAAAGAAGAGACTTTCGCTTATGCTAAAATATACATCTAGAAATTGACCCGATTGCCATGAGTACTGCCCGGTACTGGCCGTTTGATATTCCATTAAACTGTGTAGATAATGCATTCGTTATGTCATCGCTGTTTTGCTGCATTTTGTAATGTATGCCTACTCTAGTACTTGTGATGGAGGCATACTGTAGGTAAGAGTACTTAAGATAGAGACCTAGATTGATGGCCGGAAGATCATGGCCGATTCGTCTCAGATGTAAGCACGACGCTTCGGGTTATGCCCCCTATTTGTTACGTTAGCTAAGCTGAACTTTGGTTAATGTATGCAAATAACTGTTGGTTCTCCAAACGAGATGAAAACTTCCTATGTTATTTTTGAGACACAATCGCTCAGTTATTGCTTGGTTGGGTTCGGTCCAGTCTTACCCGATGCAGCTTTATTTTTACTCAACCACGCCAAAGGCAGAGGGTTATGATTTTGACTAGCTATGTAGGCATGTGTGTATGCATAAATTGTTTCATCTCTTCCCTCATAGCTCCTAAAATGCCAATAGGAACTCGATAAATGAGGTATCGTTAGAACTGTATTAATCGTCTGCTGAACATAGGCTACGTGACGTAACATAAACTCAATGTGACGCCCTCTAGTATCATTTCAAAGGGCTTCACTTGTACATGGAGCGTCTGATAACACAAACAGCCAGACCCGGAACAACTATCTGTAGGCCATACCATACAAATATTTGTTCCGTGCGGGGAACGAACCTGCGACACGCAGCGCAGCAGTGGATCACTCAGCCACTGCGCCAACCGTGTCGTCTATCATCAGAGTATACCGCTGAAATACAATATCACTATTTTGGACGAAACGACTAATTTCACGACGCCAAAAATTTGCAGTATGGCTCTGAGATCCTATTTCCACACCGTGCTAAATTAGGTAAACGTAGACTGCATTGTTTTAGACAGGGCCATCTTTTCAACTGCATCCTAAATGGTCTCGTTGCAAATTTGAATGTCAGCCACCGCTTCACATTCCCCCTTAAGATGTAGGTTATTGGTTTTATGCAGAATTCCGAACATCTAGCCCCTATTCTCGGCAGACTTGTTAATACTGATTGTAGATACAAATAGTAATAAGTTAGTTATGTGTAACATTGTTGGTTTAAAGCTTGCAACACTGCGAATACACATTCATTGCTAGCCCTTCCCTGCCGGAAGAATTGTAACAACTTAATATGCGTTAGCTGCTAACCAACTGCACTTGTGAATTGTAAGAGTGTTCTGATGAGCTAATAGGAATATCTACTGGTGCATTTGTCTATTAGACTATCCTTACTAATTTTATAAAATCGTAAGTGAGTTTTTTTGTTTGTAACATCTTCACGCCTTAATGGCTAAACTGATTTTGATGAATTTTGGTGCAGATATAGTTGGGACCCTTGAGACGGACATAGGATAAGGCTTTTTTTAAAGTGAGAAATGTGGGAGAATGAGGGAAGAAAAGGGAAAACTTAGCATTGCTATTACAATAAATAAGGCACAAGGGCATAAACTACATGTAGCAGGTACCTGCAAATCAGAAAAGGGGAACTGTGTTACCCCAATTTAACGCGAGCGAAGTCGCGAGCAAACGTTAGTTCTTAATTAAGTCGCTTCTTTACTATTCCTTATGAGTCCATAGCTAGAGTTTCTTCTGCAAGTAAAAACGAAAATAGCCATCGGAAAGCATCTCATTGTCCACATAATGAGTCAATGCAAATACTTTCCATGATATTACAACAAGATCAATCAAAATCAAAAAAAAAATATTTCACATGGGCACTTACAAAACACCGAGAAATGGTGCACGGTTTGGGTTGGTCGTTCCCTATGGAGTAGAACCGTCAATTCCATGGTTACTCTTTTCTGCCTCGTGCTTTGCTTGTCTGTCTAATTCAATCACTAAAAAGGTGACTCAGTATGCGCGTGGGCTTCCATTGTTTGCTTTACATATTAGATATTTACTCAGCCTTGGTGTATATCAAGCAAATACTGAACTTTACGCAACTTTATTAAACGACCGCCAAAAGATGACTCATATTTTCCATTTACTTATACGATGGGACATAAAAGTGCCGAACGGAATTCTTCGTGTTCCTTTCATTTGCAATCGTGTTCTATAATTGTATTTTTTTTTTAAAGTTCGATTCTGGATTCGGTTTTTCGATTGTTATTACGGCAGGCACGGCTCCAGGATTTTCACACTCTCTTTTTATTTATTTTTTTGGTTTTTCTTTTGAGTCGCCTTGCTTTTTTCATTTACCAGCTGCAATTTTCAGATTTATTGTTAGAGGAAAACAGTTTTGTGTAAGATTCAGAACTAGAGTAGACTGTATTGTAGGTTAGATGATGACAAGGGAGAAAAGTTGACACTAGCAAGATTACCGACTAAAATGTGGGGAAAGATAAACCTCAGTCAACTCTAATCTAATGATATAAGTCATTAGAAACATGATGACAATAGTGAACAATTAGAAACAACTGAAGGAAAATGCTGTTGAATCACTATCACTACTGCACGAACAGCTAGGGATTTTTCCTGTCTAAATTTTCTTGCAGAAAACTAACACTTAGATACGTAAGAAAGTTTGAAACAGTACAAAGAAAAAAATAGCTAATGAAATTCCCTCGTAAATACAACAATGTCACCTAAACTATAGGCTTGAGTCCTTGACGAGTCACGTGATGCAGTTTCGTGACCATTCTTGAGCCGACAACTGTTATAAGAGCTCGTGACAAATTCTTGATGCTTGCTCCACTTCAGTGTTCATTTATTCATTACATTCGGAAAGCAAACAGTTTTATATTAAGTGTAAACAATGTCGACTTAACATCTAATATTTAAAATTCTCGTGTCACAGTTTTCGTTCCCATACTCCTCCGAAACGGCTGGAGCGATTTAAACGAAATTTTGTGTACATATCGGGTAGGTCTGAGAATCGGCCAACATCTATTTTTCATACCCCTAAGTGGGCAGCAGGTGAAACCGCTGGGCACAGCTAGTCTAATATATAAAATTCTCGTATCACAATTTTCGTTAGCATACTCCTCCGAAACGGCTTGACCGATTCTCATGAAATTTTGTGAGCATAATCAGTAGGTCTGAGAATCGGCCAACATCTATTTTTGATACCCCTAAGTGAGCAGCGGGTGAAACTGCTGGGCACAGCTAGTTAAACTATACTATTTACGCTGTTGCATTGTGCGGGTGACATTAGATAAAGATATAAGTTAAGTGCTTCATAGTAATACATCCCATCACTAAACACGTCTGTTGGAAGTCCTATACGGCTATCATATACAGGGTAAAGCTTTAAAGGCCACCAGAGACTTGAGTATGTCCGGGGTTGCGGGTTGTTCGAAAGAGATACCGAGGCCTCGGAACGTAAAGGGCTATAGAAGGAACATGGGTGGGTTTTAGTCAGTAAAAGTCTGACACTCCCCCCCGTTCCGCCAAGAGTGGGGGAGGTTATTCGATGATTTCTCAAACCAAAATAAAAAGACATGAGTATATGGTTTTAATTGACTGTAGTAATAGATAGACAGACGTAAAGACGAACAACAAAGTGATCCAATAAGGGTTTCGTTTTTTCCTTTTGATGTACAGAACCCTAAAAATCAGAAAAATATTCTAGCAACCCTACTCCACTTCGTACACAACAAAGCAAAGTGTAGGTATATAGCAATGGGATGATAGTTTATTAGCTCCTCAGCGAAATTTTGTAATCTTTAACGATTCTAAATAGACCGCCGAGTCGATAATTAGAAGTTTAGAACTCCCTTTGTTTAGAGTCACGTTTTAAAATGTATCTTCGAGAGCTACCTTTGACAACTGATCGATTGATTGTTCATTCGAGCGTACCGAATGCTTCAATCCTGTATAGTACACTACCAATTAGTTATACAGGCTGTTTTCAAAATAACGTTATTGTTTAAAGATGTTATGATCGATGTTCGATGATCCAATGCCGACTTCACTATGCAACATTTTGTTGCTAGATTCATATTTGTATTAAGAAAGATATTAGTTTTTTTTTTTGAGAATCTTTTCAAGTTATTGGTGTTTTAGGTTTTATTATTTCCATTTTCAAGGTATCGAGTTGAAATTAAAACCACATACTCAACTCTGTGGTAACTTTGGTGAAAACCAACCCTTTCAGTCAACACTGTCAAAAGATGTCATTTTTTGTTGATGGCATGTACAGACGCCTGCACATCAAGCTACTACAATCTGTCAGATTTCTTTGATAGTTTTTCGACTTTATTTCTAAAGTATTAGGTTCAAGGTTCATTGGGAAAAATTTACAGTTTCGGGTAGTTTGACCTACAGGCGTCTGTACCTAACACAAAGCCTTCATCTTCTTATCTGCTCTAATCAGTATCAGGGTCTGGTTCCGTTTGTGTGTGTGTGTGTTCAGGTTCCTCATCACTCATCAACTCCCTCAACTTAAAATATTTATGCCATCATAATATTATATGACTGCAATTTGCCAGGTCTAGGTCAATTACATAGAAGTGCACAAACATTCAAACATCTCACTTGTTTATCAAAGCATTCAGAGCCATTCCTTTTTTATCATCATTTTTAAGAAACGAGCTTTTATTTGTTCTTATTCTTATCACTAATTTGTAATTAAGACTTCTATTATAACTTAAGAGATTATTTCCTTAGTCGTGCGTGATAAAGTACCTACCCGAAATAAATTCAATCTTTCATTTGTTACATGAAAATCCGTGTAAGTAAGTAGATATACGGATGTATTGTCAATTGGCTTTGTCTTCTGCATCTAATGATGGTGGCTAACCTTGGTCTGATGTTCAAGTATGCTCGACTCATACGTCTCCATTCGCCTCGATCCTCGACAGATCTATTTGTTATCATGTAAGGTCACGGCCGAAAATAAACAATTTCAACATCACAGACGCCATTGAAAACTATTGTGCTGTTAAAATTAGAACATTTGTCTGCAAAAACAGTGTTAGCATCGGATATGTCCGTCACGACTTTGACGAGACGGGGCATTGCACTTTGTAACTTAATTTAGCTAACTTTAATCTAGATCTTGATTTAATCCTCCTTTATGGAGGCGTTCACTTGTCACGTATTCAGTGAGGTTTTCATGGAAAACCACTTCGAGAGCATAACTCATAATATAATTTTATAATGAGTTTTGCCAAAGCGATTGATTAAAGTTTTGTGGACATGACCGGTGGCTCTTTTCGTGTTTAGTCATTCTTGTCATGTATTTTTCAGCAAAAGATTGGAAAAAATTGACAAAAAAACTCCAACGAGGATAATGAGTAATTGCGGGTGTGAAAGTTTTTCAGGAGGGAAAAAACTGATTTGTAGAGGTTTAGAGACCGGTTAACGACGGGGAAAAATATCGTGACAAAAAGGGCTAACTGTTGTAACTGTGGTGATCAATGCCCTACAATTTGGCGACCGTTCTTATAATCATTTCTTCAGCCAACCGCAATAATCTGCAATACTTGTTGTTAAGAAACCCTATACTTATCCATTTTAGTTAATCATCAATCAATAATCAGTTGATTGGTTAGTAAATACAATTTTATAAAGGTTTTAGTTAATAAAACTTTTACGCAAGATGACAAATATATCTAACGGTAGGCAAGGTGTACATTTAGAAACTTTAATATTAATAATTGTCATCTAGGATCGGGAATTTGCGTTGCCTAATTTAATGAAGAAAATAATGACGTTCATCAATTGAATAGAAGATGTCAGCATAGCAGAGGGGCCTACCAGGGCCACCGCCTGCCGAAACCTGCCACAGGGCCACCGCCTGCGTTGCGGGTTGTCCGAAAGAGGTAACGTGGCCCCGGAACATTAAGGGCAAAAGGAGGAGCATGGGTAGGATTTAGTCAATAAAACTCTGTCACTCCCCCCGCTCTGCCCAGAGCAGGGGAAGTTATTCGTTGGTTTACTTACCATTACAAAAAAAAAGTTGCACCATAAGTAGTACCTACATATAATACTACCTAATAACTGTTGTCACTTAGGGCCTATGCACACCACGTTTTTTAAACGCGCCGTCGACGCGCGTTTGTAGCGATACAGACGCGATACGCACGCAAGTCAGACGCAGCCTGTAGACCTTTGCACACTTGTATAAATACAGACGCGCGTGTGTAGCGATACAGACGCGCGTGTGTAGCGATACAGACGCGATGCAAACGCGCGTGTGTAGCGATACAGACGCGATGCAAACGCGCGTGTGTATCGAATAATCCGGCAATCGTGAATTCCACAATATTGGCCGGTTTTGAATTTCAGTTATGAAGTTTTCTGTGTCGAAAGGCTCCATTTTTTTGTTCCAAAGCATGCGGTGCACCAAATCGCTCGATTGCTACTAGCGTAGATTCACACTTCCCTTTCCCTCGTTGCGTTTGTATCGAGAGACGCGCTGGTGCCGCGCGTTTGTATCGATACACACGCGCCGGTGCCGCGCGTTTGTATCGATACAAACGACAACAAACTGCTCTGCAGGATAAAAACGCGCCGGCGACGCGCGTTCCCAAAACGCGCGTCGACGGCGCGTTTGCAAAACGTGGTGTGCATAGGCCCTTAGTTACCTACACTAGATATCACCTAAATGAATGCATTAACAAAAAACTACTATACATAACTGTTCTATTTAATTAATTGTTTAAACTTGGCACGCAACATCGTAGAGCCGTACCTAAACCACTTATCTAAAATGCCGTTGTTTTTAATGCATTAGGCTGACCACAATTTCTTTATCTTATATCAAACAATAACAGCGGAACTAGACACTAAATTTCCCTTTTTCAGAAAATGTTAAATTACCCCTTACCGGTTCTTTTGTCGTATCGTGTCATCGTATGTTGTTGGGGTTCCGTTTTTACTTGGAATTAACTTGGCATGTCTAAACCATAGATCATATAATAGTATCATCATCTGCCTAGCCTTTTCCCAACTATGTTGGGATCGGCTTCCAGTCTAACCGGATGCAGCTGAATATTAGTATTTTACATGGAGCGACTGCCTATCTGACCTCCACAACCCAGTTAATACTGGGTAATACTATACCCCTTGGAAAGACTGGTTGTCAGACTTTCGGAACACTGACTACCTGTAACGACTGTCAAAGATCTACAAATGACAGCCGGGACCAAAGGCTTAACGTGATTTCCGAGGCACGGAAGAAACTCGGTATATAACGGGTGGTCACCCATCCACAAACCATGCCTAGGTTGGTCTGTGGATGGGTGACCAGCGCGGCTTAACCTAAAGATCGACCTGAGCGGCTACTATTATTTAGCCACGAGCTCCTATAATAGTATGTTTATAGTATTTACTAATATGGTAATACCTACCATAGATATCAGAAAGGAGTTTTTAGTATTTCTGTGTAGGTACCCGACTTAGCCAAATCGATCAGTTATATAGTTTATCAGCAAAATATAATCCTAAACTTCGACCGACCTACTTAGGTTACTTGTACTATTACGTATTCTAGCTGTGTCTACGTGATGTGATGTTTCTCGTAAATACATCATGTCATACGGAAAATGACCGAATGCTATTACTTAGATACTAGCATTAAGTAGTTTTTTTTATTATTAAAAATGAAAACGTTGCCCCACACCAGGAATTTCTCGTGTATTGTGTAGCGTAGGTACAAACATTAATTTAAACTCACATACACGAACAGTCAGACCCGGAACAGCTATCGGCCGTACAAGTTCCGTGCGGGGATCGACCCCGCAACACGCAGCGCGGCAGTCGATCGCTCGGCCACTGCGCCAACCGTGTCGTCAAGAAAAGGAACTCCTTTTCTTGACGATACGGACGAAACTTAATTTAGTTTTCTTAATAACTATTAAGAAAACTAAGTTAAGTTATTAAGAAGAGTTGTTAAGAAAACTTCGATCACTATAAACCCCTAAATTAATTTGAATGGGTTTGTGTTTTAAAACCTAGCTCTTCTCGAAGGCATAGGTGTATCTGCCATGGTGGTACGACACATCAACCTTAGACACAATAAAAGTTATGCGTATCTGTCATCGTACGGGAAATCTACGGTGTAACGCGTAGTTGCGAGATCAGTATATACTGATTTTGTATAGGTTGATGTGTCGTATGTACAACATTAATATTTACCTTTCGACAGTTAAGTTTTAGTTCCCTGTACATGGGTCGAGGGCACTAATCCAAAATCCGTGCGTCTATTATTTCCAGTGGTTACAAAAAAAAACGATCCATCCGTTTGGGAGATACGCTGCCACATACAGATACACAGACACGTACACACGTAAAACTTGTAACCCCCATATTTATGTCGGCGGTTAAAAAAAAACTGTACACCGTAAGCAGGTCCCTAAACCAGATGAAATGTTCGCTCGTCTCCGTTTCGCCACTGCTAGCACTCCGGCGCAGGTCCAATTCAAACGACAGTCATTGTGATGCAACTTCGCCAGCGTGAGAGCACGCCGCCGCACGTTTAAATGGACCGGCGGTAATCTAAATATTAGTCTAAGTATACCATTGTTGGCATGTAGCTCATCAGGTTCTGAACCGTGTATTAACGCACAGAGCAGAGGCTATTAAAACATTGCTTCGTGATGACTAGGAATTTTCTTTGTGGGATCTGATCTGGTATCTGTGTCATAATCATATTAACTGGCTCCATATGTTTTATTGTGATACTAGCTTTTGCCCGCGGCTTCGCTCGCGTTAAATTCGGGGTAACATTGTTCCCCTTTTCTGATTTGCAGGTATCTGCTACCTGTAGTTTCTGTCCTTGCGCCTTATTTATTGTACCTAATAGCAATGCTAAGTTTTTCCTTTTCTTCCCTCTTTGTCCCTCATTTCTCACTCTTAAAAAAATTGCCTATGTCCGTCTCCTTTAGCCATTAAAGCGTGAAGAGGTAACAAACTCACTTTCGCTTTTATAATATTAGTAAGCATTAGTAAGGATTCAAGTTTAAGACAAAGATGACAGTTCTGTTCTGTGTAAAAAAGCTACTGAAATGATTGAGTAGTTTTATTTTTATTTAGGAATGTTATGCTTTTGTTATTGCAATTTGAGGACACGTTTGGCGCAGTGGCTGAGCGATGGACTGCTGAGCTGAGTGTCACGGGTTCACGATTCAATATTTGTATAGCCACAGATAGGTACTTGTTCCAGGTCTGGCTGTTTGTATATGTGAGTTTAAATGTTTGTTAACACACCCACGATACAGGAGATACGATACAGGAGAAATCATAATGTATATGTATATTAAAAAATAAATAAGAATATGACATGCAGGATGACCAAAGACGTGATTCACGTGAGCATTATAAATCATTATGTAAACATAATTATCATACAAAAACCATCTTTCACCGAGCCGCACATAGCAATCGATCGTCCTATACCACCAACCCATTTAGCAAGTTGTAAAGAACTTTATTATGTAACTAGCTTTTGCCAGCGGTATCGCTCGCATTAAATTCGGGGTAACACAGTTCCCCTTGCGCCTTATTGATTTGTAATAGCAACGCTAAGATTTCCCTTTTCTTCCCTCTTTTTCCGTCACATCCCACTTTTTTTTTTAATAAGTAGCTTATGTCCGTCTCCTGGTTCCCAACTATAGGTATCTGTACCAAAATTCATCCAAATCGGTTTAGTCATTAAAGCGTGAAGAGGTAACAAACAAACTTACTTTCGCTTTTATAATATTATAAGTAAGGATTCCATATACTCATGTATGATATCGTCACGTTTATGAGGTTTCTATAGAATATTGCCATGGACACGTCATCCTATCAAAATATTTGATCGACTTATTCATATCAAAGCACTTGAAACTCACTTGAACTTAAGACTTCACTCTTTTTTTTTATCTTTGAACAAATTGCTTTTTCAAGTGTTTAGCTACAGCCCATCCCATGTGATGTGATTAGGAAATTGGGAACATTTTTCTTCTCTTAGTCATAAAATTCCCATGTCAAAGTTTTAATTGCCATACTCCTCCGAAACGGCTTGTTCAATTTTTAAATATATTCGGTAGGTCTGAGAATCGGTCGTTACTTATTTATTTTTAATATCTACCCATTAATAATTAGGATGGCCCTTTCAAGAAAAGCGGGGAGCGGGTGAAACTACTAACGAAACACACAACACAGCCTGCTAGTAATTTTATAAATTTTGTAGGGACTTTTCTCCTATCTACTAACTAACCCTACTAAGATTCGCTTCTGAAAATATTGTGACTGGAATCGGAAGTAGATACTTAGGTACTTATTAAAACCTTGGTAAAAAAAAGGTTCAAGGGCTCCAATTACAAGAAATTAGAATTAAAACGGTGTCACTTTAATCCACCTTGAAATAAAACTATTAAAGGCATTATTCATGAATGGAATGTGGCGTGACCACACGCGAAATTGACATTAGCCGGGTCGGTTGATTATTAACTTTAACTTTAAAGGAACTTGTAATATTATGTCGGTACCTAGATACTAGACACTTAGGTACTACCTTCCTATATCCTACACATGAATAGTGATATAGGACGCAGTTTATTATATTATTATAGGACAGACTGATGGGTTTTCAATCAGGTAGGTACCCACTTCTACCAGTTGGCTTTTTCTGTAAACATATCTAATATGTAGGTAGGTGTCCTCTTAAACCATAACAAGCACATCATGCTATGTTTAAATAATATGCGTATAGATATTTTATCAGTTACGATTATTAAGAGGAATTTATTTATAGTAGGTAATAAAGTAGGTACTTACTGGTGCTATGGCAATTTATTCTGGCAAAACATCATGATTGTAACCTTTCCCTAATCACTCGGAACCGCATGACGCGATGAAACATCATTAAGCATCCAAAACTTTCCATGTTCAACAAATAATTATTACCTTCGTCACCGTGGTTTTCGTAGAAGCAAACAGAATAAGTTGGTAGGTTGGTACCTAGCAACAATGCCAACACCATAACAAGTGTATCTCGACCTTTTCAATATAAAAAAAAAACAGAACTTTAAAGCTGTTTCCTGTTTCAGATGTCATCAAACAAAGTTTTCAAGAGTACAGTCAACGTACTGTTGTTTTTACAAATGGCGGCGCAAGTTTTGGCGGGAACGCAGTTCGCCTCTCACGTCAGCGTGAACACGCCTGCACGGAGCTTCACGCACGGGGTCGGTGACCCCTTGCCATTGCTCGCTCGACGGAATTACAACCGACAATCTTCCTTCCGAAGCTTACCGCGTAAGTAGATATTTTGCAACCGCCGAAAGTTAAAATTATCATCAAATCCCTTGCGTATTTTCATCGTTGATTTGTATATGAGTAAGTGGACAGGCGAGCCAGCTACACTAAAGTGCTGCTGAGAGGTTCCACCTTGCTAATTTACAAAGAAAAGGGATACTTATTATGTAAAAAGTTTTGACCTAACGCGTCGTTAGTAGGTAGATTGAACGACGACAATCTTTGGGAAGTTCTGCAAAAAAAAGTTTACGATAAAAGAAGTTATTGCTGTTTCTCAGCTTTGATTATTTATGTTGGCAAAACGTGATTTAAAAAGACTGCTTTCGAATTAAATAAATTGACTAGCGACTAACTGAGACTAGCGCAGGAAGGTCAAAATTAATTAGAAGAAAATCAAAACAATAGACGACTTATTATAGGGGGACCTACACCACGGTATTAACATGTAATTCTCATCTAGATTACAATGTAATGCAATATAATAATACCCCTAAGAAAATGAAAAGCGTCGAAAAGTTGTAAAGTCATTTGGCATTAAAATACGACGACAAGCACCAGAAGATAGCGTGTGACCATTTATTTTAACATTAATTTAAGCTTCGTATCCACTAGGTAACGTTTGATTCGCGACATGATGCACGACATGTTGTTCATCGTGTTTAACGACAATGCACCACTTTATAAACGAATTGAAAATAGGAAAAGGTTCTATGTTTACCGATTACTCCGCCAACTGTGGACCGATTTCCATAGATAATTTTTGTTCGAAAACCTATCTCCTCAAGATAGATGTTGCGCTTTTTTGCCGAACTTGTTGAATGAACGTCACGAATTGCGTGACAAATGTTGACTAGTGGGTACGAAGCTTTACACTTCGTTATGTGAGCACGGGCGATTATTTACTTTCTCGGAAATAAAAAAGGCTTAGAATGTAAACAAATATGTATTTACTTTTACAGATCATTGACATTAAAAAGGAATACCTTTTTCTTTTAGTGCACCTCGTGACTCCCAAGATGAGAAAATACTACTGTAGAAAATATTTCCGTTCCAATACCTTTTTAACAACGCACCATTCGCAAAATAGTCACAAACTGACAATCCACAATACCACCATTCACAATACCAAACCATTTAAAGAATTTTAATGTAATTCAAATTACTTATTTTGATTCTGTACCTAGAGGTCATTTTAGACTTGTGTAATTCAAAATTAATCTATTATTTTCAGCCCCGCCGCAAAACCGAGGAACAGGCTATCCACGA
This sequence comes from Ochropleura leucogaster, assembly GCA_958449745.1. Taxonomy (NCBI): domain Eukaryota; kingdom Metazoa; phylum Arthropoda; class Insecta; order Lepidoptera; family Noctuidae; genus Ochropleura; species Ochropleura leucogaster. The sequence goes on along the minus strand of OY288206.1, from coordinate 12,547,921 downwards.
GTGATGCCGACGATACCCTTCAACAACGAAGACACGTACCACCGCGACAACTCACTGAGCGGAGCACCCTGGCAGTACAACAATTATATGGGTAACAATATTCTTTCCGTGTTAAATTATTACTTAAAATATATATATTATTTTACTTAATGACTCAGGAAGGAAGGCTCCAAGACGGCTTTAGGCTCCCAAACTCGACCGGACCGGGGCTGCTTTCAAGCGGCTCCTGCCCAATCTGAGAGGGCCAAACGCCTCCTGCCGTAGGCTCTATGCCGGAGTCATGCGGTCCATGGCCCTATACGGGGCCCCGGTATGGGCGCGTTCTTTAGGGCGGCGCGCCGCCCACTACCTGAACGCGCCCCAAACGGTGGTAGCCATTAGACTGATCCGGGGCTACCGCACGATCTCCGGCGAGGCAGCGAGCCTCCTTGCCGGATTGCCACCGTGGGATCTGGAGGCGATAGTCCTCACGCGCCTGTATGAGTGGCGCGCGGAGGCAGTACACCGGGGGAAACTCCGCTACCGCGGCAAATTGCCGCTCAGCGGACAGACCTACGATGCGATCTCATGGTGGCGTGGAGAGAGCGACTGTCACAACCCCGCGCAGATCACGCCACAATAGTGGCGGTAAGTCCCCTCAGTCATCCTCACCGGACACGAAAGTTTCGGGAAGTTCCTGCACATAATCGGGTGGGAGGAAACGCCCGGGTGTCACTATTGTGACGATCGCCCGGAGAACACGGTGGAGCACACAGTGGCGGTCTGCCCAGCGCGAGGCAGAGCACCGCCGTGCTCTAGTAGAGGCGATCGGCGGCGGCGATCTCTGGCGTCCTACCGGTTCAGTCCATGGTCCGGAGCGAGAGGGAATGGGAAGCGGTCACCTCCTTCTGCGAAGCAGTAATGCTAGCGAAGGAGGTGGCCGGGCGTTTGAGGGAAAAAACCTCAAACCAACCCAGCCGCCGCGGAAGACACCCCGGGTGCCAGACGCTGCGAGACGACTCCCGGCCACCGTAGATGCGGGCCTGTGGACGGTGAGCAATGGGTAGCTCACCGTCCGTCCGTCTATTGACGATCACAGGCCGTTTCGACAGCGCGTTTGTGTTTCACGTGCGCCTCAAAGAGATGTCAGCAAACCAGAGGGGACTGCCAGGGCCTCCGCCTGCCGGGGTTGCGGGTTGTTCGAAAGAGATACCGAGGCCCCGGAACGTACCTAAAGGGCAATAGAAGGAACATGGTGGGTTTTAATCAGTAAAAGTCTAACACTCCCCCCGCCCCCGCTCGGGCGGGGGGGGGGAGTGTTAGACTTATATGGGGGAATTATTTGATAATTTCCCACCCCAAAAAAAAAGGCTTCACGACCGAGCGGAGCGATCTTGACAATTGACACCCTACCTAGTTCAAGAAAAAAGCACATGGATGTCGCCTGCTGGGTGCAAGCAAAGGGCTGAACTTGCATCTAGCACTTTCACTTATCGGGAAAGACAGTGAAAAGAAACTTAAGGCGTCTATGTTGCTGTCCTTGTCCATAAAGTTAATGTCCTCTTGTACTGTTTTCTTGTGAGCGCTTAACCACGCGTCTCCCACTGTCAGAGCCGTAGGTAGGAAAAGCTCGGGTTACTCTAAAAATCCGAATGTTTAATAGACCTCAAACAACTGAATGTGCGTTCCGTACAAAAGCTTGTCTTTTCTTTTTAATTACTCAGAATTTGTGTATTATAATTTATAATAGAGGACAAAACCAGGACCAGGACCTTATTCTTAGCAGTCACACTTGCGACCACTAGATCAACTAGGCAATTAAATATTTCTAATAATTACACCTTTTCCCTACCCTTCGGGGATTACAGCCGTGTTGTTATAATTGTGATGTCGCCACGACGTAAAACTGTCTCTCATTGTGCGGGAAATCTATGCAAAGCAAGGCCATATTATATTGGAAAGTCGAAATGCACACAGACAAACCAGCGACAGAATACAGTTTCTATGCATATCCACGTTCTACCACCTCTTTGAATAACTACGACACTCTAACTTTTTTCAGATGTTGCGATTCCTTTGTTACCGCCATCGCCGTACAAGGTAGATTCTCCTGACCCAGAGTCGCTGTGGCCTGAAGGTCTGTTCATCCCACCGTTTAACCCGCCACGGTTTGGAGGTCTTGGCAACCGCCGCAGTGAGGTATTGTCAGGTAAAACTTATTGTAAATAGTACTCTTGCTTGTATTCCAGGCTTAGGAACAGAGATGCTGATCGGTGCCTTTGAATCTGAATGAAGACCAATATGCGTTCTCAGAAGAAATAATGACCGCTTTTTTTAGTTTTTTTATTAAAGCACACTGGCCGAAAGAAAAGAAGAAAGTGACATGACGAAAAAAAATCTATAAAGCGTTACTCAAAAAATAACAAAAGAGGATTTATACGTTGTCATCAAATCATCATTGCAGTCAGTCAGGTGTTGGTTGGTTTGGTAGTGGTTCAAAGCTAATGCGGTCGGTGTTGTACACTTATAGTACTACCTGCTTACTATTTCGATAAGTTATTTAAATGAATGATTCATAGTCCGGCTCATTGAAAAGTGATCTCGACTGCGACTTACAGCAGCCGTTTTAAACCCTGCTTTAGGAGAACGAAGATAATGTCGCAGACACAAGTTTTCCCGACGTCAAAGATAGTGTCTCAAATAATATCTGCCATTTAACTTTTTCAGAAGCCGAAGCCCTGGACCCATACTTACTAGAGGGTTCAGAAGCAATAGCGGCAGTCAAGAGGTCAGCCCGCCATGGTCTTTACTACTTCCACGATATACCTCACATCGAGTCACTCCTCGCCAACCAGGAACTCAGGATCGAGAACAATTTAAAACCTCATAGGATAGCTAGCATACGTCACACGTGGCCTTATAACCGACCTTAGCGTACACCGAGCCGACGAATAAAACACCACATAAGAAATTGCAATTATATATTTGTATACAACTGTAAAAATACTCAATAAAAAAGTCATTAATATTATACACAACTATCTATCTAGTTTTATTTTATCATTTACAAAACATAATTATGTACACATATAGATAAATATAATTATGTACCTACCTAAATTAGGAATGTGAGCATTATAGTTATACCTTTTCCTTTTCAGTTATAGCTACCTAAACAAATTCAAGAGCTCCTCCCTTTCAAATTACATGTAGAAATAATCATGTTATGTATTCAGAAACCTCACAACGACAGAAAGTAAAAATACTGCAAAAACCGGCCAAGTGCGACTCGGACTCGACCACCGAGAGTTCTGAACAAACTTGCGACATAAACTGCCTTAATTTTAGACTACTCCAAGAGACCACAGATTTCAGTATTTAGTTTTAATTTCAATTCGATACCTTTAAGATTTCTCGAGATAAAGGGTCTTTGCACAGACAGACAGAGAACATAGTGTTACACCCTATAAGAATTCCGTTCTTTTCTTGTTACCTACAAATCCCTAAAAATGGGAGATTCTAGTAATCCCAAACCCATTAAGTACCATCACATGTCTAGACACAATCTATTTCATTACAAAACCAGTTGTAACTTTAGTTCCAGCCCAAACCTTCAAGGCAATTATTGTTTTTTTTTTAATGCTAACCAACTAATTTCAACTTCTTCATTTAAAAAAATATATAGTATCATGAAGTTCTGTTTTTTTTTCATTTTGCGGGGTCAAAATAAATTTAAAAAACTGGCTGAAAGATTTTAGCTTGAACCAAAATTACAACTTCCTATTAAGTTAATGACATATTCTAACAGTAAAGCAGTTTAATGAGCAAAATGTAGAAAATTGATATACCTATTAGTGGATGGAATTAAATCAATAAAGTAATTATTACTATCAGCTACCAAGCTTATTTACCTAATTACAACAAACACTTAAGTTCTCACAAATATTTCTATATAAATTTATCATGGTTTAAAGGCAGTGATACAGTTAAATATTGAACACAATTTATAACATAAACAAGTATAAGAGAATAGGAGTATAATCTCAAACTATACAATCACTATTACAAGTTATTCTAAAAAGTACCTCACCATAATGGCTTTTATAATTACATTTGGAAGACGATTCATATCAGGTATTTTTCAAATACCCTGTATACTACATACATTTCCAATATTATGAAAGTAGAAACTAAAGACGAAAAATATTGGAAATGCAAGAAATATAAAACAATATCCTATTGATTATTATAAAGATCCACATTATGATTTCATTATAAACTGTTATTTGGACAACACACTTTGTGGTCAAAGAATCACTAAATGTGACGCCATGTTAAATAAACATTCTTTATAAACATCTAAGTCATTAAGGAATGATAAGAACTTAATCATAAGGAATGAGATTCACATTTAAAAAGAGCACACAAAATAAATTGGACCCTGTTGATTCTTAAGTTAATTGCACTTACAGCATTTTAATTTAAACTTTAAGCACTTGTTTATAAAGTTAATATTTAGAATGCCCAAACACAAATTAAATGTCTGATAAGAGAAAAAACTCTAAAAACAAGTTTAAAATCACAATATTTATGCTTTAGATATAAATGTACATCATACAATGATAGTAAAATATTTATCATAAATAGGCCTACTTTTTACTTCTAAATTAAGATCAAGTTTTATGATAAGAAATGTTAATTTACCATGGTCAACCATGTTATCAGTAGTCCAACAAGTAATTTAAACCAGTTCAATTTACCAATCAGATCTAAATAACAACCTTATAAAAATACAATTAGAGCAGCAACTGCCTTAACTATCACAATATTTAAAGTTTTTATAAAGACACAAAGTTCTTTAAAAATAATAGTTGTATATGGGTATTAAAACGGCTAGTGCGAGTATAAGTGGGTATGAAGAGACTCCAACTGCTGAGTTACAGAGGTCACCATTGCAGAAACACATGTAGACCTTCTTACGATTCCACATCGTGTAGGCACACCTTTCTTCATAATCACTCGGGGCTCGTTGCAGGCACATTCGTTCTGTTGCTGAGCCATAATCTGTAAAGTAAGTAAGTATTTATGAGAAATAGCCATCTATAATAATTCCAGGCATATTACTGACTTACTGTAGGGCAATGCTTGTGACAAGCATTGATCAATAAGCATGCTCAAGGTGGGTTAGGGATTTCAGGTAACCTACTAATATAGGTGACAAATTTGTTTTAATATTCAAATACACACAATTTTTTAAGTTTATACTTTCTTTCTTCTTAAACTTAGGTTCAATTTAAACACTGAGTATAGGTTTATTATCAGTTTACCATCAGATCTGAATGTCCCAGTAGTGCCTTCTATTAGTTTGCCACACCATCCTGAGGGACAAGCCACAACATGGAGGCCTTGTTCAACCACAGACTCTGTCACATTCATTGGAAAAGGATCGCCACAGGTACCAAGTTCTCCACGCGATCTACATCTTAGGCATCGCTTATGTAAACCTGTAACATTAAAAATATTTTATGAAATTACTTAACAAATGACAACTAACTTTCTAATTTCAAAGAAACTATATTGATGAAAAATTGCTCCGTTAATGACAAAAGTTTTTATTTAAGAGTTGTTCGTACATAGCGAAGTGACTTACACACATTCCTACTCAGCTATTGTTGAACAACTCTCACTTTACCTTGATAAATAAAGTCGTGTCAAACTATTAGTGAAAACTTACTTTGAACTCCCTGTACAACAAAGAACACCAATATCGAACACAAAAGCACTTTACTGTAGTTCATTTTGTAATAATATAATTAACAAAAGGGACAAAATATAAAATGCATTAACATTTAAAACTTTTCATTCTAAAGTCTAACTCATTCCAATTCAAAACTTTTACTACCGCTATGCTATGATGAGTATGACGCTCGCTACGCTACGCGTCAGCTGTCAACTATGATCTGTCAGACTGACAGTTTTAGCTAGACATGGTTGTGTCAAATTGTATCAGCTGTTCGTTCACTTCAGTCTTTTTCCGTAACAAGGATGTAAGAAACTGCTGTGTTACGGTTTGAAACCACAGACAATCGATGCAACTCGTGACAGTTTGATCGTCTTAAGAATCAAAACAGTAACTATGAAATCACTCTTGTAATGGAAGCACAGTTAAATATCCGGCAAAAGTTAATATTATTTTTGTTGTTTTATAATAAAATTAAATTCACAAAGTAAATACTTACAAATATTATAAAAGCGAAAGTAAATTTGTTTGTTTGTTAAGTTTTCACGCCTAAATGGCAAAACCGATTTTGATGATTTTTTGTACGGAGATAGTTGGGACCCCAGAGACGGACATATGCTACTTATTGTCTCATTCTAACCCCCATTTCTCTAAAATTGGAGGAAGGGGAGTTTGTATGATTATTTGTCACTTTTTATAATTCTGCCCCTTTAAGAGGGCCGCTTAAGGGGTTGAAATTTTATATATTTAATTTATGACATTTTATGATTTCATTATTTTTTTATTTGTTTATTGTAAATGTGAAGACCATGTGGTTCATTTCTTTTATTTACTTTGTTTTTTGACGAAGGCCAGACCTTCACCTTCTTTTAGTTTAAGTACTATAAGCGACCTACACAAATGTCCTTTTTTTGGTATTGTTCGTCGTGTCGTTGAGCTCCTTGGGTTATGAGTTGAGCTACACGATAACTGACAAATGCTTGCACTGACTGGACAAGTCCACTCAATTTGTGTGGTGCTTTCATAAAAAGACCATTTCAGACACTATCTGCATAGTCCTCATGTAAGTTGACCAAGATTATTTTGCCTGGACTTTAAAAGAGACTTATGACCTCTGAGTTTGTTTCGGCTGTTTCTTCGAGTAGTCGGGTACGAAACACCGGCCTCATCTAGTTTTTAAAAAGAATGACGTGTAAAAGTGTTTGTGAAAACCTACTTGCAAAAAAAACATCATTTATCATTTATAGGACTTTTCGGAGTTTTCAAGGTAGGAAGCTAAAAATCGGTACACACACTCTTTGCTACCAACGAAAATACCTGCAAATTAGGAAAAGGGAACCGTGTCAACCTGAATTTAACGCGAGCGAAGCCGCGGGCAAAATTTACTAAGACTACAAAAATGTTTTTAAGTGGTTATTTTTCATATATATAAAAAATAACTACTTAAAAACATTTTTGTAGTCTTATACATTTTTATTATTTAACTAAATTTCCAATTTTGCTGTCAGACGTTAACTTAACACTGAGACGAGACATGGTTTACAACTAAAAGACAATTTCCTCCGTAGATGTAGATTGTGCATTTCTGTGGTAAGGCGGCACTTTGAAAACCTTTTGTAACGTGTTTTAATAAAATTTGTAAACTATCTACCGTATTTTTTTATCATAAAAGTGGCAAAAATAAAGAAATCCCAAATTATAACAATAACTGTAAAAATACCTTTATTGCTATCAACGCTAATTACAGGAAATAATCCCCGATCAAGCTCTATATTTTTTGGATGGTATTTAAACGTACTTCAATTTATTCCCATTTCGTTTACCTAATTTTGCCTGTGTTGCACCAAATTTACTGAATGAGCACCAAAATATGTTAATTAAAAAATGTCATAACGAGCATCAGGAAAAAGACAGCACTACAATAAAAAAGTGTTATATCTTTATCCATTTTCTATTAATGCAAGTCGTTACTGGCAGGGGCGTAGGGGGTCGCAGTTTTAACCTAACCCTACGCATTTTTTTTGCATTCAGGAAAGAATATTTGGTGCACGATCAGTATTTTTGGTGAACACAAAATTTTTTCCCATATTTTTTTACCGATTTTGTCTGTTGAAGGTCCATAGAAGTTTTTAAGATCATTTAGAAACCTCTGGCACCCCTAACTTATTTTTTTTTAAGCTCTGAACATTTTTGATTATCGAACTCTAATGGTAATTTTGAACTTTGGACTAATTTTGTGGTAAGTAAGACGGATTTTTTTGCATGGTAGCTATTATTATCGCTAATAGTTTCCACCAAAAAGAATATCTAAAAATGATAGGAATAAAGACATAAAAAATAAAAACCAATGTTAGGTGAAAATTTTGAAAATAGTACTTAAAAAAATTCTAGCTCCTAAACTACAAATAATCGCGGAACATACATGGGGGTAATTCGGGTACCCCTTAGCATAAGGCATCTAATTTTTTTCTTTGGACGTCTATCAACTGGCCACCCTGTATAAGTAAATTTCAACAGACGACAGTATTTACAATAACCAAGTGACAGTTTTTGCTCAAATAGTCAAATACAAGTTATTTTTAACAACGATCAACGTACTACATTTACCTTTGTACAATAATGTACAACATACATTACCACCATACTACTTATCAGTCACCGGCGCTAATTTCAAACTTCCTCATATTATATGGAAAGTAATTTTATAATATATTATCAAAACAGTAACCACGTGACAGCTTTTTTTATAATAGTCAAATACAAGTTACTGCAATAGCTTTTCTTGTTCGCCCTGCTCACGACAATATTCATTACTTCTTTTTTGATTAACATTTCGTGGATCTACAAAAGAAGATCTGCGATGCCAAGCAACACAAACTCCTGCGCAGTAACATGTCATCGCCAGCGACAGCACGAATCCTAGATAAATTGAATACCGAATGAATTCTGTAACAAAACACGTATGGTTACTAAGCAGTTACAATTAAATAAACAAGACTTCTTTTTATATTATAGTACTCTGTGAACAAGACAATGCATGCTTACCTTGATTTAACAATGTGGCTTTTGACACGACTGTTACTTCAAACTCTTGAACTTTTTTACCATTTGAGAGACACGAATAATTTCCCTCTTCGGTTTTACTTATGTGCAGAATATGCAGAGAGTTATTAGTGTCTATTGATATGTGAGGTTCTTCTTCATTCTTATATCTTATGTTATTTCTGTAAAAACAAATAGGTCAAGAAACTCCTAAATATTTTCTAATGTCATAATTAAATATCCCTAATAAAATTGGGTGCGAGGATAAACTTAGCAGCAAGCGGTGAGCGCTAACATCCTAGTTAGTTGCAAGGGATCGCCAATAAAAATCGTATTTTCAGTCGCCATGATATTCTAAACTTTTAGCCAAGACGTTGCGGTTAAACTTATTTTTATCTTCACACCAATTTTGAGATTTTTCATTGATAAGTGAATAATATGATATTTGTGTTACCTCAGTAAAGGACTTAATAGTTTTGCGTCTCTAAACCATTTCAAATCTGAATTTGGAACTGCTTCCGTACATGAAAGTGTAACATGACTGTATTCTTCTACTTGCTTAGTAGTTTTGTGTTTCTTTTTATCCTTATTTATCTTGTACTTCGCTGTACCAAAATAAAAATATTTTATTAAGTAAAAAATAGGCATTGTAGCCGGACTTAAGCATAAACGGTAAGGTCGGGTGAGCTGTAAATGAGTACAGTAGAAATTCATCAAAAACTATCGTCATCTTGCTGCCTCCATCCCAATTTTCTTTTTTTAAATTCTTCTTCCATACTTAGTCTTCTTTATATTACTCGTCAACTTATCAGTCACCTCCAATCTTGACCTTCTTCTACTCTTATATCGGTCAATGTACTACATGTTGTACTACAATAATGTATACATTACCACCAGTACCAGTACCAGTTTGAAATTGGCGCCATTGACTGATAAGTAGTATGTACTTATCAGTCAATGGCGCCAATTTCAAACTTCCTCATATTATATGGAAACTCATTTTATAAATTATCAATTCGCCTTCACAGTTTATCGTAAATTCTACTTGGCATTAGATTATTTTAACAATGTTTGATGTAAATGCCTGCCCCCAGCTTTACACTAAATCGTAATCGTAATCATGCAAAAACGAAAGTAAATGAAAGTTATGGTGTTGAAAAAATGTGCTAAGGAAAATTACTTACCTCTTTCTACAGTACGGCATGTTTCCTCTGCTTCAAAATCGGGAATAATTCGTACAATTTCACTTATTTTAGGTACTGTTTTATGGAGTTGTAACGAACGACAGGAAATGTCGTAGCCATCAGTTAAATAGGACACAACATTAATGTTATCAACAGCAACCATTGACATTTTCTGTAAAAATATAGGCATGTCTTTACGTAATCAAGATGAGAAAAAATATTCGTAGAACTGGGCAGAAGACAGTGATGAATCGTAACAAGAGCAATATTATCATCATCATCAAAAGTGCTGTTACATATTTTTTACCTGAATGGTGGTGTGCTTTACATTCAGTTGCAAACGACATCTACCTATTCTTTTGCGCACACCTTTCTGACGGCCAATTTCTTTACATTCACCCCAGTTTTCCCAAACCGTTGTTAATTTGAAAGTTTGATTTAAATCCCTTTTAATTGATTTGAAAGGTTCTTCTTCAGATATTTTCTTGTTTAGAGTATCGAAGTAGTTTCTTTTATAATCTTGCCACTGAATGGAAGTTCCAACTTTGGGGCTGATTTCAACATTAATAACACCTGTTAGAATGAAAAATAGCGGTGAAACTCTGGAGAACAAAACTATAATGATGTTTCAGCTGTTCGTTTTAAGGAATAAGTAGGTATTTAAATTCCGAAGAAGCACCGTAAATTAACAAAGCCAGCATGAAACACGATGGTCGACGGTGATTACACTAAAAATTAAATAGCGTTCACGGGTCACCTCTCATGTATGGGGTTGTGGGTCCAAATCCAAGCAATTTGTGAATTTTTCAAATCATATGTACTTTCTAAAGTTTATTGTTTCTTCACATTTAGATTAGAATATACATTGATCGTCTATTGTACCCCGAACTAGTGGCTAGGATAAAAAAATACTGCAACTCTGACTGACCTTCAAGAATGTACATGAAACCATTTTCATTTTTCGTTTTATCAGGACTTTTACACGTATAAACTCCCGAGTTATTTTCTTTAAAATCGTGAATATTTAATGTATGAACTGGTGTTATTATGATTTCGGAATTAAAATCATCATTAATAACATCTGTTAATATTTCTTTTTGGTATTTGTGTCCTCTAGGTTTATAAAACCACAATTTAGGATAGTAGTCCTCTTTAACGTCGCTGAAAATTGGGGTAAAAATATTTAGTAACAGAAAAGAAAATATAAATTATGTTTGTAGCGTGAGCAAGTCAATATCCTAGAGCAGCGGTCGGCAACCTCTTGACAAGCAAGGGCCGCAAGGTGACAAATTAAACTAAAGGCGGGCCGCAGTCATTTTACTCGCATTAACTCGAGAAGCCCAATATACCTGCTCATTATAATTGGCCATATTCCATAAAAAAAAAAAAAAATGGCATTGAAAAAAATTGTTAAAACACAGGGAATTAATTCGTACACGTAATACTTTTTTTGTTTTTGGGGTAGAAAATCATCAAATAACTTCCGCCGCTCTGGGCGGAGCGGGGGTTGTGTCAGACTTGTACTGACTAAAACCGACCCATGTTCCTTCTATTGCCCTTTGTGTTCCGCGGCCGCGGTACACAAAGCCTCTTTCGAACAACCCGCAAACCCGGCAGGCTCCTCTGCTTTGCTGACATCTCTTTGAGGCGCGCGTGAAACAAGCGCGCCGTCGACACGGCCGGTCCTCAATAGACGGACGAACGGTGAGCATTGCGTCTGCAGGCTTGCATCTACGGTGGCCGGGAGTCGCCTCGCGGCGCCCGGCGCCGGCGGCGGCTGGGTTGGTTTGAGGTTCTCTCCCTCAAACGCCCGGCCAACTCCTTTGCTAGCATTACTGCTTCGCAGAAGGAGGTGACCGCTTCCTATCCCTCTCTCTCCGGACTATGGAATAAACCAGGGCCGGACGCGAGAGATCGCCGCCGCCGGAAGTGCTCCACGAAATTCCACCGGCTGTCGAGGACGATTCCCAGGAACTTCATCGTCGACCCGACACCGATGCGAACCCGTCATGCCATCAGCTGGGATCCCGACGGTGGCGTATTCCTGCGGCCATAAAAGACCATGTCCTCGGATTTGTGCAATGCCACCTCAGGACCCAGTAGCCGGATCCTCTTCGCGACTATCTCAACCCCGCGTGTCATTGTTTCGAGGAGTAAGGCGGAGAGGAGAAACGGCCCCAAGGCCGATTTCTGTGCGACACCGCACGACATGTCTCGCCGGTTCCACTCTTCAGAGCGACCGGGGTAGATGCATGATGGCGTCGAGCGTCTCCCGCAGAAACCATACTGGTGCTCCGCAAGATCCGGCCCCGTCCCCACAAGGTGCCCGACGAGGCGGTTTGCAATTACTCTTTCAAAGAGCTTGCTCACCTCGTCGACCACTATGAGCCGGAATGCGGACGGAGAGTCCGCAAGGCGCCCCGGCTTCTGTATGAGGACCAGCTTCCCAGTCTTCCAACGAAGTGGGAACTGGCCCTTCTCCAAGCATGCAAGCATCTTAGGAGTCCTAGTAGTCGGGGCCCGACACTTTTTCAACTCGTTAAAATCAGATGGCATTTAACAAGATCATTGGATTCATAGAAAGAGCTCTGATATTACCAGCTAGTACCTATGACACATTTCAAAGTGTTGCCAAGCAGAGGGGTTAAAAGACGCGCTTATTTCATGCGTTGATTTTGGTAATAATTAAACTTATTTGCATAGCATTCACGGGCCGCAAGAAAGACGTCCGCGGGCCGCATGCGGCCCGCGGGCCGCGGGTTGCCGACCCCTGTCCTAGAGTGTATGATAGTGTTCCCGTGTACACTTCTGGACACCGAATCTTCTTTTATAGTATATATTTTTGTATTAACGATAGTGATGAAAAATTGTGTAGTGTAAGATAACGCTCGGTCATACGGTGAAAATCAGAACGTCGTTTCTCATCATCATTTTCCTGCCCTTGTCTATTCTATTTGGGGTCGGCGCAACACGGTTTTTTCTTCCATTCTCCACTGTCAGAATTCATGGCATCATTTACTCTTTTCTCCTACATGTCATTCCTTCCACAATCCATACATCTTTTCCTTGGCCTTCGTCTCCCTCTCCATCCATCAACATTCAGATCCATTCAGACACACTCTTTTAGTCACACGTGCTTTGTCCCTCCTCATTACATGTGACTCCTTTTCAATTTTTTGTAACAGGCGCAACTTTGAAACTTCCTCTAATATAGGTTCTCTTACTCATTCCTTACTTTATCCATTCTTGTCACTCCACAAATCCATCTCAACATTCTCATCTCCGCTATATGCAATCGTTTTTCAGCCACCTTTATTACAGCCCTGCACTCTGACCCATACAGTACAACAGGTCTAATCACGGATTTATATATGTCCGACGATGTCCGACGTGAGAGCGTCCATTATCACCATGAATACGTAAGGACTAAGAGCCGGCCCTTGGTGCAGACTGACAGTAGTGCCCGCTGTGGACTGGACTTGGGTACTGCGTCGACTGTACATCGAACGGATCACTGCACATACTTCCCAGGCACACCTTTCTCCTTAAGAGCCCACCACAAAACCGCAGGGGGTACCCGGTCGTATGCCTTTTCGAGGTCGATGAACACCATGTGCAATTTTTTATGTGCACTTCTGTATTTTTCGCACAACGGAAAATGACATCCATCGTTCCCCGACCAGGCTTAAAACCGAATTGGTTCTGTGAAATTTTGTTCTTCATTTCATTCACTGCAATCTTCACTTTATCCGTACTAACATTTCTTACTAGTCCCTAATTCACTGGTTTATTTTCAAGCACACTTTTCCAGTCATTCTCTTAATTCATCAGTCTTTTAAGGTAACTTTTCCACCTATCCTTAATATTCTCATCATCTGTTATAACCATTCTAGCTTCGTCTTTTACGAATTTTATCCAGCAAACATCCTTCGCGTTTCTCTCTTTAGCTCTTAGTCGGTAATGGTTTCTGAAGTTATACTTCTTTTGGCGCGATGGAGAAAAATGATGAGAGTGAATTTAGCCAGCAACATCGTGAAGTTAGTTCTAGGTGGCATGAAAATCGATAACTATGTTCAAGTTGTATATTCTAGTATTTTTATATTTAGAACACGTCATCATCTGCCTAGCCTTTTCCCAACTATGTTGGGGTCGGCTTCCAGTCTAACCGGATGCAGCTGAATATCAGTATTTTACATGGAGCGACTATTTAGAACACGTTTTTCATAATAAATAAATATTATTTTGGTGTTCTTGTTAAATTAATTTCACATTCCAAGCAACCCTTGCGGAGGTTTGGAAATGGATGGATAACCACAGGGGGACAGGTTAAGTCACCCTTTCCGAGGTTTGTAAATGGATGGATTACCACACAAAGCCAGGTTAAGCAACCCTCACCAAGGTTTGGAAATGGATAGGTTACCCCAGGGGGCCAAGTTAAGCAGCCCTTGCCAAGGTTTGGAAATGGATGGGCTACCTTGGGCTATTTTTATATTTATCGTTAGTCACTACAGCATTTTAGTTATTTTTTTTTCTATACGCCAAAGAAGTATAACTTCTAACGCGTGTACATAAGTACACACACCCCTTTTTCATTAATTTGTGAATTTACCCTTTCATAATATGATATTAATCTTTTTTCAGTTGAATAAACTCTTTTTGCGTATGGTTAGATGCTCGTACTTAAGGAGTAAACTCCAGTCGTGCGTCGGAGCTGACACACACACTTTTTTTTGACCAGCTGGACTATCCAGTGTGTCATAGTTTGTTCTGGGCTTTTGCACTCGCTATGGCCACAGCACTTTTGCCTTTTTTCTTGAGAGCATCATAATCAATATTCCTTACAGTTTTCAAACTAGCACTCTTATTTCCAACACTCTGCCATTCCTTGAACTTCTTGTTTTTTCCTTCAGCACATTCTGTATCTCTGTCGACCACCACCACGTATCCCTTTCTATCGTACCCTTTCCCGCTTATCCCAAAATACGTTTTGCTGCGTTCCTAATACACCTTGCCATCTCATTCCAACATTCATTTACACTTAAGCCATTCACCCATCTCCATCATTTTCTCTACCACTCGTTCTATAAATTTCCTCGCATAATAGGACTTCTCTAGCATATTGTATGCCATTTTATTTTAGGCGGAGGTCGCTTTTTTTCTTTTTATTTGGAGAAAGGAGGTTACTCTTTTTGTTGAAAATCAGAACGTTGTTTCGTGACAAAAAACGTAGGGTGCCATCGTTAACAAATACAATGGTTGGTACAGTTTATAGGTAGATTAAAAAATAGGTAGGTAGGTATATCGTCGCCTTAGAGTGAAAACCTCGTAAGTGTAAAAAAGGTAACTTTTCAGGAGGAAGAAAAAACTGCGTACTGTAAAATTTTTGTACGTCTTTTATGATTTTTAATCTTTCGAAAAACACTAAATTATACAGCTACAGCAGGATAAACTCAAGTACCTAATCAATTTTCTCAAAAACCACACGTTTGTTGCAAGTTATTCACGCCAAACTGACAGATGCGAGTATTTACGAGGTTCTCATTTACTGTCATAGAAGGCGCTATGAGTATCGAATGAACAAATGAGTCAAATCAGGATAGGTATGCGTTGCAAGGTTTTCTTCCTAGAAACACAATAAAATAAATTTGAGCAAAAATGCATTCCCGAGGTTTTCACTCTAAGGCGACGATATGTAGTTTAAAAAAAAAAGTGTTTAAAACTGCTATGTCATCCCAAAATACATAAAATTAAATAGTACACAGGGTACATAACTGTGCCGAATATTTTTTTTTGTTCTGTGAGCTGCCATCACTTTATCTCACAAATGAATGACACAATTACTTACATGAAAACTTAAAAGTATTATTTACCAAAAATGACCCCAAAGGTACACTATAGATCCAGTAACAACATCTACTACTTTCGGTTTATTTGTTATAATTTCAAAAGACACAGAATTATTATAGCAGGCTGTGACTTCCAAATGAGATGCGTTTGTAGCTGCACATTTTACAATTATGTCGCAAATAACAAATGTTATTATTACTTGACAAAATAACATTATGCCCTGAAATAAACATTTTACTCATTTCATTACACAATATTAATTGACCAAGGTGGAAGCACCAGCGTAACCCGTGGAACTAAAATTTTCTTATGATCTTTCTAATAATTTACAGGCGTGTAGGGTGGTGGCTCGAGTTATAATAATAGAAATCACCAATCATCAAAACCTGTACGGTAGCTCCATCCCATTAAATTACACAACTTCATGAAAAACTCACTAAGTAGGATTGAAGTTAGAGGGCTGCATTATGATTTAAATGATTATAATTGATTGAGTAAACCCATATAATATACGGCCGTAATTCATATTATAATCAACATATCACGCGACACTAGGCCACAAAATGCAAAATCTTACAAAATAGTTCTAAAATCACACTCATGCGCATTCAGTTGTGCTGATGGTAGCGTACTGTCTTCTAATAAGTTACTGAACAAACCTCACTTCAGCTTGGACAACCATACTATTATTTTACATAAAATATCAACTTCGATGAAATTCAAAAATCGGAGCACGTTAGTGTTACTATTTTTTTTAGTATGGCACTAGTTGCGCTTTGTGCCAATTTCGGGTAATAAAAGGTAGGGAAATATTTTAAAATCGGGGAAATAGGGATCTTGTAACGTTTAGGATATTAAATATTTTATTCAATATATATTATATTTGGATGAAAGGGATATAAAAAATAACATACAAAAAAACCTAATTTTTTGTTTATTTTTTTAACAAAATTGCAGATATCTTATAAAAATATACAATAGGATTCATTACTTATACAAGAAACACAAGTAGGAGAAGAGGAACATTATTGGGAAAATAGAGGACGGAGGAATGATGAGTGTTGCTATTTGAATTAAATTTACAATTCCGAAACCACAGAGTACAAAACCACAGCGCAATAGTTCGGTTTTCAAATGTTATGGTTATCACAGAACACCTCAATGATAATAATTTACGATGAATCCTCATGTATTCAAATCATTTCCATACGATTTACAATTATTCTCTCTTACCTTACAATTACTACCATTGCAAAAGTTATTTTAATTTTAGTAATACCAATAAAAATACATAATATTTTTCGTTTTGGAGACACCACAGATAATATCCGATCGTTTTTATTCTTGGCGCTCTCGTCTTCAAATTAAATCAAATAAATTTCACCAACATGGCGGATAAATCAGAAAGTAAGTTTTGTTTATATTGTTATCTATTTAATTATTTGACTATTTTAATTATTTAAATGTTGTGAAAACAAATGCTACATTTCATTTTTGTACGTACCAGTATTTCTTTAGGATACTTAAAACGTGTTCTCCGCTGTAGCTACGATTGTAATGTTGTTCGCTAGATTCAAAATTTGAAAAAATTCAAATTTTCGGCCGAAATGTCAATCACTTTATCATTGGAATTAGGAAATAAAGCACGATAAACACTTTGATGTTTTAATATCCTTTTGTAAACATTGATATATTGTGCGAATTCGTAGAGAAGTTTCCTTGACTGTGAGTTATATAAATTGTGTGTTATTTTGTTCAGGAGAGCATGATGAAGAGGATTTTTCACCCAGATCACAATATCGGGTTAAAGATGAACCAATGGATATGGATTTTCCCGAAGAGGAGGAAGAACCCCCAGCGTTTGGTCCAGCCGCGCTTGGTCTTCACAGAGTCGGTACTAAGTTACCGCCAAAACCAGCACCGAGTGAACCTGTGCAAAAGCTGAACGCGCGGGGCATGCCAGCTCGAATTAGAAAGAAAAACAGATTTATATTTGTTGATGATTTTGTAAATACTTCGCCACCCCGTCAATCACCAAAGCGCACTCCGAAGATTATCTCTAAAACTCCTATCAAACAATCAAGTGCTAAAAAGCAGAAATCACCATCTAAAGTCCAAAGGGCGAGTGAAAAGTATGATGACAAATCTGAACCTGTTGGGCCCCAATCACCTGACACCAAATCTGGGCATAGAATTGGAATGAGGTTAAGAAATTTATTAAAGCTACCAAAGGCTCATAAGTGGGTGTGTTTTGAGTATTTCTACAGTAACATTGATAAAGTTTTATTTGATGGAGAAAATGATTTCATGATTTGCCTAAGAGAATCTTTTCCACAACTCACAAACCGGAAATTGACACAAGTTCAATGGTCAAAAATTAGGAGAATGATGGGCAAACCCAGAAGATGTTCACAAGCATTTTTTGATGAAGAGCGGAAAGAACTTGAAAGGAAACGCAAATTAATACGATTTATACAGCAACGAAAAGCAGCTGACATCAGTGTAAAAGATTTGCCAAATGAGATACCAATGCAATTAGTAGTGGGAACCAAAGTAACAGCAAGATTACGTAAACCACAGGATGGTTTATTTACAGGATGTATAGATGCAGTTGACACATCCAACAATACATACAGGATAACTTTTGAACGCCCTAAGCTAGGCACACATTCAGTGCCAGATTATGAAGTGCTATCCAATGAGCCTCCAGATACTATAAGCCTTTCCAGCATAGCAAAGAAGTTTCGACCACGTTTTATGCTTCAAGATATATTTAGCTTATATGAACCAACAAATAATAATTCTCAAGGTGACCCTCTTATTGGTTGCTCAGACATAGCAAAACAAATGGATACTATTGGCAGTTACCCATTTGCACTTTTAGAACTAATTGTCAAGTTAAGAAGAATATTAAATGCTAAACGAGACAAAATCAATTTGTTAAAAGAATATAACTGTGATGCTGAGAAAAGAAAATCATTTGGCCAAAAAATGCCGGAGGATTTTGAACGAAAATATGCTGCAGTAGTAATTGACTTGGAAAAAATGAATATGGATTTACAGGATTACATAAATAATGTACAACAGTACTGTCAACAAATTGCCCCAGAGCCTAGCTTAGCTGCAATGTTAGTTCCTTCACACTTGAGAGAAATATGCCGTGAGAAAGGATCTTTGTTGGTAGAAAAAAATAATAATGGGTCTGTGAAAGATCCTAATTTAATTGATCTTATTACAGACCTCATTGCTTTAATGCTTCAAGTGAAAAGCTTGTCTGATTCAGATCAAAATGCATATGAATTGACTGTTCTACAAGGCACAATGGAGCAAATTAAAATGAAGTTAGAACCACATCATCAAAAACTATTTCAAAATAATGTTGAAATTCATATGCACAGGATTCAAATGGGTCTTGGGCAAATGACCCCTAATAGCTATATTACTGGTACATAATGTGCAATATATTGTATATTTTTATATGACTTTGATTATTTGCTGAATGCTTAGTGAATTTTATTTAAAATTAACATGTAAAAATTTTGTTTCCCAAAATAAGGTGCATAGTCATAATACCCATGAGTTAATTTGTGTCATCTAGTGGAGAAAATTGTATGATAGAAATCGTTTTATAAGATAAATACTTATTCTAGAATTGTAATTTATTATAACTTGGTTATATGGGCTTACAAATTGCTCAGCGCCATGAATATTACTGGTATAGCCTTGCAATAAAATATGACAAGTTTTATCTGGTTGTTTTACTTTTGATCTTTCAACACCCACCTAATAACATCATCACCACATACTCCCTGCTCTCATACCAAATTATTTGGGGTTGAAGTAGCATGTCTTCATACTTCTCTTTGACATCTCATCTCTCCTTTTTTGCCATTTCATCCTTCACACAAACCTTATAATAGAACCGTTATGCAGTAACACAGCTCAAGTGAGTTGAACAGCCTTACCTATAAAAAAAATACAATGTCCTAACGCAATGTCCGAAACTACGTACTATGGATGCGTTTTAGTCAGCAAGTCTAATGACACCTGTGAGTTGGGCTAGACCTAAATAGTGAGCTTGGGGCGTTACACTCCCCAACTGACAGGTAAATTTGTCGTCGATATCTCGATAAATCTTATTTATTTGTGTTGGTCACCTAACTAAACGGCTGGATCGATTTGGAAAAATATTGCTTTTTATTTTAATAGGTTCCTCGATGGTTTGAAAACACCACTCGGCGGTACTGCACTCAGTATTATACCAAAAATTTATTTCTAGTTAATGAGACAGGAAATTTTCTGCTGGGTCCTTTAGTAATTTATAATTAAGGTCGCAATAATTTTAATCAACATACGATCTGACAATTGATTCTGTAAAAATATGTAAGAAAATTAGAGATTTGTGGGCTACCCTGGGGCATTAAAAATATTTTATTAACAAATATTCAGGTATGGAAATAATGTACCTATTTCTCAATCTTAGGATTAACAATCAAAATCAATTTTACACAATGATACGAATATCACTCTTTTAATGATGAAGGACTACAATCTTGATACATAATTTGGTTCAATTCATGTTAAAGACAGATAATATTACCATGTAGAAAAAAATATTTAAATAAAAATACATTAATGAATAAAATTGGCTACTCTAGTCCAGCTATAAACAAAAATCAGTACAATTAATATTTTACGCTTTATATTTGTTAAGAGTTTCTAGTAATTCATCTGCTTCCTCTGAAGTTTTCACACGGATCAAGATGGGTGTTGGCGGGGGCTTTGATTCTGGGGTGGGTATGCATACCAACATGACATTGTTCTTACCCATGCGTTGTGTAGGGATAGCAGACACCAAAATCAAATTAACTAGAATAGTACCCAAGTTAGTATTGGCTCTAACTAGGAGCTGATGTTTTCCACTTTCCTCAACTTTCTTGATATAAAGTGTGCCAACACCTTTATCAACAAAATTGCCATCCTTCTTTACAAAAACTTTGCAACGCTTGTCAAAAACAGTGTTCTCTTCAGCAACGGGAGTAAATTCTACTTTAGGTGGTGAATCTTCTTCTTCATTGGTTTCTTCAGTGGTATCTGTGCTTTGTTTGACATTGGAATTGAAGCTGAAAGGCTTGCCAATTCCAAATGAAAATGGTGCTGCTGTTCCATTGGCAGCTGTTGTACTTGTAGTTGTAGCAAATGAGAAAGGAGATGAAGTAACAGCACTTGCTGTGCTTGATGTAATGGCTCCAAAAGAAAATCCTGCTGAACTGGTTGTGATTGTACTTGAAGTATTAGTAGATGAACCAATCCCAAAGGAGAAAGAGCCTGATTTTTCTGGTTTTTCAGTTGCTGCAGTAGGACTGCTTTGAGTAGCAAACAGAGGTTTCGAGCTTGGAGACATATTAAAAATAGACGATCCTGCTGTATTGTTGCCAGTTGTAGCTACTGGCTTAGTAGTAGTATTGCCAAACTGAGTTCTTGTTTCTCCAGTGGTAAATTTATTATCTAACTTTTTATCAACTTCTTTATCGCAGCCATATTCATCTTGAATTTCTTTTAAATACTTTTCATAGTCTTTAAATATTGGAGTAAGTATGCATAGAGGAGTTTTTTCTACATGTTTTTTTATCCAATCTAATACAGATTCATTTAAACCTTTTAATTTTGAATAATATTTCATTTTTTCATCATTCTTGGTGTCCTCTGGCTTATTATCTGTCTTATTTGGAATTACTTCTGGTTTTGATGCCATTCCAAAAGTGTTTTGCACTGTATTAATATTTGACATTGGTTGAATTTTAAATGGTGCTGAATTTGATGTGGTTGAAAACAATGATTTTGCCACATTAGCACTGGTAGATGGAATGTCAAATTTAGTTGAGGTGACTGGTGCTATTGATGATTTTGTGGACTCTGTATTGTTATCGGTTGAGCTAGTAACAGTTTGTATTTTGAATGGAGAATCTTTAACTGTGGAATCAGCTTTTGATGTCATAAACATAGACGGAGTTGTGGTATTTTGAGCAGGAACTCCAAATAATGAACTTGACCCTGTCAGCGTTGATGGTGAACCAAATGGAGACTTAGTAGGTGTAGTAGTTGACTGATTGCCAAAAATGCCACTGCTTGGACTAGCAAGTGGTTTATTAGAAAATAAACTGGATGTCACTGATGAATCTGCTTTGTTGGATGAGCTATTACTGTCATTGTTTCCATTAGTTAATTTTGACAAAAAGTCAAATGATGCTGGTTGTGCTTTATTGAATCCACTAAACCCGCTGAAGACACTTTTCTTAGGCTGAAATGTAAAACAAAAAGCATTAAAGAATGGAGTTTAACAAACTATTGATTGTTTTTTCTGTCACTGTATAAATTACTGTGAAAAAGAGTTCTTAAATGTCTAGCCTATATTAACATTGGAGTGGGCAAAGGCAGAGGCTGACCATTACAATAATGAATAATTTAGATAAGAAAGAAAACAGAAGATAAAGTACGTAAGGATTTAGTAATATTTATTTAATTTAAATAAACCTTTCTCTTGCTGTCCCAGACTTTCATCTAGTAAAAAAGGAATATTTTATACACTTTAATCTCTAATAATGAAATATATTGATTTACCTCGTCACCGGTAACTTGTGAACGCCTTTTTGCAGTCCTGATAACACGTTTATCAAGCAATTCTTTGGGTGCAATTTTGAAACTTCCCATTTCTTCATGGTCGGCTGGGTCATCTTGATCCCAATTGTCGTGATTCAATTCTGTAGTGGCTTGTCGTTTGACAGACATTTTAAAGTCTCTTCAATATTGTAAACAATATCTGTAGTTGGTACAAATGCAATAGTTTGTCGTGGCGCCAATCACCATGAAAATTTCAGCATGAGCATGTCGTTTTCAATCGCGTAAAATATTTCAATCGTATATATTCTGAGTAATTAAATTTTAACACTGGATTATAGAACACTATCAGAAAAACCAACTGACTTCTAAACAACTATTGCCGAAGTATTCAATTCAAATTTTTAAAACAAGTAGCGTCGAACTAATACTTCCACATACCGACGGACGACATTGATTGAATGAATGAAATCAAATGTGTGAAGTTTTGAACCCACTGTGAACTAAGTGAACGAATGAGGGAGATGAATAAAGGAGTGGAATCATGGTGATACCAAAATATGAAACTTTAATATTTATTAGTGTAGCAAGATTTTATAATGAAGGCGCAAATACTCTATCCTTCTGCATTGCAATCACTGCTTACAGCTAGGCAAGGTCTGAGGGCAGATCATGTTTACATGGTCTTGCGGGCCTGCAAATTGCAACTACTATCTCGGGTGATTTGGTAGACTACACTAGTATGTTTAAGCGCTACTACCTGCCATTGCGGGAACAGCTGTTAAGAAATTTCTTTCGTGTAACAGAGTTTTTTTCAGTTATGTATTTCCGGAGGAGTTGTGAATGTGTGTGTCATTTGTGTAATGTATATGCATGCAAACTATATCTGTCTATGTGTGATTATTTCAATTCAACTCACTTCGTTGAATAAAGTTGTATTGTATTAATTTTTTAACCCAATTTGGTACATATTTAAAGTATGAAAGTTATTTCATTTTGTTACAAATTATTTTTATTCGGTTATGTAATAAATATCCCGCGCAGTGTAAAGTTTCTAAAGCCGTATTAGTAAATTTTGCGTTTCTTGTATCCTTGTTGTGTGAAACAAGAGTTGTTTCTTCATGAACATATCGTTAGTTTTGTTTAGGTTTCTTTATAGTTGTAGTAGTTAATTAAATATAAACTGTTGATGATTTATGTTATCTAGATTAATTAGAATAGGAGATATGGAAGTATCTAACGAAATAAAGGAAGATATCCGCAAAACCCAGTCGGACTTAAAAAACGCGATACGAATCCATCAGGTTGGTCTAGTGATTGTGAATTGCTTTGTGAATCACTTTAATTATTATTTATGTAAAGAATCGATTTAAATGTCAATATACTTTTTCAGGTTTGGGTTGCGCGCCTTCAAGAAGATGAAAATGTAAGAAAGATTAATTGTTTTGATGGCTTTATTATATCTGTTTGAAATTCTTTAATACAAAGTAATGTGCTTTGTTCGCAGAATATTCATCTCAGATCTAAAGTTAAAGAAGCTGAGAAAGAAATTATTGCAATTGGACAAACTCAAGTAAGTTTTATGAATTGAAATTCAGTAGTACATAAAATCTTTAGTTAAAAGGGACTGTAATATTAATTTATCAGTATTCCTAAAAAGCAATCTCCTAATACGTTTAGAGAAAAGTATTACCTGTACAGGCAGTAAAAGAATAACCCATACACACAAGACATAATATTTATGGATACATAACTAGCTATATATATTTCATTCTTGTCAAACATTGTCAAGGCATGGTTAGAGAGTAAATGAAAGATAAACTGTAACTTATTAAATGTATAATTTGGGTTTTGCAAAAAATATAATAATTATTATCTTCTTTCATAGTTTGTATTTTGCCATGCTTTAATGCTTTGGAAAGGGCAACTACAGTACTTTCACAAGTTGTTATGCTTTGTGACTGGGACTGTAGCTTCATCTTTTGTTTTTGACATTCAGAAATGCTTGAAACGGTCTAAATGAAACAAATGCTTACAGTCAAACTAAGTAAAATTTATCTATAGATAGTTAAAAACTAAAATACTTTACTAATGGTAACTAAACTGACTTTTCTGGACCATAGAAACTAGTGGTAGACAGACTACGGAGAGAACTAGAGCTGTACCAACAAAGGTTGAAGGCTCGAAATAAGCACATCAACATTGAAAATGACAACAGATATGTGGCGCAGCAATTGAGGGATCACCAAATTCAATATCGCAGCAGAAACAGGACTGTATCATTGTTAAAGCCATCTGTACTAAATGAAATACATATTAAAACTGAAAACAATAGTGATGAAGCAAAAGAGAATATTTCTGATGTGGAAATTGAGATAAAGTTGTCTGATGAAAAGGAAAACTCAAATCATAGTGAAAATGATGATAAAGATAAATATCAGAGAAATTTTGCTCAACTACCAAGTACTGTAAACGATAGCAGACATAATTTTGTGAATGTATTAAACAAAGTGAAGGAAGCTTTTTGGTAAGAGTACTTATAGTACTATTTATTGTTTTTAGAATATTTTCTTTGTATTTTTCCTAATTAGTTGTTGCTTGACAGTGAATCTAAGCACCAGCACAGTAATGAATGGCAAGAACAGAAGTCAGATTCGGATTCATCTCATGGTGCAGAGGCTCTATCACCGACGCCGTCGCCCCCGCCACTGCCCGGTCCTGGTGAAACTGTCACAAAAGAGGTCTTCTTAAGGTAAGTAGCTGATAACAGTGAAATTCCAAGTTATTGGAGACTAGCTTTTGCCCGCGCCTTCGCTCGCGTTAAATTCGGAGTAAGACAGTTCCCCTTTCCTGATTTGCAGGTACCTGCTACCTGTAGTTTTAATAGCAAAGCTAAGTTTTCCCTTTTCTTCCCTCTTTCTCCCAAATTTTCCCACTTTAAAAAAAATAGCCTGTCTGTCTCCAGGGTCCCAACTATCTCTGTACCAAAATTCATCAAAATCGGTTCAGCCATTAAGGCATGAAGACGTAACAAACAAACCCACTTTTGCTTTTAAAATATTAGTAAGGATTTGCACCTTGATTGATTTGCTTGGCTAGTTTAATCTTTATAATGTAATGTTCCATGGTATCAATAATTGATACCATCATGGAATATTCCAATTATTTATCAAGCTGTGATGAATATCTATATATAAAAAAGAAAATTGCTGACTCATTCATCACAAAATCTCAGAAACATGAAGTGTAAGAAAATTTGCATGCATAAAACAGGTCGAAAACTTTGTATGTCGTATTGTATGCTGGACACAGCTAGTACGAACTATAGCTGTTAGTTGGAATCACATGACTACCATTGATTACACATGCCTTCATTTTACAGAGAATTGCTTGAATCATTACACATCCTACTAATATAATAAATGCGAATGTTTGTGGGGATGGATGGATGTATAGCTGTTTGTTACTCTTTCACGTCAAAACGGCTGAACGGATCTTGGTGAAATTTGGCACAGAGGTAGATTATGGTCTAGATAGAATAACACGAGATATCACGCGGGCGAAGCCGCGGCCGTCAGCTAGTTCAGCATAAATAACACAGCTTGATGTAGAAACTGGGTTATGGAGCTACATACATGAAAATTATTTTATTCTTCAATATTTCAGACTCATTGGTTTAGTGACTCCTTTACAAAGAGAACTGTTAGAGAAGAAAAGAAATAATGAGCGTCGCAAGAGGTCCACTACGAGTACCAATAGAAATGATTTCCTTTATGGAAGCTATGAAATGTTACCTGTAAGTGTAAAAAAAACTAACATTTAAGTTTTACGTAATTCAATCAGAAAAATTGATCACACTTTGTTATTACAGAAGAAGAAAAAGTATAACCAGTTTCCATACCTGCAAACGCATAATGATCCTCCGCAGACAAGGTCTGCTAAGCTACGAAAACAACAGGTAACAATTTTCGTTTTTTTTTTAAACTTTGACCCACACTAGAAATTGCTCCTGTATCGTGGGTGCGTTTACAAACATTTAAATTCACATACACAAACAGCCAGACCCATTCCATGGTGTTTATTTACATCAGAGTATCTTCATGTAATTTTATGCTAGCAGTCGTGCATTGTAATATATCATGGTTTTACTCTTTTGTTTGTTATTCAGTTCAAGTATTATTTTCTATGTTTCAGTCGCAGAGTAAAACGTCTCGTGAAGGCTCTCCTTCAGGATCTTCAACTGAAAATAAAGGCAAGTTTAAAAAAATATATTTATTTTAGTTTATACGGCCCTACTCCGCGGCCGACCGTCACGCGACATGCAACACACTGACGAAAAAAATTGAGACAAAGTAATAAAAATGTCACTCTAAAAAAAGCTAATTTTAAGGAAGGATTTGTGATTACTTATGCCCCGTTCCAATAAACAAAAACGACTCCTTTTGCTTACGGATAGTTGTATTTTGACATAAGTCTCATAGAACTAATGTCAAAATATAGATAAGGTAGAAGTTGATAAATGCCCCGTGGCATTAATCAACTTCTACCGTATCATTGGTGGCAGCACAGAGGTCACTTAAGTTACATGTTTTTTGGTCTAAGAGAGCAGGGTAGAAAGTGTAGTATAGTCTAACGACACAGCTCCACTACTGCACCCTCTTCTTGCTGTTACTTATTTAGAGATAGAAATCATATTCCTAGTAGTTCCTATAACTAATTTTGAGTGAGTTAAAAAGTACTTGGTACACTACCTTTATACTAATAATCACGTGAATTCAATATTGGACTGTTGTTTGAAATTTCCAATTTATTTTAATTTTGTCCAAACATTCCTAGGATGGACCAACGGCAAACCCGCGTGGGCAGCAACTCTGCCGGCTAGCTTATCTGTGGAGCCCGTGTACACTACACATGCAGCGCATAAAAAAGTGTGTCATGTTTGTGGACGAAATGGTAAGTTGGTGATACTATTATTTCATAATTAGGAACCTAAATTCCAGTAGTGTAATGAAACAAACTAATTCTTATTAAGATTGAGTCCTTAAACCGATAACTGAGTAATAATATCTCCTTAGTAATTTTCTGCTGGCTTTTGCTATCTCGTATAACGCTAACTATATCTAACGGCTGAGCGTGCTTTCCGAGTTACGGAGGAGTCTCGATAAGTGATGGATGGTCACCATCACGGCTTAGTTCAAGTGATCGTGCTGTAGTCCTTACCCACGAGCTCTTCACTCCCATGTAATTTATTAAATCCCAATATTTTGATATATTTCCAGATGTGGCGTCTCTTTTAGCGTGGTGCGCAGGCTGCGGCGTATGGCAGCACACGGGCTGCGGCAGCTCGGGCCCGCACTGCGCCCTGTGCACCGCGCCCCTGCCGGAGCCCGCGCACCAGCCCGCGCCTGCGCCCGACCCCGACCCCGCGCTGCACAAACAGCTCTACAGAGGTAACTACTGCACACTGCGGCGTGTGGCAGCGCTGTGCCACATTTCCTCCGTCCGCGAGTACGAGCTTCTACAATATCTTTTGCTACTGGCATAATTAAGGAGAAGAACGGGGAAGGCCTGGGCCTATATCATAATTATTATTACTTGGGGGTCTCAAGGCAGGTCATGTTGACAGTAAATCGTTTAAAATCACTACATTTTGAAGAACAAATAATTATACACGTTTGAATGTTATTTCAGATAAATTAGCTGAGCGAAAAAGCTTACAAGAGAAAAATATAAAACTATGCGTCGAGCTTCGCAAACTTGAAGTGAGAGCTGCAAGCCTCAAAGAGAATTTAGACGAGCATAACGCTGAGAAAAGACAGCTGCTGGCTGACCAAATCAAGACACAAAGAAACCTACAGAAGCTTCTTGACTTCATCAGTCAATTTAAGGAGACGTCGATAAGTATCCGGTCTACCTCTGTCAGCGAGTCTGGCAGCGAAATTAGTAAAAGTAATGAAGAATGAAGTGGTGAGTTACCATTTCTTTTTTACCCGACCAAATGAAAGGTTATGTTTGTCGAGCGTATATATGTATGTATGTCTAATCCTTTGCACACTTCACAGCCTTTACCCGTGTAAAGGAAATCGACATATGAGGTATTTGGAATGCGCCCCAGTTGTAGGAGTGGCATAGAGTACTTCAGTATGTATACAGGGTGGCCATTTGATAGGCGTCCAAAGAAAAAAAATAGATGCCTTATGCTAAGGGGTACCCGAATTACCCCCATGTATGTTCCGCGATTATTTGTAGTTTAGGAGCTAGAATTTTTGAAGTACTATTTTCTAAATTTTCACCTTTATTCCTATCATTTTTAGATATTCTTTTTTTGTGGAATCTATTAGCGATAGCAATAGCTACCATGCAAAAAAAATCCGTTTGATTAGGCATTGTAGAACTTACCACAAAATTAGTCCAAAGTTCAAAATTACCATTAGAGTTCGAACTACAAATAATCGCGGAACATACATGGGGGTAATTCGGGTACCCCTTAGCATAAGGCATCTAATTTTTTTCTTTGGACGCCTATCAACTGGCCACCCTGTATACAACCGGCCACCCTGTATATGGCCATTAATGACGCAAGTTTGTACGGAACGTGCGCGAGTCTGATTAGCTCTTGGCCGTTTTATTTTATATTAAAAATTCTTTCAACGTCAACGGAGAACTGTCATATTTTTCTCCATATTGTTGCATGGGTGTTTCCTCTCGTTACAGTAACTTTTCCATTGTTACAGGTTGAAGGTCTCGTAGCGTCTCTCCGTGTTCGTGATTCGTGGTCGGTGTGATGTAAAGTATGGAGTTTCAGTAGTTCAAAATGTAGACTTTAGTTTTCAATATTTTTCATTATTAGAACATGTGGAAATTCTAAATTAATTTTGTTTTAGTTTTTTACTTCATCAAATTCTTCAAGAAAGTTTTTATTGTAACTACTTATTCCTCTTTACAGAGTTTCATATTTGAGTCAAATAACTTAAACATCAACTGTTTTTGTTTAAATGTGAAAGTAGTTTAGGAGTTGGAAATGTGTGTTTATCATGATTGTTTCCAATCAGATGGATGGATGAGTAAATCAATTCTATTAAATCAAAATATTAGCCAAAAGTGAAGTGTTCAGTATTTGATTCCTAATTTAGTGTAGATGATAATAATTGTCAGTTATTTTAGAAATGAATTTTGTTCGGACTGCTAAGTTTTAATTTTAAGCATTGATTAATAGTTAGTTTTTCAGAATGAAGTGTCCGTCCTTTTCTAAGTTTAAATATTTTATTATACAAGAAGAAAAGGATGCCAAGATTTTGTAAATATGAAACCAAGAAATGTTTAATACTTGTATGGACTTATGGATACTGTCCATAAGTTAATTCAACATTAGTTATTCTCTGTGATATGATTATTTTTCATTAGGTTGTTGATGGTACAAATGTACTTTGTACAAATATTGTAAAACCCTTGTGTAAATAAATATTCATAAATTGGTTAAGAGTGTTTTATTTAGTTTACTTATACTTTGTTCTTTTTTAACTGAATTCTAAAACTTTCTTTCCCTTCAATGCATCTTTACGTAACTCTTCAAGGCAGCTTTCTAGCAGCCCCAATTCAAAAAGCGAAAGAGGGGTGAATCGTTGCATCTCTTTTACTCCTTTGTTGTTGACATCCACTGGCCCTCCAAAGTATGAAGTACCTAAGTCATTGTTTTCTATAAATGCGTTCACTGTCGTCGGCCGTCCCTCCAAAGCATTGAGTATACTGCGAGTGAAAAGCATTGCACTGTATGCAACTGACAGAATTGGCGAGACCCCTTTTTTAGTTTTTAATATTTCACTATCAAACTGACGAAATTTCGATGTGAATGCCTGAGTCATGCAAGCGTCTAACTCTGAACTGGGTTGGCTGTGAGAGAGGAGAGGAATGACAGTCTTTTCAGAATGCCCTCCGATCACAGGTACCCAGCAATGATTAGGGTTCAGTTTGTTATATGCCGCAAACAGTGTTTGAGCACGCAAGGCGTCCAAGCCAGTAATACCAAAAAGCTTCCTTGGGTCATAATCTCCGTGGTTTTTCATAACCTCAGCAGCCACCGGAACAAGGCAATTTATTGGTTCTGTAAGGATTCCATAAAATGGCATGGGTTCCATTTTGGCCACCTGCATCGTCAAAGTTTTTATAAATTCTATGTTTTCCATCAGCCAAAGATTTTCAGTAATGCCGGGTTTTCGTATAAGTCCACCGGTGGCAATAACAATGTCAGAATATTTAAGGGCCGTTTCGAGGGTGTCTTCTCCTGTGTACCCTTGTATGGCAGTGTCGGTAGGTACGTGCGACAGGTCCAATACAACGCCGGACGTATGTCCTTGAGTGTCATGAATTACGAGCTTTTCGATATTGGGTTCACTTCGTAGAAGTAAACAAAGCGATTGCCCGATGTCGCTCGCCCCTCCGACCACGGTAACTTTGTAAGTCCTTTTGATAGTATAAAAAAGGTCCTGAATATTTCTGGTGATCAACCGTTGCATTTTGAAGGATAGTTTTGATATTAAAATTTACATGATATAACGATTCTACTATTGATTTGTAACTGTGATTTGTGGTTTTTTTTTTGGATTTTGAGTTGCTTTTTAATTGATGGCCATTTTATTTTATTTGACGTTCTGCCCGACATTTGACACTTTGTAGGGTTTGTAAGGTTTGTGTAGATTTGGTTGGTTGGTTGGTATTATAAGAACGTAGAAAAGTCCAGATTACGAGCGTAAAGTAGGTTACATTCAATAAGCTAACTAGCGTATGCTTGAGAGCTTTATGCATCTTGATTTAAACTTTATGGTTTTATGGCGTCATGTTGACAATGTCAAAGTTTTAGCTCTATTTAACCATGTAAGACAAATATCAAGAATCTTAAAATTATGTAAAAAATACAACAAAAAAGAACTATGTTGAAATTGCTCACTCGTTTGTTACAAACAAAACAACTGCAGACAAAAATAAAATGTATACCGTCGAGAAATATCCAGGTTTCTGTAATTGGCGCTGGAGGAGAGGTCGGGGCCAATGTGTCTCTTTTACTAAAGCAGAACCACAAAATAAAACGACTGCAATTGTATGATGACGACGAGAGAATACTAGGAACTGCCATAGAATTGAGTCATATACCGGGAGGTCCGGACGTAAGCGCGTTCACTGCTGGTAACTTGAACGCCGCTATTCGGTCCTCCCACCTCATCCTGATGGTTTACAAAGTATCCTGGAAAACTGGAAATTCGCGAGAACAAATGATTGCTGCTAATGCACCTTCTTTACAGAGATTATGTCGGGCCATTGCAGACGAAAACCCTGACGCGTTCTTTGCTATCGCAACGAACCCTATAAATTCTATGGTACCATTTGCGAGTTCAATTTTATATAAATATGGCATCTACAACCCATTTAAGGTCTTCGGTATAACACAAATAGATACCGCCAGGGCTCGCACCTATGCCGCTAAAGCTCTGCAGATAAGCTGCGAAAATTTGAACATTCCTGTTATAGGAGGACATTCAGACGAGACAGTCATACCCTTGTTTTCATATATCTCCCCTACCGCATATGTTGTGGATCCCAATCAAGCAAATTCATTGACGAACCTTGTAAGGTTTTCTGGGACAGAAATAGTATTTAAGAAACATGGTTATGAATCAGCGGTGCTTGGGGTCGCCTGGTCTATCAATGAATTTTGTAATACGATAATAGATGCAATAAATGGTAATGAAGTGGAAGTGGCTTGTTATACCGCCAATGCAAATTTTGGAACAAGATTTTTTGCCGGCCCTGCTATAATAGGTCCTTATGGTATAATACGACCGTGTCAAAAGTTCACCTTTAGTGACTATGAGTCGTTCCTAGTACGTGCTGCAGTGCCTGCTATCAACAGAGATGTGAGTCTTGGAGAAGATTATGTTAAGTTTATTGGTCTGAACCCGAAGCGTCGTTAAGCATTGTCAATATTTACAGAGTTTTAATATATTTTTATTTATTTAATTCATCTTCATCTTTCTGTTGTTCTCCTTTAGTCGAATTTTTCAACATTATTTGAAATCATACTAACACGCCTAGAACCATTTTGAAGGGCAGATACTGTGTTTGGCGCTCCGGCGTTTCCTTACAAAAGTGCACATTAATACCGGCGCGTCCTTTCATTGCGAAGAAGCAGGCGTTTCGCCTGCTCAACGGGCGCCGCGACGACCGCCAACGGTAAAACATACGGGCCTCATGCACGTTTGGAGAAAACTGTGGAAATGTATTTCAATACAGAAAGAGTAATTATGAAAGTGCTGTGTTGCCCCTTCATACGGGACCTCGCGACAATCCAGTGTCCGCGATGGGTATCCGCGTCAGCCTCGTTTAAAGTTTCTACTCTAATTTAATGTTATGGTCAGTACCTGGGTCTATACCTATATTGACCATGGTATTTTTTACTTTTGTATCGAACAGCAGATCTCTTTGGTCCCGCAGTAAAAGTTGATCATTTTCTTGAGTAATTATGTACTTACCTACATATTTACACACTTAAGGCGTTCCCTACGAAAAAATAAGTTTTTCATAATTACGGTACCTATCTAGACATTGAAGAATTCCCAGAAAATAAATGCAATACTGTGATTCGTGCTCGTCAATTTTGTAGATATCATATTGTTTATTGAAATCATATATTGTTTTTCGCAAAAAAAAAGATTTTATTTTTGCTGAAATGTTGTTTTTTTGTGTCAATTCATTTTTTGAGATATTTGTGACGAGAATAACTCGCAAATTGTGAAAATAGAATGGCTCTCATTTTATTATTACAATAGTAGGTAAGTATTCACGCTGTGATTCATATACTTACAACAAAGTTGAGGATTACTTCTAAGTAAGGTATAAGTTTCGAACACACGATTCCATAACTTTTTTTCGATAAAAAATACCGCAGTTACCTCTAAAACGAAATAAAATGAATATCATTCAAATAAAATCTAATTTGACCATGATACTTTGCAATTTTGACGGCACGTTTGCCGCAGGTCCTCAGCGATCGCCTACTGCGCTGCGTGTCGCGGGTTTGATTCCCGCACGGAACAAATATTTGTATGACTTACAGGTAGTTGTTTCGGGTCTGGCTGTTTGTGTATGTGACTTTAAATGTTTGTAAAAGCAGCAACGCACCCACAATACAGGAGAAATTCCTAGAGTGGGGCAACGTTTTCAAAGAACTAGGTATAAGGGAGGTCTTTATCCGTTTTGCACTTCGCGTTTGAAAAGCCTCGACCCCCGCACTTACGCGAGATGTACATTCTCATTACCAATCCACCAATCCTACATTTTGAGACGCAGACACAAAATATAAATATTTTTTTTAATATGTCTGTCCTGTCATCGGTGCAACCTAAAAAAATCGTTTTGGCTGTGTGAGACGGATAGTTGTAGGGGAAAGCTGGAGAACCGGAGGCAAAATTTAAATTTGAGCTGCCATAAGATACGATGGACTTTGTAAAGGATGATATGGTAAGAAAGGAGGTGTCCGATGAAATTATGAAAATAGAGGAGTATGAAAAAAGAAGACGTGCTGCGTCCTGCGCCGACTCCTAATAACTTGGGATAAAGACAAGACAATGATGATAGGGTAAGCCCTTGAAGTGTACACAGTGACGGTCTCGGTCCGGCCCAGCTTGGGCCGAGTACCACCGTGACCTCGTAGAGGCGATTGGCGGCTACCTCAAATCAACCCAGCCGCCCCGAGCGTCGGGCGCCGCGAGACGACTCCCGGCCACGGCCACCGTAGATGAGGGCCTGTGGACTGTGAGCAATGGGTAGCTCACCGTCTGTCCGTCTATTGTCGAAAGGCCGTGTTGACGCGTTAGTGTTCCACGCGCGCCTCAAAGAGATGTCAGCAAATCAGAGGGGCCTGCCAGGGTCACCACCTGCTAAGGTTGCGGGCGCTTCGAAAGATATATACCGCGGCCCCGGAACGAAAAGGGCAACATGAAGGAACATGGGTGGGTTTTAGTCAGTACAAGTCTGACACGACACTCCCCCATTCCGCCCAGAGCAGGGGAAGTTACTTTATGATTTAGCATCCGCAAAAAAACCCCTTAAAATGTATCCCTTCTTTTACCTGCCAGACTATATTTGGGCTCAACTACTCTCCTAAAGTCAATAGGCTCGCCCTACAAGAGACGTGAACGTAACTGGTAAGATGGCAATCAAAACATTTTGATTTCACATGGGCATACATGGGCACTTATAAAACGTCTAGAAAAGGTGCACCTACGTGGGGTGTACCTACTTATAAACACCTCCGCACAACCCTTCGGGTAATACAGGTCTAAAGGTATTGTACCTGAATTCACTTGAATGCACTCTTTAAACTCAATTTTATTTTCGGTTATACAAACCAAACATTCGAGATACCATTGAACAAAGCTAAAGTAATGGCGAGCACATAATCGAAGCTGACGTGTGCAGCGTTCGGTTGTAACGGTCCAATATCGGACAAATGGCGAGGTGGTGACGCAAAGCGGCCATCGGAGTCGCATCTCATTCGGAGAACATTGTAACTGCCTGAGTGCCTTGTTCCTCTTACTACGGAGAACCTGTATGGCTACGTTCACACTGGAGCGTGTTCCGTTACAGATGTTTTACGTGATTCGTATTTATATAAAGTTACTAAGGCTTAAGTGTAAAAGAATGAGACAAGCTCAGGAAAATGATGACTTAGGCTAAAGTTATTATTTAAGTAATCTTACATGTTGAGTGTTTTATGAAGGACTAGTCTTTGCTCGCGGCTTCGCTCGCGCTTCGCGCGTTAAATTTGGGGTAAAACAGTTTCCCTTTCCTGATTTGCAGGAACCTGCTACCTTCGGTTTTTGCCCTTGGGCCTTATTGATTTGTAATAGCAGCGCTAAGTTTTCCTTTTTATTCCCTCTTTCTCCATCACAGCTCATTTAAAAAAAAATATCCTATGTCCCAGCTATCTCTGTACCAAAATTTATCAAAATCGGTTTAGCCATTAAAGCGTGAAGAGGTAACAAACAAACAAACAAACTCACTTTCGCTTTTATAATATTGGTAAGGATTGGAGCTCTTTGAGGAACTGCTTAGCAGTTTTACGCTTTATTGCTTACTGTGTATAGTTATTAATTTGTTTTCAGTAAATTATAACCTACCCAATAACCCCGAGCTTTTCCAAAATTACAACTTATTCTACGCGTGCATGTTCTGAAACACTAAGCACCAAAAAAAAATGTTGACCACTTACTGGTACTAAGTACTGGTACCAAAAAAATTCGTGTGAAACAAGATGCTTTAAAAGACCGTACGCTCACCAGATGTGTTAAAACATACTTCCCAATATAATTTGATGTGATCCTAACTTAACAGGCGGGGAGCGCTTTCAGCTCAGTGCAACCGCAAATAAGGATCGTAACGACAGGGTTAAGTTTAAGATAATCGCTGAGCGGCCATACGGGTCCGCCGCGGCGTTACATTGAGTTTAATGTCCCTCGGTCTTGACGACCGCCATCTGACGGTGTTAACTTGAGGGAGGGTTAAGGATCGAGAGACCGGTGATTACACCTCTGTAAGGACCATTTATTGCCACTACACTGTTTGTGATTGCCTGTGTGCACATTAACATTTGGCTTTATTTTACGGACATTATAAAGTCATCTGCCGTTCTTATTGTTGATAGCAATTGAAATCAACAGAGCACTATATAGTAGGTACTGTAAGATATTGGTTGTTATTCGTATAGTAATAGAACATAAAATACTTTATGATTTTACTTTTTTTTTATTCGGGGTAACACAGTTCCCCTTTGCAGGTAGTTTTTGCCCTTGCGCCTTATTTATTGTAATAGCAAAGCTAAGTTTTCCCTTTTCTTCGCTCTTTCTCCCTCATTTCTCACTTAAAAAATGGCCTATGTCCGTCTCCAGGGTCCCAACTATGTCTGTACCAAAATTCATCAAAATCGGTTCAGCCATTTAGTCGTGAAGACGTAACAAACAAACAAACTCAAGTTCGCTTTTATAATATTAGTAAGGTTATTAGTGTATCATTTCAGCAACACATATCATACACTTGCACTCGGGTTTGGTTAGTGGTATTGAACCTCTACAGTACCTATAATATTCAGCCTTGTTTGATATCTATCGAGAATCTTCTTTATAGGTTTAATAAAGGCTTTACTAATGCTCTGGCACTTTATTAACCACCACACTATTATAATAGTAGCATCTCTAGGTCATGAAGATTTTTCAATGTGAGATTCCTGCCTGCGCAGAAGCCACTGCTAAACGGAAGTGCAGCATCTGTCGGAGTAACAGAAGTCGGATCGTAAGCCAACGTGTGAGGAAATGAGTTTTAGGAGAGTTACTAGAAGTTTGAGGGGACTTTATGTGTATCCTTTGCCGTTGTATTTTGAAAGACAGAAGCTGGGGTAAGAAGAATACAGAGTATGTAGATTTTCGGCAGTTGGGCGCCGTGTCAAAAGTTGCAGTAATTACTGAGAGGGACAGCATGCAGTAGATAGTTTTGATCGGTAGTGAAGATCGATATTGTATCGTCACATACAAAAGTTGTGTAATATAATAAGTATTCATTAATACATTCAGCTTTCAAGCTATCAGACAAGAAGTATTTTAATGTGCAGCAATTACCATAGCTACATAACTTATTGTAATATACTCAACAACTTATCTGATCAATCATGATGCCTATCAACGGTCGTGCTTAGATTTTATCAATTTATTAAGAACCCGTTCTTAATGCTGTTATTCCACATTTTAATTACATTGAATCTTAGATGTTGGGTTACGGAAGTAGTGCATACCGGGACTTAAATTAAATTATGTGGCCCAATGACGTTGACGTGTTACAAAACGGAGATTAATCGTGCGAAGTCTTGTTTTTGAATCTCGTGTTTTTAAGTTTTTTTTTTTGTTTTTGTAGCCTGGAATACAGAGGATCTGTTTCTGGGAAACAGTAGTAGGCAATAAGACTTCTGACTCAACATCTCCAGGGTAGGTACCAACTCGTCTCATACTTTTTAAAGAAAAAGATACTGACGACGCCCATATTTTACTATTACCTCGTTAACATGTTAACAAATTATCTATCAGAAATTGTGCTAGATAGCAGACGATTGGAAAAACTAAAGACACACACAGTCTGGTGGCTTGAGTTCGGGGGAAGTCGTTGAGAGGTCCCGTGGGTGTCGTCTGTCGGCGCTCCGGATGTGGGACTGTGTGCCGAAGTTAATGCTATGGGTACCAGCTATATAGCCCGTTATATAACAATTATTTTTTAGTTTGAAGGGAATCATGTGTTGTTTGGGTTCCACAGCGAATTTTGGCGAGGTCCGGTTTAATGCAAACGTGGTTAAGGGTGAGGAAATCGTAGTGTCAGCTTCTTTCTCATATCCAGTTATTTTAAACATTAGTCTAGACTGAAAACTTATTACCTACATAGGTAAGTTGAAAAATTGGTTTTCTTACCGGACTCCAAACCGAACTGTACTCCATGTTCTAAAAATTTTGAACTTCGCAAATAATTTCCGTTTGACCTATTGACCCTCTACTCTTATTCTCCCCATTTAGACATTTGACTAACCGGTACAATGTAATTTCAAAAATATGCCATCACTTACATATAAATAGTCCTGCAAACAAAGCTTAGTAGACAAAGAATGCGTGAAGTTCGTCAGGCGGCCGCTTTGGCGTCGCATCACTCGGCTCCCACAAGTCGTTATCTCAACTTGTTTGCTAAACCCGCCAAGAATTGCAAATGGCGATAATTCTAACTACACCGATAAATCAGCTACACCCCGTTCAAGTTTTTTTCCCAAGAGGGTCCCTCCTTTCCACCATTGTTGGTGATTGATCGCGCTTTTCCTATACTTAAAGTTTTTCAAAACGTTCAAGAACATGTGTTGCTAAAGTTCTGACAAGTCAGCGACGCTGATGTGTTCCAATATGTTGTATTAATTTGTCGTTTGTGAATATTGAGTATGACATAAGGCTTATCCGTTGATGGGGCGTGTAGGGGGCTAAAATACGGAATGCCCAAGAGACGAGCTAACTCAAGACTTTACAGAAACCTTACATTATGAAGAGTAGTACCTAAGTAGGCTACAGTGTTGCTATAGGTAGTAGTAAGTAAGTATACCCACCTGACTGTCTTTTTCCATCACTTCTTGTGGTGCGTAGGTACCTAGTTCTCGTAGAGAACCCTGCACCTTTTCTCGACTTTCTAAAAGTGCCCGTGTAGACCTGTCTGAAGTAATGATTAATATTTGATTATTGACAAACAAAAGTATGCCTAGTATCGACTTGTACAATAATTAGATTTGTTACCACCAAAATAATCATCCTCTGGAACTGTTTGTCTTTTTGTTTCTTAGGAACCTACGACAACGTCTACATCGTACCGCTCTATTTTCGTTGTAGACACTGGTTGTTGTAGATCGGCAAGGCCTCAGTCTCCAAAAGAGCCTGATGAAGACTACGGGTGGGTATCGAAATCGTTACCTAAGATATCAATAAAAAAACCGGCCAAGAGCGTGTCGGGACACGCTCAGTGTAGGGTTCCGTAGTTTCCCGTCCGTCACAATAAGTGTTCCCAGTTATGAGGCCAACTGAACAATTCGGTAATACCCGATCCAATTCATCCAATGTAATAAGTACCTACAGCGCCATCTCTCGAGGAATTGGGTTACTAATTAATACAAAGACGTGCAATTTGGTGGTAATTTTGGATTGCGAGAACCGATTTCAATAATTCTTTTTTTGTTTGAAAAAAGATACGTTCAGGATAATAAAATATGTAAACAAAGTTACAAAAAAAGCTTGCATATACGATTATACTACAAACTTAGTCCAGAAATTATTTTGTACAACTTTTTGTCTTTTTTGTACAAAAACTGTTGTGTCAATCAAGTTTAAAATAATTTTCATAGAAAGTCCTTATAAAGTTCTACTTTTCAGATTTTTTAGACTTATGGTTCAAAAGTTAGAGGGGGGGGGGGACACATTGTTTTTTACTTTTGGAGCGATTATTTCCGAAATTATTGACATTATCAAAAAATGATCTCAGTAAACCCCTATTCATTTTTAAATAACTTTCCAACAATATATCATACGTTAGGGTTGAAATTAAAAAAAAAATCACTTCCCACTTTACATATAGGGTGGCCACCCTAATAATTTTTTTTTTTCAAATTTTTATTTTACCACTTTGTCGGCGTGATTGATATACATATTGGTACCAAATTTCAGCTTTCTAGCGCTAACGGTCATAGAGATTAAGCGAGGACGGACGGACGGACGGACGGACGGACGGACAGACAGACATGGCGAAACTATAAGGGTTTCTAGTTGACTACGGAACCCAAAAAAAAAACAAAAAAAGAGGAGAGAAAGGCAGAGAGCTTGCCGATCTAAAACAACCAATGTCAACGAAGAAAATAGAGCGGTGCAGACGTTTTTTTGCACAAATGTTTTTTAAGCGTGTTTGGTTATGGTATGATGATATCTCACATAATTTTTATCGAGTATTTATTTTCCATTGTTGCTAAAAGATCATTCATATAGATATAGAAGGCAAAATATTTATTTTATACGATAGCTCTTAAACTACCCAAGCAATACCCTTTCAAACACAAAAACTATTTTATTAAATTATGAAAATCGGCCTACAGTTGGCGGAGTAATCGTTAAAAAAAACGGTCGAACATTCTCTATGTCCAACCGATTTTTTTAACTCCATTTTTTGGTAGGCGGTTAAAAATTTTCTTAGTTGAACTTCAGTTCAACCTGTGACCTGTTTTTGTTCGTTTGAAATAGATGCAGTGAATTCCTAGCTGACTTACTTATGCTAGTTTTATTTGTAGGGTATGAAGCATCTCCATAGCAATAAGAACAATAACAGTGTGGTAAGAAAACCAATAAATTAGTGGTCGATGACGCCCCCGGGAGCCGGGAGCAAGCAGCGGTGATGCTGCGTCAATTTACGACCAGCGCTAATTGTCCTCAATTTATAACGTTAGTATATTAACGATATACCTATTAACAGTTCAAGATGGATATGTAGCACGCGTTACGTAAATAGTCTTTCTTATTGTGTGTTATCTATCTTATCGATATTAGATAACATGGCTAAATAATAGCAGCCGCTCGGGTCGATCTTTTGGTTAAGCCGCGCTTGCCTAGCTTGATCTGTGGATGGGTGACCACCCGTTACATACCGAGTTTCTTTCGTGCCTCGGAAAGCACGTTAAGCAGTTGGTCCCGGCTGTCATTTGTAGATTTTTGACAATCGTTACAGGTCACCAGTCTTACCAAGGGGTATCGCATTACCCAGTACTAACTGGGTTGTGGAGGTCAGAGGCAGTCGCTCCATATAAAATACTGATATTCAGCTGCATCCGGTTAGACTGGAAGCCGACTCCAACATAGTTGGGAAAAGGTTAGGCAGATGATGATGATCTATCTTATCGAAAACGAGATGAAGTTGTAGCTCCGCCAACCGGATGAGTAGTTAACATTTATAGAGCTACATTTGGATGCGTAAAATTACGTGACTGTCACCTGCATATTTAAGTGACAGGAACTAGTAACTTGTGTCGGTAACCGACAGTACAATAATCGAATTTAAAGTGATTGTTGGAATTACAACTACCATAACACCATACTACCCACTACAACTGAATAAGATGAAATTTAAATCTTGTATTAAACGTACACTATGTAGGTAGGGTAATTAAGTAAATAAGTTGAGGGATTACATAAATTGATGATAAAAATGCTTGGCTTTTTTTTTTTCTTTTTTTTTTTTCGGGTGGGAAATCATCCAATGACTTCCCCCGCTCTGGGTGGAGCGGGGGGGCATGTCAGACTTGTACTGACTAAAACCCACCCATGTTTCTTCTATTGCCCTTTACGTTCCGCGGCCGCGGTATCTCTTTCGAACAACCCGCAACCCCGGCAGGCAGAGGCTCTGGCAAGCCCCTCTGCTTTGCTGACTCTCTTTGAGGCGCGCGTGAAACACGAACGCGCCGTCGACACGGCCTGTCGTCAATCGACGGACGGACGGTGAACTACCCATTGCTCACCGCCCACAGGCCCGCATCTACGGTGGCCGGAAGTCGTCTCGCGGCGCCCGGCGCCATGGGCGTCTCCCGCGGCGGCTGGGTTGGGCAGATGTTCTCTCCCTCAAACGCCCGGCCACCTCCTTCGCTAACATTACTGCTTCGCAGAAGGTGGTGACCGCTTCCCATTCCCTCTCGCTCCGGACCATGGCCTGAACCAGGGCCGGACGCGAGAGATCGCCGCCGCCGATCGC
Organism: Ochropleura leucogaster; assembly: GCA_958449745.1. Taxonomy (NCBI): domain Eukaryota; kingdom Metazoa; phylum Arthropoda; class Insecta; order Lepidoptera; family Noctuidae; genus Ochropleura; species Ochropleura leucogaster. The sequence goes on along the minus strand of OY288206.1, from coordinate 12,506,167 downwards.
CTCTACGAGGGCACGGCGGTGCTCCGCCCAAGCCGGGCAGATCGCCACTGTGTGCTCCACCGTGTCCTCCGGGCGATCGTCACAATGGTGACACCCGGGCGCTTCCTCCCGCCCGATGATGTGCAGGAACCTCCCGAAACTTCCGTGTCCGGTGAGGACCTGCGTCAGGCGGTAGGTGAGGACGCCATGACGCCTCTCCAGCCACTCCTCAAAGAGGGGACTTACCGCCACTATTGTAGCGTGCCCTAAAATGCTTGGCTCAATGCCGGTTCTGCTCCACAACCATAGGGGTTAACTCATTGATATAAATCTGGTTTTTTTATTTCCCATATTTGTATAATTTCAAAATGAATGAGGTATCCGAGTATGTGTAAAAATGTTATGATTTTAAAAGAGTGTTCATAGAGTAGATATCTTTCCCATTATTTTACAATCATTATTGACTGTTTTACCATATCCACAAATATACATTCAATGTCAATCAATAAGTATTATTACTAAAATACAGTTTCAATCTTCAAATTTATAATTAAGTACTATCTAATAGTTTAATAATATAAGCCTTCATTTTTATGGAAATATTTTGTACGTCATGATATGGCAGGATATGCTAGTACTAATATTATAACATCTACTGAACCATATTCTTACAAATAAACATATTTGATTTGACTCATAGTAGTCTAAGTACCTACTTACAAGTTTACAACTATTGCAGGCCTAACATTCACTTATGGTTTTGCAATTCAAATATATATTACTTTTCCAAAACTTCTAACTAGCTTAACTACATTACTTATGACTTAAGTACATTATACTCAGCGTTAGTGCAACATGCCTGACTCTAGCGCAGCGGACGTTGACATTAAAATCATTAATTTCCATACGCCCATAAATATTCTATTTTCAAGCACAATTTACAAAATAATAGTGTTAAAATAAACTAATGACATTGTTGCGAGCATGCAAAATAATTGGATCCCGTTTAATAGTGAAGCACTGCCGGTCTCATGCACCAGTTCCTTAGAGCATAGTTCCATTGCTATTTCTGCATGCTCGTTATACAGCTTCCTGACTGCCAAATGCAATTTGTACTGGCTAAATTGACATTACTGTGTGGTATTCCATAGCTTACAAATATTATAAATGAGGATGGATAGATGTTTGTTTCTCTTTCACGCAAAACTTACAGACGGACGAACGGATTCGGAATAAATTCTTTTTTTGTTACACCTTTTTGCACATTGATTTGGCACACATAGTTTAAAACCTCAATTGGCCCATAGGTTTCTTTTTTTCCACGTAGCGCTGCAAGTATTTTATATTTCCTTACTATAATATTATAAAAGCGAAAGCGAGTTTGTTTGTTTGTTTGTTACCTCTTCACGCTTTAATGGCTAAACCGATTTTGATTAATGAAGAGAATGAAACGGATATAGGCTAATATTTTTTAAAAAAAAGTGGGATGTGAGGTAGAAAGAGGAAAGTAAAGGGAAAACTTAGCATTGCTATTACAAATCAATAAGGCGCAAGGGGAACTGTGTTACCTCGAATTTAACGCGAGCGAAGCCGCGGGCAAAAGCTAGTAATTAAATATTCTACTTCCTTAGCCTCACACACTTCACTGGATATGATTAAATGCTTCTATATTTTGACACAATAACAACCGTTAATTTAATTAGACATTTTGTTAACATCCTAGACAACATGTCGTGTATAAAGTATGAATCGAAGTCATGCCGTTTCACCCCTCGACTCGGCGCGGCTTTTAATAATCGATTTAATTGAGCCAATGAACAATTTAATTAAAATTCTAAAGACACGGCGTACGGCCCGTGGGATGCGGCGCGGCGCGACGTTTGTCATGGGAAAAATCGGTAATCGGACTTTTTCAAAACTGTCTAGTTCGCTCTACGTCTAAAAGTGACATAGGGTTGATTTTTAAAGTTTAATTATTTGCCAGATTACCTACTAAGATTTTAAAAAGGTATAATTATATTTTTTTGTCAGACACAGACTGACAACCTTGCTCCAATAATCTAACTGGTTTCTTCTTATTTGAATCCTATCCTTTCGACTTCAGCTTTTTTTTTCGGATGGTAAATCATCCAATGACTTCTCCCGCTCTGGCCGACGAGTATCAGACTTCTACTGACTAAAATCCATCCATGTTCCTTCTTTTGCTCTTTGTGTACCGGGGAGGCGGTTTTTCCTTCTAACAGCTCACAACATTAGGACAGTCTGCAACCCCAGAAGACAACGCACTCTTAAAAGTTAGTAAAAATACCACGGAAAGTGCTATCAGAAGGGCTACTATGACATCTTATAGCAATTCTTATGTATAGCTCTGTCTCTTTCCTTTCGGAATAAGAATTGCTTTAAGAGGTCATAGTAGGGTAGCAGGATCAAAAGTATTCAATGACTTAGCCCAGGTCTACCTACCCGTGTGCCGTTTATCGATATAATGTAAAGCATCTGTTCAACTGACAAATACACTTTATGTTTGCTTATGCTGTGATCCACTGCGAGACAATGGCCTCCAGTTTCTTCTTCTAAACGTCTCTGTTTTGTGCAATTACTGGCCATATTTGCTCCACGAACACGATTAGATCGTAACCTTCTCTGCAATCGACCTCGATGACGTCCAGTGACTGACGATCTTTGCCCAACTATCCAGGATACCACATAACCACACGGATGCACCGTGTGCCGTGGCTAGCCCACTCCCAATTCAGCTTGCATGTTTTTTTTTTGTTTTTAAAGAACGTGGCCCCACACTAAGAATTTCTCCTGTATCGTGGGTGCGTTTACATACATTTAAACTCACACACACAAACAGCCAGACCCGGAACATTAATCTGTAGGCCATACAAATATTTGTTCCGTACGGGGATCAAACCCGCAACACGCAGCGCAGCAGTCGATAGCTCAGCCACTGCGCCAACCGTGTCGTCAAACTTCAACATCAGCTACTTGAGTTATAGAGCGGATGGCGGTAACAAGGTGGTGTTTCGGTTTAAAGAATTTATTTCTCAAAAAAAAAACATGTCAGTTCACTTACGTATATAATGAGAAATGTATAAAACTGGGTAAAAGTATGTGCAGTCTCCGTAATCAATTATTTATATAAAACAAAACAGTTAAAGTACTCAAACGACATTTGGTGTTAGTATTAACATCTAACGTGTTCTTCCAGGGTTTTTTGGATGTATACCAGCTGTTGCTATTACACGCGTTACCAATCCATATACCATCTCCCACTGGCAAATCTCAAGTTTGGGCTTTTGTTGTTTAGTAAGTGACCAACTACGTGCACCTAGTTTACATGTAAATAATACATGTAAATTTGTGTTCTTTTTATTTTATTATTTTTATTTGCAATTTATAATTGGTTGTAAATTCTGAATGTAGTTTAATGTTTGTAAATTTAATTGCAATTTTTAATTCATTGTTTTTAATTTTTATTGATGAGATCGTGGCTAAATAATAGCAGCCGCTCGCGTCGATCTTTAGGTTAAGCCGCTTGGCTTGCCTAGGTTGGTCTGTGGATGGGTGACCTCCCGATACATACCGAGTTTCCTCCGTGCCTCGGAAAGCACGTTAAGCCGTTGGACCTAGATTTGTAGACCTTTGATAGTCGTCACAGGTAGTCAGTGTTCCGAAAGTCTGACAACTAGTCTTATCAAGGGGTATCGTATTACCCAGTACTAACTGGGTTGTGGAGGTCAGACAGACAGTCGCTCCATGTAAAATACTGATATTCAGCTGCATCCGGTTAGACTGGAAGCCGACCCCTACATAGATGGGAAAAGGCTAAGCAGATGATGATGTTTTTAATTTTAACACAATTTATATTGTTCTAAAACAAAAATTACTTATAACTTAACAATAGTTAGGATTTATTTCTGATCCGATCTATATTTATTTGCTACTATAACTAAGGCAAATTGCTTTCGTATTATTTGAAATGATTTTGCATAATTGCTGTAGTTAGTCACCTAAGTAGTTTAGAAGCTTGCGGTTAATTAGATAAACATATAATCATTGTACCTACTATAAATCACGTGAAAATACAATAATTATAATTATTTTATCATCAAAGTCTAACAATTAATTACGTTTTGTTTTTAAGAGTTAAATCGTCTAGTCCATTGTTGCAACAATAATTTTTATTTGTGCTTTAATTGGTAACAAATAAATAGTCTTTGTTACCATTAATAGGTTTATCATTAATTAGGTATGTAGGGCAGGGATCATGTACCACAACAGTCACCGCTTGCATCATTCTAAATTTTAATAAGAAAGTATCAGTTGGTTGAAACATTAAACAACATAATGCAGATTATGTTTGTTTCTGCAAAATCTTTTACAATAAATAAGAGTTAAACTTATTTATTATTTTATTAATTTATGTACACACAAAACACATATTATGTAAAAAATACATACAGGCAAAAGAGCGCAAAGGCTTCTAACTAAAAATATTCTTAGCTTTAAATAAAATATCCACATTAATAAAGCCACTTTAAAAAGTTACACATGTACCACAAGTAAGTAAATAAATAATAGACAACCTCCTTCTATTCCGAAATCATTTGAATGCCTGCGACATGTATAAAAATATGCGATTATTAAAATGTCGGCTGTACAAATGAGCGGAGTGGCACGCCCGCTATGCAGGTATTTACGGTATGGGTTATAGGAGATCTGGGGGAGTCGTGTCTCTTCTCTTTACTTTATACTTTCAAGCCTTTTTTCTGCGACCTTTTTTGTATTAGCATCGTGCTTCTGCTAGGTCTGTGTTGTTTCGGTGTTTTGGGTTGTTGAAAACAGATAACGCGGCGCCGGAATACAAGGGGCAAAAGAAGGAACATGGGTTGGTTTTAGTCAGTACAAGTCTGACTCTCATTTGAAGAGAGAAGTCATTTGCTGATTACCATTCGTAAAAAGGGACTGTGTTATTGACATCGTGAAAAAATTGCATGGCACAAGAACGAGGCTATTTGCAGAATAAAAGAGAAGCGTATATTTACTAGTGGGTGAATTCAGGCTGTGGATTTGAAACTTTTTTTTAGGCAAACCTTTCCCCCACACTAGGAATTTCTCCTGTATCGTGGGTGCGTTTATAAACATTCAAATCTTTAGGTCATACAAGTTCACAGAAGAATAGAAACCTAGTTTGGGAGCCAGGGGACATATCCGTTTACAATGTCTGAATCGAATTGTTCCGTGCGGGGATCGAACCCGCGACAAGCAGCGCGACAGCCGATTGCTTAGCCACGGCGCCTTTTTTTTTAGTTGGGAATCATTACAGGAAAAACTTTGTGTGATGGGCATGATTGTTTGTTCTGTGTCTGGGTGTGATTTATCTATAATATGAATGTATTTATAAATTATATAAGTATGTATATCAGTTGTCTGGTTACCATAACACAAGCTCTGCTTAGCTTGGGATCAGATAGCCGTGTGTGAGTTGTCCCAAGATATTTATTTATTAAAAAATAACTTCCCCCGTATCAGACTTGTACTGACTAAAACCCACCCATGTTCCTTCTATTGCCCTTTACGTTCCGGGGCCGTACAGTTACAACACTCGAATCATAATCGAATTAACATAATATTGAGGCAAAGTTTTATCGAATAAATCGTATACATGAACTGGTCCTCTGGTCTACGGGCTATTAATTACATATACGGGAAATAGGGTGATTACTGCCCTTATAGGCGTATAGCCGTGGGTGCTAGAGTGTCACAAGCACGCGCAGTCAAAGTAAAGATAAACCATGATCGAGGAGTCGCGTGGCGGCGCGTGCGACCATTTCACAGTCACTCTATGTAGTCGTAGTGATGTTTAGAGGTATCAGCTACTTCATTTTTGCTGAAGATATTAAAAAAATATTACTAGAATGTATATTATTAGCTTACGCCCGCGACTTCGTCCGCGTGGCATAGTTGCTTTGGGCTAAAGCTAACTTTAACCCGCGTGATGATCGAAAAAAAATATCTTCCTCTCCCCTTTTCTTACCTCTTTACCAGGGTCCTAACTATCTCTATACCAAAATTCATCAAAATCGGTTCACCCATTTAGGTGTGAAGACGTAACAAAAAAACAAACTCACTTTCGCTTTTGTAATATTATTAAGGATTCTACCGCGTAATAAACAAATCACGCTTGTCGAATAAATTCCAATATGGTTGCAACGTAAAAAAAAAATTATAAACGCACCCTTTACTGAACGTGGAAATAGAACAAAGCCCGTTTCTACACAAAAGGTAACTAGGAATTTCTTGTTGTCATAATTACGACGACTATGGTTTCGCGTAGTAGTTAATAGATTAATAGAAGTCATTAAGTGGTTGTATGAACTTTGCAATTGTCAACAATTAAAAAAGTGTATGCTACGAAATTACACTTAGGGCTACGAAGTTGTATGAAGTGCTACGAGAATTCATATAATAATTACCTAGTTTTTCAATGCGAATTTTTGTTTGCGACTGTACTCACTACAAGTATGTATAGGCAACAGATTAAAATTATGTACTACGAGTTTTACGGGTATGTCATACGCGAGTTCGTAGCACCTGCTACGAAATTGTAAGAGCACATGTGACGCATCTTTCGGGCTACCAAATTCTATGATCGAATCAAATCAAATCATTTATTTCTTTGCAAACATGGGTATAGTGTAAAGGTGTTTGTTTTTTTTGTAATTAAGAGTTTACAATTCAAAAGTTAAAATAAGTGGCAGATTACTGGAACTAAAAATAAATTATATATCAAAATGTCAGTGTGGTCATAGTTATAAAGAAATAGTTATTTGTTATACAAGAGTGCAAAGTTGCTTTTTAACCGGCGTGTTCAATTTTGATGACCGAGCAAGCGAAGGATTCTAAAATTTTCACTCGAGTGCAACACGTAACTTTTCATTCCACCTCAGCGAGGAAATGACTAAATGCAAAAAAAAACGTTTACAATCCCAAGATAGGTACCTACACTTTTATTTCAGTTTAGGTATTAATTACTACATTATGACAGGTAAGTATTACAGAATAATCTTTTCGTACCACTTGCTCAAAAAAGTGACATTCTATGCCACAAAAAGCGAACATAACAATAGTCATTTTTAATCTGTTAAAAACAGGGAAAGAAAATTGTACTGAATTTCATTCATCCCCTAGGGAGAGAATGTGATTTAAAATTGGAATACTTAATACTGAACAACTACATCTGTGTTTACATCATTGTGTTTGTGTAGAAAGCATTAAGCATCTTTTTTTAAAAAGGAATACGCAATTAATTATATGCAGTTATGATTATTAAATAAAATTACCAAAACCGACGAGAACGTATGAGCTTGATGCCTTTGCTTTTCCGACAAAACTTATTAGACTAGGAATTTGCCGCGTTTTTGTTTTCTTCAAATACAAAAAAACGACGAGTTTATTTAATTTCATTATAAAAATAAGTTAATGTTCTAAAAATACTTTTACGATGTTAAATCAAAGCGACAGTGGCAGTGCATTGTCGAATTCAAATCAACTCATCAACAATAAATGTACCTAACAAAAATGTAAGTAACTCACTCTTTCAATAATTGGACCAATGTTTCGAATGTTAATTTTTACTTTTAACTTTCATTATTTTTAATAATTATTGCTTATCTCATATTATTATTGTGTTTATTTTTTCGCAAATGGTACGAAAAGTAGAGTATTTTCCTCGGTGATAAAGCTGTCTCAGTCTTGGGTGAACTTAAATCCCTCGCTACACTCAGGACTCGTCTTAAATCCCTCGCTTCGCTCGTGATTAAAGTTTTTAACACCCTCGCTGCCGCTCGGGAGTAAACCTCGAGTCCTTCGTTACGCTCGAGATTTAAATCGTCACCCGCGACAGAAGACGCTGCTTTATCCCCTTGGTTAATAATCTACTATTTCGTACCACTTGCTCAAAAAAGTGACATTCTATGCCACAAAAAGCGAACATAACAATAGTCATTTTTAATCTGTCAAAAACAGGGAAAGAAAGTTGTACTGAATTTCATTCATCCCCTAGGGAGAGAATGTGATTTAAAATTGGAATACTTAATACTGAACTACATCTGTTTTTACACCATTGAGTTTGTAGGTATAAAAACCATTAATCATCTTTTTTAAAAAGGAACACGCAATTAATATGCAGTTATGATTATTAAATAAAATTACCAAAACCGACGAGGTCGTATGATCTTGATGCCTTTGCTTTTCCGACAAAACATATTAGTCTAGGAATTTGCCGCGATTTTGTTTTCTTCAAATACATAAACATTAAGTTTATTTTTATAAATAAGTTAATGTTCTAAAAATACATTGTTAAATCAAAGCGACAGTGACAGTGTATTGTCGGATTCCATCAGTGCAAATGCTGCCGCAATCATACTCATCAACAATAAATGTACAGACGCCTGCACATCAAGCTACTACAATCTGTCAGATTTCTTTGATAGATTTTCGACTTTATTTCTAAAGTATTAAGTTCAAGGTTCATTGGGAAAAAATGACAGTTTCGGGTAGCTTGACCTGCTGGCGTCTGTACCAAACAAAAGTGTAGCTCTCTTTATAAATAATTGGACCAATATTCGAATCTTAACTTTTACTTTTAATGTCATTATTTTTAATAAATGCTTATCTCATATTATTACTGTGTTAATTTTTTCGCAAATGGTACGAAAAGTAGAGTATTTTCCTCGGTGATAAAGCTGTCTTAGTCTTGGGTAAACTTAAATCTCTCGCTACATTCAGGACTCCTCTTAAATCCCTCGCATCGCTCGTGATTTAAGTTTTTAACACCCTCGCTACGCTCGGGAGTAAACCTCGAGTCCTTCGTTACACTCGCGATTTAAATCGTCACCCACGACAGAAGACACTGCTTTATCCCCTTGGTTAATAATCTACTATTTTAATTCACAAACTTAGTGCACACGATGTTCTAAATCTGGGGGCACGGCAGTGCCCCCACCAAGTCGAGCAAAAAGCGTCACGGCCGTACCATCCTTTTCTCGAAGCAACTCAGACCATTTTCGACCCCCTGTAACTTTGTTGTGGATATAACTAGAAGACTGAAATTTTCAGTAACCTTGCAGGCATTGTAAAGACACGGTATATTTCAAATTTCATTCAATTTGAACCAGTATTTTAAGAATTATAACGTGTCAAATTTCTTAATTTTGTCACTCACTGACTCACCGATCATCAAAATGCTAAGGCACTTCTAGCAGACCTAGAAGCTTGAAATTTGGAATATAAGTAGTGTTTGGTGTATGAATCAAGGAAAAACTAAAAAATCTGGACTAGAAAAGACCGCAAAGAAAATTAAGTCCATACAGCCAAATTTTCAGTCAAATTTTTCAATATTGGCTTTATTCGTAACGATGTTTTACGGGTTTAAGCTAGTCCCATATAAATATAGGCGCATGGTAGTGCCCCTGCCAAATCGAGCAAAAAATGGGTATTCCCGTCATGAAAACACGTGTAAATTAAATTATTTAATGCAAAAAACGTACCTACGTGCGTATTCGTACTTAACATTACATTTAATAACGAACATGTTTACGAACTTTGTCCGGTTAAAACTAAATTTGAAATTATTAATAGCGCTTATGTTCATTGCGAACAGTTTCCCATATGTATAGCCTATACTTTAAGAAAATTCGTTGCTGGTAGATATACATATATACAAAAAGGTGTGTGTGTCAGCTCCGCCGCACGACTGGAGTTTACTCCTTAAGTACGAGTATCGAACCATACGCAAAAAGAGTTAATTCAACTGAAAAAAGATTAATATCATATGAAAGGGTAAATTCACAAATTAATGAAAAAGGGGTGTATGTACTTATGTACACGCGTTAGAAGTTATATCTTTGGCGTATAGGAAAAAAAATAACTAAAATGCTGTAGTGATTAACGATAAATATAAAAAATAATCAAAAGAATGTGAGCCGTCGCGGGACGCCTGGCAGATGTGAAACATCGACATTATTTTGTAAAAGTAGTATGCAGAAACGAACAGATTGTGATAGGAACTAAATATGTCATTGAAAACATCATTATTTTGTTTCATTGTGGACTTACCAAAAGGACATCGTTTTCGTGTTCATCATCGTTTATGAATTCGAAGATCGAAGGCACTTTGAATAAAAACTCTATTACTGGCTATCTGTGGTAACCCATCCATTTCCAAACCTCGGCAAGGGTTGCTTAACCTATCCCCGTGTGGTAACCCATCCATTTCCAAACCTCGGCAATGGTGGCTTAACGCATGTTAAGCCAACATTAGGTTTGGAAATGGATGAGTTACCACACGGGGACAGCCCCGTGTGGTAACTCATCCATTTCCAAACCTTGGCAAAGGTTGCTTAACCTCGCCCCCTGTGGTTACCCATCCATTTCCAAACCTCCGCAAGGGTTGCTTGGAATGTGAAATTAATTTAATAAGAACACCAAAATAATGTTTATTTATTATGAAACACGTGTTTTAAATAGTCGCTCCATGTAAAATACTGATATTCAGCTGCATCCGGTTTGACTGGAAGCCGACCCCAACATAGTTGGGAAAAGGCTAGGCAGATGATGACGTGTTCTAAATATAAAAATACTAGAACATACAACTTGAACATAGTTATCGATTTCATGCCACCTAGAACTAACTTCACGATGTCGCTGGCTAAATTCACTCTCATCATTTTTCTCCATCGCGCCAAAAGAAGTATAACTTTAAAAAACAAGCCCAATAACATATAGTATATAGGTATAGTCGCCTATACAGCATACCACATGTACGTCTTAATACACTCACAGCCAAATAAGAAAGTTGCGCACTAAAGGCGCGCACCAAAATCGTGACACATTTTCGTTACTTTAGCAGGTTTTACCCCTCGGATTTTTCTCATACCGGGCGCTTTACGATAACTGCAATTTGAAAGTCAGTGTCAGGTTGTGTGTTGAATTAAATATAAATCGCGACCGTATTAAGCATCACGGTGTTATAATAATTACAATCGTTAATAAAAACCCCCTGAGTTCATTTAATCTCATAAAATGACTATCATAGTAAAATCTCGGGATTATATGATCACACAAGGGTTGTAAAGATGATTTTAATGTTTATTAAGAAATTTTAGTTATGCATACAATCTGATAAAGAGCCGCAAAAAGGGAAACAAATCCTTAGTAATATTGTAAAAGCGAAAGTGAGTTGGTTTGTTTGTTTGTAACGTCTTCACGCCTACATGATTAAACCGATTTTGATTTCGAATTTTGGTACAGAGATAGTTGGGACTCTGGAGACGGACATAGGCTAAGTGAGAAATGAGGGACAAAGAGGGAAGTAATGGAAAGGCGCTATTTCAAAAACTACAAGTAGCAAGTACCTGCAAATCGGGAAAGGGGAACTGTGTTACCCCGAATTAAACGCGAGCGAAGCCGCGGGCACTAAGCTAGTTATAAATAAAAACAATCTAAATAAAATATTTAAAAGTACTTCCAATGAAAAGAAGTCGCAAAAAGAAACATTTTTTTATCAACATGACAATAAATAAAAAAATAAAAAACTAAATATAATATTTAAAAAGTACTTTCAATGAAAAGAAGTCGCAAAAAGAAAAACAAGACCTTGGGTTTGATCCAGCGTAATGTTGTTTGACTATCCGTTTCTATCCCCAAAATCGTGACACATTTTCGTTACATTAGCAGGTTTTACCCCTCGGATTTTTCTCATACCGGGCGCCTTATATATGAAAATCGATTCTTAAGGAGTAAACTCCAATAAGTAGAAGGTACCGAAAAGGGAAAAAGTAGAACTGTCTACAAAATACAAAAAGAAATGAGATCCCATCAAAAACAATACTTGTCAAAAAAACCAAGTCTCGCAACTCAGTTGTGCTGCTTTAAAAAGTTGTGAGATCCATGTAATACCAAGTCGGTTATTAATTTATTCAGTCTCTACTTAAGCGACTTTCTGTCTTAATACGTCCAGTCTCTAAGACCACGATCGTGGTCCATAACAATTGAAAATCAATTGCGTCTGGAATCTCCGTACTCCAAGCATTAAGTTGTTACGTAATAATTAACAGCATCTTATAGTGACGCATATCAATATTAAAATTCTTTAATGTTTCATATAAATATATTGAGACTTGGTCATCGCCTGAAAACACATGTAAATTCAATTATTTAGTGCGATGGCCAAGTTTCGATATATTTAAATGAAACATTAAAGAATTTTAATATTGATATGCGTCACTATAAGATGCTGTTAATTATTACGTAACAACTTAATGCTTGGAGTACGGAGATTCCAGACGCAATTGATTTTCAATTGTTATGGACCACGATCGTGGTCTTAGAGACTGGACGTATTAAGACAGAAAGTCGCTTAAGTAGAGACTGAATAAATTAATAACCGACTTGGTATTACATGGATCTCACAACTTTTTAAAGCAGCACAACTGAGTTGCGAGACTTGGTTTTTTTGACAAGTATTGTTTTTGATGGGATTCAATTTACTTTATCCTCTAGAGAATAAAAACGGCTTTTCCACTCAGATATTGAAGATTAAAAATACTCTTTCCGAGATGGTGGGATGAAAAATAAATTAATACCATATAATGACAAATGAAAATAAAAAAGGAAATCAGCCAGTAATAATAGTTTCCGGGGTCAAAGTAATTACAATTTAGTCCGTCTTTTAGATTATTCAAAAATGAGGGACAAGTACTTTTTATTTATAAATGAGAATAAAAATGACAAGGATATAGCCCATTAAAGTTATGTGTGACGTCACGCGTTGCTGCATTTTTTCGCAACGATTGACGTCACACGTTACTGTATCTTTAAAAGACGGACTAATATGTTTTTTTTAAAACTAGCCTATTATATCATATGGGATAATAGTGTACTACGAGTTTTCCAGTCCTACACATTGCTACGTCTGTGCGCACGAGTGAGTGTGGTCGCGAATGTCGGAACGCGATCATTTGGCACGCGCCGCGCTATCTGCCATCTGCGGGGCTGCGGCCACCGTTCACCCGCTAACCGCTGCAAATCCCACATTATACGTCTCATGGACGTGGCTTTTGAACCCAAGTGCTGCACAAACACCGCTTAATAGACGTATGTAATGGTCTATTGAAGTGATGATTAAGTAAACTTATTTTGTTTAGTCTGTTTAGTTGCCTTGATTGCTGATCTGTCTTTTCAATGTTAGTTCTGTTTGTTGATTGATTTACCTAATGCCGTTGAGTACTCTTGCATGGAAAACAAGACTTTATTTATTGTTTTGTCATTTGCCTCATTTGCGTGACTCTTTTTTTTATCTGGTCTAATAAAAATGTAAGCTGAAACTTCTAAACCACGCATACAAAAATATAATCTAATAGTTTTGAATTCAAACATCGAGGATTTATTTAATGGTTCTTACTAATATGACGTGACGTGGTTCTTTCGACCCCTAATCTTTGGTCTGGTGTTAATGTGTTCGGGATTACACACCATTAAGTTTGGCTTTGCGTTCAGTGTTGCCGCAAAATAAATAAAGATTATTATAACTGGCTATTAAGTGCCGTGAGAAATATTTTTCAACAAAACTCTTTATTGTTTGGTAGGTTGGTCTCTATAGGTTGGGGAATGTCCTGTTCATCATTGTTTTGAACATAAAAGTCTCATTGATTCAGTAAGTATTTGAATAACTCACGTTTGATCACACATGGTTGTCGGAATGCCCATTATGATATAACAGACAGAAGTACCCACTATAACTGATTCGAAATATATTGTAAATGGAAAATACTCGGTAAAGCAGATCCTTAGATATCCCAAATAATATCACAATTTACAAAATCAAGGGGTTGGTATTAGTACCTAACCAGAATTCCTCAGTAAACATTTTTTTGGTATGGTATTCCACATATGCCGAGACCAATAACTTCCACAACGTGAAAAAGCCAGGGTGTCCACAAATAGAGCTTTGACTGATCTAGTAGTACACAAGTGAGGCTTTGTTGTGCCCGAACAATGCTTTGATTGATGCGAGATTCTCTGTAAACAATCAAATATTTGCTTTTATAAAATACCGTGCAAGTTTAATAAAGTTGATGTCGGTGTCATAGTACGTGTAGTCATCCGATAAAAATGGCTGTGATTATGTACACTAAATAAAGTTGGTGGTTGACCACTTTTCATCTCTATAATCTCAGTAATAAAGTTAAAAGTGGTTAACCGCGTTTCTGGCTAATCAACTCAGGCTATTACAAAGCACTGTTGGATATACATATGCCTCTACCATCTTGCGCCACAATCTATGTGGCATGTTTCTATGTTTTTTTTTATTCTTAACAAATTAGTGCAATTAAAATTCTTCGACCTAGATTCCCATTCACGAAAACGTTTAAGGATTTTAGTCATGATCTCTTTAGTAGAGGACATTAATCTTAGATCGTACTTATCATTTAATTAGATCCGTGTCGAGTGCCCTTGCGGCTTCAATTTTATTTTATAACGTCATACACACGTCTCTCCCTTGCTAACTATGCCACAAGAATGAATATTCTCTCGTTTATTTAGAATATATTCCTGTGAGCATTCTTATTGCGGTGGTATAAAGTTTAAATTGGAATGGGTGTCTGGTTTGGAAACAGTAAAATGATAAGTGTTTCGATAGCTGGCGTGCGTCCCTACTGTTACGGCGGTCGTATTCTATTCGCTACTGGCCAGTTGATATGGCAAATTAATAGGGTTGCCAAGCGATTAGAACATAAAGTTTGGAATTATCTCTTTTAAATAAATACGTGATTAATCCTAAAAGGATTTAATATCAGTAAAGGATAGTTTAAGTTATCGTTTTCTATGTAATTTTTGGAACTAATGAGCTTAATACGTGTTTGTGTTTCTTACCAACTACTTGACTATCTAATACTAGTTTATTAGTGATGCATTTATTTGTTGAATCTAAACTAATAATGAACAAGAACATTATCCTTTTGGTTCTATCCCAATATGGAGCGAGGGCGACTTCTCAGATGTTCTAAAAGTCTGTGATTTAATTATCCTAAATGTCTATAGATGTGAAAACAGTACCCAGCACCTATGTGCTGGGTACTGTTTTCAACAAGTTTTTACAAGACTTTTTTAGAAAAAAACATAATATTTTTATTGTGTTGCTGTCCACAGCTCTCTACATTCAAAGTAATTTAAAATAAAGTTGTTCTCAAGTCGATGTGTATATTTTTAAACAAAAAAATAAAAAATGTGTGCGCCAGCCCTGCTCTAGATGTGCATTATGTCTTGCGCATCCCCGGCGGATATTAAGCCCCAAACTTAATCACGTCCCTCTTTACAATATTAAACAGTCTATTTTTTGTCCAACTCATTACACATCGTTCTATTCCCACGAATTAAACTTTTTTTTCAAGATACGCTTTATTATTTTCACAATTAGTTTCGTGAAGTAACGCGTTCACGCCGCATAATTTCTACTATAGAATGGGAGTTTTACTTTTGAATGAACGTGTTCACACAATGGTAGTGGTGTGCATTTAATTCTATATAATTTAATAGTCTCCAAATGTCTGCTGTTCCTTTTATAAAACACAAATGGTATTGGAGTCATGGCGAACTTGAATGATGGTTTTAGGTCCCTATCTGATGCAGACTACAGAGGAATTATTTACGTACTGTTCATAACTTTTTCGTATTATTGAGGCTCAATGAGTACTTACTTTTACATCACTCTATCATAATCAGCATCCACGAACCTACCCTTTTAATAAAAACCGGCGAGGTGCGAGTCTGGGTCACACACCGAGGGTTCTGTACAAACTTGCGACAGTAACGGGCATATCTTTTGATTGCGTCGACTAATGCCCCGTTCATAGAACCGTCCGTTCGTCCGTCCGTCCGTCTCATAGAACTTATGTCAAAATACAACTATCCGTAAGCAAAACGAGTCGATTTTGTTTATTGGAACGGGGCATTAGAGAGTTAATTTTTTCACAACTCTAAAGGATAACTGACTTCAGTATATAATTTAATTTCAACTTGATGTGTCACGTGTTCCCGAGATAAAGAGCCTTGGCAGACAGACAAACAGTGATTCTATAAATGTCCCGTTTTTTCCTTTGGAAGTACGGTGCCCAAAAAATATAAGAAACGCACCAAAACTGCTTAATAATATTTATGCATGGTCTTAGCCAAGCCATATGCCGTGAAAAACGAAAAAAAACGCACCGTAAAAAGGAGAGTACACTGTATTTAAATTTCGAACGCAGCCGGCGCTATATCAATGCAGATGAGTGACGTAACATATGGCTACTCACGATATCCTCCCTCCCCGAGGATAACCCCCTATTAACGAGGCCTTCATTTGATTCTACAGTCGTAGACCCCTTTTACACATATCTTTGACTTGAAACATACGGTTGATTCGTTGTAAAAATCTACAGTAAGTCCATAGAATACAAAAAAAAAATACAAAATGATTTATTTAGTGCTACAAGTTTTGCACTGCTTAACTAATTTTTTAAGCCTCCCTTTAGGCAAATATAGCCTGTAGTGGGCTACGAGACATCCCAAAAATTGCCGTAAAAGTATTATTCGCTTCCGTGAAAGAAAACCTAGTTACCCGTATTTCATTAAGCAGATACGTCTTTGTAGATCCTAAATTAATTAAATTATTCTTCTCATTGTTGTGCTCAGAAAAAGGCAGCGTTGGCTTTGTAAGCTAGTTTAGTTTTTCTTGATTTTTATTTTTGAATGCTGGATTAATTAATTATGTTTTCCTTCTATGATATTTTAATAATTTAAAATATGTTCTTGTGCTTCCCTCAAGTCTGATTACATATTTAATAACTTTCCTGTATGGGGACAGTAGGCTTTTGGTTTTGTTATTTCCTCAAGATACTTTTAACATGCTTTTGTTGGCTCTTCCTGTAACTTGAACTTTGACCAACCTTCCTATGTCCGTAGAGTTTGAATTAGTTTGAATGACCATGTAGGTATGGTTAGTTTTTTTCCGTCATTATAATCTGTTAACTTTTAAAAAAGTACACTTAAAAAACTGGCACAAAACACATTTAAGAACTTATGTCTAAATCAATGAAATTGACATTGACTATGAAATAGGGTTACCAGTTTAATAAAAATTGTACCCTTTATTATAATAATTTTAAACACCTAGTAATAAAATAACTTTCTTTTATGTAGTAGGTAAGCGTGGATAGGTTCCTACATGGAAAAGTTATTTATTACCTACTTCAAAAAAAGTTATTATTATTTTTATTTTTATAGAATAATTAACCTTTTCAGGTCTGGAATTACTTAATGCCTATACTTAACGCCTGCCAACTATAAATTACTTCTGATTATAAGACCCAAAGATATAAGTCACAACTGTTAACCTACACGGCAAAACCATAACGTGAAATTGTTTTTCAATAAAACATAAGTTAATCTTCTCAGTACATTTTCCCAATGCGTGGTTATACGGCGGGGAGTTAAACTAATACGTGGGCTGAAGCCGGTGTATTTGTCAACGAGGCTGGGGCCACGCAATCTTAAAATCAATTTTCATTTATTCGCGGCTTAGCCTCACTAGCTCAGTGCGCGCCTTATGATGGGCATAGACTTAGGGATGGTATAGAACAGGGCGTTTAAAATTTTTGGACACAAAAAAACGACGCGTGATTTTTAGCAAAGAAACTGATCGAGATAATACATTTGTACGTTATTGATGTAGTTAAGAGCTCGTTATCGTTTATGACAGTCGTGATTTAGATGTGAATTGAGTCCAGTTTCATTGGTGAAATTGAATTGGCTTTGAAAATGACTTTATCGGGAGCGTTAACATAATCTTTTTTCTGATTTTGTCAGGCTTGGTGTTCTTCACATTCTTCCTCTATTTTAAAAACATTCTGCAAAAATTATGAGTATGTGTATGACTGTATGATACTTGGTGAACCTATTCCAGGAACAATTTTACCAAATAGTGTCGGAGGGACTGATTGAAGAATAGAACACCTTCACTATTTAATGAATGTATGGTGATTATTAAGCTGCATACTGGTCTATGTTCAGTTAGGATAAATTAAATGTTGCAGTTATTGTAAATCGATAAAATGTCTATGGTCAAGAATTTTGACCTTCTCCTGCCCTTTCCTAAGTCTGCCTAAACGTATGGCCACTACTCCGGCGAATAACGTCGGTTGGCGTGGGCCGGCAAAATCTTTACAAATGTGGGCCGTTATCGTGCCGGCCGATTGACCGGCGCGCCTCCCGCCGCCGCCCGAACATTTCTCACTCTGAAAAATAACGGATTTATTTAATTTTATGGCCCCGCCGCGTGTTGAATGGACGATTGGGTAGCAGTGACGCGCCGAGGCGAGGGTTGCCCGACTTCATTTGTTCTTTTTTCATGTCTTTCTTGTTTTTATGTTTACTTACGGATACCCGTAGTAGTTACAGACTACGGTCGGTGGAATGTGGATTTGTTTTGTACCAGACGGAGTACAGTTTTATTTGTATTGTAATGTATGCTATTTATTATGAAACCTGAATCAAAATGAGATCAAAGCTATGTAGTTAGCGTTGGCTACTTTGTTAATGAGGTTAACGGGTTAGTGCGAAGGGGATTGGCGAGTAAAATGTAACTGCCCTGTAATTAGAGACCTAACCTAGGTCTCTATTATAATTATAATTACTTACTTAGTATTAATAGATACTTTTACGTTAATATACAGATATAATTATTCGAAAGCTGTATTTTTGTAAAATGTTGAACTTAATCATTAACGGGCTTAAAGCTGAAATTAAATAAGTATTTATTAACTCAAATATTGAACTTAATGAATAACGGGATAAAAGCTGAAATTAAATAAGTATCTTATGAAACCAAAAATAAAAAGTTATTTACTCAAAACTTTTCAGTTTTGGTTTTATGAGATTTAACCCCAGGCTGCACTTTTATTCCAGAAAACATCTGGTTTCAGTTTCCATAAATGTCTAAAGAACTGACGCCACCGAACCCAACAGAATTATGTTTGTCATTTGATTCCTGACGCAGAAGAATCTATACTAATATTATAAAGCTGAAGAGTTAGTTTGTTTGAACGCGCTAATCTCAGGAAGTACTGGTTCGAATTGAAAAATTCTTTTAGTGTTGCATAGTCCATTTCTCGAGGAAGGCTATAGGCTATATAACATCACGCTACGACCAACAGGTGCTGAGCAGCGTGGGTGAAACCGCGTGGAACAGCTAGTCTTTCATAACTCCTAAACAAATCATCACGTCATCACACATCGACGAACAATCCTAAGATTATCATTAATCTTCGTAATCGCGGTCTAGTTTTATGGCTGCGGACCGTTTATCAACTAATTTGTGGATTAAAATAAAGCCCCTACCACACACTGTTTACATTTCCCATGGCATCCGTGACTCAACCGTGGGGTATGAGACTGATCTCATTATTTAAATCCCCGTATATAATTTTTTGGATGTCACGTTGGTGTAGATTTGATTCGCACAAATTAAAGGGATGTATTAAGGTTTTTTTACTTATACTTTATACCCCAAATGTAATGGGACAAGGGCAGGAAAATGACTTATACTTTCTATGGATGTAAGAAGTTATTGTCTGGGTTTTATGGATCTAGTTAGTGTGCCTTTTTTTTTGGAAGGGTTCAATGATTCCACCCGCCCTGGGGGAGTGGAAGGGAGTGTCAGACTTGTACTAACTAAATCCATCCATGTTCTTTTTTTTAGCCGTTGCGTTCCGGTGCCGGGGTATCTCTTTCGAACATCCTACAGCCCACTTAGTGTACCTTGGTATTGCTAACCCCGGGGATGCGGGTTATTCGAAAAAACATACCGTGGCCCCAGAACATAAAGGGCAATAGAAAGAACTTGGGTGGGTTTAAGTCAGTACAAGTCTGATACTCCCCCCCGCTCTGCCCAGATCGGGGAAGTTATTGGATGATTTTCCGATTTCCCATCCGCAAAAAAACCATATTACTAATTGAATGATGTTATTTTTATTAATTTTTATTTGTCTCTTTTTATTTTTTTCAGTGAATTTATCAGAATTGAATTCTTTTGTAATTGTATTTCAAAAGACTATGTTATAAGTAGTATCTTGAAGGTTTTAATCGGAATTTAAATTGTATTGTTCTAGAATAACGGGCCTTAAGAAAACATATCGCTGTGTTGATTGGTTTTCTTGCCTTTTTTTCAACTGTCTTATATAATAGCGGGCACTGTTGACAATCATAACACTTCACGGCTGTCGCGTTCGCGTATCAGTTTTTGTTCCTTTTTTTGTGGCAACACTAAAATAAAATTAACATTTATTTTACACTGAAATCCACCGTTTTATCATTCTAAGGTTATCTTTGTCCATAATGACCTTATTTTTTAATTGTCTTTGTTTTTTTTGTCTATTATTTATAGATAGTTAATTATTAATCTATCGAGATCATGGCGTTTAGGTGGTTTCTCTAGATTTAAATTAGTTTACACAATAAGGTTTGTGATTGCTATTTCATTGTTGTTTTTATTTAAGTTTATTTTGATTAAATTCTTGAGATAATGTTGAATCGCTTAAGGGAGGGGGACTCTTAATTGAAATCTTTAAGTTGTATTAGGAAGGCTGTCGAAATAACTAAGTGAGCATTATTCAAATAAGTGTTGCGAAGTTGACGCAGCTTGTGCTGTTTCACTTAACGATTCACTGTGTTATAGAGATTTGTATTTAGGTGTTGTCTAGTTTATATTATAAAAGCGAAGGTGAGTTGGTTTGTTTGTTACGTCTTCACGCCTTAATGGATAAACCGATGTTGATGATTGTGCAGAGATAGTTGGGACTCTGGAGACGGACATAGGCATATATTTTTTTAAAGTGAACAATTAGGGAGAAAGAGGGAAGGGAAAACTTACCATTGCTATTATTATTTATTAAAAAGGTCACCAACAGCTTCTGTATAAAAATATCTTAAAAAATAAAAATTACACAGTATTGGACTTATACAGTTGCCAATTAAGGTTAACCAACGATAAAAAAGGCGCTAGGGCAAAAACTATAGGTAGCAGGTACCTGTAAATCAGGAAAGGGCAACTGTGTTACCCCGAATTTAACGCGAGCGAAGCCGCGGGCAATAGCTAGTACGTTTATAATTACCCGAAAAACTTTCTTTTTTATGAAAGTAAAACCGACTTAAATCAATGAATGCGCTCTGTGATTTATAAATCAGATTTAGCACTTTCTGGATGTAAAAGTTACCTTTGAGAGAATGTCGATTGATGCCGTCTCCAGATACGAAGAAGTGGTCTACCAAACTCTCCAATATCTATCAAAATCAATCAATGATGAATGTTTACAAGAATGTATTTACTTTGTAACCAAAAGCATCCAAATGTGCATTGTATTTAGTAGATGTATACGATCATAACATCAAGGCCAAAAGGGTTAGGCAGATTCCAGGACCTACATGGGAATCGAACCCAGGACCTTATGTTCAGCAGTCTCGGTTACGAACACTAGACCAACAAGACAGTAGTATGTATTTTAGTATTACATCTCCTGTAAATTTCCTCTATGTAAGACATTGTTACCTATACCTGAAAAGAATAATGCCTTTGAAAAGAGCTCATTATTAAAACCTCATTCATTCATTTTCTTTTAAAACCTTCAAGAAATAACGTTGAAAACGCAGTTAAAAAGGGCAGTTTTAATTCGAGCAGTCAGTGAGTTAATTCGTGAACTCGTCACGTGATACGGAATCAGTTCGCGTGAGAGCCTTAAGTCGTTATTAGCACACTTTGTAAACTGAAGGAAGGTGCTTTCGTTTAATTTATGCAAATTCCAGTTTGGTTGTTTTCTTAGCGAAGGCTCGCTAAGCGATGGGATGTGAGCTTGAGTCTTTTAAACTGTTAAGCTAGCTTTGAGTTTCTGAGCTCGTGTTTCTATAGGCAGATGTGTGTATGTTTAAGGAGTAGGGCTTAAGATGATGGTGTTGGATTGCGAAAATAATGGCTTTATTTTGTACAGCTTGTTATTGTTAAAAATTTAACATGGAATGTACTGTCGAATAGTCTCAATGGACAATTCGCTGTCTTTGAGTGATATCGTTTATTGCGATAGAATCTTATAATTAATGAATTACTAGACAATAAATTTGTTGAGATGGCTGAGAGCTTTTTTTGCGGTTGGGGAATTTTCAAATAACTTCCCCCGCTCTGGGTGGAGCAGGGGGGAGTGTCGGACTTGTATTGACCAAAACCCACCCATGTTCCTTCTATTGCCATCGGTGAAGGAAATTATCGTGAGGAAACCCGGACTTATAATAAACTGACTCTTGCCCGCGGCTTCGCTCGCATTAATTCGGGGTAACACAGTTCCCCTGCCCGATTCTGCAGGCTGCTACTTGTAGTTTTTGCCCTTGCGCTTTATTTATTGCAATAGCAAAGCTAAGTTTTCCCTTTTCTTCCCTCTTTCTCCCTCATTCTTCTCATTAATAAAAAAATAGCCTATGTCCGTCTCCAGGGTCCCAACTATCTCTGTACCAAAATTCATCAAAATCGGTTTACCCATTTAGGCGTGGAAACGTAACAAACAAACAAACTTCTTCTTCTTTCCCTTTATATTAAGGATTTTTTTATTACTTCTTATTTTAGATAACATAACTTCATACCGGCAGTTAATCGCTGAAGGCTCAAAAAGTTTTGTTTTCGTTCCATAGATCCAGTCCCATTACAGTTCTAACTTAGGTTCCTCAAACTAATTATAGCACAACCAGTTTCATTATATATATATAATGCAACACAGTACAATTTCCATCAATCTATCCACCTTAAACGTTATCGAAGACTAATCGTCGACTTAGCCACCTCTGTCGAAGGCATCATCAGTTTCCAGCACAATAGCTCCCAACAATGGCCGGGTATAGCCGACAATAGTGGCGTTTACCCCGCGACGACCGACAACAGTGCCGTTTACCCCACAACAGCAGCTCAATGGTCAGCCGACGATCCTTTTGTCGAAAAACTCGGAGGAAACAACCTGATAAGAGTGATTAATTGGTTTAAGTCGAATTCAATGAAAGCTCGAAACGCCGACGTTTTTTGTAAGTCGGATAAGCTTGGTTATAATTCTGTTCGGAAAGAAACATTGGGCTGGGATTTCAGCGTGGAATTGTATTTGTGAACCTAAATGAAAACTTTTAACATCAGTAAATGGGTATAGTTTTTGGATTATTCTAGAAATATGAATGAAGGAATGTACATAATGTCTTTTTCTGTCAAATATGTATATGTATGTCATGCTTTTTGTCATCTTTTGTTGGGAGTCCTCCTTTTTTACGAATATATAATACGAGTAGGTGGGAGTGACTAAAACCCACGGATGTTTTTTCCTTTGCCCTTTATATTCCAGGGGCCGCAGTTTCTCTTACGAACCCGGCAGGAAATGGCCCTGGCAGGCCCCTGTGCTTTGCTGACATCCCTTTGAGGCGCGCGTGGAACACGAACGCGCCGTCAACACGGCCTGATGTCACTAGAAGGACAGACGGACGGTGAGCTACCTATTGCTCACCGTCCACAGACCCGCATCTAAGGTGGCCGGTAGTCGCTTCGCGATGGGGATCCATTTAGGCGATTACACGTGATATCCTAAAAAACTCTTAAATTTGAGGGCAAAATTTGCATTTAAAAGCTACATTACCTCCTTACATTAACAATGACGATGATTAATTCAATTTCTGTATTAACAGAATACAAGTATTCGAAGCTAGACAAAGCGATAAGTGTTTCAATTGAATAAAGCGTACAATAGCATCCTAACAGGTTCTGTTTGTCCTGCTACTAAATAGAATAAGAAATTATGTGCTATTCATCAAAACCAGGTTGACTGTACACTGTACAGGGGCGTCTAAGTCATTTCCAAAACTGAATTTGGGGCTCTGTGAAAGGGCATTATAAGATTCGAACAGTCAATACAAGATTTAACTTTTTGTCGAGTCATAAAGGTCTTTTCATATTAACCCTTCGTCTGGAGCTTCCGAGTGAGTGGCTCACAAAACCCCGCTGAAAACGCGTAAAAGCTCGGTTGATTTGTGAGCGTACATGTCTCGAGTTACTTGGCAATAAATTAAATGTGTATAGAAAATGAATGCGTCAATACGTTTCCCCAACCCTGTTCCTGCTCGTAGTGATGTTCGTAAGATTTATCGATGAGCTTCGTATCGGACAAGTTTCATATTCTACGACTTGTTAGTCTGACGGGCACAGATATAATTGACGTACGCATGTTGCTTGTTGTTAGCTTCTAATGATAAATGCGTTTCGTTGGCAGTTAGCGTTACTAAAACGTGACTGTGGCAATGGTAACCAATTATAATTTATTTATAAATAATTACATTATGAATTTAATGAGCGTAGACATAAAAAACAAATTATAAAGATAAGTACTAGATTTCTTTTATTCACTTATTAGTTTATGTTTACATATTTATATATTTCTTAAAAATATAAAAAAAAAATATATAAAAATAGTCCAGGGACAGGAACCATGTGCTAGAATAACCTATAATTTAGGTATAATTATTTTTAAAAGAACTAGTAATCTTAACTTATAACTACCACTATGTCATCATCTTATTACTTAGGTATTAATATGGGTAATACTTAAAACCTCAAATACCTGCTAAGTACTTATTAAGTTAGTATTTCTTTAATTAAATTAAAAGGTAAGAACGTACAGTGAGAAAAAAAAATTTGTGTAGATTTTGAAAACTACAAACAATAAAACTGTGTAAGAGTATTCATTTTTTTTGCAATTTACATGGATTTTTCAATACGTTTGTTAAGATGTGTCTGGTATAACACGTCCGACGGCGGGCGGTGTATCGATATGATTCCCGTCGCTCCGGTTCAAACCCTCGATTTTTGCGGGACGTGCGCTGAATGGAACGCAAATTGACACAGAACGCCTTGCGTTCATTCCGATTTGTTTGTACGCAATTTAAACGTATTCACCTAAGTGTTAACTTGTATTATGATTTGAAAAACATTCGTTTTCAACACTTGTATCACACAAAACTTGTTTTAGAGTATAGGTACTTCGGGGTTGCGTGTTGGTCGAAAGAGATACCGGCCCCGGAACAAAAAGGGCAATAGAAGAAACATGGGTCACTACCCCCGCTCCGCCCAGGGCGGGGGAACTGATTTGATAATTTTTCACCCGCAAAAAGGGCATGGGTACTCAACGTAACGATCATGGTCAATACTGAAACCACGGGGCCAGTTCGAGTGATCAGTTAGAGACTAACACATGCTCCAGACTTCAATGTACCAAAGTGAATTTGTATGAAGACTTTGCATTAACATTTTTCCACGCACTTATGTACCCTCTTGAAATATAATTAAAAACTATTATGGACTTCACTTATAAATCATTCTTTATTGCACCCCTTCCACGTAGACTTAATTGATTCAATGCAGAAGTGCCACCATAAAATGATAACTAGGTACCGGTCTAAGTGGAGAATAATGCATTTATAACGTTTTTGTAATATTACTGCTTATGGCCGTGCCCGGCGTGTTTAATAGCAACTTAATGCTTTCAATTTCTGTATCATTTAATATTTACTTGCACGTTATTATCGGAATTATCGTTTTGTGTTTAGATACATCTAGTGCAAACTGGCTTGCAACACTGTATTAAGATTTATTTTCTACCTGACGTTTTCATGATTATTATTTTGTGATTCCTATAAAAGGTTTGATTAATATACATTTTGTTTTCTAAAATAAAGGTATTCGTTGCATTCCATGAAGGATATCTGTTACAAAAACCGCGAAAAGGAAAACCACACGCCATTCCGTTGTCTATCATTGAAAATTTCAAATGTAACCATAGGTATATGTACATATATTCAATAATATATACCGCCCACTTCGAGCTATTTATGTCTGTCTTTTGTTTTATAACTAACCTAAATTAAATAACCATAAATATGTACAATTTTAAACTTACAGAATTCATATTTCAGTGGCTTTGGTTCCTATGTAATTTTTGATAACGATATTCCTGTTAGTTGTCAAACCGATCAAATATTATATGCCAAGTAAAGAAGATCCGAGAGATGATAGGGTTGTGCCAAACCTTCAATGCCGAAGGGTAAGGCTACCGGTGGTCACAAAGCAATGAATGAGACGTCGCGACGACTTTTATCAATGATGGATAGTCATCCTTTGCGTTGTGATTATAATTGACAGTTCCTTTTGCCAGAACTGCTTATTAAACCTTAAGGAAGTTCACACACTACATCACATTGCAAAACAAGCTAAGTTTTTGTCTAATAATGTATATGTATGTGTAAGCCTATTACAATTCTTGGTATTATTATGAATAATTGGTTCGGCAATACGAAACATATGCAGTGATGTTTATTTTTAACTTAGAGTACAACTTAAGCGCCACTTTGCTGTGTATAAGGAAAATATAGCGTATTAATAGACTCCCGATGAGAATTATCTTATTAGATTATTTTAATTGCAATGCAAACGATTTTAATTAGTCATTCATCAGACAAACCAGAAATACATGTTACTAGCAATAAAATATATCAATGTATACCACACAGTAAAGCAATGGACCGATCGTAATTTGATTCAGTATCGTTTTTATTTAGGCCTAAATGCGATACCGCGCAAAATCTGCCCACTTACAGAGTTAAGCGTCGGTTCAGCTACAAAAGGCCGTAACAGTCGCGGCGGCTTTGTGCGAAAAGCTCCACAAGTGCAGAGCTTTCGTACGGGAGAGGAAGGGCACGACACCCCGCCTCGCAGGCAGCAGCGCGGCTGTGGCGTGCCGCGTGTGACTGACGACTGTGGCGACTTCCTCCCGCCGGCTCGCATTCGCTCCGTGGCGGCCGCGACGAGCGCACGTTCACGTGATCACTCCACGAACCGGTCCGCGATCGCGACAAAACTTTTCAGTGCGGTGAAAAACATTATTTTCCGAATACGCAAAAATGAACAAGATCTTTCTGTGCTGTGTTTTTTCGTAACTGTGTAAAGACTAATCGAGCGAAAGAGTGTTTTGAAGAGGCTAATTAGGGGTTGCTAGACTAATTGGCTGGGCCGGCGTTTCATGAAGGTGAGCCGACTTTTATTTCCGTTCGGCAATCCCTCTAATTGCGTCAATTAGTGTAATGCGGCGACAGCTTTGAAGAGTCGCTTAATGATCTCTACCACCGACCACCGGACTACACTTTGAAAAACTATTAAGTCGGTGAAGTACCCGAGGCTATGGTTTTAAACTAATTACTCATTAGTTTATTGTATGGATTACGACGCTTATCAGTTAGAGGGATCTTTTATTTTAATGTACATTAAGTTTTAGTTATTAATTATAGTTTGCCGACTCGACTTTTATTTAGAAATCAAAAGAATTAATTAAGCAGGTACGGAAAGTAACACGCAACTCTTATGCTGTACCTGCTTATGGTAGAAATATAAAATAAATGTGTAAAATCTAATAAAATAATTAAATGGTTCTATATATTTTACTTTTGAATATAGTTCTATAACGCACTTTTATAATGAAGTAAAGATATAACAATAATCTGCTATTGAATTTTTGTATCAAACTTTACTTGCATAAATATATCCATCATTGTTAAAAAAAAAGCGAATATAACTAAATTTATATAGTTTTAAATATAATCGGAAGGAAACACAATATCCTGCTGTAAATAATAAAAATATATATCGTCGACCACAATGACAAGTTTATTATTTTTTATGACGCTCTTATTGTTCGGGTTATCATTCAGTGATAACTAGTACAAACGTATAAAACACAATTAGTTTAGATACAATAATAAATTAAATTCGAGTAGGCGTGTGTATTGATAAGGCGGGATTCATGTTTTGTAATAAACAGACAATTTCCGGACGAACGTGTCTATAAAACTTGATAACAATTGACGCAAGTTCCGTCAAAGAGTTTCAAGAAAGTTTTTTTTGTTCCACTCAGACAACAAGTTTTTTTAGATAGCGTATTTCTTTTTCTAAGAATTCTTACTTTGGCTTTCTAAGGACTTATAACTAGTTTTTTTTTTAAAGAAAAATATTTTAAAATAAAGAATTAACATTTTTTGCAATTAATTACGTAAATCATAGATAATAATTATTTTAATAAGCAAAGGACTCAGTAGGGTACATTTTTTTATTGAAACACGATACTAATTGGGACCTGTGTTATAAAAATAATGATGTACGTGTAAAACATTCACAATCAATGTTGCCTGATTAAGATAAAACTACTAATTGACATTAAGGAAAAAATAAAGCATAAGAAACAGGAACACGTAAAAAATTAACGCAAATCGTGTAACATTAATTTGGCAAGGTGTTTTTTCGTATCGGGGATTATTAATGATGTGATAACTTCAAAATTAACTACCTATTTCTCATATTAATTATGTTTTAGTTACGTATTCGGTTTTTATTAATAACAAATTTTAATTATACCGTGATGTTACTACATTTTGTTAAAAAAAGTCGAGTTGGATAAGTCTGAGCTACCAATTAGCTTTTGAATATTTTTAATAATATTTCGGTTCGCCAAAAATTGTTTACACAAATCATTTACAATACATATAACTTACAAGTGCAACAATCACTTACAAGTTAACATAACATGCACTATAAATTTATGGTTTATACCAATATCTTTTATATATATAAAAAAAAAAACAAATATATGAAATTAAAACAATTAAAAAAAACAGATAACATTAATTTAAAAAAATAGTAAATATTTTTTTCGACATCGCTCATTTAAAAACAATAAAATTAAGATATCAACAAAAAACAGCTTACAGATAAAATCTATGAAAAAAATATCACAACATCAAGTTAAATTTTAAAATTATAAAACAATTAGTACTGACATTGGCTGGAAGAAAAGTGTTCAATGATAATTAAAAAAAAAAGCAACTGTCGTAGTGGATATAAATAGGACCACTACAGCTATTAAGCTATAGATAAAAATTACGTAGGTATATAAAATTATAATCTACTAAAAATAATTATTTTATTACTCCTGGATTACTCGTATTGTTAGGAGGTTCCTTTCTCTGGAGCCCTGACTGCTGCCGGTAGCTTGCACCCTGTTCCCGATATCGGTGGGCTACTATATTTATATTTTTAAATGTTTTAGATAAGAAATATGTAAAAATATAAAAATATGTATACAAATAAATAAACGATCATTATTTTAAATAATCCAAAACTACATACATACATGTTACATGACCAACTAAATTACGCTCTATCCAACATTTTAAAAACTTGATTCAATTGGCATTCAGGAGCAGCCCTAATAAGAGCAAAAATATTTCTCTCAACCATATTATTTTACAATAAATCAAGCCTCGATTGCACATCATTACAGAAAGCTATAAAAACATGAAATCCTTTCTCTACAAAAGGTAGAATTCGAGTTAAGCTCTACATCGTTATCGCGAAGCTAATTAGTGCTGAAATAACATTTATTATCAATTAGCAAGAAAACCTTAATACGCTTTGAATGCTATGAAAATACTTCATGTCTGCAATTTATTTGCAAGAAGAAAAAATAAAATTGCAAAAGGAAAAATAAACGATATTATTGCTACAACTCTTAGTACGGGAGCAAACATTTTTTTTTCTATTTTTAGTAAGACTACATTCCATCTAGGTGAACTTACACGACAAGGTAATTAAAAGACAAGGAAAATCAATATGATAATCTGTCTTATATGTGTACAAAAGATCCTTATTACACGAAACTCCAAAAACAAGAAAGCATCTTTTTGCTATAAAAAGACAGAGCGTCTGTGGCGCTGAGCGCGACATCGTTGTCCCAAAAGCCAATTAGAATCCCGTATCCGGCTTGTTTATTCTCTAATTAGCAAGTATCTCATTAGAGCTACATCACTAGCCCAGCCAGTGTAGCAATGCCTCATTCGTTTTAATTATAAACACTGCCTCCTTGTGTTCTTATAATTACCGTGCACAATTAATGGACAACATTTTATTGCTTATCTTACACATAACGAATGTTTATACAAAATGGATTAACGACGCTTCAGTTGTTTATCTGGTTTTTTTTTTTTACTGGCAATACTTATTTTTTTTAAAAGAATTTGTGCTACTCCTATTAAGGTTGCCAAGGAATCTCGGGACTTAATATATACGTTACTTTTTTTTATTAAGTCAGTAATGAACTAATCTTGTTTATACCTAATTAATATGATTTCTTCATTTTATATTCGAATGAGTGTGACAATATTTTTTCAGTAAATCAAATAAAAGAATTTTACAAAACATTTCAAAACAAAATTTGAAAGCAGCAACACAGCAATAATTTGGTATATTTGTACAAGGTAAATCTGAAATGATTATAAATAATACCTCTTTCGTTCTGTCGAGTAAATTCTTATACAAGTTAAAACAACCGCTGCTCGCTCGATATTATAAAATATCGGTATTATCACGTCACCCGATACCGGTCGCAGCATAATAAATTAATATCATTTTAATGTTCAATTAGCTATGTCAAAATTATATTTTAGCACAATGGGCTAGTGCATTTCCATTAATTAATTTTACCTAATTAATAAACCGGCTTTTAATTAACGTGGGTGTTAGGATGAATTAATCAGCGGTGATTGGTCCACGGTATGATCATGGGCGAACTTCCAAATTTCCATCATGTCATAATATTTTCTCTTTAGATCGAATTTCAATTAAGTACACTACGCACGCTGATTAGCTGTCTATTATATTACCGCTGGGCAGTTGGTCACGGTAATAATTAGGTGGATTGTAATGTTTAATACTATTGTCATCACTTTCTGTAGAGGACAATAGGATCTTATATCCAAAACATTAAAGTGCTCACGCGCACAATGGAGAGTCACTTACTGATTGTATCAAATATCAACTATAAATTATTCTTACATTTTCAATTCATCTTTTTAATCATAAACATAAGCCTCAACCTTTTTATTTCGCTTTATGTACTTAATCGCGTTCGCGTTAACCCAGCTTTAAATACTAATTAGTATACTAGTTAGGGCACCCAAAAACATATTTTAAGAGCGAGCGTTCATAGCGCCCGTAAGTTATTTTTTTATTTGTTTCATTAAAAATAATTAAAGTGACATGTGACCCTCGCTAGGGTTGTCATTAGCGGGTCGGCACGGGGCTGTGCGGGTCGGTGCGGGACGCAGGGTCACCGCGCGCACTAATTGGTCTGGCTTGCAGCCTCCTCCGCGCCGTACTACAAACAAATTAGCTAGAGAAACGGATGTTGACGCTGTGTTAGGGTTATCAACTTTTTTAGATGACGGCTTGACTGACAGACTGATTCATAGAGGATGTCATAGAAACAGACAGTTGTTTGATGATGGCAATTGTATAATGTTTTCCGTTTCATAATTTTTGTTTAAGTCGGTATATACATATATCTTTTAAAATTTGATCAGAAGCGTTTTTAAAATCAATATAGGGTAACTTATTGAAGTAACCGCGGGTATGTACAAAACTTTTCAGAAAGACGTCTGACGTTAAATATTCTACAATAAAAATAACACATGACAAGAAATATGTCGAAAAATTACTGTTTTAGTGATTCGTTATTGTAACGGGATTATAAAATAGTTCAACTAACAACAAAGCAGTCTATTGGAAATTACATAACGAATAAATTCAAAAAAATACCTTTGTTCTGTGCGTATTCCCAGCAAATGAAATTAAACAGAGAAATGTAGTTTATCGAAAAAAAAAACAACCATCTCAACAATGGTGTAAATGCGAATGAAATAAATAATGAAATTGATTATTGAACTGGAAACTAATCGCGGAACAACTCGATAAAGTATGCAGCATACCAATAACGTAATTGACAAAAAAACGTTGAACTGTTTCACTCACCGTTCGGCTTAATTTGCAAATCCAATTTGTATCCAATAACGCACCTGTCAGAGAGATCTATTGAATTTTGATGATGTCATTTGATCGCGGGTAAAGAAATAAGTGTTACATTGTTTTGTGGCTCTTATGTAGAAACTGAAAACCGACCTTACCGATTTACATATTGAATTGATTTCTGATTACGACAAACGTAAATTAATGATGTATTAGGTTCGGACAAAAAGTCGGAAATATCCAACTCTTTTAATATTTTTTTTTATGATAATGTAAGACAAAGGTATTATTTGTTAAATTTAAATAAAACCATTTCCACCTGTGACCATATTACTAATGTTTACTTAAAAAAAAAAATGTTTAATAAAAGTGGCAGCCCTGTTCGAAGGTCAGCAGTAATTAGGTTGTTGGTGTGGCTTATGTTTTTCAGCGACGGTGGCGGCGCTTCCTCTTCTTAGTTATTTAATTAGGGCTGCGACTCTTGGCTCGTGTTCCCGTGTTCCCCCGTGTTGCATTAAGTGCTGTACCTTACTTGATACCTGTTCACAGTTTCCTATTATCGATCATTATGACTTTAGAGCACGTCATGTTAATTATATTATCCTAACTCCTTGTAATTTACTGTAATACAAAACGGCAGTTGGCCAATTATTTTAGTTAAAAACACAGAATTAACGCGTGCATTACAATACTCCAAAAAAACTGACAAGATCTTTATCATCATCATAATCATCCATTAAATAAATATGAAAATTTGTATTTAAAGGAAATAAAACGATATATTGAAGTTGGTGGTCCCTTGGAGTTGTGAAAAAATCATATCTGTAAGTCTACACAGTCGAAAGATATGGCCGCAAATTTGTACAGATCCCTCAGTGCACGACTCCGACTCGCGCTTGCCCGGTGTTTAGGTTTTCGTTCTCAAAAACTAATAAAAAACCCTTATGTCAAGGCCGATTATCTCTGTAACGCGTGGATGTATTTTTTGAATTTGAAATTAAAACCATACATTCAAGTATTCTTGGAGGTGTGAAAAAATC
Source organism: Ochropleura leucogaster (assembly GCA_958449745.1). Lineage (NCBI taxonomy): Eukaryota > Metazoa > Arthropoda > Insecta > Lepidoptera > Noctuidae > Ochropleura > Ochropleura leucogaster. The sequence goes on along the minus strand of OY288206.1, from coordinate 12,473,125 downwards.
AACTATCAAAGTCTACGCAGATAAAAGATATGGTCGTATAAAAAAACACCTTGTCCCACACTAGGAATTCCTCCTGTATCGTGGGTAACATATTATATATTATTTATAACATTTAAATTCACATACATAAACAGCCAGACCCGGAACAACTACCTGTAGGTCATACAAAGCGAATTATCGAACCCGCGACACGCGGCGTAGCAGTCGATCGCTCAGCCACTGCGCCAACTGATGATGCAGGATACGATGGAGCACTCTTGTCAAGAAATCAAATCACTCGAATTTTGGTGACAAGTTCACTGCACTATCATTAGAAAAAGAAAAATATCTGAAGTCATTGAGATCGATGTTCAAATATAGCTGCTGTCATTTACAAAACTAATTAGTCTTATCTGAGAGCGAGTCTCAGTGTAGATATCATTCAATGAATCTACGACTGTTTTTATTAGATTTTTTGTTTGTTTCTATTTTCTACCAACTTATGAATATATTATCTCAAAAATTTAATTATTTTAAAAATAGGGTCTCAATTATCTCTGTACCAAAATTCATCAAAATCGGTTCGACGGACAATCGGCGAAGACGTAACAAACAAATAAACTCACTTTCGCTTTTATAATATTAGTAAGGAAGTAAAAATAACATTACACATCACATCATTTAATGTTTAAGTCCCATGTGATTGAGCTGAGCCTATTCCCACCAATCGGGCACAAATACAGATTCCGTGGTCTTCCGAGGTCTTAATGGTAAAACCCAATAACACTTTGCCTGACCAGGGAATTGAACCCAAAACCTCATCCTTAGCAGTCGCACTTGCGACTAAGCCAACGAGGCAGTCAATTTGTATAAACAGTTTTAAATTCGACTACTCGGACATTTCTAGTTTTTTTTTCCGTTTTCGACTTTCTCTGGCAGTTCATTAGATGTTTGACAAAATGTTAATCTAAATTTTAATGATGCTGTAGAACCACTGCCACTGCTCACCGCTACTGTTGTAACGAGCGGAATGTTACGGTACAAACTATAAATAATAATCTGCATCATATTAATATAAATACTGATTATTTTAAATATATAATCACAAGAAATGGAACCGATTAAGAATATAGTATAAGCATCATAAACGATTCTACATTTTAAATATTTTTTTATATCCACTATATAATTGTAATTATGCAAATTAAACAGTAGGTATTTGTATTTCTAGATTACTTTATAATTAGCTCTTATTTAAGTTGAGTTGATAACGAATCGGTACTTACCTATTTCAAACGACGCAATTGACTGAATTGCCATATTTTCAAACTGTTATATACATATATTACCAAAATATAATTTATTTTAACTAATATTACCTTATGCATGCAAATATCTCATTATTTATAGAAGTCTCTTTTGATAAATAGTTTTATAATTAGTTTATATTATTTTTATACAGATTTATCAAATGGGACGCAAATAAATTGTAACCGATTGACTTCTTCCTTAATGTTATAGTATGATAGTGTTTTAATAGATAATTTTGTGGAATTTTACCTTTTGAACAGGTAAAAGGTACAATACATATTTGATATATCAGTTAAACTATAACGTTTGACATAGTAACACGACTCATTAATTATTGTATTTAAAAACTAGCTGTACCCCGCGTTTTCACCCGCGTTGTACGGGTCAAATCTGCTCGGGTCGTGGACCCTGCTGAGGTTGCGCAACTGATTATATCCTTTCTAAAAAAAAGACCGGTACAAAATGTAGCCTGTGTGTTAATCCAGATTATGCTTATAATTTGGATAGGCTAATTTTTAGACAAAGCTAGTTAACTACATACAAAATTTCATCCAAATCGGTCTATATGTTTGAGCGTGAAAGAGTAACAATCATACCTACAAACTTTCACCTTTATAACATTAGTGTGGTTTCATAACGATAGTTCTAAATTCAATTCAATTAAAATGACAGCTACCAAACATTAGGGACTAGTAGCTTTGTCATATCGAAATAATAATATCGTGTTACTAATGCCCTCGAATAAAAACGTATCACTTTATCAGACACAGGAAGTCAAGTACTGTATCGTTAGAGCTGAGAAGCGGGTGAGCCCAGTGGGCACAGCTCGTTCCATATCAAACGAGACTGACAGCTTCGCTTTTAGTCTCAATGTCGTAATTTGCCCTATGAGTGCAACTAGCAGATCGATCAGTCAGGGCCTCTGCCTGAGTTGCGGGTTGTTCGAAAGACATACCGCGGCCTCGGAACACAACGGCACAAGAAGGAACATAGATGGCATTTAATCAGACTGACACCCCTCCCCGCTCCGCCCAGAGCGGGGGAAGTTATGTGATGACATCTCTAAAAAAAGCATCGTTTTCTAATTAAACCATGAAGTTTCTCAAGGTGTTGTTGGGTGGAGTAGCTGTTGTTGAGATTTTCCATTAGAAATTTCTCAGCCTAGAATCTTGCTTTGTGTTGATGGCAAAACACTCATGCCCGTTTTCACCGACGTCTCTTAAACTGCCAAAAACTTAAGGATCCCATCCCTTGCTTAAAAGCTCTCCTAAACTAGCCCTTAAATAAAATTTCGTTTCACCATCATTTCTATCACCTAGGGGATACATAACTATGTGACGTTTTGTTTTCGATAATAGTCACTGATTTGTTTTCGAACTTATCGATACTTTGATACAAGACAGTTTTTTATAGAAATTTATTAGGTATCTATATGTACCTAAATAAATAAAGTTATTGATAAATCAAGTTCTAATAGTTCCAATAATTCCAATCAATTGTGATAATATCCACATTTTTAATCTTTTTTCATGCAAGTGTGCTAAGGTATAGGAATACCTCTGCCTAACCTTTCGAAGATTACAAAGTGTGTTGTTATGTACATAATAATTAGAAAGTCGTCTTACAGTTAACCCGTGGCTCATTAGGGATGGTCGCCCAGAGCGGCCGCGACAGACAGATAACCTCACAGAAGTGGCGTGACAACCGACGCTTGTTGACGTACTTCACTTACGTACATTCGCTACGGTTCGCGATTTATTCATTGAAGTTGTCAACAAATATGTGTTCTTGGAAAAACAATTTTAATACCAAAAGATACAGTTAAGTTTGCGCTACAATATCAATCGTTTACGACTTTTTCAATAGTACTTAGTCATTCTGAAATGAACTTTATTAACGCTTGGGTAAATTTAATATTCCTTTGCGTGGAAATTTAATCAATTGAAAGCACGGACGTGAATAGACTTTACAACTGTTTGTACACAAGTCACAATTATATAGACCTTCTGATTACAAGATATTTTTGTGTTTGTCGACCAATTAATGACTTAATTATTGAAAACCATTTCTCATAATTGATAGTTGTTGTTAACGTCATCTTGTAAACTACGTATTTGGAACGTGGGTGTTATTATTTTGTAACTGCCTTTGTTTGATTATAGATAATTATAATGAGCGCTGAATTTTCCTGTTGCCTTCTGTTTAAAAGCTAAAGAAATGGAGTCTATTAATAATTTAACCTAATGTTTACTTTTCCTTTAATGATGAATAGAAATCACTGGACGCGGGAAAAAGAACTGGTACAATGATTTTTGCTAGCTAAATGTCAATTTAATTAACAGTTTTGTGTTAAGGTATAATTTTCATTAGTATACTGCAAATAAGTGTTGAATTTGTCTATGGGCAACTGCAAACGTACATGGTATGACGACTCGACCAGTGATTTCAGATGAGCAAAAAAATGCCGGAGTTTGAATTTAGAACACGTGACCATAAAGCATGCTGGTTTCTCAACAAACGCGGAGCACACGAGTTAATAATATTTTCTATCGATCTCGTAGACTCCCTAATTGGCTCGAATGCAAATACTCTGTAATTAGGCAGGTTAATTAAAGAGTTATCGGTCGTAATTAACCCGTTTCGGTACACTACGTGTGCCTATGGTTCATTCGAAACACTACTAATTAAGAAATTCCTCCTTCATTAGCTCAATTAGATTTATTCACGTCAGAAACTTCATACAATAACATGTGTATATTATATTAACACGCACCAAGTTTTAACGTGCGTTGTTTTGTACGAAAATTAGAAATATTTTGTTTAATCTTAATGTTTTTTCAAATATTTTGATTTTATGACTTTTTTTAAGGTTGCGAGTATACCTAATATTAAACTCAAGTTAAGTAGGTCATGTTAAATTGTGATAAAACAATGGTTATTCAAATAGGTAGAAAACCATGAAAGAAATTAAAAGTAATGGAGCGCACTGATTGCGTAGAATTTGCTACTTGAGAATTTAATTTTTCTTGCGAACCTAATTCTGTATAACCAATTAATAATGTAATTTTGGTTAGATTAGGCTTTTATTTAACGAAGTACGTCATTACGGTTAAAATTATAAAAGATAATTAAAAAACAGAACTGTGTTTTGATACTCAGATTTTAATGTCTTATTAGATGTTTCAACAGAACATAAAATAAAACAAAAGTAAACCAATAGATTCATAATCTGTTTAATATCATTAATTGTCTATAGGGAGACGAAAACAAACACAGCAATTAACGCCAACCATTTTTAGATTACCGTATCTCAAAAGGAAATAACGGCACCCTTATTGGATCATTTCTTTGTCCGTCCGTCCGCCTGTCTGTCTGTCTGTCTGTCTATCCGTCAAGACCCTTTATCTCTTAAGGCTTAAGTCTATTTGTGCTGTAAACTAATCCTCTAAGTCTACGCAGTCAAAAGGTATGACTGTATATGTCGCAAGTTTGTACTAAACCCTTTGCGCGAGTCTTTTTTTATATTTGTTTATTCATAGGAATGTTCTTAAGTACTGTATCACGTTCAATGAGCGATTTGGTGAACGTGGCAAATAATTGAAAAAGTAGTACTGTATTTAGAGGAGTGCTTGTGGCTGAATACTAACAGCTCTCGTACTAACTTCCAGATTAAGCCAGTTTCCCTAGGCTGGTCTGTGGATGGGTGACCAACCATTACATATCAAGTTTCTTTGCGTTAAACCGTTGGTCCTGACTGTCATTTGTAAATCTTTGACAGTCGCTACAGATAGTTAGTGTCCCGTAAGGCTGGCAATGGCAACTAGTCTTGCCAAGGGGCATTACATATAATTAAAAAAAATACAAAATAAGTTATGTTAATACTTTCTTAATCTTATTATACTATGTATGCATTAATTTAATTTACAAGAACCCCTCCGCGGGTTAAGGGTTCCTCCAAAGAAACCCTATTATCTCTATCTTGACCTGAATTCATCCAGTCTAAGCCAGCCCTTTTTAGGATATTTTCTGCCTATTTCATTTGTGGTCTTCCTCTACAAATTATGTTATCCACTAGTAACTGGGTTGTGGAAGTCAGACAGGTAGTCGCTCCATGTAAAATACTGGTATTCAACTGCATCTGGATAGACTAGAAGCCGACTCCAATATGGTTTGGAAAAGGCTAGGCTAGGGTAGGCCCTGGTTCAAGCCATGGTCCGGAGCGAGAGGGAATGGGAGGCGGCTGCGAAGGAGTAATGCTTGTGAAGGAGTAGGCCGGGTCTGGGGTTGCGGGTTGTTCGAAAGAGATACTGCGGCCCCGGAACATAAAAGGCAATAGAAGGAACAAGGGTGGGTTTTAGTCAGATGATTTCCCATCCACAAAAAAAGGATGTTCCTTATTTATTAATAACAACGGGTGAACTTAAAAGCCACATGTGAATGAAGCTCAGTGCGTCGCTCGGAAGTCGTGCCCAAGGGTTATCGGTAATTGTGAATGTGCCAGTTGACGTCAATAGACGTCATTATCGAGTACCCGACCCATACTACTTACTACCAGTTTTAATAGGAGCTGGTAAATAAACGAAGTATTCGCAATGTCAAGTACAAAAGAACTACGGGAAAAAGAAATTATATCATGTAAGTGTATTATCAATCAATTATAATAAAGCCAATAAATTGGAGGTTCATGGGGAACTACTCATTTTTAATTAATATTAGCTGGCGCTGATGATAAAAAAGACTATCCTATGTGTTATTCCAGACTATAATCTACCTTTGTGCCAAATTTCATCAAGATCCTTTAAACCGTTTTAACGTGAAAGAGCAACAAACATCCACACATCCATATATCCATAAATCCAAAAAACATAGTAGGATTGGATTCTCAAACTAATACCGTAGCACACAGCTTATTAATAAACGAAGTAGTTTTTGTTGACGAGGCGTTAATACCTTCTTTCCACAGTATATGGCAAAGTAGCGTAGCGGCTGCGTAGGAGCAACGTAGGAACTGCGTTGGGGCAACGTAACAACAACGTTGGTATTAACATCTACAGAGGTATTGCGTAAAAAAACCACTTTAACCAATTGACAATGTGAAAGGTCCCTTAATGTAAAACAAGTGCAACAACGATTTTCTTGCGGATGGGAAATGATCAAATAACTTCCCCCGCTCTAGGCTGAGCGGGGCGGAGTGTCACTTTTTGACTGACTACCCACCCATTTTCCTTCTTTATGTTCCGGGGCCGCAGTATCTTTTTCGAACAACCCGCAACCCCGGCAGAGTGCATCAACCCTCATGCTTAAATAACAAAATGCATAATGAATGTGTCTGATAACCCCTCATAATGACATCCCATATCATCTATGTCAACTTTCAAGTGTTCGTCGAATGCACTTACCAGACTTTTTTTATACCAACGAAGATATGAAAAAAGTTTGACCTTTTTTGATTCCTTTAAAAGATAAATGGATGTTCGGTATTTCTTTAATAAACGAGAGAAGACATGCGCCTTAAAAAAATTAAAGCTTTTAATTTTGTTCAGTTTTAAAAGCATTGAAGTTAAACGTAAAACTCAAAAAAAGTCAATTTATACGTAAAATTAATCGGGAAGCCGACTCTACCAAAATAAGGGTCGCTCGTTTATTGCTCATTTCGATTTTAGTGCTTTTTAAGTACAGTCAAAAGTTTGTAACTGTGGCCAGGGCGACAGATTTTATGCAAATTCTGACATGATGACATTAAGTAGGGTCACAAACTGTGTTCATGTTTTTTACTTCTTTTGCGTGTTTAAGCTGTGTTAAAAAAAGTTTTGATACATTTTTTTTGGAAACGACGTACTCTTAGTGAAATTATTGATAAACCAATTTATTACCAACTTAAAAAGTGCTTATTTACAAACACAGTTGTAAAATAATCGGCAAAATCGATAGAAACTTACATAGAATGTACTATTTGGTACACCCAAGTTATAATATTGCTAATTCTGGCAAGCAATAATTTGTCTAACAGTAAATTTCCCTGACTTTACGTGCGCACAATAAAATCAAAAATAAAAAAAAAACAAAATATTTTTATTTCACATAGGCCTACATGGGCACTTATAAAACGTCGAGAAAATATGCACGGTTCGGGTTGGTCGTTTTCTATGGAGAAGAACCGGCAAGAAACTCCATAGTTACTCTTTTAATATAAATAACTAATATTAGGTTCTATTACTGCTCAATGACGATCCATCTGGATGTATCAACACGAAAGTCTTCAAAGTTGCAGATCACCAGTTACCGAGATCTCACGGTTGAGTATAATCTGTAGCGTTTGAGTGTCATCACTAGCTGGTCGACTAGTCGCAGTAATGACATAAGTGCTCAATTGGGCCGTTTTGTTGGCCTAACGAACACACAGGACAGGAAAGCTTGGCTTTTAAAGATTTATTACACTATATTTTGTAAGTTGAGCTTTGTCAAACGCTTCAGGCATTTCGAGGCTCATACAAATTTTCTTCATAAAAATATTGTTCGGTTTGAAATCAATTTCTATTCAGTGCCTTATCTGATTGTTGCCTCGTTCAGATTATTGACATCCTTAGGGAAATTGCGATCCACTTTTCTTTATAGGCGCTACTGATTGTTGTGATTGACAACTTCCACGTGATTAACTTTCTATTTCGTTTTTAAAATCACCATTTTCTATAACAAATGTCTCCTACTTAGATATACAAAGTCTTATAGATTTACAAAGTCGATCTTTCAGTTCCCTCTAACCATAAAAGCATTGTTTGATCGACTGTACAGAACTAATAAGTTTCGTAAGTACAACAAAGTCGTCATCCGCTCATAGAAATCGTTCATTTCCTGATGTTGTAGTTCACTTGATCGTGGAGTAGCAAACATCGGGCGCGGTAATGAACGAGCAGGAACGCGCTCAACGCTACGCCAATTTGAACGTTCAGTGGGCCGGCGCTTTCCAACAGTCCTCGAAATTACTACAGCTCGATACTTAGTGCTTACCGTCTGTTGTTTTCATTGCCCACTTGATTAAGGATTACACAGGAAATGATTTGAATAAGCTATTGTTGATTGTGAAAGGTAACGGTCGTCGGTCGACTTGGATTTTATTGTGTCCGCCTGCCTTTGTAGATTTGAAGAGTAATAGAAAACAGGATGTCTCCGATTTATTTTGTTAGAGACGTTCGGTTTACCGTTTGCTTGGCGTATTGTTGGGTTTGACGTCGATTCATTAATCAATATTCGAAGTTAGTGAATTCTGTACTAACAAATTATGTAGACCTTCCTACATACATACCATCGTCGACCAACTAAATGATTTCAATAAATGAATGGAAAATAAATAATGATAAAAGTTATTTTTTTAAACTTAACTAAACCGTAAACCATAACATAAATATCGTGGTTCACGATATAACTAAATACTAATTACCCTAAATTCAACTTCATATGTAACTTCATATGTAATAGGAAACCATAACTAAACTAATTTAATATTCATAAAATTGGCTTTGACGAATACTCGTTCAATATTTTTAAAACATAAAAATCGTGGCGAGTTGAATCTATTGCCTAACGCGGTAAAATTTCAAAGCGTCACAGTATGCAATTTAAACTGGACTAAATCGCCGTCGGAGTCAACAACGCGACTGCAACGGCGGACTCGGATCGGCTTTCAATTTTGCGGAATTAATAACAGCACAAATACTGGTGTACTGGTCACAGAGACGGGACTGGGTGATCATTCAAACGTACACGACACCTGTGTTTCAAACACATTTTTGTAGTGTGTTTTTCTTTTTGTTGACGCACTAATTAGTGTTGGTCTACATGGGAAATACGTCGCCACTCATCACTATTATTCATCATGTTGATTGCTAATTAATGTCAATTATTATTTACTAATCAATTAGGCTTCGGGAATCCTGTTTTATTGAATAACAATCTCTTTCATATAACCTATATAGCTAAAAATAAACGTCCCATCTTTTCTGCATAGAATTCATACATTTTCCATTTGATTAATTTCTAGGAATATTACAGCTAGATTCTGTCTGAGGCTGAACAACATAGACGTAGTGAGTGGTAGAGGTGGTTCCTGTGTAATATTCGAGTTCTGTAATACCAACGTTGTTTGTCAACGCTTGGACCATTCGTCAAACATCGTCGTGAGGTGGACTGGGCGCCCAATTAGAACGCTAAGCTGAGCGTGCCTCACTGCCAACTTGCGTCGACTAAAAGCACCTCTAATTATTATTGATACGAGCTCTACGTACATTCCCTCGAGTTTACCGTAGTACATCGGAATATCTCTAACAGAGTCGGTAACGTAGCACCACCGTATTATTATAGACATTGCAATGTTCTGTACTTTTGTGCATGAAATCAAGTAATTAGCAACGGAACATCGGTGAGTGTTTGTTGTTATTTGCATGCAACGTTTACTTCGTTGATACTAGTGTTGTTAGTCATTATTTATGTTAGCAACAATGGGGAAACCCTGTATTGGTTATTTTAGTCTTAATTAGCGACGATATTTTGATTTAGGATTCAATAAATAATGTAATGGACGGGGTTCGAAACTAATAAGCCTACGTGACGTGACGCATATCAGTCAGAGCAGGATTCAATACAAAATTATAGATATCTTGTAAACTTTATTCAAAAGATAGGTTCTGTTTATTTTTTTATTAATTTTCATAATATTTAAAAAAAAATACGTATTTCTTATAAAACAAAAACATTTATTCAAAGATTTCTAGAAGATCTTACGTTCTGTTTATTATAATTAAACAAAGCCAATTAAAGTATCTGTGATTGTTGATATCAAGACTACAAATAACTAACAACGACTACGATTTCACGAAAAACATTAGGTAGGACAAAAAAACAGGAAAATGTGAAGGGTATATTAAAAATAAAGGGTTTTTAGCTGAAGTTCCGAGCGAAGTGGGCTCAAATATCCCACTGTATGTTTGCGAAGAATCGTAACAATCCCGTGAATCAATTCCTGATTGAATTCATTTGCGTTTTAGTGAGGATCAACTGACAGCTGCAAAATGGGCCCTGACGAATACCTACGATTTCATCTACTATTTCACACAGGCAACCAGTATTCAATGGAAATATAAATGTTTGTTTTTACAACAGAAAATAACGAATAGGCACGAAAAACTAAACAAAAACGAAACTAGACGAAACGAAACTTTGTTTTTTAAAACTGCGCGAATGATACAACATAATTGTTATGAAAATGAAAACAATACTGAAAATACCGGCGCCATTTTGTATCCGTTGAATGGTTTTTCATAGAAAATGTGAATGACTGACTAGTGGTTTAGTAAATTGGATTTCCTGGTAAGTATTAACAGAAAGTATTGGTATAGCTGAATGCATAATGGGCGGAAAAATGTCAAGCGTAAGTGTATTAAAGTTGGGGCCGCTGCGTGCCGCGGCTGATGTATGGCGGCCGTCGACAAATTGAAAACAGTAGCAAATGGCCCGATCGCGGCCCGCTAACCTCTCCACAATAGGCGCACTTCTTGTTCACTATTTATTTTTCTACTGAAAATCTTTTAGTTTGTTACATATGGGATGTTTTCTAATGTTTTTTTGTAAAACAACGTATTTACAGTGAGTTAGTATTTACCGTGAGTTTATGTATGAATCAAAATTTTGATTTAATTCAATAATTTTTTTTGAGTGCATTATTTCGTCCGTATTTTTTTTAACTAAGTCTATTCTAATTCGTTCCCCGTGTCATCATTTCTCTGTTTGTCAGTTCACTAAGTAACGTTAAGTAATGTAAATAAAACAAAGTTCTTTTAAAAATATTGTTTATTACCCACCAAAATTTATTCAAAAAATAAGTATGTAGCGTACAATGTAGAAGGCATTTTCTATTAGAATTGTATTCAATATAGAGTTTCGTTCGCGCAGAAAATGGTTGCGGGACGCGTGAGCGGCGTCCCGGGTTCACCCTCCATCCTACACGGAATAAAATTATATTAGCGATACAGCAGCACAGCTTACGAATTAGCTGTGATAAACATGCACGATCAAATTCTCTTAGTAAAGGGAGACTTGAGAGAAGACACAAAAGCGGCAGAGTAAAAACTATGGGCGGTTGTCCAGCTCAATTTTGTTAGTCTGTGATGCCAATTAGTTTGATTTCTGAACGGTGTCAGCAAACGTTACTATCCTATTTAGGTTCTAGTGTAAGCTTTGTCTAACAGAATTGAATAATGAAAATGTATAGTTTGTAACTCTCCACTTGACCAAGATTTTTTGTCTGGACCTTAAAAGAGATTGTGACCTCTGAGTTTGTTTCGGCTGTTTCTTCTCAGAGTAGTCGGGTACGAAACACCGGCCTCATCTAGTTTAAAAAAAGACGTGTAAAAGTGTTTGTGAAAACCTACTTGAAAAATAAACATCACATGTCATTTATCTCCAATATAAAGTATATTAAAATTTCAACAAATGGCAAATAATCTAAATAGAAAATCTCCAATTTACCATTTTAAAGTCTTCGAATAAAATCCAAGAAAAAGGAATATCATAAGGGGTGTTTGTCCCTCGCAAATAGTTAGATTATATAAATAAGACGGCCGGAATAGTTTGACCGATAGAGATCTGTGGGAAGCCCAGCAGCAGCGGTTCCCTCGACAAACCGTCTCCTACAAATTGACTCAGTTTTACGAACGATTTTTTTTACTGATGTTATTACGAACGGGTGGTTAAATTTGCAAAAGTTTTTTTTTTACATTGATAGGGTTTAATACAATACGCATTTATGTTTAGTGTGTTTTGTTTTGGATAGTGTTACTTCGTAGTTCGTGGAATTAATCAATGGTTAACTAACATGATTTAACATCGCGCTTGTTATCCCCGAAGGGTTAGGCAAAAGTGTACCTATAGTACCACCCATTTACACCACTTATGTTTCTAAGTCCCATACCCAATAACCCATAGTTGGCGAGTCTATTACCTTTGAAAGGGCACAAAACCAGACTTTGTGACTACTACTTAGAAATTCTTGGTGAAAAACCCAATAACACTTTGCCTCAGAACTTCATGCAGCTGTTGCGCTTACGACCACTATACTAGCTAGGCAGTTATGGTCAACAAAGAATTGCAAATTAACTAACTAGGTAGTGTTGTGAATGTCGAAGTGAAAGGTAAAAATCGTCACCCTTAGTAAGGCGTGTCTTGTTGTTATGCTGAATAAATATTGGTATTAAATAATATAAATACACTACGTATCATGGTAATGTATATTTTGCGGTGTGGCTGGTGTACGAGCAGGTAAGGCGATAGTGCCGCGCCGCCTCACCGCCCACGACTAGACTGGTTCCAGTTACGATCCTATCCTGTTTACTGATACGTTACAAATTGATCCGATGACACCGCCAACCTTTTTGTTCTCTTCATAGTCCATGCAAACGTAATTGACGACATGCCTCAGCTCTAGTTAACTATCACTGCCTTTAAATAGGCACATTAAGAACCGCATCATTAAGTTCAAAATAACGAGAAAAACCACCGAAGCCGCGCAAAAAGATGTTCTTTGCCATTTTCGCTGCAATTAGTGCGGTGCTTTTAATTACTGCGAATGAAAAGTTTTTATTAACGATCCATGAAATAATTGTATACTATGCAAAAACTGAGAATAGTGAATCAATTAATAGGCAGAGTTCTCCGTTTTCTCATAGAGCACAATTTAAATAAATTTGGTGAGAGCCAAAACTAAAGAATACGGCTACCGAAATTCGGCTAAGAAAATAAGAAATGCAATCTTGTAGTAGAATCAGACAAATAGCGGAATATCTGCAGTGACCAATTCAAATTGTAGGAACTATCGGGGTCCGCGCACGAGCCCGACTCGGGATGGAATCCAATCAGCGAAACTAGTTCCACTGATGCCTATCACTAAACTTTCACATTCAAAGATTTGTTTCTCTAGATTAAATCAAAGGCGAATTACAGTAGCGGCGAAAAAGAAATATGGCGAGTCCGGCCCCGCGTGAGGGCGGGGGTGTCCTGCTGAAATTGCTTTTCAATCCCTCGGACTTTGGACTTGTAAAGAAGTTATTACCTTCCAAGGAGATAGCGCCGGGTCCGGCGATACGGATATATGTCTTTTTCATATGTAATATTCCTTTTTCGCGTTTTATTAATGGAAAATGTTTCGTGGGACAGTGCGGCCAGCTCTCGCCTTCGATATTAAAAAAGCCAGTGTCGACTTTGTGCGGCTTCTTTTATGAGATTGTCGTAAAGTAGTTTATGTTTGTTGGGTGCTCATGCGACACTCTCGCTTAATATATGTTATCATTTAGAACATTACGACTTGGTTCTTGTTTTATATTCTTCATTCCCATCTTGACGTACAAATTGAATGATTGATATATTTACGTGTTTATTACTATCGATGAATCTAGTCGTATTGATCAAATATTAATTTTCGCACTGCGTTCCATTTACTCTATGTAGTCATATCTACCTGTGTATGTTGCTCGTTTGATAATGTTGCCTACTCTAATTAAGTCCACTACACCAATGTTTGGAATTAATTAGTGTATTGTTTAATTGGCATCTCTTGTTATCTGTTTGTTTGGTTTATTTATTCATTAGTGGTGTTTGTGACAGCTGCTGCTGAGGCAGATGCCATTACGACAGATTGTATTACCATGTGATTGTGTACTTTTAAATAATATTGTTATCTATACAACGTTGTTTGTTTTAATAGATTAAACAAATTATTTTAAAATACGTTTTTATAATTTTGTAATATAATAACATAACGCTCATTAATGGAAATTATTAAATTAATATAAAATCCCTAGAAATGTTTGTAGTTAGTAGTTGGAAGCTCTGTTACATTAATAGGGTTGTCTCAATTAGATATTAATTGAGACGGGCTTCCACAAGAGTAGTTTTTCGTCTCTCCCATTTTCCTCGTTCGAAGTCAAGCAGCCCTAATTTCGGAAAGAAAGTGTCGTATAATCGGTCTCATCCAACAGGTGGCTGTACCAAGGATACCCGAATTATGGCAATAGAAAGATCCTTGCTCACACGGTTTTATAAGGACAGATCCGTTTGATAAATTGCCGTCGTGTAGAAATATGTATCGATTTCTATCGTTTAATAGTAGTAAGTGGAGTGACGTTTTTAAAGATCTGTTGACACGTCTTATTTTTCATTTTGAAGTCGGCCTTAGACTGACATTACACTTATACAGACTCATACATTCAAACACATATAAAAATACCTTTAATGTATACTTTAGCTTAAGTTAAGTGCTAGTACTATCACTGACGAACAAACTAACATATGACTAAGTTAAAGTAAAGGACGACATGGTTGACACAGTGACTGAGCGATGACTGCTGCGCTGCGTGTCGCGGGTTCGATCTCCTCACGAACATATTTTTGTATGGCCTACAGAATTACAGATAGGTTCCGGGTCTGGCAGTTTGTGTATGTGAGTTTAAATGTGTGTAAATGCACCCACGATACAGGGAAATTCCTAGAGTAGGGCAACGTCTTTTTTTTTAAATGTACGTGCTAGGTAATGTTGATGATTTATTGGAGCAAATAGGGATATGAAAATAAAAAAGGAGGTACAAATCGAAACTTTCTATATACCGATAACATTTTCTTTTTTTTATTTTATATACAAGGTGTAACGTAATAATCACAAGACTTATAGTGTGGTCTCTAGGACCATGAAATTCAACAACTTTAGTTCAAAGAGTTATTGAAATTAAAAAAAAAAGTTTTTATAATTTTTGTATTATAGTGTTTATATATTTGATGAGTTGGTTAAAATGTATGGTAAAATAAATATAAAAAGTTATGAATTTGCAAATGTCATTAAACAAAACGTTGTTCAATATAATGGTCTGAGACATACTAGTTTTGCGGTTATTACTACACCCTGTTATATAACAGTAACAATTGTTGGTTCTGATGGCATCAATCGCAGGCCCGCAGAACAATGCGGACGCTCGCCGCTCCCGGATTGATTACACCTGCCCCTCACGATTAATAGAATATTGTGTGTGATTCAAATTGAATTAGCCACCCATTGTCGAATTCCGTGTATGTTTCCTACGGACTATTGCTTTTGAATATTTAGTAGCCAATTTAGATCGTGTTAGTATTGTGATTTGCGAATGATGTTAATATGGACGGTGGTTTTGTCTCTTGTGTATGTATTAGACCCAGGTTGTGAAGTCATTATTATTTATAGTTTATCTATGTAGTACTTAGTTATATAGATTATTAGATAATCCGTAGGTAAAATTTGCATAAAGAGGCACTTGATGAAGCCTAAAGGCACTTTTTCCATCGCATCACTGAGTTATTTTTGTTCTGGTTCTTCTAGTTGCTATTATTGTTAAGTGAACCAATGTTTTAACATAGTATTTTTTGTTTTTAAATCCAAGTTCCAACTTTAACAACAACAACTAGAGTTTAGGTAATCGAGTTCCAACTTATAACTAGAGTTTAGATAATCGGATGCATATATACATCCGAATCCATGTGTGTCAAATTGGGTTTATAACATCTCACGGAACTACACATTTAAATTGATCCGAAATATGCATCCGAAAATCCTATCTCTAATATTAACTTTACTTAATACCTTACTTTAGTTAAACTGTTCTCAGCCTTACTTTGAGTACTAGTGTAAAACGCGATTTGACATGACTAAGGACCGGATTATATGCAACATTATTATATATAACATAAAAGCTTGTTATATGCATGCACGAAAATTGGTAGAACATGCGAATTAAAATGATATTTTTTTTGTGCATGAAATATTTTTCTTGCAAACACGACAGACATTTCCGTCGTATATAAATGTTCCAGGAAAGTCAGTTATCCACGAAGACACACTTTTTTTCGGAGGCATGGCAGGCACCAAATTTCACAAAATAAAAAAAAAAATTAACTGCAGATCAATGAGCACGCACGTCAAGTATGAAGAAGTAACAATTTATATGCCTTATAGGTGGAACAACTTTGTA
The DNA here is from genome assembly GCA_958449745.1 of Ochropleura leucogaster. Classification (NCBI taxonomy): domain Eukaryota; kingdom Metazoa; phylum Arthropoda; class Insecta; order Lepidoptera; family Noctuidae; genus Ochropleura; species Ochropleura leucogaster. Next base: position 12,456,794 of record OY288206.1, on the reverse strand, counting down.
GTAGGCGAGCGCGACGTTCTTATGTCTCTTTCATTTTATTATTGTCACTGTCAAAACAAAAGACGCGTGCAGTTACTGACTGCATTCCGAAATGCAGTAAAAAGTCACAATTATTACTCAATAGCTAAGCCCTTATATTTTGTGACTGTTATTAAATTTGGTCACATTTTAGAACGCAGGACGGGTGAAAAAATTGTAAATGTACCGATAATATGCATCATAACTAGATATTAGGTAAAATATGCTATTACCGCTGAGAATGGCTTATGAAAATATGCAAAAGCAATATGCGAATATGCAAATGCATATAAACCGATCTGTAGACATGAAATTTTCTAGCACCCATTTTTACTGTTTCCTTTGATAGTTAACGGTTAGTGAGAGTTCGTTTACACTCTGTTTAGAATTCGAATTGGTATCATACAACTAAGTTTTTTCAAATAAATATTGCAGGAACTGCAGTTCTCCATGGTAAAAAATAGCCCTGTTTCGTTTCAATTAATATAAAAACTAGTCCAGATCATATTGAAAATCCCTCACTGAATAGTCGGAATTCTATAAAAATGTTTGATATTATTTTTCTAAATTGCTTTTCATCATTTCATGTTTCACATATTAAACCATGTTGGTTTTATTTACAAAAGAATTACGTAAGCAATCATCAATTCTTTTCGCTAAACCCGTCTTAATTGTGAGTCATGGCATAGCGTAAAGGGTATGTCATGGTTAATTAGCGTGAAAAATATTCGTGAGAATTTCCAATTTCCATCTTTGTTCGGCTTTATGCGAGATCTTGTTTCGTTAGCCAGAATCCCTCGTGGTTTTCCAACCAATTGACCGCGACTGTACCCGATGTACCGAGCGGCCCAAATATTTACCTAGAACATTAAAAAGTACAGACGAGTGCACTCGTGTTTGGGCAGCTGCCTGTCTGTTGCATGTGTGTGCTCTGTGGCTTAATAATGCGTATTTAAAACTTTTTTCATGTAATTGGGGATGGTCCGGAAATTATTTTGTTTGAAATTATTTACGCTTGTTTTGACGTTAGTAATGTTGACATTTCGTTTTGAAAAATATTTATTTTGTTAATGAGCATAGAAAGTATAATAAATACACATGTTTTATTGTTTTCAGGTAATTGAGCAATACAGAAAAAAACGTGGGCAATTCGAATACGTACGTATTTACTTGATTTTAAAGGATATAACATTACTTATTAGTAAACAAGACTACCATAACTTCCCCACTAATTAGGTTTACCCCGCGGCTCAATTTGTGTAGTCAATATTACTTGGGTTAAAGAAATTGCTGAACGCGTTAAATAAAAATAATAATAGAAATTGTACTTAACTGCCTAATTAAGCCATCGTTAATAGGATTCATTAATTGATCATATGCGTTTCCTTCTCACCCAATTAGTGAGCATTAGTATTGGGTATCAAATTAATCTGAACGAGATGTTCCGATTCTCGGAAATGCAGACAGATATGCAATTCTGAATTCTAGTGAATACATAGAAGGTTCAGTTACGTACATTATATATAAACGCAAAGTGAGGTTGCTGAGGGATCGTGTAACGGTATACGGCTGTTGGACTAATTTAGGTTGAAGATCATCCACGTAATTAATCCACTTAGGAAGTGCGATGCGGAGCTTTGAAACTGGATGCTCAAGTTGCTACTTCGAACCTTGGTTGGCCTCGCTACCTGGCTGAAGTACTGACGTATTAAAGGCAGCACTGAGCAACAAATCAAGTTAAATTTTATCCTTTATAGAGGGTACACTTTGGAGTCTTTTGTTTTGAAGAATGATTTTAAATAGTTCTAGAACATGATATGGAAGTATTTTCTGTATAATTGGATGCAACTATTGCTTCGGGTGTCAAGCAATAGTTGCTTCCAATTAGACAAAAAGTACTTCCATAGCGTTTCTTTCAGTCTCTCTTTGTCTAATTGGATGCAACTATTGTTTTGGATGTCTTGTTGGAACATGTTGGATAGTGAAAGGCTACTCTTGTGTAGGTTATTCAAATTATAATACTAAGAATACATAGCGTCACGCCTGTAGTCTTTGAAGGGTATGGCAGAGGTGTACTTAATATTACAGCAATATTTTGCCGGTTATGTAACTTTCGCTGTTCTCTGGACGTGGCTGTTACAGGGAATCCCTACTATTTTATTTTATAAAAGCAAAATATTTTTTTTGAGTTTGTATGTCTTTACGTCTAAATGGCCAAACCAATTTTGATGAATTTTAGTACAGAAATAGTTGAGACCCTGGAGACGTATATATCGATCATCACGCGGGTTTAAAGTTAGCGTTAGCCCAAAGTAGCTATGTCACGTGGACGAAGTCGCGGGCGGAAGCTAGTTTCAATATTTAATTCAATATACTTTCACTGTGATGTCGTTCACTGATTTGTTCAACTGTACAAACACGTTCATATTCATGCATTTCACCTACAGTGATTGTTAAGTTCGATCCTCAGAAATTATTGACATTATTCAACCATTCACACATTACGTATTATGTCATAATTTCTTTTGTGATTTTATTCTCATATTATGTATGGACTATGCGGTGTTGAATGAACAGTGATTTAAGCCGTATGCAAAGAGTGTTAAGGTTCAAAATGTAGGGCTTGACACCCTCTGATCAACTGCCATTCACATCATAAAACGTCAATAATGCAATGGCAGTGTCGCACAATGAGCTATTGTGTGAGTCATTCCCTCTTCAAAATAAGCGTTTAATTAAAAACATACGACGATCATTTTTTTTTATTGCGACACTTGAGCATTGAGTGAGCAGGACCGTTGGGGGCGCGGAGTGAATGTAAACTGATTATGTTCATTCATCTTTGAGAATTCAAAATTAAGTGAATACTCGCTGATGAATTGACAAATTGATGATTCCTTTACACATTTTTGTGTTCATCATTAGGTGTAATAGAAAATCAATTCAACCATTTATATTCTAATTGATTTTCAGTGTTACAGTAACCAATTAAGAACTGTGAACTGTGGCTCAATATTAACAGTTGCTCGGGTCAATCTTCAGGTTGCCAAAGTTGAGTCGTGTGTGGGTACCATTAGAGCACTTACCGAGTTTCCTTCGTGCCTCAGAACGCACGTAAAGCCGTTGGTAAGCGTTTTTAGTTATTTTTAAAACTTTGATATTCGTAACAGGTAGTCAGTGACCAAAAAGTAGACAAAAGGGTATCGAATACTAGCTCGCAGTCCATCCGATAAACCGCCTCAAAGAGATGTCAACAAAGCAGAACGGCCTGCCAGGGCCACCACCTGCCGGGGCTGTAACTTCCCTCGCTCTGAGTGCAGGGGGGAGTGTCAGACTTTTACTGACCACAACTTGCCTATGTTCCATCTTTTACCTTTAATGATCCGTGACCTCGGTATGTCGTTCGAACAACCCGCAACCCCGGCATTATAATGGCAATTACTTGCATCGCTAGTAAGACTGGGAGCTGATTCAAAGTGCCTGTAATGGTCTATTTGAAATAAATGCTTTGAGTTTAAGTTTGATCCTAACGCGGGAAAAGGCTAGACCGATGATGGTATAATTCCTAATTAGTACATAATGAGCGTGGCATATCTAAAACGATATAAACCACGAATAAAATTTATGTAATATTGGTAATTTGGTATCGATACTGCGCTCGGTGGAAACTCTAGGTATGCCTATAATAGGAAATTAAATTAATTTAGTAACTAATTAGTGCGATCAAATTCAAACAGTGGAATACCTTTGCGACCATAGATTTAATCAATCGTCCATCAATTCCATCATTGATCCAATATCGGATGCAAATTGTGTTTTAATTATAATTAAGCAGACATGAAACACCTATCTGGTGCTGTTAAGTGGTGTACTCGTAATTTGATTACGGAATTTGTGGTTTTACATGAAGGTAACGAACAAGTTCAAATTGACCCTTTTTGGATTAATTATATCATCCCATCACGATAAGCAGACTTCTGACTAAGCCATTCATTAGAAGCCTAATCCAATAGCACGAAAAAAAATCGCCTTCGTTATGTTTTAGTCCACAAAAACGAAGTCCCCGTATCTGCTACTTAGAAATTCCTGATGGAAAAACTGAGTAACGTATTGGTGAACTCGAAATCGAACCCATAATCTCATGCTCGACTGTCGCGCTTCCGATCACTTCACCAATTCTTCACTCATTGATTGCCAAAATACTGTCGAAACAATATAATTATCTTGTTAGTTATGCAAGTGAAGAGTGCAGTCCAATTAGAGAGTGACTAACTATTAACGAGTTCCTTTGGTAAGGTTTTACGACATTTGACAACGGACGCAAAGGCTTATTACCACCCCCGTAAGTACTCCTAAAAATGTGTCACAAATAGTTTAAATATCCACTCCACTAAACGAGTAAGACCGCGATTTTCGTAGCTATAAACGTGTCATAGCGCATACTATATTTTTTGACGACACGGTTGGCGCAGTGGCTGAGCGATCGACTGCTGCGCTGCGTGTCGCGGGTTCTATTCAAGGAACAACTGTTTGTATGGCCTACACATAGTTGTTCCGGGTCTGACTGTTTGTGTCTGTGAGTTTGAATTTTTGTAACCTATTATACAGAAGAAATTCCTAGCGTGGAGCAACGTTATAATAAAAAAAAAGAAAAGAAATAGACTTAAAAAAGGAGGAAGTTTTGTATTTCTTTAAATATTTGTTACCTCATTCATAACATAACTCCGTTATTATTAGTTCAGTTTTACGTGATTCTCGGGTAGTTTAAGAGTTTCTTTAAAATAGGTTTTTTCTTTCATATTTTATGTTCTATGAACAAGAATTGAAAACTCGACAAGAATTTGTGTTGGATACTAGGTATCATACCACAACTATGAATAACAATTGAAAATAAATATTCGACAAGAATTAGTGTTGGATACTATCATACTACAACTAAAAGGACTGAAATAAAAAACCTTGTCTTTCAAAAAATCGTTGGTCGGTGACCTTAATGTTTCAATAACTTTTTGCTACGGACTTCCTGAAGTAGGTAAAGAAGGAAAGAAAAAGTATTTATTAGATTTGTTCAGGACAAAACAGTAAAAACAAAATATTAAAAAAAAAAATGTAACAAACAAATCAAAATGAAAAAATATAAAAAAAAAGTTAGTCGAAGGAAAATTATTTTCCATTGTATTGTATTTTCTTTTTGGAAATCGAATATTTTTTTAACCAAAAAAAGCAGTTATGTTCCATGTTCAAAAGACTAACAAAAAGGTTCATGATAATATGTTTAAAAAAAAAAAACAAAAATGCCTAGCACTCGTTTCTTTGTCCATGTTTAATCGTTCCTTAGTAGAAGACCGATAAGAAAGGCTTATCCAATAGTACATAATTAATTTAATTATTGAAAACATTGACACACATCTATCGTTATAACATTTACCTAATTAATTTGTACATGTCATTTGCTAATTAGTTGTATGTTCCGTTGCTGGCATCTGGTAATTATTTTTATATGAAAGGATGTTATGAAATGGAGAGTCACGTTGTTATTCATTTATTTATAGAATAGACTTTGATGAAGTATTTATCCTCGTTCATTATTTCGGTTAAACACATGCATCAGGATTTTTGTTTACCTACCTATACAACAGCTTAATTTTGCCTGAAAATGTATTTGGTGTACTGTTGTTATTATTTAATTCATTTATTAAAGAAACGGGTTAAAGATGTTTGACAACCAAAAAAGTTTTTGTTCTAAATTTACCCAGTTTTCTTAAATATAAGTAAACTAGCTTTCGTCCGCGACTTCACCCGCGTGGTATAGTTACTTTGGGCTAACGCTAACTTTTAATCGCGTGATGATCGAAAAAAAAATCTTTCTCTCCCTCTTACTTTCTTTTTTCTCTCCTTTTTTTAGCCTGCGTCTCCAAGGTCCCGACTATCTCTGTACCTAAATTCATCAAAATCAGTTCAGCCATTTAGACGTGAAAACGTTACAAACAAACTCACTTTCGCTTTTATAATATTAGTAAGGTGTGTGTGTATACACTAAGTTGAGTTCAGCATCAACGTCATAGGGAAGTCTCCTAAACGCCAACAAAACAAATGTTTTAACCATGTCTAAACTTCTAACAAACATATACAACACAATAACATTAACTCCTTAATACCACCTGATCAGCTACTTACTTCCGCTGTATACCGATCAATACGCGTCACGTTAGCCGTGTCCAGTCACATTACTAGACTGATTAACCGTCTCAGTAACGCGTGTTATCCACTCAATTACTGACAACACGAATTAACCTCCGCTCAACTACTCTGAGATTATGCACTAGATATCATTTGTTTAATGGCGCTTCCTCACCGGGGCATTCGCTTGTAACGTTACAAATTCAAGATTTGATTTGGACTTTTCAGCATGTAACGTACCTAACGTTACAAATAGACGTGTAATGACATTCCAAGATTCCATTTTATTCAGTAACAGTGATTATAACAAATTGTACTCGTATCCAACATTATCTGTCTAGCCTTTTCCTAATTATTTTGGGGTCGGCTTCCAGTCTAAGCAGATGTAGCTGAATACCAGTATTTTACATGGAGCCACTGCCTATCTGACTTCCACAAACTAGTTAGTACTGGGTAATACAATACCCCTTGGATCACAGATCTATAAATGACAGCCCGGACCATCAGCTTAACGTACATTCCGAGGCACTGGGCAAATTCGGTATGTAATGGATGGTCACCCATCCATAGAACAGCCTAGGTAAGCGCGGCTTAACCTTAAGATCCGCCCGAGTGGCTGCTATTACATATTTAGCCACAAACTCCTCTAAATTGTACTCGTATCGTCACAGGTTGCGGACTGTATTTCTTGGTTTTCCACATTCATCGATGTAACATTCGAATCTTAAAGTGTTACATTACAGGCGAATGCTCTCTGTGTGGGGTCGCCTTAATAATAACTAACGAGAATGATCGTTGTCACGTTTGTGAGTGCATTATAAGTTGATGTGTACTTAGTTGAGAAACGATTATACAATGATTCTGATAGCTGAAGGCTGAATAGTCGTATCATATAAAAGTACTTGCATCACTTTTTTCCTTGTGAGTAACTTAAGTATGTTGCCTTCAGTAAACACATCGTCAACGCACGTAAATCCCCAAGATACAAAAGATTCTTCGTCACTTTTGTTCAATAACCTAGTTAATAAGCTTTGTCCTATGCACTTTCTGACAATTAATGGTGTTCGTCATTCATATTACGTGTTCTAGGAAACAACACGCGAATATTGGTGAACATAATTGAAACGCAACTGAATTATTATCTGGGCATGAATCACTCGTGGTATCTCCGCCACTAGTCGTTGTAACCGCATCGGTTAGGCATTGCACCAATAATACGCTCAATTAATTAGCCCGGAGACTGACGTGTTCCACGTACTTACCTAATTAATGTCCCAGAACCGAGCCAACAATATCGCTGTTATTATAATACCACTAACTACCACTGATTGAGTTACCTCACATAAACAATGTGCTCTAATACAGCCACAATACGTTTTGATTAGCTTGCCATATTTATTATATCGATACGTTAATTATAATATGTATGTATGCGACGACAATGCCCATTAATATCATCAATATTTAATTATGCAATGAATCGTGGAACCCTTACGTTTGGTCGTGTTTACTCGATCAACGGAAGGGTTGTTTTGAAGTAGCGCAACAGAAAAAAACGATTCAGTGAACGAAATTAAAGTTTTTTCCTATGGGGGGTTATTATCAAAGCTAACGTTTTGAAGGTGGTGATGGCGTAGTGATACCGTCCAATAAAATACTTGTGTAGCTTTTAATTATGTTGAGTATGTTTATGTTTAGATATAAGCTGATTGACAATGCTTTTCTTTGTCCAGTTATTGATGAAACTGCAGTTATCATATAATATATATCCATTTAGTTTGACGTTAACCATTATTAATTTAATCCGACGTTTCGAGTTTCGCTTAACAGCATCCGTGGTCACACATTGTCCGATTGATTAATCCCGTGCATTCTCGGTTCCCAACTATGCCGCCTTGATATTCAACTCTATTCAATTTAATTTAATTAATTTTAGTAACGCATTGTGCGTTGTCAAATTAATATTATTACGAGTAGAATATAACGTCAATAAGTCACCTTCGACCCACGAAATACGAGGGGTGAGGGGAACAATTTAGCAGCAATTTTAATAATAAGTCCCTGGTATTTCTATTATAGCTGGCAGGCGATCAGGTGGGCCCCGCGAGGGGTTTAATAACTCACGATTAGCCTATTGGAATCGCTCTGAATGTTTGCTATTTTTTCTATATTGCATGTACGAGCGCTTAACTGAATGGAAATTAAAAATTGTTTGCAGTAGTTATGAAATAGCTGACATTATCTAAACAAAAGTGCTTCAGTCAATTATATTGTGTTATGTTGTGGATTGTGGATTTTATTTGTAAGATATTAATATTGTTTGTGGAACATTGAATATAGAGTTACGGAGGCTGGAATTGGTTTCCAAATTAAATTAAATTAGGTTGAGATTTACAAAGAAATATGCATACCTGTAACTGCAGTACCTAGTAAAATTTAAAATAACAAAAAAATAAATAGGAAATGTAAACTTGGATATTATAAATCATAAATAAAGATAACAGGTTCAAATATTTCATAATTATAGTTAGTGGTGGCGCGAGAATGTTAATTAAAAATGATAACGCGTTATGTACAGTGTGTCGGCTCCCTTCATGGTTGGGGTGATTTTTAATTATTAAAATTCTACGCCGCCGGCGTCTGCCGATATTGCTTTGATACGCCGTAATACTGCAGCACTGTGCCTATTACTCGCATGCATCGCACTGATTGATCAATATTTAGTTTTTTTTTTTGAGTCTGTATCGCCCCGTCTTACCAAAGGGGTATTGGGGGTAATTGTATTACCAGGACCTAAGTGGGGGTTGAATAGACAGTCTCAATGAGATCAAAATAGTTCAGCTGCATTCGGTAACTCTGGAACTTGACCCCAAAATACATAGTTAGGAAAAGGCTTAGCAGAAGATGATGAGCCTTTATAATCCCACTGTAGGGCAAAACCCTCCCTTCCCACTCTAAAAAGGTTAGTCCACGATTATGGACCAACCTTTTAAGAATAAGTCCAGCTCATCCTACCATCTTCTGCTTGCCTGCCACGTACCCGTTGCCTGCAATTTCGTTACCACTAGTCAATTCAGCAGGCCAAGTTTCCTGGCTACTTCCCAGATTTATCAATTACATTGCGTTATTTGTATTTAAATTTCACGCAGATGGATCGTAGGATTAAAAGCTGGTGAATGCAAATTGAAAGCTGTTCTGTTGTTTGAACCTGCTCTTGAAGTTGTGGGCGCAGGCGCTGGCACGCGATGTCTTTGTTGCAATGTGGATGATAAGAAACGGTTGGAAATGCCCAGTTTTTTTACACTGTCTGAAAATTGAATTTTATTTTTCTGGGGCTTATGAATGTACTGGTTGTTTGTTTGTAGTAAGAGAATAGAGATTAAAAAAAAAAACGAAAATTTTTATCTAAATTTAAACCTGTATAAAAGTTCTAAAGTCTTTGTTTATTTTAATGACACATGTAGATACTTTAAACATTTTAAGATGACCGCTAAAACATAAAACTTAAACATTTTATCAACAGGTAGTAAAGTAAAAAGTTTAAGAGGAACAATAAACTTTTATTGTTATCTTTTGCACTGAGTGTGCCGCGCCCTGCTATTGTGAACACAAACGATTCTTATTAAATTCTCATAAAACAAAATAACTGCGAGAGAGTATTTTTTCAATGAGATACGAAGAACCGACGAATACTCGTAACCAAGTACCAAATACTTGTTGCTACGTCTCTCTTTGCATTTTCGTTCGTGTTTCGAACTCTAATCGAGACTTATATTTAATGCAGAACTGAGAAATCTTACTTGATTGACCACTAACTGTTTTTCGCAAAGTTTTTTTATTGAAGGTTGCCAAATTCGTTGAATTGGTCACGACTGTCCATTTCTCTTTTACACAAACAACTCCATAGTTTATTGTTAGGCACGTCAACTATTTTTTGTAGTACAGTCGTGCACAGTGGGTATCATAGCGCTTGTCCCGGGCTTGCAAAATGAAAATAATAACGGAATGTTTTAATTTCCCTGCGAGTGACAGGTCACGTGGCCCTCCCCCCGCGCTTCACTCCCCAACTGTCATCGTCACTGCTGTGAACAATTAGCCTGCTCATGAGATTAAACAAGTAGAGTACGCGTGTTTGCTTGATTTTTTTTTATACAACCGGTTTGCATCGCCCGCAGAGTACCCTTGTCATGTTAGACGCAAATGGCTGCCTCCTGTGAATAGTTTGATAGATACGACGTTCATGAGTAATGTACCAGTCTGTATTCACATGACTAATATGGATATATTATTTAATAAACAAGGTTAGAGAACTTTGTATAGCGACTATAATAGATTATTGCAATACAAGTCTGGCTGTGCATTACGATCATGTTCTATTATTTAGCAATCCATACTAGTATTACGTAATGAGAAAGTAACTATGTTTATTTGTTTGTGTGTTACCTTTACTCTACTAAATGGCTGATTAGATCGTAATGAAATTGGAATGGAGACAGTTTTCAACTTGGGGATGGACATATGCTATAATAATAACACGCTAATGATTTGGCTAAGCAATATTGCATTATGTCCATATTCCTTAACTTTTTGATAACTGTCATATGACATGCATTATAATAGAACGGCTAAAAGGCAAATCGCGAAAATAAGGCAAACGAAGACGCGGGCAAAAGCCCGTCATGATTTATGCATAGTAACAAAATCTTTTAATAAGAAGTGTTCCGAGGCTAGTAATAGATAATTAACTAATTATCGTGTGTTTGTTCCAACATGTCAGCTTAGAGAGGCGTGTTTATTTACTCCGACAAGTAAATGAGCAAATCCTTTAATTAATTCATAACGTGTTCCAATGAGATTTCTTCACGTTTCAATTTAGAGAGGCGATTACCAATAAAGGCGCACGAGCGGAAAATTAAATGCGATTGTTGCAAGTGTTAGGAATTCGTGAGCTGTGGCCCTCCGTCCACCGTCCTCCGCACAATGCGAGGATTAAGAATACACACTGATTTAGACTGCTTATAGACCCTTCACATTGCTTTTATTGCTCAATCTTTGGTATTGAAATTATGAAAAATGAGAACAGAGTGTAGCTCAACCCTACCGCTTTTTACGTAACAATAGTACCGTCTGTAACAAAATATATCGACGAACTAGTGACGAATATAGAAGGCGATGAAGACGCATAGTCTGTTCTTAATTGCGGACTTGTTTAAAAACATTGACTGGATAATAAATGGCAGATGTTTTCCTAAATGATACAGATTATTACGACAAACAACAACGTCATGAGCGTGTATGCAAACGAAGCGAAGGGCCAAAAGTCGCGTATAATAGACGTGTTGCAATTCGGCCCAATTAAAATTAATTAGCTACAGAACACTGTGTGCAAACCGAAGCAACAAATCAACGAAAGATACAACTTCGGATAGCGGCGGAGGATAAGGACACAGACCCTGCATTAGGACAACACATTGCAAAATAAATGTTAACTTTTACAACATAGTGCTCAAATTACCTTTTCTGATGCAGTATTCATTTTTCATCTAAAAATATTTCGTTTGTTTGGTCATGTTTAGATAGGTCATAAGTTATTTGAGTTGAACAATATTGTTATAAGTTAAAACTTTGACCAATAGCCAATTAATTCACGAAGCTAAGAGAAAAGTGCTACAAAATTTACAGCTCAGATAAATCTTTATTACGACATATAAAATTCTCGTGTCACAGTTTTAGTTGCCATACTGCTCCGAAATGACTTGACCGATTTTTATGAAATTTGGTAGGTCTTAGAATTGGTCGTAATCTATTTTTCATACTTCAAGGGTCTCTTTTGAAGGGGACGTGAGCAGCGGGTGAAACCGCTGAGTACAGCTAGTATTATTTAAAATAATATTTATTTTAGCTTCACAATTGGACATAGTACCGCGTTTTAATGAATTTATTAAATACTCGCTGAAAAGCGAATAATCATTTTATTTGACCATTGCCCAATTACTTCAGAAAACTTTTAAGTGTCGTCAAAAATAAATAAGTGAAAATGAGTGCGAATATAACTTTTTTTATTTAGGAAATGAAAAGCGTAGATACACCTATAATTAGAACAGAATACTTAGTAGCATAATGGGTGGATAATATTAGCACCCACGTATTGTTTCCACGTGTTATTTTTGTCCTAGAAAAACCATAACGTCTTTAGAGATGTCTTGTAAATTGGAACTGTTATAAAGTAACAGTTATTTTCGTAGTCAATTCATCATTGTGGCGTACGGGAGGAGACGCTGTTAATCATAACCGGTGCAATTGCCAAAATAACTTGTATTCCTTGTGAACGGTGATTTATGATGGTCACATGTTAATTACGATCTTCGTTAGGTCAGTTCTGTTGATCATTATATTTGTCATTTACTTTTTTTTGCGGATGGGAAATCATCAAATAACTTCCCCCGCTCAGGAGCAAGGGGGAGTGCCAGACTTGTGCTGACTTAAACCCACATGTTCCTTCTATTGCCCGCAACCCCGGCAGGCGGTGGCCCTAGCAGGTAGAGGGGCTTTGCTGATATTTTTTTTGTGGATGTTTGTCATTCACTTGATCATAGTTTTAACAATCCATAAATACTAAGGAGCACCTATTTAAGGATTGACCTACAATTGCACTCGACCGCGAAAAGTGGAAGGAGGGCAGGAACCTGCCATGCAATGCGACAATGTATACTTATAATTATAAAAATAACCTATTTGTGTCTGTTTTTGACAAAAAGAAGCGTGGGTTGCCAAATATGAGTGTGATAAATTAAAAAAATAAGACTGCATTATTTTGGTGACCGTACGTAAAAGCAGACGGAGGAAATAATGAACATGAATTCATTACTCATACGACTGTAGACAGATACAAAAAAATAAAACAGTACCGAGTAAATTATGTAATCTAAACGCAACTAAGCAAAGGTCACATCATACGTTACGACCTTTAATAAACTCCTCAGGTGTTGTTACGTATAAAAATCCCGGCAATTCAATTAGCGGGAAAGCTGGGCGCAGGGCGCGGAGGGCGGGGCCTAATAAACATAATATAAATAATCTGTGGCGATAAATCTGCAGCGCTTTATGGCAGGAGTGGGTTGTCACTCCGTCTAATTAGCGCTAGTGCTGTAAGCGCGATTCAGCGGTAAAGCGCTGAAAATTGAACATAGTGCCGCGTTGTTATGAAGTGCTGGCTGAAAAGCAAATAAGCCTTTTACAGAACTATGTTTTTTTTTTTAATTCTAGTTTAGAACTGAGATTAGCAGGAAGTTGGCATTTTGTCTTTAGAGTGGCAGCTCGTTAATTGCACTAACAATTAATAATTTTGTATTAAACTGATAATTTACAAAACATTGTTATTTCCACAGCTTTTGTAAATTAGTCGACACGTTCCAAATAAAATTTGCAATCAACAACACCCTATTTAAACCGTTTTCTATACACAAATTATAATTTATAAATAAAACCGGGTAAAATGTCAGTATAACATCTCATTATTATATTTGTTCTGTGAAAAACTAAAGCGCTTTAGCGGCTTAGCGGTCACGTCTCTCGTCAAAGCACTCTTCATCAGGCTTAGTTAATTATGAGGACATATCAGCTTTATTATAATTACTCATTTTAATGTCGCTGCGCCTAGCGGTGAGTCGCGCCGTGTCGCACCGTGTCGTGTCGTGTCGTGCTGTGTGCCCGCTTAGTCTTAATCAAATCAACACAAACTTCACAGGACACACTTAAGTCGTATACCAAGATACAGCAACTAACTCAAATTCTAGTACTAATAGCTTTTAAAACCCATTAATGCTCTCAATTACAGAATAAACGCTAATTGGAAAACGGGTATCCATTAAGAGGTTTAATAATATACGGACGGTAATTGTTATTGTAAGGTTGAAAGTTCGTGTAGTACAGAGCTGGTATTATACTCTTGTACGATTCGTTTTAATTGCTCGTTATTATTGCTCGACATCTCATTAGCTACAACGTGGAGTAGTTTTAAAATAATTGGGCAACGTACGAATGAAATTATGAATACGATACCGTACGTACCTGCATGGCGGCCATTAATTTGCAGGATATTGAAATCACTTGAAATTATACGTGTACCTAACATGGTAGCGCCAATTAACTTAACGGTTAAAAAATGACTATATATTGATCGAGTTCGCTCACTGAAAACGTGTTACGCTTTCGCCAAATAAGTGGTTTTCGTTCAGGACCTTTGTACAAATTATAACGGAGTAAAAATGTAATTACATAGCTGATAGCTGCACTTTATCGGGCTTAAAAGCTGGAGTGTTGCCGCGTAAGTGTTACATTACACTGGCAGTTGTCAGAATCGTCCCGCGGCCGGTATCACTTGCACGCACCATTACCTCCATAATTTAATTAGTTTGGAGTGATCATTTCATTAATAGAGGCGATATTTGGCGAGCGAGAGCGCTCGCCCGCGGCTTTGTCAATTTTAATTAAAGCCCGATAGGTGGACCGAAATGTTGGAATTCTTCATTAATTAGTCCGGCTCGAGATTTCTAATAATTTAATTAATGGAGGGAGTTAATAAGCCCGCGGCCATCCTGTCGGTATTCCTGTAACGCGTCGGTGTCCTCGTGTTCCACATTCATTTGTTCAAGTATGTGAGCCTAAATGTGACACCTCGCTTGTCTAATATAGCGCGTATTCTGATACTAGACGTGTTATTTACCTATATATACATTGAAGATACCAGGAATTCAGTTATCAGATATAGTATCGTATTATAACCGGAATTATTAAATGATGTGCATGTATTGATAAAAATAGAAATATCATATGACATACTTTGTTACTGCATTTAAAGCTGATGTGAGATTTTAAAATCTGATTAAACACTTTATGCTCTGAGAATATTAATAGGTATTACGATATCTAATATGGTAAGTTGATCTTTTTAGAAACAAATGAAGTCAAAATCCGCGATGAGCATGGTGTCATCAATTACATCATCGATCATAGGCAAATACAATGACTCATATAAACATACAATAAAAATCCATACAAACAACAATACAATGTCTTACTCAAACAAAGTAGATAAGTAGGTAATTCAGTTTCATAAACCCATAATTTGTACTTTACTAGAAAAATTACTGAATAAACATGTAATAATACGACATAGGAACGACAGTTTAATAATGAGCCTGTGTTTTCCCCGGTACCGTTTGTTGCCTGTACTTATCAAATTGCACACTATTACGGCGAAACCCGCGGTATTGACTATGTACGGATCCGCTTGTCAACCAAATGACATACAATTGTCGAGGAGCCCTTTTGAAAGGAAATGTCAAGCAAATTACCGACTTTTATGCTATAATCTACGGAATATCGTATTACTGACGTGGGCTTTGTTGTGTCTCACAGACTAGATAATATTGTGGATAGCTTGTTTTAACTGTGATACTGTGTATAGATTTGCTATCTTAATGTTGTGGCAAACTAGTTTATTTGCCATTTATTTTTTATTTAAATTAAAACTATTTAATTCTGGTACCAATTAAGAAAGATTTAGGAGTCTAGATAGCCACATAAAAGTCGTATCTCCACACTGGACGAAAAATTATTAATTATGTAAGTAAGTTTTAACAAAGTTAAACTTTAAACAAAACAAAGTAGAGTAGTTTATCCTTTGTATCCTTTCACCAACGTATTGTTTCAAGATGAACCACAAAGAGATATCAATAAAGGTATTTAAGCAGCCCTCATGTCCTGTGTAAGCAAAGATCAGACAAACTAACGCACACACTTAGGTACAATATTAGTAGGAACGTCCGGTCGTATCCCTTTATCTATGAAAATGCCGCTGGCGACGTCAAAGTAACTCAAAGGAAGCCGAAAGTAAACATAGGGTAATAAAATGTGCTAATATTTAACTTACGTACCACCAACGAAGGATCTTGTGAACCAATTAAAGTAGGTACAGTATGTTAAACGGTAGCGTTAGGAAATGTTGGTGGATTAATTACGTATTTGATTAGAGTTTAGAAGATTGTGGTTGTGGTGTTTCTTAATTTGTATTCTTGGGTTAAAGTTTAAGTAACACCCATCGGTGTCTTGGGTCGTCTGTTGTCTGATAAAAGGTGTTATTTTTTATAATTTACTAACTGGCGCCTTCGGTTTCACCCTCGTCATATCGAAACAAAAGAATCCTATGTGTTTATTTCAGACCATACCTACCTGTGTGCAAAATTGCATCAAGATTCGTTCAGCCGTTTTGACGTGAAAGAGTTACAAACATCCATACATCCATCCTCACAAACATTCGTATTTATAATATTAATAAGTAAGATTCAGCATACTTATCTGTTTAAAAGTGCTATAAGTACCTACTTCTATAATATAATAAACTTCGAAGTATTGTTTCCACTTTCGTCAAGAAATCACTTAAAAATATTTATCCCAATAATAGTAAAAGGAAAGTCATGCTAAATTAAATCCTTAAATTAATCTGTTTTATCTGAAGGTAATAAAAACAACTTTTCTCTACGTTTATTAAAAACTGTGTGAATATGGGTAAATGTATTGTCTATCCAGCAAAACAAAAAAAAAACTTTAATAAAATATTGTTCGTGTTTTGAAATACCAAGAGTATAACATTCTCAACAACCCGCCAGTCAACCACTTAAGGTCTCGGATCACGGATGGTGAATTGAAATCGTGCCCACAACTCGTTGCTCACCGGTGACCGATTACATGCAATTATCCACCTTGCCCTCACAACCCGTTACGATCTACCCGAGTACCCGACTTTCGCTGACCTTGTTATTGATCAGTCAACTAAGACCTTTATGACTATCTGATCTGATGACGGGCCTGTTGGCCTAGTGGTTAGTGGCCCTGACTGCTGAGCCGGAGGTCGTGGGTTCGATTCCCACCCAGGAGAAACTTTGTGTGATGAGCATGATTGTTTGTTCTGTGTCTGGGTGTGATTTATCTATAATATGTATGTATTTATAAATTATATAATTAAGTATATCAGTTTATCTGGTTACCATAACACAAGCTCTGCTTAGCTTGGGATCAGATAGCCGTGTGTGAGTTGTCCCAAGATAGTTATTTATTTATATTAAATTACCTTATTGTCTAGTTATTGGGAAGTCATCGTATGAAAGGTTTTAAGTTCGTTGGTAGTAGTCGTTGTGTAGGTAGTATTTTGGTGTTTTTTTTTTTTTATTATTGATAGGCTCGCGTTTGACCACTATCTCACCTGATGGTAAGTGATGATGTGAATTATAATAATGTCTTTAGTTTGCAGTGCAGTTCGTCAAATACCATCCCCCGCTCTAGGCGGAGCGGGAAGAGTGTCAGACTTGTACTGACTAAAACCCATTCATGTTCTTTCTATTACATTATGTTCCGAGGCCGCGGTATAACTTTCGAACAACCCGCAGCCCCAGCAGGCGTTGGCTCTGGCCTGTTTTGTTGACATCTCTTTGAGGCGTGCCTGGAACACTAACACGCCGTCGACACGGTCTATCGTCGCTGGACGGACAACGGACGAACTGCTCACTTTCCACATACCCGAATATATGGTGGCTGGGGATCGCCTCGTGTACCATGTCTTAAAGCAGAAACCTACTATTAATTATCTTCCAGTGTAAGAAAGAAATGGCGCTAGACAACCTGTAATAGTTCTATCTCTTTCCCTTAACAGAATAATATAAAAACAATCCTGCTTTAAGACGAAATGATAACTCCACTGAAAACAACTTTGGCCGGTAACATATGCGTTGAAAAAGGTTTTTAAATTTTGCTTTAAACGGACTTAACGTAACCAAGTTTATAGTAGAGTCTGAGGCTAGATATTCATGCAAAACAAAACATATCTGAAATAGATTAATCAATAAATATTCTTGTATGCAGTGTGGGCTGAATTAGAAGCAGCAAGAAGTGGGCCAGTAAAAACGAACTAAAACCAATTCATCTACTTATGTATCGCATGACATAATAATAGATCTAAACTACAGTTAGTCGGTATTGTCCCAAATACTTAAAAAGGCTACAATTACGTGTACGTATGTACATAATGGGTGTCTCCTATTACCAAGCAACAAACGACCTCCCTACAAAATTGACGCTTAGTATTTATCTGTGACAATCGCTGACGGATTTACATGCAAGCACAATTACCTGATTCGCGTCGCCCCATACATGCAGTTCCGCAAGGCAACTCTGGGGAACATTGTTACTCTGTGGCATGTGGACGACATAGTACATCTAGGTACAACTGAAGACGGTTGACCACTTTTCACCCTTATGCCCAGTGTATAAGATTGAAAAGTGCTCGGCAGTTAGTGAGCGTGGTAGTATACATGTTACATTTGTTCGAAGTTACAGTTGCATGAAAACGTTGTAAGGAGTTGAGTATTTCAGTTTTTTGCTAACAAGCACAAGTGTTTCTATTTAATTATTACAGGTGGATATTAATATCATCTTTGAGCATAATAAATACAAAAAAAAACTTATTTGCACTAAAATATTTTGATTTTAAATAAAATAACAGTATTTTGCAATTTTTAAAAGTTTTATTGTTAACTAATCGTCTAAAAATAACATTTTGTTTTATCAAACGGAAGTTAATTAAAGTCTACAACATGTATTCATGTTTTATAGCAAGTTTTTTAAGGTGGACGTACTGTCAACATTAAAAAAACTAGGTTAGCCATGGATAGTGTAGTTGTTTCGCAACCTAATCCTGCGGCGGACGCGGCGGGAAAATGGCGGAAATTGAAAATAAACATTTCATCTGCGCTCCGGCACGCACTGCCCAAATTGACAATACAACCAATTTGCCGCCGCGCACCGACCACTTTTGTATGGGAATTGAAAAATAATATTACTCTTTTTTCTACCACTGCACGTGGGCAATCTCAAAAATAAACTATGATTCTTCAACTTCAATGTTCCTCCGTTATTTGGTTCTTGTTAATGAAAATAAATAAAGACGCCAGCGAAATATTATGCTCCCTTGATTTATACAGCAGGCTATTTAGTAACTATAAAATATCGGAAACATAAATGAGAAAGCGTTAACCGTAATAAGACTTTTACAACAGCGGCAAAACTTTTCATTGGTAATTAGCATGTTGTAGCGGAAACACTTACCCACATCGATGGTAAAATACCCAATGATCATTACGTCGGTATTAAATGTTCACAATAATTAGCTAAAGTGGCTACAATGGCAACAGACGTCTCATTAAGCGCGCGGGGTGTTATCACAGTCGGCAGGAAGCACTCCGATAGAGTGGCGGAGTTCATTCAGTTTTAAAAACGAATGCGTTTAGTTAACACGCGGCTCGACTCACGTACGAACGCAGCCAAAGAAGTCATTCATCATTACTCTAAATTATAATTCATAATTACAAAGTGAAGAATGTTCTTGTTTTAATTAGTACAATTTAGTGCGCGGTGAGTGCATCTGAGTTATATGAATAAGCGCGTTGTTATGAAAGTAGTCACTATTGTTTACAGCGTTGTTGTAAATATCTCAACACTTTTTTAATTAAGTGCAATAAGTATAATGAGTGTTGTAAAGTTTCGCAGACGCTCCGAGCTGAGCTTTGATGCCAATTAATGTAGAGCTTATTGGAAGTTTCCATCAGATTTTGTTGTCTACACTTTCTTCGTAACGGCTCTTGCACAATGTGCTTCAGGCAGGGCACATTTAACTTAAAAACAGTACCTAATTAGGTGATTAAAAATTAATTTAGACGATTCTCCAAATTAATTTTAACTTAAAACCGAAAAATGATTAATTCATACGCGGTTAATTTAAGAAATGAGGCCTTCTGTACAATTACACATAATAATTTAATTAGGCAAGCTAAATTAGTTTGTAAAGTGAGCATAGTTAATTTAATTTAGATTGAGTTTTTTAATAACCCTAATTGAGTGATTTAATTACGCACACCGACATTGCGTAGTCAGTTACTTAGTTAACGAACCCACAGCTAATTATGACCACCTATGGATACTCTCGTGGGAATACAGAACTATTCGTTATATATGGTAAGTGCTCCTAAACGTTAATATCGAAAGTGGACCGGTATTACACACAGACATATTGATTACACATTAATGTTTTATTTTTATACGTAAAATAACTTTAATAATAAGATGAAAAAAAACTTATAGGTACTGTATATTTCTAGAAACGTCGTATTTTATAAAATATCTTCATTTACACAACATAATTACTTTTGTTATACTTAAATTAATATATTAAGTTTTATAAAAAAGCGTTTGGGAACGCTTTTTTACAACGGCGCACACGCCGGTACTCATCAACCAATGTAATTATAAAAGAGCCAGTCTAAATTATAATTAAACGTAATGGACGCCACTCGATGGGCCGCAAATGAATGAATGTTTAATTGAATGACTCCCCACAAATAAAAGCAATTTTCTTATAGCCCAGCCCTTAGCTAACGTAATTTAATTAATGGCGCGCATAACTCTGATTAAATAATATCTGAAAAGGAAAAATGCGATCAGCTGGGCGGTGCGTACCTACCAGTGAACTTGAGAACACTTGTTGAGGAAAATATTCTTGTGTAGACCGAAGCGAGATATTTAATACTTATAAAAATGCATGTTTTGTAAGTAAATCAAGTTTTTGAAAAACCGTTACGATACTTTTGAAGACACGGTTGGTGTTGTGGCTAAGCGTTTGACTGCTGCGCTACGTGTCGCGGGTTCGATCCTCGCATGGAAAACATGTTTGTATGATCTACAGATAGTTGTTTCGGGTCTGGCTGTTTGTGTATGTCAGTTTAAATGTTTGTAAACGCACCCACGATACAGGAGATTATTTTAGTGTTGGGCAATGTTTAATAAAAAAGAACAAACCCATGATCTGATCAAAGTATTTCAGAGTGTTTGAACCGTGTAAGAACTGTAACGTTAATTATTAAAAAATATTGCAGAAGTTTATTAAGTACTACTAGTCCGCTGTTTCACCCACGTGTAGGTAAGAAATATTGCCACGAAAATTAACGAAAAGAGATAGTTTTGCATTTGTAATATTAGAACAGATTTTGAGTTCCTAATATAAATTAAATACAATTTAGGTAAATATAAACTAATACTTAATTGAATCCGTGGAAAAAACGAAACCTACCTACTAACTAGCTAAACTAGTAGATATACTAACCGAGAAACACTTAAATTTTTTTAAAACAACTCCAATAAAACTACATCTTTCCCAATAAAACAACAGACTGTCTGGAAAACGCTCTACCAACCGACACCGACAATAATATCGCAGACACCTAGAGATTGCCTAAAACATAACAAAGAGGAAATAGCAATCCAATAAAAGATCATAAATAAAACATCGAGAAAGTTACCTCCAATAGCTTTTGTCTAATCTAATAAATGTTTAATAAGAATTAGGTAAAAGTGGCACTCCCTGGCCAGACGTCGAGAATTTTCATTGCATTAGAGAGGGCTGCATAATGTCAGTATTGACACTATTGTCGAACGTCGTCCATCTTGTAAATACTTCACTTTTATCCCTCATTGTATTCGTTAATATCACTAATGTTCTGTGCTGTTCAATTATAGGGTAAAAAAATAGTTATTTTTTCCGGGTCGGAATTCATCGAATAACTTCTCCCGGTCTGGGCGAAGCGGGAGGGAGTGTCAGACTTTTACTGGCTAAAACCCATGCTTCTTCTTTTGCCATTTGTGTTTCGGGGCCGCGGTATCTCTTTCGAACAACCCGCAACCCTGGCTGGAAAACTTGTGGATAAGAAACGGACACGTTCCTCAAGTGACGTCGTAAACCGAACCAGAATGTGTTGATAATTTAATCGCAGCGATAGAGAATCGCTAAGTAAGTAATATCTCCACTCGAAGCCCGTATGTAAGCAACACTTATCTAGAGAACAATTTTATTCAATTATATCTGCCAGAAAAACTCGTTCTTTTAATAGATAGATTTACATCTCGATTGAATTTTAATTGAGTCAACGAGCGAGTGCACTCCAATAACGGAGTAAGTTAATTATAAAAGGCAATTGATTTAAAAGGAGCCGTGTCGTGGCCGCGGTATGAGTAACAGAAAAAGTTTTCAATTTCACTAAAAGGGACTGGTTTGTGTCTCAGAAGTCTCGTCTGGTTATCGGCTTGTAATGTATGAAGTTACTCGCCGCGGCTTTATTTTACAACTCACTTCACGTAATAGGCTCCAAGTTGCTTTAATTCACTTTACCCCTCGTCGCGCGACGCGTTTACTAATTTAGCTTTGCAACTCATCTCGGAAAAATATATTTCGGGAGTTGGAAATCGTGACGTTAATCACGGGATGGATGCTAGTGGATCCGCCGTATTAAACAACTATACGGGGAACAGAGAGATAACGTCATAAATTCATCCATAAACATGCTTCATAAATTATCACGACAACGATTTGGAACATTTTACAACGGCCATCAACGATACTTTACGATCAATAGGGATGTGACTGCATCGCGACTCATAATTAATACGAGACGTTTGTTTTATCATCTAATAAAAAATCAGCAGAATTTGTTATCGGTGACGTTACAGCGCGTCGTTACACTCGCGTTACGTTAACGCGCCAAGTACGGTTAAGTATTCATAAAAGCTTTCAATTTTATTATATCGAGATACAAAGTAGACACAACTGGTTCACTCTATTTATGGATTTACTATTCAATCTATTTTACATTAATGTAAAATTGTAACTTGGTCAAAGCTATTAGACTACTTCAAATGAACACTTCAGCGAATGATTTAGTAATTGCTATTCTATTAACTTGCTTTTAATTAAAACGATTGACTTAATCATAAAATGATTTAAATTCAAATTGAACGTGATTAGAAATCAGAAACTTTAATAAGACGTGGTGTTATGAACAAAAGATCGCGTGGGAGCTGGACAGCCAGTGCAAGTTATAAAAGACAACTTCACAAATCCAAATTGAGTTCGACATCTCAAATAGATAAAGCGATATCTACCCGTTATAAAGCAAACTTTATAGTTTTGTTTTTGGCAGTTTTGACACAGCTTCTATCTACTTATTTGTTCCTTCAGCTGCATCTAACTGAGGTGAAACTTTTAACTTCTCCGACGTATATTCCACCTGAGTATCACTTACTTGATCTGCCAAGGGACTTTGTTTATTATCTACCACTGCGTTTTGTTATTCTATTGTTAGATGGTCAGATTAGTTTCCTTGGAGCGTTTCTGTTCAGTTATAGGATAGTGTCGCCGACAGATATTGAAGTTAATTTTGGTGAAGTAACAATTATTGCGCATTGTTTGGGAAATGTTACAGACGTTCACGGTAACATTTTACGAGATTGCCTCGCCGCAGATAAGAGCATTGTGTTCCTCCTTCAGGACGCCGGGGTGACAGGAGACACCTGAAAACAATAAACACGAAATTGCCACAATAATCGGCCCTCATGATCAGCACAACGACTGTCAGACAATGGGGCAGATTACGCGATAGGGGTTTAACCGAATAGCAGCTAACTCGATTATGCGGCCATCCGTGATTGTGTTTGAGCCTATTAATGTTTGAATTTCGTTATATTATTGCGGCGGTCGGGTGCCGCCGCTAATCCAATATGGGTTGGTATTAACGAAATTCCGCGTCGAGTTCGCGGTCGCCGTTCTGTGGCGCGCAACTGATAATACTCTCACATTCATGTTCTAATAGCCCATCGTCTACTGATCACCTCGTTCACGGCCTTTTATACTACGAGATAAGAAATAATGCAAGATATTATGAACAAGTTAATTACTCCCTTTTATAGGCTTTCAAATCCGGCTCGATAATTATTTCATTTTATGTTTGCTTTACATAATTGACTGTCCACTATGTAGATAATCACAGGTTTCCGTCTTAAGACCCAAGAATAAAATTAAAGATTACAGTAGTTTAATTTCTATACTGCTGCATACAAAATGCTTTGCATCACTGAATAATAAAAGCATTACACAGCCAAAACTCAAAGCTGCCTGTGAAAATGAAAAACAAAAAACAATTTTCTTCCACACAGTGCATCATTGCAAGAGGTTTAATATGAAAGTGCGTGCGAACATCCTTTGTAGTGGGAGCCGCCCGGATGTGACGTAGGAGGGTGTGAAGTAAAGTACCGCGGCCCACGGCCATACCTAGATTAAAGAACAACTTAAAGGAAAGCAATCTGCTAAATAAGTACCAGTGCTGTTGATACGGTACGGCTGGTGCTCTACTTAGATTTTTTTTCTTGTGTTTTTGTGTGTGAATTATTAATTTGATAATATAATTTGGCGGCACGTTTCAAAAAACCCAGTCATGGCTACTTTAATCTGTAGAGCTTCAGGCTTTTTGGTTTAATTAATTATAATATTTAATTTCTCGTGTCTCATTCTCATTAACAGTCAATCAAAATGGTAATGGCGACTTCATTTAGATTACAGCTAGCCGCTCCTTACTTTTGCTTTTAATTTTAAGCTAATTAGCAACTAAATCGTTCGTGTTCCGCACATTAAAGTGTGCAAAAAAACTGGAGTGGAGCAACATTTGTAGCGTTGTTAGTTGGTTGAATTATTTAGCTTCTCGTCTCGTTACTTTGCGTCGTTTCCGCAGGTGTGGCAATCATATTGTCTCTCAGTCTCATCCGAACGCCGGCAGAGTGAAGGAGAGAAGGGGGGACAGTACGGGGGGGGGGGTACTGAAGCCCTGTATCCCCCTCATCGCGCCGCTTATTCTTTAATCTCGCTGATGAATTATGATTAGCGGAGTGCACTCAATCCTATTAGTGTTGTCTGTCTCAAATAATCTTCTGGAAGATTTGTTTTCTTTCTTTTTTTAACGTCAGTTTTAAAGTTTTGATACTTAGGTAACTGTACAGAAAAATACGAGATGCACATATTAAATAAATGCAGTACATTCGCCAACAAAAAAAAAACATCGCTTTGATCTAGTGGGAATTTTAGTTGGATACAATTATTTAGCTTAATGCAGTTACCTGAACTGAAATACATTCGGAACGTGCATTAAAATTCGTCGGAAGCCTAACAAAAACCTTTATGGCCCGTACAGAGCCACGTAATAGCTCGCCGAGGGACCACAAACTCCGATTATCCAAACAGAGAACTCCCGAAACAGCGCTGTGAAATTTAAACGTGTAATTGATTATGAAGTTGGCCACTAATGGGCGAAAATAGTTTCTAATTTGGAGTGTGGTGGCAGCGCATAATTGGTCTCGGACCGCGTCTGTGTTAATCATTAACGTCGGTCCAGTGCGCCGGATGCGGGTCCCAGCGGCCCGCGCCGGCCATCCTTCAATTTCAGCCGCTGCAGCGCCGCCCGCGCTTCAACGACACACCGCTGTTTTATCCCATTTAATACCCAACAATTTTCCGCTGAATGTAAAGCGAAATTACTTTTGCATAGTTTTTTTCCTCGCTGGACTGGGGAAAAAAGACTGACATTCGTAAAATCCTAATTCGTGCGTATTGACGTTTCGAAAGTCACCGCTAATGGAAGGCGTGAGCTTTTTTGCTTGAGCTGCGTCTAATCTCGGTTGGTTGCATTCGCCACGGGTTGTTTTCCGAGTGGCGTAGCGTGTTGCTGTCACCGCTCGGTAATTATTCACGAAGGCTCGCTTCACGGACTGTCTACTTCGCAAAAAATGTCGCATCGATACCTCGGTCGTGCACTACCATTCCATTGACCGACGGCCTCGCATTCATTCCGTTCTTGTTCTTTATTATACGTGCTTGGTACTTTACCGTGTCTTATGCGATTTGGGTTGTGTCTTTCGGATGGTTACAGCCTGAGTTTCTGACTTCTATGACTGATAGAACTTTCTACAGCTTTATACAATTATTTAATAAAAAAATCTTCAAAAAACAGATTAATGGTGTAAACAAAAAATTCTAACACCCTTTTGATAATGATTTCCCTTATATGTATACTTTTGCTACGTTTTCATATACTATTAAACCACTCATTGGGTGTTGCTATGCGCTTGCGCTGCAGTTCGTGAATCTTGAGCAATGCTGAGGGCTTACCTACATCCGTATTTTATATTAAATGTGTCGATGGAGAGGCAATAAACCATTGTTATTATATAGGTGCAATTAAACGATTCGCCACACTTGATTAAGTATACGTATTTAACCGCTATTCTTAGTGGAACTGACTCACAACAGAGTTGATTAGCTTCCTCTGTAGATTAAACAAACAGTCATTGACACTATTTGTCGGCGTGGTGCTGTGGTGCTGGTGTGCACTTCCGCTCGATATCCGTTCGCTATTATTTATGGCGGCCGATCGGACGCACTCTCGAAAACACACAAAAATAAGAGTCGCGCACCATTCGTCACGGACCTTACAATAGCCCGCATTGTTTCAGGCACGTTGGCTCATAATACCCGAATCCGTTGTACTAGAAAACAAGTTTGTGCGTGGACAAAAAAACGAGTGGAAAGGTCGTACCGTCGTAACCGGCCCGATTGTCACCAACAAAATAGTGCGAGGTTGCACCAGTTGCCAAATTTAATTGAATTGTATTTAAAATATTAATTAAGCGTGACGAGGCTGCTGTCCGTGCTTGACTTTATCGCTGCTTTTTTCGGCAACACGATCTCAATTACAGTTTTTATTCTTATTTTTGTACTTATTCGATATTTTAAGGTACATAATTTGCTATAGTTCAGAAACGTCGAGTCGTGTTTCACGTTCTCATTAATCGCTTGAGTAGTTGTGCTAATTTTTTCGAGAAATATTACAGGCGATAAATTTCATGGTTCTGGATTTTATGCTGTAACATAAAGTGGTATGAATGAGCTCTACAGTTCGGAGCCGATTACGTATTGTGACTTATGATTCAATATGAATGGGCCGCGATACGACTGAACTTGATTTGTTGCCAAGGAATATACACAAACGGGATATTTTTTCGTGGTTTCTTTTACGATATATTTATAACTCAATATCGTTTTATGTTTAAGTTATATTTGGGGTTAACTGACTGCAAACACTTTCAACTTATGTGGCTTTACTGCGGGTTTTCCATCAACATATTAAAAAAAAAAAACTAACATCCTGTTTATTTGTTACAGTGCGAGAGGCGAACACCTCAGCAGGCGAGCGGCGGCAGTCCGACCCTGGGTTCGCACATGCTTGCCATGGAGGTACAGAAGGAGGCGCGCGCGTCGCCGCTGCCTGCGTCAGCGCAGACCGGCGCCTCCTCGCAGCCTGCTCAACCACCCCAACCACAGGTATACACCTATTTTTATTACAACACACTGAATATACTATGTCAGTTATGTTCTCCATATGTGTTGTATTGTGATTGTATAAGACCGTAAAGCGTCTCTCTTAGAAGTGTCAGAAAAATACATTTTCGTAGCTCGTAGACCTCCGTAGCAATCGTCGATTTCGTAGCACTAATTGATAATGAATTTATATCCTCTAGTTGAATTATCATACTTTTTGCAACAAAAAGTTATCATTTTAGATTGCAAAATTCAACTGCAATTTCGTCTTCTTCATGATTTCCATGAAATTATGAATTTCGTTACTCTGCTAGTTGCACCAAACACTTTTTTCGTTGCATAATCTTAAATATAAACAGCATGTTGTATTTTCACTGTTGGGAAAGAAAACTTCTCTTTGTAGATTGACTGGTCTAGTTTGTCCTTATTGACTGGGGGGCGCCCCCGTGTTAACCGCGGTGAAAACCATACTTGAGTTTTCGATCTTCCCACCGGTGGACTGAAGTATTCCGAGATTAAAAGTATCATCTAAATCCGATTGAGCATAAAGAAGTAACAAACACACACACACGCACAGAAACGTTCACCTTTATAATATCAGTGCTTATTTTGCACAAAAAATAAGCATTGCATTCCAACGCGGTAATGCTGCCAGCCTTCTGGGCACTTTACCTGTTGACGGGGTACGGACGAATTTTTTGACGCCCTGTAATTTTCCATTTTTTACTTGTATATATTTTTATTATTAGTTTGTGTATATTTATAGGTTGTATATATTTAGTAATTAATTTAATTATAATATGATGAATAAAAATAACCGCCTCCTTTTTGGGAAGTCGGTTAAAAAAAGTGTGATACTGTTATTCTGTCGTTAGCTCATTTTCAATGGTTTTCTTTCCTTGTGTCAGATTTGCGCTGGATGCAACAAGGTGATCACGGAGCGGTACTTGCTGAAGGCCCTAGACCAGCTCTGGCACGAGGACTGCCTCAAGTGCGGCTGCTGTGACTGTCGGCTCGGGGAGGTGGGCCATACTCTCTACACGCGGGCCAACCTGATCCTCTGCAAGAGAGACTACTTGAGGTGAGGACTACAGTATTAATCGATTGACCTGCGGGAAACCAAGGAAGTCAGACTCGCGCACCGAGGGCTCTGTGCAAACTGGCAACATAGAGAGTTAACTTTTCATAGTACAAAGATAAAGCAAGGGCAACAAAATGATCTAATAAGGGTTCCGTTTTTCCTTTTGAGGTACGGAACCCTAAAAAATAACTTCCTCCATGTCTTCCACTATTCAACATACACAGCTTCCAAAGCTTCATATTTAACGAGGTGCGGATTTGGACTCCCTTCTCTTGTACTAAACAAATCATAATATCATTGATTTGTATAACGGACTGATGTCCTCAACTCCACCACTGAGGCGAACAAATAGAAATAATAATAATCCTAGTGTGGTGCAAGGTTTATTTTAAATATAAATATCTATATATAATATTTTTTATTTAACAGGTTGTTCGGCAACACTGGCTACTGCGCTGCTTGCAACAAAGTGATCCCTGCATTCGAGATGGTCATGCGCGCACGCAGCAATGTATACCACCTCGAGTGCTTCGCTTGTCAGCAGTGCAACCATAGGTATGTTTAGGAAAAATATCTACTTGGACAGGATTTCATTTACACAGAACGCATTTAAGAGTTTTATTGTGCCAATATCTTCACTACATAGTATAAAACAAAGTCGCTGTCTGTCTGTTGCTATGTTGTATGTATGCTTAAATCTTTTAAACTACGCAACGGACCTAATAGGTAGTGATTCAAGAGGAAGGTTTATATGTATAATACTTCACGCTATGACTCTTAGGAGGTGAGTTGCGGGTGAATCCGCTGGGCGGGTCGCTAGTTATTTAAAAAAGAGAAAATCATTGACTCACTAAACACGAAATCTCAGAAACTACTAGTGTTAGGTTTCTCAAATTTTGCATGGGGATGCTAAAATTTACAAAATTGAATCCCAAAGAGGGTGACAAAGTATGGAAAATCACGATTTCTGGCCCGGATTTACTTGAAATTTTGCATAGGCATTCTTTCAGGTAGGCAGTCGCACCACGTAA
The DNA here is from genome assembly GCA_958449745.1 of Ochropleura leucogaster. Lineage (NCBI taxonomy): Eukaryota > Metazoa > Arthropoda > Insecta > Lepidoptera > Noctuidae > Ochropleura > Ochropleura leucogaster. The sequence continues at coordinate 12,427,180 of OY288206.1, read as the reverse complement.
AATACTGGTAGTCAGCTGAATCCAGGAAGACTGGAAGCCGACCCCAACATAGTTGGGAAAAGCAACATAGTTAAAAAAAAATTTTGAAGAAGTTAATCTTACAAATGTTTACCATTACAATCCCAAAAGTTTAATCCGTTATTTATTACAGCCAAAAACTATACCTGTTTCACCAATATTGAACCCCACTTTTAAAGAGCAGGACAAAAAATCTAGTAAACTATATTGAGTGAAAGGGATAGAGATATAATGTTAGAGCAGTTTAAATTGTTTATTCATCTCACGGACACTGGAAACGCGATTAAATTTTCCGCTACATAATAAAGTCAAACGCAAGGAGAATGCGTGCTTTTGTATAAACATTTAATATCCAGTGTCCATAAATTTTGGGGCTTTTTTATTTATTTTTTATTCACGTTACGTTACTTGTAGGGAATAGTATTTCAACCAAAAGTTGTGATAACATTGACAGTGAAAGTTGAAGCAATTTCATGAAAACTACACTTCAAACTTAAGTTACTTTTATTATCAATTAACATTTGAACAATACTTACAGGTACTTTTCTTCTAAAATATCATTGTTATAAAGTAAGATCTGGTCGCCTAAAATGACTGATTTGATCGGACTTCCTACTTAATATTGTATATGCGAATGTTTGTGAGGATGGATGGATGTATTGATGTATGGATGTTTGTTACTCCTTTACGTCAAAATGGCAGAACGGATCTCGATGAAACCTGGCACAGGTAGATTACAGTCTCTAACAACACATAGGATAGGTATTTTTTTTTTTCGATATCACGCGGGGGAAGCCGCGGGCGCTAGCTAGTAGAATCATAACATGAAACAAGTTAACAAAAAAAAAATGGTCACAGACATTATGAATGTTACTTTGTGACCATTTTCGATTGTAACGTAATTCATATAATTATCCTAAAATAATTTTGCTAAAGCAACCATTATAGGCCCGCTGATCAATTATTAAACAAAAAATCTAGAAAATTCTTCCTTGATCTAGTCTCAAAAAACAGTGACATAAGACGTCGTATCTCATTTGGCTGTACAACCAACAAATAGACGGATAAGCCAGCCAATAGTCGTACAAGTCTATTTTAATTAAATCCATGAGATAGCCACCGGCCACAATACGTCAGATCACGGTTGCCTGCAGCAGCCAATCTGCTCAGTGTGTCAACAGCCTAACGTAGGAAAGCAAATAATATAGGTAAGCGTTACTTCATTTCCTCGCTGCGCTGTGTTCGTATTGCATACGGGATTAATAATTGGCGTGTGTAGCCCTTCAACTGTTTGATTAAACTTTGAAGCTTTAAAGTAACGTTGCTTTTATGTCTGTTTTTATAAGGTTGAAAATATGGAGACTAGAATGTTTCATTTTGTCCTGCGGACGACTTAACATTATTTGTTTGTATATTTAGTTCTCCTGACCGTTTTCGGCTACGGCAACCAATCACAGCGGAGATTTGCTATTTGCGCGGAAGATATTATAGTGCACAATTGTGTGAGTAGGCACAGATGCACTCTCTATTCCCTGACTCTCATAGTCCGATGGTACTGGCAATTCGAAACGACCGGAGAAAGTTCAAGCGCAAGAGTAACGGCCACTTAACGTGCTTTCTGCGGATCTTACCGCCATCTTCCAAATCTTATATCGCTTTTTGGCCGACCCGGGAATCGAATCAAGGACTGATGATCATCAGTCGCGCTTGCGATCGCGAGACCAACAGAGTAGTTATAATAATGTACTAAAAGTAAAAGTAATGTAATCGTATTGGTTTATTTAAATACGCCCAAATCACACTAATAGGTCTAAATCTTACCAAAAGTAAACAGCATCACTAAAACACCAAAATCCCGTCAAGATGCACCAACAAAGGACCCTCTAAAAGTAAACAGTTCATATCAAACCACTTTATGAGTTGCCTTCTCAAACACATGCATATATTTAGACAGCTTTAATATTTCTCCAAAGTAACATTGTCCCGGCAAAGAGATTTCTTTACTAATCAAAACATATGAATACTCTTCGACTGTTTTATTCAATTCAATTGTTCGGTGCACGACATTGTCAGCCGGCCCGGATACCGCCGTCCGTATTCTAGTCTCGAGCACTCGACTCACGTTACCTGAATTTGCAAGGGAAACCCATTTTGTTGGTATGTTACAGTATAGTCTGAAACGTTTTGGGATTGAGTTCGAAGCCCGTTTTGATTTTGTAGTATTTGTATCAAATATTTAGTTACGTCTGTCGAACAAAATTGATGAACATTGTTAGACATCATTCCATTGTATTTTTTTTGTCTCCGAAATGTCGAGTAAAGTTCAGAGTAGGGGTGCAGGCGCGAAAACGGCAATTTTCGCCGGACTGCGTCCGTTTAAATAATAGAAAGGTCGCGAAGATTGGAGCCGCTCTGAATGGTTTATATGTCACTTGTGAACCTTTCCCGTGTTAGTAGATCTCGCGCGACATTCTCGCCAAATTATATATTCATTCGAGTGCTTTTAGAATCCAGACTCAACAGTTGGCTTCGTATTACGTAAAGCGCTGTAACTTTGTGTTAAACATCTGGAAATTGGTTTAACTTTCATAAAATAGCAGAATGTTGTTATTTCGTGTAGTTATGTAAGTTGTGCGGTGAAACTACGCAGGTATTTCACTAATTAGCTCTATTAAAGCTTGATAAACATTCGACAACAACGGTACGCCAGTGCAAACTATTAAATATCACGTACAAATCAATTTCCACGCCGAGCGAAATCTGAATCCAATTTGCGGGCTGTCCGATCGGAGCGGACGGCAGATATCACGGGCGAATATCGCTAAACGGCTAAATAATTTAGTAGCAATCTGGCGGCGAGCGGCGACGGCACGCCCGCGGCGGAAACCGCGCGCTGCGGCCCGCCCGCCCGCCGCCCGCCGCACGCCACGCCACCCGCGCCGCCTGTCGCTGCCGCTTGTCGCACACACCTGCAACCACTATCTTCACGCTGTGTCTTGTCATTGCAATTTGTGCAAATATCTCAAATTGTGGCAGCAAGTCATGTTTATTGAAAATCGGTCCAACACCCTTCATCGGGAGAGTTTCGAGTAGTCAAAAACCGGTTTCTGTATCTTGGTTGGGCCTAGACAGTGAAAGGTTTTTTCTGTTGCTGATTTTGATCAGTACACCCTGATGCTTTTGTCTTACTGCGGAGGGCGTAGAGCGCATGTACACGTAAAACGTCAAACTTGGCTTGGGTGCCGTCGCGACACAATGGCGCTTCGAACAAAGCTTAACTTGCACCCAGTCATTAAAATTTCGTTTTCCATCTTTTCCATTACGCAGCTGCAGACAAAAAATAGCGAAATAAAAAACGACGAGCCCAAAACAAAAGTCGGGAACGAAGAGAACAGGAAATAAAGTTAATTAAGAGCGGCGAAATCGACTGAGTTGCGGTGGAAATTGGCCCCTTAAAAAAGAGACATTTGTAGCGGAGCTATTGCGCTTAATTTTTGTGACAAGTGAAACAAAAGAGTTGGCAGGGTGGCGGAGACGCAGGGGTGCGGGCGGCGCGCGGGGTGAGGCCGAGGGGAGATAAGGTCGCCGTTATCACCGGCGGTTCCGGGCGGCCAGTGGCGAGTCGAAGGCGATACCTTTTGTTTTGCCACATTGAGGGATGCTCGCTTGCGTGACGTTATCGCGCCTCCTTGGCTCGCGCTGACCTTTCCACTCATGATAGTAAATTTTCTTTCTTAGACGTTTTGTGGTTTACTTTTTAGCTTTCGTTTGATCAAAGTAATGATGTTCGCGATTAGATCGAAGCGTGTCTTATTAGAAATAGGATGGGTATAATTATGAACCTTAATAACGCGTGGGTTGTGTAGTAGGTTCCGGTAGCATCGCTAATTGGATCTTCCTGTCTGTAGCTTGCTTATTTTATATGTATCAACTAATTATGTGTTTGTCGTAATTAACCCTGCGATGTAGAGAACGATTTGTTGCGAACAAGTGGGGCAATTGGTTACGTAACCAAAAATATCAGAAGTTATTTGGTAAACACGCAAACTTGCAGTCTGCCATAGTAGTTCTTATCGTCTACTGGTCTTTTCATACAATTATAACACTCATATCTTTTCTTCTTTATAAGTAGCTACCAATAGCCTGTCTATGACTACTGCAGCATGAAATAATTAAAATAGGTATAAGAATAGAACAGATTTTTATTTACTTAACAAAAGAAAGAATAAGATATTGGTGGCCATAATTATCTGCTCTACTGTACATAAACACATCATTCGTGAATCCGAAGTTAATCCTAATCACTTCAATCCTCATATATAGCTTATGTCACATACTTTTCTTTTCTTTCTTTAGACCAGCTTAAAGATTTGACTTAGCGACACGATACTAGACCAAAGTAACTTGATACTTGCCATATCAGGACATTTAAATCAATGAGCTGCATCGTTTGTCTAAGGTTCTGCGTGGGCGACCGGTTCTACCTGTGCGACAACAAGATCCTGTGCGAGTATGACTACGAGGAGCGTCTGGTGTTCGCGAACATGGCTTACAACCCGCCGCCGCTTGCGCACCTCAAGAGGCAGACCACGCATCTTCCACCGCCCCCGGTAAGCAACAATACTCTTTATTTAAGATTCTCAGGTGTATCAGTCTAATCTAATCTACAATGTGCGATCAAAATTTAAAGATTTTTATTTTCGGGAATCGAATGACTATTTGGCCTATTGTACGTAACTTTTAGTGTAAAATTCAAGAGCGTTTACAACTTATCTATACAAAAAGAAGAAGAAAAAGTACTGTAACCTATTATAAGACTATACCCTGGACTCAAACAAGACAAGATCTAGATCTTGTTTTAGATACTACACATGTCTGGAGTTGATAGCCAAGAAATTAATTAAATAAATTTTCTACAGACAAGCAACGCGATGAGCGGTTTGATGAACGGCTCGAGCCGCTCCGGTGATCTGAACAACAACATGTCGGGGTCGTCGCCGGCGCCGTTCGCCGCCCCCCCGCACCTCAAGCCCCTCGGCCTCTCGGCGTCCAGCTGAGATTATAGCGCGTGAGACGCGGCCCACCCCTACGCCAAGTATCAACACTAATTACGCGTACTCTACGAGACAATCGATACTACAAAGTTGATCAGTTGCCGTTGCAAACGAACTATTCAGTGTTTAAAACGCAGCTATTTTAAGATAATCGTCTTTTATCACTGGACTTGACATGTTTCTAAGTGTTTAAACTAAAGCAAAGTAAATGCCAAACTGTAGTTAGTGTTTCTGATTGTTAATTAACAGCACATAATTAATTAAATAACCTACATTGTCATGTCATTATTTCTCGAATAAACTAAGATATTATTATGTTATTAGAATATGTGTAAAGGAAAATTGTTTTAGTTTGTTAAAATCTCAGAATTTGATCTCAGATGAGCAATTATGCTGAATTAGGATATAGTTAAAGATCATTGAATCTCCTTTTTGTGTAAATCTGTTGAAAGTTGCAATATCATGTCTGTATTTTTCTCTTTAATGTATAATGTGTGAATTGACTGGTACGGATAATAAAACAGTGTGATTATAGCTTAGGCTGTGAATATTGACAGCGGTTCAGATGCTCAGTTATAGAAATAGTGGTGAACTAAGTCAGTGATGTGGACGTTTTGGCGGCTCAACCGCCGCAGTGAGCGGTTTAAACGCATACGAACCGCTGGATGTGTATCCGGCCTAACGCGATAAGTTCACAAGTGCGGGGTTTAAGACTGCCGAATTGTCGTCTTTGAGGGATGAAATGTATTTTAGAATAAATATCAGTGTTAATGTAAATATTATAATCATCTATATTATTATGTACGTATTATAGTACAATCAATCGAGTCTCAAATTGATTAGGTATATTTAATGATCAAATTACTTAGTTATTTTCAAATATTTTACTTTTACTCTGGCTAAGCCTTGGAAGAAAGTTAATTTAAATGATCAATTTTCGAATACATTTGTTATTTCTTTTTGTATCTATGTAAATTAACTGTTAAGTTTATTATAGACATTGTTACGATGTTTGTATTATTTATGTAAATAGATTACTATAAGTAGATTATTGTATATCTCTTATTATACAATGGTGGATATAAAATATTTGGATTAATTAGTAAAATGTGGATAAATGTGTTAATGAAAAAAAAACATGATTCGAAATAGTTCAAATTAGTTCTTTTAGTAATATTAAAAAAAAAACTTGTCATCTTCGGATGATTTATGAATTGTTTGCATTTAATTATGTACAGTCGCCAATACTGTGTATTTTAAAACTATTAATAGTCCATGCTCTATAAGAGAGTGTTTAAATCAATAGCCGTTGTAATGTTAATTATTGTGAGACAGGTGTTTTATTGTCAGCAGTTGTAACTAGTGCATGCATTCGATAGTACTTGGATGTGTAATTATTCCTTAGGTGTTATGTTGACGACTGTACAAGCTCATGCATTCCTCTAGAGACACGCACGTTGTGTGCGCAGACACACGCATTTGTATAAATATAAATGTGCAAGTTCTCTTTTAACCAATGATACGACCAAAGATGTAGCTCATTAAAGCCTTGTTCAAGAATATATACTTCTTTTATTTCTAAACTTTTTGTTTACTGTCAACCTATCAAACAGAACTGTAGGTCTACCATGACATCTTATAGCAGTACTTATTCCTGTGTGAGAAAGAGATGGTGTTACACACCCTGTATAGCTCTGTCTCTTAGCCCTCAGTGAAAAAAGTTCTGTTTTAAGACGTCATGGTAGGGTAGCAGTTTTCATTGTGATAAAAAAATCGTATTAATTTTAATATAATGTGTGATGTAAGTCTTAGCCTAACAGTGGGACCGCACAGGCTAAAAAAATAAGTTTTGACACGAATTGAAGTGACTTCTGGTCTAAAAACTAATATAAAATAGTGCAAATTATACAGTGCTTTTAGTATTGCACTTTCGCTAAAAACAGTATTATTAATCAATTCTCATTGCCAGTATGAAAAGGGGTTTTAATTAAAACAAGATGGCAAAGACGACACGGTTGTTGCAGTGGCTGAGCGATCTACTGCTACGTTGCGTATCGCGGGTTCGATCCCCGCACGGAATAAATATTTGTATACCCTACAGATAGATTTTTCCGGTCTGGTTGTGTATGTGGGTTTAAATTATTATATGCACCCACGATTTTGAAAAGACAAGTTACTGAAGTAATAACTTAGAAATAAATTAGTAACTTGTAAAGTGGGACTTATCAAATAGACTAACTTATTAACTTGTAGGAAATAATTTTTCTTACGGAAACTTACTAAAAAGCTAAAAATTTACTTTTTAGTAAATTTTCTGACCTTGCATATACTCGATAAAACGAAAAATGCGTTCTCAACAGTCGGGGTTAAACTTAGACTCATTTAACAGGCAAACATATCACAAACTGGGCAAAAATCCTGACTCCGAGGCAGCTTGTGAGAAATTCCAGGTGAACACATCCAATAATCTCATGCTATCTAATAGAAGCTCCAGGTTGTTTTAAATCCTTACTTAATATTATAAAAGTGAAAGTGAGTTTATTTGTTACGTCTTCACGCCTAAATGCCTTAACCGATTTTGATGAATTTTGGTACAGAGATAGTTGGGACCCTGGAAACGGATAGAGGCTAAAAACGTGAGAAAAGGGGGAGAAAGAGGGAAAAAAGGGGGAGAAAGAGGGAAGAAAAGGGAGAGAAAAATATTTATTTTTTCGATTATCACGCGGGTTAAAGTTAGCGTTAGCCCAAAGTAACTATGCTACGCGGACGAAGTCGCGGGCGGAAACTAGTAGACTATGATAGATGTCATTTTTTTTCTGACCTTGGCCTAATCCCTCTAACAAATACATTACCAAAGCAGCCAATGAAAGAGAAAATATGCTATGTACAAACAGGGTGAGCGGATATTCGGAAAGGAGATCTTTTTGTGGGCTGTGGGTGAGAATAGGAAGACAGAATGTCTGACTGCGGATACCCGACTTTGACAGGTATTTCAGTGGTCATACCGTGTCCGGATTCAGATCCGGAGTCTAGTCCACTCAGTTAGATCATACCTCACAATGGTTACAAGAAGCAAACACGGGAAAGTATTATTTTAATGACAAAAAAAAAAAACAAGAAAATCAGATTTACTTATCAACATTGAACGCGTATAGAAACTTTCGTGTTCGTACTAATAACCGTTGAGGAGATCTCCCATAAGAAGGCGATCCTGACTGGATCAAGTAAAGTCAGTCTTAAAAATATATTTTCACGAGTTACCTTAACCATAGGTGATGTGTAAAATTTCAGCTCAATCGGTTAGGGCACTGGTTGGAAATTCACTTGCAAAATTTGACCATGTATTGGTCAAATTTTGCAAGTGAATTTCCAATAGGTACTATGGTTACTATGGTAAATCAGGCAAGTTCAATTGAAGTTAATAAAATGAATATAATATTACAAAACGGATGTTTAATTAGAATAGAATCTATTACATAATATCGCATTTATTCCGTCAGAATGCAAAATTTGCACATCCAAATTGAATTGATTATTGAATCAATCTATCAAATCAAAATACATGCCTAAATGGCCAAACCGATTTTGATGAATTTTGGTATGGAGACAGTTGGGACCCTAGGGACGGACAGTCGGACATAGGCTATTTTTTTAAACAAAAGTGAGAAGATGGTGAGAAAGGGTTAAGAAAAAGGAAATTCAGCTTTGTTATTACAATAAATAAGGCGCAAAGGCAAACACTAAAGGTAGCAGTGAATTTAACGCGAGCGGGCAAAAGCTAATTATCTATATTTTATTGTCATCATTTAAAATCGCTAAAGAAAGTTTCCCAGTATCTACCACAACTTAGTCTAAATCTAGCTGTGCCCAGCGGTGCTCAGCCCCTATGTATCGTAGCGCGATATGTTATATGACCTTCCTGATAATTTACCTTTCTGATAACTTCCCTTTCTATTGGTTTAAAATGGTTGGCCTTTTCATTGATGTAATTTAGTCTAGTAGTTTCGTATCTATATAAACAAACAAAGAAAAAAATCTTTCCTCCTTATAATATTAATATAGATAACTACTTTGTCACCTATTAAAGTCACTAACAAATACAATAAAGTAGCCAATGAAAGAGAAAATGCGTTATCTATCGTCGGGGTGAGCGGAAATTCGAAAAGGTGCTCTTTTGGGCTGTGGCGAGAATAGAGAGCAAAGCGGTTTCATATCGGGAGCATAAAAATGTCGTCCGCCGCAGCATTGTCGTACTTACTGATACCACCTGAGAAGCACATCGAAAATTATTGTAGGGATAGCAGAATAGGGAGGAAGGGAATACAAGTTGAGAATTCAAATTCATTTATTGTTTGATACAGCTACCCTACTATGACCTCTTAAAGCAATTCTTATTCCACTGAGGGAAAGAGACAGAGCTATACAGGGTGTCTAGCACCATCACTTTCCCTCAGTGGAATAAGAATTGCTATAAGATGTCATAGTAGCCCTTCTGGTGAAAAAATAGTTCTTATTACAAAAAATAGCTCTCTGTAACATACATTTAAGGTGTACAATATTTAATACGTTTTCCGATATTTGTTTAATATTAAAATAAGTTATCATTCGAAGTCAACGTCCATCATTCACCATCATCATGCGTATTAGTAGTCAATTCACAGATTTAAAAAGAAAAACAAATTTAATCTTACAAATTAAAATATCCTTTCAAATCCGTATCCTTACTAATATTATAAAAGCGAAAGTGAGTTTGTTTGTTTGTTTATTTGTTTGTTTGTTACCTCTTCACGCTTTAACGGCTGAACCGATTGTGATGAATTTTGGTACATAGATAGTTGGGAACCAGGAGACGGACATAGGCTAATTTTTATTTTAAAAAAGTGGGATGTGAGGGAGAAAGAGGGAAGAAAAGGGAAAACTTAGCGTTGCTATTACAAATCAATAAGGCGCAAGGGGAACTGTGTTACCCCAAATTTAACGCAGGCGAAGCCGCGGGCGAAAGCTAGTAATATTATAAAAGCGAAAGTGAGTTTGATTGATACCTCTTCACACTTTAATGGCTAAACCAATTTTGATGAAGTTTGGTACAGAGAAAGTTGGGAACCAGGAGACGGACATAGGTAATTTTTTTTTTAAAGTGCGTTGTGAGGGAGAAAGAGGGAAGAAAGGGGAAAACATAGCGTTGCTATTACAAATCAATAAGACGCAAAGGGAACTGTGTTACCCCAAATTTAACGTGAGTGAAGCCGCGGACAAAAGCTAGTAAACTTATACATTGACTAGCTTTTGCCCGCGGCTTCGCTCGCGTTAAATTCGGTAGCGCCTTATTGCTTTGTAATAGCAACGCTAAGTTTTCCCGTTTTTTCCCTCTTTCTCCCTCATATCCCACTCTTTTTAAATAAAAAATAGCCTATGTCCGTCTCCCGGTTCCCAACTATCTCTGTACCAAAAATCATCAAAATCGGTTTAGCCATTACAGCGTGAAGAGGTAACAAACAAACAAATAAACAAACAAACAAACTCACTTTCGCTTTTATAATATTAGTAAGGAAGTAAGGATGTCATACAAATTAGTTGACATATTTATTAAGGCTATGTGGAAAAGTAAAATCTTGACAAAGGTGGACTTAAAGCTGACCTTCCACCAATCTACCTTGAGGTGATTCAGAAACAAAGCAGAGTAGATGCAGCAAAAGAAAAAACATACTAGTTTTTTAGGATATAAGATTCCTTACTAAGTTTGCTTGTTTGTTACCTCTTCACGCCTTAATGGCCAAAGCGATTTTGATAAATTTTTGTACAGAGATAGTTGGGATTCTGGAGACGGACATAGACTATTTTTTTTTAAAAGATTGCGATATGAGGGAGGACGAGGGAAGAAAAAGAAAATCTTAGCATTGCTATTACAAATCAGTAAGGCGCAAGGGCAAAAACTGCAGGTAGTAGGTACCTGCGAATCAGGAAAGGGGAACTGTGTAACCCCAAATTTAACGCGAGCGAAGCCGCGGGCAAAAGCTAGTAAACAAATAATTATATTGATACATACATAAAACAAGTTATCTAAAATCACATATATTTTGTTTTATATATGTACCTATTAATTTATATTTTTATTCTTATATTTTAACCATGCATTGTAACTATGTCTTAACCATATCTCTATCAAACGTAATATGTTTGGTATCAAATTAACATACAAACCTAGTTCGCACGTCAATTTATTTGAGGAAAATTAAACGTTGATAACTTTTTATTTCGTTCTCAGAGCTCATTATTAAAAAAAAAACAGTTAATAGTTTATGTATTTCTGAGGAAAACCTGCTGACTTTATGCTTATTAATGAGAGTAACACACAAAACAGTTTTATGTTTTTGTTCCCACATAACTGTTACTGTTTATGCTGACGCTACAGCTTACAGCGAGCGTGCAAAGAGGAGAAAAATCACCCCAATTTCCCGACCCCCAGCCCTCATTGTCGGCCCAACACACCCTGATAGAATTGTTATCGATGCCATCTTTAATTTCACCACTGTAAACAACCAACAACATTACATTCCACCACAGAACTAACTCCGGGTGGATTGAAATTTAATTTCAGTTTATCTTAATTTTATTTTTGGGTTACGACTTTTCAGTATTTCTGTTCATGTTACTGTTAAGTTCAATTTAAATCTTTAGTGAAGTTCCTTATTATAACCTCGAAACGTTTAGCCCTACATTTAGAATGAAACTTATTCATCCTTACCATATATAATCTTTACTAATATTATAAAAGCGAAAGTGAGTTTATTGTTTCGTCTTTACGCTTAAAGGGCTAAACCGATGTTGATGAATTTTGGTACAGAGATAGTTGAGACTCTGGAGACGGACGAAGCCTATTTTTTTAAGTGAAAAATTATGGAGATAGGGGGTAGAAAAAAGAAAACTTAGCTTTGCTATTACATCAATCTGGCAAAAACTACAGGTAGCAGCCCGAATTTAACGGCAAAAATAATCGGAAGAAAGCTTAATTCGTAATGCAGGACACACACACACACACGCACACACACGATATCACATTCAGCTGCTTTTGCCCCTTATAGGATACCTATTCCTTGTAGTCTAAAGGTAGATTTGCATCTGTTAGCTGTTTGATGACTAGCATTTTTATGACATGTTGACGGCTTACTCATACACAACTATTGCAATTAAGGTGACCGTCCCTTTAGTCACTTTAGCTTTCATTGAGGACAGGTTACAATAAACATTTCTCAATCACTTAGTCACGAAGTGTTTGCATTCTCATTGAACAAATTGACACAGTACACATCAATGAAACAAATCGCGTGCATTGTACATGAAGCGCATATTCAAATAGAAAGGGTTGACAATAAATAAAGGTGTGAGTTGTGACGAGCTCGCCAACCTTCGCAGCCGGCCTTCTCGAGCGTGAACGTCACAATGAGGTGCGTGAAAAATGGCTCCCACCAACGCGACGGCCCACAAATCAAAACTGTGAAGCCGTTTGGCGAAAAAAAAAAACACAAATAAAACAGCGTAGGAAACCGGGCGCACACCACTGATGGCTTCTTGCAATAATTTCCGTTTTCAATGAACGCGTTTTTCTTTTTCTTATCACCGCACGAACTAGGATGGTTGGGAATAAATTGAAATACAAAATTGATTGTTGACTTTTCCCGGCCGCTTTATTACTGTCACAAATAGGAAAGAGATTGAAAATTGCCTACAGCGAGACGCCGCCGGCGGATTTGATGATTCCTTAATCAACTACAGACTAATGTGTATGATTCAGTTTATCTTCAGAACTGAGCGGCACTGAAGCACATTCTTATCGTTACTGTTTTTTAAATCTAATTGAATCGTTATCACTTGCTGCGATTGTAATTTCAGTGCAAGTTTAAAGGAAAAATAAAAGTGCAAGAGTAAAGAGTTACATCGGGATGAAGAGATAGTGCAATCTACTGGACGATTTATTAAGTTGTTGGCTCTGGTTAGAGCACAGTGGGTTACACACGTTATCTTTGGATGGAAGAGTTTTCCGCTGAAAACAAATTAGATTTCCATTGAAATCTTGATAACACTGAATTGTGAAAGGTTTATTCGCATTTACACGTGTTTCAGGCTACGCGGTACTTTTGTTGAGCTTGATGCATTTGTAGAAAGAAGGAAGAAGATAAGACCAAAGTCAATCAAGAGACTGCATCGTTAGGCCAAGTGTTATTGAGTGTTTCCATGAGGAATTTCGCAGTAGAAGCGACGGAGTCCGGATTTGTATCTAGAGTAAGTGGTCCTATTACATGGCACTTTTAAAAATAACTGGCGAAAGTGTGTGTACTGTTTAATACACCTTTGTCGAACCCTTCAGGGATTACAGGCGTGAATTTTTGTAAAAGTATAAAACAACATGAGGAAAGACAAAACAAAGGAAAAAATCTATCTCAACAGCTTTTTTTTTGCTGGTGCGAAATCATCAAATAACTTCTCCCGCTCTGGGCGGAGTATCAGACTTATACTGACTAAAATCTACCTATGTTCCTTCTATTGCCTATGTTCCGGGGCCACGGTATCTCTTTCGAACAACCCGCAACCCCGGTATCTCAATAGCTTGGCATAATGCTTTACATTATTAACTTCCTAACTTAGTAATTCCTTAAGTCTTTGAACAACTTATTATTTGAATACTGCCCGTTACCAATTCGCTCAGAGTGACTACGCTGAAACGTATGAAAAATTAAATGTAAAATGTGCCTATTTATAATCCTTATCTTGATAAATAGCCAAGCTATTATTTTTACGAGCTATTCCCTGTTTACACTCCTTAATGCCCGGTCAGGATGAGTTAACGACAGTTGTCAGTTCTTTTACCCTCCAGCGGGGATATATATAGGAAAATGGTTCTTACACAATGACCATTTATACAGAACCCCAGAGTTTCATAAAAGTGCGTCAAATACTCCAAGACAACATAGAAGGAAGGAGGGAAAGGAAGGTCTAACTAAACTGGGCATGCTATGCCCCCGATGCTCCTATTTTTATTTGAGTTTTAATTATTAAAAGTTTTATGAACTGCTTATTTCTTTTACGAGATTGTTGAATTAATTCCTTTTGTTTGTTAACTGGACCCTCCTTGTATCATCAAATGTTAAAAGTTGCGTTTGTTTTGCTGTAATTAATGTGCAGAATTGAAATTGTGTTCTCCGTTTGCAAGATTCGCCGCTGAGACTGTTGCTATATCATAACGTTTAGGCGTTAAGTTTAGAACGAAATAGAAATGAAATAAGATACGAAGAATAATAAGTCACGTACTTCTTGAACGATAAATTCAAATGAATATGTTTTATATTCATTTCGATTGAGTGGCTATTCACAAATTTACCGTTATCACGTCCGCTGAATATCATAAAACATTTTAAAGTTCGCAAAGAGATATTCGAGAGTCGAATCTTTATTCGGCGCCGTGGGTTCGCTGTAAGTAAATTTAACTTTAAAATATGCATAACAGTTTTCCGATGCGATCCCCTTTCGAATTTAAACACATCGAGTCGTATTAAGATACATTTCGATTCAGCGCACTTGGGAAGTTTGGTAAGAAAATGCTTTTCAGTTTAAAGATGATGCGAATGCTAGTTTACGTGCAAAATGTAAAGAAAGAGTGTGCTTTATCGAGAGGTGTTTGTGTTTAAGGAGAACACGCAAAGGTGGCCCGCAAAATAAGTTTAGTTAATTCGTTTTTAATATACCTCAAAGGGAAAAACGAAACCCTTAAAGGATATTGTTATCAGTCTGTCTGTCTGTCATGACCTTTTTATAGACGCGACCGTAACAACTGTGGTCAATAGTACTTTTGACTAGCTAAGAGTTTTGACTGCAACATATATATATATCTAATTTAAAGAAGTATTTTAAATAGAGTGACTGCCTATCTGCGTTACATTATATGCTTTTTGTCAGAAAGACCAATTTGTTTGATATTCGTTTTCATTCAGAGCAAATAAATGAATATTCTATTCTATTCTATTCTATTCTATTCGTTTCATCTCCACTACGGCAAAAACACTACAGGCTTTTCAAGTATGAACTATGTAAAGCCATAAAGTTTATAAATATTTGAGGAAAGACCAATTTAACGCATTATAAACAAATTGCAAGAGGCTTGTAGACTTGGAACTTTAGGAAGTGTACTTAACCGCGACTTGTGAAAATGCAAATAAGGAGCTTCGCCACGCCGCCGACGCGCCGGCAGCCGGCAGCCGTCCTGGCCTGGGATTTGTCTCCACCAGATATGATAATTAGTTTTACAACGGTGAAAATTAGTAAGAAACACCATGGGTTGTCCTCAAAGAAAGAACCATTCCTTTCACATATAACAGATTGTGGGAATGACATGTTTCTTGTGATATTGATTTGTTGTTAATCAATTGTTCAAGAATATAATTCAATATTATCATTAAATAATATAATCCGTAAAACATACCCAATTTCGTGGCAACTAAATGATCTCTATTATAATGTATGTATTCAGAGTAAATTTTTCCAGTAGGCATGGATAGCCTATGAATATTTGAGGAATAACGGAAAATACCCTGTCTGGAGGTCGAATGTGATAAAAAATAAAACTCCATCATTGACTTTTTTTTTTAAATCGATATTCCTAGCCAGAACTCAAACCCGTTGATTTTTTCATATAAAAATCAAATGTCTAATAAGAAAACCAAAATAAAAACCGTGATGAATTATTTGATACAAAAAGAATATTAGAGCGGAAATACTTGAAAATCTTAAATGCAGAACATAACAAATTTCTCCAATATGGTCTGGAAACTTGTTAATGCTATTAGAGCAAGCTATGGAGGCGTTAAGCCTGCAACCTTACTTAATTCTACTTATTCGACAAACTTCGGCACTAGCGCCGTTCCCGCACCCACACTCTGACACATCTCCAATGCATACTTATAATACTAGCAAAGATTCAAACAAGAAGTTTTTAAATAATAAATGGAATACCGAAAAAATAAAAATTTAATCCTCCTTCAAACATTAAATAAAATGAACTTTAAATTATACATGGAAAAATTAAGAATCCAAAGAAAATACTTAAACACATTGACAGATTAGACGAGTTGCTGCTGTATGATACTGGCTTGTGTCGTCGGGCTTGCACGGCAGTCTTCCTTTCATCACTATCTACATCTTCTTCAAGACTCTTACGCCCGTCTGGTTCTTTTTCGTTTGGCCAGAGCCGCGTTTCAATATTCTCTCCTTCAGAAACTGGATGGGTCGACATAGTAACATTGACTGAAGATGGAGTATTTACTTTTGTAACTTCCTCTGATTTTACGCTGGTCGTATGTGCCGTAGATGCAATTTCATTCTCGTCTATCATCACTTCAGGTGTGGTAGAAGTGACTGTAGACTCAGATGACTCGGCTTTCGTCGAAGTTGCTTTTGGTTTCATAGAAGATACTTCTATAGTCTCAAAAAAGGCTACCCGTGTCTCAGAAGATGTTTTTGTTGTCTCTAGAGATGTTTCTGTTGTTGTCTCCGGAACTTTTGGAGTTGTTGTTACAAGTGGATCTTTGTTGATTACGTCACAAATTTGCGAGCATTGTTCTTCTTGACATTTATCCTCTGTACCGCAATTTATAAAGTTCTCCCAGGCTGACAACAGTTGGTAAAGATGTGGTTGCTTGCAGTTGTTGTCTATATAGGTTTGAAGTCCAACTACTTCATTGTCACAAATAAGAGGTCCACCGCTGTTGCCCTGTAATGTAAAAACATTTGAATTTGATAATAAATTTGAAATATAAATGTTAAAATAAAAAAAAAATGCCTCATTTGTATTATGTATGATTATGATTTTGAAAATGTTTTTTTTTAATTCTTTGGCACGGCGGCGGCGCCTCATTCAAATACCCACAATCTGTTTTGAACTGTATGTCCTATTCGTATGATTATTGCATGCCGTGGCCTTGCCGTGACTTTAATTTAAAGCAACACCACAAAAAGTAATAAAATAAGAGCTTTAACATGTATGTTGGGGTATGCCTTGTTGGCTGTCCCTAAATAAATAAAAACAATCATTGAAAAATTAAATAATTTCGGTTCAAAGCTATTTAGTAAGAACCAGTACTATTGGTTGACCATAGTTGCCTGTTAATAAGGCTACACAGCTAATTGTAGCCTAATTTTTTCGGTCTTATTTTCAGCGCTAATGCTGAATGTAAAGAGACACTTTAATATTGGCTGTTTTACTGTTAGTCTGTTGCTTGTCTCCATTCTTCTGTTGTATTAGTTTACTTTTATCGTCTCCTCACCTTTAATATCGTTTTGTTTTTTTTTATTTAGCGACCATTCTCGCGTTGCTTTTGTCCAGCAATAGACAAGTATTTTCGCGGGCTATTTGCGTCAAGGAACGGGAAATATTTGATTCAGTGAAATCTTAGTTTTTGTAGAAATATTTGGATTGTTAACTCACTTGACAAAAGTTAGGGTCGTAAACTGCGTTCTTGTGTTCGTTGCTGTCGGCGGCACAAGTCATGGTGTCGCCAATGTAGTGAGACCCACAGTTCCGATTCCCAGGAGGCAGCATGTCAACGTGTTTTTGCATCAAACTTCTGTCTTCAGTGATATTTCCCTCCCTTTTCTGTAAACAGATGAACAGAATAAAGGTTTCATACGAACAAGTGGCAATTTAAGCAAATTCATGCATAAGATTTTATTTAAGAAAACCGGTTAAGTGCAAGTAAAACTCGCTCACACAGGGATTTCTTTCCACAAAATTGTTAAGAACTTAAGACCAGCATAACTGCAGCGGTTTTTCATTTTGAATTGTATTGATATTTAATTTTTTATATTTTGTGATTTTTTCGTCAAACTGCAGCAGTAACACGTGCTCACTGGTCAGACTCCTTTATTTAATGGGTTATTTAATAATTGAAAATTCATTCATTCAATTCATTTCCTAGGTTCTTCTTTTCCGGTTAGGTAAAAAGGACTTGTTTGCAGCTTCAAAGAATGTTAATTACAGGGTTCAAATAATAACGATAACATTGAGATATCTTACGGCGTAAACAAGTATGATGCAGGATTTCTCCGGGATACCGATTTTATAGTTGAGAGTGGTGGTGTCCACAGCTGAAGTAATGTTGAAAGGTACTAAAACCTTCATCAGGGAGATGTCAGTGCGCCACCATTGCGTCGCACTGTGATTATACGGACGAACGATTTGTATGACCTGAAGAAGTGACTCAAGTTAACTCATTTCACAAATAACTTAATATAAATACTAAATGTCAAAACTGGTTATGAGCGGGCGGAAGTGTCAGACTTTTACTGACTAAAACCCACCCTTCCTTCCTTCTATTGCCCTTTATGTTCCGGGGCCGCAGTATCTCTTTCGAAAAACCCGCAACCCTGACAGTTCATAACTGAATTACAACAGCTTTAAAAAAAAACTAAAATGGAAAATTCAGTACAATGGCCTTCTAAGTTTCATTATACCTCTCGTTCTTGTTCGTCCTCATCTTCATTAAGTGTGAAACTGGTATCAACAGCAACTGCTCCAAGTCTGGCTAGAAGTGTTTTTCGCGGGAAGCCGTTGGGAGAATCTGGCACAATACTGGGACCAACAGCAGAGGTGACCAGCCAATCGGATCGGATAAGGATGGCACCGCGGACGAACCGGGCGCCAGTGCCATCCACCACCGACTCATCCGGGTAATATAAGAAAGCCTGTGAACATATTTTAAGACAGCATAATAGAAATGCTAATATACGTGATTTTTTCAAGGATTACGTACCTACCTAATTCAAATCAACCATTTGCACATTAAAAGATTGACTTAAATTGACACCAATATCATAAGATATATTCATGAAATACTCTTTTCTTTACGGCATTTAAGTAGACAATGTATTACGAAGGAAACAAACTATGCATGTTTACGATATCATTGACTTATCTATAGAAGACTAGTACACATCTTCATAAATTGCATATAAATGCAATTTTTGACGAAACTTAATACGCGTGAAAGAATTGCCGAAGTTGCAACATAGAATCAATTAGTGATGCAAGCTAGAGATAACAATACAAAGTATTGACATATGAACTTATTTTCTGGTTTTCAAAAAAAACCTAGTCACACAACACGAATAGTTAACTCCCATTTTCCCTAAATTTTCATCCAGTTAGCATTCATTTGAAAAGTACTGAATTAATGTTTATGATTATGTTGTCCAAATAAGGTCCTTAGCTATTGATCCGCATAACATATATTTATAAATAAATACTATATTTCGTCTTCAATACACATATGAATGCGCGCTTACAGCTTGAGTCGATTGGTTTAGTACTAGTTTTTATTTGCGTTTGTGGAGTTATTTTAAAAATATGTAGTTAGATACTCCAGTCTAGATATGTGAATGTCAGAACTGGAACACTGAGAATAGATAAGGCTTAAAAACTACCGATAGAAGGGAGATGAACAATACACTATTTAACTTTTTAGTTTTTGTACCATGTGTAGGATATGTAAAAAGCACACTTAACACGTAAGTGTGTATCTGAAGACATACCATGTATGGAAAAGTCCCTCTCTTGACTTCCTGTTCACCATCTGCATATACTTCTACACAAATCGACAATGCTGGAAAATAATCAAAAGATATGATTACAAACCAACTTATACAGGTGAAAACCAAAACCAGTTAACATAAACTTTGAATAAGTACCCGAACATAGTGCAATTAGAAATTTAATTTTCATAGTCGTAGAAAATCTGGAAAATTATCATAAACATTTATAGGAAAACTAAGTGACGTGTCACCGTCAAATACATAGCTATCCTGACAGCAGTTATTTCAAAAGAAGAATTGATATATTTTCTTGTTATGTTTTCACTGCCAGACAAACCAAAAAGTTTCTATTCCTGCACAAGTATTTAAATCCTCATTTTCGTCTTAATGCTATAATTCTTTTTAACTCTCTCTGTTGTAAAAATCGAATTAGCCGAGTCACGTCCCTTTATTTTTCTCCGCTATCTTTGACAAAGTTACGCCGACTCGAGTTAAAGACATTAATCAGAATCTCATCCGAGCCAAGATGTATTATCCTCAATAAAGCGAAAAGAATGACTTTGCGATTTTAAAACGCGTGTTCTACAGATAACGGCGGCGGATAAATCTGGGGAACACCTAATTATTCATGTTAGGGGTGTTTAAGAGTGCGTATTAATACGCTTGGAGCGGCGTCAGCTTTTGAAAAATATGCTAAGAACATAAAAAGTGCAGTTTATTTAAAATACCGCGGACGGGAACATGGCTTGGGCGGGCGCGCCTCCACGAGAGCGTGGTGTGCGTCTTTTCAGTTTTATTTCAAATTGTATAAAGCACTGAAAGAATAAAATGTTTGCTTTGTGAATGCCATTTGATTTTATTATAGATCTACTGATTAAGCTTGTTCTTTTATTCTATTTTTGAAAGCCTTTCTGAGTAGGCACATTAAAAAGACAATTAGTAAGACCCTTCAAGATGTAGGAAACACTAACATTGTCGACAAATGAGAGGAGATGTCGTATCCAAACCGCTGATACAGCCACGTCAATACCACTTGTTCAGACGGTTATTACATGTCCAGTGTTGTTAGACCTGTCGTAATGTTCTAAGTTCCATCCCAGTGTTCTGAAAATTTCTTTAGGGTTACGGGCAAGAAGTGTCTTCTCAACTTGGCATTGTTATAACGGTCCGAATGAACGAGCTACGTGTTTTGGCTGCGACCCGCAATTGCTTTACCACTTCTCCTTCCTTTGCAGTTGTAAAACGATGTTCTAAAATATCAATAAAATTGCTGTATAACTTTTAATCACAGTTGTATTTTAATGCATATATTTATTTTGCGAAAAAGCAATCGGACGAATATTTATAGGGTATCCGCGCGGGTATCCGTAACAGCGGCCGATTTTATTGTTTTGTCGGTGAATATAAAATGATACCGGGATTTTTGAACGCAGGCAGTTTCGGTAGTTTATTTTATATATAGGAAGGTGGATATTTATTCATTGTTTGAAATAATCGAATCTAACTTTCAAGTTTGAATGTGAACAATATTCAAAGGAATTCTTTTAAATAAAATTTTACGATTTTGAACGTAAGCTTATCTGAAACAATAACTATATTGTTCATTAAATTAGATATAATCTAATAAAGAGGCTATTTATATAAAAAAAAACCTATACTAAAGACTTAATATCTGAAGCGTGTGGGTAAATTCGCATTACGTACCGGTTGCGTTCAAATTCCATGGAGTCTAGTCGAAGTTTTCGCCGGCTTACCAACTGTGACTCGCGAACGGTGATATGAATATTAAACGCTTCAAGAATTAGAAGATTTATTCGACAATTCGGAAGTTGGGCGGTCTTTGCGCACTTAAATGAATGTTTAACATTATCTGCGGAGTTTTAAGGAACTTGAGCCTCTTAAACAACTTGCGAAGAAACTTTAATAGAGAGCGGCTCTCGGGCGATTAATTCGAAGACGTGGCAAGGTGGACGGGAATCCTTAATGTGGAAGGGTAACGGGAGGTGTTCAATCGGTGCATCTAATAGAGGAGCAGGAAGGGGTGCGCTTCATTTAAATTATTTTGCTTTCGTATTTTGGTTCAAGTGCCTATCTATATGTACGAATAGATTTACATAAGGGTGAGTTCATACTGGATACAGACACGAAGTCGCGTCAACACATCAGAATTCGGCAGGAATGCAGCAATGCGAAGCAGGCAATTTCCACTGAAGTTACTGAACATTAGAGAAGAAAAACTTCCGTCATCGATTTTGAAAACAATTGAAAAACATTTCAAACACACATGATGAAAAACTTCATCGGTAATAACGGCAACATATCCGTTTCGCGTGCTTGACAATATAAACGGATTGGCGCAGTGTGCGTGCGCGTCATTGTTCCCGCAGGTTCCCGCCGTCATTTCACGATGTCCGTTCTATTGTACTGCACTTTATTGAATTTGATTTACGCGCCAATTTTTGTAGGCTTCGGTTTTTATTAACTGACCTCGGTGCCGATGTAAACTTAATTGAATCCGCCAACAAAAGGTATCGAATGAAAAGAGCGTCCAGCGGTGTGCGATGCAGATTATAATAGGTTTTTCCGAATTTGCATGGGTTTTAAGTTACTCGATTTTCGATATTTTCACGGCGGTTGAACTATTGCGTTCGATCTGTTTGTTAAAAAGCTGCTCTAATTAATTTTTATGTTTCACCTACTGCCCAGGTTTTGTTTTACAGTCAGTATTGCATTTCCCGGTTTTAATTATCTGTTTCATTATTCTCGTTTTTATGGTCAAAATTGGATTCTCTAAAATGCAAACAGTGCAAAATATATTAATTATTTTAAATGTATTACATGTCAGGTCATATAAGAGTAAAATTAAACGTCTCTTAAGAAAGCTTTCTTACCAGTTTCTGCAACAAAAGCGGTTTTGTTTGCTGAAAGACTGTAATCTGAGTTAATTATCTGAAATTCGGTCGTATTTAAGGTCGTTTCAAAACGAGTTTTCACAATTGGAGGAGAGTCAAAAGAGCTTTCTAAAGGAATCGCAAACACAATTAGGAACAAGTTCTTGTTTGTAAATTGTCAGGGAAAGAGTGTGCATGACACGTGGCGGGTGATGCATAGACGTGCTACTGCTAATGTCGATCACGGACGAATTATTGCAAGATTTTTCCAGTAGCTAAGATTTGTAAATACTTCAAATAATAAACAACTAGAACCGGTTACAATAATAATTATCGTTAAATGAAGTAGTTTACAAAAAAAGGGTAATTAAAGTAAAATTATATATATTTTTTTATTTAAATTATATGTGTCGGTTCGTTTTCATTGTTGTTATTAGGGTAAATCGATAGTTAAATAGCAAGCGAGGGATGGAGGCGTATATTGATGATGATGTTGATAATATAATTAAAATAATCTAACTTAAAATCTATGAAGATAAGTTATATTTATATGCTTAAACAACATGTGTGTTACAAACAAAAAGAAAAATGCATGAAGGACAAAATAAAAAAAAATGGTTCAATAATAATATATTCGAAGTGAAATTAATAAATATTACCAAAAAATAATAAATATTAAAATAATACATGGCAAAATAAAAAAAATAATTTATGTCAAAACTAAAAATGTTAAAGTAAATAAAAATTATGACAAAAATCTATATCACAGTAAATGGTTCTGTCAGAAATATAAGTATTTACTTAAAATTTCCCAAAATATCCTTGTTCAGTTTCTCCATTGTAGGTGCAGAGCGTACCGGCCGCTAAGCTCGTTATAATGATTGTGCCCTATAGAGAGATACAAAATCAAATCAGGCGCAACAATGGCAG
This sequence comes from Ochropleura leucogaster, assembly GCA_958449745.1. Lineage (NCBI taxonomy): Eukaryota > Metazoa > Arthropoda > Insecta > Lepidoptera > Noctuidae > Ochropleura > Ochropleura leucogaster. Next base: position 12,403,710 of record OY288206.1, on the reverse strand, counting down.
CGCAATTAAACTCGCGAGGGGAAACGTCTTGTAGAGATGCCGCGAATGAAGACGACTCAGCGACGATTTACCAGTCGCGATTCGCGAGGTTGAGAAAAAAGAGTTGGGTTATACTTATTGATGTATTTTTTATTCTTTTCTTATTTTTTTTTAAACTTTGCCGCACACTAGAAATTACTCCTGTGTGGGTGCGTTTACAAACATTTAAACTCACATACACAAACAACCAGATCCCAAAACAACTATCTGTCGGCCATACAAATATTTAATTTTGTTCCGTGCGGGAATCAACCCCTGACACGCAGCGCAAGCAGTCGATCGCTCAGCCACTGCGCCAACCGTGGCGTCATTAATTTTTTGCGGATGGGAAGTCACTTTTCACACTTTTACTGATTCAAACCCACCCATATTCATTCTTTTGCCCTTTATGTTCCGGGGCCACGGTATCTCTTTCCAAGAACCCGCAACTTCGGGAGGCGGTGGACCAGGCAGAAACCTCTACTTTGCTCTTTGAAGCGCGCGTGGAACACGAATGCGCCGTTGACATGGCCTGTCATCACTAGACAGACGGACGGTGAGCTACCCATTGCTCACCGCCCACAGACTCGCATCTACGGTAGCCGGAAGTCATCTCTGGTTCTGTCTGTTTAGCTATGTGTTGAAATAATTCCAATATAAGATGTAAAAAGATCTTCAACAAAGTCGAAATGCACTTGTTCTTCTCAACATGACGATGTACACAGTACAGTGCAGTGGAGTGTTACTAACATAAGTAGTTGTTAAGGATCGTCGACCACACGACCAAGAGTCGAGGCGCAGTCGCGGCGCGGGCGCGTCGCCCACACGACATTTGTATTAAAAATCTCACCGCAACGAGATTTTCTTTATTTTCTTCGTGTGGGCGACGCGCCTTATAGGGTTGAATTTTTCTCATTTTCTAGGGACTTGAGTATATAGTTTTAATTTAAACTCGATACCTCCACGCGTTGACACATTGTTAAACGTGAAAAACGTGACGCAAAAGAAAAAGACGTTTCCTTAACGTTTTGGGAGGGATTCGCTTATACTTGATTCTTTTTCAAAATCAGTAAGTAGTAGCTTTGATGTTTGCAAAAAAACTTTATGACAGCCATACAGTCGTTGATCTGGAAAAATAATCAGGAATTTAATATGAAATAAGTGCTGTAATCAAGAGAATTGAATTCACTTTAAAATCCATTGAAAAGTGTGGCCTTACACAAGGGTTGAGAGTTCAAACAATTATTTAAATAAAATAAAAAAAGTAGCAATAGATCCATATCGTTTTAACCTCATTACTCCAACAAATTCCTTGGCCGCAATTACAAACCCATAACCTGTTTTCTAATCAATATAATTACACATAACCCAACGCAACATCCACTTAATACGCAATAAAACCTTCAATAACCATCGTCTTAACGCCGACAAACCAACATTGTAACAGAATTAAAGTCAAACTCTTTTATTGTCAGTAATGCAAATCCTGGTCTGAATACGGTCTGTTTACTTCTTTGCCCCTTTGTTTCAGCAGTAACGAGCAGAAAAAGGGCCCATTCAGAACATCCGAACCTAATTACCCTACCCTTGGGTACAAAGGAGGGTTTCTAATTAACGATATTATGTCAAATAATTTGTTTGAGACGACGTCTTACTTGGTCTGAATCGCGGATTGGATTAAGTTTGTTCGGCGCCGGTACGTTTGTTTTAAATAAAAGCTGTTCAAATGGAAACGTTGAAAGAAATGTGATTGTAGCCAGAATTTGTCTTTGTTGAGTATTCAATTAGAAGCGGGGTTAAGTTTGAGATTAATTGGTAAATCTTAAATTGACTTGATTTGATTCGAATAATTTTGTTTTGTTCGGTCTATTATTCTGCACTAAAAATCGTAAGTACCGTTAAATTTATAGGTAGCAAGGTTTGACTTTATGAACAATACAGGGTTAAGTCAAAAAAATAATTCGATACAAAATTATATTTTTTTGCATCCATGTGTAAAGTTTACACAAAACATCAGATATAACAATTCATTAAACTATTTGCAGTCGTCGAAACAATCATCAAAAAAATCCTTTTTTTTGCTTAAATGCGTTGTACAGACGCCTGCAGGTCTAGCTACCCGAAACTGTCAATTTTTCCCAATGAACTTTGAACCTAATACTTTAGAAATAAAGTCGAAATCTGACAGATTGTAGTAGCTTGATGTGCAGGCGTCTGTACTATATTTCGCCAGCTAATTTAATTTGAACTTGTACAAATCCACCCATCCACCGGGTGGGAAAAGAGTCCAAAGAGTCCAAACTTTGTCGATATTCCACAGATTCGCAATAAGCACTTTCCTACATCCTTTATTAATTGCACAACCAAGGAGTTCAATTCTTGCCTGCGTCTATCTAGCTCGGATCTATTTCTATTCTCGAAATATAGTCGTGAGTTAATAGACTTCTTTTGGGTTACGTTATGTCGTCCTAGATAAAATACTGTACATTTTGACGGGCCTGTTGGTTTAGTGGTTAGTGGCCCTGACTGCTTAGCCGGAGGTCGTGGGTTCAATTCCCACCCAGGACAAACTTTGTGTGATGAGCATGATTGTTTGTTCTGTGTCTGGGTGTGATTTATCTATAATATGTATTTATTTATAAATTATATAAGTATGTATATCAGTTGTCTGGTTACCATAACACAAGCTCTGCTTAGCTTGGGATCAGATAGCCGTGTGTGAGTTGTCCCAAGATATTTATTTATTTATTATACTAGATGGCATCTTGCATGGTATTGTTCCATAAAAAAAAGACAAATACTAAACTGACCACAAAGTTTTTAAATACCTCCCCAACTCCCACAGCCCCGTTCCTCATAATATGTAAACACAGGGTTGAAACCCGTCATGATGGATGTCCCACGTCATATGTTGGAACACGCGGCTTTTGCCTCGTCAGCCGAGTATTAGCAATCCGTCAGTGCTAACCGTGCATTTGTCATTACGATTGGGTAGCATTAATTGGATTAATGTCATTAGCTGGCCCTTCACTCCGTCTTATGACGTATGTAAATGATCGTGAGACGTGCAAGTACATAGGTACAAGTATATTATTGTATTGTTTTGCTTCCACACCAGTTTCTTGTAATCCTTACTAATATTATAAAAGCGACAGTGAGTTTGTTTGTTACGTCTTCACGCCTAAATGGCAAAACCGATTTTTATGAATTTTGGTACAGAGATAGTTGAATCCCTGGAGACGGACATAGGCTAATTTATTTATTTAAAAAAAGGAGAGATGAGGGAGGGCGAGGGAAGAAAAGAGAAAACTTAGCTTTACTTTTACAATAAATAAGGCGCAAGGGCAATAAGTACAGGTAGCAGTTACCTGCAAATCAGGAAAGGGGAACTGTGTTACCCCGAATTTAACGCGAGCGAAGCCCCGGGAAAAAGCTTGTATATTATATAGTGGCTTCTTCATTTTCTCCAAATTTTTACACACAAGGAAGGTCTTGCTAATCAACATGTTGCAGCTATTTTTATTTTAGGGCTTAGTACTAATTTAGGTTAAGTGAAAGTGTAGTTTCTGTACTTTGTATGAAACTTGTGCGATTTTATAATAAGCCAAGCGATATTCACTGTCCACTTACTTTACTCTTTTTTGAAATTCAGTGCAGGTCAGTGTCCATTTGTATTACCATTAAAATCATCAATACACCTCTCCGAGTTCCTTCAATTCACTCGAGCTTTTTCATGGAATAGTTATTTAGTGTAGATGATTTTTATAATTGTTATTAATCAGTAAAACAATAATTGTCACACTGCATATGATTCACAATTATTTTTTATCAAAACTAAAGTTTTTATCAAAAGTAAAATAAGTACATTTAAATAAGCCCCCTGTTGAGAACAGGATAATTTTAGAGCAATGAAACCACAAGTTCAGCTTTTCATATATTGCAGCACACGTTTTTTCACAAACTGACTTTTTCTTAAAACAAAACATAAAACAATGACAGTCGAAAAGAAGAAATATAAAATTATTAAAAAGTTTGGTAGCTGGTCGCCAACATGACCCCCGACGGTGTGAAGCACCAATTTACTGGCCGGCAACCAACAATACCACCTTTCGAGTGGGTCGTCGCAGCACGCCCCCCTTCGTGGTGACGTCCACAACTCTGACGATGCCGTCTTTCCCCGGGTGCACTGCCGCGATTCGCCCTCGGGGCCATTGGTTCCTGGGTAGCGTGCCATCTGCAATGAGGACTAGATCGCCCACCCTTAACGGACGTGTCTCCTGCAACCGCCTTCTAGGTGTGAGCGTGGGTAGGTACTCGAGCACGAAGCGCTGCCAGAAGTGGTCTGCCAGCCTCTGCGCTTTCCTCCAGTTAGCACGTCGAAACAAGTCGGCGTCGTCGAAGACATTAATGTCTGGCTCGCTGCTTGGGCTTCCGATCAAAAGAGTGAATGGAGTCAGGGCGTACTCTGCGTCTGCATCCACAGAGACGTGCGTCAGTGGTCTTGAGTTGATAGTACACTCGGCCTCTAAGAGCAGGGTGTTTAACACACATTGAAGCAGCGGACTCCAAAGGAAGATTCCTTTGGAGTCCGCTGCTTCAATGTGACTGCGATAGCATTTTTCACCGAGCGGACTAGCCGCTCCCAACAGCCCCCCATAAAAGGCGCGGACGGGGGTATGAATCGCCATTCGATTCTTTTATTGGCGCAGAAGTTGAACAGCTCTGGCAGCATTTTTGCTGCGCCAATGAATGACGTTCCGTTGTCAGAGTATATCCTAGTCGGGCATCCCCTTCTCGCAATAAACCGCCTGAGTGCCATCAGGGCGGAGTCCGATGATAATGTCTCCACAATCTCTAAATGTAGAGCTCGCACTGTCAAACATGTAAAAAGGGCAATCCACCTCTTGGCGGTGCGTCTGCCAATAGCAACGTTCAGAGGGCCAAAATAATCCAGTCCTACGTATGTGAAGGGGCGCTGGTGATGTGCTAATCTGGCTTTTGGCAAGTCTCCCTCTGGTGGTGATTCCGGCTTAGCCTTCCGGTTGCGGCAAAACTGGCATCTTTGTGAAGTTCCTCTGACGGCTGGTCTGAGGCTTAGAACGTAGAACCTCTGGCGCGGTTCATTAACCACTAGCTCGTTATATCCGTGGGCGTATCTGGCATGATAGGAGTGTATCAGTAGCTTGACGATAGGATGTCGGCCATCCAGGACAATAGGGCGTGGCTCTACATACTCTGCGACGGCAGTGCGGCCAGAAAGGCGTAGGAGCCCATCTTCACCGAGCAAAAGCGACAGGTTTCGAAGCCTACTATCGTTCGAAACGGGACGTGCTGTTAGAACGTGCATCAAATCTTCGTGAAAAGAATCTATTTGGACTTTACGAAATAAGTGAACCTCCGCAACGTTGAGGTCTACAACGGAAAGGGCAAAAAGGTTACGAGCATCTCGAAGTGCTTGTTGAGTGAATTTGGAATTTGGGTGCAAAATTGATCGAAACTTGTCAATACACTGATGGGTTCGCGCTGTGGCACGAAGTAACCGGGTCCAACTGCTAAAGCGTTGGTGATCCGCTACTACCGGTGAAGGTAGTTGTCGCGGTGAGGCAACTATCAGTCCCACCGATTCCGAAGCTCGTTTAAGTTTTCGGTTACCGGAGGGATGGCACACGTCGGTTCACATGGCTATTCAGAGGGTGGAGACAAGAGAAATGCGGGTCCTGTGAACCAACGTGAAGAAGTCGTGAAATTGTGAATGTCTCGCGTAGCGTCGTTTGCGACATTTAAAGCCGTGGGGACGTATCTCCAACTGTGGATGTTTGTTGTTTCGGCTATCTCTCCCAATCGAAACGAAACAAAGGCTTTAAACGTGCAAACGTCGCTACGAAGCCACTTTAGAACGGTTAGAGACTCCGCCCAAAAGTGAACTTCATTTGGTGGTCGTCTGTGAGCTTCAGTGATGTACGTGCTGAAACGCAAAGCGATTAGGGCAGCCTGGAGCTCCAATATTGGGATTGAAACGGGTTTTAGTGGCGCCAACCTACCGGGATCCCAGACGTGACCATCAAACTTAGTTATATCACAAACCTTTGTTGTCTTCTTCCCTGTGTCTCTAATTGCGTTGACCAGCTGATTAAATGATGTACTTAGATCTTGGCAATGATTTTTATTTTTGTAGCAACAATTGTCATCATTAGTAAGTGTGCCTAAACCTAGTGCATGTTGTGTATGTTCAGCTGGCTCAACTGATGAGTACGCGCCCACAGGGAGCGTACAGACACAGGGAAACGGGTGCGTCAACGTGCCGGCTGGGGCCGGATGCGATGGCGGGTGAGCGGGGGCCTGACGAGGTGGCGCGCAGGTGAGGACAGGGCGTGTCTCGTGGGTACGGTCCAGTACATCAAAGGGAGGATGTGTCACTGTCACTGGACCATTTCCGTAGGCTGTGGCGGGCGTCGAACGCGGACGGTCCTGCGGTACAACGTTAGAAAACTTCGGCTTGTCTGTCCTGTCAACAAATGAATGCGCTTTGTTACCTCGCTTCGGAAACATAGAAAGTGATTCAGTTAACCAATCTTCGACTCTGCGCTGTGGTCTCGTGTAGTGGGACTTGTCGGAATGGCGGGATCCTGCACTTATAGAGTTGGCCTGGATAACGGCCAGCTTCGCCTGCAATTCCAACTCCGCAACGGCGGTTTCACGTTCCGCTTGGCTGCGGTCACGTTCCGCTTGGCTGCGGTCACGTTCCGCTTGGCTGCGGTCACGTTCCGCTTGGCTGCAGTCACGTTGCGCTTGTAGGTTCGCGAGCCGACGAGCGTGCTCCGCCTTTGCAGTCAGGATTTGTGCTTTTAATGTGCTGCTAGAATGACCTGACCGTGCACTCTGAGGCACGATGCTTGACGAGGTCCTGCTGGCGGGTGGTAAGGTCTCGTTAGGGTTGGTACAGGGCGGCGCCGGCGCGATGGCACCGAATGTGGAAGCACCACCCTCTTGAAGAGCACCTGTTGAAACGATACCTGCTGTACCAGTCTCCGCCATTGTTGCCTTTGTCTGCGATCTTGTGGTGGGCATTTAACCGTTCACTTCTGACACCAATGTTGAGAACAGGATAATTTTAGAGAGCAATGAAACCACAAGTTCAGCTTTTCATATATTGCAGCACACGTTTTTTCACAAACTGACTTTTTCTTAAAACAAAACATAAAACAATGACAGTCGAAAAGAAGAAATATAAAATTATTAAAAAGTTTGGTAGCTGGTCGCCAACACCCCCAAAACCATTTTTACATATGAAGTACTTACTTATGTGTAAAATAAAATGAAATTTGAGAACTCACTCGTATTTAATTTAATTTTAATCTCACCGAAGTTTTCGGTAGTTATTTTTTAATCGAAAAAACAAACGTGTATTTACTTTAAAATTGATAATGTATATTTAATCCCTTACCTATAAACAATTAATAAAAATACAACAGCAGCGCATAATCTGGAGCTTATTCAACCGAAATAATGGATGGTATTAATCCGCAAAAATAGCATTCGACACATCGCAGCCAGAACATTAAACAAAATCCCTACTATTTGGGACGTCTTTTTAGGGGTTAAAATCCTCTGGACATTCTGCCATCAGTTCTAGGATATGAAAGGGGTATGGCCGTTCACGTTACGTGGGATTAGCAGACATTTGAATGCGCCGACCGGGTTCCTCCTCACTAATTGAGTTAATATTTGGTTATCGGCGGCGCGCACACGGCCCGCGCGACTAATCCTGCCGAATTAATGACGCGAATTTATCATTATTAATGCGTGCGAGATCCTCGCCACACCTGATTTTACGCTTCGGGGTGTGATCATACGACACGAGTGTATCTGTCTGTTCATGGCTTTATCGTCGAATACCTATCGTGTTAAAATGATCATACCATATGATTGCATCTGTTATTCGTTCCTGCAGCAATATAGAATGCGTCTCGGGTTGAAAATATCCATGATTTTACTGAAGGGTTTTTAATCAAGATTTACTTATAAAACAAGTAAATTAATGCAATTATTGTATTTGTTTTTAATATTTTATAACGTAAATATCGTTTTGTAATTGGAATGCTTGATAAAATTATTACTTACATCGAATAATTAATTAAGCAGGTAATTGTGCGAGCGCGAATCGATTAATTAACGCCGAAAATGTCGGAGCATCAGGTAAATGATCGATTAATGACAACCTTTCAATTTAATGTTAATTGTATCTCCTCGTTAATGTGGAATCCTGTAAAATTGCAAAAGGTATTAAATTATGGGCCAAGAGCTAACCACTTATCATTGTTTCTTAAGGTAAAGCCGCGCTTGCTTAGGTTGGTCCGTAGATGGGTGAACAAACTTTGCAAATCGAGTTTTCTCCGTGCTTCGGAAAGCACGTTAAGCCTGCAATGATCAAAGGGGCCTGCCAGGTCCACCGCCTGCCGAAGTTGTCGGTTGTTCGAAAGAGATACCGCGGCCCCGGAACGTAAAGTGCAATAGAAGGAACATGGGTGGGTTTTAGTCAGTACAATACTGACACTCGCCTGACACAGAGCGGGGTAAGACATTTGATGATATCCTATTCGCTTAAAAAAGCCTACAATGATACTCAGTTACTCCATGTAAAATACTTGTATTCAGCTGCATCGGGTGAGCCTGAAAGTCAACCCCAACATGATCGGGATAAAAGCTAAGCAGGTGAATTAGTAAATTGTGTGAATCAAGGTACGATAATGAAGAGGAAGCACGCATACCTATACCTAAACTTCGCATTTTTTTTGTCTTAAGGTATTGCCAAATAATATATAGGTGCCAAACTTACCACGTTTAATAAAAATCGTAGAATTATTTTAAAATATTTTTTAGTTAATTTCAGATGCTAACCCGTCCATCCTACAATTCCCACTGTGATATAAATGTTTCGAATTTTCCGTCCGAGTTGATGAAATAAAATAAAATGAAATGCAATGAAAAGAAAATGTGTGTTGTCTTGTTTTGTTTCACGTGTGAGCGAGGCGTACCCGACTGCATCGTCCATTCAATTCGACAGGTTTACGACACGGCGCGCGTTTATTCGCACGTTTCGCTCCGTTATGGCTTTATTACAATTTTTTATAGCTCCACTAGTTCATATTTTCGGTGGCGTTAAGGGATTAAAGAAGTGGAGATTAATATGCCGGGAAAAGGGTTGATTTAAAAACTTTGTTGTTTATTCGCTGTATTTCGGAAGTGCCCGTTATTAATCTGGATTGGAGGAGTACTCCGTCGGGTCTTCGCATCACATATTCTACTAAGTCAATGACTAGGTACGGTTGATAAGCTTGAGGGATAACATCTACCAGTATATAAAACAATTGAACCAGAATTACTCATAATAAGTTAAGCATGAGCTGTAAGCCAGCCATAGTATAACCGATGACCGTTGGGGTAGACGTGTTCTCGAGCAGAGATTGCAAACGTAACATGGAACGCGATCAGGCTCGATAGAGCGACAATCTTCGCAGTGTGGCCGGTAGCAACTTGAAGAGAGAGAGAAGCCGATAACCGAATTAAGTGTAGTGAAATTGAAATGGCCAATTCCAACAGTGGACTGCTATTTCTGCCGTTGATGATGAATCCGGATTGGATGGTTTTAATCTTCGTCATCATCCCTTTTTTATCGGCTGGGATATCAAGAAATAACTTTCCGCGCTCTCGGAGGTGCGGGGGGAAGTGCCAGAATTTTATTGACTGAAAGCCACCCATGTTTCGAACAACCCGCAACCCCAGCAGGCGGTGACCCCGGCAGGCTCCAGGCTCTCTGCTTTGCTGAAAACTCTTTGAGGCGCACGTGGATCACGAACACGCCATCGACACGGCCTGTCGTCACTAGACCGGCGGACGGTAAGCTACCCATTGCTCACCGTCCACATACCCGCATCTACGGTGGCCGGGAGTCGTCTCGTGATCATTTACATGTTGGCTATATGCGACTCTTTGCCTGCGCCAATATCTATCTACGTTCTTGTAGTTTGATGCAGATTTTAACATCAATGGTGTCTGCCCATCTCGCTGCACCTACACTTCCCTCTCCAGCCCTTGGAAGAAATTCGTTCACAGCTTTACTCGAACCGTTGTGTCCCAATACCCACATAGATATTTGGTCCCTCCACTTTGGACCAAATTGTGTCTACTCCACGGACAGTGAACGTGTTAACTAAATACTTCATAATGTTATCGGTGAACTTAAACACTACGTAAAACCACACATGCATATGTGTGCCCTTTTAGAGTACTCATATGATTATCTTATTGATAACATATTAGTATTTGGGGTAACATCATAACCCGTTAGTTGCTGTCTGGGGGACCGAGTTTTCTCCTAAATGTTTATATTAGATTAAGTACTTACTGTGCACCATAATATTTGTGATGAAATAAAAACATATTCACAACCTACTTCCACATATTTCATAAACAAATTCCGCCTACTGTTGACCCCTATGTGACACAACCCGAACATGCCTGTGCCTACTCAAACCCTGCAAATTAGTATTGTCAGTAGTGCGTGGAGGACGGTACGTAAGCAAACAGTCGGTAACGAGCGATCAATGCGCAATCACAGAGCCCTAATCACGCGCGATTGACGGCCGACGCAGATGACGGACACAAATGACGGACGAAGCAAATGACGTATCGTGTGACACGCGGGTAGCGCTAATGAATTGCTACGGACACTGGGTAGCAGCGAGTGCGGTGGGAATTGCGAATGTTTTTTACTGGATTTCACTACGCTGATTTTACTTTTTTTTTCTTGACTAGATGTTTTTTATGGCAAGACTGAATTTAGATGTGCATGCTGTACGATAAACTTGCTCACGGTAGACTTGCTTCTTCTTGAGAAAAATATATCAGTTTGAGAAAAGTAAAAAAAAGTAATTTCATATATTTCTGTTTTCATATTTATAATACATGATATTTGTATTCAATACTAGGAGTATTGGATACAAATATTTAAATTTTAATGTACCTCTTTTTTTAAATAAACAAAAATTGTTATCATCAGCCAGTCGTGAAAGAAATTGTGTTGAAGGCAACACACTGGCTTATAATCCCCCAGGATCATATTTTATGTATTCCTCAATGATTCCAAATTACCAGGACAGTTTATTAGTCTGAAGATGTCGTCACGACAAACAATCGCATAGGTCACTACTAATTAGACGCGCGACAAATTAGATCAAGTTGCACATGACAGTGGATTATTGATTGCTAGGTGGCGGGGGGTGAAGGGGGTTTGGCATAATGACGTCATGCGCCCCACAGCCAGTAATTAACGACTGATTAACGCACAATTAGCACTGATCACTGATAACAGATGCCGTCGGAACTTGAAACCAATGCAGTGGCGAGCAAGAAAAAATGTGTAGCGGTACCGTAATCTAAAAAGGCTTTAATGATCTAGTAATAATTGGGTACTTTTACACTTAAATAGAAGAGTGTTATTGCAGGTGTTGTGTCATACACTGTATTTAAAAAATTTCAATGTTGTTTTTTTTGTGACATATTTATTATACCTTTCAACTTGGCATAGTTATTGTCAAAATTTTATTATTCAATATGTGGACATTTATCTGAAATGAATCGGCTGCGATGCTACTGATGCAAAAGTACGGAAATTGCATATTATAAAACCCGCTTCATGAAAGTTCACACGCATGTTGATCTGACAACCGAGGATGTATCGAAATTAAATGAAGTTCGATACAGGTCACTTTTTGTGCACGTATGTGTAAAATGTTGTGACCTATTGCAGCAAGTGTAATGTAGGTACATAATTGAATTGTTGGTAAACTTTACAATAAATGTGTGAAAAAGAAATGAGTAAGTAATTGAAATATTACATTGATTGCCGTACGCACCACCGTAGCAGGTGGTTTCTGCTTACACCCATGGCAAAAAGTGCGTGAGCACATGTATGTTGAAACAAAGCAATTTAAGTTAATTAATTAATTCGATGAAACAAAAGTTCTTCGAAAATGGGGATCAATTAACACATTTTTCCTGTTCCCTGAAAACAAATAAACCAAAAATACTTATATTATAACACAATTAATATGTTCGGAGAATTTACAATAAGAGGCATAGCAGTATAATTAACAGGCCGGTGTTAATTTTAATGATGTTGGCCATTGAAAATATGCGAATAAAATCGTTAATTAAAATGGAATATTTGAATGCATGGGATAATTATCATCAGCAGCCTCTGTATTGTCGAAATAATTAAATTTGTAACAACAGATGGATTAAGGCGCAGTCCGGGAACGTTTGAATTTGTTTATCGCTTGCCGGCAGGGCTAATGTCGTCACATGGCTCAGCGCACACTGACTCTCTGCTTCAAATGGATAATTAGTCGCGTTTCATATTGTTTTCATACTTCTCAATGTGAAATACTTCAACGCAAAGCAAATTTATTTAAATTAGACCATAACAGGCACTTTTTAATATCTACTAAAATTAAAAAGATGAAGCTACTTTCAAGGCATAATTTTTTCTGGTGTTGCAGGTTGTTCGAAAAAGATACCAAGGCCCCGGAACATAAAGGGCAAAAGAAAGAATATGGGTGGGTTTTAGTAAAAAAAGATATGACATGGGAATGTCAGGATTTTTCCCCCGCTCCGCCCAGAGCGGGAAAGTTATTTGATGATTTCCCATCCGCGAAAAAATTGTCATAGTATTTTGTGAACCTACTGTAGTTGCCCACTCTTTATGAAGAAAATGGGCAAGAAACTTCATGGAAATAAAGTACCACATAACTTAAAATAATCGATAAGCAAATTATCAGTTGTCACTTATCAGCTTAATTGAATTCATTTTGACAATCATGCCTGACAGAGCTGGCATAATACGAATCGGTTTTTCAAAACCTTTAACCCGATACTTTATAAAAGAGTTTCGCTCAAAAACCTGCACACATCACCCCTCGTTAAATGTATCTGGGCAAGTTCGTAAAGTTTCTAGGATTCCGCTGCCAAATGGCAAAAACGAAATCCTTATAGATTCACTCTTGCGTTTGTCAAAGGCAGACCATTGATAAAGATGACGAACTTATGAAAAAAAATTAGGTTGACAGAAACATTTTAGTCGGTTTATAGAAATATATGTATGTAAAATGTGTGGGTATAGCTCTTAAAAATGTTATTGAGGTTCCTTAAATACTATTTTTCGTAATTCAATATTTGGGAACATATTTGCTTGCTGTGAAAATGGGAAACTGGGTTGGTCCGAAATCAAAAAAGAAGCCGCGGCCCCGGAATATAAAAGAAGGGACATGGATGGGTTTTAGTCAGCAAAAGTCTGACACGCCCTTCTACTCCGCCCAGAGCGGGAGGAGTCATTTGATGGTTTTCCTAACAAAATCAAAAATCTATAAAAACACAAAAAAACACAAAAAAACAAACTTCTAACAAAATTCTAAAAGAAGATTTGATTATTAGTTTTGAGATATGCGACTTTTTCGCCATACTACAGCGGTAACTTCGTTTTGCATTAAACATAGTACTAAAACAAATGTAAAAATATTGGTATTATGTTACCTAATGCTTTGGAACCCTGAGTGTGCCAGTTCGACTCACACTTGGCTGGTTTTTCTAAAAGGTGCACGATGCATGCCGTGCCGTCGGCTCGGTAAAGGTGCGCTCAGATATGCTCGGTCGGATTAGCTCCGCTCATAAATCAGTCCCCGTCGGTTTAGCTAATTGTTGTGACAAGCGCCCAGTACGCCCAATACGACGAGATATCTACGACCGAAAATACCGGAAAATACCGTCGGATTTTTCGCTCGCCGTGAATTATTCAATCGGTCTTATGTCTTTCAGGTTTTAGCATTCGTAGAAATGTGCACGGGATTTAATATTAGCTGAAGTATTTAATGGTGGCGCTGGGTGGTATGGTGTTTAGTATCCTTACTAATATTATAAAAGCGAAAGTGAGTTTGTTTGTTTGTTGCCTCTTCACGCTTTAATGGCTACCCCGATTTTGATGAATTTTGATACAGAGATAGTTGGGAACCAGGAGACGGACATAGGCTAAATTTTTTTTAAAAAAAGAGTGGGAAATGAGGGAGAAAGAGGGAAGAAACGGGAAAACTTAGCGTTGCTATTACAAAACAATAAGGCGCTACTAAATTTAACGCGGGCGAAGCCGCAGGCAAAAGTTAGTAAATAAATAAAATAAAAAAAAACTTGTTTATACATAGTACGTAGAATGTCAATAATGTAAGTCATGTGAAATTTATTATATATGTATGAAATTGTTGTCTTTCTATTCTAGTAAGTTTAATTAATCCATACTAATATTACAAATGGGAAAGTGTTTGTGTATGTTTGTTTGTTCGTTTTTCATGGCAAAACGGACCTCGAATTGACGTGAGAGATAGTTGCAGGAATGGAGAGTGTCATAGGATACTTTATGTCTCTTTCTAACACCCACTTCCCTAAAATAGGGGGTGAACGCGAGTGAAGCCTCGGGCAGAAGCCAGTATTAAGTAATTTTTAGAAATAGTGTTTTGTTTATCATGTGAGGTGTTAAAATGAAAAATAAAAAAAATTGGTTGCCTGTAAAGTCGGTATACGGGCGAAAGTTTTACGTGACAACGACTTTGAGTGGTAAAATAATTTTAATGTGAATATTCATTCGTATAGTAGGAAGAAGGATGAAATAATAGTAACAATTTAAACCATTTATTTATACAAAGAATTATATTTAAAAAATAATTTTAATGTGAATATTCATTCGTATAGTAGGAAGAAGGATGAGATAATAGTAATAATTTAAAACATATGTCTGTCTCTCTCGCTCTTAGGCGGGCTAACCATGCCCGAGTGGAAGGGACGCGTGCCTCTCACTCGCTCTCATTGTGAGCGCATAACGTGAGCGGAGCGTAACGCAGTTTCTTGAAATGTCACCCGGCAAACCAATTTATAAGACGTTGTCACGTCAAAAAACTGATTTTTTATTTATTCAGCATGTGATATTTTTCTGTAATCACCTAAACCCTAAAAAACATCTAAAACCTGTATCTAAATAGATACGAGGGGAGGTGATTACAGAAAAATATCGCATGCTGTGAGGCTTTGGTTTTGTAAATTTTCGTTGCCCACGCACATTCTGTATTACCATTCTGCTTTTAAGAAGGAACATTTAGCTAAGTACATAATAGTATTCATTTGACGGTACGGCTGGTGCAACTGAGGGATCGTCCGCTGAGCTGCGTGTTGAGAGTTCGATCCCTACACGGAACAAATATTTGTTTGAACTACAGCTAAGAGCAAGCAATTCTTATTCCGCTGAAGGAAAGAGACAGAGCTATACAGGGTGTCTAGCACCATCTCTTTCACTCAGTGGAATAAGAATTGCTATAAGATGTCATAGTAGCCCTTCAGGTAGTTGTTTCGGGTCTGGCTGTTTGAGTATGTGAGTCTAAATGTTTGTAATCGCACTCACGATACATGTGAAAATCATAGTGCGGGGCAAAAATAAAATTAATTATTATAGTATAAATAGATATATTTTATTGCACATCCAAATCATAGACGCAGGTTTCCCAAAAAGGAACCAAATGAATGGTTTACAAAGCAGTATCGTCGTTATGAGGAGTAACATTCCGACGGCAAAAGCTTCCATTTTGATTTTACCATTTTTTGCCCTTTTGTCCGGATAAAACTTCTGGAACCAGTTATATTTTCTTTCCTAGTAGAAAAGTTAAACCAAAAATTACTTTAGTACTTAGATAATTTGCGAAGTTTTTATTTTTTAACTTTTTCATTTGTCATGTTCTCGTGCCAAATCACAGCGATCTAGTGCTATATCTAAGCTAAGCCACGGTCAGACAGAGAGACTGACGAACGAACATTGCAAAAGTATATATGTATAGCCTAAAGATAGTTGTTCCGGGTCTGCTGTTTGTGTATGTGAGTTTAAATGTTTGTAAACGCACCCACGACGCAGGAGAAATTTCTAGTGTGGGGCAACGTTTAAAAAAATACCTATAAGTGTTCCTTCTTGACTACGGGACCCTTATAGTTTTATAGTTTCGTAGTTCTGCCTGTCTGTCTGTCGCTTAGCTTCGATACTTTTTTTGCAAAGACTACTGGACCCTAAAAATCTACATGAAACAGTTAAGGCACATGAATAAAATTGGACATGGAAGTTTCCCTTGGTGTTTCTTCTTAGGCTTTGTAGAAACAGGTTGCTAAATACGAGATATACCAATAATGTTTCAGTGTTGTAAAATCTAACTGAAGGTAAGGTCAAGTCCGCCGAAGACTTTAGTAATGAAGATGTGGGTCTAGTTTGGTGGTTTACAAAAAATAAAAAAAAATCTATATTAATAAATGAAATATTACGAATTATTTTACGAACATAGTTTTCACAACAATGCAGTATGGTATTTTTTGGAAAGCTTTTTTTGACATAACTCTTACCTTAAAATAGAAACTGTTTAAAGGTTTCGTACCTCAAAAGAAAAAAAAACGGGACCCTTTTAGGATCATTTTGCTGTCCGTCTGTCTGTCAAGACCTTTTACCTCAGGAACGCGTAGAGGTATCGAATTATTATTAAAACCACATACTAAAGTCTGTGGTTTCTTTGTCCTGTTAAGAAATCACCCCTCTAAGTCTTTGCAGACAAAAGATTTACGGGATACTCGATGAGCGAATTTACTCGCTCTTGGCCCTTTTTTCACGAGAAAATTGCTAAATTTGGGTAAGTAAATATATGTTAATGCTTTGACTTTACACTTCCATAAAAAGATAAAGAGGGATGACATAGCTCGTTAAATATCTGTGCTCATAATATCACCTACATCAAAGGTGTAGTAGATAGGGGAAGGATCGCGGATGCAAGTCTTAGAAAGGGTTGAAATACCTGCTCTGTAGCTAAATGACACCCGGTTGTGAAATGGTAAGTGTGGGGTAATGTTTAGTTTAATTAATACTCAAAGTATTCTTGTTGGGTAAGTTATGTTGTAATTTGGTTTGAGGTATTTAAGATCAAAAACGTTCTTGTGATTCTTGATGGGAAGATATTTATACGAGGAGTAAGCGTGCGCTAAGAGACGTGGGTGACGCGCGATTACACAATTATCCTTACTTAATATTATAAAAGTGAAAGTAAATTTGTTTGTTACGTCTTCACGCCTAAATGGCAAAACCGATTTTGATGAATTTTGGTACAGAGATAGTTGGCACCCTGGAGACGGACATAGGCTATTATTTATTTTTTTAAAGTGAGAAATAAGGGAGAAAGAGGTAAGAAAAAGGAAAACTTAGCTTTGTTATTACAATAAATAGGGCGCAAGGGCAAAAAGTACAGGTACCAGGACCTTAACGCTAGCGAAGCCGCGGGCAAAAGCTAGTAATACTCGAATTTCTATTACCCGAATATCAAGAGTTATTCCACCATCAATTTTAAAACGTTCGACGTGTTAAAACTTAGAGTTTAAGGCTATTTTATTAATTGCTCCTCGTGATAGAAGATTACTTGGCCGCAGGACGTGGTGTTCTGCCACTTTCGTGATCCTGGCTTTCAGAAGTTGCTGTAGGCAAAACAATAGCTTAATAATTAGATGTTACGGAACGTTTTCGATTAAAGGACATGCATGATGTGTCCCCAGTACTTTTCAAGATTAATCTACGCTCCACTGTACAGCAAATAGTCAAGCCAAGGTAAAGGGAAGTGATACTATTATAGTTTTAAAACTAATTGATTAACACAACTTTGTTTTATCTTTGTAAATGTCACTCTGTAAGGGAAATTTATGGATTACTTAAATCTGCAATAAATGATATGTATTTATTCTAATTTAATAATAGCTGTACCTCTTATTAAATTATTACAGCTCTTCAAATCGCATCTTTTTTGCTGATAGATTTTATCCCTATTCTGGGCAGAGCGGGGTGCGTGACAGACTTTTACTGACTAAAACCCACCCATGTTCCTTCTTTTGCCTGTTATGTTCCGGGGCCGGAATAACCCGCACATTCGAACTTTGCGACAGGCTGTTTATTTTCACTCGGTACACTTGACTGTCCCTAAAGAGACCATTTAGGGACAGTCAAGTGTACCGAACAGTCTAGATCAATACTGGCTCCTATTTATAATTTGAGAGTGAGTGAGGCTAGATTAATGCGTTAGTTAGTCGCTAACGCTGAAATAGTTAGTGTTTTCACTGTGTTCTTAGTTTTACGCAGATCTTTGCTTTGACAGTTAGACAGGAGATCGGTAGTCGGTGGCCTGCAAGTCTGTCAATCAGTTTTAACAAGGGTTATTGTCTTACCCAGTACAACCGGGTTGTGGAGGTCGCATAAACAGTCGCTCCTTAAAATATGGCATCATTCATCGGCTAAAATGGAAGCCTAAACCAGTATAGATGATTAAAAGCTAGGCTAGGGTTAAGTCCTAAGTTTTGGAATGACGGTTCCAACTTTCTGAATAATAAATTTGATAGACTCCTTGATTGTTCAAAAGCGGTTCAGTAAATCTGAGTTTGAAGAAATAATTTCGTAGAACCATTACATTTTGGTTAGGTTGTGAAGATTAAACCGACATAATTCAGGTGAATAATGTCGTTATTTTGTGAATTTTTAATTGATTGATAATTTAATTTATCCACGGCAAACATAGCAGGACAATTTGGTAATGTTTGCGGGGCTAACATTTCTGACCCATCACATAAGATATATATGTTATAGAAGTAAAAAGGCCTTTGCACAGCAGTGGGACACAATGAAGGTTAGTAAGAAAACCGGCCAAAATCGAGTCACACTCGCGCACCGAAGATATCGTACAAACTTGAGACATAAACAGCCATATCTTTTGACTGCGTAGACTTAGCGGGATGATTTTTTCACAGCACAAAGGAACCATAGAGTTAAATATATAAGTATTAATTTCTTTCTCGATATCTTCACGCGTTCCGGAGATAAAGGGTCTTGATATACAGATAGGCGGACAACAAAATGATTCAATACTGGTTATGTTTTTTCATAAAATCAAATCAACTTCGTAGTGAATCATAGCGAAGTGTAGGTACATTCGTATTGAGGTACAGAACCCTAATTAATAAGATACGATGATACCTTTATCTTTTAACCCTATAAAAGCTTAATCCTTGCCTCAAGCTAAAGCTTTATAAAAAGTTTACAAAATCCTTTAATCAGCCATCTACTTACCCGACTGCTTTAGGAGACACAGTAGCGGCAGTGATTCGGGGTGTCTCGACTATGTTAATAATTTTCTCAAAGACATTCCTGCCAAGCCCCTCAGTAATGCTTTGTTAACTCTTTAAGATGCCACGTATTTACAGCATCGTCTTTTCAGAGTATTTAACAGCATTTTTCGACGAAATTTTTCGGTATTTAAAATAGATGACGGAGTTATTTTTGAAAGTATGACGGTTAAGTATTCATATTTAATTAATGTAAAATATTTGCACAGGAAAGTAAGTAAAGTTGGTAAGAATTAATTTTTATTAATTTTTAATCAATATTCTTCTTTTTTTCCAATTTTTTCATTACTTATATCACTTGTTACTTTATTATATTCTTTGTAAGGCTAAGCAGAGGTTTACGGAACAGTATATTCAGTTTACCGGTTAATATAGCTATCAACTAGGCACAAATCTAGGAAGAAATTCCTGATGTAAAACCCAATAACACTTTGCTTGAACAGGGAGTTGAACCCGTTACCTCATGTCCAGCAGTGGCACTTGCGACCACTATGTCAATGAGGCAGTCTAAAGAACTTTTAATTTAAAGTAATAGACTACATATATCTATAATATTTGTATATAATTCGTAATGTATATTCTTTTAGAACCGTTGCCAAAGGTCTGACTGTTAACACAAACTTAATTAGCCGAAATTAAATCATGAAACAAGATAAAATTAAATAGGAACACATAAAAACAATAGTCGAGAACTAAAATGAATAGCTGAAATCATCCACCGTACAGTTTTACCTAGACAAATAAATTTTAAATTCGTATCGAAGGTAACAAATTACTTGATAAAGTATCCTTAACGACGATACTTCAGGGTGTTCCCGCCCACCTGTCACGGGTTTTTCGAGCGGACTGGGCGGATCCGCGGGTAGGCGGGACTTGCGTCGGTGGGTGGAGGACACGCCTACCCGGGCGCCCCGCCCACCCGCTGACACCTCAGTCGCCAGCGAAGCGTCGTCCGTGGTGATACTGTTGGCATGTCTGACACGAGCCTGATACAGACAGTGGTAGTGAAACTATCCATCTGACAGACAGCCCTCACAGTCACGTAGATTTACTGGACGTGCACTGGGCTGTAATCAAAATAATTAACATTATTTCAGATAATTGAAGAGTTTTTCCATCACTAATACCCTGAGCGGGTACAGTTAAATAGAACATTCGCATTTCTATATTTATACTTGAACTGATCTAAACTTGACTTGACATCCTTATCAATAGATTGATATTCAATCTTGCGTACTAATTTATCAGACATGGCTGATTTTAAAAACTCCCATGTAAGAATTTTAAATAATTTGATACATACATACCTACATATCATCACGCCTGTAATTGCCAAAGGGTGAAGCAGAGTCTTTATAAGTAGTTCACCCACATTTCGGTAGTTATATTTAGGTCCCATAAAATAGGAGGCCAGCCTGTTGCTATCAACCCAGACGTCAATAATACAAAAAAATACTTTAATAGTTTAAAAAAAAAGAACATGTCAATATAAATTTAATATGTGCCTGAAGGATAGCCATACTCTGCCGGGTTTGCGGATTGTTCGAAAGAGATACCGCGAAAATAAAGGAACATAGCGGCGGGTTTTAGTCAGTAAAAGTCTGTTTTCGGATGAGAAATCATCAAATAACTTCCCCCGCTCTGGGCGGAGCGGTAGTGTCAGACTTTTACTGACTAAAACCCATCCATGTTCCTTCTTTTACCCTTTGTGGAAAACAAAGGGGAGTTTCTTTCTTATAAAACCCGCAATCCCGGCCTGATAGTTCCCTTACTTGCCAACAATTATTATAAATACATACTTCAGAACCTCTTGCATCGCAAGAACATTGCGATTCTTTGCCATGGAAACGTAAAATGTGTTTAAAATATAGATAACTAGCTTTTGCCCGCGCCTTCGCTCGCGTTAAATTCGTTGTAACACAGTTCCCCTTTCCTGATTTGCAGGTACCTGCCACCTATAGTTTTTGCCCTTGCGCCTTTTTTATTATAATAGCAAAGCCAAGTTTTCCCGCTTCTTCATTCTTTCTCTCTTATATCTAACTTTTTTTTAAATAGCCTATGTCAGTCTCCAGTTTCTCAACTATCTCTATACAAAAATTCATCAAAATCCGTTTAGCCATTTAGGCGTGAAGACGTAACAAACAAACAAACTCACATTCGCTTTTATAATATTAGTAAGGATTACGTACTTCTGATTGTCATAATTAAGTAAGTATAGGTACTTACATTTTTTTAAAAGGGCCTTCAGGAAATTTGTTAAAAAGTTATTAAGTAGATGGAGTTGTTTTTAAATCTGTGAATGCACATTTTGTTTGAAATAATACAAAAACAGCTCAGAATTTGGAATCACTTTGTAATCTTATTGTCAGAATAATCAAAATACCATGTAATACGTTTGTTTTGAAATTCCAACTGCAAGAACTACCTGAATGCTACAAGTTTACACTCAAAAAACCTGAAATATTTATAAATCTTTATTTATCTGGACATGAATAACTACAGGTGTTGATTTACATTACAATCTTATATAGAAAATGGTGTCCGAAGTACAATGACCCTGAGGTAAACATCATCTCTCCCTAACGGCTTAAAATCAACATTTTAAAACATTGTGGATTTTTAAAATTCAATTGAAATTGAAACAATGGTAAATAAAAGTAAATATAAAAATGTACAGAAAAAGTAAGTTAGAATGTGAAAAGCATCAACAACAAATACACGAAAATAAAATTCAAATGAAAGGGATGAAAGTGAAAATGATATCAGTTCATCCATTTCCAAACCTTGGCAATAGTTGGTTATCCTAGAAAGTTCACCCATCCATTTCCAAACCTTGACAAGAGTTGCTGAACCTCACAGGTTAAGCAACTTTTGTCGAGTTGAAATTAAAACCATATACTCAGCTTTGTGGTCCCATTGTGCTGTGACAACCAATCCTGTAAGTCCACACGTTCTTTGTCGAATGGAAAATGATCAAATGTCTTCCGCTCTGGGCGGAGTGGAAATGATTGTCAGACTTGCTTTAAATAAAACCATTCATGTTTATTCTTGTCAAGTCTCCTTGTGTGCCGTGTCGACGGCGCGTTCGTGTTTCACGCGCCCCTCAAAGAGAGTCAGCAAAGCAGAGGGGCTTGCCAGAGCCTCCGCCTGCCGGGGTTGCGGGTTATTCGAAAGAGATACCGCGGCCCCGGAACGTAAAGGGCAATAGAAGGAACATGGGTGGGTTTTAGTCAGTACAAGTCTGACATGCCCCCCCCGCTCCGCCCAGAGCGGGGGAAGTCATTGGATGATTTCCCACCCGAAAAAAAAAAAGTCTCCTTGTGTTCCTTGGCCGCGGTATCTTTTTAACCAACTCTCAACTCCGACCCCTTCCTGAGTTTTTTTTTTGGAGGTAACCTTATGATTTTCGCAAAAAAAAATGTAATTAATAAAGCAGACTTATAAAAGATAGATGGCTCAGTTTTAATGCATTTGATTGCATTTTCTTTGGAGTTGTTATCTTGCTCGTATTTCAAGTTTAATCTGGAATGATTAATTAAAATGTCAGCTGAGGGCGCGCCGGTCCTGTATACATCATAATATTATTTCAGTAGATTTTATTATAAAATACAGAGATGCATTAGGGTTTTTTTTTAGGTGATATAAAGTTTTGTTGTAAGCAGGTTACTTGGAAGATTTTAAACGCCCGCCACTCAAATCAAACCACGAATAGGGAAGATTTGAGTATACAAATAGGGACAGGTAGCTAACGAGGGAGATATATTAATGTTACCCCAGTTTTTTTTTTTAAATCTTATTAATATCCAAACGCCTTTCATTACTATAGCTTTGAGCAAGATGGTCGGTATAGCAATTATACCGAATAAGGTTTCGCTAATTATGTAGGTAACTGTTATCCATCGAAATAAAATATGAAGTTCGAGTGTTTTTTGTTTACGTGACTCTTTTGTTTTTGTCAAAATTGAGAATACGACACAAGTTGTAATACTTAAACATTGAAAACCTCACTACTCTACTCCTTTCATGAATTTTGTTCTTGAAACTTGGTACAAAATGCATATAATATGTGTTTTAGGCAGAACCACCCGCAATCACACATTATCCCAGATACATGTACCTACGTGATTGTAGAAAAGAACAGGAGAACGTGGCTTTTTATTTATCACATAAAAAAAAACACGTACGAATAAGTTTTTGATATCTTCCCAAATGCGGTCCCTACAGAGAAATTAGCAAAAGTAATTCATTAACCGCCCGCAAAGATTGCGTTAAGTCCTTTATTTCAGTGCGAGCTTGGCAGCCAAGTATTTTTTAATTCCGCGGCATTACCATTGTGCCATGTTGATTTATGTGAGCCAAGTCCGCGTCCTGTACGCAAATACACCAAGATAATGGCGCTTTTTAACACCTTCATTAAAATGTACTACAGTTAATTGATGGTGTAATTACGTGTCTTAATTTAGGGAGTTTTGGATTATGAAGAGCGGAGATTTGGTTAAAGGGAAAAATTGGTTTCAGACACTTATTAATGACGTTTTTCAAGTCTAATGAGTAGGCAACTATTGTGCAGTAAGCACACAGTCCAGACAAAGAAGTGTTTTTTTTTTCTTTTAATTTAGTAAATACTGTTACTCTAAGCATACACCATCCTGCCAGGGTTACGGGTTATTCGAAAGAGATCCTTAGCCTCGTAACACAAAGTGCGAAGGAAGGAACATGGATGGGTTTTGGTTAGTAAAAGTCTGACAGTCCACCCCGCTCCGGCCAGAGCGGGGGAATTTATTTGATGATTTTCTATCCAAAAACAGCGTATATCATCCCATTGCTGGGCAAAGACCTTTCCTCATGGCTACCCGTTCTATTCAAGACCTTTGTTTTTTTTTTCTTTTAGACGTTACTAAGAAAACAAAATCTTATACCGAATCAATGGCAAAAACATATAATACAATTCATTACTAAAAACATAAAACTATATAGCTTTATGGCTAAACAAAGTTTTGCTTAGCCAAAACTTGGTTTTAGTGGTTCAAGATAACCTGTTCCAATAAATTGGGTCCCGTATTGGGTAGTTCCGGTGAGTTAATGGTGCCGATATAAGGTCGAGCGGAACCCCATCTCCTTCATTCTTATCGGTGCTAGGTGTCTTGTTCGTGTGCTCGTAGTTTAAACAGCGGTTAACGATAGTCAGCGCCCTGCTTACCTGTGAATGTGAAACTTGGTTGGAAAGCATCAGCAGCTTGTTTTTTTTTTCAAACATAAATTTCTAGTGTGTAGCAACCCGCACTAGGAATTTCTCCCGTATCGTGGGTGCGTTTACAAACATCTATACTGACATACACAAACAGCCAGATTTGAAACAACTACCTGTAGGTCATACAAATATTTTTTCATTGCGGGGATCGAACCTATGTCGCTAGCGACACAAAGCGTAGTAGTCGATCGCTCAGCCACTGCCCCAACCGTGCTGTTTGATTATATCATGTTAGTTTATTTTCGTGATATTTCCATCGGTAGGTGAAAGCCTGTTATAAATTTATTTAATTATTCTATCCTACCTAAATTCCACCTAAACCTAAACTTCCTCTTTGATCTTACCTGATAGGACTTCAGCCATTTGTTATTTACTAACTTTTGCCCGCAGTTTCGCTCGCGTTAAATTTGGAGTAACACTATTACTCTTTCCTGATTTTCAGGTACATGCTATCTGTAGTTTTGCCCTTGAGCTTGATCTTTTGTAATATCGAAGCTAAGTTTTCTCTTTCCTTTCCTCTTTCTCCCTCATATCTCAATTGTTTTTTTTAAATACCCTCTGTCCGTCTCCAGGGTCCCACTTTCACTGTACCAAAATTCATCAAAATCGGTTCAGGCACTTAGGCGTGACGATGCAACAAACAAACAAACTCGCTTTCGCTTTTATAATATTAGTAAGGATTTTTTTTTACAGTATTCACAGTTAAAAATATTCTACATAAATAATAAATGTCTAAATAATAAATGTCTACCAATCTCCCTTTTATTTCAAGTGACGAGATACTCCCCAAACGCATCGGCGCCAATAACCTAACACCTGTAATGAGGAATCATTAATGAATAATCAGCAGGCACCCACTGTAAACTATTGAGGTCAGTCAGCGCCGCGCTGTGTAACCATTATGGTGGAAAACGTTAATTTAGCATCATTTAATTAGCAAATAAACCGCTCGTCTGAATCTGCGTCGACGTCATTATGGACAGCACGTAAATACGATGGTGATTCGTGGTGCTAGTTGTTAAACGTTGCATTGCGGTTCTGTATAATGACATGTTTGATTTTTTCTTTGTTTCTTCTCAGAGTAGTGGGTTAGAAAACAAAGAATCATCTAGTCCTTATAGACAAACATTGCCCATGTTTTGCCAGCTATGTTCAAGACGGTAATTGGAAAGCAGAGGGGCCTGCCAGAGCAACCGCCTGCCGGGGTTGCGAGTTGTTCGAAAGAGATACCGCGGCCCCGGAACATAAAGGGCAATAGAAGGAACATGGGTGGGTTTTAGTTAGTACAAGTCTGATACTTACCCCGCTCCGCCCAGAGCGGGGGAAGATATCTGATGATTTCCCATCCGCAAAAAAGGGAGTAATTAGGAGGTGAGCTTTTTTTCACCGAGCACAAATCTCTGTGGCTACTACTGGGAAAATTCCTGATGAAAAAAATACTTTTTAGACCTTATGCTCAGCAGTCCCGCTTGCGACCACTCGACGTAGTTGTGAAAAAGTGTTTGAGAAAACCATTTACACAATAAAGATCATTATGCTTAATGGAACAAGCTGTGCCACAAAAAAAAGTGTTTTAAGTAACCAGTATGATTTCCCGAGCCGTTGGAGATGGTTAAAATCTTATTTTAATTTTAATTTATTGTCTTTTGAAGGCTTTTATGCAGAGGTAGGATTAGTGGTAGAGAGTATTATAATGAAAATACTACCTGTACCTGTCGTCATGTTTTCATTTTTGAAAATTTTCTTTGTAACATTTTAGATATAGGTTTACCTGAAACAGTCGAAACTATGTAGTTTCATCTCCTTTTTCAACCCAGCTAATTATAATTTACCCACAAACTTACAAAGAACAAGGACATCAAGCACATTTCACCCCTAATCCTGAACTTTCGTCATCAATTAATTCATAGTCGCACACAGCACGAGTTTCATTTATATCCCTACGAATTAATTGCCAGCAAGGGCTTTTAGCTCCAGCCCCATCGACACACAGTTTAGCAAACACACGAGCACTTGTGAGCTGTGTGCTCTAAAACTGCATCCTAATTATGGCGCATTCAAAGTGGGCCGGCAATTTGCCGCCGGTTGCGTTGAGCACTCGCAAAAACTCTAATTAAGGTAAATAATGTTTATAATTAAAATAACACTCGGCTGTGAGCGAATCAAAGCGAGGTTTTAAGCAGACGACGCATGTAATGTGCCCACTTTGACTTGCGAGCGATTTTTTGTGTTCGCTCGGGTGTCTTCTATGCTTTGGATTGGAAATGGCTGGTAAATACGGTTTGGAGTTGCTTTTTTTGGGTACTACGAAGTTAGGAAAATATGGCCGTTTATTAATTTTGAATGTGTTTATTATAAACTAAACGTTTAAGCCTTGTAAAATGATTTTCTTGAAGTATTGTCTAAGCTTTTTGTTTTATATTTTTCATAGCGTTTCATTAGCGTACAAAGTTCGTATTCTTCAGTACGTTCGTGTTCTTCTACTTCTTTGTAAAGTATCTTAGGTAACTCACCGGTTTACGTTTAGAAAAGAATATAACAGTTCTTTATTTGCCTAGAAAGTAGGTACAAGTCACAGATGTTAAGTTTAAAAATGATCCTCATACTAACTACCTAACCAAAACCATGTAAATTAACTAAGGCATGCAAACAGTTTTAGCTATATTAATAAAGACTCATTTAATATACTCTCATTACAGTCATTCAAATCAATAATACGACGAATCGGTTGGCATTTGACGACACGATTGACGCAGTAGCTGAGCGATCGACTGCTGCGGTGCGTGTCATGGGTTCGATCCCCGCACGGAACAAATATTTTTATGGTTACAAATAGTTGTTCCGGGGTCTTGCTGTTTGTGTATGTGGGTTTAAATGCTTGTAAATGTACCCAAGATACAGGAGAAATCCTAGCGTGGGACAAACTTTTCTTAAAAAAGAAAAAATATACCAATCAATTTACCATGTCTTGAAGAAGATACCTTTTCAATAACCAATCCTAAGTATGAAAGATCAGAACATTATCCCTCAAATTAAATAAATTCCTTCTTATTTAATTAATCTCACAAATTAAAATAATTTGTTTATTTATAAAAAAAAGTGTTCGGTTCAACCGTCAAATCACGAATGCTCACCCTTAGCCTCGCTTTAAAACGTTCAAAAGACATTCAATGTGTTGCCATACTAAATTCTCGATCCGATACAATTCAATAATCGATTTATTATTCGACTAATATAAAAACTATAAGAACTACTATTTATAATTTGCTTCTAATTTTAATACAAATAAATTTTACTCATGGTTGCAAGCTAGACAGGATATTATTAAAATACCCACATCTGGGCTAATTAACCATAAAAGTACGCCTTAAATCACTAACAACTGTACCCACAAAAGCAAACAACCTTTAGTATCAAGGTACCTCACACACGTTACACCACAATCCAATCCCAATTTCGACTGACCATTCACTTGTGTTAATCACAGTGCAACAGGGCTTCAAGTCACATTCGTGAAAACAATCCTTCACAAATGCGAACAGACAAAGCTTTCAGTAAAGTGGAAGGCCTGTCGGTTTGGCCGGGTTCCGTACAGCAGTAATGCAGGAATGCTAATTAACAGCCGCCGGCCGCACGCCATTCTGATGGCCGATCTAATCAATGTTGCCATGTTATCTAGACCACAGTTTTCAGAACACAGTGGTGTTCTGGTAACTGTTGTCATTACCTTGGTTTGTTTCGAGCAAGTGATTTGGTTTGGTTTCTAAAACATAGACGCTTCTTTTATTTTTGTTTTTTTTTTAAACATATAAGGTACACAAACTTATTCAACAACTTATAGAACATATATTTAAAAGCAGCTGTCGCAATTAGCTTGTAATAAGGCCAACGGAACGCTTACTGATTTTATAATTTATAGAAATTTGTCTTCCTGTAAAGTATTGAAATACAAAAATAAAAAACTAAACCCAGGCGAAATAATAAATATTCTCTGTAAAAGTACGATCCTTTTTTGCTTGCAGCTTTCCCATTTAGAATTTACGGCGGGTGGTGAATTTTTAAGTAAACATGTACGAAATAAAGGAACGAGCTCCAAGCTAAATGTAAGTCTGAAATCACTTAACTAGCAATAATTAACTTTATTTACATTTCGCCTCTTGGCAATTGCGTTACCCTTCCTAAGGGTAATGACACATTCAGCTATTTAGGAAAAAAAATCTACTGTTAAGGGGTAATTTGATGTTAAAAACCGGCCAAGAGCGTGTCGGGCCACGCTCAGTGTAGGGTTCCGTAGTTTCCTGTCCGTCACAATAAATGTAAATGTTCCCACTTATTAGTTTAAAGGTCACAGCTCATTAGAGCCACCCGGCACCCACTCCGCACCGCCTCGCCTCGTGCGGTTAGTATTCTTGATATGAACTTGTATGGGTATGCGCTCACTACATCAACTCCGTAGCGTCACCGGATCGCCTCTATCGTAAGCCGTCCACGCGCGGACGGCGGGTGGACCACTCGGTGACAACTCGCTGCCCTGCGTTGACTGCGCATCGCCAACGCGCGGGTCCGAAGCGGACCGCGCGCTGCCCGCGAGTGATTCACGCGAGGACGATACGTTGGCAATGCGCCGCCTTATGCCAATTGTTAACAGACTACTCGAAAATTCGTGGACTAAGCGACGTCAACTCGTTGACCACGCGGCGTTCACTCGTTGACCACGCGGTGTTCACTCGTTGACCGCGCAGGGTTCACTGGTTGATCGTGCAACGTTTTGGTGATAACATGGCGTCCACCCGTGAACCACCTGCCGACAACGAGTGGACGCCGTACGACGAGGCGGTGCGGGGTGGGTGCCGGGTGGCTCTAATGAGCTGTGACCTTTAAGGTGGAAAGCACGGAAAATCTTAACATCGACTTTTAAAAAAATTACGTCATTTCACAACGCCATCTATCGAACCATTTATGAACTGGTTTTTACCTTAACATTTTGATGGTGTTAAAAAAATGAATTTTAGTTTAGTTCTAAATTGCCTTAGCATGTTCTTGATAGAAATTTAATGTAGTTATAAGATACCGCCAATGCCAAGGAGAGACCAACGGAACAATTCGGTAATACCCGATCCAATGTAATAAGTACCTACAGCGCCATCTCTCGGGGAATTGGGTTACTAATTAATACTTTTTTAATAATTTTGGATTGCGAGAACCGATTTCAATAATTCTTTTTTTGTTTGAAAAAAGATACGTTCAGGATAATAAAATATGTAAACGAAGTTAAAAAAAATGCTTGCATATACGATTATACTACAAACTTAGTCCAGAAATTATTTTGTAAATCTTTTTGTCTTTTTTGTATAAAAACTGTTGTGTCAATCAAGTTCAAAATAATTTTCATAGAAAGTCCTTATAAAGTTCTACTTTTCAGATTTTTTTCATATTTTCTAAACTTATGGTTCAAAAGTTAGAGGGGGGGGACACATTGTTTTTTACTTTTGGAGCGATTATTTCCGAAATTATTGACATTATCAAAATATGATTTTTGTAAACCCCTATTCATTTTTAAATACCTTTCCAACAATATATCACACGTTAGGGTTGAAATTTAAAAAAAAATCACTTCTCACTTTACATATAGGGTGGCTACCCTAATAAAACATTTTTTTCAAATTTTTATTTTACCACTTTGTCGGCGTGATTGAAATACATATTGGTACCAAATTTCAGCTTTCTAGTGCTAACGGTCACAGAGATTAAGCGAGGACGGACGGACGGACGGACGGACGGACGGACGGACGGACGGACGGACAGACAGACATGGCGAAACTATAAGGGTTCTTAGTCGACTACGGAACCCTAAAAAGGGATAGGTTTGATGACCTTGGCTGTAGGAGAGTATTCTATGTTTTCTTTGTGTCCTTAGAATATCTATGGTAATCTAATTTAAGTCGTCTTATCGCCAACAAGTAATTAACGGACTACTAAATTCTTCGTCGAAATATACTTAATAATGTAATTTTAGAATATTTTTCACAAGAGGAAAATATCTCACTTTACCTTCAAAATACTTCCACGTACTCAGCCAGCGATAGGTCCTATAAAATCACTAAGTCCAAAGACCTCAAACTCCCTACTGCAACATAATTCAGAGAGCTCATTGTGCTCCAACCTTAACCCTTAGTGGTTCCGCCGGACGTGTAATTAAAACCATCCTTTACTGATTTATCGCGTCCACAATTTATTCCTTTATCTTTGTTCAGACCACTAATATATCTTTATTTTACTCTCTAGATAAAATTAGCGAATTTGCTCGCCACTCCGCTCCTTGGTTTCCCTCTTTCGTGTTCAGTTAAAGGGTTGCCAGATAATAATTTTAACTCTTATTTATGAGGAAGAGTGAACTGAGTCGTAATATAGGCCTTTGTTACACAGTTTTTCAAATTAAAAGTACTTTAACAAAAAAATATGTGACTCTGGAATTCACATTACTTATGATAAGTAGGTAAGGTGAAGTTACAAGGTAATATAAATCAGTCATTATCATAATTATTTATGTACCCACTGATTTTATTTCTAAAAAGATTTTTTGTTACCTTATAATTTCACCTTCTCAATATCAGTTCATACAACAACACCATATCTAATCAAACACCGATAAAAATAACCCCAAAATTCAAATGTCACGGAATAAGAAACCAGAAATTATTCAGAAAACGCCGCCTCCGTTTATCTAAGTTTGAAATAAAGCCAAGCATTCGCATTTAAGCTTTATCAACATTAGCTCATAACTGAGCAACATGAACCACGTCGCAATAAATCTAAAGGGCGATTTATTAAATTTTTCATGAAGCTGCCCGTGTTTAGTACTCGATAAGATTAATAATTCACAAGTTTACGGTGTTTAGCGGCTTTGTTGCATGGCGGCGCGTTATCGCAACGATCTCGCTACGAAATGGCACCGTGGAAAATGCATCTAAAACTTGGATTCGATAATGCTGGATAAGGTTGTGAATAAATCAGAATTTATAAATATATTGTGTTGAGTAGAATTCACTAAAAATGTAAGTCCTACATGAAATGTTATACTAAAGTGGAAAACATTAATGACTGTCTTTTTTTCGCAGCACTTTTTATAACTATATCGTCACCTATGACCAACGCGGCAACGAGACGATTAGCAATTACCTACAGAAAGTTTTGGAGGTGAAAACGAGTTTGACTTTTTAAATCATTGCTTATCGCATCTGCCTTTAAGTCAACGTTCAGTGTATTAACAGTTGGGTATTAATTCACCTGGTGTATTTTGCTGGCCATCGATCAATAAGAGCCTTGGCTGTTAAAAAGTGAATAAAACACTGATGATTTAATTGCTGCCGCTCGCGGCTCCGCCCGCGTGATGATAAAAAAGTATCCTATGTGTTATTTCAGACTATAATCTACCTCTGTGCCAAATTTCATCAAGATCCATGTAGTCGTTTTTTCTAATCCACATTTTTCGAATCCACATGTGAGGTTGAAGGTTGCAGTCGGTTGCAATGTTATGACACCTAATATACGCGAAGCACGCGATTCCGTGCGGTTCGCTTTGCCACAGTTAATGGTCTGCTGAAACGGCTGAGCGTGTTGAATGGCCGATTGGCGATTGATGCTATTAATCTACGGAAAAAAGCACTCACACTATTATACAAGCCATTCTTTTCATTTTTATTATTGTGGTTTACATGTGAGGTTTGCACTTTGTGTAATGAATACTGAGGTTTGTTAATTATATTGGACGTCATGCATTGTGAGACCAATTCATCCTTACTTCCAACTAATATCATAAAGGCGAAAGTGAGTTTGTTTGTTACCTCTTCACGCCTTAATGGCTAAACCCATTTTGATGAATTTTGGTACAGGGATAGTTGTAACCCTGGAGACGCAACTTTTTTAAATTGAGAAATTAGGGAAGAATAGGGAAAACTTAGCTTTGCTTTTACAATAAATAAGGCGCAAGGGCAAAAACTACTGGTAGCAGGTACCTGAAAATCAGGAAAGGAAAACTGTGTTACCCCGAATTTAACGCTAGTGAAGCCGCGGGCAAAAGCTAGTAGTATTATAATTTGCTAATTTGGTTTGCAGATGTTATGTTAAGAGTTGTATTTACCTATGTGGAAGTATTCGTTCGTTAGTTTGTATGTTATTAATAAATGTACAATCGTCTGTAGTACGTGTCATTGCGAAATTGATTAACATACATAATTACTGTTTTTTCTGACAACACTTAAAGTGAAATACGATTAAATTCTACCCAAAAAGCGTCGAAAAGTAATGCATTGTTACGGCAAAATTAAAACTGTACCGCAATCTGTATCCACAAACGATAAATGTAGCAAGTGTTAATTAGTTTACAGTTGGTGACAATTCAAAAGTTGTTAATTTCGTACCGTCCAGTAACCATGAGCCACCAGCCACGAGCCCACGAGCCACGCTCCCGTAGGGCACGAATATAACAAACAATTAATTAAAAGCCGACTGTAATTACGAGAATACTCTCGCAACATATGTTTGTGGCAAATAAAAGGCATTACTGGACATTTCGACATGCAAACGTGATTTTTAAATTGGCTTTTTATGGTTACCATTACTACGGCGTGTTCGTGTTGATACCTCTTCAAGTCTGGCAGGGATGAGCATCTCATGAAACATACGTTGTATATATTCAAATCAGAATATTTTTATTTGTTCGTCACCATCATTCTCTTGTCTAGAAATTCAAAGATCTAAATTCCGAGCTTTTTTTGCCGATGGGAAATCATCAAATAACTTTCCGCGCTCTGGGTGGAATGAGACGGAGTGTTAGACTTTTACTGACTAAAACCCACTCATGTTACTTGTTTTGCCCTTTATTTTCCGAGGCCGCGGTATCTCTTTCGAAGAACTTGCAACTCCGGCAGGCTGTGGCTCTGGCAGGCCCCTCTACTTTGCTGACATCTCTTTGAGGCGCACGTAAAGTACGAGCTTACAGACAAAATAATGCATTTTAAACCACCCAAGGACGCATATACCTCGAACGAGCGTAAAGTATAGGTATTCCTCATTTTCGGCTATTTTCAGTCTACATATATACCACATAAAATACCGTCAAGCCTGATGTCCCAATGGGTTAAGCAGAGATTGGCACAACCGTGAAAATCTTATAGAAAATGAGTACCCACATTTAAAAGTGCATTTCTCAAACAACATAACAGGCCGACCAACAATGACTGGACGTTCAATCGTTCACTTATTAAGTAAATATTTACCCAACAACGGTCCATTAATCAATTTTTGCATTTTTAATTCGTCCCTCATTAATTGCTGTAAATTTCATTTCCATTGTTGTTCCACCATTTTAAAATTTAAGCCTCGTCTGCCTCCAAAACGCACATTTCCAAGTAATTTACAATTTATCGTGTTCGCAATAAATGAGCAAATATTTTTCATTTGTTAAGCCACTTGTAATTAATATATGTTCATTTTTTATTAAACTGTGGTCTGTTTAATAATGGTAAATGCTTTGGCTTTATGTTATTAATTAATGAGTTACGCATTGGTTTTGTGCAAGTGGATATATTATATTGGGTAGTAATTAAATTGTTGGCTAGAAATAATACATGTTTTTGGATAAGCTCAATCTCGGTAACGCGTTTAATTTGGCTTTTGACTTTGTTATGTTAAATTTATATATTTAAATGTTCGTACTAATCATTCTTGTTGTGAAAATCTGAAGTTCAGATATAGAGCATTCAACATATTTAGACATGAACACAAAATTAATGGGAGTAAAAAAATACATCTTTACTATGGGGAAACAAATTTCAAATATTCAAATGCAGATAGTTAGATTTTAGACTTATTCTATATACATTTTTATATCCCAATTGCCATGGCAATGCACGGCGGGCGTAGCAGCCCGACACGGTAGCACTGCAATAAAATATTTAATAAAAATGTACCACTCCACTGTTTTGTCCACTTCTGAACATCGGAGCTCAAGTGTCGTTCACAATTTCCAAATGAAATTAAGTATTTTTGTCGATTGTTTCAAGTCCTTTGGTTCGTATGACGGTATGAATTCGTTGATTCGAAATAGTATAAAGAAATCCTTACTAATATTATAAAAGCGAAAGTTAGATTGTTCGTTTGTTTGTTACCTCTTCACGCTTTGATGAATTTTGGTGCAGAGATAGTTGGGAACCAGAAGACGCACATAAGCTAAATTTTTATTAAAAAAAAGTGGGATATGAGGAAGAACGAGGGAAAAAAAAGGAAACTTAGCGTTGCTATTACATATCAATAAGGCGCAAGAGCAAAAACTGCAGGTAGCAGGTACCATGTTATACCGAATTGATCGCGAGCGAAGCCGCGGGCAAAAGCTAGTAGAATGATAAAATATTGCTACTGTTTGGTTACTGTACTGTACTTTGGATTTTTGTGATTAAATTACATTTCATCGTTTTTTTCTTTTTGTTTCATTTAGTATTCTATAGCCTATATTATATCGTCGGAAAAAAATATTGTCACACAAAACGTCAATTTTATTTACGAAATTGCAAAGGATTTGAAGGACAGGTTGTGATTGATATTCATTTTGATTAACAATTTATTTATATTATTTGTTAAGCGATACCTATTTCTCTTTTCATAGCACGAGGGAAACCACAAAAAACACAGCCCATTCCAAAAAAATCAGCCAGATATACATGATATTCATCAGCCACCTCCTTCATAGTGCTAAATGCTTCACTAAATATTAACCGTTCGCCCATGTAACGCATTTCGCTTTACATTTTTTGAAGCGGCGCTCTTTGTAATTGATAAAGGCAGCCGGCCACCGCCCATGACATGTTGTATTTATGCGAATTTAAAAGCTTCCGACTCGCGGAGCTTAAATCTGAATTAATCCCGCGTTTTTTGATCACCCCTGTCGAAAATTTAATGGTCGTTATTTAATAATCAATCTGGAATACATTTTAGACTGTGAGCTTTTGACGTACTTTTTGCAGATGAGTCTATGTTGTCGGTGGTTGTATGTTGATAGCTTTTTGCTGTTGCATTTTACAACTAGTGTGATAAGAATGTTATGTTATAAGTTGACGTTTATAAGTGTGTTGTTACTTATATTTCTCTTTTTTTGCAGAACCCGAACGGCTCCTGTAATTCACGGTTATAAAAGAGGACAGCATCAATTCGAAAGTATTGCAATTCAATAGTAACTTACGCCAAATATTAACTTCCGTCTGCTTACTTTGTGTATAGGCACAAAATTACGTGTGCGTGGTTTGAACAGATAAGTTCACAAAGTAATCATGCGCCAACTCTAACTCAGCGCTAAACACCTTAATAATCATGACAACTTGTTTCAACGTGGGCACAATGCTAACTAGTCAGACGCAACTTTAACCAAAAACAATCATACATGCAACCACGACATCAAAAACGCCAGCCAAAATTGCTCCTTAAATTGATAATTTTAAGGACGACAGACGTTTAAGTAGGTTGTAAAACAAAGTTTGCACACGTGTACCCAAACTTAGGCTAACTTGGAGCTGTCAAATTTGTTTAGCGGTAAGGGAGGGCCGCTTAAGTTGCGAGGCAGGGCGCCGCTGGCGTATAACTAAGTGCTTACTTGCCTACAACTAAATTGTTACATTTGAGTTGTAAAATTAATGCTGCGATTTATGCGTGGCGCAAAGTTGTTATTGGTTAGGTACATAACACAACTGCTCCCCGGCTCCTGAGCTAAGGTTATTAAACTATTCAGCGATTTGTTTGTTGTAGGAAACCTCTCATAAATAGTTGGTCGAGTTGTTTACGAGAACTAGGCAAGGCGAAACGATCGCATTACACAATAGGCATTACTCGGGATTCCCTGGTCAGAGTTCGAGAGAAGCCTCACAGGTGTGACCGAGGGGTAATTAAGGCAACTTGGAAAAAACAAACGGTAATTCAATACGGTCTATTCTTTAATTAAAAAATATTTAAATTGATTTGTGTTGAAGAATGGTGAAAGGAAGTTGGTGAAAAATATTGATTTGCTCTGTTCGGCGATTTATGTCCGTAAAGTAAAAGAAGCCATTTTTGTGACTATGGAAACGATTTTTATTATCTGCCTACAAAATTAGAGATACTTTTACTTGAGACAGCCCACTTGAATTTGTTTTTTTTTTAAGTGCTGCTGCCTTGTTTTGTGGCAACCGCGGTTGCACCACGTTTTTTTTTAAACGTAGCAATGTAACAAATGATTTTTTATGCAAGCACAGTTACCAAAAGCACGCTAGAGAAAGCTCAAACGAATTTATACTATTTTCCTTAGTTTAGCCGGTTGTAAAAAGTTGCAAGCATGGTATCGCGCTCTAAATCTTACGTAACAGGGGTATAAACCATTACGTTGTGTGTCGATGGTTATAGCCTCACTTCTTGTCGAACCCTTTTCTAATAAAAATCTATGATATGCTGCTTGGAAACACCTGTGGTAGTCTATTAAATTCTAAGCTGTAATAAAGAATGAACCAGAACAATAGGTACAAACTTAATGCTTAATTCTAAAGATCTCTTCCGTAAAGTTCTATAGATGAAATACGTAAGCTTTGTAATTGAGAACGACAAGAAAAAATTGTAACATCGATACTTCAATTTTTGGAAGTAAACCTCATTGGTGGCACTCTTTGGTTTTGTCTATTGGTAAAAAAGTCTACAGCATTAAATCCACCTCTATGCTTTCCTAATAACATTGAAACTTTTTTTTGCTTCAATCCATAGACGCACGTTTTCGCGCCAAAGTCCGCGGCGGAACATAAAACAAAATCTAGGCGATAAGGGTCGTTTCGCACTGCGTCATATTTCACAAAGTGCCCTAAGTTCGGCAGTTAACTCACACGGTTATGGCGCTGTTAACACGTGTTCACGCTCTATATTGTTTGTGCTTCACGTAAACTAAATCATTGGGTGAGAAAAAATGGGCCGGAAAACTTTTGAAGTTAAAGTGATGAATCATTTTGTATTAAATACATGTTATTTTATATCTTGCCAGCCAGAAAAATGCTTCTGTAAAACTTTATTAAGTCATGACAACTGATCTATGTATAGTAAAGTATTTGTTAAAAAATGTGTTTTATTCAATCCAGAAAACATGAAGGCGAAGCAAAGCGCTAACATCTAAAAAAGTTAGTACCTAGTATTCTCCAATGTTCTTTTCACAAAATATGTAAATCGATGTGGGTAAAAATGAAATCATTATGCAGTCTTCTTGTTTTTAAAACTAAAACAAGATTACCTAAATAAGAAATAGACAGCAAAAAGGAAGATCGAAAAATCTGGACGCAATCATTAAAAAAAAAAAAAACCGCCAATATTTTCCGGTAAGCTCGGAAACGAGCCAAAACGTAGTTAAACGATGTAGAAGGAAAAAGATTATTCGCCAACGTTGGTTCTGTATGAAATATTATTCGGACTAGTTACTTTACTTATTTCTAAAGATGCCTTATGAAGGACATGTCATGACATTTTGAAAGCTTGAACATAGAACAGTGTAGATCTGATTCCGAGCAAAATTAATAGCTGTGCCTTTACTGAGTATGTCAATAAAACAAATTTGATATATGGAGTTTATATTATTATTATTATATTACACAAGACAGTCCGCCAAAACAGCCACCCTTAAATGTAAAAACTTACCACATTTCTTCAAAAAAATATTTGGGTTTAGACAGATATAATATAAAAAAAAAACAAAAAATGGCTAACATGGACACAATGGATTGTCACGTACGGATCTCTAAAAATAATAGCAGGAAGTTTTTGTCAGCTGACTGCATAGTAATAAATGGTGGACGTGGTACTGCAAGTATGAACAAATGGAGCCGTACGTTCATTCCTGCAGCGTTTAATTAATGTCTATTTGTTAGCATATTTACCTGCAGCTTTTATTTAACTTTTACCTTGTTTCCTGCTAACTTTTATAGCGCGTACTGCAATTTGTGCACGACCATTTATTTGATGTTATCTATTAGGTATATGGATAGTGTTTTTAATTTATACAATAATATTTATTTACTCAAACAGAGCATTGTAGTACACGTTAAATAATACAGTTTTACAAAATAAGTACAAAACTATTTCTACAAACGTGTGGATGAGCACTGCTTTCCTAGATAGGTTAAGAAACCTGTGTTAAGGAGAAGCAGTCCGGTCCCCTTGGGTATAATGATGTTAATGTTACATAGTGCTTTTGATGTTGCAGTTACAATATCGGAGTATTAAGTTTGACAGTGTTTGTAATTTTTATTTTTAATAAACGTTAAAATAATTTTAATTTAAGAAAGTATGTGTGTGTGTGTTTTTGTGTGTGTAGTGTTTTTGTGTGTGTGGATGTGTGTGTGTGTGTGTGTGTGTATATATGCGTGGAGGTGTATGTGTAAGCTTGTTAGTATTGCCTATTAATTTTTATCTGGAAACTTTGGCTTCTTTCGCAAAATAGAAGTCTGTTTACCAGTAATTAAAATGTTATAGACTGGTTTCATGATATATTTGCTTAGAGAAGACTTTATATTGAAATCGATTTACTTTTGAAATCGTACTATATAAGACAAAGGTGTAAAAACGCATAGGGTAAATGTACTAAGTATTTTACTTGATTCAACAACTTCAATTCAACACGAGTTTATGAACTTTTTAAGTTATTTATATTTTTTTTTCTTTATTCTTAAACATTCATGGATTTTTAAGAAAATTTCATCTACATCTGACGAGATTGGTTGAGTAACCAGGTCAATAAAAACCGACTTCTAAAAAAAACTAAAAACTGGAAAATAACTTTATTTTCGGAAGTCGGTGGCTTTTGTTGGTTTCGTTGACTTTATTTGCCACCGACTTCCGAAAATAAAGTTATTTTCCAGTTTTTAGTTTTTTTTAGAAGTCGGTTTTATTTTTTTGCTAAAAAGTTTTTATTTCAACATTTTTAGTTATAGTATTATGATATAATACGCAAACACGGTTAAAAAGTTTTTCTTTTTAGCTTTAGTCCCGTCTTAGATACAATTTTTAGTTCCACATCAAGCTATAGATTAAATACTAAGTATCTATATTATGCTTTAGTATTAAACCAATTCAGAAATCATATGCATCATCCCCTAGGGGATACAGCTGATACTTGATCTGATGTTTATGTTTCTTAATGACTAGGTGAGGGGTGGGGAGCGGATACGGTCACCCTGCGCCCACTCGCCTGCCTACCTTGGCGAAACCCATACTTATACATGTGATTGCAGCAATCACGGCAGATTTTCTGTCATTTATTAAAGAGTGCCGTTGTATATCACTGAAGATCTATCACCAAATTACTGCGATGACCTTCCAAACCATAGTAGTACCTACATACCATTTTTTGATCATTTGTATTCGACAACTTCTAAAATATAATCGACGAATGAGTATATCATCAACGTACACGAAGTCAATCTAATACGTATTATTAAAGATAACTCAAAAACTACTTGTCGGATCTTAATATTTTTTTTATGGGACCAAACGACAACCACCAGCTTTCGAATAAAAAAAGAATCATCAAAATCGGTTCACTCAGACCTGAGTTATGAGGTAACAAACACAAAAAAAAAAAAAAAAAAAAAAACATACAGACGAATTGAGAACCTCCTCCTTTTTTTGAAGTCGGTTAATAAATAAATAAATACATTTTCAAAATAATATTTCAATGTTTCACGAGAAACATACCTGTCCTTTTTCAATTACCCACCACGTAAGATATCAAAAGAGGTTTCAAGCCGGGTGGCTAGTGCGTTCTTGACAAAATTTTCATAAGAGACGGGGTAAAGCGTCGCTCCGGGCGACAGCGGACTTGCTTCAGATCACTTTGTAGTATTAAATGGGCCTTTATCGAAACAGTGGACTCACTGCACACCGGACAAGGGAGCCCGCACATAGAATGTAACTGATAAATAAAAAAAGACGTATTTTTGTGTGGCTTTTTAGTAAGTTTACAATTTACAAATATATATACAACAACACTATACAATGAAATTACCAACTTTTATTGCCTTAGAAACATTTCGCCAGTTATGACTAAGTCCCATGTAATAGGGGGCGAGCCTATTGCCATCAATCCGACAATAATCCAGACTTCGATGCTGAGAATTTCCTAATGAAAAAAGCAAAGAACAATTTGGATGACCCGGGAATCGAAACCAGGACTTCTTGTTCAGCAGTCATGCTTCCGACCACTAGACAAACAAGGCTAAGACATTTATTTATATTAAATTTTATCGTTCGTTATCAAAACCTTTAATAATAATCCAATACGCCTTTGATACTACACATGATTAATTCCAAAATTCAAGACATAACCCGAAACGTAAACGTTTACGTTCAACGTCTTAACAGCGTCGAGTATCAGTAAAGACGTCACGTCGGCGTCTCCATGAATAAGTGTAGTGGAGCGTGAAAGACTTGACAGTATCATATCTGAAGGTACAGTCCGAGGACGGTCGGCGCCGAGAGGGCGCACAATCAAATTTTATTGGACATTTTTCATTTACCAACAATATTCGCAGCAATGTAGGTAAGCTATATGTCCCAATACCAGCGATTAGCGAGTAGAGTTCTCTGAAAAAGTTCCTAAAAGTTCTCTCAAATTGTACAGTCAGTATAAATCGACTCTAAAATGGTTCCTACGTATTCAGTACATCGTTCAGACTCTCCCCTCTCCCCAAACTTTTCATCGGCAATTAAAAAATATATAAACCGTAATATTTACCCTGGTAAAATGTATGAAACAGCAGTTTTTTTTTAATTACTGATATTACAGTATTATACGGGTTTCCTACAAACTTTAAAAAAATATCACAATATTATTATGAAATTAATATTGTGATATTTTTTTGTCATAATGGTTAAGTCGTTTTAAAAAGATAACTTGTTCTTATTACTTTCTGCTGTTTAAAGGTTAATTGAAGCTCCTGAGAATGTATTCTTTCTTTGTAAAAATGTCAACGATACATTTTTTTACGCCAACCTGAATACTTGAACCTCATACACTATTGATTCTTAGGTGTACATGCAAGCAACCATGTCACAAATGCAGACTCATAACTCGACTCTTGCATAAATGCATACAACATGTTCATACCCGGAATATTTACTACAAAGGAAAATGCAAGATTCCTCGAAATAAAATGACTGAAACGTGGACGATTCCTTCAAGCGGAGGCACTCGTAGGAGGACGATTTCCGAAATGTGTTTACAATGAGGGCCGGCCGGTGGACACGACATATTTCATTATTGCTAAGAAATGCCTCCAACTCCATAAAAATGGAACGACGCAAAACTGTACAGTCATGCACGGAGATTTTTAAGATTATTAACATGCGTTTGAGTGATATAAGTTGCGTAATTTGGATATTTTTGTCTTCAGGAATCCAGTTCAACATCGATTTGATCATTCACTTAAATAAATTTTAACCCGTGTTAAATGTATGTAGTATTAATGGTTAAATAAGTTTATTTTCTCAATACTACTAATATAATATAGTGAAATCCTTGTAGTAACAACTACAAGAATTTCTCTTACTTGAAAACATATACATATATGGAACTTAAACTAAAGTATAACATTAACTTTGACAAACCAACTAAGTAGATAGGTATTTTTGTTCATAATAGAAACGTGTAGAAATTGATAACTAGACTCGCACGCAAAAACATAAGCCTTGTTACTTAACACATCTACCCGCAAAATAACTAATCATAAAATGATTGAACATTTTACAATAAGTTTGCTGAAAATAAACAGTTCTTAAATATGATTATCGTTTTAAACTATTAAACAATCCAGTAAACAATCAAATGTGTGTAATATGCGTACCACGAAATCCTAAAATTCAATAACTGCGTGCGTAAAAAATAAGATGAACAAACTTTTCCAAACACTTGTGTGTACGAGCGTACAGTTACGTCTGGCGGGTGAGCGTCCACCCTCCACTTCCGGTCACTATATAATAAAGTTATTCTCGTTCTTTCGATAAACTTCAGTTTGTCCGCCGATAAATTACCGGGTCACATTCGCGGAAGTTGTCCCGGGCCTCGCCAAATATTGGCTTAACTTGAAGAATGGGCCCAAAGCTTGCCCCGGGATTTCATACGAATTATGTTTTATTTGTGACTTCAAACAAACGAGATAAGGATAATG
Source organism: Ochropleura leucogaster (assembly GCA_958449745.1). NCBI lineage: Eukaryota > Metazoa > Arthropoda > Insecta > Lepidoptera > Noctuidae > Ochropleura > Ochropleura leucogaster. The sequence goes on along the minus strand of OY288206.1, from coordinate 12,360,939 downwards.
TTGTGTTTTGTGTGATTTGTAATTGTCAAATACAGTCGTGACGTATTTATTTTTAGGAAATGGCTGTTTGTTTCTGGAGGTTATTCAATAAAATAATGACAGTCATTACTTAAAATAAACTACTAAATAAATGTCATATCATATCTTACAGATAACTTAATAACAGATAAGAAGATATTTGATAGCTTGGTCACCATAGCTAATCATAGACATAAAGCATATCATCACGTTTGTGATCCTCAAAGGGTCAAGCAGAGGTGTACCTAATATTATACGCACATTTAGCCAGTTATGTATGTATAATAGGGGCTGGGGCTGGCCTATTGCCAACCGGTCACAAATACAACTTCCATGGCTGGTACTGAGAAATTCCTGATGGATAAACCCCAATAAAACTTTACCCAACTTGGGAATCAAACTCAGACCTCATGCTCAGGGGGCGCGCTACTGACTACGACAGCAACGAGACAGTCTCATAAAATTAGTACTAGTTATGAATCAGGTCAGCGTGGATGTAGTTACAAAAGTGTTCCAAATTCGAAATACGACTAGTAAACTCCTCACAAACATAAAGCCTCTGTTAGCAATCCATTCTTGTCCAAACAGTTCAAAGCTGTTTTCGTTCTCAGTCCATCGTTTTTCTTTGCGGTGTGCTACGTTAAATTGGTCGGCGCGTGTAGGCCGCGTAGCGGTTTTGCGTAGATGCCGCTACGCCATCCACAGCGGTTACGCGGAGCTACGAAAGTTATTTTGTTAGCTACGAATATTTAGAATGCTTGTTTCTTACAGCCTTATTTGTTTGTTTGTAAAAATATTGGTGTTTAAGGTAACATGTAAATGAATGGACAAAATTAAATTAAATATTTGATGAAATATCACTTGAACTTACATAGCGCACAATAAATTACTGTATAATTTAGTTTTACACCGTATGAATAAGCAAAGTAGTAAATTTCTTACTGTAGAGCTTAAATTTTATTTGAAAAGTCAATTTTGTTTATTTGTTTTGCTTTAATTTTATTTGAAAAGTCAATTTTGTTTATTTGTTTTGCTTTAATTTTATTTGAAAAGTCAATTTTGTTTCATGATAAACCTCCCATCGCAGTTTACTTTTAGTTTATTCCTTCCCTAAACGTTTTACCGAACCGTACCTCCTCCACGGTTTCGTAGTCACATTGTTTGCGGGAGATATCCCTGGATCTGATGGTGCGGCACTAATGCCGTATGAATGAAATTTACTGTCAATATCTGAGGCCCGCATGCGGCTTTGTGACGCAAACTGTCCTCTTTTATACCGCTACCCGCCATTATTCCTCTTTTTATTTTTCCCTTTGCATTTTTCAGTGTATTTATTTATGAGTCGCCGGTCTTTTATTTTATGGATCCGGTTTCATTGGCTATTTGGATTCTATATCTGTGAGCGAAATGAGCGTAGTTTCTGTTTTTTGTGCGTCTGGCTATGAAGCTCGTTTGTGGTTACGCGATTAAATTAATTAAACCTTTGAATTAATTAGCCAAATAACCAATTACCGATATTATAATTTCAATGCTTAATTAAGTATTCATGGAATGTTTGTTATTGCACATTTGTAGTCAAGTACGATGAAAATAGGCTTACACAACAAACATTCCCGCAGACATTTATTTATATTTCTATAAACATAGCGTTTATCTACACGAACGTCGGGACTTACCTCAACTGACTGTTAAATAATGATCACGAAACCCCACGTAGTAATAAGCACCCCTATAATTTGTCCGGGATTATCGTGAGACGGCGCGAGGTGAATCCCGGCGATTAGTCACAAGTATCGCGGGATTCAGACGACGGGATCCCGGGCTTATCTTCCCAGTAAGAACGCACAGGCGAGGAATACTGATCGGCTGAGACCTCAATTAGGTATTCAGGTAAAGGTGTAGAATGATCCAGATTGTGTATTAATATCGACGCGAAGGGATTATAGGGAAAGATAACAGTAGAGCTCGTTAAGAAAATGTGTGCGTGCTTGAAGACAATTTGTGTACTAGTGCGATAAATCTACCTGTTCAGGTATTACAGCATACAAGGTGTAAGCAGGCCTTTCACAAAGCCGTCCAACCATGTAAATCTACGCAAAAATATTGTTAGGAACTTTTCTTTGAAGTGAAAAATCACGGATTTCGGTAGAACTCAATGCTACGTATTTAAAACATTGTGTTGATGTATATTCATTAAATAATCTAGAGCTAAATTCATAACCCCTTTTTTGCGGATAGGAAATCATCAAATAACTTCTGCCGCTCTGTACGAAGCGTGAGGGAGTGTCAGACTTGTAATGACTAAAACCCATTTATGTTTCTTCTTTTACTTTATGTTCCGGGGCCGTGGTATCTCTTTCGAACAACCCGCAACCCTAGCAGGCAGTTTTCAGCTTTGATAATATGTCCTCATACTCCCGTACGAGGAGCTCGTGGCTAAATAATAGCAGCCGCTCGGGTCGATCTTTAGGGTAAGCTGCGCTTGCCTAGGTTTGTCTGTGGATTGGTGACCACCCGTTACATACCAAGTTTCCTCCGTGCCTCGGAAAGCACGTTAAGCCGTTGGTCCCGACTGTCATTTGTAGATCTTTGACAGTCGTTACAGGTAAGTCAGTGGTTTGAAAGTCTGACATGTATATGTTGGGGATAAAATAAAAGGCTAGGCAGATGATGACTTCCGTACGAACAAAATTTAATTATCTTTTTTTTTGATTCTTTATACATAAACATAGACTTTTTTAAGTTCATAATTATCAGACATGATCCCACACAGTCAAATCCTTGCTGAAAATTCACCTTAATACAACCTTAATTACAATATCAACAGTAAAATTTTCTCGAAGGAAATTCGAGGTGAGTGGAGTGCGACGTGGGTTGAGCAATTAATTCAGTCGGCGTCGAGCGCAGGTCGGTTGCGGTTCGATGCCCGCGCCGAGCGATGCGACCCCTGTCTTTACCGCGTGGCGCTTCTGTATGCCTCAGCGAATCTTGTTGCTAATCTATGCCCCAACTTTGATATTATATCAGTTTATGTTATTTCGAGCTGTTATGATTTTCTTTGGCTAAACAGTAACTGAAGCAACTAACAATTTGAGGGCACAACAAGATTTATTACCAAAAACTACAAGTTCTTCAAGAAATAATAAATGCACAGCTCGATTGGATGCCAACAATCTACCAAACGACCAAAAACTTAACACTATTTGAATCTATCTAATATTATCAAAGCGAAAGTTTGTGAGGATGTGTGTAAGAATGTACCTATGTTTGTTGCTCTTTCAGGAATACTACTGAATGAATTTTGATGAAACTTCACAATAATAATCATAATTCATAAAGGTATATTGTATATTCTATCACCACCCGCAGCTAGTACATACATATTTCGATTGACAATCTTTCAGTTTCGGCCTATAACAACTACCTAAACATTCAATAACAAAATATTCGGAAGCCAACCGCAGCCCCGCGGGTATCGGCTGCACGTCCACAGGCGCGATAATTACGGGACACCTCAGACGCCGCAATTAATCCCTGTCCGCAACTCCTCCGCGGCTCTCCTGCTGCGGTGTGCGCTGTCCCCAGCACGGCCGGAATCCGACCGGTTCCCGTGCGAGCACATCCCTACCGAACTATGTCTTTATTATATCACTAGGTTTTGCCCGCGGAATCGCTCGTGTTAAATTCAGGATAACACAGTTTCCCTTTCCAGATTTGCAGGTACCTGCTTCCTGTAGTTTTTGCCCTTGCGTCTTATTAATTGCAATAGCATTGCTAAGTTTTCCCTTTTCTTTTCTCTTTCTCCCTCATTCATGTTCTTTTTTTAAGTTAGTATATGACCGTTAGTCCCAACTATCTCTGTACCAAATTCATCAAATCGGTTTAGTAATATAAGTAAGGATTGAGTGTGTTGTAGGTAATGCAATATTGTGAAGTAACAAGAGATAATATATTAACAGTAATTGAAAAACATGGCATCAACTAGACCTTTCATTAAAATAAACAAAAAAAACAATTAGAATCTCCACAAATCCATACAAAATGCGCTCAAAGGATCGGCGACTCTTTCGAAAATTAATTGCCGAACCAATTATTACGGTAACGAACTACATGTGTGCCCAAAATATCAATTAGCCACGTCCCGACGCCACGAACAAAAGATATAGCGTCCCTAATGAATTCGTAATCTCCGTAATCTGTTCAATGAGAAATGGCGTGTTCGAAATAGCGGTGGCTGCAAACAAATTAAACCTTCCCAAAAATGAATTTATCACGTAGGACGGGTTACCTAACTATTCATTTGTAGCGCTGTTTGAACAATATGGCCAGGCGTGCTTGTGTCGCCTTTTATTGTGATCGCCTCTTGTTTGCCTCTATTTATCATCGATTTATTGGGCAGGTTTATGTGTTTGTAATTGAACCTACGTTTTGAATTGCAGCTGGAATTTACTTTCATGAAAAAGACAAAAAATGCCACTAAAAAGATTTATGTTAAAACTTTTTGTCAGTAACGGATATTGTTTTTTTTTTAATAGAAGCAGCTGCTATCAAAGCTACCTACATGTATATGTTGCAGTCAAAACTCAAACCAGTCAAAAGTACTATTGACTAGCAAAATCAGTTAAAAGTACTTTTGCCCAGTGGACCTGGTAAAAGTACTTTTGACTAGTTAAGAGTTTTGACGGCAAAACAATATTTTGACACCATACAGAAAATACATAACTATCTACATTTGAAAATTATACCCGAAAATGAGACGCAACTCAAGATACCTCCACGACGATTAGCACCAAATGTTGCCTCATGTTTGTCGTTGCGAAATGCAGAATATTTTAATTTAAGCGAGGTCCGGTAAGAGCGGCGACCGCCGGCAGATGGCGCCTTCCTGTGATTAATATGCAGGATGGACACTGTCGAACCACGCCGAATCTAACTCCACGCTTGTTTTCCTTCGTTTTGATAACAATTTGTCCAGGCGTCCAGCCGGACCGGACGAGAGCGGTATTAGGAAAATGATCGCAGTTGTACTCTGGCTGTGGTTTTGAAACGGGATTTGAAATTGATATTCGATGTAGAAGAAAAGAAAATTATCTACCTAATTTTATTGAAGATTATCAGTTCAGAATAACTTGACATACTATAACTTGCAGTAGTTACAGTACCATTAATTTATGAAGGGATATTTATAAGGAATTATAATACTATGTGTTACTGTGTAAACATTTTCATCAGAATGGCTCAGTAGCCATTACTAACATTTGTATCTTAATTTTATATGTCAAAACAAACCAAGTACAATTATTAAGAAAAAAAAAAGCAAACATAAACGCAAGATAATTTAGTTACAAAGTAACAAATAGTAGCTATTTCGGTGTAACGATACTGTTCCGTCCACCCGGTTATCTGATGATGCATTATGGAATAAAATGTGAGTTAAGACTCAAGTTTGCACAATAAATAATTGTTTCCAGAGACGTAATTGCCGTAATTTCATGAATAATTACCGCCACAGAGCAATTAAATAAATTACAGAAGGAATAACGAGCTCCTTCGGGCTTTAGTTTAAAGTTGGGGAGCAGGATGTTGCACTTTACGTTTTGTTACTCTTTAAAGCGCTTGGTTAACCATGATGGAACTTACCACCACATTTTGTATGACGAGGCAACCGACAGAGAAGTATTACGGGTTAAAAATAATTATAACAAGATAAATAAAACATAAAAAGTATATAAAACCACATGGGCTTTTAGTTCAAAATAAGGTTACTAACATTTTTCAAACATGATATTCATTCAGAGCTGGTTTAAAATAAATGTTATTTGCGTTTAAAAAAAAACAAATAACAAACGGTTTGTTTACTTATTCAGCCGAAAAAACAACGTAACGTAAAAAAATAAACAAATAGTTGAACACGCGTGTGAACTAAAAATCGCATCATATTTATTGTGCGACAATGTTTGGACGTAACAATCTAAGCACGACCCGCAAATTGTAGCGGCAAACGCGGTCGCCCTGAAAATTTTAAAAAGAGAATCGCCGCTGTCATAGTCGCGATATGGCTCGCATCCAAATACCGGGGACACCAGGGGACGCAGGGGGCGGGGGCGTCCCCACATGGCCAGTTAGTTACGCCGCGAATTATAGGGGCCATTACGATTCATTAAGGCCAGTTAGGCTTAAACCGGTGTTTACCCACGCACACACACGCACCTGCACACATAAGCGTTCGTTCGCAACAGTTGGTATTGTTTTAAGCGTGTGTGAAAGGGACAGACGACTCACGAGAGGGTTGCAATTTGAAATTTTAAGCTACAGAAATGTGGGTGTAATTAGTGGCCAACGTAACGAGCTTAGGGTCTTGCCAACTGAAGTGTGAATTTTTGATTTTGGTCTACCTGTTTTTTCCATGGAAAATAGTGTAATGTCGTCGAACATGTTCGGGTCATTATTTAAAATTTTAATGAAACAAATTTGAATTGTGTTAAAGTAAAGACAATCTTTACTTATGAAGTAGGATTTTTACAGGAAAAATATTTTATTTTGTGAGAGACTGAACTTACCAAGGCCTGTATTTTAAGACACTAGAAATACTAACCCTACTGTATCAAAATTCCACATAGTTGTCACAATATATCTAACTTGCATCAAATAAAACTTAGAAGACATCTCAAAGAAATTACCTACAGCCTCCAAGTCCCATGGTCTTCCAACTCTATTATTCCCAACCGCTTATAATGCTAGTTCAATATTTTATTCATGGAGGCTCGCTATCGCTTGAGTTCATATGTAAATAGCTCCACAACCGGCAGTCCATAGCTGGAGGCTTGCCAGTATTGACACTATCGGCTATCGGGCTCAAACTGCGATGCCTCCACCCTGGGCGGAGCAAAACCGATGTTAAACGATATTTTATGTAGCACTTTAGTCTATTGATAGTGTATAAATATCAATTTATTGGGCAATGGTAATGCTTTAATATTTGCCGTACGTGCTTGTGAATTACAGTGCAAAATTATGTGTCCATTTTGATTTTCACTTCTGTGGAAAATATGACAGCTCGGGTTTTTGTCACTTTACATACCTATATCAAACAAATATTTATTTTTTGTACGGATAGATTCGAATGGGCACCCGCTGTCTGTGTAGAAGAGAAGTTCTCTGGCTTACCGTCTAAACCCGTTTGTTCCTATTAATACCATGAGTCGGGGGCCCAGGAGATACAAGTCTAAGTGAGAGTCACACAACATGACCTGACTGGTCATAAAATAATAGTTCACTTATTTGACTATAGGAAACAATCGTAATGAACACTAAATATAAACTTTGTTTTGAAATAATACAAATACAATTTTTTTATTGTGCCTTTTAATTCAATAAGGTTATTTTTAGGGTTCCATACCTCAAAAGGAAAAAACTAAACCCTTTGTAATCAGTCTCTCTATCCGACTGTTTGTCAATACCGTTTTTTTGACGGGCCTGTTGGTCCAGTGGTTAGTGGCCCTGACTGCTGAGCTGGAGGTCGTGGGTTCGATTCCCACCCAGGACAAACTTTGTGTGATGAGCATGATTGTTTGTTCTGTGTCTGGGTATGATTTATCTATAATATGTATGTATTTATAAATTATATAAGTATGTATATCTGTTGTCTGGTTACCATAACACAAGCTCTGCTTAGCTTGGGATCAGATAGCCGTGTGTGAGTTGTCCCAAGATATTTAGATATTTATTTTTTTCTCGGAAACGCGTGGAAATGGTGGTTTCGAGTTGGAATCAAAACCTTATACTCAAGTCTGTAGTCACTTTGTGGTGAGAAAGAAAAATTCAACCCTCCAAGTCTATGCAGTTAAAAGATATGGCCGTTTATGTCCCAAGTTTAAACCTCGGTGCGCGAGTCTGACTCGCTCTTGGCTGATTTTTTTATATTATAGTAATCGTGACACAGAACATACACACAAGGAATTATAACACTAACCTTAGATCATTACTTTAAATATATGTGTAAAAAGTTGTTAGTTGGCCTATGCAAAGTAAAATAAACTCCTATTTAGATCCAAAAAACTCTACAAAAAATCATGTAAGCAACTGTTATAACTCGATCATGGTAGAATCAAATCGAGCGTTTGACCTGATCCGACACAAACCAAACATAGCCGTTCAAATTTGAACTTTACGCAGCAGGTATAGAGGAGAAATGTATGTAAAAAAATAGGCTTGCAACAGAGGCATCTGCCAATTTGTATCTGCCTGCCCGTCGTAGGTAAATAACCGAGGCATCGTTTGCCGATGCTTTTGACAGCCAGAAGTATTGAGCAAACATCCACTATTTGTATGTGAACTTTTTGCGCCGACTTTTTTTCATTTTGCTCTCTGTGCGCGATGTATTGGGATTATTATTGATGTAATTAATGTTTTATCGTGAATTTGTATGCGTTATTTCAATGATTTATTTGCTTTTACAGGTTCGTTTGTAAGTGATTATTTTTGGATTTTTAATGAAAGGAGTTTATAGTGATTTGTGGAAAGCTGTGTGATGTAATTTGTAACTAATCCAATTCATAAATTGTCACAGTGCGAAGTACTTACAACAAATGTGTTTAAAAAGGTAATCAGTCTAAACACGCAAAAAATTAAGTCCCCTATTTAAATCTTAACAAACCCGCCCAAAATTGTCCGGAGCAATTTATTTTCAAACCCAGACACATTAACAAAAACCGGTGGACGAAAGAAGTAGAAAAAAACGCACATAATCCGAGTTCAACTAAGCCCAGGGGCTATCTAATAACATTTATTACTGGGCTTCCGGTCCCCAGTGTCCACTTCCGGTGGCTGATAAACGGGCGCCATTTTTGCCGCCATATTTATTTATAGGTGTTGGTGGGCGATAATGTCGATGCTGGCAACACTATGTTTGGGGCCCACGTTGGGCGCCAGTAAGCGGAACGCTACGGGTTATTGGCCAGCCATGATGTGGTTGTCGTTAAATTAAGTGAGCGATACAAGTTATTGTTTGATGATGTCGTCTATCTATCTATCTATAGCGCATGGTTGTTTATACAACAGCATACATAATCAAGGTGAACAGGAGGGTACCCCAACGCTTATTTTTCTTTTTATTGAAATTATTTAATTAAATAAGTGGTTCTGTCTGTACGTTTTTTTTTTCGTTTTGTGATCAGAAAAACCATCTTAATTAGCACTATGCTATTTAATCAAACTTTTTACACTCTGTATTTCAAAAGTACTTGAATCGACTCATGTAACCACAAAACAGGTTGAAGTTGGAAAAGTTTAATATAGTATACGTAAACCAGTCATAGTCTAAGTCTTGAAATAACATCATCATCTAGCTTTTTCTCAACTATGTTGAGGTTTCCAGTCTTACCGTATGCAGCTGAATACCATTATTTTGCATGAAATGACTGCTTATCTTACCATCACAACCTCAGTTAGTACTTGGTAATACGATAACTCGGTAAGTCTGGTTGTCAGACTAACTGGTAATGATAATAAAATAATATTTAGGTATAACAAACTGATTTTTCTCTCGTCTTGATTTCTTCATAATGAAATAAAAACAAAGAGATACATTACTCGTATAAATTATCGTTGTTTGAACTACGATAATTTTCCTTTTACTAATAACAAACAGATACTAATAACATCTTAATTCATAAGAGTAAAGGAGATAGTTCTAGCGCCTATTAATCATATCGATGGGAAGACGCAAGTGTTGGTGCGATTTATTTGTTCGCAAGTTTTGTGCCGGACTGTGCGAGTAATGACGGACATCACGATATGAATGATTGGGGGTCTGAGAATGTATGTGTCTGTTTTCCTTTAGTTTCTAGTTAAGATTTACTGCTTACCAACAGAAGACTGTACCAGCGGTGGACCTTATAAATGTGCCAGGATCAAACAACCAGGAACGACAAAAAAGTATGCACAAAAAAAAAATGAAATGTTTGGCTACAAGATTCTATACGCGCCAGATATACACAACCAATAATCAAATCTCAAGATCAAAACTGTTGATTGTGGTTTATTGTATTTACCAAGATTTTAGAATGAACCCTGCATCAGAAAATTCGTCTGAACAACCCACAAATTCTTATTTACCTCATATTACAATTTAAGGGCGTGTTTGTTTGAAGTGGACAGCGCAATCCAGGGTATAAATCGCGGGGATCCTTCCCGGGACGAGCTCACAGAGCCCGGGGGACCGCAGCCTACATACATCATGGCTTCCACTTGACAAAATGCTACTCTGGGATGACAATCTGTAACTTAAGCACAAGGAATGCTTTGATTCGGTAATTTTATGTAGTACCTTTTTGTCATGTTAGTCTCACATTACATAGGGCACTAGTGAGGTCCTACAAAGGCTCTTGAAGTAAGGTTATTTTGGTTTAATATCAGACATTGTTTTTGTTAAATTCTTACTTTACTTCCGTACTGTAACCTCAAGCCGACCTGCTATGCGATATGCTTGAGACAAAGCATTAAAACCGACTCATGTTAGTAAAAGCCACTGAAAGCTTTATTGCTACTAGCAACACCCCGTGGTTTTATCCGCATAGACCAGGATAAAAATCCATGTGTAAATCCAGCTATTCACGTACCAAATTTCATCCAAATCGGTCCAGAAGTATAAGCGTGAAGGAGTAAAAAACATACAAACTTTCACCTATATAGTATTAGTGTGATGTTCTGCGTACAAATTCTAAGACACACAACAATGACGTAAAAAGTAGTTCAACAACATAATTTCCCAAACATTCACCACAACAATTACCCACACCTTTAATTACGGCAGGTTACCTGAAGATTTACTGCGCGCAGCCAGGTGTGCAGGTCTCGGAGGGCTATGCCATCCATCCCGCGGCCACAGAGGCCGGGGCCATCCATCCTCCGCCCAACACTGGCCCTTGGCGGACATTAGCCGGCCCTTGTCTTTGCCGCTTTGATTTACGTGCCCGAAAGAGATCAATCGCTTGAGGGCAGCTTTAGATATGTTTTGGGTATTGATTTGTAGTGTCTCCTTATCTTAGGGTTGACAGTCTTGAGAAGTGTAAGATATTAAATACATAGGAGAACATAAATTGTTAGCTTAGTACATACAATAAGTTAGGTTTTGGTGCAATGCAGACCCAATAGAAAACAACATCGAACAACTTAAAATCTTAAAAAAAAAACTGGCGTGCCAATAACACAGAGAAGAAGTGTTAAAGTATTTTTTTTTTGGGAATGTCATCTCGCAGATTAACCTAGGTAAGTGATCTGATTAACCGGACAATCCTCCTTACGGCCAGGGGCATAATTTCTTGAATATTAAAGTGAAATTATCAAGAATGTACTTGTTTAATGTTTGTTTCACATCTTGTTAGATGTGTTTTATCTATAGGATTTTTAATTATTCTGTAATCATAACAAAGTTATTATACAAAACGGGTAAATAAAACATTCATAATGAACTGAAATCTATTCATAAATAAATTAAAAATAGCTTCCTCTCTCCTGACGACCAAAAGTTGTCTCGTGCAATTTATAAACGTCAGAGCGTTGACTGTAAAACCTTCTGATTCATAATTAATGATAATATCCGGCAGATGCGGATTTTTTCCGTTCCGTTGAGAAAAAATACCGGTCGGCGGAAAATAATCGCGAAAAGCCTTAGTCATTTATAATGCTGGATGTGCTGTGAAGTCAGTTACGTGGAAGCGGTTTATCGCCACGGGTGAAAATACACACGTGCATGAAATATTATTATAACATGAGAATGTTTTTTTTTTAATCTGTCTGACCTACTCGAATTATTCATGGAAAATTGTAAATGCAGTGTTTACTATCGTTTTGTGCTTGTACAAGTATCATTCCAAACTTTAAACCTTGATAAAATAATACTCGTTTCCCTTGAGTACTATAAAAGGTTCCATGCACTATTTCATGTTTTAGTCATTCTAAAAACAATAGCAAAATCTGAACCGCTTTGTCCAGGTCATGTCCAATTCCGCGTGACATCAGCTTCTGTACCAAAACGGAAATACAACCTTTAAAAAAAGAAATGCTCACAACCGGAAGCGACGGGCAGGAAGACGGCGACGACAGCGCCGCGTCGCCTGCCAGCTGAATTAAAAATTAAACGAGGATCCGTTTCCGGATACCGTGACGTTTGTTCTGCTTATTTTTTACTCTTTCAGGGTTATGACAAGCGGATGTTTGTTTAGATTTCGATATTTGAAAAAAAGGCTTGTTCGTGGCCAGGAACATTAATTCAACGTGTTTCTATTACCTTTGCTCACGTAATAAATGATAAATGCACACATGCATTCGAAATACAAACAAATGGTTTAGACATCACTTTGCTTTTCACTATCTTCAGGGCTATTGAATGTTTTTTCATAATGAATTAATGAATTGACAAATAATATCCAGCCAAGTTGTAGATTTTTACCATGACTGGTGAAATAGACCTTCATGGTATACCGAACAGCAAATCGTTTTTTTTTTTTTAATTTCAAAACATGACTCATTCTCTTAAGTGACTAAAGAGTACGGCATACGGAGTATGAATTTATTCCTGTACCCATTTAAAACACTGCTAAACAGCTGCAGCTGGTTTGACTGAAAGCCAACCCCCTTTTTTTGCGCATAGTAAATCATCAACTAACTTCCCAGGGCGGATCAAACTTTTACTGACTATAACCCATGTTCCTTATTTTACCCTTTATGTTCCGGGGTATCTCTTTCGAAATACCCCCAACCCCAGCAGGCGGTGGCCCTGGCAGGCCCCTATGCTTTGCTGACATCTGTTTGAGGCGCGCGCGGAACACTAACTCGCCCTAGACACGGCCTGCCGTCGCTATAAAGACGGACGGTGGCCGGGAGACGTCTCGCGACGCCCGACGACCGGAACGTCTCCTGCGGCGGCTGGGTTGGTTTGTGCAGCCAACTCTAACTTAGTTTGGGAATAGCCTACACAGATGACGATGATTCATATTCCCATACTTATGTCTAGAATAGACTCTCCACATCATCGTAATCCCCGAAGGCTTCGTCAGAGGTGATAACGTCCCATATAATAGGGGGCAAGCCTATTGCCGTCAACCAGCCGCAGATTTAGAATACATAGAAAACTCCAATAAAACTGCCCGACCCGGATATCGAACCCAGGGCCTCTTGCTTACCAGTCGAGCTTGTGACCACTAGACCAAAGAGGCGTGCTATTTAATTAGACCCTCTAACAAATGTCTCAATTTTTAATAGATGAAGTTAGAACCTCTTTGAAATTAGTATGGCCTCTATGTAACGATGTAAACTGACTGTGTATGTATACATAAACGATGAAGGCATATATATGTTGTATACTCTACGAAAATATCTCTCTCTGGAGGTCACATTTATTGATCGTGAGCCTCATTTACCTCCCTCCCACGCTATCTCTAATTTACTTCTACTCGTATATAACCCAGTAAATGAGCAGCTTTACAAGTGTGCGTTCAACAAATACGTGGACGTTATCATATAGCAAACTTTCTAAATCCAAGTATGTGTGTGTAGATAGTCTGTCTGTGTACATAGTCTGCGTATGTGTGCTTATATTAAGTGCCCGCACACTGGTGTCAGCCGGTATACGTAGCGCGCTCACAGCTTCATTTCTATTATACTGAAACTGAAGAAATGTCTCACTCTGCTCCTTTCTAGAGAGAATCTTTGTGGGCGTGCCGCAGCGTGGGCGGAGCTTAAGACGGACACTCCTTGAAATCCTCTTTTTTTGTAGCTTCGCCGTATCTAGGCGAGCGGCGACCAAGTAACCAAGACCTCTGACACTTCATCTGATTACGTTTTTCTCCCGGAGTTTTCGAACATAGTTTAGACGATGGCAGGTCTTGGTTGTGTGGTCATGTTTATGTAAGCGGAGAAACAAAGCTCGGAACAACTTTAGTCGTTATCGCGTTTATAAAGTTCTCGAGACATTCACTTTTATGGGGTGTTTTGCTTGAGATAAATTTTTATTTCTTTTGTCTAGATACTTTTTGTTTGCTGATGGTTACGATTATGGAGACGTTTAAATATTCAATAGAATTTATATTAGCTGTGCTTTTGCTGTCAACAATTGTCATTTTTCTAATTAACTATCGCGGTATATGAGATATGTTTGTTTCCCATCATAACATAGAATGTTGCTTATTGAGTTTATTAAATAAAATATGTTTTTTTTTTTACATTACAACCCGACTTTTAGGATCCATTAGAAGTGTCATATTCAGTAGTCAACATTTACAACTAAAGAAAAATTATTAAGATAGAATCTTTTGTAGTTTAGAGATAACACTGTCAACGTAATCGTTAGAGACCGTATTGTGCAATTTAAAATTATGGTATGCATAAAATAAGTCCAAAATGTTTTTTTAAATCTGCGTTTTTATCGAAATATCGTTTTGACTCTTAAAACCCGAGTACCGATTCGAATTACAAGTAGAGGGAAAGACATTTTTATTGATTAATTATTTGTTTAACTTGAAAATGATTGTTTTTCATCCACTAAATTTGGATTTTTTCAGTCAGCCATTGTTTTTGAAAACTCATATTCTTATACACATATAACTAATAAATACAAAAAACAGACTTAAAAGTAACAAACAACATTTTAAGTAAACACAATATGTGTTTACTTAAAATACCCACAATCAAATAATAACCTTCAAGAAAAATATCACCCATCCAATATTGATGAATGATGAACTCCATTCACAACGGTGGCGTCAAAAAGATTGAAAGTATAACATTTATACAGCATGAAGCTTATCTTGGTGAATGGCCGCAGAAATAATAGCTGGGATGAAGGAAAGCGGTAATGAGTGATGGATGGAAGCTCATTGCTGATTTGTGGGTAGAAAAATATATGACGGAAGAACTATGTTACGCAATCATAACCAATTTACTTTGTTTTTTTTTTATATAAAGATGGAGAGATGTTACATTTGATTATATTTTCTATCTCACTGTACTTTTCGAATGATAAAGGAATGAAACAGAATTCCCTTATCATTCGGCAGAGATAATGAGCCTGAGCAGCAACTGGGCAATTCTGATAAAAAAATCAGACTTACAGACTTGAAAAATGTTTTAAAGCGCTACGGCGCGCATCGTAGCGCACCAGATACTTGCTACGACAAACGTGTTCGCGTAGCCGTGTTCTTTTAGCTTGGACTACGCCCTCCGTAGCAACTACAGAATGTGCTACGCCCGCCACGTATTAGCATCTTTAAAAATAATTCCCGAAATTCATTACAGATCGAATTCAGGTTCAAATATGTATATTTTTCTGACCTCGCTCAATTTCAATAACAAGCGACATTTTACGCTGTATACCGCTACACAATACCGCAAGATTATACATAAAATAATTTGGCTTAGCCTTTAATACGGTAAAGTGGGCCACATGTGTACACGAGTGGAAAACAACGTGGACCCATTGGGTGCCATTGGGAGCCAGTGGGCGTTATCTCCCGTCACTTCCTTTGGCGCTCAATTGTGCGAACAGGAAAATGTTTGAAGCTACCCTACTCGCCGTAAATGAAGACATCACTTGTGAACTGTTTCTAAATGTGTTGGATGATATCCGGACCCTATGGCATGAATACTCCATGTATTTAATCGCATGAGGTTGCCTGTAGGACTATTATAGTTTCTAGTAAAATAATGTTTCTGTAAATAAAATAAAAAAACAGTACCAGAACTAGTTACTGTAATATTTTATTACACAAAACATAGATTTTATTCTGTTATTTGGATTCACGACACACTGGTTAGGTTAGTAACTTCCCTGTTTACATACTTTCTGTGAAAATACAATTAAAGTTGGCTGAATGGAATAGAATAGCTCTTACTATTTTATTCTATTCAGCCAACTGTAACGTACCAATATCATATGTTAAATATTATTTTGACTAGGCAACGTGGAACACATTTAATATCATCTTCATACATTACGAGAAACCTTGAGATTTTCCAAGAATTGTAGCTGTTAAATATATGAGTTTTAATAGGAAATACCACCCTCAAAACATCCATTAATGAACACCTAAATGACTTGTAGGTCACGTCATTACAAATGAACTCATATCTCGTTCGAGCATTCAATTTAGCACTTACACCCCATTATACAAAATTATCGATGTCACCTACATTACATTGTGTGAACTCAACCCTATATGTGCTGTCTACGTGTGTGTGTGTGTGTGTGTCATTGTGGGTGTAAATGTGTGCGTTATCAGAAAGATTCCACTTCATTTCCCTCGACCCGCGGATGACGTCACATGTTATTTACATGCCGTATATAATATAAAGCCTGTGAATATACAAATGGTTTTATAGTTAGAGAGATAGAGGTAACGTTTTCAGCTGTTTAGCAGAAAAGGGGAGTATTGTTATAATCATCCAAAAAGAAAAGCGTTTCTTGGTTTTTGAGGGATTCTTAACTTCAATCTTCAAATCTCTACCAATAGAAAACTTTTGGAACATTTATAACCATCTTCCGAAAATAATTCTGAATTATAACAAGACAAAAAAGTTCAAAAGTTTCTCGTTGAAAATATTGGATATAAATTAAGAGATGTTTTAATGTTAATTTTCATACTATTAATTGTCATTTCTCGCTTTTGTTTTGACTTTTTTTTTTAATTGATAATATGATGATAGCTAACCATGTTCAAAATTCGAACAAAGTTCTTCTATATTTTTGTAAGTAAAAAAAAAACTGTAAGACGTTATTGTATTATTAAAAAATCACGCAACACACTGACATTGAATGTTAAACATTGAAAAGAGAACAGACGTTGAAACACAAGCTAAATGTTAAGTAATAAAGTAAAAATGTATTTAGACGTTCATGGATCATCCTCAATATAAAACTCTGTATCGAAGTGAACTTGAATAAAACGGAAATGTTGCCATGTAAGCATTAAATTTGTTTACAAGTCAAGTTAAACTTAATGCGTTGTAATATTTTTAAGTAAGCACATTAGCATTTGAGCGCCGTCGGCTGTCGTTTAGGAAATGAGAGTCAGCTGTTTTATCTAAATGGGAGTATGGGGACGTAAAAATGACGTAAAACCCCCGTTTAACAATAAATAATGAAATAAAACGTTATGTTCCATGTACAGAAACGTACAAAAACGTATTTGCGTCGTCAAATAGATTCGTTTGGGAAATGTTAGATAGGTAGATATTTATTTTAAGGAAACAACTTTTGTAGTTATTACAATTTTTGCAGGAACTTCAAAATAACTTCATCAACATTCCCATACCATGTACCTTACTCAGTATTCGTTTCTACTTCTTAATTATTATTATAGTCACAGAAACTATTCGAAAAGAATTCTAAATCTTGCAAGCACCATTTTCACCAACATTCCCATATTAAACACCTCACTAAAAACACAAACAGCACACCATAATTAACCACTAAACATAAACAAAACACAAATAAGGAAAAACCAGTGCATAAAAAGAATAATACGGCACAACCGGTACAATAGGTCCGCGGTACCAAAAATACCGCAACCTTCGCGGTAATGAAGCCGTATCTTTAATAGCCGCGATAAGGGCGCTAAATGTTTGCGCACACGCCAAATAATAAGCGGCTCGATCATTTGTGAGGGGAGACTGACGGGGAAAAAGAACTGGAGCCTTTGATGGTGCCCTTATCGATGGTCGAGATGAGAATGTGCGAATTGAATAAGGTTGCGTGTTTGCACGGATTTTTGATGGTTGTGTGTTGTGATTGGTGAGTTTATCATTGTTTTCTTTTTGTTAAGCCATTGTATACTTGTATCTAAAAATATACGTTTATTTAAAACTATTTGGTAATTTAAAGTACTAAATCCAATTATTTCCAACGAGCATTTAATTTAATATCCTCATCAGTCCAATACAAATACGTTACAAGTCAATCAAAAGATTCATATAAAAATGAAATGAATTTGTGTATCTCTTATAACCCGCAACCCTGGCAGGCCCCTCTGCTTTGCTGACGACTCACTGAGGCGCGCATGGAACACAGTCCTGTGTTCCATGCGTGCATATTGGTTTGTCAAAAAAAGCATTTGTGTTTTTTAACATATTTTTTATATTTTAAAATGTCACACATTGAAACAATCACAACAACTTACACAAAAACGGGATATTTACCATGTTTACTATATATTTCTGTTCCCGATATCATGTTAGTAATGTTTATCCGTGATTATAATGCTTGCAGCAATTCTGAAATATCGGAAGCTCGAAGTAAATAGACTCAGTTTTATTTAAAACGGAATTATTCAATCATTTTTAACTACATTTTATCATCTTGTTACATAAAAAAGTCCCTATCCTCCCACCATATAAAACTTTAATCTAAACTGCAATATTAGGAACATTCTAGAAGCGTTTGTTTGCTATTCTCGTTTAGCGCGCGGTCGACCAACATTTTAGCGCGTACCCGGCGGCATCGGCAACTGCCTGATTGGCAGTTAACCCCCACAGATAAACGCAGATGGGCAACGTTCGACAGATATCGCCTATCGTTCGGCAAACTTCGCTCTTTACGGTTATTCCCCCATAAAGGGAACTTTAAGTAAAAACAACTTTACAACCATCGTTTTACGATATCTTTTTATGTAGCGCGGTTATTTTTACCGCTATTATGGCTATTACTGATCATCATGAGTTAGGTAATTGTTTTATCGAACGTAGTTTAGTTTATTAACAATAAAATGGATAAATGTGATCGCAGTCTATCTTAATAGAAAGCACCTATTATGGACGTGGAAGCGTGATGATCACAACATTCTAACGTTTAACTCCTTTTGAAGGCGAGATTTAACGAGATCAGATTTTAAAATCGTTCCTATAGACTCACATAATTATATTGAACGAAATTGGAAAGATTACGGCATAAGAAAGAAAAATTCGCTCAAAAAGAATGCAGGTATTCATTTCTATGAGCAAAAACATAATAATTAAGATAGGCGATGATTTCGCATAGTTATAAACTAAAGTTACCTTTTAAACTAATAAATTTTATAATAAAAATGTTTGTTACTCATCAAAAAAGTTATGGTAAACAAAAATACTTAAACTAAAATTGAGTCACATCTAAATTCAATTATCTTTTATGTTACTTAAATAACAGCTATGACCCTTATTTCAGGAACACAAATATAGATAAAACGAAAACTAATTTGTCGCCTCCACAAACTGTTAGGACAACGCCACTTACGGTGGCGGGTGCCATCAAAACTGAATTTGGGCAATGAGTCGCAATCCCACATCAAATAATGGGAGGAATGACGAACAGAACAAACTTCACACATCCCCATAGACGCCGAGACACACGGCCGTCTTGCTTACCCAATATGCTCGGTCACAAAACGGTTATGAGTGTAACAGGTAAAAAAAACCGATTGAGCGCATCGAGAGCGCAAAAACAACCATATTGTTTGACTGCGTAGACTTAGAGGGTTGATGTTTTACAGCACAAAAGGACCATAGACTTCAGTATATGGTTTTGATTTCAACGTGTTACCTCTACGCGTTCCCGAGATAAAGGGTCTTGACAGACAGACAGACGGACAACGAAGTGATCCAATAAGGGTTCAGTTTTTTCCTTTTGAGTTACGGAACCCCTAAAAATAAAGAGGGGTACTAGGATTTCCTTACCCTGTTAAGTGGTCTTAATTTAATCAATCAGAAAATAGGATAATTACGAATCCATATGTCGCCGCTGTGCATTTTATCATACAACCTAATTAGTATCTAACTTTGTTTAAAAAATAAACTTGGAAACTATTTTTTTTAATCTACATCCTTATATACTATAATGTGGGTAGCTTTTTTGTTAAAATCGCATAAAACCATAATAAGTTTGTCTAGAAATTGAACTTAATAAAACTGCAATTATGAATGAATCAGCTATCGTGGTGCAGTTGTTAGGTGACTTAAACACCTGACATAGAACTGGTGATTTTAACGCCTGACTGTCTTACTGGCATGTTTGGTTCCACAAATAATAAAGCAGTATGTCAGTAGCGTAAATCGCCAGATGAATATTGTTTCAAACGGAATTAAGCACGCGCGGTAGGGACGGGGATCACTTATAATTGTTATTTTATTCATAGAAACAACAGTCCTCCGGGACGGTGGATAGGTGAGCAAATATTTTAGCTAGTCGAGGACCTTTTAGCGAACCGTGAATGACGCTGGTGAGTAATGCTGCGCTACAAGAGTAGCATATTTGCGGATGGGAAATAATCAAATGAGAAAGTGTCAGACTTGTACTGACTAAAATCCACCTATGTTCCTTCTATTGCCCTTTATGTTCCGGGGCCGCGTTATCTCTTTCGAACAACCTGCAGCCCCGGGCAACAATCAGTAGCTAGGCTAGACAATTTATTTCAAGCAAGTCGAATCAGCCATATGTTAGGTCCTAAAATGTTAAGTCCTAAATTACCTTAAGCATTATTTTAAATACGTTTATTTTTATGAATTAACTGTTCCTTTTTTATCTTCAAACTTACTTTTTGGATATCATGGTATAAACCAGGCACTTTTTATTTGTGTGTTGTATCTATGTCACCGCAAATTTGCTGAGGATACTCTAGACACCACAGACATTGTTAAACCGCTTACTCAGGTAAAACCAAGTCGAATGACTCGGTGTAATTCCAGCTCATCTGAACGAAAAAGATAAGCGGTAAGCTAACCCGTGTCTGTCTGTAGCACGCAGTCATCCCGCAAATCCCGTATCATTAAGTATCGCTAAGAAAGCGATCCCGCTCACTATTACCATGTTAATAACGTAGGGGAAATGGTGATTAATCACCTTGACGTTTAGCTACATCCCTGTGTTACTAACCTCAGTGGCATTCGCAATTTATGCATTGGTTTGCGAAAGGTCTACTCTCTACAGCAAATCTTGGGATTAATGCTGTTTCCATTAAAATGTTGATTGGACACTATTGGCTTAAAGGGTTGTGATTTCTGTAGTGTATGTGGTATCAATTGAGCCATGTTTAATTAACCGCAAAAACATTTCCCTATTCAAAAACAGGCTGAAAGAGCATTACCTGTCCTCTCAATCGTTATTTATTTAAGGATATATATTTATACAAGTATTTATTCATATTTACTTATTTATGTAAGGTATAATAGGTTAAGGCACACACACATATATATTTTCTCGTACTCTCTCACACACTATCGTCTACATTTCGTTCTCATATCTCCTTTCGCACCTGCGAAAAAGTTTCAGCCAACAAACCTCTGCTGGCTGGAATTTCTTAAGAAATAAGCACTTATTACTTAAATTATATAAATGTTACATCAATTATTAAATGAAATAACCTTTAAGAACGTCTTACACACACGTCTTTTTCTTTGATAAATAATAAACGCAAGATTTTTTATAAAGTAATTAACATTTATTAAATTACGTGTTAACTGCGCTCTAAAAATAATAACTGGTTTTTACCTCTCGATTGCACGCTAACAATTAATTCCTTTCAGTAATGTTGTGCAGGTTACCACTGAAAAGCTTGATGTAACTATTTTAAAACACCATAACACAAAGCTAAATATTTTCCAAAAATAACCGGCAACTTTAATGTTAATACTGGCCAGTATTAAAATTAAATCACTTTTTAAAGCATATTAAACAATCAAAACGTTCCAGGAATTTAAACACAGGAGTGTTCGCTCATTTAAATTATAAAACCGGGAATACAAATAAATGTAACATAACATAATGTGGATAATCCCGCAGAGGCAACTCGTGGCGACGGTCAAAAGCTGATATTTCTCCTTTTAATCCCTGTCAGATTATTTAAATTCCCACCTGCGGGTCCTACTCACCATTTGCCGCCGCTTTTTATTTTAAACAAAAATAAAATATAAAAATATTCTCGTATTTGTTTTGGACGGGCGGAATCCTTTAATTTTCGGCACGGTTGCGTGACGGTTCGTCCGCCGCCACTGTCCGCTTGCACTGGGTTTGGGTCGCTTTGAGAAAAAATGTTTTCATATTCCATACCTATTTAAACCTACCGTGAAATGTTTACCGGATTTTAATATTTTATTTTATTGTAAAAACAATATTTGCGGAACGTTTGTTTTGAACAGGTCGGTCCGTTCATTCAGCTGAAGCATAAAGGAAAATGGCATTTCATTTTCCGAATTAAACTCTTTTCTGTGGACAATAGTGTAATATATTAGCGTCATAACAATCGCACAAAGCTTAATTTTTTGTCGAGATTGCTCCAGAGGCGACTGAACTCGTTTAACAAAAGAAAAACTAGGAGTTAGTTGTCCAAAGCTTTGCCAACTCTGCTGGCTGTTCTATAATGTTCACATAATAAATAGGGCGACCAACACATCCCTTTGCGTTTTTTATTTATAAAGATTCTAAAAGTAGCAATAAAATCCATTTCTTAACGAACGAAATTAATAAATAGAAGATAATAGAGTTCCATAAAATTATTTTGTAAAATAAAGGGCTTATCATATGATTGGTAGTTCAAATATTACCGGTACCTACAAAAAATGTCCCATCCCAGAACATTTAATAAACATTAAATCATTACATTTTCTATTTCGCGTCGATTGTAGCTGCTCCACTAAGTGCATGACAGAGCCTCGAACCGTTCCGAGCCTGGAATGTAGCAATTGTTGCCGCTGGCTTTATCCGCCACTGTCACCAGTACCGCTTCCCGTTTTATTTGCTTGACTATACTTTAAATTCTTTCCCTCACTCGCCATGCTTTATGCGAATGTACACACGCTCTCCGCTCGCGCTCTGCCGCGAGAGTCGCCTAATGAAAACTTTTTGAATTAACGTACCAGTAACATTCGATGCGAGTTTTTTTCCCACTCTGCTTTGTATTGAAAATAACTCGTTTAAAGTTGAATTTTAAATTCATTCCTCGTACTGAATGTGTTTTTGTTTTATTACATATTCCGACTCGTCAAAGAGTTAGAATGAAACAATATGTGAAGTGAATTCAAGCTATAAAACAATGTATTGACTCTTTTTATAAAGCTATTGTGTTTTGTTATGATGTAAAACTTTAAATTGATATTTAACCTCTGACAGGCTATCGTATCAAATATTGCGTAAAATAAATTTAATTCGCATAAAAACGTCCGACCGCAGCCAATCCATCGATCCTTATTCAGAAGCGCGCGCGGTTTGGGCCCGACACACCTCCATCGAACGCGCCGTTCAAAAGCGAGACCGCAACAAGGCAACCGATAAATCACACGCCAACTTCAAATAGAAATGTCATATTATTTCCACAAAAGATTTAACTCCAAAATAAATTATATTTTCCCCCTTTTTCGTGGCATTGTTCACCGACGTGTGGAAGCCGCACAGTGCTCGGCGATATTTAAAAAACCATTAACTGCACGCTTTTGTATAGAAAACAGTACAACAGTAGCAAACGATATGCTCAGATGTTCTGTTGTTTGAATAGCTAATTGTATTAGCATAATGTAACTACGTGTACAAAGAATGATTGACAGTTTTAATATAAGTATATTTATTTTCTCATTACTTATTAGCTATTTAGGGGAAACGAGCTTGCGTTATAATGGTTTGCCATTAATTGATAGAATATGCACTGCATTATAAATGATTGACCATTTGAAAAAGAATTCGTTAAGAAATCCACAAACTCTGCATGGAAGGATACGATGAAATCGCAAAAAGCAATTTCATTGACATCATGATCACAGCCCAGAATTTCAACAAAATTTTATAAATAACAGACTCGATAGAAAACTCACATCACTAAGTATCACATAACAAAACATAGCAAAACAAAAAAACTAAACAATACCTATGCGCGGTATAAATGGTACTCTTTGTCTTTTGGTAAACCCTATATTTAATTATTTTTCAAAATGTATCAAAACTTTAACAATGAGTAACATACCTGAAATCCGTTACTATCCTAAGTCCATAATCAACTTCGGTAAAAGCAGCAATCGTTCATTACGGCAGCTTATCACAATGTTGACGCGGTATTTTCCGGAGGCACGTACTTAACACAAAGCTAGGAACTTCGCCATAAATCCATTCTATTCTGATTTACAGCCGCCGACTAAATGTTTGATTTGTGCTCGTAAATCGAGATGAGCGCTGTCATACGCACAGCTGATACTTTTTTTGTTTTCGTGGATATTGGAATTATGCGTAGGGGTAAAAGTGAACGTGAGGTAACGGGGTTTTTACACGTTTAATCGAACTCAAAATTATGACATGTGTAGGTATTTCGCTACCGCCAGTAATTATTCTTTCTATAAAATATTGTTTTTTTAGTCAAATACTTGTAATATTGACAGGGCTAGAATTTTGTGAAAAGTTTGAATGTTCTCGAGGTTTCACTAGACGTTTTTCTTTTCGCTCGGGAAAAATATTTTGCAAATTCAACTGATCTGATACACTTTGTTTGTAAATTTAATTGTAAAGATGGACTTTTAAATATTTAATGGAATCAGTGAAGTTTGGTTTGATTATTATATCAAAGAGTTAATAAACGGCTAAGAACATAACGTTAAACTCACTCAGGGCCGGATTTAAAGGCGTGTACGCTTGGGGCAACCAAGAACTAAATAAGAGGACTCTCAAAATAAATTGAACCGACAAAAAAATCTGTTCCAATTTGTATAAAATACTAAAAATAAAATGAATACTAACTATGTTACCACCACGTATGACGAAAACATCGTAAAAAGAGAAACAAATAAAATATCTCGGCTTGGCCCACGAGGTTATCAGCATGTGGAATGTGAGGTCGGCTATCATTGTTCCGATTGCAGTAACTGCCAATAGCTTTATAACCAAGAGCTTCGACGACCATCGGTCGAAGCTCTCCTTAGGTGGTTGGATCAAGGCCTTATTGAAAAGGCAGTGCTCCTGGATATGGCCCGTAATGTGAAGAAATTCCTTTCTCTGGAGGTCTTCCCACCGGTAGCTTGGATTCTGCTCCTGATACCAGCGGGAAGGGCTTTGAATGATTTGGCCTGCTTAACTTCCGCAATTAAATTATTTAACAAAAAAGCGGCCACGCAATAGGCCAGAATGAATAACGTTACGTCAATTCAAACAAGTTTGATATGGTCCAAATTTTCCCAAGTGTTGTGTTTCCAAGATACAAGCCATCAATTTTTATTTTTTTATATTCTTTAGTTACGCAATTCAAATTGTGTAGGCCCTGGATGATACCCTACCCTAAATCCGGCACTGAATACTTCCGAATAATGCATATAATTCACGAGTACAAGTTAATTAGCAACTTAATTCAGTACAATGCACGATGAAACTTGTTCGCCGAAGGGATGGGGGGCCCATTCAAAACTACTAATGTGTAAGTGCGATAACGCAGAATTTGAATTTGGAGTGACGATGCTTAGCTGTATAACGTTTGTTTGAATAGAATAGTTCTACATGTTTTCTTTTTGAGCTCGATTATATTGGCAGAAGGTGCCGTGTTGGTGCCATGATTGAAATTGTCTGTGGTTTTTTTTTTAGAAACCAAGATGGTAGCGTTAGTTTCGATTATAGTTAGTTAGTTAGTTACCCACCAAAAAAAGCATGCACTAGTCTAAACATGGCAAATTAATAAAGTTTCTATTTTTTTCGTGTAAGTACTTTTTGACTTGAGGCCCTAGCGCGACTGAGCTGCGCAATTCAATTAACTTTAAAATTAACTATAACCGTTTTACTAATAATATTTTCATCATGTTAAGAATTGATTCGTATTAATGGACAACGTTGATGTCCGACGCGCTCGTGGTCGAGTTTTTCAAGGAAGCTCGAAGTCATTAATTTCTTAATACCTTCACAACAAATCGAGTACTTTTCCCATTAACTTTACACACCAACCTAGCATATTTGCATGTTCATGAAAAATAATTCCGGAAAAACCTTATCTAGAAAATCAGCCAATTACAGTCAGGCAAACCTTCCCTAACTTAGTAAATATTAGTGAAACGGTATAATTTTAGCGGTACAGTTGAAATAAATCCAGCGAATGGCTCCCCGCGACCGTGTCGCACCGCCATGTCGTTAATTCGCCGATTTAAATCGGAAACACGCGATAAATTCACCGTTTAGCCCTTTTGAATACAAATTTCAAAAGCCAATTGTAAGTACTGTTTGTAGTTTGACTAGCAACTTTGTGGCTTGGAAACCAACGCTTTGGGTAACGCTCAATGAACGGCGGCGGTAAATACATTTACGTTGAAAATGGTGTCTGTGAAATAAATTGTGAAACTGAATTCATGGAGACTACTAAACAATTAAAATAAGTTGGAAAGTTTTAAAATAATACTAGCGATCCGCCCCGGCTTCGCACGGCAGCAATGTGGATGTTAATATACTATTATTATACATATAATACTTCCTTTTAAACCACTTTATCTATTCAACAAACCGCATCAAACTCAGTTGCGTACTTTATAAGATATAATTATACATAGGGGCAGACAGACAGCGGGAAACGACTTTGTTTTATACTGTGTAGTGCTTTTTCTCTTAGGGTGATTTTGCACTACCTATTATTCACTAAAGTTATATACAAGTATCATTCCAAGTTTTTTTTTTATCTATATTTTTTTTATGAGTTCCCTTAGTTTTTCC
Source organism: Ochropleura leucogaster (assembly GCA_958449745.1). Lineage (NCBI taxonomy): Eukaryota > Metazoa > Arthropoda > Insecta > Lepidoptera > Noctuidae > Ochropleura > Ochropleura leucogaster. Next base: position 12,334,238 of record OY288206.1, on the reverse strand, counting down.
TTTTTATTTTCACATATCGTTGAACGGATTATATTTTTAATTGTTGTGTTTAGTTAATTGTTTAAAAACTTACCTAGCTGGTCCGGAATAAGGTAATGGCAATCGTGTATAAGCAATTAAGTAATTATTTTATATATGTTCATTACTTAGAAACAGTTAGATTTGAAATAATAATAAAATTATGTTCAAGTATGGTCGTCCAAAAATTCGTCTAGATTTCTGTCAATAGGAAAGTTACCCAGAAGGCTGACAGCATTGCCAAGTTGGATGACAAAACTGATTTTTTGTCCAGAAAAAAAACTAGCCCTCTGGTCACGCGAGGAGTCGAGCCATCGCTTGGTCGACTGTAAATTACAAGTAACAGTTCATCTATAATGTTTTTTTTTTTAATTTATCATCCCTCAAGTCACTTCAACTAAAGTTCAGTTCAAGCTATTAATAAGTTCGAAGCTCGTTGAGTTCAACTATTATCTATTATTTACTTTGTCACACATCACTTCAGCAATTGAACTTCATTTCGCCACTCTCGAACCAGAGACAACAATATACGTCTAATATTATATTGATAGGTTTGATTTCGCCCCTCTAGGCTGCTTTTTGTTCGTTATTTATGGCGCGCGCGATACAGATAGAGCTGGCGGCGATATCATGAAATATTAAACGCATTACAAGTGGCATATAGGCAGGAAGATGAGGTAAAAAAAAACATTCCATTGTGTTAGGATTATATGGATTTTTGTAGTGATTAAAAAAACATTTTATAAAAAAATCGAGATTTCGTTGTTTGAAATTTATTTTATTTTCTACCAAACGTGCGTCACCTTAGCATACATTTTTGGGTTTCCGTACTCAATGGGTAAAACGGGTCCTTATGGCTTAGCCTCCGCTGTCCGTCCGTCTATCCATCTGTCATTAGACTGTATCTCATGAACAGTGATAGTTTGACAGTTGAAATTTTCACAGATGATGTATTTTTGTTGCCTCTATAACAAGAAATACTTACTACATAAACAGCTAATATTTGTAGGGTGCCCCCATGTTACAAACATGTTTTTTTTTCTGTTTTTATAGATATGAACCGTGCGCCAGTCCGACATGGACTTGGCCGGTTTTCTAAGCATTAAGTTGAGTTTGAAATTAAGTACCATAAAATGTCATATTAACATAATCAACGGAAAAAATAAACCAATGAAATAATAATAAACGCGTCAGCATACTTAATGAATATCCCATCACTATCGTCAATAAAATAAAAACACGTTGGCAGATAAAGCCATGGCCACAATATTCTTTCTCTATAAAGTTTGGCAGGAAAGTTCGCCGCCACGGTATCACGTTTACGAATCACACACAAGTTTATTCGCTCACTTTTATCGCAACAGAGGCGCGTTAGAGAAAATGATTTATACGATTTATCATAAATAACTTATTCCGAATCCATTTGGAAAACTATTGTTGATGCTACCATGTTTAGTGTACAAAGGATATTAGATTTCTAACTCATGTAGCTGATCGTATCTTGAGACTGACTTATAGGTACTTAGTAACTTACTTTAAAAGCATGCAAGAGTAATTTTTTTGTTTGTACAATGCCAGTGTTAAGTATATCACGGTATCAAAAACCTACTTCAAAAATAAAATACGGAAAAAGACGTTTTTTAATGCAAAAATCTATGAATCAATTTAATGTCACCAGGCAATAAAGTATTTTATACAAGTTGAGGTATGATGGTATCTCAAACAATTTCTTATCGAGTAATCATTTTTTATTGCTACCATTAGATTTAGCATATTGTCCATGCACACTAGAAGTAATAATATGTATTATTATTATACATTTAGAAGATTACTCATAAATTACCCAATCAAAAATGTATATTAGATAGAATTCAAGTCTTCGGGAGTACATACTTTCGATTATAAAAAGAATTTGGAAATGGTTCCACACTTAACGGAGATATCGCGTTCAAAACATACCATAAAAACCATACAGTCGAATTGACAACCTCCTCCTATTTTTGAAGTCGGTTAAAAAGCTCCATCATACAGAAATAATCTTTAGAAAGACACATCATTTCCTCTGCGAACATTACTGTCTGAGACTTATCTTGGCTATTTTTATTATCACTTACAGCCAAAGTAACAGTCTGTTTGTTTACAAAATTTCATCAAACAACCCTTAATAAAACCCGAAAGAGTTATTGAAGCGGGTACGTAATAAAGTATCGACAGGTCCCTCGCAATATTTCTAATATCATTGTAATCTACATATTATTCCAATAAGTGGGTTTTCCTCAGCCAATATTGCGCCCGGGAGTGAAGTAGCCGACCCTCGCGGTAAGTTTTTACCTTTTATTGTTTTATTTATAACTTTGTGATTGATGACGGCTGAGAAGTTGGCTTCATAAATATTGAGAGAATTCACGCTGCGAAATAGTTTGCGGGAATCTTTTGCCGGTTCGTAGTTTTGCTAAGGATTTAGATATGCTTTGTGTAAAGTGGTATTAAAGTTGCATTCGTCGTAAGAGCTGTTACTTGAGTTCTTGAAAGATTTTTTTAATAACATTTGCGTTGATGTTGGTGGCAATATTTAGTGTCACAAGTATTAGCTTGTGTTATAGTTAAATATATATAATTTATATAACTTTACAGTCGGGGTTTGTCCGGATATATGACTCCGGAGGATAGATTGTAATTAATAGATTCAACTCTTGAATGGTTTGCTATTTTATAAAGATTTTCCAAGTACTATAAATTGGACAAAGTGAGATAAACACTTGTGGGAATATATACTTTTTCCTTTTTTTCCTAAATGTAATTTAAAAAATGACCTTTTTTGAAGAAAAGGTAGTGGTTCCGGGTCTGGCTGTTTGTGTATGTGAAATTGAATATTTGTAAACGAACCTACGATACAGGAGAAATTCCTAGTGTAGAGCAAAGTTTTATAAAAAAAAAATAGAGGTCCGCAAAAATCACTACTACTCAAGAAATATCTAAGATAACGTTTTTTACTTTTTATAAATTTGTAGTTTTAAAACCAGAGCAGTTGCCACTCTAAATTTTTATATATTCTATATAGATTTTTGTAGTGGGAGATAAACAATTATTTCTAAAAGTGCGGCATCTATACCGAGTTTACCCTAATGTATATTTCTATTGTGGGAAAAAAATGAATCTGATCGGTCGTTCCGAAGATTACCCCGTACATCCAAACATACAAACATTATCAAATAGATGTGTCCATTATCTCTCTTATCTACTTGTAATAAGAACTCCAAAAAACACGAGTATATAAAGAACTGTACCGTATGACCACAACGATACCGCTATCAGGGTCGATCGGTGGAAATGTGCCGCAGACGATGTCCGTGCTCTGGACGATTCAATTTACATAAGCGTTTGTCGTTAACGTGTTGTTTAACTGCGAGCGATATCACACTGATTTTTTACTGTAGATAACTTTTTAATGACTCATTTTACATAGGTTTACAATATTTTTTGTTTATAGAAAAACTGTAGTATAAATAGTTGGCAAAAGAATTTTTAATTTGAAGTTACCTTAACTATAATATTTTCATTCGACATTTAACTTTTTACTCTTACTCTGTGAAAGCTATAGAAAGCAAAAGTAATTAGACAAAACGAGAGCCATTTTTTCACAGAAATCACAGTTAATATTTTCAAGACAAATACAAATGGAAAGACAGGGCACAACGTTTGTTCTCTTTTTAAAATTCAGCCGAGCACAATAACTGCGGGCAGCGGACGGATGCAGCCTTCCAAATGGTTCCGCGATTAGACCGCACGCTGTATCTGCGTTTAGGTTCCATATTCTCGTTCGGAAATCATTGGAAATACACGTGACCGCAACTAAGGTAGACTTTGGCTATTTTAAAGGTTCGGTCAAACTGTGGATGTGGTTCTGAACACTGAACTAAGACATGAGACAGATAATTTACTGAAATATTTGGCAGTGACCTCGGTGAGAATACACCACTTTTCTGTACCATTTTGACTTAACCTTTATTTAGTGGAATTGCTATTTTTCTGTTTTTCTTTGTCTGCAATTCATATGCATACTCTTTGAAGGTTTAATTATCATTTTACGAGATAGCACTTTTTGTCACGTTCATCAATGAACCTTTCCGTAAATTTCTTCTTTAGAAACAATCTCATGTATTGAAATTAACAACATGTAGTTAATTTCGAGGAAAAAAAAATACTGATGAGGTTATGTATGAAGAAGGTCATAACTAATTATATATATAATTTCCATAACATAATTTCCAACTGGTATATACAAGCTATCATTAACAGATACCAAAACCGAATTCGATAGATAAACATAGTAGAGTTAACTACTCCACAACGTATCGACATCAAGGTATCTTATTCAGTTCCTCAAGTAACATAAAAATGTAGCACCCACTTGTATTGAAGCAGGCTATCACCATAAAGGTGGCATGACAATAGCGTTTGAGAACACGCCAGGGTGGCGGCGTATCTCTGGAATAGCCTCCATAAAGTGGCATTCACAAAGAGACGTCCGCGCGGCCCGGCCGCCGATATCACAATGCGGCAAACGACGCCGGCGCTTCCTGTTCCGGCCGCGGCGCCACCGTCACACAGATTTATGCCCGTCGCTTCCTCCCGCCATATGCGTGGTCGTACCGACTACCCTCGCGCTCATTTACACAAAACTCGAGTTTTTCAAGCACCTGTGTTACACGAATGACGTAGCGGATGTCGACTTTTTGCTGTTTAGCGGTCGCGTGAATGCTTTAGCTCTCGTTTTAATGGCTTTTTTTTTAAACATTTTAGACATTAATTTAGGTACTTAGAGCTGTAATCTTTCACGCATTTTTCTTTAAAATAAGACTGTAAACGACGTGCAGTTGGCACCGTCACCCATGATTGATAGATTAAACTATACGAAAGTTTTCCTTTCGTAAAATATTTTACTGCAATATTATGAGAAAATGCAACAAAAATGAGTGAGTAGTTTAATACCTCCTTAAAATTGCGCCAAAAATCTGCAAAAATACGGTACGTCCTAATTAAAATTGAACGTTGTTAAAAAGGCTGCCACGCCACGTCTCCTGTGAGTTAACGAAGTTAATTTAACGCGTTTACGTTAATAAAATATTCGTGGACTGGGCGAAAAGGCGCTCGGAAAGTTAACCGGTAAACCGATGTAAGGGTTAAACCGCTATGATGTTACGAGCTTAGATTATGAAGTGGTTAACGAATTTTGAAGGTGGTAGGAATATATGGGTGTTGAGTATTATTACATTACTGGTGCGCAAACTTGCTATTTTCCTCTAGGGCGGTATTTTAGCGATTGCAGCAGATCGATCTATTTTAGTCAAAATACAAAACTGTTCGTTTTTTATTTTGACTAAAATAGATTGATCTGTAAAGAAGTATTGCACAAAATGAGGAAATGCTGAACCCATGTAATGCTTAAACGTACTTCAATGCTTATTTTTTTTTCTAAATAAACATGAATAAAATGAGGTGTAGAAGTGAATGTGGAGGTAGAAGCATCTGTAATAAGCTATCTATTTTCTCTATTCCCTTTAATTAAACATTAATAAATCACTTCGTACACATCTTAAACTTATCACTTTCTTTACTCATCTCATTACTTATTAATAATCGAGATAATTACTCGTTGAACACACGTCGGGTGTGAGAAAAGGATGAAGGAGCAAAAAGGGGGTAGTTCGTACATTATGAAACGACGGCCGCGAACTCGCTGTGTCTCGGAATATCTTAGCAGTTGTACTTCTATCACGTCAGTTTAGTCGGGTGCGGACTCGCTATGGCGAATTTGAGAATAATAACGGACAACATGTTGATTTGCTCTCATACATGACTTCATTAAAAATTGCTTGATAAAGTGAGGTCCCAGTTGGGCGCCAATATCTAAAATGTTATGTACAAGATTAAAAGTAAAGTGAAAAGCGTCCCTTTGCATAAATCTTAAAATGTTCTTGAATCATGAATAAAAATTAAAGAAATTGACAGTCTGCAGGAAATCGTTCTTAATAAGGCACAGGATCGTCATTGTAAGCCCGCACACTTAACAGTTTGGAAGCAAAGTTTGATATAAATTTTGTACAACAAACCTTAGCTGACGTTAACTTCGTATCTTTGTCTGATCCTCATGTGGAGGCAGGTGGGCTAGGGGGGAAGTGTGGTGAAGTAGCGGGTGGAGAGGGGGGAACTAGTGAAATTCCAACTAGCTTTGTGAATCAATCAGGAATTAATTGCGACCCCTCCAAGTCTATTGGAGTTGATTCCTACTTGTAAACTCAATACTGCATATCGTATTACTTTTCAGTTGCGATAGGGTTCAAATCTTTATTGGCTATTTGAATCTTGGTTAGGCAACACTGTTGGAAGATGAACGAATACTTATCACTCTTAAACTTTGATAATACAACAGCTATTGAAAAACATAATATAAATCATTTAAGGCATAAATATTTTATAACTTTAAACACACTTTCTCTTATTATTATTTTTTTATTAGAAATATGGTAGAAGAGAATAGGTTTGCAATGATGAAATATGTATTTGTAAATTTGACGGCAAGGTTAGAGCAGTTACTGAGCAATTGACTGCTGCGCTGCGTGTCGCGAGTTCGATCCCCGCACAAAATAAATATTTTTACGGCCTACAGATAGTTGTTCCGGGTTTGGCTGTTTGTGTATGTGACTTTCAATGTTTGTAAATGCACCAACGAAACAGGTAAAATTCTTAGAGGGGCAAGGATAAAAAAAAAGTCTTCTCAACTTCTTTTCTCACGATGAAATACACATAAACACACTTACATTTACATGAACCTTTACAGTACCTACACGGCATACGTAATTTTCCAGAACGCGGAAAATTACCCATTTATTAAAGTTTAAAAGCTAGCTTGAAACATAAACCTCGAACATATTTATCCCGTAAGTGAAACCGAACAAGTTGACTGAAGTTAGAAAGCTGTAACTTTACAACCTCGATTGTTTAGATTTTGAGTTACGAAGCGAGTGAGCCAGTAAGCGAATGAGCGAGTCGCGGCGACGTCAAAGGAAAAGTTTCAAGTGGTTCGCAATACAATCGTTTGTGTCGATGAATGCTAGCGGTAATTGCGGGTAGAAATATTAATTTTACTGTCGAGTTTTGGTTTTATTAGTTGAATTATTAAAAAATACTTTGAACTCAATTGGTAGCAGAAAATATTTCAGACTAGCTTATGCCCACGGCTTCGCTCGCGTTAAATTCGGGGTAACACAGTTCCCCTTGCGCCTTATTGATTTGTAATAGCAACGCTACGTTTTCCCTTTTCTTCCCTCTTTCTCCCTCAAATGCCACTTAAAAAAAAAATAGCCTATGTCCGTCTCCTGGTACCTAACTATCTCTGTACCTACCAAAATTCATCAAAATCGGTGTAGCCATTAAATCGTGAAGAGGTAACAAACAGACAAACTCACTTTCGCTTTTATAATATCAAGTAAGGATTTTCTTGTAGGCAGAGAAAAGTGCATGCAATTAAAAGGCCTCACTCATTTTTAAACAAGCACACTGACTGCACGGTTGGCGCAGTGGCTGAGCGATCGACTGCTGCGCTGCGTGTCGCGGGTTTGATCACCGCTAAGGAACCAACATTTTTATGTCCTACAGATAGTTGTTTCGGATCTGGTTGTTTGTGTATGTGAGTTTAAATGTTTGTAAACGCACTCGCGATACAGGATAAATTCCTAGTGTGAAGCAACAAAAAATCTTGTGTAGCTTGATGACAACTATAGTAAAGTAATTAAAATAGTCTGTTCTACACACATTTAGTCGAATAATATTATTAGACTAAAAACAATACACAACTTACCACCCAAAATATTTCCCTCAACACTATCAGACAAACGGATCGGACAGTTTCCTCGGGAGTCTGTTGCCAGAGCAACGGCATTCCTGTGCTCGAGTGGCTCTTAGAAGGCCTGTCTACCTGTCCCGGCTGCTCGAAGTTTGCTCGAGTTTGCTCGACTGCAGGAGTGCCGGCTCGAGCACAAAGCGTGCCATACCGCCTGTTTAGCGGATGAAGGATACACTTGTGTCATTGTTTCTACTAGACCGCAACATATTGGGTATTCTTGCCTCGTACTGTATTGGTTTGTTGGATATATTGTGTTTTTAAAGAATTTCAATTTTTGACGATACGGTTAGCGCAGTGGCGGAGCGACTGCTGCGCTGCGTGTCGCGGGTTCGATCCCCACACGGAACAAACTATTTGTATGGCCTATAGATAGTTGTTTCGGGTCTTGCTGTTTGTGTATGTGAGTTTAAATGTTTGTAAAACGCACCCACGATACAGGAGAAATTCCTAGTATGGGACAAAGTTTAAAAAAATATGTTGATAGAAATGGATATTTTGAAGGTTTTACTCCTAAACTGGCATAGCTACCTGGTGGTAGGAGAAGATGATATTCTTAACGTATAAATAACTAGCTGTGCCCGGTTTCAACCGCAGCTCAGATCCCCTTCTCACTGCAAAATAGATAGTAGCCAATTCTCATTCTGAACATGAATATTTATTTCATAAGAATCGGTCGAGCAGTTTCGGAGGAGTATGCAAACACTGTGAGACGATAATTTTATATATGAGATGTAAATGTTCCTGGGTTGCGGGTTTTTCGAAAGAGATACCGCGGCCCCGGAACATAAAAGGCAAATGAAGGAACATGGGTGGGTTTTATTCAGTAAAAGTCTGACAATCCCCCCGCTTTACCCAAAGCTTCCCCCAAGTTATATGACGATTACGCATCCGCAAATTTAATGTCGTTTTAACATGTGTACATTTTCATAAGAATTAGTAACATAGTAGTATCAATAGTCAAAAAAACAGTCAAGAGTGAGTCAGACTCTTGCACCGGGGTTCCGTGCAAACTTGTGACATAAACAGCCATATCTTCTGATTTGCGAAACAAAGAGTTTACTTACAGACTTAGTTAAGTATAAAGTTTCAATTTCAACACGATACCTCCACGCGTTCCCGAGATAAAGGGTCTTGACAGACAGACTGACAGACGGACAACAGAGTGATCCAATAAATGATCCGTTTTTTTCTTTTTGCGGTACGGAATCCTAAAAACAATGAAATGGAAACGATCTTCCAGAAGAGAAAGAAAGTCAACTGAATCTTGAAGTTTAAACTATACCTTCTTAACACTTAGACTAAGACATCAATTCCAATAACACTACCCATCCGTTTGAACACGCAGTGCATCACTAGTGCTGCCCCACAGTATTGCGTAAGTAGGATCTGCCCGCCAGCTCAGCCCGGGGCTTGTTGCCCTTTCGCTAAAACTCCTCGTAGATAAGGGTAGTTTGTTGTTCGGTAAAATCTTCTTTGGCGTAAGATAACAGATTGCAATTAGCATGTTTGGCGTTTAGTGTAGTGCCTTGAGGCAGGATTAGAGATTTGTGGCACGTTGGCAGTGATGGATTGCCTGTCTGGAGATTTGTGGACTTGGAAACTGAATGATATGGGTTTCTTGTGTTAAATTGGGACCTACCTAAAGCTGTCTGCGTTCATAATTTATTTTTAGCATTTCAATAACATTTGCTTTTCCGTCTTTTTTTTTAAAGAAGTTTGGGAATTTCTCCTGTATTGAGCTGCCACGGTTCATTTAAATTTATTTACTCTTTTAATTGAAATTTTTGCTTTTACTCTGGAAGCTCTTACTGTGCACGTCTTTTTACGTCGTTTTCACATAGGTACATATTTGTATAATCTCAACATGAGTAAAGTAAATTGTATCTAATAATATTATATTTTAAAGAGTGTCCATTCTTCTCCATAGAAATAACTAACGCAACTACAGTACATTCACAAGTTATTATGCCTTAGGACCGGGACCGTAGGCTTATCATTTTATTTCTTGACATTCTAATTGAAATAAATACTTTGACTTTGAGTTTTAGGTGTACCTTTGTATTCTACCTGTTTATGTTTTAACGTCGACTGAATATTTCTAATGAGACATCCCCTATAAATCTTTAATTAACTAATTACGTTTTCAGTGAAGACGGCTAACAAGCGAGTAAGAATCGCTAATTCTTGGAGTTTCTTCCTCCATACAAGTTGTTAATGACGTCACATTAACTATTCAACATGATCCTTAACATGTGAGAATATTTAATGATAGATCAGATAGCTAAATAGAGAATAACAAATATTTTAAAACGGGTAATAATTCATCATAATTAAAGATTTTTACCCTAAGTTATATTATAATGTGCAAGTCAGTTAGTTTTTTTTTACGCTTCGAAATTTAGCATACGGTAGTGTCAGTTTGACACGTTAGCAACAAGATTCTTTTAACCACTCTGCACGACAGGATTTTGACACATGACACATCAGCTGAATCGGTGGGGTGACGCGAATTGTCATGAAATTCAAGAATTTTCATCAATTTACAGCATTCAATTTTGTTATTAAAAATAAGTCACAGCGGCTGTTTCATACGATAAGTTTGAGATTTATATTTCCAAAAACCTCCTATGGTCGATAAAACAGCGTCGATCTATTGTAAAATGTGTGTAAAATACATATTACTACACCCTTCCAAAAATTAGGTACTTTAAAAACGCTGGAAATAATGCACATACATAAGATAACCCTTTGATAATAAAATCGGAAATACAAAATAAAAACAGTGACATTCCATCTGCATTCTTATTTTTGCCATTTTACATATAAATTAATAAAAAAACACGATACAAATCTCGACAAAAAATACTACAAAATGTGTTGCAATATGACATTTCTTAGTGCTGACCGTAAAACTAAGTTTCATCATTACGATTAAAAAGTTGCATTCAACCTAATCGATAATCGTAATAGAGTAAACTTTCAAAAAAGTTTTGGTACCATTGAGGAATTTACCTATGGAGATGGCATATTACTCTAGTATAGATATTATAGTTATACAAATATCTATGATATCGATTAGAAAAGAAAGACAACAGCATTTTGTCTCGTGTTTTTTTGTTATGGTTTAATTATTATTTTGTTATGCGCCAAGTTTTGGTAGGCACATTTGCTGTCAAACGGTTTCGCGGCAACCAATTTTGTAGGTCATGCTAATAAGGAGACCTTTGCGTAGCAGTAAGCGATTTAGCCTATTAAAAATAGGCTGGCCAAATGCGAGTCGGACTCACGCACCAAGGGTTCCGTACAAACTGACGACATAAACGGGCATATCTTTTCTCTACGTAGACTTGGAGGGTTGCTTTTTTCACAGCTTCAAGGGCAATAACGGGCTTCAACACAACCCAAATATCAAATCTGTGGTAGATTTGATATTTGGGTTGTGTTATTTATTATGAGGTACGGAACCCTAAAAAGTATCTTTAAATAGTGTATCTCTATTTTTTGGAATTTAAGGACTTCTTTAGGAATTTAAAAGAGGCCTGCCTTCTCATAAACTTCTCAGGAATTCATTAGGAACTTATTTATATCGGTCTTGCGCCACTTGGATGGGAAATCATCAAATATCCGCTCCTGTTAAACTTTTAACAAAAAGTCGTTGTCACTGTAGCATCTCCCGCGCTGGCTGGCTTGGTTTGAGGTTCTCTCCTTCAAACATCACCATCTCCTCCAGGACAGAGCTGTGCTCCGCTCGAAAGAGCAGACTGCCTGTGTACTCCAACGTGTCCTCCGGGCGATAGTCACATTGGTGACACCTGGGTGTTTCTTCCCGCCCGATGATGTGTAGGAACGTCCCGAAACCTTCGTGCTCGGTGAGGATCTGCGTCAGGTGGTAGGTGAGGATGCCGTGGCGCCTCACTTTCCCCGCTCTGGGCGGAGCGGGGGGGAGTGTCAGACCCGCAACCCCAGTAGGGTCCTGCCGGGATCGCGGGTTGTTGGAAAGAGATACCGCAGCCCCGAGGAAAAGAAGGAACATCGATCGGTGGACATTAGTCAGTAAAAGTCTGACACTCCCCCCCGCTTCGCCTGGAGAGGGGGAAGTTATTTGATGATTTCCCACCCCAAAAAAAAAACTCGTACACGACATCAAGAAAACTCCAGGTACAAAATGAACCTATTTTAAACCTGGAGTTTTCTTGATGTCGTGTACCGGGGTTTTTTTTCCATCTCAATTGTGGTCTCCCTCCAGGCCATTTTTACCCAAAAAGGCTTCCACTCCAAGAACACTTTGGTCTACGAGCCATGATTTAGGAAAGAATGAAAACGCTTTCCAAATAACTAATCCAACCATACTACAAACAATTTTGTCGAACAAATATTATAATTTATCTTGGCTGATTTTTTTTACTGACCAAGATCATAATAAGGTCGTTCTATATTCAACCTTATTTATTTCTAATTGCAATTCACATTCAAATAGTAGGTACAAAACCAAATTATTAATAAAATAGCAAATAAGTATTTTAATATAGATTCGAACAGCGAGCGCATTCCTTATTTGAATTTTTATCTGAAAATAAAATTGGCGCGAATTTAGCCATAGATCAGATTCTACTGTTTGTTGTTGAGTCGGTTTAAGTGGCGTAAAAAATATTATTATCAATATTTATAGTATTTTACACGTATTACAAAATTATTCTTATTTTCATCTATCAATTTCTGATATTCCTTATTTTAATTATTCGAATTGATTGATTTACAAGAAAATAATCGATTGAAATAATCGATTGAAATAATCGCATTTACACATCACAAAATTAAAAAAAAAGAAATGGACGTCATTTTCGAAAGTGAATTTAGCAGTGGTTATGAATATTACGTGTTAATGGTTCTATTATTGCAAATTACGATAAGATCTGGGCATGTTCATGTTATTTATAATATTTGCAATGATATTTGTCTCATTTGTTATAGAATCTATTCGCGTCCGTGTGATATAATGTGGAATGAAAAATGTAAACAAGCACGATTGGCGCGATACTTCGACTTTAGATTTCAAAATGTATCATTACCACTGCTAATATAAGTTCAATTACGAATGATTTCTTCGGGTAATAAAAGGACACGTTAATCATGCCCAATAATATGGAGTTTAAATGTCCGAAAACCTAATTTTTTATGATTTTTAGCGTCGACCTACACTGACATCAAAATGGCGATGATCGTAATTTACACATTTGGATTTTATAAGACATAATTAAGAAACTTACTCAATAATTAAAGAACTTCTAATGACGTATAATATGAGATTTTTATTCTACTATCTTAATAAATGCACACCCATATTATTTTTTAACCAGAAAATAAAATATTTACAAAAATAATGAGGAGGTCATATGACTTAAATGTCCGACCCCTTTCGGGGCCAGTACCGAGCCAGCGGAGGTTTGAATGTCGAGCCCCCGTAGGGGTCCGTACCGAACTATACGGTTAAGCCCGGTTAAACTTACCCAGTGACCCTGGCAGAATAGTCGACATCGGCTCAGTTGCCAAAGAAGAAAAAAAAAAACTTTCCCTGGAATTTCCAGTCACAACTCGAGCAAAGCCACAGGAGAAGCTAATGAATAACAAGGTAAGTCATAATTATACACTAAACGTAGAGATGCTTGATGACAGTCACTACTCCATAAAGTATTGATAGCTGAGCAACCTTTTTGGTCGATATCTACCATAAAGACTTCAACAAATTCCACTCCAACTGGATACACCTGAACAGCTGTATTTAACATATGCGATTGCACATCTTACCGTCGCAACCTAATAAGTATGTGCTGGGTATTAAAATATCCATTGGTAAAACTGCTACCCTACCATGACGTGTTAAAGCAGAACATATTCCGCTGAGGGAAAGGGACAGAGCTATACAGGGTGTCTAGCACCATCTCTTTCACTCAGTGGAATAAGTTCTGCTTTAAGAAGTCATAGTAGGCCTACTGGTTGTCAGACATTCAAGATGACTACTCACAACGACTGCCAATGATTTACAAATCACGTCTAAGACCAACATAACATGCTTAACATACTTTCCGAGGCTCGGTGGAAACTCGGTATGTAATGGGTGGTCACCCATCTCCATACCAACTTAGGCAAGCGCTCAAACTAAAGATTGACCCAAGAGCCTATTATAATAAAGCCATAAGCTCCTCAACAAAGGTAGGTAGATATTTTACATTATTTAGCTGGTCCATACAATAATAATAATTCAAACCACAGCCACACTAACAGGCTACCCGAGAAGCCAATCCGCAATAATTTTCACTCAGATCTGACATTAACATGACCGATATTCCGCTACCAATTTGCATGTCCTATCCTTTGAATAAATTAGAACCACCTGCCCCAAGGTACCTCTATGAATATGTAAGACAATGGCTTTCAAATCTTAGCCTGCAATTAGGAGGGGTCATTAAACCCTTAGTTAATTACATCTGTCTGTTACAGAGACGAATTGCGAATGTATGCGGGGCACTGATTACGTGGGGATTGACTATGGAACGTTATGCTTGGCTTCAGACGGGCATTACTTTGAGGACATAGTTTCTGCCTAAAAACTCTGTACCTACCAGATTATATTGTTTTTTTTTTATATATATTTTTAGTTATATTTTTCTATTTTATTTCTTTAAATTTCTTTTGCTAATTCTGAGTGAGATTATAATTATTTAATTTTAAAATATGATTATTTTTTTTATATAAATATTATAAAATTAAATAAACGAATATATTTTGTACTATTTTTAAGAATTATAGTATTTAAAGCCTCGCTATTTAAGAAAAAACCGAGAAGCTTTTTGAATAATTATATTCAATTCCATTCTATTAACGTAACAAAATCCACAAATTATCGTAAAAAGACAATTGCTACTTTGAAATATAACCTATTTCATTAAGTATAGGTTTGAAAATACTTAATAACATTATTTAAATTACTCGTAGTTGTCGTACGTGTATGTACCTATGCGGGGCAGATTACGTGAGTATTGACTATGAAACTTAATGCGTTTGGCTTCAGACGGACATTTGAGGAGTTAGTTTGTGCTAAGGTAATTGTTATGTGGTTTCTGTAGGCTATTCAAATATAAGACAAATGTATCAGTTACTTACCTTATGATATATTCGTGCAGATATTCTAGAAAAAAAATGCTACAGGGAGAACGCATAGTAACCACCAACCTTATTCACACGTCTAAGTCTCGCATTTTAATTAAAAAATATATAGCAAGAAGAGAAAATCAAAATATTTTTATTTCACATAGGTAGGTGTACAGTATAGGCATATATGGGCACTTATAAGAGGTCGAGAAAAGGTGCACGGTTCGGATTGATAGTTTCCTATGTAGAAGAACCGGAAAGAAACTCCATGGTTACTCTTTTAAAATCACGGTTTTACAATGTCGTTGTTTCAGCGTTAGTACTTAAAAATGAGAGGACAGCGTAGGCCCGACAATAAGTTGTTGTTTATTTTACAAAACGTAAAATGATATAAAAAGTTAACGAACGTTTAAGAGAACAAAAAATCAAGAAGATCATTCACAAAGATTTTGTTTTTTTTAAATCGTTCTCACTAGGATTTCTCCTGCATCGTAATTGCGTTTACAAACATTTTAACTCACATACACAAACAGCCAGACCCGAAACAACTATCTGTAGGCCATACAAATATTTGTTCCGTGCGGGGATCGAACCCGCGTCATGCAGCGCAGCAGTCGACTGCGCCAACCGTGTCGTCCAATTGGTAAAAAAAAATCTATACAAGAAAGTAGGCATTTCGAAAAAAATAACAATATGAAACAAGTGACGCAGATGTTGCCATCATTACTGTAACTATTCAGAACAAAGGTTGTACTTATAAATATACTAGCTGTGCCCAGCGGTTTTACCCGATGCTCACTTAGGGTTATGAAAAATAGATGTTGACCGATTCTCAGACCTACCCGATATGTACACAAAATTTCGTTTAAATCGGTCCAGCCGTTTCGAAGGAGTATGGAAACGAAAACTGTGACACGAGAATTTTATATATTAGATGATATGACAACTATTGAAAGCTAAGATGTACTCCCAGTATCCAATATAATATTTGCGCATACATGCAGTAGATTAGCGAGTGTCCAGTTTAGTGGCAGGTCGGGTGGCACTTAGCCGGCGGTCAGCTTAATCCGGTTATAACGTTTAATCGACTGGCCTCGCCGCCACGTCGATACCGCTACCACTTTAACCAATACCTGCTATATAGAATACTAGCTTTTGCCCATGGCTTCGATCGCGTTAAATGCGGGGTTCCCCTTTTCTGATTTGCAGGTATTTTTCCTACCTTGAAAACTGCGAAAAGTAGTAACATATAAAATTTCTCCCCCTTTTCTCCCTTTTTTTTAAATTGCTATTTTAAAATGCCTTTGTCCGTCTCCAAGGTCTCCACTATCTCTGTAACAAAATTCATCAAAATCGGGTTTTGCCATTTAGGCGTGAACAAACAAACTCACTTTCCCTTTTATAATATTAGTAAGGATTTGTAACCGAATAACGCTGTGACGAGATAAAGTGTGCTCCTATTATTTTGCAGCCACTAACGAACTTCGGGATAGGTAAATTGGTAGGCATAAAAATAGAGGATGGACCTACCAATGTTATTTTTTTTTAACTAGTTGTTTGTAAATATGACGAAACTGTATATACGTCTAAAAAGGGTACGGTTTAATTCCCGGTTTCAAATATTGACAGAGTTACAATGTTTTTCAATCAAAATTGGAAATGACGAATCAAAACCCAAAACTTACTATATAGTAGTACAATCTACATATATAATGATGTAGAACTTATTATAAATAGAAACGCTACGATGCGTTCTTTCAAGAGCTCACACATCTCATAATATGTTGTTTTTCAGTAACATTAATTTTAAATTAGTAAAAAAACATCGCAAAATAATTAGCAAAAAAAAGAGCAGCTTTTTTCAGCACCTTACAGTCGCGTTCAAAAGCGCGTGCTAAACAAGATAACTTAGCGTCGTGCGTTTTATAACGAGCTAATTATTCCGGCGTGTGAGCACGTCGAGTGCTGCCATAAATATCCAACGCAAACACGGTATTAGCGCCGGTCACGCTGCACCTTGTTTGACTACGGCCTAAAACAACATGCGTTTGCGACCGCAGACTAAATTTGTTACTGCTGGTCATTCGCTGACTCAGTGACCGCCACTGTACAAGCGGTTGGAACAGCGTTACCTTACAATAATCGTTACAGTAGACCACATTTAAATTTTACATACTTTACTAATTTGTTTTATTATTTACTGTTTAATTAATAGAACTATAGTCTGAATAATTTACTTATTAAGGGATTTTAAAATGCTTCTTTAAATAATTGAAATAAATTACTTTGACCCTAATATTTTTTTCTCACAAAATAGACACAGGTATTCATTAAATCAACATCATATTCAAAAGTTCAATACAGTTTTTATTTATCAATATTTTAATTCTTGATAAACACTTTTAACCCCGGCTGTACAGATACGTGACTAAGCTTAAACAGAACGGGCAGTTTAAAATATTTTTTATTTAATATAATACATTTATTTGACAATTAAAAACAACACAATAATTTTATTCGTATAAAGATATTATTTTAGGAGATGTTAATCTGTTTTGTCTATGTTTATTTTTGAATACATTTTATTAATTTTATTTATGTTTGTATACTAAATATAAATACATGGAAATTATTTATATTGAAGCGGTTTTGCTGTTGGCATGCGGTTTTGGCTTTCGATTGAGCAATTTATTTATCTGTTCGGCCTATGTTGTAAATAAATAATTTATAAGATTTATGAAATATTTATCAATGGTCTATTTGCCTTGCCACTACCTCTTCATAAAATATTACTTTAAGCAGTGAGTGATTTAATTTAAAACTACTGCTGGGTCGTTACTGCAAGCGCGACTGCTGATCATAAGGTTCTTGGTTTGATTCCTGGGTCGGGTAAAGTATTATTGGGTTTATCGATCAGGAATTGCACTACCAGCTACTTAATCTGGATTTGACCCCGGTTGATGGCAATAAGCTCTTCTCCTATTACACAGTACTTCAAACATAACTTGCGACACGGTTGGCGCAGTGGCTGAGCGATCGACTGCCGCGCTACGTGTCGCGGGTTCGATTCCCGCACGGAATAAATACGCACCCACGATACAGGAGAAATTCGAAGTTTCGGGCAACGTATTTTTTTTTTAATATCACGTACATCTGTCTATCCCTTAGGGGAATACAGGTGTGATGTAATGTATATCAATAAATACGAACGCCCTGAATAAAGCTAAAACAAATCTGTAGCTTACAGAATCAACATCCCGATTACATCAATTCACCGTGTCACATTTCCACGAATTAGCTAACCAAACCGCGCGTCCCCACACCCGTACACTTGGGTATTTAGACACGATACCAAACACGCATTTAAACGCTAACCACGCAAAACTTGGGATTCATAGCGTTCGTCGATTTTAGCCTAATGTGCGTCATGTCAACATATTGTTTGTTAGAAGTGCGCCCGTGGACATGGCCTAAGCAAACAGCCATTACTCTCGGCGCCGAACGCACGTGATCGCAGCCCTCGACAATTATATCGGACGGGATCGTATCACGTCATGCGTGGTCTATCACTGTTTGGACATTAGCAGTCATTTGTAATAATCGTGTTTTATGACGGATTCTCGTTCGATTGTTTGGTTTGTACACGCAGCTGTGAAATTAGAACTTTATTGGGCCAATAGCAGCGGTTGTTTAATTACTGGGCAATTAATTGTACCTATGATTTGAATTGACTGGATTTAGTTAGTTGCATCCTGACTCTCCAATATAACATACTAGCTTTTGCCCGCGGCTTCGCTCGCGTTAAATTCGGTATAACACAGTACCTGCTACCTACAGTTTTTGCCCTTGCGCCTTATTGATTTGTAATAGCAACGCTAAGTTTTCCCTTTTCTTCCCTCGTTCTCCCTCATATCCCACTATCTCTGTACCAAAATTCATCAAAATCGGTTTAGCCATTAAAGCGTGAAGAGGTAACAAACAAACAAACTCACTTTCGCTTTTATAATATTAGTAACAAGTAACATATGTAGCCAACGCTGGTAATTCCGTAAGAATATATCGAACTAACAGAAGTAAGACGAAAATGCACCCACAAATATTTCAAATATATATTACATTCGAGTCAATAAACTCAATATTACACCCCGACAAGCTAACACCCTGATATCGTGTCATATCAGAAAACAATAAGGTGGTTGCACACTCATTTAGGATGCAGCGAGGTGGCCGCGCCGCCGGCAACGGTCACAGCGGTCCGCAGCGGTCCGCACCGGTCCGCACCGGTCCGCGCCGATCCGCGCCGGTCCGCAGCGACGAGCGACGCGCACCGAATGACTGATTGTCCGCACGTGCTACTCAGATGCACCAGTGTTTACAGTTCTGCTGGAAAATATTCCGGTACTGTCGTTAACATGTGTTTGTACTTGCAGACGTGATTTAGAATTCGACTAGTATGTATTTTCGAGTTAGATCTACTCAGAACGTAAGTCTACACTACTTTATAGAATCGTCAACTGGACGCGTTTTGTGACTACTTTTGAATTAAAAAAAAAAGTGTTTTAAGCAAAGACTGATCCTTAGTTCTGTGGTTGCAATCGCGATTACTGAGCCTAACGTGCTGTGTTCGATTCCTGGCTCCGTTTTCACTGTTTTTTCCACAAGGAATTTCTCAGTAGTAGCTCCAGAGCCTGGATTTGTGGACGGTTGGTGACACCAAGCTCGCCCCCATTACATGTTTCTTAAACATAAAACACAAAGTTCTTTCTTAAACTCCGCATTGATTTAAAAAAAAAACATTTTTACCATTATTTTTTACGACCCTACTTAAGACGCTACGCCCAATAATGCACTAAATTATAAAGTAAACAAAACTAAAAAGTAGTCTGTCAAACACACGCTCGCCCACTATCCCCCGAGACGGTGTAACTTGTCCGAACTGACCCCAAACTTAACCAGTAAATACCGAAACCGCACGAACTATCAAAAACTTGGGCACTATTCCCACTTGTGACCAAATGTTGTTTAAAATGGACGTCGGGAACTTAGCTAAGTACCCTTTACTTGTAAGCTTATTTATTAATGTTACCCATTAATTAAACTGAAACTCAAAGTGAAAGCATTTATTTCAATTAGACTATTACACGCACGTTTAAGAATTTAAAGAAACTAAAGAATACACTCAGACACATTGTGCATAATAATATATTGTGAAAGTACTGTAGTTGCCCATTTGTATTTAAGTTGGATGTGATAAATTAGAGTAGAATGTCAATTCATTTCAATTTATTTAATAAGAATTTTTACATCGTGTCTGATTTTCTATAACTAGTTACAAACAAACAATTCATCTCATGACTAAGTAGGTCCAAAATGTACAAGCTGGGGATTGTCAATATATTTAAGTCTTTGAAATGAGGTTTGCATGATTCTTGCTGTTGAATTTTAACTATGGTTCCAATTGTTCTTTTCTGAACGTCATGACAGTAGATGTAGTTTTTCTCTATTACTGTCTCTGTTTAGTACCAAATGCTGTTTTTTCTTGTTTTAAATGACGTCCCCCGCTCTAGGCGGTGCGGAAGGGATTGTCAGACTTGTACTGACTAAAACCCATCTATGTTGCTTCTTTTGCCCTTTGTATTCCGGTGCCGCGGTATCTCTTTGTTTAAATGCGAATGTTTGTGAGGATGGATGTATGGATGTTTGTTTTTCTTTCACGTCAAAACGGCTGAACGGAAATTGATGAAAATTGGCACAAAGTTAGATTACCTATAGTCTGGAATAACACATTAGATACTTTTTATTACGATCATCACAAGGGCGGAGCCCCAGGCGCCAGCTAATCATAACGTAAATAAAACTTAACGTAAGAAAACAAAACTTCATTTCCGGAAGCCGGTGGCCAGAAAATCAAGTCATAAACAAAATCACCGACTTCTGGAAGTACCTAAAGAACTTACAAATTCAAAATCAACATCTAACCACCCAAACCAAATTCTTACCTGTCTCACTTGTAGGTGAAAGACCAACATATAAACAAGTTCCACCAAACTGTATCGCAGACTGAAGTAACAGATTCGTTGGTATTGTACGATCCACGAGCCACGAGCCACTCCTAAATTCAATTAATCATAGTTGGGATTAGTTCCCCTTTGACGACCTGCACTGCAGACGTGACTGTCTTGTAACTGGCTTTCGATAACCAATTATAATTATCGGAAGTTTGGTAACAGTTATTTTGGGTGAAGTGTCGTTTGTAGATCGGTATTTTCGCCATAACTCTTTGATTCGGGGTAGACCAACCCTGTTTGTATTGTTTTTTACCAGCAAAGATTTGTAAAACAACACGTATTATAAACAAAGTTTATTTTGAATCTAAAAAAAATACTACATTCTTTACTTTTAGTAAAGGATGTAGTATTTTTTTTAGTATTAGTGAGTTATCACTACAGTATGACATAGTTGGTAATTTGTATATTGCACCAGTTTTCTATCCTTACTAATATTATAAAAGCGAAAGTGAGTTTGTTTGTTTGTTACTTTTTCATGCTTTAATGGATAAACCGATTTTGATGAATTTTGGTACAGATATAGTTGGGAACCAGGAGACGGACATAGGCTATTTTTTTATGTGTGAGTGAGGTAGAAAGAGGGAAGAAAAGGGAAAACTTAGCGTTGCTATTACAAATCAATAAGGCGCAAGGGGAACTGTTACCCCGAATTTAACGCGAGCAAAGCCGCGGGCAAAAGCTAGTATAGTCATAAATTTGTAATTAACTAAGCTACACTATAAATTAATTTATTTTACCCATCCTATACATCCACAAACTGAAATCCCTTTACCTAGCCACGACTCCTGTCAAAATATGAGAGCCGAGGGTATTCTCAAGATATCAGTAATAAATTCCCGCCAATTACAAAGTTAGTGCAACTTCCGTTGGTCAGTACTCGAAAGGCCAACTAGTTAATTCGCAGCGTGCCCCGCCGGGATTCGAACTCCGGACGTTGGGTAAGTAGCAGATTTATTAAGAGGCTATTCCTAAATGCCGGCGGGAGAACTTGGCTTTAAAATTAAATCACGCTTTAGTTTCGAACTAAGCCTTCTAAATTCGAGCTTTGTCTGTTGCAGATATGGGCTCTCCATTTAACTGGTATTTACATTTGAATGGAACAGGTTTATTGTTTTGGTTGTTTATTTTCTAATAGTTGGTACTGTATTGTTTAGTGTTGCTGTGATAATGGTAGTAGGAATTTGGTAGCGCATTGATTTATTAAAAAAAAAACAAAATGAATGTTTTCTTTTCAAAATCACACACTACAATATAACATTCTAAATAATGCATATAATAGTACCTACTTACCTAATCAAAACAATTGACATAATGTTTTGAATTGTATGTGCTACAGATAAGACATTATTCATGAGGAATCCATATGCCTACTCTTAAAATACAAACTATTCCATGTGTAGTATGGGGTTTTGGGGTTTCAGATTTGTACCCATAGACACATACTGTTTTTGTACGCAAGATTTTGATCACAGATTTGCTATGCACCTTTGTAATATTAAATCATGGTTATATGGTTCGGTCAGCGAAGAATATTTCTGTAACAAAACATTGAATATTTGCCATTAATTCCGCTCTGAATCATAAGCGTAGACAAACCACTTCCTCTTCTCTTTTTGCCTTCGCCACGGTCGAGTGAAAACAGAAAAATGTATCAAAGTATTTTTCAAATGCAACCCTTTATTCGAAGCAAACTTACAACAAATCAGAAGGCTAATAAAGAAACGCGAACAACTCCGGCGAAGAATTTCTTTCATCGGAGGTAAAGTTGTGAATCGGGAGGCAAAGTTGCGAGTCGGGAATTTCCTGCGGGGAGAGGAGAAGGGGGTGGAACTGCCAACGACTTCCTTTACTACGTGTAACTGCAGCCAGACAAACGGATCTGTCATACATTCTTTTGTATAGATATGTGGGTATCATTTGGTCGTGTAATTACACCATTTAAGTCGAGTTTCTTGAAAATCTTTTTAGATTTAACGTTTTTTATTTCAGCCTTTTCAGTTGTGATATAATGATAATTTAGCATATAGCATTTAAATGTTGATGGTTTGCAACAAACATTATTTGTATCATCCATGTGTGAATACTAGATGGCACCCGTGGCTTCGTCCGCGTGTTGATCGAAAAAAAAGTCATATGTGTTATTCCAGATCTACCTCTGTGCCAACTTTCATCAAGATCCGTTCACCTTTTAACGTGAAAGAGTAATAAACATCCATACATTCAATCATCTATCAATCCTAGCACAAACATTCGCATTTATAATATTATATTATAGTAAGACATTCATAAAATAACTGAAAATATTAAATGTGAAACGGATAACTTTAGTTTTAAAATTTACCTTACCATGAACTCCTACTAAGTTCTCAGAATCCACGCGAATAACGCTGCGTTATTAGTTTGTCTGTTAGTTAACCGGTAGAACTAAAACACAACAAGTAGTAACCAGGGAACATTACATAAACAATCCCGGCTCAATATTGATTTCAGTTTAGCCAACAATATAATCAACCCCAATTTGACCAAAGTTCTCAGTTTCTGACAACGAGAACTAAATTGATTACCACTTACTTATTTATCTTGTAACTTGACTATTGTTTCGTTTATCAATCAAATTTAGGGTTGTTCAAAAGAGATACTGCGGCCCCAGAACATAAAAGGTAAAAGAAGGATGCTCCACCCAGAGCAGGTTAAGTTATTTGATGATTTTCCATCCACAAAAAAAAACATGATTCAATCTCAAATTTTCTTATTGACAAGTTACATGCACATATACTACTACCTGGCGCCCGCGGCTTCGCCCGCGTGATATCAAAATCGAAAGTATCCCATGTGTTATTCCAGACTATAATCTACCTCTGTGCCAAATTTCAGCCAGTTCAGCCGTTTTGACGTGCAAGAACTTTTGTTACTTTCATTTTTCGACGGGCCTGTTGGTCTAGTGGTTAGTGGCCCTGACTACTGAGCCGGAGGTCGTGGGTTCGATTCCCACCCAGGACAAACTTTGTGTGATCAGGATGATTGTTTGTTCTGTGTCTGGGTGTGATTTATCCATAATATGTATGTATTTATAAATTATATAAGTATGTATATCAGTTGTCTGGTTACCACAACACAAGCTCTGCTTAGCTTGGGATCAGATAGCCGTGTGTGAGTTGTCCCAAGATATTTATTATTATTATTTATTTTTAGGATTCCGTACCTCAAAAGGAAAAAAACGGAACCTTTATAATAGGATCACTTTGTTGTCCGTATGTCAAGATCCTTTATCCTTTATCGACCAAGGAAAGCGTGGTCGACTTGAAATTAAAACGTAACGTTTCATGGTGTAAGTCCCTTTGGAGCTGTGCAAAAATCAACCCTCTTAATCAACGCAGTCAAAATATATAAACTTGAGCGACTTCAGAATGTCTGCATAAGATTTATATTTGACTTGCGCAAATATGATCATGTCTCTGAATTTCGTATAAAAATCAAGTGGCTTCCCATAAGACTTCGCCGGAATACTCATATCTTGTTTCAGCTATACAATATTTTGTTTAGTCCTAGAACCCCCCCCCCCCCCCTTATCTTAAAGAACGTTTTAAGTTCCTTCATGGCACACATAATAGATATCTTAGGTCATCGGAAAACCTGAGACTGGAGATGGTGCATTCTACTAGCTTCTACGATAAATCCTTTACAGTTCAAGCTGTACGGCTATGGAATGCTCTGCCCATGTCTATAAAAAGCGCTCAAACCCTGTCCACTTTTAAAATTATGGTCAAAAAGCACTACCTCTCTTCTTAAACAACAATATTAAATACTTCTTTGCTCTTGATGATTATTATTTTAAATGTATAATATTAAATTTATTTATATATAAGTATTTGTTTTTTAATGTAGCTATTAATTTTGAAAAATGTCACACCACAGACTACATACAGTACTGTTTCTCCTCCTGCAAAAGCTAGTAAACTGTGAAATTATTTGTTAAAGTGATGACAGAAACTGTGTTTAGTGTAACATGTGATAAGTTACGCATACACGGCATAGAAGGCACAAAACATATATTTATATATAGTATGGTACATTGTTTCAGTTTAAACACAACACACTTGGAGTAGTCAACTCACCACTGTGACGGTAAGACAATGGCTGACTGAGACTTGTTATCTCAATATTCATTTCCTGAAAATGAATTTCAATGAGCGAATGTCGACACTACTGGTTGAAGGCAAACGGAAGCGAGTCCTACCAAGTACCAAACTATGTTTACAAGTAACCGATCAATATAATGTGTGTTATTTTATTTAGTAGTATCATTTCCATTTCATTTACACATGTAACCGAGGTACTATAATAATTATTATCTAAGTTTCTTTTTTTAACCGACTGCGCACCGCAAAGGAGGGTGATGTGTTCATCAAAAGTTTATTTGTTACGTCTTCACACCTTAATAGCTAAACCGATTTGGATGAATTTTGGTACAGAGATAGTTGGAAACCAGGAGACGGACATAAGCTATTTTTTTATAGTGAGATGTGTGGAAGAAAAGGGTAAAGTTAGCGTTCCTATTACAAATCAATAAGGCGCAAGAGGAACTGTGTTACCCCGAATTTAACGCGAGCGAAGCCGCGGGCAAAATCTAGTACTCTGTAAAGTACCTAAGACGGTTAAACATCACACGTAGTGGCGACAGACCAATTTATATCTACTAAGACACCTTCGAATCCATTCAGTTAGATATCTCAGGCGTTAGGTTATCGACGCTCATCAAATGGACTTCAGTCTAGCACGAAAACTAAGTTTCTAACTGATGCGGATTTGGAGTCGGCAGACTGTTATTGATTGATTTACAGCTCACATTACTGGCGTAGGTACAGACGCCAGCAGGTCAAGCTACCCGAAACTGTCAATTTTTCCCAATGAACCTTGAACCTAATACTTTAGAAATAAAGTCGAAAATCTATCAAAGGAATCTGACAGATTGTAATAGCTTGATATGCAGGCGTCTGTACAAGCTATTAATGACGTGACATACAGGTTTACAGCACCATGCGTCTGGAATCTATGTTAACGGGGCGCTCAGAATAAGAAGTGCGATTGTACAATTTATAATTTTTATTAAGAAAAGTTTTTAATTTATTTATTTTATGTATATGTAAGCCTAAAATGATTTTAATCTTTGTCTGCTATTCATTATAGAATTTGGCCATTGTCGCTGAATTTGAGTGAAAATTTAGTTTTGGATCTATAAGATGTCATGTCAATCGGATATCGGTTACCTATTAAATGAATGAAACTGACAGGTCTTGAACTCAATTTAAATGTCGTGATCGCGTTCAAATTCATTAATTAAGTTATCTCTTATCATCCTACTATTATAAATGCGAATGTTTGTGAGGATTGATGTATAGATGTTTGTTAACCTTTCACGTCAAAAAGGCTGAACGAATCTTGATAAACTTTGGCACAGAGGTGGATTATAGTCTGGAATAACACATAGAATACTTTATTTTCGACACCGAACAGGCGAAGCCGCGGACACCAGCTAGTGTACCATAAAACCTCTGGATTCATCTTACAATGCATGAAAAATATTAATGACCATATTTCCAACGTCTTTAGAGATCCTCCAGTGTACACAACTATATTCGTGATATCTTACTGGTGATTGACTGCAGTACCTCAATCACCAGTATGATATTACGACTTTAGGTGTACGTAACAACGGATCATCTCTAAATTGACGTGAGCAGTGTGGAGCGTGATTTGCCTTAATGAAAATCAAACTGGAGACGGTCAGGACATGCATACATTTAGATACTGGGACAGCCAAGTGATTAATTACACCTACCCACATCTATGTAAATATTTATGTCTACAGGAAGGGTAAATGGAAGTCTTAAGGAAATAGGAAATGGCGTTAATATTTATATATATTATATGCATAAATGGTGTAAGCACACATTTTATTGAATTCATTTACCTATTATAATTAAATTAATTACTAAATATATACAACCTATAAATATACACAAACTAATAATAAAAAAATATATACAAGTAAAAAATAGAAAATTACAGGGCGTCAAAAAATTCGTCCGTATCGCCGTCAACAGGTAAAGTGCCCAGAAGGCTGTCAGCATTACCGCGTTGGATGGCAATGTTTATTTTTTGTGCAAAAAACAGGCCACGAGAAGAATCGACCAACCGCTTGGCGATTTCTCGAAATACTACATGGGCACTCGGACCCCATGGCCCTAGTGTTTCAACCCCAAACGGCTCAAAAACATAATTACCAATCAAATTGTGATATTTGCGCCATTTGAGGTTTTCAGCACCTGCAGCAGCAGCTCCAGCGCAACCCACCGTGCTAGGAAGATGGCATGGTGCAAGGGTGTCGACACAAGTTGCATAAATGGTTACCTGTATATATATATATATCAGCATTTTGTAAAATATAAAGTTAACTCTGAATTTACTATCCTCCATAAAAGTTACATTTTTAACTAAATCAACTGATTTTGTTAAAAAGCAATTTTCAACGTTCTACCGTTGATGGCTCGCGTAGTTTTAATCCAAAAGTTAATATTTCAATATAGCATGTAGATGGAATCGTAAAATTCCCCAATATCGTTCACTTTATAACACTGTAAAAGGGAATACACACTCGACGTATAATCAAATACGCCCAACGTCAGAGACTCGAGTTGAAATAGAATTTTTTCGCTCTTAAAAATTGCGATCACATTTCTAATATAGTGAAAACAATATTCTAGTGACCGGGTGATTTCTGCACAGATGCTTGCCCTACCAATATTATGTAGGTGGGGCAAACTTTTTCATAGCTTTGATATATGAGTGTCCCATAAAATATGGGGAAATAATTTTAGATACGTGTCAACTAATGCTAGTCAATTTTAATATAACTTCTCATATCGTCTTCACGGTTGATAGCAGTTCTGTGTG
Organism: Ochropleura leucogaster; assembly: GCA_958449745.1. Classification (NCBI taxonomy): domain Eukaryota; kingdom Metazoa; phylum Arthropoda; class Insecta; order Lepidoptera; family Noctuidae; genus Ochropleura; species Ochropleura leucogaster. The sequence goes on along the minus strand of OY288206.1, from coordinate 12,306,143 downwards.
AAATTCTGATTTAATAATAATCTAATGTATTTGAAATTTGTTCACTCATGTTTGGTTTTTCATATCTTCTCCGAGCGATAACGTCGCGATATCATAATTTGGAATCGCATACATCGGCTGCTCTCGCGGTTTTAATGGGTGAAGGGGTCGTTTCAAACGCCATGTCGATCGAACGATATAAAAAACCACATTAATCTGCACTTATCTCGACGATATTATTTAATGACGCGTCATTTCGCGGTTATTTGTAACTTTTATGGAGGGAATAGATCGTGTTCGGAGATGCATTTTTAGATAGCACTCTTTATGTCGAACATTATATTATGCGTAAGTGAAATTTCATTATATGGAGCTCGTTGGCTTGCAGTTTTATGGTACGCATAACTACCCTTAAAATTTACTAACAATATTTTTATTGTACTGGTTTATGTTAAACAGTAATAGCACAATTTATTTTGATATAATAAACAACAAAAACACGCCTATTAAATATCTTCAAGTGAAATAATAGTTCAACAAAAACTATTTTCCTTGAGGAGTACAAAGCAAGCAACAAATATCGTTTATCACGCAATACGATTACTGTACAAAGAGTCGCCGGCAGCAGGTCGATTTGCATGAAATATAAAGGTGACCGCACACATAGTTTCCCGTTGTTTATAGCGGTCAGTGAACGTGGTCGTTTTGTTCCTCGCCCCTTTTGCATTCCTGTCTTCGTACCTTTATTGTCTTACTTTCCGCTCATGACATCGGAATAATATATTTATGAAATAGATAAACAAAGGGAGGACAGCGAAATTGTAAATTAAATTGTCGAGTAATGCGACTGTGCGCTCAAATGCTTGGAAAGACTTTTATGTTTAGGAATTTAATGTAAAGGGAAGTTTGTGTTTGTTTGTTGCGAAATAAATCGTGCTTTCGGAAGTATTTCATTGCTATTATATTTTAGAATCTAAGTGAATTTAGAACTATTATATTCACATTTTATAAACAAAAACCTGAAATGTCTGACTCATCACAGAGGTAAATGCGCAAGAAATCAAACAAATAATTCACACATTGTTTAATATTCTATCTGCATTCTTCTTTTCACACCGCACTGACACCTTTTGTCTGCACCGTCTCGCTTTCAATATTCGATTATCATCGAGAACTGTCAATTGGCTGTCATATCGCGCACAATCGGCACTCGATCACACTCCTCTTTCTAATGAGGGACGACACATTGAAGTCCGAAGAGGAATTATTAAAAAACCATTAGATATGGGGCAAAGACCGTGATGGATGGACTCTTGAATCCGATCCATTTCAATTTAAACGTCCCGATGTCTGCATAAAGGGTGAGTATCCCCAGAGTATGGTAATGTGTTTTAAGTCAGTCGTGGTCCGGCTCATTCGGATTTGTTGTCTTACAATACGGTCGTACGTTTTCGTATAGATATACGTTATAACGTTTATATAATGTTGTAATAACGGTTGGAACATTACTCATATCTAACCAGGAGTGATGAGCTGATAAATCATATCTAGTCGCCGATTTATATCGCAATAAACGAGGAGGGATTGCGGCAGTAAATAAAAAGCACCAGCAACTCTTTATGATGTTTTATATTTATAGACTAGAAGGCTGTTTAACATTTATTTCGTAAACCCCTTTTTTAAAAACTTACAAAAATAAACTTGGCTGATATTATTATTGTGGGACGCCGAAGTTACATTTGGTAAATACCTTCATTTACACAGGATGATATTACGCGGCAGAAAGCTTACCGAGCGGGCCTACGCCGTAGCGCGTCTACGCCGGAGCTACGAATACTAAAAACCCAGGCCGTTAACTCGACTTCACTGTATAAAATAACCATCTGGGGAAACCACCGCTTATCCCTTAGAAAAACTCTCTTTGTGAGGATAACTCGCTCTACATCCCCTCTTATGATATGTTTATGTACTTTGAGATTTTATGTGGACGTTCCAACGCCGAGCACGAATTTTATTGGGTTTATAGAATTTTATGGCGCCATATTCCATGCAGTGGCCGCTGTTTTTCATTGTCTATTGATTTTGATGCGAATAGTGTAACGCCACGCTTAAACTGTCGGCGTTAAGGGGAAGCGTAGAGAATAATGAAGTTTGTGAGTAATAAACAGGATTCGAAACTACCCAATAGAACGTAAACAAAAAACTGTCAAACTAACGTTAACCCTGCTGAAGCTGAGGTAATCTGTGCGCAAAACTATGTTTGAAGCGAGCTTTAACAGTTTGACGGCGCACTTAATGTATTTATACCGGGCACCGGGCAGCGGCATCTGTGGCTAATGATATCGCTGGACCAGCTCCCTGCCCCCCCCCCTCACTGCCACCCTCCCCCAGTGGCGCCCGATAGGCCCCCATGACTCGGTCATTAGTTAAACACGCACAGCAGCCCACATGTCGCAAGTTTATCTTTGGCTAAACTGTAGGTATGTGGACTCGATTAGCCCTTTGATCAAATAATCCGGTGATAAAATAGGGCTTCAGGAAATTAAATTACATTAAATGTCATTGTTCGGGCGCTCTGGCTGTGAAATGGTTTTATGTGGGGCATGCCAGTGGGTTTGGTGAATTTAGATAGTTATAAGTACGTAAATCGATACAATGATATCTGATGTGAATGATCGCTCTATTTATATGCCATTAGAACTCATTCATAATGGTTTAAAACAAAAAAAAACATTTTGTTGCACTGCCAACCTGACAATTTTTTTAAATATAGTCAGTCGTATCAAGTGATTTACTAGAAATTCCTTTCAAATCGTCAATCGTCCGGATTGTAGTAAAGTTAGACTGGTTAAAATAGTTACTTAAGATTTTTAATAATATGCAATCAAATCTCTGCAATAATATAAAATCAGACATACCTAAAATAATCATATTGAAAACAGCAGATTTCCATCAAAATCATCCAGATTGTAGCTATAATAGCGAAAACAATAACACTAAACAAACATCGAATTAAAATTGGACACATCCCTTTAATCAGAATTGCACGCAATCCTTAATTTCGCAACACAGCCATGAGGCAAAGTGCCGATGAAGGCACCGTAAGGCCTGAAGACACGCTCGTTACTCGCATGCGGTGCAGATAAACCTCACGCTAGTCTAATTGGTGGTCACCTACACGGTACGTCTCATTCCTAGAGGCATCCAACAAATCATTAAGACCACACCGGTGAGCTTACTCGAGTTTCCGAGAAATTGTTTGCTCGATGTACAGTTTCAAATGTTTGTGTGTGTGTGTGTATGTTAAATGGAATATTTAAGTTTTAATGAAGAACCGTAAACATCCCGCAAAAATTTCTTAGTTTTTTTTTAATTTGATTTGGCTCTTCAGCATTGATAACATTATTATAATTAAACATTTCAAACTCCATACATTATTATGCGCCTAAACAGGTATTATTGTGTATATATAAACTTAATACGTTAATTATTGTGTTATACATATATATTTTTTTTAGGTACAGATGTATGACATAAGTTGATGATAGTCTTCATCGTTTTCTTTACATAATAAGTACCTATAATGTTTCGGAACACTGATAGAACCATCATATAAAACACACACAAAACCGTTACGTTAACATTTAATTAACACTGCAAATCTAATCTGTTCAGCATTTATTTATAAAACAAAAGACAGTTAAAAGCCGCATGGGGTTGAACAGTAAACGTTCTTGTGTCCGGAAGAGGGCGGGAGTACGGGAGTGCGGGAGAGTACGGGAGTGCGGCGGTCACTCGATTAATACTAGCATTAATCTCAGCTGCCCCGTGGCAGGGGACTTTAATTTATGCCCTCGTTTTGACAATTGATGAGGAAGGACATCGTGTAGATATTTTAAACAACAGCCGCAGGTGAACCGGAATTAAACTGCGATTACGAATGGGGTCGTGCTGCAGGATTTAGGTTGACCAGTTTACGAATTGTAAGAGCGCCAGATTGCTTTACAAGATCCATTTATTAGGTATGCCACATTCAGGGGCTGCGGGTTAGTCGAAAGAGACACGGCGACCCCGGAACGGAAAAGCAAAAGAAAGAACAAGGATAGGTTATAGTCAGTAAAAGTCTGACATTTCCTTCCGCTCCTCTTACAGCTGGAGAAGTTATTTGATGATTTATTAAATACCAACACGACAAATTATCCCGTAAATCTAATACTGGCGTTGAAGTTTTCATTACGAAAAATTCAAATTGACAAGTTGTCGAAAGTAAAATGGTGTTATAGAATAGAGTGAAAAAAGATATAGCTAGTTGGAATACGAATATGAAGTGTGTACACACATCTTCTTGAATGTTCAGACAATTCACAATCTACGAGGAATATTCTAGACGTAATTCAATCAGAGCCTAGCTTTAGCTCGAACTAAATAAAGCCGGACGGGCTAAGACATTCGATTAAACTCGGACGTCTTTCACAAGGACCATGTGTAACTCCTATTAACAGGACACAAATATCTGTCTGAAACACTGCTACCCACCTATAAACTTGTAGATTGAGATTTTCATAGCCCAGTCATCACCTTGCCAAGCACAGTGTCCAACCACCGACTTTTAATTTGCACCAGCACACCAAATAACACATCAACTGACTTTTTATTGCCAACGAATTTTGAATGTGGCAACAAATCCGCGCAAATTCCATTAAACTTCCAAACATTTGGAGGCAAATCGCCGGGTATACCCTAATGAGTGTTGGTGAACGGTCCGTCTGGAAGCAAGGCATGCGTGAACGCGCGACCGCTGCCAGTGACGTCATCGTCCGCGTGACCGAAGAGAATATTAATTCAGTGCCGGGTCTAGCTACATCACTCGCACTCGCTGCGCTCACCCCCTGCTAATTGCACAGAAAGCCTGAAATTGTCACATCAAAAGTGCGGCAGTCGTGCATAAAAAAAATATTATTTAACATAATAATACTCATAACTAATTAAATTAATACCAAATGGAATTATTAATCATTCGTGACCGCAACAGGAATATTTGCAATTTTATACATGTTTAGCAATTATTTGAACTGCACTTGTAATAGCTGCGGGCAAGCAATTATCATCAAAAACTAATTAAAGCCTCAACTATATTAATTTTGCGTTCAAAATTATAAATTCCTCGCTGACACAGAGGGTTCCGGCAAAACTGATACGGAATAAATTTTCAACTTAATTTAACTAGACAAACACAAAGGACCGAATAAAGGGACCGACTTAATTTCAGTATTGAGGTGGAAACTAATGATAAGCTAGTTTGTTCACTACACACACCAAACTATGAATATATTACATGGGTAAAATACTGAACGAAATGTTCAAACTACAGTAGTATTATAGTGTCACACACAAATCAAAATTAAACAGATGCTTTATATTACTATGCTTACTTTTGGTGGCGTTTTGCCAACAACTGATAAGGTAGAAGACCATATTTTTACAATAACATTTTTTAATAAACATACATATCTCATCTAACTTTCCTCATGCAGGTTGGCGCAAATAAGCAGTACCTTTGTCCTCTTCTGTCTTAATGTAATATCCTGTCAAGTATTTTGTGTGTGGGTACATAAATAAATATATAAAATTGTAAAAACAAACAAAATAATTAAAATAAAAACAAAATAATTAAAATAAAAACAAAAGTTATCTTCTATATTCAAAAACAGCCACATCCATTTGGGAGGCGCGCGCCCCAAACTCCCACTCGCCCGATTTCGCGCTCCACTATACGCGCACAGCTGTTGCAACTCGCTCCTCTGACAATCAACGCTGAACATTTTAAAACATGTTATTTCATGCGTATGATACAAATAAAAGTATCATTTAAATATACACCAGTGAACACAAATTTCAAGCAGTCAGCCATATTTCAACCGACTGTAGTTGAAGACTGATGGAAAGCACAAAATATCTTTTGAACTACTCCTAACTTAGAACTTTATAACCTTGGTCTAGCACTCGATTCCCAGATAGGGCTTCACGTAATTATGGTTTCACATGCTATTTACATTTTTTAGAAGCGGTTCGGGTTCTTTTTTTTTTAAGTTAAATCCATAAATTACTTCCTCCGATCTAGGCTTTGCGGAGTAGAGGTGATAGTCAGACTTTGACTGCTTGAAACCCATATATGTTCCTTCTTTTGCCCTTTGTGTTCCGGCTCCGTGGTATCTCTTTCGAACAACCCGCAACCCCGGCAGGCTGTGGCCCTGGCGAGCTGGCTCTGTTAGCGGTTGATGTCAATAGGTCATTCACATAGGGAGTTAAGCATAGCGATCCAACCCTTCGACGCTTGCGGGCGTGAAGTTTATACGTATGTTAGCTGTATTAGTGATATTTATGAAACGCCTTTATGTAAATTCATTTTCATTTACTGGTAAGTACATAACTTAAAAAGAGTGTTAAAAATGTACTCATAATAAGTGTCTACAATCAACCCATCACCAATCAATCTCTACAAAATCCTCGTCACAAGGACTTCAATAACCGAGCCGTGATTAAGTCGCAAAACTACACAAACTACCAACTTTATCCTTTTATCTATTAAAAACCGTCGGTATTGGTAAATCAAACAGGTGCTCCGCAGTCAAAGGACATAATTTAATCAGCGTGCGGAGCAGTGGTCCGTCTGTGCATCTGATAGTCGCAGTTATTAAACCGCAGACTGCCATGTTCAATTTACAACGTAACCCCATGGAAAATGTTGTGATTGTACAAATATACACCTGTGAATTTGTCGGCCATCATGATTTCTGCGGTTGTGACGTTAATAATGGACCGATTATCCGTATGGAGGACTGCGGCGCTAGATTTGGGAGATCACGTAATTGATAAACTGGTGCAATACTTAAGTGTTGTAGAATATGCATTTAAACGTTATCAAATGTATAAACACAGAACTGGCTGATTAAATATCGCGTCTTATTGTGGTGAGCGGTGTTATGATAACCAATTAATTTATTTACACCTAAAATAAAGTGTCAGTTGCCTCTTCCCAGAATTATGTAAGGCATACTGCTTCTACATAGTATTTAAAATTTTATGTTTAACTCAACATAAAAATGTAACCAGGATTTTGTAACTATATTTTGATTTTAAGGTTGTCTTTTGGGAAAGGGCAACTACAGCATTTTCACAAGTTATTTTGTTAATATGACATTCAAAAGTGCCTGTAACGGTCTAATTGAAAGAACTGTTTTGAGTTTTTAATAATCAGTTTGCAGTACAATTTACTTTACATTATATAAACTGTGACTTATGGGATATCTTTCATGATTTAATTATTTTGAGCACCCGATATTTCGACGCTGTTTACAAGCGTCATGATCGCTCGATGACTGGGTGTGGGTGGTCTAGCTTTGCGGGTTGTTCAAAAGAGATACCGCGGCCCCGGAACGCAAAGGGCAATGGAAGGAACATGGGTGGGTTTTAATCAGTAAAAGACTTACACTCCCCGCCGCTCCGGACAGAGCGAGGGAAGTAATTTGAAGATTTCCCAACCCAAAAAAAAATGGGTGTGGGTGGTAAAAAAAATAGGTGCAGACAAATCTGTCTACCCTCTTTTATAGTCTTTTGCTCGATATAAAGTCATGGCAAAACACCTTTAACTTATACCGGAATGAATTAAACAAAGCTAATTCGCAGAACTCGTCTCAAACATGAACATTGCACGGATTTCCACTCTATTAGTTTCTACCGGGAATTCGCCGCGTTCAGTTTTACCATACATTTTCATTCGGCAGTATTCCGCCCGGGCTTGTTATTAATATAGCTAATATGATTAGTAGTTGTTCTCAAACAACTTGTGTCTAGGCTAATAACTTTGTAATGTCGTGTTAGAAAAACATATTTTTAATTATTTTCAAAGGTTCGCTTTTCAAATAGGCATAAAGAAAACAAGTTTTTTAACCGCTTTGTAACAAGGCTCATTTCTGCATAAGTAAATAAAAAAGATTCTGACTACGTACTGTAAAGTGAAGTATTGCATTTTTATTACAAAACGAATGTCGCCCGTAGCCCAGGGCGGTCGATGGCGGGGCAATTATTGCGTGCATATTACTCCCGCCTAGGGCATAATCGTCGGACACATGACTTATATCTGTTTTTTAGTCAATTATGATACTCAGTATAACAAATATGATTAACATCGGATTTTACACTGGTTATTATTTTTATTTTGCAGTTGTTTTTTTTTTATAAGTACGCAAGTTTAGCCAGTAGTGTTTATCCTGTTTAGGAATGCTGAACTTAGACCTTACCAATTGCTCGCTGCCTATTATTCGAGTATTTAAAAAGATTTAACACACACATTACACATACATTTTTGTTATTGTTTTGGAAGATTATAGTGCCAATAGTACTCATCTTTCATCCCTGAAACTTGGTCCGCGTTCCGTGTATTAAAATTCGGGTTGAAAACCGTATTTTTTCCTTAAAAATCTGGTTTTTTGACCAAAACTCAAAATTGTTGTTCACCCCACAGTAAGTTTTATTTCATAAACAGCTAGCCTGCGCACAGACGCGTCCCTGGACACCTCGGTCGAGGGTCAAAATAAAAAAAAATCTTATCTTAGTTTTATCAGATAAACATGTATTAAAAGTGTGTGCTTTTATTACGCTTTTTTGTTAGCTTCGGTTATTCAGCCTTAATATTAATCATGTGGGCTCGTAAAACGAAGTATTTCGTAAATTCTATTGAAACTCGGACAAATTACTGAAATCGGCCAAGTGCGAGTCGAACTCACGCACCGAGGGTTACGTACAAACTTAAACAGCCATATTTTTTGCGACACTAATGACTTTATTTCTTGACTGCGTAAACTTCGAGGGTTCATTTTTTAAGCTAAGGCACCACAGAATTAATTAGGTATATGGTTTTAATTTCAACTCGAAACATGCGTTTCCGAGAGTGTCTTGCCAGACAGATGGACAACAAAGTGATCCCGTCAAGGGTTCCGTTTTTTTCCTTTAGAGTTACAGAACCCTAAAATATCAATTCGACTATAATTTATTATAACCCGCATTCTAAACCGTATACACAATACCGGTGTTGTATAATACTCTCAGAATTCCGTACAAAATTAACGTGAGACACATTCTCACATTGTTTGCGATTTAACAAAATACTCCTCAGTTGGAATGTAATTTAATTAATACAGGACCGCTTCATTCGTTCGTTCATCGACGCGTATTTTCTGACACTATTCTTTGTAATAATGCTTGAATAATTTATGCTTTTTTGTTTACGTTTTATAGAGATTCGCAAAAATTTATCAAAGGACATATTATCATTTGAAAGAAGAAAAGAAAAAATATTTATTTGTTGGAATATTTAATTTATAGATAACTGCTGTCTGTTTGAATGTAGTTGCGATTGAAATTTTTTTTTCAAGGTAACCTTTTTTTAAGGTTTTAACTTACTTGTATTTGTACTTATTAAATTACCTAATAAGTAAATAGTAGATGCTATACTGAATATTAAACTAGTAACCGATCGATGATAAAATTGAGAACATTATTTAAACTTTGTTTTGTATTGGACAAATAATATCAACAAACGACAACATAACTAAATCACGGTTCTATTCCCGGGCTATATATCATGAGCTGAGACTAGTTTGGGAATTAAGCTACAATTAAATGGTCGTAAATTCCAAGTTTCGGTCGGGGGTCACTCCTGGGACTGTGGCGGCAATTTATCAATTATTTACGCCACTTGGGCCCCGCCGCCCAGCGCCGTCTGCCGTCACCTATACCCGAAGCCACCGATCTGTTGATTGACACTGCTGGCGCTGATATTGAAAATAAACACGCCTGGGTTTTCTGGAGTTAGGGTGATTAATGGTTGTATTAATTAAGGGTCTATCTACTGTGGAAAACAGTGGTCAGTGGTGGTTGTAAAAGAATTTGTAGAACAGTTTTATTTGTCAAGATGCCTTTCTGGAATAGTTAAAATGACAAAAAAATACAAAAAATTGTACGGTGTAAAATGGATAGCATTAAAACGTCACATTTATTTATTTTAATGCGACTGTTAGCCTTATTTATATACCGTACAGACTAACATGTATATATAAGTCTTTAAACTTACATGGTTAGTAACATTATTATTATGAGCTCAAGTTTATTCGTGATCATAGCGTTTACAACATCGAAAACTCGAAACAAACATGGTAAATATCCCGTTTCAAGTTTTAATAATAATATGTTTATGGTTAAAACGAAGCAAAACCAAAAGGTCATAAACAAGTAGCAATCGCATTCAGAGCCTTATGGTTTTCAAGAATTTTGTCAACCTAACACATTCATGACTGTAAAACTTAGTGTAGACCCTAAGTTTGTATCAGTAAATAACTTCAGAAACTATTTACCCCTACTTACTAAAATGTTGTCTCAAACATCCAAACAAGTAAATAAACAAAATGTAACTGTGTACATGTGCGCTAGGGTCTTGCGATCAGTCACTTTAGTGTTGTGCAGGTCCCGGCGAGGAGGTCCGTGGTCGCACATCGATCTACGTCAACCACAGTTTCGGAGTCGCGGACTTGAGTCAAGAGTCCTAAGACGGAGCACAGATGCTCCCGGGAAAACTGCGGGATTTTATTTGGTTATTTATTTTGATGGTAAAATGTTCCAACACGTTATCTTGGTATTTTTTTCGAAACTAGGACAGTCTTTAATTAAGCAATAATTACTAAGTCCATATACATTCTTATGTAACTCAAATAATATGCAAATATGTTTGTGTATATATGTATTTCATGCTGTGAGGGTATTTCAAATTTTCTGTTAGATACCATCCTCCCGTCTTACATTAGAATGACTTTATTTATCTTTTCATTGTTTTAAGTTTATTTAGTGAATCATTAATTTCAACCATTTGCTGTTTTATTTGCACCGCCTTTTAATTTAAATACCCCAGGATAAACACATATTCGCAAGTCAACAAATATGAAAATAAATCAACACAATTATTTATCTGACATCCCTTTTCGATTGAATAAAGTTGAGCCATCAACTACCGGTAAATATTTACTCTGACTTTTTATTGCTGGCAACATTGCTCATGATATTGCCAAAATAAATCTATACATGGTAATACGTAATAATTATTTATGTTTCGGTTTAACATTATTTGACTTTAAAAAAAAAACAAATTTTACCGTAACTTAGGGCCGATTTCACCAATTTATTGAGATCGAGATCACATAATATAACACACCTTCTTGCGCTTTATTGGCTCCACCAGCACCATTGAGAGCTCGGTACCACCTTGAGGGTCTTCACAATCACATCGAAGTGCTTGATTGGTTTCACCAGAACCAATGATAGCATGGTGGGACGGGTTGAAGTAAAACATCTGAAAACTGATTTCACCTTTCGAATTTCGAATTTCGTTCTCTAAAATGAAGTTTCCGAGGACAAACAGCGTAATAGTTGTCACAAAAACGAAAAACGTTTAGAATTTGCAACATACCAAAGCGACTTACTGCGTCTATAAAACGAAACATGTCAGCATTTCAAAACGTTGCAAGTTATCAAAATCACAGTAAAAATATGGACAGTACGGAAACTACGTACTAACGTTCGAAACGGCACACTCACACTAACACGCGAATACGAGACCTCTAAGCGGACATCGCGGTGCTGTCAGTGGTGAGTGGCGCGTCAAGACGAGTGGTTGCATTTACTCCATAATCATAATGCATAAATAAGACAAAATCGGTTTTATAGTACCCTTTCCTTGTATCCTAATAGTTTATTTGAAGAAGATATTCATAAGAATGAGAATTCATTAAAGTATAAAATTTAATAATAAAGTATTCCGAACATGTCGTAGCAGACGAAAATATTTTTAGTAAAAAATTTGTAACTGTGTAATATAAAGATATTTCTTTTTTTAATGTAGTGGTTTTTAATTGCTATCATTTTCGGGTTAAAACCCAGTACTATGCGTTTCAAATTAGAAAAGGATTATCTTGGCTCTATATTAGAATTCTCTTATGCCTGATGCACGCCCTTCTAATACTTACACGCTCCTAAATAAACAATAACCATATGAAAATAACATGAACAAGATAAATATTAGCATCACATATGCCGAACGTCGCTTGCGGCGTCCACCGCACGCCCTTCCGGCAAATATCGAAGGACACGTTATCATCTATCCGCGGCTCACGCCAAAAATGTAAAAGGTTACGCTATAGTGATAAAGCTCACAAGTTGTTTTGTATTAATATTAAACTGATCCGTGTTATAAACGATCTTTTTTTATTAGTATTAACCGAAGCCATGAGATTGCTTACTTAAATTTTATTTTTTAACTACGTTTTTAACGTGATAAAAAAATCGAGTTAAAATAACAACTCGATTTTTTTATCAATACAGAACACAGAATCCGATATGATATTAAAAATAGTTCAGTTTCAAAAACATTTAGAGTGACAACGCTAAAGCTGCAGTGGAGCGTAGGTATTTATTTCTACAACTAGGCCTAGTTTTCTTACTGTCCAGACTTATACTGTGTCAAAATTGTTTATATCATTGTGTCAATTTTATATTTCGTTTCGCGATGTGCTGCAAGCTTTTCCTATTTCTTTACGCAAAAGGTATGTCGTTGACCGGTGGATATGGGACGCTGTGAGTAGCATACCTTAGGAGGACCAAATTTTGAAGTGATTGAACAAAAAGCGGGTGCTGTACGTCTGAAAAAGATGTCGCATGAAACAACGTACTTATCTTCTTCCAAGCTCAAATCTTCTGGTCGGTTATGAGTTCATCGGTTGTGAGTTCGTGCAACTCTGTTTATTTGTGAGTGCAGCCTTGAGGAAATTCGCTGTCGTACTGGTATGGCTGAAAGTGCAATGTCCAACCTGGAATAAATTTGGATGACGCGACATCCGGCGGATTATTGGTCCGTGTACTGGTGTTCTCAATATTTCTTTTTTGGCTCTGTAATGTGGTGCAACAAAAGTCGTGAAAGCAGAAAAATGGATGTTTTTGAGATGTGGTGTTTGTGAAAGCTGATGCGTAATCCATGGACCGAGATATGTCCGTAATGGGAGCATCTCGTCCAACTCGTTCACGAGAACAACATCACCAAACTGCTTTCCTCAATCGACAGGAGCGTATTTTCTGATTTTTCAGACATATTATGTGTGCGTGTCTGAAAAAACGTGTAATACTGGGCCGGATAGAAAGAAAACGCGCGCAAGGCAGAGCGCCTGCAATATCAAAAAGGCTATTTGAGACAGTTTCTACCGAATGATTCGAACTACAGGAGACCGCAAACTTGGAGACGGGTCATATGTGGTTGCTCTATCCTGAGCAGTGATAGGATAGAACTACGAAAAAAGTAGAACATGAAAGTAATCTAATCAGACAATGTAATGGCTCTTGTTTTATTAATAATTGTTATATTTTTAATGCAAATGTTTGAATAAAAAGCTTAAAACAAAGCGTATTTTCTTCAGAATGTTGTAGAGAGTTCCCGCCATCTATTGATACATTGTTGAACTAACTTCCGACCGTATACGCAAAAAAGTATAAATGACGGACTTTTTAAATTGATTCATTCCATTTAGTGTCTCAAGGACCCGAGCCTCATCTAAATCATATAACTACATTAAAATACCTACCTACTATACGCTGCTACTAATAACATCCTTACTATCCTTCATTCCTTACTCCTTACTAATATTATAAAAGCGAAAGTGAGTTTTTTTGTTTGTTTGTTACCTCTTCACGCTTTAATGGTTACACCGATTTTGATGAATTTTGATACAGATATAGTTGGGAACTAGGAGACGGACATAGGCTGTTTTTTTTTAAAAAAAAGAGTGGGTGATGAGGGAGAAAGAGGGAAGAAACAGGAAAACTTTGCGTTGCTATTGCAAAACAATAAGGCGCTACCAAATTTAACGCGGGCGAAGCCGCGGGCAAAAGCTAGTTCCATATAAAGACGTGATTCACTTTATCGTCGTTTTGGGGTTTTTAACTCTATGTCATAATTTCAATAATTTTCGTCACGGTAACAAACTTTTTGGAACCCTCCAAGAAGTTTGTTATATATTTAATAGAAGAAGTTGTTTTTAATCTGTGAATGCACATTTCATTGGACAAGGAAAACACAATCAGATAGGAATAAAAACCACTTTTACAAAGAGAATCTTTAATAACAAATGATTTATATAGGTATAATTATATCACACCGGTTGTTCCCAATGACTATGAGTTAGGCTAAAGTGAACTTATTTATCAGTACACCTACATTTTGTTAGTTTCCTTGAATGCCAATCGAAGCCAGTCTGTAGTTTGATGCTACTATTCCTGCTGTTCTGAAAATATATATTTATATTAATTTGAAATACTAAAATGTTTTTGTTGTTAGTAAATAATGGACCGTTACTGATTTATTGTTATTGCTGGAATGAAGCCTTACAGCTCTGACTCTTTACATATAATTCTATATGCAGCGGAATCCATGCAAATCGGCAGACATCACTAATATCACCTAATTGCATAGAAACGTGGAGCACATTTCAACTAATAAAGGCCACCCTGTGGTTTCTAAATAACAAACAGTACCTAATAGCTTACGCCAAGTCCACAGCTGAATAAAATGAATCATTATTTGGTACTTACATGTCTGTACGAATCTATTTTACCGTCTGCAGAATACAGGTTCACCTCTTGGTTTTGTGAGATGAAATCGTGTAATAAATACCTGGTCGTCAAGGATGACAAACTGTTCTTTTCTCTCGCGTGTCAATCTTGGACGACCAACATCCTCATCGCAACGTTCACGTGAACAGTTTTTCCACTTTACGTAACCAAATACCAACAATATCAATATTTTTAATAATAAATATTTTACAAAAGTGATGGCACTGTCAATACACTGACAGCTCATAGTTTGGTTTTCGACTTGATCGACACAAATCGGGGCGATCAATCCTAACTTTAGTTAATAAATCTGATCACGTGATTTGTTCACAGCGAGGGAACGAGATAGCTACAATTTTGTAGCCTGTCTTTATCTCACAATTGCCTATTGTCATTGTCATAATTGTTGTATATTATTGTAAGTTTATTTTATTGAAAATATGGATTTTATTGGCTGTGTAAAGTAAAAAGTCTTCACGTGAGCTTTGGGATGTTTGTCGCTCAAGGTCGATAAACGAGAGAAAGGAATATTTTATCAACCTTGATGCTCGGAAATTTATAACATGATTTGGATTTCACAAAACCAACACTTCTGCCTGTACTGGAGTCTATCAACGATAAATTAGTGCCAGCAGTAGAGGTCCTAAGGCTGATATGATGATGATGTGATGAATATCTAATTTAACTGGCAAATACGAGTGTGAACTCACAAAATTGGTTCACCAAGCTGACTTCCTCAAAACAATATGTTATGTATACTTGTCTCATGTGTAGTTAAAGATTTTCTTAAATAAAGTTATTTTTATTCCGAAATGGGAGCGTGTTTATCCTTTTTCATACGAAATGTGCATTCACAGGTCTACAAACAGCTCCATCCATTAACTTTAAAACAAACTTCTAGGCTTCTTCGTTGTACTACTAGGTGACTGAAAACTAAATAGGTAGTCTGAAGAATATACGCTATTTATTTAAATAAGCACTTCATTTTTAATCCACATCCAAATTAATATAAAGTATAAGGCGCATCACATCGTTTGATTAGATCACGATGATTCATGTGAAATCTTTTTCAAATCCTCAATTTTTCGCTGTACTCGTTTTTATTAGACAACTTTAAAATACTGATTCACTAACTTTAAAGTGTCTAATTGTTGCCATTTGCGGATGCCGATTCCCTTTTTCATTTAACACCATTACTTTAGTTATTTATAGGAATAGAAAAAAGCAAGTAACACAATGACACAACTGTAAATACAGGTTTGACAATTAATTGCATTTTGATATTCTGGCGATTTCGAGAATAATACTCGCAGTAGGTTGCTTTCCGCTGTTGTAAAAGCTAAACGCACTACGTTTTTGTGAAAAAATTGCGATCTTTGAGTTCTTTGCCATGGAAACGTAAAAAGTGTTTGATCTTATGATCTTTTGCCATGGAAACGTAAAAAGTGTTTGATCTTTAGATCACGAAAACGACCTTAATCGAGATCATGTTACAAAATCGGTGAAATCCACCCTTAGTTAACATTCGTTCATAGAACTTCGAAAAATAATCATAAAAGTAAACTATTAATTTTCCAGTTTCCGATTGAGCTAACTTTAACTTAGCTAAGTGATGCTATTCTAAATCCAAAATGGCGGACTCCTAAAGATTGCGGACTACAGTTATATTTTTATGGCAATTACTTTAAAGGCATAAAATGTCGTTTTAAAACTTGTTTAATACATTCCTTTCAATTTATTGATAAAACCATCTTGGGTAGTTATGGCACATAGCAGTTGCATAATATTTACGACGTAGGTTAATTAAGACGCAGTGAGCTGAATGGGCGATATCTCCTTAACTGCAAGTGTTACCGTGATTTACGTCCGCCATTTGTAATCCGTTTTGTTGCACCCATTGTACGGATTGTACCTACTGCTCTGTACTTTCAGCTCATTAAAGGAAACTTATGGCTGTTGTGTATAAAGTTATGATTTAAGGTAACTACACTTATTGCAGCAAATAAGATTAAAATATTAGGTATATTAATATGCAAACCCTTTAATTTAAAACCCTTAACATAGCTACCATATACATACATATAAAATAACTAATTTTGGAGTCAAACATATTGGATTTAAAATGTCGCCACTTAGCTAACATTGTCATTGAAACTAAACATGTATGCAAAATTTCAGCTTTACGGAAACTGGAAAGTGGGTCATAATCATACACTTTCTTTTTCGCGGATAGGAAATCATCAAAAAACTTCCCCCGCTTATTATTTTCCGTTTAGCCCCGTTTTGAAAACGCGAGAAGAAACTTTGTTCCAAAAATACGTATCCCTTAGTTTCGAATAATCTTAAAGACGGACTAAATAGAATGTTAACTTTGACCCTGAAAAGTACCCTATTATAAATGAAAGAAAGAACGAAAAACACAGTAACTTACTACTTAAGATATATGCGTGGGTGTGTAAGTAAATAGTGAGTTGGGGTGTGTGTATTATGATGTATGAGTGTGCGTGTGTTGTGTGTGACAGTGTGTGTGTATTTTATGATTGAGTGTCTGGCGTATGCGTAAATGTATGCGAGAGTGTCAGAAAGTCGGTATCAACTTCATAATGTTCAAATGAATTGTAACACGGTATCGCAAAATATTTATGGCAATTATCAGCCTAAAGATACTTTGGCCCAATAATATCTCAAGCCTTTAAGAGCAGATTTGATCTGTAAGCGACGGGACGTCAGCTGTTGAGCCGAGATCTTTTATACGAGTCGCAAACAAAGCGAGGCGTCAGAGTTAACTTAAGCCTTTTGTTCCTTCATTCCCGAGATGAACACTATGCTTTCGGGGCGTGTACACTTATGCTGACACAGGCAGAGTATTTTTTAATAATTTATCTATTAAATAAGTATCATTTCAATTGGAGTATCAAGAGCGAGTCAGGAGGATCTCGTGGCTAAATAATAGCAGCTGGTCGGGTCGATCTTTAGGTTAAGCAGCGCTTGCCGATGTTGGACTGTGGATGGGTGACCATCCGTTAAATACCGAGTTTCCGTTAAATTCGTAAGGACGTAAAGCCGTTGGTCCCGGCTGTCAATTGTAGATCTTTGACAGTCGTTACAGGTAGTCAGTGTTCTAAAAGTCTGACAACCAGTTTTACCACGGGGTATCGCATTACCCAGTACTAACTGGGTTGTGGAGGTCAGATAGGCAGTCGCTATTCGGCTGCATCCGGTTAGACTGGAAGCCGACCCCAACATAGTTGGGCGCGCACCGAGGGTGCCGTAGAAAGTTGTGAAATAAACAGCCATTTTTATTGACTGTGTAGACTTAGAGGGTTGTTTCGTTTTCAACAGCACAAAGGGTCCACAGAGTTGAGTACCTATATGGTTTTAATTTTACACTCACACACTCGATACCTCCACACGTTGTTAAGATAAAAGTTCTTGAGAGACGGACAACAAAGTGATCTAATACGGTAACGATAACGGTGCGGTACCCTAAAAATTATCATGGTTATATGTAGTTTACTTTGGTTTGAAAATTATTATCTTAGTAGTCCGAGGTACATGATATGATTTTCCAAATAATTCTGACGGAACAAATTGTTTGGCAAATTCTTTTTTAAAAATGGAGTCTTTTTATATTATAGATATTAATGTTTCACTCAGAATATTTAAATTGTGCTAGGCTACCTATTTAGGACTGATTACACCATGAATCTGACCGAGAGTTGATTGACATTAAAACTTCAAGCAAAATTCCGGCTTCGTAGTCTTTAAACGCAAATACTTAACACAAATGATTTGTGGTGCAATCAGGCCCTTGTGTAAAAAAAACACACACTTCACACATAAAAATTTACTTTTTAAACAAACTTCCCTTCATTAAAGTATGCAGTGTACAATCACCATAAGAGCGGTATTGTCTTGACGTCATCAGTCAAGAGGAGTGAAAACGTAACAATACGGGATTAGCAGTTGACGCCTTTATAAATATTCATTTTCACAGTATTAAATTCGAGAGCCGTTTGAGAGTTGTGTTTTGTTTGTGCGACAGATGTGCTTTCGAAAACTTCGAGCGCGTTCACGGGAATATTCGTATACTGAAAAACGAAAATGAAGTCTCCCCGTGGAACATACTGATATTTAGCTGCATCAAGATAGATTGCTTGACGTCTCCAACTTAGTTGGAAAATGAAAATAACTATACTAATGTCGTTTTTATACAAAAAAAAATCCCCTCAATTGGAATTTCTTCTGTATCATGTTCGTGGGTGCGTTTACAAACAATTAAACTCATATACACAAACAGCCACACCCGGAACAACTATCTATATTCTTTAAAAAATATTCCATCCGTGTGGGGATCGGACCCGCTACGTTATTATAAGATGATATAAAATGTCTTCATGATATGATGGAATTCTATCAAGGATTATTGTGATCTATTCAAATAATATAAACGCATCGGACCTCGCGGTCGAGCGGCGCACACCGCCTTTCTACTCGGTGTACCGCAACTAAAACCTAGGCCGCCTCCGAATAAAATTCGCCTAAGATTTTAAACCCATAAATAACATTGGATGTTTCGTAGTTTACTGTGCTCTGAAACTTACACCACCATAAACTGATACCTAATAAACCGCTAGTATGAAGCCAACCCTCGCTAGGTATAAGCACATTAGCCCGTACGAGTTGTCCACAGTGAGGTAGTGGAGCGAACTATCGCGGTATCTTCACGCTCGGCCGAGTGGAAGGCTTCTGCTTCATCACACGCGTCGATCGGTTTACGCACTTCAAGCCTTCATGGGATTTTTGGAAGCTTTGTAGTGAAATATTAAAATAGTGATAAGTTGAATGTTTTTGGTTAACGTATCATGAACGAGAAAACCGGGCGAGTGCGAGTTGGACTCGCATACATAGGGTTTAGAAACTTGCGACATAAACTTAGTGATATAATTTTTCCACAACTCCAAGAGATCACAGACTTGGGTATGGTTTTAATTTCAACTCGATACCTTCAGACGTTTCCGATATAAAGGTTCTTGACAGACAGACAGACGGACAACAACGGCCCTGTGTGAGCAATAGGTAGCTCACCGTCCGTACTTCTATTGACGACAGGCCGTGTCGACGGCGCAAAGATGTCAGCAAAACAAGGATCACCGCCTGCCGAGGGGTTGCGGGTTGTTCGAAGGAGATACCGCGGCCCCGGAACGTAAAGGGCAATGGAAGGAACATGGGTGCGTTTTAGTTAGTACAAGTCTGACACTCCCCCCCGCTTCGCTCAGAGCGGGGGAAGTTATTTGATGACTCCCCTACGCAAAAAAAAAATGACAACAAAGTGATCCAATAAGGGTTCCGTTTTTCCTTTTGTGGTGCGGAACCCTAGAAATGAGGTAACTGCACCGAGAAATCGAATTATTCACTCGATAAGTATCAACACGCATTGTTTACCAATACGCTGGTCAATGGCCCGAACTGTTACTGCTATTACCTATATTAATTGACTAATTGAGGTCAATTAATATATTACCAATATACGTCATTAATGCGATTATGTGCCTCAGTAATACTGTATCATTGACTAATATCAATATTGAATCAAGCATCTACATCAAACGCAAGCCATTTATGAGCGGACACGACCTCCGATATTGTTTACAAATAATTAATTGTCGAATGCAACTGTGGCTGTTGATATTGGAGTAATAAATGCTATGCCATATTCTATCCGCATTAATAAATACATCTCTGAAAACCAACCATCATTGCACAAATTTATACTCTAACACCATCAAAATAAAACCCAAAATATCCAAATAGTTTGACCGATACAACGGTACCTGTAACGCGTAAACGAACAGTTTCGAACGGTCGTATATACGTAGTTTAAAAAGGTATTAATTTTATTCATTGGGAAATAGAGAATATATTGGCTTGGATTAGTTAAACGATCTTGTGCGCGACTGTACGCGTAAGTTGATTTTGGATGTGTTCTAAATGGAGCTATGTACTGATGAACACAAGGTATATTTTTGAATGTTAGTAAATGTCGATATGTGTGTCGTAAGTGCGTGTATTGAAGGGGTGATACAGGGTGGTGGGTTCGGTGCAACGCGTGCCCGTGAATAATGCGTCGCTAACGGGCGATTAATGTCCAGCATCGGGCGATCGGCCGTTTTTACCGAGCTTACATTCGATTAAACGAATCATATCCAGGTTGCTGTCGGTACTGACGGAAATAACAGAAATAATTTTGTTGTGAAACACACCTCATACTTGCCATAAACAGTGTTTTGAGGAGAATTTTACAAGAGTTAAATCATTTAATTAATTCTCATGAAATTAAACACGCATTGCAATGAAATCATTTATTACTTAGAACATACAATTATATGTTTTTTTTTGTGAATACTCAATTTGAGAAAAACTTTTTTTTTCTCTTACCCACTTTATGTAAAGCCGTTGCCGCAAAGGCTTTACATGAACTTTTATCCCTCGAGGATTGCAGACATTGGTTATAGACTTTTACCCAGCGACCATTATCTGTATATGGCGCTTATGTAAAAAACGTAAAATGCCAATTTTCCAAGCATAATTTTTCTCACATCTCATTAGAACAGACATACAAGGTGTTCAAATAATCACCACAAACCAAAAGAATATTTTTTCTCATAGGAAAACTTGTGAATAGCAAAAAAAACTGTTAATACGACATAATATAGACACGTACATAATGTACATGTATATGAAAAAGCTGTTATTTTTACTACTACTCGTTTCTCATTGTAAAAGAAGTTCATAATATTAGATAGATAAAATATATTTAGAATAACTTTTCCCATAGGAAAAGTTGCAAATCGCTAATAAAAATCCTGCCTTCATACTTTCGATACGTATTTATTCATCTGAAAAAGCTGTTATTTTTACTACTCCTAATTTGGTCTCATTGTAAAAATGGTTAATAATGTTATCATAATGATGAACCGGTTTACAGTTATTTCAAATACACCTTCTATTTTCAAACAAATTTCCTTTTGCGTACTACTAAGCTACGCTAAATCCACGTATAAATAGCATAATACCAAGCAAATTAGGTGTTCATACCTCATCTAGTTAGCAACTGGATATTGGCTTTGGATTAAAGTAGATGCCAAACTGTAAATCAATGAAGCACGTCTAGTCAGGTTAATCAAATGTATCCGTTGGAGCTTAGGAATATGCAGCAGTACTGTCGCGGACAAAGGGCTTAGGGAAGAAGCTTCGAAACAAATTATATTCATTTCTTTGAAAGAACATGTCGATATGTACATTACATGGTCTTTTTTTGGATGAGAAATCATCAAATAACTTCCCCCGCTCTGGGCGGAGCGGGGGGGATTGTCAGCCTTTACTGACCAAAACCGACTTATGTTCCTTCTATTGCCCTTTACGTTCCGGGGCCGCCGTATCTCTTTCGAACAACCCGCAACCCCGGCAGGCGGAGGCCCTGGCAGACTCCTCTACTCAAAAATTAACATGTCAAAGGGTCATTTAGATAGTTATTCAAATTATATCTAGTATCTTTAAAATAAAAAAAAAAACATTTTAACGAACCAAGATATGGAAGTACATGCTTGAAATTTACATCACAATATGATCACACAAAAACTGCTTATAAAGTAAACAACAAGTATTGTTATAGTCCCAATTTTTTTATTGTGTTCGAGATGCAAGTTTTATAATGAAATATAAACGGAAACAACAAATGTTATTTTTACACTTCTATCACACAAGTATAAAAATAAAATTTTAGATATTTCTTAACACTGCTGTGAAAGATTTGTGTGCAGACTTGTCCAATGTAACCCAGCACCGCGTGCGCAAATTCCTGGCATAACTGAGCGCTACAGTGGTGTAGCTTCAATGGATCAAACCTGATACACCTTCCGATAATGTAGTTTGCTTACATAATGTGTTGCTGAGTAACATTTTCTTAAACATTTTAAATATACATACATACATAAACTTAATGAAGTCGGTTAAAAAGATACCTTAATCTCTGCGAGAGATGTCAGTAGGTAAAATCACGCCTAAAAAGTTCTCAATATAGTAGTACAAGCAGACAGTACCTGTCATACTGTGTAATGTCATACTTTATAGACATGTCGATCTAATTTTGTGATGGGCGATGAATCATCGTGACCACTATCGATATTTTATATAAAACTAAATTCAAAATTAATTTATTATTTAATTTTATTGTATATTTTAATATCATAACATTATTTACATGTACACACTTGATTTAAAATAATAGTGAGTAAATAAAATCCAATTTCTCACCGGAAGATGATTAGATGATACGCCGCTATCTTGTTTGATATTATGTAAACCTCCATTCTCCTCAGTACGTTTGTAATTAAATTAAATTAAACCAAATTACGTGTTACATTAAGATCGATAACAGGAAGAAACGTCGATAATTACTATCGAATTTTTTATATCCTGACAACCCTAAGAATGTCAGTTTGACATTTGCCGCAGAGATCCAACTATATTTTTCTTAGTATAAAAGTATTATTATTACATAAAGCTAGTACGAACTACTGGGCATAAGTCTACCTCCCTTTGCTGGCGTGGACATGTGTGCCGCATGCCAAACTAACGTTGGGCCCGTTTACAACTGGATTAATACCTACCTTGAAACCACGATACAAAATTTGCGTATCGGTTGTTTAATACTACTATCATATTCTATCTAAGAAAACATTTTCCTAAACATGCTGTGTGCACCTGTCCCTTCTAATATGCGCACATTCCTGACATAACTGCGCACTACACGTGGCAGAAGCTCAGTGGAACAAGCTTAATTCGCCATCTACCAGATACCACTGCGGCTTACCTTAGTAAAGTACGGACATGAACAACATGAAAATAATATGTATAATTTGAGTAGGTAATTTTTGCTGAGTTACTGGACAAGTATAAAAAAATTAAAAGGAAAATCACTTTTTCAGCATCAAATTAAATTAATGGCAAAACATTTAATAAGACAATAGCACCCTTATCTTATTTTTTGTACCAAAACACCAGCAAAAACAAACGGAATGAAATATTCGCCATCAAATATTTTCCCCTTATTGATGGCAGGTACGTTTAAAAACAAGGTTTTTATCATGTAGACACAATAGCCCCATAAAGAGACATTCCGTTGACAGTGAAAAACGACACTCATCATTTCAACACCATTTTTATGAGCACAATTTCTTTCGCATAAAATAAAAATCGGCGCGTCTTTATAAAAATATCTCTTCAATTGTCATTCATGGCAGCGTGGCGCGTATTTGTCACCCGCCATGACGGTCCCGGGTCGCGTTCCAAATATAAAAATGCAATTTTAAACAAAAATCCAGCCGCTGGATTCGAACCCTCACAATAAAAAATAAATGCGTGCAAACGTAGAAACATGCGCCAAACTTTTGTGGCCAGATATTTTTTTCAACTTTTGTCATGATATCTACGGCGTAGAAAGAAATGTGTGTTTTATTTTAAAAGGTTGATACGATAGAATTTCCGAATTTTGCATCTAATATAAGTTTTATTGTTTTCAAAATAAATAGGAAACATGTAAATATCTCATATCAAATATTCATATTACAGATAATTTGTAAAGTTTACTAAAAAGAGATCTTGAAACACTGGATTTATATTGATAATTAGATCGAATATATATTAAACTTATAAATAAGAATAAGGCCTGCCTATCTTAAACAACAATTAAACAATAAAGGATAAATAAAAATATTCTGATCTCCAATGAGTTTATAATAAATAGCAGATTTAGTGATGGGAATAACTTCTGAGCCTCAACAAATCCAGTTCAGCTGTTCTTATTTCAAAAATCCTACATCCCCGTACAAATGCGGATCTAAAGACCTGTCACAATAAAATAAACTTTACGATGTAATTCAAAAAACACCGATATCGAATACAAATACAATCACCAATAAATTTGATTCGCGAAACAAAATCAAAGAAACGTTGTTTCGGGAGGGTTCTGTACATGAATTTGGTATTCACTGCGTCGTCAAGAAGACATCAGGACTCAGGAGGCGGAGTAGCAAAATATTATAATAGCATAATGGTGTCAGGTGGCGTTGTTCTTTAGGGTACGCCTTTACAAATACGATACCGGATAGGGATGGGCACCTATCGATATTTTTCTTACCTGTGATGTCAATTGTGTGTTTTTTTTACAGCTGGCTTTTTATTATTCTATTGAATAAGCATAGTATAAAAGCTTATTGCAATTGTAATGTCGGTCGTACGAGGGTTGTATTTTTATCATTCAGTGATGATTAAAAACTTATGAGCATTGTGACATTTTTCGTTACATACTTTATCATATTCGCCAACCCAGACGATCAAAAACCCGTGAAATCCTTACTATATAATATTAAAAAAGCGAAAGTGAGTTTTTTTGTTTGTTTGTTACGTCTTAGACGGACATAGCACAACACTACAGTTAGCAGGTACCTGCAAATCAGGAAAGGGGAACTATGTTACCCCGAATGTAACACAAGCGAAGCCGCGGGCAAAAGCTAGTCTTAAATAAATCATTGTCAACCTAAAAAATTACCTTATTAACAAATCACCTTGTTGGTAAGGTAACAATAATCCAGAGCAAATATCGACAGCAAGAAGAACAGCACTTATTCAAAAGCGGTATCGTCTCGCGTCTCGCCGCTCTGTCGTCGGAGCATCGCACACTAAGCGGGGTTTAGGCTCGTGATATGAAAGCGAAGTGACGTCACCAGCTCTTCAACCAACATCCCGACATCCAACATCTATGTAACTTTGTACGAGCGTCGAGTTTTATGGCTCGTCGGATTGTCGTGTGCTTAGTTTTATTGCACTCCCGGTGTTTAGATACCTCTGCGGCGTGAATGCCAAACAGCTCGGAATATTCATGTACCCAAAATCAACGCTACCAACCCCAAAACAAACGGGTTTTTATTACTGTTTGCAAACTATCAACATTCAACCGTACTATCTACATTCTACATAATGTATTCCAACCTTTTTATATGTAAACAATGTTATATGAATTAATTTCAACTCGTGAAAACCCCAACATTAATGTTTACTCCGATAATGATGATTAGGTAAAATGCACGAAAACGGCAATTAAGAATGAAAAATGATCATTACGCTCGCTCATAATTAAAATGCTCCCACATATTCATATGCGTTCTAGTCTGTTTCGACTTTGATTAATATTGGACTTGACAGGCTGGAAGCTTTCAAGGTATAACGAAATGATCATCCATTTATTAATGCTTTGTTACTTTTAGAATAATTAAATATGATATGCGCGGCCTCAAATGTGACTTTACATCTAAATTTAATCATAAAATTAATTAATTTCGTTAATAATAAATGTTTATTTTGTGTGGGGTAGATGTAAATTTAAATTCACATAAACGTATTAATGGCAATAACTAAATAAATGAAACTACTGAAAACTGCTACTAAACGCATTACACAAAATGAACAATAACAAACAACTGCATGACTTCCATTGCTGAAAAATCTCGTCTAATCTAGAAGTTAAATCTCGACTAATCTAGAAATTTTTCAAGAGATTAATTTCACTAACTGTTTTACTGCGATAAAAATAACAGCTAAACAATAAACACACTAGATTAACCCATCGCAATGGATATGGATAATCCATATCAGTCAAGTTTAAATCGCGGCAAACGAAAATGTCAACTTGTAATCTACGTAATTAAGTGAATGTCAGGGTGGGTTTACGGTAGGGTCACCACGCAAGGAAAATTATTATATGAGTTAAATATTTTGGTCTTCTGGTTCGCGTTTGTTTTTTGAAATCTGTAAGGGCGACTTTATATGTTTATAGTATCATTTAATGTAATACTATAATTATAATTTATTTACAGATAACCTCTGTTATCTGTAAATATCCATAGCGTTAGTAGCACGCCTTATATCTAGTGTTAGTACATACATAAATAAAAAAACAATTTGAGTATGAATCACTTTGTACAGAAGATGAAAGCCAGTTCCTCAAGCAGTCATCCTTTCCAGAAGTGCCTCAAGAAAGGAGAAAACACACTCTTGGTTAATAATAAATCCAGGAATTAAAAAAAAATGAACTGAATGAACTTAATTTAAAACTATGCGGGATACTTACTCGTTTTTTTAAAAACATTCTAAACAGAATCACATTAAAAGCCTTTAACCATGACACCATCGCAGTAACAGCAATATTTTTGCTTTTTGAGAAAAAGTCAACAGCATAAACAAAAATATATTACCCCCAAGAAAATACTTTCGACGCCAACCCTAACTTCCCAGAAAAGGCAAGCCTTCGCGTCTCGTCGCCGCCTCGCGCCTCGCCATGAAACACGATTATGATACGAATACAGTACAAGTGCGTGAGACATAATGGCTGACATTATAATACCGACGCAATAAAACTGTTTTCCAACGAAAACAACCATGTTAAAAGGTGAAATGAATTACACATTTACACACGCTTTTTTGACATTATAATAAACTAGCTTTCGCCCGCGGCTTCGCCCGCGTTAAATTTGGAGTAAAACAGTTCCCCTTGCGCCTTATTGATTTGTAATAGCAACGCTAAGTTTTCCCTTCTCTTCCCTCTTTCTCCCTCACATCCCACTTTTTTCAAAAAAATATTAGCCTATGTCCGTCTCCTGGTTCCCTACTATCTCTGTACCAAAATTCATCCAAATCGGTTCAGCCATTTAAGCGTGAAGAGGTAACAAACAAACAAACAAACAAACAAACAAACAAACAAACAAACTCACTTTCGCTTTTATAATATTAGTAAGGATACACATGCTTGTTGTCCAAAATAACCAATCACAAAAATGTGTCGGAAGCAATTAGTTGCAATGTTATTGTTATTAAACCAATACCATAAAGCTTTTTGTGGACAGTGTAACCTATCTATTAAATAAAAGAAATATTCATATTTTTGCAACCATTTCTGGAAGCAAATTTATTTAAATGAAAATGCACATCGGATATCTACTAAAATCAAGAAAGATTTTCGGAAAAACAAGCGTCATCAGTGAAAAGACACAGCATAAGACGTCCCCGTCAAAATACGACTATTGCCTTAACTTTCAGTCCCCTTCATCAAGACCTGTCGTAATATTTCTCTCCACTATATGAACAATCAACATATTTAAAGATGTGCGACGCGTCGACTCAGGAGATTCGCGGTGCGAACTTCGCGAGTTAATTCTCGCTAAATGAATTATTCCTTCCCGCCGAGGTGGCGCCCTCTATTGACGGAGTAAACTCGCTAAATAGTTTCGTTCCCGCTGCTATTATTGTTGAGAAACTGTCGCATAAGTTGGATGTTGAGTATGTCTGCTGACACAACAGTTTCCTAGTTGGTTAAATTGTCCCTAGAGTGAAATCTTTGCTGTTTTGGTGTCGTATTTTGATGTACGACTGCTGATGTTTATACCCTGCTTATATTTTATTAATATTAGTACCCACGAAACATTTTCAATACCCAGAAGTACTTGATTAAACTGACATGCCTTGAATCAAATACCTACCGACGACCATGTGTTTTTTTTATAAATACTGCAATTAAAATATTACATACATTTATGTGTGACACGCAACACTTAAATCAACATAAATCTGAAAAACAATAGCAAGTCATTAACGAGTTTGTTACAAGTTATGTGTCAGAAATATGCAGAATGAGAACAGGTAAATGTACCTTTAATATTTTATTAGAATGTAATAGTTACCACGCACTGGTTTACTTACACTGGGACAAATAGATGTTTTCCCCCGCTCTGGACGGAGTGGGGAAAGTGTCAGAGGTGTACTGTCTTAAACCCACCCATGTTCCTTCTATTGCTCTTTATTTTCCGGGGCCGGGATACCTCTTTCGAACAACCCGCAACGCCTGTAATAATGGACGTGGTAAGCAAAAGTGTACCTTGTTATTAATCCACATTCACTCAAATGCAGTTGAAATCTCAGGTAAACCATGCACTTATAAGTTACCTGCGGAATTTACCAAGCACATGCGATAATCAGCCTTGTCAAAGCATTCATTAGAAGTTAGAGAATGATATCCAATCCTCATAGTACGGTGTCGCGGTTGTAAAGCGGCTTTACCCCTACGTTAGGATCCCTGCGACGTTCCTAAAACCAGAATACTCAATTAATATGCTAATAATATGGAGGATTTGACAAGGGAGCGGTGCAAGGTGCAGTAAAACCGAACTCGTGTTGAAATAGCACCGTCTTATCTCTGAACTTGCTAATTATTATTATGGCTGCAGCTGTTTAATCCGTTATATTAATTTTGGTTTAAAGTTTGGATAATTTGACAAAATACTAGCACAGTATTCTATAATACTGCTTTCGTATAAGCACTATCATTATATATCGTCCTATACCTTCTTGTGTTATATAAACTAACTATCTATATACTACGTTGAAAGGTTTTTTCAGGGAAAATAATAGTGTAGGTACCTACTTATTTCAAAAAACGTTGTATAATATCATTCTCATGATAAAATAATTGTACATTTTGATTCTAGTTAAGATTTTTGTTATTGCAATCGAGCCTGAAAAACGGCTCGTGTGACCCGTTAGGCAAGGGTGTGTTAACCGAGAACAGCAGTGACGAATTCAAATGCGAATCAAACGACGTTTTTCAACACAGTTACAGATAAATTAAATAACAGAACAAAATGTACTTTTGTCATTAATCGCTATGAAACTGTGATTTAATGTTTTTAAAGTAAAAACAAACGTATGCGGCTGTCAAACTGGCTAATATAAAAAATAAGAAATTCAAACGTTTTTGAATTTAAAACTTAAATACATGCCAATTTGTTGTTCTAAGCCCATTATTTATCCGTGGTGAAATCAGAAAAAATGAAAGCCCTTGTTGCGATAAATGAGAAAAAAGCAGTATAAAATACATTGCAAATTGAACCTAATCTTAGTGCAATAAGAGCCAATTTTCGAGGAAGTGTATTGAAAAAGAATATGCACGTGCAATCAAGTCTAAAAAGGGGTAGTTTAAATTAATGTAAGTTCAATCACATGCTCCAGAAATGTCAAGTAATCACTAATGAGTTTATATATAGAAACCAGATCCAACGTCATGACGTAATGGCTCAAGGTAGCAGTCAATGCGTGTGCACTCACTTTCGCGCAGATTGCGTCCGTGAGTGAAGTAGAGCACCTTTCACCTCGAGCGATTACTTAACATGTTACTTTGTAGTCTGTTATTTTACGTACATTACCAAGCCTTCGATAGCTCAGTTGGTAGAGCGGTGGACTGTAGATGTAAACAAACTGATATCCATAGGTCGCTGGTTCAAATCCGGCTCGAAGGAAGTTTTTTTTTGTCGGAAATCTAGTTTTTCTTTTATATAAATTGTTTTATTTGTCTATTCATAATAAGCCTTCGATAGCTCAGTTGGTAGAGCGGTGGACTGTAGATGTGTAGTTACTGATATCCATAGGTCGCTGGTTCAAATCCGGCTCGAAGGAATTATTTTCTTTTTTATTTCTTATGAATTACCTACAATAAAAACGTGCGCTGGATGCGGATTACTGGAAAACTAGTTATTATTGTAATGCTTGGAAAAGATTGTGTCTTAGATTGTACATTTAGAAATATAATAAAGAAATTGTATATTTTTATTTATTATTTAAACAACATTACTAAAATTGTACAGTTATAGTTTTCCTAGACGAATCGGAGGCTAGTTATTATAGACATTATAGTGCACAGTGTGAGCAACACATATTATATCTCCCATTCTCTATAACTCTTATAGTCCAATGAAACGCGAGTTATCAGGCGCAGCAACAACGGCGTGAAGTGGTATACGAAGATCATCATACCGCCAACTTTCAAATAGAAATTTCTATTGAAAAAATCTAATACCATTTTCCCCAACCTGGGAATCGGGCCAAAATCCAGGCCCTCACCCTAAACAGTCGCATTTGTGAACACAAAAACAACAAGGCAGTTGGCATTGCAGAGTACTAAGGAAATAGAGTGTTAACATGCGGACATCCGCGTGCAACAACTCTAAATGATGCGATGCTATAGTAAGCATCGCATCAAAACCCGATCATCTTGAATCAAAATTATAAATTTTTAATCTTATACAAAGTCTCGTATAATCCTACTCTCTTCATTAATTAAATGTTGCAATGAAGATTAAGCATCATGCTCACAGAATTCACTCACGTGTCTTTAAACAAATCGTGACAATTACTTAGTGCAATATTTCATTGAAGCAGGTCTTTCAATACTTGCTTATTTAAAAAGTTTGATAAGCCTAATGTTTAATAACAGGTTTCGAGTTCATACTCCTAAGAGAAATTTGGAAGCCTGAACAGATTTTCACGAAATTTGGTACACAGATAGACTAATTCGGGTTCTTTTCCATAGGATATAGGATATTTGCGAAACATCAAGTAAAGCCGCGGGCAAAACGTCTACCTATATTGTAACAAAATTAAGTCTTTTAAGAAGTCTGAAGGTCAAAATAAATAATGTGCATATGAACACTCCATTTTGTTACAACTGCGTGTTTTTGTTTGCAATCACCAATGTGGAGCAACTTTCACATAGTAAGATTGCATAACATGTTTAATGTATTTTCTTATTTCAAATGCATATGCAAGCCTTCGATAGCTCAGTTGGTAGAGCGGTGGACTGTAGATGTGTAGAGACTGATATCCATAGGTCGCTGGTTCAAATCCGGCTCGAAGGAACCTTTTTAATACAATACTAGAATTATTTCTTTGGTAAAATAAGGCCTTCATAACAGCTATTATTTTTACAAAATTTAGTAATTGATTGTTCATTTGATGAAGCACAGGTAAATAGTGATATAGTGTTATTCATTTAGCAAAACAGCAACTTTTCCTATCAAAAGATAGTTTAGTGACAATGGTCCACGGAATGAAAGGCACGTTTTGAAAACCCTGACCGCGATTTGATGAAGAAATGATAGTATGAGCTCTCCTTTAACTCACTACTCATTGATAAATCGTCACGACTATTGCACGTTACGACTGCTGCATTGCATAATATGTTTTATTGTATATACTTATTTCGGCCATACTATCAAGCCTTCGATAGCTCAGTTGGTAGAGCGGTGGACTGTAGATGTAAATAGTAACTGATATCCATAGGTCGCTGGTTCAAATCCGGCTCGAAGGAATCTTTTTTTGCAGCCCTTACATATGTTACTATTGTATTGTATTTGTCTAAAATATCCAGTTAGGCCTATTATAATTTGTACGCCGCAGGGCATGTTGATACCTTATATCTCCTTTGTAACAACATATGTATACATGTCTTTCATATAAATAAATGCTTTCTTCCTTTTTTTCTTTCAATATGTAATTCATCAGCTCTTCCTACACGCCTAGAGGACATTTGGGACGTAGTTGCAGAAAATCAAAATAAAAACGTTTATTTTAAACTAAGTTTACTTTAACTTGTCCTGCGTCTGTTTTTGTTTGAAACTTAATACTTTATCAACGTTGGATACACTTAGTTACATATAAGACATAGAACTTTTTTAAGGTTTTTTTATTTATCATTTCTGTTTATTTGTGTCTTTTGCTAGGTACTGATTGTACCTTTTCTCATTTTGATGGTAACGTGGGACGAGTTGCAGAATTAAAATGTAGTTTTCTATTTCTGCTAGTTGTCCTAAATGGGTCGCGTGTAAGACGAGTTGATGACGAATTGCTGGTTCAGCTATATTTTGTACAGATGTGCAGTTAAACGACTGTTCTCAATAGAGCACTGCCTCAAATACGGTTGGAATATATGTTATCATTTTATTCCCCATTTTGCCTTGCTGTTGAGATAATATTTACCAACTATGTAGATATACCGCAAAAACGCAGGATTTGTTGCACATATTAGGTAACTTCTTAATAGTTGCGATCACAGAATGCAGAGTAAATGGAGTGCTACAATGTATGAAAACTGTGTGTCGGAACTGAGCAGAGGCACAGTTACTGATCGGAAATATTCATGACTTGCTGTTCCTCGCGGTTTCACCCACGCTGCTCAGCACCTGTTGGTCGTTGCGTGATGTTATATAGCCTATAGCCTTCCTCAAGAAATGGACTATCCAACACTAAAAGAATTTTTCAATTCGAACTAGTACTTCCTGAGATTAGCGCGTTCAAACAAACAAACAAACTCTTCAGCTTTATAATATAAGTATAGATTCCTAATTATTTTATTTTATTTAATTATTTTATTGCCTTCGTTAGGTTAACAATGATATGCAGGTGCAAGGCCTATATTCATGAGTGGCGCGCGGAGGCACTACACCGGGGGGAAAACCCACTGCCGCGGCAAGTTGCCGCTCGGCGGGCAGACCTCCGGTGCGATCTCATGGTGGCATGGAGAGAGCGACTGTCGCAACCCCGTGCAGGGCACGCTACAATAGTGGCGGTAAGTCCCCTCTTTGAGGAGTGGCTGGAGAGGCGTCATGGCGTCCTCACCTACCGCCTGACGCAGGTCCTCACCGGACACGGAAGTTTCGGGAGGTTCCTGCACATCATCGGGCGGGAGGAAGCGCCCGGGTGTCACCATTGTGACGATCGCCCGGAGGACACGGTGGAGCACACAGTGGCGATCTGCCCGGCTTGGGCGGAGCACCGCCGTGCCCTCGTAGAGGCGATCGGCGGCGGCGATCTCTCGCGTCCGGCCCTGGTTCAGGCCATGGTCCGGAGCGAGAGGGAATGGGAAGCGGTCACCACCTTCTGCGAAGCAGTAATGCTAGCGAAGGAGGTGGCCGGGCGTTTGCGGGAGAGAACATCTGCCCAACCCAGCCGCCGCGGGAGACGCCCATGGCGCCGGGCGCCGCGAGACGACTTCCGGCCACCGTAGATGCGGGCCTGTGGGCGGTGAGCAATGGGTAGTTCACCGTCCGTCCGTCGATTGACGACAGGCCGTGTCGACGGCGCGTTCGTGTTTCACGCGCGCCTCAAAGAGAGTCAGCAAAGCAGAGGGGCTTGCCAGAGCCTCTGCCTGCCGGGGTTGCGGGTTGTTCGAAAGAGATACCGCGGCCTCGGAACGTAAAGGGCAATAGAAGAAACATGGGTGGGTTTTAGTCAGTACAAGTCTGACATGCCCCCCCGCTCCACCCAGAGCGGGGGAAGTCATTGGATGATTTCCCACCCGAAAAAAAAAAAAAAAAAAAAAAAAAAAAAGGCCTATATTCAAAACTAACACCACCATTTCGGTTGCATTAAACATGATATAAAAAACTGTAACTGTAAGTGTGTAAAAATTTATTCCGTGCGGGGTTCGAACCCGCAACACGCAGCGCAACAGTCGATAGCTCAGCCACTGCGCCAACCGCGTCGTCGTGTTACATTAGGCAACTATTTCTCAACATACCACCATGCCTATTATCCCCTAAAAAATAGGCCCATATTTTACTAGCTAAGTTGAAGCCCCATATTTTAGGAAGCCTATTGCTGTCAAATCTTGAACTCTGTCGTACGACTTCAAATTTCTCATAAAAACGCCAGTAACACTTTGCCGGAACTGAAAATCGAACCAAAGTCGTGTTAAATTACGCGCAATGCGATGTCAAAATGGTCGTCTAAGAACTCCTTTTCTTCAATTCTCCGTGGCAAGCCTTAACCCACGTAGAGCACGTTTCACCTCGACTGCTGCATTACATAATTTGTTTTATTATACTTACTTATTTCAAACACACTCACAAGCCTTCGATAGCTCAGTTGGTAGAGCGGTGGACTGTAGATGTAAATAGTAACGGATATCCATAG
Organism: Ochropleura leucogaster; assembly: GCA_958449745.1. Lineage (NCBI taxonomy): Eukaryota > Metazoa > Arthropoda > Insecta > Lepidoptera > Noctuidae > Ochropleura > Ochropleura leucogaster. The sequence continues at coordinate 12,271,601 of OY288206.1, read as the reverse complement.
GTCGCTGGTTCAAATCCGGCTCGAAGGAATCTTTTTTTGGCAAGAATCTTTGTTTTTCTTTTTATTTTGTTTTACTCGAAAACTTACCTTCGATAGCACAGTTGACATAGCGGTGGACTGTACATGTGTAATGTCATCCACAGTCCACATCAGATTTAATTTAATGGATCAACAGTTCACCACCATATTCTTCTTAATGTTATTATTTTAAGCCACAAAAATAAGGGTTGGTTTAAAAAAAACATTCCTTCGAGCCGGATTTGAACCAGCGACCTATGGATAACAGTCTTAACATTACATCTACAGTCCACCGCTCTACCAACTGAGCTATCGAAGGTACATGCAATTACGCGAAAAACCACGTCGTATTGGTAATTATCTTAATTACTACGTCATAAAGTAATGATAAAAACGACGTGATTAAAATTATTGTTTTTTTTTAATATATTTTTAATCATTTTATTTCCATTTAAATCTATTAGTTATAATTATTATGAAAGTATTTTTTATATTTTACAAAAAATAAATAAACATTAATCAACTGTTATTGTTTTAAACATGACATGTTTACCGGAGACAGGTGTATGAAAAACAAAAAATGTATATATTGATAGCGGAGAGATAACAAGAGGTGACCTATCTTTATCCCAGTCGATACCTACATATTTTTATCGCAAATTATATATTATTTTTTAAATGTGACCTACTTATATTAAGAATAATGTACATAAATAAATTGTTACATTTCAGTGACTCACAGGACCAATTAAACAATTTTATCAATTGATTCTATTATAGGCTGATTGTAGGGGTCTACCCTAACAGCGGCCTAATTTATGTGTGCCTAAAACAACGTTCGTTAAAGTGTAGATAACAATGTACAAGTAGAACAATGATCAACTGAATAGTGAACAAAACTTTGCTTTGCACGCATTTTGAACGACACGACGCGACGCCCGGAAACAGTGACGTTGTCGTCTAGAGCTCAGACATCCCTACGAAATGGTTACCCTCCGTCTTCAAGATCAAAAAGACAGACTCACTATACATTGAAATATTGCAACCCTGCAACAGCATTTAAAATGCTACAAAAACCGCAGTGAACACAAAACAATGTGAAACCAAAGAAGTTAATTTCACCGCAAAGCGAGGTCGAATCGCGGCTAATTTGAATAGAAACTGTCGCGCGGCCGGCGATAGTCGCGCCGTTTCCGACCCGTCCCGTATCGGACGTACGGAACGACCCCTAACGAGTTCTCCAAGAATTCGCCCTGTGAGTTACATCACTTGAACACGTAAATGACTACTTCGTACGAAGAACCCAAGTTGTAACAATCGTTACTACGTAATTTAATTACGTTCGATTTTTTGTTATGGTTTAGATTGTATTGCTGAGTTTGCGGTTGCTATAATATTGCTTACTGACATATATTGTATTTGGATTCCATCTAGAAATGTTTTACGATATGGTACTAACTATAGTACCTAGGTTTAATTTGGGTCTTAATAAACAGTTTTAGATTTCATAATCGTATGCCCGTTTTCACTCACTCTAACCTAGATCTAAATTTTAGTAATTACTTTTGTCTTCAAGGTATAATTTCGTAAGATTTATATTTTCCTTTTAAAACGCAATTTTATACAAAGAATATTGAAGTAACAGGTAACATTAAGAACACCTGCCAGCTAATGATTCTTCCTTCTTTAGAATAACTTATCTGAATAAAAATATGGAAATATTCTGGGCTGAGCAGATACATAGGCAGAGTCAAAACAAAGTTAATAAAGTTTTAAGCTTGTGGCCATCTTAGATATTTTGGAATCAACTTAAAGATACATTTAAGGTAATTTGAAATTTCATCCTATGTTATACGAGCCATTTTCGTTTAGTAACACAGCGTCTACTGAATAATATAAGACAACGAAGGACTGAAGTGTACCGAAATCGTAGACGCCTATTACACATCAAACTTAAAGGCCATAATATCTACAGGCCACTTAATTAATAATACAGTCAGCCGCCAGGTATCACAAATTCACGGTAAATTGACAGCAATCATATGAAAGGGCAGCCCATAAAGATCAAACAGGCACTTGTCAAATAATTCAGGGGCGGCCCACCGGCCCACCACTTAGCATAAGGTCAAACTGACATTTGGAACAACATTTACGTCGCCGCCGATTCATAACATCGTAAGGAAATGTACGTCACGCAACAGAAGTTATAGTGATGGACAAAGTGATGTCTCATTATTTATTTAGACTTCTCATAAGGTTTATATTTATGTATCAAGATATTAAAGGTCAAACTAAAGGGATCCGGGATTGCAGGTTGTTCGAATGAGATACCGTGGCCCCGGAATATAAAGGGCAAAACAAAGAATATGGATGGGTTTTAAGCAGTAAAAGTGTGACACTCCCCGCCACTCCGCTCAAAGTGGGAGAAGCTATTTGATGATTTCCTATCCTCAAATAAAACCTAAATGAACTGTTACTGGAAATTACATTTCAAAATTGACTGGTATTAAGATAGTCATTTTAGTTGGTATTCAAAATTGAAATGACAAATGTATAGATCTGAAGGATCACAATTTAATGAGATAGTAGTAAATTATGAGCCTTTAGAGTTAACATACTTTCCATACTCGAGTTTAAGATATCAATTGATATTCTTAAGTTTTACACTGCCTTGGATTGTCAATATTATCGACCCCCTCCTCATCGTTTCACAACCCTATTCGCCCACCTTTTAGTTAGCATAAACAGAAGGGTAGCAAGTACTATAAGAGACGGAATTGCCCTGTCAAAGCCTTTACTAAATTATTAATACGTAACTTTCGAAAGAATGCTTGATTTAATTACAAAAGTAATTTCTAAGTACTGTTTAACACGAACCGCGTTGAAGAACGTGCTAAGTATTGCGTTTGGTGAGGTCAACACTATATATTTTTATTATTAATTTCTATTATTACGTCGACGTCAGATTTATGTTCCAGCCATAATTCATTGTTAATAGGTGTATTAGTATTTTGTACTATTGTAACTTGGTTAAGTTACACTGAGCCTACATCCTTTCGAAGTTCACTAAATTATTTACTTACGTGTTATAAAGTAATTTAAAAAAAGTAATATAAGTTAAGGTAAATACTTCTTTTTATTACTGGAGTATACACAACTACATCGCATTTTAAAATAAAGCAGAATTTCCTGTAAAACAAAAACAGTTTTCATCGGCTTAAAACTTAGAAGGTAAGACGCCTAATCTACTGTAAACTTACAAATCCATTTAAGTCGTATCAATCAAAAATACTTCCGCTAATTTACGACGGTACCTAATTAAGTCAATCTCCCATTAAATCCCCTTTTCTTAGCGACTCGTCTCTCGTCTGGAGGCGCATAAAACGCGCGAAAACCTAATGCCATTTCACGCCGGAGTAAACCTTTCTCTCGGAGTTAACGTCTATTTAAACTCGGCTTAAGTTAATCGATCGAGAAGGCCCTTAATTATGGCTTTATCTTAGCGGCAATGAAGATCGAAGCCGACGGATGAGAATTCACTTGAATTGGCTGAGTACACAGCGTTACACGTGTGGATACATCATCATCTATAAAACCAGTAGATAGTCATTTCATTATAATAGAAAATAAGCTTGTTCACATATAATATTAAAATATAGCAGAGAATTTAACACATGATATATTTTTATACCAAAATATCTCCTAATACCTACGCTACTAGACATTAATTCAATTTTCTACACTAATACAAGAAAATATAAAGCAGTAATTTTGTCAATCTGATTCTATCGAACCTTTTTTCATTGATATAGAAAGAGCAGAGCTATAGAATATTTTGCACGTTTTTTTTTTAAACTTTAATGAAGGCCGTTGCGGGTTGTTGGAAACGTAAAGGGCAATAGAAGGAACATGGGTGGGTTTTAGTCAGTAAAAGTCTGACACTCCCCCCCTCGCTCCGCCCAGAGCGGGGGAAGTTATTTTTTTTTTATTAGTGATAGGTTCGCGTTTGACCACTATCTCACCTGATGGTAATTTGATGATTTCCCGCCCCAAAAAAGAAAGGCCTACCTTCTAATGCCCAACTGCCCAAATATAATATGTATGAGCGCTAATACTGTCTAATCACCTACAAATACTTCTGATTGGTCAGAAATTTTACTCAATCTAACTTATCCAAAGTCAAGTCTACAAGTTCTGTGCACACGTGAACGGTAACTGCCGGGAGAGGTTTGTCTATCCGAATTAGCGTTGAACCGCTAACCGGGAGTGTCGCCGCCATATTAATATTCATAATCGACGCCTCTTGCCGTTACGTTCAAACGTGGAGATACGTTCATTTAATATGACTTTCTTGAGTGAAATTGATGTCAGTTTTTAGTTGCACGTGTTTTGATATGAACTTTGTACTATTATCTACCTAAAATTTTCAATAAGTTACGACAGTCGTCTGAAAATAAGAAAACTTTTTTTATGGGACTGCTCTCATCACAGTCCCATAAAAAAAGTAAATTTATTTGATACAGAAAGAATTCAAAATATTCTGCAAATAAACCGAGGAGGGAAAAGAAAAAAATACAGGAATCTGTACCCTGCCTGCACTAAATAGGCCAAAGAACTAATTCACACGTCAACCTCAAACTCCTTTTAAAATTGCATCACAAACACAAAAAGTATATCTGAAAAAGTATTCCGTATAACGGAATTTCTGTGACTTGCATTTTGGCGGGCCCGCGATACCCGCTGGGACCACAAACCCTAATTACGTCTGAAACAATACTCCACCTTATTTTTACCCATTTTGTGCTCAATCATAATTACCTGCACCTTCCTAAGGGAGACATTGTTACGGGAAATCATCGTAGAACGTTCCAGTCGTTTTATTATGATGAGAAAAAATATTTACCTTTGAGATTTCTTAAGAATAAGGCTTCGTTTTATAAAAGAAAACATAGAGCAAAGAAACGTGGAAAAAAATACAAATAGTTGGCGAAACAACGTAATAATAGACAACAAGATCATGGATACCTATTGTAATTGCTGGCCGTACAATGTACACGAAAATAACTCTCACATAAAACGACACAATCCCAATAAACCTGTTCATTAAAGAGTTCGATCATTAAGTCAATACGTATACACAATAAACGTTGCTCACAGTATAAAGCTTTCGAAATCAAACAACAGCTCAATAAAAGCGTACGCAATTACCTGCGTCTCGCATATTTATCTTTTTCCGCGATATAAATGCTTTGTGGGGGCCAACAATGGCCCCGGGGCTCAACCACGGGAAGCTTTATAATTTTTTAATTAATACCGTCGAAAATATCAAAGTCATTGGCCGTTCTGCCTACTAGTGGGGAATGCTATTAAATTTTGATAAAGATTTTTTCATGAAGCATAAAGCGTTCCACACTTTTAGGGTGTACTTTGGTCACCCCATTGTCAAATAAATACGTACATTGTACCCTTTATTTTAATGAAAATCAAGCCTTGTTCAATGCAGATTAAAAGGCACAGTTATTGACTTTGAAACTGTAAATTGTGTTCAAATACAATGGACAACTTTGTTATTAATTTTACATTTCTGGTGACCGGAACGGGTTTTTTTCCAAAACAGACACCCACAAAGGTGGAATATAGCTGAGACATTACTTGTAAGTAAATTTTATCTTTAAGACAGCTTTGTGAAGAAAGAAAGGTTGTCGGCGGGATTACCGCTGGTTTGTTACAATGGTTCACATTCCATCTAATCTAAAAAAATTAAAAAAACTTATAAACCAAAAAACATAAAAATAATTAGTGGGTATATCCCTAAATTCCGACAACTATTTTAAGGAGAACAGCTTTAATAATTAGTGGGTATTTCCCTAAATTCCGACAACTATTTTAAGGAGAACAGCTTTTTTATTATTCGTTTACACACTGGGATCCTAAAGCGCTTAACATGTGTTAGGTAAACATCTGAATAAAATCTTATGATCATTCAAAAGAAGAGTCATTCACCCGAAATCATTTCACCCCTAAACAATTATCCTTTATCAATATCACTCAAAATATTTTAACGACTTGCCGTCAAAATGATTTGAATCTTCCCAAAAACAAAGTTAACTCAATCGAAAAATGTGTTACAATTAACAGGAGATGTGGAGGGGAACCCTTTAAACCGACCGACGTTTTCCTGCGGGTTTTCCTAATGAGTGATTTTCACGGTGACGACACGACAAAGCCACGAACGCCTCGACAGGCTGACACGAACTTCCAATACAATAACTTCATTAAACACAAAAGAATCGAAACCATATATTTGCTTATTATGTTAACAATAGAACACTGTTGTGATATTTAGATCGCAATACTGGAATTAGTGTGACCCTTTTTTTTTATTCGGATGGGATATCATCAAACAATTTCCCCCTTTTTTATTGGGGGAAGTGTCAGACTTTTACTGACTCAAAACCTAACCAATGTACCTTCTTTGGCTCTTTGTGTTCCGGGGCCGCGGTATTTCTTTCCAACCCCAGCAGACGGCGTGCGTGGAACACGAACGAGCCGTCGACACGGCTATTAGTGAGACCTTCCAGTCTATTTTTGTCTTAATTCTATTCTACTGTGTGCAGGATTTAAATGGGTTAATGGGAAAAAGTCGCAATGCCAGAAGCTATGGGTAGGCATACCTACCCATAGCTTCAAAAAGTCGCAATGCCAGAACCTATGGGTAGGCATACCTACCCATAGGTTCTGGCATTGCGACTTTTTCCACCAGTTACCAATTACTCGCCCCATATCAAATCGGTTAGTCATGATATAGTATGACATATGATTAATTAAATAAAAAAATATATTTAACCAAGAGGTATCGTATTACCCAGCACTAAGTGGGTTGTGGAGGTCACATAAGCCAAGTTAAATATTGGTATTCAGCTGCATCCGGTAAGACTGGAAGCCAATCTAAATATAGTTGGGACTAAGCAGATGAGGATAAGATAATATTACTGTTTTCATAAAAAAGCACTTTCACTAGAGTATACTCTAGTGAAAGTAACCAATAGTATATAAATTTTCTTAAATCGTAATTTTCACCCTTTCACACAACCCTGAACAAATTCATTCACATTTACGGTCAAATGTAAATCGATGTTCGAATGTCTGATAAAATTTTATTACACCCGATGACCACCGAAATTAGCGTCATTGGGCTACGCTCATGCAAATTGTCCCCTCTCTCACCCCTCACCCCCTATAGAAATTTACTGTAGGTAATTGATTTAATAGTCTTCTTTGTTCACGACTAATGGACGGACACGTTTTGATTCGAACAGCGAGCCTTCCATTGAATACATTTTCATTAAAATTTAGAATTGGCTTGTTTTATTGTTGACTGAATTATGGGGGAAATTTGGATAATGCCCTGGAAAATATTTTATCTACAGAGCATTTGTTTTTGGGTTCTGTGTCTCAAAAAAAGAATCACAGATAAACGTCTGTGTGTCAAGACTCTTTGTCGCATGAACGCGTGGAGGCTCCCTTGGAGCTATGAAAAAATCAACCCGTAGTTTCTTAGTACAAAAGATATGGCTGTTTATGTCACAAGATTGTACAAAACCCACGACGATCCGGGAGTCTGATTCACATTTGGCAAGTTTTCGAAAGGAACCGCCAATCATTATTTATGCAAGTATGCATCAAAAACTTTCAAACACGGACCTTATAATATTACAAACTAGCTGGCAGGCCGCTTCACCCGCGTCATTTATCGAAAAATAAAGTACCCTTTGTGTTATTCCAGACCATAATCTACCTCTGTTCCAAATTTTATTAAAATCCATTCAGCCGTTTTGATGTGAAAGAGTAATAAACATCCACCCATCCATCGTTCCATCCATCCATCCTCACAAACATCGCATTTATAATCTTTGTAGGAAATAGGAACAAAATAAATGATGTTAAGCAAGATTTTCGGACCCAACAAGATAATATATGTACATATCTACTTACTGTTAGTTAAACAACTGTTCTAGTATCTGTTTACAATCAAAAACACAATTTCCGGTTAGCTTTAAAATAATTCAACCTAATTATTTCAGTGTTGCTAGGTTTATAATTATGGCAGTCACGATAACGGCGTCAGGTAACTCAGTCTTATAGTTGACGTGCCTCGAAAACTTTAAAACTAACAGTAAAAACCACACCACCAACAAAAGCTTCCGTGTGTTCCGCTTTTAAACCTATTTAAATACCCTGTACTTACGTTGTTTGAGAAAGTCAAGAAAATTTTGTTCCTTTTTCTACCTTTTTAAGGTTCTGTAGGTCACTTTGTGGTCCGTCTGTCTGTCTGTCAAAACCCTATATCTCGGGAACTCGTGAAAATATCGAGTTGAAATTATTACCATAATATATTCAATTCTGATTTTCTGATTTTGACGGGCCTGTTGGTCTAGAGGTTAGTGGCCCTGACTGCTGAGCCGGAGGGCGTGGGTTCGATTCCCACCCAGGACAAACTTTGTGTGATGAGCATGATTGTTTGTTCTGTGTCTGGGTGTGATTTATATATAATATGTATGTATTTATAAATTATATAAGTATGTATATTCAAGAAAAAATAAAATATGTATACTGAGCGCAAATAATAAAAATAAAGTCCTAGCAACCGCTCAAGATTTACTTAATAACAATTATGATATTTGCCATTATATAACACCAGGCGGAACAATCCAGCAACTTCTTAGCGGACTTCAAACAAAGTTATGTGACTATACTCTGAAAGACTTTTGTATTTTATTAATTGGAGAAGAGGACTTTAAAATTACCAACAATTATTTCAATACTATAATATACGTTCGGAATATTCTAAAACAAATTACTTACACTAATGTTATAGTCTGCGTTCCTACCTTTAAACTTAGAAGCTTTGACAATATATACAACTGGAGAATTGAAACATTTAATAATTTATTGTATTTGGACTTATTAACTCATGAACATGCATATTCTTTTGACACTAATTATAATTTGACGTATGATCACACAATGTTTAATTCATTGACAGGCCGTATAAATAACTACGGTTTACGCAATATTTTTGAAAATCTGTTGCTTTTAATTAATGACATAATTGTAAGTCACAAGACTTCTTCTTCAGAAAATGTTGTGAATACTGAAGAAGGAACATCATCATTGTTTTTTTGACACTAAATATCTCAATGTTTTGCATCAAAATATAGCGGGACTTCTGAACAAGTCTGACGCCCTGTTAGTAAATATAGAACAGCTCAAAGACAAAAATATAGACATTGATGTAATATGTATCACTGAGCATTTTATGTTGGCAGGCTATGAACAACACCTGAACGTACCTAATTACACACTAGCGGCATGCTTTAGTCGTACTTGTAATAAAAGAGGTGGAGCTTGTATCCTTGTCAATAAGGTACATAGATTCAAAGAACTGTCTCAAATCAGTAAATTGTCCATAAATAATGTAATTGAATGTTGTGCAGTTGAGTTACTTGATTTTAAAATTATAATAGTTTGTATATACCGTGTACCGAGTCAATGCAATCTCTATTTGTTTTTAGAAAGGCTTGACCAGGTTCTAGATTGTATTTCTAAAATTAGTAATCATAATACAATTATAGCTGGTGACTTTAACATAGATACCATGAAGTGCAATAATGCCACATTAGATTTTGAATGTTTGTTGTTAAATTATAATCTCACTTTAGCACTAAAGCAGCCCACGAGACTATCAAGTGGGACTTGTATAGACAACTTTGCCCATGACTTTAAAAGAAAATGTAAGACTGATGTGTTAGAATTTGGCTTATCAGACCACACTGCCCAATTAATTAAGCTTCCCGTAAAACAAATGTTTAAACTAAAGTATTGGCACAAAATGAAGCGTGACTACAGCTCAGAAAATATTGATAAGTTTAAAAATCATATTAAAAACCTTTCTTTTTGTGAAATATATAATACAACTGATCCGACAGTAGCATATCATTATTTCATTGAAACATTTAAATTATTTTATGACTTGTGTTTTCCGCTAACTAAAATTACTGTGCAAGTAAATACAAAGCCAAAGTGGATTTCACGAGGAATAAAGACCTGTAGTAAAAATAAAAGAGATTTACTCTGGAATTTCCGAAGGAAACCAACATTAACAAATAAACAAAAATATGAAAATTATTCAAAACTTCTGAAACGTATTATAAACCTTACTAAACGTGCTCAAAACAATTACAAAATAAAAACATCGACTAATAAAAGTAAAACAGCATGGCAAATTATAAATAATAGTAAATTAAACATACCAAAACAATCAATAACTGAATTAAAAATTAACAGTAAATTAACAAAAAATCCTACAGAAATTGCCAACGCATTTAATAACTATTTCATCGACAAAGTAATTCCTATTCCAGGAGCAGGTAAGCAATCAACAGCTTTAATTAATCCCCAAACGCACTCAATGTTTTTATCACCCTGTTTGCCGTACCATATGCAGAAAATAATAATAAATCTTAAAAATACTAGTAGTGTAGGTTATGACGGTATTTCGACAAAGGTAATCAAAGCAGTTAATGAAGATATCTCTCAACACTTAAGTCACATTCTGAACCTTTGTATCCAAAGTGGGACATTTCCTAAAGACCTCAAATTGACAATTATTAAACCTATATTTAAAAAAGATAAAACATACTTAATGGAAAACTATAGACCCATAGCACTCATTTCGGTATTTTCAAAGATTTTTGAAAAATTTATTTACGGTGAAATCACTAAGTACTTAGACAAAAATAAAATCCTTTGTGATGAACAAAAAGGCTTCAGAAAAAATAATAACATCAATATGGCAGTTTTCGACTTTTTGAACGTAGTTTCTTCGCATGTTGACAAATCTTTACCGGTTTGCTCAATTTATTGTGACATGTCACAAGCATTCGACTATGTGGACCACAATATTCTACTAAATAAACTTCAGGCGTATGGTTTAAGGGGTAATGTTCTGGGATTGTTAAAATCATATCTATCAGACCGCCAACAAATAACCCAAATTTCAAAATTTAATTTTAAAGCAAAAAGGGAACTGATTTTTTCCTCTGAAAAGCGATACATCACATATGGTGTTCCCCAGGGAAGTGTGTTAGGCCCTCCTTTGTTTCTACTATACATTAATGATCTACCAAATGCAACAAAGGAACCCATGTCATTGTTCGCTGACGATAGTACTGTAACCATAGCATCTAAAAATATTGTTAACTACCATTCTGATTCTAATGATTCATTGAAATCTATAATAACTTGGCTTAACGATAATAATTTAAAAATTAATATTAGTAAAACAAACATAATGCATTTTAGACAACGAGAAAATTTACATTATAATACATCAAAATTTAAATTAGCATACAAAGATAATATAATACAGGAAGTTGAAACAGCGCGATTTTTAGGATTAATCATTGATAGACAATTAAATTGGAAAACTCACATTAATGAACTTTGTAAAAAAATTAGTACTTCGTCATACGCTCTTTATAAGTTGGCACCGACTGTTAACACAGATACTTTGCTTACAGCATACTACGGGCTTGCTGAATCAGTATTAAGATATGGAATAATTTTTTGGGGCAATTCAACTCTGAAAGAAATTGCTTTCAAGGCTCAAAAGCGTTGTATTCGGGCTATGTTTGGGTTGCAAACTATTGAAAGTTGCAAGCCAATGTTTATACAGCATAGAATTCTAACACTTCCGTCACTTTACATATTAGAAATAGCGGTATTTGTCAAAACTAATCCTCATTTGTTTCCGCTTCTACATAATATTACAGGTAGAAATCGACGTGAGAAGTACAGACTATGGGTACAATCACAACCCGCTAAGACAGCTTTTCTAAAAAAAAGTGTAATGTGCATGGCCCCACTAATATACAATACCATTCCAAATTCCCTGAAGATGTTGAATATTAATTTATTTAAGAGAGAATTAAAGAAATTACTAATTTGTAAGGGGTATTACAATATAACAGACTTTCTGACTGACAAATTTTGAATAATGATAATTTACTATGTGTTTTTCTTTTAATATTTTTATGATTCTTTTTGGTCTTTTAATTGTATTATTTTCGATTATAATTTATTTGTGACGTTTTTTTATTCTGACATTTTTTTTTTTTTTTTTAATTAATTGAATATTGACATTAATTTATTTTTATTCTAATTTATCATTTATAATGAATTGTGAAAAATTTTTGTACGCTGTAAATGGCAAAACATGCTGAACCAACCATTTTAAACCTGTTCCATCTATATGTGCATATCCAATGTATCATGTTACACATGTTTGAACAAATAAATTTATCTTTATCTTTATCTTTATATCATTTGTCTGGTTACCATAACACAAGCTCTGCTTAGCTTGGGATCAGATAGCCGTGTGTAACTCACACACGGCCATCCCAAGATATTTATTTATTTGATATCTAAAACTAAAGCCATGTGCGTTTTGTAATTGAAATAATCATTTCTTATTGTTACCTTTAAAACGTGAGAGTCTAGTCAAGCGGTAATCGCCTTAAAGCTGATTCGTATTGCTACAAACTTTCAGCAGGATCCCCTTAAACTTTTCGATAGTTAATTCCAAACAAATGCATTTGTTTCTGACATTTTCATCATGAGAATCAGTGACAAGGTGGCTTAGCCATTTGGTTGTTCCTCTGCAAAAGTCTTCATATTTTGTACCTATTCGTATTTTATGATTCGTAACATGACCTCTTCTGTAAGTGGAGTCACGTTTCAATCACATATCAAACTTAGTTTATCCCGGCGAGATCAAGTCGAGGAAGTGCGTGAAAAACTCTACCAAACAAACTAAATTATTCAAAATACGCATACGTGTTTATGGTAGCAAAAAACGGCTTGTTATACTTGTTAGAAGAGAGATTTTGGATCCCAATACTACTTTACATCTCGTTCATATTTTGAAAGGATCACACGATTACTAAAACCAATTTCAACATAGAAGTTACTTTTAATATTTCACCCTCAAATGGGACAAACACTATGACAGCGATTAGCAAGTGGAACCGTGGGCAATATTCAGTCTTTAACTACAAAACATTGATCAAAAGATCACATGTCAAAATGCCAGTAAAATGTCGGTTGTAGCAGAGAAAACAACACAAACTTCAACCCGAATGTATGTTTTCTCAACCACAAAGTGTAGTTCACAGGCGACAAAACCACGATATGAACAGCTCAAAACAAAAGGGCTGTTACGTTTTATTGCGTGCAATCGGCGCCAGTAAACTCCAGATAGTACTCCAGCCAACAATTAAAGGGAGAAGATAAAGCCGACGGATTTTCACGACGCCTTTACCTAATAATATAAAGATATCGCTGTTAAGTACGACGTTTCATGGAGTTATAATCCAGAAACCAAGCAGTAGTTCATAATGTATAAGGGAGAAAGTGAATTTGCAAGTGCTGCTATTTTTTACCCAATTATACGGATAGTGATTAATTTTAGTTAGGGACCAATTTGTTAATCTAATGATAGATTACAGGGTATCCCTGGCACTAATTATCAAATGAAAAAGGGCCATGCACAAGGACTTTCTAAAACTTTTTAACCCTGAGAATTTCGATCCAATATTCACGGCTAAAAAGTCACGACCAATTTTTGTTTGTTCAATCACTTTGCATCTAAAATATCTACCTAAGTGCGAGCAAATCCAACTGCTTTCTCTAGATAATAGCCGCCTACAGCCGCCTACTTCGATAAGTAGTTATGTCAGAATTAATTATCTAGTGATAAATAGACGGAATCACAGAACTATAACTAGTCTCGCAAATATTTAACGCTATTGCCAAATTTTCCAACCCAATCCTCTATTCTGCGGTATCAAATATTATTGCATAAATAATATATATATTTTGAATTCATGCTGCGTTAGAAATAGTCAGAAACTCAAGCGTATAGGTGTCGATTTGATAGGGCTTTGTGAAAAAAATCTCCGCTCTATATGCGGAACGCACCGCAATCTGATACGGCGCGTGCCCGAGTCGCGGCCGCGATAGTGATGATTTATATTTTGACAATACATCGACGCAATTTATTTTTACTATTGTATAAAAAATGTGATTTCATTCAATAAAACTGGCAACTAAAATCAAATTTAATTAAGCATTCCAGTCTCTTTTCAACGTGCATTCACAGGAATTTTCAAAGTGAATGCATAAATTATTTTCCAAAATTAATGTACGAATAATTTCGAATTCCATACATAATAGTGTAAGTAGTCTATTCAGGTCCACACTATCATCGATACAATGGTACACAAAACATCACTAGCGCGAATGAAATCGAATAGAACCCGTGAATAGCGTCGATTGGTATTTGCGCTGGAACCGGGTTGCTTCTGCCTGAGCAGACGCGTCCGCAATCGCGGCCCGCTGTCAACACGCACCCATTGTGTTTAATATTTTTCAGTTCTTTTTTTTTAATCCTTTGATTTCGTTATACGGGTTACATTTTTAATCAAACGAACGCCAAAAGTTCCTTAATAACAGGTTTCGAATAAGCTGCAATGCAAATGTCTTTTATTCATAGACATTCAATATGATTCCTTAAATATTTTTGTTTAATTCTTTGTAATCTAGTCAACAGGAAATAAATTAAATAACCATTTAAAATATCATGCTGCAGAATGTACTTTATTTAAACTTACGTACAAGAAATAAATCTACTCAGAAAGATCGCCTTGTGCGGAAAAATAAACATCATTTATGTAAGATTTTCTCTCTATAGCATGCGCCCATTGTATGGTGTGGGCAATTACATTGCACATTAGTCTTAGCCCGCAAAACACACGAACAATTCAACAAAAACAAACGTGAGGATTGCCTCTGAGAGGCGATAATTTGTCAGGTGCTACGCGCTCAAAGAATTGTTATTATAAAGATGCGACACTCATCATCATTATTATCTGCCTAGCTGGTACCAAACTGTGTTGGGATCGAATCCAACTTCCAGACTAACCGAACGCAACTGAACACCAGTATTTTACATAGAGCCTATGTAACTTCTGCTGAAAATATGACTAAGTTACCTACAATGGAAAGAAATCTTGAGACATTAGAATCAATTTTCAAACACATGGTTTACCTACTTAGGTTAAATCTTGAAATTTTGAGATGCAAGTTAAGAGTGTTAACGTCAAAAAGTTGGCAATTCCTTTTGACAAATTTCTATACATACATATATTCAGTGCTATACGTTCTGACGCTTTCGGGGTACGCAGGCCTACGGCGGCTACGAATATACGGATTGACATAAGAAAAAGGAAAATTGAGGGAAAAAAAAAGTTAAAATGATAGTGGGTTGGTGTTTTAGTCAGAGATGATCTACAAAACACACATAAGAAAAAATGGAAAAGCAAAACATTGATCCACGAGATAGGCAAGTAACGAAAAAATACGGCATGTAAGCTTTTCTTTGGCCGGTTTGCGTGGGAACACTCCACACCGCTGGCGTGGCAGCCCCGCTAACGTCTTCTTCAAGGGGGATGAAATATCTAAACGCGAGTCTCTTAATGACTTTCATTTATTTCTCTCCCGAATCTCATACTGAACGCTGGTAATTATTGCGTTTCCAGTAGGGTTATTAAGTTTTGCTCCGGTTAGAATGAGAAATGGCCACATTTATTCGATGTTCAACTTGATACCTTTGAGCGGCGAAGGGCTAAAAATTTAATTTTAGATGATGATATTATGACGTAATTATTTTAATTGTGGTGCGCCATGGTGATATTCAAATTGTGAGATGAATTGAAACGTTATCTTTTTATGATTTGTGACGAGATTTTTGGAAAAATGATGACAAGATAGAATGAGAACTTCTGATGGCACCCTTGGACCGTACTGTTCGAGACCGCAGCGTGACTGGCTTGTATTGCCTTCTGACGCTGCGGTCGAGCGGCTACAAAAGCACGTAGTTGGTACCGTCACTGGTCCTCCCCAAAAGAGCCAAATAAATTTTTTGCTAAACAAGTCTACAGCGAACATCTATCGCATATTGCATATTTTTAATGCGGAATGGAAAATCTATCTGAAAATTACCAGTTACCAAGAACTCTATGAATATCCGCAATTAAACAAGTGAACGAAACAAATCTAATCCGATCTACATAAATAACTCGTCTCAATAGGTAATCGAGTCATTGGAAACAAATGGCGAACTGAGTACAGATTAGATCGGACGAGCGACGCGTCTAATTGTCCGTCCTTAATCCCGGCGGCGGCAATCTATCAGTTTCTTTTACCGGTCGTCCCCCAATTCACTTGTAAAGACTTCGTCAACAACTTTGTTTGAGAGTCTATCGGAATGTTCGTTTTTATTGACAGAGGTTCCGTTGTTTATAAATAAGATATTGGTGTCTTTTTTTGGGTATTTTTAATTATACCGGAAGAAACATCATATACATAGGCATTAAATATAAAATAAACTAATTAACTAAACATAAACTAACTTAATAAACTTAAGGCGTCGGAGTACTCCTCCATGCCGCTCTTTAAGAAGAAGACGCACACTTTTTTTGGTAATATATAAGAGGGCTTAAATTCACCACATTGTCAGAAATAAATACTCATGTAAATGGCTTGGTTGGTGTCGGTCGTTTATTTTTGTAGAGCGGGTTGCGGAATCGATGAACAATACATAAATTACATTAAAAAAAGGCTTGTACATACTTGCAACATAACGGCCATATCTTTTGATTGCGTAGACTTAGAGAGTTGGTTTTTCACAGTTTCAAGGGACAAAAGAAGTATGGTTTTAATTTCATCTCAATACGTCCAAGTGTTCCCGTGATAAAGGATCTTGACAGACAGACAGATATAACTCATAGTTATCCAATAAGGGTTCCGTATTTTCCTTTTAAGGTACGAAACTTTAAAAACAACAATATGACAACAGAAAGAAACTCAAGCTACATGATCCCACAAGCAATAAATCCCATGTGTAGTATGATAATGACATCAGTATTTCATTGTCAAGCGACGATACAAAGTTTCCAAGCGTTCTCATATTTTGCGCAAAGCTCGGGGCGCTTGCAAATTCTGAACTTTGCCGAGATAACACGCCTTGGCTAAGCCTACCGTAATAAGCTCCTCCTTCCAGCCTTCAGTGTTTACATTTGGGCGTGTTGTTGTTCAACAGCCTTCAATATTTATTGTATTAACCGTGTTAATGCTTTGAGAGCAAATTCTATGTTTACTGTCGGCCTGTTGCTGTTGTCATGAGCTCTACCGTTGCTGAAACTGTTCATCTTGCTTCGGGATTTTTTTTTTTAATTTAAATTGCCACGTTCATTTAAGACATTCTGCTTATATTTTATAACAATTTATAAAAGTTTGTTAGATTATCTATTTCAGTTAGTAAGTAGTTGTTAGATATTTCTATTTTTGATTATGCCTATGACGTTGATCAATCTTTTTTTTTCATATATTATAACAACACTAAACTTATCTATAAGCTGAGTTTCTTTAGTTCCCATAAAACCTAACTGACAGATTAAAGATTTGAACTACGAAATAAGAGCGAGAGAGACTTACTTAGCATTTTTAACAATTCCCGTGAGGCGTGTAACAAGGACATCTTAATATTGCATTTTCATACGTTCAAATATAACTAACCATACTTGTCAAGTACGTATAGCATGTGGTTGTTTATAGTGTGTACACGTCACGCCAGTCATCCGAGGCAGGCGGGCGATTTGCGCCTGCCGCCAGTTATGCGTCGCGCGCGCCTTACACGTTGTTGCCGAATTTCTTCGTAACACGACTAGGCAGGTGCTCTACTTTAATATTTGTATTTATTTAGATATAAGTAGGTACTTTTTCAATACACTTCCTCGCAAAACTGCGACTAGGTTCAATATGCTATGTATTTCACACACGTGCTATTTTCTTATTTATAGCAACGAGTGTTTTTTTACAACAATAAACAACTGTTCAAATCCGTATAGCTCACGATGATTATTTTAAGAGCAAATGAGGCGCATTTTTTTAGACCTACATTTGTAATTTAAAAAAATATATCAATAGATTAACACAAATAACAAATTGACATTGATTTGAGTTCTAATTTCAAAAATATTTGAATTTCTTATTTATAAATTAGGCTGTTTAGCGGTGTCATACCATTACCATACCTTTGATTCTCCTTCAACCTTAGAAGAAAAAGCGCGAGAGAAAAAAAACAAATTAAATCATAATTTGATTTAATTAGAAAGTACTTTTGTCATTAATCACTATCAATATATTATATTCATAGTAATTAATGACTCTTTGTTCTGTTATTTAATTTTTCCATAAGTATATTGAAAAAAAGCCTTTCATTTACGTAAGAATCCCTGCTTTGCACGGCTCCAAAAAAAAAACAACGATGAATAACTTTCCTGACTTGAATAAAAATATACTATTAGTTGTCGACTGTGGTCCTGACCATACTTCAGCTGATACTTTATTCGTGTGACAATTATGAGTACAATTTGATTTTTCTGTGTACTGTTAATGGTCTACAAAATATCCTCCAAAACAAGAAATATTTCTCGGTAAAGATATCCACTAAGTAACTTGGAGAGACGGTAACATGAATTAAAATCGATAGCCGTAAAGTAGAGCATACATGCTAAGCTCACACTTCACCTTCAGTGGCCTCAACTCCAAATGCCCGGAGGCCGCCTCGAGGCACGAATGCCAAGACAAACCGAAATCTTATCAAACGACCGCCATGTTGGTCTCGTTAATAAGCAAAACTGCACACAGGGGCCGCCATAACTCACCTGAAGGCTGTTTGTGGAACATTGCAAACACTAGCGGACCTGTAACTTATCAAGCGTGAACGGTGCTGACATTTACGGTACAGGAATACCGACTGTATGCTAACATTATTTATTGGGGAATTCAATTGTTGAGCTTTCTTGCTGAGGTGATCGAACTGGAGAATTTCATACAAAAGCTTTTTTTTAAACATTATTGACGTTCGCTTTTCAAAAGGGTAGGTATCGGTAAAAGAAAATTAATGCCAGAATACAATAAGAAACCTTAAGAACGTATCGAAGTCTTATAAACCCTTTTGTAACATTCTTTTTCAATATTTCCTTCATCAACCTTTCTAATGTCTCATGAGAGGGAAGTTAAAAACCGGTATTCCTAACATCGTAAATTCTGTTCAACAAAGCGTAATGTTTAATTGGATGTTGAGAATTGTGACAATTCATCCCGCAGCCGACACTTTGCGCAGAAAATTTCGATTAAAACAAAATCGGGGCGGCTAGTCTCATGGGAGCGGTTCATTTTATACCAATTAGTTAGCTACAGGCAGTGGATTCGTCACGAGTGAATGAATACCCCTTTGAATTGCTGCTATTTTATACGTCACGACTTCTGGAATAAATTTAGACGATTCATAAAAAAACAAGCTTAAAATTATGGGATTTTAATTATTTACTAGCTGCGCCCCGCGATTTTACTCTCGGGGTGAATAAATCTTTATGAATATTATTTTGAAGTTTCATCAAAATCCATTCTGTAATTTTTGCGTGAAAGAGCAACAAGCATACTTACGTGGGGACATCCTCACGAACTTTCGCTTTTATAACATTAAATAGCATATACGCACACACAAAGTACTTACATACAACATTAAGACAAAAGAGCACAAAGGTACTGATTATTTCATTAGAAATTTCTTCTAGCAGACCTACGAGTGGAAAGTTGGATGAGATATATAGAAAGTAGATCGGGATGTCACAACACTTGCCTTAGATTTGTTTTGTTCTACGACTTACTGGTCTCTTTGAGATGTTTTCCCTTTCTCCATTACCACGTGTCGTAAATCGGGTCCGATTTATAAAATAACATACATTTAAAAATACAAAAATAGTCTTCCACCGGTATCGGGAGCAGGGTTCAACCTACTACTAGTGGTTAGAGCTCCAGAGACATAAATTTTGGCTATTATTACGAGATTTTTCATTATTTGGCTTTTATTTCCTTTTTCTACTTAACTGTATCGTTGTTTATCATTATACAATTCCAGTCATTATTCAGATTATGTTGTTACAATAATGTCTATGCCAAGGTGCTCATGGCTAAATCATAAAAATGACGCTGTTATTAGTGCGGGTCGATCTTTATAATCTTTCACATTCATTACAGGTAGTCAGCGACCCAACGATGACACCAGTCTTACCAAGTGGTACCGTCTTATAGTAACATACCGGTTTTCAGCTGCATCATGTTAGGCTGGAAGCCGACTGCAACATAGTTAAACCGGTTAAGACAGAAATAATGCTTGGTTACAATCAACGACTAGTGATTTGTTCAAAACTAGCTTTTGCCCACGGCTTCGCTTGCATTAAATTCGGAGTAACACGGTTCCCCTTTCGTGATTTGCAGTTACCTGCTACCTGTAGTTTTGCCCTTGCGCCTGATTTATTGTAAGACAAAGCTAAGTTTTCCCTTTTCTTCCCTCTTTCTCCCTCATTTCTCAAATTCAATTCATCAAAATCGGTTTAGCCACTTATCCGTGAAGAGGTAACAAACAAACAAACTCACTTTCGCTTTTATAATATTAGTAAGGATTCAGATCGTAACCAAGTCGTGTCGTATAAACAGTCTCGCGCTACTCTAACTTGCTCATCTAAACCGACTTGTCGGGGAATCGGCAACAAAACGGCCATCCAGCCAAGTTCAGACAATAAACAGTCGCAGATAACGGAGAGAGTTGCGTTTGCGCTCATTGTTGAGCAACTTTGTGGGCGACGAGCCGACTGCTTAGAAAATAAGCTCCTGATAGCGCGACTTGTGGAGTGAGGTGCTGGCTGCTGCGCTGTCGCAAAATTTACGGTAGGGATGTATACTTAGACGGAAAACCGTTATACCTACTAAGTGCCAATTCTGTTTGTAGGTTTGTCTTTTGGTTTAATTGCAATCAATACAAACAAATTCTATACTTACTGTAGTAGGTAATAAAGGACAATGTCCAAAATGGTCCTGTGCAATAAAGATGTTTTTTTTTTTATTATATAAGTTGCAAATACCCACTTCTGTAACACGGATTAGCTGTTTGCCAAAATGTACATTTTATAGTATTTTACGCGACTAACAACATTTGCCAGCCGCTATCTGCGTCTACCTACCTATGTTAGAAATAGTAATAGTTTCTACGCATTTTAATGTTGCACTTACATCCACTTAGGCGTTAGAAAAAATGCATAGGTACCTACTAATTGTCTATGATTATCTATCATATATTTTTTTCAGTTTATTAAAAATCACTCGGAACTGTGAAAAAGCATACCTATGTTCGTTGTTATGGTTCAATTTCTCAAAATCTAGTATTTTTTTTTAATATGTATATCTATTATGCAGCTAGTTTGCTATGAAAAAAGATCATAAAGGAGTTTACAAATGATAGAAAATACAATAGTAATAGAATAGTAGAGAATACTTTACATCATTTTCCTAGGTACGTTTTTTTTGCCTTTTGCAGATCAATGTCAGGTTTTATGTTTATAAAACTATGATTTGCGGGCTCTGGCGCTTTCCCCTTATATCCATTAATTTTTATTAAATACTTATAGATATTAAAAAAGAACAAAAATTAAGACTAAAACTACGACAATAGGAAAGAGCTAGGCGTCAAAGTACTTCTCTGCATCGCATATACTTACTTAGTTTAATCATAAGATCATCTATACCAAAATGTAAGTAGCCCCGTTTAAATGTTCATGAATAAACGAAAAACAACTTATTTTTATTCTTATTCTCTACTAACACAGACAAAGTGCTTCAAGAAAATTTTATTCCTAGCCAAAAAGCATTGAGATTAAATAAATAATTGTATAAGGTTTAAAACTTATAAAAGCGTGACGACACTCAACATCTTTTGCTGTCCAAACACAATTTGTATGCAATTATACAAAGCTAAGCGCTATCAGATGAAAACTAACAAGAAAATTCCGAACCCCATCCCGTTGTGGACCATCGAAAGTTCGTTAAAGTAATGTCACTCCATCTAGTCCCCTCGCGAGACAAATGAGACAACATAACTTTTATAAACGAGGGAGAGAGAGAAAGGAAAGCCTAGATAATACCCTATAATCACAGTTTTGTTTTCCAATCGCTGCTAACGATTATTGGCATGTTATTCGGGTGCCATTTTGAATTGCTTCAGTGCTAAGACAAGTCGTTAGTAAGTACAATAAAAACTGAGGGCACGGTGATTAGTTTGAAAGCTGATTATTTACCCGTGTTGCTTTGGGAGCAGTTTTTCTTTTCACGAAGAAGTGGCACGGGCTAAAATAATGAGTTCTTGGACCTTGTCTGTTTTAAAATACTTAGTACATTTTGATTCAAGTAAGAAAACTTAGTCATTGCAGCCGAGGCGGATTACCGCAAGAGCCGCCGCCCGCCAGGTTATTGTTAGGCGTGATGCAACAGAAAAAAATAAAGCCCTTGTTGCGAATAAATGAGAAAAAACGCACGTGTGTATTGCGTGTTGGACCTAATTTTAGTGCAATAAGAGCCAGTTTTCTAAAAAGTGTATTGAAAACCGAGATAATGTAATACTACTACCCCCTAAGGGTTAAGAAGATGATTTTTTTCAAGTAAATACTTACTTTACCTACCAACCCACAAAATAAAGAGTTAAAAAAAAAACAAAATCTTGTTAGGCGTCATATCCATCCATTTCAGTCTTGTGCTGGCTATATTCAGGTCCTTGAATTTCAAAACAAAATTATTACCTTGCAATTGAAACTAGCAAAACTCACAGCTACCAAAAACAAAGGATTATTTAAACAGACCACTCTCTCAATTAATTCAACAAGGCGAGATAAACTAAATACAGAGACTATTCGTTGTCGTCGCCACAAAGCAATGGGAAAGCTTTGTTATTTTTTAAATTGCAGATTGGCTGCTAATATGCATATTTCTTTTATATCCACTTGCAACCTACCTAGGTCCCTACTTCAAATATTTTGGCAGGAGAGACCAAAGACTGATAATCATGGAAATCTATAAATGAATATGGATAATCTACAGTTATGCAAAACTTTTGATATACACACTCTAGCGCCTACATATCTTTTTAATTCACTGGCGTTTACCCAGAAACTCGCCAGAATTGCTATGTTACTAAACCCCAAATAACATGTAGGTATGTATATGTAGTTTAAATTACGACTCGCATGGTAAAGCTTAGCTATTCAAAATAAATTACCCCCATTCTGAAAACAACTGAATTATCCAGAGTAAAAATATAAAAACAAGCGACTCTTTATTTCGGGTGCACGCTGGTCTAATCCAATTTTAAAATGTTGCCCAGACCATACATATTATAAAACGAGACTTTGTCCGGAGCTTAACGTTTAAATTAGTTTATCCCCCTAAAGCGGAACCGCAGCTAAGGGTTGCAAAATTTAAATTACAAATAAAAGCACTGAAAAATATCTACGAGTGGGTAGTGGCTCAATAACGATGTCTTTTAATTATAGCGGAAGGGGTAATAAAACGACTTAATTCGGAATTATGGTTGAAATTATCGTGAAAGACACCCAAGAGTTTTGTGAATTTTGCAAAAGTTCTCGCTGAACAAATTGTAGTACAGCATACCGTCTGCGCGCCGCAACGCTGTGCAGTTAAATTTATTAAAATTTTTTAGTCGCATTTTATACTAAAAATATAATAGAGCGCTTAGTGTTTAAAAACCATTTTAAATAAAGTTAATCGAACGTTCTCCCCTTTTATTTCATTTCGATGTTAAGAAATATAGATACTGGAGTTTTAGTAACAAGTGTCTCAAATATTTACTTTGTATGTTATTTGTTTAATAAATTGGATTAAATTTAACGTTTCACCAACAGATTTTCCACAAGCCGATATAACCGATTATCAAAGTTATGGCACACAGTTTAGCCCCGGACCAGTGACACCGATTTAGCACGCTCCCGGTCCCGATGCCGTCACGGTCGAAAGCCCGGCCTGCTCAACCGTGCCGCATGTAGCATATTGAAATACGCCGCCCGACTGACCGTCCGTCCGTCACGTAGCAACTGCCCCAAGGAATCCCTTCAAAGTGATACCTATTTGACTTTCACGCTTCACTGGAAATCTGTCAATACTCATATTTAATATCCACATACCCCGAATATCCGACATCTTGGACCTAAAGGTAGAATATAGAAATGAAATTCCGAAGGTTCTACGAAATGTATATTTTTTTCTGTAGTAACATTCAAACTTTTCTAAATAAATAACAATTTTCCGGAACATAGAAAATATTCTGAAATAATGCTACTTACACCTATTGCTTAAAATCTAAAATAAATAATGCCATTGTTAATTCACCCACCACCTGTAACCCTTCCTAAAGTTGTCTCAAATCTAAGAAAACAGTGAGCTGACAACGTTAGCTTACCCACTCCGTATTTATCTAAAATAAATTAATTTTTACGTGCCCAAGAATACAGGCACACTTACTAAACAGCGTCCATTTCATTTAACACTGAGCTTATAAGATAGGATTTTAAAGTCATGCTTTATTAAATAACTGAAGATAACAAATTCTTAGATGAGTATCTTTAGAAAGCATATTATTATTCCTGTCTCGATTATTGTCTTCGGTAGTTGTAAACTAATCTATTAATTTTGCTAGCTTCCATAGCGCCCTCTCGGTTTACAGGAACGTTATAGTAGGTATCGTCGTAACTAGCGTATCGATGACTGCTCGGCTTGTAATCAAGTTGAAGGTAATCCCCCTCCTCCTTCCTCAGTTGACCCGTATCCTTTCCGTCGTATCTCGGGTCTTCATAGATAGTTATAGTCTGCTTTCTATGCGCTACTACAGGTGCATTTTTTGGGATTTCAGCTACAGGAGTGGCTCGAGATTCGTCATAGCCGTAGCCATAGCCATGGTTGGGACCGTAGCCGTAGCCACCCTCATGACGGAAACCCCTATCGTCATAATATCCTGGACCTCCGTAGTCCTTTTCCCAACCAGGATCTCTCTGCCAGTTTGGTTCTCGCCCCCAGCCCTGGTCCCTTTGCCAACCAGGGTCTCTTTCCCAACCCGGGTCCCTCTGCCAGCCTGGGTCTCTCTCCCATCCTGGGTCTCTTTGCCATCCCGGATCTCTTTGCCATCCTGGGCGGTCCCAACCTCCTCTTTTATCCTCCCATCTTTGCCAATCCCAGCCAGGCTGATGATGAACTTCAGGAGCTCTATACTCGTGACGATCTTGAATGTGATCTCTGGCGTGATTGTTAAGAGTATTGCGATACTTATTGTGGTTCAAATTATCATCTAAGTGATATTTCTTGCCATAATCTTGATGATCGCGTTGCTTCACTCCGGTGTCACCGTATCTGTTATAGCCACCGCCATTATAGTTGTCTTTTACATATTCTTGACCATTATTGTGAGATCCATGGTAGCTCCTACCT
The DNA here is from genome assembly GCA_958449745.1 of Ochropleura leucogaster. Lineage (NCBI taxonomy): Eukaryota > Metazoa > Arthropoda > Insecta > Lepidoptera > Noctuidae > Ochropleura > Ochropleura leucogaster. The sequence goes on along the minus strand of OY288206.1, from coordinate 12,246,071 downwards.
CCCTGGTTATCGTGCGAGTTCAGTTTACTGTTATACCCAGCGCGGTCGCCTTCGTCATTGAAATCATCGAAAAATGTGCTTTTGTTGGATGACTCATCTTTATGATATGAGTTTTGAAATCCTTGCTTATGGTGTCCTTTCTTGTGACCTCTCTTAAATCCGGTCGCTTCACTGTCTTCAGCTTTGTCATGTTTGCTATTGTGACCTTTATAAGCATCGCTGTCTGTCACTGATTTAGTATCGTGTTCTTTCTTTAAATATTTTGCCTCATCATTAGCTTTTGAATATTGGTTCTTGTGGTTATCATTGAGGTGGTTCTCTTCTTGGTGAATTTTTTCGCCTTTCTGCTTATCATGTTTGATCGACTCCGATCCTTCATCATGGGCGATATCCTTTAAATGTTCTTCCAAAGCGTCTTTAATAGCTGACCCACTGATAGTGGAAACTAATAGTAGCACACAAACTGACAAACTAAACCAATATTTGTACCGGGGCACCATTTCATCTCTCGCTTAGCGTTAGGTGTTGTCAGTAAAACGGTATAACTTACAATAGGCGGGATTTGAATGGTATAAAGAGTTTTATATCGATGAAAATCGTGTTGGACTTCACGGCGGATCAGGGCACAATGACAGGAACCACAGAAGTTGTTGTGGGAACAATGAGTCAAGCTACTAGTTGCCGCGTCCATGACATGACATTATGGAACTAGAAGCCCGCGGACGTTCTGTAGGACAAGCCGATCGAGGTCAATGGAGTCCGAACGGGACGTTGACTAGAAGGTCATTGAATCATCTATCACACTTTTATGATTTTTGATGTTATTTCCGCGTGGTTAGTTCGTTGAAGTAAAAAGAGTAGGCAACTATTATATTCACACGACACAGTAATTTCTTAGTGCATCTAAATCATCAGCGCTCAGGATGTAAGTGATTAACCTGCTTTTAAATAAATACTTTTGATAGACAACCCGATTCAGAGATGAATGTACATATTAAGATTTTTTTATTCTTTGACGGGCATGGCCTTATAGCCCTTTTAGTTTTGAGGGTAGGTAATTCTGCAAGTTATTCTTTACTAGCTGGCGCCCGCGCCTTCGCCCGCGTAATTTTCGAAAAAGTATCGTATGTGTTATTCCAGACTATAATCTATTTTTGTGCCAAATTTCATTAAGATCCGTTCAGCCGTTTTGACATGAAAAAGTAACAAACATCCATACATCCTCACAAACATTCGCATTTACCTATAATATTTTTATTTTTTATTTTACATATTATTAGTAGGAAAGTTGAAATCATACTATTTGTAACAACAAAGACATCCAATACAAATATAGATATAAATTATTGTAACATCACTGGCATGCATAGGTATTAACTGGCATTAACGATTTTGGCGGAATTCGCATTAGGCTCATTACGAATTTCTACCAACACATCCATCCATCCATCCTCACAAACATTCGCATTTATAATACTAGTAGAATTACAATATGGAAGACTTACAAAACCGAAGACAACATTTCGTCAGCGGCATACCTAGCCCTGGTTCAGGCTATGGTCCGGAGCGAGAGGGAATGGGAAGCGGTCACCACCTTCTGCGAAGCAGTAATGCTAGCAAAGGAGGTGGCCGGGCGTTTGAGGGAGAGAACATCTGCCCAACCCAGCCGCCGCGGGAGACGCCCATGGCGCCGGGCGCCGCGAGACGACTCCCGGCCACCGTAGATGCGGGCCTGTGGGCGGTGAGCAATGGGTAGTTCACCGTCCGTCCGTCGATTGACGACGGGCCGTGTCGACGGCGCGTTCGTGTTTCACGCGCGCCTCAAAGAGAGTCAGCAAAGCAGAGGGGCTTGCCAGAGCCTCCGCCTGCCGGGGTTGCGGGTTGTTCGAAAGAGATACCGCGGCCTCGGAACGTAAAGGGCAAAAGAAGAAACATGGGTGGGTTTTAGTCAGTACACGTCTGACATGCCCCCCGCTCTTTCAGAAATAGGAATTACTTTTTCAGAAATAGGAAGATATACTCATTTAGATATCCAGGGCCTTCAAAGGTAGGTATCACTAAACTCGCCCTACCTAGCCTATCGCAGTTAAACACTGCATATACTTTTCCAGAGTTGCCCTATAAACCTAGTTTTCTGCGTGAATATCACGTAATGGATGTACACATCCATTACGTGAAATCCTTCCTTGGTAAACTTATTGATTCTTAATCTCCACTCGTTGACTTCCTCCAGCAGTCATCCTTCGTTTACAGACTTCTACTTATATCAGTCTATCTTTAAATTTTAATATATATAATTCTGATGTACGTGTGGCGCCCTAGATGGTTTAGATTCACAATCAGCCCGGCAGATGTCGCTGCAGTCGGTATCTAAGTTACAATTGTTGGGAGCTGAGTTCTGTAAGAGGTTTTATAACCTAACCAATGCTGGCTGGATTACCATAACGTTCAAATACTCAGGTCGTTTTAAAGTTAGAATAGGAAAAAACATAAGAGTAGGTTTGAGATAAAAGTGCGACATGTAAATTAAAATAAGATTTAAATAATAATCTACAAATAATCTATGCGCGTTTTAATTTGAAGTATTCTAGCTTAGTTCTCACAGTACCTAGTGGGTGAAACCACTGGGCACAACTAGTAGTTACTATAGATTTTTTGTATAACCCAACATAGGAAGCCTGCTGGGTAGTGTTCATACTCAGTTCAGCAGTGCATGCGCACCTGCTAAGTGCACGAACTTTGCGGTTTGCGTGCATTCGCGGAAACTGCACTCTTCGTGCGTTGTATGCTTTGGTCATGTTGGGTGTTGTTTCATGAGCGGACCACGAGCAGTCCGCGTACAAGTAAGAATGTTCTCGCATGCATTTTAGATACATAATACGGATGCCTAGATATGTTCGCAAGTGGCACGCGTCGTATGTGACGCATTCATAGCCATAAATCGAGTAGGGGTATGGACAATTTTTTTTTTATTTCGTAGAGATGGCACGCCATTGTAGGAAGCATGTGTTTTTGTTTGTGTGATTGTTCCGTGTGTTATGTTCCACAACGTTGAGGACGTCGCGGAGTTTTGAGGCAACATGTTGATTTGTTAATATTTTCGTGATAATTTTTTGTAATAAAATTATAAAACATTTTCTTCTTATCTTTATTCATACCATATTTTAGCTCACACATATACAAACATAAAACTGTAATGGGTTAATGCGTATTCCTATTTATTGTTGTTAACTATTTTTTATCTACAATAAATTACTAAAGAAAAAAGTCGTGTTGAATACATAGCTAAAAGATAATTATAAATAAACATCTTTGAATAAATAGTTAATACCATCAGAATTTAGAAAAATAGGAAATACTTAGTTTTATAGCTATTTAACGTAAAATATCTGCTACTTCTTTTCATGTTTCTTTCAAGACAATTCCCATAGAAATGCCTGTTTAAAGAGTTTTTTTTTTGCTATAAACATTATGCAAAACTATTGCATTTATTTAAACAAAGTAACTTTTTTATCAAAATTCAATAACTAATTCAAATTGTGACAAAACAGCACCTTAAACGCTTAAAACATGACACAAAATAATGAATTATGAAAGTACATCGGCCTTCAGATATTGGGAACCAGCATTATTGAAACTAAAAAAACTGCCTTAAGACAATGAAAGAGAAAAAAGAAAACAAAAATCTATTTTTAAATTGGGAACTGAAATACCATAAAATGCAGTAAGTCTGAAAAAAGAAACCTTTCATTACTTCATAAGTTTTATCAAACTGGTGGTCTGTTTAAGTGAAACTTGTTTTTGAATGTAATTGAATTTCATCATTTTAAATGAAAACTGGCATTATAATAACGTCTTTGCTATTAAAATACAAAACTGGGACTTATATAAGACGTTTTCACACTATGTTGACAGCAGAACCAATCTCTTTCCCAAAAATATCCAGTAGTCACTAATTTGCACCTTATGCTGTGAGGACAAGTACTCGATATCCGTGCCACCAGCATAGTATGTCGTCGCCTTTAGGAATTATTTGAATATTGAACTGTAATTTGACGTCATAAAGACTACGCTGTGCCATTAACCTCTTTGACGGTCAAGGCCGCAATCCTAGTCTTAAGATCTTCCACCAGGTTGTCTCTGGCCACTTCATCTTCTTGTCTCGTGGTGATGTTCCTTACTTTCACGACCCCACGTTTAAGTTCTGACTCTCCTAGTACAACGGCAAGGGGAATGCCGTTCTCTTCACAGTGCTGTAGTTGAGTCAGCATTTTAGGGTTCTTCTTGTATGATTGCTCGGTCTAAAAAAATATAAAGAAAGCTTTAAGACATGGCACAAAATTAGGGAGTGGGCTGTGACCATATTTGCTTCGAATCGAATCACCTTTATTGCATGAGCACATTGGTAAGTACTTTATGACCGGTCACTCTTATTAACTTAATCTTAACTTTTGGTTAAATCTACAGCCTGGCAGCAACTGGGTTGATCCAATGGTCGCAAGCGCGTATGCTAAGCAGATTCTGAGGTGAAATGAGGTGCTAGATTCAATTCCCGGGTCGAACAAAGTATCTGTGGATTTTACCATCAGGAATTTCTCAGGAGCAACCAAGGAGCTTGGATTAGTGCCCGGTTCATGAAAATAAGCTCGATAGGCGACCGACGAGGACTTAAATATAATGAAGTGTGGGTGTACTTTTAGGTACACGACTGCCTGAGCATTTTTAACGGATGAGTAGTCATCAAATAACTTAAAAGTAAAAGTCTAACCCACGGTATCTCTTTCGAACAACCCGTAACCCCGGTCTGCCTGACCCTTCGGGGATAGAAGTTATCTTATTTTAAATGTCATCTCGAAATGTGTGAATCCTCTATGGCCTTATAAATCCCATGTCCCCGCACCTTTTATTTACAGTTTTTGTCAATACTCGAATTTTAATGCCATTGGATAGCAGACTTCAGCAGTGTAACTAATGTTTATCTTACTTTGTTACTGGATTATTTAGGTCAGATAAAAGACTGTCCTAGTAACAAAGTTGGGAAAAGGCTATTGATTGATTAAATGATTATTACCTTAATCCCAGCATTCCAGAGGTCAGTGCAGATCTTCATGCGCTCTTCGAGGAAGTTCTTCTGCGCAGACGCAACGTACACATCAACGTCACTGGTCCGCACGCTGATGTCACCCGCGGCCAACTTCGCTTCGAGCACAGAGAATATGCGCTCCACGCCGATACTGACGCCAACGCATGGTACCTAGGACAATAATCATATTTTGAATAATATTAAGACGCAGTAAGGAGGAGCTCGTGGCTAAATAATAGCAGCCGCTCGGGTCGATCTTTAGGTTAAGCCACGCTTGCCTAGGTTGGTCTATGGATGGGTGAACACCCGTTACATACCGAGTTTCCTCCGTGCTTCGGAAAGCACGTTAAGCCGTTGGTCCCGGCTGTCATTTGTAGATCTTTGACAGTCGTTACAGGTAGTCAGTGTTCCGAAAGTCTGACAACCAGTCTTACCAAGGGGTATCGTATTACCCAGTATTATCTGGGTTGTGGAGTTCAGATAGGCAGTCGCTTCATGTAAAATACTGATATTCAGCTGCATCCGGTTAGGTTGGAAGCCGACCCCAACATTGTTGGGAAAAGGCTAGGCAGATGATGATAACAACGCAGTAACAATGTTATACAGGGTAGAAGAGAGAGTGGTCTGGAGTGGAGACGTAACAAACAAACTCACTTTCGCTTATATAACAAAGCTACGTTTTCCCTTTTCTTTCGTCTTTCTCCCTCATTTCCCACAATAAAAAAACTGGCCAAGAGCGTGTCGGGCCACGCTCAGTGTAGGGTTCCGTAGTTTTCCGTCCGTATACTTTTTTAATAATTTTGGATTGCGAGAACCGATTTCAATATTTTTTTTTTTTTGTTTGAATAAAGATACGTTCAAGATAATAAAATATGTAAACGAAGTTAAAAAAAATGCTTGCATATATGATTATACTACAAACTTAGTCCAGAAATTATTTTGTACAACTTTTTGCCTTTTTTGTACAAAAACTGTTGTGTCAATCAAGTTCAAAATAATTTTCATAGAAAGTCTTTATAAAGTTCTACTTTTCAGATTTTTTCATATTTTCTAAACTTATGGTTCAAAAGTTAGAGGGGGGGGGGACACATTGTTTTTTACTTTTGGAGCGATTATTTCCGAAATTATTGACATTATCAAAAAATGATTTTAGTAAACCCCTATTCATTTTTAAATACCTTTCCAACAATATATCACACGTTAGGGTTGAAATTAAAAAAAAAATCACTTCCCACTTTACATATAGGGTGGCTACCCTAATAAAACATTTTTTTCCATTTATTATTTTACCACTTTGTCGGCGTGATTGATATACATATTGGTACCAAATTTCAGCTTTCTAGTGCAAACGGTCACAGAGATTAAGCGAGGACGGACGGACGGACGGACAGACAGACATGGCGAAACTATAAGGGTTCCTAGTTGACTACGGAACCCTAAAAATAGCCTATGTCCGTCTCTAGGGTCCCAACTATCTCTGTACCAAAATCCATCAAAATTAGTTTAGCCATTAAGGCGTGAAGACGTAACACACAAACAAACTCACTTTCGCTTATATAAGACTAGCTTTCGCCCGCGGCTTCGCCCGCGTTAAATTTGGGGTGATACAGTTCACCTTGCGCCTTATTGATTTGTAATAGCAACGCTAAGTTTTCCCTTTTCTTCCCTCTTTCTCCCGCACATCCCACTTATTTTAAATAAAAATTAGCCTATGTCCGTCTCCTGGTTCCCAACTATCTGTGTACCAAAATTCATCGAAATCGGTTTAGCCATTAAAGCGTGAAGAGGTAACAAACAAACAAACAAACTCACTTTCGCTTTTATAATATTAGTAAGGATTATAGTATGGATTGCCCCCACACTAGCATTTTTTCCTGTATCGTGGGTGTGTCAAATATGTATTAATAAGTTCTAACGAGTGCAGGCCTTATACAGCTAGTCGTTGCAATAAGTTTAAAAATAATATAGCTCTTAAAGTTACACCGTCATTAGTAGAACACCGGAGTCCTAATGAAATCTATGAAGCCCTTTTTAATGTTGTGCAAAATGAGTACCAATCTGTTTTTAAGAGTAAAACTATTAACTTTAGTGGACCTTCCATTGGCTTCAACCAATGGGCTACGCCAGGAATTTATAAAAGTCGAGCTAGACTATATGAGTTGTATGGTCTGAAACGATACAGGTTTGATACTACTTTTCTAGACTATGTTAAAAAATATTCAAAATTATTTAAAAAGATTTGTGTCATTGCAAAATCAAAATTTTTAAGCGATACTATTAAAAATTCTAATAATAAAGTAAAAGCCACTTGGAAAATTATAAACAATGAAACGGGTAAATCAGTTCAACGAGAAAATCAAGTTGAAATAATGGTTGATAACAAATTAGTTAATAAAGCAGCGGACATAGCAGAGTCATTTAATAATTATTTTGCCAGTATACCGATAACTACGACTCGCTCCTTAAATTCATCACCGTCTAAAGCTCAAAATCTTTTGCAAACTAGCGTGCCTAAATGTGATCACGTATTTAGTTTTGATCATGTAACACCTCGTGATGTAGTTAATGTTTTTAATTCTCTTAAGTCGAAAAACACAGGTGATTATTGGGGCATTTCCATTAAACTTTTGAGTAATATTATCGACATTGTTGCCCCACATCTAGCTATTACTTTTAATAAATGCGTTGATTTAGGTACTTTCCCTGACCTTATGAAGAGCAGTAAAGTTATCCCTCTTTTTAAATCTGGCAATAAAAATGATATGGGTAACTTCAGGCCAATTTCTATTTTACCTGCCTTCAGCAAGATTTTTGAAAAGTTAATACTCAAGCAGTTGTTGAGACATTTTAATTTAAACAACCTTCTTCACAATGATCAATATGGCTTTACAAAAGGTCGTTCGACAACAGATGCGGGTGTTGCTTTGTTGAAGCACATATTTAATGCGTGGGAGAACGCTCAAAATGCAATCGGTATTTTCTGCGATCTCTCTAAAGCTTTTGATTGCGTTCACCATGACACGCTTTTACGGAAACTACGTCATTACGGTGTTCAAAATGAAGCCTTAAATGTAATAGGCTCATACTTACAAAACAGATTTCAATGTGTAGATGTTAATGGCGCGAAATCTTCTGGGCTACCTGTTCAGCTAGGAGTACCTCAAGGCTCGATACTGGGTCCATTTTTATTCTTGGTTTATATTAACGACCTACCATATCATTTAAAGGGTATTTGTGACGTTGTACTGTTTGCTGATGATACGTCTCTTGTTTTTAAAGTAGATAGAAATAGACAAGATTTTAACGATGTAAACAGCGCGCTATCAATGGTCACGGATTGGTTCACGTCAAATAACCTTGTTCTTAATGCCAATAAAACTAAATGTATTAAATTCGCTCTACCCAATGTTAGAAATCTTGGTCCCAACATTGTCCTTGGCAATGAGAAGCTTAAAACTGTAGACTCGGCAGTGTTCCTGGGTATAACAGTAGATTCAAAATTACAATGGGGTCCACACATATCAAGCCTAGCGGGAAGGCTAAGCTCGGCCGCATACGCCGTCAGAAAAGTAAGACAATACACTGACGTTGACACGGCACGATTGGTCTATTTTAGTTATTTCCATAGCGTCATGTCCTATGGTATTCTGCTATGGGGCAAAGCCGCTGATATCCAGAATGTATTTGTTCTGCAGAAGCGAGCGGTTCGTGCAATTTATCAACTAGGTGCCCGGGTTTCTCTGAGGGATTTTTTTAAAGAGATTGGTATTCTCACTGTGGCTTCTCAATTCATCTTGGCCAACATTTTATATGTTAGGCAAAATATCCATCTATATAGTAAAAACAGTGATATTCACAACATTAACACTAGAAATAAGCATAAACTACGTGCTCCCTTCCACCGGCTTCATAAGGTTCATAATTCATTTGTAGGGCTTGGTATAACTTTTTATAACAAGCTACCTGCTTCTTTTCTAGATTTGCCATTTAATGCATTTAAAGCTAAAGTAAAATCTAACCTTTGTTTAAAAGCATACTATTCTATTAACGACTATTTAGATGACAAGCATAGTTGGTCACTGTGTTGAACTCAAGACGATTATTATTATTATTTTTTTCTTCTCCTTCATGTTTTTTCGCCAAATTAGCTTATTGATACGTTACATGTCTTCGTCATGTAATTTTATATTTTACTTTTTTTCTTTATATACTTACTTGTTTCATTTTGTGTGTTTTTGTTATTGGCATGTGGTTAACTAGTGACCTCGAGCATTGACTGAATATAATTATTTATATTTATCTTTTTTATGCTTAGCTTATTTCTTTTGCACTATGGTCCTAGTTTATCACCTGTGACTTCTTCACTGCACGTGTAAGCGGGCACACCCGTTAGACTGGTTAATTTATTATTTAGACTTGGGTATTATTATTATTATTATAATTTTTATTTATTTTTTGTTTTTTTATATATAATTGGTGTTTACTAGCTGACAAGTGACAATGAATGAATATTTTTTTTATTTTTTATATATTTTTTTTGTGATAATATAAATTGTATAAAATCTGGTTCTTCTAACCTGACAGACAGATGTGTTGCTGGGGAGTTTGTTCCGCCACTTCTTCTTCCCAGCTAAAACACTAGGAAGTGGCGAAGGGCAGGGCGTTTTTGTGGGACTGTCTCTTGTAATCTGACGTTCAAAAAGTGCTGATTATCAGCCTAATTTGAATAAATGACTTTTGATTTTGATTTTGATTTTAACACCAGTGTTGAAATGCGTAGTTAACCATAGTGATTAGCAAACCAAAGCGAGTTTTTTTTATGAATAAATGTAATAGATAAGTTCAATCACGCGTTCATAATTGTATGGATAAGAATTAACTTTGTAATAGATGCTATCGGTCAATTCGCTACATACATATATTGTTTATGTAACTATGACGCAGAATTGAATTGTTGTTATTTTGTTACCAAGGCCAATATAAACGTTTTTGCATTTAATCTCAATATCGCAGACAAAATTATAAACTTAAAGTTATCACAAATATATTATATTACTATTTAATTTTATTTATGGCAGGGTTGGCGCAGTGGCTGAGCGATCGACAGCTGTTCTGCGTGTCGCGGGTTCGATTCCCGCACGGAAAAAAATATTTGTATGACCATGACGGTAGTTGTTTCGGGTCTGGCTGTTTGTGTATGTGAGTTTAAATGTTTGTAAACGCAGCCACGATACAGGAGAAATTCCTAGTGTGGGGCAACGTTTAAAAAAAGGAAGAAACAAAAGAAAGATATGTAGAAGTGTCAGCTGTATCCGGTCAGATTGGAAGCCGACCCCAATATGGTAAAAAGCTAGGCAGATGATGATGTAGAAGTGCAGTCACTGTGGTATTGCTTAACCAAGGAATTGAATCTAAGACCCTTTGTAAAACAACACTTGAGTACTAGGGACCTACACAAATATATTTTTTTGGGTTATGAGTCGAACTACACGGTAACGGACAAATGCTTGCACTGACTGGACATGTCCACTCAATCTGTGTGGTGTTTTCTTAAAAAGATCATTTCAGACACTAATCTACATAGTCCTCATGTAAGTTGACCAAGATTTTTTGTCTGGACCTTAAAAGAGACTATGACCTCTGAGCTTGTTACGGCTGTTTCTTCTCAGAGTAGTCGGGTAAGAAACACCGGCCTCATCTAGTTTTTAAAAAAGACGTGTAAAAGTGTTTTTGACCTACTTGCAAAATAAACATAATTTATCACCACTAGCTACCAACTAGAAATAAATGTACATTTGCGAGCAATCACACAAATATGAAAAAGGCGAAAGTTTTTTCTTTCGCCCTTGTGTATGTTTGTTACTCCTTCACGCTCGCTAGCTTATCCCTAGAATAACACAGGCTATTTTTTATTTACGCGGATAAAACTGCGAGGCAATGCTAATTTTCCAAGAATGTTTTTACTTCAACTACCTAAACGATGTCACGCCTCAATTACTTTGCAATATACTTTGCAAAAAGTTAGTAATTACAGTTTTTGTGGTTTTTGCTAAATCTTGTTGACCAAGAGCAAGTGAACAGGGCAATGTCTACCTTAATATAACACATTCGATAGCAATTGATCTCCTCTAGACAAGTGCCCCGGTGAAAGTTTGACGTTAATTTGGTACGTCACTTACAAGGCAAGGCCATCATTTGTTTTAGGCAAGTCGTATTATACCAAGGTCATCTAGATAATGGTCTATTAAAGTATGAACCTTACCTGTTTATTCTTAGAGTCGAACATCCCAACAAGATTATCGTATCTTCCACCGCCAGCAATCGATCCGACGGTTTGTTCTTCATTGCCGATTTTAATTGGCTCTGAAAGGAAACGCATAAACATGCTGTCAATAATAAGTCAACAATCATTGTAATTGGCTGAACCAAGGTGTGTTGATTAAATCAATTTTGTACAAGCAATTAGTAATTAAAATGATTGCTTGGTCAAAAATAATGAGACATAAATTAGAATTGTTCTCAAAAATAGAGGTAATTAAACTCCTCTGCATTTCAATGATGCTCTTGAACAGTAGTTGTATCCATACATCTAGTGATTGCACACAAAAACGTTCATAAGTGTGAGGTGAAAGCAACAATAATGATGGCAATCTTATAGTATGGAAGCTAACAAAATACGAGAAAGAATGAAACAGAAATACTAATAAAATATACATGATTCTTATTGCTTCCTTAGTTTATATTCCGTATTACATGCCTTTTCATCTTTCTGTTACATCCAGTAGGAAGTAAACAAGACTTGTAGGCAAGCACTAAATCATACTAGGGTCTGCAGACTAAACCACGTAAGTCTTTTTCCATGCTTTTTGTTATTATTTATGCAATAAAATTAATTTAAATTAATACATTGACCGACAAAAGCACATAAGTCACAGCGGCTCATTGCAATTTAAACTACAATGAATATGTTTTATAATGTTACTATTCTCTTCACATCTTACGATATTATAAACAACATAAGTTTGACTTAATGTGGTTATGTATGCCGAACCTATTATATTCTCAAGGCAAAAAAAATTCAACTTACGTGTCAACACAGCTTCATAGATAACTCCTGTATAATAATCCAAGCCTCTCGCAAGACTTAAATCAAATAATATCTTATTCTGTATACCAAAGAGTTCACAATACTCTAAAAGCAACTTGATTCCCTGCAAGCCTTCGATGGCTGCTTTAGTCTTGGAGAGTTTCTCGTCTTTGAGGAGTTTGTCGACCAGTTCCACGCTTCCGTTCAGTCGGACGTACTCGCCTATCCTGTCTGCCGCATCAGGAGATATACCTTTCTCATTTATCATTTCTGTTCGTACTTCCTCCCAGGGCGACTAAAGATTAAAAAGATAGATTGGTTAAAAGTGTTCATTTAAATAAAAACTTTTTGAAACAAAAAAAACTTTTTTGTTTCTTTGTCTTTTTTGCCACCGACTTTCGGAATTGAAGTTATTTGCAACTTTTCAGTTGTTTTTAAGTCGGTTTTTTTGCAAAGTTGTTTAATTCAGTATTTTTTTATGCCCCTAACTGAGCAGCGGGTGAAACCGCTGGGCACAAATAGTATTGCATAATTCTTTATCGAGTATTCATTTTCTATTGTTACTAAAAGATTATCCATATAGACATGAAAAAAAAATGTATTATAGACGATAACTCATAAACTACATAAGCAATAAAAATAAAATTGATATGGGACCACCTCAGAAGCCTATACCCTTTCGAACTAAAAAAAATACGCACATCGGTCGACAGTTGGCGGAAAAATCGGTGAACAAACAAAAAAATAGGGTCATGCATAAAATCACCTCCTTTTTTTGAAATCAGTAAAAAAGTAATTATCATTCATTTATCTCTAAGCTGTGTAGAATGAGATGGAGACTACTTTTGAAATGTGAAAGTAAAATTATTTGTATAATTTTCTAGGTACACATTCAAAACACATTAGATGCGTAATTTTTCCTATTAATCTCACGCAAGAGCGACGCGAGCCGAATACAATCTACGCATTTAAGAGAAATATAATATTACTCAAAACTAGTTCGTGTCGTTAATGCCTATCTTGCGTCGGAGTTTTCCCATGGGCCTCTGACGTGGCTTTTAATGACTTACACTATAATTAATATGCAAGTACAGATTAATTACCTTGTCTAACTTATCAACAGTGGAACATGTGGTTCTGAACTTGTCAGCGGGAACGCCGCAAGCTTCGAACATGCCGTCGAGCAGTCGCCGGTGGTTCACCTTCAACACATATGTGCCAATTTGAAGGGCATCCAGTATCTCGGTAACCACCTTCAGGCATTCCGCGTCTGGTACCATTGGGTCGTACTGACCTGCTATGTCGAAATCCTGTAATGACGTTTAGAAAGTTAGTTCAAATTTTATACATAACTTCCTTTTTATAAAATTGGTTAAAACATCTGTTAGTGCAAACATATGAGGATTTAAACGAAGTAAATGTTAGAGCTGTACAGGTGGCCACATACTGGTGTAACACAATGAGTTTCATTCAAAAATAGATCAGAAAACTCTTTGAATTGATAATTTCTTTAGCTCAATGATACATTCATCTGCTCAACTTTGGCCCAGTTGGTGACCAAACTCAATCAATCTACAAGATAAAAAAAACTATGACAAATTAATGTATAAAGCATTGGTTTGAATTATGTTATAGTTTTTTTTATTTTCTTCACATTTTTATATTTACACTTTTTCTCTTTTATATTTTATTGATTTTCCTGTATGAGTCCAATAGTCGTTCTCACTTTTAAATTCAGTAAGGCAATAAATAGCTATATAGAAAAAAAAACGTTGTTTATCTAAAAAAACTTACACATTGATAGAACTCCCGGTATCTTCCCCTTGTCATAGCTGGGTTATCGCGCCGGTACACCTTCGCGATGTGGTATCTCTTCAGGGTGTTAATCTTGTTCATGGCCAAGTACCGCGCCAATGGAACAGTCAGATCATACCTCAGAGACAATATCTCCCCTCCTTGGTCTTTTAAGTCATAGATAAGTTTGGAATCCTCTCCATACTTGCCAGTGAGTACTTCCTTAAATAGGAGAAAACGTAAATTAAATATTATGCATAACAAAAAACCATACACCTGATACTTGATGTGTTTGGCGAAAGTACTGAATTACTGCACCAACAGTTAATATTAACAACTGTCAAGTTGTAAATATTAACTGTTGGTGCTTATAACTTGTAACTTGTAGTAAATATTGTTGTCAACAATGATTCTTCATAACTTCTATTACACACTATACTTCTATTGCGCACATGTTTAAAACAAAGTTGCAATATTAGTCATATTGGATATAACAGTGATAAGAAAACACAATTTTAGGGCAAGTTGTATTGATAAACTGTACCACAAATAAGATAATCAGCCATTAAATGTAGAGGAATGAAAGTGATTTAGTAAACAATCATTGTTTTACATTCATCAACATAATTTGTGTGGGAAACAGTTTTTTTTTTATTTTGTGGTCCATTTCTGTTGATTCAAGGTTGCACATACTTTCATTTTACATAAAAATTTGATCAAATATAACAAATTCTTTATTACTAAGCTAAAGGCCTTTCATGCTCTAATAAATAAATGACAAAGTAAGTCTAACCTTCAATTCAAAGACAGGTGTGTCAATACACTCTGCTCCGTGTCTCTTAAACACCGCAATAATCTTTTCTAGAACACCATTCCTAATGCTCATCTGTTGTGGATTGTAGTCCCTAGTACCCTTCGCTGTTTTGAGGGTGAACTTCTGAGGAGCCGCATCCTCAGGAGCTAACTGTGCTTTCAATGATAATAACTTAGCTACTTCCTGTTGAATCTGGAACAGCAAAACAATTAAAGTTAATGATAATAAATGTGTAGGCTTATATGGTTGATTCTAGGCTTTTCTAAAGATTAAAAAAATAGGTTTCAGTCAAGAATTGAATATTGACTCATTGAAAAACATTTCAACAGTACAATTTCAGGATCCATTTAGTTTTGCTACAACAATAAATAATCAGTCCTAACAAAATACAGACTAGATTATAATAAAATAATAGAAACTTATTGCTCAAATAAAACAATAAGCATTAAGTAGGCCACCAATACCTTGCACTGAGATGATGTTGCAATGCATTTTGTGAAATTTGTGCTGAGTACCGAGTTGTGTAACCGCATCACAATTGCACGGCTCTTTAAGAACCTCAATGCTTTGTAAAACATGCTTCACTAGTTCTATCTCTCCACAATTTCAAATAATATGATATCTCGTCACCACAGCATTACTTTGTTTAGACCGGAAAAAGAAAACAATTACATTGTATCATACATTATGAACAATCTTGAAGAGAAGATTTAGATTCTTATCAATGGTACAAAGAATGCTATTTTAAAAGAGGTTGTGGTGACGAAACAAGCATATGTGGAGATTCAACAACATTCTACTCAAGGTGGGGTGTACCAAAAACCAAATCATACAATCATGCCCAGCTTATTTACAAACAAAGCATCAAATCTACAACAGAAAGAGAACTCATCAACACACCTGCTGATCAAGTGGTGTGATGCCATCCTTCACTTTTTGTAACACTATTAGAGGACTCAATTTAGGTAACAATGATACTTCAGAGTCACTGAAACTCCGCATATGGTACCACCACCTCTTGATGTGTTTATATCTATTAAAATCTATATTCTTTCCTAACTCATTCTTCAACTCTATATCACAGAAACTGGGATTATAGCCACAAACGTAGCTGTAGTCACTTAAATGCTTATCAATTTCTGGTAAATCATATTGTAAAATATTCTTCTTAGCCTACAATACAAACAAATACGAATTTACTTAACAAAATGATGCAAGAATTAAAATATATGAAAAGAATTCATCAATATGGTGTGAGCGCACCTAGTTTGCTTAGAATATAACTTACCTTTTCACTTGATTCCTTCGCAGATTTTAATTTCCGTACAAGATCACCTTGCTCTTTAATTTTTAAAAGTATAGATTCCTGGGATTCTGCCATAGTTTAAACTTGAACTTAAAATTACACAAAAGGTCTATCCGCTCAAGGCTTTCAAGTAAAAGTGCTTCTTGCTAAGAAATAATTACAGGCTCTCGGTTCATTTCATGCCTTTCATTTTACAATCAGCAAATAGCAAGCAGGCCAGTAATTTTACACACTGCCAATTGGAGGTTATACGAAATGACAGACAATAGACAGTAAATAACTTATTTCTAAAAGCATGTCTAATGTTGTTTCTCTGTTACTCTTGAGATATTTTGTAATTCTATCACCTTTATTTCCTTTTCCATCCATCGAGGATAAATATTTTGAGTGGTACCTGGAACATGACTTTGACGTTGTCAAAGCCACACAAAGTGACAGCGACTTCACCCGTATAGAGTTGACCCGAGAGCGGCATTGTACTATTCTATCAAAATAAACCGAGCAAAAGGAGTAGGCGATTTTGGTCGATGGTCAACTGCTGCTACACTTTCAATTCAAATTGACACTGACAATGACAATTGGCTGTCAAAATCAAAATATTATTCATCGTCAAAAATAAAACAAATATTTTTTTTGGATTTTTTAAGTCGATAAATGAAATTCTGCGATGGATAGATTTGAATATATTGAAGCTCGCCTATTTGACGGTGAAAATTACCTCAAACGTGATAGATGTGTGAAGATATACGATGGTGATGATAAGGTTGTTTATTTTGTAGTTTTAAAGCTTACTTCGCTTGTTCTTGATATTTTTAATAATATACTTATTGTTTTCAATAAAATGATGTATTTCTAGAGCAAGTCGCTCGCTAAAAATGTTGTCAAATCTAATAACTTAGTGTCGTAAATGTCAACTAAGTTACTTATCCTATTATTTCTCACAATTTAAATCATACATCAGAGTTGTATAAAATACCACTAAGTATTTTCATAAAGTATAAGTTTTATATTGCAAAGGAACAGGCTCACTTTTTAAATGATGATGTTTCACACTAACTGACATATTGGATGTTTTAGACTCAGTTTACTGATGGAGAAGTAGTATTAACTACTCACAGAATCTTATGGGGAAAACCAGGAGATATACCTAAGGGACTTGTGTGTCTCTCTTTACATTTATACTATGTTTTCTGCATTGAAGAAGAGAGTGGTGGAGTATTTGGTCTTGGTGGGCCTAAAAGAATTTTACTACATCTAGGACCAGCATTACCAGGTGAGTACATAACAATAAAATTATGTAGGCATTCAACCAATTTTTGATCTGGCTAGTCATTGTGCCAGTAGAATTAATTTCCTTTTGATTATTAGGTACCTGATAATCTTGTGAATGTAAGTATGTTCTTTATTATATTACTTTTTTAACTTTGCCCCACACTAGAAATTTCTTCTGTAACTTTATACAGAAACAGCTACCTATAGGTCATACAAATATTTGTTTCATATGCGGATTGAACCCAACATCCAGAGCAGCAGTCAATTGCTCATCTACTTTGCTAACCATGCCGTCAATGTATTATGTAGGTGCTTTTTTAAAACAACATATAATTTAATTGGATACTGCTATTCTACCCTCAAACTGTCAATCTGTAATTATTCTCACATTGTTAATTACTTTCAGGTAAAAGGCCAGGACCAGCAGTAGCCAGCCCATTCCATTTTGTAAAATTTTCTTTCAAGGATGGAATTGACCAAGTTTTCTATAGGGCCTTAACTGATGCTGTTGCTGCCAAAACATGGGAAAGATCAACTCCTATTGCTTCACCAATAAGTGCAGCTAGCCCAAATGCATCACCAAAACCTTCAGTGGCTCCTGTCAATTCCAAAATTAGATCTGGAATAGTTGGTATTGAAAGAAGCATAGAAGAACAACATAGAGCAACTGATCAAAGCATTTCTGTAGCATTTCAAGATTTAAAAAAGCTAATGGAAAAAGCCAAAGATATGGTTGCTATATCGAAAAATATTTCTAATAAGATTAGGGTACGTATAGATAATTAATCTATGCTTTCTTTCTTGTGGATCTGCTTTTTGTTTCTGTAACTCACACTTGTAACACTCTATTACAGGATAAACAAGGTGATATTTCTGAAGATGATACAGTCAGATTCAAAGCCTACCTCATGAGCTTAGGTATTGATGACCCAGTAACCAGAGATGCATTTAGATCTGACTCAGACTACTATTTGGGGCTAGCACAACAGATTTCAGATATGATGGTTGCGGTACTCATGGTAAGTCTGTATGTTCTGAAAACACATAACGGTAACATGCTATGATCAAAAAGTTGAAGTTCTTTGGAATTAGCCTCTGGAGAACTTTCCTCTTCATTGTTTGTATACATTTAATACCTACTTGTATTTTGTTTGTAGGATTGTGGAGGGATTATGTCATTAGCTGATGTATGGTGCAGAGTAAATAGAGCCAGAGGTTTAGAGCTTATTTCCCCTGAAGATCTCCTTAATGCCTGCAAGTGAGTACCAATAACCTTGAACTTTCTCTGTGCTGAAATCCTCACTGAATCTATCCCACTGAGTAGACTCAGTGCTCTTGGTCACAACCAATTAAAAACTAGTAAGAGATGAGGTTTAGTCTGCATGTATTTTGCGTATTTTCGGCTCATAAATCCTTACTTAATATTATAAAAGCGACAGAGAGTTTGTTACGTCTTCACGCCTAAATGGCTAAACCGATTTTGATGAATTTTGGTACAGAGATAGCTATGTTTTTTTTTAAACTGAGAAATGAGGGAGAAAGTGGAGAAAAATCGAAAACTTAGTTTTGCTATTACAATAAATAAGGCACAAGGGCAAAAATTACAGGTAGCAGATACCTATAAATCAGGAAAGGGGAACTGTGTTACCCCAAATTTAACGCGAGCGAAGCCGTGGGCAATAGCTAGTATATTAAATGATAATGTATGCTAATCAGCGCCAGCATCGCTAAACCGCCTTCTAACTTGACTGGCCCTGTTAAAAACCAGCAATGAACAAGAGCTTTTTCGGGTGGGAAATTATCAATGCCCAGAGCGTGGGAGCGAGAGGGGAAAGTTATTTTCCCGCTCTAGGCGTGGAGAAGGGAGACTTTTACTGATTAAAAACCCATCCATGTTCCTTCTTTTGCCCTTTGTCTTCCTGGGCCGCGGTAGGTCTTTCCCGGATGAGCAAGACCCTTGGGACGTCTCCTGAATAAAATCCCATTATTTGCCTATAGCCATGAGTCTGGATCCGAATTTGCAAGATACAGCTGAATATCAGACCTAAAGTAGGCTTTGCAACATATTATTTTATGCAGTGTGTCCTGTAATAATACAGCGTCATATCTTAGCTCACCTGCGTGCATTAGGCCTGTCAGAATAGAAATATCTAAGTACCTAGCATTGGAAACAAGATCTCAAATCATTCATATTTTCTTTCAGGTTACTGCAGACAATTGGTGCTCCTATGTCACTTAGAAAGTTTCCAAGTGGTGCATGTGTACTGCAACTAAATAGTCATCAAGATGAAGAAGTAGCTAGGACTACTAGTGGCTTGGTAAGTCCTATTGTTATCAGGAAATATTTTTTTGAGCAATCTACCATTCTGATAAAAACTTACTATCTCCCTGAAACAACCTTCATAATTGTATAATCATTCTGCACATTGCTTTTAGAAAAATGTGGTTCCTTTGTTGAACATTGGTTACAAAATTTATATATTCTCTTTCATTTCAGCTTGAAGAAAATGGTTGTTTAACCCCTGTGAAGCTGTCCCAAATTGCAAATGTGTCCGTCCTGCTAGCACGCGAGCGCCTTTACACGACTGAACGACTTGGTATGGCGTGCCGAGACGAATCCATTGAAGGCTTGGCGTTTTATCCAAACCTCTTTTTAAGAGAAGCTTAAATAACACTACTTATTAATAATTCTGTTAAATATATGTTAAGAGTTTATTACAATTATTTGCAATATAAAGGTGTTTTATTCCATAAAAAATAAAAGAACAGTTTTCAAGCACATACAGGTTTTATTAAATTTTAAAAGCATGGCTTTAAATTCACAAAAGCTAGCTTCATGATGAAAATGACAATCTACCTAAGTCCACACATAAACCATACCTTATTTAATCCATCTGTAAATCTTCTCTCAAAATATTCTTAATCTTACATCAAAGATAAATACATAGTTCCATATTCTATTTTACTTTCTAGTACAAGATATGATGAAAACATTATTTATAAATACATATTAGACCTTACATAAAAATATAAAGTAGTTATTGAACCACAAAGTGAAACCTTATAAAAATTTCCCATAAATATAAAAATAAGCCTAATCTATGAGTTAAATAAAAGCACACTTGCGTTGAGTGATCACAGATACATTAAACACGAAAGCAGTTATTATTTTCTTATTTGTTGCACATATTTCCACTACAGACTGGCTTATGTTACGTAGTAAGTACTTAAATGAAGCAGTATTACTAGTCTAAATACAACTAATTTTAAATCTCTACAACACAATAATACTGTATTATTAGAGACCAGTCAAGCCAAACTTTAGCATGAAACCAAATGTGCCAGAAAAGAAAAAAAACTATCACTACAATTTATTTATCATTGGAATGTGTCCAAGACAGTATTTAATACTCAATTGCACTCTTGAAATCCTTTGGTATCTGGTTTTGCATACCACAACATTCCCAGGCCTTAAAGTCATCCAGTGACCGAACATTTTCTACATAGCATTCAACACCCCTCACAAATGGCAGTAACATTTCATCATTTATGGTTTCTGAAAGTCGATGCAGGAATGCTATATTCTTAGCAAGGCTATCCTTAATCTTGGCAGCTAATGGTCGTTCAGTGCACTCCAGTACACCAAGCTGTAACAAAAAAAGTATTAATTAGCGACACCATTGAAAGTTAAAACCATTTGATCTTCTGTACTATTTCCTGAAAATTAAGGGATGAACACTAAGTTTATACAAAATCATAAGACTTACTTTGTCATCAACCAGAGCTTGTTGCAATCCAAGATAAAGGTTTAAGCACTCGGACAAGCTCTTAACTTTATCAGGCAGGCGCCCAGTTTTATTCCGGGTGATGAGTAGATCACCAACCTGGAATTAAAATGTATAAAATAAGATCACAAATCAACTAAAAAAGCATCTGTTCAAGTTTAAATGTATGATAAAACTATTACCTGGGTATCAAATACTGAATTCAACTTCACATTGTGCTTATGATACAAACAATCTGATATATTTCTTGAATCATGGATTATCTTTTTAGGTGACTCACTTTGCAAAAGTTTCTTTAACCCTGAGTCAAATGCATGATATTCCATAACTTTAATGTCAAAAATATAAATCTGCGAGGGTGTAGAGAGGACAAGGAAGGGCATTTTACATTTCCTTCCCATGCTTGCACCATCTGTACTCAAGCCAATGAAACTGTACTGTTCCAAGTCTTCCACTGCATCATGGAAAGTCTTGTCAACTTGATTTATGTAAACATACTTTTTAGAAGTCTTAATGATTTCTTCACATTCCTGTTCTGATATTTTTAAATGCTTTTGTTCATTCGGCTCTTGAAGTTTTACAATATCCCTTATATCGGAATCATAATAATGAAGAATACCATCACTTAGGTCCCCTTTGGGAGAATCCTTAACATTGTAAAGAGAAATTTTGGACTTATCATTAGTCATTCCATAAAACCGGCCTTCGTATATTTCACTGTTTTTAGTGTGAACTTGTAATAGTTCTCCTTTCATGTATAAGTTGTCCATTTTGTGATGAGGTATATTGAAAACTGTAAGTAGAACTAAATGCTTAGTCTTTTTTAACAGGTTTTTCAGTTTTTTCTGTATCAGTATAGGCTTTGAAGATGTAAAGTCCTAGTGTAAGATGTAGGACGACTACTGCAACGACAGCGGAATACACACTGCTCGCAATGGGCTCAAGTCGTAAAATTCCATCGAATAGGACACTCTTAGCAGTAAAGAACGAAAGCAAAGGTACCACAATGATGATCAGACAGTATTTTATCGCCGTCTGAAACACTTGGAAATCGGGTAGTTCCTGAAAGCAAATTGACATTTGTAAAAATCACCAAATACCTACTTATTGAAATATATTAAAGTATCAATTATTTTTATTATGACTTACATTTGCACGTCCTTCAATCATCATAAAATAACAGAAATTAATAAATTAAATAAATAATTTGTGAAAAACCAATGCCGTCAGTCACAAGTTGCATCGGTCCCGGTCACACAAGAATGAATGAATGGTTGGAATGAAATGAAAGAAGAACTGAAGAATTGATTCCATCCAATGACTACAGATAACAAACTGAATGGTCGAGAGATGAACGAATGATGAAACAATTTTATGGTTTTTTTTGTTGCTCTATTTATTCAATATCAAAACCATTGGAAATTGTATTCTGTATCGGAAAAGGCGAAAAACAAAAGGAAAAAATCGAGTTTAATACCGTTTTCATGGACCAGCAGCTTTTCCTGGCGTTGACGATTGAAAGCACCTGTGTTCCATTCGGTAAACTTAGCTTGGAAAAGCTAAGTTTAAGAGACACAGTTTTCAACATTTACTGCACAGAGTACTTTTATTATATTTACTGCAAGTTGTATAATAAAAATACGTAAAAAATATTGTTACAAATATATCGTCAAAATATTGTTGTATAGTGACAACCGAGACTCTGTACTAGTTAAACTTAAGCAACCTTATATCACCTAATCAATTAACCAATGCGATTATCATTAACAATTCAGAATAACTAAATGTATCGATTTTTTACGGTAGGTATTGATTTTGGATGAGGTAATCATTTTGATTATCGACTCTCATATTAGCGTGTTCCTTTACAAATGTGCTGCTATTGTGAGTGAAGAAAGGTTACGCACAGCTATTGCGTATATCCGTGCAAACGGATCTTCAGATCACGCCAATATCTTAAGATGCACAAAATGTTCTCGTGCAAATGTGTTGGCAGAAATGCGTAATTACCTAATGCGAATTCTGCCAAAATCGTTAATGCCCGTTAATGCCCACGCATGCCCGTGATGTTACAATTCATATCTTTATTTTGTTGTGGATGTCTATGTTATTAGAAATAGTATGATTCCTACTTTCCTACTAATATTATAAATGCGAATATTTGTGAAGATGTATGGATGCTTGTTACTCATTCACGTCAAAATAGCTGAACGGATCTTGATGAAATTTGGCACAGAGGTAGATTATAGTCTGGAGTAACACATATGATATTTTTTTTCGATATCCCGCGGGTGAAACCGCGGGCGCCAGCTACTAGTACCTAATAAGAAGTTACCATGAATTCTTTTTCTTTCCATTTGTTGTAATGCACGATTCTGCTCACTTACTGATGTAGTGCTGCGATTCTGACATTACAGGCTACAAATAATATATTCACAATTTATCACATGGATGTTATCTGTGTTATGTTTAACACTTTCGCTGCTTCACGGTACTTGCACATGAAAGGATGATGAAAAATTATAGCTGGGTCATTATGATTTTAATAAGCCCTAAAGCATATAAATATTTGTGCACCTGTTGAAACAGTTTCACATTTAGTTTGAACGCACTGGAAGTTATCCTTACAAAACTATGTTTAGAATACAATCTGGTATTATGTTAATGTGTTTTGTAAGTACGTTTTCGCCTTCGGTCACCCTTTAATTGTATTGATAAAGGTTTTATGAATTGCATTCGTCCCACAGATCGGGTCAAATAGCACTTTAATTGATTTGAATGAACTCCAAAAAACTATTTTACAGTGGAAGAACCAGAATTTTCTCAATCTTAGCGAGGTTAGAGTCCATGTTTCTAGAACACTTTAATTTTAAGCTACAATTATACAAATGTTCAGAACTTCAGTGTGTTTAACAGATTGGAGTTACAACTAACGGTGGTTTTGACTTCAGTGATGTGAAAAACAAAATTTTACAATGGAAAACCCAAAAGTTGGCTGCTTTATGTCCTTCAAACGGGTAAGTTAAATATTGGACCTGGTTGAAAATGGGCAAGACGGATTAGAATACTTAAGTTACCTAACAGTCATATTCCAATCCGAGTGATATTCTAATTGTAATCTATAAGATAATCTGATTTTAGGCAGCAGCTGCAAAATTTATTAAATATCGTATGCAGCACGGCACAACCTACAAACGTTACCCTAAGGGACGCTTGCATTGCATGCTTTACGCAAGTGACATCGATGGCTGAGGTTTGCTTAGTAAAAATAATTTTAAATATTTAATTTTTTATTTGATATAATATATAATGATGTAAATAATGTTTTTCTTTACAGGGACCACAAGAGTTAAATGCATTAAGTGTTTGCGCTGTGCAGTATTTCACAGGCGCTTATACTGCATGTGCTACAGCTCTTATGGTAAGACTATGATAAGATAAAAATTAAATAATCTTCATCTTTGTATGTTATGAAAGGATTTTTCTTTTTAATTTTTCTTAAGGCTCCCTTTCAGAACGTTGGTTAAATGCTTTCTTATCTTTACAGGCTTTGTCTACATCGGCCTTAAATGTACAACCGTCTGGGTGTTTCATGGGATATTGTGATTTTGTTCGTTGCCTTAGAAGAGCTAATTCTGTTAATTTGGTACGTAACGATGACTTGCGTCTAGATAATTTATTAACCTAATCAAGATTAAAAGTAGTGCTATTCATAATTTTCAGATAACACAGTGTACACGAGAAGCCAGAACAGGTGTTAACATTACAGTAGATGCAGATAACGTTCGATTCTATACAAATGTTACTTCTTGTATATTGGCCAAGTCTAGGTGTGGCACATTTAATCCAATTACTGGGGAACCACAACTTCCCGGCTATACTTCATCAGGAGCACGAGTCAGTAACGCTCTTCAGATATCAGATTCAGGAGATCTTAGAGTTATAGCTTTTTCTGCCAATACTCCAGTCAGCAATTCTTTTTGTACTTTATCTCCAAACTTGACCCAGTCAAATTGGCTTACAAATGTTTGTTAATCGCTTACTACAAATACAAGGTTTTTTTTTTAATAAGTAGGATACCAAAATACTTTACAATTAAAATTATACATTTAAAACTAAAGCCTCATTTAGACGATACAATTTTCTTGAACATTCAAGTGCCATTATTGAATGCAATAAATGAAGTGCAATAATTGCCCTACAAGAATTGTACGCAACTGTTTACACGTGGATACAAGTAAAAAAATTGAACGCAATTATTGAATGCAAGTCTTGACAAGAAATAGTTGCAAATGTCTTTTGTTTAGACCAATACAATTATGTTATGGAGATTATTGCTTTCAAGTTTTGACTTGTCTAAACAGAGAGTTGTATGTGCGTGTACAATTCATTGGCGGGTTGCTTCAAGTATTGCACGTATTTGCGTTGTCAAATTTTTCATTCAAGTGTTGGAAGGTTTTGTAACGAGTTTGTTTATTAAAAAATATCATTTTCTATTTGTAATTCACAGATTGTTAGACGCTCCGAGAACTCCTCTTCTTGCTATCCATTTTTTGATCCAACACCTCTTTTAACGACGAGTTCTCAATATTTCTTGTCTCAGAAGAGCAGCAACGATTAACACACCTTCACTTACTGCACTCATGTTGGCAAATGAAGAGAAAACCATTTTTTTTAAACTTTGCCCCACGGTTTGTCTCCTGTATCGTGGGTGCGTTGTGCGTTTACAAACATTTAAACTCACATACACAAACGGCCAGACCCGAAACAACTATCTGCAGGTCATACAAATATTTGTTCCGTGCGGGAATCGAACCCGCGACACGCAGCGCAGCAGTCGATCGCTCAGCCACTGAGCCAACCGTGTCGTCGAATTGAATGCAAGAATCGCCTAAGAAATTTTTGTATGTGCTGTTTACACTAAGAAAGTTTTGTCAAGCAAAACTTGCGCAATAGATCAAAATGGTACGTTCTGTTTAGACCATGCAAGTAATTTATTGATTCAATTTTATTGTATGCAACAGGCAACAAAATTGCATCATGTAAATGGCGCTTAAAAGTGAGTAAATAGTATAGTGGGTGTTGCCATACATGTTAACTTTTCGAAAAATAACGCAATTCACCTCAAAATGTCATTTGCAGTTTGACAATAAACAAAATGTCAATGTCAACTAACTGAATTCAACTGGTATTTTGCGAAGTTTAAAAAATACGAAATAATTGCTAATTTTAACACTCCTTGAGTTTCTAGTTACTTAAACTGTGGGTTGAATCTTATTTGCTGTAAAAGTATATGCAGGTCTGTAAATAAATTTTCTATTTTGTTATTTTTTCGAATTAAAAAAACTTTCTGTTGTGCTCTGGCTCGATTCTGTTAAAGTTGATAACTTTAATATATCAACTAGGTAAAGTTATAATTGCTTAGTATTTACAAAGAATAGTGATTAGAGTTAATTCTTCTATGCGGTATCTTAGAACTACATGCATTATTTTCTGAAAAGTGTTTCTATATCAAATCACTCATGCCTGCCTGAGTTGTTTCTTAATAGTTTTAAAAAAGAATCTTTATAGCACACGTTTTATTGTCGATACCTACTGAATGTTTCTTTTGGAATCGACACTCTTTTGTCCTATCATGGATGTTGTTGATTTTAAGACTAAGCTACAATTGGATATTTTGAGCTCAGTATCCACTAAGTATTTTTTGGGTCTTTTGTACTAATGTATAAGTTAAAAATAAATTTAATTTTAACACAAATAAGATCTTTATTTTGTTTGTTTTAACTTTATACTGTTCAATTCAATTCAAAAAATTCAATGAAGTTGTGATAAGAAATTATGTATGGTTAGATAAGATAAATCATGTAATGTGTTACATCTAAGACAATCTTTTTCTCTCTTTTCAATCAGACTCTAATAATCATTATAACAGGTTTCAAAGTTTGATATTATTTACTAGGTTTAGCCCACGGCTTCACTCACATTTAATTTGGGGTAAAATCAGGAAAAGAGAACTGTGTTCCCTTTCCTGATTTGCAGGTACCTGCTACCTGTAGTTGTTCCCCGTGCACCTTATTTATTGTAATAGCAAAGCTAAGTTTTCCTTTTTCTTCCTTATTTAAAAAAAAAGCCTATGTCCGTCTCCAGGGTCTCAACTATCTCTGTACCAAAATTCATCAAAATTGGTATTTAGGGGTGAAGATGTAACAAACAAACTCACTTTGGCTTTTATAATATTATTTAGGATGTTTACCTGGTGTGAATACAGTTTTGTCTGCTAAGATGCCTTGTATATGGGGAAAATGCAAAATTAATACTTCAATGAATCATCTCTACCACATTAACAAATGTACATTCAAATTAAACTTATCATAACTTGTCATATCCAACATGCTAATAGTTCAATTATATCATAGGAATTTATTTACTATAGTTTCCTTACAGGTTCAATAAAAATACGAAATAATTCTTAGATTTATTTTCAGAAATAGTTTTACAAAACTTGGCTTTTATTGTTTTAGTTTTTTTTTTACTTTTCTTTGGTAACTGTATAGAAGTATCAGTGTCAGAGTTGTCTGATATAATATTGGCTTTGGCAATTTGCTTTTTTGACTGCACAGCAGTTGTGACGATAGCACCTTTTTTGAAACGTGACTTGGCTTGTCTGTTTTCTACAGGGGCCGTTTTCTGTACTTGTTGGGTATTCCTTGGTATGTCCGTAAAACTAGTGTTATTTTGATAAGGAGAAGTGTCAGACTTTTTTAACCTGGAAAAATAAAAAGCCATTATTTACTTCTGTGTAGTTTATCTAATGGATTATCAGCAAATAATTTGGAACAAACTTCGAATCTTTAATATGATTTTACTATTATTTTTTTTCATTAATTAAAAAACTAGGAATAGAAGTAACTTGATACTCACTTGCCCTTTTTCTTCCAGGGCTTTGGTATTTTGTTGATTGGTTCTAAGACATCATTCATAGAATTTGGCACTTTAAGTGTAAGCTTTTTGGTCTTAAATTTCTTCTTCTTTTTATCATCCTTGATTTTCTGTTGTTCCTCTTCTAGTTCCTCTAACTTTTTGGAGCAGGATCTGTTAAATCATTATAAGAATATTCTTAATTTTAACCTATTAAATTTATAATAATTACCAGAATTTGAAAAATAAATTCGTTTGGTAAATATACCGTAACTTCAAGGATGTGAGTAACATAAGGATAAGACCTTGAACTTATTTTTAAATTAAAAGTAGTTGTATTGGGAAACATGACAAAATTCCAGGTTTAAAGGTATTATCTACATGTTACTCACTGCCTTAAATTCTACCTATTCCTATAGCTAGAGAATAAAAAAAATTAAGAAAACCTTAATAAAGCTTCACTGTCCGTAAAATATGAGTTCATGTTAAAACTTGATATGCCCCATGACAGTGGCCCTTTCTCTTCACTTTGCACACCAGTCCATACATTTCTTTTGAGTGTACTCAACTTGACCTGTAGTTCAGATGGTTGAGTAGTTCTTGTTTTAACATCAGATAAGCACCTGGAAGGGGAAACCAAATAATATGATTAAAACCATAATACATAATCAAGGATATACCTACATTATGTCTATAAGTAAGTAAAAAATAACAAGGTAACCATAGCAAATAACTCGCTAATGTACAGTCATGAAGCTTAATAGATAGAATATTCTTTATTATTGTACAGTTGTACACCATACAAATTACAAGAATAACAGTATACAAGTTATGAATAGGGTGACACAATGGGCGGTCTTATCGCTAAAAGAGATCTTTTCAAGACAACCTTGATTCATGATCTGCCTCTGCAGAGCGTTTTTGAACTAAGTAATGCTTGGTTTCCAGTCTAACCGCATGAAGCTGAATACCAGTATTTTACATCGAGCGGCTGTGTATCTGACCTCCACTACTCAGTGGTAATACGATACCCATTCGTAAGACTGGTTGTCACACGTTCAGACGACTAAATAACAGCTGGGAGCAACGGCTTAACGACCTCTCCGAGGAAGGAAAACAACTGTAATTGGTGGTCACCCATTCAAGGACCAACCTAGGCAAACGCGGCTTAGCCTTAAGATCGACCCGAGTGGCTGTTATTATTCAGCCACAAGATCCTCTTGATATTTTATGCTTCTAAGAGAAGTTATACAGCAGTTGTGATGTGTAAAATATACAGACAATAAAGTTAAAATGCAACTAAAAGTACCTATTTAATTAATCTTTGAGGCTACTAATTTAAACTTATTATATTTAGATGTCATACTTTGCTGGGGGTAAACACCTGAATTGGTGCCATGATGCAGGTTTCAGTCTCGATTTCTCTGTAGTTTCGTTGAACATTGACACACTTCTCGGCCTTCTACATTTTGAGGTCTTCTCCGGATCTGAGTGGTATGGAGAATCACTTGTCTGGAACATTTAAATAATATTTTAATGTAAAATTAAAAAATCTGATTAGAAAGTTAGTTTCCCTAGTGATTAGAGCGCATATAACAGATACAATCCATCGAAGATTACAAAAATCCTCCGTGCATGTGCTGAAAACAACGCCCAGAAAAAATGGCGTGATGTCTAAGTTCAGGCACGAAATGTCTTCCCTCAAAGTAAATTACGAATGCTGCGATAAAATTGAAGGTTATACCGGCGCTTTTACGATTTTCAGTTCGGGTGGCATTTTCTTCTTCCGCCTTGGTTTTACTTTTATCGATGAATGTATCAGTTTTTGAACTCTCCTCATAGGACTTTGGTTTCCATCGTAAGATTCGTCCGATGACATATCGGTCATTGCATCTGATGTTAAATCTATTGTTGCTCTTGAGACCTGTGATATTAAACAGTTTATTATTAAAAGAATTCGAAATTATCACGAACAACTTTACCAAAGTGGTTCTGACCTGTAAGGTTTCCCGTTTTGTTTTTTTCCTTTCGATTCGTTTCGTCTTTTCTAATCTCGGTCGAGTCTTTCTAGGCTTCTGTTAAACATTTACCAATGATTACGCAAAAAAATAGTCATCATCATCAACTTAGCTTTTAGCCAATGGCTCCATGTGAAATACTGGTATAAGTTGAATCTGGTAAAATTGGAAGCCGATTCTATAGTTGGGAAAAGCTAAGCCGAAATTCATCATCATTTGCATAAAAAGTACAAAAATTAACAGTAATCTTACGTCGTTTACATTTTTATTTATGTCGGGGAAAATCGGCGAAGGTGGTGGTGCCGGCTGTTTTGTAGATTCCCTTCTGTGACCACCTTCTGAACTGCTACTTGAAGTATCCCCTTCATCACTACAACATATTATGTTAGGAGTATGGATACACTCTCCCGATACAATAATTAAATAAAATAAAAAATTGGTACCTAGAATAATCTGATAAATCAATATTTGTTGGTTCATCCGCATTTGATCCTTCTTTTAGCAGTCTGGTAACAATTTTTGTTCTCAATCTCTCCTTACTTGGATCTTCGTCGCAAAAATCTAACAAAGTCTCGCAAAACGTTCTTCCTAGACTTTCATAGTCCTGGACAGAAAAATGTGTAGACATCCTGCTGCCCAACTCGGATCCTCCAAAGGAAGCTTCCATTGTGTAGCTGTTAGAAACTCCTAACATCCAAACTACAACTCGACCAGTGCCTTCTTTACTACGTTGTATTCTAAATTTGCAATTTTCGAATGAGAACTGTAAAACATAAGCGGTTATTGTAAAACATAAGTGTTCATTAGTGCACTAAACATAGCCAGTCTTAATTCAAATTTTAATTACCTTATCAGCAGCATTTTTGTGAAGCATCAAAGGAAATACTTGCTCTTGTAAACGTTTGTCAGAAGTTTTTCGACTTTCACATCCATATATGAATATATTGTGTTTTCGGGAATGTGCGTGGAGATCGACGTACATTGCTACGCCACATTCTTCCTGTAGTCTGACACACAATATTCGATTACAAAATTATACCACATTATCTTCCCGGGAATATGTAGGATAAGCATAACGCTCCTTACTAACCTTCGTATCATTACTTTTGTATGCCAGACTGGTGGATATGTTTCCCTTATAACCGTTCGATATTGTCTATTCAAGTCCTTTCCGGTCAATGAACATCGATTGTTTCCAACGATTACCTGCAATAATAGAACATTTATGAATGCTACGATAATGCCCGATACATTTTACTGTTTGGAATATAATTGTGTCACTCACACCATCTGGATTCAACATTGGTACTAATTTGAATATGAATTTTTCCCTCAATTCGCGAGCTTGATTCGAGTCCCCGGTTAAATAGTCCATAAAACCTTTCATCATCCAAGATGAAGGAGTTTCTCCCGGATGAACTCGGGCAGTTATAACAACCGCTTTCTTTTTCTGCGAAATCAATGACCAAAGTTAATTTTAGCTTAGTTTAATTGTAACTCTTAGAAAAATCGTTACCTTTTGCTCTGCTTCGCAAGTACTTGGTGGGGCAGTTACAGTAAGATAGTATACATTATTCCCTGCTAAAGTTCTGCAAAGAAGCCTCAGTTTTGCATACGTTGACTTGACTGGATGTGATTGTAATTTCGATAGATATTCTTGCAGGTCAGAATATGTGTAAGGGTAACAATGTGCAATGTACACAGCATCGTCCGTGTGCGGGAACTCAATGTTAAATGTTAATGTGTAACTTGGGAATTGCTCTTCTTCTTCAGACCTGTAAATCAATTGCTCTGTAGTCTTTAAATTTATGTCGTTAATCTGAATTTCAACAGTAACTGACTTACGTGGAATCATTTTTATAGTACGCGATGTTATCGCCACATCGCCGCCATCCGATCGAATGCAACTGTGCGTCCTTGGTTGAGTATAATAGAGGTCGCATGCCTTCGTTGTATAAGCTTTCGGCTTTTGATAAGTTCACTATAGAAAATCTGTAACATTTTGCGTGTGTATAATTTTTTTGGAAAACAACACGTAACGTTGATTTGTCATGCAACCGGTATTACCTGTACGTCATATGCTTTTTAGTGTTCGTGACTCTAAAATAGAACCATTGCATATGTCTATTTGTATAGAGGTCAGTGCGGAGATGCAGTTCATAATATGCTGATGTTATGCGTATTGCTTTGGCTAAATTTCCACTTTCGAAACGAGATTCAAATCGTAGCTCATCTTCACAACCTTCGACGTCGACACTCGCACAAGATGATAGATATAAGCGTGACCCTCCTACTGTAGAACGACTAAACTGCAACACAATCAAATAATCAGCCACATCTTACTTGCTAAAAAGAAATCGGTGTGTTCTTACTTACATAGTTGACGGCACTCATAGGATAATATTGGAATATAACTGTCCCTGCATCTTCGCCGACAGGTTGTGGTTGCAATTCTTTTCCTGAAGATATGTAATATGGCTCTGGCGATGCGGTACACCATACTAAGTGTTGAATTTTTTCTTCAACTACCTATTAACATTTTCACATTCGATTAGTTATTAACGCCCGTTTAATTTGCTTTAGGCATTTAACAATGGAAATTCTTTGCTCGATTTCTGTATAGTCTTGCTAGTAATGTAAAGGAATGTACACATATACTTAATGCACGTCCAGTTTTTCTTTTTTAAACTAAATGTCACTATACCACCCACACTCTGTGGTGTCTAATGTAAATAAAGCCAAGAAGCAAACTTACTTGGCATTCTGTGGGCCACCGAGGTGCTTGCTGCGGACAATCAAGCTCTTTTGGAAGTGCAAACAAATCTCGCGGTTCTCTGAGTTTAGCTGTCGTCCGAAATGTTCGTATGTCTGTATTTATTTCCAACTGATTCGTTTTGATATTATTTTGAAGAAAGTTTGATATGAACGTCCCTGCATCAAAAATATAGAATTAGTCAACATTTCTATTCTTAATATTCTTATGCATTCAATTGAAGCTTATGCAGCATCTTTTCTTCTTCCATTCATTTGTATCCATTCACCATCTTCGCAGTATCAATTTCCTTTTGGCAATTATCATATTACAAACAAACCATCTGTCCCGTTTTTGGCCTTCTGCTGTTCCTATGGCCATTCATATTAATTTATCACAGAAGTTGATAACCAATTTAAATAATACAATTTAAAAGATGTGATCGATTCAATGAAACCTATCGTTAGTCATAATGATGACCTAGTTGTGGTTGAAATGAAACGGTCGCCCATAGCATTCATGGCAGCTTGTGTATTTGAAGGCATTTCATGGTTCACAAATAACATCAATAAGCACGCGAGTTCCAGCGGCGAATTAGTTACCGGAAATGATGTAAGGTATCCGAAATACACAACACATTAAAAGCACGCGACGACTGGCTATTAAATAAGTGGTAATTTTTGTAATGTCGGTTAATGTATATCAAATGTCGAAACATAATTCACGGGAGAATAATGGACGTATTGTTATTTTTAATTCGATATGGAAATATGCTCTATTTTGCCTTGTCATTTGTAAAGGTACGCGAATGGCTTCTTTTGAAGTAGTATCGCTTGTGCAAGTTTGTAAAGTTCAGTAAACAAGTTAATTGAAAAGAAAATTTTCAAATTGTATCAGGATGCGCTACAAAAACCTACCATAAATGTTCAGGATTTACCTTTACTGCATATTGGGAATAATGAAGCCTGTAACGATTTAACTTGTTCAATGTTGGCCATGAACAAATCATCTTGCATTACAGGATTTATCGAAGGAAGTGTGAGCGTTACCGTCGTGTTCTCAATGAACTCCTTTCTTTGTTCTTCTCGTTCAATCATCATTATGTTCTCGTGAGCGCTTTCGAGTTGTTTCCACCATAACATGTTAAAAAAGTTTACGAACAGCTACATTCGTTCTTTGCTAACACAAATTTATCTTTGTCATGTGTGTTTCTCTAATTGACGATGTCGAGCGTTTCGTCACCATGGCTACACAATTGTTTGAATGTTAGTTGTCAAGTTTAAGTTTTTCGGCATGTAACCGGCGGGTTGCGCGGCGCTCCGAACTGAACTGACGACATCAAAAACAGGGGAACTCGCTTTCGGTTATTGGAAGACGATTGCCCCAGTAATGCCATGCTTCGACCGTATAAAGCTTATCAGGTGATTGGTGACGTCAAATGGTTATTCATGCGAAATTCGGTATTATGGTAATTTTGATGTCGGAAACCTTTGATAGAGGTCAAATTTTGATTTGATTTATCGATGCTTTACAACTTACAAGGGTAATCAAGTGGAAGTTCATGAAAATCATGACTCACAGCGATATAGGAATTTTATTGCTGGGATATTATTAATATTAGCTAGAAAATACCGTTTAGTGCTTAAACGTTTAGAAGGTTTAATAGTTTTTATGACATCCAATCAAAAATAAATAATAATATTTGAATTGAAAAAAGATTTTTCTATTTGGTTGAAGAATTACACCTAGTTTGTAATATTGAAAACAAAATACATACCTTGGTCATTGTAATCAGGAACTTTTTCTTTATCTGTATCAGCATCCAATTCTCCACTCTTATTTTCCATCGTGTTGTGATAGAAAACTGAGTCACTTTGCGGAATACAGAAGGTTGTAATTACCATAAAATGCACATTGTTATCGTATTACGTAGGCGTGTACCCGTCTGAGGTGCTTAGCTGTTATAAATTCCAGTCGGCACCTCTGTCTAGACTAGTCTACCTGTAGTTATCTATACTTGTGGTGCCAGCTGTTTAATCCGAGCATGACTCAATCACATAGGCACATCTATTATGAACTTCGGCGAAAGTAGATGATTCAATTTTATGCTTAAGGGAAATGTTCTGAAGTGCATAAATGGCGTGTTTATAAACTTTTATCTGCTTATGGATTTGTATTTTGGTAAACTGAGTCGGTATACTTGTTAAATTATTCACCGTGACTGCGATAACGGTTCTGCTGAAGGCTTAAAAGGTGACTGCACTTCTACGAAGCAGGTGGTAACCTGTAGCAGTCGTGTGGAAAACTTCGTAACTGCCCTCAATCATGGCCGTTAACTTTAACGTCCTCATAGACTTCGGAATACATAGATTTTCCTTCGAAGTTTCAACAGTCATTTGAAACTTTCTTGTGTCATAAATATTGAGACCCACAGCTTAATTGTAATGTTACGAAACTATAAATTGAATATTTCGTTAGGTCTATTAAAATTTTTTGCTTGGGTCGAGATTTTTAATAAGATGGGATAAGGATGTCCATAGACGACATGCGTATGTACCTTAAAAAAACTAATTTAATTGTGCTGCCAAATGATCAAGGAAACTTTTTGAATTGGGGTTCTCTATTCTTCTTTGTTCCTCTATCATGTTTATGCCTGCATGCAATTACATATAGCTATTCGTTTGCAATAAAATGATTATATAATCGTTAACGTAACATGCAGGGATACGCCGTACGTGTATAGTGGCCCATATAATAAACATCAAAGACAGACAGTAATTTGGAGTTTTTGGGAAAAATAGAAAATCACTTTACTTCGATGAAACTATGATCCTACTAATATTATAAATTTGAAAGTTGGTGAGGATGTATTAAGTATGTTTGTTGCTCTTTCACGCATAAACTACTAAATAGATTTTGATTATACTTCACAATAATGAACATTTCAGATTCACCACGCGAGTGAAACCGCGGGGCGCAGCTAGTATCATATAATATGTACATCAAAAGACACTTTGAGCTGATTTTCTATTGAATGTAATTTAAGCATCGCATTATATTACATTTGATTTATTGTAATAGGAGTAAAAGCGTGTTTTTTTCTGTTGGGGGTCTTTATCATCAGTTAATATAATTGCATAGGCCCAACGGGTGGCTTGCGTGGTTGTTAATATTAGGCAAAAATATTTATTGCTGCTCTATTGTCTGGGTTCATATATTTTTTCTTTTTTTTCGGTGAAAGTAATATTCAAGAAGTCAACGCCACGGCTCATAAAAATATTTTTGGCTGCGTGTTTATATTTCTGTCATGGCGTCCAATATGGTTTTTGAGAACATTGAAAAGTAATAAAGTAAGACATTTACATCAATATTCGATGACTAAAATAGTTTTATGGCGATTCGTATTTTACATTAATGAAGCTTCAGAACAGATTTTTAACCCTATACCACTTAACCAAAACCTCATCAGATCTTAACCACTGCGTACAAAATAGTGTTGTAATTAATTTAAGAAAAAGTCAAGAAATGAGATTTTAATACAGCTAACTGAAGCTATTCGTAGAATAAATAGTTGAAGAGGAATGTATCGATGTAAAAGGAGGACATAATTAAAATTTAATATGATTTTTGGTACTTTTGTTTTATTTAAATGGCAGTCAGAAGGTTAAATTATGTTGTTTTTAATTGGTATTTTAAATAAAGTTGGCATTATATATATTGTACTGATTAAATCGTAGTTTTTAGAAAAATCATTGTTTTAAAAATATGATTTTTCTCAATAAACTAGACCGACTTCTGAATAACTACATTCGATTCGTTTTTAAGCGCGCAGAGCATTGACCACCCTGTTTTCTTTACCAACCCACTTCTCATTTTTATCTGTCTTCTCATTGTCAATATTTATGCTCTGCGTACAGCAAGCATCTCATCTCAAGGTAGACTGGTAGAAAATGCTTAAGGCATTAAGTCCGCCTTTGTACAGTTTTTACTTATGCATAAAGTTTTAATAAATATATTTTTAGTTACTATACGATGTTGTTTGTAACACTTTGAAAGCAATATCATTATTTACCATATTAGCCACTTATGAAACACTTGAAAAAGCTTTTCACAAGAACGTAGTACGCATAAGTAGGTACTCCATACCGTTGTACGCTTTACGTTGCCTAGGTAACTTGCTAAGTAAAATCGATTTCATGCTACTAGAACACAATATTCGCAGTTTTTTGCTGGTAAGATTTGTTTGTTCTATCTCTATTCAGTTTTCTAATTAATTAATTCAGCATTATAATTACGGTAGCTCATTAAAATCTTTTTTAATATTATGGTATGTTAAGTAGCAGCTTTATGTTACATAAACTGGTGTGGTTTAGTAACATTTTTTTTTACTTAATGCTTGGCTTGCGATTGGCCGCAACTCTCTTGTCAGTCATTTTTAGCTTTGCAAAAGGGTTCCTCTGTTCTTTGCCTGATTTTTTAGGGTTCCGTAGTCAACTAGGAACCCTTATAGTTTCGGCATGTCTGTCTGTCCGTCCGTCCGTCCGTCCTCGCTTAATCTCTGTGACCGTTAGCACTAGAAAGCTGAAATTTGGTACCAATATGTATATCAATCACGCCGACAAAGTGGTAAAATTAAAATTGGGAAAAAATGTTTTATTAGGGTAGCCACCCTATATGTAAAGTGGGAAGTGATTTTTTTTTTAATTTCAACCCTAACGTGTGATATATTGTTGGAAAGGTATTTAAAAATGAATAGGGGTTTACTAAGATCATTTTTTGATAATGTCAATAATTTCGGAAATAATCGCTCCAAAAGTAAAAAACAATGTGTCCCCCCCCTCTAACTTTTAAACCATAAGTTTAGAAAATATGAAAACAATTTGAAAAGTAGAACTTTATAAGGACTTTCTATGAAAATCATTTTGAACTTGATTGACACAACAGTTTTTGTACAAAAAAGACAAAAAGTTGTACAAAATAATTTCTGGACTAAGTTTGTAGTATAATCGTATATGCAAGCATTTTTTGTAACTTTGTTTACATATTTTATTATCCTGAACGTATCTTTTTTCAAACAAAAAAAGAATTATTGAAATCGGTTCTCGCAATCCAAAATTACCACCGAAATTGCACGTCTTTGTATTAATTAGTAACCCAATTCCCCGAGAGATGGCGCTGTAGGTACTTATTACATTGGATCGGGTATTACCGAATTGTTCGGTTGGCCTCATAACTGGGAACACTTATCGTGACGGATGGGAAACTACGGAACCCTACACTGAGCGTGGCCCGACACGCTCTTGGCCGGTTTTTGTTCTGAACGGCTCACTCGTATGAAAAGTTTATTGCATTTTTATTGTTATTAGGTACAACACGGCAAATTGCATGGATCTGCTTTACAATTACGTTCCCCGTCTGCACATGACCCATTTGGGCGCCAAATCAACTTATATAATAAATACTTACCTAAAGTTCAGTAAGAAAATAAGTACTACACGAAATAAAATTTATTTGACTAACCCACTTATGTACCTACCTGTTCAGTTACAGCCTATAATACATCAAATACGAACTATTTTATTGTACAGTGAGACGAGTTTTATTCTGTATTGTAGCTACGCATTTTGGCAAGTCACTATGGTTCTTATATACTTATAACTTTTTTCAATATATGTAAGGAACTATGAAACATCGAAAAAATCGATACCATGAACCGTACCTATGCATTAACGGACGAATAAAAATTTATAAAAAAAAATAACACCTAAAAACGCTACAAAGTTTTATAGCTTGGCAATAGTTTACCAAATCCAAAGTTTGTAAGTCCTATTGCTTGGACAGTTATCGGCCCGACTTGCTAATAAAGTGATTAAGTTATCAATAACGTCTTTCAATTACCTACGCCATGTTCACTTGATACGGACGTGTGAACTACCTGTCTAAGGGCTGCGGGGTGATTGGCCGGGCCACGGCACTGCCTGGTGCGGATCGATTGGCTGCTAGACGAGCCATCTTATAGTCTTTTGTCATTCATCAATCGCCCGTCGGCATTGTTCTTTATGTTTTGTGAATATTCATGGGATTCATAACTAGTAGTTAAAGGTAAATTGCAAGTAGGTCCTACATTACCGAAGGATGCTAGTAAAATATTACGCAAAAATATTAGTTAAGGTTAGTAACCTGTATGAAAATGTGATCTAATAGGTATTGGCAATGCCAGCGATTTCAATTTATTGATACCTTAAGCTTGGGATTAATTTTATCACAGACAACTCTACCATGCCATTAGATACTGCTAAATAAATCTGAGCTTTCGAGCTTGGCGTTTGTTATTAATTTATTACTATAAATAAATAGTTGGGTGATCCCAATTTCCGTTTCAAAATTCGAAAAGTGTCTTAATAGTAGGGGAGCCCACGATGCTAAATGGGGATTTACTCGAGCGTCGTAGAGACCTATTGGGATGCAAAGCTTAGATGATAAGAAGAAAAAGATGTTATATGATATATACCGTTACATCGGTGGGGGAAGCGGCTATAGATTTTTAAATATGTAAAAAAAAACTGTTGCATGGACATCCTCGAGCGCGTCAGATATTGATAGCATCAATGCCCTATGTATTTTTAATAATGTACGTATGTTAATCTGATCGTTTGCATGATGGGGGTGGTTGTATTTAAGGGTTGAAAATGAAAAAAAAAAAAAATTGTCGAGCGCGTCAGATTTTCTAAGGGAGTGTTAAGTGCACCAAAAAAAAGCTCTCATTCACTAATCTGACGATTTCGATGGGACGCAAACTCGCGGCCATTTTCATAATGTGCAAAAAAAAATCGCCATTTTGAAATACTCAAGCGCGTCAGATTAAGATATATGTGGTTATTTTTATGTTCTAAACGTACTGTCTCATAATCTGACGATTATGTAGAGGGATTCGC
Source organism: Ochropleura leucogaster (assembly GCA_958449745.1). Taxonomy (NCBI): domain Eukaryota; kingdom Metazoa; phylum Arthropoda; class Insecta; order Lepidoptera; family Noctuidae; genus Ochropleura; species Ochropleura leucogaster. The sequence continues at coordinate 12,206,307 of OY288206.1, read as the reverse complement.
CTAATCTGACAAAAAAAAAATAGAAAAACGGTTCACCTTAAATCCCTGCAACTTCTCGCTAATTCCATTCCTGGGCGCTTAAAATTGTACTTATGACATTTTTGAGCTCAAAACATAATTTATGTGATATTTTGAGCTCGCTGAGTTCAAAGAAATAATATTTCTATGCATTTGAGCTCTTCCAGCTCGAAAGTCTGATAGAAGTTTCATAGAACACTATTTTTGGAATTTTCAAACCGCAATAACTTTTGAATGGATCATCCGATTTTCACACGGTTGGCGGCATTCGACGCAGTTTTATCATCTTCATAAGTAATTTTGCAATTTTAATTGATTGAACCTCAAATTTCGGAGTAATCCCGAAGAAACACTTTTTCGGGTTTCTTTCGTTCACGATATCTCTCGAACGAATCAACCGCTTTTGACCAGCTTGGTGGCGATCGACGTGGTTTTTTAAGCTCAAAGGCGGATTAGTTTTTGGAGTTGATCGATAAAGCCGGTTAAAAGTTATTCCCAAAAAATCACTTTCAAAAAATTTTATTTTTTTTATTTTTTAAAATCATTGAACTTAATTAATTGGGACGGAGTGAGAGAGTAATAGATAGAGAAAGAGTGAGAGAAGAATAGAAACGCGGAGAAGGAAATGTAGGCATCACGCAGCTGCACGCATTTAACTTTATCGACGAATTTTTGTTATTTCGGCTTGTGGAAATCGTCAGATTATATATTTTTCATTATTCTTGAATTATTTCCTTCAAAATAAAAAAAAAATTAGCTGCGCTCGAGAATATCGAGATGACGTTTTTTTTTTACAACTTTGTTGCCCTCCCCTTTTTTTACGTCACTCTCAAATTGTCAGATTAGTGGAATATACACTTTTTAGGGTGTAATTAACTCACCCTACCTTAATCTGACGCGCTCGAGAATTTCTGATGGTCAATTTTTTTTTACTAATCTGATCCTGTATCCTTCACGGGTGGCCTTATATATGGGCCTCATGTTCTGTGGAGGTACTTAACTGGGTACAAGGTATCCCCCTGTATATTAATCTGCCGCGCATTAGTAAATCCCGAAATCCCCGCTTGGGCTCCCCTACTATAAAGCCTTTTAATTTTCTTTGCTCTGAAATGTTCAGTGATAGCTTATGGCATGGCAAATTAAAACTACTACATATATATATATCTTCGATATAAAGAAGAACTTCCTTTCTGGAATAAATTAACATAAACTGCTTCAAATATCGAAGTATAGGTAAATATAATGGTACTTTAATGAAGTGACTAGAAACTAGAACGTTTCATTTTCCACATTACGTACATACTTAGGAGAACATCAAGCCTTTTTACGTAGTCAAAAAGTTTCAACCATTCCGTGCTTGTAAACATTTTCGAGATTAATGAAAGTTAAACAACAATGAGAATTTGAATACTAACCAGTTTAGTTTACATACTAGTAAAGTTTAAGCACGATTAAGTAGAGATAATGTTATGGCTTACATTTGCTTCAGATAGGCGTAGCTTATAGACATAACTAAGTATAAAAGTTATTTTTGCAAAGGTAAAGGCACGAAAAATACCATGCAAAAACTAAGAAAATTAGTTTAATTATTTCATTTTAAAGTTTAAAACTAATCTTAAAATGCAATTACTGACACAATTTTCTTAGTTTTAAGACTTTATAATATTTTTTTTTTACGGTTATGTTTTTTTTTTGTTTCCAGACGAATTAATCTACAAAAATGGGTCGGAAGGTTACAGTAGCGGTGACAACGCTGAACCAATGGGCACTCGACTTCGAAGGCAACATGAACAGGATCCTGCAGTCAATACAGGAGGCTAAAGAAATGGGCGCGCTGTATCGCACTGGACCTGAGCTGGAAATATGGTAAGTTTAGCCAACATTGTGGATTTCAGAACGTGGTTACTGTTAACTGCTATGATATGTTATTACTTCTCATAGCAATTAACAGTAACCACGTTTATCTTGCCTATTGGCTATGCTTAAACAAGATAAAATAAATCTAATATCTTCTAATTAAAGTTTAAAGCTGATCGTGTTTTACTGCTGGAGATTACCATCAACTAACTTTAAAAAGTGTTTTTTTTAGCTTATTATTGTTGACCAAAAAGTTCTTATAACATCTATTAAAAAAACTATTTTCTTTGCAGTGGCTACAGTTGTGAGGACCACTTCTACGAGCCAGATACATACCTCCACAGCTGGCAAGTTCTCGCAGAACTCCTAAAGTCTCCGACATGTAAAGACATGTTGATCGACGTCGGTATGCCTGTTCAGCACAGAAACGTTCTTTACAACTGCCGAGTAGCGTTTCTGAACAAAAAGATACTGCTCATTAGACCAAAGATGTTGTTATGTGAAGACGGAAATTATAGGGAAACCAGGTGGTTTTCACCTTGGACCAAAGTAAGTGGGGATAGAAATTCCTTCAAAACCAGTTTTGGCTTGAAAAGGTTTTTAATGTAATCTAGCCTTTGGATTCCTTTGTAGCATTGCTGATGTGTATCTCCAAACGCATGTATGTAAATTATGTTTCTAATTATTCACAAAGGAACGACAGACTGAAGAATACTATTTACCTAGGATGATATCGGCGATTACTAACCAATCGACGGTGCCAATAGGAGACGCAGTTATTGCTACGAAAGACACGTGCATAGGTTTTGAAATATGTGAAGAATTGTGGAATCCGCAGAGGTAAGAACTGTTATGTTTTATCTACTGAGAAAAATTAACACAGCAAAAAAAGTGGACAACTATTGCGTGGGTTACTTCGGCCATCGGGTTCAAAGCAGTCAATTGCATTTGCTTAATGTAGGTATATTCAACGTTGAGCTTGGCAATAACGTGTTGATTAGCAACAGACAACCAAATAAGGTGGAAGATGTGAATCTTCCACCTTATTTGGTTAAAAAAAACTAAAGTTGGATGGTAAACCGAGACGTTTACTATCCAACTTTAGTTTTTTTTTTATTTACGGCTGAATTATAAATATCGATCTACATAGTGACAAAAACTATAGGGACACGTGGAGATGATAAATGAAGGACGACTAACAAAACGTATTTAAAAGGCATATGTGAGTGACAACCCCAGAAGGGGACTCCTTAGAAAGACATATTCTAGATAGGTTGCTTAAGGGTTTAGCTTACGTATTATAGTCGGCCGTCTACCTGACACTAACCCTCCTCGGAGTGCTTTTGTTGGTGCTTTACCAGTCACCACTTGGTGGGTCATAAGTTCCCGTAATCGCCTTTTTCGACACCCACGGGATGAGATGGGGTGGCCGTGTTCTTAAAGTCTGGGACCATACGGACACACAAGCCTTAAAAGGACATGCACTGACCTTATTGGTGAGGTTCTTCAAAAATATCCGGTGTATGAATCAAAATAAGTGTTCAAGGATGGTAGCAGGTGGCGTTCTGAGTTTATGGATGTATGTAGATATAATCTAATCTAGGCTAACAGTTTATTTTTATCATCCTTTTTGTATTCCCTTTCAGTCGTCACATCCCGTTAAGTTTAGACGGTGTAGAGATTATATCGAACGGTTCGGGAAGCTACATGGAACTGCGTAAGGCATACGTTACAGTGGACCTCGTCAAGAGTGCGACCTTCAAGAGTGGGGGCGCGTATCTGTTCAGCAACCTGAGAGGGTGTGACGGTCAGAGGATCTACTTCAATGGTTGCTCCTGCGTGGCTGTTAATGGGGACATCGTTAGTAGGGGGCTGCAGTTTGCGCTCCACGATGTGGTTAGTATTATTGAAACAGCTTTTGCGGAGACATTGTTCAACATAGATATTTCTCAAAATAGAGGTATTATTCAAAATAGAGGTATTATCAATGATACAGGTATTAAAAGTAAAGAAAAATAAAGCATTGTCAATGTGCATTGATATTGATTTGCTACTAGATAAAGTAGTCGGATTCCAGAAAAAAATAAGTTAGATGGGGACCATAACGTTTGGAAGGAATAGAGAGAATCCCTTGCTCAGCTGTGAAACAATTATGGGCTAGCTATAATACTCGAAATAATGTCCTCTGGCAATTTTTGGGAAATTGTTAGTTTTCACATATAAAGTTACGAACAAGTCGAGTAAAGATACATATTTTCAGGAAGTAGTGACAGCAACGATCGACCTCGAAGACATACGTTCCTACCGGACTTCTATCCGCTCTCGATCTCACTTGGCTGCCTCGAACCCACCGTTCCCTCGAATCACAGTTGACTTCGCATTGTCAGACGATGACGACGTGTATCTGACCACTAGTCCGCCTATACAGTGGCAGTATTTGACGCCTGAAGAGGAAATTGAACTAGGTAAGCTTACTTAAGCCAGAAGATAATTTAACCATAGTTTATGTCGGATATGGTCCATGTTGGATTTTATACGCTCTGCTAAATGTGGAAAGTTGAGAATTGAAAAACGGAAGTCAAACCGTTTAGTTATCAATTGTGATTAATTTATTATTCCAAGTTCTACGTTTCTCTAAGCGTGTCGATGACTATCTATAATGAGTCCAGTCGGCCAAAATGTTTGCTACTAGTTTGGCGCTATCTCAAGTTTTAATCAACGGATCCTTTGTTAATATAAGAAAATACTGCTGACTATGAATTTATCCTTGGCATATTTTTCATTACTAAATTTATTTCTTTACCAGCTGTGGCTAGCGGTTTTACCAGCTGTTCAGCTCCTTAGTGCCGTAGCGTGACATTATTTAGTATATTCATTTCTTAAAGGAATGGTTTTTCAAAACTTTATCCAATCAGGCTGTGGAATCGGGTTTCCCTATTCAAACTTTTCCATCCTGTTACCTACGTCCTAAAAGGGTGCAAAATTTGAGACGCCATTTTCGCTTGCAATATCTGAATTTTCGTGACGAGAGAATCATTGATTTTCGCATTTATAAATATAGATGTTCCGAAACCCAGCGTAATGAAATGTAACTTTTACGTAAATTGTTTTATATTATAATTGTTTCAATATTGAATACTGTTTAATATTGATATTAAATTAAATTATAATTGTTCTATTTAGTTGCAAACAAACAAAAAATATATCATCTTATCACATTCACCAGTAAATTATTTATACCCAGGTCCTGCTTGCTGGCTATGGGATTACTTGCGACGGTCTGGCCAAGGAGGATTCTTCCTACCTTTGAGTGGTGGCGTGGACTCCACGAGTACAGCTTGCATCGTGTTCTCTATGTGCACGCAGATATGTGACGCTATACAGAAAGGAGGTTTGGAACTTATACATTGTTAAATTAAATTTGCCAGTGAAACTCGATAGAAATTGATGAGTATCGATACCTAAACATATTATTCTATGAGTATTTTAATATAAAAAAATGGTTTAGTAAATAAAGTCATTTCACAGGTTATTTGATGAAATATCAGTATATTTGTATAAACTTTACAGAAGTGGCCGGTATCAATCAAATCTGTTAAGTTTTCCTAAGTAATTTAGTTTGCCTTTGTATATTACGTGTCTTAGGCTGGGTTGCGCCATAGAAGAAGTTATAGTAAAGGTTTGTGTCAAATTTAACACTAACAGTAACGCTGCCTTTAACAGTTGCAGCAAAATGAGTTGCACCAGCGAATTCATTAGCTTTGTTAAGTTAAAAGTGTTGCAAGTCAAATGAGGCGTGATTTACCCCAAGTTCGATGCGGGTAACATTTTTAAATATGGCAATACTAATCATAAACGTAAAAACTCGTTTCTGCGCTGTCATCGGTGTCACTTCATTTCATTGATGTTAGCTCGGTGTCGGTTAATTTTAAATATTTTTCTCAAGGAAGCTTAGAAATATTTTTAATTTAATAATCTTTCGGGTTCTGGTGCACTGTGGGAGAAAATAAAAACATGGACGAAAATTTGCTTGCAAACTTTCAAACAAAGTACCTACCTTTTTATTGCTTTGTCTATAAAACGCGTTATATTCAACGCGTTTGACAGTTGACGCTTAATTTAACACAAACGATAGCACTAACCAGCGAAAAGTGATCGGTTACCGTTACGGTTAAAGTTATGACGTCATTTAACTATTTGTCAAATGGTGCAACTAATTTTTGGCCTAACCATTACTTTAACTGAATTTTCGATGTTTGTTAATGTAAAAGTAAGATGGTACAACCCAGCCTAAAGCATTTTAAACCAAAAATCTTCTCATTAGTGTTTGGATGCTAAACAATTTTGTCCGTAAGATTGTATCTAAAATAAAATAAAAATGTTTGCAGAAAGTCAAGTTCTATACGACGTTCGTAAAATCCTGTGTCAGTCTGACTACACGCCTTCAGATCCAATGGAGCTCTGTAACAGGCTACTAGTAACGTGTTACATGGCTTCGGAGAATTCAAGCCAGGAGACCAAGCAGCGTGCTTCTCAGGTACTGTACACTTTTTTTTTTTTTTTAAACTTTGCCCCCCACACTAGGAATTTCACCTGTATCGTGAAAGCGAATTTGTTTGTTACGTCTTCACGCCTAAATGGCCAAATCGATTTTGATGAATTATGGTACAGAGATAGTCCGTCTCTAGGGTCCCAAGAGACCCATGTTTTTTTTTAAGTGAGTAATGAGGGAGAAAGAAGGAAGAAAAGAGAAAACTCAGCTTTGCTATTACAATAAATAAGGCGCAAGGGCAAAAACTACAGGTAGCAGGTGCCTGCAAATCAGGAAAGGGGAACTATGAACCCCGACTTTTAAAAAAAACGTGAGGAAAAGATGAGAAAGAGATATAGATTAATTAGGGTGTATTATAAACATGCATTTATTAGTTTCATCTATGTGAACAAATTTTTGAAGTTGTATTTGACCCACTTCCGTCATACACGTGGATCACAATGCATTCTTATCTACATCGCGTCGTTCAAATTTTCTAATTATTAAAAAAAAGTAACATCTCTTTGCGTACACAATGTTTTGAAATGATTGGCGCAAAAATCATATTCACATTTTAAAAAAATATAATATAAATAATATAATAATATTCAAACCAAATAACATTGTATTAAATTAAAAGTCCTCCTTCTTAAGCTATTTTGTTTTTTTTTTATTGTCAATAATAATATTAATTATTCCTTTTAACATGTACGTGCTAGTTGCGAGCGCCTCGCTCCGACAAGAAGTGAATACTTATTTCATTTTGACACTACCTGGTAATATTATGATAAAATAATAATAAAGCTGGTCTCTTTCAGCTGGCAAGTGAGATCGGTAGTTATCACTTCCCGATTGTGATTGACGCGGCCGTCAGTGCGGTCATCGGTATATTTACCGCGGCTACAGGTTTCGTACCAAAGTTCAGGACTAAGGGCGGCTGCCCTAGACAGAATCTAGCTTTGCAGAATATACAGGTAAGATATTTATGACTTAAAGTATCTGCCCAACTTTAGGTGGTTAAGATACTACTACACTGAGATATGTGTTGTTATTTTTATCAAAAACAATGTCAGGCACTTCTGCATGGCCTCATACAGCTTGATCACGCTCATCACTGAGTTTATAAACCGTATGTAGCGGCATCGCAAAAAGTACTACAATAACATAGAACAAAAGTACTAGCGCCAGCAATAACACTTATCAAGAACTACCACCAAAATTCTTAAAATACTGTCAAAGTTATCCCCTGCTAAATAACTTAAAAAAAACACGTCAATAAAGTGTCGGGTTTTAGCCTACCAGATAAAACACCCGTCTGGTCAGAGGCTCCCTTTTCTATAGGGGTTGAGGAACTTCACACCCTATTCTTTATTGCCTAATAATGCTGATATGTAATTGCAATCATCCATTGATTTTTGATGCTTATTTATTTATTAGTATGAGCCAGATGTGTCCTGTCGTTTGCTGTTGTGGCCCTTTCGTGGAAGTCTAGCTCGTCACGCCATCTCCTTCTAGACCTACCGCGTCGCCGGGTTCTGTTGTTCGCAACCCAATCGGTTGCTACTTTGACAATTTTGTTGCGATATGCGGCAAATGTGACCAGCCCAGTTCCACTTTAATTTACTTTTGATATTCTTCCTTAGAATGAATGTTTTCGCAATTTTGTTTTCTCTGTCTAGGCCCGTCTCCGCATGGTTCTTTCCTACTTATTCGCCCAACTGATGCTCTGGGTGCGCGGCCGACCTGGCGGGCTATTGGTCCTGGGTTCGTCCAACGTGGACGAGGCGTTGCGCGGATACATGACCAAGTACGACTGCTCCAGCGCTGATGTCAACCCTATTGGCGGCATATCGAAGACTGATCTTAAGTCCTTTTTACAGTATGCTAAGAACAGGTGAGAGCAAACTTACACATTTTTTGAGATCATTATGACGGTCGATAATGTGGTTCCATTGGGTGTAACCATGGAGTTTCTTGACGATTCTTATCCCGAGGAAACGACTATCTAAAAGAACTCATATTACTTTCTGACGTTTCATAAATATTTGAAATAAAATATTTTTAATTTGTACTTGTTCGAATGCTCGGTAGTCGTAAAAAACATCCTGTGTACCATAATTTTATTTTATATATTTTTATTTACGCAAATAACATCTTAATCTGTTTTAAAAGTATAATTTCCATTTCATGAGCGTGTCAGTAATTACAATTCCAAACTTATGTCATTTATAAATGACATGAGTTAAATACACATGCACGCTTGTGGTCTGCAACGACTCTAGAAGAAGTATTAATTATCATCATTATTGCCAACATCTCAATTAATTTGCTCGGCGCAGTTCTTCCATACTTCTGTATTACTAATCATTTCATGACTATTTCAGTAAGTTTGCAGAATAATAATATTTTCTTTTTCTATTTGTATGTTTTTATTATGTTTCTGTTTTGTTTTTTTTTTAATTCAATCTTCACATTTATTATACTATGTGTACCTGTAGGTAGCTACACATTGTCACTCTTTAATCTTATTTAACTTACTTCAAAATTTAATTTAATTTTATTAGATTGTTTACATCTGAATATCGATTATTATTGTATAGTGTTATTACCTTGAATTTAGATGCATGCAATGCTATTGTAATTAAAGATGATATGTGCTATTAATGTCTTAGTGTGTATTTAGTTAATTTGCCTCAATAAATAAAACGCAATTTTGATTTCAGATTCTTCTTGCCATCCCTCTCGGAGATCTTACAAGCGCCTCCTACAGCGGAATTAGAGCCGCTGACGGACGGACAGATAACACAGACAGATGAACAGGACATGGGCATGACGTACGCAGAGCTGTCCGAGTTCGGTCGGCTGAGGAAGACGCAGCACTGTGGACCGTTCAGCATGTTCCATAAACTGGTGCATACATGGAGTGATAAGTGTACACCACAAGAGGTAAGCGTACCCGTGATCCCCAAAAGTTAAGACACAGATCCACAGGAAATATAGTACATCCTCGTTTCACTAGGTAAGTGTAAGGTGAGTTTTTATCTGCACACAGTGGGAATTTAATGTATTTATTCCAGTATGCGTATGAATTTTGGCTTTAATTTTAGTTGCTAATAGTGGGTGTATGGTTCTGTTAGATATAATTATGACAGGTTTAATTTTTATATATCTAGTGTTAACAAGACTGCAGCGTGTCTAGTGTACAGCATTGCGAAAAATTAAATCTTCTCTTTTAACTAGTCGCGCAGCATAATATTATCACAACCTAAATAGAACCTTAATGTTATGGATGTATTGCTCATATTTGTATGAAACACATTCACATTACTTATTGGAATATGCACATTAAAATCTTTTTTTATGAAACTCATTGCTGTAATTGACTTGAGTAAAGTCGATTCTGCTCTATGGATATCAGCCATAGTGTTAATGACAAACCACCCTGAAATGATACATCTACCTACGTCTAACCATTATTATTTTATTTTTCAGGTAGCAGAGAAAGTGAAGCACTTCTTCCGTTGCTACGCCATTAATCGTCACAAGATGACCGTTCTGACTCCGTCGTACCACGCAGAGACCTACAGTCCTGATGATAATCGCTTCGATCACAGACCGTTCTTGTACCGAGTACATTGGAACTGGCAGTTCAAGGCTATTGACGATGCTGTGAGTACGAATCCTAAAAGAATAACTAACATAAAGAGTGCCTACGCTTATGTTTCACAGTAATTCGTTAAGTCGCATCACATTGCAAAAATCCTCTTACGTACTTTCATACATAAGGATAAATGATGTATAATATTAGTAAGGACTAATATTATAAAAGCGAAAGTGAGTGTTTGTTTGTTACCTCTTCACGCTTTAATGGTTACACCGATTTTGACGTATTTTGGTACAGAGATAGTTGGGAACCAGGAGTCTGACATATTTAAAAAAAAACAAATGATTAATGAGGGAGAAAGAGGGAAGAAAAGGGTAAACTTAGGATTGCTATTACAATAAATAAGGCGCTAGGGCAAAAACTACAGGTAGCAGGTACCTGCAAATCAGGAAAGGGGAACTGTGCTACCCCGAATTTAATGCGAGCGAAGCCGCGTCAAAAGCTAGTTTTCTATAAACCATCGCTCACTACAAGCTGGTTGCAGCTGATGATGGTAACCGCAAAAATAGTGATAAACGATCCATTCAATCGGCTGGATCCGTACATTTAAGGTGTACAAAAGTGACGATGGAGAATGTCTGTAATGGTTAGCGTTGCGGCGTAAAAGACGTTCGAACTAAAAGGTTGTTATGAATAACAAAGACTGTTTAAAGCATTGATTTAATTTTATCATGGCCTCTTAGTTTGTTATTTCCTTGAATTTTGAATTAATTATGAAGCCAATCAACCTTATTAATTCTCGCCTCTGTGTTGTTTGTCTTCATTCATATGCTAAGTCATTATTGTAAGAACAATATGCTTCATTCATACGCAAATTCTAACACGTTTAGTATAATTTCCGGAAAACAGTCACAAATTCACAATGGCCGCTTGTTTTTGTAAGTACTTTTCATACGACATAATTTTTTTTTTAGGTTGATTCATGATAAAATTCAAATATTCGATTGTTACCTTCCCAAATACAGACCATGGCGTATTATATAACCTTTTTGTCATCTCTTCCGTAGCTGATCACAACTACACTTCCATCGATGGCGATATTATCTGCCATCTTTTGTATAGTCTAGAAGTCTGTAGTTTTCTATAGTGTCGCGGCGGTCTGTCATTGCAATTGGGAAACATTGGCTCTGTGGTTTGTCTTTGAAAAACCACCTTTATAGTATCAATACATTACTTTGTTTTTGCTTCATCAGGTAGCACAGATGTCCAAAGACAAGCGGGGATCAAGCGACCGGCCTCAAGACGTCAAGCTGAGCAGCAGCGCGTCCACTTCCAACGTAAACTCTCACTTTATGCGGGGCGATAGGAAGGGTGTTCTTATATAAACACTTTAATATCGCCTTTATAGTTACAAATGATTAAATATAACATTATCATAACATTAAACATGACTTGAACGTAAAAATGACACATCGGGCTTAAAGCGGTTTGAGATTAGCGTATTTCGCGGCGCAACTAATCTCGTAAGAGCATACGCGCGTACAAGTAGGCCACACTTTAGGCTTAAAACGCGCGTACACGCGCTCCTTCCGGCGTGCTTGCTCTAAAAAGTTAGGTTCTGTTAGTAGCAATGCTTCAGTACTTCACGCGGTTTCCGCTTTTACGAGCTTAGAAGCGCGTTAACGCTCGTACAAGTGGCGCGTGTCGTAAAAGGCGCGTGTTATCCATGCAAACATGCCCTGCGAAGAAAAAAATTGATACAAGCCGCTAAAGTACGCTAATCCGAAACTTAAGATATAAATGACTGTCTAACACAGACTATGTAAAGACGAACTCTTCCAAAATCTCATATGCGTCATTTTTACGTCTCGGTGCTATAATACATATGTTTGCTGACTTCACAGTTGTAATTTATTCCAGCTAAGAGTCCTGTAAAGTAGATAACTGCTTATACTGCTGAAACTTTGACCTATAAGTGGCTTAGTGCGATATATTTGTGGCTTATATAATAAGCACTGCTTGATTCTATTTCGCTTTATGATTCCGCTATTTTTTGCTTGCAGTCACAATTTGGACAAATTATTGCTATATTAGCTTTAAAATTAGTAAATAATGTAATATACAGGATTCTTAACATCTGCTTTTTACTGTAATTGTCATGTAGTTAGAGTTAGCAACATATTAAACTTTGTGCCTATATCATGAAATGGTTCCTACGTTTTATTGTTATATGTATGTATAAACCCGACAATAATTTGACTAGCAAATAGTCAATGTGACTAATAAATAAATATACACGTCCAAATTCTGCCTTAAGCTTATATTATTCTTTCAATTTAAATTGCAAATCAGTCGATATCATAAAAATATTAATTGATATTTTACAATTATGTTTTAAAATAATGAAGTAAGTATGTATATGCAAAACATACCCAATAGACTTAAAAATAAAAATTAAATATAAAAATATATTAAAATTAATTTAGTTTTTCAGTGATGTTTTTCGATCAAAATACTTTTTTGGTCTTAAATTTTATGTATGAGCTTATTAAAATAATTATTTGTGTAAGAAAAATGAAACGACACAACAATTAGTGTAGATATGTAACTTAGCCACACAATTAGTTCATAGGTATTGTTTTCTGACGAATTTACGTACAAATCATTGTTAATTATATGTATTTAATATTGCTACAATAAATTGCTGTTAAATAATTTGTTCTTTCATTTACTTAACCACTCTGCACGACAGGATTTTGACACATGACACATCAGCTGAATCGGTGGGGTGACGCGAATTGTCATGAAATTCAAGAATTTTCATCAGTTTACAGCATTCAATTTTGTTATTAAAAATAAGTCACAGGGGCTGTTTCATATGATAAGTTTGAGGTTTATATTTCCAAAAACTTCGTAAGGTCGATAAAACGGCGTCAATGTATTGTAAAATGTGTGTAAAATACATATTATTACACCTTTCCAAAACTTAGGTACTTTAAAAACGCTGGAAATCATGCACATACACAAGACAACCCTTTGATAATAAAATCGGAAATCCAAAATGAAAACAGTGACATTCCATCTGCATTCTTATTTTTGCCATTTTACATATAAATTCAAAATAAAACACGATGCAAATCTCGCAAAAAATACGAAAAACTGTGTTGCAACATGACATTTTTTAGTGCTGACCGTAAATCTAAGTTTCATCATTACGATTAAAAAGTTGCATTCAACCTAATCGATAATCGTAATGGAGTAAACTTTAAAAAAAAGTTTTGGGACCATTGAGGAATTTACCTATGGAGATGGCATATTATTCTACTATTGATATTTTAGTTGTTCAAATATCTATGATATCGATAAAAAAAGAAAGACAACAACATTTTGTCACGTGCTTTTTTGTTATGCTATAATTATTTTCTTATGCGCCAAGATTTAAGGTACATTTTCCTGTCAAACGGTTTCGCGGTAAAAGATTTTGGCTGTTTTCTTGAATGACGATGAATGAAAATGGCGGCCATTTTTGTAGGAGTCAGGCAGCCCAGCCGGCACAACCATACCGTACCGCACCTAGAAAGCCATGCCTCCGCAGTAGAGCCTTGTTTTAGACGGACAGGGACTCCGCACACATCAGGACCCTAAAATATTGATTTAGACACCCGACGCCCGCGGTGGCTGGCTTGGTTTGAGGTTCTCTTCTTCAAACATCACCATCTCATCCCGGACACAGCGGTTCTCCGCTCAAAAGAGCTGACTGCCAGTGTGGTCCAACGTGTCCTCCGGGAGATCGTCACATTGATGGTGACACCTGGGTGTTTCCTCCCGCCCGATGATGCGCAGGAAGCTCCCGAAACTTTCGTGAGGACCTGCGTCAGGTGGCTTGTGAGGTGCCGTGGCGCCTCACTTCCCCCGCTCTCGGCGGGGGGGAGTGTCAGGGTTATGCAATAGAAGGAACATGGGTGGGTTTTAGTCAGTACTAGTCTGACACTCCCCCCGTTCTGCCCAGTGCGGGGGAAGTTATTTGATGATTTTCCACCCGAAAAAAACCCCGGTACACGACATCAAACAAACCCCAGGTTCAAAATGGACCCATTTTGACACCAAGAAAACTCCAGGTTCAAAATGGACCCATTTTGAACCTGGAGTTTTCTTGGTGTCGTGTTTCCATCTCAATTGTTCTCTTCCTCTAGGCCATTTTTACCCCAAGGCTTCCACTCCAAGAACTTTTTGGCCTACGAGCCATGTTTAAGGAAAGAATGAAAACGCTTATCAAATAACCAATCCAACTATACTACAAACAATTTTGTCGAACAAATATAATTTATCTTAGCTGATATTTTTAATGTGCCTACCAAGATCATAATTGGCGCGTTCTATATTCAACCTTATTTATTTCTAATTGCAATTCACATTCAAATAGTAGGTAAAAAACCAAATTATTAATAAAATAGCAAATAAACATTTTAATTTAAAATTGAACAGCGAGCGCATTCCTTATTTGAATTTTTATCTGAAAATAAAATTGGCGCGAATTTAGCCATAGATCAGTTTGTACTGTTTGTTTGAATCGGTTTTAATGGCGTAAAAAATATTATAATCAATATTTATAGTATTTTACACGTATTATAAAATTATTTTTATTTTCATCTATCAATTTCTGATATTCCTTAATTTAATTATTCGAGTTGATTGATTTACAAGAAAATAATCGATTGAAATAATCGCATTTACACATCACAAAATTAAAAAAAAAGAAATGGACGTCAATTTCGAAAATGAATTTAGTAGTGGTTATGAAAATTACGTGTTATTTATTGGTCCTATTATTGCAAATTACGATAAGATCTGGGCATTGTCATGTTATTTATAATATTTGAAATGATATTTGTGTCAGTTGTTATAGAATCTATTCGCGAATATATGATATAATGTGGAATTAAAAATGTAAACAAGCACGATTGGCGCGAAACTTCGACTTTAGATTTCAAAATGTATCATTACAACTGCTAATATAAGTTCAATTACAAATGATTTCTTCACGTAATAAAAGGACACGTTAATCATGCCCAATAATATGGAGTTTAAATGTCCGAAAACCTACTTTTTTATGATTTTTAGCGTCGACCTACACTGGCATCAAAATGGCGATGATCGTAATTTACACATTTGGATTTTATAAGACTTAATTAAGAAACTTGCTTAATAATTAAAGAACTTCTAATGACGTTTACATATGAGATTTTTATTCTACTATCTTAATGAATGCACACCTATATTAATTTTTTACCAGAAAATAAAATATTCACAAAGATAATGAGGAGGTCATATGACTTAAATGTCCGACCCCTTTCGGGGCCAGTACCGAGCCAGCGGAGGTTTGAATGTCGAGCCCCCGAAGGGGTCCGTACCGAACTATACGGTTAAGGGTATGGCTGGCTTTCCCCCTGTGGTGTGCGAGGGAGATATAAAGAGCTGTGCATATGTATGTCTCGTTCTACTGAAGCCAAGTGGAACATGGGTGGTGAACATGATTTCACACACAGCGAGTGAAATCTGTGCGGACGCGGTGCGGTAAACTGACATGTCTACTTTTACAACTACCTCACAAGCACAACCACAGGACTGTGTTACGACGGGGAACGTCTACGAACAGGTCAGGACTTAACATATTAATCCTTACTAATATTATAAAAGCGAAAGTGAGTTTGTTTGTTTGTTAATGCTTCACTCCTAAATGGCCAAACCGATTTTAATTAATTTTGATCCAGAGATTGTTGAAACCCTGGAGACGGACATATTTTTTAAAAAACAAATGAGTAATGAGGGAAGAAAAGACAAAAGTATGCTTTGCTATTACAAGAAATAAGGCCCAAGAGCAAAAACTACAGGTTGGGTTATCCCGAATTTAACTCGAGCGTAGCCGCGGGCAAGAGCTAGTATATATTTATATTAAAAAAAAAACTATTATGTAAGTAATAGTAGTCCTAGACAAGTAGACAGTTAAGTGTATATAAAATAGTATTTTAATATACTGCCTCGTTATTCTTAAGTGGTCGCAAGCGCGACTGCTTGCTTCTGGTTCGCTCCCCGGTTCGAGCAGTGTTGATAGGTTTTTCCATCAGTGTTTTCATAGTAGCAGTCACAGAGCCTAGATTTAGGGCAATAGATCTAGGGCAATAGATGGCTCGCCCTGTAATACAGACTTAAACAAAACTGGAGCAATGTAAATGTACTCTTAGGTAGACCTATAAAAGGAACATGGGTTTTAGTCAGTACAAGTCTGACATGCCCCCCTGCTCCGCCCAGAGCGGGGGAAGTTATTGGATGATTTCCCGGCCGAAAAAAAAGGTACACCTCTAATTTACCCTTCGGGGATTACAGGCGTGATGTTATATTGAATTGATATTTGTAAATATTCAAAGAGAACATTTTCTACATTGATATAACAATTATGCTCGAGGAGCTCGTGCCTAAATAATAGCAGCCGCTCAGATAGATAGATAAAATATTCTTTATTATGTACACCATACAAAAAACAATAAAAACATTGACAACTTCTAAATAGGGTGACGCAATGGCGGTCTTATCGCTAAAAGCGATCTCAGATCACTATATCGAGCGCTCAGTCGATCTTTAGGTTAAGCCGCGCTTGCCTAGGTTGGTCTGTGGATGGGTGACCCGTAACATACCGAGTATCCTCCGTGCCTCGGGAAGCACGTTAAGCTGTTAGTCCCGGCTGTCATTTGTAGACCTTTGATAGTCGTTATAGATAGTCAGTGTCCCGAAAGTCTGACAACCAGTCTTACCAAGGGGTATCGTATTACTCAGTACTATCTGGGTTATGAAGGTCAGATAGGCAGTCGCTCCATGTAAAATACTGGTATTCAGCTGCATCCGGTAAGTCTGGAAGCCGACCCAAAAATAGTTGGGAAACGGCTAGGCAGATGATGATATAGAAATTATGCCTACCTAAAACGCTAAAATAATGAATGCTAATAAATTAGCCTGAGCGTGCCTACTTTTCGCCTGTTCTTTTTTAAGCGACACGTTGTGTCGCGGGTTCGATTTCCGCACGGAACAAATATTTGTTTGGTCTACAGATAGTTGCTTCGGGTCTGTTTGTGTATGTGAGTTTAAATGTTTGTAAACGCACCCACGTTACAGGAGAAATTCCTAGCGTGGGGCCACGTTTTTTTTTTAAAGAAAAAGATACAACAGGCGAAAACTAGGTTTACTACAGGGTTTCCTTCCTACACCTCTGCCTTACTATAGAGATACTAGCTGTGCCCAGCGGTTTCACCCGCTGCTCAGTTAGAGGCATGAAAAATAGATGTTAGCAGCTTCTCAGACCTACCCAATATGTACCCAAAATTTCATAAGAATCGGTCGAGCCGTGTCGGAGGAGTACGGTAACTAAAATTGTGACACGGAAATTTTATATATTAGATTACGGGAGTGTACCTCAAATATAAAACAACACATATATTACTACATATTTATTAAACCTTCAGTAACGATAAGCTACACCATTCAAATAACGATTAGTAGAAATCATTGTCTGGTCCACGGTTGTCGCCAAACGGGTCTTTCTAACCACTGCCGCTGAATTCTGTAAAACATGTAAAGAAGCTAAGGGGTGCCATACAACGTGGAAATGCCGCCAGTTTCTTGTGGACATAACTAGTTGACAGCGTTAAGGGGGAAATTTAGGTCGCATTTTTTTTTCTAATATGTTATTTTCTTTAGGTTATTGTAATATAATGCGGAAGCGATTCTGGGTGTAAGATTAAGTCATAATTGGCATAAAAATGTATTGTCACCAGAATCAAAGATAGGAGCTAAATTTTATGTCTAGGTTGGGGGAACAGTGGGCCTACTATGACATCTTAAAGCAGAACTTATTCCACTGAGTGAAAGAGATGGTGCTAGACACCCTGTATAGCTCTGTCCCTTTCCCTCAGCGGAATAAGTTCTGCTTTAACACGTCATGGTATGGCTGCATGATTTCACCAATAAATACCTATTAGCTAACAAACTTACTAACTTGACTAGTTTAATCAAAAAAGGTTTTATTACGTACGGCCTAAAAAGCTCCTGATTCCTGTGTCGATGTTTTTGCCGAAGAAGGTGATTATTTCCAAAGGGTTTACTAAAACATAAATATAATACATTAAAAATATGTTTAAGATTTTTTTAATACGATGGTTGGTACGTTCAACACAAAAATAATAATTTCCTTGTGTAAATCTGACTTGTCGATCTTCCATTTGGCAGTAACAAAAAATTTGCGGTAGTTTTCCATTTATCCAACTGCTGAATGCAACTTAATAATATAAGTTCCTAATCATATTTTGTTTTTTTAACTTTTCATTAAGCTGCGCTGTTAGTTCCGAACAGGATGACCGATGATGATTGATAATTTTCCAGAGAGTCAAATAATATCTTTATTTTGCTTTTTCAAAATATTTTACGTACTTACAGGGCTTGGGCTTGGGGTCAGGCGTCGCTGATGGCTCAGGGGTCTCCTCTAAAAATTATGTCACATAAGAATAGGTTTTATAGCATTTCTTTTATACGGGCTTTATAACTCTCAGAGAAAATATATGATCATTCAACTATTTGTCTATAATTTACACTTTTTTTTTGTATGGGCGTAAGTAAGAGTTCTACTTATGCTAAGAAACGCCTGTAGTAAAGATCATATTTTTATCCAATCAAAGTTCTTTAAGTCTAGAAATATAAAACACTATTTACCTTCTCCTGCTGGTGTTGTAGGTGAACCGGGTGGTGTAGCTGAGCCGGGCGGTGTAGGTGAACCGGGTGGTGTAGGTGAACCGGGTGGTGTAGGTGAGCCGGGTGGTGTAGGAGAGCCGGCTGATGGTACAGCTGTTTTTTTTTTTAATAAAAAATATTATTCCTAAATAAAAACACTTTCTCGTATTCTTCTCAACTAACCCTTTCATATTATGTGTAAGCTTAAAAAATAAAAAAGTTCGATAGCTTTGAGAGTAGGCCGTATTGGATTTAGACGTCAACTAACTATATAATAAACGGTTTGCACCGAGAGTGAACTCGCAGGTTCGTATATTATAATGATAGAACGCGGTAGCATGAATCTAACGATTGATATCTTTGCTCTTCTCTACATCACTTTGGGATTCATAGAACTCCTCTTTTCCTTTGAGTAAAGTCCTATAAATGATAAGCGCAAGAAATGTAATTTCATTTATTGAGCGGAAATCGTGTCTATATACGAATACTTCGACCTAGGACTACGTGGTCTGTTGTAGAGTTTGCTATTGATCCGAATACCCGAATACCTAATACTTATACGTGGTCTACGTCGTAGGTTCAGCTAAAGAATATAAGATAGCTACTTATTTAAAATGAAGGGAATGCATTTAAATTCCATTACGCGCTTCTTTGTCCCGTTCTTAAAACTGGTGTGTCATGAATTTAAAATGGTTAAATCTAAGAATTTAATAGTGGATGTATCGTCTAGGATAAAATTAATCATAAAAAAGTCCTCATTGAACAGGAGTTAAAGACTTCGAACAGTATTATCAGATTATCGATATAATCTGTTATAGGTATGTGAAAAGTTTCAATCAAATACAATCATGAAGTATTTAATAGTTGTTGTTTTAATTCGATTTAGATAACACTGTATTTTTCTTTAGATATCACTGTATTTTAACTCCGTAAAACAAATTAAAAACATACTTTAAATGTTTTTTTTTACTTACCGGGTGTAGTTATGGCTGCCGGGGTAACGCCATCGGCTGGCATAGCGCTCTAAAGATTTTCAAAATTCGTTAAATATAAACAAAACCGAAAAAATATCCAACGCTTAGGGCAAGTTTGCATGTTAAAGTTGCTATCAACTTACCACATACGCGAAAACTGCAGCCATTACAAGAAAAACTAAAGCACTTCTCATTTTTAGTTAAATTTTTGCAAACTTCTTTTTGAAATAACTGTCGCGTTCAATTCGATACTGATCTCTTAGCAGCAATATGCGTGTTATATATGAAATCTGCGTACCGAAGAAATAAACTAAACAATTGTTAAAAATAAATATACCTACGCCAATTTGTACAATTGTCAAACTAATCGGTACTTACGTTTTAAATGGTTTGTCGTTCATTACCTCCGTATCGCTTACTTTTGTTAAGGGATCACTCACTGTCTGTTTTTTTTCTATTTCAATTCGAGCCATGTTGACGGATTACGTTTGTCTATTATAGGTAGGTAAGGCTGCGTTCACGTGGTAGAGAAAACAACAGTAAAGTATGATCTTTTTAAAAGTGGTGCAGCTCGCATTTTCAAATTTAATTTACCAAAATATTTCTAATTTAAGGATCTACAGGTTACAAACTAACGTAAGACAATCTTTTGTTTTCGCTTTATATTTTAAGTAAAATAGAAGTAAAGTAGGTAGTAGTTAGCTGCAGAATTTATATTAAGCATAAAATTTCTAATAAATTCGTGGTGATTCAAAGCTTTTTATAACGATTGTCTATTTGTACGTCAATTCATTTCAGACGTATACCTACCTACATCATAAAATGCGTTCAAATGGCAAAATCCTGTAAGTAATTTTGATTGAAACGTTCTTAGCTTTGTTCTTTTATGTAAGTTAGTAGTTAGTTTAAGGATTGCGATGTAGTTAATTGCCAGTATAATCTGTATAATGACGCCTTAGAGTGAAAACCTCGTAAGTGTAAAAGAGGTAACTTTTCAGGAGGAAGAATAAATTGCGTTTTGTAAAATTTTTGTCCGGCGTCTTTTATGATTTTTTTTATTAATTAATATCGAGATTCAACCCGCTTTTATATCCAGAACGGTTCGATACTTAAGATTGTCCCAAATGCATAAAATTCTACCGAGTATTCACGCCAAACTGACAGAATGCGAGTATTTACGAGGTTCTCATTTACTGTCATAGATGGCGCTATGAGTAACGAATGAACAAATGAGTCAAATCAGGATATGCGTTGCGAGGTTTTCTTCCTAGAAACGCAATAAAATAAATTTGAGCAAAAATGCATTCCCGAGGTTTTCACTCTAAGGCGACGACAATGGGATTGACTGTAATGGGATTTGTCCGTCAAGAAATTCAGAGTTGCAACTCAGTTTCTATACCTAAGCTTGGAAATAACGTGTTATAATTTATAATGTGCGTTGGTAGTTGGCTAAAAGTAAGGGGACTTAACAGTATTATGTAATACTTTAGCATCCAAGGTAATTCTAGCCTCACAAGGGGACTTCCGGCCACCGTACACGTGTGTCTGTATGGTGAGCAATAGGTAGTTCACCGTCCGTCCATCTATTGACCACCGGCCATGAAGACGGCGCGTTAGTGTTCCCCGCGCGCCTCAAAGAGATGTTAGCCTGAGAGGAGCCTGCCAAGGCCGCTGCGGTTGTTTGAAAGACATACCGCGGCACCGGAATACAAAAAGAAGGAACACGGATGGGTTTTAGTCAGTAACAGTCTGACACCAGCTCTGCTGAGAACGATCCCGAAGTTATTTGATGATTCCCCATCCAAAAAAAGGGTAACGCTTTATTGATATGTCAAGTTCTATTTAACAATAATAGGTAGGTATGACTACTTCTTTTCCAAATGTATGCATAATACTTTCTTAAGTCATTGGTCATTCCCTGAAAACCAATTTGAAAAAAATTAAACACCATGAAATCACCTCTTAAGAAGTCAGCCTTATAGCAAATAAAACATCTTGTTAGTTATGCGACCGTAAATTTTACGCTATTCAAAAACATTTTGCGCACGTCCGCATATGAAACTTTATTTTGTATGGTCAAAATATTTTATTGTTCTAGTTATAATCATGAAAATGGTTAAAATATTAACAAAACATGGCGAATCTAGAATTTTCATAAAATAAAACTCTTTCTTAATTTTCACACCATCATTAATTAAAAAATAATACAAACAACTCTTATCGTACTGACAAAATGTC
Source organism: Ochropleura leucogaster (assembly GCA_958449745.1). Taxonomy (NCBI): domain Eukaryota; kingdom Metazoa; phylum Arthropoda; class Insecta; order Lepidoptera; family Noctuidae; genus Ochropleura; species Ochropleura leucogaster. The sequence goes on along the minus strand of OY288206.1, from coordinate 12,184,310 downwards.
GTATTAAACATTTTTAAAAGAACCAAAACTCTTTTACCTTTATTGGATCAAAGTCGAACTCAGGGGCAATTAATGTGACGTTTTGAACTTTGTGTACTTCTTTTAAGTTAGGAAAGGCCAGCTGCAGTTGAACAGTAATGTACACGAAGGTAGATGCAGCAATATTTAGCGCCAAACTGGTGTTGAGAGTAAACATACCGTATACAGAAACATAAGCATCTCTTATTTCCAAAATGCTCAGTATGTTTTTTGTCAGTCTCAAGATTTTCACTGAAAAAAAAAGGCGTCAGTAGAACATTATTTTGCTTCCGATTTCTATACAAAATAAGTAAAACCGCATTTTTAACGATATGTAGCAATTCTCCATTAGTCGTAATTGATCAAAACATAATTTGAGAACGTCGCCAAAATCATTATTGTCTGATCTTGTATGGAAAGTCACCCGCTCATCAAATTCATCCTTCCAAAACAATTTGTGGAACAGCATTTGTTTCGGAATATAATCCATTTTAAGGTTTGTTATCTTCATTAAAGCAACATTTAAATATCGAACTCTCGTGGTAAGAAAGGAGTATAAATATACGAAGAAACAAAATTCATCGTAGGCGAAAAACAACCAAAAGAAGTACAAACTTCCCACTACATGTATCGCGATGGATACGTTAAATATGTAGTACAAATAAACGACGGCAGACACTTGTGTGACAGCTATCGTGATCATTATGACTCTATAAAAGGTGATCGATACTTTTCGCATAAAGGCAGTTTCTTCGGCTCCGAGCAATGTATCTATTTCTATATTGTTGAGTATTAAGTTCAGACCTGCATAATCGTCACCAAACGTAATGTCAGAGAAAAGTAAATTTATAAATATTGTAAAATGCAAAATTGCTATGTACTCAACTATGCTGAGGTAATTTTCTGATGAATTGGCGAACCACAAAAGATAAGATGCACTGGCGATGGTGTAGATTAAAACGAACACATTGTATAACTTTGTGTTTAGGTTTCTTTCGACAATCTTGCCTTTTCGAATCAAAAAACGACAAAAACCAGTGACTTCCATTATTCGGACAAAATAAATGAAACTGTTTACATATTCTTTCATTAATTGATTTCTAACGGACAAGTCCATGATGTTACCAAATGTATGTAGGTCTTGAAGCTTTAGAGGAATGAAAATGACTGAGGAATTTGAAGCTAAATATTACTGTATCATTATCGTCATTATGATTCATGTAGCCTCTGGGGAATAAACAGCTTCGATCCATTTTCCCCAGAGTGAAATTAGATGACTATCTTTTGATTGTAGATCCTTACTAATATTATAAAAGCGAAAGTGAGTTTGTTTGTTTGTTACCTTTTCACGCTTTTGGTATTAACGAATTTTGGTACAGAGATAGTTGGGAACCAGGAGACGGACACAGGCTATTTAAAAAAAATGGTATGTGAGGGAGAAAGAGGGAAGAAAACGGAAAACTTAGCGTTGCTATTACAAATCAATAAGACGCTACGGGAACTGTGTTACCCAGAATTTAACGCGAGCGAAGCCGCGGGCAAAAGCTAGATTACAAGGCAAACTATACCACTTATCATTTTGAGGCATTTAAGTGTCTAAATCCTGTACTTATTGGGACATTATTTACATTATTTCACAGTGTAAGTAAAATTGCAAATCTTGAGACCATCTTATACTTGCAATACTGCCCAGTATTGCAAGTATAAGATGGTTTTGCCTTCTGCTTGAACTTATAGTTCGATAAAAGTAGGTGAAGTAAACACTGTACTATTCTATAGTTCTAGTGTTTAACTTTATAGCTAGATTTAATGTTATGCGGTAATAAATTATACAGTAATTGTTAGGACTGACTACGCGGTGGTTCCGTGACTCCTTTTTAACATAAACAAGTGAACACCACATTATATTTCCCGAAATCATCAACTGCTCCCTGGTAAAGGAGTGTCCGTTATGCTAGCGTACCCCAGAGCTAGATCGAGTTGGTTACTATGCCAATAAACTCTGTGTAAATACTGCCTAATTAGTGTAAAAATAAAAAAAACTCTTCCTCTTTAGTCTAGGAGATAAACACCACTTTCAATGGGTACGCTAGCGTCACGATCAAGCTAGCGTACCCATGGCCGTACTCGAAAACGGCTAATTGAAAAGCAACAGAGTTTACACACAAAAACTCTGTACAAATACTGCTCCCGCTATGCAAAATTTCATAACGATTACTCTTGTAGGAACAGAGATATTGCACAAGACTTTTCAATGTCCTTCAAAGCGGGCGTTATGGCAGCGTACACATCATAGTTCTTATAGAAACGGAACTTTTTTTAAAATAAATGCTATATGTATAAATAGTGTGTGAAATTCTGACTCTATTAGTGTAAATACTTTATGCGAATTCGCACTGGAATATATAAAAAATCTATGTTAATTTCTGTTCATAGTACAGGTACAGATATGCTCAAAAGTTATTTAACATTTTTTTTTAATACAGTAGTAAAACTCAAACGTGATGAAATACTGAACTAGGAGGATATTCACTTCATTAATTGGTAGATATAGTTCTCACTGAAAATGAAACAATTGGAAAAAATCAAATAAATAGTTTTATCAGAAAAATAACATTTGTCATCTTAGTAAAGAAACCTGTGATGTGAGCGGGTTTTTTCCGCGCATCCTTACCCCACCCACCCGCAAACCCCTATTCCCCGACCATGAGAGTTGCCAAAGAAGTGCAAGTGCGAGGGAGAAAGTATTATAGTCTACTTCACAATAGCATTGCACATGTTCCATTCCACACAAACCAACTTTTACAGTCAATTAGTACATAAGAAGGTAATCATTTTAATTAATAACGAAAATATTTATATCAAACCACACCTACCAAACTTATATTAGAAAATAACGCTATATTTATTTATTTATCCAACGCTTTATAATTTCACTACCTACTAATTCATTTTGTTCGCAACTGTACGTCAATACATTTGTTCCTAGAACTTAACATAAATGTTTTGATTATTTCACTGCGAATTCGCATAAAGTATTTACACTAATAGAGTCAGAATTTCACACACTATTTATACATATAGCATTTATTTTAAAAAAAGTTCCGTTTCTATAAGAACTATGATGTGTACGCTGCCATAACGCCCGCTTTGAAGGTCATTGAAAAGTCTTGTGCAATATCTCCGTTCCTACAAGAGTAATCGTTATGAAATTTTGCATAGCGGGAGCAGTATTTGTACAGAGTTTTTGTGTGTAAACTCTGTTGCTTTTCAATTAGCCGTTTTCGAGTACGGCCATGGGTACGCTAGCTTGATCGTGACGCTAGCGTACCCATTGAAAGTGGTGTTTATCTCCTAGACTAAAGAGGAAGAGTTTTTTTTATTTTTACACTAATTAGGCAGTATTTACACAGAGTTTATTGGCATAGTAACCAACTCGATCTAGCTCTGGGGTACGCTAGCATAACGGACACGGTAAAGGACCATGAATTTTTGTCTCATAAAATATAAAATTTTCGTGTCACAGTTTAAGTTGGCATACTCTTCTGAAACGGCTTCACCAATTTTTATGAAATTTAGTACCTATGTATATTACGTAGGTCTCTGTTGTAATCTACTTTTTTTCTGACCAGCGTGAGTGAGGAATAGAAGAGGAGTAAGGAGTCCCTGGGCTTTAAAAACAGCAAAACCTCGGATTTGAGCTATAGTAAATGAAATAAAAAAAAAATCAAAACAAAGGGTTTTTTTTTGCTAAAAAGTTTTTATTTAATAAATATTAGAATTTCAATTATTCAAACAGTTTGTCCAGGATTGAAAAATTCTATCTTTCTATGTACGTTGCATTTAAAATTTTAAAATTAGGGAATCGTCAGACAAGGAAACTCGCTTTCTCCAAAAATATTCAATGCCGTTTTGGGTTTATTTTTAAAAGAACCAAAACTCTTTCACTTTTACGGGGTCAAAGTCAAACTCAGGGGCAGTTACTGTGACGTTTTGAACTTTGTGTACTTCTTTTAAGTTAGGAAAGGCCAGCTGAAGTTGAACTGTTATGTACACGAAAGTAGATGCTGCAATTTTCAGTACCAAACCAGTGTTGAAGAAAAACATCCCGTATACAGAAACATAGGCATCTCTTACTTCCAAAGTGTTTAGTATGTCTTTCGTAAGTCTCAAGATTTTCACTGAAAAAAAGGCGTCAGTAGAGCATTATTTTGCTACCTAAGTTAAACCGCATTTTGTTGCATATAGCTATGCAAATGAGGCGTATCTGTAAGTGTTCTTTTTAAATTAACAACTAGAATTCAAAATAAAAGCGTCTTTAGTTACATATTTTATGGTATATCCTCGCTCTTGCCTTAGGTGACGTGTTTCGGGGGTATTCTTCATTGTAATCCTTAACCATGCGGGATGATTCTGGGCATCCCGCATGAACCTCATGCCTAGTAGTGCAGCTTCATTGGAATGCCAATATTTATCAAACTATGAAATGGATGTGGAGGTATCACGGAACACCAGCTCTTACGTTTCCAAAACTATACTAACCGTCAGTATTGGGCTTTAATTGTATGTAGGCGCAGATCAACTTCATTTGTTCGATTTGTCCGAAGAACAAATCTGACTGCAAGCTTATTGTGAGCAAATGAAACCAACTCGCCACTGACCAGCCTAGCATAGCAGTCGCTCGAATTATCATCGTCTGGAAAATTTCAATGCGTTGGTAAATCAGTAAATTGTATGATATTTTCTAGCCCTGGCAGGCCGCTCTGCTTTGCTGACATCTCTTTGAGGCGTGCGTGAAACCCAAACGTGCCGTCGATACGGCATGTTGTCACTAGACGGACGAACGGTGTACTACCCATTGCTTTTCGTCCATAGACTCGCATCTGCTGGCCGGGAGTCGTCTCGTGGCGCCCGGAGCCCGAAGCGTGTCCCGCGGTGGCTATGTTGGTTTTATCTTCTCTGCCTCAAATATCCGGCTTTCTCCTCCTTCGCTATCATAACTATTTATATAATATACATACCTATTTCATTTTAAAGAAATGATAAAATTATAATAGTTTTACGTTTTTTGATCCGGTGATGAATACTGGATCTTTGTTGCCCAAAAACAACAGATAAACTAAAGGTGATTCATTAGAAAAAATATTATAGTAGTACACATACCTCTGAAGTTTTAACATACATGATGAATGTTTGAACAGCTACCAACGAGCCCACTGCGATAGTTGCTAGACCCAGTACGAGCTGAAAATGGCAAACTGTTTAATCGAGGATGACAAGGGGTTTTGCAACAGATCTTTGCCTAAAAACATTATTATAATAAAAAAAGCTTACAGCAAAACTGTAGCAATTCTCTATTAGTCGTAATTGATCAAAACACATTTTGAGAACGAAGCAGAAATCTTTAGTATCCGATCTATTGTGGAAAGTCACCCGCTCATCATATTCATCCTTCCAAAACAGTTTGTGGAACAGCATTTGTTTCGGAATGTATTCCATTTTAAGCTTAGTTATCTTCATTAAAGCAATATTTAAATATCGAACTCTCTCGGTTAGGAAGGAGTATAAATATACGAATAAACAAAATTCATCGTAGGCGAAAAACAACCATAAGAAGTAAAAACTTCCCACTACATGTATCGCGATGGATACGTTAAATATGTAGTACATGTAAGCGACGACAGACACTTGAGTGACTGCTATAATGATCATTATGATTCTATACAAGATGATAGATACTTTTCGCATAAAGGCAGTTTCTCCGGCTCCGAGCAATGTGTCTATTTCTATATTGTTGAGTATTAAATCCAGACCTGCGTATTCATCACCAAAAGTGATGTCAGAGATAAGTAAATTTGCAAATATCGTAAAATGCAAAATTGCTATGTACTCAACTATGCTGAGATACTTTTCTGTAGGATTGGAGAACCACAAAAGATAGGATGCACTGGCATTGGCGTAGATTAAAACGAACACATTGTATAACTTCGTGCTTAGGTTTCTTTCGATAATCTTGCCTTTTCGAATCACAAAGCGACAAAAACCAGTGACTTCCAGTATTCGGAAAATGTTAATGAAACTGTTAACATACTCTTTCATTAACTTATTTCTAACGGACACTTCCATTTTGTTACAATAAACGGTTTTGATGCTTTAGACCAATAAAGATGACTGAGGGATTGTAATCTTAATATGATTGTATCATCATCATCATTATGATTCATATAGCCTCAGGGGAAAAATCAGCTTCGATACGTTTTCCCCAGAGTGAAATTAGATGACGATCTTTTGGTAGTTGATTATTTTATTAATTCTAGTAATTTTGCTTAAAATTACTATATATACACAATAGGAATAAACTAAATTAAAATAATTGACGGGCCTGTTGGTCCAGTGGTTAGTGGCCCTGACTGCTGAGCCGGAGGTCGTGGGTTCGATTCCCACCCAGGACAAACTTTGTGTGATGAGCATGATTGTTTGTTCTGTGTCTGGGTGTGATTTATCTATAATATGTATGTATTTATAAATTATATAAGTATGTATATCAGTTGTCTGGTTACCATAACACAAGCTCTGCTTAGTTTGGGATCAGATAGCCGTGTGTGAGTTGTCCCAAGAAATTTATTTATTATTTATTAATTGGAAATATTGCTATTGTGAAGGATGGCACGGCTCGGTTGAAATATGTCGGGCATGCTACCTTAAGGGTGAATTAAGTCATTACATTAACTCCGGTTGTTATCGTCTAGGTAATGGACAGTACTTGCATAGACACAACCTTGTAGCTAGGATTATCCATCAGCAACTTGCTCTTAAATACAGCCTTGTGGAATCGGAAGTGCCGTACTATACATATGCCTGACCCAGTTCTCGAAAATGACAATATCATATTGTACTGGGATCGATCCATCATCACTCACAGTAATATTTACAAAACGGTTGCCCATGACGAGAACCTTGTGAAGTCGGAGAGAAAATCAATGAAGTATATAGATTTGGCTTGCGAGGTTTTAGACATGTGTGATGTGAACTTAGCGATCATTGTGATGATAGTCGTTACAGCCAATGGGTTTATTGCTAAGAGCATTGACCGATATCTGAGGAGGCTCTCATTAGATGGCTGGATCAAGGGTTTGATACAGAAAGTGGTACTCTTGAACACGGCTCGTATCGTTAGGAGGTTCCTCCTAGTTAGATATGACTATTTAAGCACATAAGCGGTGCCTACATGGTTTCTTTTTAAAGTGAATAAGGCCCACATGCGTTCTTTATAGCGTGCTGTAAAGAAACGCACTAGTGAGCATCGGAGTCGCATGTACAGCTGCCCTACCTCCCGAAGAAGACCCTGATGATCCTCTGCTTTTCAACACACCTGACGAAGTACTAGACGTCATTAAAAAGCTTAAATGGCGGAAAGCTCTCGGCTCCTACGGTATCACCAATAGGGTACTCAAACTCTTTCCCGCCCAGCTTATTACCGTTATGGCAGCCATCTTTAAAGGTGCCTTGAGACTTTTCCCTAAATATGGAAAGAGGCTACTGTTATAATTTTTCCGAAGTCAGGCAAGCTCAATTCCGAGCTCACGAGCCAACTACCTATCGATCTCCTGAACGCATTCGGCAAAAACAACAAGAGACTAAATAAGTGATTCAGAGACTTTGCCGAGACTAAGAGTATCATTCCCAACGAGCTATTCGGTTTCAGGGCAGAACACTCATGTATCCAGAAGGTCCACCGCATCGTTGAACATGTGAGCGCTGGTTTCAGCGCGGAGCGATGACGGGTGTATTATACTTCGACATAGCGAAAGTTCAGGAAATGGAGTTGAGACCCCTTAAAAGTAGGGCGGTTATCTACTTCTAGCCGCGGTTTAATCCCCCGAGCCCCAGTCCGATCACTATGTACGGCAAGCTTATCACCGGGGAGAAGCAAGCCAAATACTTAGGCGTGATTCTCGATACTCACTTGTCCTTCGGAGCATATATCAAAGCAGCTCGTTCGTGAGCTGTCTTTGCTTTGGGTAGGCTTCATTTCATGATTAGGGCAAAAAACAAACTGTTATTTAAGTGCAAATTGCGTCTTTATACCGCGGTAATTCGTCCCATCTTGAAATACGGTTGTGTCGTGTTTGCTCAGTCCAATCCCCATTTAATCCATAGGATGCAGACCCTGCAAAACCGATTCCTTCGTAAAATCACGGGCGCCTCATTTTACGGCCGTCATGTTAGTCTATACTAACTTTAGAATCCCCACTGTCCTTCAATTCGTGAAGCGCCTTTCCAAGCGTTTCTTTGACTCTGCGTTAACACATTGCAACTACTTTATCGCATAGGCCCCCAATACGATCCTTCGCGAATTAAAAAATTCGTCATCCTCGGAATACCTTCGTTACACCAGACGACGCTATAACCCTGCTACAGGAGCGCAGTAGAGAAACTAGCACCCTTCGCAAATTCAGACGCAAAGCGTCGTCATTCCGTCCTCACTCACCTTGTCGCGACGTGTGCTACTTGCCCCACTTATCTCTTACTTGAGCCAACCCGCAGTGCTGATCCAGTAAATTCAAACCAGTCCCTAAATAATATCACTTAGATCCATCCTGTCCCTTTGCTGTCTTCCCCAGCGACGCTCTAAGCCGAGGCTCGTACCCCTCAGGGGGTGCCTTTAGCCTATAGTTGCTTAGTTTGTAATTTTATTTCCCTGGCTGCAGGCTTTAAATTCAAGGAGGACGCCTTGAAATTGCACGATTAAGGTTCTTAGGTTGAATTGTGAGCTACCATTCGTAAATCATCTTGTATAGACCATATTTTAAGTAATATACCTGAAGCTATCGCAACAGTGCTACGACTACATCTCTCTTACCACGATACGGCACAAATGATAAGCTTTCCTTTACGGTTTCAAAAAGCAAAAACAGTAACAATATACTATATATATAAAAGAGATTACAATATAGATAATATACATAAGTTTAGAGAATGCTTACAAAACTTGTCTTGGGCAGACATATACATGGAGTACGATGCAAATAAAGCTTTTGAGTGCTTCCATGAATTGATATGTCTGTTTCACAATCTCTGCTTTCGAAAAGTAAGGGTTAAAATAGACTTAAATAAAAAAAAACAAAACAAACGTGGATAAGTAAAGGTCTAAAACAAAGTTCCAAAACCAAGCGTTATCTACGATACCAATACTATAAAACTGAAAATCAAGCTAATAAGACAAAATATAAGACATACTAGTATCTGCTAAAAAAATGTATCCAAAATGCTAAGCGTGATGCCAATATTAAGTATATTAGCAAGAATGACAACAAATGTAAAGCCACATGGAAAGTTATAAAAAACGAAATAAACAATATAAACCCCAATGACAATATCGAACACATCAAAATTGGTAACACCGTACTTACAAAACCGGAAGAAATAGCCTGTGCCTTTAATGATAACTATATAAATCCTAGCCTGACGCGAAACTGTAACACGCAGTGTCCTAATAAAAACCTAATTGTTAATTCAATGTACCTCACGCCAATGTCCGAAAGTGAGGTGAGACAACTGATATTATCATTAAATAATACTACTTCTGAGGGTTACGATGAACTTAGCACCAAAATAATTAAATCATGTGTTAATGAAATAAGCGGGGTATTTACATATCTAATCAACCTATCCTTTTCACAGGGTGTGTTTCCTAATGGCCTAAAACTGTCCCTTGTGAAGCCGATATTATAAAAAGGCGAAAAATATAATATGGACAATTATCGCCCTATAACATTAATACCCATCCTTTCAAAAATTTATGAAAAATGTATGTACTAAAGATTAATAAGTTATTGCTAAAAATTCAATATTTTAAACAAGCAACAATTTGGTTTTCTAAAACAATAATCCTACCCTAGCCATTTTTTCTCTCTTAAAAACAGTACTGACGAATATTAATAACAATCACCTAACAACGGGCCTATTTTATGATTTGTCAAAAGCGTTTGACTTAGTTTCCCATGACATATTATTGAAAAAGCTAGAGTCTGTCGGAATCAGAGGATTGCCACTTCAGTGGCTGTCATCGTATTTAACTGATAGACGACAGTGTGTAGCTATCACTAAACTTGACGAAAATAGGGACGTGACACTCTATTCGTCTGAATATAAAAATGTAAAATGTGGTGTTTCCCAAGGTAGCATTTTGGGACCCATCTTGTTTATTATTTACATAAACGACATTGTTGATATAACCGCTCATAAATGTTTCCTTTTTGCTGATGACATTTTAATTGTTGTTGCTAGTGACAAAAAAATAAAAACATTACTGATCATGAAATGGAAATTAATAATACAATTCATAATTTAATTAGCTGGTTAAATAATAATAATTTATCGATTAATCTTAATAAATCTGTATACATTCAATTCAATCAATCTCATAATGACAAATTTAATTTTAATATGGACATACCTAAGCTTACCCAAGTGACACAAACTAAGTTCTTAGGAGTAGTTATAGACGAACATTTTGATTGGAAAGCCCAGATCGACCATGTGTGTAACAAAATTAAATAATAAATTCACATACGCCCTTAGACAAATCAAGAAGGTCTCTAATATAAAAACGGCTGTGATGTCCTACCGAGCATATGTTGAATCCTCATTACGGTATGGACAAATTTTTTGGGGAAATAGTACCGACCAAAGTAGAGCGTTTGTTGCTCAAAAAAAATGTATTCGAGCTATTTACGGCATTCCTTCGGATGAATCATGCCAACCTATTTTTAAAAAGCTTGTTCTGCTACCTTTGCCTTCATTGTATCTGTATGAAGTGTTTATGTTCGTACGAAAGCATTTAGAGTTGTTTAAAAAACTAGAAGAAGTCAGTTCACGTAATTGGCGTGATCAGTACCAAAACAGACTAGTATTAGGAGAGATTTGTAGGCTAGCAAAATACAAAAAGAGCTGTCTAGCTATGTCTGTATGTTTATTTAATAAATTACCCACAAACTTAAAAATGTTAAACTGTAGGATGTTTCAGGTTAAATTGTATAAATGGTTAACTCAATATAATTTCTATAGTATTAAGCAATTCCTGGAACATAGACTCTAGGTTTCCCTTTTTTGTTTGTATAATTTGTAACATTTGTTTAGTTACTTATAAGTTTGCATGCTTTAATTCTAAGCAAAACATGCTGGTCCTTATACTTCTGTCAAAAACTTTATATACCGTGTTTTTTGCAAATAAATATATTATTATTATTAAAAAAAGCTTCTTTTCAAAACCTATGCATAATAATTTCTCAAATCATTGGTCATTCCCTCAAGGGCAACTTACATTTTGAAAGCAAATCCAGATTTTTATCAAATAAAATCCAGATTTTTATCAAATAAAATCCAGATTTTTATTTATCAAAATTATATAAATAAAACTCAGAAAATCTCTCACACCTTTAATAACAATAAATAATGACTATTTAGGATATTTTTTTTATCTAACTAAAATAAAGTCGTATTACACGTTTTTAAAAGAACCAAAACTCTTTTACCTTTATTGGATCAAAGTCGAACTCAGGGGCAATTAATGTGACGTTTTGAACTTTGTGTACTTCTTTTAAGTTAGGAAAGGCCAGCTGAAGTTGAACAGTAATGTACACGAAGGTAGATGCAGCAATATTTAGCGCCAAACTGGTGTTGAGAGTAAACATACCGTATACAGAAACATAAGCATCTCTTATTTCCAAAATGCTCAATATGTTTTTTGTCAGCCCTAAGATTTTCACTGAAAAAAAAAGGCGTCAGTAGAACATTATTTTGCTTCCGATTTCTATACAAAATAAGTAAAACCGCATTTTTAACGATATCAATGTTGGCTTTACTCGTGTTCGTTTTAAATTAACAATTGCATTTAAATTTGCTTTAGAGGAGTTATAAATTTGTATGTATATCCTTGATCAACTAGGCATGTCATATCACTGCTCTTAGCTGAGCTCAGTTCTTCAATAATGAGGTCTTCTTCATTGTACACATGGCGGGACATCAAGCTACATTTCCAGTGGAAAATAGCCTTGCTTTGTATCGCCATGCGTAGGCAATTTTCTTGATCTTGGGCATCCCGCATCCATCTTATGCCCAGCTTCATTAGAATGCTAATATTTTACAAACTATCGAACGTGAAGGTATCACGGAATACCAAAATAATATAGTAAATGAACGTGCATTTGTACTTCTACTCAGGTAGGGACATAGTTACAAAATTTCGAATACTATACTAACCATCAGTATTCGGTTTTAATTGTATGTATGCGCAGATGAGCTTCATTTGTTCGATTTGTCCGAAGAACAAATCTGACTGCAAAATTATTGTAAGCAAATGAAACCAACTCGCCACTGACCAGCCTAGCATAGCAGTCGCTCGCATTATCTGCGTCTGGAAAATTTTAATACGTTGGTTAACCAGTAAAATGTATGCCATTTTGTTACATTCTTTTTTATTTTGATAACATAAAAACTGCTAAACTCAATTAAAAGTACACATGAAAATTCGACCGCTACAAACTTCGTTCCACCTTTTGAGTATTTGTTAGCTAACTGCATTCGCCTCTCAGGGCGTACTAAAAAACAAAATAGGTAGTTCCGCCCCAAAATTTGTAAAGATACACACACATACCTCTGCAGTTTTAACATACATGATGAATGTTTGTACAGCAACCAACGAGCCCACTGCGACAGTAGCTACACCTAGTACGATCTGAAAACGACAAACTGTTAAATCAAGGATGCCTAGGGATTTTTACCTAACAACATTATTATAATAAAAACACTTACAGCAAAACTGTAGCATTTCTCTATTAGTCGTAATTGATCGAAACATAATTTAAGAACGACGCTAAACTCTTGATTGTCTGATCTTGTATGGAACGTCACCCGCTCATCAAATTCATCTTTCCAAAACAATTTGTGGACCAGCATTTGTTTCGGAATATAATCCATTTTAAGCTTTGTTTTCTTCATTAAAGCAACATTTAAATATCGAACTCTCGTGGTAAGAAAGGAGTATAAATATACGAAGAAACAAAATTCATCGTAGGCGAAAAACAACCAAAAGAAGTACAAACTTCCCACTACATGTATCGCGATGGATACGTTAAATATGTAGTATAGTAAAACGACGGCAGACACTTGTGTGACAGCTATCGTGATCATTATTACTCTATAAAAGGTGATCGATACTTTTCGCATAAAAGCAGTTTCTTCGGCTCCGAGCAATGTATCTATTTCTATATTGTTAAGTATTAAGTTCAGACCTGCATAATCGTCACCAAACGTAATGTCGGAGAAAAGTAAATTTATAAATATTGTAAAATGCAAAATTGCTATGTACTCAACTATGCTGAGGTAATTTTCTGATGAATTAGCGAACCACAAAAGATAAGATGCACTGGCGATGGTGTAGATTAAAACGAACACATTGTATAACTTTGTGTTTAGGTTTCTTTCGACAATCTTGCCTTTTCGAATCAAAAAACGACAAAAACCAGTGACTTCCATTATTCGGACAAAATAAATGAAACTGTTTACATATTCTTTCATTAATTGATTTCTAACGGACAAGTCCATGATGTTACCAAATGTATGTAGGTCTTGAAGCTTTAGAGGAATGAAAATGACTGAGGAATTTGAAGCTAAATATTACTGTATCATTATCGTCATTATGATTCATGTAGCCTCTGGGGAAAAATCAGCTTCGATCCATTTTCCCCAGAGTGAAATTAACTGACTATCTTTTGATTGTAGATCCTTACTAATATTATAAAAGCGAAAGTGAGTTTGTTTGTTTGTTACCTTTTCACGCTTTTGGTATTAGCGACGGACGGACACAGGCTATTTAAAAAAAATGGTATGTGAGGGAGAAAGAGGTAAGAAAAGGGAAAACTTAGCGTTGCTATTACAAATCAATAAGACGCTACGGGAACTGTGTTTTCCCGAATTTAACGCGAGCGAAGCCGCGGGCAAAAGCTAGTTAAATATAAAATAAAACAGCAGTGTGGGAAATATTGTAAAACGGTTTTGCATGTTAAAGTAAAATTACTTTTTACTGATCACATACTCAAAAATTGCAGCGATTACAAGACAAACTATACCACTTATCATTTTGAGGCATTTGAATGACTAAATCCTGTACTTGATTTTAATTGGGACGTTATTTACATTATTTCACTTTTTAAGTAAAATTGCAAATGGGCAGTATTGCAAATGTAAGATGGTTTTGCCTTCTACTTGAACTTATAGTTGGATAAAAGTAGGTGGAGTAAACACTGTACTGTTTTATAGTTCTAGTGTTAAACTTTAGTTATTTATAGCTAGATTTAATGTTATGCGGTAATAAATTATACAGTAATTCATTTCATCAACTGCTTCCTCGTAAAGTACCAGGAATTTTTTTCTCATAAAATATATTTTCGTGTCACAGTTTAAGTTGGCATACTCTTCCGAAACGGCTTGACCAATTTTTATGAAATTTAGTATGTATATTCCGTAGGTCTCTGTTGTAATCTACTTTTTTTCTGACCAGCAGCGTGCGGGTGAAACAGCTAGTAACACCATAACAATATCTCTATAGGAGAGGAATAAAAGAGGAGAAACGAGTGCCTCGGGGTTTAAAAACTGCAAAACCTCGGATTTGAGCCACAGTAAATGAAATAAAAAAAAAAATACAAATCAAAGGGTATTTTTTTTGCTAAAAAAGTTTTTATTTAATAAATATTAGAATTTCAATTATTCAAACAGTTTGTCCCAGATTGAGCTTTCCGTGCACGTGAAAAATTCTAACTTTCTATGTATGTTGCATTTAAAATTTTAAAATTAGAGAATCGTCAGACAAGGAAACTCGCTTTCACCAAAAATATTAAATGCCGTTTTGGGTTTATTTTTAAAAGAACCAAAACTCTTTCACTTTTACGGGGTCAAAGTCAAACTCAGGGGCAGTTACTGTGACGTTTTGAACTTTGTGCACTTCTTTTAAGTTAGGAAAGGCCAGCTGAAGTTGAACTGTTATGTACACGAAAGTAGATGCTGCAATTTTCAGTACTAAACCAGTGTTGAAGAAAAACATCCCGTATACGGAAACATAGGCATCTCTTACTTCCAAAGTGTTTAGTATGTCTTTCGTAAGTCTCAAGATTTCCACTGAAAAAAAGGAAGGCGTCACTGGAGCATTATTTTGCAACCTAAGTTAAACCGCATTTTGTTTCATATTTAGCTATACAAATGAGGCTTAACTGTAAGTGTTTTTTTTTTAAATTAACAACTAGAGTTAAAAATAAAAGGGTCTTTAGTTACATATTTTATGGCATATCCTCGCTCTTGCCTTATTTGACGAGTTTCGAGGATCTTTTTCATTGTACTCCTTTACCATGCGGGCTGATTTTGGGCATCCCGCATGAACCTCATGCCTAGTAGTGCAGCTTCATTGGAATGCCAATATTTATCAAACTATGAAATGGATGTAGAGGTATCACGGAACACCAGCTCTTACGTTTCCAAAACTATACTAACCGTCAGTATTCGGCTTTAATTGTATGTAGGCGCAGATCAGCTTCATTTGTTCGATTTGTCCGAAGAACAAATCTGACTGCAAGCTTATTGTAAGCAAATGAAACCAACTCGCCACTGACCAGCCTAGCATAGCAGTCGCTCGAATTATCATTGTCTGGAAAATTTCAATACATTGGTAAATCAGTAAATTGTAGGTATGTAATTTTCTTATAGTCGAGTGCAATAAGACAAAAATATAGAATGTGAATCCGTAACTATGAGGAATGGCGATAAATAAATAATGATAAGAAGTTTAGAGCCTGGTTTCGGTGTAAACTAAAACTGCCAGGAGTCGAACCCGTTGACCTGAAAACGAAAATACCATTCGATAATATTGCTAATAAGGATTACATTCTGGGAGCTAATGACACACGGCAAACTAAAGGAAAGAGCAGTTTTTTGATAACATATGTAACTGTTATATAACTGTTAAAAGTTAGTATTGATCAAACGTCGAACAAAATCGCTTTTGGCACTAGCTACCCTACTAGTGGAATAAGTTTTGCTTTAAGACTTCATGGTAAGGCTACAGTTCACATACCAAATTGGCGCTTCATGAATCCACAGAGTTAAAACTATTATGCCAAAATATAATTGTGTCTCAAGTTATTCATAAACTAAAAATGCATTATCATTTCAGTTCGATGCCAACGGCTGGACTTCACCCGCACTGGGCGGAGCGGGAACAGAATTTTAATTTCTTTGTTTCTTTCCCATGTTTCTTCTTTTGCCCTTTATGTTCCGGGCCCGCGGTATCTTTTTCGAACAACCAGCAACCCCGCCAGAGTTAGCCCTGGCAGGCTTCACCCTCTGCTATGCTGACATATCTTTGAGGCGTGCATGGAACCCAAACGTGCCGTCGATACTGCATGTTGTCATTAGACGGACGAACGTCCAAAGACTCGCATCTGGTGGCCGGGAGTCGTCTCGCGGCGTCCGGAGCTCGAAGCGTGTCCCGCGGTGGCTATGTTGGTTTTAGGTTCTCTTCCTCAAATATCCGGGCTTCTCATCCTTCGCTTTCATAACTGCTTCGCAGAAGGAGGTGACCGCTTCCCATCCCCTCTCGCTCGACCATGGACTGAACCAGTGTCGGTCAGCGTCGGTCTACCGCGCCCGCCGGGCACAGCGTGCGTTCTTCATTCACCACGTTATCCGTTCAACTGAAAGGGGCCGTCCCAATCTGCGTTTCCCGGTACGTGGCCAGCGGAAACGCACTGTGGGACGGCCTATCGAGAACCATTTTTCCTCATCGGCCATATATTATTTGGGCTATGATTTTGCTATTCGACGTGCAATGTCGGCAACTTTAGTTCTACAAAACTTCTCAATTCTGATTTGATCACGTAGAGAAACTACAAGCATAGATTTTTCCATAATTTGCTAAGCGGCCCATAGTTAGCGGCCACATCGTAAACCTCATTCTTGAAATTGAATCTACAAAGAGACAATATGCCCTAGGTATACCCAACAACTTCGAGTTCCAATGAGTTATCGGGATAGGCACTACATGGATGTTCGACATGGTTTTCCTCTTATCCACGAGACACATACGTTAAGAAGCTCTGTTGAGACTGTCTAAGTGTTGAGCGTGGTGCCAAGGTCTTCCATACTCTGCCATGACCTGACCACAAGTCGTCGTCAAACTGAAGGTGGGTGATTCACTTGCCATTAACGTTGATGCCGCAGCTGTGAACTGTTTTGGATTAATATCAGAAACTGCAAAACTGCAGCGAGGTTTTAGTGCAGTTTTGCAGTTTCAGATCGGTTTCGACCTTTGATTCTGAAGGCGAACTGGCATTGTTTCATTTCTGAACAAACACATTATCTACTGATATACCGATAATCGGTCCCTGAAAGGCTTGGCAAAAAAAATACATTATTAAATTTAAAAAGAAAGGACGTATCGCAGCGAAGTCTTGTCCACACTGCGCCAGTGGGTTTTAATGTTTTTTTTTATTGAATTAATAAAAAAAAAACATTAAAACCCACTGGCGCGGGGTCGATTGTCTAACTTGTACTGATTAAAAAGCCACCCGTGTTCCTTCTATTGCCCTTTATGTTCCGGGGCTGCGGTATCTCTTTCGGACAACGCGCAACCCCGGAACAACCGCCTTAGAGTATTTTTTGGCTTTTTGCCTCTCCGTTTGAAACGTTTCGATCTGCCTTACAGACTTGTTTTTTTGATGCTGACAAATATTTCATATTAAAGAAATGATAAAATTATCGAATAGTTTTAGATTTTTGATCCGGTGATGAATACTGGATTTTTGTTGCGCAACGGAAGGAAAAACAACAGATAAACTAAAGGTTTTAGAAAAAATATAGTAGTACGCATACCTCTGAAGTTTTAACATACATGATGAATGTTTGAACAGCTACCAACGAGCCCACTGCGATAGTTGCTAGACCCAGTACGAGCTGAAAATGGCAAACTGTTTAATCGAGGATGTCAAGGGGTTTTGCAACAGATCTTTGCCTAAAAACATTATTATAATAAAAACACTTACAGCAAAACTGTAGCAATTCTCTATTAGTCGTAATTGATCAAAACACATTTTGAGAACGACGCAGAAATCTTTAGTATCTGATCTAGTGTGGAAAGTCACCCGCTCATCATATTCATCCTTCCAAAACAGTTTGTGGAACAGCATTTGTTTTGGAATGTATTCCATTTTAAGCTTTGTTATCTTCATTAAAGCAACATTTAAATATCGAACTCTCGTGGTAAGAAAGGAGTATAAATATACGAATAAACAAAATTCATCGTAGGCGAAAAACAACCATAAGAAGTAAAAACTTCCCACTACATGTATCGCGATGGATACGTTAAATATGTAGTACATGTAAGCGACGACAGACACTTGAGTGACTGCTATAATGATCATTATGATTCTATACAAGATGATAGATACTTTTCTCATAAAGGCAGTTTCTTCGGCTCCGAGCAATGTGTCTATTTCTATATTGTTGAGTATTAAATCCAGACCTGCGTATTCATCACCAAAAGTGATGTCAGAGATAAGTAAATTTGCAAATATCGTAAAATGCAAAATTGCTATGTACTCAACTATGCTGAGATACTTTTCTGTAGGATTGGAGAACCACAAAAGATAGGATGCACTGGCATTGGCGTAGATTAAAACGAACACATTGTATAACTTCGTGCTTAGGTTTCTTTCGACAATCTTGCCTTTTCGAATCACAAAGCGACAAAAACCAGTGACTTCCAGTATTCGGAAAATATTTATAAAACTTTTGACATACTCTTTCATTAATTTATTTCTTACTGACTCGTCCATTTTGCTACAATATGTGGGTCTTGCAGCTTTAAAGCAATGTAGATGACTGAAGAATTGTTATCTTAATATTATTGTATCATCATAATCATCATCATCATTATGATTCATGTAGACCCTGGGAAAAAAAACAGCAGTGATTTTTCCCCAGAGTGAAGTTAGATGTCTATCGTTCGAAACTTGATTATTTTATCATTTCTATTCAAGTTATCAAAATCTAGTAATTCTAGGCCTAATAGTTATTTATTCTGCTTAGGCATTTAGACCTTTCAAACTGTGTGATTATTTTTTGTGTTTTGACGAGCTTGACCGTCATTACACCAGTGGCGGGCGAGGGGCCTGGATGGAGGGCAAGCCATCGACTTTTAATATGCCCCCCCCCCTATTAGTGTTTATGTGGTTGTTAGGAGTCATTGGTATAGTTAAATTGCTGCTCAATACTGCTCTAGTAACACAATTATTACCTATTTATTTACCTTTCACGTATGGGATTAAACGTTCCACGCGCCATCTATTGGTACCGAGATTCCACGCGACATCAAAGTTCTATCTCTTAACGTAGGTTTAATAATTCGTAAAATAATTCAATCGATGGCCACTAGATGGCATATTACAAATTATCGATTTGTTGTTTTTAAGCTTATGAATATATATTCAACGTTTAAATCTCAATAATATATTAATAAACATCTAATTCTTTATTTTGCTTTTCAGTTTTTACATTCACAAAGTCTGAAAGTATAAATCATGCAAAATGACATACGAAATAACCATTAAGCATTATTCTGAAGCGGATTTTGATGCGTTTTTTACACCACAAAAAGTTTGTCACGCTCCTTGAAAACAATAGAATAAACATACCTACCTACTGGGTCTGTACAAGAAATCATTTCTTGTGGATTCATTGAATATACGGTGAATTATAAGTTATCTCAATGTAGCATACCTTTCAGGCGCCAATTTCCGAATTCACATTTTAAAATTAAAATCACTAAATCAGTTAATCACTTAACAAAATCGTAGGTTGTCACATCGCACCAAAAAAATTAACCACATTACTCAGTAATTTAAATAACATAACTAAATCAAAACTCCCAAACTATACAAAAGAAACAAAATAATAACAATTGTCATTTGCAATTTGTTGCACTTGTTCTTGCAACTATATTCAGGTCGGTCATCGGATGGTTCATATGCGCGAACTTAATGGACAAGCCAGGCTTTACTAGCCCGTATAAATCGCCGTACAAGTACCTAAAATTTATCAATGAATATTATTTTATTTATACAAATGAAAAGCCCCATTGAAAGCCAACGAGTGCGAAAGAGACGCGCTAGAGCGAGAGATCATTGCGCGCGCTTTCGGTAGTGTTGACATGTCACGAATAGCTCCGAATCAGACACGATTGAATTTTGATCGAATTTGATGAATGATTGACTTTAGTGAGTCGTAGTATTTTATGGATCTGGTAATGTAAGCGTGCGGCAAATTAATTTGCGTGTATTTAAAATATTTTTGTTCGTGAATGTTTATGTTAGTTTGGGTACAGTTAGGTAGTAGGTTATAAACCTATGGGTCTGATTGGTGTTATAATTTAGGGCAAGCCTGGCTTATGGGCTTCTATTGGACTTTCGATTACACCACTGCTTCCACAATGAATCGCTCAACCAAGCAACAAACTTTGTCTTTAATATCTGGTCTAACGCGTCTACATATTAATCACTTTGCTTCGTTTCAGTTGAACTAAAAATTAAAAATTACGTTCTTTCTATCAAATCGAAGGCAGGAAGGAAGTGATATCACCCGTGATATGATCACAACTCTTTTAGATGAAGTCCTACCTTCGATTACCCACATTCTGTTTTCCTTTGTTTACCGGGATATTTCTTTCCCTGTGGCGCAAAGTTTATATTTGATCACTACCCTAAGGTCGTCATCCTCCTCTTCCTATCCCTTTCCGTCCCATATCGATCCTTCCCTTTCTACCCAAAGTGCCTGAGGCCTGTGTACACCAGCAATTTTAAAATTTTGTCCGTCGGAACTCGGTCATCACTTGCCACTACCACTACACTTGCCACTTTACCACATATCGGTCGCCACTTCAATCTAGGTTTAGGTCAATCTTCAGCAGTTTTTTTACCCACCCCAAAAGTGACTGGCGATATAAAGGCAAAACTGGAAGACACCAGCTAATCAGGCTGGTCGATTTCTCCAATGCCTTCGTCATTTTAACCCATATTATGGTCTTTCCCGGAGCACCGAAATGGTTCTCCTCTTACCTTCAGGAACTTCAGCAGTTCGTTCAAGTTAGAGATTCCGCATCATGCTGGTGTGACTTGGATACTGGGGTCAGATAAATTTGAGGTGGGAGTAAACACCAATAAATGTCAGATGATTATCATCGGGAGTTATTAGCATCCTTAATTTTTGGATATGTACCTAAGTTGGATGGCACAACCATGCCGCCGGTTCTTTTTGACGTTACGGTCGTTCATTATAGCTCTGTCGTAAAGGATCTTGGCTTTTTTTTTCTTGCTTCTCCTATTTCTCCCAGCTACCTTGCTCTCCACTTCCAGTAAATTTGTGCCAACTACAATAAGAGTCTGCAGTCGTCGCATAGCCGTGTTCTTCAATGTCCCTCTCACCACACTGACTTCATACACCGATCATTTATCGTCCAGTCTATTTTTATGGAATGCGTTTCCCCAGGAAATCAGGACAGCAACCAACAGTTTATCTTTTAAAATTTAAGTAAAAAATCGCTTATGTCTCCAGGTTCCCAACTGTACCAAAATTCATCAAAATCGGTTTAGCCATTTAGGCATAAAGACGTAACAAACAAACTCACTTTAGCTTTTATAATATTAGTAAGGATGGATATTTGAAATACTATAAATATATATCAAAATATAGGAACACAGATATCCTTACCAATATTATAAAAGCTAAAGTGAGTTTGTTTGTTTTTTAAAGTAAGAAGTGGGGATGAAAGACGGAAGAAAAGGGAAAACTTAACTTTGCTCTTGCAATAAATCAGGCGCAAGGGCAAAAACTACAGTTAGCAGGTACATGTAAATCAGGAAAGGGGAACTGTGTTACCCCGAATTTAACGCGAGCGAAGCCGCGGGCAAAAGCTGGTTTATCATAAATTAATGATATTTTTTTTGTTACAACTATCACAGTTCGTTTGCATCACCCTAAGTTTGACTGGCAGAAAATGCCTAAGGCATTTAGTCCGCCTCTATACTTGGTGCTTGTAGAGTTAAATAAAATAATAAACTACTTAAATGTGAAAAGGATAATTAATTTATTCATTTTCTTTGTTTGTTATTTCGCAGTATGGGTAATGAAACAACGGAAGTTTTATTGATGATATATTGCTTATCAATACAGAGTAACAAATTGTTTGTTTCTTAAAATACAGTTTGAAATTGTATCGAAATGCTAATAAATGCAACAGACAAGTATGTATAACGAAGGCATTGCGCTATCACAAATGTTACGGACCGCGTCGACACATCGACCAATGATAAGCCAATATAAAAGTTCAGATCTATTCAATCTTACCAATTGTACAAAATACTTTAACAATATCTTTTTAAAAAATCTCATAAATGCTAAGTAGGTACTACTAACATAATTAGGTAATATTACTTTCTCAAAATTTTACTACTATTTTCTAAATTTAGACATATTTACAATTCTTTAAGTACCTAATTTATCCACAAGCTTCGCTGTGAAAGCGCAAATGTATCAATTGAGCATCATAGTCTTTTATACCCTCTTTCAAAACTCGGAAGCGCTTCATCAAGGCGACCTTGATGTCTAATTAAAATTATAACAATTGACGCATTAAATAACACATTTACACAATACATAATTCTCACACACACTCACAGCACAAACTGTAACCGATTAATATTATAATTTAAATAATATAAATACTTCTAGAAATGCAGTTCAACTTGGTACGACATACCGTGACGCCGCTACGGGGCGACACTATCGAATTTAAAAATTTGGACTTTATTAAAGTACAAAACAAAAACAAACATAACATTTTTCTATAGTTACAATACAAATTAAAATTGTGACATAATTTGTGTTATTAATTTGAGAAATAATTAGGAGCTAGTATCACTAAAACGAGGAAAGAGATTCCTTACCGTGGATTTAATTTATACCAAAGCATTTAACTTTGATATTTTGTTTATGGGTCGGACAAGAAGTGTCATCCGATCCATAAATCGCTTCATTTCAAGTCAGCGGCAGCAGTACATGTTGTATTTCATATCTAGCACCATCCACTTTTATTTCATTACTGTCATAACATAACAAGAATCTCATCTGCCTGCCCTGGCTGGTTTGAAATGAAACTTACAATCGATTTCTATGAGACAATCGGACTAAAGCTATTTTAAACTAACTTACTATTCTACTTAAACGTAATCCCGTACCATCACCAAAGATTGCACATAATACCCGATACTTTGATTTTTTAATTGCAGTCATGCCTAACTATAGGCCAGTGGATTATTTCACATTGACTGTTAAAAAATTAAGGTATTTTTTCAATGGAACAAAACATGGATACTGTCCCGTAGTTTAATACAAAAAAAATCTGTATTTTCTTAAAACACGGAATGTCTACAATAGTAGTTGGAAGACAAAATCAATTACATAACTAAGAGGAATTTCGAGTGTGCAGGCTAAAATTGAACTAAATTAAGAACTGGGCTTTTTGTAAATCTTTCTAAACGTTTAAAACGGACGGAATAGATTCGTAGTGTTAAGTACATTTAATTATGCCATTTTCATTTGATTTGAAATACCATGTTGTTGAAAAAATCCGATACCTTAATTGGTACCTGTTGTTTGAAACTTGTATTCATTAGAGACAAGTTGTTCTTATGTATTGGCCGTCGTAGTGATGGGTATTGCATCAAAAAGAGAAATGCCCATAGTTCGTCCATGTATAGTTGGTTAGATCCATTGTACAAAATGTCCTTAATGATTGCAAGTACTAATTATAACAGTTATGAAATGATCATTAATGTGTGTTTAGTTGTGTACTGGCATTGGCAGCTGTCCTAGTAGCTGGTTCGCAAACGTGGCGTTTGTGAACTTGAAGTGTCGTTTGTCGTAGAACTTGAGCAACGCTGGAGAATAAGGGTGCTGCTTCTTTAAATGCATGTAGTGTTCTTCTGGTTCTGATGTTGTGTGACCACATTCTTCACAGACGTACATCTGAAATAAATAAAAAAGTTCTTCGTTAGTGCCGATATTCTGGTTAAAGATTTATTTTCAATATATTTTAAGGCAGGATAAAGATCGACAAATGGTCACGCGTCCATGCAATTTCATAATCTCTCACGAATTCGATTATGCTCGTGTAGTGCTGACGTTAATTACACTTAGGATATCTAAATCACTGAACAGTTTTTAAAGAAGAAAATAGAGTGATATGATAATTACCTTAGTCCTCCTTTCCTTGTACGCGTAAGTGTGTTGAACGCCGTGTACTTTTAAGCAGTGGGATTCCAGAGAGCATCTTTGGGTAAACGATTTTTCGCAGAGGTTGCATTTGTAGGGTCGGACACCGGTGTGCGTCCGCGTATGTCTTTTCAGATCGAACGTGTCGTTGAACCCTTTTCCGCAGAAGGTGCATAAATATCGCTTTACATCTGAGTGACATTTCATATGTCGGTTCAGAAGCCTCTGTAAACTGAAGTTCTTGGAGCAGACCCTGCAAACGAACTTCGTGGGATCGTCTTCGCTAACTAATACTTGTTTGTTCTTTTCTTCTTCTCGTTGTCTCGCGTTGGCTTCTGTTGCCAATGGATTTTTGACCCCATGTCCACCATTTATGAATTCTAACGGGAGTTCGGCTGGTAGACCCAACTGTAATTAAATAAAGAAATTTTATGACTTACAGTTTAATGACATAATTGTGATGATAGTGAACATGTGCTTCGAAAAGAATATTTGTGCCAGAAAAAGAAGATTAAAATTAATTATTGAATTATAAAGAATTCGATTGCGGACACGAATACAATTTCAAATGCAGTAAGTTAAAGCATAAGTTGATTTAGGCTCGGCGTAATAAAAATGTATTTTATTACAACTTCTGTGTCGTGTTTATTTTTAATGGACGACATAGAAGATAGGAAATGCATTAAAGCTTCGCCTTAAAATCAAATAATGCTTACCCTTCGTTGTAAGACATGAATTTTGCCATCACCGGCAGAGGCTTTCTTGAAACTTACAGCAGCAGCAGGACTGAGAGACGCGTTCTCGATGTGACTGCTCCCATCCAGCGAGTTGTTCCCGCCGGGCGAAGGTAGCGACGTGCCGGTCGGCGAGTCCAGGTCCAGCGATGGATGACTAGTGAAGGGGAAGCCGGGGGACAGGATTTGTTGTCTTTGCTGAAGTTGCACGTGAATTTGTAGTTGTTGCATTTGTCCTTCACCATGTTGTAAAAGCGCTGGATTCAGTTGCATCAATAAATCTGGCCGTTCTTTAGCGAAATTGTAAGAGGAACCCTGGTTTTCTTGGCTGGCGAATGCCAAATAGTTGGCCTTTTCATAGTATTGTCTACTTAAATTAACTTGTTCTGCTAATGATTCAATATCAACTGGATTGTGTACTGAATCGGGGGTGATGGATGATGATTCTCTGATATCTGAGTCCGTTATTGATTCTACATGGTTGTTTAATAAACTAGCGAAGTCTTCAGCTGAATCTGAAAGATTCCCTAATATTCCTTCATTTGGTCCAGGGAATGTCAGTGTATTGGCAAATTGATAGTTATCTATTACATCTTCACCCATATCTACTACCATTGATTCGTCGAAATTACTACCATAATTGCCAATAGCGCCTATATTTTCTAGTTTGTTTTCATAATCTATCTCTTCATCTTTCAGCGCTAGTCCATAGTGAGCATTTTGCATTAATGAATATTGTTTACTTTGTTCTGGGAAGTTTGTAGCATTGTCGTTATTTTCACAGTCCATGTTGAATCCATTAATAATATTGAATTCATTAGAGAAGTTGCTATTGGCATTGAATGAGTTTTGGCCGCCTTTTGTAGATGGTCCTAAAGTTTCATAAAACGGAGGAAGACTGCCCGTAGGCGGGCTGTTAGGCCCGTAGTTAGATCGGCCGTCACGTCCATTGCCACCACTTCCTGAACCGCCTCCAATAGCTCCACCACCACCAGATGAAGGCGCTGTGCCGCCACCGCCAGAACTAAAACTACCTGAGCCCCCACTACTTTGTGAGCTACCACTTGAACCAGTATTACCGGTTGATCGACCGTGGCCCGCTGCAGCACTAGTGATACCAGGCAGTTTATTTGCTGGGCAATTACGAAGAACAAAAGCTGGTCTAGCCAAAATTCCATTCGCGATTTTGGAACTGCTTGTTCTTCTCTGTTCTCTTATTTTCTTTTCCGTTTCTTCATCTTCTGATTCGCCACGTTTTTTCGCAATGACGTAGTCAATGGGCTGGTCTTGTTCTGGTTCAGGTGTAGGTAATGTTGGAGGTAAACTAACGTCGGATAATTCTTTTTTTCCATCCCGAAATTGTGATTGTGAGGGTGTTCTTTGTATAACTGATACCTTCTGACATGTCACACTGTTGTCAATGCCCGGGGAGGGAACCGATTCTGGCGATGGAGTATTTCTTGAGGGCAGTACTACTGGATCACTATCTAGCGTATCTTTTTCTTCTTTTATCAGAGGTTTGTCTTCCTTTTTTTTATCTTTACCTAAGACAGGCAAGTATTGTTTACGTTCTGCTTGTGTGAGAACGTGTCCTCTATGGCTGCCGTATGGGACGTCTCCTCCCAGTATCGATGAAACAAATCGAGGTTCTTTTGAACGCTTGTCTCTTGTATTCTTTGCGCCATTGCTTTCGCCGAACACATCTCGTTCTGAAATTAGGAAAAAAATAAAATGAAAAACGGATACTAAATCATTATTTTATATTCGGAATAGGTTAAAAATTATACGAATGAAGATGACAATTTATTGAAGAAATTAAGACAAAACGAGTTATAAAATAGTAACTATTTGTCCTCGGCTTTTTACTAACGTATTCATGTAGCGTCGGAGGCATGAGGCCTCGTTGACGTCACTGGTATGTGCCTCCATAACGGTACTACTCGCCTCCACATATACGCTCACACCGTTGTATATGTGTGTGTATATGTTTTTGTGTGTATTTGTGGCATTAGTGTAATTGGCGCGCAAGCACACAACAGTGAGTGTGACAAAATCAATCTCGACCCAAATCTGTATCTGTCATCCATTGACCGCTGTTTTAATCGTTTGGTGAGCTAAATGTTTCCTGTCTGTCACTGCATTTTACTCTCAAACAACATGGCTAAGTATACCCGTAAATGAATTATTTTTGAATCATTAATCAATAAGCTGCTAGAAAATAAAAGTTATTACCTACCTAATTAAATGTAGCCCGAAATTATCTGTGATACATTAGTAACTAACTAGGTATTGAAAACAATTTGTTACGCAACGATGTTAAAATAAGAGTGAATTCCGAAATTAAAGGAAGCTGCTGTAAAAAAAACCACTCTATTATAGCAAAATATGCGTAGGTAGTCAGTGAAAGTCCCAAGGTTGGGCCAAACGAGTTTCTTTGCCCTTTCTCGGCTTTTGTTAGGGACCCAAGGACGATGCCTGTGCATTGTTGGGGCTCTTTTTTGTATGAGCTTGTAATTGTATGCGTCTGCGCGGCCGGGCGTGAAACGCGGACTCTCATTTTAAATCTCATCGTCCATAGGCCACGATTTTGTATTGCTTTCAGTTTGAAAAAGGATATTTTGTATGCGTCGACAATTTTTATAGCGGCACTTAAACCTCGTAAATATATATTATGTTTGCTTTTAGTACGCTACGCTCATTCGTTCACCGGTTTCTTAGAACTGTCCATAAGCCGTCCCTCGTTATTGGGCAAGCTTTGACCTACAAGGGACATTGAATAATACATATATTAAAATGCAGTCCGTATATCAATGACTGCATATATGCGTTTCGCGTGGGGCAGATAAATAGATTATTGTTAATTACAAAGTACTCATTTAGTAACAAAATGGTCGTTGGTCAATGGCCAATTGATAAAAAATAGAAAAGTGTAAGTGTTTAAAAGGTATGCTGCCCACTGTTCGTTTAAAAAGGTTACCTCGATTATAAGAAGGATTTATGTTTAAAGACATTTATTTTAAATTGTAATGTTAGGTCTGTCTGTATATCAGTGATGGCGATGAGAAGTAAATATTTATGAATTCAACCAAAACCAAACATTATCGTAAATAAAAGGCAAAGGTTCTAGGCACCATATAAGTACCTATCTATGTTTAATTTAATGCTCCATGCATTTTAATACCTAAACATCAAGGATATTGCACTGTAAAAAAATAACGTCGCGACTTTGAAATAGCTCACGAATTTGGAATAAAATTTGCTACAGATGGAGTGGAATTCCGAAGCCGGCACACTTTATATGGCAAAGATGGAAATGATAACGTTTTAAATGTGTGACAGAGATATATTATAGCGGTTTGGGGTATATCTCTATGTAAATAAGCAACTTTACATCAATAAAATAGTAAGAGAGGATATATTTTTTTTGAATGAACTGCATGTTTCTACAACTCGAATTGAAAGAAAAGAATATATTTTTCTGAAATAAAAATAAACGTTATTTAACAGAAAAGTCTGCTGTAATATTAATCAAATTAAGAAACATTAGTTACTTCATGATCGCATTTGCTTGAATTTTTAGATACAGATAAGTTATTTAAACAAATTACTAAACCTTAACGATTCAAACAAAAAGGAACAGTGTTTAGTTTAAACAGCACATGCCCTCTAGACAAGGTTGTATTACAGTTTCAATTAGTACGAAATATCAGTATCGTATGCATAGTACTGTGTTAATTGGAGATACCTTTTAGAGTTTATCACATACAGCCAATATTTCTTTTTTTAAATGTCATTTCTTTATCCAGGTATATTTCCTGTTTTTTTTTTTCAAATTAGAATATTCCATAACCATATTATGTAGTGCTTTACCATATTTTTTACTTATTTACATAATAGAAGCGCCTTGATTTAAAGAAATTACACAACCTAACAAATCTGTTAATTGCAAAGTCATTAAAAGGCAATCTATTGAGCATTAAAATTTGAATAGAATTTAGTTAGCTTTCTTAATTAGTTTGACTTTATAAGGCACTAAAAATGCAACAGCTAATCACATTTTCGCTATGCATTTGGCATTTCGAAACCAGACTAACTCCGACATTAATATTCCTAATGTACTTAATGATTAGAAGCCCTACCACGAGCTTGCGGTGTTAACGTAACGTAAAAACGTCGATTTTTAAATTGAAGATACTTGTACTACAATATATTATAATCATTTTCTAAAATTTTCATAATTGATTTATATGGTACTTATTAGGCTTGATGCAAACAGTTTGGTTAAAATGCCTTGGCATAATTATATATTCCGTCTATGTTACGTTTATAATGCGCGCTCGTGCTAGGGCCTCCAGTATTAGCACGTTAGAATATAAAAAAATGGACGAGTAATGGGCGCATTTTGTACAAACTATTTTCACATTACCTTAGAGATTCAACGGAACAAAAAAGCTAAAGAATTGCAGACTGTTCAAAAATGACGCTCTTGTTATTAAATTATTAATTGAGAAGTAATCTAAGCACACACAGTTTTTCAAATTTAATGTTGGTAGTTCAAGGTTTGCAAATGTGTATTAAATGGCTGAATAATTTGCAAATGATTTCAATGGTTTTCGCGTTAATATGAGATTTCTATCAGAACATGTTACTGCCGTGTTTGTCCGTGTTACCGTACATCGCTTCCACTCACGGTCACGGTTATATCAGCACTTATATGATCACCGTTAGCGTTTATGCTGACGTCATATTCACTGATTGATATATTATGTTCTCAGTTTTTAGCTAAATGCGTCATGCGCAAATTTTTTGTCAGTCATTAAAGCGATGAAAACTTGTATTGAGTAGCGCAAAAACGTGTTATTTTTATTGAGTTTCAACATTATGATGAAATAATATTCACCATCAGCTCCAAGTGTTCCATTATGCCGTTTGACAGGAATTATAAACAAAACTCTTGTTCTCGCAGCGATTTAAACAAACAAAGTCCCATGAATCACAATATATGAGTTACATATTTAAATAGCGCGGTTTTTATTCTAAAACGGTAAGTCAAGGCCCCGTAATTACTGCGTCCATATCTATTCAGTTACTCGGTGTTTCCTGTCGAGGAGCACTGTGCTTCAACCTTGAATGCGAACACTCATTATTTGGCCATTAACGGCAGCCTTCTCCGCATCACATTTTGGCAATAATTAGCAATTCTTGAGCGGCCGACTTGTTCTAAGACAATTTGGAGCTAAAATACAAGTGAGCCGTTTGTGTTTGTAATGGTCTTACGTACTACATCAAGTTCTTTTCCTTGTATATCAGCAGAATTCTAATGCAATAACGTGATCATCATGATGAAGTATGAAACCGTATTCGTTCAATTGTTTCCTGTTGTTTTTCCTGCACATGTTACTTTTTCTTATAAAACCAGTACGTTTCCTATCGCTTCCATTATTAAGTTATCAAGTCGGAAACAAAGAAATGATTTAACGTAATGAGTGCCTTATTGCGATTTCACGGTCGTTTATAAGTATTTGGACACAATTATTGAAGCATGTTTTGGGTAGCGCATACCTGCTTATTAAATTACAATTGTAATAATATCAAGCAATCACGGCGTAACTATGTAAAGCATTAATAACCTTAACACATTTTGCGGCTTGCACCATTACGACTCGTGTTCCTAGTAATTATCGACACATTAATCATCGACAAAATATTATTCTAAAATGATTAATTATGGGTTGTTCCACTGTTACGTTACACTGTTACAATACACGTGAGTAACAATAACTAAACCTTCACTGGTAGCTACATACCTACCCATAAGCTTAAATTTTTGTTTAATTTGTAACAATTGTTTATTCTGACAGCTTTTACACGTTTTTAAAGATACTTATCTCATTATCATTCTTTTTTCGAACACAAATACAATAAACCTCCACAAAAGTGCAGTTTAACTTTTTACTTCCATGATTACACAATGTTTTATGACATTTATGACTACTACAAACAACTTGAGTTGAAAAATTACATCTGAATAATGATTTATATCTTGCAGATGATTTTCACGTGATCATGGCCTTTGGTCCGTACATGTTATATTTAAAATATAACATGATAAATTATTAGTAGGCACACAGGCACGAACATACAAAGGCACACATGTAGAGGCGGCAGTAAAACTTGCCTGAGGCATTAATAAAAACTAGCGAGGCAGCGGGGCGGACTAGTATGACCTTGCGGCCGGGGTTATCGGACGCTGTTAGCATTTAACGCATTATAAAACGTAAGACAGCTATGAAGAACCGCTCTGGACGGAGAGCACATAAAATTCCGTTGAAGCCTTTTTTCCATAAACATAAGTACCGATAGCACACGGTACATAGCAGTGCCCGCGCCTGTTGTGGTAAAGAATCGGTTAAAAGGTCGGACCGAAGGACATTTTTTTGTTTTGAATTATTTATTGTGGGCGCGACCGCATGTGGACCGTTTGGACCATATGTAAGCTTGCTACACACTCACAAATCTGGAAGCACTTCGACGTCTATAACGCTCGTAGCATTGATGATTTAGGAGCCTCTAAAGCTAAGAGTAAACTTTAATGAACGTTTGTCTTAAAAATAGTTTCGCATAAACATTCACGTGTTATGTCTGACATTGGAAGGAAGAAAAGGCTGTTAAAGTAACGCGATTGTTTTCCGTACAGCCTTTGTTCCGTTCGCACATGCGTGATCTAGCCATGAATTGGTACAGTCTTAGACGAATACCTACCTACCCACGCCTGGTACGCCTACTAAGGGCCGATTTTTCAATCCTCAGATAAACAACTAGATAGCCTTTATTCGACGGATAGCAAGATTTTTAATTTTTCAATGGTCAGTTAGTAGTTAACTGTGCAATAATGTCCCTAACGGAGGAATATAGTTACCTGCTACTTTAAGGGCCGGATAGGGTTTTATCTCTCCGATAAGTGTGAAGTTTTAGGTTGTTTTTGACCGTTACATTCGTTTTGTGCGTTTTGGTATTACGATATGAGTAATGTTATGATTTGTAATTATTATGGACGATTTTGAAACAAGTAGGTAATGACGAAGCAATTGAAAAATATGAAATCTTAAATTATTTAAACTATCTCGAGAGAAAAAAAAATAGATTTACGAAAGCGTCCTGTTTGAATACATGGTAAGACAACGAATTTTGGAGAAGATTTAATTTGAAAACAAATTTGAAAAAGACTGTAGCTAAGTTCCTTTCAATAATGGAGGATAAAATAAAACACGAAACACATAAGTTAATCGGTATTGTCTATTGCAATTTATTAAGAATCTTTGCAATAATAAAAATCTACAATAACAAAACCTTCAACGAAGCAAACGTTTTTGCTGCATTGTGTTATGCACGTGTCAAGCATCTGCTGTACTGCAATAAACGTCAAATCTCAAAAACATGTTTCGTTCTTTTTCAACACGTTGAATGCTATATCAGTGCGTCTCGCTTGCACATCAATAGTGTGAAGTTTGCGAGCATAAACCTCAGATAACTATTCTGCAGTTAATACACGATTGAAAAATTCAACATATTTATTCGCCTGATAAATAGCCAGATAATTTTACTGGCCAGATAGCTATTCGACGACTAAACTGAGGATTGAAAAATCGGCCCTAAATGTAATTATTTAACCTTCCGTATATTTTTCAATACCACTTTTGATACACAAAAAACCGATTCTAATACGTCTCTCAGACCAAACGGTCGCAAAAACTGTTCGACACTTTATTATTATTTTGATCACGGCGTGAATCACAACCAGATTTGGCGAGGGTTAATGACCCAAATATGTTTAGCGAAGTGTTCAAGGCTAGAGTCAACTAATTCGACTAGCTAATAGAAAAAAATCCGGTATCTTAGAAGGCGATCGGTTAGCTTGTTTTCGTGTATCCTCTGTATAAGAGGCAACTTCATCTTATTACTGGTTTATCCGTTAAAATAATTACCGTTATTCAAATTTTTAAAGGGAGGTGTGAAGCAAAACTTAAATCTCTTAAAGCAATTTAGTCGGTCTACTAGATACATCTTGCTCAGTTCGTTGAAAATGGCGATATTTCAGAAAGAGCGTTAACTTGGGGACAATCAAATAGGTCAAGTGATCCTTGAATTAAAATGTTTGGCATCATGCAGACACATAATAAGCCAATAAGAATTTTGGAGGCGTGTGTTTTTGGATGGCCAAACGTATCGTGAGTCTCAGCTAAGTGTCCTCTAATGTTTATTTTGTCTTGGAACATGTTTAGATGTCACTTTGGCTTTGGTACATATTACGTACCTACTCGTGAGTGTTGTGTAGTTGGTACTAGATCGTGGGCGGTCCGCAGCAAATTGCTCCAAAACACACGAAATGATTATCTTTTATTGCGCATGACACAACAATGGAGGAGATGACCTTACGATCGAGATTTAAGCCGCGGTTAAGCGCTCGCTATTTATTTTACTTATATTTTTAACGACATGTTTTCCTGCATCCCATTTAAACACAAAAAAATAATGTTCTGTTACTCTGAATAATCTGAGTGACGCTTCAAAAGATTGGTTAAAGTAACTCGATATTTTAAAGTTGTGATAAAGTTGACAGTGTTCTAGGTGGTCGTAAATGTTTGAGATAAATGGACGGTGGCTTGGATGACGAATATAGTTTTATCGAAAATATACCATATTGGGTCTACATATCTACCATGAACTGAACGCTACCTCCATTATGCGTATCGCATCTTTCGACAGGAATAGATTTTATGTTATATAGTCTGTACAGCGTTATTTAAATGCAAATGGAAAAAAGTGATACCATCTTTCGATGCGTGGCGCTATTTTTCTCGCGTTAACAGGTGATCTAGTGTGCAGTTTGCGTGCAGACCAAGATATTCACTGCAGAATTCATAATCTGCTAAGGACGTTTTGTCTTAGATAGAATGAAAAAAAACAAGTCTCCAAACAGCCCGAATGAAGTGCTACAAAAAGACTGATCAAAGTTTGAGAAAGGTGAACTTGATCCACAAATTTATAGAACACGTTTGTTTGAAACAGAGCACGCCTTATAATGTAGTTACAAAGGTGAACTGTTGTTAGGGATCGTCTATCGTTTCAGGTAAAATTTATTTTCCACGTGCACTA
Organism: Ochropleura leucogaster; assembly: GCA_958449745.1. Classification (NCBI taxonomy): domain Eukaryota; kingdom Metazoa; phylum Arthropoda; class Insecta; order Lepidoptera; family Noctuidae; genus Ochropleura; species Ochropleura leucogaster. The sequence goes on along the minus strand of OY288206.1, from coordinate 12,150,027 downwards.
AGTTTACCCAAGCTGAGCAACACTGCAAGTGGCTGAGAATACATTCGCACGGTGTTTGCGCGTGCGCAGACTCTCGGACGAGACGGACGAAGCTACGTCACACATCTGTATTTGTTGAAATTACCGTTTAACATACCAATTGTTTATTAACACTAGTATGTATTTTTGCAATGTAGACAGAAGGCAGCTTTGCTTAATTCCTGATTGTCTCCAAGAAAAGTAAATACTTGATTTACCAACTCAGTGTCATTTTGACTATTTAATGTAATATTTAAGAAAAGATACAAAATCATTAATGTGATTAGGATTGATCTTGTTTTTATAAGTTTAAGTCTAGTCAATTAGAACAGCGATTGTGATGTTAAAAATGCAATGTAAGTTAATTAGCTCAAGGTACTGTTAAAAGACAAATGGCTTTAACATAAAGTAGGTATTTGCAATTTTTCTGAGTGTTGCCAAATCATAATTAGATTCCCGTTATCGTCTATAGAGCGCATATAATCGTAGAACTGCTTTGCGGTTTATCTTTGACGGCGCTCGTATAGAATTTTATAATATCAATCAGGCGAGCATCGACGCCGACTTTTATTGTTTCCGCAATATAGGCGATTGGACACAGGCTGTGGTCGAACGCACCCCGCAACCCGCAACTCCGCGCTAACTAATGACAGATGCATTAGAAAAATGGTTTTGTGGTCAGACCCGACCAGGAATTTATACATACCTACTTATTTCTACATTTGCCAAATTTTTGCAAAATATTCGCGCGGTGAAAAGGCTCGAATTGACACGATATAGATTAATAGTATTCTATTAGGACTCCTAAAATGACTAATATATTGCAACCCACTAGTTCCAAGATCTACTAGTTCCATGAATCATGCGTCAATTACTCAAGAAAAGTGGTGACTTGCGTGTGGCGACCTTTTTATTAAAATTGCAAACAAAGTTTGGCACCTACATCAGCTCCCTGAGTTCTTATATAAATATTGATTCGTCATGTGTATTTAACGACGAAACCGCACTTTCCTTGGTGCATGTTTTTCATGAACGACTATGAAGAACTTGATGTTTGACGACTATGTACCCATATGAAAAAAAGCAGATGTAGCAATAACAAACAGGTTAGTTGGCAATTAAAGTCGCCCGTATCCATCACGCATCACCATGGAGTATTTGTGAGGACATGTGTTGGGACCATTCCTAGAACTGGCTACTCACGTGCACATCTTTGTGAAAAAAAAAGAAAAAAAATATAGCGAGCCCTTGAGTAACCGTCACTTAAGTGCGCCGTCGGATGTTGACTCTTTAAGTCAATTTCCTTGTAGTATTTACTCGGCAGTTCTCGTGGTTTATGTTTCGAAATAAGAAATGCGTTGGAGTATGTTTAAAGGAGGCTTAAGCTTAAAGGATGCCTTATATGTCTCTGCCTTGACCGACTAAGTGATGAGGTCTAGGTTATGACGTTAGTCTGGGTTATGGGATCTTTATATGTTCTCTGTTAACGTTGATTTGGGTTCAGATTTATAGACTTAACTCGTGTATTGTGTTGAGTTTCATATAATCACTGGCCATTGAGTCTACAAAGTTTTAATATGACCTTTGAGTTCAGCGGAGTTTTGCAATGGTAACTGACTCATGTCAAATTTTACACCGGCATTTTTACATTAGTTAAAATGTCTATTACGAGCGTTGACCCACGGCTACCCAGGGGGGCGCCACGCGCAAAGTGGGAAAAGCAATCAAGATGTCACAAAAACTTCACTTAAATAGAAATATTTACAAGTAAACGGAATTGCAGGCGATTGAAACACCATTAATAACAATTATACGAACCAAAGTCGTTCCGAGAACAGATTTTGTGCGCCTATTCTGAATGTAATCGCTTTTTTTATGATCGCCAATCTTTAAAAAGGCAAAACCTTAAAAAGGTAGCTGGAGTACAATGGCTAAGGATACAATAGCCACGGCCACATGGCGAAATACGTTTCTTCTTTTTTGGTAACTCGTAAAGATGCAGATTTACTGTTCACATATATTATGGCAACACGCGATAACGCATGCGCTTTTGTTTCTGTTGTCGCTCGCATTTGCGCTAATGTTTTGGTCGGGGCTGCGATTTTACTATTCTTGTAACTATCCATTATTTACACGTGCAAAGATGCACTATAATGTTACTTATTCTAACCTCCACCTTAGTAGCAGAAGTTGAAGTTTGTTGTTAGTAACTTACTTACTACTTCTCTAAAAACAAATGCAAGGGCGTCTTTCAATAGAAGCTCAATCAATGGCATTCATCCAAATACGATTCGTGATCTCCGCCACAATAGTTTTATTAAGAACAATATATTATTTAAAGAGTACAGTTGGGTGCATCTCAACGCGAACCCTTGGCCTTAATGCGATCGTCAACAGCATATGTTAATTGATGCGCACGATTCCGAAGTTGTTTAATTAAACGTATTATGATCTGTGTACTTGCTCATTATACTATTGTAGTTTTTCATTACACTGACCGTATTTTCTTTGAATAATATGTTGTATTTATAAAATGGCAATAAAGGCTTTTTTGTACAGATAAAATTGGCATATTGGCACGTTCATTACGATTCCTTTTTTGTTATGAGAATAATCATTACCATGGTAGATTAACTGTATTTTTTTTGTGTTTATTTAAGCGCATTTCCTAATTTTGTCTTAATCAGTTGTTCAGGAATAATATTCTTGTGATTTCTAAACTAGTTTATGTAACGTTATTACAAAGATAGTATTTTTATAAACCTCCGTTAGCCGTGAGTAGTATACTAAGTAGGTACATAATCGTTTATTTCTTATAATTGAGTCTATAGTCCGCGTAAGTACGTATGTGTAGGCGCATAGTGCATTGACGTCTTTCTACTCAGATCGGATTGGCACACGATCGTACGGCGGCAAACCGCAGGGTCGTTCTTAATTATTCACGTGACTGCCATATGTAACGTCACACCTTATTATCGTCTAACATCGATAAATATTACTTACTTAATAAAAATTACAATTGCGTAAAAATTGCAATGAAATTTCAACATCGTTGGAACAAATTGCTAATATCACGATAATTAAATACTTCTGTTGTTCTATAATGTCTTAAGAATGTGGGAATTGCATAATTCATTAAGTTTTTGGTAACGGGTATTGTTAATGACCGCGGAAGGTCGGTAAGTTAACCGTACGGTTCTCACGGCAAGCGCGGTGGGGTCGGGGGGCAGGTAGTGGGGGTTCGTAACTATTAATATCAAGAAAAGAAACTAATTAATGTACAAAACCCCTCTAGTTATTGACCCCAATATAATAATAATAATAGATTAGATTCAGGATGGCAGGCGGACAACTCGTTGAAGTCTTTTGTACTGAACGGCCGCAGTGCTACGAAGTCATGCCTTAGAATAAATTAATTATTAAGACATGTTAAGTAATCATTTAATTAATTAAGCTGAAATATGATTGCATAATAATTGTGTGTAACTATTAATAGTTGACATTAATTTCTACTTATCAGTTTTTGTCTTAATTTCAAGAAATGCCATTTGCCTCACATTTTTATGCATACCCATGTATCAAGTAGTACAAAACGCAAACTATTTAAATATGGAATGCTTTTTTAAGTATTTAAATGAAGCAATAATTCCCTACCCACTTAGTCACTTGCCAATATAAAGGCGGCAATGAATAAATGTCAATAGTTATCGCTACCGGCCCTCTTTGCTCCCCATCTTATTTATAGTGCACATTGCAGCAGGTTGGGGTCGTGCGACCTTCGGGCCGACTCATCCGTGCCCTTTTACCCACAGCTCACAGGTGCCAACACACCTGTAATTACTTTATTCGTACTCACTCTATTTTAAAAAGTTAAAACTACAAATTTCGTATCAAATTTACCACATGCGGGCTTAACGGTAAACGTTGAGTCACTGTTTTGTTTTAAGATAGTAAACTTGTTAAATGTTTTAAAAGCTGTAAATGCTAGAAATCAAGTGATTTGCACCATTTGATGACAACATTACAGTTGTACTGAAAACAATACAAGTAAAAGTTACAGGGGAAATTAAATCTCAATAACTGGATATTCTACAAATGGTACCTACTTAATTTGAATGAAATTTAAACGGAAAATGTAGAAAACAATGGTAATCGTTTGGTAATTGAACTCGCAAGCGAAATTAATGCAAATACGGGACACATACGTCACACAAGTTAATTATATTGAAATGACAGTCGAGATTGCGGTGACTAACCTAAATACAAAGCGAGTGGCGATGGCTGGCGGCCGGAAGTCGCGCCATTGTCCCGCAACCATTGACACCTCGGTACCTATCATCCGGTCAATTCCCGTAGCGTGTGGAGCTCTCCATTAGATACAAAAAAGTTAATTTTGGTTTTAAATTTTCAAGTGTTCTCTTCACAAATTTGTGCTTGGTTCTCAAACAGCTCTTAATGCTTCAGGTATCTTACCTTGATTTCACTTTAAAGCTCAGGGTATTTTTCAAGATATAACATCGCATTAAAACTTAACTAGTTATTCGTTTGCTGAATAACATACCTAAATTCCGTTTGATATAGCAGAAAAAAGGATAAAACAAAAGATGAACGACGATGAAAAAACGATGAGAATTAAGTCGTTCACAATGACATTAATGGCTTTTGAAAAAGTTGTGTCATAAATTAAGTCTACAAGCATAATTATGAAAACAAAAAGGCATACCAAGTCCTGTCTAGCTTGAATTCTCAGTGCCCTGGAACTGTTCCAAACACAGTACTGTAATTTGAATAACCTCTTCAAGTAGCTTGTGGTGAACATTCGAATTCAAGTCACATACAAGACGATAAGATCGGTTGTAGGCAAAGGATTTATCAAGTATCGCCATAAAGTCATTCAGAATACAATTGATAGTCAAGATACAATTTTGAGAGGAAAACATCAATTCAAACTTTTAGCACATCTATGAGAGTAAACAATTCTTGGAAAAACGCAAAAACACGACAGTTATATCAGTGATTCACGCTTGGTAACTACCTGAGACCGTTAAAATGTGCAGTGACGATGGTGGACTGTCGATTACGTTCTTGTTTATCTTAATATGGTAAACTGCTCAATAACAATAATGCGATTTAATCTAAAATGAAGTAAAGAAATACTGACGTCTAAAAACATATATGAATAACTACCTGAACAATTCTGGGGAAAATTTTCACAAGACTTATTCCCAGAACTAAATTAAGCAGAAGAAAAGTATGTCTCTCAATTTGACAAAACCAACGATAGATTAGGATCACGCAAGACACACAAATGATCGCAGGTAGACATTTGTTGGCGAAGCGGAGCCGAGAACTGGATTCTGTTAAAGTGTGAGTATCTTTTTTTTGGGCGAGCAAGTGGCCGTTAAGAAGGAAATGATAAATAAAAATCAAAGCTTTGATCAGAACGACAACGGTCACGACTTGGATGAATATGAGAGGCATGAAAATAATGTCTTAGATGCATTTGAAGATTTTGAAGAAAGTACATTACTAGATGAAATAACAAGAAAAAAATTCAAGGTTGACAGAAAAGTTTATTGGTATGATAATATGAATTAGTATGAGATTAATTACTTAATTTGACATTCTTTTATCGAATGAGATAACTGAAAAAGTAGTAGGCAGAAACAAAAAATAACTAGTGTTAAATCCTGGAGACTTACCGATACAATCCTTATCCTTCTTGGAGAGGAGTGCAATGGGGCCATCATCAAGCGGAGAACCAGGGCACAGCGAGTCGGCCTTGCTAGCGAGCAATTCCAGCCCTTCCTGCAACCCCAGTTGCTGCTCATGCAGCCGCTTCTTGATCAGGAAGATTTTCGGCATCTTCGGGCGCTAATTGTCACTACATACACTCTATCCTTATGTTCGTCTATGTCACTTGGTCTTTTAGAATTCACAAATCAGCATCGTATCACACTGCACGTTAAGTTTCCTCGCGTTGTTGATGTTTATTTTGTGCGTACAAGTTAGCGGCACATGTGGTACCGTTGGCCGCTGCGAAAGGACTGAGAGCTAGTGTGCGGTGCCCGCGACACCGTTGCCTGAACAGGTCCGCCCCCGCCCGCGCCGGCGCCGCCCGCCTGGCCCCATGCGTCCGCGCACCGAACCACACCGGCACCTCCGCACAACCACCGCTCTTGCACACAGCCACACGCACCAGTAAAAGTGCTATTTTGTGTATACCAGTTGTTGCTTGTTCTATCTCACTTTGTTCTAGCACTGGGGTATTTTTTTTTAGATGTTTTTACGTATAGCCACCCGTTTATATAGGGGAAAGCCATTTTCGTCGTATGCTTCTATTTTCTTAAGCCCTAAAAATACGTTGCCAGTTAAGCATACAACTTATTATTTATAAAGGATACAAACACATTCATAAACTCAGTCTTTGACAGTTTTGAGAATTCAGATGTTTGCGTTAAAATCTGTGTCGATTGAATTACCAAATGAAGCCAAAAGAATAAATACGGGATCAATCATTCGCATTACTAAATTCGCTAAATTTCTAATCTGCTGACATTTATCCGAAAACATTTTAAACATATAATACATTATTTGTATTAATTAAGCCTTAAATATTCTGGCTTAGTCAAAATAAAGTAAATTAACGTTTCATTTCAGGTAAGGACCTCACAGCATTTGCTGTCGGCAGGCTTTCAATTAACAGACAGATTTGCAAAACAATAGAACACGAACGGGCAGACAGCAACCAATATAAAGGAACGGGGATTTACTAAATAGTTATGAAACAACGTCAATAAACTTTACAGCTTCAGTTGTTTAAACCGTCTTTGGGAAAAATTGTATTGTGATGCATCGCACTGGAAGTGTCGGCGCCTTTGGGATTCATATCACATGTTCATGACGCCATCCGGATATTTTATTGCATCGCCTTTAACAGTTATGAATGTACACAATATTCTAGTTTGACGGATGCCGCTTCCAGATTACTCATGCCGCTTTTATTTTTCTGAACACCTCAGTACAATTCATGTACTTCCTTCTTTTTCATTTATGTTTCCGGCAGTTTCCATACCAGCGGATATACTGCTTATTGAGCTGGTGTACATTTAACGCGTTTTGCTAATAATGAAGATGTTTGCAACAAATAAAGTTTAACAAATACTTTCATAGAAGAACCCAAATTCTAAGATTGGAATCTAAAGGTTTATCGGTGCCGAGGAGATTAAGTTCCCCGATATCCTTATAGTAATCCCGAGAAAACGGGTTTTAGTGTTTTTTGTTAACCAAATCTTAAGTTCGGTACAAAGAAAGTAATTATTCATTTAAGACTTTAGAAGAATAGTGAGATTTCACGGCATAATGAGTTTACTTTAATGCTGAAGCAGGTAATATTATTTTTCAAAGTAATGTTAAACTTTTATGCTCCCCTTTATGTCAATAACGGCTTATCAACATTTTTTTGCTAAGTCAACTGTACTCAGTATTTTTATTCAGTATTTCGGATTAATTTCTGATCCGTGTTAGAGAAAAAAATTAACAGTTATCTTGCAACGAAGTAAATTATAATAAAAATATTAAAAATAAATCTCCAGTATGTTTTGGAAAGGAACAAGCAAGCCTAAACAGAAAAATAATGTACTGACTTTGATATCCGAATTCCAGATAAATCCCGACAAACCAACCAGCTGTATGTCTGAAGGTAAATATAATTTTGTATATGGCCCAATACTAATTGAAGCTTTGTCATAAAAGTCAAGGTCAAGGCAAACTGCAATATAATTTGATGGTAAATTGTAAAGCGCATCAACTATATATATATATATATATATATATATATATATATATATATATATATATATATATATATATATATATATATACATATATATATATATACGGGGACGAAAACGAGAGGCATGACATGTTGATTGTAAATGATACTTTGTTTAGTTACAATCTTTCTCTAATTAGTTTAAGGTTGAAGAAATTGTAAATATCTTTATCACATTTCATGCAGTTAAGCCCGCTTAAACTTAACTTTGGTGCAAGCTTTTTATTTGTTGCCTCCATATATCTGAACTGAAAATAATAAATAACTTCCGTCATATAATACTTTTCTTCATAGATCGCGGCACATCTGAGCGACCGACGGGCGCCCGGACGGTGCGTGTGCGTCGATTGCGCAACGATTAGTTGCACGGCGCGCGCGCCGGTTCCACGCCGGTAACCCGCCTCAAGTTCTCGGCAACGATAACCTCTTTCATGACCAAAGAAGTGGTAGCTAGTGTTAGCGCTAATGTTTTAGAACATATGGTCCATATTTGCATTCAATGATTTATATCTATAGCATAGAGCAATCATAAACAACTTTTGAAAGAAGCTTTTTTTAAACTACACAAGTACATTTGGTTGTAGCTATTTTTTGCGCATGGGAAATCATTAAATAACTTCCCCTGTTGTGGGCAGAGCGGGGGGGAGTGTCAGATTTGTAGGGACTAAAACCCACCCATGTTCCTACTACTACCCTTTACGTTCCGGGGTCGCGGTATCTCTTTCGAACAACCCGCAACCCCGGAGAACTTGTAACCCCGGTTTGGTTGCAGCTATGACATGCTATAACAAAAACTACGGGATTTGAGTGAATAATTTATTAGGTACCTACTAGATCCGACTATTATAGTAGGCCGAGTCTGGGACATCAAAAATCAGCAATCTTTTAAAAGTTAAATTTTGATCAATTTCTGATCTATCAGATGTCCGATATTTGTGAAGAAGTTTTAATATATTTGCAAGAAAATATGAATTATTTATGAAAACATTTTGCGGAATTCTTAAACTCTTCGAAATGAATGAATTAGTGGTTTTATAGTTTTTTAAACAATAATAACGGTTGAAATTTAAACCCGTTATTCTAATTTATTAATATGTTATATTTTTTTTGTACATTTAGGCAGTTTGGAGGCTCAAGATGTGGAAGGTCAAAGCTGAGATGTAAAATTCTGATTAAACAACAAATTTTCGTAGATCACGCAAAATTAACTTGAGTCATTTGAACCGTCTGTAGTACAATAGCATTCCACAAGATTCACCTTAGCTTTGAAACTCGATGTTCAATCATATCAGATAGTACGTCGGTTTGAATTCATTTCACGGCGATCACAATGATATTCTTCGACGTATCTCGACGGAAACTCTTTTTGCACTTGACAGGCGCTCACGCACAGCCACTGAAGGCGAACTTGATCTTCAACGTTCGATTTAGAAAACAATGAACATGGTTTATTAATTTATTATCAGCTACAAGATTGACTAGTTGACTGCATGAGTAGTGTACAAGGTACATGGAGAACTGTAGTATAGTAATCCTTACTTTGTTTGTTTGTTACCTCTTCACGCTTTAATGGCTACACCGATTTTGAAAAATTTTGGTACAGAGATAGTTGGGAACCAGGAGACGGACATAAGCAAAAAAAGTGGGTTATGAGGGAGAAAGAGGGAAGAAAAGGGAAAACTTAGCGTTGCTATTACAAATCAATAAGGCGCAAGGGAAACTGTGTTACCCCGAATTTAACGCGAGCGAAGCCGCAGGCAAAAGCTAGTCTTTTATAATTGTAATGTGTACATTACTGTATAAAGTCTGGTTCATCAAACCTATCAGTCAGTTTTGTTGCTGGGGAGTTTGTTTCGCCACTTCGGGGGACTGTCTTGTGTAATGACGTTTAAAAAGTGCTGATCATCAGCCTAGTTTGAATAAATGACTTTTGATCTTGAAGCTGTAGTTTGCACAAGTTTTTCCAAATCTTCTTTCGCTTTTCATACACTCACGTTGTGTTATTAAGTGAAACTGGATTAGTGATCTGAGTTTACATTTATGGTCAGCAAAGAAAAGTAACCAGGCTCGTCAAATATAGTTACCTTTTATTATTTATCTGGGAAACCGATGGATGTCTTCAAATCGGATTTAATTTATTTAATGAACTGTTTTATTTTTAGCAAATAAATTTGACTTTAATCGAAAATGGTTTATAAGAAAATTTCAACTGTGTCTGACTAGCTTGGTTACTTATATTTTCTAGCTGTAGCTATTGTAAAATTAAAGGGAACAAAGCTTTAAGCCCTGATACGAAAAGGTCATATACAGCAGGTTCCTTATATGTGCAGTGAGTTCTTCAGTCGAACCTAGCGCTACGCCAGCAAAACGTCCAAAACAAGTTGCGACAGACAGTGCGCAAAAACTTGCTACAAGTTAAGGACTAGAGAATAGTCTAGCTACCTTTTTAGAACAGTAAGCCCCTGCTTTCTAAGCTTCCTGCCAACACCGCTATATTCCAAACCCGACGATAAGCAAGTAAATAACATCCCGTAGAGGCAAAGCTTCGTCTTCCATCAAGTGTGCCGTGTAAATAGATCGCGGTACAACGGTACCACACCATGTATTCTCGATGATTGCCCTGAAGCACGCGCGAGGCATCACAGGGGAATAAATTGCAATAGTATTAATGTTTTGAACCGGTCCACTGATTACAACTCAAGTGAACACTCGTATTATTCAATTGGTCGCACGAGCCTGCCATTTTGTTATGAAGCGTCGCGTTCGTTTATGTATGACTTGTATGAGTGATGCTGTTTAAACTAGTTTTTTTTTTTTAAATGAATTTCTTAGTGCTATTGAGCAAGTGGCGTTTGTTTCTAGTGTTGAAATGTAAATTCAGACTTATCAGCTGCGATGTTTCGAAATCGATAGTTGTTTAATAGAGGAAATAGGTACAGGAACCTGCGGGTGTTTAAAATAAGCTTTATAAATTCTTCAAAATACTTTCGAGGTTCTGAAAGAATATAAGTGAAATGAAATTTATCTACAACAGCACTAGATACTACAAAGGCGGACTTAATGCCACAATTTTCATATTAATTACACGAAATTATGGGATTTATTAAAAAAACAGCTTCTTTACTATAAAACTTAGCTTAGCTTAGCTTATATTTATAACTATAAGATCCTAATTGGGAACTTTATTATTACAGACATAAAATAATTAAATATTCAGTTAACAAAGTGTTAACTTAAAGTGATAAAATTGTAAGTTATTGAATTGAACAGCTGTGTATTATCGGATTCTTATGTATTTAAGTTACAATTAATACATGTTACCGGCAAAGTATATATTCAGTCACTCTCTTGAATACCTTTTTTAATTTGAGAATTAAACCTTATACCCTACGTCGGGCCCGGGCTACGGATTTGGCCGGACACTAGCGAACTGTTTCTACCACTACCGTGTGTCGGGGAGACACCAGTACCTAAATTAGCGCGCACCCCCGCCTGGTATCACCTGGTCATTGCCGAGCTCGCATAGGCAATATACCACATATATAACCAGAAGATCAGATAAATTATAATATGTAGGTCAAATATGTATTTAAGTTACCGAAATACTTTGACGATTGACTGTGAGCGACTACAAATGTTCGCAATATTTTGATTGGGAAAGGTACCCTGACCAAACTGTGGCCTATCAAGTTGGCTGCATCAAATGGCTTACCGAAGTCACCCCCGCCATCTTGCCAGCCGCTTTTTCAGCACATTGCACACCGAACGCTCTGTACAATACCGGGAATAAATATTATTTTAAACTTTCCCTGAACGTTTTAGGCATTCCACAGAATGCCGAGGTATTCTATAGAATACTAGATTATTTATAGTAGCAGTGATTTAAATGTATTTAAAATAGATTTTCATTACAAAAGTTAAATATACAAAGACTTTACGTTTTTCGTTAAAGCTACGGTTTCATCAAGTTTCAGAGATACCCTTAATGTTTTTAAATAATACCAACTGATAAAACGATATTGTTTAATTACCGTTCCAGTTAGTCTGTGATTGAATATTAAATTAATAATATTTTATTCAAGTAACTTGGCTAAAACTTCAGCTTGATTATCATTAACATCCTCACCATAATCATTATCGACAGAAGATTTTCTGCTTTCTTTCTGATTTTAAAACTCGCTTCCTTTTATGCCATTCTGTACGGTTTTGTGTCAAACTGGGCGACCTGGACATAGTGGCACTCGCTTTCAAAGCCGTTCGTATATCTTCGAACAAGATTGACCCCCGTCAGGCGGTAGCCCTAGCAGGCCCTTCTGCTTTGTTGACATTTCTTTGAGACGCACGTGGAACACGAACACGAACGAACACTACTAGCTACGACTGACGCCCGGAGCGGCTCCCGCGGTTGCTGGGTTGTTTTGAGGTTCTCTCCCTCAAACGCCCGGCCGGCCGGCTTCGGTAGCATAACTGCTTCTCGCTGCTGCCCTCTCGCTCTGGACCATGGCCCAAAGCGAGAGGTTGCCGCCGCCCAACACCTCTACGAATTGATTAACCCTTGGGAGGACGCTCAACCAGATTAGAGATATATTTTATCTGGAAACTGGACTTTATGACATAGATTGTTTGCCTACTAGTGGCCCTTAGGTTGTGTCGCGTGTATTTCGAAGGACAGCCAAAAATGCAAACGTAGAGTCGACCCGTTTAGGTAGACTGATTGCTAAAAAACGTAGCTGGGTCAGACGTGGATGCTGATGTATGAGCATAGTCAGATGCTATGATGCGTAGCTTGAGACTGATTTCCAGTAGTAGATATCGCTGGACTGAGTTAACTGACCCCTATGTAATAACCATGTTTATGCAAACACATTAGTTTAAAACATCTCACATAATGTGCTAATCGTTTGCACGTTAATTATACAAATGCCACGTGATAGGACGCCGACGTAGCTCGTAGGTCGAAACGTCGCCTACGTGAGCATTAGAGCGTTATCACCCGCACTTCTGTACTGTGACCATTTTAAAAATAAGTCCGATATAAACGTCATCGTACTCAAACTGGTCTTGAACTTGGTTGTACGATGTTTCTATGTTTCCATGATAACCATGCAGTTACAAGTTTAGCCCATAGGTAAATACAGAAGTCGATTAAATAGGTAGATAGGTAACTATAAGTATGTGTATATCATATGATTGTCTCCATCAAACGTGTTTCTGGTGGTTAAGGCGACATTAACTGCGTCTAACCGTGACAGTAGTCAGCCATACATTGCCGCCCGTCGCCCGCCAGAGCCCCGCTTCAACGCGCACCAAGATTATTCGAAAAAACAACCCACCTTGATTTATCAAACACAATACAAATAAAAGCCGTATACTAAAATATGGATCATTAAATTGTCTTTTATATGATTAAAGTTTCATGTAAATACGCCCCATAGTTTTTGCGTGATTATCGTTTTTTTGTCCACGTTAGACAATACTTTACAAATTAATTACACTATGTTATTAAAATATAATTTCACATTTTCACATATCAAATTATGAATAAAATTGCCTAGTATAACATATATTTTTTTCAAAGAAATAAGACTACAAGTTTAGACGTGATGTTCAATATAAAATCATTAAAAGTCGTATATCTGCGCCTTAAACGACAGCCTTTGGGAAAATCGAGCCAGCGTAAAATGATGACCTTTATAATACGTCATTGGATGCGTCATTGACTTTTGTTCGTATAAAACTGTACACTGCAGAATATTTTCCTTATTTTATTAGTAGTATCAAACACACGGTATTATAATTATACTAGCTGTTGCCAGCGACTTTGTATACGTGAAAAATTTTATTTGTGTCTAACCTGTGTCATTCCAAACTATAATCTATCGTTGTGCCAAAATTCATCCCAATACATTCAGCCATTCTGACGTGAAAAAGTATCAAACATTCATACATACATCCTCACAAATGCTTGCATTTATAATAGTATTGTAGAACATATGTATGACTAGCTTTTGCCCACGGCTTCGCTCGCGATAAATTCGGGGTAACACGGTTCCCTTTTCCTGATTTGCAGGTACCTGCTACCTGTAGTTTTGCCCTTGCACCTGATTTATTGTAATAGCAAAGCTAAGATTTCCCTTTTCTTCCCTCTTTTTCCCTCATTTCTCACTTTTATTAAAAAAAAAAGCAGTAGCCTATATCCGTCTCCGATTCTCAACTATCTTTGTATCAAAATCGGTTTAGACATTTAGGCGTGAAGAGGTAACAAACAAACTCACTTTCGCTTTTATAATATTAAGTAAGGATGTACTGGACGCAAAAGTCGGTATTACCTGCCGGCAATTTTTTAATCTCGGGATACCTTTAGTAGGTACCTACTGTAGGTTATTTTCATACACATTAAAGGCAACAGTTAATAAATTGGTTAAAGAAGTGTTGTATTTATTTTGTAGAGAATGTTAAGTCTACAAATGCAAACACTTAAGTCACATACAATAGCGTTGTAAAAAACAATGTCTTTCTCGAGAAGGCCACGATCTAAAAATACCGAATAAATTGCGTATTTACAGTAAGTATTTATAGAAAGAATATTCAATGAATAGAGACAGTCGTTTTAAATATTAAAAGATTATGCCCATTTACATATACTATTCAGCAAGAAAAGTAAACTTGAAAATAAAAGTAGAATCGATTTTAAAGTAATGAAAAGGGCAGCTTGTGTGGTAATACTGGCAATAAATATTCCTAGTTGATTGGAAAATACGTGGGGACAGTTTGATCCCAATTTTGTGTGAAATTAAAATGGTTTAGAGGTTCGTTTATTTATAGATTAGTAATTGGTTTTCTTGAGGACTAAAATATGCAAGGTGTACTCCACGTGAAGTAATCAAGGTGGTTGCAATAACTACTTTACGAACAGGGTTTATTGGGATGAAATGTAAAAGAGGTGTTTATCAAAATGCTGCAGCCAAATTACTCCAAGATCCTTCGGAGACAACAGGTAGTGTTAGCCATAAAGTGGTAGGTTGCAAAGGTACTATATATCCTACTTATATTATAAATGCGAATGTTGGTGTGGATGGATGTGTATGGAAGTTTGTTGCTCTTTCACGTCAAAACGGCTGAACGGATTTTGATAAAATTTTACACAGAGGTAGATTATGGTCTGGAATAACACATAGGATTTTATTTTTCGATATCACGCGTGTGAGGCCGGAGGCGCCAGCTAGTATTTAATTTATGTAGTCTGTAAAACAGCCTTATTAAGACGTATCGTATTTCTCAATTATTTCTGCATTGCGGAGGTCAGATCGTTAGTCGCTCCATCTAAAATACTGGTATTCAGCTTTGTGCGGTAAGACTGGAAGTCAACCCCAACATAGTTGGTTCCTAGCGTAGGTGATATTAGATAGTCACTGCAATATTATCTTGTTAGTTTTAAGATATTTTGCTGCGCCCTAACACTAGTTACAACTAGCTTGTAACTATTTATACATTGTGCATTAAATAAATAAGGTTATGCAGTTGATGATGTAATTTACAAGAAGTTTATACGGTGTACCCTTAAGCAGGTCTAGTGACATGAAACAGTCAATCGAATTCCGATATAAGTTTCAATAAAACATTGAACATCACAAGGACCAAGTGGTGCGACTAAATGAAAATGTTTTGACATAATGTGGCAATGTTTGTGTTACTTTGTGCAAATGCGGAAGTAGGATATATCGATAATGCATGTTCATGTCCTGTGACCTAAAACACTGAATCTATTGCAACGGTACTTAACTGATAAATAGCTTTATTTATTCATTAGTGCAGCCAGTGAACACACCATTGTGTGCTTAGATATTTTGCCGTAGGATTATTAAAAGCATCAATTTATTACCACCTACCGCTTCAACTCTATGTATTGACAAATAACTATTAAGAATACAACTTCTATTGGTGGCTAGTACCTGTATCGAAATGAAAATTATATGGTTGTTTCCATAAAAACTTATAAAATGTTGTAATCTTCTGAGCTTGCGTAGAGTTCTTCGACGTTCCATAAGTTTCAATAAAAGTTCAATTGTGAGAACTCTTCGTTACGTGAATTAAACGTCAGAAAATTCTCAAGGCATGTTCACGTGTAGCTAACTACCTACCTACGTATACCGGTTGTCAAAAGGCTGCGTGGTGCGCGGGCGCTGACGGGGTGGGGCGCGGGCGCGCGGGGCGTTCGCCGGGTACAGCGACCGCAATAGCGATGGTTGCCGCGCCGCAGCCACCATTGCCAAGATCACGGACCGCGCATGCGCGGCGAATGTCAGCCACGTCACGATCGAGCTTCGTGCTATCGCGATTGGATCGTTCGGATTTAGAACTCTGAATACAATCACGATTTAACTATCGAAATTTCTTGTTGGCTGTACTTTAAAAATAACTTGATGTGATTTCCTCCTCTAGAATGATAAACGCAGCAGTAACCCTTACTTATGCGGGCCATTTCAATGTATAAGTTACCTACTTCAGGAGTTCTGTTCAATTACGTATGTACAGTGTAGGTACTTACGAAAACGAATTCGTAAATTAGTTTTTACCAGAAACAAATTCACGAATTCTACCGCGAGGGGGAAATGTTTGTGTTATAAAATTATTAAGTTGATGAAACTGGCTACAGTATTACAAAAATGTTGCCCGCAACAAAAATGAGATGACTAGTTTACCCTCACCACATTAAACACAACAATTTGATTTCAATCGAGCACCAATCACGCTCGGTTCCCGTTCCCCAATCGAGCAGCTATTATGCAACCATCTCACATAGGCACGCACGTTTTTTGCCGCCATCCCCACAGTGAATACTGTCCCAAGACTCCTGACGAGCTTTGGTTCGCGTCGTCGCCTTGTATGTATAATAGCCCTTGCCCTATCTTTATATGGGCCGAGCCGTAGCCTCCCGCAATCCTCATTCAGCACACGTAAGGTAGCGGCCCTAAGGACCGGGTTTTTGTAACAGCGCAACAGGTAGAATGGAAAGGATTGCGAGTGCAGAGCGAGAACACATGACATCATCTTCGTGTCTGTCTCGCTCGGCGCGCCGGCGCAGGAATGCCGGACGATTTGTGCTTGCGCATAATACAGACGGTTCGTGCGACCACTGTGTAGTGTGTAGTTATAGTTGTATATAGCCGAGCATAACCAACACACACTGCCCTAATGCGTACGGGTCATGTAGCGGGATTTACAGAGTTTAGCCAGTGAAATTTATATTGAAAGGGAGTCTGATGATTTTCGAACATTATCGCCTTTTTTGACTTTATTTTGTTCTATTTTATAAGCTTTCGGTTTTGTTAACATTTATAAAAGTCAAAGAAGAAGATATTTTTCTGGGCCTTTGAATATAATATACAGAAATTGCTGATTAAATTATTTTCAGTATCGTTTTAAAACTTCCTGTAGATCCTAAGTTTCAGTATA
The DNA here is from genome assembly GCA_958449745.1 of Ochropleura leucogaster. Classification (NCBI taxonomy): domain Eukaryota; kingdom Metazoa; phylum Arthropoda; class Insecta; order Lepidoptera; family Noctuidae; genus Ochropleura; species Ochropleura leucogaster. The sequence continues at coordinate 12,132,719 of OY288206.1, read as the reverse complement.
GAAGGCACTGGATGTTTGTGAAGCATCAGCTTATTATATAAACACCAGAAAGTGCATTTACGTTTTATTTAAATTAAGGTGTTACCTATATAAAATATAATATTAATATTTTATCGATTTCAAAATGCACGTAATACAAAATCTACTAGTATCCAAACATAGATTTAAAAACAGATTTAGTCAGTAAGATCATACTCATCACCTACGCTATGCATATTATTCACTTTTTCATCGACAAACTTATTAAAAAAAAAAATTAACCCTAGATCTATGTTTGAAAATATCCTAAACTACTCTATCCCAGCAGGAACAAGCACATTTTTAAACTATCATCTGAGAATCCTCGAAATGTTCGCAAAAAACCCCTTGAAACGTGACTTCTTATTTATACGTTAAATAAATATAGCGACGTTGCGTCTAGAATATTAAATAAACAGTAAAACCGGTACCTGAGTGTGTGTAAACATTGTTAAAAAACTTCATTTTAAGGCGATAATTGAAGAGAATCCTGTTGAATCAATTTACAGACCGATGTGGCAAAGTCGTTTGGAAGTCAAACGCTATTTAAGTCAACAATAAGCAAAAAATAAAGTTTACCAAAAATAAACTAAAGAAGCTGTTAATTGAATTAACTGGTTGTGCTATAAAGTGCAATGTTTTGGCTGTGATGTAATTTGGGGGTCAAAAGATGACGTTGTCCAATGATATAAGCAAGGAATGATAAAATCAATACTTACTTGAATAACTTGTTTTATTTACAAACTTAAGTTTCGAGTGTAATTATTTGTTTCTGTAAAAGTATTCACAAGAAGTACGCATCATTGCTTAATACAATGAGCTTCGTTTCTTTCAAGTGATCATCCTAGGTATATATACTACGAGGGTATACTTAGACGTAGCTATTCGTTTAATTTCGGCATACTTAATTATATTCAGACCGATGCCTGTTCACTAATAATACTGTCATGACTTCATCATTTTGGAAACATGAGGGAAATTACATTGGTGCAGAAATTGTAGTATACCCCACTAGTTTTTTTTTAATTTAAAAGTGGTATAGAGGACCACTTTCTTCTGGAGGCGATATATAGGCCCCAGACAAATCTTTTGTTTTAAGTTAAGTACCTTAATTTAAACGTAATAAAGACAGTTAAAGTGAACAAATAAAAATGCGTCATATAAATAAGTCGTCGATTCAAAATAATTGAACAACTGGAAAATATTGTAGCGATTTTAATTGTTTTTATTTAAATTAAGCAACTGTGATGTGATAATAAATTACGTGCGTATTTTAATTCGTTACAATTTACATTCTTACAATATTATTAAGTTTTGCGGATTATTTGTGTTGTTCGTAGTATCGTGCGTGGGTATTTGTAGAAAGAAAACTATTTTAAGGAATAAGACTTCCCCCTACTAGTATTTTTTTGAAAACTTTTGGTTTCCCCCACGATTTTATGATATTGTGGTTTAATATAGTACATTTAGTTTTGCATCCTTTACCTACAGAGTATGAAGCACATATAAACCAAGATACAAGAAGGTTTGCATGCACACACACTAGAGATATGCTTGCGTAGCAAAACACTACAGCTTACATATTTTTAATCACATTAAGAATTTACACTATACTTATGACTTAATTAAACACGACTATAATGCAAAGATATGCGTTCAATTAAAATTAAACAGAATAAATTCGTGGCGGTGGTAATGTCGGCCGTTTCTTGGGTAAATATGTTACCGCTGACTCGCTGGTCACATAAAAAGTTTCCTCCGAGATCCGGTCTCACTGGTCTGTAAGATCGACGACCTCAGGTCGCCGTTTGACTTATGGAAATAAGTTTTCTTGCCTCATCTGACTGATAGACTTGACGGTTTTATCAATATTTTTAATATTTATAATGGTGAGAACTTTTCTTTGTGACTTCGGATGCGACCTATATCTCTATCTATTTTTTTTATTAACTTTATGTTTCAATGCGACAATCTCTTATTTTAGCTTCGGATTATCTAATATCATTATCCGATTGTCTATGAATACGAAAGGATTTGTGCCAACTTCCTTAAAAATATTATAAAGGCAGTAGCCATCTTCTATCTTACCCTACTTAAGTTCTTTATTTGCGTTGACTTTGCTGGAAGCTTCTAGTGATTATTTCGCATGCGACTCCTTTCTTCGGCCCCTGCGAGTGCGCGCGCTTACATCAGTGACGATAACGTTATGAGGCTTACGCGACCGGTTACGAGCCGGCAGACACCTCAGTTCCACTTCTGTTATATCCATTCGTACATTATAGTGTTTATATAGCTTTTATTTATAAAATAAACAAGCATTATCGCAACTAGTCGATCGTTGTTCAGAAACTAGCGCAAGACTTTTACTAGAATATTAAATGTTAAAAAAATAATGGATGCCTCTCAATTTTTGTTGTTATAAATAATGTTTGATTGATTGTTTGCTAATAGAGCTGTGTGCACGATTGTTCTGAGGATGTATAGGAGGATATTGATGTACGGGACAAGCAGGTGCAATTTTATATTGATGGCTAAGTTTAGCACCTTTCTTTCTTCTTGTTATTTTAATATGAAATTCTTTTCTAGCGTACCTGGTTCTAGTAAGTATATTTCATATGAATCTTCGTAATTTTATTTAACAGCCTTTAGCTAAAAGTTATTAATTAATTAATTACTAGAAAATATGATAACGATTGTTCTGGAAGAAAATATGAAGTAAATGTAGAAGAATTTTGAATAAAAGAGCCGACGTTGAGAAGTCAATAAAAGAAGAGATCTTCTGTTGGTATTTCTGAAATGATTAATTTTCCATAAGAGCGGGAATACAACATAGACGCGACATATAACCGGGCAACACCTAACTATTACAAAGCAAGTGATGTTGCAATTCAAGAGCCGAGGCTGCTTTAGCGGTCGCGCTCGGCGGTGCAGCACGATCTGGCGTTCCGCTCTGCGCGGGCGCACGCCCCCCTCCCCGCACTTCCCCCCATTTCTTGCTGCCCCGCGGCCCTGACCAAGACACAGACCCCACAGAGGCGAAATGTTACGAAATTGAGTATCGACCAAACGAGTTTGCGTCTGTAGTGCAGGGCTACAAGACGATGTCGTAAGTGTTCAATGGGAATTGGGAACGGTAGTCTAGTTTACTTGCATATGCCAGGTGCATCGTGTTTCCATTTTTAGAACGACGCTTTTATGACGCGAAAGAAGATATCTTAATAAACATCGAACTAATCGCACTTTGATTTACGACGGTCAAGGGTAGAATTTAAACTGTTATTTCAAGAATCCACGCGTGGACACCACTTGGTTTGTAAAACATGAGTTGTAAGTTATGATTTACTAATTGTACTGGCAGTTTTATTATAGCATGTTTCGCCCCGTAATCTTCCCGTAAGACCGTCATTAGAGGTGTGCAATTTATCTTCTATACTCATTACGCGAATGCAGTAACTTGGATGAGCTCGGTCTGTGTTTATTATTTATGTACCCATGGCATCATGTTCGTACACACGTCTCATAGAAAATTATAGCTGTAGTAAGATGTTTTGTAGAAAAATATAATGTTCAAATTCTCGGAGTAATAAAATACGAAAAGGCGTTAAGCAGTGAATTATACTATCGTAAAATTCCTGCAGTTAAATTTATTTGCTTGAAAACTTATTTTTTTATAAACAACAGACAACCAAAGCCTATTATTACATATGTATAGGTGCGTCTAAGTTAAAATGAACTTTAACTATAAAAAGATAACGACTTTTATACATTTTTTACACTGTTCTGGACACTGTTTTGGACTTGCTTTTTCGACTTCAATCAATATTATTTAGAACGAAAGTTACGCACGCGACGTTTCAAACATACGATAAGACAGACGCTGAATTATTTTAGGTTTTAATTGGAAAGCAATTAGAAATACAGGTTGTCCAGTTAAGCTTGATATATCAAGGTAGTCCCGCTTGCGAAGAAAACTGTCGACAGCATGTCAAATTACGAACGTTTCTGTTTAATTCCCTATTTGGCCAAGTGCCAAGATACTGTGGGCACTCTGCAATTACAAATGCCTTCCTAACAAGGCTATTTGTCAGTCGGTACAATTAGCTTTCGTGTCACATAACAAGGGGCTTGTGAATTTAATCGGGACTGTCACCAAACACTCCACCTGCTGATTTATTTTTTCGCAGTTTTTTGTGTCATCGGATAGGCAGAGAGTGAGCTCCAGTAACTATAGCTTTATAATTGTTTTAATTAAGGCCCCTTGATATCGATGCAAGATACGTCACTTTAGTATTTTCATTAAATGCATTGGAGAGTCTAAGCCGAGTCCTTTTTGTTGAGAATATTTAATAAAAAACAAATGAAAAAATGATATTCAATTTTCAGGATCATTCCATTCTGCCTCACCAAGTTGTTACACCAGTGGGACAAAGTGCGATACCACAATTGGAAAACAACCGCGAGTTTCCTTTCAAGTAAATAAATCAATGGCTTAACAAATAGGCGGTAGGTTGATACCTTGAAACCAGGTAGAGTTTTCATATATGGGTCATTGATCATTTCTAATTCCGGGACTATCATATTACGTAGTTTGAAGAAGCGTTAAGAAAATACCGCAATATACAATAATACGCCGAAGATGATAGGTTGTTAACCCATCACCTACGATCACCATGTAGGTACCATTCAATAACTCGTTTCCTTTACTTACTTGACATTTAAAAAATGACGTGGGAGGACAGCTGTCCTACAGTATGTTTTTCTTAGACTGAGGTAATGCAAGAAAAATATATGGTCGATCGTTATGATCATTCCTTTGAGTAAAACAAACTGTCAGGAGGACGCAATTGACAAGTACGTATCAAGTGCGTGTTTATTTTGACGTTGAGAGTGGAATGTCAGTAACAATTTTATTTATAAATTAGGGTTTGCGTTTGAGAATATCATGCAATTTTCATGTATTTAAACGAACGAAATGCCATGCGAGCTGCCTTTATCACACAGATGTCCCTTTGCGTCCCTAAGCCGAAGCTCCTACCCCACAGGGAGTGCCCTTAACGTGTAGTCGCTTAATTTGTTGCCCTGGCTGGAAGTCTTAATTTTAAGGCATCCACAAGAATCGTCCGGCTAAGCAGAATACAACCTCACAGGTTGAAATGCGAGATACCATTTAAAAAAAATGCGATTTGTCCTTCAACCTCCAATCCAAAAGTACAAAAATGTGTTTGTTTCAGTTAAGATTATATCTATACAACTAAACAAATTGCAAAATAACAAGCAGCTGGTACGGTTTTAGTATTTCCTTTATATGCTGAGTAACATGCAAACCATGTGTTAAGGAACCCTAAATCGCTGTGTCAAACACTTAAACCAGGGCAACGTGTGCCTGTTCGCTGTTTCACTTGTGTGATGGTTATCACAAATCTTGTGCAGGTGCTGTGTCGATGTAGAATATGATTTTGTCAAGTTTTTCGACAACGTGCGCGTGCAGATTGCTTGCATTAATTATTATGGCTTCATATAAAATTATTGCACCTGCTTTTGGTAATAAACTTTAATGTTAGGACAGTAAATTGGTTATGTCAGTTTTTTTAGTATACATATAAAAATATCTGAGAACATGGGAGATGCTTAAAATGGCTTCTCGCTATTTATTTGAAGTTATTACGATTATAGTAATAACGTTACTATTAAGGCGTTATCAAATCACACTGTTCTTTTGTGGGAGATAGTTATTAAGTGAAGTACCTGTGCGTCTTGGGATTGAAATGTGTAATGCGAATTTGATAGTGTTCAATTACTCCGTGTGTCTATCATTAAGGACCACCGTCGTGTGCTGACGGGTTCCTGTTATTATCGCCACAATGTAACTCCGCGCTGCTTGCTGAGGGTTCAATTAATTTTAACATTTTCAACTATCTTATCTTATGCGTAATGAAATGCGGGTAATTTTTCAGTGACAATAATAAGAGTTTGAAAATTAACTTTTATTCTTGTCACTAGGTTTTTACTTTGTAGTTTTATTTATAGAGGAGTGTTATTTTTTTTCTTTCAATAAGATTTAAAATAACAATATAGATAAGAGAATACATGCGTGATCTTTCATGAGAATCGGTTTGACAACTGAACCGAAACTCAATTAAGAATCTTGAATGTTTCAAGGAAATCCACGCATTTTTACAACTTCGTCAAAATCTTTGAATTTTTGATGAATTGGTTTTTAAATTAGTCATTCAAACGTCAGGAAATTACGAACCTTCTTTATGTTTATGCTCATTACTACAACTGAACACAAAACGCTAAATAAGCAACAAACATTAACAAACATGTCGCGAAGATGGAACTGAGTCACTTCAAGTAAACGTCAATTGTACACGCAGAGTTCAAAACAGTTGGCTTTAACAAAGAGGTGGCATGCATATTCATATCTCGCGCCCCCTTTACAAGCGTCCCGGCTGAATTGCGCCCGCGCTGCTGTGACACCGATTTTCCATGTTCAAGATGCTTCGACCGTATTCGAATACGTTGATCACTTTTGTACTTTGTCACATTCAACTCGTTGTTTATCAATTGGAGAAGCTGTCTTAATCGCTTGTGTATTAAGACGTTGCTTTTCTTCTTGTATTTTGACAAGGTTCTAAGTGTAAATGTAGGAAAATAAATCCTTTGTTTACTATTTAGGACAGGTTGGACGATTAGTAGCAGGTTGAAATGTGGAGCAATGTCGGTGGTTTGTTGTTGTTCTTTAATGTTTTTAGGCCAAGGAATCAATTAGATGGATTTGAAGTGTGACCAATTCCAGTTATGTAAAGCTATTGGATAAGCTGGACGTCTATATATTACAAAAGGAGCCAGAAGTTCATTTGAAAGATAGATTTACCATATTATTTTCTGATTGATCTTTTTATATTGGTGTAAATTGACTCGACTGTCAAAAGGTACTTTAATCTAGCCTTTTCATACTCATGCAAACTATTTAGTTAGGTAACTATTTAACTTCGTAATGATATGACAAGTGGCACTGGATACAAAGTAAATTATAAGCTGCCAGTCATAGAAATATTACGATTACTTACATACGTTTGGCTCAATAGACGCAGTAGTTATATTGCTCAAACGCACACCTATTCACGATCTATTCATTATAGCGGGTGATACAGCAATAACCAATCGTTCATTTTTAGATTAAAGATTTTAAAATAAAATTGTAGACTCTTTTACGGGAAATTGTATAAAAAAGTATCGTCAGCTTATCAGTTGAAAGTAAAAAGTAAAAAATATTGATAACATAACCTTGTAATTCCTGAAGGGTTAGGTGGTGTGCACAATAGTACAGACACATTTCGTCTTATATCCCATCAACCGTACACAAAACTAGATTCCGTGGTTGGTACTGAGAAATTCCTGATGAAAACCGCAATAATTCATATTAGCGAGTATGTCTAAATAAATCTGCTCGGCTTACGGTTGCGAACTACGTATGTTGAGCTTACTTGTTCATAAAAAATAATTATAATCCACTTTTCTCCTCGAATACCTAAAAAGAAGATACGTGGATACTATGTGAATTTTTCCTTTATAAATTTAGTTTTTTCTTTAAATTCTATTATTAGAATACTCTAATAAACGCATGTTTTCAGGTGTGTTCCAACCAGTAGTCCCTGAGATTAGCGCGTTCAAACAAACAAACAAACTCTTCAGCTTTATAATATTAGTATAGATAAAACTTGATTAGCAATTTTGTAACAGCAGTTGTGTTTCAATTTAGATGCACAATGAGGTCACTAGAGATTTTATTGTACACTAGGGTGTAATATTATATTTTCATCCAAAACACTGTTATAGGTCTTAAGTTAAACTTCTGTAAACCTAACTACAATTTGCAGGCAACTCGTAGGTATATACATAGATACCTACATTTGTCGATATGATTGCAATCTTTACAATCAATGTTGAATTGCAGTATGTGACAGGTGTCTTCGAATCGTGACCACTAATCATGTCGGATATGGACAGCGCGAAAATTGTTATAAGGATAATAAATGTTTACAATGTAGAAGGAGAGCGTAAAATTTGTAAACTATACCCAATTAATTAATTATTTATTGTAGTTGTTACTTTGAATTTATGGGCTGATAATAATAAATATGTTTAGGCTTTTTTTTTCATTTCACGATCGTACTTTTTAAAGTTTTGTTGCAGGCCAAGTTGCGCGATCGATCATGTAAATGAATCAGTTACCTTGATCCACACTTTTTTCTCGAGTAGGTTTTATTCCACATGTTCTTTATTCAAAACTTGGGGTTTGAAAATTTATGAGTGTTGAATGGGGAAGAACCTTTTTGATCTTTAAGTTTCGAAAATACGAAGGTTGACCTACAGAGCCGATCGATACGTTAAAGAGAGAAGGATATTTTTCGTTTTAGAAGCCGAGACTAGCTGCTGGTCTTTAACAAAATGCCATTTCTAATTGATCTATTTAAAAACCCAACAAATGCCATATGAACCGATGGCAGTACAAGAAAAAATGTTCTCCAAATGAAAATAAATATAATAGAGCTCTTTCGCGAATAGGGCGGATTGTAGGGAAATCATTTGACGAGTTAATCATAACGGCAACATTGTATTCAATTGCTTCTTATTTTGAAATCCATTGTAAACATATACTTAGTTTTACAATGATCGTTGCAATTTGACCTACCGCCTTGACCTGCAGTGAACAATTTGAACTAATTTTTAATTGGTACCAAAGTACAGATCGATAAGAATATTTATGTAAGAAAAAATACGGTATTTAAAACAGAATACGGTTAGGCCGTAATTATTCTTTTTTTATTGTATTAACGAATACAATTCTCATGTCACAATGTTTGTTTCCATACTCCTCCGAAACGGCTCCACCGATTCTTATGTTTTGTTTTTATGCATATTCAGTAAGTCTGAGAATCGGCTACTATCTATCTTTCAAACCCCTTAGTGAGAAGGGGACCTGAGCAACGTGTGAACCGCTGGGAACAGCTAGTGTATTTGTAAAATTGTATGAACGGTTTAGAATAAGCAAAAAGTTAGTAACATGAAGCCTATATTTCACGAAATGTTATGCAGGCATATGTCAGCACTCTACCCACATTCTGCAAATTACTTTTCGTTCCTAGGGGCTAATATGGGAACGAGCCTGTTAACAATAACTGCTCAATTTTGTTTAGACTTCAGTCTGAAAGATATGTTTCTGATTAAAAAAACTTTATCACAGATTTCCTACCTGGGAATCGAACCCTTGTGCTCAGCAATAGGTAGCGTTTGCGACCCTACGCTTCCCTTAGTACGTTAAATAATGCTTTATTCATATGTTTTCTACTTAAAGCATTCGTTCTGTGTTTGGATGTAAGTATTAGTATTTGAATAATGGTACAGTAGGTTTATCTTACAAACTCAAATAAACTACTAACCAACATTTTTTCTAGTAACAGTAATTTTCGCTAATTCTTCTGTTTGTCAGTCATATTTACTAATTACCAGACAACAATGGGAGCGAACGTACTTGTCTGTTTCTAATTAGGGCATTGCCTATTGTCACGATTCAACACGAGGGTCATGAATTTCAAACACAAATATATATTAACAAAGTTCTGAATACTTTTAAATACTTATTTTCATTATATTTTTTTTTTTCGGGCCGAGACCGATATTATTTGAATGATAGATGTAGTAAGAGAAAATTGCGTGGCATTACGTGGAATACCACGTACATTCCCATATACATGGGATTAATTAATGCCATTTAAATTGCTTGGGTTTCTGGGTTCTTCTATAAGGCATATATACTATCTATGTACTGCTTATAAGATTTACTGACAATTGAAAACTAATACTCGACACGAATTAGTGTGACATATATTTTTTTGATCTACTTTTGTTTGTTTCATTAAATTTTTTGCAACTGTTTTCCGAAAGCGACATTGTTTTCCAGTTTTTTTGCGGATGGAAATCATCAAATAACTTCCCCGCTCTGCAGTCTTGTACTGACTAAAATCCACCTATGTTCCTTTTATGTTTCCCTTTTTCTGGTTCGGAGCCGCGGTATCTCTTTCGAACAACCCGCAACCCCGGCAGGAAAATATGTCGACTTGGCACACGAAGTTGTCGTCATGTAGTTAAGACTTTGGCTATCATTGTGCCGATAGTTTTTACAGCCAAGGCCTCGACCAAGACCCTCGGGGTCTTGACCCGATCGAATTTTTTTACAATTATCTACATCAAAAATATCTTGAAATATTTGAAAGAGAAAACTGTTTCCTCTCATGAAAATTAACGGTTCACAAAATTTCAATATAAATATTTTTTTTTCATACCCAAACTAACTTTTACGCGTCACTTATGCATAAGAAAAGCAGAACCAAAACCATGAACAGATTCATCTGGATTCTCCCACTAAACATAGAACACTTCTTCGTATAAAAACTCCACCGTTTTTACATACATTACAAATAGGTATATTATTTTGTGAAATGCATTGGTCATTGGCCTAGCTGTGCCAACGACCTGTAGGGATCAAGCGCGATGATTGACCGCGGTGACGTCGAATTGGGATGACGAAATAAAACTATTGCGCTGTTGTGATAATTGGTCGAGTCACACCTTAATATGGGTGTTTTTTACCATCCTCGTTAGCATGGTTAGTGAATCTTAACCCTTTGGTTCGGTTAGCTACTTGTTGAGGTACAAGTTGGACATTTTGACTGACATGTACGGAGGTATGTGATTTTCACGTAAGGCTGAAAAGGCATTTTTTTGGTCACATTACATTTAGGACCACATTCTCTCTTGCCTTGAGTGTTTTGAAAGGATTTGAGAATTATAGCAAAACAAGACAGCAATTCTCATAAATGTGTTTGAAAAACTGTCAAATATGTAAAAAAGTGAAGAGTAGTATACGTAGTCATTTAGCCATGTCCCACGTGACCTTCGTAGCAAGGGCCTACGAGAAAATCGATGATTCATGTTCTACGGTTACTGGCCTTTGTGAGATGATTATATTGCCCCCTAAAATACCTTTATTTTGAGTAAGATAGGTAATAACGGAATATGAATATAAACAAATTATTTAATCTTTGTATTAGTAAGTACAGAGCAATAGCCGTAACAAAATCTTTAGAATTTTTATTGCGTGCAGCGTAGCAAATACTTAAAACTTGAATACATTCTTGTTCTGCAAATTAGTTGCCGACTTGAACTGTAGTATTTGTATAATCACGCTTACATTGTAAATAGGACATGTAAATGAGGGTTGCGATAAGTTATGTCACTCCTTGCGGCAAATAGAGCGTGAAGATAGCATAGCTTGTTTTTCAGTATTTAAATGCAAACATTTAAACAATCCTGTTTGTGAGTCAGGGTTGTATTTCCAATGTCTAGTAGACTGATATTGCTTAGCGTTTATTAGCTTTGTAACGAAGTCATTAGCGTAGAAAGGTTCATTTAATGTTATTAATGAGGAAGTCGTTTTATTTTAAGTCAGTACCTAAGTTTTAGACGTGAAATAAATGGTTAACACGCCGCTTGTCTATGGTCTTGGTATGGACATGTAATGAGGATGGACGAAGCTCATGTGACTAAAAGAGTGATTGATCTGAATGTTGATGGACGGAGAGCGAGAGAAAGCCAAAGAAAAGATGGATGGATTGTCTAAGGAATGATACGAAGAAGAAAGGAATAAATGATGCCGTGACATCTGATAGGGGAGGATGGAAGTAGAAAACGTGTTGCGCCGACCCCAAATAGAATGGGACAAAGGTAGGAAAATGATAATATCTATTGTGGTATAAAATAGACCGTATTTGTAGTCGATTTGTAAATCTACCTACTTTAAATAATAATATAATCCTTAGTAATAGTATAAGAGCGAAAGTGAGTCTTTTTGTTTGTTACGTCTTACGCCTAAATGGCCGAACCGATTTTGATAAATTTTGGTACAAAAAAGTGAGAATAGAGGGAGAAAGAATGAAGAAAAGGGGAGAGAAAAGTAATTTCTTTTCGATCATCACGCCGGTTAATGTTAGCGTTAGCCCAAAGTATGTAACTATGCCACGCGGACGAAGTCGTGGGCAGAACTAATACATTATAATGTTAAAAATTAGATGTATATTTTTTTACATTTACATTTTCATCAACTCGGATCGCTAGCGGAAATGTTAAAATACTGCTGATCCTCTTACTGAATTAGCAACTGTTTTTATTAGAGGTGATTATCATATTACTATTTACTAAATCAACTCATTTATGTGCCATCATTTATAATTAATTTACAAATGTATAAAACATGTGACCGAGGATTTGGTTAGAATTTTAATTTTCATTTGATTATAGAATAACCGTTATATATGAAGAGTTAGGCACGCAATCATTGAAAATTCGATCATATTATGTCCTGAGCACATTGGTCACATTCCTTAATATTTTTTAAGAAAATAGGTTCCATTTATTATAACTAATTGCATTTTAACACACCACAGTCATTTTAAGTCAGCAAGAAAAAATTTCTTTTATCGTACATTATTTTGAACCAATCAAGTTATTAACTCGGAGAATCTTTAAATACAATTAACTCAGTATATTTACATTTTAAATTTGTAGTTTAAACTACATTTTATAAACTGAGCATTACATTAATTTCAGATGATATTAATAAAAATAGATCATTGAGTTATTAGACTTAAAGTGAGTACGCAAAAATGATATTGACGACAACCAAAATCCAAATCTTGGATCATGGATGACAAAAAACTTAATAGCAATGCACTGTTGCCAATGTTACCTCATATCAATTAAGTTTTTGCAACGAAATAAATTTGGAACCGATAAACCATTGTCAGCTTTGTAAAGAGTAAGTTAATAATCTAACTGGCCATGTCGATGGTTAAAAAACAGTAATGGATGCAGGCACTGCACGTTCGCACGACAATGACCGACGGAAGCCGAGCGTCCGGTGTCACCTGCGCCAGAGCACTTCCCTACGCAACCTGAATTATTTCTAATTAATTGTTTGTCTGTCTGTCTCCGAAGAATATATTATAACCTCTTGACGTAATTAGAACAACGACCAGAATCTGATAAATGTGTGTTAGTACTACTAGCTTTTACGATAAATCCTTTACAGTTCAAGCTGTACGGCTATGGAATGCCCTGCTCGTGTCTGTAAGGAGCGCTCAAACTCTGTCCACTTTTAAAATTTTGGTCAAAAAGCACTACCTCTCTCCTTAAACAAAATATTAAATACTTCTTTGCTCTTAATGATTATTATTTTAAATGTATATTATATGTATTTATATTTAAGTATTTGTTTTGTTACACCACAGACTACCTACAGTACTGTTTGTCCTCCTTTAAATCCATCCAAAGGTTGTCTTGAAAAGATCGCTTTTAGCGATAAGACCGCCCATTGTGCCACCCTATTTATAAGATGTTTAATGTTATTCTAGTTATTTGCATGGTGTACATAATAAAGAATATTCTATCTATCTATTTAGTACAAAACATGTGCTGCTTTCATTTTTTCTGGACTTGTTTGCAGCACATATTAGCAAATTAGCATATAGTGTCAACCTTTAAAATTTAAATAGGTTACGTTTTGAGCAAGGTTTTCCTATCATGTATAAATGAGATCAATGCTTTTCTCTAAATTATTTCAAAATACCAGGATGAAAATCTTGTCTGCGACATCTGTGATGTTTTTTTTTAATCTGAACTGTGATTTTCATTGAAATGAAAGCGGTCATCCCCATTATCCGTTTGGCAACACATTTCAATATATTATAGAGCCCGTGTCGAATATTTTGACTCTCATTGACATTTCATAAAATTCATGATTACTAAGCATCTTTTTAATTTCGTCAGATATAAAACTGCGATATTCAGACTTACATACTGTTTATATAGAATTACAAAATGACCAGTAAATATCATGATAATCTTTTTATTATACAACGTTTACTATAATGTTTACTGAGTGCTTCAGATTATATTTTCGTATCACTCTTTATAATAAATTAAATTGGCATCAGCTTAAGCATATATGCTACTTGGGGTAAGTTGTGAATAAACACACATATAAATGCAGAAAACGTTGATGAACAAAGAATATTGAGACTCAACTCACACTCGTAGAGGTAGGAGAGGGGATTATATGCGGTCACTTCCTTCTACGAAGCAGTCATGCTAACGACGGTAACCGGACGTTTAAGGGAGAGAACTTCAAACGTCAACGAACGTCGGGTGACGCGAGACGACTCCCGGCCACCGTAGATGCAGGTCCGTGGACAGTGAGCAATGGGTAGCTCACCGTCTGTCCGTCAGTGACCACAAGACGTGTCGGCAGCGCGTTAGTGTTCCACGCGCGCCTCAAAGAGATGTCAGCAAAGCAGAGTAGCCTGCCAAGGTCACCGCTGCCAAGGTTGCGAGTTGTTCATAAGAGATATCGCCCGAAACATAAAGGGGAAAAGAAGCAACGTGGGTGGGTTTTAGTTAGTACAAGTCTGAAATTTCCCCCGCTCTGACCAGAGCGACATGTGATGATTTGCCATCCGACAAAAGTAAAATGTGAAAACCCCATGGACACACGAGGCCGGCTTAAGTTACAAGTAGTGCGAACTAAAGGTTAGTTAATGGTTAAATAACGTTAATAATGGCGTTTTTCTTCTCAGTCTCACGATTCGTGTTATGAGTCATAATTCTCAAGTCCGCATGATGACCAGCAGCAATTAAGTCCAAGGTTTCCCATGAAACCTTATCATTTAAAAGCTCGCTTTAGATTCTAATCATACGAATTATAACGAGTTCATATATTACTTGTGAATAATAAACTTTTAGAACCAGGAAGTTAATTTATTAGTGAAAAGCTTTTTGCTGTATAGGAATAAAATGATCATAAAACTATTTAGAGTAGGCGTGTTTTCAAAACACGGTTTTTGCTTATGGGACTATAGCTTTTAATGTCGTTTATATTGCACAGTACGAATATACCTGCTTTTATATTATATTTGTAACTGAAATCACGACTTGACTCAGTGGCATGTTCCTACTAGCTTTTGCCCTCAGCTTCGCTCGCGTTAAATTCGGGGTAACACAGTTTCCCTTCCCTGATTTACCGGTACCTACTACCTGTAGCTAAATTATCGCTTTTCTTCTCTCTTTCTCCCTCTTATCTTAATTTTTTTTTTGTAGAAATCTCTCTTATCTTAATCTTTTTTTTGTCCGTCTACAGAGTCCCAATGATCTTTGTACCAAAATTCATCAAAATTTGTTGAGCCATTTGGGCGTGAAGAGGTAACAAGCAAACCACTTTCGCTTTTATAATATTAGTAAAGATTTTCTGTTTGTTTGAATCATATCATCATATAATCATTATCCAATTTATATATATTAAACGGTGCAGATGTCAAACGATATTCTAGACAAGTGGCAAATGCTTTCAAAGAGTTTCATGACGAGATTAACGACTTCAAATAAGTTTGTCAATCTAATCCATTTTTGAATTATCCGTCATCGTTTTCGCTGATGGATTGTCACTTTGGCCAGGCTCTGCTTCTTAGTCCATCGATGAGATACACCCAAATCAGTACATACTAGGTAATCAATCAATCAAGATCAATCAATTAAGCCTTCCTAAGTCTATTGCTGGACATATGGACATGTGTGTTGTGTAAGCGGCTTGCAGATACTGATCTCCCGCGTATTATATTTTAGTTTAATAAGTGGGTTTGTTGTCAGTACAAACATGGTCAAAAATAAATAATTGGACTTCGACTGAATAAAGATCTAAGAATTTTTAATAATATTAATACAGTAGGTAGGTATTTTTCTGATTTAATTTATCCTTCTTTATTTAATTGATAGCTTTCCAGGAGTATACAGTTGCTAGCTATGGTGGTATGTGCAAAAACAAGTATGATGTTGAAAGCAAAAAATAATCTTGTTAAAAGGAAAAATAATTCCCAAAAGTTTTAATTCTTGTTTCTCACGTATTTATTATATTTGACATTATCTTTTACATATTACATTTATAAGAATAGAGAAATAACAAAGACACACTTGACGGACACTGTGAATGATGATTATTATAGCCAAAAAGGAGGTGTCTGATGAGTTAACGAGTAAAAGATGTATGGAAAGTAGACATGCTGGAACAACCACAAATAAATTGGGATGAGGGCAGGAGGGAGAATGATGATGGCATCCTTACTATCCTTACTAGTATTATAAAAGCAAAAGTGAGTTTTTTTGTTTGTTACGTTTTCACGTCTAAATGGCCAAACAATTTTTGATGAAATTTGGTACAGACATAGTTGGGACCCTGGAGAGAGAGGCTAAAAAAAATGAGAAAAAGGGGAGAAAGAGGGAAGACAACGGGAGAGAAAGATATTTTTTTTCGATCATCGGGTTGTAATTAGCGTTAGTCCAAAGTAACTATGTCAGGCGGACGAAGTCGCGGGCGGAAGCTAGTTACATTTAAAATATGAAACTTGCGTGTTTGACGCCTAAAGAAGAATCGAATAAACTCAATATTAAGGAATGAAACAACGGAAATTTTCCTGTAGTACGTTTCTCGTATTATCATTTACTCGTAAAGCATATAAGGACATACCTAAGCGAACAATCGTAAAAATAGTATCAAGAGTGAAAATGTTGGATGCGGGCACCCACACGAGTCGACGGAAGTCATGTATATGCAGATATTAAACTACCTACATTGAACTAAATAAGTTCGTGCCACGCATTATAATTAACTGCTTTGCCTTTAAAAGTGCTTTGTTTTGTTACAACAATGTATTTTGAGAATTTGGAATACTTATTCATAAGGAAATGGCTGCTGTGTCATTCCTAAATCTTACCGATTGGTAAGGCTAAGAGATATCTTCCAATTATAAATTGTGTAGTTTTCGTAGCGGCAGCAGTGGGTAGCAATCTCTTGCATTATTTCCGACTTTTAATAGGCTACTAATTTATTATTATATTGGAGGAAACATTTGGTTGCATTTACAAGTCATTAAACAAATTCTTCCCCTGACCCTAGGGCTGGTTTTTTATCTTGGCCAGAGACTAAGTGTTGCCATACAACATGGCTACGCTGCCAGTCTCTAGGGCACAATACCAGCTCACAGTGTTGAGGAGATTTTTGGTGTCCTTTTATAAAATATTGTTGTTAGTTGTTTTAGTCGTTTTTCATTATCATGATGTAAATAGTGAGTTGAGAAAGAAAAAAGAAGTTAGGGAATATGGGTCTGAGTCAAAATTTAATGTAAGTCAGGTTCAAGAGGTTGAGGAGACATAGTGAATTGACAAAGGCAGCTATTAGGTGATCAAACTCTTTTCAAAATAATTTGTACAGAACAAACCGCAATACGCATACGCGATATGCACATCAGTTTAAATACAGCCCTATCTGCGTGGACTGAGTAATTTTAAAGTATAAGCTATTCAATCAAACCAGTCATTGATTAAATACTTTTTGAACTCTTCCACCTTTAGCGTGAATTTGTGAAGTATTCAACATAATACAATGTTTTACATTGTACGTACCTAATAAATGTCACAAGAATTAAAAGATACCAGTTCACAGTGTTGAGGACGAATTTTTGATGCAATTTTTGGACCGAAAACAACAAAAATATTTTTAAGAAATAAAATCCAAGTGACATGGAGTTCCGTGGATAAAAAGATTATTTATCTTAAGCTTACAGTTAATCTGATTATATTTTAAGACACTCCAAAACACAATCCCAAGTTATTGACTATAATTTAAGGGTTAAAGTTGAGGTGTCTTAACGGTGCGTACAGTTACGATTATGAACAATCACTCATGAACATTTTCTTTATGATGGATA
Organism: Ochropleura leucogaster; assembly: GCA_958449745.1. NCBI lineage: Eukaryota > Metazoa > Arthropoda > Insecta > Lepidoptera > Noctuidae > Ochropleura > Ochropleura leucogaster. Next base: position 12,114,825 of record OY288206.1, on the reverse strand, counting down.
TAATTAAACATGTAAATAATTATAGAGCCAATCATTGTAATTGTTCCTTTAAATATGCAATAGTGTTAATTATGTACCGGGTTATAATTGTCAGATCTTTGATTATATCTAGTTATCTTAGTTACAATTCCGGAGTTATAACTCACCATAAGCTAGCAACAGGCCGCGAAGTTAACTGTAAACTTGACTTAGCCAGAGGATTGTAAAAAACTTAATCGGTAACAACTGGAGCGAATCAGGTGAGTGCACTAATTGTGGAACGCCAATTAAAAACAATATTGTGCAATATTCGACAGGCGATAGAGTCACGGAACATGATGAAGTCACTTACCCTACATCGTTCATTACAGATGTTATTCACCGGAACATTAATTGTTGTGAATAAAGTTGTGCCCACGCATGTCCGAAGAGTCTAATGACCACGAATTTCATGCGCACATCGATGTACAATTGAACATGTTTTTGTAAGATTTGGAGATTCGAAATTCACTGATTTGTCTGCTGTGTTGGTAGATAGAAAAATCTGTTATGTTATGTTAAAAGCTGCTGTATTAAATCAGAATTAAATTAATAGAAGTCGAAGTCGGTTAAAAAAAGCAAAAATGTTTGAGATTAGTGCACTTGTTCAATAGATTTAGTCATCAGTCATGATTCAGAGACTCAGACGAATGAGCAGCGCCTTTCTCAGGCCATTGACGTATACTAAAACTTAATTTGTTTTCCCAAAATATTTCTGAGGTAAAAAGTAATCACCCAGGGAAAAACCAGAAATCAGATATCGTAAGCAAGCTTGTGTCCTAGTTAAAAGCAGACAACCAGTTTCTTTTGAATTTGTTTGATACTGAAAATAACTTGGGAAGTAGCTGGAGAGAAGATAAGGATTTCCGAAATATGGAAAAAAATATATAGACAATTTATTTTGAGTTTTGCTTTTAGTTAGATTGTTATCTGTCTTTTAAGGACTTGCAGTTATAAAAGCTTAATGATGTTGTTTAAAAAGTATGAACACCGAGTAAATCCCGAGTGTTTATACAACCTTTTCCCCTTTTTACGACTGCGAAGTCGCCGATCTTCCTTCTTCTAAGACCTTTCATTTAGAGCCTACTTAAGTTATTTAGGCACTACAAATTCATACAACTCTAAATCTGTTTACAGCAATTTGCGCCTACTGACGAATGGGTGGAATCACATAGTTTATGGAATAGTTATGTGCTTAGATGTCAATAATGCCATGTAATTTAGTGGCCATTACATGCTTCGATTTGCTTCGCTCAACTAAATTTGGAATAGAGCGAACGCCACACATTCTCTCGCGCTCATGTTAGATAAAGCTGCCATTGTGAGATGGTAGTTTGGTAGTATGGGTATTGTTGGTGGCAGCGCGCGTTATAAAGTCGTTGGATTGTGGCGAAAAGAGGTCGCGGGGGCGCGGGCGGGGGACGGCCGTTGACCGACGACAACCTTATTGCGTTGAGCCATGAGCCAATGTCTAGGGTAAGGTCCTCGGACCCGAAGTAGAGTGCTGTTTTCATTGGTACGTTTCCGTGGGCGGCTCGACACGGTTCGGTTTTTTCAACGTTTGCAAAAAGAGGTTGCATAATTTCAGACCATAAACGTTGCGAGCTCGTTTACTTTGCTAAATATTTGACACAAACTCATTTTTCGTATTGAGAATTGATGTTGGTTTACTTTTTGTTAATGAGATTCAGTTGCTAATATGTTTTTCAGTCGTACTCGTTAATAGACGACGGTAGGTTCTTTTTTCACTTAAGATAGTAAACAATTTTAACGTTTTTTAAAATAAAAAAATTGTTTTAAATATTTTTATTAATTGAATCCTATCTTTATGTGAAAACAATTATTGAGGATTTTGTATTTAAATAAATAAATAAATATCTTGGGACAACTCACACACGGCTATCTGATCCCAAGCTAAGCAGAGCTTGTGTTATGGTAACCAGACAACTGATATACATACTTATATAATTTATAAATACATACATATTATAGATAAAATTAAAATTAAATTTAGTATTTTTTTTTCAATTAACATAACAGTTTTACAAAAAATGCTTGTAAAAATGTTGTTGCGTGCACGACGACATCGAATCGTTTTATTTCTATTAAGCAATTGCTTTTGCAACGTTTTTTTTTTTCAAAATTACGAATCAAAGTATGAAAGCTCGTGAGCTTTTTATATGACGGCGATAGTTTGGCCATTCGCCTCAAGGCTAGATGTTTCCATCCGAGAGTAAGAGAGGGTAATGCCCTCTGAAGTTGTTTGTGGCAAAAAATGGGGACACTGAGAGACCGGCTCACTTATTTTGGTTAAGTTATGAATCAGCGTGAGAAATAATACTAAATTAACAATTCGTTTTTGTATTTCCATTGGCAAGTCTTATGCAAGTGGAAGAAAGTTTTATTCAAAATATTGAATTCGATTTTCATGTATTGCTGAGTGATGCAAAGTTTCAAGCTACTTTTAAAAAGCAAACAAATAAAACCTGTCAATATTTTTTAAGTAATAGGGTAGTTGACACCACCAATCAATTGATATACTTTTTATGAGCTGTCAAAACGCGCTTCCCCCATAGATTTTGTATGAGACTCGCAACCGATGACGTCACTAAGTTGTCAAGTCAATGATGCAACTATTTATTGATTTAAAAGCAACTAAAAATCGAATTTTAAAGTTATTTTGAAATGAATGGAGTTCTCAGGTCTATAATAAGGTGTTCTTTCAGAAAAATTGTGTTTTTAAATTATTGGTTAATGGTGTCAACTACCCAATTGTCTCATTTCAAATATTGAAACTGAACTCAACCTTTTTTATTTTCATGAGGTTTGTGGCTTTCGTGGTGTCAGTGTTTTTATGCCGTATATGGGCTTCTGACTTGGCTTAACATCATCATCTATTCCCAACTATTTTGGGGTCGGCTTCCAGTAGCATTTTAAATGGAGCGACTGCCTATCTGACCTCCACAACCCAGTTAGCACTGGGTAATACGATACCCCTTGGTAAGACTGGTTGTCAGACTTTCGGGAAACTGACTATCTGTAACGACTATTAAAGATCTACAAGTGTCAGCCGGGACCAACAGCTTAACGTGCTTTTCGACGCACGGAGGAAACCCGGCATGTAACGGGTGGTCACCCATCCACAGACCAAACTAGGCAAGCGCGGCTTAACATAAAGATCGACCCGAGCGGCTGCTATTATTTAGCCACGAGCTCCTCTGACTTGGCTTAACATGTCGTCGAGAAATATTTCTGAGGCATGTTGGTTTCCTAACGACGTTGAATTATTCAATAACAACATACATACCAGGATGTAGGTACGTATAAGAAATTTAACATTTTGCCTGCTTACGATGTCCATCATGACAAAAGGGTATGAATTAATTATTTCTTCCATATCTTCGCAGTAAGTCAACAAAGGACTTCAGGGACTTGGCCATGCAAATCAAAACGGAATTTCAAAATCTTTTGGAATTTTAAATTTGTCCCATTTTGTGCGTAGATTCAATTTTTCTTATGTATTCGTATTTTTAGGTAGGTACAGTGTTTACTCTTTTTCATGGTACTATAAAACTACAGACAGGACTTTTTTCAATAAGTAATTCGCTATCGTGTTGCTCTGGTAAAAAAAAGCTATGGAAATAACCTCTGTTAAAAAAAAAGTTTGTCGATGAAAACATATTTCGCCAGTAAAGCTACAAGCAACAATTGATTTTCAAACCTAAGTTCGTTCTGATATAATATAATAAATTGATTTATTTGCATAGCCATATAAAAACACAAAAAAAAAACTAAAAATCAGGTAAGGCAAATTATGAGGTAGAAGTCAGAGACAGCTGTCTCCCAAACTAGGTAAAAAAAACTGTATCTTGGGAGCCAGTTTTCCTACAAATTCGGTGTGCTATAATAATGAAGTGATTGGCATTGTGCCTTGACCGCAGCTCTTCTAAACGAATCCAAAGCTGTGCATACCCCATTAGAAATTCTTACTGCGACCTATTAAGACGCGACTTCGTTGAAGAGTACGACAACGACCTTAAAATTGAATTCAACATGCAAACCGAACGTCCCGAGTTTGTTGTAAACAAGAACGTGCCAAAAACCTTGATTTTGAATTGGGAAGTCAGGGGCGAGCCACGCCGTCGTGTTGACGGCGCGTTCGTGTTCCACGCGTGCCTTAAAGATATGCCAGCAAAGCAGAGGGGCCTGCCAGGTCCACGGTCTGCCGGGGTTGTGGGTTGTTCGTAACAGAAACCGCGGCCTCGGAACATAAAGGGCAAAAGAAGGAACCTGAAGGGTGGGTTTAAGTTACTAAAAGTCTGATAGTCCTCCCAGATCGGGGGAAATTATTTAATGATTTCTCTTTTTGAAGGGCAAGGCACTCGCCACCACTTTTCCTTCTTCATGGAAAATTGATTGCGCAATAAGTGGTAATATCAATACCTGATTTAGTGACGTATGTTAAGGGATTTGTGTACCTAAATATACATATCATGCGATGTGTACAATCCGGTTTCAAAGATGACATTTATTGTCGTTTCGAAGACATTTCTCTTAGGTTCTAATGTTGGTTCATATGCTGATTTTCGATTTGAAAGTTAAGCTGCTGTTTTATTAATTATTCCTTTTTTGAATCTATATTGAGACCATTAACCATTCGTATAAGCAGTTCCTTAAAACAATACTTGCTTAAAGCCGTGCGGTCACTATGACTCCCAAAGTATTCGGGCAGTAAACGTTTACCCTAGCGTGAAGTTAGAAACTAAAATTAAGTGCCGAAGAATGAAAATGTTTATAGTTAAAAGTTAGTTAGTTGTGTTTTAATGTTTATGACTATCGCTATTGAATTAAGTAAGTAAGTAAAGGTTTAAGTAATAACTAACCCCTTTTAGTTATATTCCGCTGAACGGTTATTTCAAAGCTTGATATGTACAAACGACGGCAAGGCAACCTATTCTAAACTATTATAATCTGATCTGTCTACTACGGATCGCACACCGTAGTAGAGAGATCAGGTTAAAATGGTTTTTTGTAGGATTATGTGCCGTCGTGTGTGCATTTTTAGCCGTTCTTTTAAAGTTATCTCAAGAATATTTTCTGAAGACATATTTACTTGAACATCATTGACGCACAAAATAACGTATTAAAAGCAGCCTTTATACGTAGGTCTGACTATTATTCCGTGTAAACATTAACATCTGTAATTTATTGACCGAACACACCCACTCTTTGTAAACACTCATTCACTATACAATTTTCATCAATCTTTCACAACTGTTGTACCAACCGTATATTCATTTTAGATGTCATCATTTTTCTTGCCATTTTTCCATTCTATTTGGGGTCGGCGCAACACGTTTTCTTCTTCTATTCTCCCCTATCAGACGTCACGGCATCATTTACTCTGTTCTCCTTTATATCATTCCTTATACAATCCATCCATTTTTTCTTTGGCCTTCCTCTCGGTCTCCGTCCATCAACATTTAGATCCATCACTCTTTCGGTCACATGTGCTTGCACACCTGTGCTTGCACACTGTGACACGAGAATTTTATATATTAGACTAACTGTGCCCAGTGGTTTCACCCGCTGAGGTTTAGGGGTATGAAAAATAAATGTTAGCCGATTCTCAGACCTACCCAATATGTACCCAAAATTTCATAAGAATCGGTCGAGCCGTTTCGGAGGAGTACGGTAACTAACATTGTGACACGGAAATTTTTTATATTACATTATTTTACTCTTATCATCATCTCACAAACAAATGATACTTAGCATGAAACTTAATCTGTGGAGATGGGCTGCCTCTTTCAATAAACTAAAATGTCAACAAACATGACATTTTCCGTGTAAATTACTGAAATTTGTGGAAGAAACTCTATCAAACACAATTCATGTTTGAAACAGTTTCTTCTACAAATCTTTCATATCAGTATTTTCAGTCCTACTTTTATATATATAAAAAAAATGTTGCCCCACACTAAGAATTTTTCCTGTACTGTTGTTACGTTTACGAACATTTAAACTCACATACACAAACAGCCAGACCCGAAACAATTACCTGTAGGTCATATAAATACTTGTTCCGTACGGGGATCGAACCCGCAAGACACACTGCGCCAAGCGTGTCTTCAATTTCAATATTTCAGCCACAGAATTATGTTCAAGTCAACTTCGATCAAAATGGCTTACGTGACTAATGGAAGACATCAACGAGAGCACGGATGGAAACGTTCACCTACCGTTCATGAGGAAAACCTCAATATAATAGTTGTATTAATATTGCAGGCTTTACAGACGTCACACGGAGGCTCTTACAGTATCATATGTTAATATTATTAAGGTTATAATGCTCGTATCAGAATATTTATGACCAAATTAATCGGGAACAGAGGAGCTCGCACGAACGCGTGGTGTTCGAAAATATGTCGATTTTAAAATTAAAAATGTTCGTTTTACATTTTTACTTTTAGGGTTCCATACTTCGAAAGGAAAAAGCGAAACCCTTATTGGATCACTTTGTTGTCCGCTTGTATATTTGGCTATCTATCAGAACCCTTTATCTTGGGAACGCGTTATGGTATTGAGTTGAAATCCTACTATTTATAATATTTCTAGCTGTTCCCCACGGTTTCACCCGCGCTGCTCAGCTCCTGTTGGTCGTAGCGTGATGTTATATAGCCTATAGCCTTCCTCAAGAAATGGACTATCCAACACTAAAAGAATTTTCCAATTCCAACCAGTCCCTGAGATTAGCGCGTTCAAACAAACAAACAAACAAACTCTTTGTTTTTTTGTTTATAGTATATAGTATAGATAAATGCGAATGTTTTTCAGGATGGATGAATGAATGGATGTATTAATTTTTGTGCTTGTTGCAAACAGTTTAACTAAAATGCTATAGGTTGTCAGCTAGGAGGAGTTTGTAGTTAAATATTTACTGCCATTCGGTTCGATCTCGAAGTTAAGCCGTATTTTCCTAGGTTGGTTCGTGGATGGATGACCACCGACATTTGTATATCCTTGACAGCTGTTACGGGTAGTCAGGTGCTCGAAAGTCTGACAACCAATCTTAGGAAGGAGTATCGTATTACCCGGTTATTACAGTTAATAACCGCGTAATACATGGATGACAAGTCAGTCATGACAAGCCAGTACTTGTGGAGGTCAGATAGGCAGTCGCTCCATGTAAAATTCTGGTATTCAGCTGAATCCGGTAAGACTGAAAACCGACGCCAACATAGTTGGGAAAAATATATGCTGATGATGGTACAGTATAATCGTATTTTCTTTTGAAAAACTGATGTCTTCACGTTAATCCGTGCATTCGTGGTAGGGCTCTGTAACAAATAAAACCTAACAAGTCTCAGTTACTACGGGCGTAAGTAATGAAACGCATGTTCAAGAAATCTCATTAGAAATTTCATACACAATCGAGACTTTATTAGGCACTGATTTGTTTCAGCAATACTAATAAGCCTCGTGTTGGTCCCGCTTGAAATTATACTAACGATACACCCATAACGAGCAAATTATCGATCATTATTTTTACAAAAAATATGTATTCGGTAATCGGTTTTCCACACGGTTATGTGAAATAATTGAATAACGTATAAAACAAGCAATAATTGCTTTAGTAATGACATGCGATAAGAATATTATTTTTAGTTAATAAGGTACGGACTTTTGTAAATTGAAAACACAGTTGCATTGCGTAAATTTTCCTACATTTTAATATGAAGTGTGTGTGTGTATGCATATAAGTTACTTGTTTAAATGATTTTTATTCGAAATTAAAACATCAATTAGAAGACGAAAATGCGTGTGCAATGGTAACTCAATCTCAATTATGGCCACAAGATAGAATTCCTTTTAATTTTTAACGAAGTTTTGGAACAAAGTTCCTTATCGCGCGTTGCGAAAGGGAGACAGAGAAATTAAGACCAAAAGTTGTAACGACACTTTTTGCTATAGTTGTACGCCGTGCGTGTGTTTCTCTGTCTGTATGTCTCTCTCTCATAGAAAGCAAGCCACTTGTTTTCGTTTCGTCTTTCTATTTCGTATTGAACAGTGTGGTGTCGCGGCTATTATTTTTGTTGAGTGTATACAGATTTTTTGTACATAATAAATAATAACTTCGTTCCATCTTAATCCAGTATAGTTATAATTTCAAGTCATCAATTAACATACAAAACCTGTCTGTTATTCAAGAAACTGTAGCAAAAACTACAGTTTCCCCTCAGGGACATTCGGTTTTACATTTACATAACCGCATAACCTTGTAGTATTTTCCTTGTAAGATTACGTAGTTACCTACCGAACATTCAAACTTCATTGTCAATTTCCAGATAAACCGATAATTAACTTGAAAAACTTACGTTTGTGTTTTGAATGAAAAAATATATCGGTCAAGAACAAACAAAAGGAAAAAAAAACAATTACTTAGCATTCGCGGTCTTTAAGAGTATGAAAAATGTTGGGGTTTGTTCTGCTTTTTATTTTTTAAAACGGGTGTTTTTCCGGTCTGGGTTTAAAATTTTTAATAATAAAACATTTATTTTCATGTATTTTAGGCCCATAGAAAAAAACTTACAGACAATCATATATATCGCTAATACAATTTGTGTTAGTAAACTTGTAGGGTTACGTTATGTTGAGTATTTTGAAATATACTATTTAATAGTCTGAAGGCTGATTTTTCTAACGCTAGATAATTTTACTGGAGGAATAATTTTGAATTTTTGACAATTGTTCCATATTTTAACTGTTAGACGTCAGTTTTATTCTACAACTAGCTGTTCCCCACGGTTTCACCCGCGCTGCTCAGCACCTGTTGGTCGTAGCGTGATGTTATATAGCCTATAGCCTTCCTCAAGAAATGGACTATCCAACACTAAAAGAATTTTCCAATTCCAACCAGTAGTCCCTGAGATTAGCGCGTTCAAACAAACAAACAAACAAACTCTTCAGCTTTATAATATTAGTATAGATATATAAATATATAATATATAGTATAGATTAGTATAGATAAATTAAAAAAAAAACTGCTGATTGAAAAATCTGCCCTGAATAGAAATGGCCAGTAGCTACAAATACTCAGGTGGAAGAACCACCACTCCACTAGACAAACATATATTTTTGCTTGGCAAGCTGTGATGAAAAGCAATACAGCAAAAGTTGTGGAAAGGAGAATCTTTTACTTCCCTACTAGTTATTGTTGTTCGATATTAACTGACGTATGTTACTATGCAGTTTTATCTCCAGTTCCTTAAAATGCCTAGAAAATTAGGTGAGACTAGCTCGGCGATAAGCTACCTGTCGCTGCCTGAAATGCACTTTGAATACCAAAATAGAAACTGGGTTGTTATGCGCAGCCTCAGAGAGGGTCACTTAAATCTCTGCTCACCTCATTATGACGGGACGGGAGATACATAGATACGACACTAATCGTCTTCGGGTTAAAATCCGAGAATGTCCTATTAACACATTTTTTTTACCTGTCTAACATTGTGAGAAGAATTTTTTTTCTCGGAATCGGTTTTTTTCCCTTATTTTTGTAACAGTAAATGATTTAAAATAATTTATTGCTAGTTGTGTGTATTATTTATTTACAATAGCGTAATATTTTAATGTAACGTTTATTCATATTCTGTAGTTTCTTACATCACCACAAGTAAAACGAATGAAAACAATTGTACATAAAGGGTTTCTTACAAATATTAGTTAGTAAAAGTTAGTTAGTTGTGTTTTAATGTTTATGACTATCGCTATTGAATTAAGTAAGTAAGTAAAGGTTTAAGTAATAACTAACCCCTTTTAGTTATATTCCGCTGAACGGTTATTTCAAAGCTAGATATGTACAAACGACGGCAAGGCAACCTATTCTAAACTATTATAATCTGATCTCTCTACTACGGATCGCACACCGTAGTAGAGAGATCAGGTTAAAATGGTTTTTTGTAGGATTATGTGCTGTCGTGTGTGCATTTTTAGCCGTTCTTTTAAAGTTATCTCAAGAATATTTTCTGAAGACGCTGCCGTGTCATTTATACTTGAACATCATTGACGCACAAAATAACGTAATAAAAGCAACCTCTATACGTAGGTCTGATTATTAATCCGTGTTAACATTAACATCTGTAATTTATTGACCGAACACACCCACTCTTTGTAAACACTCATTCACTGTACAATTTTCATCAATCTTCCACAACTGTTGTACCAACCGTATATTCATTTTAGCTGTCATCATTTTCCTTGCCCTTTTTCCATTCTATTTGGGGTCGGCGCAACACGTTTTCTTCTTCTATTCTCCCCTATCAGACGTCACGGCATCATTTACTCTGTTCTCCTTTATATCATTCCTTATACAATCCATCCTTTCTTTGGCCTTCCTCTCGCTCTTCATCCATCAACATTCAGATCCATCACTCTTTTGGTCATATGTGTTTCATCTCTCTTCTTTACATGTCCATACCAAGACAAAAAAAAATTAAAGGGCCCTTTAATTTTTTCTGTAACAGGCGCAACTTTTAAACTTCCTCTAATATACTCATTCCTTACTTTATCTATTCTTGTCACTCCACACATCCATCTCAACATTCTCATCTCCGCTACATGCAATCGTTTTTCATCCACCTTTTTTTACAGCCATTCTGACCCATACAGTACATCTAATCACGGACTTGTATATTTTCCCTTTAACTTAAGGGGTTTCCGTAGGTCACAAGTTGTTCCAGTGACCTGTCGCCATTTCATCCATCCTGCGTTGATCGGGTGCGTTACGTTTACATGGATCTATTTGTCATCATCTACAGATCCTCAACACTTTGAAATGTTTCCATTTTTTTTCAAAATGTGACAGATCAACGCTGTGTAAGTATGAAAAATCTACAAACCAACATCAAGTTTTTCTGTGGTTTGACATATCGCACACTTCGATCAAAACTGAGAAAATTCAAATTCTTTTAATTAAGTTGCATTTAATTAAGTTTTTCTTTATAACTGAATTTGTAATTCTTTATAAATATATTTAACCGTTTAATATTATTTCACTCTTATCATCATCTCACACACAAATGATACTTAGCATGAAACTTAATCTGTGGAGATGGGCTGCCCCTTTCAATTAACTAAAATGTCAACAAACATGACATTCCCGTGTAAATTTCTGAAATTTGTGGAAGAAACTCTATCAAACACAATTCATGTTTGAAACAGTTTCTTCTACAAAACTTTCGTATCAGTATTTTCAGTCCTACTTTTATATATATAAAAAAAATGTTGCCCCACACTAAGATTTTTTTCTGTACTGTTGTTACGTTTACAAACATTTAAACTCACCTACCCAAACAACCAGACCCGAAACAATTACCTGTAGGCCATACAAATACTTGTTCCGTACGGGGATCGAACCCGCAAGACTCACTGCGCCAAGCGTGTTTTCAATTTCAATATTTCAGCCACAGAATTATGTTCAAGTCAACTTCGATCAAAATGGCTTACGTGACTAATGGAAGACATCAACGAGAGCACGGATAGAAACGTTCACCTACCGTTCATGAGGAAAACCTCAATATAATAGTTGTATTAATATTGCAGGCTTTACAGACGTCACACGGAGGCTCTTACAGTATCATATGGTAATATTATTAAGGTTTTAATGCTCGCATCAGAATATTTATGACCAAATTGTTCGGGAACAGAGGAGCTCGCACGAACGCGTGGTGTACACGTTACGAAAATATGTCGATTTTAAAATTAAAAATGTTCATTTGACTTTTTTTATTTTTAGGGTTCCGTACCTCGAAAGGAAAAACGAAACCCTTATTGGATCACTTTGTTGTCCGCCTGTATGTCTGTCTGTCAAGACCTTTTATCTCGGGAACGCGTGATGAAATCGATTTGAAATTTAAACCATAAACCAAAAGTCGGTCCCTTTATGCTATTAAAAAACCTACGCAGTCAAAAGATATGGCTGTTTAGTAAGTAATACGTTTGCACGGAACCCTTGGTGCGCGAGTCTCGCTCTTGGTCAGTTTTTATTTGTTTAAGTGTGCATGTTGCAAACAATTTAATTAAATTGGTATAGGTTGTCAGCAAGGAGGAGTTCGTAGTTAAATAATTACTGCCGTTTGGGTCAATCTTGAAGTTAAGCCGTATTTTCCTAGGTTGGTTCGTGGATGGATGACCACCGACATTTGTATATCCTTGACAGCCGTTACGGGTAGTCAGGTGCTCGAAAGTCTGACAACCAGTCTTACTAAAGAGTATCGTATTACCCGGTTATTACAGTTAATAACCGCGTAATACATGGATAACAAGTCAGTCATGACAAGCCAGTACTCGTGGAGGTCAGAGAGGCAGTCGCTCCATGTAAAATTCTGGTATTCAGCTGAATCCGGTAAGACTGGAAACCGACGCCAACAGAGTTGTGAAAAACATAAGCTGATGATGGTACAGTATAATCATATTTTCTTTTGAAAAACTGGTGTCTTCACGTTAATCCGTGCATTCGTGCTAGGAAGCTGTAACAAATAAAACCTAACAAGTCTCAGTTACTACGGGCGTAAGTAATGAAACGCATGTTCAAGAAATCTCATTAGAAATTTCATATACAATCGAGACTTTATTAGGCACTGATTTGTTTCAGCAATACTAATAAGCCTCGTGTTGGTCCCGCTTGAAATTATACTAACGATACACCCATAACGAGCAAATTATCGATCATTATTTTTACAAAAAATATGTATTCGGTAATCGGTTTTCCACACGGTTATGTGAAATAATTGAATAACGTATAAAACAAGCAATAATTGCTTTAGTAATGACATGCGATAAGAATATTATTTTTAGTTAATAAGGTACGGACTTTTGTAAATTGAAAACACAGTTGCATTGCGTATATTTTCCTACATTTTAATATGAAGTGTGTGTGTGTGTGCATAAGTTACTTGTTTAAATGATTTTTATTCGAAATTAAAACATCAATTAGAAGACGAAAATACGTGTGCAATGGTAACTCAATCTCTATTTTGGCCATAAGTTAGAATTCCTTTTAATTTTTGAAGGAAGTTTTGGAACAAAGTTCCTTATCGCGCGTTGCGAAAGGGAGACAGAAAAATTAACACCAAAAGTTGTAACAAAACTTTTTGCTCTAGTTGTACGCCGTGTGCGTGATCCTCTGTCTGTCTGTCTCTCTCTCATCGAAAGCAAGTCAGTTATTTTCGTTTTGTCTTTCTATTTCGCATTGAACAGTGTGGTGTCGCGGCTATTATTTTTGTTGAGTGTATACAGATTTTTTGTACATAATAAATAATAACTTCGTTCCATCTTAATCCAGTATAGTTATAATTTCAAGTCATCAATTAACATACAAAACCTGTCTGTTATTCAAGAAACTGTAGCAAAAACTACAGTTTCCCCTCAGGGACATTCGGTTTTACATTTACATAACCGCATAACCTTGTAGTATTTTCCTTGTAAGATTACGTAGTTACCTACCGAACATTCAAAATTCATTGTCAATTTCCAGGTAAAACCGATAATTAACTTGAAAAACTTACGTTTGTGTTTTGAATGAAAAAATATATCGGTCAAGAACAAACAAAAGGAAAAAAAAACAATTAGCATTCACGGTCTTTATGGGTATGAAAAATGTTGGGGGTTGTTCTGTTTTTATTTTGTAAAACGGGTGTTTTTCTGGTCTGGGTATATTACAGACAATCTTATATATCGCTAATACAATGTGTGTTAGTAAACTTGTAGGGTTACGTTATGTTGAGTATTTTGAAGGATGGGCTGATTTTTCCAACGGCAGAAAATTTTACCGGAGGAATAATTTTGAATTATTGACAATTGTTCCATATTTTAACTGTTAGACGTCAGTTTCATTCTACGAAAAAATTAAAAAAACTGCTGATTGAAAAATCAGCCCTGAATAGAAATGGCCAGTAGCTACAAATATTCAGGTGGTTCTTTCCACTAGACAAACATATATTTTTGCTTGGCAAGCTGTGATGAAAAGCAATATAGCAAAAGTTGTGGAAAGGAGAATCTTTTACTTCCCTACTAGTTATTGTTGTTCGATATTAACTGATGTATGTTACTATGCCGTTTTATCTCCAGTTCCATAAAATGCCTAGAAAATTAGGTGAGACTAGCTCGGCGATAAGCTACCTGTCGCTGCCTGAAATGCACTTTGAATACCAAAATAGAAACTGGGTTGTTATGCGCAGCCTCAGAGAGGGTCACTTAAATCTCTGCTCACCTCATTATGACGGGACGGGAGATACATAGATACAACACTAATCGTCTTCGGGTTAAAATCCGAGAATGTCCCATTAACACATTTTTTTTACCTGTCTAACATTGTGAGAAGATTTTTTTTCTTTCGGAATCGGTCTTTTTTTTTCTTATTTTTGTAACAGTAAATGATTTAAAATAATTTATTGCTAGTTGTGTGTTTTATTTATTTACAATAGCATAATATTTCACTGTAACGTTTATTCATATTCTGTAGTTTCTTACATCACCACAAGTAAAACGAATGAAAACAATTGTACATAAAGGGTTTCTTACAAATATGATAAGTTAAATATTTATTAGTTTATATTAATTGAAAATAAATACACAGCTCAATAAGTGAACATTTAATATTGGTTTTTAATTACTCTGTCATGAGCTTATGAATCGTAAAAGTACAGTCTGATCATATACTTTGTTCTGTCGCCTGAATTAAATTAATTAATCCAGACTTTTAACAACATGAAATAAACAAAACTTTAATAAAAGCTTTAATAAATACGTTTAATTTATTCGGCTCAGACTTCACGTATTGCACTACTTATTATTTCAAGGAAATATTTTTGGTGCTTCAAAATCTCGGTCGCGTCAGGACATAAACAACATAGTTTATATGTTAGCGAATAAAAACTTTATGCGGTACAACTCACACATACAAATGAATAACTGACATCAAGATAGTGTGATTTTAAGCTTTGTCTGTATAGACATAACGTTGGAAGTTAGTAATTGAATGGAATAACCGCGGGAAATGTAGGGTTGGCAAAGTCTTAACGGATGTTTTTCTGGAAAATTCTAGAAGTATTTTTTTTTTATTGATTTTTTAAATTCGTTATGAATTTTGAATTGATAAGGAATTAGTAATATAATTGTTATCTTTGTTACTTTGTGAACAAAGACAACAGCTAAAGCATAGTGTAGTGTTTTATGTAATGGAGTTTTCAGAATGAAAGCCTGTAAATTCAATAATTGGCATTCAATGTTATTTTTCTTGTATTCCCTTGGTAGTTTGAACAGTTGTCCTTAAACCTTATTTCATTATTATCACTAAAATAAAATCAGAAATCCACAAAAAAGGGTGCGAAATGAACAAAAAAGAACTGAAAAATAATACAATTAACCATTTCCCTCAATCGAATAACATAATAATATCGAAAGACGAATCGATCCGATAAACCATTACATTAATACTACAACATACCCCATGAAGAATTTAATATGCTAACGCTACTATTTCACAGATTTTCCTTTCCATGTGTTTGAGGCCCTGGCGTGTGCAGGCTAACGGTATCGCTCACGTGTCTCCACGAAGCCATCGACCCTCAGCGGCCTCCGCGCAATATACCCGCATTCCATACAAAAAGTCATACAACACACACTTTAACCAAACAAAATTAAACCTTACAGCAATACTTTAAAGCTCATTTTTGTTCAAACAGGTTCTGATAAATAAGACATCAATACCATTCAAAATACAAGTCGCTTCAATTGATCGCCCGTACATAAATCCTTACTTACATGATTATAAAACGTATTTGTCATGGAATACAGTCTAATTTCCTTTGATTTTTGTCAAATTCTCAAGAGTAAGGATCAGTTAATCTAGTTATTCATACATTTATGTACTTCATGTATTATTTATGCCATATTACAATCAAATGAAAACAATATGAAGGTATTTCCACATTATTATTTATTATGACGCAATAGAAAAGTCGACACTTAGTCAATATCTTATTATTATGAGATATAAGGACAAAAGCATACCTATCTTTAACAAAAACAACTTTGAAAATATATATTGTACCATGTCTAATTTATGAAATGTCGGTCCGAGTACGTACCTAACTGATGTGTTTCTGATTATGTTTTGAAGTAAGTACCTATTTGTATTTTTTTTTTGTGATTTTAGACTCATATAGCTAAAAGAAACAATCATTGTTTACGCTACTAACTACTTAAAAATAAAATCATTCGATTTTTAAATACTTCAAAAGTAAACATCTTTTTATATCCTGCCAATTATTTTGACTGTTCCTGATAAAGAGTAAAAGTTCAGAAATGGATTTGTGTACCATTAAAATAACTATTATCTTCGTTTTCGGAAGTCCCTTTCCTTTCCCGCTTGCCTTATGAGGAATCTTTTTTTAATATGGTAACTTATACCGAATAAGTTTTTGTTACGTAGGTTTCATAGTGACGAGTAATTAAATTAATTTATGACTATTTTGTAAAAGGCGTGGCCCAAAAATGTTTAGACGGTTTACAGAGACGGAAAAGATTTATTGATCTATGTACCTACAGTTGTTTTATTTTTATAATGATTACAAATTAATGAACAGGATATTACATTAACATGGAAGATCACAGAGATATTGCTTATTTCTTAAAAAAAAGTAGACACAGTTTGTAGAATTTTACAGTATAGAGAGAGAAGTAATAAGGTTTTGGTTTTAGGCTCTAAATTTCATTTGGGTAAAATGAAAGTAGCTTTAACAGGTTGCCCACTTGTGGGCCAATCCCTCCTTCAACTAACCTTCGCTGTTTGCCAACTCACGACACATATCATCATCATTGGTTGAAAATCTAGTAACATCGTTTTATAATTAACTAGCTTTCGCCCGCGGCTTCGCCCGCGTTAAATTTGGGGTAACACAATTCCCCTTGCGCCTTATTGATTTGTAATAGCAACGCTAAGTTTTCCCTTTTCTTCCCTCTTTCTCCCTCACATCCCACTTTTTTCAAAAAAATATTAGCCTATGTCCGTCTCCTGGTTCCCAACTATCCCTGTACCAAATTTCATCAAAATCGGTTTAGCCATTAAAGCGTGAAGAAGTAACAAACAAACAAACAAATAAACAAACAAACTCACTTTCGCTTTTATAATATTATAAGTAAGGATTAGTAAGGATATCACTTGACTTGATTGGTCAAATTGATACTTAGCTATAGTCGCGCCATCTACAATTAGTTTAAACGGTTTTCCCTATTTCATTTCCTTCATCGATGCATTTTCAGTGGGCGATGCCGCTTTTTATTTAACCAATTTTTATTTAGTTACCTTGTATAGAATTTAATCATTTCTTAGTCTTCCTTCTCGTTTTCCTAATGCAAACAGCTGCTACGGATATGTTAATAGATTCACTATCAATATCTGCAATTAGTATTTTCTATAAAAACGAGTTAGTCAAACAGGAAAAACTAACGTTAATCCAGCTGCGTTTTTCCCTTATGTATAACTGAACTGACCTTTAAAAGATAAATAGAATGAATCAGACGTTATTTTATTACCCGCATTTCCACCACGATATCCGCAAGCATGGCAGTTGTTATTATTTTTAAAATTGTACGGAGCATCCCAATAGATAATTTAAATGAAAATGAAATGAATAAATGAAAAAAAAAACAGTACCTCCAAACAGTTTTGTAACTGAGTTTTTCCCAACTATGTATGAGTTTTTGTAGTAAAAAGCATAACATGCTTTTTTAATTTATTAAAATGCGCACAGAACCTTAATAAAAACGCGTGAAAAACAACGTACGAGAAAACGTGACTTCAGAAAAACATTTTCAAGACGTCGAGTCCAGAACGGTCCATTTAACATTTATTAAGACTGGCGCATTATCATAGCGTCACGTGAATGTACTAACTTAGATAGAAAATAAAATGGCTTGGTAACAGGCCATAGACTAGTGAATGTTGACCCGCGTTCTCACTGATGGGCCGTGACCTTATTATTATTAATTTGTGGGACGTCCTGTCTAAAGCGCCTTGATAGGCAATGCTCCGGGTGACAGGTAGCAGCTTTTCAGGAAATATAACTGGCAATTTAACGAGCTATAAGCCCCCATCACTTCTGATGATTCTTTTAAAGGACCTAAGTAATCATAAGATACAGATAGATAGCTTTCATCCGCGTCTTCGTCCGCGTGGCATAGTTACTTTGGGCTAACGCTAACCTTAACCCACGTGATGATAAAAAAAATTTCTTTCTCTCCTTTTTTCTTCCCTCTTTTTCCCCCTTTTCCCACCGTATGTGCATCTCCAGGGTCCCAACGATCTCTGTGCCAAAATTCATGAAATTTGGCCTTTTAGGTGTGAACACGGAACAAACAAACAAACGCACTTTCACAAAAAAAGAAAGCAAAGGATTTCCAAATATTATGGCACACTTGCTGATTGGTCAATCTTTACCTACAAAACAAAACTAACCTCGTTCCTGAGTCATGAAAACGAAAAGTAGTATTTGGAAAATTTCACCGTCGATGTAACCCAACGCCTAAAATGTTTCACATTCTAAAATATATTACAATAGCGACATTGGCTGGTTAAAGCAAAATTAAATCTCACCTCATTGGTAAAACCAAAAATATTTGGGGGAAAAGCAAAATCAAAAATTTAAAATATTTTAAATTTAGAATTTCTGATCTGCGAAACACACATCAAACAATACTTTCCACTCACGTGTTTCACGTGCAGTTGGCGGTGGTCTCTAGGGCTTACTACTTTTAGTTGTTTTGCTGGAAAGGTTTCAGTAAACGTGTTTAAATGTGGATTTATCAAATAACCACGATGGCAAATTAAATGAAGCGGTCTTGTTTAGAACGTCTATAGAAGAGCAAATTTGATGAGTCGAATCCTATAAAGGATTTTGTGTGCAGATAATGGAACATCTTGATTTGTTTTCGTCTGTAGAAATTTTTGAAACGCAGGAATTTTGGGCATATATTTAATTTTCACACGTTTTACAAAAGAGATTAATAAAATACGTCACTGCGTCACTTAATAAAAGCATTCCTGCATCAAAATAACAAATAAATGAGAAAGTGAATTTCATATGGTGCCAGCCCTAATCAAGGATAATAGTCACGTTCTGCTATGTCCATTTAAATTTCCTGAAACTTACTTTGTTTTCAGAATATCAAGTATCTATTTACCAAGGATATTATCACACCAACTTGAGATAATAGGTGCGCCGAGAGGGATTTCATTTATAGAATTAGTGGGCATTTCCTGTATTTTAGACACCATTTGCATTCCAATCTGTTAACA
Organism: Ochropleura leucogaster; assembly: GCA_958449745.1. Lineage (NCBI taxonomy): Eukaryota > Metazoa > Arthropoda > Insecta > Lepidoptera > Noctuidae > Ochropleura > Ochropleura leucogaster. The sequence continues at coordinate 12,095,450 of OY288206.1, read as the reverse complement.
TCTTCGCGTTCTTCCATCAGGGTCTCGGCTTGCTAGGGCAGCGGGTTAGTTCAAAAGAGCTACCGCGCCAACGGATCACAAATGGTAAAACAAGGAACATGGATGGGTTTCAGTCTAGGCTGACACTCCATCCCGCTCCGCCCATAGCGGTCATTCGATGAGTTTACATCCAAAAAAGCCTATCAAAGAAGCTCTATAATTATCTGTAATTAAATAACAGAGCTCATGAATAAATGCTAATTTCAACGTATTATTGCAAAATAAAGCCTGGAGCGTCGAAATTTTCCAGCGTTGACTTCGTCGTTTAGATGACCTTTTCAATTTAATGTTATAACATAATTTATGTAGTGACCAGTGTCTGTGCGTATTAATGATCTTTCTAGATTTTTCTTTAACTGTTTGACTAGCTGATCTGAAAATTAACAGCCAATACATTTCTATTCAGTTCTATTGTTATGTTTTCGTTTTTGATTTTTCCATTGTTAAATCCTTTTCAATACAACTGTTTTAAAATGACACAAGAAGCAGTAAGCTTAACTCAATTTTTAAGTCTAAGTAACACGTGACTGAAACAAAAGAGAATTCCAAAAATCTCTAGAAATTTCCATCGAAACTCACGTTTTGTTTACCGTAATCATATCACCTTGTTATTTCCGTCACTGCCCTTCGCATAAACTGATGTCAGATTGCATAATGACGTCTCATGGAAGAGTTATGGAAATAAAGTAACATAATTCTGAAAGAGGCCAGTCACGTGTCGATTACCGACCCCATTTGTATTTATTTCCACAATTATTCTTATGTAATGGATTCTGTCAACAGTAAAATAGACTACCAGGCTGAACGGATGAATGGTATTTGTATGTTAACCTGTTGTTGCTCGGTTTAGTCTGCTTTCGACGAATTATTAGAGATATTTAGTAAGAATATAAAAGAAAATTTGAAATATTTTTCTATTAGTAACTACCGATTCTTTACAAGTCTTGGACAGAAAAAGAGGAAAACAGGTTGAAAAATGTAAATTACAATAAATTATACTATTGTCTTGTATGTACAAAGCAGAAGTAAATAGAAGTCGTCTGGTTAAATGTCTGACTAAATTTTGTCCTACCTCCGCTGAAAGTGGCTTTTTTACCCGACTACGGCAGCTTTTATGGATAACATGACGACACTGTTGGCGCAGTGACTGAGCGATCGAATGCTGCGTTGCGTGTCGCGGGTTCGATCCTAGCATGGAACAAAAAAAAAGTTAAAATTTTTGTAAACCACGATACAGGAAAAATTCCTAGTGTGGGGAAACGATTTAATAAAAAACAAAGCAATACGGTATTACACCCATTTTTAAAAAGTATCTCATTTTGATCCTAGGGTCCTAGTAAACAACCAAAAAAAAAACAAAAAAAAATATTCAATCGATAAGTGCCATAAAACTGCATTTCAATTTTACAATTTCTATTTTCGCGCGTAAAATCACAAAAACGCTTGACGCCATGTTACTCTGTGGTCATGACGTCAGTTGGTTATGTAAACAAATGCGCTGTTATTAGTCTTTCTGTTTAGTTGTATTTTTCACTATAGTTTATGGTATTATTATATGGTAGTATTTATTTCTTCCATGGTATTATTACTACTATTTTAATAAAAAATTAAATGTAAAGTTTTATAATACAAAAATATTAATAGTTGCTCAGTTGACAGTTGTCAGTTTTTTGTTTACATAACCTTAAGACGTATAATCATGGCGGACACTGTTTGGCTTTTTAACAACAGACTAAAAAAAGTGAAAACTTTGAAATCAATTTTAAAATTTATTCAGTTATTTTATTAATTAAATTTAACATTTTCCGATTGCTTGTTGCCTAAGCTATCTGAATTGTATATTTTTAGAATTTCTTTTATATGGAGTAAAATACCCTATTTCAATTATGATCTACTAAATGATCAAATAGTCTAGAAAATCACGTAAATCAGCGAAACTTATCGTATGCGGCTAAAAAAAAATATTAATTAGTATTGTCAATTTAATTATCTTTCTGTGTATATTATAAAAGTCATTAATTGTATGTACATATGCATATTATGTTTTTATTCACGCTCATATTTCACGTCACATGACAGGTTATTTAACCTGTCATTTCACAATAACTTGTTAAGTAAGAATTGGCAACATACTAACTGCTTTTTTTAAACCATGTTTATTTATTGCATGTAGCGGAGATGAGAATGCTCAGATGGATGTGTGGAGTGACAAGAATCCGTGCTTTTCCGTACTAATATTATAAATGCGAAAGTAACTCTGTCTGTCTGTCTCTTCTTCACGCCTAAACCACTGAACCGATTTCAATGAAATTTGGAACAGATATAGTCTGGAACCCGAGAAAGGAAATAAGATAGTTTTCATCCCGGAAATCCCCTGAGAACGGGAACTATAAATCCACGCGGACGAAGTCGCGGGCAAAAGCTAGTGAATAATAAAGTAAGAAATGAGTATATTAGAGGTAGTTTGAAAATTGCGCCTGTTACAGAAAAAATGAAAGGGAGTCGTTTGTCTTGGTATGGATATGTAATGAGGAGGGACGAAGCACATGTGACTAAAGAGTGATGGATCTGATTGTTGATGGACGGAGAGCGAGAGGAAGGCCAAAGAAAAAATGGATGGATTGTGTAAGGATTAATATGAAGGAGAAAAGAGTAAATGATGTCGTGACGTTTGATCGATCTGATCTGTCGAGACGTGTTGCGCGGACCCCAAATAATGGGACAAGGGCAGGAAAATCATGAAATGATGAAACCATGTTTATTTATTGCTAACAACTCATCATCTACCTAGCCTTTTCCTTACTATGTTTGGATCGGCTTCCAGTCTTACCGAATTGAACACGAACGTCTATCTGAACTCCAATACCCAGTTGATAACTGTGTAATACGACGCCCCTTGGTAAGAATGGTTGTCAGACTACTTATATTACGAATAACTCATCAGTTGCCTAGCCTTTTCCCAACTGTATTGGGGTCGGCCAGTCTTACCAGATGCAGCTGATTGCCAGTATTTTTAACCGACTTCAAAAAAAGGAGGAGGTTCTCAATTCGACTGTATGTTTTTTTTTTTGTGTTTGTTACCTCATAACTCAGGTCTGAGTGAACCGATTTTGATGATTCTTTTTTTATTCGAAAGCTGGTAGTTGTCGTTTGGTCCCATAAAAAAATCTCAAGATCCGACAAGTAGTTTTTGAGTTATCTTTAATAATGCGTATTAGATTACTCATTCGTTGATTATATTTTAGAAGTTGTCGAAGACAAATGATCAAAAAATGCTATGTACTACTATGGTTTGGAAGGTCATCGCAGTTTTTTGAGGTGATTGTATTTTAATTTGGTGATTGATCTTCAGTGATATACAACGGCACTCTTTAATAAATGACAGCAAATCTGCCGTGATTGCTGCAATCACATGTATAAGTATGGGTTTCGCCAGGGTAGGCAGGCGAGTGGGAGCAGGGTGACCGTATCCCCTAGGGGATGATGCATATGATTTCTGAATTGGTTTAATACTAAAGCATAATATAGATACTTAGTATTTAATCTATAGCTTGATGTGAAACTAAAACTTGTATCTAAGACGGGACTAAAGCTAAAAATAAAAACTTTTTAACCGTGTTTGCGTATTATATCATAATACTATAACTAAAAATGCTGAAATAAAAACTTTTTAGTAAAAAAATAAAACCGGTGGTCGGTGGCAAATAAAGTCAACGAAACCAACAAAAGCCACCGACTTCCGGAAATAAAGTTATTTTCCAGTTTTTAGTTTTTTTTTTGAAGTCGGTTTTATTTTTTTTACATGAAGCGATTGCCTGTGTGTGTTGTGATACAACCCAGTTAATGCTGGAGAATACGATAGCCCTTGGTAAGACTGGTTGTCAGACTTTCGAGATACTGACTACCTGTAATGACTGTCAAAAATCTATGACAACCGTTACCTTAACGAGCTTTCCGCGTCACGGAGGAAACTCGGTATGTAGCTGGTGGTCACCCATCCACAGACCAACCTAGGCAAGCGCGGCTTAACCTTAAGATCGACCCGAATGGCTGCAATTATTTAGCCTACGAGCTCCTTGATATTGATATCAAGAATAACTATGATTATATTTTGCAAATTTAAAACGTATTCGAAGTAAGTTGTTTTGTTGCTAATGTGATGTATGTGTATCAAACATAAATACATACCACTATTACAGTAAAAGTATCCTTATGTGATCTACACACACACCAAATTTCAATTGCTAGCAGCTATCAGTGTACGGTTAATATAATTTCTGCGGTTGGCGTCCGCAAGGTTGCGAAGCCTGTAAGAAATAAAATAGAAATAGTACCTACATTGCTAAAATTAAGTTCCGTACCTCAAAAGGAAAATTTGTTGTCCGTCTGTTTGTTTATATGTATGTCTGTCAAAACCTTTACCTTGGGAACACGCGGAGGTCTCGAGTTGAAATTAAAACCATATACTCAAGTCTGTGGTCCCAAGAAGTTAAAAAAATCAACCCTATAAGTCTACGCAGTCAAAAGATATGGCTGTTTATGTAGCTTTGCCCCTCGGTCCGCTAGTCCGACTTGAACATGCCCGGTTTTTTCAGAAAAGGTTAAGCGTACATTTGATTCCAACATGCTTTTTAATTTAATTTTTAAACAGTACAGAACAGAAGAAGCAGTACTCAAATAGGGATTACCGTGGACACTCACACGTGTTGTATAATCCCTAAAGACGTTCTCGCGTCTACTAGTTAAATGAATTATTTTTGTATTAAATTGCACGCGATGATTTAATTTTAAATCGACGTACACGTAAGTAAGTTACATGTGATAAAGCAGTGTTATTACATCAGAAACATTTGTTACCCAAATTCATGTAGATATACATATATCAAATAAATCTTCAATGTATGTAGATTTTACTTTTCATCTTTATTCGTGGAAATAACCCAAGGGATTGTTGCGCCACTTTTTTGGGTCGTTACTCAACCAATTATTGTAATTTTCTTGTTTACTTTCTTGAGAGTACTTAACATTTGTTATTATTAACTACTTCTGGCGGCTTCGCCCGCATTTAATTTGGTAATTTTATCCCACGGGATCGTACTTCAGGGATAAAAATCCATTGTATCTTATGCCTTTATCAAGTTTATAAACTATCTCTGAAAGAAATCTCATCCAACTCCGTTCACCAATTTTCTCGTAAACATCAAGACATACGCACTCACAAACTTTCGCATTTTTTACCTTATAAATATGGACTATGAAGAAGGATCCTTTAGGAAAAAAAATATCTTATCATCAGCATAATTGAAATTAGAGTGACATTCCTATTTATTTTTATTTTATTTCATTTAATGACATTCTATCACAAAAATATGAGTAAAATGAGTGAAGTTCTACCAGGAGAGCAGAATCCACCTGTAAGTATGTCATGCCTTATGCGTCATACTTGGGTAGCTGACCACCTGTCAAGCGTGGTTTATAGGGTTAGCTTTATAGGCCAGCGGCCATCAACAAACTGACGAACGATGTACGAATGAATATAAAAGAGAGCTGTCAATATGAAGATGAATTTGTTTTTTCCGCTTTTACGTTGAGTTCTCGAGGTACCTACTTCAGGTTCACTACTCCTGAATGTTGTTAACAGCCTGCTTCTTGCTGCATCATATTATCATAAATTAAGGAAAACACGTACCATAGCCTTAAGTTTATTATTATTTAAGGCGGGGGACAGACAGACTGTTTTGCCCTTTATGTACCGAGGTATCTCTTCCGAACAACCCGCATCCCTGCCAGGCGGTGGCCCTGGCAGGCGGTGGCCCTGGTAATTAGTATTAACTGAATGTGTAGAAATATAACGTTGGTATGAAAGATTACTTTTAAGTATTATTAAACTGCCTAGTTGAACTAGTGGTCGCAAGCGCGCCTGCTCAGCTTGAAGTCTTAGGTTCGATTCCCAGATCGAGCAAAGTTTTATTGCGTTTATCCAACAGGAACTTGAGTCTGGATTTATGATGGCAATTGGCTAGACATAGACTTAGAACTTAACTGGATAAATGTGGGTACCCCACTACCTTATCCTTCAGGGATAACAAACGTCATGTAATGCATTGTTATTATTTTATTTCGTCATACCTACCATCAGCAGAGTTCTTAATTAATTTCGAGGTATCAATGAAAAAGTCAAAACGAGTCAATTTTAATAATTAAGTCATTAAAAACGTGTTTTTGGATCATCAAATCAATGATTAATTATCATGAAATTCAGCACCTGCAATAACTTTAAAAACAGTTTACCGTATTAAGTAGCTTGCTTAATAAATGAGCAAAATAACTTTATAAACACGCGGGCATTGTTCATATTTAACACGATCGATAGTGTGTGTTATCGGCAGATACAATCGTTGTAGGTAAATCATAGCAGTAACGGTATTTTGTTTAGAGTTTTGATGGATAGGCATATACGATAAAATGTTTCGTTTGCAAATATAAACAATAGTGTGCTGCCATTATTTTGTTAAAAACACCGAGGGTTTTTCTACAAACTTTACATGAACGGCCTTATCTTTTGACTGCGTTAACTTAGAGGGTTAATTTTTTAAAGGACCATAGACTTGAGTCTATGGTTTTAATTTCAACTTGATACATCCACGCGTTCTCGAGATTAAGAGACTTGACAGAGAGACAGACAGACAGACGGATAACCAAGTGATCCCATAAGAGTTCCTTTTTAGGGTTCCGTAGTCAACTAGGAACCCTTATAGTTTCGCCATGTCTGTCTGTCCGTCCGTCCGTCCGTCCGTCCGTCCTCGCTTAATCTCTGTGACCGTTAGCACTAGAAAGCTGAAATTTCGTACCAATATGTATATCAATCACGCCGACAAAGTGGTAAAATAAAAATTAAAAAAAATGTTTTATTAGGGTAGCCACCCTATATGTAAAGTGGGAAGTGATTTTTTTTTAATTTCAACCCTAACGTGTGATATATTGTTGGAAAGGTATTTAAAAATGAATAGGGGTTTACTAAAATCATTTTTTGATAATGTCAATAATTTCGGAAATAATCGCTCCAAAAGTAAAAAACAATGTGTCCATAAGTTTAGAAAATATGAAAAAAATCTGAAAAGTAGAACTTTATAAGTACTTTCTATGAAAATTATTTTGAACTTGATTGACACAACAGTTTTTGTACAAAAAAGATAAAAAGTTGTACAAAATAATTTCTGGACTAAGTTTGTAGTATAATCGTATATGCAAGCATTTTTTGTAACTTTGTTTACATATTTTATTATCCTGAACGTTTTTCAAACAAAAAAAGAATGATTGAAATCGGTTCTCGCAATCCAAAATTACCACCGAAATTGCACGTCTTTGTATTAATTAGTAACCCAATTCCCCGAGAGATGGCGCTGTAGGTACTTATTACATTGGATCGGGTATTACAGAATTGTTCGGTTGGCCTCATAACTGGGAACACTTATTGTGACGGACGGGAAACTACGGAACCGAACCGGAACTCTTGGCCGGTTTTTTTAACGAATCCCTAAAAACAACTTTTGTTTATGATAAAGTAGCTGTTACCTGCGATTTCGCATGCGTTAGTTCGGCAAATTACCTTGCCTTATAGCAGTTCGATTTTAATCAATGTCGTGGCGTCTGCGTTTATGTACTGTAGTCAAACAGTTCAGGAATATGGACATAATGCAATATTGCTCACCTCATAAGTTATTAACGTGATAACACATAACCCATGTACCTACTTTCCCAAGTTTAAATCTATTTTCTTGCCTTCTTTACGGTATGATCAGCCGTTTAGTCGTAACTTTTACATTTATAAATTAGTATGGGTATTTTGGATTACATATTAGTACATTAGATATACAAAAATGTGAACAACAAGGCATAATCCTTACTAATATTAAAAAAGCGAAAGTGTTTGTTTGTTCGTTACCTCTTCACGCTTTAATGGCTAAACTGATTTTGATGAATTTTGGTACAGAGATAGTTGAGAACCAGGGGACGGACATAGGCATTTCATTCTTTTCTTTTTTAAAGTAGGATGTGAGGGAGAAATAGGGAAGAAAAGGGAAAACTTAGCGTTGCTATTACAAACCAATAAGGCACAAGGGGAACTGTTTTACCCCGAGTTTGATGCGAGCGAAGCCGCGGGCAAAAGCTAGTTATCTATATATTTATGACGATTAGCAATTTTCGCCAACAACCAAAATAGTTTGAATTTGATCAAGGACGTATAAAGTGCCTACACAAAACAGAAGAGGTCTTACATGTATTCAATACCGTTACGCAATAACAAACATCACGTAACTGGCAGTTTACGATTCACATTCTAATTTTGAATTCACCCCATTGTCTGTAAAGGCATTAATTCCTTCAGTATTGAAAATGTCCTGCCTCGTTACCGTTGACTTGGAAAGTCCGGCTCATAGCAATAAGATTGACTTACAAATTGCGTAGTGTAACTGAAAAACATATAAAAAGTTGTTACTAAGGCTGTGCAATAGCAATAACAATGAGACGTTTATAGTTGATGTTCAGAATAGCGTTGTGTCATTAGTTTTTGTTTTGCAAATTCTTCAGAATATTTCTCTGTTTTGAAGCGTTTTTTCTGTACATTGATCGTTGTTTTTTTTTTGAGTAGACTAAAAGGCTCGTACCTAAACTCGCAGTTTGTTTAAAGCTTCTGCTTTTCTTGACACTGGTTACAAACAGATTTGAACCTATTTTATCGTCCATTACTGATATCTAGAGACGTACAGGTTCATCTAATTCAACCCTTTGTAAAAGATGCTATAAAGAATTAATTTAATAGCGAAAACCGACGTTAGAGCCATCAAACAGCCTATTAAGGCTTTACAAGTTCACACGGAGGCACAGGTGCTACGCTTCCATTCATCTCGTTCGTTCCCACGACCGAGTTATATTCATCCATTGTTCACCCCCGCAATTCATACACCCCATTCAAAAGGTTGGGGGTGAATCTCGTACAGGTAGTCCGTACAAGGTGTTATAAGAAATACGTTATGACCGTTGAGTATACGTTATGGACACAATACGGTAGTCAACACGGATAATAAAATGTGTATCGGAGTACGTTCGAAGGCTTTGTTGTGTATTTTAACGATGGGCAGTATCCAACGGTTATTGAATGTTTGGTTTTTTTTTCTTGCAAATAAATTTTTGATGGCATCCTGAGAAATTGCAGGCCATAGCAATATTTTTATTGAGGATTTTAATTACAGAGATCAGATCTTTAACTTTATAAGATAATTAAAGGTAATTTGGGTCATTAAGAAAAATAAATGTGTTTTTTTTTACGGATGACCAATTTTATCAAATTACATGTAAAGTACATTACATAAAATCTACATCACAAACGTACAGCCACGTGTCGCTAATGCGAGAACCGGTAAATGTTTGAATTATAATTTCCTTAATGCAGTTTGTGATAAATATTCATGTGATAAGTAATTAATACTAATTAGAGTTGTATAAATTCAGAAGTTCTGCAGACGATAAAATTCCAGAACGCTATATTTATATATATAGATTTGTAATGTGCTGCGTGAAAAGTTTTTATAAAGCACAAGGAAGTTGGTAACAATGGCTTGTCGAAACGGAAGTATATCGAACGGCGGCAGCCATTATACAGCCATTTTAGAAAACGTACGCACCTTATATTTTATAAGTAAATAAATTGACCTCGAATGTTTGATTTGACTGTCATGGTGGACGTAGGCCATGGACAAACTATCACTTTTGCAATATTCTCAAGTAATAATTGGCTGCGCTGTCTGTCTTGTGTCTATTATAGATAAGTATACAATGCTTTGTTTGTTTTCTTTTGGTGTACAGTTAACATGTCGTAAATTATTTTGTATTATAACATTTTTAAAGCAAATTTAATTTGAAAACTTCATATAACTTGAACTTTAAATGATAATTTAGTTCTTTTATTATAAGTTAGGTAAAGCAGCAAAACTATTTCAATGATTCGTCATCTTCATTATTTCGAGATTTACTAAATAATTCGAAAAATTTAAGAAAACTCTTTACATTTTCATTTAATTTAAATAATCCTCATTTAATGTAGAGTTAATAAATATGGCTTCAATAAACACTAAAATAAAATTACGCACGAGACTTAAGCCGCGACTTAAAGTGAACGCGCGACGTCCAGTAAATATGATCCAACAATTATTGTTTACGCACAATAAATCTCTCAGTATCCATGTTGTTATGTGGCCGAAACGCCATAAATCCTGCTGTATCGTAAACTTTAATTTAATAATTATGAACTTCATGACGCGGAAATCATGAAGCCGGTCGTGATACCTAGATATATAATATATAAAATGGGAATGATTCGCGCGGAACAATGGTTCGGGTTATCGAACTGCAATAACATTTCGGTGAAGGTCCCTAGTCTGCGAGGTCATTGCTAGATGCTGTTTTGCCGCGTGATTTCATTCTAATTCGCCTCGGAAATTGTTTTAGTTTTCAATATTTTACTGTTAGATTGAGTAATAAGGAGAAGAATTCATGTAGTGCATATTAAGTACCACAGACTCATGTATTTACGATGTATTATTTTCTTAGTAAGATATAACTCGCAGGATCTATAATCTATATCAAATAATAAAACACCTTTCCATCATGCGCCATCAGTTTATTTAACTTTATTCAGAAACAACAATAAAGATCCTGAAATTGCCTTGCCACTGTGAACAAGTTTAACAGACTTCCCTTCCCTACATATGAAGGGGCTCTGTACTTGGAACATAATAGGCTGTTGTTAAATTGGAATGTTTAATCGGAATCGGACTCAAAAATAGATATTCCGATATTGCGAATGTCAGCAACTAACATTTAATATTTTTAGTCAATCTACTTATTAAAACTAAAAGATTATTGATCCTTTAATGACATACGATATTCTTTAATTTGGAGTGGAATGCCGATAAATAATGAATGCCAATTTATTTAGATAGTAGTATATAAATGGTTTGCATATAGATCAAAGGTAAACAGGTTCGGTTCCTTACAAACCATCTTGCGCTTCATGGAAATCGAAATTTATTGCCGTACGCGTATGTATGATCAGGGCTTATTTTGTTCGTTTTCTTCCATTATTAAAATAAGGTATGTAAACTGTCGGTATGTTAGCTTGCTTGTTAACTTTCAGTATCAATTTAGCTATAAAATAATAAGTATTATTTTATAGTTTTCAGTTTAAAAACATCTGTTATGTCCAACGTAAACACTTTTAAAAACCATAATTTCGCTAAAAAGAACATCCTGCAAAATGGTATCATTAATTAAAAGGTTAAAAATATAGCCATCAAATGCGGGTGGTGCCGTAAAACTACATATTATAGTTATACGCATATTAAAGACAGTTCGGCAAACCTAAAGATAATAACGTAATTATATTACATGTCAGCTTTGACCTCCAAAGGTGAACTTAAATATGCGGGACGCAGTTAATATGTATGTGCCCGACTGTACCTATTTAGAGCTTGCCTGTCAATCGTGCATTCCTACTCAAAGGCGTTTGTTTTTTAAAACATTACGTCATTTTACATTGTTTAGTTAGATTTTTGGTACGAATAATATTTCTGTTACTTTTAGTATATCAATTGGTACGGAATTTGACAGGATTATGGTTATCCAGCTGCATTGCAGTAAGTTCAATTTGTAGTTTAAGACTTATTTTTTAATAGACTTGCAAAAAGAAAGCTTTGCCAAGAAAAACGTTTTTCTTATGGCTTTTCAAATAAAACTAAAAAAACGGCACCATAATTACTTTAGATTTTTCTACCAAAAGCGTTATTCAGAGCAAACATGGTAGTAATAAGAAAATAACGTGTTAGTAACGTTTTCAGGTAGACTCAGAGTCTCTTTCCGTATTTAGCCCGTACTGTTCCACTGCTGGGCAAAGGCTCCCCCAATTCCATCCACGTCCTCTTTTCTTCCGCCACCTCGAACCACCACTTACAGTAATCCAAGTAGCCTCGCCACCGCCATCTTCTGGCTTTTGTTTTCGGTTCAGTTACTTTAAAAGGATCAGAAACTAGGAAAAAATTACGTAAAACAAAAAATTGTAAACATTAAAAACTTTTTTTCTTATTTTCAATATTAGTTATGTAAAAGTTGAACCTGACTCTAAAAATAAATTCTTTGTTTGTTAAAAAAAACGTAAACTCTTTCGTGTTATTTTGGCATTAATCTTTGTTTGCAAAGCTGGCCTGCCAGGGCCACCGCCTGCTGAGGTTGCGGGTTGTTCGAAAGAGATACCGCAGCCCCGGAACGTAAAGGGCAATAGAAGGAACATGGGTGGGTTTTAATCAGTTCAAGTCTGACACTCCCCCCCGCTCCACCCAGAGCGGTGGAAGTTATTTGATGATATCCCATCCGCCAAAACAAAGATTTATTTACAACTAAGCTTCATATAAGACGCTAATCACAAGCCCAGTCCTAATACGATCTGAAAGGAACGTCCTTTAGAACACGTCAGTTAATCTGGATTAGGTCACTTAGCTGAAGCGTCAAGGTTTGCGGTCAAACGTGGGCGTTTAATTACTATAAATTGAATGTTCGGTGCTATTGTTCTAAAGTGACATTTTGGAATGGCCTCAATTATATAAACAATACCTGGGTTTGGATTTTTACATGTTTCTTTCCATGGTAATGTATATTATTATAATTAATTGTATAATTGTTGTGTAATGGGACTAATGGATAAACTAGGTTTTGTCTGTCGGTCCTTCTTAGTTGGCTTTAGATTTTCCTAATCCTTACTAATATTATAAAAGCGAAAGTAAGTTTGTTTGTTTGTTTGTTACCTCTTCACGCTTTAATGGCTAAACCAATTTTAATGAATTTTGGTACAGAGATAGTTGGGAACCAGGAGACGGACATAGGCTATTTTTTTTTTTAAAGTGTTATTTGAGAAAGAGGGAATAAAAGAGAAAACTCAGCGTTGCTATTACAAATCAATAAGGCGCAAGGGGAACTGTGTTACCCCGAATTTAACGCGAGCGAAGCCGCGGGCAAAAGCTAGTTAAGTAATAATTTAATTTTAAAAAGTTCAAACAAATTATGTCGTCGTTTTATTTACTCAATTTCCCTTAAATGATGAGATTTTAAACACCGCGCTCGTTACCACTGCGTTCTTGGTCATATTAACCGTATTAAATGTGTGGTTTTATTATAATGGTATGTAATTCAAGCTCCATAATACGAACACTGACTTCTGAAGAGGCACGGGGAAATTACGCTCACGTATACACATGAATTTATAAATATATAAATACGTACATTTTGCATCGCTGAAGACTTTATTTTTAATGAGAATTTATTACTTTTTACATCGGATACAATAGGAAACTTTAAAGAGTAAGAAAGTGCGTAGATACGTTCTTACAGCAATTTAATCGAATAATTCTTTTATAAGCAAAATACGATAGTCTTGAAAATCCTCCATGATTCAAAAGGAACTTTGACGACCCGGTTGGCGCAGTGGCAAACGACTGCTGCGCTGCGTATAGCGGGTTCGATTCCCGCACGGAACAAATATTTGTATGGCAATACAATAATGCAGATAGTTGTTGCGAGTCTGGCTGTTTGTGTAAGTGATATTGAATATTTATAAACGCACCCACGATACAGGAAAAAATCCTATAGTGTATTTACGGAGACGAGTTAGTAGAGCGCTATCTCACTCACACAATTTTTTAACTGCAATTGGTCAGTGATAAACGCTAGTGTAGTAATATAGTGTGGGGCAACGGTAAAAAAAAAAGTTTTATTATCCCAAGTTTGGTTTACTTAGCAAGCTAACCAAAAAAGCGTAAGGTGAAAATAAATATGTACGACCCACCGACCAGGGCACCTGCGGTGTTCAATTATTGGCACTATCTATACAAATAAACAACAAATCGTCCAAATGCTTTCATTTGCATACCTTTACTTTAAAAGACTATTAATAAAATTGAGTGCATTATTTTTATTATGTGTAATTGATGAAGCAGGGTTTATCATGGTGGCGGCTGTCTACATCTGAATATATTATTAATTGCTTATTTCGAAGTGTTTAATCAGTTCTTGAGCAATTCACCTGCACTAAGACTGGAAGCTACAGAAGCATAAATTTGTTTTGTTTCACATAATTTCTCAATCATCGTCTTATTCCAACATATCAACTTTTCTGCCTTCCTGCATTTAGGTTTTTTTACTTTTATTTTATTATAGTAGTAACTATAATAAAATAAAAGTAAAAAAGCCTAAATTTCCAGTAAAAAAATTACAAAATAACTTATCTTAAAATCTATGTATGTACTAATTTAATTTACAAGAACCCCTCCGCGGGTAAAGGCCTCCTCCAAAGAAGCCCAATTTTCTCTATCTTGAGCTGAATTCATCCAGTCCAAGCCAGCCGTTTTTATGATGTCTTCTGCCCATTTTGTCAGTGGTCTTCTTTCTACAGTGCTTTCCCTTTGGACCTTCCTAGCTATATGCACCGTTAATTAAATACAACTGTTCAAATTTTTCGGTTGATTCTTTATGCTGCTCATAGTTAGCATTTAAGCCTTTGGCCTAATATATAGAACACTAGCTGCTCCACGCGGTTTCACCCACGCTGCTTAGCACCTGTTGGTCGTAGCGTGATGTTATATAGCCTATAGCCTTCCTCGAGAAATGGACTATCCAACACTAAAAGAATTTTCCAATTCCAACCAGCAGCCCCTTAGATTAGCGAGTTCAAACAAACAAACAAACACTTCAGCTTTATAATATTAGTATAGATTTAAACTAGACAGAGGTAGTATAACGGGTCCAGGTACCTAAACCTTTTCTTGAAAAAAATATCTAGCCTAATTACGAAAAATACTCGACGTTTGAAACACTTGACTGTAAATGCAACTCACATATTTTCGGAGTGCTATTTCGTCCATTAATATTAATAAAAAAAAAAACATAACATCGTGAATAATTTAATGTCTATATAAATGTCGAGCATTCACCCCGCAGATTAATATTTAAGATCTTTTAGTGCAGAGATTCATGATATTTCTAAAACCATCAATATTCAGTATTAGTTTTTATTTAAAACTCATAAATGAGCATAAATGCAAGCTAATGACAATTCGATTCTATTTTGTTTATCGATCACATAACAATTTATGGTCCTGGACTGAAATAAATGTTTAATAATAATAGCTACCTTCTTTATTCCAGAAAGTATTGTATACCTAATTCAGATACCTAGGTCGGTAAACGGTGACCGTTGACAGACACCCAAGCTTACTATTAAAAAAAAAGCGTCGATATGCGACTCTATGGTTAACGTTTTATTAATGATATAAATTATTGAAATAATTAATAACTAATAATGTGCTATCGGGCTATGCTATCAGTTTCATAATGCTCGTAAATATTGTTAATCTATCTAATAAATTAAATCCGAATAATTACTGAGCTAGTAAAGATAGTTTACTTATTTAAATCATCTTCGCTCACGGCTATCTGAATATAATTATTAACAAAGCCGTTACATTATTGTGACCGCATAAGTAGGTAGGTACATTACAAAACAGACAAAATAAAAATAAAACCGTGTTGTTCCGCTTCACAGTATCCGATGCTATTGATATGGAAAACTGAGGTGCCATGTCACGTGAATATTCACGTTGCAGACTTTAATTACGCCAAGGCCTTCAGTTTGGCTATTCACCTCACAATTGTATTGACAAAATGACGAATTCTCACCAATCCACTGCTGTTTTACAAAGTTGTTTTTATAAATTGCCGTTTAGTAGGTACTATTTGTAAGCAAAAATCAAATCATGAAACCACAAATGGTTGAAAACTCTATTTAGTAACGCCACCTAGAGACTAAAAAGTTAAACAAAACCCGACACGCAAGCTTACAGCACACAACAAAATCATTGCGCGGATGTATGCGTCTACATTCAATTCTAATCACGCACACAGGCGCAAAGACATAGAAAAACGAACATTACGTACTCACACAAACACGAATCGTTACAGCCTCTTACGTGAAGAACGTAAGCGACTGCGGAACTCAAGATGGCTGACATTGGCAATGGCAGGTCGTTGACCCCGCGCTCGCGCAGCCTTCAAAGCTTAGATCTAGCATTAGAGTGGTTGTTATTTTCTGTCGTGTTTTTATTTTATTATTGGACTGTTTTGTGCGCCGAATGTTTTTTGTTGCGCTTAGGTTTCGAACAATGATTTTAATTTTGTTATGTAATTGCGTATTGATTTGGAGTGAGTCAAAATGATTTAAGCTTATTTTTCATTTTATGAAACTGTTCAATACACAGGCTTGTAAATGTTTTTATAATAGCATTAATTTATCAGCATAGTAAATTGACGTTATTTAAAAGTATGTTATCGTTTCAATTCACGCACGATTTCGTTTGAAACTCTTGATAACCATAATTTACTGCAATAATAAAATGAGTTCAAGTAAATAAATATTATTAGTTGATGTTAGTTCATAGCATTTTGAAATACTATTTATTTCAATTGATTTTAGTACTTTTAGATACCTGCCGTAGGTAAAAATCCTATCTGTAAATGTTTATGTGAACCAACATGCACATCTTATTTTCTTTCAATTTCTTATAGGTGCTGAAACAAGATAAACCAACAAAATACACAAATACAAAACCTCAAATTCGGAATCAAAACGTCTTACAAAAGTGAGAAATAGCAGAATAGATTGTATATTAGCAAGGCATGATTCCATGAACATTGATCGTTGCGGTGGTGGCTCCGCGGTGCGGCGAGCCGGCGCAACCGCGGAATGTAGCTCAAACTAACGGTGCGTGCGCGCCGCGAAAAAACTCAAGTTCACTATCACGGAAGATTGCGCGCCGACGACGCCATTACCGCTTGGTTACGTTGTCGTCGGCTACCAGGTATTATGCCACTATGTAACTATGCATTCATTGCATAACTCGTGCTATATACTTCAACACGCATTTTACTTTGAATCTAGACTGATATTAAAGTTTCTGCTCGTTGTTTAGCATTGTTTAGAGGCGGTGGTGTTGACGTCTCCAAACTCTCATGTAGCTTTTATTTTTCCACCATGATCATGCTAACACTCGCATAACTCAGTAACTTTAATAGAAAATACATCAGGAAGAGTTTATCCACCACAATTTTAAATTCTCTTGCAACATATAGAAGCAAAATCAATTACACTATAAGCTATTACTATTAGCAGTATGCCATTAAAAAATAATAAATCTGATATTAAACGAAATATTACGATCTATCTATGAAATCTCTTTGATTTTATGACACAAAATATTACTGGGATGCTTCATGATCATGACGTAACTAATAAATAAGATTGAAAGCAGATCGATGTTTTAAATCATTAATTTTAAGTTTGAAAAAAAAGTTGCCCGCTCTAGGAATTCTCCTGTATTGTGGGTGCGTTTACAAATAAAACTGACATGCACAACATATAGGATTCTTGTATTTAAGATGTTGTAAATTGATTTACATACAAGAAGAATGCCCATAACAATCTGATCTGCCTTCTAAGGTGGTTAGGAAACTTTTTGTTGTGTACCGTTATCAAGTGGAGTTTGTAGATAAAAATGCTAATTGTGTAGTTATTACAATGAGTATTATACTGTTCACATTGACATTAGATTCGCTCTCGTAACGACCGACTGTTAGTTACGAGAAGCATCCGGTAGGCTTATGATTCATGGAAATTATTTTGAAAAAATAGGAGTTCCGTGAGGAAACACATCAAAACAATTTAAAATGATTACCTCTTATTCCAAATATGGCTTGATTAAAAATGTTAAGACTTGGTAGATTAGACCAGGTAACTTTTGAATGTTTTAAAGATTGACATGGTTGTTAAGATTACTATTTCTAACATCAGTTACATTAACTATGCAACATCATCATTTAACGCCATTTACCAACATAATTATGTTAGTACCTAATGTAAGAATATGCAAAACCACATGAGGACGTATTTTTTATGAGTTGGTCTTAATACCTAACCATATTCTAACATAAGATACCAACGTAATTATGTCGGTAACTGATGTTAGAATATGCAAAACCACATGAGGACGTATTGTTCATGAGTTCATCTTAATATTAATTAAGCAAAATGATGTCAGATTTCACACAATAGGCTCAATTTGAATAAAAGAACATCGCCGTAAAGGCTATACAAAAAACCAATTCAATGCTTTGTTTAACGGTTGAAGCACAAAAACTGAAGTAGTAAAACGTGTGCATGATTTGTATGTTTCCTAATGAACAACTTTATTTATCGTATACGATACTTTTCATTTAGAAGGAACCCCATCGCTGTAACGAGTCGCACTTGACGCACAATATTATCTTACATCTTCTATTACCACTGTTATGACGTGAGAACCTCGATTGTTCCGATTGCCGCCCCGAGTGTGGGTAAATCTGCTTACTCTTCAATGCTAATGGCGGTTAAGTACGCGTTTATGGTGCCCTCTACTGCGGCATTGCTCGAAGGCATAATCTTCGATAATAGTTCAACTTGCTAAACGGTCAGATTCTACAGTTTTTATATTTTTGTGGATTGAGTTTGGTTGTCTTGCAGTATCACTTATCGTGAGGCGATTCGCTTTGTCTTTGTCTTCTTCATATATTTTTTTTTTTTCCGATGTAAGTGTCTAAAAGTTGGATAGACACACTTAATGCATTTTATTTACACGCGTAGTGGCAGATTGCCAAAATATAGCGTCAGCATGTACTGTGATGATGTAGATGCGGGCCTGTGGACGGTGAGCAATGGGTAGCACATTAACCGTCTGTCTATTGACGACAGGCCGTGTTGACGGCGCATTAGTGTTCTACGCGCGCCGCAAAGAAATGTCAGCAAAGCAGAGGGGCCTGCCAGGGCCAACGCCAGCCGGGGTTGCGGGTTGTTCGAAAGAGATATCGCGGCCCCGGAACGTAAAAAGAAGAACGGAAGAATATGGGTGGGTTTTAGTCAGTACAAGTCTGACACCCCCCCCCGCTTCGCCCTTTGATGATTACCCCCCCCCCCCACCCCCCAAAGTATGTACTAACCAACTATAATGAGCAACTACATTATTTTCACAAGTTATTATGTCTCATGACTCGGTAGCAGAATCTTTTTTTGTTTTTATGATATCCAAAAGTGCTTGTAATGGTCTAATTGTAATAAATACCTTTGAGTTTGTTCATTTTCGTTTTGCTCTACTTTCGGTATTAGGTTGAGATAATAACCATCTCAAACATAAGGAATAAAACTATACACTCTGTGCTGATTTATAAGATAGTGATGTTAAGAATGAAGTGGAAAAACAAGTGGCTATAAACAGCATTAGCGATTCTGTAACCAGCATACCGACGCATTGACCAAAGTTCATAGATTCGCATGTCCAACGATAAATTTTCGACATGAATTACTACCAAAACTTTTATGTATGTCTAGGGCAAATAAACAATTGATATAAAATTATGTAATAAGTGTTTAACAATATGTTATTGTTCCTAAAATAGCAACACTGTTTATGGTGTGAAACGAACATATGTATTATAATGTGTTTACAAGTGAATGAAATTAATTATACAGTTCAAGAATATAATAATGTACTGAACTTGATATAGTTATGAATGATTTATTGTTTTATTGTTCCTACTGACATAAATAAATAATCTATTATTCTGTAGGTTTCTATAACGTTCCCGTTATGTGTTTTAAAATCGTTTTATATTTTGTATGTCATTGTCATTTGCTTGGTGGCTTTTTTAATACAGTGCATTGACCTATGAAAAGTTCTGGATAGCATCAGTAATAAAATTCAAACTTTAATTAACAATACAAATAAATAAATGGCATGTCAATACAATCTACAATGATTGATATCCGATAAAGAATATATATTAGCTTTGAGTGGTGATACACGATAGAATCATTAAAAGAAGATCAGACAAAAAGCTTGATAAAAAAAACACTTTCTCGTCATTGTGAAATAATAACTCAATGCAGAGATCCAATCTGATTGCTTTCAACAAATGACCATGTTGCAACCACCTGCACCTGTCACCAATTTTCAAACATAAAGGAATACAAATCAGGTGCCTTGTTTTAGAAGATTCATTACCACTGTCCAATTTTTGTCGAACATTATAGTGCTCCATTTGCGCCCATAAAATGGACTCTAAATTATAAGAGCAGAAAATCTATTATTCCGTAACAGTGTGGGTTCTAATGACCTATATTTGTAACATATGGGTCGACGAGAGGCAGCTGATGGTAGGTCAGGAATGGGTTACTAAGACAATAATTTCGGCTGCTATTATCGAATATCGGTTTGCTTTATTTTTGGGACTGAAGGGATTGCTGCAGGCGTACGATGTTAATAAGGTGTTCAGTTTCTCAAACTTTTGCACCTTGTGTTATCAAATCTTGGGCATCTAAAAAGTTTATTGAAAAATACTGGTTCAACAGGTGTGGGAATGGATTTTGCTGATTTTAGTTCCTATTTTCTTGACCGATATATTGATTTACGAGGGTATGTAAAAGGGTTGTGTTTCAGTAACCGTATT
Organism: Ochropleura leucogaster; assembly: GCA_958449745.1. Lineage (NCBI taxonomy): Eukaryota > Metazoa > Arthropoda > Insecta > Lepidoptera > Noctuidae > Ochropleura > Ochropleura leucogaster. Next base: position 12,074,774 of record OY288206.1, on the reverse strand, counting down.
CGCAAGGTGGTGTTTAACAGCTCAATACTTGCGGAGGTGATTTGTTCTGTTGTACAAATTATTTACTTATTTTTATTTATCTTGTTTAATTTTGTGTTGTTTATTGTTTCCTGTTGGGGGGATACTGATCGTGAGGCATTTTTGAATTGCATCATACCGAAATCCCGGAAAAAAGTGACCCAGATAACACATTCACAAAGACACATATCCTTACTAATATTATAAATGCGCAAGTGAGTTTGTTTGTTTGTGACAAACAAACAAACTGAATGAGTTTTTTTGGAAGCCTTCACGCCTAAATGGCCTAACGGATTTTGACGAACTTTGGTACAGAGATAGTTAGAACCCTGGAGACGGACATAGGCTTTAAAAAACGTGAGAAAAGGGGAAGAAAGATGGAAGCAAAGGGGTCAAAAAGAAGGAAACAAAAGACATTTCTTAATGGGCGTGTCAACGGCGTGTTCGTATTCTACGCGAGCCTCAAAGAGATGTCAGCAACGCAGGCCACTGCCTGAGATTTCGCGGCCCTGGAATACAAAGGGCAAAAGGAGGAACATGGATGTTCAGTAAAAATCTGACACTCCTTTCCATTCCGCCCAGAGCGGAAAAAGCTATTTTGATGATTTCCGATCTGAAAAATAAAGAAATAATAATAATATAGTTTAGTAAATGATAGAGCAGCTAAACTAATTAGTAGCTTGTGATAAATGATTCGCATAGAACAAGAACATATATTTTTTGCAGTACAACAGGTATTAGTTTTAAATAGACTCCAAACGACAATAATATCGTTATTTATAAGGCAATACCTATTACATTTAACGAACTCCCGTCTAACGTCGAAACACGCAAAAAACTTATACGTATTATGCACAGTCTTATGATGTACTAGACATGACAAATTACCCGGGTCTTAAAAGGTACTTAATATCGATGAGGTTAAAATGTCAGAACCTTTATTAATGTGCTTATCGACATTTTTATTAAATAAATTAGCTTGTTTCGATACAATGTATTTCAGGAACGCAGTAAAAATTAGACCGTTTTTATGGAGTAGGTAGTTGTTTTTGTATTGACAAAAATTATGTGCATTATTTTTTTTTTATTATAATTAAACCAGCTCTGGCCCGCGACTTTTACGCATAACATTTGTAATTGCCTTGTCTTATAACCGTTCTAATTTAATGTATGCTATGACTGTTGTCAATTGTGAAACTGTTGAGGAATATGCACATAATTCAATAGTGCTCATCCCTGCACAGCCTACTAGCTGGCGCCCGCGTGATATCAAAAAAAGTATTCTTTGTGTTATTCCAGACTATAATCTACCTCTGAGCCAAATTTCATCACGATCCGTTCAGCCGTTTTGACGTGAAAGAGTAACAAACATTCATACATCCATACAACCTCACGAAATTCGCATTTATAATATATTATAGTAGGTCTTTTCCTAAGTTTAAATATATATCTCCGCGCCAAATAACATTACGATCCGATCATCCGTTTAGTCATGAAATGGTAATGTAATGGTACAAATAAAATATTATACTTAAATTACACGTAAAACATGAAAAAGTCTCTGTTTTATTAACTCTGGTCTTGTCTACTTCGCTAAAGATCTTCGTCGATGCATCTGCACGGTGCATCGTAGGAAACGCATCGCTATGATATTGCACCTGCGGCATGCTCCCACGCTCGTGCGCTACCTATTACTGTACACCACTGTACATTGTTACTTTGTTACGTACACGACTGTACATGAACTATGTACCTATATTGTTATTTGATACGTAGACTGTACTGCGTGACTTTTTGCCTCTGTTGGTCTAGACTTGGGAAGATCTCACAATTAAACCTGAATTTTGGGATTTTTTTCGTTCTCCTATTAAACATAATGCGTTTTGATTTAACTCTTTTAGTTTTATAGGCGTAATTTTGTGTCGGGCTGCGATTCATTACTGTACATTTTCTGAGAGCATTTCAATCTGTGTTAAGATTAGGTGGGGCAGTTTTTAAAACGTGTCAGTGTTTAAGGCTTCAAAGTCTGTAGTGTCGACGGCGCGTTCTGGTTGTACGCGCGCCTCAAAGAGATAAAGAGGTGACAGAAAAGCAGAGAGGGCTTGGCAGGGAGAGTGCCTGCTGAGGTGCGGGTTATTCAAAAGAGATACCGCAGCCCCGGAACACATATTGCAAAATAAGAAACATGGATGGGTTTTTGGCAGTATAAGCTTGATACTCCCCCCGCTCCGCCTAGAGCGGGGGAAGTTATTTCATGATTTCTCAGCCGAAAAAAGGCTTGAAAGTCTTGTTTAATACAAATCTTTTTACTTATTTAAAAAGATTACAAACTTTTGAAGTTATACTTCTTTTGGGGCGTTGTGATGAGAGTGATTTGGTACTACAGCGACACATTGAAGTTAGTTCTAGGTGGTATCCAGTGTGACCATATGTGGCAGGAACCTGCATTTTGGCAGGTTTAGCCCTTTATTTTACTCTCTGGCACTTTTGTTGACAAAATGACAAAAGCGATGTATAAAGAAAGTGATCAAGAAGAATTCGATGTTAATACGAATGTATAATTTAATTCAGTTCAGTTTTAGACTTTAAGATCAATTATTTTAAATAAAACTCCAAAAAATAATGTGTCTATTTATTTTAAATTTTTGGAGTTTTATTAAATTACATTGGCATTTTGTGCTTTCGATTTTGGCAGGATTTGTCAGATTTTTTGCCTAAGTTGGGCAGGATCTCTAATTTGTAGTTGGTCACACTGTATCGGTCATCATAATGTGAAGTTAGTTCTAGGTGGCATGAAAATCGATAACATACATTCAAGTTGTATAAAATCTACTTTCTAGTATTTTTATATTTATAGCACGTGTTTCGTAACAGTACAATTAAACAGTGTGAATAAATGAATATTATTTTGGTGTTTTTAGAAAAGTATAAATGTCAACGAACTGTCAAAGTTACGAGCCGTTTTCAATGTGTTTACTGTTCGATTTCGGTCGGCTATCCACAAAAATGTAAAATATCTTGTTCAGATAGTGAATCAAGTGATTTTGAAAGATTTTTGGGCTGGAGTAACTCCGAACCAGTTGAAGAAAGTGGTTCTAATCAATGAAGATATAAATTGAAGATGGATCATTTTAGTATCTTCGATAATAATGAATTCCAAGTTAGATTTCCGCTAGATAAGCCATCTGTACAAAGTTTACATGTCGAAGCCAAGGAGCCAGGTATGTGTATGTCTTACCGCATAATATTCATTTGAGACAACCAAAACAACACCATTCATTACGCATTTTACTTATGGTATACATGATACATCCTTTTCACCAACTCATAATGACTACTATTTTACGCATTATGGACAAAGTCAGTCACTGGCTAATACCAGTGACTGACTTTGTTAAATAATCAGTTTTTTGTATGTTATAGCAGTATTTATTTGTTTCATTGGTACCTTGTAAATCATATAATAATTTTATTTCATCACCCATGTGTTATTTAGTAGGGGATGGGATTAGGTTTTACTATATAAATTTTTGTTAACACAATTCAATTCTTTTCTTAGGTTCAGAGACTGGAGAATTTAGAAATTGAAAGGGATCCCCTAATATAAGCTGTGTGATGTAAAATGATGAAATATGAATTTAGTAGCCTGTTGGCCTGGTTCAGCTTCTGATGCCACTATATTTAACAACTAATAAAAATTACAGGTAACTTTTCTATAATATTACAGCATTATAAAGTAAGTTTTGTGACCAAATTATTGAATTCAGTACCTATCCCGAACTACATCTTTTATCAGCTCAGTGTGAAAGTAAATTGTACGGTCACAAATGGCTGCTTGCAGACATTGCATATCTTTTAAACCTTACACCTTTGTTAAACCCTTGATTACATTATATAGGTGTACTAGTACTTATTTAAAATGTTATTTATTTTAGGTTTTATAAGAAAACTAACATATCCGGTGTTATAGAATGTATAGATAGCACATTATTTGCTATGATGAGACCTAAGGAGAATGAAGAAAGATAATATATAATAATATTACTGTCGCAAAGGATATCATGCAAGAAATGTTCTATTGGTAAGTTCAGTGAAAGAAACACTTGCTTAATTTTTTTATCTGTTCATTTGGATATCAAACAGTATAATAATAATATCAAATTATGTGTTTAAGAAATATTTAAAAATATAATTTTATGTAAAGAAAACAATAAATGGACTAAATATCAAATTACATAAGTACATTTAAACCCTTATCATTTATGTTATCTAATCTAATATTATAAAGCTGAAGAGTTTGTTTGTTTGTTTGTTTGAACGCGCTAATCTCGGGAACTACTGGTTGGAATTGGAAAATTCTTTTAGTGTTGGATCTTAGTCCATTTCTTGAGGAAGGCTATAGGCTATATAACATCACGCTACGACCAACAGGTGCTGAGCAGCGCGTAGTATTAAGATAATAACACAAAAATAAAACAATTTATTATTTTACTTTAAACAAAGTGTAAGTAATAAGTATTTCTCTAATTGCAGATAACAGATGCAGATTTAAATATAATACACGTGGATGCTTCATAAGGTGGACGATAAACAGCCTGGCACCTCAATTAAATATTCATCAATATCCTGAATCAATGTTTTTTTAATGTCAAAAATTAGATAGTATTAAACCAATATAAATCATTGAGGTTGTTGTATTTTGTCAGTTTTGTTTTTGTTTGTTGTTTCCTTGATCGTGTTTGTAAACATGAACGAGAAAGTGTTGTGTGCTGAACTGATATTGATTATGGTGACAAAATTCAAATATTAGCCTACTTATAATTATTTTTCTATAAGTACGTCAAAGAAGTATAACTTCTAACGCGTGTACATAAGTACACACACCCCTTTTTAAATTCTTCACAGCATCAGCATACAGTTTAACTCTAACAAATTGTCTTCACATCTTGAAGTAAGCGTTCCACTTATGGCTGCAATGCGCGTAAGCATATTGGCCTGATAATCTCAGTTAAACTGAAGCCGATTTTTCAAACTGAGTGTCTTTCTAAATGCGCCATTACTTTGTATAACAGGAGTATCATTGAATGTGAATTCAAAAAAGGTAAAGAATCGTCATTATGATCTTTGAGTTTATTCTTTCCTCCTTTCGTAGTTATGTGAGTCTTATCTAGGGCTTTCCCACATTGTCGTGCGCGTCATTAACTGACTGAGTTGGTCAACCAAAACTTTTTTTATTTCTTTTGTCTATTAACAACTACGTTTCTTCTCCACTTGTCATCTTGCTTCTGTTATTAGATTGTATGATAACATTTTATCGACAATGAAAGACCACGCTTGAGATGTTACACCACATCTAATTGGTACCTATTGAAGGTGATATTTAAATACCACTGTCAATACAAATTATCATTAATCACATGCTTCCTAGCTTGATATAAATAAAACCTAATTGATAGGCTGTGTGTCAAATAGACACAATAGTATCGCGCAAGGTGCGTTTATATATAGACTGACATTTCGTTATTTGCCTCGGTTTTGCACATATGTTAATGGCTCTTATTTATTTAAAGATCAACAAAAAAACTAGCCCAAAGTTCAAATAGGAGTACGGTAATTAAATGTGTTGAGGACACCATAGGTAATGTGTGAGTGACTGACTGTAGCTGTCACTACTGTATGGAAACAGCTTCAGGAAGGTTTAAAAATCATTTCCCGTAAAAAAATAATTAGGTTACACCTTACAGCACAAACATGATAAGTGTCCCAATGTCATCAAAGATGTCGATAGTGTCAGTTAAAGTTATTTCTATGATAAGAGGAATCCCCCTGTGACCGTTTAATTTTTGAGACAAACCCAAACAAATAGTTTTAGGGTTGAAGATATAAATTAATTTAATGACGATCACCGTGATCAGAGATTTAAATCTCTGAGTGGATTGTCGTGCTTCCATATAATTTTATACTTTACGAGTGTACGGGACCACCTTGTAGCGATAAAAGATGAAAGATAATTTATTAACTGTTTCACATTAAACTACGCTCAAATATTATAACTGCAGTAGTTAAATTGCAAAATAAAAAAAATATGAACGCAATGAAATTAAATTTGGATTTCGAATCGAATTTATGGGACGGTCTTCACTATATATATGGCCAGTACCATTTTGAATATGTTGTTGATAATCATCTTTTTTTTTATTATGCATTACAGAACAAAACCTCAATGCACCTCAAATCTCAATATTTCTCACGGTCAAACCATCAAACGCTTTCACTATTTTTTTTAAATCATATCCTCATAGGTTTTTTGCTTTCAATAACGAACAAAAAATTTGTAAAAAAATCCCTTTCGATTTCCGCTCAGGCGCCATCTGCTATTATTCTTGTCATGTGTTTGTTTAGATTACTTTTTTTCCTCTGTCCGGATTTCACCGGAAGTTGCCTCTCAATGAATGTGGTTTAACATTTAATTTTGTACATTATAGTGGGCTATGGTTAAACTATTTCATAATCAGTATGAATGGGATGATTGGATTACTTAACATAAGATATTGTGTGATGCAGAAACCATAAAACAAAATAATGGTGTAGGTAGAAGGATAATCCTCTTTTGTTTGTTAGTTTATGTTCGTTTTTTTTATTGATGGCTACTATAAAATTAAACTGTTTCCAATAAAGGGTTTTTCAGGGTCTTGGGTAGTTTACGAGTACCGACGTTCGTCACACGTGTTCCATAATATTGATGATTCTTACTCATGGTTACCTACAGTTACAGATAGTCAGTCCCGAAAGTCTGACAATCAGTCTTACATTTATTTTACTTTTTTTACTAAAAATCTTATCCTATATCAACCGTCAGCTCAAACAAAAGTTGCCCCATTAAAATGAACAATGAGTTCGATTATGTATGACGTGTCCTTATTACAATTATTTTAGTTACAATTATATGAGTATTGTGCTCTGTTATATTACACGTGGCCCGATTTTGGTACTAATAAAAGTTTTGCACTAATTTTGCCGACATGGTCGCTAATTGTTCTTTGATTTTATTATATCAAGGTTAAATTATTTGTAGATACTCGCAGAGTTTATTGTAACATTAGAAATTATTATTGAGCCGGTATTAAATCGGCAACCATTGAACTACCAATTAAAACAAAAAAATGTATACACGTTCTATTGTACTTACAGCTTACACAGTATTGTTGCTTCAATAAAGATAATACCTGTAGACCTGACTGTAACCTATTCTGTTTGTGCAGCCAGTACGGACCCAAATCTACCTACAAAGCGTTCTGACGCCTTTATGTTTGTTCTCGTCTGAGACCAATAATAGGTCGCTTTTCACCCTTCAATATAACAGTTCCAAAGAAAGTTTTACAGCCAAAGATAAACGTTGAACGTTAGTTTCTTTGCGTAAACAGGTAAATATTTTTATTGCTCTCTCAAAGAATGTTATCATCAAAGACACCGCTCTGGGCTTTCTTTCGGACAAATTGTGTGTTGTGATAACAATGTGGGAGATAACATTTTTGTGATTCAAATGCTTGTGCGTTTGCACTTATTTAAATTATTTTAATTGTTCACATTTTTATGTTGAATTTAGAGAATTACTGTAGGCTGGTTTATTTTATCTTTGAACGCTAACTGATTGCCTTTACAGTTTTGTGATACCATTCACATGCTATAAATTTAGATAAAAGTAAAGTAAGTTACATGTTAATATTTGAAAATAAACTTTTTTTACAAGAATAAATAGTCAGTAGCTAAAACGAGACAAAAAATTATCACACATTATTTTTTTATGCATTAATGAGTTCCTTGTGTCAGCATACATCGCATCGTCTTTAGACTACAAGGCGCCATCTACGATAAAAGTCGTGGCATATAAAATATGTACTAAACAATAAAAATTTTGGAGCCACACAAATATGTAATTAAATTTGATTTTAAACTAGCGCATCCAACAAAAGTTAACAATAAAAAGAGAACGCAATAAAACTTACAACTAAAGGATATTCGAGAATAAAATGACCTTTTTCAACTTCCCGGCGTTGAATGATTTGCATTTTTTTTTAATAAGCACTTAACCTTCGTTCATGTTTAAACTTTTTGTTGCGAAATCTGGAATTTGAAGATTTGAAGAGTCACACCAATATCACATTCACCGGATGCAATATAACCCTTGCACACAAAACCTGAGAAATTACGTTTACGATAAACTCACTGTTTCCGAAAAAATAAGTAACAAATAGAGAGTTGTTTCCTGCCCTATTGATCAAAATGATGTGTGTATGGTGACAATAGTTTGCGTGGAAATAAGAGACTTTTTGATTTTTATCAACCGTGCTATAGAATCAACTGGACTGAGATAGAAATGCGAATAAGTAATTAGTGTACAATATATTAAATAAACTCATATATATTCAGAAGTGTGATAACGATCACAAGACAGTTAAAGTTTTTGGTATCATTAGTTATTCCGCCTTATCATGAATAATATTTAAACAACTTTTCATTTATTTAAGTTCAGAATTATTATTGTGGATATGAAAAAGGTCGGCCAAGTGCGAGTCAGACTCGCGCACCGAGGGTCCCGTACAAATTAACAGCAGAAACTGCCTATTTTTAAACTGTAAATTAAGAGGGTTGGTTTTTTCATGGCTCTAAGGGACTACAGACTTGAGTGAGTTCTCGCTTACTTTGACAGACAAGCAGACGGACAACAATCTGGTCCTATAAAGGTTCCGTTTTTTTCTGGTTGAGGCACGGCACCCTAAAAATATTGCAGTTAGAATGCAATCCAAACCACAGTCAAAACCACATCAAGCTAAGGTATTTCAAAATCACAGAAAATTCAAATAACAGATTTAAAAATTAGACTAATAATATAGGCGAGTTATAATAAAAATGGAATATGGAATTTTGCCTCTATGATTTTATAAATAAATTCTTAAAAATTTTATGGCCACCGTACAAATAAGGTTTCCAAAAAAAGGTTTGTTGTTGCTAGAAGCGCATCTGTCAAAGTTCCCACGGGCTGTAGGAAAGGATTGTACCCCTGCCAAGCCTTGATGGACCAAATGCGATACTCTCAGTTTTTCTTACCTGCAGCATTTCATGACATGACCCATTTCTTTTGTTAAGTGGTTAATAATAATGGTTACTCTTTTTACTATGTCAAAATTATGTGTTCTAAATTTAAATAAGGGAACTTCAAAGTTTACAAATGAAAATCAAGAGTTAATGATGATAATTAGTAAGTAACGTTGCAACGTTTAAATACTACCTGAAGAAAAGACATCAACGCACTGGAAGAACAATTTATACTTATGATTTAAGTAATAGCTTTGATAAAATTGTTTTAAATATTTAGCAGTTCCAGCTATGGGATATATGAGAAAATATAATATTCAAACGTATATATGTTAATTCTATATGGATATAATTACGTTTCATTAAGTTAGTGATTAATTATTTTTTTAAATACGTGTCTACATAAGTGAATCTGTCCGTTCGCAGGTTTACTGGCAGATATTTCTAAATTAAATAAGGTACTTTTGTGTTTTTCTGTCTGTATATATTTTTACGTAATGTGTGACCTGTGTGTACATAAATAAATAGTGGTATTAATATTGAAACAATGTTATTTTTTGCATTTTTATCGAGTTGTTGGATTCCATCGCTTGCGTATGGTTCAATTAAAAATCTCTCAACTGAAAATATTTTTGTAAACCAAAAGAAAATAAACTTTTAACACATTTCTAAATAAGGCCAACGACAATCTAATGGCCAAGGCACTGTCAATTTAAAAAAAAAGTCTTGCGAACCAGTTCACCCGAAATTATTTGCATCTGCTTTTTAAATACCGGATGGCACGAAAGAGAACATTAAAATTGCTTTTTATTATACTTAACCACTGTCTTCGTAACCAACATTTTAGGAAATAACTGCGGTACGTAAAACGATACATTGTAATCTTACAAACATTAGCCGAAAATATTTCATCGCAACTTTAAGCTTAGAAGTAAACATATTAGCAAAAATGTAATAAATATTGGTTAACACCTGACGTATATAAAAGAAGCAATAAACAAAGTTTCTTTCTCGTTAATTTTATTGTTAAACTAACTAGGGTATATCTTTATGAAGTTAATAAAATGATTCACTTTAGCTTTTGATGTTGCTCTTGACAAAAACCATACGTTACATAGGTACATGCTTTTGTAGGTTTGCAAAATCATCAAATAACTTCCCCCTGCTGGGTGAAACGGAGGGGGGAGAAGTTGTCAGATTTTTACCACTGACTACATGGTACAACCCATCCATGTTCCTTCTTTGGCCCTTTGTTTTTCGCGGTATTTCATACTAACAACTCGAAACCACGGCAGGGTAGATATATGTTTACTTAAGAACGGATATGAATATAACAATAACGTCTTGAATTAAAAACTACTATATATTTTTTAATATTGTTTAAATTGCATAATTACTAATATTTTAATAGTGAATCCTATGAATGGTTTCCCTGTGCTTGATTTCGCCAAATTTCGCAATTGACAGGAGCCATCTTTGAAATATATCTTTGTATAGCTTTGTTTGTTGAAAATTAAGGTATCTGTAACAATGTTTTCACTATATTGAAATAAAGAATGTAATAGTTTATTTAGCCACAATATTTAAGCGTCTATTGTTTTTATTTATGCAAAATATATTTGACATGGGCACTCATAAAACAGCGAGACAAGGTGCACTGGTTGGATTGTTTGGAAGAAAAATTACACAAAAATACGCAGTATAGGCATTACATTAAAATTTATTTTTGTATATCCCTTTATGGTTCAGAATATTGAATATCTAAATCTCCTTTTGTCAAAATGACTAAAATTATTGCAAGTATCCATTATTCGTAATTTCGCATGTGGTACATTTACATTTGTGGCAATACCGCGGTCTGATTGTCTGTCAGTCTGGCACAATGGCTAACCCTTTAGCGGTTTGTGCAAGCACGCCACATGACTTGCACTCCTCGTATTATCTTCGAACCGCAGGCGCAGATTGCACAGATTGGTCACAAACGCATGTTACATTTTTTTTTGCGTATAATAAAAGTACTGCATTGTGGCCGACAGATGATTTCTGTTCCTGTGTTAATGCGTGCCACTTACTTCATTATATGTTTAGGGGTCAGTAGGGCTTACGTTAATCCAGAGCCTACCAAATGCTGGCTCTAAAAAAACATTACTTGTCGTTTCTTTTTGTTTCAGATTACAAGACTTGCATTTCCAATTTCTTGACACAGGAATAAGTTGCATAACAGCAAATTAGACTTTGCTTTGACGCCATTCAATTATGTTAAATGGGAATTCTCCCCTTTTCTCGTGCCGTATTTTACGTTGCTAACGGTAGCGAATGAAAATATCAAATTCAATGACTTTTAACCATTGTACATAAAAATAAACTACATATACCATAATTTCCATTAGTAAAACCTACAAAGAAACTAAAAATCATGGATGTTTACGCAATTACTTTTCAAATCAAAATTTCTACTGAACCATCTTATTCCTTCAGCAGTCATCATTTGCCTATAACATTATTGTGTCAAATCTTTCAATAGCTTCACAATTGACAGGAGCACATTGCGTGTGTTTTGAGACGTTTGAGTGAAGCGCAAATGTTCACAAGGTGCATACGTGAATTGTCACTTTTAAATGATCAATCATTTTTTACTTTTATCTTCACAGCGTATTCAAATGTGTGCTGAAGACATCTGTGGATTCGCGTGGAGGTTCGAATACTTTGGAAGAATGACGGAGTAAAATGCGATGTTTAAACTGATCGCCAGGTTCTGCTTATTGATCGTTTATCTTTTACTTTAGACGAAGCTTACATTCAGTTGAATTAAACTGTACACTTTTAACATAAATATTGGGTTGTGATCATGTTTCTTTTTCAGTGAATTGTTAGAATTGCGCAACATTTTCTTTTCAGAATATAGAATATCTCTATTCCTCTGATCTACAGTGACCCGATGCTTAAGGTCATATATGTATAGGTACATAAATGAACTAGAATTCAAAAAGAGGCTACGCTGGTGACGGCCGCTTCAAACTTCGCGTAAGTTGTTTCGCTAACGCCACGCCCAAATCAATCTAAATGTGACTTAGCTACTTAAGATCCAACTGTCTTGCTACAATGAAAGGCAACCGGTTGCTGGCAGCTTCCGCCCATTTCGATTCAAACTACAAGTCAATCGTTCTGGGTGCGACTCCGTGACATTTACACACCGGACGTTTTAATAAACACGTTAAAACTATAAAAAAAAACTTGCTGTAGGCATTAAACCAAATCACTTAAGTACAATATATCTACAACTACCTTTATTTTTATTGCTCACTCCCAATTTTGTTAACCTACTTAATTTTCCCGGTTTTTTTTTGGAATGTTATCTCGCTGTTCAATCTATGAGGTTATTGTCTGCTTAACCGGGCAATCCTGTGGGTGTCTTGAGAGTAAAGCCTGGGCAAACCTTAAAAACACGCTCAGGACACCACCTATGGATTGCAAGCCTCGGTTTAGCGCGTCGCGGGGGAAAAATAGCAAAGGAACAGGCTGGATCTGAATGATATCATTACTTGGAGACTGGTTTGAACTACTAGCACAATATCGCGAGTTAGGTCTCTAGCAAGGTACGGGTGAGCAGCCTCTCTGGCCAGTACATCGATATGAGTAAATCAAAGTGTTTCGAATTCTAGGAAAAGTATTTCAAAATATTGAGCCGTTACTTGATATGACGCTAGTGGCAAAATATGTATTATAATTAACACTGGTGAGGGCTATTATGAATATTAATATCTGTAAAAAAATAAGTAGGTACATCCACAATAACGTTTAGTGGTACTTGAAGCCTTTAACTTTACAATTTATTACGGCATAGCAATAAGCCATGCAGTAATAAATATCCAGGAAAGTTATGGAAACAATAAGTTTCCATTATTTTCATGGCACACAATTTTTTTTTTCTGAATGGCTCGCAGTTTAACCTTGGTTGGTTGTCGTCTGCTTAAAAATTAAGACCTCCAGCCAGGACAAAAACCTTACAAACTAAGCGACTACACGCTGAGGGGAACACCTGTGAGGTACGAGCCTCGGTTTAGGGCGTCGCTGAGGGAGGACTGCAAAGGGACAGGCTGGATCTGAGTGATATTAATTGGTGACTGATTTGAATTTACTGGCTCAGCTGCGCAGGCTGGCTCTAGCAAGGGACGGGTGGGGCAGTTACCGGGACGTCGCGACGTTCCTCGTCGGCGAGGACGGAATGACGGCGCTTTGCGTCTATCCCACACAAGCTAATGTTCCCCACAATTCAAAGATTTGCTCAAAAATTCCCTCATACAAAATGCTATCCAATATCAATTACTGACCAATCTCAGACAAATAGTTTAGGTAGGTACCGGGCTTACGTCAAGTTGAAAGACCGATTAAGATGTTTGTTTAGCCTTAATTACCGAACAAATACTCCATCGGCATGTGTATTGCGATATGTTTGTGGTACATCTGTGGTCCTCTCTTGTAGGCAAACATGTGTCTGGTATTTAGTAGTCTGATGTTAAGGGAACAATGGCGTCCGTTGTTCAAGCTCACTAGGAAAATACAGACTAATTAGGCACTGAGGTATGTGGCAGCAGCAGTGTAATAGCATTTTCCGCAGTCCACAACAAACCTGCCTGTATAAGGAATTGAAGTTTGCAGAATGCAGCCATTCAATTAGGTACTTGCTACAGTAATAATACAATAGTAGACACCCAAAATAAAAGTTACCTCCAACAATTATAAAATATATTTTCAGATAATAAAGTACTCTAAGATCGCCATAAATTGAGAACTGTCTAGGAGTTGTTTCAATACAGTTTTTTGCTGTATACACAATTTCCGCAACTTGACTTTGTCCTTTGCGGTGAACAGGTGCCTCTAACTAGCGATGAGACTTACGTGGATACGACTGGCGGAGGTATTTTTCTATTTAAACTTATGAGGTGTTTTCTATTTGAAGATGTAATTCTTTAACATTGGCAAAGTTGTCGCTGAATTATATTGGTTAAAACTGTTTTTCAATAAGATGCGTATTTAAAATAAAATTAATGATTGATATTAAGATTAGTTTAAGGTGCTTTAGGTTGAATTAAAAGGTATTTTAAAACTCAACAAGATGATAGCATAACACGTAATTTATAGATTCAAACACGTCTGAAGATCCGGTACTATTCACTCGTATTTTTAGCATATTCGTGTACGTTAGCAACCTTCAATTAACACGAGAATATTTCCGTAAAATTGTGTAGTCATATCCACGCTATTTCGTCGTCTATTACAGCGAGGTGAACGGCCTCCCTTGTCCTCTACGAGAGCTGTAACTCTTAGAGGCCTCTCGCAAGTCCATAGTTTACTTTGTTACTTTAGAGTTTAGTGCCACACTTTAAACCAAAACGATAGTTCCAGACGGCAAACTGCCCATTTAATACCACTTACAAAGATATAAAAGAGCTTTAAAAACTTTTATACAAATATGATGCATCTCTGAACAAAAAGTTACAAAAAAATGAGCGAAATCAGTCTAGACCACTTAAAGCCAGCTTCACTAATCTTTTCATGTCTCGAATTCTTTACGACTGTAAATTTTGGAGTCAAAAACCGCATAAACACACGTAGGAGATGAATTTGGTGCATCTGTGTAATATTGACTTTTAGATCGCACTTAAGATGCAAAATTGAGAATTAAAAATATCAAAACACCATTAGCATATTTCTATGCGAATCTAAACTCGTTAGACAAGATTCTTAATCGATTCTTTAACATTTTTTTTTATGGACCTATAGAACCGTTACTAATTTATTTAATAGTTATGCTGATACTGCTTGTTTGCCTCGAAATACTAATACTATAGTTTATATACTATACATATATTCTTTACTATAAATAGGTAAATTTTAGTACGACTTCAAGTACACTAGAATTACGTGAACAAACTTTGACATATTATGAACAGTTTAAGAAAACTTTAAGTACGGTGTTAATGTGCAACTATTTCTCAAATGGCTAAATAAGACATGACATTAGTATACGATTGGAAGAAAAATTCAAGTCATTTAACGCGAGATGTAATTTGGAGGAGGTAAAAAACTCTAGCGTGTTTTAATGTTAGTCATTTGTCTTGGTGTAAGTACCGACTAAATTTTCTAAGCGATTTTAGTTGTTTTTTTTTGCCACACAAAGGAAATTATTTAATCTATATATTAATTCTAGACTGCCTCGTTAGTCTAAAGTGCGCAAGCGCAACTGCTGAGCATTTGGTTCCTGGGTTGAATTTGCAGGTTGGGCAAAATATGATTGAGATTTCCCAGTTCCTAGTTCTTGTTTTTAGTAGCAGACACAGAGTCTAGATTTGTGACCAATTTGCGGCGAAATGGGACAGAATCATAACAGGCAGAATAAGGATGTACTGTAAGGTACATCTCTGTTTAACCCCTCAGGAATTGCAGGCGTGATATGTTTGAGTTACTAGAAGAAATAAAGTTTTGTACGCAGAAATGTATGACTTATCAATTTTTTTGCGGATGGGAAATATCCAATAACTTCCCCCGCTCTGGGCGCAGCGGGCACACACTGACACTCCCTGTCAGACGTATACTGACTAAAACCCACCTATGTTCTTTCTATTGCCCTTAATGTTCCGGGGGCGCGGTTTTTTTTCGAATAATCTGCAACTTCGAACACCCCGGCATTGGCACTCGCATTACAGATTGATTAATAGGTTTTTACCTTCTGCAAATTTTGCATTCATTACAGAAACTTTAGCCCAAAGTGTACCAAAAAAACTTAAACAAATACAATAAACTGCGATCGAAAGTGTACTACTAGGCGAACAATATGTTTAGGGATACCCGGAACCCACAATTCGTCCTACCCATATCATATGTATAACCATTTTCTTCCAAGACTTGAGATCGCGGCACAACACAGTTGAGATTTGGTGAAGTGAGTAGGTAATACGTACCTACTCACCAGTTCTATGAACCGCTACAAAAAAAGTTATGTGAAATTATGAAAATAACAGAGTGGGCCTGCATACTAAACTGAAGTACAGGGTCGACACCCTGTACTTCAGTTTAGTCTAGAAGAATACATCAAATCGAATAGACGCGTGAGCAAGATCAGTGTCATTGTTTTAATCCAAACTTTTTGCATTTGCAAAGGACGATACGATCAGTAGAATGGACTGCAAAGTGCAAGGGAAATAGACATGTTATGTTCTCTCTTGTGTATAACTTCTTCAATCGACATTTACAAAAAAATACTGATACTAAGATTATTCTTAAACGTGGGGTAAGATTGCTTCGAATTGCGTCAGCATTCTTCAAATATTCAGGTCGCTTCTTGAAATAACTGTGACGTCATCTCGATCATCATATCTGGCATCTCAATCAGGCTACCATAATGATGGACGACGGAAAATGAGTTAAGGCTCTGACCGCACCCAGGGACTGGTCTCCGGCCCCCTGCGACTCATTGCTGACCTACTGACGGAGTATTGACCCCCAAGACGTTCACTCATACTATTTTATTTGCCATTCATTCTTACATAGTTTTTTTTTTCGACAAAATTGTTGTTTACTTGTGCTCATTCGAAGCCTGTTTTTCCTGAAAGGTTTTGTCAGTAATGCAGGTGATGGTGTGGTGAACCATAATAATATACCTGTTTTTGTTGTAAGAAACTAAATGAAGGCTTTTATCGTTTTTTTTTTTAATAATGTTCAGTTCGGATCTTCAGTGGTTTTTTACATTCATAAATAAACTGCTGGACTTGTCAGTACGAGTGCAAGAACTGTGACAGGAGAGACCTACTTGTTTGTCTTTTATTACACGACTGCCACAAAAAAAAGAGTGTTATGTTTTTTGTTGTTGTAGTAATGCCTAATTCTGTTACTTAAAATTGTAGCTACAATATTATTTCCACTTATGGGTATTCCAGAAAGTTCCAATGTTTTAATTTCATTACATTTACTTTTATTATAGTATTTGCTTTTCTATTTTTGTACCTAATACCGTCTTTAACAGTTTTACTTATAAATTGAGTTCACGCGATATTATGCCATTTATCTCTCACTGCATCATAATATTTTGACCTCGTTGCTGTTATATCATTATATTTCGGTCACTAGTACGTGTGGGGACTTAAGTGCAGCAGGTCAAGCATTGCCATTGTCGAACCTTTTTGGTAGTGATTTATATGAGACAGGTCTTACCGAACACATAAGTCAGTTGTTTATACCAAATTTTTATCATTATAATTTCCATTCCATTTTTTTAATCAATTAAAAATATATAAACCTTATCTTAATTTATATATCCGTATTCTTGATACCTATTTTGTGTATGTGAATCATATAGAACTTAACCATTATTCACGTAAGGAAAATTTCCTCGTGTATCGGAATTTCACATCTTAGAGTGTCCTCAATTCTTTTCCTTGTATTTTTGAATACCTCTTTGTTTACACTCAAGAGGGTATAGGTCAGGAAAATAAGTTTTGTTTTCTGTGTCACGGTTAGGCAAAGTACTTTCGTCTAGCCTGTAAACATTGCCTAAGCTGTAGCAGAGTGATATATCCTGTTGAAGTTATTTTAGCCTTTTTATTCAAAAACCTTCATTCGATTTGATATTTTATTGATATTTTAACTAGTCGTGTGGTAGCTGTTGAGAATACTAATCTGAAATATTTACTATCCAAGCAAACCACTGAGCATTAACAGTGTTTACAATCGCGAGGATTAATTTGTATAATTGTAACTATCCTTAAGTATTATAACAGCGAAACTGAGTTTTTTTGTTTATTACGTCTTCACGCCTAAATAGCCAAACCGATTTTGATGAATATTGGTACAGAGATAGTAAGGACCCTGGACACGGGCATAGGCTAAAAAAATGAGATAAGGGGGGGAAAGAGGGAACAAAGGGGAGGCAAAGAATTTTTTGTTAGAGTTAGCCCAAAGTAACTATGCTACGCGGACGAAGTCGCGGGTGAAAACTAGTTTCGTAATAAAACAAATTCCAAAATATGTTCGTGTCAACATGAAATTTCAATCAGTAAAAGAAAGCCAGTTTTCAAAGAGTGACAATGTTACATATTGGTGCCAGTTATTGTATAAGACTTCAGCATCTATATATAGTTTCTATCATATCCAGTTTCTGTCTTTCATCAGAGTGGTTGCGTGACTCCCATGCATTCTCCATTGAGTTTCATTAGATGTAATCTTTGCATTTTTCCCTCTCGCTGGTAATCGAGTGGCCACGATGCCCACGACAGGGCCCCATCAGCTGACCCACATTGACGCCGGAGTATTGACCTTTGGCGATGTATTAACCAGCCCAGATTTTTGTGTAGCACATTTTTAAGGCTGTATCTTCCATTAAGCAATGAGTAATATAAGTCTGCTTTAAATTGTTATAAGAGATTTTCTTCCCAAAACTGGGCAGTCTTTACCTACGAGAGCTGTAAAAATGAAAGCAAATCTTGTATCAAGTATTTTTTTTTATATTAGTCTATAAGGGCTTCTTAAAAAAAGTCTTTAATTGGACATTAATGGGATCAATCTTTTACTGTATTCGATTATGCAAATCATTTAATTACATGATTATTCTGGAATTCTTCGGCAGTCCGAAACGTCTGAGAGAGGCACTTAAAATAAACGAATTATATTTGATTTAAACCTTACTAATTTATGTCAATAAATCATGAACCACAGCCATTCATTATTGCTGTGTTAATTGATTTGTTAAAGTTCTATAATAAATCAATTATTTTAATTGTAATGTTGAAGTCTTCGCGTGCATATAGCATTCCTTTGTCGAGATACGTCGAATTAAATAATTTGAAATATAGATGTATTTAGAATTACTTGTCAAAATTATTTGGAAAAAAGACAACGTTTCTAAATGATGAATTATAACATTACCATGATTCATTTTGACATGTTCATTCATATTTTCTTATATCTGTATGAGTATTAATTTAAAAACATCTCCCAACCTCTTTCATTATTCTCAAGCCCAACATAACTAATTAATTTACTTGTGGGAACTTCCACTGATCTTTGAAGTGATAAAATATTTGATTTACTTTGGTCCAAAATAAGAATAACGAACTTAGGCACCGCCGCGTTAAGTATCGTCTCATCTTATTTGGTCGTCCCAGTTTTTATGATGACATTACATATTTGTGGTGGTAAGTATTGCTAGTAGGTGCCTAGATGTGTCATGTACGAAGTTCAAACAACGAGTTAGTGGTTCGTCACGTCAAGTTTGTCTTGGTTCTTTGAATTTAGCACGTATCTGTGCCGTCGTGACGTGGAGGTCGAAGACATCTGTCGCTTTGCTTTCTCATTAGAGCGTTACATTTCTGTAAGTGTCATAATGCCTGTATTGGCTGACAGTTTTTAAATATTGTTTTTACAGAGAGAGAACGTTTTTAAAGAATTATTTACTTTTGATGTCATGTAAGTTGGAGTTAGTAAGCAATCTCTAGGTTTAAGAGCTAATGTTATGTTTTTTGGTCTAGTTTTAGAGTACCTACACTTAATTTTTCTATCTATTTAAAATTGTGAAAAACTCTAAAAAATCGACAGTGTTATTGTATAAGTCTTAAAAGGCTCTTGTAACTTTTCACCGGTCTCCAGGAATGTCTGATACGGAATTACGAACGTAACATTTCTTTGTTCCACCCACAATCAATGAAGGAATGCACTGTGTGTCATAGCAATTTTAACACCATTTCATTTACTTCAAAAACCTAACGTAAAATGTTAAAATTGTCATTAAAGTGGACGTGTTGTGTTGACGTCCCGTCGTGTTCTTCTTAATAACGATCTGTTTTAATGTACATTACATGTGTTATTAAGGAGAACTCGTTACAGGCAATACATGGGCAGTGTTGGCATTTACAAAGGTACTTGTTAAGAATCAACAATGTCGTGGGGCTAGTATTTGCGGGACGAGCAGGATACGAACCGGTCCGGCGCAGCCCTCCCGGTAAAAACTAACATCCTACCAGTACTTATGGCTAGCTCTTACTCCTTAGGGCTTTCTTGCTGTTTTATAGCACAAAGTACTGTTTTTTGTGAATTTTCCGGGAAACTAGCTATATGGTTATTCAATTTTGTTTTAATTTTTTTCAAGTTTTCTTCACTACATATACTTATTTACTTTTCTTGTAAAAATGCATGTACTATGTTTCGACAAATATAAACTGTTATCGTTTACCTAAAACCTCTTTTCTTAAGGGGAAGACTTACACTCGTATCTATAGTGTTGTTAAAGTAATTACTGGATCTTATGTAATTACTTAAGTAAACCATTTTGATTAATATACAAGTTTTAAACGAAGTAAGAACCGTTAAACAAAGCAACACTAATATTGTAATTTTTGAAAGTAAGTACTAACTTCAAGCAATAAAAAGGAAGTCAAGGAATAAAGGCGTAATTTGTGTCATAAAAATTACTTTTACTCAAAACAAACAATCACTGACTTGTCTATAGATTTAGATATATACGGTTGTTAGAATCTCAAACTTCTAAATTAGACCTCGTCTGATATAGTTTTCCTAATTCTTTTCCAAGAAAGTTATTCAAAACATTCCATTACGGAAAACTTTACTTAGGATAGGTAACTATTGCAACACGTAACCTAATATATGATTCATTCTCTCCCAAATCACTACAATAAATAGTCATACTTTACTTATTTACTTTACCTTACTTTACTCAACTCTTAGCACCTTTCTCACTTGACAAGTTTTAAACAAACATTTTTATGTTCGTCCGGAAATAGTCCAACTCTTAATACAGCTTGACTTATCGACTTTAGTTACTTAATGCTCAAGTCGACATTTCTAACTTAAGTATTGCAACATGTCCGTACAAGTTCCTGTCAAGTTGTCCGTAACTTAACGAATTAACTGATATCCAGCGTGTTCGAACTTTGACTAAACTTGTAAGCTTTCAAGGATTGTCATGCTCACTTAAATGTCTCGCTGATGGTGGCGGGTGTGCCGCGTCATTTAGTTCCCTTCAAAATGATTGAACTGAATGTGACTGATCCATCCGCTATGTTCGTAATCTCTAGCTGCCACGGTTTGTTTTAATTCATCAATTAAACTCTTGCTAATTTTTGCTTTTACTCTGGACGCTCTAAATGTACTCGTTTTTCTACATTTACTTATATTATAATGTCAACATGAATGATGTATCCATGAGTTTGTAAAATATTATGACTTAAAAGAGTGTCCATGGAGTTTCTTGCCCATTCTTCTCCGTAGAGATATACGCTTTGGAATTTGGGCAACTGCAGTACTTTCACAAGTTATGATGTCTTGTGACTGGGACTGTAGCAGCATCTTTTTCTTTGTTTTTATGATATTCAAAAGTGCCTGTAATGGTCTGATTGAAATAAATGCTTTAAGTTTGAGTTTGATTAGATGAGGATTAAATAAAAAGCTGATACGGTTTAAGTAAATTTTATTGGATATAACTATAACCGATTTTACATATTTTCATATAAAGAACATTGTGGAACTTTTAAATGAGTATTTCTAAAGTAAGGAACATAAGAAAAAAAGCCAAGTGCGAGTGGCAAGAGTCGGACACACGCGCCGAGAGTACCATCCAACAACGTTACATATCTTTTAACTGCGTAGACTTAGAGAGTTTGTACAACTCCAAGTGACTACAGATTTGAGTATATGGCTTCAATTTCAACTCGATATCTCCACGCGTTCCCGAGATTAAAGGTCTTGACAGACAGTCGGACAACAAAGTGATCTTATAAGGGTTCTATTTTTCCTTTTGAGGTACGGAACCCGAGATAGTACACCGTTATTTTAGCTTAAGTACTTTAGTGTCCATATTGTCTTTAGGTGTTCACTTCAGTATTAAATAATAACACAACTTCAACGCAAAGGCTCTCCGAAATTCTTGAAAAAGAATCGCCATCTTGCCTTTACTTCCATCAACATTCTACATTTTACTGTTCCTCTATTTCCTCAATTAAGACATGAAATCACTTTATCATCGTTTGGTAAAGTGATACCACAACCACGTTCATATTAACCAGCTATGTTGATTGCAGAACATATAAATAATGACAGAGCACTATCTCCGAGCTAACGAAGGATAGAACGCCTATTTCCTTCACAGGATGTTGTTACACGCCCGGGAATATTTATGTAGACACCCGCTTTATTTTCCTGATCTAAATATAATCAATATCCTCATTAGTAGAGCCTTGAAGCTTGCGTCGGTAAATGTTAGGTTGTTTTCAGTTGCACCCTATAACTGAAAGATTATTTTATAAGTAAACATCTTCGTTGTCGAGTATGACAAAGTTTGTGATTGATTTTTATATAGTCGTCAAAGTCAAGTTGTGATGCCAATTTGAATAGTCAGAGATTTGATTGACTGTTTTAAAATCAAGTCTCATATAACTACAACTTCGCATTAATTACTATATACAACTTATAAATAGACACAAACTAATGATAAAAATACCTATATAAGTTAAAAATGGAAAATTACAGGGCGTCAAAAAGTTCGTCCGTATCGCAGTCAACAAGTAAAGTGCCTGGAAGGCTAAAAAAAGAACTTCGCATTCATTTCATTAGTTATTCCGGGCATTTTACCCGTTGTATCTACATTAGACCTAAAACTGTCTCCGGTAAACGGTAATAAGTTCAAGACAGCCACCACCCAACCTTCCGGAGCTCATAGGCGTGACAGTAACATTACCCACACAAACAAACACACTGCAATTACATAAACTGTACAACGTTAAACACAAGTACCCACACTACCTAGCTACCTTAAACAATTGATGACTGCAATAGAAATGATAAATGGCGGCGTAGGTAATAACAGCGGCAACGACATCAAATCACTAAGTAATATAACATTGCGCTGCATTACACAAGCGGCGGTAATTTTGCGACGTAGATCGCGGCCAGTCGCGCCTTCCACATATAGAGTAAGGAAACTTGCAGTACCTACTTCAAGTACTGGTGTAATTACGCTTAGGTAAGTGTAGACTACGTGCTAGTATGTAAATGGGATTGTGCATGTGCACTAATGCTGTGAAGCTTAAGTAAAAACTCTCTATTATGCAATTGCCTAGATCTTGTTCTGATTCTGCCCTTAGGCATGTGGCGCCCTGCCCTGGTTGCGGGTTGTTCGAAAGAGATACCGCGGCCCCGGAACGTAAAGGGCAATGGAAGGAACATGGATGGGTTTTAGTCAGTAAAAGTCGGACACTCCCCCCCGGGAAGTTTTTTTATGATATCCCACCCCAAAAAAAGACATGTGGCGCTTTTAAAGAGTTTTCACCAAAGCTTATTGGGATTTCAAAGGAATAGAACTAAGCTTACTTCATTAATAGCCTGTTTGGTTTAGTGATCTAGTAGACCAGTGATACGACTGCTAAGCATGAGATCCTGAGTTCCGTTCCCAGGTCGGGGAAAGTGTTATTGGGTTTACCATCAGGTACTTGTCAGTAGCAGCTCAGAGGTCTGGATTTGTGCCCAGCCCAACAGACTTACCCCCCCTATTATATAATTTGGGAGATAAACATAACTGGTGAAATGTAGGTGTCCGGTAAACCTCTGTCTAACCCTTTGGGAATTATAAGGATTATAAGCATAATGTTATTGTTATTGCAGGTTGTTTGTGAAACGCCAGCTTGCCTAAGCCCGCATGATAGATCAGATTTAATTCCACGGTGGCAGCACTCTATAGCCTTGTCATTAACAATTTCTTCTTGCCCTTGGTTTCAGAAAGCATATTTGAGCACATTGTAATCGGTTGTCAAAAATCATATCAAGTGACTTGATTGACTATTGTTATATGCTGTTGTTATTTCATTCAACCAATCTTAACCGGTTAGATCTGACAGCAGATTACTTGATCCAAACCTTGATCGAGTTTTTGACGCCACGAGAGTTCAACATAGTTAGCTAAAGTACCTGACAGTTGACAACCAGAATGAGTTTGGTTAACTCTGAACTCCGGTGGTCAGTTTTCTGGTACAGACGCCTGCACATCAACCTACTACAATCTGTCAGATTTCTTTAATGGATTTTCGACTTTATTTCTAAAGTATTAGGTTTAAGGTTTATTGGGAAAAATTTACAGTTTCGGGTAGCTTGACCTGCAGGCGTCTGTACGTTCACTTATGAACGTATGCGTTTCTGAACGCGTTCTCCAAAGTCAAATTGAAAATGCTCGAACAATATAATTGTACCAACAAGTTACTTAAGTAACGCTGCTTATGTTCTTGTGTTAGTAGTGGGGTTGATAGTGGAAATTGAGGCATAGTAGACTTTTGAGTTTTAATATATTTCTTAATTGTAGACAAAAAATAATAATAATGAAGCTTATTATTTTTTGTCAACTTATTTGAATGCACCACACAGAAGTTATAGAGAAACTGTCTCGAACTTCTAGTTAATAATTATTCATTTACCTGTTTTTTAGACTCTAAATATTTTGTATTAGGATTTGCTAAAAAAAAAATATTTTTACGTTTTATCTTCCGAATGATACATCTGTACCTCAATGATGCAGATATGCAAAAATATATGTTTTAACAATAACCCTATGGCATAAACCAGACTAACTGTGAGCCAAGCACATCGACACATTTCACCCGATAAAGCCTGTTAAGATAAGACAGGTAGAGTTACTTTCGCATAAATAATAACATTAGTATAGATTGAACAAAGTTCAGTAAAATGCCTACATGTGCTTACGTGTATATTTTAATTTTTATTCTTTGCCAGCGGAGGCGCGGCGGCTCGATGGCGGCGCGCGGCGGTGGGAGGTGGAAGTTGCGCGGGAGTGGAGCGAACCGCTGCGCTGTCACGGTCAAGGACAGTATTAGCTGCTACGGACACTATTATGATTACACTTGTCGTACTGTTTTATTCTACTGTTATGTGCACATGTTACGCACTTAATTTATTACTTAGTTGATCCATGTTTTATGTAGAAATGTACTACGTAATTCGAACTGTTCGCATGCTTTATGAAATTGCTTAATGTATTGTTGTATTAAGTTGTAGATATAGGAATTAAAATTATTTGCAAGTTTTATCGAAAGGTTGAATATGTTATCAGGTATCTAATGATAAAAATAACAAATGATGTAGGAAAATTTCGTGCGGAAACTTGGACCCAAAGTGAATTTTAGGTCTTAATATCCTATTTATAGGAAATAGTTTAATGTCTATGCTTCAGGTAGTTGTAACAGTCTGCGGTTTTCCCTCTGATTGTAATCTCATATTTTTCTAAGAAAATAACGAGGTAAATTGATCACAGTTAACCCTCATTTTTCCAGATAATCTATAAAGGTTATAGGACACGCCGCAGTGGACTCGCAGCCATTTGTAAATCGTTACAAGTAGACAGTGAGTTGAAAGTCTGAAACGTAGTTTAACAACGTGTATTATTAGTCCAGTCTCCATGTAAAATACTGGTAATCAGCCAGCAGCTGATGAGACTGGGGAGCGTCTCCAAAAACAGTTGGAAAAGGTTAGGCAGATGATGTTTCATAATGCCACAAGGTTATAAATAGTATTGCGGCGAATATGTTCAGTATTTTAGAGACTTGTAAGTAACGGGTACTTGAATATTTTGCTAAGCCAAGTTTAACACTAAGCGCGTAAACTCCTTAAGTGGAGGTAGAGGTGAATCGTGTATCTTAGAGGAAGAGACGTAAGAGCTCATTAAAGCCCCATTACGCTGTGAAGCAATTACAATAATCGAACAACTTTGTAGCTACGTATGGACCATTACGTTTTTATAGTTTGTAATAGATCGTAAATGATTTCAAGATATTTGTTTGGCTTTAAGAAACCGTTTCAAATCTTTGCTTATAGAAAATATTTGTTTTGGGCTTTTTGACAATCTATGAGCTCATCATCTGCCTAGCCTTTTCCCAATTATGTTGGGGTCGGCTTCCAGTCTAACCGGATGCAACTGAATATTAGTATTTTACATGGAGCGACTGCCTATAATAAATGCCTGAATACGATATCCCTAGGTAAGACTGGTTGTCCGACTTTCGGAACACTGACTACCTGTTACGACTGTCAAAGATCTACAAATTACAATCTATGAGCTATGGTGGCTAATTCGTTTTATTTTGTGGCAGAATTTAATACAACGTACACAAATATACGTACATTAACAATTCTTTTTTTAGCGTAAGGATACAGAAGAAAACAAACATTTGTTGTAAAAATTCTTTACAAAACCAACAAATCAAATATTACTAAATTACAATTGCCGAATTATTACACCGGACATATTATTACTGCATGTTACAAGAAACCTATAGAATCAACATTGCTATTATATTTAATCATTAATTCCTCCGCCATTAATTTAACCTTAAAAGGACAGATTGTCATGTTTAAGACAAAATCTAATAAAACGTCCCGGTAACGGTATTGTTAGAGGCAGGGTACACTGCAATAACCTGACCCAATTGCACTTGTTCTAGCCAAGTCTTGGACTCATCCTGAAACGGTAAACCTATCAGCACCATAAAATACCAACTTTTTACTGCCACAGCAAGTACAAGCAGTATCCGTCAAGTGTGTGAACCGGCTTCAAGACTACTGTGACTGATAGAATTAACATTTGATGGTAATCGTTACGTACAGATGTCGACATCAAGCCATGCAGCCCCAGTATTAGAAGACCTTGAAATGTGTAGGATGAGCCTTGTAATGAGAAGTCAACTAAAACTGGGTATGTAGTTTGATATGTTGTCGTATTACTATGGGAATCTCATAAGAATGAATTGTTTTTATTCATACAAATCGCGTTAACTGTTCACTAGGTTTTTTACGGCGTTGATTCACATTATGTTAGTAGTCAACGTTCTTCGTTTGTTTTTGGTAAATTGATTTCGTTGGAAGCACCTGCCGTTTTTTTTTTGTGAGATAATTACTAGTTGGATAATAGGAGTCTGTGGTTTTAATGTTATTTACGTTTTGAATTAAATTTACTGTTAAAACCATCATACCTACTAGTTTTTTTTTTATTTCAAAATCTATACTTATATACTTATTACTTATATACTTATATTAATATTATAAAGCTGAAGAGTTTGTTTGTTTGTTTGTTTGAACGCGCTAATCTCAGGGACTACTGGTTGGAATTGGAAAATTCTTTTAGTGTTGGATAGTCCATTTCTCGAGGAAAGCTATAGGCTATATAACATCACGCTACGACCAACAGGTGCTGAGCAGCGCGGGTGAAACCGTGGGGTACAGCTAGTATATTATACTAGCTATCGCCCGCGGCTTCGCTCGCGTTAAATTTGGTATAACACACCAAGCAGACCTGCAGTTTTTGCTCTAGCGCCTGATTGATTTGTAATAGCAAAGCTAAGGTTTCCCTTTTCTTCCCTCGTTCTCCCGCATATCCCACTTTTTTTTAAATTAGCCTATGTCCGTCTCCTGGTTCCCAACTATCTCTGCACCAAAAAATATCTGCATCAAAATCGGTTTAGCCATTAGAGCGTGAAGAGGTAACAAACAAACAAACTCGCTTTTATAATATTAGTAAGGATTACTATTAATTCGTTTCTAAATATATACAAGCTAAAATCATATGCCTAGGTCTTCTTTGTTAGGCTTGGATTCCAGTCTAACCGGATGCAGTTCAATACACATTTGTATTCACACATGGAGCGATTGCGTATCTGACTGGATTGTGGTAATCCAGTTAGTAGTAAGCCCTGGTAAGACTGATAGATTTATACATTACAATTATAGGACCAAATTAAGACTAAATAAATACCTATGTGTATACAACGACGGCAACCGGAGACTTGGACGTTTTTATTAAACTAGTTGAAAATTTAACCATAAAAGACCAAAAATTTCCCACGAATAAACCACAAATTGTACTTATTCATAGGAAAACCGCCATCGGAAGTTATCAACCCTAAGCCGATGTCATTTTGTTGATGGAGAATGGAACTGGGCTATCCCAATGTCAAGGTGCTTTGTCACTGTGGTCTTCATAATGGCGTTCCGAAATAGAATTCATTTGTTTCAGGCTTGCTTGATTTTGACGAGGAAAATATGGTCCGCAAAATAATTTGAAAACAATCCACATCTGTTTCAAACATGTTATTTATATTATTTATACAATTTGGCAAGTGTTTTTATATTCTTTGGACTTTGCACAAGTCATTTTACTTATACAAGGTCTTATTATTATAACGAATTAGCCTGAGTGAACTTGGCAGGAATGATTATTAAGGCTTCGCGATGGGCGTTGACTGATGATTTCTTATGCAGCACAAACAATAATTTAAAAAGTTTAAATATAAAAAAGCGCTCTCTCTGTATGGATAATTCGACAATATTTTTCCGGTAGCCCTAAGTCAAAATCATTAACTTTCATAAAAATATTGAATTTGTTGTTTGTGTTCAAAACAAAAATAACTGGTTAGCATGTTATTTTTTTATTAGAGAAATAAATTGAACTGACTACCCATACTTTAAGGAATCAATATGGTGGGGAAATAATGAGTTTCTGTCAAAACTGTGCAAATTGATGAAATAAATTTTCCGAAAAGTCTTGTGGTTTTCCGCGGAGGCCCTAATCATACTGTCCGCTTTGACTAATTGACGGACCCGTCACAGTTAAATTTTAAAAGGTTTAAATTTACTAATAACTCTCTTCAGTTAACAAATACGTCGTAATTATGCGAGTGCTGTGACCCCGTTTGAGACGCAAATAAATCTGAGAAAAAGACTGGTCCAGTCGTGGGGCACAAACACAAGATCTGTCAGCAATCCATCAGTTCGTTTTGTTTCCATTCAGCACACGTGTGGAGGCGTTGGTACAAACGGTTTTACACAATGGCTAACCTTGGGCTTGAAGTTCATTAATGGCACACTCGAGCACTTGATCCAAATTTGAACGGACGTTTTTTACCAAGTACACGAATAACATGGTTATTTAGTGTTCAACGGCTATTGTTTGCGGTTTTCTTTGTGTGTTTTGTTTGTACTGTACTGAGAAAATTGATTTCCTTACTTATAGCGCCATCTACAGATTTAAACGTGAACTAAACTGGTACTAAGATTTTTTTTACTTAGTAAGTATCTAAGCTGCAGCTAAGTCCCGTAAGAATACGTGGTGTTTGCTTAATATTAAGAGAAATACAGGTGTGATATCATAATATTGTTATGTTAAATGACTTCTGTTACACATAATTTTTGCCAATGTATAATATAACTCAACAAATACAACGGTAGCCTATGTTTATTGCTGTAAAAATATAAAGCATAAAATTATTTATGTCACAATAGGAAACTCAAAAATTTAAGGCATAATAGAGAAGTATGAAAGAGACGAAATGCTGCACCGACCCTAAATAAAATTGTGAATAGAAAACTTTAAATTACAATAATTCAGTTTCTAAAGCTACAGTCATAAAATATAAAGTAACAAGTTAGTAAAATGAAATCAACTCAGACCATTAACATAAACCTGGGTGAAATTGATGAACCTTACAGTTAGGTAGTTTACGGCAGATCTATAGCTTCATCATAAAGTATCAAGTCAACGTTAATATTTCTTGCCGCTAACTTAAATCGATCCATAATTAACATCCCTGCCATATAATCAATATTAATAATACCTGTAGCAGCCTATTTTGACACATAGGCTTAGCTTTGAATAGTTAAGGATGATTACGAATAAGTATTGAATGCAAGGTGTTGTTTATAGTTCATAATAAGTCGGACACATCTTTAAATTGAAGAAGAGGAAGGAAAAATGAAAGCAACCGTTTTAAAAAGCTTTTTTTTAAACATTAGACATTTTTGCTGGACCACATACACAAACAGCTAGTCTTGGAATAACGTCTACGGTGGCCAGGGGTCGTCTCGTAGCGTCCGATGCCCGGAGCATGTCCCGCGGCGACAGGTTTGGTTTGAGGTTCTCTCCCTCAAACATCAGGCCACCTCCTTCGCTACCATCGGCTTAACATGCTCTGCGAGGCACGGAAGAAACTCGGTATGGTCACCCCATCCGCGGACAACCTAAGCGAGCGTTGCTTAACCTGACAGATGCCTCAATCGGCTGCTATTATTTTGCCACAAACTCCTCAATGCAGCAGCAAGATGACAACTATGCCAATTAAGTTACGTGCTCCGGAGAAATTCAAAGGAACGCCTTGTCTTCTCGCCGAGCGACGACGATTACATTATTTTGCATTTATAAATATTTCATGAACAACAAACTCCTTTTATTTTTATTACTTAAATCAGACTGGATTAATTGGATGCGGCGATTCTGATGCAAAGTTTAAAATACTAACGTACTTTGCAATTAGTGGGCAATAGAAGAACAGTTTATGGAGTACATGAAACAGTTTTATGAATTCATAAAAGAGACTTTCGGATAACAAAGCAGAAGCAAATCACATTGTTGACCTTGAAAATGTTTTGGATAATTCCAGAAAAATATAGAAAATGTAAACATAAATGCGTACATACAGTCAGATGAAAATTCTAGCGGAAGATAATAAATACACCAATATAATTTCAATTGCTAAGCAATTGGATTGTGCAAAGCTGTTTTGTGTTACTAAGTATTCAAATCAAAGCAAAACTTTGGCACTCGACACTAACAGTGAATAAACCAGTATGATCGAATTTACTTTTCATTTTCTTTCTTCATACATAAATTGATCATTTGGATATTTTTGCGTTATCGAATAAACAAGTTTGACGCAACTACACTATAATAATATGCGTATTACGATCTTTACCGTTGAAGGATCACGGTATACATAAGAGGTAGGTCCTAACTAAAACAATTGACAACTGAAACTTTATTCAGGTAGGTAGGTGCTGGTAGAGACACTAATTCACGACTGTTTTCAACACCCGAGTTATGCGAGATAGATAGAATATTCTTTATTATGAACACCATACAAATAACAAGAATAACATTAAACAACTTATAAATAGGGTGACACAATGGGCGGTGTTATCGCTAAAAGCGATCTTTTCAAGACAACCTTTGGATGGATTGAAATAGAAAATTAATAGCTACATTTAATAAAAAAAAAAACAAATATATAAATACATATTTAGAATATACATTTAAAATAATAATCATCAAGAGCAAAGAAGTATTTAATATTTTGTTTAAGGGTTTGCGAGAGTCCTTTTTCTACTTCTTTGTCGTGTGGTTAGTGCATATGCGGAGGTAAAGTCTACTGTCATTTTAATAACGGGGACCTCGAAGTGTGCTCCGAATTGTGGTTGCCATGTCGCAGTTTATGTCAACAATACCCAAACCGGTGTTGTTTCAGCGGTTTTCATTTCACCTTCGTCTGGGGCAGTCAACCCGTCTACCAACTAGTTCGACAGACAAATCATCTTACTAAGATATAGGTACGAGAAATTATCATTTAGTTAACAAATGGGACATTTATGGATAGCCCTGGCTACTCCCACAACTAGCCTGCAGCAATTACGGTTACAGAATTAGACTTCTGCTAATTTACCTTTTTACGTAACGCAGCGCCGTTCTTCGATTTATTATGAGCAGATACATAAATGCTCTTAATTTGCACAGCTGCAGCGTGTTGCTCGCGGCTCCTGTGTGTAGGCGAACGATTGACGGACGGCCAGTCGTTTTCATTTGCACATGTGCTCTTAATTGATTCAAAACTTGGTTATGCAAATTTACTTGAATATATTGTGTCTTGTAGACGAAAATGTAGTGTTTTAAGTGTAAGTAAATAGGTAACTGTGTGGTTTGTAACCTGTACAGTATTTAAAGTCCTTATTTATATCTTTAACTAGCTGTTCCACGCGGTTTCACCCGCGCTGCTCAGCACCTGTTGGTCGTAGCGTGATGTTATATAGCCTATAGCCTTCCTCAAGAAATGGACTATCCAACACTAAAAGAATTTTCCAATTCCAACCAGTAGTCCCTGAAATTAGCGCTTTCAAACAAACAAACAAACAAACTCTTCAGCTTTATAATATTAGCATAGATTGTCGTAATCCAGAAAGTATTCAACTGCTATTTGCACGTACAGAAATATCTACCTATCTCTAGGTAATTGGACATGGTAGATATGAACAATGAAAAAAAAACTGTCAAGTCCATGGAAAACCTACTGCTAGATTTTTCAGGTGAGAATCGCATAGCAAGATAGCTTTCATGAGGCATTTATTTAAGCGTAATAGAAAGAGTCTTTCCGCAGTTATAAATGAGGCAATCTCAGTCATGTTGATTCCCATTTTAAATCCAAATAATGAGTGTATTATTTCTACTTGTAATTATCTTAAAATTATATTTTTGCGGCATTTACAAAGGAACGAGTTACATACATAATGATAAGTTCATGCTTATCTTGCCTATGTCGCAAAAATATATGCAACATTAGTATGCAGCAAAGTTATGCATGTAATTAGTATATTAAATTATGTTATGTATTTATTAGTTATTATTTTACATAAACTTCAGCCACTACACATAAAATGTTGGTACATATACAGATATTGCTTAACCGGGCAATTTTTGTGGATGACTTGATATTAACGCATTCAGGTATGGCATATAACTTAAAAATACTACGACTACTAGCTAAGGGCACCCTCTGTGGGGGTACGAGCCTCGGGTTAGGACGTCGCTGGGGTAGGACAGCAGTTTACGTGGACATGGTGGTTATTTTTACATTACATAACGTAACCTAACATTCTTTACATTACTCCATAGTGGCATGACTTTAAATTGACAGATTTTCTTCTCGTATCTCGTATCTCGTATGTTTGTGTGCTTGTCCTCTATGGGTTTCTAAACAATTGTTCTCATTGTGACGAAACTTTGGTGGGTTCTCGTGGTTAGGCCCACAATTTTTTTGAACAAAGAATACACATAGATATACCATCTATATTTAAATGGTATTGAAACGGCAATAGCTAGTACTGTACACGTTGATACATGAACCTATACAAAACCAGTTTATGCGGATATCTCATCGTACTTTAAATCGATGGTGTACGGTCCGTTGTTGAGAGAGCAGCATAAACTGGTTTTGTATAGGTTGATGTGTCGTCGTGTGTGGATAATAATATACACGCACCTAAATTCGTCACTTTGCCTAATCAAACATGTGTTCAGAAATACTATTATTAGTATAATGTTTTTTTTTTATTTTAATTTAATTCTATTGTCTTGGCATCTTAATAGCACGTGTTAAACATTGTCTGTCAAACTTATTGTGTTTTAATAATATATTTCAAATTTAGTTAACGAAATTAGGTGTTAGAATCGAGAGCAGTTTTTCTGAGGAAACAGTTCGATGGTTACAGGAAAATTTACAAGAATAAACTTTACGTTCCTTGTGTTTGTAACAATATATTTACCAACAATGTTTTTTAACCATAGATATTATTTGCCTATGGACTCTTAAAGCTATGTGATGAAAAATAAAAACGGGATTACTCAGTTGTGCGTAGCATGTCGTCACGTCGAACATTTCACCTAACTAAAATACGTGTAATATTAGAAATATAATCATTTTACTTAAATACTGCTATGAATTAAAATAAAAAAATAACCCTGAAAAAAAAGACTTGTTTTTCTTACTCAGCACACATAACCACTCGTTTTACAACTTGCCCTTGATAAAAAGTTGACCTTGAGCTGAGCATAGGAAACAAAACGGCATATCTATTCTGAATGAAGGCGGTCTGTTGGTCGTGGTGTAACGCGAACGCTAGGCCAAGGCCGTGTGACATAACACCTTACGTGTCGCGCCGTTAGCTGCGCCTGCGCGCGCGCACCGCTACGCCGCCGCCGACCGCCGCCGATCGCCGACTTTAACGACGATCCAAGCTTTTTATGAGTTTGCACTTACGCTACGAGACTGTAACATACAAAGTTATTTCTTAACGAGAAAATATTTTAATATTAATTAACATTGACGCTGTAATAGGCGCTATGTAATAAAGATTATTTATTTTTAATAAAAATAATTAGGCATATAGAAAAGGTTCCGTAAAGTTTACTGGTTTATTTATTTTATATAATCTTTTAGCACATAAAAAATAGTTAAACGGTTTTGTGCCGTTTGCGTTTTATTTCTAGAAATACAAAGATACATAGCATTAAGTAAGACAGATAGTAGAGCAGTCTTCAGAGCAATCAGTTAACATCCCTATTTCCATTTCTAATTAGTGAACGAACAAATCTTCTTCCTCATCGATAGTAACACAGCGTGATGAGAATTCAAATCCTATTCAATGATTAATGAGTAGCTATAAATAATAGACAGGTTTCTAACTGTTTATGAGTCTGTTTCATAAGATTACTCGGAAATTACTCATTTCAACGTATCCATAATTATGCGTCATCTAGTAATTCCGACATTGGTATGCACTATTTTACGATTTGCATATCATTTTTATCGGAAATAATTATTCTTTGGTATCGAGCTGTCGGTACTGTAAAGTTTCCTCTAAACATCATACAGGCTGATGGAATAGTGATGCTGGTTGGATTTGAACTAAAAAAAAAACAATATTAAACATGTTTTTGAAGCTCTAAAGTAAACATTCTTTTTAAAAAATAAGACTGTTTGAGAACATAACTTTTTAAATTGTAACGATGCCAGTATCAGGGCAGAGACACAGTATAATCATCACATGATATGATGGGTCCCACTAGGGTAGACGTGCTCAATATAGGTATTTTGACGGACCCCTACCAACTGCTACCTACCAAGTTTTTCATTCTTTTGGAATGGCATGTCGCAGTTCAATTTATAAAGTTGTCGTTTGCTTAGTCGATCAATCTTTGAGAGTAAGGTCATCTATGGCAAAAACTTAAAAACTAACCTAACGGCTTAAGGTATATGGGGAAGGACAGCAACAGCTGGATCTAAGAGATATCATTATTTGGGGACTGGTTTGAAATAACTAACTCACCATCGCGTGCTGGATTTAGGAAACGACGGATAGGGCAAGGACCAGGACAGCGCGAGGAGCCTCGTCGGAGAGCGTAATGATGGCGGTTTATGTCTGAGTTTCTTAAGGGTTCTAGTTTCGCTACTGCTCTCATGAAGGAGGATTATAGCGTCATCGGGAGTGACGAGAGTATGCTTAGGATGGCGAATCTTGGCAATTTGCGAGGGTTTGAATGCAATAAGTGGGTTACGATGTTTTGGAAATTACATGAATTGATGGCCGGTGGGGATTTCTAAACGTAAGTGTAGAGCCTCACCTCAGGAGACGTCATTACGGACGTAAAACGGAGCTCACGTACTTAAGCAAGTATTGGTTTGGAATAGTCTGCATACGAAGGATATGTCAAGGGTTGGTGTGGGCAAACACGAACCAAGCTGTTGTCATGATGGGACTAATCACTGCGGTATGTAGATGCAATTTAGATTGAAGGGACAGCTGGCTGTAGCTCACCGTCCGTCCGTCGATTGACGACAGGCCGTGTCGACGGCGTGTTCGTGTTTCACGCGCGCCTCAAAGAGATGTCAGCAAAGCAGACGGGCTTGCCAGAGTCCGCCTGCCGGGGTTGCGGGTTGTTTGAAAGAGATACCGCGGCTCCGGAACGTAAAGGGCAACAGAAGGAACATGGGTGGGTTTTAGTCTGTACAAGTCTGACATGCCCCCCCGCTCCGCCCAGAGTGGGGGAAGTCATTGGATGATTTCTCACCCGAAAAAAAAAAGGGACAGCTGACTCTTTGCCATTATAATGAAAAGGACCCATGGTAAAGGCAGCTCGCGATCGAGTTGAACAGAAGGACAAGTGCCTATCGAGTATCACACCCGGGTGTTTGACTTGCATCTCCCAGGATATAGGCTTGCCGTACATAATGATCGGAGTGATACTTACCAAGTGGATGAAAATTATGCCCTCAAGCGATAGATCGGATTTGAAAAGACAAATATTAGAGGACAAAGGTTTTCTGTTTTTGTTGAATATCTTTAAGTGCATGGGAATATTAAGGACTCTCTGGTCAGATTTTTTCGTGCAATTTATGTATTTGTACTGCCAATATGGATTTATCTATTACCAAAAACTTTTAATGTTAGTAAATATAAATAATCTATTATGAAAAAATATAAAGGTGTTTATTGTCATTAAAGCAAAAAGTCCAAACTAGCAACGTATACTTCTTTATATAGTACAAAATGAAATCACTGCCGCTGTCTGTTCGCTTAGATTTTTTAAACTTCTCAACGGATTTTAATACAGTTTTCAGCAATATGTAGAGTGGAATTCAAGAGGAAAGTTTTTATGGATTTTTGATTTCGCAGTCTACGTGGGTGAAACCGCTGGGTGCAGCTAGTATATATATGTATAAAGAAGAGTAAACCGCGGGGTACAGCTAGTATTTAAATAGAGAAAAATAATAAGCTTTGCTTGGCTCGTCTATTAGAGCCAACGCAGGACAAAGAATTTCCAAAAAAGAGGGCTACGAATATTGAAAAATACAGGACATGATGAAAGAACTAGATAATGTTAACTATACTTCACCTCCTTCACGTTTTACTCAACTTACGCTAATACCTACAGATCACCGCTTGGATGTCAATATTATCCATCCTTATTATCCATATTTTGGCTGAACTGACATCAGAGCGGGCTTTAGGCTGAATTATAATCTAACATTCTATACTAGCAATAATTAATGTAGCTGGTTGTAAATTTAAAGATAGGCCTAATTGAGTGACATGTATGAAAATCATTAATAAATATAGAAAAAAAAACGATAAATAATTTTTTTATTTATTAGGTCACTGTGTATGTGCCAGTAACATTTTGTCACAGATTGCCATCTTCGAACACATTATTATGCTTGAGTCAAACGATTTATACCTACGTATATATTTACGTCGTATTTTACCGCTAAGCTGTGTCTCGTAAAGAGGAAAATTTACAAAGATAAACACGTGATAACGGTAAAAATGTAAACTCAGCAATTATTTCTACTATAAATGTATCGTCTCGCTTCAAACTGTTTGTGTTTGTAATAGAGATGCCCCACTATGTGTTATTTTTTAGGCTTTATATCCGTATTTGTTATGGAGTTTAATAATGAAATGTTTTTCCTTTAAAGCGAGTCTATTGAAAGAACATCAACGTCTTTGCTATTTGAGATTGGTGACTCACTCTCAATGTAATATCAATATTTCTATCGTACTATCGGACTTGCATACTCTGACTAAGAAGGACGAATGATTCTCTCTTCCATCCACAACTTCATTAATTTTCTTTCGCTGCCCAGAACTCAGAGTATGAGTCCAAAATATATGGAATAATTTGGATTGGGCAGCGAAAGCGTTAATAAGGTTAGTAAGATTTGATCGTACTTACTACTATTTTACAACAACAGAGATCATTTACAATGTGATGCCATTGAACTTAATGAAAAATCATAAATTCCCATAATCCCCTCTCACGAACGTGAGAAAAATAGTGGGATATCGCCTTATAGCTTCCCTCATTGCTTCCTAAAGCCTAATAAATCTTGATAGTAAAACCGCAAACGCCGACACATTACGCCGTCGTTACGTGTCCGTGTCGTACCGCGTCGCACGGCGGGAGGCAGGCAACGGGACCGCCAATCAGAGATTACGTGGAAAATAGCGTGTCTTCACATCACTAATAGAGAAACAAACCGCGTATGTACTAGATCATATAGAATTAACTAGAAAATATAATGGTGTTGTTTCAAGCTTCAGTATAACCATCTGGCAATTTAATTTCCTACTAAAACTATGCAAAACTGTATCCTTAAGTAGAAAACCCGGGTTGTAGGAATTTGTGTACAAGAAATAAGATTTTATACATACTTCATGTTATCTTAACTAGGATCTCTATTGCAATACGGTAGAAGAACGGTTTCAGACAAGCGGTTTCCTTTTGACGTCATTGTGTGCGTTTTCCATTGAAGTCGAATTCCTTACAACAGGTGACCTGAGTTGTTCTGGGTTTACGAGATGTGCTGGAGTGGCGGTTTGTTCCATAGAGTTACCGCAGCCCCTACATATAGGGAACACAAAGGGCAAAAGAAGAAACATGGTTGTTCAGTAAAAGTCTGTCACTTTTTCCACTCCGCCCAGATCGAGAGAAGTTATTTAATGATTTCCTATAGATCACAGCTACAGTTACAATAACAAAAATATTAATATTTTGAATATTCGTAGCAAATGTATCGTAGCGCTCTAAGAAGTGCTACGAAATCACATTTTTCAACTCCTTAACGACTCTCTAGGGACGCAGAAAATAATTTCAATTCATTTGTTTAGTACTAACTTAGTTCGCGATGAGACTATCACTGAACATTAATGAATATGCTGAAGATTCCGACCATAAACTTAATTGATACTAATACGATGCGTTAAAAGTAATTCGAGCCTACAACGCATGTTATTAGAGTGAAATAGTGTTGGGCTTTGCAACTGGCTTATTTTTATGACTATTTGAGAATTACTCTTCATGTCCCTGCTCAAGGTTTCTTTTGTTTTGTTTTTCGAATGGGTAATCATGAAATAACT
Source organism: Ochropleura leucogaster (assembly GCA_958449745.1). Taxonomy (NCBI): domain Eukaryota; kingdom Metazoa; phylum Arthropoda; class Insecta; order Lepidoptera; family Noctuidae; genus Ochropleura; species Ochropleura leucogaster. Next base: position 12,036,080 of record OY288206.1, on the reverse strand, counting down.
TCGCTCGCTCTGGGCGGAGCTTGATCTCCATCAAGCTCCGCCCAGACACTGTCGCACTTTCACTGACTAAAACCCATCCATGTTCCTTCTTTTCCCCTTTGTGTTCCGGGGTGCTGGTATCTCTTTCGAGCAAGTCGCAACCCGAGCAGGCAGTGACTCTGGCAGGCTCTGCATTCCAGGTTACTTGGAGTTTTAAAAGTTTTTCTTTTTCAAATAAATAACCATTTTTTTTTCTTCCTTTTTCATTCGTCGTTTTAGTCAGATGCGTATCGTTACTTCTCCCTCATAACATGCCTATAAAAAATTACTGCCTCCGGCCATAATTTTACATGCCCACATTGCCGACTATTATAAGATAAATTGCGGATGATGTTTGAAGACCTGATGACCTTTGTGAAGTTGTCGGTACCTTTAATAAAACGGAATTAATTTTACTAGTTTTATTTTCGCACTAGCCTTGCAACAATGGTTTATATCATATAATCGCGTAGGTCGTGTGAGTAATGGTTATATTATGGGCTGTTTGTGAAGGCCCTACGGAGTCACCTTGCTTTAACATTAAAGATTATTAAATCTGATCTCTACTAAATCATTACCTTGCTCATAGTTCAAGTGAGGCGCGTGATACATAGGATTAACTGCGAAAAAAGAATACTTATATGCTGGATACGTTTTTACTTTGACATTGAGTTTAAGTTATAAGTACATATATAATTTACCTAGTCTGAATGATTTAGAATAGGCTGTCTCGAGACTGATTAACTTGACAAAGAGCCGACCTGTACAGTTTGGCGATTAACCTGTATCTTTAAAGGAAGTAAGTCTACTCGCCATATCAAAAAAAAATCCCGAAGAAACAAATAACGTTTACATGAAATTGGGTGATTAGGGTTTCGTGATAGTCTATCTACTGTTGTATTTGAATTTGATTTCTTTTTCTTTTACGGTAATGAGTTCCTTTGGGAAAGCTGTTTAATATGACGTGTACACTCTCCTTATTGAAAGGTATAGGTGACGAAACCACCTGTATATATGCAAGAGCGACGAAGGAAAAGTTTAAGTTACTTGATACTTGTAGGAAGTCTTTGTAGAAATATGCAATACTTTGAAGCAAGCTTCTACCACTACTTCACTTAGCCTTCTGTAGTCCTAACGGGGAAGGATTTAAGCAACATTGTTGCTATGTTGTGCACACGATATACTCTCGTATGCTTGTTTCGATACTTTAAACTTCCTGATACTAAAGGAAGATATCAATAATGTGGGAATCTATGCGCTCGCCCACGGCCCACGTCTTAATGAGAAGCTTATCATTTATGTAATTAGAAGAAAGATAACTGCCAGAATGCATGTCTTATTTATGAATGCGGATGTTGCTGATGCAACGCAACAAGATTTAAAACACCATAAAGATAATAATCTAACTTCCTCTCCAAAAACTCTAAATATAATGGCTTAGTTCATTAATTTCTTGCGGGAATATAGTAATATTCAGAGACCAATTAATACAAACTTAATAATCGCAGGCGTCATCCGGGTTACACTGCATCTATTAATACCAGACGTCCCGGCTGTGATAAGCCGGTCGCCTGTCCGGTTAAACCAGTACCGCTGTCCGCTACCCACTACTTGCGCTGTTCCTACATCATTTTCTTTGAATTTCGTAAGATTAGCATCAGAATGACTATTCTAGTCTGTACATAAAAACGGTAAAAAAAACATATGAACTATGCATTTATTCCATCACCGGATAAATAAAGTCATTGGGAATTCTGCTGTTCTTTTTTTAAGAATTAAATTTTCGTAAAGTTGTTTGTCATAACGATATTCGATGAACTGATTTCAATTCAATTTTTGTACAGTACGTGGTCATCACGATTAACTGATTTTTAACCGACTTAAAAAAAGGAGGGGGTTCTCAATTCGTCGGAATCTTTATTATTATTATTTTTTATATAAATATGTTCACCGATCACTTCTCATCATCATCATTTGTTTGATAGGCCACCATCACCACCTCACACACACACACACCCACAGGTGGTCCCATACCATTTTTTTTATATTGCTAATGTAATTAATGAGTTATCGTCTATAATACATTATATATCATTATACCATAGCTGAAAATGCGAAAATAAAAATATTTTTTTAGTTTCAGAAGTGGGTTACTTTTGTTGGTTTCGTTGACTTCTTTGCCACCGGCATCTGGAAATAATGTTATTTTCCACGTTTTTGTTGTTTTTTGGAAGTCGGTTTTATTTTTACAAGAAAATCATTGAACCTGGAGTTAGCCAGCAGCTAATTCAAGAGACGCATGATTGTACAATGCAATAAGTAAGACATACGAACTTCATTGGAAAAAATCCCTTATAAACTTTCCCAATCAAGCCAACAGTTTATCAACTACAAAACATTTAAGTAACGCCAACAAATTAAACAATCTTACTTAACATTACGATTACTTGTACCTCTAAGCATGACGCACAACACATCAGACAGACTGTAAATAAAATACGGTAGCTATGTTTAAAGCCATAAAGCTTGGAAGCCACTGATAGAAGCGAGCCAGATTAAGACACAAGTTAAGATGTCCATAGATTACTGCAACGCCATTCATTGGCCCGGCTTTATTGGCTCAACTTACTAAACAGTTAAATTGTGACCGTTTTACTTGATGTAGAATTGTGAATTCGCAACTAAATGTCGGTTTTGCAATGAATATGCATTTTCTGAGCATAGTCTAGATGTTCTTATGTCTGTTCTTAAGGATTAAATGTGTTATTTGTTGATTGGTTTTAATATGGCGTGGCAATTAAGACATACATACATCATCAGACTTTTACTGACTAAAACCCTGGGTGGGTTTAGTTTCTTCTTTTCCCCTTTATGTATCGGGGCCCTGGTATCTCTTCCGAATCCCTCAGCTTGGCTGTGCTATATCTTTTAGAGGCGCGCGTAGCACACGAACCCGCCGTCCACAGACCCGCATCTACGGTGGCCGGGAGTTGACTCCCGCGGTGGTTTGGTTTGAGGTTCTGCCAATTTACTACTGGAGTATTTAACTGGACCCTATATTGCTATATATAAACTCGCATAGCTTTACTAGCATATTTTTAATGAGGTTTTGAAAACAATGATTTTTGGGACGCAGAAAGCACTTGCCTAATGATTTTGCGTTTTAATTAAAGTGTTTCATCAATGTTGAATTTACATTCAATTAGGATACTGGATTTTTTTCTGAAATTTCGATAAAATAAAACCCCTTTACCTTTGCTGTGAAAAGAAACAATAACAATTTCAGGCTAAATATCAATACATAGTCAGAATAACGAAGAGTCTGCATTGCAGCATTGTAGCTCGTCGTTGTACAAAAGCTTTATTTTTGCAATTTGTGTATATTTTTGTAAGAATTGCACATAAAAAGATCTTTAGATAAACACTATTTGACATGCGAGAGACGAACGATGCACGTAAACAACAAACAAATAGACAATTAAGACTTACTTAGGCACTTGAGGTTTCCGAAGACGGTTCGTCCGAAGGTAAATGTGTAGTCATTAGCCCCGTTTAGTGCCAGAATAAGACTTTGTAAACAGTTCGGGCTACCGCAAGATTGTTTGTGAAGTCTCCTTTGAAATAGGTAGATGTTATGCAGCTTATAGGTCTGTGACCTTTGGAATTTAAATCAATTCCAATTTGTGATTACTGATTTGGAATAACAATTGCGAGTGATTTGACTTCCATTTGACGTCACACGTAACTTTAATGGGCTATATTTTTGTCATTTTTATTCTAATTTACAAATAAAAAAATACGTGTCCCTTATTTTAGAAATAAGACAGACTAATAAAGCATTTTTTGGAAACCTATTTAAGGGTATCATGAGGCGTATTCTTCTTTCACTCTTGTTCACAAACTCTGTCTGTCAGACTCAGTTTTTTCGAAATTTTGCACAAAAACCAGGCATAAATGATGATGGTACTAATTAATGCCTATAGAGTGAGAAAAAAGGTTTTTTTAATCGCAGCCATACCTTATTGTTTAGTAAAAATGAATTTACTTACGATCTTCTACTTTTCCACCAATGAAGCAATTCCTCTTACATAAATTTTCCCAGTTCACCTGTCCTTAAAAGCCACGACTGTCCTTGCCCCTCAGTACCGCTGACAACAACGTAGATATTTGGCGATAAGTACAGTTACTTATCGATTCGGCATTGTCTCGTCCTGGCATTCAAAGGCACCAAGTCGCACGTGCCTCGAATTTCGTTGCATCAGTCGTGAGAACCGACTGTGAAGTAACGCGTGTAATGGTAATGAGTATCTGCCCGCGAACTTCGATTGTAACCTCTACGGCGTACCTATGTCACGCAATAAACTGTTCTGTTTTCAATTTGAATTTTGTTCTAGAACGTGGGTTTCTATTTGATAGTATTTTATATTATCTATGGTATTACCCAGACGACTCGAGTGAACATGGATAGACATTAGAGACAGACCACTTTTGATTGGTAGGTTCAATCTCGATAAAAAAATTATTTTATTTATCTTATATCTCATATTATATATTTATATATTTTATTAGAAATAAACATGTAGGTACCTACAACAACATAGAAAAATTAAAGCTATTGCACAATTAAATGAAACATATTCAAAATAAGGAGTGACAAACACTATTAAATATAGTACATAAAAAGAAAAGCTCATCTTTCGTCACAGAACAAACACAGGAAAAATAAATTTTTCATTTATCATCTTAAATAATTTTAATGGATTTATGTGTATACAGAGCATCTTTTTTAAACTTTCTAGTCGTGACTTTGCAGCCTAGATGCTGTTGATCTTTCGAAGAAGGTTTCATATGCATCATATTTTCCGGCAACCATACTTTCTATGCTAAGCCGAATACATCTCATAATAAATTTGTTTTCATCAAATTAGATCACTTACAGTTATCCAATTAATAATAAATCAATTATTTCTTATCATTTAGTCCATTGCCTACATAATTCGAACGAATAGATCATGTTTAATATTAACATTAATACATGATGGAAAAATTTAAATGAGATTTTAATTGAAAATGCGAGTGTGTTCTAGAATCGGTAACACTTCAGCATACGTGCCCACAAGGTCCTGGCCTGAAAAATAGGCTGAAGAATACATTTATTATAGCCTAGTCAAGGTTCACGCGCAGAAACACAAGCTATCACGTATCCAACGTGACCACTCATGCCAACTCGCTGGTCATCCTTTAGAACGTACTGCAAGCCACGTGAGTCCCATCTTTTAGTCACTGACCCATTTTCATGCATTACTATGATAATAATCATTGTATAGTCAATAGCTGACTCTAATAATGAAAAGATAATAAAAACTACATAAATCTGCTTTGACTTTACAACCACATTAAGTCGTCAATCTTGATGTAGCGTAGCGTAGCACACAAATTATGGGAGAATGTTGAACGTGATTGGAATTCTAAGCAAAAATATAAGTTTAGCAGTGGAGGCGGTGAACAGAAAATAGTTTTTTTTTTGCATTTGAACGTGTACGAATTTGCCTAGCAATGAGGAACTTCACACACTAGACGCGTAGCGGAAACTGCGCTCGATCAGATTTGGTATGGACCTTTGTTGAAACCCATACAAATAATTCTACACTTTTTTATATAAATACAACGTGTGAATACTGTCGCTTTTGAAGGTCGCTCGACATTTTAGCATTTTGTAACAATGGTCAGTCACAATAGCTCGAACAAATGCCAAAATTCATTTGAATTAATTCATTGACATTGGCAATGATACCATCTTATCTAATACAGTTACAGGATTTGTCTAGTTTTAAAAGTTGGAAATTACTTAGTCAAATTTTATTTCAGTCGCTGGAAATCAGGGGATGTTTTAAAAATAAATCATTGGAATTATTAAAAGAAAGTTGTTATGCGGACTTATCTATGTGGTGAACCTCATTAACATACCTTATTAATTGAGCGATTACCTCCTGAACTTGCACGCTTGTAAATTTCAGCAGTTAATTAAATACTTAACTCTATAAAAAACAATAATGAATGAAGTAAGGAATGATTAAATTAGAGGAAGTTTGAAACAGAAAAATTTAAAGAGAGTCGTTTGTCTTGGTATGGGCATAAAATGGGGAGGGGCAAAGCACATATGACTAAAAGAGTGATGCTGATGGATGGAAAGAGAGAGAGGAAGAGGATGAAAAAAAAATGGAGGGATTGTGTAAGGAATGATATGAAGGAGAAAGGAGTAAATGATGCCGTGCCGTTTGATAGGGGAGAATGAAAGAAGCAAACGTGTTGCGCCGACCCCAAATAGATGATGATGAACTCTTCATTAAAGCAGTAGATATGGAGTGGTCATCAATAAATAATTAGCGAATTTCAGAACTCAGCGAGGCATGACTTCATAGGGATGATAAAGTTCTACCTATTTTACTAAGAATAAATTCTTGGTCCACTGTAAGCTTACTGGTTTATTTTATTTTAGTACTGCCATTTGTGTACCTTTTGTCAAAAAAAGAACAAGCGATGATATAAACGTAAACGGCGCGGCGCACTAACTGGTGCAAAACCCTTACGCAGAAATATGCAAAACTAAACTACGTAAAATTACCGCAATTCAAACTATTGTTTTTTTTTCTAAAAACAAACGGAAGGCCTTCTCGGTTTCGTCATATTGTCCAACTAACTTCAATATTGTAACCCTTGAAACAAAAGGGTGGAATGAAAAGAAATACTCTTCCTTTAACTTTCTATTTCACTGCACCATATAATTTATTGCGTCTGAACTGTTACACATTTAGACAAAAGTGGTGTATTTGAATGCTCAATTTTACTTTTAACTGTTTAAAAAGGAACCTTTGTAAAGTTGTCAAAGGGATTCGAACCGTTTAAATTGTATCCAGAAAAGTAAAGATAATACGGTATTGGACAATAAATAACTTTACTTTCTTTATTATTTATATTCTAGTGGTTACTAACGAACCATACGAAGGCTTGTTTATCTGAAAAGTACCCCACCGCTATATCCATAGTTCAAATAAATTCGTACTTTTATTAATAAATTCAGCTTGATATCTTCACTTAATGCAACCAGTATAATCCATGTACTCTTGATAACTCTACGACAGAGCCTTGTAGTTTATAGATTACAAAAATTAGTAGAGATAAACCTCTCGCGAGCCATGTAAGCGGCCCACGCAAGGAATGTTGCTAAACTAAAATAATATGCGAACATTTTTTAATTCATATCATTACATAGAAAGATTCAAGTTTTGAGAGGCCCAGCAGGTATAATCACATACATCTATACATAAGGGAATATCTCAAAGATAGCAAGTAATTCGTCCCAGTCGCACTTGTAGCACTGTAGTATTGGAGAAAGGAGATAGCTGATAGAGCCGGCTCTCACGTAAGTTGGCCAAAGTGAAATGACCGCTGTTGACCATTTTGGCAGTTGCGTCATCCATCGAGGCTTGAATTCAAAGTTTTTTATTATAAAACATGACACGAATAAAATAGAGACAAGATGAAAGCAAATTATGTTTAAACGAACAAGTTAGTTTTCAGCGTGCTCTTGAATGTATAATGACCAGGCGGAGAAATAGCTAAAAGCAAGTAATGCCACGTGCATTACTTGCTTTTAGCTATTTCTCCGCCGTGATATTATCGTGATTTATGAAGTTGGTGGAAAAGAAGCCGAATTCCATAAATGCATAATAGGTATGAAAAAAAATTGTTGAAAATAGGTAGGTAAGCAAGCTATGTACTCGCTTTATCAACAATGACTTAAGTAGGTGCTTTCAACAGCCATGGTTAAACACAAAGATGTTTCAATAACAAAAACGGTGTGTGTGATTTAGTCAAAATATCCGAATTCTTATCTCAAAAACCGTGTTTTTAACTACGAACGCGTTCAAGTTCAGCGACGAACGACGCTCTAGACGCGGTTAAGGAAGGATGAAGCCGACCTACTTGTGGTTCCCTGACCTCCGCCGCAGCCTAGCACTGCGTTCTGTCTCACTCTTGCATATACAGTGACACCTACTGTCATCTCTGTCACTCCCGGAATATTTTCGCAAACGCATTTGGAAAATGGCGCAGCGCAGAAGCGCGGAGGCAAGTTGACGATCTGCGTGACAATGAGGCTTTATAGGTTAAAGATATGACTGACTGTTTTGTATACGGAATTGATTTGTAGAATTTTAGTTTTTCTAGATAAGTAAGAATTCGAACTGGAAGTGTGACTGAGTCAACATTTCATAAATTATTCAGTCGAAGTTAAGATATTTATGTCAAAGCAGGTTCTCAGAAGTAACATAACTTCACGGCTGCAGACACAGGGTACATCGATATTTCACTAGGTGCCTATGTAGTTTTCAGTCATTTGTACTCGTCCCAGGGTGCGAGTGTGCCCACAGATGCTGTAAACTAGGGCCACTAATTTTTGTTCCCACAATTGAAACTTCCAAAAAGTTTGTTATTAGCTATTACAATTAGCTTCTAAGATTTTAGAGTATAAGTGTTTTGGTTGTAAATTATATTATTAAGAAAATTCTTGTGTCACAGTTTTTGTTGCAAAATGGCTAGACCGATTTTTCTGAAATTTTGTCGTAATTTATTTTATTTTGATTTTAGCTGAGCAGCGAATAAAACCGCTAGGCACTGCTAGTAAACTTATTTTTAATTTAAAAAAAATCAATAAATATATTAACAAGTTTAGTACATACCTAAGTTCGTTATGTTTTAGCATTTTAGTGCACCCATAGCAAGCCTGGAGTTAAAATAATTCATGATGTTGTAAGGTTTTACAATAAGCAGAGGTTTTCATCAAAACAGTACCTACTTATAAATAACATTTCTACACACACAAATCATAATTTATGATTACATAAAAAAAATATGTTAACTTTGACCTGAAAAGCAAACAAAAACTGTCAAAATTACAAATTTATTCGTCGGATTAAATGCGATTGAAAAACGTGCCCTCAAATTAAAAACGTTTAGAATAAAAGGTGGGTATGTAAACAAACACATAAATCCAGGCTAGATACAACGTTCACGAAGTCATGGGTAAAACCAGCTCAAACTTTTCGTGTTGAACAACGTTTATTATGTACAATATGGATGCTTGAAATAACGTGATAGAATGTCAATAAAACAGAAAAGTCATCGTTAATTCTCATCACAGGTCATTGACATTTTGAAGATGGCGCGTTTCGCTAACTACCTACCGCCTGTATTTAGTAATTCGACAGCCTGCATCCGGTTGTGTCAATGAAAATGTATTAATTTAACAAATCAATAATGTATTAATATGCTGATTTGAATTTAAAAGTTTCTAACCCGAGTTGCCTGAATCCGATTGTGGTCATGGTCACTGGAAATTTGCATTTCCAAGTGCAGTACATATTCCAGTTGGGATTTTTTTAAATGTTACCGTAACAGAAAACAATAAAAATAGAAAAAAAATTATTTAAGTGTATTTCATTGAAGATTCATTGGAAAACTTCTTTAGATCTTTATTATTATTTTTTTATGTGATAGCTGAAATAACTACATAATTAATTATAAATAAAGAAAGATGTATTTTGTAGTTTGCGTGGTAGTCTGAATTATTTTTTTTTTTCGTTTTGAGAACACAGGGTACAATTTTATGATGTTGTATAAAAAATTCGTTCAAGTTACAATAGTTATCAATTTTTGAAACAAAAAAATACTAAATTAATCATAAAAAAATGTTATGTTAGCTAAATTAAATAGTCAATATGTAGAGTCAGAGTCACTTTCCTGAGGCATTATAAATTAGATTTTAATGTCAATGTCATTTCTTTCGATGGCATACCTTTTGCAAGCTTTTATTATCTGCGTAATAAAGTTAAAATTTCAGGTGAAAAACCCGAAGATTGCGAGACGGTAGCGATCTCTGATAACTTCAACCAGAATCTGGAAGAGCGATGGAACTTATTATCAGGTGCTAGACTTACAGATAGGCAGATTCAGCCTGGTTATTTACAGGTAGAAAAAATACTACGATAGGGTTTTATGTTAGAAAATTAATTGGGTTTGAAAAATTGTATCATGAACATTTTGAGTTTTGTAAAAAAATTATAATCCTGAAATCATCAATTCTGCATCTACAGAAACATTAACAGAATTGCACATCATCCTCCATTATTCTGCAATTCCATATCAGTACGCAAAAAAATACGCCAACCGAAATTGCTTATTCATACGCGGTGTCTCATCGAACTCTTCACATGGATGTGACGTAAACGTCTTCACGCCGTCGACCACAGCAGCATCAACCGCAAGCGGGACAAAGGCTAAAAGAACATAACTTAGCCATATAAAGAAGGACACGAGCGCACTGAATTTCATTTTCTAAAACCCGATTACACGGGCGAGGTGACGCAAGGCAGCGGAGGTCGGCCGCGACACAACACTCGAAAACGAAAGGTGTTCGAAACTGAAATCGAAGGGAGTGATCCCGTTATCCTGTGCCGGACTGCGGAGATGGAAAGCTCCCGTTAAAGCGTTAACGTCATGCGATGCAATCATGCAACAATGACTCACGGCCCCAGCTACGGTGTGACTCCCGCGCTCTGCTAGGCACTCCTTAACTGCTCTAACTGTACTCCCTTGCGTCATTCTCAAGGACGTTTTGACTTAACCCACTTTGTACGTGGGCTGGTATTAAGTGGATTTGTGGAAACAAACTCATTTTCTGATAGTCTTCGCGTTTTCGATTATAACGGAGCTTCCTCGATCGTACGCCACACGTAACTTGTTATTTTCTTGCGATTAGGTCACACGTTGCGGTAATTTATGTTAGAAACTTGTACATAATATTTTTTCAGGGTTATCCTCGTGTTCCCAACTGCTACTTATTTATGATTTTATCTTTCGACAACTCCACAAAAGCACCTACCGCATTTTTCAACCTCTTTTCTGTTAATTTCCTTTTTATTAGTATATTTATAGCAACTCGCGACTAAATAATAATAGCCGCTCCGGTCGATCTTCAGATTTAGCCGCGATTGCTTAGGTTGGCCCGAAGATGGTTCATCCATTACATAGCGAGTATCCTCCGTGGTTTAGAAAACACGCTAAGCCGTTGGTCCCTACTGTCATTATAACTACTATTATAACTACTATAATGTCACTATCTACAAAATACAGCTGGTACCAACGGCTGCCAAAGATCGAGAAGAAGAGATAGTTGTCACAAGTTTCAGTAGTCTGAAAGTCTGCCGAAAAGTCTTACTAATGAAAATTGGGTTGCGGGTTGTTCGAAAGAGATACCGCGGCCCCGGGACGTAAAGGTCAATAGAAGAGACGTGCCTGTGTTTAAGTCAGAACAAGTCTGACATTCCACCCAGCTCTGCCCAGAGCGGGAAAAGTTATTTGATGATTACCCATCCTAAATAAAAGGGGTATTGTATTCAGTACTAACTGGGTTGTGAAGGTCAGTCGCTTTTAGTCATTGTGTTGGTATGGTAATCAGCTGCATCCGGTTAGACTGACTAGTTAAGAAAAGGCTTGGCAGATGATGATGATAACCTATACGTTTTCACGATGTGGTACTACGTAACAATTGAAAGTTCCGTTCTTTGAAAACAGAAAATCGAAAAAAACATATTTATCAAAAAAAATAACAAACATGCTGTACTTTATATAACATGTAAACGGTACACGGTGCATCAAGATGATTTCGATACAAAAACATTGAGTGCGGTTGCTCAACCTCCACAATATTTTTACCCAGCTTACCTCACAAGGACATCCACAACTACCTTACTGCTACGTGACTTAAACGCACAAAAAAATACAGACGACACACTAATAGAAGATCTAAATAACCTCAAATAGATTTAGGATTGTCCACACAATTCTTTCTCGACGGCAATGGCATTGAGTAGCGTGTCCCACTTTAATATAACGGTACGCGACGAGTCCTGACCAAAACACTCCGACGCAGCCGAACGCGAATATATCCGCTAATTAACCTGTTTCACACTCGGAAACTCATTATGAGGGCTTTAACCTTCATAGTTTTTCACATAATAGGTAATTAAATCGTGTAACAAACCGCTGGCATCTAGTCTGTTATTATCTTTAAGTGGCGACGCGAACAATGAGAAGTTCTAGGTTATATTTTGCGGTGCAAGTATGGCGGTATTTAAGGTTTGTTAATTGAAAGAGCAATGAACTTTGTGGAAATGAGGAAATGTTCTGCGTTACTTGAATGTTCATTTTTGGTGGTTTATAATATCCTCGGTTCTTCTGAGCGACAATATCAAAAGTAAGGTTTTGTAGCATCACTTGGCAGTCCGTTATTCCATAAAGTTTTTTCTCACTAACCACTCTCCTGGATACGTAAATATTCTGTTTCATCACTAGGTAATCAAGAACTAAACGCCATCTGTCGATTGTTAAAGCAAGTTAGAATTTGAATTAACAGCTGTTCGAAGCTGAATGATGAAAGATAACTGTCAGCTTTGAAAAAAAAAATTGGACTAAATTAACTAAAAATAAATTGGAATTTAGGATTTTTTTTAAACATTAGTTAGTCCAAAAATAGGGTTGGATGGATTGTGTAAGGAATGATTTGAAAGAGGAAGAACTAAATGATGCCGTGACGTCTAAGTGGGGAGAATAATATAAAATAATAATAGAATGGAAGAAGAATGAGTGTTGCGCCGACCCCAAATAGAATGGGATAAGGGCAGAAAGATGATGATGACTTAAGTGCTGTATTCAATTGAATGTTGGTAATTTACTATGTCGAACAGAAGCTTCATACCTAGGTACCGACAATGTGCGATAAGTGGCTTGACTCTCCAGTGTTACAAGTTAAAATAGACCCGGAAACGGCTGGAACAAAACTATAATTCAAGTTCATAAAGAAGTTTTATTTAAATAGATAGTAATAAATGTGTAATCAGTTCAATAACCTCAAAACTTCCGAAGGTATTTTGTATTTGCATTCTGAGTATGATGGCATGATGGCGCGACGATTCTAAGCGCCTACTGTAATATTCATATATTTTCCAATATAGAAGTATCAACTGCTGTGAACAAAAATACGTAAGGCGCCATTATAATCAAACTATTTGCACTTATATAATATATATTATATTATAGCACGTATTAACCGTTAAGTGCTAATACATGTCTCGAATTATTGAACTAATTTGTTGGACATAAAACAATATTTCCAACCCGATTTTATGTAGGTAATGCAGCGAGTAAAGAAAAAGTGTCATCAACTTCATAATCGATATAAAGAAATTAAAGCCCAAGAGCTTCGGCATAACGAGGCGGAAACATTTTTATCTGTCACAAAAATAAAGTTAAATAAAACAGGAACTTTTTTGTACTTTTGGTTGATCAAACTTTATTTAAGCGCCATCTACACACACTTGCTTACACTTGTAACAACTGACACTTAACAACCAACCTCGGGAAAAAGAACGAGGCATATTAGAAAGCAACAAGTTTGTGCGCTCATCAACAGATGTCGCTGCCAGGAACGTATTCAAAACGAGTAGGGGTTAAAAGTCAGGACTCGAATAATTTGATTATTTGTAATCGTAAAGTTATACCGTTAATAAAATAACATCACACCTATAATTTCCAAAGAGTTGTAAAATCCCGATTTTACCTAAGTTTCGGTTTTGAAGCGTCATCGTCATGATGGGACGGATCACCGCGGTACCTGTATATTCGCAATTTGCATTTAAGTGTCAATTTGCTTTTTGCCATAATCATGTAGCGATCGAGCTGCTTTAATGTGTGCCCCCGAAACACAGGTGGCTATCCCGGATCACACCTAAGTATTTGGCTTGCTTCTTCCAGGGGATATGCTAGCCGTAAATAGTGATAAATAGAAAACATTCAAACTTAAAAAATAAACGATTTGTGGTCAATTTGCGACCACTGCGCAGCCATTAGCAATTTATAATCGGTTAAAGTAGGTATGGATACTAAATGTCAATTGACGGTATGGTTGGTGCAGTGGCTGAACTTCGACTGCTGTGCTGCGTGTCACGGGTTCGATACCCATCGTTTGATAGTGTCCGGGTCTAGCTGCTTGTGTAAGTGAGTTTAAATTGTTAGTTAACGAACCTACAATACAGAAGAAAATACTAGTGTAGTACCGCCACACGGTGGTACTAGTACTGGTGAGAGTTGATTTATAAAAAGAAAAGTAATTATTTTCGTCGCACCGATCCTAAATAAATTTAAACAAAGGCAGGAGCATAATCATATTGTTTTTTTTTTGACACGTTGAATCGGCCATTACTTCCACAAATTACGTTTGAGTTATATTTTAAAGATGTCATCTGATAGATACAAATAAATAGTAAGCTAGAAACGTGTTTTATTCATGCATCTCGTATAATATAATTACCTCACAGATTTAGTTATTTTCCAGTAGCAGTTATTATGCATAGGAGGTACTAGTTATTGCATTTATAATGAACTCGTGTAACTACAGGTTTTCCGAGCATTCTTGAACTTTTAATCAGGGTGCAAGGCAAACAGAACAAACGGCCAAGTGCGGTGATTTATGTTTATTGAAGGTTCCGTTGGATAATAATGTAGTTACTATACTTAGTCATACATACAATGGTTTGATCATCATCTGCCTTTCCCAACTATGTTGGGGTCGGCTTCCAGTCCAACCGGCTGCAGCTGAATATGAGTATTTTTATATAAAGCAACTATCTGATCTCCACAACCCAGTTAGAACGATACTTCTTGGTAAGACTGGTTCTGAGACTTTCGGGACACTGACTATATGTAATGACTGTCAAAGATCTACAAATGACAACCGGGACCAAGAGCTTAATGTGCTTTCCGTGGCACGGAGGAACTCACCCATCCACAGACCAACCTGGGCAAGCACAGCTTAACCTCAAAATCGACCCCAGCGGCTGTTGTGATTTAACCATGAGCTCCTTATCTATCCTTATAGTAGTCTGATTAATATGATCAGAGAGTTTATGTTGTAAACTTAAACATCAGTCTATGATTGGTAAAAAATTTAAAATACCAAAAGTAGTGAAGACATACCGAGGTACCTTAGTATCCAGCTATCAAATCTACCGAAAAAAAAAATGCTTATTATTATTTTGACCCTGAAGACGTTCATCATACATATATTATCTGTATTTTGTAAGTAACTATTTATTTCTCACCCTCAGCTCTTATTTTGAACAGATATGTCTTATTCTTGACTAGATGTGCTCCGCTGTTCCACCCGCGTAGTCCGGGATAAAAGACTGTGTTAATACAAAGAAAAACTATCCACATAACGATTTCACCCAAAATGGTCAAACTTAAGCCTTTATAATATTGAGTGTGTTAACAACCGTGTATTTCAGAAATGTTTTGCATCAGCATTTACAGAACCTTAAATCGTGGGTCTAAACCACGTCTAATAGGTATTAAGCATTATCTAATAATGCCTAATTATTTAATTCAAGTTACATAAGTATAAGTTTCGACGTTGTTATTTAGTATTAGCTTGGATTTCGGGTGAAAAGCCGTTTTATAATAGTCAAGGTAAACAAGAAATAAATTACAGGTTTCAATTTGTTTACGCACTTTTGTTGGATAGGTACTTACTGATCAGATCGACGTTTATTTTCATTAGATATTTAGATTAGAGATTTGATCACAATAACAACAACTACTGATCTGCAACATCAAAAATTAAATCTTGTTTAAGAATGTTTTACACCGAACGTTTCTGCAGCGTTTAGGACACATAGAACCTGCCTTATTGACGTCAAATCCTTACTAATATTATATTATAAAAGCAAAAGTGAGTTTGTTTGTTTGTTACGTCTTCACTCCTACAGGGTCTACAGGGTCCTAGGAACCTAGGACCCTGTAGACGGATAGGCTATTTTTATTAAAGTGAGAAATGATGGAGGAAGACGTAAGAAAAGGGAAAACTTAGCTTTGCTATTGCAATAAATAAGGCGCAAGGGCAAAAACAACAGGTAGCAGGTACCTTCAAATCAGGAAAGAGGAACCGTGTTACTTCGAATTTAATGCGAGCGAAGCCAAAATATAAAAAATAGGCTACAACCGATTCTCGGACTTACCGGATTTTCATAACCGGCCAAGCGTTTCGGAGGAGTATTGCAACTAAAAGCATGACACGAGACAAGACGAATTTTATATTAAGAGATCTAAAATAAAAACTAAATTGTTTAAGAAGTCTCGGTGCTTTGACTATCTCTTGAAGTTACGTTCAAAGAGCTTAGGTCTGTCACATTTCACTTACCATCCATCAAAAACTTAAAACTGATGGATGTCTACTAACTTCGACCAAAGTCACTAAGTAAAGTGAGTTTGGTCGAAAATAGAAGAAGACTAAGTTAACTTTTTACTAGAAGATTAAAATAGAGGCATGACTGCGTACTTGTACTTTACGGGGGCTTATAACAGTTTCCCTAATTCGTAAGTATTTCTTAGAGGTTGAGTTTACTCATCAATCCTTCACGTTGTGTGTGTCCAATAAGGTGTCAACAGGTTTTTACGTATGGTAATGGTTATGTACAAGAAAAACATCGTGGATTTTGGACAAATATTTTTTAGTTATTTCGGATTTCAAACTCTTTTTTTCTTTCTTTGTCTAATAACGTAAAAAGGCTATATTGGTTATGATAAACTAAAGGCTATCCTCAAATTCGTATGCTACCGAAAAGAAGCTACCGAATGGAAACTTCTTGGAAAACCTCGACAGTATGATTTATGTTCTGTCGTAGGATAAAATTATTTTGATAATCCTTATCCTACGTTTTCATGCCTTAATGGCTAAACCGATTTTGATGAATTTTGGTGGAGACGGATATGGGCCTACTTTTTTTTTAAACTGAGAAATGAGGGTGAAAGAGGGAAAAAAGGGAAAACTTAGCATTGCTATTACAATAAATAAGGCGCGAGGGCAAAAACTACAGGTAGCAGGTACCTGCAAATCAGAAAAGGGGAGCTGTGTTACCCCGCATTTTACGCGCATGAAGCTGCGGGTAAAAGATAGTACATTAATTATTATGTTTACTTTGTCAGCGGTAGATTGAAACGGTATTATAAAAGCATAATATATGATTAGCTATAAAACGTAATATTGTTTGTGGTACGATTAGCCACACAGCCTTATATATGGAGTTGGAGCACACAAACATAAATAATGACCTATAAATTACCTTACGCAGCCGAGTTCTGCTAATATGACGTCAATCGGAAAGATCTCCTTTGCGTACGTCATTTAGATCAACTTACATGCTTTATCTTTTTTGTTACTTTTTTGAATATCTATTAATTGTTTTGTTTATAATATCGTCAAGTTTTAGTTAGCCAACCGGTATGTAAATTTTAAAAACATATTTACATTATGGCAGTTATTTTACTATGATCTTTAAACTTTCCTTGGCAATTCCATTGCTGGAAGAATTTTTTCGTAGGTTTCTACATTAGGTATATCCCTGTTATGTCATCTTCCTACTCCAGTTAATAAGTACCTACCTGCTCATTTGATGGATCCTAACGAGGTCAAGTTGCAAAATTTAAATAAGGAATGTTTAAGTCAAGTGATGTCGTGTTGCTTTCCCTTGTCCCTTAAATATCTCGTATATGGTAGAGTTATCATTATATGTCAAGTTTCCAAGCTTGATGTCCATTCATGTGGGTCAGCTCTCCTTTTAAGAACTCAATGAATAATTGTTATCAAGTACTTAACCTTGAGGATCCTTGACCCAGTATAGGTACATTTTATACTTGCGGTCAATATCTACATAAACAATGACATGCAAAATACTGCCGAGCCAATTGTTAGACCTGTTTCTTAGATATCAACATCTTACTATGTTCATGCGTTGTTACAACTACTGTGTTAAATTATATTACTGCTTTTTAACAATCATAATAATGGTCAAAGAAAGAACAAATGCATGCTTCGCTAAACAATAACTCTAAGTTTAAAATCGATTCCAACTTGCCAGTATGTACCAATATACTCAAACGTGTTGCTATGTACGAACTGTTAATGTAATTCTAACGACGTAGGTTCATTCCAGCCCTCAGTTGGTTTCTCTTTCCTCTAGACAGATAAAGAAACCGAAGTAGGCCAGTATTTTCGCCTACAGAAACTGAAAGTTTCATAATATTCCGAATTATTCGATTTCTAAAATATTTCTGTCAAAATGACCTTCAAGAGATTAAAAATATGTGTTGTACTGCTGTTTGTGTGTCAAATATTAAAAAAAAGTCATATTTCATGAAATTATCATAAATAATATTGTCATGATGTACCTACTAGTAAAATTTTATTAATTGGGGGCTCTTGCGGTCAGGGTTAATCAAATCATGAAGTTTAAAAAAAAAAAAAAACTACGTTAGCTGTAAGTATTTAAACAGTCCCTGCAATACAACATTTATACAATTTTTAACTAGGATTTGTTGTTTACTCATGAGGACTTATGTCATGTTATGCAGATGAACGTAGCTAGAGCGGAGAGGACACGAAATACTTGGGAGCTAGGGTATATCAACGGTATCCATCGAAGTTTGCTAGATAGGAGCAGAATGGGTGTTAAAGCTACTTAAGCCCAGCAAGCACCCCGGGACCCGATGGCTTGCATGGCAAAGCCTGGGTCCTGGCCCTGGAGGCTCTCGGGCCCCGACTACTAGGGCTCCTAAGCGCATGCTTGGAGAGAGGCCAGTTCCCACTTCGTTGGAAGACGGGGAAGCTGGTCCTCATTCAGAAGCCGGGGCGCCCTGCGGACTCTCCGTCCGCATTCCGGCCCATTGTGCTGCTCGACGAGGTGGGCAAGCTCTTTGAAAGAGTAATTGCAAACCGCCTCGTCGGGCACCTTGTGGGGACGGGGCCGGACCACCAGTATGGTTTCCGCAAGGGGCGCTCGACGATGGACGCCATCATGCGCGTGAGAGCCCTCACGACGGGGGCTGCAGTGTCCAGGGGTGGGGTTGTCGTGGCGGTGTCTCTCGACATCGCCAACGCGTTTAACACCATGCCTTGGAGCTGCATCAGGGAGGCACTCCAATACCACCGGATGCCGACCTATCTTCGTCGTGTGGTCGGGGCATATCTGACGGACAGGGCCGTCATATACCCCGGTCGCTCTGGAGAGTGGAACCGGCGAGAGATGTCGTGCGGTGCCCCGCAGGGATCGGTCTTGGGGCCGCTCCTGTGGGACATCGGTTACGACTGGGTGCTGCGCGCCGACCTCCCCAGCGGCGTCAGTGTAGTTTGCTACGCTGACGACACGCTCGTCCTGGCTCAGGGGGGGTCGCACCACGCGGCGGCCGACAATATGACACGCGGGGTTGCGATAGTCGCAGAGAGGATCCGGCTACTGGGTCTCGAGGTGGCCTTGCACAAATCCGAGGCCATGGTTTTTCATGGCCGCGGAAACACGCCACCGTCGGGATCCCAGTTGACGGTAGGAGGGGTTCGCATCGGCGTCGGGTCGACGATGAAGTACCTGGGAATCGTCCTCGACAGCCGGTGGAACTTCGTCGAACACTTTCGACGTTTGGCTCCCAAGCTCGAGCGGACGGGGGCTGCTTTCAAGCGGCTCCTGCCCAATCTGAAGGGGCCAAACGCCTCCTGCCGTAGGCTCTATGCCGGAGTCGTGCGATCCATGGCCCTTTACGGGGCCCCGGTATGGGCGCGTTCTTTAGGGCGGCGCGCCGCCCACTACCTGAACGCGCCCCAAAAGGTGGTGGCCATACGGCTGATCCGGAGCTACCGCACGATCTCCGGCGAGGCAGCAAGCTTCCTTGCCGGACTGCCACCGTGGGATCTGGAGGCGATAGTCCTCGCGCGCCTATTTGAGTGGCGCGCGGAGGCACTACACCGGGGGGAAAACCCGCTGCCGCGGCAAGTTGCCGCTCGGCGGGCAGACCTCCGGTGCGATCTAATGGTGGCATGGAGAGAGCGACTGTCGCAACCCCGTGCAGGGCACGCCACAATAGTGGCGATAAGTCCCCTCTTTGAGGAGTGGCTGGAGAGGCGTCATGGCGTCCTCACCTACCGCCTGACGCAGGTCCTCACCGGACACGGAAGTTTCGGGAGGTTCCTGCACATCATCGGGCGGGAGGAAGCGCCCGGGTGTCACCATTGTGACGATCGCCCGGAGGACACGGTGGAGCACACAGTGGCGATCTGCCCAGCGTGGGCGGAGCACCGCCGTGCCCTCGTAGAGGCGATCGGTGGCGGCGATCTCTCGCGTCCGGCCCTGGTTCAGGCCATGATCCGGAGCGAGAGGGAATGGGAAGCGGTCACCACCTTCTGCGAAGCAGTAATGCTAGCAAAGGAGGTGGCCGGGCGTTTGAGGGAGAGAACATCTGCCCAACCCAGCCGCCGCGGGAGACGCCCATGGCGCCGGGCGCCGCGAGACGACTTCCGGCCACCGTAGATGCGGGCCTGTGGGCGGTGAGCAATGGGTAGTTCACCGTCCGTCCGTCGATTGACGACAGGCCGTGTTGACGGCGCGTTCGTGTTTCACGCGCGCCTCAAAAAGAGTCAGCAAAGCAGAGGGGCTTGCCAGAGCCTCTGCCTGCCGGGGTTGCGGGTTGTTCGAAAGAGATACCGCGGCCTCGGAACGTAAAGGGCAAAAGAAGAAACATGGGTGGGTTTTAGTCAGTACAAGTCTGACATGCCCTCCCGCTCCGCCCAGAGCGGGAGAAGTCATTGGATGATTTCCCACCCGGAAAAAAAAAAAAAAACCCAGCAAGCAACGGCTGCACGCTGCTAAGGCGTCTTGGCCTTAACAAATATGAGACATTTCCTCTCCTCTCAACCGTTTCCATTAAGCACAGAACAGAAGTGTGAAGTTATACGAAATCTATCGGTGGTTTATAACACTTTTCTCTGCTTTTGTAAACTCCAGGCCTAATTACCTAAATAAACTATATCTAATCCAATGTATAATTTAGAATGTGCATTCAAAATTAAAAGAAGCAATACATGTGCTAATAGATTTATGAGAAGCCTGTACCATTTTTTTATCGATGTGGGAAATTTTTTTCCCCGTAAAAAATTACTTCCCCCGCCGCTCCGCCCAGATCGGGGGAAGTAATTTGATGATTTGAGTGTCAGACTTTTACTGACTAAAACCCACCCATTTTCCTTCTATTGCCCTTTACGTTTCGAGGCCGCGGTATCTCTTTCGAACAACCCGCAACCCCGGCAGGCGGAGGCTCTGGCAAGCCCCTCTAAAGCCTGTACCATTAAACAGCTAACATATTACATACCTTCTATGTTATAAGCTAAATAAATTTGAAGCATAACATTAAGAAAATTTCAGTAAATAAAAAGTGATTTTATTGATACAAAACAATAAAACGATTGCTTAAACAAAAACATGATGTAACCCCGGCAGGTAAATTGAAACAATAGTCAGATTGTATTTACCTACTACAATTAGAATTCCACATTTCGCTATGCACGAAAATAGCCCGATTATTTAGATATTACACGAATTTTACGTGCATCGATATCTAGTTCAGTTTCACATATTTGATAGCATGGAGTGGTCGTTTTTCTAGATGCGACAAAAATAATTTTGGCATTACACGCTGGTTTTTCATTTACATCGTCG
The DNA here is from genome assembly GCA_958449745.1 of Ochropleura leucogaster. Lineage (NCBI taxonomy): Eukaryota > Metazoa > Arthropoda > Insecta > Lepidoptera > Noctuidae > Ochropleura > Ochropleura leucogaster. The sequence goes on along the minus strand of OY288206.1, from coordinate 12,014,406 downwards.
TATACAAAACTCAAGTTGTACGACAGGCCCGGAGGAATCCTCTTACATCGAGAAAGAGACAAGTTGGTGAACTTGATTTGCTCCAATTCAGGAGTGATTTTAAACAGTCTTACGTAAACCGGTTCCAGAGTAACATTGCAGAACTTAATGTACTCTGTCGTGATGAGCCCTCTCTTGTATTCTAATCTGAATACACTCGGGTAGGACACGAGGCGGTGCTCACAAATATACGATGCGGTCTTGTGAAGAGGACTGGAAAAATATTGGGATATTTCTATGAACCTTGCAACTTCGGCCTTGAAAATTTCCCTGGAATTTAATTTCTTTGGGGCTTCTTCTACGAGTTCAGCTTTTGTTTCCTCCTGGACTGGCTGTAGGCTTTCTATTTGAACATCTGGTGGTGGTATTGAAGGGCTAACAGATGATAAACTTGTTTTCGGAGTATTTTTCTTGGAAGGCAAAGACCTTTTTCTCCTAGGTTTTTGATTCATTGCTATTTATACTTGGTACTAATTTTAAAAAGAAAATAATAAATACACAATTGACACGTACAATTTTGTTAGCTTCATGACAAGCTTAAGACAAACTATATTTCTTTTTCATTGCAATAAATGGGTGACATAGATAAATCTACAATCGATGGCGAAAAAGGTGGTAACATAATCATTTTATAAAATGCACTTGATTTCTACTTTATTTTCGCTCTCTGCTCGCAGCTCTGGTTTATAGATTTCCAAAGATGTTATATTTTATTTATAGTTGAAATTATAACACGTTCTCTGCGCCATCATTTTCAAAGAACTTTTAGCTGGTGCTTTGGAGGCCTGAAAGATCTCGAAACTACCCAGCCCTTGGTGCGTTTGAGACCTAATGAGTCTCCTAAAGGTACAGTTTTCTCATACGTAAAGAACTTTACACGTTAGATTCTCCCGCAGGGAGTGAAACAACACATTATATTCAAAGCACAATAAATGAAGCTGGAAGAGATCTGATAGATCTGATAGAGTCGTAATGCAACGAGCGTGTTAAACGGTCGCCCGCGCGGTCTCATACAAAAGTGCACAGCCGCGGGGGCACGCGCGGGACGGCCAGCGGTAACACGCGCGGGCCTGTTCAGTCAATTACACTTGAGGAAAAGCTTGGAAAATGTCTTTCGATACAGAAACCTAGGTGCTCGTGTTAATGTGTCGTGTTTCCTATTTAAATAAATTAGGTCAAACGTCAATGAACCAAAATATTCATAGATTTAGCCATGTTATACAATATGGACTGTTTTTATATCTGTCTGTGCAAACGCATTTTTCTTTTAGACTATGAAACGGATTTTGATACGGTTTTACTGATAAAATAATCCTGGAAAGTTCAGAAATTTACAAAATTATAAACACACATGAATTTAACATAAACTCATTTAGAAACCTATCGAATAAAATATACGAAATACGCAATCAAAATTTACGGAGTGATATCCAGTCACAATATTTAATTCCCATCGTGAGTATTGTAAACATACGTAAAATCGGATAGTTGGATATTAATTGGTTTACTTGAGAGCATCGTATTCGAGATTATGATCACTATTAAACGAGTATGCCATGACTTATTCATTCATTTATTAAAATAACCAGTATATCCACTATGACTTCCGTTCACTCTGAATGTCAATACGTCGACACGTGCATTAAAATGCATTGTAGTGACAAAATCTCTACCTTGTGAAATATAATATGGCAAGTATTGACTTATTACTTTTCGGAACAAATAATAAAATACAATAAAGTCGTCTCACTGGACGTTTTTATGGTATAGGCACTGCGGAGTAGTCTCGTAGCCGCTCCGGAGTAGTGTCGTAGCCGCTCCGAAGTAGTCGCGTAGGCGCTGCGGTCTAGTCGCGTAGGCGCTGCGGAGTAATCTCGTAGCCGCTGCGGAGTAATTTCGTAGCCGCTGCGGAGTAATCTCGTAGCCGCTGCGGAGTAATCTCGTAGCCACTGCGGAGTAGGCGCATAGGCGCTGCGGTATAGTCGCGTAATCGCTGCGGTGTAGTCGCGTAGGCGCTGCGCTACACAGCGTCGTAAACACCGTGCGAAAGCTACCAAATAGCGAATCTACAAGGGTATACAGACAAAGGGATTTACAGGATTATACAAATAATTACGTCTTAACTATGTTTTTTTAGAGCGATTTTTAATATCTTTAACATTAACTAGAGTCATAATTTAATTGTATTGTATGACGGACTGGTGTCCGTAACTGCACGCCCAAGCTAGGTGCGTATTTTGCGTCAAATAGCTTTTAAAGCGGTTTCTTACAGTTTTCAAGAAGCTATGACTTGGCATTTGTCATAAGTGTGGTATTTTCGGATATTTCTGGGCATGAGTAATCAATTCTTTTTATGACGTCAATGTTTGGCCCGTCCAGTTGATAGTGGAATAATTTGTTTTTTTTTTCTGTTTTGGATGCTAACGTTATTGCGACATATTAAGTAGTTCGGACTTAAACAGCGAATTGGTGGAATTAAATAAACGCAATTTCTAAGACAAAAAAACACATATTTACAGTAACGTACACGTACCATCTTCCCGTGTTTAAGGTATGTATGACCTCAAAGGTCGGGAATTTGATTTCCGCGTTGAGACATAAACCGTATGACCTCCCAATATTTGTTCCAAATCCGGACGTCAGTAAAATGTGATTTGTATTAACAATGAGATTCGTTTTATTATGACAGATTAGTTTAGCGCTCACACTTATATGAACACGTTGAATTTAAAAACAATCTTTTACACATACCTTGCTGGGTAGAGACCTCTTACTACACATAGTAATTACTGAAAGGGTCGTTGACCGCATACTTATGTATCATTGTGTGGACGATAAGGTTAACAAACTAAGTTCAAGTTATAAAGTAAAACTTAATCCGACTTTACGGAAATTAAACTACTTAGAATATCGTCGCTGAAGTAAGTAATTTTTTGGCGGTTTTGACATTTTTATGATATAGAAATTGGATTACCTGCAAACAGAAAACTTAATTAAAGAACAATACTCTACATGACTAAGCAGTAGGCAAATTAATTCTCATATGGATTACCCAAAGAAAACACACTCTCTCACACACACACACATACACACTTACACACTCACACCCATTCACACATTCCGCACAAGAGCATGCATAAACTTAATTTTAAGTGATTTATATGTTATGTTTATTTTCATTGTTATTTCTTTTTTATTACATAAACTGCTAGTACCAAAAACGGGTGAAGACACTGACTTCTGTAACGCAGGTCTTACCTAGCGCAGAAGTGCGTTGTTTCTGCCAATTAGAAACAAGCAACGTGTCGATCGAAGTTGAGGTGAACACATAATATAAAATAGCTAATTAGATTAGATTAAGCAGTTTTTCACTCTAATGTAGAAATGCTGTTTTTGACTTACTTGGTGTTACAAGTTCGACGAAGATGTAGGGCAAGCAATATTGAATCGATGTAGGTCACCTGAATGTACCTGAGGATTTATTCGGGCTCAGAAAATTCAAGTGGGTCAGGGTGCTATGCTGCCTTCTTAAACAGGTGACGACAGTATGTAAGAAGGTATGAAGTTGGGGTGAAATCTCATCCCTGTTCAATATTCTGCCAGTTTGGGTAAAGTTTGCTATTAACGAACTGAGACCATAAACCATGTAAGTATTTTGTCAGTATTGCCGGCCGGGTCCAACATATTTTAAGTGTAAAGATAAACAAATGTAAAAAAAAAAACATATTTTAGAGTGTATAGGTATAATTTATAGGATTAAATTAGCTTTAAAAACTTGAGTCTTCAAATTTGTTGTCTCCAAATTTGTGTGATTTTTTTGGGTTTACAGACCGTATTTTTTGTGATTTTTTTGAAATACTAGTTTTCAAATTAGGTTAAAGGAGTTTGCCCACTACGTCGTCTCCTACCATATCCGTTTAAGAAAAAAAAAACGAAATCATCGCTCTAAACTCGTTATGACCTCGTATGATGTCATTCTAAACCCGTAATAAACGGGTATAATGTGCAGTTAATACTTCTAGGGGGCATATCCTGCGTTGTTTCTCTACATGCCTTTTTCGGATTTAAATTCATCAAATGGCTCGGGGCCAAGCGGAAGAGAGTGTCAGATTTTCCTGACTAAAACTCATCCATGTTCCTTCTTTTGTCCTTTGCATTCTGGGGCCCCGGTATCTACGAACAACCCGTAACCTCTCTATAAGCCTGATACGTCCGTAGATGGCCATGTCATGGCACCTACGGTATAGTGGGTAGTCTCCTTAAAGCTTTGCATTCACTATCCTGACTTGACGTAGGTCTTGACATAAACGAAAAAATCGTATTTTATAAAACCTATAGTTATTAACCATGAAAAATAAGTTTTATTTTATTACGTTTGGTTTTTTATGTGCTAGTTAAGTCAACTTATTAATACCTACCCAACCACAGAAGCCCACGATGGATTTTCATAACGCCCTGGACGCCATTAGTAAATATAGTGGTTCTACAAGCCGCTACGGCTTTATGAGCTGTATGAAGAGCGAATTTGTATTAATACTGTAGAATTTAATTTGTATGTTAAGAATTATTCTAAAGTTTTTAAAAAAGTTTGTGCTATAGCTAAGTCACATTATTTGAGTTCAAAAATTAAAAATAGTAGTAACGTAATTAAAACGACTTGGAACATTATTAATAGCGAAGCAGGAAGGTCTTGCAAGCGAAATAGTGACTACAGCCTTGCTATCGGCGATAATATCATAAAATCAGATACTCAAGTTGCTACAGCGTTCGAAAATTTCTTTGCGGATATTCCTGTATCGACTACTAAATCGCTAGACTCGTCACCTGCTGCTGCAGATGCTTTACTAAAGGAAAATGTTCCATTCCATGATTCCGAATTTAATTTTCAATATGTCAATTGTAATGATGTAATTAAAACTTTTCATATGTTAAATGTTAAGAAGACCGCTGATCTATGGGGTCATTCTGTGGACGTTGCCAAGTCCATTATAACCATTGTAGCTCCTTCATTAGCTGTTATATTTAATGATTGTATTGACCGTGGTGAGTTTCCTGATCTAATGAAAAATAGTAAAATAATACCATTGTTTAAATCGGGTAGTACATCAGACCCTACTAACTATAGACCAATTTCAGTGCTACCAACATTTAGTAAAATTTTTGAAAAAATAATTTTAGATCAAATGCAAAGATTTTTCAATAAACATAAGTTATTGCATAATAAACAGTTCGGTTTTACAAAGGGTCGTTCAACTACTGATGTGTTGAACTTCTAGGACACATTTATAATGCCTGGGAAGATAAATGTGATGCTTTGGGGATTTTTTGCGATTTGTCCAAGGCTTTCGACTGCGTTCTCCATAAAACATTAATCAGAAAACTACACCACTACGGAATCCGGAACGCCTCTCTGAATCTTCTTACGTCATATTTGAGTGGTAGGATTCAGAGAGTTGATGTAAACGGGAAAAGATCTCTCGGATCTGTAGTAAGCATGGGAGTACCACAAGGGTCCATTCTTGGCCCTTTTTTATTTCTTATTTATATTAATGACTTGCCTTACCTCATAAAGGATAATCATGATGTAGTGTTGTTTGCAGACGACACTTCTCTTTTCTTTAAACTAAAACGTCAGCAGCTAGCTACTGACGATGTTAATAGCGCTCTGGCAAAGGTCGTTAATTGGTTTAACGTTAATAATTTACTTCTAAATGAGAAAAAGACCAAATGCATTAAGTTTACGTTACCTCATGTTAGACAAGTGGAAACTAGTGTACTAATCAAAGATGAAGAGTTGAAACCGGAAGATAATACAGTGTTCCTAGGCTTAACTTTGGATGCTAAGCTTCAGTGGGGCCCTCATATAGATAAGTTGTCAAAAAAGCTTAGCTCAGCAGCATACGCCGTTAAAAAAATTCGTGATTTGACTGATTTAGAGACAGCCCGTTTAGTTTATTTTAGTTATTTCCACAGTGTGATGTCGTATGGTATTCTCTTGTGGGGCCATGCCGCCGATATTCAGACAATTTTTATTTTGCAAAAGAGGGCAATTCGTTCAATGTATAAATTAAGTCCTAGACACTCCCTCAGAGAAAAATTTAAAGAGATTAACATACTTACTGTGCCGTCTCAGTTTATTTACGAAAACCTTTTGTACGCGCATAAAAATATAAAATTGTTTAAAAAATACAGTGATATCCACGACATAAATACAAGGAACAAACACAAATTTGTTGTTCCTGCAACGAGGCTCAAAAAAATAGGAGGTACTTTCACATGCCAATGTTTACGTTATTATAATAAACTGCCAAGCGATATTCAAACACTAAGCCTCAATAAATTTAAATCTTTTATAAAACGTAAACTATGTCTCAAAGCTTACTATAACATGAATCATTACCTTGAAGATAAAAAGGCTTGGGATTAAGCTGCTCCAATTTAATTTACTCAGTGAGTGTCAAAATTTGCCTTTGTTTCATTTATTTATTGTCAATTCCTTTATTCTATATACTTTGACATTAATATTTACTTTATTTTTACATTCTTTTTATTATTATGATTAGTGACATTTTATTTTCTTATTATTTTCATTTATGACATTTTATGATTTCATTATGATCTCATTAATTATTTATTTTTTTATTTTTATTTGTCTATTGTAAATGTGAGGACCATGTGGATCATTTCTTTTATTTACTTTGTTTTTTGACGAAGGTCTGGCAGTTTGAGTGCTATAAGCGACCTACACAAATGTCCTTTTTTTGGTATTGTTCGTCGTGTCGTTGAGCTCCTTGGGTTATGAGTTGAGCTACACGATAACTGACAAATGCTTGCACTGACTGGACAGGTCCACTCAATCTGTGTGGTGCTTTCTTAAAAAGACCATTTCAGACACTATCTGCATGGTCCTCATGTAAGTTGACCAAGATTATTTTGTCTGGACTTTAAAAGAGACTATGACCTCTGAGTTTGTTTCGGCTGTTTCTTCTCAGAGTAGTCGGGTACGAAACACCGGCCTCATCTAGTTTAAAAAAATGACGTGTAAAAGTGTTTGTGAAAACCTACTTGCAAAATAAACATCATTTATCATTTACAGATCTTTTTGTAGTTTCAAATAGGCTAATAGGCCCCTGTACAGCTTATTGCTCTAGAATGGATCTACAATGGGTAAGAATGATAGTTATATTGGTGGCACTACGGAGGTAGTTAGCGCCACAAGATTTCAAAAAAGCGTTGCACGTGTTGTGTTTCTTGTAGCGCTATCATGCCATTTTCCTTTTTATTTCGGCACTCGTGTATTGTCTAATTAAATGTGAAAGCTCTAAAGTAGTAATAAGGTCTATGGAAACTATTATAAAAATAAAATCAGCGTAAGGTGACAAAGTGACAAAATAGCTACTTTACCCACTTAGCTATTAAAAGGTTTTTAATTTTTCTACTGTACGTCTCAAGGACAATTTTACAGCCTTTGAACGGCTCCTAAACTACTACCAGGCTGTGCAATGGTTTTACAAGCAGCTTGTACACACGACGGCACATCAACCTATACAAAACCTTTTAACCTAGTGCAATCCTCTACTACGGATTGCACTCCGTAGTAGAGAGATCAGTAGGGTTACCATGACATCTTATTCCTGTGTGAGAAAGAGATGGTGCTAGACACCCTGTATAGGTCTGTCTCTTTCCCTCAGTGGAATAAGTTCTGCTTTAAGACGTCATGGTAGGGCTACAGGTTTTAATACTTAAGAATAGGTTGACCTGCCGTCGCGTGTGCACCTTAGTCTGTGGAGTTTTGCAAAATACATTAGTATAATGGATGTTGACGGGGGGCTACTTTTCTGGGGCCAGAGTGCTACTAAGTCCAAAGTGCTTAGAATTAAAACACTCATACATTAATGATAGTTGATAGCTTTTCTTATTACTGTAGAAATGTTAGTATTAATACTTTTTATCTTTTCTTTCTACCTATTTATGTACACGGTAAGGGTAAGTAATGTTCTATAGATACTTTTTCCAATTATTATCTCCTTTATTCCTGAACAATATACAAGAACAATAACGTATTCCCTATTCTATTCAGATTTGCTTTGTAATAAATATCAGTCACTTTTTTATCTTATTTAGGTCTAGCAATGTGTGATTTTTTTTTAATAATATTATAAAATTAAAATTGACATAATTTGTACCTTGTTGACATTTTTGCAGGTGACATTCAACCAACCGGTACAGAATATACCTACTTACCCAAACATCGGGCAATAATCATCATTTTCCTCCCATTTTATTTGGGGTCAGCGCAACACTTTTTCTTCTTCCATTCTCTATCAGACGTCACGGCGTCATTTACTCCTTTCTCCTTCATATTATTCCTTACACAATCCATCCATCTCTTCTTTGGCCTTCCTCTCGCTCTCCGTCCATCAACATTCAACCCAACCATCGGGCAATCAGCCATTTTAATCAATTTCAAAGACGCTTCGTTTCTGTAAATCCTTATCCTTACTAATAATTATTATGAAAGCGAAAGTGAGTTTGTTTTTTTGTTAAAGAGATAGTTGAAACTGTGTTGCAGTTTTTTAAGTGAGATATGAGGGAAGAAAAGGGAAATTTTAGTTTTGCTATTACTATAAAATAAGACGCAAGGGCAAAAATTACAGGTAGCAGGTACTTGCAAATCAAGAAAGGGGAACTGTGTTACCCCGAATTCAACGCGAGCGTTGCTTCGGGCAAAAGTTAGTAAGTAATAAAAACGCTCTAAACTACAGTAGATTGATTCACAACCCCCAGTATTCACTAGATATACATGGGACACTTACTCAATCTGCAACGACTGTCAAAGATCTAAAAATGACAGCCGGGCAAAAAACTTAACTTACTTTCCTGAAACTTAGAATGTAACGGTCAAGCGCGGCTTAACCTAAAGATCCAGCCGAGAGACTGTTATTATTTAGCCACGACCTTCATCTTCACTCAAAACTCATCTCACATAAATAATTGAAAAACTGACAGTCAACAAAAAAAAAAATAGGAGTGCTAACAATCATAACAGCACCTAAAAACTTTCTTTGAACCGCACTGCGGTGCTTCCTACTTATTCAAGTATCGATTTTTGTAAGTTTCAGGACTCCTTGTATTTTACTGGTAGGATGCTACTACAACTACAATTCTGCACTTTTGTTTCAAGTTAACACGCAGTTTCTTTGTCTCATTTTATTTTCCACTTGAGGATATTTATTTTACATCCATTCTCTTTTTACAACCTAAGTATTAACGAAGGCGGTAGTTTGGTATAACGACACTATAAAATTATTTATTTCTTACTTTCTCCCGTTTGCATCGTAAAGAATAATAATGGTATGTTAAGGGAGAACAGTAGAGGCATAGCTGGAGAGGCACCACGGCGTCTTCTACGGCCTGACGCAATTCCTCACTTTAAGTTGCTGCACATAATCGGGCGTAAGTTACGATCGCCCGGAGGACACAGTAGAGCACACTGTGGTGTTCTGTCCCGCATGGGCGGAGTACCGGTGCGTTCTCGTAGAGGCGATCGGTGGCAGTGACCTCACGCCCGGCCCTGGATCAATTCATGGTTCGGAGCGAAGGAGAATGAGAGGCAGTCGCCTCCTTCTTGCGATGTCTGAGAGAGAGAACCTCAAACCGTCCTAGGCAAGCGGGGCCACCATAGCCGCAGGCCTGTAAGCTCACCGTCGGTCTAGTGGCGACAAGCCGTGTCGACGGCACGATTGTGTTCCATAAGCACCTCAAAAAGCTGTCAGCATATCTGAGAGGCCCATCAGGGCAATTGCCAGCCGAGCTGCGGGTTTGTTCGAAAGAGATACTCAATATCAATTTTGGGCCGACCCAGAAATTAAAGCCAAGACTTCGTGCTCAGCAGTTTTATTTACATTGTTAGTTTAGTTCATGGAGAGTAAAACTGAAAAACATTAAATGCAGGCCAATGATCGAACGGTTTCACATAAACATAACATTTCCAAAACTAGTAAGTAACTACATGTTTTTCAGTTTTTTTGGTTTTTCCATATTAACCTATTTATGGAAAACATAAACTCATAACTTATTAATGTTGTGTGATTATAGGAAAACTTATATAACTCATAATTACAAGTAACGATTACAGGTCATAAAAATGAATAAATCGCCATGTTCATAATCATAATAAATATAAATAGGCTTAATAAAATCTACGGCAAATGATACAACGTGAAACTGATGAGACACCATCAATAAATAAGCATGGCAGATGCTGATATACAACATTATATAAAGTTTATGGGAAAGCCGAAACACCTGTCCAGTATTTTTATATAAAGAATCTATGTACAAAATTTCAAAACTGTATTATGAAAAACCACAAAGTTATAAGCTTGTTATGTTACCTGGATATCCGTACAAATTCACTGTCACCAAAGGCGCGGCGCGGGCGTTCCCGCACCACAGATAATGAAGTTTACCCTTGAAACCAGTACATCAAACAGGTCTATTTTATGACGTTTTCATCAAAAAGAAAAAACATGTAAAATAGACTCTTTGAGGCACCAAAGAGTAAATTATTTACTAGAATACCCTGAGGGTTTTTCCAAATCACATGTGTGCTCTAAAATTGAACATTTAAATTCAGAAGTGCAGAACATAAACATCAGACACTGTAGATACAATATACGTTAGTATATTACTAATTAATTAATATTCTGCTGCCTATAAACGATGTTGTAAGTTCCAAAATTTTATCTATTTATATAATGGTGTCAAACTTGTACTGACTGAAACCCACACATGTTCTTTTGCCCTTTATGATCGGGACTGAGGTATCTCTTTCGAACATCCCGCAACCCCGACAGGCGATGGAACTGGCAGGCAATTCTGCTTTGCTGGCATCTGGCATTTGACGGGCCTGTTGGTCTAGTGTTTAGTGGCCCTGACTGCTGAGCCGGAGGTTGTGGGTTCGATTCCCACCCAGGACAAACTTTGTGTGATGAGCATGATTGTTTGTTCTGTGTCTGGGTGTGATTTATCTATAATATGTATGTATTTATAAATTATATAAGTATGTATATCATATCAGTTGTCTGGTTACATAACACAAGCTCTGCTTAGCTTGGGATCAGATAGCCGTGTGTGAGTTGTCCCAAGATATTTATTTATTATTTATTTATCTCTTTGAGGCGCGCGTCGAACTCTAACGCGCCGTCGACACGGCCTGTCGTCATTCGTCGTAGGGGCGGTGAGCTACCCATTGCTCACTGTCCAAAGACCCGCATCTACGGTGGCCGGGAGACGTCTCGTGGCGCCCGACGCCCAGAGCGTCCCCGCGGCGGCTAGGTTGGTTTGAAGTTCTCTCCCTTAAACGCTCGGCCACCTCCTTCGCTAGTGGCTTACAGCTAACAAAACAAAAGTTCTAGTGATGTAATCGACAAGCCATATGCAAATGTCCACAAACTAAACTAAGCATAATATCTGGTTACAAAGTATAAGATTAAATCGAATGTTAAATTAAGTACGTGCACAGGCATAAATGTAGGCTTTATCATTATTATTTTTTCTGCCTTACAAGCCTACATTCCTTATGAATAGAAACTTCATGAAAAGGTCTTACGGCTATCTCATTTTCGCAACACAGACCCGACTTTTTTATTTATTTAGTGAATAAGGATCTTATGTATGTTATATAACAGTTCTTTACGTTTTTTCTCCATCTTGTTCTATATTGGATCCTTAATAGACGTGATTCGCTAAATCCAAAGTTCGAACGTAACCAGTTCTCTATGTGCAAAATCATGGCTATACACAATTATTACTCCAACAATATAACAAAGTTAGGTGTATCTGTTAGAAAAAGCTATATTTAAAAAGCCTTTACATAAACCTAAGTACGCCACTCAGCAAAAACTTAGTTCCTTCTAATTAGAGTTATGTTTTTGTAGGTCGGTTTTTTTTTTGCAAAAAAGTTTTTTATTTCAGCCTTTTTATATTAATTATGAGGTCCTGGAGAACACCGCAATTATAAAAACAATTTTGAAAATATAACATTAAATATACATTAAAAAAACAGTCTGAGAGTTGAAAACCACGTCCTATTTTGAAGTCGGTTAAAAAGACAATTAGCAATCATTATTACAACTTGAATAATTTTCAAGAAAATGTTTAAAATGATACCTATTTTAACATCATTCATATTTTTGAAAAAATCCTATGTTTGTGTTACGAGAATCACCGTAAGTGTATCTAGATATTCCGGAGGCCGGAGGGGCGTCTTCTTTTGCGTGCTAAAAGTAGACTACAGGCCATCAAGTATCCGCCAACAACAAGTACATAACAACATATAGTGATAGAGTAGTCCCCCTTCTGACCGCGACCTCTTTAGACGTTGTTACGTTAGGTTATGGTTTGGTTACAAAAAAAATAACGCTTGTGAGCCAAAGATAAGCCACAGACTACAAAATGTTATTAAAATAATATTATTTTATATTAGGTTTTGTAGCTGTCACGGAAAAAAACTAAATTTAATCAATCAATTTAATTGCATGTCATAATATCTAAAATAAATTGGACTGGGAATCCAACAAACAAGAATCAAGCGGTCTAGAACATACGGCACAAAATCACAAAGAACACTTTCTGACGTCAGTTGCGTGGAAATGTACCAACTAACATATAAACATTAAGTTTTTTATCTAAAATTATATTTATCAATAAAAAATATCTAAGTTAAACTTTAAGTTATTTTTAAACCTTGTTTACCAACATATCGTGATGATAAATGAGTTAATTCGATTTGTTCAGACGTTGATTGCGAATTGGGTTTTTTTCTGGTATATTCGGTTTATCCAATAATAGAATGTTAGGTTAAATTCATCACAAGGTGTAATGACCTTTAAGGTTCGTATTAACGTGCAGAGTTGAGAGTAAGAGCAGGCCTTATTGTTTCAGTTAAAAATGAATATGACCGAAAATTTAAACAATTATTAAATACCAAAAATACCTATTCCAGATGTTTTGCAGGTTTATGGTTTCAGTTACTAATTCTGGTGTGTGGACGCTGTTTTTGCCAACGGGAATTTCCGGATCCCTCAAATATGTTTTTATAACAAGCTGCAATGTGCCCAGCGCATTGTACCCTCTGCACAGCAACTTTTCTGGAGACGGGTATGAAAAATAGATGTTGGCCGATTCTCAGACGTACCCGATATGCACCCAATTTCATAAAAATCTGTTCAGCCGTTTCGGAGCAGATTGGTTACGAACACGAGATTGACACGAGAATTTTATATACCTACCAGCTCTGCCCAGCGGTTTCACTCGCTGCTCACTTAGGGGTGTAAAAAATAGATGTTGCCCGATTCTCAGACTTACTGAATGTGCATAAAAAAAATCGTAAGAATCGGTCGAGCCCTTTCGGAGGAGTACGGTAACTAGCACTGTGACACGAGAATTTTATATGTTAGATAATAATTACGTTTGTGGTACTTCATTGTGGTAGGTCTATAGCTAGTACCACAGCCAAGCAATACTCGTTACAGATAGGTTTAAATGATAATATTTATATTGAGTGAGTACACACGGCAACAGATCAACCTATACAAAACCAGTTTATGCGGATCTCTCATTGTACTTGAAATTTATGGTGTACGATCCGTTGTTGAGAGAGCAGCATAAACTGGTTTTGTATAGGTTGATCTGTTGCCGTGTGTACATAAAGCATCTTATTTGCAAAAATAAAAAAAAGTATTTCAAAACATTGTATTTAACCATTTTGATGCGTTTAAAATTGATATATAATTTTGTAAGTATGGGTGTTTTTAATATGATGCGGGGGCCTCACGACTGCGATTTCCCCGCATTACAATAAATAGTTGTATGAAAAGGACAGTTTAGGGGTTTATGCTTGCGGGTGAAACCTTTAAAAATATAGACCTGAATCTGATGGTAGAAGCGAAGTTTTAATCTTTTCGGAATCAGCTACCCTACCATGACGTGTTAAAGCAGAACTTATTCCGCTGAGGGAAAGTGACAGAGCTATACAGGGTGTCTAGCACCATCTCTTTCACTCAGTAGAATAATTTCTGCTTTAAGATGTCATAGTAGGCCTACTGGTACCTTAAATATGAGAAACAAGATAACTAATAAAAACTGGGGTTTACCAAAGTTTAGATTCCATCACTGCATTCGACTTCCAATTAGCAGCTCTTGGTACTAAGCTTTCCAGTTAGCCGCGGGCCGTCTGTCTAGTAACGACCGGCCTCGTCGACGGCACGGGCGCCTTCGTGTTCCACGTGTGAGTGTGAGAGATGTCAGCAAAAAGGGCTGCCCCCGCGCCAAGACCGGTGCCTGTCAGGGTTGCGGTTTGTTTGAAAGAGATGGGATGACCATGGGTCCGCAATGAAAGGGTACAAGTCTGATACTCTCTTCCGCCCGCCTAGACCGGGAGAAATCATTTGATGATATCCCACTCCAAAACAAGATAGGTGTTCCAGTTTTTGTATTTTGCTTGAATACTGTTAAACCAGCTACATAGTACACAGTAGCAGGATCTTTCATTCATCATTTTTATTTAAAGCGTATGCGACTTGTATGTTTAAAATTCATTAAGCAATTCGAATGAAATAATGTCAAAATGAGCAAAAGTTGTGAAAATTACCTATTAACTGAAGGTCATTGTGTAATTTAATAACAAACACGTGTAGGTATTTAACCTATACCTCAAGTCTATATCTATAATAGACTTTGGCCTCCCTGCAGATATTTGCTTAAATAAATATTGACCTAATAATTGACCTTGTGGACAAGACCAACGAGAAAACAGTAGGTTTTTTTTTTTAATACAGGAAAACCAACCCTTAACGAAGCTATCAAGCATGTATTTTGTACATCAAAGTAAGTATCAGTACATCAAACTTTTTTGTAGTAAAAAAATACGTTTTACGTTAGAACCATAGCGCTAGTACCCGTCCCCAGTCTGGACTGGGGTCGGTATATATGGTAAAGTTGTAACATTAAAAAGTAAATTCGCGTAACAAACATAGAGTTAAAAAAACAGTCGAATTGACCACCTCGTCCTTTTTTGAAGTCGGTTAAAAATACAATTAGCAACCAAATCATTATCACAGCTTGCAGAATTTGTTGCGGGTTATTCGAAAGAGATACCACGGTCCCCGGAACGTAAAGGGCAATAGAAGGAACATAGATGGGTTTTACTCAGTACAAATCTGACACTCCCCCCGCTCAGCTTCCTCAGATTTTTCATGATTTATGAAAAAAAAATATCTTACTTCATAAAACTGTCTTCCGTTTTCAGTCTGAAAATTAGTAAGAACAGTTTTACAGCCTAAAACCTATTGATAAAGCATTGCACCTTTCAATCCTACTTTTAAGAGAGGAATCAAAAATAAAAATAAAAAAACCTTATTGCATTTATTTTGGCAATTTCATGTAATATATTTCGATAACCTTGCACTTTGAACGTCTAGTACTGAACTGTAAAGACAAACATTAAAAATCATCTATTTCCGTTACTAATGTTAATTATTCACCTACTTAACCCTCTATTGAACCTGAACAGCGATAAACTACTTTAGAAATAATAATTACTTCAAAAAATATCTTTGAAAATCTTTGAACAATGTGCATTTCAGAATTTGCAATTTGTTTTAGGTTAAAGACTTCTGAAGTGTGAAATGTTAAAAAAGAAAGAAATACAACAAAATGTACACACGACGCGTCGTGTGTACATTTTGTTGTATTTCTTTCTTTTTGTGATCAACGTGCCGTCGCGACGGCACGTTGATCACAAAAAGTTGATAACCCAACTACGCTGGAGTGAGTATGTCTAGCGGGTGTGTCGAGTCGTTTCCTTGTGGGAGGTGAAGACGTGGAGGGTCCTCGTCGTCGGAAAAACTGTTTGCCGCGCCCCCGGGAGTGCGCACACGTCGAGCGGCTGCTGCGCCCACAGCTCGAGCTATCACACTGCTCAACTCTTTGCTCACTCAGCACATACATCTGGATATCTTTCATGATAAACCATATGAAATTTGTAAATTTATATATTTATTTTTAAGTAATAGTTAGTAAATTTGTTTTTTTTTTTATTTAAGTCAGTGTTAAATTTTAGAATATAAGTGTTTTAGTTTCATATACTGTTAACTTATAGTCTTTTAAGTAAATAAATTAATCAACCTACTAAAACCATTTTAATCTGATCTCTCTACTACAGTGTGCGATCCGTAGTAGAGATCAGGTTATAATAGTTTAGAATAGATTGACCTGCCGTCGTCGTTTGTATGGTCTAAATTTTGAGTACCTAAAAGTGAAAAGCTGAGGATTGCATAAAACCAAAGACATAAAATATTTATAAGTGATAGACCAAACGAAGTTAATCGTTATCCAATACTTGGTAACAAATCGTTTTGTCTAGTACACGCCCGCTTGTTAGGTAGTATATAATATTATTGTATGAAAATATTCCTAATGTCCGCTCTATAGTATTTTAAATCTTTGCGTAGAATCTTACCTTTGTTTCAAGAAAGTTTTCTGATTAATGGCATTACTTGCAGCGTCAAATAGGCATTCGCAGAACCATATTATAACAAAGTTGGGAACAACTTTGATGATTTTTGGACCTTTTAGAAAATGTGGCAGTCTTAGAAATATACAAAATAACTTGACTGATTGATTATATACCACCATAAAGAAGCCAAAACCTACAGTAGTTATTATTAATGATCGCCTTTGTGCTTTTATTTTGTGATTACGTTTAATTATCGTCATAAACTCCGAATTAATGCTTTAATGAAGACACTTTGTAATCTCGCTATTTATTGTGTTAATTTAATTAATCGATTCCATACACTCATTGTTACAAGTGAATGAAAGGTGCAAATGTCCATTTCAATTTACCTATACGTTGTGACGATAAATATTCAGACAAGATAATGACAGTATTCAGGAAATGTTTGATAACACATCATTGAACAACGGTTGTTCCCAAAGTTAATACGGCAGTTTAGAGCAGCTATTGACTAAAATAACCAAATAGTAATACCAAAAAGCAGAAAACGGCATGAACGGATGAACTTGACGCTTTCTAACAATTAGCAACAGTCAGCAATATACAACGTTTTCATATCATGGACTAGCGATATTCTAGATACTTATGTAACGAGTGTTTTAATATACTATAACGATACACATGATTACGATTCAGTGAATATTTCAAAAAGTTTTTGGCAGCCGTTTTGAGATATTCTCTATGCGTGTACAAAAAATAATCGTATCTCTCAAAGTTTTGGTCTTACTGAGACGAAAATTGGTTTATTCAAAGCGCAACCAAATTGTCTATGGTTTAAATGAAGAAATTATGAGCTTACATTATCGTAACATTAGAAAACTAAATTAAAGTCCACAAAAATATGCAAATCAACGAAAGTATTGTAAACCTTTGTGTGAAAAAAAATTGGTAGATTTTTTTTTAATTCAATAAACTTGAGTACTAGAATGTTTGTTATATAAGTACAAAGAATATCGCTAGTCCGTGACCGGACACATTGTATATAGACAAATGGCGGGAAAGAGGGGATCCCAAATTATTTAAACCTGGTCAGTGACCTAAAGGCATTCATGATTTCTAACCTGTGTGAATGCCTGATTTCATGAACAGGTCATACTCATACATACTGCGAGTAACGGTCCAGTCAAGTCACATAAGTATAGGTATATATCCTACTTCCTACCTTAATCCTTACTAATATTATAAAAGCGAAAGTGAGTTTGTTTGTTACGTCTTCACGCCTAAACTGATTTTGATTATTTTGATACAGAGATAATTGGAACCCTGGAGACGGACATAGGCAATTTTTTTTTAAATGAAAAGTTTTGGAGAAAGAGGTAAGAAAAGGGAAAACTTGGCTACATTACAATAAATAAGGCGCAAGGGCAAAAACTACAGGTAGCAGGTAAACCTGCAAATCAGGAAAGGGTAACTGTGTTACCCCGAATTTAACGCAAGCGAAGCCGTGGGCAAAAGCTAGTGATATTATAAAAGCGAAAGTTTGTGAGGATGTATGTAAGCATGTTTGTTGCTCTTTCTCGCAAAAACTACTGAATGAATATTGATGAAACTTCACAATAATATAGCTTACATATCAGAATAACACATAGGCGACAATTTAGAATGATATATTGTTTATTCTATCACCAAGTGAGTGAAACCGCGGGGCGCAGCTAGTGAGTGTACGTTTGTTTGATTTATCACTTAGGAACGTATCATCATTTTCCTGCCCTTGCCCGTTCTACATTTCTGTATTTGGGGTCGGAGCAACACGTTGTCTTCTTCGTACACTTAAGAACGTATGTTGGTATGATATCACTAAAATACTAGGATAAGCGGATTTTGTTTGAACTTTAGTCAAACGAAATAAATGGTATTTAGTAGATGCTGTAAGTGTCTATATGCCTGCTTAAATTATAAAAAGTTGTTAGACAAATTCACACAAAATTCGCATAAAATAGGCAGACCTTTTTTTGTAGTTTACATAGCACTTACTAATGTTGGATTAGAATTTTAATTTTTTTTTTAAAGTTAATTAGGTAAGCTCACCTTTTTCATGATTTAAATAGCCTAATACCGAAGGCGTTAGACCGACGATCGCTGCACTGTTGACAAGCGATAACTTACATTAAGTATAGCTACAAATATAACTTAATTTATAGTAGGAACATTAGGGTTCAGGTCAAAAAACACATTTTACGAATAGAACTGTTGAATCACCAAGCCTAAAATAAAAAAAAGTATCTTAGGAATTCGTATCGTAATGGTAGAATTGTTTAAAGAAATGATTGTGAAATAAAAAGTTTTAGAGAAAAAAAAATGCCAGGTTTGGTAGTACGGATATATCCGTATTCTTTACGGATATATCCGTATTACCAAACCCGACTTATTTTGTTTTTAAAGTGATGTACACAGTGTTCCGTCTACATCACTTTATTATTGCAAATAAAAATTAAATAACGTTTTTAAAATAAAGAAGCTCTATCAATATTAGTATTAAGTATTATAATTGGATGAATCGATATTTCTTTACGGAAAAATGGGGACATTCGTAACCGGTTTCTTTCTGTATGATACCTAAACCAATTAATTTTAATAGCCTAACTTCTTTTTGTGTTTACTTTTTTGTGGATCCGGAATGAATGAGTAGTATCAAATGCACTTTACATACATATTTTTGTTTGAAACGGACTACCTAAAAGTATTTGTCTGGCAACCAACGCAGGGATAATACTAGGAACCACGGGGTTTTATTCAGTAGGAATCCTTTTTCCACTGAGGTCAAAAAAACCGGCCCAGCGCGTATTGAACTCGCGACATAAAAGGCCATATTTTTTGACTGCTTAGATTTATAGAGTTGATTTTCACAACTCCAAGGGACCACAGACCCTGCCGGGGTTGCGGGTTGTTCGAAAGAGATACCGTGGCCCCAGAACATAAAGGGCAACAGAAGAAGCATGTTTGGGTTTTAGTCAGAACAGGTCACTCCCCCCGCTCCGCCCAGAGCGGGGGAAATTATTTCATGATTTCCCATCCGCAAAAAAGAAAAAAAAGGGACCACAAACGTGAGCGTTCCCGAGATTAAGGGCCTTGACCGACAAACAGACACACAAGCAGAAGGACAATAGATTCAATAAAGATTCAGTTTTTTTGAGGCACGGATTCCTAAAAACTGTTAATACGTAGTTAATTTAAACTAGTTCATATACTGGACACAGTATGTAAATGCCAAAATTGTACCTCGGCTATCGGCATTTGCACACAGTCCATTCCGTCCAAATTAAACGAGGCAAACAATGTGTCTAGATTCGCAATTCACGAATATTGCCGACCCCACAAATAAACACGTGGTTTGTTAACATAGTCGAGACTATGCTTACTCCGAACTTCTAGCAAATTACGCTCTCAGCATTTTTTATTCAACCTTTCCTTTTGTTTGTAAACTAAGAGAAAAAGAGTTTGTTCAGTTAAAAATGCCACTGGGGGGTTTTTTGCTCCGAATGAAAAGTTTCAAAACAGATATTTTTAAGCGAGCCGGGTGTTACTGGCCATTTGAAACTTGAAGATTTTTTTTCAACTTTTTGTATTTATGTAATACTAGCTTTCGCCCGCGGCTTCGCTCGCGTTAAATTCGGTATAACACACCAAGCAGACCTGCAGTTTTTTCTCTTGCGCCTGTCTGATTTGTAATAGCAATGGTAAGTTGTCCCTTTTCTTCCCTCGTTCACCCTCATTTCCCACTTTTTTTAAATAAAAATTAGACTATGTCCGTCTCCTGGTTTCAACTATACCAAACTCTGTACCAAAATTCATCAAAATCGGTTTAGTCATTAAAGCGTGAAGAGGTAAACAAATTCACTTTCGCTTTTATAATATTAGTAAGGACTAGCTTCCGTCCGCGACTTCGTCCGCGTGGTATAGTTACTTTGGGCTAACGCTAACTTTAACCCGCGTGATGATCGAAAATGTATGTATGATTATATGTTATAATGTATCATTGTCTCCCTCTTTTCTTCCCTCTTTCTCCCCCTTTTATCACTTTAAAAATAAAAGTCTATGTCCGTCAGGGTCCCAACTATCTTAATACCAGAATTCATCAAAATTAGCAATTTAGGCGTGAAGACGTAACAAACAAACAAAACTCACTTTCGCTTTTATAATATTAGTAAGGATACAAACTTTTTTTTGCCCCAGAACTGAACCCTTTAAGAGGGAATGTTTCATTAATTAATTAAGTCTGGGGCAAAAAAGTACGTTAAATAAGTTCACTAGCACCGAGCATGACGTGTTAAAGCAGAACTTATTCCGCTGAGGGAAAGGGACAGAGCTATTCAGGGTGTCTAGCACCATCTCTTTCACTCAGTGGAATAAGTTCTGCTATAAGATGTCATAGTTGGCCTACAAGAATAAAAAGTGCCTGTCTATATGTCAATCTAGGATTTAAGTTAGACACATAAAAACTTTCGCTTGTATAAAATTTGATTAACTGATTATGAATCAAAGGGATTTAAAAGTAAATATTTAAATGTTCATTTGTGAAAAACAAAATGAAATCGACAAAATTTATGGAACAGCTAATTATTTGGCAAATAAAAAACGATCTTGTACCTACGTCTTGTATATTATACGTGTTGAGTGTTACACGAGTAGGTATACGAGACCCTAAAATGACGTTTTGGGATGACAAACGTGACGTGTTTGGAAATCCTACATTTGACTTTACAGATTTAGAGCAAGCTAGACACATAAAAACTTTCACTTGTATAAAATTTGATTAACTGATTATAAATGAAAGGGATTTAAAAGTAAATATTTAAATGTTCATTTGTGAAAAACAAAATGAAATCGACAAAATTTATGGAACAGCAAATTTTTTGGCAAATAAAAAACGATCTTGTACCTACGTCTTGTATATTATACGTGTTGAGTGTTACACGAGTATACGAGACCCCAAAATGAGGTTTTGGGATGACAAACGTGACGTGTTTGGAAATCCTACATTTGACTTTGCAGATTCAGAGCAGCCGGGGTTGCGGGTAGTTTGAAAGAAATACCGCGGCCCCGGAACATAAAGGGCAATGGAAGAAACATGGGTGGGTTTTAGTCAGTACAAGTGTGACATTCATGGGAAGTTGTTTGATGATTACCATACCGCAATAAAAAAAGTATCAGAGCAAAGCATCATAAAATTTCATATCTGTCATTCTACATTAAATTAGTTAGGTAGTCCGTATCGGTACAACGGACTTAAACACCGAGGAAAGTGATGCATCGACAAATTACTCTATACTCTTAAAAATCGGTTTCCAAGATATTTGTCAAAGAAAGTATATAAAAAAAAGCTTTATTGCCCGCCTTCTTACCTATTATTGTATTCAAATAAATACCATTTAGTAAACACACGGTAAAATACAGTTCAAAGTACCCACTAGTAGGCATAGACTTGTACGTTTGTTTTCAGTTTGTCAAAAACAATTATCAACGCATTTGCGTAGGTAAGTCAACTCAAGTAAGTAACATACGCACTAGTACTTAACTTGTAAAAGTTTTTTCTTTTTATCAAAGTGTAGATATATTTTCTCACCCATGAAAGAAAGAAATCTCTAGCTGACGCTCGCCGGCGGCTTCGCACGCGTGATGGTTAAAATAAAATAATCCCATGTGTTATTCCCGATTATAATCTACCTCTGTGCCAAATTTCATCAAAATCCGTTCAACGGTTTTGTCTCGTGTGAGTAACAAATATCTATCCATCCATCCTCACAAACATTCGCATCTAAGTAGGATTTACACTTTGTGTCTTTATCCTAATTTATTTGATGTCGGCGCAATATATATTTTATCTTCTCTTACTTAATATTATAAAGCGAAAGTTTGTGAGGATAGGCGGATGTTTGTTACTCTTTCACGACATAACGCCTGAACAGATCGGGATAAAATTTGGCACAGACATAGATTACAGAAATATCCACGTGAACGTAGTCGTGAGCAACAGTTAATATTAAATGAAAATAAAAATTACAAAATGTTACTCTATAACATTTTAATAAAGCATCTTGGAAAAACGTGTTTTATAACAAAGTTTGAGTAACTTAAAAGATATAATTATATCACATAACTGATGGCACGTTTAGACAACAGCGATAACTTCTATTAATATAAATTGTCCGTGTAAACATTAGGAGACATGAAATATTACACCGGAATTTAATTAGTTTTGTTTTCATTAAGCCATTTTCTCGAATTCATTATAAAGGTGTAGGTATTTTCACTGGAAGCTGTAGAAAATATTTACTTTTACACCACAACATTCCTAAGCTAATGTGTACGTCCAGCATACAAGCCAAGTCATTCACATTTTTGCTTGTTCTATAAGACAAAATCATCATTTTCTTGCCCTTGTCTCATTCTATTTTGTGTCGGCGCGAAATGTTATCGTCTTCCATTCTCCCCTGTCAGACGTCACAGCATCATTTACTCCTTTCTCTTAATATCCTTCTCTCTTTGACCTTCCTCTCCCTCTTCATCCATCAACATTCATATCTATCACTCTTTTAGTCAAATGTTCTCCCTTTCAATTTTTCTGTAACAGGCGCCATTTCCAGATTTCTACTAATAAACCTATTGCTTACTTTATCCATTTCAGTCACTCCAAACATCCATCATAACATTCTCATCTCGACTACATGCAAACTTCTTTCATCCATTGTTTTACAGCTCAACATTCTGACCCATACAGTTCGATTGGACTAATCATGGACTTCTATATTTTACCCTATAACCTGAGATCTATACGACAAAAAATAAAGGAAAATATTGATTGAGTCTACGTGCAATATCTGTTGGATCACTTTTATCAAGGGAATAATAAATTTATTACAATAATTGCTCAAACACGATTCTGCTAGCGTTACCAGCACAATTTATTAAATGGCGTGATCTTGCTGTTTCAATAACTCTTCAGTAGTTAGCTTCATCCATCCCTACTAATATTATAAAAGCGAAAGTGAGTTTGTTACCTCTTCACGCTTTAATGACTAAACCGATTTTGATGAATTCTGGTACAGAGATAGTTGGGAACCTTGAGACGGACATAGTCTATTTTTTTTAAAGTGGGATGTCAGAGAGAAAGTGGGAAGAAAAGGGAAAACTTAGCGTTGCTATTACAAAACAATAAGGTGCAAGGGGAACTGTGTTACCCCGAATTTAACGCGAGCGAAGCCGCGGGCAAAAGCTAGTCGTCTATAAGATAGACTTCTGATTGCCTAGTTGACTACAAATTTTGGTTTAGAATTAGAGCCCCCAGTGGTGTGACCGTCGAACTGCCAAATCTTGAGTCACGAGACGGAAGACAAGCACTTCTGATTTTTCAAATTTATTTGCATTTTATATCCTTATCACAAGCTTCGGTGAAAGAAAACCATCGTGAGAGAGCAGCATGTCTGAGAAATATTTTGTTCGAAGACATGTTAAGCCAAGTCAGAAGTCCATGGGAAGCATAAAAACTCTGCCACCAGGTTAGACAATAACCACACGATAAAGAAGAAGCCAAAATGGCAACGTTAACTTTGTGGATACCTATCGCCAAATGTATTCCAACAACGCAACACATACTCTCATTAACATCAATAAACATTCAAATATATTTTGACTAGACAGTAAAATAATTGCTGGACGGCCTAATTGGCCTACTAGTCGCAAACGCGAATGCTGAGCATGATGTTCTGGGTTCAATTACAACTCCTTGCAAAGTGTTATTAATAAATAAATAAATAATAAATATCTTGGGACAACTCACACACGGCTATCTGATCCCAAGCAAAGCAGAGCTTGTGTTATGGTTACCAGACAACTGATATACATACTTATATAATTTATAAATACATACATAATTATATATAAATCACACCCAGACACAGAACAAACAATCGTGCTCATCACACAAAGTTTGTTCTGGGTGGGAATCGAACCCACGACCTCCGGCTCAGCAGTCAGGGCCACTAACCACTGGACCAACAGGCCCGTCAATTGTGTATTGGGTTTTTAGATCAGGGATTTCTCAGTAGCAGCAACGGAGTCTGGATTTGAACCCAGTTAATGGAAAGGCCCCTATTATACGGGACTTTAAGAATAATTGCGAAATGTGAGTGTACTATATTAATGTACACCCATATTACAGCCACGGTTGGCGCAGTGGCTAAGCGTTTGACTGCTGCGCTACGTGTCGCCGGTTCAATCCCTGCACGGAACAAATACCTAATTGTATGACCTACAGATAGTTGTACCGGGTCTGGATGTTTGTGTATGTGAGTTTAAATGTTTGTAAACGCAACCACGATACAGGAGAAATTCCTAGTGTGGGGCAACATTTCAAAACAAAAAGGAAACCAAAAAGAAATTCACCTAAATACACCGCTGATTGTTCCTTTGGGGGGCTTACTGGAGTTATTAATGCCACGAGCGGCATTTAAGTCCCTTTTTTGGGCTGTGAAATCATCAAATAACTTCCCCCGCTCTGGGCGGAGCGAGGGGGAGTGTCAAACTTGTACTGACTAAAACCCACCCATGTTCCTTCTATTGTCCTTTACTTTCCGAGGCCAAGGTATCTTTTTCGAACATCCCGCAACCCGGGCAGGGCATTTAAGTCCCTTTACAACACTTGTCGCAATCGTTTTAAGTGGACCAATTTAGACGCCTACCACCATATTGCATTATGTGATCATATCTCATCACGTTTAAGTATCAAACAAAACCTAAACAACAACAATACAACTAACCTATTGGCACTAAGTATTTTCATTTTACCGAACAAAGTTAAAATAATTTCTTGATTGTGTTAAAAATATTGTTATGCCCCATAATGGAGAAGAATTTTGGGAAATTTGTACAAAATAATCATTTATCTTAGTTAAAAAAATAAGATTTGCATTATAATGTGGCCTGTAAGTATCAGGCAGCGTTGACTATGCTTGACGTCACGCGCGTGTATATAGGCAGTTGCGCAGGAGTCTCTAAGATAGTCTGTAGTGAGACACGTTGAGTGTCGTTTGGGGATAGGACAATTTGTCTACCCCGCAGTGGACGTGATCTTAACCAGAGGTAGGGAGCCATTTTGTTTAATAAAGTGTAATTTAACGCAGTATATAATATCAGTTTGGTTTCGCAAGTTCAAAAATAATTGGTTCAGTTGCAGGTAACTACGCTGTGACACTTCTCTTGTTTTAAAATATTTTAGTGAATTTGTATAGTGATATAATATTTAGCAAACGTTCTCAAAACCAACCTAAACAAATTTTATCTTAAATAAGTCTAAACTGTTTCAAATTAAACCTAAATTACTACTTGTGAAATCGAATGTTTGTGTTTATTGTGATTGTTGCACGGAGCTCGTAAAATATACAACCATATCCTTGATTACAACTTGTATCTTGTATTTAGGACAGCAATCACTCTCAACTTTTCTAATTAAAACAATAAAAAAATACTACGTTTCCGACAACAACTGTAATAGCGGATAGGGTACACAACAAGAAAGACTTTTACTTTCTTTACCGATGTAGTAAGATACATATTCGCCTGCCAAAATATTATTCCAATGAAAAGTTTTCCTAAATGACAATGAAAATCACACGAAATACCAAATATTATTGTAGGTGCGTAGCGTTCGTATGATCACATTAGAACGAGTCAATTCCAAATCTTTCACAATATGATTGATCTAGCCATCCATCCATAATTTAAGTGGCGGGCATTTTGTCGGTGTAGCAATTCCCATCTTGTTCTACCCAGTACCACTTGGCGGTCCGTTTACACTTTTGTATTCCCCCTCATTGGGACTGTGTATATTTGTCTTCTCAGTTTGCCTCTATTATCTCTTCTCGGGTGTTCGTTACACAACATTTTTTTTTCTTTATTCACTTTTCATCTTACAATTATTAAATAACTCGATCGAATCTGGTTTTCCATGAATTTATATTTCAATCTTTAAAAGACACTTTGATTTTTTTTAATACTTTTTAATTCCCTTTAGCTTTATAAAGCAAATTGCTTCATAACCCTTTTATAAAACTAATCATAATACTAAAGTGTTAATAATACCTGTTACAAGGTTTACCTGACTATAAATCGCACACTCATACTTAGGCAAAGGAATTTACCTTTGCCTTAATACATTCTATTGAATCGTCGATTCAACATAAATTAAGTTGTGTTTGCGGAATAAACAACTTAATACATTAAACAACGAAAGTAAATTTTGCATTCATTAAGAAAAATCACGTTCAAGTTCAAGGTCAGCGTTAGAAGAACTAGGTTATTGCGAAATATTCTTGCAGTCGAGATACTTTTACTTTCGTTAATTCCGTCATAGACATTCGATTTAGATCGAAAACGGAGGAACACAATTTACTATCCAAAAAGGTACCTACTAATGTTATTCATGAGATTTTTTACCTATATTTGGGATTTTAGTGAGTTTTACATCACTTATATTTCCTCTGAGAATTACGGGATTTTGGACCCGTAAGACCACGTTCACTTCATTGATCAGTTAGTGAATATTGTTTTAGTTAAAACTCAAACGGATATATATTTACATTCAAGATAAAGTTCTGTATGATAAAACAGCAAAAAGCTTAAGAATAGAATGCAAATAACAATTAATGTTACTGAAGAACAGATTGACAATAATTCATTGATTCTCGAACATCTAAATAGTTATATGAAACCTATTTGGTTGTTTTATTGACTGTAAAATTAATATGTTTTATACATCTTCTACAAAAAGCTTTTAGTATCACGTTAGCATAAAATTAAATGTGTAATAGCTTTAAAGCGCACTTTGCTTGAATCCATACAACAACTTGTATGGCATTGTGGACACTGAGTGTTTGCAAAAGTTCTGACATTTCCTTTACTTGAATAGGTCATTGTATTATCCACAAACGTAAAGCTACAAAAAGGTCGTAAAGGTAGGCTATGGTGTAACGTTTGGGCCACAAAATACCAATTTCACGGGAATAGGTACTAAACAAGTTCAACAAAAGTTTAACAACCTGTCGTTTCACTGTAGAATTCTTTGTTGAAGTACCCAAAGTTATGTTCTTTCAAAACCAAATATTCGGTAGGACAAAAAATTTAAATTTTCCCTTTCATATATGGTGAAAGAGTAACTCGTACATAAATATCAAAAGAAGCTCAGGTGGATGTTCAGATTAAGTCACGCTTACCGCGGTTGGTGTGTAGACGGGTGTCCATACATTACATACGATTTCCCTCCGTGTCTCGAAAAGTTCGTAAGGCCGTTTGTCCCGGCTGTCAATTGTAGAACTTTGACCAAGGGATATCGTATTCTCCAGTACTAACTATGTTGTGGAAGTCACATAGGTAGTAGGTATAACTAAGCGGCCAACCCCAAGGATTATTTCGAAGGATTATCGAAAGACAATAGAAGGAACATGCGGTAGGTAATAGCCAGTACAAGTCTGACCCTCCACCACGCTCCGCCCAGAGCAGGGGAAATATTTGATGATTTCCCATCCGCAAAAAAAAGCGGCCGACCTAATCACAGTTGGGAAAAGATTGATCAGATGATGAAGTCATTGAAGGATATTATAGGTAGTTATGATAATATTATCCCAAGAAGAAACGCTGAGCACACGTATTACCTTTATCTATTTAATAATCCACATGTACTTATGTGTACTACACACCTACGTTAATAAGTAGGTACTTGTTAACAGCTCATAGGTATAACCCAATATGTAGATAATCTGTGTTAGCTATTTAAAATTCAAAACACATTTGATATTCAACAAATAATTAATGTATAAATTAAATATACGAAGAAAATTAAACTATTGACGTATTTAAATTTTAATAATTATGTGCTTGTTTGTTAAGAGTTTACGCATACTGAAAATGTATGTTTGTCTTGATAACTTACTTTTTTTTAGAATAAAGATTTTAGATATGCACGTGGCTTTAAACGTGTCACGTATACTTAAGATTACATCCTTAAGCTTTTTTAATAAAGAGCAAATTAGCATGAAAACTTGAAAAGAATTCATAAACTACTATCATTATTATGAGCTAAATGTCTGAAAAAAGCTGTACTCAGATTTATAGTCCCTTACGCCCTTTAATCTTAAGGTAACTTAATAACTCATTTCCTCCCAATCTCGACGAAACCCTGGCGTCATCGGGAAAATAGACATCATCATCCGCCTAACCATATTGAGGTCGGCTTTCAGCCTCCCCCGATGTACGAGAACACCAGTATTTTACAAGAAGTGGCTGCTTATCTGAACTCCTCAACCCTGTTAGTTTTGAGTGATACTATAACTATACTATAACCTTTTGGTAGCTTCATTGTTATTATATATTTGACACCGCAAAAACTACGTTATTATTATTAACAAGATGTGTTTACTGCGCCAACAAATGTAATAGTTCCGGTCAAAACAAGTCTTTACTTTTGTGACTAATAACACGAACTCACAATTCATTTATTAAAGTCCGAATATCTTTTAGTTGTCCAGTTTGTCTATAGCGATAGCGTCAACTATTCGAAATGTTCTAGGTACCATACTCACGTTTTATATCAGAAGTTATGATATTGTGTAAATAGAATAACAATATTAACATTCATAGAGAAGTATGAACGTAAATGACAATTAGTAGGCTTTTATACGAGTGCCTACGCATAATGTTATGAACTTAAATGATTATTCCAAGTTACAAACTTGTTCCGAGTTACGTAACAAAACTTATGAACATGTTATCCACTTATCTTTTGTAACTGATTGTTTTATCTAAGAATTCGTAAGGAAGCACGTTTTAGAAATACTTTAGTTTATAGATAAAGATCTATCTTTTGTGTAGGTAATGATATCAAGATTGTTATCAGTTTATTGTAAGAATTAGTAAAACGAGATGTTTTTGTGTCACATAGATAGCTCATGTGCTTACAAAGCATGATAAGCATAAGACGCGGAAATCTTGAAGAACTTAGGAAGCCCAGATTGTTAACCCTACTTAAATTCTGCAGTTGTAAAATCACCTCACCATGAGCTACGCAGCCGCTGAGAGCGTGGTGCCCACCAGCACCTGGGCTGCCACCAACCTATTCTACGTCCTCATAGTACCAGCTCTAATACTTTGGTATGCATACTGGCGTATGTCGAGGAGGCACATGTATGAACTCGCAGCCAAGCTACATGGACCCCCCGGTCTGCCACTTCTCGGCAATGCGCTGGAGTTCACCGGTGGATCTCACGGTACGTTATGATAGTTCTAATCTTTTAAAGGATAAAAATCTAATAAGGAGCCAGCAGGCATCCAAACAAACATTTCTAACAAAAACAGTCGTATCGTGCATTACAAAGTTGAACTATAAAAGCAGAAATGTTTGTACACTAAAACTTTTGGTTTAAATCCTCCGTATCCAGAACATTAATTCTGTGAAATAAGAGAGGTGTCACGATGGAACTTAACAGTTTTATTCCTTCTACAGACATCTTCAGAAACATCATCGAAAAGAGTATTCCATACGATGGCGAGTCTGTCGTGAAGATCTGGATCGGACCCCGTCTCCTGGTGTTCCTGTACGACCCTCGTGACGTGGAGCTGATCCTCAGCAGCCACACACATATCGACAAGGCTGACGAATACAGATTCTTCAAACCATGGCTCGGAGATGGTCTGTTGATCAGTACTGGTAAGTTGATCCTAAAACATGTTTTAAATAGTTATTAATAGGCGCCGAAAGGATCATAATGAGGAGCGTCTGTTCAAAAGGTCGTATTTCACTTTCCAAGTTTTTATTTTTTTTATTTTTTTTTGAACTCATAACAAAAATCTACACTGAATGAGCCTAAATACTTGTTCAAAAGGAGCGTATTTCCCATATAATAAAATCTTAAAAAATTGGATTCCAATCAAAACGGATGTATTTCTGCATTAAAATGTTATTTTGGATTGTTTTAAACAGAACAGGCATATTTCTTCTACAAATAGCATCTTTTATTTATTTTTCTGTTCAAAAGGTCATATTTTTTTCCATACATAACAACTTTAATAAAAATCGATTTGTTTGACTAAAAAACGGTATCGAGTCAAAAGATGACGGCTGTACGTTGAATGTCATTGCCAATAGCAACCCTAAAAAAATAAAAAATAAAAAAAAATATGACTCTACATCTCTATAACGACGTCGACAGATGACACTGACAGAAGTTACTCCTAACGTTTTGTCTTTCGATGCGAGTTGATGGATTTTGTGAAATTTTGAAGTTTGGAAGTTATTATAAAGTAAAAATCAGAGTAGAAGTAGATAATAAACATCAAAGTATTGCTCATAATTGATTGATTTTTTTATTTTCACAGAATGCCAAAAACTTCACTAGTATTTCTCTTTATTTTGTATTTCCAAAAAGTCCATTCACAAAGCTTTATTTCTAAAAGTGTTAAATCAAAAGGGCATATCTCTAGAAGTGACAAATCAAAAGGTCGTATTTCTAATTTGTCCGATCAATAAGTCGTATTTCTAAACTAAAATTAAATTTAAAAAAAAAAATGATGTATTTTTTTTATTTTTTTATATGCATGTATTATTGTAGTCTTAATCCTCACAATGAGCTTACATTTAATTAAATTTTAGCATTTTTATAATAGAAACTAGATGTTTTTGTCTGTTTTTGTGAAGTTTGTTTATCATAGAAATACGTCCTTTTGAACAGATGCTCCTCTGAAGTGATAATAATTATCCCGCACAACCTGCTAAATATAAGTAGCAATATTCAGCGGGGGAAAATGCCTATGTTCGTTTATTGTCACCTATTTTCAAAGTGACCGACAAACTCTGACGTCAAACTGTTATAAAGTTAGTCGACGATTACAGAATGTCAATTGACTAAGTTTTATTGAGGTGAAGTATTTTATCTTAGACCAAAAATTCCCAGAGACCTTATTTGTACACGTAGACGCTGCGTACGTGTACAAATAAGGTCATTCCTCTAGTTCCACTTAAATAAAACAAAGCTTATCCATAGATTGACTTCAGGAAATACTATACAGCCGCATTTAGAAGTGTCTGTTAACTTGTAATTATTGAAGATACGAGCCCTGATTGAATGCTTTAAATCGCCAAGTCTTGTGAATCAATTTATCATTGTTGCTTTCCTAATCTCAGGCCAGAAATGGAGGTCTCACCGCAAGCTGATCGCTCCTACCTTCCACTTGAACGTGCTGAAGAGTTTCATTGACCTGTTCAACGCCAACTCCAGGGATGTTGTCCGCAAACTGAAGAAGGAAGCTGGAGAGTTCGATTGTCATGACTACATGAGCGAATGCACTGTCGAAATCTTACTTGGTAAGTAGATCAGCGCGACTCTTTTAACTTACCATCATGGGTACATTAGGACATTACCATCATTGGTACTGCGGCTCAGGTGACCTTGCTGGAATTTCTGTAGCGGTAGGTAAACGTAAAGTGTATTTGTTCAGCAAATAGTTGTACAAAATTCTTACGAGTAATTGTTGCTCGATAGCAATAGTCAAAATTGCCATGTCATTAGGGCTAGTAGGTACCTATTAACGTCAGTTTTGCGTCTAACATTGAAAAACTTATTTTCAATTCTAATTAAATGGAAAAGAGGCGGAAATATACAGCAAATAGATTCAACTTATTCAAGCCATTAAAAATACAAAAAAGGCTATTGTATTCATTGGAGTCAATTAATCATTTGATTTGTCGAACACTAAACACTACTTTGAATATAACATTTAAAGTAGTTAAATAACTTTTCTTATGATTTCAATGTCGCCTACGTGCTACTAGACATGCGCGTGCGCCGAATAGTTATAATTTGAATATATTCCTCTCAATGTCTCGTCTATTCAAGCAATTCACTTTGATGTTAAGTTAAACTATATACTTACTTTGTAAAATATAAATGTATTTGACATCTAGTAGTTAGGCAGTCATAGAAGCTGGCATAGTTGCCAGCTTCTATGACTGCCTATTGCAAACAACGAATCCAAATATAAAGAGCAAGTGTCATGTGTTCAATGTACTGGTAACTTTCACTTGACAACCAACAAGCAGTTCGTTTACCTAGATTCATAAGCCACATCTATCAAAGATATTTGTGAAGGGGCTATAAATATTATGACAATGAGAGTAGCCACAAATAAAGCGCATTAAATTCGCGAACATTAATACTGACATTATACTAAAACACCCCCGAAACTATAGACTGAACGCATTAAGTAGAAATGGTCTTAAATCTCAAGGTGTTCGCACTAAAATAAAGCAGGATAAAGAGCAATTTGTATGTAATGTCACGTACTTAGCCACGCTGTGACAACACGGCGGCCCTCACATGGACAGCAGACCGTGTTCTTGAAGCAAATGCCCCGAGAACCTATTAAACCGTTTGCGAAATCTACGAGACGAAGATTACCTACGTGTTGATTCTACTCACTCTTATACAAAATTATGTTTAATGCACAATACTTGAGAGTCGTGCGCCAGCGGCGGCGGCGCAGCACCACCAACTATTGCATATTGCATGATCCTAGTTTGCGGTTTTAAGAAGTAATTCCATGCAACTATAACTCCTAGATTTTCAAACTACGCAAATGTACACTTATCACGTAGCTAGTAATCGACTTATTGCGTACAATAATAACAGTAATTAGAAGGCGGTTGAGATAAATATATCACTAAATAACTGTATGGATTTTGCATCCGTGATGTTTATGGTGGTAATTATTTAGTTTGCTTAGAACAATTTATCCGGTTCAGAGCAGACCCGCCTGAACTTGTGGTATTATTCATTCTACGAGCACATATTTTTCCTTAAGCGGAAAACGAAGCCTTGGAAGGAACTAAAAGACCTTTGCGTGTTAGATTCCAAGCTAATTTAACCTTTTACGGGTTAGCTAAGCTTATTTTGTTATTAGCTGCTAGCGTTGTCGCTGTCAAAATTGTTATTCTTACTAATTCACCAGACACTACTTATATCAAAATCACAAATAATCGACTTGATGATATTTTACAATTATTTTAAGTCCTGTATTGTATATATGTTTTGAACCAATTGAAACCCCAATGTTGCATCTCGGTGCGAGATTTCAATTGCCATCTAGAACACCGTGCCAGGTCATTATGTCATAAAGACGAATCTCTACGGTCAGTGTTGATGGAAGTATGATTGAATCATTGGTACGTGCGTGGTACCACTAGGCACTGATTCACCGGGCACGTAGTACTACTGGGCGTCAGGTTTGGCGACCCCCCACGTGCCCACGTGCTAATGGCCAATATTCGCCATTCCCGGCCACGATCGTTACGCTCCTTTATTGCTATCCTCCTTACGCAATTGTTTTGAATTCAATGGAGGTCGAAAACTCTTTCTTTTATTAATAGGAGTATGCGACAATGCGTCCGGTGTGCACAGCAGAGTTTACCGTTCAAAGTCATCTTTTTGAGTAAAAAAACTAAGCCGCATTATGTTCACTCTAATAATACCGCGTTATACAAATAATGGAATTACAACTACCCAAATATTACATACCCACAGTGTGCTCATACTTTACATACTCACACTTATTGTAAAACAAACTTTTAATATCATAACCCTAGTCTAATACCGCAGCCCCGGAACATAAAGGGGAAAAGAAGGAACATGGGTTCCTCTTAGTCCCTAAAAAGCGGGGAAAGTTATTTTATGATTACTCATCCACAAAAAAAGAGAAAAAACATTAGGCTTACTGTTTAGCCTTATTATTTCGTCCTAGGATGTTGTTTTTGCCCTTACAAGTTTTATTTATATATTTCAGAAACCGCTATGGGTGTCAGCAAATCCACACAAGACCAGAGTGGATTCGAATACGCCATGGCTGTTATGAAGATGTGCGACATCCTTCACTTGAGACATACAAAGATCTGGCTCAGGCCAGACCTTCTCTTCAAACTCACTGACTACGCTAAGAAGCAGACCAAACTCCTCGACGTCATCCATGGTCTGACCAAGAAGGTAATACAAACATCACTTTATAGTACATCGTAATAACTCGAGTTACTCCACCGTCCTAGACTCCATGACCTATTAGACGCTACTGAGAACTAGTTATTGATACGACCATCAAAGACGACTGAATAAACTAGCATAATAACGAACCGCATACAAATAACTGTGACTTTAATTGTATCTCCAAATGCATATATCTCATTGTACTTATGAATTTTAAGGTTATCCGAAGGAAGAAGGAAGAGTTCAACTCTGGTAAGAGGCCAACAATCTTGCAAGACTACAATACCACCACCGAGGAAACCACCAAAACGACATCCGTGGAGGGTCTATCGTTCGGTCAGGCAGCTGGCCTTAAGGACGATTTGGATGTAGATGACGTTGATGTAGGACAGAAGAAACGTCTGGCTTTCCTTGACCTACTCCTTGAGAGCTCACAGAGTGGCGTTGTTATTTCTGACGAGGAAATTAAAGAACAAGTGGATACTATTATGTTTGAGGTAAATATTCTAAATAAGTAGATTACTCCACAATCGTTACTGCTTTTGTAGAATATCAAATCATGCATTACATTTAATGTTTTATTAAGGGTCACGACACAACTGCCGCCGGTAGCAGTTTCTTCCTATCAATGATGGGCATCCACCAGGACATTCAAGACAAAGTCATTGATGAGCTTGACAAGATCTTTGGTGACTCAGACCGCCCCGCCACATTCCAGGATACGTTGGAAATGAAATACCTAGAAAGGTGCCTTATGGAAACATTGAGGATGTTCCCACCAGTGCCAATTATTGCGCGCCACCTTAAACAAGATATCACTCTTCGTAAGTAAAAGTTTTCAATGCCGCTGTATTTTTGGAGTACTTATAACAGATATCTTTACAATACCTTATCTTCTAACAGCCTCCTGCGGCAAGCAAGTCCCTGCTGGTACCACCGTTGTAGTGGCGACGTATAAACTGCACCGTCGCCCCGATGTGTACCCGAACCCTACCAAGTTCGACCCCGACAACTTCCTGCCTGAAAGATCTGCCAATCGTCATTATTACGCATTCGTGCCTTTCTCCGCTGGACCCAGAAGTTGTGTTGGTGAGTGCAGAAACAAAACCTAACAACATGTTTTTACCTATGATGTAATCATGTGTACTCAATCTGTCCATTTCTTCCAAAGGTCGAAAATACGCCATGTTGAAGCTGAAGATTATCCTTTCTACGATACTTAGGAATTTCCGTGTGCGCTCAGATCTTAAGGAATCTGACTTCAAATTGCAAGCTGACATCATCTTGAAGCGCGCTGAAGGATTCAAGGTCCGCCTGGAACCACGTAAAACTACCAAAGCGTGTTGAATAGTTGCAAATGATTCCTAAATTTAATTTTATGTAAATATGGACGCATGGTTCTCGCATTTTCGTTAAACCTGTGCTTAGAGCACAGAATAAAATATTTTGTTCCATATTGTTATTGTCAAGAAGATGTTATATCGGTGGCAGACCCTTTAAACACGGGAAGGTATTGAAGACGGTGCAACCATTTACATGTTTTGCTCAATATTATTTAACTATGCGGTTAGTTTAAGTTCTTTGTAAATAGACATTTAAATTATACCCTTTGTACGTTGTACGATGAATGAGTTATAAACTTTATAATAAATAAACAGCATTTTATTTCTAAATACCTAATTAGAACAATACGAGTTCATAATGACTAACAAAATATAAATAATTCATTTCGACATAAAATACATATTAATTGTAGATTTCAATCGGTACATAAGTACGAGTTAATAATTGTTAGTTTTCCTCATTTTCATTTTGTGTAGATTTTTGAGATTGCGTAATAACAATCGATTTTTCATTACTTAGGTAGCTGCTGTGTCGTTTTCTAATGTCGTGAAGCGTTGATGCTTTGAGGCCCGCTTCCTGGCCGAAGTCGATGGTAGATATCAAAGCGTTGGAAAGTTGTGAGGCAGCTAGCTTGGCCCTGAAAAAAAGTACAGCGTAAGTACCTACAGCAACAGGCACTAAGGACTAACAATGTTCTTGTACGACATATTAAAATAATTTTATTATACCACATCACATCCAATGGAGTTCGGTTGTGTACCGGGCACAAACATGGCACAAACTGGTGGTGTTTCTTCTTGACCCACCAGCCCGAGTGAGACAGTTTCCATTCAATTGTTTTTATTTCAGCTACTGAACAGTCGCCAGCCTCCCGCAATAAGTTAAAATAGGAAGCCATTAGTTCTTGACCTGAAGCATAATTTGATA
This sequence comes from Ochropleura leucogaster, assembly GCA_958449745.1. Classification (NCBI taxonomy): domain Eukaryota; kingdom Metazoa; phylum Arthropoda; class Insecta; order Lepidoptera; family Noctuidae; genus Ochropleura; species Ochropleura leucogaster. The sequence continues at coordinate 11,977,497 of OY288206.1, read as the reverse complement.
AACTGATTATAATCTGCTGGTCTTGCCATCAGTCTATTATCGGAGTTTTTACAAAAGCCATATTTTATTTAATACTAGCTTTTGCCCACGGCTTCGCTCGCGTTAAATTCGGGGTAACACAGTTCCCCTTTCCTGATTTGCAGGTACTAGCTACCTGTAGTTTTGCCCTTGCGCCTTATTGATTGTTATAGCAATGCTAAGTTTTCCCTATTCTTCCCTCTTTCTCCCTCATTCCTCAATTAAAAAAAAAATGTATATCCTATATCCATGATCCCAGCTATCTCTATACTAAAATTCATCAAAATCCGTTTAGCCGTTAAGGCGTGAAAACATAACAAACAAACAAACTCACTTTCGCTTTTATAATATTAGTAAGCTCACTTTTATTGAGCTAATCTCTGGCGGACTAATATTTACCTGCAGAAATAGCTGTCATCAATCTTGATTGCTCAGCTTCCTCTTCGTATATTTCTCTTGTGTTCCCGTATATCCTATCCAACTCTTCTTCTGTGTTCTTCATCTGATCCATATTTGATATTTTAGCATTTTGTACCTTTTAAATAAGTTAAACATCATTTAATTAAACAGTTTCTAGAGAAATGTTTTTAAAGCCTTCCTAGAAGAAATTGCATGCATACTGTTTCAAAACGAAAGCCCATGAAGCAAAGAAATGCTTCAGCCAGATGCTGGGTACCCAGTTCTGGTTTCTCTCTCCTTAGATGGAGCTCGCCAAGCAGATGAAGCGCCCGGCCCAGCATTCTCCTCAGACCGTGATTCATAGCACTGGCTCCCATCTCTGTCAGCAACTTGGCCGCCGCTTCATGGTCACCCAATCTGTTCCAGATAGCATTAGTTAACTTTGGATTTGGAACATGGGTTTAGCAACATTTACGACATGAAAGAATGCAAGAATTACCATTTCAATTTCTACCTTCCAAATCCCTTTTATTTTATGGTAGACCAGTCTAGCAGACATGATTAAACTCTCAAAGACCGCCATTATTTACGTAAACTATCCGTCAAGCACCGCCATTATTTACGTCAAGTACCGCCGGGCGGGCTCTTATCGTAAGCGTAATCTGATTTTAAGACTTATGTTTACCACAAAAACAGTTTTAAATCGGTCGGGGTTTGGTGGTACAAATTTGTGCCAGCGGGGCTCAACGGTAATACTTGTTTACTGACATGTTTTTGTGCCGCTGGGACTAGAGGTTAAATCAGTGAATGACATATTTTTTATGAAACTCTACACGCAATACAATGTGTGATGAAGAAATTACAATAATATCACGATATTATGGAGATATTTAAATTTATTACACTTCTAAGAATGATATTGCATTAAACGGTTAGATGATTACAATATTAATGTCATATTACCTAGATTTAAAGGAAACAAGCATGCAAATGTAATATTCCAGTTAATTTGTTGTTTGATCATGAAAAGTGGAAAATTACTCGCGTAGATTACAATGTTTGTACAAACCATAGCAAGTAGCAGAAGGTGGTTATAAACACGTTATTGTTTTTTTTTTATGTAATGATAAAATCCTTACTTATACTATAAAAGCGAAAGTAAGTTTGTTTGTTACGCCATCATATCATACTGGTGATTAAGTGCAGTACCTCAATCACCAGTATAATATTACGAATATAGGTGTAGGTGACAACGGATCCTTACTAATATTATAAAAACGAAAGTGAGTTTGTTTGTTACGTCTTCACGCCTAAATGGCAAAACCGATGTTGATGAATTTTGGTACAGAGATAGTTGGGACCCTGGAGACGGGTATAGACGGACAGGGATAAATAAAAAAAAGTGAGAAAAGGGGGAGAAAGAGGGAAGAAAAGGGGAAAGAAAGATTTTTTTTTTATATTCACGCATGTTAAAGTTAGCGTTAGCCCAAAGTAACTAAGCCATGCGGACGAAGTCGCGGGTGGAAGCTTATAATTTAATTACGGAACTGAAATGTCAAAAAGGAAGTATCGATTCTAAAAATAATAAAACGTAAAGTTCGTACCGTTGCATAACAGCCGCCATGTGCATTCGAACCTCACAGAGCCCTTCTATGTTGTTACTTGAGTCGTGTATCTTAAACGCTCTCTCAAGAGTCTTCTGAGCATTATTCAAGTTGTTCATCATTAACTGACAAATGCCGATTTCTATTATTGCTTCCGCTGTTTTATTTATTTCACCAGCTAAAATAATATAATATTATTGCCATTAGAAGCGCGAATTCGATGTTATTTCATGCATGTTTTCTTGTTCTATAATGGTTTTTTTGCGGATAGGAAATCATCAAATAACTTCATGGGATGTCAGATCCCTCCATGTTACTTTACGTTACGGGGCCGCGGTATCTCTTTCAAACCCGCAACCCCGGCAGGCGGAGGCCCTAGCAGGTCCCTCAATCAATTGATGTGATTACTACAATGTGATAACACTATTTTATTTCATTTTGACATCATCAACCATTTTATTTTATTGGTTGACATTATATTCACTATACTTTTCGTCATTTAAAATATTTCTAATGTTATGGGTGTTTAATATTTTTATGCTTTAAAGCAGATTGCAGAGCTAGTGCGCTATGTGATTATTTTAAACCCATATTGTGATATACCTGCATTGTGTCAAATAAAATGATTTGATTTGATTTGACTAGAAGACAAATCTACTTATATTTGACTCTGAACAAACACTTAAAATATTCCAACTAAAATATTATTTCAACACATAGGACGTGACAAAAGTTCAGTGATTCGCCTGTTAATAGCACTACAGCAGGCTAACCCCAACCCACTTACCATAACTACATCAAGAATACCCTAAAGGGAGTAGATCACGAGTGAGTCACTAACCATCTTTGGCTCTCCTCTCGGCCAAGCGAGCCAATCTCTCAGCCTTAGAAGTGTCTGACCTTCGCACCGCCCTAGCTTTGCTGAGGAGGACCTTAAACAGTTGTAAGGCAGTAGCTCCGAACACAGTGTCACGACGAATTTCCTCATCTTTCTCGGCTTCGTACAGAAGCCAATCCTGCAAGTAAGATGACGTTGTTTTACAACAACGTATACGATTATTGTGTGAACGCAATTCTTAAAATTTCGTTAACTCAACTAGCGTCCGCCCGTGACTTCGTCCGCGTGGCATAGTTACTTTGGGCTAACGATAACTTTAACCCGCGTGATGATCAAAAAATTATCTTTCTCTTCTTCCCTCTTGCTCCCCCTTTTCTCACTTTTTTATTTAAATAGCCTATGTCTGTCTCCAGGGTTCCAACTATCTCTGTACCGAAAATCATCAAAATCGGTTAAGCTATTTAGGCGGGAAGACGTAACAAACAAAAAACTCACTTTCGCTTTTATAATATTAGTAAGGATTAATAAATGAGTGTGTTGGATAAATATATTGATAGAATATTTAGTTTAATGTTAAATTGAAGCACAACTACAATATCTTCCAGGCAACCTTTCATTCGGCTTAGCCCATAAATTATACAACCTTAAACAAACAGGTGTACAATACAAGTAAGTCTATTTAAGTACAAACCTATAAATACAATACAAATAAATAGCGATCCGTACTAATGCTTACTATACTAATATAATAAAAGCAAAGTGAGTTTGTTTGATTGTTACCTCTTCAGGCCTTAATGGCTAAAGCAATTTTGATGAATTTTGGTACAGAGATAGTTGAGACCCAGGAGACGCACATAAGCATTTTTTTTAAATTGGATACTGCATCGACTGTACATCGTACGGATCAACTGTACATACTTTGGCACACCTTTCTCCTTAAGAGCCCACCACAATATTGCACGCGGTACCCGGTCGTATGCCTTTTCGAGGTCGATGAACACCATGTGCAAATACTGCACATAGGAATTTGCTTCTGTATTTTTCGCACAACTGGATAGCGAAAATAACATCCATCGTTCCCCGACTAGGTATAAAACCAAATTGGCTCTGTGTAATTTCGCTCTCTTTTCTCAGTCGCCTTTCAATAATTTTCTCCCGAACTTTCATACTGCGTGACATTAGCTTTATTTTTCTATAATTGTTGCACTCCAGCACATCACCATTGTTTTTAAAGATGGGCACCAGCGAACTGTTACACCAATCGTCAGGTATAGCCGCTTCCAGCAACAGTTTATTGAAGAATAAAGCTGACCACGTCCATCCGTCTATCCGCAATACCTTCCATACTTCCAGTCAACCGGTATTCCGTCCTCACCTAATGCCTTACTATTCTTCATTCCATTCACCACAATCCTCACTTAATCCATTCCATTTCTTACTAGTCCCTTATTCACTGGTTTATTTCAAGCACCAGTCATTCTCTTCATTCATCAGTCTTTCAAAGTAACCTTTCCACCTATCCTTAATTTTCTCATCATCTGGTATAACCATTCCAGCTTCGTCTTTTACGCATTTTATCCGACAAAACTCCCTTCGACTTACTCTGTCTAGAGCTAGACTAGCAAGCCGGAAAGGTGTTTTTGGCCTGCTGGACTATCCAGTATGTCATAGCCGACTCGTAATTTGCCGATTTTATGTTAGTGCAATGTATCGATTTTTAAACAATAAAATATTAATGGTATATCATGTCATCCATTCATCTAAATACATTTCAAAGTATTAAATACCCATTTAAATGCTAATTTTGCAGTAATTGCTACCTAGAATAAATAAGAATGAGTTCATGTGAAACTACGAGATTACTTACGAGTGACATAAATTAAACCGCATTTTCTTAAATTCATAGAAATCGTTTTTGTGATTAAGGAAACCCAGTTCTGTTTATGATCGTACTTTACTCGTTAGTTGAAACTTGCCCGCAAAACTACTTTTGTGTCTTTTCAAAAATGGCTGCTAAGGAAAAACTGTATCCAAAAATGCTTTTATAAATTAAAAAAAATACTTAACCTTTCCAATAGCACTATCTCTGACTTCTGTCAGTAACGTAAATGGTTCTTCAGGGTCTGCTCCTGGAACTAATAAATATGAATAAGCAAAGATCGTATATCCAAAAATTGACTAACTTAAATAACTTACATTTTTCTAGAAGAAACTTTCCATAGTGGTATTTACAGACTGCTTTCAGCCGACCACCATCGATGAGGTACTGGCTTGATACAGCAATCGAAGCTTGGAAAAACTTCTCAGCTAACCATAATATACCCTTTTCTTTCTCAGCGTAGTGTAGCCCAAGATTTAGTAATAAGAGGCATTCTGTCTTAGGTTCGTCTGAAAGTGAAATAAATTGAGACATGTATATGTATTTTCTATTATTAATGTTTTCAATTTATTGAACAAGGAAAAACATATCTGAAAACGTTTTCAGAGATTATATCTTTGAGCATCTTCAACGCGACAAGAAATGAAAAGTCTGTACTTCTGCACTTCATTTCTAATCAAAAGGTTTTTTTACCAGATGTCCAAAACAATTTTTCTCCTGAGATACAAACCATTTCAAATTAGGCTCTTGCTACATTTTCAATAACAAGTATCAGCTTGACACACACACCTTGCTCGTGTTGTTTTTCCGCTTCTTGCAGATTGGAAGCGATGTGTTCCAAATAATCTTCCCTAGTTCTGAGGTCCACTACAATACCGATATCGTCTTCGTTAACCAGCTGTACATTATCGTAAATAAGATCTTGCAGATACGCTGAGGCGTCTCCGAATCCGGCTTCTCGTAGTTCATGAATAAGACATTCGTATAAAGGACGTTTATGCCTACAAAAGAGAAAAAGTTTAGACTGAATAAACGTTTCAAAGTCCCCCAAAACGCCCACCTAGTAGAGTTCCTTTAGAATAGAATAGAATAGATTATCATTTATTTGCAAATATGGGTTATAGGTACATAAGTTATAGGTGGTAGTAGTTTTACATGGTTCTGCCATATTTCACCATTCGGCATGCAAACATTATCATTATATAAAATGGTTAAAATTCAAATTTTCTAAATCATTATTATTATAATCTTAAACATTAGACTAATAAATTAATTAAATAAAAGTAATTCACATTAAGTAAAATAATTAAAATTCAAATTGTCGTTATAAATAATCAACTTAATTAAAAAATAAAATAAAAATAGAATACAAAGAAAAACATAATTATATAATTAAAAAATTGAGGTAGTTTGAAAAAAATTGTCCGTTAAAAACTCTGCAACACTGTAGTATGTTTTATCTATTAGTAATTTACGAAGTCTACCTTTAAATTGCAACGTTCGTAAGTCTTCATAAAGTCTTTATAAAGTAATATCCGAAGTACACAGTATAATTAAGAAAGACTAGCTTCCGCCCGCGATTTCATCCGCGTGGCAAACTTACTTTGGGCTAACGCAAACTTTAACAAACGTAATGATCGAAAAACAAAATCGTTCTCTCCCCTTTTTTCCCTAGTTCTCAACTTTTCTCACTTTTTTTTAAAATTAGCCTAGTCCTTCCCTAGGGTCCCAATTATCTCTGTACCAAAATTCATCGAAATCGGTTAAGCCATTTAGGCATGAAGACGTAACAAACAAACTCATTTTTGCTTTTATAATATTAGTAAGAATTACTACATTTAATTGAAGTGCCACATGGTCGCTAGCACACATCAATATACCAAAATAATAGGAAAATAAACATTGAGAATATACTCAAGCAAAAGTGTAAAAAATAACTAAATTAAAGCCTTCAAGCATATCTAATGAAAAGACAAACATATAACTCTAAATAAAAAGTCAATGATTTACAAAGACCATCGCAGAATAAAAGAAATAATCCAAGTTCTATTAAAATAATAATAAGGTAAAAGGGTTTGTCTGTTTACTAAATTATCGACTTAAATGGCTTTAAGTACATAAAATAAAAAACTAGACTGCGGTTGTAAAAATATTGTAAGCTTATTGATCGAACAGATAATGTTTTAAAACACGTTGATACCTTCGTACGCCATTGGAATCGAGCATTGATAAAGAAAAAATAGCTCGGCTTCGAAATGCGTCCAAACTGTTTTTGGTCATACATGCCATCAGTCTAGGTAATTGTCGTTTCTTTGGAAACTGAGAACTGAGGGAGTCTATTATCGATTTTGATTTCGAATCCCCAATAGAAGAGGTATCTATTACCACCGATTTTGATTTTTCAGCCCCCGTACTGCTGGAATTAATCGTTGATTTTGATTTCATGCCCTTAGCGCTGCTCGAAACCATCGACAGTTTTGATTTTGGACCCCCGCTGGAACTAATTGTCGATTTTGATTTCGGACCCCCGCTGGAACCTATTGTCGATTTTGATTTGGGACCACCCGCACTACTGGAATCTATTGTCGATTTAGATTTCGGACCCCTAACATTTGCGGATTCCACTATCGATATTGATTTCACACCCGAAGGACTGCCGGTATCCATCATCGATTTTAATTTCAATCGACCAGAAGTGATGGTATTAAATATTGATTTTGATGTCGTATCCGCCGCACTGACATCTTCCATAGTCGATTTTGATTACGCAAAAAAAATGTAAATGCTTTTTCAAAAATAACGTTGACTTGTCTTGGCTTGACTTATTTATTTAATGGCGTTCGTGGAAAAAATAACGTTAAATAATATGTTGAACAAACTTGACAAGCTCCGCTAGGAGTATATTGTTCTGTGTTGACAAGATTCAATAATGGCTACCAAAGACTAAATAAAATACTTTTCACAGATAAATCAGCGTATCAAAACTGCCCATAAACATATTCTCCTTTTTGATGTCAGTTATAATATTGGCCACTAACTTGGTAATAATTTTCTTTTTGTACTAACAACTATATAAAACATAGTTCTAGTGGGGCATGGCCATAGTCGGAACTAACACCACCATCCTGTTTTGAAAAAAAAAACGATAAATTTAGAACTGCAACCAACAGCGCTCTAAAAGAACCATGCTACACTGTAAATGATGTTTGGTAGTTGTTCCAGGTCTAGCTGTTTGTTTTAGTTTAAATCTTTTATAACATACTAACGATAAAGGAGTCTACTGCTTAAAAATAAGTAGTATTCGCTTATCAGATGATAAAAAAACAAGCTAAGTGCGAGTCGGACTCACCGAGATGGTATCTTTTTTCACAGCTCTATGGGGTTAAGTATACGGTTTTAATTTAAACTCGGTTTCTTAACGGTCTTGACAGACAAACAGACAGACCGACGGAAACAAAGTGATCCTATATGGGTTCCGTATTTTCCTTTTAATTGACGGTACCCTAAAAACGCTTGAAATAAAACAGACCGCTCACCTTCATTGCCATCAAATGATAATAATATACGAAAAAAGTGGTATGTTTTAGGAAGACCCCAAATAATATGAAACATAAACAGCCTTGTTAGATTTTACGAGTGTTCTCGTTAAAATTTATGATGGATTCGGCATAGTCCAGTCCGACCCCACATCATAATGTTTCATTGTATGCGCCACATTTTGGAAAACTACGTCAAATAAAGTTAACGTTTCAAGTTTCGTTGTTGTTAACATAAATACACATTATACTCCTGGATTTTAGTATTATCTTACACTAGATACACAGCTCTCTAGTGATGATCTAAAATCATCTTTACATAATTGCCTTTTTAAGGAAAATTTTGGGGCACACGCTTGGATAGTTTCAAAATCTGTACCCGGACATAGGTAGAAACTATTTTTGTGTTTTATATATTTTTAATAGTAATATTTATTTGCGAAAAATACTGTATACAAAGTTATCGAAAAAAGTATAAGGACCAGCATGTTATTATTTATTTTGTTGCTAATGATAAAGCGCTTGGAATCGACATGTATTACATTTAACGATATCTGCGTCACGTACGCACGAATGAATGTGTACATTGGTCAGTACATTCCACATGATAGAGATATAATTATGTATGTAGAATGGGCAATGGCGTTGTTTTTAGGCATTACTGTATATATTCACTTTATGCTCTTAATAACTCAAAACATTCCCGAAATAGGAAGAGGCATTTCAATAATCTACATTGATAAACTTATTTATAGCATAGCTGATTAAAACAAGTAATGTCTGTTTTTTACCGGACTGGCGATGGCGGAGGGTAATATGTTTGGCAGTCTATATTTATGTAATATGTCCGTTCCTTTGTGGCATATTATAGACCAAACGCGTGGACCGATTTTGACGATCCTTACATCTATCGAATTGTATTCATCTTGTGAGTGTCAATAAATACAGCAACATAATAAAGCCGTAATAATATTGTTATATAATCGCATAATAGGCACTCAGGGCAATTAGGACACTTCAAGCACCATAAGCAGGCAGGGCACTCAGGGCATATATAACACTAAGTGCACCTATGGCAGACAGGGCGCCCAATTAGGGCGGTTTGTGAACATATGCCAGGCAGGGCACGTAAGAAGGTAGTTCAGGCGGGACACTTAGGGCTCCTGCCCTACGTGCCCCGCCTGAACTACCTTCCTACCTGCGTGCTCCTGCACGCAGAGCAATTAGTGCAGTTAGGACACGTAGGGCAATTAGGGCTGGTAGGACAAGTAGGTTAGGTACCTATGTAGAAAAATGTCATTGCAACGCATGCCCGGCACAGCTAATAAAGAATATAAGAGCCAATGGCTTGATTGCCAAGAGCCTTGACCAACATCAGAGGAAGCTTTCGTTAGGCAGCTGGATACAGATATGCAACTGGACACGGCTCGTATTGTTAGGAGGTTCCTTTCTCTAGAACCCTGAGCGCCGCCGGTAGCTTGGACCCTGTTTCCAATACCGGTGGGACACTTTTTTGTATTTTTAAACGTTTTTTGTTTTATTAAGTTTTGATAAGAAATAAGTAAAAATATAAAAAAAATATATGTTAACGAATGAATAAACATAAATTAATATTCTAATCTATTGATAGGTTGACTTAGTTTTAATCATTTTTCCCAGAGATTTTGGCAAAGGTGTCGGTACCTATAGTCTTTGCCATAATAATATGGACATTTATAAGTCCCATCTAGGAGAGACTTCGTAACAGGAACCTTTGGGTTCAAAAACAGACCGCGGTCTGTAATTATATAATTATGTGCAACATTTTATTGGCTACACCTTTCATTCTTTACTCGTTATGTGTTATGTTAGTTTCAGCATTTGTATTTACGGACGTAAGAGTTCGTATTCATTAAATTAGGTAAGAGTGCAATAGAATTTCCGAGATTTTGTACCTCTGGTTTCGGAACCAACCAGTATTGCTTGCTAAGTTAATGTAACAGTCCTGAGAAAACCTAATATAGTATACTAGCTTTTGCCCCGGCTTTGCTCGCGTTAAATTCGGGGTAACACAGTTACCCTTGCGCCTTATTAATTTGTAATAGCAACGCCAATTTTGTCCTTTTCTTCCCTCTTTCTCCCTCACATCCCACTCTTTTTTAATAAAAATTATGCCTATGTCCGTCTCCTGGCTCCCAACTATCTCTGTACCAAAATTCATGAAAATCGGTTTAACCTTTAAAGCGTGAAGAGGTAACAAACAAACTCACTTTCGCTTTCATAATATTAGTAAGGATAGCACTTACCGACTGATGTTACGAATATTTGTGGAAGAAATTTAACATACACAGATTTTCGTAATATCAAAAAGATAATTGTAACACAACATAAATTTTACGTCCTTGGAAAAAGACAAACAATTATAATGAAATTAGTATGAAAAGTTGCATCACAGTTGGTTGAAAGCGACAACAATCCGAGGGCTGAAGTGTAATTAAGGAGAGGCCTTTATCCAGCTATCAACTGCGATAGACTAAATTGATTGACGAAATGGGCACGCACAATGCAGTTTGTCGGTCTGTCTTGTTTTAAGGGGACCGCGTATGTTACTTTTTTCTCTATTTTTATATTAAAAGTTAAATAATAGGTTGCTCTATCAGTTTATAACTCCTTAAATCTCTGAGCCCACAGATTAATATCAACTAGGCGTACGTGAAATTTGCTCTTCATTTTCGTGCTCTTTCCCTCCATTCCGGGGAATCGTTGTCCATAACTCATGACTACTTATTTGATTTTAGGATTTATCCTGTAAAACCTGTGGGTTATACCTTCGTAGCTCTCTGTCGTTCAACACTTTGACGCGAAACACGGATTTACTGCTGTAATCCTTAGAGCCAAATCCGGATATGGTTTTTATAGGAATAAGCATCCTACGACCTCGCATCTGCATTGGCATCGTTCTAGACGCCATTTAACAACACAAACTGACAAAACTTATAATATTAGATCTATTACTAAGACACCAAGCATTGGAATAATTTGCCTTTTTGCAAGTTAATAATAGCTGGCAATAACTGACGTATCGTTCGATTTTGCAAATCGAGGCGGCTAAGTCGGCATTGTAATGATGTGGCCTTCTTGGCGATCACAGCCTATGAAGCTGCGTATAGAAAAGGAACGTTAAATGAGACATATGTTCATACGATTGGAACGTTACCTAATACGTGTATACACTATTTTCATTGGTGCGTACCTAGACACCAACTGTATAGGAGGTCAAAGACATTTATTTCGAAATATTTAATGAGTTTTAAAATAAAAATTGCTTAAATAAAAATATTGAACAACTAAGACTGCAAGAGCACGCGCCTGTTATTTGCAAATCGTTGAGTCTACAATTTTGGAACGAATGCTAATGGTCTCAATACGGGTGATTGATTGTACATTGGGTGTAACCTTGAATTGAGGTGACATTATCGCAACCGGAGACACAGGACCCCTGACCCTAATAAAACAAATTACAGATTTGCCGTACCACACTTTTTGTAAGTTACATAATTAGTAGAAATCTATCTCACAGCTACAGTTTTATAGAGATGAAAGTAATATCTTGGTTAAGGTATTCCTTATTAATTTTGGCTAGAAAAACTGTCAAGTGCTTGTATTTCATTTCTTGATATTAAAAATCGTACGTATCTACCTAACAGGCAACCAAGGTTCTCTTTGCGCCGCTGACTTAAAAAACAGGTAATAAGGAAAATGAGCTTGATAAATAGGCATCGAAGCTAATAATCATAGTATTTACAGAGTCGGGTCGTTAAGTTACATTGTTGCTGAAAATCAAGTATTTTTTTGCGCAAGGAAAATCAAGTCTCACGAGCATAATTTGATAATTTCGCTACTTTGTCTCAGCGTGAAAAAACCTTCGATATAGCAATACTGCATTGCGATACGTAAGCGCTTGCCATCGCACCGCAGCACAATTTCTCTAAGTCATTATTTTCTATTTATGACGACAAATAGGCGTTTGTAACACAATTTTGGCATTTTTTCACATTACGAATTTCTCCTACAAGGCACGTGCGTTTTCAAACATTTAAACTCGCATACACAAACAGCCAGAACCAAAAAAACTACCTGTAGGTTAAACTCAAACAAATATTTGTTTCGTGCGGGGATTTAACACGCGACCATAAACCTCTCTTTGCTTGTACCAAGCTGCAAATGATAATGATGCTTCTGTGCCAGCATTATTTAGAAAATACCCGCGATGGTAACAATAACATAATTTGCACGGTTACTATTACGCGGTACACTTAATTATGATAAACTAGCTTTTGCCCGCGACTTCGCTCGCGTTAAATTCGGGGTAACACAGTTCCCCTTGCGCCTTATTGATTTGTAATAGCAACGCTAAGTTTTCCCTTTTCTTCCCTCGTTCTCCTTCATATACCACTTTTTAAAATAAAAGTTAGCCTATGTCCGTCTCCTAGTTCCCAACTATCTCTGTACCAAAATTCATCAAAATCAGTTTAGCCTAAAGCGTGAAGAGGTAACAAACAAACTAACTCACTTTCGCTTTTATAATATTAGTAAGGATTAGGTAAAATATTCAGGTAGCTGAGACAATGAGAATGAGGAACACAATTTTCAATAATACACCATATTCTAAAACTCATGAAGTAGGCAGTATGTTTTCAACGTAACCTTTTCAGGGGCGTTTGAGACTGGCGCCGAAAGGTCGCGTCGCGTCTGCCTTGCCAAGTCGCCGAACTATTTCGATCAACTCTACCCTTGTCTCTCTAATCACCGCTATAACAATTTACAGTCTCAGTCGATACAGATAAATGACAAATAAAACAATGATTGTGACTTATATCAGTAGGTAAAATAAATAATAGGAATCAATTAATGACCATGTTTAGTGTTGAATGTACATTCATGTATTTACAAAGGCGTAAAGAACGAAGGTCACGGTTATTGCTAACATGTACAAAAAACATATAAAGCACATAATACTGGGTATTTCGGTCTAGCAAGATATTATTATAATATGTACTAGCTTTTGCCCACGGCATAGCTTGCGTTGAATTCGGGTTAACCAAGACCCCTTTCCTGATTTGGTACCAGCTACCTGTAGTTTTTGCCCATGCGCCTTATTTATTGTAATAGCAAAGCTAAATTTTCCCTTTTCTTCCTTCTTTCTCAAAAAAAAGTGAGAAATAAATGTGGGATCATATTTTGTCACTTTCAAAAAATATAGTGATCCAGGGTCCCACCTATCTCTGTACCAAAACTCATCTTCGGTTTAGATATTTAAGCGTGAAGACGTAACAAACCAACAAACTCACTTTCACTTTATAATATTAGTAAGGATTTATATCAAATAGTGTCCAAAAAAATAAATAAATTCACTCCAATATTTAAACAGAATATCGCTTTAATTTTTTAAGTTACTCATTGGCGTGATACTTTTTGTTGGCACCTACAAAATCACTCATCTTTACTCAAGTACTAAAATTCAAAATACATTTTACTATTTATTTTTGGGTCTTCCAGCTGGACTTGTGCTGCAGTCAATGACCATTGAGACATTGTGGCCCGGGACTAAGATTTAGGGGAAGTGTTAGTTTTACTTGCTATGTTAACAGGTTTCTGGGTAGGGTCGGTAACTACGACTGAAATAGCTGGTGACACTTCAAGTTTAGTGCTGTTTTCACTGGTAGTACCTCCGTCACTAACTTCTTCAGGATCTTCGATTTCATCATTTTGTCCTTCTCTGTTCTTCTTTGCATTCTTTAGTGCTGTCAGCATTTCTGAAACAAAACATCGATGTAACGGGTTATCAAAATATCGATTTCTTAATATTCTTTATATACCGTATATGTATAGTCTTAATATTTGCAGATATTAAATTAACTTATGATAATGTCTAGAAGGTTAATATTGATATTGTAGCACAAATAGAAAATGTTGAGGTGCCTTTGGTTATTTCGAATGTCGTGAGTCTTTGGAAATTCAAAGAGTAGGGCTGCCGGCTACTATGTCCTTGGCTTTTGAACTTTAAAACCACAAATTAGTCAAACTAATCCCACTCAGGCCTGATTTATTAGAGCAGCTTCAACTCTCAAAAACTCGAAAACAATTTATCTCTTGTGTTAAGCAAACGGCTGTAGGCGAGAAAAAAACTATGAGATAATACTAACAACTCTGCACCCTACATCTACACTTTCTGACTTCTTTGAGATGAGGTACTCCGACTAACCTGCATTTTACAAACACTTGGAATTTTTCTTTATAAATTGAAAGGGAGTGATTTGTCTTGGTGGCGCATGTTACGAAAAACTGATGACCCTGATTGTCTCGAGAGTAAGGCTGACAGACAGACGGTCGGACAACGAAGTGATCCAATAAGCATTCCGTTTCTTCCTATTGAGGTACGGAACCATAAACTAACTCTTTAGTAAATGATGCCATGACGTCCGACAGGGGGACTGACCCCAAATAGAATGGGACAAGGACAGGAAAATAATGCTGTCAAAGCTTTACATTGTTAAAAAACTTCATACACGCGGCAACACATCAAGCTGTACATTTTAGTTAAACATAGCGTCGCTTTACATAGATTTCCCGCACAATGAGAACTCCGCATTAATTGATTTTGTACAGCTTGATTTGTCGTCGTATGCGTACCTATTATGTTTACGTTAGGTCAATAGGATCGCAGCCCCTCTCTACAAATGACACACATTTCTAATTACGTCATACGCACGTAATTAGAAATTTGCGTTCTAAAAGAATGTGCAGGAACCATTTGAGCGTTGTAATGCGAACACCTTCATTACGTCAAACCATTGGAGCAATGGGGTAAAGCTTTTCATTAAGTACATCCAAGACAAGAAGGTACGGTAACTGTTATGGTCACAGTAAGAAGAGCTTACCTCGTCGAAAATTTGCAGAAAGAGGCATGATTTTTACAAGCTTTCGAGCTTTTAATTTACGAAGTCATGTCGAAAGTTTACCTTTAATTAACTGAAGTTCCTTTTCTTTTTGCATCTTTTTAAAAATGTTTTCATTTTATTTGATGTTTTATTTATTTGACGTATACGTGTTTGACAAGTTTCTGTATGAAGGCCAGTGGTGAAAACATCGATAAACGTCGACGTGCACTAATCTTTTCTTGTCATTGCTATCAATATTTTGTCCTCTTGCCCGTCTTTGGTAACTGCGCCAATTTCTCTGGTAAGACTAGCCATCGTTGCATCCTCGCGAGAGATATTATAGTGCATATTTGTAAACACTCTCTCTCACGCACTCTCTTTCGTCACTTTCACAGTCCGATGGGACGGAAATCCGACATGACCAAAAATAAACCAGAAAACATCTGAAGAACTCATTTGCCAGCATCATCATAAATCATCAGCCTTTTAACTTACTGTGTCAGGTCTTGATTGTAAAAGTGACCCTGGGTATATCAGAATAGTGAAATTAATAAAATAAAATAAAATAAATAAAATAAATAAATAAATAAAATACATTTATTGCAAGCAACATTGGCTCATAGTAGGGGAACACACAAATACAGATAATATATAAACAACAAACACAATATATAAGATAGATACGTTAACCGGCCCTGCTGACGGCAACATGCCTATCACAGCAGTGCCGTATATATAGGCAGTCCATTCGGTCCGCAATCATCGCCAGGACAGCATTAGAGCTGCCCCACACCCTACGCACCAACGACGCGCCCCGCTTTCGCATGGTCGCGTAAAAACAGTCAGTGCGCGCCTCCGCGAACATACCTGAGGCGCTGCAGTAGCGAGGCAGCGCCAATACTGCCCTAAACGCGTTGTTGAACTGGACGCGGAGGGCCCCGTATGATGCACGCGTGTACCTCGCCCACAGGCTGCACGTGTAAAGGGACGTGCAATATGCCCTGAAGAGCGCTATCTTCACCTCCCCTGAACAGCGCGCAAACCTGCGCGCGAGCATGTTCGCCCTCACCGACAAGGCCCTCCGTTCCCGCTCCATGTCGGCATTGTCCTTGAGGTCGGTTGTGACTACATGGCCTAGGTATTTAAATTGCCCCACCCTTTCCAGTGGAACACCGTTTAGAAAAACTGGTGGACAATTTTGTAACTGTTTCGTACCGGCCTCAAAGACCATGCATTGACTTTTGGTCACATTATATTTTAACCCATGACCAAGGGCATACTCCTCACATGTCCGTACCAGCTTTCTGAGGCCACAGACCGACGCGCTCAGCAGCACCATATCGTCTGCGTAACTGATATTATTAATACAGATTCCACCTACATGGCAGCCGACATGCTGGCTGCTCAGCGCGACGATCAAGGCATTCATGTACAGGTTAAAGAGGGACGGGGAAGTCAACCCCCCCTGCCTCACCCCGCACTGCAGCCGATACGGCTCCGACATTGCACCCGCCCACTTAACGCTGTTGACCTGATGGCTGTACCAGTATTTAAAAACGTTAATAAGTTTACGTGGTAGGTTTATTCCCTCGAGTTTAGCCCACAGGATGTCGTATGCCACCAGGTCAAAAGCCTTAGACAGGTCGAGGAAGCAAGCGTGCACAGGCGTCTTTCGATCTGTGTAGTATCTGACGGTATGCTTAAGACACAGTATCGCACTCTCAGTGGACAGTCGAGGTCGAAACCCAAACTGATTATCGTGCAGATCCAGGTACTTGTCTAACTGTGTATTAAGCAAACCGTCAAACACTTTTGCAATAATTGTTGCAAGAGAAATCGGCCTGTAGTTGCTTTTGTCGGCAACATCTCCTGTTTTATTTTTCACTACCGGGACTACTACGGTTTTCATGAAGTCAGGTGGCAGATAGGAATGGCTCGCGCATAGTGTGTAGAACATTGCTAGTACCCTATTTACATGTGGGCCAGCGTGAACTAAATGCTCAATGCTGAGGCCATCGTGTCCAGGGGACTTGCCCTTAGATATGTTATTTAAAGCCTTAGCCACATCTTTGGCAATGAAGCAAGACCCCCCGTCTTCGTCAGGTATCTCAACATCGAGTACCACCTCCGCTGGACCCCGTGGGGATAGTACGCGGAAATGGTCCCTAAAGATATTGGCAACATCCCTAGGGTCACTCACACCCTCGACACTGACTGGTAGTCCAGGTCGAGCGTTTAATTTGTTGGTGCCCTTCCAAAAGCTACGAAAATGGCCTTTCCTGTGTTTTTCAGCGAGGGCATCCATTTTTATTTGATCCTGATGGTTTTGGCACCATTTAAGTCTAGACTTGAATATTTTACGACTTTGGAACATTTCGTCATATACACAGCCAGACCTTGGCTTACCACACATCGCCCACTCTATAAACTTCGACCTAGCCACCCGGTGGGCCTCGCTGACATGCTTATTCCACCCAGCAATGCGTGGGCCACTCCTACCCCCTCCTGCACGAGTACCACCCCGAACCGTCGCTGCCGCCATTGCCGACTCTTGAAAGGCAATCACAATGTCAGAATAAAGCCTGTCAAGAATATGCCCATGGTCCGAGTTATTACAGTGTTTATGTGCACAGTATGTAAACTCCGCAGGGAAATCAATACACTTTAGCCTATTATGACATTCTTTCGCATATAGCGCAATCTGCTCATCAGTTCTGTCTCCCCACGACACATCATTGCTTAATACTCTTTTATCAGGTATCTTTGGTGTTAATAAGTTAAAATTACATTCGATAATGAGCGGTAAATGATCAGACCAAAATGTGTCATAATTTACATATGCATTAAGGACAGACTGTTTTGCCGATTGCGTAACAATACAGTGATCCAACCAACTGCACGTTCCATGTGCCTCACTAATAAAAGTATACGTATCAGAGTGAAGTCCCAATAGCTCAACATCTACGCAAGTCCAAACCTGTTCACTACAGAAATGTATAAGTTCGTTGTAGAATAGTTCACATGGATCGGCATTAAAATCGCCCAATACGAAAACTGATTCTACACCGTATTCATCTATTAAAGCACTCACCGTCCCTAGGCAGTCCGTAAATTCTGGCAGGTTTTCCGTCCCATTTGTAGGCATGTACACACTCATTACTATCATTGGCCGATCACTTGTAATGATTTTGATTGCACAAACACGAGCACTATCGCACTTTAGCACTGACACGTTCAGGAAAACACTACTCCTCCACAGCAGGGCGACGCCACCGAACGGCCGCCCGCGCAATATTCCCGCCGAAGTGTCCACCGCCGAAGTACCTGTGTACCCGAACTCACTGTCTACAGTGCTTAAGTACGGCACCTCATCCGGTAGCAGCCATGTTTCCTGCAGGGCGATCACGTCACAAGTGCGACACAAGTCCCTGACGCCGTCCACAGAACGTTTTATGTTTTTACAATTAAAACTCGCTAATCTATAAGGGCGTTTATCCATTGTTGTTGATACCTGAGCCGGATACAGAACTAGTTCTGTTCACATGTTTGTGACCAAAATTCACGAATCTCCTGAAAATTATACCTTCAGGCCAAAGCTTTTCATCAAGATACATATTTAATTTTGCCTCGGATACAAAAAATTTAAATGCACAGTGATCTGTCTGCTTTTTAATGTTAATTTTCTGCAGCGATACAGACTCACTTGTTTTCGAGCGAATATATTTAATAATATCCGTTACCGTAGTTTCACTGTGGACATTTGTGATAAACACCGGAACTTTCTTTTCGGCAGCCCTAAAGTTGAACTCCAGGTCTTTTGCCACACCTGACTTGCCCGAGTATCTATATTTCGATTGTTTTCGGCGTCGTTCTACTCTTTGCCACCCCTTATCGTCATTATTCAATGTAGTAAGTACTGGGTCTAATACAAAGTCGTGATTTTGTTCATCAGTAATAACGCCGTTATCGCTATGAGTCAGCTGTGGCTCGCTCTGTACGATCGCACCTGTACTCGATGACGTTGTCTCGGCCGCAACTTGCTTCAAACCGGTCTCGGTCGAGTTCGCCGCGCCGCTCGCAACTACGTCATCTACGCTGCCTGACGCCGACCGTTGATGTTTTGATAAATCACAGTCAGTGTGTTTTGTTCCTACCCTCCCCATTTCATAATGTCGGGTCTGCGCGATACACTCATCTGCATTATTCCATGATTCTTTATCATTGTTATGCGGCTCACATATCGTAGAGTTGTGAAGATGCGATAGGCCCTCCGGCCCACTGTCCATCACCCAGCCTCCTCTTCTCAAATTCACCTTACATACCGACGATACCGACGCAGGTGGAAGGGAATCATTCTTAAATTGCAGAAGCTCGGATTTTAATTCTTTCAGCTGGTTTAGTGTAGCATACTTTGATTTAAATTCTTCCATATCGGTCTTTACTTGCAGTAAATCTTTTAAAAACTTCGTACAATCCAGATGATCCCACATAATTGGGGGTAATTTTTCCAGCTGACGTGCCACAAACACTGGAATTATATCTGGTTCTGCAGACTTAAACAAGTTGACGATATCACCCAAGTCTCTTTCTTCCTTCCCTTTGTTCTTCCTCAATATTTTACGAGAAACTGTAGGTATGGAGTCGAACAATAATGACTTCGATTTCTTAATTTCTTCGCTTGTAAACGATGATATGCAAACTCGTACCAAGGTTTCTTCATCGATTACCGATACTTTATTTTGAATATACGCCAGCATTTCGTCTATGACGATATTACACTTGTTGCACTTAAGAACATTCATTTTTACGAAATCACGCGACCTCCTCGAATGGATGCGCGCGTGCAATAAAAGGGCAGCCGCCACGGCCCCAAAATAAATGCTTATATACGTAAAAAAGTAATAAACTTAAAATGAAATCGTTTAAAAAGTGAAAACATCAAAATCTGCTGCATAAAGTTTTGCATTATTAACCAACAAGGTAGATAAATTTTATTTTGTTAAAAATACAAAAAAAAAATCGACTGCGGTAAAAAAAAACAAAAGGCAAGCAAGATTTCTATCTTGCTTGCCTTTTGTTTTTTTGTTATATCATTGGTCTACCCATTTGAATATAATAGACTAAAATATGAAATGGGTGCCTGTGCATTGTTTTTCCGCAATACGGTTTTTTAACTAGGTACTTTTTTTCTAAATAATTTCATTTATCTGCGAAAGGGTTAAGCTAGGACATCATCATTTTCCTGCCCTTGTCCCATTCTATTTGGGGTCGGCGCAACACGTTTTCTTCTTCCATTCTCCCCTATCAGACGTCATGGCATCATTTACTCCTTTCTCCTTCAAATCATTCCTTACACAATCCATCCATCTTTTCTTTGGCCTTTTCCTCTCGCTCTCCGTCCATCAACATTCAGATCCATTACTCTTTTAGTCACATGTCCTTAGTTAAGCTAGGACAATATATAATTTAACCAAAAACATTATATAAATACGCTTGGTGGGTGCAAATTTTAGAAAATATTATAAATAAATAGTTCTCTAGATGCGACTTAGTGCGCAACCACCTTTACGAGCACTGGGATATTGTCAAGAATCAAACTGATTAAGGTTGATGTTTTGAGGTTTTATTTAATCTAAAATAAAACTGTGACGCGGTAATGAGGGCCTATTTATTTGTACCTGTGTCATACGTAGGGTAATATTGCACCAATTCTTTGGCTCCCTATAACATTTTACCTAAATTATGATTTTCTTTAGTACTAGATTGCCAGTTACGTCGATTCTTCGAAATAAATGACGATCTTCTTCTTCTTCTTCTCAAATAATTCAGAACTTATGCTACCAGTACGTAGTGACTGAGCTTTCGTTTGCCTCCTGTAAATGTTAACTGACTGTGGGCTCTAGTTGACATCCATAAATCCAATCTGTATAGCTGGGGTATTAATTATCGTTACATCTCGAATTCAATGCGAATGTGGACAAACCCATAACATGCACAACTAATTTCATCCTTCAGGACTCGAATAAAGGATATATTATCGCTAGCGCTCTGGTTTGTTATCTACGGGTCTTGGTGACCTAAAATACAGGCTTTGGCTTAGTTTAGGCGCCAGTCGCCCACAAATAAAATAAATTATTCCTGAACCTATCTATGTTACATCTTAAGTACTGATTTTATTTATTTGTGGAAGAGTAATAAACAAATTTTATTATTATCATCTAAATCATTGCACTAGCAAAAAAATCCTGGTGGAAGACATAGTTCTCGAGTTTAAACCCAAGACACGCTCCTCTGGTTTATCGGATTCTTGTTCGTATTGTACATAATTATATTTACCACTTGCTTCCGTGAACTAAAATATGGTGAGGAAACCAGCATGACTGGGTGACATTTCTCGATCGCATGTTAAGCCATGCCAAAACCCATGGGCAGCATAAACACTCTGACACCAGGTAACCACCATAAAAAATATATTTAGAAAACTTGGCATGATACCGCTGTATGTTGTATATTAATTTATTAGATACTAGCTTTGGCCCGCGGCTTCGCTCACGTTAAATTTGGGGTAACACAGTTCCCCTTTCCTGATTTGCAGATACCTGCTACCTGCAGTTGCAAATTTCGACAAAAAAAATAAGGCTTGCGCCTTATTTTTTTTGTTTGGCAAGAAAGTGTCAGACTTGTACTGACTAAAACCCACCCATATTCCTTCAATTGCCCTTTATTTTCCGGGGCCGCGGTATCTCTTTCAAACAACCCGCAACCCCGGCAGGATAACTCCTATTTAAGTTTAAATTTAAGAATATATGTTTTGACTAGGTACTTTTAAGTAAATTAATACGGTCTGAAAAACTATAAATGTAATTAAGGCTAAATGCAATTCCAACTGCCACTTAAACACAAAAATAAGTGGCAGTTGGAATTAGCACAGGGAATTCTATTTTAAGTGACAGAGTATTTTTGTTTTACGTATTTGTAGTCAGTAAATTATGTTACAAACATACTAGCTCTGTTACAAGCGTTAACAACACCACCAATGATATATACAGCTAAAACAGAGAGATAAAAAATAACGCAAAGAATAACTTTGGGTAATTGGATTGCTGTCACTCAAATTCTTCAAGTCGAAATTGAGTCAGGTGATAATGTAATAAAGAAAAATAAGCATTAGAAATACCTATAAGAAGGTATCTACCCACCTCTTTGCCTTTATATAATTCTAACTTTACTAGCTGTGCGCAGCGGTTTTACCCGCTGCACAGCTTCTAAGTATTGTAGCGTGATATTTTATGGTCTAACTAGCTTCCGGCAGCGACTTCGTTCGCGTCTGCGTGTTGATCGAAAAAAAAAACTGTCTTTGCCCTTTCCTTCCCTCTATCTCCCCCTGGTCGCTTTTTTAAATTAGTCTATGTCAAAATTCATCAAAATCGATTTGGCCGTTTAGGCGTGAAGACTAAACAAAAAAACAAACTCTCTTTCGCTTTTATAATATTAGTAAGGAAGCTGTGCTCCGTGAATTCCCATCCGCAAATAAAACCTGTGCTCCATGGTTACAATCGCGTAGAACGGGATAGAAAGAAAGTAGGTTCCATTCAGAACTTGTATGTACAAACCAAACTGTTGGAATTAATGCCACCGTAGATTTCATTCACTCCTAGTAGTTTTATTAAAAGTTAGCTCTACCAAAAAAATGCACGTACAGAACAACTGTTGTAATAATTAATGACACAGTGATTTCATGCAAGCCTAGTACATTTATCATAAACAATCCAGCCAAGGAATCGCGTTCTCCCATACAAACTTAGCCACCCTGTTTCACCCTCTCAGGGGTTGAATCAAGCAAGAACACTTGCAGTTTTTGAGATTTCGTGATGACTATTCTATGTGTCATTCTAGACTGTAATCTACTTCAGTGCCAAATTGTTAACACTTGACGACACGGTTGGAGCAGTGGCTGAGCGATCGACTGCTGCGCTGCGTGTCGCGGGTTCGATTCCTGCACGGAACAAATATTTGTATGGCTTACAGTTAGTTATTCCGGGTCTGGTGTTTGTGTATGTGAATTTAAATGTTTGTAAACGCACCCAAGATACAGGAGAAATTCCTAGTGAGGGGCAACGTTTTAAAAAGTAAAAAAAAAACTTCAAGATCCGTTTAGCCGTTTTGACGTTAAAGAATAACAAACATCTCCTCATCCTCACAAGCATTCGTATTTAAAATATTACTAGCTTTTGCCCTCGACTTCGTCCGCGTGGATTAATAGTTCCCGTTAACGGGGGATTTCCGGGATGAAAACTATCTTAATATGTCCTTTCTCGGGTCCCAGACTATATTTGTACCAAATTTCATTGAAATCGGTTCAGTGGTTTAGGCATGAAGAAGAGATAGATACTTTCGCATTTAAAATATTAGTTTGGATAGTAAAGATTAGTAGGTTATACGTTTCGACTTGAGAACCTCCTTTTTTTGTATTCGTCGGTTAAAAAATAAGTCTGACAAGAGTGATCAGAAAGCTTGAACAGGCCACTTCAGTAAGTTAGTCGTCAATTCGTCATAACTTTAACTTTTACATTCCGTAGCCAAATGGCTAAAACGGATCCCTTATAAATTCGCTCTGTCCGTCTGTCTGTCTGTCCACATATCACAGTCATTTTACTGCAAGGCTGTCGGTACCAGATATCTGAAGTTCGGAGAGTACCTAAGTCTAGTATGAACTGCTCAACAAAAGTGATGTGAAATTATGGCAACAATGAAAATAGGTGGCTAATTGTAACTGAGAATGGGAAAAAAATATTCGAATGGATGTAGCCATTTGGAGTGCCTAAAGCACTTTTTTCTTAAGCCCAAGGTTGATGAGATATGTGTTTCTAAAGTTGTAAATATTGCGTCCGGCGGGGACACAATTTTCTAGTTTCTAAAGTAGTAAGATGTCAAACTTGCAACGAAAACTGGTTCGAATAAGATCTTCGTCACATTTGAGTGTAACTTTACGTATGAATGAACGTTGAAATATTGTTTTTTTTTTTACATTATTTCTTATTCGTAGCGACCCACGCTCACGTCATTCACATACATAATGTCTACGGCGTTTTTAAACAAAATTATCATCGTCCTCGCCTCCACAAATCCTGTAGAGGTAATTAAAATCGTTCATCGCACATTTCTTAGACGCTTGTCTTCGGCGGAATGTTGTCATAATTTGTCACCTTCAGTTTTCTTCCAGTCCTTACGCGTTGCAATTTGTCTTCATTACCATTTTCTAAATCACCCGCGACATCAATCTTCTTGTATACGGTTCTCATAAGCTGTGAAAAGTATACATTTGGTATGTTTGATGTTTTCAAGTGAATCTTTAATAATGCACCGGTTATTTTCTTTAGGATTTTGTTCAACGACGTTTTATGTTCACAAAGCCATCAATCATCCAATATTCACCTTTCAGGAAGAAGCCTAAATTATTTATTAATCTTAAATAGTTAAGGAACTATAAAAGATCACCAATAAGATAGAGCAAGAAAAAGTTGTTTGAAATTTTCAAGTAATCATACTGCACGTCAGCTACGATCCCACGTTATCCCTCAAAAGTGGGGATAACAGTGGATATGGTATTCGGCTCGTAACCCATCTGCTATCCGTAATCCCATCGATGACAGGTAATAAAACACAAGCTTCAAGTATTTGAAATGAAGTTCTATCGTAAGGACTTATGGTGTCTGTTAGAAAACCTTCTCAACTGAGTACTTAGTTGGATTTAGAGACTTGTATTTGTACTCAAACGGCTATTGTCAGAGTTGCCTGCCTGGACCACTGCCCGCTACTCGCACCTGTAGTTTTTACCCTTGCGCCTTATTGATTGTAATAGCAAAGCTAAGTTTTCCCTTCTCTCTCTCTCTCATTTCCCACTTTAAAAAATGCTAATGTCCGTCTCCAGGGTCCCAACTAACTAGGAACCAAAATTCATCAAAACCGGTTTAGCCATTAAGGCGTGAAGACGTAACAAACAACCCACTTTCGTTTTTATAATATTAGTAAGGATTGGATAGGATTTTATAAGTTTCTGGGATTATAAAATACTATATGCAATAAGGAGGTCAATTAATTGCGAGTTTCGTGGTCAATATATAACTAATATAACTAAAATAGAAATACATTAAAGCGGTATAAACAATAAAATAATCGTATTATGTCTCCTCTCCATTAATAAAGTTTTCAGTTCAACGTTGACATAGTGCCGTCTGCCGACACACAGGCGCGTGGCGTGTCGCCACTCACAAACCACCACTGCATTGCGAAACAACGTTATTTAAAACTATAAAGCTTTTAGGACATTAACTTGGTAATTTTATGTCTTTATAGCAGTCTTTCTTAAAGAGACGAGCATTTAGGTCATACTCATGAGAAGGGAAAATTATTTTCAGAATTATAAAAACTAGCAAAAACACCAAAAATAAACCATTACCATACGTTTGCTAGAGATGAATTTAAAACTAACATATAGAAAAAAGGACAACTCACAAAAACCAACACTAAACTCACTTACATAACTTTTCCAATATGACCTTTTTGACATTTTTTTTGCTGTAGGCTTTTGTCTGTGGTCGTAATCTCCACAAAAGTCAATTTCCACAATGAATACAAAGGAGCAGGTTCCTCCACATTTACACTCGATTGTCTCTTATTGTTACGTCCCCCTTCCCCCCCCCCCCCTCCTGTGGTCAATGTTGCAGATAAAACCACAATTGCCGAGCTCATTCCTGGCTTCATGCAGTACATTAGGGACTAAGTAGTTACAGATGAGGGCAAACTAGCAGTGAATGTAAACATACTTAGCTTGAAATGAACTTTAGAAGTAGAAGCAACATTCAAATTGTATTTCTAGTGTGGGTACTTAATTAAAATTGTTTTACTGTTCGCTAGTCGTAAGCTCGACGAAGTTGAGATAAGTTCTGAGTGTGATGGCTTGAGCGAGGTATGATTTATATATAAAACTAGCTTTTGCCCGCGGCTTGCCTCACCCCCCATTTAACATAAGTCATGTCATGTAATATTTATAAGATAAACCATGAAGTTACTCACCGGTTTTTCTCTATAGGAAACAACCAACTCGAACCGTACACCTTTTCTCATCGTTTTATAAGCATGTATGAAATAAAAATATTTTGATTTGATTTGTTTGGTTACCTACTCAAAGTTTACATGGAACTTTATTCAGAGCAAAGTGTAGGTAAAAAAATGCGGGCTGTTTCGCATAATCCAAGGAACGTGGCGAACTTCTGGCACCTACGCCTGACCTAAAACGTGGAATAAAGTCTACGTGCCCTACGTTAACTTTTCGTAATTCATGTTAACGTCTAAGCCACGCTTATGTACACGCAACACGATCGCATATCCACAGCAAAATCGCAACAGAAGGTATGCAAATTGAAGCACTTAAAGTTGCTTTCAACGATAATGAAATTAACATTCTAGAGCTTTATCGGATAAGTTACCAGTTTACTCCATATTGCATGGGTCTCCTTTGGTTTATTTTGCTTTCACAAAAAAACTATATTAATTGAGGCAAATAGCCTGGATAGGACTGGTATATCCGTTTATTTAATCATCATGCTGAAATGTCTATCTAGATATGGTTTATTGACCTATTCGTGGGTTCATTCTACCTATTAAAGTTACGCCTAGTTGTACAACAGAACCAATAAAAGTTCCTCTGACAGATCCTATGCCGATCACATTCAATTCATACTTTCCTTTAAGTGCTAAGTTAATGAATAATTTATTTCATTTTTATTTCGACTGCCTCTGACATCAAGTGGCGTCATCAGACGCTCAATCAAACCTGATCAGAAATATGCACGTAGACTTAAGGTCTATATTTATTTAATTAAGTTAGTTAATTAAGAGTAAGGTAAGACATTTTAGGAATAAGGGTTTACTGTCGACCTGAAAATTAATATAGTTGTTATCGACCGACAAAACCATTATTATGGTTTTGTCGGTCGATAACAACTATCCAGTCATTACAATTTCAACTCTAATGTAAAACAGACAAAACAGAGGGAAACACGCACAACAGTACCTTTTCAACGTTATGATTCTCTTAACATCTTACGAGATTATAAATAACTCAAGTTTGATTTATATGATTTAGTCCTTTAGACCCTAGATATTAATTAACCTATTCCATATTGCTCCATTGCTGGGCAAAGGCCTCCCTCTATTACTTCCAACGGCAGCTGCTTCTTTTTTTTTATCTAAATAATGTAATTTACTGCTCACCTTATTACCTATGTGAATGCAGGTTAAAGTCCAATTACCATGAATAGGGGAAAATTTTGTGACTGTCCAAAGAAACAAGCCAATTTTCGGGAACAAAAGTTGTGACAAGGGTTGACAAAGGCCTTATTTTTATTCCTGTGATTTGACAACCAAAAATATGGTCATTTCCATAGATATAACTACATTATCATTTAAATAAATTCGTATATTGGACGTTTTTTCACAAAAGTAGGTCTTAATTCGATACGAATCGTTAAATATGGCTCAGTTAGAAATGGGGACGGACGAACGAACTCTGTATTGTGTTGGCAGGAAGACGCACATAAATTTTATATGGTGGAACTTTTGTGTGAATTATTGACTGCAGTGGACATATGCATGGTACTTTGTGTTACGTAAGAAGTAAAGACGTTTTTATACTCGACTTATTTGAAGGATTCTCAAGGGATAGACTTGTCTTGTTGTAAGTTATTCATTTCAATAAGCAATGAAAATAAACTCGCTATTTTAAAATAAAATTCTTAATATTTTCACTTTAGAATATATCAAATAAAGTTCTAGAAGTGTCCTCCCACTCTGTGGCTCCCTCGATACCCCGTCGAGACAGAACCCTAATTTATACAAAATGACTCAGAAAACAAGTAAACCCTTTCTCAGTCTAATATCGAGACCTATCAGCACGTAGCACGGTCCTTGAATAGAAGCCTATACTTCCATTTTCTTAGAAATCTCTAAGACAATAGGTAACATTTGTCTTTCGGTCCCTCGTGGATATTTTTATAAAGGAATCCTCTTTGTGGAAATCGTCAAACCAGATTAGGGTACGCTAATAAATCTTGAGAGAGCAACAGAGCTTGATTCGGCACTAACAAGTTATACGTTTCACAGATTACAGTGTCGTGTTGACGTATTTCTAGCGATAACACGCCATACGGCTCTAAAAATAAGAAACAAAACACGACTTCACACAACACCATAAAGTAGAATAAGCTTGAACAACAAAGAAGCTCACAAACTGACAGTATGGTGCCTTTCAATTTGTAATAACATGTTATACGCTCATAAATCAAACGTTGTTCTCGAAGAAGAACAAACGATTACTGAACACTTTGTGCTGAAATCCGTACTACTAAATTACTGCATAACGTTCGATATAAGTTTGCCAGACACAAATATTCAAGAAGAAGACAAAAGTTCGGGTTCAAAAAAACTATTTTTTAAATCCGCAGGAATAAAACTGGAGATAGCTGTAAAAAAATAAGCATCATCAAGCTATTAATACAACATATTGATATCGTTTAAACCAATTATTCCCAAATATTCCATTCAAAGTTTAAACTTCAATTTACCACCTACTAGAAACGATGAATTGTCTTATCAGGGACATTACAGTACCCAGTATAATGCAAATGAGTCCTGGCTATAATCTAAGTTGTGAATACGTGCTTGTTTTACCAAAATTCTTCCTCAAAATCCGTAGCTAATTTCCTGCGCCAGGTAAGAATGAGTAACTTACCGGAAAACCGGAACAAAATATCAAATCAACAACTGTGACGCTCATATATCGATTTCGAGGAACCGACATAAAGCAAGAATAAATTAAAATCTATTAAAAGGACTTTAATTCTTACTGGCTCAAAGATTAGTAGATCACAATATATCTGGAAAATACTGAGGTATAAAGCAGACCTGGAGACCAGCCTTAGCAGACCCGTAAGAGGCTACAGGTTTCCAATGGAACGTGTACGTTACCTACGCCTTTTAAAGAGCTCAGACTGGCTAGTTTATAACTCCCTGGGGTGATAAGACACACAGTGTTTTCTTAGTCGTTATTTCAAACTTACAAATAAACACAGACATTATTTCGAGCTTATATATCTTTCACGGTTTTTTAAGAAAAAGGAACATTGAAAAGTATTTATTTCTGACACAAAGCTAATAATTCATTGTAGCCTGCTGTAATCGGCCTCTTATCACATGTCTATTCCACATTTTCTCAGTCGGTATAGATAGATAACTGACTATCAGTTCTGTCTGACTTTGAAAACTTATGTAACTCACGTAAGAAACCGTAGGTGTTCGTCCAGAAAGTCGGGTTAGCCCATAAAATGTGCCTGGAAGAAGTAACCGCAATAAAACTGAAACAAAGACTCCGTATTGGAATTTATATCGAAAGTTTTAAGCCCCCATACATTGCAAAGTACTGTAAGTATTGTACTGTAGTTGTTAAAAGACAACACATAGTACTTTTGCAGTTGTAAATCAGTATTACATGAAAATGTTGGAATGGGGTGTATGTAGTACGTATGCGCCTGAGTGGATAAAGTGGATTAAAGTACACTGGGTCATATTTTTCTTTTGAAATGACCTTACAATGATTCATACAGCCCCTTTTTCCTTTTTTGCGGATGGGAAATCAACAAATATCTTTTTTCTTGTCAGACTTTTACAGACTAAAACCCACCCATGTTCCTTTATGTTTCAAGGCCGCGGTATCTCTTTCGAATAACCAGCAACCCCGTCGAACAACCCACAACCCCGATTAATACAGCTCCTGGTTCGATTTACCTGGAAGTCCAGGGGAGAGGCTTTTGTTCAGCAGTAGCATAAAGCAGGCTTACAACAGTAACGGTAGCGTTATGAGCTTCATTTAATACAGACAGCATATTAGAAGGATACATCCGAGGATATATGTGTTCAATAGAATACCCTATATAACAATAAATTGAATACCAAAAAATAACTTGACCAATACAGAATATACGTATTAAGTAGAGTGACCAAAAACATTAAGCTCACATATATGTATATTTTACGAAGAGACGAATGTCCTTGCAATTAGATAATATTATATGGGGTGAAGATTAATTGGTGTAAGTCACGACAAATGTACGTTTTTAGTCTATCCACTATCCCGTGATTTATCTCTGTCGTTCAATGTTTTCTTGACATTGTTCGCTGTATTGGATAATTTGTGTTTCCTGAGTTTAAATCAAATTAACTTTCAGAGAAGAAAAACACTAATATCCAATATACTGTTCTAGTATTGATTAAATGATAAATGATAAATGATAAATGATGTTTATTTTGCAAGTAGGTTTTCACAAACACTTTTACACGTCATTTTTTTTTAAAACTAGATGAGGCCGGTGTTTCGTACCCGACTACTCTGAGAAGAAACAGCCGAAACAAACTCAGAGGTCATAGTCTCTTTTAAAGTCCAGACAAAATAATCTTGGTCAACTTACATGAGGACTATGCAGATAGTGTCTGAAATGGTCTTTTTAAGAAAGCACCACACAGATTGAGTGGACCTGTCCAGTCAGTGCAAGCATTTGTCAGTTATCGTGTAGCTCAACTCATAACCCAAGGAGCTCAACGACACGACGAACAATACCAAAAAAAGGACATTTGTGTAGGTCACTTATAGCACTCAAACTGCCAGACCTTCGTCAAAAAACAAAGTAAATAAAAGAAATGATCCACATGGTCCTCACATTTACAATAAACAAATAAAAAATAAATAATTAATGAGATCATAATGAAATCATAAAATGTCATAAATGAAAATAATAAGAAAATAAAATGTCACTAATCATAATAATAAAAAGAATGTAAAAATAAAGTAAATATTAATGTCAAAGTATATAAAATAAAGGAATAGACAATAAATAAATGAAACAAAGGCAAATTTTGACACTCACTGAGTAAATTAAATTGGAGCAGCTTAATCCCAAGCCTTTTTATCTTCAAGGTAATGATTCATGTTATAGTAAGCTTTGAGACATAGTTTACGTTTTATAAAAGATTTAAATTTATTGAGGCTTAGTGTTTGAATATCGCTTGGCAGTTTATTATAATAACGTATACATTGGCATGTGAAAGTACCTCCTATTTTTTTGAGCCTCGTTGCAGGAACAACAAATTTGTGTTTGTTCCTTGTATTTATGTCGTGGATATCACTGTATTTTTTAAACAATTTTATATTTTTATGCGCGTACAAAAGGTTTTCGTAAATAAACTGAGAGGGCACAGTAAGTATGTTAATCTCTTTAAATTTTTCTCTGAGGGAGTGTCTAGGACTTAATTTATACATTGAACGAATTGCCCTCTTTTGCAAAATAAAAATTGTCTGAATATCGGCGGCATGGCCCCACAAGAGAATACCATACGACATCACACTGTGGAAATAACTAAAATAAACTAAACGGGCTGTCTCTAAATCAGTCAAATCACGAATTTTTTTAACGGCGTATGCTGCTGAGCTAAGCTTTTTTGACAACTTATCTATATGAGGGCCCCACTGAAGCTTAGCATCCAAAGTTAAGCCTAGGAACACTGTATTATCTTCCGGTTTCAACTCTTCATCTTTGATTAGTACACTAGTTTCCACTTGTCTAACATGAGGTAACGTAAACTTAATGCATTTGGTCTTTTTCTCATTTAGAAGTAAATTATTAACGTTAAACCAATTAACGACCTTTGCCAGAGCGCTATTAACATCGTCAGTAGCTAGCTGCTGACGTTTTAGTTTAAATAAAAGAGAAGTGTCGTCTGCAAACAACACTACATCATGATTATCCTTTATGAGGTAAGGCAAGTCATTAATATAAATAAGAAATAAAAAAGGGCCAAGAATGGACCCTTGTGGTACTCCCATGCTTACTACAGATCCGGGAGATCTTTTCCCGTTTACATCAACTCTCTGAATCCTACCACTCAAATATGACGTAAGAAGATTCAGAGAGGCGTTCCGGATTCCGTAGTGGTGTAGTTTTCTGATTAATGTTTTATGGAGAACGCAATCGAAAGCCTTGGACAAATCGCAAAAAATCCCCAAAGCATCACATTTATCTTCCCAGGCATTATAAATGTGTCCTAGAAGTTCAACACCGGCATCAGTAGTTGAACGACCCTTTGTAAAACCGAACTGTTTATTATGCAATAACTTATGTTTATTGAAAAATCTTTGCATTTGATCTAAAATTATTTTTTCAAAAATTTTACTAAATGTTGGTAGCACTGAAATTGGTCTATAGTTAGTAGGGTCTGATGTACTACCCGATTTAAACAATGGTATTATTTTACTATTTTTCATTAGATCAGGAAACTCACCACGGTCAATACAATCATTAAATATAACAGCTAATGAAGGAGCTACAATGGTTATAATGGACTTGGCAACGTCCACAGAATGACCCCATAGATCAGCGGTCTTCTTAACATTTAACATATGAAAAGTTTTAATTACATCATTACAATTGACATATTGAAAATTAAATTCGGAATCATGGAATGGAACATTTTCCTTTAGTAAAGCATCTGCAGCAGCAGGTGACGAGTCTAGCGATTTAGTAGTCGATACAGGAATATCCGCAAAGAAATTTTCGAACGCTGTAGCAACTTGAGTATCTGATTTTATGATATTATCGCCGATAGCAAGGCTGTAGTCACTATTTCGCTTGCAAGACCTTCCTGCTTCGCTATTAATAATGTTCCAAGTCGTTTTAATTACGTTACTACTATTTTTAATTTTTGAACTCAAATAATGTGACTTAGCTATAGCACAAACTTTTTTAAAAACTTTAGAATAATTCTTAACATACAAATTAAATTCTACAGTATTAATACAAATTCGCTCTTCATACAGCTCATAAAGCCGTTTTCTACTTTTATGAATACCAAAGGTGGCCCAGTCATTGAAGGAAGCGTTATTATTAACCGAGATAGTCTTAGGAACAAACGTGGTCTTAAACTGTGTGCAATACATACTAAAAAAAATGTTATATTTTTGATTGGGGTCATCACTAGTTGACAAAAGTGGTAATTTAGTTGAAAGTTTATTTTTAAAAGTTTCTAGGCGACTTTTAGTTTTTGGGTTGACAGTGATATCCATCTTAGCTACCTTTTTTATTACATTTGGAATTGTAATCAGTTGCCCGCAATGATCTGAATCTAATAAGTTAATAATTACTTTGTGGATTGGTATAACATCAGTATAAATATTATCTAGGCAAGTGGCACTAGTCTGGGTTATTCTAGTGGGCTCCGAAAATTTGTTTTCAAGGTTGTATGACTGAAACAGGTTTGTAATTTTAGTACTTAACACAGATTTTTCTAGTAAATTAATATTAAAATCACCACAAGTGATTATAGATTTCTTTGAGCTACTACAGATTTTATGCAACACTTCATCCATTATCTTTTCAAAACAATCATACAAACCTGAAGGGGGTCTATACACACTTAATATGATAAACTGCTCCAATTCTATACAGGCTATTTCAATTGTTCTCTCAACAGACAGGTTTACAATATCCTTGCGTTCTTTAAATTTGAGCTGATTATTTACTAAGATTAATGCGCCGCCATGTATAGCATTTACTCTACTGAATGAACTACCAACCTGGTGATTACTAAAATTAAAAATTAATTGGTGACTTTTGAGCCAATGCTCTGTGACACAAAGAATATCTATGTTATTACAATTCAGGAAAAGCCCTACTTCTAATTCTTTGTTCAAAAACCCTTGAATATTTTGATGCACCAGGTTGATACAATCAAAATTACCAATACTTTCAACTGATTTACTATCTGGCTTCCTTACATGATTGCAAGAGGTTGCCTCTATTGTCTCAATCTCTAATTTAAATGATGATCTGATTCATTAATTGTGAGCAAACTATTGGCTGAGTAACTTGACTGAGTATTGCAATGTTCAATAGAGGCAACTCGCTTAGCCAAATTCTTGGCTGTAATTGTAAAAAAATATGATAGCGATACAGCTATTTGTCTTCTACAATAGTTTGCAAGATAGTACCGATCCACCAAAAATCTATCTTTTGTCAAATAAAAATAGTTACCAACAAAGTTATTTGTGTCAATCAAATGGAAAACATTACTATGAAATGTCAAATTATGTAATGTCTTATTCATATTATATCGAATGTAATTTTCTTCCTGTGGCAAACTTGTACTATATGGAAATGTAAACAATACAATTTGTCTTAAATTCAAGCTGGATAAGGTATTATGGTATTGGAGCAATTCCCCTTTGTTGACATTTCCTCTATTACCTATCAAAATGACTAATACAGTGTCCTTATACTAGATTCTAATACTAGATAGCAAGGCTGTAAAAATTTAATTTCTTTAACACGGCCTGATAAATTCTGATAAAGCACACGCATAGTTGATAATTTTACCCCAAAACATCAGAGACAATAATAAGATTTTATTACCAGTTAACAATATTACTGTTCAATATTAACCCATAAATAAACTGGGTTTAAGCATACAATCGTTTAACCACAACTTAATACTGCATAATGGCGTGTGTGCCAATAATTAAGGGAGCTTGCCTTTCATAACACTATTTCATAGACATCCGCTACACCAAAAAGCTTTATGAACTTTAAACCGTTAGTACGACGACAAAATAACTAACCAGTCCAACGTTATGACCATAAAACAATGTAAATTGGAGGTACTAACATAAACATCATCATAAACAATAATTGGTTTTCGAAAACAGAATAGAGCCTGTAAATAAAGCTTAGTCTCACAAACCCCCGTAAAATATTACACAGGCTTCAACATCAGATTTCGTGAAAATGCAGATATTTCACGTGCTCCAATAAGTTAAAAAATGGTTCTCATCAAGTTCAAGGCTTTTGCAAATGGCTAGGGTTTTCAAATTTATTGAACACTTTTTCGTATTATACAGGGTGGCCAGTTGATAGACGTCCAAAGAAAAAAATTAGATGCCTTATGCTAAGGGGTACACGAATTACCCCCATGTATGTTCCGCGATTATTTGTAGTTTAGGAGCTAGAATTTTTTTAAGTACTTTTTTCAAAATTTTCACCTAACATTGGTTTTTATTTTTTATGTCTTTATTCCTATCATTTTTAGATATTCTTTTTTGTGGAAACTATTAGCGATAACAATAGCTACCATGCAAAAAAAATCCGTTTGCCTAGGCATTGTAGAACTTACCACAAAATTAGTCCAAAGTTCAAAATTACCATTAGAGTTCGATAATGCAAAATGTTCAGAGCCTAAAAAAAAATAAGTTAGGGGTGCCAGAGGTTTCTAAATGATCTTGAAAACTTCTATGGACCTTCATTTTGTTTTTGATTTTTGGGGATTGTTGGGGATTGATGATGGTTTATTTTATGTTGGGGATTTATTTCCAAGTTTATTTCAATAAAAACTTCCAGAAAAGATTTAAGAGCTGTATTTTAGCAAAGAGATGATAAAAAAGGAATAAAAAAAAACATACATTATGGTAGTTGCATAGATAATTCAGCATTAAAGCTCGCTGTTCATGCAGTGATACATTATGGTAGGTCCACAGATAATTAATTAAAGCTTGCTGTTCATGCAGTCATACATGGTCGCGCACTATTGCTCATAATTTTGAGTAGGCGCTTCGGTGACATCATTCTACTGAACATTCCCCCGGGCGTTGAGAGATCGTCTCTCAACCAGAATCCTCGGTGTGAACTAATGGGAGAGGGCATATCTTGCTGAAAGCTCGACGAACCACTCCACAAGTCGTCTTGATGTCAGCGACGCGATTGATGCCGTCAGGTCCAGGGAAAACTTCTGTGACTCGGCCCAATCGCCATTTCAAAGGAGGTAGTTTTTCGTCCTTTACGAGCACGAGAGCATCCTTTTCTAAAGGCTTAGTGCTGGAGCGCCATTTAACTCGCTGCTGTAGCTCTGACACGTATTCTTTGCTCCATCGGGACCAAAAATGTTGACGCAGTTGCTCTATTCTCTGGTATCTGGTTAAATAGGACACGGACCGATCCTCGAAGTTAGGTGCAGGTAGTGCTGTCAGTGGCCGTCCTATTAGGAAGTGTCCAGGGGTTAGCGGTGACAAATCTTCTGGATCCGAGGAGAGTGGTGTGAGTGGGCGAGAATTGAGTAGAGCTTCTATTTGAACTAACACAGTGTTCAGCTCCTCAAATGTAAAATTACAATTTCCCAGTACTCTCTTTAAATGATACTTAGCAGATTTAATACCGGCCTCCCACAGACCTCCAAAGTGAGGAGCATACGGAGGAATAAAATGAAAATTTATATCTTCATTAGCCAAATCACTAGATAACGAATTGCAATTGCGCTTTATGAATTTACCAAGTTCGTGATATGCCCCAACAAACGAAGTCCCGTTATCAGAGTAGATGTGTTTAGGTTTACCTCTTCGCGAAACGAATCTACGAAGAACTGATAAAAAATTATTGCTTGTTAAATCACCTGCCAACTCGATATGTACTGCCTTAGTTGTAAAACAGACAAAAAGAACGACGTATACTTTAGTAAGACGACAACCACGTCCTTGCCTATTGGCTGACATAATCGGTCCAGCATAGTCGACACCTACTGTTTCAAAGGGATAACCCCCGGGATTCAAACGCTTCTGTGGCAAATTACCCATGAGAGGGGGGATTACCTGCCCTTTCATTCGACAACATAAAATACATTTATTATAAACTGCCTTAGCCAACCGTCTACCACCAATTGGCCAGTACTTTTCTCTAATTGCCGCTAGTAATAGTTGCGGCCCAGCGTGCATTAATTTTTTGTGCATATGTTCAAATAATAATTTTGTGACAATATGAGTGGACTGTATTAATAATGGGTGTTTTTTATCATAACAAAATTGTGAGTTATCGAGTCGACCTCCGACACGCATTATGTTATGATCATCTAAAAAAACTTTAAATTTTATCAATGGACTCTTTTTTGGTAAATCCTTTTTATTTATTAAAAGTGTATATTCTGGAAATGAGTCCTTTTGAGAGAGCCTTATAATAACATTTAATGACTGATTTAATTCATCAGTGGTAAGAAATTGTTTTTTAAGTGATCCTTTTTTGGTACCAAAACTTACAAATCTTAAAGCATATGCCACCGACCGTTTAAGTGTAGTGAAATTTGAAAATCGATTAAATTCTATAACTGGTCGTGAACTTACGGTTTTGACAAGCAAGGACACCTCGGATCGAATTTCAGGAAGTTTTTCCTGTGCTAGCGTAGGACTACAGGGCCATTTTGAAATGTCATATCTCAAAAATTCGGGACCTGACCACCACTGGTCTAGAGATTGCAACAGACTTACATTTATCCCGCGGGATATGTGGTCAGCTGGGTTTAAATTTGTAGGGACGTGCCTCCAGGAGCATGCAGCTGTTTTGTCCAATATCTCTGCGA
This sequence comes from Ochropleura leucogaster, assembly GCA_958449745.1. Classification (NCBI taxonomy): domain Eukaryota; kingdom Metazoa; phylum Arthropoda; class Insecta; order Lepidoptera; family Noctuidae; genus Ochropleura; species Ochropleura leucogaster. The sequence continues at coordinate 11,939,803 of OY288206.1, read as the reverse complement.
CACGGTTGCGCACAAATGGCTGTAATTTAGATGGCAACATCTTTAGCCAGCCCAATACAACGGTCGAGTCAGTCCAAAATGTGATACTTCTGACTTGAGCTCTGAGAGCGTAAATCACCTTTTCGTAGAGGCGAACACCAACTAATACTGCGCAAAGCTCAAGTCTGGGTATCGTAGTTGGTTTAATTGGAGCTACTCGGCTTTTGGCTGTAAGCAAACGAACCAAAGTATTACTGTCACGACTTGCACTTCGAACATATAAACATGCACCATATGCAATTTGTGATGCATCACTAAATATGTGCAGGTCTATATGCTCATATAAATCACAAAGGACAATTCGCGGAATACGTATTGTATTAAAAATTGGTAAGCTTAGTAGGATATTGGACCACAATTTTAATATATCAGCTGGTAACTGATCGTCCCATCCCAATTTATGTAACCAAAGCTTTTGCATAATGGTTTTCATAACAATAATGCAAGGAGCTAATAGGCCAAGTGGATCAAAAATCTGAGAGATTGTAGAAAGTATCCCACGTTTTGTCATCGCATTACTAATATTGGGATTAATTGAAAAGCATAACACGTCGGGCTCAGTGTGCCAGCTGAGACCTAAAGTTTTACAGGGTTCTATTGAACCAATGTTTAAACTTAATGAGGAATGATCTATATGATCAGACACTACTTTAAAGTTGTTAGATTTCCATTTACGTAATGGCATTCCAGCTGAAGCCAGTTCTGCGGTTACCTTGTGACGTATATCGAGGACCTCTTCAATAGTGTCCCCTCCCGTAAGCAGATCATCGACATAAAAATCATGTTTTATGATAGAAGCGATTTTGTTGTCAGTGCAATCGAGCCCTACCTGTCTGAGACACCTAGTGGCAAGGTATGGTGCGCTAGCAGTGCCATATGTAACCGTATTTAACTGGTAGGCCACCATAGGTTTCGAGGGATCATCCCGCCATAGAATCTGCTGTAAATGCCTATCATCTGGGTGTACTAGTACCTGGCGGTACATTTTTTCCACATCTGCGGAGAGGACATATTTATATTTCCTAAACCGAAGAAGAATTGACAATAAGTCATCTTGTACGGTAGGTCCTGTCATTTGTAAATGATTAAATGATACCCCTGAGGTGGTGGGACTACTAGCATTGAACACCACTCTCAGTTTCGTAGTTGAACTACTTTCACGCACAACGCCATGATGTGGTATAAAATATGCAACCTTCTGTGGATCAAGTAAACATTTAGACATATGTTTTAACTCAACATATTCTTTCATAAAATCACAATAACGAATTTTAAATGATGGTTGACCCTTGAACCTGCGCTCTAATGAATGCAGACAGTGCTTAGCCCTATGCACAGAGTCACCTAAATTATTATGTGATTGTTTCAAAGGTATTCTCACACAGAAGCGTCCATCCTTGAGGCGCGTTGTATTTTGAATAAAGTGCTCTTCACACAATTTCTCCTCTTGAGAATGTACTGATGACTGATGGCTGACTTCTTCCAGCTGCCAAAAACGCATTAAAAGGTTTTGAATGTCATCAGTACTTGACTTATCCGCTGAAACATCAGTTTTGTGATTATCAATATTTGAAAAATTACAACTTAAAGGAAGCGAACGCGGTACTTGGCCACTATGTACCATAGGGCCTGAAGCTATCCAACCAAGTCTAGTTTCACATAGCACCGGTTTTCCGATACCGAGGTTTATTTTTTCTGTACCCAAGATGTCCCAGAAAACATCTGCACCTATAATTAAGTCCACAGGGGATGGTGCATAAAAGTAAGGATCAGCTAAACATAAATTACTCGGAATATTTAACTCATTAAGATTTAGTTGACGACAAGGCACTTCATCAGTAATAGAAGGTAAGACAAAACAGTAAATAATTCTAGAAAAGTTTTCACATAATGACTTAATTGGAACGCAACACATTCTACCTATTGGTGACATCGAGTTATTTACACCCATCAGTGACTCGCTAACTTTGATAGTTGGTAAGTTTAATTTATTACATAATTTTTCCGTAATAAGGCATGACGTACTGCCACTGTCAAGAATGGCTCGACCGAGATGTTCGCGGTTGTTGCAATCATAAACTTTTAATAATGAAGTGGCTAACAGAACTTCGCCTTTAACTTGTACATTTGTCTTAACTTGTGCTGATAATGTTACGTTATTATTAGACAATGGCTCAGTTGATTCAGCAATGTCATTACGGTCACCAATAGCAGTAGCTGGTTTGATTGACTTCGATTTAACATCTGTAACATGAACAAGTGTATTGTGCTTGCGTTTACATACTTTGCAACCACTTGATTTACAATGATTGGCATAATGACCTGTGCGGAAACAATTAAAACATACCTTGTATTGTGGTAGTAACTCCAACCTCTGTTCATTACTAAGTCCTAGGAACTGTGAGCAGTTATTGAGGGTATGTTCACCTCGACATTTCTGGCACAATTTCAATGAATTAGAGCTAGCATTAGGCCGATTAGTTGACGTACTGGTTACAGACACCATGCTTTTATGTTTATTATTAGAGTTTGAATGAGAAGGATTATTGTAAGAATTATTTTGTGACATTTCAATCGTTTCCAATAAGTCTGAGCGATTTCGTAAAAAACCAAGAAACATATCTAGTGTGATAGATTTATCTTTATCCAAATGTCCTTTAAATTCCTCCCATTCGCGAAAATTTTTAGAATCCAACTTACTTGTAATCATAAAAATTAAGAGTGTGTCCCAATGATCTGTTGGTTCTCCTAAGGAATCCAATGAACGCAAGTTCTTGTTTACAGAATCAATCATACGCTTTAAAGCTACAGATGATTCCTTCCTAATTGCCTCGAGACTGAATAAAGCCGATACATGATTTTGTATTAAAAGCCGCTTATTGTCAAAACGTTCACACAATATTTTCCATGCGACAGAATAACTATTAGCAGAGAATTCTATAGATTGAATCACCACAGCAGCAGAACCCTCGAGAGAAGCCCTAAGGTAATGGAATTTGTTAACGTCATCTATATCATCATTAGAATGGATCAAACTAGAGAATGTGTCGCGAAACTCCATCCATTTTTCATAGGAACCACAGAACTTTGGCAATTGTATGGTAGGTAATTTAACAAGCTTACGATTATGCGTTCGTAATGAACAGTTATCACTTTCCAAAGAATCATCCTTGCTTGATTTTAAATTACGTGTAAGTAACTCTTGAGCCCTTGAAAAGATCTTGTAGTATATAGTTTCAAACTCGTTTCGCTCCGATAGTTGACTAGTGACGTCATCCACTAAACACTCTAATTTTAATTGAACCTCGTCAAATTGTACAAATAAATTCTCCATCTTACCCAAACGTAGTTGCAATTCGCACACCTGTGATGGATTCAACGAATCTTCCAAATCATTGACATAATTAGAGAAGGCTGTCAAACGTCCCTTATAACTTGCCCTTCTTTTAATCAACTCCTTGTCAGTCATTTTGAGACACCGGTATTAAACTGAAATATACAAAAGTTATAATTAAATAACGTACGAATGCCTCACAATAATATATATCTTGCAGCTGAAATACAACAAGTTAAAGTACAATAATTATAATAGTAGTCTACCTAACAGATTGTTTTATACTACTTTACATTTACATACAACTTAAATGAAAACTTAGCAGAAACTACTACACCTTAATGACATATTTAATTAATCACCTTAAACAATACATCTAGTTTCTGCTTATTTTATGCAATGTAAATAGTTAACTGCAAATAAATAAATTATCTGGTTACAACAATCTTATTAAATAAAGTAGATAGTACTGACCTTAACAATTTTCGGAAACTTACTCGAAATATTACCTTATAACAAACCTAATTCAGAGTACTGGGTATGAATAATAGTAAATCCACTGAACACTGTATTATTTTAATCCGCATCCAGGTATCCAATTTCTCCAAATCAATCCAGTGATAATTTATTGGATCTTCATTAATATCCGCTCGTTAGGACCATGTTGGGGATTGATGATGGTTTATTTTATGTTGGGGATTTATTTCCAAGTTTATTTCAATAAAAACTTCCAGAAAAGATTTAAGAGCTGTATTTTAGCAAAGAGATGATAAAAAAGGAATAAAAAAAAACATACATTATGGTAGTTGCATAGATAATTCAGCATTAAAGCTCGCTGTTCATGCAGTGATACATTATGGTAGGTCCACAGATAATTAATTAAAGCTTGCTGTTCATGCAGTCATACATGGTCGCGCACTATTGCTCATAATTTTGAGTAGGCGCTTCGGTGACATCATTCTACTGAACAACAGACAAAATCGGTAAAAAAATATAGAGCTTGATCGGGGATTATTTCCTGTAATTAGCGTTGATAGCAATAAAGGTATTTTTACAGTTATTGTTATAATTTGGGATTTCTTTATTTTTGCCACTTTTATGATAAAAAAATACGGTAGATAGTTTACAAATTTTATTAAAACACGTTACAAAAGGTTTTCAAAGTGCCGCCTTACCACAGAAATGCATAATGTACATGTACGGAGGAAATTGTCTTTTAGTTTTAAACCATGTCTCGTGTCAGTGTTAAGTTAACGTCTGACAGCAAAATTGGTAATTCTTCAAGAACTCTTTGTAGGTGGCTCCATCGAGCTTGGACAGCGGTCTGGCTATGGATTCTCCATAGTCCGCTATCGAGAACCCTCATTCCGTAAGACCATAAAATTTTCAACACCACTTCAGTGTGAACATGTGGTCCGGCGTTTTCAACGGTGAACTACCAATTACTTTACCACCACCATTCGAGCTACCGTCCAGGCTCGTGATGGTACGCACGGGACACTAACAATGAGGAAGAGCTAAAAGGGAAAATTGAAGAAGCGGGAAATGTGGCGGGCCTGTTGGTGTAGTGGTTAGTGGCCCTGACTGCTGAGCCGGAGGTCGTGGGTTCGATTCCCACCCAGGACAAACTTTGTGTGATTTTTTAACTTTGTCTGGTTACCATAACACAAGCTCTGCTTAGCTTGGGATCAGATAGCCGTGTGTGAGTTGTCCCAAGATATTTATTATTTATTTATTTAATGTTGTAAGAAGTAACAGAGAAGCCTTTAGACTTTAGACAACTAAAAGACAATTTCCTCCGTAGATGTAGATTGTGCATTTCTGTGGTAAGGTGGCACTTTAAAAACCTTTTGTAACGTGTTTTAATAGAATTTGTAAACTATCTACCGTATTTTTGTATCATAAAAGTGGCAAAAATAAAGAAATCCCAAATTATAACAATAACTGTAAAAATACCTTTATTGCTATCAACGCTAATTACAGGAAATAATCCCCGATCAAGCTCTATATTTTTTTACCGATTTTGTCTGTTGAAGGTCCATAGAAGTTTTTAAGATCATTTAAAAACCTCTGGCACCCCTAACTTATTTTTTTTTTAGGCTCTGAACATTTTTCATTATCGAACTCTAATGGTAATTTTGAACTTTGGACTAATTTTGTGGTAAGTTCTACAATGCCTAGGCAAACGGTTTTTTTTTTGCATGGTAGCTATTGCTATCGCTAATAGATTCCACAAAAAAGAATATCTAAAAATGATAGGAATAAAGGCATAAAAAATAAAAACCAATGTTAGGTGAAAATTTTGAAAAAAGTACTTAAAAAAATTCTAGCTCCTAAACTACAAATAATCGCGGAACATACATGGGGGTAATTCGTGTACCCCTTAGCATAAGGCATCTAATTTTTTTCTTTGGACGCCTATCAACTGGCCACCCTGTATATGTATCTTGTCTTACATGACCACGCGACCAAAAATACGGTTTTCTTTTTTATCCGTAAGTCATGGAATGAAAGTTCATTTTTACCTTTTGATTAATGGTCTCAGCATGCGGATATTAGAAGTGTTTTTGGATTAAAAGAAAAAATAGGGGATTTTGTTAATCACGCTATATAGAGATGCTTACATACATTGGCGCCATGTTCGTGTATGAGGGTTCAATGGCCAAGACCCTAACCACAATGTCTTGAAGTATGTATTTCATGAAGATTGGAATCATGACGAGGCGGTGTCTTGAGCAATATTGTTTTCTTTATGCCTGTAACATTCGCCAGTCACGATGTGATTGGAATATTTTCAGCATTCCTTTAGGCTACGACTATTTTTCATACGGAACGTGTATGGATATAAAAGAATATTTTGGTGTATGTAGATAATTTGACTACTTTCAATTTGTATGATCTGCCTGACCTAGTAGTTGTTCCAGGTGTGGCTGTTTGTGTGTGTAAGTTTAAATTGTAAACGCACCCACGATGTGAAAGAAATACCTTAAGCTTTTTTAAACGTTGAAGATTCAACAGTTTAGAGTTAGTAAACGTTTGCTAACTGTTATTTTTAGTCATTGCATACTAAATTTAAGATTCTAAAGAAAATATTAGTTAAAATATTTAAATGATAATTAAGTTTTCATTTATTACACTTGATATCAAATTAAAATCCTTTGTTGCAAAAATATGAGTTCTTATTAAATAAGAACTCATATTTTTGCAACAAAGGATTTGAAAACAGGAATATTCCCAAGCGAAGAGGTCGCTAGAGGAAATGAATATTTCCTTTGACAAACAAAATGTGAAACATTTTGAAATTGAACGCTGTACCGTACAGCATGCAAATGTGCTCTAGAATTTAGTTATTTATATTACAAAAGAAAAAGATGCTGTTTCATTTTTACTAACTGCACGGTTGGCGCAGTAGTTAAGCAATAGACTGCTGCGCCGCTTGTCGCGGGTTCGATCCCCGCACGGAACAAATAATTGTGTGACCGACAGGTAGTTTGTTCTGTGTCTGGCTGTTTATGTACGTGTTTTTAAATGTTTGTCGACGTACCCACGTTACGAGAGAAATTCCTAGGAAATAAATAAAGTAAGTAAGTGTTAATTAGTTTCCTAACAGTCATTAAAATAAATGATTCATCAAGATCATTTCCTATTTTATAAATCACGGAAAACTTGTGCTTCTTGAATACAATGGATGAACTTTATTTAATTTTTTCGGTATTAGTCTGTTAGGTAGGTACATAAAAACGATGCACAAATAGTTGATTGCAAAAAAGTATGGACTTATCTTTTATATGCATATATATCATTCTGCTGTACGTGTGTATGTCACTGAACTCCTCCTAGACAGCTGGACCGATTTGAATGTTTTTTTTTTGTTTGCGTTTGGGTGTCGACCTGGATGGCTTAGATTCACAAATCAGCTTGGCGGATGGCCATTTATCTATACGGCAATTAAACGGCTGGATAGATTTGAATGAATTATGATTTGAATTCACGGTAGTATTCATTCCAAAAGTTTGCGGGTGAAACCGCTTTGCGCAGTTAGTTTATTTATATTTTTAATTTACGATAACAGTTAAAAGTCAATTAAGGTTTTTGTACTAGACTCAAAAAAGATTATATTTTGCTAGGATCTGGTTTTTCATCCACCTATGTACATTTTTTCTAATAGGAAGTTCGATGATTATGTTTCTGGGTTGATATCACACCATGATGTCACTAGCTCATCACAGTTAGTTTAGTTATTCTTTTAAAAGCGCTTTATCTCTTAAATTCCCAACTGCTCATTAGCAATTCCTCAATTTTTTGTAGAATTGTCAAACATTCATTCATATATCAAACATTCATATACAATGTCTGTGTCATTCGATTCGGATCAATCGGTATAAAACATAATTAACCAAAAATACGATGCAATTTCATGACATTATGTCTAGACAAACCGGTTCAAAGGTTCAAGAGCGCAATAGAAATATATAAAGTTATTGTGTTGCGGTTTTTGTTACCAAACTCTTCCGTAAGTTTTGTTTATATATTTTTTTTATAAAATTTTGTGAACGTAACGAGTAGGTCTAAGAATCGACCAACATTTATTTTTCATACCCCTAAGTAATAAGGGTGGCCTGAGCAGCTGGTGAAACCGTTGGGCACAGTAGTATATACAATAATAGAATCCGCTTTAAGTGTACACTACGACTGCGGCCGAGGTCATGATAAGGCGCATTTTTCTTTTATAATCACCTTTTTACTATGTACTTAGTTGTAATTTTCATAATAGTTTTCGAGGTTCCGTGATGCGACCAGTTTTACCTGATATATCCAGATAGCAATAACGCTCGTGTGATATTGTTTGCGGTTATCGCGCGGTGACTTCATTTAGGATGGCATCTTCTCAAATGGCTTCCCCCGCTCTGGGCGGAGCGGAGGAGAGAGTCATTGCTCACTGTTCACGGACCCGCTTCGTGCGCTGCCTTCCACACAAAAATATATAATATAAACAATTAGCAAGCATTTTTTTTTTTGAGTGGAATATCATCAAATAACTTTCTCCGCTCTGGGCGGAGCGGGGGGGAATGCCAGACTTGTAATGGCTAAAACCCACCCATGTTCCTTCTATTGCCCAGTACGTTCCGGGGTCACGGTATCTCTTTCGAACAACCCGCAACCTCGGGGAATTAAATCTCTTCAAATGACTTCCCCCGCTCTGGGCGGGGCGGAGGGGAGTGTCATTGGTCACTGTCCATGGATGCGCATCACGCTCTGCTCTTCCACACAATAATATATAATTATAAACAATTAGTAAACTTACCCCCGAATACTGAAACGTCACTTAAAGTTTGAGGGCTGCTTAACATTTGAGCAGCTCTTAAACTATAGATTTTGTATTGACAAACGTCACTTCTGAGTATCTGTTAAATTTAAGTGGTACTTAAGTTTTAAGTGACGTTTCAGTATTCGGGGGTTAGTGTTTCAAATCAATACAATGAAAATATAAGGCTTACCAAGTTATATCATTGAGTTTGATTAACTCCTATGTAGATGGAAAAAACTTCAACGCTACATAAAGCGCCTACTCTGAAATGATATCTTTAACATTCAATGCAAATAAACATTGCCAACAAGTTATTTTTCGAAGCAAAAATGTTTGAATACTCATCGCCCGCATATTCTATATATTGTGCGAGTAAAAATTGTTGGGGTGATAACAGTAGGAAGCATTTTCGCTTTAAATCATGTAGAACTTTCATTTTGTGGAAGTTGTATGTGGTGAGAATATATTGCCAGCTCGGATTTTTCGTCTTCGCATGTCGAGTTCCGATCGAATTCTATTACTGAATACTTGTTGTATTATTTCCTGAATGAAATGAAATTGATTTCTTGAAAAAAAAATAAGGAACGCTACTCTGTTGACAATTACCAACTATTGCAGCTTCTGCTGTACTTGTATATCATGGTAATGATAACAAGGGTAAAAGTTTCTTAAAATCATCTGAATCCAGTAAGACTGGAAGCCAATCTCAACATAGTTGGAAATGTCTAGACAAATGATGATGAAGTTCGTTAAAAACATTATGAAACGATCACGGTGATGTCTGATCACCGTGATAAATAAATTAAGTATAAGTAAATTTTATTATTGAAGATCTTTATTGTAGATGGGTATCTTTTTATTTCGACTGATAAATCATCAAATAGATCCTCTTGCTGTGGGCGGAGATAAAGGGAGTGTCAGACTTGTACTGACAGAACCCATACATGTCCTTTCTGTTGCCATTTGTGTTTCACACCCATGATATCGCCTTTCCAACTAGCCCGTAACCCACTGGGCATACCTGACAAATAATTTTCGATGTAATGTTAAACCAAGTCAGGGGCCCATGGGTGCTATAGGGTTAGGCATCAATCACATATATATATAACCTACAAGTAGTTGTTCCGGATCTGACTAGGATCTAAATACAGAAAAAATGCTAGTGTGCTGTTTAAAAAACTGAATTGTGTAAACCATCTAGAATTCTACATACATAAATATACATAAACTTATACTAAACTATTATTTTAATCTATAAAATTAAAAACATATTATTTAATCTTTATATATAACATTACTTATTGTCTAATAAAGAACATTTGTTGTATTGTAAGTTAAAGAATATCCTTACTAATATTATAAAAGCGAAAGTGAGTTTGTTTGTTTGTTTGTTTGTTTGTTTGTTACCTCTTCACGCTTTAATGGCTGAACCGATTTGCATGAATTTTGGTAAAGAGATAGTAGGGAACCAGGAGACGGACATAGGCTAATATTTTTTTGAAAAAAGTGGGATGTCAGGGAGAAAGAGGGAAGAGAAGGGAAAACTTAGCGTTGCTATTACAAATCAATAAGGCGCAAGGAGAACTGTGTTACCCCAAATTTAACGCGGGCGAAGCCGCGGGCGAAAGCTAGTAATTCATATTTGTCTTCGTTTTGGGAAGAATATCGTTTATAACAACGACCCTATTTAGTCTTCCGTCTGAAATGATAAATTGAGGCAGAACCAATGGAAACTGTTGTTACTAAATATTCCTGTATTTTTTGTGGTTATTTACACAGTAGACAATTATTAAGTGGATATTAGATTTCGGTTCTACATAAAATATTTCATTTTCTGCGAACGCATAAACATTTTTTTTAATGTATTTCGTTTTTTTTTGTGTGCTTTAATCTTCTATAATATAAAAAATGATTCGCAAAATGTGTTGGTAAGCGCATAACTCAACAACGCCGGAGCCAATTTAACCAATTCTTTTTTTTAAATATTCGTTAAAGTCCAAGGGTGGTTTTAACGGTGAGAAAAAAAGGTAAAGGCAGTATAGGTTTTTGTGTAGGGTAGGTAAATAAAAAGGTAGAAAAATTGCATTGCAACCACAGAGCATCATATAATACCGATTGCAACGCATGCCGGGGGCACAGTTAGTTCAAAATAAAAGAACGCCATAAGGTTTATTTTTTTGCTAAAGAAGGAAAATAAGTCTTCTTTTTTGTTTAGTTGCTTGATGCAAATGGCTTCTAGTATTAGATTATCTGTGCTTGTGTGTATTTTTATGTGGTTAGGCCGGTATTTTTAAAATCCACTCTAAGTTCAATCTGTTTAGTAGGTATCTTCTTAAATTTTTGGTATATTAAAAATAAAACCTAGAAAATATTTGATGGATTAATGCACATAAATTACTAGTGTCCGACCAAACATTTGGCTTTGGAAAAATGGGCCGAAGTTTTTGCCGAAACTGAAGGTTTCTAGCGAATGCCGAAACTAAACGAATGTTCAAAAGCAGGTGTTCGTCATACTTTCATCTAGCAAATAATATAATAATAATAATAATACGGGAGAACAGGATTCACATGTTACACGAATTGTATAGTATTTTTGTTTTTTTATAAATCGTTTATTTGCTTATTTACGTACAGTCCACATAAATTTTATATTTAAAATGTAATCGTATAACGATTTAGGTACTTTTTATAAACACACGAATTTCTAAAGAATGCCAGATTACTTATCTATGTTCAAGTACCTACAACGTGAATAGCATAACCGTTTTGTTAGTAAATAAAACCTTTTTTAAATGTCATACGGACCGTTTTTGTTGCCATTTTTAGATGCCATTTAGTTTTTTCTTTTTGTTTTTTAGTTTTCTCGATGCAAATGGCTTGTTTTTTTTTATTATAATAAATCAAACCAGGATTTTAATATTTTGTGTTGACGTAAACCTAACCTGTTTAAGTAGTATATTTTTGTTGTTGTTGTTTTTTTTGACGATTTTCTATGTAAATTTATAAATCCATAAAAAATAATAGGTAGCATTAAATCACACGATCCATATATAAATTCTACCAGGCAGGACGTTCGCATGTTTATAAAATAGTCCATGAAAGTTGCTAATCAATTAACGCACTTAAATAAGTCTTATTTTTTTCTTAGATCATTCCGTGAGATTAAGGCTCGACATAGGGAGGCTAAATGGTGACCTTGAGTCGATAATTGGAACAACTTGGCAACCAGCTTGTATTTCTAAAATACATATAGTGGATGAGACGAAGTGGGGCAGACAGTCTCAATACTTGTGAAATGTTTATTAGTATTCGTTGTATGTCATAATGGGTGGAGACACATCTTTATCATCATCATCATCATCATCACAACAACCAAAATATCCTAGGGGATATTTTGGTTGTTGAAAATCTTGAAGTTCTCACTAGCCTATTCCAAGTTGATCAGCGGATATAGGTATCCGCTGATCAACTTGGAATAGGCTAGTGAAAACTTCAAGATTTTTGTAAACAACGGATAAGGAGCTTAAAATAAGTAGTACCTTTTACAATATAATCATTTCGTTTCTCAAATGAAAAGTACTTTGTAGTACGCCAATGTTATCCGTGCTTTTAAAGTTTATGAGAAAATCAAAGAGATTTCTATTATTGTTTCTGGTATTTCTGCTATTGACAAAAAAAAACTGCTATTTATATTAGAATTTGTAGTTTATGACCATACCACTTTAATCTAAAAAATTGTATTTTGTGATAGTCCTATTGTACGTTTGTATGTAATTAGTTAACATAAATTCAAGCTCTAGGTTAGCACTAATCTGCATAATCATTATCTAAGTTGACGAAGATTTTTCTCTAAGTTTGTTTCAACTTTTTCTTATCAGAGTAGTCGCGTGCAAAACACGGGCCACATAGTAAAAAAGTGTTTATAAAAACTTACTTGCAACATAAACAATATTTTTTTTTTAAAATAATTTTCATAAAGTATTGTTTTAAACATAAACAAAAACTTGAGAATTCTATAGGCATATCTAAGTAAAGCTAGCTAAGTTTTTATTTTGTCAAAAATATTTGTAAATGACGTTTAATAAACTTCACGCTAACTTGCTCTGATGAATGTGTTGTGTAGCTAAAGGTATTAGAGTAAATATTCCCGACTGCCTGGGTATTTTGTTACGTCTCGTAATATTTGCATTAATTAAATAAACACATACCACCTTTATTTCAAAATTGGAAGACCAAGTGTAATATAAGGTACCTTCAGCAACTGACTAAGAAAATTTATTGGTCATATAGAAGCACGAAACAAGTTTTCTTCTGCACATACTTATTAAAGAAAAGCCATATCAGCGAAGCACCCTGTGTAGCCACATAATAGAGAAACTTTAACCAAGTCAAGTACAAAGTTTCCACAATCTTAGTATGATAGTTGTCGTTTACAACTTCTTAATTAAATTGTGAACTCGCGCTCTCATACTATATTATATAAAATTCTACAAGAAAATTACATTGCAGTCCAAGTGTGGGAGACGGTGAATAAAAGGCCAAATGAAGTCTTACAATCAAGGCTTTAATGTAGAGTGGGAGCTAAGACCATAAAGCTCGCAGACTGCGTAAAAACTCAATTTCATTCCGACGGCGAGTGTACTTTACAGCATGCATTAATTATTGCGTCGGGAACTACTAAATTAAGTTTTACATAATTTAAAAGCAGACTTTATTACATTCTAGATACTAAAACATAATATATAATATTAAACTTTGTGGATAAGTAGGTACATTGTACTGGATTAGATAAGTATCTCAACATAGATTTACCAAGAATATAACCCGCCATTTTCCTTATTTGAAGCAACGATCCGTTCGCTAGACATTTTCCGATGCCAAAAGCTAACAATAATAATGCAGTCAGTAATAACAATTCCCTAGTTCAACGACTGGGGTGTTGAGTGCCGATCGAAAGGTCACGGGGTCGAATCCTGCCCTATTTTATTTATCATAAAGCGTCTAGCATCAGCATAATATTTAGTTTAGTCGACCGGGACCTATGACAATGTAAAGAAGAAAAATATTAGAAGAACGTGGAGCCATTTGGTTTCCAATTTATCAATCGAATGCAATTCCAAGGTTTTGGAAAATGTTTTACATTTAAGCGGAAAGCGGAGAAACATAACTTTCATTTCAACATTTAACACGAAATGAGTACTTTGAAAATACCCCTAAAACATTATTTTAAATATCACGAAATCAACCAAACGTTGCAATCGATAGCGTGATGATATTACAGCCATTATTTGTGTAAGCGAATGTTTACAAGACCATCTCTCAGATAGCCGAGTTTACGCAACCAGATGATACTGAGCAGGGTTTCGCTTAGATTCGGTGTTTGAGAATTTGCTGTGTGACGTCAGTTTATTTTATTTCGTATAGTGCGATATCTTAGCTTTGTTCGTGACGTCACTCGTCCGGTTTCAATCTCAATGAATGCTTATTGATCTACCGATAAAACAGCACAAAATATGAAATGTTTAGCTAGCTCTTATTTATACTAAACAATATAGAAATTATGAGTATTTCTCTACTGAAGGCATCAGTACCAAGTTTTCCCAAGCGATCTTTAATAAGTTATGTTTTGTTGAGTAGAAAAACATTTCTCGTAGTTGGCGTGTTAACACTTTCAGCCTGTCACATATTGCAAATTATATTTTGATAGATATCTTTCTTTACTGTTTATGGAACGATGTTTTGTTCATAAGCCTAAGTAGAATACGATTTAGCTCCACTGGTTTTAAAACAACAGATGGAGTTAATTTTGTGTGAGGATTATGTCCGGTCAAATTTGGTTAAGCGCTTACACAAAATGACATTCACGTTCGCTCGTTATATTAAATCTTTCTTTCAGCCACAACACAACACATGTTGCTACGACAACAAACACGGCTCGGTCATAAATGTTTAATTAACTTTGCCAACGTTTTTTTATCATTTTACGACAAGTTCGCAAACGTAATGTTTATGCGAATATTTATTTATGTAAAATGGAATGTTTTGGATTTTCGAGCAGAGCGGAATTTGTATCATTAAAAGTTTTTGCCGCTTAAATGTTTCATACAGAATTTCTTCCGGTATGAACGGAGTTTTTAATAAATTAGACTCCATTATAACTGTGATTTGCAGTTGCGCATACTGATTAGGAAAAGATCCCTTTGAAACGACTCGTAAAATACTGCAGATTCTAGAATTATCATCAGTGTACCTAAATATAGGGATAAACATAACCTAACCTATCCTAATCTGTGCGACGAACATAATTTTCCATTAAAACCAGAGTTCACTTATCCTAAACCCAACAACATAACGTCAGCGTTATGAACAAACCAGAAACAACATTCCATTGTATAAACGTTTCCGGACATGTGGTTTAATTACAAATCCCGCGCTGTGTGTGCTCGGCGACAATTACGGCAATTTAGTCGCACCCTTGTTAATTACGGACGCACCTATCTATCACACACGAGTTAATCGATGTACACCACTGCCGGTTGGACACTCACTGCCGTTTGGATACAGACCGAAATTGAGATACGTAGGGAAATGTAATGGACTTCATATATAATATCCGAACATTAAGTTTTAGGTGTCACGTACTGATATAATAATAAACATTTATTTTCAGGCATCTAAGGCCCATAGATAAATACCTTACAGACAATATCCTTACTAATATTATAAAAGCGAAAGTGAGTTTGTTTGTTACGTCTTTTGATGAATTTTTTTTATCGCTAATACAATTCGTGTTAATAAATAAATCCTTAACAACTATGTTAGTGGCACTTCACTGCACTAACTACTCCACTCTACTACGTGGCAGTAACTTTGAAACTTGTTGTGGAGCAGATTTATTTAAATTCTAAACGAGCACTGTCTTGGTAAAAACAAAAGTTTGAAGTATAGTGCAGTAGGTATAATTATTCTTATTGCCGTAATTTATTTAATGCACCTGGACAATAGGCATTGTATTGTAACATCATTATTGAGAAAGAATTTGATTGTCATGTCAATCAGTGTCATTCAAATGTCTGACTTGACGTCTTTTAATTATGTTTACGGGTGGCAAGACACGATTCGCTAGCTTGAAAATATACATATAAATATCATAGATAAAACCTACATTTACTTTATTTTAATAAAACAAAATAAAACGGCCATAAACAAAAAAATACAAATCACGAACGACACTTTCATTTAAGCTAAAAGTATTTTTTAAACTGTTTACGATGTCTCAGACATCCGACGGTGTCATCAATCACAAGTTTTACTGCTTTATACAATGGTCATTTGGCTAATTAAATTTTACTATTTAATTTTAGTACTGTCTGTCTGGCGAGACGGTGGCATGCCTACTTCAGGATTCTCCGGTATTCGGCGCACCGGTACTGCCGCATTCATGACCCATATAAGAATTGAGAATACCTTGTTCCGCAATTCCCAGAATAGACGAAAGGTATCAAGTGTAAGTCGTGAACTAAATTAAAAAGAAATAAGGCGTAGGATATGGTTCTCCTGAGACGGAAAAGGTATGAATGCCAAAACAATGAAAAGAGCGATAACATTTTAGTAGAACTTTCCTGTTGCTATAAAGGTTATCGTTCTGGTAATTTAATATCAAAATGTTAGCCTTGATTCTGTTTGGGTGATTCACAATGAATTCGCTGAACAAGTTACGGCTTCAGGCTCTACTACCGTGAAACAGCACAACTAAACGTCAGATTTTAAAGAATATCATTCTGTCAAGTGCTATCTTGTGCGAAGTTCCTAATAATATTATAAAAATTAGCGAACTTCGTTTTTGTTGACAAAACAAACTTGTTCTGGGCATTAAAATAAAAGATGATATCATCATCTACAACGTTTATTTACTTGTACCTAATAACTTATAAAGCGTAGTGCCTTTCTATTATTGATAATTGTTGTTATGTTAGTTTAGAAGAAGCCATCCCCAAATCGATCACGATCATTCAGGATCATACATTGTATTCAATAGAGCGAAGAATGACCAGGACCTGCTTAAAATCTGAAAATGGAAACCAGTTAATATCTTTAATTGACCGATACATTACTACGATTAAAATCAAATTGGCTTACGTACACTGGTAAAAGCGTTTAAATTGATTTTAAAGAATCCATTCGCTGTTAGTGCACAAGGCTTTTGGGCTCTGAAAAGAAAGGTAGCTGTTAGTTATTTTTTTTATGTGTAGACTAGCAAAGATGACTAAATAAACGATGGAATACTAGTCTTCCTGGCCAAGTCTTGGTTATGGTTTTCAGACACAGCAAAAACAATAACTAACCGACCAAGGGCACCTACACTCTCTCTCATTTCTTACTCTTATTCAACGCAGACAATGAAAAAAACACCTTATCAAAACAATGAGAAAGCCTTTTCTTTCAGCCGCTCGGATGTTGTACCATTTGCTGTTGTAAATAGCGTCACTCACTTGCATGCTCTGAAAAATAATGAAAATATTTCACGTCTGGCAAGTAATCAGTTCTACTTCCTTCCAATTTCAAATAAAATTTAGTTCAGATTTCTTTTATGGGGTGTAGATATCTATGTGTAATTTGTAGAAAGTAATAACTTACCGATGTCATAATAGTATCTCCATAATAACAATATAAAAATATTTGCATTAAACCAAATACTAAAAAAGCTGTAAAAGATGCCATCATAAGAATGTTGCCAACCACCTAAAATAAAACAAGTATATTACTCAATTAACACGAAAAATAAAATAACTACCAAACGAGACAACATTAGCTATTAGGTTTATTAAAGTAATTTATTACCATAACATTAAATCCAGTAACACATATAATTACTGAACTTGTTAAAGCGTTAAATAATAGTGATTTGGAAAATATTTCTTCCAACAAATTGACACATCTGAAAATAAGAGTAGAAATATTTATCAGGGAAGCCATTTTTTATGTTAAACTTTGCCCCACATTAGGAATTACTCCTGTACCGCGGGTGCATTTACAAACATTTAAACTGACATACACAAACAGCCAGACCCAAAACAATTACCTGTAGGTCAAACAAATATTTGTTCAGAACGGGGATCGAACCACACTGCGCCAACCGAAATTGAAAATGGCGCGTCCATAGCTTAGTCATAACTTGACCAACGAGGTTAAAAAAAAAATAAAGTATAAATAGCACTAGTTATGCTATCGCCATTATTATGTTAAATATCCTTCCCCACAAATTTGTGGGGAAGGATATCTAACATTATATCATATATCCGCAAAATGGTGATATCATATATCACCATTTTCGGTGTAACTAATTGTTTAAATAGAGATGTATTCAATCCATTTGTTTACCCATGTGTGCGATTTTGCAAGACTAGATTAATGATCCCAAAAATGATTCCCTACAAACCTCAAAGAGGAAATTGCCACTTGTCCAATCTGTCTGAAATCATGATCTATTTCCTCTTTGACATCCCTGGGGTGATCTTTTTCAATAACTTTTATAGCAGGAACTCGATAACTCCAAGGAATTCCTTACCTCATCAATTCGATATGACGAACAGCTAAGTTTTTGAATTTCAGTATGTCAAATGTGTTCGAATCTTCATTTACAATTCTCTCCATGTCGTACTTCAGTAATGAAAATTGTATATGGAGAAAGGTACAACAAGTAAAAAAAAAACAGTCGGGGCCGTACACCATGAGAATAGCGACAACAGCTGAAAAAAAACCTGGTTTAGTAGATATTTTTCAACAACGGGCAGCACATAATTAGTCTTTATAGTCGCTGTCATTAAGAGCGCCCAGAAGGCTAGCAGCATTGCCGAGTTGAATGACAACGCTGTTTCTTTGGTCAAAAAAGGCCGGCCCTCTTGTCATATGAAGAGTCGACAACCGATTACCGATATCTCGAGTTACTAGGTGAGCACTCGGACCCCATGGCCCTAGTGAGTTAACCCTAAACGGCACAAACACATAACTACTAATTCAATTGTCATGTTTACGCCGCAGTGCAGCCCACCGTGGCTAGGAAGATGGAATGGCACAAAAGGCCTACCCAACTTCCATCGGATTACAGTCATGGTATCTTTGCATTGACGTGTACCAATCCAAAGCAGAAGCACGACGGATGAGATCATTAATGCTAGCTTGCCGCGCTACAACCTGAACTCTTACGGCAAGAAAGGCCATAGTATGCCAGGCAGTCAACTGCTTCACCACATTGGCAACGATGTGGAGCCCCACAAGGAGCTGGAAGTTTGTATCTCCTAGCACAGTACCTATATTAGGCGACGGTGGCGCACCGACAACCAGCAGGTGGGCATGGTCAGCAGTATTGGTGAAGTATTAATAAGATTATGCCGTACCAACCAGCAGAGCGGCTCATCTCACTGTCTCTAGTAAAACGGGTTCTCGGGCTGATCCGAATAAATATTAATTGTCACTTGAAACCCCATTGACCTATAAACTATAAGACAGTGAAACTTTGACCTACAAGTAAATAATCAAAAAGCTACATACCTGTTGCCACCTGATGAATATAAACCCAAGGATATATCCAAACATCAAATTCATTGAATGGATAATACGCTATAAACGGCATTTCAAGGTTAACTTCATGAGTTTTTAAATAATCCGGGAGAATTATAAACACAGGCCCCAATGCAAACATCGTCAATCCCACAATAATCAAATAAATTATCTTCCTTGTAATGTTTGTCAGCATTAAAACATGATCGTCAATTAATTTCTTTTTGTACAGTTTTCCTTTCGCTTCTCCTTCAATTTCAATTTGATCCAAAAGCAAACTTTTCATAGTTTCAATAAACTCATTATTATAATGCGCATAGTACACCATAGAAATCGTTTTGAAATTACTTATGAAGCAAAGAATAAGGCAAGGAATCAAACGAGTTATTTCTACAAAACTCTTCCCGGCTGTAACAGCTTCCAAAACCCATAATATTTGTGCAAGAACTTCTAAATTCAATGAAAATAAGTGTGCGAAATAAATCCAGTGACCACGGATTACTTCTAAAATAGTTTTGTTCTTATCCCTACTGTCTAGGCTCAAACCAGAGAACCTCAGATAAAAATTCACTCTTCTTAAACATAGTTCAAATTGTTCGAGCATTTTCTTACAATATGTCTGTTCCTAAACTTTTGAAAGAGTGTCGGAAAACTTTTCAACATACCCGATGAAGTATACAAAGGCTTTTCTTTTAAAATATCAAATTAAGTTTAATTCTACAGTCTACAGCGAGCATACATTAAGTGTACGTGGTGTTTTAAAAGACTATGCTAAATGTCACAGTCTATTTTACACCACCACGAAATATTCTAGTTTTCTAATTGAGACATTATAGGTGAAGTATACAAAAACAAACTAAGTCTAAGCACTAAGCACTAAGCAAGTTGTAACTTGTGGCGTTACTTTCATACAAGCCCACAAGGTTGGTGTACCGTTATAACCTACTCTTTATGATGTAAGGGTTTCAAACAGTATGTTTGCTTGTAGGGTAAAAAAATGTTTTTTTTATTGCAGAAATAAACCCAACATGCTGTAGCATCGAACAATTAAAACAAATGAAATGAATAGTACGCAGGTGGAGGCGTAAATAACACCTCTCGGGATAATTACACACAACCCACAATGAATGAAGGGAAAAGAAAGCAACATATAATTTTAAACTGCCACTAAATACCCCTCACTAAGATTGATGACAGTGTAAAACTGAAGCGAAAGTAGAACTGATGTTTGAAAGGGGTAAACTTTATGAAGCTTTTAAAACGAACGCTAGCTTTGTTTTTAGCTTTTTGGGTTTTTCTCTTAGTTTTTGTTGGTAATAATAATAATTTATACTGATCTATACTAATATTATAAAGCTGAAGAGTTTGTTTGTTGTATAATCTCAGGGACTACTGGTTGGAATTGTAAAATTCTTTTAGTGTTGGATAGTCCATTTCTTGAGGAAGGCTATAGGCTATATAACATCACGCTACGATCAACAGGTGCTGAGCAGCGTGGGTGAAACCGCGTGGAACAGCTAGTAAATCATAAGTACTGACCTACCCCGCTAAGATTTTATTAATTAAAAATTACTAAATATTGCTCAATTCTAATAAAATTATCTACTAATTCATCTATGTGATGATGCAATCTACGTTATGTATTATGTGGAATATTAATCGTACATTTGTTTCAGAAGAGCGAAATAAGACCAAGAACTACTCAGTATCTGAAAATAAATAAATAAATAATTACTTTCAAGAAGTCTTCGTTAGTGACCTATAAACATTTATTGTTTATCTTACCCGAGTAAATGCTGTTAAATTAATGACAGTGAACCCGTAAGCTGTTAACCTGCATGGTTTTTGAGATCTGAAACACAAAAACCAAATAAAATGACAAATGAAAGATACGTGGGATTGGGAATGAACTGAAGTTTTCCTAAAACTTCCTTCAGTAATCCATTGCTACCACTAAACCTAACGAGAAAGTCATATAATAATTAACAACCGTTAATTACTTGCTTTGTCTACAATCACTAGTCACGCTAATGTCTCATAATAAAAGTTTATGATAACAAAAGTTGGTTACGTTTATTTGTAAGTATTCCCATCATCAGTAAACTATGAATATTTACCAACCATTCAAACATTTATTTTTGAAATTCCGAATAATGTAACACTAACCGAAGTAAAACAATCAAAAGATATTTCCTCTCGGCCGCTCCTGTTTCATACCAACGACTCTTGTAAACAGCATCGCCAACACCAATACTCTGGAAAAATAACAAAACATTACCATTACCACTGAAACTAGAACAAGTACTAACTAATATAAGTTATGTTCACTTACAGATCTCATCACGTAATCACCATAATAACAATAAAAGAATATCTGGAGCAAACCAAATGTAAGGAACGCGGTGAAAGGCGCCATTAGAGCTAGAGTATCGATAGCCTGGAACAAAGTGATCGTACAATTTATTAGTCTCAAGGTTTAAAGTAAAAAAAGTTTGAAATATTTCAAGATTTACCATAAGATTGAATCCTGCGGCACATATGATTAAAGAACTGGTGGCTACGTTGAATAAAGTTGATTTGGAGTAAATTACCTCTAACAAATTCACACATCTGAAAAGTCGCATTAAAGTTAATGGGTCAACAGGCTATAAGTAGATTGTGACTTCATTATTATTTGTGCTATAAAAATAAACAACAAAGACAAAGGAGTAGTGAGCTGAAAAAACTTTAGGACAAAATAAATAAATTAGCCGACGGCGACGAACTTCTGACTCGTTTTGGCAATGTTCCATAGTGACTCGAAAAATGAGGATTTAAATAAAAGTCCGAACAAACTGGGAATTTAACCTACCCATGTTTGTTGTCAACAGCAATGACGACGATATTTTGATCAGTATTTGTATTTGAGCTATATTGAAAGACATTTGCGAACTGTTGAAATGCACCTATCAACTTTAGTAAATCGAATTTAATGGAAATGCTCCCTATCATTCAGCTGAGGAACGTTATACCGAAATAGCTGATTTAGCCAAACACAGCGATGTTGAGCCAAATTGACTTTCAGTTATGTGGAATCCATTACTATAAAGTCGACTGTCCACTGCTGCATGGGATGTTCACGGTAAGTTTACCTATTCTAGCAGCCAGCATAACATTTGTTTGTCAACCACGTATAATTTCCTACCGTGGCCTTGAATCTTAGTGGATAATCAAAAGTAACGTACGCGGAACTTAATAGTCATCTGTGAAGCACCGTCTTAAGATAGATAGATGATGGAATATTCTTTATTATGTAGACCATACAAATAACAAGAATAACATTAAACAACTTATAAATAGGGTGAAACAATGGGCGGTCTTATCGCTAAAAGCGATCTTTTCAAGACAACCTTTGGATGGATTTAAAGGGGAAACAGTACTGACGATGATTTATATTGTTTACAGCAGCTACATAGGTACATACCGTATCAGTTCGCGATGCTTATTGACAAGTTTCACAAGCTCTGTCTTAAATGTACCGAGTGTGACATCAGGTCTGCTCCATGCGTCTTCTTTCACAATCCGCTCAATGTCATGTTGGAGAATCAGGAATTGAATTTGTATGAACGTGCAACAAGTTAAGAAAAAACAGTCTGGTCCGTAAACGGAAAATACAGCCACCCACGCTGAAACAAAAAACTTGACATGATGTAAAAGATTGAAATAGTGACGAGTGATTTCAATTCTTGTAAACAATCGTCAATAAAATGATGTAGGTAAATAATCAATTTTCCACAAGCTCGATATCATTTCAACACTTCTATGTGGAACGGCTGCCAATAACAAAGCCGTAAGAACGATTTATATGAGGTCGCGGTTTCGCTATAAATCCACCATTATGGCAGCTCATATAAACCACTGATCACACGACCGAAATGCAATCACTACCAGAGAAGTGTAAAGTACAAATATTATTCTAAATGGGTTTTCCATATCCGCGCATTATTTCATGGAATTGCAATCGTTTATTGTTGCAGATCTTGTTTTGTTATGGTTTATTCAAAAACTGTTAAAGTAAACTAGCTAGTGCCCGCGGCTTCGCCCGCATGAAGATCGAAAAAAAAGCATCCTTTGTTATTCCAGTCTATAATCTACTTTTGTGCCAAATTTCATCAAGATCGTTCAACCGTTTTGACATGAAAAAGTAACAAACATTCATACATCCATCCTCACAAACATTCGCATTTATAATATTGGTAGGATTGATAAAACGAACTCACCTGCCCACAGTTGATGTAAATATATTATCGGCCAAATTCGTATGTCAGATTCATTAAATGGATACCATACAATAAAAGGGAGGACGAGTTTTATTTCACCTGTGCCGTAATAATAGGAACCAGCTATCAAAAACGGTCCCAATGCAAATGCTATAACGCCAAGAGTAGTTAAACTCAGAAGTAATTTCGATATTGAAGACAAAAACGTCAGCCACGTCCTTGTTTCTGCGACAATGTCTTCATCATTCCTTATATCCTTACTCAGCAAGTTTCTCAGCACGTTGACTAACTCGTTCACGTGGTGCATGTGTCGGATGAAGAAGTATACTTTTAAATCACCAAGTAAGCACAACGTAAGGCAAGGTATTATGTAAGTTATTTCCCACAGAGTGCAGCCAAATTTCAGAGCTCGTAAGAGCCATATAATTTCACCAGTAACGGATAAATTAAATGAAAACGCGTGAACATAATATTTCCAGTGCTTTCTTAAACGTTGTAGCACGGTTTTATTGTGATCATCGCTGTCTATACTCAAACCGATTAATTTCAAGAAAATGTTTATTCTTTCTAACCATGTTTGAAAGTGCAGCAGCATGTCAATTAGTTAATGTCTTAACAAAAAGTTTTACAGGATTCCAATCAAAAGTTACTGCTTTAAATATGTTTCTGAATGAAAACATTCAATACTAATTCGTATTGTATTTATATTGAGTACGTAATTACACCAATTTAAACACAGACGTAACGTGTTATTTCAGTAAATAAAAGGTGTTCAAAAACTTTTCAAACCTTTTATGTTTTGTGTATCAAGAAGATATTTCGTGAAGTTTGGTATCGATTTCCTTTTGCAGTTTTTAAAAGCAAACCTATTCAAAACTAAAAGACTTTTTCGACTGTAACAAGACACTGTATTTTTAAAGACAAGCGACAGCATTCCAAGAATTTAACGTCGTAACGTGAACTGAAATAATGTCTCAATTTCTTTGTAATTCTTACAGTCCGTTATTTATACATAAAATCGCATCCACCTGTATAACAAAGGTTAATAAACAATTTAAACACAAATTGCTACATTAAGTCGTACGCAATCCTAATTAAAAAAACCGGACAAGTGCGAGACGGACTCGTACACCAAGGGTTCCGTACAAACTTGTCGGTAACTAATAAAGGTACCAAACATTGCTCCAACCGCTGGAACAGTATTGAAGGACAACAAATTTAACTTTGCCGTTGGAAAACTGTTGTTCCCACATATCGACATAGGTTGTAGTTAGTTTGTCCACTGCAATTAAGGTTGTTATTAGATTTTTTTTATGATGAATCAAACAAATTTATGGTTTTCGGATTTTTCCTTCACTAGTTCCATATTATATCGCTTCTTGACATATTGTATGAGTCTAAGTCTAGTCTTGTATAAGTCATTAAATCAAAATCTATAGAGTAGGTCACGATGACTGAGAAGTCATCGTGACCTACTCTATAGATTTTGATTTAATGAGATTTTTTTAATGTTTGGGATATAAACAGCGATATCTTTTAAAGATTGTGAACTTAGAGAATTGGTTTTTCATAGCTCTAAGGAATGCGGTTCCTTAGAGCTGTCGACTTTAGTATTTGGGATAAATTCAACTCAATAACTTTACGCGTTCCTGAGATAAAGGATCTTGAAAGACAGACGACGGACAATAAAGGGATCCTATAAGGGTTCCGTTTTTTCTTTTGAGGTACGGTACCCTGAAAATACTGATCCATAAACATAATGATAGGTTAAGTCATTGTTTAACTCTATCAAACCGTAATTACTAATAATTACTTTGTTTAGTAGGTAGGGAGCTTGTAAACAAATTTATGGGACAGTTTTTACTTTATACCGAAACTATGCATTAGGCGATTGACACACGACACCGTAGAGAAGCAAATGAATTGTCGCTAAGCCGCGCGGAGAGGCGTAGAGCGCAAAGCGTAAAAAATATTATCCAATCATGTCTGCTAATCTGTAACACACTTCAACACAAGCATTGTAAATAAGCCATGCCTACTTTTTATCTTCGTCAATTATTTTATAACTCATCAAGAACGTCGTTAATCACATTGTTATTGTTATCTAAATGGCGTCGAATGCTTGTTTTGAGCTCAAACACTTTGATGTTACACCTGCGCCGTTGAAGATTCAACAGTAAACACGAATCAACGATCACTCCCTAAACGTAGATGAGGCCAATACATCACAAGTGACACGAAATAGTATAAATCGACACATTTACCGAATGGGGTCATAAACCACGCAAATCGCAAGGGTGCGGCGGCGAATCGTAACATCAAATCTGAATACGAGCATTGTGGTTATGAAAAATTGTGTCGCACCCCTGCAACGAACCAGAGTCGACGTAGATTTAGTAAATGGAAGCGTCCCATTTGTCAAGCCATTGTGGCGAGATAGAAAATTGAAACCGGATATGACAAACTAACATTGTGAAACACTGAAAGGAAAAGAATAGCCATTACGCAATAACACTGCCTTGGGAAAACGTTATGTAAATGAATAGGTGTCTAAGTATAAAACGAAATAATTTATCAAAGTCAAACTTGTCAGAGTTGAAGATTACACAAAAACTGGGCATTCTCAACATTCCTTTCGAGTGGTTCATTGTCGTTTGGCGCCATCGATACTCGTAATTTAATTTTATTTCGGCGAGGGGAACTTGTTCTCGTTTCACGAGAAAAGAGTTCAAAATGTTTTGTTGTAGGTGGCAAGGTAATTTATTTACATACCAAATGTTTTACATAACACTACACTCAACGCTTCGTCAATTCCGTTTGGCAAATCATTCTTCAGTTTTCTCAGAAGATGTCAGTCAGACATGTGTTAAAAAAAATACAAAGATACATCAATATTAATTTAGTTCAGAAAGAAGAAAAGTGACTCGTTTTCAGTGTGTAGCTTTGTGTCTAATGTGTGATTAGACATAAAGCTAAATAAAACGCGATTTGAAAATAGCTTTGTTGAACTATATAATTATACCAATCGAACTAGGGTTCTGAAAAGTATGACTCCCACAAAATCTAATGAAGTTTCATGCACTAACCAAATACAGTAATCATTATAATTTATAATAAATACAAATAGATGTTTCCGATAAACTCAAGAAGTACATCATAAAGTTTCTAGATATTCCCATTATTCTATAGACGCTTCCGGTAGTCCATAATTCTAATATGATTTATTTTCTGTTCTCAGTAATCGTAAGTGCGTAAGCGCTAGTTTCGATACCAATATATTTATGAAATCAATATTCGAACGACTTGAATGAAGCACCGACAAGGAAGTGAGTCACAGACATGAACGTACAAACTACAACAGAACATTATACTGAAATAGAATACAGGATGGCTGTTTACTAAATATAACAATCAAATAATTACAACAATTTTATCATCTTCAACGAACTGGTCCGTCAATTATAACTTCTGTAATCCCCAACGCAAAAACGAAAATGTATGAGTAGTTATTTATTAAAAACAAAAGATTTGCTGTCATGATATAATATGTGTATTCCATTATCGTTTGCGTTAGTTTAAAGAATGCACGAAATCTTTTTTTGTTTTGTCTACAGATATTAATTAAAAAATAGCTGTCTACCTACTATGCAGCCAGAGATCAGAAACATGCTAATATTTTATAACTTCTGATACTGCTTTTTCCTCTGAGATCCTTATTCAAAGTAGAAAGCAAAATACACACGCAAAATTGGATTTATAAATCCCGGTTAGCTAAAGACTCATGATAAAGCTAAGCCTCAAATAATACGATTATGATAGACTAGCTTCCGCCCGCGACTTCGTCCGCGTGGCATACTTACTTTGGGCTAACGCTAACTTCAGAAACAAAACATGATCAAAAAACTTTATCTTTCTCTCCATTTTTCTTCCTTTTTTCCCCCTTTTCTCACTTTTTTACTATCTTTGCTACTATCTTTGTACCAAAATTCATCAAAATCAGTTTGGTAATTTAGGCGTAAATACTTAACAAACAAACAAACTCACTTTCGTTTTTATAATATTAGTAAGAATTAAACCAGCTATGTCGGTAATAATATTTTATGAACTACCGCTACCAAAAAACCATAAACAATCATTATGAATTATAATGGCGATAAAACACGAGTGTTCGTTAGTATCTCAACACTAAGCGCTCTATAAAGAGCAATATCTTTAACAAGATGTTTTATTTCGGACTTTGTATAAAATATCGAGCCATCGACGATGTTCGATATAGAGAGCAAAGAAATGTTTACACAATAAATTATAATTCAGTACAAATAGAGGGATGTACGTATTTCATTAGGCTGTAAAGATAGATGAGAATACAAATATACCGCGGAAGCCACAAACACCGAACACTTGACACAACATGGTTGAACGCCAAGAAGAATAAGAGGATATTACCAAATGAGCTCGCAGTTACCAGTAAATACATGTGGTTCGCATTAGCCTTTATTAATGACTTGTAACTAATGCTCTTGTATAATAAGATTTATCGCGCGGATGTCCGAGAAGTGACTGCTCTTAGTATGGATGACCTAGCTGGATGGACGTTTTATGTTTATCGTATTAATGAAATTTGATAATATATCGATGGATACGTGAATATGGGCATAGTTCTACAGCTTCCTACATTTATTTGAGTAAGTTTTTGGTGAGATTCCGAAGGAGCGATTCCTGCACGGAAATATTATTTCCATGGCCTAAAGGTTTTTTGGGTCTGGCTGTTTGTGTTAGTGAGTTTAAATGTGTCAGCATGCAGGCATGAGTTATCACCAAAACAACTGCTGATCATAAGCCTCTACAATTCTCTCGTCGACCAGTTCTTCCAAGATTGATCATCTGAACTTACCAGGTCTTAATAGAGATGTCCTGTCGACACTGTGTTTTCTGAATGGGCTACATGCACTTGTTCTACAGAAATCTATATTTTGCAGTCAGCCAGATAATTAGCTTCAATGAATCCCATAGTTGTATCATGATGAAAGCAAGACTTCTCAAGACTCAGACCACAATTAAACTGAACAAGTTTTTAACCGACGTCAAAAAAATAAGGAGGTTCGACTGTTTTATTTCCCGTCAATTGAGAGCTAATTTTCAAATTCTTTTTGAAAGGACCCATACCAATTTTGGTTCGGATGTTTATGAGTTATTTTCTATATCAGATATTTTTTCTTCCAATGTAAATGTAAGATTTGCTAATATTTTTAGTGTTCATTGACAATCAATACTCAATAAGAATTTGTATACCATCATACTACTACAACTAAAAAGTCAGAAATGAAAGTAAACCTATTTTCCGTCTTTTAGTGTTTTTGGAAGTTATTTAAAAATTTTGCAAAAAAAAGATATTGTTTTATGACTTCTGGAAATTTCTTAATTTTTAATTTTACCGTTGTTTTACCATACATTTTGAGCAGGTCCTCAGTTCCTAGTACCTATAGTTCTTTTTTATTTTGTGAATATCAGGGACTCGCAAAACGTTCCAATTCATGGTCCGAGAGGTAAGACAAAGGAGGTCTTGCGTTCATTATGTTACACCCTGTAGATTTGGCATCAATGCTCATGTTTCCACAAAGATTATTAAGTAAATAAAACACGTTTAAAAACGCAAATAATTTATTGAATAATCATTTATTTAAACTCCAGCTTCAGTTCATATTGTGTAAGTAAAGTAACAAACTGCATTAAAAATACGATCGTTATTCTATCATCGAGTACCGATAAACGAGGTACATGAAATTACAACATCTGCCAAAATGCTTACAGTATTACAAGATGCGATGTGATATAGGATATAGCAAGATATGTTGATGGCGTGACCAGCTGGACTGTTACCAATAGGATTGGGCCCAAATAGCGAATTACAGGAAAATGGAAGGAAAGAAGGGATTCGTTTGCCCTGCAGTGTGACACATCAGGCTCATGATATAAATTAATTAATAAGACATATTGCTTTGTGTAAAAATTTTAAACAATCAATGTCTTTTCAAACGATTCTGAGATGTCGAAAAGAAACAGGCACATTGGGGCCTAAAATGGCTGCTTTGGCAGAATCATTTTAAATTAAAATATGAATCAAGTTTATTAACTTCACATATCACAGATGTAATTAATATTATGAATTGTGATACTGTAGCTTATTATGATCTCCGAGAGCGCCATTTTAGGCTCCCTGTTCACGATCAAAATGTATAATTGCATACTAATAACTATTTCACTCATACAATGGTTTGCAAATACGCCATTCACTAGCTTTCAGCATTTGGCTTGGCGTAGATCTAGCGTCATTATTGGCGAATTGAAGTTCATTTCTGTCATGATATTTTGATATTACTGGTGTACATGGATTTGAAAGGGCATTAATATAATACAATTTCATGAAGGTAATGAAAATGCTAATTATAAAAGGCTTATATTATAAACACTTGCATCTAATTTCAAAAAATATTAAGGGTTTCCGAAAACACATTGCATATTGGATTAACTTAAATACTAACTTATTCTTTCTTTTCGGTTTGGTAGCTTTGGTTGCGTAACGTACAGTCAGGAAAACTGATAGATAACCAGGCTCGTTAGATGTACTAGTTGATTATTTCAAATTATTTAAACAAACAGTTCTTTTGTTTGTTTTATCTGTAATGTAAAAATAAATCTCTTAATTTGTTGCTGAGCGCAAATGTAAGAGCTTGAAATCAGTTGAAACGATTTTACTAATTCTTTTTTTTTTTTGTTTTTGCTAATGTCAGAAGAGGGTTCTTATGAAAAAAGTAGGGAACAGATAATTTTACATAAACTTAACTTTATTTACAACATTATTTACCTAAAAATGGATTTTTAAGAAAATTTCAACTGCTTCTAACGAGCCTGATCTTTTGCTGACTTTTCAAGTGTTACTTTTAAGACTGAGCTTATATCTACGTAAACGCTTACTCTTAACTCGAATGCCTTATTAAATATGTATTCACCTACCTGACATATTCATAACCAACCTTATTATCTATTCTTTATATACTTGGTCTGATACAAGTCAACACACGGTTGTCGAGTTATAATCTCACCGCCTTAGATTATGATTACCGTCACTTTTCCAAGAGATGTTCCACCCATATTTACTCTTTGAAGATAAACAGAAACCTTATACAAATCCAAACCCATGATGTCAAAATTATATTTGTAGAATACTGTCAAGATTAATTATTTCGGAACAAGTGTCGAGTTCAGAAATATTGTAATGATATACGATCTCTACAAACTCTTTCAGCCAAAATAAATTCTAATTCTAGAAAAGTGTAATTTGCAGGCACTTGCTTGTAATATTTTTTCTCCTTTCAAATATTTATTCCCACTTAAAATACAAATTGAACTATTATAAAAACTATTCTTCAATTTATTAGAATTAAAATTAACTATCCTAAATAAATAAAACAAATGTCGAGGAATATTATTTTCAAAATTCTATACATAATAAAAACATCGTGAATTAGTATCAATTGCTAATAACTACTAATACCTATTTACATATACCGAAACATAATATTTTGTTGCTAGGCAAATACATTTAAATATTTACGAACGGTAGACGGAACAAAACAAATTCGAAATCCAA
This sequence comes from Ochropleura leucogaster, assembly GCA_958449745.1. Taxonomy (NCBI): domain Eukaryota; kingdom Metazoa; phylum Arthropoda; class Insecta; order Lepidoptera; family Noctuidae; genus Ochropleura; species Ochropleura leucogaster. Next base: position 11,908,652 of record OY288206.1, on the reverse strand, counting down.
TACTTGTTACTATTTGTTAACTAATTGCTCTATCTAGTGTCATACGCTTTTCAAGGAGGATTCGTGTGTCCAAATTGAAAATGTCCGGGTTCAAAATGTCTGTATGAAAATATTCTCAATGTCCAATCTATAAGTCTTTTAAATCTCTTTGTAACTAGGTTACATCCTGCATTCCATCTCCATAAAAAACGGAAAATGCAACCGTTAGTTTCAATCACGACACAACTCGATTCAACTCTATTAAATCTGTTGTCCGATTTTGACTTCTCAATAATCAATTCAAAAGTGATTCTTAATCATATGGAATACGAATCACTATTGAAGATTTTTCATCGCGTTATTGCTGTATCTTCCGTGTGGCCTTATGTATGTTTGATGTGTCTTATCTGAAGTAGTAATCCATCAAGTTTACCATCGCTGCACTACCAACAAGACAGTGCGACGAACAACGTCATTTATTATTTCAAGATGCAGGCCAATTCAAAGACGTCATAAATACGAAATAATAAACGAATTCTTAATATCACGAAACACATGCATCACAAACACTTTTACATACTAAACTATTAACGAGAGTAACCCATAAAAATAAATGTATTCATCACACTTGTCTAGACAATACGCCGCCGGACATATCTTTGCAGAAAACGTCAAACAAAAAGTTTAATGCGTGTGAACAAGTCACTTCTTTTTCTGACATTGGCACGCGAACAGAACCACGTGCTCAACATCGTTTCGCATTACTTTACCACTAACACTGCCCTAACAGAATTCATAACGAGGCAGTATTTTAGCGATTACGTATTGAGTGCCTTAATTCGAACCAACAAGGGTAACTAGCCTTGAACTTTGACGCATAATGTCTAAATATCACGCGGAACGAGAGCGGCCGTGATCAAGCCTCGTATTATAATTGGATGTAATGATATCAGCAGTGGCATTAATGGAAGCATTTCTTTATTTATGTTTCGGCGATTGAACTTGTGTCGATAACGCCCATGCTCATTCAGACAATAACTTCAAGCTAATTTTAAATTTCTTTTTTAATTAATCCTAGACTGATGACTCGTATATAACGATCTGAACGATTGGAGGTTTCTGAGTAGGTACTGGGGCTGTGATGTCCCTGATGACGGCTTCCACGGCCGCCTCCCATTCCAGTCTTCGTTTGTCGGTGAGAGCATTCCCACCAGCACTGCTTAATCGTGGCATAGTCACCTATAACAAATATTCTGAAATTAGATACTGAAAGTATGTATTGCAAAATTGCTTTGAACACAAGCTTGTATTACAATTATTCGTTTTGGTAAAGCAGTAGCGGAGCTAAATAAAAGTTCGGAATTGTACTTGGCTCTTCCGTTAAAAAACTCAAAGAGCAGGCTTAATTGGCACTAAAAGAAAATAACTTGACGGCGTGCGCCATTTGTAAGCCTTTAAAAGAAATGCTTAGCTGTTTTAAGTATATTCTTAAAAAAAATCAATTTAGAGACCTATTTGAACCTGCAGAATATGTTTGGTACTTATAGATTTTCATGTAGCATGGTGTTTGTTACATTTTATAGTCTGTTTGTCTGCAGTTGTTTTTTTTTCTTTTATGTAACCACTCGCAGTTCAACTCTAAAGGTTGTATTTAACTGCTCAACCGGACTATACTTTTAGCCACCATAAAGAATATATTTAAAAAGCAGAGCATATAGATAACAACATTGATTCTATAGAAAACACTTTTCTAAAGATTTTATTCGTACACCGTTGCATCATTTAACCAATTTTATGAGGTCACAGCTATTCGTGTACCACAAAGAATTATGTATCTAGAATGTTAGTAACCGCATGTGGTGCATGAAAGCTTTATGTGTTTTATTGGCCACATTTAACCAAAGAGGAACTCTAGAATTCAATTTTACTACTAGCCAGCTATAATGCATTTAAACATATAAATTCAGTATGTGTATTTTGTAAAGCACGCAAACGGAGAATAAAGTGTCCATAATTTAATACTAACTTACAACACTTCTTCGGAAATAACATCAATACCATTTATACTATCGATGCCAAACTACGGGTTAAGGAAAAACCTCTACAAAGTTGGAACACGAAATCGGTCAACAACGACGAAACTGTCGGATCTTTTGATTGAAGGTCGCAACGCTGACGCACTTTTATAATAGTTCCCAGTTTTATGACCACTAGATCGGAAACTATAAAAATACGCTAAGACATTCATCTTATGGATTGTAAAATTCGATACTGATATTTTTGCCGCGATCGTATCAGACCCATATATCTTATTTAAAGCACTACAGAGAACACCTATAACAATTTGTAACAACTCCTATTTTTTATTTGATCTACTTATAACATTGGAAACGGACAGCCAGCATTTTCAATTTAGGAAAGCAGTAATACTTTTCCCGCAGTGTAAAGCATTAGAAAATAAGGCAAGCATTACTGCACGAAACGTGAATTTTATTGGGCACTAAAGCTAAAAGGGTGTATGTATCTTGCGACATTGAAGCGGCCTCGATGTGGCGTTAGGCAAGCTCTATACAAAACATTACCAGCGAAGTATCGATTCACTCTCTCATACTGCACTAGTGATGTTTAATTATTTCATCAGCCTTAAGGTATCTAAGAAAATAACAAAAACGTTTCAAATAATGACAATATTGCAGTATTGGCGTATGGACTATGCAAGTTGTGCCTCGGTTCGTGCTCATTCCGCAACGTGATGCGGTGGTCCACAACAGCGTAAAAAGTTTAAGCTGCAAATAAGAGGACTATGTACATATGTATATTTAACTGTGAATGATCCCAAAAGCCAGAAATATAGTTACTTTGTCGAAATCTGGCAAAATACCTTGGGAGGTGAGGTCCGAGGTTTTACCATAGTATCGGGACCGGTATAGCTTTTCTGTAAAATATATATTTTGTAATCTATACTGACCACTATATCTTTTCTGCTGACAAAAATTCAGCAGCCAATAAACACATTATTTAGTTGCCTTGTATACCAGGTTCCACATATGAATGCGAATCAGTAAACAAGATCACAAATCCAATCTGGAGATCACACTCCAGCAAAAACAAGTTAAACTAAAGGATGGAGTTGACCTAAATAATCATGACGCACAACCTCGACAATAAGTTTTGTAAGGAAATTATTACTTCACTTGCTTTGAAAACATTTATATCGTTGAATCATTGAAAACTCGTAAAAATATCTTCTACAAATCTTTTATTTATCATATTAAATATCTTAACTACAACTGGTTGAATGTTTACATATTTAAACATTTACACATATGAGTACTTTTTTGCTTCTTTAAACAAGGCATCAATCACACAGTAGTGTGTATAAGTTTAAGTAGCTCTTGTTTATACTATCAAGGAACATCTGTCATCACAAACCTCTGATCTCTTGGCTCGAAGCTTCGAATGCATTTCACTGCAATTGTGTATGTCAACATCCAAATAACTTAAGACTCATTTCAGTGACCCCATTTTTCGTCAAAGTGAATATAAATAGCTACTTACCACGGTGAGTACTTTGCGGAGGTCGCTGTGCAGCGCGGAGACGTCGACCCCTCTGCCGGCGTCGCCCAGCCGACGCAGCGTGTCCGCCAGCGGGCCGGACAGTGCCCGCAACTGCTGCCAAGACTGAGCATACTGCCGCCGCACCAGCTCGATAATCGTTGAAGTAAGTGCCAAGCCAATTAAAATGTAAACCGTACATATCAGCATGTACTTTGGTCTTTCTGGGAAAATTGAAAAAGTATTTTGAAACTGGTTCATTCACTTTACATACAAAATTATTTTAGCTTGCTAAACTGTTTTACTTTTAACTTTTTTAGATCTTGTATAAGCTAATATTAAAAAATAATATGCTTACTAGGTACGATATCACCGAATCCAATCGTGGTCATGGTGATGAAGCAAAAATAGAATCCATCATAGAATGTCCAATCGTCTTCCCACATTTTGAACAAGCCTGCTCCAGCTGACAAGTACAGGAACAGAAAGCCTACAGCACCAAAGGCATATAAGGATCTTTGTCCGGCGGGGTTTGCTTCGGAAACTCGACTGCAACATTCTGAAGTTAACAGGAACATCAAATTCAACAGTAAAGAGACAAACGTGCATGTAACATGCAATAAGACGTGTATTATTATTGTTATAACGTCGCTTAAAAATCTGCCCGAGTGAAAAGGGGTCTTTAATAACCAATCCATGACTAAAACAAGAAACTGTACTTACTAGGCATCGCAGGTAGTTGTTTAGCAATGATAGAAACTAGGGTAGCAAATACTCGTCCCAAGTCTGCAATGACGGTCAGCGTTAGAGGTATTCCAATGAGCGCATATGCGATACAAAATAACCTACCCCAGAAAGTTTCCGGGACTATGTTACCGTAACCTGAAAAAGGGAATCAAATTGAAAAACGTTATTTAATACAGCAAGGATGAAATCAAGAAATATGAGGTGAGATAATTTCGAGTGTGTGTGTGTCATCGTTTTATTGCTAGCAGTGAATCACGACTTATGAGTAACATTCGGTGTTCATTCAATTGTACTTAGCGCTTTTCAAAATTCTATTCTACTTAATTGTTTTAATCTTTGTGCATAGAGAGAGATGAGAACCATTTATACCATGGTAGTTCATTCGTAGAGTATTGACATACGAGTACCTAGGAATGCCTTTTCTTAAGTTACTGAATTTTATGAAATATACTGAATTTAATAAAATGCGACACGGAAAGTCTCCCAATCTCATCAATCTAAAGTCTTCTTTTTGTTTCGTGTGGTTAGTGTCTAACCTGATATCAGAGATTTTATGCCAACTATGGCCGCCATTTTAGCTCATGCTGTCGACAAACATTTCTCAAGCATATTAGATTTTTTATTTATTTTTAAAAACGTTGCCCCACACTCGGAATTTCTCCTGTATCGTGGGTGCGTTTACCAATATTCAAACTCACATACACAAACAGCCAGACCCGAAACAATTATCTGAAGGTCATACAAATATTTGTTCCGTGCGGGGATGGAACCCGCGACACGTAGCGCAGCAGTCAAACATTTAGCCACTGCACCTACCGTGTAAGGAAGCCAGGCTACTGAAGTAATTATACCGACAAATTAACGCTGCGTGGTACCTATATAATAAGTCATAGTCCGCCGGTAACACTATACTATAACCATAACTGCTACACCTACAGTGTCAATTTAAGAAAAAAGTTTTTATCACTATACCTAATTATTATCACTGACTATTGATAAATCCTTGGTGAAGTGCTAAATAAATAATATGCTTACATCGTCGTACACACCTATTGTGGTGAGCACGGTCGATGAGAAGAACACCGCTTGTAGTGTACTCCATTTTTCTTCTAGCGGGGGAAAATTGTTCTCCACTTCCAGTGCCAACCCGCTCGATGAGGCTTCTTCTAACACCTTTTTAATAAATAGTAAAGGACACATTACACTGTGTGGAGAAACGGTGCTTACACCAATCAATTTTCAGGAATCAATTTATTACCCAGTTACTGGGTAAAACATTATACTCCTAGCCAAGGCTTCTTGGTAAGTTTGAGCTTAAAGACCTACGAATGCGGAACAGCTTAACGTGGTTTGGTGCGGTCTCAAAATGTTTCGAATTGTTTGTGGCTGCCATTACTTAGCCGCGAGCCCTCATATTGAAATTCGAAGTATCTCCTTTAAAGGGATCACACGGTTTTTGTTTATTTGTAATTTGAACAATAGTAAACCATAGGGATACCTGACACGGCGGAAATTATAAAGTTCAATGGCATTTCATGTGGATTTTTTAGCTTTAATATTATGTAAACACAGCCTGGATATGACACAACATGGCACATGTATCCCACGAAGGTTTAGGTAAAGGTGTACCTAATAGTACATCACATTTCGCCAGTTATGTTTTTAAGACAGATGTCATAGAGAGCGACCCTAATGCTATAAGCCGAGCTTGAATCCAGACCTCGCGGCGGCTACACAGAAATCCCTGAAGGAAAAACTAAAGACACTTTTTCCAACCTGGGTGTCATAATAGCGCTTGTAACCACTAGCCCAACAAAGTGATTTGTATATTCAAAGTTAATCTAGTTTTATATTCATAGTTAATCTACATACCTTTTCATACACGGCTAATTGCTCGCTAAGTAATTTCTCAGCACCATCGATGTCAGTGGCATTGTTGCTGCGCTCAGACACGAACCGTATCAGGTTCCACCTCTCGGTCAGCAGTCTCTCTCTGTGGAATTCTTGTTTTGCCATTTCAGCAGGATACTCCAAAGCCCGGAACACCTATACGAAGAAAATAAATATGAGAAAATTTGGTATTCTAAATCGATGATCAGTTCGTACAGAAAAAATACTTCTATGAACACATTTTCAACTAGGAATTAGGAATAGAAATAATACCAATTTTCTTTGAGAGAGAAGTGTCACTCTCTCTGGCTTGGCCACCATCAGGGATTTTAATTTTGATAACACAAAAAAATAGTCGTTAAATAGTCGAAATTAGTCGCCAAATATCAGAAATAGTCATTCACTGGTTCAAAAGTTAACACTTTTTTTTGTTATGTCATGGTGTACCTGTGTGCCGAATATTTCAACCCGTTCACTAGTGAACACATTACGATCCAAATTTACAAACATCCGCCTATCATATCCTATCTATCATTCTTTACACAATTATGTTATGGCTAAACGTTGATCAATAATGTACTGAATAAATTGAAGCGGCTAAAAGCGAGCGTGAATGTTACCTGAAATTGAAATTGTCGTTTGAGGGTTTGGTTAAAACTGTGATGAACCATGCGCGAGCTAGGTGGATGCAGTCACTAGGTTAGGGCACTTATTGTGTCCAAGGGCGTGACTACATTCAAGTAGGTATGTTATTATGTTTAACATGTAACGCTGATTCAAATGAATATAACATTCAACTTCTCAATGATGTTTCATTTTTGTCAATTCTACACATGTTCGTTCATCTGAATTCGTTTGCCTATGGAATTCGGGCCAATGAGCAAAGTGAACACGGTGAATTACAACTGACTTCGGAGAAACTGGCCCAGCTTCAGCTTTCTTTCCTTAATTTTTTCACAATTATAAACTATTTTAGAAACGCGTTGTGATTAGCCTATCTAGCAGCCGTCAGTACCGCTTCAGGAATATTTACTGAAGCTACTGGAACAGTATTCCCGCAGTAACTTAAACACCGTTATAAAAAAAGTTGTGTGCCCTCTTGTTTGTTACTGGATAAGTGTGCACATGAGTCGGGCCAATGATACTTAATTTTGAATAAATTTTATTAACACAGTTTTAAGTTATTAATAATTCATGGAGTTTTTATCAAAAAAAGTGCTTAATTTATTGAAATACCAAACCGTCAGGACATCAACAACCTCAAAACAAAGCATTCATATTATATCAATATTATATCCAAGCATTTTCTAGGCTTGCTCTATTCCAAAGTGAATTTAAGGAACTTCTCAAATAATCACAAAACAATGTGTTCCTATTAAATTAATGTACTGATAGACGAACAACATTTCAATGTGGTTGTGGCTAAGGTTCCTGCTCGGCTATCTGCCCGGCTTCCAACCCTAACAGATGCAGTTGAAAACCAGATTGTTGATAAGGCCCCATGATATTGTGAGGAAAAAATAACAGAAAAAAAAATCATCAAAACGTAAGTCCTCTCTATATTCAATCCCACTAAATTTTTCTCTACACTCAAGTGTTGTGCGCATCCACAAATAACGCCATTTTTATTCTTATTATGAGGAAATACGCTGTAGCAATAATCACTTCTTCATCTCCCATGTTCCACGTATTTTTCGAGCGAGAGCACATGTTCTTTGCCTGCAGTAGTTCGTGAACTGGCTGTACAACTCGCTGGTTACTATTATTTGTTACTTTTTGTTATTGCGGTATGGATGCGATCAACAAAGAATAACAGGCAGTCGCAAAATTTGAAGAATGTTATCTTGTTGCATTGAATTGCTCCGCAAAAGCAACTGCTGTGTGGATGCACCTTTGCACCTTTATGAGCTGCATGCATTTATGTATTCAAGACTAAAAGTAACAAATACGTGTTATTTCAAAATAAGTATATTTCACAGAATGATCTACATTTACTATTTGCTTAAAGCAGACACGATTCATTAAATTGTAAACAATATTATTAAAAGTTGTCTTAAAATCATTAACGACCCATTGCAATTTGCAAAACATTACTTCAAAAGTCCTTAAATTCCTCTGCAAAGAGACACTTCGAATTCTTTCTCAGTTTCGTTTGGATTATTTCAGGAAAATTAGTGGTTTCTCCAGGACCCAGCGCTTCAGGTACAAACGGAGGTTGCATCTTTTGATTTAAGACACTCGCCCAGTCAATATCAGCAAACCATGGGTTACATTTTATGGTTAATGATCCATTTTTCTGAGTACCCAAACGTTTTGATGGTTCTACTTGAAGAAAGCCTTTGAGTAAAGTCTTGCATTCCAGGCTCACAGTTTTAGGACATTTATAATTACCTTCTAGTACTTTTTCATAAAGTTTGCTAGGATCTGATGAATAAAATGGCGGGATTCCGACAACCATTTCAAAAATCAAAACGCCAACAGCCCACCAATCAACCGCGTAGTCGTACCCTTTAGACATAATTATCTCTGGAGCCAAATATTCGGGTGTTCCGCATAATGTCCAAGTTTTTCTCTTTATTATTTTAGCAAATCCAAAGTCACAAATTTTAAGATAACCAGTCTCGTCTATTAATATATTTTCTGGTTTAATGTCTCTATGAATAATTTGACAATAGTGCATGTATTCTAATGCCAGTACTACTTGACTGCAATAGAACTTTGCCAAGTTCTCATCAAAACTTCCAAATTTCTGTAAATAAGTAAACATTTCTCCGCCAGAAATAAAAGGCAAGATAAAATATATATACAAGTTATCTTTAAAAGCAGCTTCTAGGTCTATTATAAATGGAAATTGAATAGAACGAAGTATTTCCTTTTCCAATATTACGTGTCTAACGTGTTTTCGTTCAACTACTGTGGCTTTTTCGACGACTTTCATAGCGTGGTAGGCGAACGAACATTTGTCTCTTACTAAAAACACCTCTCCGTAAGCTCCATTACCGATTGCTTTGATTCGGTCATAATGTTCTGGTGTTTTATCAACCATAGGAGGATCATTGTACCTTTTAGTAAAATCCTCTTTCAGCATTCCTAAATATCGTAAGTGATCCTCGTGAGATTGTTGAGAGTATTTAGGCATACCTCGTTACATGCAATTGAATATTCCATTCCATTTAAAAATCTATCCAAATAACTAAACGCCTCGAAAATATAAATAAATAATAATAGATATGTGTATAGGCACAACTATCGATGATACGTCATGTGTCACATATCTATGACATTAAACTGTGACGTTATGTTATACAGATGTTTTATGTTTCTTTTTTTCTTTATACTGTGGTTTGCTCTACTATCTACTTATTTTAGGATAAGGACTTAATTTGCATAACTATGCCATTTGTCACTAATAAGACATTCATACATGTTGCAACTAATCTTATAAATACTGAAATTAATTGAATGATAGAAAAAGTAAACAACTTTGAATGGCTTTTTTCCTTCAAATATGTGATCATAAGAAGCTAATAAACCCCTAAAAAAACCCGGAAAATAACTGTACTTTCTGAAGTCGGTGATTTTTGTTGAAGAACTATTGTTTGTGATTTAAATGAAGATATCCTGACAAAAATTTTGACGGGCCTGTTGGTCAAGTGGTTAGTGGCCCTGACTGCTGAGCCGGAGGTCGTGGGTTCGATTCCCACCCAGGACAAACTTTGTGTGATGAGCATGATTGTTTGTTCTGTGTCTGGGTGTGATTTATCTATAATATGTATGTATTTATAAATTATATAAGTATGTATATCAGTTGTCTGGTTACCATAACACAAGCTCTGCTTAGCTTGGGATCAGATAACCGTGTGTGAGTTGTCCCAAGATACCTACTAAATTAAAAGACTCTGAAGTTTCCGGAGGTTCCTGCACATAATCCGGCGAGAGGAAACGGGTGTCACTACTGTGAGGATCGCCCGGAGGACATGGTGAAACACACTGCGGCGGCCTGCCCCGCTTAGGTGGAGCACTGCTGTATCTTAGTAGAGACGATCAGCAGCGGTTAACCTTCCGTGCCCTGGTTCAATCCTTGGTACGAGCGAGAGATTATGGGAAGCAGTCACTTCCTTCTGCAAAACAGTCTTGCTAGCAAAGGAGGTGGCTGGACGTTTGAGGGAGTGAGCCTCAACCCAACCCAGCAGCCGTGGCAGACGACTCCCGGCCACCGCAGACCCGGGTGTAGCTCACCGTCCGTCCCTCTATTGGTGACAGGCCGTATCGACCGCGCGTTCGTGTATCACGCGAGTCTGAAAGAGATGTCAGAGTCAGAAATGCAGAGCGGCCTTCCAGAGTCTCTACATGCTGGGGTTACAGATTTTTTAGAAGAGATACCCTGGCCCTGGAACACAAGGGGTAAAAGAAGGAACGGTGACTGGGTTTTAGTCAGTAAAAGTCTAACACTTGACATGCGCAGGGGAAGTTAATTGATGATTTCCCATCCGAAAAAAGGCAGATTTGAGTGGCAACCACAGACATAAAAAGTCGCCCAGAATGGACGCCCTGGAAGTACATTTACTGAGCTTATTGGCGAAGTTCTTCAGAAAGATCAGGTGCGTAGTATTCGCAACCGGCATGCGTGTATGATCAGATGTATGAATGTGGACGCGGCAAAGAGTATTTAAGGATCGTTGTTGTAGATAGCGTTCTTTGGTTTTTGCCCACCCCCATGGGAAACGTGTGAGTTTATGAATCTATGTACAAATATCACGTTCTAATGAGTACTTAATAATTCCATGCTCCACTCAACTATAAAAAATATATTTTACAGCATAAAAACTTCAAAAAAATACGTGTCAATACGTGTGTTCATTTGTTAAAAATCACTGCCGTGATTGCGTCATCCCATTTCAGAGTTATAGTTGCTGAATATATAAGAAAAGGATCTATATCATTTTTATTGTTGCGGAATAATAATAAATGTATTTTGTAATACATCCAGTAATCTAGGAATCATCTGAGCTCTGAACAAGGGCAAGATGGCCGAAGCCGTTACCGGCTTTTCAACTGGTGGGGGTGGCGGGTATACACGAGCAAAACAAGATCAATACGCACTATATTTACGTAAGTTACATCAAGATTTTATAGACACATGGAATGATAAGTCTGGAAGTAATGCGAAATTGAGTGACTTTGAGATATTGAAAGTCCTTGGCAATGGAGCCTTTGGAGTTGTATTTCTGGTAAAACACACAATTTCTGGAAAATACTATGCCATGAAAACATTAGAAAAAGATAAAGTTGTAAAATTAAGACAAGTTGAGCACACTTATTACGAGAAGAAGATTCTTTGCGGTCTAAACTTTCCCTTCGTTGTTTACATGAAGTATTATTTTAAAGATAACGTGTATATTTATTTTGTCTTGCCATTCGTACCTGGAGGAGAAATGTTTACTCATCTACGTAAAATGGGAAAGTTCGAGGAAACCGCTTCGAAATTTTACGCTGCTCAAGTAATACTTGCTTTGGAGTATCTTCACTCGTGTGATCTAATTTACCGTGATTTGAAACCAGAAAATATTTTAATTGACAGAACAGGATACATTAAAATTACTGATTTCGGGTTTTGTAAGTTGATACGTGGCCGGACATGGACGCTCTGTGGAACTCCAGAATATTTGGCACCTGAAATTATACTCAGTAAGGGTTACGGTAAGTCGGTGGACTGGTGGTCTACTGGCATTCTACTATATGAAATGAGTGCTGGTCATCCTCCATTTTATGATTCAGACCCCATGAGAATTTACGAGAAAATTGTAGCTGGGAAATATAGGAACCCATCACATTTTACTTCCGAACTAAAAGACTTAGTTGCACGTGTTCTTCAAGTAGATGTATCTCGGCGTCTCGGGGTACTCAAAGACGGAGTTATGGATTTTAAGAACCATAAATGGTTCAAAGAAGTGGATTGGGACAGTCTGTTGAATAGTCGGATACAACCTCCATTTATCCCGAAAGTGAAACACCCTGCGGATACAAGTAACTTTGAAGCCTTTGATCCTGAAAAACTAAAAGAATGTTCTAAAAACCTTTACGAAGCAGATTTTGCTGATTTTTAATACATTTAGTGTTGGCATTACTAAATGGGACTATAAAAATAAGGAAATAATTTAGTTTAAGTACTCTATGTATAAGAAATGTTTTGTTTATTTTATTTATAGAGACCGTGTCTAGTCTACTCACAATGTGAAAGAAGGCATCTTTAAATAAACTAGTTACGAGCAATTTAAACTGGTTTGTATCTCATTCGATTGATATTTAAATCATTCCCTCTACATCTAGGTACGTTCGATAACTTAACACCAATTTCGAGCTGTTTGACCACGACCAGGAAGCAAGTTTGCAATCAATGCTACACACTAAAACATTGTGTTCATGGATGCATTGAATAGTACGGAAATCGTGGAGGTATTGTAAGTAATATTCAAAATTATAATTTAAAAAAAGAGATGAGTCCAAGTTTTTTTTATCCTAATCTTATATTTTTTAGGCAAAGTTACAAAACTTTAGACTTTGAAAACAAAGAATTATTATAATAACGAAGAGATCAATTGTAATTCGGCTTCGCTAAGGGTAATTCCACACACTTCGTAATACAGTTTTAACAACATTAAAAATAAATTGTGCCGGTTCAAACGCGTGAATGCTTTTTTAATCAGCCGTACCTTCCGCGGCCCAAAACCCGGCACTGGGTATCTGGCAGTCGAAGTCATTAAAAGGCACAAGTGTCAAAAAGTAATGTGCTAAAAGTACATTTCCGTGCATCACGGCCGATCGCAGCGGTAAACTCGCGGCTGATGCATCAATAGAGTAGTTAGAGAATGAGAATATGTACCGCGATGCTCGGAAATGAAGCTTAGAAATAGTCAAAAATTACTTACCAATCCTCCGCCACCGGTGTAAAGCATAAGTGCTACGAACAGCCCCACATGGGACAGCGCAGCCCTGGGTTCGAAACTCCCCCATTTGGACTTTGGAGGAGTGCCCATGAGGGTCTCGGTCTCCCATGACACGTTTTTCACGTTCTTACACATATTTTCAGGTCCTTTTCACTTCAACAAATAACTGCACCATTGCTTGTTTGGATATAGTTTAGCAGCATCTGATAGTCATTTTGTGGAACTGTAAACGAGCAAGTTGTAGGGATGTTATAAAAATATTTTTTTTGGAACGAAGTTCCTTATCGCGCATTGCAATAGGGGACTAGACGGAAAAAATAAAACCTAAAGTTGTAACGACACTTTTTCTTAAGACTAAAAGTTGTAACGACACTTTTTCTTAAGACTAAAAGTTGTAACGACACTTTTTGCTTAAGACTAAAAGTTGTAACGACACTTTTTGCTTAAGACAAAGTTGTAACGACACTTTTTGTTTAAGACTAAAAGTTGTAACGACACTTTTTGCTTAAGACTAAAAGTTGTAAGGACACTTTTTGCTTAAGACTAATAGTTGTAACGACACTTTTTGCTATAGTTGTAAACGGTGCTTCTCGCGCGTATTTCTCTGTCTCTTTCTCTCTCTCTCTCTCTCAAAGAAAGCAAACCATTTATTTTCGTTTCGTCTTTCTTTTTGCATTGAATGGTGTGGTGTTGCAATGATTATTTTTGGTGAGCATATACAGGTTTTTTGTACATAATAACCTCGTTCCATCCGGGTGTCCCTTGACACTTCCCAAGTTTTTTTTTGGTAATGGTTTACAACTTTTGAAACAATGTCATTCTCTGTCTAGCCTTTTCCCACCTAGGTTGGGGTCGACTTTCAGCCTAACTGGATGCAGCTAAATATCAGTGTTTTACAATGTCTTTTTACTGAAAAACATGTACTTATCTCAGGGTATCACGTCTTTATACAGGTGGAATCAATCTATGCTATAATAATATAAAAAAAGCGAATGTTTGTAACATGTCAATCACGATTGAACGGACCTGGATGGATCACAGAGATAAATTGTAATCTGGAATATCACTTAAGATACTCTTTTTTCTGACACATTCACATCAAAGTATCAACGCGAACGAAATCGCGACTGGCGTTGTATATTAAAACCCACTCCCTGTCATAAAAGCGAGGTCTGTATCCCAGCTGTGGGAATATCATAGGCTGGTTATAATTATACTAAGTAATTATAAGAAAAAGCACTAGATAGACTGAAAGCTGATACTTAGGTACTTAAAAAGCGTCATTTGACGCACTGCAGTATATCATTCTATTTAAGAAATTGACTTAGAAATCTCACCGTCGCCGTCGGTCGAACCCTACTCAAGTATTGAAGAAATCGCTCGTTCCTAAATCTTTACTAAGTTATAAATCTTATTACCTATACGAAAGCTTTTGATTTGTAGCGTATTCAAGAGTCAAATCGAAGTTAGACATATTACTTAATAAATTAATTGAACTCATTAATATGTTTATAAAGATTTATTACTATTTAAAAAACTTTCTCTAACAGGAACTTTTGACGGCACGGTTGACGCAGTGGCTGAGCGATCGAATGCTACGTCGCGTGTCGGGGTTTCGATTCCCGCACGGAACAAATATTTGTATGACCTATTTACTGGTATTTCGGGTCTGGCTGTTTGTGTATGTGAGTTTAAATGTTAGTAATCGCACCCACAACACAGGAGAAATTTCTAGTGTGGGACAACGTTTTTAAAAAAAAAACTTTATCCCCGAGTGTCAGAGGTTGCTTTTAAAACGTCCTCATGGATTAATTTTCAAAACCGCAAAACCGTAATGAGCAAAACCTTGTTAATAATAAAAACCAAAAGGTTAATATTGCAGCCTCCTTTATGACTTAAAATTAGTAGTAAATATCAGTTAACAATTTTACCAACAATATATTATTTTTATTGATATTCTAGCAGTAAATATTTGAAATGTAAACAAACTAGCTTTTGCCCGCGGCTTCGCTCGCGTTATATTCGGTATAAAACAGTACCTGCTACCTGCAGTTTTTGCCCTTGCGCCTTATTGATTTGTAATAGCAACACTAAGTTTTCCCTTTCCTTCCTTGCTCTCCCTTATATTACACTATTTTAAAAAAATAGCCTATGTCCGTCTACCGGTTCCCAACTATCTCTGTACCAAAATTCATCTATATCGGTTTAACCATTAAAGCGATATCGGTTTAGCAATAAATCAAAAATAACAGTAACAGTCCTGGGGGAAAATGTGGCCGGATAAAAATCAACCCCGTCTTAAAAACAGGACATTATGCTATCTTCAAAAGAGTGAAATCATACAACAAAACAGGCTAATACCATGCCTCTGTCTGCTGTGTACAGACAGACAGGGACATTTTACTTAGGGAAATACGAACATGACACGCATTATAACATTATCAACAGGGTGAACCTACAAAAAGATTTCATAATATCTTTACGTAGTACAAAATGAAGGAGCATCCTTATCTGTTCGATTAGATCTTTTTAAACCGTTAACAGCTTTTTATTCAGTTTTCAGCAATATATAAAGTGATTCAAGAGAAAGTTGTATATCCTTATCCTTACTAATATTATAAAAGCGAAAGTGAGTTAGTTTATTACGTATGCAAAAAAAAAAAAAACATCAAAATTTGATGAATTTTGATACATCACATACACGGACATAGGCTAGCTTTTTAAAACAAAAGTGAGAAATGAGGGAAAAAGAGGGAAGAAAAGAGAAAACTCAGCTTGGCTATTACAATAAATAAGGCGCTAGGGCAAAAACTAAAAGTAACCTGTACCTGCAAATCAGGAAAGGGAAACTGTGTTACCCCGAATAAAACGCGAACAAAGCTGCGGGCAAAAGCTAGTGTATAATATTTGTATATTAGTCTCTACATTGCACCTGTGTGAAGCCGGGAGGGGTCGCTAGTACATAATAAATCCAGTGCGTCCTGAAGATGTGCCCAACTCACTGAAATAATGCGAACAAATTCTCCTTGGTTACGACTATGGAAGCACGTGACTGTATTACTAAAATTGTACCTAATTATTTACCATTGCCGCACCAGAAGTGATCTTTATATACGCCGGCATGAATCTTGGTAATGTAATAAAATGGGTGCCATTTGTTTGTTTATCTTTGAAAATTGAGTTGTGGAGGTCAGATAGGCATTCGATTTATTTAAAATACTGGTATTCAGATGCATCTGGTTAGACTGGCAGCTGACTCTAACATGCCTTGGAAAAGATTAGGTTAGACAGCTCTTTGAAATCATATTTATGTCAAGAGATAAACAATCGAAGCCTGTCTAGACAGAAGTCCGTAATAGATTCCTTTTGAGCTTGAACGAAGTCAAAACAAAACAGCGGCCAAGAGCGAGCCAGACTCGTGTAACGAAGGTTCCGTAAAAACTTGCGGCATAAACGGCCATATCTTTTGACTACGTAGACGTAGGGTTGTTTTTAAACAGCACGAAGGTACCACAAATAAACTATTTGCTTTTATTTTCAACTGGATCACTCATTCCCGAGATAAGGGGTCTTGATAGACAGACAGCCGGAGTACTTACAAAGTCATCCAATAAAGGTACCGTTTTTTTTCTTGTGAAGTACGGACCCCTAAAAATAAATATATATTTGATTTGGCACATACATACATATTCAGTATTGTGTATTTCATTTACGTTATACTACGTTTGTTACAATCTTTGATTCCTCAAACCTGTCTTTCGGGCTGACAACAGCTGCATAAATAACCCAGTATCTAACTGTTAGCGGTCTCCGCGATACCTTTTTGCAGGTTGGACGCCCTCTGATTTTCCGAACGAACGACAACGACCCCAAATTAGCTACTGAACACCATACACCATCTGCTGTATGCCCCGCCCGACTTGGCAGCTCTAAAGAAGTCAGGTAGTTGCCAAGACTAAAACTTTTGAACGACGTTGGTGTCATCCATTATTTGTCTCTTATAGAATGACAACACAAGCCACATAATGGAATGTTTTGTTTATCATCTTTAAATAATGCATTTATTTATCAAACATTTATTACTAGATTCAAATAATCATAACATAACATTACATCACGCTTGTGTTCCTATAAAGATAAGGCAGAAGTCTGTAACGAGTTTCAGACTTCGATCGGGATACATTCCATTGAATAAATTCGCTCATCAGCGAACTGTACTGAACGAAGTAGTAGAAGACGTTTACTACATATCGATGGAATGTGGCCGACATGACGCCCTTTTTTTTGGGCGGAGCAGGGCGGAGTGTCAGACTTGTACTGACTAAAACCTTACCTTCTCGTTGGCCGTACTATACCTAATAGTACACTTACATCTGCCTATTGTATTTAAGTCCCATAAAATAAGGAGCAAGCCTAACCTATCCGAACACAAATCCAGACATCGAGGTTGCTACTGTTGATGAAATTCTGATGGAAATACCCAAAAACAATACCCGGCCTGGGAACCGTTCCCGTGACATCATACTCAGCAGTCGCACTTGCAACCACTAGAGATAAAATAAACTCAAAGCCTTTATTTCAATTAGACCATTACAGGCACTTTTGAATGTCATAAAAACAAAAAAAGGCGCTGCTACAGTCCCAGTCACAAGACATAATAACTTGTGAAAGTACTGTAGTTGCCTATTCCAAAGCGTAGATCTCTATGGAGAAGAATGGGAAAGAAACTCTATGGACACTCTTTTAAATCATATTTTTGCACAAAATCATCGAATAATAAGTATACTTCTGTATTCGTCCCCGTATAAAATATTCATTGCTGTGTTTAATCAGACTTTTACAAATTATACCGATACGTTCAACGGCGTTGGTTGAACCTTTTATCTGTGGCTTGGAACGGACTCTGATGAATAGAGGCGTTAATGTAGTTGATTTTGCCATCAGTAAAGAGAACTGCTGAGCCACGGTATAAAATGTCTACGTGGCTTGCTTGTAAAGCTTACTGTGCACGTCTTTCTTCATCGTTCTCACATATTTGTATAATCTCATTACGAATAATGTACATACAATTTTGTAGTAATATTCTAATTTAAAAGAGTGTCCATGAAGTTTCTTGCACATCTTCTCCATAGAGATCAAGGCTTTGGAATGGGCAACTACAGAACTTGCACAAGTTATTATGTCTTGTAACTGGGACTGTAGCTTCAACATTTTGTTTCTTGACATTTAAAAGTACGTGTAATGGTCTAATTGAAATAAATGCTTTTGAGTTTAGGTGCCCTGTTCAAGTTAATGTGGTTCGATATAAACAACCAGATTAAACAGATTTTGTTGGCAATGTCCAAGCGGGAGCTCTAACTGAATTGCTATGAAGTTGTTTAGCTATCGGTAATTAAAACTAGATTAACTTCCATTATTTCTATTCGATTGAATGTGTCCGAAAATTGTTTGTTCAGTGATTATGGTTATCTATAGAAAAACATAATTTAAATTGCATATTAGCATGAACAATAATATTTAGAGAATACCTTGTATTTTATTAGTTATTTCCCAACTAAAACAAAAAATGATTCAGTTGACATAACCATAACTTTTATAATAAATATACTATATTAAAAAAAAACATTACTATTTCGGGCCATTAAGGAGTTAATAAACTTTAGATAAATAACCTGCAATGCCGTAGAGTTACATAAGTAGAACCAGATTTCCAGTACGTCTAGGTAATGCCATGAAAATGGGCGAGTGGCGGCAGCGTCGTGTTTATCATGCCAATACTATGAAAGCACTCGGTTTATGTACCTAATAAAGTAGCACTTCAATACGACTATAGTTTCCGCAAGAAAAAGAACGTTAAGTTTGATATATGCTTTAGATAGCCCGAGTTGATCCCCTTCATCAATAATCAAAAGATCAATTCTCTTACTTACACGAATTCAAATCTTATTTCGTCCTCACACGGTCTATTTAGCTACAACTAAAATACAAACAAATTTTTCAAACTCATTTACAATTCCAGTTTCAGTGTTTCACAATCACAAGTTGTCACAAAGTTAGGAAGTTCCGCACGATCGTTTGTTCGGCGAAGCGGGAGCGGCGAGCATCCTTTCCCGCCTGCGACTCGCGAATAACTGAAATTGTTCGAGCTTTCACATCTCTGAAACAAGCGAGCGCACACAGGATGGCTTTCAGCGCTCCGTATCGTATCGCTGTAAACCTTGTTGAAAGGTTTTAGTGGACATGTGCTAGATATATGGATTTCTTATTAAACCCAAAGGAAATTTATAGCAAATGCTTAATAGATATTTCTTGCTGAAATGGCTCCACAGAAAGTTTAAGTAAATCCTACTTAGGCAGTATATTGGGTGCCGTGTGTCTTTACAATAATACAGAGTCTTTGTTATTTCATGAAACGACTTATTATGATGATGGATGGAGAGAGAGAAGAAGAGCACAGAAAAGATGGATAGGTTGAAGAAAAATGATATAAAGGAAAAGGAAGTAAATGATAACGTGACGATTGACTGGGGAGAGTAGAAGAAGAGAACGTGTTGCGCCGACCCCAAATTACATGGGTCAAGGGAAGAAAAATTATGATAATTCTGTTTCCTAAGATACACGAAATGATTTTTGTAGATGTATGTAGTTATTCCAAGTCTCTTTTGTACATTTGCTCTTGTGTTTGGTTATAAATTTATTTATAACTAGCTGTGCCCGGATGCGTTGCAATGCAATTTTACTACCCTACCTACCTACCTACCTACCAACCAACCCGATAGGGCGGTTTTTAGGATTTTCCCGGCAATTATTTGATTTTTTCTCGCTGTAAAAACCATCCATGGACTTCAACGAAAATTTAAAAAACAGGATTAGTAAAATTGGTCCAGGCGTTATTGACTTATGCGCTTACCAACACATTTTGCAATTCATTTTTATATTATAGATTTTTTTTATTTTACCTACCATATCGAGGCGGAACTAAAGTGGGCAAACACAAACCATAATAATTTAATAAATAGCACTGCACTATAATATGAAAAATCATAAAGAATAAAAATCTGCTAGACAATAATCAAATCAGTGTGCTAATTGAGCTTAGCTTTACATGATACCATTCGATAATATATGGCTAATTAAGATGACAAGGCCATGACCACCTCTGAAAAGTTTATTAGTTGCACGCGAGCGCCTTATAACGTTTACTCTGATTCAAAACGCACCTCATTTAATATTCGTGCGTTTTCCGGCAGGCGTCGTTTCACGGAAGTTATTGTGATAAACATGAATAGTTTTAATGGACTCGGTATTATTGTGGACGATCAATTAACTCAGAAGGGCCCGAAATTCCACGATTCCTAAATAATTTCGAAGTTTGTAGATTATTATAATACCTTTCATTTTCGGACCCTTTCGTTAACCGTTTTCCTGACTTAACTAATTCCTTAACTTAAATAACTTCCCTTTGGAAACTACCGTTTAATTTAAACCTGGTGCTATTAATAAACCTACCTTATTTTGATGACTGACTAACTCAGTGTGTAATATCCTGCGGCAGGGGTTAAAATTGTTGCGGGTTGTCGAAAGAGATACCGCGGCCCTAGAACATAAAGGGCAATAGAAGAAACATGGGTGGGTTATAGTCAGTACAACTTTGACACTCCCCCCCGCTCCGCCCAGAGCAGGGGAAGATATTTGATGATATCCCAGCCCAAAAAAAAAATAAAGGGGTTGAAATTATAATTCTGAGAGTCACAGCAGCATACTTATTATTTTGACTTTTCAGCGTCAATGCGCAAGAACAATTTAAACGTACCTCCAATTAATTTAATAGGAATTGTTCTAAGCATAACATTAGTAGCAATGTTAGAAATGCTTAAACAATTGGAGCACCTAAAATTAAGGCAAACCTGGTTCCGATCACTAATGAGGGTACGTGCCTCCTGGCAACAATACGCTTGCTGATGAACGATGAAAACTATTAGCAAGCCACATAATGTGACCGGTTGGTCCTTGTAGCTTGGAGAGTCAGGTGTACACTTGCAAATGACGACCCTCCAGGGTAGTTTTATGTAACACCTTATAATGTTACCGGAGTGCTTAATGTTTTTGAGGTTAAGAATACGAGCTTTGAATGCATTGTGTTTGCTTGATAAGTTTTACGGTGTTGTAAATGAGCTTGTTTAAAATAATTGTATGCATTAAATTTACATTTACACATCTTTTATCCATAGTGGTAGATAGTAGGTACAGAACGGTGCCTGTTACGATCCTAACATACTCCTGCCAGCTAATTAGAGGAGTCCTCGTTAGTTTATTTGATTCGTCAGTTTTACTGAATGGACAGCTTCGTTAGTTCGACAGTTACGTTGACTTGACTCTTCAGTATCCTCGATTCGGAACAACAGCTCAAAGGACCAAATGTTAAGCTCGGGATGTTCTAAATGGGAACAGTAATAGAGGGTTGTAAATAAAACACCAATATTGAGTTCTGATCTAAAGCTTTTTAATTACGATAGGTCAGAGACCCAACCAAATCGAGTGAAGCAAACGATAGGGCGATCTAACTCGACGACAACGCCATCTATCGAACTTAGAATTAAACTTTGTAACTTACTTGGTTTCATTGAGCTTTCAAATACTTTTTACAGTCACAAACAGGTACACTCCGCGAAATATATAATAAACAATTAATGTGGATAATATTTTACCTGTTGTAAAGAATCTCTTAACTTCTATTTATTAGCATGAAAAAAAAACGAAGAAGTTGCGTTTTTATTGTTTCTATTTGCTAGAAAACTTACTTAAGTAAAACATTTAAATATTACGTATATAAATATATAAATGTAATATTCCATTGACAAGGTCTAAACAGGATAATTTTATCAAAGAGATCTCAACACACTTTAGTTTACAAACGTGCGAAACCACTGCGACTGACGAACTAAATAAAACTGAAAAATTATGGAAAATGAAGATTTGACGCAACTGACGAATTAAATAAACTGACCAGTGTTAAGCGGACTCAATTATTGCACACAGCAAAGCATTTATAATATAATAAGAAGAACCTTGACATTTTTCACTATCTAAATTTTAAAACTAGTTTTTAAAAAAAAAAGCAGAAACAATCAGTAATACAATAAAAACAAAAAAAGTCTAACTGTGTGACTTTGATACCTAATATGTTACGATTCGGTATATTTAATACGACATCGTAAATCCTGGAGACATACATAATTAGGAGCTATATCTTACTGGTGTCATGGCACGGTAAGCTGTTAGCACAGCGCTATATAATATTATTATGTTGAGGCTGATTTATCTTCATAACTTTTGAGAAATGAGACTAGACCACCCGCTGTATGTGTTATAGTTTATATAGGCTCGCTGACTTTCAGTCTCACCAAGCTAAGCTTTCGGTATCATACTACTTAACCTAAAAAGCAAATTAAAGCAGCAATAGAAGGAACATAGGTGGGTTTTAGTCAATACAAGTCTGACACTCCCACCGCTCCCAGAGCGGGGGAAGTTATTTGATGAATTCCCACCCGCAAAAAAAAACTGTTCTGGACCAGTATTATTTAAGTGTATTTAAAATATCTCCCCGATCCCCTTATTATTGAAGTCATTCATCAGCACAATGTTTATAGTGCGTTACATTGGATTCTACCATAAAACGTAACTTTTCATTCCAAGTTCACCTAAAGTTCCTTAGTTTTTCTTTTGCGGGTGGGAAATCATCAAATAACTTCCCCCGTTCTCCTCCTCGGGGGGAGGGGGAGTATCAGACTTGTATTGTCTAAAACCCACCCGTGTTCCTTCTATTGCCCTTATGTTTCGGGGCCGCGGTACCTCTTTCAAACAACCCGCAACTCCGGCAGGAAATTTTCTTAGATTGATGAACAAAATGTACAATTTACGGCTTTAACACCCTGTATGCTAACTTAATGATGACAAAATAGAAATAGTACTTTAATTACGTATGTGATACAAAAAAAAATTAATGACCCGAAACTAGTTTTCATCATTTGTTTAAGCTTTCCCATCTATTTATAGGTCAGCTTCTAGTTTAACCGGATGCAGCTGAATACCATTATTTTACATGGAGGGAGAGGGACTGCCTCCCTGACCTCCCACAACTCAGTTGTGTGTGAATGATATAACGATATAGCTTTGGGTAAACGATAACGATGAGGTTAGTCGTAAGGTGCACTTTTCTTTTCACTCGCTTAAATCCTTACAAAGCTTCTTCCCTTATATAAAACCAAAATTTACTTAGCTCAAAATAATAGAATCCTACTAATATTATAAATGCGAATGTTTGTGACGATAGTTGGATGTATAGATGTTTGTTACTCTTTCACGTCAAAATAACACATAGGATACTTTTTTCGATATGACGCGGGTGGAGCCCCGGGCGCCAGCTAGTAATAAAAATAAATTTATAAAACCAGTGTTACAACATTTGTTTTAATCAAACATCATTACGAATAACAAGTTCTATGTTGACAGAATTAGAAAACAATGGTCACCAAACTAAGTCGCCTGTATCTTGGGGCCTGAGTTGCGATAACTATAAATTAAAACATTTATATTTGTCGATGTGAGATGACATTTTGGCATTAAGGAAAAATATATTATAAAATAAAATGAAAATAAAAGAATTCAATATTTGGTAATGGTGTGTGTGTCTGTTGATTAGGTGTGATTAACTGACAATATCTTCAGTTTCGTCGTATGGTAGCGAAAGAAGCAAATTCTGGATTACTTTCTTGCATGAGAGATCGTTTAGGCCTTTGTTATCACAGCATTTTATTATTTTGTTATAGACATAAATGTGAGAATAGGAAGGACACCGTCTTTGGCTCCCTATCTGTTACTCGAATATTACGTCTCTTCTACAACAAGCTGTTCAGTTCTGCCCATTCCAGCTACCTGCGCGATCGATTCTCATTTACCCGCTCTCCTGATGCTCTGTGTAGACCCCTCATCTTGATTTCCCATCCCATAAAACTGAATCTCTTTCTACACCTTCTCTGTTCACGTAGTAGTTTGTGGAACTCGCTTCCGCCTAACATACGACACTCAAAAACATATTTCTCTACAAAAAGCAAATCAAAGACCTCCCCTCTATACTGTAATGTTCTGCATAATTATATATATTTACTTAAATCAGCATTAATTTATATGTGTGTAAGGAAAATGTATTTCCTCTTTACTAGAGACCTTGCCGTCTTCCACGCTGTCAGTTATGTCACAGAGCTCTGCTCTATTCTCGTTATAGAAAGGAATTTTACTATGTAATTGTCTTTGGAAAAGGAAAAAATAGCTTTTTAAACACGGAACGTTTTTATTGACAAGAGCTTTTTGTCAGAGGAAAATTACAGTCAGATGTTATATGAGTTTTAGAAAGACCGGTTCATAATGTAGGTAATTTATAAGAAGTGTTTTATTATGTTTTAGCAATTTATATACCTATTACCATATACAGTAAATGCAGTGATTTAAACTCAGTGTTTTAATAATCAAATCCAGAGGTTATAACATTACGAAAAATGCGAAGATTTTAACAATTTTATCAATGTTGAAAACCATGAATCTTCATAAAATTGAATGAAGTAAAACTCTTAATTATTATTGTAAAACAAGAAAGGAAGTGGAAGTACTTTAAATGTCGTTTTATAATGTGTAATTGGATTGGTACAAAAATGCGTTGCTTTGTCTGTAAATAAAAGTTTATTTCAATACACTTTTACATCGAGTTTTACATAAAAAGAACAGTGTTTTAATATAATAAAAGAACAAACCTGTAAAGAAACGACATTTAAAGTATGTACCACTTCCTTTCTTGTTTTACAATAATAATTAAGAGTTTTACTTCTCTTCAATTTAATGAAGATTCATGGTCTTTATCATAGATAAAATAGAGCAGAGTTCTGTGACATAACAGCGTGGAAGACGGCAAAGTCTCTAGTAAAGAGTTTCTAGTAAAGAGGAAATACATTTTCCTTACATGTGTATAATTTGTATGTATGTTTATTTTATAATTGATAATTTAAAATTTTCCTGTTTTATCTTTTCTACACACTATGTCATTCAACTTTCCTCTCGCAGGTCTGCTTGAAGAAATTTGTAATGAAATAATCAGTACCTTTGTGCTCCTTTCTGAATGTAATGTAATTAAATAAATATCATTTGCTAAGAGATTGTTGGCCTTAACCAGAATTGTGAGACAAAAATAACAAAATATTAAGTTTATAAGATTTCATTTACATCGATGCTGACTCATAAATACAAGACAGTCTCATTTATGTGTTTCAAGCCATCACATCATCGTGAATTTAAATTACTTTTGACGAAGCGGAAACATAATGTACTTCATAAACCTTCTGAATCAAATGTCAATGGCGATTATCGAAAAGACTCGTACCAAAATAAAGTTTCTTGTACACCCTGACATACACAATAGGAAATGACATCAACGGATTCATTGAGATACATGAAACTGAGTCATTACCTAGTTATCGAGACCTACATTTATCGAGAACTAGCTTTTGCCCACGGCTTCGCTCGCGTTAAATTCGGGTAACACAGTTCCCCTTTCCTGATTTGCAGGTGCCTGCCAATTGTAGTTTTTGCCCCAGCGCCTTATTTATTGTAATAGCAAAGCTATGTTTACCCTGTTTTTCCCTCTTTCTCCCTCATTTCTCACTTATTTTTAAGTTAGCCTATGTCCGTCTCCAGGGTCCCAACTATCTCTGTACCAAAATTCTCAAAATCGGTTAGCCATGTAGGTGTGAACACGTAAGAAAGAAACAAATAAACTCACTTTCGTTTTTATGAAATTACTAAGGATTTTCTTACATATTGAAGATCAAAATGACAACATCTGCCGATTATTTCACTGGTCACTGGTCCATTCAATCATCGGGCACGCAACAAATTGTTAGTAACTGCTAGGTACGTTTAGAACTCTAAATAAAGTAACATAATATACTTGTAAATACCTGTTATCTCCGAATGGCAAGATATGACAGGCGTGAACACAATTGTACACTCAGATTTGGAAAGTTCTGTCTAAGTCCGAATTCTCTTTCAGTTGGTTATTTTCAAGTGACTACTCTCTGGAGAAGGAGGGAAATTTATTGCCAGACTTGTACTAACTAAAACCTGCACCTGTTCCTTCTTTTGCCGTGTGTGTTCCAGGAGCACGGTATCTCTTTCGAACAACCCGCGACCATGTTTAAGTCCTATGTAATAGGGTTAGACGAATGACAGGGTTAAGATTTTTCAGTGGACGTTTTGCAAAGCACTAACTTAGAGCTCAATATAGTCCAATAGATAAAAAGAAATGTAATGGAAATGAGTCTGATTATACAAAAAATCAAATTACAGTTGGAAAAACAAAGGTTTCAGATCCGTTTTCCATCTCATGCATAAAACAATACAAGCTCAAGTAGCTACAAGAACTTGAAAAGACTTGTTGTAATGTAGATTTATATATCCTAAATGACCTACAAATATGATTGTTTAGTAGATCATATCTGTAGGTCAGCTGGGACAAACAGCAGTCTACCTTCAAGGCGTAATAAATCTAAAACATCAAGTGGTACAGGTAAACTCATTATTATAATTTGTTTAAGCCAACATTTCAATCAAAAGCACTTTACAATACCACGATAAGATCATTGGAAGCCTTAGCAATGCCTTCTAGCAGGTTTATGGATATGTCTAGATCTATTACTAAAGAAGGCCTATTTTTCTTCTCTATGAGTTCCATTGAATCTCTTCTACCTTTGAAGAAAATTAAATTAACCGTATGTAGCTAAGCGTGTGTGCGGCATAAGTGGTCTTACAAAATAATAATCCTTACTAATATTATAAAAGCGAAAGTGAGTTTGTTTGTTACGTCTTCACGCCTAAATGGCCAAGCCGATTTCAATGAATTTTGGTACAGAGATAGTTGGGACCCTGGAGACGGACAAAGGCTATTTTTTTTAAGTGACTATGACGGATAAAGAGGGAAGAAAAGAAAAAAAATAGGTTTTGCTATTACAACAAATAAGGCGCAAGGCAAAAACTACAGGTAGCAGGTACCTGTAAATCAGGAAAGCGGAACTGTGTTACCCCAATTTTAACGCGAGTGTAGCCGCGGGCAAAAGCTAATAAACTATGTTTCATCATCTGCCTAGCCTTTTCCCAACTATGTTGGGGTCGGCTTCCAGTCTAACCGGATGCAGCTGAATATCAGTATTTTACATGGAGCGACTGCCTATCTGACCTCCACAACCCAGTTAGTACTGAGTAATACGATACCCCTTGGTAAGACTGGTTGTCAGACTTTCGGGACACTGACTACCTGTAACGACTGTCAAAGATCTACAAATGACAGCCGGGACCAACGGCTTAACGTGCTTTCCGAGGCACGGAGGAAACTCGGTATGTAACGGGTGGTCACCCATCCACAGACCAACCTAGGCAAGCGCGGCTTCACCTAAAGATCGACCCGAGCGGCTGCTTTTATTTAGCCACGAGCTCCTCTAATAACCTATGTTTAATCCCAGAAAAAACTGTTCATCATAATTCTTTTTTCGGTAACCAATGTCAGTATCCAATATACTCATTCGTTGAACTCTTACAAGAACATCAGTTCATTCACCATTTTCGTGTTTATTTGCACAAGTTGACGGCCACGGCCGATTTACATCGCGGAAACATTCACAACTTGAACTTGACGTTGACTTCATTTTACGAAGTCAACGACAAACAAAGTTTCATTGACTTTTTTTTCCACCGACTTCCGGAAGTAAAGCTATTATAAAATATTATAGATTTTTTTTTATGAAAGTTGGTTATTTTTTTGCAAAAAAGTTTTAAATTTCACCCTTTTTAGTTAGCATCACCTAGAAGAGAAAATAATATGTAAGTATTACAGAAGAATACTCATAAACTACCCAAGTAATATTATAAATTTTCTACCATCTCAGAAGTTTGCTTTTTCGACTATTATAATATTTTTAAATTCAGTCGAATTGATAAACTTTTTCATTTTGTAGGTAATAAAATCAAAAATATTGATTTTAAATTGCCGATTTGAAATCGAATATGTATCGATCTCAAACCTGGAAGCATTTATTATCGCTAAGAAAAGATCACGTGGCCTCAATTTAAAACGTAAGATTGCATGACATGTATAATACGAATAAAGTATCCACAATTTTATTAAAAACTTTCATTTGAATTTTATTTATTCACACCTATAGTAAAATAAATACAATAAAAAATATAATAAAAATCAACCATATTGCTGTCAAAATAAAGAGTGTCCAGAAGGCTGGCAGCACTATCACGTTGGGTGGCAATGCATCAGCGTTGCCAGAGGCCTGGCCAAAGATGATTCTTTGGCCAAAAAATGACCAGCCCTCTGGTCACGTGAAGCGACCAACCGCTTACCGATATCTTACTAGGTAGGCAGGCAGACCCCATTATACTAGTGTAAACGGTACGATACGACCCCCACGTTCAGGTTTAAACTATGCTTTCAATGCATCCATCAGCACTATGTTTTGAGTGCTTGAACATTGAGTTCTACCTTCTAACGTAATTTTTCACCCCAAAATTTAAAAAAAGCAACTTGAAAGACGGAAAATAAGTAGTACTTCCGGAAGTCGGTGACTTTTGTTTGGTTTATCGAGTTGTTTTCCACCGACTTCTGAAAACTTATTTTCGGTCTTTTAATGAGGTTTTGGTAGTCAGTTGCAGTATTATGGTATCTCACACAAATCCTTATCGAGTATTAATTTTCCATTGGTATTAAAATATACTAATGTGTCCGGTCACGGACTAGCGATATTTTATGTACTTATATAACAAACATTCTAGTACTCTTTATTGATTTAAAAAAAAAACTACCAGTTTTTTCACAAAAAAAAGTTTAAAAAACTTTCGTTAATTAGCATATTTTTTGGACTTTAATTTTGGTTTTTTAAGTTATGTATAGACGATATTTTTGCTCTCCGAATAAGGCTATTTTCGTCTCCGTAAAACCAAAACTTTGAGGGATATGATTATTTTTTGTACACACATAGAGAATATCCCAACATGGCTACCAAAAAGCAGGGAAGTGAATTAGACCCAAGTGCGTAGCGGTAATAGTATATTAAAACACTCGTTACATAATTATCTAGAATATCACTAGTCCATTACCGGACACATTGTATAATTAAGCATATCATCCACATAAATTAGAAGAAAAAATATGTGTTATAGAAGATAACTAAAGAACTACCAAAGCAATATAGATAAAATTATTATGGGACACTTGGGGAGTAAACCCTATCCTCCTAGTAAAAATATTTTTAAATCGGCGTACAATTGACGGGGAAATCGGGTAACAAAGAAAAACAATACAGTCGATTTGAGAAGCTTCTCCATATTTTTTACCCAGCAATAATTTTTGCGTTAGTACTATTATTTAGTATGATGTATTGAAGAAATCTTCAAATAACCACTAATTTGATTGCTTATATAAAAATATTAAAAACCGGCACCAAATAGTGCATTAAGAAGATTTAATGATACCTGACTTAAGCTCTTTGAAACAATCGTAAAATTCATCAAAAACAAGAACTAGTATTGGCCAGACTAGATTCATCAGTTTAATGTTATTTCGATGTATATTTTATTGAATTCTGAATAAAATTTGTTTTATTAATTGGTTATAAAAGCACTACAATAACAGGTTTTATCAATTTAATAAAAAAGCTAGTTTTGACCAAAGGTTCAGACACAGAAAGACTTTGATGCTCGTCGCGTAAATTCGAGAACATTTCCTGCCAAGAGATATTAAGCAAGTTGCATACTGGGAATACCGATAATAGTCCTCTCCACGAACCTCTTGTTTATTTTAATTGGCACGCTGACTCCACAAAATCAATTGTTTTAATAAAGACAGAGTCATGATTAAATCACTTACAATGATTTTGCAGAACGCAGACATTTTTTTCGGATTTGAAATCATCAAATGACTTCTGCTACCCTACCATGACGTGTTAAAGCAGAACTTATTCCGCTGAGGGAAAGGGACAGAGCTATACAGGGTGTCTAGCACCATCTCTTTCACTCAGTGGAATAAGTTCTGCTTTAAGATGTCATAGTAGGCCTACTGCTCTGGGTGGAGCGGAAGGGCGTGTCCGACTTGTACCGACTAGAACACATCCATGTTCCTTCTTTGCCCTTTGTGTTTTCAGGCCGCGATATTTCTTTCCAAGCAACCCGTAGCCCCGGCAGGCAGAGGCCCCTGCAGAACCCCCTCAGATTCGCTGAGGGTCATATCTTTGAGACACGATGGAACGCGAACGTGCCGTTGACACGACCTTCGTCACTACACGGACGAACGGTGTGCTATCCGTTGCTCACAGTTCACAGACTCACGTCAACGGTGGCCGGGAGTCATTAAGGGCTCCGACGCTGGAAACGTCGACAGAAACCTCCAGAAACTACCGTGTCCAATGAGGACCTGCGTTGGGCGGTAGGTGGTGACACCGTGACCTCCTTTAGCAACTCTTCCAAGATAGGACTTATCACAGAACGTAGACTTAACTTGTTTTATTTCGAATAATTAAGATGTACTGTAAAAGTTGGACAAGTTTCCGCAGTAAATCTTTAATTTTTATACAGGGTTATTTGTAAAACACCGGCACCCTCTCAGGACCATGTTACCAGCATCATAATCAACAACTTTTGTTCTGTGACATTTAAACATTTATCATATTTTAGTTCATCAGATTTTCAAACGGACGGAGTTGAAATGTGTTAGATAGGACAACGAAATCTTGATGATTTGTTTTTGGTAAATGTATAAAATTTTGTAAAAAATCATAGAACAAAAGTTGTTGTTTATGATGATAGTAATATAGTCCTGCGAGGTTGTCGGTGATTTACAAATAACCCTGTATAGAGCTTATTGGAAATTTTGGTTTTCTATTTTTCTAACTACATAGGTACTTTGAAAAACTACCTTGTGTGCATGCATTTACCAGAGTCGAGACCTTTACATGTCTAAAATTTCTATCGCAATGGATACAGTATGTTGACATGCTTAAATACACCCAACTACAGGTATATTACCGAAATTCTAATGTCAATAACATTGTCAGTTTCATCATGTTTCTCAAATAAATAAGTATTGAATAGCTGCGATTTTTGACGCAAGAAAGGCCTTTAACCTTATGGTTTGTAGTCATCAAGTCAGTTAATAGGGGTGACTTTTGTACGCACTTTGGAACTTAGGTACGAGATTTGACATTATATGCCATGTTATTTTATTGCAATTATTATTTAGGTATTTATTATAAAACCTCCTTAGACCAATTTTACAGGCAAAACTGTGCGAATGATGTAGCTGGTAGAATAATTTCATAATTTCAATGTAAATCTTATCAAAATAGCAACAACTTTTTAACAGATCCTTAATTATTTTTACAATCACGATATATCTACGTATTTATTTAAATTTCTTAAACAATGAATAGGTTATTTATAATTCCTTAAAACGTATCTATTATTATCCAAAAAAATAGGTAATAATTCGTTTCAAAAAGTGCACAACTTGTTTATCAAGGTCAATTAAATAAAACTACCTAATTAATTAAATAAATATTCTTTATTTAAATTTATCCTAATTAGAAGTCGTTTGTTGGATATAAATAAAATCAACAAGAATACCTGCAAATCAGTGACCGTATACAAGCCATTTTTCGTCGTTTTATAATTTTTAACCGACTTCAAAAAAAGGATCCATTGTATTTCTCCATAGATCAGCATCAGATCTTAGATAGCTTAAGTTACTAGTGTAATTTTATACAGCTTATGTCTTTTCCCAGATAAAAACCTATCTCCTTGCCTAATTTGATCACAATTCGATCAGCCGTTTAGTCGTGAAAATACAACAGCATTTTTTAAATTAACGAGGATAAATAAATCGTAAAAACTCTATAAGTATAGACTTAGTCAATTTTTTACATTTTAAACTGTGTGACTGATCTGTTAGATTTACAGATAAATAAATAATACTTTAATTAAATGATTAGAAACAACCAAAAAAACTTGAAAACACGGGATTTTATTGTCAGAATAATTTTAGACAACGTTCAATACCCGGTTTTATTCAGGACCGTGAAAAACCGGTGGCCGGGACCTGTCCTGATTGTAGGTTAGGTACTTATGAATGAACTTGCTTGATTGTACTGCAATGCATGATTAATCTTAAAGAACAAAGGAAAAAGCACCGCCTGGCGATGTCATTTTGAAATGACAAACAGAGTTGTTTATCTTAAATATTAACGACCAAATAAGCAAAATGCTTGAATCAATATGAATAAAGAAACCTAATCAACATACACAGGCAAGGCACTCTTTATTAAATCGATATATCCTACTAATTTTATAAATGCGAATCTTTGTGAGGATGTATGAATGGATGTATGGATGTTTGTTACTCTTTCACGTCATAACGGCAGAACGGATCTTGATGAAATTTGGCACAGAGGTAGGTAGATTACAATCTGAAATAACGCATAATTATTTTTCGATATTACGCGGGCGAAACCTGGGCGCCAGCTAGTTTAAAATATTTTATCAAGCTCAGCACTAGACAATTTAAGATGTTTAAGTAGGTATCTACTATATGTATGACAAAACTCGGAAATACCGATCACATAATATTCGCAGAAAACGATAGGTAAATGTGACTTGGGTTAAACAAAGTCGTGCAAAAAATTAATTATTTTGTACACGAAACTTTCTTCCATTCTGATTGTCCAAAGGAATAAATAATAGCATACACTTATGAAATCATGATTTAAGAACAATTAGTACCTACCAGTGCTACGTAAAAACGACAGTAACATTATTATAGGTTTATAAAAAAACAAGCTTAAGTAAGGGTACTTATAGTTTTTTGTTTTACTGGTAACCCTATTTCAAAGTCAAAGTCAATTGATTGACATTAAAGGTTTAAAATTATCATTTGTATATTTTTAGTTTTATGCCAGCACTGTTTATTAAAGGTTTTATTTTTTTTATTAAAGGGAGAGTTAGAATAACGTGACTTAATCATGCATTGTCTTCCAAACTCAACCATATGTAAGTATATATTAAATATCAGCTTAATAAAACGAAAAAAAGTGGGTCAAATTAAGCATTTAATTTTTTTTCAAATATTTGTTACAGTTGAAACTAATAAAAGCTAATTGAAAATGAGCTCTTTGCTACTAGCGCTTAACATAGAGAATGCCTTTCCCTTGATACACAGTCGTGGTACAGACGCCTGCACTTCAAGCTACTACAATCTGTCAGATTTCTTTGATAGATTTTCGACTTTATTTCTAAAGTATTAGGTTCAAGGTTCATTGGGAAAAAATGACAGTTTCGGGTAGCTTGACCTGCAGGCGTCTGTACCAGCTCTCGTGCTACGTGTATAAGACAAAAAACAAATAGGTAACAATAGATGGGCTTCAGGCGTCAAGTGCGTCATCATAATTACACTCTACTAGTTTCCTCTTTGCCATAGTTTAATCAATATCGTAATTGCGAAG
The DNA here is from genome assembly GCA_958449745.1 of Ochropleura leucogaster. NCBI lineage: Eukaryota > Metazoa > Arthropoda > Insecta > Lepidoptera > Noctuidae > Ochropleura > Ochropleura leucogaster. Next base: position 11,874,937 of record OY288206.1, on the reverse strand, counting down.
ATGTCAATTATGCCGACATTGTAAAGGCAAAATTGCTGAACCACGATTTTGATCGAAAATAAGTTATACCTTATACAAGGTGTAACATAATAAACGTAGGACCTCTCGTTTCGTGACCTGACCATAAAGCAGAATTTTTTTTTTCTATGACTTGGAATGAAAATTTATAACTTCCTTTTAATTTTACCATTCATGTGGATTTTGTTTATTTCTTCTAAGAAAGCTTACAGAGTTATTACAGAATATAAGGTAACAACAGTAAATCAGAAAACTTCTAATAACAAGTTTCCACAGATAAATAATATAATGATCAATTAACTAAGCCGAAAGTTAAAATTAAAGTTATGATATTTCATTTTATATTGCTAAATGTGAGTTTAAGTACAAGCTTCACATGCAATAAAAAAAGTAAAATTTACTTCTTTTGCTAAACATAATCAGTAATAATCATGTTTGTGAGATATTTCATTGAAGCAACAAGAAATTTTCATAAGTTAAACATTACTCTAATAATTAGTGGATGCAGAATGAACACTCAGAAGAGGCCTCCGACGTAACCCAATAAGGTTAGTTCGAAATGCCAATACCAAAACGAGCTCAGAGCAGTCAATCGAGCCATTTGCTATGTTAATCAAAAAACGTATATCGTATTATATGATAATAATATAACATATTAATATGTTGCATCGCGAAACAGCAATTTTTTTGTGTCGATCGGCTTAGACTATGCAAATCAGAGCACATTTTAGCGTTTAAGTGGACCTAGTTTTTTACGTTGTTCTAAACGACGAGACGCTAAATTCTCGGTTTTAATAACTAAAGTGAATTCGAAGTCCTATTCAGTACTAGCTATAAAATTTACCTTTATTGTCAATAAAATAACTCATTAGCGTTTTTGATTTCATTCCTTCCTGCTGATAATGGCAATAAGTGATTTGAAATTTAATTATTTTGAAATTCATGGGTATTATTGAATGCACTAGATGACTTTTAAATAGATCATTTATTTTCACGAATATATTTTTACTTTTCATCTTTATACTCTGTACATAAAACGGGATATTTATGACTAAAATATTAAATAAATCACTGTAAACGGCGTTTTTGTGAGGGTTTTGCAGCGGTTCAGTGATTTTACTTTTCTACTGTCAATACAACGTTTTTTTTTTTTTTTGTTAATAAATTTATAAACGTGGCTAGAACTGTGAACTCTACAGCTACACAATAACAAACGACAAAGTATCAGAAAAAAAATGGCAATTATAGACGCTTACTTTTACAGCTACGCTTGTAGCTAATTAGGGTTGTGTGCACAGTCAAATAGGAGCTTCCTTCTTATACTTGAGTTATACTTTATGTAGGTTTTCTGTATCTACATGTACGACTAAATTTTATTAGCGAATAAAAAATCTTGGGCTTCAGAGAAAAAATTAACAGCATTTTTCTAGAATATGAACTAAAAACATAAAAGACTAATTATAATTAGTTCTCACAAAATACACAAAGATGAGACCTGTAAAATTATGCAGCCTAAGAAAAAGCACACTTTTTTGGTATCTTCAACAATCTTCTTTTCATTTCTTTTTCCTTCATTAAAAATATTCGTACAATAAAAGTTTTATTGCATTTATTTATTTTTTGTTAACCCTAGCACAAGCACTGACGGCGTAAATGCACCGTATTATAGTCTTTATATGTAAGGAACATCGTATATAATTGCGTACACGTATTTTGACAAATAATGACAATGATCATGATATTATATCGGACGGGAAAGAGAATCGACGAGTTAACATAAATAAGTTGACCCGATCCTTGCGAGCCACAGTATGTGCTGAGCTCTTGTGCCAAAAAGTAATAGATTACTCAAACGTTACTAGTAGCATTGTTTCAATTATAACATAAGATTAATTGAGCGAAAAAATGATTGCATTAAATACTTTTGTGGTTCTTCTCCTCGTGTACGTTGCTAATTGTGACGATGGGGCTCTACGTAAGTGCAAAAACAAATGATAAATTTTATTTCTTCATTTAAAACATAGAATTAAAAAAAAAACATATTTATTTCAATCACTATCAAGTTAACTATGGTGATATTTTTAAAGGAATTTTTAAAAATATTTACGTATAGTTGATACAATTTAGTTCGATGTTTGTTAATGAATATTTCCGTCAGGAAAACGTATTTAGCAGCCTGAAGCGTTGATTTGTGTCCGGTACCTAAAATGCTCGATTTTCTTTCTTATTAAAACCTGTGAAATATGTGTGGACATCTCTAGATACTCGTCTGGGAAATGTTATGTTAAAAAGGGTTTTTTTTTACATTTTTCTAGTTAACGTTCAAATGATAGTGTTGTAAAAGAGTCAACAATAGATTAATATCATAACTTGAATTATAAACACAGGTCACGTATAGTTACTAGGTGTAATATTTATTTTGATATTACGACTATAATTTTGCAACAAAGATATGAACACGTGTAAGCCAATAAATAATATGCATAACCATACTATACTAGCAATTATTCATGATTTTAAAACAATGTACGTAACCTTATTTATGGTACAGTAATTTGTGGTCTAGACCTAGAGGAACCTTTAATACTTAGCACCACATTGTAATATTCTTCCTTTTGTTCGTTGACAAGGTTCTCCAAGCAACCTTTCATACCACTTACTTATAATACTGACCTTGGGCCTCCTAATAGTAACCCTGAGCTGGTGACTTTGGCAATGGGGACAGAGATGGGGTCATGAACTGTTGAACATCAATTAAGTCTTAGTTTACTCATTAGAATTTGCAAAAAAGTTCTTTTGTGGCTCAACCTTAAACAAATATTATGTGTTTTTGACGATCCTGACAGTTTAATGATGGTATTACGTCAAATAACGGAAATAAATGAGTCTTTTTTGGCACTACCCTAATTATCTCGCTTATCAAACCGATAAATTAGCACCTATACAAACTTCACTTTGCCGTTGGAAAACTGTTATCCCTATACATATCTAATTCCCGTTTAGTTTACCAATTGCAGTTATTTTTGTAATCCCATTATTTTATAACTTTTTTTTCAAAATTACCGTGTTCGGATTTTTTCTTTACCTATGGTCAATGTTATTGCTTGCTGCCAAATTTTGTGAGTGTAGGTTAACAGGAAGTACCTTAATAGGTCCGAGGCCTTAGGTCTTGCTTCCCTTGGGGGTCACAAAATGCAGCACAAACGGTCTGGAGCATAAACGCCCAATTTTTGATCACGTTGTTAGAAGTAACGTATTTTCACTGCTCTTTTATATTCATTTCAACTTGATATCTTCACGCGTTTCTTAGAAAAAGGGGTCTTGAGTTCTTGAAATAAGGGTTCAGCAACGGCACAACACGCAACAGCAGTAAAAAACTGCCGTTATTGCGGGTTGTTCGAAAGAGAAACGGCGGCCCCGGAACATAAAGGGCAAAAGAAGGAACATGAGTGGGTTTTTGTCAGTAAAAGATATTCCCCCCTCTCCGACCAGAAAGGGGGAAGTTATTATATAATTTCCCATCCGCAAAAAAGGGTTCTGTTTCCTTATTACGGAACCCTGTAGTTTGTTTACCAGATATTTTAAGCACTGCCTAGCAGTACAGTTTTATAATAGACGGTTAGAACTCAAAGCAATCAAATGTAGCAGGAAAGTTAAATTTTATAGATTGATTGGATGGTACTACTAGGATGTACACCTCTGCCTGTAAAAGCAAAGATCGAAAGAGATACCGCGGTCCCGGAACGTAAAAGGCAATAGAAGGAACATGGGTGGGTTTTAGTCAGTACAAGTCTGACTCTCCCAATAACTTGATGTGTTATTTGATGATTTCACAACCGCAAAAAAAAAGTACTAAATGTACATGTAATGTGTTTCTACGACACTTATTCGTTGTATTTATAAGACTTGTTCTCTTATACGATTTGTAAAACAAGGTAAATCAATTAAATAAAAATAAAAATCGTATGTCAGCATGTGCGCATAGATAATCTAAAGCCAATGAGACATGTCTTTATGTACATAAGGACCGTCGAGATATACTTGTTGTTATATAAAATAGAAAACTTGTTTAATACTTCTTGTTGGATTTGTTTTATTAGCTAGTATGCTGAGAATTTCTAATAAAACACAAATCATGTCATCGCATTTTATTAATCAAAACATTTTGTGTGATTTCATTACGATATCAATGAAAATTTATATTTAGATTATGAATAGAATAACTTGGTACTTATTTATTTTTAACGGCACGGTTGGTGCAGTTATGCGACTGGCTGCTATGCCCGCCGCGTGCCGCGGGTTCGATTCCCTCACGGAACAAATATTTGTGTGACCGAAAGGTAGTTGTTTCAGGTCTGGTTATTTGTGTATGTGAGTTTAACGTTTGCAAACGCACCCACGATACAGGAGAAATATCTAGTGAGGTAACGTTTTCTTTTTAAATATAAAAAAGATAGAGAAAAGAGCGGATAAAGTGGTGGCTCACAAAAAACATGGTCAAAATAAAAACATAAACTTTACCTTATCTAGATTGATTAGGTGCTACCTAAAATAAAAACTTGATACCTACAAATTATATGACGTGTTTATTCGCTTGATACAGGATATTCAGGTTCAGATTAAGTTCAAGTTCACATAATTATGTTCTCAACTCATAAAATGTTTACGAGGTCCCAATCTCGAATCTTGTCTGCTCGACTGCCATGAAGCTCACACATTATATTCACAGAATTCGCAAAAACTACAAAAACAAAACCATTAGCAACATAGGATTTTGAAACTCCAACTCAATGCATTTATTTAAATTTGAATGTCAAAAACACAAGTATGAAATAACAGACCCAGTTACAAGGCATAATAATTTGCCTAAGGCATTAAATCCGCCTTTGTATCTACAGTTTTTACTTGTGCATAAAGTTTTAATAAATAAATAATAACTTGTAAAAGTACCTACTATAGTTGTCCATCCCAAAGTATAGATCTCCATGGACACTATTTTATATCAAAATATTTCAACAAAATGTTAGTTACATCATTCATGTTGAGATTATTGTATTTGAGCACGATGTAGAAAGACTTGCATAGAGCAGCTCCGGCCCTGGGGCAGAGCAAGTGGAACGCTCGCTGAAAGTGCCAAATGACATGCAAGAACTGTAAATTTACAAAACTTATTTAATATAAAACCAAAGTAGAATTTTTGGAAGTGGCTGCTTATACCACAGAGTGCCGATAGACAATCTCGCTATACCTTGATCAAACGATCAAAGGCTAGACTGATCCGGCGTGATCTAGAGTACAAAGATTTAAAAATAAGGTTGTAAAACAACTGTGGAAGCTAAAACTTAACAGAACTATTTTATGAACATATAAAACATTTTTAAGCTTAATGCTAGATTCAGTCAATCAGTATTTACGCGAAAATTAACTGGCGCTTACAGCAACATTTAGTTTTTGTAAGAGTCCCACAAGGTAACATTACCGTTTTAAAAGGTGTGATGGAAATAACAGATACCTCAAAAGAGGTCATTAAACTCAACAGTATGAACAACTTTTACTGCTGAACCAACCCTGAAATCACGAAAACAAAACAACTTCCCTATTTATTTTGCAAGTTGAATGCATTTATATGGATAACGGTTGTTTTCCGCACTTTCAGGGTTACTCCCTAAAGAAAAGTTGTGCACAATAATGAGTACAATGACCCGCTATAAGGTTTTCAGGTTTTCAATTTTACATTCTGTAACCAATCTCGTTAAACTATTCCTGTTTAAATAATATCTATTTTAATTTAATACTAAACTACCCTAGGTGACGAATCATCAAAACGAAATAATAAAAGATAAAACTAACTAGGCAAGCATAATAGGTACCAAGCGATTAGACCGCGTTAGAAACACCACTCTGGGTTCCATAACTCAAGTAGCTGATTTTAGAGTTAAAAGAACAAAACTAAAGTAGGAGTGGGCTGGCCATATACCACGGATGCACCTACAGAGATGCGCAAGGAACGTCACTCACTAGACGCCTGATGATGGACATCATCGTCGAAGCAGACCTCAGCAAAGGTAGTCATGTTCGCGGGGCAAACGAGGTCAGTCGTTGCGCAAAACAAAAAAGTCCTTAAAGGGGAGGCCTTTGCCCAGCAGTGGGACACTAGGGAGGCCAGGAAAAAAAACAAACTTAATAAACAACAGGACACTTAAGCATCTGAGTTCTCATCCACATTTATGTTAGACGAAAACGTGCCTAGAAGACATTGCCAAATACATAACACACTGCAGCAATGCCACGTTACATAGCAAAACATTTTTGTGGTAAAATTAAGAGCCAGGCCTCTGGTCACACAAATTTATTTAAAAAGGTGATGCGTAGTTGGACCCCATGACCCAAACGTTTAGACAGTCACCTAAGGTTACACGTGGATAAAAAAATAATATCAGCCCATTATTTCTTTCAATACAGGGCAAAGGCCACATCTCATCCAGAAACTATGCATGTGCAATGCATGAATTAATGCTTTAGCGTAGCTGATAGCAATCGACATTTTGTATTGATCAGTTGATTGATTGATCTTCGAATGGCAAAATACATATCTAATAATGTTAATGTAGGTGTGCATACATGTGCATATTAATACAAGTTATATAACTTTTCTTTAAGCTGGTGTTCAAGGTCCTCTTGAGGAAAGAAAAATATAAATTTTAACCTTTTACTTGTTCCAACTTAAAGTTTCTGTCGTACCTACTATTAAGTTTACGTCATTATATAAAAACGAACGTTATTTATAAAACTAAATAATTATTAACAAGAAACTTAAACAACTACCCATTTAAAAAATACTGCCCTTATTTTCGCAATACCTTACAAATAATCCTTTACGGGTCCACGAAAAGAGTCACTAACAATAACTACCAAAGAACCAAGCTACCTCAAGCGAAAACCATATTTTGTTTAGTAGTCTGGAATTTTATATTTAATCAAAAAATCTTAATATTTTCCAAATGAATTAAAATATACTGAATTACCAGGTAGGTACTTAAAACCTTAGCAATGTTGTTGGTACCTGTAACTTGGCTTATGTACGAATTCTTTATTTTTATATTATTAAATAAGTAGCATTTTGGCATTCTTCACTGTAGTTGTAGCGCAAAAACTAGCATCCAAACTTAACTCTAATTGTTTCAAATTTATGCTCCTAATTATAATAATTATATCTAGCAGACGGCCAAGCAGTCATTGCATTAATAAAACAATGAAGACTCTCTTAAGCATACAATAGTTGGAGCTTTTCCGTCATTCGGCCTGTTAAGGAACCTATTTGGATTCATTTGTTTCACTTATCTTATATCGACCTAGGTATTCATGTGACGTCAAATAATTCTCCAATAACTTAGGGACAATTCGTAAAATTGCATAAAGATTTGTGCCACGATTTGACCTGACCACGTTATAAATTGGGTAACAACAAGGAACCCGTACCCAAAGAATAAATAGGTACCATAAATCAAATAAAATCAAAACGGAATGATTTTGTTTATTTAATCGACGCTTGACAAGGTAAACGATACGTGATCTGTTTGACAATTAATCATCGACGTCGGCGTCGTCACGCTTGATGTGGACACCGCCGCGTGTCTTGAATGTCCCAATACAAGTTATTAATAGAAATATATTCTTACATACATAAAGAAGACGCCCTTATATTTAACGATAACAAACCAGAAGATATTTCCGAAGAAGAGTTAACACGGTATCAGCGTATTGCTAACTGTGAAACAACTAAAAAAACTATATTGACCACAACTTGGGATTTTAACACGATTTATTTCAGAAAGCTTTGTCTGGAATTATTTATTAATCAATGAGATAATCAATTAGAACGTGGCTCTCCAAAGACTGCCGACTGTAACTCAATGACAAGGAGATTCCGAATTTCATGACATGGCTAGTTAGCTGCAACCAGCTATTGCGAAAATTCCTCCGCCTAGACAGAAGGCGTCGCCATTACGACTCTACACATACTACACGTGCGACCTGTGTTACCTATTATTTCCAAAACGATCCTATATCTCAAGCTAAAACTTATATAAAACTTCAATGAAATTGGTAGCAGTGAGTGCTTATTGGATTGAACGTCGGAATGCCGCACACAGAGCATATAGCTAGATTTCAGAAAGAAGCATTAAATACCGAGTTGATTACGTTACGGCTGTTTATTGTTTAGATATTTGGCAGTCGTACAGCTAACCAGTGGTCTGAAAGTATGACAACCAGTTTTACCAAAGGATTTAATATTACCCAGTACTTACTGGGTTGTGGACGTGAGATAGGCAGTCGCTCCATACAAAAACTGACATACAGGCCATACAACTACATCCCGGAGAGATTGGAAACGGTCCCCGAATTGTTTGGAAAAGCCAATAAGATATTATGTTTCTTACATACCTAAGTCCTTAACGGGTTAAACCGTTGAAGTAACAATTAAAATTGACTGAGTGACCAAAATGAACATAAAACGTCTCATATTTTTTTTACTTAATGTTATAACCATAGTTACCTAGCTAGTTACTACCTAAGGTATGACTAACAATTCAATAACATTATTTCTTCGCATATTTATGTAAAATACGCTATTGTTGTGTCGTCCACATTATTTAGGTTTGATTTATTATAATTCTTTTGATTTTAAGAGTAACCCTTGTATACCCCTTGTTATGTAGTATATCCCAAAGGGTTTTAGCGGTATGAAGAACAGGGTGTAAAGTTCTCCATCCTCTATGGAAAAGGGAGGATTTTCCGACCAGACGGGTGTAATGTCTGGTGGGTTACTGCCCTACAGTTGCTTGTCGGATACTCGTATATATGTTAACTTCGCGTACAACTTTGCTTACGCGATGTAGGAGTTTTGCCGTAAGTTCTTCAGTGGTTGCATAAATGGCGCTGTAGTACTTTTTGTCCTCGTATTTGTGTGTTTTCCTCTTCATATTTGGGTCGCTACAGGGTAAAGAAATACACAGTATGCACATAATATTTTCCTGCTTAAAAGCAACTTTTCGTAGTACCAAACTACAAAATTTCATTTTGTAGTTTGGTACTACGACATTATATTCTAATATAACAAAAACATAACATCACCCTGTAATTCCTTAAGGGTTAAACAGAAGTGTACCTAATAAAAACCCAACAAATTAATAGGAACTTGTTTTACTTAGTTCATAAAATGCGAAGAACATTTTTTTTCTTAGCGAAGCATCAGGCTGCTCGTTGGCCCTATTACATGACGTCTTAATATATTATTATGACTGCCGAAATGTAACTGTAAGTTTAGGAGGTGTACGTGTACCTAATAGAGGTAAACCTCAGCCAAAGCCTTCGGAGTTTACACGAATGTTTTTAGGTTTATGTTATTCAAAAATTAAAGCATAACATGTTCTCTTTATTTTTCAGCTTCCTACATAACGCCGTGTGACTACAACAGTGATAAATTGACCGAGTGTATCAAAGAACAAATTCAGATTGCCCTCCCAAAATTCACGAAGGGCATCCCTGAATTGGGTGTGCCATCGATGGATCCTGTTCATATGAAGAACATCGATATAGTGGGCAACGGCCTTAACCTGACATTCTCTGACGCCGAAATGCATGGACTTAGCCAGTGCAAAGTGACAGAATTGAAGTAATTTTTTTAAAACAGATTTTTTGACTAATTTAACTAAAGAGACTACTGTGGATTTTCTTGTTCACTTGTATACAGTGTCCTTCATCCTGCTTACCTATTTTCATTAATGTTCACGTAGGAACCTACGTACTTCTCATTTCCGCATTAGAAGACCTTGTAAGTAGGGAAGTCTTTTCTGTCATACCTCTTTTTATCGATAAACAATTATCATTGAAAAACTATCTTTGATATTACGAAAGACCGTGCTACACATTGTATGCAAATTCTCGAAGTCTTCGCTGCCTATTGACTAAACTGCAATGGTGACTCGTAATGAGTAACGCGGAATCAATACAATAGACAACGCAACACTATGCACAGATCATACACGTGTACGTTATAAGTCTGTAATTGCATTTAAACGGGTTCCACGATACATTTTACCTATTGGCTATTTGTCGAAGAGCATTTTTTCCACTAATTAAGAGCAATTAATTGTCTCCTCTATAATCATGGACATAAACTTTAGCCCCGACCAAGTAGGTAGGTATAAGTATTAATTATCTGAATAGGGAATATGCAAGCAATACAAAACTTTTTTATTTATTGTATGCTTTGTCCTGTGCCAATAAACAATGTGGTACATTTATTTTATTTTCATATACCTACAGCACTTATTTTTAATTTATTAATTTAAATTGCGTGTTCTTGGTCAACTTGAACGCAAACTCGATACACATCGTCTGAGATATGCCGATGGTGACATCAAAGCCCATGTGACAAAGAAACACTTTTATTAGAAAAGTACTAAAATTTTCGCTAAGGTTTTATTAAGATACTAGCTGCCACCCGCGGCTTTGCCCGCGTGATTTAAAAAAAAAAAGTATAGTATGAGTAATTCCAGACTATAATCTACCTCTGTGCCAAGTTTTTTCGTGAAAGAGAATCAAACATACTTCCAACTCACAAAGTTTCGCATTTATAATATTAGTTGGATTGTAATTGATATTTGCTCGAATAAAGCTTATACAATTTGTATAATTATTTAATATTAGATAACAAAAGCAAATTGGGGTTAATGCCATATAGAGAATTCCGATTTCAAAGAAAATAGGCGATATAAATCTTAATGAAATAATGTCAAATGAAACAACGCTTACCAGAGCAAACATAAGTCTGGTTTTTGACTCCTAAAACATTTTATTATTTCAGGGCAGAGTTCAGTAAAACCGAGGGGATATTCTCATTGACATTCAAAGGCAACTTGAGTTTAACCGCACAGTACGTTGCCGATGGCAGAATTCTAATTCTGCCAATCCAAGGACATGGACCCGCGACAATTCATGCACGTAAGTACAAACTGCGCCATACCAAATTCATTTGAACTATGCATTTATAATTCATTCTTTCCGTGTCAAGCATTCTAGGTATTTAAATAGGTACAGACGCCTGCACATCAAGCTACTACAATCTGTCAGATTTCTTTGATAGATTTTCGACTTTACTTCTAAAGTATTAGGTTCAAGGTTCATTGGGCAAAATTGACAGTTTCGGGTAGCTTGACCTGCAGGCGTCTGTACCTACTTTAATTAATTTACAAGAGTAAGTTACTTTAATTGATAGTGTCGAGACTGCTCAGAATCTCGGATCCATCGACGTACTTTCAGTTAAGCGTTCGCAATCTCATTAATTGTTTACTACTAAAGGCTGCATAATTGTTAAGGCGCGTTTTTTTTTCCTAAAATCTCCACAGAATATTTCACAATTGATAAGTACACAGCAGTAGGTACTACTTTATATTTCCATTTCATTAGTTACAATTGGTTTTTTTTACGTAAACGGCCTGTAAGTACTATGTGTTAAGGAATCGGATACAAACCTGGATAAACCAGCTATATAGGTTATAGCTGGTTCATTCTCCTGCCCTGACCCCAATTTATTTAAAGCCAACGCAGCATTTCTATTGCTTCCATACTTTTTTTATTACGCATATTATTTATCTCATCAGGTCCCTCCTTTCTTGCCGTATTTTCCTGCAAATAGTACATTCATAGTTTTTTGGTATTCCTCTTCTCTTATATCTATTCACACTCAATACATATTCACTTAAAAATTAAACAATACAGTTTTAACTACCACAATTTATAGAGGATGTCGAAGTGCGCATCGACAGCAAAATGATCCAGGATAAGAAAAGTAATGGCGACCACTTCAAATTAGCCACACCAAAGTTCCAGTACACTATTGAACGCACCACATTCGATCTGAAGAACCTGTTCAACGGAAACAAAGAACTTGGTGAGTATTTAACAACATCATTTGTATATGTATAATCAATATTTTTGTAGAAATTCCGGGACCGGTCATCATTTTCCTGCCCTTGTCCCATTCTATTTGGGGTCGCCCGGTCACAGACAAAATGTGTTTGAGAGCCCCAGTTAGTCCTACTATGTCGTTTTTTGTGTTAGAACTTCGATGTCGGAGTCACTAAAAAAATTATTTAGTCGTTCGATAGTTAAAACATAGACAGATAACACTTCTTATCCATATCTAACAGTGTTAGATATGGATAAGAAGTCTATGTTTGAGGGTGTTAGACTAAAACCCTCTTGTGACAAAAGTAAATTTTAGGAAAATACAAATAGATTGCATTAATAAAATATTAAAGATTTTGTTCCTATCACTTTTACGTAATATATGATAACGTACAGTGCAATAAGAGATAATAGGAATAATTTAGTATGATTATGGACCCTCCACATCGTAAATTGTACTCCGCATCGTGTTGTCACAACCGCCCTAACTTGCTGAAAGGGACGGCAAAATAAACACACAGCAAAACCTTGCTCGGCAACTTTCTTTTTATAAAAATAGCTAAGTAAAGCTACCTAGTTTGTGTTTCTAGAAAAAAAAAATATAAGTACCAAACGTAATCAATCAATTTCTATGACATAATGTGATCAAATTAAATCATAATTACTGGTATGAATAACATATATCTATGTATTATCGTATTATCATTAGATCAAACGTATTTGATATTTTCTAAATATCATTGACAGATCTGTCATTTATCATCTATTTTTTTATGATAATTATCTAATAAGATAAAATTCCTCCAAAACGGCTGGACAGATTTGTATGATTTTTTGTGTGCTTAAGGGGTACCTATGCCTGAGAATTGGCCAACATCTATTTTTCATACTCCTCTCCAGAAAAGGAACTGATCAGCGGGTGAAACCGATGGGCACAGCTCAGATCAATAAAAAATCATTACGTGTTATAATGGAACTGGAAAAAATCTCACCGCAAAGCCCAAACGTCCTATATCCCTATATGCATTTCAGTAGTCAGTACGCGAATTCTCTCTGGGGTGACAGAGTATGACAGTATTGACATTAGGTTTAACAGATGGTTAAAATATTTTCTAATTCAGTCTGGTCAAACATAGCTACGATAGCCGCAGTTGTATAAGTCTAAGTTGTCCTTAATGGTTCATAATTGAACTTCAAACTATGACACACTTGTGAAGTAAAGATAAGTAGGTAATAACTATCTTGCTTGGATGACTCAGATTAGACCGAATCTAGGTGCTAGTTGACCGCCATATAAGGAGGGTTATTATTATTTAATTTTCGGGCTCCCCATTTCACATTGAGTTTTTTTTGTTATATATAAAGAGTTTATGATATCCTTCCGCAGCGGACACAACACTTGAGTTCGCCAACAAGAACTGGAAGCAGTTGATGGACGAGCTCTCTCCCGAAGCCATCAAGCAGATCGTGCGCACCGCCGTCAAGACCATCAACAAGTTCTGCTCAAAAATCCCAATTAAAAATATGTTTAAAGGATATTCAGATTAATAAACTAAGGGTGTTTATCATATTAACAACTTCGATAACAACTTCTGCAATAAATTGTTTTCATACAGTTCGTGATAACATGAATAAAGAGTTTATGATAATTTTTATGAAGGTTTTCCTCGAATACTATGTTAATTGTGCGTACGTTAAACTTTTGTCATATTATGATTTCTACAGTTGATTTCTAGGGCACGAGCCAAATATTTGTTACCTATGTAAGATGAACGATTAATTATTATATAGACATACCTACTCTTAGTAAGGTACGCAGTTTGAAGTAGGTAGGTAAATAAAAAGGTGACGTTATTTGTAATTAGGTTAAACATGAGTAAATTAATATTTTTTTGACCAAACGAACTAGTTTTATTTTGATAATACCTATGAAACTACTGACTTGTTTATATGTGCATATTCTGTATATATAGGTATTTGTAATACCTATATACAAAAAAAAGGTGTAACTAACTAAAATATGTACCTACAAATAACAAAAACGGGAAAAGACTTGTCTACAGGGCGAACAAAATTCATCTACATCGCTGTTAATAGGAAAATTGCTCAGAAGGCTGGCAGCTTTGTCACGTTGAATGGCAATGCTGATTATTTGGCCAAAATAAAGGCCAACCGTCAGATAAATAAAGTCTAAGCAACACATACAAATTTCAATTTTACAATGTGTTTTCGTATTAAATCTATTATTATTTCTTATTTATATTATTTTAATGCTTTTTGAAATTAAAGAACAATTGTTTTTTTTTTCTAATGTAAATTAACAATAATTACGAGTACTTAAGTACTGTAAGTACCTACGTAGTACAAAGTAAGGTGCCTAATCAACTAAACTTAAATGGTTGTACAAAAATAAAAGCTTTTTATTTATCATATTATAATTAAATTAATTACTAAATATATACAACCTATAAATATACACAAACTAATAATAAAAAAATATATACAAGTAAAAAATAGAAAATTACAGGGCGTCAAAAAATTCGTCCGTATCGCCGTCAACAGGTAAAGTGCCCAGAAGGCTGGCAGCATTACCGCGTTGGATGGCAATGCTTATTTTTTGTGCAAAAAACAGGCCAGCCCTCTGGTCACGAGAAGAATCGACCAACCACTTGGCGATTTCTCGAAATACTACATGGGCACTCGGACCCCATGGCCCTAGTGTTTCAACCCCAAACGGCTCAAAAACGTAATTACCAATCAAATTGTGATATTTGCGCAGTTTGAGGTTTTCAGCACCTGCAGCAGCAGCTCCAGCGCAACCCACCGTGCTGGGAAGATGGGATGGTGCAAGGGTGTCGACACAAGTTGCATCCCACACCAAAGATCTATCCAACTTCCATGGCATTATGGTCATACCATCTGGTCTCTTTCCATCGACGCGTACCAAGCCAGTTGGTTCTAAAACAGCTGGCACCCCGGCGGTGGCAAGAGCACGACGGATGAGATCACTAATGCAAGCGTGCCGAGCAATACGACCTGCGCTTTTACTGCAGGAAAGGCCATGGTGTCCGAGGCAGTCGACTGCTTACCCACATTGACAGCGATGCGGAGCCCCACAGGGTGCACCCAATCGCAAACACGTAGCGAGCCGGAAGGTTGTGTCACCCAACAAAGTACCTAAGTTAGGTTAGGCTACGGTTACGCCTGTAGCCAGAGGCCCGATTCCCACTCACCCACAGTCAGCAAAAATTGCATAAATTAATACAAAGTGTGGCCTCCTCTATTATTGAGAACGTAAAAAACCATCTTTATGATATAGAAAACGCCATAAAATTATAACAAATGTATTCACTTTTGAATTTGTGCAAAATGAAACAATAATATACTCGATTTTTTTTAAACAAAAAACGAGTATCTTTTGTTTTTTTTTCACCAAATACGTTATACCGTAAGTATAACGTAGGAACTTGGTAAGAAATGATATAATAATTTTAAATATTTTTGTAAGTATTTTCGCGATTTTGTAAGTATTTCGACGTAACGATAAACGCAAACCAGGTACTACCTAAAAGCTGTTGGTCATAGAAACTCAAACTAGGATTTAAAACCACCAAACTTGCGGGTTGTTCGACCGCGGCCCCGGAACATAAAGGGCAAAAGAAGGAACATGGGTGGGTTTTAGTCAGAACAACTTCCTCGCTTCAGCCTGAGGCGGAAAAATTATTTGATGATTTCCCAAATTAAAAAAAAAGGATTCAAAACCAAACGAAACTGACACGAAAAACATTTGTTATAATTAATAATATGGCTTTATCACATAATTAAAAAGTCTTATACTAAAAACTAGACAACCTTTGGATGTATAGTAGCAGGAACAGAAACTCCATGGACACTAAACTCTTTACATAATGTCAAAAATTGTCTCATGATCTCACGCTTGACCAGTTAGATCGTTGCTACTGGTATTGCTGCTGCTGGTTGTGCTGTTACTTCCTCTTCGCTCAATACTTTCACCACGCGCTTCCAAGCCGAAGGAGTTGTTGTCACTTCGGTGGCTGAACCGTTGCAACGGATTACGCCAACTCGCCAAGGAGGGCATGGTGGGTAAAGGTCTTCCTTTCTTGTACCACACTGTTACAGCAAACACTAGAGCTAAAAATACGATACCTACTGATGTCCCAAGAAATCCGGCAGCCACGCGAGGCATCCGGTCTGAACCTAAAAATAGTCGCAATTCTTAATAATTTTCCTTACAAGCAAATAAAAGCTTAAAACTAGATAATAATAACCTCTGCCGATGACCTGACCAATTTCTATAAATATTAATCAGTGGTTTTTGTTATTTTTAATCTCAAGATTTAACTCTATCCACTTCGCTGAAGACTTTAAATATTTAATCAAGTTGTTCTTTTAGTGAATAAAAACTCCTATTTCCTTAATCTTTTCATTGTAATGCTACATGATGTTATTCATCAAAATATTTGTGCAGCGTCTCACAGGGATTTTCTCGGTCTTTCCGTGGAATTTTTATAAACACATGTCTTAACAAAATAAGCGAACAATCTCAACGAGTCTTACTATGATAAAGGACCACAGTGTCCCTTGATTCCTTAAGATGATCGTGCAACAAAGCAGCACAAGTCCATTCCCCAAAATCTTCGTCATCAACTGGGTCAATGGTCAGCGAGCAGTCACCGTAGTCCAAGTTCTTCCCAGGGGAGAAGTAGAAACGATCTAAAATAGCACTGTAAAAAAAACGGGTTAAAAACTTCTTTAAAGTTTGAGCTACGTGTGTTAGGAGCTCGTGGCTAAATAATAGCAGCCGCTCGGGTCGATCTTAAGGTTAAGCTGCGCTTGCCTAGGTTGGTCTGTGGATGGGTGACCACCCGTTACATACCGAGTTTCCTCCGTGCCTCGGAAACCACGTTAAGCCGTTGGTCCCGGCTGTCAATTGTAGATCTTTGACAGTCGTTACAGGTAGTCAGTGTTCCGAAAGTCTGACAACCAGTCTTACCAAGGGGTATCGTATTACCCAGTATTAACTGGGTTGTGGAGGTCAGATAGGCAGTCGCTCCATGTAAAATACTGATATTCAGCTGCATCCGGTTAGACTGGAAGCCGACCCCAACATAGTTGGGAAAAGGCTAGGCAGATGATGATGACGTGTGTTACCCTAGAGAGGAATTAATTAACGTAATAGTTCCACGTAGGCGATTGTCAATCAACACGTTTCGTCCGTGCAGTCGGGCGCAAGCGACGAAGCAAATGAAAATCGTCGTAGAAACAAAAACACTAACATTTCAAATAATCATCTTAAAATTATAAGGAGATTTTATTTTTAGAACTGTTGCTCGTAATGACGTTAAAAGGCTGAAGAGTTCGATGTCTTTGCCAAATATAGTACAAGAGTAAAACACCTAATTTGATGAGAATTGCTATAAAATAAAAACTTGACACTCGTATGGTGTAATTGTATAGTAGCCTCAGTCAGCACAGTCTGTTACGCCATTTAAAAAAATATACTACAAGTGGGTTCAATTATTATTGTTAAAATAAATGCCCTTTAGGTAAATATGGTTTAGAAACTTAAAATCTCGATATGTTTTTGGAATCACTTTTGCCGATAGTTACATAAATATTTCAAAGCAAAGCGAAACATTTTTTAATTTGGACTCATACACTGAGTTCTGGGCAGCGAAAGAGAAAAACTGACTAACAATAAATAAATAAATATCTTGCGACAACTCACACATGGCTATCTGATCCCAAGCTAAGCAGAGCTTGTGTTATGGTAACCAGACGACTGACATACATACTTATATAATTTATAAATACATACATATTATAGATATAACACACCCAGACACAGAACAACCAATCATGCTCATCACACAAAGTTTGTCCTGGGTGGGAATCGAACCCACGACCTCCGGCTCAGCAGTCAGGGACACTAACCACTAGACCAACAGCCCCGTCAAATTGTGTTATTTCTGACAGCCTTGGAATACCTTCCAGTTATTATTAGACTAGTTTTTGCCCGCGGCTTCGCTCGCGTTAAATTAGGGGTAACACAGTTCCCCTTGTGCCTTATTGATTTGTAGTAGCAACGCTAAGTGTTCCCTTTTCTTCCATCTTTCTACATCACGTCCCATTTAAAAAAAAATAGCCTATGTCCATCTCTTGGTTCCCAACTATCTCTGTACCAAAATTCATCAAAATCGGTATAGCCATTAAAGCGTGAAGAGGTAACAAACAAACTCACTTTCGCTATTATAATATTAAGTAAGGATAATTGGTGAATCAATGGTACTTACTTGTGCTCATCCACCGAAGAATCCAAACTCATACCAACATGATTAGGAGCCAAAAATCTACAGTAATCGAGTGGCCTGGGTCCATTTGAGGTGTGGCAGTATAACGTAGCGCGTCCACCGACCCCAACACCAACTTCCCTTTCACTAGCGGCTAAAGGTCCAGTTACTCGAACCTCGACTTCGTCCATGATCTCAACTCCTAGCTGGTATTTATAACCCATGTGACATGTCCATTTGCCTGCTTCTTGGTAGGTAACGTTGGCAAAGGTGATCCCGCAGTCACCAGACTGAAGATTTTCACCAGTGTACCTGTGCGAAAATAATAACGAAAGAGATGTAATAGTTAAACTACCATTTTTTTTGGGGTGTGAAATAATCAAATAACTTCCCCCGCTCTGGGCGGAGTGGGGGGGAGAGTTAGACTTTTACTGACTAAAACCCACCCATGTTTCTTCTATTGCCCTTTACGTTCCGGGCCGCGATATCTCTTTCGAACAACCCGCAACCCCGGCAGGCTACGGCTCTGGCAAGCCCCTCTGCTTTGCTGACATCTCTTTGAGACGCGCGTGAAACACAAACGCGTCGTCGACACGGCCTGTCGTCAGAAGACGGACGGACGGTGAGCTACCCATTGCTCACCGTCCACAGGCCCTCATCTACGGTGGCCGGGAGTCTGCTCGCGGTTAAACTACCATGACATAAGAATAACATGAACGAATTTCCAATGAAAAAATTACCAAAAAGCCTGATTCTGGTCAATTTGTCGCTCCACAGGAGTGAACTGAGAGCCGTTAGGATGTTGGTACCAACAATACGCAAGAGACGCATCCGCGCGGCACGTTATGGTTAGATTGGAACCTTGCTCAACGAACAACGTCCTCATTTGTTGCTCTGACCATTCGATACTTCGCCTTATTCTTGTACCTGGAACAGACAGAGATGTGCATATATGTAGAGCTTCGCTATTTCATTGAATAAATCCTTGCTAATATTATAAAAACGAAAGTGAATTTGTTTGTTTGTTTATTACGTCTTCACGCCGAAATGGCCAAACCGATTTTGATTAATTTTGGTACAGTGAAAGTTGGGACCCTGGAGACGAACATATGCAAAAAAAGTGTAAAAAAGAAAGAGTGTAGGAAAGGAGAGAGAAAAATATTTTTTTTTCGAACATCACGCGTTAAAGTTAGCGTTAGCCTGCCGGGGTTGCGGGTTGTTCGAAAGAGATACCGCTGCCCCGAAACGTAAAGGGAAATAAAAGGAACGTGGGTGGGTTTTAGTCAGTAAAAGTCTAACACTAACCCCCGCTCCGCCCAGAGCGGGAGAAGTTATTTGATGATTTCCCAAAAAAAAAAGCCCAAAGTAATTATGCCACGCGGACGAAGTCAATTTTCAAGTTTTATTATTCACCTTCACTGAGAGGAGCAGTAACAAGTGCTTGCATTGGCGCCAGCTGGTGGATGACATTGCCAACTCTGTCCATAACTCCGATTGTGCATCTCCAAGTACCATAATCCTGGTCAGTTACCGACTCTATTGTCATTCCACATTGTTTATTGAAGAAACCAAGGCCGTAGTAACTGGAACAAACATTTTATTTATACCAATTCCATTTTTTTTTTCACCATTGGGAACCTTAACTATCCACGATTGTTTAAATTCTCAGGAACGGAGCCGCGGGCAAAAGTTAGTCTATAAGTACTATAATATTATAAAGAGGAAAGATTTGTTTGTTTGTATCGATTAGGCTCCAAAACTACTGGACCAATTTTCACTAATAGGAAGCTACATTATCAGGAAGTAACATGGCCCATACAACATTACGATACCGGAACCGTGGAACCGTGCAATACAGCCAGTATATTTAATAAAGAACAAACGGGCTGTAGGTATGGTTCAGCCCATTTTTCTTGATCATACCAGATAGCATGAGCATATCAAATGTCCTATCAACACTACCTAAAAAACTAAAAGTACAATCGCGTTCAGGCAGCAGTGCGGACCAGTTCTCAAGCTGTCCATCACCTATCAAAATAAGGAGCTAGATTCGCTTCGGATCACTATGACAAATGAACATATACGAGTCAGAATCCATTTATAACCTTCGCCCAGTTAAAAGGGTCAAACGCCCTCTAAGTCTAGCGCATCCACTGCAGAACTAAAAAGACCATAGGTAACTTAATCTTAACGGAGGATCATCATTACTAACCTGTATCGACCGTCACTCAAACCGTCCATGACATTAAATCCAGATCCTTCCGTAGTTTTTTGAAAACGGCAAAAAGTAATATTCTTTGTCGAATGTAAAATATTACAGTACAAGTGCAGTTTCTGATTATTTTCTTCGCGGACGTAGCCCACATCGAGACGCTCAGCTGAAACAAATTAATGAGTAGATAAGATCATTAAGTTGTAGGTACGTAGCATTACCAGCCAACCGATTAAATAAAACTTCCGATTACTTCATCGCTCTTTTTTACATTCTAATTGATAATTATGAAGATTAGGTACATATGACAAAGTTACGTCCTATGTATTCTTCGACAAAGTGGCTATATATTTAAGTTTACTGCCTTCATGTCTTGGCTATCGAAGTGAGACAGATTGATGTCGTTGGAAGCTTTTGCGTCTAGACAAGAGGCTCGGTTACTAAAAATACTGACGCGAATCACGACACTGATGTCAAGATCACCTTTCCACATATATGGCAATGTCGAGGACATGACCGAGTCACGAAACAAGTTACAGGGGATCTACCATGTGGTCTTAAAGCAGGATTGTTTAATGTCATTGCAGTGTGGGAAAGAGACAGAACCATAAAGGATACCTAGCGCCATCGCTTTCCCATATGGGAATAAGGTTAAAACAATACTACTTTAAGTCGTTATAACCCCACAGGTTTGCTGCACTGCGTTTCTACTAGTCGCGTATAGATTGGAAATAACTTTTTAATCAAAGTCTTCCAATGTTTACAACAGTAGTACGTAAATACTCGCGTATACTTCGGCCGAAGTAACTAGCTTTGTTCCACAAATATACAGTGCTAATCTGCATAATGTATAGATCGGAATAGATGCAAAAAAACTTAAGATTCCAATCTATACGCAGTTGCATGCTCGCTATTATGATGTGTTGCCCTCTTTCTATTATAATGATAGTCATATCTGCGTAGGTATCTATTCTAAACATTGCATCGTCTTTCGGCGGGTCCACCCTTTATAGCAGAACTTTTTGAGTCATAATTTTATTTTGCATAACAACGGATGCCATAAACTTCACTTCGCAGAAAATAGTTTGGCAGACACTCATTTATCATACATTCTAAACTCATAATTTTGTAAGTCAGAATCATCTCTAGGCATAAACTTCATATCCATAATATTTAAAAAGTAGAAACATCATATCGCAGAAAGTTCACAGTCAGAATCGTCTTTTGGCATAATATTTTTATATCGATGATCATTAAACGGCAGAATTGTCATATCGTAAAAAGTTTATAGTTAGGGTCATCTTTGTCATTATAAGTTGTCATGTATTTTGGTTAATTATTTCTTTAAAGTAATGTCATTTATTTTAGTTATTGTTTAATTGAATTTGAGATAATGTCATTGAATTCAATAAGTAATTAGGTATCCTAATCTAAATAGTTCAGTTCCAGGTAACCTACTTAAAACAATCTCTTTTTTCTATTAACGCAAGTCGTTTCTGGCGTAGGAGGTCACAGTTTTAACCTAACCTAACCTAGCCATTACTGCCGTCTGCATAGTATGCGAAGTGAAATTATACCAAATAATATATTATGCGAAATTTGAACTCTGCGAATCGTAATTATACTAAATGTAATTCTGCCATCTTAAAAGTATGCCATTGTTAATTCGAAGTTTTAAACATTATGCCAAACGATAATTATACCAAATAAATTTTATGCCTTTAAAATGTTCGTTTAAAGAAAATTATGCTAAGTGTGTTATGCCAAATAAATTTCGGAGCATCAAGTTTCTGCCAGATAGAGGGAACCCTCTTTCGGCACGTGCTGTTTGTTTTGTTTAGCGTTTATTGTTGTTGTAAATACGATTGTTTATTTATTACAAATGTGAATAATGATTAGCAAGAGTTTTTACGGAGTAAAATTAAATACCTATCTCAGTCTTCGGAAAAGTTTGAAGTGATCATCAAGTGCAGGAGGCTAAGGCATGTCCCGCAAAACACGTGTACAGCCAACGTCTATATCAAGACGAACCATAAAAAAATACCTAAGGGGGCTCTCATTAGGCAGGAAGTTCAAGAGCTTGATACAGAAAGCGGTACTCCTGGACACGGCTCGTATTGTTGGGAGGTTCCTTTATCTGGACCTGGACCCTGACCGCTGGCAACTTGGACCTTGTTCCTGGTACCGGTGGGCTACTATTTTTTGTATTTATAAATGTTTCTTTGTTTCTGTAATTTTTTTAGAGAAATATTTAAAATATTAATTTAAATGTATTAAAATGAATAAATGACTAGATATGTGCTTAAACAATTTTTTTTTATATTAAATAGAACTCAGACTTAAAAGTCATTTTTGTATACTATTAATAAATTCCAATGGTGGCGTTTTAGCTGTGTATAAATTGAAAAGATGCATGTGCATGTCTAACTAACAAACTATACGATAGTAGTACCTACGCAAAATTCCTGTATAGTTTGTAATCACAAACTATACACGAATTAAAAACTCCATTACAAAGAATACCCGAGCATGATTCCTATGGACGTGTTTTGGCTATATACATAATTATTGTAAATACGCTGCAGCATTAGCGTTAATCGGACATCGGAGACATCAGCGGTACGATTGATAAGTAATCGGCAGCCAATAAAACACCTATGGGCCTAATCTTAAATATCGCGATATAATCTGTGCAAGATTATGCCGTCTTTAGGACTTTGTTATTAATCACTTGTTACGATAATGCAGAGTATGCATGAAAGGATTGATAACATAATCGCGCCTTCAAAAATCATTGATGACGAAGCATTGAACAACATTTTACGGAATGCAATTGATACGATTGACTTTAATTAGTTGAATAATTAATTCAGCTAATCACAGGTTTTAAAACGTGCCTGATAATTTGTGAACTGATAAAACAAAACAATAAATATTACATGCACAACCTAACAGGGTTACCAGAGCGAAACCGACATAATCAAAAAAAGGATATACTTTTTCATTAATTTATTGAGTCATCATCTACCTGCCAAAGGTTACGTGGGGACGGCACCGTTAATTTATTGTCTAAGCCCTCTTTTACCAGGCGGCGGCCGACAATGTGACACGCGGGGTTGCGATAGTCGCGGAGAGGATCCGGCTACTGGGTCTCGAGGTGGCCTTGCACAAATCCGAGGCCATGGTTTTTCATGGCCGCGGGTCATGAAACGGGTCACGGGTATCGGCGTCGGGTCGACGATGAAGTACCTGGGAATCGTCCTCGACAGCCGGTGGAACTTCGTCGAACACTGCCGACGTTTGGCTCCCAAGCTCGAGCGGACGGGGGCTGCTTTCAAGCGGCTCCTGCCCAATCTGAAGGGGCTACCGCACGATCTCCGGCGAGGCAGCAAGCCTCCTTGCCGGACTGCCACCGTGGGATCTGGAGGCGATAGTCCTCGCGCGCCTGTTTAAGTGGCGCGCGGAGGCACTACACCGGGGGGAAAACCCGCTGCCGCGGCAAGTTGCCGCTCGGCGGGCAGACCTCCGGTGCGATCTCATGGTGGCATGGAGAGAGCGACTGTCGCAACCCCGTGCAGGGCACGCCACAATAGTGGCGGTAAGTCCCTTCTTTGAGGAGTGGCTGGAGAAGCGTCATGGCGTCCTCACCTACCGCCTGACGCAGGTCCTCACCGGACACGGAAGTTTCGGGAGGTTCCTGCACATCATCGGGCGGGAGGAAGCGCCCGGGTGTCACCATTGTGACGATCGCCCGGAGGACACGGTGGAGCACACAGTGGCGATCTGCCCAGCGTGGGCGGAGCACCGCCGTGCCCTCGTAGAGGCGATCGGCGGCGGCGATCTCTCGCGTCCGGCCCTGGTTCAGGCCATGGTCCGGAGCGAGAGGGAATGGGAAGCGGTCACCACCTTCTGCGAAGCAGTAATGCTAGCGAAGGAGGTGGCCGGGCGTTTGAGGGAGAGAACATCTGCCCAACCCAGCCGCCGCGGGAGACGCCCATGGCGCCGGGCGCCGCGAGACGACTTCCGGCCACCGTAGATGCGGGCCTGTGGGCGGTGAGCAATGGGTAGTTCACCGTCCGTCCGTCGATTGACGACAGGCCGTGTCGACGGCGCGTTCGTGTTTCACGCGCGCCTCAAAGAGAGTCAGCAAAGCAGAGGGGCTTGCCAGAGCCTCTGCCTGAGATACCGCGGCCTCGGAACGTAAAGGACAAAAGAAGAAACATGGGTGGGTTTTAGTCAGTACAATTCTGACATGCCCTCCCGCTCCGCCCAGAGCGGGGGAAGTCATTGGATGATTTCCCACCCGAAAAAAAAAAAAGCCCTCTTATTCAATAGGTAGAACAAAATTTATAGCTACATATTTCAAAAACTATGCAAGTATGCAGATACCTGCAGTTTTTGAAATATGTAGCAATAAATTTTCTCTGGCAAATCATACCGAAACTGACTAAAAAACCATGGAAGTTCTATAAAAGACTTCCACGGTTTTTTACGTAGTTACAGGTGAAACTTATAAAATCGTGATGAAAAGAGTCAAGCCAGGAACAATACTCACCTTCCACGGCAACGTTCGCATCAACATGCAATTCAGACACTCTTCCAGGAATACCAAGTAACACACTCCATCTTCCCTGTACGGCTCTGGTAGTTCTGTCCAGGGTCACACGGCAGTGCCCCGCTACTAAAGAACTCTCACTGAAGGGTTGAGCCACAAGGCAGTAGGAGTTGTTCAGAGACGAAAGGTCCACTAGAGTGTGCGCGTGACCATCCTGTAGAGATATGGCTTCCGGAGTATAACTTGTTATTTGCTCTGAAATAAAAGTGTGAAATATAACTAAAATTGAACATTTAAGTATAACATTATAATTTATGTTTTTATGACGAGAGCGACGAGGCTTTTTTACAAGTAGGCACAAAGTTTTTTTAAATAATAATATGGTTCAAAACATCCGCTGCGGCATTAAACATTAACATTAAATAAGGTTCCATTTATAACACAAAATACCTTATCACTAGTATATAATTAACCTAGCTTATCTTACACTCTAATTATTAGAGTCTAATAAAAACAAAACCACCTAATTAAATAATATAAAACACAACATTAACAACTTAAGCTTAGATGTTTATATGCACAACCGCTTAGGCATTGAATAGGCTTCAGTCGCATGGTCCTCGTATACGTTTATTATAACAGATGGTTTATAACATTAAAGATTTCTATCCCGTTAACGGCTTAAAAGGTTATTCACTGATATCCATAATGTGTAATCATCCTTGATCATTTAGAAGAATATAGAGACATTTATAGGAGACACTACTATGGTCGGAAGAAGAATGATCTTAAATTTACAAGATATAAATCCATAACACATCCTATATATTATTTTTTTCATGTAAATGCGTAGTGCTCCACTGGCCACACTTAACAATAAAAAAACAAACAGGATAAAACTGGTACTGATATGCCACCCATTTTTTTAATACAATAATCAAATGTTACATTGTTTGCATCTTGATAACAATAGATAATGTGCGTTAACAACATCCGATTGATTGATAAAAAAAACTTTAATTATATTTATCTACATGTATACATTATTTAATACCTATACAGACCTACAACAATTATAAAAATCTGTATATTTATAAAAGCATAAAACAAAGGGAGAAGCCCAAAAAATGGGCACATGGCCACGCTGGATGGTAATGTTAATTCTTTGACCAAGAAATACGCCAGAAATTTCAACCCTAAAGGACTCAAACACATAACTACCAATGAAGACACTGTATTTGCGCCGGTTGACGTTTCAGCACCAGCAGCAGCGGCCCCAGCATTGCTCGTCGTGCTAGGAAGATGGGATGGCGCGAGCATGGCGACAATTTATTAGTGTATTGCGTTCGCTACGTTAAGGTGAAGATTTCTTGAGAACGGCCAAAAATCAGGTTTTTTAACGCAGTGTATCTCTTAAACCATACATAATTTTAATCACTGAAAAAAATATGATATTTTTAAGGCTTTTTTGCATACATTGATGGAATTCAAATTATAATTAAATATACTAAAATGTGTAAAAAAAATATTCAAACACACCTCTAAATTCTCTTTTAAAGCAGTTTATCTCTTCAATATTAATCGTAATTATAATCAAAAGTATACAATGAAATTTCCAACGCCAAACTGCGTTCAATGATGGATTGTTTTTGATTGAATAGTTAATATTTAATTTTATACAAATTTATTTGTATTTTTACGACAAACGTATGCAGTAAAGTTCAACGTCAAAATGTATGAACAAGGTCAACGACATAATACTGCGCCTTAAGTAAAGTTTTGTGGGCTGAGCACAGGAATGCTGGTAAACTAATACTAATAATTTATCCAAAACGGATGGATAATTCTTTTTATTTTTAATTTATATGTGTAGTATCGCATTGTTAATTTCATTATAATATTTTATAAGTCCGTTTGTACATACATTAAATCCCAGTTACACAGGGAAACCTATTATTAGCCATATTAGACTGTAACTAAAATAATTTGTTATGTATTGTAAGTATCGCTGTTGGTTACCTAAATAAAGAAAATAAAAAAATTATGTGGCTTGTAGCCATGCACCGCTGGCCAAAGCCATATTTATGATGATATAAAAATGGATGTTAGGGTACTACGAATAATTTGGTCAATTTTGTCCAAAAGGAAGTACCTAGGTACAACGCAGAAAATATATATTTTGGCCAAAACGACAATACCTAATTAAGATGAATGCCGAATTTAAATTGCCAATATGCAAATACGATATAGAATTTTGGTGTTGCGTGTAATACGGTATGAAACTGAAAATGACAGGCCCGAAAAGATTAGGGTACCTTGTTGGCAACAAACTGCGCGTTCCAAAACGTGGTTCTTGGAAAGTAATTTTGATTGGTATAATAGCTTCTTATTGCCATTAAGAAATTATCCGTTGTTTTGCGTTAAGTAACCGGTACCTAGTTGATTAGAATGATGAGATAATTGTTTATAATATAGACACTTAAATAGGCCTAAAATATGTTGCTATAGAGATATGATTATCTGTCTGTCACTAACCTACATGATATAAAGCAGGTAAATGGACTTAACTACGTAGATTAGTAAGCAGTTGTAGTACATACGTACCAAAACTACTTACTTACCTACTATTTAAATTAACAGATCGCTATAGGATGTAACAGTAATTAAATAGTCAAAACCCTGCCAATACCTGCGACGTGCATTTCAGACCATCCGGTAATCGAATGGTTTCCTGTAGTCGCGGTCATACGCCATCTCCCCATATCCGTCGTATCCACGTTGCGGACCCTCAAGCCACAGCCGTCACTCCAAGCCTCGTACCTTCACAAAAACGTCAGTTTGATAGTGTGTGTGTAAATGCAAGCACAAACGATGGGGTTGTTCGATAGAGACACCGCGGCCCCGGAACGTAATGGGCAATAGAAGGAACATGGGTGGGTTTTAGTCAGTACAAGTTTGACATTCCCCCCCGCTCCGCCCAGAGCGGGGGAATTTATTTGATGATTTCCCACCCCCAAAAAAAATCACAAACGATAATCGCAAATAGATGAATCATATCATGAATAACGATGATGAATATGAATTCATCATCGTTATTCTACATCCTATCTCACCCAAAATCAATGTCAGTCTACTTTTCAACCATCCACATACTTTAATATCAATGTCTATCGCTTAGCTGTAATTAATATGATCACGCTGAGATCGTAAGTCGCGATACAGTCATGAATCCCGCTCGTGATACGACCGTAATGAATCTTTGTCCTAGACCAGAGATGGTGAACCAATGGCACGCGTGCCAAAGACGGCACGCGACAAAACGAATTGGGCACGCAAACAATTTTAATCATATTTTTATCTTACTATTATTTTTTAACTCGCCGGAGCGATTCATTATTTTCAGAGATGAATAAAATTAATTCGCTTACAAACCGTTTGGCGATGACTCTACTAGTCAGTAAAAAAAGTTTCGAATTGATAGTAATTATTTTCTTAATACAATCACTTAGTCAAAATTATTTGATGGCACGTCTGTGGCGTCATTCAACATTTATTTAGGAAAAATGGCACGTTGGTTCATCAAGGTTAGCCACCCCTGTCCTAGACTCTCAACACGAGTATGTGTTTCAAGTGTAGGTACGTCGTACAGGCAGTACAGGCTCGTATCAATGTTAAAATATATCGTGTCAACGTCACGAATTTGATAGCTTATATTCCGGAAAAATGACGCTGTAGGTACTTTGATAGCTAATAATATTGATTGATTGACTGCTGCACTGCGTGTCGCGGGATCGATCCCCGCACGGAACAAATATTTCTATGGCCTACAGATACTTGTTCCGTGCCTGGCTGTTTATATATGTAAGTGTAAAGGTTTTTAAGTGCATCCACGATACAGGAAAAAATTCTAGTGTGGGTAAAATGTAAAAAAAAAATGTGTCTCAAGCTAAACATTGTGCATGTTTTCCAGTGGAGTAAAGGAGTGGTGTAAATTCATATTTCATACCACCGAACCTACGATTGTTAGACCCCTAAAACAAAGTGCAAATTCCATCGAGAACTTAGTTTCGGAAAATCTCAATAACATTTGCCCGACCAAGGAATGGAATCCAGTGGAGCGTTTGGATCAACGTGGCAATGTTTACACATAACTTTAGGCTTAGTATTTAGTTAGGTACTAACCTATTATTGGGCGGGTTGTGGACGTTAAACTTTAATCCGGTCGGAGTGGTCACCTCACAAGTGTGCTGATTCTCAAGATGTTCAGAGAGCCGCATCAAAGCTTCATGACCTTCTGCCACGTTCAGGTATAAAGGCCACCCAATGCCCTGCTGCATGTGGAGAAGATTTCCTAATCGTACATCGTACGTGGCTATCTGGGCATGCCCCTCGTATAAATAAGATAACACTGAAAAATAAACGTTGAAAATAGAAGACCTTAAAAACAAACGCCTCTTTGCTCTACAAAAAACACTGCTGGCTATAGGGATCTGAGCAGTATAATTTCCCGTGATGAAACAGTAAAAATAAAGCCCTTGTTACGATAAATGAGTAAAAAGCACGAGTGTGAAATAATATAAATGATTTGTGATATTCTGTTGATACACACAATTTATTTCGCCTTCATGTTTATTTTTTAAATAAATATGAAGGCCTTTAAAACTAGCGCCTCTGTTCTTAAAACAAAATACTGCCGGCTATATGGATTTGAGCAGTTGTTTATTGTTATCTGTGATAAAACAGAAAAATGAAAGCTCTTGTTGCAATAAATGAGAAATAAGTATGCGTGTGAAATACCTGAACCCAATCGTAGTGCGAAAGTTTCAAGTGTATTGAAAACTTATTTTATTGTTCACTCAGCAGCATAATTATGATAAACTAGCTTTCGCCCGCGGGTTCGCCCGCGTTAAATTTGGGGTAACACAGTTCTCCTTGCGCCTTATTGATTTGTAATAGCAACGCTGTTTTCCCTTTTCTTCCCTCTTTCTCCCTCACATCCCGCTTTTTTAAATAAAAATTAGCCTATGTCCGTCTCCTGGTTCCCAACTATCTATGTACCAAAATTCATCACAATCGGTTTAGCCATTAAAGCGTGAAGAGGTAACAAACAAACTCACATAATAATAATAATAGATAAAATGTGTACACAGTTACAAACCTAATAGGGCAACTAGCTGTGGCAAATGTTTTTTCCACATTGTCGCGAAAAACTCAAATTTATTCCAAAATATAAACCTTTAAAATAAATGAAGTTACACTCTTGCTTGGGACACTCAATAAAATGAACTGAAATTGCAAGAAAGACTACTTTCAATTAATAAGATTAAACTCAACTGTATCGGCTTCAGTCGATTAATTACTATTTGTAATACTCTTATTGATTGTAATTATTGAGATAAAAATCATGCAACTAAATGTCAAAATTATCGTTGGGTATATTTTATCTACGTTTGAGAAAGCTACGCCAACTGTCCGCGGATGTCCTTTTCGACCTACGCAGGCCGAAATAATTTTCGTCTTGCCATTCATAAGTACGCATTGTACCTACATGACGATAGTCCCTAAACGCGAGGGTCCATGACATTGTCCCTTTCATTGATCAGCGCATGAGATGGTGGGCTCTCTCTGCTCGGGTCTAGCTAGACAATCGATATGATTATAAAACCTTCCGGCTTACGTAGCTCTCATATAGTCCTTAAAAGTCCCGCGAAAGTCCTAGTAATACACAATTCAGAAATAAATGAGATAAGTGAAAATATCACTAGAGGTGGAACTATATCTACATCCATTTAGAGGGCACAGCCCGGATTTCTACGGTTTTTAGAACCGGAATAGGGTCGAGGGTCCGTCAACAGTGGCCCATCTGAAAGAGCTCCTAAGCGCATGCCTGGAGAGGGGCTAGTTCATACTGTTTGTATAGATATGTGAGTTGTAAATGTTTGTTAAATAAGTACCACACCATACCCACGATACAGGAGAAAATTCTAGTGTAGGGTAGTTTAAAAAGATGGGTATCTTGTCCTTATTCGAAGCCGGGGCGTACTGCGGACTCTCCGTCTGCATTCCTGTAGTGTATGTAGATATACGTATGGTTTGTCTCGAGCGTATACGTCACAAGGCGCGGGCCGAGTGGGGGGCAGTCGTTGTCCGATAGTCAACCCGTAAGCACGTGGTGGTGCGTTGCCGAGCCAAACACCAGGTTATAGAGTAGCCACTACATTTGGCGACGAGGATAAATCAATAAAACGTAAAAAGAAAAAAAAATAGACAGTGGTGCCTGCAGTGAAATAAAACTTAGTATGGTGTAATGAAGAAATATTGGAAAGTGCGCTTACACAACACTTTTAGCTTAGTCTCTTATACATTTGCCAAAATAACTAAATACCTTATATACCTTAAATTATCATATTTTAGACGATTAAGTTATTTGAATTACTAAACAGCCGTTATGATTCGAATATTCGAAAGAGTTTCATAAGTAACGGAGGCGATAACATAGCCTTATAAAATAACTCACTTGTTTACGCTAAGATGTGCTATGCTATGAATGACTCATTACATTGGAACGGTTAACTTGATTATTTTATTAGTAATTAGTAACTATTGCTAAAGTCACCATTAATGAGGTTTATTGTTTTCTTAAAAAAAAAAATACATAAGAAGTGATCAGTGGATTTAACAACAATATGGATTTTATAACGTCACGCCTCCTGATCCTCGAAGGGTTAGGCAGAGGTGTAGCTAACAGGTAACTTTTTACATTTCGCCGGCTACGTTAAGTCGGAAGATGGGTGATTCTGTTAGTTTGACAAAACATCTATCTTATATTTCTCGAAGAGAAAGGCAGTAGTGTTTGATTGGTGGTTATTTTGAATAAATTTCAAACACAATCAAGCAAGTAAGCTGGCTTAGTGCCTGGTCATTTAATTGACACAAAAAAAAATAATAATAACAAAGTTATTTTACATTTTCGTAAAGCAGTATACTTATACATGAATACTGATCATTTAATTGATATCTAAATTGTAATGAGAAGGAAGCAGCATAGCTGGTCATTTAATTGACAACGTTTGATATTATTCAGAGGAATTAGATCCTCAACAGCATTATTGGTCATTAAATTGACATGATAAAAGAGCAGATGTTTCTGATAATTAAATTGATATTGAACTTTTTGGTTTGGTTCCACATATAATGTTAACATGTCCCAACTGACGCTTGAGAATTTCGACAGCGAAGGAGAACCTTCTTCGGATGGAGCCAGATGGGAACGTTCGAAACTAGCACTCGGTATTTATCTTGATGCTTCTGTTTGATTGATAAGTGCGAGAAGAAAAGGGCAAGCTTACTGCTGTTTGTTTTCTATCTATTTGTTGCTCGTATTTACTCAATGACTGCGTGCCAGTATTATGCCATAATTATGGCTGGTTTAGCTTATACAAAAAGTCTGTGGGATGCATTCACCTCAGCTACACAGTGCGCTGTGAAAAGTACTCTAGTCAGGTTTATATAGAACTTGTATGTCTGTAGTTTCTATATGAATAGTGGTAGTCATCAAGTTTGTATTATCAATAAGAGTTAAACTAGAGTGTCCTTAAAGTTTTTGTCCATTCCTCTTTATAGAGAACTACGCCTTGGAATGTTTTTAAATTTCAGTGATTGTGGTGGTAAAATTAAATAATACCAACAAATTACTATTCCAATGATAGAAAGAGTCTCTCATACATGAAAGGAGGAGGGAAATAAGCACTTAAATAAGAAAGATAATATCTAAATACTGTTTAATAATTAATAATAGGAATAAGTTGGATTTAGTGAAGAATCCTGTTAATTAACAAATAAATTCATTCACAGGATACTCAGTTGCAAGAAGGTACTAACTTTAATGTGGAACTAATGTATACATATGTAATACGTATACTATATTAATATTATGGGATTTATAAAAGGTCAATAATTAGCTAAACTTTACAAATACATGTAACAACAACACACCTTAATGTATGTTGTTTATATTAAGTTTATCTAGAATGGTGATGGCCTAGTCCGACCTAGGTCGTGGGTTCGAAACCAGGCTGGCTTTATGTGTTGTCACTCATCACCAATGCTCTTTAAATGGTGAAGGAAAACATCGCGAGGAAACCGGCATGTCCTAGAACAAATACTACAAAGGCATGCGACATTTACCATACACTGTTTTAGTATGGTAGATTACGAGCATCATAAATTGGACGCAATGGCTATCTATTAAATTGGACTCATTGGCTATCTATTAAATTGGATTCGTTGGCTCTCCATTAAATTGGACGCATTGTGGCTATCCATTAAATTGGACGCATTGGCTATCCATTAAATTGGATCCATTGGTTATCCATGAAATTGGACGCATTGGCTATCCATTAAATTGGACGCATTGGCTATCCATTAAATTGGATCCATTGTTTATCCATTAAATTGGACGCATTGGCTATCCATTAAATTGGACGCTTTGGCTTTCCATTAAATTGGATCCATTGGTTATCCATTAAATTGGACGCATTGGCTATCCATTAAATTGGACGCTTTGGCTTTCCATTAAATTGGATCCATTGGTTATCCATTAAATTGGACGCATTGGCTATCCATTAAATTAGACGAATTGGCTTTCCATTAAATTGGATCCATTGGTTATCCATTAAATTGGACGCATTGTCTATCCATTAAATTGGACTCGTTGACTATCCATTAAATTGGACCCATGGTTATCCATTTGCGCATCTTGTGGCTCGGAAGTGCGAACTTTACAAATTTAAAATAGTAATACCAACAAGTACAACAAACAAGTAACATACAAATATATCAACAAACAGGGTTTGACGTAACGTAAACGTATACGAGAGCTCCTGGATACATGAAAAGTGTATAAAGTATTGAATTAAAATTACTCGACATCAAATTGTCTCATATCAGGGTTATACTACCACCGTATACATTTGATTTCAAACAATAAAAAAGTAATATAGATAACTTCCAAATTAAAAAGGAAAAAGAAGGAGAAAAAGCAAAAGGAGATTGTGTATAACTCCCAGAAGTAAGAGTTAAGATGTTTCAGGAAGTCAACGGATTCGAAGTTGCTATTTAGCGACTTGCTTAACATTCTAACTAATAAAAATAAAACACATGGAATACGTAATTCTCGACTCACTGAGCAAATGAACGACATAATTTTTGGTTAAATTTTGTGATCATAAATCCAAAGAAAGACTTGAACAACCAGATGATTATGTAAATCAGATTGTGGAATGTTCATTATTTGAATTAAGGAAATAGATTATGTTCATGTGGACGTAGTTAATTTGGACAGGGCTTTGATTGAAGCCAATACATTGAAAGCAATATGTAGTATTAACTACCCATAAAAATAAGGTGCCTTTGTGCACAAGGAAATAACGAAAATAGATAAAGTTATTGTTGCATATAAAAATACAAGTAACATACGGGGAAGACTGGAGAAGAATCCAGATAGCTAGAAATAATTAGAGAAGTGGACTGGATGTTGGAGTCTTGCACACAAACCTCAGGCTTTGTGCCTCTTAAGGAAAAAGTGTCACAACTACATTTAAAATGAGATCGGGCATTACTAGGGTTGTTAAAGGAGATTTGCTGTCCAAAGAAATAATGGCAGCCAAATGTTGGAAGCCGCTCGGATCGATCTCTGGGTTGGGCCGCGCTTGCCTGGGCTGGTCTGTGGATGGGTGACCACTCGATATATGTACCGCGAGTTTGCTTCGGAAGGTATGTTTAGTTGTGGTCCCGACATGGGTGTCGTATTGCCCAGTACTTTTGAGTTGTGAAGGCGCTCCGTGTGAGATGCTGGGGTTTGGTTGCCATCCGGTGATTTTAAGCCGGCAGATAATGAAATCATTTGCTACCGAAGATTTTGTTAATTAAAATAAATTCATAGTGACGAAATCTATTAGATATGGATTGACGTACACGAAGTAATAATAATAATAAAAAAGTAGTACAAAGTATTGATAGAAGATAACATGTGATGTTATAGGAGTAAAATGGTCATGGTTATTGATTTAGGTTGTAATTTAAATTAGATAATTTAAATTATAACTAATTATAATTTATTCTTATTTGACAAAGTTCGGAACTATCTGAAAACTAATAAAGCAAGATGTTGCAAAACAAAAGAACAAAATAAAACATTTTTGGGTTTTAGGTTTTGATACTTCTGCCACAAAATTGTAAAACGTAACCTACCTAACCTACTCAGTGACATTATCTGTCAACTCGAAAACTTAGATCTATTTTATATCAAAGTTATCGATACTTAAGTATAAACTATCATATAGAACACTAAGAACATTGCATTGGCACTTGCTGATTCTTTCATTGATTATGGCCTAAGTAGCTACCGGCTCACATACCACACGTACGTCGAGGATTTTTACAAAATACAGTTACGCATTCAAAAAACTATTGTACCCAGGTAAATAAAAAAAAGAATTCCAAGATAATGACGCGGGTTTATTCAAACACTGTCAAATTGTAAACGTCTTTGATAAGGTACTTTAAATGAAAATTATGACTATCTAATTAACATATATAAAAATGAAAGGCCGAAGTCGTTGCGTAATCTGTCATACCTACCCACATTTAAGACATCTAAATCAAATAACATCTATAGGACAAGGACCTGGGAATGCATGTGACCATCGATTATGAATGACTTACCTCCGGAAATTCGCAAAGTATTAAATGTTAAGAATTGTTCGAAGATACTAAAAAGATACTTGTTAAATTGTTATTAAGTGTATTTTCCATGTAAGTATATGGATGTTTGTTTTTAATGTGATGGCACCGAGTTGCCGTGTCAGGCATACCGCTGCTAAACCCGCGAGGGTTTGGGGTGGTATGATGTTGTTTTTTTTAGAAGTAAGAGGCAAAGAAAAGAAACATTTATGTAAAGAATATTCAGATTGGAAATGGAAGAAGTGACTTGTTATCAGGACATAAAGACAAGTATTAAGAAGAAACGTAATAGAAAGAAAATGGAAGGTCAATGGAAAGTGTAAAAGAAAGAAACTGGGAAATTTTATCCATAAGTTGCACCTCCGCCAAATAATAAAGACTGATTAAACAAATATTTTGGTGAGGATGGAAGGTGGTAAATGATTGAAACATTTATACTTATCAAAATAATTAGTTATGATTTGCAAATTATATAGTCATTGCTTAAGTTGATCAAAAATAGTACAATCTATACCAAACCGACTGTTGGTATCTTTAGAAACAATTTATCATACAAAACATAAGTATATTATTTATACGTCAAGATCTATATAATTCAATACAGGTAGTATTCTTATTTAAATTAAATAAAGGAAAATAAGGAAGGGATGTAGTGTATGTAGATATACGTATGGTTTGTCTCGAGCGTATACGTCACAAGGCGCGGGCCGAGTGGGGGGCAGTCGTTGTCCGATAGTCAACCCGTAAGCACGTGGTGGTGCGTTGCCGAGCCAAACACCAGGTTATAGAGTAGCCACTACAATTCCGGCCCATCGTTCGGCTCAAAGCCGCGAGCTCTTTGACCGGACTTTGCGGAGTACCGGTAAGGTTTCCGTGAGCGGCGCTCTACGCCATCATGGGCGTGAGAGCCCTCGCGACAGTAATGGCAGTGGCCTTGAAGCTCCAGCAGGGAGGCATTCCGGTACCACCGGATGCTGACCTACTTTCGTCGAGGAAGTCGGGGCGTATTTGACGGACAGGGCTGTCATCTACCCCGGGCGCTCCGGAGAGTGGAACCGGCGAGAGATGTGCGGTGTTTCATAAGGATCGGTCTTGAGGCAACTCCTATGGAACATCGGTTATGACTGGGTGCTGCGCGCCGACCTCCCCAGCAGCGTACCAGACTACGCTGTCGATACGCACTCGATTTACACTTCCAAGAAAACTGACTTTTATCGCACTACGATTAGGTTTCATCATGAAATGTATTTTTGGTACCACTTGCTCAAAAAAGTGACATTCTATGCCACAAAAAGCGAACATAACAATAGTCATTTTTAATCTGTCAAAAACAGGGAAAGAAAATTGTACTGAATTTCATTCATCCCCTAGGGAGAGAATGTGATTTAAAATTGGAATACTTAATACTGAACTACATCTGTGTTTACACCATTGAGTTTGTAGGTATATAAAGCATTAAGCATCTTTTTTTAAAAGGAACACGCAATTAATATGCAGTTATGATTATTAAATAAAATTACCAAAACCGACGAGGTCGTATGAGCTTGATGCCTTTGCTTTTCCGACAAAACATATTAGTGTAGGAATTTGCCGCTATTTTGTTTTCTTCAAATACATAAACGTTAAGTTTATTTTTTTAATAAGTTAATCTTCTAAAAATACATTGTTAAATCAAAGCGACAGTGACAGTGTATTGTCGGATTCCATCAGTGCAAATGCTGCCGCAATCATACTCATAAACAATAAATGTACCAAACAAAAGTGTAGCTCTCTTTATAAATAATTGGACCAATGTTTAATTCTTAACTTTTACTTTCATTTTATTTCATTATCTTTAATAAATGCTTATCTCATATTATTACTGTGTAATTTTTTTTCGCAAATGGTACGAAAAGTAGAGTATTTTCCTCGGTGATAAAGCTGTCTTAGTCTTGGGTAAACTTAAATCTCTCGCTACACTCAGGACTCGTCTTAAATCCCTCGCTGCGCTCGTGATTTAAGTTTGTAGCACCCTCGCTACGCTCGGGAGTAAACCTCGAGTCCTTCGTTACACTCGCGATTTAAATCGTCACCCACGACAGAAGACACTGCTTTATCCCCTTGGTTAATAATCTACTATAACACTCAGTGTTTTTTTTATGATGTCAGACGACTTAAGCAGACTGTTTCTTAGGATTTCATTGCCAGACAAGGTCTCAAATGGTCAATCAATTTCAACTAGAGTACAGGTAGTAGCGACACAACATACTCTGTTTTTAACCAAGTTTCGACACATTGATACGGGTATATGGGTAGGTACAGCTTTAGCACCAGTAGGTATAGTAATTATTTTCACACAAGTTTGTTAGGTACCATAACTAAATCTCAAAGAACGAGGCAAACCGTTCCACCATAACACAGTTTATACTAGTACGGGCACCATGTGAATCATACCTGATTCACATGGTGCCCGTAAGTTCTGCTTTAAGACGTCATGGTAGGGGGTACCCTAACTTATTCCACTGAGGGAAAGAGACAGAGCTATACAGGGTGTCTAGCACCATCTCTTTCTCACACAGGAATAAGAACTGCTATAAGATGTCATGGTAACCCTTCAGTTCCGTGTTAACAACCGCAATATACCGACACTGACAAAAAAAAATTGTAACTAGGTACAGACGCCTGCAGGTCAAACTACCCGAAACTGTCAATTTTTCCCAATGAACCTTGAACCTAATACTTTAGAAATAAAGTCGAAAATCTATCAAATAAATCTGACAGATTGTAGTAGCTTGATGTGCAGGCGTCTGTACATGATCTACTGCTTATTTGTAATTGGTGTATTTGTTTGGTGAATAAAGTAGTCTTATTTATGTAGTTTGAATTTTGGCTTGACTGTGCAAAATATTATTGTCAAGCGTTGTTATATGTATACTTTATTATTATAAAGCTGAAGAGTTTGTTTGTTTGAACGCGCTAATCTCAGGGACTACTGGTTGGAATTGGAAAATTCTTTTAGTGTTCGATAGTTCATTTCTTGAGGAAGGCTATAGGCTATATAACATCACGCTACGACCAACAGGTTCTGAGCAGCGTGGGTGAAACCGCGTGGAACAGCTAGTTTTAAGATATTTTCCGTACCTCTTGCTCAAAAAAGTGACATTCTATGATGCGAACATAAAAATAGTCATTTTAAATCTGTTAAAAATAGGGAAAGAAAATTGTACTGAATTTCATTCATCCTCTAGGGGGATAATGTGATTTAAGTTTGGAATAAGTACTTACCGAAATTTATACTGAACTACATGAACTTAATGCCTTTGCTTTTCCGACAAAAAATATTAGGTAGTCTGTAATTTGCACGTTTTTGTTTTCTTCAAATACATACTTAAACGTTATGTAAGTTTATTTTGTTTATTTTTTTTAAATAAGTTAATGTTCTAAAAATATGTTACGATGTTAATTATCTCATATTATTATTGTGTTATTTTTTTCGCAAATGGTACGAAAAGTAGAGTATTTTCCTCGGTGATAAAGCTGTCTTAGTCTTGGATGAACTTAAATCCGTCGCTACACTCAGGACTAGTCTGAAATCCCTCGCTTCGCTCGTGATTTAAGTTTTAAACACCCTCGCTACGCTCGGGAGTAAGCCTCGGGTACTTCGTTACGCTCGCGATTTAAATCGTCACCCGCGACAGAAGACACTGCTTTATCCCCTTGGTTAATAATCTACTATTTAAGTTGTAAAAAGCAGATAGTATAATAACTACACTCTAGAGTTGAAATTCACAATGTTTAAGAGTTTTAATGTTACTCTTAACGTTAGACGTTACTACTTTAAGACTACTAATAGCTTTAAAGGGTGTTAATAACAACCACTTTTATTAAAATATACTATTTATTAGAGCATCGTGTAAATGCGGTACAATACTAATCGATTGGTAGGCTCTACTAAAAAACATGTAGTAGTTCTTCTAAAAAATTTTTGGAATCTGCAGAAAATTGTTCTCATATCTTCTCTAAGCAGGGTGCAGAGCTTATGACTCCATAGTAAGCTGCTGTGCTGTCTTCAATTTCCTAGCCTAGTATAAACAGCTTCTAGTATCGAAAAAAGACCTTATAAGTCACATTGTTGTACCTTTTGTTGTTTATTACAGCAAAGTCTTTCCTGTAGGATTTTTATTCACAAACTTTTTTATTGATAGCTAACATATAGTTTCACTTGGAACTATATGTTAATCAATATTTATCATTAAGTATTTAGTGCATTTAAAGTTCCATAAATCTTATATAAAATTGTTATCTTTTTGTATTAACTTTATAAATTCAAATAACTTGAACATGGTATAAACGTTTTTAGTTAAATATTTGTGTACTCCTTTTCGATTGCTAAAATAGCACCACTGTTTTCAAATTTATAGGCTGTTTAATTAAAATATTTGTATACTACCCAATGGAACTTTATTACAACATTTATAATTCTTAACTTATTTTATTTCATAATAATTAATGGAGATCAAAGCACTACCAGCCTAATTTGGTGATATATTCACAATCAATTTGTCTGTTGTTTTTTCTTTCAAAGGCAGGATTGGTATTACGTCATCAGCGTCTTTCATGTGGCAGGTAGGCATCTGAGAAAGAAGGTTAAAAAATAGTTTATTTTTAGTTTGTGGAGATACCAAATATGAGTAGGTAAAATTCCTTATCCCATTTAATATTTTTTGTACATCATAGTACATCATATATATATGGAAACTTACATTTAAATCTTTAGCTTGTGCTTCCTTCACTGTGTATTCTCTGAGAACATAATCAGAGTTGAGCAAATGGAACATTCTGGTTTCATTGGCTCTCACCAGCACATCGTCCACTCTCAGAAAGTACCTCAGCAGTACATACCAATACGAAGGCATTACTCTCTGGAAAACAAACAAAAACACAATAAAGTAGGGCTGTCAAACTGCTTATTATAATTGTGACACTACACTGTCCATACATATAATATGTTACATTGTGTAAGAAAAAACAGGACCACTAGAGCTTGCTTAGGCCTCAACATTAGCTACATGGTTCAAGATCTTTTATTAACCCTAACCTTACCCAGCTAATGTCCAAAAACACACATTCTAAGAGTTTCATAATACTTTGCATATAGGTGGGTAGCTCAAAGATCCACCCCAGAAAATACATGTTGAAGCCATTAAAGGCTATATAGCTTATAATGCTTAATTTAATTTAAATAAAGATGATAATACACTTACTATTTTTACAGACAGTTTTGATACCCCATGATCATGTAGTTCATCCTCAAATAGAGTCAGGTCATGATAGAAAAGTATTTGTTCTTTCTGTTTCAATATGTTGAAATCAATTGATTCATTGGTTGACTCTACAGTAATATTGTCTGTGAGTGTTCCTTTGTAATCTGTTGAAAATGTCCAGTCAAATGGCCGCTTTGGTTTAGCTGCATTTGGTCTTAAAAAAATGAAAATATAACATTATTATTATGATACAAGATAAACAGAGTTTTTAACTAATACTACACCCACAATAATATCCATGTGATTTTTTTTACTACGATCTAGGGGCAATGGACAGAAAATCATCAAATAACTTCCCCTGTTCTGGGCGGAGCGAAGGGTAGTGTCAGACTTGTCCTTTAAGTCCACCACCCATGTTCCTTCTTTTGCCATGTGCTCCACAGTATCTCTTTCAAACAACCGGCAACAGAGATTACCTCTACAAACAAACTCATCAACTTATTTTTATGATTATTAATTAAATCATTATTATTAACATAGTGTAGAACTCTAGATTGGATCCACATTGTAGAACTCTAGATTGGATCCACATTAAGCCCAGTTTTTTACTTTTCCATGGAGATATTGATTTTTAAGTCATCATGCTATCATATTGAGTGAGAAAAAAATAGAAAAGTCTTGGAATAGATATTTTAATGCTGTTATAAAATGTAAATGTTACTACCGGGCCTCCTGCCAAGCCTCTGCACAAGAAACTTCAATGGCCTCCATCCTGCTTGCCACACATCTCAGGGAATCAAGAGGATTAAAACAAATATTAGCACCACAGTTGTGAGTTAACTTCAGGATGTTTTTAGGAAACACCATGTCCGGAAAGTGAGGAATCTTCAGTTCTTTGCAGTATCTGTAAATTCATTTTTCAAATTAATTAACAAAATAAAAACCAGAATCCAAAAATATATGAAGTTTGATCATAGCAGAAAGTGTAACAAGCAAATTGTATGGATATATTATAATACAGTAAATTGAGTTTATTTTGATCACAATATTATTCTTTCTCAACGTGATTCCAAATACTCTATACTTAACGTCAAAATCTAGTTATTGCAATTAGACCAACACTTACATACAAAACTGGCAAAATTGATCATCATCGCGTTCGCAAACGACCTTTGTAGAACAAACGCTAGGCAGAATGCTGCTCACATCGTACGATATATGCCACGGCCCAAACTGTATAGATTGCGAATTACTCGCATACCTTCCAGCATCCACACTGTTTCCCTGGAAATATAGAAAATTAAAACTTCAGACCGCATTAGCTTCTCCCGGCATTTTGGAAAGTAACGCCTAGTATTTTAGTTACCTCAGCGTTGAACATATTTGAAAATGTCCACGATTAGAAACTATAAATCCTGGTTGTTAATTTTTACATAAACAATCACAAAAATGGAAATCAAATGTTATTAAATCCCGATATCCCAACCTCGGACAAAACAAAACCAACAAATTGCAGTTTAATTTGACGGATGACATTGACTGTTCGGGTATTTTTTTTTCAATCTTTATTCATGGACTTTTTGTTCAAACTGGACTGATCACTCTACCAGAAAAACGTGCCGAGAGAGATATCTATATCTAACGAGAAGTGGTTGGTTTGTCTTCATAATAGGGTAACCAAACATTTTCATATAAAATAAGAAGGTTCGTTTCGAAACCTCTATTTTGAATGTGGTTAACATGTCAAACCCAAGGAAACTAGGTGCATATTCCGAAGTTTTTTTTTAGAAACCTCCTATTTTTATAAACTACCATATTCCAAATTTTGTCTTTATTGTGTTCTGTCGATATCAACATTCAAAGGAGATAATATTCCGCTTTTTGTATGGACGTTGGTTTTTTATTCCGAGAAAAATCTAACCAGCATCAAAGACTACTAAAATAAATACGACAAAAATATGGAACTTAGAACTATGCGAACTAACTCTAAGCGAAAAATTATAAAATAATAATTGATGTTATTACTATATTATGAGTTGTTGGCAATCCTAGAAAAACGACATATTTGACGGATCACGCATCTGTCACTGGCGTTAGAAATATGATGCCAACACGGTTGAAGTCACTTATTATGTACATTTTAATATAGTTCAAGTTAACTCAGATTGAAATCATGTGATTCGGGAGTTCGATAATAACAATTATTTTATTGTCATATCAAAGTATTAGGTATAAAAGAAGACATTAAAATTTATTTTCTAAATGTATTTTAAATTTTATAATATAGCATAAAGTTCCAACGGAAAAAATCAAATGTTGATTTTCTAGGATAAATCGACCCAAAATAACGATATTAACGATTCTTCGATTAATTAATTTCAGATCGCATCATCACCCTATCGGCTAAACGCGTAAATCAAATGCTGATTGACACTGACAGTAACGACAGTTTTTCTGTGTCAATTTTGACAAGTTTACTTTTTTTGGGTGTGTTCACTCTATTAACCTATATAATTAGAAAGGTTTGCACGTTTTAGAAGTAATTCTCACTAAAATAAAAATCGAGGATAATCGAATTTTTTCAAAATTATTTATAGTTAGGTTGTGAGATATCTATCCAAATATACTTAACTTCGCCTGGTTGGAATTATTAAATAATAAAAAAAACATTTTCGTACATGTCCTTTGTTGACACACATGCCATATGTGCCGAATCATCGAACAGCCCCTTATTTACAAACGCTTCTGTTTGGGAAATCGTATGTCCATGTCGTGCGACTTCCTAATGCCATAAAAAGATATACATATGACTTCTCCAATCAAAGTATTTTTATATAAGGGATCAGGTAAGCAGAAGGGCCTACCATTAAAATAAGAGGCTAGATAGGGCCACCGGCTAGGGTTGTTCGAAAGAGATACTGCGGCCCAGATACGTCAAGGGCAATAGAAGGAAGATGGATGGGTTTTAGTCAGTACAAGTCTGACACTAGCCTCCGCTCCGCCCAAAACTGGGGAAGTTATTTGATGATTTCCCTTCCGCAAAAAAAAGGAATCAGGGAAGTATGCGTCTCTAATTTTAAAGTAGACAAGGATGCCCACAGATTTACTTTGAGGCCTATGGCCTTGCTCTATAGTGTTTTGGGTATTTAAACAGAAGGAAATAAATCTAAGAGTACATAATAATGATAAAAATCGGCCGGTTTGAAATGTAGACACCATACAACTTAGTGTGTTTGTTTGTAACTTGGAAATTATAGCCAACAATTTTCACTTTATTTCTTCTTTATTTAACTTATAGTCGGTGTAATATTTTCTTACATCTTGTCAAGTATCATTTTTATCCTATGGCAAGGGAATGATAAGGACAAACGGCTCCATTCTGTCTTGCTATTGCCATCACCTCGGTAATGATGCCTTACGAAAGTTAACTTACGTAGTAGCTCTTAAGGTTTATTTTTGTAGAATTAGTATTTTGGATTACTCCTGTAAAGTTAATTTAAAGTTCATTTTATTTCCATAGACACTTTTTTATTCGGGTGGGAAATCATCCAATGACTTGCCCCG
The DNA here is from genome assembly GCA_958449745.1 of Ochropleura leucogaster. Lineage (NCBI taxonomy): Eukaryota > Metazoa > Arthropoda > Insecta > Lepidoptera > Noctuidae > Ochropleura > Ochropleura leucogaster. The sequence goes on along the minus strand of OY288206.1, from coordinate 11,830,318 downwards.
CTCTGGGCGGAGCGGGGGGGCATGTCAGACTTGTACTGACTAAAACCCACCCATGTTCCTCCTATTGCCCTTTACGTTCCGGGGCCGCTGTATCTGTTTCGAACAACCCGCAACTTCAGCAGGCGGAAGCTCTGGCAATCCCCTCTGTTCCATAGACACTTAAATCTTCAAATTCGTTGGAAACAAGTTGTGCCACAGTTTCTAGTGCTGCAAAAATAGCTTTCTGAATAGGCGAAAATCATATTTGTTATTCTGATTGTTGTCAAATACATGAATGTTTTAATATATTACCTTACTATTAGACCTAATTGCGATTTATTTTCAGAATAAAATGTTATTAGAATTAAATAAAAGCTTAGAAACTTTTTACAAATTTTGACAATAATACGGGATTTCTCTGATAATCACATCGTCAAAAACGAATAATTTGAAAATCGACTAAAACACACCAAAATAGTTAAATAATCCTTAGTAATGAAACGGCCTGTGGCGGGGAGCAGGGAGCGGGCGGTCAAATCAAATCAATATGGCCGACTTTCACCGGTTGGTTTGTCTGTTTTGATTTTTGATTAAAATAATCTTTTCGTATTACATAAAACTGTCGTGGATTATTGAAATATAAGTTGTGTGTACGTTAGAATCTGTAACTAACTATGGAAGCGCTTATACCAGTTATTAATAAGTTGCAAGACGTTTTTAATACAGTGGGAGCTGATGCCATCCAATTACCTCAAATCGTAGTTTTAGGAACACAGGTAACCTTTTTTTTCTATGAATTCTAATAAACAATTCTGAACTAGCACTGGCAAATAGAATGACAGATGTAGAATATCCTGTTGATATATCTGTAATGGTTATGTAAAGGTGTCAGTGGAGTTCTTTGTCCCCATTCTATTCAATTGGACTACGCTGTCATTGACCAAGACCGCTCTCCCGAATTCCCGGTTCACAGTTACTGAAGTCATAAACCTCATTGGGATTTGCGATAATTTTTTTGCGCATAGTCACGCTTCTCATTTACAATCAATAAAAACATCAATGACTTCATGAAGATTCACATTTCATTTTCATGTTAACTATAAAACGAGGATTACGTTAAAGGATCATGACAGTCATTACCATAAAAAACTATAAGAATATCATTAAATTACAAACTCAAGTTGCTAAAAATTATTAGAATCCTCTAATTATTACTGTATACTAAACATTATTTAAAACTAATTTATTTGTTAACAGAGCTCTGGAAAAAGTTCTGTTATTGAAAGTCTAGTGGGGCGTTCATTTCTGCCTCGAGGGCCAGGGATTGTGACTAGACGTCCTCTCGTTCTACAATTAGTCTATAGCCCTAAAGACAGTAAGGAACACCGCTCTGCTGAGGAAGGTAAGTCAATATTCCTTCAATAAATTTAAATTATGGAAAACAAAACATACTTATTTAATTTTGTAGGCTCTCTATGAATTAGTTTACAATGGAAAAAAAAAATTCCAGTATATTATCATTTATTTCCTTATGTTGTACTGATCAATTGATAATATACTATTGTTCAGATCATTAAAGGAATTGCAGTCTTGAAATTATGACGTCTTTGTGTAGTTTACAATGTCATTAACTATAATAGAGCATTGATCTTCCTGCTCTAGTAATGTTTCTGTTTATATTGACTTGGCAGGCTATAAGCAATTGATAATATTGTGCAGCTCCCAATGTCATTTTTATTATGTTACATTAACATGCCATTGAACTTTGAATTTATAACACAAATGAATTTGTGTTGATTTCATTATTTTATTTAATTGTTTTCAATACAAAATAACACTAAAGTTTAACAAGTATTCATATTTTATTGAAAAACAACATTGAACTATTTTATACTTTTACCTAAGAATATTGAATGTGGCACTTTATTTAGTAGCCTAATTAGATTTGTGTTTTTATTTGAATGTATTGCTAGCACTAAGAATCCAGAATACAAAGACATCATGGAATCCAATAGCTCAACTTTCTCAAAAATTAAATACAGGTTTGTAATAGTTACTGACTGTAATAATTTTGTATGAGCATGTCCCTGTTAAATGAGTGTGTAATCGTAATTTTTAGAGATCCCTTCTGATCCTGAAACTAAAACCTATTAATGGAAACCTAAACTTGTCTAAATAATGACAAAATATAAGATATTGTTTTGAATACCCAAGTTTAGTTATTAATGGAATATGTGTGTTGGTATATTATTAAATAAAACTATTAAAAAGTGACTGTTAATCTATTAATGGCAAAACTTAAGCTTTTTAACTCATGATAATATTAGGTGTACATAAAACTTTGATCTAAAATTTAACAGTCACTCCTTACCATGCATAAACAATATCTCTATTGTTACAGGAACTGTCAATCTAGAAGAATGGGGCAAGTTCCTGCACACCAAAGACAAGATCTACTCAGATTTCGATCAAATGAGGCAAGAAATCGAGCGAGAAACAGACCGCATGGCGGGCACCAACAAGGGCATCTGCCCGGAGCCCATCAGCCTCAAGATATTCTCAACCAGAGTTGTAAACCTCACATTGGTGGATCTCCCTGGCATCACGAAGGTAAACATTACAATTGACACAATGTATTGTATGAGTTTGTTTACAAGTTAAGCATGTACAAGTTGTACATGTTCAATATCATTTTTAAATGATGTTTATGCAGTTTATATTTTTAACTAGGTACCAATCGGTGATCAGCCTGAAGATATTGAAAACCAAATTAGGAATCTTATAATAAAGCACATTGCAAACCCAAACTCTATAATTTTGGCTGTGACAGCTGCAAACACAGACATGGCCACAAGTGAAGCTATCAAAATGTCAAAAGAGGTAGATCCAGATGGCAGGAGGACTTTAGCTGTGGTTACTAAACTTGATCTCATGGATGCAGGTAATTGAAATCATGAACTGTATCCTGTACCCTATCTTTTGATAAAAATATTTAAGGTGTATATACTTGCACTGTCTAGTCTTATGCTATAGATACCCTTTCAAAATCTGTACATTTGTTTTACATGTAAGATAGATATTAAAACCAATAGCTCTAAAAAGTAATACTAGACAAGTAATCTGAAACATTTGTGTAAATTAGTATGAATTTCAACTTATCTCGTAAATTAGATAAGTTCTGATAAAAATAATGTAGAAAGATACAGACTAAAGTCTTATAGTAAAATTAGCCAATTTTTCTTCCACAGAGCATAGTTACTAAAATAGTGATTTATTTCAGGAACTGATGCCATAGACATCCTATGTGGCCGCGTCATTCCTGTAAAACTTGGCATAATCGGCGTCGTAAACAGATCGCAACAAGACATTATTGATAAGAAGACGATTGGGGTAAATTATCTTTATTAGTGTTATGACATGTTTTAGCAGTAATTATTATTTGGCAATTAGATACACCTACGTCATCATACGCCTCTAATATTTGGCTTGTATCGGTATTCAACTATCCATTCATGCATTTGGTTACAAATACTGCCCACTTTGTACAGCATGTCGAACTTGCAAGTGAGATTGAACATGTTTGTCTGATATTTAGACCAATAATACCTAAAAATAGGCAATTTTGTTTAAATTAAAATTTATAGGATCATAATATGATCCTATAAATTTAATATAAAGTGCACTTTCGTTGTTATATTATAACAACGAAAGTGCACTTCCTTTTTATCAAGTTCTAGCTTTTGCCCGCGACTTCGCTCGCGTTAAATTTGTTGCTAGCTGTTGTGTTTGCTCTTGCGCCTTATTTATTGTAATAGCAAAGCTAAATTTTCCCTTTTCTTCCCTCTTCCCGGGTACAGATAGGCTATTTTTTTAAGTGAGAAAAGTGTTTTTCTCACTTTAAAAAAATAACCTATGTCTGTCTCCAGGGTCTCAACTACTATATCTATACTTACCAGAATTCATCAAAATCGGTTTTGTCATTTAGGCGTGAAGACGTAACAAACAAACTCGCTTTCGCTTTTATAATATTAATAATGATGTTTCTAAGATTTTTTAACATTAATTTCTATGCTATAAAATACATCCTAACAAATGAAACAGTTATAACCTATCGCTGCTTGTCTTAGTGGCAATAATTGATCTATTGATTTAAATTGTTTTTAATCAGGACGCGCTCAAAGATGAAGCAACATACCTCCAAAGGAAATATCCTACAATCGCAACACGCAACGGCACGCCACACTTGGCTAAGACCTTGAATAGACTACTGATGCACCATATTAGGGATTGTCTACCGGAATTAAAGGTAATTGACGTGATTGCATTTCATAAATGAGAACTGCTGATCGGTAATGTTGACTGTATTTATTTCCGTATGTAGAATGTCATTCTGATTTTTCATACGACTGTTAGAAAACCACATAAGTGCGAAAATAGTTTGGATAAACCGCGTGAATATCGCGAAATTGACATTGTGATTTCGTTCGCATGTTTAACAACAATGCATATTGAACCATCAAAACCGTTCTTTAGTGAATGACATCTCAACCTCTGCCTACTCGAATGTATTTTGCCAAAATATTTGTATTGTAATCCGTCTGATAGTGATATAGTACAGTCACAAATGTGGGTTATGATATCTGACTAATTCGTACTATCTTAAAGTTGCTGTAACCAAGATAATTTTAAACACATTTGATTATGTTTTATCTTATGTGAATTTTGTCGGTAGGATGAAGCTATTCTGCCTAGTCATGGAATAATATTGATAATAACCATTACTTGATTCTATGAAAACTTAAACTGATTTTGTTCTTCTTCGTTATGACAGGTACGCGTAAACGTAATGATCTCGCAATTCCAATCTCTTCTCAACTCTTACGGAGAAGATGTGTCGGATAAATCGCAGACTCTACTACAGATTATCACAAAGTTTGCGAGTGCTTATTGCTCTACCATAGAGGGTACCGCAAGGAATATAGAGACAACTGAACTCTGTGGAGGTGCTAGAATATGCTACATTTTCCACGAGACATTCGGACGCACCTTGGATTCTATACATCCTTTAGTCGGTAAGTTGCTTTTCAGATTCAGTGTGTAGAATACGTACTGACGCGGTTATATCGTAATTTTAGTTCCACGAAAGTTATTCCTATGCTTGAATGTAATTTTCACTTGAGAACAGGATGTGAATGTGCTATGATCATTATATTGTTATCATGTACAGTCCAAGAATGACAGTGATGATTAGGCACTGATTGTTTCGTGACTCATCTGAAACATTGTATTGCAATATTTTGCTGCAGTTGCATGATCATTGTAATTTAAACCTTTTTACAAAGACATAAAAGTCACTCCTAACTTTGTCGTGAAATGCAAGGCATTGGAAAAAAAATGCTTTCTTGTAAAGTAACTCACGATTTTCTTAATAATGAATGCATAATTTTTGATAAGTAATTTACACAAAATATACGATTGTAATTTATCTGCGATGTTCAACACGACTTTGCAATTTTAAAGCAAGACGTTCTAGATTATGTGCATGTTTAGCAGGAAATACTAAAACTATCTAGGTATAACTATGTATCCATCACAGATGAAACTGCGCCGTGTAAAACCCATAAAATAAAAAATAATACATTGTAATTTATTGCTAGGTCTGACGCGTATGGATATTTTGACCGCGATCCGTAACGCGACGGGTCCGCGGCCAGCACTGTTTGTTCCCGAAGTATCATTTGAGCTGCTAGTAAAGCGGCAGATCAGAAGGCTTGAAGATCCGTCACTTCGCTGTGTTGAACTGGTAAAAATTCCTTTGCTAATATGTATAATCAGCATTCACTTCAATGACGTCTGACATGATGTCTGATCTTAAAGTATAATATTGTAGACACGCGAAATGTAGCTCACTGAAAAGAAAAGAGAGATACAGCTCTTTTGATCAAAAGAGCTATATCGCTCTTTTAGCTCTTTAGCTCACCGAATAACTCTTTTAACTCTTCAGTTCAATTGATTAGTTGCGAGCTACAGATCAAATTGAGCCGAATTACTTTACGCAAGTCAAACGATACAACTAGCTCAGTGGCTCTTTATTATCTTTAAAGTTCTGTAGTTCATTTATCTCAGTTGCGAGCTATAGTAAAATTAGATTCATTGGGTTGTTTTGTTTTTATTACAAAATAAATAAATGATTGATTTTCCTTCATACTTGAACAGGCTAAGGACTGTCAATCTAGATAAATAATATTTGAAAAGCTAACTAATTTAGAGTATAATGTAATGAATAGACGTTATCATTTAGATTAGCGTATTTAAAAATCATCATATTTTACAATGCTGTATTGAGCCGAAGAATTGGTCAGTGAGCGACATGCGAAATCGTTCACCTGTTCGTCGGGGAAGTTCGGACATTGTCGGGCCGCTGGCGCATGGCGGTACCACTTGTAACTCGCAAAGCCACAGAGTATAGAGTCAATGAGCCGTTGAGCTAAAAGAGCTAGTGAGCTATTTCGTGAACGACTGAGCGACTGAGAGCTAGATTGTAAATAAAGAGCTAGTTCAATTTTATCTCTCATTCGCGAGCTACCCATCTCTATAATATTGACTTTTCAGTAATCAACTTTAATAGCATGTTCGCTAAAATCAATGAAAAACCAGTTGACCTTGAAATTTCTGTGAAATATATTTCTATAGTAGGTCAGTTACTGAAGAATAATATTTCTCGTATTGATCTTGATATAATGTTTGGTCATGTATTGTACTGTACTTGTTTAGGTGCACGAAGAGATGCAACGTATAGTGCAACACTGCGGCACAGAGGTGCAACAAGAAATGCTTCGTTTCCCGCGGCTGCATCAACGCATCGTCGATGTAGTTACTCAGTTACTGCGTACTCGCCTGCCAGCTACTAACTCTATGGTAAGAAGCTTTTTCCAGCCTTGTAAACAACCTTAAGTGGTCTTACCAATTAGAGATCATTCTCTAAGTTATTAACAAAATAATCACGTCTGTATACAAGCATATCCTTTGGGTACTATCTGTCGCTGGGTAGATAGAATATTTCTGTCCTTAATTTGCTATGACTTGCATTTTTACTGTGCTTGTATGCTTTCGTGAGTAAGAGTGATATAAAATTCTACCGAAAGTTTTCGAGATAAGCCTAGATAAAGATAACAGAGAAAATTGTTTTATGAAATGTAGTGACATATTGTATCATCATTTTAATGGTTGGTCACCGCGTGTGACCTTTTTTTTTTTTTTCGGGTGGGATGTCATCCTATGACTTCCCCCGCTCTGGGCGGAGCGGGGGGGCATGTCAGACTTGTACTGACTAAAACCCACCCATGTTCCTTCTGTTGCCCTTTACGTTCCGAGGCCGCGGTATCTCTTTCGAACAACCCGCAACCCCGGCAGGCAGAGGCTCTGGCAAGCCCCTCTGCTTTGCTGACTCTCTTTGAGGCGCGCGTGAAACACGAACGCGCCGTCGACACGGCCTGTCGTCAATCGACGGACGGACGGTGAACTACCCATTGCTCACCGACCGCGTGTAACCTTGGCTCCGCCATTTTATATGCGGTTTTTTTTTTTTGATAAACGCATATTGTGATTATTTTTTCAGGACACTTTATTTTTATACCTAACATGACGTGTGTTTTGATAACTAAGCTATCCTCTGAATCGAAAATTGACTGGTGTCAATGAAACAACATGCAATTATCTGTATATCCTATTCAAGCAATATAGGTTGGAATCAATTTCTTCACTCGCGTACCTGATATTATGACATTCTTTGGGAAAGAAATTGATGGATAGACTCAACTTCTTGAAGGATACAGGTAACTGAATCACCAACCTGTATATGATGTGTGTGAGAACTTGCAGTCATAAACCAAACAATCAATCAAGTGACCTGAAAAACTCGCACGCTTATTAGAAAATATTAGGTTTGTAGAGCAAATTTTCGTCATAACAGCAGTAAAACACTGTTTCAACAAACAATATTCCAATCTTCAGGTGGAGAACCTTGTACAAATCGAGCTGGCGTACATAAACACGAAGCACCCAGACTTCCACCGCGAGGCAGCCCTCGTGTCCGGTCTACTGAAGAGCACCGACAGCCTCATGGACGAGCACAGCCCCGTCTACCGCCAGAAGGCTCCCCGACCTGCTTCCTCACCGGTATTCTCCATGTTCAAAGTATATAAGCTTAAGTTATTATCTTGCGTGTCGTGGGAACTAATGCCACTAACATGAGGTAAGTAGTTTTGTCGTCTAACTCCTTACAGTTGGACATTGTGGGCATTTTTTTTAGTATGGTCTAGAGCAGCTTTAACCGGACAATGTACATCGGCTACCTTGTGAAGGATAGTGGGATTCACCCAGACCGCAATATAATTTTTTGTTAAAATGTGTTCGTTTTTTTTTTATGAGAAACTAGCTTCCGCCAACAGATACATCTGCGTTCTTTTAAAACAGTATTGTACTACGCCTATAATCTTGGCGCAAGTGCAAGCTCTTATCAACGTTTTTATCGCAATCGGATGAACGGTATGGCAGCGCATAAAATACGAACATAGAAATTCTTTTATATATTTAATTAATACATAATATGTGTTGGAGGCTGGCAGCTGCCAGCCTATTACATTTGAGCTTACAAAAGTCCATTGATAACTCAGGCGATGAGCCACTGTATGGAGTAGATAGAACAATGACATAGTGCAGTAATTAGTTTGTCAATCCGTGTGGCATGTGCTGTGAAAATATTTATAGTTTAAAGTAGGTTTTCGTAGTTTCATGTTAGTTTTTGTAGTAGGTTTTTGCTAGCGTGTTATGTAACTCGATTAACAACTGACTTCATTAATTACGTATGGCAGCATAAGATACTGTATGAAGGCAATTCATCATTATATCTGTTTGCACTGTTAAGTCGCTACCACAATAACTTCAACTTTGCAAAGATGGTTGTTGATTGCCTACATACTTTCCCCTTAATGTCCCTGTACCCTGATGTCGACCAGGGTAGACTATTAGTCTACCCTATTTTCTTTGCTAATTTAAATAACTGTTAACGATTATTTTATAGCTATTCCTTCAACAAATGGGTGAAAGAGGGTCCACCCTAGTATTTTTGGCAAGTGTATGGGAAGCGCACAATAAGGTAAAATACATCTCGCACCGTAGTGAAGGCTAGTGCCGTAATACTACAGTCTCATGTTAGCCACATTGTCTTACTAAATCATGTGACGGCGTCATGTTGGTGAAGCTTTGAATACTATGTGGGCTCTCTTTCAGATCGAGCGCACACAAGCATTGTCTTAGCGAATTAACTCTTTCGTTGTCCAGAACTCAGCTTATGAGTCCAAAATGTATGGTGTAATTTGGATTGGGCAGCGAAAGGGGAAACGCGTTCTGTAATTTGATTGGTTGGTTGCTGCAATTTCGTGATCCAATAAAATCGTTCGACATAATTCGCATGGATGCAAGACTTTGTGTACACTCTCTTTGTGTCGTAAGTTTAAATGACAAATACTTGAAACGCATTTTTAATATAAAACTGTTGAAAATGCACTTATCAGGTTCAGTCATTTGAACTTAGCTTTATTGTTGCTGACTAACTTTTTTCCATTAGTAAACATTCTCATAGGAAAACTAACAGCAATGCAAAACGTCTAACCTCTTGTACATTTACAACGAATTAGTTCAAGCTCTACCAGTAAATAATAAGTAAAATTAACATTGTAAATTTCGTCAATATTTGAATTGTAAATTCGTTATTTTTTTGTACAAGTCGTTACTGAAAGCATGTTAATATAAGTTACACACGTAGAAATGTTTTCTATTTCGGGTACTTTCACGCACAGACTTCACTGAACGAAGCTCGCCTTAAACGTTGGATATTCTCTTTTTAGCATGTGCCAGCGATCACGGATGGTCAGGAAAACAGGTCTCCAACCAGCAATAACAGTGAATCTCCAGCAACTCCCCAGGTAAAAGAAACGGTTTACTGATGGTAGATAGAATCTAAGAGTGCGTCCACATCTGGCGAATGTGCCGCGAATGTGCAGCTCGCGAGCCGTTTGCGATCTGCCCGCGAGCTGCGCGCGTGCATTTTTGTTCGTGCGCCGCTCCTGCGCCGCCCGCGCGCAGTTCGCGCGCGACCTAAGCGCCGTACGCGATCAGCGCGCGGGCGGCGCGCTAGTTATTTCGCTCAGTTCGTTTCTGATTACTGGAGGCTAAGTACGTGTTGTCATGGAGTGGACGGAGGAGAATTGTTTACGCTTCATTGAAACATATAAAAGATTTCCAGTATTATGGGATCCTAAAGATCGATTATTTCGAAGATTACTATAGAAAAAATCTAAAAAATGTTGCGTGGAAAGAAATAGGGGCGAGAATTGAGCGCGCGCAGATCGCGCGCCGCTCGCGCGCTCTATACGAGCCTTGTATGAGTTGCGCTAAAGAGGCGCACCAAACCATTGCAGTGACTGCACGCGCGCAGCTTGCGGGCAGCTCGCAATCGGCTCGCGTGCTGCACATTTGCGGCACATTCGCCAGATGTGGACGCACCCTAATAAAAACAATTCGTATTTATTTGCATGAATGCAAACATATGTATAAATTATGCACTGCACAACTACCTACTCCTTATATTGGGTCATAGCCCTTGTCGTACATACACCTTTCACCCAACTGCCCCATTGCGACTACCTACAAAAATAATTACTCAAGCCAAGCTATGGTATACCCTTTCAGGACATCCCTTCCACCATCCATGCACGATACCATTTTCTTGTTTCCAAAGTAAACAATGCAATGATTCTATCAATTTCAGATGAATGGTACACCAGAGAACAAAGTGATGACTCCGCAGAAACCTGTCAACCTTCTGCCTGAAGTGCCAAGCCAGACCTCGCGCAAGCTCTCCGATAGGGAACAACACGATTGTGATGTTATCGGTAAGTTCAATGTTACCTTCATCTTGTTGTGCCTTGGTTGATAGTCTGGAAATTAAAAAAAATAAGTATTATAACTCGATTGGCTAGGGAATTCAATAAATTAATCAATTTAACGACATTCATATTAACATAATTTGGTTTGGATTGCAAATAACACCCAGTGGTTTCATAACAATTTTAATCAAATCTTAACTTTAGTCACAATTTGTTCATTTAACTCAACATTGTATCATCCAACAGTATTTTCTTGTGATGCTAGGTGGGCGGAGCGATGAGCCATCAATCGTATTACCTAACTCTGAGACAGTAGACGGCATCAACGTGATGCAATTGAATCAAATGGGTGACTTAGTGGGTGAGGATAGCAAAGCGGTGTACAGAATGCTTTACTCATTTTGCTCACTGTTAAACTTCCGACCACCTACCATCGAACTATTTTGCTTGCTGCTTCTTTACTTTGGATTTATTGTCATTCAATTTTGCCATCTCATTATTAACCCTCTAAAATATTTTTTATTGTTTTATTGTTTCATGTAGATATTTACATTAGTTTTATAGAGAGTATCTTCAGCTACAATCTGATATTGTTTGTATTTGATGTGGAATGTTTCTGTATGTAACAATTATTTACCTTTAATTTTAGGCTATTATTTTTAACTAACAATCAAATCAAACCATCTATCACAACTTAGCATTGCATTTAAAATACGTACCATATAGCACATTTTACTAACATTAGGAAAGTTGTTGGTTTGTATAACGAAATGTTTGCATTGACTATCATTTCCTTCTAGAAACCAACATGTGGTAAGTATTAACTAAGCAAACTTTATTTTTTCCAGAACGGTTGATCAAGTCGTATTTCTACATAGTGCGCAAGTCGATCCAGGATTCAGTACCGAAGGCTGTGATGCATTTCTTAGTGAACTATGTGCAGGATAACCTGCAGTCGGAGCTCGTGACTCACTTGTACAAGTCGGACCAGGCTGAGAGCATGCTCAACGAGTCGGAACATATTGCGCAGAGGAGGAAGGAGGCCGCTGACATGCTCAAGGTTAGTTTTTGGCCGTTATTGTTAGTTTTTGTTCGAAACTGATGAATATTAATTACTGTAGCTGAAGCGCGAAAGTACCTATTACGAATGAATAAAACATCCGGTCTCGTTGCTGCTTTATATTATTATTATTTTTTCATCTACAAAATTTGCTGATGCCAGTGTTTTCTGACTAAAATCCTCGGTACCAAATGAAAGAGTCACTCGAATGTTTTTTTATACAATTCCAGGCATTACAGCGCGCCGGTCAGATCATCAGTGAGATCCGAGAGACTCACATGTGGTGATGCTCGCTCGACGACGAAGACTCTAGTCTGTGAATTAGTGAATTTGAGCCCAGAGCTCTGTACATACTCTTATGTAGGTAAATTATATGCATTAGGCTTTTTACTTACGATTCACATACATTTGCTTTTATCATTTAAATTCTGCAGCTCTCTTTGCAATGTATTAGATATATTTATTCATGACATTTTGTCGGAAACCAAAAATTCTGAGTAAAAGCAGAAATGTAGAAGCAAATGCATGTTTGATTTAGTTGGTCATTTTTAAAATGGCATCGCGTACATGTAAACTGCGTTTAATTAAGTATTCAGTCAGGATTATTGTAGAAGGTACTTACTTATTGTTGTCATTTGATTATAGTTATCATTTTCATTAACACCAATTTCATGTAGCAAGTTCTAATTTTATCATTGTGCATAATATGTTTTAATAACTCGGGCTCAGATCTGTGTATTTTTATCCAACTGCTCACTTGTGAACCTTGTTATAATAATATTAGATTTATGTATATTATGGTCTTCACCAGCATTTCGAATTTATAGGCATGTTAACTTTTTATCTATGTATGTTGTCACATTGGGCGTGAGTTTTTAAAACATTTCAACAGATCACTTAGGAATTAGCTTTCTACTCAATCACTCGCTTTTTTAGCCGAGTGATGCTAACATTTGCTTGAACTTAGATGCCAAGTCATTAAAACTCCATCTCGTTCTTACTAGCCGTAATAATATTTAACCGTAATTTTGAAGATGCCTTAGCTAACGCAAATCTTAGTATACCATTCTACGATGTATAACGTATGCTTCAAAACAGATAGTAAAATCTTTAACCGTGTGCACGAAACGCAAGTAGTACTTGGTACATAGAAATTACTACTTTTATATTTTGGTTACGTAAAATTGTGCCAATACATTTTATAGAAACGGGGATTTAAATTCAAAGCAGTGTTTCATCAAGTACTAGATTAAATTTTGCACAAACTTAGTGCTGTTGACATCAGTTACCATTTCACTATTGTTAAATGTATAACATGCACATAAAGTAGGCTTTACAATAAAGTGTAACCATTAAAACATTTGTAGTTATTAATGCAGTGATATTACTTGTAATGTCTACTATAAGACATTTCCATAAAAGTTGGCTGTCCTTAGTAGTTTTACGGTACCTTATAAATGAAATTGTTTTGCTTGTTTTATGATTGAAAGGTGTGTTAGTCAGGTAATATGAATTGATTAGTTGTATATTCTGTTTATCCCTATTTACAGGGTCGGTTGCATATTTTTTTTTAAGAAGCTGTCTGTGACCTATTGCAAGGCTTTTTATCATTGATTATGTCGTAAGTCGGTATATTTTTATTATAATAGTTCCTTGTTTATTAGTAACAATTTCGCATGCTGTGTTATACAATTTCATTCACGATTTCAAGTCATTTTGTGTCATGTCCATGCTAAAGTAATTTATTTGTTTTTATCATGAACTAGAATAGTGAGTATTCCAATGTTACATGATGTATTTATTGTTGAAGTCCAAAAAGTGGTTTGCTTTATGTATGCAAACAAAACCAATTGAATGTTACATAAATAAGATTGTATTTAAAAGTCTGTTAAATATTAAAATAGATTAATTGTCATGGTCACTATGTCTTTGATTTCTATTGCCACAAAATAATTCCTGCAAACTTATCGCACTATGCATACTATAAAGACCTTGGGTTCTTACCCATGGTCTTTACAACCGCGGCAGCAGCGGTATGAAACAGAATTCACAGGAAACAGTGATGCTGACTATCTCATGCTACATTAAACTTGCATAAATTCACACCTTTTTCTTCGCTTTAGCAGGCTGCCTTTAATGAAACTCCAGTATTTTCTTAAAAGTTAATCAGTACTTTTGTGTATCCTAAAAAAATGACAGTTAACATGCTCGATCGTCATCTGCCTTTTCCTGACTTTGGAGGGTCGGCTTTAATGATCCAGGAGAATTACTAGTGTGGAACCAGAGTTATATTTATTAAAGAAGAAAAAACACCTTTTTATTAAGTTATACACAGATAGCAGATTTGAATAAGCATGCTAAACAGAGTTCCATTCCTAGTTACTGAAAAGTTTTCTCCTACATACGTTGCTGACATTGCCTGAACAGCTGTTTTGCTGTCTGCATTTACGGGCTTCATTGAAAAAATGACTGCATTTCTTTTGCTTTAAGTAGGTATAACTTTACAAAAATATCGACGCGGACACCAAGCGCCGCCATTTGCGCACCTCCTGGCATATACATAGCCAACGTGACCATAGAACAGATAAAAGAGGTTAGAAAGGAAATAGTTCCTGATTTGTATCAGAACGCGTGTCGCCGTTTGTCTCCCACTCTTTAACTTCACTACAAGGAAGAGACCAATGCGTACGCGGATTACGCACACAAATAAACAAAACGCATATAGATCGTGAGTTTGCTATTGGTTGTCACACTAACGCAATCACTGCGTTTGACGTACACTCGTACACGCGCAAAATCTCATGTATGCTAGGGCGACTAAAAGGTCGATTGTTGATATCGATAAAATTAATGTAATCTTGGATTTTACTTTGCAAGTATTGTGGATTATGTGGACTTCTGTAATGCATGTTGTGAATATTGTATTCATGCGAATATAGAAACAAATAAATAAAAGTGAATAAAAAAAAATATTAACTGAATTTTAAAACCAATTTTATTATTAAAATTAAGATTTAACATGGAATATTTACCAAGTTTAGTAGAGAAAGTCCGTTGCCTCTCAACCTTAAATTTACGGTGCTTATCACCAGTTCAAAAAGAAAAAAAATGTCCCTGTAATAATACCTAGTGTATTTAATAAGTAGCATACGCTTGCTCTCTTTTAAATTGGAGTTTTTTTTTTAAATGAAAAGCTTCTTTCTTTTCCCTGACTTTATTGTTACGTATTTATCATCATAGAAACGTTGCGAACAAATTGTGCTACATTTAGTAGTTTCCTTATAGCTGGATCCGTTGGAAACCTAAAACATATTAAATCATATGTCAGTTTCAATTGAAAAATTACATAAAACTTATACACAAAAAAAAATACAAGAACCTCACTTAAAATCTATTTTAGTAATTGGTCATAATATATATTTCTGGCTTTTGCCCGCGACTTCGCTCGCGTTAAATTCGGGGTAACACAGTTCCCCTTGCGCCTTATTGATTTGTAATAGCAACGCTAAGTTTCCCCTTTTCTTCCCTCTTTCTCCCTCACATCCTACTTTTTTTTTTATATTAGCCTTTGTCCGTCTCCTGGTTCTCAACTATTTCTGTACCAAAATTCATCAAAATCGGTTTAGCCATTAAAGCGTGAAGAGGTAACAAACAAACAAACTCACTTTTTCTTTTATAATATTAGTAAGGATTATTTAAGTTATAAAGTGTATTGACAATAATCAATTGTATCATAGTAATTGCCGATATTGTTTACAAATTGGCACAGTACTATCGATGTGCCGAGATTTACCTTTGGCTCGGCACTTGGGACTCTCGCAGTGAACGTAATACATTGCGCGATCGCTCACGTAGTGCAAAATGCATTCATCTTAATTGCCAGCAATATATTACTATTTGTCTACCTGCGATTATTTCGTTTTTGTCTACAAAGTTCATAATACTAATGTTAAAATTACAAATATCACAAGTATTTTAACGTTTTTGGACTAACCGGTGGAAAAAAATCCCTTCTCGTGCTAGACTACATGCCTGGCTTCTTTTCCGACACATTATTATAGCGCAAGACGGCATAATTTAATATTTTTTGCGCAGCTTACGTACGCTGTCAAAACAAAAGCGCGATTGATGGCCGGTAAAGTAAATTTTGGTTGATGTTGAGTATTTGCTCATAACCGCGGCGCGCGTGCCCCGCCCACAAGGCCCTTCTAATCTCCTTTATATGTTCTGTGAACGTGACCGTGCGATTATTGTATGGTAGTAGAGTATTAGGAAGTCAGAACTAGGTGTTCTAAATGGCATATTTTAGGTAAGTTGTTGGCGCGTATGGTCTCGCGCGCTTTCCATCATACTCAGTGTGGCACCGTCTTTTTCTGCAATTCGTGTGAATTGTAACCAGAAGAGGCTCGAGCGTAGGCTGAGGCTGCACTACGATTTTTCAGGACAACCGCGAAACCGCTTGAGACGCACACACCAAGATTAAAAATCGCGAAACGACCCGCTGTTTGAAGATGGATTTCAAGGTAGCAGTATGTGTTGATGCTTTGATAATACTAATATTATAAATGCGAATGTTTGTGAGTATGGATGTATGGATGTTTGTTACTCTTTCACGTCAAAACGGCTGAACGGATCTTGATGAAATTTGGCACAGAGGAAGATTATAGTCTGGAATAAAACATAAGATATTTTTTTTCGATATCAAGCGGGCGAAGCCGCGGGCGCCAGCTAGTAAGAAATAAAAAAGTAGACGTCAACGCAAATTTTGCTAGTGCGTGCGCGTCAACTAAGTTCTATAGGTTACAAATTTTGCCGCGGTTTTTACCCGCGAGCATTTTGTAGCAAATCACGGTTTTAAAGTCGCGGGAAAAAACCCGCTTGTATTAGTTTTCTAGGGGCATAAATTCACGCGATTAAAAATCACAGCGGTTTAACCGTTGTGCGGGCTCTGCCATACACACAGACTTTTCCGTTCTGTCTATACTGACGCTTTTACGACAGATGTCAGGTGCAGTTTATTTCTTTTGTTCGGCAAAATTTGTTCGTATCACAAAAATACGTCTTGTCTGGCTGCTTCTATTGACTATGTGCGAAGTGGGTGGAGGGGAACGGCAAATCGATCGTAGCGCACGATGTGGCAGAAATGTGAATTAATTCTGGGCTGTCACGTGTCAAATTGCTTTATTTAAGTTTATTTTCATAACTTCCTTTATAATTTTAAGTAAAAACGTAAAAAATGGCGATATGGGTCATAGTACATGCTGTGTCGTAAATTGTAAAAACAATGACAAAAACAGTTCGTGCAAGTTTTATTTGTTTCCAATATCAAAGTGGATATTACAGCAAAGACAAAAATGGATGCTGTGTAGTGTGCTGTGCTAGTACACTATAATAATAATAAGCGTTCCAAAATTACAGTTCTTTTTTATTTGTTTTAGGGGTCCCTATGGCACCCAAAACGACATGATACAATATGCAGTGAACATTTTATTGGAGGCAAAAAGTCAGACGCAGAGGCGAGCCCTAGCTATATTCCAACAATATTCCCGTCAATATATCGGTGTAAGAAAATTGACCATTCTCAGGTCACTGCTAGATATAATCGTTATAAAACACGAAGATATCCGGATCAACAATTTATTGGAAAATACGAACAGAATCAGTTACCAATCGAAACAGTTACTAAAGTAAATGAAAGGGAATTTACTATGATGGCCGATAAAGGATGCCAAGCAAATATTTATAATCAGTTCGAGTTGAAAGAAGCAACATTTATTTGTAATAGGTACGTTCAAAATAATAACTGTGATGCTGAGATCCAAGTAGAAATACTAACTACTTCTGACAAGTCCTGAATAGTTGTGGCCACTAGGGGCGCTGTCATCGCGCACACAACGAATAGTGAGCCATTTGTATGCAGTCGGAGAAAAGTCTTTCCAGGGTGTGTTATAATCGGAGAGAGATGAAAATTCCATCATTTTCAATGTAGGTTTACGAGATATGTAAAGACACCATAGTCCTCTATAATTTTTGCTCAGAAATTATTTTCACACTTAGCATCACGTAATGGCGCTAGTTTGGTACTCTGAAAGGGGTTTCCTCACCTTGGCCATGGCGTGTTGTGTCAGTGTTTAATTGACGAAAACTGTACACGTTTTTTTTATGTACATTATGTTACTACAAAACTTGGTAAGATCACTGATCACGTAAGAGGCATCATGCAACGCTGCGCCATCCGTACTGGCGATGAACCAAAATGACCGAGCGGCAGCTGTGTTTTACCGAGCATTCGTATAACAAAATACACAAAAACAAACGTGTGTGTATGACTTCCGAATAACGATGAAACACACACTGTGTTTAGCTACACTAGAACAATTATGTAGACTTACGGTTTTTTTTTTAAACGTTGCCCAATTCCTCCTGTATCGTGGGTGCGTTTACAAACATTTAAACTCACATACACAAACAGCCAGACCCGAAACAATTATCTGCAGGTCATACAAATATTTTTTCCGAGCGGGAATCGAACCCGCGACACGCAGCGCAGCAGTCGATTCCTCACCTACTGAGCTAACCGAGCCATCATTTGGTAAGATAACACCGATACGTTTGTGACTTTGACCGGTTTGATATGAATCGTATCGTTAACAAACATATTAAAACTAATTTGCTTCTAGTGTGAACGATTCCTTATATTTCAAGCATATAAACAAAGAATACTTCTCACCGCTGACCGCACGTCGACCTCTATAACGCACTGCACAGCGGTAGACAATACATAACTTTGACAATTCTATACCTTCATATTTTGTACTAATTGTACACACTACTACAAGCTCCTGTTATTCCTGGACATCGATTCCTGTACAAGTGATATGTAATATTTAGAAATAAATGAATTCAAACCTGAAACCGTATCTTGTACCCCCTAGTCTGTACCATTCGATAGTACTATTCAGGTGCTGAACAGTCTTTTGATAGGTAGATTCACAGAGCTCAGGAACTCGGGACTTGGGTGTCTAAGACTTGTGTTGAAACCCCAGTAACTTACCTATGAAAATAAATAAAAACAAAGTTTTGAGTTATTGTGTTTATTGAATAATAGTGATAACGATGGTATTTACATGTAAGTAGCACACTGCATTTTATAATGGGTTCTAAAATGATATTATTACCATGTGCAGTATGACTTTTAGAATAACAACACCATTTTAGTTTTGTTTTATTAATGATACCTATAAAACATTGAGATAGTATAGTGAATTTGTGTTGATAAACATTAATAATATACGGAAACATTAATCAAAAATATTAATCCAACAAATTGGTTAACAAAACTGATAAACCAAGGCAGGAAATCGAATTACTCACATAAATGGTAACACTTAATGGTTTTGAATGACACAGCATATAATAACAACAAATGTAAAATTCGTACTATAAATATAATATTCTTGTTACATTGTCATGGAAGTTAAAACCTTAATGTAACAGATTAATATTACAACAATAGTGAGTATGTTTTGTGATCCTTAGTTTTTTTACACAAACCAAGTCTACGGCTAATTTAAATACTATTTGTAATGGCTTCTTAATTGTATCAGTTATGGCAAGGAATTAGAAACTTTGTGACTTTCTGTTACTACTTAGAATTTTAAAAATAATTGTGATAATAGTGTAATTTTCTATCAAAAATATGTTGATTACCACTTTACCAGTCTATACAGCATAGCCAAAAAAAAACATTGTAGATATGTTACACTTCATTATGATTTAAATATCTGTTATATTGCATACAATATATTGCGCAAAACACTATCGTATCCAGAAGAAACTTTCGCTTCAGTGAGTTCGAACTCTCTTCGTAACGCGACTACTAATATTTCATACAAATTCCGCAATATCAAGTTATCTACTGCCATATTATAGCTTATTTTTCGTTCTAAGTTAGATTAACTTTTTCTAGTTAGTTGCCTAACATCTAAACACGGAACAACATCGATTAAGTCTATCTATAATATTACCAAAATGCATTTTAAGGTGTTTGTACTTTGTTAATCGTTATTTTGAAATATAATTATCCTATTTTAATACATGAGAAAAAGGTTTCTATAACTATTGCCTATTCGCTAAATATCTGTTACAACATTACTAAAATTAATTTCATTTTGAGATTTTTAATATTCGAGTAATAAAAATACACGTCTTTTTAATATGCATTGTACTTGAAGTGTGGCAGGACAGCATCATTTTATAATACATTAGAATTGTAGTAGCGACGGTGTAATTATTTAAAAATAGTCAAAATTTAGTAAAAGCAAGAAGTCGTTATCTTTCGGACATTACAGCCCACTTTGTTACCTCTTTTCAATGTCTAACAGTCCTGATAACCTAGATTATGGAAGTATTTATGTGAATAGATAATTTTCTCTATCGTTAGTTAGTGTATGTTATACGTAGGTATATGGCGACAAGGGTGCGTTCACACGGAGGTGACGAGGTTGGTGTGCGTGCGCTAGGACGCGGGCTGCTTCCTCTCGCCCTCCAGCAGCTTGTCGTCCGAGCAGAACTTCTCCAGTTGCTTCACATAGTACGTGTTGAAGTTTAATCTGGAAATTGTTCATAAGTTAAAATCGAAATTGGCACAACGAGGGGTCTACACATAACATCTAAATGCTGCTGGTAAAAATTGATTATATGTGTGGGTGAAGTGGGGTAAACCAGGGTCGTTATATATCTTATGTGATTGAGAATTTATAAAAAGGAATTACCACGCAGACCATTTAAATAAATCTATCTGATAAATATTATGTACAAATAAACTCCGACCAAGACACGATATAGGAGAAACTCCAAGAATGTTGGAACGTATTTCTTTTAAAGATAAGAAAATAATAATAAATAAATATCTTGGGACAACTCACACACGGCTATCTGATCCCAAGCTAAGCAGAGCTTGTGTTATGGTAACCAGACAACTGATATGCATACTTATATAAATACATACATATTATAGATAAATAATACCCAGACACTGAACAAACAATCATGCTCATCACACAAAGTTTGTCCTGGTTAGGAATCGAACCCACGACCTCCGGCTCAGCAGTCAGGGCCACTAACCACTAGACCAACAGGCCCGTCAAAATATACTGTTGACGTTCCACCACAATAAAGATCAACAATCGATTTGGTTACACTTACCTAGCAGAGATATTCAGCAGTTTGTTCGTATTGTTGTCCCTCGCCATCCTCTCGATGATCGCGAGTACGGACAGCAGCGCCGCCGTGAACCGCAGTCCATAGCGCGACACCGACCGGGAGAACGAATCCGCGGAACCGCTCGTAGTTGTTCCTCCACAACCCGCGTCCTATACATGTAACAAAACTTGTTAGTACCAATTCAATACATAAAATGTTGATTTGGTTTAAACTTGCATTCAAAATCTTAAATAATCATCCAGTTTTGCAACCACAAACTCAATGTGATACATGTCTATGTTCAAATTCCATTGCAACTATTTTATATTAAACTAGCTAACCCGACAAACCCTATCCCTCGTACAGCAAATCAAATTGACATACCGACAGCAGCGCCATCTACCGAATCTTTTTTTTTTTCAAACCATCTAGGAACCCATTAAAATATACAAACAAAATTTTGTTTCAAAACGGTGCAGCCATTTAGGAGTAAGGTGACAAACACACGTGCAAAAGAATTATAAATATCTAGCTGTGTCCAGCTGTTTCACCCACTGCTCAGACCCCTTCTGAAGTGAACTCTTATCACGGAATGGATGCTCAGACCTACCGAATTTCACAAAAAATCAGTTAAGCTGTATCGGAAGAGTATGGCAACTAAAACTGTGACACGAGAATTTTATATGTAAGAAGACTAGAGATGGTCACTCCAAAATTAACTTGTAATGTTGAGACAACTTTAATCTGGAATTAAATCTGCTAGCTGTCAAAGCAACAACTTTATCCCCCATTTTAAAATAATCTGACAACTGAAAAATCCCGATTTCATTAAGTTGGGTAAGTGGTTTTGGATTTAAAATCTAAGATTCTGAATTCCAGTACAGTTTTTAATATTTGCCTAGTAGGATAGTTTCCTACAGGTTCTAAATAAATAGAAGAAGATAAAATATACGAGAAGATAGACATCCTTAAGAAGACAAAAGCAAGAACGGGGAAATTAAAATAAAAAGCTAAAACATAGCTCTTAATATATATTATTTTGTATTTGGTAGTGGGGAGAGTAGAATATAAGTTGTTCTAAATATAAGACAGATATTTTATTATACATAATATACTCACTGTATAAGTCTAAAACAGAAAAGTCATGAAAGAATGATAAGAAAATATAGGTTAATGATTTCGATATAATTCACAAATACTACATGGAAGCAAGATGTATTGTAACAAATTCATTAGTTTTCAGTACATTTTGTAAATACCTTTACCGTTTAAAAGCAATGTGAAATGTTTTTACCCAATCATATTAAGAGATTTAGTGAGCGCGATTTGTGGTCGGCTGAAACTTGAGTCGCCATGTTACCAAAGATCAGTTCACAGTGAAATTCTATGATACTTGTGATATTATTTACTTTGCATCAGTGCGCTATGTTACGTTGATCTACGGTGTGTCTGTATGTACCTCACTATAGTCTGTATTGTCATACGTCGATCCAAGCATACTGTTAAGCTCTGCGTCCACGAAGTACTTGTGCATCTCCTTTTGCCAATTAACGTGATTTGGTAGCGTTAAAAGAAAATACAATAATAAATTAATTTTAGAAATCATATACAGATACTAACCACTGGAAAGCATTGCTAAACATCAATAATAAAATATAGATAATTGCAGCGGAAGAAAATATATAACAAAATACTCGTATTATGTAATCATTGCCTACTGCAGGGATAATTAAAAACAAACCTCCACCAGATGTTGGAACATACATAATATTAGATATATATTAATTTAATGTATAATATTATAATAACTACACTGACTACCGACACTAAAATTACAAATAGCTTGCTAGTGCATTTTAAGTGCAAAGGCACTTTTAATATTAGTTCAGGCAACTATTTTTTTCCTGGTCCTTCTAAGGGGCTATGCACGCTGCATTTCGAAATTCTTAATGCCTTGAAGAAGCGGCGCTATTCTGCGTCTGCAGCGACTAATAAAAGCACGTCGAGTACATAGGCTTCAAAATGTACAATCACGATAAAAAGTGATTTCTAGTTACTACTTAATAAGTTGCTTGATTACAAAACAAGCATAATAATATCGTTTAGGTTGTCTACCTGTAAATTCTAAAAAAATATGATTAATAAATTGTCTATGGTTAAGGATGTAGTGTGTCACCTGTATGAATGTACAGAACTGTACGCAAACGAGGCACAGCGTGGTGACTGCCTTCAGCAGCTGCGGGCTGGTCAGCATACAGTCGCCGAGACACGACTCCAAGAAGTCATTGTGACGCTCCAGCACCTCGTCCACATTGTGCACCTGTAGAACATTAAAATTTCAGAAACCCATTGCATTGATAGTTTTTGTCCTCAGAAATGTGCCTAACTCGCAATGGACATAGATAGGTAAAAAAAATAAGATTATCATACATTTTCGTATGAAACGCTACCGTACTCGACTTGAGTCAACACCACCAGAGGGGCTTGCCAGAGCCTCCGCCTGCCGGGGTTGCGGGTTGTTCGAAAGAGATACTGCGCGTTCGAAAGGGCAATAGAAAGAACATGGGTGGGTTTTAGTCAGTAAAAGCCTGACACTCGCCCCCCCGCTCCGCCCAGAGCGGGGGAAGTTATTTGGTGATATCCCACCCCAAAAAAAGGGTTGCACACCAATCAGCAAGGAATCAACATATTTTTCACAGAATGCTATCGCACGAGTCAACATCGAAGATGCACTTGGCAGCACGCTCTATTAACTGACATTTCTGAGCGACGGAAAGGAGCATGGAAGCTCTATAAGTATCATCAGCCCGTTATACAATACACCCATCGGCCTTAGAGTCGACTTACGGACTACATTCGAAAAGTACATCTTTGTATTTAAGAATCAGTTTGCGTAAGAGAAGAATTCGGTTTTTGGACATCCGGAATGTTTCACCCCAAATACCTATACATGGTACATTTGTTCTAAAGACATGATTTTTTACACCTTACAAGAACGGCGTCAAACAAAACAGTGAGTAATACAACCTTGTGACGCGACGGCGACCACTGGTAACTGGTAAGGAGTACCGCCTACAAATTATCGCAAATCCGCTCCGCCCACAGAAAAAAACACGAGACTTCGTAAAAAACTATAACAATATGGCTGACCAAGCTTTTCATCTTGCGACCTAGCACACTGCTTATTACTTCATTTATCTTGTTACATTACACCTAGTACGCTCCAGGATGCCATTTTAATATGGACATCTGAGGACATGGTTACGATTGGTTGACATGCCTGCACTATAGTAAGACCTACCTGAATCTATTTGAGGTTGAGTCATAATATTTAATGCAATATCATCAAACGACTAAAATATTTGACCCCTAGATTTTCAAACATAAGAATTAATAGTATTTAGCCACAACCTTCAATTCAAATTCACGTAAAACCAATATCCAACAGTTAAAGCTTTGGACGTGATCAGTAATTGTAATATGAACAATTAAAACGTTTATGTACATCAGTACGATCTGTATGGTCAGTAATTGCGTTTGGTCAGCAGTGAGTGTTGCAGGATAAGCGAGCAACTATCGCCTCCCACACTGGCGGCGCGCGCGCACGCCTCACTCCGATCACAGGGCCGAGTTGCGCGGCCGCTCCGCCGCTATGCGAACACCAACCAATAGTCAGTGAAGTGCTTGTGAAGTGTGAACTTTCAGTGCTATTGTGAAACTCAGGTGGGTTTGGGATACATTAAATTCCTAAAATCAAATTACTCCAATGCATCCAATAAAATCACTATAAAACAAAAAAAAAAAACAAATGAATGTCGCAATTCGAGATCCTCGTATTTCATTTTCATGTTTTCGAAGAGTTCTGGTAGTATCGGACTGCGGTTTATGCAATCAGATACTTGAGAATTGCAATGAGTGCATTACAAGAAGTTTAAACAATGAAACTTAAGTGCACAAGCAATAGGCGAATAGAAGGGTATACGTCACCCCTGTGACATAGTTCTAAGATACATGTAGAGTTTTTTTTAAAGTAGTCGATAATAATGTTCTATACCGATAAAAGCGCTCACGCTTCATTATCTATGCAGACACCGGAACCAGGGACGAACTAGTAGTTGCTAAAATATTGGGCAAAAAAATGGTCCAAACGATCTGTTGAGTCGACATGCAATAGTTGGTTGATGACCGTGACACAAAGTTTATTAACTGTACAAAACATATGTGGGTGTAAACATAGGAAAGAGATCATCACATATGCTGGTAGTCCAAGCCCTCGACAAGGTCGGCTGGGGTGACGTCATTATTATTATGATGACGCGGGACATGTGGGTCGGTGAGCCTATACAGAGTGCGGGAAGTTGTGCCCTGTTGGCTGTAATTGATTAAGTGGTAGACAAATGCAGGCGACGAGCGCACCAGAGTACGTAATATCAGCGAAACGGATGTATCCAGTGACAGTGTAAAAATATATTTTAAGCATACATGCAAACGCTGCTTTTTGCAAGTCAAATCAGACCCTTTTCGTAGCTTAAATAAGTTTGATTTGCAAACGCTCTCTTCGACCGACGGTTATGTCTGTTAAGACGAAGTGGAAGGAATAGGGATGATCTTTGTCCAGCAGGTTGAAAAAGCAAGACAATGAGCCCGTTAAATTGCATACTGCATCGTTTATCGAGACGTGAAGGTTTACGAACGGTCGATAAGTACTTCGCAAAACTAGTTAGTCCAGGTTTGCTATCCACTGTATCCGTGGATGTCTTAGTAATGTGAATTCTTGTGCTTTGTGTGTTTGATGTGGAATCGGAAATTTAAAAATTCTGTGAATTTGAACATCCTAATTATGTATGCGAAAGAGCCCGTATAATATTGGGTATGTTTTAGTGACTCATTTAAGTGGGACAAGGGTCCTTATAAGTCTGAAGACAGGTTAGCAATGAGTAATGAGGCAAGCAGTGAAGGTAGAAGATAATTATTGTCATTATTCGAATCGAGCTGAACTGAACAGAAAAAAATAACTTTCTATTAAAGTTCAGAAGCCGAAGATTGAGTGAAAATAATATTATAATAACACCATAGAGGCAAAGTTACAATAGATGATTGGATGAGAAGACAGCCCAATGGCTTGAAAGACAAGCCATGACCTCCAACCGACCTCTATGCTGGACCTATATTACCTACCTTATCAGTGGCATTGCAAAGTAGCTACTCTTTACAATTTGTTTGCGAACTTAGAGGAGGGTCCACCGATAAATATAATATTTGCCTCTATTCCGTATCTATAGTACACAAGCAAATAAACACTTAACTGAAACTACATAGCGACTTAAAGCTGATAAAACCGTTCTAATTAAATTCTGGATGACTGAAGGTTCCTAAAGTCCACACAAATTGAAGCACGTACAAATGTACGGATAAAATCCCAGTTTCTTTTGTAAAATACGCGTTACAAAGAATAGATATTTTGTGTGACGAATACTACGAATCTCGCGTGATAAAACTCACTTTAGCCGCACCGTAAACTTTTATTTGTTAACTTAATCGTTTCCATCGTTTTGTGTTTTATTTGTGTAACTGATATCAAAACAAATTGCTTCGATTTTTCATTTAAATCTATCTTTTAAAAGGCTTAGCTCTCATTTCGAAACATTCGAAGATTTTGGCATTGGCGACGCAAGTCTGGCCTAAATAAATTATAATATTGACGAACTTGACCGGTCATGGGACATAAACATTGATGCAATCGTTGACTAATGATGACGGCAGCTCGCCCACATAACTACCACATTACCAAATACAGGTGGTAGCAGACTATCAGCATAATCAAATTCATATTGATTCACAAAAGCGCTTCCGAGTCTTAGTCCGACATATAAGTCAACAAACGGTACTTCCATTAAAAAAAACTATTTACAATAGAAATTATTTTATATGGCTAGTGACACTATTTGTTATTACCAAATATAGGTTCGAATACATGGAAGTGTGAATAGAGAAGAACACTTCTTAGAGCCAGTCTGCGTTTGGTGAACTAATATATTCAATTGGAAAATACACTAGGGGGACTCAGCAGATTGAAATTGAAACAAATATAAGTAAAATCAAACTATTCGTACGTCGTGAAATGTTACAAGAAGTAGTAATACTACATAGTAAACAAAATAGGAACCATGCAATTGACAATCTACATTAAACATGACATAACCACAATCGACACAATAAAATGTCATTTGAAAACACGTAAAAACTCTCATTACACAGAATAATACTTAACATAAGAAAACACTTAATTTGTAAACCTACTTAACTACAAGAAATAATGGTACCCTGTGTTTTTTTTAACTACTTTATTTAGGTCAACGCGAAAAATATAGACGAAGCATATCAAACGAATACTAACACGTCACGCATTTCGTAATACTTTTTTCGCCTTTGATATTTGCGTTACTATGACTATGACAATTGATGAGTATCGGCCCTTCGAAGATACCTATCTACAATCTAAACTATCTGAGAAGAACATGTCAAGGGCCTTGGGTTTATCACCGATAACAAAACACAAACGTTTCTAAAATAAATATTTGATTCAAGAACCGATTAGGTATTTTTGCGTTGTAAAACTGACCAACTTGTTTCATCTTAGTGCAAAGAAAGTTATAAACAGAACTGCAAAAAGATGAAGGAAGCGAAACAGTTTGAAAACAAAACCATGATGGCAACAAATCTATCCAGATATAACCGAAGCGCAACAAGCGGAAAGCATTCAAGCCAAGTGCGAAGCTGTGGCTGCGGAGATCTTAGTAAAAACTGTTAATCGGCGGACGCGGGTCGAACCGCTCCATCGAACTGAAATAGAAACACGAAATGATCTTTCCAAGTACATCAGGGTGTCGTAAATGATCGATATTGATTTAATCTTTAGTGCTCATTAAGCACTTGATACAGAGTTCATAGCCTTCTTACAACTGCGTCCACATTGCCAATTTTATGCGTACTTATCTCGAAATAAATCCAGTCGGGTGGTTTATAACCAATTCCTGAATGCCTTAAGGATTTAGTCATAAACTCTTTGGCATACCTTTTGCATAGGAAATATGTATATTAAGTACATTGTAGAAGACATAAGGAAGAAAGCGAAACGAAAAGAAACGCGTCTTGTTTTTAGGGCGAAGCAAATTAGGCACAAAGTTGACAAAAAGCGTCGTTCAACCGACCGACTGGCTGTTGTAACGTGCGTCCAAATTGAAATGTTATGTGCGGAACGGAAGACTTTTTACTATTTAGTTGGTCAAGTACCGGATGTGTGGTAATACTGCCTGAGATTACTGCCAATTCTCCACACTTATTTTGACCACATATCTGTGGGTGCATCGACATTATGATACGCATCATCTTCCTCTCATGAGAGAATTGGTCACGTTCGTGCGTAAGCAATCTTTATGGTGATGCATACTTGAATATTGTACGTGGAACACAGTTTAGATTTCTATGTACGTATTCCCATGCATGTTTATATTTGATCGTCAAATCACAGTTGGAGTTTGTAATAAAAGAAAACAAGTTCTTGATGAGACTAGTTAAAATTCATAAGAGCTCAAGGAACCGTTACGATGAGAGTAATCTGGTATTTCACGGAAACCTGTTTGTTTAGTTAGGCAGATTCATGTTGATTATGTAAATGCCATGTAAGGGAATATAATTAATTCTTACGAATAAGGAATTAACTGATTAAAATGTAGGCAAAAATTTGTTAAGTCATTAATAGACTCGGTGCAGTTATTTCTGAAGAAATATCATTAAATACGATTACTGTATGAATGAATACTATATATTATAATCCACAAGTTTTATCTAAGAACGGTCGTAATGACTAAATATACATTTGATCGATTCACAGTCGGTGCAAAGGACCGTATGGCTTGGTATGACGATGGTGATACTGCTATTATGGCAGGTCAGGTCGTTTGCATCATGGCCAAGGCAGACAGGTTGCAGGTGACTATGCAAAAGATCTGCACACACGTTTGGGTGCGCCTACGCATTATCTGCTTTTAGTGTATTTTATTCATAAAGCTAGCAATTAAACATGATTATTATTTCAAGTACAAATATAGCTCTTTTTAACATGGAAGTAAAATTTAAAGTATCTAACTTACAAAATTTTCGAACTAAAAATAGTTTTAGTTCGAAATTTTTGTTCTTAATGTTTATGAGTTTGTAGAGGGTTAACTATGTGTCAGTAGGGTGAATGACTGCAGGAACGCGAGCGAAACCGCGCGGGGAAAACATAGTAAATCATAAGTACATTATAGTGACCAATAAAAGTCGACCTTCGCCACATAATGTAATAATTCTTCATGATATAAGTAGTGGTACCTTATTTCGCCTAAGGGCTATGAAATGATTTTAAAAATTCAATGCATATTAAGTAGATTCGTAGGTGTAAATTGAGTTAAGATTATATTCCTTGCATCACCGTTCCCATACAAACCGCAATATAAATGTATAAGACTTGGCCATAACACTATTAGATATCTTAAACTGTTTAATATTGGATCTCGTATTCGATTTAGAGACGCCTTTCAATTTAAAAGTTTTATTTAATCTAAAGCTCGTGATTTCTAATGTAAGTACTTCCTTCACTTATATAATCTATAAATACCCTTTCACTTAAATACAAAAGTACCTATCTGCCCTTTTCTAAAGCACACATTGAAGATTTACCCAAATCAAAATAGTTGCTGATTGATTCATGACAAAATGTTTTTTTTTTGCATTTCTTGGTCTTTATCCAGCGGAGAACAGCGTTCAGTTAAATGATTACCGTATTGATTTATAGTGGTACAAATCTAAGCGAAATCTAATCTAAACGAATGAACCCAGAAACGCGCGGCTTTTTATCATAATAGTTTTTTTTAAAGCAGTAATTTTCTCCATAAAGTAAGGCGTGTCCGGCAATTAGACCGAAGCGCTGGCCCGCACCGCGCACCGGTAGCGTGCAGATAAAACATATGACTAAAGCAATATCGTTGAGAAACAACGGATACGCCTAATTGCCCCATTAAAGGTACCTTTTTGTAATTTATTTAGAATAACTTTCTTATAAGTTTTGTTTGTATGCTTTAGGAAGGGATAACTAACTCAAACAAAGTTGGTTTATTCGCGGTTTTAAAATATCTTAATTCGGAAAAGACTAAGAAAGGTTACCTTATGCGATAGTGTACTCAATAACAATATGTTAAATTAAGTTTTGTAACTAATCCTACTATTATTATAATATTATAAAAGCGTAAGTTTGTGAGGATGTGTGTAAGTATGTTTGTTGCTGTTTCACACAAAACTACTGAATGGATTTGATGAAACTTCACAATAATATAGCTCACGTATCAGAATTACACATAGGGTATTCATAAATATATTCACCCCGGGGGGGTACAACCGCGGGGCACAGTTAGTTACTAATAAAGTAACTTGTGTAACTCATTCAGAGAACCATGAGGAAGATCAAAGTCACTAGCCATGTGGTTGACAGTGCGAATTGTCAAAAGCGTCATTGGCAACTTAAAATTATGATTTTTTTAACTGATTTGACATGCACGCTACTCATATCGGTAGTCCATGTAACGGAAGTTTAATCTCTAGCGAGTATCTCTTTAATGTACATCATACAAAGCTCAATCATGCTGTTTCATAATGGACAGTACGCATAGTGGTCAAGTTTATAATAAATCACTTACATCAAGAATGTTTTTCTGACGGGTTCCCTCTATCTGGCAGAATCTTGATGCTCCGAAATTTATTTGGCATAACACACTTAGCATAATTTTCTTTAAACGAACATTTTAAAGGCATAAAAATTATTTGGTATAATTATCATTTGGCATAATTTTTAAAACTTCGAATTAACAATGGCATACTTTTAAGATGGCAGAATTACATTTAGTATAATTACGATTCGTAGAGTTCAAATTTCGCATAATATATTATTTGGTATATTTTCACTTGGCATACTATGCAGACGGCAGTAATGGCTAGGTTAGGTTAGGTTAAAACTGTGACCTCCTACGCACGAGCCGAGCGAGCGAAGCGAGCGGTGCCGCGGCAGCGGCCGGCGAGTGCCAGAAACGACTTGCGTTAATAGAAAAAAGAGATTGTTTTAAGTAGGTTACCCGGAACTGAACTATTTGAATTAGGATACCTAATTACTTATTGAATTCAGTGATATTATCTCAAATTCAATTAAACAATAACAAAAAAATGTCATTATTTTAAAGAAATAATTAATCAAAATAAATGACAACTTATAATGACAAAGATGACCCTAACTATAAACTTTCTACGATATGACAATTCTGACGTTTAATGATCATCGATATAAAATATATTATGCCAAAAGACGATTCTGACTGTGAACTTTCTGCGATATGATGTTTCTACTTTTTAAATATTATGCATATGAAGTTTATGCCTAGAGATGATTCTGACTTACAAAATTATGAGTTTAGAATGTATGATAAATGAGTGTCTGCTAAACTATTTTCTGCGAAGTGAAGTTTATGCCATCCGTTGTTATGCAAAATAAAATTATGACATAAAAAGTTCTGCTATAAAGGGTGGACCCTTTTCTGACTTCTATCGTGGGAAAATCGCATAACGTTCGTTAGCTGATACGGATGCCATAAACCGGTAGAGTTAGCAAACAAGCTAACCAGTGTGCGTTCTGCAAAAGCTACCTTAGAAAAAAAAAACGAAACCCTTGTTGGATCATTTTGTTGTTCGTCTGTCTGTCAAGACCCTTTATCTCGGGAACCCGTGGAGGTATCGAGTTGAAATTGACACGATTTTTTCAACTCTGTGGTCCCTTTGTGCTGTGAAAACATCAATTCTCAAAGTCTACGCAGTCAAAAGATATGGCTGTTTTTGTCGCAAGTTTGTACGGCACCTTCGATGCGCGACTCTAGATTCGCTCTTGACCGTTTTTTTAGAATGATTAAATATAAATATCGTAGAGTACAAAATGTACAAAAGGGATACTCAAATCTACAATTTAAATGGAACAATATTCGTGGATGTATGACCTCAACTGAGCGCTTGCATTAGCACAAGAATCCCACTGACATTTAACACAAATACTCTGCAATCTCCATATGCAAAGCGTCCGATGGGGGTTACTGATAAATAAATGTGTGTAAGTGATTATTGACGTTGCGCTCTGACTCAAGGCCTGCGTGTTGAAGTAACGTACGAGTCTTGGACAAGAGGCGCATAAGTTCGCGGTGCTAACGCAACGTCTTATACGTCGCTTTTTTAATCGAAAATACAATTTTCCTGAAGCGATTTATATAAATTGTTTGCAATAAACACAGAAATGATACATTCTTAAAATATTATAAAACTCGCTTCCCTCGCTTCCGCCCGCGACTTCGTCAGCGTGGCATAGTTACTTTGGACTAACGCTAACTTTAATCCGCGTGATGATCGAAAAAAAAATATCTCTCTCCCCTTTTCTTCGCTCTTTACTCAAATTTTTTGCCTATAACCGTCTCCAGGGTCCCAACTATCTCTGTACCAAAATTCATCAAAATCGGTTTGGCCATTTAGGCGCGGCGCAAATGTGGACACTTTTGTGTCTTGTGTCGGATACAAGATAAAATATTCTATATAACCAGTATGAAATCTGTCGCTACAGGACACAGCAACTTCTACAGCTCTATAGAAATCGGTAGCTTGTATCCGACACAGGACACAAGTGTCCACGTTTGCGCAGCGCCTTAGGCGTGAAGAAGTAACAAACAAACTCACTTACGCTTTTAAAATATTAGTAAGGATTAAAAATACACTTAACTTAATTGACGTTCTTACTTTACTTTTACACCGTCACCTTGTGCTAGAGCCCTAGTCTGCGTGGAGTTTTAAATGAAGATAGCATATCTATATTATCTGCCCTGATTCCCGGTTGAAGTGTTTTGTAATTAAAATAGAGCATGACACATTCTGGATATGCTTCATCACAAGATCAATTTGTAGGACTAGGCTTATTTTGATTCACCATCTTTTCTCCAAACAGTGACCACAGACAATGGATGTTTAAAGTCTAAGAAGCATAGACATGTTAGATATAATAAATACTTCTATTAACAAAGATCGCTTTGCTATGTGTATACGACTACATACAAGACAATAATTTATATGTATGGATGGAAATCTTAGTGTCATAATTTAATTAAAACAACAATAGTTTGTAAGGCGTTTCTTCAGCAATTAAGTACCTATTGCGGATGATTAACTATTTACTATTATTGCGGTCGGAGAACTACAAATAAGGGCCAAATACACTTCATTTAAATCTCTGAAAACTACAATAATAGAGGTGACCTTATCTTTACATAGGCAAATGTTAAGTATTATTAAGCCGAGTTTCCCTATAGTTTTAAGTACATCATGAGTTGTGAAGAAACAACATTCTGAAAGTCGACAATACCGCAAATTTTATAATTTCTACTGTTCTCATCGATTTCACCTGCAACTCAGTTCCTTAGTATCTCAGTCGTGATGTTATATACCTTAAAGCCGATAAATAGGCTATCCAACGCGTTTTTTCAATTCGAACCAGCAGTTTCTGAGATTAGTGCGTTTAACCAAACAAACTCTTCAGCTTAATTATAATACAGATTCGACAATAAGGGGCCGTTCAAGTATTACGTAAGCAGATTTATTACAATTATTTACCCCCCCATCCCCCTTGTCAGCAAAAGTAAGCAAAGCTCTTACCCCCTCCCCCCAAGCTTACGTAAACATTTTTAATTACTGTATTGTTTTTTTTTTCGTAATCATCCGCATTATTTGCGGGAATCCCCGAAAATGCGTTTTGTTTTCAAGCTAAGACAATGTGAGAGTTGCCATTCGGTAAAAAAGTAAATAACTACCGATGACGTAATCATCATCTAGACTCCCCTACCCCCCATGTCATCCAAAATAAGCAAAGCAAAGACCCCCCCGCCCCCCCATAGTGCTTACGTAATACTTGAACGGCCATGCTTGATTCATGTAAATTTTAGGTACTGAATTATTGCATGATGACAAAAAAAATATTTTATAATTAAAATTATTATATCATGATAGTAGTTATTGCAAATTTAAAATCAAACAATACAGATATTTTCAATGTTGCCAACTTTCTGAATGCTTAGCTTCTAAGAAGATCGCAGTGGTTTCTTTTTAAAGTTGTTGATAACATATTTATTAAAACATACGTCCTACGTACGTATACGTATGTATATTAAGGTAGGTAGGACGTATGTTTTTTGAATTAAAAGAGGCTTATTATTTTCGTCAGTGTTTATAAATAATAAAGTTTGTTATTGTGGTAACTATACCACAAATAATGGCCAAATAGAACTATTTCTGTAAAACCCATTAAAAGCAACTACATTTTGTAACTTATCTGGAAGAATAGGCAACTATTAGGCCAATTAAGCTCATGACCGTTTAGTCATACAACACATCAACATGTTTATACCTAGTCTTTAATTATATATTTTGATGGTAAATGTAGAGTGCAAGTCAAAACTCATTAAAGTTTAAACAATAAAAAGGTCAACTGTACTTTATGTCATGGTACACGCCCATGGTTATTTCTTTTTCATGTACCTACCTATATTAAATGCCAAGGATTTTCGAAGGGTGTGCTTGAAATTTGACAAATAAAAGGCAAAGGGCACGGCAAGGAGATTGTTATCTCATAGCTTGAGCTCGCGGATTATGGAGCCAACGAGACTTTTGCTTATCAAATTTGGTAGCATTTAATCCTATGATAACGGCACAAATATTCTGTACATTTGTTCTTGCATACTAGCAATAATGTTCAGTAAGAAAAATCAACCAGATTGTACTCGTAAAACGGTACATTGAGAAACAGTACAAAAATACAATAGATACTGGATAAAATATTTTCCAAACAAAATAGTTTAACGACCGGCGCTGGCAGAGCTGGCAACCTGGCACAATTTTGTCGATCAATCAATAGCGCACTGAGCCATCGGCTATTTGCCTCGGAACAGGTGATCCCGATGTGGAACACAATAGCAAAACCTCGTTTGTACCAGAAGCGACGGACTTGAAAGCCGTGATATATTGTATAGTTCAATGTTGCCGGCCAACATGTGGAGTATCTCATACTCGTTCCGATGGGCGCACACCTATTGTTTGGTGAAAACGCTTTGTTAGTTTCATCTTTATTTTAGACGTACGATGTGGCAAATTATTATTCCGTTAAAACGCGTCACTTAAATAGTATGCGGCGAGATTTTCACGAATTCGTGTAAGTTTACGTTTACTCGAAAAAGTTTACTGTTTCAGTTTTGTTGTTTGACTGTTTTTCTACTAATACATTGCTTGAAAATTATAACATAAACACTTAAAGCATTCCATTGTATTTACAATGTTGCATATTACATCAGTAAAAAGCTCAGAACATAGCCACCTGTCGTTATTTTTTAAGCACACAGGAGCCATTTTGGCCGTGTTCTCTAATACGATTATAATATGAGCAATGCCCAAGGCGAGATTTAGTCATGGTGTATTCAGAGCAAATCCGAAGATAAATATTGTCCCAAGCAGTCCGACAAGCGTAACAAATATAGCCGTAGTTAGCGGCTTTATGTATCTCTTTGTCACGATTTAAACATTTAATAGAAGAAAAATGGTAAGCGGATTAAGTCTCCAATAAAATGTACGAATCACGATCGACAAACAACCGAATCAATAGTGTGTATGTATGTATAGGTAGAGTAAATAAGCTAACATGCGGGTACTCAGAATGTAAATTGTGAAACAACAAAGCATACAAAGTATGTACTCGAACTTCATTGGTTCATTAATGCTCCAAAAATCAATTATACTGCAATAAAATTAACAAATTGGGAACCTACAACGATGAGTACTTACTACCCGTACTTTCAAAACTACCACCTCTGCCTTCCATTCAAGGTGCTTTTTTGACGAACTCTGAATCTAAGTTTTACTATAGAGTATAACATAGACAGCGCAAATCAATCCAATTACTCGATTGTAGAGGCATGGGCATGCCGCACGCGCGGAGCATTAATTTTATGGTAGTGAGAGAAATTCGGAATAATTGCCCCTTTATTACGGTGCGCAGTGGCCAGTTAGGTAAACTCGACTGATTTTTGGTATAAAGTAGCTCATTGAAAACAATGACAGGCGACTCCATATATTGCTACAGTTTTATACTTGAAGCTTAGAAGTAATAAATAAATCTCGTGTACAGCACCAGTAATCCATATTAATTAAAGGCTACACAACCAACAAATTGAAACAGTATGTTTTATCTTTGATCAATGAGAATTTTCAATATAGGGCACGATTCACTTAAATGGATTGATTTGTAGTTAACAGAATTACGGAACATACGAGGAACGATTATCACGTTTTCACAAAAGAGTTTGTGGATACACTTAGCGTAGTTAATCAAATAAACGCGCGAATTTAGGCTATCTCCATTCATTTACACTTTAGAAAAGGTTTAAAGCTTACAAACAAGCACGTGAAAGTCCGCCAGATGTTCCATGGCCAATCCATTTCAATTGAACCAATTGTCCTTAACTACTAGTTTTCGAGTACTACACATGAGTTTCATAACATTTACTTCAATGAGAAAATTGTGGTGGGTGATAAAAACAATTATTTTACGTTGCAGATGCCAGTGCTGTGCGCGCCATGACGCGGGACACATACGAGATGAAGCCCAACCAGTTGTCACGCGGGAGCTCCCTCTTTGGCACGGACCCTCAAGTCCAGCTGAGGACGGCGCTACAAACCAACGATTACGCCACATTTAAAAAGCTTGTCAGCTATGGTTCAGTGAATCTTGAACATGTATATCAATATCCAGATTACAAGACATGTCTGGAGCTCGCGGTGTGCGAACCAAACAAACAAGAATTTGTGAAGCTTCTACTACAGCATGAAGTGGAAGTTAATAAAATGAATGAAAAATTTGGCGCAGCTCCTATACACTTTGCTGTTGAAAATGGAAATATCGAGGCATTAGCAGTACTAATCGAGGACGACAGGATTGATGTGAATATCAAAAGCAAAGGCAACACAGCTTTATTGATGGCCATCAAAAAAATAGAAGACTTGGATGACGACCGAGAGCGTGATTTGGCCACCTACGAAGAAATGGTTGAAATGCTCCTAAAAGCGGGTTGCAATGCTAATAGTCCCGATTCGAAAGGTGTAACACCTGTTCATTCTGCTGCCAAACAAGGTCTGGAGAGAATTGTAACTTTGATATTAGATTACGCTAAGGAACCAATTCATCTGGATGCGTACAAAGACATTAGAGGAAGAACGGCTCGTTACTATCTCAATGAAGCATTCCCACATCTATTGGCTAAGTTTGAAACTGAAGACGTAGAACCAGAAGTAATTGACGTCGATAAATTATTTTCGTATCTGAGCAGACATGAAGAAGATAACTTTATCCGCGACTTCACTAAACTCGTTAAAAAAAATGACCATCGTCCAGCTTTAGCAGCGAACAATGGCATGTATACTATGCTGCAGATGGCTACTGATAAAGGATTACACATAGTAGTAGCAACTTTACTGAACTCCGGGGCAGATGCAAACGCTACCTGTTCAGGTAATACAAGCAGACCTGTAGCAATCGCTTGCCAAAATGGGTATCCTAAAATACTCAAAATGTTTGTAGACAACGATTCTACTCTATTTGAGTCAGTGAATAGTGAATCTCTTCTCCAGATAACTGTGAAAGG
Organism: Ochropleura leucogaster; assembly: GCA_958449745.1. NCBI lineage: Eukaryota > Metazoa > Arthropoda > Insecta > Lepidoptera > Noctuidae > Ochropleura > Ochropleura leucogaster. Next base: position 11,792,327 of record OY288206.1, on the reverse strand, counting down.
TATGCGGTCTTATTCCAAAACACCAAAAGAGAATTTCACCGAATGTTTGGATCTATTATTGAAGTACCCCATCAACGTTAACCAATCTGATATTAAAGATAACACTGCCCTGCACTACGCTGCCAGAAATGGAGACCAAGAAACTGTTTTGCAATTATTAAGAAACGGAGCCTGTGTGGGACTTCGTAACAAATTTAACGAACCGCCTTTAGCAGATATTAATGCTAAAACATTGGAAACATATTTGGACGAATGCATAACGACTAATGGCGAACGACCAAGTGACGACGATTACGAGATTCACATGAAATATAGCTTCCTTGTGTATCCAAACAATTCGCTTGAAAACGAGTTCAGCAAGGTGCCTCTAATGGATAATTCGAACAATAACGAAAAGGAATTAGATTCTCTTTTAGCGCCTGAAACTGACGCTTTACTATACATGACAAGAAACGAAGAATTGAGGCCACTTTTAAAACATCCAGTCATCACCAGTTTCTTGTATTTGAAGTGGCAAAGAATAAGTTGTCTTTTCTACGCAAACATAACTTTTTATTCACTCCTTTGGTTGTGCTTGATCCTTTACATAATATTGGGGTACGTAGAAGAAAAGAAACCACCAGGCTCAATAGAAGCGTTGAATGTTGTTACTCATACTGGTGCGGTAATTGGGTTATTCTTATTAATATTTCGAGAGTTGTTCCAATTACTTGTTTCGCCGACACGATATTTACAAAGTTTGGAGAATTGGATGGAAATCATATTGATATTTGTAACCGCGTTGATAGTAAGTAACGGCTCAGCGGAAGAGTCTACTAAACAACAATTGTCCGCAGTCGCCATATTACTATCATCTGCTGAATTAGTTCTGCTCATTGGTCAGTTCCCTACTCTATCGACGAATATTGTAATGTTGAAAACTGTTTCATGGAATTTCTTCAAATTTTTGCTCTGGTATTGTATCTTAATAATAGCGTTTGCTTTGAGCTTTTATACGTTGTTTCGGCAAGAAGATCAAGATGAAGAACAGAAAGAACCAAATCCTAATAATGCGGGAAAGGCGGAGGAGGAAGACGAAGACTTCTTCGAGAATCCAGGCGGATCATTGTTTAAAACAATAGTTATGTTGACAGGTGAATTCGACGCCGGATCAATCAAGTTCAGTACATTCCCAATTACAAGCCACTTAATATTTATTGTATTTGTATTTATGGTTCCCATCGTACTATTTAATTTATTAAACGGTTTAGCTGTGAGCGATACTCAAGAAATCAGAGCCGATGCCGAACTTGTGGGACACATATCCAGAGTAAAGCTTATATCGTACTTCGAGAGCGTGTTGATCGGTAACGCCAGATCTTATTCCCGACCGAGTACGTGCTGGTCATGGCTGCCCGCCAGTTTTGAAAAACTGAATATAATAAAGCCTAAAATGTTTTGTATCAAACCTTTTGCTAAACGTATTAGTCTGTTTCCACACTTTCTACCAAAATACAGGATACTTGTGAAACCGAATCAGGACAACAAGATCGAAATCCCTCACGCAGAGCCACTAGGGAAATACGGAGATGACTACGAAGACATTGAAGGTGGCGGAGGCAGTTGTTGCTTTGAACGTTGCAGGAACTACAGATTAGACCGCAAAATAGTTAAAAATGCAAAACTTGTTGTCAGCAAGAAGACAAACGTTACCGAATTTGACGAAATAAAGAATCAACTATCGAAATACGAAACGAAAATAGAAAGTCTTGAAAGCACCCTGAAAAAGGTTTTACAGGCTTTAGAATATCGTAACTAATATATTTTAGGCTATATTTTATGACAATGCGTTTGTCCGCAACTTTTGTTTTTAAAGCTTTTAACAAAATACTAATTATCTGCTTTATTTTATTTATAATAATATGTTAACTTAGTCATTAAGCACAGTTGTAACCTTGGAGGCATTTATTTTAAGTATTAAGAGAAAAGTGAATAAGAAAACTGTTATTTTATCGCGTCCAATATTTTACGTTGTTTATGATTTATGAACCTCATTTAATTAAAATATTCCATTAAATTTCTTTATACATTAGGCTATGTTTTTTTTTCTAATCCAAAACCTTATACAACAAATATAATATGAAACTAATTAAAGACTCATAATTATCATGTAATTATTAAATAGCTCCGGAATTTCTAGTAAAATAAAGTATATTTCTGCCGTACCTTTCATGAAACGGAGGTTTGACGAAACGAAACTATGTAGTTTCACCATCAAGGATTACACTAAGTAGCCAATAGCCACGTAAACAGTAATTAATTATGCTGCAAAAGGCTATAAGGCCTTTTGCAAATTTGAATAGTGAAACTTCACAGATATACATTTTCTAACAGTTTTGAGCAAATTAATAAACTTGTAATTCAATCAATAAGAAACATGGCACATCCAACAACTTGAATGCTGAATTTAGTAGGCGAAATGTGAAGAACTGTGTCTATTGTATTTTAAGATCTGTAAGCACCATATTTCATGCAAATAAATGAATACTTCGTACATTTATTGATAAATGAAAAACATTAAAAATATTTGAAAATATAAAAATAGTAGCCCACCGGAATCGGGAACAGGGTCCAAGCTACCGGCGGTCAGAGTCAGAGAAAGGAATCTCCTAACAATACGAGCCATGTCCTGGAGTACCGCTTTCTGTGTCAAACCCTTGATCCAGCTGCCTAACAAGAGCCTCCTCAGGTATTGGTCGAGGCTCTTGGCAAATAATCCATTGGCAGATATGACTATCGGCACAATGATTGCTGAGTCCACATCCCACATGTCGACAACCTCGCGAGCCAAGTCAATATACTTGATTTGCTTATCTTATTATTATGATGATTATCGTAAGTTTTAAGAAAAATCTTGTTTTCTTTTACTTAATATTACGCCTGCATTCCTCAAAGGGCTAGGCAGAGTTGTACCAAATAGTACACCCGCACTTCGCTAGCCTATTGCCATCAACCTGGCACGACTCCAGACTCCGTGGCTGATGCTGACTGAGAAAATTCTAATGGAAAAACCCAATAACACTTTGGCCGACCCAGGAACCGAACCCAGGACCACTAAACTAACTTTTGTTTTTCTAATATTACTAATTTCAACTTTTGTTTGTGGAAATATTTGGTAAACTAGTACTTTTGAAAAATTATAGGGTACTTCCTCACTGAGGTAAAGATGCGTGCACTCGTATATATGTCAGTGTAAAGGAGTCTACACACCAAACCCGCCGACCCGCCGACACAGCCTTGGTGTCGGCGACCCAAATATCATTTGCGACATAATGTCGGCGGGCTGTGTCGGCGTGTCGGCGGGTTTGGTGTGTAGACTCCTTAACAATAAAGTGACACTTTAACAAAAGGTTCCACACAGCGATTGGGAAAAGTGGGACATATTTTCGTGGACTGGTAGCAATCTGTAATTCAATTCATAATGTAAGTCCCACTAACCTTATCGAGGCTCTGTATAAGCTGGCACCAGGACGGTTCGATGACCTCGACGCACATGTAGTACTGCAGATGTTGGATACAGCTCAGCATACGTTGGCGCAGCGCGAACGCGTCCGCGTACAGTCGCGCCTCCGAAAAACGCTTCACCACCTTGTTGTACAGCCATACTCTGTATAAACAGATTCAGTTTAGGGTTTCGTACCTCAAAAGGTAAAACGGAACCTTGTTGGATCACTTTTTTGTCCTACTGTCTGTCTGTCAAGACCCTTTATCTCAGAAAAGCATGTAGGTGTCGGGTAGAAATTCAACCATAGATATACTCAAGTCCGTGGTCCCTTTATGCTGTGAAAAATCAACCCTTAAGTTTACGCAGTCAAAAGATAATAGGCGTTTATGTCTTTTGGCTTTGGTTGATATCCGGTAAAAGTTGTGCAAAATAGCTGTTGAATTCACGTCCAGTGTATATTTTTGATATTACATAAGGGCAAGTATAATGATTGTTCGAAAGAGATACATAATGTGGTCAGTGGCGGGCGAGGGGCCTGGATGGAGGTCAAGCTATCGACTTTTGATATGCGCCCCCCCCCCCTTTTAGTGTTTATGTGGTTGTTAGGAGTCATATTGTTAAATTATATATAAATTATATTCGTATAGTTAAATTGCTGCTCAATACTGCTCTAGTAACACAATTATTGTAAATTATAGTTTAAAAAAAATCTATTACCTATTTATTTACCTTTCACGTATGGGATTAAACGTTCTACGCGCCATCTATTGGTACCGAGACTCCACGCAACATCAAAGTTCTATCTCATAACGTAGGTTTAATAATTCGTAAAATAATTCAATCGATGGCCACTAGATGGCATATTACAAATTATCGATTTGTTGTTTTTTAAGCTTATGAATATAATTATATTCAACGTTTAAATCTCACTAATAAATTAATGAACATCTAATTCTTTATTTTGCTTTTCAGCTTTTACATTCACAAAGTCTGAAAGTATAAATCATGCAAAATGACATACGAAATAACCATTAAGCATTATCTGAAGCGGATTGCGTTTTTTATACCAAAAAAAGTTTGTTACGCTCCTTGAAAACAATAGAATAAACATACCTGCCTACTGGGTCTGTACAAGAAATCATTTCTTGTGGATTCATTGAATATACGGTGAATTATAAGTTATCTCAATGTAGCATACCTTTCAGGCGCCAATTTCCGAATTCACATTTTAAAATTAAAATCACCAAATCAGTTAATCACTTAACAAAATCGTAGGTTGTCACATCCCACCAAAAACATTAACCACATTACTCAGTAATTTAAATAACATAACTAAATCAAAACTCCCAAACTAAACAAATTAGACAAAAGAAACAAAATAATAACAATTGTCATTCGCAATTTGTTGCACTTGTTCTTGCAACTATATTCAGGTCGGTCATCGGATGGTTCATATGCGCGAACTTAATGGACAAGCCAGGCTTTACTAGCCCCTATAAATCGCCGTACAAGTACCTAAAATTTATCAATGAATTGTATTTAACTTCTATACAAATGAAAAGCCCCATTGAAAGCCAACGAGTGCGAAAGAGACGCGCTAGAGCGAGAGATCATTGCGCGCGCTTTCGGTAGTGTTGACATGTCACGAATAGCTCCGAATCAGACACGATTGAATTTTGTTCGAATTTGATGAATGATTGACTTTAGTGAGTCGTAGTATTTTATGGATCTGGTAATGTAAGCGCGCGGCAAATTAATTTGCGTGTATTTAAAATATTTTTGTTCGTGAATGTTTATGTTAGTTTGGGTACAGTTAGGTAGTAGGTTATATAACTATTGGTCTGATTGGTGTTATAATTTAGGGCAAGCCTGGCTTATGGGCTTCTATTAGACCTTCGCCCCTGAATGTGGTGGCACCGGAACATAAAGTGCAGAAGGAAAAGAAAAGATGCAAAGGAACATTGGTACGTTTTAATCAGTACCGTCTGACTCCCCACCCTCCCCCTTAAGCGCGGGAAAATCCCCAGACAAACATCTTTACTTATATACCTAGGCATTTTTTTTTGCTATATCCTTTTATCTGCTATCGGATTTCTAGCCATCATATATAGCTAGGTATCAGATGGAGTTTAATTACTGAGTGAAACTTCATAGATATTAGGTAATTATAATAAATAGAAGGTGTAAACGGACCATTTATAAGGCCATCAATCAAGTGTCTTTTATAAACACATTAATAAACATAAACGTAATTCGTGTTAAACACGAACTAACAATAACTGACCTGCAAAGTAATCTCTCAACGTGTTTACAGTAGAACAGGTGTCTGAATATCATCTGGTAGCAGGCGATAGCTTTGTGGTTGAGTATAAGCGATACCGGCCACTTCACCTCCATACCGAAGGAGAATGTCTCGATGCCAGTTAGCGGTGGACAGTCTTTATTCTGTTTGTATTCTGAAATATTGCCATATGGTTAATCTATTGAGTTTATAAAATATCTTTTAATGGTGGATAGGTGTTGGACACTTGTCCGAGTCGACATAATTCACACGCACGCACAGATAGGCCGCCAAATATCACACTGGAGATAATAACCTTTAATTGACTTGTTTGTATTTGTGCATATATCCGAAAAACATAAAGAAGAAGTTTATTAATACTATGTATACAATTACAGATAAATAAACTAAATTAAACTAAAACTATTAAACATACTAGCTAACTTATAAATAAATTAAATAAAAAATTCGTCCTCAACATGATTTGGAGATAATTCCAAATTATGCATGTAATAGAGCAGAAATTATTCAAGTTGCAAAATATAGGTAACTTCTACCCTAGCTAATTAGGCCAAAGTGCTGAAGTTGAACCTCTAATTACAACATAATAAAGTAATTAAAAATACACATATGAGTTACCTTTTTCATCTTCAGTCTCAATAGATAGAATTTTGAACATTTGGAATTGCAAGTCGTAGGGAAGTAGTTCAATCTTCATATCCTCATTGTACGGGTCGTGACTTGCTGCAGATAGCCTGAAACACCCAAACATCATCATACTTAGACACATCAATTGAGTGGAACATCCCACTATGAAGTTGTTTATTTAAGTGTTGCCCCTTTAAGAATTTCTCCTGTATTGTGGGTATACAAACATTTAGAATTACATACAAAAACAGCCAGACCCGAAACTACTACCTGCAGGATATACAAATATTTGTACCGTACGATGATCGAACCCGCGACACGCAGCGCAGCAATCAATTTCTCACCCCCGGCGCCGTGCCGTTAAGCAAAAGGAGGAGAAGACTGGCTTATATTATGTATTGAAGTATACCACTTCTCAATTTGCAAGATAGAATGGACATTTCATTGGAAGTTACTGTTGTAAGAAAGTATTTTACGAAACCCCGAAGTCGCGGACTACAAGTTGTGTTATGAAAATTATAAAATATAGCTGATGCCCGCGGCTTCGCCCCCGTGATATCGAAATAAATCATCCATGTGTTATTCCAGATTATAATCTACCTCTGTGACAAATTTCACCAATATCCGTTCAGCCGTTCTGACGTGAAAGAGCAACAAACATCAATACATCACAAAAAATCGCATTTATAATATTAGTAGGATAGTAGGATTACCTCAAACACAATCCCAAAAGGGATTCCAGTTTGGAAGGTATGATGTCATCAATCTTCTTGGACAGCTCTTGTTCAGTAGCATCCATGAACTGTACAATGAAGTCTCCTTGGCTCATTAAAAAGTAATTCTTTACGGACTTCAGTCTTCCCATGAGATCATACTCCTTCAAAAGGAGCTCTAACAACGACTTGCTGGCGTATGCATAGGCTTTTTGTATGATGGCACCATAGTTCTGTTCTCGAAGGGAGTATTTTATTTCCTCTGTGTTGGTTTTCGTGATTGGTTTACCTGTAGAATGGAATGATGATATAAATAATGATATGCACCAACATTGAAACACCACTGTTTTACAATATTACTTAATATACGGTTATAATGGCGGTCTTTACGATATTTCTTCTTAAATAAATCTTAGAAGTCTTGAAGAGTTATTTAAATCTTACTACCTATTAGCAAATTTCCTCAGTTGGAGTATGCAGTCTCTAGTTATTTGGTATCTTATATTAGTCTTTTTTACGGTTGTAATTGATAATATAAATTGTAATTAATGTTTAATCTTTATTTCTTCACTTTCGCTTTTATAATATTAGTAAGGCTGTTGTTACTATTTATTCTGTAATTGGTCTGCAAGTAAGATGACTTGAAAAGTAATAAATATTTGAATAACTTACCACACTGACTAATCACATTCAAATATTTCCCAGTTCTAAGTATGATATCAGTGAACTTTTCTAGGAACTTTGGCACTCTATCTCTCTGAATACTGTAGCGTTTCTCCCAGTAGTCGGCGGAGTAGTCCACTGGAAGCTCTTCTTTGTTAATCAGCTCATTGTCTTCTATCATAAACTCCTGAAACATACAATCAACATTTTAGTTAACAAAAACTATTAATATTCAGTAAAAGTATGGGTCAGCTCAGAAGGTCGAGAACTTATTGTATCCGAGCAACTGAATGCGATGGTGAATGTGACATCAAATCGAGCCTCTGACTGCAGATTTCTAGGTTATGAAAAATCTAAATATGTTTTCAGAATCTGGGAAGATGCAGTCAAAAAGAGATTGTATCTCATTTTCAGAATCTGGGAATCTGCAGCCAAAAATGGATCGTAACTCATTTTCAGAATCTGGGAATCTGCAGTCAAAAGAGATCGTATCTTTTTTCAGTATCTAACCTCAACATTGGAAGACCAATAATGGAGAAGAAAGACAAATCCACAAAAGAAAATTACTTTCTGCTTGACCTATGGGTTCAGTTCTATAACTAATCTCCAACTCTCAAATTGATGACACACCAAGATATATTACAAGTACAAATAAAAAAAAAAATGAAAATGTTTGCAAGCCGAGTAGTAAAATGTGGCAGAGCTTTGATTTATTACCTATAAGAACTATTGTATATTACCCATTTTGCAAAATAAAATTATTTTCTATACAAGAGTATATAAATTATTAACTACCTGAAAAGGATCAACAATAGTTCCTTTATGTATCCACTGGTCTATGATGCAGAGGTAAGGTCGGCAAGCTCGCTCGGTGAGGAACAAAGATATCTCCTGGGCCCTGGCGTCACCCATCAATGTGTTGGTTTTATCGTGTAGAACTGTGAGCACAGCGCCTCCACGCAACTCACTCTGAAAGCATCACAATAAACATTCATTAAATAGAATTCTAGAATAGTTCATAAATAAATCGTGTAATTAATTTAAAACAAAACTTTTAAAACACAAGCGCGTGCCCTCCACACCAAGCCACTCATTTTACCTCAATTTTTGTCACATATTTGTGTCGTTGGCGTCCAAAGCATGCGCTTCCTATTCACAAATATGTGATAATTATGTTCAGGTTAACAGGTAATTTAAAATGGAAATATTTAAGAAACTACATATTATAATATGTATAGGTGATGTAAATGAGTAAAAACAAACCTTTCCAATGTTAGTGACAATAGCGGCAAGGACTTGCATGGTATGCATAGTAGGCAAGACAAAGTACCACAGCTTTTGTAACGTGAGGTTGGAAGACAAGTGCTCAGTCTCCAACTGAGCTATCATAGTCTGGAAAAGTTAAAATAATACTTTTAATCAAGTATAAAATAAAAAAGATGACAAAATTATTTTTAACTCTCCAAGAGATGTCAAGCTTTTTGCAATTGTTTTACAAACAAATGTATTTAGTTATTAACAATAAGAAAATATCATAAGACTAGCTGTACCCCACGATTTTGTCGTGAAAGTAGTGTGAGTGCCTGTGTTAATCCAGAATATAAGATATCATGATTAAAAATTTTGCCCTAATCCTTTAATCTGTTTGAGCGCAAAGAGTTGCAAACATAAACACACATACAAACATTCATCTTTTATTGTATGCTATAAAGGGTTGGTGTCCAAAGAGAGTAGTTGCGTAAAAAAAAAACTAAACTTTTGCCGTCATAATATTAGTGTAATATACTTACATAATAATCCTTCAAAAGTATTTCAATGGCTGCCACCAGAGCATGCAGGACCTGTCCAGACCACATGTCACAGTGTTCAATAAACCTTCTCACTATTGAATAATTGGAAGCCAATGGAAGCATTTGTTGAACTATTTGTTTCAGTGCATCATCCAGATCATCAGATATTAAGAATGTTCGAGGGTCGAAGGTGTCCTTAACTGTTTGGTGGACTATGTAGTTCCCGGGAATCCCAGAGAAAATATACAGCAAATCATCAATTATGATGTTCTCTTGAGACTCAATGGGTACTCCAGCTGAAATTATTTCTTGTTTAAATACTTCAAACAATACATTTTATATTATTATACACCCTTTTAAAATAAGTCTTAGATAAGTCAACAAGTAAAACATTCAACATTGTGGATAGGAATTAAATCAGTCATTTTCTATAGAAGAATAGAATGGAATTTATTTTATTTCAGACACAAAAAAATCCATATAGGCAGGATACAATAAATTGTCATTTGACTGACCAATTACTATAACATGCCAGCTGGATGTTAAGTGTAATAATGAAGATTACACTTAACATCCAGCTGGCATGTTTCCATTTGTATGTTAAGTATTAGTAAGATAGATAGTACAGATGATTGAAGTAAAGTAAAATAGTGTATTAAGTCACAACACATATTCTCTTGAGAATTTAATGCATTAATAAAAAACTGTAGTATTTCTTTCTGGATTTCTTTGCATAGTATTTGAAAACAAGTATTTTATGCTTTCATTATAATCAAAATATAAAATTGTGTCAATATTAGCTTACATAACGTTAAACTTACATAAGGAGGAAATAATTGGAAGAGGTTCCTTGGGAAAGTCCCAGGACATGGCAGGATGATCCTTTTGCCAACTGGGCAGGTCCAAACTGCTGTACCAGTTTGGCCGTAGCTTTATTTCTTTCTCTTCAAAGGACTTCATGACGAGTTTCTTACTCTCATCAACTGCCTTTAGGAGTTTGTCCTTAATCTGAAATTAAAATAGTGGTTGTGAGCACTTTGACTTACTTCTTTGTAGTGGCCTTTGTAGTAAGCCATAATACGCTCTACACCGTTCATCCATTGGAAAATTTACTTTGACATCAAATTAGTATGGAATATGGATTTTTGCAATGAAATCTAAATTTGAATAGTTTGAAAATTGGTTTGAAGTAACTAGGTAAGATATTTTAGGAACTTCTTTTATGTAAACTTTACTAAAATTTTATTCACCATCTGCCAGGCAGAATGTGCCATTCCAAATCCAGAAATATTACTGAACTAACTTTACAACACCTGTACCTTTGTACCATGGAAACCATGCATGATATTTTATCATAAATATCTGTAGGTAGAATAATCATGTTGTCATGGCAACTTTGAGTTATTATATCACTTGGAAAAGGTTAGAAATTATTTGTTGTACTCAAATAAAAACCAAAGCAAAAAAATACAAATATTTTGAAATTCTATATAGTGAAATTCTTGCCTTTAAAAATATTTGTATTTTTTTGCTTTGAAAATTGTTTCCAAAGTATGTAAAGAATTTTAGTAGCCACCAAAAAGTAGAACATAGAATTGAATCAGTTATCCTGCTACTTATTCATAGTAAATTATCTTTTTATTGACTGGTCATTTATAGTAACTTACTTGTGGAAGATCCTCCTTAGTAATCTGATGTTTGTTGTCACCCAGTATAGGTTTCGGAGCCACTTTAGGTTTGTATATTTTTGACTTTTTCTCATCACATACTAATTTGTAGAAAAGTACTATTATATCTGCTAAGTTATCAGTACTGGAAGAAAATAAGTAAACAGATAATAGCTTATTGTTTACTCGCAATTTGCTTAAAATAAGTTTTAAATCAGAAAGTTCTTAATTCCATTTTTAGTTCGTATTTGTAACCTGATGCTTTCAGTATTACTATATCATTATTTACCTTGTCATATAGCTGTTCTATTCTAGTATATGTCATTATAGTTGTTACTAGTCAGTTTAAGAAAATGGACATACATACATTATTTCTCACCCCCTATGTTATTAGCATGATAATATTTAGCTAATGTGTTTCCACCTGTTGACACTCATCTCCTTGCTTGTTGTGAAAAGGTAACATACATACAAACAAACCAACATTCTTACAGACAACCTGAGTGGGTGATACTGCTAGATAATATGGTACTACAAGGTGGTTTTCGGCGCTCCTTTCATTCGTGATTCATTAACTTTTAATTATGTGTACTTGCATACTATAAATTTTGAGGGAACCTTAATTTTCCTGTGAAAAGCTTCTAAAATTTATAAAGCGATTTATCAAAGAGTATTTTTTTAATAAAAGAACACGAATCTACGTACTTTCTGTTCCTAAGTTCCTCGTATTTTTTCAAAAACGACTTGGCGTTCGAAGCTTTTAGCGCCAATCTCTGTGCGTATTCGTTCACTTGCTTTGACGATAAATTACTGTTGCCATAGTTGGGATCGTTCTGGATGTAATCTAAAACAGTGTCTGCCTCCAAACTACATCTGTAAATTCAATGAAAAATATATTATCGTTAATTATAAATGATTAAATTACAATATACGAGTCATAGCCAATGTTCTTTATAGAATTAAACTTCCAGCTAACCCTAACGCGTCAAGAAGTTCCTTGATTGTGCCTTGCATTTTGTCTTTTGGTAATATCCAGATTGGTAACATGTATTAGCAAAATATTTTTAAAAATCTGTAAAAGCTTCATACATTTGTGTTGAATTAAATTTGACAGTTGATTTGACATAATATTGTTCTCCGTTGGTAGAGATGTTACCAAATAGTTACCATAGATGTCTTCATGCAAGTATAGTCGAATGTTTATTGTATTTTATGAAGACTATAGAGCAAATAGCACCTGGAAAAAGCAGAGAGCCAATCCCCGAACAAAATTTTAAGCGCATTCGACACATTACGGAAAGACGTTTCTACACAGAGACATGCATCCAATTGCTACAAAGCACACGCATCAACCACACAATAAAGAAAAATAAACTCACCCCTATTAGCCAATAAACGTGTATGTGAACTAATGTGTGTGTGTGTAAATTGCTCAAACTCAAACCATCTAGTTGCCCACTTTAAGACTATGATCACTATTGAAAATATTGGGTAAGAAAAGTCATGGACACTCTTTTAAATAATTAATAATTTTACTTCGTAAATACATTTTGTGAGAACAATGTAGAAAGACAACTCTACAAAAATAACTCTACAATGAGGGCTACAGAGCATTCGCCGCTAGAGGCGCTCGTGTAGCGTGAGGACTTCAAAAATGTCAAATGTCGTTGACGTTTTTTTAAACTTATTTTAATTAATATTCACGATTCTGGTCAATAATAGTTAAAGATTGAGCCATTTCTTATTAATGACGACTTGAAGATTTAAATTACAAATTTAAGGTCCAAATTGTTACTTCGAAAAATAGTGATTTTTAAACGATTCGGGTTGGCAGCAGGCTTGCAGATAAATACGTATCTGCAGTTTACACAACGATTACATAGTTATGTAATAAAGTTTTATAGGTTTTTGTAACTAAATAAAAATGACGACAAAACCTTACTCTCTAGTGGCGCGATCTGGTGAGCTCAAATACAATAGCCGTCATAAACTGCTAGTGATGTGACACAACCAATGAGTGTGGTTTTACATTCGTCATCCATAATGTTGTTAAGGTAGGTCTTGACCCAAGCTGTCACCCCATGCATGTTACATTACTTAAGTTATACTATTTACTGATTGTTGTCACCCCATGCATGTTACATTACTTAAGTTATACTATTTACTGATTGTTGAATTGATTGTTGTATGATGATTTAGTTATTGTTTTTTGCTTAAGCAGAGGAGTAAATCCAGCTATGCCATCGCCAGTGGCTATTTACTCTGAGACGAAGACTGAAAAACGGTCTGGAGACAAGAGTTAAAAACTCGAAAAAAAAAAGTTTCAGAGTATCGACACTGCGTGTTATTTATCCGAAATTCATAATATTTTCAGTATGTAGGATAATCTAAATTTTAGCACAATAAACTGGGGTGTTTTGTGCTCGATTGACAAGGTTAAAGAATTTATGAAATCGTTTTTGGTTCCGATTTTTACCACGCACCAAAAGATTCTTGTTCAATTTTTATAATAGTTCTCAGGTGCCTGAGGTTTGTGAGCGCAACCAAATGCACTCACAAACCTCAGGCACCCACGCACAAAAAACATTCAAGTGTCGAACATTTTGCACCCGAAAGTTCAACATACCGAGAAAACAAATTTATAGTGTTAATAGCAAAAATAATATCAACATTTTTCTTGTTAGTTGTTAGGTATTGAACGAAAGATACGACCAATTTCATTTTTGGTAGGTATTTTCATAGGTAGTACCACCGTAGCTGGTGGTGGTTGCCGATAGTCCTAGACCTAGGACCGATGCGCTCGTTTTGACCTCTCGGTCAAAATGAGCGCATCGGTCCTCAGACGCTGCGGACTTTTCCAGAACTTTATTACCAGACAGATACTTAGTTACATTACGAGTATCTAGTTAAGAAGAAGACACGTTGCGCTGATTTCAAATAAATTGGGATGAGGGCAGTAGAATGATGATAATAAATATTACGTTATGTACTTGTGTAGGTTTGTAACATTTTTATGTTTCACCGTAACTAACCCGATGTTGATGACGGATGTGTCAATCGAATCGTTATTACAGTTCGGGTGACATAGTCATAGCATACCTACCTTACCTTGGTTTGGGTGCTACATCTTCTTGTCGAGCGGGATATCTAATGAAAGAGAATAACAATCTCAGTAACAGAATAATCCGATCACTCACTATCATGGCAATAGTAGTTAAAGCAACAAAGTTCTTTTGAGCGATTGCGCAAGAAAGTTAATCCAAGGTGCTGAGTTCGCAAAATTATTTTGAGAACTCAGCACCTTGGATTAACTTTGAAAATGATTCTTCTAGAAAAACAACTGTCGAGATAGCCGAAGGTTAACAACATGCAATGATCTCGGAAATTATGGAAATGTACATTTTTACTAGTTAGGTAGTTTAGATACTGTATATCTGTATTCTACAATTTGCATTAGTTACTATTTGCTTACTGTTAACGTTCAGGCGGTTTTCCTCAATCCATTCGTTTTATAAACACATTTCACCATTCCACTGCTGGACATACATAGGCCTTTTCAATCTCATGCCATCTTAACTTTATTATTTACTAGCTTATACCCGCGACATCGCTCGCGTTAAATTCGGGGTAACACAGTTCTCTTTTCCTGATTTGCAGGTACCTGCTACAGCAAAGCTAAGTTTTCGCTTTTCATTGCTCTTTTCTTTCTTGACTCCGGTCTCTCTTTCGAACAACCCGCAACTCCATTTGGACACTTACAATATTTAATAAATATTATAGTTTTGGTGTTAAGATTACAACCTTGTTGGTAACTAGGTACTGAAAAAAAGCAATACCAATTCCGTTTAAAGAAATACACGACGTAATCCGATTTATATAAAAAAATCATATAATCCACTGGGAAAAGAACGACGTTAAAAAAGCGGTTCCTTAGTAAATGTTTTGTCATAGGCGTAAAACTTTTTTTCGCTCGTTGGGCGGCACGTCACAAAAGCTATGACAAAAGTTCGGCGAACGTCTACTAAGTTCGCCGAACTTTTTTTCTTCTTTTTGTATGACAAAGGAACGCATTCTGTTTTGATTTTTTGATAGCAAAACTAAAGAATCGGCACTTGTGTATAAAACTGTCGATTCATGATCCAAATGGTTTCGATTGAAAATAATGGATAATATGATCTATGTTGGCAAAATAAAAGCTGCCGCCATCACTAGTGTGTCTTTTCAAGTTTTTCGCATCTCAAAATCTCAAATTGCATGAATTGCCGCCATTTAACGAAACACACCTGTTTTTCTTTCTTGTCAAAGCTTTTTTTTTATTGAAAAGAACTTACATTTGTTTAAATAAGCAAATATTTGAAATAAAAGCAGTTATTTCGACCGCCAATGCAGGACCCAATCCTAGCCCTAGTTGTGAAGCTATAAATATTTCCACATATAAAAGGGTCGGTGAAAAAATGCGAAAGTGACAAACCCCATAAACACCTGAGTTTATAGGCCCAATGAAAAACGACGTGCCTTTGAAATCTGTTTCTGTGATGTTGGACAGGGTACGCCATTCTTTTGGCTTGGATTTATGTGTTTTATACAACCAGTCTATAAATGCCGCACTTTTATTGGCCGCGAGACGTTTACTGATTAATAAAGTGGGTGGAGACGCGGAAGATGCTAACGACGTTGCTTCCTAGAAACGACGCACTGGATCACACTTAATTATTTGGTATTTTTAATTTAAAATTGGTAAGTTGGCGTAGTTGCCATTATGATTTATCTATTGTGTTGAGCCACCGTTGAGCTGCATGCATGCATGCATGCAGCTCAACGGATCTTTTGTAGTAAGTTGAATTAAATAATTAATAGATATTTTTAAGCTTTCTGGAAAGTACCTATGAAGAGTGAAATCGTGCTATGGTAAAGTGAATCTCGAGATCAGAAAATATGGAGATCATTGGCATGAATATAAGAAGAAGTAAAACTGAATACATGTTCCCTATTTCGGCCGTCTCTCCAGTTATGGGGCCAAAACACAGAGCGCTACATGGCGCGCTTTTCCCAGTCTACTGCGGCTTCTGGTATCTACACTCAACGGGAAGACTTATATAACCATTGTTATACCTGCTATGTGGTGTCGATCGGGATATTGGGCCACAAACTTATTGTGACTGAAAAGTAGTGCAGTAATCGGTGATGCGGAGAAATTATGTATATATCGGGAGGAAAGTTTTGAGTATGAATTGAATTTGAATGGCTACAAGAGTAGAGGAAGATCAAAGTAACTTTGTAAAATAATAATGGTTAGAAACGAGGTGGCTACCTGCAATTACGAGTAAATAGCAAAGTACGTATAGTAGAAAATGACATGCTGCGCCGTCAGCATGTCATTTTCTTAGTGTCTTTACATGTGGCGATCGCAGACTTGACCCATAGCCACTTCTCCGGTTTCTATTATTCCTATGTGCCACGCCGATCCCAAATAAATTAGGCTAAGGGCAGGATTATGATGATGTTATGTAGAATTTCATATCTTTAGTGGACAGACAGACAGAGTAGATATTACTATAAGTCAAAGTTCGAGCAGCCGAAGCATCCGCATAGCTGCATGCCGACTCGTGCGTTTCGACATTCAATCTGAATTACAATGTACGGAATTTACAGACTCCAACCGGTCGACGCGTTCGCTCCGTGTCCGTATCCGAGCGGAATAAGAAGCAGCTTTACTGTTAACTCTATTGTTCACGGACACACCAAACAATGTATTTTTGCCGAATAAGGAGGCGCGATTATGTCAACGAGTGTGTTCTGTTTTTAAATAATGGCCAACGTTACAACGCAGGCATCAGAAATAGCCGCGAGGTACATGCTATCGGCATTTTAAATTCGAAATGATAGTGATGTAAATATTAAACATGGCAATAAAAGTTTTGAAGAAAGAAGTAGGTAGAGTCACAAGCAAAAACATGAATATACTTACCAAAATTTAAAAGCGATTTGCTTCTACTGTATTGATTAACGCAGTGTTTAGGAAGCCATATTATTACGGAATACGTCTCATTACGAGTGTACGACTAAACGCCGACAGACACTACGCCGACAGACTGAACACCGACAAGACTACTTCGACGGGAGTGTTCGCCGACAGGACTCTTCGCCGACATGGCTCATCAGCGACGCAATCTATTAATGCAAGTCGTTTCTGGCACTCGTCGGCCGCTGCCGCGGCACCACTCGCTTCGCTCGCTCGGCTCGTGCGTAGGAGGTCACAGTTTTAACCTAACCTAACCTAGCCATTGCGTCGCTGATGAGCCGTGTCGGCGAAGGGTCCTGTCGGCGAAGAGTCCCGTCGAAGTAAAGCCTTGTCGGTGTTCAGTCTGTCGGCGTAGTGTCTGTCGGCGTTTAGTCGTACACTTCTCATTACAAAGTAAAAACTGTTTTTTTTTTCACGAAAAACGCTTTTCTATTTGGTAGTGTAGAATTCATATTGCTTGTGACTGTACCTACCAACTGCCACTTTAACAACACGGAAATTTAAGAGTAGGGCTTTGTTTACTTTGTTTTTCACATTGGTAGACTTTTCACGCAGCTTGCCCAAGGCCCGGACTCCGGTGCGGAGACGTGCAAGTTTCGACCAACTACAGGAAAGACAGGATGCGGATTTCAACATTTTCAACCAATATGATTGGTCGATTCCCACACGTCTCCTCTTCGCTCGGCTCGTCTCCGCTTTGGTGGAGTCTGGACCTAAGGCCATCTAACATTACAGGCGAATGCTCGTCATGCAGTTGTTACGTTATGTTCGAAATTGAATCTTAGATTTGTTAGGTTACAAACCGTGCGTCATTTCGGGGCTCCTAAAAGTTTGTGATTTTCATGACTGTCCCGAAAATTTTGAAATTAGTCTTACCGAGATGATAGTTGATATCCTGGTGGTCAAACACTTGAGCCGTGTCTCTCTGGAAATTTCACAACTCATGCTCATTAGGTGTGGTAATCCAGTCATTGTATGTTCCATCTACTTATTTTTTTAAGCTGAATTTGGTATGTACACGTTTATTACGACAACACATTCGAATATCAAGCTGGTTAAAGAAGTTAATATATGTAGGTCAATTGACTAAAAGTTATTCCGCACGGTTTTTTTCTGTTCTGTGAAAGGGGCTAAAAGTGTTAAAATAACTGTCCTATGGCGATGTAAAAGATCTTCTGAGGGTTAAAAATATAAAAAAAGAGCCGGTAGTCGACCTAAAGCTCCTAAGCAATAAGCACAAACTTAAAAAAAAAACCACCTATATTTTAAGACGAGTGACCTCTTACCTCACGAGTCACGCATTAGGCCATAATACTTACTCAACTATTAAGTAATCTCTATGTTGGACAAACAAAGAGCTAATTCAAAATGCTTGGAATCCTTTCGTTCCGTCCGACAACCTTTAACGCATTACAGAGTCGATGAAAGCAATTTTTAATGCGTGGCCATTTCATTATTTATTAAGAATGCAAGTTATCTGATGAATATCAGGAGAGTTCAAGTTTACATTAACTTAGTAATCAGATTAACTGCACACATTAATTACTTATTTGTCGACCAATTATTTGCTTTTGGGAGACCGACAATAAAATTCTAATCAGCAGGTAGGTACAGTCACGCGCAAAAACATGTTAAGACTTTTTTCGTTAAAAGTCGGTTTCTACTTTGAGTTAAGACTTATTTTGCAATAAGTAGTATGAACTATGTTGAAACTTGAGACCATGAAACATTAATAAATGCCGCAGGAGGAAATCGCTTTTGAATTTTGGTAAGTGTAGGTACCGAATATCCAATTGCTACAATTCTAAAGGTGGGTGTATCCGGAAGATTTTTGAGATTCCAGTCTGCGACACAAATATAGTAGGGCTGTAATCAACCAGTAGGTACTATTATTTATTCAAGACTGTAGTAGTATTATTATGGATATAGTACTTATTCAGTATTGTGTTGTTAGTTTGGTCATTTCAGTAGTGGTTGGGCCTCTAAGCCCGAAGACTTTTTTTAACATCACTAGGAATTTCTCCTGTATCGTGGGTGTGTTTACAAACATTAAAAGTCACATACACAATCAGTCAGAACCGAAACAACTACCTGTAGGTCATACATTTTTATATTTGTTTCGTGAACCTGCGACACGCAGCGCAGCAGTCAATCGCTCAGCCACTGCGCCAACCTTGCCGTCAACATCTCAAACATCTATCAACTAGATCTTTGTACATACTCAGGTATTCCCCTATTAATTAGTAGTAAGTAAGTATTCCCAAAGAAGTATTTTTAAAGTCAGAGAGACAGTGTGGTCTTCAGAGACCACCCGGCAAACCATACAAACGTAATTGTAGATAATGTAATCTTTATACATTGCATTTCGGAGTGTAATCATAATGACTGACGTAAACTATTCTAATTATTTCCGCGTCGGCACGACTGACACTGTTTAGATGGAGCGTCAGTGTTGCAGGAACAGCTGGTTATTGCGTCACGACAGCGGAAAGGTTGCGGTACGGTTACATCAAGTGCCTATTGCGTTAGCACCCCGAGTCTTACTCAATACGGATCCGGAGGCAAGTTGTGGTCCTACGTCCTAGTCCCATGAATTACGGAGACCTAGCTAATTTGCACCCAAGTCTTGTTAGCCATATTTTAGTAACTTGTACTAAAGTCAGGGTAAATGTCTACTTATCATAATTGCCACTTATGAAAGAACCCGACAAGACATCGCCAAGAAATTCATGTAAAATATCCACTCAAATTGCGGCTTGACGAGCAATAACTCATCAATATCGACAAAATAATTTGGTGAACGTTCAGAGTTCCGGTATGTTCGTGGAAATGGTCATTTTCACAGTAAGTATGCGCCAGCGCACGTGGCCTGGAGGCAGTGAGGGGTGTGGGAGGAGGGGAGGCCGCGTCTGGAGTCGGTGACCGCACATGCGTCGTCGTGCATAAGAAGCCGCCTGTCTTTATATTCCGGTAAGGTCGCGGACTCCCCAACTAGCAAGAATGGTGCAAAACTATTCATGTTGACACTTCTCAAGTACCTGTTAACAATTGTCATTTTTTTTCACTGTCATATTGATGAGTAACGTACAGTGTTGTTCCATGAAAGCAGTGCATAATTGATTTACAACATAACCATAAAATCGCTTCGCGCCATTTTTACGGTGCGTTATTGTTTAAATGTTTAGTACTTCACTGTACCATGGAAAGGAAACTTCTGAAATTGATTGTGGCTAGAGCAGGTACTATTTTCAAAGAGTTGTTTGACAAAGATGTTTCCTGAAATCAAATCACATGCCTAATAGCAGTTTCCGTTTGTTGTGTACCTACAAACATTTATTTAGATCCTACTAGGTAGCAAGTTGGGTACCTATCTAAAGGAGATTTGGTAATTAATCTCTTGCTGTGAATTCGTGAAAAAGCCTTTCTACCCGACTACCGAAAGGAAAGGAGGGATATGTTTTTCGAGCGTATTTATGTTTGTCATAGTCGTTTGCACGCACCACAGCCTAAACTGCTTAACGGAATTTGACATGAGGTGTCTTTGAATTCGTCTCAGTGGTGGGAGAAACATAGGGTACTTCAAAACAAAAAAAAAATTAAAAAAATCGTAATGCCTAAAAACTTAAAAGAAAAAAACAAGTCCAGTCTTTAACAGTCCCGGGGTCCCATTAAAAATCTAGACCGGCTCATATCTTTCCAATAATGGCTCCAGTCTATTAAAGACTGGACTTGTTTTTAAATTTTCTGAGTTCAATTATATTGGTACCTATTATATGTGTATGTGTAATTGGAGGATTGGTCTTACTATTGGAAACTCATCATTCGATGAATATACTTCGTTGAGAAATCGGATTTACTGAAAAAATCCTGCTACAGAGCAACAAAAGTACCTAAGTATAGTAAAATAAGAAAAGGACTAAAAAAGCAATCATGCAATTTTTGTGGAAATAAGTAGGATATAACTAGAACGTACGAACAAATAAGCATATTTTACCACAAATATTATCCATAGTTGGCTTTGAACTGTGAACCATGAATTTACAATTATTTTGCAACATTCAATTTATTTGTTTACATGACGGACTTGTATCGATCGGAGGGTTTGGAACGTTACGGTCCATTTAATTATTTGGGTAGGTACTCCATTTCTGTTTATTTAGGATTACGAAAAGTTCTCACATTGTGACAATAGAAACACAAACACCATAAAATTAAGCAGACTTAATTTTTTTTAAGTTTTTATTCGCTTATTTATTATTTTTTGTAAAAAAAGGTCGGATTAAAATAAAGTGTTTCCAACTGGCTGACTTACCTGAAAATCTAAATGAAATGCCATTTTCTAAAATGAACAAATAAATTATAAATTAAAATGATTTGGACACCGGGCTGTACAAGATGATCCTTTAACCGCTTGAATGCCGGAATTACAGACACAATTAAAAACGCATTGTTTCTCGAGTAGATCTACGTTCGGCATACAAGGGGTTAATACAGTTTTCAAAAAATTACTAATAATAATAGATGAGCTAAAAAAAAACGATTTGAGCATGACAATATGTAGACTAATGCTATCTACATATGCTTTGACAGCTTCATTAAGTGAAATATTGGTTGAACTACAAGAATTTTCCAACTTGTACACCTTTGCCCTACTGGTTTGATAAAGCAATGCCTAAGATTTATCATCATATTTGTTTAAATGGGTAAGCTAACATAATAGGTAAGAGGTGTAGGCATATAATAAAAAATAGTAAGTACTAAGTAATTGTGCCTTGGCTAAAAGCTCATTGTAAGATCTTCACACAATAAGGAACACAAAGATATGAAAATGGATAATATAGGTACCTACTAGTAAGTGCCTATGGGTATGTTACAGATACTCTTTTAAAAAAGAATAAATAAATCAAGTTGCATTAACTTAAACTGCCAGTTAAGGTGACAAAATTTCAGTAAAAAACTTTTCATTTCAACATTGCCTGATTAAAGTGAAGTCCCGCAGCCTGTAATGATCGATCTCATTTTTCTAGAACTTATCTTAGGTATCTACCATAACTATGCTCACGACAAAGCCCCACCATAGATGGCGCTTAAGATTTATCATCATATTTATACTGGAAGGGTAATGTCTGAGCGCTTACAATTACAGAGACAAAGCGCTGTGCTGCATCAGTATGCAGCGGGGACAGGCGCTTCCTGCTGGCCGGGTTCCCGCAACCGCTATGGTAATTTAATTGTACAATACGACAGTGGAATGGATTAGGTGCCTCCGACATAGTAACTTCGGAGTAATGGGGGAAAACCGACTGTATTGTTCCCGAGTTGCTGAGTAATTCTATTTGACCACATAGGCTGTGAGGTTGAGCCAAGTATGTAAGTTACTGTGAATAATATTTGCAATCAATGCAGAATTCGTAACGTTCTTCTATGGGTATGTATAATTAAGCTGTGCCCAATTGGAACTACATTGATTGGGCACAACAATGTCAACAATAGATAGTTATTAAACCTATCGATCCAGGTCCCAGGTTGCAAGCACCACGAATGACCCCGCAGGACGCCTAGAAGCTGAATTTTAAATCAGCTTCTGCTAAAAGTAGGCCTGAGGCATACTGCAAGTATTGCTGTACTTTCCCGCCTCCCGAAAGAATCTGCTCTCCATCCTCCACCCCCATTAGCGCATTTTATTACAGCAACTAACGTATTCCGTTATTTAGGATCAGGCTAATTCACAACAGATCAAGCCTTTTTCGCAAAATACATCCGTAAAACGCTATGCATTCGTAAGCGCAAGCACCTTACCACCTCAAACAAGTTCCTCGAAATAAATATGACCGTCTGTTTTGGGCGTGATGGCACCGCATAACAAACACTGACACTTGCTGACTCATCATATCGGTTCTAGCTAGCGGCTGGCGATGACTGATGAAGTGATGATACAAACGTCAAGAATGCTGTATTACATAAAAGAAGGGAACTGGAAGTTGGAAGTTACCTAGAAAATGTATATCCTATAACTTGTTACAGAGTACCTATTTAAATACTAACAGCTCATTGATTATAGCAATCGTACGGTTTTCCGTAGGGCTTGGGCTTTACGTAAATTTTCAGATTTTTAGTTTATTCTATTCCATAACATCTGCTACATATAACTATTTCTTAAAATGCTTAATATCGCAGTGGTCTATTTATAGTAGGGGAGCCCAAGCGGGGATTTCGGGATTTACTAAAGCGCGGCAGATTAATATACAGGGGGATACCTTGTACCCAGTTAAGTACCACCACAGAACATGAGGCCCATATATAAGGCCGCCCGTGAAGGATACAGGATCAGATTAGTAAAAAAAAATTGACCATCAGAAAATCTCGAGCGCGTCAGATTAAGGTAGGGTGAGTTAATTACACCCTAAAAAGTGTATATTCCACTAATCTGACAATTTGAGAGTGACGTAAAAAAAGGGGAGGGCAACAAAGTTGTAAAAAAAAAACGTCGTCTCGACATTCTCGAGCGTAGCTAAATTTTTTTTTATTTTGAAGGAAATAATTCAAGAATAATGAAAAATATATAATCTGACGATTTCCACAAGCCGAAATAACAAAAATTCGTCGATAAAGTTAAATGCGTGCAGCTGCGTGATGCCTACATTTCCTTCTCCGCGTTTCTATTCCTCTCTCACTCTTTCTCTATCTATTACTCTCTCACTCCGTCCCAATTAATTAAGTTCAATGATTTAAAAAAATAAAAAATAAAAAATTTTTTTAAAGTGATTTTTTGGGAATAACTTTTAACCGGCTTTATCGATCAACTCCAAAAACTACTCCGCCTTTGAGCTTAAAAAACCACGTCGATCGCCACCAAGCTGGTCAAAAGCGGTTGATTCGTTCGAGAGATATCGTGAACGAAAGAAACCCGAAAAAGTGTTTCTTCGGGATTACTCCGAAATTTGTGGTTCAATCAATTAAAATTGCAAAATTACTTATGAGGATGATAAAACTGCGTCGAATGCCGCCAACCGTGTGAAAATCGGTTGATCCATTCAAAAGTTATTGCGGTTTGAAAATTCCAAAAATAGTGTTCTATGAAACTTCTAACAGACTTTCAAACTGGGAGAGCTCAAATGCATAGAAATATTATTTCTTTGAACTCAGCGAGCTCAAAATATCACATAAATTATGTTTTGAGCTCAAAAATGTCATAAGTACAATTTTAAGCGCCCAGGAATGGAATTAGCGAGAAGTTGCAGGGATGGCCTTTAAGGTGAACCGTTTTTCTATTTTTTTTTTTGTCAGATTAGGCGAATCCCTCTACATAATCGTCAGATTATGAGACAGTACGTTTAGAACATAAATATTAACCACATATATCTTAATCTGACGCGCTTGAGTATTTCAAAATGGCGATTTTTTTTTGCACATTATGAAAATGGCCGCGAGTTTGCGTCCCATCGAAATCGTCAGATTAGTGAATGAGAGCTTTTTTTTGGTGCATTTAACACTCCCTTAGAAAATCTGACGCGCTCGACTAAATTTTTTTTTTTTTCATTTTCAACCCTTAAATACAACCACCCCCATCATGCAAACGATCAGATTAACATACGTACATTATTAAAAATACATAGGGCATTGATGCTATCAATATCTGACGCGCTCGAGGATGTCCATGCAACAGTTTTTTTTTACATATTTAAAAATCTATAGCCGCTTCCCCCACCGATGTAACGGTATATATCATATAACATTTTTTTCTTCTTATTATCTAAGCTTTGCATCCCAATAGGTCTCTACGACGCTCGAGTAAATCCCCATTTAGCATCGTGGGCTCCCCTACTATTAAATGCGCGATTCCCCAGAGTCCCTTGGTTTCCCGCTCATTCCGGTTTTCCAATTAAGTGTGGATAAAGTCACTTTTTTAATGGGAGAATGTATCTTATTTTGTCAAATGCCACTATAGGACTAGATAGACATAAGTTTCCACGTTACATACACTTACGTGATCTTCCCTACATGATGCAAGGGCGTTGACACCGCGGGCCAAGTCGGCTTTGTGCCAAATGTGAATAATAACTATCTAGTGACGACCCACACGTGTTACAAGCACCAAATTGTATTCAGATCCTTGTTTGACAGCAGAATTCAAATGCGCTGCGATATTGATCAGAGCATGTATTTTCTGATAGATACCTACTCATGGTTAGTCATTTGGAATCAGGTACCTATAAGTGCAATTTGTACGATAATACATGACTTTCTGGCGCCCAAAGCACTTATTGTTTGATACATATAATGACCTAACGGTTCTAACCACCTGGCAGGTTGATTTCAAAGAACATAAAACAATAGACGTGTGTAAGTAGGCAGCCATAAACCACTTGTGCCTTATGTTTTATTAAAACACACCAATAAATCGACCATGAAGAAAATTCAAGCATTCAAATTAATTCAGCCGGAATGTTTAGAATGTACATCCTTGTTTAGTCCGTATGTATTACAAGTTATAAAACAATAGGGTGCTCACCGTTCTTTACGGCACAAGTACTTATAGGGAGAATTAAAATTGTTTATTTAAATATTATTATGTTATAATAGACCGACAAAAAATATTGTGAGCCTTATGTGATATGAATTTGCATGAACTATCTGAACTATTTATTTGACTATAAACCTAGTAGATTAATGTTGCCGATATGACACGAGTTCAAAGACCTTGCTGCTCATATTAGCTTGGCCAAGCTAAGCTATAACACAATATACAAGACATTGAAAAAGGCTACCGTCTAAAACATTTCAAAAACATCAATATTTTCCTTTTGCTTACAAATTCCCCCAGACCATCACTTCGTGGTCTAGGTATCAGATCTATTTTCGTATGAGTTGGTATTTTCCGGAATATGATGGTAACTTATGAACCCTAGGGTAGTGTTTGAAAAACCCGCTCATGGAGGTAAACCCAAGCATAAGCTTCGATGCGCACTTGAAAGTCCTACGTTGAATACAAATGACGATATTTGGCGGTCAAAGCGGGCACATACTGAAGTAAATTTATTACTTATGTGTACACGGTAACATTACACCTACGTATCATCACGTAGACATCATGTGAAAATCAGTTTATAGCTATTGATACTCGGAATGTTGTCGTAATTGCTTCCGGTCACATACATAGGTATTTTCTTGGAAAATAAATATTATTACCTTAACACGTGTGAACGCTGGTCAAGTCAGTTGCTTCTTACATAAATTTCTAAGGAAATTTTGAAATTGCCTCATAGGGTAATCAATAAATCGCAGAGTATTACTCAGGCGAGGCACTCTTCTGCTTTTGACGCATAGTTGTCCAGTTGTTTTAATATCCTATCTGCGGTAAAGTGATCTGTGTATAATAAAACCCCTTAGATATAATGTACCTTAAAAAAATGTGACTTGGTGAAATAATTCTTTTAATATGTATTTTCATAATATCAAAAAACTTTTTACCTAAAATACTGCCATCTGTCGTAGAATAGTAAGAAACTTTGTGATGTTTATTCCTCTACTTGTCACAAGAGGGCGCTCCCCGCATCAAAAGTGTTAGGTTTTCGTTATACAGAGCTTTGTTTGAGGTTTAATATTATATCTTTAACGATGATTTAGTTAATTTTGTAAATATAATTATTGATAGAAAGAATATCGAGTGAGGTGCCTGAAAGACTTAAGATTGGGGCTCGTTTCTAGATGATTGGCGGAGAAGGCAAGATAAGTAGGTGTGCAGGAGAACCTTGCCTAGCAGTGGGATAAAAAACTGACACTTAAAATAAAATAAAAACTTATTCAACAAAATATTCAGCAGACTAGCTTACATAACCAAGTGCCTTTTATTTTTTTACGCTAATACTATTTAATATTTTATAAACCAGCAGAATAATGTCAATTAACGCACTATAAATCATATAAGCTAATGACAGGTATGGGGAGTACTATAAACTAAGACCAAAATTCGTTTAATTATTCTAGTCAGTGTTGAGAAATATTGTAAGTAACAACCAGTTCCTATTGTTATGCAAGGCATCAAAGCTCACGTTAGCAGTAAGTATTACAAATACCATAGAGTTGCCTATCAATACTTCCTATCAACACTGTTTTTTTTTAAGAGAATATTGTGTAAATGGAATATTTGTAAACTTACAGTGTATGTTTATACATAACAACATTATACATAAGACATACTCTAGTTGTAGTTTATTAAAAAAGTTTCAAGTTTCTGGAGAATCGGTTTGTCAAGTTGTCTCGTCTATTCAAGGCCGCATCATCGATTCACAGCAGTCTATTTATTGTAAAAAAAATATAATCGCTTATTTTTTAAACTACGACTACTCAAGCCACAACTTACAGATACAAATTTGTAGGTAAGTGGCCACCGAAATATAGAAAATAATTAATGATACAAGACCGATAGATTACCTAAAAATCATATAACTAAAGATAGACACACGTAGCTAGAGATAATGTCAAAAAACAACCGTAACGTATCTTGAATTACCTGTTATTAATCACAGTTGACTAATAATATCTAAATGATGCAATGTCAGCAATTAAAAATGTCGACCGGCCAACGACTAACTTTCATCATAATTGGTAATGGTCTGTGTGGCTCACAAATTCAATCTTCTCCATAACTGGCTTCTGAGTGCTGAGGCATAAAGGGTTTTTTGAACGTCATCACATTTTGTACACGTTTTATTTTCCCGGAGCTTCATGATTGAAGTGGTTCTGGTCTACGGGCACATTGTACGCGCTGTGCTTGAATGCACTTTCTAAGGGACTGCTCAGAGACATCTTATTGACTTTTTTGTTTGCTCATTGAGACATCGGGAGCTTTGTTTGATTATTCTATTTACAGCCTCGCCAGGAGCGTGTTCTTTATTGGTTTAATTATTTTCTTTTGAGAACTATTGCGATGTGCTTCAAACACCTGTTCACCTCAGAGGCACAGACAATTATTATATTATCAAATTCTCATTGTTAAGGAAAAAAGAGATGGAAAATATGTTTACTTCCGGAAGTCGCTGACTTTTGTTTCATTCATCGATTTTTTTTGCCACCGACTTCGGGGACGTAATTTTTTTTTGTCGGTTTCTTTCGGTTTTTTTTTATTACAGCCTTTTTAGTTGTAGTATGGTGGTATCTGACACATATTCTTATCGAGTATATTTTACATTGCTATCAAAAGATATTAGCATAGCGTCCACTAACATTAGAAACAAAAACATAACATATATATTATAAATCCTACTATCTTGCTTCCTACTGGATAGTTAGTTAGTAAGATTTATAATTTTAGTAGGATTTCTAAAATTATAAATCCTACTATTTCCTACCAATATTATAAATGCGAAAGTTTGTGAGTATGGGTGTTTGTTAGATCCTCTTTCTCGTCAAAACGGCTGAACGGATCTTGATGAAATTTGGCACAGAGGTAGTCTGGAATTACACATAGGATACTTTTATTCGATATCACGTGGACAAAGCCGCGGGCGCCAGGTAGTAACTCATAAATGACCCAAGTAGTATTTGATAAAACTCACATCCCCTTCGGGAGTAGGTATAGGTACCCTTTAGACTATAAAAAGAATTGGCGTTATAAGTAGACATAAAAAGTACAGTCGAATTGAGAACCTCCATCTTTTTTGAAGTCGGATAATAAAAGCTCCCTATAAGCCGCGCAGATAGAGAATAGATCTGAAAATGGCGGCGGGTACGCATGCTACGGTTGGCAAAATCACTTCTCAAACATTTTTTTTGTTATATATTATTCTTTTTTAATATTATTAATTAATAATAGTAGAAATAATGACAAAAATATTAATTAAATAAATAGGGAGCAAGGGTAAATTAATATCACTGGATTTTAAAATTTGTCTTTATTAATTGTGACATATCAGAATCATATTACAAAAATACCACCTCACATACATACATAAAGTCACGTTCTTATCCCTTAGGCCAGTTAAGTAAAGGCTATATTAGACCGACGCACACGTCTGAGACAATAGGCGAAAATAAATAACAATCAAACGTAACGCAAACAAATAACAATCAAACTCAACAAAAACAACAATGAATATCAACGAAAACAACAAAATAACGGACGGAATTTAACGATAACTCGGAGTGCGTCAAGTAGCGTGGAAAGCGAATCCTGACTGACTATTTTTTGTAGCGCGTACTTCACTGTGTGAGTATAGACAGCGATAGAGAGTGAGCGAGAACGCATGCGAGCGGACGCCATTTTCAGATCTATTCTCTATCTGCGCGGCTTATACCTGTATTGGCGTACTCTATACGTTCCAGTCAGTAACCATGGCAACAACTTGTTGAACTTGAAGAGGGTAGAGACAACAGAGTAGCGACGATATTATATCCCTTACTTCAGCGTCGTCTGGATGCTATATTGAATAAGTCAATTTATTATTTTTTTATTTCCAAAAAAACGGCTAAAAGCGAGTTAGGACTCCCGCACTGAAGGTTCCGTACAAACTTGCGACATAAACGGCCATACTTTTGACTGAGTAGAATTTAAGGGTAGATTTATTCACAGCACAAAGGGACCATAAACTAGAGTATATAGTTTTAATTTCATAAAGGGTCTTGACAGACAGAAAAACAGATAAATAGACAGAGAGACAAACGTAAAACAAAGTGATCCAATAAGAGTTTTTACCTTTTGAGGGACTGAACCCTAAAAATGGGAAACAATTACAGAAAAACTAGATGTGTGAGTAATGCTTGCAACTTCAGTACCGTGGGAGGCGGTACCGTGTTCCTACTTCCTAGCGTCGCGGACGGCTATAACAACATTCGCGACGAGGGAAATGTCAAGGTCAGGCCCGTTCACTTCCTTTACCGCCGTCCCACCGAGCCACCGAGAGCCTACGATATTTGCGTCCCCACCCTCCCTCCCTTCAACAAGCTATATGTATAGGTACAGTATTGTTACCCACTTACCGTTTCAAGCGAAAAGCCTGCACTTACAGAGTCGAATTGAATGTTACTTCTGTCATTTTTAAGAGCTTTTGCTTTGCATACATTTGTTTTACGTTGTATGAATACTTGATAGTTTTTCAACAGCTACCTTATTATCTATGGATATTTCCATTAGCTTCTTCTTTTTTATGACTTACTTCTTTCGTCCGAATTTTGTTTTGGACAGGATGGTTTTATGTGGAATGATATTTTGAGCGAGTTCATCAGTGTAGACCAACTACTTCCCTACAATAATTTGTTAACTAAGAAGTTTTTCTTTCCATAGTATATACCTAAGCATTGTTATTCACATCTTTTGTTCGTAGCAAACCAGCATAGAGCGGTTGTCCGAGAATGTGTACTTTTCAGTCACTTGATTTGATGTCATTTCAACTTACTGTATACCTGTTTCCTCTGGCGACACTTTCATATAAAAACGAAATGAAATCTAAATTTCCAAGTTGTATTTGTGACATGTTTTCCCTTATTACCTGCAACGGGACAACGTGCTGAAGTTTTCGCCAAAAATTAAGTTATGACGTTTACATATTTATTTGATTGAAGAAATATAGTCGGTTTAATGTAGTGGAACATTGTTATTTTATATGCAGGTTATACTTACTAGGTAAACGATTTCGGGGTTGTGTTCGACAAAGGAGATGGTGAGAAACAATGACGAATCAACTTTAGAATTTGAACTTGTCAATGTGATGGTGGGTAGGCCGCACTCTTGCGGAAGACCACGTTCAATTTAATTTAGCCGTACGTTCATAGTTCTTTGATTTGATTACTACTAATAATACCAGCGTAAAATGAGCAGAAAAGAAAAAATCATTTTAATGTGATTTCTGTTGTAATTAGTATGTCTAACAAAGGGCACAGACCCTTTGTTAGACATACTAATTAATTAAATCATTATGTGGGCGTTTATAACCTACACCTACAATATGACGTAACTGTTCCTAAATAACCCTAGGGTGATTAAATTTTCATATAATACATGAAAAAAATCTTGGTTGCAAAATAATAAAGTAATTGATAATTTATACTTCAGGTTGGTTATTTAAATTTCTTATAGCATATTCAAAATTCGAACTTCCATAAAAACTTGTGCACAACATTTACAAAACAATAGGGCCGACATTAGCCGTCAGATGGCAGTCGTGTCGAAGGGCCCGGCGTAACGACGGCGCCAATGGAGCGCGATTCCCCCAAGCCTTTCTTATTATATGCTTTGATTTAAAACAAAACAACCGTGGAGCTGCTTTAGTACTAATAATATTTATAGATTTTCCCATTTGCTTCATGCTCATGAAAAGCAGTTCCTGAACATTTACTGAGCTGTTAATATAACACTGAACATTATGTCATAATTAATTTGTTGTTAATTGGGGCGTAGGCAGAAATTATACAGAGTAATAAATAAGATAAAGCTATTTAACTAACACTAAGTAACGGAAACCTTGGATATAATATTACTAAATATCCGGCCATAAACGGAAAAAGTTTTTCAAATGTCAAAATGATAAGATCTATAAAGATTTCTAAAAAAGATGCAATGATTACCTCATCTGCTATTCATAACGAGTTTGTGAACAAACAATTCCTTTAAGCAAACTGTTCAGGTGTCTAAACTAGTCAGGGTGCCAAGAGTCTATGTTATTTGCCAAATCCTCGTTAATATTAAAAATTAGTGTGAGACTATCATATTAACATAGCTATCATATAACTATCTTAGTTTTAGTATGATGGTTTCACACAAATTCCACAAGATATAAGCATTATAAGCACCAACCAAATGCATTAAAAAAAATGTATTAAAAAATATATATTCGAATTAAGAACCTCCTCCTTTTTTGAAGTTGGTTAACAGCTGGAAATTTTGTGATTTGACAATGTCAATTTTTCACTTCTTGTACCTAGTTTGATTTTCGTTTTATCTAGTTTAGGTAGCGTATACTTGGCGTAAACAATGATGCGCGTAGCACTACGTAGACGTCACGTAACAAGGCGTAGGTAAAGCGTCAGAAAGTCAATCATAAAACTCATCAAAACGACGACTCCATGTTTTGTTATCCTGGACACAAGCAAGGCAGTTTTCGTGGTCGTTGGAGCGTCAAGTGAGTCCAAACGCCTACAGTTTTCCCACCGGGACCATCCCGCACCCCGTCACCCGAAGCCTTATTACCAACTAATTAAGTCACGCAACAGATACGTTAGAAATCTGTTAGGAAAATATCCGAAAATAGCCTCGTGACAACATTTCGGCTAGAACGTGCTTGTTTTTTTTTGTCACATCCACGTTTTTGATCTAAGAAGCTCGTCGAAAACTGTCTAATCAATCGCACGACACGATCTATGTGGTCGTGTTGAAGTCAAACGCAAATGATTAACATAAAAAGCGCTTTATAGTTATATCCTGTAATATATTCAGCTACATCAAGGTAACCAACAAATATCTCTAGCGGTGTAGAAATCCCATTTCTCTTACAGATGTATTATTATTGCTTTCGATCACTATCTGAAAAAACAGGTGAGTGATTGTTTCTGATACTTTCCACAATGATTAAAAGGTGAAATTAAAATAAATTAGATGATGTTTTTTATAATGAAACTGCGATTGTGTGACTTGCGTCACTTGCGTGCAAGCAGCAACCATTGAAGCGCGTGCAAAGCAGCGAGAGTGCATTCCCAGCTATCTAATGACAATGACAGAGCATCCCCGCTTTCCAAGTTCATTGACAACGAAAGTGTTGCGCATGCGTGAAAACTCGCGCCAATTATAAGCGGTGGCGGGTGCGGCGTGTGGCGGTGGCGGTGGGCGCGCTGGCGGCGGCCGGTGCGCGACGACGCGCCCGGCTGCACGCGCTTCATTGCCAAGGCCGGCGTGCTTTCTCCACGATCTACGAGCTATTACGTGGCACTTGGGACCGCTTGTATAATGTGATGTAATTGGAATTTGTTATGCTTTGGTACCGATAAACGGAATTATGAAAGACTGACAGTTCACAGTATGTAGTAAAATTGCGTTATCACGATAGGACACGACCTCAAGCGCTAATTGTCATTGTAATCGAACAATGTTGTATTTTACGATGAATGCTAATAATTCATTACATTAAAAGCGTTATCGTGTTAAATTGTGTGTCACCATTAAATGGTATTTCCGTCGTAATCATTTGAACCGATAAATGATGATTGCTTGTTGTTCTTGACCTAATCTCTCGATGTCACTCTGAGTACCAGAGCGTTTCCGCGTCATCATGTCACTGATGGACTGGTCAAGTGAACAAACAAAACGGAATAATGTACTCAGAAACGTGAAATCAGAATCTTCCTATCATCATCGGCATAATGTTTGGAGCAACTCTAACTCTACCAACAGAGAAATGCAGGCATTGTAAGCCCAAAAACAACCCTGCCGGGGTTGCGGGTTGTTCGAAAGAGATACCGCGGCCTCGGAACATCTATTGCCCTTTAATAGAAGGAACATGGGTGGGTTTTAGTCAGTAAAAGTCTGACACTCCCCCTAATAGTAATTAATTAATAAGTAATTAATATTAATGATTATTTAATGAGTAATTTGATAAAACCATATGCATGTAAAAAGTCACCAAAAGCTGCAAACCATATTTCATTCGCTCAAAAATACTTACGTTTCCATCCCTACATTTACGAAATTGCAATATTTATCAAAGATAAAATCTGTCCAAATATGACACACTTCGAGTAACACTACTAAGTACTACTACTTACTAGATGTCATCAGAGCACATTAAAGTAAAAAAAATGGGTCCTAAGATTTTTTATAATTTACCAAAATCTTTAAAAAGTAAAACCACATTAAACGATTTAAAATTGCATCTAAAAAAAATCTTGATAGAAATGGCATAGGATTAAAACAAAAGATAAAGCTCTGGCCGATCTATGTATTATTCTATTTTGTTTATGAAACGGTTTTATAAAGCATGTTTTTTTTATTAATTTATATGCCTTGCAAGGCAGAACATGGTGACACAACACAGATTTTATACCATAACTAGCTGTTCCACGCGGTTTCACCCACGCCGCTCAGCACCTGTTGGTCGTAGCGTGATGTTATATAGCCTATAGCCTTCCTCAAGAAATGGACTATCCAACACTAAAAGAATTTTCCAATTCCAACCAGTAGTCCTTGAGATTAGCGCGTTCAAACAAACAAACAAACAAACTCTTCAGCTTTATAATATTAAGTATAGAAGTATAGATAATATTAGTATAGATTACCTATTTTTAACAAATACGTTTGACCTCGACTATCAACGGTTACTATTTTTAAGCAATTAAAAAGAATAATGGGCATTCATAGGTTCACTTAACTAGATGCGCAGAATCGTAGTAAACATTTTTGACCATATCGCACAAACCCATCAATAAAAATTAACGACCCAAATGTTGTACTAAGGTACACATAAATAACTTTATGCAAATATCCACATTTTTATTAGACTGTATCGTATTTTATGAGGAAAAAACCTGTTATGTATAATGAAGAAGTTTACAAAAAGAACCAAACACTACGTCACAGAAAAGTACTTGCGTTGTTGACACAGAATATGTGTTCAAGTGACTAGACGGTTCTCGGACGTACTGATTTATGTAATTTGAAATCCACAGTGTGTCTCGAGACGGGACTGTGTATACCGGAAGCCAGAGGTTGTCAGAACAAACTCAAGGTTAATTCGTAAAAAAATCATTTAACTTGCACAAATTGAGGAGGTGAAAAAAATAATTGATTCAATTTGCCGATAGTTACTCACGTGTGACTACCATTCCCCACATTGAATAGAGGAAATTAGGAAAATTTCTAAACATTTTCAACAATGGTTTTCATTGCAACACATCGGCCCATTATATTATAGTCGCCCCTGGCGGACATAGATATGCCTCATAACGATAAAAATATGCCGACGGAAAGCAAAATGGAAATACCAAAGGCTAATTAAATGGTACAATTCTGAGCACAAATATTGTGGAAAACTTAGAGAAATGTACAGTGCATTATTGGACGTCAAAATGATAGGAATTGATGATTCATTAACATGTCCAAGAAAAAACGATAGTGTATGCGATTTAAAGGAAGGAGACTCAATTTACAAAATTGGTTTTTATTTGCTGAATAAATTTATCATGCTTAGGGTTATCGTGGCAGCAGTTAGCGCATTCTTGCTTATCAAGAGTAGGTTTTCCCAGAGTTCAGAAATATTTGTGTTAATATGACTGAAAGAGGTAAACTTCCTACATGGCATAACTGAATCTCCCGTGCACGTAATCTACCTAATTAGATACAGCACTTCCACACTCAGTAGGCGTTAAGTCATAGTTTGGTATGCGATCTCATTGACGAGCGTTGAACCGGGAAGTGTCTGACAACTCGACTTGTGCTATCACAATAGATATTCCAGACTTGCAGGACACAGTGACGCTGGTTGCATTAAACGTTATAACATGTCACTATATATTATGCTAGATGTACAGGGTGTCCGGTGGCAGATTTAGGATTTAAATTTCGAATTTCTCCGTAACCGTTGCACGGAGGAGCGGGGAGGGGGCCGCGTTGGCTTCGTCATTCGTGCGGGTTTTTTAGTCGCAATGTCGCAGTGGACGGGTGAACAACGTGCGTTCGCAATCGAAGCGTATTTTAAAGCCAATGATTCGTGTGCAATTTCTCGTCGAAGATTTTGTTCACGTTACAATATTCGACGGTTACGTGACGCCCCAAGTGAAGATTTGATTCGATCATGGGTGCGAAGGTTCCGGGCAACAAGTTCAGCAGAAAATAACCCACGACCGGGGCCCAGCCGGACGTCGAGAACAAATGAAAACATCGAACTCGTCGCGTCCATTTTGAGTGATAATCCGCGTCAGTCCGTTCGCAAGAGAGCGGCTGCCTTGGGGCTTCCAAAAACTATAGTGCACGAGATATTGAAGAAGGATCTTAAACTTCATCCATTTAAAATTCAAATTGTGCAAGCGCTTAAGCCTAATGATTACAACTTGCGTAAAAATTACTGTGAGACAATGTTGGAGCGATTTCGCACGGTGAACACTATTTTTTGGAGTGATGAAGCCCACTTTCACTTAAATGGCAGTGTAAACAAGCAGAATTGTCGTTATTGGTCTCCTAAAGGACAAAACCCCAAAAGCCACTTCACAGTCCCAAAGTGACGGTTTGGTGTGCATTATCAAGCAGGGGAATAATTGGACCCTATTTTTTTGAAAATGGTCAAGGGCACGCAATTTCTGTGACTGGTGTTGCTTATCGGCGAATGCTCAATGATTTTTTTTTTCCAACATTGAGAGACCATCCTTCCTACACTTCACGGACATGGTTTCAGCAAGATGGCGCCACCCCGCACACTGCTAGGGAGACCATGGCGCTACTTCGTGATTTCTTCCCCAACCAACTGATAAGCCGTTTCGGTGACATCCCCTGGCCACCCAGGTCACCGGACACCCTGGACTTTTTTCTGTGGGGATATCTCAAAAATAAAGTCTACGAAACAAACCCGGCGACTATCTCATCATTAAAAGAAAATATCGTTCGCGAAATTCATGGCATCTCAGCGGCACTTCTCCAGCGAGTGGCAAGAAATACTGAAGCGAGATTCCATGAATGTATCCGACGTGACGGTCAACATTTAGACGACATAATTTTTAAGAAATAAAACCCGCATTTGTCTTCTTTATAATGATTAAAAATATAAATGTATATTTCACGTAGTTTTTTTGTTATTTATATTTTAAATCCTGATTCTGCCACCGGACACCCTGTATATCTCTGGCTAATGAGTTTATTGAGGAACCTACCTAGCAAGTTAATAAGATCGATCACATTTTATTGACTTATAAGGTACGTTTAAGTAAGTTCCTTAATAAACTCATTACCTACTAATAAAAATTGGTTTAGTGAAGGTACTCAATGCAATTCGGTCCAATTGAACATAACAGAGACAGACGTCAAAAATCTATGGTACTAAATTTCCAACAGTCTACAACTTTAAGCTGTGCCTTAGGTTATCGTCCAAACTGGCAGATCGTTATTTTTGATACTCTTGATTTCCAAGCCAACACGATACATCGTGGCCCAGTAGATTTGTTATAATGTCTTGTACAATATAACAAATCTACTGGGCCACGATGTATCGCGTGTACTCAGCTGTAGCTAGTGTAGCAGTGTAGCTAACACGTTATCTCGTGGCAACCCTACAAGTACAGTGTAATAGGAAGTAATAGTTAGGCTGAGATTCGATTCTGACGCAAGCGGACGGTCGCTGTGGGCGTTTGTAGGCACATTTAGCTTCCGTGTCAGTCTGTCAAGTTGTGTGCCTATCGTTGCTACGTCTCGCACCCACTACTGGCTCAACTTGCTAATTTATGACATCCGTCGGTTATGCGATCACTGCGATCAGCAACCGGTACGACTTCTTCTATTAACGCCAATCTCGTATTCTAAATCATTATGTAGATTTCAGCAGAATTTTCCGGTTATTTAGCTTAGACTTCGTGGCAAAAACTTCATCAGAAGTTTAAATATGTGCCTAGAGGTCGTTACGGTTGTTCTTGTAGCGAATATTTTGAAAAACTTAAATTATACCTATGTTTGTGTTAAATGTAAAAACAACTGTTTAAAAAATAAATGCGGTAGTACATACACGCAAAAACTTTAGTTTTGCTCTCAAAATACGGAAGTAAAGTATTATTTGAATTGGTAATGATCGTATAATCTCGCATACATTTGTATGTCCGCCTCAAGAGGTTTTAAGCAACTGAAAATCGTATGTGGTGGAATAGAAGTAGGCTGTTGTATGTGTTTTTTTTAAAACACTTCCTTGATTTTTTTTTTATTAATGCAGTGTATTTTATACTCATGGTTTTTTTTCATTTACCTCAACTAGTGTTTTATTTTTCCTTTTTCTGATTTTGCCACAGACACGAGTAACGATAAACAAGTGTTCAATTCTAGAATCGATGGTGATTGTTTTATTTTTCACAGCGATGAAGCGCATGTTCGTATATCAGAATTTTAAAAATATCAATAAATTAGCTTTTCTC
The DNA here is from genome assembly GCA_958449745.1 of Ochropleura leucogaster. Classification (NCBI taxonomy): domain Eukaryota; kingdom Metazoa; phylum Arthropoda; class Insecta; order Lepidoptera; family Noctuidae; genus Ochropleura; species Ochropleura leucogaster. The sequence continues at coordinate 11,753,969 of OY288206.1, read as the reverse complement.
AACAAATTAACATTTACTTGTGTCTAAATTCAAATCCATTTGAATTTCTCTGTTTTTCATTCCTTTGCTTCCCTTACAAACTGCAAAGGCGGTAGCAATAGTGAATAGTAGTAGAGATTTATTTATCTATGACAGTAACAATTTTCGCTCTTTTTTTTGTAAGTAGGTATACCGAAAAACGTTGTTTGATTCACTTGGGCATTTGTCACTGTAGCTCTACAACTCGCATGTCCTCGCTCCTTCGCCTATGGTTCGGGTGTAAATTCCGCATCGGCCGCGATGTTTAACTTTCCTCACTTAACCAAAATATACTATGTACCTATTACTGTTATAGGGCAGGCTGATAAGCCCAAATAAAACTCTTAATTTCGAACTATTGATTTCTATGTCATTCGTATTTACATTGTGCTGTAATTGTCAGAAAACAACTGATTTGTAGTTTGGAGATGTAAGGAGCAGGCGTTTACCAAAACCCAATGAAGCAACGCGTCACTGGGCGTGTTTACGCACCATGTTTGTTCATTCACAAAGCCTACGTTATTGCGCATCGATGAACAGAAAACGTTCTATCTACAAGGAGGAGGCATAAAAAGTGCTGCATAATGCGAGCGCGAGCCGGACACCCACGTCGCGAATTCCCGTCCATTATCGCTTCAATCCCACGGGCTCATGTGACGTACAGAAGCCAAAGTTGGGCGGTGCCAATGCTGAGATTTACTTTTTGTGAACGAAGACATTCTTCTCAGCAGATCAGGCGAATAAGTATTCACAAGGGGATGCGGATTCAAATGCCTTCGAGGCAGAAAGTGCAGACAATACGCTGACGGACACATAAATAACTCAACTGGAAGTGCAAAACCAAAACAGGACCTAGATGTTAGGGTAGTAAAGCTTGAATATGAAACCATGATATTAATTTATTAGAAGAACATAAAAACAGTAGCAGTATGAACTTCGGGATATTTTATTAGATGAAATTGCAAAACCACAAAACCAACTCTTTTACATGAAAAGTGAAGGATAATGAGGTAACTTTATTCTGCGGTAACATCATAAAGGTGGATTCCCCGTTCGTACCATAAAGTCTCGTCATAACTAACATAAACAATGTTCGGTTCTATTATTGTTTAGGGACCACCAGGCGGGAGCTGATGTGTAGGTGTGTAACTCATCTCCCCCGCGAAGCTTCATAATCGCTGCACCTTCGTCTGTATTTTGTTAAATATTATTTTAAAACATCCTAAACAGGAGTGCACCACATGTGCCACCTGACCTCACTGAGCTTTCCCACGCTGCGACGCAACAAGTCCTTGAAACATAAACGCCTTAGTTAACGTTAAAGCTCGGGTAACATCTTCGAACAAACTTACTTTGAACTGTGAACGCGTTTTCGTTCCATGGAGACTAATAGGTTTGTTTTCGGGAGCAAATGTCTCGGTTGCAGCGAGGCTTAAAGCTTTTTTCTGTTTACTTAAATGATCTGGTGATTGTTTTTTAATTTATTTTGTCGTTCGGCGACGTCATGTGGTTCCAATCAAAGACCGTTGGGGTCTTCATTTTTTTTAAATCGATTATCGATGACTAGTGGGTTCAGTCTTCATTTTGTTAGTCGGTAATTATGTTTTAAAATATTTTGTAAGTAGGTAGGTATGGTCTTCTGATTTATGAATAAATTGTATTGTGTTTTATTTTGAATATACATTATTAATTGAGTTTTTATTTACTTGTATGTGTATTTTGTTAAAACTGGGTGTCTAAAATTACCGCTGAAGCAGAGTCATAATACCTAGGTTAGTAAGTAATATGAATTACATTAACATTCTTAAAATACTAAAGTGACAATTTACAATAAGTACCTACTTACTGCGTATTGTACATTCATTTTGAGAATTTAAACATAATTTATATTATTTTCCTATTATGATTCTGCTAATGCGGCCATTTTAATCCCCAAATCATTGAATCGTAAGTACCTATATTAATTGTTGTATAACAAGTTGTATCGTCAACTAAAACAATCATAGAATGAAGAAGCAATGAGTGGTCAAGTTGTGCACTTAGGTACACTGAAATCAACGAGATAACAAAACAAAGTAGGTTCAGATTTCAGAGACTTAGAGCACCTTAAGTCAACATGAAACCTATCCATTATTAAAACTTACTCAGACGGGAAAGCAAAACTTTGCCTGCACAGCATATAGTACATGACATAAACCAAGTAATAAGGATTGCGTTACACTATCAGAGCCAGGAAAGCGCACACTTGCGCATAATTCCAGTTCAAACCACAATTATTCACTTTCAAAGCGTCAAGTTGTAAGCCAGGAACTAAATGAATTTAACTATTAATTACCGTCGAGTCGTTATTCCGTCGGACAAGGAAGCGGCGCAGGCGCAGTCGCTGGTGACGTCACGCACCGAATTAACCCGATTCTGAGAATTGAACCGTTGTATGTCAGTGCACTTGTCTTGATCAGCGCGCACGTGTGGACAATGTACACAACTATATGGATTTGTTATGTTACTAAATGTTTAATATCCCTGGTCTATATTGTTTTGTAAATCTTGATTTTGGGCGACGAAACGTTTTGACTTGGTACCTACCAATTCTAATCTAGCGAATTACCTAACAAGTACCTACGTTTTTGACGATTTATATTTCTGTAGAAACAAAATCTATTAATTAATACTTCGTCCAATTATAGCGAATTAATAAAACAACAACGTCGTCATCGTCATCTAGCAAGCCAGAAAGTTAAATAACTGAGTGTTTAAGCTCAGCTCGGAGTATATCACTATATAAAAGTTCGTCACTCAATTGAGCTTTGTACACCAAAAACCAAGTATATTCCAAGTAATATCCTTACTACTGCAAACGCCTGACATGTCGACTCCCTTATACGCAAATTGATTACATCATATCTGTATTTCATATCTGCTTCCTCAATTGAATATTGTGTCCAGTTCGACCAAGTCATTACGCAACAGAGGTACTTGTTGCCTACTGAGCTGATATTGATTAAATCTCACATTTAGTTTGCAGTGTAATGACCTCTAGCATCCATGTACATACTGCCTAGTTGCCTGAGCCTGCCATAACATAAATAGTAAAAGAATCACGTAACACTGAATCGGTTACGCCGCGGTTATAGTGTGTCATATTATTATTACAGGTAGCTATTTGCTCTCCCGCCGAGTTCCTTAAGAAACTTGTGCCTTGCCTTTACCTTCTTAATGTACAAACAAAATACGCATACTGCAACGAAGCTAGCTTCTCATGTACTTCAAATTACAGTTTTAGTTTACATAGAACGGTCGTAAAATTGAGATTTTATTAGCAAAATAGAGTAGCTATTAATATAGAGAGTACCAAAGATTCCAATACTTCTATCTTTATGAGTAGACTCCACTTTACATTTTACTAAGTTATGATCTGTTTAAGCACAGCTTTATTATTGGTTTAATTTTTTAATAGATTAAGTAGGTGGTAAAAAAAATAATGTGTTTATTAACTTTCCAAAAGATATACCTTATTATCCTTACTAATATTATAAAAGCGAAAGTGAGTTTGTTTGTTACCTCTTCACGCTTCATTTTTTTTTTAAAGTGGGACGTAAGGGAGAAAGAGGGAAGAAATGGGAAAACTTAGCGTTGCTATTACAAATCAATAAGGCGCAAGGGGAACTGTGTTACCCCGAATTTAACGCGAGCGAAGCCGCGGGATAAGCTAGTCATACATAAAATGTAACACTGTAGGTACAGATAATTATGTGAATTTAACAGGTTCATCAATGTGAAATCATAGATATATGTATTTATGTAACGGCATATCATACCGGACTGCCACACTTTATTATGAAATGCAATACGGTCAATATGGTATTTATTTATTTTGTTCGACTGCTCTAAAATCTACGAAGTGTAACACGTGGTGGGCTGTCAGCTAACACTTCTGGTTTTTGTAAAGAAACATGATTAGGCACTTCTTGTTTATAACCTACTATCATAACGCCTAAGGGCACTATTGTGAGATATTTCCTTATATTAAATACTTATTTGTTGCACTCCCTGTCGAATTGGCGATTCTAAATTATTGAAGGATTCGAAATATGCATACTCTGAAAAAATCATGGCATCTGCATCATTGTCAAACATTTGAATTCTATTTGATTAACCTAGATGTTCTAAAACAAAAAAAAAATAACAAGTAATAACTCCTACAAGATCTGAGTTCATATTTTACGTTGAAGAAAAACTTAACGATCTTCATATTTTTAGCCCACATCTAAAATTATATTCATTTTGTAATAAAATATTTTGGGGCACGGTTCCTGAACGGAAGGCCTCACGCGGAGACCGCTCGCTGGCCGGGAGTCTCGTCACTCATCCACTCCATACAAGTCTCCACAATCACATACACACACAATGTGCACGTGTATACTTTATAATGAGAACAAAAATAAAAAGTATCCCAATGACACGCTACTGTGAAAGCAGATTGTAAGTCACAGTTAAACGCGCATGATCGATGATTATTTCTTGGCACTCAACAGCGTATCTAATTTGTTTTTTTTAAGCTTAATGTAATCTCTGCCACATATATTGAATAAGTATTATAGGAAAAGGCCGACTATGTTTTTAAACAGTTGTAACTTATAGCTTCATAATGCACTCATGTCAAAAAAATCATAACAATATTTTGACTTGCCATAGCACAACGGAGAAATCGTACAGATAGTGAACCGGATGTCATAGCCCGGAAAGGCAAGGACGTCACCGGATACTTTCCCCCGCCCGCCCCACCATGCTCCCCTTCTTCCGGTCAGGGGACTTCCGCGCCCAACTTTTCAACTGGCGTTAGGCGGAAAACACATAAATAATATTGCATGCGGAAAAATTGTACCGCAACACATATGTATACCAAGATTAAAAACGTAGGCATTAAAATATTCACGTTTTTCCTTGATTTACTGATTAATCGATTAACAATGTATTGTACGTTACTTCCTGTGCCGATTTGTAGATTCATATCATATGGATGTGATAAAAAATTGTTCTTCCCCTAAAGTAATTCTAAGCCTCCAAAAATTAATTACACAAGACCAAACTGAGTCCTACCTATGCTGTTGAGAATTATTAAAAACTGGGTCAGCTTCAGCTATACGAATTTTGAGACACATAGGTACTTTCGATAGAGGGTTGCCAACTTAAGGCGTTTATCCCAAAATGTTGGCCCTTTTTATAGGGCCGAAATATAATGGGCTTAAATAATATTGACTAGAATCACATTTTTACTGAGAAAAATAGTAAAACAAACGCCTATTCGATTACGATTCATTAGCAATTATTGAAAATGTAGATCTTTCATGAATTAAAAGTGCCAATAAAAAGTAATTAAAACTAAGTTATATTTTATTAAAATAAGAAGATATTTTAGACAATGCCTTTGAATAGGTACACATATGTAACAGATTTTTAGGACTTTGAATATTGCATTTAGGGGCAATTAGGGGTTTTTCACCTTGACCTTATATTTTAAGGTTGGGCTGTTGGGTTGGCTATTGGAACAGCATCGCAATCGCGCGCCATTTAATAAGTTGTGACGACTAAGTTTTTGTTTTTATAACAGGTAAGTACACAAGACTGAAAAAGTATAGGTAAGTACTATAACACCTATATTTTTCATTGTACAGACAACTGAATTATTGTAAGCTACATAGCTATAGGTTGCTTTTATTTAAAATGTAAGGTCTCGAAGGCCGTTTATTCGAGACAGGCATTTAAAGAAAAAAAAATGTTGACTTCGTATAGGCCAGTATGATTTATACTGCCACACCGAGAGATTTTGCGGAAAATAGGCCGTCATAGTAAATTATTGTTCAACTAATCCTATTCTTCCCTATACTATCCTAGTTACTTGATATTACTTATACGCCATGGCAGGAAATCGTGCACATTGGACGTACCTACTCATAATTAAATAACAATGAGCTTATCTTAAAACTTTAATTCGTATTTCGATAATCTCTTCATTGAGCGATATGCTCGTGAATCAGAGATAGAAATATGATAGGCACGATGTGCTCCGACGCAGCCCATCCACTTGAGTGTTTATTGTCTCTGACTCATAATCATTTATTAAGATTATTATTCATAAATAATATTACATATTTGTTCATGTAGTCATTAACAATTAATTGATTACAGTGATTCAGACCACCATCATCAACATCGCTTCTGAAAAATACGACATGAAAGCTATTTTACCCGACCGATTAACAGTCATTTTGAAAATCGTTTGTTGTGCCAATTTCTGGCGCAGACTGTTTGACAGGCATCAACTGAACTTTCAAAGCTAGACTAAAAAGTATACATTTCATAGCAGTGCCGATAATTGCAGAACACGTAAAAAATTTACGAGTTTTACACATAAGCCAAATCATCATCTTCTTTGTCTTCAAAGAACTAATGGAATAATGTTCTCCATCGAATAGAATAGAATTAAAAAATCTTTATTATGTACACCATACAAATAGGTAACATAATTATATAATATTTTACTGTGGTGGCACATTGGGCCGTCACACCAGGAACTTCAATAGCAAGAGGAACTTAACTTCAAGAAGTTAGGTACTTCATAATGCGAAAGGCAATGACCCGTAAATAACCTTGCAGCACACTTATTAATAAACACCAAAAATTATATAATAGCCTAAAATTATGTACTAACGCAGGCACAATCTTGGAATACAATTTAAATGACGTGTCCGCTTATGATCTTATCTTATCGGCCCAAATGTCGCTGAAAATCAAGTGTAAAAGTACGCTCGTGCCAAAGCAAGTAGGTACAATCTGTATGTAAGACATTTGATTCCAACACGAGTATCTTCAAGCCATCGTCAGTAATGCATGAAAAGAGAACTAAAGAAGATTTAAAAGCGATCGTTGAATCAGTCGGTGTAAGTTACAAGCCTCCACTGTCTCGGTTCGATTTAGCGTGAAAACATTTCGAAGTTGAGTCGTGAGTTCGTCTTACATTTTTCTTATTAAGGAAGCCTTTATCAGTGTGGTATTTGATCTCTGCAGGCAGCTGGCGCCTACCGCTTCCGTAAAATGGGCGCATTCGACTCCAATCGCGGAATTTGATCTTTTGTTGATGGAGGCGAGATTTCTGCATGTATCTGACAGGGTGATCGGAGTTGTCTCGTGCGCATGTCATCTTCATCGGTAATCCGAGACGTGGGCGCAGTGGGCAGGCTTTTGTGGTAGCGATATAAAAAGCAGCTGGAGTCTAAAATGGTATGATAATAGAGGATTTTGGATTGTCATCCTCATCAGCCGCCGCGTCTACCTGACATAATGATTTGCTCGGTGAAGTAGGATACTTTACGTAAAATAATCTTATTAAAATTCCCCTGCATGACTTATTACACAAGAAGCACATATTTGCAAATAACTGGAAAGCAGAACACACCGTCGTAAGGGCGCGATTTGTCTACATAGAAATATGATCAGGAACAGCAATAACAGTATACAATCGATAAATTGTCTATTGCGAACAAAGCTAGCGCGGTGTCGGAGTCGTCGACTTGCGCCCTACATGCATAATGCGCGGTGTTACGGCGCGTTACGTGTGCTGTGGCGCAGGCGCAGGCCGTTATGCAAGCGGCGCGGAACCGGCCGTGAGAAGCAGCGCAACACCTGTAATACACCGCCACCGCTAAACGCGCATGAGCACGCTTGCAAGTGCCTAACGGCAGCACTCCTCGTTATAACCACCACTGATCAGCCATTGTGAAATCACGTCATTGAATTAATTACGGGTTACGAGCCGTATGCAGTTTATAGCAACAGTTTACGAGCTAGCAGCATATTGTCGCTCAGTTTACCGCTACTGATAACCACGGAAACTGAAGAATTAAGGTGGCCACATTTCAATGGGGAATCTCAAATGTTTTAAATTTTAGTTTTATTCCCTATAGAGATAAATCAATCTTAGATGTTAGCTGTATTTAAAAATATAGTTTCATTTTGCCAGGTGAGCACAGCAAATTACCAGTATTTAGATATACCAGCAAGTACAGATCCGCAATTCTTTACATTTGAACCAGAAAGAGCAACCGACTAGACCTTCAGTATTGTAGACCCCATAAAAAACTTTCAACAATAGCGACGCTCACAATATTGTCCTTGCAAAACTACACCAATACTAACTTATAGCTCAAATATCAAATACAATAAAAACGTTAGGAATAAGTAAAGTCGCCAGACGCCAAAACCTACTTGTAAAGAAGACGTAGACGTATGTTGAACAAACATGTGCGATGCAGTTCCTTAAAAAACTTTGGTGGCCTGAAAAAATGGAAGAAAAAAAGACACTCGAATGGCTGAAGCTTGCTCGCCTGACAGGAAATATGATATTTTATTTTGGGCGTGGGATCAAACCGAGTCGATAATTTGTGTTCCGAATAGAACATCACAGGCAACGGTGAAATTAAATTGTTGAAAACGTTTTATGTTAAGTATTAATAAAGAACAGGAGAGTCCTCAACAATAATAAAATGTCTTTGAACATAACTGAATAGGTAAGATGTCGGTATTTCAAAGAAAGTGTCACAATATGATATTGTCTTTTATTTATATTTTTATAGAATGACACACTTTATTAAAGATTAAATCTATTTAGAAGATATTTCCGACTGGATTTTATTCTTCTTCTTCCATATCTCTTGTAAACTGAAATTATAAGTCCCTTTGTCCTCATTTTAGGTCAGCGCCAGTGGGCAGATGTATATATTTTCCGTCCTTCGCAGCATTCAACGCTATCGAATCCTGTAAAGATCGTTATTCAACATAACATTGCTATTCGTAGTCGTATCTTGATGAATGTAATCTGTTCGAATGTTGTCGGGTACCATACAAGTGCGGGGAGATGTCCGGCGGGGTGCAGGCCCGGAGCCCGGCCGCTCGAATCAATATCAATCAGCATCAATCAGCACCCGGAAGCCTTGTAGTTGGACCAACTGATTGTTCGCTGGCGACGATGCGTGCCACAAATTCACATGTTTATTCAGTAACCATCCAATTTCCCGGCTTTTAACGTTTTTACTATAGTGTTTCCTTTCAATGTTTCTAGCCTTCGTAAGATAAGAATCTTAGGATAAATATAGAAAATCGCGAATTGGAAAAATTCCGAAAAGACAATTTGATTCTAACGGGAAATGGCTGCTTTTAACAAAAGGTGACCTGAAATTCAGAAGAAGAAGGTTTTGGAACGGGGACTAGGTTCGTCATAAAACATGCGAGTGCAAATGTTACATTAAAGGAACGCTTACGAGATATGAGAGTAACTGCAGTCGTTAATTAATCATTATAACTAGTCGTTCCGTCAACAATATCTAGAATCTGTCCTTGCGCAATTCATTACTTATATTCATTGAAAACATTGTCATCGAAGAATTTTGACGTCGAAAACTTAGTCGCGAGATCGTGAAAGAACACCGCGAAGTCACTCTGTCTACATTTGTAGGAAAACCATATCAGACACATTTTTGTTATATATAAGTACTATACAATATCTAGGCCTCCGTTTGGACGCAACTCGCCTGATGTGAAGAGATGATGAGGACTAGGGCTAGCTCGCTAGCCTAGAAGAAACCAATTAAATCAAACTTTGAAGAGATCTAGATTATAATGATCAAGGAACAAAGAAGTCGGTAGTGAATTCCAAAGCCACACACATGAACTAAATAAGGTACTTACCCGTTGTTTTGCGGATGGGAAATCATCAAATAACTTCCCCCGCTCTAGGCGGGGGTGTCAGACTTGTACTGACATAAACCCATTATGTTCCGTCTATTGCCATTTATGTTCCAGGGCCGATATCTTTCTTCCGATGTGTTTCGAACAACACGCAACACCGGCAGGCAGTGGCACTGGCAGATCCCTCTGCTTTGCTGACATCTCTTTGAGGCGCGCGTGGAACACTAACGCGCCGTCGAAATGGCCTATCGCCAAGACGGACAGAAGGTGAGCTAAATAAGGTTCTCTTAAGCTTACTATTCGTAATAAGAAACAAATGCAATCTTTAGTAGTCCTACAAAGTCCTCCTTCATATTCGAACTCATATCTGAGGAACCTTGAAATACGGCACCAACGTCCAAAGCATCGATTATGTTCGGCCGGTTAACGGCACATTTAATACAAGTAATTTGTTGCAAGTCTTTATAGCTGCTACGAAAAGCTCTTCAACTTTAAGTAACTTTGTAGAGCCAAGCAGAATCTTGTGTATTGCAAAACAGAAACAAGTAATAATTTAGAAAAAAGACAAATTAAGAACAATAAAAATAGATACGGGGTTTAAACAAACGTTGAACAGTCCTACTTGATTAGAAATTTAATAAACGCTCAATTTCAAAATATAGACAGACAGGTAGGTATATTTACACCCTTGTTAACTTGACCAAAGTAAATTAGAATTTACTTCCAGCCATAAAGATACCTGAATCGGGCACGGTACTAAAGTGTAGCAGTTACGTAATAACGCAAGGGTACTAAAGAGCTCCTTATATGTTAATATGGCACATGACGGTGTCGTTGCGCCTATAAAATCGTCTGAAGTGTAAACACACGTAAATATCGCGCCACACGCACTCGTAAAATCTATTTCTCGTGCTATTGCGGCTCGTAGGCACTATACAAATAATTTTATTCAGAGGACAATCAACATTAAAACGAAAATATCACTGGAACTGATTTATAAACAGAACCAGTTAAATATTCCATTACGTAGAGTATATTTCTAGAGTACATACCTGTTTTATTCCACCTATCTACAAAGGCACCAGTGGGTAGTGTGATCCACCTATGTACCTCTACAAGTTTATTATGAGAAGGAATTTCGTGCGTTAATGCAGGTATTTTTACAATCCGTTTCTGAACTTTCTTGTTCCAAAGCAAAAACAGAATTACTGCAACACCCACGTTTTTCAAAGTGTTTAAAAATAAGACGTCTGTTCAACATGAAATCGCTGATGAAACGTCTGAAAATATGTTTTGGTTGGTTATTCATCAAAGTCTCTCGTAACGTAATAGTTTTTACCTACGGTTTGTGGACAAAGGCAGTGAGTCACCGACGAGATTATTAGGCCTAATATTACAGCGAGCGCAGCTCGGCCGCGACTCCTGCGCACTGCGCTCGTCACGCCGCGCCCGCGCCCGTGTCTCCGCTACGCCGCGTGCCTATCTCCACGCAGACAATGCTTGATTCTTAATTCGTTTTGATTACTATTCCAATCTGTTAGTCATGCGACATTCTAAGGATATACCTAAGACACGATTGACGCAGTTCTTAAGGAAGTTGTGAATAGCTTACTGGAAACTTCACAAGGAAATTCTTCGACTTAACTCCCTAGTGTTGTCAGGGATTCCCCAATAGAATAAAAACATCTTAATACGTAGTCGTGAATAGACCAACAATTTTTCCACACCCATTCAAGTAAATAAGTAAGAAAAAATAAATTACTTTAGTAAATACCAACCAAATATACCAACATGTTTTTGGCGTGGGAATTCACCAAATAACTTCCCCCGCTCTGGGCGGAGCGGGTTGGCGTGTCAGACTTTTACTGACTAAAAGCCACCCATGTTCCTTCTGTTATCCTTTACGTTCCGGGGCCCCGGTATCTCTTTCGAATAACCCGCAACCCCGGCAGGCCGAGGCCCTGGCAGGCCCCTATGCTTTGCTGACATCTCTTTGTGGCGCGCCTAAAACACTCGCGCCGTTGACACGGCCAGTTGTCAATAGGCGGACGGACGGTGAGCTACCCATTGCTCACAGTCCACAGGTCCGCATTTACGGTGGCCGGCAGTCGTCTCGAGGCGCCGGGTGCCCGCGGGCTGCTGGGTTGGTTTAAGGTTCTCTCCCACAAACAGCCGGTCAACCAACTTCACTGTAAAAAAAAATACCTGTCTCTCATGATTAGACAGAATTCTTAAGAGCTTAAAATCAAGGTTGGGGCGTACAATTTTCAAAACATAGACATTAGACATAAAGTTTGTACATAATAGTATTCGAGGAACAATGTAAAAGATCCTTAATAGCAACACTTTTTTAAAGGCCTTAGCCCATTCCTTTCACTTTTGGCGATGTTGCGCCTCTTCCCGCCAATTAACGAGAAAACCATACAAGGCGGTTCAACATCACAATAATAAATGATACAAAGTGATGATATGAGAAGTTAGGAACTTGGTTCGGTAGGCTGTGGTAGTAAGGTAGGTAGGTATATATCGATGTAAGTTTTCGAATCAAGAATGTACCTAATGGCTCATATAGACAAAACGTTTCATTTTGTTGTCCCCAGCAACTGGTTCCATACTTATCCGGGTTCCACATATAGTGCCTACTTACAAAAATATAATATTATTATTTCAAACGGTGACGATGACGCAAATACGATAAACTTATATTACCGGATTATCATGGCGCTTATGTCTACCTCTACGGTATTTTAATATGCAGATGGTCTTCATTTACATCATGGAACTAGTTCTTGACATTTTTTTTACTTTTTATCTGTCAACTTATAACTAATGTTGTTACAGCCAAGCAAAACTATGCTCTTCTTTGGAAACTTGATTTTCCTCTCAGTTTTATTTTTGTTTTAAGAATGTATACCGGACTACAACAACCAAAATAAATAAAATATTGATTTTTAATTAATGTTTATTATTGGCCTTCACAGCCCAAATTAAAATGGAAATGGAACTTTTCGCACCATCAAGCAAATTTGACACAACTAAAATTTGCATTAGTTCACTACGCTGATTCCTCTGTCTATACCTTCAGGAAATACAGGCTTGCTTATATGTTTTAATTTCAAGTTAAATAATATAAGCAAGCCGGTATTTCCAAAAAAAATTAAGAAAATTGCAAGCCAATAAATTGCATTGACGTTACGGTTGGCGCAGTGGCTAAGCGTTTGACTCCTGTGCTTCATATACGGTTCCCGAACGGAACAAATATTTGTATGACCTACAGATACTTGTTTCGAAAACCACAAAATCCCAGTGTGGGGAAACGTCTAAAAAAAAACTCTGGAACTATGAATTTAATCAATTTGAAAATATAAGCTAATAAGGAGGACGCGCGGGCTCGTGAGAGGTGGAAGCTGTGGAGGGAAGCCTTCGTCCAGGAGTGAGACAGCAGGCCATTAAAAAAACTGATTTTATTTATGATTCCAGTTACACAAATCATATTTCACCAAATAACATTGCTTTATTATGATTTTAGACAGATAAGATTCAATACCCTCAATTAGTCAATATGATTAGTGCCAGGTTTCCAGGAATTATGTGAGATAGCGCCATTCACAAAATAATGTTCGCATTTTACTAGAAGGAAAATGAAAAGTATCGACTTACGTCGTATTGTGTACGCACATCCGGTGATACTTAAACGATTAATTGATGAATGACATGCTTATCATTAGCGTTATTTAGGACTATAAATAAACCGTCGCGCTTCGATAAAATCATTACAAAATAAATTCAAACAAGGAAAATTGTTATGAAAACAAAAGAAGAGCAATAAAAATTTACTAGAATTTGTCGCTAGAGATACCAGAACCAGACTCAAGGGATTTCATGACCTGCCGGGGTTGCGGGTTGTTCGAAAGAGATACCGTGGCCTCGGAACATAAAGGGCAATGGAAGTGGTGAGTGATGGTGAGTGGCAGTACAAGTTTGCCACTCACATTTCGCACCCTAAAAAAAGGGGATTTCATAAAGTAAACAGAAGCAATTTTTTAAATAAAACAAGTGTCCTATAAAACAGAATAGCTTGGTTTTAATTTCCATTTATTCATAAAAATCACTCTCAGGTGTAGGAGGCGGGATGTATTTCAAAAATTTCGCTCGTATCGGTATGGAGAAGTAGCCAGTAACGTTATCTCTCAAATGTCCAGCCGCTATCTGCATGTTGGCCATAGCGCATGGGACGGGGGCTGTTTCCCGAGGGACTGCTTTGACGGTTATTTCCGCGGTCAGACCCGCAGCCAACCAGTTCCGCGTGTGAGGATAGCAGTTCCAGCTGGCACCAAGCCGCGCCATTTCTCCCCACAATCCGCAATTTAAGAAGTACATGGGACGATGTGAGCAGTTGCAAATCCTGATTTAAAAGATAAAATCAAGTAAGTGCTCGATGACGACGATGATTCGTAACTTTCGATTCATCTGATTTAATGAACTCTTTAAAATGGAAAACCTTTTTGGACACTTGCATACCTTACTGTATGGCATACAAATTCACATATACAGCCTAATATTAAGATCTTTCTCTTGAAACATAAACAAACCTCTCTGCAGAAACTCTCAACTATTGAGACAATCCTTACAAAAGCGATAGGTAGTGAGGTATTTGTTTGTTACGTCTTCATGCCTAAATGACAAAAGCGATTTTGATGAATTTTGGTAGACGGACATACGCTTCTTTTTGTCTCTTTCTAAACCCCTGCTGAGCCTTCCGCAATTTTCAGGGTAGAAAGCTGAAAATTGGCATTCGGACTATTTGTTACTAACAAATAAATAGCGCATATTTTTTTTTGGAAATCTGCTCCCAAGCCCTTAAAAGAAGGGGTGAAATTTTATGTGGGACTTTTCGTAGTTTTGAAGATAGGGAGCTAAAAATCGGCACACACTCTTTGTTACCAACGAAAAATATCTGTAAATCAGGAAAGGGGGGTCCCCTATCCTGATTTGCGTAGTACGGTCGTGTTACCCCGAATTTAACGCGAGTGTTGCCGCGGGCAAAAGCTAGTACTCAATAGTAGGGAGTTTCTGTAGAAAGGTTTAAGGTATACGTATAGCTATGTGGATGCTTAGTAGGGAGGTAACATACATTTCTTACCGAACCCTGTGTGTAACAGGTTTATCGTCCAGAACAAAACACAAGTTGCTTGGATTCCATGTCATTTCTATCGAGTACATGGGTACAGGAAGCAGTTCCTCGGAGTTTTTAACCACTTGAGATTTAACATCAGGATCACTACGCATAGACTGTTTGTCTCGTACGAGTAATTCTTCGACAGGTACCTGTTAAATCAATTTTACTTACCTAATTACACTTAAATGTCTATACTTTAGTTAGACAAATTTTCATTCATAAGGGTTACCACCACAGCGTACTTAAACACAAAAAAAAAGATGCTATGGATGGATGGGTAAGGTGCTGGTATCGACTGATCTGGACTGATCCCATGATTTTCCAGTGTGGACACCCTTTGCAGAATACGTCCCGTCCCACCTCTTATTTTGTCCATCCCGCACATCCATCTACACCTTCCAAGATTGAAATAAAATCGATGATATAATTGTGAAAATGAATTACTGGTCAGACAAAAGAGACCAATCGGCTCGTGATGTAGTACAAGACGACGGCAGGTGAACCTATACTAAACTATTATAACCTAATCTCTCTACTACGGATCGCACACCGTAATAGAGAGATCAGGATAAACTGTTTTGTGTAGATTGATGTGCCGTCGTCTGTACATTGGAAACTATAATGACGAACTATAGAAGCGGGGCAACCCCACTATTTAATTTTTGGATGTGTACCTGTTCTGGTTCGATTTTCTCCCGAAGGTTGAGGATTAGAACCGGAGGGAAAGCAACGCGCACAGAATCTTCACTTACATTTTTTGATGCCGACGTGTAAATTGATTTCATTTTTGTTTACGAAAGTAAATATATAATATATAGTAGAAAAGTAAATATTTCTTCTATTTACATGTGGATGGTGCCTGACGTCTGAAGTCCAAATCATAGATAAAGCAGTAAGACTATCAATTTGTTGCCACGAAATATTTAAATAGGTAGTTTCAGGCAAACCTCTTTACTGCTTTCTGGCATACGACTACAAAAATAGCCATGTATTGTAAATAAAATATTTTTAGCAAAAAACCGCGATAATAAATAACGTGTGAACGAAGGCCAAATAACGTGAAAGATAAATTCACTAGTTTAGTATACTAGATCGGTGTAGGTTCTTCTATTGCGTTCGTTGAAATAAATTGTGTGAACTGAAAGTATCAGTAAAATGTGTTTAATAGTGCATACGTCGTTCATTATCGCGTTTACCTCCGTATTTAAGATCAGTATAATGTTTAAATTAGATCTTTTGTTTTATTCATAAAAATGGATATCTATTGTGGCTAATATACAATCCATGATTGCTTCAGGAATCACCAATAAATTCACCACTTGTTAAATTAAAAGCTGTAGACTGAGATTGAACGAATGAAATTCTCTTTATTTCATACTTGAAAACAAGAAAATTTACAAAACAATTTGGTGTATACTTAGTTTTAGTATTAGAATGTTATTTTAAAAAGTATATACTTACTGTAGATATTTAGTTTAGTTGTACTAATGTATATTATTTATGTTTGATTTTCTAAGCAAATTATTGAAGATGTACTGTCGCAATGCGAGGCTGAGCCCTACTGCTTTGCATTTCATTGGTGCCAGTTCTGCGACCCTATCATTGTATGTCGGTAGAATTAGGCATCATATTTTCGTAGAATGTTTAATAAAATATTAGCTTCCACCCGGGTCTTCGTCCGTGTGGCATTATTATTTTGGGCTAACGCTAACTTTAACCTGCATGAACCTTTTCTTCACTAATTATCCCTATTTTCTACCTGAACAAAAATTCCCTATGTCCGTTTCCAGGGACGTCCATCTAGGAACCCAACTATCTCTATACTAAAACTCATCAAAATAGGTTTACCTATTTAGGCGTGAAGACGTAACAAACAAACATACTCTAATATTCGTAAGGATAAACCGTGACAGCAGAAGGGTGGTTCTTTTTCGCCGGCATCATCATTCTCCAGCCCTTATCCTATACATAGTTCCTTAGGTGTTTCTCATAAAGGCCAGCATAAATCGCAAGAAAATGGTTTTACCTTGGCTGGTCTGCTATGCTGTTGGAGTATTTGTAATTATGGCTTGTTTTAAATTTCAACCAACAAATCTTGTTCCTGCGTACAGCTTAAAATATTAAAGGCGATGAAATAGAGGATCCAACATCCTCTATTTCATCGCCTTTAATATTTTAAGCTTCGATTTAGTGCGTTTTGATCACAAAAAAAATGCATAGGTACCTGTACTTATAACGTGACGATAGGCCGTGCCGAAGGCGCGTTCGTGTTCCACACGCGTCTCAAAGACATGTCAGCAATGTATAGGGGTTACTGCTACTGCCAGGGTTACTGCCTACTGGGTTTCGGGTTGTTCAAAAGAGATACCTACCGTTATCCCTGAAGGCAAAGGAAGAGAGACTTTTACTGACTAAAACCCACCCAAGATTTTAGTCAACAATAGTCTGAACCCATCCCCGTTCCGCCATAACTGGGGAACTATTTATTTGATGATTTTCACCCGAAAAATAAAAATATAGAGCTTTTAATAAAACTAGCCACACCTAAATTTAAGGTTAAGTCGCGGCCCTAAACAGGATTACTCGCTCTTGTTTATCGCGAGGGTTCATCTCGTCAGATTGCAGACATCGACACTTAGCGCGCACATTTCCGATTTCAAGTTAACGGAGATTGTATCTATTAGAAGGTAGGATCTAATTATTCTTCGCTTATATAGAGGGGCTGCCGCATTTGTGTCTTTTGAATAGATCCGAAAATAACAACATCTTTGGTGGTAAGTATTACATGTAATCTCATTGGTTCTACATTGTTAAGACGTATGGTGACATTGTGAGGAGTGGCAAAATCTAGTATTGGTGTTCTACGACTGTGATTACATTATAATATTACTAGCTGGCGACGGCGGTTTCGCCCCCGTAATATTGCAAATATGAAATAACAATGTTCTATGTGTTATTCCAGACTAAAATCTACCTTTGTGCCAAATTTCATCAAAATCCGTTCAGCAGTTTTGACGTAAAAGTAACAAACATGCATACATCCATCCATCCTCACAAACATTCGCATTTAAAATATTAGTAGAATTCGTATTACAGTGCAACGAATACGGACAAAAATCCTCGGTCAAAAAGCTACGATCTGTAAGTTATGAATAGCAAGCCGCACCAATTAGACGAGTCGAGCGCTTGTGAGTGTATTTAATATCTTCCATATGAACAGAACTCACTTAATATTAGCGGCATAGAATAGTGTGTAATATACTGTCGTGAAAGCCGCAGTTGGTAAGACACGGTTGCGCAGTCGCCGCGACGCGTGACGCCGACTCCCGAGGGAGCGGAAGTCTTGCGCACTTCCGGCTGCGCACACGCCGGAGATCCGGTCCACTTGTACGATCACGACGTTCCACCGACTGACGGTTTAACGAACGTTACTATATTTTTTTGTATTTATACAGATTTAGTAAGTACGTGTCAAAATATGGAAGACCTGACCCGGGTTAATAGCCAGAAACTCCATGATACCCGTGCAGTTGCATGTCTACTTCCACTCCACATCTTATACAATTAAAGCTATCCTGACTTTACTTTGATTTAATTCAGACATTGTAAATGCGAAGACGATACTCATTGATACTCTGTAAAATTGATTGACAATATTTTATTAAATTGTCCGTTCTGAACAAATTGGTAGCTCTATTGATACTTGTCACTATTTCACTAAACTTTGTAACGTAACCCACAGTAGGTAGCAGTCTCACCGCCGCATTCCGTACAACACTTCACAGTTACACACACAGAGCCAATAAATATCGTCGTGAGTAATCACATAGCTTTGTAATCAGTTTTGTTAGGAATTAAAAGCGTTCCCGGGTAGACTAAACAATGAGATCAGCTGGACCTATTGCGGGTATGGCGTTAGTCGGCTATTTAGTCGACAAAGACATCGATTCTATTCGGGCCGCCGGGATCGTGTCGGGACTATAAACAAGAGTCATATTATCCCTGACTATTGTTATGAAGTCTGTAGCTACGCCAAACATCCAAATACACTGTTCAAAAAATTCATTTGAATTATAAACTCAGTACTTGTTAATTTTTACTTGATTGGCTATGTGCAATTATTAACGCAGGGTTTAGGCCCAGCGAAAGTGGGTCGACAAATATTCTTCCGGAAGGCCACCAGAAACCGGGGTTGCGGGTTGTTCGAAAGAGATATCGCGGCCCCGGAATATAAGAGTCAAAGAAGTGACATGTGTGGGTTTTAGTCAGTAAAATTCTGACACTCCCCCCCGCTCCGCCCCGAGTGGAGAATTTATTTATTGACTCCCCATCCGCAAAAAAGGACCACCAGGAAGAACCTAACTAAGGATTTTAAGATGATGGTCATTAGAATAAGAACAGTATAACTTTACATTTTCAATTTGAGTTTTGGCCATTGAAGGCTACACAATACTATTATCGTTCAAAGGTTTAAAAGAGAATTAAATGCTTTACATAGCAGTTAATAGATTTCCTGTTATTTATAGAAACAGCTCAGTTCGGATGAGTAGTTAAAATATATGACAATGTTTTCATAGTTATTGCCCTTGTTCCGCCGTAATGTTGATCGCCTTGATTGATGATGGTGCCCTTGACCGACATTCCACCATCCAGCTATCCTTATACACATAAAGCATCTATTTTATTATTATTTCCTGTGATCCAATTTAAAATTTAAATAAGTTCGTTCATCTTTGTGACTTGACCGACTCATTGTGGCCTTATGTGGTAGGTTATTTTGATTTGAAGCGAAAGTTTCCATATTGGGTGTGGGACACTTTTTAGGGCGATGTTCGTTGTTTATGTTTCATTGTTTTGTTCAGTAAACCCAGATTTTCTAAGAAAGTAATGACTGCTTTAAGGAGGTGCGGCTGGGTTACGGTAAGGGGGCAGCGGGGGGGATGTACGACGAGGTGAAGTAACGGATGAATGTCCGTGGGAACGGTCGCCACTTCCGCTCCGCTCTGCTCGCTCGCGCCTCGGCACTCTCAGCTATTTCCTTTATGTAGGGTGACCTTAAATATGATCGAAGACTTAGTATAGACAGTAAAAGACCTGTCTCACATAATAATGTAACAAATAAATGCCATCTTAACGCTTCTTTACTCAGATGTTATGGTCATGAGTACTTTGGAGTTCTTTGGTGTAATTTTTGTGTTTTATGTTTTTGTCGCTATTGACCATACAAATTCATTTTACTACTGGGCATTCGCCATTCACATACAATAAACCCTAATCAACTAAACACCCTCTTGACATTCATCACCCTCAGCTTTACGAACCCCACGGGAGAAGGGTTGCATTGTGGACCAAAAGTAAAGTCTGTATACATTATGTGTGTGCAGTTTTGTCTTTCTAATTAGGTAAGTATTTTTAAAACGCTTGGTCACCGCATAGATTTCATTGAAGCAAAACGTTTGGTTCCACTACATTTACGAACCGTCTTAGTTGCACAACAGGACTGTGTGGCAATGTCCCCAGTTTGTTTCTCTGAAAATTTTGCAATATTTATCAACAGCTATCGACACACAGCAACCAACAAGATACCGTTGTTTGTGAGAAACGTCATTCATTATAGACATGCATTTCTCACTTCAGAGGTTTTCAGAAATATGCGTCGTCTTACGGAGTCATAAAATTATCTTTTTTCGTATCTCATACTTTTTGGTCCTTCCGCAATGTTCGATAAAAATGGACATATCGAAATTAGTCAGAAATTTCGAATAAAACTTAATGTTGACTTCCTTATCTACTAGAATACTTTCACAAAATTCTAGAAAATCGAGACTAATAAAATATGAATTTATTAACCGTTTCCCAGGAAGCAGACATTCGCTGCTTAGCGCGTAGTGTTTATTGCTTCATTATTGCACGTGCATGTGCATCCATAGCAACAACGCATTGCACTACCGTGGAATTTGTGAGCGGTTACTAACTGGTGTTGCCTGCCCAACAAAATGAAGTCTCAGAGGACCAGAAAAAGTTAAGGACGATTCTGACGCCTTCAGTAGCGTTCATCAGTTCATGTAGACAACTGGGGATCTGAAGTGACCACTTTAGCAAAATCATAATAGGATAACACAGACGATGTTAAAATTGTGAATTGTCACTTTGTGACTATTTTACGAATGGTCACGTATAATTCATATTATTAACCCGTTATGATTCCCCAGGGTAGGTATTATATCTTTTAAAAGAAATGTAAACTGCATGTTAATTAATGTCCCTAGTTTAATTACCCTGCCTACCCATGACAAAATTAAAAACCGGCCAAGAGCGTGTCGGGCCACGCTCAGTGTAGGGTTCCGTAGTTTTGATGGTAATTTTGGATTGCGAGAACCGATTTCAATAATTCTTTTTTAATTTGAAAAAAGATGCGTTCAGGATAATAAAATATGTAAACGAAGTTAAAAAAATGCTTGCATAAACGATTATACCTACTACAAACTTAGTCCACAAATTATTTTGTACAACTTTTTTTTTGTACAAAAACTGTTATGTCAATCAAGTTCAAAATAATTTTCATAGAAAGTCCTTATAAAGTACTACTTTTCAGATTTTTTTCATATTTTCTAAACTTATGGTTCAAAAGTTAGAGGGGGGGGGACACATTGTTATTTACTTTTGGAGCGATTATTTCCGAAATTATTGACATTATCAAAAAATGATTTTAGTAAACCCCTATTCATTTTTAAATACCTTTCCAACAATATATCACACATTATGGTTGAAATTAAAAAAAAAAAACACTTCCCACTTTACATATAGGGTGGCTACCCTAATAAAACATATTTTTCCAATTTTTATTTTACCACTTTGTCGGCGTGATTGATATACATATTGGTACCAAATTTCAGCTTTCTAGTGCTAACGGTTACAGAGATTAAGCGAGGACGGACGGACGGACGGACGGACAGACAGACATGGCGAAACTATAAGGGTTCCTAGTTGACTACGGAACCCTAAAAAAGAAACAATAAAGGTAAAAAACCATAAACCGTAAAATCAACTAGACACTCTTACAGGTATTCCACTTACATAGCAACTCAGCCATAGATGTTAGTCCGGAATATTCGATTTGAACATCCGATGTGGCGTTTGTCCGGTCTAAATAGCATAACGAACATCTAAGTAGGTAGTATCGAGCATTGAGCAAGTCCGTTGACCGTTGTTGTAACTTCGTAAGTTCGTAAGTACCAGTCTTGCTGTTATCGGCCGGAAGCCACGACGGAAGCGCGCAATCTCGACCAATTGGACGAGTGCGCTGTCACGCCGCGTGACCATGTCCCTTGCTCTCTACGCCGCATTTCTAACTCGTGCGCATACAATGTACACCAAAATAAATATTGAATTCTCCGGTTTTTGTTGCCATGGAAGGTTGAAATTCATTTCACTCAAAAACGGGGTTCTATAACATTATCTCCATATATTTCGCATTATGATGGAACCTGCACCCATTCGTACTAGATTTGATTGGGAATTACTTCATTAGACTTACATGCGACGTTCCATTATTCTCAGTACCAGAACGCCAGACTGATGAAAGAGGTCGCAGGAGAGGGCGCCTTGCTAGTTCTATTTCTGTTCATCATCTTAATTGGCGTTATGAAGCGCTGCTGTAATATACTGAATGCTGAATGCCAAGCATTCACTTGGATGATTAACGAGATGATATAAAGTATCTTCGTCTACCTCGGGAGATTCATGAGGATTAATGCAGATTAATTAATAAGTCTCTGAATTTTTATGCCCGGACGCATAAAAGGAGTGGTGCTTTAATTTTGACATCCGTGTCTGAAGTTTCATATTCCAAACGGAGAGAAATGATCTCATAACTAAAATAAAAGTTTAATTTTGTGTCAAGTTTTTTTTTTTTATTTAGGGTTTTATTTAGTAGGAACTTTTAAACTTAACAACTTTTGTTCGAACATTAACAAAGAATATGTGATGAACAGGTTGATATTAATTACGAGCGACTGTAGACGCTGCTTTAAATTATAATGAGGTCCAAAAGGATTCCTAAATCACAGCCTAGTCGAAACATTACCTCATTCAAATATTTTCTACGTATCATGCATGACAACATCCAATGCACAATCAATGTTAATGAAAACAAAAAATAATAAAAAACTTGCAAAAAGATATTTTGATGATTTTAGCTTACTCGTTCATTTAGATTGTCCGACTTGTTATAATATGTAAAGGTAAGAAGGTTTAAGAGTAAAGTCCTAACATAGCTTCACAGTTTTTGTTTGGTTTTTGTACAGTGTCAGACTTTTCTTACTAGCATTTTCCTGAAGCTTCGACAGCGTGTATATGGTTAAAGAGTAACCGAAGGGAATATACTACCGGAATGAAGAGTCCCTAGCTTATGTTCTAAGTTAGAACATAGGTCTAACTCAACAGTCTACAAGTGTCACTGTGTGCGAAAATTCAGCAAAATACATTCAGCTGTTAAGATGTGAAAAGTTTAAATACAGACAGAGCTAATTTCGCAATTAGGTATAATACAACTGTGGATTAAAGCAACGATTCTAATGCATATGCTTAATGTCATTCAGCTTTGAAGTTAGTAACAGTAGTGTCACAAAAACGTTCATGACTACTGACTCTGCTATCGAGTTTTTTATTATTAATACCTAAACATACATACATACAACTAAACTAGGCAAAAACTTGTGGAATCGACACCTGCTAGCTAGGTAAATACCTATAAATGCTGATACATACTGTACCCACACAAGTAAAACCCCGTATTTCGTAATCCGTTATAAGTAGGTTTTAATATGAAATTATGAATAAATAAAATCCTACTAAAATTATAAATGCGAATGTTTGTGAGGATATGGATGGTTATTACCCTTTCTCGTCAAAACGGCACAACGGATCTTGATGAAATTTGGCACAGAGTTAGATTATAGTGTGGAATAAGCAATAGGATACTTTTTTTTTTGATCATCAGGCGGGCGAAGCCACGGGCGACAGCTAGTATAAACTAATGCACAGATTGGTGAATCAGTGAATCGGTTACGCAGACAACTAATTGGTCTTTATTATTTTAAAGCTTTAAACTTTACATGATGTTTGGATTAAATTAAATTCCTTTATAACTTCAAATCTAGATGTTTTTATGGATTTCGAAAGGAGGAAGCCTTTTTGTCGACAATAGTACCGGAAGACTTAATCAAGTAACTGTTTTTGTTAACGAAATCTGTAATATAACAGCTGAATTTTCACATTTTTGTATCTAAACGTGACTGCGTCTAATGTACATAGTTTCGTTTGAAAAGGGAAATAAGAGGTTTCTCTGGGTAAAGTTTAATCGTTCCCAGCTGAAACATAGGCAATAGGGGCATGGTACAAACCGTGGAAATTCATTATCACACTTATCTGAGCATCTTTTCGTAGACAAAGCTATGCCCGATAAGTACTTTGAAGCACATAATGTTACCGAAACAAAGTTTTACGTCTCACCAATATTTTAACAGAGCGTTACCACTGGAAATTCATCTCCGGCAAGTATATAACAATATGTAATAACTTTAGGTGTACTTACACCAAGCGGAACCGGTAGTCTATATTAAGGCCAGCACACTTGGACCCCTCGTATTTTCTATAGTGCTTCGTAAATGTAAAAAGAGAAAGGGAAGTAAACTGCCTGTGAAGGTTCTCACTTGAGTGGTCGTATCTTTCAACTGACATTGACCTCTAGAGCGGTCGTCGAGGCCTCTTCTTGGTGGGCATACATATTCATTACAACTTCATCTACATATTAATGAAGCTGAGATGAGAATAAGACGACGACATGTTTATCTACTCAGTTAAATATCCTGTCCATTAATATACCTGAAAAGCACATTTGACTTATTAGATACAAATGTCGAACAGATATTAGTTAGTTGCAGCCTTACAAAATGCAGTTTTATGAGCGGTCATTACAATGTTAATTTATTTAAATACGGATCAGTACCTATATATATTAAAAAATTGTTTGTCCCACACTATGAATTTCTCCTGTATCGTGGGTGCGTTTACAAACATTTAAACTCACATACACCAACAGCCAGACCCGGAACAAATATCTGTAGGCCATTCAAATATTTGTTCCGTGCGGGGATCGAACCCGCGACACGTAACGCAGCAGAGGTCATCGCTTAGCAACGGGCGCCAACCGTGTCGTCATAACACGCATGAGGTTATGCATTTTGTTCTAAGTTAATTCGTACCTATTTAAAATTCGAAAAAAAAGCCGTTTCATACCTGTAGGATAAGGATGCGGCAATTTTTTGTTCCTCTTGACTGTGGCTGAGGATTGAGTAAGTTGGAATTTACATACTCATACAACTAGGCTTTTAATATACATAAAGGAAGGTACGCTCCAGTTGTATAATTTAGCATAATGGACCTGCATAAATATTTATATGTAAATATAATTATTGAATTAAAAAAAAGTCTCTAAATGTTACCTGCTCTATCAATTCTCATTCAGTTTTTATTACTTCCTTCGTAAGCCAAGCAAAAATAATTCTCGTCGGGCTAGACTCAAGTTCCGTGTGACCTTCGATTCGTCCGTCAGTAAAAAGCTGTTTTAGTCCTCCACATATGAGCGAGATAAAAAAATGAGTAGGTAAAAAAAATGTGTGATCGGAAAGTCCAGAGTCATCTCGTTTACAGAATAACACTTGCGAAACCGGTTGAGAGCACGACGCGACGCGACGCCAAATATCAACTTGTATCCTTCCTCATGCGGACACCCGGTAGGTTCTACCTAAAATTTAATTTGGTATTTCATTAGTTTTGTGTCGCACAGCAGGCTGGTATTGTAGTATACCATTGTAAAATAGCGCAAATGATCTCTGGAAACTCTGATTTAATAGGATCCGATCTATAGCTTCGTTTGAATTTAGTTTTACTTTTTATTTAGTATTACTAAGACTCCGCTGTCCGTCTGTCACCAGGCCCCATGAACCGTGATAGTTAAAAAGTTGAAATTGAAAGGAAATGAAAGGAAACAACAATTAAAAAGCAGAATAAAATGAATATTTTAGGAGGGGGCTCCCATACAACAAACAAGGTTTTTTTAGTCCCTTAATGCGTCAGTCTGACTCGCATTTCGCCAGTTTTTTTACTATGCTCTAGGTACTGTAATGTGTTATTAATTAATTGATAGGCATTCCTATCAATTAACTCATAGATTTTCCCGGTTGTGATTTGAATTCTTTGTTTTTAACAGCTAGAGTTACGAGTTCCTTTTACTCCTATTAAACTAAAATGATTCAGTTTCGTATATTCAAATATTACGTACTGATTAACACCTTCATTCGACACAACTTAGGTAAGTACTACCATACGAGTGTGAAGCCCACCTCAGATTCTTGTAGATATTTTAGTCATTATAATTATAGAAGATGCAACATGCTAAAAGTATGAGAACAACAGATAGCACGGGTATAAATAAGGTTGGAAATGTTTTGGATAAATTATGTCCGCTTCCTAGAACCGGCGTGACTTAACACCTCTCTTTATACACGCGGTCGTAAACATTACATACATTTTTAATAATATATACGTCAATGGTTGAACTACGCCACGAATACGTAGACAGTGATGAATTCACTCTTTTCCTACAGTGCTAGGCAAGGTTAAAGGCAGTATTTCAAGACGAGAATTACGACCTAAATGTTAGTGATGGCACTAAATCTAATGTAGAGCAGTTAGCTTTCTGTGTTTCGCATGGATAGTAAATATATCGGTCGTCAATACAAATTGTGTTTTAAACAATTTGCAACGATAAGTGTTTAGGGATTAGATTCTAATAAAAAGTTTGCGCAATACATTAAAAGCAAAATTCATAAAATGAATATATTTATCTAAAAAGTTTGTACGTGAATTCATGTGCACATAACACAGCAGGTAGGATATGAAATCTTATGCGGAAGACTCTATCGAGGAAGTAGGTAGAGGATCTCCTTTGATTCGTTAGATCATTTCCTCATATTGTCCCAATGTATCGATAACATGGCTGTAGTTAGTTCCTGTTTCAAAAATTTCTCCAAAAATATACATATGTACATTCGGTTGTATGTTGTGTAGAATTTTATATGGAAATCAGTTTTTCTACGTGTTGTTATAGTTTCGTGTGTTTAAAATCACAATGTAAAATATTTCCCGAAACTTTTTCAGCTTTTCCGGTGCTGGTGTTTTGTCCTCGCCGGTAACGTTGAAAGTAAATAGGAGACGGAAGTCGTACGTAAGGAACATGCAAAACTGAACGGATTTATCGATTGAAGTCCGGCAATATGGCGTCGGTTTATTTATCTTCTCTCTATCTACCCACCTTCCTGGCGCCGCACTTCCGCCGGAAACGGGCGTCGTCTCCGCTCTAACCCTTACCGCGGTTCCGGTTTCCGGCTGCCTTTGAAGTCGGTCGAAGTTTCCTCCTCGCTACCCTGTCTGCCTGTGGAAGAGGCTTTTCGGTTCAGTAGATACAATAATTACGTCAATAATATTAACGTGAGAATTCTTAAGCAAGTTGACTTCAATTTTACATTCTTTACCTATATTTTGAGTTAACATTTTGGCAACAATGTCATTGCCAAGTACAGGCGACGACCTATGCTATTTGCATTTATAATGCCGTCTGGTACGAACACTTTAATCTAAAGAACGATTAATTGAACATTGATTGAGCAGGTATATTTTACTACTGATTTTAGCAATCACTGATAGCATTCCAACAATTTAAAAGACCGCCTACTGGCATTTGGTACGATCATTAATTGGTGAGCAAGTGAGC
Organism: Ochropleura leucogaster; assembly: GCA_958449745.1. NCBI lineage: Eukaryota > Metazoa > Arthropoda > Insecta > Lepidoptera > Noctuidae > Ochropleura > Ochropleura leucogaster. Next base: position 11,726,193 of record OY288206.1, on the reverse strand, counting down.
ATGTTTGTAACCTGACAAACGTTTATTATCTCGCTAGACTAAACAGTTAAAAAGTAATTAGCGGAAAGCGGAATGTTAGAAGCTAAAAGCAAATGTTGTCAATATTGAAGCTAACACGGATAAAAATGGCATAGCAACTAAGCAAGTAGGCAAAGTTTCGTAGATCCTTTTCCCTCCACTCTGCTTGTTGATTGTAATGCGCCGCGAGACGACTCCCGGCCACCGTAGACGCAGGTCTGTGGACGGAGAGCAATGGGTAGGTCACCGTCTGTCCGTTTATTGACGACAGGCCATGTCAGCAAAGCAGAGGGGCCTGCCAGAGGCCCGTAAATCACTGTCACTGTTCGAAAGAGATATCCAGAACATAAAAGGCAAAAGAAAGAGCAATGGTTTGATGATTTAAAATTCGTAAAAAAGGCAGAAAAGCTTCCATACCGTTTGGATGATTGCCTAATATTCCGGCGTAACAGTAGAAAACAGTTGATCATCATCATGCAACTGAATATCAATATTTTACATGAAGGGACCTGCCTATCTGACCTACGCAACCCAGTTAGTTTTGGGTAATATAATGCCTAGTCTTGCCAAAGGAGTATCGTATTACTCAGTAATAACTGGGTTTTAGAGGTTATATAGACAGTCGCATCATATAAAATACTGGTATTCAGCTGCATATAAAATACGGGGTTACGAGTTGTAAAGAAGGAATATGGGTGGGCCCATATTCTTTGAGGTGCCATGCCAGGCCCTGCATAGAGTGCGCTAAACTTACATACATTAAGAAGTCGATATTTGCTTTTTGAAATTTTATCAATCCAGGTAATCTAAAAAAGCTAAGCAAAACCTGCACGAAAAATAAACCTGCACCCCATTACGCAAGTCTGAATTGTAGCTTTAATAATATGTAAACGGACGTATCTTAAAATAAACAAAAGTTGATTTACGACGAAACGATAAAGCAAACACTTTTGAAATTAATTTTCCGTATTTGTTGATTCTGCTCCAATTAGTCTCGCGCGCTTTGTGTACAACGTTTTCACTCACAAAAAATGCTCTAGGTGCCTATCTCCTTTCAACAGTTGGCATAAAATTGTTTAATCTCAATGCTACCCGTTGTTTGATTTGTATAACCTTAAAAGCTTCACTAGAACAAACAAACAATGTTCAACAGACGTCAAAAACATCCACAATTAGATGTGACAATTGAAATTAATTTTAAAGTCTAGATCTGTTTTTTTAGTTTCGCATGCTATGCGTCTGTGTGATCATATTTCAAAACACCACGTGATTTTCTCGAACATAACAATTTACCTCATTTTAGAGTTATCGTAGAATTCGTAACACCTGAGATTTCGCAAAACAAGCGTCGTAGTCTGTCGCAAGCTCATCAGATAGCAGAACTTCCTCCATTGCACAGCGCCGCCGCGCGCCGCCCAATTTCTTCAGCGGCGCACGCGCATCGCCCCCGCCATGGACGCTGATTCGCTGACTGTGCCGCCACCGCCGACTTCCTGCATACTGATGCAATGGATTTGCGGTTATTTTACAAATTCCTATTCATTTTGTAACTACGAACCACTTCTATATTGTTGAATATTTTTCGCAAACCCAAGAACATTACTACTGATATCCAGCTACTTACCAATTTTATCCTCTTACAATAATTAAGTAATCTCTTTTCAACCTGGTATTACCCAATGATTATCTAATTACCAAGTAAATTAAATTCATGTAAACCCAAATGCGCACTTGCGGGGTCGCATGTTGCGCAAACGATAAGTTTCGGCGCATCTTGAATCTCGGCCTAGTTCGTGGCGAGCTCGCTCAGTGCTCGCTGCTGCCTTACGTCATAGAGCAAGCGGATTGGGTCAGCGGCGGCGCCTGCGCCTTGTCCATGCGAGTTATGTCATACGGACAGCGTGCGTAACATACATATGTGCTGTCTACGGACCCTTTAATAGTGTTACAAAATAACGTTTCTTATAAACCAATTTAATAAACACTCAACCCTATTTTCAGACAATTCATGGAATTATCGGCTGGAACGAGTAGACGTCACTCATCAGTTGTCCTTGGGACATACGGAACTGTTGGAAGTTAAAGAATGCATAGAGTAGACCTAGTAAAATTTACACAAAACAAGTTGATAAGATTTCCGATGTCTACAGGATCTCGAATGAGGTAACCCAGATAAATCAAAACATGAATACTAAATAAAATACGTCGGAATGTGACATTTTTGTCGATTGGTTGCGTTGTATCCACAGGTGCTGGTATCGCAACCTATATAAATATAGTAAACATCAGTATGCAGGCGCGTTGCCAATTACAGCGGAGACCTACTTTCTTACCTTCGAACTTTTACTTCCTGCGGGCCAGGCAAGGCGGCCGGTCGCACCACGCAACGAATTACGAAAGTGGCGCGAAATGCTCGGCCGACATTCGCGTACCGCTTGCGCCACCTTCAGGAAGTGCCGTTGCTGCGGGATTACGTAGTGCGGCGTGTTGCCTGCGCCCGCGCCGCTGCTGCCGCCGCCACCGCCGCGCCCGGACACTATCCTTGCTTGAGAAACACGTACGGGAGTCTGTGGTCGTGACCTGCGTGTTACCACACACCATGCAACGCCGCGTCAACAGTGCCGGTTGCCATCCTTTCTCTAATAGAACCTGAAGATTGCTGTTGCGACAATTGCTCGCTTCTGGTTTGCTAGATAGGTACATCAATTATCTATATTTATATTTGGAAACCGAATTGTAGGGGATTGCATTATGAAATCATTATGACATGATGCAATTCGTATAGGCTTAGAACAAGGAATAGCAAGTGAACCTTTTTAAATATTTTACAAATGGGTAGCGTCAGAGAATATTGCGATAAGTATCTAGTAGACCGTAAAACACGAGGGAACGCCTACAGCTATTAAGAAACAAATCTTATTGCCTTCGTCCGCGAAGCAGGATGTATAATCTCTCTCGGAACTATGGCGAGTTACCTAAGCCTAAGGCTTGCTCCACGTACTATATTACAGCTGTTACGAAATTGCTTGTTACTTGCAACATTAAATTACTTAATGTTTTGTTTTAATCAAATCAACAACTATATTTTGGAATTATTTGTTATTAAAAACAAACAACAATAAAAACTCCATTAAATAAAAAGGTTAGGAGCAGAGAAAAATTGTCTATTATGTAGTGGTAGTGAAAGAAAACCTGAAAAGAAATCGTTTAGACTTGGTATGGTCATGGAATGGGTAAGGACAACGACCATATGGTCGTTGGTAAGGATGAAAGGAAAGTGATTATGAACGAAAAATAATTAAATGAACGCGGATAGATAGAGAGAAATGAATGGAAGACATTCAGCGATAACCCAAGCAACATGGGACAAAAGCGTGAAGACGAAACATTTAAAATGTCTGAAACACCCTTTTATTTGTTGCAGACACCATTTACTACTTTATTTAGATCGGTACTCGTATGTAATCGTTGGGACTAAGAAAGAACGAAACTCTGCTCACTAAACTTTAGTTTTGAGATTGATTTATTTATTTTATTTAAGAAAGAAACTAAGACATTGGAAGTGAACATTTCTTCAGATTTGTTAAATTAAGGTCATTAAGATCTCGTTGCGATTTTTATCACCAGGCCAGGTTGAATTTTACACAAAAAAATTAAACGTACTCACAAATAACGAATTAATTTTAATGTTTTTCCTCGTGTGAAAGAGGAAATTGTGTTCATGCTCAATTATTCCTGTGCGCCTTAATTATATCCCCAACTCAAAATAGACACTACTTACAAATCATAACAAGTTTTTCCGACGCTTATCATTGCCAAGCTATTTTTTCTTATGAATAACAACCTTAATGAGACTTAGGTAATTATGAAGTTCCTGTTCGTAATCGCTGATTTTGGACATTTTTTCATGATTAATTTAGAGGTCAATCTGGTATGTTGACCCCTAACCCGGAAACATTAATGAATCGTCATGCAGTCACTTTAATTGTTATGTTTTAAAGGAAGGTATGAAGAAAAAAAAGAAGGCATATTAGGGTTAAGAAAATGCACTGAGAATGATAAGAACTTTTGCTGAACGCTATCATGGCTTACTATAGTTTCGGATATAGAATTTTTAACCCGTGCTGGTGGTCCTGGTTCAAAAGCTAAACGTAAAACATTTTTTCTAAGTATGTTCATTAGATACCTACGATTTGAACATCTAAACTAAATTGTTAAGGTCTTTTTACACTCGTAAAGCAAAAGTAAGCATGAAGAGGTGACTGCGTCATATTGAAACCTTCCTCTTGAATCTGCTGAAAACTGTATTAAAATCCGTTGAGAAGTTTAAAAGATCTAAGCGAACACACAGCGGAAGCGACTTCGTTTTATACTATGTGAAGATTTATTATTAAATTGTTAACCATGCTATTTACATTAACTTATTCATTTGGAACACAACAAATCAATAATGAATAGAATGTAACAGTATTACAGCAATAACACAATTACAAAACTCTATGTAGGTGTAACAAACAAACACGTGCCTACTTTTTCAACAACCGACCTAACCTCCTTTGAGAAATTTATGCTGAGATTCGAATTGCAGTCATGTCAACCGTTGCACAAGTGCCGTCGCTAACGTTACAAAATCGGAAAAAGTGCGCAAAAACGGTATTAGGGCGAGAAAATTCACATCGGTTGTGTTCCGTTACACCAGCGCAATTCGCTCAGTGCATAACCCCATCTTCTAACACGTAATGTGTGCAACGGTGCGCACCCGATCTCGCACGACCGGTCCCGAAAGTGGGTCATCTCTTTTTGTTCCACCAAGTTATTCCGTAATTAGAAAGAGAGGGTGAGGGTACTTACGCTGATTTCACATTATTATGCAGGAGTATAACGCATGTAAATAAGCTTAGGTTGCTGTTTGATTGCAAGAACACGTGAACTAAGTATCGATGGGCTTGTAGAATTCCGAATGCCCACCGTTACGTCATCTGTTGCACGATTAATTATTAATAAACAATAAAATCAGTTTAATTTAGGTTAAACCGGAGGTCCTATACTTGGACATGTGCAGATTGACCTAATTAATACTATACAACTCTTCTTTAACCCCGTAAAATGACATGAATGTAGGATTTGAGGTCATTTACAACACTAAAACGATGACATTTATAAATACCACTATTGTTCGAATACCAGCGTTAAATCTGCACCTAATCCGTTAAGAAACAGGCGAATCTCACGAGGTGTTAGCCAAGATGGCGGCACGCGGAAGTGTGTGCGACTTCCGCGTTGCCCTGCGCTGCGCGTGCGCTCCACTCGTGACTGCTACATACATTATTAACCACCGGCTCGTAACGTAATTATGAGACATCCAAATGGAAGACAATTATTATCAAATGTTGTAACACGATATCTCTATGTGTAAACATGTGACGGCATTTTCTTAGAGGTGTTACTGCCGAGTGCTGTGTTACGATTCATCACAATCGTTTCTAACTGTCACGTGTTGCTATTCCGTAAATAAACGGACCACCGGGACATTTTCCATTCACCTATCAATTTATAACTTTAGGAAATTGTTCATGCCATACTTTTTCCAAGTAATTAAAATTACAATTTTAATCTTCTAGCACTTTATAAAACAAGATCAGATGAGATAAGATCATTGTAACTTTATTAGTTAACATAATAATTCTAATCAGGTTAATTATGTTAAACTGACAAGATCATAGTTAACTTTGCTGTTTTAACCTTTATCTGCATTTCTATCCATCGATTAGGTTATCAAATTAATTTAACAATCATATGACTACATTGATTTACAAGATTAATTATAAAAGTAATAGGAAAAGGAAGTAACAGCGAGCGATGGTCTGTTGGTAAAGACTATGTGTACCTATGTCTTGAAAAATAACTTTATGGCACGGTGGATTTCCACGTGGTCGACGGTTGATGGGGTAAAGCAGGCAAAAACATATTACTGGCTGGCAAAGTCCTGAATGCGAGCACATTGCCAGAGAATTGAAAAATCCGAAAAAAACTTATTCCCGTGCGTATTCCAGAATACTTATCTTAAATGTCTGTCTTTTTCTCGTCTGTAAAAAAGTTCTTGATTAGTTTATTTAATCACTGTTATTCTTGTTCCGTAATTCAAAAGGAAAAAACGTAACCCTTATTGGATCACTTAGTTGTCCGTCTGTCTGTCAAGATATCTAGAGTAGATATCTTGACAGACAGATCTCGGGTAGAGGTATCAAGTTGAAATGAAAACCATTTACCTAGTCAACTCTGTGGTCCCTTTGTGCTGTGACAAAATAAAACCTAATCTAACCCCCGAATACTGAAACATCACCCAAAATTTAAGTCCCACTTAAGTTTAACAGAGACTCAGAAGTGACGTTTGACCATACAAAATTTAAAGTTTAAGAGCTGCTCAAATGTTAAGCAGCCCTCACATTTTGAGTGACGGTTTAGTATTCGGGGGTAAGTCTACGCAGTCATCAAGATATGGCTGTTTTAGTTGCAGGTTTGTACGGAACCGTCGGTGCTCAAGTCTGACTCGATTTTGGCAGGTTTTTATCATTGCCCAAACTAGGGGAGTGTTGTAGGTATTTTTAAAATCTGCCACTATTAAATTTATGTTCTATTATGTTAGAAAACTAGAACGATAAAAGATGTTTTTAAGATTAACAAAAACTTAAATGGGTAGATTTTATCTTATAAAATTAATGATTGTTTTGTTTGTTAACTGTGAGTTTGGTTGAGTTTTGTGCGTAACATACACATAAAACATGTTGCAATCTCTATTTCTTTCATATGACAGGAAAATCTTTTATTTCATCTAAACACAAGTTTTATACAAATGTTGATACCTAAGGTCATGCTTAGCTGTTATCGAACACCTAACACCGCGGCGACTGATCGACTACCCAGTGTCAATTGCTGAATAACTCGAAGTACTTATACTCATAAATACGACTGTAAATTCGTCCACAATAAAATCAAACTTTGACTTATCACACGCTAGCGGCATTGCAACAACTCAAACGCAAACCCTGAAGTAATTACAGAGCGCTGCCCTTTGAATTTGCTGTCCTCGTCATTTTCCTTTACGACAGGAGTCCATGCTGATACTAGCGAATCATGAACTAATGCATTACCCGCAACAAAGATACATAGCTATCTTGTTACACCAGCAATTCAACAGTCGGGCATATAAGCCAGTAAATTGTCACAGACTAATAAGTACAGTAGATCGACTTTAATGTTTTATAATGTACTTAAAAGTAACATAATCATGATAAATGGGATCTTAATGACTTGGTATTCACAACCGACAGCTAAAGACATCGTCATAATACCGGAGACAGCTAATAATTATTTGATAATTCCAGAAATAAAGTAATCAGTAAGTGTGCGATAAGATGAAATAAAGCAATTAGCTCAAAGTACCCACCTATCCTTTAGTAATAAACCTACAATCGACCGGCTGACCGGAAATCTAGAAGAATTGAATCGATAAACAAAAATACGCAAATTGTAAAAGACTTTGGCATTCCATTAATTTACTGATAGTCACCTACACCATCCAATAGCATCACATTTTGTTTTATTACGCAAATCAGAAGCTTACATTTGGCATTTCCTCTCCCCAATCTACTTAGATTAGATATGTAGGTACATATGAGTAGATTGTCATAATAATTAATAATAATAATAATTTTTTATTCAAGTATAAGTAAAACTATGATTTACATTAATCGTCATAGAGGAAAATTAATTCTAACTATAATGTAGACCTGCCTGATCTAGGTTTATGAAAACCTGTGTTTCAGGCCATCAATTTACGTCATACATTTAAAAAAGAGGACATTAGTAAATTTCTTAGTAGCTAACTTATAGAGAAGACACATTATTTTCAACGACTTATCAAGTAATTATTTAGGTATATAATATTAAATATTATGTTATTATTATTTTATAAAGATAACACATGATCTTTTTCCAGTCTGTGACGCGGCGGGCGACCGGCCGGGGTCGCGGCGCGCCCGGACATACCGCCCACAATTACTGCCAATTGTGCCAATTGACGACACTGCCACCCTTCCGCTTTCTATTCCACTAGCATCATCGTCCAAACATCTGCCATCTGTCCTCTGGCGACATACTTGGCGATAGACTTATAAAGGACTATTCGTTCCTCTGTCAATCCTTCAGTTACGTTTGCTTTGGTTACATCGTCTCGCCGCCCAGCTAACTAGTCTACGTTGTGCAACATTGTATTACGTAAATAAATACCTGTTCCTTTATTGGTATTAATTCTATAAGGCATTCCTTGCGAACAACTACGTAACTCATCCACGTCTGCGATGCACGTCTCTTGATCATTAGTCGTAGATTTCCGCCAAAGAGAGGCCTACGGACTTAAGTAGCTTTGCAAGTAATTTAGTCGGTAAATTACTTTTTATAACATGACTTTAATTAGTGAATTAAGGTCATAGTATGAGTGTAACTGTTGAGCAATTTAGAGCTCGTCTGATGATCATGAGCGTATATTGCTAGGCGCACACACACACAGCGACAGGTTATTTGATTTCTTTTCGCAAACGTAACAATTGCTTCAATTGGTCACTGTCAGTCACCCTTCCGCTTTCGAGATGTGTTCTTATATCTTGTTATCGCACGTTTGGCTTATAAAACTGCGTGACATAATTCTTATTTACTTACTACTAAACCTGAGAACACGATAATGGAATCCTTAATAAAACAAAGTTCATAAAATACTTGCTAACCATTATAATTTCTTTATGAACAGACGTAGAAGTTAAAGCAAATATGTTACATCGCTTCCTTATTATTATTGTTGTTGGAAAAACAATTATTCTGAGGAAATGTATAGGTTAATTTGTTTATGACGTAGGTACAAATGGTTAGTAATGGCATTTAAATTTTTAAATCATTTATTGTAAATGAACCAATATGTAATGTGTAAATGTAAAGGTTTACGTCCGTTTTACATTGTAGCTAGCTGCCTACACCCAACAATTCAACATAGTCGCCCGTTTCCGTGTTTTTATCTTCCTACACGTGTCGTGTATTAGATTATATAAGACTGGCATATAATGTGATATGCAGATGATTATTGCAAATGACTAATATGGGCATGATATATTTATACAATTATCTGTTAATTTTATGTTCAGGGCAGGAAATAGAAAAAATGTTGCCACAGCAGTCCTCCGCGTATGATGCAACAAAGTCGCAACAAGAAGCAACAAATATTTTGTAACGAATAACAAAACATTGGTCGTGTCGGTGTTTCAATGTATATTTTGATGCTTTTATAAGGAGATCCGTTTCAGTGTGAGGTATCCACACCAAGCACCTAATTAAATTTAAATACCACAAGACAGCGGAAAACTTTTCTTGCAATACGTACTTGTCATTGTTTATGTTAATGTTAGAAGATATTATTTTGCTATGCTAATTGGCGGTTGTTGTGAACGGTACTGCGGTGACGTCAGTGTTGATATTCGCGCAGTTTCCGGGACAGCTGGCGCGGAGCCGCGGACGTCGATAGCTTATCAGAGCCACACCGAGGTGGATGATCGATATATCGTACTGTTTGTGGAAGTGCACACTTATCATATGTTACACATTTAATTTATCTAGCGTGTTATTCTACTTTACCAGTTTTTATTTATTTAAATAAATGCTCCAGAAACAACAGAACTTATTGACCGCAAATTATCAGGTATCACGAATTTAGTTTATTTGGTATCTATGGTCAGCTAGAATTTTTGCGATAATGGACAGATAATAATTATAATCATCATGCAAATACCAGATAACCTTATAATTTCGTAAATAACATTCAAACATAACATTTCTTAGAGGTAGAGCTAGAGGAGCCAACAGGGTTTTCTAGCAAGCATTTGTCATATTTCTCTGTTGTTGTTCGGGTCCGGTACGATGAAACAAAAATCAACGTTGCTGAAAGTCAAAAACGGGACTACTAACTACCAACGGAATATATGTTGTTGGTTTTTGACTTCTTTGAATTCTGAAAGTGAAGCCAATTCTGAATTTTCAGATAAAGGCGTACTGTCATCACACTTTATCTTCCCAGCTTAAAAGTTTTCATGCTGAATACACTTTTGATGAAAAACCTCTCTTGGCTCCCCTATCATTTTCATAAGTAGTTCAACATATTACCTATGAAATTCCCGTTTTCTATACAAAAAGTTGAAGATAGTTTAAAGTGTGAATGATTCGATGGTTTTCTGTCAGCATAGTGGTCAGTTTTCAACGACACTCGAAATTCTTCATAGGCATTTAGTATTGCCTCACGGACATCAATTTTTCCTGTTTATAAGTCTTCAATGAAAATCAACAATATTGTTGTTCAAAGCTTAAAGTTATCCCAATTTTAAAAAGTTGACGTCTGACTGCGCATTGTCTGGTGAGTAAGGTGAATGATGCAGAACTTTAAAAGAAACAAAATTTTGTTAAACATTCGAACAGACTCGTTCAGGTTTGAATCGCGATTTTGGATAAAGTCAAACAGAAAATTCCACAATAACTTCCGTCATCAGTCGCTTTCATAAATTTTTAGTGATTCCTATTTTGCTGTGAACAATAAAACCCTGAGGATACAAATCCTATGTGTTCTACTACAAAGAAACCGACTAGGTAGATACTCAACTTCCTTAATGGGTGACATTCGCAAGAAACCACTCTAAAATATTATTTGAAAAACGATCTGACCTATTTCTTACCAGACTTCACGAGATTCTGAGAAACTTTAGAGAATAGGTACCACATTAAATCCAAAAAACTTTTACAGAGACTTCATAAACCCCAGAAGTCACAAAAGTAGGTAGAGTACATACGTGATGTGATTAATACATTATTTTAAAACGTATCTACCATCAAGAGAGTAAATAATTGAGGAAAACCACAACCTATGAATACCTAAGCAGCTAAAGTCAGTACCAAGGAGACCCCCTCGTGAACCAAATAAAATGTCATCGATAGCAAAAGTTATTAACATCGCATTAAAACTCTCGAGATTGGTTCGCATGATGTTTTTTTAAAGAAGAAATCACATTGTTTTCCTCTCGGGACGGTGGAGAGTGACAGCGGCTTGCGTGCGCCGCAGTCGACGCCCCCCGGGTTTCTAAGCGCAGCGCGCGTGACCAATTGGTATCATGTGTCTTCAATTTAGATCTAACTCACTGTGTGGATCGTATTACCTATTGTCAACATGATTACGTATTTTTATTAGACCCAAAGTTCGTTTTCAAACAAATTTTAAGCATTTGGTTTGATTTAAAAAGCCATAATAGCCATACTGTAGAACTTTGCCTACCCACCCAAAGATAAGAGAGATGTTGTAAGATACAGTCAGTACGATAAACGACTACCTAATTTTATATCATTGACGCACCTACCTATCAGCTGTTTGTACCTAATCATCCAATTAAATAATTTATTATCGTCTTAGCAGGCTGAAAAACCCAATCCATCATTTTAGCAAAATTTCATGAAAATGCGGTTAATTTAGCATACCTACTTGCGGCAATCTGTAACATATAAGGACAAAACATGAGGTATTACGCTTTATCAGTTAACATCCGGGACATGGTACTCCATAAAGAATTAATTAAAGCCTGTTTGTATCCTGAATCTCGAGGAACTTCGAGGAGCGGTTGAACAGGTGCCAAGTTGCAAGCCGTGAAACGCCAAGTTGCATCGAATAATTAATCGTGTGAACAACGATATCCGGCTTGGATTCCATTCATTTTCCTCTGGCTCGCAGTTTTTCTCAAGTCGCGTGACGTAATCGCGGATGTGCTAACTCTTGTAGTGGCTATTGTACTGACATAATAATTGCAATACCTCATTAACGGTCAAACATTATCTCGAATAAAAACGTGATTTTCTTCTTTCATTCTATACACGATAATTAAATCTTAAACGCAAAAAAACAACAGTAGGTACCTTATTTTCATTATGTTTATGCATGTAAGCAAATTTTCACAACCTCTGGAGCTCATGGTAAAATAATAAAACCAGCTCGATCGATGTTTAAGTTAAGTCGTGCTTGCCTAGGTGGGTCCGTGGATGGGTGAACACCCATTACATTATACTGAGTTGCCTCCGTGCCTCACAAAGCACGTTAAGCCGGTGGTCGGTTGTCATGTGTATATCTTTGACAGTCGCTGCAGGCAGTCAGTGAAGTGACCGGAAAGTCCGACAACCAGTCTTACTAAGTATTGGGTAATACTGGCATATACTGGTTAATCTAAGTCACCTATTAGCGCCATGTAAAATACTGGTATTCAGCTGCATTTAGTTAGACTGGAAGCCGCCCTCTATGTATTTGGGGAAATGCTACGCAGGTAATGTAAGGAAATTATCAAAGTAACGTGTAACAAAAATGTAAAAAAATATGGAAGCGACCTACATTCAGCACTGAGCGAAAAAAGGTACCCACATCTAATAATTCCACACAAACGACCGCTATCTAGCATTGTAATTGATTGATTAGTTATGATCATTGATCAGGAAATACCGTAAATATCAGAACAATACCAACTTAATATCTATACATTTTATATGAACTGTTATCCTATATTAAATAAGATCTTTTATCTACTTAATATTATTAATTAATTACAAAAGTTGATTAGTCAGACTTTTGAACACCTAACCTTATATCATACAATGGACACGTGATACAGGGTGTCTAGATTTATTAAGTTATTACAGTACCTACAGTCCATCGATTGCTACATATACTGTGAAACTGTGCGTAGTTATATTATGAAGTGAGGGTATAATAATCGTAACATTGCACTTGGTCTGTCTGTTTAACTGTATTGTAAGTTTTTGTATTCGCCAGTATACGGTAGAAAGTCGAGACCTTGGCATTAGCCTTGCGCGTGGAAAACGATTGACGATACGGAAGCGCCCGCGCATTGTTTTAACGTAGATTACGTAGATCGGCGCGGGGGGCGGGGTAAGGGGAGGGTTGAGACGCGCGGGGGAGGCGACGCTGAGGAAACGGATACATTATGCGACTAACGACTTGTATTTACTGAGCTAATGGCTCTTCTAAAAACTCGTTTACCGTATTGGTAAGTGAATATGTCACTGTTTAACGAACTAAGTCTTATTGGATATCCTGTGATATTTTAAATGGTGTGGTTTCCTTTGAGTTTGAACGTATCCACAATTTGACAATAAGGGAACCTAACAGCACCTTAATAAGTAGGTAGGTTTATTATTTTAGACGTATATAGGTACATATTCGAAGGCGAAGGAGTTAATAAAAATAAACATTTAAACTTTCACTGAGTGACAAATGAAAATGATTAATAAACAAGATACAATTACACAGTCAATAATAAACATTTTTTCGATGAAAATTGAGACTACACACTTCGTTATTCATAACAATTAATTCTTGTATCAATTTACATAGGTAAACACGAGGTTGACTCGTTATAATAAGAACACCAATATTTAATATCTAGCTGACACAATGAGAAATAGAGTCGCAATATAAATAAACACTATTATAGTAGAATCGAAACGAATTTAATCACCGATAGGTTTGTTGAAGATCTGCAAACCTTTTTAGTTGCCATATTTCTGATTCCAAATGGAATCATATCCAATCCTAAATTAATAATTTTGAATACTTAAGTATTTCCGTCGACCTCTTTTAGAAGTAAACGTTTGTTATTATTATTTAGCTAATGCAAGCAATTCACATAAAAATGTACTAAGGAATATTGTCGTATATTTGTGTGTAACATTATCCCACGAAGTAAAAAAAAACACTTGCTCTAACAAAACATAAACTTGAATTTATAGCAGCCTAATGATAAAATACGTGCACAGTAAAGCAGTGTGTGCAGCTATTCTCAAAGCCAGGGGCTGCTCGTGTTGTGTTACAGTAACCGCAGCGCGGGCGCAACAAAAACAAAGTAAGAGCATGTCCTCAATCGTGCGTGTCCTGCGGTCCACTCACGCGCAGGGCTTACTATCACCTCAACTGACAACAACTACTTTTAGATAGGTACCTTAGTTATGGTAAAAGTTATTCATGTTTTGCGAAATAAATATGGTTAAAGCATTGTTAGACAATGACACAATCGACCTGCCAACCTTTACATGATCATTCCATTAATTACCATTTATGATCCTATCATAGGACGTGTGTTCGGAAATACACGTGTAAAATCAACAATGTAGCATAAATTGTCAAATGGAATGAAATAAATATGGTAGAAGGTAGAAACGATAATTTTATTCTCTACGTCACTCGACACACAACATTATTTACACTTAGGAACTAGAAAATTTACCAATCACGGTGTCAAAAATATTTCATTAGAAGTATTAGAACCCTAGTCTACGTTGTGTACATAATTATGTTAGTAAGTCCGATTTAGGAAGTCTATGCATATAAGGCTGATGTTACGTGGCGTATCACCTACGTGCTATGTGTGAATCATAACAAATTGTCTGTATAAACTTTGGTGACGTTTATTTACAATAAGCACGATTTACTGACACTAGTTGTTGTTTCTAAGTCGATGGGTAGCGTGCGAACTGAATGTCACTTCTAATAAATCCGAAAATCGTCATGTACCTTATGCTAACTGAAAACACTGGATGGACAGATGCCATGCTTCAACTGGCAGTGGCCATAAGATAACGATTATAAGTGCCAAAGTTGTATTGCTACTACATAACTATCAAATCTGAGACTAAACATTTTAAAGAATAATTGTCCGTGTTTTGTTTTGGACACAACCCTACTCACACCTTTTTCTCTGGCTCTGCGGTGGGCGGGGAAAGGGGCAGGAAGCCGCAGGACATCCGACACGTACAGGAAGCAAAACCAGTTCTCGAGGCTTTGTCCCTCAACAACCTCCCGGTCCCCAGGCCGCCTCTCCCCTCCCTCTTGTCTGACCACATTCCTGTAGAGCCTCCGTGCGCAGGCGCACCCTTTCTTCAAACATCACACTGACGATCACTCATAAAAACTAAATGACTAATTAATCATAATACGGGTAAAGGCCTATTGTAATTTCCATTAAATACATTTTAATAGGATTTATTTTAATTCTACGAAAACTAAACGGACCGACGAATTATAAAATCATTAAACTTTGTAATTGCTCACGTGGCGAAGCTGAATACGTCTTTTCCAGATATGCTAAAATTGTACATGTTTTTATATGCTTAAATACCGGTCTAAGAATGAATATTCACTAACGTCATGTCTAAATAATTCGTACAATTTATTTATACTTATGCAAATAAAGTGATTTACAGCAAGATTCACGTGTCGTCAGGGTATTTGTCATAATTATTTTCATAGAGCCAGGAAACTACTTCAACTCATCTTTATTTAACACGAAACTTCGCGTTAAAAAAAATAAACTAAATTAATTACGAAATTATGAGTGAACCAAACAAACATTGTGGCACACAAACATCTACCCAGACAGAAGTATGAGACTCTAAATCTAAATGCGTCGCAGCAAGCAATTTTCTCTATAAATACAACGGGCTCCGTCGTCAAGTATATGATTAACTCCGGCGAATGTCTCCGTGAAGCGGAAAAACGTCGGCACCCGAAATAGATGCTGAATATTTCCGACTCGTATTCCTCACTACTTGTGAAAATGGTATCTAAAGACGGTCGGCGCGCGCGCAACTTCCGGAGCGCCGATAAACATGGCGGCGGCGGCGAGCCAACATGGCGAAGTTTCCGGTCGCGCTGATTCACATATGATGGCGTCTGACTTTGGCTTGCTCACTGCATATCTGTATTATGATTCAACCTTACACAACAAGTAGGTGTCCAGACTAACATCTTTTGGAATTCGCTGTCTAGCGCACGTATCTACTATATAAAAATAAGTCGGGTTTTCCTTCCTGACGCTATAACTCCAGAACGCAAAAACCGATTTCCACGGTTTTGCATTGGAAAGGTCTTGGGCTCCGTGAGGTTTATAGCAAAGAAAAGGTAGGGTAGGTAGAGTAGGTAGGGTAGGTAGAAAGGTAGAAAATTGCATAGCAACGCATATAGGCGCAGCTAGTCCATAAATAAATATGTGCCTATTCAAACTCCATTGAGTTCGTTGTTCATAAAATCACTACCAAACAATAGTGTAAACATTGATGAAATGTACTTAAGAATAAATAGAGAACAACAGATCGATAAGAAATAACATGAGTAGAATTCAATTTGATATCTTAATTAATTTAAAAGATACCGTAGAGTACCTGTAACTAGCACGATCAACATTTCCTGACTGTGATCGATCATATCAACGTAATGTGTTTCTTTAAAGTAGATAAACATAATGTGCGTAAAATGATGAAGTTGTTGCACTGATTGTCGCATTTACATTCAGAACACGTGTCTGTCTACTATCGAATACCGCGTCAGTGCGTCTGAGAATCTCGTCGAACCTCGTGATTTCAATTTCTTATTTGTATTCGAATTGGAGTTCAAATTGTACATCATGCCAGTGATTCATGTCTCTATCAGTTACATTTGAAATCGAATGATGTTTTTATTACTTGATTGTTGTTCCAGTCCTTTTGTGTCAGTTGGATTGTTTAAATTGTATTCAGTTGACTTTGCTCACTTGCCAGTCAAATGAAACAATTTATGGAATGACGCAGACCTGTCTTGCTTGGGTTTAAAGATGTTTATGAATTTACATAATTAATTACTGTAATCAGTTATTACTTGTAAAGTCATCATTTTAAAAGCACACCTGATTGGTCAAATTGTATAATGCTATTATTTATGCGTTTTATTCGAATCATTGGCGGGTCTTTTATATTTTCTTAAAAATGTACATTAATGGTCAAAAAGATCAATAGTGCTTTAAAAAAAAAACATAGATAAACATACACAAACAACCAGACCCGAAACAACTATCTGTAGGTCATACAAATATTTGTTCCGTGCAGGAATCGAACCCGCGACACGCAGCGCAACAGTCGATCCCTCAACTACTGTGCCAATCGTGCCGTCAACATGGTCGTGTTTACATGGGATAAAAAAAAATATCTGTAATAAGAGCAGCAGATTGGATTACTTAGATATCAAAATGACCAGAAAGCAGATATTAGCCAAACACAAACACACGCAAACAAAACCGAAATCTACTCCCAAGAACCGTGGTTGCTGTCTCGGTACCTACAAGTACAATGTGTCAAACTTAGCAATTATACAAGGTGTAAACGAGTTCTTCACGAAAGTACCCGTCACACCAATCGTTCTGTATATCAAACTAAGTAGCTTGAAGATTCCCAGGTATGGTCTAAAGCAAAAGCAAAAAATACCGCAGAGTTGAGGAGAACAAGTGCCAACGACACCCATTATTTTTGCGTTGTGACGACACTGAGACTTGGGATCACAATTCATTCTACGAAATTTCTTCTGATAGCCTTTATAAAGTATCTCCGATGTGTTTGTGGTATCCTAAATAGCAGTAAAATCAATAAGGGACTTTAATGTTCTTGTATGGTGGAGTGTATGAACCGGATCCAGGGACATTCCGCAAAGCACCGGTGCGCGTGCGCTGGGTTGGCGCCAACCTCGCGCCGCGCTGAGTGCGTGCCTGCCATCACTTCCATTACTACCTTATAATTGTGGGTTAACGCTTTACAGATAATACAAGAATGGTTTCGTACCGTTAACATCGATTTTTATTGATGATTCTTAAATATTCCCGCATATGTACTTATACCAGATAATTTGCCAGAAATAATATCCAGTAAAATAGTTTTAAATATTACAAGTTTATAAATATCTTTTGAAATGGTATTCTTAAATATCAGATAAGTAGGCCACAGTTGTATAACTGCTTCTTGAAGACCTTGATTTCATAACAGTTATCTGAATGTGTAAATAATGTAAAAGTCGTAATTTGGCAGTAGACAAATGTTACGTTACGATGAGGAACGCAGTCTCACGAATAGGGTTGTCAAACCTCTCGACATTATCATAAATGTTACATTTGTTTAAGTTTAACAAGACAAGCTTTTATTGCATATTTTTTACCCTAACAACACCAATCAGAACTTTCTTTAAGAATGCGAACAGTAATTATTTCGGAATCTATTACTTGTATGATTTAAATGTACCAAAATAAACCAAACCGAAAAAATATACTGGACGTTTGTTCAACGTTGCCGTAGACGTAGTGTAGGCGTCTGCTACGCCAGTATCGCGTAGGCGTCTGCTACGCCGGCATCGCGTAGGCGTACGCTACGCAAAAAGCACGTAGCGAAGTTTGCAGTCAATTTTCGGGGACGAGTATTATTTGTCATATCGTATTATATTTCCCAAACATTGCCTACCCGGTTACAAAATAATGGTATGAAAGCATAGCAAACACGCTGCACTAACATTGCACTGAAATTAGAAAACTCTGACGAATAAATGTTTACAACATTTTGTTTTGTTACGGACATCGCCGACAAAAAAGTAGTCAACCCTGTGTGAAGCAAGGTTGTCGTACCGCGCGCGGCCGTGGCAGTGAACTTACTTTCTTTGGCTTGCGCTTGTGCATAGCCTGCGACCGGCGACCGGCGATCGACGAGCGTAGATCGTGCTCGTTTAATAAAACCTAACCTGTCGCACACACTAATTGCATTGGATCTATTGCAATTATTAACCACTCCTGGAATATTTATAAACGTTATTTCGATCGTGTATATTCTTATTCGAGGCGAATGTGCGTGCTACATAAGGTTAGATTAAATACGTTATAAAATTCGGCTGAAGTTTTTGATGAGTAAAAGTTTAAGTGGAATCTTATAAATATCAATTTCCATAGTTAAAGTCCACTTTATTACGTTAGTAGTAGACACTTTTGACGATGGAAGATTTGTATAATTATGTCGAATGCAGTTAGACGCTCCGTTGATAAAAATGTGTTAATACTTTTAAACCGTACCTACGTGTTTCTAAAAATAAACCATAATAATGCCATAGAAAACTTAAATTAGCTACTCATAAATATATTCAATCGAGCATAAAACTGACACAAATTACTCAGACTACGTGACACAATTTGAAAAGCCAGACATTTCCTAAAAAACGCAATTTTCACATTACGTCACTTCATGGCATTAAAATATGGAACACAGATTGCGTAGTAAAAAGGTATAGACTAAAAAAACGATAGGTTTTCATTGTTATTTGAAAAGCAAAACAGCAAAGTTATAATGCAACACAGCCACGCGGCCACGTAGGCTGTAATCGTCGTCCGTAATCCTACTTCCGCGTAGTTCATCCCGCTGCGCGACCTAGGCTAGGCTAGGCTAGGCTGGGCCGTTATCATCGAGCCCGTTACGTGACGAGCCTGACCCGGATCCACGCCGCTCGCTGTAAACGCGCACCACATGGAAAAATGCACTAATCTGTCACATTACAACATAACAGTACTGTAGACGATGCTTGCGATACTGTTACCACTTTGTGCGATTTGCCGCCAGCTAATTGATAGGTTTAATTATTGGAATAAATACTTATGTAGAACAATCCTGAATGATTTCTGTGTGTCCAAGGCAGGCCTTGCTTTTGTAAATATGAGGCAGGTGTTTTATGTGAATCGCATGAAAAATAAGCAACGAAGGTCTTGTAAGTAAATACGTCGGATTGCGTGATGAAATTATTTGTTTAATAAGGTAAACCTACCGCTACATGTTTTATTTGACTATTTTTGTGACGAATATTCCGTGATTTCTTCTTTAAAGTGACGCTTAAAAAAAACTAAAATTCATAGCTATCTACCTAATATTTATAATTTACTAGCTGGCGCCCGTGGCTTCGACAAAAACAAGGTATCCTATGTGTTATTCCAGACTATAATCTAGGTAGAGTCGTGAAAGAGTAACAAACATCCATACATCCATCCTCAGAAACTTTCGCATTTATAATATTAGTAGGATAGTAGGAAGTAGGGTTTGCGATACCCTAGTCCACATCTTGTTTTACTGACATAACACGGATTTATTCCGGAAAAACATATTTATTCAAATAAATTAATTACCAGTGTGTGTAACAGTCAAAAAAGTTTTAAGAACGATTTGTCAAATATTTTATATTCGAAATTACATTGTCTCGACATTGACCACTGCCAATGTCACAATCACAAGACTCTTTTTGTTATTGCATATTAAAAGGTTCTTATCAAATTAATAATACGGTTTCTCTTTTTTATATACTTGAATAGGTACATACTTCCACACTTGATACATGGAAATGAAGACAAATTGGTAACAGGGATTTACCCGTTTTTGTTATGATAAAAATTCACGTAGTTATTCACTCAGGGAAATAAAACCCACTATCATTATGAAGTATCTGTCTCTTGAACAACGGGAATTCTCGTTAATAACACCCTTAGTGGACGAGCATATAGCTCGGTTCCAACATGGCGGCACACCGACATACCAAGTAGAGTGCCAATAAAATGTAATTAAAATCACAAGTAGAGTGCAAGGTGGACCGCTAGGTCCCCAGGTGACACTTATCAAGCGGACTGGAAGCGAGCGGCATCGGCGCCTGCGCAGACTACGTCGCGGCCTGTTGGACGAGTACATTTTATATTCTATTTGGGTAAATAGCACGTGCACCCGGACATACAATTATACTGTATTGGATATCTATAACTAATAGGATGGTCATCACATTGTTATGCTGGCTTTATGTGGATACTTGCGGATAACCTGATTTGCAGATGTTTGTCTTTCTTACTAAATGGGAACTTTGCGAGCTAAATTAAAAAACTTATCTCTAAACTGCCAATTTCGAACAGTTTACATCTATCATATGTATATCGTTGTTTTGAACTACAAGAGAATGCAAGCTAGATTTCCACAAGCATGGCAACCTTAAAATTTTTGACTAGTCTTCGTTCATTCGTTGTCGTGAATGGTTTTTTATCGAGTATAAAAGATAATATATAGAAGATACAAAAAGAAACCATTCAGTCAACCAGTAAAAATATCTAGATATTCAATAATTTATAGGGTAATGATGACACGTATTTTTTTAAATCTTGATACATAGTCTTTAAAAACAAACTGACAACAAGGCGTATCTGATTAGACGGTTTTGCGAAACTGTAATGAGTATTTCATAATCGCAACTATTCTTATCGTGCAGTATCTACTGATTCTATAAAAACTGTGAATAAAGATAAAATGAGCACTATTTCTTTGTAATATAAAGGTGAGGTTAAGATATTACTTGAATTAGCTACCAAACTATTTTTGGACAGTATCAGAAGCAAATTATTACGTGACTTGTTTATCAGACATGTCCATCTAGATATCCCCGTAACTGTAACAAATTAGTTACATAAAATAAAATACATCAAAAACTACCAACATAATCATAATTGATCGTAACTATTCATCTTTTCGTACATCAAATAACTAGGAAAATCTTTTACGAAATATTATACTGTAAGGAAAAAAAACCATTGACGGAATAACATATCGATGACCATTTCCCGGAATAACGATTTGCTCATTATCATTCTGGTCAAACAACAGACCACTAAAATAGTAGGTGAATATGGAATCGTTCGACAAGTTAATATTCGTTTTTATGATATTATTCTTAACAAGGGATATCAAAAGAAGCATACGGCCTACGGGAATAGACAGTTATGCAATAACCAAATATCAGTACAGTGAATGTTGTGTGAATCTTTTCAGAATAAATAATATAGTTTTCAAAATAGTGTAGGTACTTAGAGCAATATGAACATGCTAGAAAATGCTAAATGTGCTGACATAAGTAATATTTATTAATAGCGCGTAAAGATTCAATTGTAATATAAGGACAGCAAGTCCAGGAAGTGCCCGCAAATACTATGTAATGTCTTAAAAGAACTTGTAAGTTTTTTTTTTCTCATGTACATCGTCTCGACGAGCTCAGCCATCGCTGCCCGGTCGTAACTGGTCGACAAAAAGTATGCATATATTTGAATTTATTTTTGCAAACAGGAAATACTGAGACGAGCAGGCAAACTAAAGAATAAAAAAAAACAAAAGACGAAATAATACGTATTAATATGAATTCATATTAATGGAAGAATGTCGATGTGGGTTTTTTTTTCTTTAAACCTTGTTACTACTTGGTTCCGTAAGAATATACATATTGTGACAAAGGCAATACTTAAAACTGAAATAAATGTATTGAATGGGAGCACGTTTTACCAACAAGGTAGGATTCAGTCCTTAAGGTCAAAAATTTTACTATGTTAAACATGAACTCATTGGGACTACAGAGAAAGATTGATTTTGTAGGGGTCTGCTGAAAAAGAGTCAACGACAGGCCATGAAGAACTTATAAGTATAACAACTATTGGTAAATTAAAAAATGGGCATTACGCAAGACAAGAATTAGTATTAGTAGGTAGGTACCCAAAACCTTTCATTTGTTCAGCTTAATTTAAACA
This sequence comes from Ochropleura leucogaster, assembly GCA_958449745.1. Lineage (NCBI taxonomy): Eukaryota > Metazoa > Arthropoda > Insecta > Lepidoptera > Noctuidae > Ochropleura > Ochropleura leucogaster. Next base: position 11,703,661 of record OY288206.1, on the reverse strand, counting down.
CAATAGTCATGTGCTAAATTCCTACTGACGTCAAACAGAATATATAGCATAAAAATAAGCAAATTTTTACAAGATATCTTATCAGACACAAAAACACAATTGTTTAGTTAGTAGTTTACTCCAGTATTTACATTATCACCACGTTCTTTGATATCAAAGATTCACTTCTTTCCCACACGAACAACAAATGCAAGAAAGCAAAGTCATTCAGTAGGTGTAAAGCAAAAACAGTCTATAAACGTAAAAATGTGACAATTGCACGGAGTTCATCAATCTTCGCCATTTGAATGGGACGTAGGTGCGGCACGATGGTTTAACAATGACTTCGGTCATCCAGAGAAATTATTAATTGGCCCAAAGACATGACAAAGAAGCGGAAATATAAAACTTCTGCGCTGGAACCCCGCAGCGTGAGGCGCTTTACCTGACTCTTGCCCTGCCATTGTGTCCTGACTCAATAGAAGGTATTTGCTTTTGAGATGCTGTGGGAAATTGCGCAACGACCGTTGAACGCTATAAGAAACCTTTGATCCATAATCTTGAAGGTAGTATCATGTCAGATAATGACGAGCAGTAAGCGTGAAATGGAGCTTTACAACCCTTTCGTTGTATACCTGGAGAGGTAATCCTAGATTACAGTAACAGTAACGTGCAGAATCCAGAACAATTGTTGTGTGGTGGTTGTAACAAAGACTTCGAGCTAAAAAATTATGACAAAAAATTGTAAAAAGCCTTTTAAACGAAAGGTTTCTTCAACTTTTTTTAAACATTCGCAAATTAAATGATGTATAAAGTTGGATGCCAGTAGCTCTTTGAGGATTTAACATATTCATCAGCGCTATCATACGAAATCTTTACGCTCATATCTATCATCTTGTTCTTAAGTGCTCCGTGCAAAATCGTTAAGTTGTGAATTCACACCTCTTTGTCCCCGCCGATGTCCAAACCATCGCAAGTGTCCGGATTCATCGAACTACTCAGTCCACCGGCCGCCCTATATCTCACAGACGAGTGTCAAACAAATCCGAGGCCGTTTCCTAGAAGGGACACCGCGGCGCCTTAGAGACCCTACATTTTTTGTGCCCTTAAAGATAATAAATGATGCACTTAGAAAAAAAGAATCCGACCTGTTCACGTAGATAACGATCACAACGATTTTTATGGAAATGCTAGCCGGAATTATAACGAACAGGAATCCTTTTGGGATGTGGTGGAGCGAGCAGACAATGCGTCGGCAAAAGAAGCGTTATAAAGTGTAGTTGTACCCATCTCATTTCATATCTGATCGGATCATAATAATTACTGTAGATGATATCAGAAAAAAATATTGGTTTAGGTCGAGGTCGAGTGGAATTTAGGTAGGGTCTGCTGTCTAACCGATTACTGTTTTTCAGCCTCAAAGTAGAGTACAGTAGTCTGAGTGTTTTTTAAGGATTCTTCTTGACAAAACACTAGTTAATTATGTTAAGAAAAAGAAAATAAGTACCTATTTATTTTCTGAACATAATTAACTTGAGACAGAAGTATTTATAAAGATTCTAATGGCAAGAAATATTTGTAATGACTATTTAGGTATCTTCATAAAAGGTATTGGAATTCTTAACCTCACCTTACCTACCACCATAATATCAAATCAAATAAACGAAAGCAACGAAAACTTCTTAGTAGCTGCAAATCCCAAAACCGCAGATTTTAACAAAGTTCCTTGTCTATACTAATATTATAAAGAGGAAAGATTTGTTTGTTTGTTTGTTTGTAATGAATAGGCTCCGAAACTACTGGACCGATTTCAAAAATTCTTTCACCTTTGGAAAGCTACATTATCCCCGAGTAACATAGGCTATATAACATCACGCTACGACCAACAGGTGCTGAGCAGCGCGGGTGAAACCGTGGGGAACAGCTAGTAAACTATAAAACTCTTCATAATGTCGGAATATAACAAAAGGATGAAGACTGAGGCTTATTTCATTCCAATCGATAGGCTTCTGTAAATTTTTGTAGAGCTTATAATCTAACGCCGGCGTCTATTAGACAATGCGCTTTAACTAAGAGGAATTCCTAACATTTCAAACGGATCTTTTGTATTTATACAAATAATAAAATGGTTGTAAAGCTCTCGAACCTTTTATTTCCTCGCTTCTTCCATGGTTTTGTAAGTGAATAGACCTCTCAATATCCTATTTAAAGCTTTAGTTTGCCCACTTTCCACGAAAAGGCTTTTAATAGAATATAACTGAGCCTGCATTGTGTACTTGAAGCCGTTAGGAGTACATAAGCACTTTATGAACATATAGATCGAAGCCTACATAGGTTACTGAATCCTGGACATGTCATCACACTTAGTCATGAGTTCATGAGTCATGACCTATTTAAATGTAGCCCAAAAATATACAGAAGCTTATGCATCTGCAATCCAGATATGATTAGCTTCCAAGTTTATTGAAATAATGACAAAAAAGGAGTCAAATCTTTTTACGGAATTCATAATAGGTTTGTGCAAAGCAAAGAGTAGGTACTACTTACTACTTAGGATAAAAGATCCGCTGTAATTGCACCGAAGTTCTTTGCAAATCACGGCTAAACAAAACCTAGATTAAGTATAATGATGATGATATACATGTACCTATATCTATCAATGAGAACGTTTCATTCGCAAAGAATACAACAACAAACTCGGATGGTCACCACACGATGCGTTGGAACTGCAAAAGAACCAGTGTTTACCACTTCGTTTCCTATTCAAAGCATTGTTCGGAAGTGAAGAAGTGCTCCATACTTGGAAGTATAATGTATCCCTTTGTATGAAAGTTAATATTTTAGCTGAACGAAATTCGTTTCCATTGTGTACCGCAAACGTTACCTGCTATTGAAAAGAATATAAGTACGGATTGCACACATATTATGGGAAGGTTATAAATAGTGCAAATATTCACGAGAGATCGGATAATACACCAGAGTGGATAGCAATGTATTGGCAAAAATTTTATTTATAAGTGGGATGGTCGATGTAATTGATCGCTGAAAAAATAGGTGCGTCTCTAAATTCTTAAGAATAATAAACCATTATATCTAGGAATGTTTTATAAGATCTTTATAAGATTATCATTTTGTACAGTCCCTAAGCACTAGGATGTAAATTATTAGATATTCAAAACAATTTTAATCAGACAAAATCTTTTGTATATATATTCTGAAATATACCGAAACTTAACTAATTACAAAACAATGGAGGTTTGTCAAGCGAGGTGCCGCTTATAGCGAGCGTGGTGGATGTAGCTCGTCGCGTTGTCGACCTTGGATGACGCTAGAACGTTTTCCTACTTCACTTCCTGCTCGATGCCATCTTGGTTTGCTTTGAATCGAATGCCGGCGCCATACACTGACTCGACGACACATAATTATTGAGCATCGAGAATTATTAAGTGAATGAATGTAGGTAATACGTATGTTATTCCTATTGTATTCATTTTAGGTAGGCAATTTTACATAAAACCTCTACAAAATGATTTCATTGACGTCATAATATATGAAAGTCCTCATAAACTTATTAGGTGTGTAGGTAATTCTTTACTATTAATGCTCAGTTAGTAAAATGTACCTACACAAGTGTATTTGAAGGAAATAAAAGGATTTAAGTTGATCCTAAATACTTGTAATTCCGTGATGACAGCAGTAATTTCAGTAATGGACAGACAGGTAAACTCGTATCATCCCATTTATACTCGTTGAATCAGTCTAACCCGGAATGCACTTTCTTTTATCCTACAACAAAGCTTCGTTTCTTTTATGCTGAGAAATATAAACTTCCTGAGCAAAAGCTACGATGTAGCGTTAGAAACAGTAGAGTACTAGGCATAGACAATGCGGGAGCGCAACCACGCATAGACAGTGTTTTGCATCGCTCCGCGCCCTTGCAATCTTCCTAATGAGTGAACCCTTTCACACTGTGGACAAAGCCGGGGTTTCACGGGTGATGTGACACGTATTCATAACATCGTTCTTTGTTAATTCCTACTGAAATGAAATTTTGCTCTTTGGGTAAAGTGAATGAAATTGTGAAATTACGCTGTACAGACATTTTTAGTCTCATTTAATTAAATTCAGAACAGGAGACTCACGACTTATTTATGTTCGAATAAAATTATTTTCTGATCAATAGGCCTGACTTCAAAATATCCACAGTTATAATCTGATTTGCTATGCAGATTTACTACAGTAATGCTGGGTGGGGCGTTATTACTTCATAAAAATTAGGGTTGATCAATTTATGGATTCCCCGCGAAGGGCGTGTGCCAGCCACGAGCTTCTAAAACTTGTTAATAATAGAATATATTATATATTTTATTGCACACCAGAAGGTGAAAACGAAATGTTACGAAAATTGCTAATTCTATGGTTACAATAGCGGTCGTATCGCTGATATCTTCCAGACAACCTTTGGATGGACTGTTTAAATAAAAATATAACGGGGGGTATTCAATGGTGTACCTACTGGTAATACTATACAGATAATAAAAATAAAGTGATTTATTCAAATATATAATTAAGGTATATTCAAACAATATTTTGACATAAGTATAATTAAGGAATATTTAAACAAAATTTTATATAAATACTTTAATTTGACAGAAACATCTCAACTTAGCCAAACAATGCTGAACGAAGACAGACAATCAGACTTCTAAACAACATTGTGGAGATTGAAAACAAAACTTACTGGGCTATTACGTGATCTAACTACAAATAAACGACACCTCATCATAACTAACTTAATCAATTTGTTAAATTGAAATTGGTTTTTAATATTTATCGATTACGACATGTAAGATATTGTTAAAAAAAAAAAACGAAACCATTGAAGTCATTGTTCGCCAGGGTATAGCTGGAAGCTGTAGTTATTCCATTATTTTAATCCAATCTCATATAGTAAATATCCATACGTTGCACATCATACAATACAAGAAAAACATCTTCCATGATTCAAATATGACATAATAAATTGCATCCTAAACAGTTTATAATAACAAAGATGTTTGTGACCTGAGTAAGGCTAAGTACTTAAGTAAAATCTAATCTAAGTAAAGGAATAGCAAAAAAAACCGTAAAAGCGCCACTATATATAATCTGTAGCCCTATCAAACGCTTTGCTCTCGTAGACTTTCTACGATTCCTAAGTAAAATGTAGAGGGTAATTTTAAACGTTGAACTTATCTGATTGATTTAACCTACCTACAGTTTATAAAACATCGTTCGATAAAAATACAAGTACCACTCTATAGCAGTTAAAAACAGGTAAAAATTTACAAACTACTTTAAAAAAATGATTAGTCTATGTCCGTTCTGTCTTCTGAGAGTGCAACGTCTAGCGACGCGTAATAGGGAGCTATGATATAAAATAAACATAATATTCTGAAGTTACTAAGATGCAAGACAGAGATGACAACATCATAAAATTGTTACCCAATGAATTCATGCAAACATACCATAGCATACACATAGGTATAAGTCGCAGATCTTTATTACAAACGTCTGACATGAGCGTCGTTATTTTTTTGGTAATTATTAAGTATCGCATATAAGGCTACAGGTCAGAACTAAAATAAGCCAGAGGTCGCAAGTCTCTTAAAATCAATTATGCATATACATATACCTGCTACAGACAGACCCTCTCTATTCAAAAAGAATTATATTTACTTAAACCTATTGAACACAACTTGCACACAGGTAGGTATAACCTCAGCTTCCTCGTTGAAAAGGTTTAAGGGTCGCGGGGCGGTATCAGAACAATGTTTACACCTGTGTGTGTATCTTAACGAGGGGCTGAACTTGCCCTTCTTCTCACGCTCGCTAGAGTTCGGTGCAAGGTGTCTCGTTTGATTTACAAGTGCTGTCGTCGAAAATACGAGTTTGATTATACTTTTCATTGCCTTTATTGCGTTTATGATTTGCATCGAAATTAATAGTAATGGGGTTTATTGATGCATGTGGTTAGATCAAAGTTAAATCTTACAAAGAGATCCCTGATCCCTCACTATTTCTGAATCACTCCTGTTCAACATTATTAAAGTGCAAGTCAATCTTTCAAGTTTTAGAATACCAAGTGATTAAGTCTCTAATAAATGATTACTTTGCCAAGAATACCTCAAAGGAAATCATTTGTTGCCTGTGTCAAAAAAATATTTGTGGTATTTTCTTTGGTAGAATATACACACTCATTATCTTCAGCTATAGATCTCCTAGCAACAGGTACCTACGACACTGAATTATTATATACATATACCTCATGCAAGTTACGTCAAATGACCAACACTGCACGATGCCTTACAAGTGCGTCCCTCATTGCATCCCTTCTTCCAAAACGTAAACACGCGTAACTAGTGTAATTGCATTATCGACTGCAATGCCGTCACTGTCATGGGGACAACCATGGGTTTAACATCCCGAAATTGATTTCAAAAGAAATTAAAAATCAATGTAAAAAGTTTTTGGAAACAAAAACACAAAATATGTGCAACGAGCTTGCGAAACTCATTCGGTTTTTAGAAATACCATTATTTAAAACGAAACATGTGCGTATTACATTTAAAAATAAGTCCAAACCCTTTCCCTAAACTTAAATCAATTAATGACGTTGTATCTAATCTACAGTCCATAGAAGCGACAGATGTGAGCGACAGGGGGTTTAGCGGTGAAAATTCATAGATCTCCTCCCTCCCTGACTGTGATCGGACCCTTCCGAATTGTGCAAACTGCTCGCTATGCGATGCATCTGTCCACTTGCTGTTATAGTGACGCCCAACAAGCACAAATTTGGCATCGATGGATAATATTAAATGTTTAATTTACAAAGCTACTGTAGACAATCACTCGAATTTACAAATACAAGGATATGCTGTACCAATTTTGCCTTTAGTCACCTTTTTGTACCTACTTCCTTTTATAGTGGTAACGTTACTCAGTAACTAAGCAACAATTTAGTTCCCAGCCAACGGTTAAAGCAGCTCAATTAAAGTGCGGTCACTTCCTGAAAGGGGTACAGTTTAGCAAACACAGCGGAACTGGTATTGTTTCATACCGAGAACAGTACAAGCTTGAGACATATTGCGGACTTTATGCTTCCTGTTTCCAATGTGAATATAAACATCAGCTCTTTGTTTGATGTAAGTAGCTAGCTAAAGACGGATTAACTGTCGCTACATATGGCGCACAAATGTAATGCTTGATATTCTGCACTAAATGACATAACTCAAGCCGATTCATTTTGCAAAATGTGTCATTAACATACAACACATGCACAAAATGTAACCATAGTTCCGTAGTGGGACAAGTCAAATAATGCAAAATTGACGATAAAATTTAGTGCACCGCCCTAAAGTAATCGGACTCTGCACTTTGTCCCTCACTGAGATAAAGTCGCCCTAGCATTCAAACAAGTGGCTCACGCACACTGGCGCATGATCAGGAAGTACAATGAAGATTAAAGAGACGCGTTACACACACGCATGGTTAATGTGATAATATTCGTGTAGGTACCATCCCGCGTGTAGAAGTAGCTGAATATAAATAATATTGCGTACGCACACAAAGGAAGAATTTAAATAAAGAGTCTCGCGGCTGTACCAGGAAGTAGCAGCTCACTCACTCACACATAGGAAGCGACTATATCAGCTATAGGTAGGAGCGCTATGTGATGTGGCGCTGGCGCACACTTGTGCGTCAACTATGCGTGGGACCGCGCGCACATGGCCTGATTGGGACATACCAAGTGAGCCCCCAGACGATACACTTTTTACGACAAGTATTTATTATGATATTATTATTACACACTACAGTTGTCAAAAAAGTACCTACTGTCTGAAGACCATTGCATGTTTTAACACCAACGCATAAACAGTGCGAATATTTTTCAGAATACGGAATTTTTACTTCCTGCTTTTACTCGTCACTTATCGAAGTTTACAAAATATTGCACGTTATTAGGTACATGCCGGGGTCTTCGGTTGTATTAAACGTTGAATGGCAAAAATATATGTAGGTAGTGCCATGTACGATGTAAACAGAAAACCGTACACCATGTTAAAGTTCAATTATAAATCCTTAACATTGAGTTGAGTATGTTCAAGTAGTCAAAATGCAAAAGAACAGTAAGAGAACTTTATTTTAACTAAAGAAGAAAACATGGTAGAGTTCGAACGGTCGTTACCTACAAAATACCGTCCGCGTCATGTGCCCTCATCCATACGGATGCATTCCCAACCCGGTTTTTTGATCACGTCGATCCGAAACGAACGGAGGGGTCGCTTTGTCATGTGACACTTGTGCGCACAGAGACTCACCCAGGGGGTTACTCGTTAAAATCAGGGATTAATTGTCCATTCAAGGCAAGTTCGCGTTGTTACATCGACAGGATCAATAAAGCCATGTGTACGAATTATTCTGCACGTTTCATTTTATGTAGGCTTCTTGCAGTCAAAAAGCATCATAGACAAAATTTTGTTTCAGGTTTTGATACTCCACCGAAATTGCATGATGGGATGTTGATGTTTTATATTCAACGAGAAAGACGATGCTTTAAATCTTCAGTCATTTAAGTATTCGTTGCGTGACCATAAACTGTTGCGCGTTGCCATCGGCTGAGGTCGACGGAAGTTGACGATTTCTTAACGGCATGTAATTATCTATATAGGTTTGAAACAAGAAAAAGGACTGTCTGTTCAGATTACAGATGCTTTGAATTTGTATTACTTTTATTAACTCTACAATATTTTAATAAACTTCCCCGAAGGCTAGAATGTACCGACTATTATGTTTCCGGTAATTCCATCAAATATGAATGATAAAAGCTTTTTAATGTATTTTCAGTAATGTTGACTAATTATTTGTCGTATTATCTCTAGCTAGACTATTGCAGGACCCACGGAGGCCATAGCCATAACTATAATGTAATCAAGAAATTAATATGATTCTACCTCGCCTCTATTCAATTAAAAGAAGCGTAAGTAGTTATTATTATTATTTTTAATCAGTTTTTTTTCTAATTCTAAACAGCTAAGTATCTTACTACTTCAATTCTGATCAATATATGTGATAATGATAATTAATCGCTAATTTTTGAATAATCGTTTTAATTTTAGTCCACCTTACTTCTGATAATACCGGTTGCCAGAAGTGGTTTTCTTTCAAACCGCTTCAGAGATCACAAGCGCGATATTTTTTGTGAGCACCATACGCATCTATTCATATAATTATATTACTTTTTAATCAACATCAAACAGTGACGTTAATTTCCATAATTATCTAATCAGGAATATAAATTACCTACAAGTAGCTACCTAGCAGTTGGTAATCGAAACTACAGATCATAGACAAGATAAACGCTTGTTTACAATCCTAGGGTTCATCATATCAGCCAACTACATCGTTTTTATCCTCATAAACTATCATAAAGCCATAGCAACGGATTCTTGCGCTTGTTGCTAAAGAATTTTATTAGCACATCACATAGACAGTGAGAACAGCAAATCTGGCCATTGCAGTCCTAAACGTCAATGTAATTTGACATTTGCATGCCCAAAGATTCCTTAAAAGCACAGCTCTCCTGTTTTCGGCAGTTGAGTAAAAAATAAAGATTTTTTAAGTCATTCCTCAGTTTTTGTCCGCTGTAAGGTGTTTTATTTCATTTTATGCAGAATAACAGCTGTTCTTTGTGGGAACCCCAGGAGTACTCTGTTTTTATCAGAATCATAAGGCTTCTTTAATTTCAGTTAGACATCCTAAAACGCTGATTTATTTGACAACAATTTTGTTATACTTTCATATATATTTATAATTTTATATGTATTACCCAACCAGCACAAGACGTTACAACTCATAGTTCTGGTCTACTCTAAAGGCAGCAAATGGCGCAATTTTTCGGTGTGACATCGTTGCCTAGTTCTGAGTGGCACCTGATTATGTAATGCGAGAACAACGACGGTCGAATCGGGGTCGCGGTCTGTGAGCGAGCGCTCGGAAGTGCGTTGAGACTTTGAGACTCAATGAATGCTTCAGATGGTGCAACACTCGATCATTTATCGTGATTACAAGATGCCGCACAACCAGTTTGGTGAAGATGCAAATTACATAATTGACTGCTAACCAAAGTTCATTTAATAATCGAAACAAAGTCAGAAATATATAATTATTATGTAGAATCTAAGACTCAGAATTTATTATAAAAGGAAATAGGATATTCGCAAAATCAAAATCATCGTTCAATCGCATGGGGCCCTCCTACTCCTGTCCCGACTGAAGTCATCAGAGAACGGTGCAAAACAGTTTTTCTATACGCGTAGATATATGAGCCGCAAGTTAACAGGCTTTTCAAAAATCTACGTTGTTACTAATATGAAGAACAAACGGTTTCAGAAGCTGCAAAGTGTAATACACTATTAGGTATCTATTATTATTACACAGACTCTATCACTACTCCGGAAGAATCGTGTGTGAAATTATACAAACGCAATGTGTTCAATTTAATAAAAATATGAGAATTGTGACATTCTTGAGCAATACTGTCGAAGTAATACATCTGAACCGGGTCAGTTCGCAGGAAGTGCCGCTATTTCCATACGACTGCAATTTAAATGGTGCGGTATCCGGCACAGACTTCCGGTCTGTTTGCAACGCTTTTCCCCGCATCGATTTTCTTTTGCAATTATGATTCTCAGCATCAGACCCTCTACTAATAAAAGAACATTTTATTTTACTTTTAATAGTAATAACTTCGGAGTTTCCAAACAATACATTTAATACACGCGCCTACACTATATTAAACAGGAACTAATTGAATATACTGTTCCGATTCTGAAGTATAACAACACAAAGCAATTACAAATTTATTTGAAGGCTAGTTTTAACTTCCCACGAAACGTTTTGCTTGCCATGCAATCCGTACCTAGCCATTCCATCCTTCCTTGGCAACGTAGATACAGAGTTTTGCGCATACGTAAAACAACGATACTTTTGATACCACTTGCTAGGCATAAGCTCTTTATCTATTAAGCGGATTTTCGCGGAACTTTTCGGGGATTAATGGAGAACTAAACCGTAAAAATACTTTTCAAGATAATTTACACGTTAGCGTAGGTACTTAGGTATAGAAACACTTGGCACAACACTACAAACACAGTGGCAGTGGCTACACCATGTATGTGTAGCAGTGTAGCTAGTTATACGGCGACGTTTCCGCACAGCAGTTCCTTTTCCGTGGTGGGACCATCATCGGAAGTTGGGACAGAGATTCGCGCGTCCCCTCCTCCCCGCTCCACCCGCGCTTTCCCCTACACGTCCGGTGCCCGTAGGCCGCCGCTGTCCAATTTCCTCTTCCCGCGTGTATTAATTTCCGGCTTAAACTATTTCATGTCGTTCATTTCCTATTAATAAGTATTCGTAATGATTTTTGTGATTCCATCTTCAAGTTTTTGGCCGTATAAAGTGGTTGTATTTTGAAATAAATGAAAAATGAAAATTAAATATATCTTCAGTCTTGAATAAAATTGTTTTAGTTCCTTTACCTTACCCTCTATCTTTCTTTACATGTGCATAAGTACGTGTCGACCACAAACGTGCTATAATTACATATGTTTATTTATTTTTATTCACATCTTAGCTTCCGTTTCCGTTAGTTCACTTCCGTTTCTACTTCCGACCGACTATTACTGCTGCATCAGTCTAAAAATGTTTTTTTTTACTTAAGGACTAACGTAATTGAAATAGATTTCGGCGCTGTCAAAGAAGCGACATGACCCACAAACCTAATCGCCTCGCCAAGTGGGTACCTACTAATTTGTGGTAAAAGTGTGTAAAACTAAAAATGTTTGCTAGGTAGGTAAGTTCAGCGGTCGGTGGCTGAAGACCGTTGAAAGCATGCGCTCACGCAATGAACTTATTTCGGGTAGGTTGGTACTTCCGCATGTGTTCGGATTCGAGTCCAGACGTTCATCGCATTCCGCCATTCGCAATACTCGCAATTAATAAAGAGCATATAAAATAAATTCAAATTATGTCACTGCCATTTTATACATTTGATTAAAATTAACTATTTAGAAGGAATCCTTACTTTTGTTTTATTAAAGTTTAATGTTTCTAAATCATAATTAACACAAAAACTTTTCTGTATACCGCTCAAAAGAGAAGACCTTAAATTCTAATATCGGTCTTTGTAGTTCAAACACAACAATGAAGATCACCAGGGTTCAAAACAAAAGACAGAAAAAATACAACAAGTTATCATAACAAACATTACAGTTGTTGCAATGTAGACAGATAAGTAAAACGTAATCACGTAATACCAAACTTGTAACATTAGAATGTTAACAAAGAAAGTAGCAGCAAGTTCTGCGGTCACGGTCACGTATGACCGAACATCATGGTCTTTTATTCTCTAAATTACTGCACATAACTCCACGACGAACGTCTGCATGCCGCCCGAACACCAACGTATACCGGCTACGAGCTAGAGCGAGATGGCACGAGCAGGGAGCGCGGGGCGGGCGAAGGGAGCAACAGGTAAAGATTCCGAGGCCACTTCCGTCTTGGCTGCCGAATATTTCTGTCTCGAACCGGTAGTGGGACGGCGGCCAGGGCACACACAAGATAATCTCAACCTACACGCATACTCGAAAATATAGGTACAGATCTAATGATACAACTTTGGCTTTTGCCCTCTGGAATAATTTAAAGCACTACCATTTCGTTCAATAAGCTACCTACTAATGATGCATAGGAAGAAAACAAATAAGTAACACTCGTTATGAAAATTGGTGTTGAAGACTATAAAATGGCATCAAGTAAAAAGATAACGCTGAGTGATTTTAATGATTGTATGCGTGTCGCAAAGCTTACACACATAGTGCACACGTAGCAGAGTCGAATGAGCTCAGCTCAAACCGGTTGGCGCTCATATTGTCTCACTCTGCACCAGGAAACTGCCGGCCGGTTACTGAGACGTTTCCTGTGCTTTGTCTCAGTAATGTCACGATATCTTGAACTGTACGTTGATAGATCACATTCGTGAGTTCCTAGTGTTATGTTCAACCAATAGGTAGACGATCCACTGACTCCAATATAATTATATAAAACAATTACATCATCAACGCTATCGGTACTTAAAATAAAATCAGACTGGTCAAGAAAAGTGTAACCCTTGCCTCTAAATACTTCTTGAATGTGGTAAATAAAATAAGTACTTATGTCACCCAAATAATTCAAATAAAAAGATAGTTCATTATTTTCGTCTTTATTTAAAATGTCTAGGCATGCCCCGGAAATTAAACGCATTTAATCCATATATAAAAAAACAAGACTCGTGGCTCTGCGATTACTGTACAAACAAGGAAATATTATGAGTTATTAAAAACTGGCGCGCTGACGCAATTCTACCACACTAACTAGCACTTCCGCGTGCCCTAAGCAGGCACACTCGTATAATAATCCCATTCCAACGTTCCTTCATATTTTAAATGTTTTTACTTAAGATTTGGTTCGACAAGTGCTGGTCGCGGGGCGTCGTCCGTCAAAGCCAATCTACCCCGATAACGGTTTGCGGAAACAACACTCGTACGTTTAGTTAAAAATGGGACTTGGTCTGGCTCCCGAAGTTTTATCTCAATGTGTGAGGTGGCGAGGGGCGAGCGGGCGTGCGGGAGGGGAGTGGTTGGCGCGCGTCCGTCCGCCCGCGCCTCCACCGCATCATCAGTCCGCGTCGGAGAGTTGCCCGCGACGCTTGTCTGCGAGCTCGATCCCTCAGATACGCTGCTGGTTTACGGCGAGCCGTAACACGACACGTTTGGAGGGACCGCTGCTGCTTCGCGTGTGCCTGGTGCTCTGTGAACACTGGATTTTGTGTTACTAGTGTTGTGACAATGTACATGTGCTGATTTATCAAGTTACCGTTTAACTAAAGGATTTTGACGACGCAACCAGTTCCGGATCAGCTCAGCCGGTAAGTAGCGGTGCTTATCGCAGACCACGCTATCGCGGACTCACGCATTTCCGACCGCGCCCGATAAGGCAACTGACTGTACAGTGCCTACAGATACGAACTCCGAATCCGGCAGCAAATAAAACTTCCAAGAAATTTAAATATGTTAGTATCCTAGCTACACGACACATTATTTCTAAGCTTTCTGGAAAGATTTGTTTGCCGATCACAAATGAGAAGTTATGGAGAAGAAACCAGAAAAAAAAAGTGCTCGGCTTGGAAATAAATAAATACATGATGTGAAGTTGGGTCGGGTGAAGTTAACTTGTTGAACAAACAACAAAGACTTAGAATGGCATAACAAATCAGAACATGATCAACAAAGGACATAGATAATTAAGTGTAACGTTATCTGTTTATGTCTTATGATTATAGCATGTCCTTTCGAAGATTTCATCCTTTGCGGCCTTTAGTAAACATGTTACGCATGGCATGATCTGATGATGATCTTAAATTGTTTATAGTAAGCTATTGCCTGCAACTCAAAGATAAATGTAGGTATTTAGCAGCTGTTTCCAGAAATCTAGTACTAATCAGCCAACCTGCTGAAATTATAAAAAAAAACAATCGATTGTTTTGGAAAATTAGCTCTCACATAAACGAGAGATTTTATCAATTGTAACAAGGAATGCATCCAGAGTGATCTTCAAAATAACCTTTGAATCACCCACGTTGCTCAAAACTTGGATATAAAGAGGTTTGGGTTATCGGATTGTGATAACCTGCAAAGTAGTTTTTCTGTTTAATGTAAAGCAAATAAGGAAAAAGACTCTGAACATAAGATAGTACCTATCATTATACACCGAGAACCCATGTCCAGCAGCGGACCACTTATAGCTGGATGGCGATGCACTTTATCAAATGATTAACGTAATAACAATTTATCTATCTATTAAACAAACCAAAATGGGGAAGACAATCTTACAAAACAAAATCTCCCGGTTTTGTACGTCGCCAAATTAAATAAAAATAATCGATAAGAAAAAAGGCTCGAGATTTGAAATTGCACAATTGCAGATCTAGAATCTAAATCAGATGGTATAAATTATCTAAAACATAGAGCTACTGGCATTTTACAAAGAGGCTGTCAATAAAATTGAATTAGGAAAATAACTCGAGAAACATAATATTATATTGATTTGAATAACAGTTTTGCTTATATAACAGCATATGTAATTCGATTTTTCCACAACACAATACTGGACTGAAAACCTTTTTTTATACGTAAGTTTATGAAAAAAAAGTCGTTAACAATATTGCTGAAATATTAAATTGAAAATCCGCTTTCTTTAAATACATAAAGACGCTAGTAGACCTATCACTTTACGCAATAATAACAGTTGATAAAAAAGATGCCGTCAGTAAAGATAAAAAGGAACTTAGACTATCAAGCTTAAGGTATTACGCATTGAAACGTACACCTTGGCGCCACCTGTTATCGAATAGATGAACTCTTTGTTAACTGATAGTCGAATAGCATTGTTTTTTTTTTTATTAATAATTCATATTTTTAGGCTTATCTCCATTGATTATTAGCAACAAGCTCCTGTTGGTACTTTTTAATATGATAAATTACTTAATTACAATAATCGAGTCGAATAGCATTGTTTTTTTTTTTATTAATAATTCATATTTTTAGGCTTATCTCCATTGATTATTAGCAACAAGCTCCTGTTGGTACTTTTTAATATGATAAATTACTTAATTACAATAATCGATTCATGTTGTTACAGACAATCGTGATGAAAGTTGTAAGTCTCCAATTGCCGTCCGGGCCCAGCATGGAGCGGTTGCCGCTACCATTTAGCCCTACGGAATTGCTATGGCGGTATCCCCTGCCGTGGGCACCACCGCCACCATCGCCCCTCGGTGATACCAAGGCCCAACTGCCGGCGGGTCTGCCCCCAGAACCCAGATTATGGACCAGAGACGATGTTTCAGTTTTTCTGAAATGGTGCGAAAGAGAATTCGATTTGCCAAACTTCGACATGGATCTCTTCCAAATGAATGGTAAGTAAACAAAGTGAAATGTTTATTGAAAACTTTTATAACTACTAAAGATAAACAAATTAATTTTAAAATGTCTTTGTTCTTTTCAGGCAAGGCTCTGTGCCTCTTAACAAAAACTGATTTAGGTGAGCGCTGCCCAGGTGCAGGTGACGTACTACACAATGTGCTGCAAATGCTAGTACGTGATGCAGCATTATTGGGAAGAGTTCCCTCGTCCCCCGTGACACCCACAGCGCGCGCTGCGCCTTACCCACCCTCCCCACATTCACACCCGCCTACTCCAACATGGGCGGTCGACAGCTTTCATCATTTCCATAGCGCTGCTGCAGCGGCTGCTCAACCTAATTCCGTGACCTTAAGTCCAGCTCCGTCAGTAGACAGTTCAGGAAGCCCCCAAAGGGGAGACGCAGTTAACTATGCACCAAATTATGCACCATCAATGCCAGCTACAACTCAGGCTGCCAGTTCAGGAAGCAATCACTCTGATTCTGATGAAGAAAATCAATTTGCCCCGCAACCACGCTCTCCTAAAGAAGCGCCATTAGTAAGCCCGGCACCACAGCCTCACCCAGGGCCACAACATTCACATTACCGAGCTCAACACAGAGAATTCTTCCCTAACGATATGCCGGAATCGAATACAAGTAAGTTATTGAATACCAAATTTCATTTTAAACGTAAAACCTAAAGCTGAAAGTAATTTGTTGCAATAGACGTTAAACTGTGTATCCATGAAACTAATTGTAAAATTATTTCCAGATGGAAGACTACTTTGGGACTTCCTTCAACAGCTACTAAATGATCCTTCACAGCGGTACACTAACTACATTGCATGGAAAAATAGAGAAACGGGAGTGTTCAAAATAGTTGACCCCGCCGGTCTGGCGAAATTATGGGGAATTCAGAAAAATCATCTTTCCATGAATTATGATAAGATGTCACGCGCTTTAAGATACTACTACCGCGTGAATATTCTGCGGAAAGTGCAAGGCGAAAGACATTGCTACCAGTATGTATCTAAATCAATTAAAATTATCAGATCACGTACACTTTTTTTACATTATATGGTACTCATCTTAATTTATTTGTGCAGATTTTTAAGAAATCCGACTGAACTGAAGAACATCAAAAATATTTCGCTGCTGCGTCAACAAATGAGTCCAACGAGGGTTGTGCCTCAAGCAGTCTTGAAAACAGAAATGAAAGAAGAACGTTGCGATGAAGAACCTGTTGACGAAGATATGCCTACTGACCTGAGTATGGCAGCGTCAGAGCCGTGGCGGAAACGCGCGCGGCCGGACCCTAGCCCCGTCCAGCAGCCGCATGACAAACACCACATTAGTGCTCTCATTGGGGACAACATGATGATCAAACGGGAATCTGACTACGCCACTGAACATTACGCACTCAATCTCAAAAGTGAAAAATGTGAACAATGATTACAAAAGACTTTTAACGTGGGACACTCGTCAGTGCAAAACGCATTTTCTGCATATTCAGTATGCAATCAGCTCCACCCACTAAAATTCTAGTCAAATTCCTCTCAGAAAGGATATTTAAGTCTTCCTCTAAAAAAATATTAACGTACTTGATGAACAATCACTGAGAGTACTTTGACGGATTTAGGATGGTCATTGGAGTTTAACAGGGTATGGACCTTAATGATGCCTTTGTGCCAAGTGATTTTTATACCTAATAGTGTCAATTATCTATCTAAATAGTTAGCAAAAGGGACAAGAGTTTATTTGTGTTAAAGTCATAAAAAATATTATATGATTTGTGCAATGGATTATCACTAACGTAGCTGTTGACTGAGATTTAGCAGTTACAGAAGATTGTTGCCACAACTCTGTATCTATCCATATGTTACGTGCGTAACTCGCACTCGATTAATGCATTTGCGTAATTTAATTAGTTTTATGAGTGTTTTATATTTTTGTTTAGATTTGCTAAAAAGAGAAGATTCAAATCCGAAGGAAATAAAAGGGTTGAAAATTATAAGAATATTATCATAGTACCGTCTTCCATTCGTTCTTTTTGGCAAACCTTCAATTGTAGCATGTGAAATGTAGTTACTATGACATCTACCACATAAATGCGAAATTACATCGTATTTGGCAGCTTTGAAAATAAAATTACGCTTTGGTTTGTAAAGAAATATATTGAATCTATTAATAATAAAAAGACAATAATATGTCACATATTTTGAAAAAAAAAATGCCTTGAAATCAATAAAACACACCCACTGTGATAAAATGAAAGTGGTAGACATATAGTACGATAAGGACTTTACTCAAAGATTTCCAGCTACAATTTTCTGTGATCTCTTTTATCAATGTAGGTAGGTAGTTAGATGTTATAGAGTAAAGATGTCTTGTAAATATTAATATAGTTTTGAATTAGTTAGATATAAGGAACTGACTGTAAAGAGAATGAATGTATGATTTGTAAAACAAAAAGTGGAGCTTTATCAAAGTACCTAGTATATCAGTAAGTTCTATTACAACTGAGTTTGTATTTTTACATTTATTTGTATTTGGCATGGATGCCAAAATTTCCAGCTTGATGTACACAATACAATGAACATGAAGTTTCACAATATTATTGTGTCAGATTTATTATAACTTAAAATAAATGAGAAATAATATTATGTGTAAAAGATCATTTATTATTAACATTTCAAACTGCGTCTATGTCCCTTCCACCCTGTATAGCTTGTGTTAACCCCGAGACCTCTAGAAATGGTTTTATTTCTAAACCAAATAAGACTCAATAAATTGGTCTCGACTCCTACAGAAAATGTAGAAAAGCAATGGTTTATTAAAACATAATTAGTTCTGACTTTCTACTATCGTGTTTCACCTAGCATGCAAGAGCAAAGTGAACCTAGCCTTGAAGTTCACGGTCAAATAAACTTGCTCGACCTATCTTCTAAACGGTTACAAGAGACTTATTGACAAACGTAATGCTTTCAACCGGGATTTGTCTCAGAGCAGCAATTCCTAACTAAAGCGATGACATCGAACTCAGATACTCAAACTTCAAAAAATCCTAATCAAGTTCGGCCACCAATTGAAACACTCGTTATGTACTAGGTACCTACCTATCTGCGAATGCGAGAGTTAAGATATCAAGTTTAACATGCCAATCTAGGAAGAATAATAAGTAAGTATCTAAAAGGGTTAACAGATAGAGATAACTTTTTATTCTTAGTAGAAGAAAAGAATATATGCTATGCTATGAACGGAACCCATGTTCAAGTTCCGTTTGAGATTTCCGATTCATTAGTCATAACACTGTACCTGTTACATGTATAATTTTCCATATTGAAAAGCCCATTATTTATACTCAATACTTTTGATAAGAAATTATAAATACCTACCTATATGTATATGGTATGCTCTTATCAGGTGGTAGTCTTCTCTTTTCCGTAGTGCAGATAAAACAAGCATTAGTTTAAAAAATATTGCTATGAATTGTATACAAAAAAAAATAGCGCCACCTAGTGATTTTGTGGGAAAACCACTACTTTGTGGGTAACAGCAGTAGCTGTTCTATTCGGTCGTACCGAGAGGAGATTGATACTCACTCTGTCGAAACACGGAAGCTTGTACGTTAGATGGAGTTAGAGCTTATTCCAAATAATTAGGGACGCGTCGAGACTACGACAGAAAAAACTACAAATTAACATAAAAATTGCTCGGAAGCTCTATCACAGTTGTGGACTATATAATGTACCTATGTTGATGGCACAGATAACCTCCTCTAGATTCCGCACGTGTTCAGCACATCATACCGAACCCCTACATCGAAATATTTGGTCGGTAATTTAAAAAAAAACCTGCCGTATGTTTAACTGTGCAATTTTCATAAACAAAAAGTGGGAGTAGCACTAGCAACACAAGCTCTTAGTAACTTTGTCGACAAAGAAGTTTTCCTATTAAGTAGGTACCTAGGTACTTACTACATTCATGACCAGAAGTAGGTATTCGAGTAGGTACTGCACTATACGGTCTGGCTAAATCCAGGTCCTCTGCGCGCAATGTCAATTAAAACATGATTTCATAAGGTTATCCGTACTTCGAGGCTAACTTTTTAAGTTAGGACACGCTTCCCTTGTAAGCAAACGATGTTTAGTGTAATTAAAACACGATAACAAAGCGCAGCTTACCTACCCGGTTTTTCATTAAAAATTCAGTATAAAGATGAAGTAACAACACGAAGGTGTGCGGCACGTTATTTCGTTCGTTGATACGAACACGAATGGAACACGAGGACCACTTACGTATGAGCAGAGTAATCCGAGAAATCGTTTATTTTGCACTGCAGATCAGTTTCAAGTCGTAAGCTGAATATGATTGCGACCGTAACAAAAATGGCTTAAGGACTCATTAACATTAAAATCATCAATACAACTAGTAGTTATGTGCTAAGGCTACCTTGAAATTGCTTCACTTTACTTGCAATGCAATTGCTGCGATTCCACTGCATTCTAAACAGGTCTTTTCTATTCCATGGTCAGAACAGGAATATACATAAAACTAAATAAAGAAAAAAAAACATTACTTAAAGACTTCTTTATACATTTGTCTGTTTACTACAACAAAATGGCACTTAAGATCTAGTTAAACTTAATTAAACAGTAGATTAACAATATTTTCATGGTTCATGCTCAGGTGGAGCATTCTGGAAAAATATAACATCGTCTGCTATGATTGTGGAGGCAGATCTAACTTGGCCATCATCCATTTTAACTTCACCGTATGACAGTTTACCAGTTATATACACTCTTTGGCCTTTTTTTAAATATTTGTATACAGTATCTCTAAGACCAGGTTTAAAGATACTTATTCTGTGCCAATCAGTTCTCTGCAACATGTCACCTGATTCATATTTGTAACTGAAATGAGTGGCTAGTGGAAAGTTTATTACTGGATGTTGTTCTGAACCACGTTTCTGTGGATCAGCACCCACCCTGCCCAGTAATGTTACTTGGTTTAATGCTGTAAAAATAAAAATATTTAACATAAATAACAATGTATTGTATATTTTAAAGGCAGTAAAACTATAATATAATTCATGTTTACACACTGTAATGTTCAATACTAAAGGTAAGTTTGTAGTCAGTCAGTAGAGTGAACATGAGAATTTTATTTTTGAACCATAAAGTTAAAAGTTGATTTTACTAACTTTTTTCTGATTTTTGAGAATTGTTTCTAACCACAGTCTGTTGAAGTGCAACAACTTTCCGCATCAAGTGTGGTACCTGAAAATACAAGGTATTAGATAATAACAAATATTAAAATACCAGGGCACTCTGAAAGGGCAGTGCAGTTGTTCTTTGTGAACTTAGTAGGTTGGTATCATTCAGTCTTTGAATTGTTATTTTAAAATAATTGGGTCATGGTTAAAATTATTTTAGAGCATTATAACTTAAGTATATCTTACCTGACCCAATTTATTGATTCACTTGCAAGCAATTGTATTACTATACTACAATTTTTTTTTTCAAAATATACCAACACAAAAAAATTACAAGTACTTACAGGAAACTTTTAGAAAGCCTAAATCTAAAATAACGATATTTTTTCATAGTTCTAACAATTTTTCATCGTTGTTATGTCTTAACCTATGAAGCTTAATACAATAAAAATTAAATTAGAGGAACCATCAAATTTGGATCATCAAACGGTTGCAGATTGCGATATTACAGTTTATGTTCAAATCGAAAAGAAAACAGGTTTTATCAGCCGGTTAATGATGTTTATGTTTGGATACTAGTTATTGCGAAAATGTGACTTACCCTGAAGGCTGGAAACATGACGAGATCCAATATTAACAACCTGGAATCGTTACTTCGTTATTACACGTTCTATCAACTTGCAGAATTTTTAAAACCAGCAGTCTGAAAAAAAATAACCTCCAAAAATCTTATTGGGGAAAATGCTTTACCAACCGCACGCCACAAACCAGTTATTTTGACGTGCTGCCGACAGTTAGGGATGCCAATGCCAGGCATGACAGATGATTTAGCATGACAATGTTTGTTATCTTGAGCATGGATTGAACTTTAACACATCACTAGCTGGCAGTCGGAATCGCCTTCGACATTCGACAATAAAATTCTCGACACAAGCTAGTTTTTAAACCGGTAAGGTATGTACCGAGTAAATCCTTCGCCCCACTCTATACAAAGTGGATGGAAAACCGGTGCTATCCTTGTTAATTTATTAACATTTTACGACACGCCGCTCAAGCACGTTTATATGCATCCTGTATTCAATGCTACGCAGACGACGTTTTCTAGACCATTTAAATTCGGGAAAAGCATATTGTGCACCTATAAAAATTGCTTCAAAATCAAAAACTTATCTTAAAGCAATATCCTAGCCCCATTTTATTTAATTTGTGAACTGACGATTAGGTCAAATCCACAAATAACGAAAATTTTCTATGTGCAGATGACCTGGCCTTAAAACACTAAAAAACTACCTATATGATGGGTACTCTAACTAACTAATTACTACGAGAATAATTATTTACAGCCAAATCCGTCAAAAAAGCATCTTGCGCAATCCTACCAAGGGGTTACAATTACCTATATTTGCAAAAAAATAAAATGTATTACATATATCCTATTTTATGCGCATAGGCAGTCAGTCGATTTAAAATTATTAATTAACAGCATCCAATAAATCAACTTCCATAAAGTTGGAATTTGTTGGCCTTTTTCCAACTCTATTGAGGTTGACAGGCAGATGATATCCCTAATAAATAATAATGCATGGGTATTTTGGCGCGTGCGGTGTTTTCGAAAATTATATAATATTCTATTTTGTTTCTAACTGACTTCAAAAAAGTTGTATGGTACCCCTCTGTATATATTCCGATCAAACAAAGATTCGAGATTCATTTATGCTCTAATATGTGCAGCATAAGACACGTCGTCGATGTTTCTAAGATCATAATTGCGTAGGTACCTACGCAATTATGATCTTAGCTACGTTTTAGAGAAATATTTGTTTTTCTAAACATCCGATACAAAAATTGCAGATTTTCAAAAATTTTAAGTTTTTGTTGTTTGTATTTCCAACCAATTCTTGGATTCAAATGATTTAGGTTTAGGCTATCAGTTTTTCAAATAAAAAAGCAATGTCCGAAAAATGGTCTTTATAAAACATTGTGCGTCCTGCGTGCTTAGTTTGTGCATAAAAATCGATTTTTGATCAGAGAACAACAAGATGCCTGCAAGTTTTAAAAAAATGTTCTAATTTATGAAATTATATACGAAGCATGGATAACGCGTGAAATGGGTTTCAAATGTTACCAGATTAAATAAATTTTCCACTTGTACCAACCTACCAAAATAAATGCGTTTACGACTTGCGTCGTTCATCTCGGAATGACAGTTGTTTTGTGGTTATAAAGATAGATAGAAAATTCTATCTCTATCTCTTCAACCACCACCATACGCAATCCGGGAAGAGTTGTTGCCTGTGAAGGATGCCTTCAGCTGCGAATGCAAAGTCTGAGAAACCAGCCTCTTCGGAGGCTTTGGACAATTCTCCAATACGACAAATTATGACGATTCTTGAACACAAAATCCGTAATTTGGAGAAAAGAAAGGTATGTACTATGCTATTAGTCAACAGTTACGAACCGATTTGATTTAAAAGACGTTGTTTTTTCCGAAGCTATAATCCATGTAAAGCTGAATAGGGTTTGGCTTGGGTCAAAGCCGCATATATTTTGCCCGCTCTTAGCGTAAAATATTACCGCAGACTTGACGCCATTTTCACACATGTGCTCATGGTATGTTGACGATACAATAAACCATGACGCCCTAAAGTTTACATTTTGTTCGTGTAAACTATGGTGTTAGGGGAAGGTCAATTGACTAACTGAAATTATGATTTATCAGTTTGGCTATATGGCTTATAAATAAGCGACATTATAAACAATGTTTAGACATTCATAATATCAAACATGACTAGGTGTTGAGTTGTTATTTTAATTGTGGAAAGTACTCGCCTAGCATTATATCGGTAGTCTTATTTAAATAAATAAAGAGTCTTTGAGCATGTTCCTACTCCAAAGTCACGTTAGAGGCCTATCTATCCATTTTTAAAAGTTGTATGTGTGTCTAGTTATGAATAATTTGTTGTGCTTATTTTATTAGACTCACCAAAATAAGCTACCTATTTATTCAATAATTTTCACACATGAAACATAATAAATATGTTTTGTTTGTTATGATAACATAAAATTATCAAACATCATAACTTCTGCTGATATTAGTAACTTGTTTTCTATTATAGCTGCACAAATTAGTCTTTTAATTGAATGCTGCAAGTCATTGAAAGAGAAAAAAAGAGATCAAGAAAAAATACCTATGTCATTTTTGAAGGATCAGAAAGGCAGTATTTGGTTCATTATGAGTGACTTTTAATGTCATGAACACATAAAATATGTGAATTGTTGTGCAATTACTGTTTATTAATTAAGTTCTCATAGGCACACACAAAATATAGTGATAAAAATAATTGCTGGGGCATTTATATTATATTGTTTGAGTGGAGATACTATTACAAACTGCCAGTGTTTATGAGTTTACTTTACTTTATTACTTAAAACTCAATAAGTACTGATTTTTTCTATGCAACTGTAATTTAGTTGCTCTTCTACAGTATATTTGAAACCTTAAAAGTTATGTTTATTTTCATAATAATGATATTGATTGAACATTTTTTGTTTGCAATGAGTTTACCAAATTCTAGTGGTTGTTCAAATGCATTGTTTAGTGTGACAAGTTGAATATAATATATTAGGGTTCCCATTCAATGTATTTTCTTGTACAAATAAACATTCACACACCATATTAACAGGTAGAATGTACATATTACAGTTTTTAAGTTGATACTCTGTTCATCTACATTCTGACAAATAAATTATTTTGTATCCAATTGGCTATTGCAATCACATCACCTGCTGTAGTATAGATTCTGACCTAAATATCATTTTTACACTAACTAAATGAACTACATATATTTTACTTTTTATGCAATAGGTTATATATTCTTAATGCATAGTGCCATTGGTTTAACTGAAAGTAAATTCACACAAAGCCTGATGAATCATTTCAGTAAGTGTGAAAGAGTAACAACAATATTGAAATTTTCGGCATAGTGTGATAACCAAAAAAAATCTCTCCTCATTACGCTATTACTTTTAACATAATTTATAAGGCAACAGTACATAATGAGTAAAAGTGAATTTTCTTAAAGACATCAATGAGAGCCACTATACCTCTACCCAAATTAGATAAGCTCTTTTCAAAATGTTGGTCATTAAAATATTCATTATTTAAAAAAAAAAAACCGAGCTACTGGATGAATTTTAACTCTCAAAATCAAACTTTGAAACAATGAATTAATTATTCATTGCTAGGATGCTTGTATCTGGTCAGGAACATCGAGTTGCATCAGTGCAAATGCATAGATGTGTGGTGCCACTAAATCCAACTTGCCTCTTATGTGGAATCTAAGAGGTTATCTACTAAAGCTGCAAAAACATCATTATTTGCAAGAATGCATTGTTCTATTACCATAATCCATATTTGCAAATAAATGCTATTCTATTCTATTATAAAGTAAATATACTTTTGTTACAGAGCAAGCTAACATCATATCGAGACTTGCAAAAATCTGGAAAAGAACTGAATAGTGACCAAAAAGTGGCAGTGGCTAAATACGATGAGGTTGCTCAAACACTGGAGTTTGCAAGGGAGCTGTCTAAGCAGGTCACGTCAATAGCTACTTCTGCGGAGCGTGAGGCTAAAAAACAAGCAAAAAAGGTAAATAATTGTATTATTCAAAACTTTATTTCATTATTGAATATTAATAAATTAATTCTGAAAATAGAACTTATAGGTTACTAACCAGAATTTTTAACAATTTCTTTTTTAACCTAGGGTACTGCTATAATAATACTAAAACAAAATATTTATTAAATAATGTAGTGTAACAGTAATTTCATTTTCTGCCTGGCCTTTTCCCAAACATATAAATTGTAGTTGTGACTTTATGCAACAAGATGCACAATGATATACCATGAGTTACTCCTACACAGGATGCATGGGTGCGATATGCAGCAGAAACCAGCAAAATTCGTGAAGTTTTACTTGTTTTGGATTGTCTCAACCAAATGGGAAATACAGAAGCTAGAAATGACTTTCTCAATGGAGCCAATGGTGCAGCAAAACTAACAGAAGCGGATCTAAAAATTTTGGATGATCTGTAAGTGTAATTTTAATAAAATATCATATACTAATAATGTAACTAGCTCATGCCCGCGTGATATTCGGTAGTTGTCCCACGAGATCGTTCCACCGCGATCAAAAATATCCTATGTGTAATGCACCTTCTAATCATCTGTTTCCCTAGTTTCATCCAAATCCATTCAGTAATTTTTGCATGAAAGATTAACAAACATTCATGCATACATACTAACTATCACTAACATTTATAAGATTAGTAGGATTACACATTCACAAGCTTTAGGTTTTTGGTTTTTACAGAATGAATGACATAATAAATCTAGATTACTGAACTCTTCCCAAACTTAGTTTTACAATTGCCACTTACAAAAATTAAAAAGTACAAAATTTCTTAATTATTTTCCAGGTACCCTGAAGTAACACCCAAGCATGAGGTTAATGAAGAAGGGCAACCTGGATTCCATATTCAGACTTCAAAAGCTGCCGAACATTTGTATGCTATAATTGATGGCAGGCCTAAAGAAATATTGGGCACTACTTACACTCATATTAAGGAAATAGTGAGTGCAGTCCATGAATGTGGCTACTTTGACCGTTCAGAAGATATTGTAGCCACAGAGATAGAAGAGACTCATGTTCTTGTACCGGAAATGGAGCCTGTGGAAGTGGTCGACAATGAGGTGGAGGCCGAGGTCGCGGCCGCGTACCCGCCGGGCGCGCTGCCCGTGCCCCCCGCGCCCGCCGTCGTGCCTGCCCCGGCTTACCCGCTCAGACCGCTGCCACCTATCACGTTGCAGGAGGTGGAGCATGCATATTTCGCCCAACAATATCCTCAACAGAGACCTATCGCCGAAGTTATAGGGTCTCAGAACTTCTTCTTCTTGCAAGAGTCCGAAATCGACAGCCCAGTCGGCACACCACAACCTCCTGTGATTCCCAATCAGCCGTCACCACCGGGCCCCATACCAACTCAGACTTTTACCAACCAACACTTTGTCCAGCTGCCAGGCGGGCGCGTGGCCGAGCCTGGCACGCTGCCGATGCCGCCGCAGCCGCACTTCCCGCCGCACCCCGAACTCGCCGGCTTCCCGCCTGGCGTGCCGCTACCCGTGCCGCACGTAGCGCCACTGCCGGCACACCTATCCGCAATGCAGGCGCCGCCGCCCGGCTCGCTGCCCACGCCCGCCGCTCCGCCTGTCTTGGAGGAACGCCCAGCCGCGTCGCCTTCGAACGACAAACATGACGACGATATCAAGGAGGGTGGAAGTCCTGATCGTGACGATGGTGGAGAACGTAAAATTCACGGTCAAGGTGACGGCCAAGCTAGGTACCGGCGATTCGGTCGCGGAGGTGGCGGAGGTGGTGGCAGAGGCGCCCCGAACGGACACCGCGGCCGTGGCGCTTTCCAGAATAGACAAGGAGAGGGCTACCGCGGTAGGCACCCAGGTGACTACCAGGGCAGATCTGGAAAGGACGGCTACCAGAGCAGGCAATACGACGGTTATCAAAACAGACACGGCAAAGATAGCTACCAAAGTCGCGGAGGTGACGATCGCGATGGGTACTACGGTAACGGTGACACAGGAGATAGTCACCAGCAGAATGAAAATGGTGGTCGTGACAGATACAACGACAGCCAGAACTACCAGGGTGGCTTCAAGGGCCGTGGCAGAGGGGGACCTCGCGGCGGAGCTCGTGGCGCGACGCGGCCTCCTCGTCCGCAGTACACCCGCAAACCGGAAAAAGTTGAATAGTTCATGTGGATCTCGACGGTGTGTTGCTTTAGCGGCATCACCACGATTATTAATGTATTATTATGACGGACAAATTCATTCGTGGAAGGCAGATTTCACCGGCAACAACGCGCTGTGGTTAACAAACGAGAGATTATGGTATAAAAATAAATAAAAAAAAAAAATAAAAAAAAAAGTAAAATATTAAAACTTGAAACTGAATAAAAAATAAGTTACTTGAGTTTAGATGTATGATATATGCAGTTATTAATACTTACGTAATTCTAGATTCTTGTATAAGTTATGTCACGCAAGTGACGATAGTGACGCGGTGCGAGAGGCCGCCCGTGGCCGTCGTCATCGCTCAGTACCTCGTGCGTGCCTCGTCCTCGTGATAATATAAGTACAGGAGATGTGCACACAAATGACTAAACACTGTCAACCTGGGACCTTTTTCCAAATCACATTGATCTTTGTACTTTTAATACAGTTGATTTAAAATAGTAATTATAAATGTGTTAAGATATTTTATACATATTTGTTTCTCATAAAACATCAAAGTATATTATTATAAAGCTTTCATCTCAACTACATATAGTTATAATTTTGCTACTATTCCTGCGCAACTTTTTTGAGTTTTGTTTTTAATTATATTGGAATTGAACAGGTACGCGATACCTAAAACTATCATATACCTGTTGACATTTTTTGATTTAAGATAATGAACTGGCCATATCACGTTAATTTTGCATGTATCAGTGAACTAGAATACGTTTCGATCTATTCGTGAATAGCTCTACTTGTTTTTGCTTGTAATTATTTATCGTTCAAATAGAGCTATTTTAAAATTGATCTAATGTAATGAATGATGTGGTCGTTGGTACCCGTGAATTATTTTTGTTTGTCTTGTCCAGGCTTTTTACATATTCCTTAACATTGTTCTCAATAGAGGCTGTGTGCAAGCAAATTAAAAGTATTCTATCAAAAATTAAAGCTTTTTATTTAATATCTCTGTAATGATTTTTGATAGCTCGGTACATCAATGACGGACGAGAATCTCGTGCAAGTTGAGAACGAAAAAGTAAGTACCGTATCTTGTCGACATGTGGAGAGAGGAGGGGGGACTTTGCAAATCAATCTACCGAATAGACATTTCGGTTAATGGACTAATAGCAATGACCTTCGACCAATGCCTTCGGATCAAAAGCCATTGCACTGTTGGATCAAAGACTAAGTGCGCAGTGTTCTCGGACACCGCAGGCTTGAGATTCTTGATGTTATTGGGCCATCTATTTTTAATGGTAGCAAATTATATCTTGCCATAATATAGTATGGCATGGTCCAAGTGACAAGGCAGCATTGTAAATGGCAAGTCGTAAGTAGGCAAAATTACAATGCGACCAAATTAGGCCGGGTTCCTACTACGCCGAACCGGAAGATTTGCCGGGGTGGTAATATTTTTCTAACGTGTTGATCCTCGACGTTGTTATGTCCTCCGCTATGGCCGAGAGTTCTGTCAGACTCCTACTGACTAAAACCACACGGTGTTCCTTCTCGTCACTTCTAGCTGGGGTGCGGGGACACAAGCAGTGCCGCTTTGCTTACGGTAAACCCCTTCTCAGGTAAAGGGGAGGAGTGGGCTACTCCTCTCCCTATCATCTAGCTCCACGTCTATTTCTTTGGACAACGGACTTCAAGTCCATTGCCAGTAGGCCGTTTTATGGCCCAGATCTTCGGGTTCAGGAAGGTACATAAGAAGTTATCTCCCTGTCCCTTTCTGCTGCCATAACTTCTTCGGCGTAGGCAGCTACTACTAGCCATGAGCTCTCGCTTCTAACGGGCCGAAAATACTGCCGGAAAGACTGGTGCCTGTACAATTTATTTGAAGCTATTTACATTATCCCAGGTTCGGCAAAAATACCGAGCGTTTTGTCACTGCGAAGTGCCGGTAAAACCACCGGACCGGAGTAGGTAATGTGAACGAGTTTGCGCCGGTACCTATCTGTTCCCCGCTCGCTCTGCCTGTGCTCCCCTCGCGTCATTTTCGACTCACATTCTAATAAAAGTAGCATGGAAACTATAATGACGCTTGTCCAAGAGAAAACTGCATGTTCTGGGGGAAGAGACCGAAGACGACTATGAATGTAAAAACTTGAGGTAAGCACTGCGTAACGTATGTTTAATACTCAAACCTGGGCGAGTCGCCCACACGACATTTGTAAAGAAAATCTCACATCAGAGTCACGCCGCAACGAGATTTTCTTTACAAATGTCGTGAGGGCGACGCGCCTAACGCGCCCGCGCCCCGTCTGCGCCTCGACTCTTGGTCGTGTGGGCGACGCGCCTTAGTTAGATAGAATATTCTTTATTATGTACACCATACAAGTAACAAGAATAACACTAGACAAACTAAATAGGGTGACACAATGGGCGGTCTTATCGCTAAAAGCGTTCTTTTCAAGCCCACCTTTGGATGGATTTAAGAAGAGGAGAAACAGTACCTACTATAGGTAGTCTGTGGCGTAACATTTTTTATTATAACATTTTAATTTGATATCTGACGTCCAAATAGTGCACACCAATGCGGACTGAGCACGAAAGTAGCAGCTTGCGATTTTTGATCGTAAGCAGGGTCACGCAAAATGGCACGCGAAGAAGTCACTCTTGCGTCATCTATGTCTATCTATATCTGTGATCGGAACCAATACCCGAAACAAAATAATAAGTACCTACCTAAATGATGTCCGTATAGTGTTGGCATTAGGACCACTTCGAATCGATTTATTTTGATTCGCCGTCGCTCCAAACCCGCGGAATCCGCCCGCGCGTTTCAAGGAAATGCGCTCCGCCGCGCCTCCAGCGGTGTGCTCGTAAAAATTACGCCTCGAGCGACAACGATATTAATATTAACTTGCCAATTGCATCAAGCATCAGTCAAGAAATATGATTGTATCTGGAATTACCGAGTACCAGATTATAGCAACAAAATTGTGAAAAGCCGAGCATAAGACGTCGTCAGTATGAGGTTTCCGGCGACTGGGACCGCAATTAACTAGGACCGCGGTCCCAGTCGCCGGATTCGTAAAAAATAAATATTTTTCTTCCAGCGACTGGGACCACTCATAGATAACTTAAAAACATCTATTATTCAAGCCAAAATTAGTACAGTCAAACGAAAAAATTTATGAATTATTTATATAAATATCATTGACTCGTTCTAGACATAATTTTATCTTATGCGCTTAGTAATAGATTAAGCTAGCCCGTTTTGACATAATTTACACATGCAGGTAAATACACACAAAAGGAATAGCATTGTATTATAGTACTATCCCTCTCTAACTTTATATTTGAACACAGTTAAGGCTGATTTTGTATTGTGACGATCGCCCGGAGGACACGGTGGAGCACACAGTGGCGATCTGCCCAGCTTGGGCGGAGCACCGCCGTGCCCTCGTAGACGCCATCGGTGGCGGCGTCTCTCGCCTCCGGCCCTGGTTCAGGCCATGGTCCGGAGCGACAGGGAATGGGAAGCGGCCACCTCCTTCTGCGAAGCAGTCATGCTAGCAAAGGAGGTGGCCGGGCGTTTAAGGGAGAGAACATCAAGCCAACCCAGCCGCCGTGGGAGACGACTCCCGGCCACTGTAGATGCGGGCCTGTGGACGGTGAGCAATGGGTAGCTCACCGTCCATTCGTCTATTGACGACAGGCCGTGTCGATGGCGCGTTCGTGTTTCACGCGCACCTCAAAGAGATGTCAGCAAAGCAGAGGGGCTTGCCAGAGCCTCCGCGTGCCGGGGTTGTTCGAAAGAGATACCGCGGCCCCGGAACGTAAAGGGCAATAGAAGGAACATGGGTGGGTTTTAGTCAGTACGAGTCTGACATGCCCCCCTGCTCCGCCCAGAGCGGGGGAAGTCATTGGATGATTTCCCATCCGGAAAAAAAAAGCTGATTTTGTGATAATTACTTACTTGACTGATTTTGTGTGAAGCCATAACAGCCATTTTAAACTAATTGTGATTGACATAGATAGTACCACGTTTATTATTTTTATTGTGTTTTTAGGGTTCCGTAGTCAACTAGGAACCCTTATAGTTTCGCCATGTCTGTCTGTCCGTCCGTCCGTCCGTCCGTCCTCGCTTAATCTCTGTGACCGTTAGCACTAGAAAGCTGAAATTTGGTGCCAATATGTATATCAATCACGCCGACAAAGTGGTAAAATAAATATTTGAAAAAAATGTTTTATTAGGGTAGCCACCATATATGTAAAGTGGGAAGTGATTTTTTTTTTAATTTCAATCTTAACGTGTGATATATTGTTGGAAAGGTATTTAAAAATTAATAGGGGTTTACTAAGATTATTTTTTGATAATGTCATTAATTTCGGAAATAATCGTTCCAAAAGTAAAAAACAATGTGTGTCCCCCCTCTAACTTTTGAACCATAAGTTTAGAAAATATGAAAAAAATCTGAAAAGTAGAACTTTATAAGGACTTTCTATGAAAATCATTTTTAACTTGATTGACACAACAGTTTTTGTACAAAAAAGACAAAAAGTTGTACAAAATAATTTCTGGACTAAGTTTGTAGTATAATCGTATATGCTAGCATTTTTTGTAACTTTGTTTACATATTTTATTATCCTGAACGTATCTTTTTTCAAACAAAAAAAGAATTATTGAAATCGGTTCTCGCGATCCAAAATTACCACCGAAATTGCACGTCTTTGTATTAATTAGTAACCCAATTCCCCGAGAGATGGCGCTGTAGGTACTTATTACATTGGATCGGGTATGACCGAGTTCTTCGGTTGGCCTCATAACTGGGAACACTTATTGTGACGGACGGGAAACTACGGAACCCTACACTGAGCGTGGCTCGACACGCTCTTGGCCGGTTTTTTTTTTATTATATTTACGGTACCAGTTAAAGGCTAATTTTTTGTTGATTGTTGTTAACACGATCTAAAACATGCACTATGTTTTAATAACGAAAGTTTTAAATAACAGAACTGTAGTCAGTGGTTGTTTTTATTTTATCAATAAATGATGTTTTTAAATCAAAAAGGATTTTTCTTCAATTGTTACATCTAAAATTTTTTTGTTTGACTGTACATTTTTTTTTATTTCAGTTATCATATAAGTGGTCCCAGTCGCCGGAAGAAAATTATTTATTTTATACAGATCCGGTGATTGGGACCGCGGTCCTAGTTAATTGCGGTCCCAGTCGCCGGAAACCTCGTCAGTATGTGCTGAAGTTATAACTGATTTCAAAAGTAAGAGCTAAAAAGAAAAAAAACTTGTTAAATATTTTTTATTTTCCATTTATCTACCTAGCTACCTATATCTGTAACAAAATAAAAAAAATCGTACCACTGCTCAAAAAAGTAACATTCTATGCCACAAAAAGCGTACCTACATAACAATAGTAGATTATTAACCAAGGGGATAAAGCAGTGTCTTCTGTCGCGGGTGACGATTTTAATCGCGAGCGTAACGAAGGGCCCGAGGTTTACTCCCGAGCAGAGCGAGGGTGTTAATTTGATTGTGATTGTTTTTGTTTACCCACACATCAATACGAATGCAGCTGCGGGCAACAGCTAGTTTATAGAATAGATAAACAATCGATAGTTGGTAACAATACTAACAATTACTGAGATAAAATAAAATGGTGGAACTTAGTTATGCTGGATTTAGAAGAGGCACACAGATAGTTTATAACGTGGATAACCACAGGATGACAGGATACTGTTTATGTCGCTAAACAAATCCACGTAGATGATGTCGCGGTGTGATAACAAACGTTAGTACATTAATAAAAACAAACGTTTAGCTAGTAATGGGTTTTATTCGATAAAATTGCCGTTATGTCTTATAGTAAGAAATGGTATTAAAACAAATAGAACTATACCTGTCCAATCTGAACAAAATAAATAAAGTCCTTTTTAACTTTAGTTACCAGACAGAACCTGTTATTTTTACAATGATATATAACTACTATAGAACTACATCGACATAGTCATATTATTAAAAACCTATACAACCTAAAGCAATTATACAAAATATCTTTTCATAGTGTACTTATATTTAAAAATAGAAATATAATATCGTCACAATTTGTTCATTTATAAATAAAGGGCAGATAACAACAGTCCTGCCAAATTGTAATCACTTAAAAGTACAGCAGTAATTTTATATAATAAAAAAAAATTGTCGCTCCAGGAATGTGTTACTTCGAATTTGAACATCACAACAGACTGTAGAATAACTAAGCCAGATATATTGTCCATAAGCCCTTATAGATATCTTAGGGTGAGATCATTAAAACTGTGATAGGTGACACATTGTAATCACCGAAATTTGATATTGCAAATAGTTCGTCACCAATAGATAACAATTTATTAAATGTATGATAAAATGTTGAAAAAAAATCATAGTGTAGCTGCTTATGAGCTGCTATTTGATATATTATTCAACAAACCGTATAAAATGAAGAAAGTTACATAGAAAGGGCAGCAGTTTGGCAGTCAGATCTATGCTGATAGTCAAGCTGCATGCATGTCGATAATTGTAATTGGTCATCTACAGAAGCCTAAGAAATTATGGAAATCAGAAGCAGTGACCCCTTATCCAAAAAGCGTCGCGGAGTCATTTACGAAATATGTTCGCTTTATATCAGGTCATAACAAGGAAAATCCTTTACACATTCAGCATTTTAATAATTGAGTTGATAATGCATTTGGTATTCCGCAGAATGATATTCTACCATCTTCTTTACATGTCAGACCGAATTACAGCTCTGGTACTCTTTATATTATCTGCTATCTGCCAACTGAGTCACGTCAAAATCGGCCAGCCGTTTCGTTTGAAATCGTAGTTTCAAACGGTATGTGTCCTGATATGATAAAAGAAAATCAATGTAAACTGATGTAGGTATAAAAGACTAGACTGTAAATCGCTTTATTGCACAAGAAGCCAGGTATGGCTGTCGGAACTTCAAGTTTTGGAACGAAGTTCCTTATCGCGCGTTGCGAAAGGGAGCTAGACGGTAAAGATTAAGATCAAAAGTTGTAACGACACTTTTTAATATATTTACTGTCTCTATCTCTCTCATAGAAAGCAAGCCAGTTATTTTCGTTTCATCATTCTATTTCGCATTGGACAGTGTGCTGTGGCGACATTATTTTTGTTGAGTTATAACAGGTTTTTTGTACATAATACAACCCACAGTTTGAATGACACCTCCAAGTTTTTTTCAGAATATATATTTGTTAATATATAAACTATTTAAACATCGTTTATCACTGCTTTGTTGTACAACAAAACGTATTTTTATTTACTCATTCGAGTTTAATTTGTCATCATACCTTTACTTTTACCAGCGAGTTCGCATTTTTAGTGTAATTACGTGAAAATTTGTTCATCTAAAAATAAGTTATTCAATTTTAAAATGTTTTGTCAAATTCTCCTTCTTTTCAACTATCATAGCTATTTTTTACAATAATGTATTTTTTTTTTATAGTTCCTTATTTTTCCGCAAAAGCCAATGCTACAGTATAAGTCCATA
Organism: Ochropleura leucogaster; assembly: GCA_958449745.1. Lineage (NCBI taxonomy): Eukaryota > Metazoa > Arthropoda > Insecta > Lepidoptera > Noctuidae > Ochropleura > Ochropleura leucogaster. The sequence goes on along the minus strand of OY288206.1, from coordinate 11,668,051 downwards.
GACCAAATATGGCTTCTTATGCACTGATGATAACCGATGTTTCTAATACCATTTTATAATGGATCCTTCACGATCCTGGGGACGGTTTTATTAGTAATGATGACTCTGCTTCTACATGTTATGATGATGACAACAACGCGCTTTCTACACTTCGCATAACTAGCTTCTGCCTCTGCAAACAGTATTGGGATTATTGTTGCTGAATCGAGTTTTGATTAAGTGGCACCACCCATCAAAAAAAGCACCAAAGAATCCTTTAACGGATTTTCAAATCCATGCGCTTAGACAAAACTGACCATTTTTTTGCCTCTCATCGACGAACGCTTATACTAAGAAATGGAGATATTAAGGGCAGATCATGAATTGCCACTTTACAACCCTTTCAACGGTGCAACACACACTGTTTTGCAAAAAAAAAACGGGCACTTTCGATTATTTCTCTACTTCGTTAAATATTACAAGAGGTTTTTAATAATATGCTGTTGTATTGGCATTCGCGAAAAAAATGTGCTGTTCCTTAATCGGACGGGATACCTAGTAGTTCAGTTCTGAGTTAGCAGATTGTATTTTGACAAACGGCTATATCAAATAACTATTATTTTAGAAAGTCGTCTTTATATTTGCAGTCATTTACTGCTTGAAGTTGAAATAAACATTCTTTTGTTTCAAGTTCTACATTAATATATGATGCAAAATAAGCCTATTGGTCCAAAGTCCAAATGATCCAGATACTACACGATATTATCCAGATAGTAAAATTTACAGTACAAAGTTTAATTAATTACCTTTTTTAATAACAAACTTACTTTATAAGACTATGTGGTTGCAAACGGAATATAATGTGGTGTTAAACTAAGAAAAAACGCCAAGTGCAAGTCGTTGGAAGGTTCGTTAGAAACTTGTAACATAAACGGCCATAAATATCTTTAGAGCGCGTAGACTCAGAAGGTTGTTTTTTCTACAGCTCTAAGGTATCACAGACTTAAGTATATGGTTTCAATTAAAATTCGATACCTCCACGCGTTCCCTTCGATAAAGGGTTTTGACAGACAGACGGACAACAGTGATCCGTTTTTGCTTTTGAGATACGGAACCCAAACAGTGGTACCTATCACTAGCATTTCATGTTTTTCAATTTAATGCCACTAAAATTTAATTCGAGTATCGTTCCCTAATTTTTTTTGTTCGTAATTAAATCTTGTTTATATCCGGACACATTCGTTAATTTGTTTTTAAGATCACTTGCTATTTATTATAGAATCGCAAATTTGGAATTTCCACTAATCGGTGGCTAACCGGTACAGTTACCCTACATCGGTTTTATGGAATGAATTTAAAAATAGCCAGAATTGACAGTAAGCATAAACTGACACAATTATGAGTACATAGACTGCGTCATACAATTAACTTAATTTTAACGTAAATGCCATCAAGTGCCCGTTTTTTTTAAAAAAAAAAGTGTATTTTCGCTAGTAAGCAGAACTATGATAGCTAAATTCAAACAAAACTATATGATTCCATATGTTAATAAGCTAACTTAGCTTAAATCACAGTGTGGCGGAGTCATTAAGAGAGTGAACACACTGACGCCGAATCAGAAATAGCTTTTGTTATAAATGCTTACGAACCGAAACGAGGCAAATAAAGTAGTTTTCGCTTTAATTTCATGAATATATTTCTTATATTAATCGCTTTTATTTCTTTCGGACCGGCTGCAGCCTATTCCGGGACAGGAATCTAACACCTTCACATGAATTACCCAACTAAATTTGAATCGACATGAATACTGCTAGACAAGTGTAAATAAGCGACTACAAATATACAACCTTTATTGAGTTTTGGAAGTCAACGAATGAGTAACTTTATTTTCTGTTTATATTATATATACTTTTAAAGAGTAATCATTATAAAAAATCATTTAAATTGATTAAAATACATAGAAAAAGATTTTACGTACCTTTTACATTTAGCAGTTACAGTAATTAGGCCCTAAAATAAATGAATATCACAAAAAGAACTAGTTTTTATTATTATAAACTTTTCATCAGGTTTTTATTTTAATGTGTACAATTTGCGTAGTCTATTGGGTAGTGGAAATTGATAGACTGTATCACAATTTTTCGTGTGTCTGTAATGTTTAATGATGTAGTACATTTAAGTTAGAACAGAAGATATACTTTAGTGTATTGACGGCCTTAACGACCTTAGTGATGCCTGAGAAAGTATTGTCAGCTGTACTTGTGAAACTTTTATACTATGTACTTACAATTTATTATAATGTAGTTTTATTGCGCAGCGTTTCTGTTTACATTGCTTTACAAAGAATAGTAGTTATTGTAACCTTATGAGTTTCACGGAACTTTTCCTTAGCTCTTTCTTATGCACCTATTGTATGATCATATCACACTCAAAGTAAGACGCACATAACCCAGCCTTATGGGGACACTAGCGATAAACTAAAACCAGTATGTGTAACGCTGACTTAAGCGAATATCGGAGGTTATAATCATTTAGTTTGCAATACAATTTGCTACTGGTCAATCAGGGTAACCCATAATTGATATGTTCGTAAGCTAAGGCCGCCTTCGGTTTATGAATATCTATTACAATCATTTACATGAGCACAGCAAATAAAACTATGTTCCCAGCACAGTAAGTGTGAACAGATTCAGAATAAGCAAGCATTAAATGGCACCGGAGTATTTTGAATGATTACTAAGTAACAGTCAATGAATTCAATAAGATGTTAACAACATTTGAGGTTTGTTTAAACTAGGACAAGATCCGCCAAGGTTTAATTTGAAACTTTATAATTAAATGCTAAAAATATCATAAAATACAAAACAATTACATACATACAGCACGTTTTCACCTGTATAAAATAAAATGAAAATATTGTCCTTATAAATATTTACTAGAGGCCGCTGCACAGGCCGCTGCACAGACTGCTGTACAGGCCGCTGCATACGCCGCTGCACAGGCTCCGGCACAGGCGCGCGAGCTCTGACCTGCGCTGCTGCGGCCAACGTTATATCATTTGTCGCGACATGGATTGCCGCACCTTGCGCTCCCAAGCTTCCGCCTCCGCCCACGAGTGCCGCACGTCGCGGAACAACTGGAATACAGAAAGAAGTAAATATTATTAAACATCAATATTATTAAAGTTAAAGTACTCTGAAAACAGCAAATGGCACTTACCTGAGAAAGCCATACTTCGTCCGCCAACAATTCGTTCAGAATCACAGTAGTGTCTTTACTGGGGTTTTGCATCCTTTTCTCGCCGACTCGCTTACTGCATTCCGCGTACATAAGATACTTTTGATGAGATATCCTCGAATATAGCTGCACCCGACTACAACACGACGCACAAACGAGAAAATCCTGAAAACCAAATTTAATGTACTTATAACAGAGTTGCCCAGAAACTTAACGAACTTACATGCTGATGAGTATCTTTGACAGCCAATATTAATTGATGCAAAAGACAACTATACTCATCACACAGACCTACTGCTATTTAGGATAGCTACCTGATCAGTAAATAATCTTAGCTTTAAGTTATGGTCATGCAATATTATAGTGCGAAAACAAAAATAGGCGCACTCTCCCTTCTAACACTCAAATTACGATGGGACTGCAATCCAACATAGGCCGGAGAGAGATCAGGTGTGGAAGCAACGGAACATATCTCCAATAAAACTTATATAAAAATGTGGCGCATACCTTCTCGTAGGCGAGGCGCGCGTCGGGCTGGACGGGCTCCAGCGTGGCGGGGTTGTAGGGCTGGCCGTACAGCAGCAGGCGCGCGGCGGGCGGCCTGGCGCAGGCGCGACAGCCGCCCTGGGCGGGCGCGCCCGCGGCCACGCTGAGGCCGGGCCACGTGCCCACGGCCGCGTCCAGCGCGCGCGCACCGCTCGCGCCCGCCGCTCCGCCGCACGACACGCGTGCGCGCATGGTCTCCGTCACCTCGTCCACCGTCTTCACGTTGGACAGGAAGTATTCGTCTGAAATGTGACGGTGCAGGTAGGCGTAGGGTTCGCCGAGCGCGACGGCAGCGCGACTGAGGGGCCCTTGGCCGCGCTGCTGAAGCGCTGCTGTCGTGCGGCAAAATCTCACAATGGATTCCGACAACTTTTGACGGTCGTCAAGCATCGCCGAACGGTCGCGCGACAGCAGCGCTGCAGGCGCGCTGCGGTTATTGTATGGAACGAAACTTTTATGCGACGATCGCGCTTCGGTCGAGTTGCGGTCGCGCTGCTGTCTCGCTGCAACAATTGCTTAAAATGAAAGCACCAATATCGGCACCGATCAACGCAATGCTGCGCAATTGCGTCTTAATGCAACCGCTGTGTTAGCAACGCTAAATTATCCAATTCTCTCCACATATTGTTATGGATTAGATAAGCAAATAGCTTATTTGGTTTTTATAAAATTCAGTAATTTTATCATACATTATTTTGAGACGTATGTAGTACTTATACTTATGTATATAATGTTGTATCATAATACGCGTCATCTTGTATCCCTTAGGGGGAGTTCAAGTCTCGTACAAAATACCTACTAAATAAAAGCAGAGTCATAAAATACAACGATTACCTTGTTCCTGAAATATTTCTGTAAGAAAATTGGGATCCAATGCATGTGATATTAACGTTTGAATATAGACTTCAAAGTTTTCCTGGTACATTTGAGTCTCCAACATTCTTTTCTCGATAAAACTACAATCATCGATTGGAAGTTCACTTCTAACTAACTCGACTATCGTTTCCAAATGCGACTGGGTCCTAACTTTAACTGGGACTTGTGTGTATAACTTTTTATTCTCCGGGTTCCATACAGTATACTGGAAAAAATAAATACAGATTTAGTGTGCTACACTGCCATTCCATTTATCACATTAAATTTTCGTAATTTAAGTATTACCCAAGGTATGGTTGACCATTTCTAGATATGACTAGAAATTATACCAGCCTATTTTTGTCTCACTGTTGGGTAAAAGCCTCTTCTCAAACAGAGAAGGCACGGGTTGCGATGATATCATCACGATTGGCGCAGTGACTGGGCGATCGACTGCTGCGCTGCGTGTGGCAGGTTCGATCCCCACACGGAACAATTAATTAATAAAGTATTTTTTTAGGAACACTTCGTGCGCGAGTCCGACTCGCACTCGACCGGTTTGTAAAGAATACTTAAGTAAAATGGACTTTCTATACTTACTGTAGAAATATTACGGTATAAAACTTTTCCATTTTCTTCGAATGGTTCATATTTTTGCAGAAGTGTTTTTCCATCAACCCTCCAAATTGCTGGCCACATTTCATTTAATTCCGATTTTATTGCTATAAATTCCCCAGACTGCAAAAAATAGGCTTGAAGGAGTTTGGTTTTGTTTGATTCAAATAAAATTTAAAATTAATTCAAAACAGTTTGGTCCAGCGAACGGGGCTGCTAAGCCTTCCGACGTCAGAACTTGGAATAATAACCAATACTATTATAATAAACCGTATTTATTTTGCGTGTTTTCTACATTGACTTTATGTAATGTTATAAAGTAAGTTTGAGTATTTGAACATGCGAAAGGAAACATGAAAAAACAGCAGTCAGTGCGGTGGCAAGCAGGTACTTTATGACCTTTATTGATTAGTATCCAATTTTTTGCCAAGAAAGGGTTTCATCTTATCGTATTTGAAAACAAAAGAAAAAGATAATATATTCATACCTGATAGGGCATTTCTTCTATCGGCCTCGAATTGTCTACTTGCCCAGTACTGGAAACTTGATGATGCGATTTTAAATTATGTTGCATATTTCTGTTCGCCTTAATGTCGTTTTCTGTTGTCCCATATAACCCATAACCCATGTTAGCTCCGTGTGCTGCAACTATAATATGAAATCATAATTATACAAAACCAAGCTCTTAAGCTTGATTAACAGCACTTAAATGAGTTTTTATTAAAACTGAAGTCTAAATAAAATGTTACAAAAACACCCACCAATTTTTCACATCGAATTAAAGTGTATTCTGAAATAGTCATCCTAAAAACCTCTACAAAACTAAACCTGTATAAAATATTTGTTATTGAATTATTCAATTCGAGTAAAAAAGGATTAAAAAGGGACTTTACGACTCCCTGAAATGCGAAGTCTTGTCTAAAAATCGGTTCGACGACGCCAGAGGCTGCCTGTCTCGTTCTAAAAAGTTTCCCTTTGATGTCACATAGTTTTAGGCTCATTGATGTTTTCATTGTTAGAAATAAAAATACAAAATGTAAGTGTATGAAAATCTTGATGCTGGTAGTCGAAAAAGGTGTGGGTCGACAATTAAGTCATAAGTTTGCGTGTTGATGCCACCTTATACCAGTTAAAACTAAACGGAAACCAAGAAGCTTTCTACCAAGCATTCTGAAAATCAAACTAAACAAGTAAATGCACAAAAATGATTAATCATTGTCGAGGGAAACATCTTTGCAACCACTATATCATTTTGAGAGTGGACTTTTTGGTTTTATTATAATTAGTTAGTTTTCACTAATCCCTTGATTGGAAAAATTTGAATCCAATCAGCAAACAACAGTGTTCATAATTTAAGTTCCTTAGGTTTCAGTTCTTGCTTTCGAACCCCACATTTAAATCATAGCGATTGCTAAACGAAAAGTTAACCGTTGCGTACATTGTCGAACCAGAATGTGTTGTCTTGCCGACAGAGGGCGCCTTACGGTTTTTCGATAAAAAGAACAAAACGCTTGCGTACCTATTTGCCGATGGCTTAGTTTAGGACTTGAGGCAATTTTGTTCGGAATCCCGAACGTAGGTACCTTATGTCGCGCCAACAAGGGCCGAGACTTTTGGGTTTTCCGAACAAATGAACAGTCGATCGCGGTAAAGACCTAGAAACTACTAAGATCAAAAGATTTGGAATGGCATAATTATAATTTGTTTGGCCTAGATTCATTTAAAGTGATTGTCTCATGTTTCAAGAATTCAATGAGTGCATCTATAAAATCAACGACTAACGAAATGAACTCTTATTACACAATATTATGAAATAGAGGTAGGATAGGTAAAGGAAAAGGATAGCCAACTGATGAACGGATTCATCATCGTGATAACATGTACACACGTTACAGTACTTGATCTACATTTTAAATACTCATAAAATTTTAAAAAGCTACTTATGACTCATATAGTTCAGTAGCTACATCATTCTCGTATAGTTGTACTGTACATGTTATCCCTATTTTGGCGAAGAGAGGGGTGCTACCAGGAATAATTACAAATTAAAATTATTTAACACATTATCGGTAATATACTCATGTTTATTTTATGTCTTCTCCTATTATACAAATTTATTTACATAAAATATTGAGAGTTGTGCATAAACAAATAACAATTAAATAGAAATACAAAAAACTTATGTTCAGGGCATGGCCTTCTATTACATTATCTCGTACTTACTTATAGCTGTCAATGTATTATGCAATTAATTTCCCTTATAATATAAAATCACTTTCAGCTATATAGAATATGCATACACTATTGTAAGTACTAACTAATCTCAAATACTGTAAAATACAATACATTAGGTATTTATATGTACAACAGACACCCACTGGTATGAATTCCATAAAAAAATATACCATAATTTTGGAATTATTAATGGTAGCACCCCTTCAATAGCGAGTATGACAAGAGTCACAAATTCTACAATTTACAATAAAATGGCACTAATAATGTGTCATTAACAACAATTTAGGTGAAATCTTGTTACAGACTAACCCTAAAAATATCGACGTTTACTAGGATAGGTACATCACATTTCTTTCGCAAAAAATATTTACAAATAATTATGTAATCATAGATTTCATCTAATAAAAATTTACATTATCACAGTTAAAATGTAACAAGTTTTCACGATATTCTGCTCAAAAGGCAGTTAGCTTGCTCCTGTCATACAAGCTTCAGGGCTAGCTCTTCACCATCGCGCTCTACTTCTTAAATGGAAATCTAATAAATTGAACGCACCTTCGTCGGGCTGGTGTTGATAATAGTATTGTTGCTGTGGCGCTGCCTGCAGCGGCGTCACGGGCGGCGGCGCAGGAGGTCGTGGCTTCTTAGGCGCGGCCGGCTGAGGCGCCACTACCGCCGATGGCGTCGGCTTATTCATACTTGTTCGACCCTTATTCTTTCCTTTGTCATTTAGAGGTGTACTAGGCACATTGAGCACAGGCTTGTTAAGTCTTCTCGCTTCCTCTTCTGCGTCATAGGCAGCTTCCTCGCTGCCGTCATATTTACGTTTTCTATCCTTATTCAAATTGTAATAGCGGGGATCGTCCAACTCTTTTGTTTGAGAAGGAAGGAGACTGGACGACGCGCCGTGGATTTGATTAGCACCCAACAAGCCTGTCGCACTCATACTCGCTGAGGAGCTCATGACAGGATTACTCAATGACATACCTGCGTTTATCACGTTCGTCGACGCCATGGCTCCATTGGCACTTTGCTGTGTAGCATTGGTATCACATTTATTATGATCATTCGGTGTATAAGGCTTATTATTTGTTGTATTATTAGTATTAGTTCTCGACCACGTGGATTTTCTTGCGCCTCTGCCGGCCGGCGGAGGAGAAGTGTCACGCTCTCCTTGTAAAAATTTCAAGTAAGAAGCCATGAATCCTGAACCGGGGCCCGTGACAGGAACATTAAATTTTTTATCCATAATTTTTGAAGTAGCGTCTTGTGAAGTGCTGTTAATGTTCTGCTGCTGTGAAGAGGGTGCTACCGACGATGCAGTATTTGCCCGTTGTTCTGCAAGGAAACCAAGTTCTTCCTCTATATTAGGTACTACCACCTTAGGCTGTTCCTCCTCACGTGTTTCAGGCGTCGAAAAAGATGACGAGGAAGCCGAAGGTGGAGTTTCGCTAAATGACGAGAGTGGTGTTAACTCCACAGAAGATTGGAAATCAGGATGAGGACCTAGGTGGAAGGGCGGAAAGTAAGTTAAGGCATGTCCATGAGGCATGAGTGCTTGATGTTGATTTGCAAAATTGGTTGCATGTAAAGGGGCCTGTGACCCAAATGCTGAAGTACCAGGGAACATTTTAGGTGGAGGAGGAGGAAGATTCCACCTTTCAAAATCAAAATAGCTACCATTTTGCTGCTGATTACTAGTTGAACTATGTGCTGGTGGGGGAATTCTATTCGCCAAATAATCAGCCATCACAACATTAGACAATTCATTCATATTTGCATGGGGCACTGGTTTTTCAACACTCTTTCTTCTAGAAGGTATTTTGTTAGTAGGTGTTGGAACCGTTACTGGTGGTTGGCTTTTGCTGGATTTGACTTCCTGTAATTGACAACTTTGTTGCAAGCTTTGCAAATTTTTTACTATACTCATGGGGTCACCCCGGCAACTAGAAAGATCTTGTAAAGCTACATTATTTCCATCAAAATAATTTTGCTTATCTGGTAAACTTAGCACTCTACTGGAAGATTGACTTTGGGGAACTGATTCTTCATTATGAGTATTACTTTCTGCTATACCATTATTGTAATTATTAGTACTGCTATTACTAGAATATTTTCTAGAACCTTGTCGGTCACCTTCCCAACAATTTTGACCAGAAGACTGTGTTTGATTTCGTTCATATCTGCTTTCACTATATGTTTTATTTTGTTCAAGGCCTAAAGCCCTAGTTATAACAGAAGGGTAAGCTACTTGATTGCTTTGAGATGGTGATCGTGTTACTGATGCATCTAGAGGTGAACGGGGTGCAGTATTATTAACTTTACTGTAATGATCATTGTGTGGTTGGGGAGAGTTGATAGAGTTCATAGGACTATGATACATAGGATAGGCAGGACTTGACCCATGATCCAGAGGAGAAGTTTGTGGAGCTGCTTGGGAAGGACTTTGTCGCCTTGGCACAACTACACCACAATCTGGGCCATTTTGAGAACTACTGCTGGAGTACCCCGTATCTGTGCTAGAACTACTTTTAGCTCTAACATGATAATCTGATTCAATGTTGTTACCACTTTGATAATGCCTAAAACTAGAGTTTTGTGTTGTAGAATATTGTGAACTATTGATCCTATTTGTCTTTGATGAACTTCCAGTACTGCTACTATAATTCAATCTACCAGGGGCATCCATTATAGAATAACTTATAGGGGATGACTGAGGCTGAACTTTGTCATTAGAATCGCAACTTTTTCTTTGTTCATTACTTATTTCTGGATATATTTTACTTTGAGCTTTTGTCTGAACTTGTGGGGCTTTTACTGTAGGAGATACAAAATTACTTATGCTATTTGTGACCTGTCTTGAAGGCTTTTCACTACTTGTATTTTTGGGAGACTGGGAATTGTAAATGGAAGCTGATGGCCTAGAGGTAGTACTGGAAGATGACCGGTAATCTTTACTGGGTGGAGTTGTGGAAGAGGTGACCGGTGGAGTTGACACTATACACGATTGCTGGGAATGAGCAGTTGAACTTGCAGAACTTGAATAGGACTTACTTCCTGCATAATCCTGCTGCGATGGGAGTTGACCACTCTTTGCACTGCTTGTACTATACGAATTATCAGTCTGATTTCCAAAAGATGACGGAGATTGAAAAAACGTTGATGATGATGAAGTTGATGTTGCTGGCTGCTTGGATGCGGTCGCTGGTGAACCAGATCTATTTGTTTGTTTACCAGCACTTGAAATTTGAGAGTTCAAATGATTATTTAGAGTTTGTGCTGCAGCAAAATGTGCATTAAAGTTCTCATATGTTGCTGATGCTTTTGTTGTTGCTGGGCTTGGTGATGAGGGCACAACACTTTCATGAGGTAAAATTCCAAATGGGCTTGGCAGCTGGTTATTTCCTTGCCAACTTAATCCAGAAGTGCTGCCTGGTGTTGCTGATTGGTCAAAGAATGATGTTCCTTGTGCTGCCAATGTTTGGTGTGAGTAATTTTCTCTTAATGTAGATAGTTCTGATTCTACTGAAGTTTGCTTGGATGCAGCTGCAGCCTGAGCTTGAGCTATAACTTGGCGATGCTGCGCTTGAAGAGAAGAACTGTAATGTGCCGGTTTGGGGTTTGCATGATGAAACAATGGCGAGAATACTGCGTCATACCCAACAGCTGGGGGAGACAAAAATCCGGCAGGGTTGAAAGGTGAAGCAGTTGATGAGCCAAGTTGTCCTGCTAATGAAGCTGTAGTATGTGCTGCTTGAAGAAGCAACTGACTTGTAGTTGATGGCACTGATTGGCTGCCTAATCCAGAGCCACCACTTGCTAGGTGGTGATGAAAATCCCCACTTGCAGCACCGGCCTGAACCCCTGCTAACCGATTGTATGAATATGCTGACCATGGTCCTACTGGATCCATTACCACCTCCGTGATGCTCAAATGTCAATATTTGTAATATGTCAATAGAAGTCCACACTTTCATCCATAGTTTGTAACACACAATCAATTTGTATGTATAGTTACTAGCACTATTTTGGAACACTGGTACTCATGTTGATTTTACATACTCTGCATACAGAGAAAACACTCCTGAAAATAAAGAAAAAGAATATTAGTATCAAAACAATACATTTAGTCAGTTCAACAAGAAACTGAGATCCTATAGGAACAGAAGCATGTTTAACATATTAGAAACAATATATGTTTTTAGTATAAACACAATAATTTGACATCTAAATCGGCGAATAATACAAAATAAAGCATCGACCCTTGTGAACAAAAATAATCCGGCGCTTCACTACACAAGCGTCAGAGTGACGGAACAATACAGAATTGTATTTTACAGTGTCAGGGAATACTAAGTTTGCATTTATACGAACAAACATACCATCGCCTTGGTTTTCGACAACCATTTATCAATGTGGTTTCGGAAGACGCTCACACGACAGATAACATCATAAATATGGCCTCGACTGGTCGAGTGCTCGTTGCGACGGGTTTTGTCTATTGTGAAATGAAAAGCAATTCAAGTCATAGGTTGTTCACAACAGATCACTTATTGTTTAACACTGTACAATATCAAATCTTCTGTCGTCGTTATAGTGACAATAATATTTCAACAAACCACTAACTTTATTTACAAGTGGGAATACGACAACGTTTCGCCTTTCACATTAATCGCCGCCATCTTACTTGTCGAATATCTGTCGGTCGGTCGAACGAACGACCGCACACAAAACAAGCGGTACAGCGCCATCTAGAAAATGATTTCGATTGAAATAATTCTACAGATATTTTTTTTCTATTTGCGTCTTTTTAGCAATATCCTTGTTTTCATAAAACTACCTTTGCTGAACATAATAATTTCTGCATTTTTTATTATGCATACCTAAAATCACTCTAATCTATGATCTACCTGTTTATCTGAAATAGCGCAGTTTACGTTTGTAAATCGCGTTTTGTTCATCCATGCCGATATATAGAGTTGCGTTTGAAATATAACTTAAAAATCGTTTAAAGTATTTTATTAACATTAATTTAAACTTACAAGAAGTATAACGGCCTTCTTTTGGGTTTCGTTGCCAAGCACACAACGGAACTCCTTTGCCCTGACAGTCTGTCTGTCTGTCCGTCCGTTGATATCTGCATATAGGTTTTAAAAAATGATATCGAGATCTAAATGGTTGATGATATTTGCTTCTACAGTTTTGAAAAACTTTCAACGAAAATAGATACCTACTTATTTTCAGTTTTTGGGATATAGGATTTTTTCGCCAAACTGCATTCTAAACTTAAATTTTTATTACGATACAAAAGTACAAATTTAGTTGAGTGTAAATTTCCATTTATTTTGAATGAGCGTTGAAAATATTGTTATCACATTGTTTGCCAGTGCTCTATGTGTGCGAGAACGACTCACACATTGCTGGTTTTTAAATTTGAAGATAAGTAAATTCAGCTTAAACCTTTTATATCCAATCCACCATTGTATCAAGAACGTTGTTCAGTCGCTGATTTATCTACAGAATAAAGGCAGTGTTATTACTCTCCTCGGCATTTTCTGGATTAGAATGGATAACTGACTGGCATGGCATGGTGTATTTGCACACTATCACACCCCTTATAGTTAAACCACCTATCCTAACTATCTCTCTAGCTACTGTGCTGGCAAAGGTCTTCGATGAGTTACTAGATGCTGAGCTCATTATCACATTGCAATGGGTAGCTCAACATTCGTCCGTCCGGTGCCGACAGGCCGTGTCTACGGCGCGTTAGTTTTCCATGCGCGCCTCAAACAGATGTCAACAAAGCAGAGGGGTCTTCCAGGTCCATAGCCTGCCAGGGTTGCGGGTTGTCCGAAAGAGACACCGCGGCCCGGAATATAAACGGTGCCTAATAGAAAGAAAATCTAATATATAAAATTCTCGTGTCACAGTTTTCGTTCCCATACTCCTCCGAAACGGCTGGACCGATTTAAACGAAATTTTGTGTACATATCGGGTAGGTCTGAGAATCGGCCAACATCTATTTTTCATACCCCTAAGTGAGCAGCGGGTGAAACCGCTGGGCACAGCTAGTATATATATATATATTTAATATCTTGGGACAACTGACACACGGCTATCTGATCCCAAGCTAAGCAGAGCTTGTGTTATGGTAACCAGACAACTGATAAAAATACTTATATAATTAATAAATACATACTGTACATCCTTACTAATATTATAAAAGCGAAAGTGAGTTTGTTTGTTTGTTACCTCTTCACGCTTTAATGGCTCTACCGATTTTGATGAGTTTTATTCTGTACAGAGATAGTTGGGAACCAGGAAACGGACATAGGCTAATTTTTATTTTAAAAAAGTGGGATATGAGGGAGAACGAGGAAAGAAAAGGGAAAACTTAGCGTTGCTATTACAAATCGATCAGGCGCAAGAGCAAAAACTGCAGGTCTGCTTGGTGTTATACCGAATTTAACGCGAGCGAAGCCGCGGGCGAAAGCTAGTATTATAGATAAATCACACCCAGACATAGAACAAACAATCATGCTCATCACACAAAGTTTGTCCTAGGTGGGAATCGAACCCACGACCTCCGGCTCAGCAGGCAGGGCCACTAACTACTAGACCAACAGGCCCGCCTAAACTAATATGGGTGGTACCTATATATAATTACGGTAATTCCCCCCCGCTCCGCATCCGCAAAAAAGCATCACATCGCATGATGTGCAGTTTGGTTTCGCGAAAGCTTGTCAACTGAGCATGTTATCCTTCCTTACTAATTTTATAAAAGCAAAAGTGAGTTTGTATGTTTGTTTGTTACCTTTTCACGCTTTAATGGCTAAACCGATTGTGATGAATTTTGGTGCAGAGATTGTTGGGAACCAGAAGACGGACATAGGCTAATTTTTATTTTAAAAAAGTAAAAATATTTTTTTTTTAAAAGTGGGATGTGAGGGAGAAAGAGGGAAGAAAAGGGCGTTGCGCTTGCGTCTTATTGATTTGTAATAGCGTTGCTATTACAAATCAATAAGACGCAAGGGGAACTGTGTTACCCCGAATTGAACGCGAGCGAAGCCTGAGACGACAGCGTAGGTCCGACGAATGAATGCTTACTTTACATAACTAAAATAATCTATATAGATATAGGTATGTACCTACAAGAAATAGTGAAAAAAAATATTACAATAAAAATAACTAGGTAGGTACCTATATGAAACAAGTGACACATATTAAATGTTGTCAGCTGATGTTTCTGAGTCCATCTGTTGGTGGTCTGAAGAAGCTGCATAGTATCTGTCAGGTAAGTCATACGCGGGGATAACGGTTTAAAGGTGGATCCACACATTGCGAGGCATGCGCTCCGCACGGCGCACAACGCATGCCTCGCCAAGTGTGGACCTGTATATTCGTGGCGAGGCATGCGCTCCGCACGCGCGAGGGCGAGCCAACGTATGTCGGCAAATGCTTCAAGTTCAAAGTGCCTCAGTGCGAGCATTACGTTAGGTGTGGACGTAGCCGCGCATGCACGTTCGAGGCGTGCGCCGCGTACAATATCAACGCACGCCTCGACTGCGAAAATGAAACTGCGTTTGCTCGGGCCAAACAGCGCGCAGCGCATGCTCGGGCCGATCCAACACACACAGCACCAGTCAAGATGGCGCCTTTGCATCGCTTGCGCGTATACGCGGCTGCTTTTATAATTATTATTTCAATTATTGAAAAGAAAAGGAAAGAATAAAAGACATATATAATAGAATAAAACTGCTTTTCTTAACATTTCTTTGTCGTTCATAATGCGCGCGTACATCCGCAGCGAGGTACAGACACAACCATCCAAACGCAACGCACTGCTCGCAATGAGCCGGCCGCCACACGGCGCACAGCCTATTCGCAGTGCGCGCTGCGCGTGTGCGCCGCACACGCGCTGTGCGTTGTGCGCCGTGCGGAGTGCATGCCTTGCCAAGTCTGCGCGCCTACTCTGCCGTGCAGACCCTAAAACGCAGTAACAGGCTTTTTGTCATTTTTTTGTTGAATATTGAACCTTAATGCACACGTTATAAGGAACATGAAGATCTAATCAGATTTTTGTTAGGATGCTTTAAACGGTTTAAAAATCAAATTTGTGAAAGCAGTAACTTAATTTTGCATGTCTAAATATATTACAATACCAACTAAAATACAGTAATAGCTGTTACGTCTACCACGATCCATCACTTTACCAAGTTAAACGCAGTAAATATCTAAATTACCACAAAAAAACTGTATTCTACATCCAAAAAAATATTGAGGGGTATAAATTAAAACGCAGTAAGTAGTTTTTGTACCAACAGTGTTAATACTGCATGCTTGATCACTAGTTTATTTCATATGGACTAACTATTTAAACTGCAGTATGTTCATTATTTACTGCAGTATAGTCGGTATTTTTGAAAAGATGAAAATAAGTTATATGCTAATTAAAACGCAGTATAACACTCTGTTACTGCATTATAATTGGTAACTTGAACGATTTTACTAATTTCGCTGCAGTAAAGGTCATATATTACTGCGTTCTAGTCAGAATTTGTCGCTATCTCTTTCGCTCAATATGTCGTGTTTGTGTGTCAATTACTGCCGAGGGAGGAAGACGTCTCCGCCGCGTCAGTGTAGGCAGCGAAGCCTTAGTCTGGTCTAACGGATTTAGCTACGACTGCAATAGCTTCTAAACATTCATTCAATGATCTTGTGATATCAGAAGATTTATTTTGTTCTGAGGTTTTGCCAAAATCAACAGATATTTTTCAGAACGTGACACTATTAGCTAAAACACCAGTTTTTCGAGATTCTGACGACTCTGTAGCAGATAAAAAATATACTCCTGTGCGTGCTGTGTGTCCATTAGAAAGTAGTTTATCAGATCATACGCAAGCAGTCGGAAAACGAATACTAATAAACGAAAAATTAAAAAAAGAAAAACCAGAAACATACAAAATATAGTAAAAAGTTAAAAAAAGAACCTAAACAAATATTTTATAAGACCACCGTGTCACAATCTCTGCAAAAAGCTGTGTTTTTTTAGTTTAAATGAGGATAAACGGCAATCTTGGATGGATTGCTGATTACTGGTCTATGGACTGGTAATCCAGAGGACTTTTTCTTAAAGGGTTTAGTTCATACCAATGCCAAGACTAATATTAAGACCAAAAAGAAACGCTACGTTACTCTTACAGATTGAAGCGATCATCAAAGATAGAAAATCGAAGCATCAAATAACTTCCGCGGGGAAGTCATTTGATGATTTGATCTCTGGGGGAGAGTGTCAGACTTGTACTGACTAAAACCCACCCATGTTCCTTCTATTGCCCTCTACGTTCCGGGGCCGCGGTATTTCTTTCGAACAACCCGCAACCACGGCAGGCGGGGACTCTGGCAAGCCCCTCTGCTTTGCTGACATCACTTTGAGGCGCTCGTGAAACACGAACGCGCCGTCGACATGGCCTGTCGTCAATAGACGGACGGACGGTGAGCTACCCATTGCTCACCGTCCACAGGCCCGCATCTACGGTGGCCGGGAGTCGTCTCGCGGCGCCCGGCTCCCGGGGCGTCTCCCACGGCGGCTGGGTGGGCTTCATGTTCTTTCCCTCAAACGCCCGGCCACCTCTTTTGCTAGCATTACTGCTTCGCAGAAGGAGGTGACCACTTTCCGTTCCCTCTCGCTCCGGACCATGGCCTGAACCAGGGCCGGACGCGAGAGATTGCCGCCACCGCGCCGATCGCCTCTACGAGGGCACGGCCGTGCTCCGCCCCGCGCTGGGCAGATCGCCACTGTTTGCTACACCGTGTCCTCCGGGCGATCGTCACAATGGTGACACCCGGGCGTTTCTTCCCACCCGATTATGTGCAGGAACCTCCCGAAACTTCCGTGTCCAGTGAGGACCTGCGTCAGGCGGTAGGTGAGGACGCCATGACGCCTCTCCAGCCACTCCTCAAACAGGGGACTAACCGCCACTGTTGTGGCGGCCCTGCACGGGGTTGCGACAGTCGCTCTCTCCATGCCACCATGAGATCGCACCGGAGGTCTGTCCGTTGAGCGGCAATTTACCGCGGCAGCGGAGTTTCCCCCCGGTGTAGTGCCTCCGCGCGCCACTCAAGCAGGCACTATCGCCTCCAGATCCCACGGAGGCAATCCGGCAAGGAAAACTGGTGCCTGATAACTTATTTGATCGGAGTTATTAAAAGTGAGTTACATAGCTGCATCAAAATTATATTGAAGTATTCCACCACAACTTGGAACAATCTTTAAACAAAATCAAAGATCAAGATGAAAGAAAATCACAAATCAAAATCTTTCAATTAAATGGCACATTTATATAAAACTAATAAATGTGCCATTTAAAGGAAAGATCTCATGTGTCTTGCGAAACCGAAAAGGTTTATACCATTTATTTTTATCGAAATGTCTTTATAACCGCCTGTGTTCAAAGCACCTTTAATTTAATTTACAATTACCTTATAATATTATGAAATAAACGGCAAATTCTATACATAATGTAGGTACTTTTTTCTGTAAATTCCTACCTAAACATACCCGTAAATTGGAAGCAATTGTTACATACTACATGTGCAATTAGTTCAAGATACAAATTAAAATGCAGTAAAGAAAGTCTTATGCTGCAAGTTAGTCTGCAAAGTAGCAAAAAACTCAAATATTTTGTAGTATCAAGTATTTTTACCGCATTTTAATCTGCATATGTGTAACTTTTTGCGTGCAGTAAAAGCTAAGATTTTAGAAAAACCGATTTTAATTAAAATCTAATTAACAAAACTAATATTTGTTTTTGTAAATACCATCTTTGTTGTCACTTAGTCCTCGTAACAACAAAAATATGCACCATACTCATAAATAATCTAAAAAAAAACAGTGTTAAAAAGTTTTTCGCGGTTTTCTCGAAACCGCTTTTTTCCTCATACTGCACTTTAGGGCCTGCACGGCAGTACTTGCCTCGAGCATTTGCTTCGCACGCGATGGCTCGACCCGAGCATATGTTGGTATAATTTGTCAACACGCACGCCTCAAGCCGAGGCATGCGTTGTGCGCCGTGCGGAGCGCATGCTCGCAATGTGTGGATCCACCTTCAAATACAAGTTTGAAATGAGGAAGTAGGTACTAGAATCTGATTTTCAGAGATAAGAACAAAGAACCTGAGTTTTTGAGTCGTGTCTCCCAGTTTATGTATTTATGGCACGTTGTAAACGAGACCTTAAATGATGACGTAGATATTGAGTGCGAGCGGAAGGCACAGTCGATGCACGCGAACATAACCATGGCAATAAGTTTACCTTTGTACAGTTTTACTAAACTTTAATAGTAGTTTTACTAAACTTTTGATTAATTTTAATAAACATGTTGGTGAACAGTACATGTACAGTTACACACATGGACTTTGTTCAGAGCCTACTGCTATGCCTATTTTTATAAAAATATAGTAGATCACCAGCACCATTCACGGCTCTTAAGAGAGAAATAATAGAAGAGAAGAATACAGGAGATTTGGAAGTAACTACCTACTTATCGTATTTTCTAAAGTGACTTTATAAAGAATAAGCTTTAGCCTGAGCCGGTATCATCCGTCTGCTAGAGCTGAACATGGAGAACAGAAGTACTTCCGCATTTTTTTTTAAATTCTTCGATTTTATAAAATGTTGCGTTAAACTTTATTGTAACACACCAATTTATTTCATCAAATTATATTTACATCGTCAATCTACCGTTTGTAATGTGTATTCCACTAGGAATACACATAGCAAACGGTATTCTTCAAGGAATTATGTTCAGGTCGCCGGCATATTATGTTGAGCCTTTTTATTTCAGATGGGAAATCGTCAAGACTCCTCCCGCTCTGTGCGGAGCGAAATAGTGTCAGTCTTGTACTTACTAAAGCCCATCCATTTTCCTTCTATAGCCCTTGCGTATCGGGGCAGAGCGGTAACTTTTTCGAAGCAACTCGCAGTCCCAGCAGGATATTTCGAGCTGTGACTTTCTTGCTAACTCGAACAAGAACCTCCACCTCTTATTAAATCATACCAATAAGGGGTGTACCTATTCGATATGGGATCCAGCTGTGGCCTGGCTGGAGACAAGACATGGCGCCTTTACTTTCTGTCTTATCCGGACGTGGGTTCTTGGGAAATTAAATGTGCCGTATAGGTCAGGTCATGAGCTGACACCCGGTTGCAACTGATGTAGGAGTGATGGTCGCAAAGGCAGAATGAGAGTTTTACAGACGCTGCCATTTTTTTTTTTTTTAATTTTGTATCACAAACAGTAATTCCACAAATAGAAGAGTTCTTGGCTAAATAATAACAGCCACTGAGGTTGATCTTTAGATGAAGCTGCGCTTGCCTAGGGCTATGGATGGGTGATCACCCGTTACATACCGAGTTTCCTCCGTGCCTCGGAAAGCACGTTAAGCCGTTGTTCCCGGCTGTCATTTGTACATCTTCGACAGTCGTTATAGATAATTATATCATCAACCCGAAAGTCTGACAACCAGTCTTACCGAGAGGTATCGTATTAACAAATACTAACTGGGTTATGGAGGTAGCAGATAGGCAGTCGCTCCATGTAAAATGCTGATATTCAGCTGCATCCGGTTAAACTGGAAGCCGATCCCAACACACTGAATATTGAATTACATTCATGAACCAAAAGAATCCTGCAACATTGTACTGGTTGGTTATTTTTACACTTACCCAGAAGAACTTTTACAATGTTTTTTGAGAGTAGT
Organism: Ochropleura leucogaster; assembly: GCA_958449745.1. Lineage (NCBI taxonomy): Eukaryota > Metazoa > Arthropoda > Insecta > Lepidoptera > Noctuidae > Ochropleura > Ochropleura leucogaster. The sequence continues at coordinate 11,647,823 of OY288206.1, read as the reverse complement.
TACATCAGGGAATTAGAAAGAAAACTACAGCTGGAGTTCAATAACTTTATTTATTGGACATAACTCTTTCAGTAGCCGACTATTTAAAATTAAATTGTCAATTTTCTTTGGTAAATCAGATAAGGAAGACTTTTGACACAATTCTATTCTGCCTGTAATTATGAGAGCTGCTACTATGGTTTTCGTTTTATGTCTAATGATAATGAAGTACTTACTCGTATATTTTTTGTTTGTATTTTCTCTAAATGGTTTACTTTGAACAAATTGTTACAAGGTTACAAATACGCTAATCCTTATACATATTTTACATAGATCTTTTAATTTTTGAGATACTATTATAAAAATATTATTTAGTCTATTTGCATGTATGAATTTGAGATTTTCGTGTTAATTATGAAGGTGTTAAGTGTTATATTATGTGACAAATGTGTACACATTTATTTTCACACACAATGTATAAGTCGTGTCATTATTTTAATGAAGGGGACGTGAGTTTTATAAATGAATTGCTGTTAACAAAATAGTTTAAGGTAATTTACCAGTATTTTAGTTTATGGTTAATTTATTTTGAAAGTTTATGATACATTAAAGTAAACCTGGGACAGTTATAAAATAGTTGAAACTTTACTTTGTTTATCCAAGACACTATCATCGAATATTTACTACAAGAGTTATATTCAGTGCAAAACTCACGATCCTTAGGTAATTTTATAAAAGCACAAGGTTTTTAAGAAAATTAAAAAGTACTATTATGTTTTTTTTTACTGAATGATTAATTGATTACGATTTTGGCACAACATTCCGTGCATGCGTTTCTTGTGTACAAAACTTTAAGTTTCGTTTTTTTTTTTAATAAAAACTTATTTATAATATTCCGAACATTTTTTTTGCAATGCGCAACTGTAAAGTTACCAAGCATAAATACACTGAACTATGAACATGCAGGACGGCAGGAACTACAAACAACCATTTAAAAGAGAGCAATACTTATAATAAATGAGTCGAAATATTAGTGTTTTACGACGAAATAGTGCACAAAATTTAAAATTTTACTAGCTTCAAGATTTTAAGGAAAATTAGTTTTTCTTATTCCGGACGAATGTTATATATTTTTAATATCTTTTTCACTGTTATTCTAACATAAGTTTACATCGATAGATTGAAATGTGCGTAAAAGATAACTTACTATGAAACGTGAAAGACAGTGCCAATTCAAAAAAGGATGGGGACTATAACCCGAGATACCGCAACAATACGTTTGGCTTTCTATGTCGATCAATTCACAATATTTCAATTTGTTCGAGCAAGTTCAAATGGTAGTGAACTAAATTCCAAATGTGCAAAAATATTAACAAAAAAATTTTGTTAAAAATAAAAAAAGAGTTTAAAATAAAGTGTAAAAGATAATATCCCTTAGTGTTTTTTCATGTAAGTGTGCTATTTTTAACTAAATTTTCATTATCAATTACTGAATTTAAATTGCTCGAGCATTTTGCTGTCCTCGCTTATTTACTACACTGGTAACCTGGGTGCTACTTAAAGCCTCACCTACTAAACCTATATTGTATTATGATGCAAAGTTTTAATTAAAAAAACAAGCCGCACCACGCTAATATTCGTATGTTAAAACTGGCGTGCAGTAAGATATTGTTAGTTTATTTATAATGGACATGAACACAAGACTAATTTCTAAAAATGTCGAGATCTTTGTCGAATCTACTAGCTGTCAACTATGATATAATTGATATATGTAGTAACTTACTATGTATTATTGTTTTAACTTTCATTCGCTGAGTAGATTCGACTTAGAAATATCCACGCAATACAAAACACGTTTCATCGACTTATCATCTAATCACGTCATCATAAAAATTTTGTTTAAATAATGCGGTGGATAGTTTTCTCTGTGGGTCACATTTACCCGAAAATCAATTGAATAAGTAAGAATAAAGTAAACTTCATAATTCATAATAATAGTATTTAAATTCCCAATTTCTTACACTAAATTAAAAGGGTTCATTAAACTACTTTTAACACTTGAAATCATGTAATATTATTACAATATCATCAATGATTGAATGAATAATCCATTTGTATCATGCCTACAAAGCCTACAAGAGTATTCTGTACGAGCCTTGTTAAATATAAAAAATAAATTTCCTAGTAAAAAGAACTTAGCCATAAGCACCGTTATTATAAAAATAAAATCTTTGGATTGATCTGGCAAGTTAACAAAATAATAATCACATTTAAAACTTAACAATAAAACTACAAAATAATCAGACCCTGATTGCTAATATCAAATAAACATAACTTATTAGTGAGTATTTGCGTTTCCATACAAAAATATATTTTGAAGTGGTAAATTGCTGGCTCATTAAATCATAAGACTGGTTTAACCACAGGTTTTAAACAGTGCTCTAACAACATGAATATTAAAATAAAATTAAATGCCTTGCGTGAGAGAATTTTCGAGAACAATATCAAATTCATCTAGTGGTTCGAGTATTTGCCTGAGGAACGTGAGCAGGCCGCGCTTGCGCAGGAAACTCTGTTCTTCGTACATCTCGATCGTAACACGTGTCATCGACATAGGTACAAGCATTCGATGAAGCCAGTGTTCGCTGCGAAATAATATTGCATTGTTATAAGCTAACCATTGACAACGGCCCGAATACCATAGGGTAGAGTGGCTAGAGAGAGACAACATGTAGAAGGTTGGAGCTTTTGCGGTCTGGCAAACGGACTTACAAAACATTCAAATGACAAATACAAGGCGATATGTGTGATAAGTCATTTTAATAACTATATATATTTTTTAGCCATTATTCATAAAAAAGATACAGAAAGACCTAGGGAGAGGCACTTGATAAACGATAAAGTAGCAGTTTCTTCAAATCAAGTAGCGTTTAGTGTCGATGTTCTTACACGGAATAGAAGTACTCACCGTAAACTGAGGCATATGAAAAGTTGAAACTTTCCATCTTTCCCGAGAGTTCGTCCCACGGAGTTGATCTCGTCCATAAGGTGGCAGTAGCACCGCCAGATAGCTCTGTGCTCCTGGTCTTGTCGGCAGTTGTAAGCCATGCCGCAGCTCTTGTTGTTTTGAGTGGTCGGCTCGTCGCACAGGCTCATTTTGAACTCGTCTTTCACTTTAGCTGTATAGAGAGACAGTTGAATTGAATACACAGGGTGCAATGAAGGCTCTACTCACGATACTAAGTGCATTAGGGCTACTATAACGCAAATGAAAAATATTATTAATGCAAACTAGTTTTCATTTTCTTAGAAGTAGCAATAACAATAATATTTTTGATTTGCGTTATAGTAGCCCTAATGCACTTATTATCGTGAGTAGAGCCTTAGTTTAAAGTAATAATGCCCATGACTTCAATTGCACCCTGTATAGTCCAAGAGATAGAACGATTAGTTAGCTAGGATCTCGAGTGGCGACTGTTAGCTGTATAAAAAACTAGCTGTGCTGTGTCCTCGCGGTATAACCCGTTATTTTGCACTATTGAGACTCATTGCATGATATTACATAGCTTTGTACAATAATTAAGCTGTCAAATGCAATCATATTTATATTTAACTCTACTAGAAGTGAGAATAACGCGTTCAAAAAAAAATTATTGCTATAGGTATGTAAAATTACTACAAACGCATTTTTAAAATACACGTCAACTAGACATATTTCACGCCTGATGTAATTCTTACGTGAACCGGACTAATTATTAGCATAAAATACAAATCACTTACCAAAGTAATCCCAAATGAAAAGATTCTTTCCAAATAGCCGCACAGATTTGAAACCACACAGGAAAGCTTGCTCCAAGCACTTGACTAGACCATTTTCGCCACAAAGCAGTACACTGAGTGAGTTTGCATCTTTGTCCCTCTTCGACTGATAGTGCCATTTGACTATCGCGTTCACACAGTCACCTATGGACGTTTGTTAAATGTTACTGAGTATTTGAATGCACATTGGAGCTTTGATTGCAATAGTGAGCAGCGCGTTGCGTTTATAGCAAAGGATCCCTGTAAAGTTGTGTCTAAGCGTTGAGCAGCGGTGCGTCTAGCAGTGTACGACGATAAGATCCTCTTATCATACAGAGCCTTTAGTTGGACCTAGGACTAACCCACCACATATTTGTCCACTGTATATCATACAGAGCCTTTAGTTGGACCTAGGACTAACCCACCACATATTTGTCCACTGTATATCATACAGAGCCTTTAGTTGGACCTAGGACTAACCCACCACATATTTGTCCACTGTATATCATACACAGAGCCTTTAGTTGGACCTAGGACTAACCCACCACATATTTGTCCACTGTATATCATACAGAGCCTTTAGTTGGACCTAGGACTAACCCACCACATATTTGTCCACTGTATATCATACAGAGCCTTTAGTTGGACCTAGGACTAACCCACCACATATTTGTCCACTGTATATCATACACAGAGCCTTTAGTTGGACCTAGGACTAACCCACCACATATTTGTCCACTGTATATCATACACAGAGCCTTTAGTTGGACCTAGGACTAACCCACCACATATTTGTCCACTGTATATCATACAGAGCCTTTAGTTGGACCTAGGACTAACCCACCACATATTTGTCCACTGTATATCATACACAGAGCCTTTAGTTGGACCTAGGACTAACCCACCACATATTTGTCCACTGTATATCATACAGAGCCTTTAGTTGGACCTAGGACTAACCCACCACATATTTGTCCACTGTATATCATACAGAGCCTTTAGTTGGACCTAGGACTAACCCACCACATATTTGTCCACTGTATATCATGCAGAGCCTTTAGTTGGACCTAGGACTAACCCACCACATATTTGTCCACTGTATATCATGTAGAGCCTTTAGTTTGACCAAGGACTAACCCACCACTTATTTGTCCACTGTATAAATGAACAAAATAAACCGGCGTAAGAGCACGGACGTATAACGTACAAGAAATCTCATATCCAGAGTCTATGCGGAAGTTAGTTGCCACAATTATGTTACGGACATGTTAAGTTCAGCAAGGTTCTTTTGTCGCGAACTTTAGTCGCAGCTATCGCCGCCATCTTGAATTTTTCAATTTAATTTCTCATTTTCTTAAAAATGCCATTCGGGCGCCAAAAGAACTATACTGTTTTTTATGAAACACGCTGCAGTATTAGTAGTAGCGCGTCGCTTCGCACTGCTCGGCTAGGAGTCAGGGTTACCGCACGCTCAGTTAACAAAGACGCGGCGCATGCTATGGTAGCAGCTGCAGAATGTACCGATCATGTGCTGGATGGTGGACGTGGACAGGTGCGTGGTGGTGGGCGTGGGCGGCGCGGGCGCGGGCGGCGCGGGCGAGCGCGGGGTGGCCCCGCCGCGCATGCGCAGCGCCACCAGCAGGCGCTCTGTGGAGCCGTCGTCCACGCCAGTGCCCAGCCAGCGGTTGCACGGGAACCTACACCGCAAAACATTTTTATTATCAGTCAGCCGTAACACCCCATTACTTATATAGCGAGTTTTAATTTTCTGCCGGCTATGGCATGCACTGCTAAACATAAATTATGTAGGGTGGCAATACATCTACCGATTTACCGAATTGGTGAGACCCACGATAAAATTCTGAAACAATTGTGCTCTGACGCGATATGAAGTTCTACTTCAGTATCGAAAAAGGTCATGTGCAAAATAACCTTTTTACAAATTTAAAAACGGTGCAGTTAGCTACTGCAGTTTTTTTTTTAAATTAATTAAACTACATACATAAGCTCGTGCTTGTTTACAGAGAACGGCAGAAACCACAGAACGGCAGCTGTAATGATCCTTGCCCACATTCATACATCTGGTCGGCCATCATGCCGGTTGCAAGTACTATGCACTTGACCTTTTTGATTAACCTTGCCCATAAAGTCAGTGTATGTTCTTCTAGGGCCAGGAGGGGACCCCTTCTGGCATTGTCACTCACCTCGGCCTTTTAAATACTTTTTGTTAGCCGTCTTTCACTCATCACCACATGGCCAAACTATCTCAGCATACTCTTTTCTCTTCTATGTTTTTCACTACATCTTCTTTTAGACTAGGTATTCGATAGATACTAGTAAAGTTACTCATGAACTACCACTTACGTGTAGGTATGTCCGGTTACTTCATTTCTTACAAATACTTGGTCGAGTAACCAGCGCGGAGATAGCCCAGAGTTGTCGTGTCCAATGCGCAGCGTAGATAAGATTCCCAGATTTTTATGCTATATTACGAAATTAAACAGCATTAATATCAACAACAGTTTAAACAAAAGCGTGCTGTCTGATACATGAGATGGTATAAGAATTTTGAGCTGCGATTTTTGTTACGCGATTTGTAAGTGAATTTCCGGCCGGTTTTCAAAATTCTTTTTATAACCTAAAGGGATGAGGTCCCATTTTATCTATATTGTAGTTAGTGGGTTATCTTTTATAGTACATATTTTTTCTTTTACTCTTTGTGGATAATATAACTCGATAAAAAAATATTGTTTGAGATACTTACCATCATACCACAACTATAAAGTTGCCTAGATGTTCATTGATTTTATTGGTATTAACATTTCAAACACGTTATCATTCAAACCGTTACAAAACAACTTACGTGAAAAACAAACTCGTTAGTGTTGCGTGGTATAGGTATTTTAGGCGTAGATTCGCCATTCGCTCCTGATATTGAAATCCAACAGTTAGCGGTTGTCTGACTTGCTTTACGTGAAGGTACGATGAAGACTCGATATGGCAGCTCTGTAAGATAAAGTAATTGATTTAATAACTACAACAAATGAGGCCAAAGCAGTTCATATCAGAGTGCCTAAAATAAAGCCTAAACGTCGCAATAATAAAGCCTTTTTCAATACACTTCCTTAAGATTAACCAAATAAGGTTTAAAATACTTACTAGTGGTGGGATAGGTATTCGTGAAGCAACAATAGTCAACAGCATTCAAAGTGAGTAGGTGATACAGGAATTGTTCCCTTTCCTCTTCTGAGCGCAGGAAAGCCGTCCGTTTGTACTGAGACCTTAGTAATGTAGTGTCCGCCAGAAGTTCCCGCAGATGTTTCGACAGTAACTTCTTTTCTAATGACAATCTAACCCAAGCGCGTGCATAACCTATCTCAGTTTTAATATCTGTCATCGCTTGCACGTTTCTGCAACAGAAAAATATAGTAAAAAATTCTTCTTGTTTTTGTTTTTTATTTATTTATTATTATTTTTAAAATTATTTCCACACCACCTCGATCTTGCCTGATTGTATTGTATTGTAATATAACGGGCTGATGTCCGCAACTCTGCGTCTGAGGCGCGTATTTTACGTATGGGTGGGTATATTGTTCAATCCACCCCGGCTCCACGAGGAACGTCAGCAGCTCCTTGGTGTTGACGATCTCGCGAAGAGTTACCGAAGTACTTTGCCCTGTATGGGGCAACCTCTGGGCAGTGCAGAAGCACGTGGGCTGTTGTTTCGTCTACCTCCATGAAGCTCGCCACAGTGGGTTGTCTGTGACTTGTGTGAGTCACAGATCTTGCCTGATGTACTTGTCCGATCGTTTTAAATATGTTAATGAGTTCAATATTTGGACCTTCCACGGCCGATTGAGTGGTATAACCAAGGCCGATGGAGTTGGTGCAGAAGCACCCTACAGTGCGCCACAGACAAATAAAAAAAATTCTTCATTAACCAACCTCATATCGAACGTCAAACTTTCTGGTAGTGGACGTAGAGGGTTGGGCGGTTGAGAAGATTTTCTTTCCAAAGTCCCGGAATTGCTGAGACGATCCCGTGAGCTGTCCCGTGACCCGCCTCGGGAACTATCCCGGGAGCGACTGCCTGAACTTGTGCTTTGGTGTGCCTCTACTTCGGCACCCACAGATGACAGATCTATACAGATAAAAAAAAAACAATGTAGTTAATTTGCTTGAGATTGAAGTATTTGTGTAATTTGATATGAAGAAAATAACATTACTTACAGTCGAGTCTTTTGCGCAACACACACCAAGCCAAAGCTGCATGTTCCAAAGCAATACGAAACGGTAAATAGTATTACAAATAACACTCACTCGTATATACTGTTACTATACCCCAGAGAATCATAAAAAGTAAAAGCAAATGTTGCCGGAATTATTTATTTAAGTACATACTACCAAGAGATGGAATTACGGATCAAATCTGGCCAATCCATCCGGGACCTATTATCAAACCTAAGAAGGCGACAGTCAGTAGCCACATTGACAAATTTTAAAAAAATCACCACAAACATAACCATGCTTACCGGGAGTGAGATAGTTCGGATCGATAGGTTTAGTGGAGTTGCTGCACTGTTCCAACTCTTGGTAGTTGGTGAGGTGCATCCAAAGCGCAGACTTGCCCAATTTATGCTGCAACCCATGCGACCACAGCCTTTCCAACAGGTCGCACAATGAAGCAATCATGGTACTCTCTTCCACGCCTGTTATCGAGACCTCACTGCCCAAACCTAAGTCCGATTCTTCTGTACCCATCTTCTCTAAAAGCATTCTTTTCGTTTTGCTTTTGCACTCCTGAAATTGATATCATTAGTAATTGATTGCTGCCTCGTTGCTCGAGTGGTCGCAAGCCCAGCCAGTACCAGGGTGGGGCAAGGTACTATTGGATTTTTCCATCAGTTTTTTTTTTAGTAACAGCAACGGCGTCTAGTCTTGTGCCCGATTGATGGCAATAGGCTCCAATAGTACATGGGACTTAAAACATAACTGGTGAAATGTGGGTGTACTAAGTACCTACGCCTCTGGCTAACCATTCGTATATTACAGGCGTGATGTTGTGTTATGTAGTAATTAAATAGTAGTATTCAAGTCGAGCTAGCATTAAAGGATAGGTAGATGTAAAATCATACCTTCAGAAGCTTCTCAACAAATGCTCTATTGTTCTGAGCAATGGCTGCTGGAGTCACTTCAGTGGACAGTCTCCTACTAATATCCCCCAGCAACAATTCCGGTGGACAATCCTTTACTTGCCATTTTGCGTTCTTAATACGTTTAAGACTGTTAGTTCTGGAATGCGAAACAAGTTGCAACTTAATATATGGTGTGAGAAACTAAATAGTGTAACGTTATGAAAAGCTGGCATAGCGAAAAGCAATTCAGTTGGAATGGTTTTTGATGCGTTATATTAGTAGGCGCGCGGGTTACATGCAATCAATACGATACTCCTTAATGAACAGGCTGTGTACAAAGAGCTTTATAATGACTCGATAATTCATTCATTCTCGCAGCTCTAGCTAAGTTTATTGACTGCAAAATATGGAAAAAGAGAGGCATTGGAAGCATTGACGTTACAATTACATAAAACTCGCGCACATTTGTACTAGGCACAATACAACCAAATACTTATCAAGGAAACAGGTTTACGAACATTCAAAATACGCAGTATTACATATAAATAACTTTATTATCATATTCTTATTTACATACATAAAGCCTAAATAAAAACAAACAGTATAATTGCATTATGGAGTTACCTTATTATGGGAAGATCTGTCAATATTATTAACTATGATATAACTGTATAACTCTGATAACGATGTAAAATAAAAGTTATATTAAGTATGTCATAAAAAAACAAAAATAATGAATAAATATGGTTGGACAAAAACATATCGTTCGAGTATAACACTATAAACATATAGAATCACATATAATTATAACATGAAAGTATTTCATACTGCATGCAATATAAACAAATCATGCACTTTTAGTACAAAACACTGACTATCACAACATTAAGAAATAATATTATTTTGAAAATTTTGAGAGGCTTTGAGAATAACTTATGGTGCTATCCAAGATTCTTATCATTTTAGTAAAATCGATATTTTGTTAGATTAAGATTCAGCCTGTATCAGTTGTTTCCTAAGCCTTTCAAAACCGAAACTCTTCTATGATTGTTTAAAAAAGACGTTACAATACTAGTAACGTTAAATTAATTCGGAATAATATCTTAAAATATAATAACCTTACAATAACAATATTTAAATTCGTTATGATAAACTGAGCTAAGGGCTTTTATCTTGAAGCTAGTTTCAGTCTTAAAATAACAATAACCAATAACTTCGTACGTTAAAACGTGAAGCATCACTGGTATTGCAGAAGGATGTGGCACTTTTGGTAAGACCATAGATAACCCATTAATTATTATTATTTTTTGAAGTACATATTACTGTGTTGTGGCCCGAAACTAGCTTCTTGGTAAAAAAATACCCTTATAAAGTTAAGAAAATGTCGGTAATAGTCATAGTAAAAGTTAAGAGTTGCCTTTTTGTGTATTACGCTGCCATGGTAGTATTTTATTAATGAGTTTAAGAGTAATGTGCTACATTTTTATTATTAAACTTTTTACTGTACATGTACTCCTGATGATGATATCAAAAATGTATTTGAATTAGGTTTTTGTCATAAAAGTTTTAGTTAAAATAAGAAATATTAGAACTCAATTACTAGTTAACTTACCAACAGAAACCCGCTGGCTCTAATAAAATATATTTTATCTTGGCGAAGCAGTAACCTCCTAGATTTTCTACACATTGTAGAAAACTGTTCATAATTTCTATAAATTATTATGTTTTTAAATATACGTACGAACAAAAATACTGAGCAGGTATTTTTTAATAATTTTTTGGAGACCCTTTTTTCCAAATTATGTAAGAAATTTTGCAAATGTGCTCCGGTTTAATAGATAATAATTGAATCGCTTTCACCAAATACTTTATATAGCTCCGTGAACCTTTCTACTGAGTATATTATATTATGTATCACAAAATTTAGATATAATGTATTGCAACGAAATACATTAGAAACATCGATTTTAGATCGAAAACTCGGGGAAATGCACGCGCTAGAGGACGAGGACGCGGACGTGGACGTGGAAGTAAATGGCCGTAGGAGTTTCTACGAAAATGTAATTGTGTTTTTTAAAGTTTCATTTAAGGTTACATTAGTGGTGTAAATGTAAACGAAGATGTATTTGTGTTTAGATTGGGTCTCTATAGTAGGTTATTTTATTTTTGCAGTGAAGAGGTAATAAATGTAAGGGCCGAGAAAGCGCTCACTTAGCACCGAATAAACGCCCTGCTAGCTGAAGTTCGATAGGGTAATCGACAATCTGAACTTCAGCGGGTTGTCAGTCAGATTATATCATGTACTATTTTAATAATAAAAAAAAAACTTTAATCTAATTAAATTCTGGATTCTCCGAACTTTCCGTGAGTATTTTTATTCGAATATAGCGAATAGTAGATTTTCAGTAGTAATCATTTTTGTTGAGAGGGCCTCGCGCGGTCGGGAACAAGAAAGTTACAAAAACATTGTGATACATTTTATGTGCTGGCAGGTGAGGCGAGAATCGTCGCGCAGCTTGGATAGTTAAGTAGTTATACCTATTTGCTTTTTTATGTGATTACAAAGTATAATTTATTGCATGAGATTCATTACATTACCAAATTATATTTGGTTTGATGTCTGCAAAATTAGCCCTTTTTTACACGGTCTTCGCTTTTCAGTGCTTTAAAGCGTACAAGAATGTAAACGGGAGAGCTATGCAATACAATCGCTCCGTTTCGTACGGTTTCCCTTCCTCTTAAAGGCGCTTTTGCACAGTAGACTTTTTGCGATGGAACGATTGCGTAAAGTTGGCTATTATTATTTTTTCAAAGCAATACTTACATTACACTCACTACATGGTAGTGTTAATTACTAATGAACATAATAACATACATTATATATCAGGCTTGTATAATCGCATGCTGTCATATAAAGCAAGTTTACCTAAGGCAGACTTAAGGTCATAAAACAATATGAGAATAAAACAAATGACCAAAAATCGTGCATCACCGAGTTAACACTTTTAATTTTAAGTCGCGATATCTTATTTTAGATTCTTGGTTTCGGCGCAGCACCAACTGAATTTAACAGTTTAAGTTTTGTTATAAATATCTACAGTAATGGTGTACTTCTTGTAATATTATATAGTCTTAGTGTGTAAATAAATCAATTTATATAAAACTATGTGTAAATGGAAGTATTAAAATAGTTATCTCGGTGCCTAAAATATACCGGGGCAACATGCAAGCCTCAGACAGCAATACAAACATCTCTGACGAATGGCGCACGCCCGAGGCTACGGTTATCATATCACTAAAGCTGCACTCGCGGTTAGTTGAACTAAGCGGCCAGGACGCGTTTCATCAACTCAACTTTGGACAATACAATACGGGGAGCAAATGGCCACGGAACGATACAATACTTGAATTCAGAATCTTACATCATATCAAAAAGTATTTTTGCGCGGCCATTTGTAATACGAAGGTTCCAAATTAGTTGCGATGGAATTTGAACTTTGGCATGTATGACATTGAGATTTTGGTTGCTAAACCAGTTTCAAGATTCTGAATTCTAGTTTAAACGGAACTTCCCCGTCGCGACTCTCAGGGGGCAAACGTCAGGTCGAAGCGAAGCGGGGAAAGTTCGAACACAGACGGCGACAGAGGTCAGGCGTCGTGCGGGCAAGCGGGTTTGAGAGGAGCGCACCTGGCGTCGGGCGCGGGCGGGCGGGCGAGCGCGTGCGCGTCCAGGCGCGCGGGGAAGGCGCGGTAGTACGCGGCGCGGTGCGGCAGCCGCTCGGCCGGCGCGCCCACCTCCAGCTGCGCGCCCGCCGCGCCCGCGCCCCCCGCGCCCCCGGCCCACACGCAGTAGCCGCGCGTGGCCAGGCCGCCCTCGCCTATCCGCCGCCTGCAACACAAACTCACCTTATTGCCGGTTTTCTGCAGACTAACATCTTCAACGCTGCTGCACGCCAAACACGCAGAAACAGATTCGGTTAATGACCGAGGATAAGTAAATCTACCACAGTATCGAAAATTGAAACATTAAATAATGCCATCACAATATTTCAGTTGGTTGGCAATCAATGACAAAATCCCTTTTCCATAGGCCAACCTGGTGTTAGTAGTTGTTTCTGGCAATGTTAATTAAGACATCATAGAATATTTTTACTCAGCCTTTAAATACTACTAGGCCTAAATCATATTAATGTGAAGTGATTTCGGTTAGTCAAACACGCAAACTTCTATTTTTTTATGAACCCTCATGGCATGACGTTAGTATGCGGTGGCATGTGCCCGATCGGTGCACCTATATTTTCATTCAAAACCAGTTCCCATGCTAAATCGAGTCTACATGCTGTAGTATTAAATAATATTTAAGTTATAGTAGAACCACACTAACGTTACATAACATACTTACGTTACGTTAGAACATACTGAAAAGTTTAAGTGATGTTCGTTAATGTGGTTCTCACTTTACAAAATAAATCTTACTTGACAGTTTTGATCCGGTGTTCGAAAACTTGCAGATTGGCATCATATTCTCCCCAGTTGCCCATAATCTTGTTATCAATGAGGGTGGCGAACATCTGAGTCTCGAGGAACCGCGAGAGGAAAGGCCGGTGCCGCTGCGGTTGGTCCGATAAGAATGATGCTTTATCAAAATTCACCATTGATTCGCGAGATGACAGCCATGACTCACGGTCCTATGGAGAAAGCATAGTTTAGTACATTATAAAGAAGACACTGCTGATGCCAGCAACTTTGTTCGCGTGGATTTTTTTATGTGGATGAGCGAGCATAAACATTTCGCTGTTTTCAATTTTATCCAGATCCGTTCAACCGTTATGTCGGAATTGAGAAACAACCTTTTATCCAAATAAACATTCGCATTTATAATATTATGAACAGACAAGCATAGACTAGGCTCAATTACATCACTACGTCATTAATATTATCATTTCAAAACATAACTGTTTGTCGATCAATGTGCGTTATGAAGCTACTAAGGCTGTCGTCATACACATCACTGAATCAATAAGAGCGGTTGACGTCATGGATCGACAGCAATTTATTTGCATCGTAAAAGTTACCCAATGTATATTTACCTGATCAGGCATGATGACGAAGTTCTCATACATGAGAAAAATGTGCACGAATCTATTCAGGAACGTTTCTCTGATAGCAACATTGAACCTTATATCTTCGTTATACTGTTCCTCGTCATTCAAGATTTTTTTCTTTGTTGTTGGCATTACTGTGTCTGCATCTACGTCATCTATGTTAACACCTGCAGTTAAAGATGTGAAAATGTAAACAAGTTTCTCAATAAGGATGTTGCTATGATGAGATTTTCTGCCTAATAAGGTTTTATACTAATACAATGAGACATCATCATAATTATAAGTTGCCTATTAATTATCAACATCCTTTGTTGAGTTGTAAATACATGGTATATTAACATTGACCACTTAAGTTGCAAAACGGTGACTGGGACGCCAGGACGCCAGTGACAATTAAATTTGTCTCAATTATAATAAAACTAAATAATAATCGAAAATGTCTTATTACTAGCCAAAATAAAAAAAACACATGACATATAAATTTTTACTAGGTATGGCTTTTTTGCTAAGATGCAAGGGTTAAAAGCTTAACCTGTAGAAAAATGAAATTTATTTAAAGCATAGTTTCTTCAAGTATAAATTAGTGTTTCAATCTTGCACTCCAAACTATGTTGAGTTAGAATTCGCGTAGAACTCATTGGAACGTTTCTAAGTTACATGTGGTTTAAAAAGTGTGGGGAAAAAGTCAGAAAATCATAAGAAAAGTACTGAATAAAATGGATAAAGTACAGACATCTCTTACAGAAAAGATAAAGTCCCCGAGGATTCCGTACAAATTTGTGTCATAAACGTCATCTTTTGACTGCGTGGACTTAGAGGGTTGAGAGGTTTTATACAGGTCCAAGGGACCACTGACTTGAGTACATGGTTTTAATTTTAACTCGGCACATCCACGCGTTCTCAATACCTATAGGGTCTTGACAGACAGATCGACAATAAAGTGATTGTATATGGGTTCCGCTTTTTCCTTTTGAGGCACGGAACCCTGAAAAGAAGCTGAAGAGAAATCAAACGATATGATAGCGTGATGATTGACAGAAAATAATGAAAGAAAAAAATGTGTTACGCCGACCCCAAATAACATGGGACAGGGGAATGAAGATAACATGGGGTAAAATCCAACAGATAAAGCTGTTATAAACGTTAAGATTGTCATACCGCTCCGTTTGACGATGTCGACGATTCGCTGCAGTGCGTCCATTCTGAGAGGCGCGCGTCGTGTCGGCGAAGCTGGCGGCGACGCATTCAACGGCCTGTTTTCTTCCCAATCTAGCACGTCGTGGAAGGAGTGCTTCCGACGAAGACCACCTGATGAACAGTGAATAAAATATTTTAGAGATTTTCTGATAAATTTGCACTTTTTACTTCATCGACATATGGTCTTTAACCGCAAGTCTTCCCAAAAAATGCCATTAAGACTGACGACTGTCGACCCGATGAAGGTCGCGGAAATTCAGTGTAAGAGGGCAGCGCCGAACCGGTTGTTGCGTTTACATTTGTTTGTTTAGAATATATTTGTTTGCTTACATTATATATGATGACGTAATGTCTAAGTCACTGGTTCATAGATGTATTGCATGCCCATACCAAGTCGCTTGCATATAATCTTGTTATTTACAAGAACAGTTAGCGAAGCATGCGTGACTTAAGACATATAATCTGATCGATAAATCAAATGAGTAGCGGAAATTATGTGTCCGTGAATAAAGTAATAATTATGTGTAATCATACTATATATTACAATTTTTTAACCGAGTTCCACAATTAGGAGGTGGTCATCAATTGGATTGTTTTTTTTTAATATTTGTTACGCGAATTCGACGTCAGCTGTGGGCCAACTTTTAACATTCTTTTTATAATCGAAAGGGGGCAGTATGGGTATACTACCCCTTTCGATAATAAAAAAATGTTGAAAATCGACGAAGTCGTTATTTACATTGCTTGGGTAGATTTTTTTTGTGTCTATATGGATGATCTGCTAAAATTTTTTTAGTAAAAATCGAAAATTAATACTCGATAAGAATTTGAGAGAGTGAGTGAGAGAATTTGTGAGATACTACCATAGAGTAACTAAAAAGGCTAAAATACAAAACGTGTTTGCATAAAACCGACTTTCATAAAAAACACTCTTTAATCGTTAATAACTGTACTTCCGGAAGTCAGTGCTTTTTGTATATTTCGTTTGTGTTTTTTTTTACATTGATTTGTCGACATCTTTTATTTAAGCCTTTCTAGTTTTGGTATGATAGTATCTCACTCAAAATCTTATCTTGTTTATAAGAATACTTGATAATATTTTAGTGTTTATTGGAAGGGTTTTTTTGCAAAAAAGTTTTCTTTGAATTAACATTCAGGATTCTTCGTTATGATGAAAAATCTGGTAGGTACTTTTTGAAGCTGTAAATATTTAACTATTTAGTTATTGAAACACGTGTTTGAAAATTAAGCCGAAGGCAAAAAATATTTAGTGAAAATGTCATACCCGAAGGTAATGTACAGCTACTGCTCATACTGTCACTCATATGTTTGTAAGATGTTCCATTTAAAGGTACGCCGAGTTTCGTAGGCTCGGTTTCAGGTCTTTGAATCTGTGGAAAGTACAAAAAATATATTGACATGAATATGACATTAAAATTATCTATATCTCTCTCTATATCACAGTCATGTTATATCTATTCATTAATCCATTTTAACTAGTAAGATAATATTTATTTAATTATCTAAATGTCAATTATGTAAGAAGAAAATGTATGGATTTACAATGAAAGTTAGTACAAATATGTCAGTAACTTGGAATACTTTATATGGATTTATTCATACCTGATGTTTATCTAAAACATGATTCAATTCTTCAATGAAGGGAGTCCGATGTGGAAATATCGGCAATTCTTCTGGCAGTTGTATATCAGGTTTGTCAATGTCAACCAAACAGAGAGCTGCTTCAGACCCTAGCGCGATGCTACGAGGACCATTTGGTCCCATACTCATTGCCCCACTATCTGAATGGAGACCTGTAAGTTGTAAAAGAAATTGTCAGTTTCCATAACTTGAAGAACTAAAATACGGTTATTTGAAATTTTTTAAATAAAGAAATACACCTTTTTTACAAAAAATGCATAAGTTATACAACTTTTGCTTGAAAACATAATCATAACAGCAAAAGATTTTTATCCAATCAAAATAGTTTGTTTAAGACGAAAGACAGTGGCAGAACTATAGTACTTGAAGTAGATAAGCAGCATTGAATTAGCTGTTGGCCTATTGACCTCTATCATAAAGTGCATTGTACTTTACCCATGACGAATGGCACTGGCGCGTCGAGGAAATGGTATAGAGGGGCCGGCAGTATTGGCACATACACGTGCGCCCATGTAAATGGCAGCAGTAGAGATACTATGCACTCAGCTACTAGCATTAGTTTGTTGAAGTCTGTGGATAAATATTCATAAGAAATTAGTACGTTTACACAGAAGGCAAATAAAATGTTGTATGGGCTCCAAAGAAAATGTTTTTTTTTTTCTATTGGATTACATATTTTTTGTAGTATTTTTTAAGAATAATTTAAATAAGTACTGTTCAAATTAATAACTAAAAGATAAAACTTGATAGCCCAACTCAGCAGATGTGATGGGCATTGAAACATGATAAAACAACAAACATAATTGATTTGACCTTGTATAAATCAAACTGAGTTGTCTTTACACTACTAGGAATTCCACAAATTATACTAACCACTGGACCTTAATAAAACTTGATGTTCTAGTAGAACACAAGTGAACAGCTGCACAACACATTCAACACCTAAAGTTGAGAACATAGCTCGAAGAGGGTAGTCCAAAAGAGGTAACTCATCAGGGACATTTGGCATTCTTATCACCTGGAAGAAATATGCATGGTATGTCAAGTGCTTTAAAAAAGGTATCATAGAATGGTGGCTTCTATTGTTTTTTGAATATAAAAAAAAAAACAAAATAAAATCATCCAGAAGTTATATCAAAAATGCCTTAATCAGTGCTTGCATAAAATACATGTTGGCACAGACTAGTACCTATTGGTTAGTGTAAAATTGTCACATACTTGCACATAACTGAACTGTATGAACTATATAACAATAACATATTAGAAAACACGTTTTATAAAAGTAAATAAAAACTTTATGAAAACACTTTGAGATAGCACAAATAAAAAATGTATACTTACAACAGGGATTGGATCCAAATGAGGTTCAGAAGGAGGCACATAGAGTCGTAAAGCTTGGCCGGAAAGTGGCACTGGTACTTCATAAAGTAAATTATACACATAAGACTCGGGACTTAGACCTGGGCCTGGCTGCCTTGGGAGAGATCTACAAGAGTTAAAAATAAAGCCTTTGAAGTTCAAAATAAAAAAAAAAACTACATTCAAAACTCACTTATGTAGAAAAAGATTGTGTCATTATAATACAGACCTTTTTTTACTCTATTGCAAAGATATAATACTAAAAGTACCATTATCATGGTGTTTCTTTTATAAAAGTAAGTTAAATTCTCTGTTTACAATATTAATTATAAGCAACTCACCTGAATAAATTTTCTAAAAACAGTTGTGCCACCCTCACATATGGGTACTGACATATAAGTGCTATACTTTTGGCGACATACAGTTTGTCTTTGGCTATATCATAGTATGTCAGTGCAGCCCCACTGTGAGGTGCAAGTTTAAATGATCTGGGAAGCGATCTAGAACTCTCTTTGCCCGATGCTTTTCTGTGGCCAGGAGGAGTCTGGCCACTAGATAATTCTGTAATGTACATTGCCTATAAAAAGAAGCAAGAATTAATTTCTTAGTCATTTTAACAATTACTCATTAAGTATAACACTTAAATAAATATGTTTACCTGTAATGTATGCATGGCACTGCAGATGTTTCGGTTCCTAACTTCCTCATAGAATATGAGACTGAATCCATAGTAGCGGGATGCATTTTCTCTGGTTACTACAAAACTATGGAACTTGGGTTCTAATGAATGTTTTTGTGTTCTAAACTGAAGGCCAGCTGGCAGGCAAAGCTGTAATTAAACAATTTTATTTAATTAAACTATCTAAAGATGTTGAGGTATTTCAAGATTTACCTAATCATGTTTCATTTAACTGAGAATTAATGTGGTGAATGGTCCTCTTATATTTTTATATTTAGATAGATATAAAATTAAAACTATATAAATTGTTCATAGTGAAACAAAGACTTCATAAATGTGACATTTCAATTGAACTTTATTATTGACTCCTTACCATACACACTGCATGTTCATCAAATGGGTTGCTTGTTATGTTCTCAGGGTAGTGAGCGAGAATTTTTCCTTTATATGAACGATCCAATGGAGATACATGTAAATTGTCACCTAGAAAGAAGGCAGTGTTTTTTTAACTTGCACTTAATTTAATAAGGTTTGACGACTTAAGACTATTACTTACCGCAAAGCCTATCGGGCTCCAATCC
Organism: Ochropleura leucogaster; assembly: GCA_958449745.1. Lineage (NCBI taxonomy): Eukaryota > Metazoa > Arthropoda > Insecta > Lepidoptera > Noctuidae > Ochropleura > Ochropleura leucogaster. Next base: position 11,628,328 of record OY288206.1, on the reverse strand, counting down.
AGAGTCAAAGTCGAGGCCACATATCGCAAAATAATCGGCAAATCGACATCCAACAGATAAATCAGAGACAGACATATTTCTATCGACCCGTTATTTACTATTTGAGACACTTTCTCTTCGAGTCTCTGTGCGAAGGTTTTGCCTCAGCATTGTACACTAGTACTGGAATCTCATTGGCAATAGATTTGTTTAACTAGCTCACATGTTTTTATTTGGCGTTCAATTTTCAGTGATAATGAAATAAATACAAATTGTAAACGAAAAACTATTCTATTCACGCCATCACATCAGTCAGACAGCTGCCAAATTGCGAATACCCCCCCTCCCTCTCTTCCATGCCCCCGGCTGGTCTTGGTTGGTTAAGGCTAGTTAAGGCTTCACCCCACACTTCACCCGCCCTCTTCTTCCTCCACTTTTTTTGTCTATGGTTTACAAACTCCTCTTAAAATCTCCCTTTAAATCCCAGCGTTTATATAACAATATTTTAGGAACACTCTTTTTGCGGATGGTAAAACATCGAATAAGTTCCCCCGCTCTGGGCGGAACGTGGTGGTTGAATCAACGTTCCATCTTTTGCTCTTTATGTTTCGGGGTTGCGGTATCTTATACGATCAACCTGCAACCCCAGCAGGCACTAGCCCTGATAGGCTTCTCTGCTTTACTGATATCTCTTTGAGGCGCACGTGAAACACGAACGCACCGTCCGACATGGCTTGTTGTCACTTAACGAAAGGACGTTAAGCTTCCCATTGATGAGCTGCTCATTGGCCACAGGGCCCACAGGCTCGCATCCACGGTGGCCGGGAGCCGACTCGCGACGCCCGGGGCGTCGCCCTTTTGGATACCATTTTTTTAAGTTCTGTCGACAGACTCTCCATATTATTACATACTTTGTTTAATATCCTGCATGAATTCACCGCTAGAGGCGTTCGTGTAGAGTGAGGTCTTCACAAAACGTCAGCTGTCATAGTATTCCCGAAAATGAATAAACACGATTGTGGTCAAGAATAAATCAAGATTGAGCCATTACTAATTAATTATGACTTGAAGATGTTAAATTACAAGTCTAAGATCTAAATTGTTAGTAGGTACTCCGAAGAAGAATTATTTTCAAACGTTTCGTGTTAGCTAATAATTGTTGGGTTAACATTGAAAATATATTAAAACAAACTTTTATTAGGTTCCTGGTACACATACTGAAGAGAATTAATGACAGGACGTTACTCTCCAGTGTCGCCATCTGGTGAGCTTCAAAACGATAGCCCTCGTTATCGAAAACTTTTAATTATTTCATAGTTTTATATTAATTACTCTTTATGTAGTAGTTTACAGATACTCCAAACAACTGTGTGATTAGAATAGTCTCGAAGTAAAATGACTGTAACAGCCCTACGGATAGATAGGCAAACAAAGACAGACGAACACTTGAACCTATGAATCCGTTTGGCTAAAAAACCCTAAAAATAGGGTCAAAAAGTATCAATGTAGCGTTTTTTTTTTTTTTTAAAAAGGCTGTGGTGCACTCGGATCCCTATTGAGTGAGTTTTAATTTCAAACGGCTCGAAATTAAGTTACCAATTAAAATAAAGATAAAATTTTTATTTGCAGGCTTAAAGTACAGGGTCTCCAAATTTCAAAAAAAAATATTATCGATTGGTCATTGTCAAATAAAATTTTCGGAAATTAAACGAATGAATGAATGTTGCTGTATTTGTCAAAAGCAGTGGTGTACGCGGGGCGTGCATTTGTAGTTATTTTTTTTAAATAAAACGATATTTGTATAGTTTTTTTACTGTTCAATATTATTAATAGGATTATTGTTCTTTTTTTCTTGCCTAGTTTTCAGTTTGTGATTTTGTTGTCAACGTTGGATTGTATTGCTATAATTGTTCAAAAGATTCAAGGTAAGTAATTTTTAGCACTAAAAACATACCTTAATCGTGGCTTAATTATATGATTAAATGAAACAAAAATACCCCAAATAGTTGTGTATTTGTTGGACGGAACGTTTTGAAGTTCTTTTTCATATTGGATAATGATAACCGCAATCTTATCGTTTCGTCAGTGGGTGTTCCAATAAAGTAAATGGGTGTACTCTAATCCCAATATTTAACCGAGCCAAGAGTTGTACATTTTGTAGTTTATAAGTTAATATACTTTAAAAAACAACAACATGTTGGTATAACTTTGTTGGCAGTTGCATGATTTGTGGCATTTGTTGTAGCTAAATCAATATTTATTATTAGGGACCTGTGTTGTCCCACTGCAGTTCAAAGGTCTTTATACTCTCTTTTCCTTTCTCATTATTAAAAGCATAATGTACTAATATACACACTTAGTGTAGTATTTGGCATCATTTTATTCCAGTAAATATTTTATGAGATTTGTAAAATTAATGATATTTTACTACTTTTTTTTTACAAAAATTATTTTACTTAAAATATACAGTATGTTCAAATTGAATATATTTGTTACAGAATGCTACGAGGAAGAGTAAAACATTTACTACACTGCACTTTTTTCATATCATTTATATTTCTATTTCTTGTATTTGCTGGAGCAATAAATTTAGATGATAAAGAAAAAGAAAAAATTGATCCTTTTGAAAGTTATGGGATTTACGGTGCAATAATTTTATATGTATTAAGACTTTTTACTCTACTTACAATACCTCAAGTCCTGTGTAATTTTGCGGGATTGTTATTTTTTAATGCTTTCCCGGGAAATGTGAAACTTAAGGGTTCACCTTTGCTAGCACCTTTCATATGTATCCGAATTGTGACTAGAGGGGACTTCCCAAAATTAGTAAGAGATAATGTAACAAGAAATATGAACACATGTGTTGATGTGGGAATGGAAAATTTCATGATAGAAGTTGTGACTGACAAAGCAATTAGTTTACCAAAGCACAGAAGAGTAAGAGAAGTGGTTGTGCCAGCAGAATATAAGACTAAATCAGGTGCTTTATTTAAATCAAGAGCATTGCAGTATTGCTTGGAAGATAATGTTAATATACTTGCTGAAAATGATTGGATTGTGCATTTAGATGAAGAAACACTGTTGACTGAAAACTGTGTGAAGGGTATATTGAACTTTGTGTTAGATGGCCAGCATCAGTTTGGTCAAGGACTGATCACATATGCCAATGAGCATATTGTTAATTGGCTGACTACTCTTGCTGATAGCTTCCGTGTTGCAGATGATATGGGAAAACTGAGGCTACAGTTTTATTTATTTCATAAGCCACTGTTCAGCTGGAAAGGCTCATATGTTGTAACACAAGTAAGAACATTTAAAATATACTCTATTTTAAACCATGTAACTTAATTTGTGTGTTTGCTTAAATTGTTATGTAATCTTTTATTTGCAGGTAAGTGCAGAAAAAAAAGTGTCTTTTGACAACGGCCTTGATGGATCGGTAGCAGAAGACTGTTATTTTGCTATGAAAGCCTTTAAAGAGGGCTACACTTTTAACTTTATTGAAGGAGAAATGTGGGAGAAATCACCATTCTCACTGTGGGATTTCATGCAGCAAAGAAAAAGGTGGATTCAAGGAATACTTTTAGTAGTACATTCAAAACAAATACCAATGCTATATAAAATCTTCCTGGCAGTATCTTGTTACTCATGGGTAACCTTGCCGTTATCTACAAGTAATGTTTTCTTGGCTGCTGTATGCCCCATACCTTGTCCTCAGACTTTGGACATCATATGTGGGTTCATAGGTGCTGTCAATATTTATATGTATATCTTTGGTGTCTTTAAATCATTCCCTATTCATAGATTTGGACCAGTAAGATTTTGTTTGCTTATTGGTGGAGCCTTAGCTACTATCCCATTCAATATTATTATTGAAAATGTTGCTGTGATCTGGGGACTTTTAGGGAAAAAGCACAAATTTTATATAGTAAACAAGGAAATTAAGATACCAGTGACTGTATGAGTCCCCCTACAATATTTCATATCATTTTGATGTTTTACTGATTTTATGATAGTACTTGTAAGTGCACAATATACTTAAAGAACTAATCTTGCACTTGCTCTGAAGTGTGAATCATTCAGCACACTATCTGGTGAATCATTCTATGATTGTTTTCACAAAGATAACATGATAGGTACATACTATAATGTTAGGCAGTGTGTGTTTGTTACCAAAGTATCAAAATTTACAATAATATGGTTTTTGTAAATTGAAAGGTTTTGATTAAATATTAAGCACAATTGAAAGGTATTTAAATGTATATGACAGCATTGCTTTTATATCTTATCTAAAGATGATTTATTTTTTGATGCCTTGTTGTTTCATACTGAACGGTTATATTTTGTTTGTATTAAAATGTTATAAATTACTACAGTTCACCTTATGATTTATCATCGTTTTAATTGTACAGTATCTAAAATGTGGGATATTGTTCTATTAATATTGTTATGGTACTTATTAAATTATTTCGTATTTTTGTATACCTACTCATTTTCCTGCTCTAGTCCCATTCTATTTGGGATACAAGGGTAGGAATACTACAAAATGTATTTTACAATGTAATAAATGTAGAATTGTATAAAACAAAGAATTCCGTAAGTATGTTAGTGCTTTGGATTGTTTGCCGCACTTTTTGAAGTGCTTATATTTTTATCAATATGTCCTCCATTACAATTAATAATACTCCATACAAAGCAGATGAAATATTCCTTGTAAACAATCAATGATGCAATGTGAAGTTAGGAAATACTAACCCTTTGTTAGCTCATGTGTACTAGTTTATACTATTAGACAAAATGTAAAAGATGTAAGAATTCAAATAGTTTAGTGTGACTCCAGAACACATAATAATGCAATTCCTACAAGTATCAAAATAGTGTTTTTTTTAGCAGTAGCCTTTTAATAGTTTAAACGGAAATGCTTGAAAGTACATGTAAAGATAATTAATTTATACATATCTTGAACAATGTAACCACGAATATATTATTAAAGCGTAATTTTCGATTAAAATATTTATTTTAGAAGTGGCTTGTACATGTTTGCAAGAATATTGTATTTCATTATGAGGTTCAATTGCAAACAATTTCTACTAGGTGTACTTAACCAACATGATTCAAGTAGTTAAATAGCTGTGTAGTAGGTATCTCAATAAAATTATTATTATTGCAAAGAGATTTAAGGAACGGAAACCTGCAATTTACACTTTCACAGTTCAAATTATTGATATCTTACTGTTGCTGCATTTTTTTGTGATGTCTAAATTTCATAATTTAATTTATTGAAATAGGAGTTTAATTAAGTTTTTTTTTCAAATAATTAGTACACATAATGACTGAGTACATAATATTTTGTATTAAAGTTGATGTTTTGGGGCAAAGTGAGTTAGATTGGAAGATGTTTGAAAAAGTACAACGTTTTAAATTTTAAAGCAAATAGTAAAATGTTTGACACAAATGTTGGTTACAAAATATTTAAAATATGTTAAGTATTGTGGTATGAATCAGATTTTTTAGCTTGCAAGTAAGAGGCACACAGTATTCTGTCCAGTAAATTTTAAGTTCTTTTCAGTAAACGTAATTATGTAATTGCTTTAAAACACCACATCTGACTAGTCATGTAAATATTTATGAATAAATAACTAGTTGTAATGTGTAGTAGTGTAGATGAATAAGTAATTACCAGTGTTAATTGGGGTCTGTGTCTACTTAGTTTCTTATAGGATAAAGGTCAGGGTTCAACTCTGTTCAACCCATTGTGATGGTCTAAGTATTCAATTACACAATTACCTTCGTTAATTATCATATTAGTTCATGACAAAAGACATTATGTGCCCATTATGGTGATGATAACGATTGAGTCAGTTGTTAATAATTTTATTTATCAATCATACAGGGCGATATAACATTTGTGTTATATCTCGCCGAGTTTGAAAAGATCCATCTATGTTTTGTTGCAAATTGTAGTCACAAGTGGTTTACGTCTTAAATTAGTTCGGTATTTTTGTATTACTATTATTATATTTTCTTTGTTGATTGGCAGTTGAATGATGTATGTTATAGAACTTAATCAAAATTTGATTACATTAGGTACCTAAATCCCACGTTGTACATAAAAAAACACTTAGATATGTAAAATAAATTCAAGCATTCACATGTTTTGTAATTCACATTACCTTTTTATTTTTGCCTGGAAGGACGGTTTATTATGCATTGTATAAGTTACCTATCTAAAGTGCAGCACTACCTAAATTTATGTTGAAATTAGCAGCTGGTCCTGGGGTAGAGCAAGTGGAGCGATCGCTCTAGCTAGGCGACAGATGGCAAAGTGCGCCAAAATGCCAAATGTTAAAAACAATTGTTAGTTCAAAATAAAATTTCGATGCGCCTTTTAAGAGGCGCGGAAGCGTTGTTACCACGTCAGACGTTTCAAATCCGTGGTTAGGGTGACGCTGAAAAATCCGTAAATCTACAGACTTCTCTATAAGCATTTCGTGATATCTGATTTTTCAAAATTTTAATATTATTGTGAAATGATGTCTTCGATCACCGAGCGGTGATAGATAATCTTGCTCTACCTTGATGAATTACTGGCCTGCCTGCTGCAGTTGCAGGTTGTTCCAAAGAGATACTGCGGCCCCAGAACACGAAGGGACACAACAAAACATGAAAATTGATGGGTTTTAATCAGTAAAAGTCCGCACCACTCTGCAAAGGAATAATTTGATGATTTCCCATCGGAAAAAAAGGTGCTAGGGTCGGCGCTGATATCAACTAAAGCGCACCCACAATTTGCTAGTCAAATTGAGGAAAAGACACTTAATATATCCTGATATCTAACAGCGACCTCGACTGCCGGATAAAGAGCATGTATGTGTGGGGTTACGTTTTGTAGTTTGCAATTAGTGTCAATTGGGCTCACAAAGTAAACTCCTACGAACATTAAACAGGATAAACTATTCTTATTTTTTTTCAGCGTCACGCTACACGCATCGTTGGCGCGATTTCGGCCTATACTTAATCGGTTAGCAAGGCTGCTTTTTTATCCGTCACACCGACTACAATGGTCGTGTTCCTCCCGGCGAGTGTATGCGTCATACGGAGATACCTTGCTACACCAGTGTGTTTTAAGTGTTGCAACAGATCCGAATGTGGTTCAGGAAATAGGGAGGCCACATCAAAGGGCCTAAATTAACCCAAGCCAACAAATAAGGGTCAGCGCAGTTAGAAGAGTAGTTGAATGAGGAACATAAATCTTATACGCTATTTTCAACTCTATCCTACTAATATTATAAATGCGAATGTTTGTGAGGATGGATGGACGTATGGATGTTTGTTACTCTTTCACGTCAATACGCCTGAATGGATCTTAGAGGTAGATAATAGTCTGGAATAACACATAGGTTACTTTTTTTTTCGATATCATGCGGTCAAAGCCGCGGACGCCAGCTAGTTTCAAATAAATCTAAGGTCATTACCAATTACTCAACGATAATTGCTGCCAGTTTTATATTTAGGTACGTTATAAAAGACAAATAAAAACTCATGCGACTTGAACTAAACTAGCGCAAATGTGGATAGGATAGATAGTCAGAGTGAGTCGAGTAGTACAAAAGAAGTTATGCCTTGTGAGTCATAGTGATACCAAATTTCCGCCTGTGTGCAACGGAACTCGAGTCAATAAACGATAGACAGGTTTCGAAAGAAAAAGACAATTTATCTATGACATCATATCTTCCTAGCTGCTGATATGAAACCCTCACAAACTATGTTATCGCATGGAATCTTTACAAATACTTGGAATTACTATTGACATATATTGTGATATTATCTAGTCTACAATGCAATGTTGCCTTACATTTCCTGCAACTCCCACTATTCTATGAAAATTATTATAAGTATTAGGAACACCATACCTTTTTATTTCAGTGGGAAAAACATGGATACCTTCTGCCTTGGACGAGTGGACAGACTAGCCGACTATAAACCCACTGTTCCTCATCATATCAGCCTTTGGACGTCCATTGGACATAGACATCACCTAACCTCTGCTGCGGCACAGGTTGTTTGGGTCCAGCATTATGGGCTGAACAGACACGTCATAAGTGGGTACCGTCCGCACCAGCACAGAATAAATAATAGTAGGTACTACGCCAGCAATATTGCACTCCCAATGAAAACTATCTCGACTAGATAGCCTATAGGCTGAGTCTGAGTCTTTGGTGCCTATTAAGATTTAAGTTATCTCATCATTACATCATAAGCTTTTTGTACAGTACTGAACAAAAACTTATCTACACACTTCCAAGTCCTAAACAAGTTTTTCAAGGTAGGTACAATTTTGGAGGTGGAATTTTTAATGTCGTCATAATTTTACACGTTGGTACAGGTTCTTTTGTGGAACGGTTTTTGTTTCTTGTGAACATGGGTACTTACGTCCGATCTAGAGTTACAACTATAAAAAAAAACCGGCCAAGTGCGGGCCGGACTCGCGCATAGAGGTTTCCGTACAAACTCGTTACGTAACTTTTGACTACGTAGACTTACGACGGTATATTTTCACAGCTTAGTTTCTCGCAATCAATGAGGCGATCATGGAACATGTTCTCGTACAAGTATCTAAGTTTTACCTAACTAAGACTACCTAGCGTAGCGCAGGTGCTTACTGGCGCCGCCTTTGAGAAAGGCAAAGAAAGACTTAGTAACTTACTTTAGCAGTTAGACAAATTATGCTCGTATTGAATAACTAGTTGACACCTAGATAAATTCTCGAAAGTTGGAGTATGGTAAGTAGGTGATGCATGTTTTTACTCTTTTACGTAAAAACTACTGAACTAGTTTAGATGAAATTATACACAGGTAGTTTATTACCTGGATTAACGCCACTTAACCCTGTTAGAACGCAGCAACGCCGCAAGCATGACCTATTAGGTACTTGAATTAAAGTGGTGTTGGTTTTCGACTCGCAGCTCAGCTCCAACAGTTACCAATAATTTCGACAGTGTAATTATGTTTGTTAAATCACGTATGTGGTGTGTAATGTTATTTGTTTGTTATCTAATGTTAATTTGTTATAGCGGCAACAGAAATACATCATCTGTGAAAATTTCAACTAAGTGGTGTCCTGTTTTACGGAACCCTAACGTAGAATAATATAAATATCTGTCTTCTCTTCTCTATATATATTAATATATATATAGTATATATATATCTTAATATATATAAATCTCGTGTCACAATGTTTGTCCTCAATGGACTTCTAAACCACTTAACCGATTATAATAAAATTCGCACACCATGTGCAGTTCGATCCAACTTAAAAGATAGGGTAGGTAGGGTATGTAGGGTAGGTAGGGTAGGTAGGGTATGTAGGGTATGTAGGGTATGTAGGGTAGGTAGGGTATGTAGCGTAGGTAGGGTATGTAGGGTAGGTAGGGTATGTAGGGTATGTAGGGTAAGGGTAGGTAGGGTAGGTAGGGTAGGTAGGGTATGTAGGGTAGGTAGGGTATGTGGGGTAGGTAGGGTATGTAGGTTAGGTAGGGTAGGTAGAAAGGTAGAAAATTGCATTGCAACGCATGCCGGGGCACAGCTAGTATATATATATATATATATATCTGTGCCCAGCGGATTTAGCGGTTTAGGGGTATGAAAATACATGTTAGCCGATTCTCAGACCTACCCGATATGTACCCAAATTTTCATGAGAATCGGTCGAGCCGTTTCGGAGGAGTACGGTAACTAACATTGTGACATGGAAATTTTATATATTAGATATTATGTATACAACACATAACCCAACTAAAAAGGCGGATCTAAGTTTATAAAAGACATCACCATCCATTGGACATAGACATCACCTAACCTCTGCTGCGGCACAGGTTGTTTGGGTCCAGCATTAAATTGCGATGGGCTGAACTGACACGTCATAATTGGGTACCGTCCGCACCAGCACAGAATAAATAATAGTACTACGCCAGCAATATTGCACTCCCAATGAAAACTATCTCGACTAGATAGCCTATAGGCTGAGTCTGAGTCTTTGGTGCCTATTAAGATTTAAGTTATCTCATCATTACATCATAAGCTTTTTGTACAGTACTGAACAAAAACTTATCTACACACTTCCAAGTCCTAAACAAGTTTTTCAAGGTAGGTACAATTTTGGAGGTGGAATTTTTAATGTCGTCATAATTTTACACGTTGGTACAGGTTCTTTTGTGGAACGGTTTTTGTTTCTTGTGAACATGGGTACTTACGTCCGATCTAGAGTTACAACTATAAAAAATAAACAATAAACCGGCCAAGAGCGTGTCGGGACACGCTCAGTGTAGGGTTCCGTAGTTTCCCGTCCGTCACAATAAGTGTTCCCAGTTATGAGGCCAACCGAATAATTAGGTAATACCCGATCCAATGTAATAAGTACCTACAGCGCCATCTCTCGAGGAATTGGGTTACTAATTAATACAAAGACGTGCAATTTTGGTGGTAATTTTGGATTGCGAGAACCGATTTCTATAATTCTTTTTTTGTTTGAAAAAAGATACGTTCAGGATAATAAAATATGTAAACAAAGTTACAAAAAAAGCTTGCATATACGATTATACTACAAACTTAGTCCAGAAATTATTTTGTACAACTTTTTGTCTTTTTTGTACAAAAACTGTTGTGTCAATCAAGTTCAAAATAATTTTCATAGAAAGTCCTTATAAAGTTCCACTTTTCAGATTTTTTTCATATTTTTTAGACTTATGGTTCAAAAGTTAGAGGGGGGGGGACACATTGTTTTTTACTTTTGGAGCGATTATTTCCGAAACTATTGACATTATCAAAAAATGATCTTAGTAAACCCCTATTCATTTTTAAATACCTTTCCAACAATATATCACACGTTAGGGTTGAAATTAAAAAAAAATCACTTCTCACTTTACATATAGGGTGGCTACCCTAATAAAACATTTTTTTCAAATTTTTATTTTACCACTTTGTCGGCGTGATTGATATACATATTGGTACCAAATTTCAGCTTTCTAGCGCTAACGGTCACAGAGATTAAGCGAGGACGGACGGACGGACGGACGGACAGACAGACATGGCGAAACTATAAGGGTTCCTAGTTGACTACGGAACCCTAAAAACCGGCCAAGTGCGGGCCGGACTCGCGCATAGAGGTTTCCGTACAAACTCGTTACGTAACTTTTGACTACGTAGACTTACGACGGTATATTTTCACAGCTTAGTTTCTCGCAATCAATGAGGCGATCATGGAACATGTTCTCGTACAAGTATCTAAGTTTTACCTAACTAAGACTACCTAGCGTAGCGCAGGTGCTTACTGGCGCCGCCTTTGAGAAAGGCAAAGAAAGACTTAGTAACTTACTTTAGCAGTTAGACAAATTATGCTCGTATTGAATAACTAGTTGACACCTAGATAAATTCTCGAAAGTTGGAGTATGGTAAGTAGGTGATGCATGTTTTTACTCTTTTACGTAAAAACTACTGAACTAGTTTAGATGAAATTATACACAGGTAGTTTATTACCTGGATTAACGCCACTTAACCCTGTTAGAACGCAGCAACGCCGCAAGCATGACCTATTAGGTACTTGAATTAAAGTGGTGTTGGTTTTCGACTCGCAGCTCAGCTCCAACAGTTACCAATAATTTCGACAGTGTAATTATGTTTGTTAAATCACGTATGTGGTGTGTAATGTTATTTGTTTGTTATCTAATGTTAATTTGTTATAGCGGCAACAGAAATACATCATCTGTGAAAATTTCAACTAAGTGGTGTCCTGTTTTACGGAACCCTAACGTAGAATAATATAAATATCTGTCTTCTCTTCTCTATATATATTAATATATATATAGTATATATATATCTTAATATATATAAATCTCGTGTCACAATGTTTGTCCTCAATGGACTCCTAAACCACTTAACCGATTATAATAAAATTCGCACACCATGTGCAGTTCGATCCAACTTAAAAGATAGGGTAGGTAGGGTATGTAGGGTAGGTAGGGTAGGTAGGGTATGTAGGGTAGGTAGGGTATGTAGCGTAGGTAGGGTATGTAGGGTAGGTAGGGTATGTAGGGTATGTAGGGTAGGTAGGGTATGAAGGGTAGGTAGGGTATGTAGGGTAAGGGTAGGTAGGGTAGGTAGGGTAGGTAGGGTATGTAGGGTAGGTAGGGTATGTGGGGTAGGTAGGGTATGTAGGTTAGGTAGGGTAGGTAGAAAGGTAGAAAATTGCATTGCAACGCATGCCGGGGCACAGCTAGTATATATATATATATATATATATATATCTGTGCCCAGCGGATTTAGCGGTTTAGGGGTATGAAAATACATGTTAGCCGATTCTCAGACCTACCCGATATGTACCCAAATTTTCATGAGAATCGGTCGAGCCGTTTCGGAGGAGTACGGTAACTAACATTGTGACACGGAAATTTTATATATTAGATATTATGTATACAACACATAACCCAACTAAAAAGGCGGATCTAAGTTTATAAAAGATATGCCTGAGTTTACCTAAACATCGTTGACGATAAGCATAGCTCTTTTTCAATACTCAATAGATAAAAACATTCCAATTCGGTAGTTCTTGTTATCAGTACCAAATACCAACCGTCATTTGATCCAACAATTTAGTGTGACATGATTAATAAGTAATTATTGTAATGGTTTGACACTTAAATATATTTGATTTCAATACATTTAAAAAAAAATGTAAATGAATATTATCTAAATCTAAACTAATATTATAAATGCGAAAGTAACTCTGTCTGTCTGTCTCTTCTTCACGCCTAAACCAATGAACCGATTTTAATGAAATTTGGTACAGATATAGTCTGGGACCCGAGAAAGGACATAGGATAGTTTTCATCCCGGAAATCCCCCGGGAACGGGAACTATTAATCCACGTGTACGAAGTCGCGGGCAAAAGCTAGTTTGCATATATATGGTAGAATATGGAGCACCTTTTTAAATAAATACGAAAACACAAAAACATCTATGTATCTAAATTATTGCAAACATGATTACCTATGTTTGCAAAAATAAATGACTTAATTTGATTTAAGGACAGAAATAATTGAACATGGCAAAATCTTAAAGTGAGAATGTAGAAAATTTTAATATTATAGGAGTTACCGCATTCGTTTCTTTAGGGTTCAACTCACGAATAAAAGTTTATGATAACCAGGGCTATTAGACTTTGAAATAGGCAGAGTTATAGAGGGTGTTTAGCGCCATCTATTTTCAACACTGGAATGATTCCAGCTGTAAGACTACATGGTAGCCCCCCTAAAGTTAATCTATGAAGTTTATTGGTCACTGTTTTGAGCCATCTTATAAAGGGTTGGTTTGCATTAAATATCAAGCATCTAGCAAATTGTCCTGCTGCAGACCCAAGGGTTTTCTCTCTTCCTGACTGCGGGGGCATGCACCCGACCTACATGCACTGTATGTCGCCAGTTCGTCACCTAGTTTACGAGTGAAATAGATAGTACTTATCTATTAAAGATACAAAAGATTAATAACTTAATCTAATCAAAGCAGACACGTTTTACTGAGTGAGTTATATTGAACATTATCCGCTATACCTTTATGTAGGTAAAAACACAGGCATGGGCGACGGAACGGCAATCCGGAGAGACATCAGGCGCAGGACCAACGGCTTAACGTGCTTTTCGAGGCACGGGGGTATCTTACCGCCAACTTCTAAGCTCCGGGCAGCTACTGTGAAATTCCTAATGGAAAAAACCCAATATCACTTTTTGTTCGACTCGGGAAACGAACTCAGCACTCCGTGCTCAGCAGTCGATCTTGGGATCGTGAGGTCTATGGAGCAGTTAATACTAAGAAATACTCTACTGGAAGATACTGCCAGCTTCTTGCAAATGAACTCGCGAACTTTGTTTTTAAATAGTATAGGGTTCGTTACCGTCCCGATTTCCTGAGAGATTTTGAACTTAGGATTAACAGTGTATGAAGGCAGTGCGGTGTGTAGGTCATTGATGAAGACCATTTTGTGAAGGTCGAAGATTTCTAGTATGGTTATCGCCAAAGTATTGGATGTGGGGTGTTAGATAACTAAGAGAAATGGGATAGTCAAGAAAACAAAACAAAGTAGTTGAAACTCTTTACTCTCTGCGTTGGCGTGTAGGCAGCCACTCATAGAAATATTAAAAACAGCAGTCACTTTAGAAGTGCCCGGTGCGCAGAAATATTATTGTATTAGCTCTTACCCGCGGCTTCGCTCGCATCAAATTCGGGGTAACACAGTTCTCCTTTCCTGATTTACAGGTACCTGCTACCTGTAGTTATTGCCCTTGCGCCTTGTTTATTGTAATAGCAACGCTAAGTTTTCCCTTTTCTTACCTCTTTCTCCCTCATATCTCAATCTTTTTTAAAAATAGCCTATGCCCGTCCCCAGGTTCCCAACTAGCTCTGTACCAAAATTCATCAAAATCGGTTTAGCCATTTAGGCGTAAAGACGTAACGAACAAAATCACTTTCGCTTTCACAATATTAGTAAGGATTTAAGCAGATTGAAACCGGATTGAATGCAATTATTGAGAAGACGCGGTCTTAAGTTTTAGTATTCCACACAAATTCGTGTCTTGAATTAAGTTTTCTTTGAAACTAGAAGTTATTATAGGACCATCCTGTCATCAACTAAGTCCAAGAAGGTAAACTACGAATTTAAGAACTTAACTCCCAGCAAAGTTAATAGGTAAAAGTTATATCAATTGGACCACCTGCTACCTCTACCAAATGAAAAACAGTAAATTACAAGTGTTACCACGGTGTAATCATCATCTGCTTAGTCTTTGACGAAGACAGGTAGGTAATCGGTGTACTAAAATGGAAAAAAAACGGCCAAGTGTAAGTTGGGCTCACGCACCGAGAGTTCCATACAAACTTTCGACATAAATGGCCAAATCTTTTAGACTTAGAAGATTGAATTTGTCACAGCTTTATGGGACTACAGAATTGAGTTGTAGTGACATACCTACATACCCAGCAACCACCATCACCAGTACCAATACCATTACCATGAAACTTATTCTTTTAGAAACTTATTATAGTCTTATTTACTCTCGACCCCCTCACTCCTAAAGAGTCTATGGTTTTAATTTCAATTTTATACCTCCACACGTTCGCGAAATAAAGGGGTTTGACAGACCGACAGACTTTCCGTTTTTTCCTTTTGAGGTATGGAAGCCTAAAAAATGGCAGTGGAACATTCTCCTGCTTTTGAGAAGTCGGTTAAATATATGTTGTTTTCATAATATTTTCAAAACAACATTTTTAAGTTTAGCAAGGGTAATTCTATCTACATGTTAGAAACTAACTTAACGTGGAAGTAGATAATTATCCCACGGGATCGCACTACAGAGATAAACTATCAGTGTGCCAAATCTGTCTGAGATATATAATATACAGATAAGTAGTATAATATATTTTTTACGTTACAAGCATCCATACATCGTCATGGGAAGTAGGATGTGTTCGAAATTTTATTAGAAATTAGCGTATTTTTCGAAATACCTACCTCCCTGTTTACTTACGAAACTTTCTTATTAGTACTTAGCTTAATTTGATCACTTGTGCCGCCATCTTCGTTGATGATCTGATAGAAATACACCGAGTGCCGGCTGCTTATTATTCCGCACAAGTTGGTCGGAATCAACTGGGACTAGCAAGACAAATGAGTTGCTCTGTGTTCCTCAGGCGGGCGTGCCGCCGCCGTGGTCGATGGATTAACAACCTATCACAACTTGTACCAACAAATACAACAATAGTGATTATCTACATAAACACTACTGGAAAAAATTAAGGGATAAAAAAAATCCAAATTTTAGGGAAAATTTCAACAGTTTCCCGTACGATTATTTCTCCCGAAGTTACAGAACTTCGGGAGAAATAATCGTACGGGAAACTAAAAATAAGCAAATTGTAGCTCCAAGTGTCTAGTTATTGGATTTAAACTTTTGTACTTGTTTTTTGAGTATTCTTAAAAAAACACCAGCAACAAAAAAAAACAATTTTCTTTTAGTATTTTTATTAGTCTACAGGCTTGGAACTTGCTTAACCACTATGAGGATCGGATACTTTGTTTGTTTGCTTCAATGTCTTTTTTTATTCACCTTATACGTCCACTTCTCACCGAGATATCGGTCTTCAAATAGAAAAGGATCTTTTTGTCTTTGAGAAAGATTTTCAATGAATGATTCTTGAATTGTTTCTTGAATTTCCTAAAGTTGTCCCAAACAATTTTTTTGAAAACCGATTTCTCGGCGAGAAGTGGACATACCAAGGTGAATAAAAAAGTATCCGATCCTTATAGTGGTTAGGATAACAACATTTTTTTCACGCCTGTAGACCATAAAAAAAAAATTTTGTTGCTAGTTTTTCTAAGATTACTCAAAAAACCCGGAAGCTATAAATTTTTATAGTTCCAATCCAAAAAATTGACACTTGGAGCTACAATTTCCTTTTTTTGGTTTCCCGTACGACCATTTCTCTCGAAGTTACCAAAAATTTGGATTTTTTCTATCCCTTATTTTAGTAGTGTATAAAATTCTCGTGTCACAGTGTTAGTTATATACTTCTAAGAAACGGCTGGACCGATTTTAACGTAATTTTGTTTGCTTATCGGGAAAGTCTGAGAATCGGCCAACATCAATTTTTATGCCGTTCTTTGGAAAAGGAGCTGAGCAGCAGGTGAAACCGCTGGGCACAGCTATTATCTATGTAGAATTGAATTAGAGAATTCAATGTAAATAAAAAAAAATACCAATAACACTTGCTGGGTTTTTTTCGGATGGGAAATTATCATGATATCGTCATCGATGTCAGACTTTTACGGACTAAAAACCCATCCATTTTGCTTCTTTTGTCCTTTGTATTCCTGTCACCCGGTATCTCTTTCGATCTACCTCTACGCTTTGCTGGCTAGGTTTCGTATTTCGAAACTCGGGCTATTTAAATCCACTTCAGTTTGGCGATTATGCGATAGTGTTCGGAACAATATTAATAATCCAATCCAACAACACTCAGCAGTCACGATTTACTTATAATATCCTTATCCTTATTAATATTATAAAAGCGATAGTGAGTTTGTTTGTTACGTCTTCACGCTTTAATGGCTAAACCGATTTTAATGAATTTTGGTACTGAGATAGTTGGGACACTGGAGACGGACATAGGCTAACTTTTTATTTAAATAAAGTGAGGAATGAGGGAGAAAGAGGGAAGAAAAGGGAAAACTTAGCATTGCTATTACAATATATAAGGCGCAAGGGCAAACACTACAGGTAGCAGGTACCTGCCAATCAGGAAAGGGGAACTGTGTTACCCCGAATTTAACGGGAGCGAGGCCGCGGGCAAAAGCTAGTTAGATTAATAAAGCAATCAGTTACTCAGAATACCTGTAGGAAATATTGGAAATAATGACTACACACGGCACGGAATGACATGTATAAATATGTATAACTACCTAATTATAGAACTCCATTTTAATCCAATTTAATTTCCGGTCGCTGCAGATGGCTCGGAGTAAAGCCGGAGGTACCTACTGTTCTCGTGGGCGTTGGAAAGGGTTTACAAGTATGTAGTAAAAAGTTAGACTCCGTCAAAGCTTGGTTGCTTGGAACTCAAATAGTAAAGATCACGAAAACATACAATAGCATCGGCGAGGCTTCTAGATTGCAAATTGCTGATAAAAACATAACAACATAAATATATAATGTTCCCACTATAGAGTACAATATGACAGACTTCATGAGAAAACTAACAGGCACTTGAAGTTAGGTAATAAACCGTCCTATCTAAGCGCATGTCCCTTGAGAAATTAGTGGTAGTTTAGTATCTACGTGCACAATATTTCTCTATAGTAATTTTATGATAGGAGTTACCGTGACTTACGCCAATAGATACCGTATGCGAGCAAACAATCACAAGGCTATTACGGTAAGTACCAGAACGATCGAAGGCAATCTATTAAAAGTTTATGGACAACCGACCGTTCAGATTGATTGAACAGCTTATTTTATTTGCTCCATGCGTCTGAAGCAGTTTTTTTTTGCAACTGCTGCGTCTTTTATGCATTCGTGTCAATTATACATTTTTTACAACGTTTTTTATAACATTCGGTACTATGAATTAGTTGTAAATAAGTATCTAATTAAATTGCAAGGGAAACCACTTTAATTAAGTGCTGTAGAAAACACTGTTAACACTGCATAACATGACAACACGCCTGTAATCCGAAGGAGTTATGCAGAGGTGTACCTACTATCTTTTAATTATATAAAATCTCATGTCACAGTTTACGCCGGTATAGGGAGCAGGGTCCAAGCTACCCCTGGTTAGTGCTCCCGAGACAGAAACCTCCTCACCGACTATCGAGCAGTACTGCCTTCTAAATCAAGCCCCTGATCCAACTGCCTAAGGAGAGCTTCGATGGATAGTTATCGAGGCTCATGGCCATCAACCCATTGGCAGTTATGGCAATTGGCACAAGGCACAATGATAGCCGACTCTACATTCCACATGTGCCATCTCGTTTACCATGTGAGATAATTTAGTTTTTTCTCTTTCTCAGCTTTCCCAAGGTTCGTCATGCGGGATGGTAACATCGATTATTATCATTACGCGACGCGTTGATCGGTCTATCATTTGGCGGTAATACAATTATAATATATAGGTAGGTAATTATACTAAAAATATTAAGATTTTAATTCCATAAAACTTGAACCCAAAACGAAAAAAAGTCTACGAAATTGTTTGACGTGAAGGATATTTTATTATCCAGCCTCGCCATACGGTATTTAGATATATGGTATTTAGAGTAGAAGAGGGTATAAAAAAATCAAAGATGACGCCTCGTTATGACCATACGTATGTAATAGTCATTTTTAAAATAATCAAAGGTTAGCAAACAATACTGTTGATCTCAATATTATTACGTTAATTATGTTGATCTGACTACATTATCTGATTATTTTATTCTGAATACGACAGGTAAACTACTCCTTAAAGGGATTACGTTAGCTGAAGCCCTAACCGTGCGTTCGTGACCCGTTTGCCATCCACCGCGCATGCTTAAACCATAACACTAAACATTGTCTGTGTCTTTGCTCGACTGGTTTTATTTCCATTTATAGAACCTTGTTTATTTCAAGAATCGTTGTTGTATAAGGTCTGGATCAAGCGTCATGGACCAGATTTAACACAGCGTGGTGACGTAATTTTTTATTTTTATTTCTCTCTAAGAAACATTCTAACAATAGAACTTCCTTGCCTTACTTTACCCAGGAGGAAAACCTACTTGTTGACAAAGTGACTATATTAAGTCTACCATGACTTCCGTTCAATGTAGAAATCAATTTCTCATGAATACTCTAATGCATAAATTTTAAGTTTTCAACCAACTGTTACCAATATAGATGTAGTCTGTAAGTTACCTGCGGTTAATTTAATAATAGTACTTGTACTAATGGTAATCTTTTACCAAGGGCGAAATGGTAGTCTGCGATATTGGCTCGTAGAGGCTCGGCCGGGTGACTTGCTGCCGGCGACAGTGTAGTGGACAGTGGACATGAGTGAGGTTCCCGAAGTGGTAGTGGAACATTGCAATGGTGTGGAGACCGAGGCCGAGGCCACGGATGATACCAACCAGAACGGAGACGATGGGTATGTAGCTAATCTAATTGCGGTAGAAAGTTCACCAAAGCTCGGGTTACTTTCGGGTTGTTTACCAACTTTAGCTAAGTTGGAAAGCTAAATAGTTTCTCCATTACGTAGTTGAGTCAACGCTAATGTCATCAAAATGTGATCTTCACAGTTATATGAAGATATCGGCTATCTAAAACTGAACCGAAATTGAAAAAGTTGCTACAATCGAAATAGACAAAAGTGTCAACAAACAGCACTTAAAAAGTGCGATAATGAATTGGATTTTTCTATTTTGTAGATTGGCCATTGATCCCAAACTGGGCTGCCGTGTTCATTTCTCGAGTGACGTCATAAGAGAAACGTGAGTTACCTTGTGGCACCAAGTCAGCTCAGCTGGCGGCGTCGCGGAGCCCGTGACGTCATGTGCCTTGTCCCTATCTCACTCTGACGCACTGCATGTATATATCTACGTCTCTTCTGTATATCTGCACGCACTAGCCTAGCTTGCATCAGCCATTCACAGTTCTGATTATTCGTGCACGGCGAAGCTTAATGTACGCACTCTAGAGCCACTTCACAATGTTTTGTGTTGCAACGCCATTTGTGATATAATGACTGTATGTTTGTAAAAAGAGTGCAAATGGAAATTTTTGTATGACTGTTTTGGTTTGTGTGAAAGTACCTAACTGAGTTTTCTTTTCTGTTCGGTATTCGTTGCTGTTTATATAAAACTTTAGTAACTGAGGCTCCAATTCAAAAGCAAAAAGCAAGTACTGAACCTACCTAAAGCCTGCCGGGGTTGCGGGTTGTTCGAAAGAGATACCGTGGCCCAGGCACAAAAGGGGTAAAAGAAGGAACATGGATGGGGTTTTAGGCAGTTAAAGTCTGAAATAGTGATTTAAAAAAAATACCTACCTACGAAATATCATAAAATGTCGATTGGCACCACTTAGGTGCGTAAGCATTGTGTCTTTCTTGAGTAGGCAGTGGGTACATACCTAATCCGATAAATTCACTAGAAGGTCTTCGCATTGACATTAGGAAGCCCCGTTTTCCGAGCTCTTCCTAGAATGTCAAGATAATTATTCTTTTGCTTCGTTAAGTCACGTTGACCATGTTCATGAAACATTTTGTAAACTAACTTGTATGACGTTATATTATTATTTGAATAATTATTCAACATTATTCGTAATAGCACAATTAAATAGTGATTAATTTAAGTATTTGTTTTTATGTTTTTTATAAATTGCATGGTTCTCTTGCCGAATAAATTAAACATGCATGTAGCACGCCAACGAATAAAGTATTTTTATAAACACGGACATCTCACGACTCGATAATTTTGTAAAAAGTTTTATGTTCAGGAGTCTAGAAAGGGAGAAAAGGCAAGAAAGTGGGAGGGAGGGGGTGGGGTGAATCCAAGTGCAGACGACATGTAAACACGTCATTGAGGAATAGTCCTTTTTAAATACTGGTCCATTAGTGGACTAACAGTCCCTTGGTTGGGTGTTTGTACTTAACCCTTTGCACTCTCGTATATTCGTTTTTTATGCAAGCAGAATTTCCTACTAACTATATAAGTTTCGCTAAGACCATGTGGTTAGGTTATCCAGTACCTAATACATAATAGTAAAACACAAATAAGCATCTTCTGCGTCAAACTAAAAATATTGTTAGGATGACTTTGTTTTTGGGGTAAAAAATCACGTTTTACGTAAGCCTAAGTTTTGTCGCACTCTAACATTGTTCTGACCAACATTAATACATAATAATAATCAATAAATTATTTATTTCAGTACTATACTGAAATAAACATTGTTACAGACATCTTTTGTTTATCTTACAGACATTGTGAACGGATAAGTCTCCTGACTCTGTTAAACCAAACTAGGTTTTCAGCTGTGACTTTTATTTTTATTTTAAAGATGTAAAATGTTGGAACAATAATCTCGAATAACTCCGTAACTAAAAGGCTCCAGGTAAGGTACAGAATAAAAACATGTCGCAATGACAAGGAGAATAAATGTTTATCGGCTTCTTAAGGGTTTTTATCACCATTATAGGGAACAATATGTGTAACGGCCTCATTCAAGTGGCATTTCAAGGTTATTTTATTTAAAAAACACGTTCATATGACTCTATGAACATCAATAAATGATCATAATTATCATCATAAATAATGTACAATTCAATTTCTTGCAGGTAAGTGTCTTGCGAACTTCCAACAAGTTCAGAAACTCACATGTAAAATCGATGCGACGTCTTGGAAACGGTAAGCAAGAAATACTTTTGACGATCATTTCCAAACTTTGTTGAGGTTTATTCTCGGACTACTTTTCTTAAACAAATTTATTTTGTACTTTTGTTCGCAAACATACTTGTAATGTGCAAAGCTACTTCAAAGTTTTCTACAAAGATCTGTGACGTATTTTGCTACGGAATATGTAAGGCTTCATGAAGTTTTCAAAATAACGTCATGAATCCTTTTTATGATTGCTCCACGTAATAACAAAACTTTATTAGGTTTACAAAATATTAACAATCATAAACCACCGACGTTGAATTTTGATTACCTTATCTTACGCATACGCTTTAGCTACGAAGTCTACGACTTTTGTGCTACGCGGGAGCTCGTAGACCGTCGGCGTCGTAGCCTTTAGGCCTGCGTAGCAAGCCTACGCGTCGAATTGTTCAAATTGGTTTTGCTACGCGTATGCCCCGATTACTATTTCAGTACTTATAATAATTAATTAATTTACTTAACTAAACTGAAGTTGTAGATAGGGTATGTTGAATTAATTGACTTCGAAAGATAAATACAAAGTTCGAACTTTGTGTACAGAAAACCTTTTTGTTGTAAATGAGGTCGATAAAATACGAGGCGGATATGTAGATACAAGTTGGAGTTGGTTTGCTTGTATTGCTCTATTTGTTATCAGGCGACTGACCCCCTCAGTTCCACCTCCTTTTTTAGTATAAACATTAGGCACGCGATACCATTTACTCAAGCATTTTGAAACGGAGTGTGTAAGCCTATTCGGTTTTTAGACGTTTCGGTGTTATAATGAAAAATATGATTGTTTTTAGTCATTAACGCACATTTTTTTTAAGTGCTATATTTCATCTGCTAATTACTAAAATAGGTACATGTATAATATCTTACTTTACATTTACAATAATAGGTCGACCGACTGAAACGAACGTGAATGTTATTTCCTGTTATTTTTTAAGCTTATAAAGTAAAAACAATCTTAGACGTTATTTTTTCACCGGACATTCAGACGCAGGCTTACATTGCAATGTCGCTGGCATTCCTTCAGTTCGCACGAAGTAATTTGCTTTCTTTTTATTATGAGAACCGTTGGGAGCTGGAATATTCCGGCCGTGTCTGTGTTTCCAGACGGTTGTAATCCTGATGTCCTCGAGCTATTCGTGAATAGGTTCGTCGCGGCAACCATCTGTTTGAGAACAACCTGGCGGGTCTATGCCGTTACTCTTGATTAAATACCTACAAATCCCTCATGCGAAATGAATTGGCTGCAAAGCAATGTTGAAACAATGAAACGCCCGATATTAAAAAGAGCTCAGTAAGTATTTAATATTCGAATAAACAATAGAATTCACAGAAGCTACCTTTCGAGATGTTTTCTTTATTTTTATGAATAATTCCTACTAATTAGTCCCAAAATGAAAATGTGTTTTTTCATATTAATTATGGTGTCGACTTCTGTACAGGTTGATTTTAATTGCAAATGAGTTACAAAATTATGCGTTATATTTAAATTGTTATGCGGCATGTTAGCGGCTGGAGTTGGCTACTTGTTCGAGATTTCTTTTGTAATACTTCGTTATTGTTTTAATTGAAAAAGAACCATTTTCTGTTTATTCTTTTGTAATGTTAAAGTGGAACACTTAAATACAGCCTGCTAGTATTTTTTGTATAGGTTTATAAAACCAGAACTTGTCATTGATATTATAGTGTCTATGTCATAATAAGTGATTCTACTTTCGAGTTAGTAAATACATAAAAATGTATGTAAAGAACTATCAAAACAGATCGTCTAGGTCAATGTGCTTTTCCCATAATTCTTACAACTATACGATGTGTTATCGTTACTTTGAAATACGGAGCAATATGTTTTGCGTAGATTCGCTGAATATATTGAAGTCGGAGAGTGTTGAACGTAAAATACGTTGATGTACGTGTCGAGAGCGGTTAGACGTCTTTTAGCGCGAGTTTCGATAAACACTTAGGTGCGCTTATAAGTGTGGGACGGTATGCGAGGAATTTAAGGCATTGGGTGCGGGCGGGGGCGCGGCCGCCCGCCCTGGTCCACGCTCGCGAGCTCGCGCCAGTCGGCTTCGCGGCCTCCGAGCGGCGGCGCGCGATTCGCTCCCAGCTCTCATACTCGCTCGCACGATTGTTGTAAACACACTTCGCGTTCGCGTTTTACGATCTCAGCGTTCCCGCCAGCAAACATTTTTGAAAAACTAATTTGGACGGTACTTTTGGACAGTGAGCTTAGGGAGTGCTCGGACAGTAGTGGTGGCGCGCCATGCGTGGGGGTCACCATGCGGACGCCGCTGCCGGCTAACCACATACCTTGCACGCTTCTTACTCCACGTGTTTTGGTAAGTGTTACTTTTCTTTATTTTACTTATTATGTCTTATAAATTGCCACAGTGATAAAATATATGGGAACATGTTCTATGTCTTTATAGCTTCCACTATATGTATAATGTACAAACATTCATTTGTTTATTACGTGTTAAATGTTGGTAAATTACCATATTTGTCGTTTTATTTTAAATTGCGACATTATGGTTCGAATTACGATGTATTAATATACATCGATATAAAATTATTATTGAAGATACAATTTTTTCATGTGATTAAGGTAGACAGGTAGATCGGTAAAAATTGTCTGATCATATCCGGGAGGCAGATTGGTTTTGAAATTGAATGATTATCTTTTAAGGTTGACATCAGTAGGTAGTGTAGGTACCTCGTAAATTTAGTTTAGAACTACTATTATAGAGTTCTTTTCTTGCCAAGTAATGAAATACAAGTTAAGGCGAAAGGTATTTAAAGCGACAAATTAAGACCCTTCCCTTTTATTTGAAGACGGTTAAATATTCATTACCTTTACAAGGTATTTGAGAAGGGCGAGCTCTTTCAATAACTCTTCGTAAAGTTATAAAGTAATCTATTACTGTACTTTCAGCTTTTGTGACGTCCACTGCGAGAGTTTCAATCAAACTCTTGAATTTTCAACTTTTGGCATCTCCTTACTTTCGATTTTCTGACGCTTTGTTGTGAACTGTTCTTTTTAGTAGATAATTAGATAAATTATGATGTCTCGTTTAACATATAGAAATAATAAAACCAGCAGACGTAAATCTGTGTTATGTTCGTACGAAGTAGGTACTACGGATTCATAGTTTCTACCCAATTTCAGCTTTGAAGAGCTAGTTCATTAATCTAATGATCTATAGATAGGTAACTAAAATCTAGAGAGACTCGAGATAATCTTAACTACTCAGCTAACAATAGGTAACAGCATCACTATTCCTGTTTCATATCGCAGATGCTGCGATACGTTTTATAACTAAGCGACTATAAACCTTAATATATCTCAGATATTCACCGGAAAGAATACGAGCATCGTTTCAACTAAATATTTACCTACGCTAAACTAAAAATGTGTTGTTATTGCTTTGAATACGCTCGCTTTCAACACTTTTATATTTTACGATGTGAAATTATAACAATATGTCTGATGGCTAATGAGGCGTGACCTCCCACCTCCTATTCACGAAGTGTGTATATTTTAAGTGAGTTGACGTTTTATATATACTATAGTCGAGCTCGTGGCGATAACAGCGAGCTCTTTAGATTGAGCTGTCCTTGCCTAGGTTGGTCTGTGGATGGGCTATCACATTATCACCTATTACATACTGAGTTTCCTCCTTGCCACGGAAAGCAGCGTAAAGGCGTTGGTCACGGCTGCCATTTTATTTGTAGATCTTTGACAGTAGTTACAGGTATTCACCGGTCCGAAAGTTTGCAACCAGTCTTACCAAGAGTTATCGTATTATGAGTACTAAAAAGATTGTAGAGGTCAGATAGGCAGATGCTATTGAACTACAAACGGTTTGACTGGAAACCGAATCCAACATAACGTTGGAAAAGGGATAGGCAGATGATGATGACGTTATACATAATTTTGGAGACATTTAACTATACCTTTCTACGTTGAATGGATTCTGTTTTGTAATTCTATACACATAAGTAAAGTAGGGTTTCCAATAGAAGCCTTTGCTCCCGTGTTAAATGTGACAAATGAGGGTACACAATATGAGCTTGTTATATCGTCAGCATAATTTTGTAATGAAGAGCTCCGAAATGAATAATAACACCAAGTCATATAAATAGAATACCATGCTCTAAGCTCGTGTGGCTCGGATCAACCTCCGATTGGCGTATCCCCCTCGGCACATTTGCCGACTTATGTCACGCACTAGCCTTCCCCAATTAGGTTTTTATCCGTGTAATCCCCGGATTTCGGAAATAATTTGTGGGGCGAAATTCCATGTTGCCATGCCAGGTAAATCGTCATGTTTTCAGAACGTTTAATATTAAACTCATAAATCAAAATGGTATCAAGATAAGTCGAGAATTTTGTAGTTATTTTTTTCATATTTATTTTGGCTTTTTCGAAGTTACATTAATGTTCCAAAGACAAGACATTGACCATATTTCTATTGTAGAAGTAAGATACCTTGTTAAACTTGCAAAGAAATGTGTCTCAAATATTCTAAGCTAATTATTCTATGAACACAATATGTGAGCTACCATTAAATTATTTAATAGAAAAGCTCTTTGATATTCCTTCAACAAACTTTTTATGTTAATCTAATTAAACTGCTCTTATTTAGATGTTAGCTTGGTAATTATGAAAACTTTTCATAAACAAGGGAGCAGTAATCCCGTATGCGCAATTATTTTACTAGAAAACAAAACAAGGTTTCATTTGTATCTAGTATTTTCGCAAGTCTAGAATCTGTGTGATAAATGGAAAAAGCTGGTTCAGCGAATAAGTTCATCAATAAAGCTGCCCTTTTAACACAACTAGTTTTTTACGGTACGGAAAGTAGAACCAAGAGATTAAAAAGTAACCTACGGCCTGATGTGATG
Source organism: Ochropleura leucogaster (assembly GCA_958449745.1). Classification (NCBI taxonomy): domain Eukaryota; kingdom Metazoa; phylum Arthropoda; class Insecta; order Lepidoptera; family Noctuidae; genus Ochropleura; species Ochropleura leucogaster. Next base: position 11,601,465 of record OY288206.1, on the reverse strand, counting down.
AATGGATAATTTTCCCTCGTTCATTAACAGTTGGCGGGTAGTTGCTAAATGATATCCGCTCGAGCCGGTTCGTTAACGCGTTCTACGCTAAATTAAAAATATTCTTTAAGCGGTGGGTTCTTGTCATATAAAACGACGACGTTTAATTACCGTGATTTACGTTGCGAAATTCAAGATGCGATAATTAGAGATAACAATTTAATAATGTTAATAAAGTAATTTGATCATATTGATAGAGACATACAGACATAGACTTGGAAATGAGTATTTATTTACTGTAATAAATAACAAATAATAATGAACAGAAAACATGTTAAAAATGACCATTACCATCAACATTTTTATTCTTAATCTACGTATCTCATTATAATGATATCCTCTCATTCCTCTCCATAATAGCTGCCATGGATATCCAATAATATGGCGGACATCACCATGACAACACGGGAAAAACTCGATTACAGAGAACCGCCGACGATAGTTTTACGTTAATCGGATAACCCGATTTCATACGAACACAAACAAACATAACTGTCTTCTTTGCGTTTGAGAAACATTTGAAAGAAACCTATTTAATGTACAACATCAGTCGGTGCGCGGTTGTGAAGACACACACATCAAAATATAGCAACATCCCACGGTGATGTTTGGAATAATGTTTGTTTACCATCAATCATTGGTGGAGTTGTGCGTAACAAGCGGCCGCCTCGCAACATACGCTACGGACTACGTGTCGTTTCCGCGCTGCGCTGAGTCGACGACGCAATAAATATATTGAAAACTAGCTGTCTACAGCTGTTAAATGTTTTTATTTCAGTTCAACTAAATTTATCAGTAGACTTTCATATATCATAATTATATAATGATAAAAATCTTATTGTTACTACAGCTCTTTTTTATTTGACTGTAATTTTTGTACCTACATTTTATTATTTCGAAATTAAAATTCAAGTCGATGTTGCGATGTAAATGAAAATAGATTAAATGATTTTAGTGATAAATTAATATGTCTAAGATGTGTAATATCTTCAAAAAACAATCAGTTTAAATCAAGTTTAAAAACAAAATTTTACGTAAACATGCTACAGATAACATTTTTAATATAAAATATTTCGCATTGCTCGATCCCTCTTTATTTAAAGATGAAGTGATATTTATGAGTAATGTTCGACGTGCCGATAGTTTGACACTATTAGGCACTCGAAGAAAAACACGAGAAAGCTCTCTCGTGTCAGTTGTAACTGAAAAGTCACTCTGAATTGGGTACCGTCCCCTCTACAAACTTTCAGTTGAAATCGACGTGTCAGCCACTAATAATTCCATTGCATAGATTGTCTCTATCTATTGTAGCTACGAAATTGTTAACGCACCTTTGAGAAACGGTACCTGATTTATGCGAGGAATTCATAATTATACCTGTTACAATTCCGTTTATTGTTTGTAACCTCACCTCGGTTTGAATGTAGGTCGTTTTATAAGAAATACAGATATATAGAAACATAAGAGTATGTGTGTGTGTGTACATATCTACTTGAAGATTTGAAGCAATAATAAAGATAATTACAAAAAGTAACATAAAAAATGTAACATTCTGAAACAATAAAAGATTGTAGGTATTATTTGGTTAACGTTAAGTATCAATTGTTAACTACAAGTGTTGAAAATGTTTTGTATGTAGGTAATCCATACGCGTTGTGCTCATTTATATAAATTATCTATTTCTACCCTCTCCTGAAATACTTAAAATTGCTCTTGTTTGGTTTTTTCCTTTTTTCGTTAGTTTAACTGCCAGTTTATTTTCTTCCTAACAGTGATTTTGCGTCGTAAAGATGTTATAAAGACATTAAAAATACAACTTTTATTTGTGAGCCACGTACAACAATAATAAATTGTTATTCTAATCAATATTTTTTCATATCATCACCACGCTGAACTCAAACATTTTATAATTGTTTAAAATTTTCACTGAATCCCATACAACAACACTCGTTCAAGCATAGGTAAATAATTGTAACTAAATATTGAAGTTACGATTCACTTAACGTTAGTTAGAGGTCTCTTTGAGCGATTATAACTTGGTTTGTGACAAGATAAGTCCCCTATGAGCGCACACATCTGCGAGCAATGTCATCGTTGGCAGAATACGCTGATCAAAGAGACCGATCTGCTAGCACTGTGGTCCGACACTCGACTGTTGTGTGTCCAGAATGTGTGGGTCTGCCTCTGCCTAATCACTGAGGACGAAAGACACTTGCATTATTCAGAATCTATGTTCCGGAGAAACCGACATTATTTCTGTTAGTGTTTTAGGTAAAACGATTATTTCAAGTTTTCAACAGCGATAAGTACCTACTTAGAAACTGCATTTTTTTTTAATATTTATTAAATATAAAAATATTTATGATTAGAGCTTACCTACAAAGGCGATCTCCATCATCATCAATTCGATTGCAAAGCTAAGCTTATAATTACTGGATTATTATTAACTAGCTTTCGCCCGCGTTATATTTGGGGTAACACATTTCCCCTTGCGCCTTATTGATTTGTAATAGCAACGCTAAGTTTTCCCTTTTCTTTTCTCTTTCTCCCTCACATCCCACGTTTTTACAAAAAAATATTAGCCTATGGATATAGATATATATATATATACGTCTCCTGGTTCCCAACTATCTCTGTACCAAAATTCATCAAAATCGGTTTAGCCGTTAAAGCGTGAAGAGGTAATAAGCAAACAAACAAACAAACTCACTTTCGCTTTTATAATATTAGTAAGGATTTTGAAACGTTTAAATAGATATGAGTTTCGTCGTTAAAAGCTGTTTATCTTGATTTGGTTGTAACCCAGTGAACGTATCACAAATATCAAGGAAAGATACACGAGCAAAGCATTACTCGGCTTACCTATTTATATCGCCTTTACTCGCCTCGTTGGCGTGGCATCTCCATACAGAGCTAGCAGGGAATTTATGAAAAAAAATTTGCTATCTGTTAATTTTCATCCAATAAACGCCTTTTCCACATTTTTTGCTTACTTTAGTTTTCCAATCCAGCAGAAACATCCTCCTAAAAAGTTATTCAACTGTTTTTGGGATCAAAGGGAGAAACGTGTGGACCTCAAATTGCCACACATAACGAACAGAATAGTTGAAAATGTTCACAGCGAGCACATCGAGTTAGTCAGCGCACGTAGGTATTCTCTATCCGTCACCCCGTACATGCAATTGTTGTGATTTTCGTTTGAGCTTGAAATCATCTAAATCTGAAGGGAAATGACTGTTCTAATACGCAATTTCAACGTAAGCATTGTTGTCACAGTGTTTAAGTTCTCAGTATTGGTTAGGTTTAAATTGCCGTAATATTTGAAGTCCTCGGATTTATTGGTTTGTTCACCTGTAAAGTTTTATTGGGTGCCGGGAGGGATAAATACTGTGTCCTTGATTCCCTGTTGACACTTCTCAAGTAACGGCGACGGTGTCCTTTCATGGGGTGCGATGTTTATAAAAGCCATTATTATGACTGAAATTTATCTAAATCGGGATATTTGGAAATTAAAGGCGTCGAGAAGTCGTTTAGAATTTTGTCCTTTTCTTACTTACGGTTACTGACTTTTGAATTCATTATTTTCCTTTTCTGGGCGATCATGGCTCAATTACTTTATCGTTCAAATATAATAAAGTTCTTTACAAATAATAGACTAGCGTTCTGAGAGCGTCGCATCTGATTACTATGGACGATAAGTTTGAATTATAAACACGAATACAAAGCAAGGCGATGGCCGATGCTTGCCGCTTTACGAACTTGTTTGTTTGGCAAACTATTTTATCAAATGAACTTCATGTTTGAACGGTTTTGACATTCTCTACTGTTTTGTGCTAAGTTTAATTAAATGATTATGAGTGAATCTACACTACACGCTGCTTAAATCAAGCATTATTTATATCTGAAGAAGACTTATTTTGCTTTCGTGTGATATATCAAGTGTTTGTATATATTTGAATATAACTATACCTACAATCCTATAATTTCATTTTCTTGTTTGCAATTTACAATTCTAAGAATGTTTGTAATATGTTCTAACAGTTTATTCCCTTTACAACGCAAGTTCGTGGGTGTGTTACGTCCATAAATTATATTTAATCCATTACCATAGTCGGTATATACTTATTTGTGTTCGATTCATAGTTGGCTAGGTAGTTAGGTACGTGTTTATCTTGTGGGCACTTTCGCTAACGTTTTGCCTGAAAGTCGATACAGTGGAACAAGCGATGACGTCAATGTTGCTTTATGATTCAATCTGCTGTTAACTGAGCTCTCGCCCAGCTGAGTGCAGCCCGCTCTAAATATATCTTACCAATTTTACTTATGTACGTTTCATCTCTAACGCTGAATTTCCTGATGGCGCCTCTTTCCGTGTCGGAACACGCCTTTTAGCCCTTGTTTATAGTGGTAGATTCATATATTATGAGACGTCACATAAAGCTGTCTCCTCATTTAAACGTGAGGTAATTGTGTTTTCAGTCTGTCAGTCTACTTATATACTTTCTGTATTTTCATTCTTTTCTGTTTAAAAAGGTTCACTATAATGTCGTAACATAAATTCATGCTCTTTATGATCAGCATCATGGAAAGTTTAATTAATAATTAGCGTTGCGTGATCTCGGCTATGGCTGTCCTATTATTTCACGTGGTCGCTGTTGAGCGATAATGACGTAGGATTAATTATATCATCGGTTAGGTGCGCTACCTAGGTGCATATTCCTTCCTATACTACGTTATGATAACACAGTACATGTTGTGAATATCAAAATTGTAAAACTGTGATTTAAAATTTTCTGATTGCAATTAATACGAGGGTTGGTTTTTAACAGCTCCAAGCGACTACAAACTTGAGTATATGGTTTCAATTTCAACTTGATATTTCCACGCGTTCCCAAGATAAAGAGTCTTGATAGATAGACAACAAAGTGATCCAACAAGGGTTCCTATTTTTTGTTTTGAGGTACGTAACCATAAAAGTACAGAAATAACACGTTATATGATGTGGAAAGCAAAACACATAACACTCACACAGACACACAGAGGTTTGGTTTTCCGCCACTCCAATGCTCTTTGGCATCGGTCGAAACTTTTTGTGGTTCGTTCAAAATACGTGTTATGTGTCGGTTTATTTTCCGAACTGATCCTCCGAGTAACGAGTGTACACACCTGTCCAGCATGGCGACGACACACGTATGGCGGCCTACTTTGTAAACTAACGGCTTGACGTAGCCTGTAAATTATAAATGTCTGGTCAAGGGCTTTGGGGAATGCAACCTGCTGATCGACATGTAATGTATTTAACAACTGTCGTACTTGATATACGAGGGAATTACAGTGTTTGTTGACATTGTAAATATTAAGTTGTTAAAGAGAGGTTATTTGGACGAGCCACTGATGTTTCGTTTGAGAATTTCCATCTTTAAAGTACCATTATTTATCATCGTTCTCTAGATGTCAATAAGCTGAAAGTCGATGAGCTACATCAAATCTTAAAAACAAGGTTCTTACCGGCTACTAAAGTGCTCACTTCAGACAGCAAGAGTAGCTCTCGCTTCGGCTTTTCACTTCGATAAGTACGTAAATCCGTGCAGGTAGATTGCAAGAGGCCGTCGTCGAAGCAACAACCCTCCTTCTAATATATTTCGATGAAAACGTTGATTTTATCAAAAACACCCTTTCCTATGTCACTATATTTTATCCGGACGCTGCCCTGTCAACTTTCGGATTTTTATTTTCTTGGTCGCACCCATTTATTTTGTTTAACGCTTTATCGCAAAATGAAAATAATTCTGATATATTTTAAACACATCGTGGGATACCTTTCGTCTGTGTAATTTAATATTAAAGTTGTAAGTGATATCGACGTTTTGAGTAGTATAAAAAGCTTTTTCAAGTTTCTATCCTACGTCAGGTAAAAACACACATTGTAGGAATACACGGCGGCCATGTTATTGGGTCGCGCTGTCCTAATTCTATATTCGTCCTTGATCAATTATTTAGTCCCACGGCAGTGTATAACACGTGCCAATTACACAAATGAGTACCATTTGTTATTTCATTTGTATCTCATATTGTTGTACTTTACGGTTATATGTTTTGCTACACTTCTCCCTTGCGGTATTAACTTAAAGCTCTTAAGTGCTAGAATCCAATGGAGGTCACATTATGAATTCATCGTTCTAAAATGAAATTGGAAACTTACCAGAGTTCGTAGCATTAAAGTATCTTTCGCAACAGATGTTAAGGTTAAATGTAATTATTAAAGGCGTATTAACGCGGAAAGGATCTAATAATTAAAGAAAGCAGGCAAACAAATAAAACATAACTAGCTTTCGTCCGCGAGTTCGTCCGCCTGGCATAGTTACTTACGCTAACTTTAACCCGCGTGCTGAACTAAAAAAAAAATTTTCTCTCTCCTTTTCTTCCCTCTTTCTCCCCCTTTTCTCACTTTAAAAAGAAATATTAACCTATGTCCGTCTCCAGGGTCCCAACTATCTCTGTACCAAAATTCATCAAAACTGGTTTAGCCATTTAGGCGTGAAGACGTAAACAAACAAACTCACTTTTGCTTTTATAATATTAGTAAGGATATCATGCCCGTAATTATCAAAGGGTTGGGGAGAGGTGTAACTAATAGCATACTCACATTTCGCCGACACATAGGCCTATTGCCATAAACCGGGTATAAATCTAGACTCCGTAGCTACTACTGATAAATTTCTGATGGAAAATCCAAGAACACTTTGCTTGACCCGGGAATGGAAACCAGGACCTCATGCAGTCCAGACCCCGCAGTCGCCTTTGCGACCACTAGACCAACAGCAAAACAAAAAAAAGCAGGAAAATTCTGAACAAAAACTGTACCTGTATCTAATCTATATTATATCTACACAAAAAGATTCCATCATTATTATAACTAAGTATCTGTGAGAAAACAACAGGCTTATCTTTGACCACGAAAATAGTGTTTTCTAAGAAACGACCGACAAAAATGATGATGTCCAATCAACATCTTAAGATTAAGAATAAGGTTCTATGACATCGAAACCAATTAAAGAGCTTCGAGGAGTGTATAAAATAAATCTCCTCTTAAACCGCCATTTAGATTTCTTCTTTTTACATATTTTTGATCTGTTCCTTTAAGTTTCATGCCTATCTGAAAATTGAAAAACGTCTGTTCTTGTCATATAAAAAGATGATTTTATGAATAAGCTCGAACCCACATTTAATCGCTATCATATTCATCGTTTTGTAATTTAGTCGTGTAGTGAGGTGAATAAAAATATGGCCAACCATTTTTAAATCAAGTTTGGAAACAGATCTAGGTGAAATTACAAGGCAATTTAATTCACACTCTCGTGTGGGAGTTGCTGACTGTATTTGTTTTCTACTGTGATTAAAGGAAAGCTAACACTGACTTACTCGTAAGTTACCGATTGAATCACAAGCGCTTACAGAGCGGGTTGGCATATCAACAGAGAGTACATTTTCAAGCAACACAGCTTTAAAAATAAGTTATATTTCCTAACGCTTAAGCGCCTTACTGGCTCTTGAGATTATTTCTTTCTATCTACGTTCAGAGTTAATCCCGTTACCATACGCTTTAGCCTTTTTGCATTTATTCAACTATACATAACTTTTACACGGTATTATGCTAACAGAATCAAAGGTTTATTTTTAGTATTTATTATCAAAGTATTTTCTTTTTCATTTAACTCGTAACGAATTGAAAGGTCATGTTATTTTTTTGTAGAATATGGTAAATAAATATCATGATACTGTGGATTTATTCACTTAGTAACTGACTGATTGCAAAGAATTTGCAAATACAAAGCGAATCGGAGTAATAAGGTACAAAAAAAAGAAAAGAATTGTAAACAATCATCATTTTAGCCTATGTAGGACCACTGCTAAACATAGACCTTGCCTACTTTCTGCCACGGCATGCGGTTTTGAGCCGAATGCAACTACCGACTACACCATTGCAGTCCACCGTGCACCAGGTGGACAGATGACGTGGTGAATGTTGGGGAGCAGATGTGGGGGTAGATACCACGCTGTATTTCCCGATACGCAGTTGACATTCGAGTTTCTTTTCCCCTCGGCCATCGTAACTTCGAGATATGTGCCCTGCCAGAATAGACTAGCACTTCATTAATTAAAGTGAAAGAATTAGGGTAGCCCGCGAAACTTAAAAATCTTGTTTTAAGTGTCAGGTTGTATTTTGTTACAATAATGGTCAGTACTATTTCATAAAAAACTAACATTATGGTGCGGGGTGCCAAAGAGAGAGTTGTTTTGATGATTTAAATGATTTTAATTCAGTATATCCAGTATTTTAAACTGTCTCAATTCATATTTTAACTAACGTAATACTTGACACTGACCTGCAATTGCAAAAGACCGGTTATGTGTTAACGTTGGCCATACATAGCCATTATTTACAAAAACAAGTAGGGAGTTGAAGAACCAACACGAATATCGATAGCGTGACCGTCTAAATTGAACTAGAATAGGATATTAACCGCTAATTTCTTGATAAAGTTAAGGAAACCGAGCTCTACCTTTTTCCTTAATTTATTCTTCTATTTCGTTGTATTGTAATCTGATATTTATAGTGTAAATCATTTGACGTGGGTCAACAGCGGGCTAAATAGGTATATTCTTATTCCACACAAAAAACCGTTATATGTAAACCGAAATTGCAACAATATAGCTTATTTACTACGGGAGGCAAACCTTACTTCGATTGTGAGATTATTAGAATATAAATAAACATTACGTAACAAAATATCACGCCTGTTATTTTCGAAGCGTTAGCAGAGGTTAACCTATCAGTAGGTTCCGTAGCTAATAGTGAGAAATTCCTGATGGAAAAACCCAATAAAACTATTCCCAACCTTTTAATCGAACCCAGGACCTTAAGCTCAGCAGTCTCGTTTGCGAACACTAGACCAACCAGTGAGGCAGACTAAATGTGACACACCCTCCTGCTCTGCCTAAAGCGTGGGAAGTTAGATGATGATTTCCTATCCTTAAAAAATAAAATAAAAAGGCAGACTATATATAGATAATGTAATGTTTACTCGGATATTCTAATATTGTTTTTATTACTATTCCAATATCCAATATAGAACAAGTAAGTATTTATAAGAAGCTTTGTAATATAAATCAACAAAGCCAATAATTATTTAGTTTGATGAGCACTCGAGGCGTAGCAGTGAGCGTAGGTGACCCAGACGCGAATGTTTGCCGCCATGCTTGGATGACTACATCCACGTCGATTAAGACTGTTGACTTGAATCTGTGGAAGTATTGATTCATTCACGTTAAAGTGCTCCGGCTATAGCAAAAATAGAATCAGAGTTTTCCGCTCTGAAGGCTTGGAAATGTCTCGCCACGAATTGAGAGACAAGACAGGGCATAACGAGCTTGCAAACAGCCGAAATAAACGAGTCAAACGACTTGTTTGCTCTCGACACATTGCTACGGCTGTTTAGCACCATGCCCTTACGTTGTTCCAAGCTCTGCTAACGAGGGAACTTGGTCACTCACTGAATTTATAACAACTATACGGGTTTTTTTTACAGCGACGACCCGAATTCGTTCGAGAAAGAAAATCAGATAGGACCTGATCAGGCACATTATTGTTACATTAAAGTTAAGGGACTTGTTGCGCTATGCGTTTGTATAAAAACCTAAACATTACGAGTTCTTGAAAACAAATTCTACTTAATATTGTACGCCCAAAGGATGGGACATAGCTGGTCACATTATTTATTGACACCAGCTGTATTATGAACACTTTCCTATGATCCTTAATGAAGATGATTCGATTTACTACGCCTAATTCCAACCTTTTCGCTGCCTAGTCCAAATTAGGTATACCATATACATATTTTGGACTCATACACTGAGTTCTGGACAGGGAAAGTGAAAATTAGGTACCTATCAATTTATTTATTTTGCGATTTATGTACACACTGAATACAGTAAAAAAAAACAAGAACAGAAAAAAATAGGTATAAAGGTGATTTTAAAGGTAATTTTAGTTTTTTGTTAAAATTAATTTTGTCGAAAATAGATAAAATCAAACAAGAATTGTCCCTCGTAAAGGTCCTGTATCCGCACCTGAACGTGTATTAATGAGTGTTTGTGTAATGGGTGCTACCTACAGATTACCTATTTTATTATGTATGACATTATCGGTGTTACCAGTTCAGGTAATGACATGATAGTCTGCTACATGCGGGCTGATTATGATACTGTTGTCATCAAGTTAACACGGTAGAATATGAGTACCACACTACTTCAACTATATATAGATCACACATTTATTTTTGTTTGTAGCTTTTTTGTTAAATTGTACCCAAGTACATTTGTGAAATAGAGAAAAATGCAAACCTTGATCTCATTCACATTTTTCTTATACACACAGGTATAGTCGCTTTCATCTATTTTTCTGTCAATGGTTGCTTCGCCAGTCTGATTAAATAGATTGAAACCCTTCTCATTGGAGTAGTCGTTTTTGTGTCCATTTGATTTTTTACGAAAAGCAAAAAGCACTCTATTTGTTTTAGACGCGATTTTAAAACTCTCTCGATACGGAATTTAGGTTAAACTAGAAAGTACCAACATATAGAATGTACTAACACATGGGGTGTAAACGAAACCTTCTCGAAGTCGTCAACCATGCATCAAACTGAATAACTCGACAAAAAATTATTACTGGAAAATGACTTAATTTTTTTAGGGAGAAAAATCACGTTTTACTAGGACTAAATGTATTTGAATTTCTCTAAGTATTTGAATGGTGAATAAATTGAATAGAGTGGGGTTGAGGAGGTATTTAAAGTTTTTATTCATCATATCATAATTAAATTATTTACTAAATATATACAACCTATAAATATACACAAACTAATAATAAAGAAATATATACAAGTAAAAAATTGAAAATTACAGGGCGTCAAAAAATTCGTCCGCATCGCCGTCAACAAACGGCCAGAAGTGAAGTGCAGTAAAGTGCCCAGAAGTCTGGCAGCATTACCGCGTTGGATGGCAATGCTTATTTTTTGTGCAAAAAAAATATATGTGTATTTAAAGTAAAGATATATCATAAAAATGTGTATAAAAGTTAGAACTTTTTATTGAAAAATATGATTTCAATAACTGAGACAACAGGTGCATTTAGGCTTTTTTGATCCGTCTTAAACATTACACATTTGAAGCATTAACCAGATACTTTAGAAACATTCCTATAAACGAACTACCACGCATTTTGTGTTTACACCGTACACTAATCCAGCCTCAATTGTAGAACGCGTGTTAACAATTCCATTCAGCTCCAGAGTATGAATACCATATCAAAAGCGCTCGTTAGATTCAAATTGTACCAACTCACTTAGCTTTGTTCGACACAAATTGATGTCCTTATCATAACAGAGCGGAGTACAATTCTAATTATAGAAGTATAAACGAAATATACAAGATGCTGCTAACGTTTACAAAACGAATCCCCACAATGGATGATGCTTCGAAAATTCACATTTAAACTTCACCGACTCATATATCTTTTCTTTGTCTACGTCAGTTAAGAGAGAAGATAGATTGGCGTCTTATATCCCTCGTGTCACGTTTTTGTTGTTAAATTAAAGCCGCAGCGATAAAAGTATTGCACCGTCTTTCTTTTACAAACGACAGTATAATAGACGAACGCATAGTCCAGTAACATCAAATAAGCATTGAACAAGGTTGAGTGAACCCGTTGACGCGACGTATCCATTAAAATAATCGAGTTAATCACTCTTTTTTGCTCCAATCTGCCGCCATGGCCTACAATAACACCTTTTAAATATGAATGCAAAATGCTATCGATACAAAACCCCTTGTGGGATTAAGTTACAGCGGGCTTCTGTTTATAGTCAAGTAGGTTCTAACAACGTTTGATCCAAAATAAATATTGAGTTTCAGTAGCTCGCGGCGGCGCGGCTCCTATTTACAATTAAGTACTAACAGTATCGTGAAACATTCGTGGCTCGTTACTACTTTGCAAAGTACGGCTTGAAATAGCCCTACGAGTCATGAACAGACTGACTTTTAATTATTATTTATCCCTAAAGATTACCTACCTATACATTATATGAAATAATTTACCGATCTTGTATATTTATATTTCGTTATCTTATCCGGCTGGCGACAGCCTTGATCGTCCTTTGGCTGATATAGCCACTTAATCATCAACTATAACTAAAGTGATAACGTAATTAACTTTCTGAATAAATGATTGGTGCTTATATCGTGTCTACGTGATCATTTCTTTATAAACCTTATTTATGTGATAACAGTTTGTTCTTTCGACGGTACTTCTCTGCAACTTGATGTATTTTTCAAAAATAAATTAGATTTAAAAAAGTATGAAACAATCATATGGTTTGTTTGGATGGACATGTAATGCAGAGAAAAGGGGTAACTGAGTGAGGAAAGTTTTGATTCTAAATGTTGATGGTTATAAGAGTACAGGAAAACCAAAGAATAAATAAATTGGGATAAGCTAAGAGAAACTAACCTCGGAAATTTTTTTAATAGATTTTTTTTTAATTGCTTTAGTCTATAAAACGTTATAATGCCATTTTAAACTAGGATTTCAGATACTTTTACGACGTAACATCTGAAGTGAATTTCAACTAACTGTTGAGGGAGTCTAGTCGTTTTAGTAGATAGTAGTTTAGGTAAAGGTAAATAACAAAGGAAAACGATTTTGCCATTTTGTTTTTAAAGTACTAGTAAACTTTATTCGGCTGCACTGAATTGGAAATAAAATGATTGTGTAATATTCTCTGTTTGAGTTTTTTTCTATAGTAGGAAACATATATCAATACTAGCTGTGCCCTGTGTGCTCGTAGTCTGCAATAAAAAGTAGCATTGTTTTTATCCAGGTATAAGCTATAAACATACCAAAACTTATCCGAATCCGTTTGAGTGTGAAAGAGTAACAGACATACAAATAGTTATTAGTGTGACCATATTGGGTCAATGTTTTTTAAACTGGTACTATCACTAATATACTAATGTTATAAATAACCACTTTAGGTACGTAGGCGTACTGACAAAACTTAATGTCATTCTGCTGCATTATGAAAACTATGTGTTTAAGCCGCCTTCAGTGAGTTCATTGTCAAAAATGCAGACAGTATGGAAACGTTTGTGTATTTTATAATTTTCCAATCAAGTGGCTTTATTGCTATCCTACGATTATTGTTATCTTTGATAAATTCTTTGATTGGATATCTAAAACATAACTACCGCAATTATTTTTTGTTCGGCCTTCAATACCACCACAAAATGTTAAGCAATGGTCACACTGGTCTTTAGTTTTCATCTTTAATCACATGATTTAAAAAGATTTTAAAAGTGTGTACGAACTACTTGTTAAACTGTTTTTTGCATATGACTGTGAGCGGCAGGGTTACCGTGACATCTTATAGCAGTTCTTATTCCTGTGTGGGAAAGAGATGGTGCTAGACACCCTTAATAGCTCTGCCTCTTTCCCTCAGCGGAATAAGTTCTGCTTTAAGACGTCATGGTAGGGTAGCAGTTACCTATATGCACAGCATATCATAATAATGCTCATTTGATTGATAATAATACAAAAACTGTTCTACACCCATCAGCATATTATTTATTTAAACTAGATAATTATGCTATTCTCACAATACAACCTGAAAATCTAGATGATAATTTAAATAATTATCTTATATTCAATACTTGTATCATAATTTGGGTACTATATCACCTCACATTTTTGTCAACCATATTTAAGATAAGGAAATTTAACAGTCGAAGTGTCGATTGTTCAAATTATTGGGAATAGAATTTTCCTCGTTACTTAAATTTTACTTCTTCAAAAGCCGACAGAGCGCTGTCCAGCACTGAACACACCGGAATATTTACGTTCACCTTTGTGTATCTACACATATCGATCTATGAAATGAGGTTAGGGTAAAGCTATTACTCTAATAACTTGTGTAAAATGCTGTTTAGTCCTATGTGGGAGCGCATAATATTAAAACGTTACTTTATTGGAAAATATTTACGTAATACGTAGGGACACGTGTATTAGCTCAGGTAAATAAATGTTTTGAACAAAAACAATAACTTGATTACGTATTCATTGAAGGCGAACGAAACAAAACAGTCGGGCAGGACTGATAAGGTCGCTAGCAATCCTATCAGTAACCGTACCTACGAATTAGTTACAGCGCCCATACCCCGTCCCGTGAGTGGCCGTTGATGCGATCGAATCGATCTCTTACGGCCGGAACGATTACGTTTTAATAGCAGCCAAATCCTCGGAACTGAACAGGCCGATCGTATCAAGTTCAATACTATCTTTTTATATAGCAAGTAACTTTACAAACACACGGTTTTCGTTTGTAGATGACCTGTGTTTTGAGCCACCTGGCTAATGCAACCAACAATCTAATTGTGTAACAAGCGCAATATTGCTTTTATTCTGACAGTTCAACCATGTTTACTGTAGCATAATGTTTTAAAAACATTCGTCACGACCACTGGACCAAAACAATTCAACTTTATTTTGTATGTGAAATGATTGGGAGAGCGATAAAAGAGTGATATGTAAGGGATGCAACCGTGAAATTAATAGGTTCGCGTCCTTGCGTGCTATCTCGTATGATAAACGCTTCGTTAACCTATGTTAAGCTATACAGGGTGTCTAGCACCATCTCTTTCACTCAGTGGAATAAGAATTGCTATAAGATGTCATAGTAGCCCTTCTGAACTGTAACATCATAATTGTTTTCGCTTAAAAGCTATATTCAAACTATCGAACATTTTAAACTAATGGTTTCTTGAATAAGTTAAAAGACTGCACACATAAAACTTTACTATGTTTAAAATGACAAAAGCAGATACGTCAGCTGTCGATCTTGTTTCTCTCTTTCATAAAGACATGAGACTCATGTCATAAAATTGTCTGAGATACGATACAACGAGTGGAGTCTCACGGCGCACATATTTAATACTATTGTATAATAAATTCGAGCCCCTTTGTGTTGCGTGTAAGGTGAGAGCATCGCACTCCACGCATGTACAATCAGTGTCATAAATATGTAAACACATCCAATATTTGAAAAACTCCGAGTACGATACACAATGAGCCTGATAGTATGTGCATTTTCTATGTGCTCGGGACATTTTATATTGGCTCGTTTTGAATATTCGTTTACGAAAACTTAAAAAAGCTTTTATTTTTATTTAGAGCACGAAATAATAATGGTGCTGCTTTGTGTAAGGTTACTAATTAGAGCCTTGCAATTAGAAAAGCTGAGAAATAAAACATGTTGGAAATTGCAAAATATTACACATGATTAATTCAAGGCGCTTTGCGGAGTTTTTTAATAAGAAGTGAGCAATTACACACAATCTCTCAAAGTGAAGTGCACACGCTATGTTCGTACCTTCGGGAGCTGAAATTAATATACAAGTACTGCTCACGTATATCATTGTACGTTACATTTTCGCGAGACTTTATGATGCTAATGTTCTAGAGTAAAAATGTTGCGCTAAAACTCGGCACATTTCTAGTAAACACACTACTGTACGTCACAATTTATCTTTATTTTCGCTACGCTGCTCAAAGCACATTGCATGCTGTAATTTATACTTACCTACGTTTTGAACAGCACGGTGTAAAATATAAAGAAAAACATCGTTTTACTTTTTTCTGTGTTTGTGTATGTTTTTTTTCTGACTGTATTTGCTTTGCATTGTAAAACGGCTTTACATTATAATGTCTTTTCTTCGAGTACTATTTTACGCGATCTAAGAAAGGGTTTTACTTATTCGTGATTTATCTTTATGCCAAAAATATTGTGCTCATAAATTCTGTTTGCTATTGGTGCCTGTGACTTTGATAGTTGATTCATTCAATAATGCGTACATTCAGAGCGAATTTTCTTTATTTAAATTCAAGGTGTTAGAAGATAGTATGCAGACTTAAATATAAATAAAGACTAAATATAACATTTAGAAAACATCTGCACCTATTACTTAGTAAAAATACATAAAAAGTTTCAGTAAGTAGTCCGCGGTACCTCCTCTACTGATGTATGTGGAATGGATGTCGAAACGGATCGAGACAAATGATAAATGAGGATGCTGCCACATGGGAAGAGAAGAAAAAATTCATGAAGAAAAATTGATAAGATAAAATACGTCTTACAAATAAAGCCTGAAACGTTTCGTAGGCGAGTGGCTACGCGGTCGTAGCACAGTGCGAGCTACGCCGTAGCGTACCGACAGTAGCTGACAATGATTTTATTATCTTTTGTCAAACGTTTTGAACTTTTTATCGAAAGGGTTTTTTTGCAACTTTTAGTTAGTGTGTTTTATTGATTGATAGCTAACTCAATTAAAGCACTATTGTTTTACTTGAATAAATCCAAAAAAAAGGCTAGTCAGATGACGATGGTTTTTCTTGAATATAGAGTCGCCTGTATTGCATATAATTTACTTAATGACTTCAAACGCAAAAAATCTTCTTCTTCCACGGGGAAAAAATAAACAAAAGCGTAGGTGGGTTTGGAAATCAATGGGTACTTATAGTGCTATTTATGTACACAAGAGCATACTCCGGAAATTGACAAAAGCTACAGCTACCTAAATTTTGTTTTCACTATATAAAATCTTGCATACTTCATATTTAGGAGTATAATGTAGCCAGATGTTCGCGCGTGCAACAAAGTGAACATAAGTGTGATGGAAATACGAGAGGTTTCCCTTAGCAGCAGCCGGCTTGCGAACGAAGAGCTTTTTACGTCAGTGGCCACTATCTAGCACTAAACACATAAATAAAGCTACATCATAATTAGTGCGCTGAAATCTTACCGCATCCAGCTTCCATTTACTTCTAAACTTTCCAATGTTTATTAATTTTACGGGCGAACAGCTACGTAACAGAATTTATAATGCATAGCCAAGTGTATGAAAACAAAGTACAAGGATTTTGGGTTAGTTTCCGCATTATGTAAAGGCGCATTAGTACGGTACCAAATAAAACGTACCCTGCAGGCACGGAGCTTGTATATGTAGATCCGAAATCGTTTCCTATCGAATGTTCTTACTTTGTTCTCGAAAATAATAAGGTGACATATTTTGTAGAATATATTTCTTCAAAGACAACATGAATCTCAATGTATCTGATAACAGGACTCAAACGAACGGCTTCGGCACGCTTATACAAATCTATCAATAAGAAGGTTTGGTTAGGCTGAGTTTGTGAAAATATAAAACCTTCGATGGAAATAGGCGTATGTTTTTTTAAATAAAATACCTTTTGTTCGCGGCTTTAACTCACTTTGGACTGTTCAAATTGTAGGTAGGAAGATATGCAATATAACTTTCCTGGAAATAATATATTTGATCATTATAATCATCAGGATATACATGATTTTACACTTAACATTTGCGTGTGTAGCGAAACGATCCTTACAGTCTTTAACTATCACTAAAAACAACACGTAATCGACTAGATCAATGTCAAATCTTTTATAAAATGTAACTTTAAATGTGCATTAAAAGCTACAGGTTTCAATGTTTATTAACGTGAGCGTGTTCAAAATACATCAAAACACTTTTAGTGGCTGAAGTGGAAACGTCTCTGGTATCGCTGGGTTTTATGAGGCAAAAAAGTAGAATGGAGTTAGTTAAGGAAAAAAGGGGATCGGAAAATCAATAGCATGTTTATCGGCGACGTATGCAGTCACGCCAAATTGGGCTGCGCGGTACTATACGGCCTGCTTAATTATTTTATTCGAGGGGAGAACACGTCGCCGTCACTTACCTTTGGACTACCACGTTTAAACAATTCAGTAAAATGACCATGTCTTGGGGCAGGTGTTCGTCCATTCATTAAGGATGTGTTAAATTTTAATCGTGAATGTAAACATTACTTAAGGTAACGCACTTTGATAAAAAGATGGGGAGAAAATGAGGAAAACTTACTAGCTATTTGTTTAAGACTAAGTCAGTGTACCTCCAGGGAAGACACAGATAGCTGCGTGACTAAAGAGACTAATTAAAAGTTGTTCTACGCTTCGCTTGAAGCTATGTTCAACGATACATACTCATGTATAGGTATACATATATGTACTTCGTATTGTACGTGTACTTACTTCCATCTTTACGTGTACTCGGTATAATTTTATCTCTCTATATTGTATATTTTTTGTGTAAGCATATTGTTATTCTATTGCGATACATAATAAAACAACGAGAATAAACGTACAACATGTAACTCGGCAGGCTATATTTAGTCGACACAAAAATATTTTTCTTTTCTCTAATGTAAATACCAATTCTCTTTGTATGAAGAAATACAATAGGGAAATTACATTGTTGCTTCAATCGATTTAATTAACTAAAAATATATGGTTAAACTTTGATATATTTCGCAGTATCGGAGAATAGTTTATTCAACAAATGGTGATTGTTTACGTGTGTGGTTGCCAACACACTAAACAGCCGCAAGTGGCTTCTTGCTGTTGGCTCACGTATCGTTTCCTGTGACTCTATCTTGATCTAATTTCATCCAGTGTTTGCAGATAGTATAATCAATCATTCCAGTACGGGTACGTTTAACGAATGTATGAACATAAATATCAAACGATTTACAATATCAGTGCATCCATGTGTTCCTCTAGAAATGCCAGTCATTCCCTATTATTGGTTATTATTTCTTACGCTGGGAAAATACACAGCTGACTTTGTTTTGCCTCCATTATCCAAAGAATTTCTAAAAATTTGACGGCAGAAAAACTCGCGTGAAATAAAAAAGTGGTCAAACAAAGGAAACGCTTTATAATATCCGTGTTGTTATTTGTAATCTTGTACTTCAGTTGTGTTATACTTTTGGGTTTTATACATGAACTCTTTGTGCGAGCTTTTCATTTTCCATTCAATCGAGCTGCACGCGATCGGCCGCGGTTGCACGAGATAGCCGAAAGCCTGGTGCACACGACGACTCTTTTAGCAATTTGTGTACATCGACACAAAGCTGGGTCACACGAGCGAACATCGCAACTAACAACTATGTACTCGAACTGCGATTCGCAACCTGCGATCCAATTTTGATACAGTCGAGCTTCATGTTGGCAATTATAAATCGATTTATAAAATCTCAATTTGATGCGTACGGTAGATAAGTGCCCTACGAATTGGGAGCTTGTAGGGACATTTATGTTATTACTTATTTACATTGAATATAATGCATATTTATTATATACACAAATAGCTTACTTTTATACTATTATTAATAAATTCGAAAGATTGATAAATGTTTGTTCCTCAATCACGCCAAAACGGCTGAACGATCTAAATGAAATTTGACACAGAGATAGATAATAAATAGATCTTGACTTTATACAAATACACACGACAGGGTTGATGCAGTAGCTGAGCAAAATATTTGTATGGCCTACTGATAGTTGTTCCGAGTCTGACTGTTTGTGTATGTGAGTTTAAATGTTTGTAAACGCACCCACGATATATGAGAAATCCTAGTGTGGCGCACAGTTTAAAAAAAAGAAAGAAAGAATCATAACGGATGTGAAAACGCAGCCGAGAGGCACCTAGGTTTTCCGTTATTGCGATAGCTTTTATACTCCAGCATTCACGGGAAAACCCTCTTTTGACGAAGATTTTGAAGGTCATAGTTGAACTTTCACTTTTTAAAACTTCATATACTATCATAACCTCTGTTTTATTTAATAGTTTTGCAACTAAATAGAAGTTGATTCCTCGCATTTTTGGGTAGTGTAGTTTAATTCGTTGAACGAAATGCTTTTTTTTCTTTCGGCTATACCGACATGAGTATTGAAAAGTTCGATTCTTTGCTGACAGATGAGGTTTAACCATATCACAGTGTCTTCTCAATAGAGTCACGTGCCCATTCTTCTCCATATGGTTTAGGACTTTGTAACGGGTAACTAAAGTCCATTTACAGTTATTAAACATGCATAACATCTAACTTTGACTATGCAAAAATGTCTATTTGTCGTTATTCCTTTGAGTTGAAGTTGAGTTAATCTTATACCGTGACAGTTTTTTTTCTAGAGCAATATCAATTTGATACAAAGTAAAGAATGTCCATATTAACATAACCATGACCATGTTATCACGCCATGCACACACACAGCACAGCAAAGCCTGCCGGGGTCGAAAGAGATACCGCGGCCCCGGAACGTCAAGGACAATAGAAGGAACATGGGTGGGTTTTAGTCAGTACAAGTCTGACAACTTCCCCCGCTCTGGGCGGAGTGGAGGGGAGATGTTATTTAATGATTTCCCACCACAAAAAAATGCTTGCAAACTCGTAACTGAATTGATTCCACGAAACCAATAGGTATCTGCGTAGGCGTACAAATTTTTGGCAGGCACTGCTTCTAAAAACAAAAACTTTATATCACCCAAACAAAGCCGAGAGCTAAAAGCTACAATACCTTTGTAAATGTGTTTGTTTTGGATACTATCAGCTTTTCAATTAACTAGTTTTTTTGCCTGCGGTTTTCTTCGCATCCTCCCCGGAGAAAGCGGATTTGGGCTATCTTACCATCCGAGCAATTTAAAGATAAATTAATTAATCATTTTTCTTCTCAATTGTTTTGTCTTTAAAAAGATAAGATTTTTATTAAAATCATCTCTGACGTTTACCATGATTTTGTGCTGACTTGTACATCATTCTCCAATCCATTAGTTATGCGCTGAATGTTCTACAAGTTTACCAATACTGAACGAATGCTTCGCTAAAACTATAATCTTGTAAATACATCCACGAACCCATACGCATAAATAACCAAGTATGTACGAGTTGAAAGAAACGCGCCGCCTCATCATTTCATCTCTATCAATTGAATTTGACACGAATAGCTTCCGATATATCTTAACCTTACTAATATATTGATTTATCGTCTTTCATTTATCTCAATTCCGAGTTGATACGATGGTGATGTATAGACAGATAACTTGTCTCCATTATCTTAATTTCGGCTATCAGTGTCGCAGATAGCAAGCAGTCGTTATCGTTATATCGTGCGCGCTATCATCATAAACGTCGTGATTATGTCTGGGATTACTCAGAGCATTTCATTGTTATAGGCATCATACACAATGTTCGTAACGATTACTTAACCTCTACAGATGAACGATCGATCGGACATTAAAAGAGGAACGCCATTATTTGGGCCGTTCTAAATCTGGATATGGGAGGCAGTTCCGTATGCAACGAAACCTGGCGTCTAGTGCCTGTTATAGCACAGGTAGTTATGCTATTTCAGTTAACTTTATATTGACTGTCAGGTACTTTAATGTTTTATGCCAATTTCGGTAGAAAGATTTGATTAATTTATATAGCGCATAAAAAATTGGATTAGGATTTTGAAGAATTAAGCCGATGCTGATTAAGTTGGTGAAAAGGCTTGAACTTTTCATCAACAATTCACTTTACCATTGTGCCTAGATGACCAGTAAGGAAATCAAAACTTTAATCGATGTTTAAATAAATATAATGCTTCAATAATACCCACGTGTATCTATTTATGGCTTCTAGGTCAATTGTTTTACATGGCAAGGCGGCAAGTGATGCGAAATCTGTATTTAGCTTTTCAGTTGAGTGTGATCTGTATCAGGTCACGACTCAAATATTCCCCGTTCAAGGAATATTAGCTTCAAGAGAATCAAGTAACCACTAATGTACTTAGAGATGCAAACTTGCAGGCTTGTAAGCTACCTACCATGTACTAGGTAGGTACATGCCAATCCATATGCCAGGTACTACATGCACTTTGCTTTCATGAATTAATGAACATAACTTTATCTTTAAGACTGCCTGTAACTTGGGAATCAGAAGTAGTAGCATAAGTTAGATATTATTGTGTCCGTAGCAAAATACGGCGTGTAGCAGCTGGCCAGCGTTTTCTCACCCCGCACAGAGATGCAAATGGCCCATAAGGGAAACACTTTAATGCCTTTTGATAAATGAAAACTACTTTACCGGACTTTTACATTTCTTTGGCGCCGTGGATTTTTATTTATTTAGGATCTTCGAGAAAAGTTAGGTACACAATATTGAAGTAACCGAAAGTAGGTACAGTCAGAAAGAAAAAAATGTATTTTTTTTTACCTTTAAGTTGCACATCCTGTTTTATATTTATAATCACGTTCTTTAAAACGGCTCCAACGATTGCGATGTAAACTGCAATATAGGTTTAGGGGGTTAAAATTGGTTTAGCTAGGTATAATATCTAGGAAAAAATATTTTCTCTATCCAACCGGAGCAGAGCTTGGTTACCCAGGTATCATGTTCTTAATATCGATATATAAATCAGATGGTTGCCAAACTAGGAAATATGAAAATTAAAATCAAATCAAGCACATTAACGGTGTACAAGAATTAACTAGGTGTCGAGATACAGAAGTACCTCAATATCATAACAAGATACTAAGGCCGTGCGCTGCGTTAAGCGGGCGCACGGCGCGGGCACCCGCGTGGCTTGCTGTTTCATGTAATCTCAGGCCGTGCGCTGCGGAGATTGTATGAAAAAGCACGCCACGCGGGCGCCCGCGCCGTGCGCCCGCTTAACGCAGCGCACGGCCTAAAAGACACCAGCAATTTTTGTTAAATACCTGTAGATTTAGGTCCTTAGGGAAAATTAAAATGAATTGATTCTTGTTAGAATAATAATTATAAAGTTGAATAACAATTATAAACTGAAACGAGACATCATTAAAGATTAATGAACCTGAATACAAAATTCATCTTCAATGGCGTTGATTCGATTCCGACGTCGCTATCTATAAAACTATTACAGTCAGAGGGATCGTACGGAAATCACTGGGTTTGTATTTGGGATATCATCAAACCACAGACCAAATGTCAGCTATGTTGCTATGCATTATATATAGGTACGTATAGGCTTAATAAAAATAAGGTATAGGTAACAAGAACAACACAATAGAGAGTAAAGTTAGCTGGATTTGACGACGACTGGCATGCGGGGCTCGTGGCGGCTGGCAGACAATGGTCGCCCGATACTGATACAAAGGCATACCAGCCGCTTATACGTTCGCTCCACACTATTTGTTCGTCTCAAACTATATTAGACCGCAGTCCACACTACATTTGCTCGTTCGGAAGCGTCTGAAAAATGTAAGATAAGAGTAAAAAAGTTCGGTCGAACAAGAACATCCGTTTATTAAATTCTTTATTTTATTTCCTGTGCGAACAAACAGTTACAGATACTGTCAAATTCATGTCATTTAATGAAATATTGTTTTCAAGGTTTAATGATATTCTTGCCCTTGGTTCTTGGGCTTGGTAGAATTTTCTTGGTAAAATATCTAATATTACTATTTATTTCAACAGTCTGGTGGAATAGATAGTTGAAACAATATGTAAAAAAAGTAATGGCCTGAGAGAATGTCAACCAGATTGAAATGATAGATAGATTGAAAGAGAATGGAGATGATAATAGTTTGTAAGTCTGTAGAAATATTTTATTTCATTGTGTGCGAACGTGAAACAACTCGATGTTGTCTTTTATTCTTATTATAAAAACCTGGAAAATGTATTAAAAAACGCAAGCCGAGCCTACACAAAGTTCATTAGTAAATGCTGTGTTAGAAGTACATTTACTTGAACAAAGCCGTTAATACGGCTTCGGCTAATGTAATCGATTGCAGAGCCGTGTGTAGTCGCATATAGAGGCCCCTTTGTAATTAGTGTTGCCGCTTTACGACATGTACAATTGCACAATAGTTCATTAATTTACTTTTGAACTACTCACATGAAAATTAACGATATAAATGACGCTTTACCGGTTAGCTTGCTTCCGTCCGCGGTTTCATCCGCGTGTACGTTGGGAATTATCCCATGGGAGGTACTACCGGGATTAAAAGTGTCCTATGTCTTATTGTAGATCATATGATATCTGTGCAATATTATATTTTGTATAGGCGAAAGATAGACAGAGTTACTTTCGTATTAATATGGGTAAAACTTAATGAAACCTTTTTCTGTACCCTATTCCCGTAAAAACGTTATTCCTGTCAGATTATTGGAACAGTTTCAATTCAACATTAATGTGTATTTTCAAACACACATGAAAACGTTTGGGTCAGTCTGTTGGGACAGCTTTCCATTTGCAGGAAGTTTCCAACTCTACATTCAAATATAGGTCAATCTTTAGCTGACATTTACCTGATGAAAACGAACTAGAAGTTGCAAACGAGTTCAGCACCATAAACATGTAGCTTAAGTCAAGTTTACTTAAGCTACATATTTAAGCTATAGGTAGAACCGTGAAGCCCTAATTACCGCTCGGTTACGAAATAAGTAATTACAAACTAAAAAGCCACTAGCGCCGGAAACCGTCGACATCGCATCGAATTTTAATGTTAGCAAATTGGGTGCTTTCGCTTAGAGATAAATTTGATGACCTACCGATTTAGAAAACCTGAGATTACTAGTGTACGATACATTTAGATAGGTAACAGGTTAAAAAAATATCCTTATTGATATTATTAAAGCGAAAGTGAGTTTGTTTGTTTGTTACGCCTTCACGACTTAATGGCTAAACCGATTTTGATGATATTTGGTACAAAGATAGTTGAGACCCTAGAGACGGACTTTTTTATGTGAGTAATGATGGAGAAAGAGGGAAGAAAAGGGAAAACTTAGCGCTGCTATGTAATAGCAATTAATAAGGCGCAAGGGCAAATACTACAGGTAACAGGTATCTGCAAATCAGGAAAGGGGAACTGTGTTACCCCGAATTTAACGCGAGCTAAGTTGCTGACAAAAGCTAGTATATTTATAGTTATAACCCAAAATAAGATATTTTAAAACTGCAGTATTTAGAAGTGTAACTTAATTTAGAGTATCCTTACATACTAAATTCAATCAATCAAAAGGAAATGTCTGGTCAGGTTAGAATTCCAAATGTTAATAGGCAATACAAACACATGTTTCACAACGAGTTATGCTTAACAATAAACATAGAATGTAAGTATTACACAATAATCCATTAAATTATATGGCAAAATATTGTTTGTTGTTTACGTGATGTTTCTAGATGACATATAAGTTCTTAATCATGATGAATAGGTCTTTCAATGTCGTTATCACCGGCCTAAAATAGTCACCGTCACCAACATTGTACCTATATGTTTAAAAGAACCTTGCGTGTCGATGTTTCGGTCTTTGAACAAGTCTGACAAATGTTTAATCTATCTCATTTATAATTCAGCTGAAACCTCAAACTTCGTGGACTACTACGTATTTAACTTAAACACGTATTTCGAATAACAAGAGCTTGAAACACATTCTATAAAAAGACAGACTAGGCAGCAATTAGATACTTTCTTGTTCGCAGGTATACTATTAAATTCTATGTACATAAGTTCCATTAAGCTCCTGCCACCTCTGACTAATTCTTGTGACAACGCGGACCGAAATATTACCTGCGTACTAAAGCTTTTAAAACATCGTATTTTGAAAGTACTTTAATACTTAATGTAGCTCTTAATACTTGAAGGTGACAGACAAAAGCGTTAATTTTAATCCTGATTTAAGTCTTAGAATTTGGATATTTGTGTTTGGGGCATAAAGAATATAAGCAACCGGAGCGGTGCGGTGTACTGTATTATTCATGTGGCCGCACTGTCAGGCGCGGTACCAGGCTTCAGGTAGCTAGTTAACTACATGCACCGCGACTGACAGCTCTTGACGTCTGTTTGGGCTAGCGACTTCTACTCTGATTAACTTATATTTAGCTTGTGCTTTGTGTAGTTGACTACAAACACACGCAAAGTCGAGACGTAACTTCGTAAATATCTGCGTAAATGTTAGCTCCGTATGTAGTAGCATTTGTTTTGTACAAAAAGCAACACAAAAAGAATTCTGGTAAGTAGTTTTCTACTCTGTCTCAAGCCAATATATTGAAACTTCGTAAATATAAATACGATTGAAAGAAACATGGCAGCACGCGCGTGTGATTTTGAATGACATCTTTCGACATTGTACCTATTTCGTTCCGAAGTGTTACAAAGTACTTGTGCTATCACAGGATTAAACTCGTTTCTCGTTTTATTGGTTCCCTCTTTTAGTTTCCTTTTACATGCACTTATACGGCCATATAACGTTTTATACGGCAGGAAAGTATTCTTTAACAGAAATTTAAATTATGTTACAAACGTGTTATTTTATTTACTGTGTTTCAGGGCAATGTGTCTATTAATATCTGAACGGCGTTTGAATTTCAAATGAGTGATTGTCGGGAACTAGTTTGCTCAATCGATGGTTCACATGTATTGTTCATCGTTACAATGGAGCGTTTCGTACAAAATGAATAACCGACCTATTAAAATTTGCATCATCAACTCAAACAAACAAACAACTGCACTAACTACGGGTGTCGCATTCGGTATTACCTTATTTTACTCTCGAAATGCAAACGTAATAACGATCCTGTAAATTACATTAATAATTTATTTCTTTAACTGTAATGAGCCTACCTGCATTTACATACAAATGGAAATGCAGATTTATGTCAGTATAGTCTTTATGTAGGGAATATTTTTAACGAATACCTATTTACCTATAGCAAAATAACTTTATGTTTCTAGGCATTCAATTCAAAGATTCGAGGAGCTCGTGGCTAAATAATAGCAGCCGCTCGGGTCGATCTTTAGGTTTAGCCACGCTTGCCTAGGATGGTCAGTGGATGGGTCACCACCCGTTACATACCGAGTTTCCGCCGTGCCTCGGAAAGCACGTTAAGCTGTTGGTCGTTACAGGTATACAGTGTTCCGAAAGTCTGACAACCAGTCTTACCTAGGGGTATCGTATTACCCAGTAGTAACTGGGTTGTGGACGTAAGATAGGCAGTCGGTCCATGTAAAATACTGATATTCAGATGCATCCGGTTAGACTGGAAGCCGACCCCAACATAGTTGGGAAAAGGCTAAGCAGATGATGATGTTTATAGGCATTCAATTACAACTAGTACTGATACTGTTGCAGCTTGAGCCTGTATCATCCCACGGCTGGACAAGGGCCTTTCTACGACGTTCAGTTGTATAGGTCCTGGCCTAATGTCAATCACTGGCCGTTGGTTTTGTTCAGGACTGTCGAAAGTGTCTGGTCAGGTTTGTAAGGGCTCCAGAAACGCCTACAGCTCATTGAGATTATTTTAGCGTATGTAGTCCCTACCAAAATAGATATAAATCTAGGTACTTGTTTTAAGTATTTACCTAATGGGAAAAACAATGTGAAGCTAAAATTGTTGTCCAATTATTAATATTTAATATAAAGTTAAATTGGTAATTTGGGCTCAATTATGAAAAGAGGGTTTTGTTCACACGTTAGTCGTTGGTCACTTTTTTACATAGTGTGCTAAAATAATTGATACTGATATTACTATGACCATGCATAGGTATTCGTTAACATCTACGCGTTTCATGTCTCATAATCAGAATATGTTTTTAGGGTTCTGTGCCTCAAAAGGAAAAAACGGAAACCTTATAGGATTACTTTGTTGTCCGTGTGTCTGTCAGGACCCTTAATCTCGGGTACGCGAAAAGGTATCGAGTTGAAAAAACCTGCCTGTGGTTCCTTTGAGTTGTGGAAAAATTAAATAACTAAGTCTTCGCAGTCAAAAGATATGGCCGTTTAAGTCGCAAGTTTGTACGGAACCCTCGGTGCGAGAGTTCGACTCGCACGCCGGATTTTTTTTATCTTGAATTTTGTAGGGATGTGTTTCAGAGACAGTGGCTTCCGCGTTGTAACCGAGTTCGCTTTCATCGTGGAACAGCGAATGTAGGAGTGGATATGTAGGACTGGTAGATTAGTTTTGAGGCCCTGACTTGAAACGATGCCGTGTTGAGAATAATACAACTTTGGTCGATAGCTGTACACATAGCAATATGCATTTCTTTTTGTGTAGGTAGTCTTATCATAAAACTTGTTATATTTTCGAGCCATTTGAGGTTGAAACCGTGGTAGTTGGGACCGTGGGGTCCTTGTGCTCACAGCCTTTTTAAGGTTATTTCAAAACGTTTGGTTGACACTTCCCGTGACCCAAGCGCTGTCTTTTACTTTGGCCAGAGGCTTATCGTTGCCATACAATGTGGCATCGCGGCCAGTCTCTAGGGGACATTGCCAACTGACAGCGTTGAGACCGAATTTTTGACGCTATATTTTAATTTATTTATAAGTTAGTTAATTCTTTAAATGATCAAAAAAATAACTTATTTAGATCTACATTAGAACTTACTACAGTAAAATTTTAAACTCGTAAAGCAGTGTTTCCCTTTATTTACGTAAAAGATTTATTCCAAACTAACTCGCGACTTCATACTTAAATTGTTAGGTTGCCTTGCTTTATAGCTGTTCTTGTCTAATTGATGTCATGGCCGTTGTCTGTTGTCAAAAAGATGAGGAATAGGGATATGATGCAATATCGCTCACCCCCTAAGGCACTAGCGTGATAATATATTATAAGTCCAATGTCCTTCTCCAGGTTGAAATCTGTCTCCCAGCCAAATTTATTTACGACCCGATCAGCCGTTTTGTCGTAAAAAGGTAACATACATATAAACAAATAGAGTTGCTTTGCATTTATAATATTACTAGCTTTTGCCCGTGGCTTTGCTTAAATTCGAGGTAACATGGTTCCTCTTTCCTTATTTGCAGGTATTTTTCGTTGGTAACCAGGAGTGTGTGTACCGATTTTTAGCTTCCTACATTGAAAATACCCCCTCTTTTAAGAGGTTGGAGGCAGATTTCTAAAACAAAATGGTGCACGATGTTTTTGTTAGTGAAAAATAGTCCGCATACTATTTTTTTGCTTTCTACCTTGAAAATTGCGAAATGCTCCATACAAACTTCAACCCCCCATTTTAGGGAAGTGGGGGACTAGAAAGAGACAAAAAGTATCCCTATTCTATGTCCGTCCTACATCCTATATACATAGTTATAGCCTATGTCCGTCTCCAGGTCCCAACTATGTCTGTACCAAAATTCATCAAAATCGAGTTTTCTATTTAGGCGTGAAGACGTAACAAACAAACTCACTTTCGCTTTTAAAATATTAAGTAAGGATTTATGATTAGGATTTATGAATATGATTAGTAGGGATGAACTAACTAAGTACGGAATTTTATACAGTCAAGAGAAAAGGTAATTTTCTAGGAAAATTACAAATTTATTATTTTTAGTTGTTATACTAATACAATAAGCACCGAATGAGTCACACATTTCTCGACAATCTACATAACGTGAGAGCAATGACTAATAAATTGATTTGAATTGGAAACAAAAATATATCTTATCATAAAATTATCTCTCTGACACTCTCTGTCATTTTCCATTTGCCTTAAATCAGATGTTCACATGTGTCATGTTCGACATAATCTCTGTTTTATGCGATAAAGTATGTTAAAACAGCGATTTTCCTGTGTACCAACTTGAGTCAAAGCTGTCTTTATAAATAGAGTGATTTTATAAGACATAAATGATGTGGCACTCGCAAAAACATTACAAAATAAACAGTTTTTTTAACAAATTATTTAGTTGTTCGTACTGTTAACACACATCTCACTTGCAGTAGCTTTTCAAATCGCTTAGTATTTCTTTAACAGCGTTTAGAATAAGCCAACCTGCCTGCATCCTACTGAGTGGCAAAGGATCTCTCCACAGATTGCTATATTGTTTCCAGTTAATTGAAAAAAATCCAGTTTAATATTTTATGTGCGTATAAACGTATATAAACTTAGCTTTTGGCCTCTCCTTTGTATGTTTATAAAAAGGATCAGTTTTGAAAACTTAGACAAAAGGGGACTCGTAAAACCTAAATTATATTAAATTCAAAAGAGATCTAACAAAGCAGCCCCTTTTTTACCGTTAACCGGTCCAGTTATTATGCAAGAAGTTACGGCAGAACCCGCGATACGTTTCTATTCAATTAATTAAACAAAGCTCTTCATGAGTCTTTAGTAAAAATAACCATTCGACGGCCCAACCGTGTGGCAAATGTTGAATATTTATTTCTGTACTCCATTTTTCACTTTAAAAATTCGTGCTGGGAATGTAAATGTGGATGTGGAGCCTCGGAAAATCCGTAATAAGTTAAAGGAAATAAGAGTCATTCGTCCATTAAAATTCACGAATCTCATGACGCTTTACTTCAGAAAAGACTTTGTTCGTTGCTTTTTAATGTTCTTTCCTTATAATCCTGATTTGTTTTGAAAGATGCTTCTTAACTGACTTCAAAAAGACTCAAAGTCGTATGTTTATTTTCTGTATCTTCAAACAAGTGGTTATAAAAAGGTTACAGCAATTTTGACGTGAATGTTTGTTTGTGAGATAGACATTTTTGTTATGTTTGTACCTAGAAATCTAGAATTACTTATTAGCCCGAGGATATAGATGTATTTTTCGTGTCTCCTCACGCAAATATACAATTCAATATTTATCTCTAGCAAACGGTAGTCGTATTTACTTTCTTGGAATAGGTATAACATCGTAAGTAATCATGGCAGGAAGGTATCATTATTATTGTAATTAAAAAGTACATTATATATATATAGACTGTGTATATATAGTTCTCATTATCTTAAGTTTAAAAAGGCGTTTGTTCGTGTGTATGTTTTGTTACCCCTTCACGCTGACTGATATAGTTAAAATTTGGTATGTAGATAGCTTACACCATGGAACCGCGAGGCGTATCTAGTATTGAATTTTGCCGAGACAAACAATAGATGATAACTCTATTTATTAATTTACGTTTACCAACAGGTATTAGATATAAGCAGCTATCAATTAAAAACGAATAAGAAGGTAAGTACAGTATAACACTGCGCCAGGGACTTTACCGTACTTAATTATTACGTGTCATGCATAAAAAAGTATGTGTTGAATTAATCGTATGATAGCACGCGAGTAACAACCTCCATGTTTATTATAAACAAGCGAAAAGTATTTCATACAGCCACCATTACGGATTAAGATTATTTTAGGTCGATTAAAAGAAAAAAAAAATAGGAATGCTTTCTATGAAATTACTTTCAGTAGCTTTTCAGTGACGCTTTGTATGACTCCAATGTTTCTTTTAAAACGTAATGAAAATGGAATTGCATTTTATAGTGTCCTACATTTCTGAAATTTCGTTAAGTTATTGAAGTGTTTGATGTGAAAATATTATTTCTCGTTGCTGGTGTAGATATAAAAGTGTAAAATAAAATGGCTGCACGTTGGTGGAGCATCGTTTGGGGCTGAAGCAGCCACTAGCTAATCTTGTATTTCCCCTCTCCACAGCGCCCGAAGGCAAGGCGCTTCTCCGAAAACGATATCATCTCACTAGCATCAAATGTACTTTTACAATACTTTTCAATTTCGCTGTATGTGAGCAACTCTTGTAACTGGAATTTCACTTACTCATCTTACAAATGCCTCCTTCGAATGTTATACATCAATAACTTTAATTTGTGGACCATACAAAATTATTACAACCTACGTGTTAATACTTAACGAATAATCAATTATTTATTTCTATGTACATAAATATGTAGATATTATAAGATTTTTTAAATGATTACAATAATTCGGGCTGATGTGACTTTTACCCACTGCCCTAGAAGTGAATCACATCGTACTTACTCAAGATTTTTTCAGTGGATATTAAGTGATAAAGTCCAATATTCTTTTTTTTCGATCTGCGTCTTTTGTGCTCACTCTAGCGAAAGCCATGAATATGTCACTCGGGATTTGCTC
The DNA here is from genome assembly GCA_958449745.1 of Ochropleura leucogaster. Lineage (NCBI taxonomy): Eukaryota > Metazoa > Arthropoda > Insecta > Lepidoptera > Noctuidae > Ochropleura > Ochropleura leucogaster. The sequence goes on along the minus strand of OY288206.1, from coordinate 11,569,577 downwards.
CGACCCTATCACGGTTATCCTCCACCATCGTATATTACACTCATTATTTACTACCAAACGTCAAAGAGTACGAGAATACATAGTAACTCTTTAGTCCTCCTCTACGTTAGAATAGAATATTAATGTAAAAGTGGCGTCGATAATTTTCTCTAGAGATTTTACCGTATTAGCTGTCTGCAGCACTTCCTAACATTTGAATTTATTGAAAGTAACAAAGTTTCTAAAGAAGTATGTTAGTCATTTAAATCTGCCTTGCTTTGAACGTGTGAGGGAACTTTTACTGTCATTTCCGACTCATTTAGTTTTTAACCGACTTCAAAAAAAGGAGGAGGTTCTCAATTCGTCTGTATGTTTTTTTTTTTTTTTTTTTTTTTTTGTGTTTGTTACCTCATAACTCAGGTCTGAGTGAACCGATTTTGATGATTCTTTTTTTATTCGAAAGCTGGTGGTTGTCGTTTGGTCCCATAAAAAAAATATCAAGATCCGACAAGTAGTTTTTGAGTTATCTTTAATAATACGTATTAGATTGACTTCGTGTACGTTGATGATATACTCATTCGTCGATTATATTTTAGAAGTTGTCCAAGACAAATGATCAAAAAATGGTATGTAGGTCTACTATGGTTTGGAAGGTCATCGCAGTAATTTGGTGATAGATCTTCAGTGATATACAACGGCACTCTTTAATAAATGACGGCAAATCTGCCGTGATTGCTGCAATCACATATATAAGTATGGGTTTCGCCAGGGTAGGCAGGCGAGTGGGAGCAGGGTGACCGTATCCCCTCCCCACCCCTCACCTAGTCATTAAGAAACATAAACATCAGATCAAGTATCAGCTGTATCCCCTAGGGGATGATGCATATGATTTCTGAATTGGTTTAATACTAAAGCATAAAATAGATACTTAGTATTTAATCTATAGCTTGATGTGGAACTAAAAATTGTATCTAAGACGGGACTAAAGCTAACAATAAAAACTTTTTAACCGTGTTTGCGTATTATATCATAATACTATAACTAAAAATGTTGAAATAAAAACTTTTTAGTAAAAAAATAAAACCGACTTCTAAAAAAAACTAAAAACTGGAAAATAACTTTATTTCCGGAAGTCGGTGGCCAATAAAGTCATCGAAACCAACAAAAGCCACCGACTTCCGGAAATAAAGTTATTTTCCAGTTTTTAGTTTTTTTTAGAAGTCGGTTTTATTTTTTTACTAAAAAGTTTTTATTAAATCGTTTTTTCGTTCTATGGTGTCACTTGATATTTCCAATATCGATTGTCTGTATACGAAGTTCTTACACACATGCCTCAAAGAGATGTCAGCAAAACAGAGGGGCCCGCCAGGGCCAGTGCCTGCTGGGTTTGCGGGTTTTTCGAAAGGGATACCGCGGGGCGAGGCGGGGGCAGTTATTTGATTTTTTCCCATAAAAAAGCAGTCTTCATTAATTTGTGATTACATTAGGTTTAGAAAGCGTTGTTTAGTTTTGTGTCAACGTAGCGATATCGAATAGAAATTTCCAGGTCAACAAAAGTGTTTATTTTGTGCTTGGCAACTGTCAGTGGCAGGTCGGGTTTAAGAATCATCCCCAGGAGATGACAAAGAGCAATAGGTTCGCCGCGAAAGATTGTTGTACAACAATACAGCTGTCACCTGCCGGTATAAAGACAGCTACAGCCGGTAAGCTCCTGAATTCTAAAAGGTAAAATGAAATTAGAATAATAAAATATAAATAAACGTATCGTTGGCTGGGAGCCTTCTACTTATCAAAATTATCTTTCATACAGCGTAATTTTTCCTTAAGTTATTATTTTAAAAGAAATTCTGTTGGAATACCTTTTTTCAAAGGAGCTGTGCGTCTGAAGTCTGCTATTATTTTGTTTCATATTCATATGGAAAAGTGATCGTGTTATGAATACTTGTAAGCAGGGATTATTTGTGAGTAGAATTGTGTGGTATATTCTTTTAAAAAATGTATAAATGTTTTGTTGGCATAGTGGTATCTATGCGCAAACAATCTCACTTTCATTTTAACAGTTAATGAATATACAATCAAGTTTAGGTAGTGTACTTTGTGGTGCACACAGACGCCAATAAGAGAGTTTACGACGAGAAATTATTAAAAGGTACACATAACATTACCGGTAACATATCTTAAAGTCTCCTAAGACTTATATCTATACTAGAGATATGTTACCGGTACTGTTACTGCTAGCCTGCGTCATCCCACTGCTGGAAAAAGGCCTCTCCCCATGACTTCCATTAGGTACGATCCAGTGCCAATGTGGACCATTGTTTGTTGGTTTTATCCAGCTCGTCCCACTACGAGGACTACCGCGTCGCCTTCTGGCTGTGTCTGGGCTCAAGAAAGTGGTTATTTTGGCCCACAACGCATTGGGCATGCGGCAGACGTGACCAGAAGAGAGATGTAATCATAAATTTTACTGTAATCATAAAATTATTCACCTTCCCGTACGTAATTTATATTAAGACCGAGAGGTATTTCGGAGCCCATGAGGCATTAAGTTACCAAGCCGTTATGTATGCACGCCTATGCATAATTACACACATAAATAACATCGCAGTATGATCCCTAGAGGGGTAAGCTAAGTAACTATTAGTGCCGACGCTAACGGGCAAACCACTATATTACATGGTACCTCTGGGTCTAACGGCTAAGGAAATCCTAACCTCTCTCTCTAAAGTAAGTAAGAAACAAGAAAGAAAAGTAAGAAACATCATAAACACAAAGTTTCAGAAAACGGAGCTACGCGAAACTGATACGAAAAATCCTTACTAATATTATAAAAGCGAAAGGGAGTTTGTTTGGTACGTTTTCACGCCTTAATTTAGGCCTTAAGTTAGGACCCTGGAGACGGACGTAGGTAACTATTTAAAAAAAAGTGAGTAATGAGGGAGGGAGTAAGAGGGAAGAAAAGGGAGAACTTAGCATTGGTATTACAATAAATAAGGCGCAAGGGTAAAATCTACAGGCAGCAGGTACCTGTAAATCAGAAAAGGGGAACTGTGTTACCCCGAATTTAATGCGAGCGAAGCCGCGAGCAAAAAGTAGTTAAAAATAAATCGAACGCTTCAACTTCGAAACTAATTAACGTATAACATAGCCATATTATTTTCATCAACAATATTTTACCGTTGTTTAATGTAGGTACCTAATTTTATTTAATGGAACATAATTCTATTCTCTTTGCAAATAATCAAAAGGTTGTGAACTTATGATAAAAGGTTGAAGTTTAGGTCTGTTCACCTTTTGAAGGATTACTGTGTCCTTTGGTCCAATGAGTCGACTCAATGATCCTTTGTCGGTCACGCGAAACGTATGCCCTTCACTTTACTAGGAACTAAAAGTCAAAGATCAAGTATTAAAGCAATTTCTTTTACGTTTCGTACAGAATCGAGAATTGCTGCTCAGAGACGTTCAGTTCCTTAATTAAGTACTTAACGGTCTAAATTATTTAAATCCAATCGTAATTACGAGGCGTGACTAGAATCAAACGAGCTCCTTTTAGTCTATTCACATTGTCATCGAAAAAAAAAGAAATTTGAAAGCAGACGTGAACATGGGTAAAGTCTGTAAGACTTTTGTGAGGTCATGTCTACCACCACGACTAGTGAAGGTCTACAGTCGCCATTGGTTTGGCATTGGGGCTGATTGATTTCAATAGGAAGTAGACCTGTTTTAGCTAAAGTTTTAGGTTAGGTTGAAAAATGTTGGTGGTAAGCTCCATAATAGAACTTCTACTTAAGAAATCATCCTCTGCCTAGCCTTTTTCCAACTTTATCGGGGTCGGTTTCCAGTCTAACCAGATGTAGCTGAATCCCAGTATTTTACATGGAGCGACTGCCTATTTGACCACTACAACCCAGTTAGGACTGGATTATACGATAACCCTTGGTAAGACTGGTTGTCAGAATTTCGGTACACTCACTACTTTTAACGACTGAAGAAAATCTACAAATGAAAACCGAGACCAACAACTTAACGTGCTTTCTGGGGCATAGAGAAAACTTGCTATGAAACATGTGGTCTCCCAGCTACAGAACAACCTAGGCAATTTCGGCTTAACCTAAAGATCGATCTTGGCACGAGCTCCTCTTTAGCCACGAGCTCCTCCAGCGCTACCAATTAAGAAATCGTTTAGAACAATTGTTAACAAATAATTATACATCAGGCGTTTATTTTGCACAGACAGTTTAGAAACCTAAAAGCTCCCACACGATTACAAGATGGGATATGAAACTAAAACAAACAGAACTGAGCTAAAATAATCTGATTTATGGAAAGAACGACCCTTACGAAGTTTTCGTATTTCTTATTTATTTCTTTTATTCACAAAGCGATATGTTATTGAACTTCCATAACTTTCTAGTGTTGTTCAATAGCGCTTAAACATAGTTACGTTGTTTCACTTCTTCTTACTTGTTGCTTACTGACTCTTCTCAGAGCAAATTCTTACTATTTTATTCTTCTTTATTTATATTATATTTGTTTAATTACGTTAGAATCATGCACTAAATCATTATATAAATTATACTAAAACCGATAATTTTTGTTTTTGAAAACCCGTTGCCGATTCTAGGAATTTCTCCTGTATCGTGGGTGCGTTAACAAACATTTAAACTGACACACACACACAGCCAGACCCAAAACAACTTTCTGCAGGTCATACAAATATTTGTTCCGTGCGGGAATCGAACCCGCGAAACACAGCACAGCAGTCGATCCTTCAGCCACTGCGCCAACCGTGCCGTCAAATTCATTTCCCCGAAGTACCAATTTGCTGATCTGATGATCAAAGCGTACCTAAATTGTTCTTTAGTCTGTGATAACAAACAACATATTAGCTCATTGCAATTTTTTTATTGTCCTTGACCACGGAATGTGGACAATTACATAACATAGACTTGCCACGTTACCCATAGACATGGGATTGTTTTTCTTCCTAATTGTAGCAAAACAACTTGTATATTGTCATTTTCTTTATCATAATTATGGAAAGAAAGTACATCATTTATCATGTTAGAATATTAATGAGGGCGCTTTTGAAAGAAGAATAAATGGTTGAAAAGGACGAGAGGATTGAGTAAGGTCATAAACCATTTTTTATCAATATTTTACAAGAACCGCGGTTTGTACGTTTCATATATTTTTGCCTGTCCCCTCCGGCTGGTTATATCACGTGGGATAAGTCCGTAAGTCGCACATATTTCAACTTGACAAACGTACGTCCAAGTGCCTGGTATAAAGTTTGTAGCATTATGCGCGCGAGCGTAACGATGTGTGCCGTGTGTGTTAGGCGTCCGCTGCAATCAACAGAATGCATGAAACTGATTTCGTTATTTCAAGTAGAACGTTTTAGTTACATTTTAAATACGCATGATATTTTTATGTATACAGAATAGCCAGGAGAACTCTCGAAGTTTATTCATTATATATTATTTTATTCATATTACTAGATGAGCTTTTGGAATACACTGTGATTTAGTGAGATGAAAGGTCAACAGAAATTTTAATAAATCTAATCGATAAATTATTTTTTTGAATGTGGACCTTTTTATTTCAATACAGTTATTTGCATTGCTAATAAGTAAAAAAGGTTTGATTGATTGATGAGCTTTACTTATAAAGAGATTGACATACCTAGTCGTATAATTCACTTGATACGTCCACTGTATGATGACGATTAGGCACCTGCACGATGATAGATTCATACAGGTAGACTGGATGCCCTAAAGCGGATTGGCGAGTTTTCCAAATCGAATCAATGTGTTCACTACATTTAAGCCATAATCCTACTTATAGCTGAAAATAGATCCTGATTCTATAAATCTCGATGCAAAACCTTTATCAAACCTTCATCAAGGAATTTGCTGGCATTTCCTGATTAACGTGTTGGCAGTGGCAACGAAAGGGAAAGATTACTGGACAGATCTGGGGGAGGATTAACATTTAGATGTTATATTTTATAGTTATACATATTTATGAGAACTACCTACCTGCTTATGACATTTTAATGATAATTGTACTGGCCTTGCAATTAGTCGACGTTTTAAAGGGCACACGCAAACACTCTTTTGTGGTTTTGCCCATTAGTGTCCTGTTGTTATTTATTTAAAGGTTGATCATTTATTTCTCTGAATTTGTTTGAATTTAGGTAAGCTTTTAGACAAGAAGCTTTTAGGACCCATGTTGAGTTTATAGTCAGACTGTCCAGACCTTGTCCTGATTTTTATCTGGATGAATGAACAATGAGATTTTAGACCTAAGTACATGTAGTACACAGTTTTGTCATTGTTGTTCTGTATTGGTAAGTAAGTTATTTTTATTCCTCAACATAACGTAGGCGTCCGACAACATCCGACAACTTTTGGATTTTGTTTTTCTATAAAATCGTAACTAAGTTAATTAAATTACGAGATAATATTTGTTCTGTCCATTAATTTTATTCACAATAAATTGTTTTGAAATAACAAAAGGGGTAAGGATGCCCACAGCGAGAACAATATCACAGATATTGGAAAAGTTCGACAGATTTGAGGTTGAGATTTTCTTTGTTCCTCAACTGAGTTCAAACAGAAATATTCTTCGTTTTAATTTAATCCCGTCAACGTAAGATTGATCTCGAATTTAAGATCATTAGATTCAAATCCCTATTCTATTGAAGGTAGGTAAAAGTGACGAAGAGTTTCCAATGCGATTCAAATTGAAAGACGTGGCGCAGTCCGTATTGAGAACAATTCAGATTGAATGCCATTCGATAGGCATCACTCTGGCTACTGAATTAATCCAGCGCGATTGATATAGCCGCTAGGTTGAAAGGTACGCAAATTTTAAAAAGACGGAATGTGACAGATGTGACTCTTCGTCTTTTTAAAATTAATACTGTTATCTAAACTGTCTTGTGATATTTTAGATGCGAGTATTCTCTTTATTTTAAAGTAAAATTGAAAAATAATCAAATAATATTTATGCAACAGTAAACTAAGTTTTTTTTTTGGGGTGGAAAATCATCAAATTACTTTCCCCGTTCTGGGCGGAGCGGGGGGGAGTGTCAGGCTTGTACTGACTAAAACCCACCAATGTTCCTTCCATTGCCCTTTATGTTCCGGGGCCGCGGTATTTCCTTCGAACAACCCGCAACCCGGGCAGTAAACTACGCCAACAATTAAATAACACCACGGTTTCAGCAGTGGTTGAGCGATCGGCTGCTGCGCTGCGTGTCGCTGGTGTGATTCCCGCACGGAACAAATATTTGTATTGCCTACAAAAAGTTGTTCCGGGTCTGGCTGTTTGTGTTTAAATGGTTCTAAACACACCCACGGTACAGAAGAAATTCCTAGAGTGGGGCAACGTATTTTTTTTACAAAAAAAAAATACAAAAAAGTTAAACTACTAACAAGGTATATAAGGGCATCAAAACAACAAAACTGGTTCTCAACGCTGTCATCTAGTAATGTGCTCAAGAAGAGATATACTTAGTTAATCCCTATTCTAGATCAATTTAAAAGATTTAATTTTCTTACCACATTGTTTTCAACTTGCTAGTGACTAGCTCTTGGCCGGTTTTTTCTAGTTGGTCTCACATGGACGATGGATGCTTATTTTTAACAATATCAAACACGCTTATGACTCGTAAGTTTGTACATTGTAAAACAGTTGTGTTCACATTTTGGTGTACAATTCAGTATGTTCTATTTTACATATTAATCTATATTGAGTATTGACAGGTACTAGAAAAAGGATTATTGTTTTTGCAATAAGGTTTTCTAACCAAGAATTTTCCTACTGCTTTCTGTACGTTATCTTATTCATTCCTTTTTAAATATAAACCTGATTTTTAAATTCAATTTGTGATTGCCGAGGACTCGTTAATCTCTGTTTGTCATTTGTCCCTTTTTTGCAGAGGTGAAATCTTCAAATAATTTCCCCCGCTATAGGGAGCGGGAGGGAGTGTCAGACTTTTACTGACTAAACCCCATCCACATTTTATTCCGGCCCTTTTTATTTATTGCCCTTTGTATTCCAGGGCCGCGGTACCGCTTTCGAACAACCCGCAACCCCAGCAGGAACTTGTCACCTTAAGTTTTTGATTTGGTACAGCATTATTTATGACAGATAAACAGGTTTCAATTGCAATTCTACGTCGTTGTATAAAACCGCAATGGGGAGAAATAATGTGCTTTAGAATTTCTGTGACGTTATCTCATCTCGCACCAATGCCCTTGAAACCGATATTTCCGTTTGTTATGTAAGAATGGACGGAATTGTAAAGCTTGTTAGTCTGGGGTGAAACTTGCAAGTTAATCCAGTGATAAATAAAGTAGCTAGCTGTGAGGTTACTATCATGCCTTGTTACTGCAATATTCGATTGTTTGAATTTGTCCCGATTACCTGCCTTAATTTCATACGCAGTTGCGCTCGTGGCTAAATAATAATAGCCACTCATTTTGGTCCGTGGATGGAGACATACAAAGTTTCCTCCGTGCATTGGAAAGCACGTTAAGCCGTTGGCCTCGGCTGTCGTTTGTAGATCTTTGACAATCGTTACAGGTAGGTACGTAGCTCGAATCTGACGGGCGCAACAAAAGGCTTCGTATTACTCAGTAACTGGGTTGCGGAGATCAGATAGGTACTTCATGTAAAATACTGGTATTTAGTTGCATCCGTTTAGACTGGAAACCGGCCGCAATAAAGCCGGAAAAGAGTAAATGAATAATAACTAATTTGTATAAAGGAATACGATTTATCTCTACTTGTAGATCCCGTACGTTTAAGTGGGTATATGCAACCTATTATTTTAAATCAGGTTATTTCAGTTTGTAAGCTTTCGCTTTGCCGCGCCCTCCGAGTGTAAGCCTCCCGACGTAGGAAATCCGATCCTTTTCATTCCTTATATCGTGAAACTTGATCCACGATTTGCAGTTCTTTCCTTCTTTTATTATGACCTACTTTATCAATTTTACAAACTCACATACGTTAATATAAAAATGAAACTAAAAATATTTTATTAAACGCAATAGAACAGTGGAGTTGCACATAAAAAGCGAGAAAAAAGACGTGGTATATTTTATCATAGTGGCAAATTAAAATGGGTATATCTTGTTATCAAGAGTATTTCTATTATTATGTTATATGTGATGTACAGAGGTGGTGAAAGCGCGTTGCGGCGGGGTGCGGGCGAGGGCGGCGGGGCGGGCCCGCGACATGAGGAGCGCGCGCGCAGCCCGCCCCGGCCGCCATGCAGCGCCTGCGCACCACCTTCAAACGATCTCGTACGCCCACACCCGCCGACATGAAGACGCAGAGTAGCCTCGAGGTTCCCAAGCAGGTGAGAAAAAATCATCATTGTTAAGTAATCATAATACCAACCTCTTACTATCCCACTGCAAGACAAAGGCCTCATTTGCCTTGGCGATTTGCAGGCTTACTATGTATTTGCCGATAAATAGCCTTCTCCGAAATGGTTCCAGCATATCCTGAATGATAATTACTGCAATATGACAACAGAAGAAGTTCCGGTCTTTCTATTCTATTCCCTATTTCCTTTTGTTTGTATTGCAAATCTAACATAAGAACGTTGGCAGGTCCGGTCCGCCTCCTTCGATGAGATCCAGCTGGAGGCAGTCCGCGGCTCGGGCGCCAGTGTCCTGCTGTCGGTCCCACAGCATGGCGGTCGCAGCCGATCCTTTGACTCGGCCGGATCTGATGACTCGGGCACTTATCTTGAGGTAAGTTAATTATAGCTTCTAACTGTGGAAATTTCAATTGTAGGAATTAATTAATGATGACGTTTGAAAGTTTTACTGACGAAACTATGTAGGAATTAAATAAAGATCGTCGATCGCACTAAGATAGTATGAAATGATTATTTGAAATTAGGTTTTTACAATTTCAAGTGAGTCTTCCGTACATGTAATGCAAGGGCAAATTTGGATCAGAGGATCTCTACCACTGTCAGTGTTAAAAAACGGATTAAAGAATTCGCAATTTCAATGTCGAATTTTCAGAACTCGTATTTTAAATTTGATGTCGAAAACCAATCGGTGAAATGGATTTAAATAAAACATTGCCTACGAAGTTATTTAAAGTTTCGTATCTCAAATGAAATTTTAAAAGAATGTTATGAATAATATTACCATCATATCAGAGCTGATCCCTCTTGCACTCTTAAGGGCCTCTGATCGCTGTCAACATTCCAATGATTCTAACCAGCAAATAAAGGAATAATATAAATGAATGAAAATAAGCTAAAACTGATTTTCCAAAACTGCAACACACATTTTCATTTCTGAAACGATCTAAGCAGCTAAGCGTTACTGCGTTACTTCGTTAAGGCACTTCAACGTATTCTTGTATTTCTGATGAAGGGCCTGTTATCCTAAAACTACAAAATTACGTCAACGTTCGCTTTGACGTCGGTTTCTCAACAAGATGAATAGACTTTAATGAGTACTTAACTTGCATCAAGCAGCCTTTTGACACAAATAAGAATAAACAAGATCCTTTCTACATAATTGTCCAAACAAAGACTACAACTTAACTTAGTTTGCTGAGCGTTTTCTTACTAATTTATTTGTCGTACTTTGTCCAGCAAAAGTTACGGCATGAGTGAATTAATGGATTTAGTTGAAGTTTGAAAAGGTTTCATTAAAAACTCTGTCTACTAGACTCACTTACTGAGTGAATAGGCGAATAAAATACTTTGGAGTTTTTTATTCACCCTTTTGCTTTTTGTATGGGTAGGTACTGAAAATGGCAATTAGCTACCACATTTTCTTGTGTGGAAGACCATATGAGAAAGTTTTTACCGGTGCGGACAAGGTTAAATCTGTAAGGTTTGCAGTCTCTAGAAACTCGTAGTATAGGCATCAAATTGTGACGTTGATCAAAATATAAATCAATATCATATCGTTGACCAATAGTTCAACAGAATTGACTAGTTATTAATTCTACACTGGTCGCAGCATGCTAATAAATCGAGCTTTCAAAACTATATCCAGCGACTGTGCCATGGTAACTCCGCCGAGGTTGCAGTTCCGCAGTGCAAGCGGACATTACCCGCAACAAACATAGTCTGTGGTATAAGCGTATGTGTAGTTAATAAATAAATTGTTTAATTTATTAATAAAACCAAGCAAGCTTAACGTTACCTGCTACAAAGAGCATATTAAATCAGCGCTGTAGACAACATTGTACTCTATGTGGATATTATCTGAAATTTTAAATTCTTTATGTTCTGTGACAGGTCCCGCGTTTGTGGTCCCGGCGCCGATCCGGCAAGGGTACACCGCCACCATGCGTGCACTGCCGCCATATGGAGACGTGGTTGGCGCGGCGCAGCGAGGAGCGCGTCACGCCCGAGCGCGCGCTTGCCTCCTCCTCGGCCGAGGACGACGACGAGGACGACGAGAGCGAGCAGGACGTGCCGCAGGTGCTGCTCGCTCCGCCGCCACCGCCGCGCACATTCCCACCACCCCCGGTGCACTCGCCGCCGCCGACACCGGGGGCACCGTCCTTCGAATTACAACCGCCCGTAGATGAACCTCCCATACTTCCTCAACGGAGGCGCTCCATATCAAGACAAGAAGCTTTTTTCGTGGAGCCCACGGGAAGTTCGCTCGAAAATGTTCGTGCATCCGAAGAGGAAGCGGTTAACGCTGCGAAAGACTGCCTGGTTCACGACATCTACCTGGCAGTTCCTGAACTAAAACGTGACCGCGCCGCGTCTGTCGATTCGTGTTTTTCTAAAGTTTCTGGTGGTAGAGCTGAGGAGTTGGATGGTAGCGGGAACTCGCTTACAGTTCCCGGAAGTGGACTTAGATCGAGATCGGTAGATATAGTGTTGCCTACGGCTGAGCAGTCGCGATATAAGGCGTTAGCGTTGACGTCGGCCCAGCAAGTGACGACATCATCTAATCAGCAGAAGCAGGAAGAACCTGCGTCGCAAGCTGTGACATCTGCAGACTGCAGGTTAGTTGCATGCTTGCAATTATTCAGCAGTGTATTAAATTTTGTTTGAATGTTTTGTTTATTTTATTTCTTTTTTGATATCCTTTCTAATCATTTAAACAAATTAAATAAAACGATGCAAAAGCCGACGTAGGTCGTCGATTAGAACATAACACGTTTATGATAAGGTGGTGGTACCTGGTGTTATTCCGTAAGCATTAATTATGAAATATTTAATCAGCTGCGCACCGGTAAAACGTTTTAATAACTGTTTCTATCCTATGTATTTCTTGTAGCCCACTTGATTGAGCTATAAATTGTTATACTTAATCGTAAAAAAAGATGTAAAAGGGTGTTGACTAAGGTTGGTTCGACTATAGAATCCGCGAACGTTACGGTCAATTTATGGCTTCGTCTGCACTATACACACCTTACCACGTAATTTGGTATAAGTGGCTTCTAACAGATTTTGTACATCATACACAATAAAATAGTCGCTTTGTTTCTACCATCATTTGGACATTTTTAACAAAAGACTGTTAATTTTCGCTAATGAAAAAGCAATCACAAAAAAATTAACTGAATTAAAGATTGATATCGTAATGAAAAGAACATTTTAATAAAAATAATAAATAAACATTGTTTATAATATGGCGCATTCAGCCGCCCGTATAGATAATCTGGCGGACGATTTTGTTTATCTGCCGACAAATTGATTATATACGATCCACTGAACTGAAAGCTCTAATAAGTTATTGGCGATTCTGTTTTTATATCGGTACTTTTATTTTTGGACCATTCTTATTATTTATTGCGTTATAAAAAAGTTAAAAGTGTTGTTTTGTTTTCGTAGAGAAATATTTTAAGAAAAACATGAATTTCAGGTATTTTTGACAGAATAAGTGTTTTTACACATTCATTCATTCAAAAACGCGTTAAGTACGGCAATAATGGCTTTCTCCACTTACCTAGTGTTCTATAATAGATACCGCCCTTATTGCTGGGGAAAACTAATTACTCTGAATAAATAAGTTTAATACTTTCGTCTGATAAAACAAACATAATATAACATAACATAAAATAGTGTAAAATGTAAAGCCAACTAAACGTGTCTAAATAAAGTACAATGTCCAAAATGGCCCTGTGCAATAAATATTATCGGAATAAACGATAGTTAATTGTCTTTTTTACTGCGTTAGTTGCAATTACTTCTGTAACAAGGACTAGCTGTAAGGCAAAATGTACATTTTATGTAGGTATTTATCCACCAGCCTCCATATACGCCTAATGTTAAGAATACAGGTATCTACCTATAGTAAACATATATACTTATATGAATAGTTTCTATGCATTTTAATGTTGCACCTACATTCACTTGGGAGTTAGAAAAAAAAAAGCATTTTTGGTTGGTGGATACTAATTGTCTAGGTAGGTATTAAAATCATTCCTTATATTCTTTGTTATGGTTTAATTAGTAATTTTAGGTCACTAGTATTTTTTTGCTATTCTGTAGCTATAAAAAAAAATCATGAAGGAGTTTACAATAGAGAATACAATGCATCATTTTCCGACGCTCTTGGCTCCAGGGCCAACAATGTATGGGTACAGAGCATTGTTCCTTCAGATCAATCGGTAGGGGGATAAATGTTTAACATACCTTACCATTGCTAGTTAATTAAAAGCTTGTAAAAATATTATTCTACTCTAGAGTACAACATTGACTGTTCACATTCTGTACTTACATTGTGTCATATTGACTACTGAATCTCAAATGACAAAATCTCAATAACACTCTTAAATTTCGAAGTCTTGATTATTTATTTATTAAACATGGAAGAGTTTTAGCTAAAGGGAACATAACTAAATTTTGCAAACAACCAATTACAAGTCGCTTATACATTATACATTTTATACATTACTTGAACAGTTTTTTTAAACATTGCCCCACACTTTGAGTTTCTCCTGTGTCGTGGGTGCGTTTACAAACATTTAAACTCACATACACAAACAGCCAGACCCGAAACAACTATCTGCAGGTCCTACAAATATTTGTTCCGTGCGAAAATCGAACCCGCGACATGCAGTGCAGCAGTCGATTGCTCAGCCGCTGCAGCAAACGGGCCGTCCGTTTAAAGTTACAAAAGAGAATTTAAATGAGAACTGGCTAATAATTATAAACTAAATATTTACAATAAAGACTAAATTTAGATTAAACTCAGTCCCTGCATAGATACCACGACGAAAACAGAGAGAAAATACTTAGTTGACGAAGTTTTCCTCCACATCGCTGTGATCCGGGAACTACTTTCAACATGTATAAATTAATCTACATGTTTGAGACATTTTCTGTAATCTTACCTGTAATATGAATATGTAATAAAAAATCTGAAATAATCACTAACTCATGTCACTGACTATGACTATGTAAGTTTAGGTAAATGTTAAGGCCAGACGTTATTAAACAGTTTTGCATACAAAATTAGATCCAAGAATAATCTCGTCTGTAAAGTTTTTACCAAGAAATTATAAATGTCAAACGCAGAAGAGACATCTTTAGTATCGATTTTTCCTTATTCTTAATTATTATTATATACTTAAAGATAAACTTAACCGACTTTTACTTGAAAACCATTAGGTAGAATGTGTAAATCAAGTTGAAATAGCATTTATATTAGTTACATTAGGATAAGCAACAGTAGTATACAACACCATCAGTAGTAGCGGCAGTACTGTGTCGCGTGAATGGCGTTGCCTTATCACCAAACTTATTCAATATACTACCCATATTTTTAATACTAATTACATAACAGGTTGGTCCAAAGTGTGACGTCATAAAACAGATTATCTGTATAATATACAAAATAACATTACCTGATGTAGCCCACGTCGTAGTCTTCACATTTTTGCTGAAAACTTGTGTTGTTGGTATACCAAACATAAAGAAAATCAAATAACGTATAGTCCTAAAACACATTATTAAGTTGGAAATAAAAAATAAGTACTTAAACTGGAACAAAACCATATCAAATTCGTGGATGATTATTGTTTGTTCTAATAATCGTAAGTAATCTCTAAGTAAGTCTGTAATAATTACGTAGGTTTATTATGTGAATGTCCGTGATAGTGAAATATATTATTTACTAGAAATACATTATTACTTTTGCTGTCTCAATAAATTTCCACTTAATAGATCAGAGTTACAGAAAAAATAAATAGTACCAAAGGCAACTTCAAAGAATTTTATGTACTACTGCGTGTAACTAGCCACCTGTTACCGCTTGTTAAAAATATTCATGAAATTTATTATTTAGAATTCAAATTAATAAGAACGAACCGTCACAATATCGAACCACTGAGAATTCCAAGCAGCATCGGGTTATAGTTATTTGAATAATTTAGCATCTAGTAATTTAGCCACAAGGAAAACACTAACTTGAATTAAATAGGTACCAATTTGAAGGTCACGAGTTTAAATTATCTACAATACGATCATGTACTACATCGTGTGGTAGATCATTAAAATTAGAAACATAAACGAAAGTGGAATCATTATGTGCCCATAAAGATAGCTTGCCTACATTTTTGAGAAATGATTTGTAATAAAAAACATTCCTGTCACATATCGGCACATATTACACAATCTACAGTATTATTTTAATTAAATGCGAAATGCAATGAAGAACAACAATCTCATCTGATAGATGTATAATCTGTTCCGCTTTATGTGAATTTACCTACACCAGGCACGTTGCAAATAGTTCACGGCATTCCGCAGATTCCTCGGTTGAATAATGCGGCGCCGTAAACCTCCACTTATGATTATTGTATGTACCTCGAATACCTAGCCAGCCTCGGGATTCTGGGACCACCGCATACAATATTTCTCCAACTCGTTCCCGCATTTATTTTGCCAGATAGACGGTACTTTACCACTTGACAGCTCTACGAAGCCGAGATATAAGAATCGTAGATTGTACACATTTTCACAAAAACCTTATTGTAGCGAATAAGCGTGAGTGATTTTGTTTACCCAAAGAGTACACATATTTACAGAGGCTCTATTATTTGGTAATGTGTTTGATCTTGACGATAATCGATATTATTCGTTTAATTAGACGTACTTTAACACAACTACTATAACTCCATTACTATAGACATGTTACTTTTTTTAATTCTGTATCCTTCGCAGAATTTTGATTCGGGTAACACTCTACGGTAAAACTTTGGGTCAACGAGGAAACAAGCATGTCTTCTTTGCATACGAGATTATATTACCATATTAATATCATTAACACATTTCCAGTTTAAAACAATGCGTTGCGTGCTTTTTAACATGTAAAATGAGAAAATTCCGGGCATTTTATTATGTTGAACGAGTTAATAACATTAACATTTTTAAGAGGTAGGACGGTAAATTGGAACATTAAAAATTCAGCGTATTATTTTGCAAATATTCACGTAAATTTTACTGTACCTAGCTTTAGTTCGTGCCAGAGTAAATTACCATTAAGAGGATTCTGGCCATGACATGGTAGTCGGACACATGGACCTAATGCATAGTACAACCGTTGAGTATTGAAAAGTCAGCGAAGACTTTGCTCAAATATTCCGTATTTCGAAATTTAAAAAGGAATTCTGAAAATATTTTGCCTGAATAGACTTGGTTATTTTTGGCTCGCGACAGCCGGTATTGAGCTCCTTTTATCTTTGTTCTTTCTCTGTACTAGTTTTTGTACGTTTTTGTGTTACAAGTTTTTAGAAATACCTACCTACCTACTCATTTATTCCTTCCTATACACGCGAAATTTGGGTGGTGTGTATTGACTACCTTGAACACCTCTGCCCAACCCTTCGGGGATTACAGGCGAGATGTATTGTTATTCCTTACTAACATCATGCAGAAAATGAAAAAAAAAATAGTATTCGCAGGTGAACACATTAAAAAAAGAGATTTGCCGATGTCGATTTGCGGGGTCCGAGCTATCGGGCTGGTAAGATAAATTGATGAAATAGTCATAATAATAACTAGACCCTATCCTTTTAAATCTACACACAAAATTGAATTCGACACGTAAAGCTCATTGATACTCTAATCAGTTTATTAATTACACGTTGAATTATATTGATGCGTGGATACATGTGACACCGATACGGAATTGAATACGGATGTATGACCAGAAACTAATCCTACGTAATCAATATTTATCCTTTTTCTACTAAAATCCGAAAGCTTGTGAGTATGGATGTATGTTTGATCCTCTTTCACGAAAAAACTACTGAACGGATCTTGATAAAATTTGGCACGAAGGTAGAATAGAGTTTGGAATAACATTTTTACTTTTTTATCATCAGCCGCGAGGCACAACTAGTTTGATATGAAAAAAACATGTGATTTATATGTTTATTTATTTAACGATTTATGTACATAAAGCCATTTATCCATGGGTAACCGCCCATTTAGGTTATAATCTCAGTAAAAGCTTTGCGAAATATATTTTAATAACTATTAGGTGCTCCATCATTTTTATGTAAGCCCAGCGGTGCGATACTGAAAAAGATAAAAATGAAAACCTATAACATTTTAATAGTAAACGGTACATTTACACACCTCCATCACGTGAACAAACTGTCGAACGTGAAAATGAACCACGTCGCGGAAATAACACGTTGTTTGATTATAAGCGAACCCTTTCACAATATTTGCTCATATTTTGTTCCACTGTTATCCTCATCACTTACCTTTACTTTCATCCTTTGTTTAACTATACGTATATATTACGCTAGGTTTTGCCTGCGGCGGCACCCGTGTGGGTGTCAGTCATTATAACACAAGCACCAGAATTATCTAGGTCGTGCCCATTTTTTATTATACGTTGGGCCTCTTGAGTTGTTATACTGCTTAACCGGACTTTCCTGTGGTGACCTCAATAAATTAAGGCCCCCAGCCAGGGCAACAAAACTACCATATACTAAATGACCGCTCGCTAAGGGCACCCCCTGTTGGGAACGGACCTCGGCTTAGGGCGTCATTGAGGGAGGGCAACAAAGGTGGCTGGGTCGATTATTTGGGGACTTTTAGCTCAGCATTGGGGGGTGGCTTGTAGACCAAGGGACGGTTTCAAAGGTCGTCCTCTACCTGTGTGTCCATTTTTATCGTCATCTGTTCAGACATTAGGGCCAAGAATTATAACAGACTTAAACTTCCGCTTTTATAATTTTAATTAGTGCGGATAGCGTGGAATAATGGATGTGAAAGCTTACCCATTAAATGATGATGTATGTAATTGATCTACTTCTAATTAATAACCATATACTCAGCGCTTATTCATAGACACTGATGGCCATAGATAGCTTTAGCATGCAGGCCGGTAATGGATTAGTTGTTAGTTTATTACATCACTTTGATCTGCGTACATCGCGCTAATCGAGTGGTAAGGAAGACTCTCAGGGGGACTTGTTATAATTAGCACCTTTTATGTGTAGTGCAAAACTTTGTATAGATGTGACGTGACTCCGTTCTGAGCAAACATGGTGGATAGGTGGAATGCAGCCCGCGCCCTCTCAATAAGATTAGACCTGTGAGTCTTGTGACCCTGTAGACGGAACATTGATAGTTGGTTTTGCTATCCTTAATAATATTATAAAAGCGAAAATGAGTTTGTTTGTTTGTTACTTCTTCACGCCTAAATGGCTTAACCAATTTTGATGAATTTTCGTGTTGGAACTCTGGAGATAGACATAGGTTTTTTTTTTAAAAAAAAGATTGAGATATGAGGGAAAAAAGGCAAAACTTAGCATTGCTACTACAATAAATAAGGTGCAAGGGCCAAAGCTACAGGTAGCAGGTACCTGTAAATCAGGAAAGGGGTACTATGTTGCGCCGAATTTAACGCGAGCGAAGCCGGAGGCAAAAACTAGTTTTAAAATACAAAGAAAAGGATAAATCACTGTGGTTTGATTTCTAAAGTAAAGGCTCTTGAGAATGCCCACTATTCTGCCAACAAAGAATTCAGGTGCGCTGCTACGATCACCAGCAGTTCGTTAATATGACGTAGTGACTGGAAGTGGGGCTCTGCGTGGTGTACTGAACACGTGATAACCGTTAGTGCACCGAAGTACCAACTCACGCTGTTTTTTTTTGGGGTTCCGTACTTCAAAAGGAAAAACGTAACCCTTATTTTATCACTTTGTAAACCGTCTGTTAAGACCCTTTATGTTTGCGGGTTGTTCGAAAGAGATACCGCGGCCCCGGAACGTAAAGGGCCATAGAAGGAACATGGGTGGGTTTTAGTGAGTAAAAGTCTGACACTTCCTCCCGCTCCGCCCAGGGGAAGTTATTTGATGATTTCCCACCCCAAAAAAAAGACCTTTTATGTCGGTAATGCGTGAAGGTATTGAATTAAAATTAAAACCATATACTCAACTCTTTGGTCTCTTTGTGCTGTGAAAAAATCAATCTTCTAAGTCTACGCAGTCAAGGATATGGCTGTTTAATTGTTAATGTACGCAATTTTGTACGAAAACCTTTAGCGCGCGAGTATGACACGCTCTTGGCCAGTTTTTCTAGTTATTGTCACATAGATGCTTATTTATAATAATGTCAAACTCGCTTACTACTTGTAAGTTGGTACATTGTTAAACAGTTGTGTTTAATTTTGGTGTACAATCCTACTTATATTATAAATGTTTGAATGTATGGATGTGTGTTACTCTTTCACGTCAAAACGGCTGAACGGATCTTGGTGATATTTGGCACAGAGGTAAATTTGAGTCTGGAATAACAAATAGGATACATTTTTTTAAATCATACGGGCGAAGTATATTCTATTCTACATTGAGTATTCACAGGTACTACAAAAAGGATTTTTATTTTTTGTGTGAAAAAAGAATTTTATTTTTTCGGTGAAGTTTGTTAACATTTCAACCCCGTCATTTGTCCCTGGAAATTAGGTAAGTTTTATATCATAAGATAATGTATGACATGGTGCTGAAATAATATCTTCACACGTGTCTGCCTTTTCGGGATGCGGGTGTCTAATAATTATGTTATGGAAACTAGTGAATAGAAGAGGACTGACCGCCTCATATGAAACGTACTTGTACAACACAATTTTGTGGGACATGTGGTCACTATTTGGTACTTCCTTACTTTAAGTAGAGATAGGATATAGCCTGTATAGTACACGACGACACATCAACCTATACTAAACCAGTTTATGCACTCTCAGTTACGGATCATGCACCCATAGATTTGCCGTACGATGAGAGATAAACTGGTTTTGTATAGGTCCTGTGTGCATACTATTACGTCATATGAGTCAATTGTCACTTGATTTGTAATAAAAATCCAGTTGTACCTATTTATAACACCATGATCTCGTTTTTCAGTCGGGTATAAAACATATTAATTCATGCCTAAGCTTGGTTGGAGATGCTTGGGGATCTTAGTTAGGGACCATAAAAAAATCAGGCGTGACCAATCGGTGATCTCCACATTTATAGAACTTTGTTTTTGATTACTTTGTAATTAATAGCTTCTTAAACACAATGAGTAAACGCTTAAAAGGTATGATTTTGTCGGAATTCAAATTAAATGAAGTTTTCTCGTTCAGTTTATTTGATAAAAGAAATTCTTGACAATTTCTAAAAGCCATTAAGGTTACTAGAAAATAATTTGTGTTTTTCCTTTTGTGTAATTGCATTTTTTTTTGTTCCGCGCAATTCTTTTATCTCTGAAGTTCCTTACAATATTACGCAGCCGTGGTAGACCGAGCGTATAATTCTGTTTAGGGTTCCGTACCACAAAAGGAAAAAAAGGAACCCTTATAGAATCACTTAGCTGTCCGTCTGTCTGACTGTTTATCTGTCTGTAAAGACCCTTTATCACGAGAACGCGTTGAGGTAACGAGTTGGATTTAAAAACATGTACTCAAGTCTATGGTTCTTAGGAGCTATTAAAACTGAGTCCTCTAAGTCTAAACAGTTAAAAGATATGGTGGTTTATGTCGAAAGTATGTCCTTTGGTGCGTGAGACCGACTCGTACTTGACCGGTTTTTCTATTAAGAAAATTCCTTGAATTGTAACGAGTTAAAAGCGGGAAAATTATGACGCTCGGTATTGTCGCTTTTTCCGTAATATAAATAATTGCATTCGTAATAACTTTTCTTTATCTTCAGTCAATTTTACTGCTTGCATTCATTTTAATTACATTTTATCATTATGTCTTAATTATTACCAAGTCGTACAATTCTACATAAGTTCAAAGATGTATTTTCATTCACCTTTGACATTTCTATAATATGAAGGCAGCTTCAAGTAATATGTTCATCAAGCAAAAACTTTCAAAAATCACTAATACATATTTCAAAACATTTGCGTTAACGTTAATTGAAATTAAACACGAGCTAAAATGTTGTTGCAAATCAATGTTAAAAACTCATTTGATAAGGAAACGTACGAACGTAAAACACGCGTTTTCCCCTCCCAACTTGAACGTTTCCCTTATTTATCTAATGCTCGGATCAGGATATAAACGTTACATAATGAAATGGAACATTTTAAGTCGAGTCTTGTTCTCTGTGGCCTACGTCACAGCGATCCCTTTTTTCCTTACTAAAAAAAATAGCCATTCAAATTGTGACTTTCAAACGTAGAACGAAGTTATAACTATTTTGTTATTTGCGGAGAGCGATTGAAAAGAGGTTTTTTTTTCTGTTCTATTTTTACGATTATTTAGTTTACACGTAAGTCTGTAGGTACGATGAATATGAATAATATTATTAATCTGAATGTTTGTGAGGATGAATGGATATTAGTTACTCTTTCACGCAGAAACTACTGTCTGGATTTAGATTACATTTCTCAGACAAATAGTCCCTTGACTGACACATTGGCTATTTCTGATCCCGATACTATATTCTCTAGGGATAAAAACCAACAACCACGCGGGCGGAGCCCCGTGAAACAGCTAGTTTATATATAAAGTCTGATAAATCGGAATAAAAACAAAAACTAAACATATTTTTTCCTATATTAATCACCTGAACAAATAAATATTGAAATATTTAAGTAATAAATTGAGTAAATCACATCATTCTTTGCTTTGACGTTTGATTAGTTTTTTCCTAACCAAGTAAGAGGCAGTTTCTAGCCCAATCAGATGTAGCCAAATATTGGTATTTACAGACTAGTTGCTTGGTTAGACTGGTTGTGGTGATTGTGCATTTAAACTTATAAATTGTATCCACTTCGAAGTCGTACTTATTGAACACAGCATCCTGTCTTAGCTTAAAATGTTTCGAATGTGAGGTTAGCGGAACCCGCGAAGTGCAATCTAACTTTGTGAGATCCTAGCTACAAATCGCTCTTCGGAGTATAGGGAAATAACAATTGTTTTCCTGATTGAAACCTAAACAGTTTGGTACAGACGTCAAAGCATAGTTCCAGGTCTTTAAAACATAATTCAATTTTATTAGAAAGAGTCTAACACTCACTATGAGTGGCAGTATTTTTTCTTCAAAAGTTGATATGCCATATTTAGATGCAGTTCAAGTAAATACTGATTGTCAACAAAAAACTGGTACGTTTATTTTAGTACTGTGGTGTTCTGTTTTTCGCTAGCACAGACAAGTTAGCTGAAATGTAAAGGGTGCACCTATACACAGGGAGTTTGACTGTCATTACGCCCGTTCAGAAATCCAAAAGTCTAACAGCTAGGACAGTTATCTTATTGCTCAGTAGCTTGGTAATGAAGGTCAGATAGACGCGGACACCAGCCCATTATACAATACTAGCTACGCCCCGCGGCTTCGCCCGCGTGATGATAAAAAAGTATCCTATGTGTTCTGGTGCCAAATTTCATCAAGATCCATTCAGTAGTTTTTTCGTGAAAGAGGATTTAACATACATCCATACTCACAAACTTTCGCATTTATAATATTAGTAGGACAGCTATCTATTTAAAACACTGGTGGACTGGAACCTGAACCCGACATAATTAGACAAAGCTGGGCAAATGACGATACTGATGAGGTATGCCTACTAACATCTAAATGGTAATGGTATGCCACATAGAGAAGTAGGTACCTAATCTCTTAATGATCTGTCTTCTCCAAAGTAAAACTTTGCGGTTAGGCAAAACTTGAGACTGTAATTAGTGTCTGAGCTGAAACTGAAACTGCTCAAGGCTGAAAGCAGCTAAGACTGGATTCTTTATATCTTCCGCGGTCGTATTTTCTATTCTAACTTACAGCACTATAATAATTTAGACGCGCTGAAAAGATAAGCTTCCTTTTCTTGTTAAAGCTACCACGAATAAAGAAAATGGGAAAACTAGAAAAATAAATAGTAAAAGCAACTTAAGAGATGTATATCCATACCTAGGAATCTCATTATTTACCTAAATTGTCTGTTGGCCTAATGAAAGAAATTAGTCATACAATAAAACTTCCAAACATAAAGAGATAGTAATACTTGACCGAAATGAAATCAATAATGGACAGATATAAAAAAGTATGGACAAAATAAAATTACTGATTAAAACCAATTAAGTATAGACAAGACAATGTTAAGATAACAGAATACTCGATGACTTATTTTCTTTAGACAAGTTATAAAGAGGATGCAAATGAAACAGCAAACGGTAATCAATGATCCAGAGGGCATTGGTGGTGGCTGATTTTACCGGTTCCCGGTTTGACTCCCGGTGGACTTCGCCGGCTAATACTATTAACTCCGTAAATCATCGGAGCATCTCTACAATACTGATACTACTTCTCTACAATACTGATACTACTTGAACTGAAATAAAAATGTCGAACGAATAAAATTTTTGTACGATACTATATATACATTGCTGTTTATACACATGTACGTCGTAAATGGGCGTCGCAAAACTGCTATTGTATAGTCTAGTGTTCTTATATACATCACAATAGTAGGAACTCATGCGTTAAAGGTTCTTAAATATTTGCATGTCTTAATTAACGTGTTATGGAATACAGAGATTTACGCTCGTCTCAATCAAATTAATTTACATTGTTGTGAGCTTAATTACGCATACGTGAAAACTCCTTCTGAAATTATGGAAATGCGGGCGAAGAGTCGCCTCGTTCAGATTTTAATGAGATATCTAGCTGTTTTTATTTTGTCAGTTTCATGAATTCGTTTCAGAGGCAACACAGATCATTAATTAATGGGAACACTTGATGTTTGGGGATTTGACTTAAAACTGCTATTGGGCTATTCGCAAACATTTCTGTACAGTTTTTATTAAAAGTCAAAGTCAGAATACAAAAATGTATTGTTTTACGTTTTACATGAACTATGAAGTGATTAATTTAATTATTACCGCCTACGCTACGTCGCTAGGAATTAACAAAGCGCGTCGTACGTTCCCACGTAGCTTCATACTTAGTGTCCACCGCAGCGTGCCTATTAGTTGGTTTTCATTTAAATAGGATTTTAGCTTTTAATATTACATCGGTTATTATAATAACAGCTGGGTTGAGATATTTATATACGAGAAACCACATGTAACAAACGGCAAATCTTTATTCCCGTACAAACTGGAAATATGTACGTGTCCTCATTTGTGAGAGAAGAGACGAGAGTCGTTGCTTATTTGTAGCTAGACTTCTTTTCGCCCGAGATAGACAAAATTAGACATCGGAGAAATAGAAAGGATGTTGCTATTTTTCTTTATTATAAATAAAATTGCCCATTGTTACAATATCAAATATTGAGTTATTTCACAAAACACTCATAAATTATATAAACGTTTATGCTTTTTGTGTATTTTAGCGAGTATCTATTGACGAAAAACTAGGGGACGAAAATCTTAAATTACAATACCAAATTGATATTGATAAAGGAATTTTCAGATGTTTGTCATTATATTAGACCCATATCATACGTAGACATGACAAACAAAACACATAGAGACCTTCTGTATTCCACTTTAATAATATAATAAGCTAGACACCATCATTCAGCTTTTCTTGCCCGCTGAAAAGGTTATATTAATAATTATCACCGCCCTGTTTGTCACGATCATTCACGCAGCTGTAACCAGGTTAAGAAAAGTTTACAAGAATATTAGTAAATAGTTGGTCATTCCAAAATATATGAACCAATTGAATGTCGAGGATACCATTGAAATGGTTTTTTGTTAGTACGCCGCATTCGATCGGATATTATAAACCTGGTCGACCGGGGCTTTCATTAAAATAACAAATCAGTGTGCTCCCACTAAGCAACTACAAAACTCAATTAGCTAATGAAAAACATTAATTAACTGCAAATTGTTAAACACAGCTCTGTGAAGGTATTAGAACTTGGAAATTACGAACACTTCAATTATACACATTATGATATTCCGCGCAGATTAGCTGTATTGTTTGTTGAATTAAATTCAAAATTGAAGAAACCCATACTCTTGGTATTTCAGAGCGGCTGATTAGAGCCAAGACGGAGGAGACAATGCTGCATTGTTGTGGTTTTCAATGAGATGGAACTGGAAGGGAACATTACAAAAAAACATTTCAAGATTTTTACATGTTGACATTTCATTAAATCACTATTTTCATTTCATTTTAGAAGGGTGCAATCATATAACCCCGTATATTCGCCAGATTTGGGTCATTTATAATTAATACGTTTCCGTACAGAGGTTTAAACTTCGGCGTGTGTAGTATCTCACGATCAATAGCGAAACATCACGGTACAGAAATCAAAGGTTCCCACTGCCATACGCAATTTAGAATTTTATTATGATCTACAAATTGGGAAAAGCAATTAGATATTAATATTCTCATAATAGAAAGAAATATCTACCCATATGTTTACCTACGAAAAAAGCTCTTCAAAATATGTTTGTAAATACTATTCACGAGAGGAAATTGGGATATTTCATCCGCAGATTCCTGTAGGTAAATATTTTTAGGTTTTAAAAAGAGTGTGTTATTTTCATGTATTCAACTTTGTTATTTATTTTAACAGCACAAAGGCATTTTCTGCCAGTCGCCCGAATGTTAAGGGTTTTTTGCGCAGTGCTACGAAAAAATCAACAAACTGTAATGTCACTGAACATATAGTTGGGTAGGTGCTGTACCAACGCGACGAGCGGTACTAATTAAAACTTGTCTGTTGCTGTTTGCAGTAAGACGTCGGACAAGTCTTGTTAAATTTATGGCATTTATAAATTAGGCAGTCGTGTGAACTGCTGCATGTTGGCTACATTAACGCTCTCGGTCGCAGCGCCTGCGTCCCCGCCGTCCCCGCCGCGCCGTACAGGCGAGCCGTGCCAGCCTCTATTGTACATTCAACCATTGTTCTGTAAATTGCGAAACATTTTAAGCCCTACTTTTAGATAAAAGAAACGACTTTTATCATCGCTATATAAAGATACAATTATGAAAAGATTCCAACAAATGAAATACGAGTAGCTATTGAATTTGAACAAAGGTCAAACTAGTTTTGTAAAGCTGTGCCTTCACAAAAACGAGGTAAACCCTTATTGAATGCCACTCATGGGCCATCGAGTTGAAGGAGATTGAATATTTCTGAATAGATGCTGAACATTGAATTAAGTTAATAGCTTTGAAGTGGATATTTTGCAGCAAAATTTTTAACACCTTAATTCAGTTTAGGACTTGAGGTGGAGACTTAATTCACATAAAGCAGCTCATTAAATATGATGAACGATTCATTCAAATGATCTAAATCAAATAAAAATTATAGAACTTTTTAAATTACAGACATTTTTTTTTATTTAACGTTTATGTACAATCAGCATAAGATATACTTGACCAGGCTCGTCAAATATGGTTAATTTCATATCGATGGATGTATTAAAATTGAATTTAATTTATCTAATGAACTTTTGAGTCATTAGTTTATGTATTTTTGTCGTTTTTAGATAATGTACTTTTTAAAATTGAACTGTCTGTTTTCTATAAAAAAAACTTAACATTATTCGAAAATATTTATGTATTTTTGAAATTGACAACTTAATCTGACCATCCTGGTAAATTATTTCCCTATCTGATTGTACACAATAAATACAAAAACCAAACATAGCAGAAAAAATAGCATACATATATGTGTATAATATAAAAATAATACAAAAGTATACATAAAATAACAAATATAATTCATCAAATAACCAATACATATGCATTACGGCGAAATGGAACTATAATATTCTTTCACTGCTTTATTACTAGATACTATTTCGCTGATATTAGCTCTTCTGAAAAATGAAAAACCATTGAGTGCAAAATAAATTCATTAAGTATTTGCTAATTGCGTGTGATGATTGATTTGTTACTCCAGTGTTTTGTTTACGAAATGATCGTCTATGATTTATACTGATCATCAGATTAAAATAGATTGTATAACACAGTACGTTGCAAATGTGTCGGGTGTGGGGTCGTACAAACAAAGTGTTGGACATTGACTCGCGGTGACGTCGGCGCACGTGGAACTAATATGTTCCACACTTTATTTGTACGTACTTAGTTGATGAAGATGGTATGCACATTTAGATGTAATACCTACTTTGTTAGCCAGCGACTATGATTGAAAGAAAGAAACATTTTTTATTAGACTCACACAGGGACATAAAACGAAATTTTAAAAGGAACTATTAAAGTTAAAAACAATATAAAATAAGACCCAAAAGGCCCTATATACTATATATCAAATACA
This sequence comes from Ochropleura leucogaster, assembly GCA_958449745.1. NCBI lineage: Eukaryota > Metazoa > Arthropoda > Insecta > Lepidoptera > Noctuidae > Ochropleura > Ochropleura leucogaster. Next base: position 11,541,895 of record OY288206.1, on the reverse strand, counting down.
TATCATATATGATTACTATAATGATATGTAAATACTGCTACTAATGATTGGTAATACTTGAAAAGTACTGGTAGGTGAAGGTGAGGCGGGGACAGTAATATTTTGACTATGTGAACTGCTACGAAAACTGTCCCTGGTTAAGAAGATTTTTCATCGTTCATAAGTTACTACTGATGTATAACTGTCTGTCTATTTTCCAAAACAAGTGCGAACGCACCTTCATATCCAAACCAAGAAACATTTCAGCACAGTAAACAATGTCAAGAATGTGGCGATTTCTTCCGTGTTTATCTCGCGAACATTTTTATTGTACCCACTTAAAATAGATGTGTCACCCGAAGTGGTCGGTCACGCGCATATTTGTGGGCTATATATAGCTCTATCAGTTGGCAAATGTCCTGGCGATCCCGGCGCCCGCGCACTCCACGCCAAATGTCGCGTGCTCTCGCGCCGCGCCGCCGAGCTCCGTTATTTATTTTTGGCCACCGACATGGAGATTGACGCGTAAATCTGACTACTATCGATTGCTTACTAAATCTGTTCGCAGAAGCGCTCCTCCGTCTACAATAGTGATAAATATTCAGAGATCGCTTGTCTACGTAGCATTTACGTCAGTGCTACGTCAGTTTTCCTTTCACATACGGAACTAGACAGACGTATGCAATCCCATGCCTGGCCTTCAAGTGCCACTCAGCTTTGTAACCCTATTATGTTTGACAAAGGCTTAGTGTGGCTAAAGGCGCATGTGACGCAACGTTGCGAGAATGTAGCAGTCTGCTTAGCATAATTTTTTAATCAGTTTTGTTCAGTTTTCAATATGGGTTAAGAATAGGTTTAAGACGGTATTGATGCTTTAAGTCAAGCTATTATTGCTCTCTTTCTTCTGATTATTTACACAAACTCACGCTGTTTTCCCAAAGGGTCGTCGAATACTACAGAGCAACCTACACGCTAGGTATTATATTTAGGACTAATAGATACTTCTTTTCATTTGTCAAAGTTCGTTCATACATATAATAATAAAATCATTGGATGCGAAAACTATGACCTGTCTGACCTTATAAAAGAACGTGTCACTAATAAGATCAGCGTATGTAGGTTGATATGTCCTTCTTAAGCGACCCCTCCTGGCATGGCGGCGCATTCCTTGACATTTTCATTAATGGCCCTTCATTCGTTCTCTTAGCACGATCAAATCATCTAAGCATACCTATATTTTATTGTCTTAAGTAATATTTTTTCAGGATTTACATAATATAAGTAAACAAAAAATTATTCGTCTCTGATGACAAGCACTATGCGAGATACCTGATTGAATGCCCAAATAAAGTAATATTCCTAAAAACTATTTTACCTAGTTACTTGTGAAATGTAATGTCAAATAATATTTTTGAATAAATAATGAGTTAGTCATAAAACATTGCGCTGCTGTACAAACTGCAATAAAAGCAATTACTAGTCCACAAAATAAAACACATTTTTTCAGGAAATGTGATTTTAAGTATTCATCTATTTGAATAATGCAAAACTTTTTCGTACGTAATAACCTGAGTGTTGCCGGACGTAACAATTCTGGTATGCCATTAAAATTTTATAATTTATTCATAAAAAACATTTTCGTGTTAGCTGCATTTGCTCAATTTCAGTGAAATGTCAAGTGTTTTATTAAACATTCTTATATGTTACTACATATATGACCCTTGCATAATAGGTACTACATACACTTAGTGGATTACAACCTACTCGCTCTCGTAGAGGTGAGGCCAGTGTCCCAGCAGTGGGAGCCTAATATGGGTTCATTATTCTTGTACTTGTGCTGTATAGGATTTTACTACTACGTGATTTTTGAAAATTCGGGATAAATACAATAGCTAATTTTAAGAACTCGTGGGACAAAAGTGGTTCAGTTTCATGGTCTCAGAGACTACACTGCATACTGGAGGGTGCGTTTATTATGTTCCACCTTGTATAATATGGGGTGGAAGGAACATTGCCGCATTAAATGTCTCCACGTATTCACGAGAACATTTTGAACCAGCGACATCGAACTTTTTGAACTAATTAAAAAAAACACTTGTTCGATTCATTTATTTGCATTATATTTTTAAATTACTGGTGAATTTGTGGTAAGTGTTTGTGTGTTGGTGTCCCTTACACCTGGTATAGCTTAAAAAGAAACTTGTGGCAAAATTTTCATCGCTTTATAGAGAAATTTATGTACATGCATTATTTATATAGGCTTTATTTTCCATTAGATTCCTTACAATACATTTAACATTTTACTAAACATTAGTATAGACATTTCATTTCGTTGAAAATTTTTAATGTTGTGAATTAATTTTTAGTGAAATCTTAAAAAGTACCTACTGTTAAATGAAATAATAAAATACCTGCATTACCTAGTTTCAAATAAAAATACAACTTGGTAGAGCTTTTGTAATGTCTTGCAACCGACAGCAAACGTAATAAGAAAAATAATAGTCCCAGCTCGGTAATAAAGCTTGCAGTAACTAGTGGAAAACCGGGCAAAGCTTATTAATACTGAAAAATTCTCAACTACACTAATACAGTGTTGTTGTGTTCTACTTTGTTGGTGGAAATATTCATAAGTATTCCCGTGATAGTACACCTAGCGAACAAGTTGATCCTGCCTCCTAATTATAACAAGCGCAAGTTTTTTTTTTAATTTTCCTGTTATTTACAGTGAGGGAAATCAATCGATAAGCAAATTAACACCAGACATGAATTTGTAGTGTTATAATCAAAACAAACACAAGACCGATAGTTATGATTTCCATTAATTATTTTTATGGTTCCGTACCTTAGGAGGAAAAAATGGAACCCTTAAAGGACCACTTTGTTGTCCGTCTGTTTTTCTGTCTGTCTCTGTCTATGTGCCTCTCTGTCAAGACCCTCTATCTCAGGAACGCGTAGAGATATCGAGTTGAAATTCAAACCATATACTCTAGTCTATAGTCCCTTGGAGCTGAAAATCTGACCCCTGAAAAATATAATATGGCCGTTTAAGTCACAAGTTTGGACGGAAACCCCAGTCCGACTTATACTTGGCCGATTTTTTTATTTACCAATCAATTTCCCTAACTTCTCTATGTAAAATTTATGAAACAATGAAAGCCACTGTTAATGCTAAATGTGACACGACAAGGAACGTAGCCAATTAATGTTGTTGTTTTTGCGCACCCCATTCATATGTTCCGCGAAGTTTGTTGATATGTTTTAAAATGTTCGTCATTAATACGGAAACCATTTATTTTGAAACCGTTGGATTCGTCAAAATAACGCCAAGGGAGTAAGGCAGAATTTCTAAGCTAACCTTTTTAAGGATTCAGTTCCCCCCAGGGTAAAACGGGACCATTTCACTAAGACTCTGCGGTCCGTCTGTCCAACTGTCGCCAGGCAGTATCTGATGAACCGTGATAGTTAGACAGTTAAAATGTTCACAGATTATGTATTTCTGTTGCCGTTATAACAAAAATATATAAAAAAAAAACAGAATATAATAAATATTTAAGTATGTATTAATAGATATGGGTAAGCAATCTTTTGTGCGCGATTTAACTTATGTTTATAAACAACAAAAAACTGCGTACCCCAAATAATACATGGCCTCCGATTAAATGTAAATGAACATCGTATTATTATTAGTGGAATTTCCTATTGAATACCTGCTAGTCTATTAGATCATAGTTATCATATAAAGTGCACAATACTTTTTATGATAAATGACTTATTTTGGCATCTGTATGCCTGCATTTACAAGTATTTTATAGAAACTGAGGACAGTTCTCTCACCTTCTAAATACTGCGTGATGCCCTCATATTTCTGAGAAAAAAAAATTGCGAGTAGATCACTTTTCTCCCAATGTTTATGTATTCTTCTTAAACTCACATCATCTCACGATTTTCATTCAGGCATCGTGTTTTCCTTCGCATGGATTTTGTTTTTGTATAATTTCCCATCCAATTTTTTTAAGATACCTTATAACTTTATATTCTTCAAGATACTGCTTTTATATCGTTCACTTACTTTTTCGATTAATTATTCCTGAAGCCGCAGAATGCCCTCTTGCTTCGTTAACGCCAAGAAAACTTTTCGGCCGGAATTTTTACTGACCCCTTTTCCTAAAATTATTCAATGCACAACCCTTCTCGATTACCTCAAATATTTTGATCGTACAAGTGTACAGCTGTAGGCATATAACGTTTTCTTGTTGTTCATTTCACATCAGACATAATGTGATGAAAAAAAGGTTGTTAAGTGCCATTACGTGTTGATGACGGTTCATCCTATCACGAAAACGGCGTTTAAGAAGTAGATTAACAGTTAGTGCAGCAATGTAATTATTTGTAGTTTCACATGATATCATTCCGTTTGAGCATAGTAGGTGCAGGCCATCCAATTAACCTGCGAGTGCCACCCGCACTATTATATAATATTCTCTTTAGAGAGCAATGCTGTGATTACTAATCGGTTACTCAAGTAATTTAGATTTTAAAGGCAATTATGCTTTTTCGTATAAGTTTATCTTAATTTTTGTATTTCGTGTATTTTGCAAAAAGTTAGATTGAGTAAGGTAACAGTTTTAATAATAACTTATGTGGTCTTTGTAGGATTCCATAGCTAAATGGCTAAAACGAAACCCTGATAGATGCATCCTGCCCGTGTATCTGTCTGACTGTAGACACAGTTGACATTTTTAGAGTAGGTTCTATTAACCGCTATCAAATATTGATGAGAAATTAAACGCTTATGATGTGTGTCTCCAGCTGCATCTCGTCAGACTGGAAACAGGTCCAGCATTGGTGGAAAATGACTAGGCAAATGCTGATGAGTTTATGTCAGTCCTTTTTTAATTTCCCAGCATCTTTTTCTCTAATAAATTATAAGTTTGGGCTTGTCTCTGAGAGCATATTATTACGTTGTCATAGATACTAAATGTTTTCATTCGAACACATTTCCTCTTGAACCAACTGAACTGATGATAAAATATCGTTTAAAACTACATTAGTCTTACTTCGGAACAAGTCCCTACTTCATTAGAAATCACGCTAACACGGGATTCCTTTCTGGAATGGATATTCGACTTCCTCAACGTCCCGGTGATCGATCTCACTAACTCTCACTAGTCTCTAGTATGTTCGATTAATCACAGTCGTATGATCGGGAGATGGTGGGAAGTGACGGGTTAATAGCCGCACACATCATGTCATTAGTATTAACATGGGTGTTTGTAATGTAATATTTGTCTTAAGTTGTGGGTAAGGTTAACTTTATTGCGTCATCCGTTCCTATGTTCAAATATGTAAATGAGAGTGTTTCAATATATCACGAGAACACTTATGGACTAAAACTGAAATAGTAACCAGTGACCATTTTAACCATACCACAAATTGTTAAATTTTTTGGTGACACAGTAGGTAAGTTAGGTAAAATCTTTCACCTCTAAATTTGTCTCACCCTGGACACTGTAGGATTGAGTATTAACGAGAGAGCGTCTAGCCTATCGGTCCCAAAGAGTTGCCTAATAGTGAAACCACTCACCCAGTTCACTTTGCTTAAAACTGTAATACTCTCAACAATTTTATGTTCCCAGCTTTTTACACCTAGAATAAAGTGCGTAATTTATAGCTCTTAACTTTTACGACAAATTCTAAAGACTGCATCAAATTAAATTCACGGTTTGGTAAAAGGTTAACTGTCCAAGTTGAAATCCCAGAATTAGGTTAAAAAGTAGACGCAAAGTTTTTTAATAACCACACTTTTCTCGCTCATTTTTGTTGGACTTTTACGTTAGGATTTTTTTCTATTTGTCGTGTTTTTATTTCGTAGATTTTAATTAAATAACTTGGGTTATGCCTGTTTCTATCTACGTTTGCTAGTCACATAATGCGCTGTTCTGTTCGACAGACATGATGACTTTCTGACGTGATCTCACAGACTAATAAGGCAATTATCATGTTTATCCTTATTTCTTATGAATAATAGATACAAATATTTGATTCTAAAAACATCATTCTATTTTACCATAACCAGCTGGATCTTTTAAAAGTAACTTAATTTATGCAAATTTGCTAAGTTAGGGGCCACATTAATAGGTGACCATTCGCCAAGGTGACAGTCTGTCGAGAGGTGGTCTCAGTCTGCTGCAGGCGTGGCTTTGGAAGTATTTCTATTTCGGCGCAAATGTCGCGAGTGTCGGCCCGCAGCGCGCTCGAGACGCGCCGGCACGCGGCCCGTCGGCGCCCGCGCATGCGAGCACACTCCTTAGTTTACGCGCATGATTCCCGTACGGAACACGTTTAACCTCATCAACAGACTGCGATTGCCCAATGTTTTGCCTTCCTGTTGACCGTGACAATAATGGTGCGCTAAAAAATTCAGACGATCACGTGTTATAATATGTGAATGTGTTGTTAAGTGTCGACGCGCAGTGTACCGGTTAACAGCACGACTTTTGTTTTATGACCACTTAAAACCAGTTCTGACAAACTTCTGATAGATTCATCAGGAGTCCAACCTGATTGTAACATTTGTGATTATCAATTACTTTACCATAATGAGTGATTTTGTGATTTCAATCAATGTTCGTAATAACAGAAGTGCCGGCCAACTACCGATTGTGTTATTATGTCATTATTACTTTGATTAAATATTCCCATTGTGAAGGCCAGAAACCTCGTCACCATAAATATGACTCATGGCTTGTCTGTAAAATGTGTTGATTATTTGGAACATGGTCAGTAAAGTGTTCAGATTATTTTTATAAATTAATGAGTGTGATTGTTACAGTTAAAACTTATAAATTTGAAACTATACAAATGCCTCTAGGTGACCTGTCTCTACCATCAGCTGCACATAAATTAGCTGGCTCGTGCACGACAATGATGAGAGATTTAGATTAGTGACAGGGAATAAAAGGCATTCATCAGTTCCTTGTTTGTTTAGCTATAGATAAAGCAAACTATATGTCCGCACACCCGCATTTACGTGCGATCGCCGTTAATGTATGCGCTGCCGATACCGGTGTTTGTTCAGAGATAATGATGCCGCGAGCAGGCCGCGCGCGCTCTTCGCTCACTCCGCACATTCTCTGCATACTCTGATCCACGTGTTTGTCTACCTGTCTGAGGTAACGAGTTCATAAAAGCAGTGACGTCATATCTCTCTACCGTAGCATGTAGAGCGTGTTGTTTGTGAAGTTGATGGTGACTAGTGATAGTACTGTTAGTGACCGGTGTGTGGGGTGGAAGGTGCGTGTGTGTCGGTGCGCCGATATGTTGTTGTGTGGTGGCGGGGCAGTGAGAGGGGCTGTACAACGGAGACTCTCAGGTCCCTGCGGAGTTCCATGCTGTCCTGGGGCAGGGCCGGGGGCTCCGCAGGCAGCTCGAAGAAGCCGGTGCTCGCCAGCCGCCCGCTGCCGGCGTCTAGTGGCGAGGAAGCCGGCAGCGACAGCGAAGCTCAAGGCACGATGCTCCCGGGCGCCTCCGCCTTGGCTCGAAGACGACACGCCATAAGGTTTAAGAGGAAGTCTAAAATTGCCTACAGAATTATCAGGTCTGTAAGAGTTATGACTAAGTTAAAAGAGTATTCCACTAATAATTAAAACGGTCGTTCTCATTGGAATCTTTGATGACAATGTGTAAACTGTTTACTACGCCGATATTTACATAAAATGAAAATACTTAACTGCTGAAATTATAACCAAAATTATAATCAATGTAACAACTTCTCATCAAGACCGTGCCTAGATAAAAGCACTGAGCACTGCAATAATATCGATTTTACTTTCTAACTACGGCTTGCTGTAAACGTATCAACGTTACTGAAAATATCATAGTGTGCGTTTATGTTTACTAAAACTGTCGCTTAAAGAAAGCGTTTAAGTATTCCCGATCACAATTAATCTATTTAGAAGGTGACGCTGACCATCTCGTCCCGCCGTGCGGTCTATATTGTTAGAAGATTGAGGTCAATCAATGAATGTAGCCCACTTAACCCCTCACGTCTCCTGCCCACCTGTCCAAATTACAGACCATTTACTCTTTCCAACGATGGGAAGCGCCTATTATTGGGAAAATTGAGTTACCTCCAATGTTTGCGTCAATTCCAGGTGATTATTATTTCAATGGACTTAACCCTTACCTTACTTAACACGTGCTTGTTATTAAACCGTCTGCTCACCGTCCGTGTCATTATGATTAATCGAGCAAGTTGTGCGTGGTGATGTAGATGTGCGATGGGAACAAAGAGCGACATCCGGCAAAAAGCCAATTAGCATTCTAGCCACGTGTGCGGCTGCCGGAGTGCCGGAGAGCGACCGCCTCCGTGCCGCCGCCGCCGCCGCCGCACACCCGCGCCTTCTCCGGCCCGGCAACAGGTACGAAACGAGCGCCGACCCAAACCTATTCAGTACTACACTATATTTACACTTTAAATGGATTACCCACTATATCGAAAACAACATTTTCCGCAATATTTTAGAGGAAAATAGCAATGTTTACAACGTTTCAGTCAGCGATAGATTATGGATATTGGAAAACCTACAACTATTATTATGATCCCGTAGATATTATGCTAAGTAGGTAAGGTACCTCTAATTTTGTTTTCAATGTTCAAAGGGAAGCCATTTTTTCCATCCAACGACCTCACAAAGTTAGAAGGTCGGGGCAATAGGCGGTCAATGCGAGAACTTTAGTCGCATGAATTATTTAAGACACACGAAATGGGAATGGAATGGCTTTTATTTAGTTTGATCTTACTAAATCAATTAGTTTACTGTCCGTAGGGCATTCTATTTCAATCTATCAACTTGCTATCTATTAACAGATTCTATAATGTGTAGTGAAATTATCAAAGGCTCCTACCACAATGTACCTAAGTTGTTAACAAACCTATCACTGTCGCTGATTGATCGTTAAGTACATAGTTTGATTACGGTTTAATGAAAATCCCAAGCGGCTTTTCATTATAATGCTCACGTCACCTATAGCCTATCGGAATATTGTTGGAGTACGGTATCATCATATGAAATATTTAGCAAGTGGAGTGAGAGTAAAGTGAACTTCAATCAAAGCGAAACGCGTCGGCTGCGGGACGTCCTCTATCGTGATGGAAAATTAAATTGTACTACCAATCGAGAGCGCTCTTTGTACGGTATTGAGCTGTTCGAGCCACTCCAGTGCCGAAATATCAAGTGTCTCCCACTCAATGTCGTCTGTGCATAATTATTAATACCTGTCCGCTTCAATAGCACCGGGTTCGCTTGACTTAAACTAATAATCATGTCCTTGCGCACGCCTGTCTGTAACGACGACGGTACGGGTAAAATATACTCTTTTATAGTTCACATTTTTATTTGGAATACGTTTGATAGAACACTATTTTATGGTTAGTTATCTTAGGTCCCACTTCAGTGAACTAAGGAGCTCGTTTATCCAGATTTGGCAGACAGCGACGTATTTATTAGGCTATAACCTTTTGTTAAGTTTATAGTTTAGAGACATCGGGCAAATAATTTTGTGAAGAGTCATACGTGTAACCTTATGTACCTACCCCACGTCAATACGTACACACCTGAACCAATATTTCCATTATTCGAGCGCGCATTGCATTTATACAGTCTACAGTAGAGCAAATATTATGGAACCATACCGTTATTTCGTGACTAAATAGTGTTTCAAATCACAATGTGGAATTCATAAGTAAAGTGGAAACTGAAGTAATTATGCAGCAACAGCAGATGGTGGTAGTGTGTCCCAGTGAATGGCGCGCAGTGCGCGTCGGCTTGCGGTTTCCGGCGAGGTAGCGTCGCCGCGCGCGCCGCTAACGACACCATTGTGCGAACACATAAAATACGCCAGCCCGCTTTACCGTACGTGCTTCATTCAATCGCCACCAGCTTTTCGCTTTTTTGTAGAAACCGTGAACCCGAAACCCGGTATTACGTCAATACTGGAGTTCAGGTTCGAGTTAGGTACCAACTTCTGAGAATGAAACAGGCATCACGGTTGTTAGATTTGATCTGAAATAACATCAAGTAACAAAAACAAACTCCAGTTGTTTTTGTGCAAAATCAAATAGCCGTTTTAATAAAGGCCTTCAACTGACAGTTACTCCAACAATTTACGCATTTTGTTTTAAAAATCTATCCCGAAGGCGTGGGCTGAGGGGCGAAAAGTTTTAGCTAACTGTCCATAACAAAAATATCGTAAAACTCTTATTTTTGGGTTTGCCACAACACAAGTAAGTGATATTTAAAGTAAACTAGCTGGCGCCCGCAACTCGGCCCGCGTGGTGATCGAGAAAAGCCGTTTTGACGTGAAAGAGTAACAAACATCCATAAATCCTCACAAACATTCGCATTTATAATATTAGTAGGAAGGATATATGTTTTAGGGCTTAATTGTAAACATAAGTACTTTACAATAAAGTAAATCTCGTAATAGTACATTTATTCAAATGAATTAGGTACTTTATAAAAATGTTTGTTACGCTCATTTATGCAACGTTGTCAGAAAATAACGTAATATTTTTCAAAGCAAATTTTTTATTCCTTCAACTTATTCAATGTTCAATAATAAACGATATAATTTTTTATACCTTAAATATCAGAGCTGGAAAAATCAACCATATTTAATTTTATCGCTTGGGCTGAACTGAAAAACTAGGTACTATTTTACTGTCTTGCACTTTTACACTTTTTTGTTTACTTGCAGAAACGAAAATGCTTCTCTACACAAGGCCACAAAAATGTAAAAAATTGAGTCGAAAACGAGCGCAGCTCGTATTCCTAGGAGAAACTGACCTTTTTTCGGGACACGTTACAGTTTGCTATAAAAAAATACATAGTGCAATTAAGTTTACTGAAAATACAAAAAAATACTATATTTAATGTAGGAAGATTTGTAAAAAAGGTTGGTTGAGTTGAGTTACAATGCAATGAAAGCATAAATGATACTGTAACGACACGGTTCAATAATTTGACGACACGGTTGGCGCAGTGGTTGAGCGATCAACTGCTGCGCTGCGTTTCGCGGGTTCGATCCCCGAACGGAACAAATATTTGTTAGACTTACAGGTTGTTATTCCGAGTTTGGCTGTGTATGTGAGTTTAAATGTTTGTTAAGGCACATACGGCTTATGGAGACATTCCTAGAGCTTTTTAACAATAAAAACAAACTTGTTAAATCGGGTGCAACACATTATTATTATAAACAAATACCTAACAATAACAATTGATTACTTTAAAATGCCTAACTCCGTTGGTGTTGTAGTCGCGAGTGCGCTTGATACCTGGTTCAGGAAGTGTTGTTAGGTTATTATCCAATAGAGATTTCTGAGTAGCAGCGACGTATTCTGCTTTTGGGTCCGGTTAGTGGCAATAGGCTGGCCCCTATTACATGAAACTTAACACCTATCAGGTGAAATTAGGGTGTAAGTACTATGTGTACAGCTACACATCTACCTACCTAACCTCTCGGTAATAACAGGCGTGCTGATGGGAAATCACCAAATAACTTGCTCCGCTCTGGGCGGAGCGGGAGGGAGGGTCAAACTTGTACTGACAAAAACCAACCCATGTTCCTTCTATTGTCTTTTATGTTCCGGGGCTGCGGTATCTCTTCCGGAAAACCCGTAACCCCGGCAGGCGGTGGCCCTAACAGGCCTCATCTATAGACGGACGGTGAGTGATGAAGTGATGGTTTTATGTTATCTTATGTTTTCCTGTGGAATGAGCTCCCTCTGAATATCAGAATGGCTACTAGTCGGTTTACATTTAAGGTAAAAGCTCGCGAACACTTACGTAAGAAGTTGGCTGACTCTTCTCAAAATTAAAAAGTTGTCAGTAGTTCATCATTTTTAGTAGTTTTTACCTCTCTTTGCTTTTGTATATTGTCTATGTATTTATATATGTATTTATTAATAATGAAATTGATATTTCCTGACACGTTGCACCTACTGTGTCTTTATCTCTGCATCACCCTAAGGTTGACTGGTAGAAAATGCCCAAGGCATTAAGTCCGCCTTTGTACAATGTTTTTGTGCATGAAGTTTTAATAAATAAATAAATAAATAAATATCAATACAAATCAAAACTTTAAATCTGAGATTTAAAAGAACGTTATGAATGTTATATTATGGAGGTTCCATGGTTCGGTAGTTTTCCTCATCTCACATAAACGTCCGATTCTGGACATGGGTCTCCCAATAATGGCTAGAGTTAGCGGTTTTCGAAAATGGATTGGTAATCGCAGTGAGTGCTTAAGTGCCTATTCTCGTGATATATCATCTCGCGCTCACTTATTGATATTGATTTACGGACAGAGAAGATGAACTTTGTCCAGTGACAGTACGCTTATGACCAAAATGTTTGTAAACTTTCGTAAGGCACAATATTCATGCTTATAATTAGAACTTAAACCTTGGTTAGTTTCAGAATAAAAGAGAATTTTTAGAAACCTAGTATATACCAGCTCATTTATCATTAATTTTGCATTTAGTAGGATTGTTTATTTTGTGGCCAAAACTAATCAAGTAAAGAAGAAATAAAAAATCCAAAACGATAATCACATGAAATATCAGAATAAATAAAAAAATAATAATGTGTGGGTGTTCATTTCTCTATCACGCCACATTGCATTTCTATTATTTTAACGTGAAACTTTTATTAAATCGTCTCAAACTTTTTCGTCTGTGTGTTGCATGTTGCGTGACGGTCGGCCACGGAGTAGGGATGTCTAAATGTCTATAATGTGAAAAAAAGTTTCACTTTTACCGTGGTTTCATAAAACCACACAATTATTTTTTAATAGCCTATGTTACTCGGGACGATGCAAGGATTCTAATGATACCAATAGTTCAGGCTTTCGGAAGTTATGATGAAATTAAGAAACTCACACACATACATACATGAACCCTGAAAACATAACACTCCTTTTTTTGTGGCAGTCGTGTAATGAGTAGATATGTACGTTAGTAAAATCTTAAACACTTACGAGATTGTCTCTTGTTGGCTTATTATGGTTTTAACATTTTCCCACATAATGTACTGTGCATTTAATACACTTACGTTAGGACAGTAAGTGTATTAGAAACATAAAACAAGTAGCGTAACATATGATGCTTTATAAAGGATCATCGGTTACCATCTTCCTTATTACTTTCAACTTTTCAAGATGACAACGTGCTCTCTCAGAAATGATACGCAGAACTGCTTCCGGTATTATCAGGCGCCAATTGTTTGTTACCTTTAAAGTTTCAAATTAAGGACTTATTTTTTAAAGGCTCAAATTCAGGACTTATTTTATCCATAGAAGTATATAAATTACTAGCTGTGCCCAGCGGTTTCACCCGCTGCTCAGCTCTTTCCTTGATAAATGAGCAACCTATTTTTTTATATAACCAGATGTGCCATTTAGTTTTCTTTAAGCGTCCCGTATGCAATAAAACTTAACATGTTTATAACAAAAGATATTGGACTGATTAAATTTTCAGTTTTCATAAATATATTGAAACTAGCTGTTCCACGCGGTTTCACCCACGCTGCTCAGCACCTGTTGGTCGTAGCGTGATGTTATATAGCCTATAGCCTTCCTCAAGAAATGGACTATCCAACACTAAAAGAATTTTCCAACCAGTAGTCCCTGAGATTAGCGCGTTCAAACAAACAAACTCTTCAGCTTTATAATATTAGTATAGATTAGTGGTTCTTCGGACTTTACCCGACTATAGCTTTTTCCAAATTACCCAAGGCACATAAGAATTTTCCTTTTCCTAATTCTGGTGCTATAAGTTGAAGTGCTACGTGTATTTGTATGTGTTTATTATAAGATTGATAATTTTAAATTTTTCTGTTTTGTCTTTTCAACACACTGGGTCTACTAAGCTCATTCAGCTTTCCTCTTGCAGGTCCGCTGGAAAAAAATATAATGAAATAAGCACATTTTTGCTCTTCTGTCTCTGTCCTATCAAGTATTTTGTGTGTGCATAAATAAATAGATTATCATCGACACGCTAAGAAGAAAAATGACCAAGCTAAATTTAATAACATCATAACTTAACCCAACTATAGTGAATATAATAAATAACTTACTCCTATTATTACTGAGTATAGCGCTTGCCATTTAGTTTATATTGGTGCCAAACTGTCGCGGTGAGGTTTTAAAACCGTCACCACTTGTCACATTGTTTATTTTGCAGCTGGCTATTAGTATTCACTTTATTTTTAAAAGGCATTATTCAAAAATGGAAATAATTTCACTGTTTCAGGCTAACGAAAATAAATTATGAATCAACATTTATTAAAACTGAAGGATTATATTAATTGAGTGCTCATTTTTTTCGTTTGTTATTTTTTATTTTGTTGTTTTCGGGAGGCTTACAGCTAACTATACAAAAGTCATAATGAGGGGATCAACGACAAGCTATTCGCTGGGTTTGTTCGAAAAAGATACCGCGGCCCCGGAATGGCCCTGGAATTAGCCAGTACTAGTCTGACACTTCCTACCGCTCCGCCCAGAGCTGGGGAAGTTATTTGATGATTTCCCAACCCAAAAAGAAGCCTCTACAGTTGTCAGTAAAGTATTGTTGTACAAACTATTAAACAAAAATTTTATCTTTCGGCATAGTGTGATTTTATTCGTCTTCACAATCATTATGAAATCGTAATCATTATGACAAAATGATTAATATTGGTGGGAGGAATTTGGATAACCAGTCACGCTCATCTTGCGTGTATAACAAAGAAGGAGGAGGCACTTGCCACTGAATTTGAAACTTGTTACTTATTTTAACATTAAATTGAATTAACACTAAATTGAGTACCAAGAGCGCGCAGCCACTTTTTATTTATTTTTACATTTTAAACATATTATCCTACTAATATTATAAATGCAAATGTTTGTGAGGATGGATGTATGTTTGATTCTCTTTCACGAAAAACTTCATAAAATTTGGCACAGAGGTTGATTATAGTCTGGAATAACACATAGGATTCCTTCTTTATCATCATGCGGGTGAAGCCGCGGATTCCGGCTAGTTATATTATAAAGATGGATAACATAAAACCACAAAACCTAAAATAAAACCACACAAAACACATCATGTACGGTAAAGGCAAAAGGTCCCCTTTTGCACGGATTTTATGATTATGCACGGGTTCAATATCAGTCAGTGAGGTCAACATTCTACCAGTTTTATTAATATCAATATGGACTTGTCAGGTTCACTAGACAGGACAGGGTATAAGGTACGTTATGAAGCACAGCTACACATCCTTATCGAAATGATATGCTAACGCTGAAGTGCGGACGTGATACTTGCGAGGTATACAGAATTTTCAAAATCAAAATCAAAATCAAAAGTCATTTATTCAAATTAGGCTGATAATCAGCACTTTTTGAACGTCAGATTACAAGAGACAGTCCCACAAAAACGCCCTGCCCTTCGCCACTTCCTAGTGTTTTAGCTGGGAAGAAGAAGTGGCGGAACAAACTCCCCAGCAACACATCTGTCTGTCAGGTTAGAAGAACCAGATTTTATACAATTTATATTATCACAAAAAAAAAAATATAAAAAAATATTCATTCATTGTCACTTGTCAGCTAGCAAACACCAATTATATATAAAAAACAAAAAAAATAATAATAATAATACCCAAGTCTAAATAATAAATTAACCAGTCTAACGGGTGTGCCCGCTTACACGTGCAGTGAAGAAGTCACAGGTGATAAACTAGGACCATAGTGCAAAAGAAATAAGCTAAGCATAAAAAAGATAAATATAAATAATTATATTCAGTCAATGCTCGAGGTCACTAGTTAACCACATGCCAATAACAAAAACACAAAATGAAACAAGTAAGTATATAAAGAAAAAAGTAAAATATAAAATTACATGACGAAGACATGTAACGTATCAATAAGCTAATTTGGCGAAAAAACATGAAGGAGAAGAAAAAAATAATAATAATAATCGTCTTGAGTTCAACACAGTGACCAACTATGCTTGTCATCTAAATAGTCGTTAATAGAATAGTATGCTTTTAAACAAAGGTTAGATTTTACTTTAGCTTTAAATGCATTAAAATTGTGAAATACATTTTCACTTTCAAAGGTTGCGGAATCTTTCTATTTGAGTACTGAAAGGCAGTGAAAGAATCGGCGTAGACGCCAAAAGGAGTTTCAGTATCACCCAGAAAATTACAGGACACGCTGGACTGAAATACACAGAGAGCGGCTGCGGATTAGGTCGGGTATTCCTTTTTTTGTATAGGCAACAATTACTGTGTTCCACATTTTTAACACCACGTTGCCCCCATCGTTTTAAAAATAGCACCAAAAGCTCTAGATTATTGACGACAATTACCCACATTTTCGGTTTTAATCCAGGCTTATTAAGTTCTAAACGCATTTTATTTAGAACCATTACTCTTGCTTATTAATCAAAGTAACGACGCCGTCATTTCACCAGTACTGCTCAGACGAGCCATTTGGACCGACCAGCTGCGCCTGCCCCATAAACACCTCGCTTCCACCTCGTAAAATACACTTAAATCGTCTAATTAATCCGAGTAAATTAATTAATTAAGACACGGAGCTGTATTTTTACTTTTTTTTTGAACCGGGAAAAGCATTTCTTTGTCATCTTAAATAAATTAGGAACCAAGTTACAAGAGTCGTTTTTATTGCGGTATGAATTCTACTGACGCTCTCAATTGAGTTTAAGCTGAATTAGGTTTTGTAAGTCAACACTGGCAACACTGCAACTGCTTTATTTATAACGTCTTTTAAAAGTTTTAATGTCTGACGATGAAATTTCAGGTTTTTTTTTTAATAATTTGGGTTGATAAAGTACATCAAAAGTAGTAGGTAGGTTACCCAAATTATTCTACTTTAAAGCCTTAGCTTGGCCTACTGCTTTAAGGCCTTAACTTTGCCCAGCATTGGTCATGTATATGCTATTGAAAGAAATCATACTACATAATATGTTCTTACTTAAATATTATACCTAGATTTTTCGGTATAGGTACCTAACAGTAACATACATTTCTTACATAGAGGACCGAAATGGAATACTTTTATGCTAATCTGAGACAAGAAGAAAAATAACGCCTATAAAGAGAACCTTGTTTCTCAGAAAACTATTTCATCGACGAAGCGAATATTCTTTGTAAATGTTTTTTTTAAATAAGTAAATCCCTGTGTCATTATTTTTCCACAGTAAATCTGTTCATGCCATTCTTTGTTATGCCTTATCCTGTAGTTTCTGGATGATTACCCTGAAACTATGAGTAATACAGTGTGGTTTCCGATCACATTGTAAATGGTTTGGAATACATCTCTATTATGTAGACCGATGGCATCGCCTCAGGGCATAGCATCTGGCGTACCTGCATAGTTCAAATTTGATTAACTGAACAAAGGACTTGTCACGAGCGGGCAGTGTATCTAAACGTAACGTATATAAATAATATACGTCTATTTTTAAATAAATATATAATTTTAAGGATAGTTGTAGCCTTTTTATTTATTGTTTGCAAAATGTATATGTATTCTTAAATATGGAGAAATTCCGTAAGCATAAAAAAATATAATAATTAAGTGAAACGTC
Source organism: Ochropleura leucogaster (assembly GCA_958449745.1). Lineage (NCBI taxonomy): Eukaryota > Metazoa > Arthropoda > Insecta > Lepidoptera > Noctuidae > Ochropleura > Ochropleura leucogaster. The sequence goes on along the minus strand of OY288206.1, from coordinate 11,524,263 downwards.
ACGTTTCCATTGAGCACTTGTGTTAGGGCCTCTAGACTCACTGAGTTTTGAAATTGAAAAGATTTATTTCAGACCAAGCACATAAAGTTGTCCATATAATAATTATTATTTTAGTAGAAGAAACTTAAAACTACTACTACTTCATTAATTTCGCTAAACAATTTTAAACTGAGAATGATCTAATAAATATATTTACTAGGCTTGCAACGAATAAAATTTTTCGGCAGTATCCGAATACCGAATATTCGGCGAGTCCCCCTACCGAATAATAGGCAATAATATTCGACCAGATTTTAGCGCCAAAACTTGACGTAACGAGACGTGATTGTTTCACACTAGTTTGTTCTGTTCTAATGTACTCATTGCCCGCGCGCCCGCATTTGTCTGCGCAGTAGGTATAATGAAAATGAATGAAAGAAAAACTTACCCTTCCACATTTTGATTAAGACTATAAATCAAATACATAGAATCCTTAACTTTTCCAATACAGAAGATGATTATGTACCTGTGTTATGAACCAATGACTACATAAATGATTTTAAGAGAAATGAAAAGATATATGTAATGATGAGGAAGAATCGTTTTATTTTTTCATTTCACCAATTATCTCTCAATAATAAATAAATTATTTAAAAATTCGGTATTCAGTCGAATAATATGTCGATATTCGGTTTTCGGCTGAATATAATAAAAGTAGACCGAATAGTAACGAAATATTTGTTGCAAGCCTAATATTTACGTTGTTCGTTTTAAGGAACGTTTATTGAATTACCTTTTGTTGCTTTCTGTGATTAATCAACCAGATTTCCCTGAACAGAAATGAGAGAAGCTATATTTTAATTATGTTTTATTTTTACTCGACATTTCAATGTTTTTAAGTTATGCTTTTTCGTTACAGGTAAGCAAATTTAGTAGTGCACACAAACCAGCTGTTATAGGTATGAGAAGGTTTTTAGACTATACTTTTTAATAGTTCAGCAAAGAAAAGCAGTGTTAATTAGTTGCAAAAGAAATGGCCATATTATTCCTTAGTAGCAAACTCATTTGCATCCCAAACTTTTTAAAGTTATCAAAATGTTTAAAATAAAAATCTAAACTTTGTAGACATTGTTTCCTTTTACGAACAAAGTTTCCAGAGATAAAGCGATTCATTTATAACAATTCTACGAACAACTACAGTTGTGAAACTCAGTATTCTTAGGTTCAAGTTGATATTCCTAAGTTAATTTATTCATATTTAATGCTTCTTTTCTCACTTTACCCAAAAGTTTTAAGTTACCAATTATTTAATTCACTAAATTCCAAGTGGAGAAGGAACTCAAGATTTTGTCATTCATCTCTTTATATTTTTAATTGAAAAGCATAGAGTTTCTCATCCACGGCGACTGTAATAAATCGATCTTGTAAAGTAACAAATGACCTGATAATAACTTGTGACAGGTTCAATATTGTGAGGCAGCCTTCATATTTTGGCTAAAATGAAAGCCGAGTCACTGTAATTCTTCATACTGCCATATTTTCAGAACCAAGCTTCAATAGCAGGTATGTAGGGAGCGCAAATATTAATAAAAGTTGAACTCGTGTTGCACTTGTAGGTAAAGAGCTTGATATTGCAGAATTCAAGGAATATATGTTTTTAAACGATGATTAAGGGTGCTTCAAACAGAGGGGCTTGCCAGAGCCTCTGCCTGCCGGGGTTGCGGGTTGTTCGAAAGAGATACCGCGGCCTCGGAACGTAAAGGGCAATAGAAGAAACATGGGTGGGTTTTAGTCAGTACAAGTCTGACATGCCCCCCCGCTCCACCCAGAGCGGGGGAAGTCATTGGATGATATCCCACCCGAAAAAAAAAAAAAAAAAAGGGTGCTTCAAACCTTGCCGGGTTGTTCGAAAAAAGTGGAAAATAGAGGGAACATAGATGGGTTTCAGCCGGTATAAGGCTGACACTCCCCCCCCCCCCCTCCCGCTCCGCCCAGAGCGTGGGAAGTTATTTGATGGTTATTTATTAAACATCAGGTGAGGGGTTTTTCACACAATTTTATGATGGGTAACATCAAGTTAGCTACACTTTGTTCAAGTACATTTTGGTGTCAAATATCAATATTGCTTCATGAAAAATAAAAAAACAAAATCACATGTTTAAAAAATGATAAAGTTCTAACAACTTGGATAACTTTAGAGCGTAGATATAAAATACAAGTCTGTTGGAAAGTAACCGCCGCCGGTTGTCTTTTAAAATAATGTACTGGAGATATAACTTTCAAGGTCGCCCAGATTATCTTGTTTAACATCTACTTTGTGGGTGATTAACTCGATGTAACTTTGAACGAAATTCCTATCTGTTTTGATATTTGAATTTAACATATTAGATAGTACAATATTACTTGAATGTTACAAAACTTGGTTATTATAATTTGCAAGTAAATCACGGCTGTAAATCAAATAAAAAGATGAATGATGTGGGGTTAAAATTAAATTACTTATCAAAACTTTGCAAACGTGATCAGAATTGATATCTTTAGTTACATAAAGTTTTATTATTTTATGAGCCTCAATTTCAGTACTGTTTTAAATAAAAATACGTAGGTTGACAGATTAGAATTAATCTAACTGACAAGTTCTGAGTGAGTTTAAAATATGGTTGTACTAGCTTGGCTTCGCTCGCGTTAAATTCGGGGTAACACGGTTCCCCTTTCCTGATTTTCAGGTACCTACTACCTGTAGTTTTTGCCCTTGCGCCTGATTTATTGTTATAGCAAAGCTAAGTTTTCCCTTTTATTCCCTCTTTCTCCCTCATTTATCAGTTTTATTTTAAAAAAATAGCCTATTTGCGTCTCCAGGGTTCCAACTATCTCTGTACCAAAATTCATCAAAATCGCTTTAGCCATTACACTTACGCTTTAGCCAAAACATAACTGTTTTATAGAAATTGCATATTATGTGTAATGTTATAATCAATGATAATTCACAATTTATTTTTATAGATTGAATTTCCACCAGGCTATGAACGCGTTTCACCTAATTTAAATCCCGCTGTAGCTTTCCAATTGATAAATCACACAGGAAACATGCTACAGAAATATGCTCGGAGGCTTGCGGAAGAACGTAAATAAAATGTTTTTTCTGTGTATCCCATGCACAAAATAAATGACATTCACATTGCCGATTTTTGAGTTCCAGTTCAAAGTTATAGCAGTAAGCTTTCAGATCTGATGAAAGAGCGGCGCGAAATGAAATTGCGATCTTCAGTCGACATGTCAGTGAACAGAGTGATCTGCAAGTCAATGCGATGCGACAATCCGATTTAATATCTGAACCTGATGCTTGGAACTGGGTGCCAAAAGATAAATTGATCGAACTAAATTATGTTCGTAAATTTATTTGTTTTGGCTTGTAATTTTATGATCGAAATTCATGTAGGTTAACATAACACAACATAACATTACGCTTGTAATCCCCGAAAGGTGAAGCAGAGGTGTACCCCAATCACTACAGTACACATTTTGCCAGTTAAGTTAAGTCCCCTGTAATAGGGCTTGACCCTATTGTCCTATAACCAGATAAAGGCAAACTTTGTGACTGCTACTGACAATCCTGATGGAAATCCCTAATAAATAACCGTTTGCGACTCGTTCATCGTACCCAGAACGTCATGTTTTCGACGGCACGGTTGGTGCGGCAGAGCCATTGACTGCTGCACTGCGTGTCGTGGGTTCGTTTCTCTCACGGAACAAATCTTTGTATAGCCTACAAATAGTTGTTTCGGGTCTGGCTGTTTGTGTATGTGAGTTTAAATATTTGTAACCACACCCACGATAGAGCAGAAATTCCTAGTGAAGGGCAACGTTTAAAAAAAAAGTGGTGTGTGTACTTATGTACACGCGTTAGAAGTTATACTTCTTTGGTGTTAAGAAAAAAAACCTTGGGAAACCCATCCATTTCCAAACCTTGGTGAGAGTTGCTTAACCAGGCTCCGTGTGCTAACCCATCCATTTCCAAACCTCGGCAAGGATAGCTTAACCTGTCCCCGTGTGTTAACCCATCCATTTCCAAACCTTGGCAAAGGTTGCTTAACCTGGCTCCGTGTGGTAACCTATCAAAATCAAAATCAAAATATTTTTATTTCACATAGGCCTACATGGGCACTTATAAAACGTCGAGAAAAGATGCACGGTTCGGGTTGGTCGTTTTCTATGGAGAAGAACCGGCAAGAAAATCCATAGTTACTCTTTTAAAATCATTTGGTTTTACAATGTTGTTGTTACAGCGTTAGCACTTAAGTATGAGAGGACAGCGTAGGCCCGACAATAAGTCATTGCTTACTTTACAAAAAGTAAAATAAAATAAAATAATACGTTAACAAAAGCTAACAAGCGTCCAAGAATCTACAAGACCAACCATGTCCACTCATTCACAACTAATTGGTAGAAAAGAATCTATACAAAGGTAAGAGAAAAAAAAAAATATGCAAAAACAAAATAATAACTAAGAGACGAGTCGCACAGATGTTGCTATCAGTACTGTAACTATTCAGAACAAGGGTGATATAAATATGTGATTTGACAACTATTGCAAAAAAAAAAATAATTAAAGAGGTCACAAAAAAAACAAGATTGAGAATAGTTAGAGAGATCCACAAATTTGTGCTGAATATAGGTACCAGGGAAGCCGCATGCGCAGAAGGAACTATAGCCAAACTTCTTTATCTTTAACGTAGTCCTTGATTTTGTAATATGCGTTTTTAATAAGGACACGTTTTATGTAGTTTTTAAACTTTCCATCTGTCAGTTCTATAACTGATTTCGGCAACTTGTTATAAAAGCGTATACTGTTTATTAGAAATGACTTGCTAGTTTTTGTTAGTCTAAATTTAGGAATTACAATTTCGTGTTTACTGCGTGTATTAATATTGTGGTAGTCGCTCCGAATTTTGAAAAGCTCACGATTTTTACGGACATACAATATGCATTCTAAGATATACTGAAGGCAGAGTCAGTATATCGATCTCTTTAAACTTTTGTCTGAGGGACTCGCGAGGTCCCATTTTATAGATCGCACGGACTGCCCTCTTTTGTAATATAAAAACTGAATCGACGTCTGCTGCTGATCCCCACAGGAGCACGCCATAGGACATAATACTGTGAAAGTAAGCATAGTATACTAACCTAGCTGTGTCTACATCAGTTAACTGCCTTATTTTCCTTACTGCATATGCAGCTGAGCTGAGCCTACCCGAAAGAGTTCTTATGTGCGCGCCCCATTGCAGTTTAGAATCAATAGTCATCCCCAAGAATACAGTTTCCGCTATAACATCAAGATTTTTGCCGTCTAGATTTAAATTTAGATCACGTTGTGGTACATTTGGTAAGGCAAACTTTAGACATTTGGTTTTGTTCGCATTCAGTAAGAGATTGTTAGCTGCGAACCATTTCGATAAAACGGTTAGACTTTTATTAACATGAACAACTTCCGGATTTTTTCTATTTATTTTAAAAATTAGCGAAGTGTCGTCAGCAAATAAAATGATATCCGATAGTATGGCCATCATATAGGGAAGATCATTTATATAAACAAGAAACAGGAAGGGACCGAGAATAGAACCTTGGGGCACGCCTATCTGGACTAGAGAACCAGAGGACGTCGCCCCATTAACATTTACTTTTTGCTGCCTGTTTGATAAATATGATGAAACAAGATCAGCAGCTCGTCCACGAATTCCGTAGTGGTGTAATTTACAGAGCAGTGTGTTGTGGTCGACGCAGTCGAACGCTTTTGAGAGATCACAGAAAATGCCAATGGCGTCCTGGGACTGCTCCCAGGATTCCAAAATGTGACTGATGAGTTTTACTCCCGCGTCCGTTGTCGACCTGCCCTTCGTGAAGCCAAACTGTTGACTATGCAGAATCCCGTTTAAGTTAAAGTGAGGCAGCATCTGGTCCAGCATGATTTTTTCATATATTTTACTTAATGCTGGAAGCACAGATATAGGTCTATAATTAGAGGGATCACTCTTGCAACCCGATTTGAAAATTGGTACTACTTTACTATATTTCATTAAATCAGGAAACTTGCCGCTATCCAAACACTGATTGAATATGCCTGTTAGGACAGGAGCAATTGAGTCAATAATATTAGCAAGAACCTTGACGGATATCCCCCATAAGTCTTCAGTATTTTTTATGTTTAGACTTTTGTATCCATTTCCAAACCTCGGCAAGGGTTGCTTAACCTGTCCCCTTGACACGTGTGGTAACCCATCCATTTCCAAACCTTGGCAAAGGTTGCTTAACCTGGCCCCCTGTGGTTACCCATCCATTTCTAAACCTTGGCAAGGGTTGCTTAACCTGTCCCCGTGTGGTAACCCATCCATTTCCAAACCTTGGCAAAGGTTGCTTAACCTGGCTCCGTGTGGTAACCCATCCCTTTCCAAACCTTGGTGAGGGTTGCTTAACCTGGCCCACTGTGGTAACCCATCCATTTCCAAACCTCGGCAAGGGTTGCTTAACCTGTCCCCGTGTGTTAACCCATCCATTTCCAAACCTTGGCAAAGGTTGCTTAGCCTGGCTCCGTGTGGTAACCCATCCATTTCCAAACCTTGGCAAGGGTTGCTTAACCTGTCCCCTTGTCACGTGTGGTAACCCATCCATTTCTAAACCTTGGTAAAGGTTGCTTAACAAGTCCCCGTGTGGTAACCCATCTATTTCCAAACCTTGGCAAAGGTTGCTTAACCTGGCCCCTGTGGTTACCCATCCATTTCTAAACCTTGGCAAAGGTAGGTTAGAATGTGAAATTGATTTAAAAGCTATGCAATAGCTTAATAAAAACACCAAATGAATATTTATTTATTATGAAACACGTGTTCTAAATATAAAAATACTAGAATATACAACATGAACATAGTTACTAGAACACCTATAACTAACTTCACGATGTTGCTGTGCGCGCGCAAATCACTCTCATATTTTTTCTCCATCGCGCCAAAAGAAGTATAACTTCAAAAACTGTTTAGCACTTTTGATTGTGACCACTACACCAACGAGGCATGTAGGTTAATAAACTTTATATGTGGCTTCAATTATGAATAATAATGGTCATGTAACAAACAGTTACTCAAGTAAAGGCCTTGAGCAATCTAGATAATATCATTATATGGAACGTTATCGTAACGTGTTATCTGTTTACAGATAGCAAGCTTTCGTAAAACTGGGTAGAAAGGTACTACGTTAGAAAAAGGTTCCAAATCCGCAGAGTGTAGTAAACCTTTATATCGATATTTGTTTGCTTCCAAATACTCTTAAGAGACGTTGCTTTCAAGCCGTAGGCGTCATAAAACTTACACTAAATATTAAAGCTAGCTATATAAGCGAATTCAGGTACAAGAAAACTTTAAAAACTGACTCCACAAAAGCATCGATTTTACAATTAGGAAGCATAGGATACAAAATATCTGTTTTATAATAATTCTTAGAAACTTTGTCGTTTATCAATTTCTAAAGAAGCTAATTTTAATATAATAGACAACAAAGAAACGGATACAACCTCGATTAATATTTTCTTACAAAGATATCAAAGGTCAAGCTTACGGTTCTATTTCCAATAAGTTACCTCTTATAATGACTTAGGCCACGACAAAGAGTTGCTAACTAAGCGTGCCATTAATTTTAAACAAGGAAATTGTTCTTCACTTTCGCAAATAAAAAAGGGTAGGGACAGATCTGAGTATGGATTCTGTGAAAGACGATACGGATAGCAAGGGAGTGGCAACTTAGATGAAAAGTTAAAAGATAAGTGTGGAAGACAAATATAAAGCTGCATTAATCTATATGAAATTGGGACGATGCAGATGAAGATGCAGATTACCTAGTGATCTGCTAATAAAAGCGAAAGTGAGTTTAATTGTTTGTAACGTCTTCACGTATAAATGGCTAAACCGATTTTGACGTATTTTGGTACAGAGATAGTTGGGACCATGGAGACGGACATATGCTATTTTTTTTAAAAGATTGATATACGAGGGAGAAAGATCGCAGAAAAGGGAAAAGTTAGCATTGCTATTACAATAAATAAGGCGCAAAGGCAAAAATTACAGGTAGCAGGTAACTGTAAATCAGGGGAACTGCGTTACCCTGAAATTACCGCGAGCGAAGCTGCGAGCAAAAGCACTAGCTTTTGCCAATGATTTTTTTTTTTAGTCAGTGATTTTCTCTTTTATATATATGTATAGATTACTTAATCTATCTATGGGTTTTTCGAAAGAGATTCCGCGTCCCCGGAACATATAGGGCAATAGAAGGAACACAGGTGGGTTTTAGTCAGTACAAGTCTGACACACCCCCCCGCTCCGCCCAGAGCGGGGGAAGTTATTTGTTGATTTCTCATCCGCAAAAAAAGAGGATGAAACGGTAATCCCGTTTCATCCTCTTGGTCGGATTGGCTTAAAATTTGGATAGGCATTCATGCACCAAATAAATAGACTACATAACATCATGCTTTAAGTTATAAGTAGCTGAGCAGCGGGTGAAACCGCTGGGCACAGCTAGTATGATAAAATACGTTCAATTCTTAAAGTGGTCAAAGACGCATTTCACTAACTTTCAAGAATGGGCTTGATCCAGGGAATAAGCAATATTGTAAAAAAAGCAATGACACAATGTTGGTTTACAATAAACTATATTATCTATATCTCAGCCAGCATTTGATTTCCATAGTTAAGCATAACTTTACCCTGGAGTTGGTGAAAGGGTACAACAGAACTAAGTTGTTTATAGAGGATGGAACATAATAAACGCAAGACCCTTTGTCTCAGAACATAAAACCGAACAACTTACGTTGTACGAATTTTAAAAGTTCAGAACTCTTTTTAGGGTTCCGTGCTTCAAAAGGAAAAAACGTCACCCTTAAGGACCACTTTGTTGTCCGTATGTCTGTCTGTCAAGAAAATTTATCTTGGGAACGAGTGCAGGTATAGAGTTAGATTAAAACCATATACTCACGTCTGTGGTCCCTTGAAGATGTGAAAAATCAAAATTCTAAGTCTACGCAGTCTAAAGACATGGCCATTTATGTTGGCAAGTTTATACGGAACCCTCACTTGCCCGGTTTTTTCTTTTTACCTTGGTGAGTATGTCAGTTTCTATGGAAACCCCAATTTCGACTTTTAGCGAATTCGAAGTTAAGAAAAATGTTTAAAGAGTTACAGATTTAAAAAGGTGGAGATGTTCGTTTATTATGTTTCAGCCTGTATAGACATTTGCGGGTTGTTCGAAAGAGATAACGTGGCCCCAGAATATAAAAGGCGAAAGAAGAAACAGAAAGAAGGTTTAAGTCACAAAGATTGGCATTCTCCCTGCTCCGCAAAGCGAAGAAAGTATTATGATGATTAAAAAAAAACTGCATAAACAACTTAGTTTTGTTGAACCCTTTGACCAGCTTTTTTTTTGGGTGGGTAATCTACAAATAACTTCCCCCGCTCTGGTCGGAGCGGGGCACCCCGGCAGACCCGCAACCCCGGCAGCTTTGACCACCCTTCAGGTTAAATTGCTTACTTATAGAAGATCTCTAATGTGCTGTCTGATAGGATAATTAATTATCTCTGGTGGCAAAAGTTGTCAATTATAGATAAATATAGATATGATTAGCCACCCGATACAGAAGCTATTGAAAACGAGCCGAATCGATTACAAACTGTTACGAATGATTCATTCGGCAATATCTATTTTGATTCAACATCAATATCATTACGACAAGTTGGCAATCGATATGACTATTGTATTAAAGGACGGATATTTTAAACAGGAAATCTACGCATGTTTATCGTTGATGTCTTTAATAAGTCATTCAGAAGACATGTCAATTAAATTGAGATTCTGTTCTGAGGGTATAGTACATCAGGGGGGCATGCCAGGGCCACCGCCTGCCGACGTTACGGGCTGTTCGAAAATGATACCGCGGCCCCGGAACATAAAGGACAAAAAGGAACATGGGTGGATTTTAGTCAGTAAAAGTATAATACCCCTTCCCCCCAAGTTACTTAGTGATTTCCCAACCCGAAAAAAATGGGTCTAGTAGGTATATATCTAGAATGAATTATGTAAACTATAGTATACAAAAATACATTTTCATATGATTGCTATATGAAACAATTTCGATCCTATGGTTATTGAACAATAACAATTCAGTACTTAATTTTTTTTATACCTCCGTATCAACCTATAAAATAAAAATGTAAAAGAACATAAAGTTTGATCCCATATCGATTTGCTTATTTAAAACTAATAAAATATTACATATATTTCAATTCGAATTTATTAAAAAAAAACTAGCTGCCCCCCGCGGCTTCACCCGCGTTATATCGAAAAGAAATAATATACCTCTGTGCCAAATTTCATCAAGATCCGTTCAGCCGTTTTGACATGAAAGAGTAAAAACATCCCTACATCTACATCCAGCCATACATGTTCACAAACATTGCCATTTTTAATTATAATATTAGTAGTATATTCCTAAACGGATTTTAGAAAAAAAAGACAACAAAATACAATTAAAGTAAGTCCTGAAAGTTTATCCAAATTTTCAGTTATTAACTTATTACAATATCTAGAGTGAGATGGGGCTGGCTTGTGATTAATATTCAACAGACAGTTTTGGACCATAAATCCTGCCCTAGACATACTCACTCCTTTTGTTTATTTATTTATTTATGAAACAGTACCTATTCTATGAATTGTAATTCATCATAGACGTACATACTGGAGACTCACTACTATGAGACATAAGATACGCACTTTATTACATTATGTAGGAAAATATATCATCATTGAGTGTTGTACACTTGAGTTGTTTACAATTATTTCAAATTTTATTATAACCAGGCTTGTAACCAGGTAATTTTATCGCAAATCATAAAATACATTAACAAGTACACGTTCACATAGTCCGAAAGTACTAGTTCTGTCTGTTATACGAAGTAAAATATTATCAAACGCTTCAGTTAAATCACACAATATAAGATAATTACCACGCTTGAAATATTTATCTACATATTTCAACGAGCCTGTACCCGCACTACCGCATACTTACTCAACTTATTTCATTTAAAAATAGCATTATCATCCAAGTAAACTTACTGTAAGATTGACGACAATATAGAACAGGAATTGACAACAGAAGGTCTTAATATAAAGTTTAAATACAACGACAGTTAAAATGGGAACTGTCGTGTGACACGGCATAGTCGTAGGTGAGCGCGCGCGCAGAGCTCACACATGTCTCGATCGCGAGATCACCGGCACACAAATATGACGCGATGACTACTTGAGTCGCGAGAAGGATCTCCCCAGTACGTCACGAAAAAATGCAGAGCGGAGACTAGTGGCTTAGTGAACGCGGCACGTTCAGTGAAGTGCATCGTGCAAGGGACGTGGAGAGCGGCGCGCTCAGCTGTCGCCGGCCCCCGGGCCCGTTGGAACCGCAGGCCTACAGTCTCCGTGGACGCGCTAATCGCTTAGTCACGGCGCATGCCGCCAGTGCCGCCACACTCGCGCAAACATCTGTGATAAAATTGTACTTCACCTCCACTCTTGTGACAAAATGTGATGTGACATCTATAACCATGGGTTTTTTAGATGGTGTTTCGTTTTCTGTGTTTAAAAAGTGCCCCAACCTTAAACTGAAAAGAAGATGCAAAGCACGAAGGTAAACAAACATATTATACAGCATGGCATAAAGTAAAATAGATGCATATGTTCATAGTACGATGTAACTCGCGGCCTGTAAACTCGTCGTTGGTCATTCGATGCAATTATTTAATTCGGACCTCACATAGCGATTACTTTAACAAGGTAATTGTTTTGCGGAAACCTATAAATAGCGATATACACTCGCATATTTGAATATTAATTTACAATTTAACTAGCTTCACAATGTATTACATCACTGTGTAATATAAACATTCCTGTTTACAGTTTATTTGAGTATTTTTTAAATTAAGAGGGAATTGTTATTGTAAATATTATAACCACTGTCAGTAACTATCATTATTATAGAACCTACAATTTTTAAACTTATGAATTTCTTGTTCTAAATAAGAAACAGTAAGTACACTGAGTAACCGGCAGTTTGTTATCTGCGATAAGGTGTCGGAAGGTAATCGCACCAGATCGGAACGAGCAACGTCACTCTTAGTGAAGATAACTGTTTTCTGCAAATCTAGTACAGTGTCTTCACGTGTCTATGTTAGTTTAGTTAGAACATACCTAGATCGCGTTCGTGTTCCGTGTCCTACATTGATTTGTTGGTAGTACACAATTTGTCCTTGACCACGGCAATGGATGTGTAAATCATGAAGTTCTTTTAAATCGAGCATTTATTGAACGTAACCAATAGAGTAAAAATAATATCACAATGATATTATTTTACTCATGATCAAACTGAAGCATAATTTAGGCCATTAAACATGAATTCGATTCTAATGTATTTTTAATGATACTGCTATCAGTTTGGATGTTTTTATAAATATTCCTATTTTATTTTGTATATTTTGTAGCGGAAATAATTTGAATTGCTAATGTAGAATGATAACTTTGTCATCTACAGTCAGGTGATTCTGTTGACGTGATTGCAAGTACTTGAGTACTGAGTACAGCTTTCTGCTTCATCGAGCATGTCATCCTTGAACGACATCTTACTACAGAACCCACTCAATGTGAGACAATCAAATCAATTACTATCGTTTACCTCGATTACTACATATATTAAAAAAGCTCGGAACTTAGTAATAACTGCCACTCGGGTCGATATTGAGGTTCAGCCGCGTTTGCCTAGGTTAGTCCGTAGATGGGCGATCACCCATTACATACCCAATATCCTCCGGGTTTCGGAAAAACACGTTAAGTCATTGCTCCCGGCTGTCATTTGTAGATCTTTGACAGTCGTTACAGGTAGTCAGTCAGTCAGTCAGTCAAAAGTCTGGACAAGTTTTATCGAGCAGTATTGGATTACCTAGTTATTGACAGGGTTGTTGTGGTCAGATAAGTCGATCCCTGTAAAATACTAATATTGAGGTGAATACCGTAAGACCGACAGCCGACCTCAATATAGTTGAGAAAAGAGCAGGCAGATGACCGCGTTTACATCATTTCAGTTATGGAATATAATTCAAGGTAGCTTAAACAAAAAAAAAATGTTATCAAATACACACTGAGTTCTTTTTCTATGTAAATGCCAAATTAGCTTTTATCGATTAAGAAACTAGAACTTAAATTGCATTTGCGGTTTGTACTGGTGTTACTTAATAGCACACAATATTAATTACAGTTTATGTTAATAAGCAAATCATTGCCGACGATCAATGACAGTTAATTAAAATGCAATTACGTCGCTGTTATTTGTTTTTATGCCACGCTAAACGGACTTGTCATCGGCCGATGCAAAAAAACTATGGGATATGTTTTTTCTGAATTTAATTAGCAAACTGTTTCCCTATCTTGATCATCGTAAATCAATTATCGTATTATCAGTCTAGCAATACCTATAGGGACTTAATTTATTTCACCCTTTTGTGAGACCAATTTGCGGCAGCTCGTATAAAGTTACATTTTGAACCAGAGACTGTTTTATTCAGGTGCCCATATACGTACCTGTATAACCTGTGTGACTCACAATTGTTCTGCGGAACCATGTCATCGTTCCGTGACGGTTGAAACGGATCGGTAACTTTCAATGTCGAATTGAAATAATAACCGTAAAGGTCACTGTATAAGGTTCAAAATCGCCTAAAACCCATAAAATAACGACAATTAACAGGAAAAAATTGATACAAGGGCTAAGCTAAATTGTTTTTAGGGGTCGCGGTTGGTTCGACCGGAACTTATAAAATTTGCAGTTAATAATTTAGCGGATAGGCAATCAAATTTAATCTTTCTAGTACAAATCATATCGGAAGTAATTACTTTATTGGAACAGCAAGGTTAATTGTTTAAAATAAATTGGCTACCTTTATAGATATTGCAACCGAAAATTTTGTTGTGTCTTTCGATTTGGGGGTAAAAACGTTGTAGGTATGTTTTCTTCAATTTAAAACGTGTCTACTGCGTATTCGCCACGGCCATGCTCTTGAATTTTTATTCCTTTGAAGTAATTCCAATTTAATTATCATATCGTAGTAATTAAATCTGTCTTTTTAAAATGGTTTTTGTAAAAACCCAATGTGTTACAAGAATTCTCAAACTGAATTGTAGTGGTTCAAGTTTTCCATGCATTCATTAACAAAATAATAATATAATATGACGCAGCTAAAACATGTTCCCGAGTTTGGGCCCATTTATATTAAGTACCTATTATATTTATTGCATTTTTTTACGCAATGAATTAAAACTATTGGTGTGATTTTCGCATAGCACATTACACAATCATCACATAGCAAATCCACTTAAAACCATAAATTATCAAGTAAACATTTCAAAGCTCAAAGCTACGTACTGATCAGTGACCATACCTATTAAATATTAATGCAAATATCACGCCACTAATCTCTTAGTAGTAATATTAGAACTGCCCACTGTGATCCATTATTATAAAGTTTCTAAGCTTCCTTTAGGCTGAGTTCGTCACACTATGATAATCACAACAGAAGGTAGATAAATCCTAAAGGAAATAATCGACGTGATCACAATCATAAAGCTAAGCACGTAAACGCAACAGCATTATTATTTAAATATAACAAAAAACAAACTGATTCTGAGAAAACAGGTCTAAAATGGCTGTTTTAGCAGAATCATAAGAGGATGACGGACAGACGCAGTTATTATTGTGAATTGTCATTTTACGAACGGTTACGTAATTCATATTATTAACCTATTATAATTCTGCTTAACTGGACATTTTAGACCCCCAGGGTAAGTTAAATCATTCCAACTACCCACGTAATGTAAAGTTTTTAATAGTCTTTATTTTGTCCATGATAAATTGGGATTAATTTGACCCCTATTGAAAAGTAAAATAAACTTATTGTGCTGTCACGGCCCACAGGTCAATGCCGAACATCGAATAATGGAGGATGTGTCATGCTCCATTTAAGTGGTACCAATAATAAATGACTGTATCGAAAGTTGACATTTTGAAAACCCTTGATGTGTTCCAAGAAAGGATTTTTTCATTGAAGTATTCATTTGATCAAGTCTAAAAGGTATGGCGACGGAACCACGACTCTCAAAGAGGTTGAAGAACAGCAATTAATACAAAAGTGGGCATTGCCCAAAAATCTTCGGAACCAAGTTATAATCTAAACACGTATCTACACTACGCTTTGAGTCATCTGACCCAATTTCAATTTGTCCGATTTATCTGAATTATGACCATTGGGGACCCTTTTCTATAGATACCTCGAATTTGTCGAATAATCGAGTAACCCGACAAATTCAATATGCTGTAAGTCTTTTGTCTGTATATTGAGTGTCCAATCGTGGAGGATTCCATGCAAATATTTTTGAATAGGTTCCATAGAACGTCAGTATTTATTGTGAGATTTGACTGAATTATAGCATTCAGATTTTTTTTCCTGTATTAGAATTTACATCATTACGCACAAATAAAAACCAATGTTCCATAATGACATCCAACAGATAAGGGGAAATACTAACTTCATATTTTATTTGAAAACCCACTTACTCTGTATGTACCAGCTACTAAAAAAAAACAACTTAGATGTTTGCTCTAAGATTTTCCTTTACCCACGTTTTAGTAGGTAGTTAAGAAGGAAAATGCTAGTAAAATAGTAGCCGCAAAAATGCTCGTCATCAGATATGACATCATATGAGATCATTGAACAAACACATTGCTTGTTTTATTTGTTCATTTTTTTTGTTTACCAGCGCCATTATTGACGGAATTGCAGCACTCGACTTGTTCCGAATGTATGAATGACTCATTCATGATGTATTGTAGTTTTTGGATCAATGAATAACGCAACTGGTCCTACATATGTTTTTAGGGTTCCGTACTTCAATGGAAAAATCGGAATCCTTTATCAAAAAAAAAAACAAATTGCGCTCCGCTCTGGGCGGAGCGGGGGGAGTGTCAGACTTGTACTGGCTAAAACTCACCCATGTTCTTAATATTGCCCTTTACGTTCCGGGGCCGCGGTATCTCTTTCGAACAACCCGCAACAAAACGGAACCCTTATTGGATAATTTTGTTGCCCGTCAGATAGACACACAGAAAGACAGACAGTCTTTCTGTCTGTCTGTCATGACCCTTTATCTCGAGAACGCGTGGGGTGTCGAGTTGAAATTAAAACCATATACGCTGCTCTGTGTGTTTTATTTTATTCTTTACTATTAGTTTTTCCTAATCTTATATTGAACCTGTTGTTTACTTTTTTATTTATTGTTTGTTATTTAGGTTAGCATTGTTAGGTTAAACAGCCGCTTTTTGCGATAAAAACCTCCTCCAAACTATTTCAGCTGGTTTGTCTTTTGGCAATCTGGTTATATTATACATAGTAGCAAAATAATGGTTTTCAGTGCGAAAGTTGGTTAATATCACCCCCTTGACGATAACCGGCAACTAGATCGTATGTATTACTGGAAAACTTTATGTTCAATTTTATAACAGAAACATAAATCTTATCAACTATTTTATTATGCTTTTCAGCTGCTTATCTTCACACCAATTTTACAGACGGAATAAAGAAAGAAATATAAATATATTGATGGAACATGAAAAAAGTGCACACAGCACAAAACAATTAAGTTAAATTAAAAAAAAAAACTGCTCCAGGAAAGCCAGGTTCAGCAAATTAATAAAAATGAACCCTGGCTGTTCCTAACACATTTTGTTATTTTTAAATATTTAATTTTTTTTGTTGTTTAAGAAATATATAAAATATAAAAGCAGTAAATGGAATAATAAATATTAAGTTCAATTCAATATTTATTTTAACTTTAAGAATAGAACCTACGGAATCACAACTTTATAATAAACCTTTTGGTAACAAAAAAGCCCCAAAGTTACCTCAGTTTACATTTCACGCGATAATAACCCGGTGATACGGCGTGTTTACTCTTATTGTCGAAACAGCGTGACGACCCACATTGCACAGCGCTGCGCTGCACGCTGCTACAGATTTGTATGTTTTACTGATACAGATGTTTCAGTCTGCTTGTTTGTGCAAGTGGCGGCTGTTACAACTTTACTTTGTGGGACTTAAGTTTCAATGCTGGGGATGTCCTTTTTTGTATCTATGATTTATAGTTTAGAAAACAAAGAGTTATACGAAAGCCACTTCTAATGTGGTAAACATAAGACACACCGGGGAATACAAAAGTTTTTAAATGCTTACTGAATTGTAGCAAAACAGTTCTGAGCTTACTAAGAACTGGCTTATTGTACAAACCAATACCACCAAGCATTGATCGAATGAAATTCCGCGAATAGTTTGAAAATGCGACCACAAATCCAACGGTAAAGGCATCGAGGCATCGCCAATCCGGAACTCGATAATCATTAATCTATGTAAATTACAGGTCTATAATTTAATTAAGCTGGTGTGTAATGTAGTAAAGCCCTAGTCTTGTGACCGTGGATGGCGTGGATGCAAGTCGGTTGAGGCGAGATGCCAGCTCGCAGAACCGGTTCGCCCACATGCTGTAGCTATTAGCACATAGTCCTCCGCAATGCCATTGACGGCAACTGTTATACAACTCTAAACGCGCCGCTAATTTGTTATGTACGTTGAACTTCTACGTAAGTTTGTATTACATGTTAACAAGTACGCTATGGTATTGTTTGTGGAACTAAAATAATACATACAGAAATAACTTCTATGGACGTCACACATGTTATGTTTCGTGAAGGAATAGTATCGGCGGATAGTTACTGTTTTACAACCCGTATTTTGTTTCATACTGTTTTAGTTATTTATGGGAGAAAGATTTACAAGAACCTGTAGGAATGGCAATTTCTTTACGAAAGTAACACTGAATAAGTAAGATGTCAGAGCTTTGAAGTCTTACTTAAGAACAATGCTGTACTATGCTTAGTTAAGTAACTAACAGTTCAATAACAGCTGTATCAGTTTTTAATGACAAAACCATGACGCAGTAGATGCGCAAGTTTACATAATAAATAAAAGGTGTTGCTTTATCGTATTCACGCTAAGCTGCGGTCTTAGGCAAATGAGGGATAATCTTAGAATTAATGAGGGTTGACTGAAAGGCAAAGGATGCCGCCGACGCTTTCGAAATGACAAGCTGTGCGGTTTGCGAATATTTTATATTAGCCAAGAAGCTTTATGTTTGTAGATAATAATCAATTAAATATAAGACTTTTCCTGAAAAATTATGCGAAAATGATTGCCTTCAATAACTGTGTAAAATTGTGTTTGGGATTTGCCTAAGCAAACGTGTCGTAAGAGGAGGAGGCTTTCGTTAAAGAGCTGGATCACCAGCTAGATTCAGGCTCGCATTTTTATCATAGGAAACTGGTCGAGTGTATGTCAATTACGCAGTTCCAAAATAACAGTAATATTTTTATTCAATTTCTCTGTAAGTTTGTCCAAAAACATCACCTGATTCATGAGAGAATTTGTCGCTGCTTTTCTCGGCTCTATAATACCCTCGCCTGGCGGCTCGGAATTCTCGTAGATTCAGCCTCGGGCGCACCCTAAACACCCATAGTCTTTGTAGCGTATACCCTGCACCCAATACCAATTAATAAATTTTATTAAACGTTTTTTAGTTAAATTATAATTTATTCTTAAATAATTAAGAAGAAAAATAAAATCAGTAATTATTATAAGTAAATTAACGAAAAAACATCTTCGTTCCCTAAATATTTTCATTATCCCTTCAAATATTATGATGAAGCTACAACGGATAAACCATCAAGATCCCTTTTCAAAAGGGGTATTAATTGGTTTGTGTTAAAGTGTTATTTTTGTTGTAACAAAGGAGCCATTGTTTCCCAGTATTATTGTTGACGATCGAGGTCGCCGATATAATCGCATGCAGCGTGGACAAAATAAATAGCCGTAGATATGGCCGTACATGATTAGCTGCATGCTTGGCGACCGTTTTAATTGCCCGGCAGTTTGGTTTATTCATACACGTCTAGTTAGTGCGATGACTTGAAAGCACAAATTACAGTTTTATACACCCACGACACGTTCATGTAGGTTTGGAATCTTGTACACTTATGGAGAAGCTGTTATGGGAAATACATGTACGAAGGTGAGACGGAATATAATTTTACTTGTTTTAATAGGCTCTGAAAAAACAGTCTAATAACACGTTACTTCTTATAATGTACTAAAAACTACCAACTAAGCCGGATATTACCTGCACTAAAAAGACAAGATCGGAGGCCTTCGATTTCGCTAGGAACGAATCAATTTTTCTCGTTCGTATTCTGCCCTTTTTGGATGAGACCGTCAATGCTCACAAAACTCGGCGATACTAGAGTACTTTCGAAGAGGCGAGATCCTAGCAAGTGTGAGGCGCACATCGGTATTCTTAAAATGTTTAAATTTGAAGCAATGCCAGTAAGGTTTTATTTGCAATGCAGCTACTAAATTGCTCCAGGATTATTCGTTGTCTGAAATGACTCCCTACGTCTTGTGTCAGACCTGAGTTGCTATATTTCGAAAGTGTGTAAACTAGTGTGACAAATCAAACAAAGAAGCACTGTCAACAAAACTTTTTATTTTACTCCAAACATGCCACAATGGAGGTTCACAATCAATTTACCATTGACAAAGTTACATTCTACGCACGGACATCTGTTTCGATCTTGGCTGGCGTGGCAGCGGCCTTGAGCGCCTCGCAGCACCGACAGCATCGCCAGCTGTTCGTGGTCGGTACCAGATGCTCGCTGCCCACGCACTCCAGGTGGAACTGTGACGCACACATGCTGCACTTGATGCAGGCGCAGCCCTCCGTCGTGTGGTTACAGATCGCACAGTCCATTTTAGCTAATTTTACTGTGGACAAAGAGATTCATTTAGTGGGACAAAATTTGTGGAGAAAGTTCTAATTTATCTTGACTGCACATAGATAACCCATATGCCAATTTACATTTTTATTAAAAAATACGCGACGGCTTGAAAACCTTTATTTTGTCAATTAAATAAAGATAAGCGTGTGCAGAAATATTGTTCCCACTGCTGGACCACAAACCCTCTCCCTCGCAAAAAAATAGGCAGTCAAAGACCACGAATAAACGAAAAAAAAAACAGAAAAGCACTTACAATATTGTAGTATTCACTATATTTATAATTGTTCCAGAATATATTCTGCTTTTTATTTGTTCTTAAAAAAATATATTTTTTTTTTATGCGATTTTAAATAATGAGTGTCTTAGTATGGCTGCAAAATTCAACTGAAGAAACAATTGCTGACAGTTATTTTCAGTTTCTTTTATTGTTCTTAATTTAAAATCAAATTGCAGAAGAGAATTCATGCCATAAAGAAATCTGAATAAGGTTTGATAGGAGTGTAGAAGTAGCGTCTCAGGCCTACAACGTGCCTCTAAAATATAATTATACCATAAATTTGTTTAAAAATACTACGTTCCAATGATTAAACATATATACGCATACTTCTCGTTGCTGCCATAAAGCTTTTTCCTACCAGTCGATAGAAGTAACCCCTGCTGCTCCCCGGCTGCAAACACAAGTATGTTAAAACAAATTCGGATTATATCCGCCTCACCGGAATATTCCAATTACACTATGAATAGAAAACCTCAATCAAGTTTCCTCACCTTGGTCGATTTTTTTCTAATACCTGAATCGTCCAATTCAGAAAGGTTTTTTCAGAGATTTCGTCCGAGTGAAAGCGTGATTTCTTATTGACTTATGGTCAGAATCAGGAATACCTAACGATCTTGTTTGAGCTTGTTTAGGGAAAATCAAACAACCTGTTGATTGCCTCATCTGTGCTTTGCAGCATAAACCTACATGGAAATGGAACTGAGTTGATGAATTATTCTTGTTGACCACAAATACACGTAAATTACCTACCAAAAACCAGTCGATAGTTCATCTCTTTGAATTCTATCTAGTATATTATATTATGTATGTAAAAAAGAAAAAGACGATGTTCAGGTATTAATTGATAGGGATTATTAAGGCTCTAAAAAGTAAATCATCATCAAGAGCTGTCTGTGACTTACGCAGACCATGTGCCTTTATAAATTTTTTTTTTAGAAATATTTCTTTTTTCCGCTCTTGGATTATTTCTCCTGTATCGTGAGTGCGTTTACTAGCAATTAAATTCACATACACAAACAGCTTCATCCGAAACAACTATTTGTAAGCCATAGAAATATTCAATTAATATATTTCGTTCGGGAATCGAACCCGCGACACGCAGCGCAGCAGTCAATCGTTCAGCCACTGCGCCAACCGTGCCGTTTCAAAACTATAGCTTACATTGAATCTAGGCCACTGCCTACTATCGAAATCAGAGTATTTGCCTAGTTAATTGTTCCATTAAACGATGTTCCTGCCTTTGCTACATGAGCATCTATCGTCAATATTAGCTTCAGCGTTCATTTGCCAGATTAATCTAGTGAGACGGGGCACTCTGGCGATCACTATATGATTACAGGTACTTAGCTATCGAGCCAAGGTCTTCGTCCCCTTTCTGTGGGCTTTGAGATTAAATAAAGACAGGTTTAATATGTTTCAGAGACTTAAATAAGTATTAAACTATTAGCTTCGCCATTTACGTTACCGATAAGTTTAAAGATATTATGTCTCACGTATCTTTCTCGAGAAAAGTCACTTGACCAAAATTGAAAGGATCCTTGAAAAGAAGGCTGAATCAAATACTTTAACAATAAAAATAGTTTCTCGATTTCTGTTTTCTATTTGATTCGAGAAAATACGTTACTTTTAGTCCAAGATTCTTCTCCGAGAAAAACTATTTTTAAAACTTCTTATATATAATTTAAACAATTTTTTGGTTTATTTATGTTTAAAATATTGTAATTGTTGTTTATGTTTAATTTACTATGGTACACTTACTGTCACATCTGTCATTCGATGACTGATATCACGCAATTACAAACAAATCTTAAAGATATAATATAATAGCTACAAATTATGTGTACAACAATTACATAACATTCACAAAACATGTTGATAAACAGCCGAGTTTGTTAATTCTCATCACATTCACTTTAAACACATATATTTCAAGAGCAACAGCTGAACATTTTGCATTACAATGGGAAACAGACAAAAGGGTGGGACCCAAGCCTTGTCAATGAGTTCTAAGGTATTCTCGTGTTATTGTAAATTTGGTCTCGCACCAACACTTCGCATTTCTACAGGTATTATAATCCAACACCTATTATAAATTAAAGCCATTCGTGAATCTATTAAAGGCCCCTAGAGCATTTCTGTCGTGTAACATTGTTAACGTTTTGGCTCACAGCCAAAATGTACTACTGAATTTTATTTTGCGCAAAAAGAATTATTTAGTTATGCAAATATGATTTGCAAGTGCTGTTATATACCTTTAAGATAACTTCAAAGTGTTTCGTTGATACAATTATAAAACAACGTAAACCAACAAAGACATGGAGATTTCAATAATTAACAAAAGGGACATGGTTTCTATGGACTATTTATGTAAACAATGGATACAGTACCTCTGATGTACCTATTTATTAAAGATACATCATATCACGGTATTTGTGAAATAAGATTAAATAAATAACTAGCTTACGATCGCGGCTTCGCCCTAATGCCCCACGGGAACATGATAAAAAAAGTTGGATTGTCTATGTATTAATCCAAGTTATCTAATATATAAAATTCTCGTGTCACAGTTTTCGTTCCCATACTCCTCCGAAACGGCTGGACCGATTTAAACGAAATTTTGTGTACATATCGGGTAGGTCTGAGAATCGGCCAACATCTATTTTTCATACCCCTAAGTGAGCAGCGGGTGAAACCACTGGGCACAGCTAGTAAAATATATATTTGGGGTTTTTTATTCAAATCCGTTCAGTAGTTTTTGCATGAAAGAGTAACAAACATCCATCCATTCTCACAAACTTTGGCATTTATTATAATATTATAAGAAAGATTAAGTACCCCTTACATAATTTGCCAAGTATTTTATTATCTATATTTATCTGTGGTCGTAAGGCATAAAAAAATTGGCGCCAAATCAAGTTATAGATTTTACTATCGTCGTATTATTTCGTAATAAATCGTTTGTGGTATATTTTTATGAATATTGTGTACACGGTTGTGGCTTGTATTAGTTAATACATATTATATTGTATATTGTTAATGTCAATACTATATTGTTTGTGTTTCGTTTCGATTTCTTATCTTTCTTCACAGTTACAACATATTGTAATGATCTCTTAACTCACTAGTGATAAAGTCTAACAGATCTTGAAATCAAACCTTTTAAACTTAATGTGCCGTGTTTTAGTTCGGAAAACTAAATAGGAAATTACTCTTTGTTTGTTCGCACAGACGTGAAATAATGTTAATATTGACGTAGTACCTCTACGATATTTTCTAAAGTCTATTTAAAACTTTGTTTACGAATCATAAACGAATATCAATTTGGTAGTTATATATTTTTTATTATTTCTTTTATCCATTACAGTTTACATTATTGCACTTAAAAACAAAAAAAAACTTTATTTTAGTGTGTGTTAAACCTAAAATGCGATGGCTGATACCTAAACTGATAAAATGACTGTGTTGTTGCAGACGGACGGGCGATGTTGGCGGCGCGCGGGTGCTGCGCTCCACGCCCGACTGGAGCGACAGTGCCATCAGCGGCGAGCACCTGTGGTCGCCCACCTCCGTCTCCGGTGACTGCTGCTACGTCGGAGATGCTGAGTGCCAGGTGCTACTTCTATTCTTAGTGTATAGATGGCAATCTCAATTAAACAGGCCCAACCTTTCGGCGATAAGGTTTAGTGCCTTCTTCATCGTCCAGTTAGTTTAGCTAAAACCTTCTTTAAACAGTAGATTAGTTTTTCTAGAAAGGAACAGCCCCATGAATTGATAAAACCTCAAAGAGATATGTCCCTCTCGGGAGGCTGCGGGCCCAACACTACAGGTGTCTCGGAATGCGCGTCAAATGACATTTTAGATTTTATGAAAGGTAGGTATGGTATGATCATAAAGGGTTGTCCGACAACCTCTAAGGTAGGCCAGCTGGAAGTATAAATAAAAAAGAAACTAAATGGATTAGTATTTATTTATTTATTGTAAATAGAACAGTCGACGCCTATTAACTATTTAAACAAATAGTAGGTAAGTATAGCTCAAGATGTTGACAGTAATGCTCTTCAAACAATATAACTTCTGTCATCTAGATCTAGGTACACTGGAAATAAACTTAGTTACTACAAGCGGCTACATTCGCCGCCAGTCTAGAATAACATCAGTCCGTGAAGACAAACATGTTTCCTTCAAAGGCAGCTACCCATTCTCTTGAGGCGCCTTGTCCACGATAAAGCAACAGAGAACCCGATTAATTTACGTAGAATTAAATAGGCTGGTACGGCTGTCGTGTGCGATCCCTTCACTTATCTTTCTCTTTGTGTTTGAGGTAAACAATCTATGAAAGCTAGTTTACCTAAAGTAAGCATTGTATGGCCAAAGGGTTAAGCTTTTTTAACAACGTTGCTCCATTCTAGTTTCTCCTTTATCGTGGGTGCGTTTACAAACGTTTAATCGCACATACACAAACAGCCAGAACCGAAACAACTACCTGTAGGCCAAACGAATATTTGTTCCGTGCGGAAATCGAACCCGCGACACGCAGGGCAGCAGCCAATCGCCCAGCCACTGCACCAACCATGCCGTAAGATTAGTTACCTTATTCATTAATAAATGGCTACAGCAATTCCTTTTTTTATTTAAGGGCTTGGTAAAATTGGCAGTTGTTAAAACTCTTTTGAGGATTTTATAAATGTAGGACCAGCTTATTCTTCCATTAAAATAGTACAATGAACTAGAACAGCGCTCTGAAAAATTGAACTTTTTTTATTCAGATACCTAGTAAGGTGAAGTCTAGTGAAAAATGTATGAGAAATGTTCGTTCACGTTTCTCTTTCAGAAAATTAATTTCTCTCCACAATAAACAAACTTATTAAAAGCACAAAAGCTAGGTAGGCTTCTTTAATATACTTTCGTTATTGTTTATTTAACTACAGTAACGTCAAAATAACAAAGACGTTTAAATAATCAGATGCTTTTTCTATGACAAGAAAATGTAGCTCCAAATGGCTCCTACGTCTGAATTACCTTGATTATAAAATATACGTTTCCGGCTATTTACGATATCATCGACAACATAATTTATGGTACGGCGGCAAATAATAGTGCAGATTTAATAAAGGGGCATTTATGTCAGTAAATTAGATGTTGCACGTAAATCAGCACTTCCTGGTTCGGTACTTTTAAAAATATTCTTTTAGTGGACTCATAATGGATAGGTTTATAGTAAGCAGGAAAGTATACATACATAGTTTACCTACAGACACTTGTTTAAAAAAAGTATTAAGTATTCTTCCCGATATTTTTCTTTGATAAAGTACGTAATTTACAACGATAATAATGATCGAGGTCGCAAATTCGCAATCATGCAAAATTAAGTCAACGATCCAGAATTTTCCAATCTTGCAATTCTCACAGGACCATAAAGTTAATCTAGCGCACGTTGTAGGATTAAATAGGGAACATTTTACTTTCACAGTAATATAGTTGCTTTTCCACTTTTATTTTAACATAGGAACATGAAAATTTTATACCTGCGTCATAAATAAAATTAAATCCTGACATAACTTTACTTAACGATACGCGCATTTTTTACTGCCGTACACGTTAAAGGCATTAGAGACTTAATTTAACACCATTTCGAATAAATAATACCTTACTTATTTTTCTCGGCGTTACTAAAACATAATGTTCTAGTTTAAAGATAAGGATGCATTTATTTGTATAAAAAAACAAGGCACATGATACATAGGGCATGCATATATGCATGGAAAGAGTTTGGAAGTGCTGGTTCAACATGTTTTGCAATTTTCGGCGTACAAAATAGTTCATTCCAATGTAAATTGGTAAAAAAAACTTAAATTGTTAAATTCTAACTAAAAGTCAATACGTACGTACATATACTTTAAGTAGGTGCGGGGGGCTGCATCACTTTGGGACCCCAGTTGCATTAAAATTCACTTCCAAGGGGTAGGTCACCGTCCGTCCGTCCAGTCGACAGACCGTGTCAACAGCGCGTTCGCGTTCCACACGCGCCTCAAAGAGACGTCAGCAAAGCAGAGGGGCCTGCCAGGTCCACTGCCTGCTTTGGTAGCGGGTTGTTTGAAAAGATACCCCGGCCCTGGAACACAAAAGTCATAAGAAGGAACATGGATGGTTTTAGTCAGAAAAGACTGACACTGCCCTCCGCTCCGCCCTCGAGTGGGGGAAGTCATTTGATAATTTCCCATCAGAAAAAAAGTGGTGTACATCGAAACGCTGACCGTACACTAAAAATAAAAACCGTTTTCTTAATGACATACTCTTATTAACAAGGACACAATGGACCTAGTAAATTTCCAGACAAGCCGAGTGAATTACGTGGCGGTTTAATGAATTTTTACGTGGAGAATATGAATGATCCGTCAAAACATTTTTTATTTTCGTAATATTACAGAGCTCTCCGTCCAGTGTAAGACAGCTTTTACTTTCTATCTTCCATTATTTGCTCTTTTCATTCTTTTGCAAAGAACTTCTTTGTACGGCCATGAATACAGGCATTATTAATATGAAAAATCTATTGGAAGTTTAAACCAAGATACAAGGCATCTCGCCTTGTTTTGTTTAAACAACTGTGGAAGAAATGTAATTTCCCCAACAACCATTAGCAAGTTTCCTGCCTATTATGTCGCAGGTTGGTTGTAGTCGTATATAAGATTAATGATCCGATGCCTCCATTTTGTTGTGGCGATGACCTGTCACGGGGTGCAACAAAAGGGTGTCTCGGGAGCTTCATGAAAGCAATCAATTTCTAATTATACCTTTGCCACTTACTTTAGAACTACATAAAATACTTAGTTGAACTTGTTCCAGCACTTTGGTCAGTAACTTCTTTGAAGTTCAAGTAAAAGTTACCGTTTTTGTCTGTAGCACCATGTCTTGTGTCCATAGTTACGGCACCTTAAACAAAGTTTATTCTTTGTTCTCTATTCGTATCTATTAATATGAGTCTCCGTTCACCGAACTTAAGAACATTTAACTGAGTGTCGTTGAATGAATATTTTTATCCGCAGTTGTTGCATTCTAAGCAATATATTAAACATTGTTGTAAACATTTATTCGTTTCGTCCGTCGGGTGACTTCAAACATGCGTAAATTGATAACTATTATATACTTATGGTGAATGCTGGTAGTTTTTTTCTTATGTAGACGTTTAATATTATAAGTAAATTTTCGTTCGTAGCGACTGTAGCTTACTATTTACAAAAGTATTTTGTATCAAACCACATTATTAGATTTTCTAGATTGCTATCCCCTAGACATTTTTGATAAGTACATTTATTTTAAAGGAGTTTAATAATTCAGGAGAGCCACTGGACTTAAGGTCTCTAAGGCATTTACTAGGCCAACGTGCTCAGGTTACTAAATCAGCTTCTAGTGAATTTGCGTGCTCTGGCTGTTACAATTAAGAGCATTTGTATGCGGTAAAAGAAGAACTAGTTTAATGTTATTACGTTTAACAATATTAAGCCCTAATTGTATGACAATTTGCTAAATACATATATTACTAGCTGTGCCCAGCGGTTTCACCCGCTACTCTGCTCCTTATCTTTAGAGAAGTTGAAAAAGAAATGTTGGCCGATTCTCAGATCTACCCGATATGCACATATGTCATGCAAATAGGTCCAGCCGTTTCGGAGGAGTTTAGTAACAAACACCGCGAATTAAGAATTATAGATTTAGAATATATCGTCTAGCACTGTGAAATCTTTATTTAGAACTGGACGTAGGTGACTAAGTTTTAAACGAGCTTTCCGTGTAACGGCTTACGAAATCAAAAAATGCCCTGATTGAGATAGTTCTTAAACTAGTGTAGATAGCCTCAAAAAACACAATATTGATCAATAATATGGTACCATTCACAGAACCTTAATCTACAGTTAATCATAAGACTTAATCTCCACAGAAACACGGGTCCCGCATGAAATGTTCGGCTTGCAAGATCGTCGCACATACAGCATGCATCGATATCTTGATGGACCGCGTACAGTTCACGTGCAAGCCTACCTTCAGAGACGTGGGGGTCCGGCAGTACCGGGAGCAGACCATCACTCACCATCACTGGGTCCACCGCCGCTCAGAGAAGGGCAAGTGCAAGGCCTGTGGTAAGGTGAGGGCCGCAATCTATATGTCGCTTACGTCATCGGTCAATGTTATGTTGTCAAATATGGAAACGGCTGTGTTTAAGTAGGTTGTATTTTGTTTTTTATTTGTCTCCGGCCTTTCGCCAGTTATATTTTTGGAGTTGTAGCCGTTTCGTTGTTTAAAGTACAGTGGTCATAGTCACCGCAAATTATGTGGATTTTAATGTAAATTAGTATAGTTAAATGCGTGTAATCGATTGCTTTCAACTGAGGTTATTATTCAAAATGTGCATTCAAATGTTATGAGACTGCTAGTTATATTCGTAACATTAAATTCATAGGTCGGTACATTATAAATTTAGAATCTAGTTTCATAGTTTCCTAGTGAATTAAATATTTCGAGAATATAATAAAACTACAAAGTTGTTTGTAAAGCAAAGTAGTTTTCATAAATATCTTGGCTCATTATTTTACCTAGGAAGGCGGTAAGAACTTTTAATGGAAGAATTTATCGGCAATCATTCATTTTAATGTCCGCTACATTGTAGAATTCAAATACAATAAGATGGTGAAAACAGTAAAAAAAGATTATGTCAACAAATACATAAAAATAACGAATAACTGAATACACTATCAAAGCACGACATTTTTTAAAGAACATTTACTTGCTGCCACATTATGCCTACCTTAAAAGTAGAATTAGTTACACCTCTTATTTAAGTAAAGACCTAAATAATCAACAAAAATATTATAAATATCAAAGCTTTTATTCTAGAAAACACAATTGCAACCTTGGTATTAACAACAGTAGTACTATATTTATCATATTTTTTTTATCTTAATGGATCACCATTGAAAATAATTACCTAGAACACAGATGTTGCATTAAATCAGCCGTTTTCATGTAATGACAGTGGCGTATGGGTCAATTTGTTATTTGTAATTAACCTGTGTGAGTTTGTGTCTCTTCGTTTGTATATTTGGTATCAGTTTTAACTAGATGGCCGTTCGATTCATCGTAGATATCATTTTAGTAGTGTTTCACTTTATAGTTATTCCATATTTCATTACTTCGTTGATTTTTCTAAATATTCTGAAAGCTAAGAATTGTTTGTTGCAAACTGTAATGAAAAAAAAACATTACCTAGTTTATATTTGTACTCACACTTTTACTTTAAACTTATTTTTTCTGACAACATTAAACATTTTATTTATGACTTACAGGGCTAGTAGCATGTCAAAAATAGGTTGTATTCGTTCAGTTTTTCAACCGTGTTACGGTGCTCATTTACAAGTCAAAATTTTATGAAAATTCTTTAGAACATCTACAAAAACAACAATCATAATTTCCTTATTGTTTCGACTGTAGGAGGACATTACGTGCGTTGAATAATTTAAACTCGATCAGATTAAGACAAATTCCGCATGACTGCTGCTCAAACGGAGGAAAAACGTTTCACTCAAGATTATTTTACAAAGTTCGTTTTTATTATGTAGATAATATTTCATTTCTGTAAGCCTTACCTATTAAAAAACATAATAAAAAATAATAAATTTAAAAATAATATTTCCGTAACCTTCAACTGTATTCGAATGTCCAGCAAGTATTATTTAACAGCTACTATGTAGATACGATTGTAGACATCGATCGCTGCCCGACACTAATCGTCTTTTATTTAAAAACCATTTGTTTTACTATCAGCTAACTTTTTCAGCCTTAACTCTTGTTCTTTAGATACTTCTATATCATAAATTCGTGATCCTGCCATTGTGTCTTAATAATTTAATAGGTAGCACTTGCAAATACACAGTTACTGAATTACTAGATCGATGTAACAAAACTTGGCAGTAATACTAATTACTCACATACATAGGCTTAGCAGGCCTTAATAAACAGACTGATTAATACTTAATGGGGCTTGCTACAATTAAGTGAGCCAGCTCGATTATCTACTCCAGTGGAGGATTCATTAATATGTATGGTGCGCTTGGTGTGGCCGAGATGTTGCCGTGCAATCACAATCTGGAAGTTATCCGCCACACGAAGCTATTAAAGTCCTTTCCACCAGCCACTTAATCGAGTCTTTAATTATTTAAGGAATCGATAAGTACCATTGTGTTCGACGGTCCAGCTATTTAATGGGAAAAGTTTCCTAACGTGGTAGAGGCACCTACGTAAACATTCTAGAACAATTAAATCGAATCACACAGTAAAACGTGGGTAATAACAAACAAACGTTTAAAGTTGCCACGTATATTTTAGCTAGATAATCAACTAGGATGGTAAATCCTGGTTAAGCACCCACCCACACACATTCAACATCATAAAAACTAAAGATCTTGGTAAAGGTTAAGGCGATTACTTAATTTAAAATATAATAATCGTGCTGGATGCGGATTGTTGTGGGTGTGAACCCTGTTTGCAACGTAATGCCGCGTCAGTCCAGAATAACAAACACACGAGCCGACCACGAATGACCTAAGTGCTAGGTTCCCATAGGAACCGTGTACCGAACTACGAGCAAAAAATCGGTAACGGTGCTACGAACATAAAAAGCCACGCTGACGAATAAACTTTTCTACATGCCTGCTAGAGTTACGAAACATCCGGCTTTAACCGGACATGTTTTGAGTTTTACATCAGCCAAAAATGTGAAATATTCATACTATCTTCATTGAAAAAGAAACATCAGTTGCTATGCCTGGCTTTTTATCAAACGCCGAAAACATCTTCATAATATAGATATTATGCTACGGCGACAACTAATTTGACATAGCAACAGCAACAAGCCTATCTAGTGTTTTGTTAACCTCTCAGGTGTTCTACTGCTTTAGATAGTATGGGGCTAAAATATGATGAGGGGTTTATTGATCGCAATGAAACTGAAAATCGGGTTCTTATTATTGGTAATGCGTACCTGATTTGTAACCAACTTGGGATATTAGATATACAACTAAAAAAAAAAACAAAAAATCGCCTAACGCAATATTATCATTGATCGTCGGATTTGAGCCTCTTCAAATTTTCTTTCAAAACGAGCTGGTTGGTCGAAAATAGCTAAACTTCTAGGCTCTTTGAGCAAACCTCGACTGCCGTTGAGGTTATATATTCGGTTACCTGACGGTTACTTGAATCCTGAGCCTGACGCACTTTAGTGTAATTGGGCGTGACTCTTTCTTGAGCAAATTAGAAAAAAAACTAACTCAAAACTAGCAACTGAAGTTTACCAACCGAATAAATAGCACATTTCGTTCAAGTACTTCGTATGTTAACGGTATACATAATATAAGTGAGTTTGGCATGTCGACTGTATAATATTTTTTGGTATTTACCTACCTTGGCTCGTTTACAAAAATACGCAAATGTACCGTAAAGATTTGCCATTTAACAAGGCTCTGTAGTCAAAGCTATCTCGAACCTTTTGCCGCGTAACTATGTCAATCTGTTTCTATTTTGAAATTTTAGTTTAAGCAAGTGGTAACTTATTTAGGTACATAAATGATCTACCGATTATATGGTTAATTAAAGAACTCGGCCAATACATTTTTGATTTATTGAATTGACCTTTTTATACAAATTGATAAATTATGAATTTAGTTTTAACCTCATAAATTTTATGTTCCCGGAAAATGGTCTTTATTACGAGTCTCGTCATTTTAATGGTGTCACTTATTAATATTTTATGATGTGACTATATAGCTGTTTTATGTGACTGACATATGCCATCCGTGCGGGTGTAACCACGTGTTTAATGAAGTGTGTGTGACCGATACGGCCAGCGTGCCTTGGCCGAGCCACGCTGTTCTGTCAACTCAAATGATTTGCATCTACATACGTAACGTGGCCGCCATCGCATGCGACACGTCACCAACCCATATAAACGCTGCGCTCCCACTCAACGCGGAATTAAAACTTCATTTTTAATGACGTGTTACTATTCGTTCACATAGGACTTGTATAGCCTGCACCAAGCACAATGTTGAACAAAAGTAGTGTTGTAACTTTTGTTCCACATTTTTGTTCTCATGACTATTGTTTGGTTACTTTTAATGTTTATTTTCGTGCATAGAAAACGCTTTGCGTGTACACCTTAGTATTGTTACAGAATTAAGCTTTTAGTTGGTAATAAATGCTGTTGTTATGATTGGATTCATTTGTTATTCACAAACGTTAATTACAGGAATAGTTAAATCCGACAAATGTTTATTTACATAAGTTTCATTTGTTAGACTCTATTAATATACAGTCACATAGCATTTAATAAATTAGTTTCAGTACATCAGCAACTCATTTTTATTATTTTCTTTTCACATTCATAACCTATGTGTTGCCATTTTTAGTTTGGTAGCGATATTTATGTTGCTTTATTTGGCTTTATTGTTTGTTGTATGAATCACTTTATTCATCTGCATGTGTGTTGCATGGTTGTTTTGTTGCCACAGTCATTCCGGCGCAGCTGCTGTCGGTGGTGCATACCAACTCAGGACACTGTAGACAAGGCTATAGGAGTAGACAGTGGTGAATTTGTGAATGTGCGTATACAAATGTGTTGCCGCAGGTGGAGGCTAGATGTTCAGCGCTCATACAGGATGGAACTAAGTTATTAAACAAACATTCCCGAAAAGAGCGAAAAAAATATTCTACTTAGAAAGACATTGTTTATTAATTACAATATGATTATTTTAGCAGAAGTCCATTTTGAAATACTCTTATTACAATTTCACTTTCTGAAAAACAATTAATCTTAACTCAACTGACGGAATTTCGAGTTCAAGAAGCTCACTCCGTATTTTATGTAACTTTGTATCTTTATATCAGGCTTACGCATAACAAATGAATTTCGGGAATGTCGGTAATTAAAATCCAACCTGTAATATATTTATTTAATTTTTGCTTTCACTTAGAAATCGTTGTAGCTAACTGGTGTAATAACTATTCCTAACATGCATTTGCTCTAATTTCATCCTTTTTTTCGACAGTCGCTGCAGGCTAAACTATCATTTAGCTCGAAGGAAATCGTTGCCTTGACTTGTTCGTGGTGTAAAGACGCATACCACAACAAAGAAAGTTGTTTCAATCTCCAGCGGATAGGAGAAGAATGCTCATTAGGTACAGTATTAATGACCAAAAACTTTTCTCATTATTCTCTTAACACTTGAATAATTCAAAATTTGCCCAATCATTTACTGTTTTCCGTAGGATCGCAATATAATATAATAGTACCACCAGCGTGGATCGTCAAATTGCCAAGAAGAGGTAGTTTTAAGTCATCTCTAAGAAAATCGCCTAAGAAAAAAAGTGCTTCCAAGAAAAAAGGGAAAGATTCAAAGAATGAACAGAAAACATTTGTGATTAAGCCAATTCCCACAGCCAGTGTGAGGCCAGTATTAGTTTTTATAAATCCGAAGAGTGGAGGCAACCAGGGCGCCAAACTGCTGCAGAAGTTCCAGTGGCTGCTCAACCCACGACAAGTTTTTGATCTCACACAGGGTGGACCGGGACCTGGGTAAATATAATATCACCTTTTCATCATCACCTCTCATTACACGTGGACACACCACAAACCTGCAGATAAAGCGTGAATGACATATTTCTCTAGGATGCTCTGGTAACGAGCGACGGTCGGTGGCATGTGACATCTTCTACTTAAGATTTCTACGTAACTTGCCATACAATTTAATATGTATGATATGAGGGCCGCGTGCTCGGTGCAAAGCGAGGCCATGCTGTACTGGAAATGCTTTATGTGGCGCCGTGTGCACCTTTTATATGGCATAGTTACTACGTCATGACACACACTAGAAAACGTTTCTCAGAGATCTGACACAATGTAACATATTCCTTTACTTAATCTTTTTACTCCGGTAAGGACTTGATTCTCTTTGCGAAACTCACTCTATAAACTGCCTACACTCGCAGACTTGACAAAAGCCAATAATAGGTTTGACCCATTAAAATGTTAAGACCGGTCTAGTCTCGTTGCATCATTCGCCTTGTTTAGTCTTAACATAATGCTCTTAGGGCCTTATCATACTAGCGGATTGCGAACGTCTTCAAAGCGAAGCGGCCGCGCAGCGAATGCGTCACGAACACGCCGCGGCTGCTCAGCGAAGCCGTCGCGGACGTGCGGCAAATTTGCAACGTTTTCGTCGCGTGTTTGTAGCAAGTTAACGACGCAAAATACACTCAGTAACGTACGTCCACGGTGCTATTCGCGGCGAATTCGTTGCGCGTCCGCAATGAATTCGCAGCACATACGCGGCGTGTTCGTTGCGCGCCCGTAACGTATTCGTTGCGCGCCCGCTTCGCTTTGAAGACGCTCGCAATTCGCTAGTATGATAAGGCCCTTAGGGATGTCAGACTAATGGGTGTTAGGCTAGTGATTTGGGGGACTGCGCTCGTCATCGCTATTAGCGTTAACTGCAATCCTGTTCACGCTTATAGATTCAAATCCGGGATACTCTCTATCTCTAATTAATATTCATTTATTTGTGTGCCAAAATGTTTGTAGTAGGGGATACAAGACGCTTAATAAAGTACATTTGTGGACCCTGTTAGGGAACAGCAAGTGTTAAAAATAAATTAAAGATAAAATACTATAACATTTCGAACATAACATTTTTTTTGTTTTATTTTTTTATTTGAAAGTTGTGGATTTACAGTATTTAAAGTTACTCATTACCTACTATATGAGAACATTTTTTTAATTACATTTATATTAAAGAAATTATTTATGATTAAACCGATTTTGATTAATTTTGATACAGAGATAGTTGAGACCCTGGAGGAAATATGCAATTTTTTTTAAAGTGAGAAATTTGTAAGAAAGTAAAAAGTAAAGGGAAAACTTAGCTTTACTATGACAATAAATAAGGCGAAAGGGCAAAAACCTACAGGTAGCTGCAAATCAGGAAAGGGGAACTGTGTTACCCCGAATTAAACACAGGCGAAGCCGCGGGCATAAGCTAGTATACTTATACTCTTGATAGTTTTTTCAATCGTTCTCTCTCATTAAAGTTCATACCGAAATGATAAACGCCAGTGGTAATCACTCACTCCAAGGGTAGCCAGTAACCCAGATACCTATATTAAATTAATATTTATCATTGCAAACTGGTTATTGCAAGCCTGCATGCTCAAAACCCTACTTGTATGGTGTGCATAATAAAGAATACTCTATCTAGCTGCGCAGAAAATGAGTTACCAGTTTTTCGCTCTTGGTTTAATATAGACCTTATATTTTATGACTTCTTAACATACCTTCGGATCTATGTTGTCATGAGTTTTATATTTTTTTATAATTTCCAGTATTTATAACAGAGTTCAATTTCAGTCTGGAGCTGTTCCGCAAGGTGCCGAACCTGCGCGTGCTGGCGTGCGGCGGGGACGGCACGGTGGGCTGGGTGCTGAGCGTGCTCGACCGCATCGGCACGCGCCCCGCCGTCGGCGTGCTGCCGCTCGGCACTGGCAACGATCTGGCGCGCGCGCTCGGCTGGGGAGGTGTAAGTACAGCTGAACCTGAACGGTTAGACAAAGGTGTATTTAGATAAGTTATGTTTAAGTCCAATATCATCAGAAGAAACAAGAAGCCATTATTGAATATGGTAACAAAATTGAAATCTGTAGACATCTCTCGAAATAGTATTCAATTACAATAAAAAAATAAAAGTTCATATCATGTTTCATATTCTTCATGTGATTAGCAAAATAAAAAAAATGGATATCTTCATACGAGCCAAGTCACAGAGGTTTGTTTGTCAGTGACGCATTCTATAAAAATCGAACTGTATCTGAAGCTCGAAGTACAAACGAACCAACGCCTACTGTAGTACCACACTACCACGTAAATCAACCCCACGCACCGTAATGACGTCTATAACACATTCAGTTTCCCAATATCAGACAATATTTCCAGTAAACATTTTATATCCAAGATTTATTATTTGTATTCACAACGCCAATACCGATATTCTTTTTTCATTGGTTCGCTATTAAAATGTAAATATTTTAATAGAACTATAGATTAAAACCAATTCCTGTCGGGATTCAAAAATTGGAGTGAGAATAAAACAGGAGCCGCGTAATGAGAGTAGAGACATGACAGAGGGTATTATTATGACGTTATCGTAGTCTATGCCTCGGGGCGGGAGTGTCGTGCGTGAACAAGTAAAATATATTCGTTCGCACCCCGTGGGAACTGTCCAAATGCTTAACTGGGTATGACGTACCGTATTTAGTAAATATATAAATGGCCTAACACAACTCACCTTCATTTGTTTGCCAGTTCCACGATATTGAAATAGTAGATTTAAAATTTAATTCAAAATATTAGAATTTGTTAAACAATTTAACTAAACTTTGTTCTACATGAATAAGATAGATTTTTAGGAAACTTAGTTGACTGTACTAGTTATTTTGTTGGACCCGAGGTGGGGTTCAATTTGTTCAAGTAGTTACTTGAAACTGAGCTTAATAAGGGAACCGCGGACTTTCTCAAAACTCCAACAACGACACTTTAAGCTGGAAATGTCTAGACGCATCGAGTTATATTTATTCTACCTTAAAATAGTATTTCTCATGTAAAATGTGTGTATACGGTGGCTTGGCGTCTTTAAGTCTTACTAAACATTTATGACTAAGACGTAATGTTTTACAACCGAAGGAAAATCTTGCTGTAACAGGTAGGCTACAAGTCTAAATGAATTTTAAGATAAATGCTTCAGTAACACGAATACATTATTTTGTGTAAGTGGTATTAAATCCTAAAATCACCAGCCTGGGGCTGGCCCAAAAAAAAAAGGTAAAATATGTTTATTTTCCGGAGACTAAAATTAAGGGGTGCCAACATGTTATGCAGAATTTATCACACACACATTAACTTGTAAATAAGCGCGAAAAATCAAAAGAAAAAGGTAGGTGTACATATGAAAATGCAAAAGCTATTATAACCTAGTCGTTGTCGCTTGATGTACGACAATATGTTTTAACGAGCCCATAAACAGAGTTTATTACTTTGTTCATGAAAATTTTACTGGTCTCCAAAACGACAAACGAACTCCGCTCTGACTCCGGATTTGTGTAATATTCTTTCATTGTTATGCTGCATAAATGTTCCGACATTTTCACCCCTCGTTGTGTTTATTTACCGATAATTATCAAACGACCGCGTAATTTCCCCTCAGACTAGTCTTTGACGTGGTGAAATATACATTTACGACATTGCAAAATGGACATTTTGCTGCAGACACTTTTAAATTTATATGCCGTTAATCTCACCTCACCAGAATAAACTAATCAAACAAAATTGGAAGTAGAAATAAATCTTGTCTGAGTTCTGACAACATAATAAATAACTTTACCCACAGTGTAAAATGAAATTTAAAAAAAAATATCTCGAGCATTAACTACGTACTATGAAATTACTAATATAATTATTTTCGCTAAGAGACAATAAAATGTAGTAGCGTGTTAGCGTCTTATGATGCTATAAATTTAGTTAGGAGCAAAATCTGTTGCGGTAAACAAGATTGTGCTTAACTAAATCTCCTTTATACATCAGCATAGAGGTAAGAAGTCTTACGCTTGGCTC
Organism: Ochropleura leucogaster; assembly: GCA_958449745.1. Classification (NCBI taxonomy): domain Eukaryota; kingdom Metazoa; phylum Arthropoda; class Insecta; order Lepidoptera; family Noctuidae; genus Ochropleura; species Ochropleura leucogaster. Next base: position 11,486,295 of record OY288206.1, on the reverse strand, counting down.
ACTGAGGCAACAAGCCAAGAAAGCTAACACATCAGCTTAGTTCCGCAAACAAATAACTACGTACTAGAACCGGGTTATAAAGAGCTTCAACTACCCTTAACATTATTATAAAATTATCCGTAATCATATTGAGCATTCCAGTTTTGTTACACAGCTTAACGTTCTACCCAGCTAGCAGTTACCGGTTGAACAGACAGTCCAGATTAACGTAATGTTCTCATTATTATTTAGGCAGGAAATTAAGGTCACGTTAATGTTTAGGTGTTGAACATAAGGACTTAATGTCATGTTATTTAATGAGACTAGATACAAATAGTAATCGTCAATGAAACGAAGGGAATGTGCCAGAGTGTTTGTTAAATAAGGTATTTGCTTCGAGATAATTTACCAGCAGTAAGTTCCTATTGGAAACAACTTATAAAATCATTTTAATACAATAACTTTCAATATATAGGTTTCGTAGTAAAATTCAATTTACTTCGAGAAATATAATTTTGCTAGAAATGAGGCAAATATTTTTTTTCTTATAGGTCTATGGTGGTTTCCTCTTCTCGGTCTTGTCCTCGAACATGTCGGAAATTACGTAATTTCCTATTTTTTTATAAGTAATTTCCTATGCGGTTCTTAATATTGTCCTAAATCCAGCAGTTGAATACAAATATATTTTATTAAAAAGAAACTTAGATACCTACCTAGAAAAGAAGCAGCATCAAGAACTAAAAAAAAGGCTAGCAAAATCGTTTTGCCATTAAATACACATTCAAAAACTACTTTTCTCTCTTTACTTTAAAAACAACATCAGGCTGAAATAAACGTTCACGAAACTAACCCCCTAAATCTACAGCAGAATGTCAATACGAAATGTTCAGCAATTTATGACGCTAAAACATTGTTTGGAAATTTTAAAAGTATCAAGGATATTATAAACAACATTTGGTGTATCCAACCAAAAGAAAAATAGTAAGTAAATTCAGAGAACGTTCAAATCAGGCTTTTGTTTTTACTTTAAAATATGTTTTATATATGGATATGTTAGCTGTACCGAATACACCTAAATTAAGATAAATTTAACCCATTTCAGTTAAAAACACTCCAAATTACAATTACATTTCATGCACAAAAAATAACTACCACTGGGTTGCCCTAATAAGCCATTTGAAAACGTAATGAAGCCACGAAATGTATGAGTATCACCCGTCAGTTGCCAAGAGCTCCCAAAGCCCACCTGCGTGTGTTATGACCCGTCTGTAAAATATTTGTTTAATGATTCATCGGGACTTTGACCCACTACACACACGGGGGCACTGTATTGTTTGACTATTGTTAACCCACGTAAACGTGTTTTTTTTGTATGCTAAAAGCACATAGAAAACACGGCAAGGAACGAGCCAACCGTAACGCAAATGAGGATGTGCCGAAGTTTAATCGCATAGCAAATAAGCGATATTAAATAAGTTTTAAAACAACAGGTTCAAACGGTAGGTTACAGGTTGTTCTAAACCGCGATCCCGGAACTCAAAGGGCAAACGAAAGAACATGGATGACTTTTAGTCACTCCAATCTGGCATACCCTTCCGCTCCGCCCAGACCGGGAGAAATTATTTGATAATTCCCCATCCGAAAAAAAGGGCAAAACGATGTTTTTTTTTCAATGTAATGACGAATAACATTGAATACGCTGCTGGTTGCGTACATTCCCACGCCTTGTGAGAGTCAGCAGAGCGAAATAGGTTACATAGAGTATGAGTTCAGCATGGCTTTTTCAACCTCAACCTTTATTTTAATGCCAGTTAGTTTCTTTATTTTCGACATCGTAGGAGATAGGGATGTAATTTGTTAAAAACTGGGGCACTTGTGTGGTAATCTGCGTGTGGATACTTCGCTTCTATGTCTTTAAACGACTTTATGTTCTTAGGGTTACGAAGATGAGCCAATATCGAAGATCTTAGCGAACATAGGCGAGAGTGACACCGTACTGCTGGACCGTTGGGAGCTGGGGGTGGTGCCCAACACCGCAGCCGCCGGCGAAGACACCAGCAACGCCAAACCAGAATTACCCCTCAACGTTGTCAATAACTATTTCTCATTTGGTGTCGATGCTCATATAGCTTTGGAATTCCATGAAGCGAGAGGTACGTTTTTATTTCTATGATTTTTAAAATTCGTACAACTTAGTAGTTAATTATCATTAAATAGTACTTTCTCATTAACCTTAAAAGGTCGTTTTAATAACCAATATGTATTTCCTGATAGGGTTTGAAGTAAACTCAATTCAGCAAGAACTATAGTTAACACGTCGTTTTCACGTTCCTGCAGTTCCTATGCCAGTGAGAAACTGGCATATTCAGGAACATACGTATATAAATCTTCTGCATCTGTGAGCACAGTGTTAGCTCTCTTTTTAGCTATTCTTAAATATATTTGAATAGATTTTGCTCATCCATGAATATATTTGTAACATATCATATTTTTATAAATATATTCCGATAGCGTCAGATATCTTTGTGCTCATCGGAATTTGGCAAACTCTTCTAGGAGATTTTCTAAAGGCCTGCCAAATTCATATTTTTTCATGAAATTCATAAAACGATAAACTTAAACTTTAAACGAGAGCTTTAATAAACAAAATATAATAATGCACACAATAATGTCTGTGCACATATTTTCCATGTCAGCAGAGTCTTATGCAAAAATAAACCCATTGACCCGTTTACATTACCACAACTTAGTCATGCACGACAACATAATGAGACGTTGTATTGTATATGACACGCTATACTTTAATGATAGACTGGGTACTTCTTCTCGAAGAACACTGCTATAAACGATGGCAACATTCAAATTAATCAAATAAAATATCTTTAACAAACTGCAACCATACAAAGTTACAAAGTGGAGCCAATTTTGTAAGCCGCTTTATTGTCGAGATAAATTCGCCTACAAAGGAGACCATAATACTACGCAAGACAATTTGGTATGCATGCATTTCAAATTCTATTTACATGTTGTTAAGCTGAGCTTTCCTCTTATTAATCAAACTTTGCGAGAGCTCATATTGTTCTATTTAAATATCACAATTGTTTGAGCGTTACCAACCGCAGACATTCTCTGCTCGTATATTGGCGAATAATTGTCGAGCATTCTTTTATTAATGGGAATCCATTAAACCGCATGCTTCATGACATCATTCATGTAAATCCATTGAGTTGACAGTCATTCTGATTGTTCGCGGTACCTATTGTAAATCGAAATAAAGATGTTATGTCGCGGTTTGCATTATGGAACGGCACAAGACAATAAGCCTTTCTGTGCAAAATTTCTTTTCAGCAGTGAACTACTATAGGATGTCAATGATAAGTCCCTGAAAATGTTTTTTGTTAACAGAGGCACACCCAGAAAAGTTCAACTCTCGAATAAGAAACAAGCTGTTCTACGGTACCGCCGGAGGAAAGGATCTCATGCAGCGCAAGTGGAAGGGTTTAGCCGAGTTCGTGACCATGGAGTGCGACGGCAAGGACCTCACGCCCGTGCTCCGAGAGCACAAAGTTCACGCCATTGTCTTCTTAAACATTCCAAGGTCAGGCCAGTCTCATTTATTAAAGTGTATGCGTATTTCCTACAGGTGTCGGCAAACGATGCCGACTAAATAATACATAAAGGAATCCCTGTGTCATTTAAGAAATTGAAAACGTGAAAATTATAAAAGTCTCCATGTAAAACCTAAGTTTAAATAAAAAATAATTTTGTTAGGAAATTGTGGATCTACGAATCAAGAATACTAAAACAATCTCATTATTTATGTTTGCTTCGAAACTGTGAATGTATTTGAGTCTAGTCAGAATACATTATATTGTAATATATTTACATGTCTATATTGTTTACAGTTACGGGGGTGGGACGCACCCTTGGAATAAGTCCGGGGGAGCCTTTGAACCCTCCACTGAAGACGGCTTAATAGAAGTAGTCGGATTAACCACTTATCAATTGGTAAGTCGCTATAAGATCGATCATTGAAGTGTTTGAATTTGCGCAGGGATTACGTTTTTCCCCATCTTATCGCAGCCTGTGACACGATTAACGCGTGCGTTCAATATTCTAGTGCCTACATCGAATCGAATATTTGTAACACCATTACACCATGTTTATTATTTAGTATAAATGATTCTGTACCTTCTGCCCATCGCGATAGTATAATCCTATTTTGTTGTTTATTTCAAAATTAGAACGGAGAAATGGCTGATATTTGCCGCAGGGGCCAACAATGCTTCATGTTTTAGAAACGGCCATGCCTTTTTTTTGTTTCCGATTGTTATAGACCGCTGTTTAGCAACATAAACATGTTTGCAATTAGGTGGCACAAACAATCTTACGAAATGTGGACATCTTGACTTTGAAATATATGTTCCAAACGCTCCTGTGTTATCTCTGAGTTTTCTCTTTCTGAAGTGTTGTTAAAATATTCATGAAATGAAAACAATTATAGAATTACATTAGATGACAACGTAGAAAATATATAAAAACTGGAACATGCATGACTAAATGCGTAGAAACTGCGAAATTAATAAAATAATAATATCTCCAGTAACCATTCTATTAGATACGAGTTCAGGGTTTCTTCAGATCTTCACATGGGGGTATTAAGTATTGTCAAGGTATCTTGTCTCTTTCGTAGGAATAGCATTAAAACTGGAGAGTTAACGCAGGTTCCGTAAAGAAGCTTTTCGCCAACAAAAATTCTGGCGTGTTTTCAGGTTGCGGGCTTTTAAGAGTTCGTTTTTCTTACATGGTTTTATGGGAAAAGATTTGATGCTGTGATAGTGCTGTGTGGCTATATTAAAGTTTTATTAAATGATGTTGTGTTGTGCAGCCGTTACTGCAAGCGGGCGGGCATGGCACCTGCATCACTCAGTGCAAAACTGCGAAGATCGTGACCACAAAAGTGATCCCCATGCAAGTGGACGGGGAGGCGTGTAGACTAGCGCCCTCTGTCATCACACTCTCGCGACTCAACCAAGCCACCATGCTTGCTAAGAAGAAACCTGGCAGGACGATCGCACCGTAAGCACTTGAAACCCATTGAACCCTCGAATGCTCAAGAGGACACTTAACGTTAAGACCTTCTCTAAAACTTCACTACGATTCACCTTTGAATGACATGGACAACACGCGCCTTTAGGGTGACTTAATAATGAGCTACGTTTCAATATTTGTCGCTGAGTAAAAAAATATCGAAAAATAGCTGCGCTTCGCGGTTACACCCATGTAGCTCGGGATAAAAAGAGCTTATGTTTTAATCCAGGCTACAAATATTTGCGTACGAAATTTCATCCAAATCCGATAAATCGTTTGAGCGTGAAGGCGTAACATACACACACATACTTTTCTCCTAAATCTTAATATCTTCTACTTTCGTTTGGTCTTTTTCAATTTGTGAATGTAACTATTTTCCGGACAAGTTAGATTACAGTGCAACTCGATACGTCCGAGTGTCTGCATTTTGTAGCGATTCCCGTCTGGCTTTCGGAAGCAAAGATTCCGGATATTCTAATATTAGATTGCTTGTTATAACTTTTGGAGATCCGATAGCCACTGGTGTTGCAATTCTATTGATTTTATGATTGTTTCTATGCTGAAACGTATATAATAAAGCTAAAGAGAGAGATAAAGAAAGAAATGTCATAAACATAAACATGATTATTTTATGCGTTTGCATGATATAAGATGTCATCAAAAATTCAGTAGTATCTTCACTTGTTGGAAGCTTTCAAATAAATATAATTAGGTGCCGACTTCATATATTATTCATTGGTTCAGGAGCGTGTTAATGTTAAGCCACTTCTGTTTGGGTCCTTTAATAATTGGTTTATTTTAGTTACCGAGATACATATAAGTTGCTTATATATTATTCTTTTGTAAATCTATTGTTACAGTCAAACAACAATGGACAAACTCACCCTAACAGTGAATCTCATAACGATGGCCGATTACGAGCGCCATCATTACGATAAGGAACTGCTCGCCAAGACAGGTAACAAATGTGTTTTTTTTTTCATCATCTGTTCTGTGTCCCACTGCTGAGCAAAGACTAAAAGCAAAGACAAGAGTTTCTGCCACCGAACCCTTTTGTTTTGTGCAATTTCTGGCCACGTTTGCCCCGCGAATATGATCAGATGGTTACACCACCTTCGCCGCGTACAGTACATTAACATTAATTAATGAAATCAACGCCCGACTTCGCAGCCCTTACAAAGTTAACTTTGCAAATTATGTTATTCAATCACACGCCCCAAGATCTTGCTACTAAATGTAGTTGGAAACTTTTCGCTATTACGTTTGATCTTGACCAGAGAAGTTTACCCGGTTAAGTTACGACAAATCGATATTCAAGCTTGATTTAACTAGAACTGGAACTGCTTCAGAGAGTTTTAAGTTCGGTTGTTTATTTCATGTCGATAGTTGCGAGAATCGAAATTTCTGTTTTCCTTAACGAGAAATATTCGACACCGAATCGAGTGAAACAATTGTACAATACAATACGCATTTATCTAGCTTTAGGAATTCCATAATCGAGTAGCCAAAACGGTTTCATTTTCAAGTAAACTCCTATGCATAGGTTTTAAGCTCTAGCTAATATTTTGTTACTCTGCAAAAAAATTAGAAGTTTCGGTAATTGTCTATATAACACCTCACATCGGCTAAAGCGAGCCCTCGTAAAGGTAATGAGTTCATTACCAAAAATGAGCTCGTAAACGAACCCTTGAAATTCATAAAAACTCGCCTCGTATCTATAACGACCAGTAATATAATTAACGAGCAAACGAACCCGATCTATTACTACTAAACTAGATATCTGATTCTCAAATGACTGCGCTTATCGCAAGTGACAAATCAAACGACGTACTTACCTACTAGAACGTAGTTTAGGGCCGATTTCACTGCTTTCTGTTTGTAAACATCGACCAGGGGCTTTTAACAAAGTTATTCCTCAATAACTTTCATTAACATTATAACTTCTTATGGGTGGTTAATCATGCAGTGTGCAGTTATAGTACACCACCCCTTTCCTGATTTGCTACCTGCAGTTTTTTATCAAAATCAGTTTAACCATTAAGGCGTGGAGAGGTAACAATCTCACTTTCGCTTTGATAGATAATATTAGTAAGGATATATAACATCAAGCAAAGGGTTATGCACAGGTGTAGATACCTAATAGATCACCAACATTTCACCAGTTATGTTAAAATTTCATATAAAAGGGAGCGAGCCTATTGTCATCAATCAGGGTCAAAATCAAACTACGTGGCTGCTAAAACGCAATTAAAATTTGCCTGACCAGGAAATTGAACCCTGGACTGCATGCTCAGCCATCGCGATTGCGACCACTAGACCAACGAAGCAGTCAGTTGAGTTAACTAGTACTTTGTTAACCAACAAGAAGTACTTGCTTCAGACTTTTTTGTTAATGCTCTTAATTACGTTAAAATATTGTCACACGACTAACTTTAACTTTTAACGAGTTCGCTCAAAGCAACTTTACTTTTGTAATTACAAAAAGTTATTTAATAAATAATATGTCGCACATAATTAGTAATTTAATTTTATTGCTTTTTGTAAACTTTGTATACTTAGACAGCCGAGACAGGTCGTTCTAAACTTGGGGCAAACACCTATGATTATTTTCACAATGGAGCTTATTATTTAAAACTCTGTTGAGTTTATAAAACGTGTTGTTTAAATGAACCTACTAACTCGATGTAACTTTACTAAATATAGATGTTAGGGTTGGTAGGGTGCGGGCCTGTGAACGGTGAGCAATGGGTAGCTCACCGTCCGTCCGTCTATTGACGAGAGGCCGTGTCGACGGCGCGTTCGTGTTTCACGCGCGCCTCAAAGTGATGTCAGCAAAGCAGAGGGGCTTGTCAGAGCGTCCGCCTGCCGGGGTTGCGGGCTGTTCGAAAGAGATACCGCGGCCCCGGAACGTAAGGGCAATAGAAAGAACATGGGTGGGTTTTAGTCAGTAAAAGTCTGACATGCCGCCCCGCTCCGCCCAGAGCGGGGAAGTCATTTGATGATTTCCCACTCGAAAAAAAAAGGGTTGGTAGGTTGTATTGTACCAACCCTGGTAGTCCCGTTCATTGCAAAAGTTGAAGGCACGGCTCGCAGAATGTGCAACGATCTGAATTTAAAGCGTCTCCTAGCGAGCGTTTCACGTATATTTGCATTTGTATAATTTATTAAGCGTCTATTTAGCTGTCTCGTTGTATTGACAAACATTTGAGAGCTCCACTAACACTCATTGTAAACAGGAAAATGCTCTTTTACGAACTGGAAATCCTTTGATCTCAAGAACTTACCGCAAAAACACAATAAATAAACAACCGTTGGAAGCAACAGATAATGTTCGTATAATGAAGTTCGTTTGATAGCCAAAGTTTTAATGTAAAGCCTCGGCGTGGCCTATTTAAAGGATGAGTTGAACTCCGTTTCAAATAATGAATATCAATGAATTAATCCTCCCAGTTTAGCTTTACACAGTCCCTTTGTGCATTCATATAAAGTATAAAAAGTAATTATATATAAATACTAGCTGACCCGGCGAACTCTGTTCCGCCATAAAGGCAATAAATAATAAGCCGATTTTCGAATTTATTAAGTTTTTTTTTTTCTTTGAAAAAGAAATTAAGTATATTAATCATTTATTATTGTTTCTGCATTTCAGTACATAGGTTGGTCTCCACTTAAGTACCTTGTGATACACGACATTTTTTGTTTTCTACAAAACAACGCAGATAGTCTTCCGACCCGTGAACATGCCACATATAATACGGTATTACACCCATTTTTAAAAAGTATCTCATTTTGTTCCTAGAGTCCTAGTAAACCACCAAAAAAAACAAAAAAAAAATATTCAATCGATAAGTGCCATAAAACTGCATTTCAATTTTACAATTTCTGTTTTCGCGCGTAAAATCACAAAAACGCTCGACGCCATGTTACTCTGTGGTCATGACGTCGGTTGGTTATGTAAACAAATGTGCTATTATTAGTCTTTCTGTTTAGTTGTATTTTTCACTATAGTTTAAAGTATTATTATATGGTAGTATTTATTTCTTCCATGGTAGTATTATAATTATTTCAATAAAAATTAAAATGTAAAGTTTTATAATACAAAAATAGTAATAGTTGCTCAGTTGACAATTGTCAATTTTTGTAAACATGACCATATGACGTAATAATCATGGCGGACACTGTTTCGCTTAGTAAAACCACAGACTAAAAAACGTGAAAACTTTGAAATCAATTTTAAAATTTATTTAGTTATTTTATTTACTAAATTTAACATTTTCCGACTGCTTGTTGCCTAAGCTATCTGAATTGTATATTTTTAGAATTTATTTCATATAGAGTAAAATACCCTATTGACCATGGGAAAAACATGGATGTTCTAGATTCAAACCATAAACTTTTAAGGGTTGGCTTTGTGATTTGTTGATGGTCATGGCAAATGTAAGACGGATCGGATATTGAAGTCTTTTAAATTCGAACGGCAAATCGGTTGGGATCATCGGGATCGTCAGAATGAGGACTTCCTCACCTTTGAATTTTCCTTTCACTATACGTCGCGTAAATTACATTGTTCATCAATTTTCTAACCACCAAATGCGTACTGGTTTGCGCCGTTTTGGTTGATTTATGTTTCGAAGCTTACTACGGAGCCAACCTTTAGGCGTAAATTGTGCGGTGGTAAGCCAGGCACATCCTAGGAGTTTAAAAAAAAGAAGTGTGTGTACTTATGTACACGCGTTAGAAGTTATACTTCTTTGGCGTATAGACAAAAAAAATACTAAAATGCTGTAGTGATTAACGATAAATATAAAAAATAATCATAAAAATGTGAGCCGTCACGGGTCGCCTGGCAGATGTGAAAAATCGACATTATTTTGTAAGAGTAATATGCAGAAAAGAACAGATTGTGATAGGAACTAAATATGTCATTGAAAACATCATTTTTCTGTTTCATTGTGGATTTACCCAAAGGACATCGTTTTCGTGTTCATCATCGTTTACGAATTCGTGGATCGAAGGCCCTTTGAATAAAACTCTATTACTGCCCCCCTGTGGTAACCCATCCATTTCCAAACCTTGGCAAGGGTTACTTAACCTGGCCCGTGTGCTAACACATGCATTCCCAAACCTTGGCAAGGCTTGCTTTACCTATACCCCCTGTGGTAGCCCATCCATTTCCAAACCTTGGCAAGGGTTGCTTAACCTGGCCCCCTGTGGTAACCCATCCATGTCCAAACCTTGGTGAGGGTTGCTTAACCTGGCCCCCTGTGGTAACCCATCCATTTCCAAACCTTGGTGAGGGTTGCTTAACCTGGCCCGTCTGGTAACCCATCCATTTCCAAACCTTGGCAAAGGTTGCTTAACCTTGTCCCCTGTGGTAACCCATCCATTTCCAAAACTTGGCAAGGGTTGCTTAACCTGGCACCCTGTGTTAGCCCATCCATTTCCAAACCTCAGCAAGGGTTGCTTAACCTGGCCCCCTGTGGTAGCCCATCCATTTCCAAACCTTGGTGAGGGTTGCTTAACCTGGCCCGTGTGGTAACACATGCATTTCCAAACCATGGCAAGTGTTGCTTAACCTGGCCCCCTGTGCCCATCCATGTCCAAACCTTAGTAAGAGTTGCTTTACCTGTCCCCGTGTCACGTGTGGTAACCCATCCATTTCCAAACCTTGGCAAGAGTTGCTTAACCTGTCCCCGTGTGGTAACCCATCCATTTCCAAACCTTGGCAAAGGTTGCTATAATTTCATGCGATCCTAGTAGTTTTATCTCAACGCAGTTGGTTCTATCAAGAACTTGAATCCACAGATCAAACTGCTGGAATTAATTTCACCGTGAATTCATGCAAGTCAAAACCCTAACTAATACAAGCGAAAGTACTATTCGCTTGTATTAGTTAGGGTTTTGACTCCATTTTATTTAGAAAACGTTTGTATGGGAAATTTCACCGTGAATTCATGCAAGCCTAGTACTTTCGCTTGTATTAGTTAGGGTTTTGACTCCATTTTATTTAGAAAACGTTTGTATGGGAAATAAAGAAGGACGGTTTTGAGGGTTTTCCCGGCAATTATTCTAATTTTTCTCACCTTTTAAACCTTCCCTGGACTTCCAGGAGTATTTCAAGACTAAAATTAGCCAAATCGGTTCAGCCGTTCTCGAGTTTTAGCGAGACTAACGAACAGCAATCCATTTTTATATATATAGATAAAATTATTATTATTTTACGTTAAAGGGATAATTATAAAAAAGACTAATGAGTCGTTATAATGTTATTAAAACCACATATAATAAAAGCATATTTTTTGCTCGCGGTCGAAATGCCAATAAATATGATGGCCGATAAATTCATTTGTTCCGAGAACTGATGAATGGATGAGGAATATGGATTTCAGAGGGCATTACTGGTGCTGATATTTTGTTAAATTTAATTCCGTAGCGCATAATATTCCTGCCGGGGCTACAGGTTGGTTCGAAAGTGATATTTTGGCCCCGAAACACAAAGGGCAAAAGAAGGAACAGGGATGGGTTTTAGTCAGTATAAGTCTGACACTCTCTTCCGCTCCGTCCAAAGCCGAGATTCATTTGATGATTCCCCATCAGAAAAAAAAGCGCTAAATCTTGGGATCATTTCATATTGTATAGTAACAATAATTTGTTTTGTTTCAGCGGAGCAAGTCGGTACGTTAGACGTGAACCCTGCAGCCGACTTGGAGCAAATGCGCGGCCTCATTCAGAGCATGATGAAAGAATCTCAAGCATACTCGAACCTCACCGACTGGTGGTTTGTCGACTGTAAGTTGTTTTTTTTACCATTGCTTGCCTTTGGATGTATGTACTACACTTTCTGTAACTGACATACCGAGAGACCTACTTGTGTTTTTATACATCTATCTTGACTTGCCTTGTTAAGTCGTAGACGAACTACGCAGCCACAGGCACGACTCAACGAGGATAAAGTTTTGGTCAATTTGCTTACATCTAATATATAAAATTCTCGTGGCACAGTTTTCGTTCCCATACTCCTCCGAAACGGCTGGACCGATTTAAACGAAATTTTGTGTACATATTGGGTAGGTCTGAGAATTGGCCAATATCTATTTTTCATACCCCTAAGTGAGCAGCCAGTGAAACCGCTGGGCACAGCTAGTCTAATATATAAAATTCTCGTGTCACAGTTTTCGTTCCCATACTCCTCCGAAACGGCTGGACCGATTTAAACGAAATTTTGTGTACATATCGGGTAGGTCTGAGAATCGGCCAACATCTATTTTTCATACCCCTAAGTGAGCAGCGGGTGAAGCCGCTGGGCACAGCTAGTAAGTGTATATATAAAACTTGTTGATTAGGGACCATGTGCTTATTCAACTGAAGCTTCTATTTTCAAAATCATCGAACTAAAGGCCCTACGCTATTCGTAGACGAAAAGCAAACAAGTCTTATTTTCGTGGCATTATTGGTCGTATTATTTCGCAGGTTTCTAGAATCCTCTTGTTTTTAATAAATCTGCCTTCAATATTTTCGTTTTATATTTACCATACAAATACAGCCCTCTTCTATACAATAAAAAGGTATATCTACAAGATTTATGAAATTATTGGTATTTAAGTAAGTGTATATACTTTCGCAATCAGTCCGGAAAAAATGTTTCACAAGAATAATTGAATATAGTCGTATTCAAATTTTCAGACCGTGATCGAATTGTAGCCGTAACCTAATTGTTCAGCATTCGGGTTACTCTTAAATAATCTATGACGTCTACTATGAGTTTTACTTTTAGTATTCTTTATTTCATTTTTAATAAAAGTGGTGAAAACGACTGTAACAATGAGTTATACAGCTATCATTTTCTACTACATATTTTTAGGCACTTTGCGAAATTTATTTTTTATTTGATTAAAATTTTCATCGTCGGACATTTTTATCTTAACAAAAGGTTTGTCTCTAACACAGTTTTATAAAGAAGATATGTAAAACATCTTAATTTATTCAGATAAACTAAGATATAATCAAAACGATCGTACAAATTGTTAAGTCAGTTTTTATTTGACACATTAAGGGCTTCCGCTAAAACACGCGCTCTGGAACACTGTCAAAATGTCCTGACAAAACCTGCTCACGTAGTGCACAGTCAGTGCTATTAGCGCTGCTCGTACAATTTACAATACAGACTCGAGAACTTTTTATAGGAAACCCTGTTAAGGTAAATGGTATTTTTTGTCAGATAACATGACATGATGAGTTTTTGTTGTTAGCTGTAACAGCAGAGCGGTTCTTCCGCATCGACAAGGCGCAGGAGAACCTGCACTACCCGGCGGACATCGGCCACGACAAAATGTACATCTTGGACGCGGCGCCGCACACGCCGCACACGCCGGACACGTCGTCCACGGCGCAGCCCGACAGCACCGCCACCGGCTCGCTGGAGCGCACGGCCGCGTCCGTGTCGCTCGACACCACCACCGGCCTGTCCGTGTCGCTCGACATCTCGCAGAGCGTCGACACGCCGAGCGCGGCCGTCTCGCTAGACGTGCCCGAGTCACATCCTTGGTGAGATTTTTCTACTTACATTGCAAAAGTTATCTTTGTCCAGGTCTACCTACTGTTATTACCGCAGTTAAAATTTTAAACCGTGCATGGAAAAATCGCTGTTTCACATGTATATTGTAAACGTATGTCACTTGTACAGACGCCAGCAGGTCAAGCTACCCGAAACTGTCAATTTTTCCCAATGAACCTTGAACCTAATACTTTAGAAATAAAGTCGAAAATCTATCAAAGAAATCTGACAGATTGTAGTAGCTTGATGTGCAGGCGTCTGTACAAGTGTATGTGTGATCTTCTCAAAATTATGAAGAACTAGCTGTGATCCGCGGTTTCACTCACGTGGTGGTAGAATATACAATATATTATCTTTATGAATTGTAGCCTATGTGTTATTCTGTTTATATCTAAGCTGTATTATTGTAAAGTTTCATCACAATCCATTCAGTAGTTTTTGTGTAAAAAAGTAACAAACATACTTACATACATCCGCTCAAAATTTCGCTTTTATAATATTAGTAGGATCAGGCGAAAGTATTAAAATACAAAATAATGATCTATCTAATAAGACAAATCCAAAAAAGAAGTTAACTTTAAACCTTCTTGAAAATATCCAATTAGAACAGTTTGACAGTACAATTGCCAAAGAAGCAAAGGGCAATTAACACGTGTTCACAAATGTGAATGGCTTGCTGGATTGCAGCATTTAATCTAGACTGTCGTACGACGGCACACGGACTGACCGAGCGCTATTACAATTAAACCGCCCACTGCGGGAAACTAAACATTTCAAAACAAAGCTGAAAAACACTTCCACTTTAATATCAACCAAGTCAACATAATAGTTTATTCATGTTACCCGTTTTACTATGCGATATTCGACTCAAACCATCTCTGCGTCACGTAGCGGATGCACTCATGGAACATAAACCAATATCTGCGTAATTTTAAAATTCAGTCAACTTGCTCTATATCTATCGAGCGTCTTATAGATTGGAAGGGACACCATTACATTAACGCACAAACGCTTACCACGTATTCAGTACATCATTCGAAACGGGGCTATACATAGAAAACTCTGATATCAGTTGTTTCCTACAAAATAACAATAAGTTCAAAAGTATGGAAAAGCTGTTTTCTTGAAATCCTTACTAATATTATAAAAGCGAAAGTGAGTTTATTTGTTTGTTACGTCTTCACGCCTAAATGGCTAAACCGATTGCGATGAATTTTGGTACAGTGAGGACAACGAACCCTGGAGACGGACATAGGCTATTTAAAAAAAATAAGATATAAGGGAGAAGGAGGGAAGAAAATGGAAAACTTAGCATTGCTATTAAAATAAATAGCCTTATTTATTGTAATGCAAGGGCAACATTTACAGGTACCTGTAAATCAGGAAAGGGGAACTGTGTTACCCCGAATTTAAAGTGAGCGAAGCTGCGGGCAAAAGCTTTAAATTTGGATGTGGACCAGAATAATACACTGAATACGTGATAATCGTTTTTACGTCGGTATCCCTCCTACCCTGTATAAATATCGAATTGCGAATGAATCTGGATAATTTTACGCGTGGCTTGCGATTTCATCCAGCTTTTTGGTTGACTTCCTTCCATAACGTTTTCATTCATAATAAATCTCAGGAGCTTCTATAAATAAATTTATTTGTAAAATTTTGCGTTCATTTGAACACACGATGTAGCCAGTGCTTGAAATTATCTCTAGTAAAATCTCTGAAGACTAATAAAAATTAATACGAAACAGTGAATCGGGTCTGGGCAGTCCTGCGCGATCGTCGTTAGAGTTGCTGTCACCCCAGACGCCGCCTCCTTGCGTGGTACCTGCGCCGACGTCGCCGGTGTCGGCGCGGCCGTCGCCCACGCCGCCGCTGTCGGCGCGGCCGCCGTCCCCGACGCCGCCGGTGCGCACGCCGGCGCCGCTGAGCCCGGTGGGTGCGCCGGCCGAGCCGCTGTCCCCGCCGCTGTGCACCAGTCCACTCGGCAAAGACCACGAGCCCACTACAGACTCAATAGCGCGGTTCAAAACGTGAGTACGTTCCCTTGTAACATCTAACGATGTCGTTGTGTGTGCGCCTAGACTTTAGATGCAATGTTTTCATTTAAGCGCTTCTAAAACGCTGTATTGTATCAAACGGGTGATACTTAGATGCGCACACCCGTGCGGCTTTGGGGATGGTAATCCCAAGGGGCCGTTCCGGGGTTCTCTAAAGAAGATTTAGATAGCACTCGGTTCGACGAGCCATCTTTGTAACCTTAAGCTGTAGTCACAGTTAGAGATTAGTTAACAGCACTTTGATATTGGTTATTAATAAGGTGTTTTGTCTAGCAAATAGAAAATAAGGAAACTATATTTACTACGTGTGCGTGTGTCAATTAGAGTTTGCACAACTTTCTTGGTCAATTGTATTTTGTCATGGGACCGCTATAGGTATATAATATAAGTGTGTGGTCACTGGTTAGGAGTATCGCACAAGTACGAGCATTGAAGCACGATGCACACTTGTTTGAAACTGAAATCTGCACTCTATCTCTTCTTTCTTCTATTGCATGCAGCATACATGAAAAATTATTTGGACTTGAACAAGAAGTATTTGGCTATAGGTGAGAATTTATATGGATGGTTTTAGCTATAGTGTAGTGTAGTTTTAGAACTTTTACATTTACTGACTGCTTCAGAAAGCAACTTCTAACAATGACCAATGTTAATTAATATATGACTTCAGTGGGTATTGCAGATTTTTTTTAAAGTCATCATCTGTATAATGAAGATGTTTATAAAGCAGTCGGTATTTATGCAACTTAACTTTAAGTAGATACCCAAGCATTAAGCTTTGCATAAACAATTAGGTACTTATTACCACATAAGCACAAAGTACAAAATAAGCAACACAAGAAAATATCATTTACTAAGTTTATTAACGCAACATCAAATACTAAAAATCATACACAAGGCAGCGAAAAGTTCTCAACTCTAAACGTCCTCGTTCCCTCAGCTCTGAACGAGTCAGTTACGCCACAAGACTAACAAGCCGTCTCATTTTATTTATCTTCTCAAACTTATTCATTTTTTGCAGAACAAAGTAAAACTTTGACATTGTTTCAGAAATTTATTGGAAAAAACATCTGACGCTCTGCTCAAAGCGGCCAAAGTCGGGGACCTGAGAATGGTGAGAGAAATAATTCACAGACATTTTCTTTTCTTGTAATTTCCTGATGAAAATCCATGTCCACCAAATGAATTTTCTCGTGATTCTTTTAAGCATGCCTCGGGGCATTTATTTTGTTATGAAGTGTGAATGTACATATGTTTGTCCTTAAAATCTATTAATTCGTCAGTTCTTGAGAATGTACCCACCCACCTCTTGTCCCTCGTAACAGTAAATGTAAAACAACCTATAAAAATAGCAAATCGCGCGGCTCGTATTACTTGCGACCGAAAGCTATAAATTTACTCGCGTCGGTGAAGATGAAAGGAAGAAAAGGAGAAAATGGTTTATAAATAGTTCAGATGAAAGACTGCTTCACTGATCTAGTGGTGTACTAGAACACTGCTGAGCATATGTTCCTTTGGTTTGACTCCCTGGTCGAGTAAAGTTTAATTGAGCTTTTCATCAAGGATTTCTCAGTAGCAACCTGGGGGTTTGGATACGTGTCCGGTCGATGGCAAAAAGTTCGTCTTCTATAATATGGAATATCATTATTTGGAGTTTACAGGCGCAATGTTTTGTTTAGATGAAAGACTTGCACGCGGCGGGGTACTCGCTGCTGTCGATCGACGCGAGCGGGCAGACGGCGCTGCACGTGGCGGCGCGCTACGGCAACAAGGAGATCGTTAAGTACCTGATCGCGTGCGCGCCCACCGCCATCCTCAACATGCGCGACAACGAGCGCGGCCAGACGGCGCTGCACAAGGCGGCCGCGCACAAGCGCCGCGCCGTGTGCTGCATGCTGGTGGCGGGCGGCGCCTCGCTGGCGCGGCGCGACCACGCCGGCCTCACGCCGCGCCTGCTCGCGCTGCGGGCCGAGGACCACGACCTCGCCGCCTACCTCGAGAGTCAGTATGCCCAGTTGCCCACGATCACAACTTACAAACACACTTCTGATTAAACGTGCACACTGCAATTTCAATCAAAATGTAAAGCAGTTAACTAGTCCGGTTTCAGTCTCACCTCTTCAAAAATGTAAACATATAAAAATGCAATGTCCTTTTTCAGGTCAGGAACATTTTCAATTAGTGTCTGAGGACTTAGAAACTGCCGTTTAAAATCAAATACGTTAACCGCATCCTCGGCATGGAAGCAAAGTATCGAGCAAGCTCGCACTAGTGACACTACCGAACTCTAGTGATATAGTGATACCAAGACTTACGAATATTGTTTCAAACACCAAAGTGATATTCAGATCTGGTGTAGGATTATAAAAAGTTTCATTAATAATATAACATATTGAAAGAGTTAACATTAATCATTATTATATTTTCGTCATAATAAATTATTATAATATATTCAATTAATTTATTGAATTTAGTCGCTGTAAATGTTACAGATAAAAAGAAAACACTTTAGAGCCTACGAAATATTTTAATTATAAAATTACAATATTATATAGAACTTTTAAAAATTTTATCCATTAAGGTAATCCAAGTTTATTCTATTATTATCTTTACTCAAAAATGCATGTAATGTTGTCATTATTTTGGCAACCTTGTTTGAGCAAAGTCGACCTTGCCGTTCTGTTTCAAGGAGCGGCCGGCAATGTTTTGCTGGCCGCTCTAGCAGGCTGGCAATGTTTTGCCGGCCGCTCTAACAGGCCGGCAATGTTTTGCCGACCGCTATTGGGAAAGTCGGTGTTGAATTTTAGTAACTGTACTTTTCATAATTGTCATTTTAATTAAAATTCTAGTTAGTTAATATATTTTTTAATTAAATAACTTGCTGGTTTTATTTAGATTAGGTACTTGCATTTTTGAGTAAAGCACTATACAAACCTTGGCCCACAATGACTGCTTCGCTGGTCACGCTATGATTGCCTCGAGCTAGCCTAGCTACGCTCTAGGCCTTTCAACTTGGTCATCATTGCAGCCCTTGCTGTCCTCGCTGTAAAGGCCTCGACCTACAGTCTCGGCCTTTATCTCAGCTCGTCCATCAAGTGTTGCACGCTGACCGCGCTGTGTCGGCCTGGAGCTGCGCTACGCTGCGCTGTCGGCCATCATCAGCGCGACCAGCAAAGTAGTCATTATAGACCGCGGCAGTAATGTACTATTACTGTAACATTTATAGTTGTAGTTAAATATGAATTTAGAATAAACACTTATAAGGTGAATCTTTTCGCATTTTGTTTTAAATATTTCTCTTTTCTATTATTAGGAGTGAGTGTTTTCATGAACTATGAAAGTGCTCTGAAGTCTAAGTGTGTGCCTTTCCCATGTGTTGTATAAACAACAAGACAATGGAATGTATCCCGCACTCCAATATGAATACAAAAATGAAAAACTTCCCCCTGAAATAGTATACTGAACATGATAGCTTTCACAAACCGTGAATGCAGCGGTTTGCTTGAGACTGAGTGTGATTAATATTTGCTGTCTAAAGAAATCCCTTGCTGTTGTTTATATCTTGTCTGTGTTATCTGAAGCCTTCAAAAGATATTTTATTTATCACGCAAAATGTAGTCAAAGAAATAAATCCTTCGTGTTTTGTGTTAAAATATTAACATGCGAACCTTTCACGTGAAATCTGTCTGATATCTGAACATGCAAGGAGTGTTAGGCGAACATAAGAAGATAATGCGGAGGGATACATTCACGATGTCGACCTTTTGTGTTCTGTCAAAAGAACCTTTCTAAGTACTTGTATATTTTAGAATAAATTTTACATCGCTTTACAGACGATTCGCCTTTCCAGATTTCCTTCTAAATTACTTCAATTATGAATCCATGGGACCTTAACTTACTCTTACTCTACGGAATGATAAGTGTTTGTGATAATGAGAAACTTTGCTATGCGATTTATTCATCTTATGAATGCCTATGTCTCTGGACCCCTACGAGTACAGTTGTGATAGTACAATGTTTGTGTAATATATTGTGTTGCCAGTCATTTGTTTTACGTATTTTACATCAATGTGACTTCATTATTTTGATAAAGCTATACTGTTTACTCGATGATTAGGCCTAAATACTTAAATATTGTTGTGTATATTATTATTGTTTTTTGATGCATTATTTCTTGTATAAGTGTTCTAATATTCTTACTATAATTGTCTTCGGCAATAATAATTTAACGTCTAAGGCTAAATTTTATACTACTGAGTTGTACAATACTGATATAATCGGTGTTGTATCTATTATGATCTCAGTATTTGTATGTATCCGTATTACGGTGAGAATTTTATTTCTGTATGTCATAGTAATGAACGGTTATGAGTATTGTAATATAGGTTAACTTGTTTGTTATCTCATACTACTTTTATTTAGAGTTACGTGCACTCACTTGTGGAATGTTTAGCTCGTAACGTCGGCGTTTGAGCGTGCGGTCCTCACCAGGCGCTCGTCGCTCGTCCAATTGTTATTTATTGTCTCGACTAATATCTCCTGAATGATTTGTGCGTTTGTACGAGTTTGTATCGGTAAGTGTTGTTTATGTCTATTATGCCAATACCTCTACTAGTAGATGTACCTAATAGTTTAGTGTTTATCGAATTTACTCGTACTACTCGCTGACAAGCGAACAATGAAAGACAAAGCTGTGAGAATTTTGGTCGTAATGTAAAAATGTAAGTTCATTTATATCGTAAGTGAAACGATATGCAACATTATACATAACACTGTTTTGTGAGTTTCTTTATTTGTGATTGTAGATAGGCGTTTTTGATAATTCACGTAAAATTATGTAGATAATTAACTCGTTGTGTTGAAGAGTTGACTTTCACGTGCAGCTTGTTACAATCGCGTCGCGAATCACAGCTGTATGTAACATACATCGTAGGCACTGTCCCTCTGCAGCCATCGACACTCTTCAACAAAATTTTATAACATTTATTAGATGTGACATTGGGTAGATAGTAAATTATAATCTACGCGTGTTACGTCTTAATATAAATATTTAAAAGTGAGATATTATAATATTAGAGTCCATATTTGTGGGCGCACGTTTAATCTTTAAATCGTAAGTGATACGTTTCCTATGAGATATTATTATACTAAGTCTTGTACATACTGTAATGGAGGCCTTCATTCAAGTAGTATATCGTGACACTTTACACGATTAGTGATTATATCTCATGACCAAGTTCTGTCTAGGAAAGGAAAATGAATATCACTAGGTTAAACATTTTGAGCTCTTACATAAGAGCTGCTTTTGGATCGAATATTTACTAGATTTATGAGGGAAACCCACTATAATAATACCTGCCTGTGTTGCATATTTTTTCATGCTAGAACTTTATGCCTTCTAACGTCAGTATACAAAGTGCGACATTATTAGAGAGGGCAACATTTTTAGTGATATTGATTGTAAAATCAAAGTTCATTGATTTCTTTAATTACTCAAATATTGGTTTTTAATATTATACAGGCTGTAAAAGAAACCGAAAAGCACGTGTTCCCCCATCATTGCGATATTTTTTTGTTCTAGACCATAGGAAATTTTCTTGGCATTTTTTTAGATACGGCGATGGTGAGGATTAAAGTTCCAACTTCTTCACTTGTTCTTTTTTAATTTCATATTTTTTATGTTATTTCTCAACTTTGAATATCCATCCATGATCGCAATGTTTTAAGTGCGTAACATTGAATTATACCGCAAAACGTTGTTTCCCAACAATATTTTTCGCGCAGAATTACGTAGTTTGTTGTCCAGAATGCATGGTTGACAGCTTCGTGAAGGGTTGATTTACACCCTGTATAAATATTATGGTCCCAAAACTATCCTCACTATAAATGTTACATCGTGTATAGAGTTGCCCTACGATATAATTTGTATTGCCACTTGCCTGTAGGCGTCGTCAAATAGGTGCCTACGTTAGCAAGCTATTAATTATGCGTAGAAGTATAAAACTTAAATACAGAGGCGTACACCTGGTCGGCGCGTGGACTTCATTAATTGATAGAGGGACCCTTTCATCGAGATTCTCTAAAGCTGGCCCTACACTTGACGTAATTGTGCAAATATTAGCGTTATTTTGTTAATGCAAAATAATTTTAGTAACAAAATCTTTAAGGTATATATTCCCAAGTAACGCGAATATTTTAACGAGTACGCCTAGCGAAGTGCCACGATAACTGGTTGTGTTGCTACGAGTATACTGACTAAGTATCTGTTATAGATCTTTGTTATAATAGTCAATATATGTAAATGATGAATTATTATACTATTATTAATACCAATATTTAATTAATACTAATGTTTTTGTCTTTAAGTTTGAACTATTTCCCTAAGCACATGCAGCATTCCATTCAAACTCTAGAAACGTATTATAACGCCTTTAAATATGTTCTTCTTTTTTTTCCTTTATCACTATGATGGCACGTTGTTTTATTATATTCTGCATAACGATTAACGAATTAAGAATAAAACCATATAAGGGAAATATAATTTTCTTAGTTTTGAAGTTTTGCATCCAAATGAATAAACAATTATTTATGATATTTCATACTTAAACATTTATTATCTAAATAGTCTACTACGACTACTGAAGTCCTGTCTTCTTGACTCTTTTAAGTCAGCTAAACGATTTTTTGAGCTAAAAACATTATTGTAAATTCATGAAGTATTTGCGTTAACAAAAATTATATCAACTTCAGCTCGTCGGGACCCAGGCTGTTACAAAGGCCGAAAGCCAAAGAGACCGAGGCGCGAAACAGTACTTTCACAAATGTATTTAACTGCCGTTTAATTTTTTTCGCCATATTGATATAACAGAACCCCCGGTAAGTGATGAAACTCGCATTTTCGAACTTTTTCGAGCATAATATGTAAATAATAACTAGACCCCAGAGACCCTGGCAGTGCTGTGTCGTATGCGTCTTGTATTCAAATAAGAATTAATTATTGTGTATACACCAAGCTTTTTTCACATTGATTTACCACTTCTCATATTTAATATCCTATTTTATCTAACAATAGCAGACAAAATTATCCAATAACAATCAGAACAGCGTACCATAGAACACAGGTTACATGGTCTATTCAAATGTTCCTTTAATGTGTGTACTTATTAAGGTGAAATGTATTTTAATCTAATAAACTATGGTATATAAAGTAAAAGACACAATCTTGTATAAATTGGCAGCTGCGATACATGACGTGAGAATGTATGATGGCACTAGATCACTATGTATGTACTCACTGTGAGGTTAATCAAATGATTAATAGCTAATGCCGTTTCCTCGTAATTATTCTGCTCCCAAGTTTGCCAAATCCCCTCAAATTTAAATTTAATTTACGTACACATTAGATTGTTCTGGTATATTCCTGCTTTGCCAAAGTTATAAATCTATTATGAAAGTTGGATGCCACCAGTAATATTAACACTCATACGTGCTTTATCACGAAAATATGATTATATTTTGTAAGCATTTCGTTCCCTTCTAATATAAAAAATTGTGTTCATTAAAGTAAAATTCCGTAGTTCGTTATTTATTAAATAAGAATGAGACATGTGGTAGCACTTTAGTGTCTACGATTTGAAAATGAAAATAGCACGATATTCTACAAAGCGTTACAAATAATTTCATGGTTTCAAAATCAATCTAAGATGGTTTGCCTTCGAAGATAGATTTTCAAATCCACTGCAAACAGCGACGGAATTAGTTAGACATAGAAGCTCCGTCGCACGATGTAAATTAGCGAGCTGCACGGCCCGTGTCGATCGTGCCGATAAGCTGCAATATCAGTTGCCGCCTGGCTCGCTCCTTCCAAGAGATTAAATGCATCGCGCGTCATCTCATATAAACTTAATCCATATCAACCCGGACCCATCGCCACACACAAAATATGCATTAGCTGTTAGTTGTGAGAGAATTGCTCAATATCTGAATTAATATTGCAAGCTTTCTGTTTAATATACTTACCTTTTAAAACTCTTTGTAATTAATGTTCTGTATACCTCATAGTTATTACATACATATAAGTAATACGGAAGTGCAATAAATATTAAATTATTATAAATCCCTATACGAGTATATTATGTAAATTATAGCCTTTTTCAAAATACTATAGTTTACCAATTTAAGGAAAAGCATAATGATCTATTTAAGTAGGTACTTTTACGAAAAGTGTGTAACAGCACCATCTACTTATTCAATTACTCTGTAGTACCAAACTGGATATTATTATGTAAACTATTAAAAATTAAATGGTAATAAGTAAAACTAGAGTTTTGAGAGCACTCATTTCAATGTAAGTATGTACATGATACTTATTTTTGCACTCAATAAAGTCACTATTTTAAATAAAATTATTAAAATCAAGTACACTGAAAGAACAATAAATAAAGTACGACCTAATTTGAGTTTTATTTCATCTTTCGATGTCTAACCTCTTCACAACAATAACCCTGACTTCGCACTGCAATCTAGTCTGATTCTACGGCTTCCATAGCCAAGTTTTCTATAGTCACGATATCTTTAGACCATTAATGTGTAAATTTTCTATAACCACAACATAACATAACATCTTGCTTGATATCCTTAAGGGTTAGGCAGAAGTGTAGTTAATAGTACACCCTTTATAACTCTCAAATGCAACATAGCAGAATGGTGATTATTTTTAATGTTTTGTCCCTTTGAGCAATATGCAAAAAGATTGAATAAAACAAAAATCGGGAATGAATTTTCAACCGTAATTAACATTGAATAAGAATGACCTTGCCCACGCCGTTTTCGTATTGACCTATACTTCCAGGGATAGCTTGTACAGGAAGAAAAAGTAGGTGGCGAAACCTGCAAGACTCGGACCCTACAATTACCAAGTACTTCTAATCCTTATTCTGAAAGGGTCTCCAGCCAAAGACTTCAAAAGGAGTGCTTTGCATAAATAAAACGAGGAAATTGTTGGTTCAGTAATTATAAATTCTTTTAAAGAATTTTAAGGTGAATTTGTATTTAGATCATTCTGCTTTATATAACAACAAACGTAAAACAAAAGAAGGTAACAATAAAAAACAAGGAAGTATTCCACCTGTTGCAGTTATGACTTAATATAAAAACATATTCGGACTAAACCGAAAGCACAGCCGGTTTCAGTTACGACAGCGTAGCTGCCTAATTTGTGTAGCTAGAATATAACAACCGCTACGCCGTAGCCGGAGCTACGCTAATCTTGTCGTCGTAGTACAACCGACTACGAAAAAATAGATATTTGATCATCATTCACTATTTTTATCTTGATAGTCATATAGACATTTTCCTTTTATGCGTTTGTATGTCTGTATTAGTTTTATTTGTCATACTTATACTTATTTCAACAAAATTTTACAAAACGGTACCAAATAAAATTATTTTTTATTCCTTTTTTTTAATTATTTCTTGTTCTGCAAATCATTGCTTTCTAAATTTCACATTCCGAACTAAGTCGTATTGGGACCCATCTCTGTGCATTTGACTATGTAAATGCATTCAAAAGCTCATGTAATCTAAGACCCTTTGGGACAAAGCTTAAAACCTTTTTCCTTGATACTTTACATTTCAGAGACTATTCAGAGGCAATAAAAACCTTTTTATTGGACCTACGTTTGGCGCCATACTAACACTCAACGATCTATTTATAATGTAAGCGAAGAGAAGTTCTAACTTTGCATGCCAGCGAAATTGTATCAGTTTGGGATTTAAACAACTTACCTAGAGCCCATTAGGCCTTAGACGCTGAATATGTGTGTTTAGTTAGTTTGTTGTTTCTTAGTTCGGGCATTTTACATACTACGCCCTAAGCTCCGGGTACCTTAATGAAAACAAATATTATATGAAGCTAATATGAAGGAACGCGAAAACTCTGTACCACAATATATTTTACAGGAAAATATGTTGGCTTATTAAATTTCGTGCATCGTATGTCTTTACATATCTTTATGATACTTGTTTATTTCATAGCTTTAACATCCAAATTCTTCGTGTTTTTGCAAGCGTTTCCTTTATATTTATCGAAATAGTTTGCTTAAATCCCCTCCTTCCTTTTTGTGATATTGTCACGCACAATATATAACTTTACTGCGTTTTTATTTTGCCAGGTTTATGGGCCAGTTATTAGATAAGGTTGACTGTATGTGAACGTCATATAAAACATATGTTTTGGTAACTAGAAGTGTTAGTAACTTTTGGAAGGGAAGCTCATTCCATAGTAACCATAATTTCTAGTTCTAGTAACTTTTGATAGCTAATTTCAAAAGGCAATCTGGACCATGACTCCGCATACCCCCTATTTTCGGATTAGTAATCATCAGAGACTCCTCCAGATTTAGGCAGAAATAAAACACTAGATAAGATATAAAAATATAATAATAAATCATTATGATACATCTATTTTGTCCCAATAGAGTCTGGGTTTTCGATCCATACATTATGGACAATGTCTATTAAAGTATATTAATTGTTATAGGAGTAAACATGGTTCATTTCATCACCTCATCATACTAGGAGACCAGTAGTTGTGAAGGGTGGTAGATGCGTTATCTTCTTCCTAAACTCTTCGACTGTGCAACAGAAACTGTATCCAATGTCAATGTTGTCAGGATTCCACTTGAGCCAGTCGAAATCGTTGTTGCCGCGGCAATGGCAATTGCAGAACTGATGAGCAATCGCTTGTGCCTCGGCCTGTGTGATGTGAGGATTGTTGATAGTTATGAACGCCGTGCCTTTACCTTTATTTGCATCATACGCCACCTGAAAACCATACGGAGCATAAATCAGAAACGTGTGCTTATATTGACGATGAAACTGAACAACTTGCGCCATACTACAAACACAAACGGGAATAAAGTCATAGTCCGGTCAACTTAGACATTCGAAGTTACATAAATTCCCACCAAACTGAAAATCGGTAACATTGTTTAAAATATCATTAAAACCAAAATTTAAAAGTTCCCTATCTTTCTCCTGTAAGGAAAAAAATATTCAAGGTCAAAGGTCAAAAAATGAGTTTCTCGCGATTTTCAGCAAAACGGTAAGTTTCATCATAAAAGGCACGACCTGATAGATATATTTATCCGTAATTTACTTATAAGAATTCATTATGTTTTATCATGCATGAACCTCATCTCCCCCTTAAAAGTATTTACACGTAACTAGCGTGTTGGCACAATCACCACAAACTAAATTGTAATTAATGTACCGTGCTTATCTATGTTCTTAATTTCTAGACTTAATTTACCTTATAGAAGAAAAGCGGAACTGGAATCTTGCCCTGCGACAGATAGATGTCGACCAATGTATTGGTTTTATCACGCAGCTGCATCACGTCGAACGTGCCAGTGTAGATTAAACTGTTGTAGCCCGCAGCGCCGATGCGAGCTCGGAGATTCTGAAATATTTACATAAAAGTAGTTAGGGCGTAGAGTTTTTGAAAAGATTCAAACTTTGATGGAAAGTTCAGTCGCGTTGGTTTTATTATTTTACTGGGTCTGAACAGGCAAATCTGAAAGTCCCTTTCCAAAAATAGTTGCTGTATGAGGAGCTCGTGGCTAAATAATAGCAGCCGCTCAGGTCGATCCTTAGGTTAAGCCACGCTTACCTAGGTTGGTCTGTGGATGGATGACCACCAGTTACATACCGAGTTTCCTCCGTGCCTCGAAAAACACGTTAAGATGTTGGTCTTGGCTGTTATTCGTAGATCTTTGACAGTCGTTACAGCTAGTCAGCAAGTGTCCCGAAAGTCTGACAACCAGTCTTACAGAGGGGTATCGTATTACCCAGTACTAACTGGGTTATGGAAGTCAGATAGGCAGTCGCTCCATATTAAATTCTGGTATTCAGCTGCATCCGGTTAGACTGGAAGCCGACCCCAACATAGTTGGGATTGGAAGGCAGATGACTGGGTCTGACTGAACAGGCAAATCTAAAAACCCCTTTCCAAAAATTTTTGCTGTGTATGCTGAATCCATAAACTGACCTGCTCCAGCTTATTCCAGTTACCAGCGTTGATGCACTGCCACTGAGGAGCAGCATTGAAGTAGTAAAATGTAGCACGCTGAGCGGTAGCGAAAACGAAATCACTCTTAGCAGCGAGGTGACCGCGGGCGAAGAAGCGTTGTTTTGTCTTGGTAATATATCTTTTGGCTAAATCTTCTCCGACGTATTTCGCTAGCGCTTTCTTCTGCTCAACTTGAGTGTATAATTTCGCAGGATCAACTCCAGGGTAGAAAGTTTCAGCTAAAAATATGAACATAAATTCAGATTTTGTTTTGAGTGAATGTAACATTATTATTATTGATCGAATTATATATTTCTAATATCAGTGTGTAGATATGGTCACTTAAAGGTGACTAACAAAAGGTATTTACAAGTGCCATGGCAGTGGCAACTGGCTGGGACGTAGTCTGTAATAAAATAAATAAATATCTTGGGACAACTCACACACGGCTATCTGATCCCCAGCTAAGCAGAGCTTGTGTTATGGTAACCAGACAACTGATATACATACTTATATAGTTTATAAATACATACATATTATAGATAAATCACACCCAGACACAGAACAAACAATCATGCTCATCACACAAAGTTTGTCCTGGGTGGGAATCGAACCCACGACCTCCAGCTCAGCAGTCAGGGCCACTAACCACTGGACCAACAGGCCCGTCAAATACCCGTGTAATGCAACCATAACCTGAATATACCAGGTTATGGTGAACAACCACGCTGATCAGACAAAGGTTCAGGTAAACTCTAAATCAAACCGTTTAACCACCACCACTGAGCTCCACGATGTTTCTCAAAATAATAGTCTGTTTTAATCCAATATGCTCGCTCAGAACACAGTCTTTATACACTGAAAAACATAATTACCTTGCCATGTAGAGGGTCTCTTTACGCCGGTTTGGTGAACAGCATGTTCGGGAGTTTGTGAATGCAAAACATACAGAGCTTCCATACGCTTCTCGTCGAAGCAAGAAAAGTATAGAGGTTTGTTGACATCGAAACCCACCCTTAAAAGTGAAAACGTCATTAGTTACAAACACAAAATAATATTTAGAGTTACACGTTAAGGATGGACTCAACGTTTTACTACAAGTAACAGAATACCTATAGCAGTGGCGATAGTAAGAGTAGTTGTAACAAGAGACTATAAAAAGTATAGCGGTACATCACCTTAAAATCTCCTAACACTATCCGTGTTAGGTAAACTTAACAACAACATTTCGGCAGTTATGTTTAAATCCTATGTAATAGAATTTTCTGATGGAAAAACCCAATAACATTTTTCCTTAGGAATCGAAACCTTATGCTCAGCGGTCGCTATTTTAACCACTAAACCAAACGAGGCAATCAATTATAATATAAAAGACAAAAGCCGGCCAAGTCCGAGTCGGATTCCTGCAAGAAGGGTTCCGTACCATTACTTATAAGAACGGCAGTTTTTTTTTTCTTTTTGTTGTAGCAACAACAGAAATAAAATATCTGTGATTCTTTTTTACCTGTCAAACTATTACGGTTTATTAGATACAGCCTGGTGGCAGACGGACACATGGACAGACGGACGGACAGCAGAGTCTTATTATTAGGGTCCCGTTTTACCCTTTGGGTATGGAAACCAACAGTCCGACAGACTAAGCAGTCAACAGTAAGTACGTATTACGACCAAATCAATGTTAAATTCATAGACATAGATTCATTCCATGTTGCATAACAGCTGTGTTCTTTTCGCAAGTAATGTATTGGATAGTCTAACAACAACTGATAATTTTCTCGATAAGTCTACTAGACTTATCGAGAAAATTTTATCAGTTCAACAGCCTGTGCCGCAAACGATAAATGTGATAACACATCTGCTACCCTACCATGACGTCTTAAAGCAGAACTTATTCCGCTGAGAGAAAGAGACAGAGCTATACAGGGTATCTAGCACCATCTCTTTCCCTCAGTGGAATAAGTTCTGCTTTAAGACGTCATGGTAGGCCTACTGATATATATACTGCTGGGTCGATCACAATCGCAACTATTCTCGGTGTATTGGACACACGGTGGCTGCGGAATACGTAAATTAAATTAAACAAAATACTAACGTAATATAGGTATTTTTATTCCAGCATTTTTCTTTAGTTTTTTGAACCACGGGGGCCGCGTGCGTCGTGCAAGTCAGCTTCCCAAACTCCACATTGCCGTTTAACCAGCCGACACCGGATACGAGATTATTGTTCACACACTTCGCAGTCTACAGATAATTAAATAAACACATTAGAACACTAAATTATTGTGGATACATAAAAAAACGATTATTGATAGGTTCAGCTCTACTCTGATTTCTGCTTTTTGCAGTTTATTATCTGTCGGAAATTAATATACAAAGGCATCGAAATGTAAATTAAAATAATATATTTCTATGAGATTCTAGGTCGCATTATCATTTTAAATTCTAGTTCCGATTGGTTTTATCCACCGAGTTAAGTGCTTTGCATAAAAAAGGATGTTCAAATATATTTTTATTTTGCAATCGTATTAAATTTCCTAAATAAAAAATAATAAAAAATAAGCTTAAATTCAGAGAAATTAAAAAGCAGGGAGTTCAATTTCTTTAACAACCATAGATCAAAGATTTACGAGATTACTTCGCTAGAAAAAAAAATGCTCAACGGTCTCAAATATAAACCGCTAACTCTTTTACTTTCCTTACACCACTAGAGATGATACATTAGAGCAGTTATACAGAGCACTGTGGATCCGGTAAAACAATAACACCGACATTCAATCTTTGTTCAAATACAAAAAGAACTCACAGCAACATTTCTTTTTCCTGCGGCTTTTGGATATTTGAGTTGTCCGGAGCCGGTGCACGCGACCGTGACTTCTTCCCCGCGGTTCAGTTGGATCTGGCCGGTATTGCCATGTGCAGTCAAGTACGTGCTACCACGGAGGTACACCGGCTGAGGCTGCCCAAGGTCTTTCCTTATTTGAAACGTGCATCCTGAGTGCAAATTCTAGTTAGTAGTAAACCTACTGTAAACTTTAGAAAGAACATAGCTGCAGCTTTTCGTGAAGCATTTGTTAATTTCTGTAAAATAAATGGAAAGGCTTTACACGCCAAAGGGCTGACATGTCGTCGGCCTCCGTACGCGCTCAGGCTGTAGTGTAAAAAGTTAGCGCTTCGTGATTTTTGACTTCCAATGAATTGAAGCCTTTAAACACTTTGATGTGTACCTTAGCAAATGTGGGTTTGGATCACGAAAATGTTCTTACAGTATTATGCTAAGAATTGTATGAGCTTACAAAATTTACCTCCGCTGCTAGGTGGGCCTGGAGGCAACCGGGATTGTTCCTGCTCCAGCCAGGCATCGAGGTAGTCTTCAAAAGCTTCTTCGTCGAGTTCCAGAGCCAAGTCTCCAGGGTCCCGTAAGTCAGCTGCCGCTGGCGCCGCCCGGAAAGCCAACAGAACAGCAAGCACAAATAATGAATGCATTTTCGGATACAGAACACCCATCTGAATTGATTTATTTATCTTCTATTTCACAGCACTCTCTTGTACTCTCTACTTTATTTTATGTACTTTTTGTTAATATTAAAAAGTATCCTTTACTCTAGGTCTAGTATTATGTTTCGTAGGCAAAGCCATTAGCTTATAAAAAAAAATATGAAATGAGTCTTCGTTTTATAGTCCGACAATAACATGGCGTAATTCCTGTTTACTGAGGTTGACGACATATTGAGCGCTATTTGTTATAGTCAAGTGTTAACCTAGACTTAATCAGCTCCCACGTGGTAGTCTGTGAGCGATGCGTACTCCAACAGATGTTTTATCTTCCCAGATTTTGTACGTGACTGAATTCAACATATGAACTTTTGAATTTGGGCAAGGAAATATATAAAAAGAATTATAACGCAACAGGCTCCCACTTCGTCTTAAAATCCGCTGTTCGGGTGCACTCGAGCGGTCGAGGAATCAACTCCTCCTGAGGATGTGTTTCTTACTTTTGTAGCTTTGTTACCGCATGTCTAGATAAATTTTCTGAATGCATTATATTCCTAAACTTTTTTCTCAACTATTATGGCTCGATGTGTGTCCCACCTAACTTAGATACGTTAGCTGTTTATTGTGGTAACTAAATATATTGTTTATTTTAGGGAAAATCGAATGGTGTTTTCCTTATTAATTGTAATTTGTAGAAGTTGTGTTTACCAGCTGTATTCAATGCGTCACAGTAATTAATTCCGCAACAATAAATCATATACATATTTCTGCGTTAAGGACAAAAATGTGTAAACAGATATTAACCCAAATGATGTTACTTGTAATAACCTATCTGTTGCACAACTAATCTTATAACAGGATATAATGATAAGGCCCTTTTTAAATACACTTCTAATAAATTATCTTTGGTGTTCATTTCTCTTTTTTCATTCATCAACGTGTGTATTCATCACTTTTTAAGGTTTTTGATGTTTACGTGCTGTTCATAATTTGATCATGTTTGTCCATAAGTTGTGGTTGCTTTCAAAGAGAAGAAGAACAGAGCAAATTTGGTGATATTTTATGGTCCTATCCATAGTGAAGCATAATTTTAAGTGATACTTAACTAAAAGCTATAGCCCAATAATACCCCACTACCATCGGTGATATGATATAAAACTACAGAAACAAAACTCAAACAGTATTTTTATAAATTGTTTATTTACAAAGCATAGTCTAGCAGTCAACATCTAGGATATTTATGCTCAAATGCTACGATTAAGCAAGTAGACCACTAGTTGAGAAGGATGGTAGATGGGGAACAGTTCTTCTGAAGTCATCGACTGTGCAGCAGAAGCTGTACCCTATGTCGACGCGGTCCGGTTGCCACCTGAGCCAGTTGAACGCGCTGTTGTTGCGACAGCGGTCCGTGCAGAACTGACGAGCACGTGCCTCAGCCAGCGTGTAGTGAGGATTATTGATACTTATAAACGCTGTGCCAATACGACGAGATGCATCGTATACCACCTGAAAACAACATTTAATGTGAGAAAACAAAAGAGTTTAAGGGTTTGGGGTATTTTTATATATTTTTTTCTATCTAAAATTGTCATCCTGATCTATTGGGGATATTGGTAACAAAAAATAAATTTGAAATTTATACGGCCACATTGAGGCATTTAACATTAAGGGACTTACCTTGTAGAAGTATTGTGGAACTGGGATCCGGTTTTGCTGTGGCACCAGGTAAATGTCAACGAAGCGATTGTTCTGATCACGCAATTGCGTTACACCAAAGGTACCAGTGTAGATGACGGTGTTGTAGCCAGCAGCGCCGATGCGAGCCCGAAGATTCTGTTAATACACACATTCATATAACAAAAATGCAAAAACCATTATAAATATGTAGTATGAATATTATCTGCAAAAATATTACCTGTTCCAACGAGTTCCAGTTACCAGCGTTGAAGGGCTGCCATTGAGGAGCAGCATTGATAAAGTAGAAAGTAGCGCGTTGACCCGTGGCGAAAACGTAGTCACTCTTGGCAGCAAGGTGACCACGAGCCATGAATTGATGGTTTGTGATGTATCTGTCAGCTAATGAAGCTCCGACATACTGGGTGACGACGGTCTTCTGGTTAGCTTGAGTGTACATAGTATTAACGGCGACTCCAGGGAAGAAGCTTCCAGCTATAAAAACAAATATCAAATCAAATACGGTTTCCAAAGTCGTGTTCTGGCTTTGTGTTCTGAAATAATATTTGGTAAGATCTTGATTAACTGCTGTATGTTTGGATACCGATTATAGCTTCAAATATTTTTGTCTTAAACAAATCATCAGCAATGCGTGAAAAAAGTTCAGTTACCGATTCGACCAATGGCTGCGAAATAAACAGGAAAGAGTACTAAACGAAAATATAATTACCCAGCCAACTTGGTCTATCAACACCAGTTTGATGAACAGCGTTTGCGGGAGTTTGATCGTACCAGACATATAGAACTTCCATACGGGCCTGGTTGAAGCAAGACCAATAGACCGGGTGGAAAACATTGTTGACGATGAAGCCCACACTGAAAATATAATCCATCGTTAGCAAGCAAATATATAGAGAGATATTTTTTTACGGATGAGACATGTTTAAATAACTTCTCCCGCTCTAAGCTGAGTGGGGGGAGGGACACACTTTTACTGACTAAAACCCACCCGTGTTCCTTCTTTTGCTCTTTGTGTTTCAGGGCCGCGGTATCTCTTGCGAACGACCCGCAACCCCGGCAGGCGGTGGAACTGGCAGGCTCTGCTTTGCTGACAACTCTTTGATGTGCACGTGCAACACGCGCCGTCGACACAGTCTGTCGTCAGTGAACGGACAGACGGTGGGCTACCCATTGCTCACCGTCCACAGACCCTGAGTTGGTTTGAGGTTTTCTGCCTCAAATGCCCGACCACCTTCTTCGATATGTAAGAGAGTTGCAGGTCTCTTTTAAGTTCTTCTAAGTTAGTATCATCAGAGAAACCATAAATACTACTCACCGAATAACGAGGTTGTTATTCCAGCACCGAGTGGTAGTTCCTTGAGCTTCGTGGTTCGAGTGTGAAGAGCAAGTCAGCTGACCGAAGGCTCCATTGCCGTTTAACCAACCGGAACCCGAAACGAGATTGTTGTTAACACATGTTGCTGTCTACGGGGAATCAAAAAATTAATAATTGGATTATTGTCAAGTGTGCCTAATTAATTAAATATCTTGTAATATGTGTAAAGAAATGTGTACAGGATGCGTATTTGAAGTATCGACGTAATCAACCTATACTAGATAATCAAGAAATATGATAATTATCTTAAGTTAATTACTTGATTTTAAGTAATTATTTATGCAAAAATGTTATGCAATAGACGAGAATATAAACGAACAAAGCAAAGCAATTTTTAAAACCTTGGTAGGTTTTAAGCAATGATTAAAAATTACTTGTGCCTTAAAAATGACTTTTATTCCAGTAATCATTTTGACTCATTTATAGATATAGTATTAGTCTTCTGAAAATTGTGGTTAACTGTACAATCATTTTTTTTTACAGCCGTGAAACTTACAGCTACATCTCGTGTCGCTGCGATATTCGGGTGACGGATGGAGCGTCCGGAACCGGTACATGCGATCACGACTTGTTCTCCAGTGTTCAGCCGGATCTGCCCGGAGTTGCCGTTGGCGGCCAAGTACCTGTTGCCACGGAGGTACACCGGTTGTGGCTGTCCAAGATCTCCATTAACTCTGAACGTGCAACCTAAAAACAATGTGTAGTTAAGTTACTTATTCTCTGGGAAAAATAATGCAAGTGCTAAAATATGCATCTGCCAGCTTGTCACTCAAGTGGTACAAATGACGTCACAAAAATATTTACCGCTCCTGGGACCTGCTTCAATGTTTGACGAATTAACCAATTTGGACTGTTCCAGTGCCAGCCAGGCATCCAGGTAGTCTTCAAAATCATCTTCGCCGAGAACCAGAGCCAGCTGTCCTGGTTCCGGTATTTCCGTCGGCAACGCTGCCGCCGCAGCCAACAGAGCTGCAAGCACTAACACTGAACGCATATTTGAGGATGGCACACCCTGCACTACTAATCAAAAGATTATTGTCACCTGTTTTATACCAATCTTTGTTCAATAGAATTATCTATCTATCTAGTTTAATCCCTATTGTCAATTTTATCGCACAAGACTTAAACGATTAATATTTTTATCGTTTTTGCCAAAAATATCTTAAAATGTTTTCGGTTCATAGTTCCGTAGGTCTTTCTTAAAAAAAAACAATAACGTCGCCCCACACTAGAAATTTCTCCCGTATCGTGGGTGCGTTTACAAACATTTAAACTTACATACACAAACGGCCAGACCCGAAACAACTATCTGTAGGCCTACTATGACATCTTAAAGCAGAACTTATTCCACTGAGTGAAAGAGATGGTGCTAGACACCCTGTATAGCTCTGTCCCTTTCCCTCAGCGGAATAAGTTCTGCTTTAACACGTCATGGTAGGGTAGCTGTAGGGCGTACAAATATTTGTTCCGTGCGGGGACCAAAGCCGCAGCAAGCGCAGCAATCGATAGCTCAACCACTGTGCCAACCGTATCGTCGAGTCTTTAAGAGCTATAAAAGATTTTTTAGATAAAATAAAAATGATTTTTTTGGATAAATGAAACACAAAAGGCAAAAGAAAAAACATGGTTAATGTTTTTAAAGATTTTTGAAACTTTTTGTTGATACACACATGGAAAAAAATGGGACCTAAAATACCTACTTTAGAGACTGCAAATCCTGTAACGAACTCATCACTGATCTGATGCTCTATTTTTTGGACGCAATGTACTGGTTCATTAATAATCTCCATAATATTTGCTACTGCAAACCACTAATGCCAGTTGTTTTCGTTGATTTAACCAGTTTTATTAAACGATCTGCAAAACCGCTGAGTCAATTGCTTTGGCTAGATAAGGATATAAAATATTTATCTGATTTTCTATCTGCCAATACAAATGTGTTTATTCTTGTTTACGAGTTAATGACGTAATGCAATGATTAAAATAATCAACAATTTATACACAAAACCGTAAAGACGGAATGCAAAACAATTCAATTTATTTTTTTAATAGAGGATCGCTAAACACTGGTCTTAATGATATATATGATAAACAAATATTAATTGAAAAAAAAACGTACTTGTATCCGTTTTATTTATGACGTAGAAATTATCTATATAGGTTGTAAATAATGTGGTTGAAAATTATGTTAATGTATGTAAATTAGTATTTGCTGTGGGGCTTCTTGTCTAAAATTTTCTAATGAAAGCATCTTTTATCAGTAATTTCAATACATAGTCCATACCGTGCAGATTGAAGTTTACATATTCTTCAAATTCAGCATAATTTGATATTTTAAAACTTATTATTTTCCTCGCATCTAGAATCAGCGGAACTCGCTTATTGGGGCTACTTATGATAAAGTTATAAATGTGGAATGAATAAAACACACGGTAATTTTTTAAATATACTCGGGAATAAAGTAGCTTTTAACTTTCTATTTTGCGGAATCGGAACAATAGGACTTGAGATTATTTATTTTAATACCAGAGTAATGGAAGATTTTTACGATTTGGGACATTAAGGCGATTATGTGGCGACTGATGTTGTACAGTCCAACATCTAACCTTACTAACATTACCTCTTTTTAAGACACACTAAGTTTAAAAATTTTAAATTTCGTCAAAGTTTTTATATAAAACTGTGTTGGCAAAATCGATGCACTTCATAGTAAATACATACTGTATTTATATAGGGAATCCTTAAGCAGATTAGTTTGCCAATAAATACTCTAGCACCAATACTTAGCTCAATCCTGTATTGCCGACCCGGATCGTTGGTTTCGGTTGTGTAGCTCTGTCCACCTCGTATCCTCATTGCTCTGAGTACTTACATTCGTAATCATGACCAAACAAACCTCTTCGCTTAGTTATCGTTTTGGACTGTGACAGAACCACAGCCTAAAACGGTTCTCATCTGAGTTCGTGGTCAATTACGTACAGTATATCATCCAACATACGATTACGTTGAATGACCCGCGCCTGAACTGACAGTCGTTGTTTTGACAACATGAACAAATGGCTTAAGCACCTGAAACAGAGAGAACATTCCGTACACAGTGCACGGGTTGTTTCCTCCCCTGTACCCCTATAGCACGTACGTACTTGCGTCTATCGCAAGCGTTGCTTACTTTCACCGACACCTGGAATCCTCGATATCCTTAGCATCCTCCCTGTCAACGAGCAGGTGGTGTCTTGGGCGGCAAGGATCACGGAGAAAGACCTTAGCTGGATCTCGACGCAACAGGTACAACCAGTGTCATTGCGCTAACGACGGAGTTGAGTTATGGTAGCTGTTGTATGGAACTGAGCGACGAGTCCAGAATGGTGGGTGTGCGTGTCCCACTGTTGTTTTTGGTATTATTAGATCTAATCTAGTAGTTTTTAAGGGTTTATATCATTAATATTTCGGTTGTCAGTGCATCACACGTAAACGTTTCAGTTTTCACATTATTTATCATTATAGAAGAACAAAGAAAAACGACATAAATTAGTTTTATGTAATATTTATTTACAAGAAATAAAATAAATCTCAGGATTTAAGATGGTGTCATATAAACTTATGCGAGAAGACCGTTGGTTGTAAAGGCGGGTAGATGTGGAATAGTTCTTCTGAAGTCGTCGACTGTACAGCAGAAACTGTACCCGATGTCAATGCGGTCAGGTTGCCAATTGAGCCAGCTGAACGCGCTGTTGTTGCGACAGCGGTCCGTGCAGAACGTTAGAGCTTGTACCTCAGCTTGTGTGTAGTGAGGATTGTTGATGCTCACGAATGCTGTGCCGATGCGGCGAGATGCATCGTATACCACCTGAGAAATAAAAAATAGAATTGTTTCAAAAATACGCAAAAGCAATCAGTGTATTTTATAAAGAGAAATGAGCATTGCGAAAGATAGGTTCGAATAAAGTTATGCATGTTCAAAAAAAACGAAAAAAAACACATTCGAATTCGGCCATAAAAGAATTGTCAATCAACTCAGCCGTTCACTGGACTCATTAGTTCCTGGGGCAAACATGATCACGCTCACTGGAATTTGTGCTTGCTAACCTTTAAAAGTCTTGCTATGACAGGAGTATCTATACACTTATCTGAATTTAGAGGTGATATTTACCTTATAGTAGTAAAGCGGAACTGGGATCTGGTTGCGCTCCGGGATCAAATAAATGTCGACGAGGCGATTGTTCTGATCACGCAGTTGTGTTACACCGAAAGTACCGGTGTATATGACGGTGTTGTACCCAGCAGCACCAATGCGAGCACGAAGGTTCTGTAATTTCATAAATGTTAAAAATTATGATGACTGATGACCTGGATAGTTTAGAATTTAAATGAGGGAATTTAACATAACCGTTGAAATAAAAGTTTATGATAGCTTAGGACAATAAATCACCGACAAAAAGCTAACCTGTTCCAGCCAGTTCCAGTTACCAGCGTTGAATGGCTGCCATTGAGGAGCAGCATTGATGAAATAGAAAGTGGCGCGCTGACCAGTAGCGAAGACATAATCACTCTTAGCAGCAAGGTGACCACGAGCCATGAACTGGTGGGTAGTGACATATCTGTCAGCTAACTCAGCTCCAACATATTGGGTGACAGCGGCTTTCTGGCTGACTTGAGTGTACATAGTATTGACGGCAACTCCGGGGAAGAAGCTTCCAGCTACAAACAAAAATAATAATTAAGATCCATACATATGATTACAGGTTTTCCATAACAACATAGCACATTTCTGTTTTGACAAAACTCTGAAGTCGATAAATCGTAATTCCAGTTATGTAAATACCAATACAAACATACTAAATATATTAACACTTCAAAAAATTACTTACCCAGCCAACTAGGTCTATCAACGCCAGTTTGGTGAACAGCATTTTCGGGAGTCTGGTCATACCAGACGTACAGAACTTCTAAGCGGTTCTGATCAAAGCAAGACCAGTAGAGTGGATAGAAAACGTTGTTAACAATGAAGCCCACACTGAAAAAAACATCGCAGTAAGTATATAAAAGAACTACTAGTACAAATTATATACGCAAGAATTGACATCCATATTAATATTATAAAAGCGAAAGTGAGTTTGTTTGTTTGTTACGTCTTTACGCCTGAATGGCTAAACCGATTTTGATGAATTTTAGTACAGAGATAGTTGGGACCCTGGAGACGGACATAGGCATATACATAAAAAAACTGAGAAAAGGGAGAGAAAGAGGGAGGAAAAGGGCAGAGAAAGATTTTTTTTTCGATTATCATACGGGTTAAAGTTAGCGTTAGCCCAAAGTAACAATGCCACGCGGACGAGGTCGCGGGCGAAAGCTAGTAATAGAAATAATAATACATTACTTACCGAATAACAAGGTTATTATTGAAACAACGAGAAGTAGTTCCTTGAGCTTCGTGAAATGCGTGCGCAGAGCAAGTCAGCTGACCGAATGCGCTGTTGCCGTTCAACCAGCCGGCACCAGAGACCAGATTATTGTTCACACACGTCGCTGTCTACAGGCGAGGACACAAGTTTAATATAATTTCATATGTCAAGTCACTACAGGGTTTAATTACATCCTTACTAATATTATAATATCAAAAGTGAGTTTGTTTGTTTGTTTGTTACCTCTTCACGCTTTAATGACTAAACCAATTTTGATGAATTTTGGTACAGAGATAGTTAGGAACCAGGAGACAGACATAGGCTATTTTTTTAAGTGGGATGCGAGAGAGAAAGAGGGAAGAAAACGGAAAACTTAGCGTTGCTATTACAAATCAATAAGGCGCAAGGGGAACTGTGTTAGGTACCCCGAATTTAACGCGAGTGAAGCCGCGGGCAAAAGCTAGTTTAACATATTTTCGGTTACATTTATATTAAAAGTATAACTTACAGCGACGTCCCTAGTAGCCGCGATATTTGGGTGCAGGATGGATCGACCAGAGCCGGTGCAAGCGACCACGACTTGTTCTCCGGTGTTCAGTTGGATCTGACCGGAATTCCCATTGGCAGCCAG
Source organism: Ochropleura leucogaster (assembly GCA_958449745.1). Taxonomy (NCBI): domain Eukaryota; kingdom Metazoa; phylum Arthropoda; class Insecta; order Lepidoptera; family Noctuidae; genus Ochropleura; species Ochropleura leucogaster. The sequence goes on along the minus strand of OY288206.1, from coordinate 11,445,949 downwards.
GTACCGGTTGCCTCCGCGGAGATATACCGGCTGAGGCTGCCCAAGGTCTCCGTTTACTCTGATTGTGCAACCTGGACACAAAATTCATTTCATTAATCTGCAAACTACAGAAGAATAAAAATAATGGCAATAAAATTGATTAAGAAACTTCAAAAAGTACCGCTTCTGGGTTCGACTCCAGCGTTAGATGAGTTAGCTGATCTGGATTGTTCAAGCTGCAGCCAGGCATCCAGGTAGTCTTCAAAATCATCTTCGCCGAGAACCAGAGCCAGCTGTCCTGGTTCCGGTATTTCCGTCGGCAACGCTGCCGCCGCAGCCAACAGAGCTGCAAGCACTAACACTGAACGCATCTTGAAGTATGGTACACCCTGCACTACTGTTGTGGAGATTGGCGTCAACATTTTATAGCCTACTCCAGTTGTGTATTTTTATCAAACAAGATTTACATACCTGATTAATTCTCATTATCGGTTTTCTCATAATAACTCATAAAGTTGATCCGGAATTACAAAGTTCCGTAGGTTTTAAGATAATTCTTAAACTTATAATCTCTCCTTTTTCAGGGATGTTTATTATTCCTGCTGTTTGCAATAACAATTACCTACTGTCTTTTAACTTTTGTCTAACTCGGCAAATAAATTAAAACAATATAATTAAAATAACAAACATGTTAAATATCCCTTTTCAAGCGTTCATTATAATGTCAGTTTAAAGTTAAAATAAATTAAATGTGTTGCATGGATAAGTATGTCTTTTGTTTCTTAACATAGATACTGAGCACTGGGTAACTCATAGCATGAGAACGGTACATAAATAGAAAATGAAATAAACATTGAATGTCTCAATAAAAATAATCGAGATTGGTCATAGAAAACACAAATATTTTTGTTCCTAAGGATCTCTAAAAATTAACTGCTATAATAATTACAATCACGATTGATATGTGTGTATTTGTACAGAAATATCAATTAGATAAACACAAATATACGTAGCACCAATATACATTGATGACGTTTCAAAACAATCTTTAAGATCTTAATATTTTCAGATAACTTATAATAACATACCTAAATTCAGGTTTTTTTTTGTATCGGCGAACCATCTTGTTATTGGGTTTTTCCGGTATGTTTATAATAGTGTCGTTTATTTTACATACATCAACTTTTTAAATGCGAAGTTTTCTCTATAGTCTGGTTTGCCACCTGTGTAATATGTTGCCCGGTTTGTATTATGGTGGCGCATTGTCCAACAGTTGATCGGTTACTGTGGCGTGTACACGCTTTTTTGCGTATGGGAAATCATCAAATAACTTCCCCGCTTTGGGCGGAACGGAGGAGGGAGTGTCAAATTGGTACTGACTAAAACCCACCCATGTTACTTCTTTTAACCATTATGCTCCGGAGCCACGGTATCTCTTTCGAACAACAACAACACGCAACCCCGGCAGGCGGTGGCCCTAGCACGCCGCTCTGCTTTGCTGACGTCCCTTAAGGGCGCGTGTGGAACACAAACGTGCCGTCGACGAGGCTTGTCGTTATTGGACGGACGGAGGGTGAGCTACCCATTGCTCACCGTGCACAAACCCGCACCTACGGTGGCCGGGAGTCGTCTTGCGGCGCCCGACGCCTGGAGTGTCTCCCGCGGCGGCTGGGTTGGTTTGAGGTTCTCTCCCTCAAACGCCCGGCCACCTCCTGGCGTGTACACCCTGGAAGGCGGATTTTAATATATTTTACTACGATATTAAAGGTTATTAGACCGCAACAACAGCAGCTACAATGATTGCAGAGTTCATATCCCATACGTCGGCACCCTCTTGAGCTAACTTAAGATATTTGATTGTTTGTCCAACTGAATTAATTGATGATTGTTGTTGTTTTTATATACGACAGTATTCACACCCATGTAAGAAGGTAGTAAAATAAAACAACATTTCGATGTTAACTATACAACATTTAATATTGATAATCAATTGAAGTTGTTATGCCTGTTGCCGATTACAAACATTGCCTTTGACAACTGGCTTTATATATGTATGAGTGCATAAGTTAAAATCCTTCAGATCAGATAATGATGATTTTGCGCACACCTACTCGTATATCTTATCATTATTTGAGTAAATATGATATTATTGTTGTACCATCAATGCAGTATAAACTGGTTCGTGGTTGAAACTTCAAATGATAATTGAAATCAAAACGTTTTATTTCACATAAACATACATGAAATGTCAGAAGACAAGGTGCACGGTTCAGGGTGACCGTTTCCTATGGAGAAGGTTAGGCAAGAAACTCCATAGTCATGTGACGTGAGATGGACTGGTGGAATAAAATACTACTTAATACTTGGACACCGACCCTAGAATCATCATCATTCTCTATAGGTACCTTATCTCAAATTGTTTAGTTAGGGTATGCGAACCATGTCCTTTTCCTGTAAGCCTGCAAAAAAGTTAAGGTGGTGATGAAGAATAGAGTGATTCCTATGAGCCGTAGTCTCCTGACCAAAGTGAAACAACAAAACAAAAGGAATGCACGAACTTGACCTACCATAAAGTCTGTAGAACGACCAGAAGAAGGCTTCACAAATAAGAAAGATATATTTTAGGCATTTATAAGTATAAAATGTGGGCGGGGCCCATTGCATGCATATGTGCTATCAGCGAAACATAATCACTTAATTCTTTTTGCCTTTCCATCGATAAATAACAAGTCAAGTAGTTCTGATACAGAGTATTATTCTCTAAATGTGGGCCTGAGCGTGACCAACCAGTGCCAGATATCGTGTCATCCATCACCATTATTGACATTATCGTAACAAATAACATGTTTCTACAAAAACTCAATGATTAGCGTACTTTGATCATAAGTCTTATTTTAATTATTCTTTATCACGATGTTAATGAATGAGATTAATATGAAACGACAAGCATTTGATTAACTTTAACAGTTCTGCTGTTAAATTTAAATGTAGCTCTCGTCTCGCTTTGTAAGGGAGCCAGTCAATAACTTAAACAGATTGTGAAGAAGCAATACTCGACAATATGTAGCTTACGAAGTGTCCGATAATGCAACCATGACGTCGAACCGTTGTCTTTTGTCAAGAGCTTCTTTTCAGTATTGTTTCGAGCGTTCATAAGAAGTCGTCGTTGAGAGTCAGACCGTCGAAGTCGGATATCGTCAATCCTCACAACACAATGGCCAGAGTGATGTTCTGTCAAGAGGATCCGTTGTCCTCTTCAGTTGTTGGACTAAAAGAAAGGAATATACAGATATAATACGTAGTTATGGCTTGGCATGGCTTTCAATATTCGAAAATAATCGAACACAAACGCCATTTTATGATTTCGTAATATAAAATTAACATTAATTTGATTTGTGTACCGTTGATGGCAATAGTCTCAATCCCTATAACATGAGGCTAAAACATTAGTACATTTACTATTATAGGTAAGTACACATTTGCGTATCCCATCGGGGAATACAGAATTACAGACGTGACGTGACTTTTCTATGTTCGATTGGTATCAAAATTCGTAGCAAAACGTCAACACATAAATTGAGCTTTAGTAACAGTAACTTAAGACAACAATTTAAATGTTGGAAATACCCAACATGTAATATTATCGATTACTATCACTATTACTTAAAAGCAACAGTATCTATGATAATCATTTCAGATTGGTACCTTACAATAATATCTAATACATTTAAAGTTTAATGATGATCAATATCAATATTATTATATCACTATTATACAATCTTTATGTTAGAACAGTATTAGTTTGTAAACCTAATAGTTTTGCGATGCCACCCCACCGAAACATTATTGTAATTAGAATTACGGGGCGACATCGTAATTGTTGACCGAGTCGCCTTAAATAAATATTAATTAAAAAACAAAACTTGATTCAATTCTCAATCAATGGAAATGGAGCGTTAACGTGTAGGTAATGAGCACAAAATGTACACTATTATTTCGATCACAAATCTCTATTTATACCTATTGCATAAAGAAATCCCTCATTGTCCCGCTGATTCTTAGCGGGACAAGTGCCATTTGTAACATTTTAATTTTATTTCACATTTACTGTATTCTTTTTGCTTTTAGCCTTGTATGATCTTAACACATTATATAATAAAAAATGTAAAATCTATAAACATAAATTTAAGAATATCACTCGATCGATAGATAGATACATATTCGTATGTTTTACTACAATATAAGTTCCCGGTATACCAGGGTCCCAACGGGAAAAAGAGTCGCGAGTCATCAATCCTCTCGACATATTGCGGTTATGGAGCTATTCTTTGAAGATTAGTCGAGGACGTGAACTTTATTCTATAGTGGATTTTTTGTTACCAAGTAGCCGAATAATATTAGTTTAGTCGGCATCCAATGAACCTTTCTTTGAGCACCCCTACGACTCGTATGATAGGGAATACCCTATCAAAAGCAACCGTATACTACAAGGTGTGACACCTGTATTCTTCTATGTCAATTTAGTAATGTATTCGAATTTTAGTTTAGACAGTATAAAACCTTAAAACTACACAATTACAATTAACAATGAATGTGGTTTTATATACGTTACATTACGGATCGCACCCGCATCTTTGCTAGTTACAAAGTAACCAGTGTTCAAAATACCAGAAATCCTTGGTATTTATTTATTTCAAATATCTTCAAAGCAAGCAATAATTGACACGAGTTTTAAAGTAGAAATCGTTTGCCATGCATGATGTGCACGTGAAAACAAATCAACTTTAATCGTGCATTTAGCTGTATTAGTGATAGATTACATTAGCAAATGATTAACAACTAATTACATAATTAATCACATATTTTACTTGATAATAATCTGCCTGGCTTGAACATGTTCTTAGTAGACTGAGAGAGAATGGTTGTGTACAATTGCAAAAGTAGTTATATGAAATTGGAGAAAATCTTCTTGAATTACCTCCAACTGGGTAGGCTAATTATCTTATAGATACAATTTCCGATAGATAAGTTCGTTTCAAATTGCCCGTTTATGCAGAAAAACAAGAAAGAGAATAATTTAAATATACTTAAACAAAAAATAAGATTTTAATGCCGTGTGCTGCATATTGGTGCACGCTATTCGTACGCATTCGACACCATATATTAACGGGGTGTCCTGCGTGAGCGACGAACGCGACGCGACGCGACGCAACACGGCGCGACGTAATGCGACGCGATGCTATACGCGACAAATGTCCTACGTGATGTTGGTCATTACTTCTCGAATCATAGAGAAGTACAGTACAATTTTGCTTGAAAGTTCATATTTAATGTACAGACTTTTAAAAAATATCGTAAAAAGCACAGAAAGAAAACAAATATAATATTTTTACAAAGAGAATCAACCATTACATATATTAATTTTCTTCTTAGGGCGAAAAATGTTATAGTTCGTGTTGTCGCATCTGGTCGCCCTCAAAACAAGTGCGCGTTACGTCGCGTCTCGCCGCAGACTGTCATATAGGCCGTATGTAGGGTATGCCGTTGAGCTGATCGCGTTCGTCGCGTTCGCAGCGTCGCGTCGCGTCGAGTTCGTCGCTCACGCAGGACACCGCGTAAGTCGTACGATTTGACATTAGCGAGTATATACTGGCAGCATGCTCGCATGAAACGAATTTCAGGATTATCCAGCGCTGTGACTGTAAACTAATCAATCGGAAATAGATTAAGATCGTTACGAATGCGACAGAGATTAGGGTTTTACCTTCGTCATAATGACAAACCTAATTATAAACACAGACTTTTTTTTAAGTCTTCCCTACCTAACGCATGCTAAGCTGCTGGAGCTTGTGCTTCTAATGACTAAGATTAAATCGCATCTCGATTTGCTATATATTTTAAGCTACTGCTGCGATGCAGTGTCGCCAATTTAAGCGATTTTGCCAATTTCAATCAGAGTGCTCTGTAATGTAATCACCAAAATAGCCAATATTCTTGATATAGTTGAAGAGTTTTCGTCGGTTTTGAAACTGAAATGCGCTGCCAACAGTACCTACATTGTGTGCGAATGTACCTTTTGAAAAGTAACAATGATTTCATTAGTCTGAGAATAGTACAGGAGAGAACGTGCTTGGCGAGCAAAATACAAAGAGTATGTAATACCTTCCTGTTAACTTTATATGTTGCTATTGTGTGCTCCACTCTTTATCGCTGTATAATAAAAATACGTAATATTGTGACGATAAGTTTGCAGTAAATTATGTTGTGAACTACGAAGTGATGCTACTACATCATTTCTGAAACTTTTGTATTGGGAATATATCAACAAAAATCTTGTTTTAATCCCGATAAAACAGGGATGTTTGTGAATAAGTATTTGGAACTTCGCAGTTAGAACCCTAAGATAAATTCTTTTGTTTTAAATGTCACTAAGATTTCTCACAACAACATTTAAAAACATTTAAACTCACATACACAAACAGACAGACCCGAAACAACTATCTACAGGTCATACAAATATTTGTTCCGTGTGGGAATCGAATCCGCGACACGCAGCGCAGCAGTCGATCGCGCCAACCGTGGCGTCAAGATTATGCCTAATGTATGCCTTGATGCCTTGGTATCATATGATTCCTTTTTTTGCCGATGAGAAATCTTCAAATAATTTCCCCCGCTCTGGGTGGAGCGGAGGGAGTTTCAGACTTGTATTAACTAAAACCTACTCATGTTCTTTCTAAACATCTACACTTAACAACGATAGTCTTGTAGAAATAAATATATGTAAATTGATTACGTAGATTGGTCAAACTGCAACGTTCTTCATCAATTAAAAGTAGGTCACAAATAAATATTGTGCTTTTCTCCAACGGGTCGGCATTCCTATCTGTACCTACCAATTCGCTCATCGGATCGTTTCCGGTCAGTGCATGTGTCAGCTCTACACCCAGTTTTTCCAACCCCACCCCACACCACTTACTACATATATGACCTGCGCAATATTTTAATATCGAATGCAATAATTGACCGTACACCCATGATTTTATATTTCGCTGATTTCAATCAACGTAATTGTTGGTCAGATAATTAGTAAATTGGCCTCAATTTAAACAATAATAAGTTGATTCGCTACATGCTCATTTGTGTTGGCAACTATTGTTGCGGTTCTGCTATGGGGGTTCAATTATCTTATATGTATATAAAATTCTCGTGGTGCGGTTTTAGTTGTGTGCATACTCCTCCGAAACTGCTTGACTGATTTTATGAAATTTTATACGTATTTTCGGTAGGTCTGAAAATCGGTCATAATCTATCTAAGTAATAAGAGTGTCCCTCTTCAAAAGAGGATATGAGCAGCGGGTGAAACCGCTGGTCACAGCTAGTAAATGTATTAATTGAATAACCGCGTACTGCTGCGTTAGACCATGCGTTAGTTGTAACACTTTACCCACTCCTAGAAACATCGCATCCGTCCCTCCTAAATACTTACACAGGATTTAGCAATCCACTAATATTGGTCTGCATTCATTCTATATTGGTCTTAGCCACCAAATTTTTTAAACATTGACCTGCAAGCATAATAACCAAATTCCCTATGACGACAGATATCTATTATTACCAGCGAAGTAAAGAAGATTATTTATTTTCATATATCCGCATAATATCTGAAAAATGTAATTGTCTTAGTTATTTTTAGTATAGTTAATAACATTGTTTGTTAGTCGAAAAACTCTTCATAAGTTTTTGAGTAATTGAGTCGTTTCAGTTTTCGATACCCGTATAAAACAAATATTGGCATAACTTGAAGAATTCAAAAAAGGATTCCCTGTGCTAATAACAAATCTATAATAGCAAAAGTTTGTTTGTTTGCACACAAACACTAATAAATCAAGTTTGGAAACGACGTCATTTAAAACTTCCACCCGAATTTGTTTGATGTTCGAGCAAAATGTACTCGTAGCGATGTGTGCCCATAAAATGAGTATGTCATATAAATTGAATGGTAACTTTGACTAACTAGATATGTAGAAGAACCTCAAAGCACACGTGGGTAATAAATCGTCTGTTAAATTGAATCAATTTATAAAGTTCTCTACGGGTACCGTCAGATGGTACAAAATTGGATAAACGTGCAACATTCAAATAAAGTGAATAGCTAGTAGAATAAAGAGATGGGGCTTTGAGTGGGTCTTTTCTCTATGGTCTCGGCGGATTTATGCAAAATGCCTGCATCCTGCTCTTTACAGCCAATCGACGTTAAAAATATGTTATATATGTCGTAGGATAATTTGATACTTCGAATCTTCGCGGAAATCCTAGGGGTTTTGCGAAAACGCGGATAATTAGACATAGGCGAAAAATTATCAAATCTTACTGGACAAAGTCAGGATTTTTGCGAAAATACTCGTTACTATAGTAAGATTTGATGTGCTCAACACTGATTGGCTACAATTTTGCTGGCTGACTTCTAATTGGTTCCTAGTTTGCCGATGATTAGTGAGAAAGGAAAATCACTAAATTGATTTTTATAAACTTTTTATTGAAAATTTTAGTATGTATGTTGTTTTCTACAGACAATAGGAGATCTCAGTCGTAGTAAAAAAAAATGATCCAATTTTAGGGTGTTATCCATAAATTGGATGAAACTGGTTAGGTAAACAATTAGTTTAATAGTGCAACAATGGAATTGTTGTTGAGTGGTTGACTAAGACTTTTATGATATATGACACTATGTACATCCGTGTAGCACTTTTATTTACCACTTATAAGTCCAAGTAGGTACACTATTTACGATAAAAAACAAAACACTTCTGCAATTTAACTCAGACACAAACGTAAACAAATAACGCAACAAATGATTGACATTTAAGACGTCAACCAATCAGAGACGATCTCTTATTGAACGCGCTGACCGACCAATCAGCGTTCTTATTTCATAACAGCCAGCGTTTCGTTTCGCAATCTTACTATAGTAACAAGTATTTTCGCAAAAATCCTGACTTTGCCCAGTAAGATTTGATAATTTTTCGCCTATGTCTAATTATCCGCGTTTTCGCAAAACCCCTAGGATTTCCGCGAAGATTCGAAGTATCAAATTATCCTACGACATATACAAAGCAGGTCATGTTTTAATGGCAATTCCTAAAATGGTCGATATTTGTTGATTAAAATATAGATGACATTGATTAATACCCCAGACAGGAGTTTGTAAACTGTGTAGTTAAACTATTTCGGGTTATATTAATACCGGTGCTTATCTCACAGTATCACAAAGTTATATAATAAAGGGAATCGGGTGCCGTCATCATAGCTCGTTTACATGGGTCACGGGACAGCCCGGGACTTTTGGATTCAATCATTAAACTTATGCCAGAGCTGTTTCCAACTACTATGAATGGATAAAACTATCTTGTGTTTAGTCTAATTCGCCAAAGCCAATTAAACAACTATTTCATTGTATATAGCTTTTATGATTTACCAATAAGTCATTGGTGATGTTTAGTTTAGTGTGTTCCATCACTGGTGACACCGAATATACAACATTATTTTTAGTATACGCGAAACCTAAATATAGTTTGTTCAGAATAAGTAACTGAATCGATTCCAATCATTTTTACACCATGTTATATTTTTCCCAAAAATATTTACAAAAGTTTATAATATGGACACCATGCGACACTTAAGTACCTATTCGCAAGCGCTACCCTACACGTGACCATTACGACAGTCCAAACTTCCAAAGCCTGCCAGACAGTGTGATGGAAAATGTATCATCAGTTAATTACCTACAATACAAACTAAGATATTATTATTTTCAATGAAAGCAAGGCGCGCGGCGCAGTTATGCCGCGCCGCCGTACGCCGTTGGTGACAGTGTATTTGTACGGATATCCAGGTAACATAACAAGCTTATTTATAACTTTGTGGTTTTTCATGATACTGTTTTGAAATTCTGTGCATAGATTCTTTATATAAAAATACTGGACAGGTGTTTCGGCTTTCGCATAAACTAAAAATAAGTTGTATTTGTTTAATAAAATATGATAGTTTTATAAATTGTTTTTTTTTACTTTGTCCCACACTAGGAATTTCTCCTGTATCTTGGGTGCGTTTACAAACATTTAAACTCACATACACAACAGCCAGACCCGGAACAAATATCTTACCAAGATATTTATTTATTTGTTCCGTGCGGGGTTCGAACCCGCGACACGTAGTGCAGCAGTCGATAACTCAGCCACTGCGCCAACCGTGTTGTCAAATTGATAGATGTGTGAAGTGACAAGAATGGATAAAGTAAGGATCATTCCTTACTTTATCCATTCACATACAGGCGCAACTTTCAAACTTCCTCTAATATACTCATGTATATTAGAGGAAGTTTGAAAGTTGCGCCTGTTACAGAAAAATGTAAAGGGAGTCGTTCGTCTTGGTATGGACATGTAATGAGGAGGGATAAAGCACATGTGGCTAAAAGAGTGATGAATCTGGATGTTGATGAGGACGGAGAGAGAGAGGAAGGCCAAAGAAAAGATGGATGGATTGTGTAAGGAATGATTTGAAGGAGAAAGGAGTAAATGATTCCGTGACGTCTGATAGGGGACGTCTGAGATGAGAATGGTAGAAGAAAACGTGTTGCGTCCACCCCAAATAGAATGGGACAAGGGCAGGATAATGATAATGAGTTTTATAAATTGTATTGTTTGAACAAAACTTATAATTATTCTTTGCATAATCAAATAATTTGAAAGCAAAGTACAAATAAAGACCGAATTTCTGTTACCTTTATTAAAAGATACAATAACGACGAATATATGTAAAAGCGTAGTTATATATTATACTCATGTATATGAGGTAGTAATTTGAGAAAGGTCATTGAATTAGTAATATTTCAGGGTAAGGGTCGCGGGCCGAGACCGAGGACCGCTTCTATTACCCGGCGCCATACACCGACGTTACCGCAGAATGAGAGAAAATTAGCTCGCTCGGTTCACCTATACTGGGCTTATTGCGAACGCAACTTTATGCTGCCATTCAGTTTTATGAAACGCGAAGGTTCCGTACAGAAGCTCCAATAAAGATTTTATACTATCAATTATATTATGATCAATTAAACAGAAAAACTTGGAACCGGACTGATATAAGATTTTCAGTAAATTATGAATCCAATATATTTTTGATTTAGGTACTACCCATCGTCGTTATCCCTGATATTAATAGTTACGAGCAATTACTGGTGGTGACCAGCAGTTCACCCGCCGTTCTCTATGTTCTGTCCTTTTCCGTACCTCAAAAGGAAAAACGGAACCCTTGTTGGATTACTTGGTTGTCCGTCCGTCTGTCAAGACCCTTTATCTCGAGAACGCGTGAAGGTATCGAGTTGAAATTTAGACCATTCACTCAAGCTTGTGGTCTCTTGGAGTTATGGTAAAATCATATCTCTAATTAAAAAAAATGTCTGTTTGTGCGGAACCCTCGGTATGCGAGTCCGACTCATAAAAGACTACATAAAAGCAACCTGCAAAAATTAAACGCTTTGAAAGTAAAGTTGTTTTGAAACTCGTTGCGAAAAAATGCAGCAATGCGTGACGTCACACGTCTTTGTCATTTTTAATATAAAACAAATAAAAAATACGTTCCCTTATTTTTGAATAATCTAAAAGATAGACTTATTATTATTTTTTTGGAAACTAGCCTATTGAGGCTTTGAAGATTTCACTTGAATTAATTGTGTTCTATTAAGAATTAGTATTTGTTTTGACTGGATTTTAAAACAAATTACTTAACCATTCACACTGTTTAAAGTGTATTTTGTTTAAAGAACTATTAATTACTTTTTAGGTTTCAGCCACCTAGTAGCACAACGTTGAAAAAACTCCCCGTTACTCCTGATTGTCGAAATTACAATGGTTTTATGACGGCGTCAAGAAGTGTGTTAAATAAATAATGTGAACACCAACAGCACGGTTACAAATGTTACAATCATACAAATTCAAATAAACTAACATGTTAAAACGGCATTTCAGCAACCGTGCAAATAACAGGTATGCATAACATAGAACATGATAAATATTAGAGACAAAATGTTTTAACAAAAATGGTGTCAAGAAGATCGAAATCCATCAATAAAAAAAACAAAACAATACACGATAAATAGACACTCATGGTTCACACTGCTTATATGTATAGGGAACGTCTATATGAAGTGAAATTCATTGAGAAAACATCGATAGGGAAATCCGTCAAGTTGAACCGATTGTTCAGCATTGCCATATTATGTGTCAGGGGGCTATTAAAGGTGGTATTTAGGGTAATTGAAAAATACGATGATGTTGCCTGCTGCGTAGGCTAGTCCTTAAGTTAAAATAGTTAACCAATTGCGCATCCGTGGAACCGTTAATAATTTTCTTTTATTGACACACACAGGTAAGGTTACACACGAATATAATACAACAACCAAAGTTAAAGTCAAAGTCAAAGTCAAAGGTTTTTATTTGTTAAACATAGGTGTAAAAGGTGTAAATGCAAAGTAGGTATCTCCATGTTTTGCCGTAAGCGGCGTACAAATATTAAACAAAATTAAAATTAAATTACAAAGGCGTTAGCAGCAATCTACCTTAAAAATAAAAAAACTAATTAAATTATATTTTTTTGTTAAAAATAACATTTTTTTTCTAAAAATAATAGCTTATTTAATAGTTTAATAGTTATAGGAAAATCACCATTAATTATCCATTGAGCTTGTATCCTCATCCAGATACTCTTTAATACTATAGTATGCCTTGTCAGTTAAATATTTGAATAAGGACTTTTTATAATCATTCAACTCTTTTTTCTCTCTTATGGGCTTAGGTATTTTGTTGTATATTCTGGGTGTCATACCCAGAAAACTTTTTGTGTAAAGTGCAGTGTTATGTGTATTGGCACAAATCTCATTATTTCGGCGTTTAGATTTCAGTGATTCGAATAGCTGTGGGTTACATTTAACAAACACTGCTGTCTCATAAATAAACAAACACGGTAGGGTAAGTATGTTATATTTTTTGAACAATGGCAAGCAACTATCAGTTGATTTTAGTCTGAAAACAGATCTTAAGCATTTCTTTTGTGTCCTAAATGCGATGTCGTTATCTGTGGAATTTCCCCAGTACAGAACTCCGAAGCGTAGTGTAGATGTTACGTATGCATTGTAAGCTACTAGAACCACGGATTGAGCAACAATTTTGCTCAAGTTGTATAAAGCATATGAATATTGATTCAGCTTTTTACAGATAATTTCTATGTGTGTTTTCCAGGATAAATGACTATCTAAATGTAGACCCAAGAATCTGGCATTGTTGGTGTCGGCAATTTTTACATTTTCATAAGCTATATTTAATTGTGATTGGCTTGTACGTTGATAAAATGACATTATTTTGGTTTTTTCTAAATTTATTTTTAATTTATTTACTTTTAACCAATTAATGATATATTGTAAAGAATTATTTATATCATTTTCGTATTCAGTAATATCATTGCATGGAACAATTACTGTGCTGTCATCAGCGAATAAAATAGTTTTGTGAGCAGTGCACTTTGGAAGATCATTAATATATATTATGAAAAGCAAAGGCCCAAGAACACTTCCTTGAGGAACCCCACATGTTGTGATCCTAATTGATGACATGTACTTTATCTCTTTTTTTGTCTTTGGACAAATTCTATTTATTGTAGTGACTTGTTTCCTTTCAGTTAAGTATGCCTGTACCATTTTTAATATATTACCTCGAATACCATAACGTTCTAATTTGTTTAGCAAAATAGTATGGTCCACATGATCGAATGCTTTCGTCATATCCATTAATATAGCTGTAACTGGTATTTTTTTATCAACATTCAGCATAATTTTTGAGAATAATTCATAAACGGCTTCATTTATAGTTTTATTTTTTCGAAATCCATATTGTGCTTCTGTTAATATATTATTGGATTCCAGAAAAGAATATAGGGCATTATAGATGACTTTTTCAAATATTTTAGACAGTATTGGTATTAAAGCTATCGGACGGTAATTTGATATGGTTGTCTTTTCACCTTTCTTATGTAGTGGTTTTATCAAAGTCATTTTTAACTTACTTGGAAAGTGTCCATTTTCAATACACAAATTGATAATATGGCTTAGAATGGGAGCGATAATATTAGCTGCAAATTTAAGAATTTTAGTTGTGATGCCGTCATATCCGGTGCTATTTGTGTTTTTTAATGAATTGATTATTTTTATTATTTCCATTGGATCAGTAGGTGACATAAATAATGATTTTTGATGATGAGTTATATTAGAGAAACTATTATTATTTTGATCGCTATTTGTTTGTTCTGCTACATCTATATAATAATTATTAAATGCTGTAGCAATTTCTATAGGATCATCTATAACTTTATTATCAAGATTTATTTTAAACAGGGTTTCAGAAGGAAAATTTGTTTTGTTTTGTTTTATAACTTTCCACGTAGCTTTACATTTATTATCGGCATTATTTATATGATAATTATTTTGAGCAATTTGGGTTAAGTAAATTACTTTTTTCAGTCGTTTTGAATACTGTTTTAGCAATTGTTTGTTATCATTCGTAGGCAATCTTCTAAACTGGCAGAGTATTTCTCTTTTTCGTTTGCTGCAAATTTTTATACCTTTAGACATCCATTTGGGAGATTTTCGAACATAGATCTTTTTGTTTACTGTAGGGAAACATAAGTCGTAAAAAAGCGTAAATAAATCATGGAACGAATTAAATGCAGTTTCAGGGTCGGCATTATTAAAGACCCCATCAAAGCTAAGTTTTCGTATACAATCTAAGAACTTTTCTCTGTTTTCAGAGCTATAATCACGATTAGTTACATACCAATGGTCAAAAGTGCAAGTTTTTTTGACTGGACATTTAAAGAGCTGGGCTGTGTGATCAGACATAGCCAAATCTAAAATTTCTCCTCGTCCCCCACGGACATTATGCATTATATTGTCAATGCATTTACCGCTACATATACGTGTAGGTTTATTTATACTTGGTCTAATATTATAATTTAAAAGTAAATGCTGGAATTCTAAAGATAATCTTGTTTTTTGAAGCATGTCAATATTGAAGTCACCGCATAATAATATTTTTTTACCAATCTTTCGGCTACATAAGCCAAGTATACGGTCTATTTTTTCAAGAAACACATCGGTAGCATTTTTACTATATTTTGGTGGCCTGTAGATGCAAATAACAATCACATGATGTATGATTAGCTCAATAGCACAACATTCTATAATATTGGAGACAAAACATTCTTTTATATCTATAATTTTGTACTCATGAATAGGATTTATTAGTATACAGGAACCTCCGTTTCTAGTGTTTCTTGAAGAATATGTGGCAAGTTTATAATTTAGTAAATGTAATTCCATAGTATCATCTTCTTTCATGTTATGTTCTGTGATACAGATGATATCTACTGCTTTCTCTTCTTGCACAAGTTTATCTAAATGAATGCTTAATTCGTCTGACTTTCCTATTAGACCATTCATGTTCTGATGTAAAATATAAATATGCTTATAAACGAAAAAAATCTTTATGACAGTTATTTACATCAGGTTCTATTACAGTACTTTTGTTTGAACTGACAGACTTTGGAGTAAGACAATAATATTTAGATTGGTATTTTCTAACTAGAGTATCAGTATTGTATGCATTAGTTTTTTCACAATAATCAATTTCTTCAATTAATGACTTAACATTTTCAAAAATAGTTTTTAATCCTGTGTCATTTATTTGACCTGAGTGTGTGTGAAACATATTATAGTCAGTAGTTAAATTTAAGTTTGAATCTATGTGATGTGCATATTTATGGTTTAATAGATCAAGAAATATTAAATTATTAAACGTTTCAATTCTGGAGTTATACATGTTAAAGTGATAACCAAGTTTATAAGTAGGAAAGCAGACAATTATGTTAGTGTGTTTAATATTTTGAAGTATGCTCCGTATGTAATATAATATCTGAAAGTAATCCTTTGTTATTTTAAAGTCTTCATCCCCTATCATTATTATACAATAGTCTTTTATAGTAAAGTTACTTAACTTTGTTTCCAAGTCACAGAGCAGATGTTGAATGTAGCCGTTTGTTTTGAGATAGTGAAAAATGTCATATTTTTCTTTGAAAACATTTTGTGCCTGCGATAAAACTTTGTTCTTGTTGTCGGTGCTCAGTAGGCATATTTTATTCTTGCTTGTAGAAAGTGATTGCTTGTAAGCAATGTTATCCGAATGCGGTTGCATTCTATTTAAGTTGTTTACATTTCGAAGGGTATTGTTGTGAACGGAATCCTGTGAACCTTTCCTTTTTGTTGTTGAAATTGATGTTGATTGGTTATTATTTTGCTGAGCTACTCTCGTTCCTGTATCTGGGATGTCTGGTGCCACTGCCAAAACAAAGCAAAATAGAAGTATACGTGAGCCGAAAAATTGGCACAGCCTGAATCACGGTAGCCCAATCTTAGTTAAGTAAGTTGAATAATTGACAAATTTTCAATTTCACGCAGCACAAAATAACACAAATAACAATCAACTAAGGCAATAAGAATAAAAGCTTATACAGAAATAAAATTAGAGAGAGAGAGAGAGCGAAAATTATTTTAATTAAAATTAAAATAGTTAATGGGTGGAGTTAAGATATTATGTCACTAAACCATTCGGTTTAATCTAGCAAGTCACCCGTAATCTTTATGGGATCAAGGGCCGTCCAGTGTATGATTATCCATAAACTTGTTCCAAGGTCATTTTATAGGATTAACTGCATCCCGTTGACCACTCAATAACTGTACACAATGTAGCGAATCTATTACTTTGCTTGTAACACCACTACGTTGACCCCTTTCAATAGGGTCTAGGTTGAAACGAATATTTTATATTAGTATTTGTAAAGAAACGGCTTTACTAATTCATAATTTAAATAAATAAATATTTTATTAAGGCAGTGTTTTGATTTTGACCACAGGAAAACAATAACAGAAACTAATATGAACCATTATTTGTGGTTACAGATAAATTAAACCTATTTTTAGTAAATATACATTCCTTTTTTATATTTACATTCCTATATATATAAATCCATTAAAATATTGGCGATAATATATAATTATTGGCGACGACTAATTTGTGCAGGATTAGGATGATCGTAATGTTTTTTATCATTTATCTCGTGATTAGTCACTTGCTTTATACGATAAGAATATAAAGAACAAATCAGTACTTATTGAAACAATGAGTTAAATGACCTCCAAATATATAAAAATACATTCATTTAAAAGTTTCGTAGCTGTTCGCCTACGCACGTAGGCATCGTAGTTGCGTACGAGCTACGAGCAGACCTTACATCAGAGCCGACGTATAATAGGTGCTACGCACCACTTGCGTAGCACAAATTTATTGTTCATAATCAACTTTTAATACATCTATTATGTTCACTAAAATGTTAATTATATAATCTAGTTTCTTCTAAGAAAAAAAAACCAGACTAATTTAAGGAAGACATTCGTTTAGGACCTACTATGTTTTTTTATGAGAAGGTAACTGTTGCTGTCTGTGTAATCACATTTTTCAAGAAGGTATTCGAACACCCGCCGACACGGTTTGCACAGAGGTTGAGCGATCGACTGCTGCGCTGCGTGTAGCAGGTTCGATCCCCGCTCGGAACAAATATTTGTATGACCTACAGGTAGTTGTTTCGGGTCTGGCTGTTTGTGTATGTCAGTTTGAATATTTGTTAACGCACCCGCGATACAGGAGAAATTAGTAAAGAGGGCGTTTAAAAAATACCTTCTGACTTTTTATAGTAAAACGAACACTGTGATGTGACATAAAGATACTGTTTATTAGTAATGATAAGCACCTGTTTAGTTACTATAAGATATTCAATAACCTGATTATAAAAGTATTAGTGGGGATTATAAATAAAATCAAAGTTATCGGACCAGTTACTATACTGTTTTCGCTATAATATGGTGCGGGTGACATAAGTAAAATGTACCATTCCTCTTCAATCTGGAACGTAAGCTCGATTTCTGATCATGACTGAAAGCCTTTAAGGCTTTACCCTGAATATCACAGCCGTATAGGACTACCAACAGACATGTTTAGTGATGGGATGTGATGAAGCACTAAACATATATTTTCATCGAATGTCTCCCGCACGATGCTGCAGCGAATATAGTATAACTAGCTTTTTCCCGCGGCTTCGCTCGCGTTAAATTCGGGGTAACACAGCTCCCCTTTCCTGATTTACAGGTACCTGCTGCCTGTAATTTTTACCCTTGCGCCAAATCAGGAAAAGGGAACTGTGTTAACCTGAATATAACGCGAGCGAAGCCGCGGGCAAGCGCTACTAACTATAGCTGTATCCAGTGGTTTCACCTGCAGCCTAACTCCTTTTCTGGAGAGGGGTTTGAAAGATGGATATTAGCCGATTTTCAGACTTACTGAAATACATAAAAACATTCATAAGAATCGGTCGAACCGATTTGGAGGAGTATGGGAACGAACATTGTGACACGAGAATTTTATATACATATTGGACGTTTGTTCCAAAATCGGTGGTATTTACCATTCCACCAGCCTCATGTAATACCGAGGTGATCCTATTATTTTCAAATGGGCACAAATCCAGATGCACAACTGATATGGAAAAACATAATAACACTTTGCACGTCCTAAGAATCGAACATAGCAGGAGCACTTTTTCGACCAAACCATTCTTATTCTTTATTCTTATTCTTTATTGCACACAAAACAATAATAAACACACAAATTACAATATACAGCTTATGTACAACGGCGAGCTTAACCCAGAATTGGGTTTTCTTACAGCAAACCTTACTTAATGATTAAAATATTTGCATAATAGGATAGGTACATAATGTGCATAAAAGAACATTGAAAAGCTTAAAATAACTTACATAACTGATCAGTTGTTAGTTCACTTACATTAAATAAAAATTGCTTACAAATAATAAATAAATGGATAAAAAACAAATATAAGATACATAAATACTTGATTATATTGACAAGAAATGTTCCCTGATTCCTCTCCGGAACACGTCTAACGAGGGACTATCCCGCAAGGAGTGGGGAAGTGAATTCCAAAGGCGTACAGCACGAACAGTAAAAGATCCATCATACCGACTTGAAGAGTGGGGAGGGAAACGAAGGAGAAGAGATGATGATGAGCGACAAGGTTTACCTCTAGGAACAAGGTACTCAAATCGTTCCCGAAGATATAAAGGAGCTTTAGGATTGTGGAGAACAGAAAAGAGAAAAGAAAGTGTATGAGAGTCTCGACGTTGCCGAATTGGTAGCCACTTCAGCTGCTTCCGAAACTCTGACACATGATCATACTTGCGAAGCCCAAAAATGAAGCGGATACACAAGTTCTGCAAACGTTCGAGCTTATCAAGAAGTTCCTCAGTCGCATCAAGAAAACAGACATCAGCATAGTCTAGAAGAGGTAAAAGAAGAGACTGAGCAAGAGTGATTTTGGTTTTAAATGGCAGAAACTTTTGAAGACGTTTAAGGGATCGATAAGAACAAAACATCCTCCTGCTTACTTCAGCAACGTGAACACTCCAAGATAAGTTGCAGTCCAAGAACACTCCTAAGTCTTTGACTTTTTTGGAATAAGCTATAGCGACACCATCGTACATAATAGGCGGTATTGACTGCTGATTCAATAAATTGATGAAGTATCTGCCACCAATAATGAGAGCTTGTGATTTAATTGGGTTAACTAATAGTCCAAATTTTTTAGCCCACTGACTAATGTTTTGAAGATCATCATTGATGGCATCGATGGCCTCAGGAAGCTGTTCAAGGTTAAAATGGCGATATAGCTGCAGGTCGTCTGCATAGAGATGATAATGAGAATTAAGTACTTTAGTGATGGCGTTAATAAAAACAGAGAAGAGAAGAGGAGAAAGGACGCCACCCTGGGGAACACCCGCAGCAAGATCGCACCAATCTGAGCAAGCATCATTTAAATGTACCGACTGCGAGCGACCCCGAAGATACGAATCAAACCAAGCAGTCACAGAAGGAGATATATTTAAAGAGGAAAGGATACCTAAGAGGATGTCAAAATCAACTGAATTAAAAGCACTGCTGAAGTCCAGCAGAACCAGCACCGTCAGGCGTCGGTTTTCCATGGCCAATCGGATGTCATCCGTTATTTTAAGTAAGGCTGATACAGTACTATGGCCAGGGCGGAATCCAGATTGGAAAGGACTAAGCAGGCTATTAGAGAAAAAGTATTGAGAAAGTTGATTATTAACAACACTCTCAAGGACTTTAGAGAGGACTGGGAGTATGGAAATTGGACGAAACTGAGATACTGAAGAGGGATTTGGAACTTTGGGAAGAGGCAAGACATACGCCTTCTTCCAAGCTGAAGGAAAGGAGCTTGTAAATAGAGAATAATTAACAATGTGTGAGATTACAGGAATAAGGTCATCAAGGATAGGAAGAAGCATCCGAAGTTGGAGCCCATCATCACCCACTGCTTTCGTGGAAATAGATGTAATAGCCCGTTTAACCTCCCCTTCTGTAACTGGGTGAAAAGAGAAGGAGGTACACATTGGTCGAGGAAGATTACAGAGATCGTTAAGAGTGAAGGATTTAAAGCTGTCATCCAAAATCACTGGTGATTTGGAAAAATGTAAGTTAATTTCGTTCAGGTCAATGTCCGGAACGCTATCATTCGCAACTTTTCCGATTCCAAGAGTTTTCAGGAATTGCCAAACTTGTGCTGTATTAGAGTTTTGAACAGAATAATGTATGTGGCGCCTTTTTGCATTCCTACACAAACGACCGCAGCGATTACGCAGTTTCTTATAAAGAGACCAGTTCTCATCAGTGGGGTCCCTTTTGTAACGCCTTTTCGCCTTATCCCTTTTAGACATCGCGTTTTTAATTGACTCAGATAACCAGGGAGCTGGAAGATGCTTCACCCTTACCATTTTTAGTGGAGCATGCAAGTCATAAAGCTTCAACACTATCTTGGTAAATTCAGCGACCTTAACGTTCAGCTCATTACTGTCATAAACAGGAGACCAGTCGATATTGCCCGCATCTTTCCCCAAACGCTCCAGATCAATGTTCTTAAAACTGCGGAGGAAGAGATATTTAGATTTGCGTTTAGGAGGGCGAATTTTGTAGGAGATAAATAATAGATCATGATAAGAGAACGGAGCAGAAAGTTGCCCATACATGGCTACTTTGCTTGGATCAGAAACTAGAATTAGGTCCAAAAGTGAGGGGTTACAGTGAGGGGCATGATGAGTAGCATTGAGATCAAGAATGTGCATGTTTACAGAAGAGACAAGGGACCTGAGTTTATGGCTGCGCGCATCGTCTTTGATCAGACAGGTGTTGAAGTCTCCGAGTATTATAGTGTGGTCATATAAGGAAGAAAAATTTTCAAGTTGATTTTCAAAAGAAGCAAAATAATCAATATGGCATGAGGGGCTATAATAAACACCTAAAAGTAATTTTGTATGGTTGAAAGTTCCAACCAATTCCAACCATCGCAAAACTTCTAAAATCTTTTTTTGGTTGTGTGTGTTTAAAATGCATTCTTTGTATTGTTTTCTGCACATCCTGTACTAGATCCGAATTGTTGAGCCGCGGGACCTTTATACAGGTTTTTTAATGAAACTTACTTCAGGCACCAGTCTCTCACAAAGTTAACGTTTTGACCATGCATTTCTGTAAAGCTAGCATTAAGTAACTTGTGTAGAGAAAATAAACGATTTTATTATTAAAATCTCTTGAGTCCAATGTTACTAGTAACTTGTAAAGGAATCTTGTACCTAACGCCAGCTGTCTGTTCAAATACAGCAACCTACATTGATATGTATACTCGTGTTGAGGAGTCCTTTTGTTAACATTGCTTTGTGATGTCTCCCAGTGTTTGCTGGAGTAGATATTAACCTATTAATAGTGAAGATCTGCTTAATAATGTACATTACCGATATATATTAGAAGAGTAGAATATGTAGAATATTATGTAGTACTTCCTTAGTTATTTTGTACATACAAGAACAGTAAGGATTTGATAGCGAGTGAGCTGCTAATGGTTACAGTGGATAGTGTGGACAGGGTTTTATGATAAACTTTTGCCCGCGGCTTCGCTCGCGTTAAATTTGGGGTAACATAGTTCTCCTTGCACCTTATCGATTTGTAATAGCAACGCTATTTTTTCCCTTTTCTTCCCTCTTTTTCCCTCACATCCCACTTTTTTTAAATAAAAAATAGCCTATGTCCGTCTCCTGGTTCCCAACTATCTCTGTACCAAAATTCATCAAAATTGGTGTAGCCATTAAAGCGTGAAGAGGTAACAAACAAACAAACTAACTCACTTTCGCTTTTATAATATTAGTAAGGATATTAATTCAACTTTCGTGATCACTAATCAAGCAAGAAAAGAACCACATTTGGAAAAAAAATGGCTTGGTATCGTTTTTAGAGTTTCGTTCCTCAAAAAGAATAAACGGAAACCTTATTAGATAACTTTGATGTCCGTCTGTTTGTCTGTCAAGACCCTGCATCTCGAACGCGTGGAGGTATCGAGTTGAAATTAAAACCGTATACTATATTCTGTGTTCGTTTTGTGTGGTGTAAAATTCAATATAAATATATACCCGTTTATGTCGTAATTTTGTTTTATAGTATAACTGTATTAAATATTTCTTAAAACAAAAATATAGTAAGTCGTCTGCCGATGACTGGAGCATGGTCCAAGCAACCGGTTGTTGGGTTCCAGTCACCTGCTACAGGGACCTTCGCTTGATGTGACTCTTTTTAGAAATGATTACTACAAAACAAAATAAAACAACGCCCAAAGCCGCTAGAGAACCACTAGTGCTAATACACAAAGAAAAGGTTTGTTTGTTGGTTGAGGATTCACACAATCACGGCTTATTCGATTAATTTCAAACTTTCACAATAGACTTTAGCTCATATTGGTCGGGGTTTACCCTTATCTACATAGATGGTGTAGAAAATAAGGAAGGTTTAATGAAACAAACAAACACATATCTGTTGTTTATAATATAACGCATTTTCATGTAAATTTCATAGAGCAAGGATATTCATTTTGACACGGTCAGTTAAAGGAAATATTTGCTTTGTGCTAAAACAATATGCATTATAGTCTGTTTTACCCATAAATAACATTGCGGCTGAGATGCGGTAATTCTGATAAAATTTTGATTGAAAGACATTTTAGATATTTCCAGGCGTAAAGTTTGTAATGATACAAACTTTACTTTGTTATACTAATAAGTATAGTAATTTACCATCAGTTCCAGTGAGCTGAACACAAAAGGTTATTGAACTTAATCTGTTTTTTTTTTCATAAATTCTTTAGATGTTTATTTCTATGTTCACTATAGGTAATTTAAAAAAAAACTAAATACTACTAAAACTTTAATAATAACTTAAACTATTCCATTGTCTTGATTTCCTTGTACTGAATCAAGACAATGGCAAAACCATCGACGCCAATGCCGCGGATCATGCCAAGGCTTTCGGTGTACCTATATGTTGAGTTCATTAGCCATCAACCATTAACAGCTCACCCTTCTTACAAGCTATAGGGTATTTAACGTGTACAGTAAAAACGTAACGAAATACTTACGTCAATTTTTAAATTTAAAAATCGCGTTACATGTAATATTTTCATAATTTTCGGAAGTTATTTACATCTTATTATTATTATAAATGCGAATGTTTGTGAGCAGGGATGGATGTATGGATGTTTGTTACTCTTACGCGTCAAAACGGCTGAACGGATATTGATGAAATTTGTAGATTATAGTCTGGAATAACACATAGGATATTCTCGGTTTACAATTAAAAAATAATTTATATGACCCAAATTATGAAAGATCACCTACCTAATTTAAAAGAAAATGTCCTAAGAACGATTAACGGGTTAAGGTTTTACAAATGAACAGGAAGAAATGTAATTGGCCATGATTATAAATTCCTGTCCTTGTCTAGCATACTAAAACATGTTTATTCCTTATCAATAAAATACTGTCTCACTGTGTGCCGTCTAGCAAGGGATACAAATACTATAATGTAAGTTAAACTTCAGGACACAGTCCCAGTAAACGATACAATCGTAAGTGTAGTCGCAATCTAGCAACTCGCTTAGGCATTGGGCAATGCAGACAGGAACTTCCAAGATTGCCTGCATCAACTAACACAATACTTGGATTAGTAAACTTGAACGCTATTATCTTTATCTCTTGGAGAAACTTCATTGATTGCACCATTCACTGAGACGAAGGGTCTCATTAAACTTGGGTAATTTATATCTTCAAAACTCTGTACTGAAGTTGCCGGAGATCAATTTCGTGTACGTGATAGGTGAGCTACTTTCAGAGTCTCGATGACAATGTTGCCCTAAGGTAATCTTAATACATATTAGCTACACCAAGTTTTCACAAACCTGTTTTGATAAAGTTAATATTTCAGAACTTAATACATAATACGTTTATTTTAAGTAGATAATATTGTTTGGCTTTTGATGACTAAGTAAAAAAATTACAAGCTTTTAGATATTCAAGATGTTTTCTGTTGATTTTTGGGGTTCCGTACCTCAAAGGAAAAACGGGACCCTTATTGGATCACTTTGTTGTCCGTCTGTCTGTCTTTCTAGACACTATCTATCTATCTATCTCAGGAGCGTGTGGAGGTATCGAGTCGAAATTAAAACCATGTACTCAAGTCTGTGGTCAATCTGTGCTGTGAAAATATAAAGTCTATGTCTACGCACTCATAAAATATAGCCGTTTATGTCGCATTTTTTTACGGAATCCTTAGTGCGCGAGTCTGAGAAAATACTCAAAATTATAAAAAACCTGCCGTTCTTGGCAGGTTTCTAGCAAAACACATAAATAAACTAAATTTGATATCACCACGTTTAATGGATAGTTAAAACAACTTCTAAAGAGTGTTTGTTCATGTAGAGGCCTCTAAGAGAACGATAGAACGAATCATTTTTGTTCTGAAAACCAGGGGCAACCGATGAATTTTTTAGGAAATTGTATGTTACAACTTCGTTACACATTATTTCCGAATAAGAAAATATTCCATTTACTACTTAATGCTGTGCAACCGTGACAAATACCATTTTTCTTCATAAGCAAAGATAATCATCAGGAAATATATCAAATCAAGATTCCGCACTGTAAACTTAAAATGTAAAAAAACCCCATTTGATTGTATCGATTGTTTTATAATAACAGTAAAGATTAATAAGCATTTGGCTTATTTATCTAAGAGTTTAATCAGCTATTTAAAGTATGATAAATAGTGATTATGAGATATAGTTTTAATATCTGATCTAATTCTGATTTTGCTAATAGATTTCAAATTGCGTGAAAGGAGCAGAAGTTATTTTATGATGAAAGTTTTAGTTTAATCATTTACTTATACCTAAGTAAATTCACTTCGACGCCTTAACATCCTGATGTTTATGAAGTTAGTTACTTTATTTTACAAAAAATTGTTTTAATTGTGAAAAATAAATAATAATTATAGTGAATTCGTGATAGATACCGTATCGTATTTTATCACTTCAAACAATCATCGAGGTAGGTACTTGATATATATATATGAAGCACCTCTATGTTTGTAGACACGCTTTCTAAACTAGATATTGTAGTAACACGGAAAATATAAACGGAATTCATTAAAGTTATTTTGCACCAACAAAATGTTTTTTTAACACAGTTATTGTAAGAACAACTGATCATATAAACTCAGTGATTAAACGCTTAATCAATTCGTTATTAAACGTTTGATTCACTAGAAAATCAAGAATCGCCTGATTCAGAATATTGTCATATTATTATCTTAAGGCGAGGTGCGACGTATCTTGTTTGATCCGATATAATATAAAATAAAGTGATAGTAGTTACCAAATACTGCTGATGCATGTGATGTGGATCAACACGTTACTATTTATTAGTTTAATAAATATTTCAAAGTGTTAAAATGGAGAGAATACTTATTCTGCTGGCAGCTGTCATAGCTGCAGGGTCTGCGCTACCAACGGTCAAGTCAGAGCACGGTGAGCTAACCTCTCGTTTTCAGTAATGACTTTACTGACTACAAAGAAATATATAAATTTAGTCATTATACAAAACAACCACGGAGCGGTTTTTCTTATTTTTTTTTCTTTGGCTTTGCGTCAGCAATCTAAAATAAGTAGGTCCAGAATTTGACTTAGAGGTGCTATCACTAGCATTATTGTTTATTTCTAGCACCAGGGTACGTAGAGTAGGGGTTGGGCCGTCGTAGGCGGGGGTCTGTGGATGGTGAGCAATGGGTAACTCACCGTCCATCCGTCTATAATAGGACAGGCCGTATCGACGCGCGACGGTGCGTTCGTTTCCACGCCTGGCGGGGCTAAAGAGATACCGCGACAACAGAACACAAAGAGCATAAGAAAGAACATGGATGAGATTTAGTCAATACAAGTCTGACACGCCCTTCTGCTCCGCCCAGAGCGGGAAAAGTTATTTAAATGATTTTCCATCCGAAAAATAACGTTGAAGACGATGTCAGGTGTTATTGCTAGTAGAAAAAAAAAACAATCTTTCAAGGCCAAAGTAATTTATACATCTTCACCGAGGCAGGATCTCCTTGATTCGATTAAACATATCAAAACCAAAGCATTTATTTCAAGCATGATAGACCAACCACAAGCACTTTTGAACTGTCGATTATCACTTGTTTATTGTTGTCTATAATGCCCTGTGAAATCACAAAGGCGGGAAATCTAAAGGCATTATTACAAAGAAACCTACTGTACCTAGTTATCCCTTCCAAACTGTACTTAGAACTCTATGGAGAAGAATGGGCACGCTGTGTCGGAAGCGACTTCCAGGTTAGCCATGTTTTATGTTCAGGTTGCTCCTTCAAAATAAACGACCTGGGACAGCCACAGCCTTTGTACCTGTACAATGATAACTATCTGGAGCCCACCGGCAACTCAGGTGTCATCAACCTCAACACTGGTGACGAAGTCGGGATCGCCTGCCCCGGCCGCAAGATCCTGCACCCAAACATAACTGCATCCGTAGACATCGCTGTGAGTATACAATCTAAATCAATTTGAGTGAAAATGTGTTCAATTTTATTTTCTAAAATTAGCTTAAATACCTGACCAGCAGCAGATTAAGGAAATCTAAAACTATATCCATTTGTTAAAAACCGCGCACCGAGAGTTCCGTACGAGAGTTCAGCTGTGACATAAACGGTCAGATCTTTTGAATAATCCATTTAAGCAGAAAACAACCTCATAGGTTGATCTGAAAGATGCTATTAAAAATAAACTTTTGTCTGCGTGGTATGAATGGGTTGATTTTAACAGATCTAAAGGACCACAGTCTTGATTTTAATTTGAACTCGATACCTCTTCGCTTTCCTGAGATAAAAGGTCTTGACTACCAGACAAAATGACACAAGGGTTCCATTTTCTCCTGTTGAGATACGGAGCCATACAAATATGTACACGACGACTTTTTTAAATGATGTTTGTAAAACCCACTTTGAATATTAAATAATACTAATCAAATTTCAGACAGCAACGTGCGAGAACAACGATCTAGTATCCGGCGCCGGGTGGCTGGACGGTAATGGAACGTTCACTGGACTGACTTGCTCTGCTAATGTGAACAGCATCGCTGAGTTAACCACCGACAGATGTTATAATAACAACTCTGTTATTAGGTTTGTGGACAAAATAATAATGGAAATACACTTAATAACATTCTACATAGTTATTTGAATAAGTAACTACAGTTAGTAACAGATAACACAGGCTTACAACCTCTCTTAAAATGCTGAAATCTAGAAGGATGCAAATTTGCGTTAGAATTTTTAAATTACCAAGCAAGGAAGAATTCTGAAATTTTCGACCCCAAAAATCGTAAAATACATTTCATTAAAAATTTAATATTACTAGCTGGCGCCCGCGGCTTCACCCGCGTGATGATTGAAAAACAAGTACCTACTTTTCCTATGTGTTCCAGACTATCATCTACCTCTATGCCAAATTTCATCAAGATGAACTTGTTAGTCGGCGGACTAACAAGTTTAGCCGTTTTGATCAAAATCAAAATCAAAAGTCATTTATTCAAATTAGGCTGATAATCAGCACTTTTTGAACGTCAGATTACAAGAGACAGTCCCACAAAAACGCCCTGCCCTTCGCCACTTCCTAGTGTTTTAGCTGGGAAGAAGAAGTGGCGGAACAAACTCCCCAGCAACACATCTGTCTGTCAGGTTAGAAGAACCAGATTTTATACAATTTATATTATCACAAAAAAAATATATAAAAAAATAAAAAAATATTCATTCATTGTCACTTGTCAGCTAGCAAACACCAATTATATATAAAAAACAAAAAAAAAAAAAACCCAAGTCTAAATAATAAATTAACCAGTCTAACGGGTGTGTCCGCTTACACGTGCAGTGAAGAAGTCACAGGTGATAAACTAGGACCATAGTGCAAAAGAAATAAGCTAAGCATAAAAAAGATAAATATAAATAATTATATTCAGTCAATGCTCGAGGTCACTAGTTAACCACATGCCAATAACAAAAACACACAAAATGAAACAAGTAAGTATATAAAGAAAAAAAGTAAAATATAAAATTACATGACGAAGACATGTAACGTATCAATAAGCTAATTTGGCGAAAAAACATGAAGGAGAAGAAAAAAATAATAATAATAATCGTCTTGAGTTCAACACAGTGACCAACTATGCTTGTCATCTAAATAGTCGTTAATAGAATAGTATGCTTTTAAACAAAGGTTAGATTTTACTTTAGCTTTAAATGCATTAAATGGCAAATCTAGAAAAGAAGCAGGTAGCTTGTTATAAAAAGTTATACCAAGCCCTACAAATGAATTATGAACCTTATGAAGCCGGTGGAAGGGAGCACGTAGTTTATGCTTATTTCTAGTGTTAATGTTGTGAATATCACTGTTTTTACTATATAGATGGATATTTTGCCTAACATATAAAATGTTGGCCAAGATGAATTGAGAAGCCACAGTGAGAATACCAATCTCTTTAAAAAAATCCCTCAGAGAAACCCGGGCACCTAGTTGATAAATTGCACGAACCGCTCGCTTCTGCAGAACAAATACATTCTGGATATCAGCGGCTTTGCCCCATAGCAGAATACCATAGGACATGACGCTATGGAAATAACTAAAATAGACCAATCGTGCCGTGTCAACGTCAGTGTATTGTCTAACTTTTCTGACGGCGTATGCGGCCGAACTTAGCCTTCCCGCTAGGCTTGATATGTGTGGACCCCATTGTAATTTTGAATCTACTGTTATACCCAGGAACACTGCCGAGTCTACAGTTTTAAGCTTCTCATTGCCAAGGACAATGTTGGGACCAAGATTTCTAACATTGGGTAGAGCGAATTTAATACATTTAGTTTTATTGGCATTAAGAACAAGGTTATTTGACGTGAACCAATCCGTGACCATTGATAGCGCGCTGTTTACATCGTTAAAATCTTGTCTATTTCTATCTACTTTAAAAACAAGAGACGTATCATCAGCAAACAGTACAACGTCACAAATACCCTTTAAATGATATGGTAGGTCGTTAATATAAACCAAGAATAAAAATGGACCCAGTATCGAACCTTGAGGTACTCCTAGCTGAACAGGTAGCCCAGAAGATTTCGCGCCATTAACATCTACACATTGAAATCTGTTTTGTAAGTATGAGCCTATTACATTTAAGGCTTCATTTTGAACACCGTAATGACGTAGTTTCCGTAAAAGCGTGTCATGGTGAACGCAATCAAAAGCTTTAGAGAGATCGCAGAAAATACCGATTGCATTTTGAGCGTTCTCCCACGCATTAAATATGTGCTTCAACAAAGCAACACCCGCATCTGTTGTCGAACGACCTTTTGTAAAGCCATATTGATCATTGTGAAGAAGGTTGTTTAAATTAAAATGTCTCAACAACTGCTTGAGTATTAACTTTTCAAAAATCTTGCTGAAGGCAGGTAAAATAGAAATTGGCCTGAAGTTACCCATATCATTTTTATTGCCAGATTTAAAAAGAGGGATCATCATCATCCATCCTCACAAACTTTCCCATTTATTAAAACATGTACCTACCCACATAATCATGTTTTAGTAGGTAGGTAAGTAGGTAAATCTTTGTTAAGTATTTATTGCGCTGTTGGTAATGCCATGTTGGTCAGTGACTAAAGAGCCTAACTTTAGTCAAAAATCGGAATTGTGGTTCTCACACAAAAACTCCATATTATCAGTAAGTACCTATGCTCGTTTCATTGTTGGGCTTTCCAATAACGTTGCGCGTAAAGGAAAAAGGTTTTAAACATTAACAATACCATTTTAGAAATTATCAACCGTCATGCTACATGAAGCTCATACCTATCCATTATTTAACTAAAATCGTTTTTTTTTTAATCATTTTCGCTGATTTGTGGTCCACATTTTTTTTAACTTTATCCATCTTCCTACAGAGTTGGATTCACTGTTGAGGACGTTTTCTACCCTTTGTACTGGTCGTGCTTCGACCAGGCCCGGCTTGAAGTGCTATACGTATGGTACGAACAGAAACCCCAGAATGCTTTACCCCAAACTGGTGTAAATAGGCCAGGCAGCTTTTCCGGTAAACAACAAATTTTTATCTTGACGACAAATACCTTGCGTGTATTTTTGAATTACCTATGACGTTGTTTTTTTTTCTTCTAGCCGGTACTTTTTACCCCGGTGTAGCTGTAGACAAAATGTATACTCAGGCTCAACAAAAAATTTCGATTGCCAATGTTGTTGGCAGTAATCTGGCTGACAAATACGTCACTAACACTCAGTATCTTGCTCGTGGTCATCTCGCCGCTAAAACCGACTTCATCTACGCTACCGGGCAGAGAGCCTCTTTCTACTTCATAAATGTTGCTCCTCAGTGGCAACTCTTCAATGGTGGTAACTGGAATTTGCTAGAGCAAGTAAGTATATCCGATTACCTGGTTAAATACGTTTCTACTATATTCTATTTCTGTACCTACCTATATGAAAATATAGTTAAAGGCAAGTGTGCGTAAAATGCAGGTAGGTACCTACCTACATCAAATACCGAGGAATAAACTAACTTATCTTTGATAACAGGACGTCCGCACACGCATCGGAGAGGCCGGCTACAACACCACCATTTATACCGGTACTTTCCAAACAACTCAGCTTCGTGACGAGAATGACCAACTCCATGACATCTACTTGTATACGGACGCCAACAACAATCCTCAGATCCCAGTTCCTCTCTTCTATTACAAGGTAATGCACACTATAGAGAATTTAACTGACCATAAAGTGCAGGTTTTGCACTTTTGTATGAACCAGCAGATTGCCTCTAGATTGATAAAATAACACTGGGGCTCAAATCATAACAATATGCTGGATGAATGAACTGTGTGATCGATATTATGTCGATAACACCGTGGAAGTCGGTAAAAATCGAACAAAATGAGGTGTTTCAAGGTTGAGTTAGATAAACAAGTAGGTGCCAGTGCCTACCTATCTAAGTTTTAGGATCAATAGTAAAATGCAAGTGGTAGGTAAACACACATCAGATGTTTTATCTGTGTTCGATGATAAGCAATGATGACTGATCGCTATTGATTTGCTAATAACTATTGACCTCATACTATCTAATCTTTTTTTCTCGAGGTGGTGTATGACTCATCCCGGCGCCTCGGTACGGCGTTCGTGAGCATTAACAATCCGTACTACAACGATACAGAAGTGAAAGCTTTGACGTTCTGCTTCGATCGCTGCCGCAACAACAGCGCGTTCAATTGGCTCAGGTGGCAACCTGATCGCATCGACATCGGATATAGCTTTTGCTGTACTGTTGACGACTTCAGGAAAGTTGTGAATCATCTGCCTGATTTTCCTGTCGATGATCTTCTTACCTAAACGAATTTAACCTTTTTTGAATAGGAAGCACCAAAATAGATTTGTAAATACATTAAACTAAACTACCTATTTAATAACTCCTTCTTAGATATCTGTCTATCAGTCGGTGCTTTTAATAAGTAATATTGTGTACAGACGCCTGCACATCAAGCTACTACAATCTATCAGATTCCTTTGATAGATTTTCGTCTTTATTTCCAAAGTCTTAGGTTCAAGGTTCATTGGGAAAAAATTACAGTTTCGGGTACCTTGACCTGCTGGCGTCTGTACATTATCTGCTTTTCCTACCGCACATTTTCAGTTTAATCTATCAAGACAATGTTTTAACAACCAATCATAATTAGGTTATTGCAACATTCGGTTTCACAAAGAATTTTGAATTTTTTAACTTTAAATAAGGGTAACATTTTCATGTAGGTACCTAGATGGGTCTTATGAATCGAATTTTATGCTTGTAACAGTGCGGTACATTAAATAAAAAGTATAATATAATAAATAATTATGTCCAAAATCGCTGAAGCCTATTTTATTTTTAAAAGTATGTAGGTACCTACACTACACTCACACACATTACATTATGTACCTAAATTGATATAGGTACCTACCTGCTTAAATACATTCTCAAAATTCAACGGGGAGATTTCTCTGGGTACTCAGTAGATTTTGTCTTGTCGATTTTTGGTTTATGTCGGTATTACGAAAAATGTAAAATAAATATTATATATTGACAGAAATATGGGTTAGAACTATCACAATTTGATGCACTCCATTCCAGAATTTCATACCCGTTTGTATTAAGTACATTTACCTACATTTTTATAAATAAATTTCCGTTTGTTCAACAATTTATTTTTATTTGCAAAAGGAATCCCAAACCTGTACTTCTGAATCATAATTTTACTCTGTGGTTCTACTGACAACGCCTGTAGTCCTCCCTCCCTACCTCCTCCCGCCCGTCACGTTGATTTGACAGCAGCTGATAAAGCTTAGCGCGTTCCATAGTGCAAATCAAAGTTTGGTGCCATGCCTGCCACTATCTCTTTCACACTTAGCATTTCCATCGTAAGAAAGCAGTAGCTCATGCTATTAATCAAATTGTAGGAATTTGATTTTTGTTTTTGATACGTGTAGAAAATCTAATGATGCGAAAGAATAGTTTTTCGTTCTAAAATCCTTATTTTTGAGAGATAAGCCGGTGGTTTTTAGGTTCATTTATTTACAGAATTTAAGTGGGAAAAAGCCATTCATTCAAATAAAAGTTAGTGACAGCCACAGAGTACATTGTATATAGTGACATAGAGACGTCACTCGCACATTTTGTAGCGCCCTCTGGTAATGAGTAAGTACAACTTTTCATGAAGATATAAACGTATAACTACACCTTCATATCTGTAGTAGGATTTGTAAAATATGGGGGCTTTCTATTGTTTGTTGTATTTTCTTTAAGTTTATGCAGTAGTTTTCTAAAAATAAAACATTATTTATAAAACATAAATCTTTTATTTTAATCTTTTTTTTACAATATTTTAATGCCAACTCCTGAATCTTATCTTCCACACATAATCTTTCCGTGATCCACATAATAATTTATTTGTGTCTTTATACCAATTGTAAATGAATAAATTAGTGCACAAATCTTCAATTTTTGAAATTAATTGCACTTTGTGGCCGTTGCATTTAATAAAACTATAATCACTTTCAACTATAAGTCAAAATAATTCACTTGCAAAGAGAAAAACGGATACGGATACTTTGAAAACGAATTAGTTTGTCATTTGCTCGCGTTGCGTTCCTTTATTACCATTCAGAGCAGTTTAAAAAAATATGGATATTTTGCATTTGTGGATGATTTTATCCATTTAAACAAACATAGTCGGGTAAAACAATGCATTCAAAAGGTATTATAACTCATTATTTGTTTTTATTTCTCATAAAAATATTTTGATTATCTAATAAAAATCTGAGTAAAACGGATTTTATTTTTGGACTTTCCCAATGAACATCTTGAGAAAAGCACCATCTACCGTTAAGTAAGTCAAACTCTTGATATTCCTATACGAGTAAATTAAAAATCTATTAAACTGAGTGTGTCCCTGCAAAGGCAGAAGCCTACTCTAATTGGTCGGCTATGAATCGGTCACTTTTGTTCTAAGTTATAGCACCGTGGTGACAGCCATAGTAGCCATGGCCGATGAACCGAAGCCTGTTAACGAAGATGATTTGAAACAATTAAAAGAGAGGATGAACTTAATCGTCAGTGCAGATCCAGCACAATATCACAATGAATATTCACTGCGAAGATACCTACGGGCGTTTAAAACAGTCGACAATGCATTTCAGGTAAGCACCAACTGCTCTTCCTTTTCGGTTTGAAGGTATACCCAGCCAGTGGCCACAGTAATTTGTTGTACTATCAGTTGACTAGGTTGTGATCCCCTCAATTTAGCATGCCAGGATTGTTCATTACTGGTTTAAAAAAGTCCTCTTTCAGATAAAAAGGACTTCATATTGTGATAATATCTTGTCTTACCAAAGGCTGATGTATAAACTTCCTTTATTTCAGGCCATTATAAAAACAAACAAATGGAGAGTGGAGTATGGTGTAGCCGAGCTAAGTGAAAATAAAGAGATTATAGAAAAATATTCCAACAAGGCAAGGGTACTGAGACACAGGGACATCACTGGCCGACCTATAATATACATTCCAGCAAAGAACCACAGTTCCAGTGATAGAAATATTGATGATTTGACTAAATTCATAGTCTACTGCTTGGTAATGTCAATTTGTATAATCTGATTTAAGTTCAGATAAGTCAACCAACCACTTTGACTGCATTTTCAATATTTGAAATAACCATACTTTCCAAGATTCCTTTTTATTTTTACCAATATAATTGTACTCTAGAGTTGTTGAATCTTTTTTAGCCTCATGTATGATATATGTTTGATGTATTCATATCTTATCTAGAAATGATAATACACTTGACCTGACCCAGACAAAACTGATCAGTTCTATTCCTACACTAAATATATTTATATATTTACAGGAAGATGCTAGTAAGAAATGTTTTGAAGAGGTAGTGGATAACTTGTGCATAGTTTTTGACTTGAACGGCTTCACACTGTCTTGCATGGATTACCAAGTGTTGAAGAACCTGATCTGGTTGCTCAGTCGGCATTACCCTGAGAGGCTTGGTGTTTGTCTTGTCACAAATGCACCGGCTTTCTTTTCTGGATGTTGGGCGGTCATAAAGGGATGGTAAGATAATCCTTACTAATATTTTAAAAGCGAAAATGAGTTTGTTTGTTTGTTACCTCTTCACACTTTAATGGCTAAACCGATTTTTTGGTACAGAGATAGTTGGGAACCAGGAGACGGACATAGGTTATTATTTTTTTAAAAAGAGTGGTTTATGAGGGAGAAAAAGGGACGAAACGGGAAAACTTAGCGTTGCTATTACAAATCAATAAGGCGCTGCCGAAATTAACGCGAGCGAAGCCACGGGCAAAAGCTAGTTACTTATAATTTTGAAGTCAATCTCATGTGCTTCCAACTCTTCCAAAACAGATTAAATTATACTCTGTGATGAGCTCAACAGAAATTATGCTTATTGTATCAATACAAGAAACATTTCCTCCTCCTTTCCATTTATTAATATAAATTTAAATCAAAGCTTCTCCAGAGTATTTATTCCTTAATTTATCTATCAATTTTTGTGGCATTTACAGTGTCTAAATGAGCTGCACTAGACCACACTACCTTTATGAATAACATAATTACAGCACGGAACAAATATTTGTCTGACCTACAGATAGTTGTTTCGGGTCTGGCTGTTTGTGTATGTGAGTTTAAATGTTTGTAAACGCGCCCATAATTCAAAATTCCTTGTGTGGACACCGTTTTATTAAAAAAGAAAAAAAAAATTAAGTAAGTGCCAGACATTTCCTTGTTTTCTTATAGAAATATATTTTTTCAGGCTTGATGAAAACACTGCCAATAAGGTTGTATTCATGAACTCAGAGATGGATCTGTGTCAATATCTGATACCAGACATTCTTCCTGATGACATGTGAATGTAAGAACAACAGCAAACAGACAAACGCAAAGATTTACCGGTATGAATGTCTAGCATTAAGATGTATCTTATATGTAAATGTATATATTTATTGTGTCCTCTAGATAAATTATTACCACCAATAATAGGTAGTTAAACCCTCTGTTAGAATTATCTGCTTTTTTCATAGTAACAGGAACCTAATAATCAACAATGTTTCCTTGTTCAGAGTTTAATTTTTGTTTGTTAATTAATATTAAATGGATGCATTCCAAAGAACTGAAAGTTAATTTGCAATCAACATTATGAAATGGAACACAAATTACATAATATTTATTTTATGACTAAGGTCCATAGAGATTAGCCCACCATAGTGACCACATCAAAAGAAACACATGAAATAGCAGTTATGTCAAAGTAAGCAAAAATAAAAATAAATAGCAATCATTCATGCCAAAATAATGTAAAAAAAAACTGCATCCTGCTGGATTGATTCCTATGCTGAAAACTTGCCATAAACAATTACTTGTGCTTAAATATTATAATTATTATGTACAACCCTAACTAGTCCTCTCTTTTTAACTACTTATTAATTTGACTTGACCGTTATTCGAAGCTTATTTAATTGAGATAGGCCCTGCGTTTCCCACCATATTTCTATACTTCTATCTCTTTCTAGTACGTCACTTCCGCTTGGCAGTGGCGGGGAGGCTCGTAAAGCGAGACTCGCCATTTTGAAATCATTGGCGTCTTGTTTCCCGCCGCGAACAGTCGTGTCCTACCGACATTACCTTGAAAATTATATTTGTTTAAAGTGAAAATAAGCCTAACGGTTTTATTTGAATTTAAAAGTTTAATCTTTCGATATCCAGTATGGAAAATTTGAGTGATAATGCCGTTAAGGCTAGTGGTGTTGTGCTTAGTGATGTTCGTCCAGGACCTTCTTCGTCGCAGAAGCGGCGAGCTCGGTCGAACAGTTCTAATAGCTCGAGTTCTAGTAGCTCAAGTTCCAGTGATAGCTCCTCGTCTAGCGGAGGCAACCCAAAGAGAAGTCGCCGCAACAAAAGAAAAAGCCAACGCAAGCGTCGTTCCAAACGTAAGCTACGGAAATTAGCTAAGGAGGTACGTAGCCTTCGTCAGCAAATGGGTTGCAAGGGCCCCAGTGAACACGTGAGTACCAATTTAGATTGTGATGCCATCTCACTTATGTCCAGTGTTAGTGAAAATCATTACGAACAGATGTTTGATGGTGAACCTAATAATCTTAGTGCACGTGGTGATCAAGAGTTTACTTTAACTTTTGAAACTAAGCTGAAAGAACCTACAATGCCCAATACTTCCGAGAACTATTTGAAGTTGCTATGTGACTTGCAACATCTTGATAAAAGTGACTGGAGTGAAATTAGATATTCTGAAACCCAAAAAATGTACAATCACTCGCCGGGTTATACAGACATTGAAATGAACGAAGAAGTCAAAATATATGAGTCTCCTCGTCACCTTGTGTTTGCTGATAAGGCTTTCGCAGCCTTGACCATGTGTGTACTAAAACAAAGAGATGTTTTGCAAGGAACTCTTCAAGAATTGTTACTTTGGGCTAAAAATAGTGACTCACTAAATTCTGACACTTTGCTTCAGAAAGTTAATGACCTTTTTTCCACAGGGGATTTTAATAAGTGTTCCTCAGACCTATTACAGATCATTTGTGGACATCGTGCTGAGATTCTCCAAATGCGGAGAGACTGTGTTATTAAACAGGCAAAGGACCCCTTGATGAAGGCTAATTTAAAGAAAATTCCGCCGACATGTACTAACCTGTTCAACGCAGAGAAATTTACTGCTGCTGTAGAAAAAGCTGGCGGTGTAAGAAAATGTTTTTGGCCATTGCAAAAGGCTAATACGACATCTACCTCGCAGGTTGATGCAAAAAAGTTTAGAGGCCCCCCGCAGGGGCCAAAGCCTTACAAAAAGCCCTCGCAGGGTTTTGCTCAAACAGGTCATGCTTGCCAACATAATACGCATTCGCAATGTGTTAACAGTAACCCACCTACGCAAGGTGGCTATAGCAGCGGTAATCCACCTCCGCAAGGTGGCTACGATATTCACGCTGCTCAATATAATTCGGTCGCACCGAATAAACGCAATAACTTTCGAGGCCAGTCGAATGCTCGGCAAAATAATCAGCCAAGGTATGGGAGGAGACGCGCATCATCCCCCCCCCAGCAGACTAATAACAACAAACGACGTAAGTATTGACTCGTTCAGAGCGGGCCGTCTCCTGCATTTTCGACACAAATGGGAACAAATGAATGCACCAAATTACATTCTAAAAATAATAACAGGGTATCGCATACCTTTTTGTCAGAAGCCTCCGCTTGTTCATCCAAGCATTGTAGAAACAAACCTAAATGTTCCAGAATCTGCCGAAATGACACCTGTTATAAACAAAATGATAGAACAGGGAGTTCTGAAACGAGCTATTGTTTCGCCAAGCTTCCTGTCATCGATGTTTCTTGTCCCCAAAGGCGACGGCTCAAATCGTCCAATTTTCAATTTGAAAATACTGAACTCTTACATCATAACAGATCGATTCAAGCTAATAAATGCATATCGCATTCCCGATTTCCTGCAACCACAGGATTGGCTATGCAAAATCGACCTCTCTCAGGCGTATTTTCATTTACCTGTTGCTCACAGCCACAGAAGGTTTCTGCGCCTAATTTATCGCAACGAATTGCTAGAAATGACCTGCCTACCTTTTGGCCTGAGCACAGCGCCCAAGACTTTTGCTGCGCTTACAAATTGGATAGCCCAGACACTCAGGCAACGAGGTGTCAG
Source organism: Ochropleura leucogaster (assembly GCA_958449745.1). NCBI lineage: Eukaryota > Metazoa > Arthropoda > Insecta > Lepidoptera > Noctuidae > Ochropleura > Ochropleura leucogaster. The sequence continues at coordinate 11,407,010 of OY288206.1, read as the reverse complement.
GATAATAGTTTTTCTGGACGATTTCTTGATCGCTCACCAGGACGAAAACAGGCTTCAGAGTCATGTGAGGGTTGTGCTCGACACTCTAGAAACGTTAGGTTGGCTGATCAATTACAAAAAGTCGATTATCACACCGTCGAAAAGTCTAGTGTTCCTAGGAATCCATTGGGATCCATGGTCGAATTGCAAGCGTCTTCCCGAAGAAAAACTAACGGGACTTGCAAACAAAATTTATCATTTGTTGTGGAAGCAACGCACAACACTCAAAGAGCTTCAAAGTCTAGTTGGTCTACTCAATTTTGCCAGCTTTGCAGTACCAAAAGGGAGACTCAACTTTCGAGCGCTTCTGAACCTACTGAACGCAATCTTGGGGTCGGATCACAGGTTATTACACACCCTACCTCGTGCTGCCATAGACAATCTGATATGGTGGAGTCAGAATTGTCATCTTCCGTCGGCAATACACATGCCACCTCCTTCTCATTTCCTTACAACAGATGCGTCAGACATCGCTTGGGGGGCTCGCCTGGACAATCTTTTTCTCTCGGGTCTGTGGTCAGAAGCCGAGAAAGACCTTCATTGCAACCAAAAGGAAATGTTAGCAATCCTAAAAGTTTTGGAAGATCATTATCAGCTCCTGAGACACAAAACTGTTTTGATTCAGAGCGACAACAAGTCGGTAGTCGCATATCTCCGTCACGAGGGCGGTACCAAATCGGCACCTCTCCTGGAGTTAACCTACAAAGTTTTCCAAATAATGGGGGACCATCAAATTCACATGAACGTCTTTTATATTCCAGGTATTTACAACGGGCACGCGGATCACTTGTCGAGGTTTCGCGTAACTCCAGAGTGGCATCTGTCTGTACAATGCACAAAGAAAATATTTGCCAAATGGGGAGTTCCACTGATCGACCTATTTGCGTCCAACCGAGCACATGTAGTGACGAATTACGTGTCTTTAGACCCGAACGACGATCAAGCCCTGTTTTGCGACGCGTTTTCCCAGATGTGGAATTACAACCTGGCGTGGGTGTTCCCTCCCCCCTTTCTGATTCCCAAGGTCCTAGCTTATCTCAATCAAGCCCAGGGAACATACCTACTGGTGGTACCACGATGGGAGCGAGTTTTTTGGCGACCCGACATCAAGTTACGTGCCCTAGCAGCTCCATTTACGCTGTATCACCTAGACAAAGTCCTAATCGACACGACAACAGGACTGCCACCACCGAACGTCCACAACATGACCCTAGAAGTGTGGAAATGTGGGGGTGGTCTGGGATGCTAACAACCTGGAATAATGCTCAATTAGAACTTCTTGAGAAGTCATGGCGTCCCTCGACACGAAAAGTTTATAGCACTGCTTGGAAGAGATGGCTAAATTGGTGCGAAAAGCACCAGGTAAACCCCTCAATTCCAGTAGCCAGCGATTTGGCTAGATTTTTATCTGATCTCCATTTAATAAATCAATTATCGTACAGTACTATTTTGTTACATAAATCTGCGATCGCAACCCTTTGCAACCCAGAAACATCCGGCCAGTTAAGCTCAAATGTCCTTGTAAAACATGTTCTAAAATCTATCGCGTTACATAAACCGGTCAGCCATGTCAAGCCCCCGATTTGGAACATAAACGATCTTGCTAGTTTCTTAGAGAGTAAACGTATTAATGAAAATAATATTTTTCAAGTGCAGAGACATACAGCTTCTCTACTTCTCCTATGCTCTGGGAGAAGAATCCATGATTTGACTTTGCTCACAATTGATTCTAATAATTTTTCTAATCAAAATGATGTATTAGTTTTCTGGCCGGTTTTTGGGTCAAAAACTGATTCTGTAGATTATAGACAATCTGGTTGGCGGTTAATTTCTAATGAACATAACAAAAATTTAGATCCGGTCTATTGGGTTAAGCATACAATCTCGGTTCTTGAGAATCGTAGAAATGCTGCAAATTGTAGTAATTTATTTGTCAACATTAGAGGTGAACCTAAACCTGCATCGAAAACCCTAATTGCGGGCTGGATCAAGTCCCTTTTAGTCGAAGCCGGTATTAAAGCATCCCCTGGGAGTTTTAGATCAGCTGTGGCCTCAAAAAATTGGGTCGATAATTATCCTCTTGAGGAGATTCTTGCTAGAGGTAACTGGCGTTCGCAAAATACCTTTTGCAAATTTTATAAGCGTGAGGTTAGACCCGCGGTAAACCGTAACGTCTCTATAACCACTTTATTTAATCCAGTTGATTAGTAATTATGTAATGAATTATGTACCTAAAATGATGGTATCACCAAAGAGGTGTTTTTGTTTAGATCAAATACATTATTTTCGATTATTTACACTTAGTTTTATTTATTCAATGCCTACATCAATCATGTAGGTACATGAACCGGTGGATGCATTTTTAGATATTTAATGTTCTACTACACCATATCTAGAGTACATTATTAACAGGTATACTACCTCACATTGGCGTCTTCGTCACTTCCACCAGGCGATAACAAACACGTCTCAATTAAATAAGCTTCGAATAACGGTCAAGTCAAATTAATAGCAGCGTTTTACCTACCAATAAAACGCATATTAATTTACTTACCTTATTCGAAGCTTATAGTCAATCTCTGCCTGGTAATAAGACTCAATGATTTCAAAATGGCGAGTCTCGCTTTACGAGCCTCCCCGCCACTGCCAAGCGGAAGTGACGTACTAGAAAGAGATAGAAGTATAGAAATATGGTGGGAAACGCAGGGCCTATCTCAATTAAATAAGCTTCGAATAAGGTAAGTAAATTAATATGCGTTTTATTGGTAGGTAAAACGCTGCTAATAGCAACAACTGAACCATTGTTTGAGATTAATCATTTCTGAAATAAATTGTCATTAATTTACACGCTTAATTTGTTAGCATAGTTAACAAAGCATTAACACCAAAAAGTCAATTAATCATTGTAAATGAGATTTGTTTTAATAATTTCTAAAAATATTAATATTTGGGAGATTTACTTTAGACTAATTAAATATTACTTACTTTTAAGTTCATTTCATTTTGTGGTCGAGTGGTCGCAAATGCGACTGCGGGCGGAGCCTGAGCTGCTGGGTTCGATTCCCGGATTGGACAAGTGTTATTAGATTTTCCATCCAGAATTTCGCAGTATAGGCTCGCTCTCATTAACATGGGACTTAAAACGTAACTGGTGAAATGTGTGGGGTTGTTATTAGCAACACCTATAACGTAACCTAACCCCAACCCCTTGCGGATAACAGATGTGTCATTATGTTCATTATATTTTAATTAGAATATTGTTGATAGGTTTTATCACTTGTGCCACCTTGTTCCTGTTTTGTGATTTTCCTGTTAATTTAATTTGTTAAATGATTTAGTAACATGATCATGATTTACTAACATAATCCAATACCAGGAACAAAAACTGACACTGATAGTTAAAATTAAAATCCTGAAAATGTTACAGGGTTTCTTGTTGTTAATGCTAAGAATTTATTATGTTCTTATGATTTAACGAATTATGAATGTACCTATGTTAGATACAAGCATGTAGCTTATGTAGTGTGTAACTGTATGTGTCTCCAAAAATATTGATCACCATAAATTAAAACTATGAGTAGATAATATATTAAGGATCTTATACAATCTTGCTTTGAACAATTACTTATATTCCAAATGCATTATGAAACATAGTTTTTACTGCCTGTATGTCTGGAGATTAAGCGTAACAGTAAAAACCATAGATATTTAAAACAATATAAATTTATTGTACTGTGTTGCATACCTTAAATTAAACAATAAGACAACAACTTCTACATTCCATATTGTAGGCCATGATTGCTTGCTCTCTGCTTTCACGATAGAGCGCGAATGCTCATGACACTGAGCAAACTAGATTTGGGTTGGGCTCAAATGTGAAAATCAGTGATGTCGAATAACTTGCGACAAGACTTTTTTTACACTTAAGATTTGTCTAGTTGATTTCTGTGGTAATTTTACAATTTAGTACCTGCTGAATGCCATTAACTTTAAAATATTTAAATTTTATGAAGTATCTTCGTTATGTACCTATGTACTTATTTGTTAAGTTATATTTTGATGTACCTCTATGTAATAAATAAATGATCATCTAGTTGGAATTTAATTTGACACTATTTATACATTTTAGAAAGTTAGCCTTACCTAGCATATATCTTTTTTTTTTGCCCCTCACTACGAATTTCTCCTGTTTCGTGGGTGCATTTACAAACACTAACATACACAAACAGCCAGACCCGAAACAACTATCATTCTGCAGGTCATACAAATATTTGTTCCGTGCGGGAATCCAACCCGCAAATCTCAGGTATGTTGGTTTCCTCACGATGCACGATGTTTTCCTTCACTGAAACAAGTGATAATCCTTACTAATATTATAAAAGCAAAAGTGAGCTTGTTTGTTTTTTTGTTACCTCTTCACGCTACATTAACATAGTGGCAATAAAGTAGAAATTTCCATGATATATGGTCGTAATAACAAAAATACCGCTTCGGTATGCTTGAGGCTGCTGTATCGGCAGCCTTGAGAATGCTTCGGCATCCTTCGGTACGCCGCCGGCACCGAGGCAACACTCGGGGAAAGTTTGCCCTGCGAGACGAGCGGAGGCATCCGACATTTGAATCATTTGACTCACACACAACACAATCGAGGTAATACGATAGAGACGCTTCGGCAAGCTACAGGACGGTGCGGCATGCTAAGGATGCATCGTCATCCCTAAGAACAGTGAATCCCTAAAATCATAATTTCCCACAGTGTGCGCTTGGGATGCCGAAGGATCCTTTTCCTTGCCGATAGCGATAATGGGCGCCGGGCCTTAATGGCTAAAGCGATTTTGATGAATTTTGGTACAGCGATAGTTGGGAACCAGGAGACGGACATAGGCTATTTTTTTAAAGTGGATTTTAGGGAAAAAGAGGGAAGAAAAGTGAAAATTTTTACGGTAAAACCTTGCATCTCAACCTTATATCTCATCGACCCTCATTTTATAGTTCAAAGCATCAAATAGCATAATGTTTCGAGTCCGTAACTTTCGAAGAAGTAATTTATAACCACAAAACGATAGGTTTCCCAACAGCAATATTTTTTGCATACCTAGTTATTTAGGTTGATGTAAGTACATAATATATAATTGGTGAGTTCCTTTTAAACCTTTGTAATGATATTATCAACATATCATATCCAGTACATATTTTTTCCGCCACCGTGACCCCATATCGACGGCAAAGCAGAACGGAGCCATCAAGGTTCAAAACCGCCAGCACCTCTGATCGAACTGTAAAGACATCTGAACTCCGGGGTTGCTCGTTGTTCGAAAAAGATACCGCGGCCCCGGAACATAAAGGGCAATAAAAGGAACAAAGGTGGGCTTTAGTACAAGTCTGACCTGACCCGCGCCCCTGCTCCGCCCAGAGCGGGGGAAGTTATTTGATGATTTCTCATCCGCAAAAAACATAAATCTGAACTGGCTCGATTCTGCAGTGGCCTGTCTGACCAGAGGTATTTCCCGTTTATAACTTTCCCAGACTAATGAAAATCTAGAAATGCAATTAATTTAGATCTCGTTGAAATAATAACACACATTTTTAATAATTATTTTATTTGACTTAATAGTTTTACAAAACAGTTATACAAACAATCGCTGTACAAATGTGTGGCGAACTTTATTTGAATGCAGATTCTATGTATCGAGCAAGTATACTAAAGGCAATACATTAATTGGAAGAACGGGCTAGCTATGGTGATAATATTATGAGAATCATATCCTATTTATTTAACATTAAATTCATTAGTTGCACTACACCACACCTAAACCGTTCTTCCAGTTAAAAGTCAATTTACCTCCTGTACTATTTCCTAATTCTGGAATATTACATTAGTACAGTTTTTTGTAAAATTTAAAACTACAGGTAGTCTTCATTTCTTCATAATTCCTATTATAGAATACTTACTAAAAAATTAAGATTTATCACAAAAAATACATTTACTTATAACTTAATGGAATTAAAACACCATTTTGTAAAAATGTTTTATAAATACTGGTACTTACTCGAATTTCACGCCCATTTTTATTGAATTAGAAACCAGAAAAAGAACCTAAAATAATTATTTATTGAGAATTTTTATTCAGTCATAAATGCCTAAAATTAATAAGGGTTTATACATAATTGGCACATTTTCTTAGTGTTACCACCATTTCAGTATATCCCAAATTAAGCTAATTGTAACCCAACATGCAACGGACACAGATATCCAAGTCTCATTTAATAAATATATATATATATATATATCTACAACATGTTGTAACTATTCATTGCTATGTTGTGGTTACATTTACTCATTTACCTTTATTCCTTTTTTATAATTTTGCTTTTAAAATTTCACAATAAAATGTTTAGACGGTTTTTTTATTTAATTCTCTTAATGACTAGTACTTTTAAAAGGAATGTACAAAAAATATACTCAATCAAAATTGGAATGATTTTGTGACAATTAGGAGATAAAACAACAGTGAGCTTAAAAGTGAATTATTGGGAAACTAGGTTACACAAGTGTTGAAAACGCGCCGTGTGTAGGAACATACGAGGAAAGGATATTCAGAGTAACGTGATGTGCGAACTAATTATCGGCAGCATTGTACAAAGTATAATGTCGCTGTGTATGTACCGACTAGTATATTAAATAGCTACAGTATTATATTTACAATAAAACTACCATGGATAGTGATATGAGGATGTAAAAATGAGTTTTTACCTAATTTTAGCCGAAATCATAGCTAAGGTACACATAAACGGCTTAAAGGTAACAGAAAACTAATAAATGATTGAACTTGTCTTTTTGCATGTTTACATTACATTACATTGCATCAGTATTATATGTACGTTTTTCTACGTATAAAAGAAACGCTTATTATTTTGAATCAAGTTGTCTTCGTAAGGTCAATAACTTTCTTGACATGTATCCTTGTCTTGGCTACTTTTCTTAGAAAGACGACTTGAAGCTACTAACAATTACTTTTTATTGAAATTCTAAAGTGGCAGTGGACGGCACCTACGATTACTCGCGCGGTTCACGGGTATATATGTCAATTCCTATTGTGAGATCAATTCCGTTTATATAGATCTGTGTTATTGTCGGAATTCGATGTCTGCTTGTGTTTGTCCTCACCGTGGTAGCAGGTTAATATAATCTGGAACTAGTAGCATAATTACCGTAATTTTTAAGTTTCTGGAGTATTTAACTGCTGCTGTTCACGAGTGAGAGATTTCAAATACGCGAGTAACGCGGCCGAAATCACAAAATAAACATCGAATCTGATTTCCGAATCTATATCATCAAAATTTGAATAGTTCAAATGTCGGGGCGCCCACGGTAACCTCACCACTCTCACTTCGTTCCGTGTGATTGTACCACCGCGGTACTACTCCAAGCCGACGCGACGGCAGCATCGCGATACAAGGCCAATCCGACGCGTCTACAGCATCGTGGTACTACGCCAAGTGGACGTGACTGCAGCACCGCGGTAATACGCCAAGCTAGCGCGACTGAAGCACCGGACCCGCAGCGCCCCGCGCAACTCAAATGCGGCGAAAGCTTCTCGGAGGGCCCGCTCCGTCACGTGTGTCACGTGTGGCGCGTGCGGCGCGTGGCGGGCGGTGCGTGCGCGTGTCACACGGGCGCGGGCGGCGCGGCCGTGCGCGTGCGCGGCAGCGTGTGCGTGTGCGTGTGCGTGTGCGTGTGCGCGGGCGGCGCGGGCGACGACTGCGCGGGCGCGGGCCGCAGCAGCTGCAGCAGCAGGCGCAGTCAATCAGCCAGCACGGAGTGAGCGATGACGCCGAGCTCGTCCTTCAGCACACGGAACGACGGACGCTCCTCCGGCGAGCGTCGCCAGCACAGTTTCATCACCTGCACCGACAGAACACGTTATTCATCTCGGTCTTGAACGAGACCCGTACCATGGTCGTTTTTATTATTTCTTTTGCCGTAAGATTAATAGCAGCACAATACTCACATTGTATATTTCGTTGAGACAGCCCTTGGGTTTCTCGAGCAACATACCCCGCTGAACCATATCCGCTACTTCCGAGTTCTTCATTCGGCCGTAGGGCACTTTCCCACAAGTAAATACTTCCCACATTAGCACACCTGAAGTAATTTTAGGTTATTGTTTTAATGTATTCTGAATTTCTGATCAATCAAATAAAAAATATCAGTGATTGTGTAGTTAAATGTGGTTAAACAGGTTAATAGCTCGATATAAATATCTGGCGACAACCATTAAGAGCAGGAAGTGAAAACCTCAATTTAAATGTATCCAACATCATTCTACACCTCAAGAAAGGATAATACTGAAAAAACTAGCTAGTAACTCACCGAAGGCCCAGACATCTGATTTGGACGAGAAACGCGTATAGTTGAGCACTTCTGGCGGCGCCCACTTGATCGGGAACTTGGTGCCACCGGAACTAGTGTACTGGTCGTCCAACACGTACCGCGCCAGCCCGAAATCTGCCACCTGCAAATTTTAATAATGCTTAGTAGATTCATGAGACAAGCAATATTTTGACAATCTTACTTTTATTGAAATAAATGTTTGATCTTCAAAACATACCTTTACAACATTCTCGTCTCCTACTAAACAATTTCTTGCAGCTAAATCTCGATGAATATAATTATGTCTTTCTAAATATGCCATTCCTTTGCAAACCTGAAATAAAATATAAGTTATTTAGTATTTATTTATTTGTAACTAAATCTTTTGAAACAGAGAACTTGAGACTCGACTGCCATCAGTACAAAATCTTGTAGATAAGGTCATATTGGTTGATGGGATAGAGTTATGCTTCCTTTCTTCTTTTTTGTTATAAAGGGGTCTAATAATAGTTTTTTTTTATATATATATGAACATACCACTCCTTGAATAAATGCGAAAGCAGTCAGAATATGCATGGGTCATATAAAGTGCGAAATCGTCTTACTTGTATGCACATATCGAGTAGTACGGCGGGCCCGAGCTGGTCTGGCGACGTGCGTCGCAGGTAGTTGAACAGCGAGCCGTGCCGCATGTACTCCGTCACGATGTAGATCGGCCGGTGCTTCGAGCACACGCCGTACAGCTGTACCAGGTTGCCGTGTTGGAGTTTGCTGAAATAGTTTGTTGTGGGAGGTTAGATACTGGATTGCCGTTTAAAGGGGTCGTAAAGTATTGACCTATTACTGTTAGTTAGTCTATATGTAAGCAAAATTTTAGCAAAAGACTTTACAATAACAATCATACACAGAACTTACTACTTGACCTGTTCGTATATCTGTAAAACACCTACATTTCGCCTATTATATCTAATAATAAATAATATAAGCCTTTATTCGGCCAAAAATAGTAACTGCAAAAAAAAACAGTTAAAGTAACAACTTCGCTGATGACACTGACAACTTTGTCCACTGCCCAGCTTTGGCAAAGGTCTGTTATACAGTGAAACCTGGTTAAGTGGCACCTGGATAAGTGAGAAACCTCCAGAACTGAACCTTATGCTGAGGTCCGACACCTTGGCACTAAATCACCTCTGTTAGTGGGACAAAGCGAACCTTATCTGGAATTCTATATTTCGATTTTATCATCACAGTGACCTTTGTAACTGAGACAGCGAAAGAATTTTATATGCTTTAACCTCTAGAACTAGTTACATAAAATTATATACATACTACATAAAATTACTTGCATAGTATTTTGGGTTTTCAATGACCATCAGTTTTAATTTTGTAAGTTGAGGGGAAGACTAAAACTTTCGTTTAATGTTTACATAATACATTCATTGTTTTATTTAAAAATTGCTTGTCCAGGTTTCACTGTATCTAATACCCGTGTAGTTAGTAGCGAACGGGTCAACTATGATAATCTGTTTAGATGGAATACTCACGTCATAACCTTGGCCTCGTCAATAAAGTCGTCCTCCGACATAGTGCCCTCCTTCATCATCTTGACGGCGGTGTCGATCCGTCCGCGCCACTTCCCGCGCCGCACCACGCCGAACTGTCCGGCGCCCAACTCTTCCAGCAACACCAGCTCCGATGGATCAATCTCCCATTTGTCTGGAAACACAAATTCTTTTTTTAAGAAGTTTGTTCAAATACTGCGAATAAACCTCTTCTGGCTTTTCTCTCGACATTTTGGAAAAACTCACATACTTTCAAACCTATTTGTCATTTTAGTACAAGAATGTAAGGAATGTAATTTTATTTGGGTATTTAGGTATTCGTGTTAAAAATCAGATAGTGAATAACATGATCTGATTTTCGTCAGTTGCCACAAGGAAATTTACTAACATAATACTATCGAACGATTTAAAATATTCCGCCCCATCATATACCCTTTAATTTAATGCGAAAACTCACTTCACGAAAATGCATTCAATGAATACTTTGTAAAAATATCTACGAGAAAAAATATGCCACAGAGTGACCAATTATCTCCGTTGCAGTAAGTAGCGCTATTTATAGCAATCCTCTGACGATCAGATATGATAAAACCTCATAATTGTCAGCCCTTGGGATACAATAAATACAATTAATTTGAAGATAATTTACTTATATGAGCTGGCATTATCTATTTCAATGCGTACCGAGGAAAATTGTACCAATTAATTACACTGGGGTTTTACACAATTATATAATTACATCGCATGAATGTAGTATTAATTTCTAGTTGACGTCACTACGTACATTATTGTTTACGTCGGTATAACAAGCTTCTGTAATACACGTGTCAACAATGCATAAACATCGAACTGAGAAACTAAAACAATTGCTGGTAAACGACTTCTCTTTTGTGTGAAAAATCATGTTTTATAGTAGGGCTCAATGTAATGCACTCAAAATATTGTGCTTATAAAGTCATTGGACAGTACACCCCTGCTTTGTATGGAGGTTACCATACAAAACAAAAATAATAAGAATTAAAACTTTCACCTCCTTTGATTTTGAACAAGACAAATGATCGCAATGTTGGGTAGAACAAATGTCCTTAGACTCCATTAAGGACATAATCAGGATAACACCCATTATGTAAAAGAAAAATAATAAACGCCACTGATAAATAAAATTGGCAATACTGTTGAATACGGTGTAAAAATAAATATATCTTTATTACCTTTCTTCAAAACCGATCACATAATATTGCTACCGATACGACTCGAACAGTCACTTCCAGTGTTATAGTTAGTTAAGAAAGTACTACATTACAAGCGTTAATTCGTCAACCAAGCGCATTAATTATAAGTATGCAACTAGACTGCGAACGATGGATAACTTACTTTGACACGATCGCAATCCAATTGCACCTTCAGAAAGAAATAGTAATCCAGCATTAGTAGTACCGCTCCCAAATGTGGTTAGTGATGGTTAGAGAAATGATAATGACGATGTGTGCGACTAACCGTACTGACCATGCGACAGTCCGGCGGTGGGCGGCGCGGGCCGGTCGCACGGCGTCGTCTTGAGGCGCGAGCACAGTCCCCCGCTGTTGTGCTTGTGGTAGTTGATGAGCTCGGGTATGCTCGTGCAGCAGTGCTTGTCCGACAGGTAGTACTCGCTGCGACTGTTCTGCTTTATATGGTAGTGCTTCGTTTGGGGATGGTAACTGGAATTTTTGCAATAGGATGTTTAACCGTGATGCCAGATTCGTGTCACAGAACTATTATTACACAAGCGTCAAAAAAATCCCAGCTAAGATAATGTTGAAGATAGAAAGAAGTTTAAATATTTGCAAACATACAACATAAAGACAACTGGCTACAATGACTTAGAGAAATTGGAACAGTTCACTTAAAAGATCTTGAAGGCGAGCCAAGGCAATAAGTGTCAATGGCATCGCAAAATGTAGCTGTGCAATGTCCCTATTTAACCGTAGAATAATTTTACAAGAAGTGCAATTTAACTTTTCAGATTAGTTATATAACGATGTTAAGAGTATACTTACACTTTGGTATATAAGGAGAGTGTGTACATGCCCTTGGTTGAGGAGTTGCGGACTACGAAGCATCCCTCCTTGTCTTCCTGCTTGAGAAGAGATTCCGCTCGCTGTCGCGACATCTCCCCGACGTACCATCTGCATACGAGTTTATAAATACATACACGGAACTTAGCAAACACGTCTGATTTAACCTTTAAAAAGTATAAGTGATTTATTCTGGGAATTGTTACATGTACATTTATTATTGATTTATCCTGGTTCCTGGGTGAGCAAAGTGAAATATAAAGTACGGATGTGGCGTTAGCCAGATATGATGTATATATTAATTTTAAAAATTACTTTCAGTAAACTAGTTATTTGAAAACCGTTTGGTGCAGGATTCTTCGCTTGGTGTAGGTATTTCTCTCTTCAGATACCATGAAAATAAAACCTTCAGACATCGAAAACCCCTACTTCTTAAAAATTGGCTAATACTTATGTATAAAAAACGTTGGCCCACACTAGGGATTTCTACTGTATCGTGAATGCGTTTACAAACATTTAAACTCACATACACAAACAGTCAGACCAGGAACAACTATCTGTAGGTCATACAAAATTCCGTTCCGTGCGGGGATCGAACCCGCGACACGCAGCGCAGCAATCGATCGCCCAACAACTGCGCCAACCGTGCCGTCGATTATAAAATGCCACCAAAATAAAAACAAACCTATATGTTAAACAGAACACCGTGTTTTCCGAGTTCTCATTCTGTCAATAACGGCAAATACGCGCATCGAATGTATATACTCTAAACCTTGACAATTGTATACGTTTTACAAACCACAAGATTATCATTCAAATATATCCTTTTCAAAGTTTATGTTGATTAGTATTTTGTTGTTACTTATTTTTATGTAGACGATACTTGATATATATATTAGTTCTTTTTTGTTGAATGAAGCGATGAGGGATGAAGTGAAACATCCGTCTATTTTAACTGCGTAGGTATAATTTTCTCACATCCCAATGGACTACAGAATTTTCTTATATGGTTTTAATTTCAACTCGATGCCTCTAGGCGTTCCCGATATAAAGAGTGTTAAATAATAAATTTTAATATAATACATATTACAATTCAAAAGGTAATGTCAAATGAAATTTTAAATCACTTATGGTGTTGTTATTAAAAGAGATTTTAAATGTCTAAATTATCCTCCCAATGACGCATGATCCCGCTTTTAAACGCTGTTTTGTTTCCCTATTTCCAACTAGGTATAGCTAATTACCTGTTAATGCGTTAGTGATAAATATCACCGGTAAGAATGGAAGCCGACCCCAAAAATAGTTGGGAAGTGATTAGGCAGATGATAAGTGATAAATATCCTAAATTAAAGAAAGCATAAAATACTACTCACTCATATTTCTGCAATCCTATTGTTTCCTTTTCTTTGACGTAATTACTAGGAATGTAACCAACCAACCTGAAAATGGAGTTAAGATATAATATCATCAAATATTTCAAAAGTACTTTTAGTATAAAATAATTGAATAAAATGTTGCATACCCATTCTCATCTTTGACTTTCCACCAATGATCTTGAGAGTCGTCTATAACTTCATATTCGGCGCCCTAAAACGATATTTTAGTGACATTCATTTTGGCATTTTGGAAATGCGTAATTGGATATGTTTTGTGCGGATTTCCTATGAAATAAATAAATAAATAATTTGGGACAACTCACACACGGCTATCTGATCCCTAAGCAAAGCTTGTGTTATGGTAACCAGACAACTGATATACATACTTATATAATTTATAAATACATACATATTATAGATAAATCACACAACACAGAACAAACAATCATGCTCATCACACAAAGTTTGTCCTGGGTGGGAATCGAACCCACGACCTCCGGCTTAGCAGTCAGGGCCACTAACCACTAGACCAACAGGCAAAATCTCTTCCGCAACGCTGTCAACCGGTAATGTGCTCAAGACACTTTCTCACCGGGGCGGTTCGAAAGAGATACCGCGGCCCCGAAACGTAAAGGGCAATGGAAGGAACATTGGTGGGTTTTAGTCAGTATCAATTAATAACTTCTTATGTTATTTTATAGAATCGACTAAGGAGATGCACCTCTGGTAAATTGAATAAAACATTGAAATCAATTACATCACGATAATTATGTAGTATAATTAAGGATTTTTCTATGTTTCGTCGCAATAGATGGTACCAAAATAGACAATACTTATAAATGCCCGCATACAGCTCATTTATAAAAACAGTTGAAATAAAAAATATCATTGGATAATTGCCTTCGCGGTGTTTGTTTGTTTTTTGTGCACGACACCCACGGTTTTACCAAAAACTCCATGTACTTTGTTCTTGATTAATAATGACCATTAACTACAATAGACTTCCACTTATGGCATCATAGAGAAAATGTCATGATTCATTTGAAAATGCCTTTATGACACTAAATTTCCTCCTACATTAAAACAAGTAGCTCTGTCGCCACAATGGTAAAGCATTATTTAGCGATATGACCGCCCACTGTGTCACCACCATTAAAGGTTTTACAATTTATACCTTCAAATTGTATGGCGTAGGTACACAATAAATATATAACTATTAGGCATAATGTAATTAATGTATAAACTAAACTCACCTTGTCCAGTGAGAGATCTCCGCTTTCAATAGCTTTGAATGGGTAAAGTGCTACCACAACTTTGGTTCTCTGCTTCTCCTGTAAATATTGATTAGTGTCAAGATAATATTTATCTGATTGTACATAAAATATAGCTTAAAAACGTAGACAAAAACGCAAACGGGCCCCAACTAGTGGTTTTACACCTTTTAATTTACATAAAATAATCTTCGAGTTTAAGAAATAATAGTAATTGAAATTAAACAAAGATCCACATTTCCAAAAAAAAAAAACAATTTCAATATTTTAAATTGTTTACTAACAAAAATAAAATAAAAAAGAAGGAATACTTACAGCAGCATTTTGTGTTACCTTTGGCTTGGCGGACGGAGTGCCGGGAGGAGCGCCGCCTCCCCCGGGCATCGTGATGACTGCGGCCGTGACGGCTGGAACCAAAAAAAAACATAAATTTTAATTGAGTCCTATTAAATACTCTTTCTAGTTTTTCTGGTACCTACTTCTTAATTAACTAGGCAGACAAAATGCTCAACAAAACGTACAACCACATTTTAGCTGACACATCCAGAAAAGAAGCCACTAATTATATAGTAATTATTTAACTTGTTACTCACTATCTCTGCCTGAAATCTTATGTAAGTAGTTATATTGTATTGTACTTTTTTTATATAACAATAAATAATATAATTATTATCAAAATCTCATGGGGATAGTATAATATCCACAGATGATAACACTTCCAAAATCAATAGCCAGTTTTACGTTATACAAAATCTTGTTTAAGAGCCGTAAAACTACTCATTATACTAAGGTCACGGAATTATTAATACTTTTGACAGAAATTATCATAATAATGAAACAATAACCACTAGCAATATTGAAGTAAAAGGGATAATCTACACCGTTAGGAGGATTTCTTGCTAAATATCATCGTGATAGTCACATAAACGTTACATAGACTGAACAGGTGAAAAAAATAAAAAAATAGTCAGCCTCTTCAATAAATAATTTGGGATGTTGAAGTTTAGCCTGTGGTTCTTGTTAGAAAGTACGATAACCTTAAAAGAGATAGTTCGATGTCTCAATTTGACATATCAACTGTCCATCGAACACAATAACAAGCCCACTACAGAACACAGTTAAGACACAGAGAAATGGTGACCTATATCCATGGCACAACGAGCACTATCCTAAAACACTGGCGAGTATCAGAATCACAGCACAGTATCACTTCTGCAGACATTACACAAACACATTATATTACACCTGACCAAGACAAGAAAGTGAGTGCAACGAGACCAGTGAACGCAACCGATGGCGACGAGGCCAAATAAATAGAGGTCAGACGAAATATACCGTACCCTCTAGAGCCGGGAGGAACGACGCTAACGAAAGACATGGTATTTTCGACTTCTTTTTAGTCACCATTGGCTCGTCTTCGGGTTTACTCGGCAACATGGGAACGGACGGGAACTTTTGAGACCGGACGTCCGCGCACGACACCTCGCTTCGACTGCCTACAAACGTGTCCAAGTACCGCGGCGAAGGTAAAGCCTGATACATAACGGTGACAACCGCGCGTCGCCGATACGGCACGTAAAACGTGATCGAGGCAAGTTTTATTTGTTGTAATTTTTAGAAGGTACTAATAAGTAATGAAATTATTGAGTCAAACTAATTATTAAAACGTGCTGTTTTGTTTGTCATTTATGTATTCATTACAATTATAATCCAAGTATCTAAATACCCATTTCAAAAAATATACATTTAAGTACGTAAAAGTGCTACAAGCCATGTTGTCGTTTTGACTTCAATAAAAACCGGCTAAGTGCGAATCGGACCCGCGCACAAATGGTTCCGTAGCACCAAGCAACATAAGATACAGTTATAGTTTACATTCAACAGCTAAACTAAATTTGTGTTTCTTAGTATGATAATGGAAAACAAAGTTAATGCTGCAGTTTCGAGAAAAATATACCCATATCTCTAAAACTAAATATCAATCCGTTTCAAAA
Organism: Ochropleura leucogaster; assembly: GCA_958449745.1. NCBI lineage: Eukaryota > Metazoa > Arthropoda > Insecta > Lepidoptera > Noctuidae > Ochropleura > Ochropleura leucogaster. Next base: position 11,390,337 of record OY288206.1, on the reverse strand, counting down.
CAATTTGACATTGAATTTCTTTTGATGTTCTATTCTACTCACATTTGTTTTTCAGAATAAACCTCGTATGATTTTAAAAACTAGAGCCTACGGCTAATTATGGGTTTAGAAAGGAATCAACTATGACAGTAAAAAATCATTTTAAGAATCTTATACCTATAAAGAATTTCAAGAAATGTCTCTCTGTTTCTAGTATCTAGGTTTTTTTTTTTTGCAACCCTCGGGTACATAACTGTTCCCACCCCATTTTTTTATAGCGCACACACATCTGTTCGGGTGCCAACAATCTCGGAGTAAAATGGTTGTGCCATACGGACGTACAAACAGACACGGGTTCGGTTTGCTTGCCATTTGGCTGAGGAACCCTATTTTTTTAATAAATATTAGTCAACAACATTTTAAGTTACGTATATGAAACAATAATGCATGTACCAAATGTGTGTATTAGTACCCTGCACTTTTTCGACAGCCCATGGAGAACTAGGCTTTACAGTTGTCGAGACGAGGAGCGAGGGCTCAAAGATGGTCGTGCTCGGCCTACATTCACCATTCGATGCGCGCGCGCAGGCAGTTTGCGCTCTCCCTTTCACTTGGTAGTCTCGTCGTACGTGGGAAGGCGACAGGTAATTTATACATACGTCATTAACGGCAATTGACTCGCTCGGAGATTATACCATCTTCAACAGAAGCCTTTCGATTGCATTGGCCAACTCATTTTGGTAGAGTTATCTCGAATATTAAAATATTCTGTGTGTTTTTGTTAATATTCATATTGTGTCTACGTCTATGGGTTTTTGTTGCTTATTGTTGTGTTGCTATAATGAATATTTATTGTGGTCGTATAAACTTGTTTTATTTTGTTATTTTAAACTAAATAGAGCCAATACAAACGTGATAACAGCTGCGAAACTTTCTAGCCAGGAACTGGAGGGTATGTCGCTACAACGTATTGTTTAGTGAAATATGTGTTAAATACGCACGTGCTTTGTCGTTCGACAGTCGATTTTCCAGAGGCGGTGTAAGCAAGTCAAGATCAGGCTTTATGAGGGTCCAGAGGTCAGCGCCCGCGCAGCCGGGGGCTGCCTTCTCCCGGTCACAGCAGCTCCAGCGCCGCGCGGACCACGCACCGGGATGGTACCGACTTCGACGACCAGTAACTGTGCACACTGTAATTCACCATGACTAACAATAACACTTATACATGAGAAATTAACTAATCCTACTTTGGACCTCATGTTTTGTATATTAAGAAAAAAAAAATTACTTATAGTATTGACATGATTTCCAGATCTTTCTGTAAACGATCTCATTACGAAGCATAATTCTCCCTAGATAGACGATTCCTTTCTATAGTTTCTTTTTTCAAACCCGTGAGACCAGACTGTCCCGTTGACTCCTATAGCATAAAGGCTTTAGGTAAGTATCGGAATGTTCATGTTGAGTTTATAAAGTATAGGAGGGATAAAATATACGGATTTTTTTATTTCTTGTAGATATAAAACTTTAAACAGACAGGGCTTGATTGAATATACCAAAAACAGAGGGGGCATACAGATTATTATGAACGAATAGAGCGTACAAAGTTAACAATACAGATTGTCAGTTACAGGGTTTACCTACGTCACACATAATAAACGAGATTATGTAACGGTGGATGGGTACGTACCCGATCTGATTGTGCGGATCCACTGCAGGCGTTCCGTATGGTCACCGGCGATGAGGTAAAGAGTGTAGTCTGTGTTTTGTTCCGAATACCCCACCTGACCGCACACACGTAAGTTTTTTTACATACATACATAATGATAATGAGTTTTTATTAGTATACATGTAAACAGATAGTTTGTTAAGAATTATCATTGTCGAATATACCTGTGTATGTTTACGTTACTATTGAATATATTATTACCTGAAAGGGATATCTATAAACGGGGCTCTTCTCACCGTCACCCTCGGGTATGTGTTTGCTCAGCTCCCCCAACTGCGCCTGCTCCACAGTATGGATTGCGCCCGTATCGATGCGCCCGCGCTCCTTCCTTTTCTATCACACACGACATAAACCCTTTTACAATCGATTCGAAACATATTTTCCACAATTTAACCAAACAATCGGTAGCCTTTCGTCACACCCCTCATACGAATATTTCAATAATTTTAAGATTCAAGGAAGTTGCCCATTCAGCGATTCAACACACAACGCTAGCTCACCTTAACACACACTATGAGCGTCTTACGGCTGGCAGTTCCATCCTGACGTCAACTAGTCGTTAAGCCGAGGTCATATTCGATTGTTTACAGTGTATAAATGACCGCGACCAGACCACACTACCTTTATGAATAACATAATTACAGCACGGAACAAATATTTGTATGACCTACAGGTAGTTGTTTCGGGTCTGGCTGTTCGTGTATATGTGAGTTTAAATATTTGTAAACGCACCCACGATGCAGGATAAATTCGTAGTGTGGGGCCAAAGATTTTTATTTTAACAAAAAAATATAAATAGTATGATTAACCCAAGAGTTGCAGATGTATTTCTTGCAAGCTATTTTGAATCAGGCGCTGCACGCTGTAGGTTTAGATATATTCTGACTTTTTAAACCGATTTAAAAAAGGAAAGACGTCTCTTTTTCTTCTGATCTCAATTCGACTGTTTTTTTTTTGTGCTACTGTTACACGATTTCCCCAACAATTGTGGGCTAATTTTCAACATTATTTTTAAAATCGAAAGGGTCTACTCCCGAAGGGGTCCCATATCATTTTAGCTGGATTGCTACTACGGTATCTATGAGTTATGTTCTATATTATTATTTTTTTCTTATATAATTATATGGACGATAATTTATGCTATATCTTTTAGTAGCAATGGTAAATCAAGACTCAATCAGAATTTTTGTGAGATATCTATCATACCACAACAAAAAATGCAGGAATAAAAAGCAGTTAGCAAAAAACCCAATTTAAAAATAACACTAAAACAAAAGCAAAATAGTTTTTTTGGAAGTGGTTTGTTTTTTGAAAAAAAAAAACATTTTTTTAAAGGATTCAAAGCAGATTAAAGAGAAAATAAATAATATTGTGTGAAGACCTTCAGAAATAAGACAAGAGAAAATATCTTAGCGAACTAGATAAAGGTTACGATTAAGCTTAGAAATGCAACCGAGTAGAAACGTAGGTATAACTTTTACGGTAGAGATGATAAATGATAATTTACATCATAATTATGTATAAACGCGTGAATTCGAGACAGGGATAAGTCTGGCGACAAGCAACGCACAGCGTACCTACCTACCAGCTGCTCTAAAAACGAATAATTATTCGAAATAATGTTGCCTGTAGAAAATTTGAAGAGGACTCTAAAAGTAGTAATTCTAGTACTCAATCCAATCTCAAAAAAGATTGACAAAATATACAACATTATTTTTAGTATATGCGAATATAGTTCGTTCAGAATAAGTAACTGAATCGATTCCAATCATTTTTACACCATATTTTTTTTTTATGACTCCTGAACGTGAGATATGAAGGATTTTCATGTTTATATTGAAAAAAAGCGTTATCGAAAATATGACATGAACGGGGACACGGAGATCATTTTAATCACTTCGAAATTATTTAAAATCCAGTTAAACATGCACAAAAGAAGTAGTTCACGCTACAGTTCTCCCTAATTGAATTTTAGTCGGAATTGAAAGCTCGGATATTTTTCAGAGCCAAGCTCCAATTTCGCTGATGCGTGAAAATTTCCATATTCACTGGCACTCTACAGTGATATTCGATATTTTCATTCAACTAGGGCCGGGGAAATGAAATGTACCAAAATGGTTCACTAAAATCGACTAGAGCTGAATTATCTTTTCAAGAAGGAAAAGGGATACTTGGCTAGCTTAGTAGACTGTGAGCTTAAGGAAATTGTGATTAAAGTACTTTAGTAGGTGTATGAATGACAAAGCGTATATACCACAATATTAGTGTGTCAGCTAGCAAGCCGCGATAAGAGCAACGACTGGGCTGGCGTCATGCCAAACGGCTAGCAACAGCCCTCTCGTAAGTAACATACTACACCAATTACCGACATCACAACCTGTCCTGGAACACTTACTAAACTTTATTTATATGACAGTTTTCGCAAACATTTGCTCATTAAGCTATTTGGAATACTTTTCTCATGTGTCTACCATCGGCTGGAAATTGAGCTGAAATTTGTCAGAAACATGAATTCCAACTCTATAATCTAATAACCCGTTTTGTTAAATCGAAGCTCGAACGAGTTCATCAGAACAAATGCAGATTTTCTATCGAATTTGCTTCAAGCCAGGTGACTTGATCTAATAACATCCTGAAAGCGCACAACGGCCGAGCATCGGGTTGCGTAATGAATCAAATCACTGAGTTGATTTCCTGCGGGGGGATATACAGCTCGATCTGCAGGAACTCCCTACATCTCAGCTATCTCCGATATTGTCAATTGAGCCGAATGATATCTTGCTATTTGTATGATACAGTGTTTCAAAACAGCGTTGACGAACGGTGTAACTACTTCAATCTGATTGTTTGGCGTTAGATGTAATTAAGTTAGTCCTATTGTGCATAATTAAATAATGGTTAATAATGCACTACGCTGAGATAATTAGACGATTTACTAGACAGATTCGCTAGCGTGGGAACTAGGAAGGTGTAATTGGATATCATAAGATAGGAATTGTATTAATTAATTATTAACTCAAAAATGATTATGGTACTTACTAGATACAAAAACATTATGTGTAATAGACTTCAATTGGTTAAAGTCCATAGATTAAGTTGAAACTGATTATCAGTGTCAACTTAATCTATGGACTCAAGCTCTACATTTATAAGAGTTAAAACATGAAGAGCAGAAAGATTCTTTGAAGTGAACAGAAACAACACAACTCAGAGGAGAGACGCGGTTGAGCCAGTAGAGTGAACCTTTTTCAAACAATTAGCGGGCGTCGGAGGGCTCTCCATTAAAATTGCTCACATAACGAGGGACCACACAGCACACGCGGCATGACGGTACATACATTAGCGAAGTGCGAGGGGTTGCCGCCACATCGCCACTCGGTGTGGGGACTGTGGAGTGATTGCCAAGTCTATTTGAGCGGGCGAGGGCTACGACACACTTTTTGTTTATTTTACTGCACTTTTCGAGCTTTCTGTTACTGTGCAGTTTAAACATCAGGAATGATAGAGGATTTGCTTTGCTTTCTTATTTCAGTAGGCCGAATTTAGAACACTGAGTTTGTCTTGAAACAATAATTGTTTTGGCTGCCTACTGGTTCTGTTTGCAGTTGATGGAGTATGATGTTTTTTGAGTATAAATTGTCTAGTATAGTCTAATTGATGATGATGATTGACATCGACATGATTTCCGGTCTAAGTTTAACTAATTTTTGCTATAATTTTAACATTTTCACCTCATAATTATTTTTACTTTTTCACACTAGATTATTTTTCCTTTTTTTAGAACAACTCACCAGTGGCTCTGTTTTAACAAAACTGCACTTTTTATTTGTGAAGAATTTTGTAATTTAAGTACCTATATTGATATTGTAAAGAGTTTTTTTTTGTACCGAATAAGCTACAAAACTAGTGAACAGAATTTAAACATATTTTTACCAATAGAGAGGTAAATTAGCTATATAAAATCACGCTACGATACTTGGCAGATGAGCAGCGGGCGAAACCACTGGTCACAGCTAGTACAACTAGGTATAAAGTATCAAAAAATATCAAAAACAAATTATTTTGTACGTATAAACATTTAATAGTAGAATATTTTATTTAAAGAATATGAACAGAATTTGATTAAATGATTCTTGTAAGTTTTACATAGATAAAGTAGGTACTGTGTTTTAAGAATTTCATGGGTATTTTAAAATTCTCTATAATTAAATAAATGCTTAAAACAAGGAAGTGAAATTAATGAACCAAGATGAAATTAGAAAGAATAATAAATAGAAACATAAGACTATTAACTAGATCTCTAAAAGCCGTATCAAATAAATCAGTCATAAAATCATCTATAAAACTATGTCAAGTCTGAGTCTAACACTATATTATTTAAATAAATAAAGTACCGACTCAAGTTCCAGCAAATGGCTGGAGAAACTGATCACGGTAATTGAAGCTACCTATCAGACGCCGCTATCGAACATCAAGCGGTCACGCAAAACGCTAAATAATGAAAATCAACAGCAATAAAAACATGTATCAAAATACCACGCGGTAATTATTCAATCAGGAATAAAAATGCCAATTTAGAATGTGTAAAAAAGTGGTTTTTGCGTAGGTGGAAACTGAAAAAGGAATGCGCACGTATTTGGCCACCGGTTCGATGTCTCAATAACACCAAAAAAAGAGATTTGGTAACACTATGAGATGAAAACCGTATATTAAACATAACTTGTGTGTTATTTTAAGCGAAGACTGTATGTGTGGTTGAGGTGTAAGTGATTGGTATTTTACCAGCGGTGGTCGGGATGCGGTGCGGGCCGGCGGCAGGCGGTGTTGCGGAACTGCCGCGGCCGCCGCCGGGCGTCGCGCCGGACGACAGACACACCCAGCTCGCGCATGCGCTCCCACCCCACACATTCACCCCTACGTCCTCCAGCTTTCATTTAAAACATCGAACAAAACTAACATTACCTACGCGTCCCACAGCTGTACTATACTAAAAAGCAACATTATTTGGAAAACTATTACATTATAAACTAGATTCTGAATCTCTACATTATTTTTTGTATTTTTAGCCACAACGACTAGAATTTAGTAATGTATACAACTATTGAGTTCAAGTATAATGTTAGGTCCAAAAGGCTATCTTAAATATGCACTAATCTAACTTTATGATACACCTAAGCTTAGCTGGACAAGCTATCTGAACGCAAATAATGCAAAAGCGGTGTGGCTTTCACGCACGAGTTGTTTGCCCGCCGCTTGAGAACTTTAATGTGACAGGAGACAAGTCAACTAATAATTATCGTGATATGCAACGTGATTAAAGTTCAAAAGGTATACCTATGATGTTTTAAGAAGCTGTATAGAAACGTGAGAAATGGGGGAAAAGAACGTGTTGCGCCGACCCCAAATAGAATGCGACAAGGAAAATGATGATAGAAATGGGTGTAATAAGATCATTTTGACACCTTGTTACCACGTATGCCAGCCTAACCCACAATAACCAAATTAGGATAGATTTAATAAATGGTAACTATTTGTCACCTAGTCAAAACTTGCTATAAACCGAGTGTGAACATTGCCCTATTGTTTTGAGAATTTTTCCTGCTAACACCGTAATTTATGATTGTGCTCAAAATTTCCTTGTTTATTATTGCTTAATAATCATTACAATGTTATTCTCTGAAATACCATCACCATTTATCGAGTTACTGCAGTTTAGAACAAATTCTTTGAGAAACGTCCCAAGATATTTTTCCTCAATATCAAATTATCAACTCAATTTAGTATGCTCTCCGAAAATGAGTTATGTTTGGATATAATAACAACAGCATTACATTATCAGTAATTATGATAACAGCCCTTGTAAAACAACAAAGAAAATGCATAGCTCATAAGCAATTTTGTATGAGCGGTCACAGATAGGATAGCAGTGAATAGCGAAGAGGAGAAATAAAGCCAAATAATGCGTATACAGGGGTACAGTTACCCATACTCAAAGCTCATTTCTTAAAAAGTGCCGTGGAGTCTTGTTGGCATGGTGAAATGGCATGAAAGATCTCCTGGAGTTGTGGAAATTTGTGTTTGAATGTTTTTAATTTGTAGTATTTCACATGGACGGAGTTCATATATCGTTTCTCACTTATACACTGACATAATTATGTTAGAAACTGTACAAGTTTCAGAGAAAGTCCGACGGTCCTACGTTAATATGATTCAATAATGGTACCTCTAAAACTAAAATGGTTGGTTGGACTGACCACGTCTGTCGTATGTCTGATGAGCCGTAGGCCAAAGTTAGTACGCAGTGGGCCTCTGATACATCGACGCAACGCCGCAGATGACCACGAAGGAAATGGCGGGACGAGCTAGTCAAAACGAAATTAAAAAACTATTAGTGGAAAAGGCCACCCATGGTTTGCAAAAAATAAAATGGGGTGGAAGCGAACACTACCTCTTAATTACGTAGTATAAGGTGTGAAACGAGAAGAACAAGTTACCTACACAGCCTCACCTGTTCGCATAACATCCGGATACTAACTAGTGACTACCGATCGGCAGTTGGCGAAATGGGGTTAACTTATTGCATCCTGAAGGCTTAAGAATGTTTTAAGAGAAAGAGCTGACGCAACTCATTTGATTCATGCATGACCACGTGAGCCAGCACAATATATCTACATAACTTCATAGCTCAACATAATGGTCAACGCCACAATTCCACACGGAAAGATGAGTATTTTCAGCAAATGGATGCGGTGATATTTAAGTAGGAACAGTTTATTTCTCGTTATTTCTCTGCCATGTCTAAGGATCGAGCCTTGTTTTGAGATTTATTGCCAATGCACAGATGATACCAATATACCATTTTTGGTAAACGGCATTGTCATAAATGCTAATTTGGCAGAAATCGTAAGTATGACTACATCTGTTAAAAAAAATCACGATATAATCAAATTGACTGCAGGAATTGGACGCCATGTCTACATATATCGCAAAAATCGACCTTAAAACAGTAGCGGAATTCCTGTTTTTTTTTTTTTTTTTTTTAATATCTTGGGACAAGTCACACACGGCTACCTGATCCCAAGCTAAGCAGAGCTTGTGTTATGGTAACCAGACAACTGATATACATACTTATATAATTTATAAATACATACGTATTATAGATAAATCACACCCAGACACAGGACAAACAATCATGCTCATCACAGAAAGTTAGTCCTGGGTGGGAATCGAACCCACGACCTCCGGCTCAGCAGTCAGGGCCACTAACCACTAGACCAACAGGCCCGTCAAATTGATTGCTTGCAATGCCAATAAATTAAATTTTTGACTTAGTCAATCTATCATTTTGTCGGGATTCTATGATCTTCATGACCCATACACTTACGTACTATACAAAATAATGTTGGTTGTATGTACTAATAAAATGAAAATTTAGAGTAACGTTGTCGTTAAGTTCGCTTGCAGTTAAAATGTAACTAGCACTTTAATGCACACTTAGCATCCAGTTAACACTACTGAGATGCAATCTAGTTAAGACATGACTTATGAATGTAATCAAGGTTCTTAAAAAGTCATCCATAATGTCCCGAACTTTCCAGCAAGATATTGTACATACCGGCCGTATTACGGTCTTGTTGTATATCCTTTCTGACTTTTAATGATCACAACGTACGACATAAATCGAGCAGGAGGCGTCGTAAACAGCATCGATTTTTTGTTCCTATCCTAAGACTAAGAATAGCTTAGCAAGGTACCAATTGGTACTATCAAACCAAGTGTTTTGAATGAACCACCAATTAGATTGTGAATCATATCTTGCGTTTGGTCGGTTTGGTGCTGATGTTCAATTATTCCACATGGCTGACTACCTGCGCGCTGGAATTCTTTTGTTATTACAACAACTAAGCTCTCCAAGTTTTTTGTAATTAAAGACGTTTGAAAATTATTCCGCGAAAGCCTCAGATTTTCTTTTTAGGTAATAGTTATATGTTTAAATAAGAGCTTTTAAGCTTTGCTTTTATTTAAAAAATAACATATTTATATACCTAAGAGTTGAGAAAGGCCAAAGAAACTAAGGACGGACTTTGTGAAGAAGGACACAAAGAAGGCTGGAAAGGAGGTGTCTGACGAGATGACCAATCATAGAAAACTATGGAAGACATTCTACGCCAAATAAATGTCTATTAGCTGTATAGCAGGGCCAACGAGAAGCGATACCAAATGTAAACAAAACCCATGCTAAAACCCCATCTAAAATGGCCGCCCGAATGTTGGCGAACCCGTCTTAACGTTATCGTGTTTTTGCCGGGAGAACGAGACATTACGACAAATGCACAAGATGGAAAGAGCTAAATATTAGATTGTCAACGCCACAGTTGTTCTTTGGGTAAATGACCTTTCGTATCGCTTCTCGTTGGCCGTACTATAGTTGTTTTAAAATATACAGGATGATTTTTTCAAATGGGTGTGGAGGGCGAAAACGGAAACTATGAATAGCGAAAAATTTTCATAGGGGTGTAACGCGATCACAATTTTGATAAAAACTAAAACAGCATCATTGACTGATTGGTTGCGAAGATGACAACGCTGCGGCTGTTATAATTACAATATTCTTCTAACGGCTTTGTCTTGATATCTATCGCCAAATCAGCATGTGGTTAGTTGTCCACTTGGGGTCATCTAGCAAGCGATCGCCGCACTTATACATATTTTGCATTTGCGTATTTCGCTAAGCTATCAACGGGCTGTAGGTACCCTAGAAGTCGCTGAACCGTCAACCTCACGTGGTGGTCAATTCCTGAGCCGCTTCATCAAATACGAACCTGCGTTCGATTAACACTTTCGCTGTCCAGAAATCAGCGTATGAGTCCAAAATACATTATATAATTTGGACTGGGCAGCGAAAGGGTCTGATTGACGACGAGTTGGGGCTGTACTGACTCAGTTTCGAAACTGAGTTACTAACTGATTCAGTTTCGTGTGCGATGAATTTATCACAGGGAGATAGAATATAACCTAAGTAGATTGATATAATTGTAATCAATGGTTTCGAGAAATTCGTAACACCTGATCATTGAACAATAAAATTGTTTTGTATCTTTTCGTCAGTAGTGCCTGTAATCTTTTCAGTCGGTATATCTAAACTATTGCGAAATTCTGTATCTATTTAGTGCAAGTTGCTTAATAAACATGTGTAATTTGGCAAAATAAGTTTATTTTACTTTTATTAAATATATAAATAAATCTCTAGGAAGCCTACCACCATAGAAAAGAGACAGGAATTTACTCATAAACAAATTTTAATTATTTCGTACGTTTTTTTCAACAAAATATCTTAAACAAGTGTTGTTGTTTCATGTGTGATCTATTGTGGGAAATCACAAATGAATGAGCAAAGCAGCATGCAGGGAAGTTTATAATATATTTAAGCATGGTACTGACTATGTACTATGAACATATTTAATAAGCATACAATATTCTTACTAATTATTTTTTTGGTTCCAAAATAAAGATTTTGTTTTTTTTTGTATTTGTATTGTCACTATTTTTTACAGATAGTTAATCTTCAAATAAAAAAGAGCAGAGGGGAGTGTCAGACTTTTACTAACTAAATCAAACCCATGTTCCTGTATTTGCCTTTTATGTTCCTTTTCCACCATATCTTTTTCCGAACAACCCGCAACTCACTATTGGGCTGTGACTGACAAAATAATATGGATGAAGTGGGTTTATTACCAGACAGAATCATATTAATTAATGTTAAAGCAGGTGGATTTTAAGGAGTTTGCATGCAGTTTTGGATGCAGCCTTAACATATCATAGAAATACAACTATGTATTACTGCTGTTTTAATTTTAGTCATTTTTAGTAACATTCAGATACATGTTTCATTTTTTCTTAACTTATAAGAGACAGTGTCCATTGTCATTGTACAAATTCAATAATGGGTAGAGAAATACCACCATGCAAAAAGTAAACCTAGAAAGGATATATTTTTTTAATTGAGATACCTACTTAATATTTTTAGTTTAAAGACAGTTTGGATAAAACATTATTATATCTGAGCATTTAATATTATAATACACAAAATAATAATGAACAAGGGGGTGTATTCATAACATTTCTTAAATTTAATTATGTATTAAAAAATAACTCACTTCATGCAATATTTCTCGTACTCCTCTAATTTATAAGCAATGTTAATAAATAAATTCAACATTATTCAGTATTGCTCCTACCTCAAATAATAATTTCTTTATTGAAATAATAACACTGGCTATCTCATACAACTTACCTTAAGTTTTAAAATATCTCCTTAGGCAGCACAAAAAATTAAATAGATTGAATAAAAAAATTGAATCTAAACTAATAAACAAGCTTTACTTTAGGTAGAAGTAAAATTAAGTTAGCAAGACAAAATAATTAAAACTATGTTTTAAGTAATGAGTTTCGGGCTCAACCATTGAGATAGAAGGAAACAATAAATATTCTGTTGAATTGTTGACTATTCATCCAAAAATAGTGACATATTAAAACCAATTGTTTAGTAAAAAAAAGTATAAAAACCAAATTTACCTCGCCATCTGTGTCATAATAAATAAGCGCTCGACGAGTTAAAACCAGCCACCGTTCCTTGTAGTTGACCGGTGTAAATCGCTTTTTATTTTGAGATCTCTTGACCATAAACGTTTGTAGTATTACTTCATCATCATCCTTTCCAGCCATTTTAAGTCTGAAGCATAACAAAGAAAGCTTAATGTAAGAATAAACACTCCTGAAACACCGGTGAGACCACTTCTAAAACACGTAAAACCATACATACCTTCAAACATCCAAATCCATCACAAATAGATGAGTATCAGTATTATACCCAAAAAACAATGTTGGCGGTATTTTATTAGTAGTCTAGATTACAATATCTGATGACTGAATTATACTTAAAACATTAGAATCAAACAAAAATTACACTTCTTAGCTATTTTTACTTTTTCGGGCTAAAATTCAGAAACTTTAATTCCAAACCCGAAACACGAAGAATGAAATATTATAAAATGAGTAATGAATGAATGAATGATAGATGCAAGAAATAGTTTGACAGTACAGACAAAACAGAACGATATTTAACTCGAAGAGGATAGGTACAAATGGTAGGACCACAAGCAAAAAAAAACTTTGTAATAAAGTTAAGTATATAAATTAAATGAACACATATTCATAGTGATGTTCTGAGAGCTCTTTGGCCACAAAGTCTCTCTCTTACGACTGTTGGAATGTTTTGTTCTCTAGACTCTGGAGAACACCCTTTAGAGTCTAGGGGGTACCATGTCTAGGAGGCAACAGGGGGCGCAACTAGTACTACATATTGCAACAATCCGCCAGGATCCCAGAGCAAGCAAAGACTCGCCGAATAAAATTGTCTGCCACTTGTTGCGGGTGACGAGGTAAACACATACGGGAGAAAATCGCTTAAGAAATCACAAATAGAGTCATGCATCGTATTGACAGAGCGCATTTTGTAAAATGCATATTCTGTTTGGAGTAATACTTATAAAAATATCATTTGATTTTTGTGAATAAACATTATAATTTAAAATGTTAGGTAGGTACTGTGATTTCTGCCTCCCCCTTTTGCATAAAAAAGTGAGTGAATGTATTGCTTAAGATTATTTTTTTCTTATTGTTCAATCGCATGCACAAGAAAATTATTTATCTCTAATTATGAAGATGATATGACTGATAACTGAACCAAAATCATTTATTTTTCTTTCAGTCATTTTCGTTAACTCAGCTACTTCTTGGCCTTTGTTTTGCCTTTGGAAAGATTATTTTTGATATGGTCGTTAAATAATACCGAGTTAGCGCATAATCAGATCTCACATGTGAAATGAAATACTAGTTTAGCAGATTTGAAGTTTCAATTATTTTTCTTTTAGGTGAAAGAAACAGGTTTTTTTACCCGATTGACAAAAGTTAGGTAATTAATGTTTTTTTATAATGTGGGCAGTCAAATGGCTTTGTCCTTACATTACTTATTTCCTTTGGCAAAGGATACGTCCACCTAAGTCGCCTCGGGACTGATGGTTAGTTCCAAAGAGGAGAAGGATAAATTATGTTATTATTTATAATAATGTAAAGTTTTAATTATAATTTTAATTAGATATTTGATATGAAATTAAACTAAAAACATCATTTCTGAACGAAAACCGAAGACTAATAATGGGCTATTTACTCTTAAAGAATGTCTTTGACGAAAAGAATGAATGAATCGATGATGTAAAACATGGTCTAAGCATTCTACTTTTTGCCTCCGTGTCAGACTTGTAAATCAAATTAAATATTAGGTAGGTTAATATGGTACAATATTTCCATAAAAATAATAATCAAGGCTTATTTCGTTAAACTATTAATATTTATAAATGTTAAGATTTAAATTGTATTATAGTAATAATATTAATTAACATTACTGATTATTATGAGCCACTTGTGTCCCACTGCAGGGCAAAAGCCTTCCTTCGTCCCATTTTTCTCTGTCTTTTGCTAATGTGACCCAGTCCTTTTCGTACATTACTGATTAACATTAATTAACAGTACTGACTAAAACTCATCATATTATGTTCTTTCTTTTGCCCTTTCTGTTCCGAGGTCACGGTCTCTTTCAAACAACCCCCAACCGTGGCTTCAGCATCTGCGTCCTGTCCATCAGCATAACAGAAGACACGCATTTGCTCCCGTATTTATAAGCACTTTGATTCGAGAAGTCGTATGTACCTATGTCCTTTTTGGCATAACGAAAGTGCGTCAGATAGATAAACGACTTCCCCAAAAGAAGCTATTGTGAGTATAAACAATCGCTTCTTTTGGGGAAGTCGTTTATCTAATGCAATCATCAATTAATATTAATTGATGATTGCATTAGACATGCATTGCATTGAATTTTGCATTGCATTGTAATACATTATTAAAACTAGTCATAAGTTTATTTCCTAAAAACATAATATCAAAAAATTCTCTACAGTTTATTTCGGAAACAATACACTTGGGTTTGACAGGTTGACCGGGCACAAATTGTGTTTCGAAATGAACTTTTTTTTTATATAAATGTATGGACACCCTAAAGAGACCCGCTTCAAACCCTATCGACACGTTTACCTAATAGAGTGATCAGTCCACTTTGTTTAAAAAGTCCGTCATTTTAACATTCATTCACTCAGTCTTTGAAATGTCAGTCCAGCAGTATTATGTATCTATGGTACAGATAAATGAGTTTTGAAGTTAGGTATTTCCTGTGGTGGTTGTCAAATTTGTCACTGTTTTGTGATTGGTTTTGTTGGTTCACATTTGGTTTGAGTTTGTGAATTCAGACGAAGAAATATAATATTATAAATAACGATACTCGCTAGTTAAACTGTGAATTTATTCATTTTATACGTTTTGTGTAATATTTTCCATAACGATGTCTTCCGAGACTGCACAAGTTAGTTCATTACCTCTGCCTCCAATGCAGTATATAAACTTTTATACTGATGAGAATGTTCGAAGAAATAGAGCACCTTTACCACCACGACCTATTCTCGATTCATATTCGATGTTTGGACACACTTTTAATGCGGATGATACTATAATCAGGTCACTGGAAAGCCAGGTAATAATCTGTTATTGTGCAACAAATAATAGCAATATTAAATGAACAAATCTATAACCAATTTTATACTTGTAGGGTTTTCGGCGACTGTATCCTATGCATTTTGAAAGAAGAAGAGAACTGAAGAAACTTAACCACTCTTTACTTATCAACTTTTTGGATCTATTAGATTTGTTAGTCCATTGTCCTGACTCGCCTAAAAGAGCAGAAAAAGTGGAGGATCTAAGTTTGTTGTTCATACACATACATCATTTATTAAATGAGTTTAGGCCACACCAAGCTAGAGAAACTTTGAGAGTAATGATGGAATTGCAGAAGCGTCAACGTGTTGAAACTGCAACAAGGTACTGTAATACATTCTCCAGTTTTAATATTATTTGTTTCTGATGAAAGATACCTTTGCCTCCTGATTTTGCTGCTAAGCTGATGGTTGAGCCGGTGAAGGCTCAATAGATTTTGGCACTGTGTTAACAACACTCAAAGCCAGTGTTCTCTTGTAATAGAGAATGTCATGAGCCAGATTTAGATCTGCTGCCGAGAAATTCACAATAGAAGGACCCAATAACTATAGCTAACCTCAGAATTAAAATTCAGGACACTACTTTATCTTGTATTCTTACTAAAACAATGGTCCTAACTATAAATCCGCATTTCAAACCACTTTAGATCAGAATAAGATTTGGCATACAAGTACAGCTATAGTAATTTAGACCTCCACTAAGAAAGGGTTTTGGAAAATTGATCCTCTACTAAAGCCATGTGAATTGATCATCAACAGTATAGCTAATACACTGATATAATCAAATGTTTTGGTAATTTCATTTTACAGGTTCAAAAAACATTTGGACAAAGTACAAGACATACTGCAAAGTGCTCTACAAAGTTTACCGGACCAGAATGAATTAGAAGCTAATTTCAAGGTGCCTGTTGAAATACTTGAGCACATGGATTGCAGTACCAGTGATGTGTCAAATCCAGATCCATGTTACGAGCTAGATCGGATAATGTGTAATGTTGTTGATAATATGAGATAGGTACTTTCTAATAGATAGCTATAATTTCATTCATATTGGAAATAAGTTTAGTTTTAATCTTAGTAGTAGGGTAAATATAGTTGTCAAAATTGCCATTATGGAAGGATCATTCATAATATTAACTTTAAATACCCAAAATCCAGCATTTGTGTAGACAAATGTATTATAATCCCCACAACTCCTGACTCCTCCAGTCATGCTTATACATAGCTACCCAACTACCAGGTACAATTAATTACGATACTAAGTCAAACATACCTATCAGAATTTAAAATGTAGCAATTTTAGTTTGAATGTGATCTCTGCTACTTAGTTTCTGAGCCTAGGGGTCGCATTGAAAGTAAATGTGTCATCACATTAATATATGTGACTGCCTGTTAGGCCCTTGTAAGTTCTCAAAAATACTTGGGCCGATGATCAGGATGTAGTCTCACTTTGCTTTTTGTATTAGAATTAACTAACTAGATTGTAACTCTATGATTTCACCTAATATGATGTTTTAAATAAATTATTATAAATAAAACAATACTTTTATTAAAAAATTGCTTTATTCCTGAAATGAATTCCACAAGTATTCTGTAATCAAAACCATTGTGAGTCTTCTTGGTCATCAAAAAGGAGTTCAACAAAAATCTGGAAGAGTCTATACAAATAATTTGGAGACGAACATTTTCCTGTGGCTTGCTGGCTCTGTATGAAAGATAATAATTTAAAATATTACTTACGGTATCACGCTGTTTCCACAAAATGTCCGCATACAGATTCTTGAATGACTTAACAATTAATAATAATTCAAAATTAATTCTAATACTTACAAGTGACGACACGTAATTAATACTAATCAGTTGCTTTTATAAGATAAGACTGCTAAATTAATAATTAAGTCTTAGAATAACACTACTTACCATGCTGCACAGTTGGAGTGGCTACTGGAACTAAAAAAAATGCATCAAATTGTTGATGAAAAATAGAATGTTGACGGCTGCACCTATTACAATAAGATAACCCGATACGAACATCAAAAAGAAGTTACTGTAGATGAAAATAAACCCACACTAAAGTTCAACCAAAACATACTACCAAAATGAACTGCAACTTCTTCATTATCTGCACTTGGAAAAGGGGCATAGGGCAAAAATGAGTGGAACTGACTACCTAAACAACCACAAAGAAACGCCAGGGAGACTAACCACACACTGCAGCCTAAATAAAAACCCCCTCAAATCTGTTGCATGAGCAAATTGATGGTATTTATTGTATCTGCCATTGCAACACTTGGAAGTTGAATAATAGAATTTTTCAATCTTTAAGAGATTTTGTTATCTCTATTGTAATTCTCCTAAGTTAAAATCATTGTCATTTTGAATGTCCCAGAAACTATGATGTTTAGTAGTTATTGCGCCTTCGGTAGGGCGCTCCATTGTTTCTGAAGTCTCGTCTACCATATCCACCTCGTCCTCCCCTCCCTCCAGAACTATTATTCCCAGAGAACCTTCCATTATTATTCAGTCTTGAGCTGTATTTGCCAGATGGTGGTGTGTACATTTTGATATTTCTATCACCACTTCGTGCTCTTTTCTCAGGAGACTCTTTGTCCTGTTCATTGTCAAATGTGATAGGGCGATGTCTTTTGTGTACTGGAGATTGTTTCTTATCTTCAGAGTCAGCAGACTGTTTTTCCTGAAAGGAGAAAGAATTAATTCATCATCATTTTGGGTTTAGTTACTTCAACAAAAGTTTTTAACTGATTTCTAGTTAAAAAATAGTTTGTTTAGCCATTGGGGAGAACACTTACCTCTTTTTCAGTTTTCTTTGAATGGAATGACAGCTGAACTTTACTCTTAAAGCTGGGTGGAGTGCGGAACAAATCTCTTATTAGTGTGTTGATATTGGATGTAGTCTTTAGGGCCACTATTTTCAACTTGTTTTCTTCTGAATTTGCATCTTCACCTTTCTGACCCTGCAAAATAATTATTTTCAGTGATAAAGACTCAACAAATCTGTTACTAAAGGTTCAAATAAACCAATTGCAAGATAAAAAAAATGATAAAAACAAGCGATGTATTTTGTAGTATTTTTAATAAATTATTTAAATTGGGATACATACTTGGGTCACTTCTTTCAGCTTCTTTATATATCCTTGTGTAAGACGTGCAGTATATTGTAGGCGTAGACGTAATGCTTTCATTTTATTGGCATCTGCAGTCAGTGCTTCTGGTGACTTACGACATAGTGAGTGCAGGGCAAACAATGCACACTCTACATGGGAAAACTTTAGTGATGGTGTGGTCTTTGACTCCTCGGTCTTCTCTTCAGGTTTGTCACCCTCAGTCGCTTCAACTTCAATTGGTGCTTCTGGCAAGTATTTCTGTGTAACAAATTAAGTTCTTAATGATGTTATTGATGTTTTGCAAACATATCACGAAAAATGTTTTGCTGCTAAAAATATATTCAAAGATTTGACTTTATTTACCGTCATTAGCAAATCATACACTGCATTAATTTTTTGCTGTGGATTTTCCAGTTCTCCACTATGTTCAGTTAACTCTGCAAATATCTTCAAAAGGTCGAGTTTTGAGTCTGCTCCTCCTTCTGGTGCTGATATATTGTCCCAATGTGGAAGCACATGGTCACAGAAGAAATTGACAAACTGGGTGGAGTCAACTAGAGCCTATGAAAACAAAATTAAAGGTTATTTACAACATATAAAGAAAATTATGAACACAGTTTTACACTTTAACTTTTAAAATACAAAGATAAAAGGCATATGATCATTTCAGGCTGTTGTTTAATAACTTACAGAGAACAATGGCAATGCGTGTTGTGAGCATTGAATAACTCTGTCCACATATTCAGGATCTTCAGGGTGCCAGTCATCAGGTGTAAATGCAAGAGCAGCAACTATTTGCACAAGTTCCTTCTTGCCTGCTGGTGTCTTTCCTAACTTGGACCATGTCAACAATTCCATTATATGCTCAAATTCTTCAGCTACAACATCTTGGAGCTAAAAAATACACAACATTGTTAGATTTGAGTGTGCAATAGAATTCATTAGATGTTAGATTGATGGAATTAGTACTTGAAAGAATGTACCCAAGCTTTATATTAAATAGAAAGATCTAGATTGATGGTGGGAAAGGTATAAATAAGATTTATCTTACCTCCAAAAGTTTCTTGCATTCAGCAATAATCAATTCTTCAGCCTCCTTAGTAATTACTTCCCTGCCAAGCTGTTTCACTTTTGATGCCAAAAACTTGATGCATCTCTCTCTTACAATCTCATTAGTAACTTCACTATCTGCATTCTGATGGATTTGTGAGAACATACCCGTAAGTGCACCTTTTGGGTCTATCTTCAGAATAGCCAGTAAAGAGTTAGAGACAACATTTATTTCAGTTGTGTCATCAGACTGTAAAAGTTGTGCTAAAATATCTGCAATTCTTTGGGTGTGCTCTTTGTGATCTTTGCACAATGTTGGTAAATCTTTTATAGCTTGTTTGCGGATCTGTAAAACAATATGAAAAATAATTTTATAACATTGAAAACATAACTAGATATGGTAATTTCTATGGGCATGGAAGTGGCCAGTAGTTTGTGCTGTTATCAGTCAATAGCAATGAAAATTATTAGATACATATTGTGTGTCATAAACAAATAAAGACTTACTGCAACGTCATCATCCTCACACAAGTCGAATTGAGCTTCAATGGCTTGATCAGCTAAGGTAGGAAAGCTGTTGAAAAATTTTGCAATAAACTGTGATGCCAGGCGTTTTTCCTTGTCGGATCCCTTCACAGCGGCTAGTATTTCCAAATATTCTTTTTCGTGCTAAATAATTAAAACAGAAATATTTTTAATTAAAGGCACTCAAATAAGTTTAAAGGCGCAAAGTATCAGTTAAAGTATAAGTTTTGGGCGTAAAAATAGGTTACCTTAGAAATGTCATCTTTGGCGTCGGCTAACACACCATAATTTTGGTACAGTTTTTCAATATTATCTGCTGACATGTTTGCTTGTTAAAGAACCAGTTTGTATAAATTTTGTAAAAAATGCTTATTATTCAACTTTGCAATCGATTATTAAACTCGGTAACTCTGTAGTAAATCCCACGAGTTGAGAACGAGTCACCTCCGCGTACAACCACGAGCACAGACAATGAATGTCAATACCAGTGTTACCATGTTGCGATGATATTATTAAGTGGACCATCGACAAAAATAAACTTTTCTTATCTTACTGTTTGTATTGCACACACATTATTAAGGGTAGTACTCACAGTACTGGAAGTATATAATACTCTTTTACATGTCCGTGGTAAATTGGTGCACCCGGTTAGAGATGTAAAATGACTGAATCTGACCAGTCACAATTGTCATAAACCTTAAATGACCTGTCATTTACAGTCAAATTCAGTCAATTGGACTCAAATATTAGTATCTGGTCGAATCTGATTAAACTGATTAACTGAGTTGTGCTTTTTTTTAAAATCAGTGTGTATCAGTTTTTTGTGCAGTTCAGTTCTATTGTGTTATTAATTCACCCCTGTTAAAGGTTGCCTATGTGTTTAATTATTTTAGTTTGTATTTAGTAGTCTTCTACTTCTCCAGGTCTTGATGACCGACATTTTATGTTTTAGTGTTTTATTTTAATTGTTAAAGGGGACCACCCTTTTTTCTTTTTTTTTCGGGTGGGAAATTATCCTATGACTTCCCCCGCTCTGGGCGGAGCAGGGGGGCATGTCAGACTTGTACTGACTAAAACCCACCCATGTTTCTTCTATTGACCTTTACGTTCCGGGGCCGCGGTATCTCTTTCGAACAACCCGCAACCCCGGCAGGCGGAGGCTCTGGCAAGCCCCTCTGCTTTGCTGACTCTCTTTGAGGCGAGCGTGAAACACGAACGCGCCGTCGACACGGCCTGTCATCAATCGACGGACGGACGGTGAACTACCCATTGCTCACCGCCCACAGGCCCGCATCTACGGTGGCCGGAAGTCGTCTCGCGGCGCCCGGCGCCATGGGCGTCTCCCGCGGCGGCTGGGTTGGACAGATGTTCTCTCCCTCAAACGCCCGGCCACCTCCTTTGCTAGCATTACTGCTTCGCAGAAGGTGGTGACCGCTTCCCATTCCCTCTCGCTCCGGACCATGGCCTGAACCAGGGCCGGACGCGAGAGATCGCCGCCGCCGATCGCCTCTACGAGGGCACGGCGGTGCTCCGCCCACGCTGGGCAGATCGCCACTGTGTGCTCCACCGTGTCCTCCGGGCGATCGTCACAATGGTGACACCGGGGCGCTTCTGTCCGGTGAGGACCTGCGTCAGGCGGTAGGTGAGGACGCCATGACGCCTCTCCAGTCACTCCTCAAAGAGGGGACTTACCGCCACTAATGTGGCGTGCCCTAAGGGGACCACCCTTGGGGATTCATTAAAGAAACTTGTAAACCTGTAATGGCACAGTTCTTACTATTCATAAACTGACTTATGAATTTCAGTCAGTTGCAAGCCTGTGTTGACAGTTGCAAACGTTGGATTGCGATAAAGGTAGGTAAACGTCACGTGTGAGAGTTAATGAACTTTTTGAATGTTCTCTAGAATGCTATCCAACTAAAGTTCAGTTTAGGGGATTGTATAGCCAATGGGCTAGACTGTATGTAGTGGACCTAAACGTACAACTGAGAGGAACCCTATTGAAAACTTGATGAAATTGCACAGACAAGCTAGTCGAACTAACATAACATCACGCCGTGTAATCCTGAAGGGTGAGGCAGAGAATTTCGCTAGTAATAGGGTGCGAACCTACTTGTATAAGTTGGGTACAAATACAGACTGGCTGGTACTGAGAAATTCCTGATGAAAGGAACCAATAACAATACTAGAACACTACACTATTTATCTTACTAATATTTTAATCCTATTTCCTACTATCCTACTTTACTATTACAAATAATATATCCTACTTTAATATTATAAATGCAAATGTTTGTTAGGATGTATGGAGGTATAGATGTTTGTCACTCTTTCAAGTCAAAACGGCTGAACGGATCTTGATGAAATTTGGTACAGAGGTAGATTATAGTCTAGAATAACACATAGGAAACTTTAATTTCGATCATCACGCCTTATCTTATACACCGATTTACATAGCTGAACAGCTTACACCTGATTCGAAAAAGATATTCTACCTTGCGCGAAATTTTGCAAAATGTAATCAATATGCTCACTGCTGGATTTCAAATGGAAGAATTTTGTTGAAAAAGGAGAATGATAGTCCATATATAGTTGTGAAAAATGAACTTCAATTAACCCACTTAATGGAAAAACATGAGGCATGACTATTTTTTAACCATGGGGCATTTTCCTTTTTTAACAGATCACCTTTTTTATATCTTTATTCTAACCTTTTCAACTATTTACGTTTTTATTATATTCATTACTTGGAAACAAAAATGGTAACAATCAAACTAACACTAAACACACCAATTTGTAATTCATATAACCAAACACTCTCCAACCATACAACACAAGAATACAACCCACTCTACTCATATTATACTACACTAACTCGACTTACTTGCCACTTTTATAACAACCACTTTATCATATTATTATTACATGAGTCTAACTCGGAACCTCAACGTCTACTTTCATTTCAGCACAACCTTACTCAAGTATTCTTTTTTGAGCATTATTACTTTTCTTGCAATGACTGATAACATTTCCCTTCTAGAGGACGTTGATCAACTATCAATATCCGAGTTAGTTTCATGCACCCCGGAGGAGACTTGTCAACATATAGATAGTCCAAACCAACACATCAAAATATTGACACAAAATCTTCGTTCGATTAATCACAATTTCCAAAACTTTGAAACACTTTGTGCAAGATTTTCTTTTGACTGTGATTTTCTCGTTTTAACCGAATGTTGGCTCAAGTGCTCAAGTAACCAGTGTCTTCCAAGCCTACCCAATTATAACAGGTACACTTCGTCAAAACATATAAATAAAAACGATGGTGTAGTTGTATTTGCAAGATCGGACATTGCGCTTCTGGTTGAGGAACCAGAATTCAACAGTTCTGCGTCCAGCCTTTTACTTAAAATTAATAATGATATAGCTATATTATGTATTTACCGGTCTCCGTCAAATTTTCACATCGATAATTTTCTTTCGGCTCTAAATGTTATCTTACCTTCACTTTCAAAATTTAAATCTGTAATTGTCACTGGAGACATAAATATTGATATTAAACACCCTGACGATCGAGCACATAGTTACTTAAACTGTCTTGCATATCATGGACTTTTACCCTCATACACTCTACATACCAGAGGAAATAACTGTCTCGATCACATTTTTCTAAGGACGGCTTCTCTTGCGCTGACTTTTGTATTGAACACCACTGTTTCGGACCATTTTTCTACCCTTTTGTGCATAAAAACCAAAGTAATGAAATACCTTACTAGTAAAAACTACTCAAAAATTAACTTTGATGCCCTAGACGAAACAATAAACACGCTGGATTTTTCAACAGTATATTCTATCGAAGACCCTAATTCAGCGATGGATACGTTTATTTCACTTGTTTCTGGTGCCATAATGGCAAGCACAGTGGTTTCTAGACCTTCGGCAAGGAAACGCACTCTCAAACCTTGGATTACGCCGGGACTTCTTAGATGCATTCGAAACAGGGACAAACTACATAGACAGTTCAAGCAATCTCCTAACAATACAACTCTTAGTGTCACTTATAAAAGATACAGGAATTTTTGTGCTAAAACAATCAAAAAAGCAAAGCGGTTGTATGACTCAGAACAATTAAAACAAGCTGGTCAAAATCCCAAAGCACTATGGGATACAATCAGAAACATAACAAACACCTCAAAAATCAGACAAACTTCAATACAGTTACTTTCACTTGCAGACTCACCGGCTCAATCATGCAACGCTGTTAACACATTTTTCACTAACATAGGCAGTAACCTCGCCAGCAAAATTATAAATAGTCAACAAAGGCCTCAAAATACGTCATCTACATCAAACTCTTTCGTCTTGGACAGTACGGATCATGATGAAATCATCTCTTTAATTCACTCTCTGAGATCAAGTGCAGCGACTGGCTGGGATAACATCTCGCCTAAAATACTCAAAAGATACGCCACAACTCTTGCGCCTATTTTGACCCATATCTTCAATTGTTGTCTTCATGCCTCTGTATTTCCAAGTTCTCTAAAACGGGCTATTATTCACCCAATTTTTAAGGGTGGTGATAGCAAATTGGTAAACAATTATCGCCCAATCGCAGTACTTAGTGCATTATCAAAACTACTTGAACGCCTGGTAAATGTTAGGTTAGTTAAATATCTTGAGAAATACAGAATCATCTCTAAACAACAATTTGGTTTTCAAAAACATAGGTCAACCTCAGACGCAGTCCATGAATTAACTTCTTACATAGTATCCAGCCTTAATGATAGAAAGAAAGTACTCTCTATATTTTTGGATCTTACAAAGGCTTTCGATACCGTCCCAACAACCATGCTCTTGCTTAAACTTGAAGAAATAGGTGTCCGTGGACTGCAACTGGATTTCTTTGAAAGTTACCTCACAAACCGTACTCAATCCGTCAAAGTAGGTGACCATATTAGTTCTGAACTACCTATAAGTTACGGCGTACCACAAGGTAGCATACTTGGACCAACCTTGTTTTTGATATTTATAAATGACCTTTGCAACTTAAATATCCCAAATTCAAAAATTACTTCTTACGCAGACGATACTGCAATCACTTTTGTCGCAGATTCATGGTCAGTACTCTTTAAAAATGCCCAAATGGGCTTTAACTCTGCCTTCAAATGGCTTCTCTCTCACACACTCACATTAAATACTGCGAAAACCAAGTGTGTTACCTTTTCTGTCAGTTCAGCATCACAGCCTAACATTTCAATTGCTCTTAGGGCTCATTCATGTTCCACCAGTCAAGATTCAACTTGTCCATGTCCAGAGATTGAAACTGTTGATAAGATTAAATATCTAGGCGTACTGTTAGACAAAACTCTTAGTTTCAAACCTCAAGTTGAGGTTCTAACAAGTAGAGTCCGAAAACTCATATATATATTTAAAACTCTCCGTAGCGTTGCCAACCCTACTATAATACGCAGTGTGTACTTTGCTCTATGTCGATCAATAATATCTTACTGTATCTGCTGCTGGGGAGGTACTCATCAAACTACCCTAAAGCCTCTTGAAATTGCACATAGGGCCATACTTAAAGTTGCCACGTTTCGACCAATATTATACCCAACCACAGAGTTATACAAAAATTGTAGGGTACTTAACGTACGACAACTGTTTATCTTGAACACGGTCTTATTTCAACATCGCAAAACTCCCTACACGCCGGTCTCCAAACGACGTAAAGATTTAATCTGTACGCTGCCTTCAGCAAAATATAAATTTACAAAAAGATTTCTTGACTATTTGGGCCCATCTCTTTATAACAAAATTAACAAAAGTGTTTATATATATGACCTTCCCTATGGTAAATGTAAAACAGTGATCTGTCAATTCTTACTTGAAAAAACTTACGAGGAAACCGAAAATTACTTGTGAACAGGGCCCTAGAGTGGGGCTCTCACGCACGCACACACAATCACACTGACATAAACATAACACACACACACACACACAACACAACACACAACATACCATAACATACCTACACTCTACCACACATCACACGCACTCTTGTACATAAGAACACACCCACTTTTAAATCAGTTACCTATCATATAACGCTGTAGTACTTATCATACGAACAACTATGTTATGTACTTAAAACATAATTCTAATGTGAACTCTTTTTTGGGGGATGGCAACTGCGCTTCCTTAACACAGGCTATTTCGTAGCCTAGCAAGGAAAACAGAATGGCATCCATTACTGTAGTATAAAGATTTTAATGTAATTTCACTATATCCTAGAAGTTAAGTAAAATGTACTACAAATCGTTTTTTGAAAATAAATTTATTATTATTTCCTTTATTTACAATCCATCTTACAATTATATTTTTAAATATTTCTTAGAAAATAAAAAATAAATAAAAAACATTTAAAAATATAAAAATAGGTTTCCGCCGGTAACGGGAGCAGGGTCCAAGCTACCGGTGGTTAGGGCTCCAGAGATAGGAACCTCCTCACAATGCGGGCCGTATCGAGGAGTACTGCCTTCTGAATCAGGCCCTTGATCCAACCACCTAAGGAGAGCTTCGACAGATGTTCGTCGAAGCTCTTGGCAATTAAGCCATTGGCCGTTATGACAATCGGCACAATGATAGCCGAGTTTACATTCCACATGTCAACAACCTCGTGTGCCAAGTCAAGATATTTTAGTTGTTTTTCTTTCTCAGCTTTCACGAGGTTTTCGTCATGTGGGATGGTAACATCGATTATCATTACGCGGCGCGCTGATCGGTCTATCACCACTATGTCAGGCTTATTGGCGACAATAGTCCTGTCAGTAATGATAGACCGATCCCAGTACAGCGTGACATGGTCTTTCTCGAGAACTGGGTCGGGCACATACTTGTAGTACGGTACCTCAGATTCAACAAGATTATATTTCAAGGCAAGTTGCTGATGAATAATCCTGGCTACTTGGTTGTGTCTATGCAAGTACTCGCTGTTAGCTAGACGAGAACAACCAGAAATAATATGTCTGATGGACTCACCAGGACGATGGCATGCCCGACACACGTCAACCGTCCCATCCTTCATAATATATTTCCGGTAGTTGTTCGTCAACATAACTTCGTCCATAATCGCACAGACAAAACCTTCAGTTTCCCCAAATAGGTCACCGAATCGTAGCCAGGACACGGACGCCAGAAAATCTACATCGGGCCCATGAAGAGCCTTGTAGAAGCGCCCGTGAAGCTCCTTACCTTGCCATACATCCTTGCGGTCATCGGTAGTAAGTACTACAGGTTTGCGCCAATTCTCTTTAGCCATGGACAACGGGGTGAGTCCCTTGTCCACTGCGACTACATCTCGGTGCATACCCACGTCGGCTTTTAAGAAATATTCCCTGAGACTGTACACCTCTCGGTTGTGGAGGGTCTTTGCGTTTAAAAAGCCTCGACCCCCACACTTCCGTGGGATGTACAGTCTCATCACCGATGATCGTGGGTGATGCATCCGATTTGCAGTCAGCAATGTACGGACTCTCCTATCCAGGGCATCGAGTTCAGTCTGCGTCCATTTGAGTATGCCGAAAGAGTACAATAAAACCGGCATGACCCAACTGTTGAAGGCGCGCACCTTGTTCCCGCCGGAAAGAAGGCTTTTTAATACCTTCTTCAGGCGACCAAAGAAACGCTCCCTCAACAGTTGCTTCATGTCAGCCACGTTAATGCCTAACGCTTCCGACATACCCAAATACTTATAACTTTCGGATGAGGAAAGGGATCTGAGGTGTATGGAATCCGAGAGTTGAATTCCCTCGGATTCCATAATCTCCCCTCGCTTCACATACATGACTGCACATTTGTCCACACCAAATTCCATCCTGATGGCGTTACTAAAAGTTTCAGTTACTTTCAGTAGCTCCATCAGTCGCAATTTGTTGGGGGCAAAGAGTTTCAGATCATCCATGTAAAGGAGATGAGATATAACCTGACCACCTCTTCTCAACCGATAGCCTAGACCTGAATCCTCCAGCAATGTGCTTAGAGGATTCAGGGCTAGACAGAACCAAAGTGGACTCAAACTGTCGCCCTGAAATATTCCCCGATTAATCCATACAGGCTCATCGTTCCCCTGGATTTGTCGACATCCTGGATATCGAAGTACCGTCCTCCATTGTCCCATACACGACTCAAGAAAGGCGCGTAGGGTTGCATCTATCTTGTACAACTCCAGCACCCTCTTGAGCCATGTATGTGGCACTGAGTCGTAGGCCTTCTTATAATCAATCCAACATGTCGACAAATCCTTGCGGGATCGACGAACCTGTTGGCTAATGGCCATGTCGATGAGGAGTAGCTCTTTAGTACCGCGGGACCCGTTCTTACATCCATTTTGAGAGACAGACATAATAGAGTTACTGTCAATGTGTTCGTTAATTTTCATTCTCAAAATGGACGTAAGAAGTTTATAGACCGTCGATAAACACGTGATCGGCCTATAATTCTTGGGTTCCGCGGGACTACCTGACTTATAGAGCAGGTGGGTAACGCCTGTTGTTAAGAACTGTGGCAGAGATCCGGACTCTAGGCATGACTGAAATTGCGATGCTAGGCGAGTGTGTGAACTACTGAGCCATTTTAACCAAAAGTTATGCAGTCCATCCGGTCCCGGAGATTTCCAGTTCGGGACCGGACGGACAGCTCTGGCTATGTCTGATGGTGTAATTAAAATTGGCTCCATCTCTGGTATAGTTTCACACACTCGCTCGATATCACGCATCCAGTCAGCCTCAGTATGACAGACGGGCACCGACCAGATGCTGCGCCAGAAAGAACTTGTGGCTACATCATCCGGGCGGCACACGTCAGTCACACTTTGTTCGGGTCGCTCCCAAGCTCTGTATACCCACCTCTCATCGCTCCGGAACATGCGATTCTGCGAATACCGATCAACCCGCCGCTTATACCGCCGAATACGGTTTGCCCATGCATAAACTTTCTGCTTCAAGAAGTCGATGCGCTCTGTGGCACGAGACATATATTCTTGAGGCCTGATTCCAGTCCCCGAGAATGCCCGTCTCACAAAGCGCATCACACGTGGTCTTGTATTGCCCTCCCTGAAGCAGTATAGTTTACCGATGAGTACCCTGGCCTCGTCGATACGCCGCTCGATCCTGCACTGCCAGGCTGGTACGGATGGTTTTGGTCGAGTAGCTACGTCACAGTTTGGAAATTTGACGTTAACTAAACGACATACCGCAACAGCCCCACAGTACAGGATCGAGTGCGTATCAACGAGATCCTCGCTACTTTCGAATAAATTCTTGAGCAACGAGTCCAGGGCACACACCAGCGCCCTATTTTTTTTATTCATGGGTAACCGTGGTAATCGGGGTCTAAGTTCGGCTGGAGTGGATCGATAGTCGCGAAGCGCATCCTCCAGTGCGCTCCTCAATCGGTCGTTGTACTGGCTACTTACCGTAGCAACCCTATCATCCTCCTCTACGACAGCGGGATTGGACCGCGGCTGCGTCACATCAATTGATGACGCTTGCACCGCGGTTTGTGGCGTAGTCAAGATGACACGATTGCTCAGTACTTCTGAGCGCAGCCTATCAAGTGCAGCATCGTCCAACATGTGATTGCGTTGGATGACCCGCACCTGATCCGACAGTCGTTGGGCCGAAACGTTGATGGTTGGTTCTAGGTCCTGGAACAGAGACAGCATCCTAACACGGTACGCAGTGAGGTTAGTTCCCCCCTCTGTAGACCCATAATATGCGCGCATGACATTCGCGTTGATTGACGAAGTCCATCGCATGCGCGACACATTTCCACCGGCAGCGGGGACCCTGATCGGAGCCTGTTGGCCCCTAGATCCCAAGCCCGCTGGTGGCCGTCCTCTTCCTCGTCGTTGTCTTGTTGGTGGTGGTGGTGGTGACGACGGCGGGGAGAAAAACTCGTCGCTCGAGCTCGACGCAACTGCAGCGACCGGCGACACGGCGCTCACGCGTGTAGCGCGTCCCGGCGGCTGCGAGGCGGAGCTGAGCGGCGAGCCCGGAGATGGTGGGAGTGCCTGTTGTTCCTGGGCCCGGCGTCTGGTCAGCATGTTGACGTATTAACATTCATTGTTAAAATCCATTTTCTTCTTTTCATCTCTCGTTCTGTTTTCATTTTCTTTATTATGATTATTTATTTGTTTATTTTACCTAATTGTGGTTTCGGTGTAGGCGGTTTCGGTGTAAATATTTGTAAAAATGTTTAAAATTTATTGAAATTGAAGAAAACACGTCATGTCACTTTGACAGTCGGGCCACAGATTATTATTATTATTATTATTATTATTATCACGCGGGCGCCAGCTAGTACTTAATAAAGTAGGGTTTGTTTTCCCAAATGTAATACAACTAACAACTAAAATGAATAATGCGAACGTTTGTGAGGGTGAAAGTAAGAAGTAGCAACAAACATCCATCCAGGATGTTTGTTGCTACTGAACGGATTTAAATGATTTATCACATTTACACATTTTTATCCTGATACAACCGAAACCGAACTTCACGCGGGCAAAACCGACGCCGCATAAGCTAGTAAATAAATAAATAAACACTGTGCCCGACCCTGGATTAGAAGCTAGGATGTCATGCTCAGCAGTCGCGCGTGTGACCAGTAGGCCAACAAGGCAGTCTATTCGAACCAATCATCGCTTTTATTTTGAAAAAAGAGTACTGTACCTTGCATCTTTGCCATAATAGATATACTTACGACGTAGCCTATCTCCTACTCTGTGACCATACAATTATTCAAACTAAGTAATATAATCATCGAACGGAAAAATATACCTACAGAAATAATAATCATTGGAAATTGGATCGACTGAAAAGTACCGGTTGGAAGTTTCGCTTTTTTTTTTGGTCATTTCACGCAATTACAAAAGTACGAGTTTGTACGACCTATGCTGCTTTTTTTGCGTATGTGACGTGGTACTGATTTGTTTACCCACCAGAAGTGTGGACACTTCCACACCTTTCTGATATTACACGCTGTTTATTAAACGCCGTGGGCTACCTAGATCTATCCGATGACAGCGTAAAATAATAATGTTAAGATTGAACAAACATCTATGACGCTTTTGGGTGCCACCAGAATAAAAACTCTTATATTTATCTTTAAATGACTCAGGTGGCCTCTGACGTTGGGTTTTCTTAGCCAGTGCAAAGGTGCTATTTAATGTATTGGGTGAGACCAAAAAGACAGGTATACTGAGGGCTGAAGGTGCACAAAGAGCAGTCCTTAAAGTTATGTTATAGAATACCCATCCATATTCCTTCTAGTGCCCTTAGTGTTCCGGGGCCGCAGTATCTATTTCAAACAACCCACAACCCTGGCAGGATGATGACCATTGGGGTAGCCGTGTTAGTAGAGTAGTACTTATAGTAGGCATATCGGCAAGCGTGTAGTGGGACGCCCCCAGGTTGGGTGGACCGACGATCTTGGCAGTGCGCCTGGTACTCCTAGCAAGTAGATGAGAGTAGCCGAATATTGGGTTAAGTAGCGTGCGATTGCCTCTACGACGTCTAACGTGTAATTATCCCTTAAATACTTCGTATCGAAACACATGATAGAAATTAGGTGTTTAATTAGGAAAAATGTGATTGATTGATACAAACTGATCATACAAACAATATACAACAACAAACAAACTAAACATTATTTTACACATTTTAAGCTATTTCGTACTATGAGTTTATTTTGTTTTAAGTTTGCTTCTGTTCCGATTTTAAGACTTTCTTTTACCCTGACGTTTTTTCTCAGCGCCCATTGGTCGATTGGTCGGGTGTATGTCAACTTCGCAGCCTCAAAAGAGCAGTTTTGTTTTCAAAAAATATTTTGTCGCTACACCTTTCAAATAACAAGCTTTATTATTTTATGTCACTTTTCCGATAGATAGGTACCTATCTCAGAAATTTTAAACACGCTTGAAATCGTTAGTTTCATTTTTTTTTTATCATGCAAACTAATTAAAGTACCTACCTACTTATATCATGTTTTTCACACAGCGGTTGGTCATATTATGTTCAACTTAAATAAAATATTTTTTGCTCCAAACTAGGAATTTCTCCTGTATCGTGGGTGCGTTTACAAACATTTAAACTCTCATACACAAACAGCCAGATCCGAAACAACAACCTGTAGGACATACAAATATTTGTTCCGTGTTGGCGCAGCAGTCAATCGCTCAGCCACTGAGCCAACCGTGCCGTAATGGCCTTGTGGCGGGTTTCCCGTCACTAGTGCGGCTGTTCTTGCTATAGCCTAAATTGTTACATTGCTATAGCCTAGCTTTAAGTAAAAATTAAGCTTAATGTAGCTAAGCCGTGGGCATTTTGGTTCAAAGCATTGAACGTATGCACAGGCTGTAACTAGCTTTAAGTAAAAATTAAGCTTAATGTAGCTAAGCCGTGGGCATTTTGGTTCAAAGCATTGAACGTACGCACAGGCTGTAAATCGAAAAAGTATGACGGCTCAATAAGTATGTAGTAGGTACAGCGCACGTTTAGGAAAAAATAGGAACGAGGTGGCGGGCAGGGCATACCCTCATGCTCCCTCTTTCACCCACAACGTAATGAATTCAGTGTGTGATGCGCGTGCGTTCCTGCTGTGTAAGTACTTACTATCAGGCACATTATAGTTTTTTGCTAGTACCTATAATATTTTCAAATAAATACAATATTGTTAGCCTTTGAAGTGCCCCAATTTAAAAAAAAATGTTTAAAAAGCTTATATATTTTTTAAGGTAGGTACACACGGCGACAGATCAACCTATTCAAAACCAGTTTATGCGGATCTCTCATTGTACTTGAAATTTATTGTGTACGATCCGTTGTTGAGAGAGCAGCATAAACTGGTTTTGTATAGGTTGATCTGTTGCCGTGTGTACCTATATCTTGTACTAGCTGCGTCCCGAGGTTTCACTCGCGTGGTCATATAATATACAAAATATCTTTATGAATTGTAGCCTATCTGTTATTCTAATGTACTTATACATAAGCTATATTATTGTAAAGTTTCAGTAAAAATCCATTTAGGAGTATTTGCGTGAAGGAGTATCAAACATCAATACATCCATCCATCCATACAAACTTTCGCGTTTATAAAATTAGTAGGATTTAGAATAATGTAGTTAGGAGCTTTTTGATACAAATACTTATAAAAAAAACATGTGAAATCTAGGTATTTTCTTTTTTACTGTAGCCACATAACAGTAGGGGTTGTGAAGGTCAGATAGGCAGACGCTCCACGTAAAATTTTGCTCCAACCGGTTAGACTAGAAGCCGACCCCGACATAGCTAGGAAAAGGCTAGGTAGATGACGATGACTGTTGACCAAACGCAGACGTAGCGTAGGCGACACCAGCATTGCGAAACCCCTTTCAGTACCAGATAGTGTCATTTCATCTAAAAACAGCCGAAATTTTCGTTTTAGGGTTATGTAACATGTATGCAAAGAATAAAACAGGATTGTGTGGTTTTATGAAACCACGGTAAAAGTGAAACTTTTATTACATTACTAGCTTCCGCCCGCAACTTCATCCGCGTGGCATAGTTACTTTGGGCTAACGCTAACTTTAACCCGCGTGATTCTCGAAAAAATGTATCTTTCTCTCCCTTTTTCTTCCCTCTTCCACCCACATTAGTCACTTTTAAAAAAATGCTTATGTCCGTCTCCAGGGTACCAACTATCTCTGTACCATAATTCATCAAAATCGGTTCGGTCATTTAGGCGTGATGCCGTAACAAACAAACTCACTGTCGCTTTTACAATATTAGTAAGGATTAATGAAAATTATTGAAAGGCATTCAGTTACCTAACAAAATAAGTTACTTTAGAGGTCCTAACTATAGCTAACCTTACACTTAAGAAATCCAAGTGCCTACCTAAATAATAAAACTGATCCTAAATAAATACTTAAATCCAAAATTAATTCTTAAAAATATATAAGTAGGTACTTACCTACCTAAACTAAGTCACGTAGCCTAAAAATAATTTAAGTACTTACGTAATAACGAATACGATAATTGACGGGCCTGTTGGTCTAGTGGTTAGTGGCCCTGATCGCTGAGCCGGAGGTCGTGGGTTCGATTCCCACCCAGGACAAACTTTGTGTGATGAGCATGATTGTTTGTTCTGTGTCTGGGTGTGATTTATCTATAATATGTATGTATTTATTAATTATATAAGTATGTATATCAGTTGTCTGGTTACCATAACACAAGCTCTGCTTAGCTTGGGATCAGATAGCCGTGTGTGAGTTGTCCCAAGATATTTATTTATTTAATAAATTATATCTAATTATGCCTATATATATATATATATATATATTTACAAAATTACTAATACATATTTTATAAAAGAACAACAAAAGAAATCTAAAAGTAAATTATTTAAAGACTAAAAGTCGCGCTGATAAGCATTGTATGTCAATAAGATCGAACACTGAACGTCTATTAAGAGTAGACAAATATAATCAGAAAGCTCCGAACTGCTTAGCTATCGGAAGTTACACGTGTTATTGTGAGTCAACCATTAAAGATAGACAGACATATGCTGTCGTAGGATATTTTTTATATAATTTTAAGGACAACATTTCCGTCATACATGATTTCTGTGTAGCTTTAACCACTAAGGCTACACACGCGACGGAAGCTTAAAAAATGGAGTAACTTCTCCCGTTTGCCCAACATTTTCCTTCACTGCTCTGCTCCTATTGATCGTAGCGTAATGAAAAGTATACTATAACCTGCCCAGGAGTATGAAGAATAATTGTACCAAGTTTCGCTAAAATCCGTCGAGTAGTTTTTTGGAGTTTACTCCTTAAGAATCGATTTTCATATATAAGGCGCCCGGTATGAGAAAAATCCGAGGGGTAAAACCTACTAAAGTAACGAAAATGTGTCACGTTTTGGTGCGCACCTTTAGTGCGCAACTTTCTAATTTGGCTGTGAGTGTATTAAGACGTACATATGGTATGCTGTATAGGCGACTATACCTACACTATATGTTATTGGGCTTGTTTGTTTCTATCATTGTCGATGTATTTATATTGCTATTTTTTTCATTAATTTGTGAATTTACCCTTTCATATGAAATTAATCTTTTTTCAGTTGAATAAACTCTTTTTGCGTATGGTTAGATACTCGTACTTAAGGAATAAACCCCAGTAGTGCGTCGGAGCTGACACACACACTTTTTTTTTGTTCCTATAAAGAACATACAGACAGACAAATTTTTACTGATTTTTTGGCATCAGTATCGATCACTAATCACCCCCTGATAGTTTTTTTGGAAATATATTTCATGTACAGAATTGACCTCTCTACAGATTTATTATAAGTATAGATAGACATTTAGACGTCCCTACTCCGCCACCGACCATCACGAGACATGCAACACACAGAAATAAGTTTGAGACGATGTAATAAAATTTCACTTTAAAATGGGACCCTATTATTTAGACGCCGCTGTTCGTCTGTCACCAGACTGTATGTCATGAACCGAGATAATGTACTTAGGTACGTACCTTAATTTCGACTGTCATCCGACAGTTTGAATTTTGACAGATTTTTATTTGTGTAACAAGATATCTGTAGTTGGCCTGTTGTGTAATTTTCTTTTACTGGTATTGCGTATTGTGTATCTTAGAACGAGTGGCTACGAAATGAAAATATATTGCTACGAGTTTGCTACGACGCGGCTACGAGACAAATTTTTGCTTTGATTTGTTTTTGTTTTGGCGTTCCAATATATTTTTTTTCGTGGTTGTACTTATTTTGATAACGTTAGTTTGAAAGTGTATAGTAAATAGAGTTAATAAGAAGAAACAAATCATGGTTTTGCCTTATATATTTTTATTAAAAAATAACTTCTGCCTCTTTTTTTAGGGCATCAAGGTTAGATACAGATTTTGTACTTTGCGGAATTCCCCATAGCTATAGGTAAAACCTAAATACAGTTTTTTACAGAACTACTTACCTGCTAGTTCATATACTTAATGCGGCGCTTATTCCGTGGTAGGTAGGTAGATAATAGAAAACAAAAGCCGATTATTCCACTTTGAAATCACCGCCGCCGCCGTCGGCATTGTTTCCTGAACATTTTTTTTTAAATAAGATTTTAGGTAAATTTTAGGAAATAGGCAAATGTGTGGTGTTTAGACATGGTTTTATTTTCGGAATAATAGCCCTGGTCTAGTTTTCCGAAAATACGTAGGTATTTATTACATTAAAAACAAATGTGTACCAATCAGCTTGTATTGAAGTATTATTGGAAATTCCAATCATTTAACTCGTTTTTAATTTACTGTCACGTTTACTTCAGGTTTTTTTTTGTCGTTTATAAACTTTATTTGTAATACTTCGTAATACCTAGATATCCCAACTATTGGCTAAGAGTATAAATGAATTGCTAATTTAAGGTTATACTTTAAAATAAATAAGATCATATCACGACAAGACTCTTTTAGCTCGAGAAATTAAATTTATTTTGAGTCTGAGTTAAGTAAGAATTGCTATCTAAATACCAGATAGGCAGATTAAGTGAATACTCTTTAATAAGTTTAATTGAAAAACAAAAAAAAAGCAAACAAAAAAAGTATACCCTAAGAAATTTCTCACAAAAAGCTCACTTCATTATAGCAGTGTTCATTATTTTTGTAGTAATTAGGCAAATGAAATGCGAGTGCGGCAGAGTGCGGCGGAGTGCGGCCGGCGGGCACCGGGCCGGGCGCCGGGGCGGGCCGGGCCGCGCGTCCGCGCTCATTGGCCGCCGCCGACGCCGCCCTCCGACTCTGTCATCGTCCCTCCCGTTTTCTACAGCGCCGGCCTCGCTAACCTCCTTCGTTTCGCTCAGTCGCGTCCGCTACGTCGCGTGTGGTGTATCTCGAGTCTCGTGCCGGCACCTGTTAACAGAACGGTGGTGTTGTGACAGCGAGTGTATGTGCGATGCTCGGACGGTGATCGAAGCATGGTGAATTACGTTAATCCGCTCGCCATGTACCAAGGCAAGGGCGGGCAATACGGCAGCGGCTGGTATGGCTGGCAGCACCAAAACTTTGAGGAGCAGCAGTGGTGTGCGTGGAACGGTGCGCCCGCGGGAGGAGAATGGGCGCCGGACCCTCATCACTTCCCGAAGCGAGAGCCCGGGGAGCGGGAGATCGCGGACATGCCGTCTCCGGCGCGCGGTGACCTAGCCAGCCCGAGTGAGGGCTCCCCGGGCTCGCGGCCAGCGCAGCCGCCAGCCCCGCCGCGTTCCCCATACGAATGGATGAAGAAACCCAACTACCAAACACAGCCCAATCCAGGTTTTTATCTTTTTTAATTTCTATTAGGGATCTCCTCTAAAAGAAAACCAACATTCACGTTATATTTTTGTTGTTGCGGTAGGCATACCTCCGTGAAACATAAGAAAACAGGTTATTTTTGTGGAAATACCCACCAATTACTGCAATTAAAAAAAACGTTTGTATGTTGAGGGTTTCTTGGCAAATGAAGTCAACAAATATGAATCAATTGTGTCAGTTCGGTTTTTGAAAGGTATTGTTAGTTCTTAATTAACAGTACATAGTGTACAGTCATCAAACTATGTTAGGTATAGCATAGTTTGATGATTGTACACTATACACTACACACACTATATATGTGTTCTTTTGAACGATTACACCGCAAATACTAAGATGTCTTAAATAACTATTTTATTCTTTTATGTATTTAGATCGTGTCTTTTCTTCCTAATGGACTTCCTTTTAAGGTCTCTAATCTATTGTTTAATAATTTAATATTTAGAAATGTAAATATAAACTGGCACCTCTGTCTAGCTTAGAATCTAATCCCATCGTTTGATTATGTCAGTGATGAGTGAATACATAACCAATGCGTTGAATTCACTGATAACGATAAGCGAACTAAAAGAAAATTATTGATTTCCACACTTTGCCTGCCGCATACCAATGAAGTGATTCATTTTCAGAGTATTATGATTAATGAAATCATTGTTTTATTTGTTAAACTTATTATCTGCAGAAAGGGCTATCCTTTCTGAACGTTATTGGGGTCATCTTCCAGTCTTACCAGATTCAGCTGCATAAAATGTAGCTATAATACCAGTATTTTGCATGGAGGCTCCATGCAAAATACTCCATCTGACTTCCATGATCCAGTTTAGTGCTTACCTTTTTTTTGCGGATGGGAAATCATCAAATAACTTCACCCGCTCTGCTTGGAGCGGGGGGGAGTATCAGACTAGGCAGTACTGACTAAAACCCATCCACGTTCCTTCTATTGCCGTTTATGTTCCGGGGCCGCGGTATCTCTTTCGAACAACCCGCAACCCCGGTAGTGTTTACCCTTGGTAACACTATCGGGCCACTACCTGTGACGACTGTCATCTAAAGATCTACTAACAAATAGCAGCCGGAATAACGGCTTGACGTGCTTTTCCCTGGGACGGAAGAAACTGGTTATGTAATGGGTGATCAAGGCAAGCTCGGCCTATCCTGAGGTACGACCCGAGCGGCTGATAATATTTACCTGTATTTTACTCTGGGAATCTTATTTATCTCAATGTAGACATTATTCTAAACAATTGGTGTAGGTGAAAATTTCCCAAGTGTATTTATAGTCGGTGCAACTAATTGTTAAGCCAATTGACATCTTTCGCCAAGTTAATAATTGCCAATAATTTGTTAACATAACAGCATTGTTTTTTTATTTTCATTAGAATACATAAACGGACATTACGGAATGTTAAAGTTGGTGGTGTATTTGCTGTATATTTCAATTTCCTGGATTTACATTTCAAACTGTTAGCAGGCACTTTTAGTTTGTTAAATTATGAAGCCTCATTAATATTCACAACGCATAATAATTTCTGAACTATTAGGTATAGTTGGCCATTACCTAGCATAGATCTCAGTGGAGAAAATAGACAAAAAACTCTATAGACAATTATTTAAATCGTAATATTTTTACAAGATCTTTTTTACATCATGTCATGTTGAAATTATACATAAATGTGAGACAGATTTAGAAAGACGAACACATTGAGTGCATCATCAGTTAAAGTAAAAATTAACAAATCAAAACATAATCACGCATATTACTACATTTATGCTTTAGGGATACTTGTAAAAGCTAAATGTTTCAAAATTTTAAACTTCTATTTTCACTTCAGCGACAATTATATAGTATGAACGCTTAAATAAATAAGGTGTGGGGCTTACTGCGTTCTGAAATGTTTATTCTAAAACCATAGGCTTAGGGCAGATAATGAAAAAAAAACTAACAAAAATATTTTACTATTCATTTGAGGTTGGAAACGGATCGAGCGATAGGGAGTGTAACACTTTTACTGACTAAAACCCATCAATGTGTAATGCAGTGTGTGTCTTTCGAACAACCCGCAATCCTGGCTAGGAGATATCACTTAGTGTTGGTCACAGAGTACTATAATATAAAAGGAAAAGAGTGTTGGTCTCTGATTAGTTTGCAAATAGGCTAGAAAGCATCGCCCTATTCTACAGGCAGAAAGCACCTGGGACCTATTTCTAAGGTTTTCCCAGTCCATAAAAGTGTCATAATACTGGCCGGTATTTCTTTTATCACAGTTTAAGGCGGCCAATGACCATAAAAAGTTAACTATTTAAAAGCCCGACAAAGATGTAAACATTGTTTGTTTGATGGCTCCACTAAGTAGGTAATGATGTTATTGTTTTATTTTAAAGCTTCATAACTGGGAAATGTATTCACTGTACGGTAGGATTCGTTTGAAAACTGGTACAGATGTTTATTTTGCATGAATTAGCATTAATTGTAATAAGTACCTACATAATACCAAATATTACTCGTAAATTAGCGTATAATAAAATTAAAATGAATAATGTTTTTATGATATACTATTAAAATAAAATCAAGGAAATGTTTCCGATTACTTTCGTCATATGAAAATATTTTAATATCCTTCTATGGGCAAATAGGATATTGTAAATAGTTTAACTTAAAATTGATAAATCTTAGAATATTTTTAAATTATATTTAAAATTTGTTCGCCAAACTTCACAGCAATTATATAAAATTTTAATATCTTATTAAGTGTTAATACTGTCTATAACTGTGCTCATTTAATTGCATTTTTCAACCATTTGAATGACTGAATACCACACAGTCAATGGCACAGTAAATGTCAAACACCAAATAAATAACAACATGTAGACATGTTATAACCATAAAAATCTTTTAATAAAAATAAGTATCAATAAGATACAAATAAAGTAAAAGACTGAGGTGTGAAACCAAAATGCAAAACTCGTTTTAAGAATATTTTAGCCTTTGAGGAAAGTCATAGAGGACAAAAAGGTTAACTTAACAATAATTGATTAGCTCTTATGCCCTTTGTTAGGTTTGATTAGCTTAGAAGATAGTCCCTAGTCAAATAAGTAATACTTAATATTTTGAAATTACATTGAGAACAAACCTGTGAAACAATAATAAAAGTGCAAGCGACGTGTCCCTGTTTCGCCCGGTTTTACAAATTAAGGATTTTTAATCGAAGTGGTTTTAAAAAAACAAATCTAATACAAGTTAACATAGGGTAAATAAACAATAAACAATTATTCTAAAGAATCAGGACCTAGCTGAATCGATTTTTCGCCCCCGTAAACCCACAGATTTATTGTAACCTCCATCGAAATCTTAAGCGCAGTATTCGGGAACGTAAATATATAAATTCTAAGCCTAACCTCTCATAATAGACTTGAATCTCTAAGTTATAAGTAGTGAAAAGCGTATGATTTTTTTTTGTTTCGAAGAAGCTTTGCCTGCACCCGAACGGGCCAAAAATATGCGACTTCTAAACTTTTTGATCCATATTATTAAATTATTCTTGATACAATTGCACTAATTTTTGTAAAAACAAACAAACATTACCATTGGCGGTGATAAAATTTATCAATTGGAAGCGTGCAAGATGAAATAAAATTAAATCGAACGTGCCTACTTTTCAAACAAATAAAATAGTTAACAGAACTACTTACCATCATTACAGTTTTATTGAAAATAGAAGTTAATTTGAAATATGTAGGTTAAAACCATTAAAACGCGTCCTTTATCTCAAATAAATAATAATAATTAGTATAAAGGATAAAGGAAAAGTTAATAAAGGATTATAATTAATAAATAAAAAATATTGCTAATTCTTATAGATGTATTTTTTTCGTTTTCGTTATTCCTGGGAAGCAGCAATTTTAAAGGGTTTAAATGATTTGGTATAAATATCTTGGGACAAGCCTGGATTGCCATTTTATTTTATTTTCAAAGCAGCAGCCACTCATTTAACTTGTATTAATAAAACTGGCATCAATACAAACAAGTTTTGTACGAGACAAAATCTTCTAGAGCGTCATACAATAATTATTGTTATAGATACCAGATTAAAAAGATAATAAGCGCGGCCGCAATTTCGAAAAGAAAAACCCTTGATGCAGGCAGTATGCAATATCGACCAGTTCTTTTTTTAAATTGCCTTTTATACTTCTTTTTTCATAAATGGAGATCTCATATGAGTGTAACAGACACGTTGTTTTCGATTTTATAGCTTTCACGAATGGTCCAACTGGTTTATTCGCACTGGGAGAAGTCCTATTCTAGCCTACGACGCGCCTACGCTGCGTAGGCTCGGTGTAGTAGGTGCTACGTAGGCGAGGCGTAGACGCTACGCCACGTAGCCGCGTAGACGCTGCGATAACGAAACCATATAATCAACACAATAATAAATAAGTTTGTTTAGAAAAACAAAACAAGTTTGGCGGAAGTTAGCGAATAACAATTTTAAATGCTACAGAATAATTAACCAACCCGAACCAAGAAAATAGTTTATTTATTTATTGATAGTACTGATGTATAAGATATTATGCAAGGTAATGTTGGTAACGCTTATTGAGATCAAAAGTGACATTTGTTAATATTACGGGTTTTGTTTTACTTTAGCTTTATATTTTACAATAATTATTATTTTAGCGAAGCCGCGCCGATTTAACGATTATTTGTTTTCATTATAGGAACCTAAGGGATAAAATTTAAGAGCTTTATTTACTTACTTGTTTCCATAAGACATATCGACCTATCTTCTCCTGTCCGTGTAGTCCTCGTATCCGCAATTATACCTTACAGCTAGTTACCGATGGTAGTCCAAACATTTTACATTGACGACCTCTCTAGACTTTTCTTTCTACTTAATGTTGTTTTGGTTAATTATATTCTAATATAACGTTTTATAGAGGTCATTGTCATGATAATATAGTAAGTATATTACAATGAAAATATCTGAATATATACTATGGATGAAGATCGGGATATCCTTTCATTATTTGGGTAGTTTTTTGTGTTTATATGTAAGCAGAAGTAGGTACATTTGTAGGAAAGTTTATCAGAGTAACTTACCAAATTAAGTCATAAAAATAAAATTATTTTATTAAGCCCCAGACACCAAATTAGTAAATATTAAAAAAATCAATAATTATTCTCTTCAATGTTCAGCAAACAAAATTAATTTGATTTACTTACTGAGTGATTTAAATAGATACTAATGAGTATATGATTATTATCCTACCTGCAGTCTTAAACGAAGTTCAAATAAGGAATACTGGGTAGATAAACTTCCCACAGCAATTCTAATACCTTTTTTATTAGTAACCATAAGCTCACTCCCGAAAGGTCAGATAAGATTCGGTCAAACCGGAACGGACAGATTGCAGAACGTCTGCGGACATCGTATACCGACCCATCGAAAAACCTAATAACACTTTTCCCGACCCGGGAATCGAACCCAAGACCTCGTGCTTAGCAGTCGCGATTTTGACCACTAGACCAACGGGGCAAGTTTTAATCCTAATCTAGAATATTACTACACTACAATTTTTAAGCTACACTTGCTCACTTTTGAATCCTGTTTTTTTATACGTAAACGTAGCAACAGAAAAAAAAACCTCTTTTGTGCACTTGACGATCTTATGACTGCATCGTCGAACGGAAATCGCCTGGTTGAATTCTGGGGCCTAATAGCCAAAAAGTTTGTGTCAAACAATTTGTCGTCGACACGCTACGAAGAACGATATTTTTGAAAATGCTTGAGATTACAAGTTTTTAAAAGGCATATTCAAAAACGTGATATTTTATAAACCTGTTTAAACTCAAGTTTAATTTTTAAATAAACCTGTAACTAATTTAAAAATAAGCTTAGCATCCAAAATGGCGTCGAGGCGAGTGCAAACGTGTGCATTGTATTTCCTTATGTACGGAGTGATGCATTTGTATGGGTTGGGCAGGTAGTAGAAACATAATAACAACAACAATATAACTATTATTTACCGTATAATGTCAGTAGGAAGTTACATGAAACATTACAAGAAGTATTTTACTTATTACTTACCATGTGTGTGTTTGTTAGAATTTTGGTATTTCCGTGAACTTTGCACCGTGCATCTAGACAAGCCAAACTTTTGCAGTAGGTAGGCAAAATAACGCATTAACATGCAATTCAATTGAAAAGGTCCTACGTGTTACATATAAAGATGATAATGGTTTCAAACGGGGTGTTGATTAATAATCATGGGTTTGTTTATGCCAGATGCACATAAAGTGTTAAGGCGCTGTACAAAGCAAAAACTTCGTAAAACGTCTAGATTTTCATCGCAAAGTTAGCCGTATCTGTACATGCCACTAGCCAAAAAAATACCGTGTATAGTTCAATACATAAAGTAAAGACTTAAACAAAATCAGTTTACAAAAGTGGTCTAGTACTACGAAAAAAAAATGTTTAAAAAGACCGCGAAAAAACTTTTTTCATTTCGAAATTCCCTATTTTTTCAGCGAAAATCATCATTATTTTTATATCTATAACAAAGGAAATGTTATAGACTAAAGAGATATCTAAGATTTTTCAAACATGTAACTGTATTTTTTTATATTTAATTAAAACTACAAAATAACCTACATTTAGGCGGACATGATCCTTACTATATAATATTATAAAAGCGAAAGTGAGTTTGTTTGTTTATTTGTTCTTTTGTTACCTCTTCACGCTTTAATGGCTAAACCGATTTAGTTGAATTTTGGTACAGAGATAGTTGGAAACCAGGAGACGGACATAGGCTAATTATATTTTATATATTATTTAAAAAAAAGTGGGATGTGAGGGAGAAAGAGGGAAGAAAAGGGAAAACTTAGCATTGCTATTACAAACCAATAAGGCGCAAGGTGAACTGTGTTACCCCGAATTTAACGCGAGCGAAGCCGCGAGCAAAAGCTAGTATTCAAATAAAATCAAA
Organism: Ochropleura leucogaster; assembly: GCA_958449745.1. Taxonomy (NCBI): domain Eukaryota; kingdom Metazoa; phylum Arthropoda; class Insecta; order Lepidoptera; family Noctuidae; genus Ochropleura; species Ochropleura leucogaster. The sequence continues at coordinate 11,345,901 of OY288206.1, read as the reverse complement.
CACACATACATTTATCCATACATTATTCATTATTTATTTATCGACAATCGATGAACTTCAATGCTAGGCTACATCAAATGAATCCCCGAACAACATTGGCATGCAATTTATATTAACTTTTTTATTTACTTTATTTTCTAATACAGCACTTATTTGATTTAATAATTTAGAATTATATGTTGCGTGTTTTTGGTGAAACGGAACGCAAACTCAAAATGCATCATCTGAGAAAATGCCGGTGGTAAAATATTGTAATTGCATTTTTTGCTTGAATTAAAAGCACATGCAATTTGTAAAATTATTTTATTAAGGGCTAAAAATTTGATTCAGAAAAAAAGAAAATCGTGGTAAATTACATCATGGCCGCAACGGCGTTTGATCTGTAGTAGAAAATTGTAGGAGTCTTTTTTTACGACAAGTTGTAGTTGAACTAAACTTTTAACACTTTTGTAACCGTTTTGTCATTGGTTAAATAAAGGATAGATAATATTACAGGCCTATTCGCTATTGTTATATTATTATGATATTTGTCGAGGGTTTAGCAATTGTTTTATAATAACAAGTAAGCTGTTTACCTCGCCTTTTCAAAGTAAGTGGGTTTTATTTCACTATAAGTACCTATGTGAAATCATCGCAATATATTCGGCTTGTAATCATTTTCCCACACTCATGGAATAATGCGGAGCTCTTCGATATTCATAGCCATTTAATTAATTTGGGGCTTACCGATGTAACAATTACCTTACATTTATATGTAACTAGTTGGTATTGTATATTATATACAGGGTAAAAGCAAGTGTCTACCTTTTCCCCACCCAGCTGTATATTGCTAGCTACTACTGGAGAAAACACACATTTATGTGATTTATGTGATGTCTACTCTACTCTACTTTACTCTTTTCTTCAACACCCTCTTTTGACTGCCAGAATTCATAAGATCCCTACTCGTGTCTAGTTTTTAAAAGTAACGGTAATTTGAATCTCTAATTCAAATGTGCAACATTAAAATGTACACTTAATACTTGTCACCCTTCCCAAGCGTAATTTTGTCAAGTCGTTGCAATTATCACTGGGCATAAAATTAGATGTGTTATTTTGCGTTTACTGGAATGGCTGTGTGTTAACGCGTGTCTTGGGAGCGAGTGCATGGAGCGAGCAATTAATCCCGGGATCCCGGGCATCCCGCGCCCCGGCTCCCGGCGACAATCACCGAGAACGGCGCCCCCGGGACCCAACTGAACAAGTTAAATCTTTGCCAACTTGCTCCTCGCGACCTCTCTCCCGCAATTCGATATTGTATGTACCCAATTGCGAACTTGCTGCACTGAACCAAAAATAGACTTTGTAGTATTCATTTCTTTGTAGAAAAAATAAGATATTTCTGAGTATTTCAAAAAGTGAGAATATAAAATTTAGGTTAATAACCTAAATTTTGCTCACCTAAAACTATGAAAGTGCAGCGAATTATGAATGCGGAGATAAAGATTTCACGCAAATTATAGCAATTAACGATACATACGTTATATGCGTCACTAGTATTATGTTACGTTACATCAATACAATGTCAAGTTTACACATGTAATACATGTTTGTATTGTAGTTGTGTCCACAACGTCCTTCCCGACCGGCTTTCTGTGTAGAAAACCTTCTGCCTTTATTTGCCTTTGAGTCGTGTTTGCACAAACCTGGGGACATTCGAAGAAATAAATCTCTATTTGTCTACATTCACCAATCCCAAGTCTCGGCGGGAGATTACTGTCCACATTTCACGCTCGAAGAGATAAATATATCGAGGCTGACAAATGGCTTTCTGAACACAAAACATGAATGGATCTTGAGAAATTATTTCGGGTGGTGTTGAAGGCTCTCTCTTGTTTATGCGGTAGTCGCGCAACAGGGAGCTTGCAAAAAGTCGGAAGCAGACAGTAGGCGTGGATTATCAGTCATTATTTTTTCTTTTTGTAAATAATATGCCTTTTGGGCGTTCTGCTGTAGACGATTCCTTTGTTTAATTTTATACTTTCACGCTGTGAGATTGTATTCAACGCGTTCGTCACATGCCCCACTATTGCGTCTATGTTTTGTCTGACGTCTATCATCGATCAAGCTAATTTGCGTAGATGCCTACGCTTACCGATTCATTCATGTGCCGTGTATATTATGTATTTGCTTTGTTCTGACGCTGTACATAAAATACATTAGATGATTAATTGGATGGCAAAGTAAGGTAATTATTTCGTAATTTTGTTGTTCTAAAACGCTAGTGATATCGGCTATCTTCCCTATTTATTTAAATTTTTCAATTGTTTTTATTCGATGTCTATTTGCCCAATTAAAAAAGACCAGCATGCCGTTTAGAACATTGCACCAGTTGGCGCCATTGATAATGAGCTACAGGATTCTCGACTATATGGAGCCCTAAGTGGAAGTAAAACAGGATATAAAGTTGTTCCGAGCCGCTTTATGGCCCGCCCTCTGCGAGCCCTTCCACACAAACACTGCGTCTCCCGGGGGAGTGCACAGAAACACGGGGAACATTGTAATTCACCCTCGCTTTATATACGCCAACAACACAGCCAGCTAAAGATAATGATAAAACACAAATCTCTGAAATCAGATCTGATGATGCGAGCTATCAAATCCGCATCACTCATCTCGAGTTGAAGTATCACTATAACTCTTTTGGCAGTTTGTATCGGCGTGATAGCCGATAGGGGCCGCGCCCTCGTCCATCAAAAACGCATTACAGGCGCTTACGAGAAGGTAACCAGGCGATATGACAAGCGTTTGAGTCAACATGTTCAAAGACACCGCTATCGGTACCGAGTCACGATTATCGCGCGTTAACTGAAAGCGGGATTTCGGCAGACCGACAAAGCCGCGGGCGGCGCTGATAACTCCCCGATTAATAGTTTTCCTTTCACAATTAAACCCGAGTACGTGTTCGACAAGCAATCGGTAATGTTCGATAATTCATACTCTGGTAATCTTGTAAATCAATTAAATACATCGTCATTCTATATTCAATAGCAGCCTTCGATTTTAGTGAAATGGCGCTATCGACTACGGCTTATTGCTACCACAGTTATTAGATTCGACCATAGGTACTTTAAGACATGACCAATATTTTTATATTCCTTACATTACTGAAATAAAATCTTAAATAGATCAATAAAATAAATATTCGACATGAGAGAAAAATAATTCACTTTTTTTCCGATTGAGCCGTTCATGAATCATGCTGGTTTGGGTCTGCGATATACATAGGTTTATCTTCGAGTATATAATATGAGCAATTCGCCTTATCATAATTCCTATATTGTAATAGTAATATTTTGTATACTATAATAATTATTAAACATATTTACAAATACGTTTATAGAGTGCAATAATTGTGTTCTACTGCAATGATTTACTGTGGGAACATTAGTATTTAAATGACCTATTGGATTAATACATAATCGTACATTGTCAGTAACTATTCCTAAAACTATTCCGTTTCGTAGTGGATCCATTTAATAGCAGGTTAAATATAATGAATGATGCTTTTGATCCAAAATATGACTAAGTCTTTTACTCCAAAGCGACCTTTTGTTTTCTTTCAGTCATCTTAATAGCATATCTTTATTTTCGACGTTAGTCACACTGACTATCTATTACGAATAACGCCGTCTATGTCACTAATTTTGTCCCATCTAACATTATGCATAAAGAAATGCCTTACCCTGCAGATTGATTTTTAAACTATCGTTTTTATACTCAGAATTAACCCCGACTCCGTCTGACTAGCCCCATTTTATCTGTTAGTTGGGCTATCTTAGTGCCTGTGCACCTATTTGTCCATGATAACCGTCGACTAAACAGAATTCGCCGCCGCCCTCCGACGCGCCCGCCCGCACTGTTTGCCTACCACAAACAACCAAGTATTTTTTGGTTAAATCTTACAATGATAATACAGATATTTACTTAATTAGTTGCACCATAAATTAAATAATTTTAACATTGAGGTTTTAGTTGTTGGGGTGCATAAAGGAGTCAATCATTTAAAATAAAACTTAGTCAATATTTCTTGATGTGTCGAAAAAAATCTTGTTATATCCTTTTGTCCTTATGTATTGGTAGAGAGATTTTTAAGTGTCAACAACATTTAAAGTGAAACAATAGAAGTAAACGAAAACAACGATAATAAGGGTGACCTTCAATATCACTTATCTAGCTAGAGTTGAGACGTGACTCATTAATTAACTAATAATTATTCATACGTGTACTTTTAGAGAAGAAGAGTTGCTTAACCTGGCTCGGTAAGGTAACCCATCCGTTTCCAAACCTTGGCAAGATTTTTTTTCTATAATTTTTTTTCTAATCCTTTTAATAAAAACGTTGCCCCACACTAGTAACTTCTTATGTATCGTGGATGTGTTTACAAACATTCAATCTCACATACATAAACAGCCAGACCCGGAACAACTATCTGTAGGCTATACAAATATTTGTTCCTTATACTGAATCACTAAAGTAACCCATCTTTTTCCTAACTTTGGCTAGATTTGCTTTATCTTTTTTATACACTCGAAAATATAGCAAAAGAGATGTTTGAAAAACGCTCAAGTTTTGGACGTTTTCGTAGCAGTCTGCCCAAACACTTAGCGCCTGCTATCAAACGCCGCATCGGCTGTATCCGATGGATGGAACACATCTCTGTTTGTCTTACCAGTTATCAGCCATCCCCTGTTGTTTGCTCCCCTAACCGGAAATTTATTTTAGTTATAATTTTCTGTCATTCGAGCACTCTAAAGAGTTATCTTGTAGTAGCTTTGGAAACATGTCACAGTGTTGTCTTTTGACCCCTTGTGGTTATGACAATATTATCGCTTTTATTGTGTTGTAAATATTGTAGAATCTTGTCGGTTTGCATAACGATTTACTGCAGTTCAGACTTAGTGGCAACTCGTGAGTATTTAACTCTTGCTTCCTAGGAATATTGTTAAAAGAGAGCTCTCGACAAAACTAAGTTTAGCGATGACTTGGGTTCCCTGTAGGGTAGTCTTAAAGCAGTTCTTATTGCAGCGAGGGAAAGAGACAGAGCTATACAGGAAGTCTAACGCTATATCTTTTGCTTTCTCAAGGACTGCCTTGAGTGACAAATTCAATGTACATTACTGAATGTACATTGAATTTGTATACTCTGCAACTGCCATCTTACAATTTACATAATGAATTTCATATGAGTTTCAAGTTCAATATTTTGATGTCAGGTATACGCACCTACCTACTTATAAAAGTAGAATATACACTTATTTGAAACAATTAATTGTAGTCTGAATGTTACGTAAAGTGTCTAATTCCACAGTGATTCTCTCGCGAGTGACAAACATAATTTATGAAGTTCTTAATACCAAGATAAGGAATATTTACACACTCCGAGTAGGCACACAAGCAGACACCTCACCTCTGTCTTAGTGTTATGTACATAGATATACGTATCTTGGTAATTTTACTCGTTGAGACATCTACACTACAGATAAAAATTGTAAACAAAATTTACATTTTCGACACAACGAAAAATCCCACAGAATTCCCCATTCCATACAGATTTAATGTCTAATCTGTGAGTCTACATTAGTGTTGTAAAGTTCAAACGTAAATATCACTCAACAATCCTCTGTGATAGTGGGTTTGGAGTTTTGAACACTCTCGATGTACCAAAACACACAAAGATATCTCTGGCCTTGTGATTATTGCGCAACTTAATTTTTGAGCTTATTTAGATGTAGGCGTAGGCATCATCGGAAAATGTTTTACTTTATTCTTTTTAACTTCTCATGCGACTTAATAAACAGTTAACATCGGGCAATTCATGCAATTTCAAATCATAAGTTACTTCATAGTTTCTGATTTAATTAGTTATTTATCTTTCGCAGTATTTGCCATGGTCTTGTGCAAATATCAAATGAATTGCATACCCGACTTTATCTTATTAAATAATTCCTTGGTACCATTTATCATTCTGAAACAATAACGTTTCAATATTATTATCTCGTTTGTGTTAACATGAAAACCATAACAACATCTGCTACATTCTGTTAAATAACTGAAAAAAATATAGTATTCGCAAACTTCAAAACTATTAATAATATGGAAACATGATTTTCGACGCACACTCAAGAGCAAAAAAATCTAAACACGTGACAAAATTTAAAAGCGATTTCTATTTTGTGATAAGACCTATTTCGTAATTTAATAGAAATTATTCTTTTTCCAAATTAAAAAGTGCGTGAAAACGTAAAACATTTATCAATACAGTATCAGAAAATCACTTTTCAATTTTGCTAAGTGTATACATTTAGTGCTAATGACTCTATAATCTATAATTTTACAAAAGTATAAAAGTAAATGCTTCCAAACGAAAAATGTCAATCTGATGGCAGTGTTGGGGCAGTGGGTTTGTCAGTCGCAAGGTGTGGTCCCCGCTTGATCCGCGGTAAGCCGCTCGCGCTCGCGCGTCCCTTGATCCCGCCGCCAGGCTTTACCTTATCGAGCCCTCGGGATTTGTGCCCTCACAACTCTCCCTACATAACGCTCTGCGGGTGCGTGACTCGTTACGAGAATATAAAAGACTTCTCATGGAAGTAAATCGAGGAATTATGTTACACTAAAGTTGTAGTTAGGGCATTTATGAGACGTAACCACGTTTGACAACATTTTTTAAATTAAATTCTTGTAACTATCTCAAAGCTTATGCGGCTTGGGCTCAATTGCACATTATAATTTTCTTCACGGAACCTCAGTCTACTACCATTGTGGAAAACCCAGTTAGTGGCTATAGGAGGTGAGCCTCCTCTTTTAGGTAGCTGGCTAGTGTAATGATGGGTTCTGCCTATCCTTTCGATATTATAGAAACTAAAAAAAAACGTTGCAAATGAAACAGTCTGAGGAGAAAACTATATAATATTTAATAGAAGATGACATTGTTGCAGGTAAAACGCGCACGAAGGACAAATACAGGGTTGTGTACAGCGATCACCAGCGCTTGGAGCTGGAGAAGGAATTCCACTACAGCAGGTACATCACTATTCGGCGCAAAGCCGAGCTCGCAGTCAGCCTTGGACTCTCTGAGCGACAGGTAATTGAAGTAAACACACTTTAATAATAAGCATATTTAGCTTAAGAGCAGAGGGTTATAGTAACACAACGAAATTCTATCAATATTCTTAATGTGAATGCTCTCGCATTCAGACAGACGAAGAAGAATTTAAAATGTATTTTAGAAGTGTTTCGGGCATAAAAAGACGGTTTCTTAAAACAGTTTTTTGCGATTATTTGAATCAAATACCTAATATTCAATTTGTACCTAAAATTTTAATACAAAGAAGCCACTAGGATGGGAAATACACTTAAATGTACAGAATTTAAAAGTGTGCTACGTTTTATTCGTTCTTCTGAGTCGTAACTGTTCTTGCAGAACAAAAACATTATCAAACGAATACTGCGTGTATTTGTTTACCTACTCAAAAGTTTCCGAAACGAGACAAATTGTTTGAAGATCAAAATAGTAATTAAACGGCACTTTCTTGATGGTAAAGGTCTGATATAGATCTGTAAAGTTCCCAAACGGGATGTAACCGATTCAAAGATACCATTGAAAAAATCACTCGTATCTAGCAAAGACTGAAAAGGCACAAGCTGATCACAAACCTCGTTCGTATTGCATAATGATTTAGAATATGATGTAATTTCTTGTCGTATGATTTTAGAACTGAAAAGTAAACTAGGATCAAAAACATTTATTGTGTAATCCCTCTAACGACACTCTCATTGTCGCAGGTAAAAATATGGTTCCAAAACCGACGCGCTAAGGAGCGCAAACAAGTGAAGAAACGCGAAGAAGTGGTGATGAAGGAGAAAGGGGACCACGCGTCACTACAGCACGCTCAACTACACCACGCGACGATGTTACACCACCAGCAGATGATGAACGGTATGATGCACCACCACCACTACCATCAGGGGGTGCTGCAGGGCGTCCCCGAGCCGCTGGTCCCCGGCGTGCCGCCCGTGCCGCTGCTGTGACCACACCAGCAACACTATTGTGCTCACAGTGATAACTTCGCGTAGTGACTTTGATCGGTGTTCCGTGACACCGCTTCACCTTCCTAGACAATGGCCCCGACAGGGCGGCGCAGTGCATCCACTATATACGACAAATGTGTGATAAATTCAGTGCAATCATGTGGTGATGCGCGTCGGTTTAACATCATATAAAAACTTTAAAATTAATACTCCTGGGTACTACACGGTTAGTTACCTAACGGCTGTAAGCGGAGACACTTAACCAACTTTCTGGAGTTAAGGCTTTTTCTTTAATGAGATACTTGCCACTAATCTTGTAAATTCTACCATTATTGAAATAGCCCTTGCACCCGAAACGTTTACCTACGTTATGTTTTAGTCGTAATTCTAGTTAACTAAGTGTTCACGCCTTATAGCTATTTTAGTACCATTTCTTTTTAACGGTACATATTAATGTAATGTATTGAATTTTGTCACTTGACTGTAAATATAGAATAACTATATTTTTATATTATTATTACAATTAAGTATTATTAAATTGATTATTTTTAAACTTTTTATTTATTTCTCAATGCTGCAAGTGCCTTCCCAGTGATTTTAAATTAGATAGTTTGTGTAGGTATTAAATTTAAATTGTTTGAAGACTTGAATTCAGCGATTGAATTCATTGTTTGTAATATTGTTTCTACATTGTAAACGATGCGAAAACTTTACTTATTTGAGTTTAAGTGATTATACTTTCATTGCGAATCTCATAAGTACGAGCTTAACGTACGGCAGTGAAATGCGCTATTGTATTGCATGATAATAATCATCATTGCATTTGTGGCCTTGAGAAGTAGGTGCAAATAGTTTTACGTTGAATGAGATTATTCCTAGTTTTAATTGTTCTGTACATAATAGCTTAAATTCTAGAATAATTTATTCTTACGCCAATTTCGGTAGCATAACACGGTAAAGAATTATCACTCAATTCACAAACGACAATGTCTTGAGACATCATAATATTTGTATGGGATAAATACCTAATTATGGAGGGGTTTCATTGTAATTTTGACATAAATAGTAAGATTACGATTGAGTTGATTTGTTAAATGCTGAGTTACGATATATTATTTATTAATTCATTCAAGTCCAGCCCGAGGATGTAACGTGATTGTTTATCGTTTTGTTTTGTGGTAACAGTTATTATGTAAGATATTGTGGTGCTAGCAATATTTACTTTCATTTGTATTGTATTCCTTTGTTGAACATCAGTACATTGTGCGACGTAATAAATTGGTAAAATTTGTGTTTGTTGTATTAAAGGTTGATGTTTGGAAATCGTTTGTGGACACATGATTTGTTAGAATTTACGCAGCACTATCACGAAACACATTTGATAAACTAAATAAATTCATGTTAATCTATACTGTTGTATCTTTTTCCTGATCTCGGTTTACATTCATAACAAAGATGCGCGAGATTGGATAATTGCGATTAGTCTCGCAATGTTCCGGCACACGTTTTACAAAGGCACAATTTGCTTTGTCTAAAAAGCGAAGATATGTAATTTACGCAAACACAGACTCGGCTTATCGGCGCCGACGGCTCTTAACTTCAAGCGTGTCTATTGTGCCTAAGTTATGTAAGCGGTACGTAGGGTAAGTTATTTCTGTAGTTCCTACTACAGAAGTAACTTACCCTACGTACAAACTCGTACTTCTGCTTAAATTTGAAAAAAAAAACCTTCGAATGCTTAAATAATGAAGTTTTTATTTCTTTATAAAAATCTACTGCACAAGTAAATACTGTACAAAGGCGACTTTACGTCTTTTTAGAGTAAAAGTACCTACTTAATAAAATTCTTAATCTACTAATTCAATAATAAGCACATTTAATTTACTATTACTATGCGTCGACTCACACATCCTACATAGGTTTAAACCGTGGTGTTTAACAGCATTATAATTTGCATAAGTACCAAGGAAGATTAAGTTTTGTTCACCTCCAAAAATGACATAAAGGGGATGAAATTCATTAGTCATTCTTGCCTTTAAAAAAATCTATCAGGCGGGCAGCAGTTAATAAAGAATTTCTACAAATCTAATCAAATCAAATCATTTATTTTTGCAAAGTTGGGCAATTGATACATATATGTTTTCGTATATAATAAGGTCCTCCATATTCTACCGTCGTATGGGCATGCAAATAATATTCAATGCCAAATTTTAAAGAAAAGTTATATGTAAAACCTTGTATTGAAATCCAATAAATTTAACTGTCAAACCACTAGAGTTACATAACCAAAATTTTAGACTTCACAAAAATATTTAAGATATTAATAATCAAATAAAATGAAGAATATGTCAAACAGGAAAAAAAAATTTTTTTTTTCATCTCTTTTAGAGCATAGGTAGTGAAAAATGCGGCAAAGGTGGCGTGACGATCACGTTTACGGGCCATGGTCAGAGATTGCAGAAGCTAGAGAGGTGTGGAAAGAGAAAGGGGATGCCTTGCCTTGCTTGGTACTTGGTACGAAAACTCTGGGTTTATATGCATATAAACCAAGAACAAAAGTGAAGCTCGTTTTTTTTGGATATTCTTTTTTTGTGAATTTTTATTCCCGCCTCCTGGCACCTATGTTTTCTAGTAATAACTCGCAAAAGGTGGCTGCTACAGGAAACTTTCACCAAGCTCATTCTTATGAGCGCTACTTGCGTCCATTGAACATCCATGGACGCATGTAAATACTGTAAGGCAGTAGCCTGCCTAGGGTAACAATACAGAAAACCCATAAGTTAAGCTTACTGTCACCGTAACCCTACCCTAAGATCATGTGTAGGTTATTAAGGTAGGCAAACCTTATAGGCTTGAATGAAAGTACCGCCACTATTATAATATTCTGTCTGTCGAAGTTCAAACTACTTCACTTTCAATTTCAAACAGTCGACATAGAAACATGAATGGAACATTGAAGTGTTGTCACTTGATATTTGTATGCAACGGAAGTGTGTTGCCTCAAGTTAGATAAACGCTTACTTTTAAATTAGACCCATAATACTGACTTAATATCACAGTCAATATTGAGAATTATTGGGCCAATAGGGCTGCGCTGGAAGAAAACTTTCGATGGCCTGTAAAATAGAATAGAACTTCTTCATTGATATTTTTTTTATTATGCCAGTAGGTTTTGTAAACACTTACACCTCACTTCAAAAAAAAACTAGATGAGCCCGATGTTTCGTACCTGACAACCTCAGAAGAAACAGCCGAAACTCAGAGGTTATGTACACCTAACACATAATATAATTACAGAAGATTTTTGTCATCGTTGGATTTATTCATTGCAAACGTCTTCAGTGCGACTAAGGGCTTGTCTTTATAGCAAACAAAGTTGTACTTACAGAACAATAAAACATAAACAAGTAAAAGATGCAGTAAAACATATCTACAATGTGATGGTACTTTTACCGACTGTTTTGTGTGACTTAAATATTTGACCGTGCGGGGATCGAACCCATACGCGGCGCAGCAGCCAATCGCCTAGCTACTGCGCCAACCGTGAAATCAAGTTTTATTTATTTATTTATTTATTATTTATTATAAGCCACTTGTGTCCCACTGCAGGGCAAAGGCCTCCCTTCCTTCCTCCCAAGTTTTACTATAATAATTTAAAGAGGTAAAATAAATAAATGTTTGGCAGTTTGGATTTCGATTCCGAAAATTCTTTCACTAATAGGAAGCTACATTATCCCTGAGAGTCAAGACATAATTATTTAAAACGATGTTCCGAACATATCACGAGCTAAGTTGTGGGTTAAAGTTGTTGTAAAATAGATGCAATTAAGATGAATTAACATTATTCAACATTGAACAACGTCCTTCATGGCTTCATGGTATTATTGCTAAAATCATTCATTACATTACACACGGGATTTGCAAAACAATACTAAGTTGAAAGAAGGAAGCGAATTTCACTACATAATATTTTAATGAAAAACTTAATAATCAAACATTATGTAACCATATCATAACATAGCATTTGTGTAGGGAAATAAGTTCAAATATCTAAAGATTTAACCATCAACTCAAAATCTTCAAACATCTTAACTTACTTCTTTGGTTCAGCATCAACCCTAGAGCCTGGAGCATGCGCGGTAGGAATGTGAATGCGCTAAACGTTGAGTAAACCGATGCTTATTGAGGGCATTTCGAGAGCAGCTTCAAAGACACCGACGCGTTGGATTTTACCGCCTACTGACCGCCCCGCACTTCCTTCTGACTAGACTAGGAATCGCGGGCATTCCAATCCTTTTAATTAATTTTATAAACATAAAACAACCTCAAGAAGACAAAAAGGCCAAGTTATTACTTGGCAGGAAGCTCGCAGGCTGTATACTGTTTGGAACAACTTTAAGTAATATACAGTAGTACAGATAATTCTGACTGATTCTTTAAAGCACAGCCGTTTCGTTTTTAATGTTCAAAACTCAGACTTAGAGGGGATTATTCATAATTCTAACATCATCTGCCTAGCCTTTTCAATCAAATGCAGCTGAATACTTTTCATGGAGCGACTGCCTATCTAACCTCTACAACTCAGTCAGGACTGGGTCATCACGTAATACCTAATTGTTGTTCGACTTTCGGCCCACTGACTAGACTACCTGCTACCCTACTATGACCTCTTAAAGCAATTCTTATTCCACTGAGGGAAAGAGACAGAGCTATACAGGGTGTCTAGCACCATCTCTTTCCCTCAGTGGAATAAGAATTGCTATAAGATGTCATAGTAGCCCTTCTGTTTCGAACTAACAGCGGGGGCCAACACCTTATTTTAAACCCAATTTCCATCATTTTCCATTGATAGTCACAGACAGATAATTCTGACAATCCTACTAATATTATAAATGCGAATGTTTGTGAGTATGGCTGGATGTGTGGATGTTTGTTACTCTTTCACGTCATAACGGCTGAACGGATCTTGATGAAATTTGGCACAGAGGTAGATTATGGTCTGGAATAACACAGGTTATTCCAGACCATACAGATTATTTTTTTTTCGATATCGTGCGGGCGACGAAGCGTGCGCCAGCTAGTACTGAATAATACAAATTATAAAACGTAGAGATTAAAGTCTATTTCGTTTAAGACCAGCTGGATATCTGGCTTGCGTCTATTTAAAGGTACAGCTAAATAGGTAGGTACAGGAACAGCTAAAGTTGCAAGTCATAGCGGCATTACAATATAGTTATATTAACATGCAGTGTACCAACACACTGTGCAAGTGTGCCAGAACGGAGAACCTATATCAAGACATAATATCACATGGTAACAATGGGTGCAGGCAAAGACATTCGAATATTAACGAGTGATAGACGGGTCAAGACAAAGAAAATTCTAATCCAATACTTGTTACAACTTGGAATCCGGATGAAAAAGTGTCTTAAAAAAGAGATTATCACAATTCTGGGTCAAGCGTGGGTGTCTCAGTTCCACCACAGACTAGTGGCGGTTAGACGTAATTACGTGGACATACACACATTATCACACACTTCCAGACACCTACATAGTACCGATACACACACTTTCACACACTATACATTTTAATGCCGATCAAATCAAGCCAATCTCGGCTAATCATGTATTTATAGCTGTAATGTTCCCTCTGTGTACTTGGTAATTGGGGTAAAGTTCAATTTAATTATTTTATGTTTATGTCCTGTAAACTCTGAAGCTACCTTTATCCTTACAAATAATATAAAAGCGATAGTGAGTTTGTTTGTTTGTTTGTTACCTCTACACGCCTACATGGCTAAGCCGATTTTGTTGATTTTTTTTTACAGAGATTGTTGGGACCCTGGAGACGGACATAGGCTAAATTTTTAAAAAGAGGGAGCAAGAGGGAAGAAAAGGGAAAACTTAGCATTGCTATTACAGTAAACAAAGCGCTACGACAAATCAGGAAAGGGGAACTGTGTTACCCCGAATTTAACGCGGGCGAAGCCGCGGGCAAAAGCTAATAAATAAATAAATCTTTCTGTCTACAGACACACGTCCGCTTGTCAGGTAGGTACAATATGTGTGTCAAAATAAGAAATGCTCGGGATCAATTTTTTTAATGAAAATATGCCCAATGTTCCTTGTATGTATAAGCATATTCCCAATGTTCGCTCTTTCAGTCTTTTAAATCTCTTAAGGTACAGGATTTTCAAAAGGTATGGATTTTCATCATAAATCATTGATCCATCTGAAAAGCTAGGTCATCGAACTAACTATTGTTTGCAGTAAAACAAGGAAGAGGAACTAACCAGGGAAATAAGGAAAGACAAACGAGTGAAGTAATAATAGACTCACGACGCGCGACGCTGCTACGTAGGCACGGTCGTAGCAAAACGCGTAGCAAGAGAAAAGCTTTCACAGCCCGACCTGACTTTTACAGTAGGTTTATTACTTGTTTACCGTCAAATTTATTCAATAACTGAATTAAATGCTTCATTGTTTTTGGAGTTTACATTTCACATATAAGGCGCCCGGTATGAGAAAAATCCGAGGGGTAAAACCTACTTAAGGAACGAAAACGTGTCACGTTTTTGGTGCGCAACTTTCTAATTTGGCTGTGAGTGTTTTTCATTAATTTGTGAATTTACCCTTTCATATGATATTAATCTTTTTTCAGTTGAATAAACTCTTTTTGCGTATGGTTAGATACTCGTACTTAAGGAGTAAACTCCAGTCGTGCGTCGGAGCTGACACACACACTTTTTTTTTTAAATTATTTTGGAACGTGAATATGATTTGTTTTATTTATTACTATCTGCATCCCGCGGTATCGCCCACAGAGACTGGGATAGTGTGTATATAAACATTCCTCTTAAATCACTCTATCTATTGTTGATAGCTGCATTGAAATCCGTTGAGGAGTTTAAAAGATCAAGAACAGACAGCGGAACTGACTTCATTTTATAGTATGTGAAGAAAGATGTAAATTCAGCTAGTTAATATCTCAAAATAAAGAATAATTCACACTTATTCTTACATCAAAGATGCTACGAATACAGCTCGGAATCGGATTTTAATTTTAGAAGTATTTCTATTAGTCCGGTCAATTTAGACATTCGAAGTTACATAAATTCCCACCAAGCTAAAAATCGGTAAGATTGTTTAAAATATCATTAAAAACAAAATTTGAAAGTTCCCCATCTTTCCCCTGTAAGGAAAAAAAAATATTCAAAGTCAAAGTTAAAAAAAATGAGTTTTTATGACGATTACAACTTTTTGAATCGTTATATCTCAAAAATGGTGGCTCTAGAGAAAAGGTATAAATTTTTTTTGTAGATAATTTTATGATCTACAATTTTTGTCTGAGGTATCCTTACTAATATTATAAAAGCGAAAGTGAGTTTGTTTGTTACCTCTTCACGCTTTAACGGGTAAACCGATTTTGATGAATTTTGGCACAGATAGTTGGGAACCAGGAGACGGACATAGGCTATATTTTTTGAAAAAAGTGGGAAGAAAAAGGAAAACTTAGTGTTGCTATTACAAATCAATAAGGCGCAAGGGGAAATGTGTTACCCCAAATTTAATGCGGGCGAAGCCATGGGCGAAAGCTAGTTTTATAATAAAACTAACCATTTTGCTGAAAATTATGAAAAACTATATATTTAAAAACTTGTATAATTTTACCTTTGCCCTTATCTTTCTAAAGATGGGGAACTTTAAAATTTTGTTTTTATTGATATTTAAAACAATCTTACCGATTTTCAGCTTGGTGGGAATTTATGTAACTTTACTCTTATTTTTTGGTCTAATTTGACCGGACTAATAATAAATGTCTAGTTTTGAGATTGTGAATGTGATTTTGTGAATTTGAATTTTCTTCACACCGGAAAGCCAAGTTTTAAAATAAATAAAATCCATTTATTTCAGGTAATAAATGATTGATTTTTTTGTTATGTAATTTGAACCCATTTAATTAGTCAGACTGAATTTAAAATTAAACTAGACAATTAAAATGATTGTAGTAAAAACCAAATGCATTAAAGTGTGAGAGTTGAAACAAAACAATGTCAAAATCCATGTCAATATAAATAAATGTCAGATTATTTTCAAATAACTGTAAAAAAAAAGTCAAATAAATAAAACAACGAACGAGAATGAGTCAAAAGAGTTTTAGAACGAATCTCTCGTTATATTTCCAGCGACTGCAACTTTGGTTAGCCAGAATCCGTTCAGATAACTCACGAAACCATGAAGCCAAACGAATGATTAAACTGTTGGTGCTGCTTCGGAGAGTTGATGCTAGTTTCCACTCCCATCAGAATTGGACACTAACATTGGTTGGCCACATGGCCTCTCTATCTTCAACTTCTCTTCGTAAATCTTTTAGTCTTTAAAAACTTTTTGGTTAGCAGCAGGAAAGCGGTTTTGACCAAATCGATCATTTTAATTGGTAATAACTAAGTAGATACATGAAATGACAAAATAATCACACTAATATAAAGTGAACGCGAAAGTTTGTATGTGTCTGTGTAAGTTTGTTACTTCTTCCCGCTAAAACGTCTGCACCGATTTGGATGTTTGGTTTGTAGATATAGATAAGTTTTACCCTTTTTTTCGGATCTTCGTGCTCTGAGAAGAGCGCTGTCGGTAAGGATTTGTCTGTGGAAATTGTATTGTACAACTAGTAAATTATCAAATAAATCCTCGCGCTGTGGGCGGAGTGAAAAGGAGTGTAGGCTTGTACTGACTATAAGCTATCCATGTTCCTTCTTTTGCCTTTTGTGTTTCGGGGTCGCGGTATCTCCTTAGAACAACCCGCAACTCAGCACTCCCACAACCCAACCGGCACTTCTGCGTGGCTGTCATCTCTTTAAAGCGCGCGTGGAACACGAACGCGCCGTCGACATGACCGATCATGACTGGCCGCACGGACTGTGAGCTACCAGTTGCTATATATCAGCATCCACAGGCCCGCAGTCGTGGACGCCTAAAGTGTCTCCAGCGGCGGCTGCGTTGGTTGGAGTTTCTCCCTCAAACGTCCAGCCACCTCTTTCGCTGGCATAACTGCTTCGCAGAAGGAGGTGAATGCTTCCCATTCTCTCTCGTTTCGGACCATAGACTGAACCAGGGCCACCGATCGCACGAAGATACAGCGGCCCGAGCGGGCTAGCCCGCCACATTGTGCTCCACCGGGCATACCCGGGTGTTTCCTAGCCATAGACTTTTATCCCGGCCAACGCAGGCGAAACAGCGGTGCGCAGCTAGTTGCTTATTTAGTACTCGTTTCTTCAGCTGAGTTGTATTTTAACTTTTCTCCTCTCCCTTTAGAATCGATAGGACTTTGAACAAGTTTGTTTATCAAAGATCCATTTGTATGGACATATACAAGTACCGCAGAGTATGTATAGATGAATAATCCTCTCATCGCCATGATCATGTAGACTTTACCATGTAAAATAAACCTGTTAGTAGCCGCGAAGATATCTAAAACTGTGCAAATTGTTTGAGGAAAGTATTATCTATGGGTGGGTTAATTTCTCACCTGAATCCAGAAGGGCTAAAACTTTTTTTTTAGAATTAGGTATTGGTATTATTAATTCCGAATTTATTTATAACTAATTTTCTGACGGCTGAAGGAATATTTATAATGCTAAAGAACCAAGCAGTTTCTCGTTGTTTTCTTCTTAATAAGTCATTTACCAAAACTAAAGAGATCTTTATTATGGTATACAATAAAGAGTCTTCTGTAGTTCTGTTTATTTATTGAATTTACGCCATGAACTGCAATTATATATCTACTATATAAAAATAAGTCGGGTTTTCCTTCCTGACGCTATAACTCCAGAACGCACGGACCGATTTCCACGGTTTTGCATTCGTTGGAAAGGTCTCGGGCTCCGTGAGGTTTATAGCAAAAGTAGGGTAGGTAGGGTAGGTAGAAAGGTAGAAAATTGCATAGCAACGCATGCCGGCCGGGGCACAGCTAGTATTTTGTAAGAATAGCTATAGGCTGAAGATTGATCCAACTGCAACAGCTAGACTGAGTCATGGAAATCTGGGAACAAGCAAGTGAATGTTTATACCGTGCGTGTGTACTTGTGGGAGTACCCGACCACCGCGACGTACGGTGCTCTTCACACAGAGGCCGTTCTTCAAACAGAGCTTTACGTGTTTGCGCTCACCCTGCGTTTGTTTGCCCTTTGACAGCAGTCTCACAGGTCGTTAACACGTCACACCTAGATGCAGGCTCCGAAACAGAGCCGCTCTAATCATTGCATTAAATCATCACAAACGTCATTAAACTATACAAACAGAGACTACACATACCGGAAATAGTCGAAGAACAACATCCATGCGTGCCAGACTCAACAGTCACTCAGAATGTAGACTCATAAATTAGTAATAACCTTGACGCCAAAATTGCAAGACTCGCAGCTCGTTTCTATTTTAATAGCTACGGATCAACGATTAAATGTGATTTCCTTGTATAACAATATAGAAAAAATATCAAATAAAACTTTGTGTTTTACACGTAAGTAGATATATAATCAGTTGTTATCGTGTGCATTACATTTAACTAGGTGGGTTTAATCCACTTGATTTGATATCTTGATAATGTCTGGATTATCGGCGAACATGAAAGCGCCTAAATTAATTTTTAATCCAGCTTTCCCTCGGTAACTTGGCCATATCTTGTCGACGTAGGCACACAAGTCGTTGATACGAATCGTACGATATCAAGCGTACCGCCGCACCGCGCACACCGCGCCGTCGCGCATCACTACCATAAACTACGCTCAAGACATGTTCATTAATTAAAAATCTAACACAGCTTTATGGTACCCGACTTTTCTCATTATTAGGCACACCTTACTCAGCGACAGACTGATACTGATATTATAATTTACGAAAAAGAAAGAAATATCTAGTACATTAATCTTTGTGTAAGTCAAAACTAGTTATTACGGGACGTGGAAATGGAGATAAAGAAATAAAACTATAATTATAATGAGTAGATAAATAATAAGATTTATATAGAGGGGTTGGTTCGGACTGGATACTATCTGCTATAATAATAAGCATGTTCAGATTTAGAACGTAATACTCCTAGCCATTAATATATATTTAAGTATATAACAGATTATGTACCTACACAAAATGTTAATGACTTTTAGATATCAGTATTACTGATATACATAGTGATATACTTCATCCAAACTTCCCGTGCGATATGATTAAATTATTAGCAGTGCCTTCGTTAAACTTGTCAACTGAAAATAAAACCAGTTTAACTATTCATAAAGTCTCTTTTGC
Organism: Ochropleura leucogaster; assembly: GCA_958449745.1. Taxonomy (NCBI): domain Eukaryota; kingdom Metazoa; phylum Arthropoda; class Insecta; order Lepidoptera; family Noctuidae; genus Ochropleura; species Ochropleura leucogaster. Next base: position 11,326,530 of record OY288206.1, on the reverse strand, counting down.
ATGTGCTTTTCATTACATATTTGGTCATTTACTTATACAGCATACAGAAAGTTACCAAGTATCAACGTAGGTATAGACCTAAATCTTCGTTTTCAGTAAATGATCGAGCGACTGCTCCCAAAGAAAATTAGCATTTTGGGATCCTCTTCGGCAATGAAAGTGTGTTCAGTGTATGAAGTATGACGTGGGTTTTCTTTTTATGTCATTTCCTTAGAAAGAAACAAATAATTGACTTAATCTAAACGCAATTGTCTGCAGTATTGAAATTTAGTAACTGACTGAGGGATAAAAATGGCATTTTAAGCAGAATCATCATAAGTTAATAATAATGTATGTTACAATTCGTAAAATTGTCACATCACATAGTGACAATTTACCAACTGTCCATTATTATCCTATCATATTCTACTTAAGCGGCCATTTTAGATCCCATGATACACCTACACACTGAAGTTACCATATTCTAATGACTCCAAACAATTCACATAGACACTTTTCTTTTACGATCGCCGTCCTCCTACCTCTGTTTTTATTTGGAGTCAATCCAGGGTCTTCTTCTGCCTCTTTTTTGCGGATGGGAAATCATCAAATAACTTTCCCTGCTTTAGGCGGATTGTCATTTGTACTGACTAAAAGCCACCCATGTTCCTTCTATTGCCATTTATGTTCCGGGGCCACGGTATTTCTTTCGAACATCCTGCAATCCCGGCAGGCCTCCCTGGTTCTGCTTCTGCCATTAGATAGATTTCCATCAATCATTATTTCAATACTATTCACCCCTTTTATTATAAAGACATTCTTATGTGTTGAAAGCTGGACATTGAAAACAATGTTAATTTCGAAGATCAAAGACCTTGTTCACGAGGTCACCTTAGTAGTTCGGATTACGTCGTCATTACTTTACCTAAGTTGTCAAACAATAGATATATTTTTTGTTTACCTTATCTTCTAAATATCACGTATTACTTTATCGTTTTTCAAAGGTATTTGTTTAGGGTTTATGTCTAATTGAGTTAGATATGTTAGAAAAAAAAAATACGACGATCCATATATTGTTGTATAAGGTCATGTCTGTTTCGCTGCCTACCTGCTTTAGTGATGGGAAAGCAAATGCGTTGTCGTGCCTGAAATAAAGCTGCTATCTACATTTCTCTGGCCTGTACCTGTAATTTCAGAAAATCTTAGTACTTATGTCAGAAGATAAGATCTTCATAGGTAACTAGCTGTGCCCAGCGGTTTCACCCGCTGGCCACTTAGGGGTATAAAAATAGATGTTGGCCGATTCTCAGACCTACCCGATATGTACACAAAATTTCTTTAAATCGGTCCTGCCGTTTCGGAGGAGTATGGGAACGAAAACTGTGACACGAGAATTTTATATATTAGATTAACGAGATCAAGATCTCTTTCCCTCGTTTTGTTTGAGGATTCTGTTTTTTTAATAACTTGGAAGTAAAACTGGAATCAGACTTAAGTTGGATGGAGACTTAAGTTACATTAAGAAATACTCATGTTTTTGTCCGTCAGACCGCAGCCGCATATCCTTCCTGATTATAAAAGCGAAAGTGAGTTTGTTTGTTTGTTACCTCTTTACGCTTTAATGGCTAAACCGATTTTGATGAATTTTGGTACAGAGATAGTTGGGAACTAGGAGATGGACATAGGCTAATATTTTTTTATAAAAAAGTGGGATGTGAGGGAGAAAGAGGGAAGAAATAGGAAAACTTAGCGTTGCTATTACAAATCAATAAGGCGCAAGGGGAACTGCGTTACCCCGAAATAACGCGAGCGAAGCCGCGGGCAAAAGCTAGTAGAACATAAAACCGTGGTGACCAAATGGTAACAACCGCAAATTTCGTGATCTCGTAGTTGATCGTAGATTCGAAACCAAGCAAGCCAACGTAATTAGTACCCGGAACGTATCCTGGCAAGGAGGATTGGGAATAGTGCCTGTAAGTATACCTAATAATTGTATTAGGTATACTTACAGGCACTATTCCCAATCCTCCAATCAATACGCATTGGCGTATTGTATAATACAATATTTAATGTCTCATGTGCCTGTTATTGAAACCTGAGTGTATCTGAAAATTGGGTGTAGCCTTCAAAACATGTCCATTATGTATAGTGTTTCTTAGGTAATTCACAGGCTTTGATATAAATTGCAGAAATAGCGCCAACTCCTTGGTGCAAATTCCGAATAAGTTTTATTTTCAGATGGGACAATATCAAATTGCTCATCCCGAAAGCCGGACAGGCAGAAGGCCTCACGGGCCCGTCAGATTTACTGATACCTCTTTGAGGCACGCGTGTATTACGACCCCGCCGCGTCGGCACGGCCTGTCGCCACTATACGAACGGACTGTAAGCTACCCACTGCTCACCGTTCAGAGGTCCGCGCCTGCGGTGACTGGTAGTCATCGTGTGGCACCTGACGCCCGCAGCGTCTCCCTTGGACCCTGGGATAGTATGTGTTTCTCTCTCTGAAACATCCAGCCACCTGTTAGAGTAACTGTTTATTAGAAGGATACAGATACGTAGAAGAAATATTGAATCAGTGCTGGACGCGAAAGGTCGCCGCCGCCGATCGCCGCTGCTAGCTGTGCTGCTGCTGGCCACTGCACCAACCGTGCGGGTTTGAGTTTTCTAATCTAGTTGGTAGAGCTTCATTAGATAAAATGACATAATTAAAAAAAACCTTTAACCCTTAAGCTCATTTAAATCTAACAGAATGCTTTTCAAACTTTAGTTCAAAATAAATTTGTCGGTTTTCACAAACAAAATACTAAATCATAATGTTTTGGATTTGCTTTCGCTCGACAAGTTTCCTTGAGAAGTTGAGACATCTGCAATTCACACTGAATATAAATGAAGCGCTGTAGGCAGCTTTGCATTGTACTTAATATGCATAAAATTGAAGTAGAAATATAAAAATAAAATGTGGTTTTCGAAACTTACATGAGAAGAAGAGGACATGACATTCAATTTTATTTTATAATATGTCTCATGATGTTTTATTTTTCTTTTAAAGGTTGAGGTTTCAACGGATAGGTAGCTTCTTTAGTGGTATCTCTGAACCCGACCTCCAAAACTGGTATGGAATTATGCAGGTTTTTTTTTAAATGTAGCTATTAATTTTTGAAAAAAAAATACAACACGGACTACCTACAAAACTGTATCTCCTCCTTTAAATCCATCCAAAGGTTGTCTTGAAAAAATCGCTTTTAGTGATAAGACCGCCCATAGGGTGACACAGCCTATTTATAAGTTGTATCCTGTTATTCTTGTAATTTGTATGGTGTACATAATAAAGAATATTCTATCTATCTGGTTGATATTATTATTTTGCCATAAAATAAGAAAAACATCAATTAATCCTATATAAAACTAGTAAGAAAAAATATTTTTACATCATAATTTTACTAGGCTGACAGCTTAAAGACAAAACCAAATATTTTTTCATTTGTTTTCCTGTAGTTGGAAACATACTAGACGGCACAGGCTTCAAGCGACTGCTAATTTAGAAAATAAATTAATCAATGTACGCAAGTTAATTTATAAAAACGCCTTATCTCTCATTTGTTTTTACTTGTGTTACTACTACATAACTCTTAGTAAAAACAACTTGCAAAAATATAAAATCACTAGCTTTCGCTCGCGGCTTCGCCCGCGTTAAATTTGTAGTAACACATTTCCCCTTGCGCCTTATTGATTTGTAATAGCAACGCTAACTTTTCCCTTTTCTTCCCTCTTTCTCCGTCACATCCCACTTTTTTAAAATAAATATTAGCCTATGTCCGTGTCCTGGTTCCCAACTACTTATCTCTGTACCAAAATTCATCAAAATCGGTTTAGCCGTTAAAGCGTGAAGAGGTAACAAACAAACAAACAAACTCACTTTCGCTTTTATAATATTAGTAAGGATGAAAATGATCCTATACGCATTTGGTATAAAGAAAACAATTCTTTAAATATTTGTCAATCCAATACAAATAATAAGCAAAGGTATATGGAAAGATGTAACTTTATAAACTATAATTTAATACCAATTACGAAGCGATTAAAATTAATTTGTATGTACAATTTAAATCGCCCAAAATATGTCCGATAATATAGACCATCCATATCGTATTAAGACCAGATTTTATTTGAGGTACCTACCGAATACGGGTCACTTTTGAAGTGGCATCGGTTATTTAGGTTTTTAATAACACCAGGCATGAATATGTGATGCGATTTGACGCGGACCAAGATTTATATTTATAGCACTTTTAATTTACGACGGGTTATAAAATACGTCGAAACTCCGTCGATCGATAGTTGTGTAGGTGCCCCTGCCTACCTGACGATTGCGTCGTTATATCAAATAAATACAGGTCTCTAACACGTACAAATGTTTTCATTTTATATATTTCGAATTCGTTTTAATGTCGTTTGGGGATCAATATAAATTATTTGTCAAGTAACTAATTTTGAAAAGTATTTTCGGATTGGTTTTAATTGCTAAGAGCAATTGAGTTGCCGGAAGTGTTTTTCTTTTCAGGTCCTTATATTATTTGACTCTTAAGTAGTAGGTCCGTACAAGAGTCTGTTTCGTTAGTCATAAGCGCGGTTGCTATAAATGCAGGTTCGATTCCCTGGTCGTTTTTGAGCTGGGTTGATGGCAATGGAATCATGCCATATTACAATGATAAGGGGAGGAAAAATAACACAAAATTACATAAATATTACACTTTATCGTCCAAAATACTAGAAGTTTTTAAGCTCGCTTCGCTGCCTTTTTCATGAAGGTTTTAACCGTGCGGGCCAAGTTTGTGGTTACTCGATTTTCGACTACCCTGATCAGTACATTTTCTTTGTTAAATCAATGGCAGCTTAAGCTAAGCAAGTCAGGTTGCTATTACATGTTATTAAAACATAAAGTTTTTGTTTGGGTTTTGCCAAACTCGGTTTCCTAGGGCCCCCAAAAATGCAGGGGGCCTATTAGGACTTACTATGCAACAGACTAAACGTATTCCCAAAGATGTTAAAAAGTTAAAACAAAAAATAATGTTAAACGCATTTAGTAAGCTTTTTTTTATTAATAACTAGCTTTTGCCCGCAACTTCGTACGCGTGGATTAATAGTTCCCGTTCCCGGGGGATTTCCGGGATGAAAACTATCCTATGTCCTTTCTCGGGTCCCAGACTATATCTGTACCAAATTTCATTAAAATCGGTTCAGTGGTTTAGGCGTGAAGAAGAGACAGACAGACAGACAGAGTTACTTTCGCATTTATAATATTAGTTTAGATTTTGGTTGCTTTTATTCCCCTGGGCATTATTTACACAATTTATTTTATTTAGCAATTTGCGCTGCAAGTAGGTTAAAAATTATTAATTAACTAGGTATCAACAATTAGATTTGTTGCACCATTATTGGCTAAAATGATAAAATACGATTGACGCGTGTTAACGATTAAACTTTACGATTTTGTTCCGAGAATTGTTGCAGGTAGGTAGATATATCTACATATTACTAGCACTGAAATACCTACATACAAAGATAATAGTGTTAACTTTATGTAGTGTTACCTAAATCCTGAAACAATAATGAAGGCAATAAACTTATGTAATTTCATTGTTTTAAATTTAACTGCATTTACATATTACGTAGAACGACTGTTCAATCTGAATAATTTGAAGGTGGAAAAGAAAGATCTTGACTACCCATACATTTTGACGACACAGTTGGCGCAGTAACTGAGCGATCGACTGCTGCGTTGCGTGTCGCGGGTTCGATTCCCGCACGGAACAAGTTTTTGTATGATCTGTAGATAGTTGTTTCTGGTCTGGCTGTTTGCGTATGTGAGTTTAAATGTTTGTAAACTGGTCATACAGCACTTAAGTAGGTTTTCACATTATTATGGGTTATTATTACGTCGTTGGTCTAGTGATCGCTAACCGATTGCTGATCAAGACGTAATGGGTTTGATTCTCGGGCAAATTGTTATTGGAATTCTATAATTGGTTAATGTTATTGTATTTTTATAGCTTAGGAAGACATGAGTCACCTTACTGAGACTCATCTAATTATTACATTATCTCTTATGATCCTGTGCTGTTAATTATTTAAATATTGTTGGTCATGTTGTAACATGTTTCATCTTGTTCATTTTTCACAAAATATTTAATTACGTTCTAGTACGAATATTTGCAAATAAACATGATAAGACAAGGTATAGATACCGTCATGTTTAACGGTTAATTTTTAACTATTGTGGCAATTAAGCGTAATGGTTAAACGCCGACTAAGTATAAACAATTTCGGTACATTAGAAAAAGGTAAAAACTACGCACAACATTTTAGCACGTGATCAGTTGCAAAAACTATGGAGGCGGGCGGCAACTCAAAGGGGAATCATTCTGAAAAGGGCGTCCGAGTCAAAATATGTACAAACGCAGACCGTAATGGGCTAAACAATAAAAAAAAATGGATATCTTATTTAAGTATTAACAATAAGCGAGCCAACGTTTCGTGCGGAGTTGCCCTGAACAATGGTGAGGTTTACGAGGTCGTAAAAGCTTCGTCTTTGTCCACGATTCGGTCAATAAACGTAGCCGAGCGGAGCCGGGCTGCGCGCCCATACACATAATTGTTTAGTTGAAATTCAAATTGATCTCACGGAAAATCTAAGCTGCCTATTCCTACTCCATATTATTCAACTCATTATATGACCAGAGTTATTTATTGAAGTTCACACATTCCGAACCAAATGTCTAATGTGTATCTAAGTATTACTCATAGTATATACTTAAGTTATATATCTACCTATACCTGTGAATACCACTTTGTATTAAAAAAAAACACGATTAAAGTTTTAGAGACGCCATGTAAAGAAAAGTTATCATGATGTTATTTGGTTCAAGCACTTTTTAATTCGTTTTGTTGTTTGGACGTATCACCATTTAGATAGGTGTATTTTACACTGATGCCTATATAACAATAACAATTCAGTTGAAATAAATCGCTGTTAAAATTATTTGGTTATTTAGGCAACTCAGTTAATAAAAATCTGTAACTTAGTGACACCTTTCTGATTGTTCAAACATACAATTGCAATTAACATGTTAATACTTTCAACAATAAAATCTTTACTTTTTTTTAAGAAAACGTTGCCCCACGCTAGGAATTTATTCTGTATCGTGGGTTCGCATACAAACATTTAAACTCACATACACAAACAGACAGACCAGAAACAACTATCTGCAGGTCATAACAATACTTGTTCCGTGCGGGAAACGAACCCGCGCGCGACAGTCGATCGCTCAGCCAATGCGCTAACAGTGCCGTAAAACACAAAACATATCATCAAGCCTGTAATCCCCAAAGGGTAGGGCAGAGTTGTACCTAATCTAATTGTAGAGACACCCATATTTCGCAAACTATGTTTTAGTTCCATGTATTATGGGGCGAGCTTCCTGCTATCAACAGCGTACAAATCCATTTATGAAACGTATATAATTAAGCACATATAGCATTACATTATTTGAAATTGACTGAGTGCCATTCAGTGCATTTTCGGAAAATCAACGCATTTGCTAGCCGTCGCGTCGCTTGGTTTATCTTTCTGCGCCGACCCCATGCCCATGCCCCAAGTTATGTTCGCTTCTCATCAACTGTGACCATCGACAAACTGCTTTTTTACATAAGCCATTTGACATTAAATGTTTCAATTAAAAATTTGGTACGACAAAGATAACACTGACACAATTTTTCAGCACAGATGTTGTGTGTCTTTGATTTTGGATTTACCACGAAACACCAGTTCTCATTATCATAGAAGAAGACGTTCTAAGCAAGTCAGAACAGTTAAAAGTTAGTCGGTAAATGAACAAAGGTGGCTACCTGCATTACCCGCTTCGCCGCCTAGAAATATTGTCCGCACCATTTGTAAGGTCATTCTCAACCCTATTGTTTAAAGCTGCGAACTGCGGGAAAATCCCTTGCAATATAAAAAAGTTATTGTATTGATTGTTCAAAGAAAGCCGCCACAATGCAGTGCGGAGGAGTCGAAACGTTATCGACACTGGAACAGATAATTGAATTAGTTGTTATGTATATTCAAGTGAAATAATCTTTTTAGTGAGCGTTCAAAGAAGGTGGAATTCGGCAGGGTTCGCTCGCTGTTTGTGAACGAGTATGAGACTAATTGTCCGCAAACAAATGCTAAGAGGATTAGCTAGAAGAGTTGAGCAATTGTTTATGAAACATCGGGCTTTTTAAGAATTCAGCAACTGGAACTGTTCTAGAATTTAAAACCGGCTTGTTTATTCTACGCTTTTGTTTTTGTATCTCAAAATGATCCGGTATAAATCCTAGTTTGAGTAGGATATCTGAAGAACGTTGAGTGTGGCGATCTAAGGTACTTTCCCCTTGCGATGGACTTAGTTAGTTGTATGTTTTTCTAATCTATTCTTTTATCAATAGCTTGGCAGTCTGATCCACCCATATCTGCATACCTTTTCAGCAGTAGGCATGGCGTCCAACGTAGATATAATAATTGTAAATATCATAAATTTTTGTATGTCGTCGTCATTAATAATAACCTTACGATAACAATTTATAAGCATGATAAAAAATACTTTATTTTTGCCTTGGCGTAACATTGATTTGTGTAAGCTCATAGCAAGTAGATCGGAGGCTTTGTTGTCCGAACCACGTCGGACGTTGGCAAAGGATTGCGGTATCCAGCCAGTACCCACTTACGTGCACTTTACAATCGAACGTACAGATTCGTTTACAAGTACATAGTTACGTCAGGAAAGGAAACCACTTAAATTTTAATAAGAGCAGCGATTATGCGCAATAAAAAGCTGTAAATATGTAGTTAGCTGGGTTCCCTGACGGTAGGCAATTTACGGCGCTCCGCCCCGCGTGAGCCAACTACCAGTATCAATGCCCATAATTGCAAATTATAAGCAAAGCCCTTGCAACACAGGTATACATAGATATGCTATCTTTGAGATCACAATTAAAATCATTGGTAAGGTGAGCGATTATATCGTAAACATTAGAAGCCTATCAGAAACTACAATTTGCTTCCAAAAGGAGAAAACGAACTGACATCGATGTACCCGCATAGTTGACATTTTCCCTGAGTTGAGAACAGGATAAAATTTCTACCATGTCGGAAGGCTTAAAAAGGGTTCGATACCTATAGAATTGGTTGGGTTTTGTATACATAAGTCTGTTCCGCTTATGACCCAAAAACAATCGTTGTGGTGCAGCAGTTAGCTACGTTTCATTTCATATTTTCATAAGATTTACTTTGTTATTTACACTCTGTAGATTTAAAAAGTAATTAATGTCATATTTATGGTTGAAATTGCCAGTATCTTTTTACATCATCTTCATAGATTTTAGAGTTAGAAAACTAACGAGGCCGTGACTGTCAAAGGACCGATGTTATGGCAAATGTGGCAAACGAGTCCTTTTTTATTTAGATGTGAAATCATCAAATTTCTTCCCCCACTCTAGGCGGAGCGCGGGGAATGTCAGACTTTTAATGACTAAAACACATCCAAGTTCTTTCTTTTCCCCTTGTGTGTGTGTTCCGGGGCCATGATATCTCTTTCGAACAACCCGCAACACAGGAGTGGAGATTTTACGAAAGGAGGCTGTATCAGATGGTGCTCGGGGAAGATGATTGGATGACCGAGTGGCCCAGCTTGGAAGAAGGTTATGTTACAGCAGTGGACAGCAGTAAGTAATTAATGCAAAATAAATTTTGATAACCTGAAGCGGTATTTTTCAGTACAAAACTGGAGGATCAATCTACCAGTAACCACATACTTAAGAGGGCTTAAAGAGGGGAGTTATGTAGCAAATAAGGTTACTTTATAACAACGCATTGTTTTAAATTAGACATTTTGTTTCATGTCATGTAAGTGCTCATTATACTGTTGGGAAATATAATATTACATTATTAAAATTTATATTGTTCGTCATTCATTAACATATTTTGAACATGCGTATCTTTACCGTCACGTGTACATTGCAGCATGGTTGTATCAGCGCATGAAGACATTTGTGTGGAGGGCGCTGTCATCAAATAACTCCTCCCACTTTGACGGGGAAAGGAGTGTCAGACTTGCACTGACCAAAACCCATGTTCCGTCTTCTCTTTTGTGTTCCGGGTCCGCGTTATGTTTTTCGAACAAAACACAGCTTCTTCGAGGCAATTGGCTCTGAAATCGAATTTGCCGACCCGATGAAAAACAAAATGGAAGCGTTAGTTCCGACATTGGCCACAAGCCAAAAGAGCCATGCAGTACACTATCGTCGTATATCGTGTGTACCTTTATGAATTCTCACTAACTTTGTTGCGTTTATATAATGTAGTGAAACACATACAAATACGAAACAAGTACCGGGAGAATAACTTTCTATTTCTTTTTTTAACCTTAATTAGCTTGTAGTAGGAAACCATTTAAGTGAAGTGGAGATAAGTTATACTTATAAGATTGTAGATGTAGCAACAGACGAGATCATCAAGAAGGGTCATCATCACAATTAAGTATGCAACATTGTGTTTGTGCATTTGCAACTAAGAAATATCTACATACACCTTACGACCTCTCACCTCGTAGAACTAAAACGATTATCATGCGTTCCTTAAACTCAGTTAACTTAGAAGCACTATTAAAGTTTTTTTTATTGGTTTTGGTAACTATGTTTACTGAAAATGTTGACAGGGTCGTTTAGGCCTCGAAAATTATTTTTGTAAATATTTAGGCAAGGGATTTCGATGCTACGAAATGTTTTTGTTATTTCTTCTTATGCTGATAGTCAGACTAAAATTTTAAAACCGATAATAACTCCGACTGTTCGTTAACTTTTTACATGGCAGGCTAATTTCGACAAAAAATGCATCCAAGTAGATCATGGCATAGGTTACCTTTTTCCCGGTAGTACACTTTCAAAGTATAACTTAAAGGCTGGCTACCTAGTATTATAACCTAAAAGAATGGTCGTAGGAAATCGTTTAGGACTAATATGGTAAAAGCGAAAGTGAGTTTGTTTGTTGGGACCCAGGAGACATAGGGGCATAGGCTTTATTTAAAAAAAAAGACTGAGATATGAGGGATAAAGAGGGAAGCAAAGGGAAAACTGAGCATTGCTATTACAATAAATAAGGCGCAAAGGAAAAAAACTACAAGTAACAAGGAAAAGGGAACTGTGCTACTCCGAATTAAACGCGCGCAAAGCCGCGGGCAAAAATCTAGTTATTAATAAATAAACTAAACTACACATTTCCGTGGAATAATTTTCGCCCCCCAGGGGCAACATCTACTTTGAAATACGTTTGCGTTATTCTAATTACCACTGCAAACTTATGGATCAATAAATCATTTTACATTACCTACTTTCTGTAAACTCAATATTTATCAAGGAATCGGGTACACTTGAAAACAGTAATTACAATCAACATGGCCACTCGGGAAGGAGAGTCGTAATGCCTACTCCAAGTTTATCGTTACATAAACATACACGTACTCGTATGATATAATATATCAACGCCGTCCACGTGAACGGTGATATATAGAGGGTGATATTACAGCAAGCGGCCAACAAACAATAAGGTGTGATAAGCAGATTCGGCGGCGCTTTTCATGTGTCGCCTTTGTCCGAGTTTAATCCGCCGCCCGAGGTGCGCCGCCCCGCGCATGCGCGCGCGCACCTATTCGCCCCTCCTACGCGCCCGCGCCACGACCCGTGGGCTTGTAGACCTTCTATGCAAACGAATTCGGGTTATAAAATTCTTATAACTACTTCATGTTGACAGATTTTGACCAGAAAAACTGGTTTTTGCCACTCATAGGTGTACTCGTTGGATAATTATTTTAATTAGTTGGTGTGATAAATACGATTAAATTTTATAATTGTTTTTTTTTTATTTTGTCTGTGTGATCTGGAGAGAAAAGCCAGTTACAACCGCTTCTAATCCAGAAGCTGAGTTGTGTAATTTCCTACAATTAACATTTACAACTATATTGTTTTATGCCAAGTCTAATTAGTTTTATACAGCTGCAATTATGCAAAAAAATATTGATATCTTTCTTAACAAAAAACTTATTTTTTTCTATCATATAATTTCGCTAAACCTTTTCCATTAGTTACATAATATATTATTTTATTACGTTGCTTTTGTAAATCTGTTAACAAATTTGCAGGTCCTTAAACGAATAAATAGCAAAATATGACATTTTACACAAAATATCTAAGTATTGTGGGTGTCTAAACTATTTAGCTTTAGACTTTACCTCTCTAAAAATCTTATTTAATAGGTAGGTAATGCTGACGGCATCCATATCTCATTAAACATATGCCGCGTATGACCAAATGTGATCGTAAAGTTATTTATTTTTCTTTTAATATTAACATTCGCTCTGGTCAACATTCAGGTAAAGCCGCACTTTTCTAGGTTGGTCCGCGGATGGGTAACCACACATTACGTACCGAAATCCTTTAGTGTTGCCGTTGGTACCGGTTTTCATTTGTAGATCTTTAACAGTTGTTAAAGGTAGTAAGTGGCGCGATAGTCTGACGACTAACTTTACCAAGGAGTAGAATAGATAGATAGAATATTCTTTATTATGGACTCCATACAAGAATCACACTAGGCAACTTATAAATATAGTGACACAATGAGCGGCCTTATCGCTAAAAGCGATCTTTTCAAGACAAATTAACGACGAGTAACGTATTACCCAGTCCTAACTGGGTTATGGTGGTCAATTAGGCAATCAGCTGGATCCGATGAGGCTGGAAGCCGACCACAACACAGTTAGGAGTAGGCTAAGCAGAAGGTGTTCTAAAACTAGGCACTGAAACTAATCGTTATGATACCTGTAGTTGCAGATGCATCTGGACTCTGTTAAGACCTGTTACACAACTAGTTATTACATAGGCTCTCGTCGTGTGGGCAGATAGAAACTACAGAACGCATGTAAGCATATTCTTGTCGTTTCACTACACGATCAAATGTAATGGAGATTCATACATTTGATCATTCACACGTATTAGAGTATATTCGGAAACAAAAATCAAAGGTACTTATTACAGTCATGGAGATGAATAATTCATCACGAAACAACGACACTCGTAATAAATAACTTACGAATCTTGTTCTATTACTTACTGTACGACATTTTTATGTCACGTCAAAGTTTTACTTTATTATATTGCTACATTAATTTTGTAACTTCGTCTCGTAAATATACATACTAAAGTATTCATATATTTGGTCATTTTAATAAAGCTTTTACTGGTGTTTAATTAGCGGTGGTATGTGAATTCGACCGTTCCGACTCCTGCATAGGTACGTTAGATCCAGACAAGTCATGTATGTCAAGGCGAATCTCTGTTTACGGTGTTTACCTCGGAGCTAATCCGGCAATCGGCCACAATACAAAGTCGCTAAATCCCAATAAACTTGGTCATTTACCAATTTCACGGCTCGTAATTAGCTGTGACGCCGCGTCGACTGATTGTTTTAAAACTAGACGAGTTTGACGAACAATGATTGGTGCGTTTAGTGCGCGTACGGCAGTCCATAAAAAGAGGTGACGCCGTTTTGTTCCGAGCTGCTTTTTTATTGTGCACTGTATAAATTTATGGAATCATCATCGAGTTGTATGGACTCCTCTATTCGTTCGCAGCGTGGGTCCATAACCATTACGGACTGTATTTTGATACACATTTATTTACACTTGTTAACGTGCTGTAGACACGAGACTTTTCATTGGAACTTGTTTTTAAATTGCTGTAGTTCATCAGTTTATTCATCCTTATATTGTGTTCTTACTAGAATATATGATTGCCAATAAACTGTGTTTTACACATAGGCGAATATAAGAATGTTATGCTACTTGTATTAGCATAACGTTCTTATATTCGCCTGTGTGTAGGTATGTATGTTTGTGTTGAAATAATTCACTATAAGGTTGACAATTTGCTATGCATCAATCATGCATGAAAAACCACCATCAACAGCAGTCCGAGGCCATTTTTGATAGATGATCAAAATCTACACTTATGCAAGTGGGCCTGAATCGTAGATTTCGGTCTCTCTGCATTATGCATGTATGTTCCTAAAATGTAGTATCTAATATTTAATTCCATAAAATCGCGAGACTCCTTTGACGTATCCTAGCCCCGTTGATGGGTGTGTCTATCCCCCGAATACTGAAACGTCACTCAAAATTTAAGTCCCACTTAAATTTAACAGAGACTCAGAAGTGACGTTTGACCATACAAAATCTACAGTTTAAGAGCTGCTCAAATGTTAAGCAGCCCTCACATTTTGAGTGACGTTTCAGTATTCGGGGGTAAGTCTTTAACAAAACACGTCTACAGGCACGTTGAAAATATGTAATTCATTGACTACTTGATAAATAAATGCTCTAAATTAGCTGAGCCGTGCTTGAGACTTTTCTTAACGACGAGTACATACCTACGCCGATAACATCATGGCTATGTCCTATATGACACTGAACTAAGCCAGATTAGGCCACCGATCCAAATGAATATCGGCTGTCTTAAAGTGTAGTCTAAAACCTGTTAATCTTGTTAAAAAGATACCACTATCCTGGTCCCGAATTTTAGGAAAAGATTTGCTCAGACATTCATATTTGGCCGTGGGATGGGTTTAGCAAGTAAGTACTAATGGGTTTTATAGATAAAATTATAGCAGCCTGTCACTGTCCCAATGCTGGGCAAATGCCTCTTGTCAGACAAAAAAACAACACGAGCATTGAGCTCCAAACGGGTTGGCAATTTCTCACTTATAGATACTTTATTGAAACTCAATAAAGAGTAGACCTCTTGATTGTTAGAATGCTAACAAAGTGGTTCAAACTAACAACTATGAAGACTGTTTATTGTTATTAAACCTACAGTCTAGATAGTTCAAACCGACGAACATCTTGTCCAAGCCTGTGCCGTCCAAAGACAATTGGCAATTTTGTTATTTTTAGGGTTCCATATTATCTTAAAAGGAAAAAACGGAATCCTTATAGAATCACTTTGTTGTCCGTCTGTCTGTTTTATGTCGGGAACGCGTGGAGGTTTCGAGTTAAAATGAAAACCAGTTACTCAAGTCTTGGTCTCTTTGCTTTGTGCTGTGATTATCAATCAAACATCAGTCTACGCAGTCAAAAGATATGGCTGTTTATGTCGCAAGTTGGTACGGAATAATGGCTGCGCGATTCTGACTTGCTCTTGTTGCTCGGATGAAAATAGAGAGCACATATTTTTCTAGATATGAGACCTACTCGTAACTAGATCGAGTGTTTACCGCCGTAAAACTCTATTGGTAGTTAGTATTGCAACTTTCATCAGAATTCTTAGACCCGTTTTCTAAAACGTGGTCGCAAATATTGCTTAATTAAAATTAAAGAATTTTTGTATGTGACTCGACCATGTCCTGTCATGTGTGTATGACTTAACTTTTACCATATTTTTAATATAATCTTCATATTTTCATAGCCTCATCATGAGCAATGCGCCGTATCGCAATTGATCTTCAGTAGGTTATGATTTCGTGACTAAAAGAAAAATAGGAAAAGTTTTTCTGTTATTAAATCCAACACTCAAAACGACCGTTATATGTAGCTGAGGTGAATGCCAATGGGGGATGAGTCGTTAACGAGAATCGATAGAATATGAAATGAGAGTGACATGAGAGAGAGAGAGAGTGTACAAAAAAAGTGATCTGATGCGTAAGAATGAGAGAAATGTTGTGAGGAAAGTTTTGGGTATTAGTGTGGACAGCTAAAAGTTGGGGAATAATAAGAACTTTGGATGGATTGTGTGAAAGATAATATGGCCACAAATGGAGTGACGACTAATATAAAGAAGTACGGAAGAAGAAAACATGTTACGCTGACCTCAATCAAATTGGATAATGAGAGAAGAATATTAAGATTATTAAGAATAATTTTGACGGCACGGTTGGCGCAGTGGCTGAGGGATCGATTGCTGCTGCGCTGCGTGTCGCGGGTTAGATTCTCGCACGGTACAAATATTTGTATGACCTGCAGACAATTGTTTCGGGTCTGGCTGTTTGTGTATGTGAGTTTGTATGTTTGTAAACGCACCCACGACGCAGGAGAAATAAATAGTGGGGCAACGTTTTTTTAAAACAGAAAAAGAATTGAAAATACTTTTTGCACACCAAAATTGAAACAACAGTTTTACATAGTTACAATGGCGGTCTTATCGCTGATAGCGATATCTTCTAGGCACCCTAAACTGCTCAGAAGAATGATGAATGAACGACAAAGTTGAAGCTTATTAATAAAGTCCTTAAAACAGTAAATTATTGCGTTTAATTGCAATAAAGGAATATTTTCGGAGAACAATAAATACGTTGGCATACGGCAGCTGTATATAAGAGACATATGTGCGTATAAGTATAGCCGCGGGCGAGGGCTCGTTATTTTCTGGTCAATTGCCGCTTTACTGCGCCCGCGCATCCTCGCTTCCAATTACTGCCCAGCCGCCAACGCTATAAAACTAACGTTCATTCCAAATCAGCTTACTCACCAAATAACAGCATACTGTCTTCGACTTACACCTTTCAGAAATAAGACACAAATCTGAACTACGCCGCCTCGAGATACAATAATTCTGTCCACGCCAGATGCAAATTATGCTTAGGTAAAACGTGTTTGTTGTCCGTCCTGAGTTTTATTTTTTACAATTATATCGGCTTGGTTACTTGGAAATGCATTCACGAGAAATCGGAGAGGGTTTCGTGATGTTTAATAGGCTTAGATTAGAAGTTAAAAGCCGGGCCGTGGGCCGAGGGGCCATTAAATGGTTCTCAGGACACGGCCACATGACTTAGCTCTCATTAGGTGAATAGTCAGTGGAGAGCAAAAAAAGCGTTCCCATATAATCTTTATATAACACAACACGGGTCTACTTTATTTACTATATGAATCGTGAGATCTCAACAATGGCTGTGCGTTGAAATGTCTTGTCTATCTGATTTCTCCCAGGAATTGCGACTGCACTTTGGACTGGATTAGACGCCCCTTCCAGGTTCTCTTTATAGACGTTTTATTAAATAAGAGCACTTGGTAATTAGTGCTAAGAACTGAAACAGTTTTACAGAGTCTGAACATGCACATATTTTGCCGATAACTGAACTTAATTATGGCGTTATAAACTTAGGCAGTTCTGCAAGAGCAATTAAAATAAAATGCCGACAAAGGGCTTCGGCGCTTTGAAGTCGCCGACGAATGTGTGCAGCATCCGCTTTCTCCTGTAGATAACGCCGGATGTGACGTGGCCTTGCGCCTGTACTCCGACGCGACCGGGACATAGCTTTTCACGATTACTTGATACATTCCAAAGTTGGGATAAAAAAATGCCTCACTTAAAAGTTTGTACAACGGATAAATAAGTGCATGAGTCATCTAATGAAAGTTACGTACCGGTCGGCGGTCACTAGGTTTATCTTTACACTTTGACTCTGTTTACTAGCGACGACGCGTCGCGATGATTACCAACATAAAAGCTAATTAGCAGCAAATATAAGTGTTTTATTTACTTGCCTTCTGATTAATTCTTCTGTGCTTATATTCCATGCTACTGAATTCGTACAGGATTTATGAGTGAGGTAGTTTGGATTCGCTATCAGTTTTACGGCGCATTAAATTATGCAGTTTAAGCTACATGCACTTTTCGAGCAGAAGTTCGTCGTACGAAGAGGGAAGCAGTCCAAAGTGGGGGAGGTAGAAGGGCGGGAGTGCGGGGGCGTTCGGAGCGGACCAATAAAGCCGCGCAGTAAATCCACGTAATTTAGAGCGGTCGTAAATTAAAGTTCCGCTATAAAGCCGGGCCGGCCGCGTACCTGCCGCGCCCGCGCCGCGCCGCCACCGCGCCGCCGCGTCACGCACCGACCGCGCCGACTGCGGCTCGTAAATCAGCCGCCGTGTGAACTCCGCACATGTCCGAGTCCTGCCTCCACAAATAAATTAACATTCTACTATCGTTACATAACGACCTTACTAACTTCTACTTACACGTATACCTATTGCGTATTTTGATGGCTGCTAAATTAAGCTGGTATTGATCAGCACATAAAAATGATTTCCAAAGTCCAACATTCGTATGTTTTCACAGTGTGCAGTGGAAACACATAATATCAATATTTTAGTAAATCAGATCATGAAAATGAATGTAATAAAGATTAATGTTGGCCATAGAAAAGTCTCTTCAAGGCACGGTGGTAAGGGCACGCCACAATCGTGGCGGTAAGTCCCCTCTTTGAGGAGTGGCTGGAGAGGCGTCATGGCGTCCTCACCTACCGCCTGACGCAGGTCCTCACCGGACATGGAAGTTTCGGGAGGTTCCTGCACATCATCGGGCGGGAGGAAGCGCCCGGGTGTCACCATTGTGACGATCGCCCGGAGGACACGGTGGAGCACACAGTGGCGATCTGTCCAGCGTGGGCGGAGCACCGCCGTGCCCTCGTAGAGGCCCTGGTTCAGGCTATGGTCCGGAGCGAGAGGGAATGGGAAGCGGTCACCACCTTCTGCGAAGCAGTAATGCTGGCCGGGCGTTTGAGGGAGAGAACATCTGCCCAACCCAGCCGCCGTGGGAGACGCCCATGGCGCCGGGCGCCGCGAGACGACTCCCGGCCACCGTAGATGCGGGCCTGTGGGCGGTGAGCAATGGGTAGTTCACCGTCCGTCCGTCGACGTCCGTTGACGACAGGCCGTGTCGACGGCGCGTTCGTGTTTCACGCGCGCCTCAAAGAGAGTCAGCAAAGCAGAGGGGCTTGCCAGAGCCTCCGCCTGCCGGGGTTGCGGGTTGTACGAAAGAGATACCGCGGCCCCGGAACGTAAAGGGCAATAGAAGAAACATGGATGGGTTTTAGTCAGTACAAGTCTGACATGCCCCCCCGCTCCGCCCAGAGCGGGGGAAGTCATAGGATGATTTCCCACCCGAAAAAAAAAAAAAGGCACCGTGGTAAAGACTAAAACACGTCACTCGTAAAGCTAGGTTCGATTGTTAGTAGCAACAGATAATAGGTAAGCAGGTCCGTACAAAAAGTTGATGCCACACTATTTCAAACTTCAGGTTTCTTATGTATTTGTTTTTAACATACGAGTAAGTTCTAGCCAATAGTCAGTGTTCATCATGTAGTGTATCAGACTGTGTTAATATCTATTTCATTCGTCTGTTGCAATGGTGTTTAAGTTGCTTTATAAGAAGTACGTTAGACAACGTTTAATTTTTGGAGGCCTGAGGAATATATACAGCAAGAAGTGTAATTTTAAATGATATAGGTATAATATTTCGAAAAAGGAAGTTCTCTGTTTTTATTTACGAATTTTATGAATATCATTTGTTATTTGAAAATAAAAATTAGGTTGCATTGCAAGTAAACTCAAGTAGCTAAAAGGTGTTCCCAATATATAGTACAATCATTAATACATTTCGGCTTAAACCAGAGAATGTGATTGAATGTAAAATGCAAAATAGCATCTTTTTAATATGCTTAATATTTATAAAAAAAAAAACGCTCATTCTCCTGCCCGGCGCAGCATGTCTTGTTCTTCCATACTATTCTACATCTCGTCATTGCTGCAGTCACCTCTTTTCAGCCATATCATCCTTCATACAGTCCATCCATCCCTCCTTTGGTCTTCCTCTACTCAAATAGCTATCCACATTCATATTCATAAGTTTCCTCACAGCACTTTTTAAATTCTGCTTTATTACATGCCCATACCACAAAAACCGATTGCTACGAAACTTATTATTCAGTCACTAAGGCTCGATTCAAACTTTCTCTTATGTACTTACTCAATTCTTATTTTCACATCCAACAAGCATTGTCATCTCAAACTACTACCTAGCATTGTCATTTCATTCGTATCTTTTGTAAGTCAACATTACGATTCATACAAGACAGCAGCTACCCTACCATGACGTCTTAAAGCAGAACTTATTCCACTGAGTGAAAGAGATGGTGCTAGACACCCTGTATAGCTCTGTCTCTTTCCCTCAGTGGAATAAGTTCTGATTTTAGACGTCATGGTAGGGTAGCTGCTGTCATGGTAGACCTATAGGTCCTAAACATGGTTTTATAAATCTTGAGTTTAAGAAGAATGCGGCTGTCGCATATTCTCCGATCTATTTTGCCATCATTTTGCACGAATGAGCCGAAATACCAAAAGTCACAGCGTACTAGGACGAGCACGACATTAGCGCTATGGTCGGACATCGCTAAAAATATGTATTCAATTCTGCTTCTGCTAATGTTAAAGCCAACATTCCCTTGCTTATGTAACCTCGGTTCTTTGCTCTGGTCCATCTTCACCAGCAAGAACAATGACAGGGTGTCTCTTTCTGTATGTCTGTCGTCAAAACGTCCATAATCAACAGACTTAAAGCAGACCCTTGACGTAAGCGTTCAGCCACACTGGACTCATCGGTGTTGCCAGTGCCTAATTGGACCAAGGTACATGATGGACTGTACATCGACTCAACTTTACATATTTTACATTTATCTTTTAAGGCCCACCACAATACACCCCGAGTTATCCTAACAAACGCTTTCTCAGATAAATGTGCGAGTTTTTGGTTGCATGTCTGTACTTTTCGAACAATTGCACCATTTTTATGGGATTGCTCTTGCAATCCTTCGGACAACAACTTATTCAAGAATAAAGACGTATGTATGTGTCTGCATTCTTAGAAGTAAGGAAGAGCCTAACTTCTACTGGTACTTCGTAAGTGTTGATGGCCTCTCCATTATTCATACTTTGCATTGAGTTCCATCCTTGCCAATTTCCCTCACGAAACCTATATTATATTTACTTGGACCACATTGAGCTCACGGTAACATTCATTAACCTACTTCCTTTTCAATATTATCTTCTTTTTCCATTTTACTTCATCTTTGGGCAAAAGCTTACCAGCGTCTTTTGCTATCCGGTAGAGCCCATTCTGGCCTTTTACGAATGTCTTGCGTGTCTCAACATCTGTTTCCGCGCTTTAATCCGGGAAACTGCAACCGGCTTTTTTGGTACATCTTCCTTTACAATGTGTGCTTATCGGTCACACCTTTTCCATGCAATTCTCTAAACACATTTTACTACTAGTATGTAATCTGTTCTTCATATTCTGCATTTCAATCATCTTACCATTTAACTTCTAAACATATTTTAGGTTAGGTTTTTCTCTTTTAATCTTTTGACATGCCCGTTGAAATCACCGGACGTGCAATTCTCTGTCTTTTAACATCCACCACACATTTTTTCAGTGCATTATCCAAAACTTTCCCACATCATTTTATTTGCCTTCGTTGCCGCATTAATAAAAAACATTATATTCTTGTTCTCTTTCTCTTACATTCTCACCATTCTATTTAATCTTGTTAATCTACTTTTCTTCTTTCAGTCATCGTACCCGCATTTAAGCACCCACAACTCTTCCTTATTTCGCTTATTCTATTACGGGTCGATGTATTAAAGAGAAAGTAAATTAAATAATTACTGTTGCTACGCTTGGCTACGAATTACTACGAAGTCTACGAAAATGATTCTTAAGTAATATCTGCTCCCATTTAAATGGTTTTCTTATAACTAATGGCTCACATATGAGTGTTGCCTATATCACTTAGAATAACTTCAGCCAATTTACATAATACAACAAAAGACAAAATTGTTTTGAATGGTTGCTACGATTATTTGTAATTGCTACGGTTTTTGTAGCTCAACGAAAGACTTTCGATTAGATTCCATCATTTGATTTCTAAAATCTTTAACCTTTATTTGTTTTATTCTGTATATTATATTGGCATACCTATGTCAGTGAATTACTCAAAAACAACTGACGAATTCCCAACTTCTGCCTATAAATACTTCATGAATGCAGTTAGCATTTAATATTCAACGAAAGAAAAATATATGGTACTTATTTACTACGGTTTTCTTTAATGTGTTCAGTTGTTATTTTATCCTAAATATGCTTGCATTTAGAAGTGTGAAGTGAAGCGATGATGCTGCCTAGGGTCTAGCACGCTTGCCTTGTGGAAACCGATTCAATCGAACTTACTTTGTACTGCACACTCTTACTCTATTTGTTAAACATTGTAAATAGCTATAGTTTAAGGTATACGTGACTTTAAACCTAAGTATTACTCCAGTTTTAATCAAGAATAGAAATGCACATAGATACACAAGATCGGGTAAGAGCGCGCAAGAATACTTACATTCACATAGCTATCTTTGTTATCAATGATCTACGTAGCTATGAGTTAAGCGTTTTATTATCTTGATAAAGACATTCTTTACGATTATCTGTCAATGTTATAAACGCTAGGAAAACTTTAACAACTGTAGGTTCACGTGTGCCGTGCCATTCTATACGGATTTAGTGAGTCGTTTCAATACCCTTATTGGTATAAACCCCATGAGGCCGTGACGGAGCGGACATCACTTTACGATTACTCACACAAAGGAACACATTATCTGTTTTATCTTACCTAAGACTCCCCAACAAAGAGATAAAAGTCCAAAGTTTACCCGTCACGTGTAAATAAATTATCCAAAGTATTGTGTAGGGCGCGCTCGGATTGTCTAAAGTAAACTTGGGATATATTGTGGTCCCGATCGTCGCAGTAAATCACTCACGTCTACATCACGTGTTACGTAAAAGGGTTTTATAGTGGGACTTGCATCCACGACGAGATAACACATTCAAATGTCACTAGGTAATCATTATATGGCTCTACCATACAATGTAAATAAACTGAGCCAATGTCAACGAAAGCATGATCTAATTGCGATTTTTGATGTTGACTAAGTTAGCGTTACGTTCAGATAATTTTATTGCATTTTGCTTAAGACAATATGTAACGAGGAAGAGATTAGTTTAGTTAAAGACTTATTAGTTCTGTCTTTAGAATGATCTCTGTGAATTTCCCACACTTATCGCCGATTCCAGCTTGTGAATGTAGGCGTTATGTATTTGTTGCCAAAATATTGGATCATACATACGTCACATAGATACATAAGCGTACGGGAGAAGGTACAGCGGTGTGCGTCACGTGTGGCGGCGGGCGCGGGCGTCGGATCGCTCGGTGAGTGCACCGCTGCCGCACCGCGTTCGTGCGGAGCTTTGTTATCTGCGATCAGGCCCCGCCCCGCGCCCTGGCGGCGCGCACAGCCTGCCGCGGACAACATGGCGGCCGCCGGCCCGCACTCCCGCCGCCATAGACAAGAAAGTTAAAGAAGGACAACTCCAGACAGTAAGCGAAAATCGACGAATGTACACATAGGCACATACTCGTACATATGGCCATCTGAAATTTATCAAACGAGACACAAGTCGCAAATGGACTTGCTCTCATAGTGCGCAGACTCCTGATTGTGTGCGAGTTTGTTGTGTGGAGTCGATTTTCTGTCCCTATCTATTTATTGGTCCTAAAGTCCGCGCGTCCCGGACTGCCGCCACTCGCATTTATGGTCCTAATGAAAACCACTTTAATTAATTCACAGCAATCACATGCGCCGTGCACGCCGCTGCTTTTATGTTTATTGTTTCCATATCATTTTAAAGCACCACATTTTGATTTCTCAAGAGTGTCACCGTCATAATGTTTTGTTTGCTGAATGACTGCTGTGTTTATTAACAGTGTAAGTATTATTACGACTGTTCAATTATTATTAGGTACGCAAGTTTTCACTTAATGTTATTAGAATCATGTTAATAGCTCGGCCGTATCCATTATTATTTTAATTGCGTGCCGCAGCAAGGCCCACCTACTTTTTCTGCCTCTGTTTAGGTATAGTCTCGCAGATAGGATCTCATCATCACGTAATGCCACACTATTATAATTATGTTGCGGAATAATTATTCTAAATTACTTTTAATATCTAATGCTAAGACATCACGCTATGTTGCATGTCATTACATATTATTGTTAGGCTTCAAAGGGTTCTAAACATCTGATATTACTTACTCAATAGGTATAAGTAGTTAGGTCTTCTTCGCATTTGGCGTTTTGGTTTTAGGTGGATCGTAGAACAGTGGGCAGGTTCTGGATGTAATTAACGTACGTACGGCGGTTCTGTGGTCATGTTTTTTCTATGAAGAAGAAGAAGAATAAAAATTGCTAAAGAATATATTTTATCGACATGCAAAAAGCAAAGAAGAAACAATACTTAGTTTCTTTATATCATTAGTTATGGTGAAATTTTGAACATAATGGCTACAGTAATATAATGTTACCTCATCTGCCTAGCTAGGGTCAGCTGCCAGTCTTAACAGGTGCAGCTAGATAGAGCGACTGCCTATCTGACCTCCACAACCCAGTAAGTACCTACAGGGTAATATGACCCATACCCCTTGGTAAGACTGGTAGTCAGACTTTTGGGACACTGATTACCTGTAACGACTGCAAATGATCTACAAATGACAGCCTGGACCAACAGCTTAAAGTGCATAGGTATAACGGGTCACCCATCCACAGATCAAAGTAGGAAAGCGCATCTTAACCTAAAGATCGACTCGAGCGGCTGCCTTTGCTTAGCCACGAGGTCCTTCTAGATGAATTGTCATCTTATACAATTTTTAGAAAATAAAAGGCTTTATATTTATTTGTATACAGTAATAAAATCCTACATCTCGCAAGTAGGTAGGTATTGTTCTGTACTCTTAGCAAATACCTATACCTACTCACTTCGGCAGTGCGTCAACAAATATTGGATCGATACAGGGAAGATTAACATGACGACGCATACAATCGTGGAGCGTACCTAATTTGTTGTACCTAAGTACAATTAACATTACTATCTCACTTTTAATCCTTTCAGGAACATGAGGCTTGCGATGTATTGCGATTGTATTTGACACTTTGATAGACCATGCCCTTTTTTTTTTTTTTCGGGTTGGAAGTCATCCAATGACTTCCCCCGCTCTGGGCGGAGCGGGGGGGGCGGGGGCATGTCAGACTTGTACTGACTAAAACCCACCCATGTTCCTTCTATTGCCCTTTACGTTCCGAGGCCGAGGTATCTCTTTCGAACAACCCGCAACCCCGGCAGGCGGAGGCTCTGGCAAGCCCCTCTGCTTTGCTGACTCTCTTTGAGGCGCGCGTGAAACACGAACGCGCCGTCGACACGGCCTGTCTTCAATCGACGGACGGACGGTGAACTATAGACCATGCCCTGGTTTAGGACATAGGATATTTATATTATATATATCCGGGTGTATAGTTTCCGAGCTCCACGGATAAGAAGTATTTTTCAACTATTTATGATATAACGTATGTTAAGCGCCTTCGAGATGGCATACGTTGGCAACGCTGCTTTAAGAGCGGCTATGCTGCGTAGCGGCAGCAAATAAGATCACGATGTGTTTACAAGTGGCTACGACGCGTAGCGTCAGCGGCTACGATGCATCTCTGAGCTGCTACGCTGCGTAGCGTCAGCGCCCTTGCTGTATTAATCTCGATACCTACAGAGAGAAAGTATTGATATAATTAAAATATTATAATTAGGTTTCAAGTGTTTTTTTCGGCGTATATTGAAATTATTAGTTCTCTCCTCAAGTCATATTTGTATTTACTTAGTTGTTTGGTTACTTACATCACATCAACTGAAGCTGATTCTGAAAATAAGTTCACGCAAAACTCTCTCTTTGTAAATAAAGATAAGTCAAATACAAAACCTTCACCGCGTATAAACTACCGGCCGTCTTTTCTGATTGCAGTTCTTACTTGTTTTCCTTGGCACGTGCTTTATTTTCCACAGCGAGGCTCAGGCCTCCTCCAAGTCCTCAATCCTTCGACCGTGTCAACCATTGTATGGAGATTTTTGCCAGGCTTTTTAACGTCATTTATTTATCTATACAAGGATTGACTATATTGAAAGGTGAGTAGTAGTTACTTAATAATCAATAATGTATTAGACTAATAGTAGGCATTTAACTTTTCCCTCTACGCTACTATGGTATTTACTACAGCACGAATATTTTTATTGTCTATTCGTGATTAATTAGAGTGAATCGTGAGCTCAATCAACTATTCTAAACTCTTTTAGAAACTTTAAATTGTATATTATAATATGAAATACACAGCAATTACATGATTACGTACGATTATTGATTAGAACAAAGCTGGTATTTCTTGTAGGTAGCTGAATATCTATTAGTATACTTACGTCACGGGTGTTCTAGTGAAACATTGGATTTAAATAGTTTGTTGTAAAGTGTAATTCCAATGTGTGATGACGATTTGCATTGAGGAAATATAATTAAACAACCAGCAGCCGGATCAAATTTCAAATTGCTATTAAAACGGGGCGCATTCATATTTTGTAGGGTGACCACGCCAGTCTCGAATCCCGATGGATTAAAAGGTTAGTTTCATGAAATTCACTTCTGTATTTACAATGTAGCAATTCTACTATAGTGGTCTTGTTTTTCTTAACCACGCTACTCAATGGATTCGTATTTTTGAATAACAAAGATGGTGGAAACCTAAGAATTAAGTTACCTAGGTACCCAAAACTATTGAACTACAGCATTGCAGCAGCAGCTGTTCTCGTATTTGGTTTAACTGACGCACTTATATTTTTAAAGTAGACCTAGTTACTAACGCAATGCCTGTTAAAAAAACTGTTTTAATCACAAATGACTAACTTCTTAGTACTTGTGTTTTTCTTCTTCGTCTTGTGTTTGTCACAAAAGATGGCACAATCTGGTAGAACAATGTTTTAAGTACAAGAAGTCATCAATTCGTGAGAAAATCAGAGGCTTCTCAGAATAAATTCATTACCCTGTTATCCTGCAAAAAATATAAATCATAGTAATCGTAGTCGATGTTGTAATGGTGTGCGGGTTGTGAGACAAGACACGTCCCTGGCGGCCATTTGTCGCGGGCGACAGCGGCAGCTCTCCCCCAGGCCTCGTTAGGGACACCGCGCGTCAACGCGACTGCGCTGATTTATTCGCGTTTATTCGCGCATTTTCGCGCTTATTCTCCTTCAGCGACATTTATTCGAGCCCCACTCGGGCTCCCACAACTGACACATAAATGTCGCTTTTGTTTCTCTTTACGAAACGATTTAGATGCTCTGTACGCTCGGGGGCGATTCGCTTTGTAAACCTTGAACCTTTGGTGAATTGTGAGAATACATTTGTCAAATGGAGTTAAGTAAACATTTGGTGTAAGCAACTTTTGTAAATAGACATATTTTTAATTCTGATTAATTGAAAACTTAGTCCATCTTATACTTGTAGTGTCCTAAGAAAAAGAAAGAAAGAGAGACATTGTGGAGTAACTTAAAATTAAAAGAATACGATATCGGTCCACATGTTTAAATTCTAGCACAACCCTCACTGGAAATAGCAATTCTCCTTGATGATTTGTTTAGTAGTTAGAATAATAATTTATAAGTATCATAAGCGTGTAGTTTAGTTTAAAATTTAGTTCAAGTTATGATGAGGCTGACTTGCCTTTGAGAATAAAAGCCTCCACAGAAATAAAAGAACAAAAAAATTGAAAACTTTAATTACATGTATTTTATTGAATCACTAGCTGTGCCTAGCGGTTTCACTCGCTGCTCAGCTCCTTAGTGTCATAGCGTGATGTTCTTGTCTATTAATTTTGTAAAAGAAAGCTTATGCACAATTTCAAGTCAATCCGGTCAAAGAAATTAGCGTTTTTTCATTGAAATGCTAAACCGTTTCATACTTTGAAATCTCGTCTTAGTAAGCACCTACGTTCTAAAAAGATGCCTCATGCAAAAATTGACACTTGTAGTTTCTGAGATTTCGTGGTGAATGAGTCAGTGATTTATTTTTGATATCTGTAGATATAGATAAAAATCGTTCTTAGGTATTCTCCTTCAGGCTTTCCACCGTTGGGGTGGTTTGATTCAACGTTCTTAATATCGTTAATAATGTTTTGTTTTATTTGTTTTAAGACAATTCATAGAGAGAGAAGTAACTAGGTTTTGTGAGCTCAGATCACAAAACCTAGTTACTTTCCTACCCATTTTAGATTAGACAATACTGCCAGGAATTCAAAAACTCTTTTTCTCTTGAAAATCAGTATGCTGCGTTCCGTGCCTCGTTCACAAACCTGTATTTTCTGCAAGTTTTAATGTCCACAATCACCATATAAAGAATATTGAAAAGTATTCTTTTGGAAGATATTGGGTACTGGCCATTTATCCTCCAGCTAGAGATCTGATTTAAAAAAAAACGAAACCAAGTGATACAACTTTCCTTTAAAATGGATATAAGCTGGCCGATTGTTCCGTGATAAAATCAATTCAATCAGTCAATCAGTGGTCAAAGCTGTAACCGAATTAGTGATGGGTCTTAAAGTAGTAAGGGAAGACAACGCAAACTCTGGGATGATAATATACTTAGTTGAAACAGCTGGTGCTTGGCTGGCTAGAGACAAGTGATACCGATACAAATAGAGGAACCTAGGGGAGGATTTTGAGTCAAAGGACGCTCTGATAGGCAAAAAAATATATTTTGCTTATTTTATATTGAAGATAGTGTTTATCTTAGGCTTTATTATTATACTACCGAGACATGACTTCATGAGAAACTTACTAGTCCGTTTCGTATAATTATATTTGTGGTTGGTCGAGAATATTAAAAACTAGGTACCTACTCAATATTCTACTTATTTCCAATCATTAGGAGAGCTGCAAAGACTATGAGATAGGTAATATGATACGAAAAACGGAATACACCATTCTACGAAAATTATTAAATGGGATGAACAGTAGATATGACCGCAACTAGATGTCTGACTACTGAGATGACAACCGAATGCTGACAAACTTACTAAGTACCTACTGTCTATTAAAAATTGCTAGTCTCTAGGCACTGAAATACGCACAAAACACTCACAAACATGGAAATGTACATAACTACTGTTTAATGGCTCCAAAATATTTGTTTCGTTTGTGGCAATGACATCTAAATATTTCACATTAGTTGATCCCGTAATGACCCTTAACTGCGTTCGGTTGATAAACTGAACTGATAACACAGACAACGTTGTCCGAAGTCTGTTGTCAGTTGTCGCACTTGTACGTAAATTATTTCAAATGGCGTCTCCTAATTTACCAATAAATATTTCTGAAGTGAATTCTTTAAGTGACGAACAGTTCGAGTCTGTGTTTGGAAATGTTATAGAACTATGTGCAGATGCGGCCGTGGAGGTCAAGAAGAAGAGGCCTTTCCAGGATCTAGCAGCCTTGTGTGACGCGTTTCAAACTTATTTAGAGGAAATTGGAGTAGACGGTAAGGATAAATTAGCCCACACACACCACATAAATCCTACTTCCAACTAATATTATAAATGCGAATGTTTGTTAGGATGGATGGATGGATGTATGGATGTTTGTTACTCTTTTACGTCAAAACGGCTGAACGGGTCTTGATGAAATTTGGCACAGAGGTAGATTATCGTCTGGAATAACACATGGGATACTTTTTTTCGACATCACGCGGGCGAAGCCGCGGGCGTCAGCTAGTCTAATAAGTATAAAATTCTCGTGTCACAGTGTTCGTTTCTATGCTCCTCCGAAACGGCTAGACTGATTCTTATGTTTTTTTTTATGTACCTACATTTATTGAGTAAGTCTGAGAATCGGCTACTATCTATCTTTCAAACCCCTCTCCAGAAAAGGAGCTGAGCAGCGGGTGAAACTGCTGTGCACAGCTAGTATATATACCTAATGGATACCGAATTTGGTAAAGCTTTACAGTACTTTGGTGGCTATATTCTCCAACAAATACCTACAAGGTTACCTAAAACGACCATCAATAAGATGGCTTATTACCATTAACACCACCTGATCAGATCATTCTTCGTAGCTAGCCAGCTCCTGTGATGTGCCAGCAACAGGACAGGCAGAACACGGTGGCAAGTATTCTATCGTTTGTCCCCGCAAACACAACATTTACATTCCGGGGCGGGGCAGAGTCATCTATGATCTATTCAAGTGATCTCACTATAACTAGTTAACCCAAAGACAATGATTACAGATAAACTAGTCATTTTGAAGCTGCATCCAGATCTAGCTGGTAGACTGGCGGCGCAAGGACAGTTGACTCCAGAATCTACCGGTGAACAACGAGCAGCCGGACTGGATGGACTCACGACCGAACAGAAGACGATTATGGATGAGAGCAACCAACGGTACAAATACATATATGTGTTCTCAGAGTTAACCAGAGGTGTTAATTTTGCTTTACGTTAAAACTTATATCCCATTAGAAAAAAACATAGGTAGTGTAATTTCATGAGGGTTACCTTCTACAGGGGTAAAAAGCGACAGTGCATCTTAATAAATAAGTGTAGTGTGCAAATTGATTTAAGAATGCTGCTGTTCATTCGTACCATATTAATATCCTTTTTATAATACTTTCAATTCGCTGGTAATGGCATCAGCGGTAAAAGATGGTGATCCTTTGGACAGACTAATAGCGACATCTAGTAGATTATCACTGCGTCAGTTGTACTACTCCCATCTATTGAGTATATACTAAACTACTAAGATACGTTTTGTAATACATATATCAGGGAAAGTTTATGGTATTGTTCGTCTCTCGTGAAACTAAGTGCATGCAAAAAATATTGCTGGTATAACACTAAAATTTTGGGGTTTATAAAGAATTACCTCTCACATCATTATAGTATTTCACTTTTTGTTTCATTATAATATTATTTTTTCTAAATGCTAAAATGTCTAATCATCACATCGACAAATAGAAACGTTTTAATTTAAAGTTATCGCAACTCCGGTTCTCAAAATACAGCTAGGGGTCCATTGTTTTCTTATTCTGTCAACATGGAACTTGTTACCGATATTCGTAATGATGTTAGATTAAAAAAATGTTGTAAAACGGGTTTTATAAATTTATTCTTATCATTGTGATGATAATAAGGATAATGAACGTACTTTAGTAAATTAAAAACCTGTGTTCTAAAAAAAATACATTATCTTCGAACAACTGAGCTGACTGAAAAAAGTTCTTTTTGGGTTTCGCTCTCCCATTGTAAAAAATCATAGCGTATAAAATAAGCAGATTTTATTTTATTTTCAGATACAAAGCGAAGTTCGGCTTTCCTTTCATAATTTGCGCGAGAGAGAATAAAGTGCAATCAATAATCGACGGTCTGCAGCGTCGGTATAATAATTCTTCTGAACAAGAAATTTCTATTGGCATCAATGAGGTCAAAAAAATATGCAAGCTCAGAATACTTGATATTGTAAAAAACTGAGATTATAATTATAATGAGAAGCCAATAAGATTTTTATATATCACTTTTTATCCTCTATTCGTAGAAATTCTATTTTCTATTCTTTCATAAATCCAGAAGTACTCAGTTTTACTATTACTACTAAATAACCTTGTAGATCATCTAACTCCATGCATACAAAGTCCATTTTAGTGCCTGGAACCAATTCTCATAAATAAACTCAGTTTTTTTCTCCAGTTTCTTGTTAATTGATACTTATAGCCTGTCATCCCACCGTGAATTAAATTAATAAGAAAATTAATAGTATCTCCTTTTATTAAAAATCAGTAGTGCATTACAAGAAAAACCTAAACTAAGTAGATCAAAGTATTCCAAGTGACCGCTCTACTACAGCGTGAGGCTGGC
Source organism: Ochropleura leucogaster (assembly GCA_958449745.1). Taxonomy (NCBI): domain Eukaryota; kingdom Metazoa; phylum Arthropoda; class Insecta; order Lepidoptera; family Noctuidae; genus Ochropleura; species Ochropleura leucogaster. The sequence goes on along the minus strand of OY288206.1, from coordinate 11,294,819 downwards.
CAGCCACTTCACGCAGCTCTGGAGTGTTCAGAATGTCCTCAAAGCCGACATCCAGGTGCTTGCCAGACAACACATCATGTTGGAAGTTCGACCTTTGAAGGAATGGAAGGTGGCCAATCTGAAAGAATAGAATTTAATATAAAGTAATTATACTAATTATATTTATGACAGATAGTATATATTTATTAAACAAAACAAACAACATATTGGTGAGCCACATATTAAACAGTGCTTGTATCTTGTGGCTCAGAAATATCTGTAGGTATGAAATCAAGAAGGCATAACTAGATATTTTTTACTTATTTTTTAACATTGCATAAGTATTATCAGTTACAGAGTAAGTTTTGATACAAAACTAGCTTATGCCCACGGCAATGCCCACATACTGCAGGACCATTTTCTTGGATTAGAATCCCGATTAGTAGGTTTTTCCTATAGATTCCGAAAAAGCTGTGTGCGCTTCCTTACATAGTATAAAAAATCGCTTTAACTTTCTGTTTGTTTAGATATTTTAACAAGGTACTCAACTGACTTTAATGCAGTAATCAGCAATAATACAGTGATTCAAGAGGAAAGTTTATAAGTGTAATATTTCAGTCTATGTGGGTAAAAGGGTGCAGCTAGTTTTTCTTATATGAATTTAAGGCATCTTTGAAAATATATGTTTCACCCTAATACAATAAAAATGATTTGGAAAGAGCTTCAAACTCAATCAAGACTACCATAACTATACTTTTACTACCATAATTTTTATCAATGTAGCAGACAGTCTTCTACAGTACGGCCAACGAGAAGCGATACGAAAGGTCATTAACCTAAAGAACTACTGTGGCGTTGACAATCTAATATTTAGCTCTTTCTATCTTGTGCCTTTGTCGTAATGTCTCGTTCTCCCGGCAAAAACATGACAACGTTAAGACGGGTTCGCCAACATTCGGGCGGCCATTTTAGATCGGGTTTTGTTTACATTTGGTATCGCTTCTCGTTGGCCGTACTGTACCTTGTATTTTTCCAAATATAAATAATCATATTTTATGTTATTAGGATGTGTGAAATATTTCAGTATTTTAAGATTTTGGAAGTGAGTAAAACAGAGTGTCAACAGGTAGGGCAAACATCATCAGGCAAACATCATTCGTCCAGTTTTACCGAATGTTGCTAAATACCAGTATTCTATTGCTACAAAGATACAAAATATTAATAAGATACCTTGCTGGCAAACTTCATTTCCATGGTGAGCTTGAGTGGCGCGTGAAGACCTTGGATGTTGCGAAGCATAGCCATGTTCATTTTTTCCTGGTTTAAATGGTACTGCAAAAAAATTTACATCTTTATATTGTACTAGCTTTTGCCCGCGGCTTCGCACACCTTATTGATTTGTAATAGCAACGCTAAGTTTTCCCTTTTCTTCCCTCATATACTAAAAAAAAAATAGCCTATGTCCGTTTTCTAGTTCCCAACTATCTCTGTACCAAAATTAATCAAAATCGGTTTAGCCATTAAAGCATGAAGAGGTAACAAACAAATAAACTCATTTTCGCTTTTATAATATTAGTAAGGATTTTGAGTTTAAGTTCATTAGATATTGTAATGAAGATAAAGAAAAAGTATCTCAAAATTAGAACAATCTAGTATAATAAGAAAGAAATGGCTGTAAAATGGTTATTTAAAGAAAACAATATTTGATCATTCTTATTGTTGTGTGAAAATCTCACAGCACATAATAAAATATGTATGAAAAAGGGATCAGTTCACTGACTACATGACTCAGGGTGTTGAGGCTGATGCTAATATTGAATTCTACTGCATATGGCATTAATTATTACAGCCTGCTGTACATGACTGCTTTTAACATACTCTGAGAGGTCTAAGGTTAATTTATAATCTTAAATTCACAATATTAAAAGCATAGAAAACTTACACTTCTTTCTGATATTTCTATTGGATGTGACATGCCAAGTTTAGACTTCGTTGCAGCTAGACCCGCCACGAGCGGGTTCGGAACACCGAACGGACCTTCCTGTGGCTTGATGTTACTGACATGTTCAGGCTTTACTTTCAGTGGGGGCAGACCGAAACTCTGTAATCATGATATTGCTGTTTTAGATTTTTTGTTACAAACATTAACCTTAAAGTGTTTTTTTTTTTTTAACTTACCATTTTAATTGAGTATAATGTACAAGTTACGAAATTATAAGTAGATGTTCTTCGTTTTCAATTAATAGGGACGGTAATTTATGAGACAAGAGCGTTTTGAAAATACTGAAGCCAAGTACGCCGACAATTCTGTCAATAAATTAGATGTCAAAAATTGTTAATTCATGTTCACAGATTAAAACATTTCTTTCAGACACTAAGAACACCATAATAATGGCAACATTGTTAATTTGCAGTGGGGTACTTTAGACGATCAATATGAGTTCATTATAGTACATACTAAGTCCGTGGATTGAATGGGTTAAAAAATGCTGCAAGCAATAAAATCTAGATTAATTTTGTGATTTTTTCAAAATAAATAGTCACACTAAAATTGCGTCAATTTCAGGGGGATATTAAGCTACAAAAAATGTTTGTGCGGAAGTAGCGACGTTCGTCATCATTTCCCAAAAAGAATATGAAAAGCTTAATAAACGAAAATACCAACTGAAATATTTAGAAACGAGAATGAGGAATCAATTTTAACTTACTATATTTTTTGGAGTTTTAATTACTATTATAATTCTTTATTTTTCTATTGAACATGAAAGAAACATAATTTCTGAACTTAAACGAAAAGAAAATGAAAGGTAGAGTAGGTAGATGTCAATCATCTTTTCGACTTTCGAGCCACATGATAAAAGCGCTGCTCACCGATTTTTAAAAATAATTTTGTTTCTTTGGATTTATAATAAAATTATTTTTAAAGTCTTTACAGATGTCGGTTGAAATTTTGGAATTGTTGTGTTCTATATCGAATTGTCTACTCATGTTTAGAGGTTTCCATACACAGAGGGCAAAACGGGTCCCTATTACAAAGGCCCCGCTGTCCGTCCGTCTATCATCAGGCTGTACCTCATGAACGATAGTTGACAGTTGAAATTTTCACAGATGATGTATTTGTCTGCCTCTTGTCGCTTTAACAACAAAAATTAAAAAAAGAATACCATAAATATTTGAGGGGGCTCCCATAAAACAAAGATATTTTTTTGCAGTTTTTATGGTTATCGATATTCCGTACCATTCCGCACGAATGGTACGAAACCATTAGTGCGCAAAAGCGAATGAAAAAAAAAATTTCAAATTGACTACAATATTCACTATTGTTGAGACACTCGCCTTGTGCCGAATCATCCAATATGTTTGTGTACACAATCGTATACTTATTTGTTATTGGAATGCTGTTCGGTAAATAAATAATATTCTAAAACAATTTGTTCAATTCATCTTTTAGTATTTCTTTCATAGTATCAACGCAAATAAAACTTTTAGAGGTATGAAGAACAGGGTGTAAAGTTCTCCATCCTCTATTCTATGGAAAAGGGAGGATCCTTCGACCAGACGGGTTTCGAGTCTGGTGGGCCACTGCCCGACAGTTGTTTGCTAACTTCGCGTACAACTTTGCTTACGCGATGTAGGAATCTTGACGTTAGTTCTTCAGTGGCTGTATAGATGGCGTTGTAATAGTTTTTACCTCTTCATATTCATATTTGTGTCGCTACAAACTCTATATATTTGCAACGCATGCTATCGAATCATTGTTATATTACAGGCGATGATCTCGAGGAGTGAGCCCAACACAGAGATTTATCTGAAATATAATGATTTATGAATAGGTTTAATAAAGAAAAACCAAAACGTATTCCATTTAATCAAGACGTTATATATGTAGTATCTACATATTGTGTTAATTAAAGACTCGTTGTAGACCAACATTGAACGTTTGAGAAATAAAGGAAAGACACTATTTAAATAAAATTATGTCAGACTTTAAATCTTTTGTGACAGTGACAACGGATATAATGTCATTTTTGTGCAATTCACAACACATTTCACAAGAGAAATAATCTTTGAATTTGAATAACATTCGTTTGGTTTACTGGTGTTTTCTGAGATTTATTTTCGAATAATTTACTAATCATGGCTTCTTCGGTTCGAACGGGAAAAGACAAGCAGGAAATGGTAATTTTTCTAATCGTTTTTTACAAGTCTATCTTACCAACTTATGTCGCTTGCGTAATGCAAGACTTGCTGACTTCAGACACACATCTTTAAAATGTTGGAAATCTGAAAGCTTATTTGACGACATGTTTGGCGCAGTTGCTGAGCGATCGACTGCTGCACGGCGTGTCGCGGGTTCGATCCTCACACGGAACAAATATTTGTATGACCAATACAGGTAGTTGATTCGGGTTTAGCTGTTTATGTATGTGAGTTTAAATGTTTGTAAATGCACCCACGATACAGGAGAAATTCCTAGTGTGGGGTAAAGTTTTATAAAAATAAACATGTGGGCAATATTATGTGCAAATTATGCTTTCAACCCTGCATCTATGGTTAATGCCTACTGGCGTGCGGTTGGGCGTAAGTAGGACCTAACACAAAAATGTTATCCATGCCATTATGTTGGCTGTCCTTACCTTACGGATTCTGATAATTGAGGCAAGGTACACCGTGATCTGGGGCATTAAATGCTTTTCATAACATACTGGTCCAGGGAAAGCTACCCTTCTATAAACTGTGTTATTATAGGATCCTGAAGTGTTAATGCTCCGTAAATTCCGCGCCAAATGCCGGTTCCGAGCGCTCGGACGTATGGTGATGGCTAACACATATTGGATGATAGAAGCAGCTGAGCATTACGAAGGTGTGGAAGACGTGAAGAGGCGGGTTGCTCAGGCAGTGCGCGGGAAGGCGAAGAAGAAACGGTTGCTGACTATCACTGTTAGACGATCTTATTATTATCAATTTTGAGATACAAATATTAAGCATTAACTTCTTCACATCACATATACTGTTGCTATGTCAATTCTTAATGATTTTTTAATTTTAATTCTTGTTTTAGAGACTAGAACTGAAAATTCAATAATACAATATTATTTAAGTAGGTATTCATTTTGGAGGCACCGGGTTTTGTAATACCCAGTACTAATTTGGTAGAAGCAAGGCAGTAACTCGATGTAAAAAAATGGAATTTAGCTGCATCTGGTTAGTTCGGAAGCCGCCCCGACGTGATTGGGAAAAGCTCAGAAACAAACTTAGTATCTATAAATAATTTCAGGATAAAGCGCTGCTGAATAAACCCAATGCTGAAAGAACTGACCAGGAGAAAAAATACATTTTCCGTATCATTGGCGGACTTAAATGTTTCAAGAGGTACCCTAATGTAAGAACGATCAGTTTATATACTCTCTTAACGGTTAGAAATTGCTTCTCTTTTTCGTCTCACCCTGGGGTACACAAAATTTCAGAGCAGTTTTAATTTAATGTTACTTTAGTATGGGAAAGAGATTTAATAAAGCCATAGGTCCGGTCTACCTCGATCTCAACGGTTGCAGATCCCATAAAAATCAGAAAATGTGTTTTTAGCCCTTACTTCTTTGTCCTTAACGTCTTCTAATAGACAAACAAAAAATGCTAATGTATTTTAAATTTCGCAAAGATAGCTTAATAAAAAAAACGTTTCCCTCTTTAGCATGTAAAAAAGAAGCTGGCAGCGGTAACGTACTTCAAGTACTACCGTCCAAACAGTGTGATAGTTCGCCAGCACCACGAGGCGCATGCGCTGTACTTCATAGTCACCGGTGACGTCATCGTGAGTCAGATGATCTTCGACGAGTTGCTGCAGCAGTACTTATCCGTAGACATCGGCGTCATGCACCCGGGAGACATGTTCGGCGAAGTGTCTTTGTTGCACAACATCCCCAGGACTGCTACTTGCACTACTGTTGGTTAGACCTTACAACTTAAACTCTAGTATTTCTTTCAATAAGACCTTTATAGATTGTGGCAGCTAAGAGATGACCTACTGCCCGCGCCCGTTCATAAACATCACACATGGATCAGCAGCACCATTCAGCTTAACCATTTGGCTCCTGATTTTCTAACTTATATGATGTTTTCAATGCGTATTGACAAGGTCTGACTGTGGACTATCATGCTTGATGTAAAGTTCGTTAAACAATTCTATTAAATAATCGCGCACACGTAGATGATATAATTATGGCTCTAATGGCTCTTTTCTGCAAATAAATATAGACTCGATGTCTGCAGCCCGTCCCCTTAGTAATATCTTAAATCAAACCCATCATAGCACAGCTTTAATCATGAATGCGCTAGTTTGTGAGGATGGATATTCGTTACACTTTCACGCAAAAACTACTGAACGGATTTTTATGAAATTGCTCACACATAGCCTGAATTAACATGCTCTTGATCCGGTACTAAGTTCCCTAGAATAAATTTCGTCCTCCACGCAAGCGAAGCTGTGGGCAGTGTGTCAGCTGTATTTTTTTTAAATATTTTTATCCGTGCGTAGGTCACGGGCAAAAGACATTCTTAACTAAATGGTTCAATCGAAATAAATGCTATGAATATAAATCCCGATAAACTGATGTTTAAGGTCTCTGCACACAGCCGGCGTGCCGTGGCGGGGCGCGGCGTGGCGGGGCGGCGACGTTACGCTGGCGCGGCGGCATCGGTCACACTGCGGGCACGATAACGTCCCGTCCCGCCGCACCCATTCACGCCGACCGTATACCGTTTTTATACTGCCTATGGCCCAAATCGTACAAACATACGTGAGCACGAACACATTCGACCAATTTTTCGACATCCATTTTTGTAAAAAGAGACAAAATCACATTTACGCTCCGTACCGTCCGACGCGACGTGCTCACGCCCCGCCGGCAGTGTTACTACTACATACGTAAACCAAACAACACAAAGCGTCGGCGTCCTGAGGGCGCTGCGCGCGCGTCCCGCCGCGCCCGTCCCCACCGCTTCTGACTTGTATTCCCGCTCGGCGCGGCGGTGGCGTGGCGCGACGGTCACCGTCGCGTCGAGCGGGACGGCTCTGTGTGGCGTCGTCGTAATATCTAGTACATTACAACTGCTCAGTGTCGCGTCGCAGTCTCGTCCCGCCGCGCCGTGCCCGCTGTGTGCAGAGACCTTTATTTTTTCTAATATAAAAAACATTGCCATTCACATTTGCTGCATAATGCACAATGCACAATTACCTATTTAGTCTATCTATTTGGTTTATCAGTACCTAATTAGTAATTCAGTAAATAATTTGTGTCTCCAAATTCAATCGATTTTTTTAACCCTTTGTATGAAGGGGCGTCGGGACGGGTCCAAATTTTTATCGAACTAACTGTAACATGGAAACAAACAAGTTTGTTTTAGACAGTTCACACTTTGGTCTACGTTGTGTTCGAGACAAGGTGTTCCAAGTAATTGTATATCACCAATAGGGCACTGTGAATTGCTGGCATTAATGAAGGAAGATTTCAAGAATGTTCTTCAAGCGTCTGTACAGAAGCAATGGGACGAAGTACGACGTGCAATGGCAGCGTTCACCTACTTTGATGCACTCGATGAGGTACCTAAATGACGTTAACAAAAAGCTTTCTACAATAAATTTAACTGACTTATGAACTAATAAACGGATGTCTAATCGACAACACTTTTTACAATTACAAATTTCCATTTATATTTTCGTCTAATATTTAACCCAATCAAGGGTTTAATTTTAAGGAATTCATTCTTAGTTTGTGAGTGTGTTTGGTTAACAGTTACCGATACTTTAAGTGCACATTAAATACTTATTTCTATATTTTTTATATACATATACACGTTTATAATACTCCTAATCCAACACCCCGATTGGCACTCATCTTGTTAAGGCTCCGTAGCCAATTGTATAGAAGATAAACTTTATAATTTATTCTGTCCGTATGTAACAGCCATTTTATTTGATGTTGAGGAAACTTTGTCTTTCCGTTAGAGGCGGATTTTTATGTTTAAAAAAAAAAACGTTGCCCCACACTAGGATTTTTTTCTGTATCTTGAGTGCGTACCTACACACATAGAACCAGAGATAGATTTTAGAATGTAGAACTTAAATAAATGTCAATTTGCAAAAACTTATATTATAGATGCTTTATTTTTTCAGAATAATCTGGAAGTTATTGGATAGCCTCAGCGTTTACTATATCAATAAGGTCATTAGTACGTCTCTAGGTCTCTTAGATTTATAAATATTAACATGTTTTTTGGACAAACCATATAAATATACATGTCGAATTGAGAACCTCCTCCTTTTTTTTCGTCGGTTAAAAAACAAGATGGTTGCCATCGCGGGTGTGGGTTAGGAGTATTTATAAGCGAGTACTTGTTGATATAAATTAGTATATATGTCGCTGTAAAAGCTCAAACTACGGTAAATCTTAAGATTTTCCCGTAAAACCTAAGATTTACCGACTATGAATGGTAAATGTCCATAAAATTTTGGGATTCGAACTTTTACCATCATTCACTTGGTAAATCTTAGGATTTGCATACAAGGAACGGTAAATGTCGAAAAAAATCATCATCACTTTCTCTCACTCACGACTCAGAGTACCCCGACTCGGATAGGTTAGGTTGGCGGTTAAGGCGGTTTTTTTTAAACCACCCAGAAATAAGAGGCCCGCGTAGCGGGGCTCCGACGATCTATCTTAGGGCAGGTGGTAATCAGTTGTAAATATTAGAGATGTATTAAACTAACACCAACATTTACATGTCCACATTGTTAAAACCTAGCATGTACTGAATTGGAATGGCAAAAGTCCGAAAAAATCGTCCCTTTATAATAAAAATATTATAATAATAATAAATACTTATGCTAAGAAATATGTAAAAATATAAAAATATGTAAACAAATAAATAAATGTATAATAAATACTTAAATACTAATATTATAAAAGCGAAAGTGAGTTTGTTTGTTTGTTACCTCTTCACGCTTTAATGGCTAAACCGATTTTGATGAATTTTAGTACAGAGATAGTTGGGAACCAGGAGACGGATATAGGCTAATATTTTTTTGAAAAAAGTGGGATGTGAGGGAGAAAGAGGGAAGAAAAGGGAAAACTTAGCGTTGCTATTACAAATCAATAAGGCGCAAGGGGAACTGTGTTACCCCAAATTTAACGCGGGCGAAACCGCGGGCGAAAGCTAGTAATAAATACTTACATTTACCAAGTCATGTCGGTAAATCTTAGGTTTTACTGGAAAATCTTAAGATTTTCCGTACTTCGAGCTTTTACAGTAACATATATATACCTTTTAACATTAGGTAATCAAACCAACTGTTTACAAAATCTAAATAATGGTTAATTTCATACATCTACCCTTAGTTGCTCTTTGGCTGTCTGTGAATTTAAGATTTTTGACATGTAGATTATTTAGTTCATTATATTTATACACATCCAGCTTTTCTTTCTTCTACAGGTGGCTCAACGTGAAGGATGTATTGTAGCCAAAATGAAATCATACCAAACAAATGAAACAATTTTGGGGGATGGTTGTGGCATCGCCAACTATGTTTACTTTATCCTGTCGGGGCAGTGCCAGATGATAGAGACCCTTCAAGTCGCAGTCACACATCGCTGCGGACATACTATTTACTCACTAATCGATCCTTATGTATGATTTATTTTAACCATTGGCTTTTACCCCTTAAAATGACACGGTTAAAATAATCCCCTTTAAATGGATAAAGTAAGAGATGAGTATATTAGAGGAAGTTTGAAAGTTTCACCTGTTACAGAAGAAATGAAAGGGAGTTTGTGTTTGTATGGACTTGTAATGAGGAGGGACGAAGCGCATGTGACTAAAATAGTGATATATATGAATGTTTATAGATGGATTGTGTTGGGAAGGTTATGAAGGAGAAAGGAGTAAGAGATGTCGTCTGACAGGTGAGCATGGAGGAAGAAAACGTGTTGCACCGACCCCAAATAGACAAGGGAAATGTAAAAGTGTATTTAATTAGTATTTACTATTAATTGATTTTATTTAAGGTTCCTAAAGAAGAAAGTGAACAAGATCTCGATACGAAATATTTTGGGGCTTATAAAGATAAAGTAAGGGAATTAGAGAAACTTGAACAATCGTCTCTCGATAATGCTGATATATCGGGGAGTGCTGCGCGATCAAGTACTAAACGCTTGGAAAGTATATTGAAATATTCAGAAACCAAACGCAAATCTACTACTAGTAAGACTTCTGAGTCTTCGCCTAAACGAGATAGTGTTCAAATAAGTACTAACGCGGTGGCCTTTGAGCTCATACCCTCAGAAATTGCACCTTCTGCACCGGAAACTAGTGGTACCAGTGGAGGAGAAGAATCAGAGGATACAATTAAACCTATGAAATCTGAAGTATTGTTGGCTCCTTCAGAGTTTAGGGAGTATATGAGGTGAGCACCAAATTATAAAACTGTTCTGTGACATTTATTACATACTTTTTGATTTGATAAAGTAGTGGATGTCTTAGCCTTAGTCTTACTTACAAGTACCTACTTACACTTTTTTTCTTTTTTAATTACAGAGAAAGTGTCGCGCAACCAGCAATAAAGCTGCCGGAATATCGGACTTACTTTATGCAGGTTTAGCTTTTTCAAAATAATATCGCCGTTACCTGCGACTTATGCCCCGTTCCAATAAACGAAAACGACTCGTTTTGCTTACGGATTGTTAAATTTTGACATAAGTCTCATAGAACTTATGTCAAAATACAACTATCCGTAAGCAAAACGAGGCGTTTTTGTTTATTGGAACGGGGCATTAGTACGTTTTAGGTTCACGATTGGCTTTGCTTTATTACCCATTCTTTCCGATGTATTCCATGATAATGGTCCGTCCTCAAACAGTTGACAAATATGGATATAATGCAGTACTGCTCAACCCCTCTCAAGTTATCAGCGTGATAATGTAGGGCCTATATACATTTCCAAATTGATATATATCGCTTTACCAAATTTTATTAATATCTGATCAGCCGTTTAGTCGTTAAAAGGTAACAAACTGCACGCTGCTGCTGCTTTGACTGCACGGTTGGCGCAGTTAAGCGATTGATGATCCTGCTGCTACGCGTGTTTTGGGTTCGATCCCCGCACGAACCAAATATTTGTGTGACCGATGGGTAGTTGTTCAGACAGTTGTTTCTACACGATACAGCAGAAACTCCTATTGTGGGGAAACGTTAAAAAATACTATCAAACAAACACAAAAAACAGATTTACTTTCACATTTATAAACATTAGTAAGGATTAACATACAAAACTAAAAAAAAATTAAAGCACTACTGAATTCATTTCAAGCATAAAACCGAAGCTAATCGGCACATGTTAACCGTCATCATGTTGGAGGAATTTGAAACTGACAACAGCTCAACTTCCTTTAGGTGTACCTTGGGTTCTCATCGCCGTTAGTCATGGTGTACTTGAAATAAATTTCGTGATAATGAATTTACATATTTGACTAGGTGGTTCGATATAACCCTGGCTCAACATTTGGTTTCGGTGAGAATATGCGAGACCGCCGGATTGTTGCGTTGACTCCGGTCGACTGCATGCTGATGCCAAAAATGTGGCTGCTGCAACGAAACACCGCCAACATCTGGTCACGCATACAACATTTCCTGGAAAAGAAGGTAGGCACAGACGCCTGCACATCAAGCTACTACAATCTGTCAGATTTCTTTGATAGATTTTCGACTTTATTTCCAAACTATTAGGTTCAAGGTTCATTGGGAAAAATTGACAGTTTCGGGTAGTTTGACTTGTTGGCGTACATAATATTAACTTTAAAGGCAGAAAAACAGATCATATCGTCACGACTTTACTCCTCGTTAAGACAGAAGCATACTTCTAATACTGCACCCTGAGATTTGCCAGTTACATTTTAGTGCCATGTAATTGCCGTGCCTACTTTCATCAAATTTGCACAAATCCAGACTCTAGTCTTCTACCTACTGGAAAAGGGATTGGTGATGCTTCTTGGCTTGAGGTCTTGAGTTCGATTCCTGGGTTGGGCTGACTATTATTCATGGGGTTTTCCATTCAACGCAGAATCAGTAGTCGTTGCCTGAATAGGTAAAACTGATAACTGTTACGCCATTGCACTTGCGATGCCTCAGTTAAATATTGCGATGTGTAGCGTTGATGGCTTACCAGCTAAAACACTGGGAAGTGGCGAAGGGCAGAACGTTTTAGTGGGACTGTCTCTTGTAATGTGACGTTCAAAAATGCTGATTATCAGCCTAATTTGATAGATTGACTTTTGATTTTGGCTTTTTTTCTTATAGGTCGAGACAATATACGCATTATCGTTGTTTTCAAAAACCAAGAACTAGGAAAGCTGCGACCTGAATTTACCCAGCAGCACTGGTCTCGCTTGGTGTATTCATCCTCTTATAGAAAGGACCTTGTATTCTAGGGATGATTTTGCTATGTTTGTTTCAGATACCAACAAAAAAGCAGTTATTCCAAGACTACGTGGCGGCGCGCCAATGGCAGGACTTCCGCGACCAACTCGTGGGAGACGTGGTCGCGCGCTCCAAGACCGTCAATTGGACTTCCTTGCATGACGTGCCCTACTCTATACGCATGGAAGAGATGCTCGATATTTGAATTGTTTATTAACGCTTTTTGAATTGCAGAAATAAATTGTTGAGCTTGGAATCTATTTTTGAATTTACCTGCCTGCTTAGCTTATTGTAGTTACCCATTTATAATGCCAGGGTTGTAGATGGTTTGGCATATGCTTTACCAGGGATATAATAACTCATGTGGCACGAAGAAATGTCCATATGGTAGGATAAAATTATAATGAAAAAAAAAATGTTTACCTACCATTTAGTTACGGTCGTGCGATAAAAAAATCTAAAAGGCTTTATGAGCCTATTTTATTGTAGGTAAGATCCTATTTGGACTATGGGGGCGGAGGCCCCGTTGATTCACGCGAGTTGAGTCGCGCGATATATCCATGTCCATGAGTTAAAGGTTTAGGAAATGTTGTAGATACGTGAATGATCTAGTTGTTTTGGTAAGGCACATTAATATTTTTCCTTCCTTCAGCTGGTTTTCTTGAAATATTTAAAGGTTTTGACATGACAACTATTATGGACACTTACTCGTAGAAAGTTGAGCACAAAGAAAAATCATTTAGAAGCGCGCTGTGGTCTCGAAGAGTCTAGGACAATCCATTCAAGCCATTCTGCCAAGGTCGACTTCTATTTTAAGACCTTCTAAAAATAAATAGCACCGAATAAATCGATACGTGCCTACGATAAATCAGGAATCTAAGAATAGTTTATTGCTGGACATTATTGGGGTAAATTTCCATAACCTCAACAAACCACAGACATTCATGCTGATAATACGCATGCGTCTATTGGAACACGGTGATGGCGTCTGGTAACCTAGGTAACCGGTTTTGGCGGGAAGCGCCCACGCTTGCGGGTATCGCGGCTGTACTATGGCTAATCCAGCGGAGACATTCATCAAGCGGCTCACGGCGATAACTAAACAGTCACATTCGAGCGCAGTGCACCGCCACGAGCGACCGCCGCGCTATCCGACGACAGCCCCGGCTGATCGAAAATTCGCGACTGTTAACAGATGTCTACCTAACGTAAATAAATAAACTAGCTTAGAATTTAGATATCACCAACGATTAGATTTAGAGTTATATTCGAACAGTGACGCCAGATTAGATTTTTTGTACGAGTACTTGTTTAAATCAGAGCAGTGAGCAGGTGAGTCAACGCCTATTTTATTTATTAGTTTAATTTGTTAGTAGTCGTAGAGGCCATAGGTGTTGCGTATGAAAAATATATCTATCTACTCATATGGTCGTGGTATAGATAGCTACAATTTTGCTGCAGTTTTAATTAGCAATATATTGTTGAAGCCTGAAGCTGAAATTTCAGAAAGCTTCCAAATATATTTACTACGATACTTTTAAAATTAATGTTTCTTACCTAGGTACGTACTGAGTATTATATTAATGTATATATTGAACAGACACTGAGGTTTTACCGAAAGACATGAAGGAATGGGTGTTGAAATATTTTTGTAAACAATAGCATGTTATTCAAGACACATATAGATAACACTTCTACTAAGAGATTTCTATAGCTATGTGTTCTCCGGGATAATGTGCCAAATGACGTATTTAACACGTGCCTGAATGCTAGGTTAGACTTGGGTAATGAATTGGATAAACCCTTTAGCGATATTCAGAAGGCTATATTGTTGACACAAGGGCAGGCACCTCCGGGGTTGCGGGTTGTTCGAAAGAGAAACCGCGGTCCCGGAACAAAAAATGCAAAAGGAGGAAGGAACATGGATGGTTTTAGTCAGTACAAGTCTGACACTAACTCGCGCTCCGCCTAAAGCGGGAGAAGTCAATTGATGATTTCCCATCATAAAAAAGGCAGACACCTGCGAGGTACGAATGAATGTACTGAGTAACTGAGGTATAAATATAGGTAAGGTGAAATGGTGAAAGTGTTGAATAATCCGAAACATAGGATAAATGCTGTCGAAAAATGGAAAATACTTCTGATTACCGAAACCAAAACAGTATTCTCGTGTCACAATTTTAGTTGCCACACTCCGAAACGGCTCGACCGATTTATTTAATTTTTTATAAGTATACTAGCTGTGCCCAGCGGTTTCACCCGCTGCTCATTTAGGGGTATGAAAAATAGATGTTGGCCGATTCTCAGACCTACCCGATATGTACACAACATTTCGTTTAAATCGGTCCAGCCGTTTCGGAGGTGTATGGGAACGAAAACTGTGACACGAGAATTTTATATTAGATTTGGTAGGTCTGAGAATATGTTGTAATCTACTTTTCATACCCTTAAGTGATAAGGGTGGCCCCCTTCAGAAGTGAAACAGTGGGTGAAACCGCTGGGTACTTTCTATAAAAACCTTTTTAAATATTAAATGTAGGTATCCATATATCTGTGGATCTGGTCTGGATATGAAAGAAGGTTTAGAAATCTTGTTTCATACCCACAGGAGATTCAACAATGCAATTTTGTAATTTTCCTAAAAACGTCCACAATAAAATGGACGTTAACTCAATCTCCACACACTTAACTCAATTGACAGTCACTTGTTCTAATGGAATAATCTTCCTATTGTGATACAAGGCTGTACGGTGTGCAAAACAGTTTAGAGCCTCCTTCAGTAAATAACAAAATTGCTGAAAAAATATTTACACGTTTGTATTATGTCATGCGTGACTTTAGAATTTTGGTGGAAAATGGTACAAAGGAATTGTAAGATGAGACATTTCTGTGCCAAAAAGCCTTCTTTCTAAGGTCTCAGTTAAGTAACATATTTTTATTTGTTGTGTTGACTATGGTTCCTATCTATACTAATATTATAAAGCTGAAGAGTTTGTTTGTTTGTTTGAACGCGCTAATCTCAGGGACTCCTGGTTGGAATTGGAAAATTCTTTTAGTGTTGAATAGTCCATTTCTTGAGGAAGGCTACGACCAACAGGTGCTGAGCAGCGCGTGTGAAACCGTGGGGAACAGCTAGTACAATCATAAAAGCTAAATTATACCGAGAATTGTGTTGATAGACTATGGTTCCTACGTTGTCATAAGTTCTATACTCGTAGATTACCGATAAATAGAGTGTTACATTCTAAGTTCTAACATTACGTTACAGTAGCAAGGATTAATACTTGTGTTACTCATATTAACATATATGATTACTTGTCGTTCCGGTAACAGTCTTAGTATTTGCATACACATGTCAATCGGTTCGCGAGTATTGTTTAAGTTTGTTATTTATTCGAGATTTGAGAACGAAACGTGACAGCAACGTAGTCATCCATCAGCCATGATCTGTCAAGCCGTTTTCTAAGAATGTTCGGGTCGGCTTGCAGTCTAACCAGATGCAACTGAATACCAGTACATGGAGCGACATCCCATCTGACGTCTCCAACCCTGTCAGAACTAGATATGACAATACCCCATTGGTAAGACTGGTTGTCAAACTACCGGACCACTGAACACTTGTACCAGCTGTCAAAGATCTACAATTGACAGCCAGGCCCAACCAAGCAGCCCCTTAGTGTGTCACAAAAATATTACCACCTCATAACTCATAAACTGTGTTCACGAATTAGTATCAAACAATATTTGAAATGATTGAGAGACTTTGTTGTGGTCGGCTTTGGCATACGAAATGACCTAATATTTAAATCAAGAAAATCGTGTTACCCATTATAGGCTTTTTTTGCGGATGGGAAACCATTATAGGCTTGATTGCAATACCGACCTTAACATTTTGACCTCAGCAAAATGTTTCCTGATGATATTGTAGGTAATGAAATGCATGCGCTCGTCGCGAACGAAATGGTCGATGACGGCATACTCGGCCCCAGCCAGTACCGGACAGGTTATCGGCAAATGAGCTCAATTGAGACAACACTTGTTCTGATAAAAGGCTGTTATTGGATAACTGAAGCTAGACAACCGTGTGATACATTCAATGTCAAATTAATTAGTGCCTACTAAATTATTAACTTAGCGTCGATAGGCAAATGAATAAGAACAAATTATAGGTACCTATAACATGAATAATTGTTGTTCTGGAAATAAATAACTACATAATTGTGGTTGATATCCAAGGCCAGCCTTGAAGCGTCTGCCAGTACATTTTATTTAAAAACAAAGAAAGTAGCAACCTATCACGCGACGAATGAAACTTATGGCCCAAAAATAAAGTGACATAAATAAAACTGAAGCTATGTGTGACAGAAAAGGCATTCATATAGAAGTTTGAATATTCGCAAAGGCTTCAGGACGCAGCGGATGGCCCAAATACGATTTTATTCATTTTTCACGACGACAGTGACTCGTACGAGCTGGCACTGAATTAGCTTTTCTTTCAGCCCGTGACAAGTTCTGTATACTTATGTGTTTAGGTATACATAGTTGTTTTTGTTATTGTGGAAATATATTGAGTTTCGTTACAACGACTATTTTTGGCTTAAAATACCTACTTCAAACCACAGATAGGACCGTTTTAGACCTTGCTATATAGATACCTGCAATACGAGGTGTTAACATTATAATCCAAAAAATCACTAAAATGACGGAAAATCTAATTTAGTTTTCATCATTTTAGTGTCTTTTTTGGAAGGTAGTTTTTGGGCAAAATTGTTTTTATTTCAGATTTTTTAGTTGTTATGATGTTGTCTCACACAAATTCTTATCGAGTATTCATTTTTTTACTAAAAAATATTAGCATGTCGCCTATTTGTATTGGAATAAAAAATATTATGTATTATAGAAGATAACAGATAAATTACCAAAGCAATGCGAATAAATATTTTTAATAAATACATATTTTCTCTTTTAATACAAATGGTGATAGGCTAATATTTCTTCGAATCGTATACTCTCGAAAAAGAAACATCTCGAAAAGTCCGCTTACAAACGATTACAAATCGCGTAACAAACATACAAGAAAAAACTGTTGGGAACCTTTTTTTGAAGTAGGTTAAAAATTAATACATGTAGGTACATACTATAAACATTTACCTATATTTTGGATAGTAGTTCCTATATTGCGTTGTGAGAGAAGTAAGAAAGTAGAAATAAATGTCCGCAGGAAAGTAATAGAACCTACATTTATAATGCAACTGATCTGATTAAAACCACAGGCTTAACGACTACGTGCATTATTAAGTATTCCATTTCCTTCGATAGATTTGTAATAACTAATGGAAAACACGCGGTACACTACCCGATTTTACTTACCTATATAAAAATTTCTGAACGAATTTGGATGAAAATCGACTAGGCCATCAGCTAGTGTTTAATTAAAAGTGTCTACTTACCAATTTAAGCTTATAGGTATAAACATTTACACACACATCATTCGCGTACACCATGATATTTTACCGTATATAATAATATATGTGTGGCGGTTTCAGCCTCTGCTCTTTTCCGAAGTCTCGTAGCGTAATGTTAGATAGCCTATGAAACTTCCTGATAATTTAACTTTGCATTCACGAAAACATGGACGTAAAACGGCTCCAGTAGTTTCTACTAACCAAAAAATGTTTCTTCTTTTTAATATTTGTGTTTATAAGGTAGTTGTGTCCAGCGGTTTCACCCGGTGCTCAGGTCTACTTCTCACATGTGCACACAAAATTTCATATGAATCGGTCTAGCCGATTAGGAGGAGCTTGGTAACAAACACCGCGACACGACAATTTTATTAGATGATACGGACACGGTAAAATATAATGGGTATTACATTCTAGTGTGCGATACGTAGGAACAAAATAAATCAGTACTTAACAAACCTGTCACTCAGGCTTTAGGGTTGTGGGCGAAGCACGGAGGCGTTTCAATGAGTAACCCAACTAGTTATACCTTATACATACTGTATGATGGCAATTGATTTAACGATATCATGAATATGATCGCCATTGTTTGCTAAATCGGACTTGGAAGATCACACATTCTACAATATTATTTATTGTCTCTTTTGTATTAATTATCATCTGTAAACAATAAAACGACACTGAATATATCTTTTAAATTACGTAAATTCAGACTTTTGCATAACGACTTTCAAACTTCTGTTTTGGTTTAACAACGCTTTCGATAATTTAAATATTAAATGCAACATCGGTGGTGTGCCTAGCAACTTTAATCATTCCACAGTAAATGCTATCCACTAATAATAAAATATTACGTCAACCAGTAGATAACTGTATTTACGAATCGTTACTAATATTATAAAAGCGAAAGTGAGTTTGTTTGTTTGTTTGTTAACTCTTCACGCTTTAATGGCTAAACCGATTGTGATGAATTTTGGTACAGAGATAGTTGAGAACCAGGAGACGGACATAGGCTAATTTATTTAAAAAATTGGGATGTGAGGGAGAAAGAGGGAAGAAAAGGGAAACCTTAGCGTTGCTATTACAAATCAATTAGGCGCAAGGGGAACTGTGTTACCCCAAATTTAAGGCGGGCGAAGCCGCGGGCGAAAGCTATAAGAAATAAAGGCAACAAAGGCATTGATGAATCGGTAAATGTAGCGTAGGTTTATCCACGACTGAGTGATCAAGTAGATGTAGTACACTGGATGGTGTATTAAATCCTTTTGATTTAGCATAATCTATTCAGTCTTTAATGTTTCCTTTCTACTGCCGGACTCTTTGTGTGAAGGAGTGGTGGATGTCGGATGAAAGTGGATGTGCGATGTCACCAGGTCTTTTTTCCGTTTGAAATAGTCGTAATGAAATAATTTACACAAAGTATAGTACCTGTTTGGGTTTTAACCGCCAACTAGAACAACTTATAAGTAGCAGCTGTTTACACAGTGGCAGCGTCACCCTCCTTTGGATTTATTAAACCTTAATTAAACCTATATCAAACACCCAAGGCTGAGCAATGTTTCCCAGTCATCACTGAGTCAGGTAAACTCCTTTTGTAAATTAAAGAGAAACTAACCTCTCACACAATTAAAACCAAGATACAAACAATCTAGTTAGGTATTTTTGATTCCAAAACGGTTATGTTCCTTTCAAGAATTTGTGGCTTATTTACTCTGTTGTGTGAGAAAATCAATATGGGTGGGATCTAACTTAAAATTGAAAATAAAAACAAGGCTTTTAGTTACTTGAACAGCAAAAAGATAACACCATATAAATGAACTTAAGGCCACTTATGTATTACCTACAGTACTATAAAAGATCCGGTTGCTAAATATGTAGGCCCAACACGACATGGGAACGACACGCATTCTAACTTATGTCACGTTGTCTATAAAAGGAGTAACAACTTTCTACGATACCTAGATTTTTGCGAAACTACAGAAGCCATCCATATAAAGCTACAAATATGTGGGACGAGCTTTTTTCTAAATTAGTTTAAATTTATCACTCAATTTAGTCCTGTGTTGTTTGTCAGCAGTATTTTGGTGTGATGGAAATAGAATATGATATTCGTTGGGATTGTTAACGACTCTCTAATTGCACTTTAATTTTAGTGTTGGTGAGTTTCATAATGACTCTGAATTACACAGCTACATGGTACACAAAACGTAGTAGTTCTGTACCATGTCGCTTGTTTCTGCAATTGATTTGCTAATCTTCGTGATTAGGGCAATTTCCCTCCTTTCTCTTACGGAGGTACCTGCATAAGTTTATAACGTCTACTCATTCAATTCTATGTAGATACCTATGTATAGTGGATTCGTTGGGAAAGCTCAAGTTTAGCATGGTAATGTGTGTTACTTTAAGGTATTTTAATTTGTCCAGCAGTAATATAAATCTATTATCAGTAAAACCTCTTGAAGGCTCAAATATCCAACTGTTCCTGTCTAGATTAAAAAGACCATAAGTGGTAATCCACATAATGTGAAGTTTGTTGATATAAAACTTAGTTGCTTAAATGACTAAAATAGAAGTATGACACCATCTCGTGTCGTAAGCGGATAGGTGTTAAAAATAAATCAACGAAATTAAGCATTTGTGACATGAAAATATGTGTATGAGAATTAATTAAAGACAACCTCAAATGGTAAATGCAAAAAGAGAAAACAATATTGTGTCAAGTTTTGACATTCAAACAAACTTCGTTTATGATTTTAATATACTTAGATATTATATTATTTTAGTGTCGGAATTAGATCAGTTAGATTACATTTTTATATATTTATTCATGTCGTGATTATTAAATCAAAATCATACTTTGGTATACGTATTTAAGAAGTTCATTTTAATACTTATTTAAATATTTCTTCATAGTTTTATACCGTTTTGTCGAGAAGTATAAAAATGAGTAAAATGTCGGGTCAGATGCCTCGGCCGATCTTAATTATTCCAGTAAGCAACTAGTATTTATTACACTTACTTATGAAAATATTTTTAAAGAAATACGGTTCTCACTACTAAGGCAAAGGAAAGAGGAGCGTTGTGTAGTTTTATGCAGTGATCATCTACTTAGGGTTGGTGGTGCAGCATGTCTGCGTCTTGCATACGTAGACACCATCTCAGAAGTCACCGCCTGACTACCCCAACGTGACGTTTTAGTCAGTAAAAGTGTGTTATATAGAACGTGTACATAGGATAGTAAGTGTGCCCCTGTGGCTTCCCTAACCCCATGGAGTAGAGGACATCCAAAGGTTCTGTAGCTATTTAGGTGTAATGGTGTAATTTTACACTGACCTAAATTTTTATACAACTTTTCATTTACTTATTGTATGATGACGATGAATAGGACCTTCATACTTGTGAGTCTGTAACTTGATCAAGTTTCTGAATGAAATCGTTGTCGTCAGAACTATTAATAAAATAGTGATTGACCAACAGAAATAAATAACTTGAAATTCGACAACACTTAAAATTAAAATGTTATAAAAAGATATTTTATGAAGCAAGAAAATTTACCTCATATTTTGTGATGTTATTCGTTTCCGTCTTAATAATCAACTATATTTTAGGGGTATAGTAGGTCGATTGCAAAGCCTGATCGGACCTCGCTATCGGAATCGAGAAGTATATTTCCTTGCGAGGGACCGATGGGCGTGCGGCAGAACCCGTGGACTCCTACAACCCGCCGAGGACCTATTGCTGCTGAGGCCTCTAGTCCTGGGCCTGCAGTCGTATCCCTTCCCACACTAATAGGTAAAAGAATGAGCAATACGCATGGCTTGTTTTGTAGCATTGAACACTTTGAGCGTAGTTTTTTACAGCACGGAAACACCGTTTAAACTTAGATCACGTTTTACGTAGAATAGCATCTATAGTAAATCACGTTTTAAAATGGTCGCTATTTGTAGTTCTCAGTTTATTAATAAATGACATCATTCAAAAATATTTATTGATAGTAATGAAAGATACCACGTGGATTAACGAACAGATTAATATGACGATCTGAACATAAAATTACAATAAGGTAAACTATTTGTCTTTATGTAAACTTGTGAAGCAATAACTTATTTTGAATTTATTTTTAAGAAGTTGTCAGGTTTTGAAAAATAGTTTAGTTTAAAAAATGTATTCAAATTTATGTGATTCGGAAATATTGAAAAATAGTTTAGATGAAAAATATATCCAAATTAATATCATATGGATTTATAAAAAAATAGTTTAGAACAAAAATGTATCCAAATTAATGTGATATGGAAATTCCAGTATTTTCATATGCAAAACCGAGTTTGTTTACAATGTAAAGTAAAATACTAAATTTAAGTTTAAATATGTGCCTATGGCGTGTTAGCAAGGCTGTGTACATAGTACATATTGCATATAGTTGTTCTGGTCATTTCTTTCGTCGCGTTATTTCGACCGGTATTGTTCGTCTCGTGCTCGCGACTCGCGCTTACGTCACCCATCCCACTCCAACAGAGGTTGTGTTTTGAATTGTGAGATTATCGCCTGCGCACCGCAAGCACCGGCCTTGCTCGTCCGCTCTGTTGATATACAAAGTGAGATCATACTTATAATGTTATTCGCCAAATAACTTCGCACACTTATTTTTAGTTATATTAGTAAGTTAACTAGATGAATTAGTATTGTGTTTAGCACTTGGATTCTTTGTAATGTAAGTAGGTATTTTTATTAACATAGTTCATATCATAATCATAACACATACATTACATTCGCACCTTGTAACATAACAATAGGACTGGTTCACGATCACTTATTGGTATATTACCAATAGCTTCGGAAACAGTTTTAAAAGTTAGTTTAACTTTCATAATTCTATGAAATTTCACCGTCACATTAATACATAAGTGGTATCGGTAAGAGCGTGGGCCGTGGACGAAAACGTTGACCCTGGCCAAGGTGAGCTCTATCAGTGCGTGTAGTAGGTACACACAATATGGTGTGACATTGACCAAGCCAACTCGTTAGTACCTATTATGTTATACTTCATGTATTATGCACAATGTTTTTTTTTAAATCTATAACCTTTTGTGGATGGAGGTTTGTTACTTTTTCAACCAAGAAGAACTATTGAACAGATTTTAGTGAATTGTGGCACACATATAGTTTATAACCTGGAAACGCAGATGATACTTTTATTTCGGTAGTACATTACGATACCGTGGGACTATTATCTTTTTGCACGCCAGCGTCTTTTAACGTTTCTTCACCACAGACGCAAAGCTAAGTTTTTACCAAAAAAAAAAAGATATGTGTTAGTCATTTTCTTAAAAATGATTTGTTTTATTTTAATTATAATGACAAGATTAGTTGTCGGTGGCGTTTCATCCGCGCGAGCGTTGCAGCTTCGGACAAAGGTGTTTAAATGGTTAACTATAGGAATCCACCCGAGCGAAGCAGCGTGCATCGACTAATAGTTAGTCAATTAAGTAGGTACCTAGTATACTCTTCCTGACCGTTTGCGGTCTCTCAAGCTCAGCGGAGATGAGCCATCAGCGCAGGAGATTATAGTGCAGGTGTGTGTGTGCAGGCGCAGGTGCACTCTCTGTTCCCTCACACTCATAATCCGATGGGACGACAATTCAAAACTACCGGTGAGAGATCAGGCAAAATAGGTATCTATGTAGATGAGAAAGAGCAGAAAGTAGTAAACGTGTTTACAAGACATAAAGATTAAAGCATTCATTATTATTGGTATTTATGTAATGGATAACAGAGAGTGTATCTATATATCTCCTCTGACTTACATCGTTAAGTTTTAATCAGCTTTATCAATGTCATAAAAGTTATCATTATCACAGACACTTGATACTAAGTTTTTCATAAGTATATGCGCACAAAAAGTCACGGAACAACCAGAGTATCGCTAACAATAAGCCGAAATGTACCTATGTAGAAATCTCCTGTAACAGGTATTTCTTAAGTTCAACACCGGTTACTGCACGCGGAGGTACGTGTACACCAAACCAGTCTTACGAAAAGGATTACAACAGAAAAAGCCTCCTTTAAATATTGAATATTTTGACTTCAATGGAGGGTTGACATCCTTTGCTAGTTTTGGATATAATGATGCGCCACATTTCACTTTTTTTTTTTAGTAGTAAAGTACTACTTCTTGAGTAGGTACCTAAAACTACCTTCGTTAAGTTTTTCTGAGTTGCGAAGATGTGATAGCTGAAAGCTGTGGCCCTTAATGTTAGAAGCTAGCCTCATGATGCATTTGGTCATGGTTAATAAGCCCAGAAGAGCGACTGAGCTGAACTGAGCTTCTTGATGTACTTAGATACTAAAATGTAGCCAATCCTCATAGGTTGTAGAAAAGCTCTGTAGATAGTTACAAATGTTGAACTAAGTTTTTTTATAGTACTATATCGTAATACGTTATCGCAGTGTATTTTACTTATACATAACGCTTAAAATTTATTGCAATTGTGATGTAATGCGGCAATGAAACCTGCGAAATTTCGGTTCGGGTAACGTTTAGCGATTTATAAATTCTGGTGTTCTACACAGGTAAACCACCGCAAGAATCTCGCAGACCTCGTGCACCAGCTTTCACTTTCGGCCACAAGCTAGATCCACCTGGTTCCGTCACTTCTAGGGCTGGACCTGGACCTGCTACATACAACACAGAAGGAATGACAGCTAAAGGTAACTTTTCTTATTTATCCTATTTTAAAAGAAACATATTTTTTTGTTCCTTTATTCTTCGGAACTACAAATCAATGTGACTTTATGAATGGACTGACGACGTCACGAAATGATCTGGGCATGATTCATGATGGCTGGTTCGTGGTGGTGTAGGAGAAGAGTACCTGGAAGGCTATGGGGGATGCCTTTGCTCAGGAGCAGGAAATAAACACTATCATACTAATTAAAATATAATATTCTAAGCACATGTGTGGTTTTTGTTAGGTAGACTGCTGGTTCGAGTTGCGCGTAAAATCTACTTGCATATCAACTTCTTTTCTCCACAAAAGCACAAAAGAGAAATCTGTCGTCACAATTGTGCCAGTTTAGGTGAATCGATGACATCAAACCATAAATGAGTTGCGTGTTCAGAGGATATTTTGCCGAAACTACTTCCCAAATCGCCTGCCTACGACAGTCACATGATTTGGGCGTCAAAGCGGTCGTTTTCCGAGCTTATTGGCGGAGTGATATTGTTTTGGATATTCATTAGAACTTAACGAAACTATCAGCAAATCGAATATAACTTTTATTTGTTAGTAATGTATCATAACACGAAGGTCTAGGACAAAGGTTGACCTCTTGATTGTGAATATATTGAATCTAAATTGCTTGCCTCGCCCACTCTTGGCAAATACCACGTAGCTAGTAGAGCACATCCCGCCTGACGACTGCAGCGTATGGAACAATCGAATTTACTTGTTCTTGGCTCATATAATAGAATCGTGGGTAGCCGTTCGCAATTGTCGTTTACTGGATAATTGCTTGGGTTGCCTATGCTTGAGCCGAACCGTTTATCTTTATATAGGCAATTATACAGTCTACCGCCCACGAATTGTGCGCAGCATTTAGTCTGTTTGTCTAAACTTGATCATTTACAATCTTGTTTATTTCTGGCGCGTGTATGTGCATATACGATGTTGGAGGTGTATAAAATGAACATTTTGCAAGACTGAAAATGAAATACTTTTTCACAACTGTCTTGTAGATTGACTAAAATAAATATTTCTTCCAGAAACCCTTTAGGATTTGTTATATCGTGAATCACGCTGCGACAAATATATAATAATCTGTAAGTAGGTCATGACTGCAGTCTGATTAACATAAAGCGATGTCGTCTGCAGTGGTATTTTATACCTGTTTACTTACACACTTAAAATATTTAAAGTACGTGACTATTTTCATTTTCCTCGTGAAGTATTTGCAGATACCAATCCTTTGTTGTATTTTCTATTGTAACAATTATATTTTGTTTAAAACTGAATAGTATTTTAAATTAACAAGATATCGTAGACCTTGTTATTGAAAGCTAAACTCGAGGCATAGATTTTTTCCAATAGGCACAGCCATATGGGCACTTGATTCAACATATTCATTGTTATTGAATTCAACTTGCGATTTATAATGCCATTGACAAAAACGACGTGTAGGCGGGAAATACATTTAATAGTCTTATGTTCCTGTTCCTATCTATACACGTGGATACTGCGCACAATCTTTTCCTTCAATTAGTACCAATAAACTTGTTGATCATTTTTATATTCGCTAACGACATGTCTTATTGGCCGCAAAATTACCGGCAATCGTAGACTAAATAATTAAAAATAAAACGTGCAATCATCGAATCAAGAATGAATGTGCCATATGTAGATATATGTATGTTAGTCGTTAATGTTTATGTTCTTAATTGGACAATTACTGTGGCATTGGATGATCGAACAGTCGCTAGTTTCTCCTGTTGCGACTGCATTTGGTCGATGTCTCCAAATAAGTCCGTATGTGCGAAGGTGATCGGCTGCCGGTGAGTCAGAACCGAGAGCCGTGTAGGTGCCCGTCGGACCCTGGCAGTGTCGGCCCCATACAGGCTCAGTCGCGCATCCAACTCGCTCCACTCGCCACTACACCGTACCTAGGGCTTGTTCGTACAAGTTGTGTTTAGGCTATCAGTGCTAGAGGGATTCCCGAGTGCAGTGTTTCAGTTACGACTTTAACGGGTGGATTTACTTGGTAAATTATTTTAATTTATTTTCTCTAATTATAATATTTACTCTAATAATTCATAATCATGCAGTTTTGTGTTCAATTAATCAACATTTTCTATATTAGGTTTAATAGGCAAAGGCCAAAGTTAATTTTCGTTTGAATGGCCGGGCATTTATATGAGAAATGTCGAGTTAATACTTACTTAGAGCAATTAATAAAGCTGCTTAGCTGTATGACAAGTGTGATTTATTACTTTACAAGTAGCTAGCTATGCTTCATGTTACATTGGAATAATAATGCAAATATTTTATAGTAAAGCAAAAGAAAGTTTTCATGAATTTTACATTGAAGATAACATTTGAAGCATTTTTTAAAGTAATATTCAAAGCATTTTTATTATTAAATACTTACTATTACTTACCCATGCAACTGAATAGATATTACGGCCTGAATGCTTTCAAATACGCTTGACTACTTTATATTAATTCGTGCTGCGTTCGCATAACTCAAACGAAGAGCTTATTATGCCGGTTTTATTAGTTTACTGAGGCTGTAAACATTGCAACAGTTAAAGTTTTATTAAATTCTGCATAGGGTTTTCATGACCTGCGTGCGTATAAATTACTACTAGATTTTTCTACGTCGGAATTCATGTTTAAGTTCGTTTACAGTGTCACAGCAAGGTCAAATCAATGTTTGGGGTTGTACGGTGCTAAAGAAAGAACATGAATCAACTTTTGTACTGCCAATTTAGTCGTGGCAAAAGTTATCTGAACGACAGAGATAATAATGTCCCAAGGCATCAGGGTTCTGAGGTGCCTATATGCATGTAAAACAATATGACGACAATTCCAAAGACGTAATTAGGTAGACATTGAAAATATCTTATATCACAGCAGTTGTAATGTACAGGCAACTGCACGTCCTGGTTAGCAATTTAATAGCGTCTTTACGTAGCACTAAGGGCCATTTTTCGTGATAACACGGACGTGCGGTTGAGCGTACAATATTTCCCGCTTGACCGAACAAGCAGGCCGGTCCGGTGCGCCGGCGGCGTCTCTCCACGGTCGGTGGCCGCCACCGCGCGTGGCCGCCACTCCTGCGCCGTGTGACTACGAGCCTATCAAGGCGGTTCGGGCCGTGTACGATCACGCTCCGGCTTTCTCGATCGGCCTGCGAGTGAACCCTCCTCAGCCCAGTGGCAAAACGCCAGGTTTCTTTATGACCTTTTCGTAGCATGTACCTTTGGGCATGTAGTTCAACTTGATAAATTATTTAAATTATTGTATTCGTAGATGTAGGGCAGAATAGCATGCAAGTCACTTGCCTTGTAGAATTTCAGCTGTATTTTATGTGTGGTCTACGCTTCATTATGTTTTAAGTAAGTGCCCTCTGCCTTTAGTGAAATAGTTGAACTAGAAAATGTCAAGGGTACATTGACGCACTTCCAGCTGACAGCATGGTTTGAAAAGCTCTTGTCATTTTTTAATTTATTTAGATTTTAAATAGAATTTTGCTTTATCTTTACTCTGTAACACCAATGTATCACCTGTGTTCCACAAATAAATTAATTAGTTTTTTTTTTTTTTTTAATTTCTGGACGCTCTTACTGTGCACGTCTTTCTACATCGTACTAACGTATTTGTAAAATCTCAACATGAATGATGTAAATATACGTTTTTGTAAAAATATTATAATTTAAAAGAGTGTCCATAGAGTTTCTTGCCCATTCTTCTCCATAGAGATCAACGCTTTGGAATGGGCAACTACGGTAATTCCACAAGTTATTATGCCTTGTGACCGAGACTATGGATTCATTTTGTTGCTAATTGAAATACATGATTGGATTTGATTGGATTTGTAGCTGTACATAGATACTCGTATTGCAAAAAAAAAATCGTAGAATTCTTGTTTATCTGTCTGATTCAGATGTATTAAAAATCACTTGCAACAAATGCACTAAACTGTGGTTCGTTTAAGTTGTTCTTTGTTTTGAACTTTTAAGTCTAGTGTTTTTATTACATCATTATTAAGATTAGAGGCTGTTTCTCATCAAGGTCGTTTATTTAGCTTTCCTGAGATTCATTTATGTAGTCGCCGTTTCATAGTTCGATGCCTGTGATGTCATTTTTATTTTTGTTCATTCGTTGTTTTCGTGACACATTGTTGTTTTGATACGCTATGATTTATGACTTTACTTTATAATGTTGGCATTATTCACGCTTTATGTGATAAATTACATTTGAAATAGTAGGTATTCATAGCACTCTTTTAAACCTTACAGTATTGATAAGGTCAATTACTTGGGCTTATAATAATATCCTAACGCTTGATTTTATTATTTCCAGCGCCGAATACATATTCCATGCCCCCTGTGCTCGGAGAAGCAAAGGAGGGTGGTAAACGCGCCGCACCAGCTTTCAGCATCACTGGCCGTGGTAAGACGTTGGAGTCGAAGATCCCGCTGCCGGGACCCGGCACCTACACCACTGACAAGGCTTGCGCAGTACTCACCAAGCGCCCTCCTGCCTACACCATTGCGCCGAGACGAGAAACGAAGCCGCCGACAGCCATCGTGCCCGGACCCGGAGTCTATTGCCCCGAAAAGGTAACAAAAAGTGTAACTGTTAGCAAGTTAAACAGAGTAAAATAACAAATCGACGATGATGTCATCTATGAACTCACGGTTATTACCCTTGTATATTAGTATTAAACTGCTTTGAAGGATGACACTATATCATGAAAAATAACCGCCGATCAATGAGTAGGTATTTGATGTTGTCCCGTCTTATTTTTATTGCTTACATTAATCATTGTCTGTATACCTCTGTGAAATAGTCCGAGTCGAGGCGAGGCGGATGATGTCAGCGCACTCGTGAATTTTGTGCATAAATTAATGTCAGAATTGAATGCTTCCTAAATTTAATCCACGCGGAAGTTTACTTCAGTGCCAGTGACGCCCGCACAGAGGGGTTGAATTGCTAGTGGGCGCGCATTTGCAACTAACAATAAAAATCGACAACATCAACCTTCCGCCTACTAATTTCGACTTTGACTAATGCTTATAACGAGGGATGTATAATTTTACCGAAAGGCATATGGACCGGAGACAGAGTGGCGCGTTTGCATCTCTCTCAACGCAATATAATCACAATTTCTTCGCTGCCTACTACCTCCCGTCCAGATGCTCTGTCTATCTGCTCCTACTTACATCATAACATGTACTAACCTTGGGGTGGGTGCAGGTGTGCGTGAACTTGCCGTGGGCCCCGGCGCACACGTTCGGCATCCGGCACTCGCAGTACGCGGGGCAAGCCACTCTCCATCCCGCGCCAGAAGGGATCCCCGCCGTCTAACCGACATCCGTCTGTAACAAGATTTACTCATCCATCTCACCATTCATCGCCATGCTTTGTGGGAGCTGAGAACTTTCCATCCTTGTAGCTTTTATTTATTTTGTGATGTATATTGTTTATTAAATATTCTTCTAAAAATCATTCAACAATAAAATTATGTATTATCAGAAAACTGAAGCTTTTACATAACCTTCTTCTAACAACTGAGTGCTTTGTCTAGTGACAAACCAATAGGCATGTAATCGGCAAAGATCATTATTAAATTTATTATTTGCATGTTGCCGTTGCTACTACTGATCAGATAATAACCAGGTACATGTTTATTTTTATAATATATTGTATGTAGATGTTGAAACATTCACTTGCATAAAGAAAAATAGTTTCAATCCAAGTTACTAATCACAACTTCTGTAATTTCAGGGTAAAAGAACAGTACGCGAGAAAACCGTTAGAAACACCTTTTCGAGAAAAATGAAGTTAGAAAATTCTGAACAAGTTCCTGCTCCTAACGCTTACAGTCCCGAAAAGGCAGATAGAATGTTAAGGGAAAAGTCACCCGCTTTCTCATTTGGAACAAAAACCGTAGTTGTAAAAAAAGATAATGCACCCGCTCCGAACATATATTCACCAGAAAAATCTTTAAATACACTAAGACATGGACCTAAGTATACATTGGCTGGTAAAGGAGCAGCTGAAAAACATGAAGTGACTCCTGGTCCTAACTATTATAGCCCTCAAAAGGCTGATAAAATATTACACGAAAGTTCCCCATCATACACGATGCGTTCGAAAGAAGTAGTTGAAAAGATTGAACAAACACCAGCTCCGAACGTGTATGCTCCAGAAAAATCTATGCATATGTTGAATGGTGGACCTAAGTATACTATCATGGGCAAAGGAGTATGTTCCAAGTTAGCAGAAACGCCAGCTCCAAACAGCTACAGCCCCGAGAAGGCTGATAAAGTCCTTCATGAGAGCTCTCCGTCATATACATTTAGGATTAAAGATCAAACCGTTCTGAGGAGTGAATCACCGGCTCCTAATGTCTATGCTCCAGAAAAATCGATGCATATGTTGGATGGTACCCCTAAATATACAATGGGCGGTAAAGGACACTGTGACAAAATTGAAAATACTCCAGCTCCTAATGTGTATGCACCAGAAAATTCCGGACAAATGTATCATAGTTCACCGAAATTTAGTATGGCTGGAAAAGGTCAGGTTCCAAAAACTGACTATGTACCAGCACCTAATGCGTACAGTCTAGATAAGGCTGATAAACTTCTACACGAGTCCTCACCCGCGTACAGTTTCAGACCGAAAACTGCAACCGATAAGCTAAGTGATACTCCAGCGCCGAACAATTACGATCCACACTTATTAGATAGCACGCCCAAATTTAGTATGTACGGCAAAGGCCACGATGCTAAACCTTCAGACACACCTGGGCCTGGCGTTTATGATCCACATTATATCGATGGAACACCCAAATTTACAATTGGCGGAAGACATCCCGATATGAAACTATCTGAAGTGCCAGCTCCTAATGCATACGATCCCCGTTTGCTTGATAGTACTCCGAAATTCACTTTAGCTGGTAGAGGCCATGATGGGAAACCATCTGATACACCTGGGCCGAATTGCTATGACCCTCATTTACCTGATAATTCTCCGAGGTATACTATGTCTGGTAAAGGACATGATGGCAAACCTTCTGATACTCCTGGCCCAAATGTTTACGATCCACATCTGCCTTCCAATACTCCAAAATTTACGATTTCGGGGAAAGGGCCAGAGGCTAAAATTTCTGACTCTCCTGCACCTAACAAATACGATCCCCATATTTTAAATGGCACACCTAAATATACCATGGGTGGCAAGGGACAACCCGAAAAGATGGAGAACTATCCAGGTCCAAACGCATACCACCCAGAAAAAGGTGATAAAGTTTTGCTGGAAAGTTCTCCAGCATATTCGTTCAGAATTAAACATCCTTCGCACAAACCTGAAGATACACCTGGTCCTAATTCATACGATCCCAGCAAGTATGACTACATGTTAGATGGCACGCCTAAATACACTTTCGGGTCTAAGGGTCCAGCTGATAAGCCTTCAAACTACCCTGCTCCCAATGCTTACAGTCCAGAAAAAGGCGATGGAATGACACATGAACATGCGCCATCTTATTCGTTCCGACCAAAAATAGATGCTGCTAAATTATTTAACACGCCGGGTCCGAATGCTTATCATCCCGAAAAAGGCGATGACATTACTCATCACCACTCTCCTGCTCACTCCTTAGCCCCAAGAGGCAGAGACGTTAAAATAAACGATTATCCCGCTTGTAATGCTTACCATCCCGAAAAAGGTGATGGAGTGACGCACGAACATGCACCATCTTATTCGTTCCGACCAAAAATCGATGCAGCTAAAATATTTAACACACCCGGTCCTAGTGCTTATCATCCTGAAAAAGGTGATAATATGACTCATCACCACTCTCCCGCTCACTCCTTAGCTCCAAGAGGCAGAGACATTAAAATAAATGATTACCCTGCTTGTAATGCATACAATCCAGAAAAAGGTGATAGTGTGACGCACGAACACGCACCATCTTATTCGTTCCGACCAAAAATTCATGATGCTAAAATATTTAATACACCTGGTCCTAGTGCTTATCATCCTGAAAAAGGTGATAATATGACTCACCACCATTCTCCTGTCCACTCATTTGCCCCAAGAGGCAAAGAAGAAAAAATAAATGATACACCTGGTCCTAACGTGTACAGCCCTGAGAAAGCGGATAGGATTATGTTGGATAACGCACCGCGATACTCATTCAGGATAAAAACCAATCCTCACAAGCCCGAAGATGTTCCTGCTCCGAATAGCTACAATCCCGACAAGGCTGATAAAGTATTGCTGCATTCTGCTCCTCAATACACGTTCAGGATCAAAACTGACACTGTGAAGACCGCTGACACTCCAGGTAAATATACATTCTTTGAACTGACATTGTCATTGTTTTTCAATTATGGATGACTATATTTCTCCATGAATACATTTTAGCTCCGAATTCCTACAATATTCCAACGCCCGTCGAAACTCCGTTGTATACGATTTCCGGTAGACATAAGGAACCGATAGACGAGCGGCTGAAGGTGCCAGCTCCGGGGACTTACAACCCTGAGAAGGGCTACAAGTTTATGTTGACTTACTCTCCACAGCACACTTTCGGTATCAAAATACATACAAATAAATTCGCTGACACCCCTGGTGAGTTGTAGTCGAGCAAGGAGTACTGGTGTTACTAATGATAGTAACAAAGCATGACGGATTATAAACTAATACCTAAATAGTTGGATTTAATTAATTAACAAAATTCTACAATGGGTTTAACATTTAATACCAAAGGTTTAAAATAATAGGTCAAGCTATTAATCATAACTCAAGGACTTGGAACGCTGGTAATCTTAATGTGTAGTAATACAATGATTTAATGTTTTGGCGTTATTTTCAGCTCCGAATACGTACCGCATCCCGTCAGTGTTGGACACCCCAGTGTACACGATGTCGGGACGACACAAGGTGCCTGTGGACGACCGCACGCGAGTGCCTGCGCCTGGCACCTACTCACCCGAAAAGGTAATATAAATAACATTTACAGAAATGATTACCTTTACCTGTCTCCCGAATTCCCGACACCAAGTATACGGATGCATATATAAATGTATATCACTATTTAATGAACTACAGAGAATAAGTAAAATCAATATTATTAGTTAACTCATTAACTATTTTTAATTACTTTAAATTTCATTTATTTAAGTTTTGCGAGAAGCATAGTATCATTACTTAAGCACGTTTTGAAATAATTTTTCTATGTGGTTACAGGTGCAGATCAACAAAACGCCGCAAATAACCTTCGGCATCAAGCACTCGCCTTTATTGGGACAGCTGAGACCATTGGAGTCACAACGCCCCGCTGAGAAAACCACTACACATTCCAAGGATAATACCAAGGAAGTCACTCAAGTTCAAAGGACTGTTATCAAACAGAATAGGGAACAAGTTGAAGACAACAGAAACGTGAATCAACAACATATT
Organism: Ochropleura leucogaster; assembly: GCA_958449745.1. Classification (NCBI taxonomy): domain Eukaryota; kingdom Metazoa; phylum Arthropoda; class Insecta; order Lepidoptera; family Noctuidae; genus Ochropleura; species Ochropleura leucogaster. The sequence goes on along the minus strand of OY288206.1, from coordinate 11,260,717 downwards.
GTTGAATCAAACGAGACTAACGAATTTTACAATTCAGGCGCGCATGTGACTCAAGTGAGACACGACAGTGAGGTCAGAAGCACGACGGTGTCGCCCGAACCAATTCAGCACCGGGAAACTTTGACACAAGACATCGTGTGGGTTCCTGAGAAGCCAATACGTCGCGGTTCTTACACCATCGATACGTCCGACGGAAACGGATATTCTGAGCACTACCAGAACAGTGAAGTCATTCCTGTTGAGAATGGAGTTATCAGGACCGCAGAACAGGGAGAAAGAGGAGGGAGGTGCACTGAGGAAAGGAGCAACGAAGTGATAAGGAGGGAAGGATTTGAACAGAATGTCGAAAGGAATGTTAAAAATGCGAGTGCTCATGAGACCAAACAGGCAGCTACTGAAGAAGTGCGATCTAACACTGACGTCCAAAAACTTGCCAATGGTGGTATTTCCAAGACAACGACCACAACTACTATTAGGAAGGTAGGGACCGCAGCCAAAACCGCCAACCAGTCTACTGCAGTGACCCGCACGGCCACAGTGGTGACGTCAAGAGACGTTGGCGTCAAATAACTGGAACCCAAGGAGCGCAAAGGTCCATTTAGCTGTAGTATTGATCCTACCAATATAACCTATTAAATAATTTACAATATTTTTGAATGATTAATCATTGTAAGTCGCCTCATCTTTTTACAATTACGAAAGCTTTATTCTACTAATAATGCAGGCTATTTAATAATTTATTTTCTTAAAATATTTCTGATTCGTCTTTCTATAAACATGATAGAAAAATGATATCTCTTGATTTACAATCACTTTATTCGTTTCCTTATAACGCTATTGAAATTTAATTATAGGTAAAATGTTTTTTTGACAATTAACATTAAGGACTAATATTGTTATACCATGAAAATTTTATTAATAAAGTTTTTATTTTATACAATGAATATTATTTCACACTAGTCCTGGCTGTCATTTGTAAATCTTTGACTGTCATTACAGAAAGTTATTGTCCTGAAAGTCTGATAACCAGTCTTACTAAAAGGTATCGTATAACCCAGTACAAACTGAGTTGTGAAGGTCAGATATACAGTCGGTAATGTAAAATACTGGTATTCAACTGCATCAGGTAAAACTGGAAGCCAACCCCAACATAGTTGCGTAAAGGTTAGCGTGGTGACAATGAATATTATTTCAATACATTACAGGTCTCAAAATGTATTTCAATTTGTCGTAAGTAAGTAAGTCGATAGATGTTTTTGGGAGTGGACACCAGGGTCACCATCACCAGGAATACCATGATGTCTTCTGTTTTATTATCATTTCAGTATGGGAAAAAGATAGAGCTAACAATCATGTTTAGCGCCATCTCTTTTCCACACTGGAATAAGATTAAAATAAAACAGCTTTAAGACGTCATGGTTCCAAGACTGAAATACGGCCTCTTATAATTAAGTATAATATCTTGCTGTGAACAGACAGAGAAAACTCTGTTGTGTAACGACGAACACCACCTTGCTGTCAACTTTGTTGGTTTGAAAATGCATCATTGAAATAATATTTAGCGGCGATCGCAAAAAAACGTTTTGGTAGGTACTTGTTTCTGAGAATAATTGACACAACAAGCAGAAAACAATGTCGATATCTTTTATCGCTCAAAAACATTTATTTACATTGTGTAAAGTTGTTATTTTTTTTTTTATCTGAGTCACACGTAATCGTGGCGGATGTGTGGCCACGGTCGTACTCGCTTCGAAACGGAAGCTTTACGAATGTAGTACTGGATAAGTGGACAGTGAACCGAACTGTGCGCCCACGCATCACAGCAACTGTGGTGACATCTGACAACAGTGCGACACAATGACGCCGAGATAAACGTGACATGGCAACCATAGAAATGGGACAACACAAATTATGGATTTTATCTAAAAACGTTATCTCTGAATCGTTTCTTAGATAACGTTTGTAGAAAACATCCACCAAATAATTATCATTGTCTAAAACTTGTTATGTGCCTATATACTTACTTATCCATTATCTTATGATGAGCACTAAATCTGTTCAGCATTCTTCGTTACTAGATAAATAGATTGAAGGTAACTAAAGTTCAAGATAAAAATAATTCAGAACAAGATCTTGGAAAAACATTTGAAGTTATTTTTGCCGTAAAAGTCGACGGCGCGTTCGTGTTCCACGCGCGCCTCATAGATATTTCAGCAAAGCAGGTGCCTACTAAGGCCATCGCCGGGGTTGCGGGTTGTTTGAAAGAGATACAGCGACCCCGGAACATAAAGGGCAAAAGAAGAAACAGGTGGGTTTTAGTCAGTAAAAGTATGATATTCTCCCAGAGCGCGGGTAGTTACCTATATCGGCAAAAAGTAAATGGTTCTAAGTGTTAATGGAGATATTATATTGAGATTGTACATACATTCATGTTCATGTACGTGAACAACAAGAACAGATACCAAAGCGCCTGCATTCATTTGGTTCTTCACACGCATACCTAAGAAAAGGAGGAGGCAAATCAAAATAGGAGCCTTTTGGTTTGGCCTAAAGTAGGACATACAGCATGCAATGTGTGAGAATAATACGAATCGATATGCGATGTGTGGTTATGAGAACTAAGCGTTTGACGTTTAGAAGTTATAGCCAAAATACAGATGTTCTTGGTTACAAAGGCAGTGGACTATTGATGATGTCTACCACTTCCCCCATTTTTGAGTCAATTGAAATATTTTATTAGATCTTTGCACTACTTATATGCCATTAACTAATTTTCTATGACGCAGTCAACCTTCAACTTCTCAAGGTTGAAAATTTTGAATCGCAATTAGAACGATTAACTTAATAAAAAAACAGGTAACCTTCCTTGACCTTTTGCTATCAACCATATTTTTTATTTTCAGTGCCGTGTGTTTTTGTCCTTGTGTCGTACAACTGCGAACTTAGAATTGTTTTTTTTACTTCACCTAAATCTATAACTAACATATGTCAAAAAAATGTAGAAGTTAACATTTTGAACGCCAGTGTCACATATATGTGACAAGCAAGCTCGTGCCCTGGATGCTTCCGACACAAATATGTGACAAAACATGAGATGCTTGGCGTGGAGGACACACGCGAGCGTTTGTGTTCTAGCGTTCAAAACTACTACTACTACGTAGCTAAAATGTTGCAAACTTATTTAGTTTGGATGACAATACATTGTTAATGAACTTCATTCTAAAACCAATATGGTGATACCGATGAAGCACCAAATAGGTTGTTTTCAACATCTTATAGGTTAAAAACACACAGCATGTTGGAAGAAAAATAAGAAGAAGAAATCCCAAACTGTGATTATCAGAAAATATTATGATTCACGTGCGAATATTATGATTCAAGAATAACTTATGCCTTTGTATCTACAATGGCGTTGAAAGAAGGACGACCGATGTAAAAGGAAAAATCGATCCATGAGAAATTACTTAATTCCTTCATCCTTTACTGTCATTGACCGCAATAACTGAGGTGATTTATTATTTACATTATTTAATTGATTCCCTGTGTTTTGTCGTCTTATAACAGGGCAAGTATCTCTGCCACTGTTTGTCTTCTAATGTAATGAAAAGAAAAAGTTAGCGTGAGATCTTTTGACTTGAAATTATTATAAAACTAGCTTTTGCCCGCGGCCTCGCCCGCGTTAAATTCGGTATAACATAGTTCCCCTTTCCTGATTTGCAGGTACCTGCTACCTGTAGTTTTTGCCCTAGCAACTTATTTATTGTCATAGCAATGCTAAGTTTTCCCTTTTCTTCCCTCTTTCTCCCTCATTATTCACTCTTTTTTTTTAAGTTAGACGATGTCCGTCTCCAGGGTCCCAACTATCTCTGTACCAGAATTCATCAAAATCGGTTTAGACATGTAGGCGTGAAGACGTAACAAACAAACAAACTCACTTTCGCTTTTTTATAATATTAGTAAGGATTTAGAATAAGAGAGAGAATACATTGTTCTCACATATTTGTATAATCTGGACGTGAATGATGTAAAAACAATTTTGCAATATTATTATAATTTAAGAGAATATCCATGGAGATTCCTGCCCAACGCTTTGAAAAGGGCAACTACAGTCCTTTCACAAGTTAATATGCCTTGTAACCGGGACTGTAGTTTCATCATTTTCTTTCTTGTCATTCAAAAGTGCCTGTTATGGTCTAATTGAAATAAATGCTTTGAGATTTGAGTTTAAATTAATTTAAAGAGAAAATATGCATCTGTTCCATACGGAAAAGATGCATATTATTTGTTTTGTAAAAATGATTATGTCAATAGATTTTGAAATGTCAATGAAATGCGCATATAGTTTAGGAGGAAGGACCTTTTGATCTTTTCATACATGACTTCAATATATTTTCAAGAAACGGGAATTTTCATATTTATATTCAAGCATAAATCCATATTGTGCCACAAAATGCACTGACGTCTATAGCCATTGTTTGTTTCATTGACGTATTGTGGAAAGAGCAGCGTTAAATATACAGGTCTGAGAAAGCAAACATTGTGTGTAACACCTATTTTAATATGTTTGGACGTGGCCATAAACAAGCCGTTTGAGTAAACGTACACCGCGAGCTTCCCCGAATGCTGAAATGAATGTTCATAGTTAAAGGTAATGTTATAATCACAGGATTTTGCAGAAACAATTGGCTTATGTTCTTGAACTTATACATAATACATACTTGTATTTACATATAAGTACATACATACTTGTTGTACTTATAATAAGAATAAATAGTAATAAACAAGATTGTTATTTGGTGCAATTGAATGATGACCACAATAATAATATTAAAGATCAAAATTTAAGTAATTAAATAAGATAATAAGAATAATATACTCAGCCGTACAACAGTATAATGCGTTTACAATGATAAAGTGACTGAGCTCGCTCCATATTGAGACTTAATCTGTCAACTGTCACTTGAATGCTGGCAGATTTTCGAAGAAGGATTTCTTCGTAGTCTTTGCCTGCGTTTTCAAGCCAAACTCAATTAAAAATCAAGTATAATTGGTTTTTACCAATTATAAAAAAAAAACAAACATCTAACTTATTCGATTTAACAACTACGCCGTCATTAAAATGGTGCGAAGTCAGTCATTTTCTCATAATAAACACACTGTAAGATAGAAAAATAGGCATCCATTCAATTTCATCGGAGCCACTGCCGCAATACGTCTTCATTACTTTAGCTTTAGAATAAAATAGCTCATTCTTCGTTACCTCGACTTCTATTGAAGATTTTATACAATCCGTTTTACAAAACACCCCTTTGACGTCACAGAACGATTACACGGGTGACGTAATTACATTTATCGATTATCGTCAGTTCGATACTCTTTTAACTCCCCGAAAAATAGTACCTCATACAATTTTCAACACTGACTAATTTAAAACAGGAGTTGAATTGTAAATTGTGTTTTTAACTGTTTAGGTGTAGGTGTGTGTACAAATAGTGTAAGTGGATTGCTTAATAAATAAATGCGTTTGGTTATTTCCATCACCTAAATCGTTTTTATTGAGGTCTCGAGTTGTTATTGTCCATTGTTAGTTTATGATACCATAATCTTCTTATTTGTGGTACGTCTGGTACTCTTATGCTACTTTGTCGTATTGTATCAGCTATTGTGTATTCATTTGCGTAACTCAATTTCAAAGAGTAGTGTATTTTAGGATAATGCAAGAAAAAACTAAAAATGGCCTTACAATTATTATAATAATTTACATTACAAAAAAAAATAGTTTAGTGATTTGGTTTGTTGGAAAAGTTATTTTAGCATGGAGATTAGTAATGAATAAGTTTCTAAATCAAGGCATTCCATTCAGACTAACTTATTGGAAATTTCATTTTTTTTAAAAAAGGTTATTTATGATTTTCCAGTCACAAGCAAGCTTTGTACTCTATCTATATCTGTGTAAAATTTTGTCCACATCCGTTCAGCGTTCTGGGGTGATTGAGCAACAAATATCCATGCATTCGTTCACACTTTCATTAAAATATTAGTATAGATTAGATTGATTTGATATTTTATTAATAAATGAGGTTTAAAACAATTGATTAATAGGTATATAAAAAAATCGTCAAACAAATTCAAGCAATGCTCTAATTCAATGCTCGTTAAATGGAAATGTCAAATGATTCCACAGCAAAACTTTTTATCGGCTCGTTTTTCAGCCTTATTTTATCGAAAACAATGGCCACTGGTCATAATCCACATTTCAAATCTTGAAAAAAACAGGAAACGCTCCTAACTTGATTGTTGTTGTTTCGACTATTAATTGGAGTATATAATAAAATGGTTCATTAAGTCAGTTTCCTTTGAGGAAATAACAGGATACGTAAGTCAATGCGTCTGTAGGACATTTCGCTTTTAATTAAGCTGCAGGGGAAAATACTGACGGTACGTAGTACTACGATAAGTTTATATTCCCGTTGTTTGATTAATCAATCAAAAGTAGGTACATGCCTATATGATTAATGAATTGAAAAATAAAACATGCATAAAGGTTTAGGTAAAAGATGTTTGTTTTGCAAGTGGGTTTTTACAAATACTTTTACATGTCTGTTTTAAAAAACTAGATAAGGCCGGTGTTTCGTACCCTACTACTCTGAGAAGAAACAGCCGGAACAAACTCAGAGATCTCTCTTTTCAAACTTGTCCAGATAAAAATCTTGGTGAACTTATGTGAGGACTATGCAGATTATTGTCTGAATGATCTTTTTAAGAAAGCCCAGCGCAAGCATTTGTGAGTTATCGTGTAGCTCGACTCATAACTCAAGGAGCTCAACGACACGACGATCAATACCATAAAAGGACATTTGTGTAGGTCGCTTATAGTTCTCAAACTACCAGATAATCCTCAAAAACAAACAATTAAATAACAGTAATGATTCACATGGTCCTAGGTACAGGTGTACCGAATGGAACAGTCACATTTTGCTAGTTGTGTTTGGGTTGTGTTTTCCATTGTAGCAAAGTAGCCAAATTATCTGCCACATCACATGTATTGTAACTTATGATTATAAAAACAAAACCGACCAAGAGTCAGACTCGGGCATAGATGCACGGTTCCGTATAAACTTGCGTTGCCATAACTTTTGACTGCGTAGACTCAGAGGGTTGATTTTTTTCACAGCACAAAGTGACCACTCAAGTGATCGATACTACTACACTTCACGCGTTCACGAGATAAAGGTTCTTGACAGAAAGACGGAAAACAAAGTGATCCAATAAGGTTTGAAATAAAATTTAAATGATATATAAGTAGTTATTGATATGTTCGAACGAAGCAGGAGGTATCCGAAAGCCGACCGAAAACCGAAGCTAAAAATTAAAAGGCCCTAACAACAGGTTCTCACACCTAAGAGAGATAGAAAAGAAAATGATTTTATACAAGTGACAGACTGACAGCGTCCTTTTACCCTTGAATATACCCGATATTGAAGGGAAAAACACCGATCAAAGAGTTATAATTAGAAATACTAAAATTACAGACCAACACAAGCTATGATCGACGGTTCCTTTAAGCTTTTCAGGCGGTTGGGACTAACACTCATTCGGAACACTAGCGTATACATTCATGTAACCAACATTGGAGAAAATTAAACATTATTTTCTTTGTAAAAAGTTTCATTTGGTCTTCAAAACGGCAATTCCCCGACTAAAAAAAACCCCCATCAAACTACAACCTTTAAAATTCGAATTTTAAACTGGATTAAAATAAGATTGAAAGCCAGCAATTAATTGAAAACTTTCTAACATAGAGAATTTCATGCAGTAAAACGTTGCACCGTGTAATATAGGGGACCCTGTTACCATACACTGGGTACAAATCCAGGCTCCGTTGCTGCTTTTGAGAAATATCTGGAAATTGAAAACGTAATAACTCATGTTCGCGAGCACATTCATAAGAAGCTGTCAGTGTCTTGATGTAGCTAGTGTTTCCTCATAGTTTTTTTTTTATAATTTGCATATGTTTATAGGTATACATTTTAAGATATAAATATATTATATGTCGCGTAGTTAATGATTGGTATTTATTTTAATTTTTGGGCACTTCTAAATCGTCGAGATAAGTTGCACGGTTCGAGTTGGTCGTTTCCTATGGAGAAGAACCGGCAAGAAACATCTTGGTTACTCTTTTAAAATCATTTGGTTTTACAATGTTGTTGTTACAGCGTTAGTAGGCCCGACAATAAGGCATTGCCTACTTTACAAAACGTAAAATTAAATAATTCACAAGTTTATCTTTCGCACCTTCCGCAGTTTACCTCTGCATTGTCCAAAGGTTGACTGGTATGCCATTGGCATTAAGTCCACCTCTGTACATTGAGTGCTTAGACTATTAAATAAAAACTCGATCCGGGAATTGAACCCAAAACCTCATGCTCGGCAGTTCCGTTTGCGACCACTTGACCAATAAGGAAAAATTTACGTCATTTATTAAGTGAAAGATGTGTATATACAAAGTTCACAAGAAACAAAAAAAAACCACAAGAATGCAGAAAAACTGCGTTCAAGTGAAGTGCTGCTAAAATAGTTTTAAGTTTTATGTGCTAACACAAAATAAATGTTATAGTATGTAGGTATACTTAGCTTAAGGTGTTTATCTGTGGGTGTTTTTATATGAAATAAATGGGTTTTATATAGACTGTCCAACAGGTTTTTTTTCAATTTGACCAAAAATACGAATGGCCGCTGCCGACTGCAGATGGATTTAGCCAGTTTAAGTTTATTTCGAAAAAAATACTAGATTGTAACTGTAATCAAGATACGCTGTCAGGTCGTCAACTACTTAAACTCTGTGTACTTATTTAGACATGGAGTAACCTTATTTTCCAATCCCATTTATTTTACATTGTACAGTTTTATTTTCCTATTCACGGTTAAAAGCAAAGAAAATTCTAATGCATTGTTTGCAGGACAGCCAGTAAGTGCGGAGCTAATGAAGTAGGTACGATCACGCGACAAAACCGGCTGATTGACGCAATAGCACCAGGCACCCCGCGCCCGCGCCCCTTACCTCGCACCCCTACTGCCCGCCACCCTACAATAAACCAAATTAATGTTTGTCCCCGATAAGCATGTGTAGGTTCGACACCGCACACTATCAAGTTTATCGCAAAATCTTAGTTGTGCATTTATATTTTGTTGCCATAATAAAAGCACAAATATTATGAATCGTTTTCTGGGAGCCAGGAAACCGAAACCTGGTTTATGATTTTATCTTTTGTTGGATACCAATCTTTTCTTGTGCAAGCTAATATGGTCAATCAACTCTGAATAAATCTGGATTACGACGTTTAACATTATCACTAATTTGCTCCGCGAAGTTTTTGATCACCCAGGGTTGCCGGTTGTTCGAAAGAGATACCGCGGCCCCGGAACTCAAACTCAAACCATTTATTTCAATTAGACCATTACAGGCACTATTGAATGTCAAGACACAAAAAAAAAGCTACAGTCCCAAACACAATAAAAATAACTTGTGAAAGTACTGTAGTTGCCCATCCCAAAGTGTTAACCTCTACGGAGAAGAATTAGCAAGAAATTCCATGGAAAACACATTCCCATATTCTTCATGAAAAATGAAGGGCCAAAGAAGGAACATGGGTGGGTTTTAGTATGCAGCGGAGAAGTTATTTGATGATTTCCCATCGCAAGAAAAAGTTTTCGACCATAACGTCCGTCTGTCAACAACTATACACTATCCACACAAGTCTACGAAACGTTAATTAGGCTTTTTTTGTTTGAGGTGGGTAATCATCAAATAACTTCCCCCGCTCTGGGCGGGAGTGTCAGACTTTTACTGACTAAAACCCACCCATGTTGCTTCTATTGCTCTTTACGTTCCGGGTCCGCGGTATCTCTTTCGAACAACCCGCAACCCGGGCAGGCGGAGGCCCTAGTAAGCCCCTCTGCTTTGCTGACATCTAAATGAGGCGCGCGTGAAACACAAACGCGCCGTCGACACGGCCTGTCGTCAATCGTTGGTCGGACGGTGAGCCACCCATTGTTCATGATCCACAGGCCCGCATCTACGGCGCCCGGGGCGTCTCCCGCGGCGGCTGGATTGGTTTGAGGATCTCTCCCTCAAACGCCCGGCCTCTTCCTTCACAGCATGGCTGCTTCGCAGAAGGAGGTGACCGCTTCCTATTCCCTCTTGCTCCGGACCATGAACTGTACGCGAGATGCCCCGGACGCGAGAGATCGCCGCCGCCGATCGCCTCTACGAGGGCACGGCGGTGTTCCGCCCAAGCTGGGCAAACCGCCACTGTGTGCTCCACCGTGTCCTCGGGGCGACTATCACAAAGGTGACACCCGAGCGTTTCCTCCTGCACGATTATGTGCAGGAACCTCCCGAAACTTCCGTGTCCGGTGAGGACCTGCGCCAGGCGGTAGGTGACGACGCTATGGCGCTTCTCCAGCAACTCCTCAAAGACGTTAATTAAGCTTGCAGAAATGATCCAATACACCTATAAACCGCCATGACTTTACGAGATCTCTTCTACTTGCCTACGAGATGCTACGACTCACCTACGTACCTCTACGGCAAGTCTATGATAAATGATAAAAGATTTTTATTTTGCAAGTAGGTTTTCACAAACACTTTTACACGTCATCTTTTTTTAAAACTAGATGAGGCCGGTGTTTCGTACCCGACTACTCTGAGAAGAAACAGCCGAAACAAACTCAGAGGTCATAGTCTCTTTTAAAATCCAGACAAAATAATCTTGGTCAACTTACATGAGGACTATGCAGATAGTGTCTGAAATGGTCTTTTTAAGAAAGCACCACACAGATTGAGTGAGGCTGTACTACGGGCTTTCGAGACCTCTGTTTGCGACTGTACAACGGGCTGACGAGATCTTTACGATAAGTTTATGAATGTGTCTACAAAACTTCAACGTCACCAGTCTGAGACAAAACGGCCATTTTTGTCAAATTACAACACGCTACTTGAGCCAATCACTATTTTCCCAACTATTCACTACAATCTGGTGACTTTAAATTGTGCAAAAAATATTAAACAAATATTCAGCAAACCAACGATGCTTACCGCATTATATTTTTCTCGGGAGTTTCGTTTACACCAGACAAATTTTATTGGGTTTTCTATGGTCCATTATAATGCGTCGTTAGCAAGTTGCTCAGCAAAGACAATTTAAATGACTTAATTTGACATTGAATACTAACAACATGTAAATAGCACTTACCTATGATTACCGCACTACGCAAGTATGCAAATACTCTATGATCTAGTATTCATCCAATTTATTGTAATTATTTTACTGCGTCAGTCATGGGCTTAACTGCTGTTATTAAATAACTACTGACATAACGTACGCAGTGTACAGGTGCCGCGTAAAATACTTCTTTTAATTAACTTGTACTGTACAAGTATATATTAAGTATTAATTACTTGTTACTTTGCTCGTACAGGAACCATAACATATTAAATTTGTTCTTTTGTGAAGATACCAACCGTTACATACCGAGTTTCCTCCGTGCCTCGGAAAGCACGTTAAGCCGTTGGACCCAGCTGTCATTTGCAAATCTTTGACAGTCGTTACAGATAGTCAGTGACCCGAAAGTCTGACATCTCTTACCAAGGGGTATTACACAGTACAAGCTGGATTGCGTTGGTCAGATAGGCTTTGCTTTTTTTTTTTGGGTGGGAAATCATCCGCTCCGGGCGGAGCGAGGGTGTATGTCAGACTTGTACTGACTAAAACCCACCCATGTTCCTTCTATTGCCCTTTACGTTCCGGGGCCACGGTATCTCTTTCGAACAACCCGCAACCCCGTCAGCGATAGGCTTTGCTTTTTTTTTTCGGGTGGTGAAATCATCCAGTGACTTCCCCCGCTCCGGGCGGAGCGAGGGGGTATGTCAGACTTGTACTGACTAAAACCCACCCATGTTCCTTCTATTGCCCTTTACGTTCCGAGGTCGCGGTATCTCTTTCGAACAACCCGCAACCCCGGCGAGATAGGCTTTGCTTCAAGTTAAATACTGGACATCCAGTAAGAGTGGATACTGGCTCCAACTTAGTTGGAAAAAGGCTAGGCAGATGATGATGACCCAGGCTGGTAGCTAGTTTAAACAAAAATACGCATCGTATTAGTTGATTAGTGTAAATTAAGTATAGATAAGCTAAATTTTAAAGAACATACGAATTATCAAATTTGAAAATGTTACGTAATGTTAACTTTTGACAAAACAAACGTAACCGTCTGAACGTTTTTAAGAGGTCTTGTTGAAAAATACAAGGTTAACATCGTATACTGTTGCGTTCAATTAATATTATAATGTTTGTACATTTCTGTGACGTGTGGATTTAACTGAAAAACGCTAACGGCAAGTTTCCAGGCGGCATTTGGGTTAACACGCGATGGGTCAAGGTTACGGTTTAGCTAAGGGCTTTAGCAGACATGCTTTTGGTGATTTAGTAATTTTTTGAACTCATGAGCTCAAAAAGCCTTTAGCGTATCAAATCAGTGTTTTTGTAGTTTTATAGAATTTAGATAAAAGCCTTAACAATCATTCGAATGCCAGTTGAATCGAGTCCAGCACCAGCGCTACCACACTCAAATACAGCTCTCTATACAATTATTGAATATAGTACGTAGTAATACAGGAGCTTCAAAAACTGGATTTGTACGCGGCTGATGGCAATAGGTTAGCTTCCATGTCAAAACATGGGTCTCAAACGTAAATGGCGAAATGTTAATGTTTTATTGGATACACCTCAGCCCAACCTTTTCGTGATTTCATTACAGGCGTTATGTTATATCAAGTAAATCTGCTACCGCCACAACGGGACGCAGCATTGATGAAATGGTAACATCAACGACATGCATGTCTGTTGATACCCAAGCTATATAGCAATCGACAGTTTACGTCGCAAACGACACGACTGACCGACGCGACTGGCGACTGGCGCGCCAGTCCCCGCGCACGGCAATTGTCATTTAGACCAATTTGTGGAATTAATGTCCGATGGTGCCACCGTTGTACATATATGATTTAATTAGTGTGATGTTTCGTAAGTAATATTTTTACGTTAAATTTAACGTTCTCCGAACCAGAGCCACGAAGGACAGCATAGTGTTGTAATGTTTTGACGCGAAGTAAATATTAGCTACTAATTGAAAACATACTTATCGATTTAAAGATAACAAAAAAATATATCTGCCTCATACTAAGCACTACTTTTAAATTCAGGGCAAGCTGACCCGGATTTTATGGCATGGCAAACCAATTTTCTAACAAAGGCTAATCTGGGAAACACAGGTGTTAGCCCTAATCAGTAAGATTATCAATTATATTTATTGGTATTGCCACCGATAGCAATTAATTTAATGGCTCCCAAAGGAAGAATTACTTGATCGTGGTGTTATTCCATACTTTCCCTGACCTAACGTAACCCAATGTAGTGATGGAAAAATTGTCCTTAACTTCATGCAAATATTGTACATTTTCGCAATCAGTGGTTGGGAAAGGAAAAGCTTTATGCACAAAAATGATTTGATGATCCAAGAAAAATATTGATAATCGGCTACAACTGGTTGGACTGAAACCCGACCCTAGCATTGTTGGGAATCTAGGATTCTAAGCTGATCAAATGACGACGTTGAAATGAATGGTCGTGAACTTCATAAGGTTTAGCTGTAAAAAGTATAAGTACTTTCCATTTTATACGAGCGAAGAGTGCAATAACCATGTAACGAGCGTACACTAAAAATAATTACAAATCCCAACGATTTTATCAGTTATCGCTATCGGAGCGTAAACACAAATGAGGAGATAGCAGCATTTTGCGAGATGTCATATCATGTGGACTCTACAAAGTATATTTTTTTCTGATTGCACTATCTGACAATGATAACTGAACAACTACATCTACATTATGCTCGTTTGGGTACCCCAATTTTACAAACAGATTATTTTTTGCATTCGGTTCAAAGATAGGCAGTCGTTTTGTACGATGACAGCTGGTTAGCTGATCAGTCACGTGAACTGTAGTAACCTATTTCCCCTGATTGCCTTTGATACATTGCGTGGGGAGATTGTGACTGATATAGGTTTTGTTTTCGTTTTTTCGGAAGATATTTGGTATCTTTTGGATACCAAAGAAGTTTTCAAATAAAGAAAGGAGTTTTATTTAGAGCAGGACATGCAGATTGAATTGGAATCATTTAAAAAAATAAATAATTAATGTCACACAAATCCTATCCTTCTAATATTATAAACGCAAAAGATAGAAAGAATGGATGGATGGATGTTTGTTGTTCTTTCACGCAAAAACTACTGGACGTATATGGATGAAATTTGGCGCACAAGTAGTTTATAACCTGGATTAACACATGTGTAACTTCAATCCAGATTGAACGACCCCGTGGGATAACTACCGAATAGCACGCGGAAAAAGTCGTCAGCATAAGCTGGGCGAAAATTTGTATACCTTTGTTACTCCTTAAATTTCATACGGACTTGGATGAAATTTGTTATATAGATAGGTTATACTCTAGATTCACACATATTTTGTATCCCGGTTTATGTCAGTGAAACTGCGGGAACCAGCGAGTAAACTATTATCCCTCCAAAGATGTCGAACATTAAAACTGTCCACTAAGTTCATATTGCTTGAACCTAAAACAATGAAGTAATAAGACTAAGTAGTTTATGTCATGCAGGCTATAATAGACTTTATCCTTGATATTTTATTAGTTTTCTAGCTAATTTTCGTTTGGTGACCTCCAAAAGCAGGTTTTTACTATGCGACACTGGCGTGGCTAGTGTTTGTGCGTGCCGTGGCACCTCGTCGTAAATTAAGGTGGAGTACTGCAAATATTCTCACACATAGGATCGGAATCGCAAATAAATTGTATTCTCGTACTCGCGGAGAATACAAAAAAATATCCACATGATAAAAAATCTTGTATCAAGTGGGGAACACTCATTATCTTTGAAGATTTATCTTTGAATCGTTATTCGTATTTTTTAATTAGTTATTGATAAGGTGTAGCCGCTGTACAGTGAGGTCAAATTGATTAATAGTTAAGGCAGTAGTGTTATCGGCTAAATGATACGGTCTATTTATAAATACTTATTTCAGTTTCCCCTTCTTGGGTTTATTTACGTTTTTTTTAAATAGCTTGTCAAGTTTCCCACTGCTAGGCATATGCCTCCCCTTCTTCCTACCAAACCTCACTATCTTGTGCGATCTCTGGCCATGTTTTCCCCACAAACAAGATCAGATCGCCACACCATCTAGGAAACTTCTAGATGCGTCCAATCTTGGAATAACCTGTTCTTACAAACAGCAGAACACAACATACTATTATTAACAATTATTCCTGCAAAGAACTTCAAACACAGTGCTTATGAATTATCTTCACATCATTTCCAGCAAATGGTGATTCAGGACGATTGATAAATTGATCATTGTATTCAATAAATTGTTTAGTTATATGCATCCGTATCAGAAGAAGATATACTATTGCAAACATAATAATACAAGAAAAGGGAAAACTTAGCTTTGCTATTACAATAAATTAGGCGCAAGGGCAAAAACTACAGGTAGAAGGTACCTGCAAATTAGGAAAGGGAACTGTGCTACCCTGAATTTTACGTGAACGATGCCGCGGGCAAAAACTAGTATATAATACGTACCTATTGACATCGTAAAATACCCACGTAACAGAAATATAGTTATTATGAAGAAAACTTTGAGCTCATGGCCTCATAACGTTTTAAAACTGCCAATCCCACGAATTTAAAACACTTACTCAATTTAGTTCACTGGAAAAAATCATAGGTTTTCCTTATTTTAGAGGAAAATACTTTTCAAAACAATGGTAGTTTAAGTTACAACTTAAAATAATGTCAATGCGGTACACAATCTCACGAAACATATACATAGGTGTCGTTTATAATAAGTCGGTAGGTATTTACTATTACAAGTTATTATTTTGTTTTTTTTTGCTTTTCAATGTTTAATTACCTTTTATTCTGGTATATAGATGTGATGTGGCAATTAAATAAAATAAATTAAATAAAATGTAGTATAGTAATCCAGTAATCGTTATCCTTACTAATATTATAAAAGCGAAAGTGAGTTTGTTTGTTTATATGTTTGTTACATCTTTACGCTTAAATGGCCAAACCGATTTTGATGAATTTTGGTACAGAGATAGTTGGGATCCTGGAGACGGACACAGGCTAATAAAAAAATATTCATGACGGTACTTGTTTTAGTTAGATAAAGTTTTGTTAAAACAAGCAGGAAATTATCTAGTTTATATTTTATTATCAAATAGCTTAACCAGGGCTGGGGTGGTGCGGGAGGGAATGTCAGACTTTTACTGAAACCTGTGTATGGTTCTTTTTTGCCCTTTGTGTTCCGCCCGCGGCCCGGGCCCGCGGTAACTCTTACGGACAACCCACAACCCGAAATCAATTAAAATCAAACATGACAAATATTTTGAGAAAATTACGTCATTAATTTCAATTTATAAAATATGGCATTTACGTCACAATTCTCATAAGTCCTGACGTCATGACTGTTCATTTATTCATTAGTGAAACCGGATCAACTGTGACTCATACATATGCTGCAACTTTCACTTGAAATCAGAAATTATATCAGTGTACGATCACAAAATCCCTACAGCTGTTGCACCTGTATGTGGACATGATTTGGGTCTATTATAATAAAACAATATGCAAAGAGTGTAAAAAAATTATCGAGAATGTTTTACTTGTTTTTTGCTGTTATGTAATCATCAAATAACTTCCCCTGCTATGGGCGGAATGGGGAGGAGTGTCAGATTTGTACTGACTAAAATCCACCCAGGTTCTTTCTATGGCTCTTTAAGTTCTGCGGTATTTCTTTCGAACAACCCACAACCCCTGAACTAACAAAATAATATATTCGCTTAGGTTTGTTTATTCTGGGTTTTGCGAGTATCTAGTGAGTGTTTTTTTTAGGTATTTAAGCAGTAAGGCCACTACCGGCTCCCTTCCATTGCGCCCAGAGTGGGAGAAGTTATTTGATGATTTACCATCCGTAAAAGAGAGGGATGACATGATGACACGCTAGACATCTTTTATAGCTCTGTCTCTTTTCTACACTGGACTGACAATAAAACAAAACTCACGTGAGAAGTCATGGTACCCCACCAGATATATGTGATCAATCTGAATGTCTATGGTGCCTGTATCTCGACAGGTACTGCTTTCGTAGCCAACTGTTTCAGAAAGAGAATATCGACTTAACTTTGCCTTTGTTTCATAAAAATAAACATTAATTGGGGGCCATGGAATATTTTGCTGGCTACCGTCATCACTGGCAGCACTATAATGACTCTTATTGTGTTACAATATCAAGTAATGATCCAGTTTGCTGTTTGAAACGGTCAAACGCAGGTAAGTAACGAAAACCGTCCTTACTCCTACGCAATAAAGTCGCTATAAAACCATAGAGGAGCAGTTGATTGTACAAGTACATCGTCCACGTGCGTAGTTTGGGAACGGCATTTTATCAAATTGAAAATACAATTCCTTTAGGGAAGCGAGCGTGACAGCGTGTCTATTTCGTCTAGACAATGTTTTCAGTGTGCATATTTACAGTTAATGCATTTAATAGCGAGCATTTACGAGAATATACGGAGCACCTGTGTTGTGACTATAATTCACACACCACGGGGTTTCAGCATTCTCCTGGGACCTCGTAAATTAATTAGGTTGCAACAACACTTTAATTAATTAAAAATATTTCCCCTTTGCTGCTAATAGACATGGCTGTGGATTGTAGTAGTTTATTTTTTTAAATTATCGTTCTTTTTAGCGTTCTTAGTTTTTTTTATTGTTGAATAAATGTAACATAATATCACGCCTTGTTTTCCCCAAAGAGTAAGTCAGAGGTGTATATAACAGTGCAATTACATATTTCGCCATTTTAAAAAAATCCCATGTAATACTGGCCATTGCCGAAATGAAACATGTAAACAACATATTAAACATGAAGTTTGGGCATACTTAGTGGAAAACACAAAATAATTTTAAACCTTTTTATCAATTATGTATTTATTTTAAAATCAAATTTAGGTCAATTTAATGTAAGAGATGGTTTTCTTAGTTTAAGATGGCTATTCATTTCAAAATTACTTTCTAAGTGAGTAGGATTCATACATTGTTTATTCATACAAGATATTTTGTCGAGCACATTATTGTTTCAGCTATTAAATTAAAGCACTTTGAATAATAAATATATTTTGTCACGACACAGTACAAAGTTCTAACTGAACAAAGGGGTGAATCGCCTGGGCGTTTACGACACTGCTTATTTAAATGTCAAATTACGTTGAATGTCTATGAATAAAGTGCTAGGTATATTGTCATGAAATTGCATGCGTACCAAGTTCTTGGACTGAACTCACTTAATATATTATTTTCATAAATATCCTGTTTTTCATCAACATATAATGTTAATTAGTTAAGTTACTTAGTAGCAGCTTATTTTCATGTATTTATTTTTAATTAACTAAGCATTTTTTTGTATTGATTACCTTTGTAATAGTTAAAGTTTAAACAATCCAACGATTGATTTACATAGGTTGTAGGTACTACAATACGTAATTTGTGATAATGTACGCTGCTTACTTGTTTAAAAAGGAAAAAATATTATGTGTGTACTATATCCAGCCGGCTTGAGTTGCAATCTACTAAAGGAAATTTGTTATTGCCATGCTACCGACGTTTCAACAAACGGGCACTTTGTGCTCGCCTACTGTTGAGATGTACAAACATGTTAACTTCTACAAATAGTTTTGACAGAGCCGGTTGATCATTTACAAACAAGAATTCGCCATTACTTTATTACTTAAGGCCTTGTCAGTTTTCATTAAAACTTCCAGAAACTAGCCTCAAGTACTTCAGGTATTTACGTCTCAAATTTACACTGCGAATTCTTTAACAAGTTGTATTGGTGTTCTATGGTGTAGGTACTTGTTTAGTACGGAGACGATACATACTGGCTATGTGGGTCTCCTTCGCTCATGGTGTGTTTTATCTTTTGGTCGACGCGAGGTCGAGTGAGCACGCGAGCGCGCTAGCTCCGCGCCTGATTTGTATGACATTCCGTCGGAGTAGATGGCGCGAAACGGCCGCGTCATACACCGTACTCTATAACGTTTCACGTAAAATAGTTTGTTAACTTTCGTTTTAACCAACCGTGCCACAAATGCACTACTCTCGTCCACAAAGAAAGTTTGCATAACAACAGTGATCACTAAGTTTCACAATGTGATATGATAAACATGGAAATATTAAATTCCGTACACAATTACAACGCGTACTTATGCTAAGAATCAAAATGACTCAGTGTTTTTAAAAATTAAAGTGTTTGCTAAGTGTTCCAGACTTATACGGTGGAATGTGCGCTCTTAGTTCTGTTCAAACCAGATACGAGGGCATAAAAATAGAACAATATTAAGATCTCATGTCGTGTCAGATAGTTCTCTATTATGGGAGAAACTGATTGCGTCTGTTTGTTATAAGTTACAGTGTATTGAATCGTGAGCAATATGACGAACAGCAAGGGACGTCGTCGGTGGCACATTACCGTGTTCACTATAATGTACATGATCTCGGGCATAAATGCAGAGCACTGTACAGAACCAGGTTAGATCATTTTTATCTTTTGACACCAAGTGGATCTTCTTTCCGACACTTAAAAAGTTATTAATGGCATTGAATGACTTACTACTACCAGGTTATGTCAAGTATGCACAATGAACAGTGGACGCCTGGTCACGTTTATTACTTATTTCATACTTAATCGAACTGGAGAACGTAACGCATGATATTCTACGAATGATAAAATACTTTCAACCCACAAACATAAAATTCTTTTGCACTGTTTCCTTATCTCAGTGACCAGAGCCTCCTCCAACTTGTGGATTCCACAGCAATTAGTAGTCTCTTTCAGTACCTTCTAATGGGATTTTTATCTCGATATCAAAAACTTTGTTTAGTTTAATGGCAAAATCGATTACATTTTTCGTTTTCCTTTTGATTCATCCACAAGAACTTTAGCCTTTCCAATAAATACTTGACAATCGTTACACATAAATGTGTTCATATTAAAATAAATGAATGAACACAAAGTAGGTACAATAAACTAAATTCTTCATTTTGTATTGTTAACCACAAGTCGGAGGAGGCGCTGCGAGGTATCAACCATACTGACATGTAATGTGATTTATAAAAAAAGCTAATTAATGAACGAATAATCTAACAGCATTGTATCACTTTGTCACTTTTCCGCGTACCTAATACTGGCATTTTGAATTTGTATAATTATGGTCACTAATTTGTAACTAAAGCTTGCTACTGACTTAGAATAGCTCCAACTGAGGATTGCTGGATGTATATAGAAGATAGCTTTGCAAGGGTATGTATAGAAACAAGGGATATCGTATGACGCTTCATGGATGCCGGGTGGATGCCGCCTGCCGACAGTGCTAACAAAACTCGCACAGTTATTAAAGCTGATATTATTAATATTGTACCAGTCACTAATACTGAAACCATACACCAGAAGCTATTATATCGGATCCTTTTAATTTTTCAACAAAGGCGCTAATATTTCAGAATTCAAAAGGGTTACTTTGCTTCAAGTCACTTCGTAAATGGAATGCTTAAAAAGCGTTTGGCTCAGGGCTAACTATAGGCCGTGAAAAATGTTTCGCTGGGATAAATTTCGTTTGTTTGACAGCTCTGGATTTAATGAAGACTAATTTGGATTGCGTAGACATAACATTAGTAATAAAATTAGCAATAACAGTACGAAAAACTAAAGAACAGTCAATGCTTTTGGCTCGTAAACATCACAAGATTTTTGGCTATTAAGTACTAAACCTACCAAAACATAGGTAGTACCTATCTTAAAAGAACACCCACGACGAAATATGGAAATTCATTAAAATTTTATTTTAAATGTCTGTTGAAAATAGTAGTAGTACCTATATAATATATCCTTATTAAAATGCAAAGCGTCGGGCGAACGGTACGATGTACGGTTCTATGTCGACAAACAAATCAATGTTATTTTTGAAGTTTGGAATGTTGCTTATTAATTTCCATTTAACGCTAATTTCCAGTGTTAACACGTATGAATCTGATGGACACCAACGTCTTTGTCATACAAATGAAATCGATCTACAATATGTAAAAGCAGAATTGTAGTTACTATTTATTTTTGGTTAGTGTTTTTCACGTCATAATTGCTTCATAAATTGAACTGTTTTTCTAAAGTTTTCACTTACGAGGCTAATTTATAACGGCACAAAAGAAACTAGTTCACGGGTAGCGCTACGACAATATTGTCAAACACAATATTTGGTTCAATCGAATGAATCAACATCATAATAGTGTTTATCATTAGTGGTTGAAGTTCATGTTGATATACGGAACGAAAACACACGAGGCGGTGACCTGTCATAACCTTTACTACCATAAAGAACAGTAACATTTCCTGTGAACATAATGAACCTTAACATGTGTTATTAAGATTCAATAAATCACAACACTTTAAGATAGTGCACGGTGGTATTTGGATTGCAACATTGGGCTGTTATAACCGGCGCCCACGCAATTATTGATATTGCAGACAGTTTGGCACTCTGCCAAGTATCGAGCGTATCTGTTCTAATTGAAACAGTATTATTATAATCTTATCATAACTGTTTTTATAAAATATCCTGTGATTCCTGTCGCTGTTTGTATAATGTTCCGAGTAATCACATACATATACAAAAGTAATGCCAAAAAAATAAGTATTTTTTTTCAATAAAAGAGCTGAGCAAAACAGGTGCTTTAGAAGGTAAGATCACTTATTTAAAATCTTCCAAAGAACCTAAGCAGTCTATGTATCATTTTTGTTTTTCTGCCTGGAAAAACAAAGAATGTCGAACGTTAACGCAATCCCTAAGCCGCATACATTTGAATTTAATGTGGGCGTTTTCTCTGGAATATCGGGTTTGTGAAAGCGCTCTCTGTTTACTAAAAGTTATAAATACCCCAATTGATCTGTATCTCGAGGTTATTATAGAAATCCTGGATAACCAGTTCGAATCAGCTCGATAAAATCAACATCCGCTAAAATTGCGATTCGGAAAATCCTATAAAATATATTTTACATAGAAGTCTTTCAATACAGGTTTTAGTATCTACACAGTTAAGTAACTGATTTATAGGGCTACTAAGAATGTTGAGTAATAGCTTAATGATATAAGGTAAACGCTCATCAATAAACAAACCAACACAATCTAATCTTCATCAATTTTAGGGATCAAATTAAGTCATTTGTTTTAGAAACATCATTACAAATAACATTCAGACACTATCTGGACATAATGGGTTCTTGTATAATACCTAATAGAACCGGGATTTCGGGTTGTTCCTTGGTTGCGGGTTGTTCGGAACAAAGTAAAGGGCAATAGAAGGAACATGGGTGGGTTTTAGTCAGTACAAGTCTGACAATCCCCACTCCCCGCCCAGAGCAGGGGAAGTTATTTGATGATTTCCCACCCCAAAAAATACCTACTAGAAATTGGATATATTTGATTGAAAAATTCAAATTACTGAAAGTTTTTGAGAGTAGACCGTATAAATTTGAGTTTGCTCTAATCATATCTCCTTGGCTTAAGATAACGGAATCCGAAATAGTTAACCTTGTTGTTTTAACTTTTACTTGCGGCCAAGGTAAAAGAAAAACAGAGAAATCAATGAAGCTGAGTCAGATTCAGACGCTGTTCCGTATTTATTTGTCAGCAAATAACCGTTTGAGTTTGTCTGAGAGGGGCGTCTGAATAGGGTTATCACAATTTCCAATGAAATATTAGGAAATCCAGTTATTTTGTTAAGAGTTTCTGAGAAGTTGGGGATTGGTAACATAATGCTATGGAATATGTGTCTTAGGTGAAAATAATGTTTTATGTGGTTGCAGATTGTTTTGATCTCTGTATTGCAATAGCAGAAATCGTTGCAGTGCGTATACGCGCGTCAATGTCGCGTAAAACCGGTACAATTTGTAACATACACATAAAGCTTTAGTCATATAATTATTCGCATCGTAATCGTATATAAACCATACTGCGTCGTGAAATATATATTAAATGTATCAATTGAAGTGATTTATTTAGAAAATATTAAGGTATAATTATATATAAAATCAAAGACTGTGACTAAATCTTTCGTTACATCATACTTAAATAATAATGTACACTTTCCCATTACGCAGACAAATTATAGGTAAGTAGATACTTACGCAAAAATTTTGATGAATACCTTGTTTTTCCATTGAGGTAAAAAATGTTTTCGCAAACAGGAAGGAAAAAAAATATCAATCGATTTAATTATCGTACCGTAGTCGCTTGGTTATCCTGATACGGGTACTGTTTGTATTATCTTGTCCCATAAGGGACAGCCTTGCTTACCGGCCATGACTCAGTGGGTACCTAAGTCATCAATGGAAACTCGGATGAATTCACAACATTTTACGAGAAACGTGTGCAGTGACTCATTCACCGTCTGTACCTACAGACGTTAATCGTGCCATTGATATTTCATCTTAAGTAGTATATTTTCTTTATTAGTATTTTTATGCAAGATTTCCCGGTATTCAGCATTTTGGAGTAGATATTATAGCTTATGTACATAACATTCAAACAAAGTAAAAACATTTAGAAGAGCTTAGTATTCATGGCTTGATAAAAATAATACTTAATAGTTTGTCTAGTCTAGTAGTCTAGTCTAGACTATGTACGTATGCTTTGAGGAGTGGTATTTTTTAATACCAGGTGGACGCCAGTAGCGTTTTTTGCTTCGCAAACAATCGTTTTATTTGTCTCGCGTCTGCGTGGGAAGTTGTTCATTACTTGACGATTATTTTAATTATATTCACAGTTGACCGACCATCTGACTAAAGGTCAAATTGTATCGAATTAACGAATATCTAATCTCTTCAGTAGGAAATTAGATGTTTCTAGACTTCCTAAATATTGATTGTCCTTAAAAAAATATATAATAATAGTTTTACATAATTCAAATATTCAGAGTCATCTCTAAAATATTGCCGTCATAATTTAGTTTTTTATTGTGATACGTTCGTTCTAAGGAGGGAATGGAAGGACGAAACAACGCATGTGATTAAAATAGTGATAGTTATAATATAGGGTAAAGATTAAATGCATCGATTGTGTAAGGAATGATGGATAAGAAAGGTGTAAATGATGTTGTGACTGAAAATGGAAAAAGAAAGGCCGTCCTCAATTAGATAGGGACAAGGGCAGGAAGATGGTGATTATCAATTACTTAACCGTTTTAGTTTAAAAAAACTCATAAAATCAATAATAATGACAAAAAATACTCTTTGTTATGAACTATTTTAATTATGCGTATAGTCTATGGTTATGCAGAAATCCAATGTTGTATTTTATATTATATATTTTATTTATTAAACACTAAAAGCTGTAATGGGTAGGGACAAAGATAAAAACAAATAATCATATTTTACACTTCGTCTTTGATAAGATAGCACTATCTTACCAAACAGATGTTTGTCTAAATAAAGAAATGACAACATAATCGTACTTAAATGGGCATTTGTTTCATTCACAGGAAGAAGTTGTCATGTTAAATATCAAGAACACTTCTTATTACATAAATTTTATACGTTTTTTTTGATAAAATTAATAATACATAAATCCTAACATCAATAAGAAGCATATGCAATACTTGAATGAATATAAACAGGTTGCTTGATTCACTACTCCGTTCGCCATGCCAAAGCACGACGCCCTGTCTTAAGACACCGTTTTAAGTTTGGGTAAACCGGTTCACCTCGAGGCTCTCGTTCGTATGTTGAGGATTATACTAACTAGATTGTGACAAACATATTTATTGAATAAGTTATCAAAAGCATAGTTAATAGCTAGCAAGCTGCTAATGAGGCGAATATGAACATTACACAAGAACGCGAGATGAAAAGACAAAGCGATTGAATTAATTGCCTTCCTTCAATGCTTCGCTTGTAATTTTTGCCGTATGGCCTCAAACATTCATCAAGGTCGTCTCGACTATATTTAGACATAGAGACAACGTCTAATGATGCATAGTACTTGTTATTACAAACGATGAAGTTGATCGTAAACTAATTTGATCATTTAAATTTGATTTCTACGTTATCAGTTTCTTCTACGTGTTGCTGGCATGACGGTATATAAACAGGTTTAGTAGCGTTAAACATCGCCACTGCCATGGCTTTTTTATCCATGGGAATTCATCAAACAACGTTCCCTGCTCTGGGCGGAGCGGCGGGGAGTATTAGACTTTTACTGACTAAAACGAACTCCGTCTGCCTTCTTGTGCTCTTTATGTACCGAGCCGCTTTATCTCTTTCAAACAACCCACAACCCCGCCTGGGAGTGGCCCTGGCAGGCTCCTCTGCTTTGCCAAAATCTCTTTGAGGCCCGCGTGGAACACTAACGCGTCGTCGTCCTGTCGTCACTGGACGGGCGGACGGTGAGCTACCCGTATTCACCGTCCATAAACGGTGACCCTGGCTTTGACAATAACAGAGTAGAATTTACTTTGGCTGCATTCGGAGCAAACATGGCTGGTGAAACTTAGCTTATAATTGAGAAACACCAAACTAAGGGCCAGTAGCTCAATGACGTCACGACCTACTTAGTTAGGAAATATTTGTGATAATTATTATCAATGAGTGTAATTATTAGAAAACATTAGGTGTAATTATCAGTTGACTATACTAATGAGTTTTGGTCAGTGGATAGATGCCTACTTGGAATTCCAAGCAGGCGAAATTACTTACAGATAAATATTGTGCCTTATTTACCACATGGTTCTAGACCACGTAATTAAGGATAGGCATCTGATTTTATTTTAAGGCATGCCAACTTACGCATATGGTTAAACATAACATTCAATGTAAATTATGGTCTGGAAAAGTATTGTCCAGTGGTCAATATTATTTTGGCTGTCGAATTTGGCAACTTGGTTTGGTTATCATAAATTATAATGCTAATAGTATGCTTAACTCATAACTGCGTAAAATCAGCTTAAGGCTGTCAATAAGGAAAATGTTTAAGATAAAAAGAAAATAAGGAAACAACGTTCTAAAATCAAGGAGAGGTAATACGAAATAAAATAATATTAAGAACAAGTATTTACTTTATCTACAAAGAAACTTGTAAAACCTAAGAAAGTTTTAACGACTAACTTAACGATTTATTTTTTCCCATAAAACACAATTTCAATATTAATTTGGAGATATGTATTTAATCAAAAGTAATAAATGCACATGTAGACTTGTCTAATACTGTCAAGTGTATTACTTACGGTTCTTAAACAACCATAAGCAAGGTTGACAATTTTTTTTATTGTGTATATTTCTTTTTTGCGGCTTGGTCGCCATTAAATAACTTCCCCCGCTTCGGGGAGCGGAAGTGAGTAACAGACTCCTACTGATTAGACGAGTGGGGGTCCCCGGAACATAAAGGGCAATAGAAATTGCCCTTTATGTTCCGGGGCCGCGGTATTAATTTTGGCCAGAGTACCAATTTTTTTTGTTAATTGTATATCAGTCATCTTCATGATCATGTGTGTATGTTCATCTTCAGTCATCTTGATGTTCAAATGACTGGTATTACTGGCTTAGTGTGTTTTTTGAAGCACGAAGGTACCTACATTGCTCAGTATGTAATGGATGGTCACCTATCCACTGACCAACCTAAGCTAGCACGGGTTAGCGTAAAGACTGTGAAGATGTACGCATATATGTATCGTTAATCTTTCACTCTAAAACTACTGAACGGATTTTCATGAAATTTGACACACATTTACTTTATAACGTAGATTTACACATAGAAAAGGATTGATTTAATGTTTGTAGAACAATCAAGTGGGGCAATTTTGCGCAGGTAATGCCACGGGCATGGGCTACTAGTAAATAATAATATAGAAGAGAGATTTCCCATTTAGTGTCGGGTTGAAGTACTGTAAGGTGTTGTGTAGCCTCCCATTTGTCACTGTCGTGTTTTCAGATATCGTCAATCACTTGTCCTCAGAAACTCCTATTGTGTTCTGAAGTACATATTTAGTTATTACTTGCAGTTCTCGAGAGTCTATCCATTAGTTATATTGTCATTCTATCTATTATATCTGTTTACATCTATTCTTTATCTAGCGTCGTAATAAACTCGTGGAATTGAAATTGTTTATTGTCTGCAAACGCGTTTACTGGGCATGAGGAGCTGAGTTTGATTCTCAGATCCGGGTTTTACACCTGAAATTTCTCTGAAGCAAACTCAGAAGCTGGTTTTGTGCTTGGTAGATGACAATATGCTCGCCCCTATTACAATGTAATGACAATAGGCTTGCCCCTATTGTAATCGGACGAGCATTTCCCCGAATTTCCTGGAAATCTGGGTGCACTATAAGGCACACCTCTATATAACCCTTTACAAACGCAATGTTGGATTATATAACACAACCGGGTGGTCGTTATTGTCGTTAATTACGCTATTTACAGCTTCTAGGAAACATTTACTCGGAATGTGTAAACAAGATGTCTTAATAAAGAGTCAGTTCAGTGTTATACTTACTAAAACTAAATAGTTTTTAGTTGATGACTTGATGAAGATGGACAATTGGATGAGTGTAAACATCGGCTAGTTCTTGTATGTTGTGCCTGGTCATACTAACTAAGCACATCAGTTGATGGTTTAGATCAAGTCAGGCTCACTGTCCGCGAAGCAGACATAATAGTTGAACACACACCATGACTCGTTTGAGTGTCATTGAGCTAACGAATGGTTTCACTTGTAATTTTTATTATTTAAACATTAAACTATTTTTTATTGATTCAAACTTCATATACAATTAGTGGTACATTAGCGGACTTAATGCCATAAGGCAGTCTCTACAAGTCAACCTTTGGATTAAATACAACAACTTTGTGATATGGGTACAAACATTATATCTAATTACATTAAAAAAAATATATAACTACCACTTTGTTTTCGAGAACTGATTTACAGATATACAAATAAAATAAATAAATTTAAGAAACACAAAATAATAAAAAACAAAACGAGAAAACTTGACAGTAAAATTACAATTACTTATAGTTGGGAGTTATCTAGTTGGTATATTAATATTGGTTTCCAACTTTTCTTTTAAAAGTTAATTTGTTTTCTTTTACTTTACTTTTCTTTTACATTTTGCTATTACTAAAAAAAACAGTATCAATTCAGTTTGATCACCGCCTGTTCTTTCTTATCATTCCACTTTAGATGGTTGTTAGATTCTATTTCGTAATGTTTTTTACCTAAATACTTTATTTACAGCTTCCAATCTCTGAGATACGATAAATTTAGAACCAAAACCAAAAATTTTGTAGTAAAACAATAACAAAAAAAAAACTATAATGCTTACAAATTAGGTTTGTAAAATGATGGAAACTAAACAAACAGTAGAAACTTGGGGCTGAGTTTTCGTAGGATATATATTTTTTAATCTGTCTTTTATTTTCATGCAGTTGCTTTTTTAAGGGTTATTTGGGCTCAAGTAGAACATGAAAATACACTGTCCCTGTTTGATGTAGCAATTAAACAAAAGAACTGCAATTCAAACATAACTTTGTTCAAAAAAAAAAATTGTAAATCCGCGTAAATACTTCGACGGTCTGACAATTTTCTTGGGTCCTAAAGTGTTGAAAATGCAAACATAAATCTGACTCACGTCAACAAAGCATTAACTTGGAAGATGTCGAATTAATGCCTCATCTCTTGACTCACTTGTATTTGTGTTTAGCTCAATGAGTAGTTGCTTAGCGCCATCACAAGCAAATGCATATGCAGCTAGTCAAGCCTTTGGTCTTATTCAACAAACGAACATGACACATTTTTCAGTGCTGAGTCATCTCTTATTTCTTACTTACCTGTAGTTAATTAATTTTAAAACCGTCCTCTTCTTTTCTTTAATTCTTTCTTTCGCATACCTACCTATATCGTTTTAACTGTTTCGCTTAAGAGTATAAATAAAATCTTTTCCGCTGTAAAAATGCCTCTTTCCCGGTTTGTATAACCTAGATCTTAGGTTACAAAGTAAATCAATCAATCAAAAATGTTTATTTGTAAGAATATGGTACAATAGATGTTATATTATTAATAGTTTCAGCATATCCTGTCATACTATGACGTACAAATATTTCCATAATTTCCGTAATGAAGCTAAAGATGGCCACTGCTATACCCTACATAAATATCATGAGCAATACTCGTACAAATTTATTCTTCGCTTTTCGCTCCGCTTGTGTCTATTTCTGAGTTACTATTTTTATATAAGCAACAGACAGTTAATTTATAAGAGCCCTCTTAAAAACAACTGTTACTTTACTAATACCAGTTTAGTGCCGGAAATATCAATTGTACCGAATGTTCGCCCTTCATAAAATATGCTCACGAATGTTTTTTTTGGTTCTGAATTTTGTCATGTGTATGAATCTACTAGCTGCGTGGTTTTGCCCTGCTCGGCTACTAAGGGTCGTAGCGTGATGTTATGTTTTAACCTATAAGCCTTCCTCGATAAATGGGTTATCGAAACTAAAAGACTATTTTTTCGAACATTTTTTAAATATAAAGAGAAAATCACTGATACTCTTATACGTTGAGTGTGTATAAGAAGTGTTAGGAGTATCAAATTTTGTATGGTGGATTTTTTTCAAACGTGGTCACTGAGACGGGATTTTAAAGACTTATATGGCAAAGTTTGTATGGGAGAAAGCAATTGCTTTGCCGGAATGACTTGAAATTTTGCAAGGGCATTCTTTTACGAAATTAATAAACTATATAATTACACTACGACTGAAGAACTGAGCAGCGGGTAAAACCGCTGAGCTGAGCTAGAGATAATATATGTATAGTGTATGGATGAAATGTCGTTCTCCATCTCCTTAGTAGCCAGGTATAGGGTGCCTAGCTCGCTAAGTCGCTATAGCTTAGTTGTGCTATCTTATCCTCTAATTAATTAACCTAAAAGGAAAAATTGGCTACAAAGTAGTTAAACGTCGCGTCGCGGACTTGTCGTTAATCACCGTTATTCTAGCACAGTTTCATTGTTTAAAGTAAGTCTCACCTAATTTAGGCGACGACGCAGTTAACTGCATAATTTCAAGGTTGACTCATAATAGTGTTGCTGGAAGTGTAGCTTTTCTTGTAAATGCATTCCGCGTGAAATGTTAGTATTGTTTTAACAGTTTATAGATTTCAGGAGTAATAAGAACCTTTGCGTCACAGCAGACTTAGCGTAGGTGTAATAATTTATATTAATAAAATGGTGTGCTAGATGACATTAGTAGGGCAGTGTGGGTAGGGAGTAGATAACCCAGTAAATGTGTGGCGATGGAAGTCACTACTTGATGTAATTACTAATTACAATTAGCTGGAAAAATGATAAAAGTTTAGATTTGTAGATTTTTGTATTTTCACATGATAATATTATTATATGTCCTTATAAAGACGGTCATAAGATAAATCAATTTATTTGAGTAGCATCCTTTTTGGAAGTTTATGAATTCACAATTCGGTAGCTTGATAAAAGAATAATACTCACGTTACTACAAATGTTACACAGGAAGTTTGTGATAAAAACATATACAAAAAACCTAGATGGAAGATGAATAATTGTTTTATTTTCAAATTAATTCACTATAAATATACGTATCTATGACTAAAGGAAGACTTAAAAGCCTTCTAACTGGATATAGCTGACGTGTTGTAGTTCAGTGCATACAGGTAAATACACACTTTTAACATGATTCATAAGCGCTTGTTTTAATTAATTACTCAACATAGTAAGAATCCTTCTTAAAACTACCTCAGAGAAGGCCAAATAAACATACCCCGGTGGGCCGTGGATAAAATTGCGTTCGCTAATGGCTAATAAAATTGATTGTCGACACTTTTATTACACAAATCAATGGACGAATTCTGTAGATGTCGTAAACTGACACTTAACAAGCTTATTATTATCAACGGATACTAATGGACCCATTTATATTATTATTGTAGTTGACAACATGATTTTTTTTACTATTATTAAGCACGATAGGTACTACTGTTTTAAAAATAAAATAGGACATAATATGTCGATAAAAATAAAATCATAATTTAGTTATGTCTTGTTAGTTTAGTTTCGATTTTAAGAACAAATTCAAATTCAATTATTCATTTTATGAACATAGGAAACAATATTATGATCTTCTTTAAAAAACAATATCCATGCAATGTACCGCCAATGAGCAGTCCTGTTAAAAACCCCATGAAGCCATGACGCAAATACTGCAAAAAAATAATACAATCACATAATATACTGGGTAAAACCCTATCCTGTTGGCTCATATGTCACACATATGTTCTCGTTTAATCGTAACATTTGTAGCATAGATATCTGGTGATATGTCGAATGACGTGTCATCACTCTAGCTTGAAAAACATTAGGTATGGTATTTACACATGAATTAACTACATAGATATTGTATGTATTTACTTATCCATAATATTGTCTCTATCCATTTAATGGTTGGCAGATAATAGTGATCTGCACTAATGCTGTGAAACCATAAAGTCTTTAGAGCTTAAAAAATGATTGTTCATTTTTGACCCAAATCTTTACAAATATTATAAAAGCCAACATGAGTTTGTTTGTTTGTTACGTCCTCACGCCTAAATGACGAAACCGATTTTGATGAATTTTGGTACAGAGATAGTTGGGACCCTGGAAATCGACGTATGCTATTTTTTAAGTGAGAAAAAGGGAAGAAAGAGGGAACAAAAGGGGAGAGAATGATATATTTTTTTCGATCATCAATCGAGTTAGCGTTAGCATTAGCCCAAAGTAACTATACCACGCGGATGAAGCCGCTGACGGAAGCTAGTTAAAAATACACGAGTACCATCATCTACCCAGCCTTTTCCAACTACGTTGGACTCGGCTTCCAGTCTAACCGGGTGCATCAATAGAACATATATCATCCAGTATTTGCAACGGCAACTGCCTATCTGACCACCACAACCCAGTTACAACTGGGTTATATTACAGCCCTTGCTCAGTTTGGTTGTCAGACTTTCGGACACTGACAACTTGTAATGACTGTCAATTATATACAAATGATAGCCGGGACGGGGTTAATGAGTTTATGCATAAACACGAGTTTGTGATTCACAATTATGTTTGGTATTTTAAAACAGAAGCTTAGTAGGTATAATTATCAGTATCCATAAGTATCCTTTAGTTAAAAAAATAAAAATAAACCAGGAGTTTACGCGTTAATAAGCAAGAATCTAGACGTAGATTCATTGAAAACGCATTGATTTGATTATAACGTTTTATTAACACGCTGTAGAGTTTTCTTAGAAGACCATAAAGAACCTTAAGTCATCGTTCAAATGGTGTATGAATTCAATCGTTTAGGCGTGGCGGAATGCGTAATCTGGCTTCGCAGTTATTTAATAGTACGTTCTATTGTGCTATCATACCAATTCGAGATATTTAATATGCTTGAAACAAAACTGTTTGTAATGGTACATTTGAATAAAACATTAAACGCTTTAGTATACAACTGGAGTCATAGACTCATTAAAATTTAATCGTCTGATCATAAATTAATGTATTTACATGAATGCCTCTGTTATGTCTTAGAGCGTCTATTTGGGCGACACTTCGTCGATACGCATAATTGACAACCAAAATAAGCAGTCAGTGCCCGACTGGACAATTGTTAATAAATAATAATGGAGCATTGGGGTTTTTCTATGGTAACTGGGAAATTCCCGAAAATCATGGTGTTTGCTATCTATATCATTTTGTGAGCAGGAAAATGATTCATTTTCATTTCATCACTTGGTGTAATTCAGCTACATTTGTCTGTGTGACCGCATTCTTATAAACAACGCAATGGCTTTTGATCAAGTCACTAGTCTGTAGATAAATCATTCATCAATAACTTTTAGTAGTTCATTTTGAAATCCAAATATATACTGTACTAGCTGTGCCCAGCGGTTTCACCCGCTGAGGTTTAGGGGTATGAAAAATAGATGTTAGCCGGTTCTCAGACCTACCCAATATATACCCAAAATTTCATAAGAATCGGTCGAGCCGTTTCGGAGGAGTACGGTAACTAACATTGTGACACGGAAGTTTTATATATTAGATAGGTCCAATACTGTGTAATTTTATTTTTTTATACAGAAGCTGTTGGTAACCTTTTTAATAAATAAATACAAATGTGAGGTAAACCGAGACTTCCAACTATCTCTGTACCAAAATTCATGGAAATCGGTTTGACCATTTTGGCGTGCAGAAGTAACAAACAAACTCACTTTCGGTTTTTGTAATATTAAGTAAGGATTTACATCACATTTGTATAGCGGTTTATAGAAGGCAAATACTGTCAACTTCTACAGTGTAGAACCAATAATCTTCGAGTAAAATTGCTGTGACATATGGTCAGACAGATAGACGGACTAAGCGAATCCATTCGGTTTGCTACGAGTCCTAAAATTTTTAATTGATGTTTCTGAAATACTTTTTTCTTTAGTGAATGGTTAGTGAGATATTTGCTAAAAAAAATCCACGATTTGATATCCAGTTTAAGCTACCTATTCACAAGCAGATCTCTGCTTGTTAATAGTTTCATGGATGCAATAATTGATCAATATAACATTATTATTTACTATTTTGTTCTGATAATACTGATTTGAAATAATTGAACCGTCTTATTCTAATTCAGGAACTGTAGAACATTTCTTTTTATATGTTTTCAGTCATGATTCGTATCTCTTATCTGATATATAAAGGTTATTTTTAGAATATAGTTTTCTTTCTTTTCAGTTTGATTGTTTATCACAATTGTTACTCGTATCGTAACTCCATAAGATCTGATTTGCTTTAGCTAATTCTGAAAGGAATCGCGTGACTAGATTGTATCGATGTTAGTTATGAGTAAACAAATATATAGGGTGAACTAATTCCAGAGAGGCAATCAATTCTATAGCATTAACCCATTTATTTAACCTATTTGATGTCATATTCCTTACGCACAATATTGGTATGCTCAGGTCCTACTTGGCTCATTATAGAGCAAAAGGAAGTATCTTGTTTTACAATAATTTTAGCAACAGGATGCACATTCTCATATCTTAACTCAGACTTCCTGCGCAAGTTCTGTTCGTACTGTTTTACCGACTGTTAGTTTAACCGGATGTGCCCACTGTTGTTCATTTATTATTTTATTTAATAAATAAACATTATTAGAATTGCGCTGCAGTCGGTATTGATTGTGTTTATTTTTAAACACACACCGATTACCTATCACCTCGGTATCAATACCTTGCATTTCCGTTTGGTTTTTTCATAAATATTTATTTTAAATACAGGGTGTAAACGAACCCGTCAACCATGCATTCTGTACTTTGAACTAAGTAACTCTAAGCAAAACATATTGCTAGGATACAAGGTTTTTTGAGGTGTGAAATCATAGATTAGAACTCAATGTTACGCATACAGAACATTGTGCTGAGGCATTGAAAACGAATAGTCCGTGGGAGACGCCCCGGACGTCGGACGCCGCGAGACGACTCTCGGCCACCGTAGATGCGGGGTCCGTCTATTGACGACAGGCCGTATCGACGGCGCGTAAGTGTTCCACGCGCGCCTCTAAGAACAAAAGCAGAGGGGCCTGGCAGGGCCACCGACAGCCGGAATATCGGGTTGTTCGAAAGAGATACCGCGGCGTTGGAACATAAAGGGTAATAGAAGGAACATGGGTGGGTTTTAGCCAGTGCAAGTCTGACACTCCCCACGCTCCGCCCAGAGCAGTGGAAGTTATTTGATGATTTCCCATCGGCAAAAACAAAAGATACCAGGTTTAGTCTAGAACGATAAAATATCACAATGACTGCTGTTTTTTTTTACTTTTATACCCATTATCTGCGTTTTCTTTTACTTACATTAACTTAAATATTTATGATGCGACTTAATATACTTAGATAAAATGTTATCCTGCGTTATCGAAAATGACTGCAAGGGTACTGTTAACTGTTTCATTTAAAATAATAGGTAGTGCACGATTCGATAGTAATATCATGAAAAAGATAATTATCAAAATACTTAAATGGAGTTGTATTTCTTAAATGAATTTATGTGAATGGAGAAGTTGAAGTATAATTTCGGAAAAAAAATACCTCATTGATTGTTTGTTTTTTTTCTTAGGGTACCCACATACCCTAAATTCTCCTGTAGCAAATTAGCGACATACGACACGACAAAGGGGATCCATAAATTTTACGCCAACGAGAAGCTGTTTATAGCCATAGCCGGGAAACCACTTTGTTATGTTTTCAGTATTGTTAAACCTCAGCTAAACATCTTATAAGAACGAATACCACACAATTTAATATTGTATTACTTTGATTGTTTTTTTATTCACTTTGGATCTGAAAAACTAACAGTTTGAGGTCCGTGCAGTTGTACAAAATTCATGTGCTTTATACATACTGGTACGTTACATATATATTAATGTGCATAAAAATCCCTTAAAAATAGAAGATATTTTTTTATGTGCACGCAATATGAATAAACCTACTATTTATTGCATTATTATTATTTGATGGCTTCCGTCATCAAGTTTCATGTACAATGCAAATATAATTGGACTAAATGTACTACCCTGCAGCATTCTGATACCATTGGGTTCTAATTCTCATAAGTGGTGCACTATATGCGTGTTAAGGGTACCTTTATGAAAGTTGATTTACTTAGCTAGCTGTAAAAAAAAACCGCGTGGTTTTCTTTTCATAATCCATGTTTCAAGTTATTTCACGAAACCATCAGTTGAAATAGTATCGATTTTATTCAAAAGTCTTAGAAAATACTTTCAACTCAAGATACAGTACATTTTCGCAAATAATGACTTCTTGAACCGAACAGACTATTTAAGATAGTTTCAGTTATAAAAAAACTAAACACACTTTTTAATTGAAGTCAAATATGAAACGAATTCGCGTAACTGCGTGTCCCGGGACTTATAATCAGTAGGCATGAATTCAGTGGAAACAACACTAATTTGATTTTAGTCTACTGGCTGCCTCGCCCACACGGGAGTTAACGGGACGGTAAAACGCATATACATACGTAGATAAGTTTTCCCACGAATAGTTAGTACGTACAATATATCATATTAACTGAAAATGTCGACATCACTTGCACTTAGCGTGATGAGATGACCATTAATTTGTTGATAAGTAGAGCTGCGGGGTCCTAATCACTTAATTGGTCGCCGTTTCCAGGGTTTAATACGATCAATTGTTATCAGCGAGGGACATGACGTTGTGGTTCATTTGCTA
The DNA here is from genome assembly GCA_958449745.1 of Ochropleura leucogaster. Lineage (NCBI taxonomy): Eukaryota > Metazoa > Arthropoda > Insecta > Lepidoptera > Noctuidae > Ochropleura > Ochropleura leucogaster. The sequence goes on along the minus strand of OY288206.1, from coordinate 11,224,183 downwards.
TCCTACTGGTAGGATTAATTTCCCGAATGTTGACCGCACCTGTGTCACGCCCTGGACGTGAACACTGCTAATTAATAGTGTTTTCGATAGGTGTGCAGTAGGAGGCGGGCGCTCTCCGTCGCCCCGCGCTGCGACTCACGTTACAAACGCCATTAGTATGATGATAAGCTCGTCAAGTTGCTACAGCTCCATTGTCGTCACTCACTCACCTACTTGATGATATATTACTCTTCGATTAGCACGTTGAAATTCTAAACTCACCCTTGTAAGGCCATCGATTTTTGCTTATGCATACAAATTGATGAGTTTATACCTCTTAGACCATGATGAATTGATATTTTTTTCGTAATTGATTAGAGGTTAAGTAATCTATAGTTCACAAATCATAAATAATATTTTGTTCATACTTTAATCATGCTTCAAATGTTCTTATAATAATATATCTAAATACGTCAGAATTGGCTCTCGTTAAAAGTTTGCTCCAATTGTCGCTTTCAGATGGACTGCAAACGAATGGCCCGATTATTAGTCTATGCAGTACAAACGAACTAAAAAGCAGCAATATATTGCAGAAGGGACAAAACTATGCGATTAAGTGCAAAGGAAAAACAGCAGTTCAGATTAAACAACAAGAAGTACCAGAAGAAGTAATCGGACCATTTCGTATAGAATCGAGAAATACGTCTGGTCAGCTGGTCGGCGAGTACTGGTTCGAGACCGTCCTCGACCTGTACTACGTTGACCAGTTCGCGATTGGCTATTTCGCTTGTTTCGACGACACGGTGAACGGTAGCGACATACTTAACAACCTCACTGAAGAACCAAATAACACGGAACATATAACTTTTATTTACATTTACGTCGCCGGTGAGATTGGTTTTGTACTGACATTCAATTTTTTTTTAACGTCTGTGTCTGTTTCTCATGAATTATAAAAATTTTAGGCACGGGTAGCTTGTTTGCACCCATGAGGGAAGTCATTGTTCCAAGAAAACAATGTAAGGTTGTAATTGAATGTAGACCAACGACACCAGATATTATAGTAAACCTGACGTCGGTACGTATTTTATATAAGTTAAATGCAAGCCTATCATATATACGTTTAAGCCAATTAAACCAAAAAATTATATATTGAATATTAAAATAAAATTGAGTTAATCAGAATTTATCTAAAACTGCGCTAGCGCTATATCAACTGCTTATTGCATCTGCATGATAATTTACAAAATTTTAACCACACAATATGCTGTCATTGTAGCCTAATAAAGCAAAGTTAATTATGTTGGCTACTGTATACATAACGTCGACTGTTGTAGGTAATTAATTTTACTGTTGGTGTTTAATTAAAATTCACAAAATATCAACCTTTTCACTCTTGAAGCTTAAAAAACTAATGCTTATTGCTAAAAACCAAGCCAATACTAAAGCATGATAGATTGAAATACAATTTTCATAATAACATTCTTAATATTCAGATTCAGGACATTGCAGACCCAATGTATCAGCAATATAGTCCCAAAATCGGGTATGTCATCGATACCGACATGCTCTCGGATCCTCTCGGATCGATTTCGATGTTTCACACTATCACCTGTGACTTTTCTCAGGGACGAGACAATCGGATAGAAAAAACAGTTGTTTACCAACGTAGGTGAAAAGCAGATGTGTGCGTTTTAACATTTTTATTATATTTTATATTATACCACATTCACGAGAAAGGGTGTGTTGTTGCCTTGCTCATGGCGAGAATCACTTAAAGAGACACGACAACAGTCGAAATTAATTACTTTTCTTGAATGTGGCTTGTTGTGTTTTTCAATTTCATTAAATTTACCAGTAACTCATTAAAAAAATCACAAAACATTTAAAATTGAAAAACATAACTATATAATCCGTACTTACTAACCAGAATTTATTTGGCAATACTACAATAGTCGCAGAGTAACAGGACACCAGAATCAATATACTCTCCAAAGATTGGGTTTTTATTGAGATCGTGTAGTCGAGAATGTAGGTCTACGTACCAATGCAAAGGACAACGCGGAGACCGAATCGATTGGAAATATAAACGTAGTAAGTAGTGGTACACTCTTGATGTCACCTAACAAGGTAGCGTGGTGTGATGGTTTCATTCATTGGACCAACAACTTTAATATTCGGTGTTCCACTAGATGACCTTTAATACTTGATGTTTTGTGTTACCGGCTTGAAGCTTACTACCCTTTCTATCATTTCTACTTCTTTGGTGTGTTGCTCTGCGTAACTCCTGTATGCATGTTACACGTTTGATTAAAAATCTACTAACACTGTTTTGTTCTAATTTTTTTATTTATTTAGGTAGTTGATGTTATGTGGTACTTATATTCTAATGTTTTCAGGGTGGGTTGATTTAAATATCATTAATGTAATTCTCTTTTTTCACTGTTTTGCTGTGAATCATTATTTGCCTGTCATGAGATTATAGTTTGTGAATGGTAAAAGCACTTTACTTTCCTAACAAACATTGAAGATCATTATGAGTTAGTAAACGAATGCTGCTTGATTTTTAGTCAGTGAATTTCATAACTTTTGAGAAATGAATTAATTGAGTTATTGATTAAAATATTAATTTAACAAATACGTATTAATAAGATTAGACAGAACGCTTGATTTATTTTTCAGTAGCTTTGTCAGTTTTAGTTTCTTCTTATTGTTATAGCAGCATTGTACTTATTGCCCGAAATGTATTTATCATTTGTTATAATATGAATTATTTATGTAGTGATATGATTTGAAAATGTTAAGTAGTCTGTGAGATAATCTTGCAAGTATTGTATTATTAAAAGTTTCAACTTAACTTCAATATAATAATAAATTGTCAGATATTTTGTTCAATATTTATTACCTATAGCAGATAAATCTCACAGACAATAACTTCAACTAAATCAAATAGCCGAATAATAAATATGTTGTATTTCTTTCAGATGTTAGGATACCACCAATTCCAAACATAATTAATGGTTCTCAAAGATTCTTAAAAAATGAAAGCTTTACATTAAATTGTACTGCTGATTATCAAATAGATTCTGTGGTCAACATAGATTGGATTTATCCTCCAAATGTGCCGAAGGTAAGAATATTTACTACTTGAAGTTTATTTAAACTTTATGTTTTTTTTTTAATAATCGAAAAGCAGTCACAACTTTTAAAAAATGACCAACATAGTATTAGCTAAAATGGTTAATAATTTGTTTTATTTTTAGGAGACAATAGAAGAAAAGTCGAACGAATATGAAGTGACTGGTGGAATGTTATACAAAAATATAACTGTGAGAAATGCGTCCAAAGTGCATGCTGGGACATATACATGTATTGCCCGGAATAATTGTGGTGAAAAGAGAAAGACGGCTAAAAAGGAATATTTAGGTAAATTATTTAAACAGAAATGTAGAAAACTTATGTCCAATTATCTCTAAATGGATTCATAAATTTATTACGGATTAATTTTCTAAATCTGTATTACTACTTAGGATGTCATGGATGTAAGTGCGAAGTGAAGCGTTAACTATTTTGATATTGCCTTTATGTGATGATAACTTATAATGTCTGTTTTTGTGTTTTTTTTTTTAATTTATATCTAACTTCAATTGACCGGCACTTACAGTAAACAAAAGATATTAATATATATTATGACTTAACAAGAAATTGAAAAATAATGTTTCAGTATTTAGGCATTATTATGCATTATAGTTTGCTATCTTGCATTTCGAACATTCCTTAAAGTAAATTACAGTGTCAAAATTTTAAAACATCCAATGATTTAAGAAATCTTTGATCGTGTAGTACGCTTTATTGATTAGATTCTAATCAATAGTTAGAAAATTACTGTCAATAGTTAGTTTATTGTATTTTTATTAAAGAAGCTTTTATCAGTTAGAGCCATTTTGTAGTACGTTAGATATTTTTAATATTTGTCTTTTTGGTTCCAAATTATTAAACAGATTTTCATTTTCTTTTATAAAAACTTCTACTTCATTAGGTATTTTTTTTAATCGTTTCAGGATCAGATAAGCAATTCCTCTGACGCTTCTTTTTGTGTTTTAAAAACTAAATCTTTCTCTAGTGTCCATGCAATAAACATGATAGGCGGTTAAAACAGCAGATTGCTCAATATTTTTTTGATAATTTATTTAAACATATAACTACTGGTTTAACTTTTTACATACTCTGTCAATGTGTGTTTGCTACGTCATGTAATTATATATCTATCCAAAGTCCAAGATATTTAACGCAACTGAGCCATTACATTGTGTGTAGGATGTTTTTATTTTTATTGTTTTTGTAAAATTCAAAACACCAGTTTTTTTTCTAAGTTGATAACAATGTTATTAACTGTCAGCCAGTTAATTATATTACGAAGTGTGGCATTTATGTCCTTTTCCAAAATGTCTGTATTGTGACTTGTGAAATATTCACATCTTATTTTTCGTTATTTTTTTTAGCCAGTCCCTTGCTTAAACTGAAAACGACGCTCCCAAGCAATACCATAGTGGTTAAAAAGAAAAATGTTAAGATGACAATCGAAATGGATGATTACCCGATTGGTACATATAAATTGTAAGTACTTTTAGAATTTTTTGAAACAACTAAAAATATCATTACGTACCGTAGGTTCGATTCCTGCAAGTTTTTAATGAGCAAACTGAATGTGAGATTTATGTTTTTTACCTGAACGACAACAGAAGAAAGTCCAGAAGAAAAAGCCGTGGTCCACCCATATATCACTTCTCCATACTATCTTACAGTATTTGCCCGTTTCATCATTTTCATGGCCTTATCTCAATTGGTTCGCCAATTTGAGGTCCACGCAGCATGTTTTCGTCTTTTATAATGCTCTAATACTCGTCAACTGAACACCTTCTCTCTTTCCATATCAATAATTGCTTCCACCCATAACTTCTTTGGTTTACCTCTATTCTTCATTTACGTCACAGTATGCATGCGCATGAGCATACGTATAATACGTAATTTTGGAAACACAATTATTATCCAATAGCATTTTAGCAAAATTTGCAATAATATAAAGTTAAATCCTATTAAGTCAAAAAACAATTACAGCTTAATCAACGGCGCGCCTTTGCCTGTCAAGCAATCTAAGTACTACATATCTCGACATTCTGATACCGGAGACGTTGGGCTGACCATCTTTAACGCCAGTGTTACGGACTCCGCGAATTATACGCTGTTCGCAGCCAACAGATTCTTGAACGAAACTTTTACGTACGATCTTCGAGTCAAAGGTGAGAAATTGATACTTAACCCTTTATATCACTGTGTAGACTGTAGGCAACATACCGTACAAACGCGATTTTTTTTAATAATTGATTTCCTACCTTAATAGCGTACTGTAGCCACATTTCGAACTAACGAGCTAGTACCAAAAAATACGACTCTTGACCCAAGTGTTACCTACTAACAACATTCCCTATTTTAGTTTTTTTTTTGTTTAATTTAAAACTCAGAAATACATGTATTTTTTTGTAATCATCACCAATCCAAAAAATCAAATAAATCCCAGATTATGCGAGATAAAGGGTTGTTTCGTTAAAATTAGACGTACTGGGTCAGCGTGGTAGGTTACAGAGTACCTACTCCCTCTCTTGGGGATTTGGCTTACTAGTCATCTGAGGGAATATTAAAAACTACTTAATCTTAAAAGATTCGTACTCCAAGTAGTCTTCCTATAGTCATATTCTTTTTTAAAAACGATGAGTCATGTGGCCATTATGAAACTATATTACTGACTGACTGCTTTGTTGGTCGAGTGGACAAAAGCTAGACTTCTGAGCATGAGGCCTTCGGTTCGATTCCCGGGTCGGGCAAATTGTTATTGGATTTCACAGAGTCTGGATTTGAGCCCGGTTGATGGCAAAAGGCTCGTCCCCTATTAAATGGGACTTCAAACATAAATATCGAAATGTGGGTGTTTTCTTAGGAACACCTCTGTCTTACCCGTCGGGAATCACAAGCGTGATGTTATGTTACATTATGTGGAACTATATTAAACTAGCTGCACCCGCGGTTTTATTCGCGAGCTAATAGAAATAATACAATAAATCTCTATGAATTGTAGCCTGTGTTGTTCTAAGATGTAAACTATGTTATTGTGAAGTTTCATCAAAATCCATTCAGTAGTTTTTTGCGTGAAAGAGCAACAAACATACTTAGATGCATTCTCACAAACTTTTACTTTTGTAATATTATATTAGTATTAAATATAGTTTAACCGCTTGTATGCCGGAATTACAGACAACAATTAAAAACGCATTGTGTCTCGCGTAGATCTACGTTCCGGCATACAAGGGGTTAAGGAAAAACTATTGCAATACATAATAAATACATTTTATTTTAATAGTGTATCAGAAATATTTTAGTTCCAATAAATAACGTAATATGGTATTTGTCCCACAGCACCACCCAGTATCGACTTTGGACCTGCTGACGATAAGAAATACATGTTGAATACGATGGCAACACTGCGATGTGTGGTGACAGGGTATCCGCTGCCTGAAATCACTTGGATATTCTCTAATGGCGAGGAAATACAAACGCAGGTAGATTACTATTCGTATCATGGTTAGAGATTGGAGGGGTTTATAACTACATGCATCTAATTTTATAAACTTCCTCGAATATGAGCTTTCATACAATTAGAACATACATTACATACGATTAGAACAAAATGTGTAAAAAAATACTATGAAAAGACATCTTTATTTTTAATCGACTTCAAAAAGCAGGAGGTTTTCAAGTAGAATGTTTTCCTATTTGTATGTTAGCTACAGAACTTATCCGTCAATAGTAGGATGATTTAAAAAAAGGGTATACTCCCTAAGGGATTCCATATCAATTTTATTTATATAGATAGATGATATGACGTCCACAAAATCACAAAAAATTCGGAAAAAAGTTTACTTCTGAAAGTCAGTGACTTTTGATTGATTCATCGATTTTTTGGCACCAACTTCCGAAAGTATTAACATTAAAAGAAAAAAGATAAAAGTTTTTTTACAAACTCTCCTTTCAGAAAAGTACACGTATAGAAGAAGAATCAGTGTATAAAGAGACGGCGTTCATGGAAATACCAGTACATGCGTCTAACAACGTTTCTTGTAAGGCATCCAATACTGAGGGTGTACGTGACGAAACAAGGAGACTTCTTGTTTACGAGATGAACAACGGTTTCGGCATTAGCAATGCACATGACACATGGTTCTCACAAAACCAGGATGTCACTATCACATGTATCGCATCCAAGTACGATTTCTACAGTGTAACTTGGTTGGGATCAGACGAAGAAGACTTGAATAGAACTGGTAAGTTCCCAGAAACAACAATATCGTCACGAATGACGTCATACTTCTTACTTAATTAGTTTGTTTTAACGAGTTCCCTTATTGTCAACAGCTGCTGTGGAATACGCAAAAAGGAATTTTTCCCTTATTGCCAAATTAAAGTTTCCGACCATTTCTTTGAATCAAAGTGGCCCATATACTTGTCGGGGGCTGAGATTTAACGGCTCCTATGAAGATGAAACGATCACTATTTCAGTTGCCCGTAAGTATACTTAATTGGTCTGTTACACTGCATCATAACTTCTATAATATATGCCTGTATTTAACGAAAAAAATAATTTGCAGCACTTCAGGCACCAGTTATAAGCAATCCTATAGAAGACCAGACCCAAGAAGTGCTTCTATTCCAACCAGTACAGCTTGTCTGTCAAGCTGAGGGAGTACCGCCGCCCAAACTGGAGTGGTACAAGGTAAATAAGTATAAGGCTACGTTTACATTAGCTCGGACCGACAGTTTTGCCGTTGGCCGACCACCGGATCTTACTTCACACAAGAAGCTATAACCGCCCTATACAAAGCGGTTTGTCTATTTTCTCCACCATTGTCTCGCCAGAAATCGTGGCCTGGTCCTCGCCGACAGATTTTTTGGGTCGCCATATATGCCAGTACGCATCCAACACCGGTTCCGGTAAAACTGCCGGGTACGACCTAATGTGAACTCGCTTTAAATGTGTATTTAGTCTTACCTTTCTTTCGAATATCATAAACTCGAATAATTATAGTCGTAGTAAGTAGTGATCGTATAACGAAAATTTTGAGATATTTTCATTTTTATTTCCACACCAGGATGAAGTTTTAATGACAAATGACACAAACGCAAAGATTTATACGAACATTATAAATCGTACTGTTATAAACTCAACCATAGTTATAAAACAATTGGTGGACGAAAACAAGGGAGTCTATGAATGTACAGCCAGCAACGATGCAATGGCGGCGAGACGCGTTTACACACTTGTACTAAAAGGTATTACAGTTTTATTTAAAATCAAAGAGCTTTAGTTTGTAACATACATTTTAGGTATGTTAGAATAATTCCAGGAATATGCATTTGTTTTTACTAAGACTATGATACTAGAATTATGCAAACTTTTAAAACATTATTCATTTTCAGCAGAACCAAAATATGCCATATATTTAAGCGTAATCTTTGTGATCATCTCCATCTTGATCCTCGTGGTGTTATACCTCACGTGGAAGGTTCGCAAAGAGAAGAGATTCAGAAAAGAACTGGCGGCAGCTGGCCTCCTTTATTTCAAAGAAGGTGTTACTAAATCTCTGAATCCAGACCTGGGTATCGATGAGCAAGCTGAATTATTACCATACGACGAAAAGTTTGAATTTCCTGCAGACAAATTAATTATGGGTAAGATCTACTAAACATGTTTTTTTCCTGTCGGCGAGGTAGGTACACAGAACAAAATGTAAACGTTATAAATACGCAATCAAATGCAGGTAACTAGGTACATGTTAAGCACTGTACAAATTCCAGCTCATTACGTAAGTTTACGAAGTAGAACAAACATTTTTGACTACTAAGTTAGAGCAGTGGCTGAGCGATCGACTGCTACGCTGCGTGTCGCGGGTTCGATCCCGCATGGAACAAATATTTGTATGGCCTACAGATAGTTGTTTCGGGTCTGGCTGTTTGTGTATATGAGTTTAATTGTTTATAAACGCACGCACGATACAGGAGTAATTCTTAGAGCGGGGCAACGTGTTTTTTTAAACATAAATTCTACGGAAAATCATACTAATCATATTTTGTTTCTTACATATCCATAACTTTTCTGAACAAACGGATTGTGGGCAAATGTGATATACCTATCGAAATACCCGTGTAGTAAAAAAAACAAATGCAAAAATTACTCGTAAGTAAGTAAACAATAAACATATGTATGTTGTAGGTAAGCAGCTAGGTGCGGGAGCATTTGGAGTAGTATATAAAGCGGATGCACGTGGAATCATAAACGCCGAGGAAACAACCGAGGTGGCCGTGAAAATGGTGAAGAAAACGGCAGACAATATGTATATCAAAGCGTTGGCCTCAGAACTAAAAATAATGGTGCACTTGGGCAAACACATAAACATCGTGAACTTGCTTGGAGCGTGCACGAAAAATGTTGGGAAACGTAAGCCGGTTGTTATTTCTACATTTTAGACAAGATTCTTTCTTCGTAATCATATCTCGTTTGTATATTATTTGTCTAAACTATTTGCAAAGGAGCTGCACTGCAACTTGTAATTCTTGTCGAATAGCGCCAATAACAATTTGTTGTCCAAAATTGAAGTATCTTTTTATCTATAAGACATAATTGATGTTGTAATCTTGCAAATAACTTATTAGAGTCGTATTTTATTTATTGTAACATCATTGGTAGCATAAATCAGTCTTAACCATGGCTTTACTTAATGGTCTTCTGAATGAGTTTTGCGGAGTAATTTTTTGTTTGTTAAATCAAGTAAATTGTATTTTTTACAATTTAGTTTATAAAAAACTGTTATTGTCGTTGATTAATATTAGTTCGCAGCCATTAATGTGCTTATTTTTCTAATTGAAGGTTTGTTGTGATTACAGGCGAGTTGATAGTGATTGTGGAATATTGTAAGTTCGGCAATATACACAATTACGTGCAAAGGCACCGAGAAGTCTTTATAGATCAACTGACAGATAATAAGGAGAAGAATCTAGGAAGAGTTAACAGAGGATTCTCTTGCAGCAGTGGTAGTACCGGGTGAGAAAAGTTTTAAAAAGAATTCTGGAATGATTAACATGTGCAATAAAACAATAGAAAGCTAAATAATACTTAGTCTTTAATGCTTTAATATGGATAAAGTTACTCCCTTTTTAGGTTGTTTTGTCTCGTATTTAATATTTAAAACATAATCTTACATAAACTTTTTATTATTTCCAGAGCACATTCAGATTATTTCGCCTCCAGTACACAAGACACCGACCACACATTTGTCAACAGTGCCAATACCAACAGATCTACAAGGAAAGGTAATTACGTTTCGTTGTATAAAATGTTAAGGACGTACGATACGACAAATGCTTATTAATAATACAGTAACTGGAAAAATGCACGATCATATTTATTAATAATACAATAATAATGGCATAAAAACTGAAGGAAGGTGTAGGTGTGTTCATTAACTTAGAATTTTATATGAAGCAAAAGTATTGTATACTAATATTATAATGAGCTAAGATTTGTTTGTTTCGAATAGACTCCAAAACTACTTGACCGGTTTTAACAGTTTTTTTACTAATAGGATGTTACATAGGCTATACAACATCACGCTACTACCCTCGGGAGCGTGGCAGCAACTAAAGACGCAGGTGAAATCGCGCAAGACAGCTAGTATTAAATAAGGGGATCGTGTCCAATGGTCTTGGCTAGTCATTCGTGAAACTTCGAGGGTAGTCGGCAGCCAGAAAATCTTACAACCAAGTTTCTGAGTCTGAACCCCGTGGAAAAGACTATGATGACTGATCTTGATCATTATTTCAGTACATCAATGCTACGGAAGAAAATGTTTGCCCGTTGTGTAATTTTGTGGTTGGAAAATAAATACCCAAGTAAATAGGAACATTTAGAATTCATACTTATTTTATAAAATTATTTCATAATTGGTTTAGCCTTTTCCCAACCATATTGGGGTCACCTTCCCGTCTTACCGGATGCAACTGAATACTAGTTAAAATACATGGATACATGACCTCCACAAACCAGTTAGTACTGGGATAGACAATACCCCCTGTCGAGTCAACCATGAAATATCTGGGATTGGTGCTCGACAGCCGATGGGACTTCGGCCCCCACTTCCAGCGGCTGGTGCCCAAGTTGATGGGCGCGGCGGGCGCGCTATCAACGCTACTTCCCAATCTGGGGGGACTGGTTACCAGACTATCTGTAACGACTGTTTTATAAAATTTAAGCAATTTTATTTTTTATAAAAATAAGCAAAAATCAAAATATTTTGATGTCGTTTCACAACGAATTTGTCCTTTTTTGCCAGACAACCCAAACCAAAATCACCAAGTGGAATCCGGAAAAGGTAACTTTTAGGAGCACATGTACTTATTTTGCACCAACGTTTTGTGTTTTAGTCGCTTTGTCGTAATTACTACGTAAGCACAGTTTCATATCGGTGTCAGATTTATCAATGTGATAGTGAGTAATTGCATTTACGTTATCTTTTGTGTAATTTCGTTTGATGACCATTTTGCCGCACACAAAATTTTGCCGCAATCTTTATGTATTTTTTATGAAATCACGCTTTCACATCACGGTTATTTGCAGCTTTGTTTAGAGTAGTTAACCACTCGTTTAGTATTGCTCCTTGTAATGGCAACTTGCCAATATTTAGACTATCGAATGGTGCATGCCGTATTTGATTATTCAAAGATTAAGTGCAGTTACACCTCTCGGCATTCGACACTCGACAAACGCAAGTTGTGAAAGTGGACTTCCAACTTTCGTAGAACTGAAAACAAGCTTTCTTGATTTCGTTCCCTCTAGTTTATTATTATATTTAGCATTATGTTATACATTTACCCAAGTGCATGACAACCAAACAAATATTTTAATCAGTACTTTATATGAGGATAATGTTCACATCGAGGAATCCTGTTTGTGTCTACAGTAGTTTTTTATTTTTTTTTTATTTTTTTAACAACACTTGCTTTTCCAATTCACTTTCGACATTGGCAGAATAGTCGACATCGGCTCTAATTGCCATACAACAAAAATAGAAATAGAATAGAGGATAATGTTCACTATGTTAGTTACACGTGCGTTGGCGTATTTCTACTTATAGGTATAAAATCTTAAGTAAATAAATCAAGTTCGTCAAACTCGTAGGGACGAATGCAATTTATGGAACCGGTGGTAACTTGCCTACTGATAGCCAAAAATGTATAAATAGTCAGTATAGGCAGCATGATGTTTGTATCAGAATGTCGCATATGGGTACAATAGGTATCATAAATACCACTCTTTATTGAATGACTTAGTGGCGAGGATAATCAACTTGTGCTAACACACCTATTTATTATTAGAAGTCTGATGCGACATATATGTGGAAATTTATAAATTATAGGTATATTGTTTACGTTGATTAACCGTATCTCGCATTGGTTGTCCTGGTTTCCATTCTGTGTCTTTTTATAATTTATTTTGTAGTTACGACAAATGTATACTTATGCACGCTCTGAAATCTAAAGTGTGTTTTAATTTTAATTAAAAATATCCATCTTATATGGACTTTTTGAAAGACTTATTCATTTATTGGTTAACAAATCTTCTGTTGCTTTTTTCCTTTGGCTTTTTAAACGACTTCAAATAAAGGAGATTCCCAATTTGTGATTCCTCCGTCAATATTGAGCTAGTTTTTCAAAATTCTTTTTATAATCGAAAACTATACCTCCCAGGATCTCATATTAATAATATCTGTATTTATTATTATTTTTGTATTTGCATGATGAATTATCCTCTGCAATACCTACATATATTTTACTTAATGTGGATTATGTTTATATCTTTTAGTAGCAATGGAAAACGAAAACTCGATAAGAATTTGTGTAAAATACGACCATACCAGAATTAAAAAGGCTGAAATAAAAAATAAATAAAAAAAGCTTACTCCTAAAAACAGCAGTAAAAAATAAGTCGTTGGCAAAAAAAAAATGAAACAAACAGAAGTAACCGACTCCCGTAGTAAACTTATTTTCCAGTCCAGTTCCAATCAGTTTATTTCTATTAATCAATCATGACCGGTTAGAAGCGCTCTAATCAGCCTTTCACAATTCGAGAGATCTTTCAGGAGATTCCATAGACAATACTTGATTTTAAAATATGGCTAAAACTATATACGCAGGGTAAAAACCCTGTGTATAAAGTTTTGTTGCTAAACGTAGTAAATGAGTTTATTTCAGTGGTGCAATAAATTGTATAGTATATTAATATATTTCGTATGAAATCGTTTTCAGTATCAGAAGGCTACGTGCAACCAGAGTGGCGTACAAACTATGAAAGCGACTACAGTTTCGACGGTCGCAACCCGCGGCCGCTGACCTCTCGCGACCTACTCGTGTGGTCCTTCCAGATCGCGAGAGGCATGGAGTATCTTGCTAGTAGGAAGGTTAGTAGGACTATTCCATCAGCCATAACCGAGAAATGCCTAAGAATGTGCATGATGTTTACTTGTTTTTGTCCTGTGAATAATTTTTGGCTTATTGATTTTCTTGGCTAGGCACAAATTATACAGAATTGCTTCTAGAATTCTTCTTCCAAAACAAGATGTTTAAAGTAGTTTTCTGTCTTATTATTTGTCTTAAATACAATTTTTATATTTGAACATTTCTTTAAAAAACATAAAATAAGAATACCCCACCGGTATCGAGAACAGGGTCCAAGTTGCGGACGATCAGGGTTCCAGAGAAAGGAACCTCCTTACAATATGAGCAGTGTCTAGATGTACCGCTTACGGGATCAAGCCCTTGATCCAACTGCCTGACGAGATTCTTCTTAGGTAGTGGCCGAGGCTCTTACCTCTGTATTTTTATTATTAGATACCAAAAATTTTTGTCCCTTGAAGGAAAATCCATCCACTTCTACCATGTATTCCTACGCATAACTTTGTTTTCAAACATCAATACATAGGTATTTGCCAATACCTACGCAACTTACGTAAGTTTGGTTCAAGTAAGACAGTTGCTAAGAAAGCTGCTAAATAGTTGAACCACTCTGAGACAGGCAAAATTGTAAAACTATTTTCAGAACACTAGCAAATGAATAACTGAATATAAATTTTGCAAATTTCAGGTTCTTCATGGAGACTTAGCAGCAAGAAATGTGTTGTTAGCCGATGACAACATTGTAAAGATCTGCGACTTCGGTCTCGCTAGAAGCATTTACAAAAACGATGAATATCAAAAGAAAGAAAACGTGAGTATTCATATATTTATCTACATCAACCTCACATCCGTGAAGGTCATTTTGAAAGTAAACACAATAAGTTGTTTACGTCTAAGAAACGGCGCCAATGTTATAAGAAGCATAATTCAAATATTGTTATGCGGATATTTTTAAAAGAAAAAATATTGTCAAATTTTAACTTCAACATTCTTGTTTTAACTATTTCAAAAACTCACCTGCGTAGTCCTAAGCAATTGTTGGAAATTCGCGTTACTAGGAAGTACTGCGAATTTCCAACAATTAAAAATTCAAACAAATAAAAATATAAAACCAGGAACCTGGTAAACATACGAAACAAAATATAGGAAAACTATATAGCACATTTTAATTCCAGTGAAGAAATTTTGTCGTTGCGTTCGAGGCGAAATTAACACACGACCCGCTAGGTCAGGGTGTTATAGAACCGAGAACAGCAGTGCAGCATATAAATAAACATAAAAACACGCATCTCCTTGCTCTAAAAATATCTCTATATAAGGATTTCAGCAGTTGTTTAATTTAATCCGTGGTTAAATAAAAATAGAATTTAAGCCCTTGTAAATGAGAAAAAAACACGCGTGTGAAATACATTGAACATAATTGTAGCGCAATAAAGCCAGTTTTCGAATAAGTGGATTAAAAAAAATATAATGATGTCTGAGCTGGTTATTAATTTAATAACTGAAAGGTAGCTTAAATTGAAGATAATATAATAAATTATTCATTATTGCATCATCATCTTCTAAAGTCTATTTACTTGTATCAATCTCCACGTTCCTGTGGTCATCCAGGTTCAGCCGGCGATAGTAATAAATTGATTGGCCCATCTTGCTGGAATAATCGTAATTCGATAGTTTCTTTACTGTAAATGAGCAGATATTAATGTAGACATTACCGGTAACTCCATTAGATTTGAGATCTAATGGCATTACCGGCAAACTGCACCTGAACATCGGCTTCGGTAATACGTTTGCGTATTCCATCGGGAACGACGGTTTCCGATTGAATTCAGAGCAACCGTTTGACCTAAATCTCTCAGGGGTAGTTAAATCTCGTCATAATAAGCTAATGACCTTTCATACAAAGCAAAGAGCGTTGTTTATTCTTTCTGTTTGTTGGTCTATAATGCAATATACACCTATTGATTTTTACGTAATTCTCTCAAGATTCATCACTACCTACTTATGTAATTAACTCTTTTTTCTCCACATTCCACGTTTAATCTCCATTTCGTGAAAAATATTTCTTTAAGATTCTCAATCTGATGTTTCCAATTTTGTCTATGCTAACTAATTTTTTTTTATTTTCAGTGTCTTCTACCCGTTAAATGGCTAGCGATTGAGTGTATGACGGATCGCATATTCTCAACGCAGTCTGACGTGTGGTCGTTTGGCATTGTACTGTGGGAGCTGTTCTCACTAGCCAAGACTCCTTACCCGAACATTACCCCAGCAGCTCTTTTGCAGTGGCTGTCTGAAGGGTACGTAGACCATTTGAAACCATATTTGTATATTGAAAATGCACGCTCACGTGTTTCAAAATACGCGGCACATCTGCCTAACAAATGACATTGTACCAGTAAGCGGAGTTAGCGCATCAACATTTTTTTTTTGAGGAAAACACGTTAGAACTTTTTACAAGCAGTGCGCTAAGAAGAATCATTATTCATGCAGTAAAATGAGAGAGTGAGCAATAAAGGCAGTTTCGATGTTAAAAAAATATAAGCAAAGCAAAGAAATAAGTCAGTACAACAAAGTATTAGTTAAGCCCTAAAATACGTTGTATTTGCAGTTTAATATGAATAACATGCCAGAATTGCCTATCTACTTGTGGATACAATTTCATAAATTTCTTAAGTGTCCCAATATTTAATGTTACAGGAAGCGTCTTGCTAAGCCTACGTATGCGGACGACCGGCTGTACGACGTGATGATGAAGTGTTGGGAGCAGAAGCCCACAGCACGACCCACCTTTACCCAGCTACAGGAGAAACTTGGCGGCTTTTTAGAGGATAATGTACGAAATGTAAGTGAAAAATAAACACAGAATAAAAAAGCTTAGGGGAAGATAGAACGGGCCCCAGATGATTGGCAATAAGTGTGAATGTTCTATTATAATTATAAGCTTTCGTTTAACTTGCATTCAAGTCTTCTTTAAGCTTCATCGGTTCATTATCATCATAGTTATCCCAATAATTGTAATAAAAATCAGTTACAATTGCAAGTTAAATTAAAGTTTTTAAAAACACTGTACTGTCTCCCTCTATACGCAACGAGACGGACGTGACGCGATGAAAGAAATGAGCCGCGTTTTCATCTACGCTTGATTGTAGTTCCTGAGTTTTGTAACAGATGGCGCAGTCAGCCACTTTTATGGCCGGTTCGGTTTTTCAATAAATTTCAGAAAGCTGTGTTTAATGAACTAACTGTTGTTCCTGCAGTACCTAATAGAAGTTCTTCTGTACTGAAAATTTTGGCGTGGCAAAATGTAATAGGCTAAATGGCTTAACCTCTAGTAAAATGGGGATCCGCGAAAAAAATATCTAAAAAAAAACACGCTTGATTTCGTTTTCTCGTGGATCCACGTTTTGGTAGTGTATCGTGATTGCGCGCATCAACGTTTCACCATCTAAAATTTATCTTACTCTAGTAACACAATGAAGGAAATATTAAAGAACCGGTTTGTTTTCCAGCACTACGTGGACCTAAACGCAGCATACACTGACACGAACGTGCAGCCTGGTGGCGAAGACTACCTGGCCATGGTCTGCGCACCCGACTATAATAATCTCGTGACGCCCAGCCCTCACCACTACGTCAACGATAGGAGCTTCTTCCCCACCACACCTACTCAGATAGGTAAGATACGAATAAAAGTATTTATGATGGGGTATGTTGGGCACTGTATAGCAGATGCTTAGAAGCAAACATTCAGGCCCCTTTGGTATTTTATAAATGTCGCCTATTGATAGTGAAACTAGCATGACTGTCAGTGGATAGGTAGATAATTAAGGACAAACAAGTGAAGTTAATATTCACCAAAAAGTTCGACATCACCGACATCACCAGCCTAGCCTTTTCTCAACCATGGGTCACACAACCATGGTTAGAGTCAGTTTTCAGTCTTATCGTATTGGCTGAATGCTAGCAATTCACATGAAGCTGCTGCCTATGTGACCTCCACAACACAGTTAATACTACCTGTAACGACTGTCCAAGATCTACAAATCACAACCGAGACTGAACGTCATTACCCATCCACGAAACAAACTAGGCAAGCGGGGCTTAGCCTGAAGACCGACTCAAGCGGCTGGACTTATTTCTTCACGAGCTTCTCTCTATCTTTGTTAAATATTGACAAAATTATATGTTTTGTACCCACCGTTTTCATAACATTCATTTGTATTTTTCAAGCTGCCGAAGTGAAAACAAAAGGTAAAATTAAAGATAGAATGATATCCTATCCATCCACTAGCTTATTTATTACCATTTTCCAAAATTTCAAAGAGAATGTAGTATTTTTTTCCGACTGCTCAATTTTATTTCCTTTATCAGACGGAACGGCTAACTCTACATTCTGATTACACAAAAATACTACAAATGGTAATTCAACGCATGTCTTTGTTGTAACTAACAATGAACTGTGTTGATACTGATCACTGCACTTGTACACACTACACCTATTGACTAAAAACATTAAAATTGGTATTGTTGATTTGGTTGACTTATGGACTTGTAGTTAGAATCTACTGCTTCGTGTGGGTTTGTGTTCTCTCTTTGTCTTTAACAACTGTACACCTACTAACCTCAGTTCACAATTTCAGATGATGATGGCTATCTACAAATGAGTCCTGCGTCAAAACAGAACATATTCAGTCCTCGAACTCAGGACACCAAGTTTGACTTCGACGCACGCAAATTCAATCCGAGGGTATCTGAAGCAAGCAGCTGTGGTTCAGAGTTAACACCAATGCTTACTTTGAACAACTTACCAGCTAGGAGCGGCTCAGAATCGGACCACGAAGGCAACCAGTCACCGTATCTCAACATGTGTCCCCGAATAGAGGAAGAAACAGATGATGTATTCTCAACAAACCAAAACAATGCAAAGAATGTCCTCAATACTGTCACTAACCCGACATACATCACGTTAGACGTCGACATCGAGAAGAAGCCGAAAGATATTATTAATTCGTATGTGAACATACCGAACGGTCTAGTCAAATAATTTCATTTGGTGTAACAGATTAAGCTAATCTCATTTACTAACAGTAATAAAATTTACATAGTATCTACTTATGTATATTATTCTCATAATCTGCATGAATGTCTTTAAATACTGTTAATTTTGATCTCTGTACCTATTCTTGATGAAAATACTGTATTTCTTTCTCATCTTTCTTTCATGTGAGTGTCTTATTTTCCTTATCTGACGTAAATGATAGTTTTACGTCTTAATTGTTCCCTTCATTTAGTGAGCTTTTTGTTGTATCTTCATTCATGTTAATAGGTTTGTATCCTAGGTGTATTGTATGTACAGAAATGTTTACTTTTTGTGTAGACTGACTGGCGCAGGTGGCTCAGGAGTAGACGTGTAATGGTCACCTTAATGAATATTTGACATTCGTCATGTCATGGGTTGTCAGGGATGTACACGTAGGTACCTACATGATTTAAAGATGCTGTACGGCCTAACAAGTAGTGCCTGCTGACGTTGTGTCTACAATAGTAAAACATTGGCCTGACAACACCGTGCACATGTCGTGTATATGTAAGTGTGGAGGCATGATACGTATGATGTGATATTTTGTTGTAGGACATTATAATTGGATTCGATAGGATGAATGTAGTCAGTATTTACGTTCTGCGCAGCCCACCAGTAAAATAAATGTGAATATGTTTTAAATATTTGTATTTCTACCGAAAACATTCCTATTGTATTTTATTTTCGAATAGACGCAATCTTATGAATTAATTTGCATTACATTTGTTACTGTTTTATTGTTGTATGTGTGTGTGGGTGATATTGATTGGAAACTTCCACCAAATGTTATATTTATTAGTCAACGTTGATTAAGAATGCTTTGTGACGATAATGTTGTTTGACTGGGTATTCATGTCCACATCTTTTAGTTTTCTTTGATTTACTTATTAAAATACGTAGCCTATTGTAAGAATGTTATGCAAGTAAATAGGTGCAACGCCTATTGTAAATATAAATAACATGTTTATAAACTGGAAAAATAGCCGATGTATTCTTAATTTTGTGGATAAACCAATATATTTCATAAAATTAAATTTACTTTGCTATAAATTAACGTTAATTTTCGAATATTAAGCTAGAAACGATATTTCGAAGTTGTATTAATCGACTATTTTACCAAATTTACATTGACTGTTATATTTAAGATCATTGCTATCAAACTTATAGTAATATTGTATGCCTTCACTTCCAATTTGCAAGTAGGTCTTGCGTATACTGTCAAAAAGTAAGTAGGAATCCGTTATTTTTGATCAAAGTATATTTTTGTTGTACAAATTATGTAGATGCCATATAATAGAAAACTCAGAAAATAAAAACGAAAATATATCAATGTGATATTAAAATATTTTTATTAAGATCTTTTTATTTCTTTTAACTTTCCATATTAGCAATTTTGTTCTAACTTGTTTCCTTTTTACTATGAAACCAACTTGAAAACTTACATTAGTCTTTCTTTAGGGTACGCACAGCGATGAAAAAGTATCGAGAAAAAAAAAGTCGGTGTTTTGTGTATACCAATAATTGCACAAATGACACAGAAACAAATATTCTGTGGGGCAATGCGTTGCACACTCACATTCAAAATGCTATTTATTCATCAAAACAACGTACATTGCGTATTTTCACATTTCAAGCAGATATTTTTTCAAATACAGGAAACAATGATGTAGTACGAAATTAGGAAGACGGGTATCTAATTTGGCAAGTTTTCGAAACTTTATAGATAACTCTAAACTTTAAATATCACCTGGTATTTATTAGATTAGATACTAGGTGATATTTAAAGTTTA
Organism: Ochropleura leucogaster; assembly: GCA_958449745.1. Lineage (NCBI taxonomy): Eukaryota > Metazoa > Arthropoda > Insecta > Lepidoptera > Noctuidae > Ochropleura > Ochropleura leucogaster. The sequence continues at coordinate 11,203,774 of OY288206.1, read as the reverse complement.
GAGTGACGGAGAGCGAGTGGAAGGCTAAAGAAAAGATGGATGGATTGTGTAAGGAATGATATGAAGGAGAAAGGAGTAAAGGATGCCGCGACGTCTGATAGGGGAGAATGGAAGAAGAAAACGTGTTGCGCCACAACAACCCCAAATGGAATGGGAGGGAGGAAAATGATGATGATTTATTAGATTAGATATTGTTATTTTATAGTACAGTAACTAGATATTATGATTAGATTAAAAAGCAGACATCTTTCGTAGAAACCCGACAGAACGTATCAAAAAAATGTCCTAAATTCAATCAACTTAGAAGTGCAAACACACGGAAAAACACAGATCTTAAATAAACGTACCAAGATATGACATATCAATGCATATCTTAACAAACAACGCCACCCTGAACCGCACCCTGTGGCACTTCAACGTAGGTACCTAACTATTCTTTTTCGAATAATTTCAATTTTGATCTTATACGTCAAACTCGCTGATACACAAATTTATTTGCTACCAATTACGATATGAAGATAAAAATATTATTTACCTGCTCATCATAACGATGCAAGGAGACACTCTGATTTCTCAATTCCCTACAGAACTTTATTATGCCTTAAAAATATACAGAGAGAGAAACTTGAATAATATTCACCTTAATTGTGAGCACACAATCCTACGTGCCATATTGTACGGACGCTGGATGCAATATGAGGAGGTTCGAGGCCGATTTTGCGATGCAGGTGTGATATTTCAGGTTGAATATCTTTCAACATTTATAACGTTCAATGTAACAGTAAATTATAGATATGTAGATCATACGTGCAATAAATAAATATTTTATTATCCTGAGACCCGTTAATTGATAAAAATATAGTGTTTCTATTTTCGTTTTAATTTTATGCATTATGTGATAGAATGTCGAATAGCTCGGGAAAAATCTGGCCAAGTGCGATTCGGACTCGTGCGCCGAGGGTTCCGTACAAACTTGCGACATAAACACCCACATCTTTTAACTACGTAGACTTAGAGTTGATTTTTTCAGAGTTTCAAGGGACTACAGACTTAAGTATATGGTTTTAATTTCAACTTGATGTGCTTTACGCGTTGCAGAGACATAGAGTCTTGACCATAGATTATACAGTATGGTCTTGACAGATAGTCAGACAGGCGGACAACATAGTGATCCTATTAGGGTTCTGTTTTTTTACTTTTTGAGTGCCGGAACCTTAAAAAAGAGTGGAAAATTCAAAAAGGTAGCGTATTTGTACAGCTATGTCACCTACATTTTAAGATTGTTTTTATTAATTCTCTACTTTATGAAACCAATTTCTGTTTACAGTGGGTACAGTGTGCCGGAAATTAAGGAAAATATCGTGTGTGTTCAATGAATCAGTCGCTGTTCCCGCTATTAGAAATCAATACGTAGAAGCAATTGCTTGGATAGCAGTTAAAACAAATATCATCGAGTTCAAAAAATAACTTAACGTCTAACAATTTAGATCCAGTGAGCTATCGTTCTATAAGTAGGATAACACTACTTTTACAATTTACGAACATAACTAAAACACGAACCTCTTTTTTCTAAATAGTAAATCCCGAAAAATGATTTGAAATGTAAAAATATTTTTTTATTTAAGTCGTCTTGGCATAACGATGACAAAAGTTTAAACGTGTTTAGCCCAAAACTTAATCACGTACCCGGCTGATAGATGCAGTACATAGATCATCTTTTGCAAAAATGCAAATGTTATATTATTATTAAATATTAAAAGCCTTTGCCAAGCTGTGGCACAGAATGGGCTAAATCAATAATAAAAAAGGTTATTCATTGGTCATTTACTGTAGTTAATAATGGAACTCGTTTAGTATCAACAGTGGTATTCCGTATTGGAGGCGTTAATTTCACACTTACTCACAACCAATTCATCGCCTCGCATTCCTTTTACAAATTGCTCACACTACGTAGACTCATCTCTCATATAGGGTGTTGCCTAGAGCATGCAGAATCAGTTATGGTTCCAGATATTTAATACCCGGTTCTGGGTGCGGTTAGATGCCTACTACTAAACACTGGCTGACTGATACAATGTTAAGTTTTTTTTACCTTTAGATTAGTAAAAACAGTAACAGTACAGAAATCCAAGTAGAGTAGCCATAATTGGCCCCTTTTTGCGTATGGGAAATAACCAAATAACTTCCCCCTCTCTCGGGGGGGAGTGTCAGACTTGTAATGACTAAAACCCACCCATGTCACTTCTATTGCCCTTTACATTCCGGAGCCGTGGTATCTCTTTCAAACAACCCGAGACCCCGGCAAGCGGTGGCCATGACAGGCCCCTCTGCTTGGCTGACATCTAACGTCATGTGGAACACGTGGCGTGGTGTGGTCGCCTCTATTATGGCACGGCGATGCTCCGCCCAAGCCTGGCAGACCGCCCGACCGACCGTTACAATGGTGAAACCCGGGCGTTTCCTCCCGCCCTATTAAGTGCAGGAACCTCCCGAAACTTCCTTGTCCGGTGAGGAACTCAGGCGTAGGCGGTAATAATCGGCCCTCTGGCTTGCATATGTGGGCTATGAGAAAATGTGATTATATCGAGAAATTCGACTTTCGATTTTATCGAGGTAGTTAAGTCTATCGTAACCTCACCCTAGAGCTGAAATATATTTATGAAAACAATTTTTCTTATTTACATTACTCGTAGGTATTGCAAATCTGAAATAAACCGAAGAGTATGTATTTGGTGCTTTAACGTTTCCCGTTAATAAATAATGTGAAATTGAATTGTAAAAAAACGCTTTTCGTTATTTTTAACGAATCGCAAGAACAGGGGTCTACTGCTTTACTATAGCTGTAGGCTTGGTTCTTAAAATAACCGGGTAACTCTGGTAGAACCGGTTGCATGCTCTAGAGTTGACATTTGCTGAAGGATGGCTTACTAACCGACTCCCGAAAGACCCCACACAGCCGGCATTTCGAAGCTTAACTTGCCAGCTGCTTTATCAGTTTGCATCTTCACGCCTGCATCCATATTCATCATCAAGCCATGAGCTGCACGCTCCAACGACACGCATGTTGCAACACTAAGAGCGGAAAGTGTTAGGAAATACCAGAATGTGACGATGAAACTCACGCCTGGAAACAAGTGACAGGTGTGTGACACTGATCGCATTGTGCGTCACTTGCACAGCTTGAGGTCGTCGCCTGAGGTCACAAACCGAACTTACGCCGGTAATTTTGGTAGGTGTGACGATCCGCTACATGGATGGAACAAAACAAAAGCCCGATCACAGCCTGTCACACTGCGCTCAGTGTATGAAGCAACGTCAAAGCTAGAGCTAATCCTTTTTGATTCACGCTAGTCACGCCTATTTAACACTACACTTACATGTATTTAGCATCGTCTATTGTTTTCTACGTTATTTAGGCCGCATTGACATGTTTCGCGAGCGCGCGATGTACCTAATATCCATATTATGCTAAAATGTGTTAAGCATAAAAGGCCATAATAATATGTGTTGTTTTTGTTCAAGTAAGAACTACGTCGATTCTAATTAGCAAACACAGAGGACAGAAGCATAATTATTGTTCACAAACACATGACAAAAGCATTTCGAAGCGGGTGTCTAATGTTTCAACATCTATATTGAAGTTCCAAGAAACTTTTGAATACTCTGAACGGAGAACCGTGTCTCGAGGCGCGAACTAAGTGGCCTTGATTGTGTTCACCTATCTATTCAGATTTTAGACAATGACTCGGCACCACTACATAGAGGAAGGAACATGAGACGTTTAGCTTGTCGTATGTCGAAGTTGTAAGCAGTTACTAGGCAAAACATGATGATGATCGCAGTAGAGGATATAGGTATTATGTATACCAGGGGAAGCGTCGCGTCAATTCGATTGACAATGTCATGGCGCAGTTAGTCATTGATTTGCTTTCGGACTATAGATTATTATTTCTGTTATATATTATAATATATGTCTACTATGTAAAAATAAGTCGGGTTTACCTTCCTGACGCTTTAACTCCAGAACGCACGAACTGATTTCCACGGTTTTGCATTCGTTGGAAAGGTCTCGGGCTCCGTGAGGTTTATAGTAAAGGTAGGTTGGGTAGGTAGAAAGGTAGAAAATTGCATAGCAACGCATGGCCGGGGCACAGCTAGTGTATATATATATATATATATATATATTTCCGTCTGGTTCCAGAGAATATTCTCTATCTTTCTATTCTTTGCTAAGAGGAAAGTGGTTCAGAAACATGAACAAGCACAGACACTTACACCAATATGCATTCAGTTCCTTCTCTAAATTAAATTAACTTTGTTTCTCCGTGTTTTGGATAAACAAACACCACTGACCCGTCTCTACGTACTCACACACAGAGAAGTGCTCTGAGCTTTTTAAAAATCGATGCAATTTCAATCCGAATGTTTTGTGTAAAGTTAGTACTCACTCAACATCGGTGAGGTACTAACTAAACCAAAAGTTAATCCATGTTAACAAACATGTGTAGTTTGTGTACACTAAGCACTACTTTTTGTTGTATATTTGATGAATATAGTTGCAGTCGGCAGTACTGATACTATGAGTAAAGTAAGAGAAATTAATTTACTTTAAACGTCAAAACATGGCACTTTCTTAACATTTAATATTTTTGGTTTAAAAAAATATTTCTAGTAATTAATAAGGTATGTCACTTTTCTTTTCACATACACTGACAAAAATCAGGTAATTTAGCTGCGTCATGTTAAGTAAGAATTCAGTCCATCTCGGTCATGGCACCAATTACTTCGCCTGGCAAGTGTTTTACTGTTGCTTATGTCCAGCACTGGACACCTTTCTGAACTTAATACAAGTCGTACTTATCATTTCTTTGTAGTGAAAGGCAAGGTGAATGGTTATGTATAAATTATATATTTTGGAAACGACTGCTACTAAGAAACTTCTTTCAGAAAACCCAAAGACACTTTACCCAACCTGGGAATCGAATCCAAAACCTCATGCTCAGTGATTACTAAACCTATGAGGCAGTTAATACAATAGTGTGATCAGAGTAATAATCGAATGTACTGTGGTTTAAATATGTCTCGGACATAGTTCTGCCAAAACGCACTTACCTATCTTAATTAATTATTCTCTAATGGTTTTGGATAGTTACTGCTGATTATTTATAGGAGGGCTTCCTCTCCTCTACCCTTTTGCTATGACCTACTATGTCCATAATTATCTTAACTATAAACTAACATCTAAGTACACATTATAGTCAAGCAATAAAGTTATTGAGTATTGAGCTTGTGGTTCAATAATAACAGCCGCTCCGGTTAATCTATAGGCTAAGCCACGCTAGGCTGGTCTGTAGGTAGACCATCGACCGTTACTTACCGAGTTTTCCTCCATGTTTCCGAGGGGAAACGGAAAAATCGTTATGTCCCGGTTGGTCCCGGCTGTCATTTGTAGATCTTTGACTGTAGTTATATAAATTTCGTGTAGCGAAAGTCTGGCAACCAGTCTTCAACATAGACTCGACTCATACTCAAAGCATTTATTTCAATTAGATCATTACAGGCACTTTAGAATGTCATAAAAACGAAAAAAAAAGATACTGCTGTAGTCCCAGTTACAAGACATAAATAATAACTTGTGATAGTACTCGTACTGTAGTTGTCTATGAGGAAGAATGGGTAAGAACTTACTTACTTACCAAAGAGTATCGTATTACCCAGTTGTAAACTGGGTTGTGGAGGTTAGAAAAACCGTCGCCCCATATAAAATACTGGTAATCCGGTAAGACTGGAAGCCGAACCCAAAATAGCTGGAAAAAGGCTAAGCGAATAATGACTGCTGATTAATTTTTAATCTGTCCTATGCATCTCTACGTTTTGGACATCCAAAACGTCCCCCCAATATCAGTCTCATACTACTAATATAATATAAATCCTACATAATAATATCCTACTAATATAATAAATGCGAATGTTTATGACGATGGATGTATGGAATTTTTTTAATCTTTCACGTCAAAGCGGTTGAACTGATCATGGTGAAATTTGGCATATAGGATACATTTTTTTCGATCATCACGCGGGTGGAGTCGCGGGCACCAGCTAGTATACACATATGGGGCTGATATTATTTCATCACGGGTTAGACATTTAGCCCATGCTGCGCTACATCACACGTCACAAAGCTTGTTTTTACACGAAAATTTACATATTTTTTAATTGGAGTTACGTCCTTTTTAATTTAGTTGTAAATGAGTGTCGTTTCAGGGAAATGTGTTGTTAGTGCGGAAATAAAATGTTGTTTTATTTTTAATTAAATTTTGCCTAGTTGGTTTTTAACTACGTTAACATAACAAGGGTAGTTAGTTTTATTTATGATATAAATGCAACTGCTTTAACCATTTCTTGGAAGCACTATTTTTGGTTTTATGCAACCTGTTTTTTTATTAATTAACTACAAAATATTTCATTTCAAGATTTGAATCTTATTCAGCGATTTTGAATTGTTGCATAACATTTAAACCCTGAAATGAAGTATTTGCCGCTTCATTGTTGTTCTTGCTCTCAACATCATTTTTGCGTCAAGATTGTTTCCAAGAAATAATTTAGAAATAGCTGTTAGCGCTATAATACTGGATGCAAAATCTGTATGAATCAGAGCAGGAACTAGTTCATTTTCTAGCTGAGATATGAACTTCTGCATAAAACGAAATGTGCAGTTTTAATTTTCTCCGAAAACAGGCGCGTGGCTCCTCAGCTCTTCTAGCGACCTTCTCGTTTTTCAAAGTTAAAGTCCTGTTACACGATACAAGTTTCTTGCCTGTTGCATACATTAAAACTGAAACAGCGAATAACTTGTATCGTCTGTACTGTTTACACTGTGCAACTTTTATTACCGCTTAAACTTTTCACACGCAACAAGCAATGAAATTGTACTTTGTAAATTAGACATTATCTTTATTATTAGGCACTTATCATCTGCCTAGCCTTTTTCTAAGTTGGGGCCGGCTTCAATTGTAACCAGAGGCAGCTGAATGCTAGTTTTTGGGTTCTGCATCTTAGAAAGAAAAAAGTGGAACCCCTATATATATATCACTTTGTTGTCCGTCTGTCCGTCAAGACCCTTTATGTCAGCAACGCGTGGAGGTTTCGGGTTGAAATTAGAACCATAATATACCTTAATCCCTTGGAACTGTGCAAAAGTCAACTCTCAGTCTACGCAGTCGAAAGATATGGCTGTTTATGTCGCAAGTTTGTACGAAACCCTCGATGTGCGAGTCCGAATTTCACATGACCACTTTTTTAAATGGAGTGACTGTCAATCTGATCTTTACAACTCAGTTAGTACTGGGTAATTGGATAAGACCCCTGGGTAAGACTGGTTGTCAGACATCCAGGCCACTGACGAAGATTCCCAAATGTCACCGTCTGTCCACGGAACGACTTAGGCAAAACCGCGGCTTAACTTTAGAAGGGTGGCATGGGCGGCTGTTATTATTTTACCATGAACTCTTTGTTAGGTACAATTTCTCGAAAAACTCACCCTGATTTATATACAGACTTACATAAACCCACTTACTAGACTACCTCTATTGCAGGCCAAATACATAGAATTTCCATTCTGCCTGTTAACGATTTATGGGTAAGTATCTCACAATAAACAAAAACATGTTTTTTTTAAATAATATTACTTGTTTAATAACATTTTTTATGATCGATTATGTTGGAAGAAATCGCTAACTGCCACCAGACCCTGTAAAAAAATATTAATAATTTATTATTAAGGCCAAGGTACAAATGAGGAGTGGCTAGAGAGGCACCACAGCATCCTCACCTACCACCTGACACAGGTTCTCAACGGTCACAGAAGTTTCTGCTCATAATTGGACAGGAGAAAACGCCCGGGTGTCACCACCGTGACAATCGCCCGAAGAACACGTTGGAGCACTATGTGGCGGTCTGCCCAGCTTGGGCGGAGCACCGCTACGACTCTCGGCCACCGTAGACGAGGGTCTGTGGACGGTAAGCAATGGGTAGCTCACCGTTCATGTTCCACGCGCGCCTCCAAGAGATGTTAGCAAAGCAGAGAAGCCTACCATGGCCACCGCCTGCCTGGGTTAGGGTTGTCTCTTTCGCGACCCCGTAACATAAAGGGCAAAACATAAAGGAACATGGGTGGGTGGGTGTAGGTCAGTAAAAATCTGACACTCAACCCCGCTCCGCCCAGAACGGAGCAACTTGTTTAATGATTTCCCATCCCCAAAAAAAGGCCACACGAAGCTTTGGACATGTGACACTTTGGACAGTGCATAATAAGATTTTATCCATCTGATACAGACTACGCTGAGCTGAAGATCAACGGTAGGCATCTTCCAATACAATGTCTGTGGAGCCGCCTAATGACGTGAAATATATATATTTTTTATGCTTTTTAAGTTGTTGGTGCATCAGATTGTCATTCCATCACTCTATGAAGGAGGAACCAGAAGTGTGTGAGCGTACTTAAGCACTATCAATTATGTATTTGGATGGAGACTCCATTTGTGATTGGGCTGAAGAATTTTATTCTACAATTCACTATTACGTCAAAAATAAATACTCACAAATTTACAGGCATGTAGCAATCCTAATGGGACCGCTGCTAGCAAGTTGAATAGCTGAAAAAGAAGACGATGTGTACAAATTGATGTACAAAAAAATACATTAAATTTGGAAAAAACACAAGTAAGCGAATTAATTTATTGATGCCAGTTGGATAAGACTTTGTAGAGAGAAACTAAATATATATATTTTTAAATTAACCAATGTTTTCTATTAATCTAGCATCATAACCCGGTTACGACGAGTATTCACACATAAGTTCAAAATTAAACAAAAAGAAAACAATAGAATCAATAAAAATAATAGAACTATCGCTCAATTGTGATGAGGATTGCTACTACAAAAGAAATAACAAAATCTTAATGAATCAGGATAAATGCGACTAAAACTATAAATAATCGAAGATACGTTAATTAAAGGTAGTTTATTTATTTAATAAAGATTTATGTACATACAGGAGAAATCATCATAACAACACTTAGAGTACAAGAGTTAGTTGTGTGAATAAAATAATCAAATAGACAGTTTATGACTTACAGAACTTCCAATGTTTGGTCTAGTAGTAACAGTTGTCGTGGTTGCAGACGAGGAAGAAGACGAAGATCCCGTCGCTGCCACTGTGGGGGTCGCTGATGCCACTGTGGTGTTGGTAGCATTATTTTGGCATAAACTCACCCCCACCAAGAATACCAGCATTACAAATAGTTTGATGTGCACTGGAGACATATTTCCTTACAACTGTACCCCCAAATCTTTTCAAATAAGCTTATATACCTACTTTTGGTTGACAACCATTATAACACATAACATCAACGAAGTTACATGACGTCAAATTTTTCATGGCATCGTTTTGACGAAGGCCGTTTAAAATTTTGCTCTCATGAATATTTAGTATATTGTTATTAGTTCAAGACGTAATTATTCTAGCCATGTGTTTAATTTACTTGTTAGGTTTTCTCGAAACCGCGAGGATCAACATAGTAGTCATTATTATTATATGACCTAATTTGATTGCCTACGGCTATAACTATTTATTAAGCCGTATTTTCCCCACCCCTGCTTATTGGAAAAGCCACCCTCTACCACTTATCTCCATGCACAGCTTCTAGGAGTGATTCTTCTTGCTTTTTTTGTGTAAAATATGAGCAATATGTGAGATACTTACTTCAAAATTTTACTGAAAATATTAGAGCGTTGCAATTGCCAACTGAGCTGGCCTATCCACTATCGGATTCCACTTAGATTTTGAATCTAAGGGTGTACCTCTGCTTTCCCCTTCGAAGAAATAACGGAGATGTCTTAAACAGCGTTTTTGTTGCAAATTAAGTTGAGCTTTGACGTTACGATCTACGTACTGCCAATCAAATACTTGTATCCCTTGTTTATTCCTTTAACTGCACCATAAATCGGCACGGCAGATTTAATAATAAGCAACTATACTCAGCCCAATCAATAATTTGATTGTATCGAAAATAATAATTTAAACCAAGCTGGTATTTAATCATATGAACGTGGTGAAAACCTGTCATACATTTCAGTATGCTTTACTAAATATGCCAACATGTCAGAAGTTAGGTGTTTGTTTAGAAACAAAGTTTTAATTTATTTTGGTTGACCCGGCTTATCAAGCTTGTAGAAAACCTTATTGTATTGATAAATTGTATCCTCATCAGTCAGGGGTAGACATCTGTTGAGATTGTATTCATATATTTTCCTAAAGTTTACGAAAAGCTTAATAACTGACGGTAAATATGACGTCAATTAAAAACACAACAGTACCTTTGTGCAATATTATCATACGAATGAAATGGCAGATGCAAGCATACAAAATGCAGGCAGCGCCAACACAAAAGAACATTGTGCGTTCCACCTCGTCGTTACGAGGATGTTGTCTGTACAAGTAAAAACTACACCAGCTACCTTTTCCCTGCAGGCTAGCTATACATGATTAAAAACATTTGCTTCACGTTTGCTTACATTTTGAATAAATGGTGACACACAGCACAACGTTTCTCTACTGCAAATTGTGATTGGCATCCTAAATGAGGTAACAGCGGAATTGTGTTCGAGGGCTGTATCGATTTTACGAATTCTAGGAAAATGTAAATGAAAATTATCTTATCGGTACAGTATAACATTTTAGATTCGTAAATCGCTGGAGGAATATTCTATTCAGTTTTTCTATTGACGTACGGGGTTTATTTTCGGACTCTACCCACATACCAACCTCTTCAGCAACTTAGGCTTTTCCTCCTATCTTGCTCTGACAGCCTTTAAATGATTTCTTAATGCCACCCTGTGTAATCACAAGATACTTTTTTATCAGGAAAAGATTGATAGGCACTACGCTCATGAATGTCATAATTTGTTCCAATGATTGTCTTTTCTGAAAATAGAAAGAACGTTTTGAAACAAATCAAAATATGTATGAGTACCTTTCCATACACAGTAATCCGCATGACTAAGCTCGTTCAATCACAGATATTGTTACCAACGTGTACTGAAACAACATTGGTTGTATTTACGCAATAGAAGAGTAATTACTGTTTTCACTAACAAAAATTCAACAGTACAGTTTTATACAACCATGCGTATAAATGTGAATTTATATGCTTGTTTAGAAACAAATGCATTGTTGGCTTTTCGACGATCAACACAGTATCATATATTTAAGGTAAATGGCCGCTTAAAAGCGAATTGTCCTCAAATAATAACTTGGAGACGGTTTGCCGAGTCGCTCGACGAAGTATTAAGATCGGTCTGATTACTTCAGAAAAACAGTGTGAATCTACATATTAAGTGTTAATAGCAGTAACTGGATTTATATTATATACTTGTGCTGGTACAAGTAGGACTAAAGAGGAACTATTTTTATTCAAATATTGTAAATACTTGAGGAAACGTCTGGAACATAAATAAAGCTACGTCAAGTATATTGATAATATTCGTATTCTAGCTTTTATACATTTATTTATATCTACATTGTGGTATCACAATCGCTTTTACAAAACTCAAAAATACAAACGAACCTATTTACAGCACATTGCTCCAGATAAAATGAGTGATTTTAAAGGGTTTGTGTAAAATTTAATCGATAAACGGAAACGGTTCAGCTCTCGAACTGAGTACGTACTCAAGTAGCCATTGACCTTTTTTAGCCTGAATTGACGGCACTTCACAACATACAAATACATTATGGGGGTATGTCCATTGAAACCTCTACCTACGTTATTCTACACCACTAAAGTCTCTTTTAACAGACGAAATTGAGAGTTTAAGGGCTGAAAATGAGGTTATTTTCTTCCTGAAAATAGGTTAAATAATTACTCTATTTTCACAAAGAGTCCCTTTGACATATAAGACGTACAAGTTTAGCTAGTTTTATTAGTGAAACTAGCGGCCCGTCCCGGCTTCGCACGGGGGACTTAAGATTTTTTACATAGTTTTACGTTTTATTTAAATTTATTCTCAGTTTTTTTTTTGTTTAGAAAGTATTTACCTTTTGAAAACATTTTTCCGGACTTCATTAACTTATTTCATTTATTTAATTAATTATTTTCTTCTTAAATAGGAACCTACCTATTTTGTTGTTGTTTGTTTTGGTTGAGGTAAAAGTTTATTTTTAAATTTCTTTATTGTTTTAAGGTTTTTTTTGTTTTTTTTTTTGTTGTTTTAAGGTTTTTTTTGTTAAAGTTTTTTGTTTTTTTAAGGTTTTTTTTTGTTGTTTTAAGGTTTTTTTTGTTAAAGATTTTTGTTTTTTTTTTTGTTAAAGTTCTTTGTTTTATGTGTTTGATCAAATTATCGTAATATTTACATTTTACTTTAAGGCTTCACTGTAAACTATGTTTGCAGTGGTATTTGTAGGTGCTAACAAAACATATTGATTTTTAGGAGATCCTACTCGAGAAAGGGCTACATATAACTGCCCATGAGAAAAGCACTCTTTTCTTAGGTCGACGCCAACAATCGAAAAAGTTTGCCCCTGTGATTTATTTATCGTAAGGGCAAACGATGTCTTCACAGGAAACTGTAACCTTTTAAAGGATATAGGTAAATCCGTCGGAATCATCGGGATTCGCGGTATGTGAGCGAGCTGTCCGGCCGCGGGCCCAGTGATGATTGTTGCTACAATCACATTGTCTCGTAATTCCCTTATCAAAAGTCTTGTGCCATTGCACATATTGGGAGGGCTTAAATTTCTCAAAAGCATGATAGGAGTACCTCCTTTTAATTTTAGTTCGTGGGGTGGCAAGCCGGCAGGGTTGAGGGAATTTAAAAATTCTTGTGGGTAGTGTACTGCATCTTCGATGTTGCACACAGTGTCAATAGATTTGTAACATTTGAAATCACCTGGTACTTTTTCCATAATCATTCTGTTTATATCATTTACGGAATCGTTTCTTGGCGACACTATCACCCTCGAACAGAGCCAATTGAAATTTCGTTCTGTGAGATTTTCAATGTCGGGATAGATTGTGTCTATAAGAACATCTAGACTGTTAACAGTTTGAGCCAATTCATTGTCCAACGATACTTGGGAGCTATTTGCAACTGGCGATGGTAGTTTTCCATCTCCAAGTTGAAGTATTTTTTGTGAGAAATTTCCATTGTTGTCGTTACTTAAATGTGCTCTCATATTTGTGCGCAAATTGAGAGTTTTAATTGATTGCCACAAAGGTGATGATTTGAGGCACGCTTTAATAACGTCGGCGCGTGTACCTTTAGTTATAACCGGTAGTGTTTGGCGAAAGTCTCCAGCCAACACAAAGGTTACGCCTCCCATCACATTGCCTGAGTTCCTGAGGTCTTTTAATGTGCGGTTCACAGCTTCCACGTGAGCTCTATGGCTCATGGTACACTCATCCCAAATAATCAGTGAAGTGTCCTGTAAGAGCTTCCCAAGTGGACCATTTTTGCGGATTGAGCATTCCGATTGTTGTTCTAATGACACAGACAACGGTAATTTAAAGGTCGAGTGAGCAGTCTTCCCACCATTTAATAGAGTTGCAGCAATGCCAGAAGACGCGACCGCCAGTGCTTTTCTTCCAGATTGTCGTACTTTGGCTAATATTAAATTGGCAAGAAATGTTTTACCTGTTCCGCCAGGCGCGTCCAAAAAAAAGTGGTGGGTTTATCCTTATTTAGCCGATCGCTGTAAGAAAGGACAATAAACTATGTTTGCAGTGGTATTTGTAGGTGCTGAGAAATGTTTTACCTGTTCCGCCAGGCGCGTCCAAAAAAAATAGTCTACCTTTGTTGTTGATCACACTTTCAATTATAGCATCGAACGCAATTTTTTGATCTGCCACCAACTTGGGTACATTTGAGTTGACATATACTGATAACTCGTTAACATCGTATGTAGCCGGGCCTTTTTTATGTATTTTTGAAATAGCAGGTAAGTACTTACCTAATAGGTATCTTTTGGATGAATTAATAGTCATAAGGTAACCGATTGAACAATTCAAAAGTTATCTAGAGCAAACTTTTATAAGGATTGAACCATTCATTAAAACGATTGTTATGGGTAAACTATAAAAGGTAGACATATGCTCTCGCAGACTTTTTTAAAAAGAATGTTAAGATGAACAATTCATCCATAGAGCATTTTTGTATAACTTTAACTATATGCCCAGCGCACGCCACGGAAGGCCTCAGAAACGACACTTTTCCTCCGTTTTTAAAACATTTTTGGTTACTGCTCCACAACTATAGGACCTAGCGTGATATTATATAGCCTATGTTACTTCTGAATAATGCAGCTTTCTAATGGTGAAAAAATTATTGGAATCGGTCCAGTAGTTTTTGAGTTTATTCATTACAAACATACAAAAATACAAATCTTTCCTCTTTATAATATTATTAGTATAGATAGAGCATTTTTGTATAACTTTAACTATATGCCCAGCGCACGCCACGGAAGGCCTCAGAAACGACACTTTTCCTCTGTTTTTAAAACATTTTTGGTTACTGCTCCACAACTATAGGACCTAGCGTGATATTATATAGCCTATGTTACTTCTGAATAATGCAGCTTTCTAATGGTGAAAAAATTATTGGAATCGGTCCAGTAGTTTTTGAGTTTATTCATTACAAACATACAAAAATACAAATCTTTCCTCTTTATAATATTAGTATAGATTAGTTGTACTGTTGCTATATTTTTCTAACAATTAAGCATCAAATTCACGAGGACCAACGAGTATTTCAATTACAAATTAGCTCTTTACTCTCTCACTAAGGTTGACATAAGGAAAACTCCATTTCATTGAATAATAAAGTGTAACGAATGTTGTAGGTAGGGAGTGCTCTTGACACGTTGGACAAAAGCCATCCTTAGGACGTGGATACACAGAGAATAAAGTATCCCAAAAACTACAGCCGTGTTACCAGCCAACATAGTTTGAAGAGATAGGTAGTTTAGGTTGTTTGCGCGTCAGAGAGGTGAACTCGAGTAAGTTAAGCGTGTGTTCCTGGCTTTATCTCTTTGTGGACAAACTAGATGTAATTTTAATTTTATTTGTTAACTAACTGTTGCTTTCACCCACTTCACGGAATTTATGTCAAGGGAACGCCTATGCGTTAATACAGGTTGTAAACTATCTGTGTGAGAAATTTATCGACATCCATTCAGTAGTTATTGTGTGAAAGAGTAACGAACAGCCATACATCCTCTCGAATTTTTGTATCTATGACATTTGCACGTCGGGAAAGGTTAGAAATGAGCAACCTATTATTTTTACTACCTTTGAGTAATTAATTTTACTCTAAGCAAAAAAGTACTCCCACTCACAATGAAATAAAACCTTACATAAACTCACTTATCTAATATCAACACATACGCAGTATAAAGTCAAAAGCATATTAAAGTAATTTATGCAAACATTTATGTTTGGTATCTACTGATGGTTACATGTTGTGTGTAAACATTTTTGCATGCATTTAGACGAGTTAATCTCTCAAGCTCTTTGATGATAGTAAGCTCACCAATATTTTGTTAATAACTCTAAGTAATGTATTGCTCGCTAAAAATTATGTAGAAGTAGAGAGCAATTTAGTCGCCACGGTTGGCGCAGTGGGTGAGTGATCGACTGCTGCGCTGCGTGTCGCGGTTTCGATTCCCGCACTGAACAAATATTTGTATGATCTACAGACAGTTGTTTCGGGTGTGGCTGTTTGTGTATGTGAGTTTAAATGTTTGTAAACGCACCCACGATACAGGAGAAATTCCTAGCGTGGGGCAAAGTTTAAAAAAAAACTATGTCTTCTATTTAAGGGCTCCGTGCCTCAAAAGAAAGAAACGCAACCCTATAGGATAACTTTGTTGTCCGTCTGTCTGTCAAGGCAGTTTATCTCGGGAACGCGTGAAAGTGCAAAGTGCAACTCCATAGTTGCAATTAAAACCATATAAGTACCTACTCAAGTATGTGGGGCCCTTGGCTGAGCTAAGCTGTGTAAAAAAAACAACCTTCTAAGTCTACGCAGACGGAAGATGTTTATGTCGCTAGTTTGAACGTAACTATCCTGACCGGTATTTTTTTCTTTCTTTGATGTTCATATTTGCAGTAACCAATTTAATTAATCAAAGTTTAATGAATATGGACATAAATATTAATTCAATAATTAGAGATACCTATTCAATATTAATTTAACTTTTTAAATTTAGTCACTATTTACAAACTATATATAGACACAAACTAATAAATAAAATATGTACAAGTAAAAAATGGTAAATTAGAGGGCGTCAAAAAATTCAATAATTAGAAATATATCTTAAGTCACTATTTTATTTTTACACATTGATTAATTAAATAGCATTCGAAAAATTTCGCGTAGCAAGCAGCACATGTTTTATCCAATAGTTGCTAGATATGTTCTGAATTTAGCTTCGAAAGTAAACTGACAAACCGCATCAAAAACTCACTTTTTATCAAGAGATAGTACTTTATAATTTCACCTCACAGCACTCTCTGGTATGGCGGCGAAATACAATTATCAACCGTTTCGGCAAAAAACTGCAGCGAATGGCTTTTAGCTTTTTATTTTCAAGTTCCGTCGAGTCAAAAGTTAAACCGCGATATTGAATTTTATTGTATCCCTTCAGCGGTTACTGAAAACCTGATAAGTGGTTGGTTATACTTTCAACGTTAAGACGATAAGAGTCCATTTAAAAAGGTTATCGGATGGAGTTTTGAAAGAAAAATACCGGGTTGAACTGCCTTTTACTAGTCTTTTTTACTGTAATAAGCTTAAGTTAAAGGTAAGGTAAAATATAAGCTTATTACTTATTGAAATGAGAAATGGTTTTATTTTCCTGAACTTAACATGATGTCGTAACGTAATATGATGTCTCTAGTTCATAAGTAATTTGCGTTTTGTTATAATGTTGAAGGTAAACTCAAAAGTCGCTGAGGCTTTCTCACTTAACTAAAACATGTTTGCGTAGATCCACGCAATTTAAATACGGAAATGTGGTGGGTGTATTCCGGCGCGCCTTGCTCGACTCGCATCCGGAATCAGAAACGGAGCGTCAGTTAGGCTTGCTCATACTTACGCGGGAATTACTTTATTGCTTAATCTATTCCTATGGGAAACTACTCACCTACACAAAGAATGCGAGAACCTTCCCCTTTTGAACCGACTTTAAAGAAAAGAAGAATGTTTTTGAACTAGGCTTAAATATGCTCGTTATTAGTAACATTAACAGCAGAACTAGTCCATCATTGAGTACCATAATTTTATAATTTAGCTACAGATAAAGAGATATCTGTTATTTGCCATGCGGACTTCGAATGGACGATACGCGACAAATTGGTGTAAATAGTCGACGAGTCAAACGAGTATCTAAAAATATTGTCCTATGTATGTAACAAATTCATGTAACTTTACCAGCCTTACCTAAATTTAACTGTTATATTATTTGATTTTAGTATTTTCAATTTCCAATCATAATAACAGGTATGTGAACAACAGTTAATAACTTAAATATTAAATTTTTGACTGCCTACTTGATTATTTTTGACGGTTTTGTTTGACTGTCTATATATGAAATAATAATTGATAGTATGGGTAATTGAAATTATTATTTTATTCAATAGCTTGCATCATCGAAACTGTAGTTTTATTAACTTACCCTTTTATGTACACTTTATACTCATGTTGTGCCAGAATTTGAATGCCGAGTTGGTAATCTAAACAAGCAAAACGGGATGTAGCCGAATAAACCAACATTTATTATTCGAACAACAATCGGAACTTGAAATCGATACTCGTACTTTTATAGATGTTCTATCAACGGAACGATCCAAATTGAATCGAATACAAGCAAGTACAACAAATGCTTGTCATGCTTACCCAATGGCCCGCGCCTATTTAAGGCTAGTTGTAAACTCGTAACACAGTTTGAGCAGCACAGGATGCTCCAGGAAATTCTACTTGCCTTATCCTTTCACGTAGAAAATTAAATGTCTCGCGTAATATCCGCGGGCCTGGCTCTGGTTTTGGCAGTTGATCTACTTGGGCGTCGTACCTGCTTGCGGCCTTAATGCTGTATAAATAAATTGTTCTTACCCAATTCTAGAAACGGTATTCCACAAATCGATAGTCGTTACCTGTTTGGGTACAAGTTATAAAAGGACGTATCGCTTTGCCTATGATTCTAAAGTGAACTGAAATTATGTGAGCTAGCTCGCGCTATCGTGTGAGAATACCGTTGCTTTGGCGCAGTCTAGTGATTATATTCGATAGATAAGTTTAACGGAAAAAGCTATTAGCCGCTAGTGGCTCATACAAAGGCTTTTCATAGGCAATAACGTAAGAAAATATTGGAAATGTATTCCTGCTTTTCCTCGTAGAACAGGGGTATTTTAATAAGCCATCAGGTAGATCAGTTTCTACCGAAAATAAACTAAATTAATTAATTGTAAGATTAAAAATCAAAAACTAATACTCGGTAAAAGATACAAATAAGGTTTATTGTGGTTATATCAATTATCCCAAGAGGATATTTGATACGATTTAGGTGGAGAACATCCAATAATAATGTATTTGTGTAACATTCAATTATAAAAGAAATAACAATTTACGCCTACAAGGCGTATAACCACAAATAAGTACATCTCTTTGTTCATTTAAACTGTACGCTATAATCTTATTTGTTCTATTTTCAAATGACATTTTCTGGGAACTGTTTAATGTGTCTGACGCTGACAATAAGTCAACCTTAAACTAGTTTATTTAAATAAAACATCAGTAGAATGGAAAACCATTGTGTTTTCTTTGTAGAGTGAGTAAGGTTAGAGAAGCATCTAACAACGAGCGGTGATTGCTGCTCAGTTGATTGTGCGTCTGTTGTCTTTACTCAAGTAACAGGTGGCCTTGGTTCGTGTATGTATTATACGTGCCAATAATGTGTATTTTAGAAGATTGTTTCGAAATATGAGATTCGTTTTAATTTATTGGAAGACAGAGAGGTTTTATTAGGTTTCTAATGGGTTGTATGTGTTTAAAATAACAACTTTGCCCACGGAGCTAACAATAATTGCATAATGGAACTATAAGACACTATTCTTACTTATTTTTTTATGTTACGACAAACAAGATTATGTTAAACAACGCAAAAATACTAACAGAGCGAAACTTATCGTTCTAGCCGAACGACTGTTTTTATTGTTCAGTAGCTGAACTCGCAAATTCTGTTTAAGATGAGTCTAATTTAATTACTCGAGGTCTGATGGTTTAATTCGTGATCTCTTTAGATTCAAACTCACCCGAGCGTGCTGTAGAAATTACTGCAATCACCAATTCAAATCATAGTGAGTCTGGCCCATAGCCTGGCCACTCAGAATAATTACCTGCGTGGTTCATTCCACGCAGTCTATGGCTAACCGGTAGACGCGTATGTACCTACATGAACAATTTATTTGCTGTGTGAACCTTAATGTACTAAATGATCAAATTAATGTACGCAGCTTTCATTATATCAAGTTTAAACGACCCCAAAGCAGCCCCTTCGTATCTAATGGATACTTTCACATAGATTTTTTGTACCACTTACAACCTTACCACAAATTCGTTACGGTGCGTTTATCGAGTCAATGTATCGTATTTAGTTGTTTTGTAATTTACTAAGCCTCAAATATTGATGAAACTGTATTCATGACAGATTATAATTATGTTAAACATGTTTTCTAAAGAGCTATTTAGCCAAAAATAACGAAAGCAGGAAAACATAATCTTGTTTGTCGCTCTCTCTTTTGTGTATATCTTCCATAATATAAAGAAGAGGAAAAAAGAAAAAATGTCTCTTACACTCTGTTACATATTTTCCCATTATTTAATATTGATGTGCCGTATTTATCTAATGATGAACATAAACCGCTACTTATTTGAAGTTGCGTCAAAGTCGTTGAATCAAAGAGATTTTGTGGGTCGACTATTTATGAAACATCTTTTATCTCATTCCAAATGTTATCAGCAGGTTATTTTCCAATCGTTTAGAAAACCTTTTAATTAATTTTACTCCTCAGATGTTAAGGTGGTGGTTGAAATTTTAGAAGTATGCTTCAAAGATTATATAACCGCATAATTTTGCTTCAGACTTTGTGGAAGATGCTACATAATGTATTGTTACTTTGCGAGTTTGGTATTGTGGTTATTATAAATTAATTACTATGGATCAGTTTGATGTTGAATCCAAATGTACACAGTCACGGCAAAGGTACCTTAGAGTAAATAGATTGGAGACAACAATTAGCTAGGTTCGAATAGCAGCATGCCTTCGTCTTAAGTCCGTTTGCTGAGCTTAGCGATTGGGAGCTCCTTTCCAGACAGCTTATGTTGTTACTCGTATCTCCGGGGTGATAGCTGTTTTGGAATTAAGGGAGAGAGGCAAACACGATACTGCTGGTGAAATTTTGCAGAAAACGGCATAAAAGAATCAATCCAACTTTAACTGAATATGTTTTTTAATAAAAGAAAGTTATACGCATATCCCACAACTGCATTCCGTATATCATGGGTTCTATTACATTCACAAATCACACGCACAAACAGACTCGAAACAAATATCTGTAGTTCATAAAATATTTGCACAAAACGAGAATCAAACAACACATCGACGCCATACGGCTCGTTGATTTTGTTCAGTTTTATTATTGAAGAACCTGCTGAAACGTATCCACTAATAAATTACCGTTACGTTGTTTATATTAAACGTTACCTCATCCTCTTCGCACATAATAAAGTTAGCGATCGCTACACCACCTCAGTGCACGTAGCGTAGGTACGCAGATATAATGGACAACAGGCTCATCCTGTTTGTTTTT
The DNA here is from genome assembly GCA_958449745.1 of Ochropleura leucogaster. NCBI lineage: Eukaryota > Metazoa > Arthropoda > Insecta > Lepidoptera > Noctuidae > Ochropleura > Ochropleura leucogaster. The sequence continues at coordinate 11,182,850 of OY288206.1, read as the reverse complement.
CTTGCTCACCTCGCTCGGTGTATGATGCAGTGCGGATGCTGCATTTGCATAAAAGCGTCCATTATCCACAGCTTCAAACAAATAAAAAATCAATATCCGCCAGTGCACGCGTTTGTATAAAGCACGGTAAATACTATATAATATACCGCGTTGGATGATATCAAAAATTTTACTTGTGTCTGCGTTAAAATTGAAAGTAATCATTATTAATGTGATAACGCATATGCTAAAACAGTTTTGTAAATATAAAATCTGTCAAGCTTGATTTATACGCGATTCAACACTGAAATAACGCTGCATTGTCTGTTGATGGTTGCAGATATTTTTTCGGTCAACGGACTGGTCACTTAATTTGTATTTGCATGTTATCAAATTTCAATTCGATTGACACGATTACAGGTATAGAGATGTAGCAGTACGAGCAGTGACAAGTCAATTTCAATTTGGAGATGTGTTTCAACTGCAAAACTCGTTGGTTTTACTGCGTTTTTGGCTGAGTGAGGTGCACGATAAAATAGGGAGAGCCACTCCTCTCTACTTTATTGTAATTAATTGTTTTCTTTCAAGGGTTAATTTGTTTCAATTGTGACTTCTCTGTGGGCTGGTATTGTGTGTCTTGTATTCATCAAACGGGTCAGCAGCCAGGACACAAATCAAACGAGGTCGCTGCGCCTGTCGCGTCAGCACTTGCGAATAATGCCTTGAGCGGTGACAGGTGATAATTTATGCATGTACCGTTATATGTATGTGAGGCCAAAGAGCATCTTGAAACCTTTTGTTTCAAAATAGCGTGTAATTTAATTAAGAGCATAGCATAAACGTTTGTTAACATTTTCTTACTTTATGACGTCAAAATTGCTTGTTTGTGACTAAATTCTTACGTATAATGTTATTTAATTATTCATGTAACTAGAGCGTTGTTAATGAAGCGTTTTAAATGAAAAGGCTGCGTTAAATGTAACAAACAGTATGAGTAATGAATCTCTGCGGCCGCTAACTGAAATTCAGCTTCAAATGCACCAAATATCGATCGGAAAATGACTCATTTTCAGGTGGATAAATTTTCCATGACAAATCACTCGACCACATACGCGTCGGTCCGTACATATGTACGTACATTTATATAAAATTAGTGAGTTGTAAGAGCGGGTGGGGCGGCAGCACCTGTTTCCGGCCACCGACGGGGCACTAACTCAGCGATCCCGGATCCGACCGACGCTACATTTAATTCTTTGTTATGAGCCATGAAATAGGCGGGACGGGGACCGAGAAATTGTGAGAATGAATTGGGTTCTTTGGTTTTATTCACGATTCAAGGGATGTGTCGCGAAATGAAGCTGTTTAGGTTTATTGGTTACGATTTTTCTGAGAGTGCCTGAATCAATTTCGGAGAATGGGAGGTTCATTTTTGTAAGCCTTGCGTTTGAATAAGTAAAAGGTAGTTTTTCTTCGTTTTATACTTACATCTTTCTTGTAAAACGATAACCAAAACTCCATCCCATACCTAGTTTTATTTGCCTTTGATTTATCAACTGGCTAACATAATAACATTGTTTGCTACTTGTCATAAATAAAATAAATATAAGTTGTACGTACGTTTAGCACCGCTCGGTTGCTCGGTTATGGTTAAGCCGCGCTTGCCTAGGTTGGTCTGGGATGGGTGACCACCCGTTACATACCGAGTTTCCTCCGTGCCTCGGAAAGCACGCTAAGCTGTTGGTACCGACTGTCATTTGAGGATGTTTGAGAGTCGTTACAAGGAGTTAGTGTCTCAAAGTTCTGACAATCAGTCTTACCAAGAGACTATTACCCAATACTGGGTTGTGGAAGTTAGGCAGGCAGTGGCTCTATGTAAAATACTGGTATTCAGCTGTATCGGGTTAGATTAAACCACCAACAATTGGGAAAAGGCCTAGGCTGATGATTAGTGCCGTTTTCTAATTAATTGATTTTGACATAGCACTAAAAGACTTGCAAACGAACGAAACCTAGACTTTTATCGAGCAAAACAAAGTTTAAGTATATAAAAAGAAAATTGCTTCAAATGTAGTTCAACACAGATTTTGTATCTTCAATAATATTCTCAGCTCACTGACTACATAAATTGAATTTCCTTGCACTCAACCAGTACCTCAATTCAATTGGTGTGTGAAGCTGTGAGATACTTAAACAAATAAATAAATATTGTGTCAACTGCCGAGGTAACATCCCACGCAAATCGTGAAGGTGAAAATGAAAGACTTATTTCCCACACGTGTACTGGAACGATAAGCTGGCCAAAAAGTAACGAACACACAGTATTTTTACTGTAAGCAATGCAAATTAAAATCGTGGAAAAGAGAAATTTTATTAGAAAACTAGCTTTTGCTCGCGGTTTTGCTCGTGTTAAATTTGGGGTAACACATTTTCCCTTTCCTTATTTGCAGGTGTCTGCTACCTGTAGTTTTTGCTCTTACGCCTTATTTGTTGTAATAGCAAAGCTAAGTTTTCCCTTTTCTTCCCTCTTTCTACTAAAAAAATAGCTTATGTCTGTCTCCAGGGTCTCAACTATATCTGTACCAAAATTCATTAAAATCGGTTTAGCCATTTAGGTGTCAAGACGTAACAAACAAACAAACTCACTTTCGCTTTTATAATATTAGTAAAACTACTACTGCCTAGGTCTCCATGGATCAACCTAGGCAGTAGTACCTTAACCTTCAATCGAAGTGTGCGGCTATTATTCCTTAGCCACATCCTTACAAAGCTTAATCTTCTCCAAACCATGACCATTTAGTAACCTGTCAAACAATCTCATTTAAATGGTCAAGCAAAAAGCCAAACGCTCGGCACAACTTGAATAACTATTGCAGAAAACATGGCCAGTAGTTAGCGGTGGTCTCATGTGTTCCGTGTCTATGCCCGGCAGTTAAATCCTGAGCTAAAACCTGCTTGATCCAGGTGTCCGGCTATTCGCTTATTTCATAGCCAATCCCTACACTGCTGCGGTTTCTGCTCTCGCCTGCTGCTGCTGACTATTAACTTAATTTCAATTCAACTTTTTTTTTCGTTAACGCTCATATTGTTTTAGTAAATGTTTTACAGTTCTTTTATTTCAATGTTACATTCGAGTCGGCTACTGCTAATTTAATTGGCTGGCAACAAATCGATGATCTCTGCTCTTGTTAACAATGTCTGAAGTTTAAAAAGAAACCTTGGTTACAAAGTTTGTTTCGGCTTTTCTTGTAAGGGGCAGTTAAATAGGAAACGGTATTACTTTATAAATTATAAAGGTTATGATTGAGTTAAAATTTCCTTATTGAACAATTTTACTTCACTTTGCGATTTAATATGAAGTTCCAAAAGCCAATAGAAAGTTTCGATGACAAAGAAGTTAATGATAGAAACAATAAAAATGAAGAGCACGGATCAGATTGTGGGCAATAAGAATTAAGAGTTGGGTGCGGGACTGCGGGTCTACAACCGCTGAGGTAGTGCCACCCGCCTGACTCCAGGTGGCTGCGGGAAGACTTTTACACTAATCTACGTGTTTTATTTAAAAAAAAAAACTTATGTGGCCAAATGTATGATTTTGAATGAAGAAAAGGAGTATAGAAGCTTCGGACACGTGATCACTGGTGTATGGGTCCCAAAAATAAGAAAATAAATAGTTGTACTAAGTAATCAAAACGTCGGTTCAGTACTTGGACTTGCCTAAATGAGTCAGCACATAAATAAAATCTAGCCGAACCCGACATCACTGAAGTATCTCAAACGTCACATTGTGACCCAAAGTCGGTCCGGAATTTTATTTTGAGCACACAATACCAATACTAGGGTTAAAATAATCTCGACTAGAAGCGTGTAATTTTAATATGTGTACGTTAATCCTTTTGGCATTTAGTACAGTTACCATTTAGTTATACACACTCACCCTCTAAAATAACTCAAGCACACCATCAAACACCAGCCACTCTTACCGTCACACACACACTGATATCATCAAATAACTTCACTGGGCTACTCCCCGTGTCAGACTTTTACTGACTGTAACCCACCAATGTTCCTTCTTATGCCCTTTATGTTCCGGGGCGACGATATCTCTTTTGATAAACCCGCAACCCCGGCAGGTGGCGGGCTGGTCCCTCTGCTTTGCTGACATGTCTTTGAAGCGCGCGTGGAACACGAATGCACCGTCTACACAGCACTGGAAGATTCCCTTAATAGTTATTGTATGTTTTTAACGTCTTTCTACTTTTTATAATTGCTGCAAACCCTTGTCAGTTGTCGGAAGAGACTGGATCCTGCAACACCGGGTATCCCAGTGCGGAAACCAGTGCCACATCTAACCTATTATGAAAACATTTACTATTTCCTCAACTATTTGAGGGGAGAATAATTATCTATTGTGCTTTGTTGAGCTACTGTAAATTGACTGTGGAAGAACCAAATTTAAATTAATTTAAGGACTTTCTTATACAAACGTATCATTTTATTCTTGTGTTCACTCATATTATGGCTTTTCTAATTTAATAAAAGCATCGAAGTTAAAATATAAATTATTCCTGGCAAAATGATTTGTGTCATTATGCTGGTCTCTAACAAATACACTGACTTTAAAAACTTCTACGAAACTTTTTCCGAACTCCACATATTGAGTGGGTAACGACTGAAATGTATTTTTAGGTTTTCAAAGATAAGTTTCACGTTTTTCTTAGTATTCTAGTTTTATCATAATAATTAGTGGATAATGCTGTTGCTGATAAAACAATGCTGATTCATTATATCATTTGTATAAAGTTTGACTTAATCCGATTTATTGATTCAACGCATTCCAAGCTGTGTGTTTATTATCGGTACTTTCAAATAATCACGATGGCCCAACAGACGAGTGGTTATGGTGAAATGACAAGAAAATAAAACAAATAAAAATCAAATTTTTATTATCACTTCGTTCCAGCCGGAGGAAGCAAAATACAGAGACAGTTGGAAAGTAAAGAAAACGCCTCCCTGGTCTTGGTCACCCAGCAGTAAGACAAGATAGGCTAAATAAAAAAAAACACTTCGGAGCCCTGATATAAACACAAATTCTAATATTTAGAGCAAAAAAAAACAAGAGTGAGTCAGACTCGCGCACCGAGGATTCCGTACGAACTCGCAACATAAACGCCCATATGTACGCCAACTAGTTTTTTACAAGGCCAAGGGATCACAGATTTTAATATATGGCTTAATTTTAACAAACAGACAGTCAACAAAGTGATTCTTTTGAGGTACGTAACCTTAAAAACATTTAATATTCATACAGATGCAGCATATTTCCGTCAGTTTTAATAAAAACACGCCTGTAAATAACTTTCTAAATTAATAAACAGATAAGATAAATCTACTACAAAGGAATTTGTGTGTTATTGGTTCACACGAATCCCAAAACGACCAGTTTTCCCGTTTTCCCCTGTCGGCTCATACAGTCTGCGTTGGATTGCAAGGATAAAAATAAAAAACAGCGCAAATTTACTCCCATGGGATGGAATGGAATGGTCACTGCAACTGCAATACCCGCACAGGATTTTGAACTAATTTAATATAGTTATTTTTTTGTTCGAGCTCACGCGAACAAAGGGATATTTTTATTGAATTGGGTCAAACGTATGTATTTGTTTTTCAGTAATTCGCAGACATCAAACAACAGTTGAACATCATAAACATAAGTTGTTATATAGAATGAAACCGAATCTAAGAGAATACAGAATCACTTTTGATGTGGAGTGTGGGCCCTCTTCAAGATCAAGAGCTAGTTGCGGTTTGTTCGAAAGAGATACCTCGGCCCTGGAACGTAAAGGACAATAGAAGGAACATGGGTGGGCTTTAGACAGTACAAGTCTGACACTCCCCCAGCTCCGCCCAGAGCGGGGGAAGTTATCTGACGATTTCCCACCCCAAAAAAAATCAAGAGCTATCTACAAGGTAGCACCTGGTAAAAATAATAATTATTTGTAATCAAAACCATGTTATTTTCTAAAAAGATATCCGAAACTCCAAAGTATTATTAACTAGTATTAACGATTACCTTATGATTGAATTTCATAGAAATCTAATTTCTAGATAATCTGGAAACACAAACCAAACATTGTTTTCTTTAATTAAATTGGTGGATAAGACACAACCAAAGTCGGAGAGCATAAAAGTCACTTTCTCGGCAAGGTAACCGACGCCCGGTGTTCAATCACATACCTTATTGTATTTTATTTTGTCTCGTCTTGGATTTACTTCAAAGGACAAAACATGTTACTTCGGGCTATTTATTACGACTCTATTAAGTATTTACTTTTGTTCTCGAACATAAACTTTTTGATTAATGATTATGTAGATTTTTTAATTAGTTTGTTTCGTATTCATATTTTTAGAAAATGTAAAAATTTTGAAAATGCTCACTTACTTTGCTTTAGATTCACTTTTGACTTTGACTATACTTAGATCAATGAAACCGAAACTTTTTGATGCGTCTCACAAAAATGAGTAGCTTTTAAATTTTTACTCTTACTTAGAGCCAAGACAATATACATCAAGAAAACAGCAGAATCTGTTGTAAGATACAGTCCAATGTTTCAATACAATGTAATCCGCTACAGGAATAGCAAGTATTTTCTATTAGTTTTCGCTTACAGCTCTTCGCGACTCTGACTGCGCAAACCAATTAGCTAATTGAAAGTAATTGGAAATTCTACGGATATTGACTCGTCTGCTGATATAATTGAAATTAAGTATCACTATAGTACACAAGAGTTAAATAATTCCTGAAACAAGTTCGTTTTTTTTTTAAAAAGAATGTTGGCCTACACTAGGAAGTTCTCCTGTTTTGTGGGTGCGATAACAAATATTTTACCTCACATACACAAAGAGCCAGACCGGAACATCTACCAATAGGTTATACAAATATTTTTTCCGTGTGGGGATCGAACCTGCAACGCGAAGCGCAGCAGGCCACTGTGTCAACTATGCAGTCAATAATAACATCTATTTATTTGTGATAATAAAAGCTGTGGACGTGATAGGCGCCTCTATATCCATCAAAAACCAAATCAACTTTAAAAAGTATGTTCAATACATTGCTGTAATTGAATTAATTAAATAATGTAATGCATAATTGCCACAATTTACGTGCTAAAGTGTTGCGCGCGATGAGTGCTACGCGTAATAAATGCTACGAACAGTAGATGCTGCACACGATCAATATAATCATGCTACGCGCATTGTTTGCTACGCTTTATTAGGCGTATTTTTATCATTTATTGAATCCAGGTCTGATCACCGAGAAAAGCCACCACTTGGCAATTAACAGATATTGTCAATCATGTCCTTTGATACAGAAAAAAAGGTAGGTTAAACTAAATACAAATTGTAACTTATAAAAGTTGAACATGGAAGCAAAAATGATGCAAATAAAACTAACAGATTTATATAAAGTCTCATTATGTTAATAGGTAGTAATTAGTAGTGGATGTATATTAATAGTGCTCGAGGCCAACAGCGTTGATACCGTTAGTGGCCACTGCCCGAAGCGGTTGTTTTTCAATACACTTTGTTTCAATTCAAGCGTTTACAATCGAATTGTTTTGTCATATGTGTATTGAAGTTATTTTATTAAAACCCTCAGTTATTAATAGCATTTTACAATATTTACGTTTAATCATATAAAAACCATAAATAATCGGGAAATCAAAGCATTGATATACGAGTTTTAACATAACTTCTAACATCATCCATGTTAGCAAAAATATACAGCAATAAATTAAAAATAACAAGTTGCTAAAGCTAATTTAAAGTTCCTAGATGACTCAAAAATAAGTCTAAGTAATTAGCTTTGTGTTTAGAGAAGCAATTAAGTAAATGTAAAAAACTTGTAAAACAATTCTAATAATGTGGGTTCGGCGAGTGTTTCCTTTGAGGTGTAAGACAAAGTTTTGGGTCAGGTACGGCATCAACGACACTATCACATTAACGAGTCACTTTGTTCTCAACTAGCTTCCAATTTAATTAGCCTCCGTACTTCTTCCTAGAAATCGAACGGAAACTACGCATAATTTATTTTATTATCGGTTCTTTACTTTGAATTTCTTTTACAAACATTTTATTTGCGCTCACTGAATCCATTCAATATTAATATATGTAATTCTAGGAAAATCTCTCTGAAAGGATATTTACTGAATATATATCCTATGTATTAATATATGTATTTTTTTATATTCGAAATTAACGTCATTCATCTTTTTCATTTTGATGAGCTGTTGAATTGCGACGGTATGAAACTAGCGTGTAGTGATCGTTCCAAACTGTCGGACGCTAAAAGCCACACCCTGGCTATTAAGACAAATTTATTGTCCTTTGCCGGTCGGTTGGCGGTAGTGGCGGTGTAGCTGTTACTTGGGTCCCAACGGCTATACAAACGGTAGTAGCGATCCTGCAGACGTATTATAGTAATGTTTATTGGTGGCGGAGAACGTCCAATGGCTCCGTTAATCAAAGGCGTCGTGGCGATGCTGCGGTGGCCGGCCGCTCGCCGCGGGCGCCACGCATCGTCAAACCAACATAAATCTTAGCACAATTACTGAGATCCAGATCGAACGGAATGTTTGCTTGTAATATACGCTACCGCAAATATTACCGAACACCATCGTGTGTTTAACAAGGCGATAACATAAAGACATACAACCAGGTATATTAAACGTGTACGGAATCGGGCTTTCAAATTGTATACTATTTATTAATCCACGAATAAAAAATATTGATAAACTTTAAACAATACCGAAATAAAACTGGATTGTTTGTTCCATCCAAATGGCTTCATAACTTGTATAGAATCTGATACAGACAATAGACATAGTTCATGACCCAGCTTAACACGTATATACGCTGGCTTTTATTCTAAAAAATGAACCTATATTTAGGTATCTATTCGCATAGATTGTTGATATAAAACGATATTTATCTCAAAGTATTCAGACACTATTTTTATAATTTTCAGAAAGACACGATACAAAGGTTAACAAACAAAGTTATAATGAAATATAAATGGAGTTTTAACACGTAAATGAAGAGAGTGCTCCACAGTTCAATGTTCGAAGGTTAAGCCTGTCCTATAACAGTTTTCGATATACGATATTTAACGTAAAAGGGGTCGGGTATGCTAAGTGGTCGACAGGGCAGGACAGGACCGCGACACGCGACATGCGACATGTTTGCGGCTGTCGTGCGGTCGCACGCGCCCTGTTCCCCACACTGCACAATATTACGACACACGCAAACATCTACGTACCACGTACGAGTACATGCTACGAATTTCAACAGTATGCTCAGTGCCAAATTGTTTTAGACTGCGTTTATAATTGACTAAAAATATAATTGTATCTCTGTTGGAAACGCAATTTTTTCTCGTAAACTAGAACTGCTCATTATAATACAAGTTAAACAACTTCAGAAGCTCGTAATTTACATCCAACTAAATTTTATTCCTATACTTTATTTTCAGTTTTCTGGATGAAAAATTTTATAAGGGAAACATTACGAACCACTTTAGGGACTCGTAATTCGTAATAAGTGTCAAAATATAAAAAAGTTTATGACAAGTTTATTCCATCACCACACTCACACTGTATTAGGAACGTTTTTGCGAGATTTTACAGGCACGTTTTGTTTTGTACAAAAACGTTTAAGATAACAAATTAGAGTTTGATCCAATATTCTTATTTGGAAACTTTACATAAAATTAGACATATGTTACTGAACAAATATTTAAAACGTTCATTGTCCATATCAAATGATGAGAAAACATGATAACCTATACATAAATAACTGTTACAGTAGGAAGCGTAATGAGCACCCACAGGAAATTAGGCTTTTCTCAAAACGGAAAACGCGAAGGGGGGTGAGGGGAAGGTAGCATCTTCCCGTTTGGCACAGACAACGAGTCATGATCCCCACATCGCATTAACTTGTCTGTAAAACATATTGAACAGATTTTTATCCCGTTTCGATCAATCGTCCGCCTATCGGTTTTCCATAATCATAAAATGACGATGAACTGAGAACGGCTGTTAATTTGGTGAAAATTTTATGGATAAATGAAAAATATAATTTTTGAACGATCGCTTGCAATCACCGCAATGACTCGGTTAACGTTCGACATTTTATAACTTGTTAACGATGATAAGTAGCTGTTGCTTGCCTTCAACGTTTTCAGAGTTATGTAGAACATGCTTAGTGAGTTATTTTTAGAATAAAATGAAGGCATCATGAGCCTTGTTTTTGTCCATTTACTATTTAGTGGGGCGCTTAGTTAGTTATTTGAGAGCGCTGTTGTACAACATCAACTTCGTAGAAAACTGTTAAGCACAATTAAGCAAAATATAAATCAAATTTTAGGTGAATTTTTCTTAATATTTGTTATGGGCATGAGCTAAATAGTGATGGTTTGGTAATGTCGGACGTTGCGCGTCGACTCCAGTCGGATGCCGGCCGGTGCCGGTCGGGTGTCGGGCGTCGGCCGGCTGGGACCGACAGGCGCGGCGGCCGCTCCATTAGCCACTACACACGTGTTGCTATTTGTGCGGAAACCTCGTTATCGCGGCCGATGCGCCACTCACACAATTCTTTTACTATGAAAAGAAAGAAAAGCTATCAATTTTCGCGCGTGTTCACACGCCTGATAAATATACCCATTGTGAGGGTATTGCGAGATACAAACATGTTGTTATCATAAATATGTATGCGTAGATTTTTATATCGCACGTTTCATAAAAACATTGTGTTCAAAGAATATTAATATACGCGAAGGTAACTCAATAACTGAACTTAAACAAGAATCAAAGAGCACTTTAAAACCAATATTTTTAGTTCATGACTTTATATCAAATCAAGTACTTTGTCGTCTATTGTAAGTCTAAGTTGCCCTTCCACAAACCTAGAGGGAAGAACTAAGTTAGTATCTTGTCTGTTAGCCAGGGTAACTTTAGTTCCAGGAGGGGTACAAACACTAGTTAAGCTGATGTGATCACAGTTTCGTACTTCTAATACTCAGGTTACAAATACTGTATGCTGTTGAAGTTTTAGTTTATTTTAGTAGCAAACAAAGTGTGAACCGTTACTCGTATTTGTAACAGTTGCAAGTAATTAATCATTGCACGTGTCATGTGGTCTACGCCGTAGTAGTGCTACGGCGTAGCACACGCCTCGTAGGTGGCTCCATTTTCTGCGCAATTATTTAGAACATTTCTGTAAATTTTATCAGACTGTAGAGGCTCATCAGGGTATTTATTAGTTATTTAAACACCATCGTCACCTTTTAATGACCTGTTGTACAATCAGGTTAGTATCTAATTGTGTAATTTTGTGTTTGCTACTTTAACTTACTGTATTTTTTTAAAACCGAAACAAACAAACAAAACATGTCGGTTTATTTCTAGATTATTTATTTTTATTATTCAAAAAAAACAGTTATATCTTAATATTTCACTTCCCAATCGCACATCATCAACTGTTTTTGTGTTAAAAATTTAATAGAACCGCAAATATAACAACCTATACGAAACTATATTTAGATCAATTATATTTCAGTAAACAGTTTTTATTTACATAATTTCTTTTGAGCTCAAACTTGCTGAGCTGAAATAAGAAGAATTTTACTATAAATGTTATGCTCACTGTCTCCAGTTTCAGTTAACCTTTGATATTCATAAATGTTTGCTCAGCTTCTGAGATGCACTCTAGAAGATCGGCTTATCTTTCTCCTTTAACTATGAAAGCAAATGATTGCTAATGTAACCTAGCCTTTTTTACATTTACAATGTCATCACTGTTCTCCGTTTTTTTAAGTTTTGGTAAGCAAAGGTGTAATAATGCATCCACCATTTTCCAATTTTATTTTATTTTCATATCTATCTATAAAGCCAGAACCCGGTCGTCCATGTCGTTGGTGCGTTCGAGTTCTACGCGCGCCTAAACGAAAGAGATACCGCGGTCATGGAACATACAGGGCAAAATAAGGAACATGGGTGAGTTTTAGTCAATAAAAATATGACACTCCACCCCGCTCCGCCCAATCATTTGATAATTAACCTTCCGCAAAACATTAAATTCAGACTTCTAATTTAGACATTTTTATAAGATTTAAAAAAGTGGCTTGAGATGTAGCTTATTCTAGAATTTCAACCTTCCAGTCTATATAAAAAAAATCGAACGTTTATACATAGATCACTTGAACACCTGATCACCCACGTTAGAAAAACCTGAATAGTAGCATTTAGCGTCCTGCACATAATCGGGCGGGAGGAAACGCCCGGGTGTCACCATTGTGACGATCGCCCGGAGTACACGGTGGAGCACACAGTGGCGGTCTGCCCAGCTTGGGCGGAGCACCGCCGTGCCCTCGTGGAGGCGATCGGCGGCGGCGGTCTCTCGCGTCCGGCCCTGGTTCAGTCCATGGTCCGGGGCGAGAGGTAATGGGAAGCGATCACCACCTTCTGCGTAGCAGTAATGCTAGCAAAAGAGGTGACCGGGCGTTTGAGGGAGAGAACCTCGAACCAACCCAGCCGCCCCGGGCGCCGGGCGCCGCGAGACTACTCCCTGCCACCGTAGATGCGGGCCTGTGGACGGTGAGCAATGGGTAGCTCACCGTCTGTTCGTCTATTGACGACAGGCCGTGTCGACGACGCGTTCGTGTTTTACGCGCGCCTCAAAGAAAGTCAGCAAAGCAGATGGGCTTGCCAGGGCCTCCGCCTGCCGGGGTTGCGGGTTGTTCGAAAGAGAAACCGCGGCCCCGGAACGTAAAGGGCAACAGAAGGAACATGGTGTTAGTCAGTAAAAGTCTGACATGGCCCCTCGCTCCGCCCAGAGCGGGGGAAGTCATTAGATGATTTCCCACCCGAAAAAAAATAGCATTTAGCGTACCATAACATTATCAGTACATTCGGGATAACCCGATAACAGACAACGCTCGCGTCTGTTCTCGTTGTTACGAAAAAAAATTTCGTGTTTGTTTATCAGTAAACTATTTAAAATATTTTTTGAAACAAGGGTTAAGAACCCCTAAAGTGAGGCCTACAAGGAAAGGGGTTAAGCTTACGGTATCGGCAATCTCAAGGGATTCTCAAAAAGTCGGAAAGCAGTCGGTTTGTACAAAATTCTTACATTCATTTAAAATGGGGGCCAAGAATAATGTAATGGGCTATACAGATGAATGTTTTGTCCGCAAAGATTAGGCAGAGGTAGTTTTTTATGAAAAGCAATGCACACCACTGTTTTATCAGAAAAGACTAGGCAGTTGAATGTTTCTAAAGCAAACATGGCTCCTGAATACACATAATCATAGATCCTTGACATTCATCGCTCAATTATACACATAATGTACACAATCTATTAAGATTGCTGGCTTTCTGCCGGAGGGCACCATTACACCCCATTCCCCTTCTTGACTTACAATTTGCGTGGGATCTGGGGCACCTGATAAACTTTGTTTTTCTTTCATTGCCAGATTGCCAGTTTCGTTATTTATGTTAAAAACTTACGTTTCGGATTATACTTTTGAGTCAATTCATCGTTGAGAAATATGAAGGTCAAAAGTGACCTGGCTGTATAGAATAATAGAATGTTAGTTGATATAATACAATATATTGCAGTCTATATAACTGTAATATTAAGTGTACTATAACCAGATACTTGTAATGAAATAACAGGCAACTAAGTTCTAAGAACCTACGTATTGTCTACTTCTAACAAAACCTGTACTATTAGTTCGAAATAAAGTATTTGTATTTGAAATAGTGCCCTATAAATACGTGAATATAACTAACTACCAATACAATTCAAATTGCCTAGTTTTGTATTATTTCTGTACATTTTCACAACTCTGTTAACAAGTTGGTATTTATGTAAATGTTATGTAAAATATCGATAAAAGTACTTATCAAGTAAAGTATTGATAAAAGAAAGTACTACAAATTGTACATTCCGAACTCTCTCCAACAATTAGGTTAAAGTAATTCTGCAATATATAAATCTTTTCTCGAGTCCTTGTTAAATTATTAAATACGTGTTCGGAATATATTAACTCAACTTATTATAGGAAATAACGAAGTCGTACTTATTAAGGAGGTTCCCGCGACTTCCTTATTTATAGAGTGAAATGAAAGTAGACTTAATGCAAAAGTGCTTATACGTGAGATGTTGCAACAAGGAAAATCTTATAAGAGTAGGTGCATCTGCACTAAAACATGAAACGCATTTTGAACACCTCACGGCCCACACCTCATGTCATTGTTAAAACTGTTACCCTTATACAAGATTTGCTTGAATTACTTATAAGAATTGGCACGTAGCATACTTCGGTGCATTGCCCTAAGAAATATTTGCTCACGTATGAAGATCGTTGATCTCAAACATTTTCACGAAGACAATAAGCAACAGGAATATCTACTCATTATACACCTCTTTACCTTTCATTGCAGATGTACTAGCTACTGTGGAATTAAATTCTTACTAATATTATAAAAGCGAAAATGAGTTTGTTTGTTACCTCTTCACGCCTTAATGGCTTAACCGATTTTGATTAATTATTGTACAGAGATAGTTGGGACCCAGGAAACGGACTTTTTTTAAATGGGATATGAGGGAGAAAGAAGAAGAAAAGGGAAAAGTTAGCTTTGCTATTATAAATCAATGAGACGCAAGGGCAAAAACTGCAACAAATCAGGAAAGAGGAACTGTATTACCCCAAATTTAACGCAAGCGAAGTCTCAGGCAAAAGCTAGTAAAAATAACTCTAAAAAGGCAAATAACCTACTTTCATAAAATGTGATTGACTCAATGGTTATGTATAAATTCATAATGGCGAGGCACAACTAAGGCTAAGGCTTACTATAAAATTACAAATTCACGCCTAAGCATCCGGTCGTGTATTAAGTTAATATTTAGTTAGTAGATTTTGCATAAATTAGTGCAATTTTTTTCAAATTAATTTCTAAATTATATGAGACCCAGTCAAGTCGTTAGCCATAACGTACCCGGGGTTGTGGGTTGTTCAAAAGAGATACCACGGCCCTGGAACGTAAGGGGTGATAGAAGGAACATGGGTGGGTTTTAGTCAGTACAAGTCTGACACCCCAAGAACGAGGGAAGTTGATTAAATAGAATTTGATGATTTCATACCCCAAAAAAAAGCCATAACGTACCAACACGGGATCCTAACGTTACTGATTCAGGCGTGTAATCGATATGTCACGAAGCAGTAAGCTAGTACAGTATCAGACGGAGCTCAGCACCAGCTTCTGCTCAATGTAGGTAGTATTTCTCACAACTTCTAACAATCTAGACAAAAATAGTGCAAAACGAACAAGAACATTTTTAGAAATGCTAAGAACGGCTGTTTTTAGACTGTTCCGAGCTTGACTCGAGAACGGAATAAATGTATTGAAAAAATAGTTTATGTTGTTGTCAATTTAATTGCTAGAAATGAGTGAAAGTAATTAGTAGAATGCGCTGTCTTTGCCTGAACTTTCCACTAAGTCGATGTCACACTCTCGAGAATTCGTGTAGAGCAAGTGACACCCTAGTACCTAACTTAGAGAAATCACATAGCAATTTGCATAACGAGGTGCATACAGGTGCTCTAGGCTCTTTGAAGCGCTAATTCAACGCAACTGCAAATGAGCAATGCTATCCTTCATTAAATTAGCAGCGCAAGGCGCAAGCAAGGTAAATGTTGACTGCAGGGTAACAAGCCAGTAGGCACTTTAAACACAATAAAATGATAACAAAGAACAGTCCATTGGCATAAAATAATGGATATTTGCCTTCCTTCCTTTGAAACTCTTGTTTTGTTATGACTAAGCTTGTTGTTGATTAAATAGAATGTCAAAAGTTTTAAATAAGATAATAAATTTAGTACTCAGACTCCAGCATAAGTTTCTACAAAAGGATTAGGTAATTCAATACCGTCAGCAACGTCAAGACTGCCTAATCAGACCGTTTAATGTAGATTATTAAAATCAGCCGCCGCGTTCACAAAAATCTGTAATAACGTACAAAGAAAAGGGCGGATTGGAACATTTTCCAGAATTTGTACTTAAAAAGCCGCGCTTCATTTTAGCGAGGCGTCGAAATCTGTTATGTAAATATGAGACCGTGGAACCGGAAAATAAGTTTGGTGTTGTGCCCTTTTGATTTGCAGCAACAGTCGGCCGGCTTGGTGGCAGGGTCGGGAGTCGGGACCCGGAAAGTCCCGCGCCGCGCCTTTGCCGCGCCGCACCGCCCGTGCCGTATTAGGCGACGCGCGACGTAACAATTTTGTTTGCGCACAACTCGCCACTTTATGAATAGTAATCAAACCACCATCCTCCATTCATTTATCTCGCGAGCGACCAACGATGAAAATGTAGATGAGGCCTTTCTGATAAGCTTCAAGTATTTTGTACATTAACTTTGTAATTATATACTGCAGGAAATAAATGATCGGCTTCAATCATTGTAGGCACCGTATACGATAATACTCAGCAGGATAATTCATTAGAACATAATATTTAAATGTCAATGACGAGTGATTTATGTAAGCGGTAAAATCTAAAATGGAACAGACAGGTAAGTACTAAAATAAAATTAGATTTTCCTCTGGATTGCTCGGAGATCGAGTAAAGCTTGGGATATTTCTGTCTGAAAATGATAAATTATTCTGATAAATATTTCTCTTCAATCAATAGTCTATGTCTAGGACACGGCAAGACATTCTAGAATGCCTACTGTGTTGATAATGACCTTGTTATTACCTTTTTTGTGGATTGGAAATCATCAAATAACTTCCACGGCTCTGGGTGGAGCGGGAAGGAGTGTCTGACTTTTTACTGAACCCTCCCATGTTCCTTCTTTTGCCCTTTATGTTTCTGGGCCGCGGTATCTCTTTTCAGCAACCCGCAACCTCGGTGGAGAGAGAAATGTTGTTGTATTAAGACCCCATTTCATACTAGCTGGCGACCGAGGCTTTGCCCGCGTGATATCGAAAGAAAAAGTGTGACTATGTGTTATTCCAGACTATAATCTGCCTCTGTGCCAAATTTCATCAAGATCCGTTCAGCCGTTTTGACGTGAAAGAGTAACAAACATCCATACATCTATACATCCTTCTATCCTCACAAACATTCGCATTTTTATATTAATAAGAAGTAAGATAAAATATTAGTAAGATTATAATATTAGTAAGATTAAGACAAAAAATTCTATCAACTCAAAAACATAATATTTCTACTTCACCAAAGATTTCTATTGAAACGTCCTTAAAAATACAAGCCTTACAATAATATTTTACAACACTACTTCACCTTGGAGAGATCGAACAAGTAGATTCCTTAAGTTTCTAACTAAATTCCACAAGTGCGGCCCTACGCTCCGGGAATACCCTATTGTGACACAAAATAGTGTGCGCACTCCATACACATTTTGACAGTTGTTGAATAAAAAAGTTGAAATAGTAGGTAAAAGTTTTAGAGAAAAAGTGCTCACAAAGAAATATACAGACGCGCTTTATTTCCCTCTAACTCCGATATGATGTGTGACACAACTCCAGCACCAGGTTATTTTTCGTATTATTTGGAATATTTTTACTTATGTGTGATCTTATTACACATTTCTATGGTAATACATAAAGAAAATCATATTTGTTGATATGAAAAAACTGCCACCACCACTTCTTTGTGAGATTTCATGGGCCTAGTCACAGTTTCTTTGACGGTGCGAGAAGTTCTTATTGGAGTATTCGGCTTTTAGAATAAAACTTACATTAAATAAGGTAATAAATAAATACGTGTAAATACCTAAATATCCTTTACACTTATTAGGTACAAGGTTAGAGTTACCTAATATAACTAAACAGGTATTAATAACCCCATATTGATGAATAAACCCAACTGCAATTTAATGTCGATTAGTCTAAACGGTCGCGTAATTAAATAACTCTGGACCGCAACACGCCGCTTGTTAGTTAATTGCGATTTATATCTGTTGACGGATGCCAAATTTTTGAATGACAGTTGTTTTATTAATGGTAATAAATCGAAACAAAATCTAAAATCCTATTAGAGCCTAACAAAAATGGCTTTACAATCAGCTAAAAGCTACTTGAGTAATAGCTTGCCCGCGACATATGTCAATCTGCTTCGTCGATGCGACGTTGGACATCTGTCGGGTTTCTTGTTATCGCGACCCTCATCTTTCAAGAAATTACGTTCGTGCATCCATGTCGCCGTCAGCGGTGACACGCCCCCGCGTATTCGATGGCTGGGCACGTTAATGTGCCCACATCACATCACCCTCACGGTTAACATGCCCTACATACGCCATTTGCACGTTACACTCTCATGTTTATATCCGTCAGTATTATTTGCTGCTAATACTGCAAGGTTAATTATAACGCTTTAATGAAAGTCGATGATATTGTCAAAGGGTACGCTTGAGGGATCCGTCAAGGTTTCACGCTATTCGGAAAACTTGTTCGATTTAATAAGTTTTCAAACCTCATGTCAACCAAAATAATTTTAAAGGTCATAAGTAGCTGTTTAGTAAACAAATCACACAATAGTCAGATTTTATGAAAATGCAACCACAGATACGTAAATTGTTATGTTTATCTGGCTTTCAGAACCCAAGAATAAATGACGTTAACTGCTATTTATGTACTCAAAATATGAAATAATACAAAAAAAAACCGATGCCTAAAGCCGTACATTGCTGCAAAGCTATCCCTTTTGTGTCGTTGATTTATTCGCAACTCTATAATTCTGTTTTCCACACTATAGCTATTTTTCAGAAGTCACAATGTGAATAGCCTAAATTATTTAAATTCTTATATCTAAATAAATAAACATCTCGCAAAATGAAGTCTATAGACGAAAAAAATATGAAAACGAAAACATTCAAGAAGCGTCCACAGTTGAAAAATATAGCTCATTAAGGAATGTTTAGCCAAGCTAATTTAACTAGGGGCCTTATACATCTCCGGGGAAATTACAAGCTTTGTGCGTATGTACTCGAAAACTTTTAGGACGTCTTTGTTTAGAGTTTTGATGATAGAGAATTTCATTAGAATAGTCAACTATCTGAAAAGTATTCACAAGTTCGCTAGACCATGTTATGATCGTGTAACATAAAGTGGTGCAACACCAAACAATAATTGTGTGCGGGGACCAGATAAAGGTAAATCGGTTAGGTATTTGAACGAATGAGACCGGTTCCCGGTAATTGTACCTGTCGTGTGGACAAATGTACTGTCCAACGTGTGCCAGATAGTCAGTCTAACTGCCGCCATTAGCCCGAGAGATAATCTTAAATTACTATCCGCACACTCAATTGTTGCGTCACGCCCAAATGTGCACTGTACTGAAATATTTGCGCCAAATAACAGCGTGCCGATACCGTGCGCGAACGCTAATTGACATTTACGAATATGTACATCATTAATTAGAGCATAATGTAACTTATTACAATTACCGGCGCGTCAATCTTGATTGATAACAAACTAACGCGACCGTAATTAAGTGCAGAGGGGCGGGCGAACACTCGCGATATAATTGTTAACTAGGACGATTATCACGTCTCCCTCGTATTCCTTATGGTTTGCGACTAAGGGCGGATATCTCCCGGCGAGGAGGCTCAAGATATAGATACAACCTGTTATCTTCACACGTATCCCCGTTATTTAGTGCTAAAGTACACTACTTAGAACAAAGCAAAGCGTAACTTAATATAAAGCATGTTGGGATGTCCACAAACTTAGGGCGAGTTTCAAAGACGATCCCTTGAGTCTCCTTTATGCAAATCTCGGGTAATTTCTTTGGTGAGAGTCACACGGGACCCTTTGCCAAGATTGCGTTGACTTTTCAACCGTGCGATACCTACGTCTTGTTTTATATTAGTTTACATAGGCGCGTAACGTCAAAACTAGAAACAGGTCAGCTGAATCGATGCCTGATAAAATGTTTACTTTATTCAAAAACAGTGAGGTCAACTGTTACTTTAATTCAGGTTGTGAAAATCGAATTTATGTAGGTATTTTGTAACCATTTCGTGATTTCTCAGATAGCCCGCAACAATCATACCTGAAACAATTCACATAAGGAAATCTAGTCATAGCCCAACCATACAAAGCCAACCATCATAACACATAGCCGAGCCGTCGCATACCAACACATGGCTACCACAACACCACAACACCCCTGCATACATGTGGGTCGGTGTAATTCCTTAGCGCTGCTCGAGACGTATGGAGACACAGGTAAAATATTAGCCTCATTTGATTCGATAACCCTTTTGAGTTACAGCATAAATCCTTACTTAATATTATAAAAGCGAAAGTGAGTTTGTTTGTTGGTTACTTTTTCAAGCCTAAATAGCAAACTGATTTTGAACAATTTTGGTACAGAGATAGTTGAGACCCTGGAGACGGACGTAGATCAATATAAAAAAAGTGAGGAGTGAGGGAGAAAGAGGGAAGAAAAGGGAAAACTTAGCTTTGCTATTACAATAAATAAGGCGCAAGGGCAAAAACTACAGGTAGCAAGCAGGTACCTGCAAATCAGGAAAGGAGAACTGTGTTACCCCGAATTTTACGCGGGCGAAGCTGCGGGCAAAAACAAGTTGTAGATATAAATGTCACAGAAGGCGGAAAATGAGTGACAAAGAAATGGAGTCATAGAATAAAATAGAATCAGAGTGATGAGTAACTGATCTTTATAAGTTTTGAACGAATATAAATATTTGTTCCTACGGCAGAAAATTGTACATGCCATGATTGGAACCGTATACCTCGATAATTTTTTTACGTTCATGTATCTTCTTCAACAACGCTTCTTTTTTCCGAGAACTAAACTCACATTTTATTACCAAAAATGAATATTAAAATTACTCACAAAAAGTTAGTTAACGTCAGTACTTGTTAGTGAGTACCTCATTATAGGAGAGAAGTTCATCGACAAATGATTACGATGTTCCGGAAAGTTGGCCCACCTTGTTAAATAATGTAAACATTAATGTTATAATTAAAAGTAAATGTGAGTGAACTTTAGTTACGAGGAACAGAAATAAGTAGTACGTAAGTGGACCAAGTGAAATAATTGGAAACAGCACGAAATCGTCGAGTAAACGTTATGTAAAATCGAACGAAAAAACTGTTTTCATACATACATTTTACACAGTTTTCTCTTAGACTAAGCTTTGCATAAGATAATTGTATTTTCTATTAAAAAATCGTTAAAAAATTTACGGTGCGTTTATGTCGTAATGTCGACCCTGTTTCCGATTATTATCTTTTAGACGTATGGTTTTATTTGTCTCAAATTAAAAATCTATTTCGTATCGGTAACATATTACCTAAAAATGTTGTTGTTATGATTATATACGATTTTTTTTATGATATCTACTTAATACGAACGTGTTAAGAATGACGGATAAGACGCTCTACAAAACTGCAAATCTTCTTAGTCTCAGGCAGGTACTTAGATGATTCACTTCTTTACTAAGTCCTTATTTGAAGCAGTCATGCTACATGCAAGTCCCGGGGACCGTAGATGCAGGTCTGTGGATGGTGAGCAATGGGTTCCTCACCGTCCGTCCGTCCAGTGACAAAGACAGGCCATGCCAACGGCGCGTTAGTGTTCCACGCGCGCTTCAAAGAGATGTCAGAAAAGTAGAGGCGCCTGCCAGGGTTTCGAATTTTCAAAAAAGATACCGCAGCCCCGGAACATTAAGGGCCAAAGAAATAACATGGGTAGGTTTTAGTCATTACAAGTCTAACACTCCCCCCCACTCCGCCCAGAGCGGGAGAAATTATTTGATGAGTTCTCATCCTCAAAAAATCATCGACAACCTTACCAGTAACATTAAGAACAAAACAATTATTTGCAACAAAAAATAAACACACCAAATTATAAGCAATTATAACAACAACTTTTGAAATTAGCGATATTTTTATACACGTACTTAAGGAAATGATTAAATTGCAATTGTGAGAAAAATTATAGTCATAGCACCTGGTATTTATAGAATCTAGCATTATAAGAATCTGGCATTCATAGAATCTGACATTTTAAACTCGTCTGGCATTTCTAGAATCTGGCATTAGTCGACGAATCCGGATGTCAATTGTCGTAGTACAACTTCAACGACAAACCTTTCTACAATTAACTATATATCTCTACTTCTACAAAATCTATTCTACGCCAACCACACATACGCTTAAAACTGGTGGTAGACAAGGCAACTGATATAATTGGGCTAACTACGTAGACGCTCATACATGATAACCCGTCGTCACTAACGTGACACGTTGCCGCGTTGTAGCCAAGTGCCTCCAATTAGTACTGATGCAGTTATATTGATATTAGTTGAATTTGAGGTAAGTTAGATGGTAATACAAACCTAATTTGGTGTTACCACCTTGGTCTATTAAAGTGAATTGTTATGAATTTTCGGATTTAGAATTCTAAACCCGAAAATTCGAATACTTGAAACAACTATCTGCGCCCGCATTTTAGATTGCGGCCTGCTTTTATAACAGATAGGATGTGCTTAATCAGATAGTGTGGAGGTTATAGGCTGAGTATGCAAAGAAATAAACTTAATTATTGTGAAATAATATTGATCTCACTGTGACAAATATTTGCGATGTTGCCAACTTTCAGAATTTTAGAGGGTGCGTATTAAAGTAAAAAGTGGTAAGTTTTATGATATGTAGGTCCATTTTATATTTTTATAGCTGTTAAAATAATTTCATTAGCCAGGCACTAATATAAACATATATACTTTACAGCTTCACTAATAATATAAACATATATACTGCACCCAAAGTGCCACCATATAATATGTTTTATATTATACTTCTTTATGTATTATGCCATATTATTCATGGCCACATAAACGCATGAACTCGACTACATACCACGTCAATTTCGAGAACAATAAAAATTACGCCACAATATCTTTTATGTCGTTACTTCCATTTTTTATTATATTTTCACTAAATAGATAACTTCATGAATTTTAGATGTAGTCAAAGTCCAAAACTGGTCTTCAGAACTTTCCACGAAAGCCAAACTAAGGTGCTTTATTTAGGAAGAACAGAGATTAGCACAAACTTTGGTAGGATTTTAATTAACTTTGGCTAGAATAAAGAGTGATGTCACAATTCATAACTAAGAAAATCTTTAGTAATATTGAGCTGGTTTTTAAAGTACTCATTTAAGTGATGTAAGCTCTGTATGTAATATTCTGTCTCCTAACGAGGGCTAATGTTTTACTCACAAAACAAATAATTCTCAGTCGCCGCCTATGTTAGCATCTCAATTACACGATAAAAATGTCGTACTCTTATATTTTCATATTTTCTTCGCATCCCTTCACGTTACTTTAGAACCTTTTCAATTCGCGTCTTCAGGAAGTGGGTGGCATTCAAAATCACTCATGCTTTTATTCGTGATAGAGTAAGGCTCTAAATTGCATAATAATTAAGGTGAACGGAAAGTGCTGCAGAACAACAAAT
Organism: Ochropleura leucogaster; assembly: GCA_958449745.1. Classification (NCBI taxonomy): domain Eukaryota; kingdom Metazoa; phylum Arthropoda; class Insecta; order Lepidoptera; family Noctuidae; genus Ochropleura; species Ochropleura leucogaster. The sequence continues at coordinate 11,159,299 of OY288206.1, read as the reverse complement.
AAATCTTGCAACTGATACGCGAACACTACACTGTAATTCTAAAACTATTGCGCTGGCGATCCATCACTACGAGGCTATCAATCTCACTCATTTGACTTTTACGCAGGAGTAAGCAGCATGCATTTAAACCCAGCTCCACAGTCGTAAATAGTCGTTGGTGGCTATGAGATCGCCAGAGCGGTACATAGTGATTGAGTTCATCTGTTGTCCAATGATCATTCATGTTTCATCGGCCGTCTGGTCATGCGTCAATGAGGAAGCGATAAGGTACAATGCGCCGCAGAGATATCTCGCCAAAGGAACATATTGCACATGCAATTCAGTGCCGATCGGATAGAGCCTGGCGACAACACTACACAAATGTAAGCTACGTATGTACGTATACAAATGTAACCTACATATGTAGGTATTGTAAATATACTGTTCAATACATATAGTATCTACGTAAGGTATAAATCTCGCACAATCTATCCGTTTTGACACGGTATTCAAGAGTATGTTTTCACACCGAATGTTTACTTCACTTACGAGTGGCAACAGTAACTTTGTTAGAATATTTTTGTCTATTAGCGCACAAACACTTCAGAGCATAAAATAATAAAATTAACGAAACTTAAAAACATGTTTTTAATAAAACTAAGCTACTTTCTGCCTTTTTCGTGGAGTTATTGACTATTTCGATATATTTAAAATATTTGATGTACATGACAGTTAAAGAAGTACGCCAGGATCGTAGTAAGTGGCACCTACCTCCATTGTATAAAGGCTCGAGTTTATGTATGTTTGCCATAGCAATTTGCATAGCTCTTCAAATGAAAAGTTACTCTATAAATTCAGTAATTTATTTCATTTCAGACAATTTGATCAACGTGTGTTGCAGCGGTAGGTAGTAACAGTTGTAGTTATAGTAGTAGTTGTAGTAAGTAAGGTTCCTATTTTGTTAATTATATGAAACTAGTTTAGGAAGATGCCTATCACGAATAGTAAAAGGTATTATAGTTAGGAGTTTCTAAAGTTTCCATATTAAGATCGTAGTGGCCAAGGGCGCATACAGATTTAGTTTATAGGGAGAGGCGGCCAACGACTCCCAACTTGAAAGGCGCAAAGTTCCCTACAAAGTTTTTGTGTAATATTTAGTAAAAGCCTAAAATTCCCGCGGGGACCATAGTTCTAAACCCCCGCTGACTATGTCCTTGCAGTAGAAATTTAACTTTAAAACGTCACGTTGTATAAAACAAAAAAGATTCTGTATAAAAGGTTGTCTCGTTTTATTTTTGGCACAACACTCCAATATAATTGGATTTATTTTTCAACTTGCAAATGAATAACAATCAGTTTAAAAGGTCGTATGGATGGATATGCAGTGGACCACGAAATTAATTTGTTGCGTCCTAGCGTTGTTGTTGCAAAATACATTATTTATTCAATGGGAATAATAATAAGCATGACAATTATTAAAAAAGTTCGTAAATATTATGCCGAAGCATTTATTAATTACATTATTATTCATAAAAGGCATAAGTTAGCCAACTCAATGTGGACAGTACGATTAGAATTGTCACGTTTTTGGAAACTTTTATATTTTAATTTTTATTTCGCTTACAATTTACTTTTCAGTCACCAATCTATACGAGAAATAAACGTGATTTAAAACAAGTACACTCACGTTCGCAAATTACAGAGACCAACTTCATACATAATGCAATTGTTTAATTATAGTCTGTCACAAAAACATTATATTATAAAAGAGCGAACAGTCAATGACGGTGCATCGATACAGCAATGATGCGTGCCGAACCCTCACGGATGACGTCCGTCGTCCACCGCGCGCCATCCGGTGCCGGACGAGCGATGACGATAATCTGTGCCCGCGGGACTTGCCTCGATGATCACTCACTTGTCATTCACGGCTTATTCGAATCTGTGGATATAGCAATTCCTATCGCCCGATGAGAAATGTGTTGGCAGGTGGCCGTTTTCCTCTATTTTATCTGTCGTATCATCTTTCCAATATTCGATTTTCTTTTACCTCGTAATTCAAAATTTAGCCTTCCGTACACCTTTACCAGTTAGATAAGAGTCATTGTTTGTCTATTACATGAGATGGTGTAATCCAATGTAAGCTTTTCAGTCGATACAAATCCTCTCTAATTATATAGTCAAATGTAGTATTACATTATAAAGTTTAACATTGATATTCTAAACTTCAAGGAGATTGAGAGCGGCCTTGATAGCTATTATAAGCAAACATTGTATCAAAGTTTGTATGAATATTTACACTCCTATTAATGTTAGTTTGAACAACAGTTTTGACTTACAACCAGGGTAGGACCATAAGGATGAAAATTTTCCTTCTGATGATTTCATTGGGATACAGGATAGTGAAACCCCGAACTTAATAACGGTAGGGGTCGGGTGACAGCCTTACGTTTGTTGAGTACCCAACAGATGAGTACAGTCTACAACAAAACTAAAACAAACACAGCTTCCAACTTAACTGCGACAGCATGAAACGCATATTCACATGCAGCATAAATATAGAAACGTCACGTGCAATATTTCCTGAAAACTTTATTATATGTGAAAGTGTGAAATTTTACAGAGCTCACTTGTGTTGTTGAATATACCCACAATAATGCGCAAAGTTTTGCTTTACTGGGTCAGGGGGCTTCTTGAGAGCTCGGCAACACGAATATACCTCCTGCGTACGTATGGAATAATTTTGAGATGTACACAACAGGAAATTACCTCTATGTAAACGAGAAACTTTTGTGTGTGGCTTTATCATTATCCCTAAAACACCCTTGGCATTTCTTGGGGTGAATAAACACTTCAACTAAAAACAGTGCCCTTTTCTAGATGAAGAGAAGGTAATAGCCGAGTCAACACTGCCGTACCTACTTAAACAAGAGTAATTTCGCTAAACGAAATTACAGCGAACATAAATTTCTCGATTTTAAGAAAAATTTGGTATCGCACCTGTGCCACGTAGAAACGAAAATGAACGCCATTATCCCACACCATAATCTTAAATCACTTCGGCTTAGTGTTTCGATTACAGACAAAGGTTCGAAGGAAACCCACATTATGATGGTAGTTGAATAATTGTATAGATAAGTGGAATTGATGGCCTCCGCTTTTGTTCCTGGTTAACCCTAAGGAATTTAGAAAATTCACCTCGATTGTGAAATAGAAAACTATGAAAATGTTTTTCAACTTATAAATTGAAGTAGTACAGCAAATAATTGGCGCAATGAGTACAATCACTGAATTGTAAAACGTCTATAGAATATTATCAACTGATAATAACTATATTTTACACGTAGCGACTATCTTAATTACGCGGCGCCGCTTCGAGAGCATAGCGAAGTATCTAATGGATGATTTGATTAGCTTAAGTGCTATATTGTAAAGATATATGTTTACAATGTAGTGGTTTAAGCGTGTTAACTGGTGTTACGCATTACGTCACAAAAACGACGTCAATTTACGTCGTTTTTGTGTCGCTTTAATGCGAGGTTGTGTTGTGTGGAAATATACCCCTTATCTATAAGTAGCTCTTGTAGGATTAATACTATCAGAATGATCACGACCGAAATAATAGACCAAAATAGTGTTTTTGTTAGTCTGACATAATTATTATGTGACTTTCTTTTATCCGCGGCTTCGCTCGCGCGACAGTGCGAAATTTTCTCACGTGGATGTGTAATACTCGTCCTTTCTTTCATGGTATATATAATATATCCTACAGTTCATTAATTCACAAAACAAATTCAGGCGGCAAAACGTAAACAAACTAACTTTCACATCCTTACTAATATTATAAAAGCGAAAGTGAGTTTGTTTGTTAGTTATGGCCAAACCGATTTTAATAAATTTTGGTACAGATCTCTGTAGCCTTTATCGATTTCGAGGGTCTTAACTATCTATGGCACCTGAAAATTGACATAGGCTAAAAAAAGTAAGAAAAGGGGGAGAAAGAGGGAAGAAAAGGGGAGAGAAAGATATTTTTTATATCATCACGCATATAGTTTGGGCTAACGCTTACTTTAGCAAACTATCCACGCCACGCGGATGAAGTCGCGGGCGAAAGCTAGTTTTTAATGTTTAAAAAGAATAAAATCCTACTTACTGCTTGAAATACCAAGTTTCGTCAACATAATATTAATTTATTTCTTTTTGTTTAAGTTCAAATCCAAATTTTTTATTTCTATAGCTCCTACTTATTCCACATTCAAATCATTGAAAAAGGTACCTACAATACCTCTATTACAGTGTGTTTTACAAATTAATTTGTGGCAATGTAGCCTCATGCCGTACATTTGTTAGCAGGAGGGAGTGCAGTACACAATGTGGATTGAAGGCAGCCCGCTGGGCGAGGCCGCCGCCGACCGCGTGCAAGCAAACAGTTCGCCCGAGAACCCTCTAGCTTTCCCCACTCTACTATTTGCCTTTCTCTCTACAGGTATCCTGTTTACCCTATTCTGAAATGTATTACAATGATTATGTGCTGAAATACGATGTTATTACCTACGTAATTTTTATCAAACACTAGCTGGCGCCCGCAGCTTTGCCCGCGTGATGATCGAAAAAAGTATCCTATGTGTTATTCCAGACTATAATCTACCAGGATCCGTTCAGCCGTTTTGACGTGAACGAGTAAAAAACATCCATACATCCATCCTCACAAACATTCAACATAATATTTTACATATAAAGTAGGATTTAAATAGGAAGTAGGTTATCCTACATACACCTAACTGAACTACAAGACCAAGAGAGAACACATTTTAGCATATTTTCTATTTCCTACGACCACGTTATAACTTAGCTGTGCTAACAATCAGATTTATTGGTCCAACTTGAACCACTTCATAATAAAATGCAAAGAAACGGTAGCAAAGGATATTCCTGCTGAGAGACAGATGTTTACAAGCAATAAAAATTGTTGGATGGTTATTGAGCAATAAATAATAATAGAATCTGAGAGTCGGACCGGGCGGGCGGCAGCGGCGGCGGCGACGACGGTGCGAACGCACACAACTTTTCTCGTTATGTTCTTTGGAGATGTTTTGAGATTTGCAGGAGCTCGCTAGTGCATCGGGCACAATGGTTCCTTTCTTATCCTCTTTGTGGAGACACATCTATTTGGACTTTTTGTCGAGGCTGTGGAACAGTTGGTCGCGCGGCACGTACGCTCGCTCGTCGACGACGCGCTTAGAATTCAATATCCCTATTTCACGTTACCGTCTTTCGCACATACATAAAACAACCAACGATAGGTACGTACTTACTTGGGCTTTGTTTATCCTATTTGTTGATGTTCCAACTAAACCGATATTACGTACACATGTGTAAAACAAACTTCGGCTCTTTGACTACTCACTATTGAGGGTTATTTATGGCAGTAGGAAGCTTTCCTTGTCCACAACTTGTGCACAGTTGTCACGGATAAATTGTTTGATGATCTAATAAATGTAAAAGCTCTCCAGAGACTCCTCCAATAATTTATGCGAACGAAGGTTACATCTGAGAGATAGACAGGTGCATGATTGACAATGATAAACGGCTTTTAAAACTTTGCGTTCATAATAATTTGAAGTTGGAAACAACTTTTGATAATTAAAGGCGGCGGGCTTTTACAATTTGGGTTTAGAATTAAAATAAACACTCAAACCATGTATGCAAAAGTAATATCATTAAAACTTCATAGCGCGATGCTTTTTATACCTCTTAATATGCAGCTATGAAGCTCTAACTTTGCAATTTAATTACACTATTCCAGTAATTGTATTCAGTCCGGTCACGGCGCGGCGGCTCGTTCACAGATCGCTACTCGCAGCCGCCGCATCATGTTAATGTGCCACCCGAGCTAGATTATCAAAATATTATCACCCATACCAGAGATGTTAACTGTCGCCAAGGTGCTACATAGGTACAGGACGGAAGGCGACAAAACTTCACAACATTTTTATCACCGGCCGGAGTAACTGAGGCGAAAAGTGAAACTTTTCAGCGTATTTCACTGTAAAAAAGAACCTAGCATTATTTCTGTTATTTTATTGAAAACTTTGAAACCAAAAATAAATGTCTATTATTATAGAATTCAATTTTGTTCGAGCTAAAGCCAATCGAACGTTGATAAACGATCGGAAAATTATGTAGAAACACGAACCCCTAAACTGAAGGATATATAATATATTACATAGTGATAAGTATTGTTTGCTGCTGATAGTGCTCATAAACTATTTTTATTTGTATGTTATCAAGCAATTCGTGTTCGTGGGAGACGAAAATCGCAGCTTTCGCAAGAAATAGTTAATGAACGGACCGTATTGATATTTAAGCAACTCACGTCTAGTACTCCTCGTAAAACGTTTATACGCTTACATAAAATACGAGTTACTAAAATTAAAGACTGTTTAATACCCTATTCAGGACGTAAACTGACACGTAAGTAGGTTTGTCTCGTTCGTAGAGATACTTTACACGCTAATTAATTTTTAAATTGAACGTTTCACTACTATGAAACAAGCGAGATTTAATTTGAATTGATGTACAAACTGAATTACTAAGTTAGAAACATTAAACTAAAAAATATCACTAGTAAAAGTTTGTAAAATGAACTTTATAGTAATTGGTGTTAATGTCAGTTTAAAAGTCATAATACAGATTATACAGAGAAGTATATCGACAAAAAAGCTCGGGTCAGGTGAAGTTGTACCCGCGCTGGGTGAGCGTGGCCGGGCGGGCCGCGCGGGGTTGGGGGGCGCACACAATACATGTGGGCTGCAAGCTCCTGCTTCATCGCAACTTGCCACAATACGACTTTCCAAACCTTTCTCATTTCGTTTTTGTTTCGCTTCGCATCGTTGTTGTCGCGGCCCCAGATGTTCCTACGAAACCGACGGCTCATCTACGGATTAGTACCCGTTAGGTTTTCACATTATGTGCCCTACATTACAAATGGAAGCTCTCGGAAACATTCAGACGGCTATCATTTTAGTATCGTTATTATTTTTGCATTATTCAACAAAATGCTTCAGAGTCGTTTGAAGGGACATTTTTTTCAAACTACAATTAACGACTTGCCGTTTACAAGGGTTCCAGATTAAATTGTAGAAGCGCAGGTATATTTTGCTTTTAAATTTGTGACCGTTTGCACTAAATCAGCATTTGTAAATTAACGTTGTCCTTCAAAAATTGAAGAGCTCAGGTAAGTATTAATGAGCGGCCACTCGTGTTACAAAGTCTGGCCGGCGCACTCCCACCGAGAAAATTACGCGAAAATTTACATAATAGAGAATCCGTGGCTGCCCTAGTCCTTTGAAAGTCGGAGCTGCGGGTCCGCTTCGAGTGACACCGACGTACATTAAATTAACATCTCTCTCACTTTGTTTGCGAAGGCTACACCGACGGAACCTAATTTGCGATGATAAAAAGCTCGCACTAGCCTCTACGTGACGCTGCATATTATAGTTATGGAAACTCAAAGAGCCATCAATACCCATGGACTTTCAAACACCAATGTTATTCCTAGCTTAGGTTACACACTCTTCTTTTCTTACCATATTGTATACCGTACTTAATCTCTATTATATATTTCATAATACCTACTCAAAAACACATAAATATTTGACGATTTTATTTGTCGTGCCAATCCGCGAATTTCCAGCACTTTTGCTCAGTAAATTATCGAGCAAAGCGGCTGAATCAGCGGAACTAAAAACGTAAATGCAGCGGTAGTCGCTGTAATTGGGTAACCGCTGCGCATCATTAGGTAATTGCAGCTGCGGCCCGCAGATCCCCCGCTCACACGAACGCTTTTTGTTATCGGATTCCCTTATTCTGTGCCGAAACATGGCTCACATACGGTATAGTGGCTTGATTAGATGTAGTTATTAAACACGTAAATGTTTTCTTCGTACAGTGATTCTTTTAACTCATTTTTACTTTTACAACTTAAATGTCGGAAAGTTTTAATAGAAGTCGTAGTAGCTCAGTAATACGATTCAATGAACCCGCCGTTATAATGAAATCAAATCAATAATTCTGTCCTTTGAAGACTGTTTATCGGTAACTCGACGTTATCTCGACTTCTCCGTCTCGTGTTTATTAAATATCCGTTTTTTTCCTTGATTAGCCGTAAGCTGGAAAAGGTCCAATAAAAGTTTTAAGAACCGATAAGTCGATAATTTGTTGATGTTTTATTGTTATTTTTTATATATTTCAAATACAATTTCAGAGCACAAAGCAGTGCATTAGTTTCCAACACGAATAATATTAGTGATTGATCCGTGAGCTGAGCTACACTACACTGTGACGTCAGACACGCAAATGATGCTCCACACACCACGCACCGCGCCTCACATTAGGCATCACTGTCAATTTCACAGATATCTTTATTGTCCTTAATACATTCAGGTTGTTACGGAATAACCTTAACCACTTTCCGTAAGGAACATGGGTCAAAAAGTTATAGGTAATTGGACTAATAACGTCAGCCGATGCGATATTTTGTATAGAAGGATTTATTTAGTTTCAGCCTGTATAAGCTTTACACCTTACACTGAAATGTCTGTCAATAGGATAAAGTCTGTATGTACATTGCAATAAGGTTGCTGTTGGGTGGCAGATGTCAGAGGTAAAATAATGCGAAAAGACTGTATGCCTTGCACACCGCACGCCTCGCTAATGTTGCACCGCGCGACCCCGCGCTTGCACCGACACCACAATTAGATAACCGTTTGTACTCCCACTGCGTACCTAATTAATCTTATTCTCTTTTCTTTCAAGAGAATATATAATTAATTTCTCTGGAATTGGTTACATATTACTAATTCCAGGATCTATGGTAAAGTATACTTTTTTGCGAGAGCTTGCTAATCCTATTAGGATCAATTGTAGGGTTAAATTTACCATGAAAATTGGCTTCCCAGAAAATATCAGGAAAAAATTTCTGGAATCCTTTTAATTATCACGAAATGGATAAGGCTTAAGAAAATTCCATTATGGTTTTTTTATGTGGACAAAGACTAAACTGATCTAAATTATAAAGTCTGTATAGTCATAGGAACAAGCTAAAGCTAACAACAAGTTCTAGCTCGGAACTGTTTCTATATTTCCAATAAACCAGAAGTTATCTTACAAGTAAACCTAATACCCAAACCGAACCGGAGAATACGCCTTATTCCACTAAAACAGTTCGTATTATTCGATTCCTGAGCACCAATCAACGTGAAGTGAAATTAATAATAATTACAATTAGTCACGATTATGAGAACATTGAAACGAGTGATACAATGACAGTATTATTAGGCCTAGTCTTGGCTCTGGACGAAGTTACATTAAGTTTGCTGTTCAGCTTAAGTTAGCTGGTCGGGCAGCCTCGCCAGCTATTACCCCACTCCGGCCAACTGTTATATAAGTACTTCGTGTAGCTAGACACGATCTCCGTTTGCTTGTAGATTAGTTCAAATTGCCTTGTTCAGTTCAATGCTTCGAGTAATACGTATTGCAAACAGGTCCTTTTAGTCCATGATGTCTAATGGTATTCTGTGCTGAAAAGCTTAAGCCGTTTATTAACGCCGTGTGCAGGCGTCCGTTAACCGTTCGGTATATTAACTACGGATTATCTTCGTATCGTCGTATTTATATCGGCAAATTAATGCCGCATTTCATGTGTTATTTTCATACAATATGGTATGACATATCTTGCTACTCTTTGTGTTCGTCTTCTGTCAATAAACGTGATTCATGGAAAGGTATTAGAATAAATTGTTTGGCTAAGCGTTTACCTACGGCATTTAAAAATCACCCGTGAATAAAAATTAATAGTTCGAGGAGCAGACACGGGTTATATATACATCGATCCACATTTTGCTAGATATTTAGTAATTGAACCCCTAGAACAGGGGTGGCGAACCTTGATGAACCAATGTGCCATTTTTCCTAAATAAATGTTGAATAAGGCCACAGACGTGCCATCAAATAATTTTGACTAAGTGATTGTATTAGGAAAATAATAACTATCAATTCGAAACTTTTTTTACTGACTAGTAGAGTCATCGCCAAACGGTTTCTAAGCGAATTAATTTTATTCATCTCTGAAAATAATGAATTTCTCCAGCGAGTTAAAAAATGATAGTAAGATAAAAATATGATTAAAATTGTTTGCGTGCCCAATTCTTTGTGTCGCGTGCCGTCATTGGCACGCGTGCCATTGGTTCGCCATCTCTGCCCTAGAACAACGCAATAAACAAGCATATATATGTCAGATACACAGCATTCAGGAAAATTTCAATAGATCAAGAGTAACTGCAGTCATAAACTGGGCGAGTGTAATTGGAAATCACATCGAACAACACTTGTAGATGATTCGTCCTACAGGACATGTGATACGTGACAGTTTATGAGCCAGCGACGCCCGCGCGTCTGACACGGGGATACTAAAACAAAAACGACCGCTTTATCATACAATTTATTGCGGCTCTTATGAACTCACAAAACACTTGTGATCGAGGCAATACTAATAAAAAGCGGTGATTATTCTCCTCCCCCCCTAAAATTGATCCAAATCAATTTATATTATTTACACGCGTTGCACGGATATAAATTGAGTTTTTGTGTTTTATGTTTTCCAATTACCCGCTCGACCCTTTTCACAGTGAAAGTGTCCCTGTGTTTTATTTTGAATGTTTGTGCTATGAGGTAGTGGATCAGATGGGCTCTTATTTAGGTAACTTGTAATAAATAACATGACAGAAAAGTCACGTACTCTTGTTAATAGATAATAATAATAGTCCATTATTTTGAGTTGAGAGAGTTGTTTTTCGGGTAAATTCTTTTTAGTTTTCGTCGCTGAAAGAGTCTAATGAGGGCAAGAAGTGTACGTTTACAAAAACGACTTCTCGGAACACGTTGTACGTGAGATGACGTTTTTATCTTTGTTGGAAATATGAATGGTTTGGAACGACTTTTCGTAAAAGTTCTTTAGAAATGTCTGTAAATGTAATTATGATTGTCGTGTGAGCTCGGTCGGTTTGTTTTATATCAATTTGTGTGTGTTCAGTAGTTGGCCTCGGTGAGCACGTCTAGAACTCGTTTAATTAAAAGGGAATCTACTCGTCTAGTGCAGTTAAGCCCGTGTTTGCTCTCCATCTGTGTTCCCTCGCCACACTTGCCAGCCGAGTAAACATTATGTACTTACATTACATGATGCATGTACGTTTCATTTAATAACTTTGTTCGTATTTCGTTATTTTCCCCATTGAGTTATAATTTTGTTAATACTTTTTGTACTCATGAGCAAAGCGCAGTTATCTTAATTTATGTACTTTCTAAATATTCACATTGCGTTGTTTATTTGTCCCTAAATTGACTGCTACTTAGAAATAAAATTCAGAATAACTTATGCTTTGAGAATTTAATATTTTATTCTGTCATTCGGAAACCAAAGGAGGAACGATTGTTTCAGTGACTGGTTGCCTTCAACGACTAAGTACCACCTGTAAGAATAAACACATTTGTTTTGTTGGTGTCTATGTAAAACAAATGTGTTTATTTCCAGTTAAGGGCAAATTCCTCTTTATAATTACCCTGAGCTTAGCTTTACACATCCACTATTTCCAAGTAAAGAACAAAGACAATCCCACCTCTAGCAGTTTACCTCGCCGTATGGTGGTAAAGCACTCACCGGTTTATTCAGTTGTCTGGCGCTAGGGGTTAGTTCTTTGTGTACCAATTTATTTGATTCCACTCCCATTCTCAGTATTTGTTCCGAAACGTGAATAGTAACCGAAATATTTATTGTGTTACGTCGGTTATCTTTCAGAACACTTTGGGGGTTATCGGAATTCTGAAAGTCTGAAAACCGTTTTGCCAAGGGGTATCTTATTTCTGGGTTGTAGAGTTCAGAAAGGCAATCACTTTAATCCTATAATTCAGTTGCTTCTTGTTGAAATGGCATCAAACTCCTAGGTAGTTTGGAAAAAGGCTAGACAGATAGAAAAAATATGTTATCAACAGTAAAACGACGAATATAGAATGGGACGTCCTACGCAATATTTAGATTTATCTTATAATCGTTGTTAATCTGCCAAGGAACCTTGGCTGAGTCAACGAGGTTGTTTTAATAAATTAAAGTAAGAATAGCTTGGTCTTATATACTTTAACAAGCTGTTACCCGCGACTTCATTTGAACTTTAACCCCCGCGGACTTGCTGAGTGGTTGAAGTTTAGAAAAATCCTTTCTTAGTGCACCTCCAGAGTCTCTAAGGAACATACCTATTGTCTTGTATTTAGTTGTACTATCTTTCACCTGTTACTGGTTAAACGTGGCTGTCAGTTTGCCTGTTAATTTATTAAATATTGTATAATTATTCATCTTTCTCAATGCGAGGAGGTTTATAAGAATAGTTCATAATAAAATCACATATGTGCCAGAGATCAAGGTGGCACCTTGCCTGCTAATGTTACACATTAAAGTATCGCAATTTGTTCAAAATATTTTTCTGACTATTCATAAAGTTATAGTACAATTTAATCAACCCTAGAAAAAAAAAGTTGATTTAAATTTGGAAACTGAACGGGGTGCTGTGTCAGAAAACCTCCATTAGTGCCTAACGGCTACTGCTCTCGTCAATCCGTCGGGTGGGAACATCAGTTGCTGGGCGGGTGTACCCTAGGCGCAGACAGTGACATTCCCCGAGGAAAGGAAAGAAATACCTATCCCTTGGGGAAGATCACTGGCAAATATTCTGACATGAGAGGAGTTCAACCTGAATTGCTCCGCATGACTCTCTGAAACGCAGAAGGTACAGCGGAAGAGCAAGGGTGGCTCGAGAGTGCACTCACTCTGCTTCCGAGCAGACTTTTGCCAAGATCCAGGTTAAGCAACACTAGCCAAGGTTTAGAAATGGACGATCGCCCGGAGGACACAATGGAGCACACAATGGCAGTCTGCGCAGCTTGGGCGGACCATCACCCTGCTCTTGTAGAGGTGATCGGTGGCGGCGATTTCTCCCGGGTGAAAGAAAATGGGAAGCGGTCACTTCTTTTTGAATGTCAGTACAAGTCTGATACTCATCATGATTTGATGATTTCCCATCCGCGAAAATAAGCGAACCTTATACAGGCATCAAAAGTAACGTACGAATCAAAATAGTATACATAATAACTTCGAATTATACAAAGGATACTATTGATATGTTTGCCAAATTTCATGTAAATCCGTTTAATAGTTTTTGCGTAAAAGATTAACAAACATCCATACATCCCAACGACCATACATCCTCACAAACTTTAGTTTTTATAATATTAAGTAGGATATAGCAGGATTTACTAACAATTTCTGTGGGACCGTAGAGTATGGCACAAGCAAAGAGAGCTTATTACCTAGTTAGTTGGGAAACGGGGCTGTGGATGTTGCTGGTGATGAAACATTTGAATACAAAAAAAAAACCGGCCAAGTGTGCGACGGACTCGCGCACCGCGGGATCCGTAAAATTGCGAATAAACGGCCACGTTTTTGACTGTGTAGACTTAGAATCTTAGATGGTTGATGTTTTCACAGCTCCCAGGAACCACATACTGGAGATTCTAATTTCAATTCGTTATTGTCGGTATCGTTTGTCTGCCAAGACACAACTTGGTTAACAAACGGACAACAAAACTATCTTTTTATTTACTCAAACCTGTTAATCTTATCGAAGTTAATAATATGTTAATTTTCACCTACGTTATGAACAACAAAAGTGGTAGCGTTTCTATAATAATTTTATGACAAATCGAATCGCTTTCATAGTCTGGTTTATTTCCCACGAGTATTATTAAACAATACATTCTGTAGTATCGAAATAAATCTCGTTGTTATGTAAAACAGTAAACGGTTCCAACAATAAATCTAGCTCCAATTGATTTTACAAACACCGACTAAAACTATCATTATCGAGTCGCATTCTTAAATTGAATCCATAGGGCTGTCCACAATCCCTTATTTTTTTCGAAATGACTGTACGGCATATACGCAAAAATGTAAACATTATAAAACGCGGCAAAGAGAAAATATTGCAGTAAACATGACCACAGTTCAAATGTAAATATAGGATTTTCTCTTTATCGTCAGGTATTTCATCAGTAATTCAGTAATGTTAAATATAGTAAAGATAAGAGTTAAATACTTAATTTACTACTAAAGCTTTATTTAAAACATGAATATTAAATGCTGTGAGACTTTCGTCTTGCGTTCATTGCTAATGGCTTTAAAATTTAAACAGGACAGGACTTACATGAGAAGAAGATTGAATGTCCATGTCTACTCCCTGTGGGTAGATAATGCCATTTAGTGAGTGTCAAAGCTTTCAACCCTAGGAACGTTTGCTACAAACGGCTAGAACGACGTCGTAGCGTCGTAGCCGTCGTAGCGTCGTCGTAGCAAGGCGGACGAGGGCATCGAGCAAATGAAAATTCAGATAAAATCAAGCACTGGCTCCCGTGTGACATGCTCACGTAAATAGTCTTGCAAACATTTCAAACACAATCCCAAAGTAAAATACAAATAAAATGTCATAACATTAAAGTGAAAGAAGTTAAATTCATAATGTGAAATTAAATTTAAAAAATCCTAAATTAAAATTTTAAAAGTGAAATTCAAAATAATTAAAAGATTGCACGCTTTAACAAAGCTGAACATTAGTATTGTCATGTGATACCCATTACAAATATTGTCGATAACTTTGCCAATTACACTAAGTGTGCTTATGTTTGGAGTGGTTTTACTACTTTACTTTAATAGCATAGGATTTCAACTTCGAGCCCAGCCATTAGTCTGGGGTTATCGAATGTTTTATTTATCAGATAATGGCAAAGAACAGTTCAATAACAAACTTTCTAGGTACATCAATCTTTTTTATTCTTTCACAAATTCAGTTTACGAGAAGATGTTATAGTCATTCAAAACTTATAAAATAATACAAAACATAAATCAAACAGCAGATCGAAAACAAAGGCTGATAAAATACGATAAACTTTCGTATTTGAATCAACCTATGTAAGTATTTAATATCAACTGAGCTTTGTAGTACTGGGTACCACTCACTACCCAGTTTAACACGTTCCTTGCATTACGAGATCTATCAAATCTCTTGCAGGACTTTTGTATTATGCGTTAAATATAACCGTGTTGTTTCACTCCTTGCGGGAGGATCTAACGTGTAAAGTTCTTTAAATATGAGAAAGCTTTATCTTTAGGAGAAAGCTTTATCTTACCAGCTGAAAGTCCGTTGAAAATGATGGCGCAGGGACCGTATTAAGCAAATTTTGACCATCATGTCCCAGCCAACAAACTGGACATGCTTTTAAGCGTACGTAATGACCACTTTACGTTTAATATTGGTAATAAATAGGTGATTGCAGTTAAAGTAGGCGAGGTGTCAACAAGCGCGCGACGGGCGGGCGCGGCGAAATACAGCCGCTCGACTCGTGCCTCGCTGCCTCGCCGCCACCGCCTCGCCTGCCTCGAGTGCGAGTGTCGAGCCCGGCCCTTACACCGTGTGTACATTATTAATCATAATAATGGCACCTACTCCTCAACGGGCGGCTTAATTTAATTAATTAAGCAGTACTAAATATTGTAGACGCACAGCTAACCGACGACGATGAAATGTTAACAATGTTATTGTTCTAGTGGATTAAATCCAACAGTGGCGGATGGCTCTAATATTAATTTGAATGTTTGGGTAAAATCCTCAGACAAGGTCGTTGGCGTTACGATGTATTAATTTAACGGAGCGCGAAGTTTATCCAGAGTGGAGCCATGAAATTAGATTTGATGTATTATGTAGAGAAATTAATTTAAAAGTTTTCGTATCATTTATATGGAAGGGCACATATTTTCTCTTTAATATTATTGAACATTGGAACGTTCCAATCATTGTTTTTTCATCAGCTATAACGTTCGAAGAATAACATGGAGATTATCGATTGATCTCGAGTAAGTATGTTTGGAAGCGAATGCTAAGTTTTACAACGAAACTGACTGTAATCAGCTAAGGACATGAGATACGATCTCCGCGAAACTTTCCGTGAAATAAGTCGGAGCAGTAAACTCCGCTGTTTAACATTTATATTTCTACTTCTGTTTTATCATACGTTGAGAATTTATATCATCTATTAAAACACGTGTGTGTTTGTTTTATATAACTTGGATCTTAAATACTATGTAAGTAATATACCTAAGTTCAGTGCTACGATAACTACCTTCGTATTTAAAGTCTCAAGATAGTTAATCAAATGTATTTTACAACGCAGTGTCTGAAGAGAACATCATCTGCAAGCCTTTGACTGTCTATGTCGGGGTTGGATACCAGTCTAACCGTTTGCAGCTGAATACATTGCATTTTGCGAATAGAGACTGGCAACGTAGCCAGTAGTGTAGTAGAAAAATTAGAGAAACCTGGAGGGACCAACATAAAACTAAAAAACTGGGCAAATGCGAATCGGATTCGCGGACCGAGGATCTTTTGACTACGTAAACTTAGAAAGTTTTTTTTTTCATAGATCCAAGGAACCTTAGACTTCAGTATATAAGGTTAATTTTAACCCTATACTTCCGCGCGTTCCCGAAATAAATGGTCTTGACAACATACAGAGAGACAGAGGGACAACAAAGTGATCCTATAAGGGTTCCGTTTTTTCCTTTTGTGGTACGAAACTTTAAAAAGTGTAAAAAATAACAGTAGCTATTTAAATTCTTTATAAAATTGGTAGCACTACAGACAAAAATAGACGCTTAAAAAGAAACACAAAGGAAGCGCTTCGTTTAGATTAGCATCATCTTTATTCTATATTTCAGTTAATATATTTCATGGCTTTTTATTGTAAAGGGTGAGTCTAGTTAATGCCATTAATAAGTAACACAACTTTGTTCACATTATTGTTAATCTACTCATTGATCTTGGTATATCGAACTGTAGATTCATCTTTACGCACAAAACAATCATACACAGGTAGATATATGTATATATAGTACGCTGACAGGATAAACAAAGCTACGGAATCGAGTGCCAGTCATTGTCGTGAATGCGCGACACCCCCGGTATCGTAACGCCTATTATTTTTCTCGGATGTGACAGACTACGTTTTATTTTTACTAAAAGCCATCTTGAAACATTTGTGCCAGGAGAATTCTTGTTTCAAATCAGAAAGAAAAAATAAGCCATAAAAAGATTTAATAACACCAGTGTTTCTTTAAAATTAAATAACAAACTGATCACGCAAAATGTTTGCAGTACTGCATTAGAAAAATGAGAACAGAAAATTCCTTTTAATTGACTTACCTTTGACTGCAGTAGATAAGATTAAAATATATGAATACGCCATGACACGCTGAGTCAAAAAGAAATAAAAAGTTCTATAATGGCAAGTCTTAAATAAACTTTTCATTTAGACAAAGCATCCATAAATTTTCTAAGAATGCAATACGTCCACTACTTTCAGATTTGTGTTGTATGATGCTATGAAACTGACTAATGGGTTGAAACGCAGCGTGGTGAGATCGATCGCTCCAGTTATAATCTCATAGGGACGAATGGGAGCAAACAGCACATACTGGCGCACGTCCACAGCCTCCCACTTGCAATCTAACTACGATCAACATGGGCGATTTTACGCAGTAATGCATGATATACGATTTCCCACTTTCATTGCTAATTAATGTAGCGTTAAGATATGTGATATGTAACCCTTGTGAGCCCACTAACTGAGTTAAGTGCTCCATGTTCGCGGTTAGTTTATTTTGGTAGCACAATTATTTCAAAAGCATCGCTTAATTACTATGCTACATATATGTGGTTGGAAAACAGTACTCAGTCCAGTACACTGTATTAATTGTGATTATTTCAACATAGAAATAAAGGCAGTCTATTTTCCTGTTTTTAACAACTACACTATTTCTACTATTGAACCATTTCAATCACTTTATGCTATGTGACGTCGACATCTCCTATAAATCTCTCTGTACGCCACCAAACGCGTCTGCCGCAGTGATAAATTTGCGAGATGGAGTAATAAGAATCATCTTGCTAATGACAACACGCGATACACAGACTCGCAGGAACATAATCTTTAAACAGTGACGTGTATTTGTGTGTTCATGGAATAGCTTAATGTAGGATGGGCCATGTTGGATAACACAAATTTGTTGTTGTGTAAACATGGCGCGACTGTGGAGGTCGGCAGCGGCGGCGGCGCGCGGCGGTGAGACGAGGCGGTGTTTCGTATGCGAGGTGCGATACTCGTTACCGGGATGTGCGCCCGCGGGGCATTGCGACGTCTCAATTATCTTTAACTTCATTGCTCAGATTCCGTCATGAGCATAAGCTCTAACTTGTCACGAACTGTATGTGTTGCGTACGAGTCTGTTTGTGTAATTAATTTGGTTTCCCCAATGGCTGTAATTCCGCCGCTCGACACAACACAATTTTGTTCTTCTGTAATCTAAACATTGTTCAATTAGAGCAGTTCCGACATATATATTAAGATTAGTGCTGCTTCCGTGAAACTATGGCGGCAAACGGAAACGGAAATAATGTAAAGTAATAAGAACAAACATTTATTTTGTCTTCTATAGGTATGCCTAAATGTAAGCATACCTTTAGAAGACAAAATAAATGTTTATCTCGTGCCACCGTTCGTTCTTTTAAATTCTCGTTAGACGCAGCAATGTTAACCGTGCTATTGAACTGTCCCCTTAGATTGTTCGATTACTGATAGCGTTTTTGAGAGCAACGATTATTTGAATTGAGCATAACTGAACCTCTCTCTTGCACGTATTTTCTGAACTAAACAATGAAAGAAGCAGTTCAACCGCCTGAATTTTATTTGATGGATCAATTCCCAGAATTTTTCGACAACGTGAATAATAACATGAACTATTCACGTATCTAACAAAATCCCCGAATAATTGAGGCGTAAGTTATGTTGTTACAGTAACTTTCAGCTCAACTTAGACCGGGCATGTTTAGCCTGATTGGAAAGTCGAGTTGATGCGATTAAAAGTTTATTGAATAACGCAGCTAACAACGTTTCCAGCAGCTGCAACGCCGCGGTTTCGCTGGAACTTGGACTTGCAGTTTGACCTTTTATCAATTACTCAGTAATAGGACCCGTTAACATTCTTATCAAGTACCAACTATTTCTCTGTTGGCTACAGAATATCGAAACTTTTAACTCTTGTTATACTTGTTTGAAAGTGGGACTATGCAAAACATAGAGCTGCTGTTTGTATTCCATAATCAGGTCGGATGTTGCAGTCGGGAACACAGCCACACGTAGGCATAACAAAACAAAAACATTCAATCAGGGCGCGCTGCGATGTGTTCATTCGGAAGGGCTCGGCTAACGAGCGTGGAACGCGTGCGTACTTCTACAATAATGAAGCAGAAGTAATTTCTTAATAATTGTTGGTGAGAAAGAGCCGAGGAAGTTGTCGGCTGGCGGCGAGACTTCAAAGAAATTAATGAGTGTTAGGAACTCGCGACGTGCTACCGCCGACTTGATCAGTTTGGACGCCAGCCGGAACGAAGTTGCGGCAAGAGCTTTAAGAAATTTTCTGCTAATTGCAGACGGACCTCAATTGCTATTTCAAATACCTTATCAAACGATTCAAATTTTATTCAAAACAGCGAATAAATTTGCCGTCACTTGGGGCTTTACTATCTCAACTTATGAATTATTAAACGCAATTATTGTGACTAGAACTTCGTTTAGAGTAAATTTCATAAAGATACAAGTAACAAGGTCATTTGAACAAATCAGATGTTCTATGTGCTTTCATCATCAAATCTTTTTCAATACAGCATGATTGTAGGAAAGGTGATGATCAGGTGCTTAATACACATCAATTGGAATAATTATAATACCACGTTGGTATAGTGGTCATTAGCGCGAATGCTGAGTGTAAGGTGCTGGGTTATTGGGTTAGCAGCAGCAGTAGCAGAAGCAAAGCATGCTATTTTTTCTGGTGGCAATAGACACGCAACCTATTTTTTAAAAACCGTCGCCCTACACTATGAATTGCTCCTGTATCGTGAGTGCGTTAACAAACATTTAAACTCACATACACAAACAGTCAGACCCGGAACAACTATCATTATTTAGGTCATACAAATATTTGTTTCGTGCGGGGATCGAACCGGCGACACGTAACGCAGCAGTCAAACGCTTAGCCACTGCGCCAAACGTGTCGTCAAATTTGGTACATAAATGACTACATGTCCATGTCCTATGTGGGTGTAGGTATACCTCTGCCCAACCCCTTGAAGATAACAGGCATGATGTTTTGTAACGGCATAATGTCAACAAATGCGTATGTATTACCGAAACACTTTAAACATTAAACGTTGTATACTTCCCTTCACGTTCATTCTCAAATATAAAGCTCTCTTCATTAAACAAGAACTGACTTACTAATTGTGCATGTAATGTTGGCGCTGGAGCAAAACCCATTATTACAGAAACGTTTCAAGTTATATTATTTAGTCTGATCGTATTGTGTAACAACAATGTTTGTTGTTTCCATTCAACAAGACGATTCTTCGGTTCTACGATTAAATTACCGACTCTTTCTCTTCGTAACTTTCACCCTCTCTTTAATTAGAGTTAACTTTGTCCTAGTTTTAAAACACAAACCAGTTCGTACATAATATTATCATAAAGAATGCTTTTTCATCTTTTTTTACAAAAAAAATACAAGGAGCATTGTGTTCTTCCTGTTGCTCGTGGAATAAACTGATTCCTCTTACATTATAACTTTTGCAACTACGTCAGTTTAAGTTACTCATGTAAACCGCGTTCTTAGTTTTGCCTTTATAATGCGAGCCCCGGAATATGTTGGAGCTGAAGTCTGAAAACTACTTAGTCGTGAAAAACGGTCTTATGACATTTGATATTTACGAATGGAAGTATAATAATTTAAGAATTAAAATAATTATATCCTTTAAATCTGATTTGAAAAAAAACGGTGCAGCAATAACTAAAGTGTATAAATACCACCTCATTAAGCATATTATAAATGTTTCACAAACAACGACAAAACACGATCGTTTGTTCGATTATCTCAAATCTCATTCGAAAATGGAGATACGATTGATGTGACTGTTACAATATGCAAACAATACAACACACAATAACGACTACCTGTTTGTCTCCACAGTCCTGCTTTTTCTGATCACATAGCAACAGCCCTATTAAAACGATTCTTTTGTTCTGCAACCTTACATTTTCGTTGTTATAAATACAGTAATTATTTATTCGTAAACATCTTCCGTATACAAACATTTGCTTTTATAGAAATGCGTCTGTTTTTTTTTATTTAACGTTTCTTTTTAATTTGTCTTACGTGAAATTATATTCGTAGAATTTGTTCAAAATTTTCTCAAAGACACCCAGCAATGAAGTGTCCCAAAAACGCTAAACTGACTTTCATATTCGCAACGAATTTCATAAAAATAAAAAGGTGTTAGTAAGGAAGTAGTTTTCCACATTCCACTAGCTCTAGATACGTCAGCATCTCAGCGAAGCATGCAGCAATAAGGTATTGGATTTATGTATTGCAGGAGTGCACGGATAGAAAGGATCGGCATCAGCTTAACATTCTACGAAGTTTTTACTTTCTCGATTACAGTTAAGCCTTCGTAGCATGAATAAAGCTGGTTGATACTGGTTTATAATTGTGTCAGATGTCTCTTGTGATCCATAGCTGTGCCCATTTAATACAACTTTTATGCTTGGGCAAGATCACACATAAAACTTTCAATCACGCATGAGCAGTATATGTGAGGGAGTAGCTACATGGTGCAGGTCCATTAAGGCAGCATACAAACTGCCCTCGGCGGAGCAATGCCGTGATTAACGTAATGCGATTGCGGCCGGCCCGGCTGAGCCGCTTCGGGCCGCTATGATTTCAAGCACGTGCTATTGATTATTGTCGCTACAACAGAAACAAACGTAATGCCTAATTGGCGGACGTTGCTTTGTCACTGATTTGAGATGGACGTCGTAAATATTATGGTATATTTTTACGTGCAAGTAATGTCGATATGGAAACTCTTTGATGTTGCGGCAGCTTCATTCTTTAGTTCATCGTCTATAAAAAACGCAAATTGGATTTTTCTGTGTTTATCAATTGTTTTTTTTTTATCACAAGTAGAATATCATATACTTCATGTGCAAGCTAAATGCTTACTTAAAATGATCCCTTTAATTGCATGTTACGGCACTTACAGTGTACGGACGACGACGGTGACCAAATTACTCACGTAATCTTAGCTAAGCCATATGGTGAGCCACCAATTAAGGTTTCGTTTCAGTCACATCGTAATGTAAGATATCCTTTTATTTCCTTATACAAATACGATAAAGAAAATCCCACGACCAGCTGTTAGCAGCTAAATACAAACCTTGATTTAAAATAAATGACTAGAGTTTATTGAACCATTAATAACAATGAGACAAATAATGGTTGAAAATAAAACCGTCCAGAAGTTATCATCACCAACTTAATAAGAACAACCACACAGGCGTTTAAATCACTGCAAATTGGCCAATGTTTAGGTTTTACGACTGTTTCGTACGAATTATACTGGACACAATTTGTTAAAGCTTTCAAACACAACGTTCAATTTAGAATTTATGAAATCCTATTACGCGAATCGATAAATGCTTTTCATGCTAGCTTTCAGTGCTGTTCTATACAGCTATGCAGCCACTATCGATCTCTAAATGTTGTTATAGCGCAATATTGTCTCGAGAAACTCGACCACGCGCTAACACGTCTTTCCGATAGTAAATGGAATAAGTAAGCACGCGAGCGAGATTTCCCGTCTCAGAAACTAAAGCAAAACTTAATGCTGAAAGCTAAAACTGCAGACGGAAATGCACTCGCAGCCAACTCCAAACAAGAATGTTATTAACAAATTAATAATGAGACTTGCGCACAAATTCTGCGTGTCAGCATACTAAATGTGGACTTGTACATAGTTAGTGAGACCTGAAATGTTGCTCTAAATGTTACTTAATAATTACTTTGCTTCCCCGGACTTTGCTAACGAACCCTCGAGAAATGGGGAAAAATGTATCTTTTTTTGCGTTGGACTCCAGGAAGTTGACGGAGAGTCTATGATTGATTTAGGTATGATAGCCTACAGTTTCTATACACAACACTTCGTTAGATATTCTCCATCACAATCCATCTATAGTAATTAATATTCCATCAACGGCGACGAATATCGGCCACTGTGTGGGAATTTAAATTCTTTTGAATCCGTTTGCGCATTTTAAAATAGCGCATAAGCATAAAGTTACATTTCTCCGCTTAATATAATAGTGTATGTGTTACCGTGAGTTACTATTATGATGTAAACTGCACTGAAATGAAAATGCTAAGTTTAAGTAAACCTTCCTTTTTGTATTATTTCAATGACAATATGTCATATCTTAACAAAAAAATCCATTTTAAAATATACTTGTTTGACAACATGAAAATTATGAAAAACTAAAAGGCTGTAATGATATCATCTGCCCCGGGCACCGGGCGCCGCGAGACGACTCCCGTCCACCGTAGACTGCTGTGGACGGTGAGCAATGGGTAGCTCACCGTCCGTACGTCTATTGATGGCAGGCCGTGTCGACGGCGCGTTAGTGTTCCACGCGCGCCTCAAAGAGATGTCAGCAAAACAGAGGGGCCTGCCAAGGCTTCCGCGGCCCCGGAACGTAAAGGGCAATAGAAGGAACATGGATTGGTTTTAGTCAGTACAAGTCTGACACTCCGCAAAATATATATATATATATATATATATATATATATATATATATGGATGAAAGTCGGCTAATAAGAACTAACTGTGGTTGCCGGTCCGTCCGCCAAGTAGTGTGATTATGGCAATTTCCCCTTTGGCCAAACATGGTACCAAGAGTCATGCTCGGTTCTGTTTTCAGTCTGGAACTGATTGTAATGATTTAGATTATAAAAAAAAAACATTTATCACTATGTGATAAAATTGAATTCTCTTCTATTTTTTTTTTCATAAAAATAATACTTTTTTCGTATTAGCAGTGGGTTGTAACATAAGTGAGTCAAGAATCATCTCATTATTCGTTTAAGTTTAACCACAAAAAATACAGGACTTATTACAAGAGCACCCACGGTCTTATGTAAACCTATTTTATCTAATACAATATTTCCTTGATAGTAATACCTAAAGGGAACTAATTGCTACATTGTTAACACTCATAATATCTCATAACGATGAGAATTATTAGTTTCACGAAAATCTTTTGTGTTCGTTATCCATAATTCACGTAGCGAAAAATTAGCCTTGTTATAAGATTACGTAGCCTGTGGGTGATTTTTCCTCTTGTAATTATAAACTGGCTGGTGAATGAAGTTCGGACGCCGAAACAAGGAAATGAAATTTCGTCAAAGAAGCGTCTTAGTCTGGAGCAGTCCTCTAGGAAAATTAATGATTATTGGTTGGAGGAGGGAAAGCAGGAAAGCGTGGACTTAAGAAAACTAATGCTGCCAGCTAGCGGACTGGTTAGGTAGCATATCAAATAGGTTTTTCATAAACGCCAAGAAGTTTCTTTACAAATGTTGGCTGCTGATGGAAATTGTTCAACACGTGGAGGTAAACTGAACTTACTTATCGCGTACTGACACGACACTGTCTTGTGGGTCCTTCTGTACCTAGTACCTAAGAACACCAATTGTAACGTGCCTTCATAAAGTAACTTACCAAATTAATTACCTCGTTTTCAAATCCATTCAAATAATTAATTAAAATAACCGTTTTTGATAAAAACTGATTCAAGAACTGTTAAAATGGGAACAACGTTTTATGTAGTTTAAAACCGAAATTCAAACCCTTGACAATTTTCCTGCTATCTTTTTGTCCATGCCTCGCTCAAAAGCTATAGGTAGGACAAATTTTAATAAGACTTTAATTGCTGCAGTACTTAAGAGCTTCCAAACTAAATGGAATATAATATTTAAATGTAAGCTGAATATTTCTGTGGAAGACTGGACAATAAACTTCTAGAGTATTCTCGAAGTCTAACGAGGACTTTGGAAGCACACCGTATCTAAGGTTTTTTCCGCAGTGCGAAAAATATCGCACTCTCTTTTCCTACAACTATGCCATATGGAAGTCAAACCAAAAACGTACACATAATATCATGAATAATCTTTTAAAAAGAGCTATTATTATCTCAAAACTTATTTTAATCGAGTTCGATGTCATAATACGTTTACAGGTAAACACAAACCTATAGATTTCTTTCTCCTCCCCGTCCCGGCGCTTCGTCGGCCTATTGCCAAGGTTTTACTCTATCTGTTTTAAAACTTTGTGCGCTCATTAGCTATCGTACCCTCCCTCGCGTTGAAGCTATCCACTGCATAGTCAGACGTACAAATTCTATGTCTAGTTTGTTAACTATTTTGTAGGTACATTTAGACACAAAAATCAAACCTTTTATTGAAAATATTATCCTTAATTACACAATTGTAACTAGTTTTTGCCCGCTGATTCGCTCTCGTTAAATTCAGGGTGACACAGTTCCCCTTTCCTGATTTGCACGTACCTGCTACCTGTAGTTTTAGCCCTTGCCCCTTATTATTGTAATAGCAAAGCTAAGCTTTCCCTTTTCTTCCCTCTTTCTCATTCATTTCTCACTTCAAAAAAATAGCCTATGTCCGTCTCCTTAGTTTCAACTATCTCTGTACCAAAATTCATCAAAATCGGTTAAGCCGCGAATACGTAACAAACAAACTCACTTTCGCTTTTATAATATTAGTAAGGATAGTAAGGTTTTTCAACATTGTAATCTAAAACATTTAATGCAATCAACGTAAGCATACCTTCCGCAATCTATCGAGCCTAACAAAGTTATTATGCTAGCAAATACGTCACAAAAAAGAAGCATTATAAAATAATATTGCATCTTTTGACACAAACATTAAATCCTTATTCGAAAATATTCTTCCTACATCTATTTTTGTATGAATAGACAACACAATGTAGTGACGGGTTGGCGAGTGATAATAAATAAAAATAAAAAAATAAACAAGTTCGTTACGAATATAAACCAAAAAAGGTTTCCGATTACGAAGCGATTATCGAACTCAGTCTCTACGCACCGGATTAAATAAATCATGTTAACTTTCAACCGTCAGAAATAATCACCCATCACTAATCCTTTATTCCGATACTAACCTCTATTAAATTCATTAGCTGCTTCCTAGAAAACCGGCACATTGTATAAAATAATTTCAAAAACAATATAATAGGATCTCTACCATGTTTCTTCCAATATCGTGGTATCGAAACCGGTAGGTAACAAAGGAGTTCTAATTGATTTTACCCTAATGATCGTTCATTTATTTATTAAACCCTGACGGGAACCGAAACTCGAGTAATTGCCGTAATATCTATCAGTGAGATTATTATCTTATCCAATTACTTATCAGTATTTTTGCCTCTCAGCTGAACTATCTAGGCCTAACTATCCACTAATATCCTTTCTAAGTAAATAAAAATATTTCAGATTTATTTCTTCTATTTCTTAAGTTGATTTCGCGTAGAGTGACATTGCCTCTTTTCTCTTTGACTTAGCCTACACCGTAAAGTTGATGAATTAAGACGTGTTTGTAGTCTTAAAGTCCTCGGTCCTTGACTACAAGTGGTCAGCAATATACCTATTTAACTTCCCACTTTGTAATCCACACACCACTTTCTACACTTCCTCTACACCACAAAAATACTACTAGTGTAAGATTAAAAAACAACTTCTGAAAAATCAATCGAAACGACACGGCTTGCGCAGTGGCTGAGCGATCGACTGCTGCGCTGCATATCGAGGGTCCGATCCCCGCACGGTACTTCTTAGTGTGGGGCAAAGGTTTAATAACAAAAGATTATAAAAAGAACTTAGAAAATTGGCCCACAATTGACGGAGAAATCGCGTAAAATACATAAATACATTTTTTTATGATACAGTCAAATTAAGTATCTTTTTCTTCTTTTCAAAGTCAGTTAAAAATTAACCTTTTAAAATTTCTAAAGACTCATTAAATAGTTGTTTCACCATAAATTGTATTCGAAGTATAATATCTCTGTAAGTCTAAGCATGTTCACAATTCATTACATTGTTCACGCCGCTCGCTTGCCGGAGCTCGGCTGTCGGTGTGGCGGGCTATTCCGCTGAGCCGAGCTATTCTGCTGTTCCTAGCCCGCCTGCTTAATTGGGAGCGCTTTACAATTCCTATCCAATGCCCTAGGTTAGCTTTCAATTTAGATGTTCACTTGTAAACGCCACTTCACTTTAATATTTGATGGATATGGGCGTTTACGGTTTAATTAGCGTGTTTTAAAGGGCATTTTCGCAAATTAATTAAAATTGGCTTGGTTTAATACTTGTATTCGTAATAATCTGGTATTTTTTACAGTCTGTTCGTGATATTTCAATGATGTTTTAGTAAGAATTCTACCGTCTACTCATTGTCCGTCATTTTCTATATTCATTAATAAGTATAATTTCCATAAACACAATAATAAAATATACACATCGTAAATTATTTACCAAAATACCTTTGTTTGTTCCTAGAATAAGCCCTACAGTTGAAATCGGATCCGATCCGACCCATTTATTTTGATAAAGCCGGTAATAGCCCACGCTTGAACCCCAACTAATACATGATCCGCAAAGATCTGCTCGGACTATTTTTGGATATTAAGTAGGAAACCTGAGTTCGGTACACGTCAAAAAGTGGAAGCAAAAACTATTTAAAATATATTTTGTAAATTCCATCTAACCTTTTCCATCCATAAATTTTTTTATGTTTGCTAGATTCAGTTTGATTCTATTAGGGTTCCTTTTGAGGTACGGAATGCCTAAACACCAAACCCTTATGGGATCACTTTTTTGTCCGTCTGTCAAGACTCTGTACCTCGGGAATGCGTAAAGGCATCGAGTTGAAATTAATACCCTATACTGGAGGTAGTGATAGTGGGGAGAATGGAAGAAGAAAACGTGTTGCGCCGACCCCAAATAGAATGGGACAAGGGCAGGAAAATGATGATGACTGGAGGTAGTGATCCCTTGGTGTTGTGAAAAAAACAACTTTATAAGTGTATGCAACCAAAAGATATGGTCGCTTATGTCGTATTTCTTATGCGTTTGCAAAGGGAATCAAACCTTAAGGGTGCTTCACGTTAAACTAGAATCATCAAATTCGACAAAAAGCAGTATCATAGAGCACAAGTAAAGGAGAAAATAAATTTGTAGATGCACATACAACAAAAAGGTAAACTACGACGACGATGCATGAAGACAAAAAAAGAGAAAAAAAAAATCAAACCATAAACTTAAGTGTGTCCTTTTCAATACCTACAGGTTATCTTATCGTTAACCTTTTGTTTGCCATTGTCACATATATGTGACAAGCAAGCGCGTGCCATGGAAGCCAACGACACTAATGTGTGACAAAAATGTAGGTAAAATAAATTTCCCGGCGTTGAATGCACACGCGTGTGTTTATGCTCTGTAATTTAAAGGGTTAGAGCAAATTTTCGGTAATTTCCATAGTAATCATACCTACAAGTTTACATGGAACCCTCGGTGCACTAGTCCGACTAGCATTAGCTGGTTTTTTTTAACAATTAACTGCAACTATTACAATCTACAACTTGAAAATGAAACAACAACATTGACTCTTTAATTCTCCAAAGAAATAACAGTGGACAATAGATATGCACAGGTAACATTCAAATAAAATACGTACTCGTACCTACGAGCTATCCAAGGAAAACCAAACTAATAAATAAACCGAAGCTGGTTTAGCATTTGAAACTATTGTAAAAGCAACCAGAGAGTTTACTAAACTTATTTGATCTGCAGTGGTCCGAACTGCAAACACGTGCTTAGCAATTTCAGGGTTCCAGACATTCCCAGCAAATTTGGTGTTGTATTTACAGTTACGACATATAGTTTTAGTGCCACCTATGAACTGTAACTGTGTGTTATTTTCAACTAATTTAATATACTTGGCGAAGGGTGGACGTTTTAGTGGACTGTCTTGTCATTCAGCCTAGTTTGAATTAGTCATTTATTCATCATTTTTATTTTGGTTTTAAGAAGTGGCTTTTTTTTTTTCTCGGGTGGGAAATCTTCCAATGACTTGCCCCGCTCTGGGCGGAGCGGGGGGGCATGTCAGACTTGTACTGACTAAAACCCACCCATGTTCCTTCTGTTGCCCTTTACGTTCCGAGGCCGCGGTATCTCTTTCGAACAACCCGCAACCCCGGCAGGCGGAGGCTCTGGCAAGCCCCTCTGCTTTGCTGACTCTCTTTGAGGCGCGCGTGAAACACGAACGCGCCGTCGACACGGCCTTTCGTCAATCGACGGACGGACGGTGAACTACCCATTGCTCACCGCCCACAGCCCCGCATCTACGGTGGCCGGAAGTCGTCTCGCGGCGCCCGGCGCCATGGGCGTCTCCCGCGGCGGCTGGGTTGGGCAGATGTTCTCTCCCTCAAACGCCCGGCCACCTCCTTCGTTAGCATTACTGCTTCGCAGAAGATGGTGACCGCTTCCAATTCCCTCTCGCTCCGGACCATGGCCTGAACCAGGGCCGGACGCGAGAGATCGCCGCCGCCGATCGCCTCTACGAGGGCACGGCGGTGCTCCGCCCACGCTGGGCAGATCGCCACTGTGTGCTCCACTGTGTCCTCCGGGCGATCGTCACAATGGTGACACCCGGGCGCTTCCTCCCGCCCGATGATGTGCAGGAACCTCCCGAAACTTCCGTGTCCGGTGAGGACCTGCGTCAGGCGGTAGGTGAGGACGCCATGACGCCTCTCCAGCCACTCCTCAAAGAGGGGACTTTAAGAAGTGGCTTTAATTATTAATTCTGAAACTAGTTTTTTTTATATCGATGGCATCGTATTTTTAATTTATATCACGCGAACTCATTACCAAGATGTGTATCTTATATTCGTACCAAGATCATGGATGGTTAATCAGCCAATCATATCGAAATCTGTTTAGTCGTTATATGCGAAAAGGCAATAGACAAACAAACAGGCATACTTACTTTTGCAACCATTATTGAGCTATTTGTAGTTAAATTATATTTGGTACAGAATTATTTGCTAAGCACTTTGGGTTTGTTGATATTGCACTTGTGTATGTTTACCAAATATTTAGTAACTGAAATTTCAAAATGTATGCAATAATATAATATTATGATGAACTTTCAAGTAGTTTCAATACGGATTAATATTAACATTTATAAACAACACTTTTTGTTGTACAAACAATAAGTGTTGTTTTGTTAAGAACCCTTAAATTTTAATTGAACACATGTGAACTTACGCATGCCCATTTCGAAATTAAGTTCTTAAAAGGTTCTATAAAAAAATGTCCGGGTATGTAAATACATTTTTCTAAACTTTTTACCGGGAAGAAAGCTAATTGCAAGCATGAGTTGCTTGAAAAGCCACAAGCGACATTTGAATGGATGCTGCTAAAACAATCTGCAATAAGCGGTGGTTGTGGTCTGTTGTGGTCGCCAAACAAAGCATTGTTTTGTCGCCGTGTCGCATTGTCGGCCGCGACATTCACGCGTTCACCACAAATGCCACTTAATATAAAGAACCCTTTATTGTCACGTTTATTTTTGTTTCGACTGTACTAGACAGACGCCACGTGCAAGATTTTTATGTCGTACCTAGATTATACGATGGAGTGTTTATTACTGTATTATACTAGGTTCTAGCTAACACTTAGGAATCTTATATTTTGCCTGGGTGCTTGAGTATCTTGAGGTGCTACTGTTTTAGATTTATTCATCTAAACGAACGTTTACTCACGATATTATCCTAAAAATTATATTATTAAACAGAACGGAATAGACAAAACAAAAATAGTCAGGTGAGCTCGACCGCTACTCGGAAGACTAGACTAGAGCAGGGTTCAGTCGCGAAATATGGAAAGTGTAAATATTATGTGTATTTTCTTGTTTATTGATTTATACACATATAAGTTTTCATTTTTATATATTTCTTAATAAAAATTATGTGCAATATTCTTAAACGACCACATTTTCCAATAACGTAACTTCAGCTTAATAATTCACATTTAAACTTATTCAGGAGCTACTCGCTACACACTAGCTGTCACAGGTATGCCGATAAAAAAACAAATATTTGGAACTAGCAGTATCAAATTCTTTTAGACTAGGTCAACACGTTAACTGAATTTCCTGAACTTTTTTACATTTGACCCCGACCGACCTCTAGAATACTTAAAAAAGAAGAAAAAGAGAGCTTTTTAAACAAGTAATCTAATCTCCGTATGAACTGAAGTATTTACTAAAACGCCTTTTTGAATGTGTAAACATTTACACAAATTGGAGATCTAATGGAATTTCAGATTGATTGGGTGGAATATTTTATGAGATTTCGCTGAGAGCAGATAGATAGTATAGAGTAGATTCAGAAACCTTTTTATGGCAAAGGACACCTTAGAATTTAGATTGAATTATTTATAAGTACGTGCGACTGTAGTAGAAAGACTTCCGCAGAAATTAACCTACTTTCGTTCATTAGTCGTAACTTATATGGTCGCCGAGAAGCCTACAAACCGATAGCCACAAGGGAATCTATTAAAGAAATACGATACGTATAGCAGCAAAGAATATTCTTGTGGATACATATACTTTGAAATTCATGTACTCAAGAATACAAGTTTTACTATCACACTAGTACAATATTTAAATTTAAAGCAATTTTAACAATCGAAAGGTAATTTAAGCTTTATGGTTACACTTTTAGAAACTAAAACAACTCTACAAAAGTGCTTTTTGAAAAGCTCTCTACCTGTTTAAAAAAACTCTTTGAGAAAAGCGATGACTTTCCTCAATAATTCGTAATGCCAAAAGAGGATCGGGTACGTGCTATAACGTTTGAATTACCCCATTGATATTTTCAATGGGAAATAACCTAGTTTCGAGAATAACAGCCACATAACAGTGCCTTACATCGATGGGGTTTATATGGTGAGCGAAGTATTTTTACTTTAACGGATAACTTTGTGCAGCGGCCAGAGAAAAGAATGTTTTATTACCTCCTCTCATAGGTAAGTAAATATGTGCTCAAAGTATTAAGAGAGAACTTGAGTGAAACTTTTTTAATTCAAGCGAAGACAATAAACCTACGAAGTTGGCCGTAGCCTGGTCGGAATCAGTGCTGCACGCCGCTCTTCAAAACATTATTTAAAAACTACTGCAATTTCATAATAATTGCGTTCGTCGTCCGTTTAATATGTTCCTTATTATTGTTTTTCTTCATAACCACGTATTAGAATGAAACTTTGAAATCCACTGTTGAATTCCTTGAAATCTAGTCGATCAAATCTACTTAGTTAGTACTTACTCAAATCTGTTTATTGTACCTTAGTTTAAATTACACAATGGAACAGTAGTTTTAATGAAAACTCGTTTCTCTGAAAGACTTTATAACTTAAGCACCCAATTAAATATGTAAATAAGTATAACGAATTCAAGTATAGTGAATACTTGAATTTGTCTAAGCTTTTCTATTTCGAAGAAATAGCTGTTATAATCAGTTATTAGAACGAGTGGCCAATAAATACAAAAATACGGATTAGTTAAGCTTAGTCGTAGTCTGATTTAGTGCTAAACTTTGACAACAGTAAAAGCCAATTGGCGAAGTTCCCTTCTTAACTGATCGTTCGCGCCTGATACTATAACCTACATAAAAAGTAAAAATAGTAGTATTCGACTCCATCATGTACAATGTATTAAAAGTTTCCGGAAATAAAACATGAAGTTAGCCAGTAGTTTCCGTTTCCATTATTCTTATCACTAGTGTGAGAAAGAACAGCGAAGGTGCGTAACTTCCTCCTCGGAGACCCAACTCTGCCCGCTGCCCAAACGGCTACTAAACTTAATAACATAGCGAGGAGAAAGAGTATATTTTAGTAATTCCGGGTTTACTCTGCAGGATCTAATAGCGAGCGAAGGCAATGTTTAAACGCCCTCCTTAGTTCCGTTTCTTTTGTGTAATTACTGTGTGTGCGGGGTTCATATACGTAACAGAAGTAACTGGTAGTGCTATCTGGGTGTAAGGCTACGGGTGTGGAATTTAAGTGATCTTATTTGGTGGCCGGCGAGCCGATTCAAGCGCGCCCGTGCGCCCTGCGCGTGTTGCGAATCGACAATTTCCTACCTACCTGCCGGATCTTTTTGCCTAATTATTACTTCGAAGTCTATATTCAGCTCTATTTAATTCTCCAGCTGTACGTTGCGGAAATTTTAATCATCGGTTTTCTTTAACTATGTGCTGCTGTTTTCTAATTGATTTCTAAACAACAAAGGAAAATTTAGAGATTATAAGAGATTATTTATTGATAAAATGTTGTGGTAAATTAAGATACAAGGGTGAATCGTTTACACAAACGTACTCGACATTTAATTTCAATATCATTCCATTGTATGCTTTTAAGCAGGGTTCAAAGTTATAATTATCTTAATAATTGTATGCACCTTGAAAATAACGGAAAATATTATTTATATTCCTTGACATATTTAACTTTAATAAACGCATTTTAGTCTTAAGTCATTAATCAGAAGTATATTAGGTTTAGTTTTGTTCTTTACTATTCCACTTTAATGGTTATATTTATATAATTACAGGGATAAATTAAAAATATGCCCGTTTTAAAACGACTTTGAGTGACTTAAAACATAAAAGAATTTTACGTCAAAAATCAAAGGTTAATTTTTGAATTAGCACTAAAAAATAAAAGTACGATAATTATCAAAGAAAATAATTATGTTGATAATTTGAAACCTGCTTTGAGTAAACTGGAAAGGTAAATAAATACCTATAGCAATAATACCCGATAGTAATTGATTTTAGGGAAGTTAGATACATTTTCCATTCTCATTGAAGATGAAAATATTCCTTGTGACATGAGTTATATAAGAGTAGCCAGATGACGTAAACAAACAATTATATTCGATATTCAAAATACTATACATTTACTTAAGTTTACACATTTTGAGTTTTCGTTTTTACCTGCATCTATTTTCTAACCTAGATACTACTATAAACGGGTACCAATGACGTTTTATAAATATTTAATTCTCTTATGACTTATTTAGCCGTTAATGCTTCTCGTACGTGTCAAGAAACTTAAAACTAATTAATATAATTAATAACAGACTTCAGAATTTCGTTCAATTATATAATGAGAGTTGCTGAACGTGCTAACGACTGAACATTTCAGCGCTAGATAAGATTTCAATGTAATTACGTTCTACGGCGGCTAAGTACCTTTTTGTACGGTTCTCATAGAACTGAGAAACCTTTCAAAAGTACAGCGTTAATAATTCTTGTAGTAAACAGCTACACAATCAGGTAAAAAACATTATTGATACAAAATGTCGGCGGGAAGTCGACCCGGACAGTAGCTGGTCGTCAAGTCAGTTGATTTTATTTTGCCAACGGCCGAGTTCGCGGGTAAACGTCGTTACCCGAGCAAACTTTAGCTATCGGGATCTTCCATTATTAAAGTTTTATCCAACTGGGCCACACGAGAACACCGATATCCATACGAATTTTGCAACCGATTCCAGTTCCATTTTGCCTTGTATAGAGCCGTCTTCGTACTGGCGTGTTACCGCGTCATTGTTTGATCGTTAAACTCACAAAAACTTTATTCTTGTTTACAACAACTTCTACGTAGTTTTGAACGCAGAACTTAGAATTTTTAACACTCGGTGGTTGATTTTCGTAGTTAAGCAGCTCTTGCGAAGGACGGTTTGTAGATGGGAACTATTAATAAAATTTGGAAAGCACGTTAAACCGTTTCTGGCTGGCATTTGGAGATCTTCGACAGTATTCAATTCATACAGTGGCCCAAAATTCTTACAACCATTCTTACCAAGAGGTATCCTATCACCAAGTTATAACCAACTGTGTTGTGGAAGTCAAATAGTCTTCATTCAGCTAGACTCAGCTGGACTGGATCCACAGATGAACAGACCTACTACGTCTCCCAGCGAGTATTATGTTTACATTACATGATTACCTACTTATTCTATCAGTAACCATAATTTGTAACCGCAAGCATTCAACGCAATCAGCGTTATTAGAGTTGTAGCTAAGTGATCAGAATTAATTGTGTAATGTATGATTAATTAGTAAATTGAATTTATGTTAAATGCGTCGCTGGATAATTGAGTTTTAATTAATTTCACTAGTGTATTCTGAATGTTCTATATGTGTTAATGAAAAGACCACGCTGTCGTAATTGGTCTTCTCTCGTCTAGGTTAATGGTTTTTTTTTTTTAATAAATCCGGGAATTAATTTAAATTACTACAAACGTAAATTAAATACTCTTTTCACAAACTTATACTAAAAATCTTAATAATCAGAAGTACGAACCAAGCGGTTATGAAAGTACTACATAAAGCTGAGGTTGCGGGTTGTTCGAAAGAAACAGCGGCCCCGGAACATAAAGGGCAAAATAAGGGCCTTTCATGTGACTTTTTGAATAACGGGGGAGGGACTTATTTGATGATTTTCAAAAAAATAAATAAAAATTAGGTATCTACTACAAAAAAGCCGAAAACGACATAATCATATTATTTATAACATATATTATGTACAAAGAATGGTGATAGGCAAGTGGTTTTGACTAATTACATTTTCACAGCTCATACTGCAGGCTTTGTCGATAAATATAATTTATTTTCAATTGAGCTTCTCTCTTTGTCCCTACAAAATATGAGCAGACATATGTACATAAGGCATAAGTATATTCTAATCTTATGTGATCCCATATTTCTCCTATTTTACCTACTATAAGTAGTCAAGTCAACCATAACCCCTTAGTGTTAATGCAGCGTTTATGTGACACCTATGTTGCATCAATGTTTGAAAGAAAATGAAAATTCTCAAATGACTTCTCTCGCTGTAGGCGGAGAGGAAAGGAGTGTCAGACTTCTAATGACTAAACATATCCACTTTCCTTATGGATGCTCTTTATGTTTCAACGCCACTATATCTCTTTCGATCCACCCCACAGCCCTGATAGGCATTGGCCCTGACCTGCCCGTAACAGTTTGCTGACATCTCTTTGTGGTGAGAGACGGTGACCTACTCAGCATCAATGCCTACACTGAACATAAGACGTTCAAACGCAAAGACACTTATACTAATAACAACAAACTGTCCTTACCACCCGTCTACGACAAGAGCAGATATCCTATTAGGACTGCGGCACAATTCCACGAAACTAACAATTAATTAATAGCATCGTATAACCGGCCACTTCCATAAATAACGAAAGCCTCATCCAGACTTTGATCAGTAAACTAGCCGTCAAACATCTGACCAACTGTTGTTATTGTTAAACCAAAACAATCATTAACAAAAATGTAATGCGATATTCGAACAAAAATACAAATGAAAATCTCAATACACTAGGGTATTTCAGCTGTAAATAGTGTATGCTTTTTCTAAATCAAAGCAAAAAAAAGAGGCACATAAAAATATAAAAAATACTACTCGGAAGTAACATAATAAGTGGAACCAACAAGGATAACCGTGGTGGAAAATTACGTAATTCCCATATAAATCTAACTTGGCTTATATTAGATTCTTAACTGGCTATTCGTTACCAAGGAAACGAAATTATACTAGTAGGTGTTATACCGTAATGAAATGTTAAGATTATAAAATATGAATCTTCAATTTTGGTATGTTGATGCAAATTTGTTAGAATAACTTTTAGGTTTCATAACTCAACATAATTTTTGTAAACGTGGATCTTATGATACAAGATCTTTCCACAAGAAGACACGAAAATTAAAATTATTAATTAAACACTTTTTTTTTAGTGAAAATTATTTAGGTCCTTGGGTGAAATTGTATCGTGAATGTAACTTTCCACATAATAGTAAACACGATTCGATGTGTGCTGACTCACAGTTCGTCCGGGCCCCGGTAGTACAGTGGGTGCAGAGCATTCCACGTAAGTAGTGTGTGAGCAGCGGATAAAGTCATTGTGTAGAATAGGATCACGTGCCCTGAGTGCCGGGATAACGACGCGCCTTATTATTGGTCTTGTTCCGCCATCGCTACAACACATGTTTACAAACTAAAACTAATGTCTTCCTACAACACATTAATCACGTTGCATTCTACTACAATCTTTCATATTGTTTTGCTCAACTCTTTCACAAAGAACAATTTAACACGACGTCAAAGAATACCAATTGGTTACTGGTATTTTGGTAAGTCCAAAGTACACAAGTGTTGGTGTTGTTTACTCAGCTCTGGGAGAAAATAAGAAAAACAAGTACGAGATTCTTTGAGATGCTCCGAGCTAATTAAAAAATAATAGTTACCAAGGCGCCCGTTCTTAAAATACTTAAACTTAAACTACCCTGGCTTGGACGAATTATTATCGAAGTAGGTACGCAAAAGTTCCCCAGACACTTGTGTAAAGCGTGGTATTATCCGGGAGGGTCCTGGTGTCGTGTCTAAGTGTTTAATTACTCCGCCTTTGTTGTTATAAACAGTGCCACAAGCTGGGAGGCGCTAGGCCACCGACCACATCTGCGGCGGCACGCGGACATAAATTGCTGACCGGACCCGCCTAAGCAAATTCACCCGACCCCCTCTAATCTGACACTTTTAAATGGATTACTTGCAAACTCCGAGTGAACACAAACATTTGGCGATATAGTTTGCCGAGATTTGGAGATCCCCACTTGTCACTATATTACGTTCAAGTAGTCGAGAGCGGGAAGGCGTTAAGTTTGTCTATCACGTATGTAACCGACAACTGTTCGGGCAAAACTTTATATTCGACAAATAACTGCTACTTACGAACTACCCTTTGGGGAATGCCTACTTTTATACATACGCATCCACTTTGTGTGAAGTATTTACGACGTAGGGATACCGCATGTATCGTGCACCAGTTCCACGGGGAAATAAGTCAGTCTATCATATCTAAAAGTACTCACAAGCCACATCATTGTTTAAATTCTAAGTAGCTGAAAATGGATTATCTCACACCAAAATCTATTTACACTCCGTAAATACAATTGTCAAATAAGACAGTGCAGTTCGGGGCAAAAGATGATTAGAAATAAACGGAACTGACTCTATAATTAAGCAACACGGGCAGAACTCTCCAGAATTTTAGTTGAAATAGTTTCCTAACGCGGCGACTAAGCTTGGCCTGTCACTTAAACTTTGAATTTTTGAGTGGGTTCTGAACATAAAAGCCCTCTGTCCACATTGATTATGTATATATTGAAACAGTTTTCAGTTTGCATTGAATTGCTGAAATTCTTTGAGTAATCAGAAATAGATTTTTTCCAACTAACATTATGCTTGCCTATTTTGCCGCAAAAACCATTGTCAGTTCCAAACTAACCGAGAGAATACAATTTCTAGATTGTCATAAAGTTTTTATATCACTATAAAGTTACAAGGGTCGACAAAGAAATGAACCGACATTTATTCCAAACATAGACAATATAATCCTTAAAAGCTACAAATCTGCGTTAGTGTGTGTTAGCAAAAACTGTGGGAGTGACACAGCAGTGTGGCCGGTCGCCCGGGATCACCAACTGACTGCCGACTAACGGGACTCAACGAGATAATCCCCTGATTAGAAAGGCCGACAGCGATTTTCTCAAAAAAGTCACAGATAGATGTCTAAAGCATTTCTTTATCACGATTTTAAATACTTCCGTCTAATAAGAAGATTTAAAGGAAGTAAGTAGCTATGTTGAATATTGAAATCGAGTATTCGTCCATTATGAAGCGTTACCTTCACAGCTGTTCTGGGTATCGGTATCTTTCATAAACATGACGGTTTTCTGGTTTGAGAGTTATCTTTCTTGGAATATGAAAGCATTTTCGCTGGATATGCGCAATAGGTAAATGATACGTTAAAAATGTACTCTTTCTTTGGTCGGACATGCATGACCTTTTTAGAGTGTTGAATCTATAGCCATATTAATTACAACTTAGCTCACTCCGCCTTAACTATTTTAACCACACTTATAAGTGGACTTAGGCCTCTCGGCCATTTTCCCACTTCAACGTTTCGGATCTCTGAATAGCCACTTTGAAGTAAGTTTCCAATGTCAACAAGTTTGTTCTTGAAACAAATGCCAACATTAGGAATACTGGCCTTAACCTTAAGGGACAGATGAGGTGCGCGCTTTATGGGTTTTTGCTGTAACATGTGTAGTTTACAGTACTTACTAAAAGCCTTCATCAAATCGGACCTTAAAGTTCCACAGCTAGTTGCTCCATATGTAGTCTGTCGTTATAAACTACAGAAATAGTGGTCTAAAGGGAATCTTTTTTATGTATGTAAAGTAACATTATATTACATGTTAAACCAACTGGTTTTCTCATTCTGTGTCTATGGTACGATTTTTTTTTGGGCTTAGCATATTATGCTAACGTTAATCGTGGTGTCTGATGCGTTTTTTGAAATTCTACAGTGCAGTGTATAGGGAGACTCTAGACATTCCAGCAATTCAGCCATCGATGGCAACAATCTGGTGTTAAAATGATAAAATTTGAAAAAATAAAAAATACTGCCTCTTAATTCTGTATATTTTTAATCGTCTGCTAAGATACCCGCGAGTAGTGACGATTCTAAGTCGAGGCCAGCCACCCAATAGAATTATGTTCAAGCGACGATGAAAATTCTCCTTAACGGTTTATCTCTTATCTTCTTGGGATCTAAATAAAACCGTTTTACATTGAAAGCTTGCGAAAGCAGTTGAAATAATGACCAATAAACGCCAATATTGTAATATTTTCAGAAGTCTAACTGCAGTATTACGATAAGACAATGCGGTGGAGTTTTATCAACAATCTCGAAGTCGTTAAAACAACCGTAAAATAAAGTTAAATTTGAATCGTAACGTTTGACCGTGATTCTTTATTAAAACCGTGGAAACCTTTAAAACACCTATCAATAACTTTCATATAGGTACCATCGTAAGTATATGTTTACACTTTTCGTAGAAATAACATCTATTTATCGCCTGTCTTTAATCTTTCTTCCAAAAAGATAAGATTAAAGCCAGATGTGCGTGCAGCCTTCATAAACTTGATATATTCAGTATCTTTTTATATCTCAACTTTTTTGATGACTCATCACCACGTTTTAAGTTTATGTTAAAGTATCTACCTACAGGTTGTTCTTCCGGGTCTGGCTGTTTGTGTATGTGAGTTGAAATGTCTCTCTACTAAACTCATTCACAATAGAAGAAAGAAGAAGTTCCTAATGTGAGGCCACTTTTTCTATGATGTCAGTTAAGAGATTCTAACTTTGATAGCTCGAAAACGTGACACTTCAGAAGACATTGTTTTATACAAAACCCTTTTATTGACATCAGTTACTGATTAGATTAAAATGAAATAAAATTGCGGAAGTAAGCCAATCTTCCAACGCCTTTAATGGTTCACAGAATTCGAACATGGCACATTTTTTTACTTCAAGTGTACCCTACCTAATTATTGTAACAGTTCTAGTAGAAATTTTCTTGTATAACTTCTGTTGAACATTTACTTCAAATTAATTAGGGTAAGTTTTTGCTAATGTTTTAAATCACAGGGGAAGGCTTAATTCTTATTATCGTTTCAGACCATCAGCTTGCCTAAATAGAAGTTGTTATTTTATATTCCTACACCTGGAGTAGCCAAGTATTTAAATAAAGCCTTTATTTTGCTATAAAGCCTGAATTTTCTTTACAGTTCTAATAAGAAGGTTGTGGGTATGTACCGAAAAATACTAAGTATCTACATAAAGCATGGTAATACCTATTACATAGTGCTAATACCGTGTCTCCTTACTGGTTCAAATCCATAGAGGATCAAAGAAAAAAAGCGACAAAATTTATCACAAAGCAACCGCGTGGAATAAATTCATGCATGATCATTTTTTATTCTCATCTGGCGTATGTTGGCTGGTACGTACTGGAAGTATTCATTGAGCTTGTTTGGGACGTCACGTCGGCGGCCGCAGACGAGCGCCTGTGTGCTCCGATCGAACCATTCATTGGCGCCGTTGTTTCACTTTTCGACCGACGGCGATCTAAATCTGCAAAAGCTTTGATTGGCTTCCGTCAGAACGGGAATAAATCGGCTAGCACCGCTACACCGCACCGACTTCAAAGGCTCGTCCTAGCTCCGGTTAAAATTGGACATTCAAGAGAGCTCCATTCTTTCGTGTTTCATTGTATCTCAAATGGAGCAATTTCGGCAATATCGGACCTGTCTAAAGGGACGAATTGTCGCTGAAATTTTAACAGAATATAACAGTTTCAAAACTGAAAGCAAAGTTGAACAAAAAAGTTTGTTTCGTTTTATATTGACAATAAAATTGAATTAGCCGACACGCGCAGGCTTTCTAGGTCTGTCGGTAATCCTATTTGCGGTGCGGACTCGCGCCAGTTGCTCCTAAAAGTTGGGTGCGCGTTACCAACAAAACGCTGCTGACGCCTCGGGAGATTGAGAATGGCTGTGTGAACTGTATTTTTATACATGTGTACGTCCCTACTTATGTAACAGCTTAGCTCCGAAAAAATACACCATTATTTTAAAAACACAATTTACATGCTTTCACCTATTCATTACCTGTGTCACGTTATCATGAACGTAATTTACCTAACCCAAGATTAAGCTATAAAAAATATCGGTTTTCGGTTTAAAGAAGCGTGAAACTCGCTTAAATTTGGAAGGTCGCGCCTATCCTATTAACTTCGCTTATCAGAAATTAGTTTTCTTCCGATATCTTTTATTAGTAATTCCCCACTCCGCGTTCCAAAACACGACAGAATCCCTAAAGGGGGTACCTACCGAATGCTGCAGCGTCACTTCGTCTCGCATTATAAAATATGCAGATAAGTTACGGGAATTGATTCAAGGCACAAAGGAGGCGAGCGAACTGTCTATAGGCAGGCGCCGAGATTTCGGCAGTAATTTCCCGTGAGGGTACACTCTTATCTCATGACACTGAAAATATTTTGAATAACATACGTTTAGGAACAACTTGCTCACTAAACTTTAAGCGATGCACCGATTGAAGTTATTTGCCACCTGGATAACGAATTTTGCAGCGTTTTTGCAATTAAAGTAAGAAAAAATTGCTTTTTGGTTATTTGTAGAATTAAAACACCATTAACGTGGACGCGCATCCAACACTTTATTTGAGAACAGTTTTGCAAACACAGAACAAAAGTTATTGCGGTGTATCACTTGATCCACGTTCTCATTATTGGACCATTAAAAGTTAGCAAGTAGACGTTGCTTGCGAAATGCTACCTATTAGCTAAGTACTTAAATGGTTCAGGAAATATTATCTTTATAGTTATAACCGTGATGGGATAAGGCTGTGGTTTTCGTTCCTAAGCAATAAACTTTAAATCATTAGCAAACTCCAAGAGAAGCACAAAACTGGAATCTGGAATCCACTAATTATAAAGGTAATATGTTCCACTTTTATACCAATATAGTATACTAATTGTTAATAACCTGCTATAAAATGATCAAACATTCAACAGTTCTTAGAATATGACCAAGGTATTTGTAGAGCTCAAGAAGACGAAGTAGTTAAACACGGAGATTAAAAGCCTCTAGAGCAATTATGTAATGTAAATAACAGTGAAGATACAAAAGGATATATACGTACCACATCCGTTTTTGTTTGTAAGCAATGAGTCCGTGCTCATTTCACAACGCGATCCTTTTATTGATACTGTTGTGTTGTGCCTCTCGGATTGCTCGCTAATCCTGCTTTTGTGATACTAACGAACAACGTCCAGTTAAAATCGTTAGTAACTAATACCCGAACAACTGAAGTTTCTACAACTTTAACAACAGTAATACTGGGAGCCGTTTCGTGTAAAAATATTTCACGAAAAAAAGCCATGTCTAGATTTTATCGGTGCTAATGATGCTGAGTGTTCATTCTTTACACTATTGTGGCTTTCTATCGAATATAAAGAAGTCCACTAATAACAAGATTAACCATCTGTGAGAGAGTTCGTTGATTTGAGATGCAATTTAAGTTAAGATTTGTTTACGGTCGTTGTTGGTGACAGTTTAACTAAGCTCGACATGATTCTGTTCGCTCTGAATCTACATTTTTTTATAAATAACTTAACGGGCTAATTTAATTTAACGTTAAGTTGCCTTCTAATCCTTCTTCATTTTCTTTAAGTAATCGAGTTTACGAAATAGCTTTTAAACAACTTTGAACCGGAGACCTTTCGATGGGGTATTTAAGTCCACGTGTTTTGGTAAATGAGGAAATAGACAACAGAAATTAAGTTAATAGATACTTATTATGTTGAAAACGAAGAATAAACACTTATACAGTTCGGGGAATTTCATATTCATTAGAATATACACAAAAATAAATTCTTTACAGAAGTCTTTTCTATTTTGTTTTTAATAAAACAACTAAGAAGGTTAAACGTGTTGCTTTTTGCTGGTTTATTAAAAATAAAACGACATCTTTTAGACGAGTTCCCCGAAATATTCAAATAGCTACGAACAATATTGGGACTGTAGCCCACGTAGAGATAATACAGTTGCCGAACTATATGTTTACAGTACCTAGGACGATGTTATGCTACCCTTAAAAGTTCTCGCAAGTAATTTGCATGGTATAGGTGTCAATCAGGTGGCTGTTTATTCGGAGGTGAGG
Organism: Ochropleura leucogaster; assembly: GCA_958449745.1. Classification (NCBI taxonomy): domain Eukaryota; kingdom Metazoa; phylum Arthropoda; class Insecta; order Lepidoptera; family Noctuidae; genus Ochropleura; species Ochropleura leucogaster. Next base: position 11,115,462 of record OY288206.1, on the reverse strand, counting down.
GTGAAACGGATCGTGTGCGGGCTCGGGGGGAGGTATTCGTTTGCCAAAACAAGGCCGAAACCGGAGAGTGCTCACGGAACTCAAACACGGCGCACTATAATGAATTAAGTTAGCAACTCTCTTGGAGGTGAACCTTCCTCGTGTCACACTTTCGTGAACCGCCTTCTAGCTGTAAGAATTTAGCTGCATTAACTTTAACTTATTGAACCTCGAACAGTACAAACAGTACCTATTACATTTCAGTACATAAGCAAATTTACGAATTCTCGCTACTCCGCCAAATTGGTACCACGTAGCGAAATCTGTTTAAACTCCCATCGGTTAGTCATTATCCACGTAAAAAGGTCGAATGATAACAAAAATCAACGGCAATCGCTAACGAGTCGCGTAATGCGATAACCATCAATTATGGACATGTTGATTGAATGATTGGTCCGAATGCGAAGCTGATTGAGACTCTGCCAAACGTGAAATTAAATAACTGCTGAAAACATTTACCGAACATGTCTCTTATTTGAAGCTTATCTTTTTTTTATTTATAACAGATTTCATCGGCGTGTTTTAAATGAACTCGTAAACCGTGGAAAAAAACAATATATATACAAAGTGCACAATGGTTGGAATTGATATAAACACTTTCTACCTTTATTTTTAATCTAAATAAAACAATGACCTTAAAGATGAATGAAAAAAACGAATGCGTAACAGTAATTCTGAATCAGTAAATGCGTAAACATATGGATGTGTTTGACCTCATTCGTACGCTTAAAACGGTAACATTATTCAAACCGCAGTATGGACGCTGTAACATACAAACAAGCAACGTGTAAAACATGGACAATTTGACAGCAAGAACGGAGCGCGGCTAGGCGAAGCGCACCCAGCTGCAGATAAACGTGATTGCTAGAGCTATGCGGAACCACTCCATGCTTCAGAATAAACACCTGTTTTCGCATGCTGGACCCCATACTTGACGGCTACATTACTCACGTCAGTCAACATCGTTTGGCGTAGGTACTACGTAGATAGAGATGTGATACAACACAACAAAGATAACCTAACTAATTACCGTCGCCTGTATTAAATTAATTAAATCTTAGCCTAAAATATCTATAATTATTTTCGGTCAATTAGAAATTAATAATTCAAACAATCCAACCCGTACTCGCTAACAACCTGTGTCTCGAATGAAATTTATTTCACAGGTCAGGGGAAAAACATTGCCTTTTTGGGAGAAGATAACTCAAAATATAACGGATTTGCGTAAAATATGTGAAACCTTTTGTATGCTAATACGATTCCATTGTTCGGAGATTGAATTTTCGGGTTATCATGCTTAAGAATTATTCATGACAGATAGGTTGCGATTGTTATGATTTTTCACGGCAATGTTGTTACAGATAAAATATATGTAGTTGTTAACCGCCGACAATCGTTCCACATTCGAATAATGATTGTAACAAGCATAACACTGCGATAAGATGGGACGTATAAAAACGCACACATCTCTCCTACACATTTATATTTTGGTAAGCTTTTCATTGCAAAAAGATTCATTTTTCTTTATGAAAATCAAGTGAGATGCAAAAATGAACTAGGCGAGTGGAGTCTGAAACTCTGAAATGGAAATACGCGCTGTCGGTTGTAGAACATGGCATACAGAATATTTCACTCGGGAAAAAAATGTGTCACTTTTGTGAATTTAATATTGAATGCGAATTAATGAACTGATCAGAGTGTATAATGGGGTGCGAGAGAGATAGATCAGAAAGGGCATTCATTTCGGAAGGCACAGCACGTCTTGCGGACAGCGGGGAAATTGAAACTTTATATTTGAGCGCACTTTATCTGACCGACGAACCTGGAACCTCTCTAGCGGAAAATCCTTAGTCGAAATAAAATAAAACTCCAACGAATTTCCTCAATACTTTCTACGACTGGAACATGCTTCACGGTTTTCACAGCGATTTGTGCAATGTATTTATTTTCGTTTTATTCTGTAACGCTTAGCAGGTCGCCGTTGTCGCTGTTAACCTGAACCATTTACATTAATGTTGGCTTTTATTACTTACAAATTCAGCATCAGATTAAAAAAGCAATTCACGAGGCTTTACGCGTTTTTTAAACTGCTGAATCGATGGATAGGTATGTACTTAGAGGAATTCCGATAATGAACAAAACATTTCATCGCAAAATGTTGTGCCTATTTAAAAGTCTTTTAACATGGTGCTGCTAATGAAAATATGGCGGCGGAGTCAGAATATTGTGATTATTTGACGTTATTCTGACGCGGAACATTGCAATCGAAATATTGTTTATCATTGCGGAAACAGACAAAACTCTGGAACAGTTTTAATTTCGCTTCAGAAGCTGTTTTGGTTGTACAGTTTGGCAGTTGTTTTCTGTGTATTATATACAGTTTGTGCACACAGTGATAAATTCGTTGCACAGAGGTGAAAGGTTACAATGATTATGAAGTGCTTTCATATAATATGACTTAAGCGATTAATGGTTGCCTAAATCAATTTTATTATAGAATACTAGCTTCCGCTCACGACTTTGTCCGCGTCGTATAGTTACTTTGGGCTAACGCTAACTTTAACCCGCATCATGATTGAAAAAAAAAATATCTTTCTCTCCCCTTCTCTTCCTTTTTTCTCACTTTTTTTTAGCCTATGTTCGTCTCCACGGTCCCAACTATCTCTATACCAAAATTCATCAAAATCGGTTGGCCATTTAAGCATGAAGATGTAACCAACAAACTCACTTTCGCTTTTATAATATTACTAGCTTTTGCCCGGGGCTTTGCTCGCGTTAAATTCGAGGTAGCACAATTTCCCTTGCGCCTTATTGATTTATAATAGCAATCCTAAGTTTTCCCTTTTCTTCCCTCTTTCTCCCTTACATCCCACTATTTTTGTAAATAAAATAGCCTATTTCCATCTCCTGGTTCCCAACTATCTCTATAAAAAATTCATCAAAATCGGTTGACCATTTAGGCGTGAAGACGTAACCATCAAACTGACTTTCGCTTTTGCAATATTATAGTAAGAATTTCGTAATTTTTAAACATATTATGTTTTTATGGAATACAGCAGAATAGAAATCTAAGCAGAACCCAAGCACGAGTAGCCGTTAATCAGATGGAGTAATGATGAGATTTAGTCTACCACAACTCAGAGACCCTTTCACTTTTTCACCCTTACGTACTCAAGTAGTAAAAGCAAGTGGAATGCCGTAAGAGAATCCACCCTTTCATAATAAAGTGTAACGTGTCCATATATATGAGCCCTCGTGTTGCCACAAACGATGCCATAACACTCCTGTGTAACTATTCATCATCATTAGATGCTCGATTAAGTATCTCTGCCTACCTTGGGAACATTCTCATGAAGGTGACCATTGATATTTATAAGAGTTCCGAGCTATGGGCCATACTTCCTTACTATATTAATAACATAAAAGCGAAAGTGAGTTTGTTTGTTTGTCCGATTTTGATGAATTTTGGTACAGAGATAGTTGGGACCCTGGAGCCGGACATAGGCTGTTTTATATCAAAAGTGTTTTTTTTTTAATTGAGAAATGAGGGGCACAGAGGGAAGAACAGAGAAAACTCAGCTTTGCTATTACAATAAATAAGGCGCTAGGGCAAAAAGTACAAGTTCCAGGTACCTGCACATCAGAAAAGGGGAACTGTGTTACCGCGAATTAAACGCGAGCGAAGCCGCGGGCAAAAGCCAGTTTATTATAAATGCAAATGTTGCTCGTTCTATACGCCTGTTACCTTTCATCATCTTCATCTTCTTACCAAGACAATAGAGCGTGTGTACAGGCGTGTCTTATAAAATTGTAGTCGTCATTCAGTTGATGCGAGAAAAAAAAATACAAATTACAAATTGTACCTACTACCTAATCTTCACACTGAACATGACTTGCCAGTACAGCCTTATGAAAACTGGCAGAATAAGCAAAGAGGTTTCCTGCGACTGAATCAGCTCTATATCTGAGTAAACCATAAAACCGTTTAAAATGCCGTACTACACGCATGTTTGAGTAGTTTGACATTTATAAGGAAAAGGCGCACCACTTTACGATCCCCGCATCAAATACTTGTATGACGTACAAGTATTTTTTCCGGGTGTGGCTGTTTGTGCATTTGAGCTTGTGAACGAAAATACTATTGTTTTTAATGATGATTTTTTGGTTTTACCAATAAATTTTGTGATTTACCATCATGATTTGGTAAGTGTAAGGATTTTATAAGCAAGAGACAATTTTTCGGGTTATTACCATTTTTTTTGTTGGGTGGGAAATCATCAAATAACTTCCCCCGCTCTGGGCGGAGCGGGGGGGAGTTTCAGACTTTTACTGACTAAAACCCACCCGTGTTCCTTCTATTGCTCTTTACGTTCCGGGGCCGCGGTATCTCTTTCGAACAACCCGCAACCCCGGCAGGCGGAGGCCCTGGCAAGCCTCTCTGCTTTGGTGACATCTCTTTGAGAAACACAAATGCGCCGTCGACACGGCCTGTCGTCAATAGACGGACGGACGGTGAGCTACCCATTGCTCACCGTCCAGGTTATTACCATTAGGGTTACATTTACCAACCTTTGGGTGGTTGGTAAGTGCTGGTTTTGGGAATAAAACAATAAGTATTTCTCATATGGGGACTGATGATGACATACTGTAATATTAAACTGAGCGACCAAATGGAACATTTAGAACCATGACCTGCCATTTCCATGTCGGGATGGTCGCATTAACCAAACCACGGCACATATTGCTTAGTTGAATACGGAGCAAACGTACATAGAATAGTCACGGGCACGAACTTGGTCCTCCGAAACGTGATTCTATGTTCAAGACTCCAATACATTCATGGTGGCATGGAGAGAGCGACTGTCGCAACCCCGTGCAGGGCACGCTACAATAGTGGCGGTAAGTCCCCTCTTTGAGGAGTGGCTGGAGAGGCGTCATGGCGTCCTCACCTACCGCCTGACGCAGGTCCTCACCGGACACGGAAGTTTCGGGAGGTTCCTGCACATCATCGGGCGGGAGGAAGCGCCCGGGTGTCACCATTGTGACGATCGCCCGGAGGACACGGTGGAGCACACAGTGGCGATCTGCCCGGCTTGGGCGGAGCACCGCCGTGCCCTCGTAGAGGCGATCGGCGGCGGCGATCTCTCGCGTCCGGCCCTGGTTTAGGCCATGGTCCGGAGCGAGAGGGAATGGGAAGCGGTCACCACCTTCTGCGAAGCAGTAATGTTAGCGAAGGAGGTGGCCGGGCGTTTGAGGGAGAGAACATCTGCCCAACCCAGCCGCCGCGGGAGACGCCCATGGCGCCGGGCGCCGCGAGACGACTTCCGGCCACCGTAGATGCGGGCCTGTGGGCGGTGAGCAATGGGTAGTTCACCGTCTGTCCGTCGATTGACGACAGGCCGTGTCGACGGCGCGTTCGTGTTTCACGCGCGCCTCAAAGAGAGTCAGCAAAGCAGAGGGGCTTGCCAGAGCCTCTGCCTGCCGGGGTTGCGGGTTGTTCGAAAGAGATACCGCGGCCTCGGAACGTAAAGGGCAAAAGAAGAAACATGGGTGGGTTTTAGTCAGCACAAGTCTGACATGCCCTCCCGCTCCGCCCAGAGCGGGGGAAGTCATTGGATGATTTCCCACCCGAAAAAAAAAAAGACTCCAATACATTATCGTTGGATACAACAGGTCCTTTATTTCGTCCTGAATATTTTTGTGAAACGTAAATAGTTAAAAAGATCATTCAATTCCATGAAAATTGTACTAAAAATATCTTGTCCCTGAGACTATTTTGCCCCGTACTTTCTGAGATTAAGTTTCACTTAAAAAAATAAACCTAACAAATGGTTAAATATATCACTTCTTATATTACTCAAGAAATCGGTCAAAACCGTCTGTATTTGGCGTACATATATCAACGGTGTTGCAAAATTTTTATTTTCGGCCACGCATTTTTATACACTCATGTTGGTTTAGAAGAACACTTTCCATGATTTGGACTGTCTCAAGAGATTTAGGTACCACCCTGCGATCATACATTTTCCACATTCCTAGCGACCTCTGAAATAGGATATTATTTCTATTTTAAGACTCCTCCCGGGGTCGTTCTAGCATATTTGTTAAGAACTTAATTCTGAATGGAGCTTGTTAATTTAGACTTGCGCAGAACTGGTTTCGTGTCAGTCATAAACTGTTTAGCGTGATGAAGGACCATACATTTGACAACACAGTGAAATGTTCCCTCACATCACACGAACCATAAAATTAGCAATTACGCTCGTAATATAATGAAAAATACAGCGTCAATCTGCTCCCCACATTATTGACATAAAAATTGCTCTGTGTGTCCCGTGACGTGCATCGCGATACGTCATAAATATTAACGCGAAATTACCATTGTGGGACACAGACGACCAACTTTTGTGACCACAAATAATTAGATATTTCAACTGCGATCCCACAAACTAATTGCGCGTCTACACTCTACATAATAGATAAGCTTGTTATAGCACTGACGTTTAATTCAAATAACTTGTCCGAATTTCTGACTGTTTCAAGTTACTAAATGTTAAAACATCTTAATGGTTTGTTGGGAAATCTCAATAATTGTGGCACGTGAAAGAAGCTCCTCCCCGATAATGAGTCCGTACAAGATCGTCTTTTATACTCGCGCAGCGGTAACATCTTTTGAATTATGAGTGTCGAGGGAATTCACCGTGTCTATACAGAAGTTGCTTGAGGTAAGAAACAACATAGTTTAAGAACTTGCTCAACTCGTATTTTATTGAGGATAAAATAAATTCTCCTTTCTGACAAGTAAACGCTGATCAAGCAATCATATGATACTTGCGATTTGACCCATTTCCTGTATAAAATGGTATTGTATGGTTGTTGAGTCCAGACGGATATTTCATTAGCTGGCGGCGCGGGTGTGTAGCCGGCGGACGTAGCACCGTGACCCGGAGCGAACTTCACAAACATCAGACAGAAACTCGTTAGCCAGCCCCCTGCACACCTTGCCCCCCCCTTCTCCCACCACCGTTACTAAATAAATGTCTCACTCCCAATCCGCAGATTGGTACAACTTCATATGATGAAATAGCAATTTTTCATTTATATAAAACCCAACAATAAAAACAATTTCAATTATTCGATTTATAAAACAGTGTCGCTAAAAGGAAATTCTTACGCTTTCCTCATGTTTTCCGCTCATTAGCCATGAATTTTTCATGATCTGAAATACGAAAATGCTATTTTGTGTATCAGGTTATGAAAAATGTATTCGTCAAAGAAAGCCTACTAAGGAATTTTAGGAAATATCCTGGTAAGCCTCATGTCTTTCCGGGGCAATGAATGTTACCATAGATACTTTATGAGCTCAAGAAAGCACCTTGCTAAGTGATTTCCTTAGTTACCCATCTACTAGAATGTAATGGCACTTGTGGCATATTGCTTCTTTATTATAACGAGGTCTGCTGTTACTACGTACACTTCCATATTATTAGGGCGTATCAGTAAGAACAATAATAATTATCTTTTATTGAAACCTATGTAATTATGTAGGTATATCTGAAACTCGAGCTAAATTCATTATTATCAAAACGTCGCCTTAGAGTGAAAACCTCGTAAGTGTAAAAAAGGTAACTTTTCAGGAGGAAGAAAAAAGTGCGTACTGTAAAATTTTTGTACGTCTTTTCTGATTTTTGAATCTTTCGAAAAACACTAAATTATACAGCTACAGCAGGATAAACTCAAGTACCTAATCAATTTTCTCAAAAACCACACGTTCGTTGCAAGTTATTCACGCCAAACTGACAGATGCGAGTATTTACGAGGTTCTCATTTACTGTCATAGAAGGCGCTATGAGTATCGAATGAACAAATGAGTCAGATCAGGATATGCGTTGCAAGGTTTTCTTCCTAGAAACACAATAAAATAAATTTGAGCAAATATGCATTCCCGAGGTTTTCACTCTAAGGCGACGAAAAGTACTTTTCAAACGTTTTCAAATTATCCCTAATAGCTTAGCCGAGGAGTACATTGATAGAATCCACTAAATAACAAAAACCCACGAGAAGGACGGCATTTGTCGGGCATGTCACCGTCCAGGTAAATCAATTCGTCACATTATCCGTGGTTGTACTTGCTAACGGAGAGTACTTGCATAACCTTGTAGCCAAGATTATCCATCAGCAACTTGCCCTAAAATACAGCCCTGTGAAATTGAAAGTGCTGTACTATAGTTATAGTTATAGTTAGTTGCCCGACGTAGTTCTCGAACATGGCGATATCACATTGTATTGGGATCAACCCATCATCACTGACAAGACTATTGTTGCCAATAAACCTGATATAGCGGTTCCGCGAATCTCGTGAAAGCCGAGAAAGATCAGCAAATCAAGTATATTGTTTAGGCAGGCGAGGTTGTCAAAATGTGGTATGCGGCTCAGCAGCTATTGTGCCAGTAGTCGTTACAGCCAATGGCTTAATTACCTAGAGCCTCGACCAACACCTGAGGAGGCTCTCGTTAGACAGCTGGATCAAGGGTTTGATAAAGAAAGCGGTAGTCCTGGACACGGCTCGTACGTATCGTTAGGAGGTTCGTCTCTTGAACCCAATACTCGATGTTTTTTTTTAATACATAAAATTATGTGACATTAATATAATAACTCATTTAAGAGTTTTACGGAAACGACAAAATAATGTCTTTAATAGTAGATAAACCTAGTATTAAATACAAACTCGGGAATTATGAATACCCAACACAATTCCTCATCTGACCTGTTTTATGTATATATAATAATACATGCCCGTACTGCTCGTACAAGAATAAAGTCAAACACAAAACCTGAACTTACGTACAATACGCCAAGACAAGTAAAACAGTACATCACTTCGTATTTAATATGTATGTACCTATAAATCTCCAATAAAACGCTTCCACTCCATTAAGTAAATTGAAAAACTTTTGGATGATCCGTATTCCGTTACCACATCCAAATTATTATTTAATTATCTTGCACAGTAAGGCTGTATCTCAAATTAAATTAATAACTGCTTTGTTTTAAATCGGGAAAAGCTGAATATCCTCTGAGAATAGATAAGCCATAGAAAGTTCACAAAATCGTCGAAGTTTTGAGCCTCTCCACCCCTAATCCCCGCCAGTGTCGCTCTAAATTTTCTACAACTTGCCTAAGATGTAGCGAAATGTGCAAAATTCTTGAAAAATAGTTCTATCTTACTGAAAATACTTTAAAAATAGTCAGATTTTCAGTAGAGTATACTCCTAGAACCGCGATGAATAAACAAGAGTTCAAAGGAGCCTTAGTAAAGGATCTACCCGACTTCACAATCATAATTACGTTAACAGCCTCTTGTAACTGCAGTGAGATATTTCGCCGTTAGCGTATATTTTGGGAAAATGTACAGCAGGGTTATATCACAGTTTGTATGAATATCATTATCTTGAACATAGTACACGGGAGTTGTTCTTAGCTACAAGTTAGTTATTCTAGCATCAGACTATTTCTCGCAGAACGGTTGTTAAATTGATCCGTAGCTAACAACAATTCCACCGAAGAAAATACATGGCAACAAATCTTCTTCGCCGGAAAAGGTTCTACTAACCGAATCCAGATTCCAGGTGTCGGCGGAACAATGCAATTCCCGAACAAATCGCGTCGGGGACGAGGCGGCAGCTCGTCGAGGTATCTCGCCGCCGCCGCCGCCGCGTGCCGCCAACGTTCCGCCGCCGGCTCGGAGTCGTCTCGATGTCGCCACGTCGTCGGCTCGAGGTCGCCGCACTGCCAACGACTGCCTACACGTCTTCTGTTCTCGTTCTTCGACTGACAGCAAACTAATATCAGTCTAGTGAGCTATGAATCGAATATGTGAGGATATAAAATGAAACCTCTATACGTAATTTTGTAAATGTTTTTTTCATGTTTACCTTGCTACAGTATTTCGTAGTTTATTATGTTAAAAGTGTTTATCTAGAATAAGTAGTTAGAAATTATAAGTTGGTTATTAGAATATAAATTACACAAATTACAAACATGCTCAAAATAGAAACTTACAAATCTGGTGCCAAATTTATGTTTCTGGTAATAACACTACCGAAGAAATCTATTTCATCAATATCGATAGAAATAAAATACATAATTATATAACTACCGACTACTAATATATATTTTTTTGTTCGCAAAAAGGTTAGCGTAACTATTAAATTCGTCATCCGATGAACCTACGTAAGTTTGTACAACAATAATGATGAACTTAACCAACCAACTAGCAATATAACCTAAGGCCGAAAAAAAAACATAATGATTGTCCTTAGTACGTGTACAAGTACTCACAAGCGTACGTCCATCCAGCGGCTGAGTAACTTTGTTGAAAAGAAGGCTGGTGGAATAGGGAAAAAGAAATAAAACTGTTGGCTGACGAATTCGACAGAGATTTATCACCTCCGCGAGGTTTTAGCGGTTCCTAATTTACCTACCGGGGAGACGGCTGAAGGACGATAATTCATTTTTATACATTTTCATTTTATTTTACTAAGTTAGTCTCCTAAGGCCAAATATTTTATACTTAATGTACCCTCACGGCAACATTTCATAATAAAATTGAAATAGGACTTTTTATATGCCAGTCCTTAATTATACCAATTACGAGTAATTTAATGATTTATTCAGATTTATATGTAACCCACAAAAACAAAAATCCGACATATTATCTTTTGCTCTTATTTTAATTTTAATGCAGTCAGTTTAATGAAGTTTCAATTCCCTTCACCTTTATCCGAGAAGACCTTTCCAATGAAATCAGTAAAACGTAATTATAATTTACATTTTTTTTACAATTTCCCAATAAAATAAACATGAAATAATAAATTGATGGTTATACCAAACAAGCCACTGGGCACGTTGTTTATTGTCGGTAGATAATCAATATTTTCCATTTCACAATACCACGATTTCAATCTTTGGGAAATCAACAAAAATTTGCATACAAAAAGCGCTATCTGTTTTGCATAAATCGATTTACCTATCCTCTTTCGAAAAGCTTTTTCCTTCCCAATTTCAACGGCAAGTTTATTTGTAAACAAAGTAGGAATTGCTCTGGGGTATTACCAAATAAAAGTTTGGAATGTAGCAGCAAAATTATTCGAAAATTTAAGTTTTTTATGGGCGGTGATAAATATAAGCACAACTGTAACACGTCATTTGGTAACATTCAAGAAGTTTCCAAGTCACACAAAACTGAGTAGATGAAGAATATTAAATGTCCGTGTTAACATTTTACTTTAGCTACAACTAGTAACTAAGTTTTATATACTTTAAACATTGTAGCACATAACTTAATTATAATTTGGTTGGCATATTAAATAAACGCAAGTGCCGCAATTTGATACTTTATGTTGATTTGCTCTCGATTAGAATACGAAACTAGATGATTTCCGATTCACGAATCGTCCTATATCGAGTGTTGAATTCTAGATACAGTTATTGAGGCCATCGGCTTGCGAATGTCCAGAGTACATTTCATTCTAGACCTTTTGTCGAGGAAATAAAAAATAATATACCTAGAAACGGGCAGAATGTCGATACCCAAATTAACATGGAGCATCAATGAAACTCTACTGTAAATGGCGAGAGTGTTACAGAGACGAATGTTGAAAGACATGGAACAGTTCCAAACACGGGGATACGAACGAATGCATTGTTTTGTCAGGATTCCTTCAACAAAATAAAAATCCATAATAATTTCATGATGGCGTGACATTCCTAAAGTATCCTGAAAAAAAAATATCCTTAGTAACAAAACAACAAGTATCTATTTAAATCCAAAATATCTAGTCGTATACTCAGATATACTTGTGTTGTGTTCCTTCAATTTGCATGTTTTTCATCAAAACAAATTTTACAAAAGACAAAGAGAGAATACATTTTTGTTATTACCGGATTAGAACTCGCGTCATCGCATTTCATTCCGGCACCCCGGCGACAGCTCTGTCAGCGTCCCACCTGCCGCAAGGGAATATGTAATCCTGAATAGGATCATACTTAAATGTCAGGTGCGAAACCTCCTCTGTAGAACAAATTCGCGGCTGGCCGTTTTTTGTCTCTTTGCTAACGAATCACCAAGCTCATGGGGCTTTCAGCGCGCCGCTCGTAACGGCTATTGTTTCGTGCCAGTTAGTTTTTTTTACTTGCTTTATCCGTTTCGTTCTTTTACTCTAACAACTATCGATCTTCTGAATATCGGATATCGAATGACACTTCTCAGTTCCACGCTTTTCACTCGGCTGTGTTTACGAAATATGAGACCTGTGACCGTTCTGTTGACTGCAGCAGTCATGCCTATTAATTAACCTGCCGGTTGTCTCTCGCCTTTGTAATATGTGTGAAAGATTGATTATTGCATTGTTTTGTTCCTTTTTTAGTAGTTATGTACTTATGGACATCTAATTGTAGCTAGGACATCTAACTATTGCTACTTTTAAGTTAAAACTTTTACGTTTCCTCACACAGAACGTAATTAATGAAGTCATTAAAAGTTTCCACCATCTGCGTTAGAATAAGAACGTAAACTATTCACACTTGACCTATTACTTTTTGTGGTCTCACCCCTGAGACTGCGACATGATTGATCACCGCAACTCCGTATGTTCCAACTTCCTTGTATTTATTCTTGTATATCTGGTCAATAAACGTCACATATATACGTTACACCAAATAAATATCTTATTACAAAGACAGCTCGCTTTTCTCCTAATTGGAATCCTCGATTTATATGATTCGTGTAAAATAATTGACGATAACTGTTTATCGATACGTTCTGTCAAACTTTTTGTATTACGGCCGATTCAAGTTGTAGTCAATATCCTTACTAATATTATAAAAGCGAAAGTGAGTTTGTTTGTTTGTTACCTCTTCACGCTTTAATGGCTAAACCGATTTTGATGAATTTTGGTACAGAGATGGTTGGGAACCAACTATCTCTTAGGCTATTTTATAGGCTATTTTTTTAAAAGAGTGGTTTATCAGGGAGAAGGAGGGAAGAAACGGGAAATCTAAGCGTTGCTATTACAAATCAATAAGGCGCTAACGAATTTAACGCGAGCGAAGCCGCGGACAAAAGCTAGTATGATATAAAGATTCGTGCGTGATTCCTAACTGGTATATTAAAAAGAAACCTCTTATACGTTATTATTTATGTAGGAGCAATTTGTTCTTAAATCCTTTCTGAGCTTTATTTGTCTCATGGCCTAAAGCTGTAAAAACATAATTGAATCAGGTTTCTTTGTATGGTAACAAGTTAACTTTAAGAAAACTAGGTTTAACTTTTTCTTCGTAAAGAGAAATAGGTACCCATATAAATGAAAAGCAATCATATCTTCTGTTGCAGTCAGCTTTCAGTCTAATGCACCAGAACACCAGTATTTTTCAGCTAAAAAAAGATAAGATCATTTATTTGCTTAAATCATGACTACCCATCCACATCTATCACACATTATCACCATTCACCCATCTGACCTCCACATCCCAGTGACTGGGTAACTTGTTTAGGTAGTTGGTGGGTGTTGGTTGTTGGTGGGTGTTGGTTGTTGGCTAACACCAACCACGAGCACCCATTGGTTAGTGTAGCAGACTTTCAGACATGTAACCGTAACAACTACAAAACAAAAGATTGGGCTAATTTATCTCAAAGCTTTAACATGAAATGATTTAATTAAAATACAGACTGACAGACAACGTACTAAACCACTAAAGCCCTTTTGAAAGATAATCAAGGAATTTTTTCAACAGTAATTTTCTCCGTAAGGTAGGTTAAAATCTGTAGACGAACAAAGTGACGGGTCACCGCTAGTATTGAAATAACCTTGATTTTTGTTACCTGAGCAAGTAAAACGGTAGCAACGGCGACTGATGTTGATTATTCTCGTTTATATGCAGACATTATTGCGATTTCATGTGATCGTGCACGTCGTAGCCAGCCGTGGAGTCTGTATTTTGGTTGTGAAAAGAGAAATACTGGGGAGCTGGTTTTGCTATTTCTGTTCAAAATTGTAAAAAACGGTAGCAACTTTGTATATATATAGTCATCCTCATAACTACTATGCCACATTTTACAACAATTAGTCACCGAAGTTGAAACTTGATGAAGCTTCCTATATGTCACATAAACAATTAGACATTACCGTTTTATGAAGTAGGTGCAAGTGATATTCAACTTAAATGCAATAACAATATTGAAATCCGCATTTATTTCTACTAAATATTTCGTTTTTGTTTTCATTGAAAATCGTATTTTGCAATACGTATTCAGTTATTATTTTCTCGCTGGTATTGAATACGGTTCGTGAATGGTACATTTGGAAATTGAAAACAAAGAATATTTTAAAGCTCTGCAAGGTATTAAATGTAATAAAAAAAATCTCTTGCCCGTTTATTTTTGCATAATTGATGTGGCACCACTTTGATTTCACAATAATATCACACCAATTATGTTTTCAAAGTTAATTGGTAACGCATTCGCCTCATAATTACATACGCTGACAAATTATTCATCCAGATATTTCCGTATTGATCGGACAATAACAAACAGGGTTGGATGAGAGATTCGTCTAGCAAATAAAATATCTATCTGGATATGCCTTGCAAATACCTAATGCCAGTGAATGTGTTTAGGCATAACCATAACAATATTGTTATAAATACGGTTTGGAAGGGTGTGGCACGAGAAAGGAATGGACTATTTTATTCAGGTAATTTACACCCATTGCCAATTACCAAATGATAAAACAGACATTATTAAGATTTTGAACTAACTTCCACCCACGACTTCGTCCACGTGACATAGTTACTTTGGGCTAACGCTAACCTTAACCAGCGTAATGATCGAAAAAAAATATCTTTCTCTGCCCTTATTTTCCCTTTTTCACTTAAAAAATACCCTATGTCCGTCTCCAGGGTTCCAACTACTTCTGTACCAAAATTCATCAAAATCGTTCGGCTATGTGGGCGTGAAGAAGTAACAAACAAAGATACAAACTCACTTTCGCTTTTATAATATTAGTAAGAATTTTAAAAGTAAAATGCAATAAAAGCAACAAAATTCAATTAAAATTTAATCAAAATTAAATTATGTTATAAATATATAGATATACGTACAACTGTTTATCCTGGGAAGTACTCGTACATACTCATTGAGAGTAGCCACGGTCAAAAGCAAGTATTGAAAAGAATGTTGATTTATTTATTTTGTTGAAATCTCCCTTAGAACAATCACAATATTTCATCGTTCATCTAGTTATTAGTCATTGGACATTGGCTGGTCATTGATGGCGTGAATGGGTATGTTCCCAATTCCACGAATTACATCGTCTTTGTTCGAAGAGAATAATGCACGCTTAGTCAATGACTGCAGTGTTTCTCTCATTCACGGCCAAGGAACCATACAATTCTATTATATAGCCAATCGCTGTACATTGAGCTTGTTATTCGCGATGACATGACACTCGTGAGTGTATGATTCTTAGACTCAACGTATTTTTTTGTTTGGAGTCAACGTGCTTTCCTGGTGACGGAGGTATCACACTGCCAAGTATCAAAAGCCGGGCTGTTACTGACAATTCGCTAATGGAAAAACCCAAAGCAGTTCTGAAAGACCTGAAAATATAACCAAGGGTTAATTAAGCAGTCTTTCGACTACAATACCAAAAAGGCAATAACGTATAATAATGTTACAAGTTACAAGTTTGTGAATACATGGTAACAGTTTGAAAATACACCCGGTGTAGATTGGTATATTCTTTATGAAACCAGTGTATAGTGAACTATATAATTTCGTCAATCGAGGACGTACAGCAATCAATGTGAAGCACCCGAAATGCCATGAGTAATGTTCACAATTTTGTCACCCTCATTGCCACCCGGGACGCTCACTTTTTATTTCAATAAATGCCAAATGCCTGTCACCCAAATATATATATCGTTATTATACACCGTATATTTTAATGAAGTGCTTTTTATATTATACCTTACATTATCTTACCCAATTACGTATCCAATCTCAAATTGCTTTATTGAAGATTTGGAATAGCAAATAGAAATACCTGGAAAGCGTTACAATTAAAATAAGAATTTTAGGCTCCGGTAGAGATTTTATAGGTAACCTAGAAACTAGATAAACTATTTTGTAATACGTCGATACCTTTCAGGCTAAAAATCTTTTGAATGTGAGTATACCTACAGTTGTTATTGTTTATTACATGCCAAACAAGTTAGGACAGTCTTCTGCGTGACTTCCTCATTATTTAAGACCTGATGCTAAGTAAGTATCACCAATATCTTAATCCAAATATATCAAAAGTAATTGGTCTATTAATCAGTAAAACGTTCTCAGTATCATAATTAATTCGGCGGACTCCACTTGTCGACTGCAGGTTCTTGAAATGAAGAGCCATCGGACCTTACCGTACACGCTCCCTACAGATAATTCAATTTGCAGGGGTGACTTACCCAATTATAATATCAGCACCAACTCATTTTAAAGGCTACTCAGTTCTAATTTACTGTAATTTCATTCGGGTTTCCAGTTTTATTCTTTCCGTAAGTATAAATATGAAGTCTGATTACATTTTCTGATGCTTAAGCAAACTTTTCCTACATTACATTGGATTTGGTCGGGTATCAAGTAAACTCAAAATTGATATGAGATCACCTATTCGTTATTCAACTACTACTTTTAATTAAAACTTTATAGAACGAATTAAATGATTGAATATTTATAACAGCAGATATATTTAAAAAAAATGACGGTACAGGTTAATTGTAAAGACAAAACCATAGACCAGACCATTGTAAATATTCCAATCTTTAATTTAAAAATTGTGGCTTTAAATTATTTAACTTTTAGAAGCAAAGGCTTTAGCTCGTTGATCAAGTGTATTGTTTAAATTTAAATTTTCCTGACATTTGGAGCACGTTACAGGGCTCAAAGCTCTGGGTAGACAACCCGTGACCACGAATGAGGCGACCGCTTGTAACCACGACGGCTCAATATTCACAAAATTAAAATTTGAACGGCAGCCAGGAAAAGTAGCCGTCAGCTCTGCTTTATTTTAAACAAAATTTATTGTTCCACTCATCATACTTCATAAATAAATAAATTGCGATGGGTTGGAAACCAAATGACCAACGGTGGAAAACATTGAAGACCCGACAGCATGATTAATAAACGAGGACTTGCCAGGTATCGCGCTCAGTGAATTGGGCTTCTTAGGTACTAACATAAAAAAGGCCTTTCTTTCATTCAATCGACTTTAACGAATTACTTCGAGAAGCTGAATGATGAGGGCATATTATTTCTTTTGGCTCCAGCAAAAGAAAATGTTACTTTGTTTTTTTCTAGGTTCGTAAAATAAAGACTACCGATACAATATTTACAAACAATTAAAGAATGCATAGCCGTCTACTGATACACAAATATTCTGTGTACTCCAGTGTCATAAAGTACAGTGTGCTCTCTCTAGTGAGATAACAAAGATACTCTACAGAGTGTCAGTGATGAATGCTTTACACTCGGCGTTGCATTAAATGGCCGAAATACAAAGGGCCGTGCGCCGTGTGTCCAATAACAAACATAAAGATATTCCTACAATTGTACTATTTTTGCAATATCTTAGTCATAAGTCAAGTCAGCTATACGAAGCACTATTCTGAACAAAAAACATGTTATAAAATAGAGCGAAGTTAGTTTTATTACAGCTATCTATCTCGGCGCGGAGATGCAAGATCGCAGTCTGGCTCCGTTTAACTAAGATATCTTTGAAACTTCCCAGTTCTCTCTCCCTGAATAGAAACAGAATCGGAAGTCGTTTTGCCCTCTCGTCACGAAACTCTTCGCTCTTTATACATTTGTAAAAATAGACATTTACTATACTTATCATTAGCAACTTTAGCCGAAGTAAAAACTTCCTCCCTTTCGTTTTACCCTTCTCAACATGGATTTATTGTTTGAAGGTCAGTTTGATCCTTATCTTGTCTTGTAATCGATTCCGCTGGATTTTACCACTTACACTTCTGTTAACCCTTCAAATATATATTTTGATTACAATGTAAGTGGTCTAGACACATTTGCTTGATACTATATTTGCTTTGGGTTTATTGTTCTTCCAAATCATTTGAATAAATACCAACATCTCTTCTTGGCCGATCTTATCCTACTTCCTACTAATATTATAAATGCAAATGGTTAGGAGGATGTATGGATGTTTATTACTCTTTCACGTCAAAACGGCGGTAGATTATGGTCTAGAATAACACATAGGATACTTTTTTCGATATCACGCGGGGGAAGTCGCGAGCGCCAGCTAGTTTAAAATAATTATCTTTGCTTAGTTATCAAACGGAATCTTGAGGTTTTGCTTAGAAAAACCAACTACAGCAAAACTTCATTCTACAAGTGCATAAAAGAGCTGCTCCCCCATAAAAATGCAACACATTACCCGAAGCTTTTATTTTTTAAAGTACGTTAACGTCAAAACCGGCGCCCGTCAGACAAAAGGTGGTTCAAAGCGATCTAGGGTAGTTGGTTTTTGTATCGTCCGATTTCCTATGAAATACGTGAGACGAGATAACGCCCCGGGAAATATCCTGTGCAGAACGATCCCATAGAAGATCGAATAAAGTAAATACTGAATTCGTTCCAAATTCGTCCAACTTTCAGTCCGAGGTTTTCGATTCGAACGGACTAAATATGTGACAGTATCTGTGACCTGAATGACAAATACTTGCAAAATATGACTCAAATATTGCTTCAAGTTCTTTTAAATCTAGACCTTGAAGTAGATCTGATTTTTCTTAGTAACTTGACTTTACTTTCGAAGCTGCAAAGTAAAGTGTGATATCAGTATGAGTTTCTTCCTAGGTGTAAAATACGCATACCTTGAAGTTTTTAGTTGAAGAGGTTTCATATCTCAGTGGCAATAAATTGAAGATCTCCTCTGTGAGCGATGACAAAAGGTATAAAATAAGGTTATGTCACAATGTAAAGGCGTAAATTCTCCCCTTATCTCACAGGTATGCTGCCGTCAATCGTTGCTTTATAGGAAAATGTACTGAGTTATGAAACATTCATACTTTATACATATGTAACTTGAAATATTGTATATGCATATTACCAACCATGTTCAAAATTTGTTACGTCTCTGAAAATACCAATCAGTTTGTTAATTTATAATGAGGGTACAAACTTTCAAGCACCATAATATGAAACTAAACTCTACTGTTGCTCGTAGTTTCATGAGCCAGATTATTTTAAACTCAGTTGCTTGTTATTTACGCTTTCATAATTATTTCAACGCTTTGTCAAAATTCATAAACCTAAACTCATTTGCTTCAAAAGATGTAACCGCTCCGAGGCATGGCTCATTTACTATGTTTATATCCTTTGTTGTGTTCTGGTCGTATTCAATTCACTACATTATCTTACCGTTTATTTTCACTTACCTATTTATCTTACTTATTCTCATTTATTTTTATTTTCTGATGAGGACATCTTTCTCTGATATTTCCCCGAAAATACGTAAATTAAATATTGAAGTACTTTCCTTTGCAGATATAAAATCATCACAGTAATATTTTCTTTTATTCAGTCCCTTTTTATGTTTGTAGCCGTCAGGTGCAGGTAGAACCGCGGGTCATTAGGACGCCTCGTAGCCCCGCTACGGAGCTACGCCGTAGCACGAACTCAAATCACACCGACCCTCAATCAACTCCAATGTCAGGACTTGTATAGTTAGATGAAAAGTGAAAATATATTTATAAAGAAGTGTGTTGAATATAAACGATGATTAAGGAGTCCGAACTTTGACCTCCTCGCATTACCTATTTCAGAAAATTCAACTAAAACAAAGAATAGCGTGAATTCTTCAAAATACCGTGTATCAACAAAGATCTCGAAGAAACTTTCTTCCTCTCCGCTCCTCCTTTCGGCATTCACAATGGTATTACAAGCAGGATTCAATGAAATGGGACGGAAAATCGCTTTGATGCGTAAATAATTGAAAGTTAGATGTAAAATTGGGGAAAGCCGATTGTTGGCCTGGAATATGCCCAAAACCTTAGGATTGTACCGGACGTGTCGAATTAGGGACAGTAGAGTGAGGGCTGTAAATTGTGGCATCGGAGTCGGGAGTGCGCTCTTATGTAGTGTGCGTCCGATCGATAGCGCACTAATGAGCCGTGACATGCTGTCGGCAATCGACATGTGTGTATCGAATGTCGATCCCGGCACGGTCCTACTTAGTCCCGCCATGCCACTGGTTGGCCTGTGGCACGTGCGTTTGTGCATTCCCGCTGCCGCGGCTTTCAGCACCGAATGCTAGCTCGAATACCAATTAGCTCATCTCACGCAAAAGTTAAACCACAACCGTAACGATTTTAATGCATGTCAAACTGGTTTACTTTTGTAGTTTGACCCGAAAATATTTGATTGTATTGCTTTGATGTAACTGAAAAGTATTCATTTTTTATACAAGTGCAGAAAATACTAATCTAATCTATGTGTATATATATATTAGATATGTATACACATATCATGTATATATATAAATAAATATATATATATTAAGCACTAAGAAAACTCAATTTCCTAATTTCCGAGAAAGCATAGAAATTGAACGTGATTATTGATGCAATAGAATACCGGAACATTTAAAAAATACTG
The DNA here is from genome assembly GCA_958449745.1 of Ochropleura leucogaster. Classification (NCBI taxonomy): domain Eukaryota; kingdom Metazoa; phylum Arthropoda; class Insecta; order Lepidoptera; family Noctuidae; genus Ochropleura; species Ochropleura leucogaster. The sequence continues at coordinate 11,094,704 of OY288206.1, read as the reverse complement.
CCACAAGTGGCAAGTCAGTATACACCAAAGTAGTTCACATTCCAGTAGTTAAGAACAAACGATATTTGTGTGTGTGAGGCGGACAGCGGTCGGCGCCGCGCCTCGCCGCCGGAACATTACTCAGCCGCTATCTGATGTCGTCTGCTAATTGACTAGAAATACAGATAAACGCTATTTTTACTCCCCGCCATAAATCTTCAAATACCTTTGTGATTTACGGATCGATCATTCTTGAGATATCTTCGTAAATGAGCAGATATGTAATGGCACTACGTTCAAGGATGAAAATAAAAGGCATCGTTTCGAAAGGCAAATTTTATTCATGGTCCAACGTATACACAATGAACGGACCCTTTCAATTGTAAAATTTCGCATTATTATATTCACTCGCATATATTACAATATTTACAAATGGATACACTCACTTAATTGAACACCGAGGGCGGTTAACTACTCGCGAGAAAAACGAGCGCGGCAGACGTGAGTGCTAGGCGCGGCGAGGAGAGTGCGTCCCGTGGGCGTGCGCCGGCGCCGGCTGCGCGGGCGCGCGCGCTTCCCCCCACCTCGCCGCGGCAGCTCGCGCTCCCAGCGCTCACGCTACCGAGGCTACGTCCGCGCACTTTCAATGGTGATATACAAAAATTCTCTTCCGGGAAGTCTTGCGTCAGGGCTAACGGGTTGGCAAGGGGGTCCCGTCCACACTCACACGGCACATGATTTCCGCGTATCACTATATTCTCAACTTCTAAAATGACCGCCTCCGGCGTCTCCAGCATATGGTTACCGGTTAGTTTAAAAGTGGTAACGCTGTTGTTTTGTACTAGAGATAGTTCCTCTATGCCGTCAATCTTATTGTTACAAATTTCTAATATATCGATTCGCTGTAGACCGTCAAACGCACCGACCCGCACTATCCCTAGATCAGATTCTCGAAGAGCGAGTCGGCCGACCCGCACCAATCCACGGAAGGTATCGGGCAGCACCGCCGGTAGGTCCATGTACGCCAATTCAAGGACGCCGACTCCTTCCAGCCCAGCAAAAGCTTGAGGCTCGATGGATCTTATTCCAGATGGAAGTTCAATCTGCGCTACGTCATTAAGCCCCGAAAAGGCATGCGCTAATATACGTTTAATTGGATTATTACGTAAGGAGATGAGCTTTATAAAATTGGTTCCTGCAAAAGCGTACCCCTCGATTTGAGCGATCCTGTTGTGTGTCAGGACAATTGAAGTGATGTTTTGTAAAGCCGCGAACGCGAATGCGTCGACTGTCGCTAGCGGCGTGTGCTGGATGTAGAGCTCGCGGAGGCGCGGCAGGCCCCGGAAGGCGAAGGGGCGGATGCGCGTGAGGTTGCAGGCATCGAGCGCGAGGCGGCGCAGCTGGCGCAGGTGCGCGAAGGCGTCGGAGCGCAGCACGCGCAGATCGGCACGCGACAGCGACAGCTGCGTCACGCTCGCGCTCAGCGCCGACGGCACGCCGCGGAGGGTCGCGCTGTTGCACACCACCTACGACCAAACAATGACATGAAAATAAACATTTCACATTGTAATCAACTTTATATCCTCTTCAAATATTTTCCTACAGCGAGTCCGTGACAAACAACAATCCTACAAAAATGATTGAATTATCAGTTTCGCCGTGTCACGACCTAAGCATTATTTCCACTGTTTGCTCGGTCAATAAGGTTAATCCTTCCCGAAATATTGTCATCGGCGTTCGCAGGCCGAAGTCCATAATATTTTGATTGAATTGTTCCAAACTTAAGCTTCGCACATAATCGACCAAAACAAATATCAATTTGATTCATCCCTGTAGGTACAATCATATAAAGCGTCGATATCGAAGCTTCAATTCAATTTAGTAGGTGGGTACCAATTCAATTTACGTGTATTAGTGGCCTGTTTGTCCATCCAATCAATTGATATAAATACGAGGCACGTTTCGTGATACTCTGAAGTATTATTATAACTATAGGTACCTACTTACTTTCTAAAAGTAAAAGTGAATACATTATAAACTGATCCCCCATTTTAATTTTTGCGACTAATCTAATAACTGGTGAAACTTCATTAATCAGGAATAGGCTAGTTTCCTGAAAAAAAATATTAGTCATCATCATTTTTTAGATTATTCAAAAATAAGGGACACGTACGGGTATTTTTTTAATGGTAAATTAGACCAAAAATTACAAAGAGCCCATTAAAGTTACATGAAACGTCACGCGTTGCTGCATTTTTACGCAACAATTTTTGGTCTGTAACAATTTTCTGTTTTGTCTGTGAATGTAAATAACTTTGACCCTGGAAACTACCCTATTATTACATTCTTAACAATATGCATTGGTAAAAGTACTGCAAATTAAATTTCCCGTAAAAGAAACCTTATAATATATCTACCTGAAAAGCTGAGACAAGGGCGGACTTCAATCGTGAAGATTACCGTCTCTAATTTCAATTTAACCCAATAATTTCAGATTCCTTTGCCTTTAGCTATGTTCCGTAAAATAGTATTAAATTCGGTGAACTGCGCAGCTGAGAAATTAGTTTATAATGTGATTGGAAATTGCTATAGAATCAGGTAATAACACTGAGATCTGTTATTGTTTACAGGTAAGATAAATAACAGCAGAAATGGATAATTAGTTGGGATAAATCTTAAATAATGCTAATATTTTATAAAATTGTAAAGGAATAAATTTTCTTTATGGTTGATTTTCAATAGGTGGCAATTAGAGGACATTTTATAGTCTCACTTTGCTTGAAAACTTTTCCGAGTTAACGGTTCACCTAAAAATGCAAATGTATATTTTGGGGGATTATCATAAGCGGCTGCGAGCAGCAGATGGTGGAGACCGTGGAACACAGCGTTGAGAGTATATCATTTCGGAACACCTTACTGTGTAAGTTTGGGCCAATTTAAGTCCTCTAGGTATACAGTTTTGGTAAAGTTTAGAAGCAAATTATTTATGTACTAACATGCATGAATAACGGCTGTGAAAAGGTACTTATTATTAAGGCAAAAAAGTTTTTTTTTTCATTACTGCTATGTCTTGGGACCCTTCAGGCTTCCGAAATATTAAACAACTAGCTTTTGCCCGCGGCTTCGCTCGCGTTAAATTCGGGGTAACACAGTTCCCTTTTCCTGATTTAGCAGCGGCAGGTACCTGCTACCTGTAGTTTTTGACCTTGCGCCTTATTTATTGGAATAGCAATGCAAAGGTTTTGTTATTCCCTCTTTCTCCCTCATAACTCAAGCTTTTTTTAAAGTTAGCCTATGTCCGTCTCCAGGGTCCCAAATATCTCTGTACCAAAATTTATCAAAATCGGTTTAGCATCTTAAGCGCGAAGACGTAACAAACAAACTCACTTTCGCTTTTATAATATTAGTAAGGATAAAATAACATCATTGAAAAAAAGATGAACACGTTTTTTAACTGTTATTTCTGAACTTTTAAAAACCCCCATAACCCCTGTACCGTTTCATGCAAACATTAAACCAACGAGTTGCCAGTATTACATTTCGTGCATACGTGCACCGTAAACAGTGATTTTCCAGAGCAAAAATAAAACACTTTCCCTTTTTTTTCAGATGGAAACTCATCAAATAACTTTTCCCACTTTGGGCGGAGCAGAACGGAGTGTCAGACTTGTACTGACTAAGTACATTTCTTCTTTTGCCCTTTGTGTTCCGGAGCCGCGGTATCTGTTTCGAACAACCCGCAAACCCGGTGGGCAGTAGCCCTAGCAGGCCCGTCTGCTTTGCTGACATCTCTTTTACATACGCGTGGAAAAAGAACGGGCCGTCGCGACGACACGGCAAAAAAAAACGCTTTCCCTATAGCAATAATTTTTACTCAACATTACTCGATTTAATGCGGTACTTGGATGACTATCTGATGAGTCTTTTAACGTTTTGTATTTTGTTACATAAGTTGTTGTGAAGTCAAGTAGTTTCGACTTTCACTTTACTTGACTATACAAAGCCTAAAAGGAACGTAATTGATTAATCAGCTTCGTTTACGTCCTACTTTGAATTTAACTTGTGTTAACTTTCGATACAGCACCGAAAGTTTAAAACCTAAAGGATTTTATTTAGGCAACCACTTAGGTGACGCCTAGTGTAAGTAAAAACGGGCATTAAATTAGCTTCTATTTCGCAAGCCAAGGAGAATGCCATAATCAAACTAGTTGTACTGTATCGATAATATCGCCGCAAAAAATTTACGATAAGCTGAGTTTAGTGAGTGATGCTCAACGAATTTGATATTGATAACTGATCATAATATTCACCAATAACGTTTGTTTAGGAGTTGAGTTACTACTTTAGTGGTTGTTCCGATAAAAAAATAAACCGGTCAAGTGCGAGTCGGACTCGCGTACCGACAGCTCCGTACAACCTTGTAGGTAAGAAATGAAAGTACCGAACATTGCTAAAACAAAAAGATAACTTTATTGTAGGACAAAGTTAACTTTATGTTGGAACACTAAGAACTTTGGACAACAAAATACTCAGATAAGGGTTTTATTTTCCTTTGAGGTACGGAGCCCTAAAAATAAATAACAAGTTACCTGCGACTGTGACAGACAGATGCAATGCGTCGGGCATGGCGGCGTGAGCGCAGGCGTGAGCGACGGCGTATGCGCACGCCCGCCGCCGCACAGCGCACCCCACGCCGTCGCCGTCACCAACCACCGCAACATCCATCTGGTGACAAATAATTTAATGGGAACAAAAACTATACTCTTGCTCCTACGCCTAATTTCTCTAAATTTGCCGAGGAGTACTTGATCGTCGCCCATAGGATTACGAGCGAGAGGAAACAGAGAGAACACCTGCGTAGGCGCATATATTTTAACTTCCCACTGAAACACTTATCCGCTGAAACTATTATTAAAATCATTTGAAATAGGATATTTAACATGTAATACCGCCGAAATTAGGCCAGGATGATAAAATTTGTACATTTTTTATTGGCCTTATTTAACCGAAATGGAAAATATACTCATTGAGTTACTACTACCTTAATACTAGCACTACGCCTTTTTCTGCTTTCTAAATGCGTATTTATTTCCAACAAAACTCAGAAATACACACTTATTAAACCGATATTCCGATAAACTGTTATTCACATTCCCGACAATTTACCACTAACCACCTTTCAGGTGTCACCGTTGTAAGCGAACACTGCAGCTGAAACTCGCACTGAAATGTACCTTCATTTTACTCACATACACGTTAGGGGCGCGTGATTATTAGACTCCGCGTAAATGTCAGAAATATTATCCTAATATCCAACTCATTTGTGAAAACAGTCTACTGGTGAAAACGAGACCGTATTTATTCTGCAGGGAACTGTTTCATGAGTCCCACGAAATATGCCAACAACATACCAAATTCCTCACGTATTTGTGTGTCACATGCTTTTACACCCCTAAGGGTTTATCGGTACTGCAATTTATGCAGATAAGTTCACGACACGAAACCTTTTAAGGTCGCAACATCCTTATTTTCTCGTCAACGATATAGCGGGATGATCGCACAATCCGAATTGGATAGATACGCACATATGCGCTCTAAGCTGGTCACACAGTCCTAGTAATTGAAGTGACGACTGGTGACGGTAGATGGGAAATTGTTTGCGGGTTTAAAGCCACGTAGCGGTCCGTGCGGGGTCAAAGGTGAGCTGTATAAGTTATGACAGGTCGGTAGACTATCGCCACGGAACATGATCAATGCGCCTTCGTATGTCAACAGCATGTTACCGCAAAATCTAGTGGTAGAGGATATTTTGAAGTTGCAAACTTGTGTCATAACACATATACACTAGCAAACTTACTAGCTTACATACTCACCACTATCTTATAAGTAACAGCACTGGCACCTCTCAGGAATGTATTTCTGAGATTTACTAGTGCAGGGAAAACTTGTAAGCTGAATTTGATATCAGTAATATTTTGTTATTTAAATGCTCATTTTGAAATGTTGTTTGATCAAAGCTAACAAACATTTAAAATAACCCGTGTAGTAAACAAAGGTATTTGTAAACTACACGAATTATTTCGAGTAGTTTTACCAACAATATTCAATAACAAGGTTAACCACAGCGTTAAACTAAATGAAGCAGAAGTAATATGACCGAAAGCAATGCGGAAGAGTTCTTTGATCCCCTAATTAATATTTTAGATACATTCAATAATAAAGGTTAAAGATATATTTTACGTTTACTCTTGAAAATAAAAGGCTAACGCCCAAAGTAAAATAACGTAGTAACAGAAACAATTAAAACATGTACGGGTCGCTAATTTTAGTTTTATTTTTATTAACTTCATTCAAAATGTATCCTATATCCAAAGAAACTCACTGTACCATTAAAATAATAAAGCTTAAAGTAAGACAAACACTAAATAATTTTTATCTATTTATGCATGTCGGAAACTATCTAAAATACATATATTATAGAACCTACGTTACCGTCAAGAGTTTCAAGAATTAGTACTTTGTTATGCAATGTTATGAAATACGATCTTTAAAGGTTGTAGCCATAGCGATTCAATGTATTTGCTTTCGATAATGAATCTCAACGCAACAGTTTGCCAAACTTTACTATAAGGAGGTCCGAAGTTAGAGATCTAGTATCCAATCGGTATTAACTAAAGCGTTAGTGTTAGTTATCTGTTTAATTAAATAATTCCACAGATATCTGAAAATAATAGAGGAATTGATGTAGTATAGGAATTCAATCACCAATCCACCGCTGAAGCGAGATGGATAATTATGGTAATTCCCATTTAGACCCGCCCGGCGAGGCCTGGACAGGCTTATGTTCACCGGTTGGATATTTACCAGTTGATGTAATCTGTAGAAATTAGTGAACATGACAGATATACAATGTTACCACTGTACACATGCATGGTTTGAAATTGAGATTTAAGTTAAAAGTAAAGTAAGTTCGCATTTCCAACATTTCCCCAACTCAAATACTGCACACATATTTGCAAAGTTTTTATAAAAATTGGTTTTCCAGTAAAAAGCTCTAGCATATTTGTATAAATACGAAATATCAAAAAACCTCGTGCGCAATACGAACGGGTAGTCATTTCGAAATAACAGAATAAATAAACATCAAACATTCCCAGGTGTTATTGTTACAATAACCTACCTTTATTCGTATATTTTAATCGAATGAAAACAACGTGGAATTGGGATCAAGCCGAAAGGTAGATAGTCTACACTTTGATGTGACGAAGTTGGCGACCGTTCCAAAGATGAAGGGACTTGTACAAAAATATTTACTTCCATTTAGATCAAGTGTCACGATCCGTAATTCGATTACTAGGTAATTAACGACAAACGTATTATTAAGATGTTAGGGTACTTGGGGACATTGAATCGATTTCAGAGATTTTTTTGGTGACAAATATTTACAACCAAGCTTTACCAATCTTGGAAACACGACATTATGTTCTAGACAAATTTGAAAACATTAAAACCTCTGTTGTAACTATTTGCGATTGATGTTGTTATAATGTTTTTTGAATGGGTCCACCCTTTATAGCAGAATTTTTTATGTCATAATTTTATTTTGCATAACAACGGATGGCATAAACTTCACTTCGCAGAAAATAGTTTAGCAGACACTCATTTATCATACATTCTAAACTCATAATTTTGTAAGTCAGAATCATCTCTAGGCATAAACTTCATATGCATAATATTTAAAAAGTAGAAACATCATATCGCAGAAAGTTCACAGTCAGAATCGTCTTTTGGCATAATATATTTTATATCAATGATCATTAAACGGCAGAATTGTCATATCGTAGAAAGTTTATAGTTAGGGTCATCTTTGTCATTACAAGTTGTCATTTATTTTGATTAATTATTTCTTTAAAATAATGTGTGTAATATGTCATTTATTTTAGTTATTGTTTAATTGAATTTGAGATTATGTCATTAAATTCAATAACTAATTAGGTATCCTAATCTAAATAGTTCAGTTCCGGGTAACCTACTTAAAACAATCTCTTTTTTCTATTAACGCAAGTCGTTTCTGGTTTCGTAGGAGGTCACAGTTTTAACCTAACCTAACCTAGCCATTACTGCCGTCTGCATAGTATGCCAAGTGAAATTATACCAAATAATATATTATGCGAAATTTGAACTCTGCGAATCGTAATTATACTAAATGTAATTCTGCCATCTTAAAAGTATGCCATTGTTAATTCGAAGTTTTAAACATTATGCCAAATGATAATTATACCAAATAATTTTTATGCCTTTAAAATGTTCGTTTAAAGAAAATTATGCTAAGTGTGTTATGCCAAATAAAATTCGGAGCATCAAGATTCTGCCAGATAGAGGGAACCCTTTTTGAATTCCCACATATTTTTACTTGTGAACTTTCAAGTAAAAAGGTAAAAATGAACAGGCTTTGAAAGATTTAAGGGCCTTGTCCAAACATTTGTTATTACTAAGCCATCATACCTGCTCGTAGTTAGTACAAAAGCATTTAAATAGAGTATGTGATTGTTTACCTGAGTCGGAGAGCCGGGGCCATGGGCGGACGCAGGCGGAGCGCCCCGCCCGCCGCGCGCCCTCACCGGAGCCCCGCCATCACACTACAAATGCCTGTCAACAAATAATTAAACAGTTACTTCATCTACTTCCGTGAACGCACTAATCGCATTACTTCGTCCGCAAATTAATCTCGCACGATACTATGTGGGCTTGTTGTTCAGGAAATTTGAACATAAATTGTGTTTCTATAATTTTTAACAGCCAGGGAGGTATTTGTAATTTATTTGTTTTTTTACTATTCCACTTGTCTGTACTTCGTTTTCATCTACGAGTACTAACAAAAAATAGTTTAAACACGATATCGCTGCGCATTTAGCTGATAGTACCTACACGAGATAATCTCTTAGTGGCCCCTTGCGACACCGCGAAAAGCGATAGGGTGGTCCATTGGGTGGTCCCATTTTAAGCCTACAAGCACACATCATAAATTATGATACCACATATGTTTTTCGTAAAGTGCGAGCGGCTCTTTAACTACACAAACACACACTCCGTTGTTTGCAGTAAGAACCACAGCTTTAGCAATAACAAGTTGGATTAAATATTGCCTTAGTACACAATTAGTAACAACTTGTTTACTCTTTCTTTTGCACAGTTTGTAAATAGTTTCGCCCACTTAACTTTTACAAGTTCCAAGGAATAATAAGCCTCTAATGACTCCGTTTTTTATTTCATTCATTTATTTAGTAGAGTTGCGTGGTAAAGAGTTATCTTTTGAACACAAGCTTCACAAACTTATACGAGTGTTTTATAAGGCAAGATTATTGAGTGCTTCGTAACACCAGCTCTCGAAAAGATACTTACAACAAGTGCAATATTGGCAGGGATCAGTTCTGTTATGACAAATAAAAAGCAAATGTAAATTGATAAAATATGGTATCTCCCGGTCCTACCTATTGAAAGAAAAATGCGCATATTCTAAATTCAATTATACTTAAACGGAAATTGAAAATGTCGAGATGATGGGGCGCTTTCGCACCACGGACCTGCTCCCTTCTGGCATAAGTTTTTGACTTATAACTGTCTCGAGGCTCATAATAGTTTGACAGGTTGAAGACAACTATGTGGCCGGTACTATAATTAGATTTAACCGCATATTTGTTCGAAAACATGGCAGGTACTAGGTAGTACATGATACTGCAGACTATATACTATAGGTATTTATGTATTCGAGGCAGTGCTGAATTCGTGAGTCGTAGAATAGTAACGCTTGTTCTATGTTATATAGGTCCACAACATGGCGGCTTTTCTTTTTCAGCAACATAACGAACTGTATTAAATTGCTGTGTCTATAATTTCGACTGAAGCCAGACAGCACGCTAACGCTACGCGTCGCTGAGCTTTAGTCATATTTTTAGTTTCAGTTTGAAAGGTACAATTTCAAACGAATGACACAATCTATAATCACAATGAATATTGTAAATAAATCTGCATAGGAAAACACAGGTTGTCCTAAACAAAAAGAATGTTAAAAACTTCTTTATAAAACGTTAAACTCGTAACAAAATACTCCTAAATTAAATAACACCAAACGTTGCAAAGAATAAAATACAAAGCGCTACTTTCCAAAGTGTAGTCGGAAATAAAGCGGCGGGAACATTGAAAGACCTACGATAAAGGCTTACACGTGATGACACACGTCTGAAGAGGTTCCTTGTAATACAAAACGCTTTGAATAATGTACATGTTGCATGCCAAAAACTTAAAATTGTACGAATATGTTTAGTGCTTCGCGTGGAGATTTCCAGCAAAGAATAGTCCCCCGGAGCGCCATTACCCCGCCCAAGAAAGACGCATACGCTTTTAAACTAAACCACGCTTAAATTGCTCGCAAAACAAATTATACTTTTTGTAGAATACACTGGAGGATAGACCACCGCCACTAATCATGCAGCAGAAAGCAATTTAAGAGATAAAATACCAAGTTATGTAGGCACCTATAAATTAAGAGCCATATTAAAATGTGTAGGAAAATAGCTTGAAAAAGACTTTAAAAATACTATGTTACTTTCAAGAGCTTAACACTATTTGTGACTTCGCTAAAAACGAAGCTGGGATAGAAAAGTAATAAAATTATTTTCTAGGGAATATATTATACTGTTCAATATTTTCATGGCAAGAATTAGGTTACTACGCGCTAAGGGAATAATATTCAGGGGTTTTCCTCTTCCTTCAAACTATCAAGTAGCGTTTTATCTACGTTTTTTAGGTTAAAGTGACATTGCTAGTTTAACATTAGCATAAATCACGAGCGGGATTATCCCTTTTCGACCATGTTTTTATTTGACCGCCACGTGAGAACTAAAACAATGATTTCTTTTTCTTTCATTTTATCGGCTTGTCGACCCAACCAAAATTGTGTTTTCCTAACTGAATCTTTTACAGCTTTAGGTACTTCAGTATAGGTATCACAGCTAGTGAAATCATTTATTTAAATTGTAGTTATCGCGGCCAACAATTTTAACGGATGATGATGGATTTAGTGCACTTTGCAACTGAATTTTTGAGTGTATCGCTGAAGTTGAAAGCAGCAAGCGCTATACAGGCTCCCTCAAACATAAACTTTATTATTATACCATTTTCAAAAAACAAACAATTTGTCATTAAAGTGCAGGTAAAAGTCAAACTCGTTTTCATTCACTCTCGGTTAAAGTAGAATAAACCTAAATTTCGCCATCTTATAGGTGTTTTACGAACTAAATTTCTGTTTTATAGTCATATTTATCCCGTTTATTGCATGATAACGTGTTCAAAGGGATTTTAAAATGACTATAAAATATCAGGGAATAGCAATCATAACGTGTTACTTTCCTTCCTAGTGTTCGAAGATGTTAGCATGAATATTTGGAACGGATTCAATGGGGTGTTTCATGTTATGTTTGTCAATTGTTTCTGAACGCTACTCAATTTAATCGGATAGTTATCAAATCTCATGTCGGTCGTACCGTTTTGTATAATAGCTAGCTACTCGACTTCAAACGGTTGTAATAAATTTTTCACACTCTATATAATTTTGGATAGGGCAGGAGAATGAAGATCTCATTCTCATGACCTATGCCAAATTATTGGGGGTGGCACCGAATGTCTTCTTATTCCACACATGTCCATTACTCGTTATCTCATCAGACACCTCCGTGCTTGCAATATCATCGTTGGAATAGATCTCTTATAACCATCCACATTCATACTCAAAACTTTCCTCACGACAGTTTCCTCATTCCTCCGCATCACTTGAAAATATTTCAGACACATTCAGAAAATTTCATTTCAAATCTGTTTGGAAATTAGCGTGTAAAAACATACCGACTCGTGATTTACATATAGTTACTCAAAACAGTGAGTTGCTGTTAGATGGTATTTATAATATACTAGCTTTTGCCCGCGGCTTCGCTTGCGTTAAATTCGGGGTAACACAGTTCCTCTTTCCTGATTTGCAGGTACCTGCAGTTTTTGCAAGCTAAGTTTCCCTTTTCTTTTCTTTTTCCCTCATTTCCCACTTTTAGCCTATGTCCATCTACAGGGTAATAACTATCTCTGTGACAAAATTCATCAAAGTAACAAACAAACAAACTCACTTTCGCTTTTATAATATTAGTAAGTATAACAAAAGGGCCTATAGTTTTAAGCTCTTAATCAGTAATCGAAATAAAACATTAACACAGGTATTATAAGTTTATGACCAAGGCTATAATTCCGACATCCGATCAAATGGAATACAAATAAACGGTTGCCTATTTAATCCTTAAATAACTCATTGGACGTTGATTGAAGTTAAAAATAGATTTAGATTTCAGATTCGTACATAAAATACTGAGTCCGAGTGATTCTGTCCACAGACACGTTTTATGGTTAGCTGATATTCAGAGGGTCACAACGGAGCCTGTCGGAGCTGCGGTCAAAATTTCGACATTTCAATTAACCTTTTGTAAGTACCGACCAGGTAGGGAGGTACTGATAAGAATGTTGTTATAATGTTACCTGTCAACAGCACAATTCCGAAGGTTAATAAATACAATTTGCCTTCAAATTTAGTTGGCCAATGTTTGATGTTCGATATATCTTACTAAATTTTATGTCTGCCAGTGTAGTGGACAAGTTTAATTGGTTCCCGGCACCGGACGATCAATCATCGCAGTGGCGGGTCATGTCGGCGCACCAAGAGCGCGCGCCATGATATGTGGACGCTCTAAGCCTATATTCCTCAACATTTTCACCAATAAATATTCCCGGCGCTTTGAGACCTCAAAAATAAAAATATGAATTCCCAAACACGCAATATTCATCGACTACTTCAAAAATACGACCTTTGAACTAGCTAAATAATTGTATAGTATAAATAGCTGTTTTCATGACAAGAGATAATATTTTTGCAAAGAGGCCTTCAAAGTATAATTTTATACAAAAGAAAATATAAACGAATACAACGTTAAAATATAAACATATTAAAGGCTTTGGAAACGGTCACAGCTTTATAAACAAAGGTAACATTCGCATAATGATGTCAATATATTTGAATACAAACGACGTATACAAGAGTAAGTTCGTTATATACTATTAGCTGTTTTTTATAAAACTCCTGTCAATGAAAAGCAAAATATGTTTTGCCAAATGATCATGATCTTTGCAAAAACGTAGGAAATTAATTTAGAATCAAAAGCTAATTTCACCTTGTTTTCGTTTAACTTCGCTTTAAGAAAAATCTAAAGAGATCAAAATAAAAGAGTAGCAACTTTCACCTATTATTATAGTTCGGGCAATGATGATCATAATTCATAATAATTGAAACAAAAACCTTTTGTAAAAAATACCTCTATTATACTTTGAGATTAATTCGTTCATTCTATTGGAAAACGTTTTGCAGAATAAGAGAAAAAGGGCCTAGAAATATATAAACATTCAAAACATTCGTCAATGTAACATAAGTAAATATCAGATTAAGTTATAAAAAGTTCTTCTTGAAATCTAGATAATCTATTTTGTATAGATGCTTGTAAGGGCTTTGCTAGCCTCATAAAAGGGTTGTCAATGTAAGTTTAGTATTAGGGTTAGTCTAATTTGTTTTTTTGTTGGAAATAAAATTGCAAAAAGAAATTTATGTCTGCTGTACTTTGTGTGACATCTTGCTAGAGGTCTAACGGCAACATCTGACTGACTTTTATTTTTTCAACAGACGGTTTGTCGGACTAAAAGTTTGTCCATTATCTTAGCTCAGTTATGTTTCTCCACTGGTCTGGTTCTGGTCTGCCCGGCCACAGTAGACCCGGGTCTATGGTCTGGAGCAATGGGTAGGTCACCGTCCGTCCATTTATAGTCAATAATACCATTTATAGTGTATAAATGGATGGTGTTAACCTGCCACGGGCGCCAGGATTGCGGGCTGTTTAAAATATTTTAAAATTAATGTTGCATAAATGGCATGTAGACAATTGTTTTTATAGTGTTAAAGAATATCTTGACAAAAAAGTAACTGATAAAAAATAACCATGTTCTTACACAAATAAATGATATTCAATTCTGTTCGAAAAAAATACTGCAGCCCCGGAACACATAGGGCAAAAGAAGGAACATGCATAGGTTTTAGTAAGTACAAATCTGACACTCCCTTCCGCTGCGCGCTGCACCTAGACCGGGAGACATAATTTGAAGATTTCCCATCCAAAAGGAAAATACCGAAGAATCGTTCCTAAAACTTTGCGCAGCAATGCTCTGCGGCTCTTGGAACAATTAGGCAGTATTTTATATTGAGTATGAATTCAAAGCTATTTTAGTCTCCAGATTCCAGTACGCACGATATGTTGTGCTGATGTCCTACGACATTAGCACAACATATCGTGCTGTACTGGAATCACGAGATGTTCCGTCTACACGCACTGTTTCTCATTTTAATTCTCCCTTGGTCTTGACCCTGACAATGCTGAATATGCTGCTAACATCGACACTCGGCTTTGGTAGACGTATGCCGTGGATGTTTGAGTTTCTATGAGAGAATATTAATAAAATAATCTGTAGACGCTAGCAAATGAAAACTTCAAGTCTGCGAATATTATTTCAACAACATTAGTACCTAAAATCTTATGAAAAATTGATAATGATGCGTCTCTGTAAATTAAATTGTAAGACTAATTTGCGTATTCAGAACTTTCTACATTAGTAGGTTTATATCATTAGAACCCCGTCTTTTGTCTAAGTAAATTAATGTTAATTATTTAAATAAGTAACAAAATTCATTCGACTCGAAAAATTGTAGAAGATTTTGTTTTATAAAATCTTTTGTATACTGTGAAGATCTCGAGAGATGTACAGAGGTTGGCGGGTTGCACACAGGCACATAATTTGGAAACTTGACAAACTTTGCTTGTGGTGTGCCCACTTTGTAATTTACGAGTTTAGTATTACGACATTGTCTCAAATTGCTTCGTAATTTGTAATCGTCTCAGTGGTCTAGGGGTATTCTTAGGAATGGCTCTAAAGATTGAGGTTGTGAGTTCTGTAGCTTCTAGGTTTCGAGATTAGACAAGTTGGTATTCAGATAGTGTTCGTTTAGACAATCTTAAAAAGACTACAGGGCTGAAAGGATTGGATAAATACAGGGAAACATGTTTCTTGTAGATTTTACTACAAGTAACAGTAAACCAGCTTTATTCGGTAAAGGGTTAGTATAACTGTCGCTTTCCCGTTCTGTATATTAAGTATTAGGTATAGTCTTAGAAAGAGTCTTCTTTTTCTTTTTTAAAACGTTGCCCTACACTAGGAATTTCTCCTGACCCTGGGGCGCGTGTGCAAACATTTAAACTCACATACACAAACAGCCAGACCTGGAATAACTATCTGTAGGCCTTACAAATATTTGTTTCGAGCGGGGATCGAACCCGTAACACGCAGCGCAGCAGTCGATCGCTCAACCACTGCGCCAACCGTGTTGTCAAGATTCCATTAAAATGTCAATATTTTCTTTAACTTAAACGTCACTTCATTGAACCCGTCTTAATACCATACATCAGCCTCTATTAATAAACATCTTATCCATAATAACAAATTAGCTAGCACAAAACACTAACAATTATATCTGAAATGTATGACGGAAACAATTTACACGTTAAACAATATGACGGTGAAATAAAATGTAACAAAGGTGAAATTGGGCAAAATTGTTTTCGTTAACTGGTGTCGGGAACCGCAGAATGTTTCCATTATCCCAAGATAAACGAGATGGTACATGTTGACACGTATAATCTTATACAAGACGAGTATAAGATTACATATGTCAGCTAATAATTCCCTGCCCTTTCCGAACGCAACTTGCCGAAACGTTACTCGAAAAATAAATAAAACAAATCACACTTCCGCGATACGTTCAAACAATGTTTGGTGCGTGTTCACAAGTGTGATACAGATTTTGATATTATGTGGGCTTAAAAGCATCTATTTTCATTTAAATAAATATTAAGATATTGTTGTTTAATGTTTCAAACAAAAATGTCTTGTGGTACGTATAATTGAATCCGTTATTTGTTTTCAATTGGGGGCACAACTATATTGATAATGGAACTCGTTTGTCGTCACTTATGTACCACACAGTTAGAGGCCGTCACTAAAATAAAACCAAAATACCATAACAAATACCAACACACAAGCTGCCACTTCATAAAATAACTTCGTTTAAAAATGTAACAAAGGTAAAGGCTCCATTGGCACTTAAAAAAATAAAGTTGCGGCTGTATAAAAATATTTTTCATAAAACGTCGCGAAACTTGACGCTTTACGCCTCCCTATATATACGGAGCCCGTAATTCTTGTGTGAGTGTGTGCGTGAAACTTACGTATGAGCTGCGACGTGCGGCAGCGGAGCGACGCGACGCGGCGGCGTTGCGGCGGAGGTGCGGGTTTACGACGTATTGTCGCGAACACAACACAAATCTTCCCGTGGGCGTAGTGTTTCCCACCTCGGGCTTGCGCCTCGCAAACCGACCGGCTCCCCATTATCATTCAGGCCCGAAAAGCTTTTAAAACATTCTTAATTTTATTGGAGTTCAGAAATTCTGAATCTGTATTTCCACAAAAATTTGGTTTCCATGAACAAACAGCAAAGCGTTTGCACAATTTAATTTTTACTATTTACAGCATATTTGTGTTGCCAGAACCACGCTCAAAAAAGAGCATTGCAAACTGTTGCTAGTTACGAGTTCGTACAGTGGCGTGGTCAACAACTTAGTTGTCAAAGTCCACAAAGTAGGATTTCCTGTTACTAACTGTTGTTTTAAGTCCTTAAGTGGGTTAGTTGTAGCCAGTCTATTTCATCACAAATAGTCCAAAATTAAATTGGAATAGAACGTGACTCCGGTTGGCGCGGGCGGCCACATTCGTATACTTTGTCTCTTAAACTAAATATTAACCAGTGAGGGGAGCAACAGCAAAGAGTTTCGACAGGGACATAGTTATGACACGAATAACTGATGGACGTCGTCCTCTCCTCATCACTTGATTAACATTCAGAGTAGCTCGCGACTCACAGCTCGGCATTCTTGTAACAATACCCGAGCACAAAATAAAAGCTTTGCACGTTCACTCGCTGAAAGGCGGACTTCCCCAACTTACGTCATTCCAGTTTCCCGTAGTTGTGGAACTTTATCGAAAACAAAACACTGGCACCTATTGTCAATTGTAAAGGCTCACATATATACTTTTGAGCCATGTTTACCAGAGGAATGAGTTATTTATCAGATGTTAGAACGAAGTCGGAGTGAAATCAGATTTATTGCACGGAAGCCACGTCCTTGTGGGGAGGGGCTCGTAGCGTCGGAGAACCATCAAGTTATTTCAAGACACTAAGTTATCTTGCATTCTGAAGGAAAATACGAGGCGGAAAACTGAATGTCGCTCGGCTACACACACGTAAGAAAAAAGGCTTTCTTTTTAATAAAACCCTGAGGTGAAAACACAAAAACGTGTTTAAAGTACACAGTCTATAGCCACAAGAATGGCGAGATTCCTTCACGCTCGTTAATTTTAGTTAGGTATTTAATTTGTACTGTACATTTTACCCCAAGCATTTAACCTATGACGTAGAATCATAAAATTCGTTATTGCCTATTCCCTTCCCTTTATTGTTCGCGCGTTTAGAGTTGCCATTGTCACCCGAAAACTTATTAGCCGCCATTACTTTTCTCTGTCGGCGCATTTATATTTTAATTAAAGGGCGTTCTCCAAAAAAAATGAGCAATAAAATGTTTTATATTTAAAGTATAGCTTTTCAAAGTTTATATAACTTCCATAAACTTGTCCTTTAATACGTAAAACAAAGTAATATGTTATTTATATATAAACAAATAAAAAACATATTGTGATACGATATCTTGTCATGTTTTTTACTTATTTATTTATATGTATAAGTGTAGTCTAGTTCCTCTTCATATTTTACAGAAAATTAAAAAGAAGTCCTAAAACTGTTGAATACTAAGATGATTGAATCTTCTACCTTGAAGCCAAGATCAGAAACACGACATTTTACTTTAATTAAAATTCATTGAATTCACTTCGAGTGGGGTAAAACTGCACGTCTAGAATATCTTATTTGTAATGTGAATTGTATTATGAAATAGTATAGTTGGAATAAAATAATTATTGTTCAAAATATATACTTGCTACAGGCAAATTTTGACGGATAGTCGGTATTCCCGTTTAGTCGGCAGCATCTCCACTAACTACTTTCCGAGCTTAATTAAAAATTTTAAGAGAAATGCATTGCAAACCCAAACATAGGCAAACATTCGCTCAAATCTCGCCATCAAAAGATTTTCCGTATCTTTTTATTACAGAGCCCTACACCTACAAATACAACAGTCGTTTAGAAAGGCACCTATCTGAAATAAAAATGCAAATTAGAGTAAGACGAATTGGGTTAGCTAAGACTTTTTATATTTCTTTTTTCCTTGTAAATTAAAATAATGTATATACAGAGAATAAACAGAGATACACGTCGGGAGCACAATGGACGTTCTTGTTGTAATATTTAGCGCTAGACCGGCAACGGCATACAATTCCCCGAAGTCTAGCTTAATCTGGTGTGTTCTTGATATCTCGCACATGTTCTTTGTTGCAAGCTGCGATATAAATTTTCCTATGTTTATTTGAACAGTTGCTAGTGATAGGTTTGTAACACATCAACGTTTTTATCTATTGTGATGGAAAAACTAGAAGCTTTACAATATGAAGTCGGAACTTTCTTATGTAAGTTTATAATAACTTGTTTGTTGGGGAGATTATGCCTCTATACATAAATCTTATTATACGTACAGGATTCTTACAAATCACAGAGGTATTCGTACATTACAATAATTAATCACGACTATCACCTGACGTGGTGCCATTGACCTTTCCTGAGCAAGTGCCTAACTAGAACAGTACAAAACGACTGATTTTACATGAAAGTCCTTATTTACTTTTTTCAAATGCCTACAATAGTTGAAGTAGTTATGTACTACTAGATATTCGGCGCAAGAATAAACCATTTATCTTTCTTTATTTTACCTAACCATAGCAAAAATACGCAAATGTGTCTTTAGAGGTTTTTATAAGTGCCCGTAAGTGTGGCTTCTATATTAATATATGCATATAAAGGATAAAACACTCTAGAGCTTTTATCGACATCACCTACCACCAATGTCTAGGTAGGTAAATACCACAAATACAGAATAGAATAACTTAAATAGTTTTTGCTTCACACACAATAGCTGTGGAAACAAAAGGTGTACTTCCACACATGCATACTCCGAGTACTAAGTTAGAGCGCGCTTTCTAAAGTAAAAATTCTTAGTGTGTATTTGAAGACTAGGGTCGTCAAAGTTAAGCAAAAATAAAACTCATTTAAAAGCTCCGTACTTGGTTCAAACGCGCGTCTTTACAGCACATATATATTTATAACACACATTTTGTTACGCTTTTAGAATTAGAGGAAAGCGTTAGAGCGCTTGTTTTAATTAGCAGCCACTCTAGTCTCAAGTGTGTGCACAGCACAACTTTGCACATAAGTGTATGGAACGTTTCAATTACTGGCATGTTATGGTTGACCACTATTATTGTGTATTCGGTGCCTATTTCATGTTGGAGCTTCCACTGTCGGTTGCTACCGTTATTGTTCGCTCTAAATAGTGCATCGACTAACCAGACTTACCCATACCTTGGGCATAATGTAGGAGTTTCCTGAATTGAGGTAAATTTAGTTTTTAGTGCATTTTGACTACATCACTATTCATAATTTGACTTGACTTGAAATTGATTTGACGGGCCTGTTGGTCTAGTGGTTAGTGGCCCTGACTGCTGAGCCGGAGGTCGTGGGTTCGATTCCCACCCAGGACAAACTTTGTGTGATGAGCATGATTGTTTATTCTGTGTCTGGGTGTGATTTATCTATAATATGTATGTATTTATAAATGATAGGTATAAGTATGTATATCAGTTGTCTGGTTACCATAACACAAGCTCTGTAGGCCTACTATGACATCTTAAAGCAGAACTTATTCCACTGAGTGAAAGTGATGGTGCTAGACACCCTGTATAGCTCTGTCCCTTTCCCTCAGCGGAATAAGTTCTGCTTTAACACGTCATGGTAGGGTAGCTGCTTAGCTTGGGATCAGATAGCCGTGTGTGAGTTGTCCCAAGATATTTTAAAATTTATTTATAATAGTAATACATTCCTGCATCAACCTATTCAGACCTTCTCTGCCAAAATGCAAGTGCATATCCAGGGGGGGTCATTTGGGTCATAACTTACATAAATATTTTGTTTATGTAAAAGTTATAACCCGCATGTAAATATAGGTATTTTTACGTTATTATTAGTACAATACATACATACATTTGTGAAATACCTATTTAATACCTGAATCTATTATTATCAAAATGTTATTATAACTTATTTATTTATTTTATCAAAGTTCACCAACAGTTGTTACAGGTATTATATAGGGGACGATGGGGGAATTGCGGACGCTTAAGCGAAATCATAAATAAAACTCAAACTTTTAATAATAATCAGTCTGTCTTTATTAATTATTAAACTATATTTGTTTACCTATCAAATCAACATTAATTATTATATGAGATCAATCAACATTAATTAAATTTTAATCAAAAACAAAAACATTCGTGTCCGTAATTACCCTTAGCTCTTGGGGTAAATACGGACCAGTGCTGGTAACCTGGTTCTTTTTTCCTAATATATTTTCGAGGCATCTGGAATATAGAAATATTGTGATACACAAAAAACAATGTAAAAAAAATAGGTTAAGAGCAATAATAGGGTAAATACGGACGTCCGTATTTACCCCGGCCATTTGTCCGCAATTGACCCAAACGAGTTAGAAAAAGTATAACAACAAAATTTTTAGGTTAACAAAATTTATCAGGGCAAACGATTGTACTTTTTACTCGTCATTAACATAGCAATCGATAGAAAATATGACTTTTTTACTGACACTTATTCGTTTTGAATAACACTCAAAATAGTAAACATCAAAAATTACATCAAAATCACAAAAAATGAAAAAATTCAATTACCTTGAAGCTTGTGCGCAGCCGCCTGTCGGGAGTGTTCGGTGGGCACTAAAGATGTCGGAACGTAAAGCGTGGTCGCAGCGGCGGGACGCGGGCGGCAGGGATAGAGTAGATATAAGTGAGTCCGTATTTACCCCGCGTCTGCAATTCCCCCATCGTCCCCTACATGGGAACATACAAATAATTGTGTCTAAAGTCTCACTGTACAACCAATTACAGGCAAACACCACATGCAAAGTGCTCTATAATTTAATTCTCATAACGTACTTACAGTGAACTTAGATTCTTAATAATTAATACACACTACAAATACGATTTGGAATTGAATTGACTACGATTACGTGACCTCCTCCCCTTTGGCGCCAAAGATCCGCCCTTTCTAAAATGGCTATCAGTCAAACACAGACCAAACATTTATAGTATTCTGTACAAAATTGTTACTAATGTATGTAAGGTTTTTAATCGCATGCGTAAAATTGTGTACCTACTACGTAATACATAATGTATCAGAATCCTCTGAGGTGGAATAAAAGCCTTATCAGATGTCAACTTGTAAAATACGTAAATAATTTATTGCATGTATGTCAATACATCGTTGGTTTATTTTTTTATTCGTTAACCATGCGAATTGCAAAATACGAGATTTTAAATTGGATACCCTACTGAGACATAACTACAAAATGAGAGCACAATACAACACGTTCTTCTGGGAATCTTTACTATTATTATAAAAGCGAACGTGAGTTTATTTGTTACGCCTTAATGGCTAAACCGATTATGATGAATTTTGGTACAGATTGAAGTGAGAAAATTGGGAGAATGAGGAAAGAAAAGGGAAAACTTAGCTTTGCTATTACAATCAATAAGGGGCAAGGGTAAACACTACAGGTAGCAGGTAACTGCAAATCAGGAAAGGGGAACTGTGTTATCCCGAATTTAACGCGAGCGAAGCCGCGGCCAAAAGCTAGTATACCATATATCTACCTGTACTTTATAAATGCTTTGAATTAATAAAGCACAGCATTTAATTAAGGGAACTGAAATCAGAATATGTCATGTATGCGAGTACGCGGCCACATCCATTTCAATAAATTAGGTTTATAACGTATATCTACAGTACGTTGGTATGTATTGTAAACAGAGTAGTGTTATCTAAATATTATTATAATATACATAATACCTAATTTACTGCTCACACTGAAAATGTGAGAAGTTCGTTGATCATACAAAAACCATACTTGTTAGGAATCAAACTGGGGTCGTCTTAGGCATACTAATACTTATACCTGATGTAGTGAGATAGAACACTCTTAATTGGCGTTACACCAGCATAATAATAAGAGATCCTATACCGCCATCAGCACTCTGTGGGCGTAAGCAATTAATTTACCTCTGATGCCTCCCGGGATCAAAGGTGAAACAGTTAGGTATAATAATAACATGAAAATGTATACTATAAACACAGAGCCATTCAGCGAAACGTTTTATATATTGCAGCATTTCCTTTGCCCACAAAAACAAACGAGAGCGACAATTTAACCTTTGTCTACGGAATATATGAAGCTCATAGTAAAAAGGCTATAAAAAATTCGCATAGATCATCCACGAGTGACCGCTCACATCCCCATTCTCCCATACGCGACCGGCGACATGGGAAGGCCTTACAAATCTCATTACCAATGTAACCGCATACCAAATGCAATGCAAGCATATCGCCACATGTTGTAGCAATGACTAATTAGGATTATAATTGAAAAGGCTTGACGTTTTACGATGATTTTATATAAGCAATTAATTTGAAATGATTTTATATGTAATCCGCTTTATATTACCGATTCATGATTTTATGAAAAGCTTTCGATTAAAATTTAATCTTACTGATATTGTGCGAGCTACGAATACGAATGTAATATAAAGTTCTAGAATTCAATTAGGTTGAATTCAAATTTAAAAAAGCTTCCCAACTTTTATCTCATATGGTACAGCTAAAGCAATAACTGAAATATAAAATGTTCTAGTTTTTGTTGTAGGGATATTTGAGCTATAGAATCGAGAGTATGCTTCGGCAGGCTTTGAGAATAATCTTCACAAAGCTGGGCTCGTAATATTCAACAATAAAGATGGGTGTACCACAAGGATCGATATTAGGTCCCTTCCTCTTTTTAGTATATAATTATTAATGATCTACCCCATTTATTTAAAAACCAACCACAAATGGTGTTGTTTGCTGACGATACCTCATTAATATTTAAGATAAACAGACGTGCCACAAATCCTGACGACGTAAATAATGCCCTAATGCAGGTACATAATTGGTTTACCGCTAATAATTTAGTATTAAATGGGAAAAAAACGAAGTGTATAAGATTTGCTCTACCAAATGTCAAAAACAGTGAGTGTGACATAGTATTGAATCAAGAGAAACTAGAATTCGTCGAAAAAACTGTTTTCTTGGGAATAACACTCGATTCAAAGCTACAATGGGGTCCGCATATAACATCTCTTGCAGGACGCCTTAGTTCAGCAGCATATGCTGTTAGAAAAATCCGTCAGTTTACTGATGTTGATACCGCGAGACTAGTCTATTTTAGTTATTTTCATAGTATAATGTCATACGGTATTTTACTTTGGGGACGGGCTGCAGACATCGAGTCTATATTTATTCTGCAGAAAAGAGCCATTAGAGCCATATATAACCTACGTAGGCGAGATTCTTTAAGGGAACAGTTTAAGGATATTAACCTCATGACAGTACCTTGTCAATATATTTATGAAAACATCATGTATGTCAGGAAAAACTCGCATCTTTTTAGTAAAAGAGGTGACAGACACAATTATAATACTAGAAATAGGGACCAATTAGTTCAACCAGGTTTCAGGTTAGCTAAAGTAGACTCATCTTTCATGGGGTACTGTTTGAAATGCTACAATAAGATACCTCCCCACATTCTTCAACTGAATGAAACGAAATTTAAATCTTGTATTAAACGCACACTATGTAGGCAAGCATATTATAAGTTGGGGGATTATATTGATGATAAAAATGCTTGGCTCAATGCTGGTCCTGCTCCTCAAGCATAGGGGTAAACTCATTACTAAGTATCCGAAGCTATAATGGACGCTGCAGAAGATTGTAAGACTATCTTTGCAATGTATAGAATCAATTCTCTAGTATTGTATAATTATTAAGCCCATATGTGAGTGCTATGTATTATCATTGAGTTGACGAAGCCCTGGTGGTTAATAGTGTCATGCTCACTTAAATGTCTCGCTGATGGTGGCGGGTGTGTCGGGTCATTTAGCTCCCTTCAAAATGGTCGAGCTGAATGGGGCTGATCCATACGTCATGTTCGTGAACGGGCGCTGTCAGTTGGGACTGGTCATTTTTTAACTACCACGGTCATTTTTATTTTATTTAGATTTAAATTGAATTTTGTTTTTTATTTACTCTGGACGCTCTTACTGTGCACGTCTTTCTACATCGTTCTCACATATTTGTATAATCTCAACACGAATGATGTAAATACTATTTTGTAAAAATATTAGAATTTAAAAGAGTGTCCATGGAGTTTCTTGCCCGTTCTTCTCCATAGAGATCAACGCTTTGGAATGGGCAACTGCAGTACTTTCACAAGTTATTATGCCTTGTGACCGGGACTGTAGATTCATTTTGTTTCTTGACATTCAAAAGTGCCTGTAATGGTCTAATTGAAATAAATGATTTGATTTGATTCAACTTTCAAATGGTAAAGGAACATCTCTTAACGACATAAATAGATAATGGAAACAGGCCTACTACGAATACGGATCTACATAAAAATAAAGTATTTATCTATCCGGACCCAGCAATAAAAGACGCCATGCCGTTTCTATTCACAGCTACGTCCAGGTTAATTTAAACCAGCGCTATAAAGGTTAGCCTGTAGATTTTCACAATTATGGAAGAGCGAATTTTTTACTGTCCTGCGTAATGAGAGAGGTGCAAAAACTCTAACGTCGTTTTTGTGCTCCACATCTATTAAAATGAGAGTACTAATAGTGAATGCTCCTCCGGGGGCTTAGTCCACGATTAATGTGTGTCGCCCATATGTAAATCTCTGCAAGTACACCAAATAAATGTTTTGTAAAATGTTTGTCCCCGACGGAATACAACACCTGATAAATGATAGCTACGGGCGTTTTATGAATATGTGAAACGATACAATGCTGCCAACGTCACTCGCCGAGACATGTTCTGCAGAAAATACGAATCGACTGGACAATCTACAAATCTAATATAGTTATATTTTTGAACCGTAATAAATTTAAATTTCGGCACTTACACTATGCATATTTCAGAACTCCTAAACGAAACAGCCGCCTTCCGCTGGCACATGAATAATATTTCGTAGCTGAAACCTATTCACTAAACTTTACTAGTATCATTTTGAATTTTACGACTCACTAAACACCAACCATACTGTTGTGTGAGGAAATGAAAGAAAGCACGTGTAGTTTGCCAGTTCACTTCCCACGCGTGTTGTAAAGGTCAATTAAAGTAAATAGGTCGCCATGGCATTCATAGGTAATGAGCTAAACTTATCACTATTTACGTACCACGTGACACTATGTGCGCGCCCTCATTAGCTATTTATCCATCTCTTGTTGGTTTTTATTATAAGTTACTCCAAGTTGCATTAAAAAAGCTCGGCCTAAAGAAACTCTTTTCACTTTTTATGTGTTCGTACTTTGCAGTGCGTCAGAGACAAGCATCCCAGACGGTTATAAAAAAGGCAGGAAGAAGGTCACACTGACAAAAAGTTTCCAAGCCCCTAATGTCCACGTACAAAGACATATTTAATGAACGTGAGAATTTTAATTAAATCACAGACAACACCGCCGTCATTAGAGACATGTTTACTCAAGACATAAGATTCTTGCGTTAATGACAATTAACTCGAATAGATGCTAGGGATAAACAAAGTAGTAAAATTTCACAATGTTTGTTGAAGGGATTCGCTTAAATAACAGAGTATAATACGCGTAAAATTACGAAATTGTTACTAGAGGCTGTACCTCCTTGCTTACGGATAATATATTTTACGGCAGGTATTTTACTCTGATTCTAAGTTAACGTAGCTAATTTTACTTGACTAACAGATACACAAAATCGTGTGTGGATCATACACACATGATTTTGTGCTATACGGTACTAACAAAAACTAGAATGCTTAAAATATTCTTTAAAGATCCTGATAAAAAATTCACACGATCGCGTCAATATTTTTCCGTGAAAATAAGCCAACATAAAAATGGCGCCAGGAATTTCATAGATAACAACTGTACAATGTACAACTCTAACATTTTCAGCGAGAATATGGCGCTAGACGTTTTAAATTTGTTCGTTCAAGATATTAAATGAAACATTGAGAAATCAGATAGCTGTCTAGTCTATTCTTTGTGAAAATTAATAAATACTAAGCATATTTCACGACAGTTGTACCTCTGAAGGTATAAAGAGCTTGGACTTAAGGTCAATGTATCGTAAGCACTTTATAGTTCAGTATTTTCTTATTTTGTTGAAGATTTCCAAATAGTCTCCGTAATCTATTTAAGAAGTTTTTTTACTGCTTTTTCCACAACATTACTTTGACTTATCTTTATTTGTTTTATCTATTATCAACATGGTTTATTGAAAGACTAATAAATATTTTGTCAAAAAGACTAACACACAGTTTGGTTGAAGTCAAAAGATACGGTCATTTATGTAGCAAGTTTGTACGGAACCCTCGCTGCGCGAGTCTTACTAGCTCTTGGCCAAATTTTGCATTAGCAAGAGTAGGTTTTCTACAGAGACCAATCTTTACACAGATGTGCTACAATAACTACCTACATGGTTTACTGTACGGGAATATATAATGCATATTGTGTATCGGTGCCTATTTTCTGAAAATCACTTCCTTCTGAAATATCTTCTGATACATAAGTACATACACTCCCCCGAGTGTGTCACCCACTTTTTTCCAGAAGGTTTGGCTTGGTTTTGTATACAGCCTCAAGGGATCTTCAAGACTTAATAAAATAAAAGATTGCTTATGTTCTTTATAAATACATTAGAGCTTTACTACACTTGATGTTGTCGCATGTGAAATTCCATTAGGATCCATTACTTTCACTGAGGCGAGCTTGAACAACAAACAGACCGGCTATCGGATTTCTCTGTTAGATGGCATAGCATGACATCACGTAACTTGAGCGAGCTTTCGAGCGCTTAAAAATCACCAGAGCACCCTAAATGACAGTATTGTGTTCAGAAATGTTCTTGCCAAGCTATGTACTATATTTATGGGGCTATAAATATGTTGGTTAACCTTATGTCAGAACGAATTACAACCAAAAACTTTGGATTTTTGCTAAGGATCTACATCCGCCAAAGCTGGCTGTACCGTACCTTTCCTTTGACCCCCTTTGTTCTCGTGTCCTTGGAACGTTTCCTTCCTTATCACGCAATAATTCCAATAAAACTGAAAACTAAACTTTGAATTACAAAGAATAAATTAATTTCCCAAAATATTTTAAATTCTAGTGAGCGCGTCGTTCGCAACCTTGAAAGACTTACGCAGTAACGGCTTGACTCCGAAACCTTTTTAAAAGGTTAATAAATAAATTCCGGCCTTTATATTTCTTAAAGGTCTGTACCGCCTGACTTAACAGTAAAAATTAGAACGTTAGATGTAAGAACTATTTCTAAGAAAGTATTGAGGTACCTAAATGATCAACTGAATAAAAATAGTTCTTTCAATACGCTTGCAGTACGTTGGCTTCATACAAGAGTGTAAGTCATAATGACCTTTTGTCTAGCCTACTTGCCTCCAGTACCTTCGTCACTTTTATTTCATAAAATCATCGCAGGCTACGTTCTAATTAAGGCGAAGCAAAAACTAAAGTGAATTGAATTCCCGACTACGCAGCTACGTAAAGAATGAAATGGCTAAGACCAAAAATAAAATTTAGCCAACAATTCAAGGCAATGAGTAGCGACATGTCCAAGAAGGCGGCGAAAGGGCGGACGACGAATAAGTCACTGTCACAACCCGCGGCCACCGACACTTTTTTTGTTCTCCAACGCGGTTTGTGCTACCAACAATGATTAAATATGTGTACTAAGGGAGGTACTAAGACTCACTCTGGCTCGTAATGGCTAGTGGCTAACGCTAACCCAGAGACGCCGACTTTAGAAGTGAAGCAAGCATCATGGTAAGTTTAAACTTCTCACTGAACTTCGACTAGAAATTACTTTAGGATTTGAGTATATTTTCTTCAATACCGCTGGAATTTGTTGTAACAGCATGCATCGACAGTTTATCACCGTAAAAAAATCGTTACACTTATTTGAAGGGAATATTAAACGACGTGCTTTTTCGAGGCTGCCTGTAATAGTATTGATCAGATTGGCCTTCGACATTATTTACGTAATTATTTTCTCTCACAAGTTACGAAAGTACTACATCTAGTTACCGTTTAGACAAAAGCCTGTATAAACATCAGCTTAATATAAATACATAACCTAGATTTGGTTCTTAAACGTTTTTACATACAACAACCCTATATTCTTTACACGTGATAGATACAAAATAAAATTCGTTATCAAAAACGTTATTTCTTAAAAAAATATATCTAAATTTACGACTTTTATCTATTTTGTGGAAATAATATTAAATGTTACCTTCCACATGCGTTAAACACACAAAATTTTCAGGAATTATGTGGGGACGACAACGGTCATCGTAATTCATTCGTCCGCTAGATCCTTATACAAAAACGGGTTTTGGCACTTGAGCCAAAATAACGCATTTAACGTTTATTCCGTAAATCTCTCCTTTATTTCACATAATAAAAGAAACTTCTACCTGCAATGCGTGATGCATTACTTACATTCTTATTCACCTCACCGAATAAGATAAATGAACTTGCGTCTAACATCCGAGTATCACCTGCAGACGACAAGATGAAAAAAATCGTTCTGTTTTAAATAGTTTACTTTATAATACAAATTTTTGAAATATGAACCCGAGATTCTTAAACAAACAAAACTTAATGAGATACATTAATAAGGTAGGGTTGTAGGTCCCGCAATCCGGACTCCCGGAGAGAACTTAAGTAGAGATTGTCCGGTTTAATAAATTGATGCGCGCGCCAAAAGGACAATGGGCATTTTTGTCGCTTCAACGAACGTCAGTTGATGAACCTGATAAATTATTTCATGCGTATATAAAATCCAAACAATAAACAACAACAAAAGTCACCTGCGTTAAAAATAAAACGGATTTTACTGCCATTTTTAACACGTATTCGGAACGCTTATTACTATTCATAAGCGCATGCAAATTGAATCGTCTAAATTCTTCAACATAGCTTGTCAATGGAAATCTAAAATTTACAAGTTGGCTAAGATTATAGCATCTTATGTAGCGTCCATCGGTTTAAATTACGTGCAGAGAACAGGCCAGGATATTCAGTATTTCCTTGGCTAGATTATGTTTATAGTTCACTAGACCAAAAGAAACCACGTAACTTAAATGAACGTTCTATGTTCTATGTAAAGTACTCAATGCAATATACTATATTATTTCTTATTTTCTACTAATAAGGTTAACTCTTAGTACACAGCTGATTAAGTAAAAAATTATTGAGTACTTAATTGTCGTGTTCTGTTTAATTCACTTTCTAATCGACTTCCAAAAAGACGGTACATTTCGTCTCATTTTTTCCATGTGACATATTATCACTAGCCCTCGCAAGACCTCTTTGCTTTTATCACTTGTGGAAGAAACCAATCAGTCGACCTTCCTAACTAAGGAGACTTTGATTTTTTTTTTTTTTTTATTTTATTTTATTTTATTTATTTGGGAAAATTAACAGTTATACATGAATCTTACAAGAAGTTATAAATATACAAAGATAATAAATGTATAACCTACGACATTTTCCACAACATATATTAGAAATGATAAATGATAAATGCGCTGTACTAAGTACTGTTAAAACAAAAGTAGTACAGGTAAACTTAAACATAGACAGGCATGCAAGAGACAGAGAAAGAGAAGTAATAAACTATTAAACTAACTAGGTGTTAGAATCCAGCTTTTCATTACGAATAACACATCTAAATTTTTGAGCAGTGATGGAAAAGAAGTCGATGTCCACAAAGATCTTATTGTATTGACTGGTAAGGCGTCGTAAGGGTGCACGCATGCCTGCGTTTGTGCGACAAGAACTCACTGCAAATAAAGGTCTTGCGCGCACCCCACGGCATATCGTTGTTCTGGGTACAACATAACTTATTTTGTTGCGAATATCAATACAATCATAAGTATTACACAGATCATACAAAAAAATTGTTTCCAACATAGTTCGTCTAGATTTTAAGGTTTGCAGGTTATATTTCTTCAATAGGTCATTGTAGGATACGTAAGTGCGATAGCAACGAAAATGCATGGCCTTTAAAAATTTTCTTTGCACTTTTTCGAGCATGTCGGAATATTTACTATAATGGGGACTCCATACTGAAACAGCATACTCCAGCTGAGAGCGAACCAACGATTTATACAGATACAAGTAGGTGGAAGATCGAGTAAAAACTGTAGCGGTTCTCATGATAAAACCAAACATACGGAAGGCATTATTGACAATTTTGTTTATATGGGAATCCAAGTGAAGTTTGTCGTCCAACATAATTCCAAGATCACGGACCAGGGTTTCTCTTTTTAGAATTTGGTTTTTTAAGGTGTAGGGATTTAGCAAGATGTTTTTATTTTTGGTGAAACTTATGACATGACACTTGGATACATTAAGCTGAAGTTTGTTGCGTGTACAGTATGCCGTGAATGCATCTAAATCTTCCTGTAAGAGAGAACAATCATGGTGACCTTTAATGGCCCTAAATATTTTAATATCATCTGCGTACAAAAGTAGTTTTGAGTTTTTAAAACATGTATCGACGTCATTAATAAATAAAATAAACATGAGAGGTCCCAAAATGGAGCCCTGTGGTACTCCGGAAGTAACATCTACGGTGGCAGAGCAAAAACCATTTATGACAACTCTCTGTGTTCTATTGCACACATATGAATAGAACCATCTCAAAAGGTCGCCACGTATCCCATTAAACGCAATTTTCTGCAAAAGCAGTTCATGGTCAACTTTGTCGAAGGCTTTCTTGAAATCAGTATATATGGTATCAACTTGAACACGGGCATCCAAGCTGTTAAACAAATAATCTGCAAATGTCACCAAGTTTGTCGCGGTCGATCTCTTTTTCACAAAACCATGTTGCTGAGGTAATAAAATGTTGTGAATAAGCGGGTACACCTTATCGTGTACTAATCTCTCAAAAACCTTTGACAAAGCAGACAATATTGATATCGGTCGATAGTTCTCGACGTCATGCCTAGGTCCAGACTTGTAGACTGGGGTTATATTTGCAAGTTTCCATGCCTGCGGGAATATACCCTGTGAAATAGATAAATTGAATATGGTATGCAATGGTATGCAGAGATTAGTGGCAGTCATTTTTATAAATAATACTGGCAAACCGTCTGGTCCAGGTCCTTTAGAGGGGTCTAATGACTTGAGCGCACTCAGTACATCATCTACTGAAAGTTGAATGTCACTTATGAGCGAGCAGTTAGGGGAGCATTCGGTATGTGAGGATGGTACACTTTTTAAGGTGGACGGTTCATAAACAGAATGAAAAAAGTCAGAAAAAATATTGCAAATGTCTTCGGGGTTATTACAGGGCTGATTATTGTATTTCACAGTGGAGGGAATTCCAGTCATGGATTTTTGCTTGGAAATAAACGTCCAGAAATGCTTAATGTTATCGCGGATACCATCCTCCACTGAAGTAATGTATTTTTTATATGACTCTCTGCATCCAGACTGAAATCTCGCGCGGAATATTGAAAACTGCTCGTAATCAGATAAATTCTTATACATTTTCCATCTGACCCACGCTTTGGCTTTGTTTTTATAAATACGTATGAGAGATTTCGAGAACCAAACAGGAAAATTTGTTGACCTACTACTAACCAAAGGTACATGTTGTCTTATTATGCCAAAAATAATGTTATAGAAAGTGCTTAAATACTCATCAGGCGTTTGATCATTTAAAAACATATCTTCCCAGGATATTTCTTTTAAATCTTGATTAATCTCATCATAATTTGCTTTGAAATAATTAAATTTTTTAATTGTCTTACGAGTCATTAAATTGTTGGGTAACGAAACAGATATCAACATACAAAATGGGGGATGATGGTTATCTAATTGTAGCAAATAATCTGTGGGAGAGTATGTGGTGCAGTCATCGTTACTAATGGCCAAGTCCAATACTCTCCCATTCAGATTCCTTGCATTATTAAATTGGTGAGCATCGAAAAATGACATGAACTGGCGTAGGTGAGTACATGTAGGAGAATTACCTGTACAAATCTGACCAGCTTGTGAGGTACCCGTGGTGCACGTGACCCAGTCAATTTCTGGTAAATTGTAGTCTCCTAACAGATAAAATTTTTCAGAATTATTATGTCCAAGTAGAGTTTGCAGTAGCTCGAAATATTCAGCATAAATACTTTCAGGCGTCTTGGGTGGTATATATACTGCAGCGATGATCAAATTTCTATCTCGACCCGATCGCGGCAACTGTATTAGTATGTGCTCAATGTGCGTATGTACCGATGAACATGGAAGAAATCTTACCGAACGTAGTCCCTTTAAAACAGCAATGAGAACGCCGCCTCCGTCCTTCCTTTTGGTGGCAGCGCGATCTCTGTCACATCGGTATACTGCATAACGTTCATCGATGAACTCACTATCAGCTATATCGGGCGTAAGCCAAGTCTCAGTCAAGATTATTACGTCATAAGAATTAGCAAGTATGTTCATATACAGTAAATGCAGTTTCGTACGGAGCCCCCTGCAGTTTTGGTAATATATTATTAAGTTATCAGCCATTGGTATGTTGAGCTATCCAGAATAAAACAATGCCGACATTTATAATTGCAAACAACAAAATCAATATTAAGTAGTATTGTAGTCATAAGATGATCAGAAAATATTAATACAAGATAATAAACCTTCCTTCTGGACACAATAAAGACATGGTAAAATGAAAGTTTATAGTTGTAAAACAATATTACAGAATCCATTATTAGAGAGTAAATATAATCCGATATGCTACTAACGCCTATCGAAAAACACATTGCAATCACATCAAATGGACCAATTGCCACAAAATCTATTATTTCAATTTCATTTTGATTTAATATAAATATAAAGTAGTTTAATTGTACACATAGCTTGAAAAACACATGACGCAATATTTTAAAGTTCATGAACAGCGAGGACATGACTTTACTGTCCGTGTAAATATAAATATAATACGATACGGCTGAAATGCCGCTAACGCCTAGTAAAAAGTACATAACAATCGCAACATAAAGATCCATTACTTTATTTTTTATATTAACAGAACCTATTACGATACACTCAAGATAGTGTACGATAACAAAAAAAAAATCTCTCTCGACAAGCAGAATATTAGGGGAATCTATGACATGAATGCATGCAATATGTAAAAACAGTTCAGTCAGAGAAAAAATACAAACACACAGGCAATTGCTGTGCAAATCGTAATGAAAATAAAGTTTCTTAATTCTCAGCAGTGTAAGGCTTGATTTTAGCGATGTCCTGGGCGGTCCGAATCGCAATGGCCTTAGCGCCTTCTTTTTGGCGGACAAGTACGGTTCCGTGCTTAACCCAGATAAACTTGTATTCATGCTTTTTGGCAGCGTCCCGGCATTCACGAAACAATTGTTTCTTCTTTAGGGTTAGGTGTTCGTGCATATAAATTGGCAGTGAGGTACCCGATACTCCCAGTTGCTCCGTTGTAAGACCTTTGCAAAGTCGATGACCGCTCAAGATGTTGTCGCGAAGTATTCGAGACGCGAATTTGACTATGATATTTTTAGGCTTGTTGTCATGCTGGTGCGCGTGTGGTACTCGATGAATCGAAATTATGTCGTCTTGTCGAATATTGCACTTTACAGCAGAGCCAATATTCAGCATTAGATTAAGTAGATTTTCGTTACGCCTTTCCGGTATGTTACATATTTCTATATTACAATTTCGAGCACCCTGTTCCAGGCTATCTATCTTAGACACTAGATCCGAAACCAGCTTATTTAAACCAGTAGATTCTTGAATTTGTTTACAACACTGGTCAATTTTTTTGCTCAGATCGGTGTGATCGTCACTAACAAACTGGACTGAGTTCTTGAGAGATTCGACTTGACACGCCAGATTTTCGTGTTTCTCATCCAGCTTAGATACTCGCTGGCGTAAAAGAAGCTGATCCGAACGAAGGGAACTGATTTCATTCTTTATCTCAGAAGTAACTTGAGTTAGGGAAGCTAAGTCTCCTTTTATTGAAACAACGTTGTCAGATATCTTGGTGATACTTGCTTCCATGTCAAGCCTCCACTCATTCAACGTACTCTTAAACTCCTTAGTTAGATCTTTAATGGCCTGGGTCCACTCACAGTCCGGTTGTTTACGCTTACGTAATGACAGATTTTGTTCGCCGGTCATTACTATGCTAGATTCCTTATTTAGGTCGGTATCAGAAAGAAACTTTTTATTCTCTGAGAACTGTGACATTTTGTAGCGGCAGGTAGAACTTCTTAATGTGTTCAAATTAAAGTAAATATTAAATGGAAAAAGTTTTGCGTTTAGTGGGATTCGATCCGGCGTCACTTCGCGCGGGCCTACTGAGACAAAAAGCTTACTTAATTCCGCACGACCACAGCAACTTAATTCGATTTGGCGAATTTTACTACCACTACCTAAAGCACGATATTAGCAAACACGCGCTAAGCTCGTTGCTGCCAGTTTCTTTGTTTTTAAAAGTTCAAAGTTCACTTTGAGCACTGAGGAATTATTAAAGTTTTAAACAGTTTTTAGCAAATAACTGAGATTACACTGAGTTTATCAACAAGTTTGTATGATAATTCTTTAACACTACAGCCACTGCATGCCACAATTGAGTTTTTGTTAAGTTTAACAAGATATTATACCACTTATTCGATATTATTGTGCGAACTGACTATAACACACGGTACTCAGACGACAGCGCACGCGGGAAATGGATGAATGTGAACATTATATAAATTGTTAGAGTAGATACACTCTACCAAACGAATTATCCATTACCCTTTATTAAAACCAGGAAAGATAATGATCGTCGTAATAGAAAATGTTTTGATTAGTTCCACTTAACCAACAGTCATTAGTACAACCTATAATTAATTTAATTGGTAGCTCTTATACAAACAGAAATAATTTAGTAAGATATGAATCTATTACTCGATCGGCTGCCTAAAAAGAGGTTCAATTCAAATGCCGATAGCGGTACGTTTTCGCTCTGATATTTCTAATAAAATTTTACTGAACTGTGTGCGAGCATTCACAGCGGTGTAGAAACAATTGGCTCTTGTAGGAGAATTGTATCGAAACCGGTAAATGTCGAAATAAGAAATGAAAGAGGAAAAATGAAGGATTTAAGTAAATACACCATAAGTTGCTACTTGAGACACTATTGAAAAGCTGTTCAACCATGGAATGATACGGGTCGGTAGTCACTGTTTATATTTTGTTAGGTTTCATTAATTGTTTAACGATGCAATTAGGTTCAAAGGTTTATTAATAGTTCATTAGGTAATATTTATTACCTAAGCCTTTTGAATGGTTTGACTTTAACCTTATTGAGCCGTCAAAAACTATTACTTTGATTTAGTTTTAATGATTTAGATACACGCCTTTTTGTTAAAACTTCAATAACTGTTACGCGCGTTAATCTGTTGGTCCCGGCTGTCCTTTGTAGATCTTTGACAGTCGTTACAGATAATCAGTGTTCCGAAAGTCTGACAACCAATCTTACCAAGAGGTATCGTAATACCCATTAACAGGGTTATGGAGGTCAGATACCCTTGGTAAGACTGCTTGTCATACTTTGGGACACAGATTATCCATCACTACTGCCAGAGGTTTGTAAATATTAGCCGGGACCAACTACGTAGCGTGCTTCCAAGACTCGGTGTGTAATACATACATAATTGGTTTACCGCTAATAATTTAGTATTAAATGAGAAAAAAACGAAGTGTATAAGATTTGCTCTACCAAATGTCAAAAACAGTGAGTGTGACATAGTATTGAATCAAGAGAAACTAGAATTCGTCGAAAAAACTGTTTTCTTGGGAATAACACTCGATTCAAAGCTACAATGGGGTCCGCATATAACATCTCTTGCAGGACGCCTTAGTTCAGCAGCATATGCTGTTAGAAAAATCCGTCAGTTTACTGATGTTGATACCGCGAGACTAGTCTATTTTAGTTATTTTCATAGTATAATGTCATACGGTATTTTACTTTGGGGACGGGCTGCAGACATCGAGTCTATATTTATTCTGCAGAAAAGAGCCATTAGAGCCATATATAACCTACGTAGGCGAGATTCTTTAAGGGAACAGTTTAAGGATATTAACATCATGACAGTACCTTGTCAATATATTTATGAAAACATCATGTATGTCAGGAAAAACTCGCATCTTTTTAGTAAAAGAGGTGACAGACACAATTATAATACTAGAAATAGGGACCAATTAGTTCAACCAGGTTTCAGGTTAGCTAAAGTAGACTCATCTTTCATGGGGTACTGTTTGAAATGCTACAATAAAATACCTCCCCACATTCTTCAACTGAATGAAACGAAATTTAAATCTTGTATTAAACGCACACTATGTAGGCAAGCATATTATAAGTTGGGGGATTATATTGATGATAAAAATGCTTGGCTCAATGCTGGTCCTGCTCCTCAAGCATAGGGGTAAACTCATTAATAAGTATCCGAAGCTATAGTGGAAGCTGCAGAAGATTGTAAGACTATCTTTGCAATGTATAGAATCAATTCTCTAGTATTGTATAATCATTAAGCCCATATGTGAGTGCTATGTATTATCATTGACTTGACGAAGCCCTGGTGGTTAATAGTGTCATGCTCACTTAAATGTCTCGCTGATGGTGTCGGGTGTGTCGGGTCATTTAGCTCCCTTCAAAATGGTCGAGCTGAATGGGGCTGATCCATACGTCATGTTCGTGAACGGGCGCTGTCAGTTGGGACTGGTCATTTTTTAACTACCACGGTCATTTTTAATTTATTTAGATTTAAATTGAATTTTGCTCTTTATTTACTCTGGACGCTCTTACTGTGCACGTCTTTCTACATCGTTCTCACATATTTGTATAATCTCAACACGAATGATGTAAATACTATTTTGTAAAAATATTAGAATTTAAAAGAGTGTCCATGGAGTTTCTTGCCCATTCTTCTCCATAGAGATCAACGCTTTGGAATGGGCAACTGCAGTACTTTCACAAGTTATTATGCCTTGTGACCGGGACTGTAGATTCATTTTGTTTCTTGACATTCAAAAGTGCCTGTAATGATCTAATTGAAATAAATGATTTGATTTGATTTGATTTGATTGATTTGAATAGACGGTCACCCATCCACGGACTGACCTTGTATGTCTCTTATTATTTAGATAAGAGCTTTTAAATTCATAAAGATTAGGAGACAAAAACAACGACAACTTCACCTCACAACTGGGGAAACAGTTCAAAAAATACCACAGCTATACCTAGAAGGACCTTGATAAAGATATCCATCGAGATTACAGAATTCTCTGATGAAGAAGCTGTACATTAAACGAGGCGGAGTTTGCATTGATTCACGCTAGTTTTCATACTTCGATTTCTTAATAAACGGATTTATGATGGCAGTTTGGGAGACCCCATGGTCCTTCTGCTTCTCACTAGCCTAACAAAGAAGAGAAGGTGGTTAATCCAAGGAATACTCGGTTGGTGACCAAACTCTTCTAACCCGCTGGTACCTATGACGTACGCTGCCACCGTACACCATACGTTCCACATGGCAGTTAACTGACAATAAATTGCAGAGGGACAGGCTATTTCTCGTCATAACCAAGTCAAATAGTGTTTATTATTAAAAGCACCACTTTGGTTTTGTGTCAACACCGAAAAAAAATATTCTATCATTGCACAGAAAATTTATACTTCTTGTCCATCTTACGACAACCATTACAAAGTTACCTAATGCAATAATAGTATGTTTTGTATCTAATTACTAATAGAGCATTTTTTGTGTACTCATTCAGAGAATAATTAATTAAATCAATGTCACTAGCTAAGAGGTTGAGTGTCCAAAGAGCACGCGTCGCCGCCGGTGAAAAAGGCGTAAATTGCCTACAAAGTTTTATCAAAGGAGGGAGGTAATAGGAAAGCAATACAAAAGCTGCGATTGGTAATCTAAACCATACCGGATTCCTATACATATTCAGAATCAGGTCGTTTTTAGAATAAAAATTGATTTGAATACTTTTAACTTGATAAACAAATGAATCGTAGATAAAGATAGATAGTCAGGTGCTGGTTTTAATATTGTCGTAATGTATACTTACCACGGCAGTATAATAAATACCAAGTACAATACAGTTTTGGAAGATGAGCTTAATTTCGATTAGAATATATACCGAGTACAATTTAGAATATCTTTATAATATTAAATGAAATAACTCACATTTTCTGTACCTTTGACAGCCTAGAAGTACGTTGTATATCAGTACTTTAGTATATCTGCTTGAACTGATTCTTGAAAATATCAAAATACGACAAATCTACCTACGTCTGCCGATCACAAAGAAAACATTATAGCTTAAGCCTGGAGCAGGCTGGAGGTAAATATTTATTCCTTTCTTTATTATGTTTTTATCATGGGGAAGTAAATGGAAAATAAGCCAAGAGAAGGCTATCCCCGCTGGGCATGATATTATCTTCCGATCGATCAATTGATGGATTCAGTAATTATCGTAGACGTTTACCTCCTACTTATCACTTCTCTAGCTCTTTTAATCATTATTTACGCAGATAACACCGATTAGGGTTGCTTTTATTTTAAAATCAAAAGCCCTTCATTTATAAAAAATGAGAAAATTGACATAATACAATTTTAACATACGGAACGGAAAAAAAGAAGTTTAAAGAATTTGCAGATTACTTAAATACTGCAAACTATCTTAAGTATTATACATTTATTTGCTACGTAATGACAAGGAAACTGGTGATATAAAAAGTGTTAGAAGCACTAAAAATAAAACACTACCTCTATCTACAAATGAATAACTAATCATATCACATCCACAAAATGAGCTTGAAGTACTTTCTCAAACAGATCCATCGGAAAGAAACATCGCATCCATTAGGTACAAAAAGTTGATAAATAACAGTCATAGAGATGCGAAAAGTTCGATTCCACGGGGACTAAAATTTCTATTAAAGAAAGTGCAGCCTTCCGTATTACGCGAAACATACACAACGGTTATTCAACATAACAAAGTTCACCTGTTTTAATGTTAATATTAATCACTTGGGCTGTCACTGTTAAGTAGCAATAATCATGCAATCACGCGCGTGTGAACATTACGCGTTCGCGATTCTCAGCTGAAGCCGGCGGGACCGAGCCGACGACTGGGTCCGTAGCACGCGCGTAGCCGCGAGAAGCCAACTGTCGTAGCGACGTGCTACGGGCTACGGGCTACGCGCTGCATTCCTCTACAGTTCGCGCAGTCGCAACTCTTGCAACCATTGCTTCATCTGCTATTTATTTGAAAAAAATATTAGGATAGATATTTTAATAAATTACTGCAATCATTAACGATTAGTGACTATAAATTTGATGTACTTTCCAGAAAATGTATAAAAATATTTTGTTAATGGACATTTATGGGCGAGGAGAAGTCGTATTGTTTTAGAGAATTAATAAATAAGAAATTGAATACGTTACTCTATTATACTTCTCTCGAATAAACGACATACTTTAGTCCCTCTAGTTTTCGTAGGTAATTTGGTTATTAAATTAATATATTGTATTTAATTAATTTAATATATTTAGACTTTGATATATTTCGTCGGGTGTTCGCCGTCAATTGCGTGTGGTAAGAAGATAATATTAGAAAAAAAAAGCTATTATTACATAGTCAGTCATACAGATGATAGTACACACAAAACAACCTCATTTCGGTGGTTATATTTAATACTTACTATAATTAGATGCAAGCATAATTATTGTAAGAGACGACGCTTTTGGCAACAGTAGCACAAGTATGACAAGGGCTCCGCAGTCCGCGGGTAACAAATGACTGTCAGCAGCATCTCAGAATTTAAAAAAATTCCCTCTTGACGCTATGAATAATTATTCGAATGAAACGAAAGGACCTTTGCGGGGTTGCGGGTTGTTCGAAAGAAATACCGCGGCAAAAAAAGCCCATCGGTGGGTTCTAGTCAGTAAAAGTCTGAAACTAACCTCAACTCCGCCCAGAGCGGGGGAAGTTCTTGATGGTTTCCCATTATGAATATGTTTGATAATTTTTAAAGCTGGTAACTAATACTTCTGAAAATATGGGTCGAATATTTACTTAGCGGGAAACCTCGCAGGTACATTTATGAATATTATCCGGATATATCTCTTGAAAAACGGGAGCACTTGAAGATAACCTGTTTTCATGGATTAAACTTTATAACGCGTAAAACGTTTTGGGGACTATTGAGCAGAAGACACTTACTATCAAATTATTACAAAAAAAAAATACGATTTTTACTTATGGATTTTTGTGATTTTCTGTTAGTAAGAGTGTCATCTTTTCCTGGCCTATCACAATATTTAACTTACGTTATCTTGACCTTTTCCTACTTTTTTGGTCTATCTTGACCTTTTCCTACTTTTTTGGTCTATCTTGACATTTTCCCACCACGGTACGATATAATAAAGATAGCTGTGCGTTAGTATTTAATAACATTGTTCTTAGTTAACACAACACTCGTAATATATGCTCACGTCGCTAGATAAAGAATATGATTCTGTTTTGGCGATTTGATAAATAGCCCAATATCTATCCAGCAGTAGCCTACTGCAAGTATTAAGGTCATATCTTTTTCCTGACGACATTCTAACCGCAAAAACCGCTAAGGCGCATCGCAAAGGCCGGGCAAGTTTGTTGAGCCCGGCTTGCCGCATATTGTTATATAGACCCACAGCTAAGACTTAGCCAACCCTTTCAGAGTGTCGTATGAAGCCACTTACTGCTTAAATACAGAGGATTAACAGCTAAATGCGGACGTATCTTAGTATCCGAGAGTGGGTCGTAGTCCAAACGATCTGTTATGACTGGCTTGGAATGAAAATTTTTGAAGAATGGTTGGCACCATTGAAGAAGTAACATCGAGAATCGAATTTAGCTTTTTGCCAGCCGTATTGGGATTGGTTTCCAGCCTTACCGGAGGTAGATGAATATTAGTATTTTACATGGATTGACTATCTCACTGTACATATTATATATATATATATATATATATATATATATATATATATATTATTTTTT
This sequence comes from Ochropleura leucogaster, assembly GCA_958449745.1. Classification (NCBI taxonomy): domain Eukaryota; kingdom Metazoa; phylum Arthropoda; class Insecta; order Lepidoptera; family Noctuidae; genus Ochropleura; species Ochropleura leucogaster. Next base: position 11,053,022 of record OY288206.1, on the reverse strand, counting down.
AATTATCTTTCGCATGCAAGCATCCAGTTATCGTAGAAGCTCCAAAATCTAACATTCAATAGGTACCTACTTTCTCGTTAGTTTAGTGGTCGCAATCGCGATTGCTAAGGTTGAGGTTCTGGATTCGATTTTACGATTAGGTAAATGGCTATTGGGTTTTTCATTATCAAGTAATATCTTAGTAGCAACCATGAAGTCTGGATTTGTGCACGCTTGCTATAAAGAGGCTTAGCCCCTTTTACATGGGACTTAAACAAAACTGGTGAAATGTAGGTGTAAGTACTATTATTACCTAGGTAAGTTTAGGAGGCTTAAAGGCGTTATATTTGTGAAAATACCTCTGTAAAAACTAAAAACCAAAAACATTCAAGTATTTATGAGCGATAGACGGGACAAGACGAAGAAAATCGGAATCCAATACTTGTTGCTACTTGGCAACAAATCGTTATGTGTAGTGTAACACGCCCGATTATCATTCATTCGTGATGATTCGTGAAGCATTCGTGTCAAATGATCGGGATCAAAATTTTTATATTTAATTTCTAGCTAACCCCCTTGATCATCATCATTTTCCTGCCCTTGTCCCATTATATTTGGGGTCGGTGTAACACATTTTCTTCTTCCATTCTCCCTTATCAGACGTCACAGCATCATTCACTCCGTTTTCCTTCATTTCATTCCTTACACAATCCATCCATATTTTATTTTGGCCTTCCTCTCGCTCTCCGTCCATCGACATTCAGATCCATCACTCTTTTAGTCACATGTGCTTTATCCCTCCTCATTACAAGAACATTGCCGCTCGATAAGTCTTTTAAACTTTGTTAAAAACTGCTTAATAATTGTTTGAAAACATATTAATTTGAATATTTTAGTCAGTACGTGATGCAGAAAGGTGGATATTGGAGAAAGAGTTGAACTAAATTAGAAATTGCGCCGGCCGTGAATACAAAGGCAGAAATGATGGGATAACTAACCTAACAGATTGTTCGTGAAGCTGGTCTTAAGTTTTGTGTCGTAAATTAAGTTTCGTTTTTCATTCATATCGTTTTTTTATTTAAGAATCGTCTAACAAGGCCTTTACTAATTATCACGAATGTCAGGCTGTCATCTGTCAATTAAAACATTGACAAGTTGACAACTGACATTGACGTTTCCTATCCCTTCTTCATGTAAATTGTTTGTCAGTTTGTTACCGATTCTTCAATAAGATAAACACTTGCACTTCTTTCCATTTTTTTTTAACTAAAATAACAATGAAACCTAAATCGGGCTTAACTAGATTTCAAAACTGTTTTATTCTACGGGATAGTAAGATTATAAAGGAGGACTTATGGATAAGAGACGGCAAAATCGAGAACCCTGAACAGGTATTTTATGTGGAGCAACTACATGCAGATGTAACTGTAAACTGCGAAGGACTGCTGATTGCTCCAGGGTTCATTGACATACAGATCAATGGTAAGTTCCAATATAATGTAAATAATTAGCTCTGCACTCAGATTATAATTTTCTTTGCTGTCTTTGGACTACAAAACTTAAATAACATTTTTAGGTCAACAGTAACTATCTACTTATACCTAGTATTATATTTTCCTCACTTAATTGTGTGCACAAATTTGTTAGTTTTGCTGCTTCATCAAATGTACAAAGCCACAATCAAGCAATTAATTCGGTTTATTATCCTTATTTACCTACTCCAAGTTTTATGTTGAAAATTCCATTTAGGTTCTTGTTAGACTGGGGTGTTTATTATTATGTATTCAGTAAATACTTTTTGAAGTAACCTTCAATAAATAAATTTTGTTCAGGTGGGTGGGGTGTTGACTTCTCATATGACTCAGAAAATGTTAAAGAAGGCATCAGCAAGGTATCAAAGAAACTTCTTGCTCATGGGGTGACCTCATTCTGCCCAACAATGGTGACTTCTGATGTTGAGAAGTACCGCAAAATCCTGCCTTTAATAAAAAAGACTGATGGTGGCACTCATGGAGCTACTGTACTTGGTGTGCATTTAGAAGGGCCATTTATAAATAAAGCGAAAAAGGGGGCCCATATGGAGGAATATATGAAGGCTCCTGTTGAGGTTTGTATGTTTAACAAATTAAATACAACAAAAAAAATCACGCCTTCATCAATAATTTTCTAATCTTCACAATGATGTGAAAAAAGTCAACATAAATACACTCAACATAGTGTACACAAAGGCATTGTTAACAATAAAACATCAAGCAATAATTTATTATCATTCACTTTATTGTGGTTGTAGTTGAACAATTCTGCAATACTTATTGACATTATCAGTTAGCATTATCACTGACCTACTTTTTGTAAGTTGTAAATAACCAGCATAGGTGGACCTTACGCAGGCTACTGAACTTTTATCAAATGCTTAACTGTTATGTTTTTACATCTTTATTTACTTTGGCATTAGTAAACAAAAAAAATAAAAATTATAAAGTTTTTAATGTTATCAATGCTACACATAATGGCCATACTATTCATAAATGGCATAGGACTTTAGACTTTAAATGTCCAGGGAAATTAAATACCACTAGTTATCACATAATGCTGATTTTGCTATCTGTCTTTCAGTCTACTAAGTATAAGTACCTAGCACAACTGCAGTTTCACTGACTAGTTTAATCCAACCCTGTATATTTTATTATTTAAGAAAAAATATCAAACTCAAAACTCATAGTATTTATTTCAATTAGACTTTTACAAGCACTTTTGAATGTCAATAAAAATAAGGATGAAGCTACATACCCAGTCACAAGGCATAATGACTTGTGAAAGTACTGAAATATGTTTTATTTATGTATTATTTATAATGTTTCAGGGTTTAAAGACTATAGAAGAAGTTTATGGATCTTTGGACAATGTTGTGATAGTTACTCTTGCCCCAGAACTACCGGGTGCCACAGAGGCAATCAAGGAATTGGCTGCAGTGGGCATCAAAGTAGCACTAGGGCACTCTACTGCCAGTTTGGCTCAAGGAGAAATTGCAGTTGATTGTGGAGCAAATCTTATCACACACTTATTTAATGCTATGCTTCCTGTAAGTAATATGAAACAGGTTTGTTAATCTAGTGACAATATTTTTTGTAGACCAGGTGTTTCATAATGTACATGCTAAATACATTAGTCTTGATAGTATTTGCAAATTGTGCTAACTTGAGTTACTGGCAGCGAAATCTTTTAGTACCTAACTAATACAAATTTTCGTTGTCAACGTTGTGTAAAAGTTGACCAATTAATGCGTGACTTGCATATATATAATTAGTGCGCTACATGCACTACACATAATACGCAATAATAGAGTACAGGACATGTTAATCTCGCGCAATATCGCAATCGGCTGGATCTGTAGTTCTGTAGAAAGCGCTTTAGAAACTATTTCTTTTTTAAGTTTCATCACCGTGATCCTGGGTTGGTTGGTCTGCTAGCGTCCACAACTAAAAAGCCAGTATTCTATGGAATCATATCAGATGGCATCCATACTCACCCAGCTGCTTTACGGATCGCAAGCAGAACAAACCCGGAAGGTAAGTTGTCATGTCACATCTTGAATCCCAAAATCATGTCAACATCCCAGCTATTGTGGTTGCAAGCTGTTGCAGTATAAAATTGCAATATTGAAGTTTTATACTGCAACATCTTTTGTGTTATGTCAGGCTACTCTAGTCACCTGTACATCGTAAATTGCGGTAACGTACCAGTTTGAAGAGAAACGGTTCTTTTGGCGCGTCGCCCACACGACATTTGTAAAGAAAATCTCGTTGCGGCGTGCCTCTTATGTGCCTGCGCCTAAACTGCGCCTCGACTGTTGGTCGTGCGGGCAACGCGCCTCTTGACTACGCCTCGACTGTTGGTCGTGTGGGCGACGTGCCTTTAGCTAACGGACCGTGCTACAGCGAAAACAGTATAAATTACCTACTTTTTTCTTTACGCAGGGTTAGTATTGGTCAGTGATGCAGTGGCAGCTCAGGGCCTGGCTGCTGGAAACTATCGCATAGGGCCGCAGCTTGTCACGGTAGAAGGTGGTCGTGCCTACGTCACCGGCACTAAGGTGCTCTGTGGCAGTACTACTGGCCTAGATGAATGTGTTGCAACATTAAAACAGTCTTTAGGTAAGATAAAAATCGTAACTAATGAACTTTCCTGGCTCTTTCATTAGAAAGTTGTAGTTTAACGCGTACAGTGCAGACAACGCGCCTATGCATTTTTCGGATTACTACAGTGAGCACGGTGCTTTATTTAGTCTTTAAAATTTTTTCGGACTGAGTATTGGACGACGCATGAATGCGGCCAGCCGCACTGCGTAGACCTTCTACAACCGCACTTAAGCATTCGTAGCACTGCACGAAAGCGTTGTTGAACGCGCAGGAGCGTTTGCCGCACAGGGTTAGTGCGCTATTTGATAAGCATTTGCATAAAGTTCACTAATAGTTTAGCAGGCAATGTATGGCGGTAAATAAACGAAACTTTAGTATTTTCACACTAATTTGGCAGCGTAAGGGTTTCCTTACGCGCGCCTGTTTGAGTGGCGCGCAGAGGCACTACACCGGGGGGAAAACCCACTGCCGCGGCAAGTTGCCGCTCGGCGGGCAGACCTCCGGTGCGATCTCATGGTGGCATGGAGAGAGCGACTGTCGCAACCCCGTGCAGGGCACGCTACAATAGTGGCGGTAAGTCCCCTCTTTGAGGAGTGGCTGGAGAGGCGTCATGGCGTCCTCACCTACCGCCTGACGCAGGTCCTCACCGGACACGGAAGTTTCGGGAGGTTCCTGCACATCATCGGGCGGGAGGAAGCGCCCGGGTGTCACCATTGTGACGATCGCCCGGAGGACACGGTGGAGCACACAGTGGCGATCTGCCCGGCTTGGGCGGAGCACCGCCGTGCCCTCGTAGAGGCGATCGGCGGCGGCGATCTCTCGCGTCCGGCCCTGGTTCAGGCCATGGTCCGGAGCGAGAGGGAATGGGAAGCGGTCACCACCTTCTGCGAAGCAGTAATGTTAGCGAAGGAGGTGGCCGGGCGTTTGAGGGAGAGAACATCTGCCCAACCCAGCCGCCGCGGGAGACGCCCATGGCGCCGGGCGCCGCGAGACGACTTCCGGCCACCGTAGATGCGGGCCTGTGGGCGGTGAGCAATGGGTAGTTCACCGTCCGTCCGTCGATTGACGACAGGCCGTGTCGACGGCGCGTTCGTGTTTCACGCGCGCCTCAAAGAGAGTCAGCAAAGCAGAGGGGCTTGCCAGAGCCTCTGCCTGCCGCGGTTGCGGGTTGTTCGAAAGACATACCGCGGCCTCGGAACGTAAAGGGCAATAGAAGAAACATGGGTGGGTTTTAGTCAGTACAAGTCTGACATGCCCCCCCGCTCCACCCAGAGCGGGGGAAGTCATTGGATAATTTCCCACCCGAAAAAAAAAAAAAAAGGGTTTCCTTACCACCAAGCGGAAAAACGTCGTTGATGTCACTGACTAACGACTGTACCAGTAGACTTTTGCATACCTTCATGTACATGTTTAGTTTGGATGACAATGCATGGTTAGCTAAATGGCGTCATTCTAAATCCAATATGGGACTGCAAAGTAGTTTATTTTTTCATTATGATGCATCAAATGAAAGGGTTTGTTGAAAAAGAACTATATAAAATGAAACTTATTTTTTAGTTTAGTTAATTTCCACTTTGTAGCTCATTAAGTTTCATAATGATTAGCTTATAAATGAATATAATTCTTACAGAATGCTCTTTGGAATACGCCTTAGAAGCGGCTTCCCTTCACCCAGCTAAAGCTTTGGGCATTGAGAATAGAAAAGGAACACTTAATTTCGGATGTGATGCCGATTTTGTTATACTTCATCCTGAAACAATTAAGATTGAGTCTACTTGGATCGCTGGCGAATGTGTTTATAACAGTGAAATTATGTGATAATAAGTTTAGGGGTCTAACCAGTTAATTTTAATGATTACGAATCTGTAAATAAATCATTGTTACCAATATAATAAACAATGTTATTTTAGATTTTTCAATAAAACCAAACCAGCGTGGAATTGTGGAAATTGATTATTAACAAATGTTACTATGAAAATCTCGTTTTATTTCGCTTCCCCTAATTAACAGTCAGAATTTTATTATAGGATATTTATGATCCTACTAATAGGTATTTTAGTTCATTTATTGGTTTTTCTTACACATAATTACATTTTTAAATATTTCTTAATAAAAAAAAAGCATAAAAAAAACATATAAAAATAGTAGCCCACCGGCATCGGGAACAGGGTCCGAACTGCCGGCGGTCAGAGCTCCAGAGAAAGGAACCTCCTAACAGTACGTGCCGTGTCCAGGAGTACCGCTTTCTGTATCAAGCTATTGATCCAGCTGCCTAACGAGAGCCTCCTCAGGTATTGGTCGAGGCTCTTGGCAATTAAGCCATTGGCAGATACGACTATCGGCACAATGATCGCCGAGTCCACATCCCACATGTCGACAACCTCGCGAGCAAAGTCAATATAGGTACTTGATATGTGCGTGTGAACTGAGGGACCACACTTGGAATTGGCGAAATGAAAATCGTAGGATTTAGTAGTAGTCTTAAAACAATTGTAGAACGAATCTGGGAATTTGTAAACAAATATATTAAAAACTACAACCCATAAAGTGTGGTCCCTCAGTTCTAACAGACGATCAGCCAGATCTCGGAAAGTATCTTAAAAAATAAGGTTTTGTGAATGCAGAAATTTAGTAAATAATTTGTAAAGATATTTACTAAATAACAGACCACAAAGCATCAAAGATTAAAAAAGAAAATACGACTGAACTGTGCTCCCTCAGACCACATAACAAGTAGTGATTGTTACTGAACAAATTAATAAAACCGTTCTTTTTCGACATAAAGATTTAGTAAAAGTCTTAAAACATTTTGTAAAATAAAATGGAGCAAAAATATCGAAGCACTTTGAAGATAGCGTTAATTAAAACTGGTCCCTCAGTTTTCTCCTCCACTGACATAATGCATGTGCTAGCTGCTAGACGAGAGGAATATCGCAAACTCTAGTGTACTTAACTTTTAGTAGCAAGTTTCTACTAAATAATAGAAATCTAAAAATGTATATTTTTTACCTCTTAGCTGAGATAATATTACTTTTTTAATCCTATGAAAATAGATGGAGCAGGGTGACCACACAATAAAACAAAATGTAGACAGTCCTATTATACTTTATTTAATATATGATTATTTAGTCGAAACGAAAGCAAGGTTGTACGGTTAATTTAATGCTATATTAAATGGCTTATGTCTATTTAGTAAAAAGTAGATTATGCTCCCATGATTTCATAAGTTTTGGTCTTTACTGTTATGGTTACAGGAAAATTAGTAAGAGAATTTTTATCAGTACCATTCAAATTGAATGATATTATTTTTGTAAGCTCTTACTTGAAATTAAGTTGGTCATCACAGTGGTACAGTTCCTGTTTTTTTCATCGATGTTGATTGCCTCTTCTAAAATACCTACGCCAAATCCTTACTAATATTATAAAAGCGAAAGTGAGTTTGTTTGTTTGTTTGTTACCTCTTCACGCTTTAATGGCTGAACTGATTTGGATGAATTTTGGTACAGAGATAGTTGGGAACCAGGAGACGGACATAGGCTAATATTTTTTTGAAAAAAGTGGGATGTGAGGGAGAAAGAGAAATTTAACGCGGGCGAAGCCGCGGGCGAAAACTAGTAATATTATAAAAGCGAAAGTGAGTTTGTTTGTTTGTTTGTTACCTCTTCACGTTTTAATGGCTAAACCGATTTTGATGAATTTTGGTACAGAGATAATTGGGAACCAGGGGACGGACATAGGCTAATAATTTTTATTTAAAAAAAAGTGGGATGTGAGGGAGAAAGAGGGAAGAAAAGGGAAAACTTAGCGTTGCTATGACAAATCAATAAGGCGCAAGGGGAACTGTTTTACCCCGAATTTAACGCGAGCGAAGCCGCGGGCAAAAGCTAGTATTTCAATAAAATTTCTATTTAAGGGTAAAAACACAATGTTTCTTCGATTAAGTTTGATTGGCAGGATGTATTTAAACCCTTTTTATGAAAGTTGCACTGAAAAAATATTTAGGAAGAATATTATGTTCAAATTTATAAGATATGTGATATTAATGGCAATCATAGCTAATGTCAATAATGTAGCATTAAACTAACCGTCAGTCTAGTTTTCATAACACCACGCCAGTAATCCCGGAAAGGTTAGGCAGAGGTGTACTTAATAGAACACCCACATTTCACCAGTTATGTTGAAGCCCCATATAATAGGGGGCGAGCCATTACTATCAACTGGGCACAAATCCAGACTCCGTAGCTGCTTCAAAGAAATTCAAACCTAAGAGCTCATGCTCAGCAGTCGCGCTTGCGACCACTAGACCAACGATCTTTTTTTTCGTTTCGTCTAAATAATCATTTCTACACTAATATTATAAAGTGGAAAGATTATTACCCATGGACAACTGTACGTTGGGCTATCACGAGTCGGACAATCGAACTCCTGAGTATAATTTATTTTACTGCCACAAAACAAAACTGCAACAAATATTGTTTACAGGGAAGCTGAGGCGCAAAATTTTAGATAGTTCGATTTATTTTACCATACTCAACTTTGCTTATCTTTTTCGGCTTTCACGAGGTTCTCATCATGTGGGACTGTTATGTCAACAATCATTGCGCGCCGCTCTGATCGATCCACCACCACTATATCAGGTTTGTTGGCAACAATAGTCCTGTCAGTGATGATGGATCGATCCCAGTACAATGTGATATTGCCATGTTCGAGAACTGGGTCGGGCTCATACCTGTAGTACGGCACTTCCGATTCCACAAGGCTATATTTTAGAGCAAGTTGCTGATGAATATTCCTGGCTACAAGGTTGTGTCTATGCAAGTACTCTCCGTTAGGTAGACGAGAACAACCGGAGATAATGTGTCAAATTGATTTTACCAATTATTGAAAAGTACCTATTTATTATTATATTGTATTTATTTTATATATTTGTTTTTGTTTTATGTATTTAAGTATATTCTTATATTGTATTTAGTCATTACTTGATAATGAGATCAGATTTAAAAAATCTGATGTGGCTCCTCAATCCTTACTTTTCTGTTCCTGTCTTTTATTTTTCTGTATGCAGTGTGTATTGATAGATCGAGGGACCAAATTTTAAATCACATATACATAACACGTACATAAATCGTTAAATAAATAAATAATAATGGAATTTCTTTAAATTTTTGGATCGGGAAGTATAATAATTTAGAAGTCTTGATAGTGGCATGGAAAATCTTTATTGAAGTAAATATATTTATAAAGTCAGTACAATTTAAGTTCAATAGTTTCCAAAAATATTAAAGTGCAGGTTGCTGATCACCTGGCAATGTTAAATATGATTATTTCTTAATTAAAATACAAGCTAATATTGAGAAAACTGTAATATGTGAATAATAACATGTATATACCTAAATAAAATCATGACAAAAATATATTTTAGGCAGGCTCTGAATTAAACTGCTCTGCTGTTGTTATCCTGGCCACAGTTCACGTTAATAAAACTTATAATTATTAATAAAACCGCTAATGTCACGTGAAAATTTGCCAGCCATTAAAAAAAGTTAAAGAAAGAGTGCAAAATGGCAATCATTCAAATTCTCAAGTAACTTCAGCGGGAAAAAAGAATCTGGTCAAAGTAAGATGTGCAACCAGTTAAACAAGTAAAATCTACATCTGTCCACAATAAACATCTAACTATTCATCAGTTACATTGAATAATATAGGTTTAACTATCGAATACACTCAATTCCTCCCCATCTTCGTAGGTGTGGACAGAGAACCAGTTGGGCATCTTAATTTTACGATAAAATAATTAAACATCAAGTTACAAACCACGCAATGTATATTCATATTGTATACAATAATCTAGGTGTATGTATATAATGTAAATACATTTTCATGAAAAACAAAAATAATATCATGGAATATTCAAAGAGCCAAAATATTTGAGATTAACTCTACCTTGATACCATTAACTTCTAAGATCTAGGCACAATGCAGCAGAGACTCCTGTATGGATTATATAACAATTTTCGTTGACTGCGGGGCTAAATAGTACAATTACAGTCAACACCATCACACAAGGTATACTGAAGACATTATATAAACTGCCAAATGTTTTACATATATAGAACATATTTGATGAGAAAGATATGTCGGATAAAACTGGACCTATGCAGACAAAGCTTCTGTGTGTTGTGCTATTATAAAACGAGCAGTATAGTATAATGGTTTCAGAGCCAGTGGTAATCCCATGTGGTGATGCTGCTGGCGCCCCTTGCAGCTTGCACTCTGCGGCAAGCCGCCTTGAAGGCAAACAACTACATCTAATAAAACTTCAACATTTAATTCCTTTCAAATGTTTACGGAGGGTATTGTCTGTTAGATATAATTTCGTGTCTGGAGTCCACACCCATACTAAACACACGGTGGACTACAACTAGGTTTAAAATACTTTTAACAGAATTAAATTATTGAGCAATATATTCTTAAGAGAATATTAGTAGAGGTTTGCTCGGCTGCACCAACTCTACAGAATAATTCATGTTATTCCTAGTATCAAATACCAATGCATACTCCACAAATGTCATTTCCGCAAAATGAGAATTAAATAATTAAATTAATAAGGAATAACGAAATCTTTGGATCAAAATTAAAATATGCATTTGGAACTTGCACCTTTCACACTAAACTATTACAATAAATTTCACATTTCAACATAAAATGACAAGAACATAAGACAGTGTAACTTAGAATATACTTAAATCTACATTGAAAACAAAAGAAATAGCCATTTTAACAACATCTAAACCAATGAGGAGAATAAAATCACGGGAGTTGCAGACAATTTCTATGTAAACTAAATTGATTCGGTATGATATGTTTTGTTGTTTACTGAATAATTTATGAAATGAAGAAATATTTGAATGGCCGCTTACGAGAAAAAAATTATGCTTATAGTTATAGAATCAAAAAATAAGATCACTACAATACGTAAATACCAAGATTGTATATTAAAATATTTGTACTTTTACTGACTAAAGGAAAACATTGGCAACTGCTAATAATCCTACAATTGTAAAAAAAAAATTGTATAATGTAGACTGAAAACGGTCATCTCAAATTCGTTCACTCTTAGATGTGGAATGCAATTAGAATTCTTTAACAATATTAAAAGGTATAATAATATATTAAATTTTTATAATCAGCTCAACAATGTATATAATCTATAATAATTTAAAAGCCTAGATCCAAACTGTGATATTTATTGCACAAGCACACATGTGGCTTAAAATTCCAACGGGAATAGAGCTCACAACCTTATTATTATTTGTTGTTTTAGAACAGTGGAGATTATAATGGTTATAATAAGTGGGTGAAGGTTAAAGTAAAATATATTATTATTTGAGCATGCCGTCTTTCAAGTATTAATTGGAATCATTTCGAAATAAAATAATCAGGTATATTAGAAATAATCTTAATCCCACCCACGGTTAAAATTGAACAAAATCGAATAGTAACGCCACACCACTCCACAGAGACCGTCGAGCTGTGCTTGGTGCCACTAATAGGCAATACGCCCACCTCCAATAGGGAGGGTAACATTAAGAGCTCACCTTGTGCGCTGCGAACCCTACTTCAATCACATTACCTGGCACCAAGTATGCAAATGTCCTTGACATGTTCTCAACAACGCGTGGCGATCCACATAAGAGCTTTAATTATACAAGGAAATCTGCAATTATCAGTGCCATATAAAGTGATACTACACAACTACAGAAGTAATTTATTGCTGGATACATAAGGGAATATAGATTCAAGAGAAATATCTTTACCAAAATTGCTTTAAAGTGTATATAGGTAACTTTTAAGATTCCCGAGAAAGGCTACTGTAATGTACTCTAATGATACAATTATTATCAAGTAATGTCAATGGACAATAGATACCATTTGACTGCCATTCATCCATGACATAGTGCTTACTCGCTACGGCAAATTATACAGCCAAGCAGACGCGACGAATAACCGCCGCGGCCCGCGCCAACCACTAATAAACATCTCTAAACAACACCACCATATAGGCAAACTTGTGATACTGTTATGTGTGTATATCAATTGAAAAATACTAGTACCTACTAAACATTTCTACGCTGATCCCTACATAAAATACATGGCAAGAAAAGAGGAAAGTGTCGATATCACCAAAATTATCGATATACGGGGGGGTCGTTGACAAGTTAATACTTTTGAATTAAAAATAATAGTAGTTTAATGTTGATGAAAAATAATAATGTTATAATAAAATATTTGACTTCGAATTTTAAATATCGGAATCCACACATAAAATAGTATAATTTGTAAAATTATCCAAAACTTATCACACCACTTTTTAATAATTTTATGCAACCCTAAAGCAATATTATTAATAGCGTCAAACGCTCCCTTTGGGGCAATAATAAGTTCTATTTCGGTTAATTTTACTTCACTAACACACAATAATTTTGTTCAATGACAACGAATTAAATTGAACATTATAATATTAAAACCCTGAATATTAATAAAACAAAAAATTGGCAACAACTAATAACTAATTTTTACAAATATTATACAATAAAATAATTACTATGTGCATGCACAAATATCGTAAGAAAATAATTTGGCAGTAAAAATTCGTAAATCTAAAGGCCTAAACACACTGGCCAAAAATACTATTTATATAATATAGGCCCGGAACATATAATTAAACAAAACAATAAAACGACAAAATCAGAGTATTAATCACACCTGCTCTTCCGCGAGGGGTATGTAGACTCATTTTAAACTAGTTAAAATAATTAAAATAAAGAAAATAAAATTCCCTAATACTATTGGGACAAAAATCCTGAAACAAATAACTTAAAAACAATATGAAAAATAAACCCAAAAGTTACTCACTAATCAAAGAGGATTCAGACTCAAATGTCAAAATTCAACTTATCACTGGCTTCCAAAGATCCGACGCTGCTCAATCGCCCCTCGTCTCAATCTTTGTTCGTGTCTTTCAAAATATTGAGTCATGTAAGTCTTAAAATGTTGGTTCATTATGTCTCTCTATTATTGCTCATATCACATCTAATTTTGCGTATCGAATATTGTAAAACTGTTCCAATACACAACAAATACATAAAATAAATAACTATTTCTAATTAAGTACACATATCCATACATGTTACTCTTCAATTATGATTGTATTATTCAGTATAAATTATATGGCTCAGCAATACGAAGAAAGTGCCTGACTATGAACTAATTAATATTTAAACTTTAATTACAAGTTAGTAACATGAGGGTGTATTTTATTTTTCAATGAGATGCACTTTAATTTTGGAAATTGAGGAATTAACATATTTCAAAACATAAGAAATAAACCAAACATTAGAGAGCATTTAAAACTGACATTAACAATATTGGTAAAATATCACACTTAATTTTAGGTGGTCTGGTTAAGTACTATTTTCAATGTGTAAAACAAAATAATGGTCATGTACAACACAATTTATGTGGCTATAGAATTTATTTAATGATGGCGGCATAAAAAATACCAAACAAAAACCTTGAGTACCGTATCGGTGTAGAACAATAAATATCACACAATGTGGCTATTTGACTTTATAGGTTAGAACAAACAGCAGCTGCTTTCTTTTTTTATCTGAAAATTCGTTCAAATAGTCTAATTATATTTGGAAGACCACGGATCCCTGGAATTTTCATGGTATAAGGTAAAATTGTATCTGACCATTACTTATGTATTACAATTTTGATACCACATTAATAATAGGGATTTTATATGACAAAGTGTCCCACATCCTAAATACTAATTTTAGGAAACCTAAACAAGGGACATTAATATGATGTAAATTGTGAATATATCTAAATATGGTATCGCTTTAATAAACCGCATTTGTACCTAATATCTAAAACTATGAATTCTCAATTTTGAATATAAATGTGGATAGTTATAAAAATATATAATTTGGCGAACTGTATACTCATCGAACATATCATAAGTAGAAACGTTTTATTGTGGCAAATTCATGTACATAACAAGTAATAGCATTTGTTTTGGTTTCCATCATGCTTTCTTTTTCTAGAAATATTTAAATACTTGAATTAGAATATAGGTCCGCAAAAAAAATCGTTTATGGGTGACTATTCCAACAACAATATAAGTGCACTAATATAAAATAATAAGCTTGCATTACTATTTTAAGAAGCTCGCTATATACAAGAAAATGCCAGATAAACTAACTGTCTACATTAATTTTAACTATCCAAAAATTACATTGTTGTACAATATATTGCAATGTTAATTTATAGCGGTTTTCTAATAATACAGCATGCATTACAATGTTTCATCATTAAGATATTTACTCATAATAAACCAAATCTTAACAATGTATACTGTAATGCCTACTCATGAAAAATCTTTCAAATATGTAATAGGCTCTCAAAACAAGAGTACACGAAAAACATTTTGTATAGACACAAGAATTCTGTAAATGGTAAATATATTTTAACGGACAATATATAATATTGTATACGAGATTAACCTAAACTAGATGGCACGTTATTATGGTGTCGCCTCTTTTGGTCATGACAAGACAAAATTTTTATTCTTTAAATAAACTCAATTGTGCGTTCATATTTGTTCTTCTGCAAATTACCGATATCAAAGAAAATCAATAATATAAAAAAAATAACACGTACGTATATTGGGCTAATATTCGAACAAATTAACATTTTTCTGAGGCGACACTCCTACGCAGTCCCCTAATTGACATGTTTAAACTTCACTCGAACTAGGAACCATACCAGCTGCTAAAATTTAGAAACAAAAAAGTCCTGTCGATGGGAATTGTTGAGTTAAATTTGGTTATGGTTGTTCTTCTGCAAGAAATCGGAAGTTCCGGATATATCTGAGTAGAGTTGACTATACGGAAAGCTTATATTTTAATGATAAAATAAAAACGTCCGTTTTTTTTTCCGCGTCCTAAGTTGTTGTAGCATAAAGTCAGATATAAAATAAATCCGAAACTTTTTGATTCTCCATGACCAAAAATAACATAATTAATAATTGGACTATAACGAAAATAATTAATAGAAGTTGAATATTATATACTAACCTTTGGATTTTCCATTACTAGAACTAAATGCAATTATAAAATAATAATGACAGATGAACAAAACCCAAACAATACGCAAGTATTCAGTACTTTGGAAATAATAATGACTTAAGTCTATCCATAGCAGTGAATAAAAATATAGTGTCTCTAAATCTAGAATGCCATAAAACAAAAAATCACGAAGCATACCGAAATTAGGATCACTATGGGTCACTGCTTATGGACAGAATGTTAAAATATCAGACTAACATGAAATTTAACACAACATAACGAAATAAGTAGTCAAATACTGGTTTAGCAAAAAATGTTAAGCTTTGTAAAAACAGCAATTAATATAAAATATAGGGAATAAATGTGAGATCTTGTAGTATGCAGACTTACAGCCATCGAGTAACTCCTCAGACAATATAAAGGGTGTTGAGGACTAGAACATGATGATTATTCTTAGCCAGGGTGACAATATAACCTTCAGATGTAATCTTCAATCCACAGCAACGAGACACCTAGAAACAACAAATAACATAAAGTATTTAAAAAAAATACATTTAACCTATTTCTATCATGGAAAGACTTGGGGACGCCTTTGCCCAGCAGTGGGACAGTATGGGCTAAAGAAAATAAAATCAACTTCAATGAATAACTGAGTAGTTTCTAAAAGGTCCATTAATAATTTACTAAGTGTGTAAGACTGACCTTGACATAGGGGCACTCGAATTCAGTGACGAGAACGCCGTCACGCGAGAAAACGGCGACATGGAACTTGTTGCCATGAGAGTCACCAATCAGCACGTCACCTGCGTCAGACACGTCAATACCGTTGGGAAAGTTTGTGACGTTCTCACATCCAATACGGCGTAGAAAACGCCCTTCGTCGTCGAATACAACTACGCAGTGCCCCTTGAAGTCGCAGACGTAAAACTCCTTGCCTAAAAGATGAAATGAAATAAATCCTTTAATTTAGAAAGATCTGCACTGAAAAATTCAATAATATTATAATTTTTCTGAAACCGCTTTTACATGGAATTTTATTTATTAGTTTGGAAATACAATTTTAACTTGATTTTTCATACCGAAATGCTTAAGTGCATGCTCTTACGTGGAATGCGGAGCAGTTTCAAATTAGCGTATTATACGCGCCCCACACGCGTCTCAACGAGCCTTGACGGGCTAATAATCTCATGGAAATACAAGCCGCGAGAGATAGTTCCCCGCATGCGTGTAAGCAGACACGAGATTAAACACGCAGAAAGGTTATACGCTGGTCTGAAAACGCTCTTTAGTGTTCGGGGAATTCTAAAAGCAGTCTGTCATGGATTTCAATTAAATTTTATGATTGAAATAATCATAATTTTCGTGTTAATTTAAATTTCCTAGCCATTCTATTTGGAATGGGAACAACACGTTTTCTTCTTCCATTCTCCCCTGTCAGACGAAATAATAAGAAAATGACGAAAAAATACTCACCACTAATAGCAATATCAGATGGCTCCCTCATGCACTCACTGCAATCAAACCAGCTCATGAGGTCGCCTTCTTCAGATAATATGAATACTGTAGGTGTCACACTATCCACCGCCACTATGAGACCTTCAGCAGTCACTGCTAATCCAGCAACAATATCAATGAAACGCACCTTCAAAATATACATGATAATTAGCACAAGATATTTTATAGTACCACAATGTCAACTATGTAGAAAATCGTTAATACTTACAGCAATTTTCTTTAAGAAATGACCATTTTTGGTAAAAATTTGCATGCGGGATCTTTCATTACCACGATCACAAACCACGAATTTGCCAGTGGCTCGAACGACTGCCACTTTACGCGGGTACCAGAGCTGGCCTTCCTCCTTTCCAGCAATGCCAAAGTTAAACTTGTAAGTTCCAGATTTGTCAAACACCTAAAAAAAATATTATTTAGTGCAACAAAAAATTACAATGTAATCATCATCAAAGTTCCTGCCGGCGTTGCGGGTTTTTTGAAAGAGATACCGCGGCCCCGGAACATAAGACCAAAAGTCTTTTAGTCAGTACAAGTCTGACACTCCCCCCCCCCGTTCCTGCTCCCGATCCCCAGAGCGGGGGAAGTAATTTGACAACTTCCCATCCGCAAATAAAATAAAATTACTCTGAAATTATGCCAATATAAATACCGTGATGCGATGATTGTTAGTGTCGGCGACAATAATATCTTCATCGTTCCCGAGACAGAACCCGTGCGGGGAATTGAACTGCCCCTTGCCACTTCCAAGTTGACCAAACTTGAATCGAATATGCATGGGTGTAGCTTTAGTGGCACGCACTAGAGGAGCCGGAGGAGGCACAAGAGCCGCTTCCTCAGCGGCAGTTAACAAAGGCCTTCCCGGAGACACCCCGCGAGGGCCAACGCCGCCAATTCCACCAACACCGCCAAAGCCATTGACTTCTGAAAAAAAAAACAATATGAATAAATATAATTGAATTCTGAACATAATTATTAATTTCCACATCTGTGGAATTCCAGACAAGCTTTATACTAGACTTACCGGTGTTTAATCCCAGCTTAGCAAGAGCTTGCAAATTGTTATAAGCCTGAGGCGAGTTTAGGTCACCGGCAAGTAGTTCAGCAAGAGTAAAAGTCGGAGCTGGAGATGCATGAGGAGGCGGTGGTACATCTTTTTCAGCAATACTAGCCAACTGCTGCAAATTGTATTCAACCATAGACGGCATTGCAGACACACCGCCACCTACTCCCTGTACGCTATTCATGCCGCCAGAAATGACACCTGCGTTAGCGACACCCACTCCAACACCAGATACACCAATAGCTGGCACTCCTGAAACTCCCACCATGCCTCCAACTCCAACTCCAGTGACTCGGCGAACACCTCCCATTGGGTAATCATCAAAAACAGGAGCGTTTGTCACCGATACAGCGGGAGAATGAGAATTTGATGTCACTGATACAATAGCAGAAGACTCGCTTGCACGCTTCCTTTCTTCGGCTCGTGTCGCTTCTGTACGGAATGTTCCAAAAGTTTCTTCAGAAATAGCATCAAATTTATCTATCTTAGTTACAAACTCCAATGAGTAATCAACATCGAATTCCGGTGCTCCTTCCAACAATCTGGCAAACTGGGAAGCAACTGTCTTTTTCAACATCACAATTTCAGTACCATCACCGCGACGGAGAAGTCGGGCGGCGAACTTACAAGCACAATCAATGCGCTGCACAGTTTTATCGACGCGATCAAACAGATCCATTACCTTAAGTTCTCTCTCTTTATGCAAACGCTCAAGTTCTTCAAGAGCCTTTTCACGGCATCTTTCCAAGGCCGCTTTATAAGCGTGGTAAGCTTCATTAATTACACCTTCGGCTTCATCTCGTTGACGTTGCAGATCTCCAAGAGCATCATCAAGCCTGGCTGAAGCACTACCAGCTGTTGCAGCACGAGCATTACCTTCCACAATGAAACTGCGCAGTTCAGCACGTAGGTTAGGCTCGACATCAACGATTCTCTCACAGCGATGTTCACCTACTTTGTGATCAACAGTTAGGCATTCAGTGCAAGCACCAACTTCACATTCGCAACAATAAAACTTAAGACTCTCCCCAGCATGACGAGCGCAAAATATGGGCTTATGCACGGCAGATTTCTCCTTGGAGGACCTTAGAGCATCAAATGGTACTACTCGGTGATTTTCAAAGCATCTCATGAATTCGTGAGCAGAATTGCAGTTAGAACATAGAAAGTGAGAGCAATCAGTGCATCTAGCAACAGCAGGTTCCTTACTCTTGCAACAGGTGCAAACAACAGACTGATCCATAGCAGAAACATCCAAAATGTTGGTAAGCACATAATCGGAAGGAAGGGATGCAGCCCCACCTCCAGGTATCTAATAACAAAATACACAAATTAGACAATACCTAAAAGTGGTAAAAAAGCTGAAGGATCTTTACTTAAAATTGAGTACCTACCTTGGTTTCTTGTTTGCAAATTGGGCATTCTACAGCCAAATCAAATTTAAGAGAATCCCCAGCTTCATTAACCATCAACTTGTCAATGCAAGCTTCACAAAATACATGAAGGCAAGACAATACACGGGGACTGCACAGCTTATTGCTGAAAATATTACAATAAACTCGTTCATTAAACTGTTGGATTTGCAATTCTTATCTCAAACAACGAAATAAGTATTACTCACTCGCAAATTTTACAATTTTGCTCTTGTTTTCCATTGTCAGTAGACTCCAGAGAACCCTCATCACCCAGACTAACTAACCCGCCCCCATAAAGATCCCCATTCATTTCTTCCATTTTAACTTACAATTATGTTGTTGTATAATGAATATATCCTGACCTTATTCAACAAGAATCTGTAATAACAAAGGACATAATTAGTAGCCAAAATTATCCATCACCAACTTGTTTTAAAATACAGCCTTGTGGAATCGGAAGTGCCGTACTATAGATATGTGCCGAACCAGTTCCCGAACATGGCAATACCACACTGTACTGTACTAGGAACAATCGATCTTCACTGAGTGTACTATTGTGGCAGATCGAAAAGAGCGGCGCGAAATGATTGTTAACATAACGGTTTCGCATGACGAGAACCTCGTGAAAGCCGGGAAGATAAGCTAATAAAGTTTAAAAAAAAATAGTTGGCTCACGAGGATGTCAACATGTAAAATGTGGACTCAGCTATCATTGTGCCGATAATCTTATCTCACAATGGCAAGCTGCAGCAGAAAGCTCTGGCTCTTGGAGACGGCACTTATAGTTGGGAGTTTAATTTCTATGGTCTCCTGTTCCCAATACCGGTGGGCTACTACTATTTCTTTTTTAAATTTGTGTATATATTTTTTAAATTCATTTATTTCTAAAGATTACAAGCCACTTGTATAGATAGAAATAAATACTAAACTATTGTTGTCCAGGAGCAGCAGGAGCGTTTAGTGTTAAATATAGAGGGACAATAACATTATTATTCAATTTGTGTGCCACCAAGATGAACTGCTGCTTAAGTTGCAGAATGTAAAAAGGTATGACTGCTACATGCAATCCCAAAACGTAATTATATTCAATTAATTGACTACAATATATTTACTTTTCCTGAAAAAGTCCTCAGAAACAATATTGTATTAAAACTACTTGCTTGTACACTTTTTATAACACTTATTTAACAAACATAAAAAACGAATGCACATGCATAAAATATATAAAGGCAGATTCGGGTGTCATTATTATTATGCTAATGCATAACTTGCACTCATAACTATGACTTTTGACAAAATCTTCATTCTTCATTATGGGTTAAAATGTCTCCCGAATACACACTACTGTCACATACAGCTAATCAAATCGTTATGTTTCTATACAAGCATGTGTCGTAATGCAAGTAACATGGTGCAGCTTTAAACAGCACGTCGCCGCCGTACCGTGAACTTGACGTGACTTTTATGATTTTCAACCTTAGTGTAGAAAAGCAATTATGAGGCTAACCATCAATCTTATTTTCAATTGTGTTATAAGATTTAATTTAGTTATATAGTAGCTTATAAATATGCAGATTTTTGTGACCTATTTTGTTATGTGATTAGTACACTTTTTAAATGAATATATTATTTGTCTTTTCACAACTGCTTCACTTAGCCTGTCAGGGCAAGCATTTTCAGATTTCATTTACATTTTCATCTCAGTTTATGGTCAAAGCATTACATAACATGGTTAAATAATGATTTTTATTCATTGTAAATAATTTTATTTCTATAATATTGATAGAATTGTCTGAGAGATTTGCTTATGAAAGAGATTCACTAGTGTTTAATAGTGGACTTAGTTAAAATTACATTGATATTGCAGATAATTAACCGTTTGGAGCTCATATCAAATAATATTTTACTGTAGGAAATTATGAAAACCCATACCTACTCATTTATGGACTGAAAGGAAGAGGAGAGCTGTAATAAATATTACTTTGTTTTATTTTTATATCAGCACATAAACAAAAGAAGTTATTGAAATAAAGTGTTCAAAAATGTTCGCTGTACTTCTGTACAAATCAGTGTGTTCTCTATAAATATTAACATTTCCAACCTATTTACATAATGGCATCTTAAATGTTTATTTCAAGCAGTACAAGCATTTCAGCTGAAAATGAGGTTTTACCTTACTCTTGAACCTCTGGCAATCTAAGAATATAAGAAAGAACACCATTTAAATTATGAGTTGAAAATACGACCTGAGGATGTCTGAAAGCCAAAACACTATATAATTTAGATGGTTTGATACAAAAATCACCTATGTGACATTAAATTACATATAATTACACAGTACAGCAAGGTTACCATGACATCTTATAGCAATTCCTATTCCTGTGTGAGAAAGAGATGGTGCTAGACACCCTGTATAGCTGTCTCTTTCCCTCAGTGGAATAAGTTCTGCTTTAAGACGACATGGTAGGGTAGCAGTAATAAATAATTACACATTACAGTACATTTAATTAAAACTATTAATGTGAAACATATTTTGAAGATTACATAAAATAATAAAGCTTGATTTTTAAAAGGGCTTCGTGAAAAGATATATTTTAAATAGGTTTTTTTTTAACTAAACTGCTTTCTCTTTTGGTGCTTTGGACCTACACCCAACCTATCAACCAATGGGTGTTATAAAAATTAACACGGTAAAAGAGACCCATAAGAATGTCAGGCAGCACACTAAAGTTCATAATGTTATTTCCACTGATCATTAAACTAAAACCAAATATGTCAAAATACTCATTTGGTGTACACTTTAATTTATAATGTTCTTTGGTTAACTTATAGATTTCTTATTCTCTTTAGTTTTTCGTTGTAATTTATATTGAACTGAAGTAGCTTATCTTGAACTTGAAGTCCACTGAGTATCCCAACAGGTATCTAATTGTAGATTTACAAAATCGGATAATACAATTTTTATACAGACATTTATGATAAAATCGATGGTGACAGAGGAATGAAATTTCTTGACACCACGATACAAAACGAGAATCCATTGTCAAAAAAGTAAAATATAAATTTGCCGCCGACTTGAGAATTTTAGTCGTGTGTTGGTATGCAGACATTAGGATAGTTAATATTTTTTGAGATGCCAGAGCCTGTAGTGCATGGACTTAGATAAACAGAAGAAAATATACAGGCAACACGATGCAGTATTTTTAAATCAAATAAAAACAGCAAAAGAGCTTCAATAATATCGTCAAAATGGCTTCGTAAAATACTACCAATGTACGTACCTATCGCACAATAAACGCAATGCACCATGCAGACAATGGCGAAGGTCGATAATCCGTTTCAACACGTTTTTATACAAATATGGCCAAAATTCCCCATAGGTTAATTATTTCAATAATTCGGTCTAATTATAAATGATTTACTAACCTTTAACAGTTTATAATTTGAAGGAAAAGCTGATAATCTACGCGCAGAAACTTCTACCACGCCGTAACTATGAGAATACTCATCACTTTGTAAATAAATAAAAAATGAGCATCAAGTCTCAACAGATATTTTTTTTAAATAAAAGTGGTTTCTTCGATGAATTAAATTAATGTTTTGTCACGTTCTCATTTTAAAAAGACGAATACATCACGGTGTATTGATTTTCTGCGTAGATGGTTGCGCTGTCTGTGGGTTAAGTGTTGCCAGTTTATCACTAACTCACCATTCCTCCACAATCTAATTCTGAAAGCCCAAGTAAGCTTAGATACAAATCCATACAAGTGAAAATAAATAATCATTATTTTGCACCTTATTTATCTGTTTGTCTCATAAAAAGAAATGTTTGAGTCATTAAAGGTAAAGGTTTGTAGGGTAGACTACAAACAAGAACATCAAGAAACAGTTTATATCAGACTGGATGTCTAAGTAAACTCGTGCTAATGTGTAACTTTGTGAAATACTTGATGAGTGATTTTATAATATAATGATCGAAATAAAATAAATTGAGATAAAAGCAGGATGACGGTAAAGGTATGACTTTAACACGTAGAATTTAGTTCGGAATAGGTTCAAGCTGTTTCAGCTGTTTGAGTGCTGGATTTGTTCTTGCTTGATAACTAACGTTGCACCAAAAATATTAAAATGATTTGTATTCACATAAATCATCTCTGATGAACTGGTTTGTTACACGCAACTTATTATATTATTAATGTTATTATATGGTCTGCATATTCCACAAGGCAAAGCTTTGGAAGTCAACAACTCAACAATAAATTCAAAAACATTTTTTGAGGGTATAAACCCTGATGTTCATATTGACTAACAATGAAAAAAATATCATGACATTACTTGTGACGTGACATTTGTTGACATGTGGTTCTAGGGATGTGGTTGACTAAGTTTTGCACTTATCGACATTTAAAGAGTTTTTTTACTACACATTTTATTCCAAACCATGATTGTACTTATTCAATACTTATATAATTACTCATGTCAATTAGCTTTAAAAAAGTAATAATTTGAATTGCTTGTCACATTATTATATGGTCCAGCAATCCTTTTTTTTATTTCAATAACAAAAGTATAAAATACTGCCGGACTTTAAGCGGGAGATCGAGATTTATTACAATAGAAAGCTAATGCCATTAGAAAGTAATCGTCATGTTAAAATAATGAATACTGGGACTTTTTAAATCAAACTTTATTTCTAGCAAGTAGCAATCTACTGTCTATAATTGTATTTTAAACAGTGTAATGAAAAGAAGCCCCTATAATAAGCCTGATCCCTATTTCCCTATATTAATAAGCCGCCCAGTGGACACACCTCCGGTGCGATCTCATGGTGGCATGGAGAGAGCGACTGTTGCACAACCCCGTGCAAGGGACGCCACAATAGGTTCGGTAGGTCCCCTCTTTGAGTAGTAGCTGCAGGACGCAGGTCCTCAGCAGACACGGAAGTTTCGGGAGGTTCCTGCATATAATCGGGTGTGAGAAAACGCCCGGGTGTCACCATTGTGACGACCGCGCGAAGGATACGGTGGAGCACACAGTCGCGGTTTACCCAGCTTGGGCGGAGCACATACGTGCCTTCGTAGAGGCGATTAGTGGCGGCGATCTCTCACGTCCGGCCCTGGTTCAGTCCATGGTCACATCCTTCTGAGAAGCAGTCATGCTAGCGAAGGAGGTGGAGGGTCGTTTGAGGGAAAGAACCTGAAACCAACCGCGGGAGACTCCCCGGGCGTCGGGCGTCGTGAGACGACTCCCAGCCACCATAGATGCAGGCCTGTGGACGGTGAGCTATGGGTGGCTCACCGTCCGTCCATCTATTGACGACAGGCCGCGTCGACACGGCGCGTTAGTGTTCCACGTGCACCTCAAAGAGATGTCAGCATAGCTAAGGGACCTGCCAGATCCACCGCCTGCCGGGGTTGCGAGTTGTTCGAAAGAGACACCGTGGCCCCGGAAAATAAAGGCCAATAGAAGGAACATGGGTAGGTTTTAGTCAGTAGAAGTCTGACAACCATCCGCAAAAAAAAACTGTAATAAAAACTGCAAACAATCATACCAACTCTTTAACATCACAAAGGTACCTAATAATTTAATTTGGTATTAATGTTCCACATTTATCGATATATAACAGCACATTACAAGGCAACCTTAAGCTCTTCTCTTGAAATTCTTGAATTGACAGTGTTAAGAAGATTTCTTTTAAAATTGTTCCAAAAAGAGACAAAAATATTATTTATGTGATTTGATAAACACACGACCTTAAGATACTATAAACTTTCACCAATAATTACTAGGAATTATTAAGAAAAAATGACTTTTATACCAAATTGGGAAGAGTTCGAAAAATCCGCAGAGATGTTATATCTGAGGGATCCTATGAACACTCGATACAGTATCAAATATTCCCATACAAAAGGTGTATTTGTTGTTAAGATAACAGATAACAAGAAGGTAAACATTCACTATAATATTGCTTATAATCTTTAATTTTCAACCATACAACTTTATATTAAACTAGTATTTTTTTATCACACATGAATTAAATAATACGAATTACTGAATAATTTAATATATTTTGCATTTACAGTGTCTTCAATACAAAACTGAAGTTCAGCAAGATGTTAGAAAAATAGATAAGTTTATATCAAATCTAATAAGACACATGGCATCAAATGACAACTGATGTGGTAATTGTATAATAAGTTAAATAAACATGTTTTATATTTAATTGTGTTTTCTGTTGAGAAGTCCGGTGGATAAGGAGAAGACATGCTGCAACAACCCTAAATAAATTGGGATAAGGGCAGGAGAGAGTTAATGATGATGTGTTTTTCATTGATTTAAATTCATCAGTACATTATAAATATTAGTCTAACTATCACTTGCTTTGATGAAGGAAAACATTGTGTGGAGACCAGCATGCCTGAGAGATATTACTCAATGGAATGTTAAGCAAAGTCAGAGGCCCAAGGTTCAACACTAACCCCAGTTTTTATGGTACATCACATTATGAAATCCTTTTATGGTCCAATAACACAAATGAAAAGTCACTAGTACTAGCAGTAACATTATCTATTTTAATCAATACATTCAATTCATAAGCTTTCCAAGCAATGTGTTTTATTTTAACCCTTGTTAGTATGCCGTGGGTAGTGTCACCCATTTTAATTTAGCATAATTACATGATACCATTGTTTATGCTGATAAACAAAAGCTTCATATAATTACACAAAACTTGTGACAATTAAAGGAATTGAATTTTCATAAATTTATACCAATAGTTGCAGATTTAAATGGCTGGGTGCAATTCATACTATTCAGACAGATATGATAAAATTATCCATATAATTTATACTCAATGGTGTAGTTAACCATGAAATTGTTTTATGCCCAGTTCCAATAAACAAAAACGACTCGTTTTGCTTACGGATAGTTGTATTTTGACATAAGTTCTATAAGACTGGGGGCTATTGGACTTGGGAATGGGGCATTAGACTATTTTTTGTTTGTAACCTCAGATCTTTTGACTGGGTGAAATGATTTTTTTTATTTGTGTTTTGCACTTTCCCGTGTGCTCCTCTATCTCAATTTGGTCTAGTTCTGACACTGGCATCCATCCTTTTTTTCTCATATAAGAAAAATAATTAAGACTTATATGAGAAAACCATATTATATTAGTCTTAATTTTTTCTTCTAATGCATATGGATGATGTGTTAATATCTCTTACTGCAGCAAATGAATATCTACTCGACAAGAATTTGTGTAAGATACCATACCATAATACCAGAACTAAAAAGGGTGAACTAAAAATTTTTTTTGCAAGTAACTAAGTACCGTCATTTTTGTGTTTTATTTCCAAAAAGTTTTTACCACTAAGGCCCACTCTCCAAGTCCACACAATAAGGTAACTTATGACCTTATTTGTTAGTTGGACTGTAGCGACACAAATATGACTGGCAAAAAGTACTACAGCGCCATATACGCAGCGACTGAAGAGTTCTTCACTAACTGCGGAGTCCTACATCTGGCAAGCAGAGTAATCCACGAGTTAAGGCACGGCTAATCCTTAGGTGTTCGCGGAAGTAAGGCTACCAGGTAAATTGGGCATGGTCTGACACAAGTACACGACAGGAGAGCATGGAAAGAATAGAAATAAGGTCAATAATATATCGGCTATTAATTTTATTTGAATATCATGTCCGCCAAAATGTAGGTCATTTTGCAGTTTTAATTGAATATAAAAAATAACACAGTTTCGTTTCAAGAATTTTCTCTCTAGTCTATAAAATTTCCTTTGTTATAGATATAAAAAATAATTATGATAGTTGTCGCTGAAAGAATTTCGAGACAAAAAAAAATTTCCGTTGTCTTTTTAAACATTTTTTTTTCCTAATACTAGACTACTTTTGTAAATTGATTTTGTGTAAGTCTTTATTTTATATATTTGACTATTTTTCGGCTAGTGGCATGTACAGATACGGCTAACTTTGCGGCGAAAATCTAGACGTTTTACGAAGTGTTTGCTTTGTACAGCGCCTTAAGCGTATGCGTATATATACGAGAAATCGACAAACAACTGTCTGCCAGTGGCCCTCCAGACAAGACACCCGTCCGGTCGGAAGATCTTCCCTTTTCCATTGGGGATGAAGAGCTGTGCCCCTTTGGTCAAGATGGTCTCGAAATTCAAGGAAGTGCCTTGCTGTCAAGAAAAAGAAAAAATTAACATAATTTGCTCGCTACGTTTTGCATCCGAAATGAAAACCTACTCAGTTATAGCATTTTAAGGAGATCATTAAATTGAAATAGATCACAGAAAATGTTTTAAGTTTTATGATTTTGGCTTTATTTTACTACTAGCTTTAGCCCGCGGCTTCGCTCGCGTTAAATTCGATATAACACACCAAGCAGACCTGCAGTTTTTGCTCTTGCGCCTGATTAATTTGTAATAGCAACGCTAAGTTTTCCCTTTTCTTCCCTCTTTCTCTCTCACATCCCACTTTCTCCAAAAAAATATTAGCCTATGTCCGTCTCCTGGTTTCCAACTATCTCTGTACCAAAATTCATCAAAATCGGTTAAGCCATTAAAGCGTGAAGAGGTAACAAACAAACAAACTCACTTTCGCTTTTATAATATTAGTAAGGAAGTAAGGATTTATTAAGTACTTGTGTGCACGCATGCTTTCCAAGAGGCGCCGTCGGATATAAGTAAGTATTCTACTGTTTGGGCGCCGTCTTATTGTAACTACATGTCTGCAAAATTAATGTCTTTCAATTGGGACACCAAAAGTTAGTAGGTAATCATTGTCTCAAAAATTAAAACATTTAGATCACGTAGGCCAAAATCTTTAATAGTATAGAAATGAAGGTACAGCCCAAGGCACAAGGTATGGCCACCGCCTGCCGGGGTTGCGGGTTGTTCGAAAGAGAAACCGCAGCCCCGGAACGTAATGGGCAATAGAAGGAACATCGGTGGGTTTTAGTCAGTATAAGTCTGACACCCGCACAGGGAAGTTATTTGATGATTTCCCATCCATAAAAAATGGCACAAGGCATTATACATTAAAATGACTGTACTGTTTCTAAATCAAGCATTAGCAAAGCAAAAAAACAGAGCAACACAATTGATCCATTATTTAGCAATGAGGTGAACGTCACTAGACCGAAGGCGAATCCAGCTTTAAGTCATGACTAGATCATGACTAAGAACACTTAGTCATGATCTAGTCATGACAGTCATGTTCGATTTCAATAACAATCTTTTGCTCTCTTCTTAGCTACTCTTAACTAATTTGGCGTAGACCTCCTTTAAATTCCGCCATTTAAATCAGTCTTGCGCTACTTGCATCATCCATCTTGCCATTTTGAGCCAGCAGTTTTCTTGATGTCGTCTTTCCACGTCATTTGTGGTTTGCCTCTACGCCTCTTTTTACCTCAAGGCTTCCACTCCAAGACCACTTTACCCATCCTATCCTTTGCCACTTTAGACTTGGCGCTCACGTTACGGCAAGCGACCTTACTCTGCACTGAGAGTCTCTCTCACTCTCCCAGTGTTTCCCACAAACTTCCTTTCAAATTTTCTCTGGGTGACTCGTATTTTGTTGATACTTTCCTGTGTTAGGACCCAAGTTTCAGCTCCTTACGTTAGTACCGATAACCTGGCTTTTTCTTTAGCCGTAATATTCATTTCAGTTTTGACTATGCGGCTCACATAAGACGGATGCGTACAATAATAATCGATTGCAATTGCTCAACTTTATATTTTTGCTTGTTTCGCAAAATCTGAGCAGGGTCCTAGCTACCGGTCGGGGGTTCGGGCTCCAAAAATAGAAACCTCCTCGTAATTTCGAAGATTAGGTGCTGCTATGGTTAGGTATCTGCAGTTTTTGCCCTTGCACCTTATTTATTGTAATAGCAATGCTAAGTTTTCAGTTTCCTTCCCTCTTTCTCCCACATATCTCACTTTTTTTTAAGTTAGCCTATGTCCGTCTCTAGGGTCCCAACTATCTCTGTACCAAAATTCATTAAAATTGGTTTAGCCATTATTAGGCGTGATAACTTTTATAATAATAAGTAAGAATTTTAAAACATATTGCATTTGTATATTCAAAAAAAAATTGGCCCACTAGGAATTTCTCCTGTACCATGGGTGCGTTTACAAATATTAAGGCTCACATACACAAACAGCCAAAACCGAAACAACTTTATGTAGAACTCGCGACTTGCAGCGCAGCAGTTGATCGCTCAGCCACTGCGCTAACCGTGCTGTCAATTTAGGCAAATATACGTATTGTGGAACTGTGACTTTGTGGTGCGTTTTTATCTTCTTTCGTCTGGCCTTGTCTACAATGTACTCTGTGGCCTTGTCGGTTTGGCAGATCTCTCAGACCAAGAACACCAAACACTGTGGGCCTCTATATTATTATACTCTTTGCTGCGGGCCTTGGTGCATCGAACGGATTTGCTCTTATGTAGTTACGCCACTGGATAGCTCTCGCACGAATCGATCGACCAACGAGATTATTAAACTTTGATTTTTTTTGTAATGCATTATTCTGGTTCCTTTTATGGAGAATTGAATATCAGCATCGCATTTTTAAGTAAAAGATATTATTTACAAAATCATGTTTAATCTGTTGGCAGAATATACTTTTTGTGCTTGCGTTTCTTTTCTAATTTGAGACAAGACTATTTGAGAGCGTTGTTTGCTTTTAAAACATTAAATCACTATTAAGCTATGTATAAAATACATAAATACTATCCTGTTCAAATGTTCAACTTTACAAACATTTTAACATGAATTTACTGTTATTTTTTTACTCCGATTTAATTTAAAGTAACATTGTCTTAGAAAACTCCCATAGACATCTCTACATTATCTACAACATGCACTGTCAAAAATTGTTGATGGACATTGGACATGTTATTTTACTGTCATGCAGTGTGAAACATAAATAAAGCATATTAGTTTTTGTAAAAATCATGACTTAATACTCAGGCCTAAACTGTTAATATGAAATAATAAATTTAATAAAATAACTGCCACTTACATATTTGTTTTAATTAATGACATTATGGATGGTTTAATTCACGCGGCATTGGAAGCTGAGGTATTTCATTGCTTTCTTCTATTTATTATCCGAGCTTTACTTACCTAACCGTTCTTGTTTTTAAGTTTGTATATAATTAATATTTCAGGTAATACTTAACCGGGCGAAACATGTGAACACAAACTTATCACAATTCAACAGTGGTGTCCCAGACCACAAAATGACTTGGACCCATGATAAGATGCACCTTGCTGAATCTGTTGATGAGTCTAGAATGAAATTTCAACGAAATTCATCCGGCTCTGCTTCCAAATCGACAGAGAAGTTTGATTTGTTTAAGAAACTTCATGAACTTTACAACGAGTTAAGTAGAGATGAGACGTTACAGGTGAACTATGTAAGTACTAATACAGTCTGTTTAGCTTATGATTAATGTATAATCAACATTTCTCAATGTTATTTATCTGTAACTCTAGTTATTTAAAGAGAGCAACCATACAAAAGCCTTCCTTGATATCATGACTCTGAACGCCATGGGAATGTATAAATATCAGCCAAAATGAAATTAGAAAGTTTGTGTTGATTACAAAAATTAGTTTTTTGCTGTGAATGAAAATTGAAAGAATTTAAAAGCTTTACTTGTACATAACATTGATGTGTGACATTTGTTATCATAAATTAGGGTGTTGATGGTTTGCACCAGTAATGAATTATATTTAAGTGAGCCTAGACAGTCTCACTTTTTTCAGAAGAGAAACATTTTCATACAAAAAATGTGTTTCATAAATATAAAATTGTAAGTTATTTTTATATTCTTTATATTGCAGCAAGGCCTGAAGACCACATCATATCTATTGGAGAAGTTATTAGCAATATATAATCTTAATACCTTAATAATAAATCTGTATCCAGGCAATAAAGGATATTCATTATCTTTGAAAGTAAATGGCAACTCGCAATATTTACATCCACCAGATGGACATGTAAGTAAATCATTAACCCTTTTTAATAAAATATACTGGCAAAATATTTTCTTATTGACCTATAAATTAAATCTAAACTAGGATTATTTAAATCCTGGCTCAAAGCAGCAACTATGTTAAGTAAGATAAATATAACATTAATTTACATAATCTCTATTCATTCATAACACATTTCCTGTGGTACCATTTTATTATAGATTGATTGTAATAATAGTTTTTTTTCTAAACTATCATTATGAATACTAAAGAAACTAGTATGTCATCATCTCACAGCTTCACACATTTCATCAAATGATTGAAGCTGTGGTCTATCCTACCATATTTTGCCTGTGGCACGTTTAATATTGGATATAATCTACTTTGCTAGTGAAACACTCCTGCTAATTACAGTAATACTTGAAAAACATCTATCAATATTACAGATATAATTTATTTACATAGTACTTGATAAGATACAGTTTCAGTACTCCTTTAAAATAACCACATTTTTTCTGTTAAATAACAGCTAAGATGCAGACCTTATTTTAAACATTAAAAGCTTATTACTTCAAATGATTATATGAGACTGTGCCTATTAATTCGGACATAACAATATCTAACTAAATGTTGGTGTACTATAGGCGGAACTATAGCCTAACCCCTTGGGAAAAACAGGCATAAAATTATTCAAATGAATCGAGTATCAAAACTTTTCAAATGTCCAAAGGAGAAGATGGCCACCTATTATATAGATTATATGTACTACATTTTATTATCTTTCTAGTCTTCATCAAATCAAGAGGAGACATTAATAGAGACTCCTCGATGGCCATATGAGGAAGAAGAGTTACTGAGTTACATAGACAATGAAGAGCTGCCTGTAGTGTTGCTGGATCTGTTGGAGACTGAACACTCATGTCTGTTCTACTCTGGATGCATAATAGCACAAATAAGAGATTACAGACAGGCATATCCTAGTTTCCTCTGTGATACTCATCATGTACTGTTAAGGCCCACCAATCAGGTTAGTAACCTACAGCTTAACTGAAATAATTATATGGATAAATAAAAAAATAAATAAATATCTTGGGACAACTCACACACGGCTATCTGATCCCAAGCTAAGCAGAGCTTGTGTTATGGTAACCAGACAACTGATATACATACTTATATAATTTATAAATACATACATATTATAGATAAATCACACCCAGACACAGAACAAACAATCATGCTCATCACACAAAGTTTGTCCTGGGTGGGAATCGAACCCACAACCTCCGGCTCAGCAGTCAGGGCCACTAACCACTGGACCAACAGGCCCCTCCAAAAGGATGAAGTAGATTTTAGAGATAGTGTTTAATACATATATATCTTTATGGATGAAAAAGAAAATCTGTTTGTTTTCTGCTCACATCTAATGGCTAAATGGACGATGGAGATATTGTGTATAAAAAGATGGATATATGGATGGATGGTGAAATACTATTTGTATAAAAGGATGGATAGACCAAAATTGGCACATGTGGTATTTTTTTATCCACCTTTTCTTCCTCCGAATCAGTGAAAAGTAAAAACCTAGTGTCAAAATATTAATTTTGATGAAACCATGAGTTTTACCTAACTGAGAAGATACACCAAAACAAACTCAGTTGCTAAAATCTAAGTTAAAGTCTAATATTTTAGACAATTCTTATTCCTAGATTATGTTAGAACTATGTAGGTTAATGTTTTGAGGAAAAAGAAAAAAGTATACTGATACAATGATAGACAAGTATAAATAAAAAATAATAATTGCAAGTTTAATGTTAGTTTAAAAATTAGACATTAGTAATGTGTGTAAATCTTATTATAGCTTCTATAAAAATGAGTAATTTCCTGCTTCTGCATGGTTGAGACTTGTTTTAGGAATGAATCTATCATAGTCTCTAAATGTTACATTCTGGCAAGTACTGTATTTAATCAATGAAGTGGCCCACATACTTACATATCATTTTGAAACTTAAAGGCAACATCATTTCCCTGTCCTTATCCCAATTTGTTTTGGGTTGGTGCAGCATGTCTTCTTCAATACATCCCTATTAGTTGACATTTCAACAGTCCTTCTCTAGAAAGCCGTATTACCAGTCACACAGTCCAACCATTGTTTCATTAAGACTTTATAGTTTAAGTTTTAAGTATTACTAAACTTTCACTAGTAGCTAAAGCACTGGTTTAGTGGTTTCTGACATATTATTATGTTAATTTGTCTCAAGAAAGCCGTGACCTAGATCTACTTTTACTCCATTGTTTAATTTAAACTGAAGAGTAACTCCTATTGTTAAGTAATTATTGTCTGTAATATATAATAAGTACATTATTATGTCTCAAGTCAAGAATGCCTAATATCATCAGTTTTAATCAATTGTCAGAGATAGCCTGTTAGGAAACACAATTCCGCAATTATCTGCTCAAACATTTGAATGAGGACTAAAAAAGTGTGAATAGGTCGGCTGTGCCTCATTGCCGTTCCATATTCCAATCCTTGCTACCCAATAGATGATATTTTCACTGAATCAAATTACAACTTTATGCCAGTGTTAGTTAAGTTAATTTCAGAGTGACCATTATTTTTTGAAAAGTCAAGAAAATGTTAACATTCATTAGCATATTTTGTTCCATATTTAGAATCTAAATTGCAACTGCAGTAGAGGTTTTTACAAATTTCTAAATGATACAAAATTTGTCTATCATCATCAACAGCCTGCAGTCCATTGCTGGCGAAAGGCTTTTAATTGCACGCCATACAACTCGTTTATAACTGTCATCTAGCTGCTAGCCATCCTTTTCCAGGCTGGATATAAGTAGATCTAAACAAAGCCTGAGGGCGTTTCAGTTTAATTAGTGGAGGTGATTAGACAAGTCGCAAAGTAAACAACGTAATATTTTCTACCAGAGCATAATAACGGACGCTATGTGCATCGGCGGCCGCTGCGGCTGGGCGGGCGAGGAGCGCGGCGCGCTGGAGGCGGTGGAAGCGGCCCTGGTGCACGCTGCCGCGCCTCCGCTGTGCCTCGACCCGCGCCCTGCCGTGGGGCTGCTCGCTGCGAGGTTGCACGCCGCGCCCCGCCTGTTCAACACGCCACGCATCAGGAGGCAGGCCAAGAGATTCTCACAGGTATCATGCCATTCAGATGCCTGAGTGTGTACGCCTTATTTAGGTTACTTCCGGCTTCCTCTGTCGTTAGTTCAGTTAGTATATTTACTCCATGACCTCTACTACTCCTACCTACTTCAAAATGTATTTTTCTATTCTAGGTTGCAGTGAATCGCAAGAGGAAATTGGATCAGTTCACACATTATCATGGTTTAGAGATATTAGACTTAATACATCGCCAGAGAGCGAAAAATAGTAGACAATCAGTGCCACTTACGAGACTAACATCTAAGTATCCGAAAAAACCACCAGAGGTAAGGATTATTCTGAAATTCAATAGCATATGAATTTCTGCAACAGTGGTGGTTCTGTGGCGAGTGTCTAAATTATGCACGACCACTGCTGTCAAAATGGTAAAGGAAAATATCGTAAAGAAACCGGTATATTCTAGAACCAAGTCATATAACATTCATCCAAGCCTCACTGTGCCCACGTGGGACCTGTTCACCAGTCTGATTATGCTAATACTTTTACGATGTTCATAGGTGTTCAAACCCATTGAGCCACCAAAAATGGATCCGTTATCCCTCGCGGTGCCGTCAGAGCCTGGCGGGCCACTTCGCCTAGCGCGCGCTTACGAGCGACCACGGCCCACGCCCGACTGCCAACCGCAACTGGTAGAGGAGTACATCCTCGAGACTGAGAAGACGTCGCCCCATGCCAGCGCTGGATTCTTCCACATTAAGCTGTCGATACTACAAAGGCCGTCCGACCAAGAGTTTCTTGGTGAACTCTATGTGGATAGAGATCATGTTGAGGGAGAGAGGAATGGCGCTGCGTGCCGGTTTACGTTAGGTGCGTATTCAGAAAAAAATTGTTTGTTAAATAGATCAAGGTGAATGTTTAAAACACCAGCCAAGAGCGAATCGGACTCGCACACTGAGGGTTCCGTACAAATTTTCGCGCGATTTTTTTACAGCTCCATGGGACCACAGATTTGAGTATTTGTTTTTAATTTTCAACTCGATACCCCCACGCGTTTCCGAGATAAAGGGTCTTGATAGACAGACAAATAGACGGACGGACAACAAAGTGATCCCATAAGGGTTCCGTTTTTCCTTTTGAGGTACGAAACCCTAAAAAGGAGTAGTTGAGCGATCAGCGATGAGTGAGTATGTACACGAAACCAAAGATTGAAATCATTAGATTTACTCTCACTGTGCTGAAGTGTGAAACAAGTCAAAAAGCCAACTTATAGTGCTCCCTCGTTATGTATTGAACGATAGATATCATTTTCAGTACGAGTATAATGGAAGTCTAAATTAAACAGAAACGTGACCATCTTTTGACGAGATCAAGCGAATCTTGCCAATTAAATTATGATAAGATCATAAACAAATGAATTCAAACAGGATAATTCTGTTTCCTCTATCACAAAATTAATTGCTTAACTTTACAGTCTTATGTATATTTTATTGGCTAATTACATAAACACTAATTAACGAACTCCACGATTAGCGATAAAATAACATAAGTTTGTTATTTTATCGTTAATCGTGGAGTTAGCTAAACAATTAATTTGTATTACAGGGTCAAGACTTCAAGCAAACAAATACATACAGCAATTCACGGAGATATTCACCGAGGAGGGTCGCAAGTCCGTTAGAATAAGACACATTGTGCCTGGACAACTACCAAGAGTGTCCTTCACTGGAGGAATGAGAGAGTTGGTAAGAATATCATATACTCATAGATAGGCCTAGGTGCACGGTCAACGAGGTAACGACGAAGCTAGGCGTAGACTAGGTCCTGACAATCTAACCCTGGGATCAAAGGGCAAATAAATGAGATGTGTAGGTAGGCACATACTTGTATATCATGTAAAAATACACTGTGAAAGAATCATAATAAAAATCAGTGATTCAGCTGTTGTTACTGGAATAACTTACCTACTATTTACTGGATGTAGAGATTCCTACCTTATTATTAAACAAACTTGGCACATAGCTACATTACCACCTTAGTAGGACTTACACTGAATTTATTGGTGAGGTTCTTCAGAAAGGTCACGTGCGTAGTACCCACAACCGGTGTGCGTGTTTGACCATATGTATGAACATCGACAAGGTAAAAGGATACTTTTATTTAATGCCAAATGCGTGTATTCTACATTTTTCTACGGTCTTCTTTTAAGTCTCTATGTTTCGCGTTCGGATTTATACTTGATTTTATTCAGCAGGGTCAGCAACTTTTGCTCCAGCAGCGGTCAGCTGCTGCCAGCGTCGCGACCGTCCAGACTCACGCCACCACAGTGCCTGTTGTGTAAGTTAGCTGTTAATTTGCAACCAGGAATCCCTAATCAATAACATTAAACAATCAACCCATAGAGATGAGGCTCACTACTGAGGCTCTGGAGCTAATCCAGCACCTCTATGGCAATGTTATTTTAACCTCAGTGTGGAAAAGAGATCAAGACATACAAAACGTGTAGCTCCATTTATTTTCCACTGTGAAGTGATATTAAAATAAAACTACCAAACTTATTCTGACCTAGAAGGTAGGACTCTATGTCTCGTTTAGGTGACTGAATGAAGGCAAACATCCAGAAGTGCAGGATTAGTATAATTTTCATTTGTGCCATCATCTCAAACTTATCTACCGGGGTTGCGGGTTGTTCGAAAGAGGTACCGCGGCCCCGGAACATAAAAGGCAGTAGAAGGAACATGGAACATGGGTTTTAATCAGTACAAGTCTGACACTCCCCCCCGCTTCGCCCAGAGCTGGCGAAGTTATTTGATGATTTCCCACCCAAAAAAAACACTCACTCAAACTTATTGTATATTGTAACATTGTAAATGATGGATTTGTGCCCGGTTGATGGCAATAGTCGCCGTTTTATATGAGACTTGAATATAACTGGTAAATGTGGGTGTACTGTTAGGTACACCGCTGCCTAACCTCGATGATTACATGCATGATGTTATGTTATGTTACATTGTAAATCACCAGTATTTAATCTGCTCAAGCAGTAAATGCGCCTAACAGTAAGTTAATAAAGTATATGAGAATGTTTGTAAGTGATGTATCTAGGTAGGGGTCTCTAATTCCTTTTTTAAATAACTTGCAGAACTTCAACAATACAAGCTACAACAAATACTCATACAACTGCTCGTCAGCTACCTATACTTGTAAGTACAAAATAATTTGGTTATTTTCACATAGTCAGTGAAAAATAAAATTCAGATACAAAACTCATCTTTTACATATTTTAACATTGATTCAGAATATTGAACTACTTTCCTCTGCATCATATCCTGGGATGTCCTGTATTCGCCCATATGATAATATTGAAACTCTCTACTCACAGCAGGCCCAGTTACAACAAGTGGGTAGCGTGGCCACGGTAGGCAACGTGGTCGGCAACGTGGGCAACGTAGTGGGCAATGTGGGCACAGTCGTGGGCAATGTTACCGCCACGAGCGACACCGCGCTCAAGCAACAACCCTCCCCTACGACACCACGGCTCTCGCCACAGGTGCGTATTTGTGGTGGGAATGTGGTGGGAAGCGTGGGCAACATAGTGGGCAACGTGGGCACAGTCGTGGGCAACGTAGTGGGCAACGTCATCACCACTAGTGACACCGCGATTAAGGAGCAGCCTTCACTTGCAGCACCGCTGCTATCGCCACAGGTTCGTGTATTATTATGAATAATAGAGCTTGATCCCTGCCTAAGAACAGCCAAGTTGGACTAAACGAGGCAAAATATAACCCTTTTATAGTGATTGGGTCTACTAATAAGTTTGTTATTATTTCCTCTAAATTGCTTTTTACAAGGCTCATTTTCAGCATGTGATGATGCCTGATGCGTGTTTCGTGGTGAGATTACATTGATGTAAGCTAAAAAATAATACAATTGGTTCCTATTGGTAAGTTCACTTTTGCGAAAAGGGAACTTTATTCGTTTATTCAGGAGATAACTATTTATTGTATTATCGATAGCTTTTATTCAACTCTGATTGTTTTGTCTCTCTTCCGCTTGCTTTATCCAATAACGCCATGTCATTATTAATTGGCTTCTCAAGTGCTATTGCTAAATTGATCTATACATGTGACATTTGATACAGGCGTCAACGAACCAGCTGCTGGCACAACAGCTGACGAACCCTCCGCAACCGCTCAATCCTCAGAAGATGCAGTCAGCCATCATTCATATTCAGCATCCTCTTATGTCCACTGCTGGGACTTCACAGGTGAGGAATAGTCTTAATTTTCATTTCATTATGTTTAAAACAATTAAAACTGGTAAAGATATATCAGTTCCTTCAGTCACTCAATTTTCCAAATAGAGAATTTTGGTAACTTTAAAAACAATGTGTCAACAAATCATACACAATGTATCTGATAAAGTTGTCTTTCAGAGATCACAGACTTTAACTTTTTAAATACATTTTCTCTTTCGTTTTAATACTTATTAACAGATAATATTTTCAGTAAGTATTTACTGAAAAAAATCTCTTTATTTAATTTTTATTTTAATTGCTTGTGTAATATTAGCAGAAGTTACACCAATGACTACCCCCCGTTGTATTTTTATACTCGTACAGTCCATCCCAGGATTGTCTACTAGAAAATATCGCTATTATCGATAAGACCACCATTTTAACCATAGATTTAGCATTTTTTTGTTAAACAGTTATGTTTCAATTTTGTGCAATAAAGTAGGTATATTCTATTATCTTTCTTGTCTAGTATGAATTATCTGCTCAACCACAGAACCAGGGCGCTAGTAACAATTTAACAGATCATAAAACTAGTTAGGGTTTTTCGAAAGGCCTCTCCCGGCTTTTTGTGAACTCAGAGCCTGACAAAGTTGAGGACACCGTCTGGCCAGCATCATGCACTTTAGTTTCAACTATTTAGATATTTTTTAATACTTTCAGTACACTGATGGACTTAATGCCAAATGCATTTTGGCCAGTCAACCTTTAAACTTACCCTCCCTTAATGAAGTTTAATTTCCATTGCCAGGTACAAAATATCCAGTACACGAACACAACGACGACTCAGCAGAAGGCTACCATCTCCAAACCGAGGACAACGAACCCCGCCATCAGCGCGCTTGTTACTAGTCTCATGAACTCCGCGCAACAGTTCCAACAAGGTAAGTATTGTCTAAAACTACCACCTGATAAAAGATAAGATCAGGCTCAAAAAGATGGGTTTATTGAAAACTAGCTTTCGGCCGCGGCTTCGCTCGCGTTAAATTCGGTATAAAACACCAAGAAGACCTGCAGTTTTTGCAACTGCAGTACTTTCACAAGTTATTATGCCTTGTGACCGGGACTGTAGATTCATTTTGTTTCTTGACATTCAAAAGTGCCTGTAATGGTCTAATTGAAATAAATGATTTGATTTGATTTGCTTTTGCGCCTAATTGATTTGTAATAGCAACGCTAAGTTTTCCCTTTTCTTCCCTCGTTTGTGGCAAGTGGCATATGAGGGATCATATGCCACTTTTTTAAATAAAAAATTAGCCTATATATGTCCGTCTCCTGGTTCCCAACTATCTCTGTACCAAAATTCATCAAAATCAGTTTAGCCATTAAAGCGTGAAGAGGTAACAAACAAACAAACTCACTTTCGCTTTTATAATATTAAGTAAAGATTATGAGAAACAAGAACGAAAACACATAACATTTAATTAAAAAAAAAATGTGTTTGTAGCAAAATTGTTCAAAACAAAAGTTATTCATTCATTTTAAGCTGAGAATCTGCATTTTTTAACATCAAACATTGCATATAACGCTTGCCATTTGACCACAGACGCATTTAGAATTAAAAGTGTCTAAAATACCAAAACTAATTTGGTTTCCCAAAAATACTACAGTGCCGATCCCACCACTATAACAGTACACTAACTCCAATATTATCACCAACAGCGGCCAGCCAGAACGCGGCAAAATCAGCAGTTAGCACAGCCAGCAGCAACGCGACCATCCTCAACCTGCTGAACAGTGCGCCGGCCGCCATGACGCACGCCACGTCCAGCGCAGACAACACCATCGACGCACACAAGCTGCTCGGCCGCGTGTCCATAGCCGGCGCCAGGATCATCACTGCCACCACCGCCTCGCATACCTTACCTACGTACACTCAACAGGTGAGACGGGTTAAACTCCCTGAATATTTAGGTTCTACCTTCGGTTTCGTATGCCAAGGCACCCCCAGGATCGAACGGTCAACCAATGTTGACATGTGAGATGCAAAGCACAAAAAATGTAGTTCGTAAAGGAGGTAGAATTAAACACTATATAATTTTATTTTGCTTCGCTTTGGGCTGCATGCACTAAATGGTAATGGAAGTTTTAAAAACAACAGTTATTCGTGACCATTTCGATTTGCTAGGGTTATTTATTCGTAAAGCCACAAGTAAAAATAACTTTGATTTATTTATGTATTTTGTTTTGCATAAATAACATCATATACATATTAAACTATATAACAAAATCTACAGTTTAATAATAATATTTAATTCTTGTTTGCCAGGGAGTTGGCGTCCAAGTAATGAGCGGTTACACGAGAGAGAATGAAGCGACAAATGTGTCGAGTAGTGAAAGCGCTTTACTAGAGCGGTTAATGGGACCCGATACCTCTTCCTCGCCTGCCTCGCAGCAACAACCTGTGTGCCATTTGCAGGTAACCGGATAAAGTCAAAATAATGTCTTCTTTGGCCTTTACCGATATTTACATTCTGACAAATAAATTAATTTCAATTTACCCAGCAATGGGACAGGACAGGCTAAATAAAATGAAATATCTTCTATGACATAAGGTAGTCCGGCTCTCTAACCCTTGTTTGCACTGGCAAAAGATTCAGATAAAGCATATTGATCTCACTTTTTCTTTCTCTCTGTGTCTATCTCTCTTTTCTTATGATTAGACAACAACTGATCTGAACACAACAAAAATAACAACAGATTGTTGTTAAGGTACTTAAATAGTCCTATGGAGCGATGTACCAATGAGAACATTACACAATGTTAATATTAACTCCTTTATTGTTTCTGATCCACAGCTAATAGATCTGGTAACTATGTTATGGTTGACTTCCAGTCTAATCATTATCATCATTTTCCTGCCCTTGTCCCATTAAACCCCACAAGAAGAAAACGACGACGAAAGCGCCGACCCCAAGTAGTATAAACTATTTGTGGTTGGCGCAACACATTTTCTTCTTCCATTCGGTCTGATAGGGGACTATCAGACCTCACGGCATCATTTACTTCTTTCTCTATCATATCATACCTTACACAATCCATCCATCTTTTCTTTGGCCTTCCTCTCGCTTTTCGTCCTTCAACATTCAGATCCATCGCTCTTTAATACGTCCAGTCTAACTAAACCCTGCTAAATACTAGTGTTTAACACAGAGCGACTGTAAACTCTACAACCCATAAACTGGGTAACAAGAAATCCTTTATCTAGACTGGTTGTGCACCTAAAAACTTCGCAAGGAGAAAGTCTCACAAATTATTTATTTTCCTCAGGGCTTAAGTTTAGCGTCCCTCCAAGGTCTGCAAGGCATCCAAGGTCTGCAGAACGTACAAGTCCAGATCCCGGGCCTGTCGGCGCCGATCTCGTTGTCGCTGAACGTGTCGGGAGCTCCCAGCGGCCTGCTGGTGTCGGTGCCACCTACGACGTCCGTCGTACTCACCAATCAACCATCGGTGCTGTCTTTACCAATAGGTAAGGAACACATATTTATATACTAGCATAAACTGAAGCCTTTTTTGGGGGTACTTCAGGCAGAAACTACTAATTGCGATCTGCTACGATCCTTACAAGCTCTTGTCGTCGGGTCCGCGTTTTAACATTTTGAGCTCTCACGCATTTTTAGGGTTTCGTACTTGAGAAGGCAGTTGAAGTTAGAAATTAACTACGAACTATGTCGATGTGTGGGGACGACAGTTTTCCAACGGCAAACCTAAGTTTGTCTTTCAATACAGTTTATCTTTTCGTTTAACAGCAATTTTCGATACCTACCTACAAAATTGTACGGAACCCTCGGTGCGCGAGACCGACTCGCACATGTCCGGTGTGAGGTCGAAATGTGAGGTCTTGGGTTCAATTCCCAGTTCGCACAAAATGATTTTGGATTTGTCTATCAGGAGGATGTTTACAGTTGCATGCCAGAGGTCTGAATTCGTGCCCGGTTAGTAGCAATGAACTTCGCCCCCTATTTTATGGAACTTAAACATGACTAGAAAAATGTAGAAGTGTTATAGAAACACCTTTCTGCCTAACCTTTTGGGAATTGTATACGTTATGCGTGTATTTAGATTTTACGTAGGAGCGAGACATGTTCTTGAGTAGAGAGCGGGGCCGACACCTTCAGGTTGGCGATGTTGACATGTTAACTACTACACGACATCACCACCCTGATAGTAAATAGATGGGGGGCACGGTGAACACTAAACATTGCATTTCACGTGGAGGAGACTTTTATCTGAAGGTGGATTGCATAGGCTTGTGAACATAAAATATATGCACTACAGACAAGATATACGCTGTAACTGCAATTGCATGTATTATGTGTTATTATCGTAGTTCAACTTTATAGAATCAATTGTTTCCTATTTCCAGCGCAACTAATGCCGGGCGGCGTGAAGGGTCAGGTGCGCGGCGCGGGCGTGCAGGTGGTGCGCGCCCCCCGCCCGCGCCCCGCGCCGCGCCCCGCGCGCCCCCCCGCGCCCGCGCCCGCCACCATGCCGGCGCCCAGCAACATGCCGCAGACCGGTGAGTACTGACTTTTGTATCATAAGGATTCATTTGACCTACATGCAAAGCCCTGAATAAGAAAATTCTTAGATCAGAAGATTGTCTCTGCCGCCAATATGCGCTGCCGTATGTTCAACTGTTCAGTTTGA
Source organism: Ochropleura leucogaster (assembly GCA_958449745.1). Classification (NCBI taxonomy): domain Eukaryota; kingdom Metazoa; phylum Arthropoda; class Insecta; order Lepidoptera; family Noctuidae; genus Ochropleura; species Ochropleura leucogaster. The sequence goes on along the minus strand of OY288206.1, from coordinate 11,009,709 downwards.
GGGGTATCAGGTCCAATCGGGCATTATTCTTTGCCCAAAATGTCTTAAAAAATTAAACTATTTAGCTAATTATGAAATAAATATATTTAATTATCTTTAAAATTAACTAGTTTCCACCCACGACATCGCCCACATGATTTGTGGCTTTCCAACAGTTAAAAAATTTTTGAAATCCGATGAATAGTTTTAGGAACTACCTACTACATCAAAATTTTAACTTTTTATAATAATAATGAGAGCAATGTGTATTTAGGTACAACACAATTCATAACACAAGCGCAAGCGCAAGCGCTGAGCGCGCAACAAGTGCGGCGGAAATCGAACGCGGACAGTTCGTAGTGACGTCACGTCCACGTCCTAGTAAAATATACTGTAAATATTAACCCTAGCTAAATTATTATAATGTTAGAGACATAGTGACCAGTGCCGTGCGTAGTATACACGCTGTGATCCACATACGTAACCCGGCGGCCATTTTAAAACACCGATCTTCGAGAAATAGACTTAACTTAGATATGTGCGTGTATGCAATAGTTAAAAATATGGTTGTTTTATTGATACGTCACGCAATTGTTATTATTACTCCTGTTAGAAATAACATTGGTTAATCAACGGTATGTCAATACCGTAATTGTTCTATTATACATAACTAGTTTCAATATAAAATCTATTAAAGTAGTATCCTCAATGTTGCTGTTATTCAATACAATAATGTCTGAAACAACGACTGAATTTTTATAACGTAGCAATGTTATTTCATGCAATTTGCCTATATAATATAGAGAGCTAATATAAAATTTATCAGTTTTCATCACACTACATGTAAATGGTCTACAATACTGATTGCAATTATTTGTATTTAATCATGTCTTTGACACATTTTATTTTATTCGAATTATTTATCAAATACTATTTTCAATCATGTATTTTTATTATTTGAATGTCACAAATTATAATCTTATGTATGAACTTTAAATTAAATTTTAATGCAACATTGTAAGTGATTGGATCATGACATGAATTGTGAGTAAAGTTAAAAGTGTTACTACATAGTGAAATAAGATTGTTGATAGATCCGGATATTATTATCTTAGTAAAGATTTTATTTTGTGGTTGGTATTATTACATCAGCTGTATATAAAAGTTGTTAAAGAGATTGTTAGTAAAGCAAATTTAGAACAGCACAGGACGATACAATACAGTAAAATAAATTGAATAAAGTATAATAATGTGTGGTGATCCTTGACTAATATCCACACTGTAGGAAATTTGTGTAAATCAGTATTAATAAGAATTAAATCACTGTTCGCATGACAACCGAGTACTGACGTTTTTGGAATATAATGAAGTACAACACTTTGCAGTGATTCGTGAATCTGTGTTAGATAAGTTGTAAATATGTATTATATTAGTTTTGTGTAAGCATCACAGCTAATGTTAGTTGGAAAGTAAGAATGTTGATTTTGTTTTCTGTATGTTGCTGTAATATAGAAGTTGTGAATAGTAATGTTTGTTTTGGTATGTGTTATAGTAATCGTTATCAAAGTTTCGTAGATTTCAGATGAGAGCTCTAGAAGTGGGTTATTTTTATTCTGATTAGAGAATTTATTTATAGTTTGATAACAGAATGGATGAAATACAAGATCTGTTCATTTTATAAGAAACTTATATTATTTATAGCATAAAGCTGAGCCGTTTGAAAGATAAATCGGAATGAATATCTAAATACGTAATAGGAGGGAACTTGGTATGTAATGGGTGGTCACCTATCCACAGACCAACCCAGGCAAGCGCGGCTTAACCTGAAAGATCAACCTGACCGGCTGATATTATTTAGCCACGAGCTCATCCATTATATTGATGTATGTATGTAACTGAAACCTACGGAACCCGTTAACGTCGTAATTAACTAATTAAATCTAACAATGCAATGTAGATGAATGTATTGGAACTGATCGTTTTCGATATCTTGCACATTAAGAGATTATTAATACATAATCTTCTTCCAATTGTTTTGTTGGGCGCAATGGACGATTTTGTTTTAAGTAACTAACGAGTTTGTTGATATGAACAGTTTATTCGGCCATGTTATGGTAAGCTTCTGATTTCAGAGATTAACAGTACATAATATTGGTAATTACTGAAGATATGTTGGTATCTGCCCATTGCACTTACCAATTGCTTAAAGATTTGTGTTACATGAAATTTGGTCAGTATGTAAATAATATAGAGTTTTGTAATTTGAAATATGTGTGGCTTTAATGAATACTAAATAAAATAACATTTTGTTGGATTAAACTAGATTTTATTGTGCATTGATGCTTTGCTTTGCACTGGGCAGATATCAACTACGGATTGTCTGTTTTCTGCATGTCTTCGCCACTACTATTAATAGGGAAAAGGAGTTTTTGAATGATCGAAACTGTTTTCTCTTACGAACTACGTCCCATTAGTTGTTCTATACTATGTTAAGATTATTAGTTAATGTTACATTTTCATACGCACAATCATTATGTACTATTAATGTTACCAACCGATATATTGCAATAGGCATACCATTTCATATATTTTATTGTGTACAGTTATTACGTACTAGTACGTAGCGGTGTCGCTGTATTTACTATTTATTTTAGTTAACGAGATGTGTTCATACCGGCATTCTATGACATGCCTAGATAAGAGAACTATTTTGTTTTGTAGATATTTGTATTGCCTAGGTGTATGATAGATTGCGTGGACATATTTTGCTATTAACACAAATATTGCATAAGTCGAGGTGTACATGAATAACTGTGCGTTTTGTTGATCTCATTTGTTTACGAACATGTAGCTCAATATGTAGACGATTGTAACATAAAGTTTATTTGAACATGCAAATGTACCTATAATTTAAGAAATAATAAAATAATTATTGTATATATTTTCGAAAGGAGATTTTTATAAATAAAACAATATTACTCAGTTCGAGGTTGTATGAAGTTTTCAGTGTCAACTAGGTCGATTAAACTACATTGTAAATATTATTTTTTATTTTAGATGACATGTGATAATGCATTCAGACGTTTATAAACATAAATGGTGTACAATAAAATTTTTATGATTGCGTTGGCATGGATTTTGTGTATAAAATTGATATTGTAAAAATTAACTTGAATACGTTGTTCAAAGATTGACGGTTCGAACATAAATAAATAACTTTTACACAAAAGCGTTTTTTATTTTGATGGTCTGTTATAGTTTTGAAACCCACCATTTGGTGAACGAATTATCAACGAATTATTCGGCGAATCTAAGAACTATTTCAAACAAAGATTTCAGTTCAACACTGTCCCAGTGTTGAACTTCAACTAGCAGGACAGAATAGCAGGGCATACCTGACGCTCAGAACCGTCCTTTGCTAGAGCAGGGGTTCACAAGCTTTAACATACAACCAAATAAACCCTCCTTTTATTTTATGATATGGGGTTCATATCAAATGATTACAAATAAACACTCTAATTTAAATAAGAACAAAACTTTTATTATGAATATTTTTAAAGTGAAACACTTTATTCTTTAATTCAAAATTAATTAATTTCATCACTTATATTAGTGGTAACAAATAAAAATCAAATAAATTGTCATGGTGAAAAACTTATATTTTTAAGGTTCTGTACTACCTCAAAAGGAAAAAAAAGTACCCTAAATAGCAGATGAAATTTATATTTTCGGACCTCAAATGTGTATGCGGCGTCTCCTCACAGACGACTTTGAAACCTACCATCGCATGCCTGCCACCCGCGCATCTGACGATCTAACTGCATCAGCGAGGGGTTTTCGCGTTGTTAAATTTTGGTCCACACATATTTGAGTTCTTTGTGACGGCTTGTGAAGCGACAAATATGGAAATCTTCAGATCTAAACAAAACATTCCAGTTGAAGTGAAAATCTAAAAATATATTCGGTTGAATACATTTTCTTGCCTCATTTGTAGGGTTGCCTGTTGTTGATGAGGTCTTAAAGCAATATCGTTTTGATCTTCAACCAGCGCGGCAGCGTGGAAAAGAGATGGCTTTAGACCTTCTCTATAGCCTAATGAAATTAAATCTTGCTTTCAGATGTCATGAACCTTCTTTTTGAATTAAACCGACTATCTACGAGATGTAGTTATCATTAGCATGTTAGACACGTAACATCGTTATAGCGTTAGTTGTTGGATTTCCAGTCTTCAATCAAACAATATTGACAAAGTAGTAGACATTCCGGGGATCTTCTTGATTCAGGACACCTAGGTTTTCAAATAATTGCAAAATCATCGACATGGACCAATAGACAAAATATGGTGACGTGGACTTACCATAACAGAACTGAAAGTTTTTCCAAGTCACATCAAGGTAATTTAGAGGTCATCTTATCTATTTGCGAAAAACTAAAAACTAACTTAACTAAAAGGGGAACTCTAAGTTTTAGGCAAGTGTTGTTTAGATGGGTACATCTAGTTTTTTATGGCATTGACAGATCGACATGTCGCATTGTAGCAGGGGCCTTAGTCTGCTATTACAATAGTGTCAGAATGGTCGATCACTGATCGCATAATGGTTAATTTGGACAAGTTTGGTAATCTGCTACATACTAAACTTGTCAAAATCAACCATTATGCGATCAGTGATCGACCATTCTAACTCTATTGTAATAGCAGACTAAGGCCCCACGAATGATGTTTGGCAGAAAATCTCTCAAAGGTATTATGGAGTTTTGAAAACTGTTATCCCTCATAACTACCGCGAATATAAATGAAACTACAGTTTGGTTTGGTTAAAAAAGTATGCCTTTTTATTCTTTCAAATAGTCTTCATCTAAATTTATAAGAACATTGGACACAATGAAGCTTTTTTACCGATAAATAAGTATAAATAATTTCATATTCACATAAATCTTATTTATACATACATTACATTTATTTTTAATATCAGTCCTCTCAAAAGGTCCATTCTCTCCCTGCAAATTAAATTTTATTATTTACACAGCGATAGGGATTCGCATCTACCGTACATACATACATCAACAATTAACAATTAATAGAGACTATTTACAAAATATATTTCCACAAACACTCACACGATCATACTTCACCGTTTACACACACCTATTTCACATTCACACCATTTGGCATATGGATGGCGGCACGTCACTAGCAGCGCTCGTCCCAGGCGAGCCACCAGGCCCCTCGGCAGTCCTCGCGCTTCCGCCGCCGGCGCTCGGCGCGGTCTGCGCGCTTCTTCACGAAGCGAATGTTGTATGGGTCTTCGGCTAGTTCTGGGTATCGCGCCACATCGTGCACGTACTCTCCTTCGTAGCCTGCTGCTGATCCAGCCTTCTGGATTTCATCTAATTCGGCTGCGGACCAGTCGAGCGAGCCGCCGAGTCCGCTGCGTAACGCCTCACGCTCGCGGTGCCACGCTTTCCGCACAGCAGCAGTGCGTGCGTGGTGCAGCAGCCGTTGTCGCTCACGTTCCGCACTAGTGCCGTACCGTAGATTCACTATGCTTGTTTTTCCGTGTATTTTCACGTCGGCGTATGAACGTCCTCCCTCGGCGACTTCGTGGAATGTCACATTCAATTTGCCTTGCATTCGTTTCAGTTGTTGCTTATCGTCTGCAGCTCGCCAGGTATCCTCCTTTACGAAATAGAATACGTCTTGTTGGTCGCCATGAACCACGAATGAGAATGGCAATAGATGGGATCGATTGAACACTGAGGTATATACATCCCGGTAGATAGCATTGGCCGATGGCACAGTGGTCACGACGGCGCGTCCGCGAGAGTTGCGCGATACTAATATGCCGCGACCGAACGGTGGCTCGGAATCAGAACCAATACGTTTTGGTGCCAGGTTCAAAGCGTCAGTCTTGAGTGCTGACATAGCCGGTATCGACAGGCTCCTGAAGTCAGCTATCCTTTTGTTTGACATATGTGATAGGAAGCCTGATTCTATGGTGACTGTCGGAAGCAGAGACATGGCAGAAGGAAGTCCAGGGCTCATATCTGCCGGTGCAGTGCCCCACACTGGTCGACCTCGAGGAATGCTAGGCAGCACTGAACCGCCGGGTAGTTCGTCAGGGTAGAGTTGAGGTGCGAGGCTCTTCGTGTCATAGCCAAGCAACTTGAGCCATGATAGATGATCTAGAATAGCAAAAGTCACAGTCAGTACAAAATTTATATAATAAAGTACCTATGTTACAAAATCAGTAGAAAATGATTAACTCAGTTACCTGTTGGTTTTTTGTTCTGTGGCCGTACGTTGATGGGATCGTTTCCGTTGAATCTATACAGATGTAACTGAGTAGGGTTGTGTATTCTCTCGATGAGATTCTCCCACAATGGGGACATCCATTGTCCAATCAGTGGGTCGTAAACTTTTCCATTTGCCATGTGGACTAATGACGTTACTTGATCCAATAGTCCTCCGCAGAAGTCAACCGGAAGATATAAGTATGGATTCGAATCGTATACTATGTGGCCGTATGGAGATCTCATGATTTCTCTTATTCCTTCTCCATACTGATTGAAAATCATCACTGGTGTTCCACATTGGTCCGTGGCAATGTAATATTTATGTCGAGCAACCTGAAATCAGAGGGTTTATTGTGAGTCATAAGGTCGGATTTTTAAAGTGATACATTTGAATATAACTGTTATATCGCTGCATACCTGTGTGTAGATCAGGTGCCCTCTGTCATCGTAGACTAGGGTCATGAATCTATTCTCACGTGGTGAATAAATATGACTGACTTCATGAGGTCTGTCCTTATTCGTATAGAAGAATTGAGTCACGTTCCCGAAATTATCTTTTCTGGTAGAAAGCCTGAAACGGAAAAATGTTTGTAAGAACAGTGCGTGAACAGCGTTTTGTGTTCAAAATAAATAACTTAGTTTTGTTTTTACATACCTGTCAAGATGGTCATAAAAGTATCGAACATCAAATCTTCCTCGCTTTGTTGCTCTAATCAGAAGTCCTTTCGAATTGTATTGGAATCTCTCTTCTCTTGCATTTTGGGACACCAGACCACGGCTGTCATACCTGTATTGACCTTCTCCAAACTTGACAATGCGATCCATATCATTATACTCCATTGGTATTGTATTGCCTCTGTACGTCAATGACAGCATATTTCCATTATCATCGTATCTAAAGCCCCATGGTTCTTGAGCTTCTACTCCTGTCAGCTGACCATCACAATCCCAAGTATAGTTCTTCACGTTCGTGTATGTATTGACACCAACATTTCTAGTATGTGTGCGTGTTTGAGATATTCTTCCATGTCTATCATATGAGAACTCCATTCTGAATGCTTCCATTCTGTGGATGTTTACTGTTACTTCTTTCTCTAAGAACTGATCGTTAAGTAAACGAGAAAACATTGCAATTCCATCATATACCGAAGTTTCATTCCATTTCTGTTTCGATACAGTAAATTGACCGAGTACTTCAGGCGAACCCGTTTTACTATTGTAAACAATATGATGCGGAATCAGAGTTTGCCCACCAATTCTACCCTGGACGGAGGTTATTCTGTAATTGTTGTCATACTCGTAAATTATTTTTGCATTGCTAAGTCCAGTTTTGGCACCATAATCAAGTCTTTCTTCAGTGAGTAGTCCACCAGCGTAAGTAGATTCCCAACGGTAGTCTACGTCACGGTCAACGTGCAATATTTCTGAGGGCAATCCACTCGTTTCTGCATAGTGTATCTGTGTTTGACCATCCCCATGAATAACTTCAGATACTTTATTCGTTGTGAAATAACGATAAACAACTCTTGCACCGTCACCTGGGAATACGGTCTGTAGGAGCTCTCCAGTATGAGCATAATGTTGCAAATATTTCTTTGAGGATCCCGGTGGTGTGTACGTTACTCTCAAAAAGCCAATTGACGGTTGCACACTAAACGAATGATTTGATCCCGATGGTAAAATCACATGCGTAAGCCCACCATCATTATCGTACTTGTACTTGAAACTTCTTTGACTAGCTAAGCTTATTTTGGAAACTAGGTTGCCTTCATTATAATAAATGAACTTTGTGCCGTCTTGTGGACTCGTTATCTCCGATAGCATTCCATGTGGATCGTAGCTGTAACTTTCTTCACTGTCACCCCATTTCCAGCCGTTAATTCTGTAGAACCTATCATACGAGATATTGAGAGGAGCTCCGGCACCGTGAGGGTCGAACGAAAGTGGCAATCCGGCGACATCGTACGAGATGGTAAACAGTGGGTTTCTGTCAGCGTTGAAGAAAGTTTCGCGGCTCTTAAACTGATCGAATTCAATTATAAGGACTCTGGAATCGTTAACCCATATTTCTCTGTTCAACGTCTGCTGTGGATTCCTGACATCACCCACCAGTGTGTATAAGGAGTACATGTTGTTTACCAGTGAGTCACCGAATGTAGTCGTTTGATGAGACCACATGTGCAGCATTTCGGCTTCTATGGGCAATGCTGCTTCTAGTAATGGGTGCTTAGCAGCTGCGATACTTTCGAATTTTCCTGCCCATGGTGTTTCAAGTAGTAGGGTGTTGTTTGTATAGATTCGACCTTCAGTTATTTGCTTCCCATTATTTATAGTAATTTGCTTGAACGATTGACCATGTAACACATATTCGCACTTCTTGGCAACTCCAACTGGTATAGTGCTCGATGGATTTGATACAGTGACAGCTAAACCGTAATTCTTAGCGAGTCCAGAGGTTATGTGCACTTGCTCACCCGATGGCATAATAATCTTAGTTACTCTTCCTAGTTCGTCGTAGTTGTAAATGACGGTATCGCCAGCCTAGAAACGAATAATTATAAGCATATTGTTTCAGCAAAATCAATAATTAATTAAAAATGAATGTGGTCTCGAAAAACTTACCCCTGATCGACTGTTTAGGAGTCCAGTGCTAGCATCGTAGTCAAATTCCATTTCGGCTGAACCCTTCTCAGCTATCCTGGTTAGGTAGCCAATTCCAGAAATCTTTAATTCGAGTTTATGGTCTTGTGTATTTTCGATTGAGCTGACAATATTGCTATAATCTCTAAGTAGTTGTATTTTATTTCCAGAGGCATCAGTAACTGTAGACAGCTTTCCAAAACTCGTATTCTTTGAATACAAGAATGAATATCTAGTTTTTCCTGATGTTAAGTCTTTTGTGGTTATATGTTGACCGTACCGATTAAAAACGTATATTTCTGAAGTCGGTGGATAGGGTATTCTGAATTCCCCATTTTCGTCATGTGTTGGCAGGTAGTGTTTTAGAGCTAATATATGGAGAGATCCTGAAACAATTAACACATATTAATAAATTGTTTAATTAAAACAAACTATTTGCTGTCTCTATTGGTCGTATTTATTTACCTTGGTCAACAACATTTAGAACTCCATCTGGGGTTACAGCAAGAGCAGAAATCGTTTGAAATTTAGCGTTTGAGGACAGTAAAGTTTCCGTGCTTGTAGGTGGTTCATCACCTGCGGCTACACTGAGTCTACATGGGCAGCCAGCATCATCTCGTGAACTCGTTGGCACAGCCGTAGCAGAAGCAGATGAATTGCATTCACAGCTTAATTCCTTCAAATTCTCCTGAACCTTTCCAGCGAAGTGTATAATTTTGCCAGAGGGGTCTATAGATTTTATTGCGTTTGTTTTCTTCGAATCTGCTTCAGCCACATACAGGATTCCGCTCGGCGCAAAGGCTATAGCTAAAATTGTACCTAAACTAGAATCTTCTCTGATGTCAGTATTTGTTCGATTACTGGGTTTTGTAACAGGTTTTCCATCATTTCCTATACGACAATGTGACGGTTGGCCAGCAACCACTTTGATTTTCATATCAACTGTTAGTTTCAGTATAATTCTATCGTCTATGAAGTATAGAGATCCGTCGAGCGGTGATAACGCTACTCCAGTGGGCCACTGTAACTGTGCTTCATATGGTGGGATTGCTCCACGGCATGGAACCGGTGACCAATGGTTGTGGTGGCCGTGATGTCCTACTAGAGTATGTATAATGCCATTTGGATCCACTGCTCGGATGTTGGTGCCGTCTGCGATGTACATTGTTCTATCTGCCGCGATTGCAAGACCTGAAACAGAAAACACATTATTTTTATTAAACCTCTATCCAAAAAGAACATATTCCTTAAAACTTTAGCTATAAATGATGATTGCGTATTAATAAATGGTTGTAAATTTTACCTTTGGGATGTGCCAATTTCGCTTTTATTGCTGGTCCTTCATCACCACAATTGGAATCATCTCCAGGTACACAACGGTCTCCGTTACCGACTACAGCCTCAGAATTTGTGGCTGGATCGCGTACTTTTTCTAAAGCTATCACTCTCCGGACTTGGTGTCTTTCAGAATCTGATATGTAAAGATATCCGTCTGCTGGTGATATGCAGATGTAGTATTGATATGCAACTTGTGTGGTTCTGAAATTACACAATAACTTAGTTGATATCGCAACGCAAGTATGTAAAACGAATAAGTTAAATATAAATTGTTTTGTAAGCGGCACGAATACGGGTACTGCAGCTAATACTTACTGTAGTTGAAGAACGGTAGTTACTACGCCCTCAGGAGTGATTCGTCTAACTAGATTGAAGTCACCAACATACAGGGATCCATCTGGACCAGAAGTCAGTGCTGTCGGAGTCAAGAGACGGGCATCTGCTGCCTTGCCGTTACAATGATCAGGACATTCCAGGGATCGTTGAAGACCGGTTCCCATTACCACCTAGAAAAGAGCGTACACAATGTGTGAACAGGTGTATTTATTTATTTTATGAGGAGAAACAGTGCAAAATAACTATGCTATTCCTTGCTAAAAAAGAGGTATGTGTTGAAATTAAGTGTTACCTGAACAGTTCTAGGGTATTGTTTCAAATGAAGAAGAGCACCATCGCCCTTCTGCAAAATGCCCTCATGGAAGTTGTAGTGATGGTGTATGTCCAGTCCCCATCCACCGATATCTGAGATGTCTACGTCGAAACCGGCCAGGGTCGCTGTCTGTGTCTCCCAAACAATTGATGCACATGATGTGTACTCGTATCCTATTGATATTTTGGCTTGCGCTTGGCCGTATACCTGCAATTATTAGGATTGGAGTGATTAGTACGAGGAGCATATTTATTGTACATTTCAACGAGTTGGATGAAGTTGGAAAGTGCTTCAGTCCAGAAACTACTTCTAATTACCATAGTATTCTAGCATAGCCAAAATTTCTTACCTTTTGTTTGTATACATTTCGTTTGTTCCACGCAAAGATATGAGTCAAATCAGGATCAGCTTCGTATGTATGAGTGTGTAAAGAGCCTTCAATCTCAACGCGAACGTGAACTCGGATAAGAGATGCTGGGACCACACGACGAGTTAGCTGGACATGTACGCATGATAGGTATCCAGCTGATTGAGATGAGCGGTACGTCAGCTTCACTAGAGAGCCAGGGATGCCGATCGATTCGCTTACAATCTGGAAATGAGAAAATACATTTTTTATAATTGAATCATCACTGAACGTGGCTTAAGGAATTAACCATAATCAAACGCAGAGTATAAACGTTTTTAGAAAATATACGATCATGAGTGTGTATCTATCGGATCACTATGGAAGTTTGTAGACACGGCGGCACTATTACATGTCACCGCCGCCGTACGCATCCTGTGTCATCAAAAGAAGACCGGGTAGGTAGAAGAAGTCTAATTGTGGCTTTAGTCTTTAAACTGGACTTGGGTCGAAAGTAAGGATAACTATATTATTTGTAAGTTAGGTAGGGTATCAACAGGTATGTTTCTTCTCACCTGAGCCTCAGGGTATATGACGGTGGTAGTGGTAGCAGACGAAGCAGCCGGCGCCGCTAGCGGTGGTACTGCCACTACTTCAGGTCTTAGTCGCTCGTGATCGTGTGCTGCACAAGGTGGAGTTTCTGCCTCCCACCATTGTGGTGTTGGTGACCATCCGATGCGAGGTGGAGCCCTAGATGTTATTATTGGTTAGAATGATCAGAAAGAAAATGGAAATCACAGTTTTGTTCAACTTTTAGTAAGGTTGTGAAAAATTATAACCTAAAAATAAGTTTTTTTTTTAAACTCTAATATCTATAAATTTAAAATCTAAGTTAAGGATTCATTCATTACAAATACTTTCTGTGCAAAAAGTACATTGCAAAAAGACTGCATGCTTGCCATTTATTTTCCTGAGCCATGAGGGAGTTAAATAGGGTTAAGTACTATCATAAGGGAGGGATAAGTCAACCTATTACATATTCCAAAAATATTTAAATAAAACACCAACATCCTAACATTAAAAAATATATTTCCACCACCAGTTAGTTCAGAAACCACCAACTGAAACCCTTCTCACCTGGGCGTAGGTACTTTCACATTGTCGTCACTAAGTTCCATTTGTACTGGAGGCAATACGACGATCTGGTTCCAAGGTACGAAGACTGTCTTCCTTAGCGGCTTGAACGGGGAGCGCTGGAACTGCAGGGTCACGGCGCCTCCTCCATTCACCAGCACATCAAACCTGAATAACGGCATATTGAGTTTTAGTCGGGTGTAAGGCTAGTGTCTGAAATGATAAAGCTTTGCCAATTGGTATATCTATGTGGTTTCTGTAGTCTGCGTGAGTTTTAAACTAGCATTTTTTCAAACAAATTCTCAGTTATAAAAAAATTGTTTGCAAGTAAGCTACTCTGGGGCCTGTAAAGTAGTTTACAGAGGAACCATTATTAAACCTCAGATAAGTCAACATCTCAACATTAGCATATGTACCTATATCTTCATTCATTCAAATCATTAAGTATCAATCTTTGACTTAATATGTTAATATTTGCCGCTATGCAATTATCGGCATTAATTATAGCCAATTGAATTAAAAAAGGAAACAGTCTTAATAAAATTATCGGTTTAATACATCCTGAAAGCTGTCATTTTAAACAAGCCAATTCAATAACTACTATGCGTATTACGGAAATTGAATGGATGTCACTTTATTTACACGACAAATTCCGATTATGGTCCTGGATCCCGGATCCTGGAAGAACCAAATTCCATATTGCGAACAAAATCTTAGGAACATTAGTTACAAGAACTGTCGCAGTTTAGCCTAAAAGTTACGTCTACGGCATCGTTACCCCTCATTACTTCAGTTTAGCATTTAATCGCATTAACTTTCCTATTAAGAGAGTAAATTCGAAAGTCATGTCCAGAATTTGTAAATGAGGAGGTTCAGTGTTGGTCTATCTTTACCACAATCGGTTTTCCTACTGAAATTAAAATTCTACCGGAAAAAGAAGTATACCTACATTTCCGTAATGCAATACTAATACATTTTCACCAATTCTAATCGGGCCTACGGAACTAATGGCCATCATTGTCATTATAATTTAGCAATTTACTAGAAATATAGCCATGTTCAGCTCTCGGTACTAAATAATGTGGAAAATGCTCGTTAGTCCTAACACGATAAAACTGCAGTTAATAATGTAGAAATGCTGTAACAAGTACCGTCGGTCCTCGTATTCCGTTCCTACGTTTTAATGATCCCTTATAATATTTTTCTTGTCATTAATTTAAGCAACGCCGTGCTATATTTTTTCTTTGTTTCATTTTACCGTTTTTTTTTACCTTTAATGAGAGTTTGTTATCGAATCGAAACGTGTTGAGCAGGGATTTAGTTTGATGATCAGCACTTCCAATAAAAGGAAAAATGGCGACGTTTCTCCCTGTTAGATTTTATTCTAACATTTCGTAAGTCATTTACGATCTTGAGAAGAAATAAGAAATTAAAGACGGCGGCTGTTTTATGTTTATTTTGAAGAATTTTGAAAATTGTTATTCATTACTGAAATATCTTTAGAGTAAGGCAAAGGTAGAAGCTACTATCTTTTTTTTTAACAGTGACACCCGAGTTGATATTTATATCATTATTAGCTTACAAAAGCTACTGGTATTTTTTAAATAAAAACAAACTATACGTTACTGAGTTACGGTAATTGATTTTTAAAAGCTTAAACGTGACGCGTTATTTGATTACAAGTTCACATGATAGAGGTTTCGTTCCGCCGTCTAATTCGATTTCATACTTGATGCTTTTACGTACGTGCATCCAATACAGAACACCGTGTCCGAAAATTAATGACGATCCTATACATATAGACACAAGTATTTGTATTGATATTTGTTCAAATATTTCCGTTTGTCACGCAATGTTCAATTACTTTCTTAAAGACAATTTAGTTCCATGACTCAACGATCGTCGTGACGAATAGATTTTTTTCTATTTTTTGACGTTGTAAAGTTTATATTCAAACACATGTTTTAACATGGTGATTGCCCTGATAGCCCGATGCCAAATTATTTTATTTTTGTTCGTTTATTTACGATGCGATAATGGTGTTACGGTGATTCACCATAGTGAGCGCTTACGTGTTTTCTCGTATTTTTCTTTACGTGATACCATTACGTTTAAATGTTTCTTAATGGGTGGTATTTTTAAATGACTATAATTACTAAATTCCTGGCTCATGCTATAATGTCGGTTGATACTTAATTGAAGTAAACACAACAATTAAAATTACTTAACGGTCTATCGTAGCTAGTTACTGGCAGCTTTAAGTCGGAGCTTGAAAAAAGAAATTCGGTATAGGTAACTTTTATGCTAAGATAATTGTGTGTAATTATGTGCAGACTAATTAATTTTAACTTCTACAGTACAAAATGTTTTTAAGAGATTACGTGTAGGCTTTTGAAGTGAATGAATGAATATCTGCCATGTTTTTCAAAATTAATTTAATTAAGTTATAGGACATTTTTCTTGTAGAATCTGCAAAGTTTATTTTTCAAATGACTTTTTTATTTTCCTGCAGAAAAAAGGCATAACTCTATTTCGATACATTTACTACAAATTACACAATTCCTGTTATAGGAAAATTAATTTTCAACTGCAATTTTTTAAATGTCCACGAAAATTCTTCATAAAGAGTTTGCTCTGATCACATGGTTTAATTACTGTCATAATTATTCACAAAGGTCACAAATAATTAATATTAAATTATTTGACGTTTAGCAAACGTTTCCGGAACAACAGAATCTTTCACATATCAGATCGAAGAACCCATAGATATCTATGGAGTAACGTCGACTAATGACAAGCACTTACCAACGAACAACATGATTATTCCTTCAGCAATGAGGACTCAAAATCAAGACAAAGAGTACCTAAGAAAAAAAAGTATTAAATTACTTTATTTACTAACCATCCACCCTGTCTGGTAAGTGTGAATCCGAAGCGAGCCTCCCGATCTACGGAGACCCTGATGCCGATGATTCCAAGGCCTTGGGGAGAGACCACCTGCCCCCTCATCACGGACACGCGGCTGCACAGACCAGCTCACGTCAGTTCGAGCCACGGAGCCACAGCACCCGGCATTCAGCGATATGGTTCATCACGAAGAACTAAGAGGCTATTGTTACTTTTTGGGTATTTGTGAACTAAAATGACTCCACCGAACGAAAAAAACTTTGTTTCGTTAAAGAATTAGTATGTGGATTTTAGGTTTTTATGACGTTTGAAATAACTATGTTCAAATTTAATTGAAGAAAAATAAAAACATTCTTATTCCAGCTATGGCATTATCTAGTTACCTTCTTTGTTTTGATAGTAGAATATAAACAAGTTATTTTAAAGCCTTGTACTTTTATGCACGGCTACAATTCAGCAATAGCCCCTGATCTAAAATAAATATAGAAGACAAAATAATGTGTGAACCGTATCGTTGAATGCACACCTTCGATCATAAAACTTTGAGCGAGGTCACGTGCTATGCTTCATAGATAGTGTAAACGCTGTGAGAGTGAAGTAAAGTATGAAAATAATATCGAAAAATAAAATAAAAAAGAAGTCTTAGCATTGCACATTCTCGTATTAGGATCAGCTAATTCTCTAGGACACATTTCTGTTTACATTTTATTCATAGATCCTCTAAATAGCCAATAGAATATAATTTTGTTTGAATAAATTATCATAGAAAGTAACGTAAACGGAAATCTACCTAGAAAGGTATGTATGCATGTAACAGCTGCCACACAAACCATAGTCAATCAATTTTGTTATATTACTTCATGTTTGAATGTTCGGTTACATATTCATGAGAGATGAAATTGGTGCAAGAAATGTTCGCGGTATCATTAATGTTGAAATTGGAAGAAAATTATACGTTTTTGTTGTGAGGTTTGAAAATAATAAAGAAGTATTTTGATGGAAAATGGTTTTTACTGCTTTATTTACGTGTACTTAGTTTTACTTTTAACGTATTGCTTGACTCCGGCATACCCGGAGCGAGTCTCCACGGGGGGCGCAAAAAGCTTTAAAAATACGACGTGAAAACCGATATCAGAGCCAAAAATCTGTCCGCTGAAAGTGCAAAAGGAAAATGGCGACGTAAACGATCGGAAAACAAAAAGAGATTAGGTTTGCTTTTAGTGTTAATTACCATAACAACAATCAGTTTAAGTTGTTGGTTTAGAATGTTGTCTGTTACGTAAATTTCAGATTTGAAATTACATGAAATTGCATAGATTTTTTTATCGTATACTTCAATTCATTTTATAACTCGAATTTTATTTTGAATGAACGAGGGAGAGGCAACTTATCTCTGACATAAAGACTATATATATAGACGTCAAAATGCCTATTATTTAAATATATCTAAATTCATATAAAATGTATAACATGAACCCCCAACAATACATAACGTATACTTTATTATCGCGATTGCGTTTATGATTAATGTTAATGCAAGCGTCGTGGCCACATAAACGCGTAGAAAAGCAAAAGCTCTTAGCTAAGCTTTACATATTTTTGTATTTATTATAACAGACATTTTTTACGATTTTTATCCACTAGGATTTATCAACTGAAACACATTGAGAAGAACGCGTCCGAAAATACCATTAAATTTATTTTAGGAATGTCGTATAAACACTAGATAGGTACAATCAACAAAAAAGAAATAAAATATTTATGTGTAAAGCTAAGTAGTAAAATATTTTTCTTATTTGTTACCAAGAACTACGTATTTAGTAATGTTACTTCTAAGAATATGATATCGTAAAAGTTTTCATCCTCTTCATGTGTTTCCGCGAAGGCCGACAGTAAATGCCATATGATACGGTTATGAAAAATATACCTAAAAAGAAACATTGTAAGTAGATTGGCACCTCCCAAAATATTATCTGTAACAAGTTACAGGGCACTTTTAAATTATTATAATTATCATAACACACGTTTAGACTAGCTACGTAAAGTTGTAAGTATCTGAAAAGAGGACAAGAAGTCATTAATCATTATTGCTATGTTTTTGACAGTCATAATAAATTCAAAATGATTGAGTTAGCAGTTTCATTAAACACATTAACAGTTGGCTGGAAAAACAACAAAAACTCAAGATAGTATCTTACACAGCGCTTTAAGAACTGTGCTACCCTTCAGACATCAAAATGCGGAAGATTCAGTTATAAATGCTGGTGCAGAGGCAGACAGTTCTGAAAGCGATGGCATCAAATCAAGAAAAATACGTTCGTTGCACCAATTTCAAAGTGTAATAAAATGTCGTCAATGACTGATTAATGGAAGCGATGGTTGTAATGTACAAATGTCGACAATTTTGCTATCGTATCGCTCTGAAGTAGTAGGAATACATTCAAATAAGTTGTGTTTTGGTTAGTTACAAAGGGTGAGGATCTAAACACATAAAGAGCTTGGGCGAAGGGTAGGGGGTTGGTTAACAGATGAAAGACGCAGACAAAGGGTAAGGAACACATAAAAGGGTAAGTTTATTTGAAGCTTAATTTGCGTGTTCGCTGAAATTTTGCTCAATTGATAATATACAACTCGCGACGATTTGTATATTTTGCAAGCCCTACACCTATCGATTGTGTTAAAAACGTTTTGCGTGAAAGCGTAAATGATTTTCCTAAGTTTCATATAGTATAACAAAATTATTTCATAGTATATATGTGAACTATAATATAAGCACAGTAGACGAGACAAATAAACAGTACAAAATACAATTGTGACTGCGGCAAATCATATTTGAAAAGAGACGCGGCGTTTGCGGACCGTCGGCGGTGCTTGATTTACGCTGAGATTGCGAGGATTTTGTCGCAGTCACACGAAAACATTCAAGACAAACATACAGATGTTACATACACATAGAGAATGAAACGAATACAGACAAAGGATTGAACGAAAAGTGAAAAAGCGTCAGTGGCACCGTCCGCGTGTCTGTAGTGGGACACGCGGAGGTCACCGGCATCACACTCATATGCAGGATTCGCAACAAAAGGGAAGAGGTGAACAGATACTGAACACTGAGGGGCGAGGGCGGGCTGACTGACACTTACCATGGTGTAAAGGAATTCCAGAACTCGCTAGGAGTGGCGGACACACGGCGGCACAGGGACACAGAAAGACAGGACAGATTACTACACAGATACCTACATCCCTCAGTGCAACCCCACCCCGGTTTTGCAACCGCTCCGGCCGATTGCACTCGTCTATATTGGTTAGCTTGCGTTTTAACACTGTATTTACCAATCAAAGTTCTGTTAATTACGAATCGATTCACAGACGAAGCCCGTTTGCATTAGAACAACCACCACTATTGATCGAAACGTAAATGCTTTTTGATTCAAACCCGATAAATTGTAGTTGCAGTTGTAGGTTGCACTAAAGATTTAATGTGGAGAGTAAACATGCTGGATGGTGAATGCATGGAGGAACCCGTCATGTATTTACTAGGGCTGATGGAACAAATGCCAGAACGCAATATAACCACTCTAGACTTTTGAACTTAAATAAAATAGTGAAGCGGCTCGTGTTTTAATGCAAACAAACTTTTAGAGGCGCTTTTGCATATTAAGCGAGGTGGGTTGACTACTTTTATTATTCAGTTTTGCTTTGTCTTATTTATTTAAGAGATCGTTCGAAGTTTTATCAACGCACACGGTATAAAGTAGGGCAAATAAAAACTTTAAGAATTTGTTTACCAACTTAGATCATGAAAGTCGCGTTTAAGTTTTTTCTAATAGGTCGTTATAAAAGTATTAAAGTAAGTGGCATGAAAGTATTAATCTTAGAAAATAATATCAATTTAAACTTGTGTGTTTATTTTTGTATCAAGATTTTAGGTACTTATGGATTTAAATAATGCTTTCATGATTCAAGTTTCATTTCTTTTACCTTATTTACTTATGTAAAGTTATTTTATTTTTTTGAAGACAAACAAAACTGTTCGAAAGCTTTTGAGCGCTGATTTAATTCTAATTTCATTTTGTTATTCATAATACGCTTTTGTTTTGTTTAGACAAACAGGTAGGGTTAGACACACACAAGGGATGAACATTAGACAATACACAACACATCGGATCTGGTGTGAAAAATAATAATAAAATACAAAAACTCATAATTAAAATAAAAAAATCAATGGTGAAACATAACCATGCTAGGATCGCAAACAATAAATCATAATTTTTACACCCGAGAAAACAGAGGAAAATCAAAACACTTCCACCAGATGAGAAAATAAATGTTAAGTTATAAAAGTATTTGAAGTTACCAATTAAATTAAAATAACCACACCAAATCCTCGGAGAGGTTAAGGAAGATGAGCGGGAATTATATGGTGAAGGTGCTAGTTCCTAAATCATTTTATGTCGGAATGAATTTTGTATCTTCTTCTTACGGATATACATTACAGTACGGCGATGATATCACGGATCTAAAATCATTGTAAAGTGCAAATATAAATTATTCATGAATTGTGCAAAACCGACAGGTCAGGCCTAAACCAACTGGTGCAAAAGATATCGTTGTATTGTCTTTTAGTTTACTGATCCTAAAATGGTTAGTATTATGTTAGTACTAACGACATCTTTTACGTACATGAAGTGATTTGGTGTTTGTTAACATTTCAGTCGTTTTCTTATGCTACACATACCTCTCAGAATATTCGTCCATGTGTGCGTAGCTCTGGACAGAGTTTTCTTCAATGAGGAATTTGACGCGCTGGTAGAAGGAGGCGGTGACAGAAGGTGGTTGTTTTCTGAGGAGCACTTCTACAGGATCGTTGGAAGCTAGGCACATGATGTGCTCGGCGCACTCAGGTCGACTGCAGCATTCCGAGTCGGAGCAGTCCGTCATGCCATCTTCAAAAGTGTAGCCATTGTCAAGTGACAGCCAATATGGTTTGTTTGGTTTTAAATTTAATTGGCTTTATTTTTGAGCCTATTTTCTGTAAAAGAGAGGCACTTACCTTCATCATTATCTTCGTTGTCGTTGCAAGATAGTTCGAGTGCAATCGAACAGTCGGTGCCGGCCCAGCCGTCGGCGCAGGAACAGCGGTACACTCCATCTTCCAGAAGACATTGTCCGTGACGAGTACAGCCATTTGGACAACCAGCTGTTTAAAATCCGTAATTAGTCAAGTGAAAGAATGTTAAGCTTTTGTGAACATTTCACTTTCAAGTGCAACTTGACTTTTGTTAAATCTGTTTAGGTTATCGGAAATAGTTGACGAAATCAAACACGGAAAGGTTAATGATCCTTCAATATTTGCAAAATATGCTGCATGTAACAAAAAAAAGAAACCACAGTACTGAAATCGTATGTCCCAACTTACGCAAAGTACAGTGTCGGCCATTCCATCCTTGTGTGCAAACGCACGTGCCATTCTTGCATTGTCCGTGGTCGTGACAACGCGTGTCACAGGGTCGTTGGTCACACATGGAGCCGGTCCAGCCGTCATCACATCGACACACGCCCTCGGCACAAACACCGTGCGGCCCGCAGTCCAATGAACACACCACTACAACGTAGAAATGCTGTTAAAACACCGATGTACATGTATGGTAACTTAATAGTAGAAACTAGTTTGTAGTCTTTACCTTGTGAGCAATCATCTCCGGTGTAAAGTGGGTCACAGACACATCGCCCTGCGTCTAGATCGTAGACGCCGCGTTGGGAACATGCGGGAAGACAACGTTGAACCCTTGCATCACGTTCACTGCAGGAGGCACCTCGCCATCCCGCACGACACACGCATCTTCCACGCACACATGATCCGTGGCCACCGCAGGTTGGGTCAAGGCAGTCCTCTGAAAATTTCAATAAATCAGTATTTCTATTGATTTACTCGATCATAATTCACAAAATTGTTTGAATATATTTTACCTTCGTCGCACTTTTGTCCTTTCCAGCCAGCTTTACAGTGGCAATGGCCGGCGATACATTGACCTCTTCCGGAACAGTCGGCCGGCTCACAGTCGTGTGCTGGAACGTCACATTCCGGGCCTTTCCACCCTTCCAAACAGTGACATACACCACCTGCATACGCGCCGTGCCCCGAACAAAGAACTGGGCATACACCTGCGAAAACAAATTGCGAGTTATTACTTACGCACTTGTTCTTTACGAAGATAATAAATACTTGTTTAATGAATATTTTCTACTTACTTTTCGAACAGTCGTGTCCTTCGTAGCCATCCATACATTCGCATTTCCCGAGGTAGCACGATCCATGACCCGAACAATCATCTGGACATGAGTTAGTGACACCTTCCGCTTCAGAAACGATCATTTCAACATTGTGTGGCTGCAGTTCGTCATTGTATACAGATATAAACCATCTTCCTGTGTCAAGATATTGCAATATGCTCACGTTTACTCTCATATCCGTTGACCTTTTGCTTATCGTATGGTTCCATCTGTGCAGTGGGTTAATAGTGCTCAATAGTGCATCCCAGTCGTTAAGACTACTTTGAAATGGATTATCTCTGAACGGGCTTCTTCTACGCCTTAATCTGTGGTCGACCCTACCGCCTCGAATGAATTCTACAAAGTCGTATTGTGTTACGCTAGGAGCCACATTTCGCCTACCATATACGGCGAAATTAGCTCCCCAGGGAACTGTGAAGTTAAGGCTAACGTAGGCGGGCTGCTTGTTGCGGAATTCAGAACTCCAAAATTGGTAAGCAGGTATAGTTGCACTGTGTAACTCGTCGAATTCTCTAACTTCTAACGCGGGTGACCAAGGCGGCGGTGCTGCTTGTTGCGCTTGTTGTGGTATTATAACTGACTCTAACGCTGCTTCCGCTGTAGTTGACCACCCGCCTAAAGATGAAGTTGATATTGATTCTGCAATAAAACGTGCGAAATCTTTTAGATTCTCATGAACGTCAAAAGCACAAACAAAACAGCTCAAATCGAAAATTAAATTTTGTTTAAACATACCGTCTGACGGTGATGACGTTGATAAAGCATCCCTAATTCCTTGTGCATGTGTTACTGCTTTTACATCTTGTACCAGGATGCAATTTGAATTGTCTATATTACTTTTAATTGACGATAACGCTGCAACAAAGAAATAATCATATTATAACAAAGTATCAAATCGTTAGTCTAATTTTTTATCAATAGAAAATAAAGTTTACGATACAAATCTTTCTCTCAAAGCCGGTCATCCAATTAAGTTTCCGTTAAGTTTGTTTCTTATCGATGGCTCACATCGATAATGCCCAGTAGCCGAGCAGTAATTCTATTAGAGTTCACACAGGCGTCGTTTGGGCGCAATGTGTTACGAAATGCGACACAATAAGAGATGTCATTTTAAAGTTTAAGAGGTGTATGAATGCGGGGAAGGCGACGTGATGTCCCGTCGAGTTTTAATTAAGCGAAGCACGGTTGTGCTGCATTTCGTAGCGGTGTGACGGAGCGATTGGTTCCGCAGCCGCAGGCCCGGCCTGCAGCAAGCACGTAGGTGGCTCGACAGTCGACACCCAACCATTTCTTGTTCGGGAGAATGCTGTTGTCTCCTCATTATGCGACAGTTGCTGGTTATCGAATCGATCATAAAATGCCGCGCTACGCAATCTAATTGGAAGATTCTTCACGGTGTTAACTAAGAAAAGCACGGGCTCAGATGACACGAGTCTTGATGAAATTACTATTTATATTGAAGCTACTGAAGCAGCAAATAGGATCTTATCGATGTTATTAATGAGAAGTCGATATTTTTTATAAATCACTGAAATATGTATAGTAGGCACTTTCCTTTATAATGCCACGGTAGAATATTCAATGGAAACTGCAAGGGAGCCATTGAATGTAAGTAATGTAAAGAGAATTTATTGCGTTCATTTATTAGTTTGGTAAGAAGCTCACGTTCGCTCAGGATTTGTGCTCGGATGGGGATGCAACGTTTATTTGTTTCGGAGCGTGCGCAGGATGTGCGCCTAATATGTCGTGCGTTGCGTCAAGGGCAATATATCAATCCATATAGACTTAATTGACGCAACCCAGATTTTGTTCCGGCTAATTAACATGTTCAGTAATTTGTCGAGAGACATGTGGTTATGTTTTTGTAGAGCCAATTTACTAATTAAAATTTTATGTATGAATATTTTCTCCGACACGTTGTCAAGTGTTTGCAGTTACGTTCCATAATTCGTGCATATAACCCCAGTGGTGTCGGAGCAATTAAGTTATCTGGCGACCCAACAGTTGCCTATCTATCCCCAAGATTTACTCTCAGATAAGATCGCGAAACGTTGACGCCATTTGGCCGTTTGCGCCGAGGATTGGACAATTTAACTTTACTATACCGTGCTGAGGGTAGATAGTTTAATGACAATAACCTTTATCGGCTTAACAACCAATACTTAAGTAGGCAATTTATATTCAGTGTTAATGCTACATGCGTATATCGAGATGGATTTGAAATCATATTTCTAGCACGAGATATATTACTGAGTTCAAAGACTTGAAGCATAAAACATGTCTAGTGCCTTGCCCCGCATCAAATATTGATGGAATGGAAATAAACAGAATTCAAGAAACGGTCATAAATATGAATAAAAACTTGAACGGTCATTGATGCTCGACAGGTTTGTTTAAATATAAGAGTGACCCACAACATATAGATTTTTTATGAAAGCTTAGCATATTTGGAACGCGCCCCTACCAACATCATATTCAGTTAGATAGAGCCCTTCTCACAAAATAATAACACACATCGTACACAATGTTTTCAGATAAACGAGCAAAGATGACGTAATTTCCTCGCAAGAAAATAAAATATGACAATGTGGTAAGTCGCGACTTTTCCCGATGATCCCTCGTAAAATCTATAAATTTTGTGTATTGAGCGGCGGCGGGTAGGAAATGGAGGGTGCTCACAGTGCTCACTGCTCGAGGAGACGAGGTCGCCGGCCGATGCAAGCGACGATTGTGTGCAGATGGACCATGTTTGCTATCTCCACTATTTTTCGAGTTAATACAATTTATTGTAATACGATTCAGCATAGATTGCATCGTGCGTTGGGGGAGCGAAACTCGTTTGATAGTGTCCCCGGGGACGGACGCGCCGTCGCACATTCTCGCATTAGTCACGTGATAAATCTTCCCGTGTTCATGTGTGCTGTCTCCTTTCATTACACACAGGATCTAATATCCCTGTCCTTGTTACTTGCGCATGTTAACTGTGTTCGTATGAGGTCGCGGTTTGTTTGCCCCATTTTCTCAGGGAAGACAAACAAATCCAAATTTTGATTACATCATCATAAAATCTTGTCATTAAATAAAGTTATGCTTCATGAAACTCGTTAGCTATGAGTATATGTTGGCTTTGTTTATGAAATAACGGTGGATTTGATGCTTTATGACACCCGTTGAGTGGGCCTACAAATAGCATTGCTTGCGCTACCAAGGAGTATAAATCAGCAGGTATAATCGATACGTTAGTTGGGTCAATAAAAAAGGGTAAGTATAAAAAGATGGGCAGTACCGGTTATAACAGGATGTTAAATGTGGTTATGCTTAAATGTATTGCTAATATCTATAGGAAAGGTAACGTTTGATTTTATTTTTATTATAACGTATTATTTCTTCGTAAATAAACTTTTAATAAAACAGATGTCCACAGTCAGATGTGTTCTTTTTTGTAATGTCCCTACATATATTTTAGCATGCTAAGCAAAACAGTGGTTTGTTATTTGTATAACAGTATTATTTTTGTAACAAAAGCGTCACCGATCGGCGACAAGCGTGCGCGCAAGCCACTTCAAAAGCGTTAACGTTCACAGAGAGAGCTTTAATAAAACATTTGGGGTCCTCACATTTTCAATTACATTAAAAAGTTGACGGTGCTGTATTTGCCCCCATTCATACACCATACACGTAATGAAGGGTGCAACAGATGGTTCACATTTTTTCATTACATCACTAAAACTACCGGCGCAAACCCGGAGATTTATGTCGGATTAAACTACAAACCCGGTTTTTATTTGATACAAATCCGGAACGCCAGGAGGCGTGTCCTTAATAATTTTATTGTTATTTCGAATCATTATTTTAATGAAAGTTTGGTAAAAAACTAGGAGTGAAACCTTCGAAAGTAAAATAGTTAAATAGGTAGCGTTTAACAGATTCATTGGTTTTGATATTATCTTACGGAAATCTAAATGTGGTAATTTCGAGGCGTGTGTGTCGTTGTGTTAGAAAAAGCGTATATCGTTTTGAAGTGGACAGGTCGCCGGTCGACGCGGCCATCGATAGGCGATATGCTACATGCTGCCTTATCTCCGCTGTATAATTTAACGGGTCTCTAAATGAAGTGAGATCCGATACGATAAGCCTCATTGACTTGAGACACCTTACATCCACTCGGTTCATTACATTACTTTCAAGAAGCTTCGGCTAAGTTTATTTTATTGAGTCTTTATATAATACTGTGTGAGTTTGGATAAATAGATTGGGATATACGTGCATCGGTGTCGTCTAAAATGGTAGTTAGAATCCCATAACATAAATAGTGTAACCCTTTGTTTGGTTATAAACATTTTGTTGGAATAAGTTCAATGCCGATTTTCTTTCAGGATAGCTTATCATTTCCTTATGAAATAACTTTTAATCTTCTTTTAGTTTAGGCGAAAATATCTTTTAGTTTTCCAACTATTTATATCAATAAGCCCTTCACTGCTCATAGAAGAGTTAGTTATGTATGTAAACAAGTTTTTGTTTCAGCTGAAGTAGAACGCGCTGCCGAAACTATAGTGAAGTTGTTAGCAGTTCATGTAGCGTGCTTCCAGCGTATTATTTAATGTTTGCTCAAACTGTTTAATAGAACAGTGGCTTAACTTAAATTGAAACTATAGTTTAGACATTCGAGGAGCGTTTATAATTACTTTTTACGCTACACGATTTAATTTCTATTTTTTGTGTAGATATCGGAGAAATTAATTCTCTAATTCTGGTGTTTTTAAGAATAAATACCAAACCCCAAAAAAAAACAAAAACAAATGTTGTCTATTGGACTAGTAGAATGGAGATAATTGGACGTTATAAAAGGGTTTAAGAACCGTTAACTAAACAGTTTAGTTTACAAATAGAACGAAATAACAAAACTCTGACAGACTCAATGTTTATCTTTTACTTCCAGATTAGAACAAAGATATAGACGTTCAAAGTTATCATTAACTTGAGTTATTAAAGATATATTTTAAAGCAACTTTATTGAAATACACAAGTGTTATTGAAGCTTTACAAATATACTTGAATACAGGAAGGAATTTAATTCAGAATAAATGATCATTTAAGCCTCTAATTGAGTTGGCATTAGGTACATAATTTGCCGTCGCGGCCACCCTCCACTCTGAAAAGACTTCGCTTGAAGGGAAATAAACAAAAGTAATTTCCCGACATTACAGCGAGTGAGCACTTTCAGTGTAAATGGCAATGCGGCTGTGCACCCAACGACATATTGTTTCTACGAATGTTCCACTGTTATACGGGATTCGCGTGACGTCGCCCAAGTAGGTGCAAACCATACATAGTGGTATAAATATACATACATACAGCCAGCGCTACTACCACTTGAAACGTTCTAACTTCGGCTGTCTTTATGTCTTCCAACTTTAGTTGTTAAAAACGCAGTAAAAGAATTTGGAGTTCATTTACGTTTCTACTTAAGTAAACGTAATCTTTCAGTCATAGCTTTATTGCAAAGAACGTTATTGACTCTATCCTTAAGTATTTTTACTTAAACGAACTTAGGAATTCCGGGAACTCGAGTGGCCACATTTATACAACGCTTTAACCTCACTTATTTCCTTTTCTTATCCTGCCAAATAGCTCCACGACATTGACAGTAAAAACACATTTTTTCTTCACCCTCGTTAGCTTCGAATTTCGGAAATAACTTCTTTGAGAGTGCTTACGTCATTAATGGAAAACTGAACACTTTTGTCGGAGTAGTGTTTCTGAGTAACTCGATAATTTAACACAGAACAAAAGCATTAATGCTTTATGAGTGTAAAATATCGTCGGGATGACTATTTCAGTAATAACAAGTTACAGAGAATATACAGTCATTATCGTTCGAGTTGTTATAGTAATTGCGAGGGCTTGGCATCGGCAGGGTAAATGTGTGTTCGAATATAGGCCAAAAGTATGGCGTCCTCAGCGGCAGCGGCGGTGGCGGTGGGCGCGACCCGTGACGGGTTCATGTTATTTTGTGAAGCCTCGTGTGCCTGCGGTTTGGGAGTAATGCTTGTGATCACTTAAAGATAATGTCCTACTTTTCTTGATTTTAACTGTACTCGTAAGGAATAGATCGA
Organism: Ochropleura leucogaster; assembly: GCA_958449745.1. Taxonomy (NCBI): domain Eukaryota; kingdom Metazoa; phylum Arthropoda; class Insecta; order Lepidoptera; family Noctuidae; genus Ochropleura; species Ochropleura leucogaster. The sequence goes on along the minus strand of OY288206.1, from coordinate 10,982,012 downwards.
TGTTTTCAACAAGTGTTGTTATAATGAAATACCATACATGATGTTTTAGCTACATCGGTTAACTAAGATTCTAACGCCGTTGTTACGAATATAGAATCCACTTTACCACTGTTTTTGTGTAAACTTGCAACTGTGTAAGGTCCTTTATGTAGTTCCGTGTCTTTCAGTCGTTAGCGTAAAATGCTTTCGCAACATGTATGTAGGTACATTCAGTACGGCAATAAGCATTACATGCAGTTGAGAGAATGTGCCATTCCATTAGATATAAAATGTAATGTATTGTTTTATTATACCGCAAGGAAGGGATTAGTTGTTCGTCGTTAAATCAAACAGGGATTTATTTTTGCGATTTATGAAGCATTTCGCATGTATAAATTATGATTGGTCGTTTGGCGGGTACCCGGTACGCAGGGATTGCGAGTGGCTGATGTATTCGTAGTGAAATAACATGGGACGTGGAAGTGTAAGATAATTTATAACGGCTGTAACATGGGCGCGCGGGCCCGAGGCACGCAGCGCGTTGCCTTACGTTAGGCGCATCATTTATATTTTTCTGATGTTTGTTTTGTTTTTTTACGAACCTCTCTGTGGATGCCGGCTAAACAAAGAATGATAAAAGACTAATGGTCAACGTCTGTTTTTGTTGAAACATCAATGTTTAATCAACTCATTTGCATGCACCGAGTGAATATTTGAATTTATCACCTTTAGTAATTGAGTTCGGTGTGATGATGATGGAAATATTTTTCTATTATGATTTGGTCGTATAACGATAAATTAATAAAAGTATTTTTATGGTTGTTTTCCGTTAGCATGACTTTGGACAACACGAAAAACGACTTTGATTGAAGTCGGTGTTCAAACAAGTATTTACGACGTATGATTACTGTTTTCTATAGTTATAAAACGTGTTGAATTTACATGTTGAGGTAGACAAACAAACAGTGAAATAAATAACATAATATCCACACAGTGCTGTGAAAATGGAACTACTGCACCTACCATTAAATAATAAACATTTCCTTTGTTCATTGGAAATGTTTAGTCCACAAATAGGTTGCAATTTATAAAAGCAAAAGTAATTTTTGCTACTGTTTCAGTGAGTTAAGTCCGAGGGACTATATAATCTTGTGTAGCCCTCGAGGGCTATTCCTTTGTCGGTTTCCAATCATACAGTACGAGAACTAGCCCCTTAATTGGATGGAATCCCGCTTCAGGCACGATTCGGCATTAAGGGGATAAAAGCATACGAGTGCAATTTTACATTGCTTTGTAATCTGGTAAAACAATCAGATTGCGAGCTCGCAGGATTAGGCTCAGACATGTAATAACGTTAATAGTTTTAGTCTGAATTTGTGTTCGCAATAGCAATTTGAATGGTGGGCAATATTTTTGATAGGACAACAAAGGCATCACAACCGCAAACATTTTGCGGTATTGTTTAACCGCAGTCGGCGAATCCATACCTAAATTAAATTACCTTTGTAACGAACGTGGGAGTCAGTGTGTACTAAAAGGTTAACCGATATCTATGGGTTAAAAAACAATTTATTTTATTTTTGTAATATTGAAATGGATTTAACCCACAAAGCGTCATTATGGTTACAATAAACTTTTGTCTCTGGCGTCCCAACGAAGGCCGTACACTAACGCTAATGGATTGTGAAAGAATAATGTTATGAATATTCTAATCGGCATTCCGAGCGAGTTAATAAAAATACTGTCTTAACGAGAGTCCCGTACATCCCGCTGTGATTTAAGAAACAAAGATGTATCTTCTGTGTACCTCGTAGTTGGATATTTCAATATTAAACAGACAACCTACACGGAGTTTGTTTAACTGTCCAGTTAAAGTTGTGGTTCTAAGTTGGAGTTCGTTAACAGTAACTTTGATAAATGTAGATTAAACTTGCAGTTTTATTACATTCGTATCTATGTATAATGTATTACGGATACTTGAGACTTAACAATAAATTGCAAATAACGAACAACTATAAGTCCGCTTGCTCATAAGCATGAGGCCGCAACTTTTCAATCAAACTTAAGTACAGTAGTTATAAGTTTCCGAAGTTGGGAATTGCAACAAGCTTCTTACTTAATGGACGTAGAATGCATGAATTGCATAATTTTGTTCACGATACTTACAAACCTTCGAGATTCTAATAAAGATACGAAAGGCGATTAATTTGACTAAAATAGATATTTAAGAGATGTTATGTGAAGATATTTCTAAAGTTGGTTTATACAGTCATTTAGCTACCTACATGAGAAATGTAAACGTGGGAAAAAACGGACGTGATCTTTGAACGATCGCAAATTGAAAATCCGTGAGTTGAGAGTACGATCTCGTATGATCGCAACCCCTTATTGGACTATTGTTGTCTGTCTCGAGTTAAATTTGAGCTGTACCATTAACTTATGCTAGTTACTGGTTTATTGATCGGGGTATATTATACCAAAATAACATTCATATTCATCACTCTTTTAGTCATATGTGATTCAATCTACAGAACAGCTCTACAACTAAAAATCTATTTCAGTAATATTAGTCATAAAAACTTACCTATAAAGTAGGCGAGCATCGCCGCTAAGATGACGCAGAGGCAAATCATGGCGATGGCGAGGCACTTCCACGTGCAACGGTGCTGACACCGCTTGTCTATGTGGAACCGCGACGGCGAGTACACGGGGACGGGGCTGGGCTGGCTGGCCCGTAGCGGGAACACCGGCATCACCAGCGGCTGGTTGGCGAGCTGGCAGTGCCCGCTGCCCAGCGTGCCTCCCATCCCGCTCGACATCGGCGCGCCGCCCAATCTGTGGCACAATATACTGGATTTAAAGCTAAAGTCGACTGTCGAAGACCTTCGAAATAGGGGTGAACGGAGAGGTGGTCGGCGGATCCTGGAAAGGGATTGTGGTTATCTGGTAGGTTCATTAATAATACAAGTTTTTACAATGGATTTCAAGGAGCTTCTGCTGTTACAGGTTTAAACATCTCAAAATGTTGTAGGTACTTGGAAAACTTCTGTGATTATTTATTTGAAGATGGCATATTTGAGAAAAAGTAGGCTAATGTGAGAAATAGGCTAAATAAAGCTCCTCGCCTTTAAAACATCATAACACCAGAAGTCCTTAATACTTTTCTCTAATATTGTTTGTTTATTTAAAACTTTGTGGCCTCTGGGTTCCGTAAACAAGATGACGTTTATTAATTTGATATTTGGAATTAGGTCAATTTTGAACTTTGCTGCCGCTACTACCAACTTTCAGGAGTAAAACAGATGAAAAAACACAAATAATATGTCAAAACTTTTACAAGTAGGTGACCCAAATGTCAAGTGTAAAATAAAAAGGAATTCTATTTTGTAACTTTATTAAATGCGTAAAAAACATGTTTCCGTTGATAGCAGGTAGGTGAGAACTCGTATCGATGTCGTAACATGTTATGGCCAACTGTCGACAGAGCGAATCTGTGGCCCGCGCCATATGGCGCTTCTTTTATTAAACTCTCTGGAAGACAATCAGAACGTATCATTACCAGGGGTCCCGGCAAAAAAAGATGACCGTAGCGTTTAAACACGTCCGCCCCGTGAGCCTTGGCCATTAATCAATTATCCGAACTTCACTGTCACGACTAAATTCAAAGGCTCAGCTGAGAACATATGGCGCGGCCGAGGCGCTCACCAACTGACGCCGATATAATGACCTCTCGCATAAGGGAATAAGCAAAAAGAGAATAGAAATAATTGGAGCAAGTTTAGCAAGAACGAAGCGTGACTCCTAAAGGGTTTGTTTCGAGGAGGCTCTTGACTGTAATTTTCTTTTGAATAGCGGCCGAGGAGCCCAAGGAACGTTCGGAAGGACGAATTCATTAAAACGTGTACAGAAATCACAATGCTCCGGCACGCAGACTATGGCCTTAAATGGCTTTTAAAATGTCCGCCGCCTTTGTACATTATGTGGAGTTTGTATATAATACTGGAGGTTAATAATGTTTAATTTTGGTACTTTCTTTTATTTTTATCATCAAACGAAATATGCACATAAAAGGCTGAACTTACGCACGATTTCCTTCTTCGTTAATTCGGTGTTGAAAGCGTACACCTGCTAGCACCAAATGGTTATTTGAAATAACTTGAAGCTATTTTGAATAATAGGTTTTTGGTTCCAATAACATATAATTAACTTAAATTACTAGTTCAACCTGGACGAGCCTTATAACGATTCGTTTCTCACAGTTTACTCTTATAATTTCTGCGAGTAGATCCGGTTACTATAGTCTATTAGAATTAATTAAATAAAATGATCTGGGAAACATAATTAATGAGTGTATAATTAACTATAGAGTTAGTCATGTATGGGGCGTAGGTAAAATGAGTCTTTCTCTGAAAGCTCGTTTGGTTTGGGCGTGTGATTGACTATTTGCAAAAGGATATTGAATTGAATATCTCCAACGGTTATGGGTTAGCATAAATCAAGTAAAAAATATGCCCATATATCATAAATTATAATGAAAATAACATGGCTACGAGCGATAAAAGTCGTGATTGCGAATGCTGCCGACATTTCATAGATAACTGTAAACGAAATTGATTTTTTGAATCCATCATCATTAGAGTAATGGATTTTATTGTTTATAATGTAACGTTGGTGCTATTACCGGCCGGTAGGTAGGTATGGGGTCCGCACGTTACCGAAATGAGCTGAATGCTCTCGTTCTGTTTTTGTTAAAAGAAAAGCTGTGGTTTAGTAATGAAATGTTGCGCAATACCGCAATGCGTTTGTTTGGGAACGGAAACGAGCATTCTATTTTACGAGCTCAAAAGTTGCGCTTTCAAATAAAGAAGATGCGGCGAAGGAGAGAGTCGACTAAGACAATTAACGAGGCCGACGACAGCGTTATTGTAGGACAATGCTGCGATATTTCAAGCGGCGGACGGACGCGGGACGGCGTTCGGCGAGATTTTGACAGGCGCTCGTCGAGTGAGCTCTTAATGAAGCGGTAAATAATGAGCAGAGGTGTTGCGCCGTGCGAGAGCCGTGTCTAATTAACAGAGAGAGCACCGACCAGTTTACATACGAGACACACAAACATACGCTAGCACATGGTTCGTTATTACTGAATGCAACGTAACTATCATTGGAAGTAACGGGAATCGTAATGTAGCATAAGAATGGCGCATTACAAAAACATAGGCAGGTAAGTGAAGGCTCGTTAGTTGTCCGGGGCTCGCTGCTGTCGCACAGTTTTTATCGCAGCAATCGCGCGTGCAGCGGTCACTTCTAGTCTCGGCGACCTCTAACTCGGAAACCAGATGAAACAAAAAGAAAGAAACGCAGGCACGGGCCGTGAGAACGCGTCTCCTCGCGGCTCGGAGCCCGGACCTTCCATTTATCTTGCACAGTCGTGCGGGAATGGGCCGGACAGCAATGTGCTTTTATTGCATCGCGCCCCTAAATATAGGCCTCGGAGGCTAACCACAACGCTTTTAGCCCTAAAATGATTGGCCGCTCAACTGGTTTAATGGTATGGGAGAAGCAAATAAAAGTGTTTACCATTGCGTGCTTAAGTCAGATATTTGTTTATGTTGTGAAGACTATCTATACTTGGTCAAATGAAGACCGGTAACTACTAACTTTAGTATCCACTTACACAAACAAGAAAACAGATAATTAATCACCAGCGAAAAATCACTTTCATTTCAAATTATTGCATTGAACGTTTGCCAAATGGCTTTACCTACTTAATTTTCAGTGTTTATGTAAATCCCGTGATATTAATATCTAACATGAGCCGTTATGAAAATGAAACCATATCATTTGTAAAGTAATTGAAATGTCAACATATTATATATTTAGTTAATTTGCAGTGAAACAGGTGGCTTGTGACCGGTTAACATGCCGAAAGCTATTTACGTGAACGCTTTGCAGATGACTCTTGTTTCGTCTAAAAACTTGTGTCACTTGGCATTTATGCAATAGACACCATATTGCTAAATGTTATCAACGGACAACGACCGGTGGACCAACATTGCGCACTTTGTGGAATTTCAATTATTTTAATGTTATTTTTAGATCGATTAAAGGCTTCGTGAATAAAAGGGTGCTTAAAAAGTACTAGCTTTTGCCCGCAGCTTCGCTAGCGTTAAATTCGGAGTAACACAGATCCCCTTTCCTGATTTGCAGGTACTTGTTACCTGTAGTTTTTGCCCTTGCGCCTTATTTATTGTAATAGCAAAGCTAGGTTTTCCCATTTCTTCCCTCTTTTTCGTTTATTTCTCAATTAAAAAAATTGCCTTATTGGTCTATCTCTGTACAAAAATTCATCAAAATTCATTTAGGCGTGAAGACGTAACAAACAAACTCACTTTCCCTTTTATAATATTAGTAAGGATGTCTACAAGTAAACAAACATTTTAACTTATTTCGAGATATCCATTGATTATATGTGGTAGAACTGTTTCTGTTTTATTAAAAAGACTAACAACATAAGAGTTATTTCATCGATGTTATAGGTGTGGTTGCGTTACTCAATATAAAACGTTTGGTTTTCCTTTTGTGGTCGACTTCAAAACGCCCCCTACATTCATTGTGAGGGTCGAAAACGATCGAGAGATGTTATCGACATTATTTTAATACAAAGAACATTTTGTTGCATCGATATCCAGTTTATTTTAAGATACCACGGAACTAATTGCCTCGTCGGTTGAATGAAGAACAATAAGATAAACGTGGAGCAAGCGGCTCGACCCTGCGCGAGGCTTTCAATGATGATTGTTTCGCATAATTCATATTGAACGCAAATTAAAACGTAAAAGGTATTCACGAAGAATTTACAATGAGGGTGCCTCTAAAAGACTTATTCAAGTGTCCGATATAAAGGAAAAGATTAAAAGGTACCCGAATAAAACACTTGGTGGATCAATCGATACAAACACGTAGCCTTAGTTCTGAGGAGAGCTCTCTCCGCACCCTCCTATTGCAAGTCACGGGTGTAAATTCAAGAAAGCTCCCCAATTTAAAACGAAATGTATAACAATAGCATCGCCCCGCTATGCCAATTTCCTCCCTCGACGAACGTTTTCACTACAATGAAACTGAATAAAATTATCATCCATACATACTGCTTACTATTATTTAAAGCGGAAAGTTAGATTGAAGCGTTCTGAAACGAGGAATTTACACAGGCGAGAATCATAAAAAGAGAAAAAAAAGCAAATTCAAAATAAACAGAATGCTAAGAAGTGGCGCTCATACATCTCACCGCAGCCACAGTCTGCCACGCCTGGAATCTGTCCACTTAAATAGCTGCCTTATTCGACACCGATCACACCCAGCGGATTAATTAAAAACATTTGTCAAAATGGCCTTTCGAACGAGTAAGAATTTTCTACGGAGAGTTTAATCTATAGCCATATTAATTACACGTTGAAGTAATAAACCAGACTAACTATGACAGTCAATTAAGTTTATACAATCGTTTAGATCGCTGGATGAGTTCATAAATATAAATTGATATTGTAATTGATTTCCGCAAAGCTGGGCTGGATTTTGTGCTCATTAAATGTGGAGCTGCAGTAATCTGTGGCGATGGGCCGGGTACGCCAGTGCATGAGTTCGGTGCACATCGGAATGATACAGCGATTTAAATACGGTACATACGCTCGGATTCATTGAACTCGCAACTCTTATTAATAACTCTCATAGCGTGATGTTTGTTTTAGTCGTCTCGTGTGGCGGTTAGGTAATGTTGAAGTTGATTCATGAATGGGAGAGCCGGCTCGCGGCTCGCGACTAGCGCAAGTACGCGCCCACTCGTGTATATTTAGCGAATATCATTTTCCTAGAAATATATCAGGCGACGGAAGCCAACATTTACATTTTACGTTTAGTTAACGTTAACGCTAGAAGCACGGATCACGGAACCAAAACGGATTAAAAATATGGTTTATGTTTAGTGCCTACGCGTGGCTAAGAACTTATAATGCGTAGCACTTACATTGTAATTATGTATTTGTGGCATTAAAATGAACCTTTCAGCATAATATTTGCATTTAAGTTCCTATTTATATATTCATACTGCTGATCTGTAATCAGAACTAAAGATCAATCTTCTGCGATATGATCGTAGGAGCTTACTGGACAGTGTGCAGTGTGCACTCGCCTTAGGCATAACTAGGCAGGTTTATCGTTGGAAATGAATGGAAGCGATATCGAATAAGCGGCCAATTACTGGTCGGCGGGTAGACTGCGAGGGCCCGCACGTAAATAATCGTGCTCACGCGCAGAAACCCGATAGTGATAAACAATTTTCCATTAGCCAAGCTGTACAGCAGGGGGCGGACTCACGGCCCGTACCTACAATTTCCATACCTAACGGAGAACCGTATGCGATAGCCTTTTATTACGGAGTTTGTCGTTTGAAGATATTATTACGGTAATACCCGAGAAATGCAAATTAAGTACTGCAATAAATACTGAAAGAAATAGCCCGGGTTGGGCAAAAACAGTAAGATTTTACCTAACGGCCGTGATTTCAAACGGACGCGATGCATATAAAATAGAGACTTAATTGTTTCACAAGTCATGAAGTTTTCTTTTTGAATGTGAGTAAAACGAGAAAGAGGGTTACAAAGTTTAATAAAAAGTTTTATCTTCCGTATTGACACAAAAATGTAATAGCTATCACCTTGTGCGACCCGATTCCGTGAGGCACGAGAGTCCTAAACTAAACGCTTGCTATTGTTCAGCGAAACGGAAAAACGGTTTCGCAGGAGGCGTCCCTCCGCGGGCGCTCGTATTTCACCCGGAGTTCAATATTATTTCGACAGTCGGCGGCACAAAGAGGCGGAAGGCCCGCGCCGGCGTCGCCGCGGCCGCCGCGGGCGCCTCTCGCCTATCGCTTCACAATATTGTCCTCCCGCTTGCTGCCTCGGGTTACACTGTAAATATTTTTCGGCGGTTGCCTGATTGAAAAATTTTATCGCATTCCACCCCCACCCCCTCTGATAATAGATTGTGTTCGCTTTTCGGCATACATTGATATGGGTACTGCCAATGGAGCACCCCCTTGCTCTGTGTTTACCACGCACATGGCCATGTTGTAATAGCTTTCACGGCCTATTGGGTGTAAATACCTATATGATTTGGGTTATTTTATTTTAATTTCCCTTATTGCAAACATCTACAAAGTTAAGCTACTCGTAGCTCTGCATGTTGTGTTGCAGACTGTAACAAGTTGTATTGCCTAACTTGGCTTCCTTTACAATGAATAATCGAAGAACGAGCTAGTAGCCACGACTGACCGGCTGTTTTGTGGTTTATTCACTTCAGTTGAAAGTTCCTTTTATCAAACATTCATAGCGAGGACGAGAACTGTCAGGACTCTAAACATTTGCCATTTCATAATAACTTTCAAAATAATGGACGCTGAGTGAGCGAAGCGGTCTGTCTAGTTGGAAACTTTAGATGGTATTACTTTCTATAAACAGTTTTATTCAAAGTTGACTGCTCGCAATGAATTAAGAGTATTAAAAATAAGAGTTAACAAAATATACCACTATGATTCTATTCTATAGGGTGAAAAAAGTTGGAAATGATCACAGACCAAGCTGTGTATACAGTTAAATATCGGAACCAACTCGGGCGGGACAATGTCTCTCTAATTATATTTGTTTTGGGCGGCTGCGAGGCGTACGGATCGTCGCTCGACGCCATTATTTATACAGAGGAAGATACAAATGAGGATCCATTACTGGATTTCCTCGATCTGAGCCTAATGAAAGACAAATAACTTTGAGTTCAAAGCGATCGATAAGGGCATTCGCTTTAAATTAAACCACGCGATGGTTGAGGGCGATAACGTAGCTCAAACATTTACAAATAGTTGGAAATTATTCTAAGTTTCATTCTAAAACGAAGATAATCGTAAAATAAAAGCACATTCCTAAATATTGTCTTCTACTGTGATTCAGCGCCCAACAGCAATAAAAGTGGAGAACCAATATAAACTACACCACTTGTCACAGCGGTTCAGACAAAGCTATTGACAACGTAACAGTACCTAGTGAACAGGGGTGAGCAAGATTTTGTCACTACAAATGGCAAGAGTAGAGTGTATTTGAATTCAATTTTCAACTTTAAAGCGAACAGTGTAAAAGCAAAAATGGATTACCATTTGCGTCACACACTTGGACACAAAAACCACCGAGATGAGTGAGGGCGCGACTCATTTGTTGCACTACATTAACCATGTCCCAGCAAGCCAGAAGGACCCTAGTTTTGAATTAAACACGATTGACATTTTGTCTCATCTACATTTTTTGCCTATAACCAACCCCATGGTCCGTGAAATGTATTAAACGACAATTCCATGTGTAATATTTTATCAATTAACCACGGTCGGTTTCAATTTCAAAATAATGGCGTGTCATTTCAAACTACCCGCAATTTATTACTTGCTATAATTTCATAGAAGAAAATGTCACAGTTGCATTTTAAGTCGTGCAATTTGCTGAGTTAGCAATTTACATTTTACATATTTTACAATAATAAAAATGCCATATCACGTTGTTGGAAATGAAAATGTTGAATTCAGTGAGTGAAGACTCGGTTGTGTGAATATTCATTTATTGTAGAAGTAAACTAAAGCAGGTCGCTGTTCCGTAGGACTGTAATGTCCATATTTCAGCAAGATGGCCGCGGCTCATAAATTATTACGTATAAAAGTGGTCGGTACGTCCGTCGCACCGTCGCACGGTTGACCAGGCCACGCCAAATGATAAGGGTCATTCGTTTGCTTGCACCAGCCCATTGAATTGCAAAGCAGTTTACTTGCGCGGTGAATATTTACACGTTTAATGGCTGTGACGTCCGCTAATGATGAATGCATAAGATTGGCATTTAGAAACTGTGAGAAGTCAAACAGGTTGTCAGGACTACGACACTAGTTGCCCAGTTCAATTTATAGCCTGTATTAGTAGTGAGCTATCGTGTTATGATGATCCAATAGTATGAATTTTAAATTAATTATATTCACTCAATAAATTGATAAATTATTGTTTATTTATGCAGGTACCTCTATGTAACTTGATATACATGTTGTTTTTAAACAGGAAATAGAGATTTCTGATGCTGAGGGCTATAGGTTGCATTCTGAATGAATCAAACATTTCAAATTAACTACAGCTCATTTAAGTTATGCAGTAGTGGACAGTTAAAATTTAAAATACGTATTGAAATGGAATCCAGAGTAAGTTAATCAAACGTCGTCGGTTAATAAAAATACTGGTCATTAAATAACCTCAAAAGATTACAGCATTTAGTAGAAAAACGATTTGCCGCTGCAATAACATATACGGGTTTATAGACGCTTGTGTCGTGGGCCAAGGGAAGAGCTATGAACTCCATAGAAGTGGCAAAAAGGTATCTACAGTAAAAACAAGTCGGATCCTCTAACCGTTTTTGTTGTCATGTTATAATGCGATTACGACGTTAATGTTAAAGGGGAGAAATGCTATAACACAAGTCTTCGGGTTTGATTGAAGTAGTTTATAATGCTTTTGTGGAAAATACATGAGCCAGTGAACCCCTGCTGGTGTGAACTTAAATGAATGTATGTATTTTGAAATGAAACAGAAGCGGATATTATTAATTTGTAGAGAAATATTATACTCATATGAACTAATAAAGCCACCTCTTCATTAAGTTTCAACTAATTTAATCTATTCATTTAATGAAAACAAACCATAACATGCATAAAAACCTAGTTTATAATAAATCAGACACTTTATGATTATACAAACCAAAATATTTTAAAACGATGCGTCAGTCATATCTAATAGATTTATCAATCTCTATCAAAGTTTAAATGGCTCCGTATGGGTTATTAATGGTTGTAAGATTTGAATTAAGTATGTACCGTTTCTATATGGTCACTAGATAATTACGAGTTTTTACATGTCAGGCGGGACCATCGCTGATCTGAGTTAAGCAACATATTTTTATCATATTTATGTAATTAGTCACGCTAATCTCTTAAGCTTCACGAGATCACTAATTTAGTCCTTATCTTGCCTTATCGGAGATCTTAACTGACGGACCCGAGCACACGTTGTTTACTATTTAATCCAATCGTCACGGTGGCTCCGTATATTTTTATTTGTACTAGCTGAACTATTGGGATCAGGATTCCTCGCCTCGTAATGTTTGATATACAGCCAAGATCGTTGACCCCTAATCAAAAGGGATTAATGTGTTTCAAGTGTTCGGTGTGTTATTGGTGTCTCTAATTACGTTTATGGGTCGGTGAGAGTTATGGTAATGTTCGGCAGCCTTCGTAGATGGCCGGCCTCGGCGCTGTCGTGTCACTGATACTTACGACTCTGAATTTAGGGTCTGTAGGGCGAGCCATTCGTTAGTCACGCCCGATGACGTGTACCTTGGACAAGACCAAAACTATTATTAGAAAGATTTTGTCGTCCACCTTTTTTAGGTGCTTGTCTTAAAAGGTTTTTTATACTTGGAAATTATATTTGACGGCGGTAATGTGTTTTATTTAAGAGCGGACAAATAATGCTTTCACCAAAGTGGGACGAAGGTAAGTAAAAGTAATCGAGGGTCCTGTTATCGGGGGAGCGGTGACTCGTCATATATAAAACGGAAAGGTCATTCTTTACTAAAGTTTCTTCCTTTAACTGCACATTGCGGTAAAATGCATGAATTTCCGGACACAAACAAAGGCAGTCGGCACGCAAAGCATGCAATGCCGCGAAGCCCTAAAGGGTAAAAAAAGACGTTTCGTGGTAAAAAGTGAGTTAGGGTGCAGCTTTGTTTGTGTATGGCTCGAGTTAAGTGTTTAGATAAGTGCAGCTGAGAGCGGCGAGCACGTTTGTTATCTCTCAGGGAGCAGAGCAACTCAGACAAATGGAGCCACCCTGTGTGGTCCGTTATTTGGTCGACTCTCACCAAATATGTGCTCTTGAATCAAAAACTCGCCTCGGATATAACGAAACGTCGGGGAAGCATTACATTGTGAAAAGTTGCGGTAATCGGAAACACTAGAAGCCAGTCCAAGTGGTAGTACATATTGTACGAAGAGCGAATATTCTGTTTTGCTCTTGAAATGGGAATAATACTTGGGGTTGATTTATTATGATATAAGCAAGGTTTGTAGATAAACTAGGATGGTCTTAGTTAGGTAATAGGTCTATGTTAGTAGGCAATTAAGATAAGGGTTCATGCTTATTCGTATCATAATTAATGGAGTAATTAAACGCTACATGTCTACATATCTTTATACAGTTTTATTTTAAAGAAAGTGCAGCTTTCAAGTAACAAGGCCTAAAACAAGGTGCACACGCACGGGTACCGTTGAATAATTCCAGTATTCTTTTTAAGGGTGCATAAATAATTGCAGGTGATAAACCATTGTTTTGCATATACTAGAAGCCAATGTTTTTTGTTGTTAATTTTAGGTTGAAGATGGTCATTTTGTCATGTTGGAAACATCAACAATTCTATCTAACAATATTGCATTCTCCATACCTCAATATGCATTAATAATCTATAACAATGACAGAAAATCAAGTTCTCCAACGCGCGTGACACTATTATCTACCAGTTATCTGTCTAACGGTTAATATTGGTATTAATTAAGTTATAAATAAGCATTTACGGCAATTAGACACGCTTGTATAAGGTTTCAGAGTTCATGTACGCTTATAATATAATGACATATACAGTTAGGTATGAGCGCAACCTTGTTCACCATCCCGATCAACTTCTTTGTGCTCGTGTGAGCTCTCTCAGAATTCATGTAACCAGCTGGTCGTCCCACCATTGTGAGACTATAAAGCAACATGTCCTTCATAATTATAAAATATTCAAATAAGGAGAGAAATAAATCCAGGCGAGGAAACGTCGACATTACATACATATTGCTACGGGACCGCCGGCCGCCTATTCATTACAGTTATTTATAGGAAGCAGTGTCAAAGCGAGGTTTGTATTTATTCGGACGGGACAGCAGTTTATTTATTTTTAAAACGGGTTAGCCTGAAATACCCTATTCCGATAAGCGTCCGGTGCATGCTCCACAGAAATTCTGGCGACGCCACTGATTCTACTGATACCCGATGTCACTGTCACACACCAATATGCGCTGTCTCCCGAGATGACGAAATATCGTCTCGCTATTAATAGAACTTCATTATTCGACGCGTTCAATGAACCTCTCCATCTACCGATTCTCAGAACCTACCTGCTCACACTGAAACCAATATCGTAGCTCATTATGATTCACTACGTATCTGCACGTAAATTTCAATCGACGTAAAAATTTACTTTAGCCATAATTTGACCGGAAAACAATTTCCGAAGCCTGGTATTTGTCGTAATATAAGAGATGAACTCAATCAATATGAAAGGAGACAATAGACATCTCTTATTCAAAACGGAAACTATTACAGTGTCGCCATTGTGTTCGGTGCCTCACCTCCACGAGCGTATTATTCAAACGAAAAGTGGTTTGTTTACAAACGCTAGAAGTATTAAGTATGGGACAGTCGACGACAGTAGGAGATTATGTGTGTGTTGGTAACGTAAGTAAGGAACGCAGTAGATGTCGATCGCCGTCAACATGAAAGATTTATGTCCAACTTTGTGACAGTGGTTTCGTCGGCGACGATCCTGGATTATCCTTTGTTGAAATGCAACGTCATACATCCATGATAAGCTTTGTTGTGCTCCACTGAAAACTCTCGATATGGAACAGTTGGATTGAAAAACAATATTATGATTCCATCACATTGTTTACACAGAGCAAACGTTTCATATGCATTCGTATTTTGAGTGAGTTTTAAATATACGTATGGAGTGAATCATCCGTGAAATATATTTAGCCACTAAAAATACAATTTTGTTTAATGATAATATAGAGGCAATTTTATATCCAATCGAGTCGTAAAACTTACTTGTAATGCGAGTAGTCTCACTGTGACAAAGTTCGTTGTACTACTTGCATTTGTGCGTCCAAGTTCCATTACGTATCATTGCTCCTATAATTACGCATATTGCATACACTCATCTATGTACGTTCAGTAATTGGTCCGTTTGATCAGTCCAATTATGAGCGATTGAATCACAAAGATTCAGTTTAATGAAATGATTGTGTCGACATTATGCGTTAAAGTTAAAGGAAGATAATTGAACTTCCTGCGTTGGCAGCGATTGGTCTGAACGCGCCGCTCGCTCGCTGTATTCAGTGCCCCTTTCATAGTCGCCGAGGACACACGGTGAAGCTTGATGGGGCGTTTCCTCTAATTATACGAACTATTAATAAGATGCTGCACCAGTTATAATAAACAATCGATCAAGAACATGCCTAATGGGCTTGGGAGAGGAATGCTTTCGGGGTGAAGTTCAAGGGTTAGATTGTGAGCGCTTTATACATAGAGATAATTACATTTTAAAATTATTCAAGTGAAAGAGAACAGAGGGATACTTTTTAAGAAGGAAATGTTAATAAACCCTTTGTGTTGCATATAGTTGATAAAGCATATATTGCTGTGAACTATCTGAAGGCTTGTAATAACCGAGAGACTATTAGCAATCAACTGAAGCTTTGTTTGTTCGTCGCTACCGTTTGTTGGATGACATACATAGCTATCTCATATACCATTGAGATGTGCATTCAGCTGTAGTTAGACGCTTCACGTCTCGTGGTTTTGGAAATGTTTAGTCAAACATAGGAGCTCTTTAGCTTTGTGGAACCGTGAATAATTTGAAGGAGCAAGTACTGAGAATGGACCTCTCTTGAACGTGAACAACGTAACATAGTGGATAATTACATTGTTGGGCAATCTTGTTTTTTCTTAGAATTGCAGAAGTCAAGCTAGTTAGTACGCAAATCCGCAAACGTCTCAGAATCAGCAACACAGATGATCCGTTGTCTGTGTTGCTGATTCTACACTAGCCGTTTCTTTACAATTATGGCCACGAATCAAAGATACTCGATGCAATCCTATCTAACGCAAAGTCTATTTTGTATTAGTGGTAAATACGGCAATTGGGGCAAAACTCGCACTATCCATGTTATATTATTATATCCATATATATATTCTTATAAAATCATAAAAGCAAAAGTTTGTGAGGATGTAGGTATGTTTTTTGCTCTTTCACACAAAAGCTACTAAATGGAATTTGATGAAACTTCGTAATAATATAGCTTACATATTGGAATAACACATAGGCATATTCATAAAGATATATTGTATATTCTATCACCGCGTGAGTGGAACCGCGGGGCGCAGCTAGTATATGTATGTATAAAGTGTGAGTTACACAAATCGGAACATTATAAGATAATGGGAAAGCAGCTACCAAACCGAACAGGATTGAATCAATGCACAAAGCGAATGTGAATTCGGTCGGTGGGAACGTTTGCGATCGTCTAAACGCTATTAACTAAGTTGCAAGTTTGTGTTGGAGTTTGATGGGTGAACTGTGTTTGCGTTGTCCGGGCCGTATGGAAATCATTTCTTGCTCGGCCGAACTTCCCGGCTCCATATATGCCCAAATATTTGCCACCAGTTCCCAACTCCTCAGTTTGGCGATCGTGTCTTTGCAGACGTATGGCGCATTTGCTCCATGTTTACTTACCGACGTTAATTACTAAACTTTGACGCTTTTAAGTTATTTTGTGACGGATTTTCTAAATGGTAAACATATTTATGTTATGTGTGAAGTAGATGTTTAAGTTTTTGGGAAAATTTGTGTTTAGTATCGTAATTGGAGAAGGTAAACCCATGATTACTTTGGCATTTTGTAAGGAAAGATGAAACAACGTATATGTGTCCGGTGTTTTATCTACGAAGAAATTGATAAATGCCGTAAATTCTCTTAATTTTCTACTAAACCCTGTAGCTTATGATTATCTCTGAGAACGATTAAAAACAATATGATAGGAAAAAGAAATCTAACTATTTGCCAATAATTTTAATGTTTGTTTGATGAATCTATCTACACACTTTCCAGATGGTTGCACACCTATCTTATTACCATAAGTTATGCTTGTAAGGGCACGTTTAGTTGCGCTTGCGTGAAAAAAAGCAAAGCTGAGGGGTACCTTTGAATGTCAATTTCCTTGTCGAAGCGTGGCAACACTGGCCACTGGCGCTGACGAGGCGCGCCTGGCCATGAAGGGCGCCTCGATGCTATCTACCCACCATTGTTGCGTGCACTTAACCGTCATATAGTTTGCCTCAATGTTCGGCCCTTGTTAACACATTGTAAAGGAAATTACATTCTTTACTCACCGTTAGTACGGCGTCAAATGATGTTTCCGTTATCTATCATCGCTCTGGCGTGTCAAATTGTTATCATTAAACAAGTCAATAATAAATTTCATTTCTGACCCGGTTACTTTAACGGGCAGACGGTGCGATTACTTATGAGTTATGACAGGTGGAACTATTTTTACGATATTAAAGTACGTTTATCAACAATTATAGACAGCCATTTAATACAAAAGTCGGTAACGAAATTAGATAACGGTGGAAGCGTGTGTTCGGTTTCATTATGTCCGAACATTACGTATTGATACTGCGGTATTAATAGTTGGGATTCGCCCTCGAATCTGTTGAAATTAAGCTGCGGCGATTGGGGTGTCGCAGATGGCGGTAACTGCGCTATCTGCGCTGCCCGCCGCTACGACCGCGCGCCAAGTATAAAAATATGATTTATGGCGCCATATAGAACCGCACATCCGCTCGCCTCTTCTAGTCCACCACATTAGCGCACGCCATATGCATATTGTTGAGTATCCCTTACCCGCGGAAAACTACTAAACTACATTTTGGAATGGGAATTTCTTATTGTGAGAACTCCGATCGGAAACCCCAAAGGACACCCCGAATAAGAGCCGCAGAATTAGTTTTGTGTAGTGCCTTACTTTAATAATGTTCTGTGGTCTTCGGAGGTTTGAGGGGGTTCGGGGAGGCCCGTGTTTATGTAGTCGTGCGGTATATGAAATAGATGTTTTCTGGCTTCAGGCTCTTTATTATTACTTTGAACTGCGGCCATGAATACAGGGGCCCACCCTTTGTGGAGCTGGGGTCGGGAAGGTAAACAAGTGCGTCAACTGATTCAAACATTCAATTCAATTGTACATTTTCCTTATTTCGTTTAGTTTCCTTTTAATATTTCTCATTTGATATGGCTTATCATCAAATATTAAGTCGTCAAGAATGAACGTAAGAAAGGTTTTGTTTTAAAAAGGGTCTTGAAATAATTCAAAATTTATCACAATGGTCATGTTTTCGAAATGATTAAGAACTTGTCCCGTGTTCTTAACATCGGCTTTATCAAAGCTCAGTAATTTATGTGAGTTGTCATCGGCTCCACTAATGTGTTTTATCTTACTGTTGTTGAATACTTTAGTTTGGTGTTCATAGTTTTGTTACTTATCACAAAAGCTTAAAGAATTTATCTCAGACTAAAATATATTTGTCTGTAGATCTAATAAAGAGTTAATCGTTGACAAATCATATGATTGAGCTTTTAACGCCTGGATCAAAAAATGTCGCTCTAGACACCTTTTTGTAGTTTTATGAAGGAAGTTTTACAGAATAAGAATATAATACAAAAACAAGTACATAGATAAGAACTTAAATTTAACAACAGTGTCAGCGCACACTGATGTAAAGCTTCTGTTGTTAGTGGCATACTTACCTGTTTCATATGTAGATGTTAGTCGTCGAGTTGCTTGCATGAGATGCAACTTACCTAGGGTCTACGAAGGGTTCGGCGTAGATGTTCCTGACGGGCTGTCTGCGCGGGAGGGGAGGAGGCACCGGGCTGAAGCCCTCCATCATCTCCTCCCGCTCGCTGTATTTCAGCGATTTCATCGTCATCCTGCTGCTGTACAAGTCCACTTCACTATTGTTTGATCTCCAAACCCAACATTTTCACTGAAGCGTCTTATCACTTACATCGTTACACTGTCGCATATACGTTCATCTTAAAAGAAACTGAAGAAAATCCACTGCTAAGTTCAAATGTTTTCTTTCCACATTTCCGCATACACTTTTATTTTTATTTGTCGGTTTAAAAGCTTTTTACTGAAGGGAGAAAAATACGATGAATGAGAAAACTCGTTGCGAGCCCGATCTCTCGATACTGATAATGCGATGGTTGCCCTGCGGGTGTTCGCGGCCGACTGGCGGCCGTTGCATCTCCCGTGTGCCTGCCTGCCGACCCGCCCCGACCCTCGCCTGCGCCGAGCTTACTTGAGCTTTTGTCATTTTTTGCGCCCGCGCCGAGGTGCCGTCAAGCTCGTCGAGTTATTAGCCTCACACACAAAAAATCCGAAACATACGCAAGACGAGGGACGATAGACCTGACGTGCACGACGATAGCACACCCGTGTACAACATGACGGCGTGCGGTTGTATTTCCCATTGTATCTTAAGATATTGTGTAAAGTGTGAATAAAATCTGTATTGTTAGAGCCAAGGGTGCCTTTTGTGATGAGCCGCGACGCTATTCATATTTTTTTGCAATTTTCATATTTAGTAGATTTATCGATTTTTTTACGTAAACGTATTAGTAACACATGTTTCGTTTTTTTCTCGTGTCGACACGTGAGACTGCTAGTGGCATTCCAAGTTTCATATTCAAATAGAGAAGATTTCTGTCCGTTAAGTTAAGTGGGAAAGGCTAATGATGGCATTAGGTCACGTAAAAAGAATGCAAGGTAATCGAAGTAGAGTCGACAAAGGAGAAAGTATCTAATCGATACGATTACCGAGTGGATGAGGGTCGGCTCGGTCGCCGGTCGCTCGGACGGAGCACGGGGTTCGTCCGACTAAATTACCTATCGTGAATGATACGATAAGCACTGGGCCGTACCGATTGATCTTTTGTTTATACATATTTATCTGCAAATTAGGCAAACCTCTTCATCTAATGAGTAAGTTATGGTCAAGTGACTGACTTTGACTTTATTCTTAAAGTTAAAGGATGAAGCGCATTTGACGCCTACGCAACTGGTAACAAAAACTCATAACTCGTCTAAAGTATTACGTTAATGTTATAGAATATGTTATTATTATAGAGCCATAACAACAAACGGCTTCGTACTAAAGAGCAGCTAGTAGTGCTCTATAGGAGCAGTGCATCCACAAAGGCTGCACATTGCACAGCGCATGTGTATGCATGGAGGTATTAGTTCAAAGACCTGCGGCTCCCTGCTGCGACCGGCGGGCGGCGGGCGGCTGCTTGATCTCAACACTTTGCATCTCCAACAATTACCCTCACAAACATTGTTCGCGACAAATACGCCGGGCGCACAACCGTTTACCCTTTTTGTTCTCTAAAATGTTTGTTTTTAAAACTCGTTACATACCCTCCGCACAAATTTTATTTACGATCGCCGAAATTGAATTACACCCGTGTGATTTATTGAATGTTTTCTAATTTAGCGACGCGTTACCGTGTGACTAATAAAAATTTCGCGAAAAAAATGTGATTCCGCAAGAGCGGACTGCCAATAGAAAGGGATGCGGTAAAATTATGTAAAAACCTGTCCTATGGGCCCGAATTATCCCACAAGGATAAGGAATAAGAATATAAAAGAGGCTTAGAGTTTTCCATACGGCTTTTTGAGAAGCAAGGAACGCAAGATTTACATACATACATGCGGGTAAACATGCTCGTTGCCGAAGTGTCTTCGAGTACCTGTATAATAAATTGATTTAAGCGCCTCCTGACAGATTTAAGTATGTTTTGACAAACATTAGGGAATTTAAAGCCCCAGTGACTGAACTTTGTTTTGTATGACTGGGGCGAGCGGAGTCTATCGTTTGCCCACCAAGTAGATTTTCCTCGAGTTTCCGAGCTGTGAATGTTTGTTAACACCAAGTTTAATGTGGTAAAATCATATCTTCAATTCGATATCTGAAGTGGTTCTATATTAGCAGACGTTTTTTTCTGAAATTATAATAACAAACAAGAGTGTATCTGATGAAAGTGAGCTTGTGTGGGTTCACGAGTAAATTCAAAGGAGCTTTGAAATGCTCACAGAATATTGTTTCTTAATTTACGATCAGCTTTGTACGAGTACTTACACAACGTTACAAAGCTTATTGAAATCAATTAATTTGATCGTCAATTGTTATTGTAAGTTCTTTCAGCGCAGCGGTAAGTGGGTAGTGATTAATTTTGTGTAATCGTTATTGTAGAACACAGTTACACAGCATTTTTCATTTGTTTAAAGTAAAATATTGAATACACCAACTTTCGGTATTCTTTAAAACATGATAGGGTACCATGTTATATGTTATGTTGTCTATTGGAATATGTTTCCATATTTATCACTTGAGGGAGTTGAGGAAGGCCCTAGTATTTTAAACTGATTGTTATTCCTTTGTTAATGTTGTTTTTTAGGGTGCAATGAAAAAAACCTTTACAATAGACATTGTTTTGAAAACAAATCACAGGCGATGTATCCGTGAGTGAGCATGATGGCGCAATAGCGGTTGTTGCATATAAGGCAAGTAGGAAGCGGGCCGCGTCTGAGCCGAACGTTTTCCCATGCCATACACTGACTGATGTATTTCTGACCGCCTGATGTATGGGTCTTGTTCTTGCACTTGAACTTGCGTCGCTCGCGCACGCTTTGATTCTAACATACGGCGGCGCACCGTACATTACTCCCTGCTAACTAAAGATAAGTAGTACATGCCACTTCAATTTGAACAGAAATAAACCTCACAATGGGCTCGTTATTGGTTCCGAACAACTCCGAAGCAGTAGTCGTAACGTAAAAACAATGTTGCATAACAACACTGCACCAATTACACGGCATTGTTTGTATTTCGAGAGCTCTATACTCTACAGCACACTCTAACAGAGCAATTGTACACTAATAAACACATTTTAGTCAGTGTATTTACACTAACATTAACAAGGCGCTCGTTCGTTTGAACCGTATTAATCTTCACTGGTTGGCCCAAATAAATTTCGGCATCCGTCAGTCGACTGCGCTACAAAAAGTTACTCAGCTATTTTAATTGGCGTAAAAGTTTGGAGTTACGACGCGGTAGGAACAAATGTCACTGATAGCAGGAATACGTGTTTCAAGTTTTTTTCAACTCCAGCATTTCCGGGACTATAAAATTTTTATTTTTACTTGTATTGCATACTTTTTTCTAATCTGACTCATCTTGGTGTCAACAATTTTTGACGACAAAACACGATTCACGAACGTAATTATAATTAAACGGAAAACTAATATCACAACTCGAGAGCGAGATTTAATTAAATCTCCCGAGTTTTAGAGAGCGTGCGAACAAACACGTGCGAGAGCGAAGAAATTTGGATTAATTATCGCTATCTGCCTGGGTATTTGTTCATTTTATTCTGTACGTTAGCAACCCTAAGAGCAGCGGGGTGTGCGTGCTGCGAGCTGCGCCTGTGTGTGTATGTGGAGCACGTTTCATAAGATAAAAGACGATATTGATTCCGTGACGAGCTGAGAGCGGGCTGTGGGAAACGATTCCTGTCCGCTTAATAGATGCCCCGAGGATACGAGTACTTCGACATACATCGCTCAACCTTCTGAAGAACGCTCATTAAAAATATTATTGTTTTAAGTGCGAGTACGTTTGATACCGAACACTTACAGTTATCCCAAGTTGTAAAATTTGAAACGGGTAAGTATATTATGTTCCCGAGTGTAATTAACGAGTTAAGGGTACCGCACTGAGCACTTTATTCGTAGTTTAGCGACGCGGTCGGGAGGCTGTCTCGGCCGCAGGACTCGGCCACATTCTCGTCGGGTAATTACGCACGCCCGTCTCGTTCCCAAGCCTCAGCTCTAACATTTTATGCCTCATTTCGTAGTGTATGATTTGCTGCACACATTACTTGATGTAATTATCGTGGGAGCAATCCACGCTCGCGTGCGAAGCGAATCATTTACTGGATGTCGATGATAGCTGTTGTTTACATCCATTGACTATCAACCGTATCTCTTCTAGCTATTCATTCAACTTCTTAGGAATAGTTCTCTAACGATTCATAATATCATCCAATTGGTGCTAAGTATTATTATTTTCGTATTGCCATAACTGGCTATTGTTGATAGGATAGTCTTGTTTTCAAACGGATGTAACACAGGTCTTGGCAGATAATTATGGACTACGGAGTTCATAATTATATATCATTGTGACCTACCTAACATAAATAATACTCAAACTTTATAATATTCTGGAATTTTAACGCAAATAACGAGAAGTAGATGCCAACAAGGCTTGAAATAGAGATCAAACGGTTTTAGATTCAGTAAACGATGATTACATCCGACATCGGTTGATTTAAGTTGGTCGTGGCGGCGCGGACACGTGGGGCCGGCGAGCCCGGCGACGTCGTCCCACTGCGCCTAGCGCCGAGTGGACTCCGTCATTGAAAATAAACGCTGTCTTCGCGAAACACGCGAAGAGAGATAAAAGCCACGACTCGTTACTTTTTACTCCACTGTTTTTTTCCTCTTTTCCCCGCCTTTCCACGAGTTTTTAACGGTTAATTTGTCATTAGCCCTGCATCTGTCAGCACACAGAGTTTTGTCGCCTGCAGACATTGAACAAAAACAAAGCGGTTTAACCCAAAAGTTTTTTAACACTGAAACAGATACCTGAAGCGACCTCGACTGAAGCTAAAGTGAGCTTTACGTTACTTCAGCACTTTTTGTCGTAAATTGTGTTGGCCGCGATAATTAATTTTACTAGTAACTATGAAAACAAACAACGCTTCAAGTTGTTCAATAAATCAAAAAAGATTGCAGCGGAGACGAGCCGCGGCGTTCTGAAATATTGACTTTCAGATAATAAATAATGATGAAAAGAGAAAATCAATGTAAACAGGCTTAATGGTGGCGCGGCATCATTAATGATTATAATGGTGATGGAATTGTTTCTAGTACGTAATGGCGGGAAGGTAGGGGCGGGCCCGGAAATTGTCCTCTTGTCGACCACCGCCGCATTAGCGGAGGACATTAGGCCACCACACCGTGCGTGACGTATCACTCTGACATGTGACATATGTCACACGCCAAGATACGTGTGAAAGAACAATGATTCGACAGAATTGTGGTAGATTCTTTCAAAAGTGGCACGCTGGCGTGAGAACGTGAGCAAACGTGACACGCTGGCGTGAAAACGTGAGAGCAGCGTGCTATCAGACTCAAGTCATGTGTCATGGAAACTTAGAACCATTAGCGTCAGACGAATCTTCCAGCAATTTAGTTTGAGCACATAATTGCGAGAACAAGTCGAACCTAATTGATGTCCGGGCTTGAGTTCAAGTTGCCGTTAATACCTACACCGCTGCCGCTGGCTGGTTCTTGCATATGGCTCCACATCGTTAATGGCAACCGTGAGACTTTACTTCACGTCTTTAGACGAACTTATACTTATGTCGTGCTATCATACTATTAAGTGAGGTTGTAGTAGTTACGGTGCAATTATAATGGTGTTTAAAAATAATCACGTGTTTTTAAAATAAGAAAGGAAGCTTTTATAAACCAAGTGCTGGAAAGAAAACTTAAATAAAATTTGATTGCAGACAGAAGTAACGGAGTGTTAATCCTTTTCTTTGGTCGTTTTAAGTGCTACAAAAAGTGTGAAAATAACAAGTTTTTGTCTGAGACAGAACTTTTAGCCAGCTTTATGACTTTTCGTGTTAGCCTGGCAATTTATGTGGCGACATAAAAATCTAACTAAGTTATGTAAATTAATGAGCGATATTTTAGGCGTTTCTATGAGTTTTCTCTGTATTTTCTTGCGACAGTTCCTTTTAGCGACTAATGAGGATGACTATCTTTAGCCTTTCTTCTTCTGATCTTCAGAAATATTTTTCTTGTACGTCTATTTTACTTGCCCAATTAATAACATATTTAATATGAATTTCAGTTGTGCTTGCTAACATTTTGCCGGAACGTAACAATAAATGATTTTCAATACTTAATACAAATTATTTTCATATAACAATTTTGGAATGTTTTTTATCTAATAAACTATTCTACTCATTAAGCTCTACTATGTCTTTGTAATTTTTAGATAAAGTTTACTTTCAGTTTTATATTGTTTTGAAAAACCATATGTGCTATGTAATCTTTCAAAGTTCTACTATTTTTTATCAAAATTTTAATAGATAGATTTTTTAATTAATGTAAAGGTATTAAAAAAAAACTCCTAACAAAAGCGTAAATTCCGTCGGCTTTATGCTTTGCAGTGACTAAAACTTGGCAGGATAATAGAATATATCTATCCATACATAATAGTCATTTTACAAACTAACATTTTAGTACAGGAAACTGGTAACTTGATCTTATCATATGTTTACCAACTGTTTATAATAACGTGATGACAAATGTAATTAATTATTGAAACAATAAATATGTCTGCAAGTTTATAAATCGAGGTATGTTTTCACACAGTAGGGTAATTATATACTTCTTGTCTTTATGTACATATTGAAAGTAAATATGGCTATGTTTACATTATCTCAGATCGTAAAAAATGAGAACAAATTGATGTCAGAATTGCCAGTATACATATTTGTGTTGGCAATAAAATTGTTCTGCGAATTCAGCAGCTGGCAAGCGTACATGGTTTTGCCAATAATGATACTCGTAAGTTTATCTAAGAAAGGAACAACTAAGTATTCCGAATACTTTATCAAGTTTTCGGTCACATGTTGATAGATTTTATCTCGATTTAAGTAAGTATGCGTTTCGAATTCAATATCCAGTTTTCATTTCATGCATTCCCACTACAGGAAATTGAGATACATATCAACGTCTACTAATTTCTTTAATCTTTAGTTATTTAAACTACTATCTACAAACATTGATCAACATATCAAAGACAAAATCCATGTAAACAGATTGATATCGTACACATTTTTATCAATCCAAAAGCTCAAGTAGAAGTAACAGAGGCAATCCATGAATAACTCACGCCTGCGTTGAAAGGCACCCTTACGAACTCACTGACACGACCGACTAAGTACATTGTAATTCCAGGAATTTAAAACGATGAAAACACATTTAGGAAAACAATAAACACCAAAAAACAATAAAGAACAAATTAAAGTCGGACAGCAGGCGAGTAGTCCGGTATATTGCGCCGCTTACGGAAATATTGCTGGGAATCACGCTACCGAGGGTCGGGACTCGGCATTCGGCACTCGGCACTCGGGCTACCTGGTGCATGTGGAGCATGGAGGCGAGTCGGCTCAGAGGCGCGGGCCTACAGAGATCGCGGCGCCACGGGGCGCGGGTCAAGCGGTGTTGTGATGTACGGCGTATCGGTCAGTGACCGCGAACAGGCGCATCGGGCTCGCAGCGCACCTCGCCGACGTCGGAGGTGTTGTGGCGAGTATCGCGCGGGAGACAACGGAACGCGCGCGCCACGGCCGCCCTCCGCAGGCGATGTGATGCCCTCCGCGCGACGCCGCTGCGCGCGCATCCATCGTCGACGGATAATGCCGCCCTATCCCATGTCGAGCTATCGAGTTATCCGCTACGGGTGGATATCGTGCTTAACCCTGTCAGTTTGTACGATAGATACGTGAAAGCTCGAGGTTACTCTATAAGACGCGTGTGTTGATCTTTTGTAGTTGGCAAGAAATAAAAATTTATACTAAGCTTGGAGATTTCACAAGGGTTATTTTTTCAATATGCATGTAGAACTAGGGAAATTTACACGTTTTGGAAAAATATCATGAAAATTAGCATAACAAAAAATCTTAATCGACAATAGACATCCCTAAACAGATTATAATTGGAGCATGCGTGGTGCGAGGGTTGAGGGTAACAGGAGGACGACAACGGGTGTGAGGGTGTGCGGGGTGCGGCGGGGTGCGCGTGTCACCCGCGGCGGCGCGACGCTACGCCGACGTGATCTTGACACCGCATATGCACAGCTTGTGATGTTCCACGTTAGGCCAATTCTGACCGATCAAAACAAAATACACGACAACACTAAAAAAATAAAAGAATCCACGTCTGGACCGTCACATAAAAAGCTTCTATTATCACAGAACAATCTGTAAACAGACGTTGCCCTTGACGTTCGAAACTTACATAACGGCTTTTGAAATTGGCTTTACAAATCCTCAAATCCCGTATCTGATATAAACTCACCCTTCAATTTCGGGACCCTATATCCAATGTAACATTATATTAAGTTAGTGAAAACAATCGATGGTCTACGGCAGGCGTAGCTACTAGCTACGTCATAGGCTGAAGGAGGATTTCGAGCTTTATAGGATAGATGACGACGTGCCGAGTCTTAAGACGTGTGTACCGAAATCCTTGGCGCGTGACTTTAGTTCACGCTCTATTGGACCTTAGGTATGCCATATCTGTCCAACGATCTAATACAAAGTAAAAACACGAATACCTTGTTACTTGGTGGTTAGTGTGCATCGCAGTGTAAGCTTCGTCGTGTATGATTACACCAACTAAAATTACTTTACGGTTTATTTTGAATAGGAAATGTAAAACGATTTTAGATTGTTTTGTATTTACATGATAATAATAGTTTTGCTACGACTGCTACGAATACGGCTACGAGATTTGCTAATTTTGTCAGATTGTTATAAGTTAATAGGCTTTTTTTTTTTTTTTTTTTTTTGGGGTGGGAAATCATCCAATGACTTCCCCCGCTCTGGGCGGAGCGGGAGGGCATGTCAGACTTGTACTGACTAAAACCCACCCATGTTTCTTCTTTTGCCCTTTACGTTCCGAGGCCGAGGTATCTCTTTCGAACAACCCGCAACTCCGGCAGGCAGAGGCTCTGGCAAGCCCCTCTGCTTTGCTGACTCTCTTTGAGGCGCGCGTGAAACACGAACGCGCCGTCGACACGGCCTGTCGTCAATCGACGGACGGACGGTGAACTACCCATTGCTCACCGCCCACAGGCCCGCATCTACGGTGGCCGGAAGTCGTCTCGCGGCGCCCGGCGCCATGGGCGTCTCCCGCGGCGGCTGGGTTGGGCAGATGTTCTCTCCCTCAAACGCCCGGCCACCTCCTTTGCTAGCATTACTGCTTCGCAGAAGGTGGTGACCGCTTCCCATTCCCTCTCGCTCCGGACCATGGCCTGAACCAGGGCCGGACGCGAGAGATCGCCGCCGCCGATCGCCTCTACGAGGGCACGGCGGTGCTCCGCCCACGCTGGGCAGATCGCCACTGTGTGCTCCACCGTGTCCTCCGGGCGATCGTCACAATGGTGACACCCGGGCGCTTCCTCCCGCCCGATGATGTGCAGGAACCTCCCGAAACTTCCGTGTCCGGTGAGGACCTGCGTCAGGCGGTAGGTGAGGACGCCATGACGCCTCTCCAGCCACTCCTCAAAGAGGGGACTTATCGCCACTATTGTGGCGTGCCCTGCACGGGGTTACGACAGTCGCTCTTTCCATGCCACCATGAGATCGCACCGGAGGTCTGCCCGCCGAGCGGCAACTTGCCGAGGCAGCGGGTTTTCCCCCCGGTGTAGTGCCTCCGCGCGCCACTCAAATAGGCGCGCGAGGACTATCGCCTCCAGATCCCACGGTGGCAGTCCGGCAAAGAGGCTTGCTGCCTCGCCGGAGATCGTGCGGTAGCCCCGGATCAGCCGTATGGCCACCACCTTTTGGGGAAGTTAATAGGCTTATTTATGAATGCATTAATCGCTTCCAATTGGTCAATAAAAAACATAGCTTGTAATTATTGTTACACATTAATAAAAATATATCTAATATATAAAATTCTCGTGTCACAGTTTTCGTTCCCATACTCCTCCAAAACGGTTGGACCGATTTGAACGAAATTTTGTGTGCATATCGGGTAGGTCTGAGAATCGGCTGACATCTATTTTTCATACCCCTAACCGAGCAGCGGGTGAAACCGCTGGGCACAGCTAGTATTATATAGTTTTCCTGACTGTTTACTCCACGGCGGTCAATCTCAGTTAAGAATACCTATCAGCGCGGGAGATGTTTTACTGCACAAGTTTGTGCATAGTCAGATGTGACGGCAATCCGACACGACCGAAGAGAGATCAAGACCAACGGCTTAACGTGCTTTCCGAGGCACAGGGTATCATCATACATCAAGCTCCAAACTGTCACTGAGAAATTCCTAATGGAAAAACCCAATAAAACTTTTGTCCGACCCGGGAATCAAACTCAGGACTTCGTGCTTAGCAGTCGCGCTTGCAACCGCGAGACCAACGGAGCAGTTAATAAAACATAGCGTAGGAACAAAAAGAAAGGATACATAATAACTTCGAGTAATCTGCGGTGCTACGCGCGATTATTTTTAATTTATGTCTTCGTAGACACGTCTTATAGCTTTTATTATCTGTGTTGTTAGGTTTTCAGTAGTATTTTGAGATATGATTAAGACTCTGCTTATTACATATATAAAGTCAGCAATGCATAATACATGTGCGTACTGCTATCTGCATAGTTATGTTAATCTTATGATTTGTTTAGACTTGTACTACAGCAATTTATTGCTCTAGTGCAGAGGTTACCATTCTATATTTATGTTCCTCCGTTATCAAACAGTTCGTGTTCATAGATGATAAATATAATATGATTTTGTGTTCATACGGTGCCGTAGTTAGTGGAGGTAGTAGGGTTTCAAACCGACCTCGCTCGCGACTCGCCGGATAAAGGGTTTTGTTTTCTTTATAAACAAGCGCGAAGGTGCTGCTAACGACCCCACGAACAAATACGAAATTCGATCTACCATTACGAATACAAATGGCTCCCCTACAACCCGCCACCGTGAAGGCATTGTCTTTACTGCAATCTCGATCGAAACTCACTCGTTATGCTCTACAATCTTCACTAACATTGTTTATCTTTATTGATCTTGTTAACTCGAGTCCATAGACACCTGCTTCTCATCAGACACAAAATAAACACGTCTCAATAACACGAAGATTGATTTCTGTTAAAAAATCCCGATGTCCTTATCGTTATATTGAATCCGTATTAAAAAGGAAATGAAGAGTAGGTATCGGTTCCACAAAAAAGTTGAAGTGCCGCTATCGCTTTGATCTCGGCTGGTATTGCCTTCAATTTTTGCCGAAGACATTTAAATTCGACGTTCTTTAAGTACCTATCTAATACTGGAGTACTCCAGTTTTGGAAATTGGATTGTCTTAATCACGGAATGTCTAACGACGCTTCTTTGATCTTAATAACTCTTATTTTCTATCAGTTTTCCAACTAAGGGCACTGTGTGATTAGTTAATTATTAAATGAGCTTGTAATTATTTCAGATTTTTATAGCTATCTTTCAATTAACATAAACATAGTTGCATAGTGTGATCAGCTAGTTTGTTTATAATCCTATTGCCCTGGTAACCTAACATAACTGTGCAGACAGCGGAACAAATACAGAAAACATCCAACATCCACATGAATTTACAAAAATAAATTTCTTCAACTTCATGTAGCAAACAGCTTTATGGAAAATGTTATTCTATACGCGCTGCAAATAGTCTGTAGTTTACCTCCAGAACACAGCAAAACTCGCTGTTATCACACGATCCTATGCAATACGTCAGCAATAGGTATAACAGTTTTATATAATGGCTTGTGCCACGGAATGAATAAAAAAGACGTCTGACAAAAAGTAGAAGAGGAACGTAAATCGAAGCATTTCTATTGAGGGCCATGACGTCGCATAAATGTCGACCACGAATGTTGTTTGTCACCGCACGGCGCACAGACGGGCGTGCCGCCGCCGCGCCGCGAGGACCGATCGCGCGATAGTGCCACGCAGCGGATGGACAAACGACAACCTACTTATATTGAAATAATATTGAAAAATAGCTTATTCACAACTTTGTTTCACCATTACTATGATTGGGGATTAAAATAATCCGCTTACATTATCGTGGGTGCCTTTCTTGCGTTCTCCTATAAATGGAACTGACAGATGAAAGCTGGGTAGGTGCCGATTGAAGTCACGTTTGTTGTTATTGGCACACGTGAGTTCTGCGAGCTCCAAGATTGCGATGGTGGCTACAGATAGATAATAGCCTATCAACCTCAGGCAATCTAGATCGTCTACCAATCTAAAAGAATCTACCCACCCATATGAGTTCCTATACACTGCCATTGATTACACCAAATGTCTGTGTTTTAGTGCTAACATCAAATTAGCTCAAACAATTTAAGACTAATTAAGACGAACTAGAGAACGAAGACTTAACGTAAGGTTAATCAGAACAGAGTACGATTTTCTATCTAGCCGAGAGCTAGAGCATTTAAAGTAACAAAGTAATTACCAGCAGAAAGTAGGTCTCGCGTCACTTTACTCTATGGAAGCTGGATGTGCGTGATCTTAATTCGAAGCGTTTAAAACGCCCTTTGACTTCAAGCGGAATATTTGCTACATTTGTTACTTAGTACAAATAAAATTACCTATAAAGTGGTTGTTGTCAGGATTCCAGGATATTTAACGTTCAGTTTCTTTATCCTATATTAATGACTAGCTTCCACCCACAATTTTCGTCCGCGTGGCATAATTACTTTGGGCTAACGCTAACTTAAACCCGCGTGATGATCGAAAAAAAAAACATTCTCTCCCCTTTTC
The DNA here is from genome assembly GCA_958449745.1 of Ochropleura leucogaster. Lineage (NCBI taxonomy): Eukaryota > Metazoa > Arthropoda > Insecta > Lepidoptera > Noctuidae > Ochropleura > Ochropleura leucogaster. The sequence goes on along the minus strand of OY288206.1, from coordinate 10,950,355 downwards.
TTCCCTCTTTCTCTTACCTTATATCACTTAAAAAAGCCTATGTCCATCTCCAGGGTCCCAACTATCTCTATACCAAAAATTCATGAAAATCGGTTGAGAATTTTGGCGTGAAGACGTACCTAACAAATAAACTCACTTTCGCTTTTATAATATTAGTAAGGATATACCAAGACTTGTTACAATCGCAAATCAGTCGAGCTACACGATACAACGCAATGTTACGCGTTGCTATGCAGCGCTACGTTTATCTTTGCGAAGCAACGGAGATTAAATGTGATTTAATTGTGTGGCGATAACTCTTCGTCAAATGTACAATGGTATGACATTCGACTGATAAGATGAAAATCGAATCTTATTACTCAATCACTAGGTAAGATATAGGAACAGGGCAGAGCTTTTGAAACCGTTTGTTTCTGAAGGTGTACCCTCCATTAGTCGGTGTAGAGCGGTTTATTGAATTACGACACGTTCGTAAGGCCGTCACGGCGCGCCGTGCTCTCGCGTGTCATATCGGGTTACAATCACATGTTTAACTATAATCTGGTAGTCTTACAAGCATCAAGAACGCGAGCGATCGTCAGATTAGACACGGAAACGTAAACATGAAGTCCGGTAAATTACTTTAAAAGTAAAATAACAAGTACATTGTACATTCACCGTGAATTTTTTTGACAAAAATGTTTGAATTTTACTTTTTTGTTAAATAAAACACATGGGTAGGGATTTAAAAGTACTACGCACAATGAAAAGCCGCTAATCTTTGTATATTCAGCGGCTATTGAATTACAAAAGTATGATGTAATAAAACGGCAAAGTATGCTCGGATTACAATAGAAATAAAAAATACCCAAAGCACATGAAAAAAGTGTATCCAGTTTTTATCGTAGTGTGGTATGTGAAAAGATATTATTTTATTTAAAACTTTCTTTCAAAATGTCTATTATCACATGCTTTAAAAGCGCAATAAATCACAGCTTCTTACTTTTAGATTTTGCTTACAATTTTCAAATCTGTTTACAACAGGACAAGTTGTTCCATCCTTGGAAAGTAAACACAGTAAATCCTTCAACGCTTTTAAATTCATAGACAGAATAAAATGCTCGTGTATCAAGTTCATATCTCCTACACTATAACTTACAATTTTTTGAACTCTACCTCGAAATAAAAACAATGGACAATCTGTCTGTTGTTTTGTGTCCGAATTTTTTTTTGTCCTGACTTTGCAGGCAGTGTATTTGTTTATTCTTTCGTCTCGATTTTGTTTTTTCTGATTTATTTGTTTTTGTTAAATTCTATAGAGATAGGTAATGTGTTGTTGCACTTTTCTTGTTTTCGATGTGTAAGTTAACTAATTGAACTTTAATCGAATATTTTAAGTAATAATATAATAAAGATTAAAGAGACTTTAGTTTTTACAAATAAAAACTTTTATTTTAGTTTTTATTCTTGAATTTCTGCTATTGCCTACTAAAGATTCTGTAGGTATTAATTCTGGTAGGTAGACAAAGGCCACCTTTCGAGGTCACGTCCTTGACCTTATTTAACTAAGTGCTATTATCATTCCACTTTCGCGTTTTGCGCAGAATGAGAAACTGTTTTCTTATTACTCCGAGATCGACGTGGAATTACAATATTAAATTAATTTAGTAACTTATTTATTATTTTTTATAATAAAGCTATCCTTGTTACACATACGTTTGAAAATAGCAATAGTAATTCCTTAGTGGCACAGCAGGCCAGATGTTGGTGTCATAACGTCACGTTGTGGAATCAGCCGCACGCAACCGCGGCGCGACGACGCGGCGACATTCAAGTAGCATGGCCACACAGAGCAACAAGTCACTATTATATTGTTTATGCCGAATTATATTCATAATTTTTGGTCTCGGGAACGGGCCGAGCTCAAATTATGCTCGACGCGGATCAAGACAAAATGAACGTACGTTGGCGTTACTATTTATGAGCCAGCGGACTATTGTGCCGACACTGATTACTCTTTATGGAGATTTGACGTCCTAACACGACGCGCCCTACATGCTCCGTTTACGTACACCAACGGGTTGTATGGACGTAAAACTTTTATGCCTCCACCGCGTTTTACAGCGGGCCTTTTATTATTTAGTGAAAGGAACGACGGTGATGTCATAAATCTCCGCTCCTGCGTGAACTTTCGCCTCTTATCTCGGCAAAGAAATTATGGAACTTTCTGGCTTCTCCTAGACAAAGTGTTTGGCTTTCGGGATCTTGGGTCACTAAAAGCTTTTCACAAATTAATGAGGAATTTGTGCAGAAGAAACGACAGAAAGAAATAAATATCTTTCATTAATAATATTATCTAATTGAAATTGAGTGGAGGATAAACGTCTAGATGTCGACGATAGCATTCACCGAGGACGACGACGCAACGTTCTAAATGGCTGCAATCATGAAAACGTGGGCATTAAATATGGCCGCTTGAACAGAATAAGTCATGTATCTGTATCGCTGGGATTCATTAATCTTGTAGTGACTAGGTTCTGTGTGGGCTCAGACAAGCTTTATAATATGTAATTAAATTACGTTTAAAGTCGTCGGTCGTAGCGGACGAACCTCTCTAAATCATATCGAGTCCGTAAATGAAAGCCAGAGTGACATGACAGGCAGACCGGTCATTACGCTAGGGTCAAATGGTTTGTTGACTGCTTTTTGTGTCCGTTTGTCCGTTGTTTACTTGATTGAGATTTGCTTAAGAATAACGTGGCATATCGTTTCTGCATCTAATACGCTAATAAAATTATTCATGGTTCCGCATTATTGCGGATGATATAAGATTTACAGCTGTGATAAATGATGGCGTTGACATCTCTTTTTGCTTGTGTTGCAAAGTTGACATGCATATATATGTCGTTCTAGGCTGACAATTATGATGTTGTATTCGCTGGGTACAATATGTAAAGTACAAGATATCATTTGAAGATGCAAGCAAGCACTTTGGTTGAGTCAGAATTGAAAAAGTTTTTGAAGGATTTAATAAAATTAAAACGAGCCATTGGGCATAAAACGAATCTATTAATATTATTAAAGAATTTACGATGTCCGTATTAAGCTTGATCGACATATCATAGGATAATATAACAGGAACATAACGGCTCGGGTGATACCCCGATAATGCGCCGCCGACGTCACCGGAGGCTCATACAATTAAACAGATAACATAAAATTAACGAAGCTGACTCGTAAATACACTCACTTTATTATCTATAAAAGTCACTAATTAATTAATTGAATAATGATAAAGTGCTTTCTTGTGTGATGCGGAGTGCCGCGCGGCTCTGCGGTCCTCTATCGAAAAGCAATATTGCGGCGTAACTTGGTTGTCGTCACGTTTACCTTGTTAATGCTTTTATCTGTGATGTGGGTCATATAAATACGTACTCACCGTATAATTCAATTAATTAACATATCAATTAAATTTTGACCAACGACTGTGCATCATCAGTTTGTGGTTTTATTTCCACGAGTTCTGGTACCGTTAGCAGCTTAGCAGAGCGCGTCACTTATTATTTAGCGGTGTAAGAAGCTTTGTAGCATAGTAAATCTTCGCTTCTGGCTGTGACGGCAGTTAATGCAGTCTACCTAGGCTTCAAGAGATAAGCTAACAAGGCTCTTTAGCTAAACAAGAGGCGGCCAAACAATAAAGGCGAGTTAAGCGTCGTGAAATATGGCAGAAACGAGGTGCGATAACTCAGTGTGCTGCTAGGCTCGCTGGGTTCGCTTCTTTTCCCCTAATTAGCCATTCAATTCCCGTAATCTTGTTTACTCGTCGGGCGGCTCGCGCTGCCCAGGTGCGATAATGGCCGAGCTATTTGCATGCCGCCATATTGTTTCCCCATGTTCGGCTCGCAGCCTCCGATCCCGTCCGATGCGACCCCCGTTGTTTTGGCCGGGCTTATTGGATCCGCTTGCGATTACTTTGTATTGATCCCGCCGTCCATTATCTACATTCGTTTATTTTCGTATCACAGTAATGATACCGACTGATGTCCACAAATCCAATGAATCCACCCCTTATGTTGTTATACAAGTACGAGTAATTAATTTGTAGTTGATATTGATTGTATTGCTGTAATACTATGTTGGTGTTAGGGGTTCACATCATAAATACCATTTTGGTGTTCGTGTACGTATATTAAACTAATATAAAGTTTATGCGCACGTGCACGCCGCATGAATATAACTTCAGTGAACTACAACTTGAGTGTAACTTGTGTAATCTGACTTCTCCAAATGCCCTTTTACGACTATTAGTTGCTTAATTGAATTATCACGATGTATTTATTCCATTACATTAATTAATAAAGTTATAAACTAAGTTGTTTGACGACGGAAATCAGAAACGAAGTCATTGATATTTTTGCAGTAGTGTACGGGGCTGGTGTGTCCCCGGCGGCAAGTTTAATATAAAGCTCGATCGAAAGCTAATCGTAATCTCGAACAGTAAATTGAAGGCGATCCGTGCAACGAGGCGATGCCGGCACATCTTCTATAAATACATTACTGAACACGCTTTATTACTCCGCCATCTTCATCCAATCCTATTAAGTGTCTGTTCGCGAACAGCTTTCCTCGGAAGGCGTTCAGTTTTAGGATGGCCATTTTTTAAAATAGTATTAGGGTTCAATAATGGCTTTAACACGGGGCGCCCTGAACGTCTATATTATGTCTCGGTGTGAATTTGGCGAGCTCAGTCGATATGCAAAACTGAGGAGGCGGTGGTCCGCTGACGCCGCGTCTGCCCGCACCGCGCCGCGCCGATGAGATGCGATCATTTAACGACAACGCTTCGGGAAGATTTCCCTTCGAGCGGCGATATTGGCGATATTACGTTCTCTTCCCGTGGACCACGTTTTATAATTTAGACGCCCGTTGCCTCGGGCTGCATAACATTAAAGGTATTTTATGAAAATGTTATTTTGTATGTTAACCATTTGAAAGGATTTTCGTCTGTAATAACATTGTATTGTTATTAAATTCCTGGAAAAATATGTAGTTTATGGAGTGATTTTGTACTCAATTTGAATGTTTGCGTAGAATCAGTTCTGATCCAACGCACTATAGAGACGTGATGAAATAGGGGCGCAACTCATAGAATAACTTAAAATCGGGTCAAATTATATCCACGGCATTATATTAAGTTAATTACCATACTTTATCTGCTCATATCGTCGGACCTGTATAATTAGGGGTGTCAACACAATGCTTCCAGGCGAGCACAATATGTCTGCACAAACCACATGTCAATTTAATTTGACCCCCGATCCAAGATGGCGGCCTACCCTCGCGGCGCGGCGTCTGCTCGACCGAATGCCTGTGGTTTACGCCTGTTTACTAATTGACGTGTTTTAGAGTAACACTGCATGGTTTCTGTCAGCATACCGATGAACATATTTGAATACGTATACCAGTTAGGTTGGCCTTTTAATTTAAACGTTGGACTACGAACGTTATATTTAGCTTAGCTTCGTCCAATAAGTTGTACGGTCTGTGAAGTTCTAGAAGTGAATGTTCTTGATTAAAGTACCGAATTGTACTGACGTTATCTGTGTAATATTTTACTGTTCTAGGTCTTCATGCTACAATTTTGACTGAAATGAAGACTAAACTTTGTAACTACAATATAAATTGACCGAGGCGTTGTTTTGATTTCCCATTCATTACAAAATAAAGTCACTTTTAATCCTTTTTTATGGCCAATGCGGGTCGGATCTGTTTGCCTGTCATTGTAATATTTTAACTGGTTTGGATATAAATATTCATCGTGGTTTTAGTTTGTTTATTTTATGATCCGTTTAATGAGACATCCAGATTACGGGTCTTAACTAAATCACATTGTAGAAACGATCAGATTCTCTGTATATTTCATGGATTCAAATAACCATTAACTATAATAATAGTCACGTAAATCAGTACCCTTAGTTTATGGGCAAAGGTAAGAGTTGTAAATATTTGATAAAGGACGCAGACACTTGTATAATTGATGAGGAGCGAGGTAAAGACGGCTGTACGGTGGCGAGTTACCGACTTGCTATCTCGATGACCGACTGAAATATTTAATTTAAGCGATCATCAGCCCTTACCTATACAAAAGAAAATTTATTTGGTCAATTTATGCGGAATACGTACGTATAGTATAATATTTAATAATCTTTATTGAACTAAAGCCTACAAACAAGGTATCATGAATTTCATAATATGTTATACGAGACTAGCTGTGTCCAGCGGTTTCACCTATTTCCTGATAATTTAGCATTCTATTGATAAAAAATTGTTAAAATCGGCCCAGAAGTCCATTCAGTACAAATAAACCAAAAATATGTCCTCATTATAATATTAATACTGATGCATTGTTTTGTAAAACTTAATACACTTTTCAAGGAAAAGAAAAATACTTGCCATAAACAATCACCCAATAGGTACCTATTTGTAAATATAGGGTGAGAAAATCAAACCAAATAACATTTCTTCCACCATATCCGTCTGGGGTCAAATATGGCTGTTGTTTGTTTAATTTTAGTTGAAATGCAACAAAAAAGTTTTTAAAGCTTTTTTTAAGTAATCTCAAAACCGATAGCAAAACGTGCACCTTTTTTGCCAACAATCTGTTTTGGCTAACTAGTTTTTTTGTTCTCCTATGAACAAAAAAGGACCAGTTTGTTAACCAAAACACTTGGGGAGAAATGCAACCTTTACTGATCCACGCAAGACTATGAAACCACTTAGACTGTGTGATTATCTAGAGTTAATTCCTTTAATCTTCCTTTTCTCTGCCTGGAAAGCTTTAATAAATAGTTTAGTAAAATATTATGTCATTTTCTTTCAAACTATTTAAAGTTTGGTTTCGTTCTCCCCTCTCCTCCTACCCCTGTATGACTTTTTAGAAGATTAAACTAATTACCAAAGTAACATTTATAATATTTTCATCCGGAATAAGTAATCCGTTAGATTTATAAAATTTAAATAACAATCACAGGAACTTTACTCAAATAAAATAAAGTGAAAATCCCAGATTAATAAAATGTCCGCAAAATGTTGTTGTGATTTATATTTCAAAATTGTGAACCGCAGAAGATGGAACTGAAAATACAGAGACTTTGATGTCATAACTGAAAATAACTTAATCCCGATACTAAATTTCTTCTTCGGGCCGTATTGCTACTTTATTACGGTATAAGTATGTCGTCGCAGCGCCCGGTTATGACTATTTAACTGCTATTTAAATCATATTCTAAGAAAAGCGTTTTCGACGGAGTGTTGAAAGCCTGTACAATTTGATACCGCTAGAATATTCGACAGTACAATATTTTTGCGCCGGCAACACAATGGCGTCTATTTTTAAATTGAGAGCGCGGGAGCCCGTCAATAGACGCGAATGACATTAAATTGGTTAAATTGCTTTGCCGAGCTTGGTTCTGCAACTCCTTTGGGAGGTGTCCGTTCGTCCGTCGCGACGCTCGATACAACACAGCACTCAATCGATTCACAGCTCATCTATTTTTCTCGATACATGTTTCCGTTTTGTATTATCTTCATTGTGAACTATTTCTAACCGGATCCGTTTAGAACAATTTACAACTTTGCTCTTAACGACATTTCTCGTGTTTATGTTCATTATTTCTTTTTGGACCAACGAAGTTAAGTGAGAACGGTTTTCTGTTGAAATAAGAGCTCTATTTAACCTTTTGCTAAACCTGATTACGTTGCACCTGCAGCGTACTGTCCGTCTGATAAAACAACGCGGTGAGCTCGCAAGCCGCGTCGCTTCACTAATTCAGTGTAGAATGTAGTGGTGTGGTCTGTCTATCAGGCTGACAGATACAAACAGGGCCAAAACCAATCAATCAGCTCGCCGGAGCGTCGCGCGAACTCTTCCCTCGAAGTACTGCGATTCAATAGATAATTACAATCGCAAACCAAAAATTACACGCGGCATTTAACCGTAGGACCCTATTACGTTTCACAAAGCTGGGTCGGTCGCATTCGATCGGCGATCTTTGCCGGACGGAGGATTAACTCGCAACGGCGCACAATGAGGGCCTCGAGAGGAGACGAGTAGGGAGGGGATGTATTAATAATGGTCTCCGTAGTGAATGGAGCACTTACACGGTCCGGCGGGAGCTGAATGTGTGACTATCGCGTTAGAGCAAATCGAATCGGTCAGGTTGGCCGCTCGCACGCGCCGTATTCGCCGTTTAACCGGAAACTCGGCACAGGAAGAAACATGTTATAGGGAATCACGACAAAACCTTGTTGGTCTACTTAATAAGTCCTTACGATCAAGTCAGAACGATCTTTGGTACATCTAAAACAATTTGACAAGTATACTATACTAAAACTAGGTTACAATAACTATTAAAGTCAATATAACACAGAACATTATGATCATATTCTGTTGCACCAATCATACATAACTATAGGTCTGTAAACATTATTTCCAGAATAGTTATACCGAAATAATGTATGATAGACAGACGGTTGTTAAAATGCAAATGCCCACAAATTGCTTTTGACAATGATACTTAATTGGACTAGGTGTGCTCATGGGTCGTCCTCCCATAGTCCTTTATACATATTAAAATATCCAAGTTTGTCTATAATAGCTTTTGATACCAGATTAATCATTCTGTTGGAATAGATAGAATAATTGTGAGGATAATGGCATAGAATATGAATTTGTTGGTACAAGAAGTATCTTGGCTTCAATGTAAAAATTAGTAAGCAGCAGATTCTTACAAGTTCGTCCTTCTTTATCCAAGATAATAAACGTTCTCGCACAATATTCCATATTTATTCATAAGATAATATTTATTAGCTCCTTGGAAGTTATTAGGAACAAAATCCCGGCAATTTTCTGATGCAAATCCATCAATGGAGACAATGGAAAAAGTTTAATGCAACCTCTGCATTGATGACGAGGGCACTGAACTCTAGCGCGCCTTGTTTACCTTCACATTGATAGGGAAAAACTATTATAATTTATTATGGTTTCTGTAGGTAATTCTACTGCACAATGCTTAAGATTAACAACTTTCAGTGACTTTTAAATCTCTTATTATTATATCAACTGAATAATCAGGTATCATTATTTCAACATAAATATGAACTTACCGAACTATCAATAAGTGAACTTTGTTTAAAAATCTAACATCTTAAATGAGTTTAAGTGAAACTGTGTCCCTCTAATTTAAAAACGGGTTTGAACGTCTACTTCTATTAAAAATTAAAAGAAAACGCAGAAAGGTTACAGTTTGTTCTCAGATAATACTTAAGTGTATTTACTGAGCCAAACTTATTTAATCTCAAGTTTTTAAAACCATACTCCAAAAGATTGAATTATTAACCCTAGGTACTTATTTGATACACTTGTAATAATGGTAAAATTATGTATTAAATTTAAGAGGCATTAAATACAGAGAATAATTTGATTCAAAATCCAGTAAGCCTCTTAAACGAATGTAAAATTACATGAATATACACATTTGAGGTGAATATATTTTGCATAAAGAATCCTTTGAAGGATTAGCTGAGAAAACTAAAATAACCTAAAAACTGGAGCTCATTAGTACTGTGATGAACGTTTCATTTGCTACGTCCGAGATTTGTGGGTTAATCGGGTGCAAGTTTTCTCTCAGGGATACATTTATTTGTGTTCAGTATAAATGTTGGTTACGTACATAATCATGCTAAAATGTTTACATGGTCCTTTTAGTCAAGTCTTGTCTATCTTTTTAAAAGTATGGTCCTATAAGGTTCTTTTCAGTGTAAAAATGTATTATAATCGTCATTAATATAAAACAAGTTGGTTTTGTATGCTTAAAGTATATTTTGTAGTAGCAAAATAATATTATGTGTACTTTAAAAACAAAATATTAGGATTTTAACGTTAGATACCAAAAACTGCTGTTTTATAAAATTTATCTGACTGAAATAAAACAATGTTCTAGTAAAAACATCACCAAGCCATGTTTATTAACCCTCAAACCAATACTACTCCCCTATTCCTAGTATTGTACCAACAAACTGTAATGAATGTCATTATACGTTTACCTATTTCAAGACTTTGTTTGTATAAATGTAAATGTGACGTGGAAAAGTTCCATTGGAAGTCGATTTTCGAAGTTGTACGACGGTGGACGCGGCGAGCATTGTGAACAGTCTGGGAGCACCCTTTGCATACAACACAATGTCGTCGAGATACTGAATGTTACCTATGTGATCTTGGCATGTTGTTGATTTTTTATAAGTTTCAATGAAATGGTAGGATTTTGTTGGCTATACAATAGTGACTGGGCTAGTTGATGACTTGGAGTATCTTGTAGGCTAATTTTTACGCATTTGCCTTTTTAAAATCATTGTTTTATCATTTTGCTTCTCAGCTGTTTTCTATGCTTGTAAAATGCGTTTTATTTTTCCCTGTTGAAGTTCTTCTAATTTCAAGAAATACCCACCCCTTTCTCCAAGTGTGCACGAAAAACAATGACTTATGAAAAGTGTTAATTCTATTCCCCATGGCTGGGGTGTAGGCTTTCAACATTCAGGTTGATTAAAGGTGATATTGCCATGTACATCAAAACTCCTTAGTTCTCTCCTATGCATTGAGGTGAGAGAGATATGGTGGCCTATTTTCGCCCGGAATACGCAACACTACCTATCGGTCCCCCCATTGTAAGCTTTGTACTGTACCTATGTTTCTAAAATACGTAGAGGGACCATGTGTTATCATCTGCTCGTATGTTGTTCTATAATGACATAAAAACTCACATAAATGGATTTATAAGATTGACGAGGGCATCTTAGGGTTTTCAGTGCCTAGCTATTTTTATCACAATTCTATACTTTGAAAACTGGAATGTTAATTATTTTTTGCTTTGGTGTTCCAATTACTCCATTAAAAATATTCAATGAGCTTCTGGAGACTATTAACTGTATAATATATCATTAAGTATTTTCAAAATCCGAACGAATACTGACATATTGTATTTCTTAGTTAAATGTTTCCAAAAACCCATCTGCGAAACTATTGAGCTGTCAAACTTTAAATTGAACCCAGATATAATAGTTTCACTGAAGCTAATTATAACAGACTTAATGAGAAAAGTTAACCATCGTTTACTTTATTAATTACAATGGGAAGAGAATCCTCGGAAATAATGAAACGAACAAACACGGATGTATTATTTCGTTGGTACGGATTCGTAGTGCAAATGCGGTGTATGAATAAAAATGAATTGCAGCTTCAGCAATGAAGACAAAGTATCTACGAGTCTTGTTACACTTGGTTGAACGTTCGACAGCGTTATGAAGACGTATTATGCTAACAAAAAATACCTATCGAACTGTCCCGAGCTTAGTCGAAGTATTCCGAATCCAGAGCCTTTGTATAATACATTCAAATCAAACAAATTACAAATGTTTCATTATTTTGAGCTCCCGATATTTCGACGCTGCACAAATGGGTATTTGCATTTTCTAGGTGACCAGTTTAGGTTTAAAAAAATGGGTTTTTGAGAAAAACCAGGCAGTTGAGCGATCCAACCTGGGTAGGTTGGATCGCCTATTACCCTATTTACCAGAGTATAGTCAGCCGGAACTCAGACATTGTTCATGGTGATTGTTTGCTTTCAACATATTTTCTGTTTTTAAAACTAATGTTGAAGTGTTTGTTATTTTATATTCTGTTGTGAATAAATTAAAGCTATAATTTTTTAGAGTGCTGGAAGTCGTTTTTTTACATGTTAATTTTTTTTTATTCTGACATAGTTATATCATTAGGTTAAGTTATGCATAAAAAAGTGCGTTTATTTCCTAAGAGGCTTTTTGTTTTAGTGCCCGGCATTGCCTGGCTATGATTCTTACCTATATATTCTTAAAATATAGACGTCATATAAAGAAAATCGTTCCAACTAATTCTTACTCTGTGGAGCGATTTTATATCGCTAGAAATGTTAATGTCTGACGAATTTTAGGCTTTTATTTTTAACTAGCTTCCGTGCGCGACTTCTACCGCGTGGCATAGTTACTTTGGGCTAACGATATCTTTAACCCGCGTGATGATAAAAAAAAAGTATCATACTCTTCTCATTTCTACCCTCTTTCTCCCCTTTTCTAATTTTTTTAGCCTATGTCCGACACCAGGGTCCAAATATCTCTGTACCAAAATTCATCAAAATCAGTTGGGCCATTTAGGCGTGAAGACGTAAGAAACAAATAAACAAACAAACAAACTCATTTTCGCTTTTATAATATTAGTAAGGATTTTTAATTTTATTAGTTATGTGTTTTTTTTTTAAATCTATGTTTTTTTCGTTCACTAGTGCCCTTACCGTATAACTGGAAATAAGCTGTTTTTATAAGTTACTGAGGCATTATCAATGTCTAGCTGTCTTGCGCGGTTTCGACCGCGTCTTTAGTTGCTGCTCCCGTGGGTAGTAGCCTAATGTCTTTGTTACTTTCTGATAATGTAGCTTCCTATTAGTGAGTTGTCCACTGGTTTTGGAGCCTATTCGATTAAAAACTTTCCTCTTTATAATATTAGTAAAGATTAACAGGGATAAATATTTTCCCCCAGCAAGATCACTCAAGTAGGAGTGTGCGTTGTTGCAAGCGTTATGATCGAGGGATGACTGGAAAATGCAGGTGGATATTAAAAATGATAAGATGGAGTTTTAGTCTTTTGATACGCGCACTACTGTAACTTCATATAAAGTCTCGAGAAAACATAACAACGACGATAATAAGGAAAATCACGGCAGATATCCCGTAAGTGACAGTGCGAAGTCTTACCAATGGTTTTAGCTTTGGGACAGTTATAAGAACTGTAAATTACAATTCTACAAATTGGTATTTCCTAGAAAAGACATAAATGTAATAAAAATACTTGGAAATTCCACTTATCTTTGTTATCCTCAAAGGTTTTAAAGGTATTTTTGTACAACCATGATTGTTTAAATATCTGAAACGAATTATTTTTAATTAATTTTGAGCCTACGTAGGTACTTCAAATTTTGTATGCGTTACAAGTATGAAACAAAAATGATGACAGGTATGACCTGTCATCATTATTTATTACCAGAACTACGGAAATCTTCAGTGGTACACAATTACCAATTAACATGACGTTACACAGTATGCTCAAATTATTTACCAAATATTGCCACACTGTGTGTACCTTAAATAAATTATTGATAAATAATCGAGGTGCGAACAATAATATACCTTAACACTTTTAAGGTTTATTGAGGATGTGCAGGTTGTAAAGGCCAGATGTGCGGCGACCCGATCGGCGCGTGCGCTTCCGTTTCCGCATCGACCGCAGCGCGCATGCGCCCGGCGCGCACTGTTCACAGACAGGTGGTCACTACTGACTGATCGATATTTATTGGTTAGAAAACTTCTATTCATTTATACAGTCATATATTAATTCCTGATTCAATATAATACATTCATTTAATTTGTAAGTTGATTTATTGATGTAATAAAATTAGGTATGGAAAACGAGCGTCGCAGCGCCGGTGGTCACGGGTAGGCACAGACGTGCATAGAAATTACTTTATTTATATTATAATTAATCTACATTTATTGAAATTCTACGTTCTACGACTTTACAGTTTTCTTGGAAATTAAAGATAATATATCTCTTGAACATCCATTTAACGTAAATATTTTGAAATGCACCTAGAAACTAGAGGCAGTAAATATCGCAGTTCCAATTAAGTCTAGTTAGTGTCTGAATATTTGTACTTCAAAGCATCCAACGACGATGCAGCTGGCGCAGACAACACAACAAAAACGATAATAACTCAGATATAAGACTGAAATAAACTCCATATCCTCGGTCCCCACTAAATAGAAGTAAATAAGAGCAAAAATTTCCAGCCGCTATTGCTGCGAGTCCGTATGTGTATTGTTGCAATTTCAAAAATTCCTATTATTGTGGAGCGTAAAAAGGAGAGAAATAAGAAGTGGCGGACAATAGTAAACAGCTATGGGCAACGGGGAGAAGGCGCGGCGTTTCTAAGCAACGCTCGCTCGCGTCCCACGCCACAGCCACGCCACGCGCTGTCGTGTGTCCGCAACTCCGCACCCAACTACACGTGCTGCTTATTGATATTCCCATAATAACACGATTCTAGGAGTAATTATTGCGTTGCACCCATTTATATTAGAAAAGGAATAACTTTACGGAGTTACAGTGAAACACGTACATATTTCATGTTAGCAGGAATTCTAATGTGGCACGTTCTCGTTAGTGAAAATTGTTACGAGTTACCAACTCAGTGAAATAAGCACTTGTATCCAATAACACGATCATAAAAGTAAATGTTATGAAGTGCTAAAGTTAGCAACGATTGACATAAATTGATTGAGTGATGTAAGTTATAATTGCGAGGCACCGGCCACTCACATTAATACTTCAGTGAATTCTGTCCATGCGAGAGGAAATCATTTGAATGGTCGAAATAACCGCCGGCCTCAGGGTTGCTATTTCTATTCCGTATTGACTGTTCATATTTCATAATGTTTGACGCTACTTAATTATTCTTAGCATTGGCTCTAATAAGGGCCATGTTTGACTAATAAAAAATAATGTGTAATTATAACTTTGCTTAATTGGGAATGTAAGCAGAGTCTTTAGGAAACGTGCATCTACTTAAAAGCTTAAATTCCTTGTTAACGCCAACATGTATTTGATTTTAAAAGAAGCGTTTGCGAGTTTAACCTCACAAATACATTGTGATTCTTTCGATTAGAATAATTCCTTTCAGTGAATGCTAACAAAACTACAAAGAGGCGGCTTCTATCTCTTACCAAACTTGGATATGCGGCTCGCAAACACTTCCTTTTCTAAACAGAAAATTCCGTGGATCGATTCAGTATACGGGCGTTCTAATAACATTCCGGGGCGATATTTCACACACCTCGATCGCGACTGTGTACATCACTTAGCCCAACACAATGGTACACGGACGATTTATTGTGTACACTCTGTACCCAGATAAAGCACAGACAATGGCCTATCAGATGGCGGTCGATCGACACGTGTATGCTTTTAGCCCTAGACTTTGACACCCAATTACGTGGCCGCTAGCGACCGTATCATTCATCACGTACAAACGAGCGATTTTTTATTACACGCCCTCTTCCAAGGTGGGGAAAACGGAATCTTACGAGAGGATGATACTCTCCCAACTTGGTGTGGAGCAATTAAGGACAAAATTACTTACGCCGACGGATTTTGGTGGATTAGGTACCGCGGAAAGTTAAAACTAAGATTATCGTTAGGTAATGGGAAGCGAACGATTATGTAATATTATGTTTGTTAAGTATTTTTAACAAGTTAGTTGTTTTTGAAATATATGTGGAAAAGCTTAATTACACTCTGATTTTAAAGTTGTTTTAAAAATAAAGCGAATCGGCACAAATCACGAATGTGCGCCTTTACACGAAGAAACTTTTTTGAGCTAATGTCCTTAATATCAAGATCATAGAATAGCAAAATTGTCTGTAGCAGATTATAGAGCAGCCCAACAATTAGGTGCACTTTGAGCGGCAACTTTTTTATTTCGTAACAAAAACAAGCAGGTTTTTACAAACCACTAAGAGCATATAAATAGGTTTTACTATCTTTCATACGAAACTCTGAAAGTATGGTCTGCCTATAAAGTTTTTATATCATCATTATACCATCAAACTTTATGATTAGAGACAGACTGAATCGCGGTCTGCTGCGCAAAACTGTTTCAGGAACAACTAATAAAATGTTAAGCTAACGTTTAAATAGTGAAAAATAAAGCGAAACTAAATATTTAGTACCGAAACTACGATGGAAATGTTTAGTTAGGAACATAACATTATGTTTGTTTGAGTTTTGTGGGTAAAGTTGTCGTGTAAATTGATGAAGCAATTTGTACAAATGTGGTATTCTAACGCATATCGTAACACACAAAAATTATCATACCAATTAATGCACTGCGTGTGACTAATTAGACCATTTATATTAACAAAAAACTTAACAGCCGGGTATGGTGTGCTCTTCATAGTGGGGTCACAGCTTAATCGTGTAAAGAATTTCATAAAAGCTATAAAACTCGTATTGTGACATAAAAGGTGAAGTTAGAATCGTAAAAAGCCGGGGTGCGAACACTGCGAACACTTCACCCCCGCAGCGTGGATTCATGACGTCATTAAGCGGCACGCGCGCGCCACGTCTCTACAAGCCGCGTATCCGTCTGCCGCACGCCCGCACGCCCGCACGCCTCTTCTACGTTCACTTTTCACACACCACTAGCTATCGACAAATAAAATACAAATATCTCCACCCATAAAAAATGCCATAAATATTTTATTTAGATACTGTTTTGTTTGTATTCTACTTTTGTCTTTATTAATCTAATGATATAGGTCACAGGTGTTCAAGGACAAAAACAAAAACGACGTCTAAAAATCACCAAGAATATTTTTTGCGGTTTTCTGCCAGAATTTCGTTGTGAACTAGTCTTATGTATTATACGGGGTCGTCACACTACCCACGAGTAACCAAACCTCAACAAAAACATTGTTTACAAAGGTTTTCTCTTGTGTGTATGTGTCAACATGGTTTGGGGAAAGCAGATTAATTTAGGTGATTGCGTTCTTTGCATCCCATCCCACAGTTATTTGACGTCATGATGTTCATACCTCGCCGTAATGAAATGTACAGACTGTCCAACCGGTTCTTAGGTACCTATTTTTTGTAAAGGGAACTGAGTGAGATCGTCGAGTGTCCCTCCTTACCAGTGACATTTAACTACATGTTTTATGTTTGTACATTAGAATTGATTAATTTATAGTTACTGCATCAGTCATGGGGACGAGCATGTGACGAGCATCGAACCGAGACGTTACGATTACGACATGCCAACTAAAGTGACCTACATTATTTTATATGGCACTTAACGGAGCAAGGATTGCGTCGCTTACTTGGACTTACCGTCCAATAATAGTGCTGTCAGATATCCACGAAGATATTTATGTAATGATGATTATAGGATTGTAAAGCGATACAGTGATCCGTTTATGGGAACTAAAATCATTTAGAGCTCAGTACACTTGGAAGACATTAGTCATTAATGCTAATCGTGACATTTATTCGTTCACCGTCCGACCATTAAAGATAATATCCCATTCAACAAAAATAGAAGATGAAATAAGTTCTGTCTTAGTATTGTTATCTTGAACTTGAGGTTTGTTTTCAAAGGTCATCATCTTAAGGTCACTTTTTCATGTTCATCACAAGTTTGAAATAGCTGGGAATAGTGAGACTAAGTTTCGATGGATAAAATAACAGCAAAACCAATCAGGAATGTTAGTTGAGGCTATATTGGGTGCACAAAAAATGGTAACTACGAAAACGAAGTTAAAAAGTAAGCTTATGAAACGTACCAAAAAACTGGCTTCTTTCCACACGATGTCATGTATTCTTTGATAAGTGTTTTTTAAATTAGTGTAATATAGGTAAAAATAAACCTTCCTGAATATATTCTTGAAATCATGGTGCTAAATAAGTGTGAACTACACTAGTAGTGTGGTGGGACATATATGTATAGGCTGGTTTTATTATATCAGCCTCCAGTTATAGGCTGACATAATAAAACCACCAAACACCCCACTATTGAGCAAAGATCTCTTCTCATACAGAGAAGGCTTGAGCATTGATCACCACACTTACTCAAGACGGGTTGCCGATTTTAGAGTTATATTATTTATAAGTCCAGGTTTCCTCACGATATTTTCTATACTAAACTTTAGAAAATACATATGCATATTTTCAATTTAATTAAGTACTGATAAACATTAAAAGACTTAACTTCCTAACTTATAAAGAAATTAAGTTGGCAATGTCCCCAAGAGACTAGCCGCTGTGGCAACGCTAAGCCTCAGGCCAAAGTAAAAGCCAGCCCTTGGGTCACGGGAAGTGTCAACAAAACGTTTTGAAATTTCCTTAAAAATGCTGTGAGCACAAGGACCCCACGGTCCCAGAGTTTCATCCCCAAACGGCTCGAAAATATAGTTACTGATAAGGTTACTATATTTACGCTGCTTGAGGTTCTCCGCAGTCGCAGTAACAGCGCCACCGCAGCACGAAGAGCTAGAAAGATGGGATGGCGCACGTTGCATTGAAACTCTTGATATATGAATTGAAACAGTCACATTGGTACTTGTCCGGATTAGAACCCATAACCTCATGCATTAGAACCGAGGCGCTTAACCTGTGGGCCATCACGACATGGTGCCAAACGTTTCTCAAAATCCTTTACGCTGTTTAAAAGGACAACCGACCAATAAAGACCACTTTATGAGACCTGAAAATATTAGATACCTATACTTTGAACCGGGAAAACCAAGTAAATTAATAACGTGGAAGCCACAGGAACCGCTAGCATTTAATGGCAGTAAATGAATTATCAACCTGCCTCCTACCCTGCCCCCGTCCCTATTAAGTTCAATTATAATTTCTAAGGACTAAATTCGGATCTCTAATCTTTATTTAGTCAAGTGGAAACACGAACAAGACATAACCTTTTAGACATGAGTGAGCTTTTTAAAAATATATATCGGATCCAATATCGTGGACTGATTGATATAAATAAGGAAATATTACGAGAAAATCTTATATTCATAATGTAACCATTTATTTTAGAAGATTTTGGGAGGATTTTGATTGTCTCGATGGTCTAGTAGCCGCAAGCGGGACTGCTGAGCTTTTGCGGTTTTGGGCTCCACTCCCAGATTGGGTAAAGTGGTATTGGGATTTTCGTTAGGATTCTTTTAGTAGAATCCACGGAGATTTGTTGTGAGCCCAACTAATGGCAATGTTATTTTGGAAGGTATTTTGAGCAATAGATACTGATAACAATCCTGACCTAAGTACGAGTTACTTTGTTGTAATTTTGTCGTCTTCGAAAATCAGAACTAAAATCCGATGACATTTACCAACCCGTACTGATGAATGAGATTCTATGTCATAGCAGTTGGAGCATTACGGGCTGATTATACTTCTGAAAGAAAGTAGAAGCCGACTGAAATTGTTAAAGAGAAGCACTCTATCGAGAAAAGTGAAACGAGTGGGGAGTCCTTTGCCGAGGAGTGGGAAAATATATAAATAGTCTTTGCATAATTTTTCGAATAGGCAAAATATTAATTTTTGTATCAAAAATTTGTTTGATGAAAACAAATTTTTGATACTGTGGATAGTGTGAAATATGTAGGTGCTCTGATTTTATATTTTTGCTGATAAGGCTTAAAAAATCCATTTAAACTCATTTTCATCCATTTGTTTGACCTTTTATCAAGACGAGTTGTGGGGCTGATTTTACTGAGACATTGTTCAACAGCTTACACAGACTTAAGAAGTTGTGCAAAGGACATTGCTAACAAAAGGTACGAATATAAAACTCAGCTATTTTAATATTGATATTCTTACTTAGTTTACATTACATTTGGACTTGCATTATCTTAAAAGATTAAAAAAGGCTTGCCCGTAGTATACGTTGCCCCACACTAGGAATTTGACCTGTGTTGTGGGTCCGTTTACAAACATTTAAAGTCACATACACAAACAGGCAGACCCGAAACAACCACCTGTAGGTCATACAAATATTTGTTCCGTGCGGGGATCGAACTAGCGACATGTAACGCAGCAGCGGATCGCTAAGTTTCTGCGCCAACCGTGCCGTCGTCGTGCTATATGGTTTTCAATTGTTTAAACAGACCATTTTTTCAGCCTAAACCGTATTTAAATTAAACTACCCGTATAAAATATAGTCGCGACGGTGAACAATCAATTTTGTTTTGTCGTACAAAAATAATAGTCGGTTCGACGCAGCCTTTTCCCCTGTGACATCTATCGAGGCCGCATCGTGTGTCACAATGGCGATAGACATCAGTTCCCGTCGCTACGTAATACTAAAGTGATTTTTATTACATTCGATTCGGTTGCTTTGTTCATATTCCAAACTCTTGTGTGACAATAAGTCTTGGAAAAGCATCAGTGTGGAAAATAGCATCAGATTCGTACATTTCTTTAGAAAATTGGATATGTGACACAGTTATTAGGTAGCGAAATAATTTTCTAATACCGTTCGGGTATGTAATGTAATATGATGTAGAAGGTAATTCTTTTCTTTTGGTTTGTAGCTTTTAAAGAGGTGTTTTGTCAAATGGATTCGTATTGTACAAGAGTGTTCCAGTTCTAAAAGTTCATTTCCTTTCAATAATTAAGCACATTAAGGTTTCCCCTTATAAAAAGGTAATAATTTAGGTCAAAACAAATAAAAAGCACACACAGTTAGCAGCTGTGGTTGCACGTGTGAAGTATCAAAGGCATGAAAACACTTGCTCGCCAGTTTAATAAGGTTTCTGTAGACTGGATGCATCAAAATGACCATACGGTGCATGGGCACGCGACCACATTGTCTGACACCTTGCACACGGCTTCAGGCTGTCATTACCGTGGAAGGCAGTACCTGATACACAGTGTGCACAAATAATGTTCCATACGATGTGCGAACGTACAGAACAGAAGTTAATATTGTTTGTACAAACTAAATAATGATAAACTTTGCCAAAGTGCGTGCCGTAGTCAGATACACAGATTTCGATAATTATTTTAAACACGATATCTGCAACTTCAAAGCACTGCTACAGAAACGCTCAACCGAATCTATGGTAAGACAAGTAATGTCTGGGGTATAGTTTGAATGGAGGTATGTCTGAAAGTGGCAGCTGAACATAAAGGAATGGAGAACGGTGTGCCTCGAGATAGGCACTCTGTGCAGGCTTGTAATTTTAGATATCGAGCCTCCCCTCCCCCCGTCACCCGCCGAGGCCCCGGCTCATCCCGACTTCGCTGCGGATTAGAATGAAAATACAACGCTTTATTATCTTTCCTTTGACCGTATGTCTTACCTTCGCCGATCTACTGTTTCCCTTCTCCTGTCCGCCAAAGGAGAGTGAATTGTTGATATTTTTTTTGTAATCTCCCCGCCTTTGTATTCAATTATCTTTGTTGCCGAAAAGATCATCTATCTGAAATGTAAATTCGAATTTCACCCATACTCTTGAACGGCGGCAAAAGATTTTATTTAACTCAACGCCCCGAAAAGTATGCGTTTTATAGGGATCCTCGAACGCGGTGGATTTTTATTAGAGACACGTTTTTACCGACAGTAGATCGTGCTACAGGCGACATTTATCTTCCGGCCGCGGCGGTGGGGGTGTCTTTGTAAAACGTTTGCGGATGAAAGATTTTCCTTCTTTTATTATTTCACATGTAATTTATGACACTTCTAAGGTTCGCGATTTCTTAGAATAAAGACACTTTTGACTCATAAACGAACAATTTTATTGGCGACGTCACTTTTTTAACTTTTCAAATCGCACAAAAGTCTTTTTATATTATTTTAGTCTGAAACGAAAGTGGCATCCCGATTTTATTCTATCTTATAAGTAGAAAACATCTCTGCAATTTAATGCAAGCGGAGTGCGGAGATCAAAGGGCCTTATGCATTATATTAAAGTTTTATTCGACGCCGGTGTGCGGCCGCCGGGCCCGGCAATTTCCTTTTCAATTACGCCTACTTGAAATAAAAATACAATTTTTATTTGGGCCCTGGTAATTAAAAAGGGATTCTGTAATGAAAAGGTATACCTCCAGTTCCGGGCGCTCCTCTCAATTTCACTTCCGTTTGTTTGTTCCACAGGGGCCACGCCTTTGGGGGCCAAGCAAAGGGTTGTCGCGCCGCGTCGTGCAGGGTGTGTCCTCAAACACTGCCTAAATCACAAACACATTAAGGAAATGTCTTTAATGATAGTCGGGTAAGCTTTTTGACCACGGGTATTTAATTCGTAAAGGCGCTTCTAGTTGGTAAGACAATGAGTGACGACAAAGACAGAGCCGTATCAAACGGATGTGCGCCTGATTGCAAGCACGATGTCGACAGGATCCTACTTCCTGTTTCTCGGATACTAAACAATATAGTTACGTTGCTACGTATTCTAACATGTATACCTATGTAAACAAGATGTTTCTCAGATCTACATCCGTCGTTTTGGCAGAAAATACTTATTACGGAAACCTGTTTTTATTTGTGTACTTGGACTTGGTCCTTTTGTTCTTAAGCAACAAGAACTTACTACAAATTCCTATATCTCTTGCAAAAATATAATAAATCGAAGAAATAAGTCAACATTTCCAAAAACATCCCTCTTGCTTACATTTATGTCAGCTTAGGACTCAAGGAGCCGTTGAAATAAACTCATGAAACATAAATGCGGCCATGATAGTTTCATGTGACTGCCAGAGATAGTTCACTACACTCTTTAATGTTAATGTCATGTTTATGTAGAGGGTAATAATATAGGTATAACTCCCGGCTCCGGTCGGTCGACGGTGCGGTGTACACTTTACCCTCTCCGGAGGAGATTAGCCATCTGAGCGGATTAAGCAAAGGTATACCCATGTAATACAGTATTTAACTCGTTATGTGGCAAAAGTATTCTATAATTCTGAGAGGCGTAGTCGCTTTGAGACACAACGCTTTGGGGAATAAAGGATCGTATTGTACAAAAGTGATATGACATTTTGTCGTGTATTAAACCTCAAGGAGAAATTAATTCTGGGCACAACACCAGGAAATGTTCGCCTAGGTATGCCTACTTCATGTCTACTATGTCTACTTACCGTAAATTTGTGAGATTACTGGAGCTACATAAAGGCTCGCGTTAAGTTGAGCCATATTAAAGTTTAATTTAGAAATACAATGAAATACTCAGCGGGATCTTGAATTTTATGAAGAGATAATGTCCTCGAAACGCCAGCGACCCTCTTGAAATATTCTAAGAAATTTGCGATTCAAATACGCAAAGCCGTTTAAAACGCCTAACAAATTAAAGGCGGACTCGTTAAAGCAATAATTACTGATTACATTATGAAATAATACCTCGCGTAGATGTGAGAAATGCCCTTTATTTCGTTTGTGTATTTATTTCAATCATGCATTAATTTCGGTTTATAATTTCAGCGTCGGATTTCAACTGAAAAGCAGTGAAGTGGGATGCTGCAGCTGAAACATACATTCAAAACTCCCAGTAGGTATTTGCAGTTGAAAAACAGTGTTGCCGCGAAAGGTGAATATAGAAATAACCCATGCTAGAATCAAAAGAACGAGTTTTGCAGTAGTGAGTGAAGCAGGGCGCTCATGTTTTAATATTTTACCGAAAGCTTTGCGCTGAATCGCCGAATGCGCAAACAAAGCTGCTACCTTAATAACCGCGTCGCGGCACAACTGTATGCGACTAAAAGCTCTCATAATCCGACCTCCGCTGCTCAGTGCTCGTCGAAAGAGAACGACTGAAGCATTTTAAAAATTCGTTCCACCTTTAGATTAGAGTTGATAGAGATAAGTCTACTTGTCATCTTAGATATATTTTAGTTGAAAGTCCGTCGGGAGGAAAAATAAACAAGCGAAAGATTTAATCTGTGAGCGTTTCCCTGTCTGTTTAAATAGAAGTCACAGGAGACGGCGTGTTATCGGTGCGCTCCGTACCTATTTGCCGAGCCGCAGCCGGCGCGCGGCGCCCGCACCGCTCGCCCTAACTTCCCTTGTTTGCAAACTCGGATTGGATCTCGCGTTCTACTTTCCGCAGGACATTCACAATCTAGTTTTATGACTTTAAAATGTTAACGCCGCCATCCTAACTGGTTGATCATGAGTTCCTGACTTATAATTATGATGTTGAACTTTTAAACGTCTGTTTTTGTTTCATTTTCATTGTTCGTGCGTTTTGCGTCAATATTTTGGTTAAACTCTACTGTTTCTTTAATTTCAATAGACGAGTTCTGGGAAGTACCTGATCTACAGATTGACGGGCGGAACGAGACTGGCGACGTCACAGTTGGAGTCCAGCTCAACAATAGATTCAAAAGACGTTTCCACGAGCTCAACGCCGCAATGAATGCATAAATGACTTTGACCAATTGATTATAACACCGCATTGTGCTCCAGCAGAGAATGATGTGCGGTCTTTTTGTGTTTACCTATTCGATTTAACAAGAACCGACCTTTGACCTGGCATCTTTAATCAATGTCCGTGATAATACGCACGAAACAGGTGAAAGTATTTTTGTAATGCTTTTAGTTTTAACATTTTGTAACTATAAACTCAGTGTCAAACCTTCACTTCTTCGTAAAGATTTATTTATACAAGATTGGTTAATGTAAACACTGAAAACATAAACAAACGCATTTGTAGACATATGTTAGTGAACAAGTGCATGCGCAGCGGGTGATATGGGGGCCCAGAGAGAGAGAAGAGAGGGGGGGTAGCCTGACGAGCCTTTGTTTAGAACATAAAATTATACGACACCAATAAATTCTTTGTTTACCCGATAAATGAACGTGTCCGTTCGTATGGGAGTGCGATCGACTCCGCGTGACTCGAGGATATGCATGTACACCTATAAAGATAAAAAACTATGTGACAGCAATAAACAATTCCCAAAAATGGAACAAGAACTGATTCCACTACAAGCATTCCTTTTTAAAATACAATTTGTTATTTTAGATCGCTATCTTAATGAGAGCCGTTTTGAGAATAAATCTCCTAAATAAACAAGCATTGTCAAAACACTCGACTCCACAAAAGTTTAAACGAAGAAATGTCAACTCTTTCTGAGATAATGCCATTATCTGGTTTACCTGAGGAGAGCTGGGAGTAACAATGGCGTTGTCGGCAGATGTCTCCGCAAAACAAACTTCACAACAAACCCAAATCATCGCGAGAGATAAAAAATGTAGGATTAATTATACCACATAGAGTCGCGGTAGGACAGTGCGACAATAAATCGTCATCATTGACGTGAATCGGTGTACAAAATGTTAATGCCGCGTATTATGCCGTGACTACAATGACGCATTGTGCGCTGATTCGGGTTCGCGTTGGACGCACCAACTTTCAAACGTCACGTTGTTTGTCATCTTTTTTTTTTACTGCAGATGCACCCTAAAGTGCCAGCTTCAATATCTTTGATGTGGTTTTATTCACTTTTGGAACGGTTAAATTTGAACGTGTCGTATTGCTTGTTAGTAGATTGTTATCTGTAGCCAATGTCACTCAAGGTTAAATATATTATTTTTATTTACAGGTCTAGAGTTGAGTAATATTTTAAATACAACCCCAAACTCCTGTTTCCGGTAAAAAGTTAACCTGGAAAACTACAGAAAGCCACAAGTCATATCCTATCGGCCTATCGTATACTAAATCCGGTAAACAGTACGGCAGCATGGCCCGGTAACGATAACTCAGGAGCCACTGTTATCATAAAACTAACATTTGTCGCATGATAAATAAGAAAACTTGGTATATATTTTGGTTTAAATTTATGTCCGTGATATCTATTATTTGGTTTTACAGTCTACTGCAAGCGCTATTTATTCATCGATCGCCGAAGATTTGTACAATGTTAGTGGAATTGTGGCGGTTTCCGGGCGTTTGTCCGACTACCTGCGAACAGATAAGTTGCAATACATTTTCGAGCGGATTACGAATCGTCCTTGAGTCTCCTTTATCCTTTAAAGGAACCGATATTGTTGCTTATGCACGGCCGCTCCGCGAGCCCCGAGCCGGAGCTCCGGCCTCTTTCTTAAGAAGGATTCCAGAATATTTGATTATGCGACATCCTTATCTGGCTTTCAAGAGCTATTAACATTTTCTCTCTCCGACGGAAGAACCGCTCACAAAATTATTGTGACCAACTTTATTTGTGCATGCATTCATCGATGAAATTTACCATACAATAATACACTTTTTGCGAACCTCTTAAATTCAATGCCAGGTAGGAAATGTTGTATAACTTATATGAGATGTGTTTATCTGAAATTCATATAACAGAAACAATATCTATTGTTTGTCAATATCAATACGTTTGAGATTTATTCAGATTACGGATACAATATTTAGATTCACCGATTCTTTCTGTTTCATTACAGGTTGCCAGAGGCTCCAAGTTACGGTCGTGTTATTATATTAGTTGAACTCGAGCATGTTCACAGATGTCGCCATGTTTGCAACGGATAACTATTACGTTGTTGCCTTTGGGCGACGTACGAAAACATACGAATAATCGTGGTATAATAGCACAGCTGTTCGACAGCACCGAGATATTCGCTTCATCCCCATAAATACGCCGCACAAAACACAAAAGGATTTGTCTCGTTAATTCACGTGTATTATTTACGATTCGTTTCACCTCTTTAGCAGCCGTGATGATAAGATCGAGTTACGATACACCCAATCTTGTCTCATATTTCCATTGTTGAGCGGATAATCGTAAAAACTCTTCAGCTCTGAATTGTTTGGTAAGTGGGTGTCCATATAAGGTACACGAATCGTAAATTTTATGCTAGATATTTTTTATCAGAAATAACTTGGTTATATTAAATCAAACAATCCTGAGACAATAGTCAGGTTCTCGTATTATAAATTGGGGCGCAAATAACAGTAATTGTCTACAACTAACTGTTATTTGAAAGGTCGCTTAATCACTCAAGGGCACGGAGACAGTTCAAACACAAATATTAATTAATGCGGCCATTCCGGCTTACCTAATTCGAGAAGTTCCCCGTATCTGAATAAACAATTAAACTAGTAGAAGTGTCGGGACCGGGCAGGGGCGCGGGTCCGGTCCGGAGAACTACGGACTCGCTCCGCTCTATCTAAACGTTAATATCGATAGAACAGTTAATTAACCACCACAGGTCTGACCAATAAAAAGAAACCACAATTGGTCGCATACCAGAAATATTTAACACGATAAATCTAATTAGAATATTGGTGGCTATCGTGTTTCTTTTATTGCTTCAAAGCTCACCATGAAACTACTTTATACTCTGTCGTCTATTATACAAAAATATGGATGTAAACAGATGTTCCACAACCCAAGCCACAATCAGGCATCCAAAATTACATAATACGCGCATTTGTATGCCGTAAGGGACAGTTTATAAATGCATTTGATCTATGTCACGCAAATGAGAATGTGCACGGACTAAATGTAAATAAATAACAATCAGGCAGTCGGGAAGAGAAGCTAACGAACGAAAATAACTAGGAAGTATGAAATATAAATGAACTACAACATGGTATAAACTTCATAGAATTGACTTCGCCTCATGGTTAAGCAAATGAAAATAAAGTGCAGCTTAAGTAGCGAACTGATCCGTCATCTATGCTAGAAAATATTCTAACAAGCTGTGCCCTGCGGCTTCACCCCCGCTCGGCCCCTAGCGTAATTTTATAAAGCCTATACCTTTATCGATATATTATGGTCTATCGAATACAAAACATTTTTTTTTATTAGAACCAAGATTAGTGCGTTGAACTAAACAAACAAACTTCAATTTTACAATATTAGTATATAGCTTCAACGAAACAATATTTGAAGATAAAAGAGAAAATCACTGACTCACGACATAACGAAATCTCAGAACCTACAAGTGTTAGGAGTCTGAAATTTTGCATGGGGCATCCTTATAGGACGTAGGCCCTCACGAAAATAGGATTTTGCAAACTTCAACCCTTGAAGGGTGGCAAAGTTGGTATGGCAGAACGCGATTCCTTGGCCAGATTAACTTGAAATTTTGCATAAGCATTCCTTCACGAATTTATTAGACTATAAAACATTACGAAACGATAATAAGGAGCTGCGCAGCGTATGAAACCGTTGGGCACAGCTAGTAGGTATTATTATATAGCATCAACGAAACAATATTTGAAAATCAAACATTATAGGCATCAAAAATCCGTCATAGCTTTTCGTATAACGTAACAGTGTGGTGTTCGGAACAGGAGCAAGCGTGTGCCTGACGAACCGTGCAAAATGATAATTAAGAGAAACCGCTCAGTCATCGTTAATACGATAGCCGTAAATTATAACAGTAAATTACAACGGGCAGCGCGCGCGCTGTCTATAACAATGGCCGCACTCGATGGCTTTCATCAAAATTTTAACAATGAAAATGCAAAAACAAGTATCATCTTGTTAAACTAAATTCTTGACCTTTCATAAGTGCATCTTAAATAAACTTTTGACTTTGATTCTCTATCTTATTACAAACTTTAATAAGCAACCTAAGATTAGGTGCAAAGTATTCCAACCTTATATTTCCCTTTCATATACGGTTATAAAGTGTCAAATATATGAAAGAAAGAAGCCTTTTTAAAAACCTTTTCATGTCTTTTAGAAAATGCGAGTTTGACAGTGGCAGGCGATGTTGATGACTGCCATTGCGTCGCAGTAGGAATGCGGTGTTGGCGGAGGGTGCTCCACCCATTGAGAACGAGTACTGAGGTAATGTTCGGGCGCAAAGGGGTCGTACTCATGAGCTCATTCGCGGTTTCACCCACTATTCAACTCAAATTTTGCAGAATAATTTGTTCACATTTTATTAACTCGCATTTTTCATCAGCCTCATTAACTTCAGTACGCCATCTTACATTTTTACTTTGTAATTAATGTACCTTGTTCTTAATCTTGAGATTAATTTGATTACTAATTTAGCGATTACTTAGGTTGCAAATTGTTTGTTTAATGAAATATTTTCGTAATATTTAGTAAAATATTAGGTATTTCAATATCGTCATAAAGTTTCGTCCTTTTTGTGAAGTTCTAACCGACCAACAGTGTAAGGTGTATGAATTGATGTTCCATATTTTTCAATATTGTATTGCGAGTGTTTTCTCAGGGTTTACTTGAGAGGAGTGCAGTGAGAACATGACACTGTAGGTAGTGAGGGCGCGCCTAGTGGCTGTAGAGTGTCATTCCGCTAACACATTGTCTAGCGTCATTGTCTGCCGCGGCTCTCGTTACAGGGACGTTCAACTTTTTATTTACGCCCAAGTGCACTCTGCCTCTGTCGCGTCGAGAGCTGAATTAAGGTTCTCGGCGTTGATATGGGATCATTCAACCCGAGAATATCGAATTACGCGTGTACTGGGCGCTTTGTTGCTTACTTGCACGTGATATTCCTTTTGTAAGGATACGCTGCTTACTCTGAACGTTGTTTTACAAGTTCTGATCCAAAATGAGCTTGTAATACATTCCTCTAATAAGCTATTCTTCTTTGTTTTCTTTATGTCAACAAAGTTGTTCGACTGGCAGAATGAACAGGCGCTATGCGGTGTCTCCCATGTGTCCTAATTATCTATACTGTGTTCAGATCCAAACTTTGTGATTACGAGCTTTTTTGGGATGCTAATACAGTCCGGGTTCTTTACTTTATTTTTGTCGAGTGAGGGTCTGTAGTTCAAAGTTGCTTGTTACGTTATTTCAAAAGCAAAGGCTCTCATTAGCGTTTTGAAATTAAATTAATAAGTACTTTGCGTTGCGTTTCTCACTCATCAAAAAGTCGAAGATATTAACAAGAAAATACTTGGTAAATCCTTGGATTTTTAATTTATTTTTTCTACGTGAACACACAGAGTGAATAGTGGACTTATTACGCGACCGGGGGCGGAAATTGAATCTGGAGCTACGCACTTTCCGGTTGCCGCCGCGCTTCCGATTCACTTGCTGTTGCTCCCTACCCCCCGCCGACCGCCCCTCGTGTTACCTTTTATTGCAAGTTTTAACTTGTTTATGGCACAACCTGCTGCTTAAGTCCCTAGTCTACAATACATACATTTACCATATTATCATGAAGGGGAATTTTCTTTGTCTTTATATTCTTATTTAAATGTACTTAAACTGACATTTGAATGGCTGTAGAGATTTAACAATGAATAGTTAATATTGTGAGATATTCCTAAAAGTTATGGCTAGTGATATTAAGTTAACTTTCCTTAAAATTAAAGATCATAAAAATATATCTGAAAATTTAAGTAATTGTAAATTTTTAATTATATGAAATACATTCCTTAAAGCTTCTTGCCGACGGGTTAAACTAGCTAGACGTTAAATAGTCTTAACTACTGCGAACGAAGTGACTCAGGGTCACAAGTTATAACATAAAATAGACGCACTGCATACCGTTCACTTATTAGATGGCTTCTAGAACCGTGGTCGTTAGCGCTTGATCTTTCTGACCCAAGTGTTCCGTTAGAAATAACTACGAACCTTTATGTTTCTGCTTGCATATATTAACAAACATTCTCTAGTCACAGTTCTTACGTCCGAACTTAGCATAATTTTGTCATGAATACGAAATTATGTTGACAGTTGTTTATATTATGTTGAGGTAAGTAGAATCAAGCGTTATTTTGCGGAAATCCATAACATTAAACGTTATGCAAAATATTAAGTACAGCCTGGGTATTTTTGCGGGCAGCACGGCAGTACTGCATCCTGCATCTTCTTCATCTTTCTTCTCTGGATATTTTTTGCCGAATTAAAATAAATGCGTAATTGCGTAGTCCTCACAACTGGCGGTCGTATTTAACCAGATGTGTAATATATAAGAATAGTAGTAGCTTGCATTCTGTGGCTTCTGCCTACCCCCACGGTAAAAAAGCGTGAGTTTATGTATGTATGTAAACTAAATGTTTTTATCATTTAATTATGTGATGGTACCATAACAGCAATGGTAATACAAGAATTTGTATTTCAGGAACGCAATTACATTAATTGATAAATAACATATTAATTTTTAATTTGTCATTTATAATAAATAAGCGTGTGGAGCGACGGTCATTGTTTGGCATCTGGCGAGCCAAAACGATCGCGTAAATGCACGCCATTTCACAAATTGAGATCATACATCATTCAATACACATTCAATTTGATACGAACAATGTTTTCAGGAGCATATTTATCTCAGCGGCAAATTAAAGCTTATGCATGCATTCATGTAGGACTGAATATACATATGTCCAGATACATACATAATGTATGACACTAAATATGTAACATTACTTAACTACGTAATAGACTGTATTTTTTATTTCAGTGGCCAATTTCACTTGTAGTTTTAAAAATAAATGTTAAAGGTACATTAACCAAGAGTCTATATTAAGGTGCTAAGTTCATTATCCTACTAATATTATAAATGTGAATGTTTGTGAGGATGGATAGATGGATGTTTGTTACTCTTTCACATGAAAACGGCTGAACAAATCTTGGTGAAATTTGGCGCAAAGGTAGATTATAGTCTGGAATAACACATAGGATTTTTTTATAGATATCATGCAGGCGAAGCCGCTGGCGCTAAAATATTTTGTATTAGTTAAATCAGAATCTTAAGTCAATTATAAATTCTATAGCTACATGCTTTGAGGTTGTCATAATCAACAATGTGGCTCACACCCGTCACAGTATCTTAATAATGAAGTGATTTTCTCCATGCACTGTGATGGCTTTGAGTTGCGCTGCGATGAATTATTTAGTGCCTGTACATTAGGGTAGTTAGTATTGTTTCCTGTGTCTATTAAGAGATTCTCACACTAATATTTTTTTTTAATGAAACTCAGCTTCACTAATTATTTTTTCCTACGCAATATTTTGTTGGGTAGGCAACCAGCCCGTTACGCAATATAATACAATCTACTGTTATATTTCTACTTATTAATAAAGCTATATTAAAGACAAATAGACGACGCACAGAGTGAATACGGTGCTACCTACCAGACGATGTCTTACTTGCTGGATTGTCTGAAGTGTCCCTACACCTGCACTTTAGAGGACCTAAAACGGCACGGCAGCTGTTTAATGAGACCCCACATACTGGGTTCAAGATATTTAAATAAGTCGGACCTTCGGCATCGATATGTAAGAAGAAGAAGAATACAGCTTATTATTAAGGATGGATGAAACCGGCCCGGAACGGCTTTGGATAACAAAGCCCACTATATAGTGACAACCGTCCGGAACATCGTCCGCAATATGTCCGTACTGGTTTGGCCGAGTCTTAACAGCTGGCATAATGATGTCATGTTACTAGAATAATGTATATTTGACAATGAAAAATCTTTAGTAAAAATAAATCTTTAAAAAGAACAAAGATCTAAGTCTTAAGATAGCAAGCTATAGGTTTAAAATAATACTGATCAATTTAGATGAGATCATTTGCAGACTAACCCCCGAATACTGAAACGTCACTCAAAATTTAAGTCCCACTTAAGTTTAACAGAGACTCAGAAGTGACGTTTGACCATACAAAATCTAAAGTTTAAGAGCTGCTCAAATGTTAAGCAGCCCTCACATTTTGAGTGACGTTTCAGTATTCGGGGGTAAGGAGTCTAAATATAAATAATTAGAAAATATTATATTCATAGTCTTTTTAGGGTTCCGTAGTCAACTAGGAACCCTTATAGTTTCGCCATGTCTGTCTGTCCGTCCGTCCGTCCGTCCGTCCGTCCGTCCGTCCGTCCGTCCGTCCTCGCTTAATCTCTGTGACCGTTAGCACTAGAAAGCTGAAATTTGGTACCAATATGTATATCAATCACGCCGACAAAGTGGTAAAATAAAAATTGGAAAAAATGTTTTATTAGGGTAGCCACCCTATATGTAAAGTGGGAAGTGATTTTTTTTTAATTTCAACCCTAACGTGTGATATATTGTTGTAAAGGTATTTAAAAATGAATAGGGGTTTACTAAGATCATTTTTTGATAATGTCAATAATTTCGGAAATAATCGCTCCAAAAGTAAAAAACAATGTGTCCCCCCCCTCTAACTTTTGAACCATAAGTTTAGAAAGTATGAAAAAAATCTGAAAAGTAAAGACCTTTATAAGAACTTTATTTGAAAATTATTTTAAACTTGATTGACACAACAGTTTTTGTACAAAAAAGACAAAAAGTTGTACAAAATAATTTCTGGACTAAGTTTGTAGTATAATCGTATATGCAAGCATTTTTTTTAACTACATAAAACTTTTATTAAGAACATGCTAAGGTAATTTAGAACAAAACTAAAATTCATTTTTAACACCATCAAAATGTTAAGGTAAAAACCTGTTCATAAATGGTTCGATAGATGGCGTTGTGTACTGACGTAATTTTTTTAAGAGTCGATGTTAAGATTTTCCGTGCTTTCATGACCTACCGTGTAAAGTAAGTGGCACTTAAATATATTCGTAATTTTATTTATGAGTGCATAATCTAATTAGTCGTCGAGGATTGAGCGCTCCCCTTTGTGTTCGCGCTAAAAACCGTCAAAAGTCGGAGCCGGAGGACCTGCCACGGACTCGCGGAGCGTGCAATGTTGCACGCTCCTCCACCTTTAAACTCATAAGTGGGACCAGTTATTGTGACGGACGGAAAACTACGGAACCCTACACTGAGCGTGGCCCGACACGCTCTTGGCCGGTTTTTTTGTATTTGAATAGTCAAATACAAAAAAGATTATGAATATAATATTTTAATTATTTCTTAAAGAAACTCGACTACTTGCATCTTTACCAACATAACATACATACTTACACGTAAATTATAGTAATCATGTCATAGTAAATGCATTATGCAGGGAGCTATTGCCTGATACTTGAATATTTGATGAGCATTATGACTGACACATGTCCATTAGAAATTGCTTTCGCGATGATGTAGGCAAGTCAGCATGGAGCTATTTCCAAAATCACATTTCACAAGCAAATTAGTAATGATCTACTATAGTTGAAGATGAACTTACTCTATTTTACGACGATATTTCAAAGTACTTATAATTTTTTTTTTAAATAAAATGTTGCCCTCACTAGGAATTTCTCCAATATCGTGGGTGCGTTTACAAACATTTAAACTCACATACACAAACAGCCAGACCCGAAACAACTATCTGCAGGTCATACAAATATTTGTCCCGTGCGGGAATCGAACTAGTCGACCGCTCAGTCACTGCGCCAACCATGCCGTCAAACTTTATCAAAACGAACATCAGATGTTATGGAATTGGAACGTAAACTCAGCTGAGTTGAGATCTCAACCATATCCGGCGGTTTAGTGACGTCATTCAACATATTGTGTTACTGTTTCGGCAATCCTTATTCGAACCATCAATTCTACCTATAGACAGCAATTTATCACTAATAAAATATTTCCGATGCCGGTTTCTGAACGTAGCTGGAAATCGTCAATTTCTCGGAAATCGAGGCAATGTGCTCTGTCCGGCCACTATACTGTTTAAGAGTGAAGCTTCCGAACGCGAGGGAAAGTGGCGACGTTGGCACCGCGCCAGAACCACACCGTCCGTCAAAACCCTCACCAATTTATTAATTCCACCTAATTTGTGAAATATATATAGCACGTGACGATTATTAACATTTTTGTCATCAGAAGGATTAAGGATAACCAATTAATTCGTGAAATAGACCGACATATTTATTTGACGGGCCATAAATTTGTAAACGTTTTATAACGTATGTGGATTCTACGAACGCTGTTGTTTATGACCCCACTAATGATCAGGGTTGAAAGTTTAATAATTGTTTATTTGACATAATTATCTAATTTTGTTATAACGCTTATCGAACAAAAACATATTTGTTCACAAGCTTTAGCAATGATCAGCAACGTCGACGAAAACTTTTGATGGTAAAATTCTTAATTACGTTCAAAAATTGGTAGACACGTTCCTGAATTTCGATTTCCATTGGTGCTTTAATTTAAATTCAAAGCATACAGCGATGTGTCGCTGAGTAAACAGAATATGTTTGTTTGTCGAGGCCGCGCCGAGGACTGTCAACACGCGGCGTCCAATGTGCCGTGCACCCGTGCTCCGAGCTCCGTGCTCAGTGCTCACTTGTCCACGAGGCGCGAGGTGACTAGCCACTTGCTTTATGCGAATTATATCAACACTCACGGCAACACCACTAAACAAAAACATTAAAAGCTCGCTCAACAAGTCAACAGTAGAATTCATTACTTTTGACAGGTCATTTCAGTTTAAAAACACTATCGTTTCTTACTCATTTCATTTATAAACGAATTAATAATAAAATTTACCAAATGGAGTAAGTAAATAAACTTTAACATTTCAAACAATTCGAACAGGTAAATTAGGTTTTTGGTTGAATGCTCCAATATTTGAAAGGCAAAGGTAGGTCTGCCTATTTAATTTAAAGTTAAAACATCTCAATTTATAGTTGCATAATTAAAGCAGGAGTAGAAAATGTCGTTGTCGCTGACAGTTGTCTGTGTTTGCGTGACAACATAACAGATTTCCAATCAGAGTCGACGGCGCGAAAGAGATTCTAATAACATTCAAAACTCGTCCCGCGGGAGTCGGTGTCAGTTTAATTACAGGCACCGCGGCGGGACACGCCGTCTCTACCGGCATCACAACGGATTTTTTTCTGCGGGACAAAGGACGATTAAAAAAGTTCGTAATGAAAGTCCTCTGCCCAAAGCAAAGGGGTGAGACTCCACTGGAAATATCCGCATTTTCATGTAGATATTAACTACACTTATCTACATATAACTAAGTAATAGTTAAAACTTGATTTTCTTTATACTCTTTAAATAGCGAGCTCTTCGATATTGTTTTGTACAGCCTGACTCGCGCATACTGTGAGCAACACGGTTCAGCAAAATGCCGGTCGTTCAATGCACGGTAAAGGCAGTTCAGAACATTTTGACAACCGCATGTAGAGCACAATAGAGCGCGCTTCGAGCGTCGCGAGCGAAAAGGTAAATAAATCGACGCATCCCATAGAATACCGGCTTAACTAGCTATTACGAGAAGAGCTGAACTTTCCGCGGTGGCGTCT
Source organism: Ochropleura leucogaster (assembly GCA_958449745.1). NCBI lineage: Eukaryota > Metazoa > Arthropoda > Insecta > Lepidoptera > Noctuidae > Ochropleura > Ochropleura leucogaster. The sequence continues at coordinate 10,914,586 of OY288206.1, read as the reverse complement.
CTCCGCCTGTCACAAAGTTACCGACGCTATTCTCCGATTAACTCTGTTCTGACATATAAAGAGGAAAACTCTTCAGATAGGCCCTACTCGGATAAATAAATTGTTTGTTTTTTCTTACAGTGCTACAGCAGTAGATAGCCGACATTTTTAATAAAACTTTTCATAGCAATTGTTTTACATTCGATACGAAGCTTAGCTTACTATGACATTCGAAATAGGTCATTCCATGCAATTTTTTTCATTCTTTCAGCAAGCCGGTTGAATACAAAAGTGCGCAGGTATGCTGTCGATGTGTGATATTTTTTCATTCAAACTCAGCTTCGTTAAAATCATAGCAGTATTTTGTCGGCTTGTTAGTTAACTTTTTGCGTATTGCCAACTAAAGCTCGTTGAAATCCAACATCAAAGAGATGACTCACGGTGATACATCGGATTAAATTATTTAGATAAAGTTCATACTTGCGGAGTTTGGAGCATGATGAGTCGAATAACATATTTTAGACATATTATACATACTTACGCCGTGTGAAAATAAAACATGCCGCCTGGACTGAGTACCTGTAACAAAAACAGAATTTTAAAATGACAAAAGTGTTTAAATTTTAACGACATAGGTGCTTACGGCTTTTTTCAGGCGATCATTAACATAATTTGAGCAGCGTAGATGTGGCTTGTGACCCGAGTCCCGACATACGCAGGAGGTAATGGTGTTTCGAGTATAACAAAATGAGCGCGTAACGCTAAAATTCCGCCCACGAGAGCGCTTTGTGCGCTGCAGGAAGAGAAACAGATAACAGGTGAGGATGCCGGCGCGGAATTGATGCCGTTATTTGAAAAACACCCTGATAAGTCCCCTCCGGTCCAAAATAAAGGTTGAATTTTCAAGCTACGGATAAAGGTTTCAAAAATGTTCACCTTCATTTAAAGTTACGCGAGCGTTGATTAGAATTCTCTTTATTCATTCGAATGCCCGTATAAAGTTGATTTTCAAACGGATACGGAAGTCTCTTAGGTGCTAATTCTTGAATATTTCAAGGGACATTTTAATTAATCTGCGTAATGTCGGAATATATTTTTATTCGGCGAACGGAAGCTCTCACATAGCCGTGCAGTGGCGGAGGCTATCAGTGTATTTTCGGATGCCTAATTATCGGTTGTGCCAGTTAACTGGAGCGTGGAGCACAAATATTTGCCGTCATTTGAATGCAATGTGGAGAGCGTCGTGAATAGTTTCCACAGCCATTGCAGCGTAGTGTGTCTATAGAAACTTAAACATGCTGACAATGTTTACAGTACATAGTAATTTCATCGTATGTTCAACAAATATGTCAACTTGATTTTCAAATGACTTGAAGCAAAAACGAAAACACTTACTGATACTTTGAGCTACGTTTTGTGATCACACTAACAATCTTTTTAAACTTATTGTTATATATTCCAAAGAGCATTTGAAAGTCTCGAAACATTTCCCAGACACATACCTCGATAATTCGCAGAAAATGATGACAGCTTATTACCGGATCGAATAGACCTAGGTTTCTCTTGTAATGGAATATTTATATATATGAAACCCAATAATCTAGGCCCCATAATTCTGCGTTGCACTTCAAGATTATATTCAAATGCAAATGTTAAAAGCAACATAATTTAAGGAAAAATGCCCGTGGCATACCTAAGTAATATATTAGTGAGTGCATAATGCACGAAATGTATGCGCCGACGCAAAGTTTATTCCTTACCCGGTGGAGATGCGTGGGTAGGGAAGGTTCACAAGGATCGAGGTATTCTCTCGGATACGATATTTTAACCATCAGTTTGTGTTTGGCTTTCAAATTTGGAATTTGAAAAGTAGTGTTCTGTGTGCTCGACATACTCGAACGTTTGATCTCGATTTCCTTGAAATGTTCAGAAACTCTCAGAAACTTGTACATAAATTATTTACAGCTGGTTGATTTTAGTGTTGAGCAATGAGTTCTAGAATATGAATCAAAAATATAATTATAAAAGTTGCTGCCAGCCAAGATTTTTATTATTTGTAGTTTCTTGAAAAGCACTCTGAAAGCTTTCAGAGAGTTATAAGGAGACATCATTTTACGGTTAATTGAATTGACAAGAAACTAATTCTTTGGAAATCAATACAAAATAAACCATAAGGACAAGACTACAAAAAGAAATGCCCCAGATTCCCAATCAAAAGCAAATAGTTACCCATAGATTTTAGAAAAGATCAACCTTTGTGATAAGAAAACCTATAACGAAACGGAACTCACCGGGAGCGTTCGGGTTTTCATTGCACTATAAGTGCTATTTCCTTCTGTTGGGAAACAACTAAAGAACTATAAAAGACCCTTAGATACGAAACACATTTATTGAGATAGGGACATTATGCAGAACCATCCAAGTATGGGGGTTTAAGATAAAAGGTCGGGTCGGTTTATGCCATAGAAACTCGCTCAAATTAGAGGCAAAAGAATGCTATTCAGTCAAATTAGTCGTGAATCTGAGTGTTTAAATATTTTCGGAAGTTTCTACTTAATTTATACAATCCAGGGTAATAATGCACCTTAAGCTAACAGTGAGAGCATTCAGTATCATCGCCATCACTATCTCAAAAAACACCAATGCCTCCTTCACACCACTCGCCTTAGCGCTTGAACGTTACACTCCTACGCAGTCACGACGCGACACCGTCTCAGTCGCACGCTGTACGCAAACGACAAATGACACAGACGTTCTCAGAACAAACTACCGGAGTTATCTGATACAGCCACTTCGTGACAGCCTCCTCCGGTCACTTGAACTCGGCAATGCTTTGCTTTAGCTAGTACAAGACTTGTATCGAAGATGGTTTTATTTTCAAGTGCACATTATTCATTGTTGAAGATTTTTCTTTTGTCCTTGACACTGATAGGTTCTTACTCCAACTTTGGACACCTCAGAAGTAAGGAAACTGAAGTAGTAAATCCATCACCTGTCTAATTGAAGAGGAAAAGGCAAAACTTAACCACTTTACCCAATAAATGGTAGTTTCGCTTGAATTTTATTGTGTCCTAATCTTACATATATATGTAGTTATAAATGCGAAAGTTTGTGAGGATGAAAGAATGTACGGATGGATGGATGAATGTTTGTATGTAAATTTTTCACGCAAAAACTTATAAACGGATTTAGATAAAATTTAGCACAGAAACGGTTTATAATATAGGATACTTTTAATCCCAGTAGTGCGATCCCATGGGACAAATCTCGAACTAAACACGGGCTAAACCACGGGAATAAGTTAATATTTAACCTAGCCTTGGTTAGATCCACAAGATGTAACGCGTCCAATGAAGATAACATTCCTTTATGAACTGACGTTAGTTAACCTTATGTGTGTCACAAAGGATTGTATCAAACTGATATAAGCCCTCAAAAAATGTGAATGTTACGTCAAGTATGTGAAGTGGAGAGAAAAAAAAATGTTTATTTTGTAGAGACATTACTAAAATTATAACGGCAGCAGAGATTTAAAAAAAACTAGGAATTTCTCCTGTACCGTGGGTGCGTTTACAAACATTTGAACTCACATACACAACAACTACATGTAGGTCATGCCAATATTTGTTCCGTGCGGGGATCGAACCCACGATACGCAGCAGTCAATCGTTTAGCTACTGAGCTAACCGTATCGTCAAATAACATAAATTAAAATACAATAGTGCGATCTATGACACAAATGGGAAACTAATGTTAACAAATCTTCCGAACCGTGCTATTAAAGTAATCCACGACTTCAGAATTTAAAGAAAAACCCGATAACAAATGTTACGTAGTAGCCCACCCGATACAATACCCGTCAAGTCGAAAGGTCTTCCCTTTTCTAAGGAGGATTGAGAAACTTTACACCCGGTTCTTGATCACCTAACATTTTGTAAAAAGTATGTCTTGCGCTCTGATACTGGCAAAAGAAATACTGGGTGATAAAAAGACTAAAAATTAAAAGTGACTCCACAAAATGAGGCAAAGGATAATGTTGACTAAAAAGGCAGCAAGTCTGTATCAGTTAGGAAATAAATACGTGACAAAGTTCCACTTTGGGATCTCAATGTTTCACGCCAAAACCTATCTAAACAAAATTTAGACTAAAATGAGTCAATGTTTGTCAAGTTGACCCTTTGAAGTTTTGGGTAGCACGTACTTTTGTGGGTACAATCGATGTTTCAGTGAAGTGTGAAAATATTATTTATTTACTGTCGATTTTTCTAAGCTAAATTCATGTTAAATTTTATGCCACTAGTTCCACACTGTCATCCAAATTGCTTCTTTTGCCCTTTCCGTTCCGGGTCCGCGATATCTCTTTCTCAACCCGGCCGTCGACACGGCTTGTCGTCACTAGACGCACGGATGGTTAGCTACCCATTGCTCACCGTCTACAGACCCGCGTCTACGGTGGCCGGGAGTCGTCTCGCGGCACCCGACGCCCGGATCGTCTCCCGCGGCTACTGGGTTGGCTCAAGGTTCTCTTCCTTAAATGTCCGGTCACCTCCTTCGTTCAGTCATCTCCTTACAATACTTTTTGGATGAACTGACATTCATGCTATTAACATGGTTAAAGGGCTTACAACAAGCTAGCTACAAGGGAATACAGAGCCCAATTTTTGACTGGACACTCGTAGATTGAATTCAAAAACTTAAACTCAAAGTATTTATATCAATTAGTTAGACCATTACAGGCAATTTTGAATGTCATGTAGAAAATGATAATCTAAGTAAATGCTAAATAAATAAAGCAATCGTAAAGCTATTTTGTATTATACTAGCTTTTGCCCGCGGCTTCCCTCGCTTTAAATTCGGGGTAACACAGTTCCCCTTGCGCCTTATTGATTTGTAATAGCAACGCTAAGTTTTAGCTTTTCTTCCCTCTTTCTCCCTCACATCCCACTTTAAAAAAAAACCTATGTCCGTCTCCTGGCTCTCAACTATCTCTGTACCAAAATTCATCAAAATCGGTTAAGCCATTGAAGCGTGAAGAGGTAACAAAGAAACAAACTCACTGTCGCTTGTATATTATTAGTAAGGATTATAACTGTTTGTGATGTTAACAACAACTATCATCAGTTTCTTAATACTTAGTTAAAATTGAGACTTCATGGTCCAACGCGTTTAGAAGGTAAATGATCTAATGAACAGTTTTATTTTTACTGCATTTATGTCTTTAGTGTTCTTGTTAAAACAATTGAAGTCTGATTAAGTCTTTACGGATAAAATCGTAAAGTTCTTAATGGAGCATTAAATATATAGAGAGTAGTAAAATATACTTATTCCCTACTTGTCATACTCGTTGGTTCCCTTAGCCAAACAGTTTTATTATTATGACTCCATTTATTGCGTTAATAATATTATCCACTATTGAATCTATATAGATTATTATCGATATTTTATTGGGCTATCAACCTTTTGCAATTTAAAGATCCATTCTGAAATTATATTGATTTTACTTTACCATAATAGGTTACCCCATCTCCTTAGGTGGATAGCGGAAGGCATAACTATGGGATCATAATATCTAGAAGACGGTAAAATTTACCTAAGTAATATCATAATCTTTTATAAGAGTAAAGATGGTGGTAGCTGCGAGTAAATCGAGAAACTTACAGTTTTATCGGAGGGGCACCTAAAATCACCAGTTTCAAAAGACGTAAGAAAACCATTTATCATCATCATTCATCTTTTTACTTGGAGCTCTGGCGTTAGGAACTGTAATAGTTCACTACGTATCTCTGCTATTTTTTACACCTCGGCATTCAATATTCAATCGCCCGATTCTCTGTGCACACACGTGCTATGTATACATTGTTGGTACCTCCATATCCGTTCGATCATTCAGAACTGCAGTGCCAAAAACTGCAGGTGTGCATTACTAGGGGTGGTGAGTGAGGGGTGATATCGCCGACCAGCTAATCAACCAGTCGGAATGCGGAGGCCGAGGGCCCTCGTGTAGCGCACTGATACCATACACCCATTACACAGACAAGTATCAAACTTGTTGCGAACGAGTAATTAGTGGTGTACAGTTTAAAAACGACTTTCCAGGTTTTTGATCGAATGGAGGTTTTTACGTGTGTTAAAGGCTGGCTTATCATTTACTGTAAATATTTATACATGTTCAGAAATAAAACTCAGTAGCATCTTTGTATTCTTTTGACATTCATACATTTTGGAACGTTTGTGAAAAGTATAAGTTTGTAAGCATTTTCTCACGATCTCTGCAAATACTGCTGATATACTAAAAAAGAAAATATTTTAGACAAAAGCATCTCGATTCTTGCAATTTTCGTACTGAATACACATGTCGACAATTTTGAAACACGAGCGTGAATTTTTTAGAAGCTTTGTACAATAAACTTCACAGTATGAAAATGAAAAATGGTGACCAAATGAACCGTCGGAGTTCCATCGTAGCATAAACAGGATTGGAAGGGCGCAATTTGGTCGGTATTCAGAATCGCGGCTCTGTAAAAGCGCGCCATATCTAATTATCGTCGGGTTACAGCGGAGCTACCATGAGTTCGCAAATATTTCTATTCGAGAAACAAATCCCGCTTATTAGCCATTTATAAAGGAAGCTATGCAAAAACTTCAATATCATCCCTAATAACATTCTATATTTTTTGCACTAATTTTGTAATTAAGCAAAAAAGCCTTTTTACTTTCACTTTTAAAAGCACGTTGTATCCTTTCATTTTTATGGAAATTATTTAATGAGATAAGAATAAATTGAGTTACCTTTATTAAAAATTAACACTAGTACTCATATTTTTCAAATTAAACATTTTAGGGGCAAGTTATATTACGTATAAAGCTAACAACGGGCTTTCACCCAAAGTATAAATTTACATTTACCAAGGGCACTTTTTAAAGTAAATCTACAACCCGACTCAAAAATTCTTTTCACGTCTGACATTGATAATAAAAAGAAACCCCTTTTCAAATGTAATTGACAACGTAGAAGACACGATAGCTTATTTACAAGTCTACATTTCGATTCTCATTCTAATATCCCGCCCGTTATTCAAAGATCCAAATATATTTATGTATAAGACTTCAAAAGTTGGTTGAACAGCATAAAATTTGGTTTATTCTACTAACTTATGCACACGGCATCTCTAGCTGGGATCTTTTTCGTTTTCGTATCAAAAGGGGACCCTAAAGGTGATTTTAATTATCCCAACCTTTATTAGGCGAAAATGGGTCAAGATTATTATATTTCAACCCATGCATGAACATGGGATTACCCACGAGGGTTGAGAGACTAGGAAGTGTTTATTTAATATTTATGTTTCCCGTAGTTTTTACTGTTACGCGTTATTTTGGATAAGGAGAATTTCGGGCTCGACTTAGCCCGTTACAACTGCGTGCGACATTTTCCTTATTAATAATCGGAAAACCCTTACAAAGGGATATAAACACGAAATCAACTGGAAAAAGGCCAGTTCCTACTGTATTATTGCTCATATTGTGACGATTTTCAGATCTCAACTATACTGAATGTTAAGGCAGTTGCTATGCTACTTTTTAAAGTAAATGTGATGTTAATAGTTTTAAACTACTAACGAAACTTTAAAACCTCTCACATCGTGATATCTCGCATTCCCGGAATTGCAACTCATCGCCAAATGGACTTAATTCAGTAACTCCATTAGCAGATTTTCAAGTTTTGCTTTAATCTAGCTCCAAAAATAACTAGTTTAAGTTCGAGTCGTGCCATCAGTGAATCATAGTTGGGTACCCGTGGTGTGCTAAGTGAGTTACTGGCGACGTTTTTAAAGCTTTTTGCAGAGCTTGCACGCGTTTCAAAGTTAATCAGGCTAATATTGGGTGTCAAGCCTTGCAGCCGTCCACCACTGACCAGTCAGGGTCCCAAAAACATCGTAATTGGATTAAAAAGAGAGTGCCTGCCTGCAGGGGTGTTCCAAGAAATGTCTTTAAATGGCTTCATAAATGAACTTGCTCTTCCGATTTAAATGAATATATGCAACAATTCATCAGCATCGCACATGTCATCGTATTGAAAACCGTTGTGAATGTTGAATTAAAAGCTGTTTAATGAAAGTTATGGATGGAAGTCAGCGATATATTAATTTGCCACAAATGTATAATTTACGGTGAAACGTGATTGAATCGATGAATGTCTGCAATCACACGGTCGTATTTTTTTAATCAACCAAGTTTATTAAAGGAATTCGATTTTTTATCTGATGCATTTTTTATGTTTACGCTCACGCAAGGTTTTTTAGGAAAACTACACTGTGTCTAATGTTTGTTAAAAATAAAAATATATGAGACTAGCTTTCGCCCGCGGCTTCGCCCGCGTTAAATTTGGGGTAACACAGTTCCCCTTGCGCCTTATTGATTTGTAATAGCAACGCTAAGTTTTCCCTTTTCTTCCCTCTTTCTCCCTCACATCCCACTTTTTTCAAAAAAATATTAGCCTATGTCCGTCTCCTGGTTAACAACTATCTCTGTACCAAAATTCATCAAAATCGGTTCAGCCATTAAAGCGTGAAGAGGTAACAAACAAACAAACAAATAAACAAACAAACAAACAAACTCACTTTCGCTTTTATAATATTAGTAAGGATAAGGAAGTAAGGATACACTGGATTTAGCTGACAGTTCATGAACTATCTAAGCAGAACGTCAAAGAAACAGTTGGTATAGATTAAGTCTAATGCGTATTATTAAACAAAGTCGTTACGTATTCAAAATATGGTTAGAAAAACCCAGCGGAAGTTATGGAAATTGACGTATGAGCGAGTCTAGTCAATGAGCGGCGACCGTCTGTCTCAACCCGACGCGTCTGTGTCAGCCGGCATGGTTATGTATTACTGACGACCAATAGACGTTTATTAATATCGTGTTATTTATATCTTGGGGGAAATATTGAACTCGGAAATCCAACAACTCAGCGGTGTCGCTCTAAATTATTCAGATTCAATTATTTCCCGTGTAAAATACTTTAACTGCGGAGCGTTTCAATCAATCACTCTTCACCAATTTAGTGTGAGCGTCATTTGGCAAATTCGATTGCGTCTCTCATTGATGGCGCTAGTGAGAGAATAAAACAGTGCGACGGGTGCCATTGACGGTCGTGACAGAACGCGTACGCCCATCACCGGCTCCCGGATTAATTAATCTCCTAAACTAAATTTAAATAGGTGGACGTAGTGGGTGCACCGTGCATGCGCGCTCTTGTTCAACTAAATTAAATCGAGCATTATTCAAGAATACTGAACAGAACCAGAGTTCTAGTTATGACGTGCATCACATTTTTCTTTCTTTATTTACACGTTCGCTGCAGTTGTCTTGTTATGTCAATTAAGATTTAATCAAGCGTAATAAAGCTTAATTATAATTGCTTTATTTGTCAATATGATGATAATGTTGATAGATAAGAAGAGTACCTGCTTCTTGACCCTCTATTCAAAATAATACTTTTAGCAGCAAGATTTCCTAAAGCTATCTTATTAGAAATAAATTATACATCAAGCTAAAACGGAACGAAGAACGTCGAAAGTAGACCACTGGCAGTTTTGATTGACACTTAATTAAGTACCAGCTACCCTAAAAAAAACGTCCCAAAATAAAGGCGAACTAAAATCAATTTTGTCGGCTTGATATTCCAGCATGGACAGAGCCGCAGGCGCTTTCCGATATCATTATGTTCAGGTTCCACTACACCGTGTACGACTATATAGGAGAATATGTGTCGGTGCGCACGTTTAAGCCCGCGAAATTCACACGGATGGCTTGTCGCCACGCGCGAACGCCTCCCACCCGATCTCATTACCAACCCCTCGACAGCGGTGCTATTGATCACCGTCAATATCACGAATATAATAAACATAACATATGCTGCACTTTCATTATGAGTTTCAGGACAAAATGGAAATGGACTGTTGAAAACGTTTTCATTCAGTTTTGATATGATATTTGGATTACCACAACAGATCAATAATCATCTCCCGTAGGTGAGTCAATGAACTAAAGTTATTAAAACTTTATCCTATAATATTAACTAAGTAAATATAGAATTCTAATTTCAAGACTGGTATGCAAATATGTCTGGAGAAAGCCAACGAAGAGCAAAAAAGATAACTTTTTCAAGAACAAATTGATCTCATTACAGTTGGTTCGATTACTTGAAATTAAAATTAAAAAATAATTTTAAGCATTCTTCAAGTTTAAGAGCTTTAGAATAAGTTGTAATTATGGAAGGTCAATACCGTTTTTGTTGGCTTAGAGCTAATTACTTTCTTCTAGCAGGCTATATCTTCTATTAGCCGGCTACGGCGGCGAAGGTTTTAATAAAAGATGAATTGTGTTACTATTAAAATAATCAAAGCATTTGAATATCTTGTCAATTTGTGTTTTCACTTTTTTTAGTAATTAACTGTGTTATAAAATCAATTAAGAAAAATTGTCTGTCATACTGCACTTCGATCGTTATAATTACGCTTTATTTTAACAAAAAATATCTCAAATTAACGACGCTATCAATAGAGTTAACATTTCAAAACTATCATGACATGGTCAGCTCTTAAACGCGGTTAAAATGCATTGATTCGTTCAGGCTTTTCGCTGGTCGTCGCCTTAATAAGAGAAGAGAACGGGGAAGCTAGTTGAATAGCCAAACCAGGTGTCTACATCATTTTGTCAAAGGCGTATCGATAAATATTTATTATGTACTAGCTTGTGCCCGCGGCTTCGCTCGCGTTATGTATCAAAATCAGTTTAGCCATTTAGGCGTGAAGTCGTAACAAACAAACAAACTCACTTTTCGCTTTTATAATATTAGTAAGGATGGACAATGAAATAAAATTAATATTTTATTCCAAAAAAAAAAATGTTACATTTATGGACAGCTAGATAGACAGTTCTTTATAGCTGTTTTGCTATAGAGCAAATGTTTAATATCTAGTGTGTAAATGAAAGAAGAGGCTAATGAAAATGATTTTTGTTTAAAAGTTTTTTCTGTACGTTGTACGATTTTAGAAACACTATTATTTTGCTAAAATGTCTGTACTTCATACTTAACCAGCTTGTCGTCATACGTAGGTTGTTTTGGCAAAATAATCTATCTACTGACATTTAAAACAAAATAATGTAAACTATTTAAATAAAAAAAGATTCAATTAAATAAACCGTGTGGGAGTTTAGTAGCGACTTTGTAAAGTGGTATCCTTGAGAAAGTGCCTTTCTGTTAAGCTGGTGCTCTCACAACGCGACACATTGCTCGTAAAATCTCAGCAGGAGCTCCGCCCCGTACCAACTGATAAAGCTCTAACATGGCTAATCGATTAAATATCCTTCAGACTGATATTATTTATAAGTATGTTAGTTAAAATCTAAGCTAAAAATATAGAGTATCTTAGCTTCTTTCTGTTCTTATCATTCCGAAGATTAACTTTAAAATCATCCTGTCTTAAACAGAGTTTAAAGAGTTTAAAATTTGGCAGATTAAAAATAACTTGATGACACAAAATGTAAACAATTTTAATTGAATCTTCCCTAAATTATTTTTTTATCTAAACAAATTTCATATAGAGAGATAATAATGGGACTTCATGACCAAGTTGAAGATATAATAATATTTTACTCAAAAATGCGTGTAATGTTGTCATTATTTTGACAACCTTGTTTGAGCAAAGTCGACCTTGCCGTTCTGTTTCAAGGAGCGGCCGGCAAAGTTTTGCTGGCCGCTCTAACAGGCCGGCAATGTTTTGCCGGCCGCTATTTTGACGTTTCAACGTTTTAAAAAATCAATTCCAAAAAGATTTTATTTAAAACACAGCTGTTTGTACGTGTAAAGGTAAAAAAAAAAAGATTTAAAAGATTTTATTCGATATTAGGCTGTATAATTCAAACTACCATTGATAAAAAAAACAAAGAAGTAACAAAAGCGCGGTTCAGCCAAAATTTTGATTTATTTACTGATTTTTTTGCTAAAAATGAGTTCTCAAAGCGAAAATTCTTCCGATTCAATGTGTTTAACACCGCCAGACATTAAAGATGAAGCTAAATTAGTGGTTGAAAATTTGATACCGCGAAACTCAAAGGAAAAATATAAGCTTGCATAATTATGAAAAATTTGTGCAGTGGAAAATCAGTAGGAAATCTAAATCTTTATCCGAAAATGTTTTTCTTGCGTATTTCAATGATCTTTCCAACAAAATGAAGCCTACGTCTCTCTGGAATACCGATTCAATGTTAAAGTGCATGGTTCTGATAAAGCACAATTTGAACATTAAAAATTACCACAATTTAACGAGTAACGAAAACGACAGTCAGACGGATATAAATATATTTTTTATTTAAATTACTTGCTGGTTTTATTTAGATTAGGTACTTGCATTTTTGAGTAAAGCACTATACAAACCTTGGCCCACAATGACTGATTCGCTCGTCACGCTATGATTGCCTCGAGCTAGCCTAGCTACGCTCTAGGCCTTTCAGCTTGGCCATCATTGCAGCCCTTGCTGTCCTCGCTGTAAAGGCCTCGACCTACGGTCTCGGCCTTTATCTCAGCTCGTCCATCAAGTGCTGCACACTGACCGCGCTGTGTCGGCCTGGAGCTGCGCTACGCTGCGCTGTCGGCCATCATCAGCGCGACCAGCAAAGTAGTCATTATAGACCGCGGCAGTAATGTACTATTAATGACCAATCGAAACTAGAAATCGTAACTATTCACGCATACTAACCGCAATAATCTGTAACGACACTAAACTACAAATTGGGTCCATCATAAAGTACTTGTCACACTAATAAATAAACAAGAAGAGAGTTTAGCCTCGGACGTAGGCAATTGGCGAATTGGTTCAATAGTCGCTCGAACTGGGTCGGAAGCAATTTAAAGTTTTTACCGAATAAATACGCCGAGTCAAAAATTCACCCATGCTTACAAGTCTACGAGACGGTACAGATTGAAATAAACTAGGCCAGAATTATTAGCACGAAATATAAATTAGAAGCAGTGTTCAACAATGAACAATAAACCTAATTAAGTTGGCTTCAAGTCAAGAGTGTATTCTAAGACTGGGGGAAGTTTATCTAATTATGTGGAGAACTGGTTGTCCCGTGCAATTGGTTTGTGCGATCCTTTTTATCGTTCACGTGCGAGTCCGTACGAAAGGTTTCTCTCAGTTTTACAACGTTAACTTCTTGCCCAAATTGGAAATCGGACTCACGTCATTGCTAATGTGTGTTGGTTAAACAGTGTCAGGTGTTTGGAAATGGTGCAGTAATTTAGTAGGGGATGCTACGCGGACTATAAAACCTATGTGACGTGCGTCCCTATAAATTGTTTCTATAGGTACACGGCTTAATGACTTTTAAAGGACTTTTCAGTCACTAAAATACGTTCTGCGAACTAAAACCATTAGCTACAGAAATAATTGAATAACCTAGAAAATGGCCCTTTTCGTTTTTGTTTCATAAAACATAATGACTCTGCCAATATTTTCTTTCTATTGCGTATTTGAACCTTAAACTTTGCAATCTATTTTAAACGATCTTTTAGAAAATATGTTTTATATAAAAAGGCAAAGTGAATTATTGAAATGAAATTGTGACACTTTCAGTTTTTGTTACACACTGTCCTGAACACTTATGTTTTTAGTTGTACCTATACAACATTAAGGCAAAGAAAACAACTCAAGATCTACTTAATTAAACCCCGAAGCCCTTCGTTTTCAACAAAAATTGAATAATATTGCCCTCGCGGGAGGCATATCTAAATATTACGTAATTCTGTAGTGAGGGAAATAAAGCTGTAGCACTGTCGACGCAGCACTTCAAGTAAACAAATTGGCTCAGTTTGCTCGGTTTATCTAAAGTTTTCTAATGCCTATAACCCTTATTGATCGATACCATTTTTAAAGATTTTAAAATGTGGTGTTGAGTTTCCCTAACAGAGAATTATTTTAAACCTTTGAAAGCCTTTGATATCTAAAGTATTAACATAATTTATGACAAATCCAAATAACACAAAAGTACGTACAATATTTTTAAGCGAGTCTATTGTAGAAATATCAAACATCAGGAGCCTTTTAAAATATTTCTGTTAATGTAAAGTCAGTCAGATTTTTTGATACACTTTTTGTAAAGGCAATAAAATAAAAGAGAGAGCGTTGTTAAAACGCCCTTTGAAGTCAGGGAATTTCCAACGGGCACCTAACAAAATTGTTCTTTTAGCCTTCATAAATGTACGCGTACTTTCGACCCAAGCTTTTTATGTAGTACCAAAGTGAGTCAAAGCGTGACAAAGAGACTGCAACTTGAATTTTCAACAACACATTGCTAGCTAAATAGAAAACTGTTTTTCAGAATTTTAAAGGCCTTTAGGTATGTGTTCATTTGAGATTTAAGTTGCCGACTGTTCTTTTTATTTCAACGGTTAAATGTTTGACTCTTTGTAGACGAGCTTTTTTCCAAGCTTTATAAAATTTGCTTGAGAATCCCGAACTTTAAGAACGCTTTTGCAATTCATTTTAAAGTATGTTTTAGGAAAATACTTTTCAACTTTTTCGCTTAACCTTCAAATTGCGACTTTATCATTTCTAAATTAATGAACAAGAGCCGCCAATTAAAATATTGCAACCAAATTATGTTCCACATTTCTTGAGCTCAAAAAGGGTAAGGACGATTTGTCAAAAAACTGATTACAGTGAAATCTGTCGAGGTGACAAGTCATCAAGTAACTGTCATGAGGGCCACCCTCCGAGTTCCTCGCGGCCCGATAGCGGGTTGTTGACTCACACCGCTTTAAGTTTTACAACAAAATAGACGATTTAGAATAAAGTGCGCAACTGATAAAATATTAATTTTAGAGTGGGAACGGGATCTTGGGTTTGTTCAGGCTAGTTGGTAAATTGAACTATTAAGTACCTGTCTATTTTTTAACAATATAACAAGGTGGTCGTATATTTTTTTTTGCATTTCTACATTTAAAAAAGAGTCATGGTCATAATATTCTAGATTACTATCATTGCTGGTACATTCATTTCGTCTCACCCATATAATCGTGGCTGTAAGCTCTTCAATAAGACTCATGAGAGCCGTTTTCCGGGAAAACACGTTAGATTTTTTATGAACATGGTTTGCGTCAAGATTTTTTCCGCCGGGAAGCTAATGATTAACTGAGAACATATTATGTCGGGAAACATATTGGCGAGAGTATCTTTATGCCCGAGTCTTACAGAAAAAGTATATCTTTTTTATATCTTATTATCTTTTCATATTTGCATCCTCATTGCAATAACAAGTTAGTAAGAAACAGAAAATTAAAGAGGCTCAAAAACATCTGTTCATCTTTTAGAATATTCAAAAATAAGGGACACGTATTTTATATTTGTAAATAAGAATAGAAATGAATAAAAGTTACGTGTGACGTCTCACCTTGCTGCATTTTTTCGCAACGAGTGACGTCACACATAACTTTAATGGGCTATATCTATATTTATAATTTTTGGTCTAATTTACAAATAAAAAAAAACGTGTTCCTTATTTTTAAATAATTTAAAAGACGGAATGAATAGAATGTAATTACTTTGACCCTGGAAACTACCCTATTCTAACAAATATGATATTTAGAGGTAGTCTAAGTTAGGAGGTGAACGTACAAAACAATATTTAAATAGCAGCAAGTGTTTAGTAAATAAATTGTGTATAAAACGTTCTCCTTCCAATTTAGTCTCATCCACGCGGCGCTTTCAACAAATTTTCAAGCAACGTAATCCCGAAAACATAAAGATTATGTATAAACCTAATTACCCTATCTCATAATTGCCTTGTTTTGACGTCTACCCTTTGAGAGGCCGTCGCTTATTTCCCGAGTCCTCTAAAGATATTAATAACCATCTAAGTCGCGGGCTGTCTTCCTCCCCGCAACTCGGTCGTGTAGCGTCGCATCTCCCTCCCCTCTAGGTCGTGTTTTTCGCTAATACCCTTTCGGAGATGATAAGATGATGGCTTTACAAGCAAGCAGTAATTACGGCCGTCCAATTACCGCTCGGCGCCTGCCGGGGAGGAAGCCATTCATTGTTCAAAATTTTTGTTTTCACTACTATTATTTTTGTCGTTCCTTTGTTGCTATCAAAATTAAAGAAACTGGTTATGTACATTCTTGGAATATCTTACCTTTTTATGATGAAAGGTGAAATTATAAAGGGATCTTCCAGATCCATAAACAAATCTGATGCTCTAAGTAACCCTAAAACATTACTCTATAACATTAAACAGCGCCAATGAACGGATATACGAAGACAAAAAGGGGTCATAATAAAAAAAAAAACTTGCATTGTGCCTTGAGAAAAGTGCAAGGAAACGACACCTGTCAAGTTAAGTATGAGTCAAGCTTTCAGCACGATGACCGGCATTCTTACAATATCCTTCAAAAATACGAAAAGCCGAATAAGTTTATGAAAAAATATGTTTCTCAAGCACTATTTAAATACTGTAGGAATAAACATTAAGAAAACGGTAGCTCTCTTGTGCAAATGGAACAAACCCCGCAATTAAAACCTTATAAAGTCAGCAATTTACGTGAAATAAATTAACATCCCTATCTACCGTAATCTGCATCTAAAAGAACGTGTTACAGCGTCAAATTAGCAATGTTTCTCTAATCTTTAGAGCTCTAGAATCAAAGTGGAGTGCGTTAAAAGGAAACTATAATTAGAGTCGACAAGTTGCCAGCGTCGGTTGAAAGTGCAGGCGAAGGCGGAAGCGGACGCGGCGCGGTAGGGTTGCCAGGTAACGGTTTAAAAGTTTCGTAGAAATTGACATAGTTGAAAAAGTAGTTGGATTTTTTAACGATGAAGATGTTTTAGCTTAGCGAAATACTGTGCTTTATGTTGCGAATTGCGTAATTTATGAGTACTTTTTTTTTATTAAAATCCAAAAATTTAATCCGTTTTCTTAACGATATTCATACTATGATTTTCGACGAAATTCATTAATCCCGCAGATCTTTAAAAGGTAGTATTTCATCGAAGGGTAGCTTTGACCTCACATTATAATAAACCATTATCCGCCACCCTGCAATAAATTACAAGGAAAATAGTTTAATAAAAAATATTAAATCTTGGACACAGGCCGTCAGTGTCAAATTCCTGGATGGTCCCGCAGTTGCCGGCCATGTGGCGGCTGCAGCGCGGCTGGGCGGGCGGTTGGGCGGGCGGCGGACGGCGGCCCTTCATTGACGCACCGTTCCCTGTAATTTCAGTGAACGCTGTGCACCCGGCGTTTGCCAACTAATTTGTCATCCGAATATCAAATTACGCATGAAATGGCGCGTAACAGTAGACTCTCCACTCGGATATCGGGGTT
Organism: Ochropleura leucogaster; assembly: GCA_958449745.1. Lineage (NCBI taxonomy): Eukaryota > Metazoa > Arthropoda > Insecta > Lepidoptera > Noctuidae > Ochropleura > Ochropleura leucogaster. The sequence goes on along the minus strand of OY288206.1, from coordinate 10,897,216 downwards.
TTAAAATAAAATTTAATTCACAGTCTGGTTGCAATAACGCAGGTAATTGCACCCACTGTTCGTTGACAACTAATTGGCAAGTAAATTTAGTGGAATCGTATAATTGAATACAAAACTGTTGGTAAAATGGACCGAGTATTATTAGCGATTATTGTTCTCATAAAATATATATTTCAGCATTTGTTAAAAGATTTTTAAAGTAGTTTTACGAGAAAGATATATCATTTTCATGAAAATTTAATATCTTTAGGCTACTACTAAGTGTTCTTTGTATTACCATAAAAATATAAAAAGGCTCAAATATTTTTATAACTTCTCTTTTGAAATACTTTCAACAATTTTTCTTTCAGTTTAAGTATTATATTAAAACACCACTTTTATCGTGTTACTTCGCTTGATGGAAAAAAATGCTTCTTCCTTGAGTTAGAGGTAAAAAGTAAATTGTAAAACGTTCTTTACGTAATTTTCTGGTGGGCTATTGTAATAGCGATACGCCCTCATATTTTGACGGGTGATGTGAATCCATTACACTTCATCTATATCGTCGAAGGGGATCGGTATCTGTGCAGATTTTATGGTGCGCTAAGTGTACGCCATTTTGGACAGCCTCCACGTGGTCAAGGGGTGTTGCTATGGGATGCGTAACACCCTAACTAGGGGAATATCTATAGCGACGATTTTATTGCCTCTTTTTCATTAGCATGAATACCGATATTTTTGCTAAGAAGCTTTTTATCCTTTTTTGTTACAGCAAAGGGTTAAAACATTTTTCGTAACAATATCGCTAAATATAGGTTCTTTCTTTCAATACTTCACTTAATCAATTACACGTGTCTCGTACGTATTACCATGAATATTTTCCTTCCCACAAAATAATATCTACGGCAAAAATAAGACGCGTGCAGACCCGCGGGCACGAGTCACGACTCCGACCGTCGACTTGCGACGTAGGTACCGGGTCGCGTTGCCAAGGGAACCTCACTTAGGGCTATGGGTTTTTCCAACAATGAAACGGCATAAGACGTAACGACATCTAATTAATAACGTCTATCATATCTCTATTGCTCGGCTTATGTGTTCGGAGGGTGAGGGATTAACGTAAGAGGATTCAATGAGGACGCATGATTTGTTCCGGAGGTATCTCCGTAATGAGCGATTTTTGCTATAACTTTCATATAATTATTTCCTTTTGAGAAACAGCTTATGATGTTTTAAGCTTTTGAGTAGGTTTTGCATAATGAGGGGTACAATGTTATCATTTCTGATAAGTAGTCCATGTTATTAACTTATCGGTATCCTGTTAGCAGTCATTACGCAATGAAAATTCATATAAATATTCTGTGTACATAATCCGTCGTTGATTCAAAATAGTCGGTGTCGTAAATATGTATTATTAATACAAAAGGTCGATAATTAGTGCCACAGTGGAACATCAGTCTGCATCAACGCTTGACATGTTTCATGTTAATTGGATAGCACAGGACAATGGCGAGCTTACCGATGCACACTAGAGAAGGGGTGCCGTGCAATTATTATGACATATTGTTCTCGATTCCAACCATTCAGCGTTTGAACTGGACTTTATTAGTACAAGTCTACCTGTCTACCACATATTTAAGTACATGTACAAACCATACATTTTACTCATGTCTGTCAAAGCATCAGAAATAAACGATAAACGTGGTTTTATAAATTTTACATTTTAAGTGACGGACACCGCGTCATATTACTAAATTGATTCAATCATAATAGCATTATATTGAAAATTCACCGGAAAATGTTAACTAGTACCGGATACGTAGTGTTAACCGCGAACGTAACTGCTTTGCCAAAATTTAAGTTTTAAATGGCACTCTATAATAAATTTATTGCCCGTTAAAAGATTCAATTTGATAACTCTATAGAACTCACGCATATTCAGTTCACCCTCTAAAACCGGAGGCCCGTGATAAAAGCAATTAAAACTTTAACAACATCGACTCCCGCGCTTTTCCGATTTCACCACGTGAATATACTTCAAGTAACCGTCCTCTACTTCGCTCTACAATAACGAATCGATAAATGAGTTGTAAAAGTAATAAATACGTTTTATTAAGTTTGTTCGAAAAAAAAAATCTGAGCAACTCATATTTATAAAGATTTGCAAAACAATTCGAGTTGTTATTTACAAAGTTTTCCATTTCGAAACAAATTTGTTTTTAGCTTTTATGACAGATAATTTGTCAAGGGTAGCTTTGCGCAAGTCAAAGATAATTTATCTGTCTCAACCGCTTTATTTATTACAACGCGTTCGCATCTTCGTTGAGCCCTTAAAGTTGGTGGTTAATGGAGCTTCTTTGAAGCTAGTACGTCAGTCACTACACGTGAGGTGACGGGGGGATGAGGTAAGGGGTCAGTCAGGGGGAGGGAGGGGGTGACACGTCTGCATGTGGTCAGCCGTCAGGAGCGCCCAACTTGTCTTATTTTTTGCTTCCCTTTTGTAAGTGACGGGTTGATGTGAAACGAATGAACAGTTCCGATGTGTCTTGTAAATACACTCCACTTGCTCCCCTTACCAGGAAAATGTAATCGTAACACCTTTAATGACGCTAGCCTTTGCTGACACTATTTTACACTAACAATAATACAGATCATGAGTGTGTAATTTTCACAATAGGTATATGCGTTAGTATTCTTGTTACATTGACATACATAAAAGTGGTTGTTTTTATAAATTAGTTTCCAAGTTACAGGTTTGATTGCGCTGTTTGACCCGTCTAAGTAACTCTTGCTTTGTGTAAACTTTCATGTCAAAAAGGGGTCAAAATTACGATAACCGTGATGTTGGTAACCCGAACAAGTTTGATCAAAACCTTCAAACCCTATGACAATGAGTGTACCTCGGCCGTGATAATGACAGACCCTAAGTAACAGGTGGGTCCAACTATCGCAAATTCAAAGTTTAGTCTATTTTCGACATGCGGGTGTCCTTACGACATTGTCCTTTAAATGTTTGAAAAAGGTCGTTCTAGTTCATTTTTATCGTAAAATGTTTAAGTACTTGTCTCCGTAAGTTTCTAAACTGAGGCAAAACAAACCCTTTTAATGTTCTTTTGAGAATACAAACATAGTTTGAAACTATGAAGAACAGGCTATGGTCTCTTGTACGTTATGTACATCAAAATAAAAATATGTTTATTTCCAATAGGCCTACATGGGCACTTATAAAACGTCGAAAAAAGGTGTACAAACTGCATCCAGATATAAACTAGCCACTTTTCCATTAAAAACAGCTATCCCTGCATTACGTTGGTGGTGGACCTGGTAACCATTACAACAGCGCTGCCACCAACTCTCTTATCTTTTTAATAAACAAATTGAATTAATAAGTAAATTAAACTAACACAACAGGCAGTGGGAATCCATTTGATCAAGGTTGCTGAAGAGGGAAGAATGATGATTGATGATAGGATATGATTCGTTTCCACTTAACACATTGTAAAGGGGTATTTTATAACCCTCGCCTCTTGTTCCTGAGGTCAGTGACTAATGAACGAGATGACTCAGCTGTTTTAAACTAGTTGTTTTATGAGGATCATATCATTGATAAACTTTTTTAGTTTATTGTTTCTTGAAAAGCCATTAACTTTTTATTTGGTCTCGGTAATTATAATTAAACGAGGGGACTTAACACCATGTGTGCCGTGTTTGATAAGGATCGTGTAAAAAAAGTTGTTGTGTGTTTTTAAGTCAGTGTGACATAAAGTTAACAGCATGATATTTAGACAGGTATGTAAAAAGCACTCTGAACAAGACAAAGACGAAATGGTAAAACTCTCAAATTATTGAAGCGGAAAAGTGAGTTCTTCAAGATGGCTTAATTAACGGAATTTCATGAATAAAACTTGTCATGAGATCATATGAAGTGTCAACGTCACATTCATCATGTTTATTTGACCTTTGACCATAAACAACACCTTTTCTGAGAGAGTAGGCTTGTGTCCCAGCTGTGTGAATATACTAGGTTGATAATGCTTACCAATATAAAGATGCTTTGGTAAGTTATCAATCACACTGACAATGTCAAAGTTTTACAGCCTTATCCACAGAGATGTCATTACTGCTGAATATGATCTCCATTCTAGAGAAATTCCGTTCCTATCTACATGCAAATCGTTCAATTCTTACGTCTAAGTACAAAAACAAGGGGAACGGCTGTTAATTTACAACATCTGACAACTAATTTATAATATAAACACGTATTCTATGCATCTAATGGTATGTCGTAACACTCTTCCATTAAGGGGTGAAAACTCAAAAGCTACCCTTTGTAGCGCGGAGTATGCGGTATGTTTAAGATTGCATTAGTAACTTAGAAACATCAAAGACGGTATGAAGTAATAACAATATTTCTAAAACTAATTACGTAGAGATACCGTTCATAAAGTTCAAATAACTAAATGTTCAACTGAATCAACTCGGCTCTAAGAATCTGTTTGTTGATCGATTTTGCCTTACTTGTCAACAAGCATCTTAACAATAATAAATATCTCACTCGCTCTTACTCTAGTTTATAACAAATGCTAGCTTAGTTTTAAAAAATATACTTTCAGGAATTTTAAGTCATAACCGCGTCAGACGACTCCCGGCCGCCGTAGATGCGGGTCTGTGGACGGTGAGCAATGAGTAACACACCGTCCGTCTGTCTAGTGACGACAGGCGGTATCGACGGCGCGTAAGTCTGCCACGCGTGCCTCAAATAGATGTCAGCAAAGCAGAAGGGCTTTTCAGGGCCACCGCCTACCGGGGCTGCGGGTGTTTGAAAGAGATATCGCGGCCCCGGAACATAAAGGGCAATAAAAAGAACACGCGTGGGTTAGAAGTCCGACAATCCCCACGCTAAAAGCCGTCATAACAATGAATTTGTTAATATCTAATATGCTCATCATAATGCTATCAGTTGAGCTTAAAAAATAAACCAGTGATACCAAAACGCCAAAAAGTCAGCAAATCGAGTGCTTAAAGATAGTTTATATATTATTTAGGGTTCAATTTAAAAGCTAACGCAGAAATATTCAGAAATAACTGGCTCGTACCGTGAATAAGCAAAATTGTGCGCACACAGGATCGCACCCCTATCATATATTAATGTTGGGGCCGTCACAACCTCTGACGAAATATAAGACATATAAGGCAGCATATCAATTATTCTTGCATTTATTTTAAGCTTCGTCATTTTTGTGTTAGTCTGAATTAAAAATTAATTACTGATGTCGTCGTACTTTTTCATAATGTATTTTAGAGTACAAAATAAGGCTATCCCTACCCTATGTTTGCTCTTGTCCTATTCTATTTGGGGTCGGCGTAACATGTTTTCTTCTTCCATTCGCCCATGTCAGACGTCACGGCATCGTCTACTTCTTTGTCCTTCATATAATTACTTACACAAAACTTGTCGCTTTTCTTTTGCTTTCCTCTATCTCTCTATCCATCAATATTCATATCTATCACTCTTTTAGTCACATGCGCTTTTTCCTTTCTCATTACATGTCCATACCAAGACAAACGACTCCCTTGCATTTTTTCTGTAGCATGCGCAACTTTTAAACTTCCTCAAATATAATCGTTCTTTACTTTATCCATTCTTGTCACTCCACACCTCCTATGTGAAAAGTTAATAATTCTAAAAATCAAAAGTAACAAAATAGATAGTTATTGAAAGTTACCTGTTTTTAGCAATAAATAAAATATTAATTTGAAAAAAAAAACAGAGCATCTCCTTATTTTGACAAAACATCGTCAGCACAAAATAAAGTGCAAAAGTTAGGACAAAACCATTCGTGATATTAAAAATAAATCGCGAAAAACATAAAATTACCTCTGTCATTCAAAATGCTAATTATAAAAGATAAAATTGCGTTTCAGCATTTCGTTTACGGTTTAACAAAAAAGTGGAGTGGTTTTGGCGGTAAATAGATTCACTAAAGCATTTTCCGTGTCTCGGTGGCACGTTGCGGCACTGGTGCTCCTGCATTGCATACGCCTGACGCGTCGGTTGACCAGCAAAACTGCTACGAATCTGCTACGAATGCTACAAGTGCTACGAAAGTACTACGCGAAATTTTATGTCTCTCTCATAGGATTCCGAATTATCTTTCTTTATATTTGCTCTCACCTCTGAGGTAGAATTTTTCTGATATAAATTTATGAAGTGTCATCACGAGGAAAACAGCTTTTTGAATTAAGTCTTGAAGTACTATATAGTAATAACGTGCCGAGCAAAATGCTTTTATGATAAACCTACAGAAATTACTCCACGATTTTAATATATTGAAGATTAAACGTATCGCTATTGTGCATTTCGAGATCGCATGATATTTATTATTTATGATGGGTAATTGAAATGAACGGCGATAATAAATAAACGGGTTTTTCCTTAATTTACACAACTTATTTATTATTTTAAAATGCCATACTGAGTTTACAGAAGCCGGATCACTGGCAATACAAACTTTTGTTTCCAAAAATACAGGTTAAGTAAAGTGGCCGAAAAAGCGACGTAACAATTTCACCTTCCTCGTAAACAGACCGTCAGTTCAGTGCCTAAGCTATTTCGCCAAACTCATTTCAATTCAATATCCAAAGTTTCCGGCTTATTCCTAGACTTTTTCATCTTATCACATAGTGTTGGAACGAATCGATGGCGACATGCTGTACCAAAGACAAACTTTGTATATTTCACGTTTGAGAACTTACCATGTATAATATATTGAGACTCTTATTTGCCTGTGTAGGTAATCGTACATGAAGTTTTGAAATATTTTAATACTAGATGTTTCGTAGAAAGTTGTTCGTTCACATAGTAAACATAAAAAAAGTACATAAAGTTTTAGGTGGCAAACTTTTTACAGGCAGTTGTAAGTAGTTGTAATATTGCAGGTGTATACGTAAAATTATCGGGTCGGATCTTAACTTACTTTTTCCAGAAACCAAGTCAATACTGTCTTCTTATAACCAGAAAAAAACAGTTACCTACAAAATCTAAAAAATATAGATTGATGGGCTAACAATCAATTAAGTAAAAAAGAAATCTTTAGGTTCGACAAATAGAGCTCCTCCACAGGTTGTGCGAAGGTAAGCAGGTCATCTTGACATTCGAAGCCTCCAGGGAAGCAACTTAACGAACAAATTTCTGCGAGTCAAAGCACGTATATCGTAGCTAATGTATTCGAATACCGCCAGAAGCGGTGTGTGCCGTAACACGTCCAGAGACGTTCGTAGGTGCGGCGGACGTTAATTACATAAAATTGTGACGTCACAGGGGAGGATCGGGCTCCACTTGCATAGATCAACTTATAACGTATGCAGTTTCTGAATTTCTCGCTGTTTAGCCAACAATTTAGGTTTGATTTAGTAGTTCAGTCTGCGAAATTTTCGATGCGAGCCTTTGGGGATGCTGTATTAAACGCATTTTTATTAAACATTGAACGAGCTTTGTTCTTGTAATGTGGTTTGTGGTTAGTTTTTTACATAAATATCAAAAGTTACATCAACTCAAGTACAAAGTCAGTCCCGAATAATTTAGAACCTACAAACAGAAAACAACAAAACATTAATCACTGGAGCGAAATAAAAAGTTTAGTCTAGTTCCAAAAGTAGAAGGAGCAGTGACACTACTCCATTGTTCTTACACGAGTAGGTCACGTAAAAACTGAAGTTACATGCAGTTGGGTCGTTGACCTGCAACCGCGTTTCCCTTGTCTTCAGTGTCGGCTCGTAACTCGTAATGCATTAGTGACGACCGTCCATCTGTTTGCTGATGACATTTTGTTAATTAAACTTCTAAACAACCTTTTTTCTTTTGCTTTGTACAAAGCACTTCAGTATTAAATAATTTGCTCATACAAACCGATGTAAACGCTAAATAAACAGCTGCAGTTAACCTAAGCAAATGACGTAATTTAAATATTCTAAGAAGCTTAAGAATATACCTACCGCGATTAAGTTAGCCACTAATTTCCCTAGCTCGGCGCTAAATAAAACGAAGTAAACAGAACTACGATTAAAAATGTAAATTAGAGTACATTCTCGATTCTAAAGTTTAAAGTATTTTCTCGCGGATAAGTTTAAATTAATGTGGACCGTCACAAGCACTTTTACTGGCGCGGCGACCGGGCGGTTCCATCAATTTTTTATTAGCTTCGAGATTCTCTTTTTAAAGAATTTAAAGGCAACAGCGATTATATTTAATTAGAGACTACACTCTGCTCCTTATTGAATTCGACACGTTGAATATTGTCTCGTTGCGGCGGCGCTGTCTGTCTCTGCTCCATTCAATACACGGTAGGAATGTAGAGTATTTTCGATCCTTTTGATGAGAGCTAAGATTAATTTTGGAGGGCGGTTCAAAGGAAAATTTTAGAATATAAGTGCATTAATAAAAGGTTTTCAGGATAGGGCACTCTATAGCAAAAAATGCTTTTATTAAATTTGTGGGCTTTTATGTGCATATTCGGTGACTTTATTACGTAAAAGGTTTTTATGGACTGCTTTAACCTTGTAAAATATAAGTAAGTGAATCAATTTGGAGTTGAGTTGTGTTTACGGTGCGTTTAGGAAGTTTGTAATAACGCTATTAACATTGTGTTTGATAGTCCCGAAACAAGATTACGGCAACGGCATTTAGTCACGGGAAATACCTAAATGAGGGACGCACGGCTTTTCCGTCATGCTGCCATACCTACCGTTACCGGTACTTACCGGGGACGCTATGAGCAACAGTGACAGTTTAGGCTAAAATGATGCTAGATGTAATTATTGTCCTTTGTTAGTTCATTATTAATATAATTCTTCTTCCTAGTATATTTTAAATGAGATATTTGTGAGCATATATCAGAGTCTAGATGTATGGACGCCAGAACGACTCAAATTTCCACGCGAACGAAGTAAACTGATTCGTAAACTTTCGAAGTTCCAGGTTTGTATCTGTATCACATAAAGGTTAAAGCGTAGAAAATGCCTGTATCATTAAGTCTACTTCCATTCATTTTAGTGCTTGACGTGCTACTTACATTTAACTTACAATAAATAGAAGTACTAACCTGTGATGGCTGGAGCTGGAGTGACCCGTCGTAGAGCTGGATATCGGCGACCTGGCGGGGTAGTTACCACCGCTCGCGCCTCCTTCCGACATCACGAACTCTGCGAAACAATATGGATTGTCATTCTTTGCTTCACGTATATTTTTATATGAAAATTCCAAAGAAAGATTTCTTGGAAATAGTTTTAGGAAGCCTTTGCCCAGCTGTGGGACTATATAAGCCAACATAAAAAAAAAGGTTGTGGATCGGAGCATTAAAATGTAAAATAATGTGTTAACTCTATTCTTGTTTCGTAAAAGATACCCACTGAACCATTTCGCATAAAAGGGTTATTTTCAGAGGTTACTGATTCATAAGATATGTTATGAATTCCGTTTGATTTACACGTGCCCTCCTATCACTATAGCAACTGAAATCCAACGACAAATACGCTGACACACTACTTTCATATGCCTAATCACATTAAAGATATTGGTTTACAAATGCATTATTAGGGTAATTGCTTAAAAAGTGACAGTTGTTAAGTAAGTAGAAAATTTGAATTAATTTATTAAAGAACTCTTTAATAAAGAAATAAAATAACTACTATTATGTACAAATTATAAGTTGACAAACTAATAATAAAAATATGTACAAGTAAACAAATGGTAAAATAATTACAGGGAATCAAAAAATTCGTCCGCATCGCAGTCAACAGGCCCAGAAGTTTGGCAATAAGTAATGCAGTAATTCAAATTATCTCCAGTTATTCATCATTAAAAACCGAATAAGTCAGATTTCATCTCACAGTAGTTTACTACTGCATTATAATTTACCATAGTTTTTGTTGCGACTTGAGTTAAATTGTTATGAATAACAAACAATAAAAAAGAATCAGTTCTACACTTATCGTAAAACTTGTCGAATGATGGAAAATATTTCTCCCTATAAAACATAAAGCCGGTATGTTTTTTTTGCTGTTCTATTTATAAAAAAAGACACACATAGATTGGAAGAAAAATATATATATTATATATTCTTAGATTTATATATACATTCCTAGTAATAGATAACTCAGAAAATACAGAATCCATTTAGATAAAATTGGAACCATTTGAGAGAATACACTTTTGAATATAAAAAGAATTTAGGAAATCGGACAACAATAGACACACAAATAAAAAAAAATACAGTCGAATTGAAAAGGAACCTCCTCCTTTTTTGAAGTCGGTTAAAATGACCTTGCTCAGTAATATGAAACAGGCCTTCCAATTTTTATGTCGATATAGGGTTTCTTGTTGGATTAAGGTTTAACATTTCATCAATAATGTTTTGAGAGAAGGGACATTTGCAATCATATCAAAGTGTTGGTAACAGATTCAATTTATATTGATATTTCAATGTATTTGAATTAATTTACAAACCAATCTTCAAATACGAATATTCTATGTAACCATTTTCACTTTACAAAAATTCAGTTGGCTCAATGAATATTTTGTATTATTGCGTAGGCAAATCCTTTGAGTTTCAAATAAGTCAAATCCAAGTATCTGTTGAAAATATTCTGTTCACTTGAAAAATATATCATGTATTTATTACCTCTCAAAAAGAATTACCCGATAAAGCTCCATGCGGTCAGCGGAACTCTACCAACCGTCCATTATCTTACACCAGTTTTTTGCGTGACAGCGGCGAGAGTGCGATCTATAAGGAGCAGGACGCGGACGGCGGACACGGACTCCACTCTCAACTATCAATCCTTCTGTCACGATATCGACAGCGCATTTGTTTGCTCTCACCATTTTTGTCTCAGTGTTTCCTCGTCCCGTTCCTCGGACGCTATATTTGTGCTGCGGGCGTGCGGCCGGTGCCGGCGATCAATCTGCCCACGACTCTGAGCATGACGGATGGTAGATCGAACACCGAGCTCGCCGCTTCTACGCCTCGACAAGATACCATACATTTTATTGGGAACCGTTTTTGCCAACAGCCCTGATTATACTCGTTGTTGTCCCACCGATCTAATGAATTATTTACTTTGTTATCCTAGTTCCTGACTGATGTTTATGTGAGTAGCCTATTTTTTTGTGAAAAGAAATTTATCAATGATTTGTGGAAAGAGGATTCCGTTTTATATTTTGTCCCTGAAAGAGATTCGTAGCCTTTTAGATAATGCCAGCGGACTTTGTGTATTGATTTTTATCATGAAAAGAAAGTTTTATCTTACGAAGCAAAATAGACCGATGCTTGTTTTCTTTTACTGCCAATGGAAAGAGACTTTGAATACGACACAATCATATATTTATATTTTTGTATATAAAAATATCACAAAATATGTTATGGACCCGAATAATGGCACGTGTAGATCAACAAAAAGTAGAATCAATTTCAGTTTGTTAGACTATTTGTCAGGGCCATTTCGGTGTAGTTATATTTTTTTGATAAATGCTACGCGTGAGAGAAGCTGACGTGATGGGCTGATACGGGGCCCCTAGTTGCCGCGAATGCCTCGACTGCCGTCGAAATACTGTAAATTATAACTTCCCGAGTTCCGTTCTGTTTATCATCTTGCAAATGTATTACGCAGGTCTTCCGTTTGTGTTATATGTAAATACGTATCTTGAGCGGAAGAAATGAAAACAAATCTGGCGGATGCCGGTTATTCATTATATAAGATGCGATGTTTCATTATTAATGTATACCGTACCCTCAGACAGGGAAGAGCGACCCTCTTTGAAGTAGGCTGTTATATTCTTAGGATTAGTGTTGTAGTATTTTTTCATGATGGGAATATCATTTGCCTTCATATGAGTGAATCAGAGGGAGATGGAAAAGCATCTGCTTATAAGTTGACAGGATGAGTTATTTATAGACAAAATATGTGATAGTTGAGCTCAAGTCCGACAACATTTTACTAAAAGTAAACCTTTCTTTTTTGTATAAAAATACAAAAAGGTCAAAAAGTTACATTTACTCTTCAGTGAAAGATTATATAGTGATTGAAAAATCGGCCCATTATTTTGTTTAATTTTACCTCTTACTCTATTTCCTCGATATTTATAACAGTACAAGGCATATGAGGAATGGGAAACTGGAATAAAGCTTTGTATTCAAAAAGAACTCCAAAACGTAAAACTGTGTGGAGGTAAAAATATCTTAAAAATAGCTTTTAAATGTGTTATTTCATTCATCAATTAACGAACGCAACATACTAGATAAAAACATAAACAAAGTAAAGACGGCAACACTTAAACGGCAACAATATAACAGCATTAGTTTCTACCTCTTAAAGAAAATTCGTAATCGGCGGCAAATGAAAATTGATCGCCACTAACTAAGATAAGTTTGGAAAGTTATGATGGAATGGAAGTGCTTCCGGGCGCGACGATGGCGACGGGCAAAAATGCTCCTTCCACACTGATTTAGCTTCACACTAAGTAATTATTGTTCAAACAAGAAACCTAACGAGTGAACTCATTAATCACCAGCCATTAATGTCATTGCTTTGTTACCTAATGGACACTACCCCGTAATAAAAGTAGGTGTGTAAAATTATACTTCGACACACATTTACAAAACTTGTATCTAGTACGATTTGTATCGAAAAAACACTTTGTAGTAAACGCCGAATGGTACTCGTTTGAATTAGTGCTTTACTAATAAGATAAGCGATACGATTTAAATGCTACAACAAATTATTCACTCGTATAATTTATGTAGGCCCCAACATAATTTGGCTTTGTTTACTAAAAAGCCTTTCTATTTCCCCAGACTTTACTACGGTAATATTATTTATTTGTTACAATTTTATTTTATTAAAAAGGGTACGATACTGAATAGGTATTGTGGAATATAAACGGCGATAGCAAAACTTACAAAATGGCTCTCGGTAAAGTGTCTTGTGCCGCAAACCTTTATGAATACCATATGAGGAGGCCGCTATTTTTACATACAAAAATCGGCACGGAATCAAAGTCCACATGTCCGTTGCGGCCTACCTTAATTTTCCTACACGGCTCGCGCCCTGAATACCAAAGACAGGGAAGGACATCAGCTTTCCCGCGACCACTACGGGATTTCCATACAGATGACGTAAAAAGCTGCATTCAACTAATGTCGTAACTTTGTATATAACGTTATCCGTGATGATGTTAAAATATTAAATTTAATTTGTAAGAATCGTTTGTGGAAACGCTTTACGGTAACGTTGTTGAGAAGCCGACAATGCCGGTGTAATTTTGCTTATTTCGGCTTAAATTACTTGATCTCGTTTACGGCCTTTGAAGATTGTACCGAGTTTTCAAAAAGTTTGTGTCTAATTTATTGTTTACCGTCACTTTCTTGTATTTATTTAAAGTAAGTTAATCGTAAATTTTTGAATGTTATTCTAATTAAAAACCAAATGATATAATTATTAAGATCTAGTTGAACAGTAAGTTTTTATTTAAGTTAATGTGAAAAAATAAAATGTTTTTTCTTTTTTAACAAATTTTTGGCTTTTATTATTTTAGATTTTATTTATACAATTTGAAAGAATTCCCATTTTAATAATTATGATGGTATTGTTTAACACGTACCATAACCACTCTATTTGTACGAAAATTAATAGTTTTATTCACATGGACACTGCCGCCAATTATTATTGAACTATTATTGACCACAACGCAACCAAATCGACATTTTGTAGTTACCACAACTGCAAGAGCTGCAACGACACTATTGACACATAACTATTGCTTGACTACTTTTGGTCGCTGCGATGTGAAGAGGTATTAAGTATGTTTTTTTTTTTTTTTGAATGTGTTATCATCAAATAATATGTCCTGTTGTGAGCAAGCGGAGGGCTTGTCAGAGTCTTACTGACTCAAACCCGTCCATGTTCCTTTTTTTCCTTTGTATTCCGGAGCCGTACATCAGCTCCAGAATAACTTTCTTTCGAACAACTCGAAACCCTGACAGGCAGTGGTCCTGGCAGGCCACTCTGCTTTGCTGACGTGTCTTAAAACGGAACGGAATACGAACGCGCCGTCGTCACACTTGGTATCACTAGACGGGCGGACGGTAAGCTATCCATTGCTCACCGTCCATGGGCCCGCGTCTATGGTGGCCGGGAGCTGTCTCGAGGCACCTAACGCTAGGAGCATCTCCCGCGGTGACTGGGGTGGTTCGAGATTCTCTACCTCAAACGTTCGGCCACCTACTTCGCTAGCATAACTGCTTCGCAGAATTAGGTGACCGCTTCACATTCCCTCTAATTTCGGACCACCATGGTTCAATCCATGGTCCGGAATTCGTGGGCGATCATCACAGTGGTGACATTCGGGCGTTTTCTCTCGCCCGATTATGAACAGTAACCTCCCGAAACTTCCGTGACCGGCGAGGACCTGCATCAGGTGGTAAGAGATGATGCCTTGGCGTCTTTAAAGCCAATCCTCAAAGAGGAGACTTATCGCTACTAATGTGGCGTGGCCAATGAATGCTCCCTTGGATTAACATTCAATTCAAATTCAAATAGCCTTTATTTCTGATAATATAGAATTACATATATTTCCATTCAATTATAATTATTAAATTATTCACACTAAATAATAATTCCGATTCATTGGACTTCATGGATTAATTTAACAGGATATTAGTTTAGTCTATTTTGACATTTATAAGTTATTTAATATTAGTGTTTATAAACAAGTAATAAGATTAATTATTAAATAACAGTATTAATAATATTTTTTAGTCTTCGACATCGGTAACATTATTATCAGCTTGCCCTTTGGCATAGGCCTCCCTTCTGTTTGTGGCTTTTCCGTGACATGTTGTTCCAGCAATGTTTTAATGTCATCTTCCCATCTCATTCTTTGACGCCCTTTCTGTCTCTTCTCATTTTGAGGGTACCACATGGTGACATCTTTTGTCCATTTTTTAGTTTTTGTTCCTTATCATGTGGCCAACCCAATTTCCATTTAAGATTTGTCACTGTGGATGTGACATCTTTAACTTTTGTTTTGCTTTTTAGATTTGGAAATGGAACATAACAAACCTCATTCTGGAAGTTACGTTCAGGCGGCTATTAAGCAAAGCGCGCCGTACGTCCGCGGAATCATAATATCATGAAGAAGATATCACATAGCATTGTAAGAAATGCGTAGATGACACGACCGTACGGACGAGCGGTGTATGTGTGAGTACTGCTTTTGATGTTCTGTGAACAAAGACAATATGTGGAAAGGGTAGATTGAGTATCGAGAACAAAACTAATGACGCGAGGTTATTCAATCACAGTAAGAATTTAATCTGAACTTAAATGAAGGTGATTCCCTTATAACTTTCCAACACAGTCGCTAATAACGAAACTTGTGGTTAATAGCGTCGAGGAGACGGAGAGCCAGAGGGTTGTCAGGGGAAGGGGGGAGGGAGCTCACGGCTTCGGGAAATTTCGAGACAATTCAATGGGAAAATCTGCCTTTGTGAAACTTCTATTGTAGTTATAATATTCTAACTTCATATTATAATTCGTTTGAACAATTTCTATTTACGGGTAATGATGTGACTGTTAAGCACATATAAGAGACTCAAACAATGTTGCAAGTTAAACTTTTCAGATGTCAATATGGTAGACCTTTCAACTTAAAGTTATGCTAGACAGCAGATATACAATAGCAGTACGTAGGTAAACAATAAATATTTAATGTGACAGTAACGTTAGTATCGATAGAGCCATGGTGGGTAATAAATGGAACACTCACGGATTTATAGATACATATAATGTATACTTTTAGCGAGAGCAGGCTTTCAGCGCAATGCCGCGCGAACATATCGAATGTTTATGACGTCATTAAACATATTTTTACGAGGACACCGCCGTGTTCTATATTATTACGGCGAGGGAGACGCGTCACACTGCCATTTCATTGGTCAGTAATTCGCGGAAGTGAACCTTCCTCGGAATTGACAACACTCCTGCTATAAACCATTTATGGCGCGATATTGCAGCGCGCCCGCAGTTGAACGAATCCGATATAAACTTTATATTAACACTAATTTTATTAACCCGATATAATTTCCGATATTAATTAAGTCACAAGCGGGTGGTTGTTACAAATAATTTCATATTTTTAGTAACGTATTATTAACAAAAGACAAATGCACTATTTAGTTGGGTATTTTGGAGATATTACTAGTAAGTATTCAGGTTTGACTCTGGCAGGCATACGAAAACCGAACTTCACGACAGAACGCGAACGACACGCCGACATTACATAAAACGAATAATGAATTTTTTGTGAGACTTCCTGGTCGAAGACTTAGATGTAATTAAATCTGACGAGAAGAAAAAATACTAGGTCTAAACAAAACACGCGGGGAAGCTGACAAAATGCCACGTCAATTCACCAAATTACGGAGTAATTGAACCGAATTTCAGAGTGAAGCTCATGTAATGAAAGCAGATAAAGGGAAGGGAGGAGCGAGCGAGGGGCTTATTCAATTCGTTCGCAAGTTCAACCTGACACTGACTTAAGTAGATAGTTAAGATTTAGCCAAGAAAGCACCCGCCGGCACCCACTAATGTGTACTCAGAAAGTAGTCTGGCCTCAAGAATTGGCCGTTTAAGTACCTACGGAAACTTACCATCCATTAGTTACTTGTGAGAACACATTATAGTTTAACTTTTGTTTCCCTTTACTTACTGGCTACAAATAGCGACAAAAGCAAGGTAGCAACGCTTCTATTTTACAGTCCAAGTAAATATTCTGTATTCGGAGATGTTATTTAAGAGATCATTTAAAATTCTTTGTTTAATGTAGTACGTGTTGACACAGTGGAATAAGAACGAGTGAGGGCCACTCAATATTGCAATAGCCGATACCGCAACTCTTGTCAACAACCGAAACGTTTCAGCTAAATAACTCCACGGAGACGATGCGGCCAAGAGTCCGCGCACTTTACTCGATTGGATTTGAGGTGGACTCTCCTTGTGACCTCACTACCACTTGTGCTCTAACGAACTAATGATTTTTTAAAACATTACTTGGAATATGCTGACGTCCAACAGGTGTTTGCAGTTCTTTACAAATGTAGCTTCGAATCTTTATGTTTATCACGGAGTCAGAGAATAGAGATATTTTTGAAATACGTTTTCAGAGGGATCCTTTCATTTTCGCTTTTACATTTTGGCCGAGTATTTTATTTTATTCCAAGCTGAACAGCGGCGAACAATATATTTTACGATCATTCTATCTATGAAACTGGTCAAAGTTGACAACAACGCGCAGAATTTCGGCTTGCCAAAATATGTTCCTTTTAAGTTTATTTACGGAATATCTTTCCATATTTTCCCAAGGATAAGAAACTGATCCCATGCATATCTGATTCGATCTTCATTCGTATGTTTGCGTAAAATCTTCTCTGTAAAGGAATCTACATAATCAGAATCAGCGAGACGCTGTCGAAATACGAAACCATCTGTTGTGTACGTCGTACTTAGATGTTCTTTCCATGTGATAAGAAAAAACGTGACCCAGTATCGACGGGTGAGCACGTTGTTGAAGTCAAAAATATTCAAAAGCCCTATTCATAAGCTATTCTGAAAATATCGTGAACAGTATCTTACATCGCCTTAAAGGCTTTTCGGTTTTTGTGGATCAACTAAAATTGCTTGTGAGGAAAATCGAAATAGAATTCTTTCTCGCGGTTCTCTAAAGATATTAATTTTGAAATATGACGAACGGTATCGCGAGAAACCAATACCCTAACGCAATAAAACGTATGAAGCGAGTATTATTCGCATGATCACATTTCCTAATAAGTTGGATCCCACAACGTGTTCAATGTGGCGAAAACTAATACCGCCCATCTCGCCGCCGCTGCCGCCGTCACTCCCGCGTCCGCCCGGCCAAGCATTTAGAGCCTCCACTCTATTATATTTTGTTTAGTTCCGTACAAAACAGACCGGTGCCCAAATATATTGAATTTCCAAAAAGAAAAACCCTGAGTTGACGTGAAACTGAATTTCCCTTCCATGATTCGTTGGAATTGTTACAAATGGGTCATATCGATTACGTTGTTGCGTAACATGTAAAGCTTGCGTTTCATTGCACTTGGTAATTATACTGTTGGTTTCCGTGAAACAGGCTGTAAATAACAATTTACCGACTAGTACACCTACAATACAATTACCTACCTCTAAGAACTTTTTACAATCACATAAAATAAATATGTGGTGGTGTTTGCAAGAACAGTGTGGAGTATTGTTGGTTAACACTAAATACTTGCAAAATTTATGCCTTAACTTTATTATAGTTCTTCATAGATAATAAGTTTAAACTGAGTCAAATATTACGAATTGGATTAGGCCATCATTTTGAATAACTTTATCTATCAGGCTAAACTGAAAACGTTCCATAATTACAATGAAATAAACAAGTTTCTATTTGGCACAGCGCAAAATAAATATTCACGGTGATTATAATGTGTCGAATTTTCGATTCACAAGTGTGTCATTATGTGATTAGTGGATGGCTGTACATTGTATAGTGCACGTGTCATTCGTCGCAGATTGCGAGCCATGAAATGACATGGCATTACTTTAGTGGTTTGCGGCGAGGAGCGGTTCCGACAGGGTGCGGTCACTTACGATTACAGCGGCGGTGATAAACCGGACCGTATTAGTTATTACCTATATTAACGCACAATAAACCACGCTATTACCGTTTCAACCTATGAAACTTTTTATTCCAATCATAAAATGTATCAGACCGTTATCGATATTAATCCGGGAAATATCATTCAAATATGTACGGGCATTTGCCGGCCGGAATGCTGGATAGAATTGAAATTTTTAGATTACGCAGGTTACCTCTCGGCTTGCTGATAACCTGGGATATGGAAGCTTTTGCAATGCTCTACGATATTAAAAGGCTACTTATTACAAATTCAGGAAGATTGAAAATCTTACGACGAGTTCGATACGTATCAAAAATTCTCTCTGTATTTGTAAATGTCTGTCGTCAATTATTCAATAAAGATAAGGAACTTGTTTTCAAATCTGAATAATTCACTTGTTATTTCATTAATAATGGGCAGTGGGACACTTAAAATGTCTTGATGTTCCCTACCGTGAATACAAATGTCCATTTCCGTCCACGCAATACTCGCATTAAGGGAGTTTGTCAAACCTAGTCAATAAGTGCAGGAAGATGGCGGTTTTATCATTAGGAGGCATCAACATTCATTCACTTCAGTACAACGACGCGGGAGCACAAGCAACTGTTATATTAGTTTATGTAGCTTTCAATAACTATGTTGAGTTATTCAATCCTTACTTAATATTATAAAAGCGAAAGTGAGTTTTTTTGTTACCTCTTCACGCTTTAATGGCTAAACCGATTTTGATGAATTTTGGTACAGAGATAGTTGGGAACCAGGAGACGGACATAAGCTAAGTTAAGCTAGTTTAAGATATTTTTTTGAAAAAAGTGGGATGTGAGGGAGAAAGAGGGAAGAAAAGGAAAACTTAGCGTTGCTATTACAAATCAATAAGGCGCTAGGGGAACTGTGTTACCCCGAATTTAACGCGAGCGAAGCCGCGGGCAAAAGCTAGTCAATTATAAACTATATCTGATTTATTTGAAGGGCATGTATAATTAAAGGAATATGAAGCGTATGAAAGGGTCACTAGTAAATGACATCAAGAGAAATTCCAGATAGATACATTTAAATAATTTGAGAATACTTAGTTATATGTAACTGTAAATCGAAATTCATTACATTTTAAGATTTTCCAGTAAAATCTAAGATTACTAACTCTTAGTGGTTAAAGTGCGAACTATTCTGTGATTGACTTACGTTTCGAACTTTTACCACCATGCACTCATAAATGTTATGACTTTAGAGCAACTACGTGTAGACGATGCCTTGAAAATAAGCATACGCTCGAAGGCACCTGCCGTGGCAAAGCTCGCTTCACACCTTGCGCGTTCTGAGTCGACCGCAGTTCAAACCAAACGTAACCCATTTGGTCGGGGTATCCTAGCTTATCTACTGCCGCCATATCCACTCGCACTTGGTTCATCATGGTTCTAACCTGTCTAACCTATTTCAGGTTGCCAGATATTTTAGAAATATTTATTGATCTTAGCATATCTGAAGTTCTAAGGAAAGCCTGAAAATTTGTATTTTTTATAAATTCCTTACAAATATCAACTCATTTTGAAAATCCAAACTTCTTCCAATTCGGGTTGAGCTCGCCTTTGTACATCCTTACTAATTTTATAAAAGCGAAAGTGAGATCGTTTGTTACGGGTTTACGCCTAAATGGCTAAACCGATTTTGATGAATTTTGTTACAGAGATAGTTGAGACTCTGGAGATGGACTAAGGCAATTTTTTTTAAGTTAGAAATGAGGGTGTAATAGGGAAGAAAGGGGAAAACTTAGCTTTTTTATTACAATAACTAAGGCGCAAGAGCAAAAGCTACAGGTAGCAGGTACCTGCAAATGAGGATAGGGAAACTGTGTTACCCCGAATTTAACGCGAACGAAGCCGTGGGAAAAAGCTAGTAAGCTATAAATTGCAATTTGTATGTATTTTTATTGTGTGTAAAGTAAAAAGAATATGAGTATGAATACATCTTATTAAATCTTTACAGAAACATTTATATAATTTTTTCCCCAAGTTTTGTAATAAGGCTTTTATTAGACTGACATATAAGGAAGCCGCTGTCAATATGCTAAAGCATTTTCTTATTTTTTCTTATGACCACGTAAACCAGGGTGGTGGCTCTTACTGGCACAATTCAAGCTAATAACAGTTTTTGTGACACTAAACACGAAAAAAGCTTTCCCCGTTTAACGGAGCGTAAATGTGTACTCCATGTTACCGCCACCCTTAAGCAGACATTATTAGGGGGGAGGCACACGGCGGACGTAAAATTTTGTAGCGATTTTTTTTCCTCTAATACTGCTAAGCTATAGACTGTAGGTCACGTTGACAACATAACTTGTGTCGAGGGCCAAATATTTGGGGGAGAGCTAAACGCATTTTTTTACCAGTCAGACTTTTGTTTATATGTCGTATTTGTGTTTTGGTATGCAACATACTAACTGGGGAGTAATCGTTTAAATGTAAATTAGCAAAGTTGTTTAACTTTCTAATTTTGAAGGCGCTTTTGATCAAGTTTCGGGACCCCTACATTATAGCTTTAGTTCCCTAAAACTTAAATAAAAACAAAAACTACAAGAATATATATGAAATGGCAAACTTCTCTAGCTACAAGCGAGGTCTATGCGAAGATATAGGTACTTAGGTACACCTAACCTCGTCGGCCAAATTGCTGTTCAGCCAAAACTTGATAGTGTGGCATAAACCTTAATGAAGGAGTCAAATTCTCATTAAAGCGACTATTATAGCTTTGCGAAGCGAAGTTAAAATAGTTTTAGTTTGGGAGAGTGTTTTCAAAAATGTAGACAATCTTATTGATTTTCTACGTTATTAAACAACAACACAATTGAATGCATTTATACATGAAGTGTTGTGGATGCTAAAGCTAGATAAGGTTAGCAGTCCCCATGTATACTAAAAAATATATTTTTTCATACAACTTTAAAAAAAGTTTGACTTTTTCTTTGTAAAATTTAAATTGTTTGTTTACAATCGAAGGGCTGCCACAAACAGGTTCCCTCAGAAGTGCAGAAGTTTCTTTTTAATCGTAATTAGCAATATTTTGTAACGCGGCACAAAGGAGTGTCGCCGCGGGTCGGTCGGCTTTGGGACAAAAGCGACCGGCGAACTGCGTCCAACGCACTACAAAGGGCTTACTTACGGTTTAAATGTCGCCGCCCTGAAAATTTGTTTCATTAAGCGAACTGGCCTAAAATTTCTTTTCCTTTTACACCGTACCGAAATTCCGGTAACTGGATTTTACCGTCAAATATTTCATAGCTCTCCGTTTACCAAAGATATATTTTTGTATAGAAATAACAAAGGGTGAAATTGTAAGGTATCGGGTGGGAATATCGGGTTTTATGTTTTCAAAGACTTCTGTTTGTTCCATTCCCGTTTATTTAAAGTTCAGATTCATATCAGATTTATTTTTACATTCTTGTGGGCAAGTGCGGGGCTTTTCGCGACGATGTAACCTTGTAGTCTAAACATAGCATAGTACTATACTTAGCATTCAAGGCCTAAGGGTTTGAAGTGTTCATTAGTCTGTACAACAACGTTAAGCGAGATCACAAAACGCGTACAGTAAACAAAATTATACGAGGTTTGTGGGTCATAAAATTGTTGATATAATATAAACAAAGGCAGTTTCAACCAACAATGGATACCTGTGCGTAAGGATAAAAGGATAGAGGATTACCGCCATCAAAAGCACACCAAGTGTTCTTCTTGATATAACAGCGTTAAATAAAAAGCTGTTTTCTGAACAAAGCCGTACGTGCGGCAAATTATTTATGTATTGCTGCGGTCGGTCTAATTACGAGAGGCTTTTGTTCTTGTAGCCCTCCCGGCCAGGCCACACTTTACTCCATACAACCTCCCATATAGTATCCCAGTGAAGGTTGCTTAGATAACAATAATGTAATGGGCTTGCGGTCCCTTAAGAATCGAACCGCTTCGTTTGTTTCAGTTTTAAGCGCCACTTTCTGCGATTAAGTTAGTTTTTATTAATCTATAATATAATAATGTTTCATGTCATCATCTTTCTGCTACCATACAATGTTCTTGATACAAATATCAGCTATAAATGCACCTCATAAAAATAGCATGTCTTAAAAAAAAACTGTCACTTCTGATATTGCACCCGCCAACATAAAATAATTTCCCCTAATGGCCGCAACAATTTCAAATATGAATTGTCAAGCAATTATGATTAAAAAAAATGCAAGTGGCCATTACCGGTGTAACGGCAGCCTGGGGAGGCCGTTCAACAGTGGACGTCTTCTGATTGTTATTATAATGATGATTATATTCTCACAGTACCTCTGGCCACTAAATAGTAATTACAAATTAAATGGAAATGAGCTATGGCGTGCGTACTGTTAACGCAAGTAGTATTCAGCACGGTTTTTAATAATTAAATTCTAATTGGAGTACCTAAAACATTTCCCCAAGAATAGGTGATTTTTTAACTAGGTAAATAAGTATGTAAAGTACAGGAAACAATTTCAGACACACAAGGGTGGGGAACACGTCGGTAAACTATATCTGATAGTGGTTGAACCATTTTGTGTTGATATGATAGCTAACAGTAACATTTTAATTTAACAATTTTTAATAACACTTAAATTTATGTTAATATTGACAAAATTTTAACAAGGTGGCCCTGTTAGTCAGCCTGATTCTAAAATAAAAAAAAATACCTTCTTAACCTGAATGACTAAAAAAGTTATTGTGCACCGTACACCTGCTTTATTGATATCCTAACCTGCCCTGCTTCTCACTGAAATTCAGTACCTACGAATTCCAGAAATGCTTATTAACCTTGACCTACTTAAAAGACAAATCCCTCTGTCAAAGTTAAAAGCTTGATTTATTCTCAGAATTGGATATTCGATTTCAATTTAAACCTGCTTGGGGTGGGAAAATATTTTTCTTTTACTCAAGTTGCAGAAAAACAAGTATTTGGGAAACGGTTATTACAAAATGAAAAGTCATAAAAAGTAATATTTTGACTAACATAACTTCACGTTACGAACCAAAAATAATTTGACGTCTAGTGTGTACTTTTATGAAAAAAAAAATGTAATATCATAAATATTTATGATGCGCTAACATCTTACGTTCCCCCACGGCAGCTCATGAGAGTTGTGCAATCAGTTCTAAAGGAACGAAAGAAGGAGCATACGATATTCACGCGTAATAAATATTAGAGGAGAGAGTGGAGTTGCAGTGATTGCGAGAACAGGTGTAGACGAGTCGGAGGTCGGACATAAACTGGACCCCGCTTTTTATTCCAACGACCATTTTGAAAATTTGCCGTGTTCGCAAGTTTTTTAGTGTGCACTCGGGGGCAACGTTTTATTACCGGACCCGTTCTTGTGCGGTGCCTACGATCTCTTATTTGAAGGATTTCACTTGCATTTGTAATAAAAGAATCAACTCATTAATAAAAATAGTAATTTGAGAAAGTAAACCGAGAATTGTAACAGGTTTGTTCTATAGTTTCTGCGTATACTCATGAGTTACGCCATAAAAGTATACTATAAATATGTATATATATTATTTACTTTAAGCGATTTATGTACCTAACCAGGCACGAAATATTTTTTTTTATTATTTATTCTTCGCTATTAGTCATCGTGCAATTTCAATGTATTTGTATTTTCATATGATTTAACGGTACCGTACCAAAGGGTAAAACAAGGCCTTATTACTAAGACTCCGCTTTTCGATCGTCGTCCGTTCGTCCGTATGTCACCAGGTTGTGAACCGTGACTGTTAGACAATTTTTCATATATGACGTAATTATATTGCCTTTAAAACAATAAATACAAAAAATCAGAATAAAATAATTATTTCAGGCTCCCACTGTTTGTTACATGATTGTTTTTTAGACAATGAAACGGACCCTTTGTGCTTGAGTCCGACTCGCACTTTGCCGGTTTTTAAGCTTGTTGCATAATACGGAGTGAAGTAAACTAATTGACTGATTTTCACATTTATAAAATTGTTTAAAATGTATACCAAATAGCTTGTTTAGCTGCGTTGAAGTTTTAATATGTAGTCAGTTTGAAATTCATAATTTCATTTAATTGATAGTTTCAGTTACAAATATCATTGCCATGAACCTCACAGTAGTTCAAAAAACCGAAGACGAAAACCGAAGAGAGAGTATTTTTGATTGGTTTTTCTTGTTTATAATTGAGGGTAAGGTTTATAATCATGTCCAAGGCCTTATTTGTAGTTGTTTGCTTTTAAAGACAATTTTGTTTAGATTCTGTTCCTTTACTTAGGTGCACGTGAAAAAAAAACTAGTTTTCATTGCTTCAAGGTTCATAAAAAGCTTTTTGTTCTACTTTTAGGTACAAGCCGTTATAATGCTGAGACCAAATTCACTCTCAAAACTAGGTTGTTTAGTACACCGAGTGCTATTTTAGAGGGTTTATTTACCTGCAACAATTTCAATTAAAAATAAATTGCAGAGGTATTTTTATATCCTTTAAAAGAGACCTTGACCGTTTACTTTGTTTTCTTTAAGAGGTTGCCTGATAACAGCTGAAGACAAGCAATCTGGTTGGATTTTTCCAATTGCATTTTATTTAACTGTTCAAACTGATTGAAGCAACTCTTGCCTTTCTAAATCTTCTTTCATACATAAAACCACAAAAACAATCGTTCCACAAATAATTATAAATAAAGTATTCTTAACAAAAAAAATGCAATAAAAAACGCTCACAATAGCAGAATTTTAATAAACTACAGGTAACGTAGTGACTAACAGCAATAGTGGAATTGTTTAGGTCCGTGGCACACACAGCGATGAGCGATGGACGAGCGAAGCGTGAGCGATTGTCACACGAGTGATGCGCGCGAAGAGCTATACAGGGGGCCCCACCGGCCGGAGCGGCCCCTCCCCCGCCCCCCCGCTATCGATTGCCCCAGTTGAGAGCGGAGCGGAAGTAATGATAGAGCGGGATGCAACCACTGCCCGATCCGATGCCCAACTCCACCTAGTAACTGTAGTGCACTACACAAATATTTGTTCAAGATAATATTTAATCTTCCATTTCTTCCTTTTAAAGTAATTCACGATCTCCTTTTTATAGAGAATTCACCGACATAATAGTCAATGGTAATACCTTATATTACTTTTTCTTATAGTTTATCTTATTAACATCATATTTTTAATACCCTTGATTATATATTTGTATTATAAGCGTAAATAAAATTAAAAGCTCCATTAATGCTGTCTCTTGAGATAAATTAGACGAAAGTTTGAACCATCAAAGTAAACAACTTCACAAAGTCGAGCGTGGAAGTGACATCCTGCTTATATCTATCTGAACGGATCCCGTAATAGCTTCCTCAATCTCGGCGTCAAAGTTCTCATAAGGCGCTTCTTAACTAAGGCGTTAAGGAAGATAGTTAGTAAGAGGCCTTCGGCAGGGTCTTAAAACTTGGCCAAAACTTGCGTAACTCGATCTCCACGATCCGGCGTCGGGCATCAATGGACGATAACTCACAATACGTTATTAGCATAATAATCATAATCGCCTGACCGACAAGAGCTATGACACCGTCGCCCCTGCGCCACTAAGCCTCCTTGATACCTCCATCGTCTGTGTATTTTTGATCTAAACAAGCACGATCCTCGAGCGCCTCACTCCATCGTTTCAATCTAAAAGCCATTGTTGTACAAGTTGCGTGAAACACCAAAATGGCGATTCGATGTCCATCGTAAAGCGAAGTTCATAAGCCATGACGCTTCAGAGCTCGCGTCCATAATCAGTTATATCGATTTTGCGATAAAACGCGTCCGACAAGAGTGTCTTCTTCGCGGCGCGGTAAATTGCGAAGGAATCTGAGCCGGCGTTCACATCCAATGATAATAAAGTGTAAAAAGAGTCGTCGTTTTAACGTCCACTTTATGGGCACTTCCGGAGGTTCGTATGGAGGTTCAGGATGCGCCAGATATATGGTGGCTGTTAAAGTCCTCCGCCAATCGCTCGAGCTCTTTGTCGTCATCCGATCGCGTGGCTGCTGTAAAAGCGATCTAAAGCAATCTATAAAACTGCTTCACAGCAATTTTTACATGACTACGGCGAACCGAGAGACTAATGTTTTTTACGCAATGTTGCCAACCGAATTTACAGCCTAAACGGCTCAACATATTGGTATGAATGGCAATTCGCGTAGTCGCTGAATTGTGAGACGGGAGCTCCCGTCACAATTTTATTTTGTATTGACTGCCTTTTTCATTATTTGCTTTTCAATATCGTATCCATACTTTGTGTACTTTTATTTACTAACACAATAATAATTTAATGACGAATAAACTTTTTGATACATGCTGTTTAAACCAGACATTTCAAATATACAACTTGGAAGCCAAATCTATGCTAACTTAAGTTGCATCAGTGTATTAAAAACTCTGTAAAGTCACTTTTTTCATTGTGAAAAGTTTAAAGGAATTTCGCTACAGAGTTTAAATCTTATAGAACAGTAAACAGACAAGTCTTTACTTTGAAGTCACAAATAAATATTAAATTGGACCAACATTTTATTTACACCACTTACTCCACAAACACAGTAAAAAGTAATAGAATCAATAAAATATTTTATTGCATAATTAGAACAGTTTCCACGTAAAAACAGATTCAGTGTCGTAAAACGAAGACTCCTATTTAAAGTAGATCGGTCTATAAAATAAACTTGAGAATCCAATTAAGAAATGAGCAGGCAACGGATTCATTCCAGTCTCTCTTTATTAACGTACATGACAATAAAATGGGATATTCCGACTTTGTGTAGTTGATTCGTGTTCATGTGCAATTAAAACGAACACTGACTGATCTATTAAAAGTACTACAGTTACTCTGTTGAAGGTTCCCTTACCTGTTTTGTGAATTCTAAGTAACTACATGCTTAACTTTTTGCCTTGACGAAACTTTTATTTGTAAGCGACATTGTTGTCAAATTGCAGAACAAAGAGATGTATTTTCTGTTTCGTGTATTTTCGATTTCACAGAACCTTCTCAAGCATGTTTTAATACTTAAAAATTGCTACTATATAAATTAATGAAAACAATAAAAAAGGTTGGCCTCAAGGTAAACCCAAGTTATCAATTATCTAAGTTCAGCGACTGACATACAGGCTTATGATACATTAAAGCATATAATTTCAGCAGAATATAATAAAATATCCTGTATCGTTGGCGAAAGCGTACCTTTCGTTTTCCATCTGCCAAGACAGTTTCCTGCAGCTATTAAAATTTTACGAGTGAGTTGGCGAAATGAATGCCAGAATTAGGTTAAGGAGTACCTACGTTGGGCTCGGTTCGCGTGACGTTGATACGCCCTATTCGCCACCAATTTAATGGTAAAAACAATCACAATTCATTTTTCTTCGGTAAACGGTATGTACTTACACGCGAATATAGTTCAATTTTAAGTGGTTGTATAGAAGAAACAATAAAATATATTTTTTTGTTATGTGAAGGGCTTAGTTGAAAGGTGGATGATGAAAAAGTTTTGTTAAGCAACAAGAATGATTGTTTGTTTATTAAAGAGTAAATACGGTCATGTATTTACCTAGGTATGTAATGTTTCTCTTACATTTTGGAGCTAATGAAATAGTGTGTCGTGTTGTAAGAGAGTAGCGAGGTCATGCTTAATCAAAAAGTGGATGATATAAACGGAAACCTTGAAGTTGTACAAGCTGTTGTCTTGTTGTTGTAGGTACAGAAGTACTAAGAAAGATTGGTATTTGAACATTTTATATGTTAGTCTTCCACTAAAGTTTTGATGCTAATAAAGTATGACCGGTTCTAGTATGAGATATACGTATGTGCTCGTAACTTTACTGCAATAAATGTGCTACAAAGCATTTCTCTAGGTGACTCGCACTTGTTTTCGGAACAGCTAATATTCCATGATTTTTTGTCTACCTTACAGTTAAGACAAGGTAAGTATTAAAACGAGTTATAGCGTTATACAGCTTCATCATCAAAAAATTGTCAAAAGAATAAAACGCCTGCTCGACAAGCCATTCCTTCAAACGAAATTTGGAGCTGCTTAGTTGAGGCACTAGAACTATTTCTTCGGGCAGTAAACTAAAGCTTTCGACAAACACCCTAGAAAGCCATTATTAATGCAGTCGCTGTGGACGAAATCGGCTAGATGGCATCATCATCATCATTGCCACAAATAATGTTTGTTTTTTTTTTATTTGATTTGATCAAATAAGTATATTAATAGTTGAAGAAAACGAATACCTAATTAAGATAATATAAGTATGCCTCACTTTAATTGAGCAACGCATTAAATTAGGCACAATTGTAATTGCTTAATCTACACTAGCTACAGCTAATTTAAATAATATTACGTGAGTAAGCCTTAGAGAACGTGAATACTAAAGTAAAGCACTCAAATACCTCAGTTTAATGTATTTGGGTGCATAGACAAGGCAATAAAGATAAAGTTTTAATTAGATTCATTATTCAACATCTTTATATATCACATCAAAATTAAATCACTCTCTGTTTTATGTTAGAAAAATATAGAGAATTATCACGCCTAAAAACCTTAACGGTTAAGCAGAAGTATTTCTTTAGTACATCCGCATTTCTTATATTTTAAGTCCCATTTAATAGGAGCTGCCTTTGAGAAACCAACTAGACTTGTGCCTAGTTGATGACAAAAGCCTTAGGCACTTAGACACTGGGCCGTTACTAATAAACTCCTATTGGAAAACCCAATCACACTTTACGGAAGCTAGGAATTGACCACTGGAAGATCATCATCTTGATGTCCAAAAAAGTTAACATTTCACTTTCACCAAAAACCGTCAAAATTTGCCCTCAGTGTATTTCCTAAAAGGCATCAGACTTAGGAGTACACCTCGACACTTAGCTCACCTTTAAACCACATAGCGACACCTTCATCACTCAAGCAGCCAAAAGCCTAGGTTTTATGAAACGTGTCTGCTAAAATTTTCAGTCCCCTCGTATTTTAATTTGTTTTACAGCACTTTCGGAAAGAGCGTGTTGGACTATGCCTCATCCGAATGGAATCCATCTTACCGAGTTCATATCAATCGAATTGAACGAGTTCAAAAAAGGTTGACTCGATATCTACGAAACAGATGTAAAAGTTAACCACTAGATGCTGATCATTCGGATAGACTCAGAAT
The DNA here is from genome assembly GCA_958449745.1 of Ochropleura leucogaster. Taxonomy (NCBI): domain Eukaryota; kingdom Metazoa; phylum Arthropoda; class Insecta; order Lepidoptera; family Noctuidae; genus Ochropleura; species Ochropleura leucogaster. The sequence goes on along the minus strand of OY288206.1, from coordinate 10,867,307 downwards.
GACAACTGAGGAACACCGGCGTAATATATCTGATCAAATATTGCTATTCAAAATTGTTAACCGCTTCGTTGACGTCCCCAAGCTACTAGACGGTGTCAATATATCGGTACGTCTCAGCTCCCTACTCAGACGCGAGTCAGAGTGCCTCCTAATATATTTGCATCTTGGAACGGTTGCGTTCCAACCTTGGTAGGTCAGCTATAATGAAACGTTTATTGAGATCCTACAATCTCACTCAAAGGCACACTAACAGTATCGACATCTTTTGTGACTCTCTGTCACAATTCCGCAGACATCCTGCCGACGCAAGTCTGCGTCAGGCATGATTATGTTTCTGGCTTGATTCATTTGTTTTTTTTTATTTTTTTCGTGACTGTTATAAATAAAATTTTATTAGTTAGTTTAGTTTACTTTCTATTACTAGTTTAAGGGCCTATGCACACCACGTTTTTTAAACGCGCCGTCGACGCGCGTTTGTAGCGATACAGACGCGATACGCACGCAAGTCAGACGCAGCCTGTAGACCTTTGCACACCTGTATAAATACAGACGCGCGTGTGTAGCGATACAGACGCGCGTGTGTAGCGATACAGACGCGATGCAAACGCGCGTGTGTAGCGATACAGACGCGATGCAAACGCGCGTGTGTAGCGATACAGACGCGATGCAAACGCGCGTGTGTATCGAATAATCTCCAAAAAGGCTCCATTTTTTTGTTCCAAAGACGTGCGGTGCACCAAATCGCTCGATTGCTACTAGCGTAGATTCACACTTCCCTTTCCCTCGTTTACAGACGCGCCGGTGCCGCGCGTTTGTATCGATACAAACGACAACAAACTGCTCTGCAGGATAAAAACGCGCCGTCGACGCGCGTTTTGGGAACGCGCGTCGACGGCGCGTTTAGAAAACGTGGTGTGCTTAGGCCCTAAGATTCCATTTCGTACCCAAATACTTGTACTTTTGCAATAATTATTCTATAATGTTTTATGCCATTTTAAAACATCCTACCAAAGTTGTGCATGTCAGTAAGGCAAGGACAGTCAAGTTCTAATTTTAAGTTGTTTTTTAATATGTATTTTTTCTGTGTCTGTGTCGTTGGAGATAATAAAAAAAGAAGGAAATCGTCAAAATCTCTGCAGAATATTATTTACAAAAACATTTATGTATTATTCTTCTTAAAAAGCTGCTGTGATTTCTAATGTGGCTACAAATAGGCAATTTCTTGCTTATATTGACTTACAAGGGCAGTCCTGAAAGTACTAGCCCTGATCAATAAAATAAAAGATCAAAGTTTTTATTTATTTATTAGTCCTTCTATTTAGTCCCTCCTACTTTTATATATGTTCAATTTTTTAAAACTCGACTTTATTGCCCTGATTTTTTTACTCAGTACTCAACTGAAACATTATTGCTCAATTTTGTTCTATTTTGAAGAATTGCGGCACCGTTCAGGGCACAGCTTTTTCATGTCAAAATTTTCGCTCAACATACGACTTGCAGCCCTTTCTGAAGTTTCTACATTATCTGCTAATTCGCATACTTTAAGTCATCCAATAACATTTGTTGTAGGTTATCACCATTTCTGGTGCTACTCATTTTGTCAAACACTGCAATGGTTCATTTTCATTCTATTTTAAACTCAATTGCTGTGAATCAAGTGGAAGACTCGGCTTTGGTAAGGGTTAGACTGAAGTTTTTCAAATTAAAGTTTTGTATCACGTAACGTTGATAATGATAATTTCTCTATGTAAAATTTCATTGACACTATTTGATGGAAGCAAAACCAATAATGTCCTCTCCACGAAAGAGAACAATAATCGCCATTTGTTTTTAATATCAATTTTAAAGATATAATAGAAGGTTTTTTTGTTAGAGTGTAGTCCTCACGTATGTGCAATATACATCAGTGTATTCACAAATTAAAAACATGGTGCCTCAACCTAGAGTACACTATGTGTACAGAAAATCTAAGATTGCAATCATTCTATGCAGAAATAAATTCTTGCCATACCAAGAAGAAAGAAAATATTCTTACATTTTCTCAACTAACTACAAATTTTTGCTTGAAAATATTCCATAGTGAACAAACATTATGGGAAACAAACTTTATTTTAGTTTACAGTGCAAAAAAAGGAGATAAAAAGGCAATTGTAGACTTATAACATAAGCATGGATTTATATAATCACATTCAGTTATGAGCGACGAAAAAACTCAACCGGTTATGGCATGCCATAACGGTGCATATTTGAAACATCCTGTAGAAGGCATTGAGGTAACAGAGAACATTTTATGAATAAATCTACAGTTGTTGTTTAGCTCGAATTTTTTAGCGACCAGAACAGGACCCGTTGCCAAAAATATTTGAGTTATGCTCGATACTTATATGCATAAACCAAACAAGAAACAGTATATTCGAACGGTTTTTAGCTGTGGTTGACTGCTTGATCGTACCTGCGGTTTAATAATTAGAACTTAATACTTCTCCTTCACTCGAACTCTTCTCTTCATCCCTTATCTAAGTAATGCTGAGTGTTTCTTCCATTACCACTTAATCAATTCTTGTGCCTGCCCACAATAAAAACAAAGTGACACCATAAAAAAATCAGAAATACAGCAGAGATACCACAATGGTTTGCAAAATAGACAATCCAGTATAAATAACATCCAATATTACAGTAAAATCTATTCAAACTCTGAAGTAAATAGGATTGGTTAAAGTTCATCCAAATTCCATTAAAATAATACAATAACACAAATGGAGTCGTAGTTCAATCTCAGACATTTAAATTGTTAAGCTTACGTGTTAGCGGCACGAAACTTATCTCCAAGTGTTAGTTGAATTAGTGTTGCGCTGAGATATTAGATTTATCACTTTGACAAGTACTGATTGGTTTGCTTGTTACTCAAATTTATACCGACCTTGAAGTCAGTTCATCGTTGAGTTGCGGGCTACAAACACTTTTCATTTAAATATATTTAAGGGACTCATTTCTCATTTTAAGATTTAGATACGACTATTTTTTAAGAGAACATTAAATGAAATTCATTTACATTGAGTTCTTTTTAATAATTGTGGTTTACAAACAACATTTTAAACGATTCATTACGAAAAAATGGAAAATAATGTAGATATTCATCAGCTCGATAACAATACAAGACAGTAGCACCTCTATCATTGGAATTGCGGTGGCGCCTATTCAGCTCACACAATGTTATCTGCGCAAAACACGACATTAAACACTAACGTTTGACATGTAGGTAGACAATAACCCTTTGTAAATAAATGACGTGAAAGATATAACCCAAAGAGCGCACCTTTCGATAGATTTTCAGCTGTTTGAGAGCGCGGGCGGCGCCACCGCCGCGAGCTCAGCGAGAGGTTGGTATGCGAAGCACGCGTCCCTTTCTTTGTTTCGCCCGCTTATAACGAGATATTGTGATTCCCCGCCATTACGACACCGCATACACAGATGATGCGAATATCAAACACCGCATTAGATACACGTTTTCTTATTAAGAAGAGGTATACGCTGAATAATAACAACGTTATTGACTTTCTTTATAGTTATTGGCGCAGATATTTGCACGTAGGTGTTGTATTGATAAGCTAATAAATTTTATGGCCCCATGCGACCTACTTGCTTGATTATGTATTCGTATGAAACCATTTAATGATTTATGAATGCGTTGTGTTTATGTGTGAAGCTAGGGTTGTAAAATATGACGCAATTTTTGTTTACGCCGTAAATGTGAGATAACAGAAAAAGGGAGGTATTCCTATGTATGAAATGATGGCGGCGGCATGATGTAAAAAGCTTGCTTACTTTAGGTTTATTTCTTGGTTTCTAAGACTGTAATAAAAATTCTCGTAATACTAATTAAAATAATCAAAATACTCGTATTATTCTTTTTGTTTCGTCAGGAAAGTATTCGTTATAATAATAATTGTTTCAAGTTTTGTGTTTTTCTTTTCATTTTCTTAGGACATTTTTGCGTTATTAATATACTAGCTTTCGCCCGCGGCTTCGCCCGCGTTAAATTTGGGGTAACACAGTTCTCCTTGCGCCTTATTGATTTGTAATAGCAACGCTAAGTTTTCCCTTTTCTTCCTTCTTTCTCCCTCACATCCCACTTTTTTTAAATAAAAATTAGCCTATGTCCGTCTCCTGGTTCCCAACTATCTATGTACCAAAATTCATCACAATCGGTTTAGCCATTAAAGCGTGAAGAGGTAACAAACAAACAAATAAACAAACAAACAAACTCACTTTCGCTTTTATAATATTAGTAAGGATTTAAGTAAGTTTGTAGCCAATTGAAATGTTTTTGCTCTTCGGCAATACTTAATTTTATTAGTGACCATTCAGAAATAAATGCTGTCTTTACTTATGAGACATTGAAATAAAGAATCCATTCAAAACCATACTTGATATGAGTATAGAAACAAAATTAGCCGTGTGTCCTAGTCGTTGATGCACAAAGAAATATAAGTTAGACAATATAGAGAGGCTATGAGACTAAATGGAACAGAAAAACCGTAATCCTCTAACTACTTATAACTTTTTTACTTGTAACTTTTTATAGCAAAATTATATAATTACCAAGTTTGACAGGTTACTTACTTTTTTAAGGACCAGTCGCAACCAGTAGATAATAAAGTAGTTTCAAAGGTCAATTAATTACATTCTATTTCTACGTATGATGTCACTAGTTGCGAAAAAATGCAGCTACGTGTGACGTCACACGTAACTTTAAAGGGCTATATCATTTTAAGTCTAATTTAGAAATAAAAAAATATGTGTCCCTGATTTTTGAATAATGTAAAAGACTACTAGGTACATATTTTTATGGAAACTAGCCTATTGCAAGTAAGTATATTTAAATATCTTTGTTTTCAACCGATGCTAAGCAGCGTCGTGATATTTAATATTTGTCATGAACACTTTTAATCCCGTACAATCGGCCACAAACCGCCGCGACTGTACCTTAGCCCGACCCGTTGTGGCTTGAAGCACTGCATGTGCGTGGTGTCTTACACCGGCTTTTAACTTCTTCGAAATAACGGCGAATTTACACATGGAAAGATTCTCGAAATAAAAAGGCGACTTTCGAAACGCCACAAGGTAACTCATGTAAACTGTTGTTGTCTGCTTTCAGGAGCGATTCCATGACAACTTTTACATACCAAAAAAGATACGTGTTAAACACGCATGTTAAAAAACGAGATCTTCCGCTTTCCAAGTGGCTATTGCAATTTTTTTCTTGCTTTAGTCTACCAGTCTTGCATGGACAATCTCTTTCTCGGCAGACAAAAAACTCACCTCGTGTAAATGGCACTAAGACACAAACTTGTATATGTGTGTTTGTAGTAATTAAGGGCTGCTCCAGAGTGTTCGGTAAGAATAAAAATAAAAGTAAAGATGAAGTGAAAGTGTACTAGACCGTTGCATATTGCACGGGAGTGTTCTTTTATTTATGTTTTCACGTTCATTTTCTACATGCGAATCTGCTTCTAGTGATACTCCAGCATATTGGGATTGAGTGGATGTTTTCTCTTCCTTTTACTCAAAACTCGTTTCCATTGGTTTATTAAACTCTTTTTTTGAAAGTTTAGCGTTGGTCTCGGTATACTTTTTTATTCTGGAATCTTGATGAATTTGGTCTTTTTGATCCTAAACGGATGACTTAATTTGATTTTAGTTTTTTGGTTTGAAAAGAGACTTTATAAATACTCTAGTTCTTAGCGAGTCGGAGTTTTATTTATTCTTGAAAATTAAACTTTAAAGTAAAGGAAATAGAATTGATTTTACTGTTTACAATCAAGTAATCTACGTCAGACAACCACGTAGACTAGACAGCCGGTTCAAAATGTTCACATATTTGTGTGCTGTAACCTTTTAAGTGCAGGAACACAGATAGTCATAGCCACCAAGTTACCGCTGTCTGTGGCTTCGTTTCAAGCAGCACATTAAGACGATCCACTCGGTTGACTTTTACAACGTCTCGATCGTTTACTGGTTTCTTTTATTTCTTGATATGTAGTATAGTATTAGTACTTGTACTAAGTGTAAAATGACACGACTCTGGGTAGTACTTGAGGTACATTAAAGGTTATACAAGAACGTACAGTTGTTGAGCTGAAATACCTAAACAATTTAACACTTTTACTCTCGAAAACTAGCTTTGTCTTCGTGGAATAGAATACTTAAAGGCAATACTGATACAGTAATTTATTCAGTGACATCAAAAAAGTGCGCGAGGATTTTTCCGCAGGTCACATACGGATCCTTAGATACCGAATATTATAAAATGAAATAGATTTTGTAAGTATTTATTGTGCATTGAACTGTATGTTATAAGAACTAATTGTTACATCAAATCACGAAAAAGAGGATTTTGTACTAGATATGGTTGCCTTTGGTCGCAACTCGCCTAATATGAAGTGATGATGTGGTTAGGGGTGGAGCACGTTTGCCTAGAAGAAATCGATCAATTAATTTATATCCAAAATAAAGAAGTTTTCATTTAAATTTAATGGCTTACAGGGCGGTTATAAAAAAATTTGTAACTTGTCTGAAAAACAACATAAGTAGTGATGTTAGTTTCAGTTTTCCTTGCCTGATTGTCACCCTGGGATCTGGAGGCGGTAGTTTTCGCGCGCTTCAGGGGCGAGTGGCACGCGGAGGCACTACACCGGAGGAAAAATCAGCTGCCGCAACCAATATCTGTTCAGTGGACAAACCTTCGGTGCGATCTCATGGTAGCATGGAGAGAGTTAGCAACCCCGTGCAGGGCACGTCACAACAGTGGCAATAAGTCCCCTCTTGAGGCACTTCTCAAGAGTGGTGGCACTCCTGGTGGCTGGAGAGGTACTACGGCGTCCTCACCTACCGTCTGACGAAAATCCTCACCGGATACGGAAGTTTCAGGAGATTCCTACACAATATAGGGCGGGAGGAAACGCCCGGGTGTCACCACTGTGACGATTGCCCGGAGGACACGACGCAGCACGGTGGATGTTTGAGGAAAAAAAAAACACACAACCTTAAAACAAGCCAGCCGTCGCGGGAGATGCTTCGGGCGTCGGGCGCCGCGAGACCTCTCCCGGCCACCGTAGATGCGGGTCTGTAGTCTGTGTCATGAGTAGCTCACCGTCCGCCCGTCTAGTGACGACGGGCCATGGCATGTCGACGGCGCGTTCGTGATCCACGCGCTCCTCAAAGAGACGTCAGCAAAAAAGAGAGTTCTGCCGAAGTTGCGAGTTGTTCGAAAGAGATTCCGTGGCCCCAGAACATAAAGGGCAAAATAAGGAATATGGGCGTGTTATATTCAGTAAAAGTCCGAAATTCTTTCCCACTTCGTCCAGAGTGGACGAAGTTATTTGATAATTTCCCATCCGCAAAAAATGTTCCGATTTTAGTCAAGCGCCAAAATATAATTGTAAAGTTAAATCTGTTTTATTTTTTATATAACATATTGAGAAGTACCTACATTGTAACTCAGGTATGACTGATAAATTTATGACGCGCTAAATCGATCTTTAGAAAAAGATTACCTACCCAGTAATTTCCATTGTTAAGGTTTCTGTGCTTTAGGTTTTAGGACCCTTGTGATTACTATCACACCATTACCCAGATTACAATTTCAAATAAGATTATTTATAGAAATATTCAATTATAGTTTTGATCGACTTGGGAATTGTATCCTTTTGACGTTGGTCGACAAAGATGGCCTACGGCTACAGACATTAATACTTATTGCGTATTTCTCAATAACTAATTTCAGCACAAATATTTTCAGGATATCTTAAAAAAATAATTTTCTTTATAATCAGCCTCCAGCTTTTTTTTAAGAAAATTTTAAGTCAATTGATTTTTGTGTGTGTTAAACCTAGTTTTATTTAAAGTCAAGAGCATAGTTTAGGACTAAACTGTTTGGGGGTAAACTGAAGTTGGACTGGTCGTCTGCTTGTGTTGTGGCGCCTGCCTGTTCTTAAAGTTCACAGACAGCCGATAGGTTCCGATGTTTGCAATTGTTACCATGACTGAAATTGTTTTTGAACACAATGTTCCTAATGGAGATTGCTTCTAATTTTACCTTAGTATTTGTTCGATTAATTTATGTAGTTTTTTAATGAATTTACGTAGTTTTTTTTAATGAGTTTATGTAGTTTTATAAATAAAATTATATAATTTTTAAAATGAAATTATGTAGTTATATAAATAAAATTATATAGTTTTTTTTAAATGAAATTATGTAGTTTTTAAAATGAAATTATGTAGTTTTTGCCTACCGAAACAACGTTTGCTTTTCCCGGATACAACGTATTTATATTTAAAGCGCAATTTGATTTTACAATATATTTCTAGAACATTTAATGACTTTAATAATATACCTTACGGCATCGAAAATTTTGTACAAAATATTAATAACAACTTATTATGAAAAGGCTTACATGGCATCCGATGACACCGAACATGGCGGGTGTGACGCACCGATCATTAAAACATAACACAGATAAGCAAGGGTGCGATCGTATCCCATTCGCGCCCTCAGATTAAAATTAAATTTTATAACGCGTCAGCGAATAGCTACACCGCTACACCGCTTATTGTCTAAAACCTTAATTTAATTTCATGTGAATTCGTAAATATTAACTTCGTTTATGTAGGTGTAAGCAAACAGTAATTGTCTGAGCCTTATTTTGTAAGATATGAGATCTTTTGTAGAAATTAATTACTTAATATTAATAAATGTGCTGTATTTTACGGCTCCAAAATGGTTGTGTGACTAAATAGCTTTAGGACAAAAAACTCATAGCTTTAGATTGCCTTTTATAACAAATTTGTTGATTCAATTCGTTTATTAAATATTTTAGACACTTATTTATGTACATTCTGAGATATTAACGAAGTAGGTACCTAACAAAATACTCTACGATTGAGCTGAGACGTCGTGATTAGCTACTTAACGAAAATAAACGGTATCCTTCCTCGATTCTGACGCCAAAACTACCGAGAATGATTAATAATAAACACGAATATTCTGACCCACGCATAACATCGCAATGAGATAACTATATCCAGTAAACGGATTCCCAATAAATAGGGATAACCTTTGCAAGTCGGATGTCGATGCGATAATAACATGTAAAGATCGAAAGAGGAGGTAAATAAGGCAATCACATTGTATCACAACCGAACCATGCGTCAGATAATTTTTCTTTGTAGATATTCTCTAAGTCAGGGATCGATATAACAAAATCTGGTGTTATCGAGAATGTCGCGAGAAACCGATGTTCGCGTATCGATGGGCACTTCACTAAGCTTTTTACAATGAAAGGTTTTCAATCCCTTTTCGATTATTTGAAACAAGTACTTTTTTAAATATTGATGGAACTGCGTCATGTAGGTTTGTTCACGACATAAAATCGATCAAAATTTTGAAATCGAACCAACACAATCATGTCGATGGATGATTAATTATCCATCCTTCTTTAAAGCCCGCTGCTTGTATAAGAACTAATCCTCTCTTTCAACTGAATTAATGAGTCACAATATGATGAGCATAATATATAAGCACGTTACGTATATCTTATGTATCTACCTATTCGTTAATCATATATGTGTATCTCGTTCAGCCGGCACCGACGCAACGTGAGTGCGATGATTATATAAAAGTGCGCTCAGAAATCTATGCCTCACCTCCCTTCACTTTAACACCTCTAGCTATATCCAGCAGGCGTTAAATAGGGCAACTAATACATTTAAATCATGTCGTCTCATGTTGCGTGACTTTAAATGTTTCCGAAACGCGTTATACTAGTTCCGAAAACGTTTGGAAACAAGAGCTTTAAACTTGAATAAATGTAGAAAATATTAGTGTAAGCCGACGTTCGAGTCTTGAAGTCACTTGGATGGAATTTTTCTTTGCATTTGCAGGTGAACACTGAAAGGCTGTTTCCGTCGGGAACGGTACACGGAAATGTACTACGGGCGGTGACAAAAACGCGAAAGCTCAAGCCAAACTAGTTTACAGAAGCGAGAGTATGCTCCAAGGAAGCTGATTTACTCTACAATTATATTATTCCAGTAAAAGACTATTTACGTACTTTTTGAACAACACATTACGTATTGAAATAAAAATACATTACACAAAGTTTATTTAATAAACTCTTGTTTATTTTTAAAATTGAAGGAATAATTATGAGCTTTGTACAATCACCTTACAAGCAAGCAAAGGAAACGTACAACAAAGAAGCCTTTATCCCGTCGGAATGTTTTCCCGTCTATTATATTCCTGTTTGGTAGTTATTACTGGTAGTTACTGAGATAGAAGATAAAGGCGGAGATCACGCGATTCATTCGTCTAATTGCATCCAGCGGCGATTCCTTCTGTGTCCCTCACGGCGCACGGTTTGCGGAACGAGACGATGAATATAATGGGCCAATTAAACTAAATCAAAATGTTTTGTAACAAAGCGACGACTTGATTATTATTTCAACATTGTGATCAATTCAAAGGAATATAATTGCGTGAAATAAAAGTCGATCGGTTTAAAACTGTCTGTTGCAAGCAAAAATAACAAAACAATGCTACAATTGAAAAGGTACTTAGATAAGCAGGTTGATAGTGAAAAAACGTTAATGGAAAAATCCAATCATATTGAATGTGACACCATTTCAATTAATGTTGCTTGATTTACAATAGATGACTGAAAAGTATTGTTTTGTTTATGTATGCTGGTGTCTGCGACTTTGCGTCACGTCCAAAGCGCGTAAAGTACGCACTTTGGACGTACGGAAAAATTATTGTATTTTGGTGAACCGTTAAAAAAATTTTTGACTGATTAAATTCAATACTTATACAAAAAATGCTATGACTATTGTACCTATAGATCTACTGTATATATTATACAGCTTGAAAGACTCTTTTACTGATAAGGGCGATTATGTAAAGCAGGTCATTCATGTGTAAGTCTAACCCGTAGTGATAATGTAAGAAAAATCAATATGTGGTCGCCTAATTTCGTGAATATCTAATATAAAGGCTCTCGTTCTTATATTAAAGGGTGTCAAAACACCGACACTGAAAAGACCCACTCGGCCTTATAAGTGTCCATTAGGGAGGCGAGACTGATATCATGTAACCCTATATATTTGACATTCGGCAAGGGCCTACGAGAGAAAATGGGCCTGATAACGATGGCTCTTTTAGGGTTATATTTATTGTCAGATTATACATACTTACACAACCTTATTTGCTGTAACAGATACGTGTAACAGGCAATTTTCATAAGTGTACTCTATCAACGGTACGTCCTTACTTTGAGGATTAAATTAGGAGCCGCCACTTAAGCAGCTTCGAAGAAGTCAACTTTAATAATATTAGTGCCTACGAGACTGAATCTTGCGACAGAAAAATACGTTTTATTTGCAACTTGCTAGTTTTCTCAACAAATATTAGATTAAACTTCGTGCAGACCTGCCTATATTAAAATGTTACTTTTACACATTAAATTATAGTTTACGAGACACAACTACTGTGCCTAAGTGAGATTTATAGGGATCGAGATAATTTTGAAGCTAATATATTTCAATTTTGCAGCTGAACAATTTATTTTATTTATACTGCGATATTGCGCGAGTCATTCAGTTTCTGATTCTATTTTATTATTTTTATAAATGAAGCACGTAGTTAGTTTGTTATTTAATTTGGGTTAAAATCTTTGCTTAAAAATAATAAAGTTTTCACACTTTTGTGCACCAGCAAACTTGATAAATTAACCTTGATTGAACATACATTTTAATGAGGCTTGTCTCTTCCAACTGAAAAAATAAATAAAGCCAGACAGAATTAAATGTGGGAGTAACAGTCATAATGATTAAAGTTCAAAACAATAGTTTTTGGCGAGGGCTGAATGTGAGCAAAACTCTAAGAATACCGACAGATAGTGGGCCCTATTCAGAAAAGCCAGTGGCTTCAACGTTTCAACCGAGCTTTAGCTCACAGATATCACAATTCTACTCACAGTGGAATTGTCGAGTAATTTCACATTTATATTACTGTGTCGCGCGAAGTGTGACGCAGCCGCTTGAATACATGTACAACACACACGTTATACGGCGAAAACTTCGGAACGAAACACAGCCAGGATTAATTACGTGGGTTTTCTCACATTCTTGGAAAAGGAATCTTAAGAAAGTGCGAAATGTCTTGGAAATAACCTTATGTAATGTCACCCATAAAGACGCTACGAATTAACTTTAGTGATGAAAACCCTCCAAGACTTTATATTTGGAGCAGAATGTCGGATGAATAATTGCTTGACGAGGAAAATCTTCAAAAATACTACTAGGAAGGTTGAACGACACGTTTTTTCCCTGAAGGTTGGTATTATTTTAAGAAAGATTGAATCACGGTTTTAGGATGTTGATTTGTTCTTTATTTTTGCTTTAAGTCCTTATTTCTTTCTATTTGAAACTGTTTTCTGCATAAACATAGACAAGACTTAAGAAGTAACTCAACAAACCTTGAGCTCGTTCATAGTAGTACTAATATTTGCGCTTTAATTTCAAGACCGTTGTTGCTGCTATGTGCTATAACGGTTATCTCTCGTATTATACTGGCGCACAAAACATTTAAGTCGCAGTTTGCGGTAGCGTGATAAGCTCTATACCCAACCATGACCTTACATCCGGCTTCTTCTGTCTCACATGTAGAAGATACGAACATTCCACGTATGAAGCACCTTTTAGTGGTTTACTTTATATTCCCGTACAAGTAAATAGTTTTTAAATCGACATGAAAATGTTGTTAAATATTATTATTATGAGATTTCTGTTTACTTTCTATACAGAAACCTCATCATAAATCAATAGTAATATCCAAAATTTTATAATAATTTACCTACGCAGATTCAAAAGAGATTTTGTTTAACGAATTAAAGTTAATAGTTAAATGTCGCCCTGAAATCTGAATATAAAAGATAAAATTATTTACATTAAATTTTCAGAGAGTTGTTATAATTATTGCTTCATAAAAGTCTGCTTCATGTTGGCTTCTACTTTAAACATGTTCAATTCGCTGCGCCTTAAAAATTTAGTTAAGTGGTAGACACGGAAACATCAATCAAATAGTCTTTTACAAAAAAAAAAATTGTTAGTTAACTATGGCGAAAATAATAAATCTTCTATTTACATGTCTAATTGTTTGGGTCATTTTACTTAAAAAAAGAAGGTATTTTGTTTGTTTACTGATCTTTCAACAAATTAGTCAATTCGTCTTTTACGTTTTCCAAGCGCTCTATAAATTTTGAAATGGTCTCATTCAATTGAGTTATTCTAAACAAAAACAAACGTGTCATTTGTATAAAATAACTCGTAATTCTCTCGAAACTTCATGGAAACAAAAACAAAATTTATATAAATCTGAGTAGGTTCCTGTCAATCTGTCTTCTTTTTACAGATTATTTTGTGTGGCAAGCAAAAGGTAAATGGATCATATAAAGTAAGGTGTTGTGTTGAGAGGTTGAACTAGTGACACGGTAATGCACTCCACAGTATAGTGGAATGACGTCAATCCATCACATTTCACCTGCTTGCACTTTTACGGCTAAAACATTTTACCGATACATTTTATACTGCTTTTAAGAGATCAAAACGGTATACGTTGCCATACACGGTGCAATAAACTCTAACAGAGAGGAAAAGAGAAAACAAATGCAAAATAAAAATACTTGTTCATTTGTTGCCATCAATTTGAATGCGAAAACGGCCATGCGAAAATAAAGCTGTGTCAAAAACGTTCGGTTGGCGAGTTAGTAAGCTCAAAAAGGACTAAATCTCTCAACCTACTTATAAATCCCTTAGTCATCTTAAATCCTTGCAAAGTAAGATATTATTTATTTATCATTCTTCGTTCAAAGTAAAGGGAAGGAAGGATAGGAAATAAATTATTATTTTAAGATAATAAAACTTGCATAAGTCCCCAGTCAAAAGCTAGATGGTGCAATAACTAACTACCTATTATCAGCTATTATTATCCCACTGTTGGGACTCGTATCTCCACCCTGTGGGTAGTATGTAGTTGGCTGACTAATAACCAACTAATTAAAAGCTTGTAATTACTTTTAAAACATCTAATTTTAAACGTTTTACCTAGTTCGTTGAACTATATAATTAACATATATTTATATATGATCCTGGACTGAAATAAATGTTCATATGTTTGTAACACGATAATATAAATCAATAAATTTTTGATGTCACTGTCAAGCTCTTGGGTTCAAAACCCTGCGTTACCAGTATATATTTACTAAGTTATATATTTTATTTGTCCAACTTGTTTTTTGTTAAATTCCAAGCAATTCTCCCTTTCTTCTCGCTTCACAACTTGACTGGACATACAGATTTCTTTACAATCATTATTTTACAGACTTTTTTTTTTTTTTTTTTTCTCTTCAATAATGGTGAAAACCGCTTCAATAACCATAGCGTGGTTTAAATGAACTATGCGGTCACGGAGTTTGATAGAAAAAAAACACTTTGTTTTTCTGAAAACGTGGCCTAGCAACAATTGCTACCGTGTGTTGTGCAAGTATGCAAGAACGTGAAGTATTCTCCCTTTGTTCGGTGACCTGTGCGGAAGAGCGAGCATCTTGATCATGCCGAATCCGAAGATCCAAGAAACAGTACTGCTTTTATGTTCGGATTAAGAATTCCTTTATAAATGTGTGAGTGAAAATAAAATATATGTGTCCTTTTTTTTAATGACACGAACTACAAAATAGCAGTCTTTAAACTGACATGGTCACTAACATAATTAACACTTATAACGGGATATTTACCATATTTGTTATTTATTCTGAGTTTCCGATATTTCACTGGATTGAGTTGATTAGTGTTAAACCCTCAGGTCATCTCGACAGAACGCCACTATTTACCTTGACTGGTAGGAGATGCTATTGAGATTACCAAATATAGGAACTTCAACTGAACTTCAACCAACTGATGAATTTTAAACTGTCAAGAGCCTGGAATCCAGTGGTTCAATTGTGTAAAAACCCAAAAAGTAAGGAAAAATAGTTCGCGACTCGATACGATGAGTTTTGTGTGTCGAGAGCAAAATCCAGTTGAGTGTCGAGAACAAAATCGAGTTGTGAGTGACGGTGTTCGTGGTACTGAACGCAAAAAAACGAATAAAGAAGAGGGTAGATCGTGTTGTCTGCTCATAAACACCAACCCGCAATAACTTCAGTTCATCTGTGATCATGGCGATTGCAAAATCGCCGAAATATCGGAAACTCAGAATAAATAACAAACATGGTAAATATCCCGTTTTAAGCGTTAATACAAAATATCACACGAAATTAAAAGCTTTAATTATTTTCGTATTATAACAGGACACAGAATTACAAAATTGTTTTTTCAAATCATTTTACATATTTCATGATTTCGTACCCAATAAATCGTAGGTATTCAATAATAATAATTATAACAAAAGCTATCTATTTATCGAACTATCAAAGTGTACTCAGTGACTCAGTGTATTGCCCAGAAACTAGAAAAAAGTCTTCAAAATGTTTCATAATATTGTATTTTTCTCTACAACTTCTACAAAACAAGATTATTAAATCCTCGCACAATTTATAATAGAAGTCAAATACCCTATTACTTGTAAGTGCGAGGCTAATGTAGATTTTTTTACTCATGAATAGTCACGCAATCCTGGGTTCCGTCGATTGATTGCAGGCAGTGAACCGTGTAAGTCGTCAGCGGTACGGGAAGTGTGCCAATTATACGACGTTACGGCCGCCTCACGACACTTCGGGGACGAGGGTGATTAGACAACACAGTTTTTTTACTTAAGTTAATTTCGTACTACGGTATAAATAGTTTAGTTTGTTTGGTTTAGTTAATAAGGCTCTATTTTTGTTTCAATTTAAGATTTGAACCTGATACATATATGAGCACTACGTCTTATTTTGCGTTACTGCCGTCATCTAAGAAAGCAGAAGGACTATTACGTTATTAAAAACAAAATAAAGATGTAGTAAAATTCCAAAACTTAAGGAGTCAGATTGACACTATGACATCTAGACTAGCATTAACACTTCTGATAGGATACCATAAAATGCCCATCTGGTTTATAGAACATATTCCTTTTGTTCTTCACAAATAGAGCATTCGTAAATACCTAGTACTTCCTCATGAATAAAGCGGTTAGCCTACACTTAAATCGTAACCACAATGTCAGTATTCACGAAGCAACAAAGTTGTGAATTGCTACGACTTTCCAATCCGCTACGAAAACCACAATGACTCATTTTTCGTAGCCGCTGCTACAATTCACTTAATTTGTAAAGGCAGTTGCTACGCTTGACATGAAACATTACCTTCCTGACCAAAAAACCCACTAAATAATAAAAGCGAGTATCTTATTATAATGTCCAGTTAGCTAAATGTAATACATCAAGTTTTTTGATCCGTAAACATAACAATGTGGGTATAATTTTCTTACCGTGTAAGGTTTTCCTCCAGACGGAATTATTATATCTTCAGCAATTGTGGAGCAGACGAGAGCCACTATACCCACGTATAACAAAGAATTGTATAGAAATTCTCTCAGCTGGAAGGACGGTCCACTTTAACAAGACTTTTTAAGTGACTGGATAACGAAGGCTAACTGGGTGTTTGTTTCTACAAATAAAAATGTTAAAATATATACACACAGACTTTTGTTACAGCAATTATCCCTACAATAGATGTGATAACATCGCAAGAGTTCTTTTAAAACAGCTGTTGTCTATTGTTGACGTAATTATGGCGGCGGGGATTTGCCAGTCTTAATACAGATCTGTTTTGATTGTAAAGCATTATTAAGTCTAGAACTAAAATAAGTTGATATGAAACGAAAACATTGCTATAATTCGTGTAGGTAATACACTAGACATACCTATGTAAAAATAAAAGTAGGTATGTACGGCAATCCTGTCGCGTCGCCACGTCGCTCCATACAACGACACTCACCATTAGTTTACATACAAATGGGTGTCGTTTTACATAATCCATCGTACACGATCGCTGTAATTTGTTGCGAACCTTCTGAATAAACAAATTGATCGCGTTCATAATGCACGCCCGACAGCGTGGCGTGTGGGATAATTAAAATAAAATCTCTATCGCTGTACGTAATACGTCAGTCTCGACTAACGTCACTCGAGCCCAGCATTGATTGATCAACCGCGCCAGATATATCGGTTTAAGCTGAATAAAGCGGTTGTTTAACGATCATGACGTTTTAATAACACGATACATATTGCTTTTGTCACTCCGTTAATAATAGGCTTCCGATTTCGTTGTCGTTCTTACACATCTTTCTGAAGAGTGTTAGTTCAAAACGCAGAAATAATTCATCGATTCATCTCCCGATTGCTCTGAATAAAGCTTTTGAACGTGCTCCCGAATGTAACCAATTCGTTTCCGAGTGATGAATGTCTGTGATATAATACAGTGGTAGCGTACGCGTTGAAACGTAAATACCTATGTAAGTACCTGTGTGCGAAATCCACGAACAAACGGCTAACGAACGCGAAGCAAGAGGCGATACGATTTGTCTGCCGCTGCGAAATTCATGGAGGTAGGAATGAGGTGGAGGCGATGCGCTGGAAATTTACATTTCATTAGCACTGCACGAGTTGAAGTGCAGTGTAGGATTGTCATGACGTGTTGAGAGTCGGACACTGATGGCTGTTACTAGTACAGAGAGCATTGTGCTTGTAGGTAGGTAGGTATAGCTTAGTTTGAAAATCATGTAAAATGAACGGTGATTAAGTCTCTTGATGTCCGTTGACTAGTCAAGATAATCAAAGTAGCAATTATCTACGAAATTATATCTCCTTTTTAGTCAAGGTTTTCAAGTAATATTTAATTTTTTATTATTGTAAAATACCTAGTTCAAAAGTAAAATAAATGAAAAGCAGAGTATTTTCGTGCTACGCCGTAGCACGCGTTGCTCGCTACGGCGCTACGAAACCCGAAACTGTCAACGCTTTGTCGAGCTGTGAATAGAACCGTTAGTTGGACATTTGAAAATGAGTAATTTATGTCTTCATTTACTCAAAATGCATAGATTCCCTTGAATGAGCCATCATTCTTCGTTAGGAAAGTTTCTCGTTAAATATTTGATCGGGTCAACAACCTTATATGTATGTCTCGTAAACTTTCTTACATAAGTACACAAGACGAGTGCAAACAGACATAACACGTGATATGTAACATCCCGGACCACAGCAGTCATACATTGTGCGATAAACTCTTTTCCTTTATTACGAATGCAGTGCATTCGTTAGTAGCTCGGCGTCGCGACTCGGTATTTGCGCCGCCTGCAAGTGGCGATATTTCAGCGCGCCCAGAACCTGTTTGTGAAAACTTTATTCACGTCAACAACCGGCTGTCTGTCAACTACAACACAAACTCACTATTATTTCACACAAAATACTCACACAACGACGACCAACAGTAATCGGAACCTTTGAATAACCAGTCTCTATTGCGATAGTTTGCACACTCATTCAAATATTTCATTCAGTTCATTCGTTCACCACGTCATTGTCCTAACTGAACAATAATGTTATTAATGACACCTGCTTGCGATGGAGATAGACAAAGGTTTTATTAGATTTGAATACTTGAACATGGACATAGTTATTCACTGTCAAAATCTTTAATTTAAATCAGATCTGAATTACTGTGCGCAATATATCTTGTTAAATACTTACTTAGTAAGTAAAATTAACTATCTACGCTTAAAAGATAATTAAGTGAAATACTGTAATAGAATTTAAATGTTACCTATTGTTTTTTATACTAAATATATCAAGCGATGGTGCAGCTTAGGGACAACCGATTCAGTCGAAGAAAAAACCTAGATAATAATGATCAGGGAACAGGTAAGCCCGCAGTGAATTCCACAGACTGACGGTTCGCACAATAAATGTGGAAGCATAGTGCTTCCTGTGCTCAGGAACTTTTGCTCGAGAGCATGGCGCATTGCTCGATTAAGATCTCCGTGGTTGCTGAGCCCTACTTTGTCCTACCCAGGGATGACTTGATGGAAGACCTGGGTGGTTCAGTAACCCTCTTTCATCGGACTCTGGTACCCCGTCCTTCGAGGACTTGATATAGTCGTAGCGGGAGTCCACTTCTCCCTCAGGGAGTGAACCGTCGTCGTCTCTACCCTCCCTGTGGTGGTGTTCGGGGATTCAATGCCAAGAACTTGGCTTGAGGTTCTCGCTGTAGGGATGCTCGGGGAAGGATGGTGGAGGACTGGGCACTGGAGACTTGTTTGGTCGTCCTAAATTCGTCCTGGATTCCGTTCCCACGTTTGTGCGGATGCGGGGCGATTTGGTGGTGGATATTTCCTTGGCCAATCACGCTCTGTCGCCGACTGGCACGTCATAACCACGTCGTCCTTACCTAATACTGATTGATGCTGGTCCTCACCGGACACGGATATTTCGGGAGGAAACGCCACGGTATCACCACTGTGATACCACTGTGACGACCGCCCGGAGGACGCTAGCTCTTGTTCAGTCCATGGTCCGGAGCAAAAGAAAATAGAAAGCGGTCACCTTCTTCTGCAAAGCAGTTATGCTAGCGAAGGAGGTGGCCAGAGAGGTTTGTGGGAGAGAACCTCGAACCAACTCAGCCACTGAGATGACTCTCGGCCATCACAGATGCGGGTCTGTCCGTCCGTCCATCTAGTGACGACAGAACGTGTTGACAGCGCGTTGTAATCCACAAGCGCATCAAAGAGATGTCAGCAAATCAGAGGGGCCTGTCGGGGTTGCTGGCTGTGCGGAACCACGGCCCCGGAAAAAAAGGACAAAACACAAAACATGGCTGGATTTTAGTCATTAAAAGTTTAGCATTCCTAGAGAAGAAATTTGATGATTTCACATTCGCAACAAACAGCATAGCGCTTTATGTAGGTATATTTTGTAGGTGACTTTGTTTGTTACGTCTTCACGCCTAAATGGCCAAACCGATTTTGTTGAATTTTGGTGCAGAGATAGTTGGGACCCTGGAGACGGACATATGCTAAAAAAGTAGGATAAGGGGGAGAAAGAGGGAAGAAAAGGGGAGAGAAAGATATTTTTTTCGATCATCACGCGGGTTAAGGCTAGCTTTAGCCCAAACTAACTATGCCACGCGGACGAAGTCGCAGGCGGAAGCTAGTAATACATAAATTATTGTAATAGGTAACAGTAATACCTATAAACCGCATACTTTGCATCTATTGCATGTATATCTACTGTATATTTCAAACATCTTCTTATCGAAAAAAAAAGTTTCCCTTAGAAAAAGCACTCAGACATTATTGTTATTAACTTTGTCTTGTGTGAAACAAACATTTCAAAGGCAATGTGGCTTGATATTTACCTTCAGCGAGGATAATTTACTGTCGAAACATTGATTTGGCAATATGTAAAATTTATAGGTACGTACACAATGATCAGTGTGTGTCGGCAGGCTTTTGGAAGCGCGGCGGGCGCGGTGTGGCGGGGGCGCTCGGTTGACTGACTCCGATCGTACGCGTCACTATTTTACATATAAATGGACGCCGCTCCATAATCCGTCTAACACAATGGCTTTAATTTGTTCCCTGAATATGTACGTAGGCAAATGAAACCTGAAATTGGTGCGAAGGTATGGGTACTTCGCGTGCACTGCAACTATAAGAGGTAACCACAACAGCACGGTAAATAACTAAGTGCAACTATGAGTGTTTGCTCTAATTTCAATACGACAGGGAAAGGTTTCGCTGCTATATGGGATTGTTTGACTCTCGTAAGCCAAACTACGTGTATTGTTTAGTTTGACTTAGCTAACAGAGAAGTTAAATTAGTACGAGTATTTCCGAATGCAAATCCCGTGCAGGCTGAAGTAGTAGGTCCGGCACCTGCGCTGACAGTTTGCGTAATAGCTCGGAACCACCGAATTAATTTGCAAAACTCTGACCTGTCTCGAACAAAATAGTTTTTGATGCCAGTACCCAGTTTGTGCGCTCCACTATGCCGTAACCTCGAATAAGTGGGTTAGTTTTTGAATAAATATTACGTGGAATTTGTGTTTCCTAAGGGGATTATTTTAATGAAACATAGCAGGTATTTGTTTCTTTGTTGGGTGTAAATAGTTTGCATAATGCTAACGTCACTAGTGTAGACATTTAACGTATTGCTCTTCTTATAATACTAAAGTGAAGTATTTTGAAGAGTGAAGCTTTTGTTTTATTTTTATTTAAGGATATTTTGACCAACAGAGTTAGGGATTACTCCTAACTTTAATAAAGCTATTAACTTCGACCAAAACTTGATTTTTAGTATCTTTTTTAAAAAACAACATTAATGGGCATTATTTTTCAATATTTTAAAATTATCCAAGCGTTAACTTAGTCGAGTTAAAACAAAGTTAAAGCCGAAAATATAGGCAAGATTAATTATATTGATAAAATTAAATTGTTCGGAACATTTTAAGCGCTTGTCAAATTATTTTTATTGGATTAAAGTTTTATTGGACTTCATTAATTTACCTTGTTTCCCGTTGGGAAATTTTGCTATTAGTTAAGGACTATAATTACAAGACTACAGAAAATGCTACTTGAGTAGGATATACGTCTAAGTTTTAATTAAAATGTCATGTCAAGTGTCCTCGTATAAACAAATAAGAACCTACCTATTTAAAGTCAGTCAAGATTCAAACACAGATAACACGTTTACATAACGAAGCAGATTGTATATCCTTTCAATTAAAGGCTTTATTTATCATTCTATTATACGGAGACAGGTGGATTGGGATAAACATCAACATGTTTATAATAAGAACGATCTCCAGCGGTGCCGCAAACAACTTTGAAACTGGCCCAGCCACGCAGATGGGGATGACATCTCTTTGAAGATAAAGACGAGAGATAATTTTGCAATTTTCGTGCCGAGAGGTTGGCGATATGTACCTGCCTGTCATGTTTCTCAAATTAACTTTTGATGGCAAGCTAGCAGAGCAACTTTCGCGTTTGTGGTGACGAAATTCTGTAGGCATTCTGGCTGACGAGAATTGGTAGGCAAGTACAATTTCCAATTTCGAACTTTGATCGATGTCAGATTATATAAATTTGTATTTTCAGAGTCGGCACGAGTCCGCCAATGCCGCCAACGCTTTGATTATATCTCAGTGTGAAATTGCCATTTCAAATTATAAGTTTTACGGGGAATGAAAATACCTTTTATGTGTGTAATCGACTGCTGGTAGATGTATTTTCTTTGAGCTATAGTAACATTGCGAGTATGTAACGATGAAAGAAGTTTTTTTTGTTGTAATAATCTCCTCTTTGGTCCCCAGTTGTAGGGAGCTGCGGTCACGCGCCCACACCATTCATTCACCATTCAATGAGTTAAACCCACAGCTACACTCATCCCACTTTTGATATTATTCTATGACCCAATACATAAGAACAAAACTGACACTTAATGAGTATAACATCTGTTACTTTACTTATCATATACCTATTTCATATTTAATAAAATTTAATTTAAAACTTATTCAAGCGTGAATACCAATTATGAATGCAACTCGAATTAAATGTAGTAGTATATTTAAGGCTTCCTATCACTACAGTTCAAAATATAAATGAGTGAGTAACCAAAACTATTATAATTTTAATATGATGAGTTTTTCATGGAGCAATTGCTGAAACAGTGCCACTAAATATAAAGTGCAAACAAGCAAAAATTACGATTAATATGAAATGACAGTCCTTGTCACTCCCTATCAAATTGATGAATATATTTCTTCGTAATTTTGATTTTAAACAACGTCGTTGTTATTCTTTATTGTGTATTGTTTACGCACAACTTGCGTTGCCACGTCATAATCACAAAAATGTTTATCAAAACGAACACGTCAAAGTGACAGCCCTAAAGCATACATTTGTCACTATGATTATGTCAAACACAAAAATAATCCCGTCATCTATTTGGCGTGCGGCACACCCCTGCTGTTCGCGACTTGCAAATTGAGGGAGACTGCAGGGAACAAACGCACGAAAGATTATAAAGTGCGTTGTATAGGTGATCAGACGTCAAAGTTGTGATGTTTTGAAAAAGTTGTTGAGGGCGAGGGAGGGCAGGCGGTTGCCATGGTTAATAATACCCTCCGTATAATACACGGGCATGTTGGCGTCGTGGGCAATTTTCCCCAAGTCTCTGTCGGCCGTCGCTCTAGCAACAGGTCGTCTGTTTTATAGCGAATCTTTTTATGTGATTTCTTATGCTTAAAACGTCTCCTTACAGTTCAAAAGAAGTCAGAAGCATTAAGTTTCAAAAGGTGAAATCGCTTTGAGGCGGAGCCTTTTAAAATGTCAAGAACACATTAATTTCTTATTTGTTCGTGTGTGTGAGTACAAAGTGATGGGTAAAAAAATGCTAGTACAGAATCTATCAAATAAGTAGGGCTTCGATGAAACTGGTTGGTTTTAAATCAAGTTTAGGTATTTTCTCAGTTTGACATAATTTAGCGTAGAGTGACTTACTTATGTACCTGATAGGAGGTGCCTATGTGCCACCTCAAGTTGTATTATGTAATAAATGATTTACACATGGCAGCCATCAAAATTAATTATGAATCAAATCTTACTTGTTTATACTTTGGGCGTGTTCTCACAGTTACAACATTGAGCAACTGTTGTTTGAAGGATCTAAATAATATATAGATATGCTATTAGTATATTTCAGTACTTAACAGTTGAGACATACTTGAAAGCACTATGAAATTTCAGATTTCTTAATCAAAGGCAATACCTAAGTATGTTACTATATTCTAAAAATGCTGTTAATTTCGGAGTTCACGCGTTTTGGTACTTTTTGTAAATACGATTATTTATTTATAAAATATATTTATGATTATTTTAGAAATATACAATTTTACATAAATTATTCAGGCTCACGTTTATTATTTCCAAACGTTAGTTTTTTCTACTATTTATGAATAGAATATACTAGCGCATGTCCCTATTATTATTGAATAAAAAATTTACCAGTATGTAAATATTAATAAACGAACGAACAGAAGTAAAATAAAAACGAAATAAGGTATCATCTATTATAATATCTAATTAAAAACAACTAAGTTACAAGTATATATTCTGTCTTATGTAACAGATTTTTGTAAAAGCTTATTTTAATAAATATAAACGGTCAAGTAAGCGTTTCGAATAAAACATAATTCTCAGAACCTTAATATTGAATGTTTCCCCGTACTGTATATAATTTTGGTATTCTTGTAATACTTCGAACATGCTACATTTAACTTGTTTCATCTTTTCCATCCGCAGTAATTAATATTGTCTGTGGGTCTTTAGAAATTGGACCGCGCCGCACTGCACGATCGCTTACGATACGACCGCAGGGCTATTTAATAACGTCACTCATGCATAACCGAGCAAAAGTAATTAAAGCGACGTCACCGTCACAACGACCATATAGTATTAAAGCCTTTTCACTAAAAGAGGGCGCTGTGCGCAATTCCAAGTTACATTTTAATCAAACAGTGACCACGCCCGAGTCTGTCATGTCGCCTATTTATGAGTTGTAAAGGGGATCCTTCCGCAGTTCACTTTGTGCGGGCGTATGGTAATGGCGTGGATATGGTGTGACGCGCTCTGACATGTGTCGGCTCCGGAAAATGAAGTCCGAACGCAAGGGAATGTTTGCACGCACACGCCAATAACGTGCGGGCCTACAACCGGTTTATTCTACGCAGTTTGTTCTGCAACGTAATTAATCGTTGCCTTCTTTTGAAGTCGCATCTTAAATATACACAGTAATACTTGATTGCATTGGCTGACGTGGTTTTAATTACGCAGTACAAACACATCCCATTGATGTCGTATATTATAGATTGAAGTGAAAACAAACTGGGTATAATTCAAAATTTCGTTTTGAAAGACTACCATGCATATCGTATCACACTCCTGGGCCTGGCCATTTAGAAAGAGGCAATTCACAAGCACGTCATTATATTACGATGATGACGTCATAAAACGCAGTTACGCGTTCGAGGGGACGAAATTAGATCCGTGAAACCACGGACACCTTCCAGACGAGCGGTGTTTACATGTTTCATTTCTTCTAACAGATAAACGGTTAGAATCAAAATATGTTTAAAAGTAATGCAAATTGTTGTTCATTGTACGTAACTATACGTTTCTTCTCCTGAAATATTTTTGGTCAACATCATGTAACTTTTAAAATAAAAGTGTCCGACAAACAGGTAAGGCCACATGCATTTATTTCTCGCTTTTTTTAAGTTTGAAACTCAAACCGCTCTTTTATTTTTGTCTGAGCATGCAGTCTTTAGTGTCATTGTTAGTGCAATTTTAATGAATATTTATTTTTAGAATGTCTGTACACTGTATGAATATTTACACCTAAGTTCCTTTCTAAATATACTTAAAGGCTGTTGGAATCTGTTTCAGGATTTATTCGTAAAGAGAGGTAATAGCGCGGCTCATTGCTTTTTCACTTGGTTACTCAAATGTAGATGGATGAGGTCGTCGTCGGCGCCGCCGGAGACAATTGTCAGCCATCGCTCAGTGTCCTCGCTAATTGAAAATTCTCGTCAGCTTCATTTAAATCTCCATCGACAAGAGAAGACCCGCGACCGTTGAAAATTAAGCCCAACTATAATTTAATTGTCCTACACCTTTGTCATGACGTCGGGGGCTTTTGCGTTTGCGTGACTGATTTCTACAAAGAGCAACATTAACTTTGACATACTCCGTACACAATCAAGAATTGATTTCATTAAGTCAATTTCACATTCAATTTCCGAGTCATATTTTAGTATAAGCGTCCAGAATGTAGGCAGAAAACTCGTAGTGAAATAAATTCGTTGTACCAATTAAGGATCCCTTATTCCTAAATACCCTTTCAAGTGGATTCGCGGAAGGAAGAGGGCGCGAGCGGAAGAAATTCTCGATAACAGGGAGTAAAGAGTGTAAAATTATAAAACGTTAGAGCCCAGACACCGTCTTGAGTGGATAATATTATGATTATGATCGTTCGACTCTGAAATAATACGTACGCTTTTACAATATCACAATTCTGCCAAATAATTATTTAAGCAACAGCTAGTAGGTATATTAACATGATATTTTGCGGAATTTATGCATGAGGTACATAGTAGTGTGGTAGAATTTCATTAAGACGTTTTGTGTTGACTATATTAGTTGCGAATGAGAAGTTTTATAGGCTTTATTTACTCGCCGGTTTAACCTTAGGCGTATGTTTAATAGTGTACTTCATTACATGATATGTACACTACTAAAAAGGCTGGGCTAGGGACTTGCCTAGCCCAGTGTTTTTTTAAACTGACACTGTTTCACTGTATAACCCAGTTAGCACTGGATATGTTACCCTACCCTTTGCTAAGACTAGTTGTTATACTTTCGGGCCACTAACTAGGTGTAATAACTGTCAATGATTTACAAATTACTGCCGGGACCAACGGCTTCACGTGCTGTCCCAGGCATGAAGGAAACTCAGTACGTAATGAGTGGCTACCCATCCGAGCCAACCAAGTGCAGCTTAACCTAAGGACCGACCTGAGTGGTTGTTGTTTTTGAACACCAGCTTGCGTAGCACTAGCAGTGTATTTACTGTTATTAATCTATATGATACCGTCGTGGAAATAAAAATAAAGATAGGAAACGCCACAATGTACCAAACACAGCTCCAAAATGAACTTTTCAATTGGTTTTATAAGAATCGCTATGTATTTCATTCATCCCCAACTTCCGCAGGAAAATAAAAAATGTCTTAAAAGATATTTAAATCTGAAAGAAAGCGGATAAAAATATCTTGCGATGTGAAGATTTATTACCAGCACTTCATTTACTCACAGTTTACCCAGAACGTAGCAGAATTATATTAAGTGTGGTCCAAGGCAGAGTTTTCTAGGAAGGCACAAGTTTCGTTTCCATTTTTATTCATTCCATGGCGAAATCAACATTTGTAGAAAGCGTAGATGTGGGCGTGGGGCGACCCGTATTAAAATATTTTAAGCAGGCTATGAATATGCAAAGACACGGCGCTCGACGGCGGCGGTTAACGATTTGCACGTTTTTGGACCACTTGCTAATTGCAAATGTGAACGAACACTTATGGCAAATGTAATTGCTTTCACTGATACCAGATCAGATAGAAACACAATGTTTGATTTTCCTCGCTATAGTCCACTGTAACTGAAAACTAATTTACTTTCATCGGATAGCCGGACCGCGCTAATTTCATTTCGTCTGCGATTAAAAAGTAACTGCGGGTTTCATTTATTTTAATGTTCTTTGACAAAAATGTTCAGTTGAAATAAAATTTTATTTTTCAATTATACTTATCGCTGATCTCAGCGACTTCATTTTTTTAACGGTACCTACGATTCCATTTCTATAAAACTATCCTGTCATTTTATTTTTATCCATCGTAACATATTAGGCATCTAGGTAGAGCTTTGTACGTTCAAAGATGTCTGAGTGTAAAAGAAAATCCATTTGGAATATGAAGGCTACATGACCTGTAGGTGATCCCTTGGGAGGCTCACAAACCCCGCATTACCACTTACCTACATCTCTCGAGACATTTCAAATTTTCAGCTCGAAGAAGGCTTACGATACATTTCAACGTCATGTTTGAAAAGGATTCTACTAAAGTTATTCATTCCAGTCGAAGTCACAAGGTAACTAAGTGGCTATTTTTGCTCTTTTTAAGCTTCCATTGGAAATGGTACCTATAATTTCATAGAGATATATGTATAGACGATATAAGTGTCCTAATTATCGATTTCTGTAACAGTGTCACTTTAAATCTATTATTTCCTTGTGTGTATCTTTTTATGACTGGCCATACTGAGTTTTCTTTCAAATATCTGAACACAACCAAAACTGTAAAGTTGACCGGCAGAGTTATAGGTATATGTAAACGATCAAAATAAGTGATAATAAAACGCTAAAAATGTTTATTAAGTGAAGAAAACAATGATACAATCGGTGGCCTAATGTGAACGTGCATGCCTTTAATTGAACTTTTAAAGTGAACATTTAAACACAATTGGCATGTTTTAAAAAGCAAACAACCAGCAAATTTCTGCTACTATTAATTATATCTTTTTAAAATATATTTTATTCAATTTATATAACCTGAGTGAGTGTAGACGCGCACTGTAAAGTGGAAGTTGCTTAACAAGATCAAGCACAAAGTGCGATACGCTGTACGATTAGCAGCTTGTTGCGAAGAGCTGGCTTCTCTCGGCCTTTTCAAGTGTGATTAAGGTTGGATTGAGGCAAGCAACGGACGTATCTATTCAATTAATGCTACTCCAGACCCAGGTTGGCCAGTCCCTCAATTTATATTGCTTCGGCTCTGGAAATTACCCTTATTTGTACGTACGAGTACGTACGCCTCCTCAGGCCGCGGGCGGTCGTGACTGTGTGCCGACAGATTGAAATATTGCCCCCTAAAACGCTTAGTTTGAAAACATCATTTTCAAAAAAATGTGTAAAAGCAAATAAAGTGTCTTTTATGCAGCTTCCCATTGGCAATTTAGAAAGAATTAAGGTTATTTGGGGCTCAGAAGCGTAACAAAGGAATTACATTCAAGTGTAAAACCACATGTTACATATGAATTAAAATTGTTATTAAACATTTATTTATTAACATAAATTATTAATTGTAACAATTCATTTATAACTATGTTAGTATGGGCAACAAAAATAATCATGACGTGAAGCCGCAGTCATCTTTTCAGCATAGGGGTCTCCCACCAATCAGTAAAAACACCCAGTATAGTGTTGGTACTGCCACGAAACGAATGAGCTGTTAGTGTTCATATACACAATCAAACAATCAAGTATAATATCACTAAACTAAACAACAATAACACTACATAACACAAAACCGGACGATTAGTCGTACCAGTAGATAGTAATGTCACACAACATACAAGTAACTCAGCCGTAATAACTACATATACTATATTTGCAGCTAATGACGATCACTGACAGACGCCACATCCGAACCGTATGGCATCCGACTACTCCCGAGTAGTTCCGAGGTCGAGGATTACAGAGCATAGCAAAGCGCCAATAATGGCTGTCTTCGAACATCAATACAGATGCGGATTTGTAGTCATGCTTCGAGGGAAACTCACTTTGGATTATAGTCTTAAGGTACGGTACGGTTGGTACTTCTGGTTTAACATGAATCGCGAGTCATTGTTTGGAAGCGGTAATATTTAGCTTGAATTTTGATTCGGAGTTTTGAGTTTGATTGGATTACACTTTTGTTATCTAAGTGTTTGGTACTTAATCGTGACTTACCGATTTTTTTCTGTTGTACAGACTAATATCATTTATCATTTCAGCAGAGAGATATGTATAACTCATTGACTCACACGTCCCAAATGTTTGTTATGTGGTTGCTTCATCATATCGTCCGTTCTTTATCACTCAATTCCATTACCGCGATCGAAATGGCCACCTCCAAAAGAAGAGCTGATATTCAACGAGGCTGTGTAGACTGTAGTAGTATTGCTTACTTAATATACTGTTGAAATAAACTTCAAAATCGCATGTGTCTGTAGCAAAAACTATAAATAGCGTTTAAAATTTATAAAAATGTTTCAGCATTTATGAAATACCGGAAAAATATTTCGCTGAAATAGCTTTTTGAAAACACTATTAAATATAGTGATACATATAAAATTTGAACACGAGAAGCAATCTGAGCAAATGGACGCCGCTTAGCAGGCCATTTTGCCATTTCGATGCATTTCCGCTTGGAAATTACTATCATTTGTTGAAAGAGGGACGAATACCGCTAAACCGGCCATGGAGCTGTTCATTAATCAAACAAAGAAACAATGTATTGTAAAATGTGTTTGTTGAAAATTTTACATCGATTTACGGAAAGAGCTGCGGAGTACAAACTTGTGAAAAGTCATCAGAATTAATTAGTTGATTATATTAAACATATTTCGTCCTCGCGTGTCATAAATGTCGACAGAAGAAAAGGGCTATGTAAAAGTATATTCATACCTACTTCCTTATTAATCCTTACTATTTAAATGTGTTATATTTTATACTTAGTGACAATACTTTGTCATCCAATGTCATTAAGTATAAAATCTATCTCGTATCATTATAAATACTCATGCTTTTAAATTTTAACGCATAACGTAAATAGTCAGGTACAATATTCATTAAAACAATGTCCTTAAAATTCAGGCACGTTTCCAAACTGAAGATTGAGCCAAAGCCTTAAGTTTCTAACAATAAGTTTATTCAGTACGCTATAAGTAGAGCGGGGCTAAAGGTCAACGGGTAACAAAATCGTCCGTACCCCACTTGAAAACTAAAAGTAATTTGGATTTTTGCGATACGCGACTACGATGGGATGGGAGGGTAGTAAATAGGACACCCTCTTGTGGACAGTTTCCTTGAGGCACTGGAACAGGATGCACGTTTCCCGAGCCAAAAAATGTAAATTAGGTCGAGATTCCAACAAACAAAGAATTATGGAATATTTACTTACAATGGATTCATTTTGTGTGAATATTCCATAATTCTTCATTCCAATAAAATTACAATTAGTTTTAAAATAATGTTTAAAGAAGTAAATAAAAACTTTATTTGAAAAAATATGATAGGAGTTCAAAAGACACATACATGTTTTATTCACGTCATTTTAAATAAACACCCCCGGCTGTATAAAATTGTGCCGAGCGGCAAATCTTGCTGAAACTGTCTATAAATCTGACCATAAAAGTAAATCCCTGCAATCAAATCGCGAACAGCGAAAAAAGTAAGGTTGTTTGTTGCTATCTCTGGGAACATACATGAAAATAGCTGAGGAACTATTTCGTAGCCGGATAAAAAGGTTCTCAGACCATGAATATAAATATGTACGGTGCGGCCTGATGTCGTTTAACTGCGCTGTAGGGCTGCGAAGCGCGTTAGCGCTAACAGCTATTATTTCAGCTCAGTTCGTCCCAATATACCGTTCATTTTTATACGTGGACCCTCATTATTAACTCATCTCGCTAAAATCCAGCAAAAAAAATAAAAGGTTTCGCATTTCAACAAAAATATTTTGTAGGATTTACGCTTTTGTATAATTTAATGTAATTATTTCTTAAAGTGGGCAATTATGGTAATTTATACTCAATTTGTAACAAAATCGAAACATCCGAAGTGGGAAAGTGGCTATTCAAAGTGAATTGAATGTGCGGAGTGTTTTTGAAATCTATTTGTATGGAACCCTACAAGCCTACGGGGGCAAATAGCAAGTGTATAAAGGTTATAAAAATGCAAGAAGCCGGAAATGAATACGCGGGTGCAACGTACTCGAGTACGTAGTAGTGAGCTCGCGGCACAAACCGCACCGCGGACGTGGGGACACGGACTCTCATCAAAAATAAAGGAAGTGCACCTACTATTTCACACAAATTGGATTGTTTGAAATGTCACGTTTTTAACTTGCTCGTTAAAATACGGAAGCGCATCCATCTTTAGCTTTTACCTGAAGTTAAACATGTTTGCTGTGCAGTCTCTAAATAAACTCTATGTGAAGTTTTATTAAATAGAGAACTTGGATGAAGGCAGCGTATATTGAACAACAAGAATTCAACTACGTTCGTCGACATTGTTTAGAAGACTGTGTATGAATGTAAACATACATTGCTGTTACTAAACAACGAAGCATTGAATATTTTGTGTTTTCCCTGTTAGAGGGAAAAACCATTGATGTGGAAACACACAACAAAATAAAAACGACTTAGTACTAGAAAGTCCGAGTTTGACTTGTTGATTCTTAGTTCCACCTAAGGTACTAAGCACCCGGGGTTGTCCGGAAGTAGTACCGCGGCCTCGGAACATAAAGGCAGTAGCAGTAAAGGGTGGGTTTTAGTCAGTACAAGTCTAACACTCCCCTCGCTCCGCCCAGAGCGGGGGAAGTTATTTGATGATTTCCCAACCCAAAAAAAAGATGCTAATCCCTACGATTTCGTTGTGGAAATTATTGTTGTACTAACTCATTATAACATCAGGATCCGACAAATAGTTGTAAATGTGATAAGTAAAGCGTTCTCTTACTTGTACAGCACTGCTTACCGACGCCAAAAGAGGTGTTTGTTAGATTTATTACCTACCATTTCGATTTGTTTACTCAGTTGTTCAGATCCAATTACTTGGCACTGTTTCTGTACTTAATTAAAGGGACGCTTGATTACTCGCCCGCTGTGGGGCTTTGTATAATTGCTATTGTTTAGCAAATGAAGACAAATGAAACTTTAATTTAATGACATTGTCTCATTCAGACGCACGAGAGAAGAAGTCCTGTGTTCGCGCCCAACATCCTTATTTCAAGTTTAAATTAGGTACTGATCTGACGCTCCGCCAGATATTACATGTCTTCTATTGTTTACCTGAATCAGCTCTACGTTTACTAACTTGAGTAACTTAATTTTGTTTTCAATATTTAATTTTCAAACTCAAGTTTCAAACCCTAAAGGTAAAAATCTTAAATAAGGTTTCTAATCATCCGATATTCAAATTCAAATGAACCTAATTTAACAAATTCAATATTTGGTTTAGTAGACATTCTAAACCCTATTTAAAAATGAATCCACAAAAATAAATGTCTGAGAGAGCAAACAAGTTCGAAAAATCTCATTACAGTTCTGGACTGAACTTAGCACTCCCATGGTAGCACTGAACCGACTGCTCGGAAACAAAGGCCATAAAAAATGCAATTTTATTTAAATTTTATAGACTTGCAATTGAAATCGTTGTTTAATTGCGATACACGCGATGTTGCCGTCAATTTTTAATGCTATTTGCTTCGTTGCATCGATAAATTTTGATGTATCATGCAAGAGCTGGAAAAAACGTTTTGGAATCAGAACTAAAAGGATTTAATCACCGTTTTTAAATTATAGGTAGCTAGGTAGATAATTGAAAGCAGATATCTATTCATGGTATGAAGGGTACTCAATTAAAATTATAATTATTTTTCCCAGAAGTTCTAACCCAAAGTCATCAGTCCGTAAAAGCCGAGCTCTAACGTTAACCTTATCTTCATTTAATGGTACAATGACAACACGGTTGAGTGCGTCCAAATGAGAATAGTTGTAAAGAGTACTTTAATTACCTAGCGTTCTTAGTTATTTGTTTGTGCCGGTCTCAAGGTTCTCCCGTAGGGGCGGTAACTCGATTCGCCATCCGTCGGTGAGTGAGTGGCATACTTTTAATTGGCCGTAACTGCGTTTGCCTGCAAGCGTTATTGAATTACCAGCAGAACAGCGCTTGGGGTTGTGGAGTTACTAAATAACGTTTTCAACTTCCATGAAATTGATATTTACAAAAATATGTTGCA
Source organism: Ochropleura leucogaster (assembly GCA_958449745.1). Taxonomy (NCBI): domain Eukaryota; kingdom Metazoa; phylum Arthropoda; class Insecta; order Lepidoptera; family Noctuidae; genus Ochropleura; species Ochropleura leucogaster. Next base: position 10,833,825 of record OY288206.1, on the reverse strand, counting down.
TAGATATTGGGAGCCATGGAGATTTTTCAACGTAGATTTTATAAATTGAAACAAAATAGTTTTCCGAAAAATAAACCTCAATATATGGAAAACTTAAACGAACCAATGAATACTATACATTGTTGAAAACACGTTTTGCATGAGGATTGAACGTCCGATAAAAATAAGGAAAGTAAAAAAAATCTATTCCAGAACCACAGGTGTAGGTAGGTAGCCCTACCTCTAGGTTTACCTTACTCCTCTATATTCATACTCTTACTATAGAAAGCGTTTTACTTACTCTTAGCCATAAGATAAGAATCCGTAATAGCTAAATTATATAATAAAAACACCGTTTATCTACCCCAAAACAGATCACAAACCATAGGTTATAATTGAATCAAAGACGCTCAAAACCCAAGTACCGTCAATATTTTTGAGTCGTTCCAATAATCTAGTTGCATGAGACCGTTGTCTATAACTCGTGCAATGGAGCGTCACAACTCGCTTAGCGCAAGCGGGGGCATACGCTGAAGAGGGAGCGGCGTCGCTTCTATCGGACATCGGTCATTGTGTTAGAGGATTCGCTCAGGCAAGCTCGCAGTAATTACATCAGGGAATACGCTCCTACGGACAGCTACGTCGCACTCCTTGTTTTTACTCGAAATTGCTACCTATGAACGAGGTAACTGGTGAGCTATGAGTAAATACTCGCTTGTTACTTGAGGCGGCTTATAGTTTGCATAGTTAGCGGGTGACGGAGACGCCTAGCCTACTTCGGTAATAGGGTTTAGGTGCTCAGCGTTTTCCTAGTAATCGGTGAAACTGTTTGTGTCTAAGAAGGTAATTGAATTCAAATGTAATTTAACGTTTGTCGATGCACGTTTTTGTGTTCTACTTGCCTAAGATTTCTAATGTTTCTTTATAATTTAAAATTACATAATTCAAATATTCGGGTGTAGGGTTAGATTCGGGAAGGTCCTGCACATAATCGGGCGGGAGGAAACGCGGGAGTCACCACTATGACGATCGCCAGGAGGACACGGTGAAGCAAACTGTAGCGGTCTGCCCCTTTTGGAGGAGTACCGCTGTGTCCTCGTAGAGGCGATCTGTGGCGGTGACCTTTTGCGTCTGACCCTAGTTCAGTCCATGGTCTGGGGCGAGAAGGAATGGAAACCGATCACATCCTTCTGGGAAGCAATCATGCTAGCGAAGGAGGTGGCCCGGACATTTCAGGAATAGAACCTCAAACTAACCCAGTCACCGCGGCAGACGTTCCGGGCATTGGAGCGCCGCGAGACGACTCCTGACCACCGAAGACTGGGGTTTGTGGATGGGCAATGGTTAACTCACTGTCCACCCGTCTATTGACGCCAGGGCGTGTCAACGGAGATGTCAGCGAAGCAGAGGGACCCACCACGGCCACTGCCTGCTTGAGTTGCGGGTTGTTTCGAAGAGATACCGCGGCCTCGAAACACAAAGGGCAGAAGAAGGAACACGGGTTGTTTTTAAGTAAGCAAAAGTCACTCCCCAGTTATTTCATGATTTCCCATCTGAAAAAGGGTATAAGGAATGCAAGGTGGGTCCAAAATCAGGTTTGTGTACAAATTATAACATAGTTTGTTACTGCTAGTTGCTAATTGTGATTTCAGACACGGTAACAAATTAACAACAATCACGTTAAATCCTCGAAATATTATGAAAATCCTACACTACATATTTAGCACTTTCTAGTTTTGTGTTTTAGCAATGTCCGGAATAATATACATAATTAGTATGATTGGTTACATCTGGACCCAAATCAGAATTCATGGTCTATTTGGTCCAATAAACCATTTTAACCGTTGGCGTTGTGTAATTTAACAGATCACAAAAATATAATATCTCACACAAACTAACAACTAACTAGTAAAAGTAGGTAGGTTAGTACAGTTACTACTATCAGATTACATACACAATTAAAATTATACCACAGCAGCCCCCAAAAATTAATTATAAAAGTAAAATGGAGCCACTAAATAAATGCATAAACCGACCAAACAGGCACATAATAAAAAGTGAAATTACTGGGGCGCGGACAGGGAGCGTTTTCCGGGTTTCCGACATCAACACATAATTCAGCACAAGATTAAATGCCTCTTGGACTCGCAGCCGGAAGGCCACGGCTCCATTAGACAAGCGAGGGCCTGTAAACTTGGACCTCCTTTATAAATAACACTATCAACAAAAATGTGGACAGGCAATCTCCGGCCATAACTTTTACTACTCGTTCCTAGCTCTAATTCTAAATTTACGATTATTCCCCGTCGCCATTTCGTAGACCTTTGTATACAGACGTAAAATGTTTAATTTTTATTTGTCAGTTTCAAAGTATGAAAGAACTGCGGATGGTTTCGCCATTTAGTGTAAAGCTCGTCGTTTTGTTTGCTAACATACACAGAGTACACAATGAGCTTGGCGCGAACTCAACTGCTTTAGTGTTTAGCCAACAACAGCTACTCGGAGAGATACTTGTCAGTTTTTTAGAGTTACGTAACCAAACGGCTAAACCCCTTAAAGAATCTTCCTGTTTATCGGTGACCATACTCCGAGACACCACACAGTTTTTTGGAATGCTACTGTCTTCTATGAACACAGAAGTGATATGAATAAAATAAAAGTAGGTTAAAAAGAATATATCTGTGTGTTTTACTTTACAACCAGGGTAGCGGATTATTCGAAAGAGATACCGCACGGTCCCGGAACATAAAGGGCAAAAGAGAGAACATGGGTGGGGGTTTAGTTAGTAAAAGTCTGACACTCCGTAAAAAAGTACTACCAAGCAAAAACTAGAGTTAGCTGACAGTTTAGGGTTATTGAAAATGAAACATTATAAGAGAGAACAATGAAATACAGCCCGTAAAACAATTCAGTAACTGCATGAGACATTAATACAAAATGATCAAGAAAAACGACAAAATAGTGCGTATGTACCAGCAAATTTTATAAGTGCCCATTAAGGCATAAGTAAAAATAAAATATTAGATTTTTGAAAAGTCGTAGAGGCCATCTGTCCGCTTTGGTAAGTGATAAATTAAAGAAAAACAGTCGTTTCTATTCAATGCTAATCTTACGTGGGACACTCTTTAGATATCTATGAACAGATAAGCACTAACGAGAAAATTGCCTTTATTATATCTAATTTTAGAACCCATGAACAAGCAACTATGTCCGTCGGATGTCGCCGGGTTGTGGCCATTCACAGCGTGCAGCCTCCCTGGCCATTCAAAGTCTATGAGGCCCTGTTGTCCCCCCAACTTTGGATAGCATGTAAAATCAATGGCTAGCATTTGCCACGCATTGTTTCAAAATCATACCGTTTAATCAGATTTCTATCGATAATATAACAGAAGTTTTATTTCAAGTCGTTTTAAATAATTAGATAGAATATTCTTTATTATGTAAACCACACAAACTCCACGTATTGCAGTATAGAACTTATAAATAAAGTGACACAATAGGTGGTCTTATCACTAAAAACAATATTAATAAGAAAGCTCAAAAAAAATGAATCATTTAGACAGCTTACCCGGAAACCGAGCGAAAGGTGTTAAATGAAAAGCTATGAAACATTCTCTAACTCATGCTTGTGAATTATAAATTCGCATGTCTATTCAAAATAAGCATAATTGTGAGTCATGCATTTTGATATAAGATTTATTTTAATATTATATTTTAGATAACTATTTGCAGAGCGACAAAAGTTGCAACCTCAGGGAATGTTGACATTGCACAGCACAAACATAATATTGCCCTAAGCTAAGGTTTTGAGACAGTCACCTTAGCCCCTCCATCTTTAGCAAAACAGCATTTTTGCACATTTACTGTCGTTAAAAATATGCAAAATAATAGTTCTTAAGCTTAAAAGCTAACCAACATAGCTCTTGGTTAATTTTATTTAGTCTGTAATGAAAAAGTTTATTTAGGTAATAGAGTTCAAAGGGCTCAAAATTATTTTACAACATTAATGTTACCAAATTAGTAATAATTGTTCGGTTGATAATTTGAGCGACTGATGTGATAACGCAATTAGCAATAAAAATATATTTATTACTTCAATAGGTAATATTAAATTTTACCTTAAATAATTAAAAACCCAAATCTACTTTAAGATCGCCATTGTACATTTTAAGCGTTAGTAGTGCAATTTGGGTGTATATGTTTTTAATGTCGTGTGTCATAAAAAAATTGAGAGTCTAAAGTGATGATTTAAAAAGAACGTACTTTATTTTAAAATTTATCATCAGAAGATGAAACAAAATTATTAAAGATCCTTATGCATTTTTGCTGGTTTTCAAATACTTTATAAATTTAAACCACATATCGTAATATACAAACTGTTTCAAAATCTTTTCGTATGTTTCTCAAACTAGGAAACTACAGGTTTTTATAGTCTTACCGCTTCGGTAAGACTATAAAAACCTGTAGTTTAAGATAGTCTAATATAAAATAATCGTATATAAATGCTTCGATCATAACGTATCTATTATACTGCCATTTAAGCGAAACACTTCTTAAATAAGAGCCTTTAATCTCACAAGCAGGATGGAAATTTACATAGAAACAAAAAACCAATTACAAGTTCCCGTCACATGGGTAATGGCGGAGTATTTCTCCTGGGGCGGTTTGATTCCGCAACGTTCGGATATTACACGTTTTATTTCGTATTTCTCTAATGTATGACTGTGTGTGTGCTAACAAGTAGGTTTGCGGGGCTTTTCTTTTTAATTTGGAGCTACGAATATCATGCGAAGTTGAGATAGAGGAGGACGTTTCTCAGAGAAGAAAATTGAGGATCTACTTATCATGTAACGGTAAAAGGCTATTCGATCTTTTTTTGTATAGTCACGAGAACTAATTTGTATGTATATGCATTGCAATTTTTTGAGATAGGTCTTATCTCGAAGTTGAAATGGATACATTTCACGTGAAAATAGATTTTGAATTTTGTCAAGTGTACATTTGTGATTGTGATTCCATAATATGCATATGAGTTCATGGAATTATTTTATACAAAAATTTTGCTTATTTGTATATTTTCGACAATAATATACTACTACATAGTGTCTGAACTTAGACTCCTGACAGAATAAATAAAAATGGTTTTGAAATGTATACGTAAAACATAAGATAAGGCATTCAATACACTAATAGCTACCCAATTCTAATACCATTAAAGTCTAGACACAAAACAAGCTATCATATTAGCTAGAACGTAAGGCACACTTGACGCGGCCATGATAACGCCAGGCTAGTTTTATTGGCACAGTATTATTGGTAGCAGCTAGCACATGACAGGCCGACGTCGTTGTAATAAGACGTATAATGGACACCACTGAAGTTTCCTCATCCAAGTTTGCGACAAGCCGCATCTAATAGCACCTGAAAGCGATCCAGCCGAAATCTGTGAGCGTAGGTGGCAATACAGGCTATGGAGAATTAATTAATATGTTCGCTCGACTATCGTAGTTTTAGGTGCCATATAAAATTATATTTAAGTTTTTCAGTCGCAAAATGTATGCGTAGATTTTCATAGTAGCGGTGTTTTATGTTGATTGAATTTATCAAGCATAGTTTAATTTATTTTGGTGTTTATCAGATAAACCGCGATCATAATTAAATTTTAAAGAAATATGTAAATATACCGTTGCAAAAACAATGTATTTTTGGCTACTATTTATGAATTTGAATTTGTGATTGTAAAATTCTGTTATGGAACATTTTAGTTGGCTTATTGCTCTTATAAACTTTTATGAGTAGGGGGGCTCAAAATCTACATAATCAAAACAAGAGACAAGCAACATTCTGCCTCCGTATTTTAATTAATATTTCACTGCAGGCCGAACTTTTTTCTCGTAGACATCTAAGTATTGATTTATTTGAGCATTTTGTATTCTAGACGCATCCTTTAATATTTTAGGGTTGTGTTATAATTGGATGCGCAGCGGCTGCACCCGAACGCAGTCTTGAGTCTTGGCGGGCCGCCATGACTTTGCATAATTTAATGTTCGACTAATAAATACATTACATTCAAATGTCAAGCTGTATGTGCTGTGTCCTTTTTGTACAGGCTTGCAAAATTAAAAGTATCTACAACCTACTTTTAATTTTGTACTTTTTAGTTAATAAATAATAAAAATAAGTCTGTGCATGTTTTGAATTTTAAATTTGCCTATGGCTATTATATGTTATGGAATAATATTTTCGTCTCCTAAGTCATACTTTTCGGAAAATAAGATTAAAAAAAAAACACAATATTATGCTTAAAATTTTGTGCATCTGTAGCGATGCGACAATAGGGTGTATATATAAGTAAATTTCATTGAAATAATTTGTGTGTATCATATACCTAAATACTTGATTAAAAACTTTGATTCTTTTTATAATTAAAAGCAAGATTAATATTTTATTGATAAAATAAAATCACTAAATACGGCAATCCGCCATGAAATGTTGATCGCCAATCAGAGCGCGTGACGTCACGTTAGAGTACTTTCTTTCTTTTTACTTGTAATTTAGTACTTATTTCAACACTCGCCCGTTTTTATCATTAAATACACCGTTTTTACTTTATTTTTAACGTTTAACTTTTTCTTTTGTGTAAATTAATTATGATGCACTGAGTCATAAAATAAATAAATAACAGACACAGAGGGACAGAACACCACCTATCCGCATTCGAATTCACGTTTATAATGAAAATAAAAATAATCCAGAGTGTGTCAATGTTCAGAACTGCCGAATGATTCTCGTACTCTAGAGTGATGTAACCGCCATGACACTTTCAAGTGTTTTGGCAAATTTTAAATTATTAATTAAGTAATTTTTAAAGGATGGTATTTAATACTTTAACTGTAAATCCCCTTTTTTCAATCAAAATATTCGAAATTATCACCAAAAATACTGAATTGCACACTAAATTTGCTCATCAAATAAATCAATTATACTATACTGTTAGAAGACAGCACTACAATAAAAAAGTGTTATATCTTTATCCATTTTCTATTAATGCAAGTCGTTACTGGCACTCGCCGGCCGCTGCCGCGGCACCGCTCGCTCCGCTCGCTCGGCTCGTGCGTAGGGGGTCGCAGTTTTAACCTAACCTAACCTACGCATTTTTTTAGCATTCAGGAAAGAATATTTGGTGCACGATCAGTATTTTTGGTGAACACAAAATTTTTTCCCATTTTTAAATACTAAACCTAAGTTTTTTGTAATGAATATATAATTCCGAATACGGGCCTGTTGGTCTAGTGGTTAGTGGCCCTGACTGCTGAGCCGGAGGTCGTGGGTTCGATTCCCACCCAGGACAAACTTTGTGTGATGTGCATGATTGTTTGTTCTGTGTCTGGGTGTGATTTATGTTTAGTATGTATGTATTTATAAATTATATAAGTATGTATATCAGTTGTCCGGTTACCATAACACAAGCTCTGCTTAGCTTGTCTCTTGTCCCAAGATATTTATTTAATATTATAGAACAGTTTCTCAAAGTTTATCATCATGCCTATTATATTGTTTGTTTTGTTACTAACAGTAGGTACGTTACGTAGGTTTGTAATAATCAATTAATTGATGCAGCGTATATCATTACTCGATACGATAATGCCACAGTACATATTTAATTCGCTAAATTATTCAGTCATGTCCGTGAAAATTAACCGATCAAATAGCGCATCACATTATTTGTGAAAGCTTATTATTATGCATGCTGAAATAATGAACCACGTGCCACCCTTTGTGTGCCTTTAGCTTATTAATACATAACAACCTACATTTTATTTGTACATACATAGGTAGGTAGATACTATTTATAAATAATAAAGCAACTTCAAACTTCACTCTTTCTTCAAGCAGAACAATTTTTAAGACAGATTGACAAATGAACCCAACATCTGCTAAAATGTATGCTAGTAAATGTATTATGTATGAAAATTTTAATTGAATTCCAATGTGGCATGAATTTTCCACATCCACAGTTAGAGCTTTAATTGAAATTTGTTGGTTCACCGAAACGATTACCGAGCAATTGATATTTTAATTGTTTATGCAAATAATACACCAAGTAGCCCACATTTGCATGAACTCGACTCACATCACATCTTTCAAAGTAACTCCACCATCTTAATTCACTTTTAGTATTCCGTCTACAGAAATAAAAGTCCCCGGATTCCTTTCATTGTAATTCTATTTTCGAAAGATGACTTCTTATAACGCAGGAGTAACAGGCAAACTGAATTGATTTCAATATTCCCTCTACACTTTTCCTTTAGATATTTTTCGTTCCTGTTCTACATTTTACATAAACTAATTTCCTTGGCAATATTGGTCTTGCGACAGTTCTGTAGGCACAGGCGCGCGGGCGCCTCCCTCAAAAAGAAACTCGTCGAGTCGGGCCTTCGACGACCAAATCAAATCACTCGACCTTATCGATCACCCCGAGAAAACTTACAACTAAATTTATTTGCGTATCTGTAGACGTAGTTGTTGGTGTAACTTGACGTGCTCATCGATTTTTATCGAGTGTGTGCTACAACGGTAACGTAGGTAAGATATTAATGCAATAGTGCTGCTGATTTAACACAATTGCTGAGGTTGCATCCCCTTCGCAGACCCACAGGGCCAGTCACCCTTCACCGAAGGGGAAACGTTAATACGAGGATATGAGAATTTACTGTTTAATCCAGCTGCAGGCCAATTTGTTAATATTTTCATTCAATCCACTTAAAAGCATGGTTGTATGTAAATTTTATTCATAAACACGATATCATTTGTGTGTGTAGCGGCGATTTAAACGTTGAACACTTAATTCAAATTGAATATCTAACTGGAAAATGAATTAAAGTTGTGCAATAAGTATTTAAGTAAGTACCTTCTCGTGGTAATGGTAAGTAACACACTTGTGTGTTATTGGAGCGGCCATAAATTGTGGTTGGCATGTAAACACGAGAATGTTGGGTGCAGCGTTTGATGTGGTCGGCGCGGGCTAGCGCGCCCTTTATCAATTACGGCTAAACAAGAAAAATGACCGTCCGTAAGCCTACACAAGGCTAATTAAAGCAAGTAGGTAAATTTCGGCAAGAGCCGGTGTCATCCCCGCGCCCCATCCACCGCGAGCGGTAGAGCCGTGTTCATCCCTCTCGGAACAGGTGGTTAAACTTTTGCGTAATTTCATTAAGAGAGGCGTATATTTTGATCAACACGCAAAAAATCCACTTTTATATAAGCTTCGGCGTTCAGGTTGTCTTACACCGTGATTAATTTTAATTATATCCACTAATTTAATTTTTTAATGGAGACATTAAAAATCTTTATGTTTCTCGGCTCTCCTAAAGATTTGAAATGTGACTTTATTTATTTTTTATCGTGGGGTCACAGTGTCTTCACCTACAGTATTTCAAAACATCAATAAATCATTCACGCTAGATTAAATAGTAGTTGACCTCTCCCTCCGAGGAGCAAACACCATTACGGGTAGTTTAGGGGAGTTCTTGAGAAAAAATCACACCTATCTATAGTAAGCACCTACATTTAAAACTGTATTATAGAAGGAATCCTTACTAATATTATAAAAGTGAAAGTGAGTTTGTTTATTACGTCTTCACGCCTTAATGGCCAAACCGATTTTGATGAATTTTGGTAGAGAGATAATTGAGACCCTGGAGACGACAAAACATAGATATAGGCTGGGAAGTGAGGGCGAAAGAGGAAAGAAAAGGGAAAACTTAGCTTTGCTATTACAATCAATAAGGTGCAAGGGCAAAAACTACAGGTAGCAGGTACCTGGAAATCAGTAAAAGGGTAGCTGTGTTATCCCGAAATGAACGCGAGCGAAACCGCGGGCAAAAGCTAGTAATTTATAAGTGTTTAACCATGAGTTATGAGTGCGCGCGGTGAGAATTTAGCTACTTTCCAATTAGTTATATCCAAATTTTTAACAATATTAATAATAAATTAAATTTACTACCTAACTTATAAATAAATTAAAAAGTAGCTTCAAAAAGTCGTCCTCAACGCTGTCAGTTGGCAATGTCCCCAAAAGATCGGCCGCGTTGCCACGTTGTATGGCAACGCTTAGCCAAAGTAAAAGCCAGCCCTTGGGTCACGGGAAGTGTCAACCAAACGTTTAAAACAGACTAACACATAGGTACCTACCAACCATGACTGTAAATCTTTTTTTACTTCTCGATTACTTAAATTTTAATTATTTAACTTAAGCTGATAACACATCCAAGTATTTATTTTATTCTTAAAACTAATGAAAGCTCATAATAGGAACATACACAAACTCCACCAGCCACGTCAAGCCAATAAGTTTGGCCAATACATCCGCCAACATTTCATCTGATATTAATATGCCAACCGTGAGATATGCGTACCTATGCCTCAGGAATATGATAATAAGTTGTATACTAATATTTCAACATCCACAGGGTTTTGTGAGGCCTTCAAGCGTCTATATACATAAATATAAGGGGATTATTTGCGTTATTTCATCCGTGTGAACGAAATAGAACTGACAGATATAATGTATGATCACTTTCAGGTGCTGAGCCTATGCCTAAAACTGTATATCATGTGAATTAGAAAAATTTTAGGTTTTTGGTCTGAACATATTATAGGTATGTCTGAAAATGTTTTTTTTTTAAATCTGCCGATTATAATTGAGTTATGATAACCAAAGGTTTTTTTTTAATTCCTGGTCTTCAATCTTCTTTTGTGTTTTCTTTGTTGTCAATCGTACTTAACCAATTTATGTGACAATGTAATATTTAACATTTTTAATTCGAAAATGAGAAAACACATAAAATATATCACTTACTTATCATCTACTATAATAAAGCTTCATTTCAGTTAACTTCATTACTCCAATAAGCTTAACAAAGTTTTAACATCGCATGTTTCACTTTCATTTCCGGACATCATGTATTAACGTCTATCTGTCTGCCTATTAAAAACGTTGCCTCGACATGACATAAAACGTTTATTAATCCTACAATTTAATTCAGCAAATTTTATGCAATTAGAGTATCCATCACATGAGATTTCCAAGTAAATCGAGCGACATTAGCGGCGTGCGCCGACCCAGCTATGCATAGACACCTATACCAAAAGCCTCAGGCGGATTAAAACTTTCTCATAATGGATTTCAGACTCAACCTAATGAAATATTAACTCATAAAACTCATATTAGATAAGTGTATTACTGAAAATAGCGCATCTGATTATCCTAAATCGCTGAAGATTTTAAACAAGACTTAGCTATGACTTTGTTGAGCCTGGCTGAGGGCAGGGGTCGACTAGGTGGGAAGGGAGGTATATGCCTATACGTTAGTTTCTGTGCATTGTCACCTACTTTGCATCATAATCGAATTTCCACAAAGTAAAACAAAATCTCGTAGTCGCATTAATATTCAGCGATAGGGCCCGATGTGGGCCCGACGCATCGCCGTCGGATTGACGTTTAACATGCAAATTGCAATCTGAAAATCTAGCGAAATTGTGTGCCACTAAATATTTTTGACATTATTAATTCAGGACGCAGTTGTTTGAATCGGCAGCTAGAATATAATTTAAATGTTAAACGAATTTGTGCCACTAACGCAAAATTAGACTGGGGCGCTGGCCGCCGGGAATTTAATCGGACAGGTGAATCTACGAAACATACATTTATTCATTTTGCTTTTACGTTCATTTTGAATGTTTATGTCACATTGTCTGCTAGTCTTCTCGGTTCCTAGTTTTAGATAATTTCATTTAAACTGCCTCCTGCACAGGGTGCACTGTATTTTTCGAACGAACCAATAACGTTCAATTTGGCATACGAAAAAATACTTAGGAAACGGAAATCCCGAGAGACGCTCTTAGCTGGCACACCTATCTATTTCTAAATGACTGTTCGAAAGACAAAAAGCCGCCCAAACGCAATACATTTAAGCAGATAGCCACAGAGACAGCGGGTCATTCTAAAAGTGAGGAACGATTAAAGTGAAAGAGGGGAGACAAGACGCCTCAGCTGTACGCGGCCCGGTGATGGATACGAAGAATAAATCAGGTCGCAGCACTCGTCGGCGATGACCAGATGTGCCCCCCACTAATGTATTACCTTCAGGTCATTCAGTACTGCCAACTTATTGCCTTTACGCCGCGTAGCTCGTGTGACCTACCGCGCTCGTAAGACTGGAATTTAATATTTATTTTAGGCTTGTTAAAGTTGTGGAATAGGCTAGACTTATTATTCAGATTTTGGATATAAAAAACTTCAAACTGAACTTAATATTTGGCGTTCTCAGAATTGTGTCTTCTCATTTGTCCTTAGAATTACAGTGTTAAGGCTTGGATATTATTACTCATATTTAATGCCTGAGATAAATTCACACAACTATCTCGTTATTAAATATTAAATCACAAAATTACTGTCTACAATTAAAGATGTGTTTTATTAACACCATTAATCTGCATGTCTCCCCTTGGAGTCAGGAAATACCCCTTTAGGGTGTACCCTAAAGTTAATTTCGCAAACCAAAACATAGACGTTCCCGTTCAGTGAATAATAAGACATCTCCCTGGTGACGAAATAATGCTCCAGATAATACTATTATTGCTCGCGGTATCAATATCATAGATATTGTTGTAGGTATACCTAGCGTTAAATTCACATCGGCTGGTCGGGAGATCTTGATAGTATAACAAAGGGATTGTATTGTATCTGAAAGGATTCGATATTGAGCACTATTACGTTACAACATTGATAGAGGACCTTTGTTGCAAGAAATTTGGTCTACCGATGCTGTTTAAGATTTTTGATCTATTCTGCCTACTGAACCAAATCTCTCTTTCTATCACCAATATATTTTAACCTTGTTTACACTTATACAGTAGCACCCGGATTTATTCCTTTCAATATTTCCTAGAGAAGTTTTTGAAAATCAAATCATATGAATTGCTGTATAGGTCCAATAATACAGACAGGTAGCATCAGTTGCCTGTCCACGCTCAAAGTGCCCTGATAACTAACACGGAATACCGGGAACACCCATCCCCATTGATCAAATCATCGAATTTCCGCCCCTTGCAATTGCAATCGTTCGCAAATTTGCAAGGGTTCTCCGGTCCTCTTGTGAGTTTATCGTATTCAGAAAGAAAATCATATCTACTACATTCCTTTCAATTTTTTTTCTATGATTGTAAGATACGTTCAGACATTATTGCCATAAAATACTGTTTATCAACGCTCAAAATGACTGAGTGCTCATGTTGCCAATTCCATATTTCAGGCTAACCTCCATGCCAAAATTAGTCGTAATAGACTGCCGTTTATAGTATTAACAGACCAGCCAACTAGCCAACAAGCAAACAAGACGAGTAATCAAACTGATTAGGTGCCGCAGCATCGTATTTGATCATTGCACTACAATAACAGTACAGCTACTGCACCCAATTCACGAGATGGGAACAAACAGGATGTTAAACAACAATAGCGACACCTATCGACAATTTATATTCGTTAACCGCAGTTAACAAAAAGCCGCGGTATTTTCCCATCAGCTAACAATAAATAGGAGTCGGCTTCGACGGTAACGTAGAAATATAAATAGGAAATGATTCATTCCGAATTTCGACATATGCACGAATTGAAAGGTCGGCTGCGAGTGACGTATTTTTAATTACCCTCTACCGCGTCGTCGGATCGACTCCATATTGAATTTCTATAGTGGACAATAAATAAGTCGAGAGCCACCTCGGTCTCACGTTCCCTTTTAACTATCGGACCCGTGTGGGATAACGGTATCGTAATTAAAAGTCAAATCCATCTATATTCTCTAACGTGTTACGAACGTGAGGACGTAATAAAACCTTTTTCAGCACTCAACGGCATTGGCAATCATATCGATATCAAAGTCGGAATTGAAATCGTAAATGAAACTGTATTACTTCCGGTTCTAACGTGAAATTCTGCACTGGCTGTATAAGGTTTATAAAGGTGCGTTTAGGTATTTTGGCGTAAAAAGTTAGGTATTTTAATTACCCCAATCTTGATCGAATCTCCGTGCTAGCTGATTGAATTTCCGGACGAGGCTATCTCTCGTATTTGCCGAGCGTTGCGGGCGGCGGCGACGGCGGGCGCGCTCGCTCCGGCTCACTGGCCTGTGACGTCACGCCGTCGATTACAATTTTTTTTATTATTTGCTACTGTAAACAGGTTGCTCATAAAGTCTACTCCTGTCTTTTTGTTGTGGCGTCCGTGATTAAACGCGATATTAATAGTGTTTTCTTTTCGTCCTTTTTTCTGTTGTGTCTAGATAGGTTACTTTTTATGCTATCTTTAATGCTCGTTGCTTTTTATTTTCATTAACTTGATGCAAATATGACAGTATAACATTGTAACTTTTCCACAGTTAGAAATTTGATTTAGATTCAGAGCTTTGAATATACAGTAACTTGGAGATTTGATATGTTTATTCAGTGAGACTATCACCTAAGATAACTAAGGCAGACGTCGCATCCACCTGGCCACTGATAACATCAGCCGGCGAAAACCTAATTTCCTTGACTTGCAGCGGTCAGACGACAGACGTCGACGCTGCGTTCGAGTACTTCTCAAAGAAAGTAGCTACTACAAAGACATGAAGATATTTCTATTGATTCTAATAAAACTGAATTTAAAAACCAAAAAATATTTAAAAAATACTGATATCTACACCTTGAAAACATTTATTTTCGTACAGGCCTTCTAGTTAATTAGAAACCAAGCTGCTCTCCCTGAATAATACAGGTCTGTAACTAAACAGGTATAGGTATACGTTACGTCCCTACGACCTATTAAAATCACCGCCCACAACATAGCTACACGATCGCTCCACGATTGAGATACTCGAAACGAAACGTTAGCAACGTAACCGTATACTTCTGGGGTTCTATGATTGATGTGACGGGTAATAAGGCCCACAAGTATTGCAATTTGTTTACCCTTATCGCTTTAATATACTTTCGGTGCGCACAAAGACAGGTTTTCGTATCGTATTTTATACCGATCAACAATGCCGACCCCGACGTTCACCGATAATTGGAGAAAAAGTCCCCAAGGAGCCAATTTTGCTGACGCTGCTTGTAAAGCGGGTGGCATCCATACGAAGAAATAAATTATAAACGATCCATCACTCTTGGCTGTTGACAAATATAGCGCAACGCATTTAATATCATAACAGGAAAACTTAACCAATAGGTTTTTTCACCGGCCCGCGATAGCGTGATGGATTTGGTATTATTACTAAATTGGCCGTGCGGCTTGTCGTACTTATGTTTTCCGATAGGCAATTAATTTTCGTGTTCAATAAATGCTTTAAAGCACTTTCTATAGTCGATAAAAATATTAAATGAATGAATTTTACTGCTATTTGCTTTTATTAGGTTTACAAGTAACACTCACCCACTTCTTAATAACGAAGACATCTAATAATGTAACAGTGGGTACTCAGACAACGTAGAACTTAATGAAATGTGAAAAAGTGTCAATTAGACCGTAGACTCCAATAAATATAAAAGAAGCCAGACAAAAGCAATACCCGCAGAAGACAATATAAGGAATGAGATACAGTTATCATATAAGTACAAGTACAAAGTTATTACATCAAATAAACCTGGTTCGACCGTAGTATTTATTGTAAGTAAATATCCCTGAAATAAAATAAAATACACTCTCTTGAAAAAATATGCCCAACTCTCTTGAATGAAAAAATATTTGGTCAATAAAGGCAATCAAAATAGGAGTTACATAAATAATGTTTACAAGCAAGAATGTCATACATTCTTGCTTGTATTTGTTTTCATATAATATGTCATAGCTAAAAACTCGTTTTCAAATTAATGAAATATTCTAGTTTATTTCTAGAAACATCTCTCTATCATGAAGTTAAACACTATTTTAGATACATCTTTCAATGTTACAGTTCAGCAATTCACCCTACACGCATGGCCAATTGTTAAAAGTTTTGTGAGTTTTTGGTGTGATCAATATGGTAGGCTCGGTCGACATCTTTCGGCTCGCCACGTGTCAGTCATAAACCTGCTTTTACAGGGACGACAACCCCACCCTCGGGTGAGGCCATTCAGGGGGATAGTCGCCGTAAAAAAAGGACTGTTAAGGACTTCGATGCTAGGTTTTGTCAGTCTGGTAAAATATATTGCGGATAGACGTGACTTAGGAAAGTTCTATTATCAAAGCAAGCCTACTTGATTGATGACAGTAGCTGCGATTACAAAAGAAAAGAAAAGGTTTTACAGTGATTGAATTTTATTTTAGTGTTGGGACTGGTATTCGAAAGAAACGTTTATAAATTGTCTTCCACAAGTATTATAGTTCAGTATACTTTAGCAATATTGCAAGTCCCTACTCTGATGCTAAATTTTATCTTGTAGATGGATATTAACCGGGTGAAGACGTCAATATATCCTCACATGAGGGAACATTCTATTTGAATTCGTAGTTCATAAACTATATTAAAGCCACCCTCAGTCATCATTTTATTTCTGACATGATAACATAATATTAAACGTAAACCTGCCTCATAAGATAACACTGAGGTACCAAGAATTTTCATCGCCGTCGTCTTGCAGCCGCCTTCGCAATATAAACGCGACGTTCACGCAATAGAGACAACACTCCAATCATACGCCGCCTGACCTTGGTTAGAAAGAAACAACAGAGATTTCACAAGCACGCCTTTAATTTCTAAAGGTTTTATTGCATTCCCCGCAAGCTCAGACGCTTAAACTTTATTGCTGTGGGATTAAAGTAATATTTGCAGCGACTAAATGATGTCGAGGCAATTTCATGATATTAAAAGCTGTCTATGTAGGAGTTCAGGTCAATAGTTTGGTGTTCCGTGATAGTTTGCGTGGTATAATCGTCGCTGAACTTACTGTCGTTCACATTCTTGGGCGGCGACGTGCGATAACAATACGTTCCTTTTCAACTATTTGCGGCAGCTAAATAGTTTGCCTCCTGTACCTCGTCACCGTGGGACGTGTTCACAGTACAGCTACTCAAGTTATGGAGCTGTATTTAAAACAACTTGTTCTATAGAGTAATATATTTGAATTTGAATAAAAGGAACGGCATACATAGGAGCGCAGTACTTAAAGTTTTCGTTTCAAAATCGCGCATTACTGCCGCGATATTAAGTTTGCAATACAGCGTGACACGAGTGCGATGCAAGTTCACGGTTGAACGAGTTGGTAAAATTGTGCAGAAAGCGACAGATAGCTCTGAAAGAAGCCCTGTGCTCGAGAGGCGGTTGAAAAGGGATCGGAAATGTGAGCCCGTTGAAGTGCATTCGCTATTGGTGTCGTTTCCGGATGTACTCGCAGCAACAAAGATACTTTTATGAACCCTATACTTCGGTACATTTATTTGATAGTCGCTATACGCAGGTGCCGCTCTGTGCAACCTCTGATATCGAGACTGCATTTTTCTTGAAAGAATTTACTGTACTATGCTCGATAAATAAACGCAATGCAGTCTTAACTTCATCAAAACACAGACCATGTATCACTAAATATAAATAATAACTACTTACTACGCAGTTACAAAAAACCTCTTATTGGGAGTCACGTCATGTACAAGCCGATGTGTACGGAAGGGTAGCCACGATCGATCTGCTCACACCCTCCAGATATGATTAGCAGCTAATTGAATCCCGGGGTGAGATCCGCAGTTTAGTTTTCTAATTTACGAGACTTTCCTTTGCTTTGCACAGTGAAGGGTTGAATTTAATTATCTCCGCGTCCACGACCCTCAACTTAAACTCTCAAAAATGGTAAAAAATCACATCTCAATTTGAGAAAAAGCTTCGTTAACTTTCGCTCTTACTATTCTGACTTTATAATACACCGTAGCAGACAACTCGTAACCGTCGTAGCCCCGCTACGAGAGTTCGTAGACCTTTTGATTCGTTATGGCAAATTGCTATTTGATATCCTAAAAATAAAAGATCTCTTTCGCTAAGTCCTTTATATTATTTTTAAAAGTATTCGGTGAAAGGATAACTTTTTGCTTGATTTATGTTTTATGTAAGCGGCTTTATCTGTAGTTCATTTGTCTACGATAAAAACGTATTCCAAAAACAAACTACATTTTTGTATATCTTTGCCCTCTCTATAGATTTCTTTAGTCTCTTACTGGTAGTTTTATTGCATTGCTAATCGGGTGATATTTTTTGCATGAAATTTGCTGATAATCACTTTCAAGTTGGAGTTTGTATTCAGGCGGCGAGTACCGCCCGCCGCCCCTGTGTTGCGAATTTGATAATGAAAGGGCCCCACTTGTGTGCTGCAGAGATAATGTAAATAAGTATGCAAATTATACACCAAGTTCCATTCAAATGAACCTTTGCGGCTCTTTAAAGTTTTCCTCAAAGCTGAATCTAACAGTGTGATATATCTACTCGCACCGCGATCCACCCTGCATTTGAATATTTTGAAATAAGGAAATGATGTACAAACAGACACGGATTCCTGTCGGGAAACTTTCTCTTCGAATCGTATTTATGATGTTATGAGTTTGCAGCAACAGACAGACCGACGCACCCAAAAGGGACGCGAGCAGACAACATTATTAAAGTATAATAGAAGTCTGAAGGTGTGTACTTTTGTAGTTCATTGATTTGTACACGTGCATTTGAAATGTCTAGACGACCACCGTGAAAAGTTTCCATACTGTTTATTAATACAACTTCAATAAAATTGATTTTTTAAAAATATTTTTTTTAAGAAAAAGCTGAGCACTTCATTTTCTTTCAAATAATAAATAATAAATTTGCACTGCAGAGTTATTTCACCTAAGAGGATAAGCCACCAAGAAAAATACATAAACAACAATTAGTGCGCATCACTGAGTCAGTTTTCATTTCACCCGACATTTGGCACGGAATGTGTAAAATATTTTCGGTGTAGCAAAGTGAAAGTGTGACGTGATAGCGTGTGACGCGGCGGCACATCAATCATTATCCGCGGCTCGTGATACCGAAGAAAGCTCTAAAGCAACGCCACTTTCATAATGTATCACGTTTAAAACCAGTCTCCCTTCTAAAGTCTCTCTTTTACAATCTCTTTCTAAAGGCTCTCCCTCCTTTATTAAGGGAAGCGTGCAAACAAAATAGATTGATACCGGAACTTGATAACGCGTATTGAGTTTTATTTTTTTGGAATTCTATCTGTACGCCGCAGAGAGACTCGTTATTTACTTTTATTGAATAGGATTTTTTGAAATTGGTTTATTACTTTTCTTGGAAGAAGCTACCTACCAACGTGTTTTTAAGTCGTATTGACTGATAACAGTGGAGTTTGTCATTTGAGATGGAAGATATTTTTAAGTGGATTTAGAAGTAAAATTGTTTCAGATTTCAATTTTGACAAAAATACTGCCGTTACTAAAGTGTTCCAAATACGATTGATAAATTTGGCAAAAAAATGCCATGATACTGAACCAATTCATGGCAGTATTTTTGTCAAAATTTTACAAAAAGTTTCTTCCTACACCAATTGTATTCGGAACATTACTATAAAACAGGTCGAGTATAGCCAGTCAGTCGAGATAGGTGCTAATAAAGACCACTCTTAGATTTTTACACGACAGTTGCCAACCCTAATGTTCATCCATCTTTCTCGTAAATAGTAACACAACCGAGAATCACAAGCGCTAGACATGGAGTCGGAAAAAGTGTTCAGTTAAAAATAGGAACACAATTTATATCATGTTGCAAGTAAGTGAAGCGTTTATATCAAAGACGTGCAGTGCGCACTTCGCTGCCAGTACCTTGCACTTAGCTGTGATACGTATTATATTTCCGATAAGTACGATCCAATTTGTTCAAGTTTCGCGGAACGGCACCCAGAAGAATGTATGATAAACTGTCATTCAGATGCGGCACTCTCCGGGAACGACACACATTCCAGTTCAGGAACATCATAAATTGGGTTATCAATCAATATTACTTTCGTATCTTCAATTTATGTGTAAATTGCTTATATTACGCATACATGAAGAGGCATTGTTCCTGATCATTGGCGCTCCGAGGGGTATTCTCGTTTTTGTGATCGTCGTTTGGTTGGTACCATAGAAATATAAAAACTCCTTTCTGATATCTATGGTTGACACCGCTGCCGTCGATATCAGCACGAGTGTCCGACTATAAAGGTATACTGGTGTCGTTACTTGGTATTTTCTTACAATCTGAGCAAGTAGCGAGCGAGACAGCGCTCGTAATGGCCCAATATATCAAATAGGATTAAGTGTAAATGAGAGTAGCGCAACCGGCTGATACTTTGTTGTGCGACATGACCGGAATAGATACGGAGCTATTGATTTTTGTCATTACCAGAAATAGAACCATTCTACCCAAATACATAAACGTATTGTCACTATCCAAGATATGAAGTGTGGGAATATATGACATCGGCAATATAGGAGCAATCCCCTTTGCACTTCACGCCAAATTAGTTTACTGAATACGAAACATAACAAAATGGAGTCTGCAAAGTAGCCCGAATAAATCGCATTTGTGAACGACAGTAGGGCGCACGGGTGTGCGTCGAGACACCACCTCCCCTACAAATAGTACGAATGCGAACATTTCTACTTTCCACCTGAGTGACGCGCCACACGCTCTATCAAAATATGCAATTTATTTTTGGTATTGCTTGTTATTTTACTTATATGGAGTGATCTCCGAAGACAGAAACACATTTCCAAACTAAAACAGATCTTATGCGACCAATAAACAAAAGTGATAACATAAATTCGAATGCTAGTACAAAAGTAAGAGCAATAACCACAGAACTTTCTTCCATTCATTTCAACAAAGAAATTTTCATAATAAACACTATGTTAAGGGTGTTTGTTACACCGCTGGCTATTATACTGTCGCAACTGTCTGCAGTTAGTGTAACTACCACAAAGTTGGTCGTAAACACAGTCCAGTGCAGAAAGAGAAACGAGTGAGCTCGTAATGAGCTTTTTGCTGGATATTTTACACACGATTAATGTGGACGGGGTGGATCACAGTGGCGACATCTCGGATATTTCCCAGACGTCGCCGTCTACACGAGTTTCTTTCTTGATTAAAACTCGGAATAATAAACGGCGAAACAATTTTGCTTCGTCGCGCGCCGCCGCCGCTGTCCCTCTAGAACAAACTAATATTGAAGTGCGGATGAGCACCGCAACGGCTTCGGTCATTTTAAACCTTTAGATGGAATTACTGTTATTAAATATTTAGACACAACTATTTGTAAGCATTCAACCATATCCCTTTGTTTAATAAACCGTGATTCTAGCAAAAGTTTTTAGGAAAGTGCTTTAGGCATCCATTGTTTGTGCTAACACGACTGTTATTTTTACGGAATTGATAAGCTATTCAATCAGATTCTCAAAACATAAGTATGCTGTATTCTGAATTATAGGCGTGTCTATTTAAAACAAAATAAAAATTTATCTGTCCGTACTAAATATGGCACAAACTTCCCACGTTAATTTTACAAGTAGCTGTGTAGCATCTATAAAAACTCGAAATATACTGCCAATAAAATTCCAATATACTGTGTTACTAGTTACAAATGTTATTAGGTACAAGCCCGCGCCGAAAATTGGAAAATTTAATAATTCAGCAAAGTTGGAGTAAAACCTACTCGGTTTTACGTTTTCGCTCCACCTCGTCATTAGTGCGCATTCTGTTACTAATTTTGAAAAGTGATCAAATTTTCAGATTTTCAATCCAAAGAAACTTTTGCACTCATTCAGTCCTTCAATGTGCCCTGATTAGTACCGAAGATTTCATTCAAAAGAAGATACTTACTAAAAATTTGCCGAACACAATATCTTTTTAATGAGCGCTATTTTTTGAAGGTATTCAAGTGGATTAAAGGTCGAAGTTCAAACTTAATGTCATTTTAATTAATTTAAAACAAATGTTAGGACATTGACATCGTAACTTTTATTTCATATAGGTATACATTTTAACAAAACGCCATTGTCATTGATATTCAACTCAAATATGATTGTCATGAGTCGATTTTTTCCCGTGGGGGAAAGTTTCAAATAATCCTGATCCATCGTTACACAAAACTTGTAAGTTGTTCGCGTCTCAACGGATAATCGAGTTTATACTTGGAGGTCCGCCATCAATCATTTATCCCGCTTTCTCCGCGGACGGATCTGCACCGAGCTACGCGGAAAAACTTTAAAGTGTTCCAACTTAGTGTGACGTATCGTACACTCGCTTGTTACTTGAATAATGTCTCTCAACTATTTATAACTGCGGACTACTTGATGTAATCTATTATTGTAGATCTTGCGCTAACATCATGAGTTTCGTTTATGACGTGTTTGCCGCGACGCGATGTTTTTCCTTATCCGTCTTTGCTAAGAAAAGGCCAATCCATCTCTCTACGAAACTGTGTGTTAAAATAATAAAGATACGAGGATAATATTGTTCGACGAACGTTTTTTTTTTTGGTAACTATATAAGCCCAGGGTGATTTCATGACAAATAATTATGTTAAAAGAGTCTTTTTGCATTGCAGTAAACAGAAACTAAGTAGAATTGAGTACATCTTTATGATTTAAAATATATATAAAACATGGAAGAAAAACATAACTTTTTATCGAGCTAAGGTTAACCGCGCAAATATTATTGACGATCCAATAAATCTGGTATCAAGTCACCCCGAGTGAGGCAAATAACACAAGTACAATCTATACGGATACTGGTATGAGTGTTTTATGAGCACTCAAGTGCCTTCCGGACTGGGATGTTTAAAACTCTCGCAAGCAGGGAATCGAGAACATTCCACTCGCACTCACGACACGACAATGTCGGATTTGATCTCGAACGACGACGTTTTTATGAGCGGTTAAAAGTTTATGAATATGCTTACAGCTGCAGATTTTTACTTACGCTGTTTATTTAAATTCATCGTATAAAAATGAAAAAAATACCGTTCGTTTTGTTAACTTGAATACGTACTCAATTGTGTTTATTTGATCTTGGATTTTCTGTTTTTTCTAATGATAAAGTATCTGATTGCAATATAAATAAAGTTTTAAAAACTTTCATTAAAAATATTAGGTTACCGATTGCTTTTTTTGTTTGTCTCAAAATATATGTTTATTGATACGCGCAAAAGAAATCCAGTGTCAAAGAGTTATGATTTTTTCTTAAGAATACAATTCATATACCTACCGCTTCAACGACATTGTCCTGAAACCTAAAGTGAAATGATATAGGAGAATGCAAAAATGCACATTTACAGTAATATCATTATTACCTCGATTTTATACGCAGTTCTAACATTTTTGTTTAACTATCAAGAGGAAGGAATAAACACGGCAACATGTATAAAGCTGCTGGTGGAGTTTAATGAGTATACAAAGAACTTACATAATAATACACAGCATAAAGTTTATAGATAAACAGTACGCACTGTATGTAGTAGAACCTCGCAACAAAGGAATCGAAAATGAACAGAATAAAGCTACAAAGATATGACAACATTTTGGAATATTACTTCACGAAACTAGAGAGACAAATAATATGCTAAGTACAATCTACATCAATATCATAGTAAATAGGTTCGATTCTAACACAACACCTGTCAACAACACATGGTACATAGCCTACATATAACCAAACAATAACATGGTTATATTTATAAATACAATAAGCCAATTAAGTGAAGCAGACCAACACAAAACACAGTATCGAAAATCGTAAATAATGATCAGTTAAATACAGAAAGATTCCATGACATTGCCTAATAATAACATATTAAGTCCAATTAACTTCAAAAACAACATATCCTATTATCAGAATAAACATTACCCACACAGTACTCCGTACAGCTCGAAAGCCGTTGTTTAATTCAAGCGAGAGCATTACAATAATAGTCAAAGACGACTGTTTTGAGTTTTAACAGCAAACACCGCTTCTGGGAAGCTCTAACAATACGGCATCGTAAAAATTAAATTACAACGAATCTCCGAGGAGGTTTCAATTTTCAAGCAAGACTCCGGACTCAAGATTCCTTCTCCTCTTACGAAATAATATTGCATCCACAAACACCCTTTTACTACTTTTCTGTCCTACGCCATTCAGCATTAATATTAAATCAAACGAATTAGCGATCCTAACACTAATAAGAGCGTCAGGTGAAATCAGAGCTGCAGCGTTCAATTATAGAGCACCTGGAATTACTTTTAGCGGAATAAATAGAAATGTTAATTTGAGACTGTAAAAAGTATCACAGGAGCCTAGCGCGACGGCAAATTAGAGGGAATGGAATATAGTTTACTTTAAGTTAAACTTATTACGGTCCTCGAGGAACAAGCAGTGGGAGGCTCGGCCGGCGCGCGGGTCAAGTGCCCAATTTGTCACCCGCGCAAACTTCCGACTACTTCGGCCGGGGCCTGTTCGATTCCATTAAACTTTCGAGACCTTTTGAAGCTATTTTCTTGTTTGAATCAAGATTTGCCTAATTCATTTCGGTGTCTACCTACTTGAACGACTTCAACGTTGGTTTAACGTTTGTAAATATGTCTCTTCCAGAAGGAATCATTATTAGAATTGAGGGAGTAATAATTTATAGGGTTTTCCATAGAATGCGACTACTCGTAAGTTAAGTGAGAGTATGAAATCCAAATGAAAGTCCCGGAGACGCTTAGGTACAATGCGCTATCATAAAAATTAAATTACGGTAAGAGTTTCTGTGTAAGTGCGCGCCATTTCAGCGAGGCGGGTTAGGCGCGGGCGATGGAGCCCGCCATCCCGCCAGCCCGCCACATCAAAGCGCCTCATCCTGCGCCCGGCTCTCCCCCAAATCAAATTTACCAGCTTTCTTTCTTTCTTCTTTCTTCACGGCACTGAGGCTAAGTATTTGACCCATGGTTTGTTACGTTCAAACCTGACTCTATAAAAGTTCAGGGGACTATGAAAAGCTGTCCTCAGTAAGCCAAAAAATTCATTACAATGTTGCAAGAGCTTCGGAGCTAATGAAAACGAAAAGTATAAACAAGGGGAAAGATGAGAAGAGGAAGTTTACCGGGCCGGGGGTTCCGTACTATCTAAAGACTTTGTTTGGATAAACAATTAGTCTTTTCCCAACATTTTTGAGCCATTTATTTTGCTTCGAAGTGGCTTGTAATTTGCGTTTACAGTATAATGTCTCTGGTAATATATTTAGGGTATAAAAGCGCTACAATCTAAACCCTTCTGTTGAGAGTTACTGACTCACTAATCACGAAATTGCAGAAACTACAAAGTCTCAAAATAAAGTTTCAAATCTCAAATTTTGCATGTGGAATCTGCTGACCAACACGGAGTGTTGCAAAGCGGGTGAAACCTCTGGGCCCAACTAGTAATAATATAACGCTGACTTTATAATTGAATATTTCGTACATCAGAAAATACTTTTCATACAGCTTTCTCAAATCAAATAAAAAATACGTCATAATTTTCCTCCTCACGCAATAATCCTATAGCAATTTTCATTTTAATTTTCCCACCGAACCCTAAGGCCGTCGAAGAGAGAGAAGTAAAAGAAATTAAAGTTCAAGTTGTTTACGTATACACGCCTGGGGCATAGATCAAGTGGCTAATTTGTCAGAGAGGCAACTCGGTGGCACCAGCGCGGTCTACTACCTACGGCGATGCGATTCGATTAAACTTCAGCCGAAGTACACAAGAACAAGGCCTACTTAACGCGCTACTACATTTACGGCGGAAACTTAATTAGCTAACTCTGCAGACGCGGCAGCAATGTATGTGCTATGAATGTTCTGTGTAGTATTACGTTCTTTTGAAGTTGTTATTTTTTGTAATGCTTATTTTCATTATGATATAACATAACCTCACACTTGCATCCCCGAGGGGTTAGGCAGAATTGTACATAATAGAACACAGACATTTCGCAGTCCAGTTCAGTGGGCACAATTCCAGTATCCTAGGCTGCTACTGAGAAAGTAATGATGAAAAACCAAATAACACTTTGCCCGACCCAGGAATCGAATCAAGAACCTCATGTTTAGCAGTCGCGCCTACGACCAATAGACGAACGAGGCAGTTTACATTATATTATATTACCAGCCTATTACTCTGTCACAGTTCGTTCAGGCCTTCGGCCCCGGGTCCTACAGATAATGTATGAGTATTAATTTAAAATGTTCGGTTTTTAAAAAATACTAAATAGTAATTACAATATTTAAAATAAACGAATGTTTCTAAAACAGGAATTCCAATTTTGAAAATGAAGAAGCCCCATACTAACACAGAATAGCTCCACTATTAATTTTACCACATTTTATAGAACCCTTATCTTCAAACTTAGATTAAAGGAAAGTTTGTACGGCAAGTTTGTTTTCCTACGTTGTGCATATCTACGGTTCGAGATCAAACTACGTAGGTAGACTTATACAGTTTTAGTTTGCATGTTTTAAAATTTTATTGAATTTTAATATTGATGGAGTTTCTGTTTATTTTAAAGAAGTACGTAACAGAAAATAAAGGACCATTTCCACTTTTTTCTTTTACTACAAAATAATATGTCTGCAAAACGTAAATAAGTGTACTTATTATTTTACCACTGGAAATATTGAAAATAAATTATTGTAAAGTTATTTTGATAAACCGCAAAAGTAATATCGCCTTTTTCGAACTATACTCACTTGAAGAGCTGAAAGTTAATAAATTCAAATAGCTTTTCAACAGAATAAAAATACAATTTATGCTTATACGTACATTTTTGAAGTGATTATTAAAATACAGATATTGAAATTGTTATAAATATTGGGGTCACTTCATATCTTAATGGCCGTCTGCCCTTCTATCAACTTTCGATGCTTACTTATAATAATAAATATAATTGATCAATGTAAAGGTCGCACCCACGATTTTCTGGTCAAGTACATCATTAGTCGTTCACAATTCAATCGAATAAAGGTACTCGGTGAAACTACAGAGGGTCGACAATATTATTCACGTCAGCCAATTTTAATTTTTGCAGTTATATTTTTGTTCGAATAACGATTACAATTGCTCAGCCAGCTTTACCTAAGTCATCATTGTAAACTTGAAGATAATTAAAAAAAAACAGCCATGTGCGAGTTGGACTCACGCACGAAGGGTTCTGTACCATCTTTACATAATTAATTAATTAATAATATCGGTTACGCTGTCTGTTCGCTTAGATGTCTTTAACATCTCAACGGATTTGAATACAGTTTTCAATAATATATAGAGTGAGACAAAGGGAAGGTTTAAACGTGTAATATCTCAGTCTACGTGAGTAAAACCGCGGAGTGCAACTGGTTATCCATAAAAAGGCAAATAAAAATGTTGGTGTGGGAGCTCTCTCAAATATTAATTTTATTCTGTTTTTTAGTATTTTCTGTTAAAACACAACAGAAATACCTCACCCACCGTGAAAAAATCAACTATCTTACTAACACGGTTCATGAGGTACAGCCTGGTATCAGACGGACCGACAGCGAAGTCTTAGTAATATGGTCCCGTTTTACTGTTTGAGTACGGAACCCTATCAACACAACGTCACATAATATCACGCCTCTTATCCCCGAATCATGCCACATTTCATAAATTTCTCTTATTGAAATCGTATGTTAATAGTTTCTAAAAATATATTTAATCAGTAAAAGTTTTTGCTTTATCCTGTGACATGCATTGTTTTCGAAACCTGTGATGTGTGATAAGCACTGTATTAAAAACGCATTTATTTTTAATACAGTTTTAATCGTAATCTTCATGAAACCGCCACACATTTGTGATAAGGCAAAATTCATATAATATCCCATTTCGAAGTGATTTTCTATTCTACAGTATATGTATATGGTTCACGAGACGCTTTCTGCATCTTACCTACTCGTGAAAAAACTCAATAGTTAAATTTCGACAGTTGCAAAATTTTATGACTTTTATTATTGTCTTCGTTGTTTTTTTTAATATAATGCTTTTAGTCATAAAGACTTTTCAGTTGACAAGGCTGGATTAATCAGTACTGCGGGCACGAAAGCCGGCCATACAGGCGTCGCTTACACCTACGGGTTTGTCCCCCTACCCTACACTTACCTTCAGACAGGTACAGTCGGTCAGGTTCGGCCGGCTGTTCGCAGGGGCGGTGGCGCAGCGTGACGTGGAGGCTAGGCCCTCTTGGTGGCACTTCAGGAGGAGCAGGCTCTGGTGGGGAGTCGCACTCGCGCTCGCTTGCTTGACCACCGTTGCTAGACGGGCCTGCATATAAGACATAACATAAGAAATCAAAACTCATAGTTGCAAAATGTACAGGGTGGAAAGTTGAATTGGCCCTTATTTAAGCACTACAAAACTCAATACGGCTTAGGCATTCTATACCAGCCAATCAGAACTTGGTATGGTTGCCTTTCGTTTTAAAATGATTCGTTATTTTGGCACCTTTCAAGAATAAGTCTATCCAATTTGCTATATTTGGAGAGTGAAAAACGAAAGCGACTTCTTGAAAGTATCTAACAATAAGCTTCTATATTTAGGCTAGATATTTTTCCATGAAGCAATGCACAATGCTTGTCATTTGATCTTCTAAAATCAGGAACGTCAAACATAGGTAACCTGTTCAATTATTGGAAGAGTAGTCTACTTTATTCGCAATGAGCTAGTTTCCAAAAAAAAAAAATTGACCGTTTTTAACATTATTCAGGAATAAGGAACACGTTTTTTTGTTTTAAATAAGAAAAAAATTACAAAGATATAGCTCATTAAAATTACGAGAAACGTCACGCGTTGCATCATTTTTTTGCAACGAGTGTTTACAAATAAAATATACGTGTCCCCTATTTTTGAATAATCTAAAAGACGGACTAAATAGAATGCAATTACTTTGACCCTGGAAACTACCCTATTATAAATCAAGAAAATGAATCCAACAACAAATCAATCAGGCACAAATTCGCAACTATTTAATAAGATATTATGACGTCACGATGTTCGTCTCCCGAAACGCGACTACAATTTGGCTCGCTCATTGTCTACACGTACCTTCGTGCCAGTCACATGCGTCGGAGCAACTATGCGAAGCATCCTTATCAAAGGCATGCACCCACCTCCGTAATACGCTCATAATAGGCACACTACAGAATGCCTAAGTACAATAACTAAACTGGAATCCGACACTGAATATGTGTAATACCTCGTCCATACCTCACATTTCGGAACGGGATTACTATTGTTGATGCTTGCAGTTATCATTACATTCCTGTTGTGGTGGTATGCGGTGCATTTATATGAAAGTACTACGGTGAATAAGTTGGGTTATAGTTTTAAAGTTTTTGGTAATCCTTTTTTATCATAAACGAATAGTTGTAAATGGAAGTGTTACACTTCAACATAGTCGGATTGTAAATAATAGGTATTTCAAGACTTAAACATAGTACAGGCATTATGTACCAAGGCATTACCTTACCCAGTACTAACAAGTAATGATTAAACATTGATTGATCAACAGTTTTGGTCAAATGTTCGTAAACTAGGCCGTAGATCCAACGATTAATTGGTAAACATCAGAGAAGCACGTACTTGAAATTCAAGTTTTTCAAACAATCCGCACTCTATTTCCACTTCTACATTTCGATTAGGAACTGATAATGGACTTCAAAGTTAGGCGAAGCAACTCCTCGATTGCTAAGAGTACAACAACTGTAATTGGGATAATCTATTTGGGTTCTCGAGCAAATACTACAGGCAGGTTGGTAGTCAGGCAATTTGCTTTGCTTTACAACATTTTCCCGTAGAAACTTTGACGATTTAAGGCAATAGATGACCTAAATAATGTTTAGAGGATGCTTAATTAAGTACTAAGTCAGAGTTGTAGATCAATTACTGTGTTGAGAAGATTTTAGTTACAGGAAATTCTTAGGAGGAAGAGACACATGTCCGGATTGGCATTATTCGGCAAAATCAAATAGAATAGATGTAGATAATATAATACATGATCGGAATAAAGCCGCACCACCTTACGTGAATAGCGTAAAGCCGCCCCAAACATGACAGCTATGTTTGATACCGAACGGAGTTCATCTAGCAATAGAAAAGTTTCCGCCAATTTCACCAAAATAGTATGGGTGAATTTAGCCGGCCAGTTTTCAATCTTATGAACATTGTAATATACACGAAAGAATACCACTACCATTGTTAAGACAGAGTCGTGCGTTGCGCGCGTTGTTTTCTTGCGGGAACTCGTCAGCTCGTCGACGACGTTGCAGCGTGCCGCCTGGCTCCGCACTGAAGATCTCCTCACCTGAAGGAGAAAAAAATTGTTGTCGTAAAAGTAGACTGAACCTCGTTTGATATCAATTCCAAGCTGTTTATGTATTGAAGGTGTTTCACCAATGAACATGATACATTGTATCTACCTGGATGCCTACATAATTCCTTGGACGCGTGACCCAAGAGCCAATCACCGCCATCTTATATTTTTCAATACATCTGCCAAGCCTTTTCCCAACTATGTTGAAGACAATGCTGTCTGTCTGTGGCCAGTATGCAACTCACTAAGATTATTATCAGCCATTCCAAGCCATTGAATACCTGTTACGAATGTCATAAATCTACAAATGGCAGCTAGAACCCCCGGCTTAACTTGCTTTTCGAGGCACGGGGACAAAATTTGAATGTAGTGGTCACCCATCCACGGACCAACCTAAAGCGCGGCTTGACCTGAAGATCGACACGAGCGGCAGTTATTCTCGCCAAGTGCAGATTTTTACCTGATACTGGCATTCAAACACCAAAAAAAACTGTTGCACTAACACCAAACAAGATGAAATTCGATAAAATACATTTTAATGTTGCAATTTTCTGTCCTTCAAATTTGCATCTTATGTTTAATAGACTAAAAAATAAAGTTACAAAGTTATTTTTTGTAATTATATCGCAAATTTAACAAATAAACAGTTTATCTAACAAACTAAAGCATGGCGACATACCTTTAGAGTTCCTGTTTCTTCTGTAGAACCTTCGGTTGGTGCTCTCATGAGGAAAGGGTGATGCTTGCCGCTGTGGACTACTTGCGTACCGCGGCAACTCCTCCCCGCCTTCCGACCCGTAGATACGACGCTGCTCATCTGTGCCAAGAATGACAGTTAAATATTAATAACATACACACACTACAGAACATCGTATACACGATCCTTACACACGCCATTGGCCATGTCTATTTAATTAATCTGGCCAAAAGAGCCAATAAGTTGCGAATAAGTACTACGCTCCTAACTTTTTTGGAGAAAATTACCAATAAAAACAGTACAAGTCCTTCTAAGGTATCTTTCTTGCGGTGATACCACTCACACCACCTTGTTAGTCAGTTTTCATTCATCTCCTCAACATGAGCCTCTTAGCTCTCTTCAACAAGAAAAAACCCCGATTCGATTGGTGCATTCCTCTCCACCGAAATATGTATTTATGTAGAATCATGTTAGTTTATACTACGATAGGGGCAGACAAAGGTCGAACAATATTAGGTCTCGTCTAATCTTAGGGTTTAGGGTACCTTCATTTGTCATGACTATTGGAGTCATATTGGTCATAATTGAAAACGCTTCTAATAGATCGAATCCATTAACAAACGAGCAATTGCGCTTAAGTAACTGATTTGTAGCCCCAGTCTGTGATAAATGACAAGGCTTCAACACAAATTATTGAAAACAGATTTTCCAAAGACTGCCTCCATTAATAAAAAATATATTAATATTCAAATCCTTACTACGAACAAGATTAACACCACATTTTTTACATGAAAAAGTTGCCCAACTCTCGACGTTCCAGTTATGTTATGACTAAGTAATAATTTTCAACACTTTATACAAATAGGTCAGTATAAAAGTTAAGGGTGGAAAGTTTGGAATTTATGAGGCGGTTTGTTTGGGTAGGTAATTCTAAACAATAACAAACAAAATGTATACGTTGCCTCAGGCTGTGCGGGCGGCGTGAGTCGGCCCGCGGCGAATCGAACCCGCTCTCTACCACTACGGCAAACAACATGCACTATGAAATGAGAATGAACAGAAGCCCAAATCTAACTGTTTACTTACACATGAACAATCATACTACATAAAGAACTTTTCCATGGATCCTTTACTTCACCAACTTGCAACTTTCAGCTGAAACTTCTTTTTCTCCTGCATCTGTTGTTAAAACTATAGTAGAATAAACTATAATGTACACATATCTAATATACAAACACAGGTATTTATATTTCGTGACAGAAGTAAAAGTTAGCGACAGCTTTTTTTTCCGAAGGGAAATCATCAAATAACTTCCCCCGCTTTGAGCGGAGCGGGAAGGAGTGTCAGATTTGTACTTACTAAACCCACCCATGTTCCTTCTATTCCCTTATGTTCCGGGGCCGCGGTATCTCTTTTGAACAACTCGAAGCCCCGGAAGGCGGTGGCAATGGCAGGCCCCTTTGCTTTACTTATCTCTATGAGGCGCACGTGGAACACTTACACGTATCGTCGTCGCCGTCGACACAGCAGTAGCGACAGCTCTCGTTTACAATTATGAGTTTTTGGTCAAAGTTGACATTCTACTACTTCACAGTTTTACCAGCTTTTTGAAGTTCTCTATAATATCTCTTCAGCGTCTGATTTATTAGTCGAGATACACTAGATATCTTGTTATGCTTTTATAAGTCTGACTTTTTTCTCACCAATTCGCTTGTTAATCGTCATAAGTTCATGATTGTAGTAACTTTCTCAGTCACGTCGTTGTTTTGCTACTTGTCATCTTTATTGCGATTTTTACATACTTTTTTTTTTATTTTACTATCTAATAATATATTATAGGTACTTTTAGGTTATAAGTGAGAAGTAATGCCTAAAATGCTTGCAATGTACCTACTGAACTAGTCTGTTTTGTGCCTGTAGGCTAGAGCAACAGCCTATTCGAATAATTCCTCTTAACATTGCAAAATTTGCGGATGCATGCAAAAAATAACATCACAATCCTGCATGGCTCGGACCCAAAACCATGTTCATAAATTGCATTCATGTTTTAAAGGGTTTATGGTCGTTACTAAATTATGAAAATGAAAACTGTTTCTACAAACGGAAAAGCAAATGTAAAATATTCTTCGATCTAGATGTTGTGTATTTGACATGACTAACGTAAGCTGTAATTTGTAAAGGTCGAAATCGCTACTTTATTCCAAACCATTTCAAAGCATATTGAAGTCTCACGGCGAACATATAATAAATAAGCACCTTCAAATAAACTTTCGAAGTAAACTTGTAACTACACCGTGCCTATGTTGTTACGAATGGATATAAAAGAAAGTTGTTGGACGAAAGAAAATGAATTAAAAATACTCGTTGAGATTGGTAAGTTTCGCAATACTTTGGAAATTTGTTGGCAACGTTAACACAGCTCTCCGTAACGAAACGTGAATAAATTGAAAATAAGCAGAGAGACGCAGTCATTTGTAACTTTAGGGAAAGCATTTTAATATTTTTTGAAAGTCGACGGTGAAAAGATGTTAGGAACCGGAGAAATGTCGGCAAAAAAGTATATAAACGTAATTCAAGTAAGTCAGTAAGTAAATCAACAACACTCTGTGGCATATTTATAATGTTGGCAACGCCCTTTGTTTGTCTCGTATGTATGCACACAAAAACAAATTTTAACAATTCAAAATTCCCAACTGAAATAATATTAAAGGGTTTGGATGTAGCGTTTAATGAAAGTTAAGTCGGCACGGTCTGTGTAGCCAACGGCTGTATGAAACTAAACACCTTGTTTTAGTTTACTCAACGATTCTACAAACTCAATTAGCATTACAACCTCTGAAAGTCACTTTGGGCAAAATGAAATTATGTAGGAAATAAACGTGGTTTGTGTGGATACCTTACATGAATATTTTCCGGATAACGTTTCCTATTCCGCAGTGTTTATATCGGAGTAATTTGTTACGGTTTATGGTTATGAGATATGAAAGTAACTAAGGACAACGACCGCCAGGTACAGCAAACTCGGGTTAAGCTGCGGTATTCAGCCTAAGGTCGGCTACATATTCGAACTCGGGTTTCAGATTAAGCTAGTTTTGGGAAGAGAATGGGAATTTAGTGAGCTCGTGGAAACTAGGCTTAATGATGACCGTGTGCCGCGATAGCGGGAACAAACGGCATCGCTGTGATACATGGTCGAGCTAACAAATATCCTGTGAACCTGCAGTTATACGTAAATGTGCTAGCATTCTAAATGAAAGGGCAAGTGAGAGATCCCAATAATCAGTAAAACAGGGCATTTGAGTTATATCGTGATCAGAGACTGTATATTAGAAACAAATTTTTTGATGAATATGCACATATATGAATTATGGTCTATACTTCTATAGATATTAGGTGTAAACTCACCTCTAAATAGACTCAGTCGAGAGATGAATCGTTTCATGAAATCCGCACCCTATGTTGAAATACATCATGATTCCTTAAACAAATTTCGTCTCAAAAGTCACAACCTAAGAATTTTTAGTATTAGTAATAAGCGCCTATATCTGGCACGTGCATATTTTTAGCGTAATAACTACCTAAATATATTTTTATTGTTTCTACTTTATAATTTAACTATTGATATTAAATGTAGGTATATTGTTGATTATATAGATTGAACACATGTTTATTTGATATAGGAATGTATGATAGAAAACCATCCCACGAGTCAGACGCAGGTGAAGCCACAAGCAAATTCTTGATCTCATTTGTTTTCTTTTTATTTTTAACTAGGTGTTCCCCACGGTTTCACCCGCGCTGCTCAGCACCTGTTGGTCGTAGCGTGATGTTATATAGCCTATAGCCTTCCTCAAGAAATGGACTATCCAACACTAAAGGAATTTTCCAATTCCAACCAGTAGTCCTTGAGATTAGCGCGTTCAAACAAACAAACTCTTCAGCTTTATAATCTTACTAGCTGTTCCCCACGGTTTCACCCGCGCTGCTCAGCACCTGTTGGTCGTAGCGTGATGTTATATAGCCTATGTTACTCGGGGATAATGTAGCTTTCCAAAGGTGAAAGAATTTTTGAAATCGGTCCAGTAGTTTCGGAGCCTATTCATTACAAACAAACAAACAAACAAACAAATCTTTCCTCTTTATAATATTAGTATAGATATAGAAGTATAGATAATATAAAAATGAATCGCAAAATGTGTTGGTAAGCGCATAACTCAACAACGCCTGAACCAATTTTACCAATTCTTTTTTTTTAATGTTCGTTGAAGTCTAAGGATGGTTTTTACGGCAAAAAAATCGATAGGATAGGCAGGATAAGTAGGGGTAAAAAGAGAGAAAAGGGGGAGAAAGTTCGATGCGAGCGTAGCCGCGGGCAAAAGCTAGTATTAGTATAGATTCATATTTTTGTTTCATGTTTAAAATGCATTTTTGTAGTTTTTTTATGAATATGGATACTTGTATGGATGTTTAGAATAAGTTCGTAATCTATTTATAGCTTATGGTAATTTTATTTATTTTCAATTATTAATGTAAAAATGTTGATTGCCCTATAATTGGCAACTGTTTAAGTCAAATACAATCATTTTCCTTTTTTTAAGATATTTTCTGTACAGAAACTTTTACTTTTGGTGACTTTTATAAATAAATAAATATATAGATGACACACTTGCTACATTTGCTTCAATGAACATAAAACACTACATACTATCTAATTAGTGATACTTTATAGATCCTATTATTAGCTTTAAATAGAAAAACCCAAAAATACTTTGAAGGACCCGGGAATCCAACCGAGGACATCATGCTCTAACAGCGGTGCCTAGCTCTTACGCCGACGCAATCTTACCTTTTGTGTTAAATATAGAAAACCTATTTTCCATCTATAGACGAACTTCTGAAAAAGAAAAATAAGCACCTTGGTAAAATGTCCACAACAAAGTGAAAATTTCTTTTCGCGACTCTATCGGACTAAATTATAAATATTTACTGAAATACAAGTTCGGAAGACTTGCTTGTCAGATTTAGAAGATCCTAAAATAAACTAATACTTTTTCGTTGAAGCAAAAATTTACTTGCGTAGGTACATCTACCAGATTAGAGCTTTCAGCTTTGTACCAATTTTTTTATAAAAGACTCGAAAAGACGCTGACTCTCCTTGCCCTGTCCGAAATGCAGGCAATATTTTGAGAGTTTGACTGTTTTTTTTTTCATATCATAGATCGTATGAATATTTAACTAAAAGGCTTCACCATCACGAACGTATTATCAACCTTATGCAAACAGACATTAGGTGGAGATTAGAAGGACAAAATATCTGGTTCAGAGACGCGATGCTTCCCTTTAGTAAACAACTCAAGATTGAATATGAAAATTTAATCGACTAATTTAATCGAAGAGAGATACCATGTAGCCGTCGCCGGCTGAGTTATTAAACGTCTCCGCACAGGCATTGAGCTTGTAAATATGAATTCATAATAAAATATTATATCTACTTTTTTTTTTTTTTTCGGGTGGGAAATCATCCAATGACTTCCCCCGCTCTGGGTGGAGCGGGGGGGCATGTCAGACTTGTACTGACTAAAACCCACCCATGTTTCTTCTATTGCCCTTTACGTTCCGAGGCCGCGGTATCTCTTTCGAACAACCCGCAACCCCGGCAGGCAGAGGCTCTGGCAAGCCCCTCTGCTTTGCTGACTCTCTTTGAGGCGCGCGTGAAACACGAACGCGCCGTCGACACGGCCTGTCGTCAATCGACGGACGGACGGTGAACTACCCATTGCTCACCGCCCACAGGCCCGCATCTACGGTGGCCGGAAGTCGTCTCGCGGCGCCCGGCGCCATGGGCGTCTCCCGCGGCGGCTGGGTTGGGCAGATGTTCTCTCCCTCAAACGCCCGGCCACCTCCTTCGCTAACATTACTGCTTCGCAGAAGGTGGTGACCGCTTCCCATTCCCTCTCGCTCCGGACCATGGCCTGAACCAGGGCCGGACGCGAGAGATCGCCGCCGCCGATCGCCTCTACGAGGG
Source organism: Ochropleura leucogaster (assembly GCA_958449745.1). Lineage (NCBI taxonomy): Eukaryota > Metazoa > Arthropoda > Insecta > Lepidoptera > Noctuidae > Ochropleura > Ochropleura leucogaster. The sequence continues at coordinate 10,796,740 of OY288206.1, read as the reverse complement.
CACGGCGGTGCTCCGCCCAAGCCGGGCAGATCGCCACTGTGTGCTCCACCGTGTCCTCCGGGCGATCGTCACAATGGTGACACCCGGGCGCTTCCTCCCGCCCGATGATGTGCAGGAACCTCCCGAAACTTCCGTGTCCGGTGAGGACCTGCGTCAGGCGGTAGGTGAGGACGCCATGACGCCTCTCCAGCCACTCCTCAAAGAGGGGACTTACCGCCACTATTGTAGCGTGCCCTGCACGGGGTTGCGACAGTCGCTCTCTCCATGCCACCATGAGATCGCACCGGAGGTCTGCCCGCCGAGCGGCAACTTGCCGCGGCAGTGGGTTTTCCCCCCGGTGTAGTGCCTCTGCGCGCCACTCAAACAGGCGCGCGAGGACTATCGCCTCCAGATCCCACGGTGGCAGTCCGGCAAGGAGGCTTGCTGCCTCGCCGGAGATCGTGCGGTAGCCCCGGACAAGCCGTATGGCCACCACCCTTTGGGGCGCGTTCAGATAGTGGGCGGCGCGCCGCCCTAAAGAACGCGCCCATACTGGGGCCCCGTAAAGGGCCATGGACCGCACGACTCCGGCATAGAGCCTACGGCAGGAGGCGTTTGGCCCCTTGAGGTTGGGCAGGAGCCGCTTGAAAGCAGCCCCCGTCCGCTCGAGCTTGGGAGCCAAACGTCGGAAGTGTTCGACGAAGTTCCACCGGCTGTCGAGGACGATTCCCAGGTACTTCATCGTCGACCCGACGCCGATGCGAACCCCTCCTACCGTCAACTGGGATCCCGACGGTGGCGTGTTTCCGCGGCCATGAAAAACCATGGCCTCGGATTTGTGCAAGGCCACCTCGAGACCCAGTAGCCGGATCCTCTCCACGACTATCTCAACCCCGCGTGTCATATTGTCGGCCGCCGCCTGGTGCGACCCCCCCTGAGCCAGGACGAGCGTGTCGTCAGCGTAGCAAACTACACTGACGCCGCTGGGGAGGTCGGCGCGCAGCACCCAGTCGTAACCGATGTCCCACAGGAGCGGCCCCAAGACCGATCCCTGCGGGACACCGCACGACATCTCTCGCCGGTTCCACTCTCCAGAGCGACCGGGGTATATGACGGCCCTGTCCGTCAGATATGCCCCGACCACACGACGAAGATAGGTCGGCATCCGGTGGTATTGGAGTGCCTCCCTGATGCAGCCCCAGGGCATGGTGTTAAACGCGTTGGCGATGTCGAGAGACACCGCCACGACAACCCCACCCCTGGACACTGCAGCCCCCGTCGTAAGGGCTCTCACGCGCATGATGGCGTCCACCGTCGAGCGCCCCTTGCGGAAACCATACTGGTGCTCCGCAAGATCCGGCCCCGTCCCCACAAGGTGCCCGACGAGGCGGTTTGCAATTACTCTTTCAAAGAGCTTGCCCACCTCGTCGAGCAGCACAATGGGCCGGAATGCGGACGGAGAGTCCGCAGGGCGCCCCGGCTTCTGAATGAGGACCAGCTTCCCCGTCTTCCAACGAAGTGGGAACTGGCCTCTCTCCAAGCATGCGCTTAGGAGCCCTAGTAGTCGGGGCCCGAGAGCCTCCAGGGCCAGGACCCAGGCTTTGCCATGCAAGCCGTCGGGTCCCGGGGCGGTGTTTTTGGCTTTCAGCCTGCCCACCGCCGCTCTCAGATCCACCCCAGTCACCTCCGGAACGTCGTCGTCGTCGTTGTCCTCGTGGTCCGCTTGTGGCACCGCAAGCGGCGGAGCCATGGGCGGAGGAGCATGCTCCCCTCGCGAAGGGAACAGAGCGCTCACCACATCCTCGACTAGTTGGATATTATATCTACTTCAAGTAAGTACTTTGTTAGGTACTCACAACCAAATTGTTGCTATTGGGAATACCTACATTATTGCTGTGGTACGTTAATAGAGAAGTCAAAGAAAAGAAATGGATTTTTATTATTCCATTACTTGTACCATTGTGTTCTACAAAATCACTTAGGAGTACGTACAGCCGATCTTATAAGTAAAGGAATGAAGATATATTTTATTCGAGGTCTAGAATTATTCAAGCCGAGACCTACGAGTGGCGTTCATTTGTAAGCCGCCAAAGTTTGACAAGTTAGGTTGCATTTAAATGCTGCCGGTGGAAGGTTCAGCACCAAGCCGTGCTCCAAATTAGCATTTTTCAAAGTCGTGCCAGTCTGATGGCTGCGCATTCTCACCAGAGTTGTACCTATAAATACATTTACAATGTACGCATCGCTTTTTTATGGAAACTTCCCGAACATTTTCTGGTACATTTCAACAAAAATAAAAAGTTTTCGCATAACAGCAAGCACTTGTGATAACATTAACAAATAGTAGTAGCCTTGAAGAAGCCCGGGAGCAGTGGAGCTGACGTGAACTGCATAAATAAACGGAGATCCCGTCGCTATGAAATTCATATTTAAAAAATGTTAGCTGAGTAATAGTCTTCTTTGGGGAAAAATAATAGATTCCTTTACTCCTGCGATGAAAATGACCTGAATTAAATTTTCACATTCAATCGTCGCTGTTTGCCCCTGAGAGTGATCGCGGCCCGCCGCCGCAGCGCCCCCGCCCCGCTCCCGTCCCGCTTCTGCCCCGCTACCGTCTGTCGGTTCTCATCATACCTATTTTTGTTTTTCGGCAATATAATCGCAGACAAAATTATACATTACGTATGAAAGAGTTATGGTGTATCCCATAGGAATACTCGCATGAACTGCGAATTCTATAAGACATCTCATCACGTATAAAGCGTTGATGTGTGTGAGGTACATTTTATGTAACTTAGCTTTGATATGAGTGGAAGGTTTTAGTTAACTAAAACAGTTTGTGACTGCTGAATCATCAGTTCAATATTTTATTTAGTTATTAAAACAACTTTTAAGGAGTTTCTATGGTACACTATTTGAGTATTAATGCCAAGAAAAAAAACATAGTTAGGTTTAAAAATACACTAAGGTTATATTATATACCTCATGAGAAGTAATTTTAGTTACAAATTTTATAAATCTCACACTGAAGTTAGTCAGGCAATATGTTAAACTAAGATTTTATTCTTCATTAATTCAATACTTAGTTTAGTCGTTTATTCTAAGTTAATTAATAAATCTGTCTGGTTCGGGATCACTTAAATTAGTGTAGGTATTTAATCAAGAAATCGACAAATTAATCTGGATCCCAAGTTTCAGTAACTTCATCTGTTTACATATCGCTGGAATGTTGTCTAGATTATTTAACTCAGCCATTAAGTCGAGCAAGATAAAATATTAGATCGTACTGAAACCACTTAGAGCTATTTCCCCGGGATTGCGTGATAGCAACACTTAATTTACAAGCTCCATTTAATTTGAACTATTTTGAGGCTCAGGCAGGAATTTAAATATCTGCAGATAAGGAGCTCACGCGAATTGTTCGCCGGGCGCCGCCAACGACTGAGCGCGAGCGCTCCAGCTAAATTACGAGATTAACGAATTAATGCTTCACAAATTTCAGGGGTTTTCTCTTATTTTCTTCTATTAACCCTTCATAAATTGAGACACTTCAGTTACAGAACATCGCTTGCACAAAATGATAATTGATCGACTAAATAAATATATGACACCATGACCACAAACATCAACATTCACATGAATTTGTGCAAACAAGTATTACACACTAACCATATAATTAAAATATATCTGACACCCTATTTCGCGAAATTGCGTACCCGATATTACCCGCTTATCTCAAATAACGATGTAGTCCTCGTAAAATGTAAATACATATGTAATAAAAGTGTACTGTATGTGTGGGTTAAAAGCAAAATCGTTTCGACAAGTTTAGAATATGGGCTGAACTGTATATCGAGTAAGCTGTATTCAAATAAAAAATAAATCTGTATTGGATAGGGAGAGCGAAAACTAGTTACTACAGTAAAAGTAGACGTGTACTTGATGAAATATTTTTTGATTCAGAACGTGGGGTTCTCAGGCATGGGACCAAAGTGCAGAGATTAGACACGGGGACCATCAATTACGCGTAATCCGAGACACGTGCGGCCCGCTCATCGCGTCGCAAACCTATGGGGATTATTGAAATTTTCTATACCCACACGCGACAAACGCGTTCGCTCACACCCGCTTATAGGCTTTTGTATGAAAACGAGATAAGAAATTATGCAAAGGTTTGTAATGTGCAATTACAATTTGTATGTGTAAATAAATAATAAATCAATATGAATAATATGGCGTGGAGCTGTGTCTTTTATCTTTCCCAATAACGATATAAGTCTGCACGACAAACATATAATCCTTGCACCAGTCATATAATGTACCAACTCATCGCCAGGGCCGTACATGGCGGTCTCAATTTCACACCTATTTTGCAAATCTGACCGGTAGTCCAATTAATCTTCCTGCAGATTGGATTGGGTCCGAAATTTGGACGCCTGCAGGCACCTTTGATGTGTCGTGTCAATCTCGACAAAGTCCCTAAATCTCAGACTCAAACGAAATAGTTCAGCTAACTGAAACAATTAGTTGCAGGTTTAGTAATCAGTGAATTAAATAAGTAGACACGAAGACCTTTGTCGGTTTTGGATTGACCTTTAAGAAACATAATGAGGAAAACAGATGTCATTTTTGCATCTTTTTGGGTATGAAAATTGTAATGAATCTGAAGTATTATTTATCTTTGATGCGAGTTTTATTTCCTATCTTCTTCTAGATACTACATGATATATGTACCTACCTAACTATCGTCACGCTTTCCTAACTGGGTGAAAACTTGCAGGAAGCGACACTAGAGTTTTGTTAATACTTAAGTCCGTGCACCTACTAGTGTAGCACTAGTGGGTCCTGTGTACTTAGTGTTTCAAGCTCGAGAACTAACGTATTAGGTTCAAACACCGCGATACAGTATTAACTAGAAATTAGGTTAAGAATATATTGTTGTGAATATATTGTGTTTATGGCAAAAACTCTGGTACTCAAGAAGGAATTATTATCCTACTTCATATATGTATATTATTATTTATATATAATTATATAAATATTATAAATGCGAATGTTTGGGAGGGTGTATGGATGTTTGTTACTCTTTCACGCAAAAGCTACTGAATGGATTTTAATAAAAAAAACTTTACAGTAATATAGCTCATACATCAGAATAACACATAGGCTACAATACATAAAGGTATATTATATATTCTATCACCACGCGAGTGAAACCGCGGGGCGCAGCTAGTCAAAAGTATAAAATACAAGGTGATATCGAAACTTTCACGTAGTCGTCAACCAAACATTATGTACATCAAACTAAGTAACTCTATGCGTAACATCACTTTATACTAAATCTAACGCTCTAGAAATATGCGATTGCTGCATATGCACTAATACTGCATACATTGAGTAGTATAAGTAAAGTCGAGGTATAGAGGAGGTATTTGAATAAAATTTAAGAACATGACAAACTTTAACCCCCAATAATATAAGGTAATATAATATAGAAGGTATACGAAGGTACTAGACCAACAAAATACTTATGAGAGGATGACAAGAGCTTTTTGACCTTTTGGTTTTATTAATAGTCCTAGCTAGTGCCCCGAGGCATGATATCGAAAAAAAATCCTATTTGTTTTTCCAGACTATAATCTAAATCTGTGCCAAATTTCATCAAGACCCGGTCAGCCGTTTTGACGTGAAAGAGTAACAAACATCCATACATCCAACTTCACAAACATTCGCATTTATAATATTAGTAGGATTTTTACACCCATTTATTATGATAGAAAAAATGCTTTTCACACGCCTCAACCAGCACCCGTCAGTAAGTGTGGTGAATTGGTAAATAGGAAGGTACACGATACTTTTAGTATTTTTGTTATATTTACTTCGACTAGCTCAGCTGAATCATGGTAAACCCAAGAGAATTTATTTTCTCACCAGCCTATGCCTCTACGGGCACTTCAAAGAAACCAGTCTTCCAGCTCTAGCTCTCTGAGTTAATGAATGCACAGAGGTTCTGTGTACAACCGTAACGTCTCCCATAATACCATCAAAACCTTCAGAGAATAAATACATGCGTTGCCGGTTATAAAATGATTTCTTTCCCACCAAGATACTACTGGCGCCAAATGCAACATAAATTTATGCCCATTTTTAACGAAGATAGAATCAAATTCAGCATTGGACTTTTAAGGTTAATATAATTTTATGATGATGACTAAACACTGCGTAACTTTGATACAGACCATTTTATTCATCTTTATATTTTCTGTTCACATTTACGTCACAGAACTTAGCATTCACTTCAATACCATAACTTGAGTGATAATTAAATATGTAGGTAACTTCGCAAATCCAGGCTGTCCGCTAGGCAATCTTGTAAAATATTCAATCAACCTTGTTGGGCAACTAAACAGAATAACCAATTAGATAGCTACTCCTCGCCTAATATTCATTACTTACAGTAAAGATATCTATCTATATGCATGTTATTGTTACAGTGACGTAGCTATACTATGGCTGACTAAGACCGTGACACAGATACGGTGAAAACGCTAATTAGCTTCGATGCGCATTGAACTGCCATGATTCGATTGCATATATGCGCATCGTGGGTTAGGATGTGATTGGATTTACATGCTTAGCTATGCATGCGTAAGCACGTCGTCGTCGGAAGTCGAGACGAGCGCGACGTGTGTTTCCACCCTTACAGTGTATTTCTGCAATCGATGAGACTTTTCCGTCGCAAAGAGTCCCCTTCAGCAAGTCTACAACGACATCCGACATCCATAAATGCATGTATTGTTGAAGTATAAAACAATCATTTCTATGCAATCCTGTCGTTGGCTTGAACAAATTGAAATAAACAAAACTAGTTTATATCAATGGTTTCTGTGAACTTCAGAAGGGTAGATAAGCAGAACTTTTCAGGTTTACAGATTTACATTTAGATACATCACAACGGTAATTATTATCTACCTAGAAAGGCCCTACGTAGTAACGTAGGGGTAAACGTAGGTACCAAGTCTTGTACACTTACATACTTGCTCTTATTTATAATTACATACTCACATTACCTAACTGGATGCTGTATCTGTAAACAACTTAACTGTAACCCAACACGTGAGAGTCTCATTAATATAATGATCGGGTTTGCAAATAAAACATAACGCAATGTTAATGACCCGTTAAAGTTACTTACCTGTTCCCGCCAACCTTGCGGTTTGGAGTCAACTAGAGAGTTTTCTGGTAAAGAGGGTAAATGAGCTTGTCTATGGCGCCCTCTCGTGACCTCCCGACGAACAAAACGACAAAGAGAAGTACGGCAACATTTACAGAGAAAATGGCCGTGGGGCAGTGAGGGTGACCCTCCACCCTTTGTTTCCTTAGAGCGGCTCGCCGCGCCACACGCCGACAACTTGCCGAACCTTCCGACGAAATATGTACATTGCGATTTGTGGCCTTTGTCCTAACATATTAATGCGAATTCCAAAACGTATTTATTAACTTTTGGTAGGCCCACACGTTTTCAAGTTTCCAACGAAAATTCCTACATTTACTTGGTTGTTTATGTTTTACATACGTTATGTGAACGTCGGCGTCGTTAGTGATTCATACGTATTATATGCATAATTTAATAAAAGTTGTGAAAGAATGCTTGTTTTTTTGTTAGAGCATCCGTTGTCTGTGGGGGCACAGGCGCGGGGCGACGAGCGAGACGCACACCGCAGGAATTTCTAAATCTTCATAAGATAATGGATCGCTCCGCGAAAGAAAAGGACCTCTCCGGCTTGGAACTTTGTTGAATTCCTGACTCGTAATTAATAAAATTACTTTTTGGGAGCTTTCCTCGACTTCAAAGAATTTTAGCATAAAAGAAAAAGTTAAGTAGATGAATTATTTTTGAATGATAAAGGGAATAATTTTGGATATTTATACACTTAGGAGTTGAGTTATTCTGAAGATTTTCAACGTCGTTTGGGATATCATAAACTGACGCTGTTAGAAGCATTCGTTAGAGGAAATCGTCGCAAGCAATAAGAAATTATAAGGCCCATTTCCCCAATATTTTTGTAACACGGACACTTAAAAAAATATCGATAGTATTCTTAAACTGAAGTTCGCTCTCAAGGGTAAATTGCATTTAGCGAGGACTATCAAGAAAGTATTTACCCTGCAATTGAACTCTACAAGATTTATAGGATTTCTCTCGACGCATATTCTCGAGAGTTCTTTCTTTTAATTTTCTTATTCTTCGTATGTTTACTTGATGCTTCAACTGTGTAAATATTAGTCTTCTCTATAAAATATAATAATGTGATTGTTATTTAAGTAGCAAAATACTAGAAAGTGTGGATATAACAAGATCAAATAAATAAGTAAACAATAAAATAAAGCTTATGTTTAACATTCTCTGCGATGCTTTGTCTCCAACGAAATAGTGGTAGGAAAGCTTTATCTCCAAAGAAAATCCGATTAGAGGTCACATCAAAGGACATAAAAGTGTTAATTCGCAGGGAACATCAGTCGATTGTATTAGCTGAAGGTCGCGCTTATCTGCGACAGGAATGACGATAATACCCGCATGGCGGATGATAGTTGGCGAGTAGCGCGACAACCGCACAGCCGCAGTCGTCAGTCGCAGTGCAACGACTGCTAGTTTAATTCGTGAAGCCACATAAATCCCTGTTTGATGAGGGTAGCGCGCTTTCATTAGATACGGACTCGGTGAGTCGGTGCTCCGCGGCAATCGCTGTCGATGATAGCGTGTCATTGTCTCTTGTTACGTCAATCCTGTAGCTCATGTGTGTTTTATCGTCTTTCATTTGATTGTTGGATAAGTTGGATAAATGTTTCATTTATTTTTCTATTTAAGGGTCACATGACGAGATAAATGTGTAAAAACATTAAATTATTGAGACCAAAATTATTATGAGTCTTTTTATAATTTACACCAAATAACTTATGTCACTCTACCCACTTATTAAGTCCAAGAAAAACCAACTTTAACTTCCCATACCTAAGTCGTTATATGTGAAATAATAACTTCGGTAACTCATCATCATGTGACACATCAAAAAGGCTTTTAAAGTAATCAATCAATTGGTTAGGTAGACTCACTATGTTTATGGTGGGTTCCGTTCATACGACGTGTCAATATGGTGTGCCACCTCGTGTACAAAGCCACCTGTCACGAAGCGAACATTTATCACAATTCTACCGAATTTCCTTTAAGCTTACAAAGATATCGGTTTCCATATAACTGTATGGGCGGATCGTGTTATCACCAAAAATATACCATCGCATTTAAGATATCTATAGTTAGAACTGGCGTAAATAAGAGCCCACACCCTAAATAGAATTTAGCTGACACAGTGTGAGTCCAAAATGCAATGTAAAAAGGTTTTCACTTAGGCGATAACAATCATTTTCAGTTATCATTAACACGCTTGCATGACTTTTAAAAAACTCTATTATTACAATCAAGTAAATGCTCGTATAAGTTCAAGCAGGTTCGATACCTTCTATAGAAAACAGTGAACAAAACTATCTCAACCAAACACTATAAGCTTTAAAAAGAAAAAGAAACAAACGCAAATTGTTCATAAATCACAGACGGGAATAGCCATTTCATTCAGGCCATAGACGCTCGGTACTGTTATTATCTTACTCACACTTGAGTGGCATGCCTGCCAACACAGAGGTCGCGTACACAAGCTTAATTGAATAAACCTAACTGCTTGTGATTCAGGGAAGGTAATATCAGGTGCCTCCCTCGCTTTTGAAAAACAATAACCGTGGAACATTGCGCGGAAACCTTTATACAAAAGAGAGTCGCTCAATGAAGTTGCACGCCGAAGAATTTCCATGCAATAACGGGGCATAGCCTCGGCAAGGATTCTTGCGGAGCGCGGCCGGAGATATTGCGTACTTACTGGGCTTGCCTCTAATAACACCGCCGATACCGTTTGTGTAAGGAGAAAAATACGAAATGAAATGGAAACTACCAGTCGCCTTATGGTTTCCAATCTCGACTAACATTACACGAAGGTACGAGAGCTATTTCGCATTTTAATATTCTATGAAGATTGAGAATAAATCGTCAAAGTTTCGTATAACAGCCAATCAGATTTCTGAGAAAGCAAGCAAAAAGTGTTTGATTACTTATTCCTTTATAATTTTCTGTTTGCTCGGGTTCTAGAATGAAAGTCGATCTCTTTAAGATAAAACTTCAACTGGGTAGGTACATTAGCGTTCTATTGCACTCCTTGGCCTCGTAACCGCGATTGAATCAGTTTTTGCTCAGATTTTAAAACTAACCTTTTCAGTTGCCTGCTCTAGTTTCGCCAGAGAACTCGTTAACGATAAGTGTTATCTGTTAAATGTTAAGAGTATAAAACTCGGCTTTTTTGAAGCAACAATAATGTTTATTGTAGTACTATAAGTAAATAGGCAGATTTGCGGCAGGTATATTTAAATATCTTTGTGAAGAATGGATTAAATATTAACAAATCATCAAATTAAGGACTCTAAACTTTAATATTCCATTTTATAATTCGATTGGGTCCACAGTCGTCATTATTTGACACTAAGGTATGTGCATGTCTGACGATAAGTACTACTAACAATGGGTATAATACGAGTAAGCATGTGAATGTATTCACAGTTGACAAGAGTCGAGTCGGCGACTGAAAGTTGGCCGTACCAAGTCTCCACCCTTGACTGCTTCTTAAGAATTCTCAAGCCTTTAGCTCCTCTATCTACTTACTAATTTAATTAATATTATTCAGAACGTCTGACATAGTACGCAAGTGGGCTTTTCAAGTGATGAATGGGTCTCACATATTTGTAGAGCTCTATACAAAATCACTCAACCCGAAATACACTGAAATGGCTTGATTGCGCATGAAAAATATATAGCATACCTTTGGATTATATTATTTTTTTCATCCCCAAATCAGCATAAAATTAGGGTTCATACATGAAACATGTTGTAAATCTTTTTCGCGACACGACACACATAGCAATTTGTTATCGTTATTAATTTTAACGCGCCATTTCTGAAAAAAACGAGTGAAAATAACGTTTCTGTTTATACAATAGCGGGTACTGGGGACAGCAATTAAGCCATCACTAGCAGTGGCAGTAGACAGACACATCGATTACCAAATTCCGAAAACACATTTATGATGCGACGTAGCCGTGCATTAAAGCTCTGCAAATGCCATCACGCGGCGAGACTAATCACATTAGTGGCCATCGCAAAGGTAATGCTGGTAACAACCTAAAAAGCCGCCATTTGCATGTCAGAGCGGACCTCAGGAACTCGTACTACACTGCATTGTAAATTATTCAGTCTCATATGAATCTCATATTGGAGATGGATACTAAACTTTGTACTCAACGTTAGTTATAAATAAAAGATTTCGTCTGAACAAAACAAATTCTAATAGAATGGACTTTTGGAAAATGTTTACGAAATAGGAATATTGAACGGTTTTATATCGACTTGGTGGCATTATTATGGAATATTACAGGTGGGTGAATATATTATATTTGAATCTATTAGTAAGCAATTCTTTTTATTTAACTGAGTATTGAAAGAACCAGTCAAGTTTCCCATTGGCAAGCTGTTTAATTTTATTTCGTGTGCTATTAAAAGTACGTGAACAATAGAGGAAAACACAATGAACAAAGAGTTAAATGAACGTGTACGTGCATTTGTATGATCGAATGAACAATCAGGTTTGAAGTGCTACTATTGTATCGGTATGCACTTTTTTGTCACCTGAATTTCAGCGTAATTCAATTGGTCGCAACAATATGGTTAGCCACAATTAACATTCAAATGTTTTATACAGTAACTTCCAGTAAATTCAACTGCCTTTTTTATTGCGGCCATGATATATTTGGAGCCCCTAAGTTAAAACAAAGTGCAAAGTATCTTAATCCTACCCTATCCTAGCACACCTGAAAATTGAAGTGTTACAAAATTGAAAATAAAATATTTATAAAAAGCAATATTTTAGTAAATCAATCTTGAATACCAAAAAACCGGCCAAGAGCGAGTCAGACGCACTAAGGGTTCCGTGCAAACTTGCGAAATAAATAGCCATATCTTTTGACTGCGTAAACTTAAAGAGTTGTTTGTTGCACGAAGGGGCCCACAGAGTTGAGTATATGGTTTTAATTTCAACTCGATTCGTACATGCGTACCGGAGATAAAGGGTCTTGACAGGCAGACGGACTACAAAGTGATCCAAAAAGTGTTCCGTTTTTATTCCTTTTGAACTAAGGAACCCTAACAAAGGTGGCAATTTTCACATTTTGTATTTTTGTAGGTAAAGTTAGCCATTTTTATTTAATAAAAAACACTTTATACATCTGTAGAATTCAGGTAAATATTTAGCTCAAATAAATGTACTCAATATTTGTTAGGAGCATGTTAGTGATCCTAAAATCTCAGGAATCATCCCTAGAGGGATAACTGGTAAAGGTCAGATAGTAGAAACAAGTATCTAGCCTAGTAGTTTAGGTCGCTAACAAATTGCCTACCGATATATTTGCAGCTTGATAACAAAATATAAAGCTTATATAAAGTATAATAGATTTAAAGGATCATCTCTTTTTTGTTAAAAATAAGAGATTCTTATATTAAATTTAATAATGGGAGTCAAATGTTTAGGTGATAATATTTTAGCTGCAAGCTTTTTTGTTTTGAGTGGTATCTCGCATATCAACCATGAGGTTGTTAGCTAACATATTTTTTATAGAAATAGAACTTACTAAGGTCCACTACTAGTGTGATTAATATCTCCTTAGACCTTTCGTAGCCATTCACCCGAAAATATATTTTTCCAGCATTTAACGTAACACATATCTAAGTAACTTATAAGACATGAAGATCTGTACTAAACCTTAAATCACCTACACTAAAGTTATAAACACCTAACCGTAAACTTCGGGCACAAACGCAGCTAGTTTTCATTGCACATAATCGGGAAAACACATTTACCGCTAAATAGTAGCAACCGCGCCCGTAGCTCTCGCACGTGACGCTTTATCAACAGACGGGCAATTGTCGAAACTAATATGTAGCATACGGGCCGTATTTCCGTACGTACAGGCCGTTATATGGCATCATCCAATTAAGTGCATATTTACACCCCGTATGAGCACCAGACATTATTGCCGTGCAGTTTACACGTGATACGGTGCCTTTACGTTCTGTTCAGCAGTCGATGCGAAGATATGTAGCCATGTTTACTGGCTACTGACTATTGAGCTCTCGATGAATACTTAACGTACGGCGGATCTATGTGGTGTGTTCAGTTTGTGTCGACGTGGTGACTATAAGTAGTTATTTGGGAATTGTTGATGTGTGGTTCTGGGAACTATTTAGGTAGATAGGTATTCGTGGATATCGAATGTGTTGGTACAATTTTATGCAAGTATGTGAATCTAAATATGGTGTCTGCGCTGCTATCAGATTTTTACTCGGATGTGCAACATGTGCAATTAGGTCCTGTTTACGTATTTGTATATTGATACTTTTTGCAGTGTAGTGATTTTTACTCTTATTGTACATAGCATCGGCAGTCGAAAAGAAAACACGTAGCCATATTTACTGACTTGTGAATACACTCGTAACTATTGAGCTCCCGCTGCATACTTACCTTCCAAAAGATCCATATCATACAACAGATCAACAATCTATACGGAGCATAATTCTGTTTTGATTGTGTAAGGCAGCGTGGTCAGTATATTTTCAATAATGATTTTGATTTTCAATTGTTTTGAATAAGAGCTTTGAACACTTGAAGTTTTGAACTAAACGAATAGTTCAACTTCAATTAACATAGGCAATTCAAATACATATCCACATTCAGATCAACTAATACACCAGATCGAATAATGATGTTACAAATCCATTATAATAATGGTTTGTGGTGGCTTATGCTAAACAGTAACACCCACAATGCGAAATTGGTGTTGTGGTTCTAATGACAATGATCATAATCGACCACAGCCCGTTCCGGGTTTAAAAATAATGAAAACCAATAAATAGGTACAACAGCTTAACTTTATATTTTTAAAACCAAAAAAGAAGTTTATTAAAAGAATTACTTGTTTCTAATATACGCATAACTCCATAATTTTATGAAATTCCGCGTAACCGTTAACGCGTTGTTTTTTATAACTGCATTTTTTATGTGGTTTCGGGACGACCTCTGCCTTTAAAAAAAAAAAAAAGATACAGGTGGCGTCCCTCCCCTGCTACATATCTCAATAAAAACTCGTACAATACATAACGTACTAGTATCAAATCTCCAATAGGAATATTTTTTCCAATAAATCGATTGCCATCGGGAATTTAATCAAATCTAATATTGAATAATGGGTGCCCACTTGATACCTGAAGCCTGTTTATTGAAGAGGAGTTACCTATATAATATATATGTAGGTATATAACATGTATCTGTGTAGGTGTATTAGTGAATAAATCTGCAGTATATAGTATATTAGAATACTCGTTATAATGATTTCTTAATAATGATCTGTTAGTTATACAAAGTATTAGGTAACTCAACTCACAATTCTATTAAAAAATTTACCTTAATTAGAGTTTTTAGAAAATCATCGGGAATGTTCCCAATGATTTTAATAACGCAAAGAGCAAAAGTTTTTAGAACTATTTATGATATTTATTTACCTAGAAGTGAGATCTAAGAAAACTAAACTTTGGAAAATCTTTTTGAAAACTTACAAAAAATACTTAAATCAAAAACTTGGTAAATGCCTATACGCATTTGTCAAGTTTTTGAGTATTAACTTACACAACAACGCAAATTCTAAAAACTCTAATTAAGGTAATTTTTTTAATAGAATTGTGAGTTGAGTTACCTAATACTTTATTTTATTTTTCTTGCTATGGAGGTATTAGGGGGAAAACAAGTTTTTTTTTAATAGGAGCTGTTATTGGTTACTTAAATGACCTCCAAGAAGATATTATTTAATGACGTTTTACAGTAGAACTTAATGCCATAAAACGTTTTTTTTTTTTCAAAATCACAAACAAAAAGTTCTTTCCCAGCAATAATTTATTTTTGCGTAGTTACTTCGTTTAGACGTGCTGGTGGTCGGCTTCGAGAAGGGTCCTTTTATACCATGTCATGATATTATTTCTCTCGGTCAAAGCTGACCTGATTTCTACCCTAACAATATCAGGTAAAGCACTAAGTACGCCTAGACTCCTATACCTTTGTAATCTTTCAATTTTGCAAGAATTAAGGGGATGCTTTTCATCAATCTTTTTCTATTCACAACAAAGTGAACCTCAGCAGACAAACTTCGTCTCAGATTTACTGGCAGAATAATTAACAGCTCCGATTAAAAACAAAATCTGTGTTGTTTTTTTTTTCAAGAAAACGAATCCTTTTGGGTGAAAATAAACAGATGAGTCTAGACTGTTTGAAACAGGTCTCAGGACATCTAAGGACTGAATAATAAGTGTTAAAGTATCAAAATATCAGCTCAACGTCCTGATCATTTCAGTTTAATTAATTCATGAATTTTGCCTGTAATAATTTAAGCAAAGAGCTTTCATAACAGGACAGATGAATTTGTATGCTCTTGGGTAGGTATTGTGGAAGCTAAGAGTAAATACATATATTAAAAGAACATAAAATAATTTAACACTATATTTGAGTCCACAGTTTCAGCAATACATGTCACACAATGAAAAGCAAGGCTGTGTCCTTCTATTCTTGTTAATTTTATATTAAAAAAAAAACCCTGAATATTTGAACAGCTTTGCAAACCAACCAGCACTGTCAGAAGTTTGATCAATGTTATCAGACCTCTACACTACAGTACCTACACGGTTCAGTGACCATTAAGTATTAGGAACACCAAGAAGTAATAGTGTTAGAAGTGGTTCGATTGTCAGGTCGGGCCTATTTTTCGGGCTTTTCCATCGGGAACTTAGCAGGCAGTAGCAGCCACGTAGTCTGGATTCGTAACCGGTTGATGGCAATAGGCTCACCCCCATTACACCATGTTTTAAACCTAACTAGGAAAACGTACGTTTACCTAGTTAGGTTTAAAACCTCGTTTTATTAGGTACACCTGTGCTGCAACTCTTCAAAGATTACAGGCGCTTTGTGATTTAATGCAACAAATTAGTACTAAATATCTCTTGCAACGTTACGTTTTATTCTTTTCTCAAATACGGATTCAAATCTCCTTAGTTACAAGACAAATGAAAACATAACTCAACGAAATAAATGAGGAGCTGAAGTTTTGAAAAGAGAACGATACCAGTACAAGTACTACAAACGTTGGATAAAGATCTACTTTGGAAAAAACATTAAAGGATTCATCTAAATAAACCTGGCTACAGGGAGGTCAAAAAGATAACGTTATCTTAGTCTTTATGTAATATGAAGTAAAGTAAACTAAAAGGCAATATGTAAGCCGCAATAACATCAACCTTTATGATATTCCTTTATGATAATGTTCTACGCTCTGTTAGGTAAATATAGTCGCGCTTGCCGTGGAAATATGAAACAACGCTAAACTAACACAAGATTTAGTATTGGTAGTTTAGTGTACCTGTTTGTGTACTAAACTAGCTTGCTGAGCTTCCAACTTGTATTATGTAGTAGCTCAAAACTAATGTACGTAGTTTAGTGTCTACTATTTATATAAGGGTTGAAGTTCTTCGTTATTACGGAAGTGATTTTGAGAGGAAATTGTGCTTAAAATGGATAGTTGAAAGGATTTTCATCTCTATGTGCATTGGATGAAGAGACAGAACGAGGAGAATGATGAAACATCCATAAGCTTTTGTTAATCCTTTCCATTTTGTAGCAATCGATATACTGGATACGTGCGTGATATTATACAATAGGGATTTAAATTCACATACAAAATCTATTCTAAGTTTAAAAATAAATTACAAAAGTCGCCCACTTCGGGTGTTCGTTCACGTAAAACGAACCTAACCTTTGAATATCTCGTTGATATTATCTCCTAATGTTAACAAATGTTGTTCTAAATCCTTTTTATATAGAAAAAATGTTTTATTGTACATAAACCGTTTCCAAGCTAAAGGTTACATAACATTCAAATCAATACAAAGCTTGGACCAACGACTAGCATTTATTCTCATCGGGGCGACACACGAATTTTCGTCATAAGCTCGATCTAAACCTTTATCGGTGCACGGCCATTCAAAAAGCACACCTATTGTTTAACCAGTAAGGTTCTATGGGTCGTTACACATGTGAATCGCTTCACAAGGGTTATTATCATGACTGAAGCTTTGTTAATCCTTTCTATTCTGTAGCAATCGATATGTTGGATTCGTGCGTGACATTCTAAAATAGGGATTTAAAAATGAAAAATCTGTACCTGAGGAAGTTACTTGAAGAGGAATTAGTTCGAACTTTTAATAATGTTTACATTTCACTGATTTTGGTTAATTATATTAGTACATCCTACACATATGATTCCATTAAAATTGAAAGCAACGTCGTGGTTTTAAAAAAAAATGTTCTTAAAACGTTATTTCCAGACTCAGAAAAAGACACGTCATGTGCAATATGTAGGCATAGTGTAATAAAATTGTAGATAACAGAGGGCCAAACAACATCGATCTTTGATCAACAAACTTACTTCCCCCACTTGACTTGCACAAGTTTGTTTGTTTCTCCAAATGCTGCAGCGATGGAGCATCTTGCCTATATGCTTAGGATATTATGTTCGATGCCCAACTGAAGTTTGTTGTCACGGTAAGTTGTTTGTGCACGTGACTTGTATGTGATTGAAGAAAATAATCTAGCTATAAAAACCGTTAAGGGTAAATGGTCAGAAGATTAAAAGTCTGATCTTGTTCCGGGGTTGTGGGTTGTTCGAAAGAGATACCATGGCCTCGGAACATAAAGGGCAAAATTCAAACTCAAAGCATTAATTTAAATTAGAGCGTTACAAGCACTTTTAAATGTCAAAATGATGCTGCTACATTTCCAGTCACAAGGCATAATAACTTGTGAGTGTACCGTAGTTGCCCATTACAAAGCGTCGATCTCTATGGAGAAGAATGGACAATAAACTCCATGGATACTCTTTTTAATCATATTTTCTTTTTTACAAAATTATGGTTACATCATTCATTTCGATGTTATACAAATATGTGAGAACGATGAAGCTAAATGTGAACATTAAAAGCGTCCGGAGTAAAAGTGGAAATCAATAATTTCAAAATCAAGTCATTACCTCTCATAAAATAAATAAATAAATAAATAAATTAAGATAAACCGGGAAATAAAAGGAACATGGGTGTGTTTTGTCAGTAAAAGTCTGACACTCTCTCGCTCCACCCAGAACGGAGGAAGGAATTTGAGAATATCCCATCGCATCTTGTTTCCCATTTACTAGGCTGTAAATAGATAGGTAGTCGTTTAATGTAAGGTATTGGTACTAGACTGCATCAGGTTGGAATGGAACCCGGCCTTAACATAGTTGGAAAAATAAAAGGCCCAGTGTCACTTAACGACGTCTTCTATCGTTAAGAGGCACTGGGCCTTGGGACATCTGTCAACTATTGCTACTGTTACTTTAAATTTTATTTCCCAGATCAGTTCAAAACCAACCATATCCGTGTCTAGAAATATTTGTAACGCAAACAGAAACTCCGCTGTGCATCTGTATGACTTCATTAAATCCTTAGTTTGTGTCACAGACGGACGGAGAGGAGGCTGCGTCGGGTTTACGTGTAAAGTTTTCCTCATAAGCTCACCGCAGGGCGCTCCCCTATCAATTGCCGTGATCCCGTGCCCCCGCGCACTTCTATCCCCCCTCCCCGCGCTGCCCCTGCAAGCCCCACTAATGATCCCACTTGTTAGGGCTCAGCACGGACCTTCGGCCGTGTCACTTGGTGAATAACAAATTCCTAGCTGATCCCACTTTGCCATAGCCACTAGGACTTACAAACGTAGGTCATAATATTAAGTTTGAGGGCGCCATGGTTTCCATTTTGGTTACGTTCCTACATATGTCTGAAAGTATCCCCTTTCATGTTGTGACACTTTTGCAGTAGTTTAGTATTTACTTTTGCGATTGTTATTTGTATTACAAAAGTTAACATATTTTAGCACATATTTTCAAATTATATTAAGTTGACTAATTAAAAACTTGGTGTACTTGCATTTCGAATTTTGCGAAGTAACTTCAAGTCTAGATCCAGATGGCCCTGTTCCCTTCAATTCTTATTACTATGATGTTATTTTTACTTTCAAAGACAGAGTCGTGATATTATTTAGGACAACACGGTTGGGGCAGTGGCTGAGCGATTGATTGCTGCGCAAAGTGTCGCGGATTCGATTCCCGCATGAAACAAGTATTTTTATGGCCTACAAATGGTCTTTTCGTGTCTAGCTATTTGTGTATATAAGTTTGTTCGTTCACGATATATAGATACGGGATTAATTCCTTGTGTGGGGCATAGTATAAAAGATATATACCTACTATATTATTTATAACGCACAGTTACAAATGAAAAAACCGATGTTGCGCAGTTTTCCTACTGTCCTTACACGTAGAAAAGCCCCTGAACATATTAAAAACACAACCCACGGTCCGTAGAAACATAAATTCCATTTTTAATCTGCCAGTCTCATACTCGGCTGACATTCAATATCAGAGATTAATTACATGCAAAACTTACTGTCGAACTGTTGCGTGGCCTGAGCGAGGAGCGAGGCGAACACTCTGTCGGCGAGGGGTGGGGGCTGCGGGGGGCGGTCGTCGTCGCTGCTGCTGTACCTATCGCCGCCCCACTCTAGCGAGCGCTGGCGGCGGACACCGCCGGTTCCTGCTGGCGCGCTCGGCAGCCCGCCCGACAGCCCACTCAGAGAACCGGCCTTAGCCCGCCGACCCGGCCGCTCCATCCTCGACGTGCTCATACCATCTTGTCAGCACATCTGGGGACAACATGAGAACTTGTTGAAGCTTTTGCTTTGAATTGGAAAAGTCTGATGATCCTAAATGAGAATGCAATGATCAATATATCTTATGCTAGGGATATAATAAAGTTTAAACGGTTATTTACAAATTTACCAATAAGCGGGCACCATTTCATTTATCACAACACGTGAAAATACTCAGAAAACTTACAAAAACAAATAAAAACCTTCCGCATGAATGAAAAACGATTATAATCCGAAAAAAAGTTTATTACTCGTTAATTTGAGATCTACTACTGCCCGCTGAAACATAAGCCCTTGCTCAAACAAAAGAAATCGCCACGATATTTTATCAAAGCAGTTACAGCGTCGTGAACGGAAAAGAACAACTGTAATAAAGAGCCTACAAGTCGTTTGGTTAGCGACCCTACATAAATAGGAAGTTTGCGCCAGAGGGCGTGCGTGTTGGAGCCCTAATCCAGTGGATTGTGCCGCGGTGTCGCCCGCGTTCCGCGCCTTCCAACATCATTTCTCGTATTGACTTAATTTGTACAAGCTTCTGTTCTGCTTCCCGTCGACAATTTAAAATACAATTTCATTGTTGCATCAAGCAAACTGAATTTACTCTCCAATTATATTGCTAGACCACTCCACACCGAACAGCCTCTTAGAATACCTACGTACCATTACATTTATGAGGAAGCGTATAACAGCATCCAGGAAACTAGTTGCCATTAATGGTAATAAATACAATAACCCAACACTAATCCATAATAATGTCTCCTGATACAAGGAAAATGGTGAGAAACGAGATTTGAGGGAACCGTGTTCTGAAATTAATTGGATTGATATAAGTATATTTTAAAGTGACATTATTACTAACATTTTTCAATCTTATAAATACGTTTATAAAAATTTCTTTAAAAAAAAATAGAAAAGCATTTAAAAATATAAAAATAGGTCTCCGCCGGTATAGCTGGCAGGGTCCAACCTACCGGTGGTTAGGGCTCCAGAGACAGGAACTTCCTCAAAATGCGGGCTGTATCGAGGAGTAATGTCTTGTGAATCAGGCCCTTAATCCAACCGCCTAAGGACATTATTATTAAAACTTGAAACGGGATATTTACCATGTTTGTTATTTGTTTCGAGTTTCTGATAGTTTGGCGATAATGCAAACGCCATGATCACGGATGCTGAAGTTATTGCGGGGTTTATGAGCAGACAAAACGATCTACAATCTTTCTTATTCGTTTTTTCGTTCAGTACCACTAATACCGTCACTCACAACTCGATTTGTTCTAGTCACTCAACCGAATTTTGCTCTCGAGACACAAAACAATAACACACATGGTAAATATCACTTTTCAAGTTTTAATATTAATTGGACTTGGTTATGGAATAAGTATCTACTACCGTATAGGCGTCGGCTTTATGTAACTAGCATCATCAGCAAGGTCAAGCTACAGTTCATATTATTTTTCTTTACTATAAGATCCTACTAATATTATAAATGCGAATGTATATGTAATATAATGTAATAGGATAAATTGATGTATGGATGTTTGTGTGTATTCTTTCATGTTAAAACGGCTGAACGGTACATTATAGTTCAAGTGGAATGCGAAAGGAAGGCTTTCACAGCAAGGGCATAAACCAATCAGACTAACCAATGTCTTACTTTTCATCACTACGCACATAAACTTATGGTTAGTCCATGATTTAAGAAATACAATAAAACAATATCACGGATGTAAGTCCCGATGGCATTGGCAGAAATGTAGGTACTTAATATTACACCCAAATTTCGTCAGTTATGTTTAAGCACCAGGAGCGACCCGATTGCCATCAACCGCGTACGAACCCAGACCCCGTGCCTGCTACTATGAAGTTCCAAGGAATCAAACCCAGCACCTCATACTAACCAGTTTCGCTTACGACCCACGAATCAGTCTCTTAAGTTGCATAAATTCAATTCTAATACTATAAACGCGGCTAACACATAAATACAGTACAGTTAACTAAATACTAACAAACCCTCAATTATTTACACACCTCAACATCGAGGAATTCCTTATTTCTTATTAAGGATAAGAGATTAAATCTAATGAGTTTTCGTATAATGTAAATACGGAGTAAGCATTGTATTTAAGGCAGGCAATTGTTAACGTTTACTGCACTCATTTCTCATTTCGTATCGGCAGAATAAACAGAGGCGGTTTCATTATAGATTCGTCGACATTCCACAGAGATACGAATTGTTTAGACATTGTTGAGATTTAATAAAAATTCTTTGGCAAAGTTTCTGTTAAGAATTTATCTATGTCCATCGGTCCATTGATCGGTTAGTTTAATACGAAAATTTCGATATTTTAACAATAATAAGTAATTATTGAGAAAGTTCTTTTATTGACAAAAACTTGGTGCGTAGATCATCACACATAATAGAGCATTTTTATAATTAAAATATTATTTTAATCAAATATTAAAACCAACGATAGCCGATCACGATATTCACGATACAGCATTGGCAATCATTTAATTTGGCATTCATGAACCAGGGATTGCACAAGGACGTATGAAAATAAGCCTCCACTATATCACACTAATAGTATAAAGGCGAAAGTTTGTATATTTGTAACTCCTTCACGATCAAACAGCTTAACGGATTTTAATGCTATTTTTGATCCCGGTGTTCCCTTGGGAAGATCTGGTTTTATCTGCGGGTAACACCGCGAAGCGCAGGTAGTACTAAAGTTAACCTAAATTAAAGGCATGCCGAATACACTAATACACAAACAATAATAACCTACTTATTGTTGTTAAAAATGATTACCATCTTGCGAAAAACCTTCGATTCCAGCAAAAACCCAACAACAATTAAAAACAGAAAACGAATCTTAATTCGATCCTTACTCCGCCTTCCAAAGTACAAAAGAAACCCTTATTAAATTAGTCCCTCATTAGATTTCCATCTTAATTCTATTTGCTCGTGTTTACTGATTACTTTTTCTATCGGGCTATTAATTAAACATTAATTAATGAGTCCCGTCTACTGCGCACTAGAACGTCTACCGTCTGATGGACCGCTCGGTTTAATATAAAGTAGGCTCCTGTTTACCCGCCTGTGTCGCAGCTCACAGCGTTAATAAATACTTCGCTTCCCTTCACAGACGAGCGTCTATCCTGTTTTTTATTCAATATTTACTCTTATTGTGACGGGATTATTGGAGTCTTTATTGGAGTTTATAAAATTTATTACTTTTTACATTAACACTGGTATAACGGTTTTTGATGAAGAGATTTTGAACGAAGTTTTTACGCATACTTTGTAGTTAGGACTAGCTGCAGCTCGTGACTTGGTCCGTTAGGTTCCGGATACATTCTAACCAGTTGATTTCCCTATAGAAACTTTAATATCCTGTTGCAAATATGAGTAACATTATTTGTTTTAAAGAGTATTCATTTTAAGTTCTATTGATACAAACTGTTATTACCCATTGTATCTGCAGAAGTGATTTCCGTTATTATTTGCTACTTGAATTTAGGTTTTGAAGTTATAGTATTCTTCGGGTGGGATATCATCAAATAACTTCCCCTGGGGGGAGTGTCAGACTTTTACTAACTTAAACCCACCCATGTTCCTTCTATTGCCCTTTACGTTCCGGGGCCGCGGCATCTCTTACGAACAACCCGCAACCTCGGTAGTTGTACTGCGCTGCATTGCGTTGTGGGTGCGTAGCGTTGGTCAAGTGGTCGTAAGCACGACTGCTGAACACAATATCCTGGGTTCGATTCCCATTATTAGTAATTGTTATCGTTAATTGGGTTTTACTATAAGTTTTTTTTTGTAGCAGCCTTGGACTTTGGATTTGTGTGTGTTGTTGGCAATAGGCTTGTCCCAATTACATGGGACTTCAAACATAACTAAATGCGAAATGTGAGCGTGAAGATACTTATATTACGTATGTTACAGCTGCCTAAGAAGGTACCATTAGTAATAACATCTCTTCGACTTAGAAACTCGCACAATCACTTTGGGCTATAATCCAACCCAAGAGCTTTCACTTGTCTAAACAGCTAAAAACGTTCAAACGTACTTACTTAGTGACTGTTAAACCGAGAATTATTAAGGTCAAGTTATCTATCGCACGGGCCAGGTGTAAAACCCAGATAACAGTTAAACCCTTCAGGAATATTATGTTTTGCCCTCACCTTCCTTGTTTTCACGGGCCATCAAACACCCCTTGTGGAGAATTTGAAGCGACCCATTTCTTCTCGGTCAAATATCGGAGATGCGTTTAGGAGGATATTGTGGTTTTTGTTTTTTTGTACTTGTTGTGAGCAGTATGGTACAGTTCAACGAACACGTAGCTAGGTATACAGGCAGCAACTTGCTACTAGGGTTACCAACTAAGCTGTTAAAGATAGTATTATACTGTTTTTCACTACGATATACTTTTACACTGTTGAATAAAAATTAAGTTTTCATGATACAGTTTTTAATTTATCACATAAACCAAATAGTGTTCAAATAGTAAAAATAAATTATGAAAAGCACAAAAAAAACTCTTAATTTATCTAAAATACTGTTTATTGTCTAGTCCAGGTCTCAATAAACATTATATCTAGTAAAACAAAACTTGGCAACCCTACTTGCTACTTCTAATAAATCTATGGTAACTCACTTCTAGTTCCTAGTATTATGGTTTAGTCATAAGTCTCTTTTATCTTTAAAATAAAAAAAAAACCTTTTCCCACACTAGGAATTTCTCCTGTATTGTGGGTGCATTTACAAACATTTAAAATAACATACACTAACATCCAAACTCGGAACAATTATCTGTAGGCCATACAAATATTTGTTCCGTTCGGGGATCGAACCCGCGAAACGCAGCGCAGTGGTCGATTGCTCAGCCACTGCTTCAACCGTGTCGTCAAAAGTCATCTTTATTTCTCAGATAGTTGTTTCGGGTATGGCTATTTTTATATGTGACTTTAATTGTTTACACAATACAGGAGAAATTCAGAGTGTGGGGCAAGTTTGAAAAAAAACGCTAAAACTCCTTGAGGTTGTAGAGGGTAATCTCTGGACCTACTGAACGGTTTTTGAAAACATTTTTACCAATAGAAAGCCACGTTATTTGTACTCACAAATAATATAGCTTCCACAATCGTCAAAGGCTATCACTCTGCAAGCTCCGAAGGCTGTCCAGTACTGTAAGTGACTACGGGATCGCGAGGCAAACCGCGCGGGAAAAGCTAGTCATTTTATATAGAGAAACCTTACTCTCTGTCTGTACTGTCTACTCTGAAGAAGAATGGTCCTGGGGTACAAACCCCCTCTTATATAATACATAGAATAGTATTGCGTAGTTCTTCAATATTTTTTTTCAAAGTACTTTTTCCACGCTTATGGAAAGCAACACAAGGTACATACATATTATACGTTTCATTGGCAGACAATGAACGTTCGCTGTGCACATGATCGGCTTTCCCATTTATCATTACCGGATAGTTACATTAAGCCGATGACAAGCGAATGATGTCCGTCGCGAACATAATCATAGCTAGCGGTAGGTGTGGGCAGAAGTCATACGGAAACGAACCATGATTTTGTAATATTGTTAACTATACAATGTTTTAAATGCATGGATTTAATGATGACTGTTCAAAACAAATCCTTACTAATATTATAAAAGCGAAAGTGAGTTTGTTTATTACGTCTCTCACGCCTAAATGGCTAAACCGATTTTGATGAATTTTGGTACAGAGATAGTTGGCATCCTGGAGACGAACATAGGCTATTTTTTTAAAGTGAGAAATGAGGGTGAAAGAGGGAAGAAAAGGGAAAACTTAGTTTTGCTATTACAATAAATAAGGCGCAAGGGCAAAATCTTCACGTAGCAGGTACCTGCAAATCAGGAAAGGGGAACTGTGTTTAATCCCGAATTTAACGCGAGCGAAGCCGCGGGCAACAGCCAGTACCAAAATAAACATAAACTAGTTGCGTAGCTCCGTATTTACTAAACAAATGTTTGTATTTACTGACACAAAAGTACACCAAAGTACTTGCAGGATATTTTGATATGCACAAAAGCTACATAAATATCTGCATAAATTCAAAACTGTTACCCTATATCCGTTACCAGCAATCTCAGCATACGTCGTTCTATTAATAAAAGAAATTAGAAATAGTGTTGTAACAAGGATTGCGGTTCCGCGTCACGTATAAAATAAGCGTCAGGCCAATAGGGAGCAAGACAGGCATGTGAATTATGAGCCACACGCCGCCTCCGTATTAAAACTGCATCTTGAACTGACCTTCTAAAGTCTCACTTTGCATACTCGTGTACAAAGTTAATAAATTAACCACCGTCCGAGCTTGAGATCATAATCTTCCATGATTAACATTTAACGCCTTAAACTCATGAAGTTGTTATACTTATAGTACTTGTTTATGTTTGGCGATATGGGAACTTTGAAATTACTGTAGTGAGGTGGGTTTACGTCGATTCAGAATAAAATAGGTGCTTACAACTTTATGAAGCAGATGATCGTGCATGCTATGATAGACGGTGTTTGTTAGATTGTATTGTACATTACTGAATTGTATTACGTAATTAGGATTCCATCGCAAGATAGCATGTCCACATGATTGATTGAGTTATGTTTGAGTCGATCAAGGAGAACTTTACATGATGTAGGTACGTGTATGTAAATTTGATGCAATGAACCATTAAGGTTTATTGTTTGGAAGTAGATAGAGCTTTAACAAGTTAATTAGCAGAATATGGCGGGTTATTTTCTAAATAACCATGTACCTAATCGGATTTTCTCTGTATTGTCCAGGAAAACAATCAATGTTTCCATGAAAAGTACCTGAGTAAATGCTTTATAGATTTGAAGAATGAAAACGGTAGATTAATTAACGTTTCACGGAAATCGACACGAGCCGAGTACCTACTGCTAATAAACCTAATAATAAAACAAAGATACAAATTCTACGAAACAACTCAATTCATACTTGTATATATTTTCAAGTAAACCTTTTCACAAAACAATTTTATTCGAATATCTTGAAACTGAAACTAAATCTAAGAGCGAAGGTTCTTTTTCAGGAATTTGATGAGAACAAAACGAATCAAATGTTGTACAATAAGTTTTGCAGAAACACTTATGGCGATCAGATTTTGAGGGAAAACACAATTTATTTGTGGACGTGATCAAAAACCTACATCAGTTGGAATCGTTTGTGTCGGATCGTAGTCACCGCACGTATGGAATAGGTCGGACAGCCATCAGGCTGGACCGTCCACGTGTGCTGAATCCGCTGCATTCACTGCACTTGCTGATTTTGGAACCGGCTCCTCTGCACAAGTAGAGACGATTTAGATACTCGTGATTACATAAACATTGCTGTCGCTGAAGGTTCTAGAAACACCATCCTACTAATATTACAAATGTGAATGTTTGTGAGGATTGATTGATGTATGGATGTTTGTTAGTCATTCATGTCAAAACGGCTGAACGAATCTGGATGAAATTTGGCACAGAGGTAGATCATTATCTGGAATAACACATAGGATATCTTTGTTTTTCGATATCGTAGTGCGACTATAATTATATAACAGTTGTCTCTGGTGTCACGTAGCTACTTATATTACTTTGTTTTAATCATCATCACCAATATATATTCGATTAAAGTCGTGACCAATGCTACTTGCTTTAGTGAAAAAAAGGATCCTAAGGAGACGCAGTTAATATTTGTTAATATACAAATGGTAACGGAATTCATATTATTAACTTGTTATAATTTTGTGTAAGCGGCCATTTTAGTATCCCAGCATGCCTAAGTCAGAGTTCGGTGGTCGGCAAATCAATCGTAGTCCCACGTCGATACTTGGTGATGCAGTCGCAATGATGGTAAACAAAGCTTACAATATTTTTAATCATCATCTTTGTTTCATAAAAAAAAACATAATTCCAGCAAGTTTTAGTGTATAGAGTTATATTTATTTGCCTGACTTTTCTGGAAAATCTACAACTTTCGCAAAATTGCTTTTGCCACTTGAACTTCAAAATAATATCGCACAAGTTCCAGGTAGAGGTTACTTGGAACTTGTGCTTTGGTACCTTAATTTTCGTCTATGTTCTAACTTAGATATAATATTTTTTCAAAAAACTTTGTAACAGCTAAGTATGTTCTGTGTATAGGGCAACTATTGAGTTTTTGAAGTTATACTTCTTTTGGGGCGTTGTGATGAGAGTGATTTGGTACTACAGCGACACATTGAAGTTAGTTCTAGGTGGTATCCAGTGTGACCATATGTGGCAGGAACCTGCATTTTGGCAGGTTTAGCCCTTTATTTTACTCTCTGGCACTTTTGTTGACAAAATGACAAAAGCGATGTATAAAGAAAGTGATCAAGAAGAATTCGATGTTAATACGAATGTATAATTTAATTCAGTTCACTTTTAGACTTTAAGATCAATTATTTTAAATAAAACTCCAAAAAATAATGTGTCTATTTATTTTAAATTTTTGGAGTTTTATTAAATTACATTGGCATTTTGTGCTTTCGATTTTGGCAGGATTTGTCAGATTTTTTGCCTAAGTTGGGCAGGATCTCTAATTTGTAGTTGGTCACACTGTATCGGTCATCATAATGTGAAGTTAGTTCTAGGTGGCATGAAAATCGATAACATACGTTCAAGTTGTATAAAATCTACTTTCTAGTATTTTTATATTTATAGCACGTGTTTCGTAACAGTACAATTAAACAGTGTGAATAAATGAATATTATTTTGGTGTTTTTAGAAAAGTATAAATGTCAACGAACTGTCAAAGTTACGAGCCGTTTTCAATGTGTTTACTGTTCGATTTCGGTCGGCTATCCACAAAAATGTAAAATATCTTGTTCAGATAGTGAATCAAGTGATTTTGAAAGATTTTTGGGCTGGAGTAACTCCGAACCAGTTGAAGAAAGTGGTTCTAATCAATGAAGATATAAATTGAAGATGGATCATTTTAGTATCTTCGATAATAATGAATTCCAAGTTAGATTTCCGCTAGATAAGCCATCTGTACAAAGTTTACATGTCGAAGCCAAGGAGCCAGGTACGTGTATGTCTTACCGCATAATATTCATTTGAGACAACCAAAACAACACCATTCATTACGCATTTTACTTATGGTATACATGATACATCCTTTTCACCAACTCATAATGACTACTATTTTACGCATTATGGACAAAGTCAGTCACTGGCTAATACCAGTGACTGACTTTGTTGGTGTATCTAAATAATCAGTTTTTTGTATGTTATAGCAGTATTTATTTGTTTCATTGGTACCTTGTAAATCATATAATAATTTTATTTCATCACCCATGTGTTATTTAGTAGGGGATGGGATTAGGTTTTACTATATAAATTTTTGTTAACACAATTCAATTCTTTTCTTAGGTTCAGAGACTGGAGAATTTAGAAATTGAAAGGGATCCCCTAATATAAGCTGTGTGATGTAAAATGATGAAATATGAATTTAGTAGCCTGTTGGCCTGGTTCAGCTTCTGATGCCACTATATTTAACAACTAATAAAAATTACAGGTAACTTTTCTATAATATTACAGCATTATAAAGTAAGTTTTGTGACCAAATTATTGAATTCAGTACCTATCCCGAACTACATCTTTTATCAGCTCAGTGTGAAAGTAAATTGTACGGTCACAAATGGCTGCTTGCAGACATTGCATATCTTTTAAACCTTACACCTTTGTTAAACCCTTGATTACATTATTTAGGTGTACTAGTACTTATTTAAAATGTTATTTATTTTAGGTTTTATAAGAAAACTAACATATCCGGTGTTATAGAATGTATAGATAGCACATTATTTGCTATGATGAGACCTAAGGAGAATGAAGAAAGATAATATATAATAATATTACTGTCGCAAAGGATATCATGCAAGAAATGTTCTATTGGTAAGTTCAGTGAAAGAAACACTTGCTTAATTTTTTTATCTGTTCATTTGGATATCAAACAGTATAATAATAATATCAAATTATGTGTTTAAGAAATATTTAAAAATATAATTTTATGTAAAGAAAACAATAAATGGACTAAATATCAAATTACATAAGTACATTTAAACCCTTATCATTTATGTTATCTAATCTAATATTATAAAGCTGAAGAGTTTGTTTGTTTGTTTGTTTGTTTGAACGCGCTAATCTCGGGAACTACTGGTTGGAATTGGAAAATTCTTTTAGTGTTGGATCTTAGTCCATTTCTTGAGGAAGGCTATAGGCTATATAACATCACGCTACGACCAACAGGTGCTGAGCAGCGCGTAGTATTAAGATAATAACACAAAAATAAAACAATTTATTATTTTACTTTAAACAAAGTGTAAGTAATAAGTATTTTTTACTCTAATTGCAGATAACAGATGCAGATTTAAATATAATACACGTGGATGCTTCATAAGGTGGACGATAAACAGCCTGGCACCTCAATTAAATATTCATCAATATCCTGAATCAATGTTTTTTTTAATGTCAAAAATTAGATAGTATTAAACCAATATAAATCATTGAGGTTGTTGTATTTTGTCAGTTTTGTTTTTGTTTGTTGTTTCCTTGATCGTGTTTGTAAACATGAACGAGAAAGTGTTGTGTGCTGAACTGATATTGATTATGGTGACAAAATTCAAATATTAGCCTACTTATAATTATTTTTCTATAAGTACGTCAAAGAAGTATAACTTCTAACGCGTGTACATAAGTACACACACCCCTTTTTTTTTTTAATTTTCTGTTCTTTTTTTTCTTAACCCGTCAACACGATTTTAAAAACTAACATTTCAAAATTGGACGTTCTAAATCAAATGTAAATTTATATCAATTGATACGTATTGTGTAAATAGAGTATAGATAGAACAATGTTTCCTATGTAAATCATGTGGAGCTGTTCGGTTGACTGAATACGCGAATTAACCAGGCACTGGGGTACGTGACGGGTATTGTGTCAGTAGACAGATGGAAGCCGATACACAATTAGGAGTTAATTAATTTATGACACACCTATAATTAGATGGCCAATAACATTACCGGGCTTAGCGCGGCTTTACGTGCGCACTATAAATTATAAGTGTCATGATTATTGATGTTGTTGACATGTATCTAACTACAACTCTATATGTATTATGTACTATGTATCTACATAATATATAATTAAGCTTTGTTCGAAAACGGGTTTTGTTAAAAATTAACTTATTTAAGTACTTATTTGATTAATCCCTCCCTTGAGAGTAATTGATTAAAATGTTTTTGATAAATGCATAGTGACATAGCATTACACCTACAATATAATAATAACCTACAGCCAACAACTGTCACTAGAGGCAGATATAACGACGCCAAATAATTCAATAATTGTCTAAGTGACTTAGCGGAGATTAACACAATCCAATGAATGTCTCACATAGTTGTCTCGCAGGACACTGAAGAGCATTAGATTAATAAGGTGAGGCTGCGCGCCTGCTAACTAGTGTGGAGCACACTTCACTCGAACTTTTAATGTGCACAGAATCCATTAAACACGAATATATTCACAAACTAGCTTTTGCCCGTGGTTTCGCTCGCGTTAAATTCGGGGTAACACAGTTCCTTTTTCCTGATTTGCAAGTACCGGCTACCTATACTTTTTGCCCTTGCGCCTTTTTTATTCTAAAAGCAATGCTAAGTTTTTCCTTTTCTTTCCTCTTTCTCCCTCATTTCTCATTTCACATTTTTAGCCTATACCCATCCCCAGGATCTCAACTATCTCTGTACCTACCTAAATTCACCAAAATCGTTTTATCCATTTAGGCGTGAAGCCGTAACAAACAAACAAACTCACTTTCCCTTCTATAATATTAGTAAGGATTATATGATTGGAATGGAAAACTACAATATTTCACACGTAGGTATTATTCATACCAAAAAGATTTTATACATTGTAATTAAAATGATAAACATACCTATCCAGTTACTTTTAAATGAGTTTTATGTACCATTAAAATAATTTGCGAACGTAAAAATAGAGAGGACAAAAAGGTCAGGAGCACACCGGCGCGGCGATATATTAGGATCAAATATGAAACGTTGCCCCTGAAAGTGAAAGGTCGAATATGAAGAGGACTAACGTTAACTGTGGAAGCATAATTAACGTAAAACTCATTAACTGACCTTTAACACAATTATAAAGATTTTAATTGGATATTTAGTATGGTCGCTAGTTAATATGCAAACTAACATATTTTCTTCTAGATTATTTATGGTCTCGGGGTGTTATACTATACCAGTCTACCAGCAAAGGTTACTTCTCAATGGCGCGAGCATTCATCACCAAGCTTACTCAAGATAGGCGAATTCAGACTTATACATTAACTAGCTTTTGCCCGTGGCTTCGCTCGCATTAAATTCGGCGTATCACAGTTACCCTTTCCTGATTTACAGGTACCTGCTACCTGTAGTTTTTGCCCTTGCGCCGTACTTATTGTAATAGCAACGCTAAGTTTTCCATTTTCTTCCCTCTTTCTCCCTCATATCTCAATCTTTTTCTATCTAACTATCTCTGTACGAAAATTCATCAAAATCGGTTAAGTCATTTAGGCATGAAGACGTAACAAACTCACTTTCGCTGTTATAATACTAGTAAGGTCCAGGTTTTCCTCACGATGTTAGTCTGTTATGTCCAGGAACACATTTTAATTGAAAAACTCACATTGGTATTCGCACGGATTAGTTTGAGGTGATTCTCATGCATGAGAGGCGAGCTCTTAAGCTATAGGCCATCAAGACGAATTATATCAAGTTTTAAACAAATACACCAAACAATACGGCACGGTTGGCACAGTGGCTGAGCGATCGGCTGCTGCGTTGCGTGTCGCGGTTTCAATTCCCATATGGAACAAACATTGTATGGCCTACAAATAGTTGTTTCGGGTCTGGCTGTTTGTGTATGTGGGTTAAATGTTTGTAAACGCATTCAAGAGACAGCAGAAATTCGTAGTATTGGAGACCGTACCGAAAACAAAAAACGCTGCCCTTCACTAGGAAGGAAATATACTAAACCAGTTTATTCAAATCCAACACTGACTTGTCAATATCCATTAGACTAACACATAAATTACCGAACCCATAAATAATTTAATACAGAGAGTAAGTTATTAATACATAGCTAATACACCCACAACAATCTCGCATCATTATTCCCAGCAGATATCACAGTACAATCGCATTACCAACATATAGCTACTAAGCGCTAATATGTTGACGGCCTAATCTGCATGACTATTGAATGGGACGCCGCCATAATTGGTCGGATATTGTTAGTATATACCGTGGAGTATGACGCTCTAATGTAATCCAGTCAGCAGCTAATCTGATATCGAGGCGAGCCAGGCACGGAGGCGTCCCTGGTTTAATTGGGTCGAGTTTAATCCTCGCAATGCAACTTTAGACTCATTTCCGCTGTCCAATAAAACGCGAGCAGCTTTATATCATCCTTAAAGCTTTGCAAACAATTGCCGGTGTATTTTAGTTGCAGTGTGTTACCTGCTTTGGTGAGGTTAATTGATAAGAAGTAGTAATAGGAAACCGTAGTTGCGGGTTTCATTTTCTGGTATTTGTTAATATATTTTATTATTGATAATACTTATCCACACACATGTCCTTTTTTTTTGGTATTGTTCTTCGTGTCGTTGAGCTTCTTGAGTTATGAGTCGAGCTACACGATAACTGACAAATGCTTGCACTGACAGTTCCACACAATCTGCGTGGTAAGCACCACAAAGATTGAGTGGAACTCTTAAAAAGACCATTTCAGACGATAATTTGCATAGTCCTATGACCTTAAAAGAGACTATGACCTCTGAGTTTGTTTCGGCTGTTTCTTCTCAGAGTAGTCGGGTACAAAACACCGGCGTCACCTAGTTTTTAAAAAAGACGTGTAAATAATATGTTTATTTTTATTTTCACAATGAAAACCTACTTGCAAAATAAACATCATTTATCACATACCAATACTAAGTAATATAAAATAAACCTAAATACCCTTCACGAAAGTGTGTCGCACAACCTCTCACAATTCCTACATAAAATGAGTGGAAACCCAACGCGCCTATACAGTATGCAAGAGAACCTGAAAACTCGCTTAAGATATTGAGTTATTTACGTACGCCAATCTCAAGAACACAAGGGAATGTTTAAAAAAAACACAACGAAGAATAATTGAATGTTTTTCGTTTTCAGTATTTAGCAATTTCACGCTCAGTAAATGCAATAATCTACGCCACAGTAGATAATTCAATTCCAGCGTAAATACATGGCCCGTTACCGAATTTCCTTTGAGAGACGAAGCGTGCGGCAGCCGCCGCTGCGAGCCGGCACGTTTCTCTGAACTTCGGAATTCCAATTTTGAAAAGTTTTCCAACAAGGGCCCGATATTGACAGCCAGTGTCAGAGGGCCACTCGCAGAGGGCAGCAACGGCCTTAAAAAACAACTTCACACTACACAATACACAGCCTATCCGGCGACACAGCGACACATGTGCCGTGACACACACACAATCACACATACAGTCACGTGGGGACTTTACACGGTGCTCCCTGAAAACCCAAAGCGAAATGTTTGTTCGAATTCGTATTTTTAGGCCGTTAGCTGTTCCGATTTCGTAGTCCTTAGCTGAAATAGAATGAAAACAAAAAAAAACAATTACCTAACTATTTCAACTTATTTCAGAAGAACCTTATTAGTTACACTTAGCATTTGTAACAACACTAGTGAATGAGCTGCAACTACAGTGGTACAACTTCATAAAAATCTCCCAAGAAGTTACAATATAATGAAAAGAAGGCTTTCGTCTTTGTGATTGCGTGCCAAGTACGGGATAACTGAGACCATGCTTCATTATTCGCTAGAAAGAAGGGAACCGGAAAGATTAACTTCTTTTATAATTAAGTTTGTCCCCAGACACTAATTTATAAACGGTGTGCGTTTCGCTCAGAATAAAAGGGTATCTCCTGTAACCACGGATAAAATAAAAAGCTGGGGACTTAAGATTTATTTCTGAGCATTTGCAGAAGATACGGTGTAAATCTTACGTAAGGGTTTAACATATTTTTTTACAATATGTCTTCTGCCACCACAACATAAATCTGAAAGCCCATTAACCGTTCATTTAATATCATCAAGCTTCACCCGTCAATCTTGGTTTGTCGAATAAGGTTGATCATTCAACCACCCAACAGATGGCGTCTTATTCAACTCACTAGATGCTCCATCTATAGACACTGACTGACACGAGAATCTGGTTTTGTTTTACAGATAAATAATTGAAATATTAAAAGTTTTAAGGAAATAATAAATGCCTCAGACATAAAACAAACCTGATAAATATTACAAGTGAACTGTTTACAAATAAATATTATACACAATGTGAAGAACAACAACATTTAGCTAGTTTCAATTCAACAAGAACATTTTGTTTGAAGCGCCATCTGTTAGCGCTACCGTGAACTTTGCAGTGAAAGAAGCATCGACTAGCGCCATCTATTGCATAGCTGTAATACTGCTATGCCCTCTTTGAAACGAATGCTGAACCACGTAGTTTCAGCCTCAAATGGAAAACTCGTTTTGACCGAATTCAACAACGTGGCGCGACTATTTTTATTGTGTTTCGCTTTTACTGTGCAAACGACGGATTCAGGTTTAATGTATGAAGGAATCTAAATTCAAGCTTTTGCTTTGACAGTGTGTGCAAATTGTTTGTTTAACATATTTTTCTTTGACTGTTCTTATCCTAAACATGAAATACATTCCTTGCTACCTGTACCGTACAAACTGTGTCTAAGCTCCGGTTTCTAGAATAGTGACCCTTTAACTGATCAGGGAATCTGTACTCCAACCTGCCGTTAGCTCTTTGATTAGTTAACCAGATGAGTAACCACGAATTATACAAATTGTTATAGTTAGTAACGTTTTCATTTTGGAAGAACGAGGGTACTACTTATTTTGTAACCGACCTTCGTCTCTCATCTAGAAATAGGTACCTTTTATTTAAGAAAAACACAATGACTTCCACTTTTTTCCAAGCAGCTCAAGCAGAAAGACGAAACATTTGCAATATATTCTTATTCTGCCTACATACGATGTTATATTTTTTCTTTTTTTACTCTTATCACTATAAGTTGAGGATTGTGCGACGAGACATGGCCACATTCGCCATTGATCATAGGGAATGGGCGAAGCTCGCTGAGGATCGAGACAAATGGGGTAGACGTGTGGTGAGCCGTCGTATGAAACACGACCAGCTTTGGTTTGGGCCACTAATATAGATAGGTAGAATATGAGACATCGAAGTAGCATTACGATATTGCGCTCATCTGTCTCTTGTTTTGACCATTTATGAAGTTTGGAACATAAGTGAAAACAACTCTTTATTTTTAATTTTCATTAGATATTTTACGTATTTTTTAATGGCGTACCATTAAAACATGAAAAATACGTACATAAGTACTTATTATGACAAAAACAAACGTGATTTCATTCATAATAAGCAGTTTTTACATCAGACAACCTATGTGAGTACGTTATGTTAAATTTTTAAAACGTGTATTAACTTAAACAAGGACAGTCAAGCTTTCAGCTACAAAGAAAATCTTATCTACATATATGCATAGGTATGAAGGTAACTGTTTTTGAAGTCACCTTTATAGCTCTTTTTTCTTTCAACAATATTTTAAATTCATGCATGTAGGTCTCGCGTGTGATGGCGTATGAGCTACAGTTGACTAGTCAAAAATAAAATACAACATATAGATGGAAATGATAGGTTAGGCAAGAACCTGCCATTGTTCGCAATATGAACAAAAATACGTTCCAATGTGGGCTTGCTCGAACAGATGTTTCAAATTGAATGATTCCCAAAAGCTGTTAAACCAAGCGTGAAGGTTGTAATAAAGACCGCAGGCCGGCTCGAGATTAATTAAGATAGAGCCTCATGGAGCTTCAAGAACATTTCCACTGACCACGCCTCCTACTTCGTTTACCCACATATTTAGGGTTTCGAGAACCCCTACATATAAAAACAGTACAGCTACTTAGATCATAATTACCTCCTCGTTTAACTAGTGGGGTCTTCCTGACATGGAGACGAACAAAACGCTTTATTAAATATCTACTCGTACGTTTTGGCTTCTTATTGTAACTTGGCATGACAACTCGACTTATGTATGTATGTAAGTTGTCGTAACACAAAGTCAACGCTGTTGTGGCGAAGTTCTACCAGTTTTAATAAAACATTTTTATGGGTACAAATTCTTAAATATGTTCTTTTTATCTTTACATAAAAACTTTACGAATAAATTGGTCTTCTTTTTGTATCGGTCGGTGGGCTAATTCTCCACGGGTACTTAGTTAAGTATCTGTTGAAGAGATTAATGGGTTCTAATAGTTCAGTAATAATTTAGGTACAAAAACTCATAGCACGACGGCATAATTATTGGAAAATTAGAATGACGTGACTTAATTAACCATGTATTGTCATTCGAAATATATATTACATTTACTTTTGCAAAATATCACCTCAATCGGAAAGCTGAAAGTGAGTCAAAACTAATTTATAAGATTTGTTGTACAAAACAGTAGGATTTTTTTTTGATCATTTCATCTCGTTTGACCCCAAGTATATGGCACTTTTTTAGCAAACAGTTTTTGTTTAAATTTCAGACGTAAAGATTTATTGTTGGTTCAGAAAAATGAACAAGTGGTAATAATCTATTGTGCGTCTATTTCCCGTCCACCCTGTATACTATCCATGACAAATAAGCCACCAAAACCTGAATGTATATTTATGACCAAAAAAATACAACACATTATCTTTTGCTGGACAAAACAAAACCATAAAAACTTGTCACATTACTTACAAATTGCGTAAAAAAATATTGATGGCTTCGACATTGTTAGCCTCAGCTCGCGTTACGAGTCCCTAGATGGATGGCCTACATATGATAACATGTCTAAACAGGCCCATAATAATCCTGTCCACTATAGATAAAGGAGTCTCTGGGGACGCAAGGGAGCACTCCGTCTTTCACACTATCCGTCAAAGTCTCGGCGACGGTCCTACTTGCGAGTACAAATAACTCTACATTCGCAAATCTAGTTCGAACGTAATATGTCGGAAACTTGTTTCAGCACGCGGTCTTGAAAAATACGTATTTTTTTACACTTCACAATAGAGATAACAGCACGTTATGAAGATTTTAATTGTTATGTTATTTTTTACGAGTTGGCAGGTAACGGTAATAGTTATGCTACTGCGGAACTTTTAACAAAAAATCTGGAGAAATAAAGAAAAGGAAACACTTCACTTCTTTCATTTCCTTCGTAATACAATGTTACGTAACATTTTTAAACCCTCCGTATACGGTACGCATGATCTCTTATTTTCATACAAAGTGCTCAGTGACATCATTGTCAGCCTTGTGAGACCGAGTGGAACAAGACATTGTCTCGGAAATACTACATCATATAGTTGTGTGTGTTCAGATTGTGTTACAGCAGAGTCTAATCAATACCTACATAGACGATTTTCGGTACTGCCTGGGCCTTGCTTTTCCACTCAGAATTCTTCTTCGATAATAAAACCCTCGTTAACGCTACTTCCCATTTAAATAAAAAGGAATAAAATAAATCTCGTGTATGCGTCCACAGGTTCACACGAACATTAGGACGCGCTAAAAGTGTGCTAAAGAGTCTCATCGGTCTATCTCGCAAAAGATGTAGGTGAAAGAAGCTTATTTTTGGTAGGGCTGACAGTGCGATAGTGTAAGGCCCATTACAGGCAAATTATGGCGGCCATTATTGTCCGCGTGTCCCGTGCTCACCGCCTTGAGTTACGTCCGCACTGGGTCAATGGGTTTTATATAAGAAATCTTTTCCAACGCGTCCCGTTTCACTACAGATAAATGTAAGTATCTCTGTGAACTAAATCTGCTGTAAAACGTTTTGCATGAAAACGTGATGGGGCATGGCGATCTGTGATAAAGGTTAACTATAAGGAAAAGTCAGGTTGTCACTCCGGTAATAGGGTAGATTGTATTATTTCCGGGAATAAATCTTATCTAAACGTCCACCTCCATAATTAAATTGATGAGAATCTAAGACAGCCTTGCATGTTGACGTAACACGTAATGTAAATAAATGATATCAAAACACCGGTGGCGGACTAAAGGGGAGTCCCAGTGCGCGTCGGGCCTAAGTTTGACGAAGTTAACCCATTAACAAGGTCACTAAATCATTCGCGTCACTACTAAGTTCGCTTGCTTGTCTCGCCAAATTATTTTAATTACCGTTACAAGTTTATCGCGGTACTAAACGGAATTAAGCGCAACTTGGCTATGAATATTTCCTTGTGGCGCTTCCTGCATTACGTAAGCGTTTATGGCTCTTTCAGCGGAATTTAAAGTTCGATCTAGAATAAAATACTAGCAGGACCGAAAGTTTATTGCAGGTTCTCTATTAAGCTAACGACGTAACAGCGGCAATTATCCTCGTTGATTCAGATAGTTGTCCACTGATGCGCAAAATAGAGCCAGCTTAAAATCGGACTTGGTTCCCAAGGCGACTACAAAGCGGCATGCGGCCGATTACGGTCAAATTATTGCTATCATTATAGTCCGTACTTCTGTGCGATACTGGGTAATCACGGGCGGCGGTGTCGCACTGCAATACTGCATCTTATTTACTGTTACATAGGACCCATCTACTAACTAACGTCGCAGCTCGACATGTTTAATGATACCATTGGTCCTGTGCAACCCGCCACTATATTTTCACCTTGCATTTTAACTTTGTTCGGTGCACTCCGGCCAAAAATGTCGGCACATTAACGCTTGAACTTATTACTATAATAATATTGTGTAATATTATTAGAGACTTTATCTTGCTAGGACGAATTCTTAGCATTCCTTTGAGAATTTTCCACTTTCACATTCATGTATGGGCCAGTGGACAAAATGCATGTTATTACATGAAAAGGAGTGCCAAAATTATTTCGCTCGTGTTCCATGCATAGTGAAAAATGTACGTCCAGCGGTATTAAGTTATCAATTATTACAGCATGACTTTGGTATGTACAACACAATAGTGTTTCTACAGAATAATTCATGAGAGCCGAGTATATGAACTAACTGAAAATAATGGCCACGTTTGAACTTACACAATCGTCGCAGAATTACATCATTGGGTTCAAATAAGCCGTTTACTTGACCCTATGTCGAGAGCTGAGTATTATAACAAAAAGCTAAGACGTTGGTGTAATGGTCCACATCCTTACTAAAATTATAAAAGCGAAAGTGAGTTTGTTTGTTTGTTACGACTTCAAACCTAATTAATGGCCAAACCGATTTTGGTGAATTTTGGAACAGAGATAGTTGGGACCCTAGAGACGGACATAGGCTAATTTAAAAAAAAAATGAAAAAAGGGGGAGAAAAAGGGGAGAAAAAGATATTTTTTTCGATTATCACGCGGGTTAAAGTTAGCGTTAGCCCAAAGAACCTATGCCACGCGGACGAAGTCGTGGAAACTAGTATTCAATAATTTGTGGACATCTCAAATTAGGTGAGTTAGTAAACTCATAGTTTAGAAAACGGACCATACTCTGAAGGAGTCTTTCCATTAATGTAAATATCCTCTTTGGATACAAGAGAGAACTGGGGACCTATAATACGGGATTTAATCGTACCTAGTTACATAAAAAGGTTCCAGGTTCCTATCTTTAATTAATTAATTAATGTGCAAACAAATTATGAAGGACAACTCGGAGTTTCATTCTTATCTACGACTTATTTACGATTTTAATGACGGCGCCAGAATCAATATAAATAAAAAACTAAAATCTACAAAAATAGTAGGGAGTTTCTTTGTGAATGTCAAAGGGTCCAAATAGAATAAAAAGCGATAACATTGCAAGTGTTTGCTATCATAACTTTAACCTTTTAACGTAACCTTATGCATTCAGTGGGTACACACGAACACGAAAGTAACTGCCGATTGCCACGCACTACTTAAGCACTCGCGGTCGCTCCAAGTGTAACCTACTCCCTTCACACTCCCTTCACACTACTCACACACTCCCTTTATACTCTGCAAACATACGAAGAATATCTATAAAGTGTTGGAAGTCTTCGTTTTGTAGGTCTTAGCACTATTCTGTATAAAAATAGCTCACATACCGGCCGTGAAAAAGACTACTAAGCCATTCAGAAACGTAGGTAATGGATCTGCCTGACCACCACAATCCCTGTGTTCTAGATACCTTTATTTTGTTTGCTACAGATAAGAGAAGTTGTGATGTACGTTTGGTTCTATAATCTACCTCTGTGCCAAATTTCATCAAGATCCGTTCAGCCGTTTTGACGTGAATGAGAATCAATCATCCTTAAATCCACCCATCCATCCATCCTTACAAACATTCGCATTTATAACATTAGTAGGATGTTAGGGACAGACTGGACTTCCAGTCTAACCAAATAATTTAGATACCAATATTTGCAAGGCAAGGAGCTGCCTATCTGACCTCCATTACCCAGTGAACGGGTAATACTTATTATACCCTTTGGTGAGACTGTTGCTATAACTGTGAAAGATCTGCTACTGGCAGACGGTACCAACGGCTTTTCGTGCTTTCTAAATCACTCACGTAACACGGTATGTAATGATGGACATCTATCCACAGACAAATACCGACCCGTGTGGCTGTTAATATTTACCCACATCAATCACGGGAATCATCAAAAAACTTCCCCCGCTTTGGGCGGAGCGGGGGTGCGTCATGTTGTTGATGATGATGCTGATGATGTTCCTTCTATTGCCCTTTATGTTCCGGCAGGCGGTGGACCTGGCAGACCCCTCTGCTTTGTTGACATGTCTTTGAGGCGCGCGTGGAACACTAACGCGCTAGCCACGACCCACTTATACAAATTCGTTAGTTGTAATATAAAGCGATAATAATAGTTGTCTACTACAAACTGACAGCTCAATTACGTTTATTCTTTTTACAACAGGAAAACGAAAGCCATAATCTTAGGCGTGGTTCGCCCACTTACTTATATATACTAGGAAATAGAAAAGTATATAATCATACTTTTAAACAAAATATCTTGACAAGTTTCAGGAAATATTACCATTAAAATGGTACATCATGATGATATTCTAGGAATAAAAGGAAATGTGTAGAGAAGCACAACCTTCTCAACACATTTGGGTATGTTACGCAATTACGACGAAATAGCTCATCCAACTTTGCTGAAACTTGACACAGATATGAATCATAACTTGGAGAATTATACCAACAACATATATGACACTTTTTATGCTGGCTATAAATCTGTTTACCAAGAATTAATATGTTTCAAATAAAACTGACTCAAAGACTTAGCAAGCCGCCTCAATGATACATTTTATTAAATAAACAACAACAAAATATAGAAAAGCAGAAGAATTAAATAGGAAAACAAAACAACTATATAAAACTTGCTAATCAATAAATGAGTTAGATCAAAGTCTAGTTTGAAATCGCGTTGAGCGCTCGGTCAGCGAAAGAAAATCACTGGTCGTTTAGGTAACGAGCCGTCTTGATTGACGCCCAGCTGCCGGCTTGATTAAACTGATCAGTTTTTGCCTCTTATGAAAAGAACTCGATCAATGTAACTAGCTGCCGAAGATGAACAGCCCTGAAGATGTACGAAACTAGTGATCGATGGAGCATATTACCGACTTCTAAATACTTGGTGCTTCACGAGAAAAGAGACTACATATATTTACTATATTCAGTCTTGTTAGTTTAGGATAGCGTTTCGCATCATTACGAAACGAAGGTGAAATTAAACGCGGATTTCCTTTGTGTAATCATATCAACCTTTTTATAAATGTATACGTTTGAAATTAGATTCTCGATGTTCGTTGAGCAATCGTCTGAAATGTTAAATTGCTATCTTATCCTTTGTGGAAGAAAACGCAATATCAGTAGCTCTTATTTCCATTAGGATCAGTTCTTTAATTGCTTAGTCGTCTTGAATAACTAAATTATTCACTAAGAACGTCTTGCCTTAATGATTATAGTTTATCTGCTACGAAAAACAACAAACCTTTATTAGATACAGAGTCAGTTTAAAATCGCATTTTGGTCACTGTTTTCACATAGCAAAACTTACATGTTTGAGCTGCCGAGGTGAAAACTATATTAAATCGTTACTTCGGTAAACATTCAAGCTCTACCATAAATCCTTACCTACTAATATTATAAAAGCGAAAGTGAGTTTTATTGTTTGTTACGTCTTTGCGCCTACATGGTTAAACCAATTATGATGATCAGAGAAAGTTGGGACCCTGGAGACGGATATAGGCTAACTATTTTTTTAATGTGAGGAATGAGGGAGAAAAAAAAAAGGGAAAACTTAGCATTGCTATTACAATAAATAAGGCGCTAGGGCAAAAGCTAAAGGAAAGGGGAACTGTCTTATCCCGAATTTAACGCGGGCGAAGCTGCTGGCGAAAGCTAGTAATATTATCAACTCGAAAGTTTGTATGGGTGTATGGAAGTTTGATACTCTTTCACGCAAAACCTACTGAATGGATTTTAATTAAACTTTACAGTAATGTAGCTTAAACATCAAAACATCACAAGGGCTCCAATTCAAATAGTATATTCTATCACCAAGCGAGCGAAACCGTGGGGCGTAGCTAGTATATGATATAAATACATTTTATCTATTACCACAAATGTAAGTAACAAATATCTAGAATACGTTACATCCACAAGCGTTGCAAATAACTCTTTCAGTATCACACACACATCTAATATTACGAAACGTTCAGATCTTACTTCAAAGACAAACCCCTTTAGTCAAAGGAAAATAAATTTTATTTTACTAAAAGCATAATACGGTTAATACACGTTAGTAATCGTAATACAATCGTGGGCTGAAAACAATACGTTTGTTGAAGTAACAAAGTGTGCCGCCTAATGGAATGGGGTTCGATCCCTTT
This sequence comes from Ochropleura leucogaster, assembly GCA_958449745.1. Lineage (NCBI taxonomy): Eukaryota > Metazoa > Arthropoda > Insecta > Lepidoptera > Noctuidae > Ochropleura > Ochropleura leucogaster. The sequence continues at coordinate 10,752,696 of OY288206.1, read as the reverse complement.
AATGTAATTGGATCTGTCAGCGGCAAACAGGCAAGCAGGTAATTACTAACTGCTACTAACGAAAATAACAGCGTTCTAAGACACTCGATGCCCCCTGGCGTCGAACAGCTAAGGCCCGGGACACATTATGCGGCTAACAGCCTAGGATAACAAATGCACAATCTCGCTCGCAGTTGTACCGGTAAATCTTGTAGCAGTTGCAGTGCAGTCGCGTAGTGCGTACCGCGCCTTAAAGTTGTACGCCGTAATGAGTTCACTGCGTCTAATCTACCCGCCTTATACCATTCATTTGTACACTCGTTGCATTTATATACAAGAAGATAGAGGTTTTATTTTACGAACCTTTTTGAACAAAGACTTCTTTATGTCAGACTTTATACGCCTATGTCTTTTTATGTCTTTGATCCCCACACATTACTGTAGAGTTGTTTAAATGTTATAGTGTTGACTTTACTCGGCTCTAGGGCTAAAAATGTGTCGTAATTCATAAAACATGTAATGGTTTAAAGTTAATAGTATCTGAGAGTAAGCGCATTACAGCTAACGGATTAACAAGCTGCAACGCCATTAATTCTGCCCGCCAGCTTAATTCTTATAACCCTCTGCTTTAATAGCTTATAAATCCAACGTGGAAATGTAGTGAAGTTGGAGTTTATCCTGAAAACGATTTCTATTAAGTAGTCGCTATGTAGGTATTATTATTTTCGAAGTATTGCTAATCCATTACTAGGGAATAAGATAGTATAGTAGATAGTTCGAAAAAATATCATTAAACTTTTTAAGTACTGCAACTTACGATTTTTACAGCAACCGCAGTCCTTCGAATGTTTATATTAGCAGTAAATATTTTTACTGAAGTAATTTAGATTAACAGTACGAAGTTACAAATTTTACAGGTTATGATATTTTCTTGAGCTTTCAATAAAACTAAATACTATAAATATACTTAAAATCCACTTCACTGTTATTGAGCCAATCAATATAAGATATTTAAAACATTAAATTGTGCCTACTTACCTACCTGTCTTAGGTAGGTACTTACGTAGGCAGCAAATAATTGAAACTTGAACTTTCAACGTTAATTTGTATCCCAGTTATGACTTATTTATATCGATTACCATCTCTAACGTTATCAGACCCTTGAGAATAATAAAGCGAGCAATTCTGTTCTGTAATGACCACTTCAAAATAATCCTTTATAAACTTCAGCAGGTATTATTATAAATTACAAAATATTCGTTGTATCAAAATTCAAAATGAGCCATTTTAGATAAATGTCGCACCTGCTAGTAAAATAAAAATGATATCAAATGTATTCGGTTAAAACCATTTCAAACGCGTTTAAAATAAACGTAAAATGAATACCTATTCGGGCAGCACAGAGCAATATACGATACGATTACACGCGTCAAAAATGCCTCATACTAACGTGTTATAGCATTACAGTCATGTCGTTACATCATTTATAATAAACGTTATGAATGGTGGAAAGATAAAGTCATAATTCAGAGTTTTGTTATTCAGATCGGTTAGCTTCGACAGCATCTCACATCGGGCCTAAGCCGAGCACGACATAAATCACATAACAAACACAAAGAGCAAAGTGTTTACCATAAAATCGCATACGCGTCCCTAAATCATAACACAATAAAATTTATAGCGAACGGAAGGTCCGGCCTCAAGTGCTGATAAATCAAACACATTTTCTTCGTGTGACTGAAACGGAAAATCTTTCCGGCAAATATACCAGGCGACGCCGTTATTTACCTTCTTTTATAACACGAGTACATACCGCGCCACGACACATTGTTTTCCATCTATATATTAACGTCGCTATGGTAATAAAATCTCGACTTAGGAACGTTTTAATTCGATCAAAAGGGGAACAATTCGGCGCTTATTTTTAAATCCTGCATTGTTTTTAAAAGTGCTTGTTAATCATCATCAATCGATGCTCGTGTTTTCTTTTGTTTCATAATGGCCGGCGGTTTAACTCCCTATTTAATTTGTAGATTCCCGTAGAGGCCATTATGTTACAATTTTGCACAGATCCACGATGTCGCAAAATGACGCAATCACTCTTTTGTGAGAACAATGACGCAAGTAATGAATTTAATTAAATTGTTAATTTGGTTCTTTTATTAAAACGACACATTGTTTTCAAATTAAACGCCTGGTAAACTTAAATGTCAATCGTATTTTACTTTTCTATTCATGTGAGCCAAGTCTTTCAAGGTGAATTGTAGCTCAGTACGTTGGTATGTTGCACAGGTATCACCCGAGGGTAAACTTTCTATGTATTTTGATTAGCTGGGTAACCCTGTTTTAGCCAAAAACAGAAAACCTACACGCAGAGTTTTCCACAATGACGGTAACACAAAGTAGGTTTTCTAGAATAAATGAGGTATCCGTCGCAATAATGCATTGGTTTTATACGACGGAACCGTGTGTACGTTTTGACTAAAAGCTAGAACATTGAGCAACATTAAGTAGGGCACTTCCGTACTTGACTTAACAACTAGCGGAGGAAAACAAGCGACTGATAAACTATTATTCTTTTGTTTCCTTATATCCGCGCTGTTGTTGTTACAAATATTCGTACCGTCATGATCGTAGGCGTTTATATCTCATAAAATGTTACATATTAATATATTACGGCAATGATGTCATTTCTTCCGTCACACAAAAGGATTTCTTATCAAATAATAATAGCTGGACATAAAAAGTAAACTGCTATAAGATCTTTCCGCTCATTCCCGAAAAGTTAGCAAGTATAATAAATTCCGGCCATTAATCGGCCGCCCCGTAAAAACTTATTCGAAAATAATAAATAAAATTAACAAAAATGTAGCAGTAACACCGTCGCGCGGCGCAAAATAAATAATTTATTAAGGACAAGTTAACAAGGGTCTCATAAAGAAGGCAAAAGGTCGGCTATTTGTTTTCAGCGAAGGATGGTTCACCCCACTTTGTTATTTAGAGTTTGCGAGAGTTGCAGAGACGACGGGGCGGTGGTGGCCGCAAAACAAGCTGAATACTAGACAGCCCGAGCCGTGTATCAAGTTGTTCTTCTGTGGACGCGCCGCCTGCTGTCGGTGACTTGTTACGAGTTATAACTGTTCGTACTAACAATCACGTTGTGTATGACACACCTGCCTTCCAGCTAACTCGCTGTTTGTTTACTTTTGTGTAACTGACGAGATTTTAGAAAAATAAAAAGGTTCTCGGTTACATACAAAGTTCAGGGATAAATGTGATTCACATTTAATTCAAATATGAATTTATCTTTTATTTAACATTAAAATCCAACTGTGTATTAACAAAATAAGTCCGTAATTGGATACAATTGAATAAATTATTATTTACTTGTTTCTACCATTATCATCTATCACCGAAGGTTCCATTATAAACATAATATTTCGTGATCAGATACCTATCTACTGGGAAAAGATAATGAAATTCCTGAAAAAAGGGTCTATCAGGCGAAGTAATTAAAGGATTTTATTATATTCTAAACAAGAATCATGATTTACAACATTAAGAGGAATTTACTCAACTCGAGATAATATTTTTTCTTCTGCATTCTCCGGTTTAAATTATATTTATTCTATGTGTGATTAAATTCATGTTTCGAGGATAAATACTGTTTTATAAGCTAAAAACAATGATTAAAATTCGCGATTAAATATAAGATTGGAAAATAACAAGAGATTTATTTGCATAGATTCTAACAAAACATAGAGCAACACTAAAGTGTTACAACAAAGGTATTATCCTTCTACAAACACCTTAAAAAGCCGTCGCAGCGAAATGTTCAGATATTCTATCTTGCAGCGGTACGCAACTGTCAAGCGAGCACGAACGTAGAATGTGGCACGGCCGTCATTGTGCCCGCAACAGCTAAATTATTGCGGGGACGCGACGACTTCCCTACAAACCTCTGACGCACAACTGCCTCTCCCAAACCGTTTCGGAAACCTTTTACTATACGTACAGACAACTGTTTCCGTATTTTATACGTATAGCCTTCGTACCTTTATCTTTCTTCCTGTTTTCTCACTGGATAAAGCAGGCTAAGCTTTATTTAAATTAATTGTTTCAACATCGTTAAAACCTGTACTTTCAAGTGATAGTTAATGCATTTATTGCCAGTTGAAGGATTTTGGAGAACGACTACCTTGAACGTGTACTTAAAATGTACTCAGTGGATAGTAATTATGGTTCATCAAAATCAACTAACTGGACCGATTTGAATATTTAAGTCGTAGAGTAGTCGTCATACCCTAGACCGCAAAATAGCTAAATAATGTATAAAGTCAGTCGGTCGTATGTAATTGCCTAATGGGTTTCCTACCATCGATCGGTTCAGAAGCGAGTCAATTAGTCTCGAACGTTCAAAATTTCCAAGTGGCCGAAAGATACGGCGTGATTCGAACCGCCAGTCGCCAGTAAATGCCTCTGCTTGTTCGATACCAAATTACTCAAATTGTTATTTGCGAAATTGATGTCAGGTTTCATGGAATATCCGCAATTAGCGTTTGGGTGATTCAAACTTGCAAATACGAAAGTCTGTCCGAAATATCTGGCTCAGAATTGACCATGGCATTTGAAATTCAGTAACGGATAAATTGAATTTTGATAGCTTGCTTGAACTTTGGGAATTGCTCGGGAATTATTTTTTTAATGTATCAAAACTTTGTTTATAAAAAAAGCTGGACTACGAAAATAATTGGTTTTCCAACAAATGTGATCTGGTTTCTTTTCAGATACAAGTTGTAAAGGTCCCGTGTGGATTACCTACCGTAATCTTAGTATGTGTTTGGAATAACAATCTATCGCAACGCATACACTTGACCTTACCCTACTTGACTTATTATTGACTTCATTGTTCTTGTAGGCAGAAATGGAAAAATACGATGTCTCTTTTGTGATATATATAGCCAACGCATAAAATTGCCACTCGATTACAAAGCCAGGTATAAAATATCACATTTCAGAAATAAAAGCAGGAAAAAAACCATGGAATGGCTTTATTTGTGGAATTGAAATTCTGCCGTTTTTATAAAAGCCTCTTTGCAAATATGAATACCAATAAACATTACGTACAACGTTTTCATAGTAATCATTTTATGCTCCATAACATTACCTTTAAACGTCAACAAAAATAATTCAAGAGGATAGTCTAAACAATTTGCAGGGAGCAGGTTTTACTTACAAAATATCAGTGTGTTTTCGCATCTCATTATATCGTGGAGCAACGTGCACCGTCTACAGTAAATTCTTGAGCTCTCGTTTGCGTAATACCGCCATTGTAACGGCACACCTTTGAAGATAAAAGCCTCGCATGTTAGCTAGTCCGTTGCCTTTTCGCGGTCTGGTAATCTTGAGCTTAGCAAAAAGTTAAGGTTCTATACACACATATATACAGTCCGCTCCCAGCTGTGTTAGCGAACGCGCGTGCACAGCGAGTGCTATACCGAGCGGTCATTGACCTTGTGAAGTGACAATGACAAAGTCAACTGTGAAATGTAATAATTGCAACGTCGTGATTAATGAGTTGCTCGCTTTTATTCAAAATAAAGCGGCAATTATGGATGAGGACAGTATGATTCGTCTGTGTGTTACTGCATTTACAGAAGATGAAATTACTCTTGCAAAACAATTGCTATTCGAGTCAGTTGATACATCTCGCCGAAAAGTCAAACGGAAAAAAGAAGGCAAATCTCGAAGGGACATCGAGGATATAATTGCCCTAATAAAGGAGGTAGATCCCGAGTTGTTGCCAATTTTTGTAGCCAGACATCTGCATAAACTTCCACCAGTAACGTTCGACCACCTGGACGCTACTCGGCTTCTTCGAGATATTCTTAAACTACAAGAAGATGTGGCTGTCATTAAAGGAAATTATGTTACGACGGAGGATTTGAGTGAGATAAAAACATCGAGAAATTCGAGCATTAAATATAGAAGCATTAATGTAAATCGTAGAAGAGGTGCGTGTTTAATTGATAATAATTTTGAGTACGAAAGTGGTCCAGTTGGCCTACTAACACATGTTATACCGGAGAGGCCAAAGGCCGAAACGATTGACGGTTGCGAAGACAGTGCAAGCGAGAGGCTCAACGACACTATTGTATGTAATAGTGTCGTCTCGTTGACGGCGGCGCGCACGCAGCCGGTGGATGATGACGCGAGTAGTGGCAGAAGTGGTATTGAGCGCGTGGAGGCCCCTACGGCGGTTTCGACAATGAGTGACGTCTGCGCAACAGAGACAGCGACACCAGCGGCGAGCCAAGAAACAAGGGACGGAGCAGTGAGGCCCACCTCGGCGCCGAACGGTGACACAATGACGCGTGTTGAAACCAATAGTTCGTCGACTCCCGATCGTCACAAGTGCAAACAATTGTCAGATGTTTTGCGAGAGGGAGGTGAATGGAAAAATGAATCTCCAAATGACGGTTGGATTAAGATACAGCGGAGACGATTGAAAAATCGGTTTGTTGGGTTAAAGGGCATGGCAGATATATCGCCTCATTGTACTTTTAAGGCAGCAGATGTCAGTGTTCCTTTTTACATCTACAACGTAAACAAGGAAACAAAAATGGAAGATATAGTTACATATATTAAGAGTAAAACGAATGTTGAAGTTGTATTGCGTAAGATAGATATGAAAAGGAACAAGGGGTATGCGGCTTATAAATTTTTAATACCTAAGCAGGAGTTGAATGTTTTTATGGATGTGAACTTGTGGCCCGCTGGAGTATCTTTCCGTAGGTTTGTTTACTATAATAGTGTAACCGAGCGCCGACAGGAGGTCGTGCAGTCGAGTGATAGTACATTTAATAAGTTTCGTTAATGGATAACATACTAAAAACTGGTTGCAATAATTTATTTACTAAGTTTATAAGTTTTAATTGTAAGTCCTTAAAGAGGTCGAAAGTGTGTATACAAAACCTCTGTAAGTCTGTGGATGTAGTTGCGTTGCAGGAAACCTGGTTGTTGCCGCATGAGTTGTCAATACTTGGTAGTTTGGATGATGAGTTTGGTTATTTCGGGAAATCTGCGGTGGATACGTCAGCGGGGGTATTGAGAGGAAGGCCATATGGTGGGGTTGCTCTTTTATGGAGAAAGTCGGTATTTGCATCCGTCTCAGTAATACCTTGTATGAGTGATCGTATCGCGGCTGTCAAAGCGACATGCGCCGATCGCACGTTGTTATTGTTTAGTGTGTATATGCCGACTAACTGTATTGATAATTTAAATGAATTCTGTGAGTGCCTCAGTGAAATTGCTGCAATTGTTGAGAGTGCTAATTTGGAGCATGTATTTATACTTGGAGATTTTAATGCGCACCCTGGTGAATTATTTAGTGGTGAACTATTAAGTTTTTGTAATGAACAGAGATGGCGCTGTGCCGATTATATTCATTTCGGCATGGACTCTAGTACTTATACCTTTGTAAGTGATGTATGCGGGAGTAGGCGTTGGCTTGACCATTGCTTGGTGTCTGAGGCAAGTTGGAGAATCCTGGAGAAGGTGGAAGTTTACCATGACTCGTACTGGTCAGACCATTTTCCACTCGCCGTTCAACTTAACCTGGGCATGGTTAGGCCGTCGAATCCTTCAGCTATATCTGGGAATAAGACCGTTGATAGGGCTGTATGGGGTGAAAGAGATGCATCACAAATAGACTATTATTATAGGTTGTGTATGGAGAAACTAAGAACTGTAGACTTCCCATCTGAACTCGGAAATTGTTGTGATAATTTTTGCCATAACAAGGAACACTATAAAGTAATTGATGCATTGTATAATAATATCGTGACATCGCTTCGGGAAGCGGCGGAGGGCAGTGCCGGTTTGTCGAGCGATAGGAGGGGGCGGCGTACAGTGATTGGGTGGAACAGGTATGTCAGGGACGCTCACGGGAACGCAAGAAGGGCTTTTCTTAACTGGGTGTGGCATGGAAAACCTAATTCGGGGCAGCATTTTGTGGAAATGCGAGCCACAAGAAAAGTTTTTAAGGAAAGATTAAAGTTTTGCCAGAATAATGAGGAACAAATTAAAATGAATATTTTGGCAACAGAACATCAGAGCAAGCATTTTAAGAATTTTTGGAAATCCACACAAAGATTGAGTCCAAAACTTGCGGTTCCAGTGAGCGTTAATGGCATGACTGAGCCTGAGGAGATTGCGAACATGTTTAAGAGGCATTTTGAAGTAAGTTCTCGGCTTCAGTCGGCTGTACGGGGAGGTGTGCCTGAAAGTGGATTGTCTGGTGTTCCAATAAATATCTCATCAAAAGAGATTTGGAGCATCATACAGTCGATGACCAGGGGCAAATCTCCGGGCCACGATGGCCTTAGCATAGAACACTTCCAATATGCTGGTCCGCATCTCCCAAGAGTTCTATCCATGCTTTTTAATCTTTGCGTTAGGCACTCGTATCTTCCGGCTGACCTGATGAGGACAATTGTTGTACCAATAGTCAAGAACAAGACCGGCGATGTCTCAGACAAAGACAACTACAGGCCGATATCGTTGGCTACTGTATCAGCAAAGGTGCTTGACGGTGTGCTTGAGCGGAGAGTAACTGGGCAGCTCAATCTACATGACGCTCAATTCGGTTTTAGAGCTGGGCTGTCCACGGAGACTGCTATTCTGGCGCTCAAGCACACTGTCAGGTACTACACTGATAGGAACACACCGGTCTATGCAGCTTTCCTCGACCTCTCCAAGGCGTTTGACCTGGTTGATTATAATATCCTATGGTCAAAATTGCGTGAGCAAGGTTTTCCTAATGAGCTCATTGAGCTCTTAAGCTACTGGTATGGCCACCAAATCAACCAGGTCAGATGGTCGGGTGCTTTGTCTGGGGCGTATGGGCTGGAGTGTGGGGTGAGGCAGGGAGGTCTGACTTCCCCGTCGCTCTTCAATCTGTACATCAATAATTTGATCGAGGAGCTCAGCAGTACTGGTATCGGATGCTCTATTGATGGTAAGATAGTTAATAGTATCAGTTATGCAGATGATATGGTGCTGCTGAGTCCCTCGATTGATGGACTCAGACGATTGCTGGAGATATGTGAAAGATACGCCGCCTCACATGGTTTGTTGTACAATGTACGAAAGAGTGAGCTTGTTGTGTTTAGGGTTGGTACTAGAAAGCCTAAAACAGTTCCTCCGGTTTTTCTGTATGGTGTACCACTAAACAGGGTGTCGCATTTTAGGTACCTTGGTCACATTGTTACTGAGGACCTGAATGATGATGGTGATATTGAACGGGAACGAAGGGCGTTGGCGATCCGATGTAATATGCTGGCTCGTAGGTTTGCACGTTGCACTAGGGAAGTAAAACTAACTCTGTTTAAGGCGTTTTGCCAGTCTTTTTACTCTTGCAGCCTATGGGTTAGACATACGCAGAGGGCTTTCAACGTTCTTCGCGTTCAATATAATAACGCCTTTAGGGTGCTGTTGGGGCTCCCACGGTTCTGTAGTGCATCTGCCATGTTTGCTGACGCAAGTGTAGATAGCTTCCAGGCTATTATGCGGAAGAGAACAGCATCCCTGATGCGAAGGATTCGGGGGAGTACCAACAGTATTTTAAAGGTGATATCGGAAAGGCCGGACTGCCCGTTCCTGTGGCACTGGACTCGAATGCACAGCTGCAAGTCTGGTGCAGCTGGATGCGGGCAAGGTTATAGTTATAGATATTTAAATTAATTGTGATTGTATTGTAATGTAATTTTGTATTCAATTTTAATGTTCAGATTTAATTTTAATGTTTTAATTTTGATTTTTGATTATAATGTAATTTTGATAACTTTATTTAATGTCATGTTTTTATATTTCATCTATACATTTTATTGTGATTGTAATTTAATTTTGTCTTTAATTTTAATGATTTAATTTTTAATGTATTTTTTTTTTTAATTTGATTTTAAATTTAATTTTGATAATTTTACTTTTAATTTTCTTGATTTTATATATTATTAACATAGGTTTGTAAGTGCTACTAACAAAAATATGAATCTTTGTGTTCGATTTAAATAAATAAATAAATAAATATATGAAACTATTTTTAATTTCAAAGTTAAAATTAATTTTACCTAGATTGTTCCGAGATACTTAGATTGAAATGTTAATGCCCCGAGCTAGATGCTACTACACAAACGATTAGTGGATAAAACATCTTATATTTTTTGCACAGTTATGTGGTTGTGGCAGGAAAAATATCGTACAGTACAAAATTCGACTAATAATTGCGTAATAATTGTTGACATACAACAATTATTACGCAACTAGCTTTTGCCCGCGGCTTCGCTCGCGTTAAATTCGGAGTAACACAGTTCCCCTTACGCCTTATTGATTTGTAATAGCAACGCTAAGTTTTCCCATTTCTTCCCTCTTTCTCCCTCACATGCCACTTTTTTCAAAAAAAAATATTAGCCTATGTCCGTCTCCTGGTTCCCAACTATCTCTGTACCAAAATTCATCAAAATCAGTTTAGCCATTAAAGCGTGAAAAGGTAACAAACAAACAAACTCACTTTCGCTTTTATAATATTAGTAAGGAAGTAAGGATTATTAGTCGAATTTGAAAAGAGTAAAATGTTGATGGTACAACTTCATTTTCGTTAGAATCATTAAAAGTTTGTGTCACGATCTACAAGATCTACAACAAGCAGGTAAAGTATATATAAGTTATATCATAAAACCGAATCAAAACAAGGTTTATGCCCCGTGGTCTCACACGAATAAGGCCATCTCATTAATTTACTTGGGTGTCGTAAAAGACGATTATAAGATTACACTTTGAGGATAGCAAGTGGCGTAAACCTGTGTGCTATAGTACGATCACCAATTTGTTCGGCAAACATTGTTAGTATCTAAGTTGATTATATAAGGTTGTTGTAGCTCGTGCCTCAGTGTGTCTATTCCAAAATATTATTATGTCTAAACGTCGTCGACGAGTTAATTGATCCTTTATTTAGTAGGTTTTTTTTATCAATTTTCATTTCATTATTACAATACTTACTAATATTATAAAATCGAAAGTGAGTTTGTTTGATTGTTATATCTTCACGCCTAAATGGCTAAACCGATTTTAATGAATTTTGGTACAGAGATAGTTGGGACTCTGGAGACGAAAATAGGCTATTTTTTTAAAAAAAGATTGAGGTATGAGGGAGAAAGAGGGAAGAAAAGGGTAAACTTAACATTGATATTACAATAGAGGCGCAAGGGAACTGTGTTGCCCCGAATTTAACGCGAGCGAAGCCGCGGGCAAAAGCTAGTACATTATAATACTACATCATGTATCATAACGCCAGTTATTCTCAAAGGACTAGGCAGAGGTGCATCTATAGGAGGTACGCGCACATTACTGTTTATATTATAGTTCCATGTAATAGGAAGCGAGCCTTATTACCCCCGGGCACAAATCTTGAACCAGATCCCGTTCCAAAGCCGGCAACTTTTGAATTTCCTTATGAAACAACTCTATGAACTCTTTTAACAACATGGAAATCAAACCCAGAAACTCACTCATACTCAGCAATTGCTGGTAGTAGCCGAATTAAGCCCTTCGAAAGAGATACCGTGGTTCCGAAACACAAAGAGCAAAGAAGGAACATGGATAGTTTTGGTCAGTAAAAATCTGACACTCCCTCCCGCTCCGCACAGAGCAAGACAAGTTGTTTGGTTATTTGTTTCATCCGTAAAAGAAAAAGCTGTACATAATGCATGAAACATACATTTTACATACTAGTTACATAATACTCTATATTGTTCCAGCCTCAAACGGAAAACTAAGTAACCTCTTAATAGTTTCAGTTTAACAACTCCTACATGAGAACATGTTATGTAAAGTTTGGTACCGAGAACTTAACAAGGCTTTATCAATTACGGAAGTGGCTTGTTAAATATTAGCTATTGATATGTATGTACGTTTATATGATCAAGTACAAAAGTGGTGTACGATGAATACATGAGAATTACTTGATGTAAACAAGCATTAAGATATTGTATTGTGTACACGTATATTCTATCTTATTTTTAAATACCTTGCCCCATACTCGGAATTTCTCCTGTATCGTGGGTGCGTTTACAAACATTTAAAGTCACATACACAAACAGCCAGACCCGAAACAACTACCTGTAGGTCATACAAATATTTGTTCCGTACGGGAATCGAATCCCCAACACACAGCGCAGCAGTCGATCGCTCAGCCACTGCGCCAACCGTGTCGTCGAGTAATCGAGTAACCTATGGTAGTATTACTTATTATTTCTGAGCAAATCCATTGCAATGATTCAAACACATAATAAGCTTGATATATACACAAGAGATATTTGATACCGGAGGCACCGCATAATCTGTCTTGCAATATGTATTGGATTAACTATGATATGCAGATGAATAGAAATAGTTCGCTCGTGTCTCCATTCAATATTCATCAATTCCTGAGTAAACGTTTTCCACAGTTCTCTTTGACAAACAATTCGTCCACGAGAAAACCAGCAGCTGCAGTATTAGTATTCTTTTATTATCGATTATTGGAAAAATCGCTATTAAAAACCCTTGAGAGAGAAAAAATATGACGTATTCTTTACACAGTTTATTTCGTAAAACAAAAACTAACATCCCAAATTAGCCAAGTGCAAACAAAAGGCACGGAGAACGTCCAACGAGTTTCCACGGTACTAGTTTCCATGCTACGAATTCTCGTAGCGGTTGTAGCCGCGTAGTTCACAAAGCACATATTCGTAGCGTAGTGTAACGGATGATGTGCCAATAAGCCTCGGGGCCCTGTCTCTAATTTTGGTGAACAAATATCTTTCGTTACCCTATTTCATGTTTGAGTATGATTGCCGCATCATAACGGTTTACGTGTGACGCAAGCAGAAAACTGCTGAAATACCTCGTACATTAACAATTTAGCACTAATATCACCAATGAAACTGAACACGTACAGCACTTCTTAACCGCGTTCAAGAGCTGTCAGTGTCAATTATTTATTAATGATACTGACAGTCCTGAAATCGGTTTAGATGTACGTATGGCGATCAGATTCATTGGTGAAATCTGCTCTAAGTGTGTACTAGTAACTAATTTCGATCATCGCACAAGGTTTAGATATACTAAATAATTGTACCAGTAATATTTAACGGTTTCATAGACTGTTCTATAAATAAAATATCACACTCTATAATTACTTCTTATCGACTTTTCTATCGGCAGGGTGTGGGTGTCCAAAAGTGATACACGGTTAATTGGAAGTCCAATTAACACGTCCAAACTATTTAACATCTACTTAGAAGTAATTATCGAAATTATGGTAAGTAAAGCTGTGACTTTTTGTTGTATGATTAGACTAAAAAAGTTTTGGTCATATTTATCCAGAACCCATTTTTGTTTTGCCATTTGTCCTCCGAGGTTGCGGTATGTTTTTCTAACAACCCGCACCCCCGGCAGGCAGTGGCTCTGGCAAGCCCTTCTGTTTTGCTGACATCTCTTTGAGACGCGCGTGGAACTCATGGCGCCGTCGACACGGCCTGTCGTCTCTAGACGGACGGACGGCGGGGTACCCATTGGTTACCGTCTGCAGACCCGCGTCTACAGTGGCGAATAGTCGTCTTGCAGCACCCGACGCTGTTGGGTTTCTCCCTTAATCGTCCAGGCACCCCGTCCACTAGCATAACTGTTTCTTAGAAGGAGGCAACCGTTTGCTATTCCTCTTGCTACGGACCATGGACTGAACCAGGGCCGCACACAATAGCCTCTTAGAAGACACAGCGGTTCTCCACCCAAGCGGGGCAGACTGCCACAGTGTGCTCCACCATGTCCTCCAAGCGAGTGTCAGAATAGTGACACCCGGGAGTTACCTCCCAATTATCTGCAGATACCTCTGCAAACTTCCGTATCCAGTAAGGACCTGCGTCAGGCGTTTGGTGAGGACACCGTGGTGGCTCTCCAGGAACTTATCGCCACTATTATAGCGTGCTCTGCACGGAGCTGTGACGGTCGCTCTCCATGCCACCATGCGATCGCACAAGAGGTTTGTCCGCTGAGCAGTGATTTGTCGCGACAGCGAGGTTGCCCCCCGGTGTAGCGCCTCCACGCGAAGAGATGGCGTGGTAGCCCCGAAGTCGCCTTAAGGAAGGCTACCACCTTTTAAGTATAGACAACCCTTTCGCGAGTATTTGTTCCAACAACAACTTTTGTAGAAACAACTTTCATTCTAGTTTTAGGGTTGAATGGGATAGTTTGATAGAAAAGTAAAACAACCCAAGAATCAAGGAGTAGACAGTCCAAATACTAAGATTGAATAATTGTTGGATTTAAGGACTCAGTTTACCCATAATGAGTGTCATAGATATTCCACCAGCTAGGTGTAGTAGACTAACGACCGAAGATAAATCCAAACCTTAATGTAATAGATATAATCCATCATAGCCTCGACATTAAAACTGAAAAGAAAATAAATCTTACCAATGCGTGTAGCCTCAAAATCAATAATTTATTCATTAATTATTTTCAGGCTTCACGCGTAATTTATTATGTTATTAGACAACATCGGCCATGCCTTATTTATAATTCAGTGATGTGAACATAAATGTCATTGGAATGAAAGATGTTTCCATACATCGACGAGGGAAACGAAAATTAGAAGTGACGGCCTAATTATTGTGCCTGGGGAACGACACGGTTTTGAACCCAATTTTTCATATTTTCCTTTTTTTGTTTTTTTTTCCAGTCTGCTGGGTAAATATATGTTTGGTGTTCAATTTACAGTGAACAGTGTTACTGAAAGGCTCGGTATAATAAAGTATGTTCTTTTCTTTTATCATTATTATTACACATAATGCTTTTTTATAAGGAGTCTAATGATTTATATTTTATTTATAAACTTAACGGAGTCTTCCCACTACACTGTAGTATGCCTGATAGGCATATGCCTATGCCTGATACGGTCATAGTATGTATATACTACGAACGTACAAGGCATAGAAAAAAATATAACAGAAAAAAGAGCAAAGAAAGGAACAATTTCTTTTTTGCCCCACGTTCATAGCACCGTCATAGTATGGAATTATGTAATGGAGAATCCTTTAAACTACTTTTTGTTTCTTGTACCCTTGTCCATTGCTGGGCAAAAGCTCTTCCTCATATCCTTCAGGAACTCTTCTCTTGCGCCACGTTAAACCAGCCTAAATGATGTGCGTGCAGATTGTCTCGCTGTCTTTTTCTAGCTCAGTCTCGGAGATTACACCAAATAAAAATTGAGAAGCTTAAAGCTTGTTCGAGCTCTTCCTTCATTTTAACTATTACAAGCCCAAAACATTGCACACAACTCCCACTAAATAATTCGATAAATAACAATGTGCTTACCGAACCAGCAATGTGTTACTGATAATAATTGGTAAGACGCGTGATAAACGTCATGCACGGAGGTCGGTGGCGCGCGGCTGCTAAATAATTCACAACCACCGACAAGCGCCCACCGCTACTTTGAAAAGGGTAAGAACGACCCTACCATCTAATGACTGGAACGTTGTACAACAAAACACGATTCCTGTTTATCCAACTAAAAGTATTGCCATCTATCTGTATGTCTACAAATTATCGCCGGCCGACCTACAAGGCCAATTCGCAAAATGCTCGACGTGAAACGAAAGTTCCTTTTGACGTTGTTTGAGGACAACCTTGGGTATTTGGACGTTTACGGTTCAGAAACTTTATGTAAACTTCAAGATACTACTAATTACTGAAGTTTCAAACTTAATTAATAGGTTTTATTTAATCCGTTACCTAGCAACGAATTAATAACAGTAGCTAGCTAGTTTACAGTTTTTTTTTTATATTTTAAGTTAACACTACAGTTTAATTTATTTGGAAGTTAATCGAAAACTTAACTGAGAAAAACGCAACACGGATAATACGTTGCTACATTTTACAAACTATCTCCGGGGCAAAATGTAAGTACAGTGAAGATATTTTATTTAACCTATATCCCAAATAATACGTCAGGAATAACTAGATAGGACTAGCCAAAGTTAGGAGGCGAAGAAATGTATTAAGGATGATGTACATAACCAATTGTGGACAGATGTAGTCTGGACAAGATACTTCATACCTTACGATGTATGACTCAGTGTTTCCCGACTATACTGCAGATGCTGTATAAGAAAATTATTAGATAGAGTCACTCATGGCTACCAGCCAGTATTCATGAGTGACTCTTATGGTATTTATGATTGACAGCGAATCTGTCCTTTTAAATCTTTTTGAATAGTCCGCACAAAAAACAACAAAAGTGAATTTTTAAAATATACTTTGGTTGTCATCAATATTTTCATTGAAATATAACTATGGCTCCTAGATGATATTTGATTCTGAATTTTGAATCTTTTGATTCAGTAGTAATGTGATATTGTTACCACTACAGCTCAGCACAAGTGTAAACTCACAACCTCTCTAAAACCACTTAACATTGTACTATCATCCTATCCAAATACACTTACGCATGTATATCATAATATTATCACCAATAAAAAGCGCTCATACATCATATCGTATTTATAATTCAGTCGTAGGAACATAAATATCGTTATGAGCTAAGTATTTCACTCTGCTCTGTAATATATTAGATGGAAACGTTCCGTTGGTGACGTGTACCTTGCATGATGTATTTATTGCTCGTTCACCACAAGGACGCGGCCACATCATTCTTAAAGACGCCCTTAATTCACTTACAATTAAATTAGCGTCACCCGATCCTCTTGACATTAAATAAATTAGGACAACGCCATTAAACCGGAGGGAATTTGTTTAGTAGTCTGTTAGTTTAGAGGGTACCTACATGCTCTTCATATATTTGACTTAGCAAAACTCGTGCTTATTATACCCCAAACATATTGAATGTACGAACGTACCTACGTAAATAATATCCAAATTTTAAAGAAGAGCATCTGCTTTCTACTTTATTAGGGTAGAAAGAATTTCAGATAGAAGTTCTGCTGCAATAATCCTCGATGAAATGGAAAGATACGTATTTTTACTAGCTAACTTGAGTCAATGCTCAGATTTAAGATCAACGATCCCTAACAAAATGTATTCCTATATATCTACCTATTGTGTTTAGTAAACCGTTTGAATAAAATTATTAACTTGTCTAGACGAATCGATCATACTTATAGTGGGTGTTTCTGATGTTTTAAGGTTTTCACGCCCTGTCACATTAAGATAATAACTGGGTTTCAACTTAAACCCTCCAATTTTCTCAAAGTAAGTATTCCAAATGTGTCACGGAATTTTATTTCTTTTCGTTTGTAAACTAATAAGACAGAGCTGTCAAGCCAATGCAACTAATTTGTAATATGCACAGAAAATGCTGGGCACAAAAAATGCTAAGATTGGACGGCGTACTGGACTAGCCACTAATAATTCACGGCACGTAGCCGAAAACAGAATTATCCGCTGTAGTAGTTCGGGAACTCTGCCAACTCTCATCATATTAAGGCGAGATGATAATGAACGCGATGTTTCTGTTGCTATTTTTCACGGCAACTTCTCCCGGGTACAGGAAATTTTAACACACAACAACTTTGTAAACTGGTTCACAGCAAAATATCTGCTTCAAAACCATTCGTATATACAGTGAAAAATAAAATAAATAAAAGAGAAAGAAAATTGCCATCGTTGACGTTTATTCGAAAAATCGTTATCGTTCTCAGTCATTCGAGTTGTTCCGTCGAAAACATCAAGACTATAGACGTTTTTCGATACCCGCAATCCTTACAAACCTCGAAGTGAACGACGCTTTGAAAGCTCAGAAAGCTGTAAAGCCCTCACAATTGTCACTAAACAAAGTGAAAAACGAAAACCTTGGATCTCAGATGCGGTGGAAATAAATATTTTCGGCCCAATGTAATATCAATATTTAGAGCTGTATTAGAAAATATGTTAAAAAGAAAAAAAACAATTCCTCAAAAAGAGAATAAAAGTAAATCTGAATATGTATAAATAATTCTAAACCCGGATGGCAGAGTAGACATTAACTATTGTGTATCTACAAAATCACAAAACATTAAACTTTCATGTGACTACTGGATATAAGTACATGTCAGACGTCATATAAAAAATAAGGAAGAAACTAAGCCGCTTGATGTTTTCGAACTTCTGTGAAATGGCTCTTGTCCGATCTAAGCCGTACATATTTGACGATCTAAATGACGCAGTCGGTGAGCGAACCTTTTGTACTTAGTTACAGGTCAGGTGGGCTCTTGGATCTAGACAAATATTTGTTTGATCTGTAGATATTGATTTCCTATCTTGATGTTTGTACATTCTACTAGTAAACAAAGTATTTAATCACACGTGTAATACAGTATCCTAATGCTCTCAAACGAATATTTTGTGTATAATGCGAAAGTAGCATTAACACATACATACAGCTTGCTATCCGCCACATTAATAAACCTATTATAACGCGCAACAACGGCAATCCGTGCAGTTACAAAACCATTAAATACCTTGAAGTCCCGTCTAATTGCTTCCGAAGTCGACAAGCTCTATTATTAAAAATGTTCTGAATTGAACAAATTGTCACTCGTTTTAAAAGTTAAATTAGTTGGGTTAGTCGTTTCCCCGTCCATAGTGAATAAAACATAAGACTTAGCTGTCCTAATGAGGTGGGGTTCGCTGTTTTTCTTAGTGACTGCATAAGTTGTGAATGAACGTAGGATTAGCGGGTGTCGGATCAAATCGCACTTCATTTGTCCGCGTCAGGCGTGCACCCGCGTGATGGATGACAGCGGCCATTGCGTTGCCTACTTTTAATTGATACCGTCATTTTTGTGCCGGCCGCCGCCCTGCTGCTGCCGCCTTCCTCACTACTCCTTCCATTACATAACACCACGAATTCTTTCGACCGTTTATCTTTTATTTCGATGAGATATATCTTTTGAGGAGCGCACTCTATTCCGAGCTTGAGCGTGTCTATTATCATTGATAGGGGTAATTTGTTTGATATTTCATTTCACATGCGACCCATATCACGAATTGAATGTAGGTGGTATCGTTGTGTCGATAATTTTATTTTGTGTGGGAGCGCGGAAGTCGATAATAAAGTAAACATAATAGAAGAGGCTCCATTTGTATTTGCTACTTCCTACGCGGTCAATTATCGACACACAAAGTAAGTAAGTATTTAAGAGGCTTTTACAGTTTACCTACAATAATATACGTGGGTGGATGTATCTGAAGATTTTCGTAGAAACTTCCTTATGATTTTACTTCTAATTTTAATGTTTAAATTTTTATCCTTAACTTATATCACCGGTTTATCAAAACATGGATGGATACTAACTGGAGAATAAAGAATTCAAGATAAGCGCAGCTGACAAATTAAACCCGACTAAGGAAATGCCACGACCAGGAGTTTGGCGATATTTTTGAAGCAACTCCGGATTTAGAAAAAGTTTGAATTGACCGATTTAAAATCTGCAATGCGCGCTCGCTTTAAGTATTGTCAGTTTTCGAATAATGCTTGTTGACCCACTTTTGTTTGTTGGAATTTACGCCTTCCGCGTAGAAATTAAGCTTATTACACTATTATTCTCGCATTTCTAGACCGCCAAAGCCACTGTTTTTATACATAAATTGAATATTTCAACTAGCGTAATACATCGTTGTAGTTATATTCAGAGAATGTATTCAATGATTAATGAATTATTGTTATTTAAAAAAATCAAGCACAGAAAAGTGAGTTGATTTTGATAAAACGTTACAGAGGTATCAAAATCAACTTAACCCTTTAATTGACATTTCATAACCAGGGTCGGTCATTAGTAAGCAATAATGTCATAAAGTACTTTTGATCCCTAAATAAGTATGTAAAATGTATAAGTCCGGTATACAAAAAGCTAAGAGTTGATTTATGGATTTCTTCTTCTTCTGCACGCAATAGAATGAAAATAATTATTTTAAAATTAATTATTTTGAGTGACACTATATTATTGTTATTGTATTTCATCGTCTGTGCCTCTTGTCTATACGACTACACAAGATAAAAACAAAAACAATGAATAATTATTCAGAACGGTAAGCACTCGACTACGGCTACGAACTACGGCGTAGACGAGCTACGGCGTAGACGAGCTAAGGCGTAGCAGCCGAAGCACGTAGCAGGAAATGGAGTTACTCTCCTGGCGGGCGCAGGACTTCTGCCAAACACGGTAAATGGTAATGAGAATGCAATTTATTTCAGTTTTTAGCTTAGTTCAACGTTTTTTCAAATACCGTAATGTCGGCCCAGTTGAGCGGGCTGGGCCAAATTACACTGCTATTATCTCTAAATTGACCATTGCTATGTGGAATTGTGGTAAATTATTTCTGATAACCTATCATCATCATAACGCTGAATACCCGATACGTATATTCACAAAGGATTCGATTTGTGTTTTATTGAAATGGAAGTTTCCACCTACCGTGAATTAGTGTACACGCCGCAGTGTGATTTTATTTCCAGTTATTTTTATTATACTGTCAAAACCCATCAAAAAGCTAGTCAACGCTAATAAAGTGTATGCAAACTATATGTGGCAATACTCTTCGATATCGCTTCACAAATCAAACTATTACAGAAGCCTTTGTTTGCCAATAAATAAAAGGTCTTGTCTTCTTACACGATCACTTTTATTTCTTCTACTCCTGTTTGATTCCGGAACAGAGCAGTTTGATTGTTACTGATAAATGTAGCAATGGAGATTTAGTTGTCAGCCTGGGTAAGAGACATTTGTTGGGATCACGACCCTATCCCGAACCAACCATGAATTCTCGAGCTCTCATTTGCGTAATGTGATTACAAAAGCACATCTTTCGAGATAAAAGCGTAGGCTTTCTACGTAAGTAATGAATTTCGCAGTCTCCACTGCGAAAACTGAAAGCCTCATAATTGTAACAGAACGCAAGCAGAGACCCATGATCATGTTAACGGTACTCAAACCTGTACACAGGAATTGTCAATGATTCTTCTTCAAGGAGAAAAATATTCGTATCTACTCTATTACAAGTTGAGAAAATAGTCAATATCAAAACAAAACGGAACAAGACATAATAAAGAAAATCTAGCTCAAAAACAAAGATACTGGCTAGTGAAAAGAACAAAGAAAATCAGTACACAAGTAACCTAACCAAAATAAAACGGTTGAATAACAAACATCAAAGAGGAAGCTTTGTAGCTATTACTTAGAAGTCTTAGAAA
Source organism: Ochropleura leucogaster (assembly GCA_958449745.1). Lineage (NCBI taxonomy): Eukaryota > Metazoa > Arthropoda > Insecta > Lepidoptera > Noctuidae > Ochropleura > Ochropleura leucogaster. The sequence continues at coordinate 10,731,428 of OY288206.1, read as the reverse complement.
ATCGAAGTGTACAATGTAATCCGATCAGATAAGATGGGTACAGCTGTCGGGAGAGCCGGCGGTGCCTAGGCTGTCTACAAATTTATTCACACTCCATTAATACACGTCGACCGACAGCCAGCGTGATAGATTAGCGTGCACATTTATATGGCGCACACCAACCTGGAAAAAATACCTGCCGCACTCGGCCCCGGGAAAATCTAATAGTAACATTAATCTGACCTCGCCACTCAGACTCAATTTAAAAAGACGTCTCATTTATATTAGAATATTATCTTATTACATTTTTGTACACATAATTCCGCTCCCGTAAGTAGACAAAAAATATCTGAGAATACCTCGAGAACATAAGGAAGTTAATAAATCAACGACAGAATGTCGGTTCCTGTATTATGAAAGACAATACATGACGGCAATGAAAGGGAAAATTGGATATAATCACCCGTGTTTCATAGATTGTCTGACAGATATTATTTTGATACAATAGTATATCCTATCAACGTTTTTAATCGCAATATCAACTAACATAGTAGGGGACTATTAGCAGTCGTAAACTATGTAACGTTTTTTACTGCGGCCTCCGGCAAATTGCGAAGGGAAGCAGCTGAGAGTTGTAAAAAGTTCGCACAATAAACGTCTTCCCGCCACCTCTGTCTTAACACAATTAAAACATTCATCTGCGCGTATACATTGCCGCGATAATAACACGACATTTAAAGCTGAACGGACAATTACTCATGGAAGTCTCGAGCGAAAGTTGAATAAATGAAAGCGGTTATCACAAATTATTTAACTGCAACATTCGGCACGCGGCCAGCGTGGTGTTCGGTGAATTTCACTAAACTATTCAGGTCGAGGAAACCGCAGTCGCTCAGTTGTTCACAGCTCTAACTTAAACTTTCGCTGCGAGAAAAAACTTTTAACGTCCCTCTGATCCTCTTTCCATTTAAAAGTAAATATTTAACTCAATAACTCTGAATAACTTTGGATTAATATTCGCATGCGAGTTCAAATGGCGCAAATGAAATATTTTAAACTTTCTGGAATGGAATTACTGTTTGTGTGCCCGTTGGCGCTTGATTCTTTTACTGCATGCTCCGCAGGGAGTGATAAACACGTATGTACGAGTACAGGTGTTCATGATAAAAACACAAGTTAAAAGAGCCGACGGGGCGTAATTTAAACCAGCTAAGCTTGGACATGGTCCTTCTGAGCATAGAATATGTACCTACAAAATAGATAAGCACAGTTTCCCTGGTATCTCAGAAGCCTGATTCAATTCAACATTATACTTCGGATTCAATTATCGTGCGCTGCTGTTAGCCAAATCTTTTATCAGACTCTTGATCAACAGTTGGAAGTTAAGAAAGAATATCAGGAGTTGTGAAGCGTACACAGAGGGTATGTTTACCTTATTTGTCCCACGGCCTACATGGTATTAGAACTAGATCAAAAGGCTTATTTATTATTTGTCTGCAAAGGTCACATATGATTATATCTCAGTCCTCAATAAGGCTTACCCAGATTAGTGGTACAGCTTATCGTCAAAGGTAAAAAAATTCTAGAAAATGTAATAAAATTAACCCTTTTTTATTATTTTACATAGAGTAAATACAGCTAAAGAAGACAACTACTAGACCAGGGTTGGCCAAGCAGTCGATCGCGGCTAAGCAAACACCATGAACACGTCTAACAGATGCGCAACGTAATCACCCAAAAGTCTACGCGTATTATATTGTGTGATTTTGAGTTAAAAAAGGAACACATAATGGCATATATATTGGTAGATCGCACCGGCTTTCGTCTATAAAAAGTAGATCTTGGGTGTATTCAAGTCGGCAACCGCTGTACTAGACAAACAGCGAATTAAAAAGTGCTTCTCATTTCTTCTTGTTGACTTCAACAAGATTGACATAATAATTAAGTAGCTGTCAATCCAAAGTATTCTTACTTGACTGTGCGACGTTAAAAACGTTATGTTTGTAATACCACTGTCTCTCTGCTTACTCATCTAAGTTCACCATTATTCAGTACAGAATATATTTCGTTATCTAGATTACGTGCGTTGGCACCACCCAAAGCAGCATGCACCAGACATGTCACATATATCAGGGCTCCACATAAATGTAATGAGTTACTAACTCAGTAACTATGATACATCGTCACCTTGTAAATGATAAATGATCTTTGCTTATTAAGATGGATAACTGTTTAGACTTACTTTTAGTGTTTCTTATTGAACTAACTCTGAGAAAAAACTGCGAAACAAATTAAGACTGAACAATAAAGTCTAGACTTTTAACATGAATGCAAATTAAAAAAAGAAAACAGTTTTTTTTTTATATTTTAATTAACTATAACATAAAGAATAGAGTGTTGTGACTATAACATCTTGAACTTCAATATTACTGATAGCCATCTTGCTAATAAAGTACTTCAACAATACGAGGCTTTTAACATTGAAGCAAGTCAATTCAGCCTACGCCTACGCCTTTTACTTTTGTTCATGCGGGTTTCAATACTTAAGTATAACTTTCGTCAGGCCTCGACGACCGTCGCTACTTCGCGGTTTTCCTTGGCAACCGCAGGAAACTACTTGGTAAGCCAGGTACTGGGGATAAAGCAATGAAAATGAGGTCACTGGCTTAACATGATTTTAACTTTCATTTAAACATTTTAAAGGGCTCTGCCTACTACACCGTACCATACCATGACCGTGCTATGAACGTATCAGGCAAAAAATATTCTTTGAGTTTAAATAAAGTAATGAGCCGGTGCCCTCTAGACTATTCCGTCAGTGACCAACACCGTCTCATGCATCGTACATAGCATTTCAGGACTGACAAAATATTCTCGCCCGCAATTGTTGACGCTTTTCTCATGGCACCCGACGGTTACGGAACAATCTAATGGGCATAGTCTCATACTTATTAATACAAAGAATTTAGGTTTTAAGTGTGTATGATGACCGCTTTAAGCTGGTTATAACCGCGTATGAGAATCATTCTAAACCTGATACAATCGAGGATAATAGGCTGTTTGTTGATACGTTCTAGTGGACATAGTAGTCCGGGTCATATTTCTTTCCGTACCCGTTCCGTTCAGGGCACGGTTATGGTGAGGTACAGTGTAATGGGCAGACTTCTTAGGGGATAAAAATAAAATCACAGTCACAAGTCGCAGGGTATCTTAATCTTGGAGGCAGGGTTTTCCAATATTTGTGCAACCTTTTCTCTCTCAAAATAACATGTACAAAAAAATGTAGATTATATTTTTGTAATTTTTACAGACTTTTATTTAAGCCATATCTTTTTCTCGTCTTTTATGGGTGCCCCTTACACGAAACATAATTTATTTTTAATCTTATTGCTCACGTTTCAGCTCACGTAAAGCTGCCGACATAAAAGTTCGCCGCGTCCAAATTGGAAACAGCTCTTGTCGCCTCACCTTAATCTATTTCTTGTTGCCTATTAAAAACAGTTTAGATGGTCATTTTTACAACATGAAGTTGTAAAGTTGTGCTGAGAATATGAAATGGGCCATTTTTTCGCACCACACGCGTCCCTCGTAATCCATATGTAGTTTTTCAGTCGTCTCCCTAGACACATCGTGACTTTCGAATGACACACAACGTATTGCGATCGTATAAGTATTTTGAATCGAGATTTATTTGGATAGGTACTATTTCACCTATAAAAAATGTTCTACGTGTTTTATATCAACGACCACCTGTTTTTATTTTCTTTAACTCTTCAATTTCTAGGAACTGTAACTCATTTAGCTGAAGTATAACACATTTCAAGATTGTGTATGCTTTAAAAGCTGTAAATATAATATTTCTAGTACAAAAATTAAAAGCAACTCAAGATTATTAAAGAAAACATAGCCTCGTTCAGTTTTTTTTTTCAATAGGTAAATATTCTATGTAGATTTATTATCTTCGAAATTCTACTACAGCTGTCTTGTAATAATACTTTTTCAGGTCCAACTAACTCAAATATGCAATCCAATAAGGCAGAATGCTGCTACCAACAATCGTAATTGAACTTTAATTTTGTTAAATATTTGTACGCCGCTTAGAAACATGGAGATATATACTTTATATTTACACCTATGTTTAACAAATAGAAACCTTTGACTTTGATACTTAACTTACAAAATAACCTCTCCCCTCCGTCCTTTTGTTGCTGTGTTACAACAACATAAAGGAAGAAAAATATATTAAATATTTTCGCCATTTCTACTTCAAAACAAAAAGTGCAGAAGTAAAAAATTCTTACCTAAAGTGAGTTTGTAACATCATCATAGATGATATTTTTTGGTATTAAATGAAATGTTTTTGTTTACAGGTAAGTCAGCAAATGGCGGTTTCGACTTGTAGCCTGTTTGCTCCGCGGAGAACTTCTCTACGAGTTGGCAAACTTTGGAAAACTTGGCATTGAGTTATAGATTCCCAACTGCCTCCCAAATACTTATTTGTTTTGCTCACTTTGACCGTAAACAAAGATATCCATTGATCATCAGATGATGTATCAGCGTATCTATATGGGGTATTGAATGATATATCATCACGAAGTTTTGAATGGTTTCACCTACTTTTGATTTTGGTCAAATTCTAGCTAACAATGGTTAAAACATGTATTGTGGACATATCCATAATTTCGCTACCTGATTGCTAAATGTTCATCGTATACCAGCCCCCAGCCGGTACCCTTACTTGTTAGGGCAGCACATGCATATGACTTATGCGGTCATCGTCGGACCGGACCACTGTATAATTTCATTTTATAATTACAAAGGCACAATCTATGTGAATCAAAATGCTTTTGAGTGCTCTTTACTATCTCCCTTTACGTATGTTTCAATAAGTTACTACCCCCTAGTGAGCTCATAGCACTTGGGATCTCATACATTCAGTTCACATAAAACCACTTGACCTGAATAAAACACCGAAGTCACATTTCTCAATTGGTAGTTGCATTTTATGTCACTAAAATAGGTCAAGTTTTTGTGTAGGAGCCGCTCATGCGTGCGTGATCCACTATCTAAGGTCTCGAATAGATGAGCGCCTCGATAGCGTCCCACCATAAAAAGGCGGGATGTAGGACGCGAACACACTGGCTGCTCGCAGTACCCACGTCCCGTCACCTTCGTCCCACTTTATAGACTCGTGTCTCCCAAACCACAATTTATTTCCACCCGGGCTAAATTACCACTTACATTAATTACCCCTACATATTTATTGTAATAGTTTTGCGTTGAGAAACAATGTGATTTTAACATCGCCCACAACTTCAGGTATATTGGCGGTTTACGGAAATAAACACTGCGGTAATTTATTGGTTCTCAGATTAAAATGGCCCATTAGAGGTTCAAGGCTTCCACGCTCCTGTAATTGATTATTTAAAACTATTACCAGACTGTGCCTGTTAAACAACATAGTTACTTTCCATTAAAGTAATTTACAATTTGTTGAAATATACTCTAATAAAACTAGAAACTCCAACGGCTTTTGAAATGAATTTCTTTTTAAGATGATATGCGTTACGAAGGAGAAAACTTGGACTGTCAAAGTTAATCAAACATCGTATCTGAGTCATATTTTGCATTTAATGATGTACGATGTCAAAGTTGCCTTCCAACCGCAAATCTTATTTAAAACATTTCTTCTAAGAACATGGCTACCCTAATCTGAGATTTTACCATTTACGGTGTTTTAGTCCCTGGTGTAAATTTATAATTGTTAATTTATGTCTGAAGTAAATATTTTATGCAAAAAGGTGGTAAGGGAGCAGGTAGTTCTCCCTAGTCGCTCGATACGACGTAATTGGTTACCGACGCTTGGCTAGATAGCCACTTTTAATGTAATTATGTAAGTGTATTTACTTTAATACGGACTCTTTGCTCTATCTTTTATCGTAATTACTTTGATCGTTTTTTCCGAGGAAGGCGTTAGTTGGGTGCCAGCAAGTTAGAAAGGGTTTTTATCTGATTTTAAACTTGTAATAAAATTCGTTTTCTATATGTAATAATTTGAAGTCATTGGTACTAAATTCAGGAGTTCCTGAAAACACGGAGAGCGTTATTAACTTATTGAACACGAGTATTTCCTTTGGTCAAAATATTTTCTACCTACATAACGCCTATTTTTCCTGAAGTGTTAAGTGAGGTTCAGTACACCTCCACATTTGGCCTTTTTGATTAAAAAACCATGTAATAAGAGGAAGGTCCTATCTACTACAGTCAGATTATAATTAGGGTCCGAATGATTTCATTAAGACACCCTATGGAAACATTACACCGAAAATACAAAATTCCTCTCAAACATACCGAATCTAATACGCCTATTCTAAAAATGACTTCCTACGTTTCATTAAAACATGATTAAGTTGAGCTTAATAAGGAAAACAAGAAATAGATGTACGAATACGGAGCGAATTATAGTAAAGGTAGAACTAATTCGGTTTTGTTGCTTTGAGGTTTAGGAGGCACTCCAGGTCAACTGGTCCCGACAGCGAGGGACGCAGCACGTAGCCTATACGAAATTATCTGCCCCGAGAGAGGGCGCCCCGGGCGACTCCGGGAAAATATAAAACGAAAATAACTTGCGCCTACCTAAGCCTTGTGCCAGAGTTTTTTACATTAACACGGAAAGGCAGCAAATAAAATGTTTATTTTAAATAAACGTTTGCTCTGGCATGCCCTACGTGAAGTTGTTCCGCTGTCTGTTTGCACAAACCCGACATCAAGGTAATTTACTTAGTGGCTTTGTTTTTTTGTGTGAAAACTTTAATTATTGGTGAACAACTACTAGCAACTGTGATCTTATAACCGCGACAGAAGATATCTGCTTATTGTAAACCATAGTCATAATAGTAAATGCGAACATTTCGCTATCTCGTTTGAAATAACCGTTACGTGAGTTCCGATGTGAGAGCGGGGGCAAAAATCAAGCAGTTAGTATATTAACTCGTGCGAGTTCCGTTTGTTCAGTACACATGTTCCGATGTAACAGTCCAGAGGATACGCATTTGTAGTAAAAGCGTGTTCCCGCCATAACTCGGACGACCTCAGACCGCACGATATTAAAACTATAAAGTGCCGCGCGCGACCGATTCACCCACCCCTTACGACTCGCCCGCGCCGGCGACCCCAGCTAACTTTTTGTTTTTCACCTTACGTTTAATCTACATTTTATTTAGCACTTTGATTTTTATTACGCTTGTAAACCTTTATTGAAAAAATGCTAAGCGGGCTTTATGTTTTCAGTTAATGAAACATAAATGTAGGTCAAAATGAATTTACTTGTATGAGACGGCATAAGAAAAACGTATTCAAATGGAAGATGGAAAAGGATATGCGTGTTTATGAGGCTCCACGGGGACTCACACGTTGAACTTCTCGACGTAAGTACAGCGGAGTAAGAAGGGGTGAGCATAAAATGACTAAGTTATCGCTCTCAGAAGACGTATATAGTCGTAAAAGTCTGAACAAGAGCTACTCATATGAAAATAATCAAGAGTAAATCGATGTTTGGAGGGTTTTACTTTTGGTGACGTAACAATGTCGGTGGCTGCACTCATTTGTTTCCAGTAAGAGGTCTGTTACAGTAATTGGAGCACAACAAGTGCCGTTAGGGTGTTTATTGCTCAGCTGATGGACACGGGGATGTACTCACGGCGTAATAGCCCAAATTTTAGTGCCATAAATGTAGGGGCTAACTCCTGTTACGTACATTAAAACGTTGTAAAATATAATCCCTCACCAAGACTGAATCCTACTTAAAAATAAAGGCACGTATACTTTACTGATGTATACTTACTGATAGCTACATTGAAAATACACCGCGTTAATTAACTATTATACAGAAAACGCAAACAAGTTCATTTTCATTCCATTGTTTCAAAACCAACAAAAGTTCGCTAAATAAATGCTTAAATATCTAACAACAATGAAATTATTCATTGAATTCAATGCAAGAGTAAACCTTTTCAACATTGAACAGTGTGAAAACTTTTGCGAAATTCAGTGCAGAAATAAATACATAATACTATTAATTTTCTGATCGTAGTGACGTAGCAATGTGGAATGTACTTGAAACTTATTACCCGCCCCTTTCCAAAGAAGTATGGGAGGTACAATGATCGTGGTTGTAACAGTACGTGTGAGCAACTGAATTGCTACCTAACAAGTAATCTAGCGAACTTTTTGAACTAGAAGAATAATTTGTATGTATGTTAAGTGGGAGTTAAACTGATAGTGTTGGGGAAATGCTGCACCTTCCCAACGTTTAGGTTTTCGGCCATGATCTTTGCATCTTTTAAAAGATTTGATGTGCACGGCCAAGCTTTATGTTAGAAGTTTCGGAGCAACTTGCACACGAAGCAACTGCCATATAAGTTCAAAAGTTTTTACTTCACATTAACAATTTACAAGCGTTTTATGAAAACCTGAACTCTCCTGGTGGTTGCTCGCCGTAACTTCTTGCGCCTAACTTCTACAACAAGAAAACTACAATGTTTACGTAGAATTGTTTTATTGGTTTCTATTGATTTACCTACTAGCTATGGGATAGCGTTGAATGTTCCATTGGTTTCGTGGTCATGGGTTCGAAAAAGTGACATTGAATGTGTCAGTAACAGCCCGAAGTTTGAAAGTTGGCGGTATGATACCCCGTGCCTCGGAAAGCACGTTAAGGCGTTGGTCCTGTGCGTGGTCCCTCTCCGGTCGTATCAGATTGCCTTCCCGGCAGACTATGAGAGTGAGGGAATAGAGAGTGCACTTGTGGTTGCACACACACTTCTGCACTATAATATCTACCGCACCGATGGGTTTTCTCAGCCTAGATTGGACGCCGTGGGCGGAAACAGTTAGAAGGACTATATATGACCTGGCGTAGGTAACTAAACGGTCTTAACTTATCGAAACAAAAAACATTGAGCTTTTGTACAATACTACCCACTAAATCCTTATTGATGTCGTCGACCCTTTGACATAACAGTAAAATAAAGCTATTTCTATTTACCCTTAAGTAATGAATACCTGAAATATTTCCAAAGGCACGCATAGCTATTGGTCCGAAGCTCATTTCAGTAGAACGGTGCGAATCAATCACTATTGTCAGCTCTCGATATAAATCAAGCTAACTTTATATTTGCGGTCCAGTCCGCTCTTCCGCATCTCTCCATTCGGTCATATTGTCCGCGCGTTCAATTCAATAAGTCTTGTTTATCGGGACCTTCTCGATACTATGAGATTTATCTAATCGAGAATTCCAATCGAATGATTCCTATTGTAGCGCTGCCTAAGCAAACGCTTCCAAGGTGTTCTATTTTATTTTTAAAATAGAAAAGGAACTGAAAATGTCTTTTCTGTTTTTCCAGTTGCATTCAAAAGTCACGTGAAGAATTAAAAACAGTCGTACGGAAAAATATGTCTTGAAAATCGTATAAAAATACGCGGCTGCTATAAGGATTGCAGTAATGCCACACAATTTGCATCGCCACCTGTTTGCCTGAATTTAATTGCATATTTATTTTGATAAAATAAATGCAGCTTTGCGAAATGAAAAACGGTGCTCCGTTAATAATCGCTGATATTGAATATCAGATTAGCGCTATTTGAATATCATTCCCGTAAATATTTACAAGAAGTAATATTGGAAATACAGTTTTAAATTGAATTGTATCATAAGTTGAGCCGTAAACAGACTGTACCGTTCTAATTCACTCTTCTGCTTTATAAACCGATTTCGATAGTTACGGAAATCCACAAACTATTTCCGTTAGCAAAACATTTGGTTAAATCCGAAATATTTTACAACGTAGTGTTTGCTATATCAATACGACGATACATTACATCCGAGTCGCGAGTTAGCTTCCGTAGTCATTTCTAAGCTGGAATATAGAAATATCTAGAATAAAATATTGCCAAGCGATGCAGCTATGTTCAGTTTCATTTCATGTCAAATAGCAATGGTGTTGAATTGAATGTCGTTGACCGGTTAAGCAAACTACGAGTGTGACTCCCGGTCCTCCCGCTGTGTGAACACATAGGTACACATGTATTTTACAAAGACCTTCGTATTCCAGTACCTGAGCTGAACTGGAAGTTTGTAATAAACCGTGACTTCTGAATGCTAACGCGAGACGTTCCGTTGAACTTCGTTTCTGATAAAACTTTAACAAGCGCCTTTGCGAAAAATGATCGTCGGTCTAAACGTACCCATAGCGCTTTACTTCGATATACTTCTGTTACGTAAACAATTGTTTACTCACTCCACATATATTATATTTACTCTTCGTCTTCCGTTACGCATGAATAAATGTAAACATATTTGGGAAATAATCTTGACGTTGACTCAACACGAGATTACCTTTCGAAATTGATACGAATGTATCCGCGGATCTATTTACAAGTAAATTGAGAGAAATGAATATCATAGATGACATGTATCGGAGGCATTTCAATTTATTTTGTGATACGGAGTTATTTTTGTTTATGTCTCTCATTTCATTTTAATATTACGTACAAAACAGGTTGCGAATAAACAGTAGCGCGTATAAATCATATTAATTAAAGCCGCTTCCTGGATGCCCCCTCCCCCTCTTCTGCCTGTCCACGGTTTCGTGCATTCTCTTTTAATTATTTTCGCATATTTCTTGGTTACGCTGATTAAAACTGAACAGTTGACCAAACCAATTAAAGTAAAAGCATATTTCTATAAAATCGCACACAATAATATTTTTAATATAATTGCATTCCGTGTAAGTATTATACAAACATTTACTTAGCAATATGAACTTTTTTCACGACAATACTATAACGACGTAAATTCGGAAAAAATATGGCTATCGTAAACGTAAAGGGGCATTATACGAGCGCTACCGGCTTGTCGCAGGTAAGTAATAAATTAATACATAAATTACGAAGGATTGAATGTTTATAAACGTCACGTAACCTCCTGGAATCCCTCCATTAGACGTTGTTTACTTAGTCGGTGCGCAAATCTTGAGAGGTCGACTCACGAAAATGCCCCATGAATATGCGATGACACAAACCGTACACAGTTTTTCCATTTAGAAACCATAATGAAATCTCACGCACGCGCTATATTTGTTTTTCAATCAGACGAATATTCAAAGGTATGGTATAGGTAAATAAAGGCATTTACGTATATTTCTTAAGATGAACATTCTCTTTTAGAAAACAACTTTACCGGTGAAAGAATTTTATCGCATAACATAATGGCAATAATAATAATTTCGTTTTATGTGTTCGAGTTTTCGCAGTATACAATTGGAACTTCTCTGAAAACAACTTCATTGTCAATTCAGCACTTCATTTCGTGAAAATAACACGATTTGCTCTTATAAATAAGTTATATGTTGTATACCTGAGCATCAAATGAGGTTCTAAATTTTACAAAAAGGAAATCAGAATTTAAAAATTAATCAAAGCACTTTAGTTTTGGGAGAGTAACAGCGGCTTACAAAATGAAACGTTAGAAATTGAATAAACAAAAGTGTGTCGTTGTAAATAGACTCGTCATGCTGGTACTCGTATGTGTTGGAGTATGAGTGGTTAACGAGTGTGTGCTCGTAGTGTTGTCAGTGAAAACAACAACAAAATACGACAACATTCTAATGTAGTGTATGTTAGTGAAGCGGGCGCGAGCGCGGGCACAGCCACCGTACGAGCGGTAGCGTGGCAGTGGCGCACGGCGCAGAGGAAGCGCGATTTGTATTTGCCGTCGTCAGTTTTTCCGCCAGCCGGATGCACTGCGCGCTCAACACTACCGTCGAACTAACGAACCATTTGCTGCCGAATCATCCAACCGAGATATTTATCCCAATCATTTGTTTTACTTTGTCCTATTTTGCTGTAATCACGATTTACATCTTCTACCGTTTATAATATCTGGCCTGTGAATAGTGTGTGATTGAAACTTTTAAATTTAGAAAAGTTGGTTCCCGGTTTTTGATAAGTAGGTATGTAATAGGTAGGTACATGGTAGATGCCATATTAAAGTAAACAAACGTATGAAACGAGTGAAACGTGACGAGGGTTTAACTAAATGAAAACGTCAACTTTTGTAAATGAAATTAAACTTTGTTTGAACAGGAAGTGAAAGTGCAAGCTAAATATTTTCAAATGACCTCCAACGTCATGGAAAAGCGTTACCAAAGTTTTTGGAACGTCCTTTGACACGGAATAAATTCCTCTTTCCGAAACAGGCAAATTTTAATACCGACCATTTATAAGTTTTTCGGCGTTCAGTAAAATATTCGTTAGACATTAATAACAGTCATTTTTCCCCGTCTAAATATCGCTGAAAAAAAAACAGTTAAGGAACACAAACACGTTTCAGCAACTTATTACGTTTTCAGTTATTTAGGCTGGAGATGACTAAAACTAATGAAGTTGACACCGGTGTAGGTTTGTTTATAATTTACAAGGACTTAGTAATTCATTTGTTTTTATTTAAAGGTTCGTATTCGAATTTGAACGTGCCAACTTGTGTCGGCAAAAAAGCAGGTATTTTAAACCGCTTCGCATCCACACGAGCCATTGTAGGTGGCTGAATGCCAAATGAGTTTTGTGATGGAGTCCCCTTGTGAAAAGGCAGATTGTGAACGTGTCTCCTTGGCTAAATAACGTCTCGGTAAAGCACACAGGGACAAAGCTCTCAAGGTATGTTTGCGTTTTGTCACTTGTCAAATTGAGACCCAATTTCTCAAAACTAATTACTTCTCCTCTCCGTATCTGACAATGTGGGAGAGGGAATTAGCTGTGGAAACTATACAATTCGTGCGTGTTTCAGCCGTATTGGAGTCATGTATTATATAAATCATTCCTTACTTACCAGGAAAGCAACCTATATGTTATTTTTGCTTATATTTAATTGAATTAATTAACAGCGTTACATGTCGTAATATGTCAAATTGTGTTGATTTCTTAAATATTCGTTTATATTTTTTGTACCGTCAGTTTCTAGTCTAGGTACCTGTAATAATATAATGAATACGTGGTGGCCGTTTGTGCGACGGTGTCTCTTCTACCTTAGTTTTAAACCCTATTACAGCATACTTATATAAAACCTAGGTTTCACTGTTGTTAGCCTAGATATCATGGGAATATATGCAGATAAAATGTATCCAATCCGATTCATCTCACCGAACGGAAGCCTATAAATGAAACATGTACCAATAACAGACATCCGTAGAAAGAGTATCATGGCTATCAATATGCATTAAATTCTCCATACAAAAATTCCACAACACGCCGGAACTATTTCAGTGTTTTTTTTTAATAATTAATTAACATAACTGTTTTATATTAATATAAAAAACCTGGAACATGACTACGTAATTTTATTTAATACAATATCCAATTACTTAATAATTAAAAATCTGTTCAAAACAAAAATGAAACAATTACTTGCAACCTTCAAGTCTTTCATAATAAATGGAGATAATTAATTGTAGTGTATAGAACTAATTAAAATGAATAATTAACAACGAAATAATAAAGGACCGTAAAAATACTAAAATAAATTGTTATCAGTTTTCAATTAAGGGAAAAATGTAGTGTAAAATGAGGCGATGAGGCGCGGATGGCGGATAACTTTTTTCTCGTTTGTGTCATAAAACGTAGAGGTAATTTCAAGCGAGCGCAATTTATATTTTGCAAGCAACGGTTCCGCATGTCGGACTGAATAAAGCCTTCACCACTTGCACTGCGGGTTTACTATCATATTTTATTATCGCTGGAAACAGTTAAAAACGTTCATATTTATTAAATTTATGAGCTTTTTATCAACAAAGACCGTAGAATACTTATGATGAGAGTCACGGTCGAAAATAATTGAGATATCTGTTAGCTTCTGTCGTCGTAAAGGCTGAACGGACTTGGATTTTGGCGCACGGATATACTATGACCCGCTTAGGACACATGATACTTTTTAATCCGGTACAACTTCCCTGTGGGAAAATATTCGACACTGGTGAAGTCACTGGCAAAAGCTTGTCTGCTATAATTTCTGGTAGTGCGTAAAGAGTAAAGGTTTTAGCAGCCAGCTCCCCCTCCGACTGCAAGGAATGTTTAAGAGAAAGATTCAAATTAGTTTCGTGTTTTACTCAATTTGTAATACTTCGGAATGAAATGATTCTTAAAAGAAAGGAATTAAAAGTTAGGCGTTTAAGAACTTAGAAATTGAAGTAAGTAAATTAGTGTTCCTCGGTACTTGTGTATTCCTGGGCCTGGAAGTTTGCGTTGATTAAGATGAATTCGTGGGATAAAATTCGCTGACTGCGGGAAAAATAGGCAAGATTTACAAGGGAATATAAATTGAGGTGGTAATGCCAAGTGAGCGCAGATTTTATATTTATGCAAAAGTTACCCACTGAACTATAAAGGTGCTTTATGTAGACTGTGTATGTTGATTTTTAAAACGCTGCAACGCGAACGCTTACCAAACTTCGCGAAGTTTGTTTACTCCACTGCAAGGCATTCAAAAAGATTTATAATTTAGAACGATGAATAACATTCCTACCATGTATCATCGGCACAAAACTTTCTGTATAAGCCGCGAAATTTTAGTTGAAATAGTCTGAAATTCATATCGTTACTTTTATAAATTAGTTCGATATTTCTGTATTTCACTCAACTTGTGTATACAACTTTGCGAACAGTTTATTCCACTGGTTTTGTAAACCGTAACATTTAAAATTTATACTGTTTTGTGATGTTTTGTATGGAAATCAATATCAACATGATAAATTGCTACTTAACTTTTTTAACAAATCGTGTTACAGTTCTAAAATTTAGGAACATGAACTCACCTCGTAACAAATTGCCGCTGCCAAGTCCTTAATTGACTATTTGATACACAAAACACTTGCACAGTTAGAAAGAATGGCACACCTAGTCTGTATTAGCTAGACGATTAGATACTAATGGGGACAACAAACAACACATGTAAAAGCATTTTATATAGCGCTAACCTAAACAAGAAACACTCAAGACTTATTTTATTATTCGTTATTGACTACGATCAGTTACTGTGTTTAGCTATTACGATGATTGTAGCGCACTGTCACGCAAATGTCACGTGCCTCGTTATTCACTTGATCGCAGCGCGAACACCGATTTCCTGAAACAAAATGAATGATATATTACTTTCGCGAAAAGGAAAGAAGGCTTTCCACACCCTTAAATCATTTTGTATCTGTAATAGCCGGACTCAACAGTTTTCTTACTAAAATAAAACCAAAAACACATATTATTACACTTTGTAAAGCAAACAAGGACAAATCGTATCCCGCATGCTAAGGTTCCATACCAACTACCACAATCCGACTTAAATTATGATCGTCTGCGCCGCTGTTCTCAAGACAGTAATTAAATATGACAAACTGGCGGCAAATTGCGGGTTTTACTTTAGCTTTTACTGAATGAAAAATAAAATATGCTGAAAATCTGGTAACAGAAACTGTGAACAAAAGTCGTAACAGTAGGTAATGTTCTGCTGCGAATGTGGAAATCTTAGAAGAATGTTAAATCAAACGTCGCGCTATCCCAACTATGACAAAGTAACTTCAGATGAAATAGTTTGGAACTCTATGCCATTATTAGAAGTTACGGTGACGCCAATCCTATTGGCACAAGTGCCTTGTCAACTCAATTTAACGACACCCAAATAAACAACCCTTCTAAAAACTACACAAACTTCCAAACCGTATTATCATTCTAGACAGGCAAATAAACTAGACTTAAACTATTTTCGGCCTGTCATGTCACTGCGTAATAATAGTTTGTAACAAAGTTACTACATAGTTAATGCTACGCTTTACCAAAATAGCTGAAAAACACTTGATCCCTCAATTTAAATGTAAATGTTCTAAAAATACTATTTCAGTCAACATGTCAAATGTGGGCGGACAATGATTCAAATGTTACCAATTTTGTTGTCTTAATGCCTTGAGTCTTAATGGTTCCAGAAATAGCTAAACTATGACCTTCCGATTACTGAAAAACTTAGTCGTATTTGTAACAGTTTTAAAGTGAAACAGTATCATTTAATTTTAAGTTTCACTGTTCGGCTAATTTACGGGTATGTAAAGTGTTGTTTAATACGTGTTATCAGTGCAGCAATAGCAGAAGTTTATTCTTCGTATTCTGTTAGAGCATAACGAGTAAGACAAACTTAGTGCACAATAATCTGGTGGCGTGAACACAACCAGGCGACGGAGTTCCAGCATTTCCATTATTTACCGTAGCGGTTTGCGCTCGCTTCCACACAAATGAATTGGACAATAAACCGGCAAACATCCGTCAACTTTTCCTTAATGAAACTTTTTGATAATAAAGTAGAATAGCACTGAAAAGGTTTTGTCTTTGATCACTTGCCCTTCTTTCAAAATTTTAAGCTTGTAACAATGAAGGTACAGTTACAATAACAATGGAAGCAAGCTAACTTTCTTTTGAGAGGTATTCAATCGAATTGGGACGGCGCTTCTTATATTCAACGAATAATATGGTAATCGGGGGAAATTAATGATGCAGTCATGATGAATAGAAACAATTTATAATAACAAAGATTAGAATTAATGTTAACTCGGAACACTGCTAATTAATTAGCATGAATTCCATTAACAACATTAATGTAAATACTAGGAATTAGATTTTGTATTCTGATATCTTTTAATATTTTGCGTACCTAATTATTTAGTATACATTATGAGGTGTGCCTGTTTTAATATCGGCTTCGATAATTTACCGTTCAAAACCACCCATCACTACTTGATACAAATGTACATGCATCAGAAGATTGATAGATAAATTGAAACCATACCTTCACACCCCAGTTACAGGAGGACCCCTTTGGAAAGACTGCCACTCTTTAGTGCTATATATACTTATAAAATTAATAGAATAAAAAAGCCTTTAGGACTTCAGTAAATTTTCATTTCTTAAGATCTATGTATGTGTTAGTTTTGTTTGGTTTAGTTCTGTTATTTATTTGTCTGTTACTTAATTTTATTTTTATCCTAAGTATTTATATCATGATATTTAAATTTTGATCTATTATGTTTTTTTTTAATCAAGCGGTACCCCAGAATGAATGTAGGCCTCCTCCAGTGATGCCCATTTGTTTCTGTCTTCAGCTACTTTTTTCCAGTTTGGACTAACTATTCATCTTCCCACCTTGTGATGGGTCTTCCTCTCGTTCTTTGGTCTAGTGGGCCGTTCCAAAATGCTACTTTCTGTCAACCGCGCGACATGTCCTGTCCACTTCCATTTCAGTTTACATATATATATATACATATGCTGGTCAGTAATTAGAGTTAATGATTGATTAACTTCCGACTGTGCATTACTTGGTTAAACTACAGATCGCAATTAATGGTATAGTAATTAGCCATGATTATAGGAGGAGAAGAGCTTGTGGATAAATTAAAACTGCCGCTCGGATCGATATTAAACCGTGCTTGATTAGGTTAGTCCGTAGATGGGTGACCACAAATTACATACCTAGTACATAGATACTTATTACGCAGTGCTTCAGAATGTACGTTAAGCCGAAATGTCTGACACCCAACTTACCACGGGTATAGTCGAGTACTTACTGGATTGTGAATGTAGGACGGGTAGTCACTCCATTAAAAAAATACTGGTATTCCTGTGAGTAATGATAGATTGATCTCAGTACAACGTGACATGGTTTCTTTCGAGAACTGGGTCGGGCACACACTTGTAGTACAGTACCTCAAATTCTACAAGTTTAAATTTCTAAGCAAGTTCCTGGTTAATATTCCTCGCTACTTGGTTGTGCCTGTGAAAGTACGCGCCTTAGCCAGACGAGAACTACCGTAAATAATGTCCGATGAACTCTCCCGGACGGTGGTATACCCGACTTACGTCAACCGTCCTTCATAATATATTTCCGTTACTTGTTCGTCAACTATAAATGCACGCTTTATTGTTAACTGTTGGTTACCAGTAACCAGAAGCAGTTGGTTCTATTTATAATTTGTGCAACTTTATGCTATTTTAAATTAAGTTGGTCACAAAATGACTAATAATCATTATAGCAATAAATTATTTGAAGTGAGTGAGAAGATATGATACTACTGCAACAGAGTGGGTATTTCATCCTCTATGTTGCTTCAACCTCTTTTCTTTTGGATCAACATTGTTTTTTATTTTTTTATATATTCATTTTTCGAATTTCATTCTGTCATTTCATCTTCAACAATAATTTTTTTGCTCATTACATTTTGGATCCCCGCTAGCAGCCACACGGGCTATTTTTTTTTTTTTTTAACTGTATTTAAATCTATAAATTCTATTTGAATTTATTACAATCAGTTTATATTGCAGTTCAGTTTTATTGTGATATTTCACCCCTGTTAAAAGGTATGTGTTAAATTATTTTAGTTTGCATTAGTTTTCAACTTCGCCTGATCTTGATGACCGACATTTGTGTTATAGTGGTTTATTTTTGTTATTTTAATTGCTAAAGGGTCCCCTTGGGGATTATATAAAGAAACCAAAACCTGTAGTGGCTATTATTTGTTCACCTGTCCCAACTTACACCTATATCTGCGGCCTCGGTCGGAGGGCAACGAGCGAGTGCCACACTACTATGTATTTGAACAAGGCTGCATTGTTGTCTAGTATACGAACGCGACTGCTGAGCATGAGCTCTTAGGTTCGATTCCCGGGCCGGACGAAAGAGTGTGTCTCAGGCGTGATGTTACGTTATGTTAATCTCACTAATATTATAAAGCTAAAAGTGCATATATGTGTGTACTAGCTGGCGCCCGCCGCTTCGATCGGTGATAATCGAAAAAAATGATTTATTCCAGACTACAATCTACCTTTGTGCCAAATTACTTCAAAATCCGTTCAGTTGTTTTGACATTAAAGAGTAACAAACATCCGTACATCCTCACAAATATTCTTAGGATTTATAATATTAAGTAGGAAGTAGGATATATATTTTTGCCGATGGGATATCATCAAATAACTTCCCCCGCCCTGGGTGGAGCGGGGGGAGTGTCAGACTTGTACTGACTAAAACCCACCCATGTCCTTTCTATTGCCTTTTACGTTCCGGGGAAGCGGTATCTCTTTCGAACAACCCGCAACCCCTCTGATATAGTAAGGATGTTTGTTACGCTTGTTCACGCTCAAACAGCTAAACGGATTAAGATGAAATTTGGTAGGTAGACAGCTTGAACCCTGGGTTAACACAAATACTTTTTATCCCGGTGTAGGTGGCTGAAACCGGGTGGCGCAGCTAGTATCATATAAAACGCATATGTATAAGTCTTGGTATTTGAGATAGAAAAAGTTAAACCGCATAATAAATACGAACTCGGATACTACATAGACGAGATAAAATGTTCGAATCCATCTCGTTATTTATCTTGTGACATCCGGAAGCAAGGCTATCGGGAAACCAAACGACTTCCCAATCAGTCCTGGTCCAATAGTAACTTCGTCACCACGCCATACAAAGCGAGCCACATTATTACATCTACTACAGTTTAATTTAGAAATCCCGCTGATACCTTCAGCTCCTAAGAAACTTGAATTTTCTTAGTGAAGATTTGTGTCGTAGTTCATGTGAGTAACATAATGCTCCCCAGATGCACATTTTGTTTATGCATCAGTGACTTACATTCACGTAAAACGTGCAGAATTTCAGGTTTAACATTTTGTTTAAGATTTGCGAAAGCCTCACTATACTAAGATAAGTAGGATGAAACCTTTTCTAGTCCCGGTTTAGTGATGATACGTTAAACGCGTATTATCATTTAAGCCTTCAAGCTGGGATGCTGAGCTTCACTTTCGGTTCTGAAAGCTCGGACTTCCGATTACCTGATTTCCGGTTCCAGCAATATTCAAACGGAGTTTACTAGGAATTTTATAGTGGTACAATATTCGCAGAAAACGTACAGGCACACGTCTAGTTTTGTGTCATGAAATCCTTCTTTCTACTAATAATCTAGACATTTGATTACTTTACCTAGCTATTCTATCTTGTCTGACAGAGAGCTATATAATGGATTTTAATAAAACTTTACAATAATACAGCTTACTAGCTTATGCCCGCGGCTTCGCTCGCGTTAAATTCGGCGTAACGCAGTTCCCCTTTCCTGAATTACAGGTAGCTGTTACCTGTAGTTTTTGCCCTTGCGCCTTATAATATTAGTAAGCATATATCGGAATAACACATAGGTTACAATTAATTCATAAAGATATATTGTATGTTCTATCACCACACGAGTGAAACCTCGGGGCGCAGCTACATAACATCACGCCTGTAAACATATATGATTCTGTCTTATATGATTTTGTCTGCCTATAGGCAGAGATGTAATTATTAGTACATCCACATTTCGCCAGTTATGTTTAACTTCTATTTAATAGGGGACGCGTCTAATACCGTCAACTGGGCACAAAAGTCCTGCTAAAAAATAAAAGGCTGCTATATTAAATGCTCTATTAACTAACACTCTCCTGAGAAGATTTTGAGAAAATCTTATCCGTTGCGTCCGTATTAGTTTAACTAATTTATTCAATTAAATTACGATATTAACTACTGTTTTTTTTTATTGATCTGTTTGCACAATACCGGTGAGTGGAAAAGCGTCTGTTTTTCGTTGGACGATTCGCAAAAATACTTTTATTACACGATTAAATGTGTTTATCACCCAAGTTTGACAATTACGACCAGTTTTATTCCGGCGTACCGTCCAGTTGAAAGCTTCCGTAACAGGTTGTGTTGTGACCTATTTTAAGTTAATGCGTGAGTACTTGTTTGTAAAAACAGCATTTACTTATTTATTTAATAATTTATGTATACACAGTACAAAACAGTCAGAAAAAAATATATAAAAACTAGCTGTGCCCCGGCATGCGTTGCAATGCAATTGTCTACCTACCTACCCTATCTTTTAAGTTGAATCAAACTGCCCATGGTGTGCAAATTAAATTTAAAATCGGTTTAGTAGTTTAGGAGTCCATCGCGGACAAACAAAGTGACACGTGATTTATATATATATTAAGATTTTAGTATAAAGGTACTGCTTATTTCTTAAAAAAATCTGCCAGCAGAACTGTGAAAGGAGATATGAGTTCATATGAGAACGAATGTAGACGATAGTATGTGAGAGAGTACGAGAAAAATATGTGTAACCTATTTAAACTTATATAAGTAAACTAGCTCGCGCCGATCAAACATACATCCATACTCACAAACTTTCGCATTAATAATATTAGTAGGAAGTAGGATAGGATGGGATATTAATAAATACTTGTATGAATACATAATGCTTAAATATATATCCAAAAATAAATACTTACTGATTATACGAGCACTAAAATCAATCCTCGTCGTTAAAGTAAAGATTCACATATTCCTACTTTATATGCCAAGCCATGTTCCTCTAAAGTAAACGAGCTAATCAATATAACATAAAACTGAGTCACATAAGAGTAATAAAATCGTCATAAAATTCAAAAGCTATAGGCATCTCACGTAACAACGGAGAGATAACAAACAGTCATCAACACGCAAATGATCGTAATAAGACTAACGTACCCAATACACTGATTATAACAGTATTCTAATTATTTAACCACAGTAATGTGGTATTAAAAGAAAAAAAAACGATTAATTAACTGATTAAAATTACACAAAATTAAAATAATATAAGAAAAACATACAGCCTCAAATAAGCTATGAAATAGATGAATCTGTTTTTAGACCAACCAGTAATTTAGTGATAGATCAGTGTATTTAGGACAGGCAGTACCGATACTATCGATTCATCACGGCAGTGAAATTTACCAATTTAAAAGTTATGCTCGAAATTCCAATGGAATTTCATACGAAATCTCAATATAGTATTTCATGGCTAAAAATCGGTGAATATTAATCCCATTTTGTCTGACAATTCGTGGAAAAAACGGAAGCCCCGAACGCATTTCTGCGAACGAGATTGTCGGCCATCGAAATTGTGTGGCGCTTACACTTGTCTAGTTAATACTAACATACTATATGTAGTTTCGTATAAACTAGTTATGGCCCGCTAGTTAAAATAATTTATTTATGCTCGTGGCTGGAAGGCCTCGGTTACAAATAAGACGATCCTTTACCTCACATGGGTGTAATAAGCGACAATCCAAATTCCCTATAAAAAGGAACAGTCCCTACTCATAATAGAATAAACATGCTTTCAATCCTTTTCTTATGATAGTGAACCATCGACCCGAAAAAAACGTTATCCACCTGAAATAAACTATCTCCACACACCAACAGCTCGTTTATATTCCGAAAAACACGCCATAAAAACAATGTCAAAAGTAATATTTTTAGCCCCGTTTCCCTTTCACAAGGTGACGTGGGAGAATTGACTTTGCGTAGTCACACTACATACGAACGTGTGTCAACATGATATAAATATTTACAGATTGGAAGCCATGTCAAGAGGGCATATGTCGGGAAATAGGTGAGCGTGATTCAAAGGATGTTTTATATGTGTGAGAGGGCACGTTAACGCACGTGACCGCGCGGGCTGCACTCGCCGCCTCCCTCGCCAACTCAGCGGCTACCCGTCACCCTCACCCCTGTCAATCAAATCCTTGCAAACTATGTTCCAGTAACATCACTCAAAACAGTAAATCGCTCAGTGAAATTCCTGTGAATTCCACGTAAACGAGGGCTGCATATTAAACCAACATTTGAATGTATTGCATTCCAAAGCTCATTTCGCCGAATATGAAAATACAATACTGTTAACCGTAAAATTAATTGAACATACCCGTTATACTGATGAACCCACAAAAAACTAAATTCCAAAGTATTTTATGACCACGAATAAACTTTTGAATGACTTAAACCTTTTGTTAAGTCTCAACGTCTAAACATAGTAATTGTAACATACTTATCATGAGTTGGAAATGCAAGTAACAAGAAGAAAACAACAGTTCTCTTTTGTGCTTCGTTCGCGAAAGCAAACAATAAGATAATTTCGTTAAACATGTCCCAAAACAAGTTACAGCCACTACGTTATGCTGCTGTTGGCAAAAGTTTGGACATTTTTACTGTCTACGGAAATCTTTACTTGAGAAAACACAAAATGGGTAACCGTGTTTCGTGGCTTTATCACGTGGATCTTGACAAACTGCCGACGAGACAATGATAGATGTTCAATGTACAGGTATAATAATCAACAATTAATAATGAGCTCTGAACAGGTGGGCTTATCGAGTGAACAAAGTCATTTTTAATCAGCGCGATGGGTAGGCAAAAATATGATACGCTTTGAAAACTCAATATTGGGTTTCATTTTCAAATTTTGTTCATCGGTGTCAGTTACCTGGCTTATTTGTTTGTTCGATGTGGTTGCCTCGGGGCAAGTCACGGTATTAGGAAAGATATCAATGTATTCGAGAATTTAAATTCAAAACAGTTATTTCCAGCTGACTTGCTGACTAATATATTTTGATTTCGTACAAATGAGTACAGCAAGTACAACCACCGACAAAGGCGCTTTTATAAAAATTAAATCGTTTTCAATGCTCGTTATTAGTAAATTGTGAAAGAGTGACACATGGGTCATTCTAAGAACCTGCACCGTTTTGCAGACACTTTTTCCAAAGAAATAACTTTAAAATGAAGCGAGGGTTCAGTCTGTGTACGTTTTGTAGTAAAAATATTAGGAAGGTATTTTACGAAAAATGCTTTTCGTTCCCAAGATTATAATTAAACGAAGAGCACCTCTCTAAGAGGAGTGCACAAAACTACGATATCCCTCGTTGCTACAGCATAACACTTTAAAAATAGAACTGTGCTAGATTAACCACAGACGTCTCTGTGTATATGTGTATGAGGCTCTCATCTACCATTAGAGCAAAAGAAACAGAGATATAATTACAAAGTGTGGCGTTCGATTTTTAGTTGGTAGTACCCCCACGTACCACAGGCTCTACTAGCTTTTTTGCCAATAGCATAGAGTATACTATTCTAGACTCCGTTCTGTTGATAACAATATTTCTCTAAGTATCGTGAGTAAAACCCACAAAATATTAAATATGGAAAACTATTCAAATATTAGATATTAAATAATTTAATTTACGGAAGCACGATACCATATTAAATTAAAGTTTCCGTATCCATTTACCCAGTAGGTAGATAACATAAATTAATTACATTTCGGAGATGGTAATATGGCATGATGGACTAATTAAAGTAATGACTAGAAAGTAGAAATTATTACTGAAAGGTGGAATTATATTTCAACTTCCACCTTGTCTTTTCATTACACAGAATTTGTGTGAAACAAGAAATTCACTGAACATGCGACTTGTGAGTATGAAAATTGAATGTTATGGTGCTGTTACAAAGTTAGTTGCAAAGCACGATAGTGAAATATGTTATAAAAAGTTCATTGCATTCTTGCATAGTTTCTACAGCAATGTTGTAAAGGTACCCTTAGTGCTTGTCAGCATGTGAGAAGTTTAGAAATAAGTATTAGCTCTTATGTAATTAGTCAAGCTTGCATATGGAAAACAAGATACGTAGGTGTATAGCAAACTGACTAAAATTACCTCATAAAAACATGAACGCCAGGACAGGATGCCTAAGAACAATAGTTCCCAAAATGGACCCCCAGCTCCAGGGGAGACTCGACGGTGGTCTACATTGGCGTGACAAAAATGGAGATCTACAATTGTGAAGGCTTGAGCTCACCTATAAATGGAAGCAGATAATATAATCCTATTGACATTATAAAAGTGAAAATTTGGGAGGATGTACGTTAGTATATTTGTTGTACCTACTTCACGCAAAAAATACTAAATGGATTTTCATGAAACTTTACGATAATATAGCTTACATACCATAATAACACATAGGCTACAATTTATAAAGATATATTGTATATTCTATCAACACGTCAATGAAACCGCGCGGTACAGCTAGTATTTTTGTAAATATAAAAGTAATTTAATATATTAAAGTAAAGTTAGATAGAATCACTTTTAAGAGTGGCCTACTTTATTTTTTTGACATCCACTCACAGCACAATCAATTAATTAATTACCTACTCATTCTCACTATTTTTTCTAAAACTATTCTTTTGCCCTTTGTTTTCGTTGGGTATCTCTTTCGAACAACCCGCAACCCCGGCAGGCAGTGGCCCTGACAGGTACATCTATTTGAGGCGCGCGTGGAACATGAACTCGCCGTCAACACGGCCTGTCGACAGTAAACGGACGGACCGTCAGCTACCCAATGGTCACCGACCACAGACCCGCGTCCACAGTGGTGCGGCCCGGAGCGTCTGCCACGGCGGCTGCGTAGGTTTGAGGTTCTGCCTTAAACGTGAGGCCACTGTCTTTTGCTAGCATAACTAATTCGCATAGCATAAATAAAAGGAGGTGAACGCTTCCCATTCCCTCTCAGTCCGGACCATGGAATGAAATAGGACCCAGAGTTTGCCGCCACCGATTTCCTCTACCAGGACACTAAAATTTAAATTCTGGTTAACACAGTTCCCCTTTCCTGATTTCCAGGTATCTGCTACCTGTAGCTTTTTCCCTTGCGCCTTATTGATTGTAATAGCAAAGCGTACTTTTCCGTTTTCTTCTCTCTTTCTAACTCAACTCCCAAGTTTTTTTTTTAAATAGCCTATGTCCGTCTCCAGGGTCACAACTATCTCTGTACCAAAATTCATCAAAATCGGCATAGCCATTAAGGCGTGAAGACGTAACAAACAAACTCACTTCGCCTTTATAATATTAGTAAGGATATAGATGTACTCACACAAATGCAGATTGCACAAGTGATAGGCATATATTTCGGTGTCATGCATATCTGGGGTAATTATGTTCAAAGTTACAACCCACAGAACCGGCGACGCAAGTGATCCTTGTGTGCATTATAAATGCAAGTAGACCGAACTTAAAATCAAGTTGAATCTGGTATGAAACTGAGCTCTGAATATCAAGTAGCAAGCGATATGATGCATACTCGTAACGACTGACTTCATGACGAGCTGTCCTCTTTCATATGTATTAGCTGTATGTGAAGACTCGCTGTAAAGGGATTTCAATAAAGTCTAGTAAGTATCTACCAGTTAAATATCTGGATTTGTACATGACAATACGCTGGCTCCCCCTTTTTTGGCGATAGAAATCATCAAATAACTTCCCCCCCTCTCTGGGAGCGCGGGGGAGTGTCAGACTTTTACTGACTAAAACCCACCCATGTTCCTTCTATTGCCCTTTACGTTCCAGGGCCGCGGTATCACTTTCGAACAACCCGCAACCCCAGATGCTGGCTCCCCTTTACATAGCAACTGGTCAAATGACGTTGTAGTATACCTACATCTGTGCCTACTTTTTAAGAGGACACAGGCCTGTTGGCAGGTAAATGTTAAACTACCTCAGAAGCTACAATTCATTCGTAAAGATTATCATACAGAAACAAATTAAAGAAAAAAAAGTGGGAAACGTAGGCCGAGGCTTACATTTCCCGCTTCCTGGCCTTCATTTTTTCTAACTTGTGATGTATCACACAGATCAAGGAGACAGTGAAGGTCGTGGACGAACAAGGTCAAGGAACTGGCTCCAAATAGATAGAGGTGGAAACCCCAAGAGCGTAGCTTTAGGTGAAAGAATAAAAAGGTTTATTAGTGAAAAGCTTTTGCTCAGGCTTTTTTATTTCTCCACAGTGAGATTATTAGAAAGAAGTATCATAAATTGACAATGAGGATCTGCAACTTATTACTAGATTGTCTAATTTGTTTTTTTATTATAGTGGATCGTTGAATTTGGAAAAAACGCGTGTAAATGAGTAACTTGCCGTTACGTTGCCCAGCTGCCCCAACGGCTGGGATACATGCCTTTACTCTCTTAGGAGAGAGTGGGCTGTAATCTACCACGCAGACCCTGTACAAGTTAGTAGATGAAACATGTCTTGTAACTATTGACTCTAAGACAAGCCCACTTCCTTGCAGAAATAACAATTTCTATACGGTTTTTAAGAGTAGATGGAAAATTGAAAATGGTTCCGAACAAAGAAACCGTTTTTTTTATATAGATAGAGATAAATCATACAGCCTCAGATCAAATCTTATTAACACTGGCAATAGTATCATAAATTGTACCGCTTAGTGCAGCATGTGGCAGAAACGCGTTCGGGTCGCTGCCTTTTCTCAACTTGTGAAGACACTGTGACTAAATTGTGATTTCTCAGTGGTCCCGTGATTTATTCCTATCACTTTCAATATTTTAAAAGAGTATTTAGTAAATGATGCCATTAATTTAAAAAGTAATTTAAAGTGAGTACGTATGTTAGTTTTACTATATTTTTATTAGTTTATGAATTAAAGCGAGAAGATGTACCCAATATTAATAACCATATAAAGAAAATACTTTGAATAGGAGAGCAGTGGTGGCCCAGTGCTTACGGCCTCAACTTACAAGTCGTGGGTTCAAACCCAAGTAGGCGCGTTATCAATTGTAATTTATATTCATTTTACACGCTTGTAGTCTTATAATAGTTATTTGTTATACAAGAGTGCAAAGTTCCTTTTTAACCGCGTGTTCAATTTTGATGACCAAGCAAGCGAAGGATTCTAAAATTGAATCATGAGTGCAGCGAGTGATTCAAAATTAGAATCCTGAGCGTTAGCGAGGGAATCAAAAGAGCACGAGGTGAAAAATCTTTGCACTCGAGTGCAACACGTAACTTTTCATTCCACCTCAGCGAGGAAATGACTAAAAGCAAAAAAAAAACGTTTACAATCACAAGATAGGTACACTTTTATTCCAGTTTAGGTATTAATTACTACATTATGACAGGTAAATAATATTTTTCACTTATTTTCAAGTTTCTTGTTTTTAATTTATGGTTTAATAATGACGTGAAAAAATGCCGCGTAAAGAACCGCGTACAAAAAAAAGAAAAAACACCACGAAGGTTCCGAGTCTGAGTTTTTAACAAATTAAAAAAAAGTTGTATGATATATTCGGCACCATAGAGGTAGCAGTAAATCGGTTTAACAATTTTTTTAATTCACAAACTTAGTGCAAACGATGTTCTAAATTCAATTTACTTTATCCTCTAGAGAATAAAAACGGCTTTTCCACTCAGATATTGATGATTAAAAATACTCTTTCCGAGATGGTGGGATGAAAATTATATTTGACCCACATTTCAGTTTTGGTTTCAACTGAAATTTTGAACAAAAATATAGTTTGGATGACGATACATGGTTAGCGACGTGTTTTAAATGTCGTCATTCTGAATTCAATAACTAAACTCTCAATCATCTTTTGCTGATCAGTAATTTTTTAATGCATTTCTATGATATGAGTATGAAAACAAAGGGAATTTTAATGAAAAGAATACTTACGGAAATTAAAATTACCTGTTACGCGTGTTTTTGAGTTCTTTTTATACAACTACTAGCTTTCGCCCGCGGCTTCGCCCGCGTTAAATTTGGGGTAACACAGTTCCCCTTGCGCCTCATTGATTTGTAATAGCAACGCTAAATTTTCCCTTTTCTTCCCTCTTTCTCCCTCACATCCCACTTTTTTTAAATAAAAATTAGCCTATATCCGTCTCCTGGTTCCCAACTATCTATGTACCAAAATTCATCACAATCGGTTTAGCCATTAAAGCGTGAAGAGGTAACAAACAAACAAACTCACTTTCACTTTTATAATATTATAGTAAGGATAATAATTTATTATCATCAACACTTGGTCGCATGGTATACAAAAACGATTAGACAGAAAACTGGCATGTCCTGGAACCTAAACATCACATACATATGACATCTTCTAACCCTTTATGGTGCCTGCATGGTGGTCAACAGCCCACTGCCTTCCCTGTTAGCTTGTTTCCCAACTATAGGAAAAATATAAGCTCATAATGAGCCTACTATCAAAACAAAAAACAGACACAGTCAGAACAATATAACATCAAGTACATAACAATAAATAGAGAACATAATTAGCCACACATTTGCAAATTAATTGCACTGCATCAACGAATACAGAAATTCTGATACACAAATTAAGCAATACGTTAATTGATCATGTCGATTGCAATCTAAAATCTATGGCCATTTCTATGCAAAATTAGATTTTCTAATTAATCTTTGTCTAATTCAATAAACCAAACGTATTGATGCCAGTCTAGGTTTCATTGAAAATCTTAAAAAAAGCTTAAGTTTATGCCAGAATTTATTAGAGTACAGCTATTGTTGACAAGTGTGAATAGAAACAGTATGAAACATAACAGTGTCGACTGTCGCATTATCTACGTTCTAACACTGCAATTAGCATTCCAATTAATTTACCAGCAAAATACGCATACGTTATTAAAAAATACAATACAACCACAACAATGCTAAAATGTTCATACAACGATAAAGAAATCCCCTACATAATAATAAACTGAGCAGTTGCAAATGGTGCCCATACAATACGAGTTCAATACAATGGACGGAATGAACTAGAGAAAATGGAATAATGCACTGAACATAAAATCCTTATTAATTCGCAACAATTGTAGTCGCTTTTTTGATAACTTCAGTTCATCCGTGATCATGGCGTTTGCAACATTGCCGAAATATCGGAAACTTGAAACAAACATGGTAAATATCCCGATTCAAGTGTTAATTTCGTTGGAAAATTTCAACAGTTTTGTAAATACTGGAACCTTCTAACCTTCGAAGGTACTTCAAACTACTAATAAAAAATACCTACTGCAATAAATATTATCTGATAAACTGAATAACTCAGAAACAAAATCTTCAAAACTTGCATGTAGTCCACGAAAATAAAGCAAACTTGATATTTCAAAAGTTTCAGTTTTTGGCACTCGCTTCATTCTACCTCGCTTCGATATAAAGACAATAAATGGAATAGCACTGGATAGTTTTATTGTTTACTACTCCTCTGGCCACAACTTTGAGGTTACCAACTCGCGGATTTTGTAACTTTATCATGTAAATTAGCATCACATAGTTACTACGTGTTTAGTAGCTTGAAATAAAACGTAGGCTAAGTTTTGAAATGTTACTTGTGTTTAACAAGTTGGTAAGTTCTTGTGGCTCGCAACCCGAGCAAAGAGAACCATCAGGTCTTTTTAGTGTACAAAACAATATATAAAAACAAAGAAAAAATATTTATTAAAAAACATTTTTAGCAAAAAAAAAATTATAAATAAATGTTTGTACGTTCCTTTGAAGCTTACAAAGTGCGATACCGGCAATTGCTCACTCAACATAAAATCAGACTTCTGACTGTTCTTGAACTCAGTCACACTAAAAGGTGAAATTACCAAACAAGAACCACCAAATAATAATTGGAAAGTTGAAATAAAAACCTTGGTGTCTCTTACACACAAATAAACTGAACGAGACCAATTCAGATTTCCAGTGGCAAAACGTTAGCAATATTCCGGTAGCACGTCTATAGAAAACGCACCGGAAGCGACAATACACTCGGAAATGACGACCGTCTCTCTTCCACTTCTTCGGTTTCAGTACACGGAAGTGAAAATGTCGCCGTTTCCGAATGGGACGTTTTCCCAATCACCTAATCGACTACAAAGATGTTAAAACCTTTTATTTATTGTTCAGTGAAAATTGTATGCTTAAATACTTCCGGCGTGCGTGAAATTAATTGGTTCCAACGCGTGGACAACGTTGGCGTTTTTTTTTTTTTCAATACATTTTACAAAAGCTTACCAACACCGCGTTGACAGGGGTCGATGTCATTAAAGGGGTATGCCCACTACACCGTACCATACCATGACCGTATCAGGCACGGAAAGGAACAGGACACGGACTACTATGAAGAACGTGTCAACAGCGTAATACACGGTTATAACAGATTTAGAAAGGTTATTTATTTATTTGGATCTCCAACAAAGGATACACAGATACATTATAAAACAATACTATGGGTTAATATAACTATGTTCCTTCAATTATAGGAGACCACAGCATGCACATATAACTAGGTGTTAACACAAAAATATTTATGGAGGTGAAAATTGAAAACTATTTTAAAATGATAACAAATCGGGAAAAGAAAACATAATGTCAATTAAAAAAGAGATATAGAAATTAAATGAAAATAACAATAGAATTAAAATTGATTCACATATTTATTTATACGCGGTTAGACTCTTTATTCTTTGTATTGAAAAGTATGGGACTATGTCTATTAGACAGTTCCGTCACCGTCCAACTCCGTCGCTTGCCATGCACGTAGCGTATCAGCACCGGAAAAATAATTTTGCCGAAAATTGTTGACTCTCCGTCCATGGCACGCGACGGTGTTGGTCAGTGACGGTACTATCTAGTGGGTATAGTCTCATAATTTTCAATACATCAAACATTTTTTACATGACACGCTCCTAACACGATCATATGCACAACACTGTGTAGTGGGCACGTTCCTTCAAGCACAAAATTCCTCTTGTCACACTGTCAGCATTTTTAGATAAAAGAAACATTCAATAACTTGATCAAAAATCCTAAGTTGTGTAATAACACGTTGTTAACAGCGCATGAGCGCGCCGACCACCTAACTTCCTCTCTTGAGTCACAACGCGCTCTGTATAACAAACAGCTGCCACGCCAGTCTGCTTTCATTCCCACATTAAGGAACGTCAACAAACCATTTTCTTTAAATACAGTCTTGGAACGTTGTTAAACGACGACCATGTCAAATGTGAGTTAGAGTATCTTTCTAAATTGATCTTGGTCGTTGAAACACTAACATAGTAAAAAACTTTGGTCTTTTAATGGTTTATTTACCAACTAGCTTTCACGGCTTCTCCCGCGTTAAATTCGGGAGACCCCTTTCCTGATTTGCAGGTAACTGCTACCTGTAGTTTTTGCCCTAGCGCCTAATTTATTGTAATAGCAAAGCTAAGTTTTCTCTTTTCTTCCCTCTTTCTCCCTCATTTCTCAGTTTTTGTTAAAAAAAGCGTATGTCCTGCCTATGTCCGTCTCCAGGGTCTCGACTATCTCTGTACCAAAATTCATCAAAATCGGTTAAGCCATTTAGACGTGAAGACGTAACAAACCAACGAAATCTTTCGCTTTTATAATATTAAGTAAGGATTTTGTCTCCATATCTGTATAAATAAAAGGTTTTGTCTTGCTGACCGTAAATTACAGACCGACATTAGAACAATTACAATTTTGAAGTGCATGCTTATGATCTGTAACAGTTTAAACGCAGTGATAACACCCACATTTGGCAGGCATGGCGAGTTAAAAGTTGATAGCATCACGCCATGCAGTGACAGCTTGCCAGCCCATTGCCTATCAAGCTGTGCAGCAATAATTTCCCCCATTCGGGTTTTACGATAAACGCAGAGCGATAAGCACCTAATATATTCTTTGTTTTGGTCGTATGGTTTCCGCAAACGAATAGACCACCCCCATTTTTTCCCGGATGTCGTAAAAGGCGAGGGATTATGTAATCCTCCAGGCACCCATTACAACCTATCACGGGCACTAATACGTTTGCAAAGCGAAGTGATTAAGACAATACTGCCATGAAAATACGTGTATTCTATCTAATAACAACAAATGTTATCACAAATTCGTCTGCCATATCTTGGTGATTATGACGATAACCGGCTTGACCAACTCATTAGATACCACAACTCCACCTAGATACAGCTGATATTCCATATTTTACTTTCCCTTAAAGTTTCGTACAAAAAGGAACTTTTAGATCTTAAAGTTTAAGTATCATCCCATCCTACACTAAGGCTTTAAAAATCGGAACTTCTTATTGGATCTTACGTCAAAGTAAAACTTTCATCTATTCTAATACTGAGAATAGCAATTTAAAACGAGTCCTTGAATATAAATGTGATCGAGTTTTAGAAGTCGTCAAACCCGGAATAGTTGGCAAGGACGTGAGTGTCTCACTCTTTGGAACAGGGTTGACGGGGACAAAAGAGCCGGAGTCAATGTATTATAAAGTTTTCAGAATTCAACTTATCTTAAATGAAAAATGCAATGTGTGCTACATTTTCTACTTAATAAGATGTTGCACGTAGTTGTCCTCACACATCTAAAAAATGGCTAAGTGAGCCTTCTGCAACATAAGCTATAAAGAATTCTTGATAACAGAGATATTACCTTGGTACTTATAAGACTTCAGACGCAAGTCTTAACGCAAGCTTCTATTTATTAAAGGTGAGGTTGCTACTTCTCATCCCAATTTCTCAACAACAGTTAAGAGCAAAGCGGGTATTGTTGTACTCAAGATGGCAGGTAACTGTCATTGCTTAAGCATTATTGTGATTTTACCTCGACATTTCCAGCAAATTCCAGCTCAAAGTGGTTTCAATCCAAATAGTATTTACGCTGTAAAGTT
This sequence comes from Ochropleura leucogaster, assembly GCA_958449745.1. NCBI lineage: Eukaryota > Metazoa > Arthropoda > Insecta > Lepidoptera > Noctuidae > Ochropleura > Ochropleura leucogaster. The sequence goes on along the minus strand of OY288206.1, from coordinate 10,697,984 downwards.
CTAGTTGCGGCAAAAGCATTTTCAAATCCTGGTCAGTGACTGAGAAGCTTTCAAAAAACATTACGGCTATGCACATAACGCATTAGGGAATTAAGCGCGTTAGCCAATCCGATGGCTGAACTTCGATTGCGTTAGCCAATCCGACGTGCCAATGGTGTATCGGATTAGTGTCTACAGTGTGCCGTCTAGTGCCTTACAGCTTAGCTATAAGGTCGATATATGGAAGCCGCTTAAGTATTCTGTCGTGATTTTGTTGTTTCCAAAATTGTGTTTCGTTAATCACCAACAACCTTAAAATTATAAAATTCTTCAAATAAAAGAATTTCCCATCCCGACGTCAACAAAGCGCTATAAACGAGAGCCTGCCTCAGTGTTCCCTGAATCACAAATGCATACAAATGTTCACTTATTATGACACGAATTAAAATTAAAAACAAAAGAAGTGTAGCAAAATTGCATCCCTTGCCCGCCATTGTCGCATCGCTTGCGGGACCATTGTATATAAGTGAAAAGCAAAAATGTTTCACAAAAGGCTAGCTACGTTAATTTTTAGCTGACATGACTTTCAAAGAGACAGGATTGTTGCGCAAAGTTTCACATTTGACAACCCTAGCAGAGGATAAGGCCTTACATTCAATAGCCTCGAAAGCCCACCCAGTAGAAATAGTAGATACCAACAAATGGAAACGCTTGAATACTTAGATCTAAGATTAGTGCTAGGCACATCCTTGAATGTTGGTTTATCGCGTCCGGTCGACAAGTCGTCTTTAAAATGGCATATCACTAAATGTTTGTCGTATGTTTTATTCACATTCGAAAATAACATACCGCTTAGAAAATAAACAGTTGTTGTCTACAGCGAAACTTAAGTCTTGTTATATTGCACTACAAGCCGTCATTTACTTTATTATTTTCTTTATGGCTCACATACAATAATTTCTTCCAAACTAACTAACTAGCTATTTATTAGAGTCGTTACGCTGGGCGTGAAAATCTAAGCGACCATGCCTGTCCACATTCTTTGCATAAACTTGTTCACAGAGTAGCTCTTCAATTTGTGTTTTCAGTTCGAACTCTTTCTATGAAATTAACGTGTTGTCTCTTTTCTTCTTTCTTTTTTACTTATTTTTCTGTCTCCTTTCGTTTCAACGACACCTTCGCAAGTTCCTCGTCTATCGAAGAATTTTAAATGTTGGTTAATTATTAATTGTAACAACGAATTATTAAACTAAACGGAAATGCGTACTATGTTATTAAAAGCCAATATTTTAAATTAATAAACGGTATAAGAAATTAAAATTTTCCTGTTTCGTTTAGAGCTAATAAAAGTCAAAATTCTTTACGAGAAAAAAGGGCAGTTATGATAACCTAATAACCTGAAAAGGTTCAGAGAGCTCCTTTCATGACAAGACGCAATTTCCACATGAAAAGTCAAATGGAAAAGCGTAACCAATCTTAATGTCTTCGCTGCATGCACGTACAACGGTCGATTGCAAAAATTTTCACACGTGATAATAAATAGAGAATCAAATATCACGAACAGACCTGCAATCATGACGTTAGCTTTATCTAAACCAAGCCGAATTCTGTTCCGATCAATACTTTATTGTTTTGTGTAGTCTTAAAAATGTGTATTTGTTCAGGTACTGTGGTAATTAGTAATTACCGTAGTAGATACCACCGCCCAATACTTTATTTTCAATACACTTCCTCGATAACTGGCTCTTATTGCACTACGATTAGGTTCAATATGCAATGTATTTCACACACATGCTTTTTTCTCATTTATTCCAACGAGGGCTTTCATTTTTCTTTTGATTCTGATATCACCACGCATAAACAAATCCCCAAAGCGGTGATTTTTAGAGCAATGTGGCGCATGTTTTTAAGGCCTTCGAATTTAATAAGAATTTTAATTGTTTTTATCAACCGAATATCACAAATAAACATGATCATTTATAAAATCATTTACTCATAACAACAAATTGACATTTATTTGAGTTCTTAAATGAAAAATATTTAATTTCTTATTTTTATTTTAGGTTATTTGTGCTGTAAGTACCTTTGTTTTTCCTGCAGTCGATTCTTCTGAGACAGAATCGGTCGGTGCAGAAAACAACGCACGAAAACCAAATTAAATCATATCAAATGTACTTTTTGTTCTGTTCTTAAATTCCTACGTTAGTGTATTGAAAAATGTCGTTTGAAACACGTAAGAATTTGTCACTGCTGTTCTCGGCTCTATAACAAAGCTTCCTCACTTGAATCAAAAGTAGTTAAAGTAAAATTATAAGCAGTCTTAACGATTAAATTGAAGTTAAATTATGTTTTTAGGGTTCCGTAGTCAACTAGGAACCCTTATAGTTTCGCCATGTCTGTCTGTCCGTCCGTCCGTCCGTCCGTCCGTCCGTCCTCGCTTAATCTCTGTGACCGTTAGCACTAGAAAGCTGAAATTTGGTATCAATATGTATATCAATCACGCCAACAAAGTGGTAAAATAAAAAATTGAAAAAAATGTTTTATTAGGGTAGCCACCCTATATGTAAAGTGGGAAGTGATTTTTTTTTTAATTTGAACCCTAACGTGTGATATATTTTTGGAAAGGTATTTAAAAATGAATAGGGGTTTACTAAAATCATTTTTTGATAATGTCAATAATTTCGGAAATAATCGCTCCAAAAGTAAAAAACAATGTGTCCCCCCCCCTCTAACTTTTGAACCCTATGTCTAAAAAATATGAAAAAAATCTGAAAAGTAGAACTTTATAAGGACTTTCTATGAAAATTATTTTGAACTTGATTGACACAACAGTTTTTGTACAAAAAAGACAAAAAGTTGTACAAAATAATTTCTGGATTGAGTTTGTAGTATAATCGTATATGCAAGCTTTTTTTGTAACTTTGTTTACATATTTTATTATCCTGAACGTATCTTATTTCAAACAAAAAAAGAATTATTGAAATCGGTTCTCGCAATCCAAAATTACCAGCAAAATTGCACGTCTTTGTATTAATTAGTAACCCAATTCCTGGAGAGATGGCGCTGTAGGTACTTATTACATTGGATCGGGTATTACCGAATTGTTCGGTTGGCCTCATAACTGGGAACACTTATTGTGACGGACGGGAAACTACGGAACCCTACACTGAGCGTGTCCCGACACGCTCTTGGCCGGTTTTTTTTTTTGTATTTCTGCCGTCAGTGTTACATTGCTACCCTGTTCCCTTGAAGAGGCACTGTAATGTAACTAGTTATCATAAGCAGAATTTACCAGGAAATTATTTTTTTTCTACCCAAAAAGAGAGAATGTTCATACACGTATTGATACAATGCACGGACAAGACACACAGACGCAAATTAAACGCCTGCGACTAACGTCTATGCCTTTTACGCTTCGAGGGGTATCTCAAGTTGAGGTGTAGGTACCACACGCAATGACTATCTATATACTCATAGAACATGTATAAAGAATGCTGTGCCGTTCAATGTTTAGTCCACGGGTTATCTACTTATCTAGTCCGGGGTTGCGGGTTGTTCGAAAGAGATACCGCGGCCCTGGAACGTAAAGGGCAATAGAAGGAACATGAGTGGATTTAAGTTAGAACAAGTTTGATTTTAAAAAAGGGGTTATCCAGTGCATCATCGAATCGCTTAAATGAGTTCGAACTCCAGACCGCATATAATTTTGATCAAGATAGTTTTGTAGAAAAGGTTCGCAGCCAAAGGCCAATATTTGAATCATAAATAGTACGGGCATAAATAATTTGACTAGCATTATTAAATTCGGGGTAATACTGGGTACTTTTTCAGATAAAGTCCCTATCCGACCGGTACATCCACTTACTTTTGGAATTTAATAAGATATTATTGTAAGGTATGAACTATTATGGACCAGTATTGATAAAACGATATTATGAAAGCCCATCAAACAACATGAAGTCATTCTTCAAACATCCTTAATAGTTCTTAGAACTATAAAAGTAAAAGCTAAGAAGAAAGAAAACAGCCCGAAGCATGTAGGAACTGTTTTCATAACTTAAAGTGTTTTATATCGTCGTTAGGTCGCACGCCCTGAAACTATGGATGAACTGTAGATAAACTATGGATATCCATTGTCCCCAACAAAGTAACATGGAAGTTACGACCAGATCTGAATGGGTTTTGGGTCGCCTTACTTTATTAACATATTTACGAGTACTACGCAAGTTCGGTGCCGAAGGTCGTTGACTCTATGATGCTCGAAAAATTAATAAGGTTCCGTTTTTTACCTACGCACGGGTCGTACGTACTAATCTTATAGAGTGGGAATGTTTATTTTATTGTTGAATTTTATTAATCTTTACCTAGGTTCGCCGAAAACTGGTATAACCTACTTTGCTAAAAACAAAAACGTGTCCCCGACGACATGAGCTAATGGCGGCAGTCACCTGGTAAGCTGTTACCAAAGAGCCGTCAATTCTCTCGGGTGACACTCCCAGTCAACAATCTGAAATATTTAAGCTGGCAATTTATTCGAGACTCTATAACCTGGCTGGTTACTAACACGACGCCATGTGCAAGGAGGTTGACGTTTCGGGAAGCTCGCGGTCCCGCGCTTTTCCCTCAGGTGCGCTCCTGCGGCTCATGCGTTTGAGCTTGTAGGTAATTTTCCGGTATCAGTACCTTTATACGTTGTAACATCCGGGTTAATTATTCCCAGGTGTTAACAAGATGCAATCAATCATATTAATGTAACATTTTTTTAAGTCGGCGAAAAGCTCTATATACTACAGTACATTGAAATTTCCCATGTTTATTCAACAATCCCTTTGTACAAGCACACCATACATTAGTATGCTCTATATTTGTACTAGTCCAGTACCCAAATACAAATCCAACTCAATTTGTAATTCGTAGCTATGTAACTTACTCAGAAAACCACCTGTCATATTCATGAATTTATAGTAGTAATGGCCTGTCAATGGCCAACTGCAGAACCAACACCACTCCCATGAAAGTTTTTAGTGTAATTGGATGAGAGATTCATAAATAACACGGATGAATTGTCAGTTGCGCCAACGCTACTATCAATACAAAAGCTTAACAACGATAGGCATCATAATGTTCTCTAAATCTACAGTAATGGAAAATTTTAACCTGAAAAATATTATAAAATATGTTACTTTTTGTAAAATAAGTTTGTTCTTTTGATTTATACAGCTTACTTCCAAAACAAATTACGAAAATAATAAACAAAACCAAACGCAACGAATTAGTAAACTTTCTGAACAGTACTTAATAAGCTCTTATAAATGAGAGAATACTTAAAAAACAACATTTTAATTTACAATAAAGTCCTTAGACAAACGAAAAACTCTGAAAAGTTCATATTTAATGAAAAAACTTTCTTAAAATTAGTCTGTTCTTATGTCAAAATGCTTGCATACCAGTTTAGTGCCCCGCTACTGACTCAGCTTGTGTCATTTCGGATTTCACGAAACTTATATGGCAACATCCACGTGAGCTCTCAGTTTATGCGACACTTAATTAAATAAACGAGCGTGCAGGGCACGAGTTGGTGGCGTCGGGTGGCGGCGACGCGGCTGCTGCGCGACGTTCGCTCGCGGCGGAGTAGCGACCAGCACTGGCGCGCGCCCCGCGCCCCTCGCCCCTCACTGATCATCCCTTAAGTTCCACGCCGCGAGTCCTTCGCGCCCGCACCTCTAAGGTGCAGCTTGGCTCGCACTGCCTCGCAGTCAAACTGCTGACTGCTTCGCCGCTGAACATCTTATTAGCATACCCGACTCCCGACGCAAATGAAGCTGCACCCTGCACTAAGCCTACATAAGGCGGGTAACTTTTCCGGAACAAGTCTTGGTATGCAAAATGCATTTTATCTCGCTACTATTCTTCTTATCTTTACGCGTACCTTCGCGAATCTCTAGGAATATATATTTGCTTTAAGCCGTAAGCTTGCAGCCGATATCTTCTCTTATCTTAAGGAAACCAATTTAACATTTTATGACGTTTAACATAATCTGCTTACTGTTATTTTGATTCAGTTCCAATTTATATTGTACTTTAATATTTAGATAATATTACGTACAACTTAAGAATAAAATAAGTGAATAACCAAACAAACACAATTACTATAAAACCTTATACTTTACAAACTTAATCTATCTTGTGAACCAAAGTTCGTATTAACATGAAAATAGAACACCATTTATTTTTAAAAGTACTTTACACAGGTACAACTTCTTTTATGTACTTTTTCGTAATCAAAAGTGAACAAAGAACTTTCCTAGAAGCGTGCACTGTGTTTAGAGAAAGACCGCCCATCGCGCGGTTGCTCCGCCCGCCCAGCTTTGAAACCTAATATTTTACTCAGCATGTTATGTTAAACATTTTTCTTGAAGATCTATGCATTCTACACGATGAACTGAACAAAACTGAGAGCTTTTCAAAAACCGACGCGATAATAGTATTGTCTGGAAAATGTTCACAAAGCTCAAAATCCGCTTCGGTTTTTGTGTCAACGGCTTAAATATTTATTGAATAAAATATTTTAACGAATGTTGTAGCTCCAGCAGTCGTCCAAATAAGTGAACGCAATCGTAATTAAATATATTATTAAAGAGTTACACGATATATTATAGATCGTCGTCGGACGTTGACCTACATTGACGCACAGACAAAATAAAATTGAATCGAAGAGTAGGCGAAGTGCACGCTCGTACCTACCGCCGCACATTCGCACATAGACATCATACGCGATCACAGACAATCATAGACGAGCGTGCCTACAGACACGCCACCGCCTCCTATCTACGTGTCAATTAACACATAATACCTAATTCTCAATCATAATCCACGTGTACATGAAGACATTATCGCCGTTAATGTATACAAGTAACTATATACATTAACTACACATTACTACACACTAGGTACTTGACATATGGACTAATATCGTAAAGAGGATTTCGTTGGATTGTTTGTGCATTACGAAATAAATTCCATAATTGACATAAAACCTTCATCCAATCGGATAAGTACCCATTATTAAATAGATGAATATGGACGTAACAAAATCATAATCATCAAATATAAAGGTTATTCGACACAATTCCAACCATCTGTCATAGATAAGATCTTTCCTAACTATATCAATATGTGTTTGTGTCTATTGGAAACAGAATAACAGCGCACGAGACATTGTTAGAAGCTTTCCATTTAGGTCGTTAGTAAGATTCAAAGCAATGATTATTGTAGCTATATTATACTCAAACAACTGAACTATATAGCATCAATTAAGGCTTTCAGGAACGGTAATGATAGATTGTTCTAGTTCTTCAACATGGTCACGGTTATTAGGAATATCACACCTGCACAATTATTCATAGCGCTATGGCAAGACATCGGAAGAGAGTTAACTAGGCCGACACGTAGCGCGCTACACACGAGCGCATACTTCACTCTACATCAACGAAAATGTATTTTATCCAATAGATCCCACTCCAAAGAATTGATTCCTAATAAGCTACTTCAACAATTCAAACAATCTGGTTAGAACAGTTAAATATTACATAATTCCCTATCTAAGGCTTTCGCTTGAATCGTAAAAACTGTACCACTTTTACAATTTAGGCGTATTTTATTCGATGCTAACCTGAAGTAATATTCGAGCTCACAAAATTCCAAGTGTACATTTTATTGAGTAGCTTTATAAATTTTTACGACGATTTTTATAGCATTTCGCACAATGAAACATTACCCCGGGAGCGGTGGCCAGAGCCGCTGTAACAGTTTTATGTGAGGACTATTGCCTGTTTGTTTAGTTCCACTTGCGCCGAATATATACCGATGTGTTGCAAAACTTTGATGCAGTCGTTCTGTTGAGCTGTGTGTCACTCGCGGCGCCCGCCAATCGGTGCTATAATGAAAACAAAACGTCTACTAAGAGCTGGCGCGTTACTAAGAAATATGATCAACTTGCTACAACTAAACATGCTCTATAGTTACTGAAGCAATCGCATTTGAACCTTTTGATTCAATTGCTAAACGGAAACGAAATATAATTATGTAATAATATTTTTTGACGTGGGTCTCTTAAAAGTTCTCGTAACGTCTTGGTTATAATTTGAATCAATTTCGATACTAATGTGTAAGCATCATAACCTGACAGTTTAGTTTTAAAAATATTGGCCGAACATGTCTAAAACATCTTTTACTCACTACCAATAACAAAATGAAGGGCAACCGACAACATTACATTCAAGAACATGCGAGTATCCACACCTAAAGATACTTCACATTCAAATTCTATGTATAATTCATATTTTCCTGATTCATAAAAAGGTATTTTTACACTTGACCCCTCACATACTTAAAATATGGTTGTTCAATAAGTAAGGAAGCGTTTTGTCAGGTACTTGAGGCCCTTCTTCGCTGCCCCGAAAGGTCGGAAGCCACGATTAGCCTGCGTTTGAAGTCTTTATAGCCAGTCATTTACAGAGTAATGTGCTGCTCAAATTCAAATTTCAAAAGAGCGGTTTTACCAAATATGTCGTTACTGTATATAGCCCTGCCTACCGGTAAGAAAGTTACCTTCGGGCATTTTTCAATGACTTTTAGATTGCCTATAATTTTTTGGGGTGGTATCATTACGCTTAATTTGAACGTCGCAGAATTGTATTTCAAATGAGTGAACATCTCCTTTCGTTAAAGATTATTATTTAAGCACGGAAACCATTTGCAATGTCCAAAATTTACTTCAAAAGTTTGAAAGCGGTGCGGAGGTTTTAATATATAATACATCTATTTCATGTAATAATTTTATTCATAGAGGAAAAGGTCGTGTATATGGATGAATTTTAATAGACGATGATGAGGCTCGGAGCGTGGAAGAGTAATTACGACGGTCATCCGACACAGGCGATACCCGGCCGCCACCGCTTGCCCTATACGTAATGTTATTTACATTTTTTAATTCAAAGCGCTTCACCAATTAGGTTTTTATTGTGCTTATGTGAACATAAAACAAACGCCAGAAGCACGTTCCTAAAACACTTTTTATGTTACCGCGTTACAGTCAGGTTTCCATATTTTGTAGCTACTATTTAATATTTAAGGTAACATTATTTAATGTACGGCTTTGTGACTTAAATTACTTGTCAATAAAGTATCAACATAATTGACTTGCGTCGATGGAAAATCGCTCAAAATATGTTACGTGTATCAAAATTTCCCAATAGGTAGCGTATTCAGCCGTGCACCTGGGACGGGCATTTGATACAATATCACACAATATTTTAATATTCGTCGGTGACAGCACGCACACAGTCGTCCGTTCGACGGCCCATGGCGGCCGGAGAGCCTCTGTACTTGATATTTTTATAGCCCTCCCCTCCTCTTCATATTATCATGAGTTACTGCCAAGTAATTTAAATATGAATGGTGGTTTGACAGTTCCATGTGTCCTGTAAGATGAACAGCGATGGCGCACAAAATAATGTAACATTTTTGAGATATTTCTGTGTCATAAAAAGAATAAATGAAACCAGTGTCGTTATTGAAATTATCATATTTGACAAGAAGTTAATTAACACGTTAATGACGCAGTCAAGTACAAAATGAAAATCAAATATCTGTCCGGTTTGTGTTATAAGATGAGAAAGACAGAAATATATTTTACTCACATTTTGTTTTCGTCTCAGCTGTTATTGACGATTAAAAAACGACGTACTATAAGATAATATACCTCTACTGTAAACGGTTTTTTTTGTGACATAACACTTGCCCAGTTTGCTATCAAAATATTACCAACATTTAGACAAACTGCGAAATGATCAAACAGTATTATTTCTCAATAAGCTACGGTTAAATATATAAACTATTCAGGTTATTTTAAATATTGCTTAGGAGGTTTATTAGAATTAACATTCCAAATAATTTAATCCGCTTTTGCACCTCAAACATACTTTAGCACATTGCGATAAAGGCCGCAGGGAACAATTCCACAACTTTTAACTTTATTGCTTACAACAGTCCTAATTACCTAACTGGAATAACAGACCCTACTTCCAATGTAAGGCGACGGTTAAGCTTCATTAACTACATGGGAATAATTAACGTGTTTGAACTTGTAACTTCGATCATTTTTACGATGTCGTGGTCCAATAAAAACATGCATCCGGAAGTCATGACACAACACTATTAACAAAAGTTGTTAACTTCGAGAGTTATTAAAGTATGTGAAATTCCCATTTTCGTATGTGGCCTTAATTTTCAACATCAAACGAGCGTACAACTTGTGTCGTTTAGGGGAACTTCCCCAAAAATTCCACCACTCTAATTTTGTGCCGTAAAATATTTGACACCGCTTGTCGGCCTTGCCGATTCCGAAAAAACACTCGATAAGATTACAGAGCTGAAAGAATTCTTGCTTTCTTTGTCGTACAATTCGTAATGGATTTATCAAGCTATCAACGTTTGGTGTCTGCTACGAAATGTCTAATGATTTGGAAGACTAAGTGATCCTCAAGAATTGCCATTTTTTTCTGTTTTTTTGCCCTGATACACGTCCGCCATTAGTAATGTACGATCCTTGTCCCTCGACCAATAAACTAGAGCAATGAAGACAGGATAGTGCTAGAGCCCGTTGAAATAGCCCATGAACTGAAATGAGTAACAGTAAACGAGTACACTACGGTACCTTTTATTTGACCCGAGTCAATATAATTTAAGCCGATTCGTATAATTACATTGGCGAGGTGAAATTTAATTAAATATTAAAGGAGATATAAAATGCTACAATTTTATTATTAGTCCAGCCTTTGGTCGACAACTTAATCAATATTGTGGCTCTTATTACCTTTAATAACGGCGTTTTGTTTGGTTCGAGTTGATTAGTTGTAAAATCAAAGTTTGTTCAACAATAAAGGATTTCAATCAATAAATCAATCATAAGTTAGCCGTGCTCCGTCTGTTAGCTGAATAGAATCGATAATACTAGCACTAGTAATCTTCGTCAGCATCCGCGTTCAGACTACAGAGGAGCCTTTTCAAGTAGCAGGTCTTTTCCGACGTCAAAAGGAGATTGTTTCTTTTTATGTCAGCAGATTACTTGATCCCAATCATATTTACATATTTTTATGCTTCATACATAAAGCTTGACGTGTATTGCAGTGAAAGCTTGAAACAACTATCAGATAACTGAGTTCGCCTTTGCCTATAAAAATAATGAAAAATATTCGTCTTTGCTCACAATTTTATATGCCTCCAACTTTGCTACGACTGCTACGAATTTGCTACGACTTGCTACGCCGCCGCGTCGACTCGTCACTACGTGCACGACGTAAAAGACTGCTGAGTACTAACAAGTGACCGGTTTACAGATTTTGCGTTTATTATTATTTATTTATTTATTATTATTTTTAATTTAGAAATCTCTATAGTTTATCGTAGCAGACCTTCGCCATTAAAATTCAATTAAACAATGCGAATGTTTTGGTTGTAATATTGGATTGTATTTTGCGTAAGGGAATATGCTTGAAATAATGCATAATATCATGTTGTTCGCTATAAATCAACTAAACCCACTAATTAGGTTTATCGAAGATACGCAACAAGCATAATGGGTGGAAACAATGGCCCAATTTCTACTGCATAATATGTACAGAAAATTACAATGAGAAAGGCTTACATCAAATTATTAGCTTAAAAGTACATAATATATTAAGTATTATCAAATAAACAGAGGATTTTCTTGAAACACGAGCTAGTGTCAACAAACTCTAAACTCTGCCAAATCTTGACATTGAGATTATATCACACATTTTAAATTGTACATTATCGTGTTGACATTTAGCAAGCACGCCGCTCGGTAACGACTAGTGGGTCCCGAGTTGTTAAGCCGAAAGGGTTCGTATATTATGATTGTTATGGGCAAAAGGCCCACTTTATTGTACTAATGTTGTGCCTTTTACGTGATCATCATTTAACGCCCGATGGGTGGGCAACCCTACGACCCTAACGATGTTATAGTTTAGAATACATGATTGAATCATATATTCACTCGGCTTTGTACAAAGTTTTGGTTGTCATAATTATTTGGAGATATTATTTATTTAGTTGTTTGTTTTAGAGTTTGTTAAGTCGTGCAGTGTATAATACTCAATTATAATGTCAAACTAATTGTGTCCGTCAGAACTAGTTTAAATGTTTGACCTAAAAAGACTTTCAAATAATCCCCGGCGATTCCTATTGTCAATACTTTCATTAGCCTTTAGAAGCAAACAACAGTGGAATTGTACACGCTAGTCCATTCTGTTGACTCGTATCGATTGGAAAGTTGAAGCCCAATCACTCAGCGAGCCCCCACGTACAACGTAATCAACACGGATATATTACTATAATGTTTACTCAGGGTACCTAACAAACGCTGCGTGTGTAATTTCTCTATATTCTAACTGTATGTTACAGTATTCACAAAATTATTTTCGACTTTGATGAACGTTGCTGGTACCGACTCCATTAATAAGTAATACCTCTTAGGCTATCATCAATTTGTCATCTATCAGCAGGATTGGAACATAATAATAAGATAATTACTTTCAGAGATACCTACCTCTCAGAAACATTTCTATAAAGAGCTAATAAAACAGCTGCTTAAGTTGTTATCATTAATCATCGTAACTGGAACATTCACATTATAACCTTTTTAGATTTAAACGAATATCGAGTTATTTATGTCACGCGATGTCCCGTCATTGAAATGAACAACCATTTTTATAGCAGGACCGAACATAACATTATCAGATGACGCTTCCCGGGGGACAGTAAATATTCGTGGACGCCGCGATTAGCCGGCGCCCGCGGCCCTACAAACATGCAACACATTTAACGCATTGCCTGCCTCACTATATCCACTAACATAGCTATCTGAGAACGTTAATCGACAACAATGAACTCGATACATTAACTCCGCCGAGCAGCGAACAAAGAATCCAATCCGAATCCTACATCTATTAAAGTTTCGCAGCAGGACGCTATCGGCAATAGGAACAATGATTTTTTCTACGTCCTTTGGGGCAACAAGTTGATGAAATATTTGCTCAATCGGTTGTGTAACATAGTTTCATTTATTTCACTTCACCCCAGTCACTCAACTGAAATAACAACACAGTACGGACGTGAATCAGCAATAAATTTCAATGGCGATACATACACGTATACCTCATAACTGCCGCATTCATATTTCATTAATACGTAACAATACTAACATTTCTTTTTGCCGCTCAATTTGACGTAACATCGTCTCATCAGTCCTACTTTATTTAACAAAATGTACAATTCCGTTTTATTATTGTGGATATTCGTATAGTTGTATATATTCGTATAAACAGGACAAATTATACAGAAGTAATAACATGTAGAGTATTCGGAACTGTTCCAAATCACATGTTACAAAATGAAGCGCTAATCACGAACCGCGCCTAGCAAATTACCGAAATTAACTAAATGGTTTATGTTAAAACAGAAAACACTAGCTCACGGAGTATAATTATGTTGATATGGGTTTCTTTTTATATAATAGTAGCCATGCACCAATAAAATAGAAAAACAAATACTTAAAAAAAATAGTAGTCGCAGCAGCTATAAAAAACAATCTACAAAACGGTAAGTAAAACCTGTTTGGTCGCCGCCCACGAAAGAACCTCCCCAACACTCTTGGGAAAAGTAAAAGCCGGGAAAAGGGTCCTTTATTAATACTTCCCATATTTTGATGACTAATCCGACTGCTAAATGTGGTTCTGATGAAAATAACTACCCAAAACCGGTTTTTGTTTTTAAAACACAAAGTTAAATGTAATAAAATCACCAACATTAACTAAGTGCTCTGTATTTTTTTTATTTGATAGGCTTACGTTTTCTACGGTGTTCTGGGTAAAATTATGTGGCAGTCAGTATCTATTTTTCATTTGTTGAAACCTGTCATAATTCAGTCTACCTACATTATCTGTACAATTTAAATGGTAAAGCAACAATAGCCATAAAGTGCGTATGGCAAGTTATTAAACAGATGTCAGACCACAAACAGTGGAATAGGAAACTAAAGTGTCACCCGTCCGGTACATCGGCGAAATTAGCATCGAGCGAGTCGCCTTCATTCAACAACAGGAACCAGCCATTAATCTTACACAATGTAATTGCGGTCCGAAATTCTCTTCATTATTCAATCATCCAATGACAAGTAATCTGAACATTCCGATTATCATGTTTTCAAATTAGGGAAACATTCCATTTAGCCCGCTGTCCTTGAAACGTCTGAAAAGGCTGAAAACAACTTGTTTGCTAATGGGCCCAATAAAATTATCGATAAACTTGGGATTCAGATTATGTTTTCCTTTAACTTCCACTGCGTACAACTGTACAAGTCATAAAAGTCAATAAAGGATGTTGATATAGGCCAAGGCCGGGAACTTTTACTACTCGTAATACTACTTACAATACAATTTACCCTTGCGACTCTACTCATCTTTTAGCTGGAGTTCTAATTTTATTGCATGTAAACGTGACTTTCTCGTAGTAACATCAATTCAAATGAAATACGGCACTGTTATACGTTACACGAAATTTCTTTAAGAATTTGTTCAAAAGCTGTATGCAAAACTCGCCGCCAAGTATCAGCCTCCCGGTGAACCAGTGATACATAATGCATAAACATCGCACCTCGGCGTGCAGAAGGCTGGGGGCAAGAGCTCTTCATATCTTGAGCATGCCTCCACTTAGCCCGCTGCATACGGCCCGTCTGTGTTACACTCACTCGCCACCACTCACCGATCTAATGTATTAGAATCAAATGGGTATGCACAGCAGTCACCCACCGGAATAGGTTAAACGGTTCATGTACGTACATAACTCATGACTGTGTAGTTTGTGATTGTTGTGCACTTGGGCGGATAAATGGATCAATGTATAGACACTTGTCCAGTTATAGACTGGATTACAATTAAACTATGTCGTGAAGCTGGTACTGAAAATGATGATTGAACTTTCAAGTAAGAGTTTACCGGCAAAGGAAATTATTAAGAATACAACCTATGTATCTTAGTAATGAGAAATATTTTTATTTATAAGGTGGAAATACAAGTTTCAATTATGATTTCTGTGTAGGGTACATAGAAATCATAATTGAAACTTGTATGGCTTCTGTCTGGATACTTAGATATTATCATAACAAAAATTTAAAACAATATGGGCTCACGAAGTAAGAGACATACGCTAAAACGTGGTGATTCAGTCATTCTGATGGATTGATCAAAACAGGCAAAACATAAGGAAAGAAACTCTTTTTTGGACTCAACGGTGCGACCTGTTAGGCTAGTCAAAATACACAGTCAGATACATGTATTTAAAGGCACGTGGTCTATCTGACCTCTCCGGTTTCATTATGATTGCCGAGCTATCGTAGGTAGGCGGGCAAGGAGTAATTATACCACGTTAAGTGACAATTTACTTAGGATTATTATTTTGACGAAATACGGACGAAATCATTAACAGAAACTTCTAATCTAAAATGGAGTATAACGACGCTCCACCGAACACGTCTTGCTTCAGCGTGATGCGAACGGCTTCTTCCTCGTCCGACGGTTGCGTGCAAGAGAGCCCGGAGTTGCATCAGAGTCAATAAAAGTCAAACGCCGTTTTTTTTTTTTAATTTTAACCATCCTCCTTGACGTTTCTTGACAGTTGACATATTTAAATATATGTATCTTAACAGCGTTAGATGTCAATACAGTCTGCATTTCAAATCTTGGGCATAAACTTCAAAAACATATACAAATTACAAAAGAGTTGCACAAAAAAATAGCAAAAACGCATTCGATATTCAAATCCAAACAAGCGATGTCTGCGGTTAAATGTAAGTTTCTGAACTGAACTAGAGCATAAACAGTGCGTACTTGAAAAGTGCATGAGCGCGAAGCAGCTGAAGCGTAGAGTGCCCTCGAGTGTTGTAGGGTCGTTAGAAGCCGCACTGCACGGTGCACCTCCTACCAGGATTATTTAGTTAAGCATCTTTTCACTAAACCTTAATGAGACTTCTTCCCGCTTCTACGAATTTTTAAATTTAATTCTGGAACCGGATATTTGAATAAAGCCACGACAAAATTTTACTTTTTGTTTGGGACAGCTTCCGCAAACTTGTGAACACCGCTTGTATGATACTCATGTACAAAAACACGACGTCATCACAAAAGTTACACTGTGTGTCAGGATGTAACAAATTTGACGAACACGGGATCAAAACTCAAAGCTGACAAGCATGCACATACTTATTTTACACCCGATCCCTTCAATTTCCTAGTTCAAGAATCCTATGATACCCAATTAAAGATACGTATTAAGTTTTCTAATACCTAATAATATTAAATATAAATAAATATCTTGGGACAACTCACACACGGCTATCTGATCCCAAGCTAAGCAGAGCTTGTGTTATGGTAACCAGACAACTGATATACATACTTATATAATTTATAAATACATACATATTATAGATAAATCACACCCAGACACAGAACAAACAATCATGCTCATCACACAAAGTTTGTCCTGGGTGGGAATCGAACCCACGACCTCCGGCTCAGCAGTCAGGGCCACTAACCACTGGACCAACAGGCCCGTCTAAATATATTAATTCTTGCGTGATTAAACCATCTCCCTCGTTCGCGATATTCGATAATAAAGTGATTTAGAAAATATAAAACAACATGAAAATACCCATTGCTCATTTTCTACCGCTGTATAAGTCAACTGAAAGATTGATTCGAAACTCGCTGCATGGCTTACCAATACAAACTAATCTCTATACTTTTGAATGATATTCTATGCTGCCTTTTTATTTCAACTATGAAGAATTTTATATCAAAATACAGAAAAAGATTTGAACGAAAATATTTGTTCAAAGAACATCATTTTTGCCGTTTTAATGGCAGTTGATTTACGCTACTGGCGCGGAAATCTCCTGGACGAGAGTCAAAGAATTCTTTGAACGAGGTTTTCACTGCATCTTCGGTGTCTTTTTTGCACTGTAAAGAGCTCTTTGAACTAAAATAAAATGACCTGATATGTTGATGTCGCTTTGAGTTGAGCTCTGTACTTACTCACTAAGTGTAAAGTGAACATTATCTGAAAACAATTCTGTAAAGTTGGAATAAATACTTTGTGACGAGGAAGTTGTTAACGAGTGACGCTTTTTACGAATTCGAAAATGGTGAATACGCAGAAAATCAAATATGTAACCTGCATTTTGTATCTACAAGACTGCAATTATGTTTTTATTAATCCCGTAAGCTTGTACGCCCCTTGTAGGGTTTATGATGTGTTTATTTTGAACCCGGCTGTTTAAGGGGTCGCCAAATAATTATTTATTTGCGATAAAATCACTAAAGATAAACTTGTAGTTAAGCTCCGTTTTAATAATATATTATCACAATATCTATTTATGCAAAAGGGTATTTTTCATCCCATCGTCACAGACTTGGAAAATATATGAGAGGTTAGAACCCGCCATGAGTTTGTAAACACGAGATTATGCCTAAAAGCCTCTTTATGGGATAAAATATATGCAAACGGCGCCTGATATGCTTCGGTAAAAAAATATGAAAAGTCAAAAAAATAAACCGGTGTCCTCTTTCCTTCACTTATTATATCTAAAAATAGAGACAAGTCGACATTTTTTAATATTACTTCGGTCCAGGTTCGTATGACTAAAGTCGTGTTAGGTATATTACGCAATGCGAAATTTTCGAACCGAATACTGAATCAATTTATTGTAAGCTGGTCATCCAAATGAAAGTTTTGTACTTCAAGCTGGGCTAACTATATCCGATAAATGATTGAATATGTCATGTCTAGTTAAAGATATATACCCGATTAACATATCCATATCCGCTTAATATAGCAGTGAAGTAACCTAATGGAGCGAGGACTAGGATAGATAGGTTATTTCGACTTCCACGGATTGAGTCGAGGAGTCAGGTATTCTGGTAAATCTTGAAAATGGTGCCAATCACAATGCAGCTCAAGTCTAATTATTCCGCAAAATAGTAGGTCACAATAATTGACTTGCCTTCATTCTTAACAGGACTTGCTTAGAACAGTTTATAAAATTAAATCATTTTATAGGTGTATTTTAAAAAAATATACGTGCTATTATTAATTTGAGATGTAATTTAAGTAGAATTCGAAGTTGGGACAGCCTCGTAATGTTTGTTAACACTCATTCACGACGTATGCGTGGAGTAAGCTAAATATATAGCAGTCTCTCGGGTCGATTTTTAGGTTAAGCCGCGCTTACCTAGGTCGGTCTGTGGATGGGTGACCACCCGTTACATACCAAGTTTTCTCCGTGCCTAGGAAAACACTTTAAGCTTTTGGTCTGGTAAGAGTCTGACAACCAGTTTTACCAAAGGGTATCGTATTACCCAGTACTAAGTTGTGAAGGTCAGATAGGCAGTCGCTCCATGTAAAATAATGATATTTAGCTGCATTTGGTTAGACTGGAAGCCGACCCTAACAGATTTACTTAGCCTAAGCAGAAAAACGAGCGTGAAGAAGTAGCGAAAAAATTAGAACGTCATAAAATGAAAAGTATGATAAAGACAAACAAAGAATCATCACCTACAGTACATAAGTACTCAAGTATTGTAAATATGTTATTTTGTATACAAAATCCTTACTAATATTATAAAAGCGAAAGTGAATTTGTTTGTTTGTTACGTCTTCACGCCTCAATGGCTAAACAGATTTTGATGAATTTTGAAACAAAGATAGTTGCGACCCTGGATACAGACTTTTTTTTTAAAGTGAGTAATGAGGGAGAAAGTGGGAAGAAAATTGAAAACTTAACTTGAGGCCAAAGCTAGTGGTAAAATAAATTTGTGTGCGAGCGGAGGGACTGTCAGACTTGTTCTAGCCCAAACCCATCCATGTTCCTTCTTTTGCCCTTTGTGTTCCGGGGCCGCTATACCTCTTCTTAACCAACCCACAGCCCCGGGAAGCAGAGGCCATGACGAGCCCTTATGATTTGGTGACATCTCTTAGGGATGCGAATGAAACGAGAACGCGCCGTCGACGCAACCTATCTTCGGCACTAAACGGACCATTGGTAAGTTACCCATTGCTGCGGAGTCATGTTGTGGCTTCCGACGAATGGGGCATCTTCCGCAACGTGTTGAGGTTCTCTCTCTCAAATGTCTCATTGCACATTAAATGGATGTCACCTTGCGTTCACATTTATATTCCTTTAAGACAACGACAAAACCAAACATCATGAAACCTATGCTGTCAAAAAATCTCAATCTTTGTTGTACAAAAGTATCACAAATAAAGTTCCCCTACAAAGTAACCATCTGAATAACTTAATTGAAAAGCGCGGCATTAACATAGAAAGCCGGAAAATCCGGATCGCTGACCGTCTTCGACCCAATCCCTTTTCGTCACTGTTTAATTTACTCAAAACTACTCCGATTACATTGTTTTTTTCTCTCTCGATAAAAGGTTTTTCTTTTATTTAGGTACATATGGCCTGCTACGGTTCTTTGACGAGACATCGATTCAACCAGTGACGTCCAATGACAAAAAAAATATTTGTATTGGTGACACGGGGAACCGTATCTAGCCTGACTGAGGTTTATACGTAACTTTTATATACTTTTTTTATGTAGATTTTTTTTTATACCTGGCACAAAAATATCGTACGGAAAACTGAAAGTCATTGAGTGAAAAGAGGCTTTCGCCAGCAGTAGGATGTCATCATCGTCATGTGCATGTTTTAATAAAAAAAATAATATTTTAATAAACAAACAGAAACTAAAGGTTAGTTTACAATTTGACCGAGTTTGGAACAGTAAGTATAACTTTGTAAGCGGAAACAAGTATTATGTGTGGGTAAAGTATGCTGCAGCAATAAATATCAATTGTGCCCGCGTGCAATTAAATTACATGGCCCCCACTAATGTTCCACAATTATTTTAGCATTCATTGGTTGCGGAACGGAATAAAATGTACAAAATAATTGGTTAAATCCTTTATTTTTATTTAATAAAACTATCAGCATCAAACTATGATAATATCGTTTGGAATGCAATACATTCATTCAATGAATACATGATGCTTTAACTAAATGATTAAGATTAGCTTGTACATATAGAGCTTGTTTTTGTTTTTCGAGAACTAATAAACAAACATTTATCAAGACATTGAAACGTAGTTAGGATTATCACATGAACAAACAAAATGCGCACCTACTTTAATATCAATAACAAGTAATTAACGTCACTATCTTTGTTATTTGTATTATCTAGATTATTAGACATTACTCATATTCCAACTTACATTAAAACCGTCAAGTACCTAAATCACACACTCGTTTCACTTAGAGTTTTTTCTGTCACTAAATCTGAAGTCAGATTTTCCTCCATCCTTCATAACTGCGGTCTTCAACACTTTATTTCCATACGGAATAACAATGCTATTTTGCGATATAATCTGCGTCCAAAACCACAATGCTTGAGAAATGATCGTGGCAGAGGCCACGATCATTTCCTAGATATCGGATTTATTGTCTAAGGAATCATCACAGTCTATGCCACTACTGTCTGCGTTATCCTCCGGTTCTGTAGACGAGTCATCCGAGTCTGGGTTTACCACGAAAACTCGCGAAAACCTGCCGCCGCCACCCCCAGAATCATCGGAGTCTTCGTCTGACGTCACAGGCTCCTCAGGAACGCCGCTTGAAAAGCCATAACTTCTTCGAGAAATCTCCTGTTCTGAGTCGCTTGAGTCTGGGCTGGGCTCATTTAATTTAGGGAATACTTTCTGTGGTTCCAAGAGTCCCGGCATTGTATTTACTTGAACGAATAACAACAATGAAAAGTCTTCTTCGACAATCACCTTCACTCAAACTGACGGATAATTTTCAACTGTCTGTTTGATACTCTTATCGCTGCTATCGTTATCGTAGGGCGACGCTTATCGCGGTCCTGCCGATAGGTGGTCATCTTTAGTGTGACTGCGTTGAGCAACAAACAAAGCGGTAGGCGGTGGTGTCTTCAACCGAAACTTTGGTTAGCCAAGCGTTCCTGGTTGCACATGATAAATATCTTTAAGATTTATTACCACAGATATTAATAAAAAAATATGTAGCAGGTTGAGTTACAGTTTCGATAAAATACAAAAATATGTTATAGAAATTTTAATGTAGAAACATTAAATTACATAAACATTAATTGAAATTACCCAAAGATTAATGAGAAAACTAACAGGCCATAATTAAGCTGCAAAGATTAGACTCGTCTCATTTGCATGTGGCAAACCTTACGTATTTTGGCAGAATAAAACCAAACTTCGTGTCGAATTCCAACTGAATCTCGCTGCTAAAGAAAATAAAAACGCACAGTAGACGTTTTGTGATCAGATCACGAACATTCAATTGGGTTATCGTCAAAACATTGGAGTGCAGATATCCGTGACAAAGGCGCAACTGGATACAGCCGGCGAGCCGTTTCGCGCGGTGTCGCCGCCTCGCGCCGATCGAGAGCTTCATATAGAGATCGGGAGTTCGCGTGAACGTACCCGCCGTAGTATAACCCCACAGTATTCGCTGTATTGGGTGTATCGAGAACAATATTCGGTCGTGTATCGGCAGTAATTGGCTGGGAGTGGGCGGATCGATCGCTCGATGTGACACAAATACCTCGTTCCGCGACGCAATCACCCTCAGTAATCCACTACCGACCTAATTGTTTCTTCTAATGACAATTGAGAATCACTTATTACGACAATTATTATCCGATGTTCTATTATACATTACTCGATTAGGTAATGTCTTATTGATTCAATGTCACGTAGATTCGATAAGGGAAATAATATTTAAGTCATTACGTACGTGAGTTTGAAACATGTACGGTCGTTAGGCTCTCAAATGGTTTACGTTATTCCGCGCGTAGCCTACAGCAATCTCAGAGGATTGCACTTGACCTGCAATGCAAAACGTGCAACAAAAGCCGGCTACAGCGAGCGCTCACAAAACACACGGATCTTTCTGATCTAAGAACCAAGGTTCACTCTCACATACATCTATGTTCTAAGTATCATAACATATGAATGTATGTAAGTGTTCTTAGGAAACGCCGTCGGATGAAAATGCAACAAGCATCTGGGTCATTGCACACTTCTCTGTTGCTTCGATATAAGGCTTACCATATTTTGCACTTATGAAAATAACCTATTCAGGAGCTTTACAGTTAAAATAAACACACAGCACTGGACATTATCATGAGCGCACTTAACTATTACTTTATATGTTTAGTTAAATGAAGAATTAAATTAATCTTATGCTTGGTATCACGGTTTTGTAATATCGAACCCTTTCCAAGCTTAATAAATTATAATTTTGCCTTATTAAAGCTCGTAAAAGCTTAAGGAACGTATCTAAAATGAATCCAAGAAATGCTGATTATTAATAAGTTCATGTAGCAGTGTGACCCCGCACTAATTTTCTCGCAAATCATGCAGTTTTGTACTAACGTATATTTCAGTATTTCTGTATTTTACGACTAACAGGCCGAACCGAACGAAAAATAACGTCACAGCCAGACTTTTAAGTATCTACTTGATTGAAAAAAAACGATTTAACGAACTTTTAGACTAAAGTTTTTATTTAATAAAAAAAACAATAAACCTTTCATGAACACTGTCTAGCTGCTCACATTAACAAACCTTTAAAAGGTATTAACTCCATAAAACCCATTTTCCTCGAATTTTGCAAGATCACAAAGCTTCCTTAATCTTTGTAGTCGCTCGAAAGCAAATATGATACATCAGACGGATAAAAAATGAATGTGTGCAGAGAAGGATTATGTGTTAAGCTTTAGCCTAAGGGGCTGAAATTGCATTTATTTCTTGCAATTGGTTTGTGCTACACGTGTGTATCCGGACAATTTGATCAATACCTTCGGATTGGATTGTTCTGCAGAGTGTAGCGCGCCGCGGCGGCGCTCGGGCCGTAAACATCGCACGGCGCTCCATTGAAATGTTGTCTCAGAGGGCTATGTTTTATTGAAAAACTTTTCGTGTTGCTCTTCAATACTCAGAGCGCTCCACCCAACGCGCCGTCGCTAGACTACCAACGTACTTTAGCGTCCAATATGGCGTTATAAAACCATAGGATGTTCATTATTCATTCAATTTGGAGATCACGGAAATATCCATCTTTTTCTAACAGGTACAAACAAGAATTAATTCCACCGTCGTTATCTGCCCAATTCGGCGTGCTTCAATGTAAACAGCGCAAGGTGGTCTGAGTAAATCGCTCCATTAGGCAGTTAAAAGCTCGTCGCTATCGTCGGGACATAACTCAGGCACCCGTCTCCGCGCGGCCCTATAAATTACGCCTTTGTGCGAACGGGGCGTGCCCGCTTAAAATATGTACGACATTGTCTTCCCGGCGCTACTCCCCTTCTCATATCTCCCACTGAAATCCACTGAAGGTCACCTAACAGTAAATTATCTATTCGTACGTTTTGCCAGCCGGCTGAGCTGCGTTGTACTTAATCCAAAACTTTTATGTAGGTCGCGCCCGTGTCAGAATATGTAAGTTATACTTGTAACAGGAAGAGGAAATGAGTTACGGATCCGCCATCACCCAGTATTTGTTGACAGTTTATTTATGGGAGCCAAAATATCATTAAATATGATTAATGAATGCTTACATCAATATAATGTTTAAAAGTTTTCCATTGAACAAGCTATGTCTTTAAAATTTTGAATGTATCTTATAAATTCCAAAAAATGCAGATTAATCCGCCGACATAAGCTGCAGAGTTAACTGATGTGCATAGGTAATATAGCTTTAAGCTTCTCCTACGTACCCCATAACGAACATACCTACAGGAGATTAATGCTTGACGCAATATGCCAGCACGATGCAGGATAAGCGCATTAACAACATAGATCACCACTAAAATAACTTCACTAGATAACGTCACAATAACGACAGACTTGCAAAATTTCAACAACACAAGCTAGTTAACCAAACAATTCTGGCTAAGCCTCTCAAAACATCTAATCAACAGTTCTAAATTGACAGTACGTTCAAAAGAAAATTCCGCATTGTAAATACCTTCAAACATATGAGCAAAGTATGTTTGTGAAACAAAAAAAAACACGGAATAGTCCATAATTTAGGTGGAGGTACGCCTCCGTTCGCGCGCACACGGGACATTTATTAGATCTACGAGGTAGATGATATCTGTGTTTGATTGCTGGCACGACGTATACCAACTCTTTAGGCTGTGTGGAACGTAAATATTTGAACACTCTATTCTGGGATTTGCGGTGGCACCAAGACCATTCAATTGTCTTTCACGTCTATATTGATGACGATATCGAAAAATGATATCAGAATGGTCATTCAGGGTTGCGGGATGCTCGAAAGAGATATCGCGGCCCCGGAACGTAAAGGTCAATAGAAGGAACATGGGTGGGTTTTAGTCAGTAAAAGTCTGACACTCCCTTAGACCTCTAAGTTTGTTTCGGCTGTTTCTTCTCAGAGTAGTCGGTAAAGAAATACCAGCCTCATCTAGATTTAAAAAAAAACCGGTCAAGTTCGAGTCGGACTCGCGCGCCGAGGGTTCCGTACGAACTTACGACGCCGACGCCCATATCTTACCACGACTGCGTATACTTAGAGAGTTGTTTTGACAGCTACAAGTGACCACAGACTTGAGTATATAAATAGTTTTAATTTCAACTGGATACCTCCACGCGTTCCTGAGATAAATCGTTTTGACAGACAGACAGACGAAGAACAAAGTGATCTTATAAGGGCTCTATTTTTTATTTTTCTGGTACGAAACCCTAAAAACGATGAATAAAAGTATTTTTAAAAACATAAAAGCAAAATAAACATCATTTATCATTTAGCATGAACCCTAATATCATAAGTGGTCATAAAAAACGAGTTTACACGAAATTTCCTGAACCCTGAAATGCCGAAGGAACAACAATAACACCAAGTCCCTAAACATTTGATATATTATTACGTTAACCCCTCCAACTATCTCTATGACATAAACCGTTCATTCGATTATCACCTGAATCATTTCGAGAGCTATCTTAGCGGTGAAAGGTATAAATAAGTGGAGATTTCGGTTGTGCTCGTGTCATTAGGCCTTAACAAGGCTTTGGGAGCCGTCGAAGCAGTGATCGAAGCTCGGTCAAGCGCGAGAGATAATACCTCCGGCTGCCCTTCCTAGTAATAACCATTCAGCGATTGAAGCCTCAATCGAGCATTATTATGTTTACTTTTTTGTTCCATAACAAACTGTATAATACAAGCCTGTAGAGCTAAAGCTTTACACCTACTATAAAAGGTCGTCGAACAGATTTCCTCATAAAACAGTTTTCTCATTAGTATTAAGTTAATAGGGAGCATTGATTTAAGTTATTTCATTAAACTTTCGTGTTTCGTGATTGAAGGCCATGTTTTACTTCTTTTCTATTTTTAACCGTGTCTATAATTTTAACTGAAAATTCAAGTTTTACGGGAGAATATAAAATATTAACACTGCAAACAATAAACTCTTTTCCCAGCATTTTTCAATGCAAAGTCACAAGTATCATCAAGTTATAAAAGTGAACGAAGGAAAACGAATTGTCCTGGCGTTGTTTGTGCACTGTATTGTTTCCAACTGTAAATCATTACAGTTGTATGGCTTTGTGAGGGTGTGATGTACGAAGGGTTGATGCCATTTGAAATATAACTCAGTGTTTTATATCAAAATGTCAACCGAGTTACATGAATCTTCACTTAGCCGTACATATGCTCCTGAAAGACGAGCAACAAATCTATTTACCAAAGTGGCATACCTCATTGAATCTTACATTTCTAAAAATATTTAAAGTTATTCAAAAATGCACATAATTTAGTTTCAACTGACACCACGTACCTCTAGAATTAATTACTTGTCAAACTGCGAACTGTGCCGAAGTGGTGGCAAGTTGGATCGTACCAAAGTCGATAGTAGTAACTCTTCGCACGTGGTCTGAGTCACAAAACCCTGTTAACTAAGATGTCACGATTTGACAATGGCACGAGATAACTTCTGTGTCGTTAATATGAAATGTTTCACCTTCGTCCTTTGAGGTCACGTTTGCAGTAAACAACGCCGCGAATATTTTGGCTGTCGGAAACCATGAATGATGTGAACAGGCTGTGGCTAGACCGGCTATCATTGTATCTTGTGCATTCAGGGAATGTGAACCATTTTAATACTAAGTAGAAGAAAACTGAATGCTACATAATTAAAAAAAAAACAAATGGATATGTTTTGTAGATGGTTTAATATAAGAAAGTGTTACTGACTGAAAGACAAGATTGACTGCTGCGCTGCGTGTCGCGGGTTTGATTCCCGCACGGAACAAATATTTGTATAGCCTACAGAAAGGTACTTGTTCCGACTCTGGCTGTTTATATATGTGAGTTTAAATGTTTCTAAACGCACCCACGAAACAGAAGAAATTCCTAAAGTGGGGCAAAGTATTTAAAAAAACTATTATAAAACGCTAACAACTTTGGGAATTCAGATAATCGTTTAGCAATTCTCATACATCGCCTCATGATTAGATTCAATAAAGTATTTTTCGATACATTTCCTTAAGAACTGGCTCTTATTACACTACGTTTAGGTTCAACATGCAATGTAAATATTTCATTCGCGTACTTTTATCTCATTTATTGCAACGAGGTCTTTATTTTTTTTTTATTTCACCACTAATAATAACAAACAACTATTCAAATCCTTATAGCCAGTGGTGACTTTTTTTTAGAGCAAAGGGGGCGCATGTTTTTAAGGCCTAAACCGATTTTGATGACTAAACCGATTTTGATGAATTTTGGTACAGAGATAGTTGGGAACCTGGAGATGTCAATAGGCAATTTTTTTTTAAATGATTGAGATATAAGGGAGAAAGAGGGAAGAAAAGGGAAAATTTAGCATTGCTATAACAATAAATAAGGCGCAAGGGCAAAAACTACAGGTAGCAGGTACCTGTAAATCAGGAAAGGGGAACTGTGTTACCCCGAATTTAACGCGAGCGAAGCTGCGGGCAAGAGCTAGCAAACAATAACTTTTAAATGAATTAACTAACAACAAATTGACACGTATTTGAGTTCTAAATTCAAAAATAATTAGATATTTTTATATTGGTAAGGCTATTTATCGGTGTCATAACTTTGTTTCTTCTTCAGTCTGAAAAGATAAAGCGCGGAAAAAAAACAAATTGAATCATAGTTTCATATTGACTAACGAAAAAAGTACTTTGGTTCTGTTATTTCATTTCTATTTAAGTGTATTAAATAACAATTCACGTGAGAATTTGTCACTGCTGTGCTCAGCTCTATAACATCCTGGCCTGGCGGCTTAGGCGTTACACCTACGTCGGCCGTAATTATAAAGTTTCCTTCCTTCCTTGAATCATAAGTCATGTAAGTAGTTCTTGTTATACTTCAGTTTGATTTTTATTTCTGTGATTGATGTTTCGTTATTTTACTTTAACTGATTAATTATCAAAAAGGGTTAAACAATACTAATACTAAGTGTATCAACGGCAAACTTCCATTCACATAATACATACATTTTATGATTCTGTCAACTCGACAGACTCAATGGCGCGTTTTAATGAGAAAAGTTCAATTTTATAATTCGATACTTTAACGCAGTTTATAGTAATTTTCCCTAATTACTCAAGTTTTAATATCGGTGCGGTATTATCCGATAATGATTGTGTTGTCGGCAACGCTGGCCAACTACGTCATACCGACCATTATCCCGCTTTTATTAACAATGCGTATCTATAAAATATTAACGCCTTCTGTAAAGTGAAATTAAGTATTCATTTTTAATCAACATTTAGCTTTTATAGGCGGAGTAGATAGTTCGGTGTACCAGTACTCAAGATCGCCTTAGGGGAATGCAAACGGTTCAGGGCAAACAAAACGTTACCTTAAGGTAACTTATTTGGGTATCGTGATCTAAATCCCCGGCTATGTCACGTTCTTTATTGGTTCTCTATTACGACTGCTCAATAGAGGAGTGGTGACTTTTAATACCACAGGAGACTGGACCCAAGATGCTTACCAAATCAATCTGATCGCGAATAGATTGCTATCCATTGACAAACTTTGTCTATTGATCAAAACACCGGATATAGGTAACTTCATATTAATAATATAAATGCAAAACTACGTCCAATACTGTGGGATCTATCTAGGTATAACTAAACAGATAGCTGTTAGTTCCCGTTTCACTCCCGGCTGAAAGGAATTCAATGAAATTTGTAAATACGAACTACCAAAGCAGCGAATATCTAAATGCTAATCATATATACTCATAATATCAGTAGATGCATTGGTTGGTGTCTATCAGTCTCAACTGACCACAGTTACCTAGTAGGTAATTAAAGTAAATATGTTAGCATAGGGTCTATGCTCCGAACTTAGGTTAAACTACACTTACGCTACGATTACGGGTCCTAACATATATTTAAACACCTATAATACCTACAGAACATGAAATTTACGTTTATCGCGAATGTTTGATTGTGGCACAATTTATTCAACATTGTTATTACGATGAAACACGAACAATAAAGATCCATTCCCAGCAAAATGTTGACACGTCCAATGCACGTTGCAATACGTTGTCGAGTTATATGTTCACTATTATTCAGTCGATCTTTTATTGCACGTGTGCCATTTTTGTGTGTTGGTCAAAAATATGATTTTGTACAATTTTGCCGCGAGGTAAAAAACGGACTAAGACTACCTACTGGTTCTTAATAACACACATTTTAAAAATGGTTACTTAGGTTACTGAAAAACCTTTAGGTACATTTTTAAACAACCCAAAGGTTCAAGTAATGCAGGTTGTGTATAAAAGAAGCCAGTTTTCAAGACGTTAAGTACTCATTCCTCATAAAGATAGCCAAAATAAAAAAGTAACTTCTCATACGTGTCATTCTCCTACGTTATGCAAGTAAGTAGACACATATCCAGCTAATACTTTAAGTTTATCAGGCGTCGGCGCACGGATGTAAATAAAGTTGGTGACACAAACGGGAGAAAGTCACGCTATTCCTTACTTTAGACTCTAGAATAGAATGCCACTATTTATGTTTACAGCTGGTTTTCAGCAGGCAAAGATAATTTTGTGGGTTTTAGTGTTTCAGTTGAAAGTCAGATCATAAGCCCCGCTTTTAAGGAAAGTTCTTGATTAAACGCCCACAGTGCAGAACTTTTGATCTAAGTTTAACAACCCCTCTTTACGTACAAAACACATCCACCTAGATATCCTTTGCTTCGTCGAATACATCAGCCGTCAGGTACAGCAAGCAATCAATCGTCACTGACACGGGCAGAAAACGTCTAACAGCAGGTTTATAAGCTATCTATTCTCCAGTATTTCCTAACAACTACGAATTACGTAGCTTGTTGTGGTTGTAGGTCGAATACTAGTTGACTCTTGGAAGTACAAACTAATTAAAATAGCTAGAAATATTTCTATTTCTACGAACTAAAGACAAGCCTCAGTTAAAGGCCTTTAGCTGATGAAAGGACTTTGAACTCTGCGCGTAAACAATATCGGATATTATATTTAAACCTGTAACTGAATTGCGTCCAACAGATAACAATGACCAGCGTAGGTACTGAAACGGAATTCAGTTCAGAGAATGTTGATGAAACCACAATACCTGCCGAGAACATTGATTTGCGACTGCCCACCTGCCTATTCTCTTCCCGGTATTAGCTGTAAGATTATTAGATGTCTCCACGGAAACATCCAAATTTGATTCCAGATAACAGATTCCACAAATACCTGCTTATAAATAGGTAGGTAAGTGGGGGAGATACAATGAGTACGTGCCTTCCGAAGCAGTAAGCATATATTTACCTGAGTACAAAATGGGTAGCCATTATGGGTATTCTTATTCATAAAATACAATCTATTCACAGTCGTATAATTGTTGTCATAAACAGCAGCAAAGGAACCCTGAAACCAGAAACATTATTAGATTTAGTCAAACAACCTCTTTCACAATTAAATACCCATTGTGTAATAGACATTGTAGGTCAATTATCAATAGGTATCACTCTTTATATCAAAAAATCAAATTAATTTTAAGCTTTTATTTACTTAACTCTCTTACATGCCCCAACGAAGACCGAGCCCAAGTTTAATCTTCAGCCGGTCCTCGGAAGTAGAGGCCGAATTTTTTATTTTGTTTTAATAGGTCAAACGGGTGTCATAATTTACACATTATAACGCCCCCTCCACACAGCCGGCCTGGTAAAGCGAGTCGGTCGAATCTTTACTTAAATGTAGGCACCTACTGTGTCTTTTTTTATCCGTATTGTAAGTATGAAGATGACAGATCACTAGGTCACATTGAGATCTTAGTAATACTTTAACCCTACATAAGCTGTGTAGACCTAATGCCTATGGATTGCTAAAAACAAGAAAAGTTCATCAAATGCGGTGAATATTCCTCCGTATTAGCATTAAAGTTATCCCTTTGGAGATCAATTTTAAAGTATACTCAAATACACACCTTCCTATTATGTAACTATTGTCGACTTTCCATTACACAATGGTGTAATAGGACATAAGGGTCTAACTTGGGATTCTTTATATCGTGACCAATCAAATAGTTCCTATGGGACGAACCAACAAAACTTTTCCACTTACAAACTGAGAATAGATTGCGGTATTTCAAGCAAACTGTCCCAGTTTCTTTCTTACTGCCAATTTCTAAATAAATATTACTGTAGGTATCACGCTTAAAAGGTAGACATTACTTTAACAACTTAATGCACCATATAAGATAAATCATTGAATTAATTGATTATGAAAAAAATACGAAGTTTATTCAGTCTCTCAAGGTCTCTGCATAGCAGGGCCTTAGTCTCAAGGACCACAAAGTCTTAGTCGAAAGTAAAGTGCCACAGTGTTGTCCTCAACGCCAAAGTGAACTTAGTCCCTAAAGGACACTAGAGCACGGCCCTACAAAAGAGGTTTCCGGCGACTGGGACCGCAATTAACTAGGACCGCGGTCCCAATCGCCGGATCTGTATAAAATAAATAATTTTCTTCCGGCGACTGGGACCACTTATATGATAACTGAAATAAAAAAAAATGTACAGTCAAACAAAAACATTTTAGATGTAACAATTGAAGAAAAATCCTTTTTGATTTAAAAACATCATTTATTGATAAAATAAAAACAACCACTGACTACAGTTCTGTTATTTAAAATTTTCGTTATTAAAACATAGTGTATGTTTTAGATCGTGTTAACAACAATCAACAAAAAAAAAAAACACAAATCGTGCATAACAATCAATAATTTTTAAATAATTAACAATCAGAAAGTAATTGTTTATTACAAAATTAGTCTTTAACTGGTACCGTAAATATGTCCTCCTATGTCAATCACAATTAGTTTAAAATGGCCGTTATGGCTTCACACAAAATCAGTCAAGTAAGTAATTATCAGAAAATCAGCCTTTTTTTTCCGGGTGGGAAATCATCCAATGACTTCCCCCGCTCTGGGCGGAGCAGGGGGGCATGTCAGACTTGTACTGACTAAAACCCACCCATGTTTCTTCTATTGCCCTTTACGTTCCGAGGCCGCGGTATCTCTTTCGAACAACCCGCAACCCCGGCAGGCGGAGGCTCTGGCAAGCCCCTCTGCTTTGCTGACTCTCTTTGAGGCGCGCGTGAAACACGAACGCGCCGTCGACACGGCCTGTCGTCAATCGACGGACGGACGGTGAACTACCCATTGCTCACCGCCCACAGGCCCGCATCTACGGGGGCCGGGAGTCGTCTCGCGGCGCCCGGCACCATAGGCGTCTCCCGCGGCGGCTGGGTTGGGCAGATGTTCTCTCCCTCAAACGCCCGGCCACCTCCTTTGCTAGCATTACTGCTTCGCAGAAGGTGGTGACCGCTTCCCATTCCCTCTCGCTCCGGACCATGGCCTGAACCAGGGCCGGACGCGAGAGATCGCCGCCACCGATCGCCTCTACGAGGGCACGGCGGTGCTCCACCCAAGCTGGGCAGATCGCCACTGTGTGCTCCACCGTGTCCTCCGGGCGATCGTCACAATACAAAATCAGCCTTAACTGACGAAGTGTTAAAATATAAAGTTAGAGAGGGATAGTACTATAATACAATGCTATTCCCTTTATTTACCTGCATGTGTAAATTATGTCAAAACGGGCTAGCTTAATCTATTACTAAGCGCATAAGATAAAATCATGTCTAGAACGAGTCAATGATATTTATATAAATAATTCATAAATTTTTTCGTTTGACTGTACTAATTTTGGCTTGAATAATAGATGTTTTTAAGTTATCTATGAGTGGTCCCAGTCGCTGGAAGAAAAATATTTATTTTTTACGAATCCGGCGACTGGGACCGCGGTCCTAGTTAATTGCGGTCCCAGTCGCCGGAAACCTCCTACAAAATGCGTGAGAAACGTCGGGCTCCAGCGTAGCAAGCGTGCTACGAGTGCTACGGACAGTCGTAGCGGTTTCGTAGGCACATAGACAACCGCAAGCTACTGCTTTTCGTTCATGTTCCGGCAGAAATATGATTGAAGTACTCATGTTACAGGATCTAACATTCCTGAGAAGTTCAAGGTTGAAAATGATATTAGGTACCTTTTAGTATGTAGAGTTAAATAATAAATAGTTCCTTGCCTTATATAAGTTGGCGCATAGTATTATTTCATTCGTAACGTAAACTGCGTACTTATTGTTCTATAATTCAGCAATACCAATTAATCGCTCGTGTGGCTCGTTTAGCCAATCTAAGTTCAAGACACTTAGTCTCTAAATACTTGCTTTTGTGGTTGATATATAGGTATATTCCTATCTTGTACTAACTAGGTAATATTACTTACGTGATTGTCGGAGATCCCATAACTACGCCTATGATTTGAACGCTCAGGTAGATATGACACGTACAAGACGAACACTTAACACAGATAGTAAGGCGAGATGTATCTGTAAAGGATTTAGCCGTACTAATGGAAGTGAACCGCAAGCTTAGCGTTGCGGCCGGCGTGCACAGCTCCGCCCTGTGCCACATCCTGCACAATAGTGACATGCGTTAAGTAACAATGTACCTGTGTGCACAATAGAGCGGTTACATTATTAAGTGGAACGCAGGCAGAGCCACACTCCCAATGATGGGTATATTCTTTGATATGCCGTCCCTGAGATTTATGTAGCTTATATAGCTAACTGTTAAATAACTAGGATAGGTCAGAAGTGTAGTTACCCGAAGCGACGTTTTGTTTTACGACAGGACTGGCCCGGATAGCTAGTACGTATGGTATTGCATGTGCGCAATTTGGGGTAGATGTTAAGAAGGGTTTATTGTATACGTAACAAAAAAGTTTAACAACTAAAGGGCGGCACTAAGCTTATGTCGTCTCACAGGGTTGTATCTTATGAACCGTAATTATAACAAATTAAGTCTAAAAATATAGGTGTAAAATTATCCTAAACGAAGCTGAATGTACCTACTTGTTCTTCCTTTCATTGCGATATTTGGTCGTCCTAGAGCTAGACCATACCTAAGACCGCCAGGATTATTTTCAGGGAGATGCACCTTCAATGTTTATTCTATAGTTTTTAGTTTAAGTTTCATGAAAATAGTTTTTTTTTCAGACTAGGTACCTCGGATGTTAGATTTTCGTTTGTCAATTCACAATTGGTCGAATTATACAGAAAAGCTCATCAAATCTTGTTTTTTTGTAACCGCCTCGTAATTAAAATGTTTCTTTTGTGCTCTATTATTCATGCTTAGTTATCGTTATTATAAATAAAAGCAAATGTACGCCAAGAATATTAAGATAGTTGAGCGCTATGGGACATTCAATTTCTTCAGGATCCCTAGCTGTCCTTGCCTACGGCTCTGACGATAAGAAGCGCGAGGCTTAGCAGTCTGTGCATGTTTAGTGTTCACTGGGAAAGAGTAGAGGACATTAACTTTATGTAGAAGGACAGCAACTCAGGGCCACTGACTGCCGGGGCTTCGGGTTGGTTCGAAAGAGATACCGTGGACCCCTAACACGACAGAACCTAACAGACATAAGAAATACTTATATGTAACACTACGCAATATTTTTTGGTGGAAAATGAGTTATTTTGGGTAAAAATACGTTTTATGGTAAGACTCAATATTATGGATTCAACACTTGAGCTGATAAATACAATAAATAATGAATATGACGGGCCTGTTGGTCTAGTCATAGTGGTTAGTGGCCCTGACTGCTGAGCCGGAGGTCGTGGGTTCGATTCCCACCCAGGACAAACTTTATGTGATGAGCATGTTTGTTTGTTCTGTGTCTGGGTGTGATTTATCTATAATATGTATGTATTTATAAATTATATAAGTATGTATATCAGTTGTCTGGTTACCATAACACAAGCTCTGCTTAGCTGTGTGTGAGTTGTCCCAAGATTTTTTATTTTATTTATTTATTTTAATAATGTTAGTTAATAATAGCAAGGAAAAACTTACTTTTAGGAAACATGTGAAAACATTGGGACTTGACCCCCAAATCTCCATAACTAGAAAGATCCCAGGTATGGTCTAGATCTAGATTCTAGTTCTAGACTCAAGAACAAAAAAATAGCGCAATATTGAGGAGTATAAGTACCTTTCGGCCCCTCTAGGGATGTTTTTACACATATTATTGTTTTGAAGGGGTTTATCCCATTTTTTTTTTTGTAGTTATAGATGTTCTATAGTAGAAACGCGCGAAGAGTAACTGGATTACCGAAGTACTTTGTCCTGTATGGGGCAACTTGTGGGCAGTGTAGAAGCACGTGGGCTGCTGTCTCGTCCACCTCCATTTATGGCTAAGCACATTTGGCTGTGTGTGACTCCCGTCACAACTAACCAACTAAGGCAACTACGTCATAGAAAATGACAAAGATGTGTTTATTAAAAGAGCCGTATCCAGTAATGCATGCCGTAATTGTGTGCGTAGTTTCGGTTTTGTCATCCGAAGCGCCTGTTTTGTCATCCGAAGCGCCTGTTTTGTGAAGCAGTGACTGTAGGTTAAGGCAGGCAGTTAAAGTCAAAATTGAAAAGGGTTACCAAGGCAGTTTGATAGTACTAATCATTTGTTTATTTATTTAATGATAAAAACTTTTAACCGAGTTCCCACTCAGTTAAAAGTTTTCAGACACCCTCATTTGTTTTTCAGATGGGAAATCATCAAACAACTTCTGCTCTGGGCTGAGTGGGGGCATATGGCACTGACTAAAACCCATCCATGTTCCTTCTTTTGCCCTTTCGTGTTCCGGAGTCGCGGTATCTCTTTCGAACTACCCGTAACCCCAGCAGGCAGTGGGCCTGGCAGGCCCGTATGCTTTGCTGACGTCTCTTTAAGTCTATGTAGGCAAGCGTATTATACGTTGGAGGATTATTAAACTCATTGATTAGTATCCAAAGTTATAGTGGAAGCTGCAGATTGTTAGACTATCACACATTTCCTAGTTTTGTATAACTGAAAGCCCATGTGTGAGTACTTGACGATGCCCTGGTGGTTGACAGAATGCATGTTTAGTTTTAGTTCCATTCAAAATGGTTGAGCTGAATGGGCTGATCCATACGTCATGTTCGTGAACAGGCACTGTCAGTAGGGACCGGTCATCTGGTAGCTACCACAATTCATTTTTAATTGAATTTTGTTTTTTATTTACTCAGGACGCTCTTACTGTGCACATCTTTCTACATCATTCTCACATATTTGTATAATCTCAACGTGAATTATGTAAATACGATTTTGTTCCAATATTATAATTTTAAAAGTGTCCATGGAGTTTCTTGCCCATTCTTCTCCATAGACACCAACACTTTGGAATGGGCAACTGCAGTACTTACAAAAGTTATTATGCCTTGACTGGGACTGTAGCTTCATTTTGTTTCTTGACATTCAAAAGTGCCAGTAATGGTCTAATTAAAATAAATGCTTTGCGTTTGAGGCGCGCGTGAAACACGAACACGCCACCGACACGGCCTACCTACATTGGGTCGCCTGACACCCGATGTTATATAGCCTTCCTTATAGGCTATGCAACGTGAAGATTTGCTCTTCACTTGTGCACACTGCCTTCTATTGAAAGATTGTCATGATAGTGATTGCTTCTCACAACAAAGCTGCAATCCCTGAATGGATAGGCATAGGTATATCTTAGGATGCCCATGTATTGTAAAATCTTGTTTGCTTGACCTTCAAACAAGGTTTACTAGCCAGGATTGGAAAAGAAACTGCAGTAATAGCTTAAACTTAGTGTTTATTCTTGGCTAGCGTCAACATTTTCTGTCTGCAGGCCCTTGATGGAGGCTACTGGTACGTAGGTCACTAGTGTGAACAGTTTGTGTGCAGAATCCTCATCATCATTACGTCTGCGGGACAGTCTCACGCGGACGCGGAAGGGGACATTTCTGTAATAGAAACAGAACATAATTATGAAACTGATTACATGAACATTGTTATGGCATTTACCTTTTCTATTTCATAGAACATGGTAATGGTTAAAATAACTAGTGAATGTGTCTGGCAGACAATAAAGAATTGTCAACACAGAATCATTTATTCTTAAATCTATTAAAGGGCTGGAGTCACCTATATATCTAGCCAACAAAATATTTAACTTATAGTATTGCTTTTCTTAAAAACCACAACAACTTAAAAATCCCACTATAGTGGATTTCAAAACAATATTTAATATTGGATAAAATAAACTATTGATGACAATGATTCAATTTCAGTTTGCACCTTAAGGACATTTATTTTATTAAACTATTTGAGTGATAGATATAGTGATATCGATTAGTAGAAGCAGATACAAATTTGAAAACAACAAATTTTAGGTTATGCACTTCGTATTTACTTTTTGTTTGTCTAAAGTAATCATTATAGCAGTCAATCAATGAAACTGTTTTTTAAAAAACAACGAAGATCTTAATGCCTTACCTGACTCCCTTGGACCAAAGGAATTTGTTTAGGCGAGTGTCCACACGAACATCGGGGGTCCCCATTTGTTTCTCTGCGAATTTACGGATTTCCTTGATGGCACGCGGAGCGCGTTTCTTGAATCCTACTCCATGAAGCCGTTTGTGTAAGTTAACCGTGTATTCACGAGTTACAACTTCGTTGATGGCAGATTTGCCTTTCCTCTCTCCCTTAGGTTTTGCCATTGTGATCTGTAATAATTTCACAAAATAAGACTCACAGGACCTAAATAAACTCTTAACAACACTTTCTGTAGCTAAATCTTATTACTCCGGCATTACTATTACACGATTAAATCGGATTTTTTCATAAATACACACACCTTGGAGCTTCGTGCACCAAACCAAATCAAAAAAGAAACGTCAAAGTCAAGTTACATCTGTCAATTGGATTTGACAGTGGCGAAGGCTCGTTTCGTCAACCCAAACCCTGGTATTTCCTCGAAATGATTTTCAATTCAAATATTGGATGTAAACAGTGACACAAGTTTTGGAAGTATGATGATACTACAGTTTTACTAAAATAGCCATATTTTTTTTTAATAAACCGTCTACTAAATAACCCAGCGTACAAGTAACAAAGCGTACTTAGCAAACTACCTACGGCTACCCATTCTGCACTAATTTAAAGCGCCAGACTTGTAACTTTGTGAGGCAAGCTTGAGAGGTCTTATGTAAAGAAAAACAAAACACCTTAGTATTAAGCTGTTTAAGAAAGCTTATACAAAACTTGATGTCCAAAAATGGTTTTCTTCTTTCTACAGCGCTTAATTTTGCAGAATTCGGCTCAATGCCAACATACTCTGTGAGTAGCAACTGTTAAATGTTAATGTCAATCAATGTCAATTCTAAAAGCAACAAAAACACGTTTTGTTTGTTTGTCAAAATCTTGAGAGTTTCAGAATTCAGACTGTGGTTTGAGAGCAGTGTTCTAAGAGGAGTAATAGAGCAATTCAGTAAAATAAACGTAGGCCATTTATAACCAGAATATTTTAAATTTGAAACAAGAATATGGCTGAAATATACAAGTGAGTCATTTATCATTATCTTTCTTATTTATTTGAACCAAAAGCACACTACAACCTTAACTAATATTGATCTTACAGACTTATTCACCCGGTTAAGTATTTCAACGATTACTTATCTAGAAATATACGACCTGACGGGAGAGCATTTCATGAGCAACGAAATATCAAATTAAATGTTAATTCAATAAAAGCAGCAGATGCTTCAGCTGTAGTCAAATGTGGAAACACTACAGTCGTTTGTGGAATCAAGCTGGTAATATTTAATTCTGTCATACCCGAAAGTTATGAACAAGTACAGTGTACAAGCTTCCATTTTATAATATTCCAACTTTTCAGGAATTAGCAACACCCAAAGCAGAGGAACCAGACCTGGGTTTTCTTGTAACAAATGTGGAACTACCGCCATTATGTTCGTCAAAGTATAGACCTGGACCGCCTTCAGATAGTGCACAAGTCACCAGTACCCTTGTGTCAGATATTGTCACAAATTCTAAATGTATTGATCTGAAAGACCTGAGCATAGTCCATGATAAGTTAGCATGGGTGTTGTATTGTGATATGGTCTGTATTGATAATGATGGCAGCTTAGTTGATGCTTGTATCATGACATTGATGGCTAGTTTGAAAACATGTAAGTTGACCTTTAAACAACAACTCAATAATGTTGTTGAAATCTTAATACCTTAAAATGATTGTAAACTAACTTTTGCAGCTTCACTCGCGTTAAATTTGGGGTAACACAGTTCCCCTTTCCTGATTTGCAAGTACCTGGTACCTGTAGTTTTTGCCCTTGCGCCTCATTTATTGTACTAGCAAAGCTAAGTTTTCCCTTTTTTCCCTCTTTCTCCCTCTTTCTCCCTCATTTTACCCCATAATAAAAAAATGATGATTGTCTCCAAGGTCTCAACTATCTCTGTAACGAAATTCATCAAAATCAGTTTAGTCATTTAGGCGTGTAGATGTAAAAAAACACACAAACAAACTCACTTTTGTTTTTGTAATATTAGTAAGGATATTAATTTATAAATATTTTCAGTAACTCTTCCTGCCGTGACATATGATCCAGAAACTGAAGAAATCTCTGTAGACACAAGTGTAAGAACAAAACTAAATGTTAATGGCTTACCAGTAGCAACAAGCTTTGCTTTATACAAACATGATGAAAGGTAATTTATGGCCAAAGACATTACACAGTTAAAACATTTATTATAGAAACTAATACTTTTATTTTTCTGCAGCAATATTGTTTTAGCAGACCCCTCATCATATGAAGAAGAAATGTGTGGAGGCATTGGTGCTAATTTAATAACATGTTATAATAAAGGTATTCTTTGTGGTGTTCAAAAATTTGGTGGCTGTAACCTATCTCTAGAATGTGAAGTAGAGGCTCTTAGGATTGCAAAAGAAAGAGCACAAGTGGTTGAA
The DNA here is from genome assembly GCA_958449745.1 of Ochropleura leucogaster. Classification (NCBI taxonomy): domain Eukaryota; kingdom Metazoa; phylum Arthropoda; class Insecta; order Lepidoptera; family Noctuidae; genus Ochropleura; species Ochropleura leucogaster. Next base: position 10,658,382 of record OY288206.1, on the reverse strand, counting down.
AAAGTAGTTGATGTCTGCATCAAAAATTATGAGTTAGAAAGCAATAAATAGAAGATAATTATACACTTTTAATCACCATTTCATGCAAACAGTTGTTTTCTTTACATATAATATCTACACATTTCCGCGCAACCGGTAAGGTACATTTGGCGCGTTTTTTATTTTTTAACGTGGTTTATGATCTCTTGTGTTGAGCTAAAAATATTGTATCAAATTAAAAATAATACTTTTGGAAATGATGAAAGCAGTGTAAGTCATAATAGGTCATTTTCCAAACAAAAAAATATTAGTCCGTCTTTAAGATTATTAAAAAATAATCTAAAAGCGCATTGCTGCATTTTTTCGCAACAAGTGACGTACACGTAATTATATTGGGCTATATTATCTTTGTAATTTTTGGTCTAATTTATAAATAAAAAAATACGTGTCCTTTATTTTTGAATAATCTAAAAGACGGACTAAATAGAATGTTATTATTTTGACCCTGAAAACTACCTTATAAATTTGTAAAAATTATTTGTCTGGTTGGTAATCATCTAATGGAACTTCAACCACGCCGTTTTCTGCTTCGGCTTACTGGGTACAAGTATTATATTTTTTTAAAGAGGGATGTATCTCCTTGAGTATATCGTAAGAATCTTCTACTGACGATTCCACATTGGAGCACGATGGTCCTTGTTAACTGATACATGCAAATGATCAAAACAATCAACTTTTTTGCAGCTGCATTTGGCATTACACCCTGTTTTGCACTTGCAATTGTATTGAAGAGTTTTTCCGGTGGGCGTAAGCCGTAAAGTCTGAACTGGTTCCAATGTATTGTCAACTAACTTATTTTTCGTAGCTCTCTCGATTTTAAATATCGTAGTGATCCTTACTAATATTATAAAAGCGAAAGGGAGTTTGTTTGTTACCACTTCACGCTTTAATGGCTAAACCGATTTTGATGAATTTTGGTACAGAGATAGTTGGGCCTGGTTCCCAACTATCTCTGTAAGACGGACATAGGTTATTTTTTTTTAAGAAAGAGTGGAATGTGAGGGAGAAAGAGGGACGAAACGGGAAAACTTAGCGTTGCTATTGTTGGGGTAAGTCACCGATGTAGGGATATGTGGTAGAGAGATGAGGCAGACTCCAGTTCAGAAGGTTGAAATGAATTTATTTTACAAAAGCTTAACTATATATCTTAGGATAACAGAATCTTATTGGCTGCAACTAATTAACAAATCAAAAACCTTAACCAATGAGAACACAGATAAAAATACAAAAGTAAAACTAACGACTCCTATTGGCTATAACTATTTTAGCATGTTATCGACAAATTACAAGTGTTGCATTTTTTCCATGAACTGTAACTTAGCTTGGTCGATGTCGATAATGGCGTTTTGCACACTTAACATTCTTGGGATTGGTTCTGATTTATAGGTACTTGGAAATCTCTCTTAGCCCTCACTTGACATTCTAAAAATTAGTTAAGATTTGAAGTATCTGGGAACATCTCATATCGTTCACTTGTCATTCTTAAGATAATTTACGGTTTGTTTTGGAAATCTCCCATATCACTCCCCCTCAAGCGAAGCGTACCTTCTTCTTAACTATTCGTCCGGTACGTGTGACGTATGGGAGACTGGCGTCCGACTTTGCAGAGGGTGGACTGGTCGCACTATTGTCAAGTTTCTGCGGCACTTGAGTTTCGGTATTCGTGTTGCTCTTTGTCCTGACATTAGCGGTATGCGTTATGGGTGCGTGCAACACTGTATCGTTCGCCTGTTCGTTAAAAACGTAAGCAGGTTTTAGTCTGTCGAGCGATATTATGGCTGTTCGACTTGGTAATTGTATCTTGAAGTGCTTCTCGTTGCGCTGCAGTACTTCAAATGGGCCATCGTAAGGTGGAGTGAGCGGGGATCGAACGGAATCGTTGCGTATGAAAACGTGTTTGCATGTTGCGAGGTCCTTGTACACAAACGTTCGTTGCTGCGTTTGTGCACGCTCGGTCGGTGCCAATGACGTCATTATGTGAATTAATTGTCGTACGTAGTCCGCATCTTCAATCTTTGACTGTGTAGGTACGAAGAAATCAGATGGTATCCGCAGTGTGGTTCCATAGGTCATAAGCGCGGGACTAAGGTTGTTGTCTTCCCGTATTGCGCTACGTAGGCCAAGTAATACAGTAGGCAATTCGTCTGTCCATGTAGTTGTAGCGCCGCGTGCCATGAGCGCTGCCTTCATCGTTCTGTGCCATCTTTCGATTTTTCCATTCGCTTGTGGATGGTAAGCTGCAGTGCGTATTCTCGTTATCCCGAACTTTTTCATTAAAGCGTTGAACAGCTGCGACTCGAACTGTCGTCCTTGGTCGGTTGATATGCGTAGTGGACAACCGAAACGCGCTATCCAGTGCTCGTACAGAGCTTTTGCGACGATCTCAGCGGTAATTTCTCGTACAGGGATTGCTTCGGGCCAACTCGTACACCTATCGATAATAGTGATGCAGTATCGATAGTCGTTTGATAAGCGTAACGGACCAACTATATCGATGTGTATGTGCTCAAAACGTTGCGACGGCGGGAAAGTAGATAACGGAGTGATGACGTGACGGTTAACTTTTGCGCGCTGACAACTGATACAAGCTCGCGTCCATTCGGCGACTTGTTTATTCATATCGGGCCAAAAAAATTTCGACGACATCTGCTTGCGGGTTGTTCGCACCCCTGGGTGGCATAGTTCGTGTTGCGCTTTGAAAGCTGCGTAACGATATGCTGCAGGCAAAAAAGGTCGAGGCGGAGATAATGATACCTCGCACGTGATTGGTCGTATCATTCCGGGTAGTGTTATGGCGCTAAACTTCAAGTTCGGTTGTAATCTGAGCTTTTCTAGTTCTTTATTATTATTTTGATCGATGGCCAGCTGATTGTAGTCGATCAAAGTGGGGCATTGTATCTCTTCTATTCGTGATAAGGCGTCGGCGACTGAGTTTTTCTCTCCTTCTAAGTATTTGATACTTGTACAGAATTGGCTAATAAAGTGTAGTTGTCTCTCTCGCCGCGGTGTGTCACTGCTACTTGCTGGTTTCAATAGAGCGTGAGAGAGAGGTTTGTGGTCGGTGTAAATAGTGACGTCACAGCCTTCTATCAGTCGGCGGAAGTGTTTTATAGCCGCGTAGATCGCTAGTAGTTCGCGGTCGTACACGCTATATCGGCGTTGCGCCGCGCTCATTGTTTTGGAGAAAAATGCCTGTGTTGACTTTCTGTTGTAGTACTGCACCGAGGCTGTTATCTGAGGCGTCTGTCATGATAACAAGTTGGCTATTACTTGACGGGTACGCTAGCGTGGTCGCGTCAAAATGCTTTGGCGGCATTTTTTAAATGCAATCTCTGCTTCGGGTGTCCATACAATCGGTGTCTTATCATTTTTCTTCTTGTTGTGTAGGTATTTGTTGAGCTCGGTTTGTAGATCGGCTTGATGGGGTAAGCAGTCCCGGTAGAAATTTAGCATGCCTAGGAAACGTCGTAACTCGATGATGGTTTTCGGCTTTGGGTATGTAGATATGGCTTGGATGCGCTCTTCAGTAGGTTTAATTCCGTCGGCCGATACTTCGTAGCCCAAGAAGTTAATTTTCTGTGTCGACATTGAGTGCTGCGCCATACTTCTCTAGGCGTTGCAGAACTTGGTGTAGAATATTCTTCATTGCTTCTTCATCATCAGCGTGCAGAAGAATATCATCGATAAAACAGAAAACTCCTTCTAGGCCATGTAATACTTGGTTCATGAATCGTTGGAAAGTTTGACTAGCGTTACGTAAGCCAAACGTCATACAATTGAATTCGAAAAGGCCAAACGGTGTTATTATAGCGGTTTTCTTCGCATCTTCACTATTTAAAGGTATCCAAAAGTAGGCCATTTTGAGATCTAATTTGGAGAATATTTTCTTGCCTTGCAGCTGGTAAGTAAAATCTTGTATGCGTGGTATCGGGTAACGGTCTGGCTGTGTCACTGCGTTAAGGCGTCTGTAATCGCCACACACGCGTAGTCCTCCATCTTTATTCTTAACCACGTGAAGTGGACTAGCCCAAGGACTCGTAGACGGCTTACATATGCCCATTTCTACCATGCGGTCAAATTCCTGTTTAACGGCTTTGTACTTGTCGGGCGGTAAGGGGCGTGCACGTGCGTAGAGTGGCGGGCCAGATGTTTCGATGTGATGAACGACCTCGTGTTTTGATGGCTGCTTCAATGACATGGGTCGCAACACATCTGGATATTTTTTTAGGATGCCATGATAGTCCTGATCGGAGCTGATAATGTAGACGGTTTCGGCAGGTGTGGTAATTTCAATGGTGCTGACGGATAACTCGGTGACTTTATCTATTAACTTTTTACTGTGTAGGTCAACGAGTATTTTGTAGTGCCGAAGGAAATCTGCTCCCAGTATGGATGTCTTTACGTCGGCGACTATGAATGTCCATTGAAAATTGCGTCGTAGTCCAAGGTTCAAGTTGATTGTTTTTTCTCCGTATGTCGCGATCGGAGAGTTATTGGCTGCGAAGAGTTGTAAGGCGTCGTCTCTCTTGCTTTTTAATCTTCTTGTTTTAGGTGTTGCTGCTAACACGGAGATATCGGCGCCTGTGTCCACGAGGAAACGTTCGTGAGTGTTGCGATCGTGGATGCATAGGCGATTACTTGTAGTGGAGACACCGACGCTCGCCACAGTCGATGTCGATTCTAGTTTAACGGTATGACGGGCGTCTTTTGTGTTTCTTCTGTAATTTTTCTTCGACTGCACGGTGACACACATCTGTTTGCTAGATCACCAAATCTAAAATGGTATTTGCATTCCCACGTTGAATCTCCTGGCTTAAGTGGGCGCGCATTTTGCTTATTGGAATGCGAGCGGGAACGCGAACGTGAGTAGTAAAGGGATAGCGAGACCTTCGGTGTGGCCAACGACTGTAGCCACGGCGTAATTCGGCGATCTCAAGTGAGAGCTTATCAACTTGTCTTGTTAGCGTTGATAACGCGTCGTTATTGTTAACAGCTGATGACTCTGTCGATGTGTGCGTTGATACTGCAGCGATGTTGGGTGTATCGGTGTATTCAACCATTTTGTCAGCCATTGCGGCGAGTGTGTCTAGCGACGATTCTGTGTTGATTGATAACACGACTCTGATTTGGGCTAGCAACTGATTTAGCCATTCGATTTTCAGTCCCTCTTCTGTGATCATGCCGGTACCAAGCCGTCGCATCTTTCGTAGCAGCTGTGACGGTTTCTGGTCGCCTAGTTCAAGACCGCTAATTAATTTTTGAAAGTTTTTCGCGTCTGATGTGTCATACACGGCGAGTAGGCGCTCTTTAGCTGCGTTGTATTTGTCTGTGGCCGGCGGGTTGTAGAGGATGTCGGTGAGATGCTGTAGGTCGATGCTCTGGAGTTGTTGCAGCAAGTAAGTGAACTTCTGTGCGTCCGATGTTTGCAGCGGATTGACGGTTGCTTCGAAGTGGATGAACCAGGCCTTCGGTAGTTCACGCCAGAAGGGAAGAAATCTTGATTGCACGGATACTTCAGCCAGGGCGAGCTCGACGTGGTCCTGATTTCTTTCTTTATGCTCCTCAACAGCGATTTGAGCAGGGATTTGTCCTTCCATTGTTCAGCGTCGACGGTTCACCAATGTGGAGGTATGTCACCGATGTAGGGATATGTGGTAGAGAGATGAGGCAGACTCCAGTTCAGAAGGTTGAAATGAATTTATTTTACAAAAGCTTAACTATATATCTTAGGATAACAGAATCTTATTGGCTGCAACTAATTAACAAATCAAAAACCTTAACCAATGAGAACACAGATAAAAATACAAAAGTAAAACTAACGACTCCTATTCTGCCCTCGTAGTAGCAAATGCAGTAATCGACATTTTTTGGTTTTCTCGTTTTTTACAAAAAATCAATCTGGACGCTTTCAGCTACACGTAGAATTTTTTTTTTTTTTTTTTTTGTACAGGAACATGGTGAAACAACAAGGAAAAATGCAGTATTTCCTGTGAAATTATATGATATTGTTAGTATAAATGCAGCAATGATCATAAACTAGACTAAAATGCAGTAATCACGTATTTAGTACCAAGTTAGAATGCAGTATTCGTCTAAATACTAGTAAGAAACGCAGTACTCGCATTTTGGCTGCATTTTAATTTAGTACATTCGTATATTTGGTTATTCATTGCTTACTAAGGTGAAATGCAGTATTGGTTTATACTGCGATTCAACCTAGTATTATAAAACAAATTATGTCAAATTGCTGCATTCTTATAGCGCATACTGCGTTTTACATTAGTGCCGCAGTCTGTGCTCGTCACTCGCAGTGGTGGGACGTGTAGCAGCCGCGCGCGGCATACGACTCGTGTTTCGTGTTTGTGCTGTGAGATATTTGGTAAGTTGATTTGTGAACCTATTACTTTAGAGTAGGTACCTACACGAGTCAGTATTTGATTTCTTTTTTAAAGATACTTATCTCAAATGCTACCTACTTAATGTAACGAATAACATGAAACTGACCTTGAGTTTTCTAGGTACAAATTTATAGATGCCTACAGCGATATTTACTTCATTTGTAGAATGCTTCAGAAGAATTTAATATAATTTATAAATCTTACTTGTAACAGACGTATACCTACTAAAATGCAATCTAATTCTACTGGTATTATAATTGTGAAAGTTTGTTTGGATGGATGGATGTTTGTTACTCTTTTTACTCTTTCACATAAAAACTGCTGAACGGATTTGGATGAGATTTGGTACATAGATAATTTGTGACCTGGATTAACTCATAAGCTAGTTATTATCTCGATTTTATGTTCCCGTGGGATAATTTTATAGATGTAGTGGGCGAAACCGCTGGCAGCAACTAGTTAGATAATATCCATTGAAAATGAATGAATGAATTCATTGCGAATTATTATCTGCTAACTTATGTTCATTTAACTATTTTAGCTGCGATTTTATGAAATTTGTGACAACAAATAGGTAACATAGTCCGTATTGTAAGATTTTTGTGTTCCCTGTGATACTTAAGTAGGTACCTACTTACTGTTTTTTGTGATTTCAGATAAAATGTCTTCAAATCAGCTTCGTGGTCGAAAGTTAGTCGATATGGTGGTGAAACCTGAAGAAAATAATACCAAAGAGAGGGAGGAGATAAAGTTAGAACCGACACTTGTGGAAACTTTAACCTTGGAAATAGAACCGCTTTGCAACATTCATGATTTTTCTAAGCTTTGGGCGCATCCATTTAATTACAATAGCTATAATCACATTTTACAACCGCAAATTGAATATGATTTCTCGTTAAACTTGCCGATTGATGACTTGGAGAAGCAAATTAAAATTTTAAATGATTATTATTCGAGAGAAGATACAAGTGTTAGTTTAATATGCGATGAAACAATATCAAAATCCCTTATGGGCACCCCAGTTCCAGCATCATTAGAAAACCAAAATCCCGATTATAGTTTACAAAAAAGTATTGATGACGGAAATTTTCATAATTTAACACCAGCCTCCACTGAATTTCATTCCTCATTAAATTTGCCACTAGCTGCTGAATTTGATATGCCTGTAGAAATTTTCAATTACTCATTTTCCAAAGACGAAAGCTTTAGCTTAATTTGCAATAACATGACATCCAGCTCACTTGTGCTTACCCCAAAGGCGGTAGAAAATCCAACTGTAGTAGAAAGAGAAGAGGAAATTGAAGAGGTCGATAGTAACGTCCAGATCAGTGAAGAAACGGCAATTGACAGTGACGCGCCGAAGGGTCGCACTAAAACCGGAAAGGCAAGGAAGAGAAATGTATGCACAGATTCTTTACAAATGAGAAAAGAAGTAAAAAAGCTAACAAAATTAAAAAAATTCGCTGTTAAACAATCATGTACACAAGCCTGCAAAAAAAAATGTTCTGAAAATTTTTCACAATTAGAGCGTTTGGAGATTAACAAAGCTTTCTGGGAGCTTAGTTACGAGGGACAGGGATACTACATACAATCTTTGATAAAAAAACTAACCGTTAATCGGCGCATAAAAGAAAGTACGTTATCCCGAAATAATACGTACAAGTATTTCTTCGAAAAAGATAATATGAAGACTGAGGTATGCAAAATTTTTTTTTTGACCACTTTGGGTTACCACCAGAAAAACGATCGCCGCGTACTGGACGCTTTAAAAAAACCATTAAATGCACAAATAGATAAACGTGGTAAGCGAGAGCACAAAGAAAAAATAGACAGGAACTTACTGCGGGACCACATTGAAACTTTCCGACCAGCAATTGCACACTACAGGAGAAAACACGCACCCAACAGGAGATACCTTCCAAGCGACTTAAGCGCAACTTTCATGTTTAACGATTTTATAGAAAAACATCCTGCAATAAAAATATCTTACGAATTATACAGACAATTTTTAAGAAAAGACATGAACATTTCGTTTACGCAATTGGGAAACGAAGAATGTGAAGAATGCGAAGGGTATAAGTTACATCAACCTACTTGCAAAGAACCAGTATCCTGTGATGTTTGTATTTCCTATATAAACCACCAAGTAAGATACAAAAAAGCCCGAAAGTTGTATCAAGAAGATGTTGAATTGTCAGCGGCTGACCCCAATAAAATATATTTTTCTGCTGATTTACAGAAAGTGATAATGCTACCGAGGATTGACATGTTCAAATCAGTTATTTTTTGTCCAAGGATTATAGCATTTAATGAGAGTTTCGTGCCTTTAGGGCCTACGAAATCTCCATATCTACAACCCTTCGCCGCAGTTTGGCATGAAGGTACTTCAGGTAGGAAACAAGAAGACATCATCAGTGCTTATAAAGCGTTTTTTCTCAGCAAACGCGACTGTTCCGATATAGTTGTGTGGACAGATAATTGTTCAAGTCAAAACAAGAATTGGGCTTTTTTTACATTTCTTGTGCAGATTGTAAATAGTTCTGAAATAGTTGCCGAAAATATTATAATCAAATATTTAGAACCTGGACATACTTTTATGTCAGCAGACCATTTTCACCACCAAGTCGAAAACCAACTCCAGAAAGCAGGAAAGGTCTATGATTTTTCTGATTTCATTGATTGTGTACAGTTGGCTAATTCAGGAAAAGTCACAGTAAAAGCTATGGAAGTTTCAGATTTCTCTAAATATATGGATCATTCGTCTCAACATAGACTTAAAAAGAGCACAAATAGAGTATATTTGAAAGACATTGTTATTGTGGAAGTACACAGAAACGAAAGTAAGTTGTTTGTGAAGACGGAGTATGATGGAACGCTACATGAAATTGAGTTCCTCAAAGTAAAATACTTGAAGTCATTGTCAATTCCTGATCCCATCAAAAACACTTTTCCAAGGGGTATATCTAACGACAGAAAATCAGCTATTCTTTCTACACTTTCCAAAATAATTCCACAAAATAGATTACCATTTTGGCAAAACCTCCATATCAATGATTCTTCGGCTGATCTTGTAAATAATTTGGAAGTAGGAGACTGTGATGAAACATGAAACAAAAGCTGTGATTTATTAATTAGATTTAATTACTACTGAAAGACTGTTACTGTGCCATTATTAATTAAGAACTTAAATAATTATAATTTTTTGTTTTTTTTTTGCGGAAGCAGTGTTCCGTTTAAATAATCTAATGCGAAAGCATAATGAAGAATGATCTCATTTATTTTATTGTTATAAATCACATGTTCTAAACATGATGATTAGTACTTAAGTAATAGGTATTTCTTAAAAGATACATGTTCTATTATTTTAGTTAAACAACGTCCAATATATTTTTATTACTCTATGTCGCAACATAAAGACTGTTAAAATTTATTATAAAATAAAAGATTTTCATAATACCCAGGTATTTCCTTTTTCTTCCTATTTTATTTTTCTAAATTATGGGACAAGACTTATTTACACTGCATTTAGTCTATTATTTCAGTCGTCTTCAATTATTAACTTTGCTAATACTAAATGCAGTTAATGTATTTCGTAGAAACAAATGCAGTAACAAACACGAGTACTGCATTTTACTGCACTACTTTGATTTATTTGTTAATGGCGACACAAGGTATAAATGCAGTATCCACGTTTATAAAGACTTACATTAGATAAAATATTGTCAAAATCAAACTAAATAATAATTTGTATTTTTTGTACTTGTTCTGTAACAAAAAAATTGAGTTTTTTGATCAGTTTTAGTAGAGATTCAAAAAAAACACTTAACCGCGTTTTTCTCGAAACCGCCATTTTGCAAGTACTGCATTTGCTGTTACGAGGGCAGTATTGGCTATAACTATTTTAGCATGTTATCGACAAATTACAAGTGTTGCATTTTTTCCATGAACTGTAACTTAGCTTGGTCGATGTCGATAATGGCGTTTTGCACACTTAACATTCTTGGGATTGGTTCTGATTTATAGGTACTTGGAAATCTCTCTTAGCCCTCACTTGACATTCTAAAAATTAGTTAAGATTTGAAGTATCTGGGAACATCTCATATCGTTCACTTGTCATTCTTAAGATAATTTACGGTTTGTTTTGGAAATCTCCCATACTATTACAAATCAATAAGGCGCTACCGTGCGCGATAGTTCTCTTTGTGAATGTGGTTTGGACGATGGGACGGTAGATCACATCTTTTTCAATTGCCCTAAATTAGCATTTTCTTTATATGATGTCCTCCCTCCAGACATACCTCGGCCTATTAACTTTCAGTCTCTTCTCACTTATTCGCACACTCCTTTTATAGTTTATTTAATGAAATATATTTCGTTTCACGATTTAAAGTTTTAAAATCTGTCAGAGTATTTTATTTATGGTCTCATTTTCTCTAGGCATAGACTATCTTCTTTCTTCCTACTAACACTTTCCACTCCCAACTAATATATTTTTCTTTGCACGATATTGTTATTGTCCTGTGATATTTGTGTCGTCATTTAATGTTATTTGTTTTAGGTTTCCTGAACCAAACTCCTATCACCCTCAAATTAAACACCGTACATTTGCCCTACGTGTCACTCTCATACAACGTTGTAATTGGCCAAATACGTCTTACACACAAGAGACGTGAATGCCACTATAGGGAAAAAAAAAAAAAAAAAAAAGGCGCTACCGAATTTTAACGCGAGCGAAGCCGCGGGCAAAATCTAGTTATCAATAAAACATGAATTTGTTGACGTTCCCGACTTTTCTGTTATGATAATTTTATCGCCATACTTTAACTTTAATCTTAACTTAATAGTTCTATTAGCTACAGAATTTTATAATTTGTTTATCAACAATCATTAATATGCATTCGTTCATTAACAAACAAGATGTCTCTTGACCCCAGCATTATAGCGGAGATGTTGACTGCCATACTTGGAAGTATGTCGGTTTTACCCTCTGCCTCTCAAAATAGAAAACCACTTTGGGTAAACAATTCATGCGAAGGACGTGCCCATACCAGTTATGACTTTGCGCATCAGTAGAGCTATGCCATAGGTACATATTATAATGACACAGAACCTCAGTATTAGGAACGTGGTCCTGCGTTTTCAATGTAATCAAATCAAGTCCATGTAAAATAATATTCAGCTACTTCAGGCTAAACTGGAGGCCTACCCAAAAATGGTCGTGAAAAGGCTAGGATGACTGTTGTCTTTCAGTAACCAGTCTTAACTTTTACTATAAAACGTGCTTGCCTTTGCATGACTAGAGACTAAACTAAAAGAGTTGTTTGCAGAGGAAAAAAAACAACTAAACAGTAACACTAGTCTAGTCTACAACGAAAATACATGTTTGAAATAATTTTAAACAAATTATCTGCATACTGAAGATGTTATGACAAAAAAAGAAGGTGTACGATGAAATGACGAATAACAGAGGAGTTGAGATGAGTGTGGAAAAAAAAACATGCTGCGCCGATCCCAAATAACATGGGATAAGGTAACAGGAGAATGATGATCTGTAGTCGTTGATGTTTGTTTATGATGTTCACTATTTACTTTGAGATAATCGTATTAAACTAAAAAGTATTTTATAATTCCATGCTTCGAAAAGAAAAATAAACATTTTCGATTAATTTGATTTGATTGCTGGCAACTATAGTCTGTCATGATAGATGACAGTGACACTGACATCTATCATGATCTATCCCCTGGTAACATTCATTTAAAATGTCACCACGTCTCAAAATATCAAATTATGTTATTGAGGTAAACTATTGTATTTTATTAAGAATGCGCTTTGAAAAGTATTGTTTTTCATCTTAATTTCTAAACAATGTGTCTACCTATTATTTAAAACTATTGTTTTGCCGTAAAACCGTATATAAATATTGTTTAATTACATACGTCATCATCTCAAGTCACCAGTTATTTACTTTGAAATGTTTTTACTATTTTGTGTTACCAAATATTATATAGTGGCGCTTATAATTTTTATTTTAGAGGCTGTCTACTATAGACACAAATGAAACTACAGGATGTTTGTACGGCCTCATGTACGATGGCACATTGCTCGTGGTTGGACTGAGCTTAGAATTATTTGAAAATGAGAAGAACACTTATCGGCAATTGTTGCTCAACCTTCCTGCCGAAATAGAACTATGCGGCGTTGTAAGGTTCGGCGAATCTTTGACTACTGGAACAACAATGAAAGAAATATTGCAGGTAAATAATTGTCATCCCAACTGCTCTCTCTGGTTTCAGCTACATATTAAAACTAAAATGAGATTATTCAAGATCTAGCTCAATTCTTTTATTTAATTTCAATCAATCAATCAAAATATTTTTATTTCACATAGGCCTACATGGGCACTTATAAAACGTCAAGAAAAGATGCACGGTTCGGGTTGGTCGTTTCCTATGGAGAAGAACCGGCAAGAAACTCCATGGTTGCATATTCTCCTAACATTTTTTATCTATTCATCAACCATGTTTCAATTTTAGGATGTTGATATAACAGATAATCCTCTAGTGATAATAGTCAATGAAAAGAATGAAATGAAAGCTCATTTTCTGGTCCATGACAAGTTTGAAGAGACCAAGTATGAAGTGTTGAGTTCAGAGGACATGTGGAAACAGTTTCTGCATGTGCGTTTGAATACAATATTACCACTAACCTGTGAGGCAACAATATCTGGTGTGAAAAACATCTTACAGAATAAAAGGAAAAAGGTAAAGGCATATTTTTACTTTTTATTTTTATCAGATAACTATTTTGCATAAAATTCTTTAACAATTTCAAGCAAACAGGAACTCACCATTAACAACCATCAGTCATCAAAATTATGTAAACCCTTAAATTTTTGTTTAGTCACAGTTAAATCCACAGCCAAGTTATAAATATCTACATTAAGATACTTAATGTAGATATTTATAACTTGGCTGTGGATTTATCAGTTTTGTTTAAATTCTTTTGTAACAGATTGCCTCTGGTCAAGTGTCCTTCCATGTTGATGGAACATCAGTGTACCTGTTCGGTGTTGCATCAGATGTGGGCTTGACAGGAACCAGCACAGAAGCAACTATAGGAGAACTGGTTGACTCAATGAGCCCTGAACAGCCTAAAAAAAAGAAACATAATACAAATACTGTTGTAAGTATGACTTGACTTATTTATATATCAGAAACTACTTTTGCAAAAACTAAGAATCATCTAACTACATCAACACCAATTTAAGTACCTTTGAAAATTATGTTTCTTAATAAAACTTTATGCATGCATACAATAGTGCAACCAAGTAATATTTATAAAGGTAAACAGCATAACACATAAAAAATAAATAAGTATATTTAAATATGTATTCAATTTATTTTCAGGAAATAGTACCTATAAATCTTGTATTGAAGACTACAAAGGATATTTTGTCAGATAAACTTGTGAAGACTGCAGTAAAAATGATGACAACTCAGAGAAAACGTAAGAAATATGAGTCAGTCAGTAAAGTTGCTTGGTACAGTCAACTAGAGTCCTGAACCAGTTACTATGCCTTGTGGCTGGCTGATGTAATAGTTTCAAATAATATGAATACCTTCACAAATTGTATGGCCTAGTTAGGTATAAATTATCAAAAAGTTTTTAATATGTTTCAGCTGCATTTTGCATTAGTATGCCTTTGAGAATAGACACATTGGCAATAATCCATCGCAACACAAAGTTATTGGACCTTTATACAGCTCTTGTGGAGGCTGCATGCAGGTCACTAAGACTGCTAGAAAGCATCCTAATAGAACAACTAGGTTTGTATATTTCCATAGAAACTTTTGAAGTATTTTGCTGCAGTTGGTGCTAAAAGTCAATATCACTTTTGTTTGTTAAACTTTTTAGTTGCAGTTGGTTTTCGAAATTGTCGCCTCAAAGCTGTAAATTTTCATTCAATACTTGGTCATTAGTGGTACAGCTGACTGCATATAGCAACACTTTCACCTTGAGCTGACTTAACATATTTTATAAGTTTTTTTGACTTGGCTTTAATCTCATATCTGTTCTAAGACTTGACAACAACAAATTTGGCAATATTAATTTTATTAAAAAAAAAACATTCTCATTTAAATCTATTCAAATATTTATCATATGCACAAAGATTACTTGAAAAATAACCAAAGTGTTTGCACATTAATTAACCCACTAATGACTAAGCGATTGAGCTTAATGGGTTAATGTGCAGTAAGTAGTAAGCAGTTTTGTGGCAGATCGAATTTCAGATAGGACACATGGATATGAGTGACAGAGATGTTGTTCTCCAAGCGAACTTTAAAACTCGATGTTCAATATTAGGGTTGTACCTCATCTAGCAGTACAGATCGCACTTTTCCTCTCTACCTTATCTGTTGCTCAGAATCGTCAGAGTGAGAATGCTAGTAGCATCGACGATGTGGTCGGGAACATGCTCCACTATAGTAAATAACTGTTCTGAGCAACAAAAGGATAGATGCAGCCCTTAGATATTTTCTCAATTTTTTTTTTCAATGTTCATTTTGATTTACGATTTTAATTAATAATCATTTCAGGTCAAGAGGGTATTGGAGATGGTGCCGGGCTACGTTTACCTGAAACTTTCCATTTCTTACCACAAGAATTGGGGCATTTCGTCACAAGAGTAGTACCTAAAGCTATACCAGATGAAAGTATGGGTAAGTTTTGATAATTTAAGTAGCAACAGTTCACTATTAATTTAGAGACCATAAGAACGAATAATAAAACCTTTTTTTTAATTACAGAAAAAGAACGGCGTTTGTTACACGAACAGTTGGGTTTACCTCTTAATAGGCCTTTATTTCGTAGAGGTAATGCGTACGCTGATAAAAGTGGCGGACGTTTAGTTAATCCTCACGTAGCTATATCACCACAGCCATTAAAGCCTGACGTCACTGTGGCCCTCGTCCGAGGCAGGTACACGTATCATCATTACATGCAGGACAACTTCAACGACGATGGATGGGGATGTGCCTACCGCTCCATGCAAACTATATTTTCTTGGTTTAGGTATGTTTTAATACTTTTCCCTCTTTCAAGCAGACGTCTTTATATTTATTAAAAAAAAAAATGTAATACACATGCCTTGAATGCCGTCATTTAACTCATAATTTCCACAGCAAACCCTTTCATTTGAATAGGAATATCATAAGAATGCAAAAAAATACCAGTCCGATGTTTTTAAGAGTACGCCTTAAATAAGATTTAGAATGACATCACTTAGCTTACCATAGCATTCAAACTAATTATATCAACATTTCAGCTTAATCGCGAAGTGGGTCAAATTCAAAAGTCAATATAACTACTATTTTTTTATATAGAGGTGTAGCTAACAAATGCGTGTAAAATATAATCAATTGAAAGTGCATTTTTATATTTTAGGTTCCAGGGATACACCAATGTTGAAATACCAACTCACAGAGATATTCAACAGTGCCTTGTAAACATTGGAGATAAGCAGCCCTCGTTTTTAGGATCAAAGCAATGGATTGGTTCTACCGAAGTTATGTTTTGTTTAGAAACACTTCTAAGTATCCAATCAAGGATTATCTTTGCGAATACTGGAGCTGAATTACAGAGTTACGCTCATGATTTAGTTCATCACTTCCAGACACATGGAAGTCCAATTATGATTGGTAAGTATGTCACACATCATCATTTTCCTGCCCTTGTCCCATTCTATTTGGGGTCAGCGCAACACGTTTTTTCTTCCATTCTCCCCTATCAGACGTCACGGCATCATTTACTCCTTTCTCCTTCATATCATTCCTTACACAATCCATCCATCTTTCCTTTGGCCACAAGTATGTCACACATACGTGACACTATTGATCTTTAATAACATAGTTCTGCAGGTTTACTTGACATCCACTAAACAGATACTTTAATTTGTAGGTGGTGGAGTACTGGCGCACACAATTCTGGGAGTAGAATACAACACTGCGACTAACGAAATACGCTATCTGATCCTAGATCCTCACTACACGGGCGCAGAAGACTTGACCACTGTTATCAGTAAGGGCTGGTGTGGCTGGAAGAATTCCGATTTCTGGAATAAAACTGCTCACTATAACCTTTGTTTACCACAGACAAAACCTGCAATTTAACAGCTCAATCATATTATAAATATTTTAAAATAATGTCTTTAAACATAATTTTCCATTATATTCTGTTTCTAGCTGCCAATAGTTAGTTATGTTTGAAAAACATATGACACTCGGCTTCTATAAGCCCTTAAATTCCACATATGCATTTTTTTACGTATAACACCCAGGTTGGTTTCCTGGTTTGAATAGATGGTGTAAATTATAACAATGTTACTGCCAAAGTCTACGAAAATAGTGCACTACAAACTTTTAGGCAATGCTGAAATAGTTTTCATAGTTTATCAAGGATTTCTCTCTATTGATGTATTAAATTAAAATAATCATCCCTAAATTCTTGCCCTTTTATCTTTTAAACTATATCTCAGAACTTTGAAACCTATATTTTTTTTAATGATTCATCTGAGCTCAACTTAAATGGAAAAATTGTGATTATTTGATCAAAAGTTTATAGCTACTATTAGGGTTACAATAAGCATGT
Organism: Ochropleura leucogaster; assembly: GCA_958449745.1. NCBI lineage: Eukaryota > Metazoa > Arthropoda > Insecta > Lepidoptera > Noctuidae > Ochropleura > Ochropleura leucogaster. Next base: position 10,641,297 of record OY288206.1, on the reverse strand, counting down.
TTTTATACTTGTTCAAATGTTTTGTTAGTTTTCATTATACTGATTAGCCACTCTACTTTAAATTGTCTCAATGTCAGAATTATGTAATAATGCCACAATACCTAATCGATTATGTAAAAAATAAATGAATGAATGATAATTTTATAGTCCATATTATGCGAGTCTAAATTTGCTTAACATCATTTGATTGCCAAACGTGGTTCAATTTCAAGCATGTAAGTTAAATGGAATTGTTATATTTTATACTAAATAAAGTATGAATTAAATATTGATTTTATTAATGATTTTATCTGCCTCATAGAGCTTGGTCAGAGGAATCGACATCATAGATTCGATTCCAAGGTCAAGTGTTATTAGGGTTTTTATCTGGAATTTCTCAGTAGCATTCAAATAGTCTGGGTGTGACTTATCTGCTATTTTATTTTTTATGGGATGGAAATCTAATAATTTCCCCTGCTTTGGGCGGAGCGGGAGAGTGTCGACTTTTAATGACTAAAACCCATACGTTCCTTCTTTTGCCTTTGAGTTCAGACTACGGTATCTCTTACGAACAACCCGCTACCCCGGCAGGCAGTGACCCTAGCAGGCCACTCCGCTTTACTGATATCTCTTAGAGGTGCTCGTGGAACACGAGCGTCCACATGCCATTACCTGGATTTATCTCGCGGCGGCTGGGTTGGTTTGAGATTCTCTTCCTCAAACGTCCAGCCACCTCCTACGCTAGCGTGACTGGCTCGCAGAAGGTGGCGGTTTCCCCATTTCGCGAGAGGTCGCCACCACCGATCGCTTCTACTAGGACACAGCGGTGTTCCGCCCAGGCGGTGCAGACTGCTACAGTGTGCTCCACCGTCTTCAGGGCAATCGTCACAGTGGTGACACCCGGGAGTTTTCTCCCGCCCAATTATGAGCAGGAATCTCTCAAAACTTCCGTGTCCCGAGAGGAAAAATTTAGTTTGCAGGTAACTTATTACCAAAGTCTTAAGAAAGAGTAGTAGTTAACCTATAATTCCATGCTGTTTGACCGACCGGCGACCGAAAGAGCACGAGTTCACATCATGTGAACTCGTGCTCTTTCGTGCCGAATGTGAATCACATGAGATCTATTGGTCGGAAAGAACTTACGGTACCTATCAGTTTACAATATTTCAAGGCTAACTGTCGAAGCAATGAGAATCTGCACTTAGACCTATAAAAGGACTGTTGCGCCAAATACGCCCAGTGTGAACAGGTACTTTCCTAAATAAATAAGATTGTATATAGCAATAATAATAACAAATGAACTACACAATAATAATACCGAGATATGTGGAATGTAAGCTCGGCTATCTTTGTGCTGATTGTCTTAACGGCCATGGCCTGATGGCCAAAAGCATCGAAGACCTTTGTGTCTTAAAGCTCTACTTAGGCGGTTGGTTCAAGGGTCTGAGTCAAAAGTTTTCAGGAGTACTGACTCCTGAATATGGCCCGCATTTTGAGGAGATACCTTTCTCTGGAGCCTTAACAACCGGTAGCTTGGACCCTGCTCCCAATACCGGCGGACTACTCTTTTTTAATAAATATTAAAAAAAAAATATATGTATGCAAAATGACTTAAAATTAGATTATTGCAAAACTGAACAAATGGGAAGGAATCCTGACAACAGAATATAGATAGCACTAGAAACGTGTTTCGCACGTTGCCTGATTTCTAACGCACACTACATTTTTATTTTCCAAAATACGCTGCCAGCCACCAACCAAACGGCGGGCTTATTTATGAAATTAAACGCTCTAAAAACCGACTTCTAAAAAAAACTAAAAACTGGAAAATAACTTTATTTCCGGAATTCGGTGGCTTTTGTTGGTTTCGTTGACTTTATTGGCCACCGACTTCCGGAAATAAAGTTATTTTCCAGTTTTTAGTTTTTTTTAGAAGTCGGTTTTATTTTTTTACTAAAAAGTTTTTATTTCAACATTTTTAGTTATAGTATTATGATATAATACGCAAACACGGTTAAAAAGTTTTTATTTTTAGCTTTAGTCCCGTCTTAGATAGGTACAATTTTTAGTTCCACATCAAGCTATAGATTAAATACTAAGTATCTATATTATGCTTTAGTATTAAACCAATTCAGAAATCATATGCATCATCCCCTAGGGCAGGGGTCGGCAACCCGCGGCCCGCGGACCGCATGCAGCCCGCGGACGTCTTCCTTGCGGCCCGTGAATGTTTTGTAAATAAGTTATAATTATCAAAATCAACGCATTAAGTAAGCGCGCCTTTTAATCACTCTGCTCGACAACACTTTGAAATGTGTCATACTAACTGATATTCTCAAAGCTCCTTCTATGAATCCAATGATCTTGTTAAATGCTATCTGATTTTGACGAGTTGAAAAAGTTTTCTAAGCTGTTCAGTACAATTTTCCAATTGTCAATTATAGAAAAAATAAATATGCTTCTCGTCTTACAGATGAGCATTTGAGCACTATTCTACAGCAAAAAAAACCACCCCGGGACCCAATGGCTTGCACGGCAAAGCCTTGGAGGCTCTCGGGCTCCGACTACTAGGGCTCCTATCCTAGATGACGGTAGGAGGGGTTCGATTGGCGTCGGGTCGACGATGAACCTGGAATCGTCCTGAAGTAGTTACCTGGGAATCGTCCTCGACAGCCGGTGGAATTTTGTGGAGCATTTCCGACGTTTGGATCCCAAACTCGAGCGGGCCGGGACTGCTTTCAAACAAACAACAAATCTCAGGGGGCCAAACGCCTCCTGCCGTAGGCTCTATGCCGGAGTCGTGCGGTCCATGGCCCCTTTACGGGGACCCGGTATGGGCGCGTTCTCTAGGGCGGCGCGAAGCCCACTACCTGAACGCGCCCCAATAGGTGGTAGCCATTAGGCTGATCCGGGGCTACCACATACTTGCCGGATTGGCACCGTGGGATCTGGAGGCGATACCTAGTCCTCGCACGCCTGCAAGAGTAGCGCGTGAAGGCACTACACCGGGGGGAATCCTTGCTGCCACGGCTAATTGCCACCCAGCGAACCGCCTACCGAGGCATGGAGAGAGCGACTGTCGCGACCCCGTGCAGGGCACGCCACAATAGTGGCGGTAAGTCCCCTCTTTGAGGAGTGGTTGGAGAAGCGCCATGGCGTCCTCATCTACCACCTGACGCAGGTCACGGAAGTTTCGGGAGATTCCTGCATATAATCGGGCGGCAAGAAACACATTGTGTCGATCGCCCGGAGGACACGGTGGAGCACACAGTGGCGGTCTGCCCAGCGCGGGCGGAGCACCGCCGTGTCCTCGTAGAGGCGATCGGTGGCGGCGATCTCTCGCGTCCGGCTCTGATTCAGTCCATGGTCCGGAGCGAGAGGGAATGGGAAGTGGTCATCTCCTTTTGCCAAGCAATAATGCTAGCAAAGGAGAAGGCCGGGCGTTTGAGGGAGATAACCTCAAACCAACCCAGCCGCCGCGGGAGACGCCCCGGGCGCCGGGTGCCATAAGACGACTCCCGGCCACCGTAGATGCGGGCCTGTGGACGGTGAGCAATGGGTAGCTCACCGTCCGTCCGTCTATTGACGACAGGCCGTGTCGACGCGACGGCGCGTTAGTGTTTCACGCGCGCCTGAAAGAGATGTCAGCAAACCAGAAGGGCTTGCCAAAATGGAAAATCTGTTTCCTATTTAGGTAGGTAGCTTGTAGTTTGCTTCTTTTTATTATCCTCTTGTAATAGCTATATAAAGTCCAAACATGTAAGTATTACGTGTACGAATTAAATTCCCTATGTTTTAACAATTTTCAATGGCATTTTTATTTTTTTTATGGAATATGGCTAATTATTATGAGCAAGTATATTAGGCTTCTTGGGTTTATGCGAGTAAAATGACTGCGGCCCGCCTTTAGTTTAATTTGTCACCTTGTGGCCCTTGCTTGCCAAGTGGTTGCCGACCGCTGCCCTAGGGGATACAGCTGATACTTGATCTGATGTTTATGTTTCTTAATGACTAGGTGAGGGGTGGGGAGGGGATACGGTCACCCTGCTCCCACTCGCCTGCCTACCCTGGCGAAACCCATACTTATACATGTGATTGCAGCAATCACGGCAGATTTGCTGTCATTTATTAAAGAGTGCCGTTGTATATCACTGAAGATCTATCACCAAATTACTGCGATGTCGGATTTTGATATTTTTTTTATGGGACCAAACGACAACCACCAGCTTTCGAATAAAAAAAGAATCATCAAAATCGGTTCACTCAGACCTGAGTTATGAGGTAACACACACAAAAAAAAAACATACAGTCGAATTGAGAACCTCCTCCTTTTTTTGAAGTCGGTTAAAAAGAAGAAAATAATATTTTCTTTGAAACTTTACTTACCAAATTATAACCCCATCATTATATACATTTTGAATGATAATAAACGCTTGTCGCGAGGTTTATTTACCTATCAGTACTTAATTAAATTGAAATTGATAATATAATAAATATACCAGATCAATTTACATAATTAAATTGGTACTAGTTCATTTTAAAATTGCGCGACAAGTTTTTATTATCATTTAACAATTCAATTGCAATGCCCCTATGTCGCGACAGTCAGAAAATAGAATTCACGGGCGAGCACCACCGCGATTTTAAAATGGCATCAGACAACGCCATCTAACGAACAGACTGCTTAAAAAGAGACAAAATCTTAAAATGGGTTTTAATTTATTCACTTCATCCCTTAACCAAGCACTATTGTTTACAAGAAAACTCAAAAATAATATTATAACAGTTTATTTACACAAAGACAAAAAATAAGGGGTTTACAACTTTTACTTTTACGCCTATGCAGTACTTATTTCGCTATAGATTACATACATAAAATACGTTCCTAGATCACAGAGAAATACAACAATTAATTCAGGAAATCAAATTTGAGACTAATGAAAATCAAGGCACACTGTTACAATAAAAGTGGAGAAACACTACGCCTACGAGTTTACAAGGAGCAATTGATTTTCTGGAATGTCTTCCAATTTAGCTAGAATTAACAAATGATTTAATTAAACATGGTAAGACTTGTCTTAAACATTTAATAATTATGTAATATCATACAGTTAGCAGCCATCTTTCTTTTTCATAAAGATATTTTTAGTTATTACTGTTCAAGTACTACATTCATTATTACCGGCTGGATTTTCTACAAAACTAGCATTCTGAAAACAAATACATTCGAAACGAGATAGGAGCACTCATCGCCATGTGAAAGATGAAATTTAATATACTTGATCTAGTCTGAGTAAGTCAAAACAAGAGCTAATTTATTAGACCCTAAACCGTTAATCTTACAAAAAGAAAACAACAAATTTAATGCTGCTAACAGTTATGTGCGCTTAAAAGGGAAACCTGAATTCACTGTATCAACTGTATCCAACAATGAAATATACAGGTCATAGATTTCCATTTTTTACATCAAAGCTACATGAGGTTGCGAAATCTTAAGCTCTATGGTAGCAAAGCTGTAATTCCTACAATTTATTACACTTGTTAACGTTACTGGATGTTTTATTCAATAGCGTTATATTCCTCGCAACGAGGTGCAAGGCATCGAGTTCGAGTGTTTGCACATACAAGCTCAAACTGTCCTGAATAGCTTTTGCTCACTCGGTTCGCAACAGCTCTCACTACTATCGCCGCCTTTTACGGTGATTATTTCAGCTTGACTAGTTAACAGCTCTTGTAACTGTGCAATGCATTATTATATTAAAAGATCTTAAAGTATTTCTAAATCACAGTGCCGAACTTGAGGAAACTTTTTCTGAAAATAAAAAAAAAACGGTTATTTTATGTTAGATGGCTAAGTACATTATTCCTGAAAAGATTGCAATAGATTTACTTACCCGAAGTTTTAATTCTATTCTATCAATCTCTCCGCCGAGCATATCTACAATATTTTCACCATGTTTTAGCAAGAATGCTTCAACATCATCAATAGTCTTTACTTTTTTCATGTCCTGAAACAGTTATGTCCATTTAAAAAAGGCTTACATTAAATCCAAATTTTCAGATTATGATTAACAACGAATCTTACTATAAACTGTTATAAATGCGGATAGATATTTGTTACTTTTTCAGGCGATATGTAAATTGGGCACACAAAATATTTTATAACCTGAATTAACACATAGGATATTTTTATCCCGGTATATCCTCCAAAATACACACAGGCAAAACCGCGGTCAAGCTAGTATATCATAAAGTTAGTGAAGCGCGAGCTGCTTTGTTATTATGTAAAAAAAATTGGCACAATGCATGGCATTAACGGTAAATAGCTACCGGTAAATATAATGCAAATATAAATTATTCAGGTATTCATGGTAAAGAGTACCTATTTTTCTATTCAGCATAATAACAACATTTATCAAGATCAGACCCTCACCTCTATTAATGCGTTTAAGTCGTGTTTTTCTAAATATGACCTTGTTAGTGCCCTGCCATCGAAATCGACTTCAGCCTGAAACGAAAAGGTTGTTGTTTGTAGTGAAATGGGAACATCATCTCTTTAAACATAAATAAATAGTATTTACCTTATATCTTATTAGATTACTGCCTATATCTATGCCCTTGACGTCGTGAATAGCTCTTATCATAACATCTCGTTCCAGAACACTGTTTATTTCATCCAATTGCTCTTGCGGTATTGATCTGTATAAAAATATTATAAAATTTACATAAAACTCTATAGGTACTGTAATATTCTGCATTATTGTATAAATTTACAATATCAGTATTTATTTATAGATGTGTATTATTTGTATGTACGTTTATTTTATGATTGATTATTTGAAATTTTCCTGTTTTTCATATTTCACACTGTCTAAGTGTCTATATTTCTCATCCAACTTTTCTTTCGGAGGTCTACAGAAGGAAATGTCTAATGAAATGAGCATTACCTTAGTGCTCTTCTCAAGTGTTTTCTTTTTTTGGGTGTACATAAATAAATAAATCCTGTACATTACCGTAACATATGAATGCTTACCTGCCAACCAGAGCTCCTACGTTCGTAAGAATAATAAAGGACGCGACTCCACCAAGTAAGGTTCCTACTAGTAAGCAACCAACAGCATCATACAATGGGTTGCCGGTGTACTGTGACAAAGCCATACATCCCGAGGCTAATATCACGCCTGCCACAGCTGCAGTATCTTCTAATAGAACTACATTTACCGACGGATCTGAGCTACGCAAAACTGAAATATAAAATCAAAACTTTGCAGTCAGAGAAAACAGTTTGGAAGAAAAACTGTGACCCAATCATGTTAACTAATATTGGAACGCAGATATGGTAAGTTAGTTAAAAATAATAAAATAAAATAATAAATGGTACAATTTTAGAAAAAAATAAGCTTACTGTATTCATATAATGACGTGTTGGCTTCCTTAGCTCCTTTCCGAATTGCACTTAAAGCTACCATCAAGGTAGCGCCTTCCGACACAACAGCGCCCCCAAGAACGAAATAAGCCTGAAAGTATTAAATTAATCAGACAAAAGTAAATAAAATCTTGGATAGAAATATTTCATAAACAGCCCGGAACATTTTTCTGGTGTTTACAGCACAGCCAGTGTATTTAACTTACCCAGAAAAAATCATGGAGGGGTTGGGGGTCCAAAATACCAGTAACTCCGTGATAGAAAGATAAGCCACATCCTACACAAAATATTCCAACGCCGGATATAAGTGAAGAGACATATCTCATGTTTGTGTACCCATATGGATGAGCAGAATCTGCCATCTGAAATAATAGTTAAGTTGCCAAAACTACACATTTGTTCTCAACCATTTTATAAAGCTATTATATAGTTGCATGTAAACTTGACACAACAGATATAAAAATAATAATATATAGATAAACAAATGAATAACATACTTGGACAGATTTATGTATTCCATACACTAGGATCAGCTGATTCACTGTGTCTGCAAGAGAATGGATGCATTCCGAGAATAGACTGTGAGACCCAGTGTAAAACCATGCACAGAGCTTGAATATAAAGTTGCAGCCATTTCTGAAAATTAACACAAATATTATATTTCGAGAACATTTATAAAGTAAATGTTTCCTCCAAAAAATTTACTCCATAACTTACATCCCTACAGCCGTAAGTACAACCCTTCCAGACCTAGTTCTTAATCCCATTTCTTCTACTCCATGCTTAAGACGTTTGTGGCTCATTTCCCTCCTATAATTTCTCAGTCGCCTTTTCACAGTAAACACATCTGTAAAATAATTGTTTACCTTTTTACCTTCTAGCTATAAGCAACTTTTAAGTTTTATTATACCATATCACTATTTTAATTCACAAATTATTCACTTTGTAGATAGTTTTTACCCGCTTTTTATCTTCGCTTACGGTCTGAAATAAAGGTATCCTAGGTTCTACCCCAGTGAAACGATATTGCAGTGATAGTCTAGGCAGCTAGTGCAGTGCAGCTTTCTGTGGCAGGCATTGGCCGTCAAGGCCACTGCCTGCCACAGAAATCCCTAAACAATGTTGTTTTGCTTAAATGCATTTGTTCACATTTTTTCAAGGCTCAAGATATCCAGTCATACGGAGAATAAACGAGGGCTGGAAAAATATCAAATGTGTGGACTTTTTATTCAGAAATGGACAAAAATATACCCAAAGTGTATGTGTGCAAGTGTGTGAGGTACATAAATATGTGAAAGAATGATTACTAAGAAGATGCAATAAAAGCAGCTGTACTTCTTCACTGTCGAACCATCTGCGAGTTGGGAATAAATACCAACTTGCTAAACTACAACATCCTATACGTTAAGTAGGCTCTAATTTACAATTACACAGCTGTGGTACGCATTCGATAACATCTACTCACACTTCTAAGCAGAAAATTCCTAAATGACTTAAGACTAAATGCCAAGTATTGCTTAAATCTCTGATGTGTAAAATGATTGCTTATAACTAGCAGTGAGTTTAGTTGAAAAAACGCAGGATACATACTTTTAGCCTGTCCTTTAAAAAATAATAGATTTTTGTCCAACCAAATGTTCGGTACGTGAACCAAGTAATCATTCATTCTATGAGTCGAACTTCGGCCGAATAGCTTAGTTCGGTAAAAGCAGCCGGATTTCATTATTTCAGTATTACCAAATATGAAACGAACTTCGGTCCATCTCTACTCATTTATTTATTTCTATGAATGGTACTGATTGTGCGACAATCAGTCACAATCAAGAAGAATAGTAATTTCGATTAAAAGATCCACGTAATTTACGATACGTTTAAACATCGCACTTCTGCTAAGGCCTCTGGTTATTCGTCTTAAGCATACAGTCCGCACCAGCTAACTTTTTAATATCGTTAGTCTATGTAAAGGACATATATCCGAAGCTTTGTTTTCCGATACTAGCGCTCGATACACCTAATTTAATATCGGCCGGAATCGTACGTCATTCTCTGAACCGGCCGACCGATCAAACAAAATTGTGGTTACCGGCTTCCACCGACCGGACGCTACCGGTTGAAGTAACTAGCTGTTCAGGATTAGGTGTACAAAAGTCGCTAGCCAAGAACGTGGCTGCTTTACCACATATCGTCCCATTCACAAAGATCGTAAATCAACTTGATTACCTTCAAGCTATACAGATAGCTCCGGTTATTTTTTTAATAACCTAAATTCGGGTGTTATCCTCCAAAGAAAACTCGTATATAGCTCGCCCCATAGCGCGTTCATTACTTTAGAGACCAACCCGACCCTAATTTATTAACCTGTAGCACTGTTTCTCATACCCACTGCTTGTTGACCTGAAGACATTTCTTCACACATTCCAGTACAATTGATGAGAAGACTTGATAAACTTTCCTACGATTCTAATTTAAAATTCCGCGTTTAAGAATTCCAAAAAGAAATATTAACCAAATTGGCAGCAGGATTTAAAATCTGCAGTCTCACCTTTATAAAGAATTGCTTTTGAGAACAAACACTTAACAACACCTTGAATCACCAAACATATAATTTAATAAATTACCTTGTTCATATCTTCTTCTGTCTAGTTCTCTTCTCAAGAGTTCCTTCTCAAGTGCTTCTTTTGATCCCCAAACCTTATATGGGTTCAAAAAATTAATTAGTACAGTGTATATAATATAATCATAATATATTAAGACTTCTCATAATGTTAAATAGTGTATGTATCATCATAGCATTACTGTTGCTTTTTTTTTTATTCGTTTTTAATTTCTAAAAGGATAAATTTATACTTTGCAATTTAATAATTAATGGATTTCAAATATAAATCTCCTTTATCTCCTTTCGCAGGTCTGCTGGCAGAAATTTCTTAAGAAATATGCAGTACCTTTGTACTCAAATTTTATATGTTTTTTTATCCTGTCTGGTTTACTGCGTGTATATAAATAAATAAATAAATAATAAATATCTTGGGACAACTCACACACGGCTATCTAATCCCAAGCTAAGCAGAGCTTGTGTTATGGTAACCAGACAACTGATATACATACTTATATTATTTATAAATACATACATATTATAGATAAATCACACCCAGACACAGAATAAACAATCATGCTCATCACACAAAGTTTGTTCTGGGTGGGAATCGAACCCACGACCTCCGGCTCAGCAGTCAGGGCCACTAACCATTGGACCAACAGGCCCGTCAATAAATATATATATAAAAAATAATATAATAGTATAAATAGTTAAATAAATTATAAACGATAGTGCCAGAAAAGTATCAAGCTCGGTTATTTGACAACAGCATTGCCAGTCATAGGTTTGTGGCACAAAAAATTAAAATTTATACTGAGCCCTAGCCCTAGCACGAGCATAGCAAAAGCACATCACAAGTGTAAATGTAAAGTAAATATGATTTCTGTCTAGAATACACATAACCAATGGCATTCAGCAAAAACTTTTGCAACAAGCACCACCAGTATCATCCATAGATATCAATGCATCTTTAAATAATGAAAAATATAATGTGTGAAATGAGTGCATTAAATTAAAAACTGCCGTTTTTTGCTGTGTTTACACACAAGCCCGTGCTAGGGTCCCTAGCTTCTTCTGGTAACCATGGCAGATTGCTAGCAAGATTTTTTGTTAATAACAGACACTTTCCCTGCCCAGAACTCAGCATATAATTATTTTGGACTCATATGCTGAGTTCTGGGCAGCGAAAGTGTGAAATTGTAATTCATGTTAAAAGTCATGGGCATACCTCAAATGCTTTTGCCTCAACATCTTTGCGATAATATACAGTTATTGGTGGTTCTGCTTCATATGGTGATCTTCTAAGAACTTTGGGTAATGACTCCAGATCAGTCTGCTTTAGCAAATATTCTGTCATTGCTCTCATTGGTGTTATAAAGTTACGCTCCGTGTATGAGGCAGAAAAGTCAATAAGAAGCCTCTTTCTAACTGGAAAGGTTAAGAATTGTCATTTACAGGCATTTGTTTATAATCAATACACAGTATTTTTCTTTATGCCATTTAATTTTAAATAAAATAAAGAAATCAAATAAATATATTATAAGATAGAGATTATGTAATCTATCTTGTAGATTTACTTGCATCTGAATTCTTTTAAGGAAGGGTTCAAGTACAAACCTTCTATTATTTGTAACTTTGTTTTTAAATAGCATCATCAATGTTGAAAAGCTTTTTGCGAGAAATTTATGAAGTAGCTTGTTACATAAAGGAATAATAAAGATTAATTTTACAACCAGAATAGAAAATAAATCAATATTATAAGAAAATAACCTGGTTTAGTTTGAGGAACTTCTGCTGGTTTATCTGGTGGTTTACTTTTCTCAATTGTAACCTTAGTAACAACTTTGTTGTCATCAGTTTCAGTCTTAACTATGATGTCACCAGTGACACTCTGTTTTATTACTTTACTTGCTGTTTCACTGTTAGGCGACGCTTTTTCCAATTGCAGGGGCTTATTGGATGAAATGGGTTTTTCCAACAGATACGCCGAAGTGTGCACACATCTCCATAGTGCCCGTCCTTCGTGGAACGTGTCTTGCCGAAATATTTTGGGTGCAGCAAAGCATAATGAATGCAGATATTTTATTTCAATAGAATGTCGACTTAGATTTCTGTAGAAACACTTAGCGGCTATTGAAGGCAACATGATAGTTTATGCGAAAAGTCCAACCTTGAGGGTAATAATGTCACATTAATTTAAGTAAAACTAAAACCCCTACAATTTTATGGTTAAATACACATTATATACTTAAAGTATACGTTGGATTATCGCTTAACTATAAATATTAACTATGGCATAGTTATTTTATTTTCGATTTAATTCAGAAGTCGTAAGCAGATGACATCAGACAGATAGGTGACATGACATCAACATGACAGATAGACTGACTGTCTGTGACTGTCACTGTTGGTGACGTTGGTGTGTCACATATGTGACAGCTCAGATAAAATGCCACTAACAAAAACACTTGAAGACTATGTTCTGTTTCTGTCAATCTATTGTTAATCTTATCTTTTATTGTTTCTATATTTTTTATATTACTGTTAATATTTGCTAAAGCGTTTGATACTAACATTGATATTGGCAAGATTCTGGTATCTAAAAATAAATAAATAAATATCTTGGGACAACTCACACACGGCTATCTGATCCCAAGCTAAGCAGAGCTTGTGTTATGGTAACCAGACAACTGATATACATACTTATATAATTTATAAATACATGCATATTATAGATAAATCACACCCAGACACAGAACAAACAATCATGCTCATCACACAAAGTTTGTCTTGGGTGGGAATCGAACCCACGACCTCCGGCTCAGCAGTCAGGGCCACTAACCACTAGACCAAGAGGCCCGTCAATCTGTCTTCCACAAAAGTCATTAATGAAAAGTTGCAGTTGACAAAACCAATTATAGGACTAGGAAGATAAAAGATTACTTAAGCTTTAGAGTTTGTCTGAAATGGGTAATTTCTTGCAAAGTAGGTACACAGTAATACACACTGGGAACAAAGACAAACAAAAAGTCGGAGGTATTTATTTTATGTGACTTTTCGTTTTAAAACACTTGTTTTTTTTTTATTGAGAATGAACTCACTCTTTATTTACATAATTGGTGATTATAATTTCTATTGCCATTAATATGTAAGCTAGTACTATTAACTGCACAATAATTCAACAGGATTTTTATTTTTCAATTTGATCCTTCATCGTTTGAATCGACAACTGTGGATCGTATTTTATTTTATCGATACGAAAACAGAAGGGATCAAAAGCTATAATTTCGTAGTGATACGAATTGAGCATTCTTACATGTTTGTTGGTCAGTCAAAATTCAAACATTTTCTGTGTTCAAGCTTAAAAAATCTTTAATGTCAAAAATGATGTGTGTGTGAGCCTTACATAAGTTGGGCGCGTCGTTTGATTTTTATTCTATGTGAGTGCCCCGTGTGAAAATATTTAATCTGTGGTTGATTTCACATTAAGAAAGAAATCCACTGTATCGTGCTGCTACCTATACCTACTAAATAAAACTTGAACTGTTACAAAATCATTGACCTGTATGAGTGAGCAGATTTTGGGTCGGAGAATTTGCTGTGCTGTAACCAATTGGCTTTAACTTTACCCTTAAAGTCATCCATTTCTCCCTTCATCACTCACACATTATCAAGTCTGGAAAATGCCGGCGAGTAACATCGGCTCATACCTGCAGGACGCCACTAATCATTTCGATGCTGTGCGACCCGCCCCAATGTATACTGATGCCAATCAATCAATAGGCCAATGCCAGAATGTGCATATATCCACAAATTGCTACTATGGCTATCACGACCTGAAAAAGCCTGAAAACAATCACGTTGATACTGATTGCGAAATGATCGAATTAGAATTTCCTGACCAAACATCTTCCAAAACAACGTCAAGAAAGCGGAGTGCCGATGAAGAAGAATGCCCTCAAAGAAAGCGTCTTCGAGAAGGTATGTTTAATAACGGAAAACTTACTGACTTCATAACTTTTTCAAGGTTATTTTTAAAAATGCAAATCAGTGGGGTTTCATAACCTAATATGCAAAAATATACATTTATCACAATTCATTGCATTAAGTGTTATCTAAGTAGAGCAACAAGATTGTTCTGTAGTGTTTTGCTTTGTAGGAAGTCTCCCATTGCCATATTATTTTCAGATGGTACCTACCTACTATAGTTTATTATTTACAGTTTTGTTGCAGTTTCACTAATGCTTATTGTTATTATTATGTAGATAAAGTTGCACCTTTAACTACTAACTTGTAAATTTATTGAGCATATATTATGAAAATTGCTGTTTGATTAATACAAGACAATTTAAATACTCGTTAATGATTCAAATGAACATAATACCTTTTCTATTTTGGTGTGGAATAATCCACACTTACTTGTCAATGCAAATCTTCACAAAATATTGCTCTTTTTGTTTTATTGCAAAATGTTACACATTTCTAATTATTTTACAGGAAACATTATTTTTATAAGATAGAATTTGACTTGTGTCACAAGTTAATGTACAATGGACTGGCGTACACAACTCCAGTCTAATATTGCGCATGTTTATCATAATATTAGGACAAAAAACAATGATTGACATAGTCACTCCAATTTTTAGGTAAACAAACATACTTAAACTATGTGTGTGACATTCAAATTGTTAAAATTATATTAAGCCAGTACAGGTAACCACAGATCAGAGATGTCAAACTTGAACTTTAAAAATCACTGTTTCTGTTACAATATAAAGGCACTATTAGTTTCATATTATTACCATGGCGTTGTGGTTGTGGTTGACTGTACATAAAATATTTAGTAATTCAGAAATTATGGTTGAAATAGGAGATTGTAAGCTGTTTTAAACTTATTATTAATTATAATTTAAAACAGCTTACAATCTCTATTCAATCTCCTTTACATTTAAAACAGTAAAATTAATCAATTCTTGAATGTTAATTAAGAATTTATTGAATCTGATCAATGGCAGCTTGATATGCTGTTACATGATATTTTGGTTGTAAAATTAAAATAAAGTCCGTGCAGGTTTATTTTTATCCACTTTGTAAGCTTTCAAACTTCAAAGAAAACTTGAAAGTTATGTAGGCTCACTTTTTATTTGTCCATCCCAGCGGTTTCTCATTTTATTTATTTATGAATCTTATCAATCAGGTGTTGTTAAGGTTAGATTATTAGTTAGATAGAACAAACACGATGCAGTGACATTACATTACCAAAAAGTTGCCAGAACTAAATACAGTACTGCGTTCACACATTTCCGCATTGTTTTCCACAAAATACTAATAACTAGAAACGTGTTGGGTTGGCCACTATCGTAAAAGCAATTTTTTTATATTTATTTAGATATGAATGCAATTTTAAAAATTAATTGTGCTTTGAAACTAAGATGTAATTGTATTGAACATAGATTAAAAAGATAATGAATTGTGAAAAAAAAAATATAAATATAGTCTTAAACAATTCTGGCCTTTTGGTCCTCTAGAAAAAAGACTAAGTATCTAAACTCTTTTAAGTGCAGATAAATGCTAGTCTTTTTCAATGAAAGAGTTGCATTAACCTTCTGAACACCATTGTCACATAAATGTGACTAGCAAGTGCGTGCCTTGGACGCCAACTGCACACAAGTGTAGGTAATATGAGTATCTTAGCGTGGAGGGTACGCGGGTGCGTTATTGCTCTTTTCAAAAGGTTAATACAATAAAGGAAATTCTGAAAGTCAAATGTTTTTTCGACCTATTTAGATCTCAAACAATTTTGTGATATTCTGTGTGATTGGCAATTCACATTGCCAATCTGTGTAACAATACACATACCACACATACCTACTTTCATCCTACTTAAGTACTTACATAATTTTGCTTTTGATTTATATTCTTTTTTACAAATGTCTTCTTCTTTTTCATTGTTGTTTCACAAGTACTATTATAACTTGGGGCTGCCTCAATTTATGTATGAATCAATTGTTAGATAAAAAAAAAGTTTTTGTATAACTAGCCCTCCTAGGAAAACATACACAACAATATTTCAGTAATTATAAATTTATTTTATTCTTATAAATAAGTATTAGTATTTACTAAGCTAAGGCTAAGCTAATTTGTTTTTATTTACTTATAATTACACAGGTAAGTTTAGAGGAAACTATGTGTATATATTAATTAGGAGTTATTAAGAGATTATGAAGATAACTATTTTTTAAAACATGGGAGTTCATACTAAAAACAAACAGGACCCCAGGTAAGATGAATATATACGTTTTACAGATGCCTGTTGTTTCGATTTTAAATACATGACATAATTATGTACTAATCAGCAATACCATTGGTATACATGAGTGATCATAACTTCTGTTTAGTACTACTAAAACTTCAGAATGTAGAGCTCATATGTTGAGGATTGTAATAAAGAGGATAAAATCTGTGTGTTGCTCTAATCTTACCTGTGTCGGTATTAATCGTTTCATTGATGCTGACCGCACATTGGAGACCATTTTATTGTACAATGAATAATTGGCTTATAAGGGATCAACGCAATAATTGACCTACAAAATGTTTCTCACAAAGATATTCCACCGTTCTCCCATTTACATTTTGGGGTCGGCCGGTGCAACACATATCTCTCGAAGATAGCATACACATTCTATCCATCAGAATTGGAAGAATAACTTACAACGCCGTTATCACATATACTGTGTCCTGGACGCCAACGCAAAAATTTAGGTCTTGTGTAGTGATTTACGAACTCTTTTGCAGTCAGTGTTGCTGGACAAGCTAAGGCAAACAACACAGCATTTGGCTTAGATGCAACCTCAAACTGTATGCCAAAGCAGAACACCAGATCGATTAAATGTTAAGGCAAAGAGATTATAGAATTTATTCTTAAAAAATAAGATACATATTTTCGCCTTTGATGAATGGGCACGTGTTGAGGACTGTGACGACGCTAAATACTGATCCACATGCTCGTCTCGGCCATTGTCAGTAAGTCCATTATGTTGCTGTAGGTAAAAATGGGATACAATGAGCGGTCAACTTATTTGAAATCACTAAATATATACCTGAATATGTTTAAGTTATATGAAATTAGCTTACTACTCTTGGGACAACAAAATGTACCTATACAATTGGCAATCTAGTGATACACAGAAAGTTGAAACAGCAACAAAACTGGGCTTGGAGGCTTCCTGTCAGAAACTTGAGGCCCAGTGTGATAAGGTTCGAATTTATTTCAGAGGGTATGGTGCCATCGACTTCCAACTACAATCCATGTTTACTACGTCCAACACACAAAAATCCAGACATATCTCGTTGTCTCATGGTCCATATGATCTAACCTCTACTGAAATCAAGTCTACTGTCTTCAAAGACGAAAAGTAATTAAGAAAATTATCATTTTATCTGCAGAAGTACAAAGAGAGAGAAACATTGAACCTGAGACAAATGAGACAATGAAATTCGACACAAGTACAGAAGATGTCATGGAATCTTTATATTGGAACATTCACGGAGGAAATATATTTCATTTGATACAGTGTCTGTGACTCTTGTTGTGTGATATTTAAGATCGAAGTGATTGGGACCTTAAGAAATATGCATCCATTTTTTACATTCTTTATAAAAACATGTGCATAATTTTCTAATTAATTAGTGTAAGATTTTCTAATAAAAATATAATAGGCAAAAGGGAGGGTGTTTTTTTAAATATAAACATATTTGTTTAAGATAATTTATTAATATATTATATATATTACACAAAGTATTTATGTAAAGGATAAGAGTAATTGAATAATGGGATACAATTATAACATTCAATAATACTAATAGTCATCAGGGGATCATCAACTTCTCAGTTCAATCTGAAAAAAAGAAAACACTAATTATTTCAATTTACTTTGTTTTTCTGTTCCAGGTGCAGTTAAAGAAGCTTTAATTGATGTATTTCTCTTTCAGTATTTACTCAAACTATTTTATAGCCGAAAATGGTTCAGTTTGGGTTTTTGTCCTACTTTTACAGTGTAATAACTTCACCTTTCTGTTTTTCAGATGATTCTTCCATGTGCAGCCTTGTTGGCACACGGTCAAGTCCAAGCCACTCAGCTTCCGCCTTTAATGCAAACATACCAACAAATTACAGTTTGTCTATAAAATACAGATTGGTATTTAGTGTGCAGGTGTTTTATGTATAACTGAAATTATAGGTTAGAACCAAAAACCCTTGTCTGTGATATTAGTTATGTCTGTGTACCTGATATTGTATTAAATTCTTTCAATTCAATTTGATGGTTTTATTTATTTTAAATCTCGGTAGTCCGAAGTGAAAATGCAAACATTAATATTTCAGTTTATTATAAGAGTCTCATATTACAAGTTATAAAAAAAATAAGTTATTATAAACATGTGGTAAATATGGATTCACAAGTGCCTACAACACAAAATTGAAAATATGAAGCTGGAGATTAAATAGTGTTGCTATTATATTAAATAATTAGAATGAAACATTTTATGTTAAGTAGGTACCAATTATACAATATTCTCAAAAAAATCAGGACTGATCCGAATAGTGCCTAGAGGTCTACAACATTATGTTATGAAATTGTATGGTTATTGTTTCAAATTGTCACCATTTCCCTTAAACTAACAGGAGTATATACTAAGATGATCTTCATGGATTTTCTTTGCTTAAGTTTGATAATCACATATTCTTTTTTTTTTAACGTCCGACCATCCCGAGAAAGAAGTGTAGTCAATGTATGACGACATTGAATCCTCAATGGCGCACCAAGCCACTACTTTACTATAGCTGGCGACTTCAACATCAATAGTGGAATACCGCTAAATAACGAAAAATCTGTAGGCAATTTAGGTCTTGGCTTACGTAACAAGAGGACAAACTTTAGATAGGTAACTTTTTAAAACACCACAAACGATGGCAACACCATCGACGACATAGGCTTGTACGATCGTCATTGTTATTTATGACGTCACTAACCGAAAAGCGACCGGAATGGCACGGCCCGCCCCTCAGTGTTGCCAACACAGACCAGATAAAACAGTAATAGTCGCAGTTAGGTAATCGATTAGAGATTGACGTTATCGATAACGAATTGTTGTTGTTTGAAACTTGCAACTTGCTTTCATTATGATGTATTTAATTAATTGCAATATTATATCCGATGAAAATTACATGTCGTGAGAATATTGTGCAGATCAATGATAATTAATTACAAAAAACGTATTCGTGCAAAAAAATGGGTTACATAATAATAATCTAACATTATAAGAGGTATCAAGGTCTCAAATACCTTTTTATATGAGTAATAAAAATTGTAGAATTCAATCCGCGAAAAAGTCCGAAGTTTAAGTTGTATTTTTTACAAGCACCCATTACCGTAACTGTTTGTAAGAACTTATGTCTCAAACATTAATTTATTTTTGACAGTTATTGTTAAATAAGTAGGATGTGTTTCGTGTTATTTTAAACGGAATGCACGTTTTATATTGAACGTCGATTAATAATGAATAGCGGAAGTTGCTAAAAACTATGCCTACGAGCTTTCACGAAAAAGTAGGATTTAATAACTACAAAGAATTAACAATATTGAACTCTATTTTTATGACCTAAATGCACTTTTCAAATACCTTAGATAGGTACTTTGTGGCATGGACTAATCACAAAACGAATTTGCTAGTGTGACATAATATGAATATCTTGAAGAAGCGTTTCTTAGGGCACGCTGGTTGCCGCCGCGGCAGACGCCCCGGACGCCGGGCGCCGCGAGACGACTCCCGGCCACCGTAGATGCAGGCCTGTAATAGACGGTGAGCAATGGGTAGCTCACCGTCCGTTCGTCGATTGGCGACAGGCCGTGTCGACGGCGCGTTCGTGTTTCACGCGCGCCTCAAAGAAATGTCATCAAAGCAGAGGGGCTTGCCAGAGCCTCCGCCTGCCGGGGTTGCGGTTTGTTCGAAAGAGATACCGCGGCCCCGAAACGTAAAGGACAATAGAAAGAACCTGGGGGGGTTTTAGTCAGTACAAGTCTGACATGCCTTCCCCCGCTCTGGCCGGAGCGTCATTGGACGATTTCCCACCAGAAAAAAAAAACGGCACGCTAGTTTTGATGGCAAGCGTTATGCGATTTCTACTGTCTTTTCTGATCTGTGGTTGCCACAAGTTTCCTCATTGTAGTAAATTTTATTTCGTTTTTGTCGGGATATGTTTTGTTTATATGTTATTCAAAAAGGATTACATAGATGCAAAAATCTACTCTATGATAATACCTTCAACGATCAGACAGGGTTTTTTTTTACATACTGCATAAGAACAGAAACCATCTCCATTATAGAAAAGCAAATTATTTTAACAAATATTAATAAATGTATGCAAATGGCATCTGCAATATCGTGTTATGATTAAACATGTAGGTGTGTGTACATTATGTACTAAGTTTTAATAGGGCGGGCGAGAGTCCATAACTCGAAAAATGCCTAAACTAGCTAACCCGTACCGGAGCTAATCATGTTCAAGAGTGATTTTGTATTCATAACTTACATACTTTAAATACTATTGTATTTCAATGTTGGTTGAAATGATGTGCCGAATGGTAAGCACTTGTGCGTCGGTGTCCAAACCATCCTGTATCCGGCCGGTCAAACTTAGGCTAAGCGACATTATGACCAAAGTTTTCGATCTAGTGGTATTAATAGAAGTTTAGAAATTAAAAACATGTACGAGCCTAGATAGCTACGATGAGGAAGCATGCCAACGAAATGGGTAAAGTAATATTAGAATTCTGACAATGCGAGCGCGAGCTATCGGAGTTGGTTGCATCGAAAATACGATTCGATAATCGTATTTTCAAAGCGTTGTGGACATTTTTTATTTTAAACCCCAACTTAAATTGAGAGCTGTTATAAATTTGAAGAATATAGTCTGTATGGCATCGTAGGTCCTAAGCAGGAAAACCGTTTTTTTTTAATCCATGTCTTGCTAGCCGTATTCTAATTTTATAGTCACACCACTCTTTAGGCGCATCATGTATGATTAAACAGTTATGTAATGTGGATTGATATGACCCTAAAAGACTTGGTACATAATATACTAAAAATGTTAGGTAAAAGATATATAAAAGTAGGTACTTATTCATTACGGTTAGAACAATTGATTAATGGAAGGCATCTACAATACAATATGTGTTGCATTACCTCAGTAGGCGTAACCTCTTCAGTGTCTACCACATCTGGTAGAGCTTCTGCATTCGCTGCAGCTTCGTCATGCCCGTTAGCAGTACCATCTTCCACCTCAGTGTGACACGTTTGGTCCGCTTCGGCCAAATCTCCGTTATGCATTTCGGTACAATTTATGAGATCGACTTTTCCTTCTTGACTAGAACGTGGACTGTTGTCGTTCATGTCCGAAGTCTCAATATCCATATGGACGTGTCCCGGCCACAAATCGTAAGGACAAGCATTTAGCTGATGCAACTGGCTGTCGCTAGAACTAAACAAATTTAAAGAACCAGCAACATCTTGCAAAATGGAAGATTCTGACATTTCGTTCGTGAGTTGAGTGTTTTCGTTATTAGCTGGTATGAATACTGGCAAATTCTCAATAATGTCTCCTGAAACATCACAAACTCGCATACCCTCGTATTTAGAAAGTAATTCTAATAGCCTCCTCTTGGCTTGTTGAGTATACCTTCCGTCAGCAGCATTGCTTAATATAAGAGATACTAATGTCTCCAAAAAGTCTGTCGTACATGTCTCGTCGCTTTTTAACAATAAAAAGCGGACTATTTTATTATCAAGTTGCAGCGCATTTCCACACATATTTTGAATTGATAACGAATTACAGTCATTATATGCGCTAGGTTCACCAGATGTTGTTGAAGCTGATTCCTGTCTATTTTCTTCATGGACACTTTCATTGTTTTGACTCTCAATGATGGAGCTGTACTGAGACAGAACATTACGTATCGATTGTAGTACTTTTTGTCGTAAAGCATCAGAACTAATCAATTGCAGCTCTCGGAAAAGCTGAATCAGAAAATCAGGGTGAGATTCATTCACATCAATCAAAGCTGTCACTTCAGAATACACGTTTTCTCTGAGCAGATCAAATAACTTGGAGGTAGCCTTATCCTCAACTTCCCGACTCGTTGACGCTAAATTAGGATTAGGCAGTTCGGATGTGCTAGCAATGTTAATATTGCTCATTTGTGAATAATCCAGCGTGTAATTTCTTCGATTAGTTGAATTCTTAGCTGGTAACTTTGAAGATGATTTCTTTTTACTATTAGCTGATGTGTTTAAATTATTTGCGTGGGCTTGTATAATCTCAGGGATAGGATTAGTAATATTTAAATTCCTAAAAGAGTTTGATGGAGCTTCTTGGCGATTTATATTGATGTTACAAACGTTGGTGACACTGTTTTCGTCAATATTTCTTGAGTGGCAAGCAGACGACGTATCAGTGTCTGGGTTCTGGTTCACGTTCAATACGTCTGGCGCCGATGAGAATGAAAGAGATCTTTCGTAGGCAACATTTCGTCGCGTGTGTCTGTTGGGTAAGTCATCGTTATTTGCTTGAGATGATTGAGCGGCATTGTGTGATGAGCTAGCAGTGTTGGTATTTCTCTTGGGTGTGATGCAGGGAGGCGTGGCCGAGGGAGTACGATGCAGAGAGTTGTGAGATCTTTCGACTAACGGGTGCGGGTTATGAGCGGGCCCGACTCCTAAGTGCCCGTCGGCGTTTGCCTTGTTATTAGCGGAGAGAAGATTTTGACGGGAATAACTGAAAAAGAAAAATCACACCCGTTTACTGTTTGTTCTATAAACTAGTGTAATATAAAAACAAGCCGAATTCAACTCCACTTTAATGTTAGTATGAACACGAGAGTATTGTATAATATCACACAGGCATGTATTATTAGTCTTATTACCAAGCATGTAGTAATAATCGATTGCAAACGGAAAATTCCAGGGCAAACACTATTCTCACCCTTAGATATTTTTGAGCTGAAGTAATGATTAAATACATAAATACGGTGTATGTAATAATATTATTAAAAATAAAATAAGTCAAAACATAATGCGTGTATCCTAATATCTGAAAAGAGAAAAGCAAAGTAAATAAATACTTTTAATTATTTATGCAGCTCTCACACTACAGAGTAGGTACTTAATATAGATAAATAAATATTACCTGCGAAAGTTATCCCAATAGTTATTGGCTCTGTTTCCTGGGGGTACTTGATTATTAAGCGTGTGTGAGGCTGTTTCAGCACGCCAGCGCTCTTCCATCTAAAACACGAACACGTTCTTTAAAATGCTGTATGAATCGGCTGGTTACAATCGAACTAAGAAAACCACCGTAGCCACTACGACCAAACTTTTTAGCCTGTGGCAATAAAGACAAAGAAACAAACAAGAGTCACCGACTTCCGGAAGTGAACTTAATTTTCACTTTTTTTTTGGGAGTCGATTTTTATTTCTGCAACAAAGTTTTTTATTTTGCGATTTATATTTATGGTGTGATGATTACTCACATATTTATTTATCGAGTACTGATTTTCCATTGTCACTAAAAGGTTAGCAGATCATTCATGTAGACATAGAAAAAAACATATGTACAAATAAAATTGATATGGGACCACCTCAGAAGAATACAAGAATTATGAAAATTGGTAAACAGTTGACAGAGTAATCGGTGAACATTAAAAAAAAACAGTCGAACATTTAACCTCCTACTTTAGTCAAGTTGGTTAATAAACACACAGCTGTCATATGAAATAGTGTTATAAAAATAGTCGAAAGGAAATCTTACATGATTGAGTTGGTCTCTGAGCTGGTGAATCTCTCGCTGCTGCATGACGAGCTGCTGCCAGCACCACGCGCCCCAGAAACCGCAGCCACAACTGCACCCACCTACCATACCTAAGGGTTTTCAATACATGGTTAACTTATTAAAGAAAAACACACTTGACTTAGTCAAACAAGCTTCGTTTGACTGAGTCAAGCGTGCTTTTCTTTTATTTTTAAAATGTTTCTGTTTTTAGTATACTGTATTATATCAGTTAAATGTATGTGCGTCACCTTTGCGGAATAAAAAGATTTTTCTTTTTTTGCGGATGGGAAATCATCAAATAACTTCTTTCTTAGACTTTCCACGGATAAACACAAAGATCAATAAACAAATCCCTATAAATATACGGCGTTGAAGTTGAATTGAGAACCTAGGATCCTACATTGCGAGCACAACTATTATACCAATGGGCAAGTAAAAAACTATGGTCGCTATTTTTGAAATGCTGTTTAATTGCTTACTGTAAGGCATCATCATGTTGAACGGCATTGATGGCGGGTAAGACAGTTGCGGCGTCCCCATCAGACGCTCCATAGTTTGAGAGTGACTGTTCTGAGTGAATTGGTTACGCATGTCCTGAAACAACATAAACTTGACATTAGCACTTAAATGAGAACTGAGTCTGACACAATCCTAATAGAACTTTACAAAATTGAGGTGTTTAGTAGTGTAACAAAGGTAATATAACGAAAAAGAACATTTGTTGCAGCGAACCATGAACTTACTTTTGAATATTAGCTTCTACCTGTACCAACAGCGCGCAGCGTTCTATGTTTTTTAGGAAGGTGGTTCTAAATACAATTTTTTTGTTTGCATTCGTTAACTGACATCTCAGTATTATTACTTTTCTAATGCATGCCATGACAGTCGTCAAGCGGTTGAGGGATATGAAAAATTGGTCATCTCTATAAATGATTGATTAGCGGCATAGCTTACTTTTCTCAGTTAAAAACTATCTGCTTGACAAATTTCAATACGACAGCGGTTTTTGAAAAGGTAACATACAAACAGAGTCACTTTCACATTTATAATATTAGTTTGGATTAAAGGAATATGACAATGATAAGCATTTTTTTTTATCTTTACCTGGTTGGATTTATTGTTGGTATTCCAGCCAGGGGGTGGCATATGCGGATACGGCATGTTTCCAGGATTATCGCCAGCTAAAACAGCGAAAAGTAGAAGATAAATAATCGAGAATTCGAGACTAACAACTTACTCATTCAAGTTTTAGTTACTCATTCATAAATATATCTTACCGTTTTGGGAAATCGGCGGAACCATATTGACATTCGTCGATTCCACTCTAGGTTCGTGACGTATATTCTGGTTCGTATTATTCGACTGGGATAGCTGAAAAAAAATCCATACGTTACTAACTAAAATATTCTACAATAGGCTGAATGATACGAATATTTATAAAGATAACATACGCTGCTCTCGTCTGGCTGTCTTTCCTGCGGTTGTCTTCGTCGCACTCGGTTTCTTTGATTAGACTTATTTCTGGACGCACTGTAAAATGTAAATAAAAGAAAATTGCATAATATATGGAAAGTTGTTGCAACTAAACGATAACTGCGTGGGTATCGTTTTCGTGCAATAACTCTTACAGGACCACGATACAGGAAAAATTCCTAGGGTGGGACAATTTAAAAAAAGAGGAAAATAAAAGAGACTAAAGAGTTGTCGCTCACATTCGCTTATTTCGCTGTAACAGTCTTGCGAATTCATATAAAATTGTTTTCAGTCGTAGTTACCTGTCCGTGTCGCTACCGTAAGCACTGCTCATGTGAGGCGGTAAAGCTACAGCAGACCTTCCGCCCATGACGCTGTCTCCACCACCCTACATGATGAAATAGAATTTAATATTTGCAATCATTATTACAATAAAAAATATTGGGGTCGGCGCAGCATCTTTTTAATGCTTCTCAGTAATCGTTGACTTACCCGAAAGTTCTCAGTTTCTCTGGAGTCCTGTGAATCTAAAAGTATTTGCTCAGATCTGGATTCGGGTTCGCTGATTCGATCTTGCTCACTGAAACATGACATTCTACATGAGCACCGTGATTTGGTATTACAGTTTTAGGAGTGGTTAAAATATAAAAACGTACCTATTGTAAGATTGATTGACGACGGAAGCACTTCGTGATTCTGGTTTCATATTTTGGGGTTCAGGATTTGAGCATAGCACTTTCTGTAACAAGAAAATTATCCAATTCTGAGAATTGCCACA
Organism: Ochropleura leucogaster; assembly: GCA_958449745.1. Taxonomy (NCBI): domain Eukaryota; kingdom Metazoa; phylum Arthropoda; class Insecta; order Lepidoptera; family Noctuidae; genus Ochropleura; species Ochropleura leucogaster. The sequence continues at coordinate 10,615,160 of OY288206.1, read as the reverse complement.
GAAAGGTAAAATATAATTCATAAAATAGTTTTCTGTCACATCACATCTTATCCATGGACATATTGCTAAACAATCCCTTAAATATAGGACGGTCTCTGTATTTAACGGATTGTTTCCGCAATTAGTCCTTAAAGTAAACCATTTCATGTGAGCCATAGAGATTGAAAATGAGTTAGCATATGAACTGACCTCTTTATTGAGCAGCGCCTCCAGTTCGCGCTGCTTGTCAGCGAGCAGCGCGCGCAGCTGCAGCTGGCGCCGCTCGGCCGGGCCGGGCGCGCCGCTGGGGCCCGCGCGGACTTCTTCGTTCACTTTCTTTTGTTTACGGCTCACCTCTGACAAAAGACGCCTCAAGATAAGTGTCGGTTTTAATGCGCGTGCAGCGCTTTTTTGAACACAAGTTATTGCCTTCGTATAAGCTGATACGCGCGCCAAAATTAGCTGGTCTGAAACCACTATAAACTACACGTCTAGAACCGTGAAACTTTGCACAAGAGTTCCTCTAATAACAATGGGCACTAAAAATATTTTTCCAAAAATCATAACGACTCCCTGAAGGGTTTAAGTATGATACTGATGAAAGATGGTTTGAAAGCTTGTAATTTTTGCAGGTGGGAGGAAATTCCATCGCACACAGCATGTATGATAATTAACTTGTAGTTTTACCAGTAAATTATTGACTGTCCAGCAGTGTGCAAGCATTAATGCATTTTTATAAATATAGACAGACACAAGCATGTAAAAGAAAATACAAAAACAATATCTATAGGGCAAAACAATATATGTGTATATTTATATATGTATAAAAGCGGCTTCCACAAATAAATTGATATTTCCATGAGTAAAATAGCTCACCCTTGTTGGAGATCATATCCTTGATGCGTGCACGCTCTCCCATGATCTTCTCAGTTTCCATCCGAAGCTCTTGAGCTAACTCTTGTAATGTTGCTATATTATCCTCATGGCCTGTAAATAGTATATTTTGAATCAATTGAGTAAACTTTGTCATTGTGGCCGAGGTGGATTTAACGCACGAGCGGCCGAAGCGAGACCCGAGAATAGCAGTGACAAATTCTCACGTTAATTAAACGACTTTTTCAATATACTTCAGAAAGATTAAATAACAGAACAAAAAGAACTTTAGTCATTAAACAATATTAAACTATGATTCAATTTGATTTTTCCCCGCGCTTTGTCTTCTCATACTGAAGGAGAAACAGGCATGACATCGCTAAACAGCCTTTAAAAAGTCAAATATTTTTCTTATTTTAAAGCAAGCGCTTCCTGGCTCTAAAAATACTGCCGGCCATAGTTGTAATAATTGTCTATTGTTATGTGATGAGAAAAAATTAGCTTATTCCCACTTACTTTGTTGTTGTTGCCCATGGTGCTGCGGCTGCGGCTGCCCATGGTGTTGTTGCATGTGGTGTTGTGGCTGAGCATGATGTTGATGCGAAAGTTGCTGCTGTTGTTGGGCAAGTTGCTGCTGCTGTTGAGCAAGTTGCTGTGCATGCTGTTGCTGTTGCGCATGTTGCTGCTGCGCATGTTGCTGTTGCGCGTGTTGCTGTTGCGAGTGTTGCTGCTGCACGTGTTGCTGTTGCGCATGTTGCTGTTGCGCATGCTGTTGTTGCGCATGAAGTTGCTGAGAGTGCTGTTCGTTGGTAAACTTGTGACGTTGCGGCAATGAGTTCCGTACGCGACACATACTGCCGTCATTGGACCAGCCACCCATACTTCCACCGCCTTCGGATTTACTATAAAATTATAAAAACTCTTTAAAATATGTTTTATATTATCTTTCATTTTATTTAAATTAAATATAGACTATCTTACTTGTCATGGATGTTTGAATGAGTTGATAACTCTCTGAATGAGTCGTCGTGAGCTGACGAGAGATGTTCGGCCTCATAGTTTTCTACCGATCTCATCAGGTCTGCAAAAAAGAGTTTCATCTTACTGGTAATGCACATTGACGTTACAATTTAAAATTTGGTGCAGTCATCATTGAAATTTAGATGTCAGCTTTGTTAATTAAGTACCTTTTGTTTTTTGAAGCGCAGTTTTGATAGCCTTTATCTCCATTAGTTTGAAAGGATCTTCATTCTTGTTGTTGCTGCCAGGTTTATTACCTGAAAAAAAAAAGATAGTGTGGGGAATAATGTAAGGTTCTTTCAGAAGACAATCATCATAATCAAATGATTTTAAATAATTACATTTCCGCGGCAATTCTTCATCACCGCTGTCTTCTCCAGAACTAGAATAAGTATTATGACCGGACTCGAGATGTGTAGCCATTTGCAGCTTTTGGAATTCTTGAACCTACAAACAAAAAAAGGTTAAATAAACGTTTACGTTCGACACAGTGGCCCTTAAAAAAAGAGAATAACTTATGAATGTGCACACCAAACTTTCCATGTGTTGTTTCTTCATCTGCAACTCTCTCAGCTTTAGTTGTAGAATACGGCTTCGTTCGTTGAGAAGGACTTCGTCTTCATCTACTTCGCTGTCACGTCCTGCTCCTACCGCCTCCTAGTAAATTAAAAGAGCATCGTTCCATGAAAAATCATTGTGTCATTTAATTCACGGTGCAGCGCTCTACAAAGCATAACCTTTTCTAACACATGTTTTGCATACGATTTATTAACCTGCTCCGTACTTCTTGTAAAGTGTTGATAACTTACCTCACTCTCAGTAACATTCGTATCCCGGTGAGAGAACCTATCATCTTGGCTATGTGTAGAATGTGCCGAGTGTCCATGGTCAGTGTCCACACTAGCAGACAACTGAGGTACATGTAGAACCTCAGAGGAATGTGGCAACGTTGTAGCAACGCCTATCTGTTGATTGGCGGCAAACATTCTATTCGCATGGTGGTAGTTACCGCTTAGTGATTGGTTCTGAAAGTAACATTACAAATAAATTGCTGTCCAACAGATGGTAGCGTAGGCAGCTACATAAATGTGTATAGTATTTATATTTACTTGCACTGCACCAAAATTGTCATGTGAAGTAGACGGCTGTACTTCCTGGGCCTGTCTCTCCCTTTCTCTATCTCTATTCATTTCTTCTAATTGATGTTTAGCTTCCTCCTGTAAGATTTTTTTATTTAAGTCTTAAGCAGAAGTCCTATATGAGATTCTGAAGGCACAATATACTTTGTTTTCAAACTCACTTGATACTTTAGGAGTCTCCTTTGTTGTTGTTTCAACGCTGCCAAGCGCATTTGCGACAGTTCCATTTTATTTTTAATTTCATTTTGCCACAGTTCATTATCACTGTATGTTGAACCATTACTTTGTGCAGACACTGGTCTCGTTACTACATCCTGCCGAAAATAATAGGATTAAAAAAACTATTAAATGAAAAGAGACAAATAACACTAAAACAGATCTATTGGAAGGGTAACACAAAAACAAACAGATGTGTATTTTGTAAGGTTTTAATGACTTATTTAATTGTGTATTTTATGGATTAAATGTGTTAATGCATAATAATTCTCAAGTTGTACTAAATGTCGTACAGCTGGAATTACGCAAGGTACGTAGGTATTTCTGCAACTGCAACCTAAGTGTGTTTGGTGTCAATGTAACTTAAATATATGATTAACACCTTTGTAAAAGTTATTGATGTTAAAATGTGTATTATCTGTATTAATTCCTCCATCGAACTAGTTATTATGATATATTTTCTCTAACATGCACAAACTGTACAGTGATTGTTATAAAGTTACAATTACATTGTATATCCACATAAAATAGCAGAAAAACTAGGAATACAAAATCAAAGCCGAAAGTCTAAGTTAAAGCTAGAAAGCAGCTTTGACACAATAGAAAGTATCAAATGACATTTGGCGAGTATGGTAATAGGTATTAGAGATGGTTATTCTCTGCTCCAAGATGGCATCCATTTCATGCTATGGATGTTTCGGCTCACAACATAAGGACACACTCCATAGTTCACAGTAACAAACAAAAACCTGATTGCTGGTATTGGGATCTTTCTTTTTAGTTTTCATCTCCTCTATCCGTGTTATTTTCTCCACACAAGAGAGTATGTTCTTTCGCAACATGTCTTTCAGTTCTTGGTCATCCTTTCTGTCACTCTGATCAACAGCTAGTATTTTATTTTCGTTATTAATGTCTTCAGTTCCCCCTGAATTGTCTGAAGGTCCCGATAATAGCTGTACATTGTCAGTACTACCATCGGAAGATTTTAAAATTTCTTCTTGAGGATGATTTTCTTCTTCATTTTTTATGTTATGCATGGATTTATTTAGCTGTTCATTTTCAATATTAGTAACTTTTTTCGTCAAATTATTATTTATAACGTCAGGCGTATTTTTAATGTTTGATGTTTTATCTGCACTCAAATGACTTTCTAAAAGAGGTTCCATTTTGGTCTCTGCGTCAACATCAGTTGCTGGTAATTCTACAATAACAACTCCATCTGTTTCCTCAGCAGGCACTTCTACATTTTCTGGTGTGCCATCCACTAATATACTTTCCAGCTTAGTTTCGCTTTCCTTTAACTTCATTACCATCTCTACCAGTTCATCATATTCTTCTTTAGTGTGTTCGATAAAAGCCTAAATTGGAAATAACATCAACCATTTTTTTATGTGAACTTATACCTATTTTTGAACAAATTGAAATGATTCACATACCTCTTCTTCGGAGTTACGCATAGTATCCACGAGCGAAGAAGTAACTCGGATGTACTCCCGTATCTGTCCGAGCCGCCGTTCTACTGCTGCCGCATCAGGACATGCAGCCGCTATTGCTTCTCCTAAGGCGCGGGCCGACTCTCTGTGAACCTAAAGATACCCGAAGAACACTTGTCATTTGCTTGATGGCGAAATAACTACATTTTCCTTCCAACTTTGGTCAGGAGTTTTATCGATTTTACTCTAAGTTACTCATTGACCAACATTACCTATGTAGACTAAACCATTGGATAGAAACAAGTATGTGCTTGTGGCTTCTACTTACATGATTACTCTCGTTGAGATTATTGAAACTTCCTTGTCCCTGCTCATACATGTTGTTGATTAAATTGACAGTCTTTGTCCCAGTTCTGGAGTTAGATATTGGAGGTGTAGTATTATTATTGCTAGCGTGGCTTCCTTCGAAATTGTTCCGAGAAGGATTCAAGTTCCTTGTTAAATTGTTTCTGTTTTGATTAGGCGCCTAAATAAAGAGAATATTGTTAAAGTCACAGATTCTCATCCAAATACTGCTATAGCTATATAAGATTACTACTCACATTAAATGGTTGAGACACATTTCCAGTTACAGCATTGGGTGTAGTTGGATTCACTATCATAACAGCAGCAGATGCGTGATTAGAGTGGGGAATTAGGCCTGAAAAATATTGGAAAGATTATTTGTACTTTTTGTCGAAAAGAACCATACCATCTAGCTAGATTGATCCATATTTTTTTCCAATTTATTCAATATCACAAGAACATCTACACACTACACAATTATATCTTATTGATGAAAATAAGCGAAAAATGATTACCATTCTGCATCTGATGCACATAGGGGTGCAAAGTGTGTCCCGCAATTGATGAGCTAGCACCGTCGTCATTTTGTTCCGATATGTTCTCGCGATTCTGCACGTTTAGAGGTAATGCGCGTGGTTGCGGTCGAACAGGAACAAATCTTCCAAATCCACTCTCAAATGATACGGAATTGTCTAGAAAAACACATATTTATATTCCAGCATTCGAAATCTAAATTTGCATGAATGAATGTGATAAAATTGGCTTACCCAAATCAGTTAGTTCATGATCCGATGTATTATTTGTTGGTTTTCTTGATTGACTGTAGTTAGTGCGAGTGTTGTATTCAGAGACAGGCACCCAATCAAGAGATGTCTAAAAAATAATTGTTTTCAAATATCACATGTCCAGCAAGTTCTTAAAATATGTTGTACAATAACTAAGTGCAGAACACACACACCTTAGGTGCACTAAATTTAGAAAAACAACCTCCCATAAGGTATATCAATAAATGCAAATGAAAATCACTATTGAGGATACTTTACACCATATCTTTAAAATAAATCTATTTGGAATAAAAGGGAGTGAACTGTTTTGCTGTTCAGTATAATCTGTGTCACAAACCATAGCAGCTTGGCACCAATTCAAATACATGAATCTTTCAGGTTTCCAAAAATAAACCCATACGAACTTTACACACATGTGTTCAAGCTTTGCTAAGAAACACATCAGTTGTTATTTTTTATATTTGGATTGTTCTAATAGTTAGTTGGTTATGAATATAAAATGTGTATAGGGGTATCAAATTGCAGAAATATTTAATATTGATTGTTTATGTCCTTGTGAAATATTTAAATGTGTTATTTTTTCATTACTTAATTTGTTATAACTAATGTTATAATATAATTCAGCGAACTGAGTTTCTTATATTTTATTTGTGTTGTGGTTTTAAGAGAATTTAATAACATTTTAAAAAGTCTAGATGTAAAGTTAGGTGAAACCCTCAGGGTAGCCCACAAAATTTTCAAATTTTCTTTAGCTTTTTTGCAATTTTCAGGTTAATGTCAAACTGTTTGTTTATAAATGTAATGTAAATAATGATTATAAATATCATCAATTGAACCCAATTTATCAACTTTTTTATGATCAACTCTATAAAACATGTTTTTTATGATCATGGTTTTTATTTTCATCAACATACAACTTGGCATTAACCTGCAAAATGCAAAACACATAAGTAAAATTAAATTATGCATGCTACCCTGGTGCTTCTACTTTACGAAAATTTGAGAAAAATATTATACTATAAGCAGAAATAAAGCCTATGTTCATTTAACTGGATGAGTTACTGAGTTAGCAAAATTTAGTGCATGCCTATGTTCATTTAACCGGATGAGTTACTGAGTTAACAAAATTTAGTGCACTGTTCTTTTATTTAAAGAATCTTTATATTCTAATATATCATTAGTAAAATATATCTGAGGGAAAACAGAGTAAAAGTATTGTACCTGTATGTAACTTTTGTCTCTAACTTGTAATTATTTCTGTTATTACCAAAGTATTTAGAACATTTTGATGGAGTATTATCATGTCATGTCTACTGCAGCCCAAAAGTCGATTGTTGCAGAGCAAAGTAGGATCATTTGCAAAATATTGTGTGGATAAAAAGTGATGTTGTCATGCAAACTGAGCAAACATATGTTATGAAACTAGTTCTATTATATATGAGGTAGTTCTCACCGTTACTAGATTGGTTGTCATGTCTCTCCTTGTTGGTGTAACTGCTTCTTGTGGAACATTACAATTATTTCGCACTTTAGTCTTGGGTATAGTTCCCGTATGACCTGGATGCCGCTCGTTGTTACCAGGAGCCATAACATTCAGTTTTTATTTGCTGCATTCAGTTGTAAGTTTCATAGCAATAAGTAACTGTATATTGAAATAAAATGTCGAAGAAATACTTATAGCAATTTAGAAAGATCTATGCGAAGGCAATATTACAAACTTTTATAATTCACTAAGGTTTTACTTCTACAAAACCTACATTCACTTACGCTAGTTAATAGTATTATTTTTTTCTAGGATTGAACAATTTTCGTAAATTACTGCAGCAAAATCTTTTGCGAGTTTTTTTTTTATATATTTTTTTTGGTGTAGTGGCGAACCAAAGTATTTTATTGGCTGGTTACTGCCGGGGGCACACGGGTTGCCAGCACTAAAACGATATTTACCTTACACCAGGCGCAGTGAATGCCATGCTCGTTTTATTAATTTCGTTTTTAAAAATGACACTGTTTAATTACGATGCAATCGTGTGAACGTAAATACTTTACGTTACTACGCGGCTACGTTACTAATTTATTTTATCTTTTCACCGAAATATTACGTTAGGGACTTAGTTTAAAATTTCTAAATTCTAACAGTTACAAAGTGCACAATTGTACGTAATACTAATAAACGAACGTTATGAAAACTAAATGGAGTTGGGAAGGAGACCTGACCAAGTAGCGTCTTAGGACTAATAAAGAACTGTTTTATGTGCGGCGGAGAGTTGAGCAAACGATATTGCTGCCATCGTGGGAATACCATAGATGAGACTAGCCCAAGAATGAGAAGCCTGGCACTAGCAAACAGAGACCTACACCCAGCAGTGGGTAACATCGAGCCGTGGATGAACGGACACAGATTTAGGCGAAAACCAATAAACTAGTAACACTGCCGCTGACTGCCATTTTAAACTTTTTTAAAACCCACATTGTGACTTCGAGGCTTTTCATCTTAATATGTGTCACGAATTCAGCGAATCTAGAAGGAAAGAATTCATGGGTAAACCCAACAATATGCATGAGAATGGTCCACTTGACGCACTTTATCCACAACTTACTTTGTTGGAATATAGTAGTTCTGACAAATGTGTTTCTGGCGGCGTTAGTTCTGACATCGTTTTGCTTTTGACGCTGCAATCAACACGTTTTTTAAATGCAGCGTCGTCGATGCCCAACCTCACACCTGAATAAAATCATAAAAAGTTGAGTAAGAAGCAATGCAAGCCTGGATTACAATTCAATGCAATTTTTATCTACGGACATCTTGATCCAACAGTTAGTATACATACTGACTTAAAAACTATTGTTAGTAACACAAATAAACTTACAAGAATAAAAAAGGCACTGATTCTAATATTTCACCTCAGGGCAGAAAAACAGTAATTGCCCCTGACACTCATAAAGACCCCTGCGCTGACTACCCGCCCCATCCAGATAACTGATAAAGATATTGGTCCCTCTCTAATCGATCATCAGACTCAGTATTTACTCTGTGCATCAGACGAACAAAATGCCTCAACACAGGAGCACGCACATCTTCAGCTACAGTCTTCAGGATACTTTTGTGATTACGATGTACAAGCAAGCTTTCAAAAATATTTTAATAAAGGATTTTTTAAAATAAAAAATGGGGGTCGTCGGTGTCGGGAGGAAAGTCCAAGCTACCGGTGGTTAGGGCTCGAGAGCTTCCAGAAACAGGAACCTCCTCACAATGGGGGCCGTATAGAGAAGTTCAGTTTTTTGAATCAGGCTCTTGACCACCTTTTTTTTTGTTGAGGTGAATGGAATCCAGGACTTGGATTCCCTCGGATTCCATAATCTCCCCTTGCTTTGCATACATACATGATTGCACATTTGTGCACACCAAATTCCATCCTCATGACGTTACTAAAAGTTTCTATTACTTTCAATAGGTACCTCAACCAGTCGCAATTTGTTAGAGCAAAAAATTTCAGATCATCTATGTAGAGGATGGATATGAGAAATGACCTGGACCACCTTCCCTCAACCGATCCTAGAAATAAATCGTCCAGCAGTGTGGTTAGAGGATTCAGGGCTAGAAAGATTAGAGTGGACTCAAAATCTCGACCTGAAATATTTCCAGTACCTAATCCATACAGGTTCCTAGATCTGTCGATATCTTGGATTTCGAAGAAGCGTTCATAATTGCCCCATACATAACCTAAGGAAGATGCGTAGAGTTAGGTACATATATTTTGTACAACTCCAGCACCCTCATGAGCCATGCATGTGGTAAAAGTCGTAGGCCGTCTTATAATCTATCCAACATGGCGATAGCTCTTTGTGAGATCGATGAATCTATTGGGTAATTGGCCACGTCGATGGGGAGTAGTTCCTTAATACTGCAAGACCCATTCCAACATCTATTTTGAAAAGTCAAAAAATTGAAAATTAATGACAATGTGTTGAATAAAAGTACCTAGTATAAAAGCAGAATACTTATGTTCTAGTTAGACATAGCCTCGCGCCTAAAGAATCATGCGGCACAATGAATTTTGTTATTGATTCTGCTATCTGCAGCTGCTCGGAGCCAGTTTTGGAATCTAGTCTGTATTAGACAGCGGTTGATACCATTGATATTATATTCATAGCAAATTCGTCTCTTTTTACCCGACGTCATTCAGCTTAAATGTAGGTATCTTCCACAACACGTTAGTGTTTCTAGGTACTTCACTAGCTTATGAACCGAGTTCTGTGGACTATCTTCTTTTTGATCGCGGGTTTGATTCTTGTCATATGTAACTTGTTAAGGCCATTCGATTAGTATTAACTGCACTTGTTAAGGGGAGCATTATTTTATTGGAAAATGTTTTGATTGAATAGACCAGCAGAATCTGAGTTTGTATTGTAGAAAGCAAAAACAGTGACGTACCGGTTTTCCTAGGTTCTTTACTTTATTTAATTAATTCATAAAATAAAATAACCTTTTTAATAATTGAAAAAAATATATAAATCATCTTTGGAAAAAATAATGACGCAGCCGGCGATTTGCATGTTATACCTTCACCAACGATGTAGGGCGCCCAAGCGTGTCGCACAGTGAATGTTGCCATAGCTTGCTGGCCCCAGATTGGAAATTGGTTTGAGTCCGTTGCTTTGTTTTTAAGACCTTTTACGGTGCACTCGCATACGAGCAAAGCGATGGAAATGAGTCGTGCACATTCGTTAGGCGTTGGCCCCCGTTGGCCGGCCAATGTGTACAGGCAGTATAATTTCCGATTTTCGCTCGACTCATATTTGAACGGAGCAGAGTCGTTCGTAGTTTAGTGTTTAGTGCGCGTTTGACCCGCCAACTGGCCGCGCTTCTTCTCTGTATGTGACTGTACGGTATGCCCGAAGTTCCAAACCATACTTTAACGAAGTTATAACTGGATTCTCCTACACATTGGACGTTGATTGAGTGTGCTAAATGTGTGTTATGAATGTTGCGAATTTAAAGTAAAAGTGTTGTTCAGTGGATTAAAGTTGTAATTTATATTTAACGTTTTGTGGTGAGGTAAATATACTTTGTTTTCATATATAATATGTGCGTACTGTGCAACATTTATAAAGTTTGGTACGTATTTTAAGTAAGTTAAAGTAAGCGTTTTTTTCGTGTTGTTAAAAACTCTTATTGTTAAACTGGTTTACGGCAGGTGGATAAACTGCGGAACATCACATTGATACAGAGGTAATCCAATCAAGTTGCAATTTGGTTGCAATAAATAAACCAATAAGAGGTCAACTTAACTGTATAAACGTATTTAATTAACTTAGATAAAAAAGATAGATACTTAATTTTTACCAACTACGAAACTGCGAAAGGATGGATTCAAGTTTCAATTCAAAGCTTGAAAGTTCAGAATGTAGGTACCTACCTTTATGTCAGATATCTATCATATATTCAAGTATTATGGTTAAGGAGTATGCAGAGTTCTGACAGAAAAGCTCACAACTTCATTTTATTGAACTCAAAAGTAGCGAGAATATCTGTATCGAAATATTGTTTGTCTCACACGTGATATCTCCACTATATTATATGAATCACTGCTAATTGTTACCTTCTAGATGAGAATGGCCCTCAAACACGCACGTGCATGCATTCTAAAACTTAGGTAGAGCAGAGAGAGCTACCTATATTTCTTTTCAAGTTGCACTTTTGCGCAATGACGCTTACAAGTACAAGACAAGTGTGTGTATAAAAACAATGTAAAAATCAGTGTTAGTAGTTCTAATGCGTTAGTTGTATTGCTTATTATTGTAACAGGCAACTAGGTACCTCCTAAATTGGGTAATGATGACAAAGCATCATCGTCAACATGTTCTATAAGACTTTATTGAGCTAAAGATACGACGTATTTCAAATAAGTCGGCACAATCTAAATCTGCTGCCAAGCTAGACTACGGAGGAAGCGGAGAATAATATATAAAGCTCAAGCAGGTTTTGTAACATAACATAATGTACTTACTTATATCTTTATCTATGTATAACAGAAAACGTTCCAGTTGGCCGTTAGTCAGCAGCTTAATGTGCGTCTGCATAAATTAAATGTTTTGAATATAGTCCGAAGTAGCAAATTTTTTTAATGCATCTCGCTGTTCAACCTAGGAGGTTGTCGTCTGCTTACCCGGGCGATTCCTGTGGATGCCTTGAAAGGCATCTAGCCAGGGAAAAACTTACAAACTAAACGACTACACGGTAAGTGCTCCCTACGAGTCTCGGCTTAGTGTGTCACTGAGGGAGGACAGGAAAGGGACAGGCTGGATCTGAGTGATATTATCCGGGGACTGGTTTAAACTTACTTGCTCTTCAGCGCGGCTTGGCTCTAGCAAGGGTCGGGTGGGACCGTGGGAGTAGCAATAACCTGATATAATAAATAAAATTATTTAGACGATTTTCACTTTATCATCTGCTCAGCCATTTTGACTGAAATCGTGGTTAAATAAAAACAGCCCGTTGGGTAGATCGGTTATGCCACGCTAGCTTAGGTTGATCTGTGGATGGGTGACCACCCGAGTTTCCTGCGTGCCTCAAAATGCACGTTAAGCTGTTACAGATCGTATAGTAAATATACATATACCAGTGCCAGCTGAATACTACTGGGTTGTGGAGGTCAGATAGGCAGTCGCCCCATGTAATATACTGATACAGGTAAAAAATAATTAAAAGTATGCGAAGTATCTAGTTCCTGATGCGGACCTCATCAGAAACTCCTCCATGCTTACTTCGCGCATACTTTTTAGACGTTTTATTTAAGGTTTTTTTTTATTTCTTTTGATAGGACCTAAGTATATGATATTATTTATCATATTATTCAGCGCACTCAGGCCGACTTCTCATTATTTAATAAATCTCAAAATAATTAGAGATGATGCAGTCGTTTTGTTCTGGTATTTATGGGTTTTTACTATGAACTTATGAACGTTCAGGACAGAACGTTGACTAAGGCATTTGATCCTCTTCATTGACCCTGTTGATTTCAAACATTGACAGGTACCTACTTAAATTTTCCATTTATTCTTTTCTGGGGCCTAACAAGGCCACTTTTCCAGAATAACATTAAGGAAAAAATATTTTAATAATTTAATAATATAAATATTTCATATTTTAACATTTAATATCGATTTGCAAGTTTTCGCTAATATCGATATCAACATGCAGTTGCTTCCTAATAATATTGTCGTATCTTCATTCGTCTTACTAACATTTTATTCTAAAAGTAGGGAATCCTGCTTCGGATTTATTTGAATGAATTGCGGCAAAAATATTAAGATGCCCAATTGCTCAGGCGAGTTAGGCAGATATAACAAAAATGAAAGCCCAGAGACTCTTAGAAGTTTTCATAGCATTATGGGTATAGGTACCCATAATGCTATGAAATTCTATAATTAGACGTTGCGTCGCTTATGTAACAAACAGGTACCATAAAATTAAATGACTAAAGTACATATGCTTCATTTATTAATACAGGACCTACCTTGAAATAATAACACCTTTATGATTATTAATACCTGTCCCATGTATCTATACAAAGTTTTGATGGCGGTCGGTGGCGGGTGGCGGAGGCACTTCTACATAGGGTTGGGCCTGGCCACCTCTGTGGGTCGTGGGTGCGCCGACCTAGATACCAGATTTTGTGTTGACTGTGGATGACATTTTAATTAATAAAAACTAGGTGGTGGAAGGCCACACCTTGTACGTGTATTACACTGTTATATTAAGTAACTTAATCACATGTGGAAATGTTTTCAGTGACTGCGGGTGAATTGCAGATTGTTCACAGTCACAGGGCACCATCATGAATGGCGATGAATATTTAAAGTCGTCAACTCGTTACTTTATTAAGCAAGAGGTTGCTCATTATCTAAAAATAAAACAATTACACAGTCACACTCGACTTTCTTTTTAGTCTTCATGCGAAAATACCAGACTTTGAACCCCGACAAATCACAAGACAAGTTTAAAGATTAACCTACCTACTAGCTTGGTCGCTATTCTATATCTCTACTCCTCTGGCATCTAGTTCTAGATCTCCTCAGATAGAGCTGATTCCCAACGAAATAAAGCCCATGTTTATTGGCCATTACTGTGTCCGTGGGTATTCATTCAAAAATGTCCTTCCATCGAACAGTTCCTACTTTCATTATTTTATGGAATTGGCGTATGGTGATGTCAGTGATGACGTCATATTATTCGTACCACGGACTAACCGGTTCCGCGGCTGCGGCTGCCGACCTCCAATTATGCTAATGCCGATGCCGTTCCAGTCCACTCCTCAGCTATACACGTCGTAAACAGATACATATATCTAAATTGGGTCTGACGAGCCCGTGAGGTCACTTATGTCCATCTCAATTCGAGAGAATTCGAGAATACACTTTGTGCCGTGTCTAATGCGTTGTTACCAGCATTATCCAATAAAAAAAATAGCTAGAACAATTTTTGAATATGATAGTCCCCATATTTCGTTTTTTTTAACAGCCTAAATAAGACACGTGTTTAGTTTCTCACGGCTTCTATATTTACGTCTATTGATTAAAAAAATATAGCACATTTTGTGTAGTAATAGCATCACGCACGACTTCCGTTCAATGTGCTAATAAAAACTTTGGCGGTTGACTCTGCCACCGCAACCACCATGCCATGCCATAATACATAGTACGCTTATATACACAATGTGGTTTATGTTATGTAACATGAAACTAACTGAAACACGTGGTTAATAGGACTCTGGGAGGTATTAAATCATAAAACTATCGGTAATAGATGATTTGTTTATAAATTCAATTTGTTAGTAAAAACAAAATGAATTTAAAAGCATTTTTTTTAATTTTGTTGTTGGGTTTGTTTACTGATTTTCATTATGGCGCGGAGTTTAAGTTGCATCTGTTATTTAGAATAATTACAGTGCTATTCTTAGTTATATCTTTTATCTAGTGTGCATTGCGAATTTCATAATGGACAAAAACATAAAACCGAGAGTTTGCCTTAAGTTTTGATCATCAATAGAATTTTGTGTTAAGAGTCACTGAAAATTCTACAGTAGACTTATGGTGAATGTCGGCGAAACGGGCCAGTTTTGTGGAAAAGAAATTGTTGGATTTTGCCTTCGGACAAAGCCATCATTGTAAACGAATTTTTGCTCTAAAACTCAACAAATGGCGTCGAGCAATCACCTTATTCTCCAGATATAGCTCAAGCCGACTTTCTTTTTTCTTATCTCAAATTACCACTTCGTTGCTCACTTTTTGTTCGGTAGAAGATAGAAAGGAACTCGCGGCAAGAACTGAACTCAACTCCGGAAAACTCGTTTAAAATGTTTTGATGATTGGGCTATTCGTTTACGTTACGCGTATCGTTGAAGGAGCTGAATAAGGAGCATACACTGTAGGCGATAAAATTAATTTGGAATAATAATTAACATTTTGTGTTGTCTTTTCCTGGTACTTTTTTGACATAGTAGTATTATGGCATGGCGTCAGGCGTATGATGTCGATTTTTTATTTAATTACAACTCAGAACCTTATTTTTTGATCATTCTCTTGTTCTTGTCCTAATTTATTTGGTGTCTTCTTATTTCATATTTGTCTATGTATTAAAGCCGTTTTCTTAGTAATCAACACCTTTCTCACAGTCCATCCAACGTTCCTTTGGTTTTCTCCTACTCTTATAACGATCCGTATTTTTAATACTCACATACTAAGATATGCATCATAGGCTTGTTTTGATTTGACCAGATTTCCACACAACTTTTCATTCACCGATGTCATTTTTGAAGGTATTTCCTTCTCATTCAGTCATTTGTCTCTGTTACACCACACGTACCCTTAGAATTCTAACCAACATTCTGACTCATTCTTCTTTTATGTAGCTAATCTGATGGGATTGAACTAAGTACGATTAATACGAAAAATGCCGCTAGTCTCTTGTTTAGACTAGACTAGTTTAAAGCGTTGAGGACGAATGTTTTGAAGCTAATATTTTGTTAGTTTATTTATTCGGTATTTATAAGTTGGTTTGATCACTTTATGAGTCACCCTTTTCTGGCCATATCATCTTTAACCGAGCCCTTTCCATTGTTTTTTATTCTTCTCGAACTCATAAAGCCGTCCAATTTAATGTTAAAGACTTTCCTCACACTCTGCTGCAATTGCAGTGAAAAGACAAACAGATAGATCGTGCACAAATTAATGAATAATTGGCCTTCAAACCATATCAATAAGCACTCAACAGCTCAACTTTATATTATGCTGTGTGTTTTGTAATACGAGGTCGAAATAATACATCATATTCATGGTCTTATATGTCTGGCAAGTACTTATACCAAATCAGTCGCTCGCGTAACGTATGTACTTGTAACAATGTCAGCAGTTTTCTTTTTGTCTCCAATAAACGGACCATCTGTTACAAAAATAACAATGATGCTGTTGAGCAATACGTGATGTATCTCGGACACCCACGTTGAGTAGGTCTGTAGGTACCTAATAGTAATGAATTAAATCGTTATGAGAAGCTGCAGCTTGTAAGATAATGTTGCAGTTGATAAAGATATAAACCTACCTAAATATATTTTCATCCCACCATCTCGGAAAGAGTGTTTTTAATCTTCAATATCTGAGTGGAAAAACCGTTTTTATTCTCTAGAGGATAAAGTAAATTGAATTTAGAACATCGTGTGCACTAAGTTTGTGAATTAAAAAAAAACATTAAACCGATTTACTGCTATCTCTATGGTGCCGAATATATCATACAACTTTTTTTTAATTGGTTAAAAACTCAGACTCGGAACCTTCTTGGTGTTTTTTCAATTTGCTTTGTACGCGGTTCTTTACGCGGTATTTTTTCACGTCATTGTTAAACCATAGATTAAAAACAAGAAACTTGAAAACAAGTGAAAAAACTAAAACGAGTGATTCTAGCGACGAGGAAGTTTGTTTGACGCCAACAGAATTGATTGAAACTGTTAATAATGCGCAAATGAGCTTTTTCCCTCAACAATCACGCGAGAAGTATTTAAAACAGTACGATATGTTCAACACGTGGCGACTAGCAAAAGGAGCCAAAACTTTCTCAGAAAACGTTTTGCTGGCATATTTTATAGAATTATCCGAGAACAAGAAAGCAAGCACTCTATGGAGTACGTATTCGATGTATCCCACGAGAAATAGCAACATTTCTTGAACTTCCAGAACCCCTGTTTTACACGGGTCATTGTTTCCGACGAACTTCAGCGCCACGGAGGCTGGAAGTCCAATGCAGTTGTAGAGGGATATCTAGAGGATTCCATCCAAAATAAGTCTAAAATATGTGAAGGCATCTTAGGAGCCATTACACTGAAAGAGCCTCTATCGGATCCTTGGACAGGCCCTTCTACATCAAAAATAAGCCGTTATGAAACACCTAACCATCTCCCTCTCTCTCCAACATTCACGCCAAGGGAATCCGATGAATCGGTACAACTATTAAGTATGACAGATAGTTTACCGAAAAACATTACACAAGTGACTAACACCAATATTACAGTACCAAACAAAAATATTACACTCAATTTAAATAACTGTAGCAACGTTACTTTAAAATTTTCTTAATTATACCTTACTATTATTTTGTTATAATTTAAAGATTATTCTGTAATACTTACCTGTCATAATGTAGTAATTAATACCTAAACTGAAATAAAAGTATACCTATCTTGTGATTGTAAACGTTTTCTTTTTTGCATTTAGTCATTTCCTCGCTGAGGTGGAATGAAAAGTTACGTGTTGCACTCGAGTGCAAAGATTTTTCACCTCGTGCTCTTTTGATTCCCTCGCTAACGCTCAGGATTCTAATTTTGAATCACTCGCTGCGCTCGTGATTCAATTTTAGAATCCTTCGCTTGCTCGGTCATCAAAATTGAACACGCGGTTAAAAAGCAACTTTGCACTCTTGTATAACAAATAACTATTATTTGTCAACCCATCTTCACGTGGCTATAGTATTCCAGTATATTTAAAAGTAGGTACTGGAGAGTTCTCCTTGCTTAGAATTGCCAGCATTTCTTTGTAGGAGAAACAATGCGACGTATGGCCCAGATGTTCGCGCCGTGACGGCGAGTTCTTATCGCTGCAAAGACGCGCCCACCTACACTCTCCCCTGGGTATTTTAATATGTAACGTCGCACTCGAGTCTCGAGTCGACCGGACATGACAGTTCAATGAACTGCCAATTCACGATCCATCTTGCTTCCCCAATCATTTATTCTAATTACTACCGTCTTCCGCTTAAACGAATCTTATCTGAGTGCGACCGAAGCATAATCTATGTATTTTCACTCACAGCCTGGTCCTTCCTGGTTCGCATTCATATCGATAAATCTTCTTTTCATCCCACCATCTCGGAAAGAGTATTTTCATCCCACCATCTCGGAAAGAGTATTTTTAATCTTCAATATCTGAGTGGAAAAGCCGTTTTTATTCTCTAGAGCAGCAGCGGTCGGCAACCTCTTGGCAAGCAAGGGCCACAAGGTGACAAATTAAACTAAAGGCGGGCCGCAGTCATTTTACTCGCATCAACCCAAGAAGCCCAATATACCTGCTCATTATAATTGGTCATATTCCATAAAAAAAATAAAAATGCCATTGAAAATTGTTAAAACATAGGGAATTTAATTCGTACACGTAATACTTTTTTGTTTTTGGGGTGGGAAATCATCAAATAACTTCCGCCGCTCTGGGCGGAGCGGGGGGTGTGTCAGACTTGTACTGACTAAAACCGACCCATGTTCCTTCTATTGCCCTATGTGTTCCGCGGCCGCGGTATCTCTTTCGAACAACTCGCAAACCCGGAAGGCCCCTCTGCTTTGCTGACATCTCTTTGAGGCGCCCGTGAAACAAACGCGCCGTCGACACGGCCGGTCGTCAATAGACGGACGAACGGTGAGCATTGCGTCCGTCCGCAGGCCCGCATCTACGGTGGCCGGGAGTCGTCTCGCGGCGCCCGGCGCCCGGGGCCACTCCTGCGGCGGCTGGGTTGGTTTGAGGTTCTCTCCCTCAAACGCCCGGCCAACTCCTTTGCTAGCATTACTGCTTTGCAGAAGGAGGTGACCGCTTCCCATTCCCTCTCACTCCGGACTATGGAATAAACCAGGGCCGGACGCGAGAGATCGCCGCCGCCGGAAGTGCTCCACGAAATTCCACCGGCTATCGAGGACGATTCCCAGAAACTTCATCGTCGACCCGACACCGAACCCCTCATACCATCAGCTGGGATCCCGACGGTGGCGTATTCCCGCGACCATAATAAAAGACCATGTCCTCGGATTTGTGCAATGCCACCTCAGGACCCAGTAGCCGGATCCTCTCCGCGACTATCGCAACCCCGCGTGTCATTGTTTCGAGGAGTGAGGCGGAGAGGAGGAACGGTCCCAAGGCCGATTTCTGTGGGACACCGCACGACATGTCTCACCGGTTCCACTCTTCAGAGCGACCGGGGTAGATGCATGATGGCGTCGAGCGCCTCCCGCAGAAACCATACTGGTGCTCCGCAAGATCACGCCCCGTCCCCACAAGCTACCCGACGAGGCGGTTTGCAATTACTCTTTCAAAGAGCTTGCCCACCTCGTCGACCACAATGAGCCGGAATGCGGACGGAGAGTCCACAAGGCCCCCCGGCTTCTGTATAAGGACCAGTTTCCCCGTCTTCCAACGAAGTGGGAACTGGCCCCTCTCCAAGCATGCAAGCATCTTAGGAGTCCTAGTAGTCGGGGCCCGAGAGCCTCCAAGGCCAGGACCCAGGCTTTGCCGTGCAAGCCATTGGGACCCGGGGTGGTATTTATAGCTGTAGAATAGTGTTCAAATGCTCATCTGTAAGACGAGAAGCATATTTATTTTTTCTATTATTGACAATTAAACAATTGTAATGAAGTTTTTCAACTCGTCAAAATCAGATGGCATTTAACAAGATCATTGGATTCATAGAAGGAGCTCTGATATTATCAGCTAGTATGACACATTTCAAAGTGTTGCCGAGCAGAGGGGTTAAAAGGCGCGCTTACTCAATGCGTTGATTTTGGTAATAATTAAACTTATTTGCATAACATTCACGGGCCGCAAGGAAGACGTCCGCGGGTCGCATGCGGCCCGCGGGCCGCGGATTGCCGACCCCTGCTCTAGAGGATAAAGTAAATTGAATTTAGAACATCGTGTGCACTAAGTTTGTGAATTAAAAAAAACATTTTCATCCCACCATCTCGGAAAGAGTATTTTTAATCTTCAATATCTGAGTGGAAAAGCCGTTTTTATTCTCTAGAGGATAAAGTAAATTGAATTTAGAACATCGTGTGCACTAAGTTTGTGAATTAAAAAAAACATTAAACCGATTTACTGCTACCTCTATGGTGCCGAATATATCATACAACTTTTTTTTAATTTGTTAAAAACTCAGACTCGGAACCTTCTTGGTGTTTTTTCAATTTGCTTTGTACGCGGTTCTTTACGCGGCATTTTTTCACGTCATAAAAAAAAACAGCTAAAAAGTTATAAATAAAAAAATTATTATTAAAAAAACAAAATACCCGACTGCACACTAAAAAAAGAGTAAAACAAGCCCCACAATAATATTGAGCAGGCGGGGACCAACAGAGGCTTATTTATAGTCATTTCGGTTGTGCACCATTTAGCAGAATTTTCGTTGGTGGCGGTCAAGGTGGTCCCCGCCTGCTCAATATTATTGTGGGGCTTGCTTTACTCTTTTTTTAGTGTGCAGTCGGGTATTTTGTTTTTTTAATAATATTTTTTTTATTTATAACTTTTTAGCTGTTTTTATTTAACGAAAATGTTGTAGATGTAGAAGACTATGTATATGTAAGTACCATGATACCGCATACATATTTTTTTAAAGGGAAATTTAGAAAAAATATTATTATGTCTTTATCCCGTGGGACTTTTAGGATAAAATGTATCCTATGACACTCCCGTAATCAAGACAAATCTAACGATACCTCATACATCAAAATCCATCAAGCCGTTTAGGCTACAGGTGGTCACAAAGGAAAAGACATACATACATACTTACATACACTCGAAAAACATTACCCTCCTTCTTTGGCAGTCGTAGTAGTCCGGTCTATTTAAGCCTAAAATCAGGAGGAAGGTTACATAAATTCCCATAAAGCTGAATATTGGCATAGTTGTTCAAAACATCATTATAAAGAAAATCTCAAAAGTCCTCATCGTTCCGAGGTGTGCTAAAAATTTGGCACGGGGTCAAAGGTCAAAAAAATGAGTTTTTTGCGATTTTTAGCGAAACGGTGAGTTTTTTCGCAAAATTACCCCAGTACAAAATTGTAGATCACAAAATTCTCTACAAAAAATATATCAATATTTTTTTTCCTAAAAGCCACCATTTTGGAGATATAACGTTCCGAAAAGTTGGATCAGTCGTAATCCCTCTATTTTGCACACGTACGCCACATATGAAAGACACAGACAGTTCACGAAGAAAAAGTACCTGTTGACCCAGTGTTATTATTCCAACGTATGAGTGTTACTGCGGCTTTTCAAGATGAAATTGAGAAATATTTCGAGTATGAATTAGCTCCTTATCCGTTAACATTATTTGATGACATTGGAATGCGCAAGACCCAGAAGTCGGCTATTTACGATTGTTTTCAGACTATAAATGTTGATATTAATAACACTAATTCAACGTACATAATTGACGGAGGATTCTTATTACATCGAGTGGTGTGGGATAGCGAGGAAACATTTAACGTTATCTTAGATAAATACGTTCAATATGTACGTCGACATTTTGGTTCTAGAGTTACTGTCGTATTTGACGGATATGATGATTATACGAGAAATATTAAAGCAGCAGAGCAACGCCGTCGAAATGCTGCTTCATCAACTTCTTCTGATATTATATTCGATGAATCAATGACAGTTCCTACCAGTCAACAGAAATTCTTTGCAAATAATCACAATAAATCTAGGTTTATTTCGATGTTGAAAGCAAAATTTACTGCTGAGAATATATCCGTTGAACAAGCTAATGATGATGCTGATGTATTGATTATTGAAACAGCGATAAAGAAATTCAGTGTGACAAATACAACTGTTGTTGTTGGTGAGGATGTTGATTTACTCGTCTTGCTTACTGCTCGAACTCCAACTGATAGTCCGGTCTATTTACACATTCAAGTTTACATAAATTCCCATAAAGCTGAATATTGGCATAGTTGTTCAAAACATCATTATAAAGAAAATCTCAAAAGTCCTCATCGTTCCGAGGTGTGCTAAAAATTTGGCACGGGGTCAAAGGTCAAAAAAATGAGTTTTTTGCGATTTTTAGCGAAACGGTGAGTTTTTTCGCAAAATTACCCCAGTACAAAATTGTAGATCACAAAATTCTCTACAAAAAATATATCAATAATTTTTTTCCTAAAAGCCACCATTTTGGAGATATAACGTTCCGAAAAGTTGGATCAGTCGTAATCCCTCTATTTTGCACACGTTTCCACGCCACCTATGAGGTAGTGTACAAAGCGCGTTTTTTTTAACGTGGTTTCCCCAGTAGGCCTATTCCACGGGTCTGCTGAGATTTTATATGTTTTAAAACTATTGCAAAATAATATTATATATTATAGTGGGCAAAAACAACGGCGGTGTAATTAAATAAAATACTTAAAATAAAAAGTTAGTCGTCTGATTCATAACTGTCCAAGATTTCTGTTTCTTCTTCTTCTTGATCTTCTTCTCCTTCTTCTTCCTGTTCATCCTCTTGTTCTTCTTCTTCTTCTTGTTCTATTTCACACGTAAACTGCCCCAATAGCGATTCCTGATCGGTATCAAACGAATCTTCAAGAGTTGGTGACTCAACATTCGAGCATGATCGGCCTTGACAGTGTGTGCATGCCAGGGAACAAAACAGTCCAACTTTTCTGCAACCACATTTTGCACTACACCCTTTCTTGCAGTTGCAAAATATTGTGTTGAGAAGTTTCTCAGGTGCTGGTGGAAGTAAAGTTTGAACTGGCTCTAGTGTATTGTCGATCAACTTCCAACCCCAGTCTTTAGGGTCCAGCTGATTACCAAGCCACACTTGAACTTGGTAATATACCCGAAACAGATGTTGATGAGCAGCTACTGAGGTTGGAGGAAGAGAAGCTAAGTTGACTTGTTTTTTATTACGCGTATTTTTCACGAAAGATGTGTATCGCAACTTATCTAAGCAAGTGGTTTTTTTGGGGGCTCCGTACATAGCAAGAAGAAATTGAACTCCGTTGGTGATAACATGTTGTTGAGTTGAATTACTATTTTTAAAAACTTCAGCACATTGTAGTAAATCTTTTTTTTCAAACATTTTGAAAACTGTTGTTTTTCCTCTCCTGTAAAAAGCAGATGTCGTATCGCAGCCAGTTATTGCGTGTAGAAACAATACATGATTTTGACATTTAGGAAAATTGGATAAACTGTTTGATGAATATATTTCCGATTGATTTTGGGCTTTTCCGGGTTTAAAAAAATAAATAATTTTTTCAATAATATCATTGTTAAACCTTATATTAAAAACAAGAAACTTGAAAACAAGTAAAAAATATTATTTTGTTATAATTTAAAGATTATTCTGTAATACTTACCTGTCATAATGTAGTAATTAATACCTTCTGATTGTCTTGTGATTCTAAACGTTTTTTTTTTGCATTTAGTCATTTCCTCGCTGAGGTGGAATGAAAAGTTACGTGTTGCACTCGAGCGCAAAGATTTTTCACCTCGTGTTCTTTTGATTCCCTCGCTAACGCTCAGGATTCTAATTTTGAATCAAATTTAGAATCCTTCGCTTGCTCGGTCATCAAAATTGGACACGCGGTTAAAAAGCAACTTTGCACTCTTGTATAACAAATAACTATTTTAATCTTCAATATCTGAGTGGAAAAGCCGTTTTTATTCTTTAAAGGATAAAGTAAATTGAATTTAGAACATCGTGTGCACTAAGTTTGCGAATTAAAAAAAACGTTAAACCGTTTTACTGCTACCTCTATGGTGCCGAATATTTCATACAACTTTTTTTTTAATTTGTTAAAAACTCAGACTCGGAACCTTCTTGGTGTTTTTAGGGTTCCGTAGTCAACTAGGAACCCTTATAGTTTCGCCATGTCTGTCTGTCCGTCCGTCCTCGCTTAATCTCCGTGACCGTTAGCGCTAGAAAGCTGAAATTTGGTACCAATATGTATATTAATCACGCCGACAAAGTGCTAATATAAAAATTTGAAAAAAATGTTTTATTAGGGTATATATATATGTAAAGTGCCCCTATATGTAAAGTGGGAAGTGATTTTTTTTTTAATTTCAACCCTAACGTGTGATATATTGTTGGAAAGGTATTTAAAAATGAATAGGGGTTTACTACAAGCATTTTTTGATAATGTCAATAATTTCGGAAATAATCGCTCCAAAAGTAAAAAACAATGTGTCCCCCCCCCTCTAACTTTTGAACCATAAGTCTAAAAAATATGAAAAAAATCTGAAAAGTAGAACTTTATAGGGACTTTCTATGAAAATCATTTTGAACTTGATTGACACAACAGTTTTTGTACAAAAAAGACAAAAAGTTGTACAAAATAATTTCTGGACTAAGTTTGTAGTATAATCGTATATGCAAGCTTTTTTTGTAACTTTGTTTACATATTTTATTATCCTGAACGTATCTTTTTTCAAACAAAAAAAGAATTATTGAAAATTGCACGTCTTGTATTAATTAGTAACCCAATTCCTCGAGAGATGGCGCTGTAGGTACTTATTACATTGGATCGGGTATTACCGAATTGTTCGGTTGGCCTCATAACTGGGAACACTTATTGTGACGGACGGGAAACTACGGAACCCTACACTGAGCGTGGCCCGACACGCTCTTGGCCGGTTTTTTCAATTTGCTTTGTACGCGGTTCTTTACGCGGCACTTGTTCACGTCATTATTAAACCATAAATTAAAAACAAGAAAGAAACTTGAAAACAAGTGAAAAATATTATCCTTAATAATATTATAAAAGCGAAAGTGAGTTTGTTAGTTTGTTTGTTTGTTTCTTTGTTACCTCTTCACGCTTTAATAGCTAAACCGATTGTGATGATTTTGGTACATAGATAGTTGGGAACCAGGAGACGGACATAGGCTAATTTTTATTTAAAAAAAGTGGGATGTGAGGGAGAAAGAGGGAAGAAAAGGGAAAACTTAGCGTTGCTATTACAAATCAATAAGGCGCAAGGGGAACTGTGTTACCCTAAATTTAACGCGGGCGAAGCCGCGGGCGAAAGCTAGTTTTGTTATAATTTAAAGATTATTCTGTAATACTTACCTGTCATAATGTAGTAATTAATACCTAAACTGAAATAAAAGTGTACTTTACCTATCTTGTGATTGTAAACGTTTTTTTTTTGCATTTAGTCATTTCCTCGCTGAGGTGGAATGAAAAGTTACGTGTTGCACTCGAGTGCAAAGATTTTTCACCTCGTGCTCTTTTGATTCCCTCGCTGACGCTCAGGATTCTAATTTTGAATCACTCGCTGCGCTCGTGATTCAATTTTAGAATCCTTCGCTTGCTCGGTCATCAAAATAGAACACGCGGTTAAAAAGCAACTTTGCACTCTTGTATAACAAATAACTATATTTTGGAACCTCACCTAATTTATGTTTAGTTCTGCGACAAAATTGATATATATATCAAAGTTTTCGTTCGTGTTCAATGAAATGCTGTCCTTAGAATAAAAGAGCAACGCGGAACACTGGCCTGGCAGGAATGTTGGTGAATCGCCAAATTGCATTTTGCGTAATGTGTATCTTGATAAGTACCTACCTATTGATACTTTCGACTGTTCTCTACTGCACTCATCAACCATAATGTCTGGATGTTTTCCGGCAGGCTTTTCGATACTTGTAAAGGTTTACTTTTACTTCGTTTAGAGATAAACCTCCGCTGAAACCAGTGTTTTTTGATTACCTACCTATTTAAATTCTAACCTATCTGTGTCTTTTGAGTATTTGGCGTAGATATGTATTATGTTCTGAATAAAATAAACTTGCGAATAACTAAGTTAGGTACCTATACAGAACAGTGTTCTTGCGAGGTTAAAGGTTATCATTAACGGGTACATAATATTGTATGTAGGTAAATAAGTAATTACTCTGGAATACGAGGTCGTATACAGGCGTCATTTTAGAGACTGGTAAATTTCAGTAGAGGTAGAGACATCGTCTTTTAATAAAATCTTGTACAAATATCATCTATAGGGATACTGAAAGAGGGATGGGTTGTTCGAAAGAGATACCTAACCTAACGCAAAGGGCAAAAGAAGGAACATGGATGGGTTTTGCTAAGTAAAACTGTGCCCCGTTATTTGTTCATTTTCCATACGAAAAAAAAGGATATTGAAAAGGTAAATTATGTATCTCTAGGTCCATTTAGTATCAAACGATGGCAAACAGAAACGTGGTTTGAAATTAAACAGGCAAACAGTGGGGTCGTATATCGAAATAATTATTCTATTTGAATGCAGGCTGCGAATGCAGCGGACGACTTAGACAAACATTTGACTCGTTACTTTGTTTATTAATGAAGGTTCTAAAGTGTACCCGGAAAACGAAAGCGGGTTTTTCACTTTCATACCTAGCCCTTCACTAGCAATTGAGAGCGTAAGTGAGTATGTTCATCGTTGTCATAGTTAAATATATGAATGACCGTCTCTATCAAATCGTTTACATCATACTTGATTAAATTATAGTGTGATGTGATGATATTTGTGAAGCGAGTCGCGCAGGCGTTGCCGTCGTCGCGTTCGGGCACAAGGCAACAGACCTTCGCCGATTATAGCGGTGACGCCATCGGGCCCGGCACAACAGACTGTAATATAACAAGTCACCACACAGCATGCCCTAAGCCTGTTGCCGCAAGCTTCTGCTCCTTAAACCTGTCCTTATTCAGCCGGTCAAGGCACGTTCAAGGTGTTGTACTTGATATTGTATTGTAATGTCAGTAATACGTGGAACTGCTAACGAGTAACGATTGTTTCTCGGGTGATGTTATCGATATATTTTAATAAATACATTATTTATTTATCCAAAACACTCGATGTTAGGTGTAAATAACGAGATACCTACTCACACCCTCCTATGTTTTACCCAATAGGTGGTGGATGTGTTCAGTTGTTATATTGAATCGGTATTCTGTATTCCGTTGTCTTTTAGTAAACGGGTTGCCATTTTATATCTGTAATTCAACACAGCATATTTAAAATACTGAAAACTAAAAATATAGCTGCGGGTATCGTTAATTTGCTTTTATTATTTTAACATGAATCCATAATTACAAACAAATGTTGCTTCAGTCGTTTCATTCGGCTCATGGAAGCTAAAAATAATAATCACCGACTCAGTTAAAATAATAAATTAGCACGGTTGGTTCACCATGCCCGTTTGAAATATGTTGTCTTCTGTGATAGTGTGTATAATCTCTCGGTCTTATTCTTATATCCTTGGCATTTGGTGTAGACAGGCACGTTTAGTTTAGTTACTATCACGAAATGTTAAATCTACTCATTACTAAAAGCACACGATGATCACATCTGTTTACCACCCTTGCTACAAAGTATATAGAAAAACTAGCTGTGCCCAGCGGTTTCATCCGCTGCTCAGTTAGGGGTATGAAAAATAGATGTTAGCCGATTCTCAGACCTACCCAATATGTACCCAAAATTTCATAAGAATCGGTCGAGCCGTTTCGGAGGAGTACGGTAACTAACATTGTGACACGGAAATTTTATATATTAAATATGCGACCTTTTTACATTATATATTTTTTTAAATTTATTTACAAAAACAAGTGGCTCAGCATAAGTCAGATGCTACGATCCTATTGGTTGATGAGAGTATAAAAGCGTTTCTATGCATGAATAGTCCTAGCGGTGGTCAGATTAAATACTATTTGGTGATGGCACCTAAAAATAAATCGTAAAACTACTAACATCGAATTTTGTTTAATATAGTAAAGGTTCATACTATCGGCTGCAACCGGACAAAACGAGCTCCAGCTTGGAGCCTTGGAGGACGCCAACCCCTGACACTAAAATTTTCAAAGGGTTAGTTTCTATCAAACCATCAAGGTAAAAAAAAAATTAACTCCATTAATTTTCGAACCCCTGATTAAACTAGAGCGGTTCTCTAAATGGGGATTTGAAATGATACTAATGCGTTTATGGGATTCAGTCATGCTATCAGACTTTCATTTATATTGCGTTGTCAAGCTATGATTGAAAAAGATATACCTACCAAAACGACACTAAAAACTAGACGGTAAGTCTGATGGTTGGTGGAACACTTTTGGGATTTCGCAGTTGTTCAATTTCTATTCATAAGACTATACAAAATGTTGCTAATTACTTTTCAAAACTTGAATACCAGACATTTCTGATTTAAAAAATCTTGCAATTAAATGCAAGGATAATGAACTGTATAATATTAGAAAGTTACATTATTTCATAATCCTTAGCTTTACTGCTACAACATCTAGCTATAGATTACCATGTATATACATATAGTAACAACTTACAGCAAAGTCAAAGTATGGTGTTCCAGTTTCTATCGCTTACTTTATCGATTTTTCCTACCACTTCACATAATGGTGTGGACGCTACGTACATAGGTCTATGTAGGACTGTAGACATAAGTCACAATTTAACTGGCGATGTATAAACAAGTGGCAGGCCAGACTGCAGAGAATTAAATTGGTCCGACAACTGTGACATCTCCGCTCAATCAATTACATTGACCTAAGTATATCTTCTTATATCACGCGTTGGGTGAATGAACAGTGGCTGTCTGTAGAACTAGTAGGCATAGATTTATAGCTCTTTAAACTTTTGCAGTAAAGTACTCATTAGCAACAGGGTAGGGTTTCGATTCTTACCCAATACTCTTCATGTCGAAATATATATGATAAACAATGTTGTTCATGACTATCTTTAACTTTAGCGTCATCTTATTTATGTATACTGCGTTACTTAGTTGTCATATATTAAGTAGAGGTACCTATCTCTTCACTAGGTTAAGATTTAAATATTGGGGTCAGCAGACTTAACGTTATCCTACAAATTTATCAAGATGGGAAATTGATACTATTTTATGCTCACACGCTTGTTTTGTTACCTTCGTAGAACAGCTTAGAAACATTATCATGAGTATTTATAACGATTCTTGTTGTTTGGCTTTTATTTCCTTTGAGCACATTTAAATTCGGAACACATTGAGTCATGTCATAAACGTTGGCTCTCTACATTTAGCGCTGCTATTTGGAATTGGCCCTTGGAAAAGGTAAGCGCAAAAAGTTCGTGGGTAGTAAGCTTTTTCCAATAAGAAATAACAATGAATATGCGTAAAAACTAATCGTATCACAATACTAACAGCGGCTGTGTCGTGACTCGTGACAGTTGTCAGTTGGTCACGGTGACTGATCATGATTGCCGTCTGTTTTTATGCGTTGCCAGTTGCAACTGTTCTGCTGTCAAACCGTAATCCACAAATATGGAACGTTCTTATGTAAAAGTTCACATGTTTCGTGTTACTTTCATCACCTTATTTTCGCAATGAAACTCACTTTTGCCGAATTTCAGTCATCGACCGCTGCCGTGCCCTCTAGTCGCTTAATTTTATCCAAAACAACCTTCTGACACGCAAACAGAAATAAACGAAAAGTAATATAACAATAAGCTTTATTGTTACTAGGTTAGACTAGAATACTATAATGAACAGGATGTCATAATACTGAATCATAAAGTTGACTCTATTTTCTTTTAGTGGAAAACTGAGTCATTTGTGTGACCTCATGTTACCATGACATGATCAGAACAAAACGATTTTCACAAAATGCATATAAGTAAATGTGTACCTACCATGACTTATTTAATATTATGTTTTCATTAGTCAAAATTATAAATGATGTTTATTTTGCAAGTAGGTTTTTACAAACACTTTTACTGGAAACGTTTTAAACTAGTTTTTGTCGGTGTTTCGTACTCGATTACTCGGAGAAGAAACGCCGAAACAAACTCAGAATCTCTTTTAAAGTTCAGACATGTATCTGATCTACTTACATGAATGTCTGAAATGGTCTTGTATGAAATCACAACACCGATTGAGAGGACATGTCTAGTCAGTTCAAGCATTTGTAAGTTAAAAATTTAAAATAAATAATAATTAGACAACTAATTTATCTAACTGAAACTCGATATTACTTTTAAATTCCATTCTGTTGGAATTGGCTGTTTGCCACAGGCAAAACAGCTGTCGTGAGAAAGTATTGGGACGGTCATGTTTATGTTTACGCGATCGTAACCCAGTTACACACGGTAGGCGATAATACGATACCCTTTGGTTAGGAGTCGAAATAATTATGAACCCAAACAATCGCTTGTTGACCCTTTTGAATCACGTATTACGAAATGGTGAAAGAAAAGTAGAGTGCCGCTGATGAATTTTACTCGACTAATGGTTTTTCCAGTTACAGTGAAGTGCTAGTTCTCGGTTCGGCACTTTCATTTGCTCGGTTTGTAACTTAAAAACGTGTGATTGTTTACAAACAAATCTCAATGGTGTCGTTATGTACACCTGCAGCAGCTTAGACTGCACCTTATAGATATAGACGATGACAAATCATTGGCTAGTGAAATGAATGATGAACAAGAAAATAGACCCCAACTTATTACGTTCCATCATATGAATATCATCAGAATGACAATAAGTGAACAAAAAAATATACTAAATTCTGGCAATTTGTATGATTAAATTCGATTACAACAATAAGTTCTTCAACTTATTCGTTGAAAATATGAAACTGACAACATGAACACCGATAAGCTTGCATAAATTAAAGAGAAAACTATGGGAGATTGTGAATAATGTGAATGGCTTATGTCTATTTAAAACTGTGATGTAATTTTCACATCAACCCAGTTACAAAATGAAATTCCGGGCATCAGACTGAAAATGAATAATTGCGTGGCTCTTGATCTCTTTCCATCGAAGACAGTTAAGTATTACTGCCGCAAGGGGTACGACGAAACAATAATCAAATTCAACAATGGTTATTTGTGCAACAAGAGAGCAAAGTATTTTTTGCTGGATGTACTGATTTTGAGTCCCGAACATTTTCGCTTCAATCGCATTTTCTCACTGTTTTCACGCAACAAAACCTACATGTTTGAGCTGCTGTACTGTAGTGAAAATTACATTCCCGATAGAGCCACTCGTCGATAAAATTCATAGTTTTATTAAATGTGCCCAGATAGTTTAAATTATACAACCAAAATTATATTTTTTTATATAAGAAAAGGAAATATTGTTTGGCTACCCTTTCTTCTTCCAGACAACTGGCATCTTTACCCGACTGCCAAAGAAGGAGGGTAATGTTTTTTACTATTTAGTTATTAGGTTACAAATTATTATAGACGGTACATTTAAAATTTATTCTGAGGAATTAAAAATAATCAGCCTGCATACTACTTAATGGCTCTCTATGTATGTACCTACCTAGATTCAGTGAGTGTCGAGTCGGCACGAACGGCACGCAATGCTTAGCGAACTTTTTACGAGCTAGTTTGTCCAGTATTGTGTTCAGGATGAGATCATTGCAACAGTCATCTCATGGCATCTATTTTAATGCTATAACAGTTGGCATTGGTTGTGTCACTACGAGACGCCGGTGATGTAGGCGTTTAAATAAGTGGCCGTGGCCCCGATTCACTCGCATTGATTGTTTGAGTTTTTTTTCAATTTTTGCTAACCTGTCAATTGACACGTACCTTTACCTACTTACGCAGTTGAACTAAATGTCTAGCAGTGGAAACGCATTTAAAATGCATGTCTTGTGCATAAACATGATGACTTAGCTATAATAACCTGTTTGTTATATACCTACTCACAAGACTTCAAGGAAAACTTATCTTTTATTCTTGAAATTTTCTCGAAGGTATTACCCAATATTTATATCGATTACTAAAAAATAAAAATGTCTGACCAGTCTGGGACTACCCATATTAAAGTAAGTACCTATATGATCTACCTACCTAACCGTTATAATATTTATTTTGGTTACAGATGCAAGATGCCTGAATAATTCAACAGTCTCAAAACTACCACAAAAAAGCAAAAATGAAGCAACTCATCAATAAGAACCTCATCACGCTAAAATGCGTCCTCTTCTGTTTTCTCTCCGGTAAGGTTTTAAAGTCGAAAGGTTTTTATTTGTTATGATATAATGGCATAATATAAAGTTTAGGTACATAATTATCTCCATAATTTGCCATCAGCGACGTTCAAATATTAAACAAAATTAAAATTCAATTTACAAAAGGTGAAAGCCCTAAATTGTTGTTAACAAAGCAAAGTAAACAAGTAAGCTGGTTTTTTTAACGGTTCAACCAGCCAAGTGCGAGTCTGACTCGCTCATCGAGGGTTCCTTACAAAGTTGGGACATAAACAGCCATATTTTTTGACTGCGTAGATTAGAGGTTGAATTTTTCATAGGTCCAAGGG
Organism: Ochropleura leucogaster; assembly: GCA_958449745.1. Lineage (NCBI taxonomy): Eukaryota > Metazoa > Arthropoda > Insecta > Lepidoptera > Noctuidae > Ochropleura > Ochropleura leucogaster. The sequence continues at coordinate 10,582,771 of OY288206.1, read as the reverse complement.
ACCACAGACTGACCTAAGTAGGTATATGGTTTTTACTTAATACTTCACGTTAGCTCCACGCGTTCCCGAGATAAAGGGTCTTCACAGACAGACATACAGACGGGTAACAAAGTGATCCTCCATTTTCTCATTCTGACATACCGAACCCTAAAAATAACTTTTACTTGTAAATTGTAAAAAAAATGAAAACTTCTTTTTTACAAATCCTCTTACTAATAATACAACAAAGCGAAAGTGAAGTTTGTTTCTTACGACTTCACGCCTAAATGGCTAAACCGATTTTGATGAATTTTGGTACAGAGATAGTTGGGACCCTGGAGACGGACATAGGCTTTTTTTAAACTGAGAAAAACTGGAGAAAGAGGGAAGAAAAGGAGAGACAAAGATATTATTTTTTCAATCATCACGCAGGCTAAAGTAAGCGTTAGCCCAAAGTAACAATGCCACGCGGAAGAACTCGCGGGCGAAAGCTAGTTTATTATATTACTAGCTTCGCTCTACTACTAGCTTGGCTTCGCTCGCGTTAACTTCGATAGCGCCTTATTGAATTGTAATAGCAACGCTATGTTTTCCCGTTTCGTCCCTCTATCTACCTCATATCCCACTCTTTAAAAAAAAAAAATATCTATGTCCGTCTCCTGGTTCCCAACTATCTCTGTACCAAAATTCATCAAAAATCGGTTCAGCCATTAAAGCGCGAAGAGGTAACAAACAAACTCACTTTCGCTTTTATAATATTAGTAAGGATAGGAAACGTCTTATTACTTATACAGACATATTACGCTCGGTTTACATGTTCAAACAGATAATAACCCATGCTAAAATTGTGACTAAAATAAAATATATTGAATCAGTCAAAGAATAAACGAAGGACTCTTAAATGCCTAGAAAAGACAATAGCGTAGTTGTATAACAGTAGAAGTTTACACACATCTAAAGCCGCCATAAAATTTCAATTGAACTGTTTTAGCAATTAAACTTAATTTTTAATTACGATCTAAGAGTCTGTTACTTCAACTTTCCAAGGCAAAAACCTCACAGCTTTTATCACAGTGATGAACTGTTGAATAAAATCTTGGGCTTGTTAATCACTTCACCGTACAAATAAACAAAGCGCTGTTTGCTCCTTTCTTGGTTAATGAAATAAGAACAAGATTGTCTCAAGTCCCAGTTGGCTACCTTATAAAAAGTGGTCCAAGTCATCACAGACGGTTAAGTACATACGAGTAATAATTCAAGTCGCTCTGTTGCAAGCTGCCTTCTAAGGAGCGGCGACTGCCACCTATCGAATGATTTAGGGACCGTTCACCTCGGTCTTGCCACTGCAATGCGGCCAGTATAACCCCTATGCTCCCACTTATTTATTTTAAATCCTGCATTGAGATGTTTGCGTGCACGCAATTTAATAAGTTATTCAACGCCTTATAATTTGCCATATGACACTGTCTACTGTTATTTGGAGACCCATCTTTAATTAAACTCGTTTCGTCTCGTTCTTCTTTTACCATCAGTCACTAATTATTTTGTCCTTGTTTAGGTATTGGCTGCATTTTCCCGTATCTGCCACTGCACATGCTATCAGTGGGTCTAGACAAGGGTGAATCTCGTCTCATATCAGCTATCGCACCATGTATCGCGCTGCTCGGTCCAGCCGTGTTGGGGCCTCTCATTGATAAGTAAGTATTACAGAGTAATTGTCAGCCATTGTTTCTCTATTAGGCATAGAGATCAAGGCCTGCATTTTGTCAAATTGTGGGCTTTAATCATCGCTTGTTGTCGTGTGAAGTGTGTGTGTTTTTTAGGAAGTTTAAGCCGCTTTAACTATTTTTTCTTTTAGTGTTATTCAAGCATTAATTCTAATTTATGTGCAGACTGTCAGTGGGCCGAGGATCAACTGGTGGAGGCGCCATACCAAGTGGGTCCGGACGCTTGCTGCGCTTCATCACAGCTGCCTGCCTTATCCTAAGTGCTATATTCTATACGCTGCTCCTTGCTGTGCCATATACGGAGCGACATGAGGTATCGAGTTTAAATTAACCTATTTGTTCCGTTGTTGTTGTTTTCCATGATTATTTTTGTGATGGATGGACAAAGATTGACATTTCCTTGACTTGAGTTGACACAACTCAACATTGTATTCTCAAATAATCGCCAATAATCCCTATTGTGGTATAGCATGGCTTCATCGCAAAAGCGCTCATGTGATACTGATACCCAACAGACATAGTAATCCTTTAGTTAGAAGGTTTTGAAAGTAAGGATTGCGTCACATCTATTAGCACGAAGTCGCATTTTCCCATGCTCCTAATCCATTCCGTCACTCAGAACCATTATTTGCTAGAGCGAGGAGTGCTATCACATTTAATGTAATGATGCGGTCGAGAGCACGCTCAATGAGGTTCAACCTTTAACTCGCAGAAGCTTTTTCTTTACACGGTAACTTTTGAGTGTTACGAATGTTGGCTAAGAGGGTAACAGGCTATCTGTTCTGTTTTATCAAATTTCTTAATTATCTACAATGTAAAATTGCAAATGATTCCCATGCAATTTAGTATTGTAGATCGACGAAATAGTTACCTACCCCTACGTTCAAAGGCTTCAAATGTAACATAACTGTTTCTCTCAGGCTCGACGACCTCAAGTCTTGTTCATGTGCGACGAAGACAGTGCTTACGTCATGCAAGAAGTATGTAAGGAGGACATGCGCTGCAATCGCTGGGCTGGCGAGAAAGTTAGTACCAGCTTTATTCTGAATTATGGAAATGGTGTTTGAAAATGTTATTGGGTTCAGCAGTAAGTAGGTCACTAAGTCACACTTTTATGTACACGCAGTCAGGAGTCCTGGCGGTGACGGCATGCGAGTACGGGTGCGCAGATGACAACATGACGTGGGTGAAGCAGCCATTCACCACGACTTCCACCACCACCACGCTCAGCCCAATGTACCTTAATGTAGCCAATGCCACGGTAAGTAACCTCAGCGCTGGATAAAGCAACCGATGTTGTTGTTAAAAAACTTTTTCTAGAGATTTTGCCAGCCTTGCCAATACATGTCCAACAATATATGTGCTTTATTCAAATAAGAGGAATCAGAAGTCCAGTACTGAGTGAATTTTGCGATATTTTCATACATTAGTTGATAATGAAGCTAATTTATTGTGTTAGCAAGCACCATAAGCGTTGTTAAACAATAGCAATATAGAATCTAAACAAGCATTCATGCTAGAGTGAGTGGTCCATCATCATTAAGACAAAAAATGATTAAATTAGTTAGATTCCCATTTCGCTAGTTAAAATACTGTCCGTTCGGACATTACTATTGTTATCAATTGGGAACAGATTAGAACAGACTCCAAGCTGCTACGGAGAAATAAAGGTTTACCCGATCTAGGAAATGAACACAAGACCTCAGCGACCCCTTGAACAACGAGACAGTTACTGGATTGTACTCTACATACTTATCCTCTTTTAATCAGGAAGAACCAGCAGTGACGGAAGGTGACGAAGGAAGGAAGCGCGCGATGCCATTCGAGGTGAACCCACCGCACTTCTGCTACAACGGCCAGTGCTTGGTCTACATGCAGCATCAGGCCCGGCTCCGTGTACCACTCTCGCTGTTGGCACCGGAGTTAAATGAAGATAACAGCACCGCTGACTCAGATTGGTGCACTTATCGGACAGGTAAACAACAAATACTTTGAGATTGTCATGTTTATTTTATTTACGACATACATATTCTCGTATTTTGTACAAAAGTTCTGTGTAGTCAGTTACTTGTTGGCCTTATTTCATAAGCAAGTCAAGCCACTTAGACGGCTCACGGCCTGCCGGGGTTTTGGGTTGTTCGAAAGAGATACCGTGGCCCCGGAACGTAAAGGGCAGTAGGAGGAACATGGGTGGGTTTTAGTCAGTACAAGTCTGACACTCCCCGCGCTCCGGCCAGAGCGGGGGAAGTTATTTGATGATTTCCCATCCAGCCCAAAAAGCCACTTAGACGTTGACAAGTGCACTGCTTATAGAATAGAATATACTTTATTGCACACCAAAAATTTAAACACAACTGTTTTTTTTGCTTATAAGTACAACCTGAAAAGCACAATCAAAGTTCCCATGAACAAAGCACATTTTCAAAGCATATTTGTATATTTTAGCCGGGCCCTCCAACTGTCAGGTTCCGCCGAATCGTTTGGCGGAGGTTATAACTGAGGAGGATGATGAGGACTGCAGGCCAGCAGTGCGTTGCCAAGTTCTCGACCCTTATGACGAACCCGACGGCGTGTTAGCCGACGCCGAATGCCGACTTATCATTGGAGACCCCAGTTACACATTCTGGACATACTTAGTTATAAGGTTAGTCATTAACTATTTTGAACTTTCCATTCATAATTATAGCTGATACAACATTTTCGTTTGAACACTACATTGTTTTTGACGTAAATAAGTGAGGAAAGTCATTCAATATTATTTGAGACCATTATTTTGATCATATGAAATACTAGTAGTAAGTAGGTGTGTACCTAGTGATACATTTGTAAAGCTGCGGTTTATCCACAGAATAAAAAATGTTAGTACCTACCACAGATAATATAATTCGTACCTACCAACGGTTTAGCTATCAATTAAACTAAAGTGGAAATAATAATATACTTAAAACAATCAGTTATTTCCTCTGGGATTAAAATGTAGGTAACTAGTTCGTGATATCAGTAAGTATTAACTATATAGCGCCAGTCTGAAAATATTAATAGGATAGATGGCTGGCTCTAGGGCCCTACTAGGCTGTATCTAAGCATAATACTTTTTGGGGTATGGGTCATATCTTGAGACCCACTATCTTGATTGAAAGTCAAAGACACCACAGGACTAAATGTATATTCAACAATCCGCCACAACTTATTAGATATGTAATTAAACGTCAATTTTAAAATAAATGATATTTGATTCACATTTCACATATAATACAGATTGTGCTAGAACTTTATCAATTAACCAAAAATGCTAAAGAAAAATATTACCTATATTTTCGATAAAAAAAATCGACGTATTTACGTTACGTTTACAACGCCCGGTCCTCTGTGCAATAGCGGAGTAATAGGTTAGTAGAATAGCTATAAATCCTAGTGATCTTGCATTTTTAATTTATATCTTTCAGAATTCTAGCTGATATCTGGCCAACTGCAGGGTTAGCTCTTCTCGGTACAGCCTGTGTAATTGCGACTAGAGAAACGTCACTGGGACGAGGAGATGTCGGAAGACAGCTAGCATTTGGCACCCTTGGCCTGGCCATTTTCCCTCCACTCGCTGGTATGGCTGCAGAACAAATGCCTGATACTCCATACCTCATCCCGTTCGTTCTCCATGCAGTATTCATGATCCTTGGAGCGCTTATTCTACTATTCGATAGGTGCGTATACAAACGTTCTCATAATAAACTACTATGTCATGAGTTTGAAGCTGTTTACGGCAGTTAAAATTAGAATGTAAAATATAATGCGAATTTCAGGAGAGGTAACTATGTGTTTAGTGTTTATAAATGTACTCTTATGTGCCTGCTTATAGTCAATGTAGGTACTTTAATAAGTATGAATCACTGAATGACTTCGATTTGTAGGAAGTGATCATGTGCTTTATTGCATCTTTTGAATGACTCACACAGTTCTAGTCATAATGTATTTATGCAAATTACATTAACATTGTTTATTAACTAATGTAATAAATAAACGGCAATTCCTATGCAGTGCGTAAAATCAATCAAGAATCTCTTATCATATTTTATCCTCAATGGGTAGCTTTGTAATACCTACGGGTACCTAAGTAATGGGTATCACTTCAGCCCTTCAGAGTTACACCATAGAATACCAAATACCATTTTTTTACCAGTTACAGACTAGGGTAACGTGGAAGCTTATCTGTCATTTAGGCTTCAGGCTTTCCAAGCCTCCTTGTCGTTAACGATAGGCCAATAGTTATTCTGTTTTGCCAATAGGAATTTCTCAGTAGCAAACTTCGGTAGCAATCAGACGTATAGATTAGTGCTAAATTTATGGCGTTTAGTTCTGGCTTGCCCCCGTCTGTGACATTTTAAGGAACATGCGGAATCTGGTGCTCCAAACACGAATGTCTACCCCTCTTTGACGTAAATCACGTCTTACTGGCGTATAAGAGTAGAAAGAAATTTTCCCAGATTTAAGTCCTGTCGTAAAACTAAAATATGTTAACAAATTACAGCCATATGCCCCTCTCGACACCGGAGTGGTGGTGGCATACCGCGACCGGCGTGCTGGCGATGCCGATGAACACGGTGCGACGCTACGGCGCTGAGACCGCAGCCGTATTCGCCGTTGTGGCGCTCCTTGGTACTCTGTGGAGCGGTATCGATGCCTACTTGCCTTGGTAAGAAAATTCTTTTATATTTCTGGTTCACGGCAACTTGTTATATGGTATTTATGGTACACCTTTGTCTAAATTTCCGAGGGGCAAACGGGCGTGAAGTTAAAAGAATATGGCAGAAATCGTTTCCACAATAGCCACGCCAATGTATTGAGTCTCCCATCGGAAATATAATGTAGATATAGGCATATAGGTAACTCAGTACCCATTCGGAATGCTGTGAATTTGTAATCCAGTTGCCTTAAAAAAATTGTCGTCAGTAGCTCAAACTATTTTTTTTTCAACATTGAATGCCGCGCGTTGTTGTTGTTAAGTTCGGAAACGCAAAATCTAAAATATAAAATTCTCGTGTCACAATGTTCGTTTCCATACTCCTCCGAAACGGCTCGACCGATTTTCATGAAATTTTTTATGCTTATTCAGTCTGAGAATCGGCCAACATCTATTTTTCATACCCCTAAGTGAGGAGCGGGTAAAACCGCTGGCCACAGCTAGTAACCTATATAAATAATATTTAAAGACTTTTTTTATATAAATTACCTAATGTGTTTTAAATTGATGTTTGTTTTAAACGAAAATAAGTATTTATTACAGCAGATAAAACTGTTATTTCAATTTAATCTCTTCCTGTTTATTGTTTTATCTTGGTTAGGCACTTAGGCACTAAAGACAAGAAAAAAAAATTTTAGCTGAGCGAAGAGGGTCTCAAAGACCCTGTTCGTAGTAGAAGGTGAAATACACTTGCGTGATGAGCTAAGACTTGTGTTCTCGCTGGTGACGTGAAAATTCATGTCTCTTAATCCTTCGCCACCGATCAGTAGTCTACTTTAGAATCCCTCGCTACGCTCCTGATTCAATCAATGAATCCTTCGCTTGCTCAGGACCCGTTTTTCCCCGCTTTGCCTACTCAGACTTAGGAGTAGCAAAGGGGGAATGAAGCTGCTACAGAGCCTAATATTAAAAATAATAAATTTAAATAAGTTTTTTAATTTGTTGTTTTAAAAATAATCATGTTTTTTATGATATTCTGTTGATAAATTCAGTTTTCGAGGAAGTATTGTAAATACATATTTAAACCTAATTAAGGCTCTGTAAGTTTGCGATCATCGTAATCGTAACTGCTTTTCCTGTCTGATTTGAACTAAGTCATAATATTCCAGGACGGTACAGGAGCTGAATGGGACGGTAACAGAAATGGGCCTGACGCTAACGGCCGGAGCCCTGCCTGCCGTGCCCGCGCTATGGTGGGCCGAAGCCCTCGTGGACTACATCGGACATTCCAACGTATTTATCATGGCCTTCACCTTCTACGGAATCCGATATACTGGTATGTTTATATTGACTCTATTGAGTAGTGTGTGATTTACTGGTTAAATAATGTTATTATGTGCGTATACATACAGTATGTTGGGTGTGCAGAGTACCTATATAAATAAATAACTACCTGTGTACCAACCGACGTTGTATTTATTTATTTTATTGTGAATATGCAAAGCAGTAATAAGTATTAATAACCAGATTTGTTATTAAAACCATACCGGTTTCTAGAAGGTTAGTAATAAAAATGGTAGTCATTAAAACTAGCAACGTTTTGCGAGTTAGACTTGTGCACTTAGGGTTCCGTACATACTATTAAAATGATAAGGTTGAATGATGAAAGGTTTTGTACCTACCAGTTTATGATTGACGCTAACATGGTGACCAAAATATTATACTTACCTAGTTATATTTTTTTAGACACTCATTCGTATTTTAATCAAACCGTTGCATTATATTTCAAAATAACTAGCCGCATATTGGATCTAGAATGACGTTACTTAGTTGACCATGCATTGTCATCCGAACCAAAAAATGTTTGCAAAATTGCAGCGAAGTCGAAAACCACGTGGGTCAAATTTAGCTTTGAAGATTTCTTATATATGTAGTTAGGTACAGATTGAAGCTAATAAGTAAGTGTGTTCAAGAACAGAAGTAGATATATTATGTACTTATTTATTTAAAATTGAATTGGTGCGATTCCTAACTCGCGTGACTATTTATAATAGGGTACTATACATACTTCCTCCTCCCGCACCCACTCGAACTTGCTACGACTTAAATCTATACTAATATTATAAAGAGGAAAGATTTGTTTGTATCGAATCCAAAACTACTGGACCGATTTTAACCATTTTTAATCAGGAAGTAACTTAGGCTTTACAACATTAGGTAGGTAGGTAGGTACGCTACTTTCCACGGTAGCGGGCAACAACTAAAGACGCAGGTGAAACCGCGCAAGACAGCTAGTATTATATTTTTACTTCTATTTTTCAGGTTTGGCGTACAGCACGGACTACACGTGGGTGGTAGTGTGCGAAATATTAGAAGTTTTCACCTTAAGTTTAGTGTGGATGACGGCAGTCTTGTACTTCCGTCACTTGGTACCGCGAAAGTACACAGCTACTGGCCAAGCTCTGCCCGTGATTGCTCACTTCTGTATCGGTAAGTCCTAATTTAATTTTTTGGGTTCCGTACCTCAAAAGGTAAAATGGAACCCTTATAGGATCACTTTGTTGTCTGTCTGTCAAGACCTTTATCTTTGGAACGCGTGGATGTATCGAGTTGAAATAAAACTCAAGACTGCACTGCTATTCTGTAAACAGTGATTCAATTCAGAACTCACCTCGCAAGCCATCTCGAAAGTCATACACACTTCTCTTGTCACATCACCTGTCAAAGTTTTCGTATTCGCAAAACAAGATCAAAGCCAAGTGAAGTGAAGTGAGGTCCGAAAACTCAAGTGAGATTTCTCTATGGTAATATAGAGTGACGCTAAATTGTGTCTTGCTAAAATTTATATCGACACACTAAATTACCAGAATTTGCGCTCTACACTAATAGTTTATAGTTTATTCTGGCCTTAAATGCAATGCAAATGTATTATTTTGCACATTTTAAAATTTACAAGTCTTATTTGAGATCGACAATGAAATAACTAGGCTGAATGGGCTGTCGCCCTTGCTTCGTGGTCCGATGAGATGCCTCTGTATTAAAAAAAACTCTCATCACGTAATGTCATTAATGTCAATCGTCTTAAGTGTTTTTTGTTTACAAAGTATTAATTTTATTTCCTCGAGTTTTCTCAGTGCAGTGTTTAACAAAATGAAGTAAGTACGATTTCTTAGGTAATTAGTAACAGCCGGTATCGGTATATTCATATTTAATTATGAATTCCCTATTTCAGTGCCGACTGCGCCGAGCGTAATTCCCAGAGTTTTTAGAAAGGAAGCTTAGCTTGGTAATGGGATTTTCCAAAAATCAAAGCGCCAAACAGGCTGCTAATAAGGACTGGGATCAAATAACTGTAAAACTAAACAGTATGGGTGGAAAAACGGTGAAGACTGCAAAAAAATGATTTAAGGTTAGTTGATAATTTCAGTTATCTTATTTACATAGTATACTTCATATATTTCATTGTGTGTTGTGCTATTTGCGTCTTTGCTTATCATGCAGTGTAAAATAATTATTATTTTTGTTTCTCATTACAGTATTGGTCTGACAAAACAAGTGCAGTGAAAAAGAATGCTGCTGCACGCGCTGCTTTTGGAAATACTACAGGTTTAGGAATGGTTGAAGGTGGCACATCAAAGCTATCAAATATAGAAGAGCGCATAGAAATGTTATTGGTGGTGAAGGTTTTGCTACAGGCGACACACATTTATAAATACAACCATTTAATGTATGTTATTTATAAAGGTATTTAATAAGCCCATTCTGTAACTAACTCACACTTATTTTTTGGAATCTACGGACCCAGTCTTTCTTTTAAGTTAATTATTAATTAAAAAAAATCTTATCAGGTATGTTCAGGTATTTGGCAGTTGCACAAATACACTAGTGAGTCATTTGTATATACTTAAGTATTATAAAAATATCAAGTCTTCAAGCTTACTTCACCATGCTGCTTCTGGCTAGGCAGAGGCCAGTGTTTTCAAGCGGGATGCAGCCCATTGACTTTGCTTAATTATTGTCATCTTCTAACAACAGCTGAGATCAATGACGTACATATTGTGTTTACATTATATATACATACACTGCCATGCACAGGGAGCTTCAGAAGGGGCTTAAACTTAACGGACAAATACAACAACCTCAATGATTTATATTGGTTTAATACTATCTAAGTTTTGACATTAAAAATTGTTTGTTTCAGGATATTGATGAATATTTAATTGAGGTGCCAGGCTGCTTATGATGAGGAAATGATCCACCTTATGAAGCATCCAAATGTATTATATTTATATCTGCATCTGTTATCTGAAATTAGAGTAAATAAATACTTATTACTTTCACTTTGTTTAAAGTAAAATAATAAATTTGGTTTATTTTCGTGCTGGTATCTTTATATAACATAAATTATAAGTTTTTTAAATGTACAGTAATTTGATGATTACACTGATTGATATCCAAATAAACAGATAAAAAATTAAGCATGTGTTTCTTTGACTGAACTTACCAATAGAACATTTCTTGCATAATATCCTTTGCAACAGTAATATATTTCTTCATTCTCCTTAGGTGTTATCATAGTAACCAATGTGGTATCTATACATTCTATAACACTGGTTATGTTAGTTTTCTTATGAAACCTAAAAAAAAACATTTTAAATAAGTACTAGTACATCTAAATAATGGCTTTATTTTTTTTTAAATTTTACTGGTAAAGGAGACCAGTGACTAAAAATACATGTAAACCAAATGATACTGGGTCAGCACAATAAGCCATACATACTGATCAAAGGTGCTCTAAAAGTGATGATTTGTACCTAGGCTGCCTATAATCTAAAATCATATTATTATAAAGAAGAATCTAATAGAACATTAAACATACTTACTATTCCTTTAATGTTTATCTTTCAGCTGCATTTTATGGATACCTTATGTATATTTTTTGCTATTATAGGTTGGTTTAATACATTAACTATTTGATATATGCTGCATGATATTGAAGCTTGCAAGAGAAAAGTATTTTCATTTTTAATTAATATTTTTTGATAGCTTCCATTAGCCAGAAACGACAGAGTTGAGAGTAGCTGAAAAAAAAAACATTTTTTAAACACATTAAGTATTTGTATATCCTTCAAGAAATTAAAATGGCGCAGTGATAGGTAGGTCTGTAGCATAATAGGAAAATGAGTCAAACAGGTTTTAAGTAACTTAAAAGTAATTAATAAATCATTTATATACCTTAATTGTATTGGTCAGACTTCTTCCCTTTTTTGCAATCACCGGTATTAGAGGTTATGTTATGTAATGTAAGTCTGTACACATGCACATAGTCTTGACCATTCACATATTCTGGGCTTGGCGGCGGCTTGCAGCAATGTCTAAGCTATCAGATTCTTTCAGCAAACTCAGTATCAAAAAAGAACGAGACATCTACAAAAGTTAGATATAGATGAAAATACTGAGGTTATGAAGTTTTTTATGGTCGCTATATTAGTTTATAGTTCATACTAGCCATTTAAATTTCTCTGCAAGACAATCAATAATGTATGTATATGTAAATTCCTTTCTTTTGGAGCTTATTAGATTGATTAATTTAATCAACAAACTTGTTTTCACTCAAGAAATAGTAACTTTTCATTTGACAGATGAATTCGTGTTTGACGTGCGAGATGACTTTCGAGATAGCAGGTAAAATGTGTGAAAGAATACGAAATCCTATTGACAAACGTCAAAATCTCACCCGTTGTAATTCCTCCCGCTTACGATCTCACTCGGGTGGCGCTAGTGTCGAATTCATTCAATTTCAGAATACGAAACGTTGATTTCTCATGAGTTCACAGCGGATTCAGTGAGAATCGCAATTGAACGTTTCAGAATAGCATAGCTGACCCTTGGAGTTGTGAAAATCGTCCCTCTAAGTCTAAACAGTCGAAAGATATGTCGCAGGTTTGTTCGCATTTGTGCCCGGTTTTTGACTTAGATCTTAGTGATAGGAGAGCGTTCAAGGAATAAAAAACAAGTGCCTAGTGGCGACATAGATAGCTGATATATTTCTGCGTCTCCCGCGGCGGCTGGGTCGGTATGGCTGCTGCTGCCTAGGAGGTGACCGCCTCCTATTCCCTCTTGCACCGGACCATGGGCTGAACCACCAGGGCCGGAAGCGCGAAGTCACCGCCGCCAATCGCCACTTCGAGGGCACGGCGGTACTCCGCCCAAGCTGAGCTCCACCGTGTCCTGTGGGTGATCGTCATAGTGGTGACACCCGGGCGTTTCCTACCGTCTGATTATGTGCAGAAACCTCCCGAAACTTCCGTGTCCGGTGAGGACCAGCGGCAAGCGGTAGGTGAGGATGCCACGGCGCCTTATGTCTCGTCGTGGTGATGGTGAAATCTGGGGAAAGTTGGGCACATGCAAAAGCTTGTGATCATTGACGTGGGTCAAATCTGATTGAATGTTGGAGAAGCAGTAGATAATTATTTTAAAACTTAAACTTGCAGGTCGATGCATAGGCGCCATAATTGGTGGCATGGTATCGCTTGAACAGCCATTGGAGTCTATCCGCAGCGTATACCGAGCCCTCGGTGTAGTGGCGCTCCTGTCTGCCGCTGTGTACCTCGCTCTCTACCACCTGCTGCTAGCGCCTAGATGTGCTTCTCCAGCTGTATCACCACCTCATCACCTTCTTCAAGGTAAGCGCGATAAAATATATGGAAGTAAGTGATGTTGGGCAATTGTAAAGTGAACTGCATTAATAAAGTGGCGCTACCTACTCATTAAGGCTAAGTTCAACCGTATGTCTATGCAATGCAGTTGTTTTCTTGATAAAGAGTTTTATCTGTGTTTTGTTTTCGTTTGTATGCTAATATTGTCGTTTGAATTTATTTCTAAAAGCTTGCTCTATTGATGGACAGCTTAACGCTAAAGGTATGAGGAAATGTTTATCAGCACCAGCACAATAAAAAAAAAACATTTGTATGTCGAAACACTCTCCAACTGCACGGCTCAGGCCTGTTAGGTATAAATAAATATTAGAACTAAGTAGGTGATGAAAATCACTGGTTCGTGGATAATTTAAAAAAAAAAACTTTGGGTAATGACCAAAAATGAGGAGAGTAAGACTCTAGTAACCCTTCATGTGAAGCACTTATTAGTTATCATGAAGCGTACCTACGTTTAACAGCGTTCCTAGTGCAACGTTCTGAATTTTCTCATGAAAATCACTAACCACTAGTTGAAGCATTGACACAACTTAATTTACTTACCTTTTGTATGAATTTCAGGTTTGAATACAAACACAAACGGTGCATCGAACGGAAACTATTCGCCTATGCGAGTCTACCACGAAGAACGTTCCAGGAAAGGCCAATTCCGGTACTAAGCAACATTTTTTGACTGTAAAAATAACACCTAAACAAAAAAGGGGTGGTACCTAGTTTACTATGCTTTTCGGTACAAGTATGTAAGTCACAAATCACGCGGTTTGTCCGAGTGACAAAACAATGAGAACGAATTTTATTTTTTAAGTGTAATACCTAGTGTACTATCAATGCAAGTTGTTTCTCTTTTTATAAGTGTTTTCTAAAGAATTCCTGTGCCTAGCATAATATTTTTAAATAATGTAAGTGTGTTTGTCATAATAACGAATGTGTAGATAAAGTACCTACCTATGCATCAGCTCTTAATCACCCCACGAGCTTTAAAAGCTAACAGCGGGCGAACTAGCAGAGATAGTATGGTGCTTCTTGTCTGCGAACTAGCAACTTGTCACTCTAGCTAGATAGAACACCAATTGAATCATGAACCTGTCGGGTCTACAATTGCTACTTCAGCAGAATCATAACAGATGAACGACGCAGTTAATATTTTAAATCGTCGCTTTGTGTTCATTTTTCTCTTTGTATTTTTTATTATTATCATGTTTCTAGTAAAGAAGTCATTTTAGGCCCCCTGTTCCGATGTGTCTAGATTGCGGTCGATCATAGTTGTCGCCTACCAAAGCAATCTAGTTGCACCAAATTCATATCTTGAGTGTAGCTATTGAGTAATCGTAGCTAGATGAATTTATAAAATTTAAGTGTGCTTGATAATCCGTTTTTTTTTTAATTATTCATCCACTACAATGATCAATACATAGATATTTTGTTTTATGTAAGAGATCCAGTTGAGATTGTATTCCAGATCCTTTTTCCTCTTGCAATCGTTATGTAATGATCTGCACATTTTAATGATAAAATGGAATACATTCACCTAGAGCGAACAGATTTTAAGAAAAAATAAATGAGTGTTTCAAACCTTGGGACTAATGGACCTGTATCTGGTAGACCACGAGATTATTGTGATAATGTTTTCGTCGATTGTTCATTTTAAACATTGTATTGTTGTAACTTATTTATAAACTTCACATGCCAAACAGATCCTTCTATTTGCATTCGTACTTTTTGTATAATATTTAGGAAATAAGTTTTTTTTTTAATAATAAAAAGAAGTCACTGCCTTAATGTTCTTGTTTGATTTTCCATGTCATGTTAAGATAATAATTTTAGTGTGGAGCACGCATCTTTTTTTTTCTTTTTAGGGTTCCGTAGTCAACTAGGAACCCTTATAGTTTCGCCATGTCTGTCTGTCCGTCCGTCCGTCCGTCCGTCCGTCCGTCCGTCCGTCCGTCCTCGCTTAAACTCTGTGACCGTTAGCGCTAGAAAGCTGAAATTTGGTACCAATATGTATATTAATCACGCCGACAAAGTGGTAAAATAAAAATTGGAAAAAAATGTTTTATTAGGGTAGCCACCCTGTATGTAAAGTGGGAAGTGATTTTTTTTTTATTTCAACCCTAACGTGTGATATATTGTTGGAAAGGTATTTAAAAATGAATAGGGGTTTACTAAGATCATTTTTTGATAATGCCAATAATTTCGGAAATAATCGCTCCAAAAGTAAAAAACAATGTGTCCCCCCCCCCTCTAACTTTTGAACCATAAGTCTAAAAAATATGAAAAAAATCGGAAAAGTAGAACTTTATAAGGACTTTCTATGAAAATTATTTTGAACTTGATTGACCCAACAGTTTTTGTACAAAAAAGACAAAAAGTTGTACAAAATAATTTCTGGACTAAGTTTGTAGTATAATCGTATATGCAAGCTTTTTTTGCTACTTTGTTTACATATTTTATTATCCTGAACGTATCTTTTTTCAAACAAAAAAAGAATTATTGAAATCGGTTGTCGCAATCCAAAATTACCACCGAAATTGCACGTCTTTGTATTAATTAGTAACCCAATTCCTCGAGAGATGGCGCTGTAGGTACTTATTACATTGGATCGGGTATACCGAATTGTTCGGTTGGCCTCATAACTGGGAACACTTATTGTGACGGACGGGAAACTACGGAACCCTACACTGAGCGTGGCCCGACACGCTCTTGGCCGGTTTTTTTAAACTTTTCCCCACACTAGGAATTTCTCAAACTCACACAAAAAACCAGAGCCAAACGACTCATTGCTAAGATTTAAAAAAAAATGCCTTACGACACGACAATAGTAATTAAACCACATTAGACTTAGGTAGTTTTTCTAAGTAGAAATACAACATAAATTAAGAGATTCACAAGTGTGAAATACTAATATTTAGTACATAAAAGCTATTTTCGAGTGAAGAAGTGTATTGATATATTTTTGGAGCTTAAGAGCGGTCAAGCAAGCGGGCTAGAGAGGACCGAACTGCGGACAGCGGGCTTTTTTTTTCAAATAATATTCTCATACCTTTCTGCTGTCATATTCAGTGACCGCAGCCAGCCCCGTGTCGCACGCGCACCCGATGAATTGTGACTTTAGACGTAAAACAAATGAATAGGCAAGCACAATATGCAATAAGCACAATATGTATATTGTACTTGCCTATTCATTTTCTACTACAGTAGGATTTTAATATTATTTTAAACGACGTAGAAACAAGCGAACCTATAAATTGTCTCCTTTACTTATTTTGGTTTTTTACCCAATTTATTTGGGGTTGCCGTAGTGTGTCTTCCTACAAATATGGATAGATAATAAAAATACTTAATACTGAAATACAACAGTTTTGTATTTCTTCTTTTTTTACAGTTTTTATGTTGTACCGAATTACATGTTAGGACTGTAGCCATATCAACTAGTACAATAACATAAAATTATAAAATCTAACAAAAAAACCTCGTCTATATCCTAAAGGGGTTACATAGATTGATTGTTTAGCTTAGACCAGAATTATATTTACATTACCTTCCATTTTTCAAAAATACAAACGAAATATAAGCAATGAATTTTAAACTAGATTTATTAGGCGTAATTTCCAAAAAAAAATTGTATAGAAACTAAATTATAAATGGCGACCACTACTTAAAAGAAATACACATGTTACTTTAAATCATCACCGTTTCGTCATACATCACAATCATAAATTACTTTATTACATTCAAAGAACATAGGAGCCAGCCAAACCAAAAATTAATATCAGCGTGTACCCTGATACGTAGGTACGGTGCGTGATAAACGAGATTCAACTTTCCACACCAAACGTCATCATCTCTTGCTGATTTTTGCGGTCCTAAACTTCAAGTTGTCATTTATTTCGCGCGCGCAATTTTATGTAGGTATGTAAAACTGTATAATATCCATAAAATGCGACTTTAAGTTTTGGAAAAATTGGAAACGTCAGGTACTACGTTTAAAATAGTTGAATCATAAGCTTAATTAGTTTTATAAAAATATAGGAATAGGGCTTAGCCGCAATGCATAACACCGAGCACAACGCAGTCGGTACTGGGTGCAAAGCAAGTAAAGGAAAAAAATATAAAGAATGGATGAGGAATTTGAAGCACAAATTAAGCACATTAAATTTCTACCCTGAAGATTAATGTGTTTAGAAGACGATATTTGTATGGCAGTGACGACAGCGCTGTGCCGCGCCTGACATATGTGCGAAAGTATTTGTACTTTTTTTTTCTATTAATTCGGTAGGTACTTATATCGTATCGAGCAGCTAAGAGTATAAATCAAATCATTTATTTCAATTAGACCATTACAGGCACTTTTGAATGCCAAGAAACAAAATGAATCTACAGTCCCGGTCACAAGGCATAATAACTTGTGAAAGTACTGTAGTTGCCCATTCCAAAGCGTTGATCTCTATGGAGAAGAATGGGCAAGAAACTTCATGGACACTTTTAAATTATAATATTTTTACAAAATCGTATTTACATCATTCGTGTTGAGATTTTTGATATAATTTAGGTTGTTGATGTGTTCCTATTGCAATGTCTTTGGAAAGGGAACTCCTTGTTCGAACTATAGAAACTATTTAACGAAGATTTTCATAATTTAATTGTAAGAAATATAATTCAACATACATACCCACACAAAAAAATAATGTCCTTGAGATTTGTGCCATAAATAATTATATTTTTTTTCTTATTATATAGATCAGTTTTTAGATAATTAATATCTAAACTACAACAAACATGAATGTACTACACTGACTATAGGGCGTAAAAATACAAATCAACTTTTCGGTATTTTATTAGTATTTATACTTTATTGTATCTGTACTTACTTAAACTAACGCAAATATAACAAAATATAGGATATTGTATAAAATGCATTGCAGGCTACCTCTACTTCCGTGTCAAGGGTAGTAAATAGGGTTAAATTTATCCAATACAACTATGCAATGATGAATTTGGATATTATCATGAATACATCCAGCGGAACTAGTGTTTATAAACGAAACATGCAAATTATGTACGTACACCAGTGACAAAAAGTATTCATCAAGTATAAAAATAGTTTCTATTTGGAAATATTTGTGGTTACCATCTGAAGTTGGTTAAAATTCTAGTAGATCATATACAAGCGTGGCCACGTAAACAGCACTCGTTTCAATTAACGCTGTTGTTATTTTTTTAAGTTATAACATTAAAAATTAACTGTAGACCAACGAAAAGATATAGTGGTGTTAAGCTTACTGATATAGGTAGCTTGCAAGTATACAAACTACAAGGAAGATGGACTGATGACCTGAAAAACGGGAGTTTTCATTTACATTTGTTAACTTCAAAAAAAATCATCAAACGCGTAGGTTCAGGCAGAAATTATTTTTATTACTTTTATTAACTACGATGCTAGTTTAAAGAAGTCTGACCTTGCGACGCAAGTCTGTCAGTCAGTTGCAAGTTGGTACGGAACTCTCGGTGCAAGAGACTCCCATTTGGCCGGTTTTGTTTTTTTGTTGAAGGGCGGTCACAGCTAGTTGTGTAATTAAACCTTCATAAATAATGATCTATTTGCCACCATGTGTAAGAAAAGTACTTTGAAGTAGAAATGACCAAATGGTACGGATACGGGCAGGAGAATGATGAAGTGTAAGGAAAGTAGATGGATGAATGCGTTTTTCGCAAAGATGGTGAATTAGCTGATCTTTTCGTTCTTTCAGTGAGGTCTGTCTCACAATCAGACTGCTATCGACTAATCGTTTATAGGTTATGCATTATACAAATTTAGTCTAATTTAAACGAATTATAATTGATGCAGGACAAGTAAAATCGCGTACATACTGCACTAACTGCTGTTGTATCAACTATTAAATGAACAATGGAACCTCAATCGGTAACTTATCAAAACATTCGCCTGAATTAAACTTACGTTATTTTCATAGTATGTAAGCTTTATTTGTTTGATTGCTTGCAACTGTCAACAGTCTGTAGAAGCATTTTTTATAATATTAATATCTTGACCACAGATTTTTGTATGCACTTATCTAACTAAAACTATCTTATCTATTTAGTAAATATTTATCTTAATTTTAAGAAGATATAAAATGTTTACTATTTAGTTTTCTTGTAGTACTTCTTTTAAATTGGATGTTGATTCATCCCCTACATTATCATCTTTCAACAATGTTTCAATCATTTCTTCACTCATTTCAGCATCTTGCATTTTGTCATTACTATCTTGACTATCAGCCTTATCACTTAAATCTTTATGATCCATACTATCTTCTGCTTCTTCAACTGTAGTACCTTTTTCTAGACTTTTTCCGGCTTCTGACACGCCGCCGTTCATTTCGTCAGATGTTTCATTGCTTGTTACGTTGTCGCAAGGGGACAATACTGCCGCATTATCAACATTATCAGTTGACCGTGTATTGTTGTCAGAATCATTTGCGTCATCGTCTACATCCATAGTTATCTTTTCTTTAACTTCCTTATATTGTTTGCTATCATTGTTACCAGAATCAGGTTCTTTAATATTATTATCTAGTTCTGGTTTTTCATCATTCTTCTCTGTTTTATTTTCTTCACCACACTTACCAGTTTCATTTTCATTAATATTTCTTTTAGATTCATTTTCTTTTTCTTTGATGTCGGTTTCATTGTCTTTAACATGATCACTATCAGATTTCATGTTCTCACCAGATGCTACGGAAATTTCATTTGCCACAGCAGTATTATTGTGGCTTAAAACTGCTAGTACATCACCATGTTCACTGGTTTCAGAAACATTAAGTGGATCATTGTCATTTTTGGAAAAGTTGTTATCTTTAGCATTTTCTCCACTATCATTGTACTCACTACTACCAGCACCTGTCAGATCAACCTCTTGGTGTTCACTACCATTCATAGCCGATTCCACTGAATTTTCGTCTATAAATATTGGATCATCATTATCTTCCATGTCTGGCAATATTTCTACATCATCATCGTCTTCACTATTGTCACCACCTGATTTCCTTATCATATATTGTTTAAGTCCTTTATTAAGATTATCGCGGATTTCACCGAATCTACTAGATGATGTATTCAATAGTCGCTCCAACGTTCGATGAAGGTTTCGCATTTCATCAACGGTTCGTGTACGCAAATATACAGTAGTCGCTTCTTTTTTCAATTTATGAAGCCGTGAGAGAGCGTACTCCAAAGCATCAACCGCATCAATTAAATTGTATCTATACCACTCTACAGGCACATTTAAATCGCAATCCCTAGATGATATTTCAGATTGTTTTGCTATTGCGATAGCCTTAGGCGTGCTTCGTTTTAAAATGCGAGGTATATTTCGATTTGCTTTAGGAGTAGCAGCAGGTAAAGCAGACGAAACGGCGCTAAGTTTAGCTGCATATGTTGCACCTTTAGGTGCTGCTTTACCAGTGGGTTCTGTGACTGCTACGATGGTAGCAGAATATCCGCCAGGCATATTTGGATTAGCATTGATAGCAAATATGCGTCCATCAGGTAGGCGATACATTTTATTAGAAGATAAAGTTTGCGGATCCACTCGGAATTTCAATCCTCCAGTGGATGCATTTACGGTTACATCATTGTCTGTCATTTGAACAATATTGTCTGATGTAATTTCAGCAGCTGAAGTATTTGAGGATCGGGGTACTAAAGGCGGAGGATTACTAATTTTCGGAGGTGCAACAGGCCCTGGTGTTATGCATTCCACGTCATCATCAATATCTTCAGTAACCTGAAAGTAAAAGTGGTATGTTTGTTTTAAGTACCAATTATTTTAATTGTTGTGAGGTTGTCAATAAATCTTTATTTACCTCGCAGACAGGTTCCAGGGGGAAATCTGGAGTACATACAACATCATCATTTTGAATATTCTGAGATATAGAAGCAACAGCTGCCATGTCTAATCCCTGTAAATCCAAAATATTAAAAAGATGTAAATTTAATATCAAAACAAATTACAATTACTACATATTCTTATTTTCCTTTTTAATTTGTTTTACTATTGGTATTGCTAGCCCGAGACTAACACACAAATCACAAAATGTGAGTAAAACTGGTTTTTGCTCACATTTGGCGAAAAAGGTAGTATTTAATAAAATATAATATTAGTAACCTGTTGGTCGAATGAACACACGATGCCACACACGCGCTTGTTAACTTGTGACGAACGAAAGTTGCCAAAATACCCAGTTGCTTTGGTATATGAAATCCATTTCGATTACAAGTGCGGTATATTTGAGCGCAAAGTAATAGCAATACGCACGTAAAAGGAGTTTACATGGGACTAACATTATTGGCGAAATGTGTGAAACCTAAGCCTTTGAGAAGATATACGAGGTTGGTCCCAGAAGTACCCGACCTGATTAAGAAAACATTAGAAAAATGCGTTATTATTTTGAAAAAAAATAAACATAGTGCCCCTTTTAGTTCGATACACTTTTCTCAACGATGGTCAATATCTTCGATACCGTCTTTATAGTATGAATCGCCAAGCTCTTCAAAATAACTAGTAACCGTAGACTCCAGCACTTTCAATGTTGGCAAATCTTTTTGACCAAGCCATTATTTAAATTAGGAAAAGGAAAAAGTCTAAAGGAGCCAGATTTGGCGAATAGAGCGCGTTAGGAAGCAATTTGAACTTGAATTAATTGATTTTAGTCATCGCAATGACGGACGTGTGGATTAATGCGTTGTCGTGATGAAATGACACTTTCTTTTTTGCCAGGTGCAGCCGTTTTTCTTTGATTTCTTAACGCTGCAATTAAGTCTGAATACTATTTGCTGTCGATTGTCTTTCGTTTTTTGAGAAAATAAAATATATTATCCCACGCGCATATATCAGGAAAACGGATCGCACGATCTTGCCAGGTTACTGAATTATCTTCATTTTCTTTAGACCCGGTTCTCCCCTTTAGTGCTTTCACTGTACCTTCGTCTACGGTGTGAACCCATTTTTCGTCAAAGGTTATGGAATCTACGCAAAAACTCAGGTTTATTGATGAGAAACATTACCAAACACTCGATAGAAACTGTTTGTGGTCTATAGTGAGCAAATGCGGCAAATTTTCAGTCAATATGCGATTCACAGCACTTTTGAGACGCCTACCATGTCTGCTACCTTGCGCACTTTCAGTTGAAGGTCATCCAATACCATTTTTTGGACATTTTCTGGCGTAGCAACCGCAGTTGGTTGACCACTGCTGTGATCGTCTTGACAGCTCGTACTCTCATAAACTCCTCAGCTACCCACTATTTTACTGTTGTAAACGAAGGAGCTGACTCTGCCAGAGTAAAATCCAACTCTACCTTGATATCCGTTGAACCTATTCCGGAATCGGACGGAATAGGTTCAACGGATATTAAGTCCGTTGAACCTATTCCGTCCGATTCCGTTGATGCCCGATTTTATTCCTTTTTACAAATTCACTGACAGTGTTTACTATGGATGGCTTTATTGCGCTATCAAATTTGGAACTTAAATAGTTGAAAAAATATATTATTGACCACAGACATTCGTTTTATAAACTACCCGCATTTGTAAGTCAGGTCGGATCCTTTTGGATATATCCTCATTGGTGTAATTTTATGTTATAATAAATATGTGAAAATCTTGAAGTAGACAGATATTTACCTGAGTTAAACTTTCTAATGATAGATTGATATTATCTGCAGCAGGGTTGTAAAGATTGACTCCAAAACCTGGGGAATTGCCATATCCATTAAAACAATTAGCAATGGCCATTGGAAGGTGAGGTGGCTTAGGCCGAATGCGAGCATAAGTAGAAATATTTTGCTTCCTTTCATTTGGAAGCCGTATTGGTGTCATCATGGGAGAATTTGATAACTGTAACAGTAACAAAAAAAAAAGTTATAATTAGATAATATGGAAGAGTCAAGTGTGAAATTGTTGGAAGCTTCAGGTCATTTTAAAACAAAGGTAGGAGCAAGTTGCTAGTTTTCTTTAGGATAATCCCTAAAATGTCTAGATTAAAGTAAATGACAACACTTAGGTAAGCTTTGCGAACATGAAGAATATAAAAAAAGAATCATACCTTTATCTTTTTAGCTAAAGGTGGTACACTGATAGGATTCACAACTTTTGCTGGCGCTATCGTTATAGGGTTCTTCACGTAAATTGCTTTATTTTTTGGACTTGTAGATCTTTTTTGCGCCTTTTTGTCTGGTTTTGTTAGGTCATCAATATTCACTGCAGCAAACTTCTTAACCTAAAATGAAGCACAATCATATTATTTAAATACTTTTAAAAGATATTAGCATGAATAGATGTAACTATTTATTTTGAAATCATAGAGGTACCTGTATTGTTGATGGAATTTTAGATATTAAATTAGCAGTCGCCTTCGCATCAGTAGTTGACTTTGAATCAATTTCTTTTTTTACTTCCTTATTTTTTTTTTCTGTTTTTGGAGTGCGCCTATGTGATTTATGCTTGCAACATTCAGAAGAGTCAATGGAGCAGTCTTTCTTATAAGCTTCTTTTAATACAGGATCTTGGGCTTGGTATGCCATTCTGTTAACAATTATCAAATATTATAAAACATTAAACTTAACATTTAGCGTCATGCTTCCCAGACCCCGTTCATTTATTTTGCTGTTTATAAATTTATACCCCAATTGTAATTTTTGTGCGAACCCACTAATATGGTACACATTGCTTACAATTGTGGTATACATTTACTTTAAAAAAAAATCCTTTATAGATTAACAGGCACAGACAAGTGCTAGCTATGACTACTAAAAACCTATATTTTAAATCTCGATAATAAGCGCGAGAGAATCGTACAGGAATCTAAAATCGTCGAATCATTATATAGTTTTCAAATATTTAACAAATTTAAGTATACTATTTCACCTAAACATGTTAATTTATGTAATTAAATAGAATTTATAACACTAACATAGTATATGTATAAGCACAAACTCATTAACAATTTATAGATTCTACTGGGTTGAAATAAAGTATTTTTTATCCCGTGCTATTCTGCTGCTGGGCACAGGTATTTTAGCCTTCTATTTTATTTGCCCTTTGGCAAACTCCAAAGCGGGAATTTTGCAACATGAAAAGAGCCTGCCTGAGCACTGTAATTCAGGACATCCTAACTAGAATGCACATGTCAATGAGCTTGTGGTTCAGAGATTGGTAGATCACTCTTCATTAGCGATGTTGTATACCAGTCAGTAACTTTTGCCAGGGGTTTTTGATTCAGCATTCGAAAAATATGAAGAAGTTTTATTTATTTAATGTGAAAATTTAATTTTGCACAAATAGAGACATATATCAAATGCTGCTTTGCTTATGGCAACATTAATGGATTGACTAAAAAAAACACTACTACTAACTAAACAGAGATAGCAAACACCAGATTGAGAGACCTTTGAAAAACAAATGCTTATCATATCAACTTTTAATAAAATGTACAGGTCTGTACTTTGTGTAATTCTGTGAAAATCGATATAGTTGACTGTCAATAAAAAATTACAGCCAAGAGAACTTACATACATCAGGATTATCATTCATAAAACCAATAGATGTTTTACTTGCTTAAGCACAATTCTGGTGCTGAACAACCATTTGAAAGAAAGAAAACTAATATATTTAAGTTATATTGTCAATTTTGTTCAAGGGACTCTAGCAGTAAGTTAATCTGTAGCTTTTTACAAATGTCAGCTGTGGATGTTTAACTGTTACAATAACAACAGCAAAGCTGTGTGCTAGACATTGTATGAAACTATTGCTGCAAGAGTTTATGAAATAGCCATTTGCCTTTATAAGCACCTCCAAATTTTCCTGACAACACACTATAGAAGAATTAGCAGATATTTTTAATACCATGATGTAACAATGCTTAATTAAAGTGACAGTCTTACTTGTTTTTTAGATCACAGTAGCGCAAGACAGCCCAGCATAATGCACGAAGATCCCACAGACATTTTGAGTTGCATTTGAAACATCGCCAATCATCTGCATTTTCAATTTCTTTGATCTTGGGAGTTCCCAAATTGCGTTTAATGCATTTCTGTTGAAATCAAATAATTATATCAAATAAGATTTAACTTAATTACTTTAGAGGTTTTATTAAAAAAAATAACTTAATTAATTTAGAGGTTTTATTAAAAAAAACATCATAGTTACCGCACAAAAGACATGAGGGCAGTCAGAGCAGCAGTACACTTGACCACCCTGGCCACACCATCTGCAGTATAGTTCTGAGCCATCGTCACCCTTTTCAAATTCTCCACTATTGTAAAAAACATGACAATTGTGACACACTAGCGTGCGTAACATTGGATGTGCTCGCATACGCACTTCATTGCGTGCTGAACACCCCATATGACGATCACAGGCCGTACAATGTAATCTCATACCCTTTATACTGTTCAGATCTGAAAAGAAATAGTTTAAAGTTGTAATTATTACGGATTTTACTATCTTTTTATTAATACCAAAGCTAGTATAGGCTTACCTTTGAAAACATTTTTATAGTGGTTTCTTTCTTCTTCCGCAATATCTTCGTCGAAATCTTCATCTTTAGGATCTAAAAATTAATGAGTTACCGATAAACGTTTCTACAAGTAAAAACTAAGTAGAACTGGAATCCGGATTTATGGAATAAGTGCATACCTGGGAAGGGCGGGAATTGAACAACATCATTCTGAACCGGCTTCTCAGATTCAGAAGCTCTTTCACTGTTGGCAATTTCGCTCATTGTGAAAGTTGATAATCTTTCGCATCAGTAATGATCTTCAGATGTCAAAATTTCAGTTAACAGAAAACAATGTTTTTAGATGACATAAAAACCCAAAAAAGCAATGGGATAATAAGCAATCAAACAATTTTACAGAATTTATGAATCGAAGTTAGAATCCGCCATCTTGCATGGTGTTTTTTTTTTTCCTGTGTTTTCAATAGTGACGCTTACTCGATACAACAAAATGCGGATACATATCTTGACCTACCGGCTCAAGATATGTATCCGCATTTGGACAGTAATTAAGAGAGGCTCATCGTCATCAAACTCAACGGCTTTTACAATACAGAGCTACGTGCAATTACCAATTTTATTTTGAAACACTTTTCATTCAAATTCCGTATCCGATTACTGATATCCGAATGTTATTCTAAAAAGTTTTAAAGTATACTTGAGTGAAAAGACTAGTTCCATTAAGTCGATGAAAAAAAAAAGCTAGTGCCAGCGGCTGTTACGAAAACAAAAGTTTTTTTTTGCTACAATCATGAAAACTACATTTTACAGACATTGCATGCAGCGCCACACCGCCAGAAACATGCCACAAGTTATTACAACAAACAGGAACACAGAACTTGGCAATCGTTGACATTTTCAGTTCTGTCACTTTTTGGTTCTGTCATAACTCTTAGGTATTGAGTTTTCGTTCTGTCCTGTCAAAAGCAATAGAGTGTTTATATTGTGTACGTTGTGAAGTTGGTTAAGTTCATTCATTCCAATTCATTGTGATTCGAGTCAGTGTTTGCGAGTGTGTTGTGATAAAAAAATATAACTCATCGTAACGTGATAATGTGACACAAACTAGTGAATAAAACTTCACACAAAACTCATAATTTTGTCGAGTATTAATCAATAACTTATATTTTGTGAATCAAATATTTAAGTACTCTTTTTTGTAAATGAATTTCGTTTATTTACGTGTACGACAATGTGTTTAGTGAAAGTCGAACAATGATTTGTGGATTTAAAAAACTTATAAAACTAATGTAACTGTGCCGATAAAAATAACATTAGTATTTCTTTATTTTCTGATTCTGTGATATTTCTTAAATTATTCATTATTTATCTTATGTAAAAACAAACAATGACCGTCACATACACCGGTGAAGTAGCAACATGCCGCGGATTTGGCACATTCCTCAAAGTTTTATACAAGTAAGTGCATTAAATTAAGTTTAGTATTATAATGCACAAAATATTCTTTTTGATGAAGCTGTTGTTTATGTAAGAACCGCTATTGTGTATTGTCACATAATTTCATTAAATACCTAGTACTATATTTTTATAAAATAATATGGCACTTATTGTGCTGTTCACAAGGTTGGAAGTTAATTCAAGAACTCCGTAAGACATCTAAAAAAATATCAACATTGGACGAAGACGTCAGTCACTTAAAGAAGACATCCAAAGGGATGTCTTACTAAATTAGCCACTATAAATTATAGGCATTGTTTTATCTATCTTTTAATGACAATGAACATGCTAATAATTATATAAATGATGCAGAAAGTGGAAGGGTCGCCCGTCACCCGCCACCCGATACTACCTCGGCGACCAGATCAAAAATATTTCGTAAAATATAACTTTGTTCAAATACGGATGGCGTTAATGCGTAAATCGGATAGAGATGACTGTATGGACATGCAATGAAAATTAAATTATCAACTGTATCTCAATCTAATGACAGTAGCAGATGGTATTTAATAACTGCTAATGTGCACATTGTTTATCTGATTTTGATACCCTGTTTGAACTAGTTCGTTAGCAAGGTAAATTATTATTATCAAAATTATAGGTATTACATCATTTCATAGGTAGCTCCAACCAATCGAACTTGCTCGATATCCTTCCATAATAATTTTCTTAAACTTAACAAATATTATTTTTCAAAGCTTGAACTTAAGTAGGTATCTAATCAGGGAAATAACTAGTAAAAATGTAAACAAATACCTACCTCCCTAATTACAACACTTGAGACTCACTGATAGCTAGCCATAGCGTAAAAAACCTATTGGATTGCAGTGTGGCATGGTCTGTCCAGGTACTTACCTAACAACTTACAAGTCCGTGTAGGTCATGAATTGAGACCAAATAATAATCCCATAACTGCTATGACTGAACAGTAAATTTGCTCATATACACCTATAGGGTAGTTCTGTTCAAACTTTATTTCGGCTCGTTAGTCTGTAGTGACATACTTATTAGTAATATTACTAGCTGCCCCCTTCGGTGTTTTTTTTTTCGCCCGCACCGCGGTATAAAGCCATATTTCAGTTATATAATCATCCCACAGAAACACCGCATTTTTCCGTTTTATTTTTATTTCGGGGAATTTAGAATTGATACCAATTTTTATCCGGATGTCAGTAGGTATTAAGCCGTTTGAGCGTGAAGGAATAACAAACATACACACTCACACTTTCGCCTTTATTAATGTGATTGTGACAGTAAGTAAGATGAACTAAACAATATGAGTAATTGAGTACAGTTCAGATCATCATCTGCCTAGCCATTTCCCAACTAGGTACCTATACTGGGGTCGGCTTCCAGTCTAACCGGATGCAGCTGAATATCAGTATTTTACATGGAGCGACTGCCTATCTGACCTCCACAACCCAGTTAGTACTGGGTAATGCGATACCCCTTGGCAAGACTGGTTGTCAGACTTTCGGAACACTGACTGCCTGTAACGACTGGCAAAGATCTTCAAATGACAGTCGGGACCAACGGCTTAACGTGCTTTCCGAGGCACGGAGGAAACTCGTTATGTAACAGGTGGTCACCCATCCACAGACCAACCTAGGCAAACGCGGCTTAACGTAAAGATCGACCCGAGCGGCTGCTATTATTTAGTACAGTTCAGATTTATTTTATTTCAGCCATTTTCGTTGTATTTTCAATGCTGCTAAAAATATAAGCGTATCATTTACTTACATCAAAAGAACTTATAATTACTCCAGCAATATAAATACAATTATATGGGGCCCTCCCCGGGAAGCTAACCTTACGATTGTAAAAATAATTTTGAAAATCGACCCAGTATTGATGGTGAAATCGCGTAAACATACATAAAAAAGTCATATTGATGACCTTCTTTTCTTGAAGTCGGTTAAAATACAATAACAAGTACAGAAATGGCATTTCAGGTGCACGTAAGGACGTAAGCCTACCGGTTCTATACAACAAAGAAAATTACAAAATCCGGACTAGAAAACGTTAAACGTTGATTTATCTAAATTCTTTACAAAAACACAGTAAAAAGACGAAAAATAAATTTATTTTCGGAAGTCGGTGACTTTTGTTTGATTTAAATATAAATTTTGTTGCGTTATGATGGTATTCAAACAAATTTTATTAATATATCGTCCATATACATTAGAAGAAAAAAAAAATATTATAGAAGATAACTCATATTATATACTTCCTAAGCAATATAGATAAAATGAATATTTTATCCCCTTTGGGAGTATACCCTTTCTATTGCACATAAAATAAATTTATAAAGTCGGACCACTAATGACTGAGAATTCGCGTGAAACAATACAAAAAAATACAGTTGAATTGAAAACCTTCTTTTTTTGAAGTCGGTTAAATTATAGTTATAATTTAACATTTTTATATAATTATAATTTATAGTTTATATAATATTATAGTTTAACATTTTTATTTTCCACTTCACGCTTCAAAAATTATACGAAATAGTACCTTCAAAAAATAAATAAAAATTCGATGATTTGATAAATAAATATGATGAGAGACCACCAAATCCACCCGAAAAGCATGCGAGTGCAAAAATAATAATAGTGACAAAATAATAAAAATGACATTGCGTTCAATTATCTCTTATTCCTTTTGTCTACAATAAGAATAATTTTAACAATTGTAAACTTTGCTGAAAAAAATCAAAATCGCAATCTGTATTTTGCTCTATCGCACAACAGTGAATACTTATTTTACGCGTAGCTATTAGCGCAATAACAAGTCGCACGAGACTATATTGAGAAATGATACTTATTTTCCGTATTCATGGATCATTGTAACTTAATGTTGTTATGACAAGTTTCCGTTTAATAAATGATTCAATTAATAGATTTACTAATTATTATTGATTTATCCTTGTTCAGGATTTATTTCTAAATTGCTTTAAAGAAAAAATTGCTAAAGGTGCTTGATAACGAATTTGTTGAGAAACATAATAATGCATTACGCTTTAAATGATCTGATGTGAATGACTCCATTGCGCTTTATTGCGACAAAGTTTTAACTAACACAATAATTATTTGTTCCCGTCAAATAAGAACCTATACCTTTTGACACCAATGGCTGAGGCCCATATTAATGAAACAATATTAGAAGTCAATTACACTGACCAATACACACCATCTGCCAAAACCGAAAACTTTATCCAATTTCAAAACTGTTCTAGTTGGTCATGAAAGTATACAATTAGAAATTTTAAAGATAGCCCGTGAAATTCATTTTTTTTACGTTTCTTGTAATTTGCAGGTCAGTGTATTTCTGTAAAAGCCATATCAGTTACGGCCACCATTCATATTTTAGTCTACAACCTGACACTGACCTGCAAATTGAAAAAAGAACCGGAAGCTTTGTATTTTGAGCTACCCTGGACCTTCCCCTGAACTACTAAAATTAAGCTGTGAAAACGTGCATAACTTGTTAAGTAAAGTAAGTACATGTCGTGTACCTTGCTAAGGTCGCGTGTTCGTTTCGTCAATGGAAATTGCCGCGGTGTTTGCTTACTTAAAAACTGACGCTCTGTTTACATGATCTTACTGAAAACGTTGTAAGAAAATAAGTTTTTTATCAAATGACACAAACAAGTCTTGGTAACTTTTAGTACTAGACATAAAACTGAAGTGGTAATTGCTGAAATGTTTATTTGCAGGCACTTTATCTCAATTCTAGAGCATTGCGTAACGCAATGTGAGTGTCTTAATTGCACAGCTACGTTGGCTAAATACACAGTACGGTTGTATCATCAGAAGCATATGGGCTCATTCAAACGCTGACTCATCAGACACAACACCAGATCAATCATTACCAACTCAACCTTGTTAGTCATAAGAATAACAAGAAGAATAAATGAAGTTAACAATCCTCTCTCCTTAGTTCCTTTTAAAAAGTTCTCTTTCCTTAATTTTAAAAAACATTCTGGAATTAAAGAGACTGCAGAGTGAAAGGTGTTTTCATAGAGGTCATCGCTCTTGGGGATCGATACATCGTCGCCGCAACCACTGACTCCAGAACTACACGCATAATATGACTTCGTCTCATTCTCTCGCGTATAGCCAGTGTAAAAATTAGATTATCAATTACGATCTGTCTAGAAAACTTCAACGGCGTATTGCTATTGTTTCAGTCGTTGGTCGTCTTCTACGCTCCGTTGCAAATGACTAATAATATTTGCGAGTCTCATACATTTTGTCATGTGTCACACGAAAAAAGAACATTTTCATGACTGGCTTGACGAAGACGTGTGTTTGTCTGGTAAATATAGCAATGCAAGCAGGTGGGGCAGTTCCGTCACAATAGCCAACTTAGTTTCACCATTATTTATACATTTCTAATGTAGATAAGACTAATCATTTTGTATATAGCTATCTGTATTGAATATTAAAACCTGTTGAATATTATCGTTCTCAAATATTAGCGTTACTAAACACATGATTGTCATAAATATTGTCCCTTCGATAATTTCTGCATGTGCTAATCTAGTGTAATTTCGCTAGCAGGTTAAGTGGAAATAAGTACCTATTGTAACAGGAAAACTCATTACTTTCTGACTACTTACTTGACAGACTAAAATAGAACATAACATGATAACCATGATAAAAATCTCTGAGTTCAAGTACATGCGGAAGCCTTGGAGATCAGAAGATGCTATTAAACGCTTACTAGAAGATTGTAAAATTGTCTTACTATGTAAGTAGTGCTAGTGCTAGTACGGTAAATTATCCTATTACCTCAATAGGCGACTTCATTTTCCGAATTTTATCATTTCTACAATTTTGTTCGAGGATCATCGAAAGATATGCATAAAAATAAATGATTCCTTTAGATTAGAATGATCCATTTATTCTACAAATTCTGTATTGACATTTGGTACCCTCTCGCCTACTCTGCCTGACACATCCTAACTTAGTGTTGATATTTTTACGTGAAAACTCATTTGCAACAAAAAAATCAGAACCTTGTCATAAGTTATAATTATTATTTAAATTCAAATGGGCCTTTAAAAGCAATATTCCAAAGGTTTAAGGAAAACAATCATATTAAATAAGAATAAGGTTTATTTCCTCTCAGAAAATGTTCCTGTAAAAAAACCTTCAGGTATTACTCGAAAATTTTTTTTCGAGAAATACCAGAACGTTTTTTGGAGAAATTAATAAGTCCCGAAAACAACAAAGAAAAAGAGAGGAACCTACTTACCTAAAACAATGGATTTTTTGCGTAATATTTGTTGTATTGAATGACTATGCTATTCCCATAACAAACACTCAGTATGAGGAAACAAAAACAAAACGTGTAATTTATTACTTATTATATGAATAGCCATGGCTTTATTTAAACGGCAACGTTATTTATGTACGCAAATTAATTCAATACCGACACTGACGAATAAAAATATTAACGTTATTTATCAAACCTGCTTACCACTAAATAACCAAATTAATATTTAATAGAAATAGCTACATTATCAGAAAGTCCCCACAACTACCGTACCATACTGAAAACTATCGACAACTCGTATGGGAAAGCAGCGTGAAATTCTAGTAACCAGTCGAGTCCCAAGCGTTTCCGACGTATCGAAGAAATCAATTGCCATACTTGAAATGGTTTACTTCGTGGTTGCCAGGCAAGGGACATTTATTATTCAGTGGACTCCACACTGCACTTTCCAGCCCCACTTTCGTAACGTACGTTGCACTCCACACAAGCTTGGCATCGATCATAGACTTGATTCCTTTGTTTTATTGAATTAAGCGTTTCATTTTGACATGCCGATTTAATATTAAATAGTTGCACCCTACTTTATAATTCGGTACTTGTTCTTTTTGAATGAGATTTCCTTGGCTGTTTGTCAAAAACGGCGACATGAAGCGGGTCAAATCTGTATAGTTAAACAATTTTTATATGTTGTAATTCTTTTTGAGCTATACATATATAAATGCACTGCACATTTTTCTACTCTTAATGTTCAAATTGCAAAATGTTTGAAGCATTCAAATATTGTTATCTGGACAGTGGTTAACTTATTACTACATTGTTGATTTGTAATGTTTATGTTCAGAGGCACACAAGTGTCCCAAATTACAATTTTTCGCCTTTTTTGAATTGCAATTCTAGTAACCTTGGCAAAAGACTTAAGACTTCATGTAAAAGCAGCATGTATCGTGTTAGCCACAAACGGGGTAGCAGTAGCAGCATACTAAGCAAACCTATGCTGCGTTACGAAAGTAACGTATTACGCATACGCCATGTGCTACGATGCACTACGCTGTACTTCGCAACGTAGCGCGTATTGCACAGCGCCTACGTCGTGCTACGAAGCGCCTACACTTTACTACGCTACGACAGGATAGCGTACTACACAAAACTTTCACTTACACTCCCATGCAACAATGCTGTAGGGGTAGACTAACATCCTCTTAGCTTAAAGCTGTCTTGCATAAACTTTGTTTAGAACGAAAAACATACTTGGATAGTTTCCTGCTAATGAAATTTTTTATAGTAATTTAAAAAAAAATAAACCAAACATAACAATACGTATGGAATCTACGTATAAAAGGATAACTTATGGGTTAGGCAGTAGTGTACCCTACGGTGCACCCAAATTTTATCGTCTAATAGAGGGTGAGCCTAAGCTAAGTTCCAAATCCAATGTAGTTAAGGTATCGCAGTAAGATATTAATTTTCGCGGCAATTTCGTCCGCTAGGATTGGTCGTTTTCCTTGTTAATAAAATGAGCCGTTTTCACGTGACGTGCGTGGGCCGAAAAGCACCTGACCTCAACTGTTGTAATTGCTACAAGGCTTTTTTTACAGCAACAAGATAATTTTGGAGCAAGGATGCTTCGTTTAGAGTAAAGGAAACCTTTATGACTGTCGGAATGTTGTTTCACAAGTTACAAGTGGTCGGATCCACTGATTTTACCGGTTTTTGAGTTACAATTTTACGTCAGAGGTCATTTAAAAATGTTGGAACCCATCCAAACTCATCACTGCGGCTAAAAAGATATATTCAAAAGATTCTCCACAAGCCTTACTATTCATATAGATAATTATATCTGAATTAACAATGTTTGAACAGAAACAACCGACGACGCTTCCACTTTATTGCTTTGAACCGAAACCGAGAATACAGGAGTGCCAGTCAATATGTCATTGTGGATTTAGGAAACGTTCCTTTGGTAACGAAGTATCTGCCATATACAACGTAATTTAGGCAAGTTTGCTCAGTGCTTTTATGTGTAGTTTACTTCACAAACACAAAGAGCAAGCTCTTTCGTTGGATCTTTTATTTTATACAATATATAAAAAAAAAATATAGTTCGCTTCCTTGCTCAACCGCGTCACGTTGTGATATGTTTCCAATCACACATTGCATCGAGACACGATAGTCAATCAACGACTTGACTTTAATGACCTTTCCAGTCTTTACACTTGTTTGATAAAAAACGAGCAGTAACGATAATAGAATTGATTAATATTTGCCGAAGAAGAATTGATCTGTGATTAAGAAGGTGATCTGACTTAAAATATTAGTAATATGCTTTATACCAACAAAATACTACCGTATCTTAATTCGTACAAAATTTAAGACGAAATCACTGGTCTAGTCTCACCTCTTTGTGGTTGTTTTTAGTCAAGGCAACGGTCACCTGACCTTATTTCACACAGTATCTCAATATCATCAATATTCATTAGAACTGAATGTGCTATTGATATAATAGGGTTCCACGAAAAGAGATGACATAACCTATGCAAAGGTCTTAAACCTCGGCAATATTTTATTCGTGTTTACTGCGATACATTAAAAAAAAAACAGAAAACAATGACCTGTTTTTCAGTTCGTAAACAATCCAAATAGGCAACAAGTAGTAAAAGTGAAGTGTTGTTCATATAGCACGCGACTATGCTAGCTAGCAATAACCGGTTTCAAAATATTTTGTTAATAGGTAAACAAGAGAACTTGTTTAAAATCGACTGACCTATTTGGAACACTTGATCCGGATATTCAGAACAGCAGCCTAAACCAAAAAATGTTCGGGGGCTAGACATTGTTTTGAGTCCTTGCCACAAAGATACCGATGCGCGCTGAAACATTTTCTATGCACGTGAGATATTCCAACTTTGGCTCTATGCATGTGCGTTGCCTCTGTTACAGCAGATGACAATAGGCTTCCTTGCTCACTTACCATTAGGGAGCTAAGTCTGTGAGTTTGCTAAAAACATATTGCATGCAGTCAACCTAACAAGTAAATATAAAAGCATTCTCCTTTAAAACGTCAGAGGCACAGATCTTCCAGCTTGTTTTAAGTCAAAGTTATCTATTTGGTAAACACAGGTAATATGGTATAAGATTTGTGTTGTCAGTCACTATGTTTTGCCTTGTAAGGAGTACAAATTTCCGGCCCTGGTTCAGGCCATGGTCCGGAGCGAGAGGGAATGGGAAGCGGTAACCACCTTCTGCGAAGCAGTAATGCTAGCAAAGGAGGTGGCCGGGCGTTTAAGGGAGAGAACATCTGCCCAACCCAGCCGCCGCGGGAGACGCCCATGGCGCCGGGCGCCGCGAGACGACTCCCGGCCACCGTAGATGCGGGCCTGTGGGCGGTTAGCAATGGGTAGTTCACCGTTCGTCCGTCGATTGACGACAGGCCGTGTCGACGGCGCGTTCGTGTTTCATGCGCGCCTCAAAGAGAGTCAGCAAAGCAGAGGGGCTTGCCAGAGCATCCGCCTGCCGGGGTTGCGGGTTGTTCGAAAGAGATACCGCGGCCCCGGAACGTAAAGGGCAATAGAAGGAACATGGGTGGGTTTTAGTCAGTACAAGTCTGACATACTCCCCCGCTCCGCCCAGAGCGGGGGAAGTCATTGGATGATTTCCCACCCGAAAAAAAAAGGAGTACAAATTAAAAAAAAAAGAAAACGCGCAAAATAAAACCGTTTCATAAACAAAATAATATGTAGATCGCACAAAGTTTTATGCTTTTATCATCTAAAAACTCATTGATAGAGATACTATTTAATATGGTTTATTCTGGTGTGTGTCGTGTAGGACCCCAATGCTTAGACAAGTCTCTAAGGAAGGTGAAGTACTTATTATGGTTTTTGGAGTTAAGTGTGCTTTGAAGACGTCTAGTATTAAGTGTGTCAAATATAGTCAGATTATTCTTAACAAATTTTGCAAATGCGGATGGAAGCATATGTACATAATTTTAAGTTAACGAAATATGATTGGCAGCTTTCGGTGATTTTTAACATGCATAAGACTCGTTGACATTGTTTTGGTCTTTAAATGCTATTTCTCTGTTGGTAGAGTTAAACAAAATATGCCTTAACAAAGAGTTGTAGAGAAATATGCAATAAGGACAGCATTACGGTTTGGAAACTTTTTTTAATCATAATTTCCATGTATGTTTTCCATTACATGTTTTCGTCTATCCAGATTTATAGTGCCTTATCTCTAAATCCTGGTTTTAACTGCTAGTGTTCAAAATTACAAATCGATCACATTGCCGGATAGCGTGTAGTTAAAAGACCTTGATAATGGTATGAGTCATTCACGAAGGATGGTTCATTTAAATGTGTAACGCGATAGCTATACTAACCAATGCATTTGACAACAACATGTCAAGGAGACTTGGCAATTAACACTGTGATGTGCAGTTTTGGATTTTCCATGCCTTAATACTCTACTCTACAGTTGTTACGAAATCGGTGAATGATTCTTAAACTGTATAGAACTCTACAGCTCTACTGCTAATTCAGGTCCACCCACAATGCGGCACAAACCAAAAGCGTGGCGCAGGATGACGTAATATCCTGTCTGTGTGTGAGTTTTTGTTGACCTCAGTTCTTGCTAATATTCGGATAGTATGTAGCCTGGCATTAATTAGATAAGTCTACGTCTTTATTAGACGCTGGGATTTACCTCATCACTGTCAACTATTGTGTTTTATTTATTAAATCAAAATACCGCGTGTTGATTGAGCTGAGTTGAGCTCGGAAGTTTCTAAATTAAATTGCGTTTATCTGTGTTCATTAGGCCTTATTGTATTTTTAATGTATGCAATCTGATGCTCTCTTTGTATGTAGCAAATGGTATGATTGAGTACATGCCTACCCATTACATTAACTTGTTACGTACCGTTTCAAAGCGTTGATAGAGTGAGTTAAGTCGGTCTCCGAGACTGAGCACAACGCGACAAGCGACAACACAGTGAGTTGCGCTCGCGCGATAGGTACTCTTTTTTTCGCGAACAATATCTGAGTGGTCCCTAAATTCATGTAGTCAGTTCACACAAAGTTTTGATGCGCAATGGCGTGGCGTGAAACTGAGGAGACGTTTTATGATGCTTTATCATATAAAGTGAAATATTCGAAACGTGTTTTCTTCCTAGTGTAAGTTTACAATATTTTAAACGAATAATAACATCAGAAGTAAGTAGCAGTAGCTTGTATTTTGATTCAACTTAAAAGCCTCATACTAACTAAAAAAGGAATAATTTACTTCGGGAATATGCTTTGGTAAAAAACTAAAAATATTTCTTAAAAAACAAACTGAAAACTAATTGGGTATTTGGATTCACCTCATCAGTACTTAATTTATTTATTTCCAATTTAATAATTTTTTGTAAGTTGTATAGAAATAAAATGCAAAATACTTATCACAGGATTACTAACGAGATGAATAACGTTTGTCAAAGCATTCAGTCTCATCAAACACAACATTTGGTCATCTTGCTCCCTCAAAGAGATAAGATAATAATCTCATGTGTCAATTGATTATTTTGGCACAAACAATCACAAAGCAGACAAATGTGTACCATAATAACGGACGTGTTTAGTAGAGATCGCGTGCTGCACGACTAACACAAACACGGCAGCTGCTGTATCTTCGCAGCCAAGCTCCAAGGTTAAAACTTAACACCAACGCGATACAATTGGAACTTATTGTAAAGACTTAGCGATAAATTAATCCATTGTCTTGGAAGTGGCTAATATGAATCGCAGAGCTTGACGAATTGTAGACTTCAGTTTGCAACTCGTCGTATGCTTCTTGTAAGAAATATATTAGGCAAATGTGTTTCCTGTTTGTTGTTTTACACAATGTTTTATTTCTTACTATTCGCAAAAAAAAAACTTACATCATAAGCAATAAAATAAATATTTAAAGCAAGGTATTTAAGTTCCTTCGTATCATCGAATAAAAAAACGCTCGACAAAGTTATTACGGCTGTGCAATTAATTTTGCGGTTTTACAAAGAATAACAAAGCTAGACCATACTAGGTAGTGTGTCGGTATTCTAACTTTATTT
The DNA here is from genome assembly GCA_958449745.1 of Ochropleura leucogaster. NCBI lineage: Eukaryota > Metazoa > Arthropoda > Insecta > Lepidoptera > Noctuidae > Ochropleura > Ochropleura leucogaster. Next base: position 10,544,297 of record OY288206.1, on the reverse strand, counting down.
TCATTATGTTTTATCAATCGTATCACTGGAAAAGATATCAAAATTTCCATAATATCACATGGTCACACATCCTGAGTGTATGTGTCTCCAACTTCAGCCCCAACAACAACTGATACATTCAAATTGAATAGTAAATCCACATACAAATATGGTGTCCAAGCATACGGCTAAACCATTTCTCTCGTTTTATTCGTCGATCCCCAATCACTATCGTGAATGACGTAATCTACACTCAAATGTGAGGCTATAAAACAGCTCTACGCATACTAACAAAAGTAATAAACGTACGATTGTCATAAAATCAGCATGCGTGGAAAACAATACAGGTTCACAAGTCTCGTCACATGCTTTTTCCCAACTATGCTAGTCAGCTTCCAGTCCAACCGGATGCAACTAAATACCAGTATTTTACACGAAGCCACTGCCTGACTAACCAACACAAAGCAGTTATTGGGTAATATGATAACCCTTGGTACGACTGGTTGTCAGACTTTCAGGCTTCTGAGTATCCCTAACAACTGTCAAAGATCTTAAAAGAGAGAGGGAGTTGGTTTAAGTTAGTATATAATATATATATATATTTGTATGTTAATATTTATTATTTAATGCACTAATAATATCATTCATCATCTGCCTAGCCTTTTCCCAACTATGTTGGGGTCGGCTTCCAGTCTAACCGGATGCAGCTGAATATCAGTATTTTACATGGAGCGACTGCCTATCTGACCTCCACAACCCAGTTAGTACTGGGTAATGCGATAGGTACCCCTTGGTAAGACTGGTTGTCAGACTTTCGGAACACTGACTGCCTGTAACGACTGTCAAAGATCTTCAAATGACAGTCGGGACCAACGGCTTAACGTGCTTTCCGAGGCACGGAGGAAACTCGGTATGTAACGGGTGGTCACCCATCCACAGACCAACCTAGGCAAGCGCGGCTTAACCTAAAGATCGACCCGAGCGGCTGCTATTATTTAGCCACGAGCTCCTCACTAATAATATCATTAATTAGTAAAAAAAATATTTGTACCTAGTCGTGTTCAGATGTAGTTTTAAAACCTGTGTAAATGTAATTGTTCAATTTCAATAATAACATTATTTTCAAGTAGCTGTACGTACTATCGTGTACTTATTTGATAAGACTCGGAAGTTTATTTTAAACGTTGTATTTCAGATGGCGTGGGAGTATATACAAATTAGTTTGGCTGGACCTTCTAGTGTTCTTGCTTTTATATTATGGACTCAATTTGACTTATCGGCTGTTACTGGATGAAAATTCTAAAAGGTAAGGATAAAATAACCGCACTAGTTAAGCAATTCAAAGTAGCCATTTTAAAAATATGCTTCATATTTTAAAGCCTTTCAAATGTTTGTTAATCAGAGCATGATGTAAAACACTGTTTTTTTAACAACTTTTGCAAAAATAGTTTATTTTAATTATCAACATACATGAATGAGTATTATAAATATTAATTTAAATAATTATGTAAATTATTTAATTTCTTAAAGCTCAGTTCGAAAAAAAAAATCTTAAACAATGAACACCTACACCTTCTAAATCAATAGTTGTTTCAACTGAAAGTTTTCAATCCGAATCGTACCTAAAAAAAAAAAATACTTGGAAATCTACGTGTTGCAAGGTCGTTATAATATTTTATCGTGAATCGGTGTAATTTACGTTACAGCCATTCGCGGTTGTATGTAATGAACCATGTGCACGCTGCCATTGTGAAATTCTTCCATTAATTTGTACCCACATTTGTATCGACAGAGTACAATGTACAACGGAGTTGAATTACTTTGCAATACACAGTAGTATAAAAATATTTGTCATTTTTCTCCCAGGGTGTTCGAAGGCGTTGTGAACTACTGCAGTTTTCACGGGAATGTTATCCCTCTATCGTTCGTGCTAGGTTTCTACGTTACCGTGGTCATGAACCGCTGGTGGAGTCAATACACAACCATTCCTTGGCCCGACTCTATAGCCGTCTTCGTCTCCGCCACTATACATGGACAGGTATGTACGAAACTGATTGTCAACCTGCAGGCACTATTACAATGCTATTTAGTAATTACGTCTATAATTACAAATTGCTATGTTGGTTATATTTTTAGTCTTGCTGTTTACGTGCTTGCTTCATCCTACACTATGTAGACATATAAATCAGATTAAATACGAAGTTGTCGCTACGTGAAATAGGTTCTTCCGGCAATTGTTAGGCTGGGCTTGTCAGGAATCGTTACGCTCTCCTGAGCAATAGACCTGAGTTCATTCCCGACTCATGGAATTTACATTCTTTTGGCACGACTAATGATTTTTCAAGGTGCGTTTACCTCTTGACCTTTACGACCTTTGCTGTAAACGTAAACAACTTGACGCAGTTTGATGTTATCGCTTTACAGGTGGATTACTGCTCTGGTACCGATCGCCAGTCAGCAATCTATGTGATGTAAAGCCAGCTTTTAAGATAAGAAAAAATATTGCTACCGGTAATAAATTAGTTAGTAGATATGTAAATTTGTAGAACTAGAATCGGTGGCCAGTAGTAGCCACATGGCATAACATAATATTATGGTACTTAGTTGTTTCTATGCCCTTAATGTGTTGACAAAACATCCGCATGTATAACTTATTACCTACTCATTATTCCCCCATTCAGTTTCACACAAGGCGACGTACATTATACGTGCAATCTTGAGTGGGTAATCTTATCTCTTCAAGTAACATTACGTAAACCCCTATATGCGTAACAAAATGAATGATATGATAGTATGCTTTTTGGTGATACCAAATTACAAACACGATGACGGAAATAGTAAATAAAATCAGCTGATAAATAAAATTTGAGGAAATGTTGTTATCATAATAGATCTTCGTTATCAAGATTTATAATTTTCATCGATATAAGGTATATAATTGGAGTTCCAAGGTTATCTTAAATTTTTAGATCCGCTAGCCAGTATAATCAGTATAAACACGAGTAAGTTTAAATAAAATAAATAATAGACACCCACAGTGCGCTGAAGGCGAAGCAAAAATAAGCATGTTGCACAAAAAAAGGGAAACATATGTTCGGCGATTACGTTTTGCTTTACTAACATCGACTAAAGCTGTATTATATTTAATTACAACAAAGCAAGGATCGAAATATAAAATAGATAAGTACAAAGCAATGAGAAGTGGTGATAGCCTTGAGATTTTAAATTCAGTACAGTGACATAGCACTCAGGATAGGGCAAAAACGCGATGACGTTAATCGCCATTACTCACGCTCTATTTTAACATGATGAAAATAATTTTGTCATTTGACGCGTGGTTGTCGCTTAAAGTCAAAACTATAATATTGTAATCACTTCCAGTATGTACATACTTAGGGACTTACTAATCGTAATCACTGGAATCCCGAGTGCATTAAATTAACGATATTAAAAAGGTGGGGCATTTAATCACTCAATTTATTAGGCATGGTGATCCGAGGTATTAATTTTGCAGGTACAACCTCTTTCACTGACGGTCGACCATCTTTCAACCTTATTACCCAGAGTATAGGGTGAAAACTGGTAGACCGGCAGAGAGCATAGTAGTACCTGCACGTATGCAGGATTCAACTCAATTTTGAACCTTGTGCAGTAGTTAGTAATTGGTAGTAAAAATCTATGTAACTAAAGTAAGTAATATTGTAATGCACAATTGCACAGACGGGACATATTTAGTTAATCATGCAATTTGAGGACAGGATGAGCGCGGGCGTCTGATGCGACGGACCATTGTGCGCTACGTCTGCCTGTGCCTCACGATGGTGCTCACGATGATCTCACCTCGAGTCAAGAAACGGTTCCCTACGCTGAATAACTTCGTAGATGCTGGACTTCTGCTAGAAAATGAAAAGACAATCCTCGACAATCTAAATGACAAGTTTCCGAAGCCCTCGAAGCATTGGTAAGATTTGTTTTTTCATGTCGTTTGAATGAAACACTTCCATTGATGATCTAATCCTAGATCCTAGATAAGCTTGTTTAATAGTTAGTGATATGAATACCAATTCCTGTTAGTCATTCTAGTTCGTAAGATTCTCATAATATAAGGTTATCACTTAGCTATGTGTAGCAATTTACTGATAAATTATTAAGGAAACGATTTATCATCAACAATTTTATTATAACTTATCAGTTTTCATCTAGGTCCATAGTACAAATACACACCGATCATCATGCGTTAAAAAAAAAACGCTGTTGCGACTTTTGCTTGTTCCTTTGATTTTTGCAACCGGAAGTAAAGTAATTTTTCACTTTTTAGTATATCAGTTATAGATATAAAGAGGGGTTTTATTTCAGCATTTTTAGTAATATAGGCATGTAATATAAATTCTTATCGAGTATTAATTTTCCATTGTTAAGTACTGAAATATATTAGCAGATAATCCATAAGGGAATAAAATTAAAAGAAAAATATGTTCGTATTAAGGAGATAATTGATGAATTAAAGCAATATAAGTAAAGAAAAGTTATATGCGACCACCCTACTACGGAGGATACCTTTTCAATTATTAAAATTATTTTGAAAATCGGCGCATAATTGAGTAATAAACGTACAAAAAAAACATACAGTCGAATCTTTAATCTCCTCCTTTTTAGAAGTCTGTTAAAAACATCGTCATTTCAGGTTACCAATAGTTTGGGCGACTAGCATAGTAACGAGGGCCCGCAAAGAGGGCCGAATAAGAGACGATTTTGCAGTAAAGACGATTATAGATGAACTAAACAAATTCAGGGGACAAGCTGGACTTCTCCTCAGTTACGATACTATTAGTGTGCCTCTAGTATATACTCAGGTTTGTACCTAATTATTTATAGATTATCGTCGATTCACCATTGCATAGTCTGCATTTCTAATTATAATTATTTATTCACCTTTCAGGTAGTTACCATAGCAGTATACTCATATTTTATAACATCTGCCTTGGGCAGTCAATGGGTCGACAATAAGTTACAACGTAACGATGCGGCTAACATAAGTAATATAGACCTCTACTTTCCTATATTTACGACGCTAGAGTTCTTCTTTTACATGGGGTGGCTGAAAGTGGCCGAGTCACTAATTAATCCTTTCGGCGAAGATGACGACGACTTCGAAGTGAACTGGTTGATAGACAGAGATTTGCAGGTAAGCCGGATTCGGAAATAATTCTATTTTATTACCGATATTTTTTTTTCGATGTAAACTGATAAAGCATGCATGCGTGTCTCGTTAGGTTTCGTACATGATCGTGGATGAGATGCACCACGAGCATCCGGAACTGATAAGGGATCAGTACTGGGACGAGGTGTTCCCGTCAGAGCTGCCGTACACTATCGCCACGGAGAACAACCGTGAAGAGCACCCCGAGCCGTCCACGGCACGCGTGGCTGTGCCGGTGCGTCAACGCAGCATGGTGTTGTCTGCGCCTTCGCAAGTCAAGATCGACGAGATGAACCCCTCCAACACCGTGAGTTACAAGTTCGACCCCCCAGAGGTTAGATTCGACCATTTTATAAGCATGCTGCACGCCCGGAAATTATGGAGCTTCGCAGTGTGTCGGTGTTCAGGTTGCAGGACATATTCAATCTTACCTACTTACATGTTGTTCATGTACATTTCGTCACACTTAATTTTGTATTAGGGATTTTGTGCCTAATTCCGATTGGTTCGAGGCTTTTTAATTTTGTTTGAACATGAACAAGTTTTGGATCTTTGAACCCAGTTTTTAAATCCTAAAAATTTAGTTCAGTACCACATTATTAAATCATTTGTAACACTAAAATATAAACATAATCATTATTAACGATACAATCAAAATGATATTAACAATTACTAAGAAATCTGCTTTTTTAGAATGACTAACATAATAATCTGTAACTTTTATAGTATAATTATATTTAATGTTTTTCCTTCCCTAATCAAATTAATACATAATTCCCATATTATGATATTAAAATCTCTATCTTTACGAAGTTACATATTATTCTACGTAATATGTAACATCTTTGAATTATTTTTATTTACTTCATACAAATATGAAGGTATGTTAATATTAATGAATATATGGAAAACTGCATCTAATTATAACACAGTACGTATTACGCATGCATGAATTGTTTAGGCATAATGTAAACGCAACAGTGTTTTGATGTCATAAGCATATGATTCATGGCTCCATGGAACCAAGAATTAAATATGGCAATGTCAAGTCATGGTCACAAACAAAACTATGTTTGTTGAACATGAATATTTTTATCGCCGTGTGTGATGAATGTGCTATCTAAACTTTCTTAATTGTGTACTTGACGATGTCAATGTTTTCTACTTGTCCGTTGTGTGATCTAACTAGGTAATAGGCCTTTAGAAGTTTCTTATTCTATTGCATTTTTGTGCTGTATATAATAAGCATTTATTTAGTTTGTTTCATTTATAAAGATTACCTAATAAATCCAGTAACAATCTTATCTCTCACTAAGTATAGTGTCGTCGAAAATGATCGATAATATCTGCCTCCCTAAAATAACTTAGCGTGACACGTTTAGTGCCTTTTTCGATGTAAAATGATGTGTACGTACTTATTCGAATATTTTCTAACATTTTTTTATGCTAACAGCAACTACAAATGAATGACGACGCAGTATCGGGCATCCACTTCATCGTTAACCGCGGCAGTAAGCGCGGGAAACGTGATGACAGAAACTCTATGGGCTCCACAAACTCTATGGCATCGCTGCAACAGACTCCCATGGCGCGAACCAATTCCGTCACTTCAATGTTGAAGAGACTGTTCTCGAAAGAGGACCAGAGGGGCACGTCGGCAACACAGACTGATGGTGGTATGTTACGGCTGTTGAGACACGATGGTAACTCTACATGCACAATTTCCCATCGATCTAACGCACATTGAATACAGGTGGTTGATTTCCTTTAGCATGCGGCGATATTTGGCTCATTTCGCTGTTCAATTAACTGGGGAATGCGATCTCATAGAACTTGCTCAAAGCTCAGTCCGAGAGATTCAAAGTTTGTCGCATAAAAGTTCAGTTCTAAAAATTAAAAGTTGGTTCGAGCCGAGTTAAATTATATTTGTCGCATATATGTATAGGACATCATCTACTCATATCGCTCTGTTCATATATCCTATTTCGAAGAAAAAAACTTTATTCCAGCAAAAGAAAGCATTAAATAAATATAGTTGATAGGATAAAAATGTGCTCATTGGAAACAAATAAGTGTCTTGAACAGTCCTCATGGCGACATAATCTAGACCGTTGAAGCATGCTTTTGTTGGCAGAGATGTTGATCGGCTGTGCCAGTTTTCACTCGATTTGCTAAACACTTAGTGAACTTCTTATCCATCTCATACACGAGTCATCTTCGATAATGCTAATTAATGGTTTAGTACCGTATGTAATCAGATGTTTCATCAAGTAGTTATTAGTGATTATGCACATTAACAATACAGGTTCGAGGTTTACGATATCTGCGAGTAATCCGACACTGAACAAGCCATCCGCGGCCGTAGGGGGCAGTATGAAGATCGCCAATGATATTATCGAGGAGGTCGATGAGCAGGCGACCATCACCAGCATGGGGAAACGACCTGAAACCAGGTGATTGTACTGACATAGACATTATTTACATTTTTATTAACACATCATTGTAAGGTAAATCTACGTAGATACCTATAACAGTGGGCTGAAGCCTAGACATTACATTGTAATTTAAGGTATATTCCGCAAACTAAACATATGAATTAAGTTGTAAATTAATTATTTACTTGGTAACTTATATCTTATAACGTTGATCTCGCGAATTCATTGATTAGGCGATAAGTAAGTACAAGTAGCTAAGTGCATTATATAGTTATCCAACAGTACCTACTTATGTGATGATCCCTGATCATGTGCATAGATACGTGTAGGTATGCTAATGAAAACACAACAAAGACATTGTTCACTCCTTATTTAGATAGTGATAAACAGTTCTAAAGTAGCGTCAAACGTTTTCTTGTAACTACCTGTTATCTGTGTGTGATGTTAAGGAGTGATGATGGTGAACTTACGTCACGATGAACGGACACACATACTTGAAAACGTTAGGTTAGTAAGTACTTATTATCACATTAGGTTTGTTGGCTCCTTTACAAATAAGTAAATAGGATGGTATTTAGAGTAACTAAACACATTTTAAGATTACCCCTTTTTGTACAAAAAAGTTTAAAAATCGAGTCATACGAGTCGGCAACAAAGAGTTTTATTGTAATCGATGCTGCGCTTAAAGCGAAACGTATGTCCGTATGTTTTATTTCAGTACTTATTTCTCAAACACCTAGTTTCTTCTAACCTTTCAGTCACTTTGTGCTAAAACTCATAAAATTCGTAAGGGTACTTATATACTTACCTAACTAGCTATTTAAAAGTATACTTTTCCTGACTGCTGTAGGTACACCAAATCCGGAACAAATTTAGCTTTCGGTACTTGTTAATTAACAAACAATGCATGCGTTTTTAAGATGAGGTTCCTTCAGTTGCATAATGGGACTGGATAACTTGATAACTTATGTAAGTCGCTGTGCGAGCCTAAGCTTCGGTATAAATTGTCAACTGACCCAAAATTATGCAAAAGTTTCGTTTATTGCTTTTGTCCCAAAATTGGCCTACTACTTAGACTGACGACGTCACTGCGTCTTTTATTTTACTTTATTTGTTTGGGAAATGTTTATTACACCTGTTGCAAAAACGTTTTTTTCAGGCCTACAGCGATGAGTTTATTCACTCAAGCACCTCAACCGCCGAGTGACCCAGTGGATGTCCCTTCAAGAAACTCGAACCACACTAGCTCTAGTATGTTTTCCTATTTTATTGTTATATTTTCCTGTTATTTGTTACTTTGTGTATTACAGGCCAGACGTAACAACGAGTTAGTTGCCAGTTTAATAAGTACTAATGACCTCATAATTTACTTATGATTAATGCTCTTGTTTAATGGAAATACTTTTTCATCAACATAGGCACATGATTTTCAGTTAGCTACAATACAAGGTAGGTACCTACTCTGTAAACAAAAATCATAATGATTATTATTGTACCTACGTAATTCATTCAGCTGTTAAATTGTTACAAGGCGTCATGCGATGCAGTTTCCATACAAAATACTAATTAATAGTGTTAATGAGAACGAACTTATGATATCATCTATGTCTCGAAACATAGACAAGCGTTGGACAAGTTCTCAAAGCAGAAACATCGTATTCTTTTGTAAATCAACTAAGTATTTTACATTTTGTACGTTTTATTTCATATTTTCATGGGGAAAGGCGTGAGTTTATGTATGTATCTAAGTATAGAATTTCATTTATTAAATAATAATCAAAAACAAATGCTTTCGATCTTTGGCACTGCTTTAGTATTCTTAAAGTTCAAAACGAATGGATCAGATTCCAAACAGGCTGTGTACAACTAACTTAGACAGATATTTCAGTACCTAGATTCATATTTGTTAAAGTCTGGAGTCAAGTCCAGTCGGTTTGGCCGCACCTATGGATAGGTAGCTAACTCTTGGTTTAGTGGTTGCAAACGCGATTGAGCATGAGGTCCTGGGTTTGATTTCCCGGTACGGCAAATTGTTCTAGGCTTGTTCTATCACGGATTTTTTCAGGAGCAGCCACGGAGTTGTATTAATTGTGCCCGCTTGTTGGCAATAAACTGGCCCCTTTTGACATGGGACATAACTGACGAAATTGTTGTGTACTACTAAGCACTCCTCTGACTAACCCTTACTGGAGTGATGTTAAGTACCAAACCCAGGCAGAAATAATAAGTATTAGTTCTAAAAGACACTCGGCTTTTCAATGTCACCTGGTTTCCGTCAGTTATCATTATTAAATCCGTCCACAGATACTCGCCTATCATCATCGGCGCCTACGCCGTGGAACGTGCGGCCCAGTGAGGGAGGGGACCTAAGTCCTGCGGCCCAATCTCTAACAACGCAGGATTCGTTCAGTTTGCCGAATGAACGACCACGACTTGACAGCGACGTTGGTCCGTCGTTGAGCGCGGCTGGGAGCCAGACTTTGTGTACGTTATAATGTCCTGAATTTACATAGCACATTTTTTTTTGTCTCCTAGTAGGTATTGAATAAATGCGAACAGTAGGGTTACCATGACATCTTATAGCAGTTCTTATTCTTGTCTGAGAAAGAGATTGTGCTAGACACCCTGTATAGCTCTTTCCCTCAGTGAAATAAGTTCTGCTTTAAGACGTCATAGTAGGGTAGCTGTTCTTCTTTTAGGATGCACACCGTGTTTCATACAGATATAAGAGGAAACGTGTTTCGTTGAATAGTAGGAGGAAGCGGGTGTCCGCTACTCGTTACCGCCCCCTAATTTATTATAGATTTTCCAGTAGGTACAGACGCCTCAACTGGCTATGATTTGTGATGTGATTTTGAATTGTGTTTTATTCAACTACCTAGCCATGCTCCTGTTTGTAACGGTGATATTTTATCAACATAACTAGAGATTTTAGTTTCGCGGCGGATCTTGAAAACATAAATGAAGATTTTATTTATTTATGATTTCAGTGGATGAAGCCGATGGCGGTGAAGATCCGGAGTTGGACGACTTCGATCGCTTGCGTAGCATACGTGAGCAACATCGGAGAGAAAAATATCTACAGAAACTCATGGCCCGATCTGTGAGCGCGCAACAGGTAAAATGATTATCGATAACACAATTAGAAAAGGAAAATATTAACAAGGCTTTAAGTAAATTATCCTTCTTCCATTTGGCATTCACTGTGCCTTTATATTATTTCGTCGTAGCAATAAAGTACCACAAGACTAACTACTAAATTCAAGTAAGTACTACAACTGACATGTGACACTTGATAATAATTAGGCATAGTTACTTTGGGCTAACGCTAACATTAACCCGAGGCCGCGTGATGATAAAAAAAAATATCTTTCTTTCCGTTTTCTAGCCTATGTCCGTCTCCAGGGTCCCAACTATCTCTGTACCAAAATTCATCAAAATCGGTTTGGCCATTTTGACTTGAAGACGTAACAAACAAGCTCACTCTTGTATTGAATGTTAAAAGTTGTTACAAATAGTTGATAATTAAGGTTTTTATTTCACAGAGAACGGGCAGCACGGAATTGATGGACAACGATTTACTATTAGAAGACCTCCTGTCCCAGTCAGCAGCGCAGAAAAAAGACGAGAAATCAAAGAGTGATCCCAAAGACAACACTACTTGACACAGCAAAAGCTTCATATTTCCGTGGGAAGGCGCGGATTTCTGAACAATTTAGCACAGTTCAGTATTAGCAAATTGTGATACTTTTTATTGGTGCATTGGATTTGATATTAAAGTTGTAAATATAGAATTGATTTTCACCATATGCACTGGCTTTGATTTTATACTAGCAACCCACTCCTGCTTCGTCTACATGTCCAAATCAATGGTCTCTCAAGCTGGAATCACACCCACATTCACAAAATTTCATTGAAATTGGTTGGGTGAATGCTGAGATGAGCATGTAGGTACTATGTATGTTTTATAAAAGTTTTTGGTTTTTCTGACTCGTTGGTTAGTGGTCGCAATAGTGCAAGCATTATATCGTGTTTGCTTCCCAAATCAGGGATTTATCAGAAGCAGCCACGCAGTCTGGATTTTTGAAGTGTTGATGTCAAGAGTTCCCTATTAACCCTTAAACAAACGCGAGCCGGTATGCATTTTTTTTTAAGATTGCATTGTATTTTAGGTAATTGAGGGTCACTGATTTCATATTTTAAATCAAAATTTAAAAAAGAATAGGGGATGGGGTAGTTTTTTTGGTGGTAAATAATTTACCATTATCCGTTCATGACTACAAAATTTTTGATGTTGGTGGTAAAATTGTTACCATTGTCCGTTACGGTTTAATTTTCGTTTCTTGACTAGTGACTTCCTCTTGGTTCTACTTATAATATTTATTTTATATTTTGGAAATGAAACATTTTATTTTTTTTATATTTTTTTATTAGTATTACATATTACCTATCTTATAGTATTGCTTATATTAATGGTATTCTTACAATCTATAAATCTAAATTGAAAACAAATGACTTGTACAAAAAATATTTAAAGAAAAGTAATCAATGTTATTTTTAATAAAAACCCAACCTACGGAAAGTAAAATTGGCAATTTTTCTATCTTCGCCAGCAAGTATCACGGTAATGACAACAACTTTTTGAAGCCTACTTTTTTCATTTAAATTTATTTTCTTTGACATATTGAATAACTGAAATAAACAAAGTATTAATTGACACGTTACGTAAGAACTTTATATGAACGTCTCAAAATATTTATTTAGCTTTATGCAGTCCAAAAAAAAATATACAAAAAGACAACCGATTTTTATATAGATGATCTGATATTTTTCAAAGTGGGATCGGACAAGGGTAAGATATTTACCACATATTTGAAACATCTAAATTATATGAATAAGTCAATTGCAAATGCTGCTAACACGTGAGATTAGTCAAAATATGTTATAGTTTTGGAATTTGCGTCGAAAAAGTACTTACCAGATTTTTTCTTGAACAAACTTTTAAAATTTCCGAAAACACCCGCCAAAAACTCGACTTTTTTCACAAGACCGTTGAGTCAACTTTGACATTACCTTGCAGTGACAAATGACGTTGGCAGGTTGTCAAATAAAAAAAAATAGATAAACAAATTATTATAGATTACAACTAAGTGATATTTATACCTTTAGTGTTACCGTATTAAAAGTTAGAGTGCATTATTTAAAAAAACACAATGTGGTAATATATATACCTTTATTTGAATAAGGGTTAAATTGCTCGTTAACTAGCGGAATGTTTATGTACGATTAGATGCTTAGAGGCGTAATATTGTTTTCATATTCTTATTCAGTCATTTCGTGAAATTGTCGTGGGTCTGCGGACGGCGAGCAGTGGGTAGCTCACCTTCCGTCGTCGGTCCATTGACGACAGGCTAAGTCAACGACGCGTTCGTGTTCTGCGCGCCTCATGTCAGCTAATGAACCCGTGAGCGCGACAGCCTGCGGGTTCGCTCTACAGAAATACTGCGGCCCCTGAACACAAGGGAAAAAGAAGGAATATGGATGGGATTCAGTCAGTACAAGACTGACAATGGAGTCATGATTTCTCATTCGAAAAAAAAAAAATCGTGAATTTCCAATTTGATTGTGCCACTGACCACCCGCTGTCGTGACGTGGTTGCATAATCCTGTGTAATGTACTGGGGAATAGGTTTGATGAAAATTAAAAAAAGAAAACAACAAAATGAGATGTTAAGGGAATTTATTTAGCTTAAACTGTTATACTACAAGCTTCAAGCTTACAGCTTGAGCTTTGTCCTCCTCCAGTGACGCCTCTTAGCGTTGTAGCTGAAAAAGAAAAAATTATGTTATTCAATGATCAAGTATTATTTTTTAATAAATGCACTATTTGCTTTACTTGAAAATTATTGATTTTGAATTTTTTTACTGCATCATTGCAACATGAATATATTTCTTAAAATAATTTGTTTGTAAAGACAGTTCATAATTAATGTTAGTCTCAAAGGTGTTTAATTTATGGGAGGTTTTTAGACATGCAACAAATGTGAAAAAGTGCATTCACGCGTAAGATCTGATAACATACACAACTAAAAATCTAAGACTTGCTTTGTTTTGCATACACATGGCCCCTTTTTCAATCCTTTTTTTTAATTATTTACTAGCTTTTGCCCAGGACTTCATCCGCATGGATAAATAGTTCTTTCCCGAGGGATTTCCAGGATGTAAACTATTGTATGTCCTTTCTCGGGTCCCACACTATTTCTGTACCAAATTTCATTGAAATCGGTTCAGTGGTTTAGGTGTGAAGAAGAGACAGACAGTCAGAGTTACTTTCGCATTTATTTATAATATTAGTACGGATTTATCATGGACTAAGACTTACACTGACAATATGGATATAAACATGGTGAACTAGTAATCCGCATATCTAATTTAAACAGAGTAGCAATTTAGTTACCAGCAATCTGTTGTTCAATGAGTTTACATACTAGTATTAGCATTGGATTGCACAATTAATTGTTTATAGAGACAAGAGGTAAATGCGAATTGATATTTAATATTTGTAATGAAAATTGGCATGTTTCTACAAAACTGACTGCTCTTAAATAGGCAGTTGTTACTATCAATACATGTAAGTAATGGTTTTAAAACATGTTAAATATCAAAATTCCTCGGCAAGAGATACCTACTTTAGTTTACTTCTAAAATTTCAACATGTTTGATGATTATTATTCTCTAGCACAAAGAAAGGTACGCAACAAGAGTTGGATTAAGTTTTACATTAACTCTATATCAGGCTAGATAAACTTCCAAAATAATACACTTATAACCTAACTATTGTCCATCATTGTTAAAATATTATCAGGAGTGGTATGGTATCGATCCTAATATTTTTAAATTAGTAAATTGGTGTTGTTAGGTAAAATACCGTATACGCAGAATACCAAAATGACATACAATTTAGCACGGTAGTACTAGATTGAATAAACCACAATACTGATCTGTAATGTGTTCACATATAAATACCAAATTTCAACTGAAACTGAATTAATTTGGAAACCAAAGTATTTAGAGATTAAGTATTTAGCTAAAATAAACACTGAAACTTACCGAATAGTATTCCCAGTGCGCATTCTAACCCATTGTGGGATAGGCCTGTTTTGTTTCAGCTTTTTGGCAAGCTTGCGCTTGATAATAAATGTCTTGTGTGCCGACTGAAATATAAAGAATTGTATTAGTTAGTAAACATTTCTATTGCGATTTGAGATTAATTTAATATTTAGAGATTTACGGGAAAAATATTCACACACCATTTTGCCGATCACAGTCAAAACAAAGTGACAGAATTTATGTTTTTACTGTCACTGGTAACATTTTAAGTAAGAGTACGAGGCTATTGAGTTTCAAATGATAAAAAAAAAAGAATAAAATTGTCTTTGCGGACAAATAAAAATAAACACAAATGTTTGCAAGCTGGATCTACCAAAACGTTTTACTGGCCTTGATGTCTGAATTTTTTTTCATGGCACTGAAAAACTAACCAAGATAATTTGATAGTTTGACTTGGTAGGGGCTTGGCCAAGTAGCAGATGCCGGGAATGTGACTTTCCTGATAAGGATCAGCCGTTTTCCCAGAGACAGCGGTGTGAGACGATCTGCATGTTGAAAAGGAATTCACTAATACTGCTGAGTGTACCCGGTTATGTTGAGTGGGATCAAGAGTTTTTTTTAAATATATTTTATACTTCAAGCACAAACTACAGAGGCGGACTTATAGTCCGGTCAACATAGACATAAAAATAGTGATCAAATAAAGAAAATTCCGACAGAGCCAAATCTACGTAGAGACTTTAGGTTTACCACAAGGAATAAAGTGTCAAAAGTCCCCATCAGTCCCATGTGCGCTGAGGGACTTATTGGGGGCCCAAGGTCAAAATTTTAGGTTTTTTTTGGATTTTTCTCGAAAAGGGTAAGTTTTATCTAAAATGTACATTTTAGATAAAACTTACCGTTTACCTCAGAGCTAAGTTGTAGCTCTTAAAATTTTCTATAAAAGTAGTCTTATGATTTTTTGTCTAGGACCCACTATTTCTCAGATATTGCGCTTGTAAGAATCACGTTCTACATAATAATAATATGCACACATTTCCACACCACCTGTGAGGTAGTGTTCGGCGCGTTTTTTTTTAGCGTGGTAACCCCGGTAGGACTATTCCACGAACCTAGACGTTATTTTCAGGAACATTAATAATAGTATAAAGATTATTGACTTTTTTATTACTTCAATCTGACTCAATACTCTTCATATTCAACTTCAACAATCATGTTTCTTCAATTTCTTCTTTTTTACCTTCCTGTTAATGAATGCTTAGAAATTGTTCAAATGAAGATGAATCAGTTGTCTCTCATCAAAATCACATGAATCTTCCTCTCTTGTATTTAATTGAACATTTGAGCAAGAGACACCTTGGCAATTGGTACACGCTGGAGAACACTGCAAGTACTGCAACCCTACTTTTTTACAGCCACATTTGGCACTACACCTTTCTTGCAAACAGCTTTTGACACATCATCAGAACGATCTTTAGCTAATTTTAAAATGGAATTGTGTGCCTCGCTTTCTTCTTTTCTTAAAAATAATATTAATTATTTTATACTATGTAGATAAATATTCAACAAAATACTATAAATATATATCAAAGAATAAAATCATTAACGATGTGACGATACTGCTGATGTTTTGCGAAGAAACTCACGAACTTTATGTTTAAAAGATACACAGTTGGTTGACATCCTGATTTCCTGTCTGTCGAATTGTCAGTAGATGGGATAGTTTTACGGTGGTTTGACGTCGGTTGCAACTTGCGATGAATTCATATAATTATAAACTTGACATGTATATTTTTTTCTCTCTCTTTGCTGTGTTCTGAAAAACATTGATAATTAATGATATAATCTTCAGCGTTTGATGATCTACCATAGCGTGCACATACCAATGTGATATTGGCAAATATGTAATATCTTTCTGTTTCCACAAATGCCATTAAACTTAACGTAACAATAGACAGACAAAAGGTCGAAAGACTAAACTTTCCCTTCGGCGTAAAAAAATGTTTCTGTCAAACTCAAATGTCATGAATGCTGTGATGTCATTGTCATTCGCATAGCCAAAAAGCTGATTATTTTATAATTCTATTATGCGTTTAAATTAACTATCTAAAAAAAAAACAGTCTCTTAAATTTGCATAAACTATAAATAATATAAAATGAATTATTTTAATTTACATAAAATAGTATCGACTCTCGTAGTGAGAAGATTTTTAGAATGCCGGACTGCTACAACGAAAACAATCATAAGGGCTGATGGAAAAGATGTACCCAAAAAGAAAACATACGAAAACAGAATAACTCTGATAAGCCCAGATAATTCAGTGAGCATCACAGATCTGAAGAATGCTCAGAATATATCCGTCAGGCGGGATTTGAAGCTTGTTAAAATACAAGATGTCGATTCGAAGACCAGACGACCTGTGTTCAAGTAAGTAACTCTTTATTAAGTATTTTGTTGATTAAACATAGTCTTACCTACAATTTACAGCTATTAGAAAAGAGGCATTCTCTGATTATTTTTGTGTTCAAAAACAATTTGTTTCATTCAGGTTGATGACAAGTGCAGAATATCACTCAGAAGAGCTTTCAAAAAGAAAAGAGAAACAAGCAGCCCGTCAGAGTAATGTAATAAAGGGCGATAAACTTATATCACTGTCTTCAAGAATAGGAGATCATGACTTGATGACTGGAGTGAAGAAAATGATGAAACTTGTTGAAAAGCATTATGAAGTCAAAGTTGTTATTGCTGGGGAGGATGCTGAAGCTGCAAATAAAACTGTAAGTTGCTATACAATCCAGTGTGGTCAGATACTGATGAAACTGCAAATTCATCTTTGCCTTAAAAGCAAATTGTGATGTTATGTTTTATTTAATTAGATAGTAATTATTAAGAAAATGTAAGTTGTTATAAATCATGTTATTCAAATAACCATTTTCCAATTTCCAGGAAAAAATATACCAAGTGATAGAAAAGGAAGTGAAGGATGTGTGTAAAATAGTGCAGAAGAGGATGAAGGGTAACAATTTAAGGTTTCAATTATTACCGATTAGGGATAGTAGTTCCCAAGGTGCTAGTAACACAGACTCTAATCAAAATGATAATGATAAGGGCCCACTATGACTAGGAGCGATCATACTTACTATATTGATCACAAAGTACTTAATATTCAAACAATATTATTCTGTTACTAGGCTTACTGATCCTAAGAATTCTAAGGATCCTAAGGATTCTGTAATCGAAGAATCATACAGCATTTGGTATAAGTATTTAATTTGGTTTATTTTTACTACAAAGTGATTATTTACAATAAATATGTTGAATTAATAATATACAAATTTCAAATTTATAGTTGGAAGTTACAATAACATGATATGTAGTCAAAGTACTTAAACTGCAAGATATAATGGAAATGTTGTTGAACCTAAGATTGTGCTTTTATACTAAATATTATAACATTGTGTAGATAGCATTTTAAGAGATTACTACATTAGTTGTTATTATTATGGTAGGACACAATATTGAAGAAGTTGTCATAAAGATTACTTGGTTACTGTATAATCTTTGACTGTCTATCTTAGTCATTAGATTTCAAATATATTTATTTTACAGCATTTACTACTTTTTATCAATGTGCCCTCATAAAAGTGCAAGTACCTACTTCTACTATCTAGCCAGGGAGGCATACCCTGGATATTTATTCAACTTTAAACTTTACTTAATTTAGACCTTTATCACTGTTAAAGTATAGCTTTAAATAGGACCAGTAGGCCTACTATGACATCTTAAAGCAGAACTTATTCCACTGAGTGAAAGAGATGGTGCTAGACACCCTGTATAGTTCTGTCCCTTTCCCTCAGCGGAATAAGTTCTGCTTTAACACGTCATGGTAGGGTAGCAGGAGTAATAACACAATTTGGGATTGTTCAAAGATTGTGTTGTCCTTTTGAACACCATTATTGATCACTTAAGTAACAAAACAGTTGCGTGGCTGAGACACCCATCGACTACTTACAAAAAAAAACAATAAATGTCCCATAACTGATGAAACCTCATAAATAAATTTTGACTAAGCTTTGCATCGGGGGTGAAATAACTTGAACGTGAATAAAAGGTACTGTCATGCAAAAGTTAATTGTGGTGTAGTATATATAATTTTATAAGAAGAGATATGAAGTTGTGATAAAAATACTTATAGTTTGATTATTTGAAATAAAACACTTTTTAGAAATACGTGACAATTTTAATACAGCATCCACCTAGTCAGTCAGTTCAGTCACAGTAGAAGCATGTTCAAGCATATGGCAGAGCTGTCGGCCGACTGCTCCATCATGTTCAGTCGGAAACTGATCTGCTCGCTAATATACAAGTATCCACTCTGAACTTAGAACTACTTAAAGTCTAAATACATACATTTTCTAACACAAGAAGATACATTCAACTAGTATGCTGACATAACTAAAATTCATAAATTAATGATTTATTTTTATCAGTTGGAGTTATCACAGATGTTTTAGAGATCGTTAATTCTTATATGGTAGGAGATTTATTGGTAGCATATAGGTAGGTACACATCTTAGACAATAATAAATTATTAATTGGGTGTCTATTATGGCAAATGATAATTTATTGCAAGTGTAAAATGCAAGTAATTAAAGAATAGTCAATTTTCCTTTCTGTTTGAACACTGAGTCGTGTGTAAGCATATTAATTAAAAGTCTAGAGAGCAAATTTTTATATTATAATAATAATAATGTTACTTATTAACTAAGAAGATACTCGGGCAAAGAGAATGGAAAATTGGCATATTACATAATAGGCTTCAAATACAACACACCAATCTGTGCATTTTAAGCCTTCTACTTACTACTTTATTGTTTATGGCAATATAATACAAAATGCTTGCAAGAAACATTAGCAAAATGAAAGTAGTCTTCTAAAAACCATGGAAATAGAAGAATATTTCATGACCTACTTCTTAGATTACTTTTAAATAGTATTCTTAAATTAGAACACTTGATTATGAATATAAATAGTCGTTCCTAATCTAATTGACACTGATAGGAAAGAATACTTATCATATGAATCGCTAAATATTAATGAACACTAAAACATTGTACCTTACCACTTCATCTTATCTGTTACCTATGATATGAGCTCGATCTCCGTTGGGTCACGGCGAGTGATGTTTGCAGGCGTCGTCAACGGTTGCTAACAACCATGGGTTTTATTAGGCGTAGACGACGTACGCGTACTGGTCTCGGCTTGCCGTCGAGAGGTCAGTGTTGAGTGTCCGGCCCCACGTGATTAGCGGCGATACGGTGCCCACCACGGGAGCAGCGCGTACTACATTTTTTACGAGGTCCTGAAACAATAGAAATGAACATTAGCCCTTAAGTATGTCTTTACAGTTCCTAATAAAAACTAATCATGGAGTAGAGTTCTCAAATATCTTAGCACCATGTGAGATTGATTCTTAATTCTGTACAAGTTCTTGATTCTGGCTTGATTTGTATTGTAAATTAGTTTCAAATCAGAATTACTATTGAAAATGTCATAAAATGTTTGAAGTGATGATGGAAATGTGTTACTGAAAAATTTAATTGAAGTTGTTTTTAAGTAGGAAGACATTTGTTCTCCACCCCATGTTTTGACGATTGTAATGTTTACTTGAAACATTACAAAGTAACATTATCTTTAACGATGTGTCTGTTTATTTTAGGTTTCCGTCATAAGGTTAAGGTGAAAGTGCCAGGGTAGCTCGCGAAATTTTATTTTCTTACAGCACCCTAGTGCATGTTGAACAAAATGTGATTCGCGAGTGTAACACGCACTTACGTACGCATTTACAAAAACTTAATTATTTAATATCATCAATACATGATTAAATTAATTTTCACAAAATTCGCATTCTATGCAGTCATTGCGTATAACGAGTATAAGGGTTGTATTGATTATTTTAATGGAAATAACATAAAACCCTGTTTGTTACGGTCGCGATCGCGAATCATGTTTTAACCAACCTAGAGCCCGACATTATATTTTCTTTGTAAAAAAAATCCATGCCCTATGTTCACAAATAAATAAGTTGAATTTGACACTGCCCGGTCAAAAATGCGAAAACCGTAATTTCGCTGTCTTCCCTGGTTCATCTCCCTTAATCATTTTAAAAGGAAAAATATATTAGGTACACCGGCATCGGTTTTAATGCGCTTGTTTATTTTTATGTTCAATTGAAGGCTCAATCACCAAATCACTACATCATCAAAGAAACGTTACCCGTTAGACCTATTATGACCATAGGACAGGGTCCCATACCAGGGGAGTTCAAAGAGATAGGCCTGTACACAAAGGTCTGGAACAAATTTACCTTCTATTAAAATATAACAGGTCAATTTGGTCAGTCACCAAATTGACCTATCTCGAAGAATCACCTTTTAGGGACAGAGTATGACGTAATGAACCAAGACACTGTTTTCGATAAATAACTTTGTAACGCCTTAGCTTTTAATATTGCATAATGATACAGGTATTATGTTTTGATGCAGCTGTTTCTTAACGCTTTCGCTGCCCAGAACTCAGCGTATGAGTCCAAAATATATGGTATAATTCCGGCTGGGTAACGAAAGGGTGTGCGAGCACATGCAGAAAGTATGGGAGTTATTCGTAGTTACCCATCCAGTCCGACTTGTTTGTATCTATTGGGAACAATTATTTTTATGCAAGCACATTAGTTTTGGCGGTAGTAAAGTGTTCAAGGTAAGTAAATAAATAAATTATCGATAAGATAATATAGTTAATATAAATGAAAAATATATAACTCTGCTTATGCAACCGTAACTCTTGCCGTACGTTTATTAGCCACCTATTAGCTGAGAGTTTGTAACTTGGTAGGAGTAAATGTTTTAAAGCGCCAGTGTTTCGTTCTACTTTACAGACATAAGGTCAGGCGGGGCAAGCGCGCCGACGGGGTAAGCGCACCTACCCTAAAAATATCGAAAACTACTGATGTAATATAACTAACGACATCTTACATCCATACAACAAACTAATACACAGTTCTTTTTCAAAATCACAGATGCCTCTGTTCACCATACATTAATATATCCGCCATTTTAATTTTAGTGTCATTTAAACCTGTTACCAGAGATGAGCACGTCTTACTAATCCCCATATATCTTAAAATATTTTACATGTTGCGGGAAACCAATGAGTTGAGTACAGAATTTGATAGTTTTCCTTTAAATCTATGTCTGTATTTTAGGCTTAGATAGTGAAATTCATATTTTTTTTGTAAATTGAAAATCTTAACCTTAAATTAGTCAAGTGAGGCAAGTGCGCCTAAGTTTTTAGTAGTATGGCGCACTTCCCCTGAGCCAGAAGTCGTCAACTATTAAGATTAAAATATTTTCTTAACCGACGGCCTCTGAGTAAGGGTCATGTTTTACTGTATTGAGAAGTTACTGCTTAGTGCTTAAGGTCATGTGATGAGATGGAATTGGGTGATGGGTTTACTTGCTATCTTCTTACAAATGGTTCGTACTTATCAAAGAAAAAGCGAGAAGCCTTCTTGGTCTAGAGCAACTTTATGTCAAGCAGTTGACGCCGTTCGGTCAGGCATATCTGGATATGAAGCAGCTAAAACTTGTGGTATACCTCGTAAAACCGTCTTAAACTTCAGACTTATTATTGCTTGATTTTAACGTGTTCAGTTTTTGAAAAACCTTAGCCCAATACAGACTGGAATGTTTTCTACTTTACCATTTAAGTTATTTTCGTATTATTTAAATAACGCCTTATTTGGTTAATTAAAGTTATCTAGCATTCCAACCAAACCTGAAAACATTTTTATTTAAATTCAGCAGTTTATACTTTTTACAATAAAAAAAAAACAACATTAAAGTGTTTAGAACCCCTGATTCCTAGTCTATGGCGCACTTGCCCCAAATTTCTTATGGAAGCTGTAGTAGCCTGTAGGATGCGTAAATTTAAAAGAAGCCAAGAGTAATGCGCTTATTTGTATAAGTTCTATTATGTAAATTATCTGTTTTTCTTGTAACGTACGATTTTAGCGTATTTTCTTTAATAGGCGCACTTGCCCCGTTTCCAGGGGCAAGTGCGCCTATATCCATGTGTCTCAATTTATTAAAAAATATCGCATTAATATTGGTAGATTTGATTGAATCGTTGTTTCTTGCAGCTACAACATTCCAAATATTTACAATTTAATAAATGTGCACTCATAAGTCAGCCCTGAAAATAAATATTTTGCATCGAAATCATCTATGCAAAAAGTATGGCGCCCTTGCCCCGCCTGACCTCTGTTATATTTTTTGCCATCGAAGTTGTTGTGTTTATGAACATTATTTACGTTTAAACTCTAAAGTACCGAATGCCCATTTACAAAGATATAAACAAAGCGCCTCCCGCAATGCCGCGTCTGTGTCTCTACGACAGACTAAAGGACATACATTCGTAATGAGCGACATAAACAACAACAACAGACGGGGGTAAGGTCGGAACAATTAATTTATAAACACAGACACAGATACCGCTTAGTGTAAATGATGCACTTTACACTTAATTACGTGCAGTTAATTTAACATCCCGTAGGTAACCATTAGTTTTGCAACAATAATGTATAGTCATAGCATAGGTACTTGCAAGTCCAGCAGCATTCTCAGTTAATTACAAAATAACAAGCGAGATCATTGCATTATCCGTTTATAGTAATGATGAATTTGAGTTCCATTCAAACGTTAGTTACTGATCAATTAGTGAACATGCTCAAAGCGTTAGTATGAGGGTTAGTTACTCGCTGCCTTCTTATTCTCTTTGTTACTGAAACTCTACTTAAGTCCAGTTAGATTAATATTTTTTTTGTAAAATGTTCTTGACCTTACACAAGTTGTAGCGAATCGAACAATCAAGAAAGGTCCAGTAAACCAACCACTAAATCAAAAAATTGACATCATTATTTAAAAAATCAGACAACTGGATAAATTAGGTATAGTATTACCAGTCAGAATAATATAGGAACCAAAACTGTGAAAATACCATACACCAAACTATCATTTCCAACGTATAAATATCAATGTTGAAATTGTTTAATTTCAAGGTTAAAAAATAAGTTTTTATTGTTATTTATATATCAAAATTGTAATTAAGAGAATAAGTCGGCGGCGAAGGACAGACACACCATGTTACCCATGAGGGAGGATCGCCGTCGGCCCGAGCGACGCTTGCGCCGGCACCAACAACGGCGGCCTCTAGCTCGTGCGCGGCCGTACCCGCGGCTCCGCGCGCGGCCCCGCGTGGCCGCGCGTCCCGCATACCCCGCGCTGCCTACCGCCGCTGGCGCCGCCGCTGCCGGCCTCGCCGCGTCCTTGCTCTCCGACACTGTCTGCTCCGCTGATCTGTCTGCGATGATGTGAGCCTCCATGTCCTCCAGCGGTGATTCAGAACTGTTGATAGATTATCAAGTCAATATGGTAGCGAAAAGTCCGATTAAAAACAAAACATGTAGGTACGTACCTATTGTCTACCATTAATGGCCTTCTATACTTAACAGTTATTACTATGTTAAACTTTACTGGCCGGAGAAGAAGAGTCCTAAATGAATTAATGACAAACTTACATGGCACTGACAGAGCAGTATTCACTAAGCTGTTCCCACGTGCAACCATGGTTGCAGCATTCATCAGCGATACCGTTCCCCACCTGTCGTCTTCTTCTCAACACGGAGCCAGGTTGTTCAACTACTGGAAAACAGATATGAAGACTAAACTCTTTGGTAGAAGAGCAATGTACACAACCAATAATGAAACAGGACACAACAGTAAAAATATGGCAATGGAAGAGCATTACTAGGTTCGGGGACGGCGTTGGAAAACAGTGGCAGCGGATTGACAAAGATGGCGTAATGATGATCAGGAGAAATATGCTATCTATTATCAGATCTTGTCGTGAACCAGTTGACCGAACCACTCTGAATGGATGTGAAAGTTTTACAAGTAAGTACATACCCACCTACTTACACATTACTTAGTAAACAATCACCCATTGAAGAATGAATAAGTGTTGACAGTACATTTTCCTGTTATTGTACTGACCAATATTACAATCGTGAATTTCTATTTCAAGCAATTGTTATATGTTGGTGTATTATTATATTTTACTCTGTTACAATTATTAGCTCACCAGGAAAAAATAGTTCTAATTTTATAGTCAACTTCCATATTTCATTTGATTTACAATATTTTCATTTAGAGTCTGAAGTTTAGATTAATATTGTTCATAGATTATTCTGTTAGATTTAGGAAGCAATCGTCAACCAATTTAGGGGGTTGCAGGAATCTATTAAAATAAACGACTGTTGGTCGTTTTATCTGTATCTATAGAGATATGTACATCTGCTTTGCTTTTCAGGTGCATTCTCCCATCTCTGAAGCATGTACCACGTTTCGCGAAAGTTTTTCATATAATAACAAAAGAAGGGTATTTTTAGTAAAGTATTATCACTAAAAGCAGTTTTTCCCACGAGTACCGGGTCACCGAGTTACATGAGTTTTGACTCGTAGAACCCGTTAACCCCGTGGTAAGACAGATAAAAAACACAAACAAGATAGCGATTTTTAAATAAATTAGGTACCTATATTATGTAGTCTTTCAATTATTAGTTTACTTTTAAATTAATGAATTTATGGCGCCATCACATATCTCATTCTGACAAAAAAAGATAAATGTTAATTAGAAGTGAATATCACTTTAATATAAAACATTCAAACTCAAACTCAAATCATTTATTTCAATTAGACCATTACAGGCACTTTTGAATGTCATAAAAACAAGAACAAAAAAAAATGATGCTGCTACAGTCCCAGTCACAAGACATAATAACTTGTGAAAGTACTGTAGTTGCCCATTCCAAAGCGTAGATCTCTATGGAGAAGAATGGGCAAGAAACTCCATGGACACTCTTTTAAATCAAAATGTTTTATAAAATCATGGTTACATCATTCATGTTGAGATTATTCATAATGTGAGAACGATGTAGAAAAACGAGCACATTTAGAGCGTCCAGAGTAAAAGCAATAATTATCACGAGTTTAAAAGAAGAATTAAAACAAACCGTGGTAGCTAAGAGATGACCAGTCCCAACCGACAGCGCCCGTTCACGAACATGACGTATGGATCAGCCCCATTCAGCTCGACCATTTTGAAGGGAGCTAAATGACCCGACACACCCGCCACCATCAGCGAGACATTTAAGTGAGCATGACAATCTCTCAACCACCAGGGCAACCGTCGAGTCAATAAAATTACATAGAACTCACACATGGGCATTACAATTATACAATATTAGGAAATTGAGTCTATACAATGCAATGATAGTATTACAATCTTCTTCAGCTGCCACAATAACTTCAGATGCTGATTAATGATAGTTAGTTTGCCCCTATGGTTGTGGAGCAGGACCGGCATTGAGCCAAGCATTTATATCATTAATGTAATCCCCCAACTTATAGTATGCTTGCCTACATAGTGTGCGTTTAATACAAGATTTAAACTTCGATTCATTCAGTTGTAGGATGTGTGGAGGTATTTTATTGTAACATTTTAAACAGTACCCCATAAAAGTGGAGTCTACCTTAGCTAGCCTGAAACCTGGCTGAACCAGTTGGTCCCTATTTCTAGTATTATAGTGATGTCTGTCACCTCTTTTATTAAATAGATGCAGATTTTTCCTAACGTACATGATGTTTTCATAGATGTATTGACAAGGTACTGTCATGATGTTAATTTTTTTAAACAGTTCTCTTAGAGAATCGCGCCTACGCAGATTGTACATGGCTCTGATGGCTCTTTTCTGCAGAATAAATATAGACTCAATGTCTGCAGCCCGCCCCCAAAGTAAAATACCGTATGACATTATACTATGAAAATAACTAAAATAGACTAGTCGCGCGGTATCTACATCAGTAAATTGACGGATTTTTCTTACGGCATATGCAGCTGAACTCAACCGTCCTGCAAGAGATGTTAAATGAGGACCCCATTGTAGCCTTGAGTCGAGTGTGATTCCCAAGAAAACAGTTTTATTGACGAATTCTAGTTTCTCTTGATTTAATACTATGTCACAATCACTACTTTTGACGTTTGGTAGAGCGAATCTTATGCATTTCGTTTTTTTCCCATTCAATACTAAGTTATTAGCAGTAAACCAATTATGGACCTGCAATAGGGCGTTATTTAGGTCGTCAAGATTCGTGGCACGTCTATTTACCTTAAATATTAAAGAAGTGTCGTCAGCAAACAACACCATTTGTGGTTGATTTTCAAATAAATGGGGTAGATCATTAATATATACTAAAAAGAGGAAAGGACCCAATATAGAACCTTGTGGTACACCCATTTTAACTTTTAAACCCATTGAATTAACGCCATTAATTTGAACTTGCTGCTGTCTATCATTTAAATACGATTTTACTAAACTGAGCGCAAGTTTATCTAAACCGTAATGCTCAAGTTTTAAAAGCAGGGTTTCATGATTAACGCAATCAAATGCCTTCGTAAGGTCACAGAAGATTCCTATTGCATCTTGTGCCTCTTCCCACGCAGTAAATATATGTTTCATTAAGGTGACACCGGCGTCAGTCGTACAACGTCCTTTGGTGAAACCGTACTGCTTTTCATGTAAGATTTTATTGGTGTTAAAATGGTTGAGCAATTGATTAAGCATTATCTTTTCAAACACCTTGCTGAGAACTGGCAAAACGGATACGGGCCTATAGTTGTTAGTGTCTTTACTGTCCCCGGATTTAAAAAGCGGTATTACCTTGCTGTATTTCATTAGATCCGGGAAAACCCCTTGATCCACGCACAAATTAAATATTAAGGCTAAATATGGTGCTATAGTCTCAATAATGGCGAGACAAGCTTTGATGGACATACCCCAAAGATCTTCGGTTAATTTGACCTTGATTTGCTTAAAAGCTTTAATAACTGATAAGGGGTTTATATGCTTAAATTCAAATTGAATCGGGCAGGCTGGAACGTTAGCCTTTAATAAATCCTTAGATAGCAAGGGCGAGGAATGTAAGGTCTCTGTAGTCTTATGTGGGATATTGGTAAAGAAATTCACAAATTCCTGAGCAATGTCATTATTATTGCTCACGAGGCCACGTGAGGTTTCTAACGTAAAATCATTTCTTGGTTTTTTATTTCTATTTGTTTCATTGTTGATTATTTTCCAAACCGTTTTTATTTTATCATCGGCTGATTTAATTTTGTTGCTAATGAATAAAGATTTGGCAACTTTACAAGTGTTTTTAAAAATTTTGGAATAAGTGGCGACATATTCATTAAAAGTTTTTGTGTTGATGTAAGGCTTAAGGCCATACAGCTCAAACAATCGTTCCCTACTTTTCCTAATACCTTGTGTAGCCCAATCACTGAAAATAAACTTTTGGCAAATAGTTTTTGTTTTTATTTTTAAAGTATTATTGAACTCGGTGTGCACTACTGAAAAGAATTCATCATACCATTTATTTACATCGTTTATATGGCCCGGAAAACTTAACTTGCTAATTAAATTATTATTAAATCTATCTAAATTACTGGCTGCCATTTGTCTAGTCTGTATTTGAATTTTTTGAATTTTTATGTTGGACGCGAAAGTAACGTACTGGCCGCTATGATCTGAAGGAAGGTAATTAACAATGAATTTATCTAAATAGTCGCAGCAACAAAATACATTATCAATACACGTAGCGGTGTTTGTGGTAATTCGGGTTGGTTCTGAAAACACATTTGACAAATTAAACGATTTAAAGAGACTTAAAAATCTACTGCTATTTGCGTTTTCCTCTAAGATATTGACATTAAAGTCACCACAGATAATTATTGGTTTATTACCAGTTACAAGTTTTGCTAAAGCATCTTCCAGTACTGCTTCAAAAATAGTGTAATTTAGATAATTTGGAGGTCTATAAACGCACACTATTACATGCTCATCCAGCTCAACACAAGACAATTCAATGCTATTTTCAACCGAAAGATCAACTATATCATTACGAGACTTATATTTAATACAATTTTTAACTAAGATTAGTGAACCCCCACGCAACTTAGATTTCCGGTTAAAGCAACTACCTACTCTATAATTTTCATAATTAATTAGCATTTCATAGTCTTTTAACCAATGTTCGGTGAAACAAACAATTTCAAACATTGTTTGTTCTAAAAACAACTCAATTTCCAGTAACTTTGAAGAAAAACCTTGAATGTTTTGATGGAATAAGTTCAAGGAATTCTGCTTAGCCCCTTTTACACAGTTAACTATTTGGGAGCAAGAAGATACCTTGTTGTTGTCTGGTATAACATTGAAATTATTAGTATCTTCTGTTGTCTTACTAACTAGTTTAAATGAGCCGGAGTGAGCCCCAAGACTACCCCGCCTTCCTTGTAAAAAGGTAAATTAGTAGTATTACTAAAAGTAGCAGTGTTAATAATAAAACTAAACTTAGACATACCAACTATGTCTGAGTTAATACTAAAAGCTAATAGCCTAGCTATTTTGTGTCTACATCTAATAGGTAGATACACCATACCCTGAGTCGACTTAATTTTATCTACAAAGCTGTTGACATCAAAGTATACAAGTTTGTCACAATAGTGACTTACTAAAAAGTGAACATGTTTATTAAGCATATGTATATAATTGTTTTTTCCATAACCTACATTTTTACAATATGGAAATGCACACAATATGATTTTACTGCATTCTAACTTTAACAATTCTGTCACACAGTCAGTGATGTCTTCCTTTTTAAGCTTTGAGCTATTACCAACACAAATAGTTATTGTAGTATTAGGACAATAAACATTCTTTGTTACCGATGCCATTACCTGTTTGTAGGTTGACCCTGGCACACAATAATTTTGGGTACAATAATCCAGGTTATTACTGATTAATTTACCTAACCCTCTACCCATACTATCAGAGAACATTACTGAATTATAACAATCATGATTATTATTGGTTGATACTAAACTACTTATAGGCTGTACTATTTGAAAATCATTAAGGGTAATGTTAGATTTAGTGTCTTGGATCAAGATACAGTCTTGAGCAGTCACAGCTTGGGACGGGTCCTCCGTTGCCTCAGGCTGGAGAGCATCTAGGCTGGGTTCACTCTGACAAGTACACTGACTGTTGCTGAGAGTCAGCAAGTCAACTTTGTCTACCAGTTCGTTAGTAGCAAGTATATGCTCCTTAATTTGGTTTTTCGAGCTTTCATATTTACTATATAGGGACTTAAGTGTGTTATTCAGACCCTCTATTTCAGATTGTAGTCGTTGAGTATCTATTTCATAAATATTTATACTATCTTCCAGTTTAATTTGATAGTTTTTTAATTTATTGACAAGAGAAACACGTTCTTTCCTTAGTTGAATATTTTTGGAATAGTGTTTTTGTTGCTTCTTGTATTTATTACATTTTTTAATAATTTTATTTAATCTTGCATACTTTTTTATTTTATTTTGACTAACTTTATAGCTGTAATTTTGATTCAGTAATGAGTCCTCTGTAAGGTCTATTGTTACAATGGAACGAGGGTTACAATTTGTTTTAAATAATTCATTGTACAAACTGTTGGTTTCTTTAACCTGACTATGTTCATTTTCCTTTTGTAATTTAAGAATTTTTTCATTAGCATAGATTAATTCCTCTTCTAGGTCCCTAATTTTACATAATGCTTCCTCATACAAGTTGCTACAGTTGAGAAACCCATCCGTGACCACCTTTAATTGATCCCGTTCATCAACAACATCCAAATATTGCTGATTGAGAACTACAAGCTCCCGTTTTAGACTTGAGTTTTTACTGTTAATGTTATTGACTTCCTCCTCACTGTCCTCTATCTCCTTTAACAATTGTTGACATTGTAGTTTTGAGTCCTTTAGTTCTTGGAGGGCCGTTCTCAATTTTAGTTCCATATCCTGAGCAGTAGCCTTACGGGTCATAACAGGCATGGTTTCCGGATGAGTTACTGAAAGTTAGGAATAAAGAAACGGTGAGAACTACTAGTATAAAACAATGAAGTAAATCTTAGAGATGACAGGGAAAAAAAAAAATAAAACAGTGGAAAAAGAAAAAATAAAGTTAATGTTGCAAACTTGAAATGAGGTAGGATGCTATATTATTATGAAAAAGTTGGATTTATAGCTGAATCTTCAATTTATTGCTTTAATATGCTTTTTTATCTTCGAGATTTACTTTTTAATAAGTGGGTAGACAGTGTAGAATTCAACATAAGTTATTTAAAATTAAATATTACTTCAAGACATCAATGCATATTTTATAAGAAATACAAACGTAACAAAGAAATTAGTGTAAAAGATCGAGTAGTCAAACTTAAAATTGCTAAAAAGTTTTACTATTACTGACACACTGTCAACAAAGTGAATTTGGAAAAAAATCATAAAAAAAAAACCTAAAATTCTCTTGGACCTGTTAAAAATGTAATGGGACGATTGATCACGATTGTGTGCTATTATATAGAATAAAAGTTAACAAATACTCCCCATGTATATCCGTATAAATCCAAGTTTATAACGTCAGCTGTTGAGTATAGGTTACCGGTATCGCCGTGTAACCGAAAACATCAGTAATATTCACACGAACAAATTTTCCTGATTATTTACACATTTACATTGCGTTTTCACTTATAATTACACGTTAATACAACTTAATTACTATTTAAAATTAATATTAAAATACGGAGCTAAAATTTTACATGTCACTTTAAGCAGTGTTGCCAACCAAAAAAAAAGATTTGATAAGGATTCTGCGACGAGCTCCTATAACATATCTAAATATATTTGGCAAGTTAACTTCATTAAGTACTTGGTTTGTTATGAATTTTTATGTTACTGATTGAATTATAAGTGACCTTTCATAATTTGTTATTGAATGTTGTTGTTACTGATAGATATAGGTATCTGTTGCTTTCCGGATATCATACTTAAAGGTCATTGCTGTTCTTTGGAGATTAGTAGCCTATTATGGCCTCGTCTCACAAATTAGAAATAATAATGGATCAAGAATTCTCCCTTGTTGTATGTATATATATATACCTACTTAAGTTTTTCAGCAAGTGGGTAGGTAACATTTATGTGCATTGTCTGGATGTTGCCCTGTAAACTTTTCGATCTATTCCGTATAATTTGATCAAGTTTAACACGTTATTCGGTAATAAAGTCGAATCGAGAGATCGAATGGTATTATAATGTTTATAAATATTAAACATACTTTAAAAATGTCTTTCTATTAATTAGCTTTTAAAGAAGACTAGACAATACCTGTAGGTGTGTCCCAGGGACTGTTGTAGGCATGGCAGACCCTGCTCATGATCTCGCTCAACTGTCGGCCACAGAACCGGACCGCGGGAGATGTTGCCGCATCCGTTCTGCTCTCCAGTAGCATGGCTGCTGCCAGCACCGTTAACTGAACTGCCTTGTTCACTAGCATATTTACTAATCTGGAAAATATATAAATAAATATTTCATTATTAGTACTAAGAATGCCATTCGCCTCAAAGCGAATAGTTAATGGAAGTAACCCGAGGAGGTTTTCTGCTTTTATATATTTTGGGGCAAATGTAATACGACACCGGCACCGCCCATTTGATACCAGATACGCATCCCTTAAAGGAATTTTCATTTCCTAAGTGCATTACTGCCTGATTCCGCAGTGAAATGCACATTTATCAATTTATATTAGGAAAGAATAGATGGAAGGAGTGATACCGCAAATGTTACTTAAAATTAATACTTCAGTGTGTTTGGTTAGACACGTGGTAAAGTTCAAGTGTTACTGATACATAAATTATAATATGTATAATTAAATAAATTCACGATGTTTACTAATGATGCAGCTAAATATTATAAATGATCGATATTATCTTTTTTACCGCTGGACTTGTGTACCTATGTAGTTTCTCCTTGGACCACATTATTTACACATGTGCCAACACATAACACTCTTAATAGCTTGTAGTGTTTTCATGTAGGTATAAGTACTTAAACTCGTGGTCCCAGTTATCGAATCTTATGAATGATTTACAATTATTACAATACGACGATAAAACGTAACCATAATTTTGACAAAAAGAATGATCGATGCACGACAGTAAATTATGCATGTGCATTTAGAAACATCATGTCATTTTATTATTGGGTTTATTGATACATCCATAAAAAATATGATTCGTCAAATCCTATCCTTCAAATAATATACATATAGCATTGAAATAAAACTGTGTTAGTAATGACGATGATTTCACTTCAGCTTCCCCGTTCATAAAAATGCAAATCAGCGACTTCCTCTTATAAATTGTCGTTCCGAGAGTAATGCAGGGTGGGTGCCACATTATGTTGTCGTCTTGTCCTCACCGTAGTGTAATGAATGTTTCTACATATAACGCATCGAGGACAAGTTCTATTTATAGAGAGTTAAAGGCTTGTACTAACGTGCTGGCAACGTGAGAGCTAAGCACGGTGTGCCACCTACCCAGTAGGTATTAGTAGACGCAGTGCAACCACTTAACGAAATCTACATACACATGCACATGTAGTGCATGTAGCCAAGCTACTCGCACACACGACACGCGAACTCGGCTACGTTCGTCTGCACTTGATTGCTCTCCATGTCTGTTTGTGGCAATGTAGAGCGGTAGAGCGCTTGACACAATACTAACTTCACTAGGTGCTGCAAGAGCCTAAATCAAATATGAATAATGTTGTTTTATTTACAGTTAACATAGTTTAATGATTAATTTAAATTGAGATAAAGATGTCTTATTAAAAGCTATCTCTAAACGAGATATTAGTTTAGCTAAAGAGTAAAACTCGCCTGCTCTGCTAAATTGCACATCAACTTCTTTCAATTTGTGATGAAGAATCAGACAATATAACGGCATGGTTGTGAGTTGTACAGAACACAATACTCTTGAGCGGCTGGTCGGTCACTCGCAGGGCGCGTGCACCGTGCGCCCGCGACGCCAGCGCGTCGCTGCGGACCGCATGATGAGCCTCGTGCGAGCGCACTCGATTGGATAATTACATGAATCTCTGATTGTATCTGTAGCCTTGCTCCTGCTTTAATGTTGTTCTATAACAGAGTTTGCAGACGCGCCGTAAGCTTGTTAGTATTGACTCACTTGTTTGTAGAGCTCGAAATGTATTAACTAAAGATTGATTGTTAGCAGTATCTAAGCTAAGCCGCTTAGAAAATTATCGAGCATTAGAAATAGCGCATGATGCTATTTTATCGAAAGATACAAAGGTTGCGAACTATTACTACTAGGTAAGGTCATGTATAAAATAGATTGGATTGACTAACTAAGCAAAATTAAGTATGTAGCCAATATAACAAGTACTGCATAATTATTTTAATGAAGTAAATATTAGTGCCATTTTCCATGGCGTAATGAGGCCGTATTTTCAGGAAGTCGTTAATTTTAATGAATTTGCTTCAAATAATCGACATTGCGGGTCATTTGAGAAGTTTATTTTTTTATATTTTGTGATTTAAATACTTGCCCCACGGATGTCGATGTGATTATGTAACAAAGGAACAATGCTTTTATATTTAAAAAAATAATGAAATAGGTACTTATTTTTAACACGTTTATTTTATTATATTTATTTTGTTTACCTTCACCCGTAACTATGTAAAAAAACCGGCCAAATGCGAGTCTAAAATTCGCGCACCGAGCGAGGGTTCCGTACAAAATAGTGACATAAACGGCCATATCTTTTGACTGCGTAGAGGGTTGCTTTTGTCACAGCTCTAAAGGACCATAGACTTGAGTTTTAATTTCAATTCGCTACTTTTACAAGCGTTTCCAAGATCTTGTAAAACAGATAGTCGGAAAACAAACTGATCTGAAGTTTTCGGTTTTTTCCCGTTTTCCCTTTAGGTATACGGAACCCTAAAAATACTACACCGTTAAATTTGCCCCATCCCCCGGTTTCCGATTAGACTGAAATTTTGCATACATGTTCAGTTTTGGATGACAATGCACGTCATTTTAATCTTCCAATTGTGCGCTATGGTCTCAGTTTTATACTTATTGGCACAAAACAAAATACACTTAACATTTACACCAGTCAAATTGAGACTGTCTATTAAATAAGCTTACCAGCAAAATAAATTAATAATTATGTATGCGGGTAGCTAGCTTAGGCGGGTGTTTTTTAATATTAAATATAGAATTTATAAGCAGAGACATTATTTTTATTGCGGATGAGAAATCATCTAATAACTTCCCCCGCTCTGGGCGGACCTGGGGAGAATGTTAGACTTGTACTGACTAAAACCCACCCATGTTCCTTCTATTGCCCTTTATGTTCCGGGGCCCCATCTCTTTCCATCAATCCGAGACCCCGGCAGGAGAGGGAGACATTGAGTTTGGAAAAAGTTTGTGGAGTGTCGGTCGGTGATGTATTAACCTTCTTAAATTTAAGTTTATTTGCATTTAATTATCGATTACGTTAGGTTTATTTATCATGGTGAATGGATCGTTTTAGAAATAAATCAGCGAACACTACAAGTAGCGAAACCGGTATTTATTTATGCAGTATCTAAGTCAATGTAGGTAATATTTCTAATCCACAGACGCACGCATGCACTAGCAGAGCATATTTTAACGAGTATTACCCAGAGAGCTTAGCTTAGAGTTAATATAAATCACGTGAAAAATTTAAAATAGTCACAGAAAGCAGTTAATATTATGAATTGTCACTTTGTGGTCAATTTACGAATCGGAACGTAATTTCATTTTCATATTATTTTCCTGTTATAAAATATTTATGTTATTGCTAAAGCGGCCATTTTAGGCTTTTTAAAAGGTCTAAGTAAAGTAGGTACTTGGAAAAGTCATAATGTAGTTACATAATTGTACCGTGCCAAACTAGGAATAATTATGGAATGCATGTGTGTATGTTATAAATGTACCTAGTAAGTTCTTTTTTAAATAACCGCAAAATGAAGGCAAACAATAGTTATGCTTTGTTATTATTTGGATAATTAGCGAAGGCAATTATCGAAATGTCGGGAAAATTGTCAAAAATATGCAATACTGGGAAAATTATTGAGCTTCCAAAGATTTTACGGAAATTAAAATCTCATATAAATATATTGAATAAAAAGGAAGCCGACCTCAACATAGTTGGGAAAAGGCTAGGCAGATGATGGTGGATAAAAAGTATGAACTAATTAGGTTATGGATTAATAATATTTAGTTGTGTTTTGGTAAAAAATTACGTCTGTATTTAATAGATTAGTTATACATCTATTACATACAGACGTAATTTTGCACCACGTGTGTAATTTTACTGCCTTATTTAATTGTTATAAGTTTTATTCCACGAATTTATTTGTTTCACAAAGGCCTTTCTTTTTCCTTCTCTCTTCCTTTCACAAAACTTTAAAATATTCTTGCATACTTATTTATCATAAAAAATATGTGGAAGGAAAAGCCCAGAAGCGTCCAGTCATTCGATGTATTTGTTGTTATTTTTCACAACGCTTCTCGTCTAGCTCGGCGTGTTGGTCTCTTAGCAACGCGACGCGGTAGACGCTGGCACATGGCGGCAGACGATAGGTAACAAAAGATAATTTAAGAGTTTGCGGGGTCAAGTGTATTGTCGGCTTGCCCAATTGGTGAGACGAGTCGGTCACTGGCTTTACACCGCACCGGACACCTTTCCATAGACTATACATAGGCACTACCAATATTAATATACAGATGAAGTTGAGGTATACTTATGTTCAGGACGACTTATCCAAGGCTACTACAATTACATAATTATGTGGGCTAAATACACTGCTTTGCTTAATGAGTACTAAGGGAGTAGAGCAAAAATGGTTGTGGAAATTCAATTGGTAAATTCTGCTATAAATACTAGCCATAGTATGCTAGAATTGAACTGAATTTTTAATGAGTTCCTCCGAGGCAGCTCGTATTTTCGGAATGTTTACGACACATCGGTGCATCGTGAGGAGCTGTGGCGCATGGCGTAGCGGTCTCAGCCGCGTTTCAACACAAAGCAGTTACAATTGTCCGTACTATGCTCCAACTGTAAATACATAGTATGATAGTAGTGCCATGCAAAAAATATGACACGGGATAGCGTAGTGTGTACACATATGACAAGGTCCGTAGTGACCGCTTTCGACCTCAATTTAAACGCTGACCGGGTAAAGTTCAAACACCTAGGGCCGAAGCAAATACACTTCCATACAACAATGCGTTTGTCGGTAGCCATCTTTGTTTGTATGAATTTGATCTTGATATTGAACTGCGTAATCGATCAATCGTACGTTTCTGTTTAAACATTTCGCAAATTTCTATACTCCTAAAGGGATAGATCGTAAAAACTGAGTTATGTGTCTGAGCGGCAAGCGTGGGCGACGGCCAGCAGTAAAAACCCTGGCGGTAAACGTGAAACTCGCTGGATTCGTCCACTTCTTAGAATTCCTATCGCGAATGGTTTCTAACTACCTTACGACTTGCGAGGCGAGATGTATAAGCATGTAATTAAAACTACGTTTCTGAATAATCCTTATACTGAGATTCATATTTATTAGAATCGCATAGCGTGTGTCTAAATTAAACTGAAGCTTGTATTCATTATCTACTATTCATTTAATAAACGATAAAAAAAAACTTTAGTTTTTTTAAAATATGATATAAGTATATCAAGTTTTTATAAAGGCGTTTACTTATTACAAGTGTTTTGAGATAATATAACATTTCGACATAATAAAGTATTACACATATTATTAGTTAGGTTCGTATTTCATATTATTTTTGTTAAGAATATATCTTATTTACTATATCCTGAGTACGTACAGCTACGTTCTACATTGTTATATTTTGGATGTAATCAAATAGTGTGAATGAACTCTTTTTTCAAATGAGCTAAATATAAAATTGATAAGTCTATTATTCTCCAGTGCAAGTAGACTTATGCGGACTAGGGTTCCACCAAGTGACATATATTCATCCTCATGTATTTTCTATAGGTAAACATTTTCCAATATTAACAAGTACCCAGCCACCAAGGACGATAGTAACTTATCTAGGGACTTCCTCCATGTCCTAAGGTACCTTCCGATAATGATTGGTTCTGTGAGTTAGGCGTGCAAGTGCAAAGGTACCTAGGTAACAAACGTAGCATTAAAAACAAGGCAAACAAAAATATAAAAAGCATTCGGCCCATTTTAGAGATTGATTAGAGAAACTAGTAGTGAGGAGGATAGTGCCGGAAAGAAATTGAATTAAGGGGATCTAGAAATCATGTTCAAATTGGTGGCTTAATAATAACTGTTCAATGTTATGCAGCGTTTGCCAAGTTCGGTATAAGAATGGGTGACCATACATTAGATACCAGTTTTTCCCCCGTCCGGTCCGGTCCCGGCTGTTATTTATAAATTTTGACTGTCGTTAAAGGTAGTCCCGAAATCGTTACAAGCAAGTCTTATCAAGGAGTATTGTGGTACCCGGGTACTAACTGGTTAGTGAAGGTCAATGGAGGTCTTAGCCAGACGCTCTATCTAGAAGGTTTGGCAGATGACGAAGCTCTAGAAATCATCTACATTGTTCTTGGAGGGCGAATTAATTTCGACCGCTTATGTAATTATAGTATTTATCTATCCCAAATACAGGCAGGAAGATGTTGAAGTAATTTTATTGTAATTCGTCTTGGGTATGTAACATCATAAATTGATGATGTTTACACGTAGACAGAAATATTGTTAGGATTCCTGCTTTCTAAATAATATCTAGCAAATTGTTTTTCATTCGCTTAATTGTAAAATAATGGCAGTGCTTGTGCATAAACTTGTTAAGCTTTATGCCCAAGTACCTATTATTGATTAGATAGGGTACTCTTGTTAAGCATGCACCAATTTTATGAAGCAAACTTAAAATGAATTATTTTTAGAAATAATATAGACATAGCAAAAATATGGAGTACAGAAATCAAGAAACTAATATACAGTCACAATTGAAATTATATTCTTTTGCTTTAACAATTAGATAAGGCAAATAATGAAAAAATGTAGAAATGCTTAAGGGCCTAAACATTTTCGTATTGCGGATGCGACTGAAGAAAATACATAGAATTTCAATGAATACATGACTTAGTTTTTTACCAGTTCAGGAAGTATATTTTAAATGGCACTAATGCATGTATGGAACGCATATTTAATTGAGCTTAGGTAGCTTATATTTCTGAAGGTATCTTGCAATCAAAATAAGTGGCGTTGTTACATTACAAAAGTTCTATTGCACAAACATAAAATAAACTTAAATGAGGTTTAGGACTAAGTTTTCATGATCATGAATGGTACACATAAATAAGTTTAACAACCCGTAATCGAATATATAGTATTCATCACGGTCACTTACTTTGTAAGGTAATATGGTGGTGGTGGTGCGCTGTTGTGTTTGTTCAGCCGATAGTAGTTTTGTCAGATATCGTGGTCGTGGCGCCGGGATCGCTTGCCGCGGTGACTGTGAGGTGCGAGGTGGTCGCGGAGTGCACTGCGCGCGTCGTGCACCGGCGCCGCTGTGGTCGCGCTGCGAGTCGCGGCGTGCGTTGCGCGCGCTTATTATACGCAGACGAGGATGGGCGGCGCGCGCGCACCCGCCACGCCCCGCGCCGCGCTCCGCCCGCCCGCGCACAACTCACCCCTGATTCCGCTATAAAAACATTTATGACCTTTCTCTAAAGTGGTGACTTCAAGTCATTGACCAAGTGCATGTTGTTTGATGGTAATGCTCCCGAGCCCTGCCTTGTTTTGTTTGATGCAGAATTAGAACACTGTGTTGTGAGCTTATGAACAGTGTCTGTTGTGTTCTATACTTACTAAACTGATGAAGGAAGAGAAAATATGGATTAAGGGTCGATGGATTTATTGCACAAAGTACCTATTTTGTGAAGAACTTACGAAACCAGAATATTAGAATAAGAGATTAACCTACCCAGATAATAAAATAACCAAAGTTCTGTAATCTATTATTTATAGCTACAAACGGTACTGTATGGTATTCGCATAGCCCCTGGCAGAAATACAATAGATGGGTACATGGGTATCCTAATGACCAGACAATCAACGGTCAGAGGGGCGATTCACTATGTTGACTCGATGCGGCTACGTTCTCGTAGCACGTGATTGCAGTTTGTTATTATTGCTTCGCACTTTATCAATTGGCGGGAAAACGGTGCTGCTTATCTACTCCTCATTTAGCATCAATGGAATAAAGTCTAACTTTCGGCTTTTCGGGGTTTGCTTCAGAATGCTATTTGGATATTAAACAAATCACAAATCCTACCAAAATGTGTGATCGTAAAATGTTGGTCAGAAACCTGCCATGTCACCCGAAATCAAATACTGGAAAAAAAATGAAAAATCCAAAAGTGCACGCCTCATAGCGATCATTCAAATAAAAAAAAATCTAAAACAAAAACTCAAGTTTTTTAAAACGAAATAACAAATCAATTAGGTATTATCTTTAAGTCTCACGCAATTTATAAAAAATAACAAAACTTTACTTGAAAAAAGTATTCTGGTACGATAAATTTTTCGACCAATTCCTCTGCCATCCATAAACACAGACTGACAGACGTCCAAGAATGATAAGCCTTTAATATTTACTATGTCAAACAAAATAATTGTTCATAAAAAATATCATATGTGCTTGATTGAATATTTAACTCGATTTTAGTGCACTCATATTATCCTGTAAGTGTTATATTAGTGAGAAAAAAGTTATTCAAGTTTCGAAAGACTGGGTTTTTTGACATGTCGAGAGTAGAGCACTGCCTCCGCTCCGCTAATGAGGCGTGCAATTATTTCCCACTTAGTCCGAATCCAAAATATGTTATTAATTTTTTTACTAGTAACTCTGACCAATATATAGGTACCATATTACCATAATAATATTAGGAAAAATCTTGATTAAATACGTTTTTTTTTACTTTAAACGTTTTGCTTAGAAGCCCGAACTGCCATCGTACATCAATGTGAAGTCACAATACCCATGTTCTTTTTTGCGATATAAACCGTTTCTTGTTAGAGTTATTGAAAATTCTTTCACGTTCGTCCATCAATGGCTCTTTTACCAGCCGCTGCAGTACTGTACCAGTTCTCGAAATTATCTTTTTGATTAAGGCTTAACCAATTGAAAGCCCTTTCCTTCATCAGGATAATGGGACCCATGCAGGATGCAAGACCAAGCGATGCGAACTCGATTTGCTTAGCAACCCACCTCGAATAAATTTCAATTTGTTTAAGGGATTGTACAGAAACATAAAGAGTATAACTAGCTTTTGCCTGCGGCGTCGCTCGCGTTGAATTCGGGGTAACTGATTTGCAAGTACCTGGTACCTGTAGTTTTTGCCCTTGCGCCTTATTTATTGTAATAGCAAAGTTAAGTTTTCCCCTTTCTTCCCTCTTTCTCCCTCATTTCTCAAAAAAAAAAATACATTTTCTATGTCCGTCTCCAGGGTCTCAACTTAGGCGTGAAGACATAACATACAAACTAACTTTCACTTTTATAATATTAGTAAGGATTGACTTATGCAGAAAAGTAGACAATTATAAGAATTACAATTATACCAAGGAGCAGAGATTTTGAACTTTTGGCTACTAGCTGTGATATGATAGTTATGGAGGGAACTGTTTTATGCGGCATAGTTTGCTACGCTGACGACACGCTTGCCCTGGCACAGAGGGGGTCGCACCAGGTGGCGGCCGAACTAATGACAGGCGGGGTTGCGATAGTCGCGGAGAGGATCCGACTACTGGGTCACGAGGTGGCATTGCACAAATCCGAGGCCATGGTCTTTCATGGCCGCGGTTATACGCCACTGTCGGGAATTCGGGATCCCAACTGACGGTAGGAGGGGTTCACAATAGCGTCCAATCGACGATAAAGTACATGGGAATCGTCCTTGACAGCCGGTGGAATTTTATGGAGCATTACCGACGTTTGGCTCACAAACTCGAGAGACGGTGCTGTCTTAAGCGGCTCCTGCCCAATCTGAGAAGCCAAACATCTCCTGCCGTAGGCTTTATGCCGGAGTCGTGCGGTATATGGCCCTTTACGGGGTGTCCGATGCGAGGCGGCGAGCTTCCTTGCCGGATTACCACTGAGGATCTGGAGGCGATAGTCCTCGCGAGCCTGCACGACCGGCGCTCGAAAGCACTAGACCGCGGAGAATCATATATACACGACATGTCAAATGCTAAACGACGTCCTGGGTTCGATTATCAGGTCAGGCAAAGTGTTGTTGTGATTTTCCATCTAAAACTTCTTAGCAGCTACGGAGTATGTTTTTTAATGATTGAATGATTTTTTAAATAAAATGGGCCATTCTCTTGACCTCAATCTTGTCGACGATGTATCGAGAACACAAAAAAATATCAGGGCTAAATGAATTCGGGAACACAGACACAGGCACGGAAATCCACTCCTAGACTCTGCGTTTAAAAAAGGATGTGGCGAAAATCTTCTTGCGAATCAGTTTAATATGGAACAGGAAGTAAGTAGATATCTATAATATATGTTTACTTAAATATAAAATAACAATATAAAATATATATCCGGTATACGGTCGGATAGATACTTGTTATTTTATTAATCAGTCTACTTACATCGCACATATGGCATATACAGCATAACTAGAATAATGTTAACTCTGTTTACAAAATCTGATTCCGGTGTAAATATTAGTTATGACGTCGAAACCTGTAAGATTGATGTAGGACTGTTATTCGAATAAGTCGCTAACTTATCACTAGCGGTGCGATTAATGTGCTAGTATCTGTAAACAAATGTGTAATGTAGGGAAGAGCGTTGTTGGTACTACATACATAGTGGAATATCCTGGCATCGTGGGGTTCACTGGCAACTGTTGCGTTTACTACGTGCAGCTACTACGAGTCACTGACTTCATCGACACTTTAATCACTAGTATGTAATTATAGCGGATTCTTTGCAATAATGTGCAGTACTCAATATAGCGGTGCTATTTACAAACAAGGTGACATCTTATTGACAAGTCTTCTGCATTCGATGCTAATGAGAATTAATTGCAGTGAAATTGTGTTGCTCCTCGTGTCAGGAATGATGGAATGCTGTTGTCAACTGTTGTGAAATACGAATGTACTTATTCCATTTAATAATAATTGCAATGAAGTTTACGCCCTAATTGTCGCTGTGTAACACATACATTTTGAGGTAAACCATTAAGGATTCCATTTCTTTCTACAGTGAAAAACCAAATGATTTCTCGGTTTTGGCCTTTAGATGCAGACAATAATTTGAGATGACTTAAATAAAATTTCACCTAGTACAATAGACACACTCATATTTATTAATAAGAGGAAAATCCGATAACTATGCTAATGTTGTTTACGTCAATATAATCTGTTCGTTATCATTCCTGTCTGTTCCACAATTTAATTAGCGAAGACACGTTTGAAAGCTGTCAGGATGGCGCCTCCAGACCTGCCTACATGTTTGGGGATCTATTATCTTGTCGCTTAGAATAGACAGAACAAATGATGTTATTTATATCTAATATATAAAATTCTCGTGTCATAGTTTTCGTTCCCATACTCCTCCGAAACGGCTGGACCGATTTAAACGAAATTTTGTGTACATATCGGGTAGGTCTGAGAATCGGCACAGCTAGTATAATATATATATATAACTTTTTTAACCATTTTTTGTGTTTTCCGATGGGAAATCATCAAATAACTTCTCGGAACGGGGGGATTTAGTTATGTGTATGGTTCGAAAAATTCAAGATTCATCAGTGATTTTGACAAGTTTAGTATGTAACAGATTACCAAACTT
Source organism: Ochropleura leucogaster (assembly GCA_958449745.1). NCBI lineage: Eukaryota > Metazoa > Arthropoda > Insecta > Lepidoptera > Noctuidae > Ochropleura > Ochropleura leucogaster. Next base: position 10,500,632 of record OY288206.1, on the reverse strand, counting down.
CTCAAAATTAACCATTAAGCGATCAGTGATCGACCATTCTGACACTATTGTAATAGCAGACTTACCCCCGAATACTGAAACGTCACTCAAAGTTTAAGTACCACTTATATTTAACAGATACTCAGAAGTGACGTTTGCCAATACAAAATCTGAAGTTTAAGAGCTGCTCAAATGTTAAGCAGCCCTCAAATTTTGAGTGACGTTTCAGTATTCGGGGGTAAGGCCCCAGATAACTTTCCAAACTCATTCATGACTTGGTCTTTTAAATTCAGTTCAATGATTTAAATTTTGCGGCATTTTCAAAACTATCGCTCTGCTCCTATTAATGAAATTAAAAAAAAACGGAGCCCTAATAAGATCACTTTTTTGTCTGTCTGACGTAGTGACATTCATTAAGTAGCATTTATATATTTAGTAACCTCGTTTTTGGTCCAAGCAATAAAATTAATCTGAAGCGGGCGGCTATAAATAGTTGGGTGTTCCTGTGGGGTCTCAAGATTGTCGCATGATCTACCGCCACAGTGTTAATTTAAACCTTTACAGCAATATCGTGCTATTATCGATCTGTTCTAATTTCAAAATTTGGGCCAACTTAATCTATTTATAGTATGCCAGTTAAGTGTTCGATAAGTTAACTAAAATGCATTTGATTGATCGATCGCTACAATCTAGGACGTGACAAGACAAGGCCAGATCGTGTTCAGTTCCAGCTAATATACATCGTCTCATTATGTGCAGCTAAGTGATATTAATAGCTCTTAGGTACTGCCCTTTGACTTCACTTGTTGTGTATCTTTTATTTATGTAGGAAGGGTTCTTTTCTTAGAACTATAAAGTAGTATTGTGGGTTCATTAGTATTTTTTGCAGTGATTTTCCATACCTACACTACTTTCGTGCCCTAGAATGAGTTCTTCCATTGTTTATACCTGCGTAAAATGTACGTTGCCTTGTCTTTAAATCACTGAAAGATTGCCGAAGAGTACTGACCTGAATTGACCAACTCTTATATCAGATCAACGTCACAATATAAAGTTGAGGTGACCTTTTTGCGTGTGTCTGTCTAGGAGAGCTCGGAAAGCCAATGATCCTTGCTATCATTAGTACCAATCAAACGACTATCTACTAGTGGTCACGGACAGTCGGAAATCCGAATCTTGTTTAGTCTCGTAGTGGAGGTCAGGGGTTTTGTTAAGGGTTTCTGACCTCCTAGCCGATCTTGTAAGTCTTCATACGCACCCGGGCGTTTTTACTTGACGATTTTGAACGTGCAGTTGTTTTTCGCTTCAAACTGTGAATTGCCTACGAATCACTCTTTACGCGTTACAAACTTTATATCTTACGGCAAGACGACAAACATTATTTTATGAAAATGTGCTGCGTAATTTTTTTTTCTAAGAAATGATAAATTTAGTGGAAATCGGCTACGGATTGCTATTGCTTAGTTTCCAATGAGCTAAACTGGTACCTACGGGTTTCTACGCATACAAACTTTATATCTTTTGGCAAGAAGTCTTAAATTAAATGGTGCTACGGGTCGCTACGCGCTACAAAATTGAAATCTTTTTGAAGATGTCCGAAAATGAAAAGCAGCTACGGGTCCCTTTGCGTTACGAACTTATAATTATCTATATCTTTTGGCAAGAAATTATAAATTCAATGGAATGCTGCTACGGGTCGCTACGCGCTGCGAACTTTACATCTTTTGGCAAGAAATCATAAATTTGATAGAAAGATGCTACGGTTCGCGTTGTGCTGCGAAATTAAAATCTTTTTGAAGAAGTCCAAAAATGAAAACCTGCAACGGGTCGCTACGCGCTACGCATTTTTTATATTTTGGCTTTGTATTTTTTTTTAACCCTGCCAATGCGCGTGGTCATCTCCTGTTTTGGTAGAGACCAAGAAGAGCGACCAACCTCGATTTTGTCTGGATAGTCGCCTGAATTTTGTCCCAGATACTTGATAATCTACGAGACGTACGCTACCCATCTAGTATTGATGTATCCAAAGCTTTTCTTCCAATTGCACTTGAAGACCGCGTTTCGTTTTAAACTTACTTTTTTCTAAGTTTGAAATTAAAGTGTTTGCATATTTGGATGACATTAGTCTTACCTCCGCCGATCAGTTCTGGAATAACCCACTAACTTATTAATATTTTCCTTTGTTTGATTTAGATTGCGGCTAACTAAAATTATCAACGTACCTATAGTTGCAATCTTATGTTTTACTTTTTGTTAACATTTATGAAGAAAATGTTGTATGCTGATGTACTTAAATTGATTTCTTAAATTCGATGGATTAAAGAAAATGTTTCACCGACGCGCTACAATTTCGTTCATCTTTTCGAAGACGTCCTTATTCAATGGAACACTATTAGAAACGGATCATGAAGCACTAGAGATCTTTCTGTGTTTGGGAAATAAGTCACAATTTAAACGGAAACCTACTATAGATCGCTACGCGTTATTTACTTTCTATCTTTTCGCAACAAGTTATATGTATTTCTACACAAAGTTCCCGTCTTAACTTCTGCTCCGGATCATAATCGCTATGTTTATATTCCAAAACTTAACAAATTAAATATATTGCCGTGTTAAACCGGCTACAATCAACAACAACATTCTGGTTTTTGGCAAAACTGCATAAATATTTATGGATTTTTGCCCACCCCATTGCCACCCCATTTTTGGGGTTAATGATGGCTCTAGATTTAGGGAATAACTGCTAGATTTTCGTATGGCTTATTATTTTTGGTGGACCCCAGGAACACTGAATGATTGAAGAGCTAAATATACCGGTTTTCCTACTCGCTGTGTTTTGTAATATTATACAGCCTTTCACTTCAGACACATTCAAAAAGGTTCATTTCTAAACCACAGTTAGGTTTACAAATCAAAGTAATTAAATATGCATCTCTTGTAAAGATCATGTTGGTAGATGTACTCAAAAGTTTTCGCTAACAAATTTTTACACACCTGACATTGGCAAGTTTTAGCTTTTCAAGTCTCTATAAAATGGATTACTTTGAAGAAGATATTGTACTGGGTTAGCTAGCGTTCTTTTGGTTTCAGCTCGAATTTTCGTCATAGTAGATTACATTGACCGCAGCGTAAACTTTGGCTCAGTTGATAAACCACACGTGTTAACCTAAGATAGAATGTCAGACATTACTTATACATTTTATTAGCATTAGTTGGAGTTATTATTTACTTCAGTAAACAATGTATAGTCCTATTCTTAGTTATTTATTGTTAGACATAATTAACATTTTATAATGCCCTACGATAATTAAGAATCCCTTATTTATTAATTTCAGCTTAGTCCCGAATTTCTCTAGTATGGAGCAGCATATCAATTAACATAATAAAAAATCTTGTAGATCACGCTTGCCGAAAAACAAACACCACATTACGACCTCATGATGTGATGTTTTCCTTAACCATGAGTCAGAGTTTTAGTGACAAAACAGTATTAAGTAATGAATAACCCTGGCTGACTAAAGCTGTTTACAGTGGCAAAAATTATACGATGAGGACAAATCTGACTTAAGTCTGAATAATATGTGTGAAACAATCGGGCGAACTTATTTTTATTAACAAACACGTTTGAGTGTTCACCTTCAGGCTTAAATCGTCTGTGGCTGAGACGACAAGTGTTGAGGCCAGATTGATACAAAACTTACGATGATGATGTTATGACTGGCTAACACACACTACAATGTTTAGGCTAAAAAAACACGTAAAATATTACTCTTGCCGATGTAGGTAATTGCCGATGTTTACGTTCACGTGCAGTTGAAGACGTTGGTTTACTACTTGTCGTAAGTGAAGTGTCCCAGTGCACTTGCGGCACCCGTGGCCCGTGGGCAGTAGAGGAGGCAATAAAATATTCATCAGTCACATGTCAACGTGACCCACGTTACACGTTCCTAAGAATTGTAACACCTATTTATTGTGGTCTTGTTATTTTCTATCATTTTATGTAGGTACTTAATGCAGTTGGTCATTGGAATTATTATTGTGCCATGTATGGTTATCATTTTCAGTCCATAAACGAACGGCTGCTGAACATGGAACTATTAGATTATACCCATGTTCATGTTGTTGAATGTCGGCATTTTTTATTTGCCTTAAATATTTTTATTATATTAATTGCCTACAAATAGTAAAAATGGATTCCACTGTTATATAATGTGGTAACTGTGTGTGTTGCTCTTTTTTTTACTTACGTAATCTGTGTTTTATTTAAGTTTATTAACTTTCACACATTATTCTTAAACAATGGTGTTCATACGTATCTGTAAGGAAAGAGAGCAGCTACCTAATAAGTTTTGTTGCTGTTACATGGTTACCTAAACGTGTATTTTTCTTGTATCGATATATGATACACGTTCATAAGGGTACCTCCACAGTACACAGGTACCTATAAAGTTGTTTTGCTTAGATCATAAGCCAAATGTGCTATAAATAGACTGGCTTGAGGCGTGGGTCGTGAGACTGGTGAGTTACTACTAACCAGACACTGGGCCATCGTCGAACAAAGTGCAGTATGTCAGTTAAGTCATTTCTTTCATAACACTTACATAACGGACATCATTAAATTAAGTCCGTCGGATTGCAACGACACGCTTTAAGACCAGCGGCAAATTGCTAATATTCGCTTATTACCTACGATGTTTTGTGCAATGGAGGCATATAGGCATGCAAGTAAGAAAAGTCGCTTATATTAAAACTTCTGACTCATTATCGATTCTGAAATATTGAATCATTCCATTATTTTCACAAACTTTTGCTTTGTTTGGGCGTAAAACAAAGTTACCTCATGCAAACATACAACAACGTGATGTGGTGTGTTATCAATTACCGACCACCATGAGTCGTGACAGCTGACGTTGTATGGAATTACCGAAAATAGTATTTTGCGGTTATTAATATAATATGATTTATTAATACTATGTTATTATGGAGTGTAGGTGATGAAATGAATGATGTGGGCATGCACTTTAGCACCTCAATGAGAGGAGGAAATACCTAGAAATAATTTAAGATTTATGTAAATGCTATAGGATTAGGACATAGAAATTGCTGCACATAGTCCCTCTCCATCGAAAACCTGAACAGAGTAAGAATAACGAGATGACTAGGGTCACGATTGCTCGAAGGTAAACCACCTTGTCTGATAATCACGAAACAGTAAAGCATAAACTTGTAACTTGACCAGAAATTAGGAGAGATAGAAAGCTACATTTGAACATGGAATATAATTGGTTTTCTGGGTGCGCGTGCGATGCGTGCCACCGCGACCCGGTTTCGCTAATCCACAGCAAGTGCCGGCCCTGCCGATATCCTGCGGTCAGGCCGGGCCCTCACGTCTGCTCCATTAAACAAACATCGTGGCTAAAGGTGGGCCATGTCGCTTTCATATGTCATTATTGAATTCACATTAAATACCAAACATTATTTCGAAGGGATCAACAATAAGATTTCATTTTTACGCTGTGGCATAAAGAATACTCAAAATGGGCTTACACAAGACGTAAGTACCTCATGTTACAGTGTTAATTCAGTTCATTTTTACTTGACTTTCTTTACATAAGCATTATTTTTGATTTTTGTGTTCCGCCGTAGCACTAAACTGAATTCCAAAATATTAGAAAAAAAGTTTCAAATTAAAGCCACTTTTTATATTACAAGAGGTTTAAAAATCAGTAGCTAAATATATATGTCTTACATAAACGTGCGAGTCCGGTTTAACGACAGCAAAAAAAAAGACATCAATGTCTTGTATACACATTTTATGTCGTAGTTGGTTTTAGGCTTAAACTTGATTCTTTCAGGTTCACGTAGATATTAATTTGTTGTTTATCTGTTCCAGACATAGTATAAATTACAGTTGCAGAATTTGAACCGGATCTATAGATTCATGTTTAGGTATAATAGCAATAAGATCACAGATATAGTAAATAATTTTCTAGAAGGTCGATTCGAAAGGTTTGGGGGTAAGAAACGGCGGTAACCAAGGACCAAGGTGTGTAAAAGGCTAAGTAATATTGTACTAAGTAGGTAAATTGATGAAGCGTGTTATTCTTGGTGTTCCAAAAGAACTGTTGTCGACATTATGTAAGAGAAATAGGTGATTCGTCTAGCGATGTCCATTACACGATATCATGACATACCGATATGTCGTGTAAAAGAGGGCGACCTCTTCACTGTTTGTTTACGTGCTAAAATAGCTACTTATAATTCTCATTTTGGTGTACGTAAGTACGTTGAATGTATGTAAATAAGTAGAGATTTTTTGCTTTTTATTAGCACCGACACATTCCCATCATTTGGATGCTAAATCAGGCAATTTAATAACCATTTTGATTAACCTTTAGATCTATAGGTCACTCATCCCCAACCAATACGATTTGCATATAAATAACTTGTCGATGTAATTGTTATTGTGATTGTCTAGTCTCGGTAATTTGATCAATAGTCCTCTGTAATCTGCGGGCCATAGATCAAATTAATCATCTGATAATATCGTGCACATGATTTATGTTGTTAAGACAATAGATTTGTTCTATGAAGGTCGCAGCTTATTTGTTTAAACTGACTTTTGATCGGTGTTCTTTAGTTGACTGGAAATTTACTCACTGCATTCGTCCCCCTAAAGCCTCCTCATCATAGCGGTTTTTTTGTAATACACCACAGGCCTTAAAACGATAACGGGCTCGTTCTAGGGCCTGTATTATAAGTTGATTTCAAAATTTAAAAAAATACTAAGTGCTTGTCGGACACAGAGGGCTCTGTAGCTCCGAACAATATTTTGAACGTTCATTCATCAAATATCCGGCCCAGGGGTCCCTTTTCTGCCAATAGGCAACGGAACAAATAAAACGGAAAAAATAGCCCCTGAACTGATTTTAAGAATTTGTGTATTTATTCATATCTATGGATGATATATACTGATAACTGATATATAATACTGATAACTGGAGTTGAAAATAATTCAACTAAAATGATGCTGAAGTATTTTCGTTAAATAATATCGACATATCTATAATTTAAACAAGTTTCAAAATATAGTAATATGAAGTTACCCTTTAGGTACTGTTATTACTTTAAATACTTAGGTACCATCAGCACCAACGTTTGATTTTACGCCCAAAAAGAAGGAGTTCTTTATATTATTATATATAATTTATTGTCTCTTCACAAAGCTGAGTTAAACTTAAATGTAGAAAAAATAATCACAGCTGTATTCCACCATTGTGAGAGTGGTGCCTGATCTTTAGTTAGATGTACAGAATGCTTTTCATCGTGTCGGTTTGTTAACGCCTAATAATTATTTAGTACTACTGTTGTAGAAGTGTGCAAACTTTCAGGAAAAATATTTCATAAAATGGATGTCTGTGAAGGTTGCTGAAACCGTAATGTGTCAACGTAATCTAATAACTGTGCTAGTGTACTTCAGGATACCAATGTAGTTGATTCAATTGTCGTCAGCTTTGTGTCTTAACTTTATCTAACTCAGACATGTACCAATAACGTAATGGACTAATGGCGAGAACGACGCTATCCACGAACTGATCTAATCTTGTCTCGAGGAGACCAGGGGTCAGGGAGAGATTCTGCTTTCATGAAAATGTAAACAAATGAAATACCGTTAGATAGGTAATATGATAAAAGTAATGGATGCACGCGGCGTATTATATTGACCTTATTAATAAGATGAGTAACTTTCCTGTGGGTTCGTCGCTTCTGTATTCGTATGCATATTTTAGTAGGACTGAATACCGTCCCTTTGTTATGTAAATGTAGGTGTTTCATAAAAGTAGGTACTTTTGACATCTTGGGATAGAAAATTTTCCATTAATAAAAATGCTGATCATATCATCGTAACGTTCTTAGAGGAAACGTATTCCTCGCCATTTAATAGCTCATTTATTTATCAATTCATATGACCTATATGTGTAACCCCAAATCAGTGACCATTTGGTTTCACAAACAAAGGATATCTCGGGGTCATCACTAATGTTTCGCGGTTGACTTCCTTCCGGGGACATCAGACAAAAATATAAAAATAAGTTTGTACCTATAGTTGTAAATACATGTATTTTTTTTCGGAAATTTTAGTTTGGGAACTCATTTTTGTAAACCAAAATCGGAATGTGGAACACCTTTTGTAATGTAGAGATACGCAGTTGTTACAAAAGGAGCTTATTATACCTGACCCACTGACCCACATATTCGTCGAATGAGTTCGGAGATACAATTAGGACATATTTGAAATACTTGAAGCGATTGCTGGAAGGCCGCTTAGTTCTGAACCTTTATTTTTGATCTTTACGGGTGAAATGAAATGTTCGGATTCTCCCCGGTCACACACCCTTGGAGTATTGATGTGGAAAAGCGGAATAATACAAAAAGTCTTTGTTAGGAAAATAAAAATACTTATAAAGTTGCTGTGTTAAATAATTTCATAAACATCACGTATAAATTAACATCTGACATTTACATAATCAGGTACTTACATTGTCATACATACTTTAAAAAAAACCATACCATACGTATCTATAGTAGTATTTGTATATTTTTCACAATATCTAATGACTCAAATAGCAGCATATTTCCAAATGATTATATTTAATATTACTAAGAAAATTTAAACTAAAATGATTAAACTAAACTAATAAATAAATTAAAAAATAGCGCCACAAAATTCGTCCTCAACGCTGTCAGTTGGCAATGTCCCCAAGAAACTGGCCGCGTTGTCACGTTGTATGGTAACGCTAAGCCTCTGGCCAAAGTTAAAGCCAGCCCTTGGATCACGGGAAGTGTCAACCAAACGTTTTGAAATTTCCTTAAAAAGGCTGTGAGCACAAGGAACCCACGGTCCCAGAGTTTCAACCCCAAACAGCTCGAAAATATAGTTCCCAATAAGGTTACTATATTTACGCCGCTTGAGGTTCTCTGCAGCCGCAGCAGCAGCGCCAGCGCAGCACGAAGAGCTAGGAAGATGGGATGGCGCAAGAGTATCGACGCACGTAGCGTCCCACACTAAAGGCCTACCCAACTTCCACGGAAAGAAAGACATATCGTTCGGTCTTTTGCCATCGTCGCGTGCCAAGCCAAATATAAAAAAAACATACATACTTATAAGGATCGAAAATAAATTGACAGCATTTTTACAAAATATAGGATTTACTTGTGGAGTATGTGACGATTGTAGCGGGTAGTCTGTAGTTTCTGCCTACCGCCATGTGAATAAAGCGTGAATTCCAGTATGTATATAATACCTATACATCTAACTTTGCAGATGTTGCAATTATGCCTTAATTTGATACAAGTAATTATACTTACAGTACTTCAGAATCACAGAACTATTAAATAAGTCATAAGTGAATCATCAATCAATCATCATAGGGTAATTATAATACAAAAACATGAAATATCTTGTTACGTGTACGGTACTAAGTAAGATTGAATAGTACAATCAGAATGATAAATTATGTTTATTTTGCAAATAGATTTTTACAAACAATTTTTTAAGGTCCAGACAAACATCTTGGTCAACTTACATGAGGACTATGTAGACTGAGTACAGTTGTCGTATAGCTCGACTCATAACTTAAGGAGCTCAACGACACCACGAACAATATCAAAAAATTACGTTTGTATAGGGCGCTTATAGTACCTACTCAAACTGCCAGACAACATTAAAAACAAAAAAAAAGAAATGACCCACGTGGTCCTCACATGTCACAAGCCTGCCACTCAATACAACACCTTTCAGCAAGTAAATACAATCATATTTGGTAACAAAAGATGCAGTGAATTAAAAAGCTGTTTCTAGTCTTGTCAATTCTAAGAGGTCCCGAGAATTCAGAAAATTCTTGCTTATTAATTTGTTGGTCCTTGGTTACAAATAACTATAAAAGCCACAACAGCTGCCGTGCCTCTTCAATGATCTAATTGTGGAAAATATAATAATACAAAGTTACTAAGAAAGCGTGGGATTACTTCAGAAATAGTACTGGTTTGGTAACGATTGATTTTCGACCCAGAGCCAATTTTGTTTGAAAATTGAGCAAGTAACGTTTTCCAAGCTCCTTAGGCCGCGTTCATATCCAACATAATACCTTGTCCATCGCCGACTGTGAGTCTTTTCGTTCAAATGTACGAAAACTTCAGCTGTCGAATGATTTTGCCTTTCATGCATTTTCAGTCTTCAAAACGTTTGTTATCAACACGTCCTTAGGAAAACAATAGCTGCGATCGCGATTCGAACATCGAGTGTAGTAGAAAGTTTAATTAAGCCATTAAAGTATATAAGGAAAGTTCTTTGGCAAAATTCAATTAGTTAAATCCATCAAAGAGATTTGAAAGACTTATAGAGAAGTATAAAAAAAAACATATTTGAATGTCTTCGGTGTCCCTCAAGCACTGTTAAAACGACAGCAATTAAATTAATCCTTCTAATTAAAAACCCCATAAACATGACCAAAACACTGAACCGTGGTTCCTCTCGTTATGAAATATCTCCGTTGTTCGTTGTACCCTGAACAAAGTTTAATATTAATACGTAGTGAGGCTCCACATACTTGTATACAGATATTATGTAAAGTATTGTTTGGGTATTTCATTTTGTAACACAGATTTATTATGATAATGTGTTCCGAAATGCGGATCGCTCGGGTCGACGGACCGTTTTACCTTCCTTTATTCCATTTAGGAAGTTCTGACTCAGAAAACTGAATAAGGATTTGGGTTCTGGATTTGATTCCATCGATGTTTTAGTAATAACTGTCTAGTTTTATATTTTTCGAGCAGATCTCTTGTAGTTGTGTAAAATATATTTTACAAGCTTTTTATTCAACTTGTTATTTATGAATGTTGTGAATGTTACAACGGATTTTGAAAGCTCTTATCGATTAAGCTGAAATTTTGCATACACGTTTAGTTTAAATTTCAATTGAAAAAAAAAATGTTTGATTTAAGAAATATTTAAAATGATTGTTTGTAAATTTCTTAGCATTTATGTACATACCGCATTCGGTTATACTTAATACACTGTACCTCGTATTCTTTGTTACACGTTTATAACATGTATAACGCAAATAAACGACTCGATTACCTAAATGTATGATTATCTAAGTGACGTTATTTTAAATCTAAATATAGCGGACTCTTATAGATGGTAGACTAGTTCCTTTTTTTGCACCCCAGCGTATGTGCGTCAATACCTTTTCAAGGTATACTGAGATGAATGGGGAAAATAATTATGTCACACCTATATTTAAAAGATGGTTTTGAAAATATTTTGTTACTGTATGCTTGTTACAACAGGAAAAAGAAAAACTGTGGAAGTTATTGGCAACAAAACATTCAACAAAATAGATGTTAGCCGATTCTCAGACTTTGTGAATATGCATAAAAATCATAAGAATTGGTCGAGCCGTTTCGCAGGACTATGGTAACTAACCCTGTGACACGACAATTTTATATTATTTGATTTTATATTTGACGGGCCTGTTGGTCTAGTAGTAAGTGGCCCTGACTGCTGAGCCGGAGGTCGTGGGTTCGATTCCCACCCAGGACAAACTTTGTGTGATGAGCATGATTGTTTGTTCTGTGTCTGGTTTATCTATAATATGTATGTATTTATAAATTATATAAGTATATTATCAGTTGCCTGGTTACCATAACACAAGCTCTGCTTAGCTTGGGATCAAATAGCCGTGTGTGAGTTGTCCCAAGATATTTATTTATATATTATATAATAAAGTTAAAAAAAATACGTTTTTCTAATTATGTATGTGGTTGACTAGCTGCATCTACTTACTAATATAACCATTACAATAAACATGGTAGGTAACTTATAAAACTTAGTACTAGTAAACAGTTCACATTGTTTCTAGGTCAGTTTGTCTTTCAAAACCTCGACGTATCTAAGCATTAGACACACAAAATTACACTGGAGTATGTTAATTAAGTACTTAATTGTACTTATACAAAAGATTGATCGTGTAACGAAGCAGTCATTTTTTAATATGTACTAGCATTGTTCCCCCTCATAGCGACGCTCATTCTTCGGACGGGTGTCGGAAAGGGTCGCGTTGGTAAGGGATGCCGGGGTCTTGCGGGCCGTGGAGGTAGGCGCGAGTCCGTGCTAGCTCGAGCTCGAAACTCGTCGCCACACTCCGACCGGCCCGATGATGACGTGGAGTCGCTGCGACCGACGCACACCTCGTCTTCTTCGTCTAGCTCCATTTCTGTCCATCGACGACCTGGAAAATGGAAAGCGATGGTTTGTGTAAGAGTTTTACTAAACCAAAAAATGCAACATTGACCAAAAGTTCTAGATTCTAGCTACAGAAAAATATTTGTCCGTTTACCAAAACACAGCCGAATCATCTAATGTAGATTGTGTGAACATATAGGTAGACAACGCACTCTACATAAAGCAGTTCAATGGAATGAAAAAATATACGAGGGTAGGTTCGTACTTCATTTTTATTAGGGAAGTAGGTAGTCAATAAAGTATAAGTGAGTAGCTACTTATTCCAAATCTTTTATCAATAAATGGATGGAATGCTCCTCATGTGTTTACATTATTACAAGTAGGTGGGGATCTATATTTCCTTTATGAAACTGATATTGAAATTCTATATTGCTAGTTAGGTTTGTGTGTTTCCATGCCAATCCTATATTTAGATGCATTAGTACAGAATACAGATGTTTCAATACGTTATGCGATAAAACTTTATTGAAAATACTCCACAGACGTTTAAGCTTTTCATAGTGTTTTTACAACTGAACATCTAGCTGCTAGATATTATGTTTATGGGTTCTAAAAATTTCATTTCACCTAGAGTTTATTGCTCAAACCGTTATTTAATTTTTTACATACTTTTAGATGACCTCGCATCTTTTTATACGTAATACCTACGATTGTTAGACTGAAACTACATAAGGAATTCCTTAATGCTTTCCTAAGGTGATTTTCGTCCAGTACGAACAAAACCCTACATTCCCAAGGGTCCCATACAACCCACACATCGCTCGCGCTCCCTAAAACCGGACACATTATTATAACCGAGATAATAAGTCCCTAGAATTTATCCTAGGTTTGTAGCGAACATGATATGTTGGGGTAGAACTGCCTAATCCTTTCGGGAAATCGCCAGGGGTTACTGGAAAACTTGGTAGGGACAACGCAGACAAGAATCACTTTAATTACGCTTTTTTTTTGTCTTTCCTTCCCTGTTTTTTTTAGACCACAATTTCAGTAATGCGCGGCAATTGTATTGTTTCCATAGAGTTATCATTTCCCACGAGCCTCGTTGGGCTGAAAAGGTTTTACAGGGTCATTGTGTAGCGTGAACATTCATTCATTCGTAAAATCCGGATGTTATGTTGATGTTTACCAAAAAATATTTTTGTTTCAATACTATACTGTTTAATAGTTACCCTTGGAATTCAAAGATATTTATAGTGTTAACTTATTTAAAAACAAACTTAGAACATATTTATTGAGGAAAGGCTATTATTATACTATTGATGAGTTTATAAATGAAAAATTTAATTGTAACTTATAATATTGTAAATTTGTGATTGTTTTTATTTTTATTTGACATTTATATTGTTGTAAATTCTGAATGTATTTTAAGGAATGTTAATTTAATTTATTGTTTTTAATTTTTATATTTTCAACACAATTTTATTGTTATGAAATAAATTACTTATGACTTATCTAATCTTATTGGGACTTTGCATTATAAACACTACAAAAGACAGGTTAAACACGTTTTCGCATGAGTGAAGATGTTGTCTTGCCTAATGCATTCAAAACCTAACAAAAAGTACTTAAAACACATAAGTAATACCATCTATAAGATATTGGGCAAATCGAATAATGGGATCGATTGTGTGAACGGTGTTACGGCTGAAAGGTTTTACGGTGACTTCTTCTTCTTAGCGTCTGAAAGAACTTTAGGGTTTTATGGAGGTTAAGCAAATATGATCAAAGTATATTTTTTGAAATCCCGTTTCAGTTGAATATCGTATTATGTCGATGAGCTTCAGGGTTTAGGATTCCATTTACGGTCGCGAAAAATGCGACTAGCGCGAAGTAAACACACATGGCAATTTTATCCTTCGTGAGAGTACCTTAAGTCTATACAATGTGATCGGGACATACTCTAAACATCTTTATACTTTTTTGTCTCCGCTTTTTACTTGAATGGCAAAGAGTAAAATGGTTACTTACAGAAAGGTGGTGCAGCGTTGGTGTCTGGTGTGGTATCTGAAGACGCCCTCGCCAGCGGCCGACCCAGAGCCGCCGGGTGCCGGTCGCCGTCGCGTCTTGACCACTTGCTGCTCACACGCCAGAAACGACGTGCGTCACGGAAAACACCCCACACCTAAGTGCAACCATAGAAGTATAACATCACGTTTTCGTATCAGTTTAATATTCTTTTTAAACTCCTATATTCACTGCTTTGACTCTCCTAAGGTTCCTCCTGAAGCAGTTTGTTCAAGTATAAAAGAAACTAGATTTAATTTTATTCATATACTCTGTTCAAGCTGAAGCGGTGGACGAAATAAAGTTAGGAAGTAAGTTCAGATAGGATTACCATCTGCTTTGTTAAGTGTGCCAGATACTGTTTTCTAAGTCTTCTAAAAATTTAACGGTGTTTCACATGAAATCTAGGACTTAATTAAATTAGGATAGATACAGAAATTATAATGTGACAAAAATGTTGTTTTACTAATCCTATCTAATCTAATAATATAAAATAAATATGAGATTATTCATTTGACACGCTGAATTTGGTTGAGTATACGGATATTATGTACCGGGTATATCTAGGTTAGGAACTAAAATACCTATTTAAATATATTTGTTGGCTTTTTTTTATTTATAAATATAATTCATGGCACGGTTAGCGCAGTGGTTAAGCGATTGGCTGCCACATCGTGTGTCGGGGGTTCGATCCCCGTACAGGACAAATATTTGTGTCGCCAACAGGTAGTTGTTCCGGATCTGGCTATTTGTGTATGGAAATTTAAATGTTTGTAAACGTACCCACGATACAGGGGAAATTCCCAGTGCGACGTCTTTAAAAAATAAATGCAGATAGCTGTTAAAATGCTGGGACTGCATCCTGCATCTTCGTTAATCGTAAACTAGCTATAAATAATTTGATCATAATACTTTATTGCTGTCCTGTTTATAACATCGTGTACATCGGACCTATTTGTAGGTCCCGGGTTCGTTAACTTTTTATAGAGCAGAAATAAACTTGTGTAGTTATTAGATTCGTTTGGATCGATATGGTAATCTTATGATGGATCGCTTTTATACGAAACCAGTGGACGACAGTTGCGAAGGTCCTTTTTGTAATCAAATCATTTAAAGCGTACCGATAATGCTTACCTTATTAGTAATAAATAAATACAAAAAGTAATTAGTCATTTCCTTCATCGAAAAAATTATCACGTTTTCTACAGTTATTCTAAAAGAAATAAAACTCTGTGCTCCACTGTTTCGTTTAACTACCACCTACGAGGTGAATGATAAAAATAAAACAGAGTAACCGGTATCGTGTATGTCAACAGGAAGAAGCAATCTTTATCCAGTAAAAACAAAACAGATACTTCTTCTATTACAATCTGGTGTACTGCATGACTGAACAGACAGACTGAATGCTGTATCTGGCACAGGATCAGAAAAGACAAACTGTAAGTACAGGTTGTTTATCTGACTTTGTGTTTGTCTTGCCTTATGTTCGATATGAATATCGAACAGAAGGCAAGGGTTGATAAATTAATAAACATTAAACTTAATTAAGAAACTTTGAAAACTTGATTAAACTTCAACAAAAAGTCCCATCATAAATGCGGAACGCTAAATATTTCCCGGAAACAAAGATCAGACTAAAGTTCAAAGAACAGAGGATGAAAGAAATATTTTAAGATGGTTGTGGACAAATAATAAGAGTTTGACTATTGAAGTATATTATTAACAAATATTCTGTCTAAAGAGCCGAGTTGATTGAAGGAACGGATCATTTTGTACCGGCTCACCCCCACAATAAATCGAACATGTCAGCCACAGCTTCACATATAAATTGGGTGGGATTGGAAAGTTAAATTACTCTACACGAGTACACGGCCGTTGAGTATCTAAGTAACTAAGTAAGTACACACTTATGTAAATAACCTCCAAAGCCGCGTCATTTCCACCGATTCGGTTAAGTTCATTTAAGTTCCGAATTTGTGGTTTGGGTCCGACCTGAGATCACCATTTCTGTCTTTAGTTTATTTCAAAGATCTATTTACTTCCCTATAATAAGTCACTTTAATCATCTTAATAGTTTCCAAGTAGGTTTACTACGTAAATAGGTATTTGTATACCGCAAATAGTCCGATTCATAGGATAAAACCGGCCAAGTACGAGTCAACCTCGGGCACCGACGTTTCAGTACAAACTTGCGACATAAACAGCCATCTTTTGATTACGTATACTTAGAAGTTTGATTTTTTTTCACAACAATAAGGAACCACATAGTTGAGTATATAGTTATTATTTCAACTCAATACCTTAACGCGTTCCCGAGATAAAAGGACTTGACAAATAGACAGACGGACAACAAAGTGATCCGGTTCCGTTAATTCATTTTGAGCCACGGAACCCTAAAAATAAACATGGTTTCCCAAAATCATGGACAATCGATGTTGGCTGAAGATAAGGTGAATGTAGTCTCATTGTGATTATGTACCCTTAATACCTGCAGGAGCACGCCCTCTTCAAACGTGTACAACAATGTCAACAGTGCCGCGAGACGGTAGATATTATGATAAAGGATTCTTTGTTCATTTATTGTTAATCTACAGTGACGTAGCCCTGTTTTCAGTCATTAAGAGGAATTCTCTTAGAGAACATTCTACTTAAGTGTCCTTATACTTGGGGATTATAATTCTGCTGAGTGTTTTTCTTATTGTGGGATAGAAGATAAAGCGCGTTCCGTCTGAGGTACCGTGTACCGAATATATATTATACGTAATACTACAATATAAAAACTTCTTTGTAAGTTATTCCACGTCAAAACCACTTGTAAAGATGATGCTATTGTGTGTAACAATGGTTAGGTACTTCGAATCATATATAAATGTCTAAATGCCCTACGGACAGTAAATAATTATCTGAGAAATCAATTAAAAATATATAATCGTGTAAGTACGGTAACTACAGAATTTATCACAGACAAATTGTTTCTTATAAAACATTATTTAACTATTGTATGCGACTATGCGTGTTCAATAATAAGGTATGTTTTCATTTTCAGTTAGTGTATTCGTGTTAGTTCATCCTTACTAATATTATAAAAGCGAAAGTGAGTTTGTTTGTTTGTTACCTCTTCACGCTTTAATTAAAACCGATTTTGATTAATTTTGCTACAGAGTTAGTTGGGAACCAGGAGACGGACATAGGCTATTTTTTTGAAAACTTAGTGTTGCTATTACAAATCTGTTAGGCGCTACCGAATTAACCGCGAGCGAAGCTGCGGGCAAAAGCTAGTAATTAATAAAAGTTCCATTTAGAGATCAGTGTCATATTACATAATTATTTTTTTGGACTGAAACACGGGTTCAGATAAACTTAGATCGGTCAGCCTATGTCGCCACGTATTATTTGTATACCTCTTTGTCATTCGTTGCAATAGCTAAAGTATTATTTTAGTTATCCTCTTATTTGACTTATAACTTTTACATTACTTATACCGTTGCTTAAGAGATAGTATTACTGTCCCTACATTTACACTTATTGTGATACTTTTAAAATAAAATATTTGTATCGTTTATTTATTTGTATTTTTTTTTAATTTTAAATATTTCATAAACTGACGTACATAAAAATATAAAAATTGTGGCCCGTGGGAATCATCAGGAGCAGGGTCCAAGCTACCGGTAGTTAAGGCACCAGAGACAGGAAACTCCTTACAATGCGGGCCGTATCCAGGAGTCACTTCTGAATCATGCAGATCCAATCGCCTAAGCAGAGCTTCGAAGGGTCGTCTTCGAGGCTCTTGGCTATCAGGCCATTGGCCGTTACGACATTCGGCACAATGACAGCCAAGTTCACATTCCTCATGTCAACACCCTCGACGAACAGGTCGAAATATTTTAGTTTTTTCGTCATGCGGGATGGTAACATCGACTATCATTACACGGCGTGTTGATCGTTCTATCACCATTACAACAAGCTTATTGGCGACAATAGTCCTGTCAGTAATGATAGACCGATCCCAGTACAGTGTGACATGGTCTGTCTTGAGAACTGGGCACATACTTGTAGTGCGGTACCACAGATTCCACAAGATTAAACATCAAGGCAAGTTGCTGATTTGTGGCTGCTTGTTGGGCCTGTGCAAGTACTCGCCGTTAGCTAGACGAAAACAATCAGAAATAATATGTCTGATGGACCCATCCGGACGGTGGCAGGCTCGACATACGTCAACAGTCCCGTGCTTCATAATATATTCCCGATAGTTTATCGTCAGCATAACTTCTTCCATAATCGCATAAATAAAACCTTCAGTTCCTTACCTTGTCATACTTCAGTAGCTTCATAAGTTGCAATTTTCTGGGGGCAAAAAGTTTCAGATCATCCAAGTAGAGGAGGTGAGAAATTACCTAACCACTTTCTCAACCGATAGTCTAGACCTATATCCTTCAGCAATGTGTTTAGAGGATTCAGGGCTAAACAGAACCAAAGTGGACTCAAACTTTCGCCCTAATATATTCCTCGTTGAATCCACACACGCTCATCGTACTCCTGGGTCAGTCGACATACTGGATAAAATAGGACCGTCCTCGATTGCCCCATACATGACTCAAGGGCGCGTTGCATCCATCATGTAATACTCCAGCACCCTCATAAGCCACGTATGTGGCACCGAGTCGTAGGCCTTCTTATAATCTATTCAACATGTCCATAAATCCTGCTGGCTAATGGCCATGGCCATCTCGATGAGGATATCTGCTTAGTAACGCGATACCCGTTCCTTCTAAAAAAGGGGAAAAAAGGACAAAAAAGGGAAAAAAAATCCCTATATTGTACCTTTTCCTCTTTTTAGGGTTCCGTAGTCAACTAGGAACCCTTATAGTTTCGCCATGTCTGTCTGTCCGTCCGTCCGTCCGTCCGTCCTCGCTTAATCTCTTTGACCGTTAGCACTAGAAAGCTGAAATTTGGTACCAATATGTATATCAATCACGCCGACATAGTAGTAAAATAAAAATTTGAAAAAAATGTTTTATTAGGGTAGCCACCTTATATGTAAAGTGGGAAGTGATTTTTTTTTTAATTTCAACCCTAACGTGTGATATATTGTTGGAAAGGTATTTAAAAATGAATAAGGCGGTTTTCACACTGCCCCGCATCATGCTGCATATTGCGTGTCGACGCACCTACGCGCGTTCCTGCGGGAGTGCAGATCTGCATCATCGTGCGGGTTTTTTGCGAACTCACGCGCGTAGGTGCGTTTTGTAGATTCACGCACGGCGGCTCTCATTTATTCGATATCGAGATCCATTTTCAAACACACACGTCACGCCCATTCAAAATCACGCGCGGCACTGCGGGATTCGGTGTGCCATACCTTGCGTCTCGCCCCGCACCTACGCGCGGGGGTGCATGTTTCTCCGCGTGTATGCGCGTGATCCGCGTGAACGCGCGTGGATGCATTTTCTGTGTGTTAGACTGTGCGTGTTTTCCATACAAACGGAGATACTTACAAGCAACGGAAGAACACGCATCCACGCGCTACGCTGCATCATGCGGGGCAGTGTGAGAATCGCCTAAGGGTTTACTAAGATCATTTTTTGATAATGTCAATAATTTCGGAAATAATCGCTCCAAAAGTAAAAAACAATGTCCCCCCCCCCCCTCTAACTTTTGAACCATAAGTTTAGAAAATATGAAAAAAATCTGAAAAGTAGAACTTTATAAGGATCCGACTTTCTATGAAAACTCATTTTGAACTTGATTGACACAACAGTTTTTGTACAAAAAACAAAAAGTTGTATAAAATAATTTCTGGACTAAGTTTGTAGTATAATCGTATATGCAAGCATTTTTTGTAACTTTGTTTACATATTTTATTATCCTGAACGTATCTTTTTTCAAACAAAAAAAGAATTATTGAAATCTGTTCTCGCAATCCAAAATTACCACCGAAATTGCACGTCTTTGTATTAATTAGTAACCCAATTCCCCGAGAGATGGCGCTGTAGGTACTTATTACATTGGATCGGTTATTACCGAATTGTTCGGTTGGCCTCTTAACTGGGAACACTTATTGTAACGGACGGGAAACTACGGAACCCTACACTGAGCGTGGCCCGACACGCTCTTGGCCGGTTTTTTTTGTTTTCTTTGTACCCTTAACCAATATTGCATTAACGGATGTTTACGTAGACACAGCTAGTATAAAACTGAACCTGAAACATGGCAGCATATTGGTTTTATCTGATTTGGTTGGCCGAGGCGTTATTGACATGAACGAGGTTTGCGAATTCGGGCGACAGTGCGGAAACATGGGATTATTCGTGCGGAAACATTTACCGAGCGGACATACCAAGCTGCCGCACTTCCGATGTTTGCCGATAAAGGCAAATACCAGGAGAGGAACGTACATTTCTCGACGTGTGTAAACACTGTAGAGTAATGTAGATATCGTTACGTTGTCTGCCTGTATGTTGATTTCTATTTCATAATGTAAACTTGGTATTTGTATGTATTGTTCTCTTTCATGCATACGTTGCACAAAACAATACAAAACACAGAAAAAAATAAAGGAAATTAATACCTTTGTAACATCAATCGAGCGTAGCGTTCGCGCAACTTCATGGAAACAGAAATAATAAAAGAGCATGTCGGAAACGCGATGGAATTTTCAATTTTAACAAAATTGAAATTCATATTCTTCCTACATGGCTTTTATAAGCATCGAGTTTAACCGAAAAGGATTCGAGCGATATTGTGTTTACTCAGTTGACTCACAATATTTCTGCCTGTGTTTGTATTTTTGGCGTAGGTTAGTTAGCGTATCAAGCTTCAAACAAGTATGAATGATGCCGTTGAGAATGGTAGAACCATAATTTGTGATTGTGAGGAGAAGCTCTGAAAACACTATGCACTATGCAGTTGCAGTTGCGTTTTGATCTAATTCAATCAAGAACATCCACATAAGTTAAATTTCGTTAAAAGTACAAACTAGTTTACTGTTTTAAGGTCGGTACTTGCCTGATCAATACTTTCTCTGACAGAGATCTCATGGAAGCAGACGCAGCCAATCTCCTTGCTGCGTCGCTGGCCTTCCTCGGTAGTCACCATGCGGTCACCAACCTGGTCCACCTTGTTGCCCACCATCACCACGGGTGTCTCTATGGCACAGTCCTGAAAGTGAAATGTCTATGTTAGCTACCAGATGAGATCCTAGGTTTGAATGGTTCCCATTCTTTTTACACAAACCGCAAGGTGAGCTAACTTAATGTCTTGCGGTAAATAAACTGTCAAAGGATATTATTACTTTGTGCGTTGTGTGACGGACCATGGAAGGAAGACAAACATAGGGCGTGTTTATATCCTAATTGACCTTTAACTACCTATTCACTTACCAAAGCAACGACGACGTAACGTTCTCTAAAACCAATTTGCTACATGATTAGTATTGTCATCAGACGGGGCTAATTCAAAGCGCCTCTATGTCCTCGTAGAGGCGTCCGGTCCCGGTTCAGTCCATGGTCCGGAATGAGAGGGAATGCAGAAATAGCGAAGGAGGAAGCTGAACGTGTAAGGGAGGGAACCTCAAACCAACCCAGCTGCCGCCGGAGACGCTTCGAGCGTTGGGTACCGCGAGACGACTTCCGGCCACCGTAGACGAGGGTTTGTGGACGGTGAGCAATGGATAGCTCACCGTCCGCCCGTCTAGCGACGACAAGCGTTCGTATTCCACGGGATAGTCTCAAAAAGATGTCAGCAAAGCCCCCTGCTCCCTGGGTTGCAGGGTTGTTCTACAAATATACCGTGGCCCCGGAACACAAAGGGCAAAAGAAGGAACGGATGGATTTATTCAGTTGAAGTCTGACTCTCCCTGCCGCTCCGCCCAAAGCGGGAGAAGTTATTTGATGATTTCCCATCCAAAAAAAAGTGTCGTTTTCGAAAATCTATAAACAGCCTTGTGGCTTTACAAATAATAAGTGAGTATTACTACGATGAAAATAGAATTGTTAATAATAGATAGGTAACCCTGCCTTAGGGTTATTGATTTCAAGAAGTTATTCAAAGCTGTAAGCGATAACCCGACTTCTAAAAGCGAAGGTATTTATGGTAGAGTCAACTGTGCATTGATATTTTCTTTTCAGTACTTCCTGAATATTTAACTATAGTCGAAATAATAATATTTCAACCTGTTCCCGAAGTTTGTTAAGCCAATTCGCTGACTGTGACCTTAAACTTGTACTAAATGTTAGGTACCTATGTTTTACAGAAAGTCAATTAAGAAAAGAACATGATTCAAGTTTTAATGTTACGATTTTGTTCTTCGACACTTCCAAGGAAGTCTGAATCAGTTACTGAATTACTGACAAACTCATTCTTCTAATTAACAAGATCACTCTTTAAAATTAAGTGAAGCCTTGTTAAATACGTTATCCGTAGCGTTAAAATATTTAGAGTTTCGCTGACTTGATGTGCATTATTATCGATCTTCGTCACGTAAGTCGGGCGGTAAAATTTATTGACTATTCAACACGCAGCGAAAGACGTAAATAGTAACATTTTGGTTGATTGAAAAAACCTGACCTTTACCGAAGACTGAATTGATTGAGAATTTAGAAGTAGATATTTGAGCGTTTCAAGATGTTTGTTTTTTCCCAACTATGTTGGGGTCGGCTTGCAGTCTTACCGGACACAGCAAACCACAGCTTACCAGTATTGTACAGAGAGCGACTGCCTATCTGACCTCCATAACCCAGTTAGTACTGGGTAATACGATACCCCTTGGTAAAGTCTTACCAAGGGGTAGAAAGTCTGACAACCAGTCGGTTGTCAGACTTTCTGGAGACTGACTAGCTGTAACGACTGTCAAAGATATGCAAATGACAGCCGGGACCAACAGCTTAACGTGCTTTCCGAGGCACGGAGGAAACTCGTCATGTAACGGGAGGTTACCCATCACACAGACCAACCTGGGCAAGCTCGGCTTAACCTAAAGATCGACCTGAGCGGCTGCTATTATTTAGCCACGAGCTCCTATATATTAATAAATGTAATTTAATTTGTTAATAAATGTTATTTCTTTATAAACCTTTAGAAAAGCAATAAATCTTGTGTTGCAAACAAAGAACCTAATACTTTTCTTGGAAATCGCCGTGCGGTCCACCTTGTTGCCCACCATCACCACGGGTGTCTCTATGGCACAGTCCTGAAAGTGAAATGTCTATGTAGGTCAGCTACCAGATGAGATCCTAGGTTTGAATGGTTTCCATTCTTTTTACACAAACCGCAAGGTGAGCTAACTTAATGTCTTGCGGTAAATAAACTGTCAAAGGATATTATTACTTTGTGCGTTGTGTGACGGACCATGGAAGGAAGACAAACATAGGGCGTGTTTATATCCTATTTGTCCTTTAACTACCTAATCACTTACCAACGTTCTCTAAAACCAATTTGCTACATGATTAGTATTGTCATCAGACGGGGCTAGTTCAAAGCGCCACTATGTCCTCCTAGAGGCGTCCGGTCCCGGTTCAGTCCATGGTCCGGAACGAGAGGGAATGCAGAAATAGCGAAGGAGGAAGCTGAACGTGTAAGGGAGAGAACCTCAAACCAACCCAGCTGCCGCCGGAGACGCTCCGAGCGTTGGGTACCGCGAGACGACTTCCGGCCACCGTAGACGAGGGT
The DNA here is from genome assembly GCA_958449745.1 of Ochropleura leucogaster. NCBI lineage: Eukaryota > Metazoa > Arthropoda > Insecta > Lepidoptera > Noctuidae > Ochropleura > Ochropleura leucogaster. The sequence continues at coordinate 10,476,673 of OY288206.1, read as the reverse complement.
TTGTGGACGGTGAGCAATGGATAGCTCACCGTCCGCCCGTCTAGCGACGACAAGCGTTCGTATTCCACGGGATAGTCTCAAAAAGATGTCAGCAAAGCCCCCTGCTCCCTGGGTTGCAGGGTTGTTCTACAAATATACCGTGGCCCCGGAACACAAAGGGCAAAAGAAGGAACGGATGGATTTATTCAGTTGAAGTCTGACTCTCCCTGCCGCTCCGCCCAAAGCGGGAGAAGTTATTTGATGATTTCCCATCCAAAAAAAAGTGTCGTTTTCGAAAATCTATAAACAGCCTTGTGGCTTTACAAATAATAAGTGAGTATTACTACGATGAAAATAGAATTGTTAATAATAGATAGGTAACCCTGCCTTAGGGTTATTGATTTCAAGAAGTTATTCAAAGCTGTAAGCGATAACCCGACTTCTAAAAGCGAAGGTATTTATGGTAGAGTCAACTGTGCATTGATATTTTCTTTTCAGTACTTCCTGAATATTTAACTATAGTCGAAATAATAATATTTCAACCTGTTCCCGAAGTTTGTTAAGCCAATTCGCTGACTGTGACCTTAAACTTGTACTAAATGTTAGGTACCTATGTTTTACAGAAAGTCAATTAAGAAAAGAACATGATTCAAGTTTTAATGTTACGATTTTGTTCTTCGACACTTCCAAGGAAGTCTGAATCAGTTACTGAATTACTGACAAACTCATTCTTCTAATTAACCTAATGATACATGATTACTAATATTGTTAATAATATAATTTTATGTATTTTTCCCGATATGCCTAGCCCCAGGCCAACTATGGATACCAAAATAAAATAATTATGTTTATTTTGCTTCAAACGAATTGTGTAAGAACAAAATTCGTTCGAAGCACGATCCTTTAATACAAACTCCTTTGTTTATTAATTTATTATCTTCATCGTTTGGTGCCTGAAACAAGATCAAGTCAAGATCAAAATTAAGTGAAGCCTTGTTAAATACGTTATCCGTAGCGTTAAAATATTTAGAGTTTCGCTGACTTGATGTGCATTATTATCGATCTTCGTCACGTAAGTCGGGCGGTAAAATTTATTGACTATTCAACACGCAGCGAAAGACGTAAATAGTAACATTTTGGTTGATTGAAAAAACCTGACCTTTACCGAAGACTGAATTGATTGAGAATTTAGAAGTAGATATTTGAGCGTTTCAAGATGTTTGTTTTTTCCCAACTATGTTGGGGTCGGCTTGCAGTCTTACCGGACACAGCAAACCACAGCTTACCAGTATTGTACAGAGAGCGACTGCCTATCTGACCTCCATAACCCAGTTAGTACTGGGTAATACGATACCCCTTGGTAAAGTCTTACCAAGGGGTAGAAAGTCTGACAACCAGTCGGTTGTCAGACTTTCTGGAGACTGACTAGCTGTAACGACTGTCAAAGATATGCAAATGACAGCCGGGACCAACAGCTTAACGTGCTTTCCGAGGCACGGAGGAAACTCGTCATGTAACGGGAGGTTACCCATCACACAGACCAACCTGGGCAAGCTCGGCTTAACCTAAAGATCGACCTGAGCGGCTGCTATTATTTAGCCACGAGCTCCTATATATTAATAAATGTAATTTAATTTGTTAATAAATGTTATTTCTTTATAAACCTTTAGAAAAGCAATAAATCTTGTGTTGCAAACAAAGAACCTAATACTTTTCTTGGAAATCGCCGTGCGTGACTAACCCTCATGGAGGAAGCGAGTCGGCGTCGTCTCTTGTTGTAGTTGATGAGGAATTTGAGCCGATGGCACTCGTCGAACGAACACTTGTCCGTGACCGAATACATCAGAATGAACGCCTCCGCCCAACGTATGTTGCTCTCGAGATTCGCGTATTCACTTTCCTGAGTGCAATAAAAATACATTCATGAATCATCGTGTTTATTTTCATACTGTAACAAAACCAATATCAGTTTGTTTAGTGCTGAATTGAGTGATAAGAGATAGATTTCGTGCGTAATGAGATTTAAGAAAAATGTTTAGACTACGGTATTAAATTGTATTCTGAATCTTTTATTTGTATAATAAAATATACAATGTTATGTCAGTGTGTAAACTTACATGTGAATCTCCAGCGGAATCCAATATTTCAAAATAAACCATCTCGTTATCAATGACGGTTTGGAATGCGTAGATCTTCTCTAAATTGGGGTCGTATTCGCCGATGAATCTTCGGGTAATGAATCTCACCACAAGAGCTGAAAGTGAAGTTATCTAATGTTCAAAATTATTTACGTAACATAACACAAAGAAGTTTGAATAATAACTTTTACTTGAGCTCGTAGGTAGCTAAAAGTTTAAAAAAATTAAGGTATTAGTTATAGTTTAAAACACCAACTGAAAAGGTTTAAAACTTATTTGAATCTATTTCTAGAAAAACGTTCTTGTTAATAAATAATTAAATGTATCTCTATCTTTTGACTCAAAAACTCTACAAGTGAAGACTGCTAATACCATAGTCTCCAGTTTAAGGTGTTACCTGATTTTCCAACTCCAGATTGGCCTAACACCATAATCTTGAAAGGTTTAGGCTTAGGATACAGCACGAGCTTGGCGAGTGAAGTCTTGGGAGAAGTCGTGGTGCTCATGGCCACTACAGCAGTCATTATACCCTAGTGGCCACTTCACACTGAACAAATGCATCGGCTGCTCACCTGGATGGGACATAGTTATAATACACCTATTATTTATAGCGTTAAAATGTCAGTCTAAAAGTATTTAACCATTATAAAAGGTTAAAACTTTCGATTTTCATACATAATTTTATTACAAAATATTGATATGATATAATTTTATTATACTGAACAAAATAAGAGTATGTTTTGCAAGGTACCTACAACAAAGGGGAGGAGCTTTTATGAACCACAATCTTTCGACCCGAAGAAATTCCGAATCTCGGTCAAGAAGCGTATCTGTGGAATTTTCATCCTATACTCATACAAAAGTTGCAATTTCCCAAACTGGCAAAATAACAAGTAGTTTAACCAAACAAGCTTCATGTTTTATACCCCACGGCGGGGTTATTGTACATTCGTCACAAAGTAAATTCGTCATATTTTGAAAAATCCATACATTGAAAGTAAATTCGTCACATGTATAAAAAATATGTGTAAACTCGTCACAGGTTCATATTTTTTTCTTTAAGTAGCGATAGCAAGCAAGTTTGTAGCGCATGTAATATTGATTAGTAATTAAATGTTACATGTTTTTAAAATGTTTCAATTTCTTGATATTCTTAAAAATAAGGCTAAATATATAAATTGGAAATTAAAGAATTTCAAATTTGATATATCCTTAAAGATGAGAACACGTCGATACTTAACATATGATAAAGAATTGAAAACTATTTTGGACAATTACGATAACATGTCTTTGGCTGAAGTTCTTAAAAAAACTTTTTGTTTTGCAGCATTTTAAAACATGTACTTAACATTTAATTGCCAATCAATATATTACATTAAAATATAGTTTTTTTTACATAGTTTCTATACTTATAAGTACTATTATTTTTGTATAGTTATAAACAAGTCAGCCACTCAGAATCTGTGATTTTTACTTAGGTTAAGAAAAAAAAATATTATAACTGTGATGTATATTTTTCTTATAATTGTAATGTTGTTCGTAAATCAGCCGCTGTCTGTGTCTGTAATTTTTATGTAGGTTTTAGGTTAATTAAAGACTTTCATCTTTTCTCGACGCTTTACAAGTGCCCATGTAGACCTATGTGAAATAAAAATATTTTGATTTCGATTTTAACTGTTTTTTTTAATTATTTGTAATGTTACGGGCATACCAGCCATTTGAGAACTATGATTTTTACGTAGATTATATTTATTTATATTAAAAAAGATGATTTTTGTTATGATTTAATTTTTTCTATTGTTTATCTTATTATTGTTAAGTTTTAGGCAAATCGTTCACTCGAGAACTGTGATTGTTGTTAAGTAGATGTGAGGTAAATTATTAAACTTGATGTGATTCTGAAGAATATACAACATTTTATTCTACTTCTTGTTTATTTTTTTGCTATCGGTGCGAATAAAAGCTATGTGACGAATTTACAATAAACAAAATTAATATATTGAAAATAAATTAGAATTGTGGCAAATTTACACATACTTTTTTTCGTGACGAATTTACTTTGTGACGAATGTACAACAACCCCCACGGCGGCGTATCGACGTTGGCGACCGCAAATTACCATCACGTAAAAAGTTAACGGCCTCGTTTGCCATAGTTTGCGTTTGAGTTCCCGCCTGTGATATGTTTTATGTTCATCGTATCTGTTTTACTGCCAGTAATGTATCACCTTTGCGCATCGATCAATTTACAACCAAAAATAAACGTAAAGTTTTATTTTGTGTTGGTGAAATCCACTCTCTATCAAACTGTACGTAATGCTATTACCTTGAAGAAAACAAAAACAAAAACTTGTTGGCTTCATAATATTAATTATCATGATGCCTTACGAGCTTTTTTTGCTTATTCGCGAAACGTGTCGTGTTCATAACTTGGTTGAATATTCAGATGCCTAGATAGTATGACTGCCATCCTAGTTAGATACTTCGACGACGTATCTGTGTGATCTATTTTTGGAAAACTTAGTACTATGTTCTAAAGGTCGTGGAAGGTTGGCTTCAATAAACTGAAGTTTATTTTTTTATCTACTTAGGTACATTGTTCAGATTATTTTACGCTCTTTGTTAAAACACCTGAAATATGGGTATGATGCAATTTTTCCTAGTGTAGCGACGGCTGAATATTTAACTTAATAAAAGTAGACGTGAAATTATGAAGTCATAATTTAATTTGTCAGGTTTCACCAAAAGTTAGGTGTGCTCAAGATGCGGGTTCGTAATCCAGGTCAACTCGACATGATCATAATGCATGCAAAAAATAACGGTGGCACCTGTTAATTCCTTTTTTTTTGCACACATTATCATACATTTTCCAAATTTATCAACTTTTACAAACAATTCCTTTACACGTATATTATGAAATCTTTCGAGATTGGGTGAAATATAAACAAGTGACTATATGTGTGTATTTCAAGGTAGATGCAAACAAATGGCTCTACAATTCTCCGAATCAAATAAAATGAGTATAAATATAGCGCTGTCAAGTGGACATACTTATACTGCGTAAAATACCGAGCTTTTTGCTTTTATCAAATCTGTCCATTTAGCTATATTCATTTTAGTTAACACGTTCTGGGACATATAAATATTAAAAGCAATCTGGGACATATTTGACTTTCCTTTCCAACAACTTATTGTTGCAAAAAAAATTACTCAGAAAAAAGCATACCCGAAAAATGTAGACCATGTCAACAAATAGCTCCTAAAAGATGGGTGGATATATCATCAGACGTTCCTAAATGAAAAACAGAGACTCAGGTCTAAATTCAGTACAAGGTCGGTGCCGTATCAATCGGATACCGGATAAATAAGATTAACAATGTCTAAAAATCTTGCTCATGGGCAACTACAGTACTTTCACAAGTTATTATGTCTTGTGACTGGAACTGTAGCAGTATCATTTTTTTTGTTCTTGTTTTTATGACATTCAAAAGTGCCTGTAATGGTCTAATTGAAATAAATGATTTGAGTTTGAGTTTGCTACAGATATCCATATAGTTTACGAGATTTCTTACGATTTTGAAAAGTTAGATTAGAATCAAAACGTAAACTACAAGTAACGTGAAAAAAAGATACATTTATGTAGCAAAACAAGAGAAATGACATGCTACGTGCCAGATTTGCAGATTGCCAATTCACCTCAGTCACATTTATTATGTACTAGCGATCCACCCCAGCTTCGGACGGGTGCAATGTAAATACTAATATTATACATATAAACCTTCTTCCTGAATCATACTATCTACAAACAAAAACCGCATTATAATCCGCATATACGTAGGGACAGACAGACAGTGGGAAGCGACTTTGTTTTATACTATGTAGTGATGATATTATGCAACAGCTCTGTCCGACGTCTGTGTGTCCATCAGTCTAGATGAGGCTATGGGAAGAAGAAGATCTTGGTATTGAATTTAAAACCAGCAAAAAACACTTTGAGATGACAGTTTTCAGATAGGGACAAAAGTTTTCTTGCCAAACTTTTACAGTGCAACAGGAATTATTAAATAAGTTGCAGATGCTTTCTTGGCTCTGGCTTGACTAGTTATTTACAGACAGGTTTATAGAAAAGTATGTATAACCTACATATATATCAAATACTAGCTTTTGCCCGAGGCATCGCTCGCGTTAAATTCGGGGTAACAGCCCCTTGCGCCTTATTGATTTGGAATAGCAACGCTAAGTTTTCTCTTTTCTTCCCTCTTTCTCCCTCACTTCCCACTTTTTTTTCGAAAAAAAAAGTATCCTATGCCCGTTTCCTGGTTCCCAACTATCTACCAAAATTCATCAAAATCGGTTTAGCCATTAATGCGTGAAGAGGTAACAAACAAACTCACTTTCGCTTTTATAATATTACTAGCTTTCGCCTGCGGCTTCGCCCTCGTTTAATTTGCCTAACACATTTCCCATTTGAGGTAACAAACAAACAAACAAACTCACTTTCGCTTTTATAATATTAATAAGGAAGTAATAATTATCGAAATCAGTTAAACCGTTCGAGATACATACACACATAGGTACAAACTTCCGCCTTTATAATATTTATGTAATAACTGTCTAATAGGTTAACCTCATAGACATATTAACTTATTTCTGATATAGGTTTAATTTTATTTTCTGTTAAAGAAATTAAGTTTCTCATTGAAAGTATTCCGTCTACGCTACTGCGCTATCGCCGCTATCATAAGAATGTAATGTAATAATAGTTCCATTTGTTTTCTAAGTTTGCTTAGCAAAATCTTTGCACATGAATGTATTCCAAAAGTACTTTTAAATTCCGGCATTATAATAAACTAGCTTTCGCCCGCGGCTTTGCCCGCGTTAAATTTGGGGTAACACAGTTCCCCTTGCGCCTTATTGATTTGTAATAGCAACGCTAAGTTTTCCCTTTTCTTCCCTCTTTCTCCAACATATCCCACTTTTTTCAAAAAAATATTAGCCTATGTCCGTCTCCTGGTTCCCAACTATCTCTGTACCAAAATTCATCAAAATAGGTTAAGCCATTAAAGCGTGAAGAGGTAACAAACAAACAAACAAACTCACTTTCGTTTTTATAATATTAGTAAGGATAACAGTTTATACCTTGAGTTCCAAGTGTTAGTTGTTTGACCTCTTGGTGTCAATGTGTCTGTCAATCAATGTCCATTTTCCTTTTACTTGGAAAATCTTTATGAAAGAAGTTCAAAGGCGTTCGAAGTTCGAACGTTGACCTTTTTTTGTTTCTTATTTAAAGTAAATTGGGTATGATTATCACAAAAATAACTTTGAAGATTTCCTTGTCAATTGCTGTTTGTGTATTGGAGTTTAAATATTTGTAAACGCACACACGATACATAACCAATTCCTAGTGTGTGGCAGAGTATAAGAAAATGTTGCATTAAATGTAGACTCTACAGCTTGTAAGCCTTTCCCAGCCCGATATAACCTAGTTATTGCTTAAATTGATTAAGTATTTGCATTTAAACTAACTTAGCAAACTGCACAAGAACTTCAATTTATTACAGATTTTGAAAACTAACTAACCGCTGATCTTGTGGTAACATAGGATTTTTTTAAATGTATGAAACACTGTAAGAGTTGAAAACAAATAACTTCCACATTATCCTTACTAATATTATAAAAGCGAAAGTGAGTTTGTTTGTTTGTTACCTCTTCACGCTTTAAAGGCTAAACCAATTTTGATGTTTTTTTTACAGAGATAGTTGGGAACCAGGAGACGGACATAGGGTAACTTTTTTCAAAAAAATTGGGATGTGAGGGAGAAAGAGGGAAAAACCGGGAAAACTTAGCGTTGCTATTACAAATCAATTAGGCGCAAGGGGAATTGTGTTACCCCGAATTTAACGCAAGCGAAGCCGCGGGCAAAAGCTAGTAACAAAATAAAAAACAACAAAAATCTGGGAGAGCAATTTAGAAATAATTAAGTAAATAATAATAACTAAGTATGTAACAACGTCCCTGAAATTCCACGTAAATCTGATCGTGATCAAAAGAAAATCAGTGGGTAGGATTCTTGGAAATATTTAATTGTTTCATACCGCGAGTGTGTAGGTGTTTATTTGCAAAAGAGAAGCTTTTTGAAATATTCTAAATTCTTATTTTGGCATAGGTACGTGATACAATTTGAGTATCAGCTAAGAGTTTTATTTAAACCTGGAGGTACACGGAACAATAAATAATGCTTAATAAGAGAACTATTAGTATCCGGACAATTTATTCGATAACGATAAACAAAAATAAATTAATTAACTTAGAGAAATAGCGTCAATTTTTTTCGTAAGTACATGGCTTTTTGAAAAAATCTCTTTCCGTGTTACGACGAAATGTAATTTCTATCGAAAAACCATTTTGCGTAAATGGAAGTAAAACGTCTACAGCTCTGAGCTTTGGAGCTCATTAATTAAGCTGGTACAACCAGTTACAAAACCGGTTAACCACTTTTCGGTTCTAATAGGGAAATAAGGGGAGAATTGAAATTTGTTTGTATCCCTTGAAATGTATGTCTCCAAGATTTGAAGAGGCCAATTAGCGCAAAATTATAAACGTTGGCGTTAAGCGGAAGTGTACGAAAGTAGGTTAGTCCTACTATAAAACCAAAATAAAATTTATTTTTCGCAAAGCCTACATGGGCATTTATAAAACTTCAAGAGGGAAAGGTAAAAGATTCGGGAATAATTCTTATTTACTTAATGATATACTATTACTTAGTTAGACTTAAATTTACAAATACTTACAAACAAAGATTAAAATTGTTGTAGAAACATTTCACTCAAATATTCTGAAAACACTTGAACAGAAGTTAAAAATACACCTTGAATTAAATATAAAATTTGATGAATGAAAATAAATTATACTTCTTCGCGGATATGAGCCGAGTGTTTCTAAATAACGTAACGTGTTGATGGAAAAAGTGTTCGTTCGTTCCTAATGTTTTGTATTAGAAATGATCATGGTTTGGTGTGAGTGAGGTGAGTGCGGGCGGATCGCGCGCGGGCCCAGCTCGAATGACTATTGTTGTCGACGCCTCCCTCGCCTCGCCGAGAGGGCTGCTGCGTGAACTCTACGATACCGACGAGGATGTGTATTTTTGTTTTTATATTAAAACTTAGTTAGATAGCAATATACGTCATCGCGTACACAATAGTCGCTACGTTTCAGGAAAACTTTACCTGTATTTTTAATTTCAGAATGTTTTAATAAAATTTATCTGGAAGTGTTCAGATGGAATCCGGTAGGCGTTTGGAATCACAGTTTTTCAGTTTTAAGATCCTAACATACATCTTACTTATCTTTGCATTACTTACTGAATATATTTGTCACATAGGTAAACGATTGATTAGCGGCTGTTCGAACGGTGATATTATTTGGATAATGTTTGCATTCAGAAATAGGTACCTACCAAGTCCTTAATTAACATAACCATGGGTTACTGAGAATTTTATATTACTTTCCAGATGTATTAGGTACATTACAATCTTGCTAAGTTAATAAAAATAAGTTTCTTCAGATACTAGTGTAGCCGTAGCAGCCGAAATAATTGTAATGGTTCCTACTTTCCTAGTTCTTGGTGGGACTTACTTAAATATTACACACTTACTAATTTTCAATCAGCCTACTTATTATGTATCTTCGATTAACTAAATTTATGTTCGATGATACTGCAACAAGACTTTCATTTGTTCATAAATGGAGATTTACCAGGGTAGCAACAGCACTACCTGACTGCCTGCCAAGCATTAAGATAAAACCAGGTGTTAACACTTTAGGTACCTACAATTACCTGTTTGTCCTTGCGACTCTTGGACTCCTCGACTCAGTAGCGGCGTAAGGGGGGGGCGGCGGGGGCGGTCCGCCCCGGGTGCCAAGCATCAAGGGGTGACAACCTGCCGGGGTTGCGGGTTGTTCGAAAAAGATACCGCAGCCCCGGAACGTAAAGGGCAATAAAAGGAACATGGGTGGGTTTTAGTCAGTAGTAGTAGTCAGCAAAATTCTGACGCTCCCCCACTCCGCCCAGAGCGGGGAAAGATATTTGATAATTTCTCACCCCAACAAAAAGGGGTGACAACGGAATGCCAAGCCAGTCGTGCAGATTAGTAGCCACTGGCGCATCTGTACGACAAGGTCGGCGCGGGTGACAGGGGCAAGTTGTTGATGTGTCGATTAAAGCAATCACAGTTGACACTTGGTCAGTTAGAAAGTGTTATTGTTTCTATGATGTGATCGTTTAATCTGCACGCGAATCATTATCTGGATCAATTTTGAAGTTCATAGCACCTTCTGGTTCTCTGGTAACAAACACACCACAGCAAGGTGTTGAAAATGACGTTGAAATAGATGGTGTACAAACAAGGAGCCAAAATGCATTGCGTGGGGGGACGCCGGGAAAATAGCCTGAAAATTTTTATACACAAGATGAAAGAAGGTAGAGATTAACAACAAGAAGAATACATATGTCCAGGAAAAAAACTTTTTTGAAAAAAAAAGTCGAAAATAACGTATTAACTTTTGTTGGTTTCGTTCATTTTTTTGCTACCGACTTCCGGAAAGTTATTTTCGACTTTTTAGTATTTTTTTGGAAGTCGGTTATGATTTAAAAAAAATATTCTGCAGTTTTTGTATAACAGAGTTTCGTCAAAGAATTTAATTCATGGTGGAAGCTAAATCCTTAAGTGTTCGAACACATAACGAATTCTGAAGGTCTACTCTCCTGTTTTAAAAAAGGAAAATCTTGAAATGGATTGATGCTTCAAAAATCTTTTGACCATGAACATCAAAATGTTAAGAGACCAAGAAAAACAAAGTGGAGTGCCATTTTGAGTCGCCTTTTAGATGTTTTTCTCTTCCTGGTACGCCAAAATCATTTCATCAGACAATAGAGGGCTTTTTCAGAAGTAGTTTGACCTAGGAATATAACATGCTATCTATATACAAAAAGTAAACGGGTAGTGTCCAAATATGTACATTCAAAATGAGTTCAATATTATTTTCGATAGTACTGAAGTACTATCATCGAGTGTTACCATTTTTTTAAGCATTTGTGTGGCTTCAATGATTTCTTATAAAGAAGTTTCTCAAATGTTTAGTTAGGTAATAAAATCTTACTTAAAATTTACAATGACGCAAACGCGAGTCTTTCCATATTGCCCATTGTAAAGGACCGAAACGTAAATTTTGATATTATAGAATACTAGCTGTGCCCAACGGTTTCACCTGCTGCTCACTTAGGAGTATGAAAAATATATGTTGGCCGATTCTCAGACCTACCCGATATGTACACAAAATTTCGTTTACATCGGTCTAGCCGTTTCGGAGGAGTATGGTCCAACGAAAACTGTGACACGAGAATTTTATATATTAGAAGATTTAAGCAAAATAAAGTCACGCAATCGCGTTTAGTATTTGTCGTTTCATTTTGAGGGTGCTCAATAGAAAGTCGCCCCGGGTGCCAACCTATGCTACGCCGCCACTGCCTCGACTGTGACAAATGTTTTGACATATAAATATGTCATAACTAACACGACTCCATAAATATCTATCACCTAATAAATGGGCGGGAACCGCAACAGAGTAATAAAAGGGACATAATGCGATATTTCTCCCACGGATTATGTCATATTATCCTCCGTTTCACATGTTCACAGATAATAATGTCATATTAACAAGTTAATTTAATGCACATGTGTTCGTAATTATATAAGGAGCATTGATAAACTTTATTGATGAACTAATGGTTAGAACTTCGAAATAAACCATTAACTTTGATTGCGAACGCAATGAGATTTATAGCATGAATAAAGGTTGCGATACACAACCGAAAATATATCCACACATCTGAAAATATTATGATAAGTGCTGAAATATTAATTTCAGCACTTATCATAATATTCATGGAAATATGTTCGGTCTTCAGCTAATCTTATAAACTAGGTTTAAATTATTTATTGGGTTGGGCGTTTATTATAGCTTTTCTGATGATGAAAATGTATTAAAACTGACGCAAGTCATTTAGAATCGACATTCAACCAGTGTGTACCAACTTAATAAAATCATCTTAATTTATGAACTATACTTAGCTTTTTCTTGCGGATATTTGGAAGCGTTTGTAAATAACCTATGGAAACGGTAGTGATGGTGATAATGCTTGGAACAAAAGTAAGTACCCTTTGATTTCCTAGATCATGTGTGTTTGCATTCAGTTGTATCAATCCGAAATAGTATAAAAATAGTATAGTACCTACTTAGTTTTGATTCAAGAGAAGAAACTTTGTCATTGCGACCAAAACGACATTTTTCAATACACTTATGGAGAAATTAAATAACTAACTAACTAATATTTAATTTTACACCATAACATCTAGTTATTGTCAAGCCAAATGTCTACCATTGTTTAATATTATAACTTTTTCTATTCCTAATTTGAACACAATTGAGGATCGTCATCACAAACACATCATGTAATTCCGAGGTTATGTATATTTTGATAGAGGTTGGCCATTGACCTGCAACCTGCATAACCTGGGAATTACATGATGTTGTTCATTGCTTAGTAATTTAACATCGAAAATAATAAGTTAAACTTAATATTAAAACTGTCTCGGCACTGACAACTCCTGCCGGGGTTGCAGGTTGTTCGAAAGAGATACTTCGGCCCCGGTACATAAAGGGCTTAGAGGGAACATGGGTGGGTTTTAGTCAATACAAGTCTGACACTCCCCTCCCCGCTCCGCCCACAGCGGGGGAAGTTATTTGATGATTTCCCATCCGCAAAGAAAAGACACACTACTCGGACATAGGCATGTCCTGCCGTGCGATCACACCACGTACACGCTGCGTTAACGCTACTTTCACGCCACGCGGACGTTGTGCTTAACTTAATTGTATTTCCCAGGATACTAGGCTCTAGCACGAGTTCGCGGACGAGTCGAAATACGTCAATTTTAACATTTAAAATACCTGCTTTACATGTAATATGTTCATAATTTATCTATGGACGAAACTGAGTGTGCTTGTCGCAAATAATCTAACTAAAATGCTACAGGATAAATGTATTTACGTAAAAATCGTAAAACATCTACGCTGGACCAGTCCCACTCCCATATGATACGAGGGGCATCCTTAGTAAGTAGGTAGCTACCTATAAAAATAAGTAACTAAATCTTGTACCAAGTTAATTATTTTTTACAGTAACCAATACAAAGGTATCTATTTAGTTAATTAATTAGCTAATAACTAGACATTATGTATACATATAGTGAAACAGACAAAAGTAAATATCAGTCTAATTCAATTACGTACATTAATGCAATTGATTTTGAATCCTAACACACATAACTTTGTTAGCTCATACAATACATATGCCGATGAGGTCGCAGTTTAATTTACTTAACGGTATTTGGTCAAGGTACACAATAAACCTATATGTATAAAACCGACAAGGTCCACTGAGCTTTCCCCAGTAAAACTGCTGAAAACTTATTTTCAGTTAAAATCGGTACCTATGCAGATAACGCGGGGAACCCTGTAGTCAGCTGTTACATCCCACGGTTCCTTTTTATAGAACGTGGACAAACATGTACGTAATAACGTACATTTTCATTAATATTGCATTCCTAATACCCGCTAGTAATAACAGCAGCCAATAGCAGCAGGTATCGATCTTTGCCCTCATCAATTATTATCTGCTTATATTATGGGCTTATCATCATTCTCTCATGTTATAGTATACATTTATCGTTAACGTGAAATTCGTGTGATTAATATTGACTTCATTGCGATCCGTTGGCCCTGGTTATGATAACCGGGCTCCAATTTACATGGTTTAATTTCCGCAGGAGGATTAGGTTACGTTCTTCCATGACCTACAATTGTTCGATATAACTTGACCCACAAGACTGTAATGATGGATATCGGTTACCTCAAAACGACCTTCGGTTTACCTGCTCAGATTGTTTATATGTTGTATCTGTCAATCATTTAATTCTTATTGAGGTATCAACATTAGCCAGAGAGGAGGTTAATCTAATTACCAAATATATTAAACATGCTAATATTCCCTTGGGACCCTACCGTTATATCTAAACAAGTAGATGGGTATCCAACGTTCAAGCCCAGGTCATTCTTTACTTAAGTGAGTGCCTTTCATCGAAATCTAGAGCACTATTATTTATTTTTTACGGATGGCAAATCATCAAAAAATAACTTTTGAACATGCGTTAGCCCCGGGTCAGCCTTATGGCTACCACCTTTTCGTTTTGGTGGTGGATGGCACGCCGCCCCAAGGGACACGCCCACACCGGGGCCACGTAAAGGCCCATTGACCGCACGACTTCAGTTCAGGCTCCTCAGATAAATCTAATTGCACTTGCCTACCTAATCTAATTGCCGACTTGGACTGGTTTTCACAATCTGTAGTCAGGGTATTCAGATTGCAGATTACTTATTGAAATCGTCATAGATAGAAACAATTAAAGCAGTCCCTAACCCCGGCTTTTCCATCTTTTGAGAGGTTATTTTGAAGATAAGTGGTGATTGGTTTCTATTCAGAAATATGTAAATAAGAACAAAATTAGAGCCGGTCAAGTGCTATTAGTATGATCCTCGATAAAAGTCACGGACACCAAAGATGTAATAACAATATTCTCCTAAATCCATTTAAAGCCCTTCTTTTTACACGTTTGCAGTTTCAAATCACTGAACCAAAAAGAAGATGACTATTAATATGAGCACTTAAAATTCTATTGATCTTTTCCTTAGAATCAGTAGGCGTTAAGCATGCTCTTGTTCACTTCTTGGTATTAATGAGATCAGAAAACGTGCAGACAACAGTCTCACAATTATGTTCACGGATCAGTGAGCCATCACTTTGGATTTAATAAAGCTATAATGTGATGTTAACTGTAGCGAAAATAAAGTGATTGGTAAGGAAGAAGTTGTTGTTTGAAACAACCAGGGTCACGTTTTTGTTATACGAAAAACAAAATTGTAGATGTAAATAAACAATGTAGTAAAACAATGTAGAGATTGTTCATGAAAATAAATAATATCTTTGGAATTGAGAATAAAAGGTTCTATTTTTTTAAATAAAATAATAAACTAGCTATAATATATATATACAGGGTGGCCAGTTGATAGACGTCCAAAGAAAAAAATTAGATGCCTTATGCTAAGGGGTACCCGAATTACCCCCATGTATGTTCCGCGATTATTTGTAGTTTAGGAGCTAGAATTTTTTTAAGTACTATTTTCAAAATTTTCACCTAACATTGGTTTTTATTTTTTATGTCTTTATTCCTATCATTTTTAGATATTATTTTTTGTGGAAACTATTAGCGATAACAATAGCTACCATGCAAAAAGACTTTAGACAACTAAAAGACAATTTCCTCCGTAGATGTAGATTGTGCATTTCTGTGGTACGGCGGCACTTTGAAAACCTTTTGTAACGTGTTTTAATAAAATTTGTAAATTATCTACCGTATTTTTTATCCCGGATCGTGTGTGCGTATAAACGCACACACGATCCGGGTAGGTACCAAAAAAGGGAGTGATTGGGGCTGGATAAATTCCCGCATATTAAAAGGTGCATAAAGGTGCAAGTACCCACAATTCTTCCCCAATTTACCCCGGCTGGAGGTCTTAATTTTTAAGGCATCCACAGGCTTCGTCCGGTTAAGACGACAACCTCCTTGGTTTAACTGCGAGATGAGAACTTCCAATATAAACGCAAAGCGAGACTTTTGCAAAAACCACAAAATGATACTTACGGCTTCCAACGCAAGCTCCAACTCTATTCGCAACAAAACAGACAATATTGCTGTGTGTGTGTGTGTAGTAGTCTTGCGTTCATGTTTCTTGTTGTATATGTTTCGTTTTTCGGAGGAAGTAATCAACTCGACTGTATGGGATATGTACTATAGGACCCCCATATGAACTACAAACCGCGGTGATAAACATAGCGACCGCTCTGTTCGATACAAAAACATGTTAATGTTACCCTCTTCGCGCATGAAACTACTTTCTAACATAGGTACATAGGTACCCTACGTAATGTCCATAAAAATATTTAATAAACTACAATGAAAACTGAAACTAGCAACACAACTTTTACAAATTTAATAAACTTAAACAAATATTGATTAAAAAAAGAATATTACACAATAAACGAATACATAAATGACAAACAAATACATTTAACACAGGCTGACACTAAACAAATTTTTATTCGATAGATAGATACTATTATTGTAAAGTGTGTTTTAATTTAATAACAATTAATAATGTTCCAAAAACTGATCTCAATTTTTATTTTTATAACTATTAATATTTTATTAGAATAAGTATAATTTAATAATTATGTTGTGCTGATTTCAATATTGGTTGAATAATAATAATTAATTTGGTTAAATATTAAAAAAAAAAATTTGGTTAATGGATTCATTTTATTTCAAAATAATTTTATACTTTTTGCTGTACCCTACAAGGTCCGTAATTGTACCTTAGCTTTAAGCTAATTTTATGATCTTCAGACATTATGGAATGCAAGATATGAATATGAGCTTTATCTAAATTTCAGAGTTAAGTATCTTTTATAATAAAATGAGTTATCTTCAATACATATTTTTCTTCTAATGTAATTTATGTACGATTTAATGAAAAATGAACACTCGATAAGACTTTGTGTGAGATGCCATACAACTGAAAAGACTGGAATTAAAATTTGCCAAAAAACCAACTTCCAATACAAACTGAAAAGACAAAAAATAATTTACTTCTGGTGGCAAAAACGACGGCACGGTTGGCACAGTGGCTGAGCGATCGACTGCTGCGCTTCCCGCACGGAACAAGTATTTGTATGACCTGCAAATAGTTGTTTCGGGTCTGGCTGTTTGTGTATGTGAATTTAAGGAGAAATTCCTAGTGTGGGGCAAGGTTTTTTTTTTCAAAAAATATATAAGTATGAAAAAAAAAAACACCGACTTCCGGAAGTAAAATTTTCAACGACAACCAAATTTCGTTGAGCTTTCCTCTTCTAACTTTAGACCTGTCATTTCCAAAGTAAAAGTAGGACGTAAGGTCGTAATTAAAACGAAAATTGGTTTGAACAAGATTTTATATTTATGTTTTTGAGGTATGGGACGTTTTCATCAAACTGCAGTCCTAACTTTCTTTTTCATAAAGATACTATGATAAATTAATATTAACTATTAACTTATAAGCAACCACAATACCTACCGTATTGTGGTTGCTTCAAAATATTGTTTAATGCTACAGAGCCAGGCTGTGTGTGCAAGTCCGACTCGCACTTAACCGGTTTTTTACGTACGAGATGACAACCAAACGCTACATACGCAAATTGGTTTTGAAGTTACAGTCAGAATTCCAGGTCCTTGATAGCGACCAAATTAGGTAGCAGAACCAGTCTGCATGGAATGTAGATCCATGCAGCCTCCTTCTCGTACACTACTTCAAATTCCCGCCCTAAAACTAGAAAATCATATCGACTAGGCGACTCATAATAAAAAAAAAAACCCTTTAAGTTCAATTTCATGTAATGACTTTTTAGTAAAATACTTGGTCATCTATGAGATTCAATGAACAGATGATTATAATCATTTAAACTCAAACTCCGGGTAAAGAAAAAGATGCCAAAAAAGGAGGTGTCCGATGAAATGACGAATAATTTATAGAGGAGTGTGGAAAAAGAAAACCTGCTGCGCCGACCCCAAATAACTTGGTATAAGAACAGGAGAATGATGATGATGATGAACTCAGTAAAATCATATCCTTACTAATATTATAAAAACGAAAGTGAGTTTGTTTGTTACGTCTTCACGCTTAAATGGCTAAACCGATTTTGATGAATTTTGGTACAGAGATAGTTGGGACCCTGGAGACGGACAAGGCCTCATATCTCAATTTTTTTTTAAAAAAAAAGATTGAGATATGAGGGAGAAAGAGGGGAAGAAAGCATTGCTATTAGAATAAATTAGGCGCAAGGGCAAAAACAACAGGTAGCGGGTACCTGCAAATCAGGAAAGGGGAACTGTGTTACCCCGAATTAAGCTAGTTTATTATAATCTTAATCAACATACAACCTGCCACTGACCTGCAAAAAGTAAAAACGTTAGAAAGATTGAATTTCGCGGGCTTACCTGACGCTTTCATCAGTTGCTATTTCATTTTATTCTTCTTCATTATCGCTATCACGCTCTAACTTTATAATATCACGACATCTTTACTTGATGGTACAAACTTCGCTACTTCATTGGCGTGGCCGCGTCGTTATGGGTATGGGTAATCAGAAAATCACTTATTGGCTGATATAGGAGCACAGAGGGCATCATATTATTACGCATAGTGGATAGTATCGACGAGACTTCTTGGATTACAATACAGCTCCACCTATTGCCGTTTCATTGAACTAGGCTGAGTAAAGACGACGGGCCCCTTTTAAAGCATAAACATCACTACTGAAATACGTGTATACTAATACGCCTCTACCTATCCCTTTCGGAGAATAAGCCTGATTATGTTGTGCTTTGCAAAATTCGTGTGAGAACAAAAGTTGTAAAGAGCAAAACGGAATGCTGTCAAAATTAGCTGTCATTCTGGATGATCCTTTATCTGTCAAAGACATACCGAATTTCGGCAAGCAGTGTTTCGTGTTCACTTTCAAAATACTAAATTGTGACCAAAATCAAAATGACACCGGAAGAAACTATAGAAAGGTTTAAGCTTTTGGGCTTAAATGAACAAAAAGCAAAGGAAACATTGAAAAACGCTAATGTTACAAAATTTCTACTTGCCGCATTGAATGAGGTTAAAACATTCAAATTTTCAAAACTGCTCACATTTAAAAAAAATACTTAAACAATTAATTGAATCACAAGTTCGTTCAATATAGAATATAGTTATACTTTTATTGCTTCCTTAGGTGGACGTAGCAAATCTGCCGAATGGCGCTGGAATGTTGATCTACCATCTGGCAACAAAGATCAAGCCGCAGATCGCCGCCAAACTACCTTTGGTAACCGAATTCGTAGCCAGTGGCAAGCTAGACTCGACTCTTAGAATAGATGCAGCTTTGGAGTACCTTATCACCCATGTAAATGAGTCCAATGTTGATATTGATGCATTTGAAAAGGCTTGCGGTGTTGGTGTCGTGGTGACGCCGGAGCAAGTTGAGCAGGCAGTGGAGAAACATATGGCTCAGTATAAGGCAGAGTTGTTAGAAAAAAGGTACAGGTTTAACGCTGGTAATGTCATGCAAGCAGTGCGAGCAGACTTACCCTGGGCTGATGGGAAAGCTATCAAGAATGAAGTTGATGTTCAGGTAAGGATTTAGTGTTACAACCGCTTGCAACACAATAGATTTTCATGAAAATGCTTAATACAATAATTTTCATACATAAAATCTTGTTTTTGATTCAAGATTTTAGATCTGTTGGGACCTAAAACAGAAGCTGATTTAGCACCTCCTCCAAAAGTTGAAAAGAAAACTAAAGGTGATGCAGGAAAGAAAGCCAAGAGAACTGACGATAAAGGTACATTTTTAAAAGCATTCATTATAATAATTTAAGATTTTATACATCTTTTATTATATGCATAGCCAAGGTATAGAAATCCCTGCATTGCCCTGAGTTCATATAACAAATGTAATGTTCTTTCATCAACATCATTTCTGGCTTTAGGACAATGCAGTTAACACTGAGCTAATAAGCTCATTACATATAATAATATAATTTTCTCAAATAGTTCAGCACAGTATATAAATGACAGCATGTGTGGTAAGCTTTAACACTAATGTTTTTATTTTGCTATTATTTCAGCATCAAAATTGTCTGGAAAGGCTGAATCACCTGATGAAATTGGTGGAGCTTCATCCATATCCGAGTTGATGAAAAAGTTACCATTCCATGCACCTGGAGAGAACTTCAAATCTGATGGTTATGTTGTCACGAATGATACTAAACGGTTACTGGAAGAACATCTTAAAATAACTGGTGGAAAAGTGAGAACAAGATTTCCTCCTGAACCTAATGGCATTTTGCATATAGGACATGCAAAAGCTATTAATATTAACTTTGGGTATGCTGCAGCCCATGATGGTGTCTGCTTCTTGAGATATGATGACACTAACCCAGAGAAAGAGGAGGAGAAGTTCTTTGTTGGTATTAAAGAAATGGTGGAGTGGTTAGGTAAGTCACATATTATTATCTTTGACAAGTGATTATGTCTTTGTGCAGGAAATATTGCTTACTTTACATTTTGTATGAAAATCTTGAATGGGTGAGGTCTGTCATACCTACAGACTAAAACCTTGTGGTGTTGTTAAACTACATACCTCAGAAGTGCATTTATGTGACTCTTTTTTAGCTGATAATGATGTGGATAATAATATACATGCCATACAAATACATGTGCCACATAAGTATTGAACACATTTTATTGTGAATTCAAATAAACACTGCTCTTCCAGGTTACACCCCTTACCAAATCACACATTCATCAGACTACTTTGATCAGCTATATGAGTGGGCAGTTCAATTGATCACCAAGGACCTTGCATATGTCTGCCACCAGAAGTCTGAGGAAATCAAGGGTTTCAATCCACCACCTTCACCATGGAGGAATAGGCCTGTTGAAGAAAGCTTGCAATTGTTTGAGGTAAATACTAGTTATTTCATCATTTGGTTTTAAACATACCTATTTAGCCTGGTGAATGTTGTTAAGTCCCTACGGGGAAACATAAGACGACATGCCACAAGTAACAGTAGAATCTTCATTCTCTGAAGCCCTACCTTGCAAAAACGTTACTCATAAATTCTTCGATATTTCGTCGAATTTCCGCGCGTTTGTTATGACATCCTTATTACTAATATTATAAAAGCGAAAGTGAGTTTGTTTGTTACCTCTTCACGCTTTAATGGCTAAACCGATTTTGATTAATTTTGGTACAGAGATAGTTGGGAACCAGGAGACGGACATAAACTTTTTTAAAAACAAGTGGGATGTGAGGGAGAAAGAGGGAAGAAAGGGGAAAACTTAGCATTGCTATTACAAATCAATAAAGCGCAAGGGGAACTGTGTTACCCCGAATTTAACGCGAGCGAAGCCGCGGGAAAAAGCTAGTTCAAAATAAATGTGCCTTTAGCTTGTTATCATCACATAAGGCTTTAATTAGATAAAGCCCAGGCATTTTGAGGACTGTCATTTGTAAATTTCGATGTTAATGTGCTTGTTTCTTATCTTGGTTTTCATAAATGAAGTTTAATTTTGATTTCCAAAAATGTTATCATGATTCGTAACTTGGATTTGGCAATCATGGTAATGAATTCATTCATAAAAAACATAACACAACTTTTTTTGGACAGTTATGTAACAATCTAATTTCTGTTCTCATGTTTTAAGAATAATTAATGTAACAACAATATTTTTTATATTTTTTCAGGACATGAAAAACGGTAAAATTGATGAAGGAGATGCCACTTTACGAATGAAGATTACACTTGAGGAAGGCAAACAAGATCCAGTGGCATACAGGATTCGGTTCAAGCCCCACCACCGCACTGGCAACAAGTGGTGCATCTACCCTACGTATGACTACACCCATTGTCTGTGCGATAGTATAGAACACATCACTCATTCATTGTGTACTAAGGAGTTCCAGTCTAGAAGGTTGGTAATGTTATATGAATAAGCAGGAAATTGGTTGCACTAAGGACAATGCTATTAGCTTTGTATTTTCGATTGTATACTACTGACATACTAACGCTTTGATTGTTTGCACGCTTGCTCAGATTAATAAATCAATATCTAACTTGTATTAATCTGCAAAGGTGTTTAAGTCGGAATTTTCCCTTTCAGATCATCATACTATTGGCTATGCAATGCCCTCGGTATCTACTGCCCAGTACAGTGGGAGTATGGTCGCCTCAATGTAAATTACACTGTAGTATCCAAGAGGAAAATAGCGAAACTGATTGATGAAGGGATTGTTAACGGTAAGTTACTAATAACCCAAAACTCTAGTCTTAAATGAAGGGTCTAATTCCTTTATATAATTTAACTAGCATGATGTTTAACCTAAATGTGATTGGCATTGTGACCTCCGTGAGCAGTCGTGTTAGGTATTGCTGGCACCTATAGAGCATGTCAATCATAAACGGATGAAGTTACATCGTTCTAAGCCAGTCTATGCACAGCTCATATAACTCCACTGCTATTATAGACAGATCACAAAAATCTAACTGACCCGTTGCTAATTTACTTAACGTTTGAGGTTTGAACGTAAAATATCCTACTTGTTGCAGACTGGGATGATCCAAGACTGTACACATTGACGGCGCTGCGCCGACGCGGCGTGCCTGCCTCAGCCGTGAACTCGTTCTGTGCGGCGCTAGGCGTCACCGGCGCCGTAGGGGCCGTGGACCCCGCCATGTTGGATGCCAGTATTAGGGATGTACTCAACAATACCGCACCAAGGTAATTAATTTTATAATCTAAAGTTATGAGTAGGTTAATGTTAAAAGAACTAAGACGCTCGAGACCTTTAAATACCGAGGTTTTTTTAGTAGTCTAGCACACCCAAATTTAAAAATGCGCTTGATAGTATATTGACTATACTATTATAAATATAAATACTATTGGTTGGCGCAGTGGCTGAGCTATCGACGGTTGCGCTGCTGTCTTCCCATCATTATGATCTTTTAGAGAATGGTGTCTTTTAACCGTATAGTTCGGTACGGACCCCTTCGGGGGCTCGACATTCAAACCTCCGCTGGCTCGGTACTGGCCCCGAAAGGGGTCGGACATTTAAGTCATATGACCTCCTCATTACTTTTGTAAATATTTTATTTTCTGGTTAAAAAATAATATGGGTGTGCATTCATTAAGATAGTAGAATAAAAATCTCATTATGTAAACGTCATTAGAAGTTCTTTAATTATTGAGTAAGTTTCTTAATTAAGTCTTATAAAATCCAAATGTGTAAATTACGATCATCGCCATTTTGATGGCAGTGTAGGTCGACGCTAAAAATCATAAAAAAATGGGTTTTCGGACATTTAAACTCCATATTATTGGGCATGATTAACGTGTCCTTTTATTACGTGAAGAAATCATTCGTAATTGAACTTAAATTAGCAGTGGTAATGATACAGTTTGAAATCTAAAGTCGAAGTTTCGCGCCAATCGTGCTTGTTTACATTTTTAATTCCACATTATATCATAAATTCGCGAATAGATTCTATAACAACTGACACAAATATCATTTCAAATATTATAAATAACATGACAATGCCCAGATCTTATCGTAATTTGCAATAATAGGACCAATAACACGTAATATTCATAACCACTACTATATTCACTTTCGAAATTGACGTCCATTTCTTTTTTTTTTAATTTTGTGATGTGTAAATGCGATTATTTCAATCGATTATTTTCTTGTAAATCAATCAACTCGAATAATTAAATTAAGGAATATCAGAAATTGATAGATGAAAATAAAAATAATTTTGTAATACGTGTAAAATACTATAAATATTGATTATAATATTTTTTACGCCCCTAAAAACCGATTCAACAACAAACAGTACAAACTGATCTATGGCTAAATTCGCGCCAATTTTATTTTTAGATTAAAATTCAAATAAGGAATGCGCTCGCTGTTCAAATTAAAATTAAAATTTTTATTTGCTATTTTATTAATAATTTGGTTTTGTACCTACTATTTGAATGTTGAAACAATTTGAAATAAATAAGGTTGAATATAGAACGCGCCAATTATGATCTTGATGATCTCTTGCACATTAAAAAAATCAGCTAAGATAAATTATATTTGTTCGACAAAATTGTTTGTAGTATAGTTAGATTGGTTTTTTGATAAGCGTATTCATTCTTTCCTAAAACATGGCTCGTAGGCCAAAGTGTTCTTGGAGTGGAAGCCTTGGGGTAATAATGGCTTAGAGGAAGAGCACAATTGAGATGGAAACACGACACCAAGAAAACTCCAGGTCAGGTTTTCTTGATGTCGTGTACCGGGGTTTTTTTTGGGTGGGAAATCATCAAATAACTTCCCCCACTCTGGGCAGAACGGGGGGGAGTGTCAGACTAGTACTGACTAAAAGCCACCCATGTTCCTTCTTTTGCATAACCTTGACACTCCCCCCCGCCTCTTCTAGAGCGGGGGAAGTGAAGCGCCACGGCATCCTCACAAGCCACCTGACGCATGTCCTCACCGGGCACGAAAGTTTCGGGAGCTTCCTGCACATCATCGGGCGGGAGGAAACACCCAGGTGTCACCAATGTGACGATCTCCCGGAGGACACGTTGGAGCACACTGGCAGTCTGCTCGTTTGAGCGGAGCACCGCTGTGTCCGGGAGGAGATGGTGATGTTTCAAGAAGAGAACCTCAAACCAAGCCAGCCACCGCAAGAGACGCTACAGGCGTCGGGCGTCGGGTGTCTATATCAATACTTTTTGGGCCCCAATGTGTGCGGAGTCCTTGTCCGTCTAAAACAAGGCTCTACTGCGGAGGCATGGCTTTCTAGGTGCGGTACGGTATGGTTGTGCCGGCTGGGCTGCCTGACTAGTTACCTACAGAATTAGCATGACCTCCTACAAAAATGGCCGCCATTTTCATTCATCGTCATTCAAGAAAACAGCCAAAATCTTTTACCACGAAACCGTTTGACAGCAAAATGTACCTCAAATCTTGGCGCTTAAGAAAATAATTATAGCATAAAAAAGCACATGACAAAATGTTGTTGTCTTTCTTTTCTTATCGATATCACAGATATTTGAACAACTATAATATCAATAGTAGAATAATATGCCATCTCCATAGGTAACTTTCTCAATGGTCCCAAAACTTTTTTTTAAAGTTTACTCCATTACGATTATCGATTAGGTTGAATGCAACTTTTTAATCGTAATGATGAAACTTAGATTTACGGTCAGCACTAAGGAATGTCATGTTGCAACACAGTTTTTAGTATTTTTTGTCAAGATTTGTATCGTGTTTTATTTTGAATTTATATGTAAAATGGCAAAAATAAGAATGCAGATGGAATGTCATTGTTTTTATTTTGGATTTCCGATTTTATTATCAAAGGGTTGTCTTGTGTATGTACATTATTTCCAGCGATTTTAAAGTATCTAATTTTTGGAAGGGTGTAATAATATGTATTTTACACACATTTTACAATAGATTGACGCCGTTTTATGGACCTTATGAGGTTTTTGGAAATATATACCTCAAACTTATCATATGAAACAACCCCTGTGACTTATTTTTAATAACAAAATTGAATGCTGTAAATTGACAAAAAAATCTTGAATTTCATGACAATTCGCGTCACCCCACCGATTCAGCTGATGTGTCATGCGTCAAAATCCTGTCGTGCAGAGTGGTTAAAGACGTTTAACGCCCCTGCACTTTTATTGTTGATAGCTATGTTGTCAGCAAAAATTTTGTGTTACAAAAAATAGAAATTTTGACGTCCAAAAACGAACACTAAAAAGTCGGAAAATTAATTTACATCCGGAGGTTGGTGACTAGTTTGACTCATGGATTTTTTGCCACCGACGTCCGGAAGTTTTTTTTTTGTTTTTCACTTTTTTTAGTTGTGGTTTGACGGTATCTCACACAATTCACAACACACTCTTTTTCATTGCTACTAAGAGATATTGGCATATCAGCTCTATATATCTATTAAAAGAAAAAATATATAATATAGAAGATAACTCATAAACTACCAAATAATTTACAAAATCGGCCGACAATCAACGAAAAAATCGCGTAACAAAAATACAGCCTAATTGAGAAAATCCTCAATTTTTTTGAATTCGGTTAAAAATGGAATCCAGCTTTTCAAATGCATTACATAATATTCATTTTAAAGGGCATTAAGTTTCCGCCATTATCCTGACTGATAATGTTATCATGACATGAACAGTTTTACATGTATTTTAATTTCAAGGTTGACCATTGATAGTAACTTAACAAGCTCTTAGCACCAAGGCTGTAGGATAAAATGTGTGCACTGTTTATGAAATGTGATGGCTACAAACTACACCAACACTTGAAACTTCTTCTCTCTTCTATATAAACTTGTTGGTAGCCCTGCGTAAATAGTAATAGATAGAAACATCAGTTAAACTAAATACAGAGGAATTCAGAAGCACGCAGCATTATAGTACACATATTGTCGTGTTCAATAAAATGCTATGCAACAAATGTTTTCAATGCGAGTCAGTAAAACGGACATTTTGTTTCAGAGTTATGGTAGCACTAGAGCCATTAAAGATCACAATCACGAACTTCCCTAATGACAAACCAATACAAATCACGGTACCAGACTTTCCTAATGAGCCAGACAAAGGATCACACACAGTAGTACTTAGTAACGTCCTTTATATCGAAGCCACGGACTTCAAAGAAGAACCTGAGAAGGGATACCGACGGTTGACACCGAAACAAACTGTTGGATTGAGACATGCGGGTTTTGTAATCAAGGTAACTATAAAACTTTAGAAAAACAAAAATTAAAAGCCAAAAATATAACACAACAAAAACATTATTACGTTTGTTCCCGTCGATATTTTTTGAATCCATTGCCGAATTTCTAAAAGTGGCTTTTATAAAACAAAATGTTTTTTCACAACAGAAGTCTGACAAAAACAGAAAGTTTGTTTACGATCATAATTTAAATATAACAGCTAAAAATACTTAAGTGGAACATTTATATAGGCAATTATGTTTATTTGTGAATAAATTGGTGATGGTGGTGGCCCTGTGGGGACGACCTCGGCTTGCGAGTCTTAGGTTCGAATCTAGGGAGGGGCACACTTTACTTTGTGAAATTATTTATTACATCGCCGAAGACCTAAAACCGATAAAAAACCTTTTCCCCTAAAACCTTTTGGCGGCACGGTTGGCGCAGTGGCTTAGCGATAACAGCTGCGCTGCGTACCGCGGGTTCGATTCCCGCACGGAACTAATATTTATATGGCCTACAGGTAGTTGTTTCGGGTCTGGCTGTTTGTGTATGTGAATTTAAATGTTTGTAAACGCACCCACGATACAGGAGAAATTCCTAGTGTGGGGCAAAGTTAAAAAAAAACCATTAAATTGGACATAATACGTGATATCACCAATCCTTACGGGGCCTGGTTGGTATGGTTTACTCCATCGCACAAATAATTCAGCTAAGAATACATATTATAATGTATAAGCCATATTTATTTGTTTTCTATATTTAGGTATCTAAGGTGATCAAGGATGGTAACGGCGAACTTGTTGAAGTAGAATGCACAGCGGAAACTTCCGAGTCAGCAGAGAAGCCCAAGGCTTTCATCCATTGGGTCTCTGAGCCCGTCACCATCGAAGTCAGATTGTATGAACCACTGTAAGTATGACCTAAGACTGCGATAGTCGCAAGCACAACATGCAATGACGGGCCTTCATGAAAATGATGAGCGTCATAGTAACCGTTATAAGACGGCAATCAAATAAATCAAAGTATAAATCGGTGCAAATATATCTTACGCAACGATGCTAAAATAAAGTTTCGGGCTGAACTCGATCCTCAGTACATTAACTTCTTAAAAAATCAGACCACAAAACTATTTTTGTTAATTTAGATTCAAACACAAGAATCCAGAGGACCCGAGCGAGGTGCCGGGCGGTTTCATATCAGACTGCCGTGAGGACACCCTGAAGGTGGTGAACGCTTACGCCGACGCGTCCATCAGAGGCGCCAAGGTGTACGACAAGTTCCAGTTCGAGAGGATTGGCTTCTTTTCCGTCGATCCTGATACCACGTCAAATCACGTGAGTCTACGAAACTCTCACTCTAAACTGTTCTTTGTTTTTCGTATTTTTGTTTTTATGCATCGGTTTGCGTTGTGTGTGAAGTTTTTGGTTGCGTTTGGATGTTCAAATAATACAGTCGTCCCTCGCATATTGATAGTCTAATCATTTATGAGTATTATTAGTCTTATCCATGAATCCGATATTTACGGATTCCATTATCATCAATATTCATAATTAGTATATATTTCTGACTAACTCTTACGTAGTTGATCTGCAATGTTAATAAGCGTTCGCTTAGGAGAATTTTAAGATCCTCACGAATTGCCAAGGACGACAGTATTGATCAGTTATATTGTGCTATAATAGTAGTTGCATCATCAGCAAATGACAAGTCGTCAGAGGCCTAGTAAGTACCTATCTGTTTTGGTACCATAACTTTTTTAGATATAATTATATGTAGTAAGTTAATACTTATTATGAAGATATGTTTCTGAATACAGATTTGAAAAAAGTTCATGTTTCTTTTCACAGATGGTGTTCAACAGAACTGTTTCTCTTAAAGAAGACACAGGAAAATAAACGCTTTTGTATTGTAACATTGTAAAACAATTTATATTTAATAAATTTGCAATTATTTATTACTTATGGTGTTTCATTTATGACAGGAAAAAGTCGTAGAACTAAATTTAAAATGTTCCAACCGAACGAACATTTAACAATCTACAAGTGTCACATAAAATACAATAATGTCATCAGCTGCAAATACAGCCTACTGTAACCGATACCTTTGTCTATAGTTAAATCCGTAAGGGAGACATTTTCAATCTGATTCTACTACATTGAATTTATCGGTACAGTCCCTTCGAAAATACTCATTTACGTTCAAACTTATGGCGCAATGGATTATTCGTTCTGAAACCTAAATTACGGCTATGTTCTAGTACGAGGGGTGGGGTGGGTAGCGCTTAGGCGGCGGCGCGGCGCGTATCGAGCGTGGGCGGCCGCGCATGCCAGTCCAGTGCCACTCGCCTCCGCCATCCCGCGATATGCACTACTACGCGGTTACATCTCGTAAAACCCGACACGCACGATATCACGTTATTGCGCGCGACGTGCTTACGATGTAGAAACTATACAACCTCATGTAAACTTAAGGTAAGCCTTAGCTGCATTATAGCATCATTGCTTTTGTGTTGTAAGTTACGACCCCGATCAGATTTGCTGGTTGCCCTACGATGTTCATTACCACGGGCCGGTGGAAAGTGGTTCAAGTGCGTCATGTTGACGTGTATGTGACGTAACCCACTGAAATACCGAAAAATAGAGCTTTATTTGTCGTGAAAACATTAATTTTACAAATTTTACGCACGTAATGAAACTTTTCACCTTGAGTAATGTACTTGTCTTATTTTACTCCACTTATTTAGTTTCTATATTAGTATTTCATTTTTCTTACGGTTTAACTCGTAGTATGCCCTTCAAGTTATTGTTTTGATGTCCTAATGTCGTTAAGCGTATGTGATACTTCTGTAGATATACAGCTAGCTTGGATAAGGAGCGGTCTTTATACCTACTACAGGCTTAAAATAACATTGATGTCTAGCTGTGTATCTAGCTCAACCTTTAGACCCTCCCTATACAAGGGTGGGTATTTTTCGCCGAAGGCATGATTAGATTTTTGATTCATGAATGTAATCAGTAAGCTTTATAAATGTCCTTGTTAAAGATCCTCCCTAATTCTGCTTTGATGTATTTCCACATACTTAATATATTCTTCTCTGCCTACTTATGTGCCTCGATATGAATGTATATAGCTAGGTTGAGATAGACCAAATTTAAGAGTTAAAACTAAGCAGCGGACAGAAAATTAACGCTGTTCGGTACAAAACATAGATGTTTAACTTTATGAATAAAGTTTATATCTGTTACAAATAGTTTGCAATAACTCAATAATTCAAGTTCGCAAAACTGTTGTACTATTGTTTTGGTCGCGAGCCACTAGAGCTTATCTCGTGTTATCAGCTGTAACAGCATTGGCTTGAAAATCGAAATGCTGGTGCGATTACTTAAATGGAACACGCATTTGCATATCTACACACGTTTTCACACCATCAATTGTTTGTAACATTACATGTCCTACTATGTATGTACATATGTATGTAATGTAGGTACGGTTGTACCGAATTGATGTGCAATGAAGATAATCTATAGCATTCAGTTCTTAGCAAGGTCATGTTACTAGCTCTCGAACTTTATCTAATGTTACCTACATGGCTTATGGATACCGTTAGGCATTATGTAGACATTGCAAAGTTCTCGTGTACCGGACATTATTTACAGCTGTTTGTATAGGTCTCTATACAACCCTTACAGATACACCCTTTTCAGGCTTTTGAAATGTGGAGTAAAGACAGCGTAAAAGTGAAATCTGAATAGGGTATTCGACATAATTGAATGAAGTATTTACATCAGCGGATTTTCATACTAGTAAATTTAGGATCGTAATATTTTATTATTGGTAATGCCCGTTACCAATAATAAAATATTACGAAGTTCATTTTTAGAGATAAACTTAAAATGGTGCGTTATTTTTTAGGGTTCCGTACCTCAAAAGGAAAAAAACTTGAACGAAGGGATCGTTATAGGATCACTTTGTTGTCCGTTTGCCTGTCTGTCAAGACCCTTTATCTCGGGAGTCATCGACTCTGCGGTTCCTTGGAACTGAAACAATAATGCCGTAAGTTTGCGCACCGCAGTCAAAAGACATGGCTGTTCATGTCGCAAGTTTATACGGAACTCTCGGGGCTTTTTCTTTTTGGGTGGGAAATCACCAAATAACTTCCCCAGCTCTGGGCGGAGCGGAGGGGCGTGTCAGACTTGTACTGACTAAAACCCACCCATGTTCCTTCTATTGCCCAGTTCTATTGCTTCTATTCTATTATGTTCCGGGGCCGCGGTATCTCTTTCGAATAATCCGCAACCCCGGGAGGTGGAGGCTCTGGCAAGCCCCTCTGCTTTGCTGACATCTCTTTGAGGCGCGCGTAAAACACGAACGCGCCGTCGACTCGGCCTGTCGTCAATAGACGGACGGACGGTAAGCTACCCATTGCTCACCGTCCACAGGCCCGCATCTACGGTGGCCGGGAGTCGTCTCGCGGCGCCCGGCGCCCGGGGCGTCTCCCACGGTGGCTGGGTTGCTTTGGGGTTCTCTTCCTCAAATGCCCGGCCTCCTCCTTCACTAGCATGACTGCTTCGCAGAAGGAGGTGACCGCTTCCCATTCCCTCTCGCTCCGGCCCATGTACTGAACCAGGGCCGGACGCGAGAGATCGCCGCCGCCGATCGCCTCCACGAGGGCACGGCGCTGCACGGGTTACCGCCACTATTGTGGCATGCCCTAACTCTCGGGGCTGGTTTTATATTTAATGTGGTGATGAAAAATTTAGACTAGAAAACTGCTAGTAAACAACGACGACAATAAGACACTTAGGCGTCAAGGTGCTCAACCGCATCCGGAATCTACTCCAATCTACGTTTAGCAACAGCTATTTGATGTGAGTTTAGATAGTAATCTCACCACAAACACACTCACCGTGTGTGTATTCTGCACATTAGGAAAGTCAACTTAGATTTAATAAACACAGGATCACAATCACAGGGTTCACAATCGTATTTCAACTGTAATTAGCAGTAACAGGATTAACTAGTCGTCAAAACAAAATAAATGCAGTTAAAAACGGTTCCATAATTCTGTTCCATTTCTACGCTTTCAGACGACAAGGGCTAATAGAGGTCATACTTTCGCAGTCTAAGCCATGCCAATATTTCTGTCTATTTCGTAACAACTGAATATTTCTGCTTCATTTTGTAGCAATTATATTCCGTAGCAGTTCAATATTTCACAGCCATTTCGGCTTCGTAGCAATTTCTATTTCGTAGCAGTTCAATATTTCTCAAGAATGAATGTCTACGCTTGCCACGAAAAGCAGTAGACAATTTCATAGTCATTTCTACTTCGTAGCAATTATATTAGGTACGTAGCAAATTTCAATTTCGTAGCAATTGGCTTTTCGTAGCCATCATCGATGTTCGTATACTCTTTAAATTACATATTGTTGTTGCTTGTTAAAATAAAAAGAATTCAATTTACACCAGAGACGCTATGGCTTCATCTCAATAAGAGAAAATTAAATTCATCGGCGGCAATTTGGTTCGTGCTAGGGTTGGTGTCACTTCGTTATAAATGCTTTTAAAGCGTTTTAGCTTTCTGAAAGCACCAGGCAAGCGACTACCTTTATCACATAAAGATTATTTACTCTCTATTTATTTACTCTGTGGGGTTCTTTTTTAATTCGGTACTGGTATCTAGTCCAGTTAGTATCTGGATGCCTAAGGGTAGACATCACCGTCGAGGTGGATCTTGTCGAAGGTGGTGTTATGATCGCGATTTTAAATCGCGGTCAGCAGCCGCGGCGCAATACATGGTGCTAAGTAAGAAGAAAGCGGAGGCCCTTGCCTAGCTGTGGCCTACAAAATAGGCTATAAAAAACAGGTATTTAGGATAGTATGAAAACAGGTTTTAGATTGACTTGCATGAACTCTCAAAACATTCATACCTACATGGTTTTTATCATGTCGCTTTCTAGAGTTGGTACTTAAATACATTTTCCTGCGACTGACAGGTAATTTGAGAGTGAGTAAAGATAGTTAAACAACGCTTTTTCATCAGTCCTTTGACAATATACGGAGCTTCGTTCGAGTGTCACTCGGGATGCCAATTACGACGGCGAGTGCCTACAGAAATGTCGCTTTAATAGCTTGCTTGATGAGTGGCTTTAAGGCCATCAGTCTCGTTGCGAAGGTCCTTTGTTCCGACTCTGATTTATCGGGAAGTACGTAATGCCCTGTCAGAGAAGTTACTCAGACTCTCCTTCTAAAAGGTTGGTAGTTAGACATCGACGTTTGGACGGCACGGTTTGCTCAGTGTTTAAGCGATTGAGCTGTTGACTTTTTATATGAGAAAAGTTATGTAAGTACATCATCATTTGGGTTGTAAATTAATCAAATATTATAATTTAGCATGGAAATTTATGACTGGTTTGTGGAAATGATGTGTAAAATAATATAAAAGGGCAAACAAACCTAGAAAATGCCTTAGTTGTACATAATTCGTTTAAATGCCAGCGCACACTTGGAGAGCAGAGTATTTTGACACCGGTCAGCGTGCAGTATGCCCATGGGCAAGGCTTCACCAGAGACGGCTTGCACTGTCTCACCCCTTGATCGCATGATGAGGCGCCCCTCAGCTTGTCTTCTCGGCAACGTACACAAAGGGAAATCACCTTTGATACCTTGGGTTCGATCTCTAGATATTGGAATCTAAATCTTGTTACCACTAGATATGTATCGACTTAAGTTGGGTAAAGATAAAATGTTATGCCGTCCCCGGACGTGTGCGTTGGTCTTAAGAAGTATCATAAATGTAAGGATCAAGTATTTGCGGATTGAATAACGGATAAAAGTCACATTAAGAGGAATTTGTTGAACATTTCAGCTCAATTTATGACCGTTTAATAGGAACATCCATTTGATCCGATAAAACCAATATTAGAGTCGTAAGTTCTTCGGTAAAATACGGCTAAGTCTCGTCTCGGGAGAGTCACCCTGTCGCGTGTGACGGTCTTTATTGCTAAATGTGGGTTGCTTTGTAACTTTTCCTAAACTCTTCGGGGATCAAGGGCGTGACGGCAGTAATAATATATTGGATGATGAATGTATCCAATCTTACGTGGGGTTTACACCCATTTAAGTTTCAAATCAGTGTTACATTAGGTTTATATGACGTAAGGTGACGATTTGGTTGTGATTAAATTCCGGAAAAGTCATAATATTTCGTCCGCTGTAAATTAACTGTTATTTCAATTAATCCATACAGATAAAGAACTAATGTCACTCAGTTTGATTACTAAGTGTTCCGTCACTTAGTTAGTACCAATCAGAAACAAGTGTTCCACATTGGAAACCTAACTAGATAAGCATAAGTAGTAAACTAGTCGAGAAAGTTTGACACAATGTATTGATTTTCTCCAAAGCGACCGAAGAGTGATGCTCTAAAAATGTATCTAGATGCTGAATTGTTTCACTTGGTCGCAATAACATTGGCACAGTAGCGAGAGCTTTAGATTAAATGTACCTAACTCAATGAGAAGTAGCAATAGATGGGTATTTTTTGAGGTCAAACTATATTGGTTTTTTACCGCATTTTCGCCCGCATGTTAAATATAAAAAGTTCCTCTATTTTTTAAATGTAACATTATCGATCAGTAGCATGGTTTTAGCTGTCTGTAGTAGGTTAACCGAGTTCCAACAATATTTTAGTTCTTTTGCTGAAAATAAGAAGACACATAACCATCAATGTTCGTGTAATTTACTTACATACTTTCTGGCACACTCTTGAAAATAGTTTATGGGTACCGACCTAATGCGTTCCCGTGTCAGTTAAACTTAACTGCATAGACATTAATACATGCTTATATTGCTGAACAGCAACTAGTTCCTTTTATGGGTAATTTTACCATCAGCACTAAATTTTATTATGCGTATGTTATTGCGACTGTCGCACCCCTTTACAGCTTTATCCTATTTTACTTATATTCATTACATTTAGCCTACGAACTAATAAGAAAGTAGGTAAAGTTCGGCTTCTGTTATATCCAATTTATTTCTTAGGTACTTATATTGTATTTTCCCTAAGTTTTGTGCCCTTTAAATCTCATTACGTTAGTTAAACTTTTGTTAGTTTATCCCTAAAGTTAGTTTTAATAGGACGATCAAACAGTTTGCCAACCCCAAAAAAAGTTGTTGATTTTCAGCGTAGGAGGTAATCTGCTAAACCCAGATATATATAAACAGCTGAAATAAGAATGACATAATCTTGATTATTTAAAGTTATAATAACATTATTATATGGGGTATAACATATAATAATAGGCACGTTCACGCTGATTGCCGCCCACGATAGTCGTCGATGACGTAACACGATACGCAAACGGAGTCGCCAATTATCTCAGCTAGTTATGTCTCTGCATTAGACGGATTCCCGCTGTTCCATTGTACTCCACGTGCGAGTTTATCGATCTCAATTGTCTGTGTGCCTTAACAAGGCACTTTGAGCATCTTTTAAATAATGGAGTACGCGAACCTGTTTGCGTTTGTGGCGTAGTTCTAAGTCCATGAAAAGAGTACCTTTCAGTTAATACCTTACACCAATTCATTTATAATAATTTTATAAGAGAGCGAGAGGCTTTATAGCTGTTTTGCTGCCACTATAAACTTACGAAACTAAAATACACATTGGCGGGGTACCTATTTAACACCGTCGTCCCTCTAGCGTTTCCCATTTTATAACGGTTTATTCAAAACACATTAAATATGAGTAAAGTGCTCATAAAATTCACACAACCTTTATTAGAGCCGAAAGCTATGGCGTGACCTTTGTTAAACAACCCTCAACCAGATTATCCTCAAATAGACGCAGATAAATTGCCGAGCCGTAGCGAGCAGCAGCGCGTTTGATCAAAAAATATGTGCCCTGAGGCATCAAATACCTAACATGCCAACAGGGGAAAGCTCGATTGTATGGTATGTAACGGAGCTAAATGGTGCTCGGGAAATATTCCAAAAGGCAAAGTCAAGTGCTACTTGAACGTTATTTTACAGTAGGTATCTAGTTTAGTTTAGTTACAAGTTCAAGATAGATCTCACACGTTGTAGAGTATTATGTACTTACTTGATAGTTCACTATCTTTCATAGTGTACTTCCACCGCCAATTTTCCATATTAGCCTATTCAAATGCTAACCAAATTAGCTATGCAATTTAATTAGGGTAACACCGACCATAGAATATAGATGTAACAACACTTACTTACCTATGAGATTAATTATTTCGTGAAAGTACAAGTTATTTAAATAAAAAATGTGATACTTGCCTGAATCTGTCTTACCTATACATAAATTCATACGATAGGTAAGTCGTCGAAACCCTCCCCTACCTTACCATTAATGTCACTGAATAATAAATATGATAGCGTGTCGGCAAATATAACATTAAATAATCGATGAAAACCAATTGATCAATTTTTACGACGTGTTCTAATGACTGGTTGTTTGGCATAGTGTTATCCTTCGGGCGCAATAATTATATCATGAAAGCAGGACAAGGGTAGCCAGCTAGCAAATGTTCACCATTATCATCGCTTTATGTTCCTCATCTTTCTCTTTATTAAGTCGTGTAATGAATAAACTTTATGAAGGCTCTTAACTGAGGTTGTTTTATAGGCAACAGGGATTGTAAAGTTAACATCGCTGGCTGCTACCACGCCACTGAGAGAGAGCGAGCTGCCCTCGGAAACGTGTCAAGGCAATAAATAGGTCAAGGGGGCTGCGGGCTACAGTTCTACAGCACACCTACATTCATATAAGCTACCTTAGATCAATAAGTGTTGGTCAAATCGGATTGAGTTACAAGTGTGATTGAATACGGTTTATACTTTGATGTCCGATCTCGTGTTTGATAGAACGCAAGCGTAAACTGTGTGTTGAATGTGATCTTGGTTGTATCCTTGAAATGATAAAGATTAGATTAGGTATATGCTTTCTTATTTAAGTGAAATATTAATATAATATTTGAATATATTCCAAATCAAAATTCATTTATAAAACGGATGTAAAACGGCGCTTTATGAACGTGAAAAGTTGTAAAGTCAGTCGCTAAACGCCTACACATTACTATTTCCTAAATTTTGAGATCGAAGAGAGCCATTGTTTTGTGCTGTTTAGTCTGATAAAACAATGGCTTTATTAACAAAGCCTTTAAAGAAATATTAAAAATAAACCTGTTGAAATCTTGTCGGGTAAATTAGCTCCCGGGGGAACTTTCTGGGACGGTTTACATTACAATCAACTGAAGTTATAACAACAGCGAAATGTATTTTATACTCTTTTTGTTACAGGCATATTAATAAAAAGTGATAATTATGACAAGCAATATATTTTTAAATTATAATGAGTTCGAAAAGGCTCCCAAGTAAGAAATTAAGTTTGAACCCTCAACAAATATGGACATTCAGAAGCAACATTTATGTCCGCGATTGGTGGATTATTTGACCATCGTCGGAGCAAAACCTTATACTTCGGGAAAAGGCCTTGCCCCTGTTCAGGTAAATCAATTATTTACTTTATACGCATAATAAATAATTCACATGATCTACAGATTGCCATAGATGTGTACAAAATTGTGTTTTGTTATATTTCGTCCTTCGAATATGGCCTTCAGATATTATTTCCGAATCTGGCGGTGTGTGTAATAGATGCCACAAGGGATTTGGGAAGGGCAATGAGTTCGTCGAAGGACCCAAGAGTTAACTCAATAAAAAGATTCCATTACTGTATTTTGTGTTGAGATATATAAACTTTCTACTTTTTTTTTTGTATAGGCCCCTGAATTGCTCCGCCGCTACCCGCTGACCAATCACGATGATTTTCCCTTACCGTTGGATATGGTGTATTTCTGCCAGCCAGAAGGGTGCGTCTCCGTGGGGCCACGCCGGGCCCCTGGGCACCTCGCTTCAAGGGATACCAGTTCTTTTGTATTTCAACTCACCGATAAAGACTCTGGTAAAATATATACGCAAAATATTTTTATATTTCATTGTATTCATAATCTCAATTTATCTTTAATGGTTTAAAAAATACAATATTCTCTAATTTAATTACCGTGATATGTTCAATTCGATTTGTTTAATTTGAGTAGACGGCACGGTTAGCGCAGCGTGTCGCGGGTTTGATCCCCGCACGGAACAAATATTTGTATGACCTACAGATAGTTGTTTCGGGTCTGGCTGTTTGTGTATTTGAGTTTAAATGTTTGTAAACGCACCGACGATGCAGGATATATTCCTATGTGGAGCAACGTATTATTTAAAAAAAAAAAAAACATGCGCAGGTATATTATGAGTAATTAAAAAAAGCTTGCCGAAGTTGTCCCTTGCATCACAGAATTTGCTTAGTTTTTTTTTCTTTAGTGATTTTTAAAAACAGGGAGAGGAGAACGCATGGCTAAATAATATCAGTAGCTGGGTTCGATCTTTCGGTAAAGCTGCGCTTGCCTAGGTTCGTATGTGGATGGTGGCCCCTCATTATATACCGAGTTTCCTCCTTTCCTCGGATAGCACGTTAAACCGTTGGTCCGTGTCCTGAAACTCTGACAACCAGTCTAAAGTCTAAACAAGGGTTAGCGATATTACCCAGTAATAACTGGTTTGTGGAGGTCATATAGGTGGTTGCTCCATGTAAAATAGTGGTACTTAACTGCATTCGGTTAGTCTGGCAGCCAACCACAACTTAGTTGGGTAACGACTAGACAGATGATGAAAGTTTATTAAAGAACCTCGATGCTTTATTTAGTACAATGTTAAATAACGCGTCGAGTTAATTGCTAAAACTAAATAAATGCTCTCAGGTAAGACCCGTTTTGGCATTTGCGTCAACTTCTATCGTGCGGTGGAGCGCGCGCAGGTGCCGGGTCCGCGCGAGCGAAGCATGCTTCGCCGCGAGTCTTGGCGCAAGTCCATGGAGAAAAGCTCCGACTCCGCATTCTCCAGGTGAACATAAACTACTGCTGTTAAAAACTAAATAGTACTTCTGAGGTACTTAGTACATTTATATTTTTCTATGGATTTTGAACACTATAGCTCTGTGTAGTTTTTGCATAGCAGTGAATATTTTGCAAGAGTGCTGGCGCTCCAATTTCAACATTAAAGAAACAGGATTCTTCTTAATTGCAGACCACTTTTATTTACAGTTTCACCAAAAGTAAATATTATTTGGTTTGTAAGGCCTTATATCCTGTTAATTTGAGTAGTTTTTTTTTGTAAATCCTCCTACTTTCCCACAACTGATGAGCACTAGAATTTAGACTAAGACGTAGCGAATGTTCCAGTGACTATAGAAGCAGCAACGTGGCCCCGAGTGACTCGGAGCGCGACTGCAGTGCGACGCTAGCCCCGCGACTGGCCCCCGCGCCCGATTCTGAAAGCGGCGGCTCGCACTCACACTCGCCCAGTCCGAGGGCTACAAGAAAGCGACAGGTAAGGGATACAGAGAGTTTCGACAAAAACAGTATGTGGTATTGGTCTGTGGCACTGATACCGATATCTGTATTATTTGTTCCTAACAGTTGCCCGCGACCTAGGTCCACGTGAAATGATTATTATAAAATATTACTTCCTTATTTGACTCGGATTTATTAAGAAATCATAGGTTTTTTTTTACGGAACCCTTTTCTAAAATAAGTATAATCCATTTAACATCATCTATCTGCCAGTAAAAATCGGTCCAGTCGTTTTAAAGATTAGCCGGAACAAACACTACAGACAGACAATAATTTAATACAATGCGTACTATCATACTGGACAACTTTTCACAAGGAATTATTTCCTTGTGAAAAGTTGTCCAGTATGATATGCCCAGTCCACTTTCGGCACAATGTTGTATTTGGACTTTGTTTCGCAACGCCTGACTTTAAATTACTCCAGATGCGTTTCGAAATATTCACTTCGAGTGAAAGCGAAAGAAATTGAAAAGCAAAACGGAGTAAGTGAAACATTTGATAGGTATCGGTTTAACGAAAGTAAATCAATTCACTTGCACTTACTGAATTTAATTGTTTCAGAGAGTTCGGAACCATTCCCTAACATCTCTATGCCTGCTTTCACATCATCCGTTCTTCTCCACATTCCGAGAGTGCCTATTTATCCTAAAGAAATTGATCGATGCATGCAATGAGTCTTCCAGTCCACGACGTGTCGGCGCGTCCAGACAAATCCTTAGGTAAGTTAATTAATATAATAAAGAAATATGTATGCTTATTAATATTTCAATTACTCTTTGATGTTAGAGATTTAATTAAATAAGTAATGAAGAAGCGAGTTTCATCTTTGTAATACTAAAAAAAAATCTAACTTTCAAGCAAATACAGTTTTTATATGATTGCCTGGAGCGTTTTCATAAAACAATTATCCAGTAATTAACTGCTAGTGTTAGTTTAATTAATTGTTAGTAGTAGTTAGCTAGTGAGTTGAGAAAAGAGGATCGTAATTTTCATTTATAACGTTGAATTATTTTGTTCAGAGATACAGTATGGTCAGTACTGACTGGCCAAGCATACGACAACACCCCGACTATTGTGTTACACGATGTCAAAGAGATCGAGACGTGGATCCTACGACTTCTATCAGCACCTGTACCAGTCCCGGGCAAAACCAGACTGGAGCTAGAAGTACTGTCGCCGACAGCGCATTCACCGCTCTTGTTCGCGTTACCGGACCACACGAGATTCTCACTCGTTGATTTTCCTCTGCATTTACCTTTGGAACTTCTAGGCAAGTGAATGTGATGTTTCTTGGGTGACATAAATAGTTCAATTGTTTTTCCCGTTCCCTTATATTATTAGCAGCTTTATCACAAAATTCTGTCAATTGCCATATCTTTTAATTAGCCAGATCTAGTTACTAAAATTTAAATAAACAAGCGTAAGATACCTATATGTTTAACACAAACTCGTACTCAACAGGTGTAGAGACATGCCTGAAAGTCCTAACCCTGATTCTACTGGAGAACAAAGTGGTGGTCCAGTCCCGCGACTACAATGCGCTGTCCATGTCCGTGATGGCGCTGGTGTCCATGCTGTACCCGCTCGAGTACATGTTCCCGGCCATCCCGCTGCTGCCCAGCTGTATGAGTTGCGCAGAACAACTGCTCTTGGCGCCTACACCTTTCCTTATCGGGATACCTGCCACCTTTCTCACATATAAAAAGAATTTCAGGTATCTAAGTTCGCCTTCTTTGCGGTATTATTGAACATGGTATAACATCAGGCCTGCAATATCTGTAGGTTAAAGCAGAGATGTTTGTATAGTTCACCCACTTTTCGCATAATAACGCGCAAGCCTATTACCAGATTCAAAAGCTTTTATCAAGGGGCCCGTAGGCCTTTGGGTATAGAATCACTTAGCAAGCGTAACCAGAAGATCAACGATTAAAAACTTACAATTTTCTTCATAGAATGCCCGACGACATATGGCTGGTGGACCTGGATGCCACCAAACTGATCTGCCCTTCAGGGACAGACCAAGATTTGCCCCCGCTGCCCGAACCCGAAGGCTCTGTATTAAAGAACCACTTGAAGCAGGTACGAAGTATATTGTTTCGTTTGATTTTCACATTTTTTTATGAATGTTTTCTATCATGTCTACATAGTACATTTTTCTCCTATCACCTAAACTTTCTCTAATATTTGCACTTGTGAGCGCAGTTCTATCGATGTCGCTAAGCTGTTGTGACGATTTATGTGATTGTTTTAATGATGATATTTGCATATAAATGTACACCTAACTTGTATGTATTTGAATTCTTATGTGTCATTAGATTATTATCAATCTGGTTTATTATAAACGTGTTCGAATGTAAATCAAAATATATTAATCCGACAATTTAATAACATTATGAACATAGCTGAAAGCATGTTTTAGACTTCTAAATGTTTTTTTACTATGACATAATAAACTAAAAACCTATAGGTAATGACGATTATCGGAATTACTATTTATTTATTTATGATTTTCAGGATTTATAATTTCCACACATTTTCCTTTGTCTTGTGTCACTAACACGCCCTCACTTCTTCTCCTAACGCTAGGCCGTGCATCTCATGGGCAGTGCCGGGAGTGGTGTAAATATCTCTACTCTTTTTACATTGCACACTTTCACTATTATTCACAACATATTAACCTGATATATATTTATTTAAGTGCCGTTTTAGTACGATACTTTACAGCTAACTTGCACCTGACACCAAAGTTAGTATGTATCTGATATGTATTTATAATAATAAATACTATTATTATAAATCAGTTTTTCTTATCGTGGGATTGATAGAAGTTATAAGGGGTTACGTTCTCTAATTAATATTCACAATTATCTGATAAATTGCCTTGAAAGATTAAAATTAAAAACCGATTATTTTAATTTAAAAAACAAGATAAGAAAAGCTACTAATAGAGGTACATGGCATATAAATATTTACCTGAAACACGTGTTACTGTCTACCATCACACATTTCCTTGACTACTACATTTTCTTTATTTTACATTTCATTTAGACTGTAACACTGTTTCAGTATGTCTTGTGTTTGTGTGCGGCATGTTTTGTCTGACTTGTTGTGATTGTGCTAACGCTAATATTGTGTAACAGTCCCTACAGCTTCGAAAATGATACACTATTTATATCTTATTATGTAGAGCGTTTGAATGATTGAATATATTAAATTTTACTATAAACGTTTTAATACGAGTAGCGAAACTTGCAAATACAGTAACTTCCTTTTGGATTTGTGCTATTTATAAATATTTGATAATTTAAAGATTTTGCTTAGATTTTGGATTTTTTGACGACTTTTGAGTAAATAATTATGCTATTTATTACAGTCCACTTTTTAGCCATTAATCA
Organism: Ochropleura leucogaster; assembly: GCA_958449745.1. Classification (NCBI taxonomy): domain Eukaryota; kingdom Metazoa; phylum Arthropoda; class Insecta; order Lepidoptera; family Noctuidae; genus Ochropleura; species Ochropleura leucogaster. The sequence continues at coordinate 10,434,117 of OY288206.1, read as the reverse complement.
ATTGCTTTTAACATCTTATGTACAGACAGTGAGTGAGTTTATCTGAGGTAGTAGTTGATTTATTTACCTAGTGTTGTTCTAATATGGACTTCACGCTGACAGGCCCTCAACAGTTTGACAAATACTACAGCTGAGCAAGCGGCTGCTCCACTGATGCCTTCCAGGCGAGACAGCGTAGGGGGAGCAACACTCAAGTGAGTTATTACGGAAGTTGATATACTTTGTGGCTAAAAACTACGTTATATTTTGTCTTGTTTACCCGTTTCATTGTATAAGCAGTTCAATTCAGCTTTCGCCCGCGGCTTCGCCCGCGTTAAATTTGATTTGTAATAGCAAACGCTAAGTTTTCCCTTTTCTTCCCTCTTTCTCCCTCACATCCCACTTTTTTCAAAAAAATATTAGCATATGTCCGTCTCCTGGTTCCCAACTATGTCTGTACCAAAATTCATCAAAATCGGTTTAGCCATTAAAGCGTGAAGAGGTAACAAACAAACAAACAAATAAACAAACAAACAAACAAACTCACTTTCGCTTTTATAATATTAGTAAGGATAGTAAGGATAAGTAAAGATAACTTACATTATTCAAAAGAATATATAAAAATACGAGTATATACAAAGTAGTATTATTATTATGCAAAGGATCTTTCTAGATCTTGATGTGAATATAAAAGTTAACTGTCTGGTACCAGGGTCCAGCCCGCATCGTACCGCGGCGGCGACGGCGCGCAGTCGGCCCCGCACTCCACGCCCGAGAGCCGGCGCGTGTCCATCACGGGCACGGGCGCGGCCAGCGCCGGCCACACGCCGCAGCGGCACTCGCTGGTGTCGCCGCACCACGCGCATCCGACGCAGCCCTTCAACCCGCTCGTATACGGGCACGATGTCGATTCTGTTGATGTCGCCACCAGGGTTGCTATGGTGAGTTCTATGAGCTTTTTACTGACTGGATATCCTGCATATTCTTTATCTTCAATTTCACTGGATATTTTGTCCTACGAATATGTAGGCATCGGTACAGCTCTAACATTAAAACCCTGAAAGGTGCAGGTCGTCTTGCAGGAGAATTCGAGTAGATTTATGATACCCAGGAGTCGTAACGAAAGCCATATTTAACCGCAGAATTGTTATCTTATTTTTGTTACTATGATTTTATAAACAATTTTGTTTAGCGCAAACAACTACAGAACCACACTGAAGCAATACTGGATTTACTCTTACCCCTAACTTAGCAGAGTTTGTATTATTTGAATGGGTTGAAAATATCCTCCTCGAGATTAGTTTAAGACGAAAACTCTTCTTTATAGGTGCGATTCTTCAACTCACAAAACATCTTGGCGAATTTCATGGAACACACCCGAACACTGCGCTTGTACCCGCGGCCTGTAGTCGCCTTCCAGATCAACAGCTTTCTGCGATCACGCCCAAGAACCACCTCCTTCTTGAATAAATTTGCTAGAACACAGGTTAGTGAGAAATTTATGGGCTGCTTACTTTTCTGCTACTTTCAACGTAACTAATCACTGCAATATGCTGAGTTCAACTTGCTACTGCTGGACACGTGGCTCTCCGAAGCTGCTTTCTGCCGATTTCTGCCGAGAACGGTCCCTGCGCCTCATCCAATATGTAGCTGTCATCGGTTTATTTAGTTGAATGGGCGCCCGACCCTGCACTTGCTGAATTTCCACTGGACTATTGACTCCAACTTATTCTGTTGTGTATTCTTATAGATTCCCATAAAGATTTAAGAAGCCTTTCTAAAATTCGAACAACCAAGTTTTAAAAAAAGAACATGAATTTTAATTTTCTTAGGCAGTGGAGTTCTTAGCGGAGTGGTCGCTAACTCCGGGCAACGTAGCGTTCCTGCGGGTGCAGACAGGAGTGTTCGACCCGCGCCAGGTCGGCGACAAGTCCAAGTGGTTCGCGGACCAGCTGCAGCCCATCCGCTTCCCAGTGTGGGACGACGGCAGCTCGCTCAATGGGGCACTGAGGCAACTGCAGCGGCAGGAGAACCAGCCTACAGGTTTGTTACTCCAACTCAGACCTCTGGATATACCACGAGTGCTATGTTTAATATAAAAAAAAATATTCAAAAATCATTACTTAAGTCAAGGTACTCCTAATAGTACACCTAAAGGGGTCGTAAGATTTTTGTATGAAATGTGGCCTGCCTAACTTCCGCCATTTAAATATTTTCCCAAAATTGTGATAACGCCATTAATTAATTTATAATATAATAAAGATATTAATCGATAGCTGGTATCAATACAAACTAGTTTTGTATAAGACATAATCCCATAAAGTGCCATGTTTATGAGAAAAGAGCTATCAAAGTTTTAGCAAAAACTGTAAATGTTATAGTTTCTGGGAAACGTGACGCTTTAGAAAATTTTGTATCTATAAGTATAACGCTTATTGAATTAAACAGAATTGAATTAATATCCACTTATGGTGTACATAATATGTAATAAAGCATGCGTTCATCAGATGAAAGTGGATCAGACTCCGAGGCTGCCGAAAGTACGAGCTCGTCGTACTCATCACTGAGTGACTTTGTGTCTGAAATGGCTTCGTCAGACCTGTCTCCAGGTAACACAATCACTTGCGTGCTTTACTTTATACATTGTATAATATTGAATATTGATATTATTTAACTGATTGTAAATGTTCAGGTGGTAATCAGCACCAACAGCACGTCATCGGGGAGACTTATAGCGCTGTCGTGCAAGTACCAATGACTCTGTCATCATCTTTAGATCCAAAAACGGTAACTATCTAAACTAAATCCTATATTTTTAAGACCAAAACTAACGATGGAGTTAAGTTCAAAAGTTCAATAAACTTACTTTTCTTGGAGCCTTTTAGCAATAATATAATAGTCCAAGAGACCGTAAATGATAGCTGTATAATAATTATATATTTATTAAGTAATTCATAATTTTAAAATAACAAAAGAGGTTACCTGTTTCAAATCCACATACATATATGTATTAGTTAAACAAAGCAATTAGACTTCGTATCGATTTCAATTTACAAATTTTCCAATTACCTAACAGGTATACAGCCCGCCCTCTTCACTGATGTTCGGTAACGTGGAGGAAGTGGTGGACCGAGACACAGGTCGTGCGTCCACGTCCCCCTCCCCCTCGGCTTCCAGCTCCGACCACAGCGACCTGTCGGACGACGAGGCTCCCGGAGACGTCGCCGTGGAACCCAGCGATGCTGCACATCCACCCCCTGTGAAGAAAAGTGTAAGTTGCTCCGAAACTTAGGTAGGACCAAGATTGCTTGGTGGTTGGGTGATTTCCCGCGTGTGTTGTGAAATGTGTTTAAAATCATGGATTCCGTTACTGCCATGTCGATCTAGCAATTATTTGGAAAACAATTCATCATAATTAAAATAGAATATAAAATCAACATGATAGGAACTCTTAAGTTGTGTTACTATCCAGTAGATAATTGTTCTCTAGTAGTTTTATTAGAATCATTTTAGCCAGCTCCCATTATCAAAGTTATTATGGAAACCGATGCCGTGCTCTACTGAATTGTTGATCGACAACATTATATAATTGGAATAGGAGCTTTTTTATTAATCCATCTCATTTTAAATGCTCCTAGCACTCAGTAGTATTACAGTAGACCTATATAAATCTTACAGTGGTTGACAGTTGACTTAGATTTGCAAAACTACATTTATCGTATCCTTCGAGCTTGCTTCAAAGCTCAGCAAATCGTTCGAGTTGATCCTTGATCCAATGTAAGTAGTTGATATAAACAGGCTGTAGTAGTATGTCATAGCTAATCAAGCACATCACATCATTAGGACACTGACAGCGGAAGCTTCGGTCGCGAGTCGGACTCGAACTCGACCACTACGCCGAAGACGGTCGTGAGTCGCCAGCGAGCAGCTGCCGACAGCGCCAGCACCAGCGACTCGGACCGCGCGCTCACGCCCTCGCACCACTCGCTGCCCCCGCACCAACACGGCAAAGTACGCACCGGCCCCTTACCTCACACTATCGACTGTACCTAACACCGTGGTGAGCTAGCAGCATTACCAGCTGCTCAGACTGCGCGGTCACGCCCTCCCACCACTCGCTACCCTGTGTCATTACCCTGGTTGTTACCTTAATTTACATCAAAACTAAAAATTCTTTACAATGGCGTTTATTAGACCAACTCATTGTTAATGGCTACCACGATTTGCATCACACGATTCACACATTGCTAGATAGTAATAGAATAAAGACTCATAACTTGCTATAATATCAGAATTTGAATTGTAAAATAGAAGAGTTACATTTAAGTAATATTTATCGCACATAAAAGGACACAATAAGATTAATTAAATATTTAAATTTCAGAGCGTAAGTAGTGGTGTGTCCCGACAAGCGTCACAGTCGTCCCTTTTGGAGCAGTTCGCCGCACAAGCCAAGGAGTTGGTGAGGGAGACAACACGACAGAGCAGCCAGGAAGGACTTCTCGCACACATGGACAAGGTAACACGGAACCATTATACTGCACGCCAACGTTCGTGGTAGGCGCGGTCATTAAATGCAGGAGAGAGACGGCACGAGATGTTAAATATAGAAGGACTTTAAGGACCGCGACTACCACAAGTTTATGTGTTTAGACTGAATGTTGTTGTTGTAAATTATTATTTCTGTGTTAATATAATTTAATTACAACACTGTTATTTACTCAAACCAATAAAGAAGAAAGGAAAAGTAGCAGACGGAGAGGAAAAGAAAATGTTTGCGCCATTCGGTCAGGTACAGTCACCGTGTGGATCTAAGCAACGAACTGTAGTAGCTGCATAGTACTCACATACACAAATCGTAGAACTTAATATTTAGTAGCTTAGTTAGCTATAAGTAATGTACTATAAAATCGCCGACGCTAGTCAGTACGAATACTTTCATGCTATAAAATCAAAGCCTACAATATCGCAGTTTGAAGCAGAGGTAACTACGGAATCTAACAAGATTCCCAACTATTTCCTGTTTTGAAACTTGAGTAAATCGCTTAAATCATTTTCTCATGCAAAAATTCGATTAAGCAAAGATATTCTGACTTACGTAGCTGAGTTTTCTTGCCATTATCTTCGTATATTGGAGAACACCTCGCTATAAGTATGTGTGGTAAAATTTGCTTTGAATTTTGACAGTTAACATTGCACGCGAAAAAGGCTGCTGAGGAAGCTTCAAAGAGTATGCACGAGGCGTCCAAGTCTGCATTAGAAGCCAGCAAGACGGCCACAGCTGTCAGCAAAAATACTTTCGAAGACCTCACGTATGTTGGCAAGTCAACGTTGGGAGATTTTACTAAAAGCGCGAAGGAAGCAGCTGCCAAAAAAGGATTATTAATGAAGGTACAGTTGAGTTCCTATTGCCTTAGCAAATCAGCCTTTGAAAACTAGTCCTTCTCTCTAAGAAATGAAACGTTGCATGTCACATTTCTTTGAATTATTTGGTGCTCTTTATATCTCATTAAATTTAAAAGAAGATCTTTCCTTAAAAGACTTACTTTACTTAATGTGTTCATAATAGGGTGAAAGTCAAGACTCGAACGGCAGCACTTCTGCGCGTCGCGACTCCACAGCGTTACAGACTACAAACCTGCTGACAGCCACGCATCGAGACTTCTTCTCCAACATCAGTTCTGATCTCAACGGCCTGGCTGCATCCACTTCCAGCATGTTCAGTGACTTCTTTGGAAACAAAGGTAAAAAAGACTCATAAACATTTTGTTTACATTATGCGTTAGAAAATTTTTGTTTTATCTTGATAAATAATTATAACAAGTAATGCCTAAAATATTATGTAATAAATGACTGGCGAAAAAAAAAAACTATAAAAGTGATTTGATATTGTTTGGCAATTCAGTGATAACGTAACGTTCAGTAATAAATAAATAGCTGATGATACGAATTTACTACAGTTGATTGAGCCTTGAAATCGTCCCTACCATTAATGTAGTGTCTTCGCCAGGCAACAAGCAAGGCAAGCCGGGCGAGCCGGGCCCGCGGGGCGGGAGCGCGGGCGCGTCGTTCGGTCCGTTCTCTCAGGGCGCGCGCGGCCTGGTGGCGCGCTCCCCGCTGGTGCGGCACGCGCCGCCCGCGCCCCCGCCCGCGCCGCCGCATCAGCGGCCCTCCGCCAACACTGAGAACCAAGCCTTCCTCAATGACGTAAGTACTTCTCGATTTCCAACTTTATGTAGTATCAGGAGTGCTTTCAACAAAAAAGCGGTATACATGAAGTTTTAGTAAAAAAATAAGAGAACCGTTTTTTCAAAGCCTTAGATTAACATGAAGTCAAACTCTTCTTCACTCACAACATCATTTACAACAATTTGTATTAAGTCATGATTACAATGAGTATACGTTCATAACAGTTAGTTCAACACGTGCTGGAAGGCGAAGGGGTGGGGTGGCTAAAACTGAACCGTCTCAAGAAGTTGATGGAGGACGAGTCCTACAGAAACATGGTGCTCAGCAAACTCAACAGGAATTTCAATAGAAAGACCACACCTAACGACAAAGTGGACGATGTGGTGAGTTTATCTTTACATATCTATTCCTGCAAACACGATTTTTATAATTGCTAGAAAAAATCAATGTCTAATCTTCGGACAACTTATGGACATAAGGTGTCTGAAGATCAGCAATCAGGAATCCAACAAAAAAAAATGTTGATAAACCTTATGTTCCTAAACCTTTCCTCAAGTTCGTGAGCAAGCCGGTCTGGAAAGGCATGCTGAAGGTACTACAGGCAGTGGTCCACGGTCTCGAGCACACGTACTCCAATTTCGGTCTAGGAGGGATGGCCTCTGTTTTCCAACTGGCGGAGATGGCCCACACCCACTACTGGAGCAAGGAGATAGCAGGCCTGGAGCATGGAGGCATGGCCGGCTCCGCTCTCATGGACCACTACGGACGACAGGACTTAGAAACGCCGTCGTCATCTCCTTCGTCTAGAAAAAGTTCACAATCCGGTTAGTGATGTTTCCATATTATTTTTAAACTATAGTTTTGACGTCATCTGGCCAAATGATGATTTTTGTCCTGGTTATTTTAAATGCTAATGTAATTTTGTATATATCATTAAAAATTTTAGATGTACCGGTACTAAACTATCCCGAAATGGATTCATCCGAAGCCCAAAGTACTACAGAAATGTTTAAAGACATGCTAAACCAGAAGAGGAACTTACTCTTCAGCAAATTAACATCCTTCGAGTCAGATGTAAGTATTGCAGCGAGTTGTGTGTATTCTTAAGTGTTGCAAACCTTGTGCATGGTCTTATCGTTCTAAACTGATCTATGTGGAAAGTACATCTATCTAAATGTCTATATAAAACTGAAGAGAAGCCCTTGAGCATGTTGCAGTTATAAACGACGTGATACCGCTTCAGACTGCCCTATACATGCAAAGCCAAAGCCTTTTTGTAATTGTAATTTCATTTCTTTCTTTCTAATAACATTACATTTACGATTTATTGAGCTATCAAATTAACTTGTCTTTGCTTAGAGCCGTGATGAATTGCTATATTTCTATTTTCAGCTCAGATATACTCTTTCATAATAAATGACATTTATAATTAATTCAATAGTTAAGACACTTACAGCTATCTTCAAATTCTTATTATGAACTGGCTTAAGAATATAAAATGAGGAAGGTATCTAATATCCCGCATGGTTGTATTGCATAAGTATACTATGATACAAGATTAATGTTGTAGAATAATGTATAATGAAATAATAGTAAATATTATGCTAGTTGGAGTTGTAAGTAAAATGTAACATGTCTCATGTCACTTATGATAAAAGGTCGAAATACACAGAACAGCGTATTTTTCATGTACATTTCAAAAAGCGGTTTAAAACTAAAATCAATTAGAGCAGATTTTTTATAGTGCAAAAAATCTACTGTTTTTGTGAAAGAAAAGTATTCGTTATTGTGTATGACTAGTACTTAACATCAATTGGGTGGTAATGCTGTTGGTTAAGTGCATAGTGACATGAGCCACGGTACAGGCGGGTTGTTTGTGTGCGTGGCAGGCCCCCCCCTCGTCGGACTGCTCGGCCGACGAGAGCGGCTCCATCACCACCAACCGAGCCAATATCTACGACCACCGCGCCTCCTTTAAGTCCAACCTATCTGACACTGACGTCATGTTCCTCAATGTAAGTCCTAGTGCGATTTGTAGACACCCGTCTTAGACGCTTACTGAGCTTATACGATGCGATCAAATAGGTAATAGCCCTATCATTGGAATATTTACTCAAAATTTGTTAGAAAGGCTATTTATCGCTGCAGTATTTAGATTCTAGATTTGCATGTTACATGTCTATAGTAAATTATTTAAAGCAGAAATAGTAATTAAAAATTATTTAAACGTTGTTTATCACAAGGTAATAAACCATACTTTACTTATGAAATAAGAATCTATTCCAGATTTTCTGGTGATATGTTAAGCCATTAGACACTAATGTATCTAATGCAACACTAAATATTTATCTTGTTATGAATCTACTCACCGTAGTGGAAGAACTAAATCTTCCTCGCAAGGTTATGGATTCCGCTTATTATGAAAATTATGCCAGTATAAGCATTATTTTTTTACTTCTAGGTTAAGTGTACATGACAGTTTGTCGTGGTTCATTTGGCGTGTAGTTATATAGTCTAAAACATTTACTTTAATTTTAATGCTATTCCCGCAGACAAACTATTTTTACCAACAGTTACAAATGTTTAGTAACAGCGCCTCCCTAATAATGTTGTTCAAGTGCCAAAACAACCATGATGCACGAAGTACCTAATATTTATGTATACACGTGAAAGCTATGTGAGTATTATGCAGGTGAACCGCAGCGGGCCAGGTCAAGGCGTTGCAGGCAAACCGCGCGCGGCTAGTGTGTTCTCGTCCAAGTCGTCCGTGAGCGCCTACCGCCCGCCCGTCGGAGTGCCCGTCACTTCACCCATCACCTCGCCGGACACGGCACGGACGTACCTCTATCAAGGATTAATTGGTAAACAACTGTACCTTGTAGTCTAGGCATATTTCAAAATACTATCTTAATAACTACAGTTTGAATAGAAAAACTAGAAAACAGGACAACTTTAAATTACCGGGTTTATATTTGTGCAGGTACTTACTATAAAATAACTACTTAATAGATAAAGGCATATGTTTTAAAAAATACAATAATATTCAATAATAAACTCATCCGGCTCGATGGACAATTTTTCTATTCAAACACTTTGACGTCGTTATGCACAGTTTCAAATTATCACCTTTCTTCATTAAAGGCAAAGAAAGGTCAAATCTATGGGACCAAATGCAATTCTGGGAGGATGCGTTCCTTGACGCAGTGAGTCAAGAACGTGACATGATCGGGATGGACCAGGGCGCCAACGAGATGATGGAGCGCTACAAGTGCTTGAGCGAGACGGAGCGCAAACGACTTGAACATGAAGAGGACAGGCTACTTTCCACTGCCTTATACAACCTGACGGCTGCTATGGTACTGGTAGGAGTGGAGGCAGACATCGTGAGGAACAAAGTACGCCGCTTGCTCGCTAAGAGTCACATCGGGCTTGTGTATAGCCAAGAAGTTAACCATCTGCTTGATGTCGTGCATACTTTGGTAAGTAAGATGCTGTAATTTACAATGTGTTGCTTAAAAACATATTGGGGTGCGAATACATTTATTCTGGTCCACAAAATATCAATTTTAAGATTTTTATGTCCCGTTATTTATCATTTAGTTTCATCTGTGTGTCCTCCTGTTTAACTCAATAACTTGAAAATACGAACTCTTGGACTTTATGTTTTATTTGTAATAACGTGTATTTGTGGTGATGTAGCACGGCAACGACATAGAACTGAAGCCGCTGGGCTCGCGGCTGCTTCGTCGCGCATCGTTCACGGTGCACGAGGGCGACGCGGCCGGCGAGCTGCGTTTCATGGAGGTGCGCGACGACGGACTCATCCTGCGTTCCACGCAAGGTAAACTAGTAAACAATCCTCCACGGTTATTTAGCATCACTGTCAAAATACGGACCCATTTCCCGATTTTCGCTTGAGCTGAAATTTTGCAAACATATATAACGTGTGAAAAAAGCACTAATACCTACTTTTAGGTTTTATCATGTAAAAAATACATTGTGATAGAATCATAATTAAAATCAATGATTCAACTTTCCAAATTCAACTTTTTAATTACGAATGCGCTGGTTACATGAAATACTTTTTCCTAAAGTTCGTACCTAGTGGAATAACTTTCCTACTGTATTTAAAGATACCTACTTAATTAAACAAACTTGGAAATTAAAAACTGTTAGCTGATTTCAGACTAGTCTCAAGGAATTCGTACATAAAATAGTAAAATGTCTTTTATTCTAAAAGTATAGTTTGAGAGCCTGGGAATATGCACAAAGGCTGGTTAACTATATGCCTTGTAAAAATTCAAGGTCTGTCTGGAATGTATGTCTGGAAGACTATGCAAGGTTAGCTAAATGACGTCAATTTAAATCCAGTATATCGGGCTCCTGAAGATAGCAGACTAGTTATTTTGTATATATTCGCATCGCATAATACGGGTGTAATGAAATGTTTCGCTGAGAATAAGACTAAAGTAATATTATGACGTCAGTCTAAAGCGTGTCTTTTATCTATACTAATATTATAAAGCTGAAGAGTTTGTTTGTTTGTTTGAACGCGCTAATCTCAGGGACTACTGGTTGGAATTGGAAAATTCTTTTAGTGTTGGATAGTCCATTTCTTGAGGAAGGCTATAGGCTATATAACATCACGCTACGACCAACAGGTGCTGAGCAGTGTGGGTGAAACCGCGTGGAACAGCTAGTTTGTAATAAACTTCTAGCTGCCAACCGCCGCGACTACGCGTTAGATTCGCGATTTGACATGCCTTATAAAAAAAACGGCGCTCATTAGGGGAGGGCTATGTCCAGCAGTGGACTAATATAGCCTGATGATGATGATGATGATGATAAAAAAAAACTAAACTTTTTAATCCAGACATATTTAGCCTATATTATTGTTAGTAGTAAGACTTAAAAGCTATGTTAGGTACATTTACACATTACAAATTAATTAAGGGGTCTACGCACTTGCATTTAAACCCAGTGCCCCACAAGAGGGCTATCCAGTTTATGGCTGAGCCGTTCAATTATAACGTAAATGTCATGACAGAGCAAATATGTAGTTGATAGCAGTATTAGCATTCGCTTCTTCAACGGCGGTGAGACAGATGCCATAAGTTGACAAAACATTCTCTGTCTAGTCAAAAATAAGCAATTGTGAATACAATATGCCGTGTATATCGTAATAATATCATAATATGACTATGAATGTATCAATTACAGGCACTATCGTGGAGAGGTGGTGGTATGAGCGGCTGGTCAACATGACGTACAGCCCCAAGATACGAGTGTTGTGCCTTTGGAGGAAGAACGGCGGCCAAACGCAGCTGCATAAATATTACACCAAGAAGGTTCGTGACACTTATTTAAGAGACCTAACAAGCAAAATAATCCTTTATAGAAAGATTATAAGTATGCTATCTTAGTACCTCTCCAGGACTTAGGTGCACCAATAATTAAAATAGATAAAAGTTATGTGTTTTTTGTCGATTTCTTAACTTATTAAAAATTGCAATATTGAGATTTATCCTAATATATATATTTTTTAATGTATTCTGGCTAACTACTAGTGTAGCGACAGCGGAAAGATTTTTCAAATCGTCATTTTCCTGCCCATGTCCCATTCTATTTGGGGTCGCCGCAACACGTTTTTTTTTTCTATTCTCCCCTGTCAGACGTCACGGCATCATTAACTCCTTTATATCATTCTTTGCACAATCTACCATCTTTTCTTTGGCTTTCCTCTCCCTCTTTTTCCGTCAACGTTCATATCTGCCATTCGTTTAGTCACATGGGCTTGGTCCTTCCTTATTACATGTTACCAAGACAAACGAGTCTCTTTCAATTTTTCTGTTATATGTGCAACTTTAAAATTTCCTCTAATAAAGTCATTCCTTACTTATTCTTGTCAATCCAACCATAGTTCTAATAGGTTTGTCAGTAACAGCTGTCCAAGCTCTATGCCAACGGCTTAATGTTATTTCCGAGGCATGAAGGAAAACGTATAGGTGGCTGTTTGATAATAAGAAAGATTGTGTGTCATTCGCAAATAATATAGCTTTCTATCAGAAACATTTTTGGAGTTTACTCCTTAAGAATCGATTTTCATATATAAGGCGCCCGGTATGAGAAAAATCCGAGGGGTAAAACCTACTAAAGTAACGAAAATGTGTCACGTTTTTGGTGCGCACCTTTAGTGCGCAACTTTATAATTTGGCTGTGAGTTGAGATTAAGACGTACATATATGGTATGCTGTATAGGCGACTATACCTATATACTATACTAGCTTTCGCCCGCGGCTTCGCCCGCGTTAAATTTGGGGTAACACAGTTCCCCTTGCGCCTTATTGATTTGTAGTAGCAACGCTAAGTTTTCCCTTCTCTTCCCTCTTTCTCCCTCACATCCAACTTTTTTCAAAAAAATATTAGCCTATGTCCGTCTCCTGGTTCCCAACTATCTCTGTACCAAAATTCATCCAAATCGGTTCAGCCATTAAAGCGTGAAGAGGTAACAAACAAACAAACAAACAAACAAACAAACAAACAAACTCACTTTCACTTTTATAATATTAGTAAGGATGTTATTGGGCTTGTTTGTTTTTATCAGTGTCGATGTATTTATATTGCTTTTTTTTAAATAATTTATAATGATAATTGCTAATTTACCCTTTCATATGATATTAATATTTTTTCAGTTGAATAAACTCTTTTTGCGTATGGTTAGATACTCGTACCTAAGGAGTAAACTCCAGTCGTGCGTCGGAGCTGACACACACACTTTTTTTTTTGTATTCGGATCAATATTTATAGAAATTACCTTTCACAAGCATTTATAAATTAGCATTAAAATAGATTAATAAAGGTTTTTGCTACCAGGAGTGTGGATGTTTAGAAGTCATGTTTTCATATGATATGATTGCAGTGCAAAGCGCTGTACTACTGCATCAAAGAAGCGATGGAGAAGAGCGGGCGGCGGCAAGACGCGGCCGAGCTTGGCGGAGAGTTCCCCATACAGGACTGTGCCACCGGGGAGGGCGGGCTCATACAGGTGACGTACCACTATATTCACCATCGTTCAAACATTACTTACTCTTATCCCAGGCGCTGCATGGTTCATTCGGCGCTTGAATGACGTTGTCAGAAGAGGGTTGGTAAACATTTGTAAAAGTCTCTGTAGAAATTGTATTAATATGGTTCAGACTATGGTTACACGCCACAGGAGCCATATAGCACTGGACTGTCTGTTGACCTCAAATGAAGTTGTTGCATAGCTTGATATTTGGATATAAGTAAAGGCGACTATTTATAGCATCATCAAATTAACATGAAAAGAGTCATTGCTAAAAAGTAACTACAACAATTTCATAGTACATTATATTATTGCAATACAGCGTAGCATAAAATATAAAGGAATCATTTAAGTTAAGGAACCGTGGAACATCTTCCTATAATAGTAGATAGTTATGATGATGATTATGTTCACTATTGTAACAACACATCACTATGTTTAACTCCCAAGGTGTGCATGGAAGGCGTCGGACTTCTGTTTCACCACAGCAAGGTACGTACCTACGCTTCGTTTGTGTGTTCGTCTCTTTTTGTCAGCTTCTTTATGTTATTTATATAATAAGTTATCAAAATGAAATACCAAAACCCTACACGTCAGAGTAGACGCAACAAGTTTTGGTATTATCATTTAATAGTTTGTCCAGGTAAGATATCTGTCAATGTATGCTTGATTTGGGAAAAGTCTCGATACAAGTGAGTGAAACATTCATAACAAGTGTTGTACAACCGCGCTGTACGACTGTGTACAACATCAGCGTCCGCGCTGCCAATGCTTCATTGTATCAATATTGTGTATCGGTGCCGTTAGCGCGTTTTATATCGTACCGTATTATGAAGCTTACCTATCCAACAAGACAAGTATACCTTATATAAACAGGCACATATGAATTTATAAATAATTATTAAGTTAATCGTTTTAGTCATCATTAATTAGTCGATGCCCCACATAAATAACTGCCTAGTTTTGTAATTCTCATCCTCATAAAACTTATCCGGACGCAAGGACCACTCAAACTTTCCTATTTGGATTTCTCTTCAATTTTTTCTATGGTATTTTTTTCATACTATATTTATATGATATTTATCTTATATATTTTATTTGAAATTCAGGTGATTTTGCATTTACTAATTCCGTATTATTGTCGACAAAGCTTAGGTCTAATTAAGACCCAGTATTTTTGCCCTTAAATATCCTTATCTACTATTCGGTGTAATAGTTTAGATTATTTTTTTTTACATTTAAGACTAACCGTTGTCCATCTGATATACGTTCTTATACTCCATACGACTTGTGCATGTGCTATTTGTCTGCAATACCCGTACATCGCTGGAGTGCGCGGGCGCCGCTGTGCTCTCGCTAGGAACTTTTGAGATGGTCCTTGACACGCGCTCGGCCGCCCTCAACTAATCTCATCTTTTTGTCTGTTCTACTCTTTCCGGACACGCCGAACACGCGCCGCTGCGCAAAAGGATTTCGAGGTACACAGTGGTTCATTCATAGTAATGGCTGGCTCTTACGATGATCGACACGACCTTTATGACCTTTAAGATTTAGTCACGGTCACCGTGAGAATCGCATCTAGCGATGATCGTTCGAGGTCGTAGGGCTTTACTTGTAGTTTTGAGGCTTACAGATTGTTTTTAGCCGTTGTTAGCGTTGTATTAGTTCTCCCGAGTGCGGCGAGCGCCGATGCGCGCAGTCGTGCATGCACATAGACGCCCTTTGTTTATTATCTGTTTATATTAACGCACCCGACAGCTTGCATTCGTATCGTGGATCGTCCGGCGAGCGGTCTCGATCTTTCGCTCTCGCACTTTGTGCCGAGATTTAGTTCGTTCGTCCCCTATCACCCGGAACCATAGCGAGCGTCCGTCAGCGCTAAAGCTAACCGGACACGAGTCACGAGGTCAGTCGTAGAGCATTCGCCATCTCACAAGTTCCGGTGCGGCCGCACCCGCACCCGCACCGCTCCCCGCACCTCTGACCTCGCACACTGCACTCCCGCCCTGCCGAACTCCTCACCCTCGCTCTTAGCTCGATGTCTCAACTGCAGAAACTAAATAACGCAACTTTAGTTCCGATTTACTAAACTGTCTTGTTTGAAAATCTGGTACGTATGGTATGGTCCAGGATTGGACTTGACCGGGGACAATTTAGTATTAAGGAATTGAAGAAGATGAATTGGCATGCGGTTTAGTTTTTGCACTCCATAAACGGTACACTAACTGAGGTAGAAAGCGGGGTATTTTTGCCGTTAGTGTATTGGGGTCCAATCCTCGTATCGCATGTATGTATTTTATATGCGCATGTTTTTTTTATAATTTCCTTTGGACGCTTGACTCGTAAGTAATACTTACGTGATCCGTTGGATATGATATGACACATCTATCATCTAAAATTACTTTTACTATTAAAAAATGAATGAAAAAATATAGCAAGTAAAACCGATAATCATCGAAGTCCAAATTTTTTTACTAAATATTAAGAAATTTATGATTCAACTCCAAAGGAAATTAAAACTGCAATTTATTTGATCTATGTGTAGATATTGCTTGTAAGCATTGTAGATAAATCTGATTGCATGAATTTAGTTTAATGTAATGTTTACTACATTTGCTAATTACCTACGTATTGTTAATATACTTACTATTTTATATGCTTATCCATAACCATAATTATATTTACGGGAATACAAAAAGGATCCTGTCCTAATTCTTAAAAGTGATGTGATACTTTGTCTCGAGACAAACTGTGATGGGCTTACGTCATAAGTTATCTTTCATTTCCAGCGAACTACAACGTACGGTTTTTTCACCTGTAGGCCTACTATGACATCTTAAAGCAGAACTTATTCCACTGAGTGAAAGAGATGGTGCTAGACACCCTGTATAGCTCTGTCTCTTTCCCTCAGCGGAATAAGTTCTGCTTTAACACGTCATGGTAGGGTAGCAGATCTTTGCGATCGCTGACAGGACGGCTTGTATCTTTTAAACTTTGTACTTTTATAACAATGAAATTTACGTTGGAATGACATAAAATAAATAGACAGAATTCCACGTTAAGTTATTAAGAAATGAAAATTAGAAACTGGGACGGATTTGTAGCCGCTGCGTGCGTCCTCCTTCTCGCTAATTTTGAACTTATCTATACGTACACCGCGTTACTAAAATTGTTATGCCATGTCCCTGACTACTATGGGGCTAGCGCCCATACATATAATGCGTTTCAGCATTAGATAGGTACCTATTTGTTCAACAAAACTTGAAAAATAAGTATTCTGCTTTAATTTGGGTCGTCCCAACCGGCAAACTCCGTTCGCCATCCACCCTCGCTGAATCATGTGCGGGCTAGAAAGACCCAATTCTAGCTAAGCCGAAATATGTGTAAAACGGAGGGACTATTACACACCCATCGATTAAATCTTAAAATTTTGCCATCCGCCTATGTCGGTTCATGCTGTCACAAGTGTAGCACACCTTAGGCGCGTCGCCCACACGACAAACAGTTGAAGCGCAGTCGAGGCGCGGGCGCATTAGGCGCGTCGCCCACAAGATCAACAGTCGAGGTGCAGTTGAGGCGCGGCACAGAAGAGGCACGCCGCAACGAGATTTTCTTTACAAATGTCGTGTGAGCGACGCGCCTAACGCGCCCACGCTCCAACTGCGCCTCGACTGTTGGTCGTGTGGGCAACGCGCCTTACACTGGTGAGTCGGTATTAAGTTACGTTTCCTTGCAGAGTGTAAGGCGGCGGCTATATTAATGTTTCCCGCCCTCAGCCTTGAGCTAAATAGATGTACGCACGTCTGTTACGACTTTTATTTCATTCATAATATATATAGTTCAACACATAATCAGTTCTTGAAGTTACCACTGAACTTGTCTGTGTTACAGTTTTTCGTGCGGCTGGATCACATTAGGAAGTGCTTTACGCAGAATGGCGGTATCTTCGTTTTAGAAGAATTTAGTAAGTTTTTAAAACAATTAATTTATCTAGAGGCAACTGAATTTGTATTCTAAAAATGAATAAGCTCGATAATCGATTCAATGATTAAACCGAAATATCGTTTACTCATGTGAGAAACAGATAACCATTCTTCTTCATCGTCTTTTCGTTACCGAAAATCTCGACCACATTATGAGGATTCTCCACGCTATGACGTCTTCCTAAGCGGGGGTCTTTTGGTACATGCTGGCTATGCCTGCTACACCGTTACGTTTGACCGTATGAGGTCTCGCCAAGTTATGTAAAAAACTTTAAATTGAAATATTTTACGTTTCAGATCCAAAAACAAGACAGATTATACAAAGGAAATATAAATCTGTGATGGCAAGTACAATTTTTGTAATAAAACAGTTTTTGTTTGTTTAATTTTTGTTTATTTTCATGTACACGTTTATGTTATGTTGTAGGCAGAAAAAGTAGTGCTTGATCTTCATCGTTTCTTCTCCTTGTGGCTTTCCCGTTACTTTGTCGAGACCGGTGGACATCAATTGAATTATACACCTTGCGTTTCTTAGCTCATTCCTTCCTAGTCAGTGTACGTACCAATCACATGTGTTTTGTTTTTATTAGATTCATTACAAAAGCTTGGCGCCATTTTCACAAACGTGGTTTTGCTGCGCTCATTACATAAATGTACCTACAATCATCAAAAAAATAAGTATTTATACAGTACCTACAGTCAAGCGGTAAATTAGCGAAAACGTTCTCCACTCGTTTTTTTTTTCGTATTACATGCTGTATTTGTGCTATTGCAAAGTGCATGATTTAAGATTTTATTGCAAAGTGCATGCAACAATGTCTTGGTCGGTGACTTTTCTTTTGCTGACTGTACGTACATAACACACATTACTGTATTAGCTAATAAGTAGTTCATAACTATTACCTATAACATCACATTGTTTGTCATTTTGGTTTTGAGTTATAGCTATTTAACATCTCTAAATTATTTAAGAAAATGTTGAGATTAAAAAAAAACTACGTACGATAAACTATCTCATAGTTTTATTAAAGTAATTCGATTTTCGCAGCTTCAAATTGGTGAACGAAAGACGAAAGAACAGAAGTATTGTCTCGTTGCAAACTCTTCTTTTAACGATATCTGTAAATCATCATAATGGTATTGTACAAAAATACAGGCGGACCAGATATGCTATGCGGTGCTGTGTGTATTCTCTTACTTCGCGGCGGGTCACGAGCAGAAGAAGGCGATCCTCGAGCAAGCAGCGCGCGTACCGCCTGCGTCGTCCGACGCGCTCGCGCCCGAGCACGACGCGCGCAAGCGGACTAGTCCACAGGTCTGTTACTTAACTAAGTACATTGTATACCTACACATAATATGCTCGTGACTTTCTTCTTAAGCCAGCGCCAGACATTGGGATCAAAGTTTGAGCACACATTTTCAAGACTTTGATCAAGCTTTATGTGCGCAAATGTATCCGGCTAGACTTGTATTTCAAATGATTTACGGGCACAGTTACCGCAAAGATGGCTGACAGAATAGACGACGATTTTGATGACTCCGTCAGTCTGTTTTATTTGAGTGCCTTTAATTTTAAAGGCACCCGTTTTCAATCTATAGAAGACATAAAGGAAAATTCGCGGCGAGAACTGAACTCAATTCCGGAAGCAGCGTTTAAAAAATGTTTTGATGAATGGTTTATTCGTTGGCGCAAGTGTATCGTTTCTAAAGAAGCATACTATGAAGGTGATAAAATAAATTAGGATGAATAACAGACATTTTGTGTATTATTGATCTTTTCCCGGTACTTTCTTGACAGAGTAGTATACTGTTAGTGACCATGTCAGTTTAAAGACTTATAGTAGGGGAGCCCACGATGCTAAATGGGGATTTACTCGAGCGTCGTAGAGACCTATTGGGATGCAAAGCTTAGATGATAAGAAGAAAAAAATGTTATATGATATATACCGTTACATCGGTGGGGGAAGCGGCTATAGATTTTTAAATATGTCAAAAAAAACTGTTGCATGGACATCCTCGAGCGCGTCAGATATTGATAGCATCAATGCCCTATGTATTTTTAATAATGTACGTATGTTAATCTGATCGTTTGCATGATGGGGGTGGTTGTATTTAAGGGTTGAAAATGAAAAAAAAAAAAATTGTCGAGCGCGTCTAAGCGCGTTTTCTAAGGGAGTGTTAAGTGCGCCAAAAAAAAGCTCTCATTCACTAATCTGACGATTTCGATGGGACGCAAACTCGCGGCCATTTTCATAATGTGCAAAAAAAAATCGCCATTTTGAAATACTCAAGCGCGTCAGATTAAGATATATGTGGTTAATATTTATGTTCTAAACGTACTGTCTCATAATATGACGATTATGTAGAGGGATTCGCCTAATCTGCCAAAAAAAAAATAGAAAAACTGTTCACCTTAAAGGCCATCCCTGCAACTTCTCGCTAATTCCATTCCTGGGCGCTTAAAATTGTACTTATGACATTTTTGAGCTCAAAATATAATTTATGTGATATTTTGAGCTCGCTGAGTTCAAAGAAATAATATTTCTATGCATTTGATCTCTCCCAGCTCGAAAGTCTGATAGAAGTTTCATAGAACACTATTTTTGGAATTTTCAAACCGCAATAACTTTTGAATGGATCAACCGATTTTCACACGGTTGGCGGCATTCGACGCAGTTTTATCATCCTCATAAGTAATTTTGCAATTTTAATTGATTGAACCACAAATTTCGGAGTAAACCTGAAGAAACACTTTTTCGGGTTTCTTTCGTTCACGATATCTCTCGAACGAATCAACCGCTTTTGACCAGCTTGGTGGCGATCGACGTGGTTTTTTAAGCTCAAAGGCGGATTAGTTTTTGGAGTTGATCGATAAAGCCGGTTAAAAGTTATTCCCAAAAAATCACTTTCAAAAAAAATTTTATTTTTTTAAATCATTGAACTTAATTAAACCAGAGTGGGGACGGAGTGAGAGAGTAATAGATAGAAAAGAGTGAGAGAGGAATAGAAACGCGGAGAAGGAAATGTAGGCATCACGCAGCTGCACGCATTTAACTTTATCGACGAATTTTTGTTATTTCGGCTTGTGGAAATCGTCAGATTATATATTTTTCATTATTCTTGAATTATTTCCTTCAAAATAAAAAAAAATTTAGCTACGCTCGAGAATGTCGAGATGACGTTTTTTTTTTACAACTTTGTTGCCCTCCCCTTTTTTTACGTCACTCTCAAATTGTCAGATTAGTGGAATATACACTTTTTAGGGTGCAATTAACTCACCCTACCTTAATCTGACGCGCTCGAGAATTTCTGATGGTCAATTTTTTTTTACTAATCTGATCCTGTATCCTTCACGGGCGGCCTTATATATGGGCCTCATGTTCTGTGGAGGTACTTAACTGGGTACAAAGTATCCCCCTGTATATTAATCTGCCGCGCTTTAGTAAATCCCGAAATCCCCGCTTGGGCTCCCCTACTATTATATGAATATCTCAAGTTCTGTCTACTGTCTATCGTCATCAACAAAAGAGGCAACAGCTGTTATTATAGTTCTGTTTTATCTTTCAACTGTGTTTACTTGAGGATCATGTCGAGAAATTAAGTGTATGAGGGATTTTGTGAAAGTGTAGCATGATTCCTAATTCTGAACTCGAGAACAGAGTCAGCAAAGCAGAGGGGCTTGCCAGAGCCTCCGCCTGCCGGGGTTGCGGGTTTTTCGAAAGAGATACCGCGGCCTCGGAACGTAAAGGGCAATAGAAGAAAGATGGGTGGGTTTTAGTCAGTACAAGTCTGACATGCCCCCCCGCTCCACCCAGAGCGGGGGAAGTCATTGGATGATTTCCCACCCGAAAAAAAAAAAGGCTTACGGTGAATCGATTTTATCAAAAACTCGTGCTTATGAGTGGTTCAAAGCGTTCAAAAGCGGTAGAGATGTGATGGAAGATTTGCCTCGCTTTGGTAGGCCGTCAACGTCTGCAACTGAAGTTAACATCGCAAAAGTGAAGAAAATAGTGACTGAAAATCCCCATTCAACTCTGTGAGAGAAAGCTACCGAACTTTCTGTATCTCACGAGTCGATCCGTACCATTGTAACTAATCATTTGGGTAAGAAACATGTTGCTGCTCGGCTAGTCCCAAAAGATCTGAATTTTCTCCAAAAACTCAATCGCATGAAAGTCGCTGAGGACATGCTAGAACGAGTCAGTTCGGACCCAACATTCATGAAACGCATAGTTACTGGTGACGAGACGTGGGTTTACGAGTTTGACATGCAAACTAGTCAACAAGCTTCGGAGTGGCGCCTCCCAACTGAACGATAGAAGACATAAAGGAGAATTCGCGGCGAGAACTGAACTCAATTCCGGAAGCAGCGTTTAAAAAATGTTTTGATGAATGGATTATTCGTTAGCGCAAGTGTATCGTTTGTAAAGGAGCATACTTTGAAGGTGATAAAATAAATTTGGCTGAATAACAGACATTTTGTGTATTATTGATCTTTTCCCGGTACTTTCTTGACTGAGTAGATTTAGATTATAAAAAGAAATTACTAGTACCATTAATAGTTTCATATAAACCTATTAATTTGAAAGGTGAAAACAAATTTCGATGTGACGAAAAAAATAAAATTGTATTTATTCCTTTTAAACATCCTTCTTCATCTATAGTGTAGTTCACCCCAAAAATCTTGACTGTGCGAGAGGGGAAGGGAAGGTTGGAAAAGTAGGGACAAAAATTTAATTTGCTCTCACACGGTACTTCCATAAAAGACACGACACGGCGTCAAGTTCTTTATCGTTTGCAGAACTAATTGATCTCCTTTGACCAACCTAGTTAATTATTTGCTTGATTTGTGAGCTACCCTGACAATCTCCCTTCAATGATTATCTATAAATTCTTGACCTTCAAACAGGTGGAGAGACGCTCTCCCGTAAGACGCACTGGAGAGGCGAGGTCTCCGGCTGGTAAGGCAGAACCTAGTGATTTGAGAGACATGGGGGAGCGGCAACAAGTCCGAAGCGGTCACATCAGCACACCCTCTGCTGGCCCTCCTGCTGCAGAGCGAGCCGGAGCAGAGCGAGCTGGAAGCGATCGGGCCGGAGCTGATAAAACCGGGAGTGAACGGAACAGCGGCGAGCGGGCCGGGAGCGGAGCAGAGCGAGCGACGCGCTCAGATAGCCTGCCGCCTCGCCGACCGCCGCCGCCCGCCGTGCCTCCAGCCGCGCCCGCCTCGCACACGCGCTTGGCGCGCGCGCACTCGCACGCTGCCCCGGCGCGGCCGCCCGACCCGCCAGTTGTGAGTATTTGTGCATCAAATCCTCCGCTGTTTCTCTAATTGACCACCGCGCGCTGCCGGCTATCACTGACGTTGTCTGTTTCCGCAGATCCCGCCGCGGCCCGGCACGACGGGTGTCCGGCCCGCGGGCCCTCCTCCGGCGCTGCCGCCGCGACAGCTGTCGGCAGCCGCGGACGTCGGCGCCGCACCGAGGTGAGCGACCTCCTGGCGTCGAGTCCTGTAGCGCGAATTGTCCCTTCGTCCGGGACGCCGCGATGTGCCGTAAAGTATTAGAAGACATTCGTCCGGCCCCAGAGGTGGCGTAGCTGACCACGGTGACGCTTGTCGCAGAGGCGCGGGCGGGGCCGGCGGGACGGGCGGGGCCGGCGGGACGGGCGGGGCCGGCGGGACGGGCGGGGCTGGCGGTACGCGGCGGGGCCCGCCACAGCGGCAGGGCTCGATGTCGGCGCCGTTCGCGTCCACGAACCCGTTCACGTCGCCCCGACACGCCGAGTTCGTGATCCCACAGCGCAACAACGTGCGCCGCTCCTCCACTACTGACAGAAGTTAATCACATCTGCGGTTCCGGATGTTTTGTCCTTAGAAGTGTATCTGTGCTGCACGACCACCCTCCCTGTTCGAAATTAGACAGTAGCCTTACGTGTATAACCCGATGTAAAGTGTTAACAATAATAATCAATAATGTAAGTATTTGGGGATGTCGGAAGCGCTGGGCATCAATGTTGCTGACATGAAGCAATCGTTGAAGGAACGCTTCTTTGGCCGCCTGAGAAAAGTATTTAATAGTCTTTTATCAGGCGGAAACAAGGTGCGTGCTTTTAACGGTTGGGTCATGCCGGTTTTGATGTACTCTTTCGGCATACTCAAATGGACTCAAACAGAACTGGACGCCCTAGATAGGAAGGTCCGTACATTGTTAACGGCATTTCGTATGCATCACCCACGTTCTTCGGTTATGAGACTGTATATCCCGCGGAGTTGTGGAGGTCGAGGTTTTTTAAACGCCAAGACTCTCCACAATCGCGAGATATGTAGCCTCAGGGAATATTTCCTAGAAACCGACGTGGGAATGCATCGGGATGTGGTTGCAGTGGACAAAGGCCTCACCCCGCTCTCCTTGGCTAAAGAGAACTGGTGCAAACCTGTAGTGCTTGACACTAACGACCGCAGGGAGGTATGGCAGAGTAAGGAGCTTCACGGACGCTTTTTCCGGGCCCTACATGGACCCGATGTAGATCATTCAGCGTCCGTAGCCTGGCTACGTTCCGGGGATCTCTTTGGAGAAACTGAAGGTTTTGTCTGTGCAATTATGGATGAAGTTATGATGACAAATAACTACCGGAGATTTATTGTGAAGGACGGCACGGTTGACATATGTCGGGCATGCCACCGTCCGGGTGAATCAATTCGACACATTATCTCCGGTTGTTCTCGTCTAGCTAACGGAGAGTACTTGCATAGACACAACCTTGTAGCCAGGATTATCCATCAGCAACTTGCTCTAAAATACAATCTTGTGGAATCGGAAGTGCCGTACTACAGGTATGAGCCCGACCCAGTTCTTGAACATGGCAATATCACATTGTACTGGGATCGATCCATCATCACTGACAGGACTATTGTTGCCAACAAGCCTGATATAGTGGTGGTGGATCGATCAGAGCGGCGCGCAATGATTGTTGACATAACAGTCCCGCATGATGAGAACCTCGTGAAAGCCGAGAAAGATAAACAAATGAAGTATATTGACTTGGCTCGCGAGGTTGTCGACATGTGGGATGTGGACTCAGCGATCATTGTGCCGATAGTCGTATCTGCCAATGGCTTAATTGCCAAGAGCCTCGACCAATACCTAAGAAGGCTCTCGTTAGGCAGCTGGATCAAGGGCTTGATACAGAAAGCGGTACTCCTGGACACGGCTCGTATTGTTAGGAGGTTCCTTTCTCTGGAGCCCTGACCGCCGGTAGCTTGGACCCTGTTCCCGATACCGGTGGGCTACTATTTTTATATTTTTAAATGTTTTTTTTTTTATGATTTTAAGAAATATTTAAAAATGTAATTTTATGTTAAAAAATAAATAAATGTACGAAAATCAATAATGTATAAAAAAGTAGAGCTTGACAAATAATGTTAAAATCCGTCACTAAGCAATAATCTGTCTCGGGAATTCCGAAAATAGTGATCGGCCTGTACAAAGCGATGAGTGTTTTACCAACTACTCTGCAATGGTTACCGAACGGTAGGAAAATGCTGGTGGCTTATGTCTCATTTATTTGGTATCTTATATACTTATTATATTATGTTGAATTCCCTTATTTATTATTTCGAGAATTAAAAAAAAAAATGTCAACGAAAAAACCAACCATCATTTTTATGTTTAAGTATCTGTCCGCTTGATAAATTAGATCGCGCTATTGTTTCGTGACCTTTGTTGCTATAAGATGATCACAAAGTTATTGAATAAAAACTATCCTAAAATATTAATGGATCAAGCCTGTGCAGACATTTCCATGTATATATTTATTCCCATAATGTATACAAGAAATTGCACTTATATGCTATTTAGAAATTTTACACAATATGAAATTTGGATGTTTGATTCATGTTTCATTTGAAACTGTTCCTGCCTGTCATTGTTGCTGACCTTTTCTTTCACAATGAACCAAAGGAGCAAAGAGTTTGTTCCAAAGAACAGATTCTGTCTCTTTCTATAACTGTATGTCAGAAGAAAAAGGAGCATGTTTCATTTGGAACTGTTCCAGATCGTTTTGTTTATATGTATATATATGTAACAAACTAAACAAAAGCCTAAGGAGGCTAGATAAAAACAGCAAATGTTGCGGCTGTTTGTTGTAGGTTGTTGTGGAACAGGCGAAACAGGCAGGAATTGTTATTTCGGTTCTGAGATATCTGTTTCATGCTGTTACTTTGAAAAACCAGTTTTTTTAACTGTTTTGATAAATATGCCTCACTCCTAGCCCGTTACCGTAATGATGTAAAAGCCGTTAATGTGAACAGATCAACAGGTATGCTCGGGTAAACAGTACCTACTTTTCGTTTTTACCTGGCCTTTTGCAACGGTTGCAGTGCAATGTAACCGGTATGCATGGTATATTAAGGTTGAGAGCAAGGGAACACAACATCAATCGTTCAGAACGTCAAATGAGTTCAACGGTTAACCAGTTAATTTTCACATTACTAACTCTTACATATGCAGCGTTAAGGCGGTGCCCATTCAATGACGGGATCGAAACGACGTGCGAAACATCGGGACGAGTTTAGCATCAATATTGAATTGTATGTTATCGCTCACGAAAGCACATGAAAGGAAGTCGTTTGTCTTGGTATGGACATGTAATGAGGAGGGATGAAGGACATGTGACTAAAGGAATGATGGATCTTAATGTTGATGGACAGATAGTGAGAGGAAGGCCAAAGAAAAGACGGATGGATTATATAGGGAATGATATGAAGGAGAAAGAAGTAAATGATGCCGTGACGTCTGATAGTGAATGGTAAGAGAAAACTTGTTGCTCCGACCCCAAATAGAATGGGACAAAGGCAGGAAAATTATTATGTTATCGCTCACGATTATCTGTCCACGCATTCTGTCGCCGACTTGAATACAGCTTGGGAAAACCACCTCACAAACCGACAATAGTCAAGATTTGTCGAAAATAAAATATTTTTACATTTTAAAAGCAAGCTACCATAAAATATGTCGTAACCTTTTAATTGATCATTAGGTAATACCTATTTAGCACTTGTTTATATGCATATCATAATGAGTAAAATTTGCTACACCTACCTATGTCGGGTTCTGTCTTGTTTCTAGAAAACGTTGAGAAT
Organism: Ochropleura leucogaster; assembly: GCA_958449745.1. Lineage (NCBI taxonomy): Eukaryota > Metazoa > Arthropoda > Insecta > Lepidoptera > Noctuidae > Ochropleura > Ochropleura leucogaster. Next base: position 10,407,758 of record OY288206.1, on the reverse strand, counting down.
TGTTTACCTTTGAAACTGGATAATAATAGTTTCAGTATAATTTCGATACTTATTCTTAAATCGTAGTTTTAAATGACAGCAAATAAAATTCACTAAACCTTAAAATAAGCTACAGCGACAGCCGTTCGAAGATCACGAGCGAATTAAATCAAATTATATGATTTCAAGTACTTAGAAAATATGATTACAAACTGCAGGGTTATTGTTGTAAGTTTTCACATTTGCCTTTTCAATAAGTATAGAACAATAGAAAATAAAATATAGGTATCCGTCAAGTTACTATGATTTTGAAATCCACTTGTTTCCATTTAAAACATTACCTTGTTTTTATGCTCCGTTTTTCTTACTTATACTTCTTCTTACATGTTCCAGTGTTCCTATGCTATAAATGTAAAGCTGTTACAAAGCCGATCTAAAAATATTTATTATGTAATATAATTGTTACAAATTTGTTATAAGACAGGTAACTGACATAACCTAACTGCCGATATTTTAGGTTATATTATTTTATGCCAAAATAAATGAAATAAAATAACAAACTGTTTTTAATTTTTATATTGGTTATTATTTTACAAAGTCCCTAATAGGTACAGATGTCCTTTACACAATATTGGTGGTAGATAGATACACTGACATTAAACATTTATTAACTGAATTACCTGCTTCTTAATATAAAAAGGTACTAAGTACTAGAAAGTCAGTCGCAGAGACTGACAGTCAGTTTTGTCTACGAACCAAGTTACAGGTAACAGCAACTCCAAATATAATAAAAATGACACCATTCGGTACCTAGCGATAGTTACAATCTATTCAAAACATAAAGTTAGTACCTATGTAATATTAAAAAATACCAGAAAATTGCTTCAGCCTTTAAAAAATACAATTAACTCCTTTATTGCAAGGTGTTTCCGTAATATCACAGATAATTGGTTTTCTTAACAAAAATAATTTTACTGGTCTAATTCTCAAACGCAACTGTTCATAAATCGGTGTTTAGTTTAATATTCATTATAGTTAGGTACAGAAATAGGAAAAATATTTTAACTTGAAATATGTCGTTTGAGAATCAGCTCAGGCCCGTATTCTATAATTACAACTGCGGGCAAACGGTTAAAAGAGACATTTTTATCTTCTCTTCATTTCTTCTACCAGGAACATAAACTGAAGTCACTTCAGATAGGTCGTTCAGGCTTGATTTTATCTTGACCAAATCAAATTTTGTTAAAAACATGTTAATAAGCATTCATAGCATTCAACAGGATACGGGCCCTGAAAATATTCGTAAAACTACTACTTACTTGAAGTTCTTACTTTCTTAAATCGCACATGACATCACAACATTCCACCACGAATAAGTAATTCTACATTATGGTACAACACTTAAATTTCCACTTCCAAGATGTACTGGACATATTGTACACGTATTTATTTTCATTACTTATACAATATGTAGGTACACTCCTTACTTACACAAAAAATGAAATTCCACACAAGTTAATAACAGCTAGCCTATTTATTTCTATTACTTAACGTTTGTACATGACATACGTTTTGCTGTAAGAAACAATTTAAGCGAGCAATACAATGTTAAATAGTGACGGAAATATCACAATACTATAACTCCGGTGTATACGGGGTAAAAGGAACATCGACGTTTTGTATAACACGATAACATTTATCTACCTAGCAAACACACAACATCAAACTTAACAATTTGTTGGATGTATGACTGAATTTTATTTAAATTTTTGCTTTTCAACCTTTTTTGACGAGTAGACTACTAATAAAGTATTTCGCTCTTGGAATGCATTGTTTCATATGAGTGGATATAAAAAATGTGTCTTGTTTTTTAGGGTTCCGTAGTCATTTGGCTAAAACTGAATCCTTATAGATTCGCCCTGACCGTCTGTCTGTCCGTATGTCACAGCCATTTTATTTCGAGACTTTGCACCATACCGTTGAAATTGGAAGAGTAGATGCTTCCTATGAACAGCTATACAAATATGATGCAAAATTATGAAAATTAATGCAACCGAGGGTTGAAAATAAAATCTGATACCTGTATGGAGTATCTATAGATAGGTCTTTTAAATTGGTATCGAGGATTCTAATATACTATTTAAATATCCTAAAGCAAACACGAATATACCTAATATTTAGGTACTGATCTTGTATCTGATCTTTAGTTTTTAGAGGTATGAAGAACAGGGTGTAAATCCATCCTCTATGGAAAAGGGAGGATCCTCCGGCCAGACGGGTGTCGTGTCTGGTGGGCCACTGCCCGATAGTTGCTTGTCGGGTGCTCGTATATATGCTAACTTCGCGTTTGCTTGCGCGATGTAGGAATCTTGCCGTTAGTACATCAGTGGCTGGATAGATGGCGCTGTAGTACTTTTTGCCTCTTGCATCTTTGTGTCGCTACAAGTTCATTATTTATCTAGCGAATTTTTAAACTGACGAACAATCAAACGACAACATAAGCGCCTAAGTTTATTACAATCAGTCGGTTTTCTGAACTAAGTACAACTCATTAATAACGATAGTCATATTATAGTAATGCTATAGTTGTGCGAAGCAAAGACAGGATCTTAATAAATACTGTTCATATTTCTTGAATTTGTTTGCTTGCATCATTGATCGCTTACATCATTTTCATCCAAAACCTAAAAAAAAATGAATATTTAAAAAAAATATTTTAAATAACGTTTGCAAAAAATATATCCGAATTCCCAAAAAAAATAAACTTTATTTTTTTTATTCTTTTTGCAAAAAAGTTGCTGTTGCGTGCTGAACTAATTCAGCATTTTTATTTATAGTATGATGATAATATCTCACACAAATTTTAACCGAGAATTCTTTTTCCATTATTATTATAATATACTAGCTGTGCCCATCGGTTTCACCCGCTGCTCACTTAGGGGTATTAAAAATAGATGTTGGCCGATTCTCAGACCTACCCGATATGTACACAAAATTTCGTTTAAATCGGCCCAGCCGTTTCGGAGGAGTATGGGAACGAAAACTGTGACACGAGCATTTTATATATTAGATTAGCAGACAAAGAAGTAAAAAACTGTATCATAGATGATACGTAAACTTAAATGGGACCCACCCCGGAAGAAAGTATTGAATGGGAATTCAAACAAAACGGATTTTCGAAAACCGGTTAATATTTGGTGGAGTAATGGGTGAACATCCTTTTAAAAAACGGTCGAACATAGAACCTCCTCCTTTTTTGAAGTCGGTTAAAAAGTGGATTAAAACTAGAAAAATTGACTGCGATAAAAAACGGAAAAGCAAAAAAGAACGAAAATACGGACAGCTGGCGGGACCCACTCCGTATTTTAATATTTTTTCAAATAGGTCTCGCCCACTTTCTTATGTAGTTTATTTTCCAAATCTTTGTGTTAAGTTACATAAGGGTTACATCAAACCGCAAAGACACATGCGCCCGTAAAAAATAAAATATAATATAAATAAACAAAACTTGTACAAGCAGTAACTAATAGAAAAGAAAATGTGATATTTGTTGAGTTGACAGCTAAATTACTAGATGAAATAATGATGTTTAATTATAATACTTTATTTGGGTGGGAAAGTAAGCTGGATAAAAGTTTGACATTCTTTAAGAATTGATCAGCATGGTTTCTGGGTGTATACCCAGTTTTGGCAGTGGGCTCATCTCCAGTTACACGGAATTTAAGCACACCGGCATGACTTGCCGAAGTCTGGTTAGGTACTGAAGTACTTCTGAATAATCCTTAGGCAAATACCCGATATTTTATTTTCTGTAGTTTATCACCCCTTAATTTTAAAACATAATCTTTTGTATAATATTGAAGATATTCGACAAGATTGTTTATTTAAGCAATACCTTGCGATTGCGAGGATCTCGTGATTTTCATTTTTTTTTGGAATATGTTTTAAGGTTATCCTTATTACTTTTTATTATTTCACTCGTGTGTAACAGCCCTTCTGGTGTAAGAATCTGAAGAAATAAATGTGAACTGTTAAAAAAAAAAACATAATATGTAAAAATATAACAATGCTGTGTTGTGTCAAAAATATAACTTAAATTAATAAATCATAAAAGGAAAAATAAATAAAAAACACTGACTGAAATTCAATCGGATAGCTTAGAATTATCACGTGAGAAGGTGCGTCACAATTCACATTGGCAAATTAATGCAATTCGATTTATCGTGAATTGTGAACATAACGATACTTACATAATCTGGATACAAATGTTCAGGATTCATTTCTTTTTCCTGGACTTGGTCAATTGACTCATGAACTTTCCATTGTACTTCTAAATCATTTATAATATTAATCCGTTTGCGTAATTCTCTGAAACATGCAATCACACTAATAATATAGAAACGAAAGTTTGTATGTGTGTGTGTATGTTTGCTACTCCTTCACTCGCAAATGTCTGCTATTGATTATATCAGCTATTGGTGGTCAAGCTAGTGGTGGATTCAAATGGCATAGCAGCTGTTGATAAGTGACGACGTAACTTTGTAGGAATGTCTAACGAGTATAACTGGACAGGACAAATCATTAGCGTCGAACACGTTAACATTTTTGTACTATGCTTCAGTTATAAATCAGCATATCAATAAAATCATGTTTTAAACTAAAAACATCTTATCGTAGTCGTAAAAAATAAACTAATAAACTTGTCCTTACATTGTAACAGTTATGAATAAAATTTTAGAGATGGAACAAAATATCAAAGGAATAAAAAGAATGTTCAAATAGGTTTATTCGTTATGTGAAGAGTCAATTGTTACGTTTAGGGGGCAATTCAACATGTCTTGGATAAGATTCTAAAAGAAAAGGGGCATTTATTTCGATTACACATAATTCAGTTGGTGGCTGCCATATCATTGCCAATATAACGTCTAAAAATTGATGTCGGCACAAGTTTTACAGGAATATTTTGTTGGAAAGTTACAATAAACTTCAAATCATTTTATTTTGACATTTTTTTTACCAAATTTAATAACGTAGGGAGATGCCATTGCCCAGTAGTGGGATGTTGTGGGCTAACGGTCACATTTTTTACCGATCAGTTTTATTCGCAGTCCCACGACTTTTTTTATTTTAACGTAGCCCTACACTACTCTGGCTGTTTGTGTATGTGGATAAACTCACATACACAAACAGCCAGACCCGGAACAACTATCTGTAGGCCTTACTAATATTTGTTCCGTGCGGGGATCGAACCCGCGACACGCAGCGCAGCAGTCGATCGCACAACCACTGCGTCAACTGTGTCGTCATTTAAATCAAGCTTTATTTCATGGATTTGAATATAAAATAAGTACTTACAAGTTGATATTCATAAAGGCTTCTTTTTCGGGGTAAAACTCAGAATATTCACATCCCGGTATTTTAAAGCTGATGAAATTATCCAAATTCCTTATTCCCGCGATCCAGCCCAGGTTCGGAATATTTGTACATTCTATCCACACATCCGCCCAAACGTTGTCTGCGGTAGTTCCGCTGGTTTTACAATTTTCATCATCCGATATGACGTAGATATCATTGTTGCAAGTACTCGGGCCGGTGTCCATTGACTGGTGTTCTTTATTATTAACATTTTCTAGATCAGATATACCTGATGGTAATAAATCAAGACTTGTTGTTCCATCTTTGTTATTATTATACTCATCATTAGAAGCCAATGACATTTCTGTCAATTTATTTTGGACAAGTTTTCTATTAATTTCTTCAGGTTTTAAAATAAACATGCCTCTTTCTTGACTAGGACGTTTAGCTATAGGATTGTTGCAATTTTGCGTAGAATAAACAGCGGATATTTTTATTTGAGACGCTGCTGATGATGATGCTTCAGCATATGGCTCTTGTGATGTTTCAGGACTTGGAGTACGATTGAAGTCATCGGGAATCTCTATGGGTTTTAACAATGATTTTACACTACTGTCATCTATATTTAAACGAGTTTTTAATACAACGGGCATAGTTTTTGTAGAATTTTGAGGGTACTGTAAAGATATTTTTTTTAACACACCATCAGAGGCAAGATGATAAAAACCATTCGTTTTGCGGATTTTAATAGGCTTGACTATTTTTATTTGCCCATCTTTAGATGGCGAACATTCTTTAGATTCCTTTGTTTTCTTCATGTGTAGACTTTCCTGCACGTCATTCATATCTTGTTGGTCTTTACTTATTTCGTTATTTGCATAAAAATTCGTTTCTAAAGGTATGAATACGCTATTAGTACGGCTATTGGGTTGTGGCACAAACATTAACGGATTTTCTACAACTTTTAAATTATCGATTTTGTTCGTCGTTATCCAAAAACCTCTTGTTCTTTTCAATGATCTAACACTTATAATTGTCTTAATGGTCTCTATCCCTAAAGTATCTTCCATTTCATATGGTCCAACAAAAACGGTGTGTTCGTTATCATTGGGTATCGCATATATACCGAATTGTGGGTTTTCAGGTTTTTCTACACATTTCTTAGAAGACAAACGCACAGTTTTTCCAGATAAGCGTGCAACGTTAATTGCATTTATAATGCTTCCATATTTTACGAAAAACCCTTTTCTGAAAAACCTTATTTCACTAAAATCGTTTTCTATAGTCATGACAAACCATTTCGATGATCCCATTTCGTCAGAACATTCTGAATAACTTTCATTTTTTTTCTCTGTCATACCTAGAAGATCCCCTTGTTCCATATTCTCAAGTAACAATTTGTTTACTGCAAAAGTATTTTGAATTAAATCTTGTTTATCCTGGAAATCATTTTGTTCCGTATTCTCAACTAACGAATCCCTTATTTCCAAGTTGTGATTTAAAACAGTTATTGTTTCCGAGTGTTCCGCATTTTCATATACTAAATTGTTAACCTCTGAATTGCCTCGATCAAACACATTTAGTGTATCCACATCTCTTTGTTCTGTGTTCTTGAATACCGGTTTTCGTGACAAAGATTCAGATGAAATTTCTATATCAGATGATTCCAATCTCATTTCAGTTGTATTTTCTTGTTCAGTATGTTTCAGATTTTCGTTTACTTTACTAACAGTGCCAATTAATTCCCAACAGAAAGATAAACCACGTAAAATACAGAAATTATCTTTTAAGTCTTTTGCATTAATAAGTAAGTTTTTTACAGTTTGAGGATATTTGTGTAAGTCTGCGAATCGAATATCATTTATGTTCATACAGTTTTCAAAAAATGGGTTAGTTGTATTTACTGCCATAAAAATTCTGTGCGGTGCGTGTCCAGATACTAAAAAAAGGTTTTTCCGCTCTCGGTATCTGCTTAAAATAAAATCCCAGGAATGCAGTGCTACTTTCCCATGCCGTGGAGGTTCTAAAGCATTTTTAAAAAGGCCTGTATCCTTACTTTCCCTATAAACCTTAAAATGAGATTCCAACCACGCCGCGAGATTAGAGTCAGGTAATAATTCCTTTTTTTTTGACTGATTTATCAGCTGTGCACCGTTTGTACCAGTATCAACTAATAATTGCAGGAGACAAGCAGTTTCATTCTTGGTGTTTCTTGTTGGTTTTATGACAATATTTTCTTCGCAACTTTTACTGTAAAGAAAAGCTAATCTTTCTTGTAGTCTATTATCATGTTTCTCCATTGTTAATATTTTTTTATTTGTAACATTATAATAGCCATTGCTGTATTTTCTTCCTTCGTATGCTCTTGTCCTTGAACTTTGGCCACCCAAAGAATCCAAATTATTACAACTATCTGAATCAGACATGTTTTCATTACTTTTATCACTATTAGAACTTTGTTGCTTACTTAACTTTCTTACGGTATGCCTTGTTATCATTCCCTTTTCAGCATTAAGATTTGTATTTTCTGACACTAAACTACGCCTTGGTACAGTCCCTACATCTTTAACTGAAATGCGATTTATATGAATTTCATCCTCCAGATTGCTATAATTTTGTTTGTTTTTAAATTCACTAGTGCGCGAAATTTTATGCATAATTCTTGATGTGTGTACTGTGTTTGGTATAGTATCCGAGTTATCAGATATTTTCATTTTTTTTACTAAGTTTATACGTTCTCGGCTTCCATATTTCTCGACACTGTCATTATCATTTGTTTCTTTTGAACTTTCTAAACAATCGACATTAGTAATACTATCTTTGGACAGCGGTTCTTTACAGAGGGATTCATCTAAAACAGATGTGCAAATGTCTGTAAATTTACCTTTACAAAAACACTTGTATAGTTTATGAACCATACACCAAGGTTCTATATTTTCACAATTAAGTTTTAATGCGACTACTGATAAGTTTTGTATTTTTTTATTTTCTCCTTTTAAACCCATATTACTATAACAGTCTGCATATTTTTTTGGTGTTTTCCAATTTCTTCTTTCTCCTTTTAGTAAAATTCTTTTTTCACCAGTAACAATGACAGTTTGATGAAATTTTTGTTCTTCCTTTGCTAAATTGTGATTCATTTCATTGTCTATACTTAACAGCTTAGGTATTAAGTCACTTTTATACTTTGAAAACTCACATTTACAGTCAAACATGCATTCTACGCGGCCACAATGTTGTTTTAAATTGTAAGTGCCTTCTAAGGACGCACATAAGCAACCAAAAGAACAATGCATTTTGTTGCAGCTTCTCGCAAAATTTCCTTCTTCAGTTCCAGGTAACGTAATAACTGTGACATCAAGTCTATCTAATTCACCAAATTTTCTTTTTGTTTTATCTTTCATATGTGATACAATATTCACAGAGTTTAAATCTTCACAACGAGAATTCTTTAACTCCTTATTTTGTGTGAATAGCTTATCTTGAATCAAATTTATTTCTACTGCGTCTATTATTTTTTTCAACATTTCTTCTATCACAAATTGATCTTTTGTTTCTACTGTTTGAGGGTTAACTGGTTTTTGAAGGGTACCGATTACCTCTGAAATTTTCATACAATTTTCTACGTCACGTCGCATCAGCAATCTATTTTGATTATTTTTATAAGTTAGATCAAATGTCACACAATCTCTGTTCAGTTGAACAGCTTTAGATTTTTCAACCCTGCCTAAAACAGACACAGATAACTCGGCCCATTTTTGAGATATAGTGCCGTCATCTGGACGCAAACTATTTAAAAAATTGGTAATTGAAGATTCAAAAGTAGTGCCGTATTGAGGTTGAACATCTAGCCCAGGTTTTGGAAGGTTTATTAATTCAATGTTCCCAACATGATATTTTTGATGTGAATTGTCAAGAAATTGTTTCTTGCAAAGTGGACCTGGTTTAAATTTTACTACTAAAGAATTACGCAAAAGACTTTTCTTTCTATTTCCTTCGTGTTGTTTCACACATTTTTTATTATGATTTTTTGAGGATACACACTGAGAGTTACTAGCTAAATCATAGTTACAGAGAGCTTTTTTCATTCCTCCTAAACTTCCGTTCACTTTAATGTATTTTCCATTCCATAAAACAAACTGGCGAGGGTATTTTCGGCTTTCTGGATTAAGATTTATTAACATCTGCCATGTTGACCTAGAAATGGGCGAATCTCCGCGCAATATTTTGATTGCCAAACTTTTTGTATTCTCGTCCCTCGAAGAACCTCGTCGTATTTTTTCAAATAAAATGCTTTCTTGCGTTTCCAGGTCAGTTATTAGGTGACTATAGGTATCCTGTTCAAAAGATTTTCTGATGTCTCGTACAGTCTTAACTTTAAGTCTTGTTTTTTTTTTTGGTATATAGTATTTACCAGTTTTAGGTATAAAATCGAAAGTATATGTTTTAGTAACATTTACTTTAAGAGGTATTGCTGGTATTATTTTTAAAAGATCATATAGATTATTCTTTTGATTACTACCAACCCTCGTAATATCCGAAGCAAACACTTTAGCATTGTTCTCCATGCTTCCAAAGATCTGCAACAATACAATTTTATTTAGGTAAACAAGCCGTGCCACTACTGATGCAATATCCAATCGGTGAAAGTTCTATAAAAATATAAAACTGTCATCTGTCTAGATTCTCAAAATCTCTCAAATCAAATCTTTTTATTTGTAGAACATAGGTAAACATAAGTACAGATGTCAATGATCATAAATAGAACGCTATGTCTTGCCATCAATGGCGTACAAATATTGTATTGAAATTAATTACGATAAAGAGACATTCAACATTTATTATTAAAACAAATAAAAATGCATAAGTCCCAACATTTAACTAAATAAATTAAATTAAAATAGAATAAAACAATAGGATTAATAACGAATGCAAAATATAAATGTCAATGTGTCTCTTAATTAAAATAATACGAAACATTCATAATTGATAAACAATAATAATAAGTCATTTTTTTTTTGTTATATTGAGTCATCATTTAAACTCTCCATAACTATAAGACTATTTCCGACTGATCAGGCACTCACCCGGACGGCCAGAGACTGATACGGGAGCGCAAAAAAGGAAACCAATACACCCTGTTGGTTGATTGGTTTCCTTTTTTGCGGTCCCTTATCTCATACAACTTAATGTCGTTATTATTTGAAAATGCAATATGGTAATGACGGACTCATTACCATTGGTGACGTTTGCATTTTCATAGAGAAAGTTCCGGAGCTGAAGTGTTGAATGTGATAACAAAAACACTTTAAATTAATCAAAATATACACCCGAACAAATTTTGACACCATTAGGTAGATCCGCGACTCGTTACTAGGGTATCTGGGCGCGACTAGACGCCCAGAATATCCGAGAGGTGAGGTGAGTCCTGAATTTAGCAGATGGGTCACACTCGTAGCCCTATACATTTTGGAAACGACTGGACCAGCTAACCTATTACCAAACTATGTTAAGGTCTATTTGACATGAAGGGATTGCCTACTTGACCTTCACAACCTAACTATTTTATCCCTTACAACAGCAACAACTAGCAACCTTATTGTTACGGTCATCAGCGTATCTAGGGTTCATGTACGGTTCACGTACACAACGCCAAGCTGCAAACGCAGCAACCTACTATCTCGCAATGTATTTATAATGCAATTAAAAGTTAATTGACAAAATTGCCTACTCACGGATTAGATTGCAGATTAGCATAGCAACTCTAACTCCCATCGAGTTAGAGTTAGATGCTAATCCGCAATGGTCCCGTGAGTAGGTAATTTTGTTTCTAATAAACTTAAGTTTGCGTATGTTAACTGTTTACGCCAACTCACCTCACTCAGACATACTACTTCTTTCTAACTTAAACTGCGAGTAAAAGGGGCCAACCACTACGGTACTTTACAGTCCTTTTTCCAGGCCCCTCAGATGCCTTGGCCAAGTTTCAATTGAAGGCGGTAAAACCAATGCTGTCTGTGTTCTAAGAATCTAAAATTAAGGTAGTACAGACAAGTTGACGAAGTTGAATTGTTCTTTAGTCCTTATTTTCAGAAATATATAATGTTACTTAATCAAAAGAAAAGGCTTTTTATAACAACTTTACCCTTTAGACATCCATCTAAATTATTGTTCAAGGACAATGTTTTGGAATCTGCAGTTGGCTGCCAACAAGGTGACCCTCTCGGGCCTGTCATTTTCAGTTTAGCTATTCACCCCATAATCAAAAAATTAAATTCAAAATTCAACATTTGGTACTTGGACGATGGAACTTTAGGAGGTGATGTTGACACTGTTTTGAATGATCTGAAACTACTAAAACAGCAATTTAAATCTATTGGCCTTGACCTTAATCCCTCAAAGTGCGAAATTTACTTTTCTGACATTACCGACAGACAATTGACTATAGATAAATTTAATGCAATAGCCCCAAACATCAAAATTTTAGAAAAAAGTTCCCTTCACCTCCTAGGTTCTCCTATTTTAGAAGAAAGTTTTTCATCTTTCATCGAGAACAAAATCAATCATTTTATTGATATTTCGGACAGACTATCTCAAATTAATTTGCATTCGGCGTTCACCCTGTTAAGATATTGCTGTTTTGGTCCAAATTTTATGTATTTTCTGCGTTGTTCTCCACTTTGGAAGCAACCACAACATTTGGACAAAATTGATCAAATTATTCGCAATACTGTATCTTCCATTTTTAATATGGCCTTGGATGACCGAGCGTGGCTACAAGCCATTGCCAATTCGTTTTGGTGGCCTCGGCGTCCGCAAAATTTCCAGTGTAAGCTTACCGGCATTCTTGTCTTCCGTCCACAGCACTGAAAAGATGACCAGGAAAATTTTAGCTCTCTCCCTGGTTGACTCGGAAGTGCCGTGCTTGACCGACGCAGAGGATGCCTGGAAAATGGCTTGCCCGGACTCGGATCGGCCCGTGAACCCGTTTTCCCAGAGACAGTGGGATGAGCCGCTCTGCAGGTTGGTACGGAATAACCTTATTAATACGTCCACCAATTCTGCTGAGCGTGCCCGCTTGCTGGCTGTGGGTGAGTGGGAATCGGGCCTCTGGCTACAGGCGTTACCGTCACCTAACATAGGTACTTTGTTGGGTGACACAACCTTCCGGCTCGCTACGTGTTTGCGATTGGGTGCACCCTGTGGGGCTCCGCATCGCTGTCAATGTGGGGAAGCAGTCGACTGCCTCGGACACCATGGCCTTTCCTGCAGTAAAAGCGTAGGTCGTATTGCTCGGCACGCTTGCATTAATGATCTCATCCGTCGTGCTCTTGCCACCGCCGGGGTGCCAGCTGTTTTAGAACCAACTGGCTTGGTACGCGTCGATGGAAAGAGACCAGATGGTATGACCATAATGCCATGGAAGTTGGGTAGATCTTTGGTGTGGGATGCAACTTGTGTCGACACCCTTGCACCATCCCATCTTCCTAGTACGGTGGGTTGCGCTGGAGCTGCTGCTGCAGGTGCTGAAAACCTCAAACGGCGCAAATATCACAATTTGATTGGTAATTATGTTTTTGAGCCGTTTGGGGTTGAAACACTAGGGCCATGGGGTCCGAGTGCCCATGTAGTATTTCGAGAAATCGCCAAGCGGTTGGTCGATTCTTCTCGTGACCAGAGGGCTGGCCTGTTTTTTGCACAAAAAATAAGCATTGCCATCCAACGCGGTAATGCTGCCAGCCTTCTGGGCACTTTACCTGTTGACGGCGATACGGACGAATTTTTTGACGCCCTGTAATTTTCTGTATATATTTTTTTTTATTATTAGTTTGTGTATATTTATAGGTTGTATATATTTAGTAATTAATTTAATTATAATATGATAAATAAAAATTTCTTAAACACAAAAATAAAAAAACTTTACCCTTGTAGAACTTTTGACCCTTGATACAGGAGTAACTTGGTTGACTTACTACTCTGTCAAGAAAGTACCGGGAAAAGATCAATAATACACAAAATGTCTGTTATTCATCCAAATTTATTTTATCACCTTCAAAGTATGCTCCTTTAGAAACGATACACTTGCGCCAACGAATAATCCATTCATCAAAACATTTTTTAATCGCTGCTTCCGGAATTGAGTTCAGTTCTCGCCGCGAATTCTTCTTTATGTCTTCTATCGATTGAAAACGGGTGCCACGAAGTGGTAATTTGAGTTTAGGAAAAAGAAAAAAGTCAATAGGAGCCATATCTGGTGAATATGGGGGTTGCTGGATGGTATTTGTTGTAGTGTTTGGTCAAAAATTCGTTCACAATGATAGCCTTGTGCGAAGGCGCATTGTCGTGGTGCAAAATCCAAGAATTTTCTTTCCACAAATCTGGCCTATTTCGTCGAATTTGCTCTCTTAAACGACGCATAACGCTCAAATAATATTCTTTATTTACCGTTAGACCTTCCGGTAGAATTCAGAGTGCACAACACCGCGATAGTCAAAGAAAACAGTCAACATGACTTTGACTTTTGATCGACTTTGCCGTAGTTTTTTCGGTTTCGGTTCAGTTGGAAGGCGCCACTCCGAAGCTTGTTGACTAGTTTGCATGTCAAACTCGTAAACCCACGTCTCGTCACCAGTAACAATGCGTTTCATGAATGTTGGGTCCGAACTGACTCGTTCTAGCATGTCCTCAGCGACTTTCATGCGATTGAGTTTTTGGAGAAAATTCAGATCTTTTGGGACTAGCCGAGCAGCAACATGTTTCATACCCAAATGATTAGTTACAATGGTACGGATCGACTCGTGAGATACAGAAAGTTCGGCGGCTATCTCTCTCAGAGTTGAATGGGGATTTTCAGTCACTATTTTCTTCACTTTTGCGATGTTAACTTCAGTTGCAGACGTTGACGGCCTACCAAAGCGAGGCAAATCTTCCATCACATCTCGACCGCTTTTGAACGCTTTGAACCACTCATAAACACGAGTTTTTGATAAAGTCGATTCACCTTCTGTAACATTTTCAGTGACTCCGAACACGAAATTCCATTGGCGATGCAAAATTTAAGACAAACTCTTTGTTCGATATTTTTGTCCATTATGAAATTCGCAATACACACTATATATGATAATATCATATATAGTGTGCGAATTTCGAATTTTTAGTAATATTATTACTAAAACCAGCACTGTATTTAATATAAATAACAGATGCAACTCAAACTCCGCGCCAAAATGGAAAACAGTTGTGCCAATCTAACAACTACAAAAAAAAACAAAAAATTTAATTTGGAACCATAAACAAATCATCCATTCCCGATACTTTTTTGACTGAATGTACCTGCCAGATTTGCATCGGAGAGAGATATAAAACTACTGTTTTTTATATGAGATATGTTTATTTGTTAAAAATTGCTTAAATGAAACTATAATAAATAAAGACAGGCTTTTTGAGCATCGCACTGATCTTATTTTTTCAAGTATGTTAGCCCTCTTTTTTTTTGGGGTGGGAAATCATTAAATAACTTCCCGCGCTGTGGGCGGAGTGGAAGGGGAATGTCAGAGTTGTACTGGCTTAAGCCCACCCATGTTCCTTCTATTGCCCTTTACGTTCCGGGGCCGCGGTATCTCTTGCGAACAACCCGCAACCCCGGATGTTAGCCCACTTCAATTTGTGCATCGTATTTTATTACGTGCTAGTGAGGACGTTTTGCTTCAATTTTAAAAAATAATGTTTTGACATGTGCGGGTGCGAAGACTTGTTTTGATAAGATTCAATTCTTCAGCCACCAACTGTCCAAAGTAGGTATATATTTTTTTATCTTTTTTTGTCAATATTTTCAGTGACAATCTAGCAATTATTACATGCTTCCTGATATTTTAATTCTTTTTTAATCTCTTTATTGAGCTTTCACATTTCGGTTTCTTAAGTGATGCCAATACCGACTGAGATAAGTAATCGTCATCCCATACTTGACTATCAAGTAGAATAGTAGGCGACCGGGAACGTTCTCTCTGAAAAAGAAGCATTTATTGCATAATAAAAATAAGAAACAGCGTAAAAAAACGATACTTTTCCGGGCGTTATCCCGGTATGTATTTTAATTATATTTATATTCCCAAGTACCTAAATGTAAAACATAGTAAAATTCAAAGTATCAAAGGATTATGGTATTTTTTGTCGTTTCTACCTATAAAAATATGTTAAATAAAATATAGAATTTGATTTTTGATCAGTTTTGTTTTCAGTTGTATTTTTGTAAAATGGTTTTCAATTATTTATGCTTTAAAAAGAATATTTGTAAGACAGGAGAGCACAATATAATTACTTATCAAATAAAGAGAAATTACTCACCATTTAAATTCATAATTGACAAAAATAACTGCATAGGTATACTTATTCCTTTTTTCAAATTTCTAGCACCAAAACTTCACGAATCTTATAAAACTCGCTAAAGTAATTAAATTAATTGTACTACTCGCTAAAAACAGTCGCTACAGCGTACTGGAGAAATGTCATGAATTCGAAATGAATAAATTGAAATTCATAACGAAGTGCTGAAAACGCCGACTGGCGTGTTTTTTTTTTTTTGTTTATCAAGTGCAGCTCACGCCTATCGACGTTTACGTTAAAACCTATGCCGCATCTGGGTAGCGAGAGCAAAATTTGTTGCAACCTTAAATGGGTTAAGGCGCTTTTTACCTATTTATAGTGTCTCTCGCCTATTCTCTGATAATAAAACATAATCTATTATAAAGCCCTGCAATTAATTTATAAAATTACGTACCTACTGAACATCATTGTACATGAATATTTTTTGTTAGGGTACAGGTCTATACTAATTCCGGCCATGTCATTTGATTTGCAGTACAATGGACAGCACAACGTCTGCCAGGTCCACAAGTTTTATATGCCCACCACAACCTACCTCTAGTGTGGTCCGTAGCTCTATGCCAAAAACGGGGTAATTTGATGAATATGATTTTGCGCACCATATTATTGAGCGCACCGCCGATCCTAGACTACTCTTTATGAAACTTGACGATGTAGCAGCGCTCAACTCGACCATCTACTTCATGAGAGAGTAATTTTGGACGAAAAGTGTCATATAACGACGTTTCCGACGACGACGATTATACGACACCATGTTGTGAAACATGACGCTACGTGTATGGTATTAGTATTTAATTAGGGTTTTGATATATATTCGTTTATTTTAATTTATGATTATTTTATATATTTCATTAATGGGCCTCCGTTACCCGATTATAAATTAATAGATTTATTGAGTATATACCTATACAGGGTGGCCAGTTGATAGGCGTCCAAAGAAAAAAATTAGATGCCTTATGCTAAGGGGTACCCGAATTACCCCCATGTATGTTCCGCGATTATTTGTAGTTTAGGAGCTAGAATTTTTTTAAGTACTTTTTTCAAAATATTCACCTAGCATTGCTTTTTATTTTTTATGTCTTTATTCCTATCATTTTTAGATATGTTTTTTTGTGGAATCTATTAGCGATAGCAATAGCTACCATGCAAAAAAAATCCGTTTGCCTAGGCATTGTAGAACTTACCACAAAATTAGTCCAAAGTTCAAAATTACCATTAGAGTTCGATAATCAAAAATGTTCAGAGCTTAAAAAAAAAATAAGTGAGGGGTGCCAGAGGTTTCTAAATGATCTTAAAAACTTCTATGGACCTTCAACAGACAAAATCGGTAAAAAAATATAGAGCTTGATCGGGGATTATTTCCTGTAATTAGCGTTGATAGCAATAAAGGTATTTTTACAGTTATTGTTATAATTTGGGATTTCTTTATTTTTGCCACTTTTATGATAAAAAAAAGCACGGTAGATAGTTTACAAATTTTATTAAAACACGTTACAAAAGGTTTTCAAAGTGCCGCCTTACCACAGAAATGCACAATCTACATCTACGGAGGAAATTGTCTTTTAGTTGTAAACCATGTCTCGTCTCAGTGTTAAGTTAACGTCTGACAGCAAAATTGGTAATTCTTCAAGAACTCTTTGTAGGTGGCTCCATCGAGCTTGGACAGCGGTCTGGCTATGGATTCTCCATAGTCCGCTATCAAGAATCCTCATTCCGTAAGACCATCAAATTTTCAACACCGCTTCGTTACAAAAGGTTTTCAAAGTGCCGCCTTACCACAGAAATGCACAATCTACATCTACGGAGGAATTTGTCTTATAGTTGTCTAAAGGCTTCTCTGTTACTTCTTACAACATTTCCCGCTTCTTCAATTTTCCGTTTTAGCTCTTCCTCATTGTTAGTGTCCCGTGCGTACCATCACGAGTCTGGACAGCAGCTCGAATGGTGGTGGTAAACTAATTGGTAGTTCACCGTTGAGAACGACGGACCACATTTTCACACTGAAGCGGTGTTGAAAATTTGATGGTCTTACGGAATGAGGATTCTTGATAGCGGACTATGGAGAATCCATAGCCAGACCGCTGTCCAAGCTCGATGGAGCCATCTACAAAGAGTTCTTGAAGAATTACCAATTTTGCTGTCAGACGTTAACTTAACACTGAGACGAGACATGGTTTACAACTAAAAGACAATTTCCTCCGTAGATGTAGATTGTGCATTTCTGTGGTAAGGCGGCACTTTGAAAACCTTTTGTAACGTGTTTTAATAAAATTTGTAAACTATCTACCGTATTTTTTTATCATAAAAGTGGCAAAAATAAAGAAATCCCAAATTATAATAATAACTGTAAAAATACCTTTATTGCTATCAACGCTAATTACAGGAAATAATACCCGATCAAGCTCTATATTTTTTTACCAATTTTGTCTGTTGAAGGTCCATAGAAGTTTTTAAGATCTTTTAGAAACCTCTGGCACCCCTCACTTATTTTTTTTTTAAGCTCTGAACATTTTTGATTATCGAACTCTAATGGTAATTTTGAACTTTGGACTAATTTTGTGGTAAGTTCTACAATGCCTAGGCAAACGGATTTTTTTTGCATGGTAGCTATTGCTATCGCTAATAGATTCCACAAAAAAGAATATCTAAAAATGATAGGAATAAAGACATAAAAAATAAAAACCACAGCTAGGTGAATATTTTGAAAAAAGTACTTAAAAAAATTCTAGCTCCTAAACTACAAATAATCGCGGAACATACATGGGGGTAATTCGGGTACCCCTTAGCATAAGGCATCTAATTTTTATCTTTGGACGCCTATCAACTGGCCACCCTGTATATTGAGTATATTATTATATACTATTGTTTGGCCAAAAATATCCAAATTCACAATCGCATTCTTTTAAGATGGTGGAATTTTATTTGCCATACTAGCTTTTGCCCGCGGCTTCGCTCGCGTTAAATTCGGGGTAACACAGTTGCCCTTGCGCCTTATTGATTTGTAATAGCAATGTTAGGTTTTCCCTTTTCTTCCCTCTTTCTCCCTCACATCACACTTTTGTCAAAAAAATTAGCCTATGTCCGTCTCCTGGTTCTCAACTATCTCTGTACCAAAATTCATCAAAATCGGTTTAGCCATTAAAGCGTGAAGAGGTAACAAACAAACAAACTCACTTTCGCTTTTATAATATTAGTAAGGATTCAGCTCTGTAAAAGTTAAAATTCCGCATAATTTTGTTAAACATAAAGTTCATTTAAAGCGACGATTAAATCGTACAATTCCACTTGGCACACACACTATGAAGACGGCAGAATTTCATTTGGAATAATTGTTGCCTGGTTGCTTGTTTGCATGGTGTATAGTATACCTGTTTGCATGTTTACATACTGCATGCATGGTATTGTTTGCGTGCTTCCTACCGTAAAATAAATGACGAGTCTTTCGATAATTAAGAAATTATGGATATGAAATGTTTGGCAACAGATGAGGTATGATAAATCTGCCTTTTAACGACTATGGCCCGGCGCCCATTATCGGCATTGCAAGGAACAGGATTCTCCGGCATCCTACATGCAAGCGCACACTGTCGGAAACTATGTTTTAACGTTCTTAGGAATGACGAGGCCTCCTTAAGCAAGCTATCCCCGAGTGTTGCCTCGGCGCCGGCGGCGTACCGAAGGCTGCCGAAGCATCCCGAAGCATTCACAAGGCTGCTGATACAGCAGGCTCAAGCATACCGAAGCGGTATTTTTGTTATTACGACCATATGTAATGGAAATTTCTACTTTATTGCCATTATGTTAATTTATATTGCTATTTGCCACCTAAAATCCTCAGTCGTGCCGATGCCGATAATGTAATGGGCGCCGGGCCTATCAATCCAAATGCATAAAATAGACCGTGCTGATAGTGCACTTTCTGCGATAAGATGGGACTACTTATTAATTATTATGGATAAGATATGTATAAGTACCTATAGATGATTAGGACTTACAAATTTATGAATTTAGATTTTTGATAAATGAGTGTTTGCCAAACAGTCTGCGAAATGACATTATGAATAAAAAGTTCTGCCATAAATGGGTAGACTCTTTCAGTTCACTAAATTTAATTAAGGACATCCATACTGTTCCACGTAAAGTAGTTAGTCAGCCTTAAGCAAAACATGTAATAACTCTCTTTTAGCACAGATCAGCCGTTAGAAGGAGTTTGTAGACACTTGAGAATTACTTTTTATATATGTATGTAGTTTAGTTATCAGAGGGGAGCTCGTGGCTAAATTATAGCAGCCGCTCGAGTCGATCTTAAGGTTAAGCTGCGCTTGCCTAGGTTGGTCTGTGGATGAGTGACCATCCGTTACATACCGAGTTTCCTCCGTGCCTCGGAAAGCACGTTAAGCCGTTGGTCCCGGCTGTCATTTGTAGATCTTTGACAGTCGTTACAGGTAGTCAGTGTTCCGAAAGTCTGACAGCCAGTCTTACCACGGGGTATCGTATTACCCAGTATTAACTGGGTTGTGGAGGTCAGATAGGCAGTCGCTCCATGTAGAATACTGATATTCAGCTGCATCCGGTTAGACTGGAAGCCGACCCCAACATAGTTGGGAAAAGGCTAGGCAGATGATGAGTTTAGTTATCAGAGTTGAGTAGGTGTAAATTTAGTACCGATATTTTTCTTATCCCAACCTCTTTGAAGTTAAATTATTTATCCTTAACACACCATTAGAGTCGATTTTTACTGGATATGAGTTTAGTAAAGGTAGTTTAGCGCCAAAATGTATTTTCACGACGATGATGTCGATCGTCCAGGGGCGTGCACTCCTTATAGGCAAAAAGACACTGCCTACCCTAGACTCCATAGGTAAACAAAGAAAGAAAAAAAATCAAAGAATAAACAAATATCTAATTAATTTAAACTTTTTTTATAAATTCCTAACGTAAAAATAATAGCAACGTTCCACAACGCCCTAAATTAACACTATGGCAGGCGTTTCGCGTTCAACAGATCGTCACGAGCGAATTATAGGCAAACTTCAATAGTGCCTTTAGTTCATTGATAAATGTAGGCATGAAGTATGCGTGTGTGTGTAAAACCTCGTGTACAGACACGTCGTGTATGGCTCACACAGCGACGTATCTCCTGTGGCATGACAAGCCAATCGGGGGCCGCGATTCATGTCGCAATTCGTTGCGACATGAACAGCTCGTTGCATTGGTCGGTACAGCTCAGCTTTTTACTGATTGGCGCTCAACAGAGATTATACGACAAGTTGAAGAAGTCATTAGCTATGTACAATTCCGGTTGAAAGTGATGCAATTTTATTTGTCAACATTTTATTATCAAAATTTTGAAATGTTTATGTGAAGTTTGCAGTTAATATTTGTTTTTTGTGAATAATTAATTAACGAATCGCAAATTCAGTTCGATTTGTTCTAAATTCTATAATGTGTGTTTGTTAAAAGTAATAAATGGTAGGTTTTCTCAATTGTCGTTTAATGAAAAGCTTCAAATAGTGTCGAAAGGTAGATGTGTGCTTGAATTACCAGCATTAACCCAGCAAAAAGGTAATGTAAGTCGTAAATTTAATAAGAAAAATTATGAAACATACTCCTGGCTGTGTGGTTGCATACACACAAATAAATTATATTGTTTTCCGTGCCTGTTATTTAATTCGAATAATACAACAGTGTGGAGTCATTCGGGGTATACCTACAGATTTACATAATTTTTATTCCGCGGCAAAAAAGACTAACTAACACGTGCAATTGCGGAATCTTTCCTAATTTTCGCGGAAAAAAATACGCTGCCTACCCGGTCATTAGACCGTGTGCACGCCTGTGCGATCGTCCATTACTATATTGCTTTCTTACATCCACTATAAGACGTTCCTAAACGGTTTCGTTGTTGCAAAACTTAGGATGTTACAAGTGCGGCCTGCAAGTGTCGCTACAATATATTTTTATCTGTGTATTGACGGCCAATGTTTATTGTGTAAAAATCTACGCAAAATCTGCTTTGCGTTGCGGAAACAATGACGTAAAATACATTTTCCACTTAAAATAATTGATTTTGTTTGTATATTGCTCCATACATTCGACAATAGAAACCACACTCCAAGTAATGTAAATGACACTACTCACCATCACAGACACCATATTTTTTTGCGGATGGGAAATCATTAAATTACTTCCCCCACCCTGGGCGGAGCAGGGGGGTGTCATCCTTGTACTGACTAAATCCCACCCTTGTTCCCTCTATTGCCCTTTACGTTCCGGGGCCGCGGTATCTCTTTTTAAAAACCCGCAACCCCGGCAGGCGGAGGCCCTGGCAGGCCTCTCTGCTTTGCTGACATCTCTTTGAGGTGCGCGTGGAACACTAAGGCGCCGTCGACACGGCCTGTCGTCAATAGATGGACGGACGGTGAGCTACCCATTTCTCACCGCCCACAGGCCCGCATCCAGGGCCGTGGGCGTGGCCGGGAGTCGTCTCGCCGCGCCCGTTGCCCGAGGCGTCTCCCGTGGCGGCTGGGTTGGTTTAAGGTTCTCTCCCTCAAACGCGCGGTCACCTCCTTAGCTAGCATGACTGCTTCGCAAAAGGAGGTGGCCGCTTCTCATTCCCTCTCGCTCCGGACCATCATCTGAACCGGAGCCGGCGGCGATCTCTCGCCGCCTCTACGAGGGCACGGCGGTGCTCCGCCCAAGCTGGGCAGACCACCACTGTGTGCTCCACCGAGTCCTCCGGGCGATCGTCATAATGGTGATACCCGGGCGTTTCCCGCCCGGTTATGGGCAGGAACCTACCGAAACTACCGTGTCCGGTGAGGACCTGCGTCAGGCGGTAGGTGAGGCCGCCATGGCGTCTCTCCAATCATTCCTCAAAGAGGGTACTTACCGCTACTATTGTGGCGTGCCCTGCTCTGGGTCGCGACAATCGCTCTCTCCATGCTACCATGAGATTCCACCAGAGGTCTGTCCGCTGAGCAGCAATTTACCGCATTAGCGGAGTTTCCCCCCGGTTTAGTGCCTCCGCACGACACTCGTGCGCTCGAGGACTATCGCCTCCAGATCCCAAGGTGGCAATCCGGCAAGGAGCCTCGCCGGAGCTCGTACGGTAGCCCCGGATTAGCCTAATAGCCACCGACTTTCGGGGCGCGTTCAGGTAGTGCGCAAGAACGCGCTCATACCGGGGCCCCGTAAAGGGCCATGGACCGCACGTTTCCAGCACAGAACCTACAGCAGGAGGCGTTTGGCCCCCTCAGATTGGGTCACAGACCCCATAACCTATTGTTTTTATAAGTCAAGCTTTTGCCCGCGGCTTCGCTCGCGTTAATTTCCGGGTAACAGTTCCCCTTTCCCGATTTGCAGGTATTTGCTATCTGAAGATTTTTGCCCTTGCGCCTTATTGATTGTAATAGAAATGCTAAGTTTTCCCTTTGCTTCCCTCTTTCTCCCTCATTTCGTATTTCCAACTTTTTTCTTTAAATAGATTTTGTCCGTCTCCAGGGTCCCAACTATTACACTTTTATACTATTAGTAAGGATAAGGATTTGGGCTATTATCACTTAACCGGCTTTCTGCCACAAATATTAAGTACATACTTTCTTCATATTCGCGCGTGTTTTTTGCCATCTATCTAAAAATGTTGTGGTGTCGTAATCGCGCGTTCGTAATTTGCACGTTATCTGCGTAAGTATATAAAATTGTAAAATAATATAAAATCGTCGTGCGTAAGCGCTACTAGCGCGCCTTTGCGACGTTTCGAATGCGCATTTGAATCGATCCAAACGCAAGCTGTGAACGCGTGTAGGTATCAAATAAATCTAAACTAAACTATTCTAAGTGCGATTCATGAAGGAAACTATTCCTTCTGAAGTAAAAGATATGATCTGCGTACTAAATGAAGGCAATACGTAAATGCCAGCATTTACGTATTGCCTTCACTAATGTGGCCTGGGCCACGACCACTTGGCTTGGCTTGGCTGGCCGCTTGCATGTGGCTTGGTTGGCAATAGCTGAACCAGGAGTTCTAATCTCAAAGAATGAAAGCCGTAGTTTCGGCCAAAGATGTGGGAGCTTCGATGGCGAACGCCAATTGGAAAACATTCAATTCAACTGAATTTTAGTAGGTAAGTGGAAAGTTGATACTCAACTGCGGGACTGCGGGTAACACGACTTAGCGTGGTTGTGGGATTATTTGAATAAGTATTGTTGTCATTTTATTAGGTCCTAATACCGAATGTAATAAAATTAGAGCATTGTTATATGCCTTAATGATCAGAAATTCAATTCGAATACCAAGTTATTATTTAGTGACGCAGCATAACTTACTATTATAGAAAAAAGCACTTACCTAACAAAAGACGCGCAGCTAACTCGCAGTTACCAAGATGGCCGCCGCTGCATCTTAGAAATAAAAACTTAACTGGTTTTAATCGATACAATCCTTATAATTATCCTGATTTTTTTATAAAGTCTTTAGTAATCAGTGTATGCTATTTTAAGTTTATTTATGTATTTTATTAAATAAGTGCCATTTTAGGTTATTAATTTCACTCACAACACGATATGAACCATAGATAAGTAAGACAAAATGGGTGTAGAGGTGCAATCAGTTCAGAAACTGAGATTCAAGATACGACACTTAAATATGGATTGTTTGCATAAAAGCAATAATGATTGGGTATTAAAATCAGACTTTCCAGAGAAAGTATACATTATCATCTTACATTGATACGTATATTTTAAAGACATGTGGTAGTTACGTAGTTATAAAATGTACATAAATAAATAATAAATTTTACTTCCATTTTCGTAGGCTTAGATTCAGAAACCGTCATGATGATTGATACGTTGAGGCCACATTCAAAGCCCATATATACATAACCTCAACATGCACAGGTTTAATAATTCATTTATTTCGGTAGGTTCGTAACAGTTAATGTTCGTATTGTTTCTAAATAGCAATATTGTTTTTTTCTGCAGAATCTGGCTTTATTGGAAGTAAGATAATAATCTCCGAGTCTTTGTTATGGTAACACAAGTATGTTGACAGGCAAATATCACGTAGGAGGTACAGGCGAAAGTCGGTCTCATAGAGATAAAAAAATATTTTTATGTCTATGGTTGGTCTACTGGAATACTGAATTTATACGAGTAACAGTAAAATAGGTATTAAATCTCAGCTGTTGTTTACAATAATTTAGTGCAGATACACAAGGACATCATTGTTAAGTTTAACCTTGAGTTTGGTTGTTATTGGCATGCTGATGACAAGGGTAACTTATGAATTGTAACGTGGACTACGTTACAGTAGGTACCTAACTATTTTACCCCTGTCAGCAGCTTCAAGCGGAAAGTACAGTAATCAGCAAGGCAGTGGTTACACTTTGACTAACTAGCTTAGTTGCCGCTTTGTTCGGCATTCCAATAGATTTAGTTTATACCGGTTTGGTTACACTTACGTGCAGCATTGTGTGCTATAAAACTTTGCTGAATATTAAGTTTTTTTAACTCAACTGGTACCTACCTACCTAGTAGGTACACTTTTTGTGAAATAATTGAGGTTACGTTGCAGTTTCCGTAAAAAAATCTTGAGTCCTGCGTCGTTCAATGCGCCCGCAATTGGGTCCCTCTGCAGTGTACCACTAACCATCAGAGTTCCTCTCAATTTTGCCTTGCCATCCAGTACACATGGATTAGAAATACAATGTGTTAGGTACGGCTTTTAGCTGATGACAACGCATTTATGTATTTTTGTATCCAGCAGCTTTAAGAGAAAACCTACCGTAGTGTAGATGTACCTACCGTCTGCCTTCTGGAAAGCTATCAATTAAAGTAACGCGAATTATCTATCAATTAGTCATAATAATCATATATGGGAATACAAAACTTTGAGATCTACTTTACCCAAACGTATAAGGAAGATATTTTGGTGTTGATCTCTTGGAGAGTTATTCAGTCTGATTTGAACCACACCATAATTATCATACATACTGTAGCATAGATTGTGCAAAATCTTCATTTTGGTATATTTTTAGTCTGTTAATAATGGTTTTCATACTCCGTAACGTTTACTGCCTAATCCCGTACCTTGCGTAGTTGCTAGTTAATAAATCATTCACACTTGCGACCCAATAGCGCCGGCTCGCGACTACCCGGGTGAACAGCATCACATGACAGCCCTTACTTATGGTGGCATACTCCTATGGTCCTGAGGATGCATTGTCTGAAGGCGCTTATTTTTCGTGTTAAACCTTGAAAATAAGATAGGTGCCTACCCATTACATTGTCTATCTCCAGCTCTAACGAATGATGTTTTATATGATAGCTTTGCGGTATAAAAGATGTAAGTGGTGCACAAAACTAAAAGAGTAGGTAGGTTTTGAGAACTTGAGCGTATGGCTATACAACTTGTTTTTGAGAGATAAGATCTTATTAGTCGCATTATATCGCCGTAGTGTAAGATAGATAGAGTCAACCTGAATTTGTGTCGCCAAATAAAACAAATTGTTGTGGTTATAATATTTTATTCATCATAAAATCGTACCACAATTACTAATTTATCCATTTCATCTTCATTTCTTCCATATGCGTTGCGTTTTATCTTCTTATTTTAGACTCGTTCGACCGTCTAGTAAATATGTGTTAAGGCAATCAATGTATAGATAAATTTAGCCATACAATCAGAATACCATCGACGGCATTTAAAGTCTTAATTATGGGAGCGCGTAATTGTTGCGTCGCAGTCGCATGCACTTAATATTGAATTAGTGGATAATCCCTTTACAGAAAAATGGCCTGCGCCAGTGTGTTTGTACGCTTATTATGGCAAGGCATTTTGATACAGCCTTAATATTTTCTTTGTAACAAAATATTTTACAAAATGAATGTTTTATTTTAATAAATGCTTTGTTTCTTTCTGGTAATTTCTATTTGACAGGACAACAAAGTGATAGCATTAATTTCACACATTGGTTATCTACCTGTGCCAAAAACAATGGAGTAAGACTAGAAACCAGTTACTATTACAAATTTTGAGGTAAACTAAAACTATTAAAAAGGATATTGTTTAGTATCGCGGGGCTCTTCGTGTGAACGGTCTCTGAAGGGCGACTTTTCCTGTAAATATAATTGTACAAGTAAATTTTAGAACGTAAATGCAAAATCAAATTATTAGTACTGTTTTTTGTAGCCATAAATAAAACTTTAAATTAGCTAGTCAGTAACATAATACGCTATTAGTACACATTTGATTCTTTTATTTTGTTAGCCATGCATAAAACCGGTATTTATTCAGTAGCTGGCATCAATACAAACAAGTAGTGTGTTGGACAAAATCTTTTAAAGCATTATGTAATGGTAGATGTGACAAGATAAATATAATTATGTCTTAATTTTAAGCTCACTTCATCATCAGTACAACTTTGAACA
The DNA here is from genome assembly GCA_958449745.1 of Ochropleura leucogaster. Lineage (NCBI taxonomy): Eukaryota > Metazoa > Arthropoda > Insecta > Lepidoptera > Noctuidae > Ochropleura > Ochropleura leucogaster. Next base: position 10,380,608 of record OY288206.1, on the reverse strand, counting down.
CTCAAATCAAATCTTTATTTCATTCCATGTATTACATGGATGGTGTCAAAAAGTGAAGAATGAGTGTCAGATTCGTTGCGATGTCTAATTTCGCTAATAGTGGCGTCGAACAAAAATAACGTGACACTGTTCAGGGCCTAGCGCCATACGATTAGATGACACGCAATTAGTTACTAAACAATATCCATGTCTTTTAATATTGTGGTGAGATATAAATTAATTATTATTATAGAAAAGGCTAAGTATCAATTCAAGGAATTAAATATTATCATAAATTATTAGATGTGCTTTTGGCATTTTGTTATTGATTTGTTGTTTTTGATAAGTCGAAAAGTGCTCTTTTATTTGTGTTTTTCCATGTAGTGTAAAACTCTGGGTGTTTCCTGATTACATTTTAAGATAAATAAGAAGGGAAGTGTGAGTATTTTGTGTAAATGTGGAATGCAGTAAGTCGTTGTCCTATGTTGATATTTGGAATAACTTTTTTTGTAAAAAAAATATGGTTTGTGAATCTTTACTTTCACCCCCCAGCATGACCTTGCTGCTGAGCTGAGCTGAGCCATGCCTGGGCATATTATGCATATTAATGATAAGTGCAGGTTGGCAGTTTTTCCATCCAGTCTACAGCTGTAGAAACAAGGGAGTTTAATTTGGCCTTTTTATTGTCATCGTTCTGGCATGAGGTGAGCAGAGATATCGTCTGCAAAAAACACGTCATTGTCCCTTTATAATTTTAGAGCAGTTTATAGATATAGATAAGAAACAACAAGCAGCCTATTACACTTTCTTTGGGAAGTCCTTTGACATTCCTTGAGTCCTCATATCTCGTAAATACGTTATTATATTTGTTTACATTGATGCCAGCTATTGATATGACCAGGTAACAATAAAAAGCGTAGTCGTAATTTTGGAAGAAAAATCCTTGTTTGGCGGTGTGCAAAATAGTCAACACTCTTTGAGAAGTGGCTGGAGAGGCGCCATGGCGTCCTCATTTACCGCCTGACGCAGGTCTTCACCGAACACGGAAGTTTCGGGAGGTTCCTGCCCATAACGGGGCGGGAGAAACGCCCGGGTATCACCATTATGACGATCGCCCAAAGGACACGGTGGAGCACACAGTGGTGGTCTGCCCAGCTTGGGCGGAGCACCGCCGTGCCCTCGTAGAGGCGATCGGTGGCGGCGATCTCTCGCGTCCGGCCTTGGTTCAGTCCATGGTCCGGGGCGAGAGGGAATGGGCAGATGTCACATCCTTCAGCCAAGCAGTCATGCTAGCGAAGGAGGTGGCCAGGCGTTTGAGGGAGAACCGCAAACTAACCCAGCCGCCGCGGGAGAAGCCCCGGGCGTCCGGCACCGCGAGACGACTCCCGGCCACCGTAAATGCGGGCCTGTGGACGATGAGCAATGAGTAGCTCACCGTCCGTCCGTCTATTGACGACAGGCCGTGTCGACAGCGCGTTAGTGTTCCACTTGCGCCTCAAAGAGATGTCAGCAAAGCAGGGGGGTCTGCCAGGGCCAACGGGGTTGCGGGTTGTTTGAAATAGATACCGCGGCCCCGGAAAGTAAACGGCAATAGAAGGAACATGGGTGGGTTTTAGTCAGTACAAGTCTGAAACTCTCCCCGCTCCGCACAGATAGGGGGAAGTTATTTGATGATTTCCCATCCGTAAAAAAATACATGATGATGCATATTACATAATATTTCGGGTTCCAAAATACATGACATTAAAGTCGCAAAAGCTGTCAAGTGCATATTGGTGCTCATGGCCGTACATTATACATTTGAACCGTACTAAAAATCAAAATTCATATTACGTATGTTAACGTAATAACGAACTGGGTCCGTTACAAGGTTGTATCGGTGAATTTTGAGAATAGGCTTCAGGGAAAATTTTACCAAAAAAAGGGTGAGGTTGCAAAAATCACACCCAGCTGAAAATTGGTAGGATTGTTCAAAACATTAAATGTGGTAAATCCTCATTGATCCAACACCTGGAAAGAAATTTATTCGAGGTTAAAGGTCACAAAAACGGGGTTTTCACAAGGTAAGTCGTTATTATAAGTTTTTATTTATCGTTTTAAATAATAGCAGACGCTCGGGTCGATCTTTAGCTTAAGCCGTGCTTGCCTAGGTTGGTCTGGTTGGATGGGTGACCACCCGTAACATACAGAGTTTTCTCCGTGCCTCGGAAAGCACGTTAAGCCGTTGGTCCCGGCTGAGATTTGTAGATCTTTGACAGTCGTTACAGGTAGTCAGTGTTCCGAAAGCCTGACAACCAGTCTTACCAAGGGGTATCGCATTACCCAGTACTAACTGGGTTGTGGAAATCAGATAGGCAGTCGCTCCATGTAAAATCCTGATATTCAGCTGCATCCGGTTCGACTGGAAGCCGACCCCAACATAGTTGGGAAAAAACTAGGCAGATGATTTATAACCAACTTATACTAACAGTAAACACCACAACTAAGAAAATTAAATACAGTTACACAAAACGAAAATAATAAAAAAATTATAAATATAAAAAGAAATATAATTAGGTGCAAAATTATTTAATTTACGGAGATAGTAATGGACTCTAGGTTTAATTTAATTATTATATCATTTCTTACCAAGTTATACCGTTTTTGATCTAAAATCAAAGGTCATTTATTCAAATTAGGCAGATAATCAGCACTTTTTGAACGTCAGATTACAAGAGACAGACCCACAAAAACGCCCTGCCCTTCGCCTCTATAAGACGACCTTCGATTTAGAAGATATACTGACTGGTTGTAAAAAAAAGTCGAGTACCATTTTTTTTTTCACAAATTTAATAGCGAATTTCGCATTTTATAGCGTTTTCTTAGCTTATTAAAATTCAATATCTAATATATAAAATTCTCGTGTCACAGTTTTCGTTCCGATACTCCTCCGAAACGGCTGGACCGATTCAAACGAAACTTTGTGTACATATCGGGTGGGTCTGATAATCGGCCAACATCTATTTTCCATACCCCTAAGTGAGCAGCGGGTGAAACCGCTGGGCACAGCTAGTCTAATATATAAAATTCTCGTGTCACAGTTTTCATTCCCATACTCCTCCGAAACGGCTTGACCGATTCTCATGAAATTTTGTAAGCATATTGAGTAGGTCTGAGAATCGTTCTTCATCTATTTTTCATACCACTAAGTGAGCAGCGGGTGAAACCGCTGGGCACAGCTAGTTCTGTATAAATTTTATGAATTAAACAATAATTTGAAAAAAGTTTTGAACAAATTTGAACGACGTCATTTGAATGCAGATGAAATGCAAACATCTGTAAGGGATGTTGCAAGCACGAAGATGTTAATCTCAGGTATCTCGGTATTTTGGTGTCAACAGAAGCGTTATTTGCCATCTTTATCAGCGTTACACTAACACGGGAGATATTGCTGAGCAGCACCCAGGTTAAGGAAGGTGTACAACCACACGGCAAGATCGATACATACAACTCACTGCAAGACGCCAGGCAATGTAAACCGCCCGAGAGATACGTTTAAGGCCGTGCGCTGCGTTAAGCGGGCGCACGGCGCGGGCGCCCGCTTGGCGTGCTGTTTCTTAACGCAGCGCACGGCCATTGGCCGAGCGCTGCGGCGGGCGACCCGTTGCACGCAGCGCTGATCTATGAGATTACATGAAACAGCACGCCACGCGGGCGCCCGCGCCGTGCGCCCGCCTAACGCAGCGCACGGCCTAAAGCTACAAAATTCAAGTGGTGTTGTTGTTAGCTGCCAAACTGTGCGAAATCGACTGCATGAGTATGGCCTACGCGCACAACGACCAATTAAGTGCCGATACGTCACGGGAATCGCGCTCGTCGAAATGAATGGTGTAGGGAACACATTACATGGACCCGGGAGCAATGAGATAAAATTATTTTGCGTTGAGTCTCGATTTGGGTTCAAGCCTGATACTAGAAGAGTAAGGGTGTACCATCGTCCTGGAAATACTGAAAGACTGAGGTGCGTTCAGAAAGTTCATCCATACAACGGCTCAACAGTTATGGTACGGGCGGGTATTATAAAGAACAATTACAAGACAAACTGAATTTGTTTTTGTCAATGGTAACATAAACGCTGTAAATAACGTTGAGGGTGTTCTAAAGCCTTATGTCCTTCGATTCGCACAAACGCTTTTTTTTTGTGGTGGGAAATCATCAAATAACTTCCCCCACTTTGGGCGGAGCGGGAAGGAGTGTCAGACTTGTACTGCCCTTTTTTATGCTATTGTCTTTTACGTTCCGAGGCCGCGGTATCTCTTTCGAACAACTCGCAACCCCGGTCGCACAAACGCGACCGGGGAGTCGGGGACGTGAAATCGAAGTCGGGGATCGACTTCGATTTCACGTTGATACATGACAATGCGCGTTTGCACACAGCTTTGTACACACGGGAGTACTGGGCAAGGGAAAACATGGTATTGCCTTTGGATGGAGTGACAACATGGAGTGATAAGGATTTGGATGGAGTGACAACCACCCAACAACTAACTAAATTTTTATTGGGAGCAATTGCCGCAGGATAACATTAACAGTCTCATCGATTCTATGAATAATCGGTACCTTACTTAGTGCTACGTACTTACAGTATTTACTCGTAATTACTGTTAAATAAGATTATTAACAAAAAAATTCATCGCAGTCGGGGGACTTTCTAAGCAAGAAAGTATTCTACAGATTTGTCCCCCGACTGCGATGAAATTTTTTGTTGAAACTAACATCTTGTTTTTTTCTTTTTAGTTCATTTTTTTTGACGCGGCAGTCGTGTTTTTTATTTTTTTTAATTATTTATTTTTATTTTAAACCTTTTAGTGATAAGTTTTATATAAAAATATATCATAAAACACAATATAGGTAGTTTGTAAGCATTAAGTAAGAAAAATGGAACTTTTAAAGGATGTCGTGTTTTAAATGTTATCTGTATTTAACTGCCTATATCTGCTTCGAAGTTCGAACCTAGCTACTGAGCCAATTAAGTTTAGTTATCAAGTTTATTATTTATTTACTAAATATACGAATTTTTTTCATCGACAGTTTTGATTAACAATGTAACATATTTATGTTTTTGGAATCCACTCGTCAAATCCTAGACGATAAACACATGCATTAACAGAATAAATAATAAAAAAATATGTGGGTGTTCAATTATTGATCATACCCGCCACATTGGATTTCTATACTTTTACAATAGCCTATGTTACTCGGGACGATGCAAGGATTCTAACGATACCCCATACATCGCACCCCGTAAATCGGTTCAGGCGTTTTGAAGTTATGATAGAATAAAGAAACTCACATACATACAAACATACATGAACCCTAAAAACATAACACTCGTTTTTTGGGGCAGTCGTGTGAAAAAAAGTATTGTTTTTTTTTATTTAAAAAAAAAACATATAAATAAGAAATACTAAGGTTTTAATACGAAAATACATAGTAAAATTGAAATTTGTATGTGTTGCTTAGGCATGTTTTTTATGTGTGTATAATTGTGGATTTGTCATACAATAAAATGTTATGAATATGTGTAAGGCGTAGAAACAGCGGGCTAGTCTTTAGGGTATAGTATTAGATTAAGGAATTGAAAAATCGTTGGCGAGGGCGAAGATTGCGCCTGATAGATGGTGGGACGTTAAGGTAGATATCTTGTAATAAAGGAAGAATTGAAAACGGAACCGCGAATTATTTACTTAACAAGAGCTAGATTTCTGCTGACTTCTAAGCTTTGGTAAGTCACCATACCTAGCACGAATGGCGTAGGAAACATATAAGGGCAAAAGCCATATAACTTCAAGTAGAGGTAACGGACAAAAAACTTCTGGACCTTTTCAATTACCAACTTATAAACTTTTTCATGGAAACACCAGATTGCACTGCTAGTTTCGAGTACACTACGGACGAATGAGTTGTATATAAGGGTTACTGCTTATCGATTGTTAAATATTTTAAATTAAATTAGCCAAGACAAAAATTGTAGATCAGATAATTATCTATAAAACATGTTAAAATACTTTTCCAGAGGTCGGATCGATGAGGGCTATCCACATTAACCCTTAATAATGGTCTTTTGAACGATCCTACCAATTTTCAGCTTGATGCAAATTTTTGTAACCTCAGTTGTCTAAATTGACCGGCCTATGAGTTAAATGGTCAAATAAGCCAACATGTAGCTTAAATTTAAAGAAATTTGACCTTAGTTTTCTCCAATATAAGAAAACAAAACGCATAGAAGGCAATTTATCGGTATACAATCTGATATAAGAGATCGGCTCGAAAATATGTGTTGCTAACTTCGGAACTGTGAAACTTCTCCATGTTGTATCCATCATCTTAAAAATATGTTTGATCATAATCTGCCCAGACTTTTTCCAACTAAGTTGGGGTTGGATTCCAGTCTAACCGGCCCCTGGTGAATACAAATGTTGCATGGAGCGACTGCATATCTGACCTCTTTAATCACAACCCAGTACTGGGTAATACGATAACCCTCGGCACGACTACTTGTTAACCTTTGCGACTGCCTACCCATACAGACTGCCAAAGATCTTAAAAAGACAGGCCAGACCCAAGGGCTTCTATAATATAATAATAATGAAGTTGTTTGTAATGAATGGTCACCCATGACACCCATGCCTTGACCGACCTCGGCAAGCGTTGTTTAAAAGTGCCGTGCGGATGTTTATATTAGACACGAATCACTTTATATTTTAGGCGAGCTGAACACGAGTAGATAACAAGCGGAAAACAAATTTATTTGGCTAGAGGGCTCACTTGCGGCTTCTAGGTCAGTCTACGCTACGCGAATTTGTGCTCAGATCATGTTCGCCTAGCTTAGCCGCAGCTTAGTTGACATGGAAATTAATCAAATATCTTACCCTTTTATGGTACTTCTCATAGTGATGATCTTCTTGCGAACCATTTTGATGACTTCCCATTTTGATAACTGCTAAAAATAACATGTGGATTAAATTAATAAACCTATCTGTTCGAAACCACATTTGAATCATTGTGGTGAAAGGATCAAGTCAGCTACACTGCGTTACCGAGTGCTAGCTAATCGCAGTACAAAGTCGCTTAGGAAGGCATTCATCATGCACATGAGTTTCATCGACATGTTAAGAATTAGAATAATATTGTTTGGTTTGCATTTGGTAGAACTAACCAGTAAACATTGCACCTTACTCTCATACTAACTATGCGATGCCAAAATGAAATTGACGTTCGGGTTGATTTAAACTCACTCAGCTCGCTCCGGTACGAGCTTAATAGAAGGATAGAATCGTTAATAACTTTAAAAAAGGTAGAGTAACCGACAAACAAATCGGCAAGCTAAAATCGACAGTTCTTAAATACCCATAGCCCTTCAAGTAGATGCATCATGATGGTTTGAATCTAGAAAGGTGATTGGTTGCGTAAGGCAAACAACCAGGAGAGTGTGTTCAATGGTTAGCTAAAATAAATTACAATGAAATTAAAGCGGTAGCGTTAAAAAAAATGGTTTGAGTTTTGGCACAGTAAATTAGCCTTCAAAAATATCTTTGCTGATTTACAACATCGGCATCAACGACAAATGAAAAATGCGCACCTTTTTGTTCGTCACGTCGCCTCTTCTGCTCTAAGATCACAGATTCTTCAGCTCTATCCTATTTAATAACAGTATAAAAGATTATTCAATAAGATAATCATCATTTAAAAGAAACAAAATAGTTATTTCAGAATTAGAAATACAACAAATATTATTCTTCCTCCCATTGATCAAAACAAGCTAGGCGTTATACTGTTTTCTATGAAATCCAAAACTCGAACAAACTTTAAACAGAGCATTCGAAGAAGTTGACCTCCGAGGGGTGTCCACACTCACAACCGTCCCTAAATTTGGGAACTGTAAATGTAAAAACATCACATAGATAACTTCACTTCTTGAGGATCTGGCTGCTGTATATATGGAAAACAACATTATTGTGGGGGGGGGGCAGGACAGCATCTTTATAGTAACAACTGTCTTCATTGTGATCCATATCAAAGGTAAACTAACTATGTAAGGACTGTATGTAGGTATCAAATGCTGAAATGCAATGTTTCTTGAGTTAATAATGGAAATAAAGCGGAATTCAGTTGACTACAGTAAAAAGCTATAACCTCATTTTAAAATTGTGACATTCCTTTACAATAGTAGTTGGAATAATATAGATTGCATATTTTTTAGTTATTGTTTTATTTTTAAAACTTACCCTCTTACGGTTCATCTTACGCTCTTTACGTTCATCACCCCTCAATTTAGCCTTTCGTTTTTCTTTTTCCGGCGAACGTTCCTCTATCTCTTTGCTACCCTGATTTTGCAGAAACAAAATATGAATATTTGATGCATTAGATCAATCTGGAAATTTTATTTATGCACAACAAACTACAAATAGAATTATTTTACGAAGCTGAAATTGTATTTCCTTTAGACCAAAATAATGAAAGTCAAAAGGGACTATGAACAAAGAAAAATCTTCCACTCCCATTAGCATATTCTTCACGGTTCTGTCACATTCTTCATTATTCTACTTTTCAACAGCAACAAATACATTTTCGGTAACGATGATGATCAAGTCTCATTTGGATCAGCTAACAGGTCCATGTTGAATTGCGCGATATCCATTAAGCCAGTTTTACTTGGTGATGTTCCACTAAATAATTATTTAATTCATTATGTTTTAGTTACTATTTTCAGGCGTTTTTAATTCTATTTTTACTGAAATTAGGCATGATGAAAATGTTAAGTGTTGAAACTGTGTTTTTATTTTATTATTTCAGTCATGAAGCACTCATTGTTGGATTAATAATTATGTCATTCCTTATTACAGCTTATTTGTGATTTCTTTATTTGTTAATCTTCTATACATTTTTGTATTTATGTATGTTTAATTAACTGCTTCTTGGTGGAACTTCATGTTGTAGTTATTTTAGATCTTAGCTTTCCTCTTGATTATAATAGTCTGGTCGTGAAGATGCTTGTCAACAGATTCTTCTCTAAATAGCAGTCGATGGTAACAATGATCTCGACTTTTCTTCTTCCTGTTTCTATGGCAAAATTTAATTGAATATATTTGGTCCAATATTCAGTGAAGTCTGCTTGCTGAGTTATCCCTCTTGATTTGATATCTTAGCATCCTTCTTTGATACTCGGCATTCCTTTATTCATAGGACCTTTTGACTAGAATGTATGTTAATAATAACAAGCCTTACCGTATTTTATTGGACTGGGCTGAATGGACTTACGATACACACGATATTTTTCCTTTGGCATTGAGTTGAATATTGCGTTTTTGTCTACAGAGACACGAAACCTTCTTCGGTAGTTCTTTTTCAAACGAACTTATATCTTCTTCTTAGTGAATTTTGAATGAAGTTTGTGCTTTTTGCTGAACTTCCTTTAATTTCAACATGATTTATTCCATGGTGATCCTCTTCTCTATGATTTTAAATTTACAAGTTGTTTCAGTTGACTCCAACGAAAATGCGACAGCCATAATGTTTCCATTGTACAAGATAGAATCAAAATTATGAACATTCTTTTAATTATTCCACTTATGTAAGTAATTATTGGCTCGATTTTGCTATCATTACCAATGTCTTGTGAAAGTTGTTTCAGTATTTACTTCTAAAATATGGTTTATTCTGGTCAGTATCCTCTTCAACTGCACCCAACGACATTATTGTTTATAAACGACGTTATTTTCGAAGTAGGTTTTTCACAGCTTTTTAAAATTTGTTTATTTATTTTTGTTTTTGTTTGATTAGCACTTTTGATAAAGTCAATAGTTTCTATTGCACTGGTTTTCACAAAGTCCTGATGATCTTGAACACTGATTTGATTTATAACACGAATTTAGTAGAGATCGTGCGGCACATCGTGATCGCGGTCCAGCCCAATCCTCAGTCAGGTGCGAGCGCGATGCAAGGTCGGTTTATTACAACAATACTCACCTTGCCATTGCCGCTGGGTTCTACTTTACGTCGTTTTACATCTGCCAAATATTTAACAACATTAATGTCATTTATGTATAACAACAAGAGACATTGCTTCAGTGTCTTTTAATAAACTTACCTCGTTCTATATCATCAGGAACACTGCGATGGTCGTGTGGTGGCGATACCGTTTCCAAATATCGTTCTTCCTGAAAATAAATGAAGCTTATTGAATTACAAACTAACTAAACCTTTAGTGATTGATGTGCAGAGATGGGTTATTCGGATACATATTTACATAAAGTTGTGACGTTGGCTGTTATGGATAGTACTTTTTTATTGAAAAAATATCGGGAAATTCAATTCAACTCCATGAGACTGATGTTATGAACCCAATTTGGCACAAATGACAGTTGTCCTGTTACAACGTAAAATGGCTACTTTCCCTACTTTTATTGTCAATGATTTTGACGAGATTTGTAGTTAATGTCAATTGGGCCTATTAAAACTCGGTGTGTAAGTAAATAGAGAAGTTAGGTAAACATATATCATCCGATTACTTTTGCAATCCCGGAATCTTATCCTAATGTTTAATAAACAGACACTGCCATAATTAATAAAAAAATAAATTTAGATAAAATCTGTTATGTTATCTCTATTGATGGGAGTAAAATCATATATTTTTTTACCCTATGTGAGCGTTCACGCGGAGATCTATCTTTACTTCTGTTTTCCTCTTTAGCTCTTTCCTTGAGTGATCTGGAATAGTATTCAATCATGCAGTTTTAATTAATATGATTTAAATAACTACATATATATATTATACATCATTGATACATACGATCGCGATTCCCGTTTTGATTCTTTTTCGCGATCAACTTCTTCGCGACGTCTCTCGCTGGTCCTAGACTCTTTTTTTTCGATTTCTAAAACATAAACCATAATGTACAGCCCGCATTAAAAACATCATTTAGATCTATTAAAACCCTTTGAATGCTACGTCAAGTATAAATAAGTGTGCACTAGGGACCAGCACCAAGCTTCTATTGCATTCTTTTAAAGTAAGTCGTGACTAGTGGTGGCGTGCTGGACGCACTTTGCTTTGTCATTTATACATGACTATTGCAATCAAAAGGTTAAAAAAGCTGGACACTAACAAAACAATTCTATTGTACGACGGTGGCAGGGAATCTGATGGAGTTGTATAACTCAATCACATACAGTGCAGTAAGATTAAAATGAAAGTGGTATACCGTGTGGTGGTGCGGCGCTGTCCCCGACGGGCTGCGGCTCGGCGGGAGGCGCGGGCGGCGCGGGCGCAGACCCGGCCGCGCTCGCTACCTTGTGCTTGTCGCCCACCTGACACACACACTCATCAATTAACTTCAGGCACACAATGCGGTGTTCACTATAACACTTGTTTGATATTGGTGGTTTATATTAAACTAGCTGTTCCCCACGGTTTCACCCGCGCTGCTCAGCACCTGTTGGTCGTAGCGTGATGTTATATAGCCTATGTTACTCGGGGATAATGTAGCTTTCCAAAGGTGAAAGAATTTTTGAAATCCGTCCAGTAGTTTCGGAGCCTATTCATTACAAACAAACAAACAAACAAATCTTTCCTCTTTATAATATTAGTATAGATAAAACACTATATGAACAGTAAGCAGCGTGCAACTCGAAGGGACCGTCAAGTCGCCAGAAGGGCTAGTTTAGGACTAATCGGACGTAGCCGTCGAGTTGCTTGCTACATTTATTTGTATACATCTCATCTCTTTGCACCAAATCCCGACCGTGAGATGCTACTCAAAATTCTAAACGGAAAAACTGAATTACATTTTCCCTTAATTAAGGGGATTATTTATTAATTATTTCACTATGCCTCTTCTTCGACTCCACGTCCAAGACGCGTATTTGCGTACGGTGTTTGTGTGTTACAATAATATAAAAATTAATAAATATATTAAATTAATAAATAAACAAATTAAATCCATCTTCTACTTTGCAAACTCTAAGATGGATTTAATTTTTACGCCGCAAGAAGACTGTTGCTTTCAGTCACATATCCCGGAAATATTATTTCGATGTGCTTTTTAGCTACCTCGTTTGCTTGGTTCCAGGACTCGTCATATTGCAAACTGCGTGAACTTTGGCGCAAAAGCAGCATTCGCAGAGTGAGTTTTGACTAAGACAAGGAAGCGACATTGGCCCGTAATTGACCCCGTCATTGCAACCCTACATAAAAACGAAAAATACCTGATGGAAATCACTTTCCCGCATCATTGTGGGACCTTTATTCCGCAACTGACCGCTGTAGCCGGTAGCAAGTACGTAAAGATCTTGTCGCTGTGTTTTTTCTTCTTCCTTTACCTAGAAAGATTATGTATGCGTTATTTACTCTGGCGCTCTCATAAATTTTATAACAACACTTTCATAAAGGCATGCTTCAACAATTACAATAGCAGTCAAACTATTACTACTTACTTTATCAATTTTCCGTTCAATGATTTGAGCCAGTTTAGCGAGTACTGGGAAATGCGGCAATACTCTTATCAGTACAATAAGAGCGTTACGTATTTGTACGTAATCGCCAGAATCCAGACACACTACCATAGCTTTGGTTATCTTGTAATGCCACTTATGGCACACATGCCTGGAAAAAATAATACTTAGAAGTTATTGCGTTTGCTTAACTACTACTGGAAACTATCTTTGGTGACACAACAATGGATGACATTACATTAGTTTATAATTCGTCATTTAAAATATTTAGTGTCAATTCAGGCAACATAACTGCAGAAACTGCTGCTGTTGCTGCTGTGTACCTGTAGTTCTCATATCCCACGTGGTCGTTGGCCTCGGTGAACTGGTTGGAGACGCGATACTTGGTGACGAAGCCCGGGTAGTGCGCGCACTCCTTGTGGAAGGCGAGCTTGTCGGCGTGCCAGCGCATGGCCGTGCCCAGCACCTTGCACAGGAACGTGCCGTAGCGGGCGGCCTCGCCCTCCGTGCATGACATCACCGAGTACGTGATGTCGCAGAACAACTGGAACATCACAAATGTCTTGAATTAAACAATTTGAGTATCATTGCAAAGACTAGAAGCAAATCCCAACATAATTTCCAAAAAGGCTCGGCAGATGATAATGAAGAAACCTTGGACTTTATGAAAGTATTTTTATCAAGTTGGCAGTAAGTAAATCAAAAATCTTGGCCATCAACACTCACTCTATCATAGCACAGCAGCGTGGAGAAGTTGGGCGTGCGCAGCGAGTGCACGGTGTGCACGAACTCGGCGCAGTAGAGCGCGTCGGCCGCAGTGAACACGCAGCGCGGGAACAGGCACAGCTGCATGAGGCGCGTCACGGTCTCGTTCTTGGCGGACTTGGCGGCGCGCGCCGGGAACCACGCGCCGCACTCGCGCAGCAGGCGCGCGCGCACGCGCTGCACGTGCTCCTGCTGGCGCCGCCGCTCCTCCTGCCACGATAGCGTTCGTGTTTATTATACGCGGTAAAAATGTTAATTGATGATCCATCGCACAAACTCACCTGCAATTTGTCGATAAGAGCGGTAAAACGCTCTTGCTCCTTCTTTCCTTTAGTGCCTTGTGACGTATCCTTTGTTGCGTTGGCCGCCGCAGCTTTTAGACGATCGATTTCTCTATCGTAACTTTCCTCTGGAACGCGCAAATCATACATTGATAGCGACCTGTAAATATTAATCATTTATACTGACCGCCATTAGAGGTTAATTTGAACGCAATTTGCGTTGTATTCTAACTTACCAGAAAGTGACGTAAAATTCAGGAGAAATATCCTCCCAAACTTTGTTTGGCAAAATAGGGGTTACAGACTGAACAATGGGTTCCAGTGCCTCCTGCGCAGCCTGTGTGTATCTTTCTACGCTCTTTTCAATTGTGTCTGTTTTACTGTCAACGAGTTTTCGTAAAGCTTCAACTTTAGCACTGATTTTTTGAGCCAACACTGGGCGATGAAGAAAGAATGCCACGTCTGCATCTACGTGGTAATCGCGAAGCAATTCCTGAATAAATAATTTTGAATTGAATGTAAGAATATATGTAAGTGCATATCATAATCACAGAATTAATTAAAGAATTAAAGTTATTTTAGCTATTTAATCTGGGACTATGTACACCATTGCATAAAGAATACAATCTGACGTTTTGATATTAAAGCTTACCTGTAACGGCGGTAATCTCGCGGCATATTCATCTGGTGCATGCGAAGATGCCAGAAAGGTCCCAAGTTGTACTAATGCATCTTGACATTGGTCCGCTAAACGGCCAACTACTTTTAGTTGCGAACCTGGTGGTTCACTGCTAGAGGAATAGTCTCCTTCGTACTCTATAGAAAAAACGCAAGGCAATACTTTATATATAATCTATAAATGCGACATAACATGATGATTCAAGCAACATATTCATTTTCTAAATTATTTATTTCAAAACCCCGCTCAAATAAGTTTATATCCGACATTCTCAATAAAAGCAAAGTATTTGAACTTACCCTTCCAAACACAGCAATGACGCTGTTGTGCAGCTAGAATGCATAACGAAATGTCCAAGTTATTTCCGACTATGGCTTCTTTTAATCTCGCTGATGATCGCTTCGTGTTTCTGACTTGAGAAAAATAGCCAGCCTGATGGAAAATAAAACTTTATTAAAACATTGGCCATTTGGCAGAAGCTTGTGCAGCAAGTGACGATGTTTGACTTGAAAAATGTTTAACTTATAAATAACTAGCTGTGCCCAGCGGTTTCACCCGCTGCCCACTTAGGGCTATGAAAAATAGATGTTGGCCGATTCTCAGACCTACCCGATAGGTACACAAAATTTCGTTTAAATCGGTCCAGCCGTTTCGGAGGAGTATGGGAACGAAAACTGTGACACGAGAATTTTATATATTAGATTACATACCTCTCCTTTTAGGAGTTCACCACCAGCCATAGCTTCTAACTGATCTGGAGTCATTTCTTCAGCCGCCTCTATTCCGGCCATTTTCTGAACTATCTCTTTCAGGATTAATAAATCTTGACTGAAATACAAATTCTCAGTGTTTAATAATACAAAGATTGTGGCTTAAAATCAAATATCACAAGTGTGATGAGCCATGAAAGAGGGATATCACACATTCGGGCGTAGCCGCAGCGCTGCTTCTTCGTTTCGCTTATTCCACCGTACTGCGTGTCACACGGGCAATGTATCGAAGCATTATAAAAAAATCCATGGTACTATAGGAGCACTTGTTCTCGCTTCGTCTCTCGCCTGTTGTATCGCCACACTTGGTTTCAACGTACCGTCCGTGTGGCACATAGTTCGAGTTTCTGAACGCCGTAGTCTCACATCGCAACATTGCGACAACGCGTCGAGTGGCATCACTGTAAAAGACACGAACAAAAGCAGCAAATAGGTTCAAACCTTTGTTGTGCCTTAAGTCTGTTGGCAACGAACTGCAGCAGCGCAGTGAGCTCGATGTTATGCTTCTTAAAGGCGGCGCCGGCAAAGGCAGCGAGTGCCTGCAGCCAAGCGGGATGCGCCGCTCCGCCGCCCGCGCGGCCGCCGCACAGCGCCTCCAGCAGGCAGTAGCCCAGCACGTCCAGCGACAGCGACGTCAGATACTTTAGCGACTCCACTACCGGACCGATTAGGTTGTCGTACGTCTGAATCTAGTAAACGTTTACCGATACATGTTATTTTCATTGCGTGAGTTACCCATTGGTGAAATCCGTACCGACACAAATATCTCTAATAAAAACGAATTGGGTTTCCCCATTGGTTTAAAATATAAGTATCACACAACTAAGAATTATTACCTGCAATAGCATGTAGTCAAAAATCAAAGTTGGTGCAGCATGCGACAGTTTTCCGATGAGGCGACCTTGCGGTTTTATATTTTCTTTAGATACGCGTTTCATTATGTGCTTGATTCTTTGCAGGGAATTGCCGCGAACCCGCATTAAAGACGGTATTCTCTCAGCAGCTTCATTTTTCCAGCGAGAATATAGACAATACCTATTAAAACAATAATTAAAGTATATTTTAAAGAAATGTATTCCCAGTTGGTACATAATCCTTTGACAACATGTGACTCATTGATTCGAGAAGAATAAGAATAAATGTATTGGCATATACAGCCTTAACTTTCAATAGCTTACCTGCACTGATATGGATATAATTTCAACAAGGTGTAAACTTCCTCAGCCATGCAACAATTACCATCCATTAAAGTCAGAGCTGGCAATATGGCAGCGTCTAATACTGTAAGTGCTTCATGATGCAAAGGATCTTCCTTCAGAGAACGTGCAGTCCTTAGTATACGAATTATCTACAAAAAGTTACCAAATTAAGACAGATAAGCAATATGTATATCTACACTTTCTGTGACAACAAGAAAATTTACTTGGGCAAGCTAGTTTCAAATAAAGAATATTTCAGAATAATATATACTATAGTTTCTACTTACTTTGTACATTAAAATGGGATCATAATGAAGGGATGGTCCTAACAAGACCAGAGCAGGAATAATGGTCTCCTTCATATCTTCGAATGTCTTGCATGCAGCAGGTGCCAAACTTGACTTAAGCGGTGGGATGGGTTTACCCACTATTTTAGGTGCCACTCGACAGTTACTGAAAATGAAGAAACTGTTATCAATTTTAACCTTGTTAAATGATTGTATTGTGTAGTCAATGACCATGCTTTGTATTTGCAGTTGTGTCAATACCTAATTCAATATGAAGTGTACATTAATGCTTTACCTTGCAAAATCAATAGCTGTTTATGAAATAAATACGCACTTTCTGTACAAAGGCTCGACAAGAGCATGTAGCATGTTGCAAAGGGCGACGGCTGGACGCTGCGGCATAATATTGGTGGGTAAGCGCGCTGACAGCGCCGCGAAGTCGCGCCAAGCATTCACCTTCAGCAATGCTTCACAAAGCACCAACTTTTGATTGCCCCAGTATTCCTGGTTTACACAGTAAAATGTTTTACAAGCTCAGACACTATACAGGGTGTTTGGAAGATCGATGCAAAGCCGTGAAGCAGACCTAGTATAGACTATTTAGAACCATTTGAACCTAACTTGTCTTCGGCGAAGTGTGACTATTTTTTTTAAATCAAATTTTAATGATTTTTGATGATAATCCTAAAATTTTGCAGTTATTTGCAAATAATTAGTCAGTTTGAAAGATAAATCATTTATTTTTTTAATTTATTTTATTAAAGTAATGTCTGAACAATCAAACGAAACATGATTAAGGCATCTGTGTCATGAGAATTTTTTTTTTTAGACAGTTGAAGTTAATACTTCTGTTTTTAGATTAAGAAAACAGATTTTTGACAGTTTAAAAAAAAAATCACGGATCGTGCTTTTTCTGTTCAAACATTTTTAAAGACATGCCTAGTTATTAGACTTTCTTTTGAGGTATCAATTACGCAGATAACTTACAAATTATTGAAATTAGGATCTACAAACTAAAGTGAGGGAGAAAATTAAAATGTATCGGTGAAATAATTAAAACAAAATTTTAATACAAATCATTTATTTTTCATGTTCAAAATGTCCGCCGCGGTTCCTAACACAAGCACGGGCCCGTCTTCTCACTTCCGTTGTTGTAATTTTCAACTTCATCTCTAGTTTCATTGTTTCAAATGCTGAATTTATTCTCGCAATCAGTTCTTCTTTAGTATTTATCTCTACGTTTGTATAAACTAGTTCCTTGGTCCGACCCCACACGAAAAAGTCAAGCGGCGTTAGATCGGGTGACCGGGCGGGCCAAGGGATTGGTCCGGCTCTGCCGATCCAGCTGTCAGGGAAGCAATTGTTTAAGTGCTCGCGTACATTCAATGTCCAATGCGCTGGACAACCATCTTGTTGGAAAATAATTTCTCGGTCTCCTGTGAATATTAGGGCCCCGGATTCCTCTACAAGCTCTGGAAAATCATTTTGTAAGAATTCCAAATAACTATTGCCATTCAAATTATCCGGTAAGAAATGGGGCCCAACCAGTGTTCTGCCGATCACTCCGGCCCACACGTTGACCGAGAATTTCCTTTGAAATGACTTCTGCTTTTTCCAATGTGGATTGTTGTGTTTTTCAGCCCATTGATGAAGATTGTGGAAATTAGTTATGCCTTCCCTAGAAAATTTACTTTCGTCTGTCCACAAGATTGACTTCAGAAACCATGCATTTTCAATGTCAGAGTTAAGAAGAAAACGACAAAACTGTATCCTTCTCTGAGGATCTCGCTCTTCAAGACCTTGAACGCCCGTGCCATGATACGCATACCTGTTATTTTGGTGCATTGTATTCCACACTTTCCAATGGGAGATGTTTAAATTTCGAGCTACTTTTCTAGTGCTGGTATGTGGATCAGCTTGAAATGCCGCTAAGATATCTTGTTCGATGTCAGTACCATGTCTACCTGGATTGACTCCAGGTTCCACACGGTGTATCCCATCTGCAGCAAGCCGACGAAATGTGTTGTAAAACACTCTTACGTTCGGTACTCTCCGATTAGGATAGCGTTCTTGGTACATCCGTCGTGCTAAAGATCCATTGCCGTCTGCTCTGCCATACATAAAAACGATGTCAGCATATTCCTCGTTCGAGAAAGTAGCCATAGTCAGTTCTCACAAAAACGGCTGGTAACGCACTAAAAGTTCAACTTAAAATAAAAGTTCAAGAGTCACGTGCAGGAGCGCAAAGGGCTACAACTGAACACGATGAATTGTCACGAAAAAGGAGATAACGTCTAGTCACAAGCGCAGTTGTTACTCGACTGAGTAAACTGGCGTCCCTTCAAAAAAACAGGTAGTTACTGACCCTATCTAAAGAAACACGACCCTATTGTCTTACCAATAAAGTCGTTTTTGCTGTGAAATGTGTTCACGTAACTAGGGGTGCGCGGGCGCTACCTGAAATTGTCAAAGTTATCGCCATCTTATCGCTCGCGTCACGCGTCGGCAGTGTTAGAGAGTCTCCCCTAAATTTTATTTCGAATGTCCAAAATTAAAGTTATCTTCTTATTTTTTTTTAACATAAAATCTATTTTTTAATAAGTATAATAATAAATGTTATTATTTTAAAGCACTAGTCTCGTTTTATCACCCTATTTAAAATGTTTAATTTTCTCCCTCACTTTAGTTTGTAGATCCTAATTTCAATAATTTGTAAGCTATCTGCGTAATTGATACCTCAAAAGAAAGTCTAATAACTAGGCATGTCTTTAAAAATGTTTGAACAGAAAAAGCACGATCCGTGATTTTTTTTTAAACTGTCAAAAATCTGTTTTCTTAATCTAAAAACAGAAGTATTAACTTCAACTGTCTAAAAAAAAAAATTCTCATGACACAGATGCCTTAATCATGTTTCGTTTGATTGTTCAGACATTACTTTAATAAAATAAATTAAAAAAATAAATGATTTATCTTTCAAACTGACTAATTATTTGCAAATAACTGCAAAATTTTAGGATTATCATCAAAAATCATTAAAATTTGATTTAAAAAAAATAGTCACACTTCGCCGAAGACAAGTTAGGTTCAAATGGTTCTAAATAGTCTATACTAGGTCTGCTTCACGGCTTTGCATCGATCTTCCAAACACCCTGTATGTTTAATAAACAAACACATGGATTAATTATGTGAGTAAAAATGTACCTGAGGATCAGCTTTCTCTTCAACATATTCAGTTGGCCCATTGGCTTGAGGCCCTTTGGTAGACACAATACTTAATTTACGAATGTAATCCTGGACAGTTTTCAGTTCCTTTTCTGCTTCTTTAGCCATTATGGAGTCATCTGGACGTAGCTATAAATAATAATTAATGGATTTTTATTAGTTATCTATAAAACTTATTTACAAACCCATTCAAATAAAATTCTTACCCAGGGATATATGTCATCAAGAGATATAACTTGATGTTGTAAGAGCAAAGCTATCACAGTCATTAAAGGTGGTGGTTCCTTATAATTATCAAGTACTTCCATGTTTCCCAACTTGAAGCCCAAAACTTCAGAAATAACTTGAGGATCACCCATATAGTTCTTTATAAGAGGTATGAACAACTGATCTGAATGTGTGCGGGATTCAAAAGACTCCAATATTATATCTAGTGCTCTATTGGGATCTAAGTTGAAGCAACCTGAAATTGAAGCAAGTTAAAGATAAATTATTTATATAGTATAGCATAGTTATTTCATTCTGTAATCCCTCTATATCGCCTTATTGTTTTTTCTTCATTACAACTTACCTATTAGAGACTGAATAATCTCTAATAAATTTTTCCATTCTGCTTTTTCAATTATTTCCTGATTTAATTCAACAATTAACTTAGCATATCCTTCACTTTCTTCTCTAAACAAATTAAACTTACGTTGCTTATAGCTGAAAATAAAAGAATATGTTTTACACACAAATGATAATCTTGTAGCTATAATTGTAAAAATCATACAACTTTTTAAAATAAAAAGTACTTACTACAACTTGGTCTTGATTTTTATGAACTTAGTATAAAACACTTTATTCTTCAATGTCCCTACATCTTGCAATGTGTCAATTTCTAATCTCTCTTTCATTAGTTTATCTGATATAAAAGTCTCCAATTCCCTAATAATGTAGCAGAAATTGGTGCGCTCTTCAGTTGGCACTTCAGTGCAAGTCTCAGCATCAAGCACACTAACTACATCTAAAATGATTGATGGTAAATCTGCATGCAATATCTGTAACATGTTAAATGTATTACTGGTCTTCTTGGTTTTCAAATATTGGTTATCAATTATTTTAAAAACTTACAGTAATTTCTCTGAGAACAGAAAGAACCGCTTCTTTCTTAAGGTTCCCGTGAAGACCACTGAGCAGTAAGTCATAAATTGTCTGGGACAAACTAGAAAGTTTGCCTGACTTAGTAAAAAGTGGACTTCTATCGTCATCTTTGACAAATTGTGTTACATGTTTTATGCTGAAAATAAAATATATTTTGTAATTTCCACACTGCTGTATTCAACTGAATTACACTACATAAGTACAGAATTTGAGTTATCTTATGTTATACATTTATATAAAAACAGACCTGGCTGACTACATAATTCATGACCTAAACTCCTGAATGAAGAATGATTAAAATTTGCGAACAAATAGATCCACCCTAAATTTCTTAAGTGCCAAATGATAATGAGCAAGTCTCCTTTCATAAAAAGATAACATGAGTAATGCTCACCATGCATGCTGGTCATTAGCCTCTGTATCTAGTTGTGCAGAATTAATTAAATTCAGTATATATTCATTCATTATGTCCAAATTCCTAACGTGATCTTCGAAAAAGACATTGAAAAGTATAATAATAAGTCATTGGCAATTTAGTGGCCATTCAGTAACCAGTAAGCTAGTCAGGTTTAACTTACATTGATGTAGATTCTTTTCTAAATTTGATGGTGTTTGCAATCATTATCCAGCATGGGCGAATTATGACAACAACGGTCAATAAAATTGATAGTACGAGGCATGAAACGGAGACTTACGGAGGTGTCACCATTAGTATAGTATAGTTTTTGAAATCAAATTAACAAAAGTGGAGTAATTTGATCAAAATAAAACATTACTGCGCTGACAGAGACGATAAAGAAATAATAATATCATGTTAAAAGAACAGAAAAATTAAACTTACAATTGCTCTTTTCCGGATTTCTCCCAAGTTTTACAGTAGTCAGTAACAAATTTCGCATACGATCCCATGGTTAGGATCGGTCAAAAGGATTCCAGTAACCAGCAAATTTTACTATTTCAGCAAAGCAAAGCACACGCTATCGCCATGATTGATTTCACTTTTGAGTGAGTGAGTGAATTACTCGAGTGATAGAATGTTAACATTTGAAATCATTCGTTCAAGTTGTAGTTTGGTCATGGAGTTTTTTTTTGTCCAAACTCACCGATCACCAACCACTGTTGAACACACACACGCACACACGGAGAAATGTGCCGCAAGAGATATTAAAAGGGCTGTTTGTCTCTTTTTAATAGGGTGACCAAACATTTGATGTCTCCTTTGTTTGACCGAAAGGAATTTGACAAGTTTTAACTTCCCAAAAATTTTTGCGCGTAATTTCATTTGCTAAATTATTTACTTGGCAAAAAATCTATTCACAAAAATTGTAACGCAAGCCTAATGTTTGGGAAGTGAAAGTAAAATATAAACTATAACTTGTTTATCAACTAGTACTTTTAAGATTTTTTATTTAGTGATGCATTATAAACACTGATAAACTGAAGATATTAGCTTTATTTAACTTAAAATAGTACGTAATTAAGACATCGATAAATTGACAAAGAAAAGAAGTGAAGACAGTTGTCAGTAAATATCATAGATAAATATATAGATGTATTGAGTAACTAAGAAGTTCACATCATTCACCCTCCCATCTAAGTGGTGTCGTAGCTCTGAAGGTATGAGGGGGGCTTTCGTTCTCGGCCAGAGCGACGGACCTGAATAGGTTGAGTATCCTCAACAATCAAACCAGGAGATGGATCGTCGTCACTAGACTGAGCTCTTTCAGTGTCTGGAGTTAGATATTCATCATCAGACGAACTTCCTTCAGCCACTGGACGTGGTGCTAAACGTCTGTTAGAGACGGTTGTCTCGCGTCCATCTGGTAATCTGATGTAAGAATAATCAGGGTTGCTCTGTAGCAGCTCGACTTCTTCAACGGCTGGATCATATTTTGAGTTCCTCACGTTTTTCTTCATATAAACAGGTCCCGGCGACAGTAACCAGGTTGGCATTGATTGGCCATTTCCAGAGCGTCGGGGATGGTTGAACATTCTCTCGTGTGGCGTTTCGTTTATTCCGGTGGACAATAGAGATCGTATGCAGTGCAGAGCCACAGGTAGTGCCCTCTCCCATTCGGTGATCTCCCGTTCGGTAGAGCGAAGGTGCAGCTGGATAGTTCGCCACAATGTTCCGTTAAGTCGCTCGACTAGGCCATTTCCACGGGGATTATAAGGAGTCGTGCGGCTGCAGGCTATGCCAAGAGATGTCAGAAACTTCTTTAATTCTTCAGATAAGAAGGACGATCCTCTATCGGAATGTATGTAGGCTGGAGTCCCAAATAAGGAGAAAAGTTGTCGAAGACATTTTTCCACAGTTTCTGATGACATATCTTTACAGGCGAAAGCAAAGGGAAACCGACTATATTCGTCAATTATAGTTAGAATATATCGATTGGAAGTATTCGACGGAAGAGGTCCTTTGAAGTCTATGTTAAGACGCTCGAAAGGTGACGTCGCTTTTATGAGTTGTCCTTCATTTTTGGCATATCTAGGTTTTATTTCAGCGCAAACTGGGCATGCAGCGGTTATCCTCTTTACGTCCTCGACAGAGTATGGCAAGTTCTTTGCTCGGATCCAGTGTATCATTCTTGTGATGCCTGGGTGACACAAGGAATTATGCAGTTCCGTAAGTTTATTGGAAGAAGTGTTTATTAAAGCACATACTCTGGACAATGCATCAGCAGCTACATTTTGCTTTCCCGGACGATATATAATGTCGTATTTATAACATGACAGTTCTAGACGCCACCTTTGAATCTTTTCGTTTTTGATTTTGCTCGAATGAGTTTGGTCGAACATGAATGAGACTGATTGTTGATCAGTGACGAGCAAAAAGTGTCTCCCTATCAAGAAATGGCGCCATTTTCGCAAGGCTTCTACGATGGCACTGGCTTCTTTTTCTATGGAGGGGTGTCGACGTTCAGAGTTATTGAGTGAACGTGAAAAGAATGCGACAGGTCGACCTCCTTGTGAAAGAATTGCGGCTATAGCATGCTCAGAAGCATCAGTTTCAACCGAAAATAGTTGTTTATCATCGATTGCGGCGAGGGTTGATTCAGCGACGTCAGACTTTAGACTAATGAAACAATTTATTGATTCTTTTGATAGTGGGAATGTTGCTTCCACCAATGGTCTGATCTTGGCAGAAAAGTTGACTATCCACTTTGAATAGTGAGCAAACAGTCCTAATGCTCTCTTCAAGGAGGCTGCATTCGAAGGAATCGGTAGATTTATTAGTGGATCCAATCTGGATTTGTCGGGTTTGATTGAGTTTTTGTGAATTGTATAGCCAAGAATACTGATAGATTCCGATCCAAAGACACATTTTTCCGTGTTAAGAGTGAGTTGATATTTTTCAGCAGCCGCCATGAATCTGCGTAAGTTAGTGTCATGGTCTTGCCGGTCCTTTCCACAGACAGTTACGTCATCTAAGTATGCATAGGTTCCTTGTAATTTCTCAGAGTTTATAATATAGTGAAGGGTTCTTTGGAATGCAGCGACTCCATTCGTTATTCCAAAAGGTATTCTCGTAAATTGGTAAAGATTTCCGCATGCTTCGAATGCTGTATAAATCTTTTCTTTAGGGAGGATTTTGACTTGATGGTAAGCGCTCTTTAGGTCTATTTGACTAAAATAGTTATTTTTGGCGACTTGAGTAACGATAGAATCTATGCTGGGTAATGGATAAGCATCTAACTCCGTAAATCGATTTATGGTTTGCGAGTAGTCAATAACAAGGCGTTTCCTGTGGCTACCTCCACCAGTAACCAGGACTTGTGCTCTCCAAGGCGATACACTAGGCTCAATGACATTGTCTTTAAGAAGATTAGAAATTTCATGTGATATGAATACCTGGTCTTCTTCTGAGTGGCGTCTGGATCGAATGGCGATGGGTCTTATTTTAGGCGATAGATGTGTAAATACTGATGCAGGTGGGACAGAGGCTTCTAGTACATTGCAGATTTTTAGTGGTTCTTTGTCACCACCAAACTGAATTTCCATAGATGAATGATTCTTCAGAAGATCGTGCCCGATAATAATGTCTGCGCAGAGATCGTTTACGATGAGCAATTGTTGATGTTTGTAAATATGACGACCGATTTGTATAGTTGCATAGCACAGTCCATTGACATAAGAGATGTGGTTGACAGAAGCCAGAGTCACGGCTTGATTACATGGCGTTCTTTTGATTTTCATAGTTTGTGCTAGCTTATCATCTATGAAGCTAATTGAACTTCCTGTATCTACTAGGGCGTCAGTTCGATAATTATTGACAATTATTGATATCGTTGCTTGCCGTAAGCTTGAAGGTGCGGCTGCCGATATTGCTGTTAAGTGTGGCTCTTTAGCGCCACTATCTGCCCAAGCAGCAGCATTACTGTTTTGTTGTTTTTGATTAGAACGACAAACTTTCGCAAAATGTCCTCTTTTAGAGCAAAGTTGGCAGTCTTCTTTAAATGCAGGGCACTTTATTCTTTGATGGATGCTACCTCCACAAAAGAAACATTTTCTGCGGTTGTTTTGATTTGTGGCCGCTGACACAGGTGTTCGAGGTCTCTCTTGAGTTACTGCTTCCGTAACAGCGTTAAAAGAAACAGGGCAAGCTTTGGCTTCGATTGCTTGGGAAGTGTTTTCTGCACTTTCAAGAGAGAAAGCTAAGTTTAATGTTTCATCTAGAGTTGACGTGCATTTTTCTAACAATCGCTCTCTAATTTTGTTGGAGATAAGCCCTGCGATAAGTACGCTACGTAAAGATTCGTTTTGATATTCTTTGGCAGTTACCGCTTTGAAGTGGCAGTCATGAACGAGTAAGTTAAGAGCTCTCGAATATTCTGTTATCGATTCTCCTACTAGTTGTTTTCTAGAATTCAAATGGTGACGGGCCAAAGTAATGTTTCGCGGTTTCTCATAAGTATCGTTCAGCACTTGAATGGCGGTACTATACTCATTGCAGTCTCTTATGAAAGTGAATATAGTGGGCGAAATATGGTTGACAAGAATCATATATTTGTACTTTTCAGTAGCCAACGGCATTTCTTCAGATATAAAATTTTCGAAAGAATACCGCCAATGAATCCATTTTAAATCCGAAGCCGCAGCAGTAGGCTCAACGTCGAAACGTTCGGGCCGTAAGTATCGCGATGTATGTGAAGACAGCAAGGCCGTTTGTTTTAGTTTTTCTTCAGACATGTTTTGTACTATTTTAAGTTAAATAAATTGATGCATTATAAACACTGATAAACTGAAGATATTAGCTTTATTTAACTTAAAATAGTACGTAATTAAGACATCGATAAATTGACAAAGAAAAGAAGTGAAGACAGTTGTCAGTAAATATCATAGATAAATATATAGATGTATTGAGTAACTAAGAAGTTCACATCATTTAGTTAAATACTTCAGTTGGAAAACAGTTTTTACGCAAAATAACTAACGTTTTTATCCGTATTTTTTTTTCTTTATAATATTGTCTTTCCAGGTCACAATTTTAACCTTACCTAACCTAACCATTCTTTTTATACATATATCCTTATTTTTTTATATAAATGATGATAAATTTATCCTAATGTAAATAGTTCAGATCCAGGTAACCTACTAAAACAAATTCCATCTCAGCCCACCGTGTTAAGAAGATGGGATGGCGCAAGGGTCGTTCGCATGTTGCATCCCACACCAACGGCCGTCTCAACTTCCAAGGCATTATGTCCATATCATGTGATCTCTTGTTATCGTCGCACGCTAAACCGTTAGGTTTTAAAATGACTGGCACCCGTGGCAATAGCGCGACGGATGATGCCATTAATACTGGATTCCTATTTACCCAAAACTAGCAGGCGGTCAGCATTGTTGGTTGACGTATTAATTTTTTTTTCCGTACCAACCTGCAGAGTGACTGGTCCCACTGTCTCTGGGAAGACAGGTTCACGGGCCAATTCATATCCGGGTAAGCCACTTTCCAGGTGTTCATTACGTCGGTCAGGTACGGCACTTCAGAGTCAACCAGAGATGGAGTAAAGAATATCCTTTTTATTTAACTTATCGGTGCTGTGGACAGAGGACAAAAACGCGTGTGGACTGATACTAGTAATTTTAAGGAAGCCGAGTCCACCATAACGAATGGGTAATGTAGCTTGCTGCTACGTTCCATCGTCCATAGTCATATTCAAAACAAATGTTAGAGTGCTGCTAATAATCGGAAGTTTCTAGGACCGGATGGACTGCACAACTTTTGGCTCAAATGGCTCAGTAGTTCACACACTAGCCTGGTATCTCAATTTCAGTCTTGCCTTGTGTCCGGGTTTCTACCACAGATTGAAAAAGAGGCCTTACCCACCTGCTCTGTGAGTCAGGTAGTCCCACGGAACCCAAAAATTTTAGGCCGATCACGATTATATGTATTATATGTTTATCGACGGTCTATAATCTTCTTACGTCCATTTTGAGACCGAAAAATAATTCACTCATTGTCAAAAATCAATTATGTTTGCATCTCAGAATGGATGTATGAACGGGTTTCGCTGTACTAAGGACTCATCGACATAGCCATTAGCCAACTATCCATTAATACGTATTAAAAATGAATAAAGGGAAAATATTGATTTTATTATGGCTACGAAATAATCATAAAAATATTTAATTTTACGTTTTTATCCTTTAACACTTAACAAAAGTGTATAGTCGTTGAGACCATACACTTTTGTTAAGTGAAAGGGAAAATGGCCCCCTTCTTGCCATCTCTCTGGCCTCGCAAATGATAGCCTTACAAACTTGTGTGATATAATCTTTCGAGAACTCAGTCCTTAGAATAATTTAGTCCATGAGTTTGCTTCAGTTATAATAGTTATGTAATTCGCTTGCGGCCGCAGAGCAAACGACAATGGAGATTGTACGCACGCATTGTGGTGCGATCTCGGACTAAAAAATGAGTTATGGCGTGCTCTTAGTTACTCACTTGCATTGCAGTCAAATATACTTTCTCTTGGGTCATTTACTCTATGAGAAAAAACAAGTCTGGGCATATGGGCAATTATTACTCTTTGGGTCAGAAGGGCCATGGGTTAGTCCAAGTTAGTCACTAGTCGGTCTCACATCACATCACAATTTTATTGTGACATGTGAGTCTATGTCACTGTCAATCTGTGACAGTATCAACATAATAACCTTATCTCTCGTCCACAAAATCCATTAATGCAGAGTTGAAGTTGTTATAACCTTAATAAATTGCGATAATTCAATTAAACCTTTGAAATGCCTACTTATGAGCTAGCGCTAATGTTGCGTGCTATGCCTAAACCAGAGCTCAAAACTACTCTTAAAAGGATTTCTCATGCTATTTTTGACCGGGGTGGCATAATCAGGAACATAGAAAACCTGGGATTTAGACCTATGCCTTACAAAACAACATCTCACGGAATAGTTCACAGAGAAGCTAATTATTTTGTGTTTAAAATAGACACAGCGACCACCGCTGTTTGGGATTTGAAAGAAGAATATAGTAGAGATGTCGATGTCATAAGGCAGCGCGTCTTTAAAAGTCAAGAAACTTGTGAAAACAATTGTACTCTAGAGGAAGAACTTCTACCTCCTGCGTATCGGGAAGATGTCCAGAAGATGATTGAAATAGGAAAAACACAAGTGAATCGCTTTACTTATAAATTTAAATACAATTCTGGTCTTGATTACTATCCTTTCCAAAAGTAAATGTATTGCTTTTTGATATTTTAGTCTTATTATTATATATAAACTCGCATCAAAATCCTTTTCATAGTTTGCAAGATCTAAGCATACATAGGGACAAACAGACAGCGGGATGCAATTATGTTTTACACCATGTAGTGATAATTATATCTAGTTTAGTAGTAATAGTTTATTAAACTTGTTAAAACTAATAAATCTTTTTTTTTAAAGAGATTGAACATAACATCTCCATAATATAAGTTCATGTTATCCTTCTCAAAAATCAAAATCTTTATTCACATTCACATAGGCCTACAGGCACTTATAAAACCTTGAAAAAATATGCCCAGTTTGAGTTGGTCATTTCCTATGGAAAAGAACCGGCAAGAAACTCCATGTTTACTCTTTTAAAATCATTTGGTTTTACAATGTTGTTTTTACAGTGTTAGTACCTAAGTATGAGACGACAGCGTAGGCCTGACAATAAGTCATTGCTTACTTTACAGCAAGTAAAATAAAATACCTTAAGAAAAGTTAACAAGCATCTAAGAATCTACAAAGCCAACCATATCCACTCATTTACAACGAATTGGTAGAAAAGAATCTATACAAGAATAAAAAAATAAAAGACATATTGCTAAAACAAAAATAATAACTATGAGACGAGTCACCCAGATGGTGCTATCAGTACTGTAACTATTCAGAACAAGGGTGATATAAATATGTGATTTACCAACTATTGCAAAAAAAAATATTAAAGAGATCACAAATAAAAAGTCAATTTTTAAAGCCTACTAGAAATCTGAAGTTCTGATGTTAAAAATTTACAATTTTACTAAGTAAGCTTTATTTTACTTGTCTGTGATGTTATATGTTCTTGAGCCTGAATAGCAAGTGGAGAAGCCACACTCTGAGCAAACAGTTGCATATGTGTACCTAACACTTACTAGGAGGTACAAAAATACTACCAAAATAACTACAATTCCAAAATAGAAGAACTTAAACATTCAAATATAAGCAAAGTAACAAGCCACCCAAGTAACCCATTTCTAATATTTATACAATACCTACATCTGGTCACAAATGGTAATACAAAGGCTTGCCATACAAAAAGCATAGTTCCAAACACAGGGCCCATTTTAAGAAGCTTCTCAGAAAAAAATCACCCAGTATCTAGCCACAATTCCATGTCACCCTTTTCTTATCGCCCTTTTCTAACAATAAATTATTTACATCAGTTTAGCTAGCAGAAGTAAAAGTTCATAATTATGAGGATGTCATCACATATGTTCTTTTTAATGTATAAATTGCTTTTATTGAGGAAATCGCTAATCATGTGACAAAATTATCAACAGTTTCCAATAAAAACTTGGCTCTCCGTCCCTCAACATTCCGGGATGCGCGGCGATTATCAGTATGATTTAGAACTTGAAAAAAACCTATCCAATTCAAAACAAAGTAAAAAATAAAATAAAATAACATCGTTTCTGAGCTTTTTTTTTATTAATGTCTTTGATTTGATTAACAACCATTGACAAAGATGTTCAAAAGTCTTGCAAAGATGAAGAATTACTAGAAAGAATTTTAAGAACATCATCCACCCGACATTCAGTTAGAGCAGTCCGTAGTTTAGAAGTTTCACTACTATAGCTTTCATGCACAGATAGTGCTCGCCAATCCAAATACCACTGAACCACTGTATCTGTAAAAATAATAAAACTTTTACTTATAGATTGAAGTTGATATGGGTATTATTTCAAGTAAACTGTTACAAGACTCACCTACTAGCTCATTAAATTGAGTCTCATTAATACTCTCCCTGGCATCCCAAACACGAGCATACTCTTGACACAGTATAGGACCTTCCTCATTCATTGAGCTATCCAAGTCCAGCATGCTGCAATAAATTATTTTTGTATTGTTATTCCATTAACCGAGATCCACAGAACAAGAGTTAACTGAAAAAATTCCAACCTGATAGCTTTTTTCAAAATAATGTCTTTATTCTTTTGATACTCTTTTTTAAACTTACTCTCTAGATTCATAAATGATCTTATACAGCAGTTATCTGGAATCACTTCAATAGAAAAAAAGAAAATCTTAATAAGTAGGTAATATTCACTTTAAAATAAATATAAAAATAATAGTAATGTGTATGTACCGCAAGATATTTCAACACGAATGCTTTTTTCGACCGAGCAATTCGAAATTATATTTCGAATGGTCGCTATAGTAGATACGTTGTCAGATTGGAAAGTTGCTGAACCACGTCTGTAAAAGTAGAATATTTCAGAGGTTTTTTTTAATTATTCTTTCTAAATCGAATCTATATAATTTTATCATAGACATATTAAAGCGACTTACTGGTATTGGCAAATCAGAACAGTATGTAGAAGTGTATGTGATCGGGTAAATGATACATTCGAAGCCGGTCTAGGGAGCTCACCCGGTAGTGCTTCTGTGAGCCATGAAGTCATTTCAGCAACGGAAAAGCTTCCCGAGACTTCAAGTTGGCACCAAATTCTATGATAAATCAAGGTGTAAGTAAAATTCTATAAGTTACTGAGAGAGCAGTAGAATCTCCGATTAGCAGCAACATTTAGCTTTTTAAATTAGGTGACAGTGTTATTATTATGTATTGTGCAACTTTGCTTGCCAACCATACCTCTCTTGATTTTCAAAACTCTGTTCTGATGCTTGTTGCCCAGAATAGTACGACAGTGCTGGTAATTTTAGGGTTATGAGTCGAGCCACTCTTGGAGCTCCTGCTGGTAAAGCGTAAATAAGAACACGTTTTCCCTCGAATTTTGATTCTGCAGGAGAATCTGATATGTCTCGCATTTTCACCCATACTCTTCGAGTTCCAGCTTGGCATCTAACTGAAGCCAGCAAATCAGATCCGGTTTCCTAGAGACAATCAAAGACAAAAAGGTAAAGATATTATTTAGGCACCTAATTTTATTGTGTAAGAATATTGCGATTTTTACCACCTTTGAAGAACAGATGCTTAAGACAGCAGCAGTGTCGGTTTGCATTTCAAGTTTTTTGTTACAATAAATAAAAAGCATATCCAGCGGCACTGCAGAGGTAATTCTTACTTCTTGCCATCCTTCACTTGATGCTCCTAACAACTGTAAATGTTAATCCAGTACTTAGGGCATAATATCACGGATAAGCTTACCTAGCAATGAATAGGATTAAGTACCTCGTATTGAATATCCAGCAATGGTGGCGTAGATAACCCAGCGTGTAGCGAACGAGTATTTCTTTGATATTTCTCTCTTTCATTTGCTGTTTGTTTCTCTAAACGGGCCACTTCAACCCTAGTATGAAAAAAAACTATTACTTGTGTAGGTACCTACACAATATTTCTAGGTAGGTACTTAATTTACAGTTTTGCATTTGTACCAGCAAATATATAATAGTAAAAAAAACCTACTCGAGTTTTCCACGTCGCGCTGCTAAAATATCTGGAGGCACTTTAGCCCCAGTTACCAAGTGGCTGGATCTGAGAGCAAAAATTCTTCCTGAAAACGTTGCTACAAGTAACTCAGCTTCTTCAGTCCCTACGCACCCACCCGTGACAGAAGTCACCGGTTCTCCGCAGAACTAAAAGATAAAGAATAAAATTGTTAAGTAAAATAGGTATTTGGTTAATGCAACTTATTTAGGTAGTTATTGAGTACAAACATAAGTGTATTTTAGGCGCGGCTTTTCACCGAAATTTTCCATGTCCATGAGATAAAGCTGGATGGAGCCATCGTGTCGACCAACGCTAAGGTGGTAGTTCCCATTGCTGAAATACCAGCCGAGACATACGACGGATCCCAAACCTCTACCATCGACTAAGCATTTACTTGATAATGTTAATCTGCAAGCACGAAATTATAAACAGATAATAAAATATGGTTCTATTAAATAACTTCATTTTTTGTGCTTAGGTAATTTTTAATATTTATGTAGAGAAGGTACAGGCAACAACAAAAGTCGCTGAGGATTTAGATTATTCCCTAATCAAAATACTATTAAAAATATAGTAAAACAAAACTTAAAAAATACAGATGTTGTTAACCGACTTTTGTTGCAGACGGTACAACATATTATAATAACTTCACGTCAAAAGAGTTATTTTTTACAATGTATATTCCAAAGGTGAACAGACGACCTCCTAAACGTAAAAAAGCAATAAGAATACATGATCATAGGAAAGCCAGAATATGTGAGGCTTAGGAAAAAAGATTAAGAAGGTGTCTTGGTACGAAAAAGGTAACTTGCTCTTCATAACTAAGGAGGCCTATGGAGCCATCACCAGCACCGTAGATGGCGATGATATCTGTTACGTGGGTAGAAGGTGGAACAGCCAGGCGAGACGGCCCCGACGATATAACTGTGCGAGATATAAGTTTCCCATTTTCAAGGAGAACCGCTCCCTTATTAGCAACCAACACCAATAGTCGTATTCTTGTGTTCTGTAGTCAACAATAGAATAATTTTCAACAGGTTTAAAATTAAATAAGATAAGCAATCAAATTAATAATTACATTAGGTACCGCAAATGCTGCTATGTCGAGAACTCGATCGTCACAAACGTACGAGTGATACTCACGTAGGTCCCTGTAATACGTTACAGTTCGACCGCTACAAAGTATCAAATCACTTCCTATTATGCACCTGAAAATATAAAACCAAGTTCATACATATGAGCTGCCGCCGCCGGTAGGTAAACCTAGAACAGTTAGCTTAGAAGTCTAAATCTTGGGGAGGGGTAGTTAGAAACTAGTGCTCATTCTACATATTAGTCCAGCGATTCCCAAAGTAGGTTCCGTAGTCGAAATTGTTTAATACCACCCTTATTAGGTAGGTATAAATATTTCAGTATATTGATAAAATAGTGATACAATTTAACTCTACACATTTAAAGTTAGTTACACATTAAAATTACTTAATAATAAACTTTTATAATATTCCTAATAAAAGTTTTGGTTCATATTTAAATAACAGTGTCTTTGATTTGTAATCATTTGATATAGGTTTCCATCAAATAAAATGTATTTGGTGGGGGTTCGGTCACCTTAAAAGTTTGGGTATTAATATTTGCTCATGCTCTTCTCAACGTGTGGGTCCGTTGCTCAAAATAGGGTTCACCGAAGCAAGCAAAATAATGTGTGAAATTGTTTCGTATGTAATTGGTAATTTCGAAAAAAATATCTTACATCGATGTGATTGTTTCTGTAAGAGCAGTTTCAATACTAAGAAACACTTTCCCTTTTCTGGTATATCCTTTAACTTCATTGCCTGACGCTGTGAATATTTTGTCTGCTTGTGTTCCTAAAATTAAGAAAAATATTTGAACCTGCTGCTAATATAGCAAGGTCGTGTAAAAAAGATCAATTGCTGAATAAAAGATAGAGTTGATTTACCCATCGCACATGCTAGTTGTACTGAAGTTATTGGCTTTCCCGGTAATGTTTTGAATTGGACCACAGGCTCTTCTTCTTTAATGCTCAAACATTGTAGGACTCCGTTTTTGTCACCTACTGCAAACTGGAATAAGTAGATAGGCAGTGGGAATACCGGTAAAAACTGTAAACTACTAATTTTAAACTTAGCAGTGTAGGTAAGTACATACCTTTTGGTCTATCTTTTGTCCAGAAGGAGGTAATATTTTTAAAGTGTCCGGATAAGTAATACCACATATTGTATAATCAATCCGAGCCAAATCATAATCCATTTTTAAGTATTTCTGAGGAGAACTGTTTTGCAATTATAACTACAATAAATTAGCGTCGTTGCGAAACTTGGAGTGAAGTAACTCAATCGATAATACCTTGGCAACGAAAGGCTCAACAATATAAAATTGATTGAAACCTAGGTAGGTACCTACAGTTGCGTAGATACTTATGTATGGACATCAACAAAAGTAACCGAGTTACAAAAGTAAACGCTGTGAAGAGTGCGTATGATTTTGCATCAAATTCTGTTTCTATCTTTTTAATAATAATAATTTCACATATTTTTCTAAAGTACCTACCCACTTTAGTGGCTAACCATAACTTAAGTCTAAACATAACCAGTGAGTAATATTATATTGGTGCAATTAGAGCAGATATCGCACATAGAGTATTTATGGCATCCAGAGAAATTAGGACACTCAGGGCAATTAGGAAACATCGAGCAGACAGGGGAATAAGGTAACGAAGGGCAATGAGGGCAGATATGGCACGTACAACAGTAAGGGCAGACAGGGCAACAAGACCAGATTTGATCACCAGGCACGTAGGTCAACTATGGCAGACAGGGTATTTAGGACACTTCGGGCAGACCAGGCAATTAGGACACTTCGGGCAGACAGGGCAATTAGGCCACGTAGGGTAATTAAGCCAGATATGGCACGTACAGCAGATGCGGTAGTCTGGCATAAGTGAAGTTATGGCAAATAGGACAATTCGGGCAGACAGGGCATTTAGGGCACTTAGGACAATAAGGACCCGTCAGTCACCTAGGGCCGGCAGGGCAATTAAAATTCGTAGGGCAATTAGGGCAGATATGGCACGTGGAGAAGCTACGGCTGACACAGCAATTAGGGCACTCAGGACAATTAACCACGTAGGGTGATAAGGGCAGATATGGCACGAAAAGCAGTTACGGCCGACAGGGCAATTAGGGCATTCAGTGCCATAAGTATCTTCGGGCAGCCATGACCATTAGACCACGTATGGCAAGACAGGTAGATATGCACTCAGGGCCAGTAAGACCATCGGGCAGACAGGGCTAATTAGACCACGTAGAGCAATTAGGGCAGATATGGCACGTAGAGCATTTACTGCAGACATAGCAATTAGGGCACTCAGGGTCATAGGGCAGATATGACACGTAGAACAATTTCAAACGTGGCAATTAGGACATTCAGGGCTATTGGGACACTTCGGGCAGGTAGAACAGTGCAGTTCGGCCACGAATGGCAATCAGGGCAGTTTTATTTCAGTTTCCTAGAAACTGATGTGGGACATTGAGATGTGGTTCCCGTGGACAAGGCCTTCACCCCGCTCCACTTGGCTAAAGATAACTGGCGTAAGGACCTTTACGGACGCTTTTTGTTTGTGATACTTTGCATATTGAATTTTTTTTTTGTTATTTTCTTGCTCGTCTTAATTTACGACTAATAAATGTTTTTTCTTTCTTTCTTTTTCTGGGCCCTATATGTACCAGCAGGCCTACTATGACATCTTAAAGTAGAACTTATTCCACTGAGTGAAAGAGATGGTGCTAGACACCCTGTATAGCTCTGTCCCTTTCCCTCAGCGGAATAAGTGCTGCTTTAACACGTCATGGTATGGTAACGGATGTAGACCAATCAGCGTCCGTAGCCTGGCTACGTTCCGGGGACCTCTTTGGAGAAACCGAAGGTTTTGTCTGTGCAATCATGGATGAAGTTATGATGACGTAAATTACCGGAGATTTATTGTGAAGGTTGGCACGGTTGACCTATGTCGGGCATGCCACCGTCTGGGTGAATCAATTCTTCACATTATTTTCGACTGTTATCGTTTACCTAATGAAGAATATTTGTATAGACACATCGGAAGTGTCTATATAAATATTCTGCGTTATTCCTGGCTTTAAGGATGTGTCACATCCTTATAGCCAGGATAATTCGTCACTGACAGGACTATTGTAGCCAATCTACCTGACATAGTGGTGGTGGATCGATCACAGCGGCGCTCAATTATTATTGACATAACGGTTCCGCTTGACGAGAACCTCGTGAAAGCTGAGAAAGATAAGGAAGCTCATAAGCAAAGAGTATAATAATATAGAGCAGCGGTCGGCAACCTCTTGGCAAGCAAGGGCCGCAAGGTGACAAATTAAACTAAAGGCGGGCCGCAGTCATTTTACTCGCATTAACCCAAGAAGCTCAATATACCTGCTCACTATAATTGGTCATATTCCATAAAAAAAAAAATGCCATTGAAAATTGTTAAAACATAGGGAATTTAATTCGTACACGTAATACTTTTTTTGTTTTTGGGGTGGGAAATCATCAAATAACTTGCGCCGCTCTGGGCGGAGCGGGGGGTGTGTCAGACTTGTACTGACTAAAACCGACCCATGTTCCTTCTATTGCCCTTTGTGCTCCGCGGCCGCGGTATCTCTTTCGAACAACCCGCAAATCCGGCAGGCCCCTCTGCTTTGCTGATCTCTTTGAGGCGCGCGTGAAACAAGCGCGTCGCGCCGTCGACACGGCCGGTCCTCAATAGACGGACGAACGGTGAGCATTGCGTCCGCAGGCTCGCATCTACGGTGGCCGGGAGTTGTCTCGCGGCGCCTGCCTTCTTTGCTAGCATTACTGCTTCGCAGAAGGAGGTGACCGCTTCCTATCCCTCTCACTTCGGACTATGGAATAAACCAGGGCCGGACGCGAGAGATCGCCGCCGCCGGAAGTGCTCCACGAAATTCCACCGGCTGCCGAGGACGATTCCCAGGAACTTCATCGTCGACCCGACACCGATGCGAACCCCTCATGCCATCAGCTGGGATCCCGACGGTGGCGTATTCCTGCGGCCATAAAAGACCATGTCCTCGGATTTGTGCAATGCCACCTCAGGACCTAGTAGCCGGATCCTCTTCGCAACTATCGCAACCCCGCGTGTCATTGTTTCGAGGAGTGAGGCGGCGAGGAGGAACGGCCCCAAGGCCGATTTCTGTGCGACAACGCACGACATGTCTCGCCGGTTCCACTCTTTAGAGCGACCGGGGTAGATATGCATCTACCCCAGTCGACGCCATCGCATGATGGCGTCGAGCGCCTCCCGCAGAAACCATACTGGTGCTCCGCAAGATCCGGCCCCGTCCCCACAAGGTGCCCGTCGAGGCGGTTTGCAATTACTCTTTCAAAGAGCTTGCCCACCTCGTCGACCACTATGAGCCGGAATGCGGACGGAGAGTCCGCAAGGCGCCCCGGCTTCTGTATGAGAACCAGCTTCCCCGTCTTCCAACGAAGTGGGAACTGACCCCTCTCCAAGCATGCAAGCATCTTAGGAGTCCTAGTAGTCGGGACCCGAGAGCCTCCAAGGCCAGGACCCAGGCTTTGCCGTGCAAGCCATTGGGACCTGGGGTGGTATTTTTGGCTGTAAATTAGTGTTCAAATGCTCATCTGTAAGACGAGAAGCATATTTATTTTTTCTATTATTGACAATTAAAAAATTGTAATGAACTGTTTAGCAAACTTTTTCAACTCGTCAAAATCAGATGGCATTTAACAAGATCATTGGATTCATAGAAGGAGCTCTAATATTATCAGCTAGTATGACACATTTCAAAGTGTTGCCAAGCAGAGGGGTTAAAAGGCGCGCTTACTTAATGCGTTGATTTTGGTAATAATTAAACTTATTTGCATAACATTCACGGGCCGCAAGGAAGACGTCCGCGGGCCGCGGGTTGCCGACCCCTGATATAGAGGGTTCTCATAAGGTTCATTATCGTAACTGTGAAGTTGTCTGGTTGGCAACATTCAAGTCCACAGACCACGTAAAGAAGCGTATCAAGTATTCAAGTGCGTGTCATTGTCAATGTTATGTCAATTTAATTAAGGATTCGTGTTCAGGTTATGTCGGTTTTATTTATTAGAAATTAAAACTAAAAAATATCATTTTTGAGTAGAAATAAAATGGAGATAGATAAAGAAAATGTTGTCCAAGCTGTGGTTATTATGGATACATTTAATAACCATTTCAACCCCATCTGTGACAACAAACCCATGGTGAGTTCACTTTTAAATATATTTTGCAACAAAAACCATTTTTTCATAATTCTCCTGCTCTCATCCAAATTTATTTCTTCCGTCTAATTATTATATTAAGGTCTTTTTCCATCCTTCTCAATTATTCGCCATAGTTATCATCTTTTGAATCTTGATATTTCAGGGCTTACTACCAGTTGCAGGAGTACCTCTAATCAATTATGTACTGGAATCTCTTTCTCATGGTGGAGTAGGAGAAGTGATTTTATTTTGCTGTAAATATGGACAAAAAATTAAAGATTACATACGGTATGTATCTAATATCCTTACTATTAATTAAATAGTCATTGTAACTAATTTATAAAAATATTGTTGACTTTCAGAAAATGTATTGAAGACAAAGCCATATGGAGTGTTACTATGGAAGTACATGTGATGATGTCTGATACATGTCAGACAATGGGAGATGTGATGCGAGAGATTGATGCTGCTGGCCTCATTAGAGGGTATTTTGTCTTAACAGGCATTAACAGCATCACCAACATACATTTTGCATCATTGCTGGAGCAACATAAGTAAAAAATTATACTTGTAATAATATAATAATCCTTACTAATATTATAAAAGCGAAAGTGAGTTTGTTTGTTTGTTTATTTGTTTGTTTGTTTGTTTGTTTGTTACCTCTTCACGCTTTAATGGCTAAACAGAGTGTGATGAATTTTGGTACATAGATAGTTGAGAACCAGGAGACGGACATAGGCTAATTTTTATTTTAAAAAAGTGGGATGTGAGGGAGAAAGAAGGAAGAAAAGGAAAAACTTAGCGTTGCTATTAAAAATCAATAAGGCGCAAGGAGACTGCGTTACCCCAAATTTAACGCGGGCGAAGCCGCGGGCGAAAGCTAGTGTTCTAATAAAACATCTCAACAATAACATCTTTGTCTTTCAGACATATATGCAAGAAGGATAAAGGTGCAGCAATGACTCTTGTGTACAAAAAGGTTTCCTGGGAGCATCCTTTGATCAGCTATGACAAACCTACTTTCTTGGCGGCTGATGGAAATACTAACAAAATACTTATGCACCAGAAATATAAACAAAAGTCTACTGTGAAAACCATCAGTTTACCTTTGGTAAGCAGACTGTTATAAAAAATAATCCTTATTTGTTATAATTTTATTGTATCTTAGTACCAAGACAGTCGAGCAAAAGTCCTGTAAAAAGGATGTAGGAAATATCTATGAGTTAGAATATTATGTTAAATATTTGCCATTTGTCTGTTTCAGGAAATTGTATTAAACCACTCTGAGGTAAAGTTGCACCATAATTTAGCTGATGCAAGCATAGCGCTCTGTTCTCCGTCTGTGCCTCCTCTTTTCTCTGACAACTTTGATTTCCAAACAAGAGATGATTTCATTCATGGCATTTTGATAAATGAAGAAATTCTTGCCAGCTCTCTGTATTATACTCTTTTGAAAGGCCACCAATATGCTGCAGCTGTTACTAACTGGAAAACATATCAAACAGTGTGGTAGGATGAACTTCTTAAATAATTAATGTAATTATTTAAGCATTTACATTGTTGTAAATATTTAATGATGTTTGTATTTTACAGCCGTGATGTATTACACAACTGGACATATCCATTAACTATTGAATCTGGCTCATTTTACCAGAACAACTACATCACCATGCACAATCATAATTTCCGAGAAAAGTCATCCACACTAAGCAGGTAGGTTTGAGACTATGGGTGTTTTTAATTTTGTATTCAACATTTAGTGGAGTATTATAATTTACAACTTTATTTTCAGGTCATGTACAATAGTAGAAGATGTTCTGATTGGTGCAAAAACTCAAATTAATGATAACACAATTTTATCAAAATCAATGATTGGAAAGAACTGTATCATTGGAAATAATGTAACTATCAAAGGAAGTCACCTGATGAATAATGTTGTTATAAAAGATAATTGTACAATTGTAAATAGTTTTATTGATGATGGTTGCACAATAGAAGAGAAATGTGTCATTGAAAATGGTACCATGATAGCATCAAATGTTATTGTTGAAGCTGGCAGTCAATTGAAGGGAAATATACTAGAGAGTGCAGATGTTGAGAGAGGTTTGTTCCTTTAAAAATATAAACATTTGCCGTACTAATTACAGAAAACTAGATTGTAAATCATGTAGCCTGGCCACTAATGCAATAGCTGCCTGAAGTTCAGGTTGAATATATTTTAATTTGTGCTAGGAAAACTAATTTAACTTACTTTGTAGAAAAAACATTAATGAAGTCTACGTCAGAAAGTACAGAATGGGAGAATGAATCATCAGGCAGTGGCGGTGATGACTTTATTGGCTTTGAAAAGTCATGGAGTGACAGTGAATCATGTTACTCATCAGATGGCAGCGATGAGTCTTCTTTACCTGATTCTCCTGTTCCTGAGGACACAAACAGTAAGCTACAGAAAATGATATCAAAATATGCTTTAAAATATCAATTTAGTTTTTAGTTCATTCTTAAGTACATTAGTACTTAAGAATCAATTTGTTAAATAAAATATTCAACAAGCTCTTTTACTTTCAGTATTCCTACAAGAAGTAATTGACAGTTTGGCAAGAGGATATGAAGAAAAGCTGAAGAATGATTATCTGATTTTGGAGATCAATTCATCTAGATATGCATACAACATCCAATTGCATGAAGTTAATTTTTTTGTTGTAAGAGCTCTGCTGAGCATTCCAGTTCTTGCTGAAAACAAAAATGTTCTCAGCGTTGTTAAGGATATCCTGAAATATTTTAGACCGGTGCTATCAAACTATATCAAAACAAAATCTTCTATCATGGATTGTTTGAGGGCTGTAGAAGTAAGTTGAACTATAGATTTGATAGTTGTGAAAATTAAGTAGTTAAAAAATAAGGATACAAAAATTGAAGAAATGGAGAATATTTCTTTAATTTTTTTATGTATCCTTGCTGTTTTCGTAATTTAAGAACTACTAAAGTGCCACGGAAAATGTTTTTTTTCCAGGATAGCTGTATAAAATGTGAATGGCTAGATGGTAAATCTGGCCAAATCTTGCATTTGCTGTATGAAGCAGATGTTGTTGATGAAGATTCTTTGCTAGAATGGCACAAAGATTTGGAAGAGAATGAGAGTCCCATTGCAAACCAGCCATCACTTGTTAAGTTTTTTGACTGGCTTGAAGAAGCAAGTGAAGAAAGTGATGAATCAGAGTAATTAGTACATTAAAAGGATATTTTTATTACATATACAATTTTTATTTGGCATTAATTACCCAGTTTTGTGCAGACATCACAAATTAAGGATTTCAGTTAGAAATTATATTTTTTGTCTTTTTAGAGAACAGTTATTATATGATTTATCTTAAAATGTGTCATCAATGAACATCTTGCAAGGCAACAAGGTGTAGAAAGCTATGCTTTGCCAGCCCATACAAATGCTTAACGAATAGTGGCATACTGTTGAAATTGTACAGTAGAAAAATTCCTAAATTTATTGACATCAAATGATGTTGGTTCACAAGGAGAATGTATTTTTATCTGGCGCATATGTGTGTCTCGTCCATTTTGATGGTTGCTGAGTACAGCTATTTGTATCATGTAAGTTCTGATAGGCCTATCATGAATGTCTTTGATAGGAATCATTTCCCACCCTGAAAAAGAAAAAAGAACTATTAATAGAATTTAGTTTTTCATAAAACACTAATAGTATTTTGATTAAAGAGATAAAATTTGTTTGCAAGTTAGTATGTAGGGGTAATTTACAATGAAAACTTTCCCATGGATTAATATTCATAAATAATGTAATGAGAGTGAAGTTGCATTCAAAAGTATAGTGTTTTTAGTACAAGCAACCTCAAATTGAGTTAAACTTAAAACAAATGAATGCACAGATTAAAGCAAGGATCGCAAGAGACAGATTTAGGCAAATTTGGGGACCACTATTTTCTTGTTATGTCAACATAAAACTTGTTGCCCATATCCATAATGATATCAGATTAAGAGAATGTTTGTAAGTATGGTTTATCCAGTATTACATATATAACTTACATATATAAAATTACTTATTAAAAAAAAAACGGAAAAAATATTATCTTGTTTTTATGGATGTTAGAATGTTGGTAACTGACAATGTAATTTTTCTACAATGTGGCAAATTATAATACATACCACTAGGTTCAATAAGTTCAATAACTTCTATCTCTTGTAAATCATTAAAGTGAGTTCCAGCCCGTATTGATATTCTGCTAGGTGTGTAGCTCTCATCCAGCTTGTAGTCAGTGTATATGTAGATGTGGGAGACCATTGTTTTTCGTTGAAATTGGATGTTGACCAAGTGTGGTAGTTGTCCATCAGATTGCCAGTAAGTGTCCATGCAGTCATCTCTCAACTGATCTATACCAAATCCTAGTAAAAACATTTTTAAATGTGTTATCACCAGTATTTAATAGACTTTTAAAGAATAATCTAATTCTACTGTGTGTACAAATAATTAAGGCACACCACAGAAGTTACTAACAAATAACGTTCCTGACCTGGCTTACAAGATGACAAGCTCCAAATAGCATGGTTTCCGACTTCTCGAACCGTTCCTGAGCGCTCGCTAACCAGTGGATCTTTTTCGGAAGCCATCACCTATAAGTCGAGGATTTCTTTGTAACAAGGGGATCCGTCTTTGTTAATTCTAAAATTTCTAAACTACAAAGGAAAAGGTAACGGATTACAAACAAACTTTCTGTTTACAAAATGCAATAAGTCGTTGTCAGTGACAAAATGTCAGTGTCAGTCTAAAGTGTTTTTAGACTGACACTGACATTTTGTCACTAACCTACCTAGTGTATTTATTTGGACTACCGGCTTTTTGCATAACCAACAAAAAATAAACAGTTTCGACGCGAAAGCGTACAATGTAATCAGCACACCAACGGAAGTTTCGGGAGGTTCGATCAGATGGGAAGAAACGCCCCGGTGTCACTATTGTGACGATACGAGGACACGGTGGAGCACACTGCGGCGGCCGGCCTAGCTTGGGCGGAGCACCGCCCGCCGTGTCCTCGTATAGGCGATCAGCTGAGGCGATCTCTCCGACCGGGCCTAGTTCAGCCCATGGTCCGGACCGAGAGGAAATGGGAAGCCCTTCTTTATGTGGATTTTAAGGTCTTTCCACCCTTATTTTTTATATCACCCTTATTTTTTTTAATCGTCATATTTCTATTATAGCAGTTTAATCTAACTCTTAGTTAGTTACATTTATTATTATTAATGAACTGGGATTTAGTGTTAACTAGGTTTTGCCCGCGGCTTCACACGCGTTAAATTCAGGGTAACACAGTCCCCCTATCTTGATTTGCAGGTACCTGCTACCTGCAGTTTTTGCCTTTGCGTCTTATTAATTTGTAATATCAAAGCTAAGTTTTCCCTTTTCTTCCCTCTTTCTCCCTCATATACCTCTTTTTTTTTAAATTGCCTTCGTCTCCTGGGTCCCAACTATCTCTGTACCAAAATTCATCATAATCGGTTTAGCCATTAAGGCGTGAAGAGGTAGTAAACAAACAAAGAAACTCACTTTCGCTACCAAACGTGGGATGTGAGGGAGAAAAGGAAGAAAATGGAAAACTTAGAGTTGCTATTAATTACAAAACAGTAAGGCGCAAGGGGAACTGTGTTACCCCAAAAGCTAGTACTTAATTCAATAAAAGGCACACGATTTGGTACACGGCGCGCGGTGCCACGCCGGAGCAGCGCTGGGAGCGGTGCAATATAACTTACCGCCCTTATTTGCGCGAGCGCCTCAAACAATGCAGTCGTAACCGTAATCGTCAATATACAAAAGTACTAGTCTATGTTCTCGTAATCAAATCGTCAAAGCTTTAGTGACAAATCCGTGTAGTTTCTTTTTTTTAAACATTGCTAGGTAAGGTATGTTTAACACGGTAGGTAGGTACTTGACATAATGGAAGAAAATGGAAAGTGGTCGAAAATTTTAATTTACCAAGTACATACCTATTCCTTTTTTTTTCGGTATGATTGACGTCTTAATATCGTAATATGGTTGTGCAGACATGTCAAAATTGGCCGATTACGGATCTTTGAATAGCGTTTGGAGGACGTTTTCGATTATATTCCCGGCACGATTGCAATCAATTCTTTTGGTACGTATGGTAAGTATCTGCA
This sequence comes from Ochropleura leucogaster, assembly GCA_958449745.1. Lineage (NCBI taxonomy): Eukaryota > Metazoa > Arthropoda > Insecta > Lepidoptera > Noctuidae > Ochropleura > Ochropleura leucogaster. The sequence goes on along the minus strand of OY288206.1, from coordinate 10,336,174 downwards.
ATGGTTTTGAAAAGTGAAAATTTGTAAAAAAAAATATAAGTAGGTAGTTACTTTAATAGATATAACTATTTAACTCTGAATGAGTTTGAGAATGAGAAATTGGTAACAAATTGTTTATCTAGAGAATTCAATAAATAACAGGTAATTTGTTACATAATCGTCATGGTTGGCGCAGTGGCTGAGCGATTGACTGCTGTGCGTGTCGCGGGTTCGATACCCGCAAGGAACAAATATTTGTATGACCTGTGGGTAGTTGTTCCGGGTCTGGCTGTTTGTGTATATAAGTTTAAATGTTTGTAAACGCATCCATGATACAGGAGAAATTCCTAGAGTGGGGGGCAACGTTTAAAAAAAAACTTTTTATTTCATTAATGAGAACTAGCTTACTCAGATCATAGGCTTCAATATATTATACTAGGTTATAAGAAGAAATGATATTTTAGGTTGTTACTAATAATTTTCAGGACTGACCATTGGACTTGGCACCTATTTAGATCTCACTTATTTTGTCGTTGAAGCCAACAACCAAAGTATATCATAATATTGAACTTGGGTCTCATTTCACATTTATGTTTTTGATAGGATTGATAGTACCAATCCAAAGCAAAAGATGTGAGGACGAACTTACTCATAACAGCTCCAAATTTTTGAAGAGTTGCAAGGGACAGAAAGCGGAGCGAAGGAGGACTTTGCCAAGAGGCACACTGAACTCCGAGATATATCTACAGTTAGTCGGGAAATTAAAGGAACAACAATAAAAGGAATAGAACAGGAGAGCTTTCAAGATAAAATTAAAGAAGGGCTATTGAGATTGCGATACTAGGGATTGCGAGCGATACTTAATTAGATAAAGTTCAACTAAATCAACAAAGTCGGCCTATCTCACACGGGTCGACGAGGCTTATATTCGTGGCTACGGGAAGTGTGGGAACTGAAAAAAAAAACACGAAAAATTATCACGTTATGTTTCTTCCTACCTAATTTCAAGACAACCAACCTACTTAAAGTTGTTATTCCCGTTTAGGACAATGACGCTCCCAAGCAGAGTTACGGGTACCTACCTACCTTTATAACAATAGTGTTTCGTACAAGACTCGCAAGCTAGGAGGGTGTAATTCATTATTTTGCTCAAGCTGAAGCAGTGAATTTAGGGGGAAAATCATTTCACTTATGAAGATTTGCCTATAGTATTTTACGATTTTTATAATTTTTAATAAACGTAGATAGCTAATTAAAACATAGTTACATAGCTAATAGGTTAATAAGGAATAGTAGTTCTACGTATAACAGGCATTTCCGCTGATCTATTACAAAAGGACGGCTCGACTATCACTCATTATACGGTTTCGCATATCTTTTTTACGTAAAGCTGAAAACGATTGTCGATCTTTTATCTTGATGTACCTATTGCGTTTCTAAATACCTTATATTTAGGTATATGTATATATTTATAGTACATACCTACATTTAATATTATAGTAATCGAATTCTTAAATGATTTAGATCATAAGTCTTAAAATTGTACCTATTCTTTATTTACACATTTTATTGCATACAAGATGCGAACGAGTCGACAAATTGATAACTTTATAATTAGTGGTTAGAGTGCGGTGGTCTAATTTGAGTATAGCATGTGGCGCGATGAGCCCGTAACACCGCGGGAACTGTCCACTCGGAGAATCCCAGACGGACACCAAATGTTAACACAGTTCCGGCCATGCACACGGACATTAAGCAATTCATTATCAAAACATAAAACTATGCATGTATTTAGACTAGGTGTACCTATTTGCTATTGTTTAAATTTGAACACTAGCAAGACTACATAAAACAGAAGGTAGGTACCTGTTTTAGAAACAATTTATATTTTATCTTGTAGAGAACATCACGTAAGTATATGTCCTACGGGGTATCCTACCTAATATAGTACTTAGGTGGCAGAAGATCTATATTAGATAGATAGATAGATAGAATATTCTTTATTATGTACACCATACAAGTTACAAGAATAACAATAGACAAACTTATAAATAAGGTGACACAATGGGCGGTCTTATCGCTAAAAGCGATAAGACCGCCCATTGTGCTATATTATTGGTTTCATTTCATTATACATTTTCTTATAGGAGTAAAGAAGCCCCAGTTAAACGATAAGTCTAAACAAAATGAGTTTAAAAGTAAATTCCGTAAGAAAGTTGTTTATCCATTTGCATAAAGGTTGAATATTTACATATTTATCAGCTGTCTAAATTGACATCCGATTTTGACAGAAATATTACATTTGCAATAGTTGATAGTTTATTAACAGTAGTGATATTGGCAAAATTGTGGTATCTCTCGTCCACAAAAGCCATTAATGAAGAGTTGAAGTTGAAAATAAGTGTTTTTCGTTTTACATAGAACGAGAATCAATCATGGGTCTGGGGAGAAAGCAAGTCGAGCAGCTTACAGCATTCACTTCGTCAGCAGCAATGTATGGACTGGGTTCACTTGTTACACTGCTATACATCACCGAATGGAAGGCAGTTTGCAAATACATTCCATTCTTCAATAGAGCGGAAAAGTTCCAAATTCCCGAACCAGAAAATTAAAATAAATTAAAAATAATATTGAGTACATGACAGGTGGTCATGCTTTAAGAAATATATAAAAAAGCTAGTTATTCAAAATGCGAAAGGGCGATCTCAGAGCACGCGCACGGGCATTACACAATAGTAATCTGGAAAAAAGAATGGGAATTATAATAATGAGTGGTGTTGGCATCAGGTGTGCAGGGATTTGTAATAAAATGTCAACCGGATCATGCGCAGCCGGCACCAACGCACGCGCAGCTGTCGGCCCTCCTCCGGCCTCTGCTGAGGTGTGCCCTCCGAATAAACATTAACTCTTTGTAGGGTATTGTTAACGTTGCATTGTACTGTATTCAGCAATTATTTTGGTCAAATAATATGTAACTAGTATCAGAACTTGTTTTTAATTTTTAGACGTGTTCCTTAATTTTATTTCACGTTCGTGTGTCGACAAATGTAGATAGTTTTGAAACGTTCAAAGAGACTGTATCCTGTTGCCAAGTAAAACCACCGCGCGTGGATAAAACATTTGGGAATCTTATCCGAAGCAAACTTAACTTTGCCAAAATTTATAATTTGTTTGAATTCTAATTACATAAATTCGTAAAGTGTATTGTGGAAATAAAATCATAATCGCGATACAATTTTGAAATCAGATTCTTATTTACCATACAGAAATTTCTCCCAACTTTAGTAGTTTTCCTACACGGTTGTAATACTTAATAACAATAGATATCTTAATACTTTTAATAATAATTTGCTGAGTTGACAGTACCATCGCGTACCAGGTGAATTTGTCAAACGGTCCAGCCTATGGGTCAATGTCGTTATGTCACCGTGTTGGCGCCACGTCTTTTAACGCAATGTCTAATTGTGATTCCTACACAACTAAGACTGTAGTGCTGCCTGGAGAGCACCCAAATTGCTGGATATATTTGAACCTGTGGCATCTGCCCAGGTTCTACAGTTAGTATAGAGTCTACGCAACGTCATTATAAAGAGCCCACGCTGCATAGACTTACGCTGGCCCACGCAGGCTTACGCATGTCTACAGATGCTTATGCCGTGCCTACGCTGTCATTTTCCGCGCCAGCGTTGGCCTAAGCCGCTCCTATGCTGGCCTACGCCGTGCCTACGCTAGCCAAAGCTCACGTCAACATACATTGCGCATGCGCAGGGACTAAACAATGTCTACGCTGCATACGGTGTAGTAACACAGAACAGCAGTGTAAATTAAGTTCTAAAATAATTCGGGATAATTACAGCGATCTACTCTTAAGTACTGCTTAATTCACTCAACTAAAGTTTGTTTCTTGATTGTTTTAAAACAACCTTATTATTTTTTTTTGGTTACGCTAGGTTAGTAAAAGCTTCATTTAAACCTTTATAAAGCGATCAATTGTTTTATTTTGGGAAAAAATCTTTGTATTCCTTGTTTCCATGTCGATGTCATCAGTACACGATGTTTAGCAGCACAGTAAAAGCTCTGTATCTGAGCGAGTTTTTTTTACAAAAGTTTAAACTCGATCGTACTATGAATAAGACCCAGACGCGTCAAGGACCAAGGGCCACAATAGGGAGATCAAAAGTGGGGTGAGGTGCGGTGTGGGGCCGCGTTCCGACACAGCCCTATTTACTTTGTCTGTAGGCCGCTCCAAGAGCGGCTGTGTACGGTGCGCGTGCGTTCACTCGAGTTACGATTACGAACCCATTTTGTAAACAAACTTGTAAAAGTTGCGCGTACTTCGGAAAAATCTTTCACTATTGCTATCTTATAAAAACTATTTGTGGACAATTGAGTGTTGATTGAATTGTGCAAGCAATGGATTTGTCCTGTGGAGAGAACATGCAGAATTCTGGGAACAACATCGGAAGTGGAAGGATGGTTGACATGTGCGTTGCAGGTCCTGACCGGGCTTTAGACCGTGACCCTCGATTACTCCTCAACTTACTGGCTCTGGAGAGAGCACACGCTCTTCACACCGACTACTTCCAAAATGTACAGATTGATATCCAGCCCTTCATGCGAAAGGTAGTCACCACCTGGATGTTGGAGGTACGTTTATTTAATTTATATTGAATTATTTTCAGTTCCTATAAACAAATTGAACCTTAAACAAGTATAATAATTTAGATGGTAGTATCGTTTGACTATCGGGTCGCCGCTAACAGCTGATTAGTGTGAATGACCTGAATATCTGAGTATAGTATTTATGTGCGTAGTTGCTCCAATTTATATTATAGTAGGAAAGTACTTTTTATGGTCATGATTGCATAGAAATACTTTTAGTTTTGACATAATATAAAAGTAATCACGTAAGGATGTATACGTAGAAACAAAAATCCCGATTCTTATAGTCAAAATTCTTTGTATTGTGGGTAGGTTGATAACAACATTTCCTATTGACAATAATACTGTTGTATGTACTTCAAATGAAAATAGATTATCATGTCACGAATTTTTATAGATAGAACATGTAATGATAAAAATACCTACCTAATAATATTTATCTTATATCACCTTTTATTTAGAGGGCATTGGCCCTCTAAATAAATATAAAGGACATTATTATTTTAAATGTTAATGAAGCAACAGCATAGTTAGAACTGGTTTGTTGTAAACACGATTTTGTTATACTATGGAGTCGCCTCGGGAGTTCCTCCAGCGTCTTCTAATTTACGCACCGATGACAATGACCCCATCCCGTCACTGCACTGTGACGTAGCTGCGTGAGCATAATCTATCGTACAACACCAACAAACACACAATTATGGTATTATTTCCAAGAAAACCCTATTTGTTCGTGAGTTATTTCTTAATGATGTTTTTGTTATTTCCTGTTATCTAATTAAGCTTAATGTTTCCTCCAGGTATGCGAGGAGCAACAATGTGAGGAGCAGGTGTTTCCCCTGGCCGTGAGCTACATGGACCGGTTCCTGGCCCAGCGTGCGATCTCGCGGCAGCAGCTGCAACTCCTCGCTGTCACCTCCATGCTTCTCGCCTCTAAGTTCCGCCAGTGCCACCCTCTGTCTGTGGACCTGCTTTGCGCTTACACTGATAATTCGGTTTACCCACATGAAGTCAGGGTAAGCATCCCTCATTTCATACTTTTTTAAGGTTATTCTTTAGAAAGCAGCTTCTTTTCCAGGTTATAATCTCTAGAAATATTTATCGTTATCATCACTAGTACTTTGCCGATCTCACTTGTTCATTAGTTACTATGGAAGCTTTGCCTAGAAATGATAATTAGACAGGACAGTTGACCTACCTCAAAAACTGCAGTTCTGTTATCAATCACCGGTAAACGACATTTGAATCGCCTTGAATCGGGCAGCGTCTTACATGTTATCATTTTAATAATACAGGTGTGATTTCCTTATAAGAACACAATCTTGCATAAAAAACCAAGTGGCTCTATCGTCTTCGACGTCCGGCCCCACACATCCTGTGACAGAACTTAATTGTTGTTTTGATTCTACTGTGAATGAACTTCGATTAGTTGAGTCAAATGTCACTCCTCCACCCCAAAGCGACATTTCCTTACACCATGCCAGTTTCCGGCAATTACACCTTCCTCGAGAAAGTCAAGAGGGCTCATAAGACTGTCACCCTTCTTATGTAGCCACAGCCTGTGACGAAGTAAGGCACCGAATTGGTCGTTCACTTGTTTCCGACGGAAATGTGGGCTACAAGATACTATACATGGCCAGTTAAATTAGAACTAATTTAAGTAGCCGTCATTTTACGTCTTTAATGAGATGAGGTTGTTGCTCTCGGTATTTTTGGTAGATGGAGTTCCGAGGTATAAAGGGCTATTCATGGGCTACTCCAAATATTGACGCATCAAAACACCCACTCAAATGTGGTTTTGAAAATATTCCCACAGGTAACCATAATGACAAAATTGTCATAATCGTTCACACCCGCACAGACAGGTGCGATTCGTAGTCGCTTTGAGCTGCCCTTTGTAATCAATTTTGACTTTGCCACCTTATTCACACGGTGCTATGCAATGACAATGTCGCTTTTATAAAACATCTATCATATAATAATTGTCATTACTCCAAGTGCAATGCTGTGCGATAAAAAATACGAGGCTAACTATAATGATTCTGGCATTCTGGACTGCATTTATGTTTTTGAATAAGTAGATACGTCCATAACATTTCTGACCTCTTTCCCGTTAAAATAACTAACAACTGCCATATGCTATAGTTAAATATTGTTTGGACACCGTGAGAACATGTTTGGGCTCTCCTTCAGTACGTATGACACCGTGGAATGCCTCGTATTTCCTTGCTATTAATTCGTGCGATGATCGCGATATGCCTGCAACGCGCATACTTAATGCTGTCATATGGTACGGGCCGATCCTACTTTCCCATACTTAGGGACTATCACTTAAATATTCACCAATGCCATCATTAAAATGGTATGCATAACGTATAACTTTGAAGATATTAATCAAAGAATTAGTAGTGTACGAATAATTTTATTTAAATTTTACAAACTAAGATGTGAAGCCAAATAACTTCCATATTTATTCAAAAAGTTGCGTTTCTTTTAATTTGACGTTGTTGTTGTAACATCTTGAATATGCATGGCTACATAAATCATAGTTATCTATCTGGCAGCATGGTTTAATGAACTCAAAACTCACTAAAGACGTTCGTAGCATGGACGGCGTTCACCCTGCCTTTATCTAAATTAGTACATTTGTTGTTGTGAATGTAAACAAGGAATCGTTTCACCGCCCTTATTATATCAGTGGCCATGTGAAAAAGATCGCCAGCGAAGGGTTCTATTGTCCCTTGTGTTTTCTTATGACATTTCTACTATAATTGTGACGTGATTCGCTACTTTTTGCGGTTTCCGCCTAACCCATCAAGTATGACGGTTACGTCTGAACTGTTAAGAATAGGTCGCACATCCCTTCCTTTAAATACAAGGACAGGGAATTTGTTTTGAAATGTAAGAAAGTATACTGTTATTCACACGGGGTCGTGCCCTTTGGGGATAATTATATTCAAAAGCGAAACGATTGTCGCTTATGTTGCATTTTTTTTGTTATAGCAATGGGAAGTAATGCTCCTTCAGCGATTGAACTGGCAGTTGTCTATTGCAACGGCTTTTGACTTCGTGGAGCCGTTCCTGGCGCGAGTGCCGTGGGGCCGCGCCAACCCACTGGTCAGAACACACGCGCTCACGCTCACCTCAGTATGCTACACCGGTACGTACTTATACAATTTTTATTACTTACTTTTATGTACATACAGGTTTTACGCGTATGCGTACTTATTTCAGCAACAATAAATCTCCCGCGAAACTTGGCACGCGAAACATGCGGGTCGAGTTCACTTCCTACATTGATAGTAATTAACTTTAATCGATAAACGCCGTTCGGTGTCAATTTTTTTTCCACTAATTTGTTCAGGTTTTAGCTTAATGGTTATATGGGAGGCTCCCTTTGTTTTGGAATGTGATTGTCGGGGTGTAGCGATGTAACGTGGGGTGCAGGCTGGACGCGTGTATCGGAACGCGCACATGCCGTGTGCGCCGTGATAACGCGCACACCTTGCGCCTGCGCACCCCTCAGCCACTGACCCTCTCGCACTCCCATTGTAAAAACACGAATGACCTCACTACATTTTTAAAATTCAAATTATGCCATTACATTTCAATAGTACGCTATCGAATGGTAAACCTGTTTACCTATTAAACCGTACAGCAGTAAAAATCCTATAAAGAGGACACGTGGCTGGCGATTTATGTATTTACATAAAATTAACAGGAGTGCCTAGTACTATTAGATTATCTTCTTTATTCATTTCGTATATTCATTCTTACATCTTTAAATATATATAAAAAGATAGCAAGCTCTAAGCGTAGTAGGGCTTTAAGCCTAGTAATCGTTGTAAAACGGCAAAGCAATACGGTCGCTATTGATAAGTACCACGCGCAATTATAACAAAATTGGTGGTTAATTTGGGTAATAAGTTTTATAACTTAAAATATGAATAAAAGCAGAATTTAATAAGCGGATTTAGAAAGACGAAATTATAGGACATGTTAAAATCCATACTGTTATGGATTTAAGACGTGTTTCAAAATGACAATCGAAGTTTCACGAGAAAATCGTTTGGCTTTATAAATCATAAATACTTTACCAGCTGTGCCCAGAAGTTTCACCCGCTACTCAGCTCCTAACTCTCGTAGCGTGATGTTATATATCCTATGTTACTTCCTGATAATTAAGCTTCCTTTTGTCAAAAACGTTTGATAATATCGATCCAATACTTTCGGAGCCTTTTCGGTACAAAAAAACATCCAAAAATTCATTTCTCTTGATATATACATAAATGTATTTAGGAGTGTAGTCACGGTAGTGACTAGTTTATATGCTTACAATAAACGTTCTTGGTGCCCTCAATAGACGTTAACCCCCAATGACCCCTTGACATTACCTCCCCACGAAGGCTGCGCTTTTCCGATCACTGAACACAATAAAAACTAGTGGAAATTACTAATTCATATAAAACTCGTTGCTTGACTAAATACCTGACCTTTATTTAGCACCTTCGTTATAGTTTAAAAAACTATAATGATAATTATTAAAAATATTTCCGGTTGTTATTTTTAGCTAAGTTATACGTACACACTTGGGGTTGACGTAAAATGTTTGTTTTTTTACCTATAGTATTTTCAGTTTCATTTCCAAAATACATATTATGTAGGTCATTCAAGTCACAGAGTGGGTACTTTTATTTAGGAATTGAAATTTCGATACTAATTACAAGATAATACATTGAAGGTAGACGGTAAAGGTCTCTTCTCAAACAGAGAAAGCACGCTAACCCAAGATCTATTGGCGATTTCAGACTTATGTAGGTAAATCCTTACTAATATTATAAAAGCGAAAGTGAGTTTGTTTGTTTGTTACCTCTTCACGCTTTAATGGCTAAACCGATTTTGACGAATTTTGGTACAGAGATAGTTGGGAATCAGGAGACGGACATAGGCTTTTTTATTTAAAAAAAGTGGGATATGAGGAAGAACGAGGGAAGAAAAGGGAAAACTTGGCATTGCTATTACAAATCAATCAGGCGCAAGAGCAAAAACTGCAAGTCTGCTTGGTGTGTTATACAAAAGCTAGACTAACATAAGCTTAGAAAGTCCACATGAATTGAAAAAGTCACATATTGGTGCTTGGTCGGATTTGTACACTCAACCTCATGCATTGTCGTTAAGGTCTCATGCATACGACAATGCAATATAGGTACCTATCCAAATTTTAGTTGGCTCCCATTAGTACACTTATAGAATAAAGTTAAAATTATAAGTAGCGTAACTTTTTTCCTTGGTAACATTATATAAGTTATACTAAAGTCGTTAACTTTTTTAATTACTTGTTAAACCCGTAGTAAAGTGAATTGTATAAAGCATATCATGACAGTTAACCCTGTCCGCCCCTATGGTCCATCGAATCGTGATAACAGTTATTTATAACCACCACTCGCTCACCGGCTGTCTCTCCATTGGTCCATTGCCTTCAGTTTTGAAGTTTTCTATGCATTCATCTGTTGTTTCGTGAATAATGAGGTAACAAAATGTTATGCTTCTAGAATGCACAACCATATCCTAAAGATATGCCCGTGGTTCTTTTGTATCATGATATAAAGATGAAGAAGCCGATGTGTGTGTAATGTAGAAAGATACCGTTCAACGAATTTATTGGATAAGTTATATGTTTGCAAGGCGAACTTGAAAGTACAGCTTACTTATAACGGAAAAGCTTTGACATGAGAGCGTTTCAAGCTACAGTGTGTTCTCTATTGTGCATTTATTTGTGTTAATATAACACCGGGTCAACTATCAGTTGCATCTATTAAGTATTATTGTAAACAGAAACGTTTCGTGTAACGGGGCGTCAAGTTTTGTCGGTGTCGCCGGAAGTAGCATAATTGCCGGTAACTGATCGTGCATTACTCGAGGTGTGAAAGGGTTAATAACATTACTTGACCCCTAAACTTCCTTCATCTTCCTTTATTAGCTATTTTAATTACTATGATCATAATTACTCACATTTGGGACTTCTAAGAAAGTATACGCAACATTCGAAATCGGATCACATTCAAATGTAAAGTTTTGCTAACCGTAAATTTTTTGAAGACTCCGTAGTATTATTATTGCAGGCAATACAATTTGTATGGAGCACAACATGTGCAGTTTGACCGGACTAATTTCTTGGCGTAGTGTCACGGTTACGGTGACTTATGAGACTAGTCGGCGCGTACGCAGGGGAGCGCTCAGCGACCGCGCCAGCTGACTCGTGCACAATACACGAAGACGTCCCGCGGCTATTGTTCCGCGCCCGAATCCCTGTCCCAAAGTCTCCACAAAAGCTTCGCGACAAAGACCCGTCTCGGCGCGCACCTGGCGGCGTATCACCCTATCTAACCCGATAAGCCGTACATCTCCTCCAAACACAATTTTAACGCATTATCTTGCGAGATTCGAGCTTCCGTTTTCAACATCCGATCCGATATCAAATACCTCTGTTTGCAGCCTTCCTTTCTTTGACATTTGCTTCTATTGTCAACAAAACGGAAGTAATAAATACTATACTGTTACTGTTTCTATTCAAAGTAGTTATCCAAAATCATTGCTCAAATCGGGTTGTAGAATAAGTCATTTAAGTCTTTAATAATATTCGCCATAAAACGATCCTAACCAGTTTAACGCACAATTAGACGAACTATTTGCAACCCCTGCGTTTTTGCATTCTATTTGTGTTAGGTTAGGATTCACTATTGGGGTGGGGCTGACAGGTTTCTCAAACGAACTTAACGGTCCCCGATGTCTGTTGAGTGTACGGTCTATGACAATGCAGTTGTGGTAATTAGAAGGGTAAGACGTGGGGGTGTAAAGTCTTCGGGTCGCAAGCAGTCGCGTGGGCCGGCTTAGCAGATGTCAGTAGTTCGGGGCGCCAACTGACAGGCAACCTGTCGCGCAACGGAACGTGACGCACCGCTGCTCATGCTGACCAGATCAGACCTGATACGCCACTCGCAAGCCTTTTTGATTTTTAATAAGCTACTGGCCCATAGAAATGTACATTAAACAACGACCTTCCTGTTTAATATACATTTCTGACGTGCACCGTTGCATGTTCATGTATTAGAGTGATTAAGTTCAAGCGCTAGGTGACAGCCGCGGTGCTTAGGAAGTGTAACGTCTGCAACGAACCTAAAGTTCATTTCTAGCCTGGATTCATTGACCTGCCAGACACAAGCTAGTGGGCTAGAGTTGCATTAATAAAGAGAGTGCACTTTTTCTGATTAAAATTATGACGCGCTCGCGTGTAGCGATATTGTTTTTCTTAAGAAATAGCCACGAGGAATAGCGTATAAGGGCACGATGGAGGTAAGAAGGGTGCATGAAGTAGGTGGGCAATGACCCTACGGTAGCGGAATGGTTGGCGGAGGTGCGAGCGGAAGGGTCGCGCCAGGTGTCCTCACATCTGCCGTCTTGGCTGACGTCGTCGTCCACCCAAAGCGACTTGAAGTTTATGTTGTATTGACTTGTGATGCTTCAATGCTTACACCGTTAGTAATATACTAAACAGAACGATAGTAACATAATGTACGCACATAAATTAAACGTACAGGGACATAAGTACACATGTTAAAATATTTATCGAGCAAATTCGATCGTTTTGAGTGCAAAATTCAATCGATAATAATATTGATTAGTCGACTTGTGATCGAAGTTACATTTCAAAATCGCACAATAGCGTCCCTATTTCGTAGCGAATTGCAGCTGCGCCCTTACCTAGACGACTTAAGATGTAAATTACCATTATTCCCATGCTATTGTCCCGGGGTAGGTACACAAAGATGCAGACGGGGACGCAATGCACAAATCTGGCAGCTGTTCGGTTCTCCTTCCTTATTCTCAAACCGTAACAAAAGAATTCTCGTATTGTGCAAAATGTAACTTGACTTTTTTCAATCTCGTCGTCGAAGATCGAAACAGATTTTTCGGTCCTTATTGTTACATACAAGCTATCTTGTTTTATGTGACTTGCTTTATTTTAAGACTATGGTCCTGATCTTGGTCATTCAGTAGGTTATAAGATGTTAATAATGTACGCCAACAGGACGCTGAGATGCAAGGTGTCCGAGCCACCTGTCCGCACTCCGCGGCAATTATCTCGCAACAGATGTGCACCATCTACCTGCGCCAGTGCGCCTGCGTCCTCCGTGTGTACAAAAATTTCGATACAAAAACATGTAAACAAGAAACTCGTTTTAAAATCAACCTTATTAATAGTCGGAGTACGTGTAGGTCGCTTTAAGTTTGCATTTATACAGCAGCTTTAATTGAAAAACGATAACCTAGATATTAAAATCTTGTTTTTATTGTCAACAGAGACCGAGTTTCTGCTAGTACCACCATCCTTGATAGCCGCTGCATGTATCACGGCGGCAGCTCGAGGCTTGCGCGTGCGCATGTCGGTGAGCGACATGTGCGCGTTGACGCGCACGCCGTCAGCCGCCGCCGAGCTGGTGGCGCGCCACGTGGAGCGTGTGCTGGCGCGGGAGACTCAGCCCCAGGAGCCGCGCGCCCGTCACACGCTACCCTACAAGCAAACCACACCCGAGCAGACGCAACTACCAGACACACCCACGGACGTGCAACATGTACATTTCTAACTAAAAACCAAAATTCACATTTTATCTTGGACACAGTTTAATTTGCTCCCAAGTATGGAAGAATCCTATAGAAAATGGTACAAAAATCAACAACCAAAATCAACGATCTCAGTGTATATGAAAGTATGGATTGTATTGTTACGAACATTTTTTATTTCGTGCACCTGGATTTATAAGATAAGACCCGCGCAGTAGCAAAAAATGAACCTTTATCTGAAAGAAGCGATGTCAATTCTCATACAATATAAGAAAAGTTAAGTAGGAGAATTTATTGTTCATTGATCTCAAATTATTTATGTCAAATACTAACATTAGAGTAGATTAATGTTATTTATTGTAAAACAGATTCATTTATATATGAGTTTCTAAAAGTTGTAACAAAGATATTTTTGTTCGACCAAACATTTAAAAATAAATAGGTAATATTGTGCTGTTTGATCTCCATTAACTCCAAATGTTTAGAAAGACTGAAAGTAAATGAAGTCACTTTTTTACATCTAACAACTTACCGGCTTAGCAATATGTGTTTATGTTTAATCAGAACTAAATTACGTTAAAAAAATAAAACAAAATGAAAAGATATGTAATATATTATTATGTATATTTTGTATCGACAGTTTTGTGTGTCTAACTTGTAAGATCTCATTCTTTAGTAAATTGGAATTAGTCCCTTTTTGTGGAGGGAAGTGTGTTTAATATTTGCTGATAATGAGTGAAAATGTTAAATGTTGTAATATTTATTTAGGTCGATGTTAAGTTTTAGTAAATTCTAGTCAAACGTTTTACACATTCCTGTTTTCGACCAAACTTAATGTTTAGATGTATAGAATAACTTGTATAAGTAAGTATTATCGTTTAAGTAATAATAGGATGTTTTTAGTTTGTTTGGTAAAATGTTACAGAAGGCGCTATAATACTCATCACAGGCAGTAGCAGTTCCACTGCTAGTAAATGTATAGACAATTAAATTTCCTCGTTTGTAATTAGTATGTAACTATATTTATTGAAGGCGGTGGGAGTAAGGGAGAGACTTGCATATAAACACCACGTAGTAAGTGATAAAGAGGCGCGGGTGGCGTGGCGGCGTGGAGTCGACGAGCGGAGCGTTACGTTACGCAATGTTAATTATACTAATTGTAATAAATTAATGGGTGAGCTTTCAAGTTTCTCTCTTGATTCCGACCGTCTCGACCCGATGTAACTTTCACATTAGTTTAAAAAATATGAATGTTCATGCAACCACATAATTTTAAAATTACCTCGAATTGAAATTAGGAAAGCAGCTTACGAATGTTGCGATGATACGGCTAGCTTTTAATTGTGCTGTATGTATCCGATCCCAAGTATACTGCGAGTATTTCTACAATTGTACGTCTTTAGCAATCGTTGTTTGAATTAATTTATTGTTTATTTTCTTAACTTGGTTATTAAGCATTTGATCAGTATATAAAGAAGTACCTAGAACACACACAAATAAATCTCTCTTACTGTATTTGATTCATACTACGGGCCAGGAGCCTACCTACCTCTATGTCAGTAAATCATCAATTATAAGTTGGTTACCAACATACCAACTATGGATAGAAATACTCACTCCTCTACACATGACACCATGACAGGTTTATCTTTTCACCTTGAAAGTACTCAAAAGATTAATCAATTCTACTTATTTAAATTTCTACTTTTAAATTTTTAATTTTGAGAAGTTTTTTTTGTGAATTAATATAAGCTCGACAGAATAGCTATTACTCACTTACAGTTAAGGTTTTGTTTCAATGATCCTTTGTGTTGTAGGTACCTACGTATGATTATTATGCCTATGTATATAAGTGTATGGCGCAGCCTTTTTTATTGGTTGGCTATAATTTAAATGTATCTATAGTTTTAAAATAAAAGTAAAACACAAACACTCAAGTGTTTTTTTATTACCCCCAGGTATGTTTTAAAAAGCCTAATGGCGTTTATTTTTTTAAGAATGTTTGCATTGCTCATACATCAAAATGAAATGCAATAGACCAGAGTATCCTAGACGTCAAAGTACCGACCTTTTAGCCAATAACTACATCGAGGAACCCTGTCACAGCCAGAAGGCGACACGGTAGCCCCCTCAGGAGATGGCGAGCTGGACAGAAACAACGACCAGTGGTTTTCATTAGCTCTAGATCGAAGGATTTGGAAGTCATTTGGGTAGGCCTTTGTTTTTGCCACAGGCAACAAAAACCGTGACATGCATCACGCTACAAACTGCTACAAGACCACGTGTTGCAACTCCACTTATGAAAACTCTATAAAACGAAAGCATGTGATATTTATTGGTTACATATATTGTTACCTAAGATTTACAATGAAAAGCTTTAATCTAATCGAATGTCCGAAGCTACTTGAATTGTTATGAGAGGGATCCTCAAGAGTTGTACCCTAGCAGGCGCTGCACACGTGGGTTGGTGTACTATAAGGACATTTTGTGTTAGAAAACACTTATACACTAAACCCATGTTTGTAAAGAATTTAATGATTTGATTTGACGTTTACTCTTGCCATGTGCTGAGGTTTAACACCGAGGTAATTCCAAGTAAAGTTATTTCGCCCAAAAAATGAATTCTAACCAATTTGGAAGAACACACGAAAAGACTTAGTGTAATTGTAGTCCATCTTAAAATCTTAGGGACTGTATTTTATATCGATGCTCAAACTCAAGCACTTGCACAATGATCAGCATCAATACCGATCCCAAAATCAATTTGTTAAATAAGTACTGGTACATTATTGCACATGCTTCAGCGGCGTTCTAGAATGTGGGACTGTGGCTTCTACAACTTAAAAAAGAGATAGAAGCTCTTCCATATTTATAGATGGTGCTAGTGTCTACTAAACATGAAACCTTCTAAATGTTCAACGCTGTGCCAACCACGTGGGATTTAAATCCTTCCGATTTCTGCTTTGATTTCGATATTATGATAAAACTTAGAATTCTGAAGGGGTTATTTTGCTTTGTAAACTTATACATAGTTAATTTGAATGAAACTTTACTAAAATACCGCAAAACTTTCTAAAGCTTTTAACATTTCAAAAGAAGCGCCCTCTGTCCTGGAACGAGGGAAGTACTAAAGCCGTTTCCCGTGGGATAAACTACAAGGCCGATACCGTTACGTGAGCCGGTTTCGTAGCATTTGATTCCACGTTTCGGCCATAGATAGCGGCAGCGACAAAAAGTTTATTATTAACACGCAGAAATAATAGAGTGAAAGTGACTAGCCTGTGTTTATTTTTACATCTTGGAAATAAATATGTTTTTGAAAAACTATGTATCTTTATGCTTGGCCGATTTTGATGAAACACTTAGTGAATAACTGAATGCCTCGAGAATTTGGTACAGGCTAAAGCTTTTAAGATCAGTAAAAAGCTACTTTCTAACTATGACATTCATGCCTTGGTTACTATTTCACAAATAAATATGTGTATTTTTTACTGCGTATTGATAAATCTTTAAAACAAAGTCAAAGGTTTGTTCGAAGACTTATAACGTTGGTTTTTGATTTGTTAGTGGTAGGATAGGTAGAGTAGGTAGGGTAGAGTAGTAGAAGGAGTAGTGCAAGGCATTGCAACAAGGTCAGTTGTGCCCGATATGTTAGGTAGTATTGATATCTATAATCAAAACCTCAAGTCAAATTTATGCGTGACAAATACTGAAACAAATCAAATTTAAGGTTTTTAGATTAAATCGTTTACTTACCCGAAACAAAGTTTCAGTAAATCCTTACTAATATTATAAAAGCGAAAGCGAGTTTGTTTGTTACCTCTTCACGCCTTAATGGCTAAACCGATTTTGATGAATTTTGGTACAGACATAGTTGGGACCCTGGAGATGGACCTAAGCTAATATTAAAAAGAAGCGGGATATGATGGAGAAAGAGGGAAAGAAAGGGAAAACTGAGCTTTGCTATTACAAATCAATTAGGCGCAAGGGCAAAAGGAAGGAAACTATTTTATCTATATTATACCTATATCATTTTATGATTTTAACGCGAGCGAAGGCGCGGGCAACAGCTAGTTAATTATAATGTGGTTTAGTCCACCGACCCTAGAATCACTTATAACAAAGAACGTGACGAGCGACGACTGATGGACTTGTACGCTCTATGAAAGAAGATCTTTATTTCAACCCTTTTTTATGGTAAAATGGTATCTCACATAATTTCCTACCCAGTAATTATTTTCCATTGTTACTAAAAGATATCAACAGATTATCCATACATACATAGAAAAAAAATTATAACTCATAAACTAATCAAGCTGAATATACTCTTTCGATTTTAGAAAGAATCTTGAAAATTGGCCCATTATTGAACTCGAATTTACGTGATCGAGTGACAAACTCACAAAAAAAACAAACAGTCATATTACATATTTGAGAACCTCCTCCTTTAAATGAAGTCAGTTAAAATATATTTCATAAATTAGGATTATATTGAATAAATTGTGTTAAGAAATGAATTCAAACTGAACATATTTTTGCTAATTTAAAAAAAAAACTTATAAACATAAACGGGTGGAAGGGTCATCGATGAACGAACGCTTACTTTTAATTCAGATCATTGCAGATTGATTTATTTTCAAACATATTGCCGTTTATTTTTAAATAACCAATGAATTTTTTTCAAGTAGTATGATAAGTACGTGGAAAACGTTGAACGTCGATGCTTTTATATTAACTTTGTTAGCTTAGATGTACTTATATTAGTGTAGATGTACCACAACGTTAGTCATACTTTTGTCAATCATAATTTGTTATTCATGATCTATGTTGGAGATCCCTAATAAATTATATATCATACAAAACTGAATAGCTCATCGTAGGTGTCTCTATAATTCTGTACACAATAACTCACACCTGGATTTTGTTTGTACACTCCAACACAGGTGCAAAGATTTGCCAGGTACTTGATCCCGTTTATGTACGTAGGTTTATCTACAAATTTCCAATTTACACTCGAAAGTCCGATACGACACCGAGTGGCGAGCAAACAAGGAGTGCGCCGCGAGGGCAGTGGGGGGCGAGAGACCTCGGCAAACCCAGGCGTTTGTACGAAAAACCCAGGCGAGCGCTTGGGGCGTTTCGGGGCAAACACGCCGTCTCCCGGGAGCCGCTCATTAGTTGTTCAAACACGCCGGCGGCCACTTTGACAAGCAGCGCGGCAGGACCTGCTCCGTCCCGGCAAGGACCGATCTTCCCCTTCACTGATCTAACGCTAACTATAAAGAGCTATCGGGAGTGCAGATAGCAAATACGCGGTTTGTTTTATTAGACAAACGACGGTATCTTTGCATAGGCGTTTACGTAAATCTGGTAGGATTAACAAAGTGGTCTACGTATTGGTTTGAATGTACCCATCTTGTATACTACTTATACCATGTTCGTTTTAGACCTTTTTGATGAGAACTTAAATTATAATGAAAAGTAATTATACTGATTTTCTGAGAATCCATCATTACCACACGGTGTCAAGCCGCATCTTGAGGTAGTACATACGTCACGTGATCCTTGTTAATGGCGGCGTCAGCTCGCAATCATGGCGATGGTTGAGGCTCATCAATCATGGGCTCAGGTGCACTCCAGGCCCTCCCCTCCCGCCCCCGCACCCGCTCCCGCCTCTCCGGACCCTGCCCTCGTCTGCACTGCATAGTCAAAGGGCCTCGCTCCCAGTCTTCAATTATAGCTGTCGTGACTACAGAATTGTCTTTTCGGAAAAATGTTCGTGAGACAGCTTCCGGTATGGAAACTTTCATCGGTCGCCAGAGCCACCCTCACCGCAGTATCTTTGTTCATTAAATACGAAAGAATCAATAACATAACGCAAGTTGTAAAACAAAGGTAGTATGTCAATTTTCAAAAACAAAGGTAGTAGGTTAGCCGATTGATAAACCTGTAGTACAAAGTTTCTTTTTAATTTGTTACTTTTGTCAGAATCTACAAATATATATAAGTATATATATTATTCCTCGATCATCGAGATCATATCTTAATTTTTATTTAATAAGTTGCGAAGTTCAAATAATTGTGTGAGTTTTAACTCGTTACATTAAAACATCAAAACTTTTTGGTCATTAATATTAGTTACAGTGTTTTAATAGTTTTTGGTTACGGCGGTGTAATTGTTTACGTCCACGTCATTAGGAATTCAACGAAGTTTCATGGTCCCTTCAACCCTATAACTCTCTCCCAGATTAGCTGTACTTAGTTTAGAAATGGTGGACCTAAATGTATATCGAGGAAAGACACACATGCACACAGGGACATTTTATAGTATTTTATTCTTACTGTTCTATAACTTGTCTTATGAGTTGTGTTAGTCGTATTACATAATACTGAGTTACGGAGGTGATAGGAAGTCGCTCCATGTAAAGTACTGGTATTCAGCGACATCCGGTTAGAGTGGAAGCCGACCCCAATATAGAGGGGAAAGCTGGAAAAGGCTAGTCAGATGATTATGATGACGAGTTATGTTAGTGGCTATGGAAGAACCTATATTTTTTATTAACTGATGTTTTAGGTGGATCATTTTCATCTAATTATATAAAAGAGAAAATCACTGACAAAAGCACAGTCATCACGAAATTTCAGAAACTACAAGTCTTAAATTTTGCATGGGTTATCCTTTTAGGACGTAGGTGCGGTTGGTAAATTCAACCCCTAAGGGGGTAAAACAGGGTGGCAAAGTTTGTATTGGACAACGCAATTCCTTGGCCGAAGTGACTTGAAATTTTGCACAAGGCGAGCTTTCACGACATTAATAGACTATTTAACATCAAACTGACTATACTAAGGAGCTGAGCAGCGGGTAAAACCGCTGGACACAGGTAGAATGAAATGATATGAAACCACTATTATTTATCAGGTATTGGACGAAGCAAATGTTAGAGCTGAGCAGGTGGGTTCATACTGGTCTATCATGATATAAGTTTCATCGACACGACAAGAAGAAAAAAAGAAAACGTGTTATAGTTTTTCGACTTTTTGAGTCAAAGAAACTCCTCTTTGATTCGACACAGAGCTCTTAGTATGAAAATTGATGTACCTAAAATAAAAAAAATGTTATTTTGCCAATTAACTAACGTCCACTGGACATGTACGTTTTAAAAACATCATATTGCTAGCCTAAAATTGTACGTTTTTCAAAGCATTTCGGTTTTAGGTGCATATCCTTTTAATAGTAGATTGAACAAACAAACAGATCGTAAATACTGCCCAGCGGCAGCGCCCATAGCGTTAAGATATATCTGAATAGATTGGTTTATTTAAGAAGAATAAGTATATCATATTATGGCAACTTCTCTTGTTTTAGAATCAGACCCACAGGTCGGTGCCCAATCAACTACCTAAATACCTAATTATATCAATAAAGACTACGTTATTAATAAAAGTTGGATTGGTAGTATTTGTCCTCAATGAAAAGATTTTTCGACTGGTGTGTAACATACACACCAGTCATTGCCATTTATCGTCTAGACAATCTTAACTTCCGTACCTAATTACTCACATGTTTATGTTAATAATTACTAATTTATTAATTAAAAAAAGGTGCTGCTAGTAGAAAAAGTTTTCATTGAAAAGCTTTATCCATAAGTGGCTGTTCAATAACAATAACTCAATTAGCAATAGTGGTATGAGCAGTAAAAGCTCAATCAGAAGTTCTCTCCAATGGTGTATATCTATCTTATCGCTACTGGTAAATCTTAACTTTGGTGCCCAAATCACCTGGAATTATTTGGTCAAGTCGAAGGTAAGATTTTCTAGGTAGAAAGAGTAAGAAGCAAAGGTTTTCAATTATGAAAATCTTATGGTCATGAGACCTTGGGACCGATAGCCAATACTTCAAAGCTCATACTTTTTAAAAAATCATAAGGATACACGTAGTTTAAGGGTTTTGGACTATACATAGAAGCCTAACATTGATTGTCACATCATTTTCATGACCTGAAAAACCTGTTCGTGTGACAGAATAATTTCAGTAACAAAAATGTTAATTAAAAATATGTACAAGTGGAGTATGGGGACAGTCGCGATGCAGCTCGGCATGTGGCCGGGAGGGCGCAAATCGAATTAGTCGAGGGTAAGTGGAGAATGGCGCACGCACACCGCCCATAACCGACGCATTATCAGATTAGATGCCGCGGCCTGTGCCTCGCCTTGTGACGTCCTGATGGCGGCAGGCGTCGGTAAATACATGCAATGTTTTGCTAACGCTGTTTGTCTTATGCTGATTTGGTGTGTCAAGGTCGAAATTGTATGTACTTAAGTTTGGGATTTAAGATTTCGGATTTAATTAGTGTTGGTGGAAATAAAGCAAGGTTATACCTTCGTTAAGTTAATGTATATTAGCTTTGTAAGTTATTGCATTTTAGCTACGTTTTTGTAGTTCTTCGACTTCGTTGTTGTAGTCCTAGATAGATTATCAAGCACTAAGCTGTAATCCTGACAAAGACAGGTTCAACCAAAAATAGAAAAATGCTATTCAGCACATAACGTTTGAGAAAATATACGAATACAAAACAAACGTATAAGGCAAAAACAACGAAAAAAGGCACACGTCGACAGCGAAGGAGAAAAACTAAGCGGCAGTTGTTGTTTGATTGCAGGTTGCTAAGTGATCACATATTTTACCGCGGAGACTTGTTGTTTTTCATCCCGCGAGACGCGACAAACGCAGAATGCCCGCTATTTACGGTACCCCTGTCTACGCACTTTGGTTTCTGTAATGATAAACTGTTACTGGAGTATTTCTCACAACTGGGAATAGCTTGAAAGAATCGGAATTTTGGCGAATTTGTTTGAAAAGAAAATTGTATAATCACAGCGTTTAGTCGATTGTAGAATATGTACCTACAACTGTGTGGTGAAAATGCGCGTTCCTGAGGCCCTAGCACAAGCGTTAACGTAAAGAAATACGACGATTTTTTAATTTAAAATATAACTATCCTGTAGCGTTATAGTTAAATTATAATTTAACTATAAACTAATAATTATTTGCAACAAGCACTCAGTATCATATCATAAAATAAATACATTTATTATGACAATATGACATTTGATTTCGGGATTTTTTTATTTTATAATATCCTATTTCGTTATGTTAATTATGCCTCAACATTCGTACTATGGCCTCAGGTCTATGTTTTATTGGTGAGAAATCTTTTTTATGCATAATCAGCCTATAGCGTAGCTGTAGGGTTATATCTCTCTTCAAGGGAGCGGTTCATCCACCACACATGCCCAGTGCGAGTTGGTAGATTCCTTTAAGAGCCTGACTGAGTTCAAACAAACGAATTACTAGGCCATCACTATCTCGTTTCTAAATATTATCTTAGTGTTTATATTACTTGCCTGTGAGTACTTGCTTTGTTTCCTTTTACGCTACCAAAAACATCGTCCTTTCACAGGCACGTGTGTGGTTTATTCCTTTTAGAGAAGTACTAGTACTTAACTAAAACTACAATCCAATATAAAAATGAAATAAGTAATAATAATCGTTGTTTTGGGACTGACTGCCTGCTTGATTAACCGATATATTACGAAAGGTTTTTTATTCGTTTATTGATATATACCCACATATATAATTTTACATTTGTAAATATTTCTTAAAAATATACAAAAAGGATTTATATTGTTATCTATAATTAACCTATGAGGTCTTATAGGTAAGAGTTGTATACAGTAGGTACCTACTTTTAACTATTGTTTATTTCGCTTTCTTTTTCAAATATAGAATGATTGTTAAAGTTTTATCAGTATCCTTATGTAACAATCAAAATGCACATACAAATCAAACAGAAAAAGCAATAAAAAACAAAAAAAAACCGTACTAGCAACATTGTAATTAATATAAATAATAAATAAGGTAGCGGGCTGTATGTCGCGGAGCGGGCGCGGTCGCGTGCGGCGTCTCTGGGGAGAGGAGACGTTGTAATTTCAATATTGTGAATATTATACGCGTCATTTTCTCACACGATCCCCTGCACTTGTCAGCCCGCCCGCTGGGCTTAGATGTGTTTGTATGCGACCAGAATATATGGGACGGGACAGATTCTTTTTGATCATACAATATTACAAGTTAAATGATTTGTAATTGTGTCCTTGATTAAAATCTACTTATTATTAAAATACTGTTAGAATTAGCACTGCTTGTTTACTTCAACAGCAAACACATCCCTGGGGAACTAAAGTTCTCAGTTGAAAATTCTTTTCTTACGTAAACTAAGTACAATGTAGGTATAGTCACCAGCATCAATATGTATGAACATTGAAAAACTCTAAGTGATTTGCACCAATTGTACTTTTCAAAATTTCACGTTGGAACAAACACAGTAACTTATCTATTTTGGAACTTATGTTACTAAGGTTCAATCATTATTCCTTTCGCAGTATCGCTTTTAAATTTAGGAAAGTGTAAATATATTGATGCTCGTGACTGTACTACCGAAAACGCTGACACTCGACCATTTTTAACCTTATCACTGAGGCAATAAGGGTGAAAAGTGCCCGTCACTGTTTTTGGTTGCACCTATCTAGTACCTACAAGAAAAAGTTGTTAGACGATCTGAAAATTACGAAGTAGTAAGTGATCCTGTTTATGAGTTTAGTTGTGATTTTAAGTATTATTCGTAAGACTAGGTGGACTTTATGGTTATTTGAATGTTATTAACAAAGCAACCCTAAGCAGTGGCACGATACAATCAAGACAAACTTTTTTTTCTTTTTTATTCAGCCCTACGTGAAATGTATTTTTTTTTCGAAAATAGTAGTTTTAATACACCAAGTAGACTTAGAGGGTTCCCAGATGAACGATTTTTCTTTTTATATTATATGCACATTTATATAATAAAAAAAGAAAAAATATGCATATATATGTTAGAAAAAAAAGGCCGAAATTTTGTATAAATACTTTTCATTCCCAAAGAAACAGGAAATCTGAAAAATTCAAGTAAAACACCAATTTCATTGTAGTTTGTACTTTTTTTTCTTTCAGTGTAGAAACGCATTCCGATCATTGATCTGAAATTCCGAGTTTATCCAGAAAGTTATAATACTTCAAATCATAAAATTTAAAACTATATATATACCTAAATAAATTAAAAAATATATGCAAATAAACCAACCGAAGAGCTTGTTCCATAGTTTCACTGTTCCTACAATTTAAATGAAAATATTGTATTTCACTTCCAAATACGTAATATTATCAAAACAAATATAACAATCAAGAAGATCTTTAGAACAAATAAAAATAAAACAAGAAGACACAGAAAGTGATTTGTGAATTGACTTATACATCCCCACAATCGTACATGCTCGCTTCGGATCTTAGGAGTTCTCATAAAGAAGTTTTATCAGTTATCGAGTTATCCCCCAGGATCCCAAACTAAATGAAATGGTTCCATTTTATTACACTGTGTTGTTTCTGATTGATATGCATGCTAAAATGATAATGATTGTGGACTTTAATCTTTTACATTTATTTTTTATCTGTATTTTTAATGAAGGTTGTTTTGGTAATGACATAACATGACAGAAAGGTCATTTGTGTGCGTGTATGATCAGATATATGAATGTGGATGAGACAAAGGGGTATGTAAGGATTGTAGCAGGTAGCGTTCTGTGGTTTCTGCCTACTCTCATGGAAAAAAGGCGTGAGTTTATATATAAAATCTGACCAAAAAGTCCATCTAGCCTCTGTATGGACCAGTGCAGTTCCTGTCTATTTAAGAACACAGCTCCTATTTTTAACCAACTTCCAGAAGCAGGAAGTTTTCAGGTCGTCTGAATGTTTTTTTCACAAAAGTTTATTGTTTCACAGAAATTCCGCTTTAGGTTTTTACGGAATAAACTATTTTTTTTAAATCTATCTATTAAAAATTATGATAAATTTATTTTAAATGATCAAAATTTTAAAGTTTCTGTCAAAAGTCGTAAGATTATTAATTAATTTTGCGAGCAGTCTAAGTTTTTAATTATTATTTTAGTAAAGTATCATTTCATTAAGTTATAGACTAAATACCTACAGTCATTCGTTAAGTAGGTACCTACCTGGATCGTTAATTACAACTTTTTTATTTTCCTCAATGACAAAGGAACTGTCGGCGAAAAGAAAAGTAGACAAGTGTCGTGACACGCACCCCCGAGTCACGGCGCGGAGAGGGGGTGCACGCCGACCAATGGGGAGCCTGCGCTGAGGCACCGACGCCGACCATTGGCCGGCCGCCGGGGGTGCG
Source organism: Ochropleura leucogaster (assembly GCA_958449745.1). Taxonomy (NCBI): domain Eukaryota; kingdom Metazoa; phylum Arthropoda; class Insecta; order Lepidoptera; family Noctuidae; genus Ochropleura; species Ochropleura leucogaster. The sequence goes on along the minus strand of OY288206.1, from coordinate 10,310,624 downwards.
CGCCCCGCCCCGTCCTCGAGGATCGTCCTTATTGAATTAGGCTTATCATTCGATTTCAAGTGGGGCGAGCGCGCGGTCCTCCGCGCTGGCAAAAACTATCGTTGGGATCCGATACCATCTGTAATCGGCATAATTCGATATAGTCGTGGCTCATCCAATTATGCGGCTGTGAGCCTTCGCGCGCTTCCCTCCGACACAAGACGCACGCGCCCCGCGCGGCGCGGCGCTCCAGCGGCACTGTTGTTGTTTTACGCGAAATATTAATTACGGGTCTTGTTGGAGCACATGTCCGGGTGTTTGGGTAGGTAGCCGGTGTTGTCGCTGAACGTCATGGAGTACGGGTACCTAAGCGGCGCTGGCGGCGGCTTCGACGGGGGATGTCTGGGCTCGGGCGGCGGCGAGCTGTCATGGGGCGAGCTGGCCTCGTGCGGCCAGATGTCGCAGGCGGCGTACCGGTACCAGGGCATGCGCTACCAGCCTCCACCGCCACAGTGCGCGCGGCCGCAGGATGCTGCCATGAGAAACCACCACATATTCCCGCCATCCATGAATTTACAACGTAAGTAACCTTAAAACTTTTGCCGACGGCATTTTGTATTTTTAGATATTGTTTATTTATTTTGGATCCCGTAAAATCTGTCTAAGATTATTTATTTTATTAATAACAAAAAACCATAAGTGTTCTGTCATTACCTAAATAATGAATAAGTTAAAAATATTGTTTCGAACATATTTTCGTAGCGCTACGCGGATAAGACTCACGTACAACTTTCGTAGCGGTTACGGCTACGACGCAGCGCATCGCGTAGGTACATGGTCCGTTTTTATAAGACGCTACTTACTAAATAGTAAAAAAAAAAACATAAAGCGTAAAAATGGTTTATTATTTTACTTATAGACACGTTTATGTCCAAATTCGTTTGGTCGACTACTCTTGAATGTCCGTTTCGTATTTTTAAAAGTACGCTCGAATAAATTATTAACAATACTTAACCTATTTATGCAGATTTATTACATCCATTTTGAATAATAAAGGTTTACCTGTGTTTAAAGTAATGCGCACTTAGACATCAAACAAGTACTTTGCCACTCGGACTAGAATTACCCTCTTTGACGGATATTTGTCCGGAAGAGTAAGACTTCCACGACAAAAATGTCCCAGCTCAAGAATTAAATTTATGACCGGCGGATACAATTATTTTTTATCTTAATCTTACTTAATATTATAAACGCGAATGTTTGTGAGGATGGATGGATGGATGTTTGTTACTCATTCACGTCAAAACGGATGAACGGATCTTGATGAAATTTGACACAGAGGTAGATTATGGTCTGGAATAAAAAAGGGAGGTTAATGAACAGCTGTATACTGAACACAAGCATTTATTATTTTCCACAAATGTAAAGTCTGATAGTTTCATGAGATTTACATGTATGGCTCCAGTAAGTTTTGCCATTGAAGTAACGTACCTATACAAGTTTCTTTACATAAGGGACATACAAAACGGTAACGTCCTCAACGTCTGCTTGTCCTTTTTCCTTATTATATTGGTCTAAACAAAAGCTGCCTTTTCTCTGGTTTTCACATCATCTTCTCCCGCTCTGGCAAGACCAGGAAGAAGTGTCTGTATTGTACTGAAACCAATCAACGTTCCTGCTTTTGCCCTTAGTGTTCTGGGGCCGCACGGCATCTCTTATCAGTGGCCCTGCCCCTCTGTTTTGTTGAAATCCCTTTAAGGCGCTCATGAATGCGTCACTAGACGGAAGGGTGAATTACTCTTTGCCTCACCGCCACAGACTCGGGTCTACGGTGGCCAGAAGTCGCGTCGCGGCACCTGACGCTCGAAGCGTCTCCTGCAGCTGCTGGGTTGGTTTGAGGTTACCTCTCTCAAACGTACAGCCACCTCTTTCGCTAGCATAACTGTAACGCAGAAGGCGGTAATCGCTTCCCATTCGGATCATGGTCTGAACAAGGCAGGTCGCCTTTACGAGAACATAGCGATGCTTTGCCCAAGTGGGGCAGACTTCCACAGTTTGTCCTACCGTGTCCTCTGGATCCTCTCCACGACTACCTACTTCAAATGCAGCTGGATACCTGTAATTCATTTTGAGTGACTACTTATCTGACGTCCATAATCCTACTGAGTAGCATGATATACTTTAGTAGGCTGGTCGAAAGACAGTCCGGCTTCTGATTGGCCGGGTAAGACTGACCGTGAGACAGTCAAAAGTCTACGGCAGCCGGGACCGACGGCTTAAAGTTTCCAGGTATATGCGCCCCAAGGTTATCATCATTACCTATAATAAATCGCTGGGGGCTTTAACAGAAGCGATGTCGATAGACGAATCATAGTTTTAATACATTTTAAAAGAGTGTTCGGATGAATTTTATTTAATCGAAGTTATTAATAAATAGTTGGACTTCTGATTTAGTACTATGAAAGTTATCTTTGAATGATGTGCAATGTTTCTTTAATTCTTTATTCATGTAGAAATTATATTTTTTATCGTCAAGCACTATTAAATTACACAATGGATTGTGCCACGAGATAACTTATAATATTAAAAGAGAAAGAAAAGTGTGTCGATGACAATAAACATTAAGTCAACCCTTTTGTGGACGAGATTGGCACTTTCAGTACCGCCGAGTTCCTGTGATGTGTTTAGTAAACAACAGGATAGGCAGGACACGATATCAATTATCCTATTATTAGTGGGCAACAAAGTGTTTTTAATACAAAAAACGGTGTCGCTCAAAAACACAACCACGTTTATTTAAGAAGGTTTGCTTGTATATAACTACTAATTTCTCACATTAATTTCGTTGTCTTGACTGAAGAAAGTCACCTTGAATACTTTTGTCTCAAGATCCTTCAGTTTTGAAGTACCTAATAAATGGTATCCGCTTTTAATTCCTAGCTTTTTTTTAAAATAACTTCTTAAAAGAGAGTTGTGAGTACACTTTTAAATGCTATAAATGAAGGAAATCTTTGACATATTTCTCAGACTTGAATGAACGGTCATGTAAAAACACAAATTCTCAACTCTGAATTCAGGCTTATTTTCTTTTTAGTGTAGCGACAAAGCTTAAGAGTATATATTGTCTGAAGAGGTAGTTACTTCTCTGATTGTGGTTGTACCTTTATAGTAAAACATCTTAATTTAGCTATTCCTCCTCTGTTTTCGTAGCTGTGACATTCAAAAAATACATACAGAGTAAAAACATTAGTTTTGTGACTTCATTCTAAGATAATTATAAAATAAACCCATTGGTTGTATTATACGAGTGGTTAATCCCTCTTTAAAACAAACAACCTAATAGATAGATCAATATGATTAAATTGACGTGTAACAACTGATCAGCTATTCTCTATGTGACCTAGTTTATAACATAATCGTGCCCAACTGAAACGGTCAATGCAGGAAGTTTTTTAAAACACCCGCGGTTAATAGTAGAAATATCCATATACCGTTAGATTTAAAAAAAATATATACAATGAAACATGTTACATACACCTGAAATAAATATAATTTTAAATAACAAATTCCTCAGTAAATATTATTAACGCGCAACAAAGAAGGTTCTTTTAGTTTATGAAGTCGAGATTCTAATGGGCGAATACCTTGGCACAGTTTAATAAAGCCTAGTACCCAATGCTCCACTAGACATCCCGGAGTATGAGCAGATGAATTACAAATAAAACATGCATGCAAACTGAATCAGTGGTTCTCGCGTTGTAAACGGAGCCACGGACAGACAGACGGAGAGAAGTTGCATTTCGTAATACGTAAGGATGCTTTTCGAAATACAATTAAATTCATAATTAATTGGAAAATGTTGTGGATGTAGGCAGAAGATAGCCAGGTAAATATGTATTTAAAACTGTTGGGGTGGGTACATATTATGGAAGGTACTCGTATGGTGTGTTCTAAGCAGCTCAAATAGGGTAGATTATGATAGCCGCTTGCACAATTGCACAGTGACTGCTGGGCTTTATCTTCACGTAATGGGTTTCAAACGACATCAAAGTTGGTCCAGAAAGAGCCTTACTAATATTATAAAAAGAGAAAGTGAGTTTGTTTGTTTGTTACGTCTTCACGCTTGAATGGGCCAACCAATTCTGATGAATTTTGGTACAGAGATAGTTGGGACCCTGGACATAAGATACTATTTGAAAAAAAAATGAGATAAGGTGGAGAATGAGGGAAGAAAAGGGGAGACAAGATAATTTTTTTTCGGTCATCACGCGTATTAAAGTTAGCTTTAGCGCAAAGTAATTATGCCACGCGGACGAAGTCACGGGTGGAAGCTAGTTTGTAATAAACGGAAGTTGAAAATAAATAAATAAATATCTTGGGACAACTCACACACGGCTATCTGATCCCAAGCTAAGCAGAGCTTGTGTTATGGTAACCAGATAACTGATATACATACTTATATCTAATATATAAAATTGTCGTGGTGAAACTGAAACGGCTGGTGAAACCCGGGAATATACAGGTTTCACCCGCCGTTTCAGTTTATGCTAATAAAAAATAAGTATGAACGGCTACAAATCAATTCTTAAATGCTATGCTGTGTGTATGCACTTCATAATAGAAACTATTACGAGAAACTATGTTAAAGTATCTATGATACAACAGTGCGGAAACTTTGTCATTGCGTTTGAGACGGATATCACACAACGAGAACAGCAGTGATTTTTCAATACACTTACAACACTTACGGAGAAATAAATAAGAGAACGAAAAGTATTTATGTCATTAATCATTATGAAACTATGATCACGAAATACGTTGCATCTTGAACCTAATCTTAGTGAAATAAGAGCCAGTTTTCCGAGATATAAAAAAAAAACTTCTTAGTTATTATAAAATGGTGCTCCTGTAGGTACATGCTTCTATAACGATGGACTTGATATTTTATAGGTGCATATTAACTGAAACATTACGGAATAGTTTCACACGGCATTTTCTTCATTCGACACACATGTGCACGAGGTTGCCGTTTTAGTAAGAATCAAGTTTTTTTAGTTCTCTGGACCGCAGTATATAATGTTTATTTTCAAATCAAATCAGTTTTCTAATGTTTCTTAAATCAATGCAACCTGTCACATATGTACCTGTCATGCCATACCTTAATCTGCCTGCCTTTCTAGCAGTCTAAAAGAATACGTTGACTCAGGTTGATTGAATCTTGAAAAATGATATTATTTTGTTTTGATGAGTGTCCTCAAAGTATTGCACTTCCTTTATTCCTTAGGAAAGAAATAAGAGCATAATAGCGTTTTATTTCTGGTAAGAAAATGTGGTAAAGTTTCTATTACTATAATTTATAAAATGTCTCAGTAAAAGACGAAGCAAACTTTGGAAACCAAAGCGGAAAAAGGTGGAAAACCTTTCTTAAACTTTATCTTTATTGCTTTTACTCTTAGTAATACCAAAGTGAAACCGTTTTCATTTGGTGAACAAGTGGCGGGACGGGAGGCTGCGACGACGCCGACGTCGGTCACGAAACAAAGACTAGTGCACGGGGTGGGGCGGGCCCGGGGGGGAGTCCTCGCCGCGTGAGCGATTGCGTCCCTAATTGGCAGCGGCGTCCGCGAGAATCTTAAGGGGAGGACAGCCGAGCTCCAGCGAGTCTTCTCTGCATCTTGCGGCTCACGGGTCTGCGTGGACCTACCCGCGCTTTCCTCCTGCCCCCACCGCCCCGCACCATACCCCTGCGACGCCCACACAACACAATAACTTACCTCGGGCGGCAACTCTCACGTAATCTCGAGTAACTCGGGATTATGCCCGTTAATCACTCGGAAATTAATTACAAGTTTGTGTATTAATTGTAGTACAATTACAAGAATTACAGGGTTAAGATTACGGTGATTCCATTTGCATTCCGTGGAGAGTTATTATATGACAACAATCCTTACCTTATACTTCTTTAGGCGCGCTAAATTACTATTAATTGTATTGGTTATGTTATCCAGTTTTCTGCAGAATTTAAAACTCGACCAGTTACGTTTAGTTGTGGACATTACATAAAAAGCCTTTCCCGGTCTAGACTAAGAGGTTAGATTTTAACTTATTTATTTACTCAAGCATTTTTTGTGGCCATTCATGAATATTTTTTAGGAACTTGCGTTATTAAATTATGGGAGTTCAGGCGGTAAGCTTTTAATTGATGTTGGACGGTTGTCAATGAATACCAAAACTTTATTTCAGTTTAAAAACAAGCTAGCTAAACTTAGCTGGGCTCACTTTTATTTCGTACTCTAAAAGCATCAGCGCAGCGAAGGTTCTAAGCGTTGTCTTTCAACTCATTTCAATTGAGAATGTTTTCGCGTAGAGTAAACATTTTATGTGTTCGTCCCACGTCCACAAAACTGAGCATTGCGGAGGGAAAACAGGTCGGTATCCTAACTCGATATCGCCATTTCTATTCTCATGTCGCCTTTGTATGCAAGTGGACGGGTTAATTCGATTTGGTGCGAGGACCGAGGGCAATATTTTATCGTATCATGTGATCTATTCTGTCCCAGTATAGTATAGTATAGTAGAGTGGGTCATAAAAAAGGCAATATCTCACAGTTGAGCTGAGCCGGCGCCGCGATCGTAACTTCTACAATGTTACTGCGCCGCACTCGGCGAGGGAGCTGACTTTTATTTTTAGAAAAGAAATTATTGTTTTCTTACAAATGTGAATATGTTAAACCTATACCTACATGAATTCGTCGGCACATCACTGAGTTTTAGTATTGCTAAGTCACTGAACTTTCTTGTGATTGATTTGTTTTGTCTATGGTGGCTGGAGAGAACAGCAGTTACTGTAACATACTTTGTCGTTGTTATATATTGCTTACACAACAAATAGGTAATAAAACTTGGAAAATTAAAAATGAATGATGTATTAGGGAAATAAGTGATTTGTCTCACAATCGTAATTTAACTGGCATCGACTAAAGGATGGGCAGCTAAAAAATAAGTACCGATATTAAAGCTACCATATTCTATGTAGATAAGCGTTGAGGGGCACGTGACGCCACCCCGCACAATTTTATTTAGCTTCACGCAAAAATGTTTCTGTTTTACTGCTGCCATTACGCAAATTTACCCACATGTTTATTTGTAATATAAAAAATATTGCTATTGCAAATTACGCAGTGTACTCTGATGTACACATAACTGTAAGTTCCTTTTTATTATATCCTCGAGGCGGGCTTCAAGATTTTTAGATTTAACAAAATGAAAGTTTCAAGTCTCAAGTGGCTGATATATGGAGGCGTGAAGGCGTCAGGAAGCCGTGTAACACGGTCGCGGGGCAGTATTCATTAATCTAAGCTGTAACCCTTGCCGGGCGGGCGTCAGCGGGGAGGGTGCGAGGCGTGGAGCCCGAGGGGCGGGGTGGCGCAATATGCCGCGATGACGCGCCGACATCGCCTGCATTATGGATGTTGGCGAACTTTTCGCGTGACGCGAGAAAAATGAACCACGGCTCACTTAGAGATGGATCGTGATATAATTTACTGGGTAAATCCCAGCTCGTGGGATTCGAGCCGCCATGTGGCAGTACTTTGTAGATACTTTTTCACGAAAAAAGATTGTTTATATTGGTAAATAGTAAATGTTATGACCATACCTTCTTATTTACTGTAGTAAACCTTGTCAAGAAGTAAGCGCTTTAGCGTGGTAGCGTTCCTTTACATAATCGTGCTACATAAACACCAAAATGAAATCGTATAATAAAACTTGTAAGAATATTCTTAACTGAAACACAAGATTCCCAAGTGCAAACAGGCTCTGATAAAGTCCTTAGCGCCCTTCAAGCAGTCTCGCCGTTCTGTAATTAACAGGCAGGGAGTCTCGGGAGGCTGGAGTGAAGGGGGGAGGATAAGAGGAGGGGGGGGGGCACGGATCATATCACCTGTGAATTAATCGCTCCGTGACGATTAATTAGCGCCACGTGCTCGCACGCAGCTCAGCCTCGCTCCACCACGTGACTCGCACGCTAACGCCTTCATTAACCTTGAGTACCTTATGGATTTTACGTAATGACAATCAGAATATTTTGGAAAAGGCTGTGTGATTTTGGCGAGGATTTTTCAAGCCTTCCAGAAAAGTATATATATTCGCAGCAACAAAGGATCCGTAAAATGAAAAGGTACAAAAATACTTCACCAGTAAACCCGGCTCGCCGCTCGCAGCCTCCCAATAAAACATAACGTTCGCAATAACAATGAGCGGCCCTGCCTGTGCCTGACCCACGAACTGCAAACTCAAATTAAACATCTTATGAACAGAAACATCTTGCAAAGATCCTCTTCATTAGGTCCCGCAAATTGCGCGGGGGGTGCGGGTCGCGGGGGCAGTGACACGAGAACCAGCCCCCCCTCTTACCCGCGTCCCTCCCCGCAGCCTCTATTAATAATGCAAATGAGACCGCAGCTCGGCCAAGAAGCGAGTCTCGATTAATTCCGGTTCATTTGAGGTAATTGTCGCTGTGCGCTTGCGGTCTGCGGTCACAGCCCGCAACCCGCTGCCACATCTAATGTCTAATGCCAGTTAGGGTTATGCTTCTACAGGATCATGGTTTGTCATGACTGAACATTATGACTTGTTTTGCATATTAACTACTTACTACAATATTTACAAGATTTCAGTCTTTTGGTTTGCGTCCGCTTGGAGTTTATCAAGTTAAATTATGAAGTCATCATCCATGCTGTACAGTAAAACTTGTAGGAATTGTTGAAATATCAAATATTCAAATAAAATCCTTATTGGTGAATTTTAAAGTAAGCTGTGTTTGTTTTAAAAGTATTTGAAAGCTTTTATTCTGAATTTGCTTGGTTATAAAAAGAGTTACGAGATATCCTGCAAACACGAATTTGAGTAACCAATAAAAAAGGTGTTTGTTTCTTGTAGCCATTAATACTGGCTTAACATATAGAGACTATTCAATTTATTTAAGTTGCACAAAGTTGCACGCTACGCTAAATAAAAAGGAGTCCATTGCCTCACGTAGCACCGGGCTACGGCGTAGCGCTACGACGATCGATACTTATGCCACGCGACAACCTAACGCTACGAGTTTTTCTACGTTTTCGACAAAGATTAGATGTTTATAGCAGTAATAGAACATTTTGAAAGCGTACTATAGCAAGATACTTCTTTAAATTGATAATTTAATCTAGAAAATAGCAAATACTTCTTTCGGACTTTTCAGGTAGTAGTTTTGGTTTCCTACATCCAAGATATCGCGAAGATTAATGTTCCTATTTATACCAAAATTTTACGATCTATATACATGACATAATTGAACAGCAATAACCCAGATAATATTAACTAACCATGTTTCTTTTAAGTTCAATGTAATTAACACAACAAAGTTTTGCAAAATCAAAAGTCGCGTCATTGAGTCGGCATTCAATTGATAACTGTATGATTTGTTCGTGTAGTTTAAAAAGACTTATGTTTGGCAATTTTATATTACCTGTGCTTCAAATGACAAAAATCTCGCATTTTCGCAAAAGTTATGGACTGTCGATCTTGTTAAAATTTTAACACTTTACATAGATTTGTTTGGTATCAAACCTTCACACATTTGATAGGCCTATATATCTAACTACAATCAAATCAAACTACTTTAAATGTTTTACAATAATTAAATTTTGTGACATAACCATACTTTCTTTTTTTTTTTCAAAATCACGTTCTGATAGGAAGCAAAAATATGCCAAAACGAAACCTCGAGCAGATCTAGTGATAGCTATAAGTGTGTGGTGAACATAACGTAGGTATCGAGAGGGCTGGGAGCGTCTCCGAGCAGGGGGAGACAAAAATGGCCGCGCCGAACTTGCACCTTGCTTCTACCGACTTATATTACCTACTCATTAAATAACACACTATGTGGAAACTATTTTATTAAACTTTTGTTAGTAATGTTCATCGATGTTAAATTAAAATTGAATTTTATAGCACCATCCATTATTAAATTGATGTTGTACCGATTTTTTACGAATTGAATTGCTTAGGCGGACATATTGCGATATTTTTATCTTATTATTATATGTGATTACAGAACACACGCGCTAAACCTAACATAAATACGTCAATTGCAATCGGAAATACAAATGTCCTGTATGGCATTTGAGTTCAATTGCTTGCAACAGGCAAAACTACTATTATCTATAGATATGAATAAGTTCTTCAAGAAATAAAACATTGTGAATAAAACGGGTAGTTTCGGTTCTTAAAATAACTCAAACTCAAACTCAAATCATTTATTTCAATTAGACCATTACAGGCACTTTTGAATGTCATAAAAACAAGAACAAAAAAAAATTATGCTGCTACAGTCCCAGTCACAAGACATAATAACTTGTGAAAGTACTGTAGTTGCCCATTCCAAAGCGTAGATCTCTATGGAGAAGAATGGGCAAGAAACTCCATGGACTCCATAACGTATTTACATTTCGTTTAAATCGCTATCTCGGATATTCTAAGCTTCCCGAATACTGGACCCATGCAATGTTGAGACAAGATGTAAATTTTAAGAGAAAGTTTGTATTTGTATGATAACTGTCAAAACAATTCGAATGCGTTTTGAAGTAAAGACAAAGAATTGTCAAGTTATTGCGTAAATGCGAAGCATGACTGTAGATAATTCTATATACAGAATCATTTTCATCCTAGCCTAGTTTATGTCCCAAAATTAATTATAGCTAGATAAATAAATTCATCTACAGAGTATTGCAAAGTAATTTTCTCTTCTACAGCTGGTCTTCCATACAAAGTATACGGCGGCCACGAGGGCTCGCTGACCGAGAAGCGGAAGCAGCGAAGGATCAGGACCACGTTCACGTCAGCCCAGCTGAAGGAGCTGGAGCGAGCCTTCCAGGAGACACACTACCCTGATATCTACACGCGGGAGGAGATCGCCATGAAGATAGACCTTACTGAAGCGAGGGTACAGGTCAGTCACGGTGTTTTTATTTTTTAAATGTTAGGTATTTAGACGGCAAAAGACAATCGGATTTTTATGTCACCGTTTAAACGTTAAAGGAGAAGGAGCTTATGGCTAAATTATAACACCCACTCGGGTCGATCTTTAGATTAGGCTACGCTTGTATAGTTTGGTTTGGATGGGTAACCACAAGTTATATACCGAGTTTTCTCCGTAACTCGGAAACTACCTTTAGCCGTTGGTCCCAGGTTGATCTTTGACAGTCAGTGTCCCGGAAGTGTGACAACCAGTCTTACCGAGGAGTGTCGTATTATATAGTTATTAACTGGGTTGTGGAGGTCAGATAGCCAGATTACCCAGTAAGACTGCAAGCCGACTTCAGCATGGTTGGGAAAAGGTTAGGTAGATGTTGTATGAGGGTTATAAAGACGCATGTCATAAAAAAAACTCTAGAATCTAAAAATCAAACAGACTTTGAATTGAAGATATGTGCCGAAAACCTTCATATTCTGATTCAATTATTCCTTGATTCAACGTCGGCGAAACCAAAACGAAGATGTAAAAATACGGATTTTGGGAGATTATTCTCATAAGGCACAATAGGCTTGAAAAAAATAAATGGTTTCCCGCGCCGTCCGTCACATTTCCGCAGTCCAATTAGCGTCCAGTAATTCGAGTGCGGCTGACGGGCGGTGCCTACGAAAAAAAAGCGAGCAGACATCGTACGGTGAGCTCAAGTTAATTTCATAATAAGCGCTCATTTTTATGTGAGTCAGATCTGCGACGTGTGCTCCTCCTGAATGTTTAATGCAATTCAGAATCGGGCGAGTGCTGCACCGTCTTATCTGATCACGTATATCGCGCGGTGAGCCGGTGACTCGCGACCTGATCACGTATTCCGGGATATGACGCCCTCGGCGCAACCGACACTCTTATTGTTCCCAACGACACAACCTACATTTTCTTTCATTTCTTTTCATGAAACGTGTTTTCATATTTTCGATTCGGTTGCCGTTATACTGACGACACAACATTGTATAGTATATGTTTAAGTACATAGGCACTGTGTAATGGATAAACAATCGCGTTGTTGTGTACATAAGCGGGTGGCACGGGGCGCCCTCCCGCGGCAACGAGCGCTCATTACGTTAAAAAGTGTATTGGAATGGTGGGGTGCCGCCATAAATATTGCGGGCGGTCGCGTAACTCAAGCGCGCGCGACTCCTGATAATTAAAACTCGCCTGGAAAATACGAATTCACATATTACAATTAAAACCGGATAACTGCAACGAGCGGGTTGTTTTTCGGTAAATAAACAAATATCAATTTAATGTTGCAGTGTATTTTATATCTACAATTAAGCAGTGGCGTGTTTTAAATTTTAAATAGTAATTAATTTTGTTTGCAGTGTGATTGTAGATACTGAATGTTGGGAAACACTTTCAGGTTTTTTATAATTTTTGTAGGATTATTGGATATAATGATTATTACATAAGATGTTGTATTTCGGCATTGAGAATTGCTTTTATGCAAATAATAACCAACAATCACAGAAGCTGTGGTCAGCGATGAATTTACATTTAAAAAAATATGAACGTCAAGCGACGTGTCCTAATTCAACACGCGGCTGCTACCCAAATTCATCAGAGGCTGTGCGCAAACACTGCTCGCGTAAGCGTTAAGCAAACGCACAATTTGCCATAAGCCACCCCGTCCGGTCTGAAACAAAAAGTCGGCCAACTGTTCTGTTAGAGCAAAAGGAATCACTTGAAAAATGACCAGCTGCTTTTTAATACACAACGTATTTTTTCTGTGCCAACGTTGTCATAGGGATAGGGCAATTTAATCCATCAAGCGGTGTTGCACGGTAGCGTCCGAGTCAATAAATTCTATATTATCACAGACCATTTTGGTTTTATTGTTATCCATGTGCGGCGCGAGAGATTAGTTCGAGTTGAGACAAGGGCGGTATGGATAATGTGTTTATGTTTCATTAATGAAGTCCAATGCAAGCTCCTCGTGGCACATTTCTAAATACAGTCTAAATAAAAATGAATAAACGACGAATATTCCTAAAACAACATAAACTTGATTTTGTTCTTAACCACACGATAATGAACTTACCACTTCGGAATGGTATTCAACAAGGGTAAGTTATAAAAGAGTTCACCCAATCACTATCAAGTGGCTATTAATTTTAGAATGCAACAACAAAATCAAGCTCATTGTTATTACAAGTGCGGTGGTCACCTGACACGTGACAGGGGCTCGCTAGCTCGGGAGGCAGCAATAAAGATTGACACGCTACCCGCCGGGATCCGCCAACAAAATGTCAATCCAGCTCTCGATCTAAGATCTTGCGCCTGCAGTCCTCTGGGACCGGCGGGACTGATGCACTGTCTGCTATTGCTTTCAGACGTAATTGACTTTATGTCTAATCTTCGTGAATCAAGACGTTAGTGGTATGTTGATCAATATTGTGATTGTTGAATAATAAAGAACGGAACTACGTTAAATCAATCCTTAAGAAGTGATTGGATGTTTTTTTCTAAATTTTTTGTTACTGTTACACGGATATGCAAAAACCTTTTTGCATCTGATAGCCAAAATCTTGCGGAAGGTAATATCGGGGAATCTTAGGTTATTTACCATACTCTTAGGAAACGACGATAGGTAGAAAGCAGCTGAAACCGCATAGCAGAACTAGTGTTTAATGTCTGCCATTATTGGAATCAGCAGCATCAGAAACTTTAAATTTTTCTTTGTTATTGTAATGTTGGACATCATTAGCAAAAATTTCTTGTTTATTATTTTAACATCTATCAAAAAAGACCTTGCTAAAATATTGTTTAAAGTCATCCGATCTATTTGAGGACCTTTTATTTCGTACAAGGGCGTCTAAAATCAGTAGTTGTTATTCTAACACAGATTCGCATGATGATCACTTTCGAGTACATTGTGACCCTGCGTGTGCGCAGGTGTGGCACGCGCGCGTCACGTGACCGCCACGCGCCTCCTCTCTCCCGCCGCTCGCCTGATTAGATACACTTGCCACAAATGTTTGTCGCTCGCTGCACTTCAAATAGGGAATAAAACTACTATTGTCTGCTACAATTGAGTTTTATGGTGCGACAGAACCATAATAATATTATTATCGGGTGAGGAAGGAACTTTATTGTCTCGTGTTGAAAGTTTGCGTTAGATGGAACGTTTTTATAGGTAGCCTAATAAATCAGTTTAGAAAATTTAGGTTGGTTTTTCATATACTTTTGGGTTTTCAGCTCAGGTTATCATACAAATAACCGATTAGGTATCCATTCTATTAACATATTTATGATACCAATTAATTAACTTCCTCTAAGTAGCCATATTATGAAACATAAAAATTAATGTACGAGAATTTTTTTAATCTTTCACATACTCATTAACTAGTTCGGAGATGGAAACTTAACTCTTTTTGGTCACTTTTGAATTCCCGTGTCCCAAAACTAACTTGTCAATATCAAATATTAAGTCTGCCTTATGCCTTATTAAGTTGCCTCTAAATGAAACAACAGCGTTAAGTAATGGGACGGTTTAGTGTTAACCCTTAGTTAATCGCGTTGATTGCCGTCGGTTCGGCTAACGATAAAAGCAGATTAAGTAATCACTTAGTGGCGGGACGCTCTTGTCTCGTGATTCGTGCTTTTGTCAGTAGGGTAGCATGAACATTTATGGGCTTTGATCCCATATCACGGTACGTGGTGTTCACTTCAAGTAAAGTGAATTTGAATTTGGAATTGTATTGGCTTACTTGCTGATGGCGATTAGCAAAAAGACAGATAAAAAAGTTAAGTTAATAGAAGCGTAAGCGTCTGAAGTTTTGAATGTTTATTATGGGTCGGGTATCGGCTGTGTGTTGTGTTAGATACAAGTATGTGTTTGAGTATAATAAAAAAGGCGGTTCTATAAGACGATTAAAATTGAAAATAATTATATTTCTATATGTCATACAAAACGCTTCAGTCTCTTAATTTTATTTTCTATTTTCACCCTAATTTTATTTTCTTTTTATTTACAACGTACCAGAGTTGATTTCGTAATGGTTTCATAGGTTAAGAATTCTCTAAAACCAGGCAATATCAAAAATTATTACAAAACTATCTATTACTGAAAGTCAAACTAAACAAATATTTTGACTAAGTTTTTGTTACTTATGCTTTTCCCACAATCAAATGAAGAGTCATATTAAGTCATTACTATATTACAGCTTTACAAAAACGACAAACAAGCGTATCAGAAAATGATCGTTAAAGGTATTATCTATGTTAAACTGGACGTGTGTCGTGATATTCGATACGGTACAGACAAGGGTATATCACAGACAAGCCCGGCACTCGGCAGTTTCCGTGGGAAGATCGGAAGAGTTCGGGTGATTGCTCCCGCGCACCGTGTTACGAATGTTCCATAGTTGTGATCTGACGATAATCTGCCTGTCTAATTGATTAACATCTCTTGCATTTTCACACGATCCGTAAAATTAGAGATGTGTGATTTGAAATGAGATTCGTTCGACAGTAATGTTGATGCACAATGTTGTTTTCTAACATAAACAGATAATTTTCGTAATCCGTGTATCAAAAAGGCGATTAGAATCCTATGAAGATGCGAATATTTATAATGTTAAGTTGGCGTTTTACGACGACATAAAATATGACCCTAGATCAAATTGCCTCACTACCTTTTAGCGAACAATAGTAGGTAATATTCTCACATAAAACACCATTCTTCTTCTTTAGCTATTCACGATAAATAAGTGTTGGAAATCCTAGCAAGCACTTAAAGCGATTAAAAAGTGCCTCGAGGTCGTAGGTATGTAGAGGCGCTACGGAGGGTGTGCTACGCGCTACGAGCTACGGTGCTACGAAATACGTCATAAGATATTATATCATTTGTTTTCTTATTTAGAAGTGATTGTTTTGTACGTGAAGTAAAATCAGAAATTACTTTTGTGACTTGACTACATTTGACACTGCATATTTTATATTTCGATCATAATTGTCCCAAAGAAACTCCCAAACGTGTGATATGAAAAACGATAGTGTGATGAATATCTGTCTATACATTAAAATTATGACACAGCACCGCCACCACTAATAATGTATTTATTATAGTCTACCATATTAAGGACGAAAACGTGTGAAACTCATTCATTTCATGGTTCTCACATTAAACATCCCAAAGGTATTGAAGTTTGCCCACTAACAATTACAAAAGCGTTTATACCTAGTTCAGATTACACGACTCCAACCTAGCTCAGAGGGTACGAAGATATAATTGTCTCTGTCTAACGCGTTTGAATTTAATATGTCTATCTCTGTCGTTGATATGTCACCCTTTAGCTGGATCGCGCAATTATTTTTCATTTAGCTCGCGACTTGTTGTGCTGTCCTCGGGGAATCGTGGGATCAAGTGTAACTATCGTGTCTCTACGGTATACTAATACAATTCGAATACGAGAAAATTACTCTCTAACATAAAGGGGATGTGTAAAAATGTCTTGGGCATTGTAGTTTGAGGTTTCCCATGGTATGAGTGATAAGTTACCATTTACAGTAGTACTTTTCCCACAATATTGCAAATGGTTGAACCTCTCACAGTTTGAAATTGATCCTAAAGTAAAGTTCAGGGTGAACATTATTTTTTTAGAAATTATTATTTTCATGACCGCTGTTTTTAAGAAGTTAATAATAGCTTGATTGCTTCTATAAACTTCAAAGTTACATAATTATTGGGGTTTATGCTTGGCATTATTTTACTCCATTAATATTTTTAAATATATATAGTATTAATTTTAGTCTTCTGACAATATTAAGTAAAAAAAAACGATACTTCTCCGTCAATATAATAATTAACAAGAATAGATAGTTTTATCCACACAAATTAGACAAGAAAAAACTCAGAAATACTAAGAACCTTATTTTGTGTGTACGCATCTCCTTTTTTAATCGAACTAGAATACTGGCCAGTAACTCTAAAAAAAAACAGTAAGATCCATAAGATTTTTTTTATTTTGATTTAATGGCAATGCACATTTTTTTGTTAGTGCAGGTGCCTTGCCTGTGTGTCATAGCAACATTTGACTGGAACCTTTTTACAATTTTAAATGCGATGCAGGAAACCTTCCTATAATCAGACAGTTTGTGTAAAATGGAACTCATTTTACTTCTTTGACACAAGTCGAGTACAAAAAACTGTGCCATTCAATATTCGAAAGTATATTTATGACGGATTTGTAAAAAGTTAAGGCATTGCGATTCTAAACAGCAAGTTCATTGTTAGTCCATTTCGCCGTGGAAGTTCGGCAGGGGAGCATAGGCGACTGTCACAAACTATCTAGTGTCACTGAATATATGGCCGTCATAACCGATACGCCGTTGTTGAGCATCGGAAGAAAATGCTAGATCACTTAGGGGAGAGTAGATATTGTATTTTATTGGTAAATGCTCTTGCTCGTTTGCCTTATGAACATGTGGTTATGTAGAATGCTGTTGCTACGAGTTTAAACAAATGTTATTCTCAAAATAAACATGAATAAAAGTGAAAGTGAAGTGAAGTTAAATGATGATTATCCATCCCTACAAAAAGTGTGCTTTGTTTAGAACAGTATTCATAGTTATGCAATAAAACATCTGTAAAATTAAACATACGCTTTTGTTTTGCATATTTATATTATAAATCTGAACCAAAAACACTATGAAAAAATTCAATTGCGTATCTAGTAAGGTCACTCCAACGCCCCACATTTGGCGGTGACAATCACAAACGTTATTCTACGCTTACAAACCATTTAACAACGGCAGAGGGACAAGTGACTCTATTGTCCGTATATGAACTATACTTTATTCATTTTTTTCTTGCCCCTTCCTCAAAACATGAATCATTGTAAAAATTGCAACTCATTTACTATGTTTATTTTATAGAATGAGTGTGATCTTGTTGTTTATTGAAATATTAGCCCACATGGCATGTCGTGATTCTATTTGATATGTGATCTACGTACGAATTAATATAAGGAATAGATTTTGTGGTGTGATATCAATATTTGTGGCATTTTTTAAATCTTACCAATATCGAAATGCTTGTTTTACTGCACTAAAAGCAGTATCGTAGATTTCTATTTGAGTTTGTTTTATCTTACAATTATTACATTTTTTTTTTGTTAAAAGTATTAATAATTTCGATTTATTAAGACAAGAAGTGTCTACTTTGTTAGTACTCCTTTTTGCATTGGCTTTAAGAAAACTGGCTATTTCCTCTGAAAAATAAAAATGCCGTCAAGATTTATTTTTCATTCCCTTTAAATGGCATTGCACAATTTTTTTGACAATATTGGCCAGCATGTTATTTAAGTGTTAGATTGTCAATATTTTGCATTTTTTTACTGCAAAATTAAATATTTATTTATTGAGTAAGTTCAATATTTCTGAAATTAATTTCACGGTTGGGGAACTCACTTTTATGTTTTTGAAATAAAGTTATGACACACATTTCTGGATGTTAGTTTAAGTTTTTATTTTTAATACAATTTTATTTGTTTGCCTTTCGCTTCTCAAATGGTTATCCTTTATTTGGGTATTAGTAAGGTTTACGGCTCGCTAGCTTGTACCAGCAAATCTGTAGGCTACGTTCAATCAAACATATTGGTAACATTTAGTCATCAGCCATTGCAATAACCTTGATGATTTTAATGTTCTACATACTGATTGCTGAACGGTACACTAAAAGCATGACGAGCGGAGTAAGCGTCAGATCGCACGATGCGTTTTATTCACAGCATGGAAATATGCAATGAAACATTGCCTGTACTCCCGCGATGCATTGCGAGCTTCAATTATAACATCGAAAAAAAACTTTATGTTTGCACTCATCGTTCGAAGAGTTGTACGCTCGATAGTCAGTTAGAGCGACGTTTAACAGAAATTTAAAATACTTATATTATTTTTTAAACCACTCACATGTGATATTTACTCAGTATGAATAAAATAATCACAAATATGGGTGAAATTAATTGTACTTGTATTTAAAATATGAACTAAAATGGGGATTTTCGAAATGACGTTACATCTACATCACATGTTCGAACTAAACCCACTGTTTGTCGTTGATGATGATTCAAAGTTCAATCAATAAAGCAAATCGGAGTCAGGTCTAACCAAACATCTGCCGATCAGTATCGGCTATTTGTCGTGTCGCGTGCCATGATCTAACTGATTACTAGCATTGTCTCGCGGAAGCGGCCACTCGGACCAATCACGGTGATTCGTCAAAATCGATTCAAATCTGTTACATTTTTAATTGAAAAACCCAGTAGGGAAGCGAGTGAATGGTTTAGGGAAGTCAGATATCGATTACGAATGATAAATTGTTTTTGTTGTTATCCCGATTTGTTATTTTGGATATGGCAAATAGTAAAACCTCTTTAGTTTTATATTTTCAAGCGTTACTGGCACTTTTTCTGAAAAATCTCGTCAGATGCCATAAAATATTTTTTTAGTTTTTTTTTTCTAACTATTTGGCTTGCTGTTGTTTTTTTTTAACAAAATCAGCAAGTACTTAATAAAAGTAAACTAAAAACATCCTCTTTTGAAAAATAAAATCTTCCCTTTAAACGCCAAACGGTTCCCGCGGATTGTTTGTTGTTGATTGTTCAAGAATTTGATTACCCATGATAAATACAGAAAAAAATAGCAACTTCTCGCCTGCGGTGCTAGTTGTAGAAGCTGTAGGAGGTATGGTTTTACCATTTTTCAAATTTTACATGTTAGTATTTTCTAAAGTTGTTACAAACAAAGCTTGTCCTATTTCGCAAAATGATTGATATACTATAGGTACATTTCAGACTGTACCTACCTAAGAATTTTCGATTTCGACACAAAAATAGGGTTTAACCATCGTCAGCTTTTATTATAGTCTGTGTTATAACTAATAATTCTTGCAAATGTTGATCGAAGTGCATCAAAACGTCATATATTTGTAGTTAATAGTTGATCCGATGTTTATTTACTTAGCTCGGGATAATAGGGGTGACAAGTAATGGACCGTGCGCTTTACTCACATCTGTCGTGTCGACTGACGTCATTATCATCCTCATAAATTGCCATTATAGAACTTATGAACATGATTGAACTAATAGAGATATAATAGAGTAAAAAATACATTAACCTCGAAATCTGAAACAAATTGCACCTGTTTGTTCCTTAATAAACCTTCATTAGTTAGTTACTGAATCTTATTTTATGAAATCTTATTTTTTCATCTTCTGACAGGCACTCCAGTGCTATTCAGCACATAAGAGTTATGAAAAAGATAGGCCATTATTTAGTTAGAAGATTGAAGAAGAGGTAACTAAATATTATGTGTTTTTGTCTTAGAGTCGTTAAAATTGGGTACCTAATAGATACTTAATGCAATATTATTCGTATTAAGACATTTTGCTGCGTCCTAACAGGGTCATGTACTCACTGGTTATAACCCTTGCGTTTACCTATTTGTACATTGTGCAATTAATGAATGAATAAGTTCAAATGTTAATGTAAAAATGATAAATGGCCATTTGTATTTTTTTTTCCGATTTAACAACCATGACCGTCAAATCAAGCATTAACAGAAAAACAATGACTATCATAATATATCACACCATTATAATTAATGTTAAGTCTTTAGGCGACCCATTTAAATCTAATCCAATCAAATAAGATGAGTTGCGTCAGCACACCTGTCATTCACTAAACACCATCGAAATAGCGCCGACATACGGCCTGAATAAACGATGCATTCATCTCTTTATTATGATGTGTTAATCCTGGATTATCATCAAATGTTAACACATGTTACCAGTTAGTAAAAAAAATATTACCAACCCAAAACGTTATAGGAAGAATGTGTGAACAATTGAAATTGAACTGTAGCGTGTTCAGGATAAAGTTGGTTTTTGTGTTGCGAGTGTTCAGTTGATAGATTTCAATGGCTTATTGAGGGTAGCTAATATTATTCCGGGGCGTTCGGTGTTGCCTTTTCATCCGCTAAGTATAAACAGTGGGGTGTGCTCGCGATGTTTGGTCGCGCTCGACCGCGTCTGCCTGACGATTGATTTATTTTGTATTAGCTTTACTTTACGGAGACCCACTCTGTTTTCAATGAAATTGGGATCTAATTATTTTTAGCTCATGGTGTAAAGATGAGCTTTATGATTTTAAAATATTGTAGTCAAATAATTAACTTTTCTAATCTACGTAGTTTACGTTTACAGAATACCAGCATTAATTTTTGCTGTTGAAAATTCGGTTTGTGACTGAATCAATTTTCGGCTCAGTTTTATTTATTATATATAAATAAAACTGAGCCGAAAATTGATTCAGTCACAAACCGAATTTTACCGAGTATAATTATGGATACTTATATAGTTATTCATTTAAGCCTTAGGTAAATCTTAGCTTTCATTAAATTCAACAGGTTTATACGTGTTTTATAACTCTAGTTAAAGCTTTGTAGCTCACTGTCTATAATACCTACGAATAAAACAAAACTTACACTTTTCCATCTAAACTCATTTCATTTCATCATAAGGATCTTTGTGCCGATACACCAATTTGGTTGCCCATACTCCTTTTATTAACTATCTGTTCCAACATGTCTAAAAAGCAAATTGTAAATTCAGTCCTATTTTAACACATTACTTGTATTTATTAAACCTCGCAAACATCCCAAAGGCTTCTAACGTAACAAGTAAGTTTCGTGCTATCACCTGGTAACCTGGTACGTAACTATCGGTTATGATCAAAGCTCGGTGCGCTCGGCCCAAGCCGGGCGCGTCCCGCTCGTGTCAATATTTGCGCGGCCTGGCCCGGCTAATGAATACAATTAGATCATTCCGCGCGGCCTCACGTTTTTCATACGCCTGAGGGCAGAGGGCCGGAGGGCCGCCCTCTGACAACGTGTCAAATAAAGACGGCCGTGTCGACTCCAACCTTTGCACATAACGCTAGTTGAATGCGCAAACACCGACACATGGCGAGCGAGCCTTTATTTATTACTCATAGCTTTAACTTGCCAATTAGTGACGCTTCTTGCTAGTTCTGTTTTCGGAGTTTTACAGCGTTTCAGTAAATAGCTCTTCGGTATTTGTTATTTATTTGAACGGGACTCGGAAGATCCTCTATGGTCAAAGTGTTTTTAGTGGCCCTTTACTGTCATTTTCCTTATGGAGTGAACAGAATTACAAATAGCCAAGTATTTTTTTGTCTTTGCCGTAGGAGCAATTAAAGATATTTTTATCTATTGCTGTATTTTGTATTGCGGGACTGACATCTTTTTGAAATGATAAACACATTTTGTATATCAGCAAGTTGAATGCTCTTAATACTAATCGTTTCACTTTCCACTACGTTTACTGCGCTCATATTTTTTATATGGAAGCGCCAAATAATGGGCTGAACAGATGACTCTCAGCTCCCCCTAGCTAACTTGATGAGAAATGAAGTACGTAGTATAATGAAATAGGTACAAGAGTTTGATTGTGATGTTGTGCAAGTGAAGTTATGCAAGTCATGGGTTAATTAGTAAATCAAAGTGAAGTTGGAGGCGGCGCCGGGCGCGCGCGTTGTATGTGCAGCCTCTGAATACATTAGTCTGTGTTGTGTTTGCTCGCCACGACCGAGCCACATGGCGACGCGCCGCTCTGTTTATTTTAATACTCAACCATTGTTGCTTGCCACTATTTGCCGAGGGAACTGTATTAAACTACCCCTTGCGGATTTGAATGAGGCGAGCTGGTATATGGTATATGCGCAGAATTAACTTAAAGCTAACCATCTTTCCACATTTCACATTTTTAGGAAGGTATGAACATGTACGTACTTACATTATTTTAAAAGCTACTAACTACACCCTGAAACTGCCTTTTAGCTGCCTTTGTAAATACCTACATTAATGATTTGAGCCTTTTTTTTTTTTTTTTTTTTTTCGGGTGGGAAATCATCCAATGACTTCCCCCGCTCTGGGTGGAGCGGGGGGACATGTCAGACTTGTACTGACTAAAACCCACCCATGTTTCTTCTTTTGCCCTTTACGTTCCGAGGCCGCGGTATCTCTTTCGAACAACCCGCAACCCCGGCAGGCAGAGGCTCTGGCAAGCCCCTCTGCTTTGCTGACTCTCTTTGAGGCGCGCGTGAAACACGAACGCGCCGTCGACACGGCCTGTCGTCAATCGACGGACGGACGGTGAACTACCCATTGCTCACCGCCCACAGGCCCGCATCTACGGTGGCCGGAAGTCGTCTCGCGGCGCCCGGCGCCATGGGCGTCTCCCGCGGCGGCTGGGTTGGGCAGATGTTCTCTCCCTCAAACGCCCGGCCACCTCCTTCGCTAGCATTACTGCTTCGCAGAAGGTGGTGACCGCTTCCCATTCCCTCTCGCTCCGGACCATGGCCTGAACCAGGGCCGGACGCGAGAGATCGCCGCCGCCGATCGCCTCTACGAGGGCACGGCGGTGCTCCGCCCAAGCCGGGCAGATCGCCACTGTGTGCTCCACCGTATGATTTGAGCCTTACAATAACTTTTTGAAATCGATTATCTGACTTAAACTAGTCATGATTCAGGTAAACACAGGAATCAGGCATATAGCAGTGTCATCTAAGATCTTCGTCCTGGAGAATTAATTTACAAATAACTTTTAAAAAGACACTTTACAGGACGACTGAAATAGCAGTGTGTTAATATCGCTGTAAAACGACTAATTCCATTTTAATTATCAAATGTGTTTAAATACTGCGTAGTTACTGTTTATTGCCAAAAGCTGAACTCTGGACTTGTTGCAACTTTACTCCCCAAGGCTACCAGGATTTAGTGATCGTTGATTTATTTTAATGTTTTCAGGGAAATTATGATATTCCACATTTCGGAGTAATAAAGCTAATTGCTTTGGCATCACTCAAGACAGTAAGTGTCTAGTTTATAAATCAATTCAGTGCATTGGTTTATGATTTGTGACTGATTCCTGGACAGTCGGTGACTCAGGGACTCCGCTTTATAAATTTTAGTAACCCTCTTTTATTCAGTATCAAGTTTTATATACAAAAGATTAATTGTATTTTCTGAGCAACTGTTTATCTTCACAGAACAATGAAATAATTCTCATAATAATATGACCACTCTCTTAATTGTTTACGAATAAGTAAATCATCTGTGGGTTCGGTTCGCTATGAACCCCGTCAATTCGCGTTAATGAATATTGTATTGATTTCACGTTAATTACAGTTCAATTGTATGGCCACGTATCTTATGGGCCGTGCATCTGCAGCGTGGAAGCACTTGTGTTTAATTACATTGCCGGGTTGCACCTCGCACCGCCCAATTCGGTTCATTTGCAAAGTGCATTTCGATGCTGAGCTCGATTGTCCCAACAACTCTGCGCTTAATTGCCCGCCCGATATTTATTATTGTCGTTTGTTTGCACATTTATGTGCTATACAATATACATCGAAAGTCATTCAATTTACGACTACAAAGTTCCACTCGTTAATTCGTTCAGAGGGATCACCTTTTACAAAATGATTTTATGGCCCATATCGGTAGGAAAATTCGGCAAAGTATTTACATTAGGGGCACGCATCACATTCAATAAACATCGCAACGAATTCCTACAAACACATCGGCGGACGTTTATTTGCCTCGGGCATACGCTCCGCTTCACTTCGACTTCGCATTCTGCTCGCCGTCGTATCGGTACTCATTTGTATTGGCGGTGGCTTTTGTATTATTTGTTTGTTTGCGGATGCCGCATACGTTGTGGGAGCTTTGATTTTTTCCAATTCGGAAATAATGCGGAAGGCGTGGTGCTGGGGGCGATCGGCTCGCCGTGACTCGTGCTCGGGCTCCAATCAGCCGAGCCGTGTGTTCGTTAGTCCCGGCGCCGGCGAGCTTGCCGCTTGGTTAAGCCGGGCACGTATCTACGTGGGACCTTTCCACTCGGCAGCACTGATTTTCTCTTAGATCCGACGAAATGATGAACTTCAGCAATCTTCGACTTCATTTGTTGAACAAATCTACCGCGAAACACTGCACGTATACTTTGATTTTGGCTCTGCTTTGATTAAATTGTATATCTTCAATAACGTAATATTTACAATACACTGAAATGTACTCGTTTGAATTGATTTAAATCGAGGAACGATACAATAGAAAAGAGAGTCATTCAGAAAAAGAAATACACAACAAAGTTTGTTCAGAAACCTTGGTTTGACCTTGGTCTAATTTCTAAGGGAAAATATCTGTTTGTCTTAAGTCCAAACGATAAATATATGTGTATGAATATATCTCACGAATTTTCATACTACCTAAAAAACGAAATACTTAAATTTAAGGTTTCTCCAAACTATTCACCGACAGTTTTAGCCCAAACATGGTATGTTTCTTTATGTGTGATATTTTGACATTAGATACAGGTGTTACAAGTATATTTTTCGTACTATGATCATAAGTGCCGAGTTATGTACCATTAGTACATGCAATCGTTCTAGAAATATATCAGTCCTGATGATGTCATATTGGTGAGAAAACAGGTTTAACAAGAAAACAAGTTAGTTTCACTAGAAAACGGGACAAAAAAGAAACGTGTCAGATGTTACGTTATTCTTACTAAAACTTATACTAAGATTTAGTATTAGTAGTTCAGGACGCTATATATCCGGGCGTTTTAGGGAGAGAACCTCAAACCAACCTAGCCGCCTAGGGCGTTGGGCGCCGCGAGACGAATCCCGGACACCGTAGGCCTGTGGACGGTGAGCAATGGGTAGCTCACCGTGAGTCCGTCTATTGACGACAGGCCGTGTCGACGGCGCGTTAGTGTTTCACGAGCGCCTCAAAGAGATGTCAGCAAAGTAGAGGGGCCGGTCAGGGCACCGCCTGCCGGGGTTGCGGGTTGATCGAAGGAGATACCGCGGCCCTGGAACGCAAAGGGCAATAGAAGGAACATGGGTCTTAGTCAGTACAAGTCTGACACCCCGCTCCGCCCAGAGCGAGGGAAGTTATTGGATGATTTCCCATCCGCAAAAAAAAAACAGGATATGTATTTAATTGATTATACAAGTTTTAATAGAGGAACTTGTGGCTAAATAATTGCAGCCGCACGGGTCGATCTTTAGGCCGCGATTGCCTAGGTTGATTCCCGTTACATATCAAGTTTCCTACATGGCTATGAAAGCACTTTAAGCTGTTGGTCTCGGCTGTCGTTTGTAGATCTTTGACAGTCGTTACAGATAGTCAATTTACCGAAAGCTTGACAAGCAGTCTTACCAAGGGGTATCGTATTACCTAGTATTTTAATTGGGTTGTGGAGGTCAGATAAGCAGTCGCTACATGATAAATACTGGTGGTATTCAGCTGTATCCGGTTGGACTGGAAAAGTCTACGTAGATGATGATATACGATTTGTGTTAAACAGATCCATCTATTTTGAACTGTTCCTTCGTCGATATTGAGCGTCGAGGTCTTTTGTATGAGTAATCAAGTTGACCACGAAGTCTAACAATGACCTATATTCAATGCGATTTGCGGTACAATGACTGTTTAACAATTATTCGGAGCTGTATACATCACTAAGAAAATAATTAACTGTCAAATATACATTAGTCAGTGGATTATCATTATTTGTTTTAACTTTAGAGATCGCAGTGAACCTTGCTGAGTCTGAGTTGGCGCAAACATCTTGTAAATCACAATGATGGGTATGAAAGGTAAAGTCACGTTCGTCCGCGAGTGGGCCGCATCATTACATTAGCGCGCTATAACGAGATCGAGCGGCATCAATATGTCATAACTGACGTGACGCGGCCGTCAGGGCTGCGATGACATGCATGCGGATGCGGCACTCCAGCCAGCAGTGCAGCACCTGTGCCCGCACTGACATACGACTAACTGCCTACACGAAACAAAAGTAGCATCAATATATCTTATGTTTCAATGTCAATGGTACACGTTACGTGTTAGTCACGCCACATGTGCATCTCCACATAATTCCTTACACATGAAAATTGACACACCATAATATACCCAAATATTTATAGAGTTGCAGGCCAGCTTTGGGAATCTGCCGACAACTGTATAAGTGAAACAGTAATAAAGCATTTGAAATGTTTCTAGAACACAAGCAGGTCATTAACGTTTGTCATGATCACTGCCAAGGCGAATTTACGTAGAAGTATGTAGGCGGCGAGTAATTATTAATATTCGTGTGTGTTCATCATAATAAACCAATTAGCGAGTACCGAATTTATGTCAGCTTGTTTTGTCGTTGAAGTCGGCTAAGCTTTGTGGCCTCTGTAAATCAGTTAAATCACTCAACTCCACATAGCCATTACTAGGACCAAAGGAAAATAGACATGATGCTTCCATTCTATAGTTGGCTATGTAAACACTTACAAATGATGTAATTGTACGGCTCGGTAGACAGTAAAGTAGCTCATTAAGAGCGTACACACATTAACAGATAATTAAGCATTCTATGTGGATCTCGGTGATGGCAGTGAAATGAAGAAATATGTATAAAGGTGAACAAACATCATCAGCGAACTGCGATGTTCAAACAATTGTGCGTGTGATTGTGCAGGTCACAGAGTAGGCGGGGCGGGAGCGGGCGCGGCCGCCCATGCCGAGTATTTTTTACTCTGTGCTCAATCAGCGCCAGTGGCAGTTGCAATTATCTTTCGCACCAAATCGAATTATGATCAATTCGGATTTGCGCGCATCCGAACGAATATAAAACGGTTTGCATTAAAATTTGGCGCTCGATGCATGGGATGCGTTCCCATTAGTCCGGTCGAGCGCTAACTTTGTTTGCTCATCCGAACCCACGTCCGCTACTGGCGTTTTCATTATATTTTTTATTGTCCGTATTCGCTTTTGTTTACGATGCTTTTCGGTTCATCGGTGTTCGGATTTTAATTTCGGGTATACCTGACTTTTGTTAAAAGCAGTACCTCAACATAAATACCTTCAAAAGTATTTTTAGGGACTTTTTTTATTTCACCATTTAGGCTTTATTGGTTTGGCGATGTAGTGCGGCCTTGCCTTTGTTTATTGTAATGATCATCACTCTACAGTAATACATTGCTGGATACAGGCGTCTCCATTCGTATGCCATTCAACTCTAGAGCCAAGCCCGTACGTTGGCCGTTTCTTGGACTTACCCTTATAGCAGTCATTTGGTTCTACGACTAATGTTGCCGGCCCATTGCCACTCCTTGCTTATGCTGTCAGCAATGTAGATTACTTTTCTTTTCTGTCGGATGACCTTATTCAGAATTCAATCTCTCAGATAAATTCCAATCAAAGTCATCACATTATAGTGTGATGACCATACTATATTATAAAGGCGAAACTTTGTATGTGTGTGTATGTAAGTATATTTGTTACTCCTTTACGCTCGCTAACGGATTTGGATAAAATTTGGTAAGAAGATATGGCATAAACCCTGGATTAACAAATAGGCTGGCTTACGCAGATAAAACTGTGGCACGCGGCGGAAATTCATTTCAAACATTACATTTAATAAATTCGTTTTATTCTACGCATTCTTGTGAAGCAAAACGGCCACCAAAAACGACTACAACCCGTTTTAAGCGATGGCCACAGCATGATCCTGTGCCATAAGAGAGTCAGCAGAGATTTGAAATATGATGTCCAATACACAAACTTAATTTAGAACAAATATAGGTATGTAGTATTATTGTATGTCTAGTATTCAGGGGGAGCGACTTGGAAACCGATCAGATGTTCCTTTACTTAAGATTATGAGTGTGTGGGTGTGCTTGCAGCAGTGATGTGATGCTGAAATATTTTCTTTCATTTTCAGGTATGGTTTCAAAACCGGCGGGCGAAGTTCCGCAAGCAGGAGCGCCTAGCCCAGCAGAAGGCGGGCGAGGCGCCGGTGAAGGCGGAGGGTAAGCGTGACAAACCCTCCTCCCCTGCCTCGTCGCCGCACCCGCCTCCTGCGCCCGCGCCGCAACCTGCCCACCACGCGTTGCCGCATCTGTCCCCGCCAGACCTCAAGCCTATCACCTCGGCAGGTAGATATCGTAAGTTGTCTTTCATGGTAGTTGATACTTTTAGAAATTGAGCCTTTGTGTAATTGCTTCGAAGTTTTGTTATTTGATTAGTGCAATGACATTTTTTTTTCCGAAATACTAAACGATGTCGTTTGTTTTGTAATTGAATAGTCTAAGAATATATAATACAATCAGAAGATATAATTCATTATAGACATTTTCGTGGTACGATCAAATGCGGTTGAGAATTGTCATTTGAGTAGTAGTGTAGTTTAAAGTGTTGCAGAACAGATAGATAGCGGAAAATTCGCAGTTTCGTCATTGCTGTACATAGGACTCTCCGCCACAATACTTGGTCGTCCGCTTTCCGCGATCAGTGTATCCCAATCAACTTTTATCCGTTGGATTAATTTAGTTTTATGGATTTAAGGCGTAGCTTCAGGAACTTGGTTTACAACAGCGCTATTTGAGATTGAGAACTTCTAGCGACCTAAACATATCTCAACGAATGAGGCAATTCGATATAGCCAAGATACGTCTAAAACCGTACATAGTAGCAATAGCAGAACAATTTTGTAAATCGTTCAGTTTTTTCAGTCGCATACCACTGGTAGTGATGCGAACACAGTGTTTACCTTATTGCCGAGATGTTGACGTCATCGCCAGATTTAGCGGGTTACAACATTAAGTCACATTTGATCAACTATTTGTGTAGGGGTATGGCGACGGAAATAGTACTTTAATGATAGACTTTTGTTTGTGATGTTACATTTGCACGTACCGTTACCTACATCGTGATTCCTGATGAAGTTAACGAGCACATTTTGATGAGTATACACACAAAGGAACACCCAATCGCTAGAATCGCTACTCGCCAACATTTCTATCTTTTTAAAGGCGTTGCTCTCCCAGGGTTGCGGGTTTTTCGAAAGACATACCGCGGCCCCGGAAAAAGAAGGAACATGGGTGGGTTTTAGTTAGTACAAGTCTGACACTCCCCTCTTGTCCGCCTAGTGCGGAGGAAGTTATTTGATGATTTCCCAGACGCAAAATCGATCCTCCTATTATGTGAAAACCGAACAACAATATCGGGCAATTATTTTCTTCATAGGTTTATGTAAACTACAAAATAAATACACCATGGCTGCTTCAAACAGCAAGTCAGACCTAAGACAAACATATTTATTTGTGAATTTATATACATATCTAAGTAGCGCGTAGGTTGACGAGCTTACTCCATATTATGAGTTCCTCAAATTGCAATAGACATTAAATTAAATAAAATTTGTCATTATTACGTCCTCTTGACGTTTAGTATCCGACAAGTAAAAAATATCCATGCTCATTTAATAATATCAATTGCGAGAGTATTTTTTCTGGTTTGATATTTTGTCTGTAATGTGAGTCAATATTTATTTTTGTGTAATTTTTTTGGCAACCGTATGATAGGGTACCTACTGAAAAAATACTATTTCTTTTTAATGCTAAACAAAACTAAATAAACTTATTTTAGTGAGAAATACACGTCAACTTCTAATTGATGGCAGGTTTAAATTAATGAGAACATTTTTAAAAGCGGTGAGCTTTCCTGGGAAATGAACGACAAATAATAATTTAGACATCTGTACGCTTTCTGTACGCTTTGTTTCAATTTGGATAGATTAATTAGTTACAGCTCACACAGTGCGGCAGAGATTTACAAAGAAAATGTTTACATTTTGCAGTAATTACTTACACATTTTCGCAACAACATCCTTCACAGATGATATCGCTACCTACCTAAATATATTCGTACTTTATATTTTACGTTCCAATCAAATATTCTTATTCCAATAGTGATGTCACGAAATATTTTTGGGCAACATATTTTACCAATGTTACATTGATCGCTGAAATTATAGCCGCGTGAGTCATAGCGCTCGACCAATCAGAAAGCCAGACGGACTATGTATTTCAGCTCACATGTTTACGTGGGCGAATACAACAAGGCTGCTTTCGACAAAATATATACAGCTCTTCGAATTAGTGGATCTTAAATATAGAATCGTGATTCTATTGTATGGGGTATTAATACAATGCTGCATGGCTTAGGAATGTGTACCTCCTACAAAAAAAAAAAACAACGATTAAAACAAAATAGTTTCTGAAAAATGTTGGTAGTGACTAACAAACACTATTATTATCACAATGTTTTTATGAAGTCGTTTCGGGTATGTTTAAAAACTAATCTAATTCTACATTAACCGACATAAGGCCCTGTCTTAGGATCCACAGTACAGATCGGCATTATTTATCAAATAAATCACAAAATTGAACAGCGGTTAAATGTGAGAAAAATTAACCGAAACTTAGAAAGAAAGCTCAGTCGCTACTTTACAACCCAGCGATGGTCCTTATCACCACCAACCACCCACCTTGGCAGGTTTGTAACTACCTTTGCCATAGTTAGCCCATAGCAATAGTGCTGATAGACTAGTGGTGTGACCGTCGCAATGCTACCAACCCAAGAAACGCACCTCTGATTTTTCAGATTCATAGAATGGACTATACTTTATTAGCCGCTCCCTGCGCCCTGTAGCCTATGTATTAATCCAGGTTATATATTATCTGTGTGCCTAATTTCTTTAGTAGTTTTTGCATGAAAGAGTTTCAAACAACATCTATCAATTCTCACAAACTTTCGCTTTCACATTACCTAGGGGTATCGTATTACCCAGTATCAACTGGGTGGTGGAGGTCAGATAGACAGTCACTCATGTGAAATAATGGGATTAGACTGGAAGCCAACCATAACATAGTTGGGAAAAGGCTAAGCAGATGAAAACTCTTTTTACAATATTGCTAATTCTATGTTTACAATAGCTATCTTACTAGCAGATAGCGATATATTCTAGTCAACCTTTCAACCGTATGCATATTGTATATTTATCAGAAAACAGACTGTATGCTCACCAGCATACCTGAAATATATTTCTTGACGACATGTGAAGCCAACTCCAGCAGAGGCCTAGGGTGGCATAGAAATGTTGACACCAGGATAGGTATTAAGAACAAAAAAAGAGAGAGAGAGTCAGACTACCGCACCGAGGTTTCAACAGCCATAACTTTTGAGTCTGCATAGACGTAGAGGGTTGCTTTTTTCACAGCACAAAGAGACTAGACCAGAGTTAAGTATAGGGTTTAATTTCAACTCGATACTTCCACGCATTCCCGAGATAAAGGCTCGTAACAGGCAGGCGGACAATAAAGGTTGATACAATAAGTTTCCAACTTGAAACTATTGTCAACTTTAAAATAAAAACATGGAAGAAATTTTAAACGCTTTAAAAACAATTCAAAATGATTTGGACCATCAAAGGCAAGAAATTCGTGAAACAGGAAAACTTGTTACAGAACAAGTCACGAATAGTATTAGTTTGATGATTGAAGAAAAGTTTTTAGCAATAAATAAAAATCATGAAGACCTGAAAATAAAAGTGGAAATTCAGGAAAAGAGACTACAAAATTTAGAGAGACAGTCAAGAAAAAATAATCTAGTATTATTTGGTTTAGACGAAAATGAAAATTCGTACGAAAACTTGGAGAGAAACTTCATTAACTGGGTGGAGCAATATCTTTCTGTAAAAATAAGCAATTGCGACATTCAAGAAATAAAAAGAATTGGAAAAAAAGGAGAAAGGACACGCCCACTGGTAGTGAGCTTCCTAACTCTAGGCACAAAAATAAAAATCTTGAAACAAAAAAGAGCACTAAAAGATACTAGCTATTTCCTTAATGAAGATTATCCAAAGCAGGTCCTGGAGAAGAGAAAGGAACTTCAAGTACAATTAAAACAAGAGAGAGAAAAGGGTAACACGGCCAAAATTATATACGACAAATTGATAATATCAAAAACCAACCCTAAAAGAAGTTTTCCCACCTCACCCGAAAATGCCATGGCAACCAATACTGAGAAGAATACACAAATAAACAAAAGGAACAAAATACAGCAAAGCGATCAATTTGTCAAGAGGTCTAGCAGCTTTTCGGAAGGTGTAATAAAACAGGGAATACTGAATTACGTGGTCAAAAATTCATCAAGCAAGAACAATAATGACAACAAGCAAACATAGCAGCTAGGCGCCTCCTCCTCATCTTCACACATGCAACGAACAGGCACACAAAAGGATTCAAGAAACATAACAGATCTTCCAAGCCGGCCGGTCACCGTGGAAGAGTATGACCACAACCCTCCAAAAAACACAAACAAACAAAATCAACAAAATAATAAACATATTTACGTAGCAACCTACAATGTTAAAACCTTATCCTCATACGAACGGCTATCAGAGTTGGAAGAGGCCATACATAGTATTAAATACGATGTCATAGGATTATGCGAAACGAGACGGCAAGGTACCAAGATAGAAGAATACGAAAACTTTATATTTTGTCACGTGGGTCACACACCTGGCCTCTACGGAGTTGGCTTTATAATAAACAAAGTGCACAAAAATAATATAGAGAGCTTTATCGGTTTGTCGGAAAGAATGGCAGTACTAAACATGAACATCAAAGGTTTCCAAATCTCTATCATTCAAGTATATGCACCAACAGAAGCAGCAAGCGAAGCTGAAATAGAAGATTTTTATAGATCAATAAATACAGCTCTAGATTCTGCATATAAAAACATTATATTAATGGGAGATTTCAACGCGAAGGTCGGATTTCCAAAGAAAGAGGAATATTTAGTGACAAAACGATTTGGATATGGAACAAGGAACGAAAGAGGTCAGAGACTAGTCGACTTCGCATTGGAGCATAAACTAAATATAATGAGTACATGTTTTAACAAGAAGCCAAACAAAAGATGGACGTGGAAATCTCCAGATGGAAAAACTCTAAACGAGATAGATTATATTTTAACGAACCTACCGAATATGTTCCAAGATATTGGAACAATGAATCTAAACTACAATTCAGATCACAGAATAATTAGAGCAAAAATTAACATAAGTATCAACAATAAATGTAGAGTAAAATATACAAACCAAAAAATTAATCAATTAAGATATGATGGGGAAATTTCAACGTACAGGGAAGCACTAACGAAACTTATATCTAACCAGGATGTTGCTTGCCACAAGCACAGCTCAGTGCAAACCCAGTATGACTTCATTACAAATGTAATTACCTCGAGTTTAAGGTCAGTGCAAACAACAAGAAAAGAACACAAACGACACAAGTGGTTATCGGAACGAACAACATCTCTTTTAAAAAGAAGAAAAGAATTACAAAAAACCAAAAACAAATCACGAGCATTGAAAAATGAACTCTCTGCGCTCTACAAGCTTGTAAATAAATATATAAGAAACGACTATGCAAAGTACAGACAGCATACTATTGAAAAACATCTCAACCTAACCGGAAGTACCAAGAGAGCCTTTAAAGAACTCCGTACAAGCAAGTCCTGGATAGAAGGTTTGAAGGATTCTGGAAAAGACCTAAACAAAAGAAAAGATATCATCACTACAGCAACCGAATTTTACAAAAACCTCTACGACTATAAAAACGAAACCACCGCAATTCAAAACAATACAATAAACACAGATGAAAACCTTCAGGTCCACTCCTGCACAGAAAATATTAAAGAAGACCATATCGAAAGAATCACTGAAGTAGAAATTATAGAAGGAATAAAAAGACTAAAATCGGAAAAATCACCCGGTTTAGACAACATACCAAATGAAGCTATAAAGTATGCCTATCATATACTAGCAACTCCGCTGACCGAGCTATTCAATTTAATACTTCAAACACTTGAAACGCCTACACAATGGTCCGTTTCTAATATTATTTTAATTTATAAAAAAGGAGACCCAAAAGATATAGGTAACTATAGACCCATTAGCCTACTTCCAACACTATACAAGCTTTTTTCTTCCATCATAAACTCAAGAATCAGCCCCGTAATTGAAGCAAAACAACCTGTAGAGCAGGCCGGTTTCAGAAAGGGTTTCTCTACGGTGGATCATATACACACGTTAGAGCTAATTATAGAGAAGTATCGGGAACAACAGAGACCACTGTACCTCGGCTTCATAGATTATCAGAAAGCATTCGACACAGTATCCCACGACAGTGTTTGGCGAAGCTTGAAAGACCAGGGAGTAAGCGAAGTGTATATAAACATCATCAGAAACATATACATTAGCAACATAGGCAGAATAAAGTTAGAAACACTTGGCCCGAGCTTCCCCATAATGAGAGGCGTGAGACAGGGAGACCCTTTATCACCATTAATATTTATAGCTTTACTCGAAAGCGTCATCAACAATCTTGTTTGGAGTAAACGCGGAGTCTTCATACATGACGCCTTTCTAAGTCATCTTCGTTTCGCTGATGACATAGTTATACTATCTGAGTCTAGCTCACAACTGCAGATCATGATTAAGGACTTACAATCGGCTAGCACCAAAGTTGGGCTAGAAATTAATCTATCAAAGACCATGATATTGACTAACAGCTACAAAAAACAAATCAAAATTAATGAAAAACTATTAGAATACGGAGATAAATACATTTACCTAGGAAAAACCATCAGCTTTGGGAATGAAAACAACGAACAAGAGATAGACAGAAGAGTACAGCAAACATGGAACAAATACTGGAGTTTGAAAGAAATTTTTAAAAGTAACATGCCCATAGAACTGAAAGCTAGGACTATGAACTCGAGCCTACTACCTTGCCTGACATATGGGTGTCAGACATGGAAATTTACCTCAAAAGCCAGGCACAAAATTATTACCTGTCAGCGGGGAATGGAAAGAAGCATGCTCAGAGTAAAAAAAATAGATAAGATTAGGCACACAAGAATTAGAGCAACAACAAAAGCTATAGATGCTTTGAACTTCGCATTAACAGCAAAATGGAGATGGGCCGGTCACGTAGCCAGACTCACGGATAAAAGATGGACCTACGCAACCACCATATGGAGAGGTCCGCTAGGCAAGAGAAGAAGAGGAAGACCCTGTATGCGCTGGGACGACGAAATTAAAAAAATCGCTGGCCCGAAATGGTGGCAAACAGCACAGGATAGAGATAGATGGAGATATTTGGAGGAGGCCTTCACCCAATCTGGGGACCTCAATAACTAGCTAAATAGCAGCTATAGACACTATTATAGATATAAGTAATATTAAGTAAATATTATACTAAGAAAAGAAAAAAACAGTTTTGTAAATATGAACATTTTATTATTAGCTAGTTAAAAGAAAGTTAAAAGAAAGAAACGTAAAGTAAAGTTAAGTAATAGTAGTTATAAGAATAAACGTTAATTATGTAGATATAAGTAATAATAACCTAATCATCTAAGAAAAAATCTTTTTTGTAAATGAGGTCAAATAAAGGCTTTTTTATTTTATTTATTTATTTATTTACAATAAGTTTCCGTTTTTTTAGGCACGAACACTTAAAAGAAAAAAAAGTCTATGATCGTACACTAGAGCTTGGAAACAGTAGACCACTGTGGGAGGTAGTGGGCCACAGGGTCAAGATTGCTACATATATATCACATATCTTCGGATGTTGTCAATGACGTAATTATATGAAGTAAAAACTGAAAACTTTTATTTATTAACTACGTAGGTACTTAGCCTCGACATAAGGCAAAATTTCCATGAACTTGGTATCAGTTTATATAAACAAGTCTGCGCCGTTACTGCCAGAAATAGAACCTAATATAATATTGTGAGTTACATCTGTGTTAGATTTATAAAATCGTTTCGGAAGATTTTTAAGCTTAGTCGTGAAATAAATTATATAAACCGGCGAAGTTTTACTATTGATTTGTTAGGTTGAAAGACACAACTTTCTGCATGGATGGTCAGGGCGCAATGCCGTTTGTAAAAACGAGAAAAGTGTTATGTCATCATTGAGATCTACGAATGATTTCCTAAAGACCAATAAATACATTTTAACGGCATTACTACTTTTTTACTTACTTAACCTAGATTGTAATAAATACACAGAATACATGTAGGTGCTCCTCATCTTAATTTTCCATCAGAATAGTAAAGTAGGTACCACTAGAAAGTGTTAGTTGTGTTATAGAACATCCAGTACAGCATCTCATATGGGCTGAACTAGGTGCGGTGGTTCACCGGGTAATAGCGGACTTGTGGTCGTATTAATCACATTAGGCCACCGCCGCCACCGCGCCAGATTTTCACTTCGGCTCATTTGCGCTAATTGTGCGCGCGATTGTCACTCAGGCTTGAATAAACAACGGAGCCGCGCAGCAAGGATTAGGTGATTAGCGCTTAATTGTGTTACCACGATTATTTCATATTCGCCCGTCGACCTGCAGTCTGATTTCATATTCGAGCAGATTTGTGCGCACAAGTTTAGCTTGTTTGGATTCAGTTGTGAGAATATCAGTGTTATATTATATTCATTGATATGTTTATCTGTTGTGCAGCAAACAAATTGTGTGAGGAGCTGAACGGCGTGGGGGGTGACGTGGGTCTGCCGCCGGTGAGCGGCAGCGGCGGTGGCAAGTGGGCCGGCAGCTGCGGCCTGTTGCGTCAGCCCTCCGGCTTCCCGCTCCTTGGTGTTGCGCCACCCAACTATCTGCTGTCGGATCACCTCGGCACCCTCGCTAAAACAAATAACCATCTTTTCTAATGGGCGTAGCAGCGTCGCCTTGAGTCACCGTCCGTGGCGCGACGAGTCCACGGGGAGCGCGCCGCTGCCCCGCCCGCACCACTACCCCGCTGTCTGCACCCACACCGCCTGCATTTCATTAACATTCCAGGTTACACTGTGCCAAGTGAGAACTTTCTAAAGTGATATCTAAATGACGAGATTGCGATTTTGATTTCGATTGCGCGTAAAACATTCCAAGTGCCAATTCGTGTCCATTAAAGTATGTATTGGCGCAATAGTAATGAACTGTTTAATGAATTTTTAGATGTATTTATTGTAACAAAGCAGTTGAACGTACAAGTGGCCTGTTACAAGTACACGGGTGTTTAGTTTTAGATAGTTTATTGTAATGAAGATTTTGTGTGATACGATTGTAAATAACATTCCGATTGTATACGTTTAATAAAGGTATACTGATTCAGTGAAGAATTGAAGTAAAGGAATAAAAATTAATTTTAAATGTTGTCCTATAAAAATATGATGTATTTTATTCGTCGATACCTAAATGAAATATAAAATGTATTAATCCAATGAATTTTAAAATATTTCCGCAAGCTGTAACGGAATTGTGTCGTTGTATTTCTTCTAGTCATCACCGGAATATTAGTTTTATTTTAAACGAATTATTTTTATTTATAAAGTGCATAGATTAAATACATAGTTCGATATATTAGCCAACATACCGGAGTTGGCGATGAGCGATGTAAATATGTAATAAATTATTTGTAAATACTAGATATAATAGTGGTGTACCCGAGTGTATGTAATTATTGATGAATTTGTGGAGGGTGTTTTAATAAAGCAAACAATAAATCGTCTGTTTTTGTTTGTGTTAACTCGACCTTCTGTGTGGCTGTACAAAACAGTTATTTGTTTAATCTTTAGTGAGTGAGTGTTTCGAAAACAATGGATTGACTTGCCATTACATATTTTATATTTATATACTCTATTTAACGGAACGGTAACACAAACTATTTAGTGTTCATTCAAAATTAAAAAAAAAACAAAGGCGAAGTGTGCAGTAATGCAAAATTGCAGACGGCACTGAAGTTCCCTTGTAATCATTTTGTATCGCAACAAGATTGGTTTACATGCTTGTTATTTAAAATTAGGTCACGACACACGCTGTTGCAAGCGAATGGAGCTGACGGTGTCACGGCACATATTCCAAGTGTTTATCATTTCCGTTTTAATTTACGCTAACGAGGTAACATGACGAAATGTTCATATTTTTGTACTAACAGTAGATTCCTAAAACCAACACCCAGTCTTACCAAGGGGTACCCAGTACTGACTGGGTTGTGAAGGTCAGAAATGTAGTCGCTTCTTGTAACATTCTGATATTTTTCCGCATTTGGTAAGACTGGATGTCATACCGAACATAGTGAATAGGTTCCTGAAGCAAGACGGAATCATAAAAAACAGAAACAAGAGGTCCAAGCCCGGGTTAAGTGGTGCACAATAGAGACGAAAAACATTCGAGTTATTAGTATTTTTTCTACTAACATTTTTACGCTTTGAGCTGTGTTAAATGTAATTAAACCATAGCACAAACAGTTGCAGCATGCAAAAAAAAAAAAAAAAAAAAAAAAAAAAAAAAAAAAAAAAAAAAAAAAAAAAAAAAAAAAAAAAAAAAAAAAAAAAAAAAAAAAACCTTTACCGGCTTGCTAGAGCTAGAGAGAGAAAGTCGATGGATGTTTGTCGGATAAAATGCGTAAAAGACGAAGCTGGAATGGTTATATCAGATGATGAGAAAATTAAGGATAGGTGGAAAGGTTACTTTGAAAGACTGATGAATGAAGAGAATGACTGGAATAGTGTGCTTGAAAATAAACCAGTGAATGAGGGACTAGTAAGAAATGTTAGTATGGATGAAGTGAGGATTGCCGTGAATGGAATGAAGAATGGTAAGGCATTAGGACCGGACGGAATACCGGTTGAAGTATGGAAGTTATTGCGGATGGACGGATGGACGTGGTTAGCTTTATTCTTCAATAAACTGTTGCTGGAAGAGGCCATACCTGACGAATGGTGTAACAGTTCGCTGGTGCCCATCTTTAAAAACAAAGGTGATGTGCTGGAGTGCAACAATTATAGAGGAATAAAGCTAATGTCACACAGTATGAAAGTTTGGGAGAAAGTTATTGAAAGGCGACTGAGAGAAGAGAGCGAAATCACACAGAGCCAATTCGGTTTTATGCCTGGTCGGGGAACGACGGACGCCATTTTCGCTATCCGCCAGTTGTGCGAAAAATA
Organism: Ochropleura leucogaster; assembly: GCA_958449745.1. Lineage (NCBI taxonomy): Eukaryota > Metazoa > Arthropoda > Insecta > Lepidoptera > Noctuidae > Ochropleura > Ochropleura leucogaster. The sequence continues at coordinate 10,270,639 of OY288206.1, read as the reverse complement.
CAGGAGTGCACACAAGAACTTGCACATGGTGTTCATCGACCTCGAAAAGGCATACGACCGGGTACCGCGTGCGGTTTTGTGGTGGGCTCTTAAGGAGAAAGGTGTGCCTGGGAAGTATGTGCAGTTGATCCGTGCGATGTACAGTAGATGCAGTACCCAAGTCCGGTCCACAGCGGGCACTACCGGCACCTTCAATGTGGCTGTCGGTCTGCACCAAGGGTCGGCTCTTAGCCCTTACCTCTTCCTGGTGATAATGGACGCTCTCACGTCGGACATCCAGGAAGAGGCTCCCTGGTGCATGCTGTTTGCCGACGACATTGTATTGGTTGCCGAGAGCGGCCAAGAGGTCCAGAGCAGATTGGAAGTGTGGTGGCAAAGACTGGAGAACGTTGGCCTGAAATTAAGCAGAACTAAAACAGAATACTTGTTCTGCGATTTCGGCGGTCTCTCCAGTCCTGTGCCCATAACCCTTGCCGGAACGCCTATACCGATCTGCTCCAACTTCCGGTACCTCGGGTCGCTTGTCCAAGGGGACGGCGAAGTAGACCGAGACGTAACGCACCGGATCAACGCAGGATGGATGAAATGGCGACAGGTCACTGGAACAACTTGTGACCCACGGATGCCCCTCAAGTTAAAGGGGAAAATATATAAGTCCGTGATTAGACCTGTTGTACTGTATGGGTCAGAATGCTGGGCTGTAAAAAAGGTGGATGAAAAACGATTGCATGTAGCGGAGATGAGAATGTTGAGGTGGATGTGTGGAGTGACAAGAATGGATAAAGTAAGGAATGAATATATTCGAGGAAGTTTGAAAGTTGCGCCTGTTACAGAAAAGATGAAAGGAAGTCGTTTGTCTTGGTATGGACATGTAATGAGGAGGGATGAAGGACATGTGACTAAAAGAGTAATGGATCTGAATGTTGATGGACGGAGAGCGAGAGGAAGGCCAAAGAAAAGATGGATGGATTGTGTAAGAAATGATATGAAGGAGAAAGGAGTAAATGATGCCATGACGTCTGATAGGGGAGAATGGAAGAAGAAAACGTGTTGCGCCGACCCCAAATAGAATGGGACAAGGGCAGGAAAATGATGATGACAAACAGTTGCAGCATCTGATGTTCCAAGCTCAACGGAATAGGTGTTGGCACTGTTGCTGCGGCTACTGAGGGCCTCAAACGGCGTTAATACTGTAACCTGATTGGTAGTAGTTACAATTTTGTGCGTTTTATCAGAGCTTTGAGACCTCCCTAAAGGCTCTGATCATGGGGCCCAAGGGCGCGTCTTCTTGCCGACTGGTTGACACTTTGCGCAACATCGCTGGCTGTTTGAATTATGGTCGTATTTTCAGACGTGCATGCCAGTCTATTGACAGTGATGTGGAGTACCTAATGAGATACCCAAACGTCCTGTTGTGTGTAATGGATAATAATTTGTAAGTTTATAATTAGTATAGGTAGTTTAAAAAATAGTATTGTTGTCTAACAATATTTTCATCAGCTATCAATTGCTTGTTCACCGGCAAAGATGTTCAAATATTTACGAGTAATAGACGGGACAAGACGAAGAAAATCGTAATCCAATATTCGTTACTACTTGGTTACATATTTTTCAATCTACTGCCACACGCTCGCTTGTCAGGTAGCAATCGTGTGTCAAAATCGAAAATGCAATGGAATTGTAGATCAAATTTTTTGGATGTAAATATTTCTAATATCCGCTCTTTAAGTCTTTTAAATCTCTTTACTTACCGGGTGCACGTATTGTATTGCCTGTCTTATCTATATAACATTGTTACTGGGTAACAGTATATCCCTTGGTAAGACTGGTTGTTAGATTTTCTGGTTTCTGTCTAGCCGTACAAAAGATCAGAGATCTCAAAAAGATAGCTGACACCACCGGTGAGGCACGGAGGAGCCTCATTGTGCAAAGGATGGTCACTCTTTATGGAATGGCATCGTCAAACTTTGGGCTGTTATGACTGAGCCCCTTTGTACAATTGGAAAAATAAAGACATATTGTATAACTGTCACAAACACCGAAGTAATCTATCATCCCAGTCTTAAATAAAGAATTCAGTTGGAGACAACACGCTCCTCGTTTCACCATAGCAATAAAGGTCGATGAAGCATGAGAGTGACCTTCAAAACGAATAACATTAAGAAGAAAATGATCTAGAATACATAAAAAGGACAAATATTTATTTGTCGCGTCTTAGCCACGAGTGATGTGCGCCTTGGTCCGGTTATAGGCCATCACGACCTTGTTCGCCGAGAAGGGCCGTCGCACTCTACACTAACAAGAAGATGACATTGTTTTCGTATCTGTAGACAGCTCTAGGTAAAATAATAATGAACGAATACGTAAACACGAAAAAAACGCCGTTTCGGATGTCGGCGTAGATTTTGAGTAATTACGAAATGATTTATGTTGGTATTTATAGTTTTATGTTCTATTTGCGTCCCGCGTTCAGGTGGTCCTCCATGTTGTTTAGGATTCCGTGAGCAATGTAAAATTGAAATAAACTTGTTTCAGCGGAATAAACTGGAGGAACTGGTTTACAGCCTTTAAACAGTTAATTAACCATTTTACAGGATCCTAAACTTGTGCGTATGGGTAGGCAGGTACGTCAATGTTCTCCTTCCTTCTCTATTTTAACCAATAAACCTTTTTCGCAAAAAAACGACATACAAAAAAACAATAAAAAGTGAAACGAAGCGGTGGCAAAAAAGTCCGACAAAAGTCACCGACTTCCGCAAGTAAACTTATTTTACAATATTTAAAGTTTTTTTTTGCAAAAAAGCAGACTGAAATAATAATCTTTTTCCGTTTTATCCTTTTTTTGAAGTCGGTTAATAAGGCTAGTTCCTAGTAAATACTGATCGAAACATGCAGAACAGGTACGGCATGCAAAAAAAAAGAAGGACGGTCTCACGAATGTGTCTTTATTAGAAGTATATAGTCTCGTAAAATCCTGTCCATGTCTTCTCAAGTGATAATAACAAAGAGTTAGATGTACCTACAGTATGTAATCACAAATCCCAAGTCTGTAGGTACTAAGTTTTGTTTCTAAGGCTACTGAAACCATCTTTCTGGACATCCATGTGTCCAGCTTCACTCGCGTGGTATCGGTTTCTTATGTATTATACCAGACTATAATCTACTTTTGTGCCAAATTTCCTCAAGATCCGTTCAGCCGTTTGACGTGAAAGAGCAACAAACATCCATGCACCCATCCGTCCGTCCTTACAAACATTCGCATTTATAATATTAGTAGGATTTCGTTGGTTTGCCCACATCGAAAACGAAATGTAAAGTGCACTGAAATTAGGTGTAACCAACGTACGTAACGGTTATTAAAAACACAGTTGTTTATATACTTAAGACCAACTGATACAAAACTTAAAATAGCAAAATCCAGGATGACGAGTAGCCCGAACCCCATAACTGTATTTTTATAGATCTGTTGATAGTTATGAATGATTCTGTTCTTATTCGATGATGTATTCAGTGCGTATATACTCGTATACCTATAATTGTAACATACACTTGAGATAAAACAGACACACAAATACGAAAAATACTCATCAATAATTTTCTTAGTTCTAATAGTCATCGCCCATTTAAATGGGAGTACGTACTTTACGTATTATTTAATCGTATTAATATTATGATTGCGAATGTTTGTGAGGATGGATTGATGTATGGATGTTTGTTTACATTTCACGTCAAAACGACTAAACGGATCTTGATGAAATTTAGCACTGAGTTAGATTATAGTCTTTTTTTTTCAAATAACTATCAAATATCTTCCCCTGCTCTGGGCGGAGCGGGGGGTATATCAGACTTTAACTGACTAAAACCCACCCATGTTTCTTTTATTGCCCTTTACGTTCTGGGGCCGCGGTCTCTTTCGAACAACCCGCAACCCCGGCAGGCGGAGGCTCTGGCAAGCCCATCAAGATTATGCTATGGCCAAGCAAGATTATGGTCTTGAATAACACATAGGATACTTGTTGTTCAATGTGACGCGGGCGAAGCCGCAGTTAGTGGTACATAACGTATGCGATTTCTCTGTACTACTTACTACTATACTCTTTTATAAGAGTAGTAACATTATTTTTTCAAGCAGAAATGTAAAAGCTGAAAAGTAAGATGAGAGAACTGATAGCCGTTGGTGTAGACACGTTTTTGAGAGGAGATCGCGAAGCGCTTTAGGTGGCACAGGTAAGGTGGAGCGACGTACTCCGCGGGGTGGCTGTTAGCAACTGGATGTGAAGAAATGCAAAGAATTTGGTATCGATCGAAATAATAATTCGTCCAAAATAAGTCAACGTAGGTTTCTATAATCATGTATTTACATAGGATAGTAGGCTATATTTTCATATATCGAGAACCCATGCAGCACTTAATTATTTTATAAGAACGTTTAGAGGTATGTCACAATGTCACGGCTATGTTCTAAACATAGCTATGATGGTGCAAGGTGCAAAAATATATCTTGAGCAAAAAATGCATAGCAACTGCACCACTCCCCACGTGGTCTTTAGATACGTGATTCAAGTAGCAGGTGGAAGAAATAATCACTGCTGGTTGTTTACGATATTTAGTTCGAATGGTTTGAGTTCCACATCAATTCGGCAGTTGCAAGAAACGTCTGGAAGTCACGTGAAGTGAACATGTGAGGAGAATTACGAAGGCATAAGTTTTACTGACGTAAATAGTCTGAACTAAATGGACTGTATAACTTGTTGCCATCTCTTAAACAAGTCAGAGGCTAGGCGGAGTCGTCACCGATACAATTGTCTGAGATGTGACATAGACATAACACACCCAATGCCACTCTACCACACTTTGAGGACATAGTTGACGCAGTGGCTGAGCGATCGACTGCAGCACTGCGTGTCGCGGCTTCGATCCCCGCACGGAACAAATATTTTGTATGGCCTACAGATAGTTTTTCCGGGTCTGGCTGTTTGTGTACGTGAGTTTAAATGTTTGTAAACGCACCCACGATATTTAAAACCAACAAAACAACCTCTCGTAGAAAAACCTTCCACTTTCAAGTCAACCAAATAACTCTTTGACAGGGCTAAATTCCAATATAAAAGTGAATAGAAACCTGGGACATGAACTCACTTCATGCGTATTATGGACCTTGGGATCGGAAGTAACAATTAGAATCTTTTTGACAGATTCAGAAAAGGTTATGAATAAACTGTCAATATTATAAAGCTGCGTATATACCATAACATTACGCCTTTGCCTACCGTAGGGTTATATAGGCAAAAGTGTACTTAATAGTACACCTACATTTTAGTTCAGTTATGGTTACAGTTAGTTATGTCTCATTTATTAGCAGCAAGCCTATTGCGTTAGACCGGGAACAAATACAATAAACAATGATGGAAAAACAAAATAACACTTTGCTCAACCGGGGTATAGAATCTACGGATCTTAAGCTCAGCAGTTGTGCTTCGATCACTCCATCGAGACCGTCGCTGCACATACATAGTACGTTATACCAGTCACTTACTAGGTATTTATTATCATTCCGCAGATTAATTCTAGCCAGTTTAACTGGTTGACATAAAAATATTATCTCTTGCTCGTAATAAGAATGAAATATGTACAAAGTCCCAATATTTGCAGCGAATATTAATGTGCAACTATAAAGATCACACGTTTTTAAAATATTCTATAATGCAATCGGCTATCTTCTATTTGTGTAAGGTTATAGTGTTTATTTTGTTTTTTTTTCGTTCCCCAAACACATTTAAATATAAGTACTGCGGGACAATTTGAGCAAAATCGAAATCTACTTGTAAAAGCTGAGTGGATTCTGTCCAGTGTAAATGTGTTTCAAAAGCTTCAAGACATAATTATACAGAATCATATTTAGCCGACTTCAAAAAAGGAGGAGGTTCTATGTTCCACCGTGATTTTTCCTGATTTAAAATAAAACATAACATCAAGCCTACAATCCTTAAAGGGTAGGCAGAGGTGTACTTAGTAGTAAAAACACGTTTCGCCATTTATGTTAAGGTCCTATGTAATATGGGGCGAGCCCATTGCCATAATTCCAGAATCCGTGGCTGCTAGTGAAAAGTTCTCTTTAGAAAAACCTAATAACAATTTGTCAGACCTAGGAATCGAACCCAAGGTCTCATGAGGAGCAGTGGGGCACCGCCTGCCGCCGGGTTGCAGATTGTTCGAAAGAGAAACCGCGGCCCTGGAACATAAAGGGCAATAGAAGGAACACGGGTGGTACAACTCGGACACTCCCCCCCGCTCCGCTCAGAGCGGGGGAAAAAAATAGATGATTTTTCATCCGTATAAAAGGCCTAATGAGAAGCAGTTGTGCTTGCGACCTCTAGACCAAGCGAGGTGGCAGTGAGAATTTTTCTGTAATTTTTCAGATTGCTTCTCTGACAGTTTAATTATTATATTATTATCTGTATTCGTACCACTACCTACATTCTAGGTGAGATGCGACGCGTGTCACAACTTCACAAGATACCGTCATGAATCATTTCTCATGTAAAACCAATCAGAGTCCAACAAAAAAGCGTGAGAGACGCTTTTGCTAATGACTTAATTCCCAGACGATATTTTTTCAAGGAGTTATTTGAAACGGAGGTAAAAATATATTATTTTTCATTTTTACACGTAAAGAATCCGTCGGATTCGCGTGGGCCACGGCGACAATGATAAGTCAGCGGGTTCTCATCTCAATGGCGCGATGGCGTGTGAGTGGGCGGCGCTTGCGCAGCGTCGGCGTAGCGCCCGCCTACGAGCTGCATTAGTGCCTTATAAGGACATCTGAGGAGCTTTTCTCGCTGAGCTTTGTTGAAAGTTTTGTTATGAACGATTTTAACGATAAACAGTTTTTCTATATAGAGGATTATGTTGTTTACGCTCACTTAAAAGTTTACGATTAAAAGTAAAACGAGAAAATATTTTTTTAAAAGGTACCTTTTATTCTTGCAATCGTACAAGTTGCATTTATAAAGTATTATATTTTTTAAAATAATGAAAATTATTATGTATTCTTTTTATGTATATAAGAAAAAACTTTTTTGTTTTAAATAAACACGTAAATTAGAAACAAGAATAAAACATCACCATGCCTAATATTAATATACCTGTCTGTGTTCATACAAATCGATAGCAAAGGTTTCGTTCGTCTTCTTTTTTCTCTTCTTTGATCTACAAGAAAACCTCCTTTCTTATAGAATTCTAAAGTAAATACTTTTATAAAAAAAAACACTATTTTATAATGTAATGGACGGCGCAGTAAAATTGCCATTTATTCTGTTTCCGTCATTTGTCTGTGACATGTTTATGTTCAAGTTTTTCATTCGGTGATGATTGGAAATGAATAGCGATATCAATTAGCATGTAATTTTAGCGGGAACACAAAATTATGTTCTATTGCTTGAAGTTCAATTTTTTTTATGAAAGTGAAAATTATTTTAAACATCCGATTCGGGGTTATTCCCCTTTATGTTTTGGTTAAAATAATAGATGTTAAAAATCCTTCTTAATTTAATTAAAATCAAGTAAATTCAACCTACGTTAAATTTTTAAATAATCGTCATTTTTGCACAGTGTCTATTTAGTATGGAATCTGTACGTAGTTTTGCTGAATTATTGTAAACTAAATGATAGTTAAACTAATTACCTTTTCAATGCACAAATAAACAGTAAATAAATATTAAATAATGCAAATATTTTCAATAACTTTACACAAAGGCTGTTGAGTCAGATAGTTATTTCGTATCGGCTGGTCATCGGGTGGCGAGCGCTGCGTACGAGTTTCCAGAAGGGCGCATCTTAAGCGCGCTATAAATACGTGGACTCAGCTTTCAGGAGTTCAGTCTAGCGGTGCCTTCCTCAGCGCACTAACTCCTCATCTGTGCAGCAACACACACACAAACACACACACCATGTCTCTGGAACGTCAAGTCCGCGCTAAGGTCAGGAAAAACAATTTAAATATTCATTAATTCCATTCACTTATGTTTTGAAAACTAAATACTCCCTCAGTAAATAAAAAAATATAAATAAAAAAAATATGAACTTAAATTGTAAAGTGTTCAAAATCACAACTTATTTAATAGATTAGAAATAGATACCGAGTTATTTTTCATAAGTCACAAAGAAAATTCTTTTGACCAATTTCCCTTTTTTACTGCACCGAGCATATCTTAACCACATTCTTGTGACAAAGTGATTACTAGATTTTCGTAGAGATTTTGTAAAGCTATCAATTTTATATTTTAGATTTCCATGAGGACTGAACGTATCAGTTAACACAAGAAAATCTAACGTTTTCTAATTTTCACAGTTGGCTTCCAAGCGTAGCCCCGAACAGGAGAAGGAAGCCCAGGAGTGGATCGAAACCATCCTTGGTGCCAAGTTCCCCCCTGGTGAAGCCTACGAGGATGTCATCAAGGACGGCACCGTCCTCTGCCAGCTCATCAACAAGATCAAGCCCGGCTCCGTTGGCAAGATCAACACCTCTGGTGGACAGTTCAAGATGATGGAGAACATCACCAAGTAAGTTTGAAAAAGAAATAATTATGACAGCAAAATATCAGAATCTAAAAATTCCAAGAATCAATATTGAAAATTTATAATCGAAAAATGTTTCAATTTTTCTATTAGACAAACGTATACATATATTCTACACTGTAACCGCAATAGTGCTCTATTAATACACATCTTTCATCTAGACTTTTGCACACGTCGTAAGCTGAAACGAAAACATATTATAGTTCCTTGTAAGTCAAAATCAGAGGAATTCCTAACGTATTTTGTCCGTTTAGCTTCCAGGCAGCCTTAAAAAATTACGGTGTGGCCGACATCGACGTATTCCAAACCGTCGATCTCTGGGAGAAGAAGGACATCGCCCAGGTCACCAACACACTGTTCGCGCTCGGCCGTGAGGTGAGCAGCCAATCAATTTACTACCCGTAATAATGCCAAATATGCCGCATTAAACACTCCGCAACCAGAACAATAGCATGACTCTGAACTCTTTATTTTACATACCACCGCAATTTACGACTTTCAAAATATAGTATATGGTATTACGCAATCGATGTTATAATCTTGTAAACATCTAGATTTTATCGCACCCAATTTAACATCGCAATAACGTATACTTTTATCTTATATACACACCATTTATTATAAACAAGTGCGATCGGCGGAATAGAATATAGAATCCACCCAACATCGGATTAAATAATGTGTTCACAGATTGTTTGGTTTAAGATACGTTTAGAATTTAAGGAGTTGGCGCTGTGCCAAGTTCAACCAAATTTTACGAGCATCTTGCAACATTACCTCAGTTTTCATAAATATCCAAGGTCGCTCTGTTTAGTTGAGGCCGAGTGGGCAATGTTGAAATCTTACACGTTTACAGGTGCTTTCCTAAAGCACAGCATGCTTTAACATAATCTTTTTCTCAACAAAGTTAAAGTGTATTCTTTATTAACATTATTTTGTTTTGTCTGCAGACCTACAGGCACCCCGAATTCAGCGGCCCCAACCTAGGCCCCAAGCCCTCTGACGAATGCAAACGTGACTTCTCCGACGAGGTCCTGAACGCCGGCAAAACCGTGATCGGTCTCCAGGCCGGTTCCAACAAGGGCGCCACCCAGGCAGGCCAGAACATGGGCGCCGGCCGCAAGATCTTGCTTGGCAAGTGAGAACCTCGCCTTCATCCAGTGATATTATTTTATAAGATAATTATTTTTGTACAAAACTGAGATGAATGGACGCTAATGTGAGACTGTTAGCCTTATGAATAACTAGTCATGCGTGACATATGGAATTTTATCTGCTGTTATTTAGCAATGTAGCCTTGCAATCTATTGCATACCTTGGGTTCTGTTATACACTCCATGTAGCGCCAAAATGATTTTGTACATAAGTGCCTAGTATTAAGATAAAATTATTTATTTCCATTTTATTATATGGTTTTATAATAAAATATAAAAGAAAATATTTACTATTATTTACCTATAAAATTAAAATATCTAGAAGACATAATCTTACACAATACTAGGCTTACACTTACAACGAACCAAAGGAGAATGACCACGACAATATGGACCACCGTTCAGAGTTGCATCAATTCCAAAGTTGTTTTAGATGGTTTATAAATTAACCAAATAACCATCTACAATTGATTTTTTGGAATCAAAACCCGCATTTCCAAGTTTTTTAGAAAACGTAACTTAACCTCAAAATAGAAATATCCGTCGTGTATGGAGGTAAGTTTATAGGTCGTAGTTTGGAGAGCAGATTACTTTGCCTCGATCAAAACAAAAAAAAATGTAATATTTAAATCGCAATGAACAAACTTAGCATGCACCCCGCGCAATTTGCATGCACTCGACACATAATTATTTCAAATGACTGATTTAGTTCTATAATCATTAATTTATTAAAAAGTTTCGATTTATATCAAACTGAAGCAAAATAAAAAAAAAATCTATGCAATCATTAATTTGTCTCGTTAGCCAACAAAGTGAAATTGGTTTTGAAAGCAAAATATTAATACGACTACTGTGTGTGTGTGAAATACTAATTATTTCACACCACAGTAGTATCATCTCGCTTTATTATTTATAAAAACCTCGCATTTTACCTTTTCAATGACTTTACATTTATATTAATTTGTAATCGTATGCAAAAAAACTCGATTACAGTTCTCAATATATTTACTTATTTTAATTATGACAACACTTTAACGTCAGAATAGCCGGCAGTAGGTAATTCATTTTATCAAAACAATTTCATAACTTATTAAGTTTACAAAATAAACCCCTATACAAAATTGGCATTCTAATTGCAGAATGTCTTCAAAAATAAAGAAAATAATTGTGATATAATTTTTATCTTGATGCATGAGAAAAACTAGTACCGTTGATGGTCATGATCCTTTACTATTTATCTAAAGTTTTATGGCTCTGACTTGACACCATTATATACATAATAACATGCAAAGCCTTGAAATATAAACATATAACTCCTAGCAATTCAAAACAAAGACAAAGAAAAATAAGTAAACGGATATCCGCAACTGATTGGCATTCGTTTTGAGAGCTTATTAATTCTAAAGTATCTGGCGAACATATTCATGCTCAGATATGAATTTAAAGCGCGCAATGTTTATTACACTCTTGTGGTGCAGTGCAAATGGATTATAATACAAAATCAAGTCATTATAAGGCAGTTTCATATACATTTAAGGATTATTAAATGGAATGACTGCTTCTTGGTCTATTAGTCTTGCTCCCAGAGGACACGGTGGAGCACACCATACCGTGGCGGTCTACCCCGCTTGGGCGAAGGAGCACTGCCTGTGTCCTTGTAGAGACGATCGGCGGTAGAGACCTCACTCGTTCGGCCTTGTCGTAGTTCAGGATCCGGAGCTAGACGGAATGTGAAGGAGTCACCTCCTTCTGCGAAGTGGTGGCTGGATGTTTGAGACATGGAACCTCAAACCATCCGGCCACGACGCCAGAAGACGCGAAACAACTCTCGGCCATCGTAGGCGCAAGCCTGTGAACGGTGAGCAAAGAAGCTCACCATCCGTCCTTCCAGTGGCAAGAACGACGAGGAAGTGTAGATGGTGCGTTCGTGTTTCACGCGCTTCTCAAAGAGATGCCAGTAAATCTTAAGAGCAGTCAGCACCGCTGCCGGGGCTACGAGTTGTTTCGAAAGAGGAACAACAAAGGGAGTGCTAGACTTGTACTGACTAAAACCCATACGGTTTTAGTGAGTACAAGTCTAGCACTCCTTTTCGCTAAGCCCAAAGCGAGATGTGATGTTGGTTAAGTTGATGATTTTTGTTAAATAAATAACACTCGCCTATGACTTTCCCGCTGCTGGGAAAAAGCCTTTTCCTATGTAGAGAAGGCACGAGCATTGATCACCACACTTGCTTAAGATGGGTTGGCGATTTTAAAAGAATTAAGAAAGTCACATTTGTACTTGCGCCGATTTGAAACCACAACCTAATGAATAGAAGGCGAGGCACTTAACTTCTGGGCCATCAGTAGATGTTTTATTTGTTTATGTTAATTTTATTAAATGTCGGAAAGGACGAGGAACTAGCAAGCACACGTGGATTAGGCGATAAAAAACAGTGTAATGTGGTAACACCACACTGTTTTTTTTTTTCGAACAAGATCGTGGAGTTTTAAATTCAATATAACTGTTTCCTATGAGCACGTAATTCAAACGTTAGGTGTTGACAGCTAATTGAATGAAATCGTCAAACATCAAGCCATTCTTACAAACATGTGGTTTATTGTAAAAATCTTGTTTCATGATAATTGCGAACACCTAGATCATTAAAGACTCGCCAGAAATGTCAGCAGCTGCATACTTCGGGCATCATTAACATTTATGAAACGAAGCATGAAGAATGTCTCTTAAATTGGATTAGGAAAACTTTTAGCGACCATATCCGTTGTTTTATTATGTACTCATTAACTTTCTGTTTTTATTTAATCAAAATAAATGGCAACGAGATCCTCTGCAACCAGCAATAGTGGAATGAATAATAAACAAACTTATTTTCGTCATTTTTTTTCGTTATTTAAAATAAACACTCTTTACGGTTTTTAAGCAGTCGGTCTCAAAGGAGATATTAAAATGCACAAGTGTGTGACCAAACATAGATGCAGTCTCTCTTTCCTCACTACCACAGTCCGTACTGTGTTCCATAAATCGACAGTTAGAGAGAAAAACTTTCAAAAGTGTCGTTTGAGAGTTTGTAAATCGCACCCCTTTCAAATTAAAATATTTACAAACGCTCTCCCACCAACGTGACCAGTGCTGCCATCTGTTGAGGTTTGCGGGTACTTTTCAGAACTTTTTACGCATAGGAAAAGTAGCCGGTAGTAGAAAAATTTATATGCTCTTAGATTTTCCAAAGTACGAAAATGTTCTCAGAAAAAACAAGGAAAATCTATACTAATGTTATTAAGAGATAAAGTTACTAAGTTTGGCTGATGCGTCCTCTGAAAGTCTCCGAAAACTACCCAACGAATTTTCGAGAAAATATATGGCTTATTAAAATCTATACTATGGCCGATTCTCACAGAATATGATGTTCACGCTAGTGAAATTGCGGGTAGAAGTGAGTAACAAATCAAATACGATGTCCTTAGTTTATCGTAACATAATATAATCTCAATATACTTATTAGGATTAGGGCAAGAGAGTGATGATAATGAATCATAAAAACATAACATCACGGCAGTAACCCGCAAAGGGTTTGTCAGAGGTGCACCTAGTCCCGGGGTTGCGGGTTGTTCGAAAGAGATACCGCGGCCCCGGAACATAAAGGGCAAAAGAAGGAATAAGGGTGGGTGTTAGTCAGAAAGTCTGAGGGGGCCCAGTTATTTGCTGATTTTCCATCCGCAAAAAAGAGGGGCACTTAATAGTACTTTGTGGAAGCCCCATAAATATTCATATTTCTATGTGCATATTGTAGTTAGCTAGAGTTCTAACTACTTTTGTAGGAATATTGATTTTTTTTAAACGAAGCACATTAAACAACTTTCAATAATCACTAAGGTTTACAGTTTCAAATCGTCAATCGTGAATGAAACGGTTTTCCTTCAATATAATGGCATTTGGCTTGAGACTGATTTCTAATAAAATACGCTAGTTGGCTTCGTGTTGTTGACCCCGATTTCCCTCCATCACACTTTTTCTTTGTTTAATGTAAGATTTGCAGTGAATTGACGTTCTTTTTGATAATGTTACTCAGAATAAAGCCTGTGTTTAATTCAGAAACTGAAAAAGTGTGCGGACTTTAAAGTGACCTGTGATACTTGTTTTTGTGTTGTGAGATGAAAATAAAATAATCCATTCAATGACGAGTGATCAAAAGGTGAGATTATGAATTTTTAAAAGGTCTTGGGTAGCAAAGTTTTAAAGGCGTTACTCAACTAAATGGTGACTTAATCGCATCGTAGGTACTTATTATTATTACTAATTCCCATAGATTTTATAATATACCTATGTTTATTCTATAAATATCAATAAACCGGAGTACATACTTCAGCTATACGCCGAATTTTGAATACCTTGCTGATAAAATAGGTTTATTTATTTTAGTAAGTAGGTATTAAATATATAACAATAATTAGTTATATATTACATAGCATGATAACCGTCCGAAAGTATAACCGAGCCCAAAATTAGAGGAACGACCCAGTTAGCTATGGAAATAGTTCAGGTATGTTCCGCCGTTATATTAACGACTAACGCCGCTATGACGAAAATAGTTCGCAGCAACGACGAACAGCGGCGGCGTCTGGCGGCCGTGTGCAAAAACCACGAACGTAACGACTAACGAAAATAACGACCAACCAGCGGCGTAACGGGTAACGAGGCCGTGAAACCTTAAAATAGTTTTGCACGGTTCTCGATTTCGCCGTTCGGTTTAGCGAAGGTTCAGTCGGGCAGCGGCTGCGGAGCCTTCCGCACCGCTGTCCACTTTTCCGTCACCAGATGGCGTCAATGTACATACATAGTCTCTTAGTTTTGTTAACTTTCGCCAGATGGAGCTACAAGCGATAGGGATCCGCCTCTCCTATTAGTTTCCGCCCTTTTACGATAGATAGAGCTACGAGGAACTGAAAGACTGAAAAGTAAATGGTGAGTAGAGTACCTATACGGCATGCATATGTATTCCAGTTTCTTTTATTAATCGGTCCTCTCTTCTTTTGTTTGTTAAGTCCTTTCTGTAACTATAATGAACCGAAACTTTATGCATGCAAATACTAAACTTCCTTGTACGCAATGTAACGTAGTAATCTAGATAAATATGGGCATAAAGTGGAAGACACAGATTCATGCCAAATTACAAATTGTTGGGTATGTAATGAGAGGTACCTATTCAAATGAGTTTCTTAAACTTTGTTAGAGTGATTTAGACTCGATATAAAACTTTCAAGAATTTGTGAGTTTTTAAAACAGAAAATATTCTTGAATATTGTTTGGGCATACTTATTACTAACAAAGAATTTTTCTAAGAAACCTTCAGCTCATTATTTGATTCATAGATAGGTACTGATTAAGGAATTAAAAACATAATGTTTCTAGTAATATCTTGTTACCTATTTTAAGACGTGACTTCCACGAATAAAATAAATCTGTCATTTTCCTTAAAATCATTAGTCATTTGTTTTCTAAATTCGTACCCACCTTGTCTAGTTTTTACGATAGTCACCATGCAACATTTTCAGCCAGAACAATCTTACGCTTTTTTTCGGATAGGAAATCATCTATCGCCTACGTGAATCATCTTTCGTGAAAAATCTCAAAATTCGTTTTTACTGGCGGTCATAAAATAGCAACACGTTTTAGTGCGATTCGAACCAATTATACTGACTGCCTCGTCGGTGATATAGTCTCAGGTTCTATTTCAAGGTCTGGTAATGATGAAGATTATCCATTAGGATTTTTGTATCTTTGTAATTTTTTTAATATATTGGATTTTTGATAATAGGCTCGCCCCTTATTAGGAAGATTCTGTAGAGGTCTAATAACATTCTGACAGTACAGACTGGTTTGCAGAAGCATTAGAATACTTAAGTTTTTAAATAAAAAATAGAAGGGCTTAGTTTTATTTTTCCATTATTGTGTGACATGTAGGTAGTACTGAAACTATGAACTAAAATTTAGTCTTAAAAGTTTTTTATGCGCTTTCAATTTCGTAAAGTTATCAATCTTTAGCAATATTATTGACGAGAAGTAGCTTCAGAAAGAACAAAACAAGTTTAAATAAAGTGGTACATTTTCTGATAAATCGAACATTTGCCTCTTTCAGCACAGCTTTGTTTTCAGTTTAATTTATTTTCGGCTCCGATACAGTAAACATTTGTATGGGTTATGAGTATTTCGGGAATCGGTTGAGTCAGCTGTTTATACTGGTGCGTGTGGTGATGCGAAACATACTTACACATAACAATTATGTGGATATAGGTAACCACAGTTTTCCAGCTACAGAACCAGAGATAATATAGAAAAGCAGTTTGCAATCTCTGCCCACCAAAATAGTTTAGTTGTCTATTTGTATGCACTGAACAGGAGTTCCTGACGCTTACAAAATTTATTATATCTATGCATACGTACTTCGTTATGTAAGCGAATTCATATATGACTGTATATATTGGTATATATGGCATACTATTAGATTGGCAATCGAGTTCAATTATAAATAAACAAAGTGCAACAGACTAATCAGTAAGGGCGTAAAGGTTGATAATTTACAAATAGGTTATTTAAAATATTGATTAATGCAAACAGGGGAACCAATAAGTCCTTATCATATTTAATTCTAACAGAGTATTTGTCAGCTGTATCCGTGTAATTATCGGAAATGATTCTACGGGAACATACTACCGGAATAAAAAAGTATAGGTACTTTGTCCCAACGCAGGGTAGAAATAACCTAAGCTCCAAACTTTATCGAAATTCCTTCAACCGTTTAGATGTAAAAAAGTGATAGACAATCTTTGAACAGATTCAGGAGGACTTTTACATACCAAGTTTCAGGATCAACTATATGTAGTTTTGTAGTTATTTCCATGTACGTATCAACTAAATCAGACTTGCATTGATGATTAAATTAGAAAATGCTTAGGTATTGGATAATTAGCTTTTACCTAAGAATAGGTGGCTAATAACTTAGACATGCGATTCTTACAGTACACCGAGTACAATAATACCTAATGTAAGAGATTAAATAACCCAATACTGACTCATTTGTGTTGTGAAAGGTGTCTACAGAAAGAATAAATAAAACAACGTTATTTTTTGCATAAACAAACTCGTTGACTACTTCTTTGTGTAGAAAAGTTAAGGAAAGTTTGACAATGAAAAAATTTAGTTTAGAAAACCATCACAGCCATAATGTCTTTATACCGAGGAGTATCGTATTACCTGGATTGTGGTTCAGATATTCACTCTCTCCATTAAAAAATCATCTGCATGCTCAGAATCGAATTGGAATATTGTTATGGAAAGGCTAGGCAGATGTTTATTAACCAATTCTTTGTACAAAAAAGCATCCACAATCCACATTAAAGTTTCGTGAAAATCCAGGCAGAATTTTCCAAGAGAGAGAGAGAGAGATTTAGACAAGATAAATAATAATGTGGATAAATAATTCTATCTTTAAACTGGCAGAAAGAAAATAGTAATGGACCAAGACAGCATAAATTATGGAATATTTTATGCCCAATTTTCAACTCGAACTGGAAATATTATTGTGATTTGGAATATTCGATAAAATTTATATATTTTTTAGTTTCATGTAACTATTATGTGCAATAAAGATATCGGTTTCATATTCATGCGCGCTGTTAATGCATTTCTTACATAGTCTACCTGGCGGGCACTGAGAAACCACTAGCGAGAGTAGGTAACTTATTGTTGGCTCAGTTTCCAACACAAATAGTTTCGGTATTTGTCTAATGGTTAAGTCAAATTTTGGATATGACGCACTCGGCAGGCATCCAGCTGCGTCATCCAGGTGCTGTCAACGAACCCGTCTGGACCAGCTGAACCCGAGAAGTTTCCATGACGGCTTCCTGAAAGAAATCCATACATTTCTAATATTATGTTATGATTACAACATCGGAAAATTCCGGGTGGATTGAGAGCCATTCCATTTTATTGCGCGGTCTACTTCGCTTGAAATAGACTGCTCCACCTAAACGGGAGAATAACAAGTTCGTTAACATAATCCTGATTTGTAGCCAACGATGAGTGAATTGTATTTCACCATGCAACGGATATGTGGTAGAAACGAATTCGGATGTTCTTAGGGTACTTGTACAACTCTTGAGTATAGGCGTAGGGATTAAATTAGAAGTATCGGGAGTTACCTATGGACCAAAGTAGTGTTACCACTGAAAATGATTTACAAACGTATTCTTCTCGAAAGTATAATTATATTAGCCAGTATTCTTACCGAATTACGCGATGTGTTCTATAATCTGGATTTTCCGAGAAACGATCGGACTCCAGTGGCGGGCCGCCGCCCGCGCATTCTGTCGACCGAAATAGAGCCGGTCGGCAGGCACGTTCATGGTGCGTCCGCGCAGCTTTTCAGACGATGCAGGAAACGAACTTTTTATTTTCTTTCCTTACTCCAATTCTAAAAGACGATTCTGAAAGTCGGTTAATGCTCCCCTATTATGTTACCGCATTCCCGCAAAATAAAACAAAGGGCAATTTTCGCTTCACCATATTAATTAAAACCATAAATAACACTAGAAACTAATCCCTAATGCACATTAAAATAAACTGGTAATCTGATGTTGCAACACTCAGGAAATGTTTGTTGCTGAACATTCTATTCTAGTCGATGAGAAGACAAAAATAACTGTTTTATTAGTTGTAAATTTCACTAGCCACGCATAGCAACGTCGTCGGCACACAAAGGGAATATTGAGGTGGGTTTCTGTAAGCTTATTACATGTATTTATGTGTTTACAAACAAATAAATTAGAGGATATGGAGTTGGTGCTATTCGGCAATCACATAATAAGTCCGAATTAATTTAAGTCGTCCATGGATTGTTATTTAGAGTTGCTTGTTATGTTGTTTTATAGAGACACGTGCAGAATCTTCACTCACGTGTCGTTTATCTCCTGAAAATTATTTTTCATAAATACTGAATACTATTCGAATGACCTTTCTTTTGCTACTTTATTTTCTGATAAATTGACAGTTTCACCTTGAGGTATTAGGAAAGATGATGCTACCGAATACGTAACACATCTTATCATATAAAATGCGGTGTTTATAAATAAAAAGTAATTTGAAAACTTCAGCGGCATTTTCACGTGCCAAGTACATTCGATAGTCTTATCCCAAGTTTTTTAGATTTAATGAATTAGTTGTTTGATGTTTAAAAAAATAAAAACTGTACCAAATGTTATGCCATTACGTTTGTAACACTGCATCTGCCAAGTGGGTTATTATTATAGTTCGCTGAAAGAAATTTATGCGTCCACGCATAATAAATTACTGTTGCAGCATTGAAAAAGAGAGCTGGCACAACTTAATATTTGCAAACAATCATAAACTTTCACAAAAATGCAATGACTAGCTGCACCCCGTGGTTTCACTCACGTACATATAAACCTTCTTCTTGAATCACTAGCTATTGCTGAAAACTGGATTAATAATAGCCTTTGAGTAGTTTTAAAGATCTAACCGAACAGACAACGGAAGCGACTTCATTTTATACCATGTAAAGATACATAAATAGCAAAACATAATAAAAGTATATTATCATTTATAAAAGTTAGAAGATCATTTAAATAAGTTCTACCGTAATCTTCTAGGATACCGTGTCATGACGTTAGCTAACCCAATCATCAATTCTCCAGTTTTTTTTTTAAGTTTAAAACAGTCGGCATTTAGACACTAACCCTTTTAGAGGAATTGAAAGATTTGTCCGAAGTTGCCAAATTACCAGTGGTCTACAATACCACGTGTTCCATTTGCCCAGGTCCATGAACTCATATACCTACTCAGGTCCATCAACTCCCATCAACATTCACTTCGCCATCAAAAAAGAATCTTGCAATGTGCACTAACTTGCTGACGTAACCTAGTAGCTTTCTTTGATGTTATGCTAACCGCGCCACCAATCTGTCTGTGAATGCTTTTAAATATAGTACTCGGTAACAATTAATGGATTGAATATTTAAATTTAGAATCACAGATAGCCAATCTTAAAATATTGTTTTTTCTAAATACAAAATAAGTTTCGGTCTGGAAACTAATAATGTTAACAAAAACATCAAGAAGAAAAATAAACATAATGAACTCCGAATAAAAGTGAAAATACTTACTTGACAATGTAATGAATTTGTTGTTTAGTGTTTTACACGATTTATTGACCAAGAATTAGTTTTCAGACGTTTAATTGTTTTGGCTACTGTTTGTTTACTGTAAATATTGCACCTAAATTAGTTGTTGGTTCATTGTACCAAATGATTAAAGAATTGTGTCATTGTGATTTATCAAAATAATTAAAACGTTCATTAGCTAGGAATGTGCAAAAATACCTAACAACACAACGTATGACTGGCGTCTTAAACGCGATCTCTAGCGCACACGCAGACTGATTGTTAAGATTGTGTTTCAGTAGAAATAACGTCTAAAACTGTTCGCACCTATGAACATTTGGTCGTGCGTAGGAGTGCGGCTGCCCACGGCGCGCGGCGTGGCCGCAGCAGCATGAGTAATGCTCATCGCGATGACTTCTGTTCATGAGTAACACTCGCGAGGTGCTTGCTGCTTCCATTTTATTTTAGCGTCGCCCACTCGCTCCATGGAGCCACCACACCTGCCACCGCCGATTGACTCATAAACACCTGAACGTTACACAATCCCGGATCCATAACATTCCCAATTATAAAAACTGTACTCCGCTTACATAAAATTGTATCGAACAATAAACGTTACGCGAGATCGACGATTGTGTCAGAAAATGTAACAGGTGATGATCCAAAGGAGAGCTTCTCTTTTGTTGCAAAGAAGCCACATTTTAGATTACTTTTCCTGAAATTTCTCTCTAGCTTCTCAGTTTAATTGGCAAATAGAGGTCGATTATTCGCTTGCATTTTCATCCAATCTAGGTATTCGCAATGTAATTAACATCCGTCACTGTAAATATATGAAGTAATTATGTTTGACAGGTGTTTAACTCACTCGATAAACCATGACGAGTCACAAAGGGATGCGATAGAGATACGAACAAGTTTGAAAACGTGCCAACGTAGAATTTTCACGTAAGACATTTTTTGGAGACCATTTCACGGCCTTAAAATTTATGTCTCTTGTGATAAAATATAATGCGAAAATAGCGATGTTCTCAGACTCACGTTTAAAATTAATATTAGAATACTCGTTACCTGCGTCAAATGAACTGACGGTACACTTCAAAATAAAAAGTGGAAGATTCTAGAACAAAAATATGACTCGTGTGATATTTCATCCAGCCACATTAATAAATATCTACGCGAGGTTAACATAACAGTGTTATGTAGAGTTGTAGTACGTCATAGAGTAGTACTTATAGTGCAACATATGGTCGCTTGCAATGCACTGACCCCCACTGCCGTACATGGTTAGGGCCATGAACGAACCATTGCCAATCAGACAGTCGGAAGGCAACAGCTATCTCCGCATGCGTAGAATACATTCAGTCAAAAAAGTATCGGGAATGGATGATTTGTTTATGGTTCCAAATTAAAATTTTTGTTTTTAGGGTTCCGTAGTCAACTAGGAACCCTTATAGTTTCGCCATGTCTGTCTGTCCGTCCGTCCTCGCTTAATCTCTGTGACCGTTAGCACTAGAAAGCTGAAATTTGGTACCAATATGTATATCAATCACGCCGACAAAGTGGTAAAATAAAAATTTGAAAAAAATGTTTTATTAGGGTAGCCACCCTATATGTAAAGTGGGAAGTGATTTTTTTTTTAATTTCAACCCTAACGTGTGATATATTGTTGGAAAGGTATTTAAAAATGAATAGGGGTTTACTGAGATCATTTTTTGATAATGTCAATAATTTCGGAAATAATCGCTCCAAAAGTAAAAAACAATGTGTCCCCCCCCCCTCTAACTTTTGAACCATAAGTTTAGAAAATATGAAAAAAATCTGAAAAGTAGAACTTTATAAGGACTTTCTATGAAAATTATTTTGAACTTGATTGACACTACAGTTTTTGTACAAAAAAGACAAAAAGTTGTAAAAATAATTTCTGGACTAAGTTTGTAGTATAATCGTATATGCAAGCATTTTTTGTAACTTTGTTTACATATTTTATTATCCTGAACGTATCTTTTTTCAAACAAAAAAAGAATGATTGAAATCGGTTCTCGCAATCCAAAATTACCACCGAAATTGCACGTCTTTGTATTAATTAGTAACCCAATTCCCCGAGAGCTGGCGCTGTAGGTACTTATTACATTGGATCGGGTATTACCAAATTGTTCGGTTGGCCTCATAACTGGGAACACTTATTGTGACGGACGGGAAACTACGGAACCCTACACTGAGCGTGGCCCGACACGCTCTTGGCCGGTTTTTTTTTTGTAGTTGTTAGATTATCACAACTGTTTTCCATTTTGGCGCGGAGTTTGAGTTGCATCTGTTGTTTATATAAAAAACAGTGCTGGTTTTAGTAATATCATTTATAGTGTGTATTGCGAATTTCATAATGGACAAAAATATCGAACAAAGAGTTTGTCTAATATATAGACGAAGAGACAAATGAAACCATTCTATTTATTGTATAAATGACTTCATACCTGAATGTTTTTACACCCACTCATATAGGTATAGGAGCGTAAACTTTAACTTTAACAAAATATAAGTTTTCGGAAGTTAAAGAGCTTTTCTGTAAGTCTATTTAGATTTCCACTTAGGATTTGATGAAGGAGCTCTACCTACATTTCCGTTATAAATTATTACGTATAGACATGAAACGTTCCTTAATTTTCAAGGTTTTGGAAAATCGATTGATGAATCTCTACGATGATAAACTAATTGGTACACTTATAACACCTACAGCAACAGCTTGCAGCATATCAAAAGACCCTCAACAAATAAAGTGGATGCACTGGTCCGGATCTAAAGGTCCATCGTGTTGCTTGCGGTAGTATTATAAAAAAATGACGTATGCGTGCCTTTCACCCATATGTTGATCACCAAAAATATGAAAACGAAGAGCTTGTTTATGTTTACATACAAATATTAATCTTGATGCATTTCCAAATACGTCAATCACACCGCAAGATATCTAATCGATAGATATCCCCAATGATGTCATAATCTATAAACAATACAATTATTCATTACCACGTGAGGATCAAATCATTGCACAGGAGTTTAATTTTGAGCAAAGTTATTTTTATGAAAAAATATTAATAGATGGGCAGGTGCGAGTGCAAGTTGGCAAGAGCAGTATTATGCCACAATGTGACACGGTACTGGACTAATTGTAAACATAATAAACAGTAGGTATATTTGTTATTTCTGTCGCTATGAGTGCACGGTGAGGGTGGCACCGTGCGCACAGTGCAAGCTGTACTCTACACTAGCGAGTTCCACCACGTCCATCTGTTTACACTTCAATATTAGCAGTTTGTTTGTTCGCGCGGCCCTAGCTCATTGCCGACGTAATTATGGACAGATGTTGCTTGCCAAATAAATGATTCACTTTTATATATTTATGTCCAATGATGCCCGATTTGGAATGTTTCTAGGAGTTCATATATCATTGACATAGCACCAGGTATTTTTGTATGAATCTTTGTTATTCTAGACAGGTGTAATGTTCACTCTTTAGTTTTTGGTAGAAACTTACGCCATCTCCAATTCTGTAATAGGATAGTTGTTCGTCTTTTCAGTTTTAAATACAAGTGAAAAAAATACAAGAATTGCTGAACATTGAAAAGAAGGAAAACCTAAAAAGCCCTGAAGTTAAATGAATAAAATGAATATCTTGGGACAACTCACACACGGCTATCTGATCCCAAGCTAAGCAGAGCTTGTGTTATGGTAACCAGACAACTGATATACATACTTATATAATTTATAAATACATACACATTATAGATAAATCACACCCAGACACAGAACAAACAATCATGCTCATCACACAACGTTTGTCCTGGGTGGGAATCGAACCCACGACCTCCGGCTCAGCAGTCAGGGCCACTAACCACTAGACCAACAGGCTCGTCAAAAAGTTTAAGTTTTCCTGGTCAAGCGGCGGCTTCTGTCGGAGATTCGATAGAGATCTGTCTGGTTTTATTTATTTCCATGTTGGTACCAACAAAAGTGCAGCTTAACAGTTGTATCTGGTTTTGCACTGAAAGCCAGCCTAAAAATAGAAGATGATGCTGACCAAAATACATTGTTATGATAATAAATCTCGACGGGCATGGGCTGTATGTATAAGTATGTATAAGTAAATTCGGTATAACACAGTACCTGCAGTTTTTGCTCTTGTGTGCCTGTTTGATTTGTAATAGCAAGTTTTCCCTTTTCTTCCCTCGTTCGCCCTCATATACCACTTTTTTAAATAAAAATTAGCCTATGTCCGTCTCCTGGTTCCCAACTATCTCTGTACCAAAATTCATTAAAATTGGTTTAGCCATTAAAGCGTGAAGAGGTAACAAACAAACAAACTCAATTTCGCTTTTATAATATTAGTAAGGATTCTGGTTCGAACATTAGTGTAACCTAAAAACAGTTCTAGTTTATGAAAGTTGCATCAGGATGGTTTTTTTTTCTGTCATAAGCTCGACTATCATCAGCAATATGATAACTGCCTTGCTCGATCTCTCATTTTGTAAAATATAATCTTTACAAAAGTCTACACAAAACGTTGGCGAGTTAAGTTCATAAAATTGGCTTTCATGTCCCAATTAAATAATATTTATTAAGTATATAATAACATGAATAATATTAACATCGTTATTGGTGAATGATTTATCCGTAGCCGATAAACCTATGTTATTTAAGTAGTTAGTTTCATCCTACGTACATACATATCTTAAAATATATCTTGTACTAAAACCCAACCATTATAATGATATTTCTTTAAAAAAAACCCACATTAGGAATTTCTCCTGTATCATGGGGGGGTTTACAAACATTTAAACTCACATACACAACAGACCCGAAACAGCTATCTGCAGGTCATACCAATATTTGCTCCGTGCGGGAATCGAACCCGCGACACGCAGCGCAGCAGTCAATCGCTCAGCCACTGCGCCAACCGTGCCGCCAATTATAGAATTAATAACAGTCACAGAGACGCATTAATTTTTTTCGATTCGATTAAATTTTCATCGGTCAGATTCAGGTGGTGAGCTCAAAACGATTATTATTTATTAACTCATTAGGATGATAGGATAAAATATCAACTTATTTAGATATCCTTAAAATATAACACGGTAAAACTGCTCGCATATAGACAGTTTGTAAAACGCTGTTATTATTTTTATGTATAATCTACTTTACAAGGAAAACTCTTCAAGGTTCTGAAGATGGAATACTATGCTATAGTAGGTACCTACTGCATTTTATTATTCTCATGAAATGACAAATCTATGTGTCTAGTGCTATTTAGATGCACGTGTTAGTGCTACCAACGCAATGAATGCTCTTGGGCTGTTGCCCTTTGACGTCTAGTTGTCATCATGTATGACTAATGAGCATTCTTTATGTGCTTGGTAAGACTTTCCTCAACACTATGACTGACGAATGACCGATTCCTTTATTTACGGAAGACGGGTGTCTGAAATATGACTCGAGTCATATTCTGCCGTATAAGGTGTGCCAAAATCTATTTATTTTGCAATGAGTTTTTCCGGAAATACAAAAACACTTTTTTTAATATACATCACTAAAGAACTCGAACTTTCTAGAAAGATGGCGGCGTTCTTGCCCATTATTTTGATAAAAAAAAACTCTAAAAATAAATTCTGGCAAATTAAGTGGTGGTCATGTCTTACATAATAAGTATTCGTTGTCAAACCAGAAGACGACACAAAACCGAAGTCAATAAAATCACTAACGAATGAGCCACTCAAATGTTTATACTATAAAATGTGTAATACTAGCTTTTGCCCGCGGCTTCACTCGCGTTAAATACGGGGTAACACGGTTCTCCTTTCTTGAATTTCAGGTACCTGCTACCTGTAGTTTTTGCCCTTGCGCCTTTTTATTGTAATAGCAAAGCTAAGTTTTCCCTTTTCTTCCCTCTTTCTCCCTCATATATCACATAAAAAAGTCTATGCCCGTCTCCAGGGTCCCAACTATCTCTGTACCAAAATTCATCAAAATCGGTTTAGCCATGTAGGCGTGAATACTTAACAGACAAACTCACTTTCGCTTTTATAATATTAGTAAGGATTATGAAATTTTGTTTACATTTCCAAATATTTCTTACAAAAATTGTGGGGTGCCGTTAAGCTACCGGTGGTTAGGGCTCCAGAGACAGGAACCTCCTCATAATGCGAGCCGCATTCAGGAGTACTGCCTTCTAAATCAGACCATTGATCTAACCGCCTCAGAGAGCTTCGACAGTTTAAGTTATCTTTAAAATTGTAAGAAACCCAAATTTGTTTATTTTCTTTTTCGGTTAGCTAGCAATTGTTTACACAAAACGTTTAAAAACACTATCATAAGTGCAACAATCACTTACAGGTTAGCATCACGTGAACTAGGTATTTATTTATGGTTAAACATTATTCAATAAAAGAAAACAGATTTTAAAAAAATAAACATTTCAAATAGGTAAGCACATGACATTAGAGTACCTAATTTAAAACAATTAAAAAACACGAAGTAACAATAATATTTAAATACATTCATCATGCATAGGTAATTTTTTTAAATAATAATATTTAATAGTAGGGAAAAAAGTTATGAATTATTAAATATTTCGGGAGACTACACCGGATAGTAGGTACTTACTGAAAATAGGTAGGTACTAAAATTGTGGCAGAAATTACACTGTGGATGTAAAAAGAAAAATTATTAGAGAATTCTTTAATACGTACACCGTCCAAGTTAAAACTTTCAAACAGAGAACATTTCACGTAGTCTCTTCAAAAGAGTTTCATTAAAAATTTGGTAGGTATCTATTTTCATTTTTAAAGTCCTACATCCTTATTCATAAGTAGGTCCTGGGTAAAATTTTTATCCACGTTTTCTTACGAAGGGGCTAAACCTAGAGTATACCAAGAATACTTGCAGGTAGGGCTCTATCATAGTATGCAAGAATGCCCCGACCTGCCACCTGAATATTATTTTAAAACTAAACACTCAATAAGTTTATCGCTAAGACAATAACAAGACCCTTCAGGGTCGAGAGCTCATTCCTACACTGTTTTCAAAGTTGAATAGCATGGATAAACATGATTAATTACAGATTCAGAAGATATTTTATAAAATTTTCGTTGAGTTCCAATGTAAAAAAAATGTCTAAGTATAATAAAATGTGAGTAAAATAGAAACGTGTATCAATTACACAATGTGGTTAGGAAGTGGTAGGGA
Organism: Ochropleura leucogaster; assembly: GCA_958449745.1. Lineage (NCBI taxonomy): Eukaryota > Metazoa > Arthropoda > Insecta > Lepidoptera > Noctuidae > Ochropleura > Ochropleura leucogaster. The sequence goes on along the minus strand of OY288206.1, from coordinate 10,243,499 downwards.
ACCTGCGGATGGGGGTTGTGCGTGAGGTGGCTGGGGGTGTAGCGCAGGCGGAGGCGAGGGCGGCGCTCCCCCCCACTGGGGCCGTGTGCAACTCGCGCATAGACTACGGTCGCCCGCTGCCCTCGCGCATCATTCGAACTTCGCGCACCGCAGTCTCGGCATCGCCCTGAACTGTATACGCGTACGGGAGCTTCATCCCGCAGCGACTTCGACGAACAGGTCCTTATTCCAGTGAAAGTGACACTTAACCTACTCTTATTGCATAATATAACCTAACCGCGAGTGAAACATAGTATTCTCTTCTATGTGAACTATTATTAGAGTTGCATCGGCACGCTCCAGCGACGTAACTTTACCTGGACGCCCCAAATTAGGAGCGCAGGCGCATCGGCCCACGCGCCGCCCGCCCATCTTCCATATTCCGCTACATTCTTTCAAAGAAGCGGTCGTTGCATTCGCAGGAAGCCGCCCGATATATGTGCTTGTTGAGCAATAAAGTGTCCGTTCAGATGAGATTGAAGTGGTGCAGGCGGCTTGGACTCCGGCCAACGGCTGTTGCATTTAGAATACAATTTGACAACGAACCCAAATAATGTTTAACGTGTTAACTACATGTGTTACTACATAAATAGTGATGAGTGGATCCTAGAGAAGCAGAAAGGATTTTTGGTGAAAGTGTAATTGGGATTACATCGCCACAGTTGAGAAGTCAAGTTCCAAGTCGCCTCCCACTGTGCCGTCTCAGTTTTGTTGGTTTATGTGATTTTTTGTTTGAACTAGAAATATTTTGTTTCAGGATAAGTTAAGCGAGCACAATGCCTTTCAAACCAGCAGATAACCCTAAGTGCCCAAAATGCGGCAAATCAGTATACGCAGCAGAGGAGAGAGTCGCCGGAGGACTCAAATGGCACAAAATGTGCTTCAAGTGCGGTAAGTTCGTGAATATTATATTGTTTACATTGTTTATTAGTCAAAAGAAAAATTAATTACAATAAACACAGGGATTAAAGTTTAAACTGAAAATTAAAGAGATAATGATCTATGTAACAATTTCGCAATTTGAAATTGTAGTTTTGGGCACAATTTTTTTTATATAGTTACACCCATCTGACGAGGCAAATAAATGAGTTGTCGTCTCAAGTATCTACATTTTTTGTCATAATATCTTTTCTAAAAAACACTTTAACTGACAATGTTAAATGTTGCCAATGACATCGAAGGAACCATCCAGAAGAATTCATAATGAACATTTCTAAGTACCCCCATAGGGCATTGTGTGTGTTTGTCTCTCAGAATGTAGGGATAGCTATGGAGCTGTCCGTCCCTATAATCTAGAAAGATTCAAGAGACAAATAGAGAATATGGAGGTATCTACAGTCTAGATATACAAACTTTTAAATTATTAGCTGAACTTGTTTGTTCACAGTTAATTTGAGAATATTGTGAAAGAAACTAAAACAGAAACTAACAAAATGAGTAGTCATTTTATTAGTTTTATTTAAAAATGAAACTTGTAACTCTAAGTCTAAGTAATCGTAAGTTACGTATAGAATATAGTAAAATGCTGTCAACTTTCCATGTTTTTCCAATAAGTCGTGTATAATAATGTGAATGACTATTGTTGATTCAAGTGGCATGGGTATCAATAATAGGAATCACTTTGCCCAGAGTGTTAGGTAGAGCTCTATCATAAAGGGTCTTCAACAATAGGTACCCGCAAAACATGTTATTGCAATAACAAAAGTACCGGTACTATACGGATTAAAGTTTTTATTTTTTGTTTATTTGAATTGTTCCCTGATTAATCTGATTAATGTAACCAACCGTGCAACTTTAACCGTGTGCGACATAAAGTCATGTTTAATATTTATGTTGTCCAGGCTTGTGCCAGAAGTTGCTCGACTCCACCAACTGCTCAGAACACGAAGGTGAACTGTTCTGCAAAATGTGCCACGCGCGCAAATTCGGACCAAAAGGCTACGGCTTCGGCGGTGGTGCTGGTTGCCTGTCCATGGACTCTGGCGAACACCTGAAATCTGAGAATGCGTAAGTAGCTTCCCTCTTAGCTCTCCCGCCGCCCGCGCCACTGAGGGCCTTTCCTTATCTAAGGTCGCAACAACGGCCGGCCTCCGGGCCCGTGCGTAACCACATTAACCGCGTGTACATATACTCATACTATACAGTAGAAAGCGCGCGCTGGCTGTACATTACGCGCCGCCTGACACGTGCATGACCAGTCTCCGTTTATGTCGCAACAGGAATTGAGCGAGCAGAGCTGTCCAGCAGAACTTGCGGGTCGCCGACACACATCTCGGCCCACCAGCGACGCCTCGCGAACGCACGCCTTACTGTACTTTAAATTACTCTAGTTAGGATTATTTATTCGCTATCGCTTAATTTAATTTGTTCATCGGTATTATTTATTATTTATAAAAAACACAAATAAATAAAAAACAGTCGACTACCAACCCTGAGTTAGTAATGTTCATGTGAGCGCGGTCGAGGCGCGCGCGCACCCGCGGTGCGCAGTCGGGCGCGCGCCGGCTCGAGCGCGCTCTAGCCCTGTTCGATCCCTTCCTCCCCAACACGGGGCGTGCCCCCCACACAGGAGCCACGGTGAGAAACCAATATGTAGCCTTGGCTTAGCAACGCTCCAGACGCACCTAGATGGCATGCACGAGACGATCTTATGTTGAATAACTTTCCTCGCTACTAACACTCTGTCTAACCCTCAGCTAACGCTTCCGTCTTAGCTTTAACTGATAGTCAATACATGTGATGGGATAAGGAAAGCGCCCTCTATGTCGATATATTGTGTAGTGCTATAGCGAGGCCGATGCGGAGCGGGCGGCCGGGAGCCCTTACCTTCTCCCATTACGGCGGAGGTGCGCCGCCGGCATCTACTGCTTAGCCGCAATCCGTGTGGCCGATACTAGAATGTAGAGGCACGGATTCTTCCGGTGCCTGAGAGGCTTTTAACTACTCTTCTGTCACCTGTTGCTTGATCTGACCATTGTTGAACATTTACTGATTTGCGGCATGTATACAGCAACGGCGTAAGGACTAATGGAGCTTGTATGGAGCCACGCGTAATCGCCAAGGCGCCGCCAGGACAAGGATGCCCACGATGCGGCGGCTTCGTTTATGCCGCCGAGCAGATGTTGGCCCGAGGACGGGTAAGATGCTATACACATTAATAAAAGAAGCATCCTATACAATTAGATACATTCAATTTCCTTAACCATTATTTGGATGCAAGCTTGCGCGCTTTTAGATGCTTAAACGAAGAAAAAAACATATTCTTACTTAATCCAAATCCATTTTGAATTTTTATCCAAATCCAATATTATTACGCAAATATATATCTAACTAAAACATTGTGCCGTAGGGCTATCACAGGCGATGCTTCAAATGCTTAAATTGCAACAGGACCCTTGATTCAATGATGCATTGTGATGGGCCAGATGGTGACATTTACTGTAGAGGTATCTGAACTATTCATTATGTACCAGGTGTCAATCAAATGTCCCACCCATAAATATGTTGTATGTGCCATAACATCATGTATCATTGTAATAACTCGAGTGATCCTGTACCTACACTAGTATGACCCCTGCATGCCCTGACGTATCCTCACTATTCACTGTATGTCCAGGGGTGGCACAAGGAGTGTTTCAAATGCGGAGAATGCTTAAAACGTCTGGACTCTACAAACTGTTGCGAGGGCCCAGACAAAGACATTTACTGCAAAGGTTTGTTTTTTTCCTTATTTTGCATATACTTAATCTTTCTACGAATCCTATTTTGTCATAAAAATATCCATATGTAAAAGTATTTCCTAGTCCTTACATATTTAAATAATTTGGATTGTGAGTGATTACAAACTGTATTAACTGTGCTGCATGTTCATTTCCATTTGTTTTCGTGGTTTTAATAAAATATTTTTCTCTGTAGTATGTTATGGCAAGAAGTTTGGTCCTAAGGGATATGGTTACGGAGGCGGAGCTGGTGTCTTGCAGAGTGACCCTTACGCCAATGGGTAAGAACCGCTTGAGGAACGGCCGTGTGACTTATCTGGCGAGGGCACAGCTTTTGACACAATATACCAAAATACTATATTCAAAAACAAAATGTTTGAGCGTGGATCGCTGTGTGCTCTACAGATGCAATAATAACGCTTTGCTTTTGCTGTAGGATGCTACGCACAAAGATTTGGTCCAAGAGGTGTAGGACATGGGGGAATGTCAAGCCTGGGTCTTATGTGTGATATTAAGGACTTGGAATGGCAAAGGTATAATACTTATTAGAGTTTTCTGAGACCCTGATGGATCCCAAAGACCAGTCTATAGGACTGCAAGCTCCGAGGTTTTCATGATTAACCAAATCATCTAACTTGCCAATTAGCTTATAGACTGCTTTAGCAAATTTTATTTTTTATTGTCTCATGTGTTAGAAACCATTATTGTAACATTCATTATTTAACACCACGTGTTTCACTTTGCGCAAGTTATTTTCGCTAGTAGCTTCGGTAACATTACGTATACTTCTCAGGTTACATGACAGGTTTAGGTTATTTCCATCGCATAGTCACTTTCATAAAAACAGCTTATAATACAAACAAGAGATGGCAACGTGCCAATGTGAAAATAGAACGCGCTCTCCGCTCTCGATCGGACTAATTTTAATATCGGCGAGACTAGCCACACGTTTTGAGCTTACAACATGGAATCTGTGGCAGATTCGCTTAACATCCTCATTAATAGGTTTACTGCCAAAGCGGGTTCATGCATGACACCAATCTAATTACCACACAACTAAAGATTTGTCTATGTATATCATATTGCAATGTTGAATGCTTGCTAGTCACGCAATTAAGGCTGACAAAAACTAAAACGAGAGTCAGCCAATTAGCTAACGTTCGAAAATCCTAATCTAATACCTTTCAAAGCTGCATGAAAAAATTAATAACAAGTAGGTATCTATAGTTGGCTACTGGCTTGGTCGGTAAGGAAGAAAGGTAGTTTTAAGAATGCCCGAGTGTAGTTTAATAACACAACCTGACGATAATTTTGTTGGCTTTCTTACGCAATGTATTTCTACCATAAAAATTAGGATAGTAGCATAATTTAAGATGCAGAAAGGGCTATCAACATTTCTGTACACTAAGATGTTTGTAATAAGAAGTAGTTAAAGGTACCTACCTACCTAATGTTTTTCGTTTACCAACCCATCAATTTGCAAGTACACTACAGCGATAAAATATTATTCTACAGTCATAATCATCAGCTGCAGTAACATTGAAATGGCATGTTAGAAAAAAGGTGTTGTGCTAATAAAACTGGTAGCTTTATAGTATTACCTAACAGAAATGAGTATTTACTGACATTATTAACTGTATTCACATCGAGCATTTAATTTGTTTTACAGTGATCAGGCACCAAAGACTACGGTAATCGATACCGCTTCCATCCAAGCGCCTCCCGGCAAAGGTTGCCCCAGATGTGGAGGTGTTGTGTTTGCTGCTGAGCTGGTGTTGGCCAAGGGCCGTGAATGGCATCGCAAGTGCTTCAAGTGCCGTGACTGCACCAAAACTTTGGATTCAATCATTGCTTGTGACGGACCTGAGTCCGAGGTCTACTGCAAGACTTGCTACGGCAAGAAATGGGGCCCTCACGGCTACGGTTTTGCCTGCGGCTCCGGTTTCTTGCAGACAGATGGCCTAAGGTGAGTTCGTCAGAATTAAATGTGACTTTTAAGCTTTTAACGTATAAATTGATATACCTACTTATTGAAAGGAAAATGGGTAAGAATTCCTCTGTAATACCGTAATCTTCGGTTACTTTACAGCGAGGAGGAGATTTCCGCAAGCCGTCCTTTTTACAACCCCGATACTACCTCCATCAAGGCCCCCAAGGGCCAGGGATGCCCGCGTTGCGGAGGAATGGTCTTCGCTGCTGAACAACAACTGGCTAAGGGCACGGTAAGTTTTGATAACCGAATCTTCCTAAGTAGGTTAGCCGCTACACCAATAAATTGAACCATCCAAATATCGACCCACAGATTAAAAGAACAGCAATTCCAATATTGTACCTATCTTCCTAATTTCCACAGAGTGAAGTGGATGATTAACGTGCGTGTATCTTTTGCTCGACGATTTTTTTCGCTTTTTATTATTTAGTAACAGCAGTTCAAAGCCTGTAAGACTAATATCTCTATCTAGATCTGGTTATGGGATGTTGTTTTTTTTTTAATCATTTCTCATGTCAACCTGTGAGGTTCTCGTCTGCTTAACCGGGCAATCCTGTGGATGCCTTGAGTAAGGCCTCCAGCCAGGGCAAAAATCATTGAAAACTGAGCTACTACACGCTAAGGGCACCCCCGTGGGATATGAGCCTCGGTTTAGGGCGTCCCTGGGGAAAGACAGCTAAGGAACAGGCTGGATCTGTAGTAGTTTTATATCGGTAGAGCCTATTGTAACTATTGTTCCATTTAGCTACTTTGACTGCAAACTTTTGCCATATTTATGGGTTGTTTTTGCTTACAGATGTGGCACAAGAAATGTTTCAACTGTGCGGAGTGTCACCGACCTCTGGACTCGATGCTGGCGTGTGATGGCCCTGACAAGGAGATCCATTGCCGCGCTTGCTACGCTAAGCTTTTCGGACCCAGAGGATTTGGATATGGCCATGCCCCCACCCTTGTCTCATGCGACTCAGAACCCGCTATTACATAGTAAGTTAATTTTATTACCATTACATAAAGAGAATATAAGTTCTATTTCTTGCATTTAAATTATATCATGTTTTGCTCAAACATTAGAGAAGCTTGTTTCATGGATTTGAATAGCATTTTACTGGCAGTTTAATGTGGCCAGTCTACTACAACGTCCCAGAACAGAACAGTGTGGCTAGATTAAGACTTAGTCAATAATCACTGTATATAATTTAATGTTACAGCACAGAACAGATGCCTTTTACTGGTCAGAAAGCAGCTAAGGGCCATGGCTGCCCTCGTTGTGGGTTCCCAGTCTACGCTGCTGAACAGATGCACTCCAAGAATGGCACATGGCACAAACGGTGCTTCTCATGTGCGGAATGCCATAGATCTCTTGTAAGTAGCTGTTTTATGCTTATTATTAGAGGAAGAAGAACTCAACAAAATACGTAGGTTATTACTAAATACATTTAATATTATAATTAAATTTTATTAGTTTTTAAATAGTCGCGATCATCGTCTTCTTCTTTTAAAAGATGAGTCTTTAAAAATTCTTCCACAGAGTCTGTGTTCCACTTTTCTATAGCCACTGTATCCTTAACAATTCCATCCTTATCCAATAATTTGATGATCGGGTCTAGGCCGCGAACGTATTTAATCTGTAGATTAGGGAACTTGGCCGGTCGGTCACTTTTCACAAACGCTTGAATTTGAGGATAAGCAGGGAATTTGCATGTGCAAACTTCTAGTATAGCACGAGCATATTTCTTCTCTTTCGGTGCAGTTTCATCTTGATGGCAGCATTCTTTACAGTGAGATATAAGTTGTTCCAAACCAAAGTCTTTCAATTGATCACAAGAAGAACATAACAAGTTAGCTTTGATAAATCCAAGTGAAGCACAATCTTCAGTAGTAAACTCCGCACTGCTGATATGCACAAAGAGTGTAGCAAAACAGACGAGCAGTGCTGTTGAAAGCATTTTTATTATCATTGTATTTCTTATTCTAGAAGTTTTTAATGTATAAAACAAAGATTATCTTTAGTTTTTCAACAATTCTTGATCCATTTCACGGACGTGTGCCGAGTTGAATTGACATTTACTACATGACGTATTGACTTTGACATAACGATATTGTTTACATTTGCTATCTTTTTCTTTTACGTGTGAAAGAATATATCAACGACTATCTATGCTTCACATTTTATCCAACACAAAACTGAAAAGCGAACCATGTCTTTTTTTAAAAACGTCTTTGGAAAGCAGTCTTTTATGATTCAATATTCTTAGAAAATAGCATGTGGAAAAAATGTTCTTCTTAATTCGGAACAAAAATAAACAGAGAATAATCATATCGTTTCTAAAAAAAAGTTAAATAACAGTTAAGCTGGATTCACATCTGGCTGAACGGAGACACACGAGAGGCACTACGTTTCACAGCGACGCGGATTGGTCCATCCATACGCGACCCGCCCGCGATTGAGCCCGTACAGCGTTACCTACCCAACTGTATCGTACCGAAACATCATTTCAGCGGATTGCGAGCGTTACCGTTCCCCGTACGGGTATTCCGTGAGTGTACGGACTACGGACGGTCCGTACAGGTATGTCGAGTACAGTCGGTAGGTACGGATCTCCCGTCGCGCAGCTGTAAAAGCAGTCTTATTGGAATCATTTTATTAACATGTAAAACTAGCTGTGACAATAACGTTTATTGCTAACCATAAAACATAGGGTGTCTTTGGTAGAATGGATTAAATGGAATATGGGCTTGGTCAAGGTCATTTCTAAATATTTTAATTCCAAGAGATTGTGGGTCTAATTTAGTTTTTTTATTTCAATTCTTTCGCATAGGTAGTACTAAATTCCTACCCGAGTGCGACCTGTTCCAATTGGTTCTTATATTTGTAAGGCATTAATTACATATTCCGAACACTATTGTGATGTAGTTTAACTTTAAATAAATTAAAATATTCCTGATCTATTCTCCTAAAGATACCCTGTTCGATAATGTAAAAGGGTTTAAAATAAGTTGGTAAAAATGTGGATAGCATGCCGTGATTTACTTTATTAAATAATAATAAATAGATGCCAACATATTACGAGTTTTTTTTATCGATTTTTTTATCACTACTCATTGCAGTTTATTTTGTTTCAGGATTCTACCAACTTAAACGACGGACCTAACGGAGAAATTTACTGCCGAAGTTGTTATGGCAGGAACTTCGGTCCTAAGGGTGTAGGATTCGGTATGGGCGCAGGCACATTGACCATGGCATAAAATAGACTATGAAGCTGGTCTTTATAGGAATTCATTTAGTTATAATGGTAGCATGAAAGGAATCTAATCTACTCTAAATTGCTACCAAGTTTGACGGACTATCATACCATGTATTAAACTGGCTTTAATAATGGTTGATACCTACTTTCAATGAGACTAATGAAGTAAACGGTAATAGAGCCTTTGAGCACGAATATTTTGTTACGAAAGTATAAATTAAAGGTTACATTCCTTTCATAAAATATTGTACAAATTGACATGAATGTGTCTGGGCCCTTAGTTTACATATTCGTTATAAAATATTGTAGTACGTAAGGTAATAGATTTAATGTAGGTATAAGAGGTATAAATAATTTGTTAAACCGCAAGTAAAAAACTTAAAAAACCAAAAAAAAATAATGGCATTGTGATTACATGTACCTTATATTTATCACATTGTGATATGAAGGTGCATGCAATATAAAAAAAAAACTATCCTGTAAACGCGGATAAGATTGCAAATAATTGCAATCGTTTCGACCGACCAGATCTTAATGTATAAGATCTGAAGTGTCTATACATATTTTTATACACCAAAGATTTTTGTACATAATTTTGTAATTTACTTAGTGCACGCATTTAAGCTGTGCTACAGTAAATTAAATTTTAACCACCTACGTGTATTACGCTTTTGGAGCTTTTGCTATATATATCTAACGAAAACATAATATGAGGATAATGTAAAGATTAAAGCAGCTTTTTGCATAATTATTATTATATTAAACAAAATTTGTATAAGTTATAATTTTTATTAAATAAATATACTACATTTAGTGTTTTCTTTACAATTCCAAATATTTAAAAGATACGTTCATATAAAATAAAATACTTTTTTTTTTAAATAAATTTTATTTGTGCAATTCACTCAGGCCAAACACAATTTTGTATGGTATTAAAAATAATATCAGTAAATTATGGTAAAATTAAAACATAGCAGTGGCTTTTGCATAAATTGGAAAATAACCTTAGGTTCCTAGAGATATCACAAATATTTGAAAGATTCAATATCACCTGAATGATTGTGATGATTATAAAAATGAGGTAGTAGGGGTAGCTTAAATATAGTAAGTTAGTGGTGTAAAAATAACAACTTAAATTAAAACAAAATTCAATTAAAATTAACTTGAAATGAATTAACAATCTTATTCTCCTAAAAAAAACAAATAATATTAGTACTCTCATGCAAAACATGATGCCATTTTCCTTTCCAATGTTACTAGTAATCTTATTACAGTTACATATTGTTAGGCTTTTTTTGTAACCTAATTATTACTATCATGCATTTAGATGTAATCTTAAAATTAATTAAAGAGTGTAATACTTGTCTCACGATTTTTTCTTCACAACCAATCTTGGTCCTTTAGATGTTTTTGTAGTATCTGATGGTTTAGGTTCCTCAAACCCATATTTACACTTGAGACGTTCACGGATAGCCAATCCTCGAATCAGACGTCTCCAGTTACCATAAACTCTTGTTTCTACTTTTTCTCTTTCCTTGCGCTCTTGCTCCTCTTGATCCTGAATAATGAAGAGAACATATTTTTAACCCTGTAGATAGTATCTGCATAAATTCATTCACTTAGGGACCACACACAGTCACGATCAGTGACGAAAAGCATGAAATGTTGCACAAAATTTCCTTATGCAGGAAGGTGTTTAGTCAAAAGAAATAGGAAAATTTATACCTTAAGGGGTTTCGGATGAAACCAAAACGAATATTAGACAAATAAAAATGTGCAAGATGTTTACTTACCTTGACCCATGCTTCAGTGATGATTTCTTCAAATTCCTCGCACACTACGAAGCCGTCGTACACTGGGTGACAGTATCCACCGTTGTAATCGAACCCAGTCATCGCAGGCGCGCAATCTATGTTCAGTTTCTTGGCCACTCTGGTCAGGTTCGGCACTGTAAAGTCACAAAAAAATAACATTATTGAAGTATAATAAGGCTTATTGCCTTCGCCATCGCCGTACGAGAAAAAAAAAAAGAATAAAAGTCGAAGTCAAAGGAGTGTGTATGGATTGTAGCAGGGGGCCTTTTGTAGTTTCTACCAAAACTCTTGGGAAAAAACCCGAGAGTTTATGTATTTATTAGAATTTCTTTCGTTTCACAAACGATAGAGTATCACGTAATCGATGAAATAATAAAACGCAACTCACATTTAATAAGTACAGTTTTTTTAGGCAACATGCAGTCTTTGAAGAGTTCTACATTGCCGTATGCATTGCGTGGCACAACGCCGTTCTCTGCCGTTGGTGGTTCATAATCCTGCACTTGCCAGGGTCCAAATATTTCCAAAGGTTGAGCATTTATCATTTTATTTGAGAGCTGCAAATTACATAAAAGTTGTAAATTGTCTTCATCAAACTAAATTGTCTGATTAAATTCACAAAATAATAATTCACTCAGTATCTTCGCCTTCGCTGAGGATCGCGATAAGTTAAAGATAAATGTGACACATTTATAGAATGCATCGGGTTCAGGGACTAACAAAATTTGTGATTAATCTTACCCTATCCCACTTAGGCCGTGCCTTAACGATCTTGTATGGCTGCTCCCCTAGTTTTACCACCTTAGCTTCCTTGAGCCAGATGTCCCTGGAACGGCAGGTGTATATACACTCCCGTGCATACACCGGTTCGTTACGAACGAACCCAAGCACGGCGGCATCGGGAGGGTACAGAGCTTCGAACTTCAGCATATGTCTCTTTAACGCGTATAGTGGATGGTTCTTGTATCTGTAAGATTAGTAAGTTCCTTGGTAACTTTTATCACAAGTTCTTCTCGGCATTTTTTTTTTGTAGTAAGTTAGTTTTTCTGCTCTAGGTGGAGCGAGGGGAGTGTCAGACTATTACTAACTTATACCCACCCATGTTTAATCTTTTACCCTTCATGTTCCGGAGCCGGAGCCGTTTTGAAACTATTTGAATTAAAATACATAGTAGTGGAATTATAAAAGTGAGTCACAATCTTTAAAAAATACTGAAATAGTTATTGCTGAGAAAGTCGACGATAGCGACGATGCACCTATGCATAATTACAATAAACGAAATTATAATAAACATAAATAAAATGATTAAAGAAAGATATTACTTACTCCCCAATACTCTTGGGTAAAGGAGCCTCTAGCTGCATTCTATCCAAGTATTCATCTTCTTCTCTATCCCGAGCAGTCTTTGGTCCTAGCCAAGGTCGTTCTGCTTGGTTCCACCACGATGCTTCGGCACGCTGCTTGCGAGTCACCGTGTTCCAGTGCGGCACATATTTACGAGTCAAATCCTTCAAGTAGTTATTGTTATCCCAACCGACGACATAGCACACAGGGTGAGTGGCACTATTCTATGGAAAAGATAACTTTGGTATAAGTCTCGCATGACGATGCAGCACGCCTAAAGCCGATGGAGACAGACTCGATTCTTCAAATAGCGAAAAGTGGAAGGAGGGATGGGAAAAATACACATTATTACAAGGGGGAATAATGTGACCTTGAATATCTTTACATAGTTTTAAATAAAGTCGCTTCCAGTGTTTATTTTTGTTTAGATCTCAACTCAACAGATTCTAATGCAGTTTTAAGCTATAAATTAATCATTCAAAAGGAAGGTTTATATGTATATATTAGTATCTACACTGCAACCGTGCGAAGCTAGGGCGGGTAGCTAGTATTTCATTGTAATATGTACTTACATAAAGATCACCAGAAGAGTGAACTTTTCCTTTGATAACATCTACAGATATCCACTGTTCCAGCTCTTCAACAAATATTTCACACCAAACATCGATTCTATTCTTCTTGTTCTCATCACTGGAGACAGACGATAGAACTCGTCTGTCTATGCGGCGGCTGGTACCAGGCTTAGGACTTATCTTTGTTGGTTTGAACTCGTCTTCACTCTCAGAGTTGTGTTTTTTAGAATCTTCTACTGGCAAATAATCACTATCCTCATCAGATTCTTTCTTTATTTTGCCTTAAAAAACATAATTTGGTTAATTGGTTATCAGTCTGAAATGAAAGGCAGGGGCCTTACTCTTATTTATATAGCCTTATCGCGATCATCTTTGCAATTGTAATCTAAAATTACGATAACTCAACTTTATTTGGTACTAAGCTGAAAATGTTTCAGTTTTACAACTTACCTTTCACAATTCCTTTCTTTGCTTCCAATTTAGCATCTTTAACTCTACTCTTTATAATATTTACAAGATCCTCAGTGACATCACCTTTCCCTTTCTTAGCTTTTGCAAGATCTCTGTGACTCACTCTCTGAGTATCCTCAGCTTTGATTTCTTTTTTTGTTTGTCTAACGGATCTTTTAGGCATAGTTTCTTTAGGATGATTTTCAAAATATTTACTCTTTTCTTCACCAGTTCCAGCACTCTTTGTTCTGATATTTGCTTTAACCACTTTGCCCTTGTCTTCTTCTTTGTGGGTCTGTGGGGTATCAGGATTGGCAGTATGTGAACGTTTTCTTGAAAGCCTGCTGGTTTTAGCAATAGGCTTAATCTCCTCAAAATATTTGCTAGCAAAAGCCTCTGCATTCTCATCAGTCACAGATATTTTTGGAACACTTATTTTCTTTTTATTATTTGAGTTCTCAAGACCTTTATTACTTCTTTGCGCTCTGCCTCTTGTGTTGGTGGCAGTTTTCATATCTGGGTTTATATCATGTGTTTGTGGTAAATTATTACTACTTTCTGCTTTCGATTTTTGTCCACGAGTTAAGCTTTTAGTTTGTACTGTATCCTTTTTTTCTGATAAATTGTTAATTTCTGGTTTAGGCTTTTGCCCTTGATTTAAGGATTTAGTAGGTATTTCTTTTGTTTGTGGTACATTATTTTCAGCTTTTAATTTTTGCCCACGAGTTAAGCTTTTAATTGTTTCCTTAAGATTTGTATCAGTTGTTTTTTTTATGCTTTCAATTTTAGTTTCCTTTGTATTCTTTCCTTTCTCTGGTGGTTTGTTATCATCTCTGTTTTCATTTTCTTTTGTAACCAGTTTAGGAGATGCGCGACTGGGTCGCTTTCTGGCTATTTTTGGTGGTGATATATCTTCGTTTTCAGAAATATCTGTATTCTTTTCATTTCCTTTAGCTCGCTTTACAGATCTTGTTTTCCTAGGGCTGGTATCATCACTTCCATCAAGCTGCATAATATTTTCATCATCATCACTGCAAAAGATACTGTCGTCATTTCCATCTACCTGTGCAATTTTTGGCTTTTTAGTTTTAGAATTGGATGGACCAGCTTTTTGCTTCTTATTTTCGTCAGTTTTATCTTCTTTCTTAACAGTTGATGACTTAGACTTATCAGCTGTCTTTTCTTGATTCGGCTTTGTTGATAAGGAACATAGTTCAGAACTTGGTGGTTTTATAGGCAATGTTACAAAATTAAACATAACACGACATTGAAGTCCCAAAGCTCTTAGCATTGAAACAAATATAAAAACCAAATATTTTTTTGTGCTCACAACTCGTTTTTTTATTTGTTCCAGCAGTATCAGTTTAAGAGGTGGAGCTTTAGGTTTGAACTTATCTTCATTTTTCTCTTGTTTCAGTGTTAGTTTATCTTTGTACCAAGTTGTAATTTGTTCAACATATTTCATGTCTACTCTCTCTCCGGGATAGCACTCTTTGGATGGAACTAAAGATAATACAGCTGCCATAAGCTCCTGATCATTTAAAACCCCACTGACAAAATTGCCATGACCCAACCAACACAAAACATGTACTTTGTGCATGTAAACTTGATACTCTTTCTTCACTCTATTAATTTTTCTTTTCATCATCATTTCAACATCAAGTGTTTTACTCTTTCTGCATGCTGCCTCAGGGAATTTAACAAAAAGTTGTATGCCTTGTTGAGTTGATTCAGCTTTTGATTCTGAAATTATTCGTAAAGGAGGTTTTAATTAATTTATAAAATTTGGATAGAAAGCACAAATTAGATTGTGTAGGTAAAGATGTAACAGCAAGTTGTTTTAGGAATTTTAGTACAAACCATTAACTTCCTCCCAGTCTTCCATTTCCTCTGAGTCACTGTCATCTTTCTTTTTTTTTAGCTTGGTTTTCTTCTTAATTTGAATTGGTTCAGGTACTTCAGGTATTGCTTCTTCTCCCATTGCTAACAGATCTTTAACATCAGATTCCTTTTCTGAATTAACTTTTAAAGTGTAGTTTTGAAGAGAAGTTTTTGTCTCTTCAACTTTAGACTTGTGTTCTTCAAGCTCCAAGAATGTCTTTTTGGCAATTTCTTCACTGTTGTCTGGGATGTTGTTTGACCACACCTGAACATAAAACAATAATTTATAATTTGTGAATTCTGTGTACCAGTGGTCAAGATCATTCTTGTCAAATACAGGGTGGAATTTTGTAATGCCACCTGAAGGGGAAGTACTCTTAATAAGTACTTTAGAGAGAAAATTTAACTCAATGAAAACATTCCTTTATTTTTGAAAAGTAAGAAAACAGATTTGATGGTACAAATTTTATACCTAAAGTATTAAGAGTAGGGTCGTTTCGCCGGTTTCGCGACCACCTTCAGTAGGCGACCATTTGACGGACTAAGTTTCTTTAAATCAAGAAAATAGTATTTGTAGAGGTAACATACATAAAAAATAAATCTCACGTGCTTTATAAATGATTATGAAATAAGAATTTGCAAAGTTTGAAACAAATGGGTTAGCCCAGAGCCGAAAAAATATTGCTTAGTGCGCGTCTTGGTCCGTGGTGAGTGGAAGTACCGCGAGTTTGAAAAAAAAATAACACGGCGCGCGGCGCTCAAAGGTAAGTTTTGATACTTATTTCATGTTTTACACAATAGTTACATGTTTAATTGTACAATCGATAAGTATCGGTTATAATTTAGTTGTATTTTGCTTTATTTAAACTTATTATTAAGATAAAATCAAGTGGTCGGTAACCGAAATGGTTATTTATGAAAAACGTTAGATAGCGACCACATGGTCGCAAACCGACGCGATCAACATTATTTTGTTTTGATTAATATGATCCTAATGCTTCAAAAAGGACTGTTACAATTTTGAATGCAGTATTGTAAAAGGTTTTTCTTGTAGTTCTTTGGTAAGCGACCACCAGTTTCTTTGTAAGAAGTTTGTTTAATTTGCCTACAAAATTTGGCGCTAAACAGCTGGTCGTAAACCAAAGTAGGCGAAATAAAGACATCGGTTTCCGGCCAACATAATTTAGTATGAGAGAAATAACGGCCGCTTACAGAAATAAGTGTGAAAGTTCATTGAGTTTGCGACCACATCTGATTTTTATTGAATTTTGTTAGTTATTGAAATGTCCGTTTCATAATTATTTGTTGCAGGTAGGTACCTAATCCGTCAAAAACTAAATATTACTATTTTTCTGTTTAAAACAAAATTTAGTCATAAAAAGCAAACTACTTTTATTTTTATTTTTTTAGATGAAGCACCCAAATAATTTGGAGTTAACAAAAAAAAAAAAGAAAAAGACTGGCCAATACACAGAAGAAGCACTGAAAAAAGCTCTCGATGATATCCGAAAACAAGGGAAGGGAATAAGAGAAACATGTAGACTGTATCAGAGCCCAAGGACCACGATACAAGATCGCCTTAGTGGGAAGAGGTCTGATACAATCGAGCCAAGGGGACCAGATCCTGTATTGGGTATAGAAGGCGAGAAACAAATTAAAGAGTGGCTTTTGGACATAGCAACATGTGGATTACCGGTCAAGAAACAGGAGCTGTTGATAACGGAAAAAAGAATCCTTTTAACGATGATCTTCCGGGGCAAACCTGGTACTCAAATTTCCTAAAACGCCATCCCGATATATCATGCCGTGCTGCCGAAGGAATTATTAAATCCAGAGCGAGAGTAACTGAAGAAGCCATACGCGCTTAGTTTCTATTACAACTAGTGACTAAGTCTACAAAATGTAAGATTGTTATTTAACATTACACCAAATGATTACCATTTTTATTTTTATGAAAAGGCAAAAAAATAAAATATTTTTAAAGCGATTATAATTGTTTTATTGGCATACTTTTTAATTATAATGGGGCGGTTGCAAACCAGCTCACTGGTGGTCATAAACTGATAAAAATGGTCGTAAACCGACGTTTTCGCTATATTTTCACTTTTTCAGCATTTTATAAATATTTTTGTATGAATGTATTTTATTTTATGTTTTGTATCCAAACTACATTATATTTGGGACAAATTCACATTAATATATACTATTTTGCGTGTAAACAACATTTTTTTTTCTTCATCTTAAGTGGGCAACCCAGCTAACTGGTCGCTAACCAGAGCAATCACCCTACTTCCCCTTCAGGTGGCATTACAAAATTCCACTGTATATCATAGCACTTATATATGATATACTTAATATCATATATATAAGTGGGACACAGGCCTCCATTGTAAATATAACTCTTACATTAAATATAAAACTATGATAATTCAAAAATTGCTTTATTATTAATTATTGGGTGGCATGTAATATTAAGTTCTATAACATGCCAGTACATGCTTTGGATATAGTCAAACTAATCTAATGTGATGCAGTTATTGTGTCAATTGAACATTAACTTTCTTTAATTCAAAACACAAAACCTAATGAAATAATAAATAAAATAATGTATTTTCTTATAAGAAACATGTACTACTACAGGTTTGAATTAATTAAAGATACTATTTCAATTTAAAGAATGTAATCGGTCACAGGGTCATCATAAGGTCCTTATTATGAGAATGTACTTACATCTTTATATTCCATGTTAACATCATTATCACTGTCTGAATCTTTGTCTGGTTCTGTAGGTAAAACTGAGGTAATTGTGGCTTTTGGAGATTCATCATCACTGCTGTCTGAAATATGACAGGAATATAATCACATCAATAATAACCGAATTACCAAAACCAATATTTATTTCGTGCCGACAAGTCCAAACCTGTTACACAACCATGCTTGTTTGTAATGTACCACCAAAACTTACCACTTTCTGATAAATTAAGAAAAGAAGGCAGCAGTTTATCTGCCTCAGTGAGGTCTTTGACAGAGAATTGTGAGGTGGGAATTTCTTCATCATTTTCATCACCGGCAGACGATTGTTTGTTTATTTTTTTTAGTAATGTTTGGGCAAATTTCGGCTTTCTGCTGGTTGTTTTAACTTTTGTTGAGCGTTTAACACGGTTTTTAGCATTACGTTTCTTATCAAACTCGTCTCCAGATGAAGGTACGCAGTCAGCTTCTCCTTCAGAGCTAGATTCATCTTCTGCAGAAAATTTCGCGTCTGAACCAGAATCGCTGAAATCTCCGTCGTCTGCTTCACTCTCCTCATCTTTGTAAACGGTTTTGATTACTTTCTTTCTAGTACTTGGCATTATTTCTTACTACTATAATCTTGAACAATTTTGGTGCTGTCGAACGAAGGCTATCTTTTAATTTAAATAACGGCGTTAGTTCACTGTCGTAGTATTTATCTCAACATAAATAAGCGTAACTTCAATGCAGCCTGTTTGACAGTGACACAGACAACAAGCATGACAGAATGACAATTGGGTTTGGGGTTGCTACAATAGAATACTAGTTTTCGCGCAATTGGTTTTAGTTCATGAAAATATAATAGATGTCGTCACTGGTTACAAAATAACGTACCCGACACGACACTGCCAGAAATTACGCACAGGCAAAACAAAACTTGCTCTCTAGTTTGTAAATTGTGGAGTAAAACACGTTGGTTTCATAAAATCAATGTGGATTGTCACTTGTTACAGTATCGGCCCTTTGGATTTAAACCTTCGTGGTTTACCAAGTCCCTGAAGTCTCGGTACCCGGTATGTTACACCTCCTAATTTCTATTCTGCCCTACGAACCCTAAAATATGTACCTAAAGTGACCTCTGTGCTTCCAGCACGCTATAGAAATGGCAAAGTACTAGCTACCAAAATATCAAAAACTAGCTTTCACTCGGGGCTTCGCTTGCGTAATTTCAGTTATTTACATAATCCTAACTAATATAATAAAAGCGAAAGTGAGTTTATTTGTTTGTTACGTCTTTACGCCTAAATGGCTAAACCGACTTTGATGAATTTTGGTAGGTACAGAGATAGTTGGGACCGTGGAGACGGACATAGGCTATTTTATTTCAAGTGTGAAATGGGGGAGAAAGAGGGAAGAAAAGGGGAGACGAAAAAAATTTTTTTTGATCATTACGCGGGTTAAAGTTAGCGTTAGCCCAAAAAATAACTATGCCATGCGAACGAAGTCGTTGGCGGAAGCTAGTATCTTTATAAATGATAGCTTACGTGGTATTCTGATTTTATAAGCGATATCGATCCGATGTTTTAACTAAATCCGTTCAGTAGATTTTGCATGAATGGGTTACTAATATTCACGTCACTATTATTAGCACTTGTCTAAAAACAGGATACAACATGTTTACTATTTATGGTCTCCCTGATCGTTTTCGGCCACGGTGGCCAATCTCAGTGGACATTAGCCATCAGCTCGGGAGATTTTGTAGTGCACAAGTGTGTGCGCAGGCAAAGGTCTTATCTCTGTTCCTAGAATCTCATAGTCTAGACTCGATGGTACGACAATCTAACAGGACCGGAGAGAGATGCAGATGCAGATGCAAGTCAGCTTAACATGCTTTACGATACGCGGGGCACCATACCGCCCACTTTTAAACTCCGGGTTGATACTGTGAAATAGCTGTTCGTCTGACCTGGGAATCGAACCCGGGATTCTGTGCTTAGCAGTGCCTTCGTAGAAACGATCGGCGGCGGCGATCTCTTGCGTCCGGTTCTGGTTCTTTAGTCCATGGTCTGGAGCGAGAGGGAATGGGAAGCGGTCACTTCCTTTTGCAAAGCTGTCATACTGGCGAAATAAATCGCAATCAATAAATCTCATTTAAACATTGAGGGAAATTGAGTTAATGTCGTTAATTCAAGTTAATTCAATGGCAAAAAAGCAAAAATGAGGATTTTTATTTTAAAGATAAAAAAGTAATCTGTATTTCCTGTGTCTGTGTCATTGACATCATATTAAACTCAGCTATTTTGGCTGGCATGCACAAAATCAGTTATTACATTATTTCTAAAGAGTAAAAAGTTGTTGTGGGATTTGGACGCTATCCAGAGCAGGCAGAGCTCTTCTTTGGAGCATATCCCATGCGAGCCTAATTGAGTTGAGGTCTGGTATTTGTGCAGGTTACGGCAGAACGTTGATGCAAGCATCGGCAAGAGTGCGTGCTACGACACTAGCCGTGTGTATTGGTCGAAATGCATCACACAACCGGCTTCGTAAAGTGTAATCTGAACATTGATATTGCTCCTGATCCAAATGAGATTAGTTTTTCCACCGATTCAAATACCGGCCCAAACCATTACTGTTCTTACATTCATATGAAAAAGTCATTTCATTTCATTCATATGATAATGTTAGTCAATACAAACTTTGTGGCAAAATTTCAAACATGACAGAT
Organism: Ochropleura leucogaster; assembly: GCA_958449745.1. Lineage (NCBI taxonomy): Eukaryota > Metazoa > Arthropoda > Insecta > Lepidoptera > Noctuidae > Ochropleura > Ochropleura leucogaster. Next base: position 10,222,987 of record OY288206.1, on the reverse strand, counting down.
GTCCAAGTACCTACGTCATGTGTCCGGCCTCATACCGTAACTATAGTCATTGGAAAAACAAAAACAACGCCAGTCTTCTTCCTCCCAAATTCGCGAGCTTATTCTATAGAATAATAAAAAAAAACTGCAAACTTTCAGCAGCCTTGGGGCACGCAGACCCACCTCAAGTAAACGATTTCTGATAGTTTGGTCGCTTATCAGCTAGCCTAATGGAGCCTCGTAGCCAATATCATGGCGGTCATGATACGATTTTGAATGTACCGGTCCTGTCTCAAGTGGTGACGCACGTTTGTCCTCCATGGCGCTCTACCACCTTGCCTGTGATACCATAGCGTGTGCAGGTTTCTAGCGTTTTTGTTTGTCGTTATGTTTGTGCATAGTAATTCCATACTTTTTTTTGTACTACATCTACATCGAATTTTTTTATGACTTTTTAAAGCACGGACACAAAATAGCATACAGACGAATAGAAAAGTACGGAATGCGTTCAGAATTGATAGGTAAACCTTCATTTATTTTTTTATAAAAGCTGGTTTTATATTAAAAACAGGTTTGAATGGCTTAACCGTGTGGTTTTTTATCAAATAAGGTTAACTAAGTTGCATTTATTGATAACAAGCTTTCGCCCGCGGCTTCGCCCGCGTTAAATTTGGGGTAACACAGTTCTCCTTGCGCCTTATTGATTTGTAATAGCAACGCTAAGTTTCCTTTTTCTTCCCTCTTTCTCCCTCACATTCCTGGTTCCCAACTATCTATGTACCAAAATTCATCACAATCGGTTTAGCCATTAAAGCGTGAAGAGGTAACAAACAAACACACTTTCGCTTTTTTTAATATTAGTAAGGATAGTAAGGATTCAACCTCGTCGCACTATTAGGTGCCTGTCGCTAATACGGTTATAGATAGGTTTCTACCTATAGGGTATTAGGGCAGCGTTAAATTATAGTCAAGTTGTTTTGGCTACGTCACACCAGATAGAGAGACGATCTGTACCTTCATTAAATCATTAAAGTGATGATGCAAGATATTTTTTTTAGTATTCACGGATTTATTTTATAGTTGTAAATTAAAAAAAGAAATCACATTCTTATTTAAAACTCAACCTTCTAAGCTCGTGCATATTGAAATTACTGTGCAATCAAGACATGTGGATATAGGTACCTAATATTGATTATATCAATATAATTAGTAACAAAATGCCCGTGGAGGAACTTCAAAGCTACCAAATGAATTCAGCGCTAGATACCAAACCTATTTAAATAATAATATCCAATAGCGTCAAAGCAGACCGCTCCTTTTTCTTCGATTTCGATTTGCTAAAAGGTTTTATAATTTACCATAATGGAAAGGTTGTGTTTGTTTATAGAATGGTAAATGGTCTGAATCAATCCTGTTAAGTGCTTTTCAACAGAGCTTTATTGCCTGTATAGCGACGTCGAATGGATCAGTCCTCGATGCGGCTCATCTCCTAATACCTTACTGAAATAAAGGTTTAGCTTGATCACTTGTACAGTTGTACAATAACTAGGTCTTAGGCAAGAGTAAAGGCGGTATAATGCGTGTTTGTCAAAACTTTGCTCTTGAAAAAGACTCAGTTTCGGTAGAGATTAGGAGCCTGTTTTCTGATATATCTTCTTTCTTACATATAAAATTCTCGTGCGCAGTTTTAGTTGCCATGTTCCGAAACGACTTGACTAATTTTTGTGATATTATATTCGGTAGGTCTGAGAATCGGTTGTAATCTATTTTTCATACTCCAAAGTGATAAGGATGAACCGGAAGGAGACTTGAGTGAAACCGGTGGGCACATACATGTGCGTCTATATAAAATGAATAAGCTACCTCGCATTTCATCGAGTACTACTTATGTTATATTGCACGTAGAGCTAAAGACATAACAATAGAAGTCAGCATATTCATCGCGGCTCTTGAGTAAATCGCATTTCCAACGTAGCAGTACTCGCCATAAAGCATAAACTAACATAAATAACTTCAATTGTTTGCTGCCTTATTGTTAACTTTAATTACATTTTGAATTAATTTTGTAATTAAAACGGAAGCTAGGAGCGCGCCGCGTGAAGTTTAAGTGGCTGGAAACGGATCGACCCCGGGTGGAGGGGGGTGCGCGGGGGCAGCGGGCTTTTAGATGCAATCTCTGAGTGGATTAATTAATTCTGAGGTGCCGGTTATCTCCTGTTATCATTTAATAAAGTTACGTAAGGATATAGAAATTTCGCTTTACGCAAAGCGATGATTTCTGCTTTGAGCTCGTACCAAGAATCCAACTCATTCGTATTACGCTTTCTCAGTTGTATCCGTTGCGACGCGACGTAGACGCGGAAGTTATTCAGTAATGCTTTTCAGGGTGATTATATTATAATTTCTTTGGGGGATAAGTTAGCTTTTTTCTGAGAATAAGTCGATGCTCCTGCATGCCTTCACTTAATCACTGCAATCTAATTTTTATTCATAACGAAATTGATATACATAAATTAGTTAGTGTAATATTTTATTACTTAACAAAATGCTGTACGAAAATAAATTGAAGTAAATAACACATAATTTAACTACAAAAAAGTTAAAGAATCCGCAGTCCTCCTGTGCGACCTCATGGTGGCATGGAACGAGCAACTGTCGCAACTTAGAACACGCCGTAATACTGGCGATAAGTCCCCTCTTTGATTAGTGGCTAAAGAGGCGCTAAGGCGTCTTCACCTACCGCCTGACGTAGGTCCTCACCGGACACAGTGGTGCAGCACTCTGTGGCGGTCTGCCCCGCTTGGGCGGAGCACCGCTGTGTGCTTGTAGAAGCAACCTCTCGCATCAGTATAATTCTGTCACTTCCTTTCGCTCCACCCAGAGCACGAGAAGTCATTTGGAGTTTTCCCATCCAAAAAAATCTGCCACGTGCGAGTCGGTCTCGCGCACCGAGGGTTTCGGACAAACTTGCTACTTAAAGGGCCACATTTTTTGACTGCGTAGACTTAAGGTGAAGATTTCTTGAGAACGGCCAAAAACCAGGTTTTTTAACGCAGTGTATCTCTTAAACCATAAATTTTAATCACTGAAAAATATGATATTTTTAAGGCTTTTTTGCATACATTGATGGAATTCAAATTATAATTTAATATACTAAAATGTGTAAAAAAAATATTCAAACACACCTCTAAATTCTCTTTTAAAGCAGTTTATCTCTTCAATATTAATCGTAATTATAATCAAAAGTATACAATGAAATTTCCAATGCCAAACTGCGTTCAATGATGGATTGTTTTTGATTGAATAGTTAATATTTAATTTTATACAAATTTATTTGTATTTTTACGACAAACGTATGCAGTAAATTCCGACGTCAAAATGTATGAACAAGGTCAACGACATAATACTGCGCCTTAAAACTGTTGATTATCCACGGCTCTAAGAGACCACATACTCCTTTATAAGGTTTTAACTCGAATCCGATACCTCCACGCGTTTTCGAGAAAAAGGGTCTTGACAGATGGACAACAATGTGATCTTATAAGGTTTCCTCTTTTTCTTTTGAGATACGGAACCCTCAAAAGGTGTTTAAGTAATAAGAGATGATGATACTGGATTACATGGTCAACGCCACCTATTATTCTTCTCTTCTTATTTCCTGTCTATCTTGGAGTCGGGCATCCAGTTAAACTAGATGCAGGTGATGAGCTGAATACCAGTATTTTAATAAAGAGCGGCTGCTAAATATTTCACTGATAGAACATTACTTTACAATCAAATTCGGTACCTACGTAATATATTTCAGTTATGAAAATAACCAGAATCGAACCGAAGTTTATAATGACACGAGATACAGTACAGTTTGTCTGCCGTCAAGTAGAATCTTGATAAAGCTCGTCGAACAAACAACATTATGTACATCGATATGTCGTTAAATGTTTCATGAGGTGCCTGGGCATCACCTGGTGTGACGAAAATAACAAATTCAGAACGCTTTTCAAAACAACACTCAGCCTGCGCTACATTATGCATGAAGCACTCCATTTGCTGATCCGCTCAGGAGTCCCGCTCGCGGCTCGTTAAGCGCTTACATTAGCTACAAACACTTATTGATTTTGAGAGATTGATATAATTTGTAAGAAATGTACGATACGATATTTAAAAAAGTTAGGTAAGTCGTGCCTTATATCTTGCCGTACATAGTAAAGGATAAGAAAATCTGGTTTGTTGTACTGTTGTTTTAAGTGCGGTCAAAATGGCAGATCACGTATTGAACGTTTGTACGGCTTAAATGATGTTTCATGCATGATATGATTCACAGTGTCAGTATGGTTCACACTTACCTTTGAAATATAAAATTTAAAAGGACTTAGATAACCCGTCCATTTGCAAATTAATATTCGTGCGATATGTAAAACACTGTCCATTAGCTATGTTTCTAAAAACCTGGCCAAGTAAATGTTCATCGAGGGTTCGCAATCGAGGGGTTTGGGGCAGCAGGGAGGAGTTAGAAATGCAATATTAATGCAGTGCCGAGTGGCGGCCAGAGTGCATTTACTTAATGGATCGTAGGCAAAATGTTTACACTGTCGTCGAACACGAAAAAATCAAGTAAGTAACACGAAGTCGGATAGAGAGAAGCTCTTTGGCAGGATTATTGCAAGCAACTGGGGACGAGCTGAGTCACATAAATAAAAAAGTTGCTTACTTCATCTATCTACTCAGTAAAAAAAAACTTATACGACATCTCCACTACAGACGTAGGAAAGTGTGGGATACATTACCGGAGTGGAAAAGTTAAAAAGCTTAAATGTATCTCCGGCGCGGCTAAAAGTGTCTGACAAAAGTTCGACTTCCATTTTAAAAAGCTCCATTACAAAACATCGAGATTCGCTTCCGCCACGCCGCCGCGAGCGCGAACTGATGGCGGCTTGAGGAACGGAATTAAACTCCAAAACTTTTCAATTTATTTTATATGAAATCGAGCATAGCCGCGTATTCGTGACGTGAAGAAAGCAAACTTTGTGTCGTTCGACTCGTGGCTTTTTAAAAGAAACAGAGGGTTAATGTTGGATGTTTGTGGGGGAATGAGGGGGTGTAGGGGATCTAACCCGAAGCAAGTCGCGTGAGCAGTGATGCTGCGGTTTGTCCGCCGGTCAATTGCAACCACGGCTCCACGGTCCCAGCCCTGTGCGACACTAAACTTGAATTCGTTACGTGTGTTGTGTAAGTATACTCTGGCTGAACCTTTTGATACTTTATCGTCTTGAGCATCGGAGATTAGAACATATTATTATACTATGCTTAATAGATTTTATTGTAATATGCAAGTACTGTATTTTATATTACAGTTATTCTGTGAAAGTCTTCATTTAAGAACTTAAAACAACGATTTAATTGAAAAATGTTTGGTGTTCCGTAGATATGCCCGAAGTTAAATTGGGTAATCTGCTTTTCAATTAAAGTTAAGGGTTGTAGCAGTGTGGATAAGGTGTGCTAGAAGATGCATTTGTGGTAATTATAAAAATCTTAGCTTCGTTGAACATTTGAACGTTATTAACTAGCTCGGTGCGCTAGTGGACACCATGTCCACTAGCGCACCGAGCTAGTTAATAATGTATATTATTTCCATTATGTAATTTACACACATTATGTATATGATATTAATTGGTTTACAACACATATCACCCCTAGAAAGTTTTTTTTTAATGAAAATAAAGTTCTTTTTTTACATTAACATTAAAAGTTAATTTATGTTATCAACAGTCACGATAGTTTTTTAATTACTCAAGGTAAAGTAATGCAAAATAATATTAATAAGTAATGGGACATGTGACGTGAGATGACACGGTTGGCGCAGTGGCGGAGCGATCGACTGCTACTCTGCGTGTCGCGTGTTCGATCCCGCTCGGAACAAATATTTGTATGGCCTACAGATAGTTGTTCCGGGTCTGGCTGTTTGTGTAGGTGAGTTTAATTATTTGTAAACGCTACACCTACGATACAGGAGATCCTTGTGTGGGGCAACGTATAAAAAATGCAGGAAGAGGAACCAAAAAATGACTGATTGTGCATACGGCTGATGAGAACGTTATAAGTAAGCTATTACGAAACAAACGAATATAGAACATAATTATGTAAGAGATATTATAAATACAATGTATCAAGATGGTTCGATACAGTATAATACATACGTACGGGCACCTCCACACAGAGCAAAGTAAGTTGAATTTGAGAAGAGTTGTAAGGCTTTGGCTCCGAGATAGTGCTTTTAGGCCCTAACCCCGGGGGTGATGCAGTGGGTCCGTGGAGCTTCTTAAAATGTTTTCACTTATGTATATATGGGAATACATTACCCCTGCCTCCGGGTTACTTGAGGCGCGCACACTTACTTTTAACACAAAATTGAAGTGACGTAAAGCCTTCACTCTGCTCTCATGTGTATCTTCACTTAAATTACATTTTATTGGAAAGCTGAAACATCTCACTTGTAGTAGTAAAAAAAACAAACTTGGAAGACATTTTCTCGACCGTAAGTAATGTTAAAAGCTTGGACCAGAATTATATTGGAATGAGTCGCTCATTGCTCACTGTGAAGACGTCGGGCAAACATTTCACTATCAGATTCCAATTAAGTTGGTTCAATGAGTGGTCATGACGAGTGCATCCATCGTTTTGCGCTCATAGTTACTAATAATCACTTAGCTTAATTGCGGCCGTTAATTACCACCGATCTCGACGGTTCAAATTACGTACTCTAAAACGCATTAGCGGCTGACAGCTGGAGATTATCCGTCTAAGCGGCGTCGGACCGGCAGTCCGCCCGCCCCGCGCCGCCGCTCGCGGGACCGTTCCACTAATGAAATTTAATGAGGCTTAATTGTTGACGACTTAATGCAGGAACTGTAAAGATAAGTGCTTACTTACGGCCCTCGCTGAGCGGCTGAAACAAAACGACTACGTTTTGTGCCTAAGTAACATTCTAATTTTGTAAGTGTCTGCACTTCTCATCCTGGTGTTCCCATTATGAACTCCAGTTGCAGTTTCAATGACTTGATTACTTAATTGAATAGACTGAATCTAATAAAGTTTGTAACCTTGTTTTAACTTAAGTGTTTTCCTTTTTCACATCAGTATTTTCTTTACTTTTGCCCAATCTCCATATGACATTGAAAATCTCGTCTAATTTGGCCGAAGAGGTTCTAAACACAAGTGCGGTACAAAATCAAGGGGCTCAAGTTCGTTGTGACGTGTGGCATGTGATTACAGATCACAATGGTGTACACTGAGTTTCTTGTTAACTGATTAGAGGCAGCCGAGTGGTGTCATCTCAGAACGTTCCAATTACTAAGAGCGGAGTGGGGAGGGGGAGATTGCCGGGGTGTGAATGATCCATTTCGAAAACTAATTTAGAGTTAGCAACTAAACAAAGAGCACTCCTCGCAGATAATAATTAACGCTTGCGGTAAAGTTCCACTTAGTCTGTATTGGTTAAACCTTACTATACCATTGGCAACGTTCATTAAATGTTTTTCCGGCCCTTTTAATTTGTTTAAATAAGATTGAACGTTTTGTAGAAAAGGAATTTAATTGTCAAGAGATGTTCTTATCTTTACTAATCGGTGTGGAGCAGATTTTTTTTTAAATTTAGTTGATATCATTTTGTTTATAAATAAACTTACCCACAGTATCGGTGTTAGCTTTTTAGGAACTTTATGAAGAAATATTCGTTCTGTGTTTAATGTTATTCAAATGAAACAGAGCTAAATGATTTGCACTGTTTTGCTTTATTTGTATAAAGCAAAACAGTGCAAATCATTCATTAAAATTTAATAATTAGGTAGCAGAACATAATAAAGCAATTATTTTTATTTTTGCATCCATTTCCGCGATACGGCATAATATTTTAAAAGTCAGATGTTATCTATAAGATTAGTCTACAGGTCATCTTGGCCATCAGAGCCCCTAATGATGTAACTTAAAAACATAATTATAGTCGATTCAGCGTCCAAAGTCCCCCGAGTGGGACAGATAGAGCGTTTTATGTTAAAGTGAATGTCTCTGTCGTGTGACTGTTTGTGCTGCCATCCGACCGTTGTCCAGATAAAAGCTTCTCCATAGCACGAAAAAGCACTCACTCCAAATATTGATTTGTTACTTCGCCGCTCCTAAAATGGGAGAGATATGTCTTGGCTTTCATGTTCGTTCCTATATTTAAATCAAGTTGAAGTTATTGTCTCTTAGGAATTAAGTGGAACTTAGTTGACCTATTTATGACTCTAACTGTTTATGTAATTTTTGGAGCAGCTTAGAAACTTATAAAGATTAACCAACTAAACAAATATAGCACGTGCATCGCTTGTAATATTCTAATTCATTTAGTAGAACGTTAATTTTATCATTATGAAAATGTCGGTAAGTAGCGCGCAGGGCCGGCCGGGGAGGGGGGGGGGCGCCACCGCTCGCGCTAAATCCTAATTAACTGCTTGATTACAAGTGGAATAAAAAGCTCGTAATCTTAATTGGTATTTTTAATCAAAGCTCTCTGAGCGTCGACGGGATCTCCTGCGAAGGTATTTAGACGAGCGGCTTCGGTAATACTTTATCCTTAAATAAAAATACCATTACTTTAATTTAACATTCATTTCTAACATCTGCTTAAAATGAGTTCCTTACATTTACCTAAGAGTATTAATAACGTGAGCCGAGGAAAACTGAGTTATGCTAATGAATTTTCCCGGCACCAAATACGTTAAGAATTTCTTTTATTAAGGAAGAATTAAGGGATTTCTTTATTAATACCGTAAAGCACTAATTGCAGGGTAGGTAACCTTCATTTCGCCGTGAAGCCTGCTCCGGGGACAGCGCAGTGACGTATTCAGACGGTGATATTAAAAATATCAAACATTGTGCCGAAACGAAATACTTCGACTTGCTACCGTTTATAGGTATTGGTGTTGCAGCCTATTTCCAAAATTAACCAGGTAGGTAATGTTTTTAAATGGCCTTACCGTATCTTGCGTTCTTAACTTAATTGCTTAAAGAAAGTTCATTTGTTGAAAGAGATAAGATAAGTGAGGACTTAATTAAGTTCCGTGTGACTTCAAAGAACAGCGTGTGCCTACATTGAATGTAATAGTTGCATTATCTTTATCTGTACATTAAACGTTATATTACTTAAATACTGAATGCACTCTTTTGAGGTAGGGTCGTAATTTTTCTGACGATAACAGTCTTGGTAAAATATCGTAACTAAGGCATTCTTCTCGAAAAACCATAATAAATAAACACATCTTGCAGACTCAGCAGCACACGTTACGTTTTAGAATTAAGTAGGTATATGAAATTAGTTATTATTTTTTGCACACTAAAGTTAAAAATAAACACGAATTAGATATGTACAACGGTGAGCTTAACTTAAAATTGGGTTTTCTTTCAGCATTGAGAAATTTGTAAATGAGGATATAAATAAAATAAATAAACAATTAAAACAAAAAAATATTAATTTTATAAACTAACACATGCAACAAAAATACGAACTACTTATATATTTATATATAATATTATAAATGCGAATTTTGTGAGGATGTATGGATTTATGGTTGATTTGATTATAGTCTGGAATAGCACATAGGATACTTTATTTTTCGATATCCCGCGGGTTAAGATATTAGATTTTATATATTAGATATTACGCCAGCTAGTAATATCTAATATATAAAATTCTCGTGTCACAGTTTTCGTTCCCATACTCCTCCGAAACGGCTGGTCCGATTTCAACGAAATTTTGTGTACATATCGGGTAGGTCTGAGAATCGGCCAACATCTATTTTTCATAGCCCTAAGTGAGCAGCGGGTGAAACCGCTGGGCACAGCTAGTATACAATAAATATATTCATATAAAATCCTGTCCAAATATGTATTTAACACGTTGACAAAAAGTATTCAGCCTTATTCCTTTCTTAAATACGTCTAACGAAGGCCTATACGGCAAGGAGTATGGGAGTAAATTCAAAAGGCGTACAGCGCGCATAGAACAGAAAAATGCGGAAAAACAGTATAGATTTAAATCAGTTTTATTTTAAGTAATTTATTCAGAAAGGTAGTGTGGTAGGTAAACAGGTAGGTAACACAGTAAACTACAGTAAATGAATTTAGGAGTTTCTTGTTAGTCCAAATGCGTCCCTGGCAAGCAATTACTGTACCTATTACTTATTAACTTTCAACCACCCTTAATGGTTTCCGTATTACAGCTTGACTGAATTGTTGATTTGGTTTGACTGTTTTAATTAGATACGTATTACATGAAATTATGGCCCTCGTAAGGTAATATGCATTAAATACGGATTTATCATTTATAATTCATTAGTTCTTAATGAAACGGTGACCCTTGGAAACTTTCAGAATTTATTTAATTATTTGATTAAATATGTATTATTATTATTTAAAATACGTATGATTTGAATAAGAAAACTTATCTATAACTAACTTCGTTAAAACATCATACGGAGTGTTATAAAACCTTTGCCAGTCACACACCTATTCTGGTCAAACTTAGCGAAGTGTTACTTTTTGTATTAAAAGTAATATAACGAGACGACAATAGTGTTGTACAACTAGTTGGAGTAGCAGTGCTGGCCGTAAGTGGCTACAATAAAGCTCTCGGTACATTAAGCTTCCGCTAGTGCGCCGTTAGCGAGATAACGAGACCCACTGCCCGCACCACACATAATTTATATCGTCCGAGCTCGTTAAAAACTTATAAAGACGCACATTGTTAGTGCGGCCAATATTCGCGGTTATCCGAGGATATACGACCGCCCTAACGACTCCTTGCTCGGCTCGTGCGAACCATTGCACAAACGACCCCGTTCCGACTAGCCGATGCTCTACCATTATGTAGTTTGTGAACATTTTATATTGTAATGTACTGCTATTGATTGTAAGCTATTTTAGGACCATTCGATATAGCCATAATATTTTGTTGACTGGGTACACTTATATGGGTAAACTTTACGGTCTCTATTTAATTAAAATAGCCTGTTAAAGCATCGACCTCAACTTGGTTCTCGAGGCTCGTAATAAAGAACTAGCGCGTAATGGAAAATCCGTGTGCTGATGCAATCTACCGCGAAGCTTTTAGGCTGGCCGGCGAGCTTCGTTTTTCACTTAGTCGACGTGCGCGCAATTACTCGCTTCGCACGAAACGAAAACACATTCTAAACGCTACCTATAATAACGCAGTATACTGTCAATTAACTATTAGGTAGTACTTAGATGTGTGTGTTGGTAATACCATATTAGAGCGCTAGAATGTTAAAATGTATAAGTAAGCTTTAATTAAAATATGTAAGGCTAAAATGGGATAACATTTTCAATATGCACTTTATAGCCTTTTAATTTCATTTCCCGCGTCCCCAAAAATACCAGTCATTGACACAACAATACCATTAACAGCAGTTAAGCTGCAAGGAAGCCTTCGCGGTGCTGACGTTAATTTGACAAGGCGTTGAATAGCGGGCTTGGTGGAGTATGTTCACACGTGGGCAGTTGGGCACGGTGGCGTAGCGGGCGCGGGACGGCGGCGGGACGGCGACGGGGCGTGGGCCGCGCGGATCACGGACGCGTGCTCGGCTAAACACAAATCAACACCGATTCTCCATTTGTTAGACACGGGAATGTAATTATGGCCGGAACACTTGGCGGGGGAGGGGGTGCAGTGAGGGCTTCACGTCATTCAAGCTTTTAGTTCGTTGCTCGACAACGATCGTTACTTTGGATCCGTAATGTAGCTGTACACTTCGGAACAATCTGATTTTACTTTACATACATATAGAACCGAAAATTTTATTAATTGATGAGTCAGATTTCAAAAGTCAATACATCAACGAAAATATAGCACATATTTTCATTGATCTAATATATCCTTTTTCACGTTATTTATTTTGAGGGGAGACGAATCACACACAATCACATCGTTCACAGTTTCTGGGTTTTTCAAAGAATTTAAACGCAAAATGAATATTTTCAAGCTATTTTTGGTGGTTAGCTAAAATAGGTATACATATATGTAGGTAGTAGTTGAGCGTTAAATTAAAAAGTATGGTTATAGCGTGCGGGCTAGCGCTAGGGCGGGCATACCGTGGACCGGTGCCGTGACACGAGTTAAACTAAATTAATAAACTTGCACCAGTCTCCGGCTTTATTAAAAAACACTCATTAAAGCAAAGGAAAAGTAGGTGAAGTCGCCGGCGGGCGGCGGGGACAGCGCCGCTAATTGCGCCGCCTTTATTGCTTAAATAAAGTTTTAGTGGGGGAACACAAGTTTTAATTAAAAATGTGAGAATAGTTTTTAATAAAGGACGGGCTCGGTGCGCGTATATTGCGAAACTTTAAGCGATGCGATACGCTCAGCTTACAGGAAGTCCGGCGATATAGTATCTTGCGCACGCCGCGTCCGTCACGAGCGTCCGTAAGAGCCCGCAACCAGCCGCCAGCCGGCCGCAGGCAGCCGCCAGGCGCCCGCACTCCGGCTTACCGGTTATTGTTTGCTGGGAGATCAATCGAGGCTTAGCTGATACTCTCATTTGTGATTCTAATAACTTATTGATATATTAATGCTGCACGCTTGCGTATACAATAAGTGCTTCTGTAAGTATACCACCCACCTACGCCTACTCCTTCTCACCCGATCACTTACTCTGATCGATTATCCCAGTTTAAGTGAGAACATTATCAACTTTGATTTACAGTTATCGGCGAGCAGCCTTAATGTTTTATGAACTTTTTTCGAAAACCGTATTCTCGCATCAATATAAAGTGACAAATGGCACCAGTAACAAGAGAAACTAATAATGCCAGTGATTTACGCCTGCCCTTGTTATTACGACTCATGTGAAATGTAATTTCGGCATACTGCGTGTAGAGGCGCTCGCACACACGGCCACTGGGCGAGTGTGCAATACGTTTAATAAAGGAGGGACGCGGAGTAAATCCTTCAATTTCGCCGGCACACAACGGCGTATTCTCGTTAACCGTGGCAATAAGTTAAACGGGCGGGCAGCCCGCGCCGGCCGCCGGGCCCGCGCCGCGCCCGCCAGAGGAAATTAAAAAAAGTCTTGAGCCACTGACGTCATATTTGCCACTTCTGTGTTTTACTCATTATTATGCAATACCCTACCACAACACGTGTGCTTTTGCCAAACAGTTATGTTTACTTATGCATCATAATGGGTGATTCTTAGCCTGTTTGACACTATCTCTTTACTCTTTTAATCTCACACGTCTTATCTTATGTATAAAAATTCTCATGTCACAGTTTTAGTTGCCATACTCCTCCAGAACGGCTTGACCGATTTTTAAGAAATTGTACATGTCCGTAAGTCTGAGAATCGGTCGTAATCCATTTTTCATACCCTTAAGTGATAAGGAGACAGGAGTGAGCTGCGGGTGAAACCGCTGAGCACAACTGGTTAGTTATAAAATCAGACAACATACTGTATTTTAATATTATCAGATTTTAATAATATCCGATTTCAACGAGAAGGGATAGACAAGCAATGTCAGCTTCTTATACAGCATTATTGACTTTTAACTCAATATAAAACGCAAGGCTGTATCGAAATTACATTACTACGAGCACCATATATGACTAGAATGTTAAGACATTACCTACATTTAAATTGATACTTTAGCGGCAGTGCAAGCGGTCGATTTTAATCAAAGTTCGTTCATTTCGAACTTAGCTGGGGAGGCAGTGCTTCGCGGTGTAATATAGGCCGAGTGTAATATCTGCGGAACAAAGAATACACACGTTCCAACCCGGCACGGCTCGGCTGCACTCCTAATTAGATGTTCGATGAAAGTGTAATCAGACGTTGGCCGGATCCGGGACGTAATTAAACGGCGGAGGCGAAGAGTGATTTATTAATAGAAAAGCTCGAGCCGTAATGAAATACTGGGCGGACAATGGCGACGAGGGCGGGCGGGCTGTGGAAATTAAATTCTCAGCGACGGTGGCCGCTGGACATACACTTGCCGTTTCTTTGCGGGTCAGCTCAGCCGGGCTTGCTTAATAATGTACGGCGGAGGCAGCGTCGCCGCCGGCACCCGCGCCCGGTCGCTGCTGAGCTGCCGCCACCGCCGCCACCCATTACCCGCGATGTATGGAGGTGTATAAATTTGTCGGCGAGGGAATGTAAAGAAGATTGGTTTCCTAGTCGAACGGGCGCGGAGAAAAGGGGTGGAATTGAATTTAGGCCGGAATTCACTAGCGAGGTTGTGTTTGTGATATTTCTTACCTATGTAGCAGTAGTGGGACGTGACGCACTTGCCGATTACATTTATTAGGTATCGATTTCTACCAACATTTATATGATATCAGCGTACGATATTATGTACCCCTGTGTATTAGGTCTGGGTAGGATGTTGATATAATTCACATGTATAATAATTAAACATGAGCTTAGTTATTTTTATCCAAGTTGTTGCAATAATATAATATTTGTTGTTAACTAGTAATCGGCAAGAGTATCTATAATTTAAAAACTTTAATAGCGTCTAGCCAAGTTTCAGTTAAGTAACAACTAAGTCTTGCGTATGTGTTGTTTTACTAGCCCCTGGCTTTTCTTGGTTGTAGAAAAAGGTGGCTAAAGAAAGCATCAAGAGCAACAGGCATCAGCTTCCTGGAAACAGCATAAATGTGTCAGTCGAACATTGCTCAAAGTTAAGTCAGTATGATTGACGTTTACATGGCTTTTAAACGTCTATTAACTTGAGCAACGTTTACAATCATCAACCAATATGCTCGAATGAGTATTAGTAAACTGCAGTTATAATATAAAATTGAAATAAACAAACATTCACCTCTGAATGTAATAAAGTTGATGAGATATACCTACCGAAAACGTTATGTTGTATCTAGGAAAATTCATCTCCATGCCAGAAGAAAAGCAATTTCATCACAAGCAATCTTAACAAAGAGGATCGACATCGAATCAGCATTTTCTAGTCAGTAAAGTCGCAATATGGAAGCGTAACCTTAATTACACTTAAAAGCTGTCGGAGTATACTTTTTCAATTAGAGTATTAAAGTGTTCCGACCCTGTCATTATATTAGAGTGTTGTTCCATTCCACCCCGGGCCGGCGCGGAGCCTGCCCCGACAGCCACTGCCGCCACACGCTCGCCTCACTTCGCCGCGAGTTCTCCCCGATAGCGCACGTGCCGGCTTCTTTCGGCTACGCGCAAACTTTACTCGAGCAGCCGATCCGCTCGTACTAATGTTCCTTGTCGTTTAATTACAAGTTTAATAAATCATTTTAATTGACCGCTGCTAGTCTAAGGATCATATTATCTCGCAATCGCCTGCGTTACCGGAGATCTTTCGATATTGGACATTTACTTGGAGAAACGAATTTCCCGTAAAATTTTCTGAAGTGACAATTGTTAGAGTGGACAAGTATTGTATAAAAATATTTTGGTGCTCTATTACTTGACTGTGGATTTGTTTATCGTGGTTTCAGACGAGAGTTTTTGGAAAATTCGTGTTTTGTTTGCTGTTTTCACCGGAAAATTAAAGGTACATATTTTTGTAGATTCATCATGCTTTCTTTCGCTTTGTTTTCTGTTGCTGCATGTAATTCGTTATAAAGCCAAATAAAAAACATTATTTCCTGCTTGTGTTGGTTAATTATGTTGTTTCTTTTATGATCGCCTAATTAATTTGCAAGGTAGAGCCTTCAGATATAAATATTCATTAAAATGATAAACATAATTAAATTAGTTTTGCAGGCAATATAAATTACTCATATTAATCTTGACAGTTATTATCTAATTCAGTGACCAATTAGAGTGCGCTTTCAAACGAGAAAGTTAACTCATTCACGGTAATGTTTACGTGTGTGCGTTACGTTATCACACGTTGTGATATATTCCGGGCGTGAGTGCGTGTCCATTCAGAGTAATTGGAAGATCCGATGCCACTGATAATTGCTTAATTACGCTTTTATAAAAGCGCGGTGTTTAAGGAAAATTGCGTAGAGCCAATTTAGTAGAAACAGACATTGTAATAAAAACTTTAATTGGCTTTGATTCCATTGTGTATTAGCATGAATCATTTCTAAGAATTCCATTCATACAATAGTTATACCATAATCTACTTTCATAACTTCGGTTTGATTACTTTTCATAGAAGACCGCTCTACCGTATATAAACAGAGTAATCCAATGATTTGTTTTCATAACACTATCACGTGACCTTCGCTCCGACCTGCGCGGCTGTACCAATATCATTGTGAACGAGATTGAAGCGTCAAGCCGGAGGGGTCCGCACAATGGTTGGCAGCAGTATGTGTCCGGTGGATTAGTGTCGTGTATGCGGCCCCACGGGCCCTCGCTGGGGCCCACGAGCTCGCATACTGATGCGCCACCACGCCCGCCGCTTGTTATTTTAATTATTGTGTCTTAATTAAAGTTGGTGGAGCCGCCTCCCAACCCTTGCCCACCCCTCAGGCGAATATAAGTTGATACAATGTGTAACTCGCAAGTTTTCGTAAGGAAAAGTTTTACGTTGTTCTTATTAAAATTCCATCGCTTTATAATAAGTACCTCTCTAAAATCTTAACTAAATGATAACATGATACCGATGCATATTAAAACATGCAGAGATCAATACTACTTAGTGTTATCTCAGCTTTTATCTCAGAATTAAATATGTCTAACATCATAAATAAGTGCTAAGTGGTAACCTAATTCAATAGATAAAATACTTAACAAGATTTAAATGTTAACATATTTATGATGCTGCCCGAATATAATTTACATTACTTATTTTAATATCAAACTTTATTTTAAAGGAATGTAGGTGGCTATTACTTCACATTATTTATATTATGTTTGCTTATAAACATTGCTCTTTGTAAGATAATAATTATATCACGAACATATTTTCATTGCAAATTAATATGCATTAGGTAGTGTAGCGTCTCTATTCATGTTGCGAAGTATATCAATCGCAAAAAGTGCCGTTTTTATTTATTTAATTTAATATAAGAGCTTTTTCTATATTTGGAATGAGTAAGATTTGATGTTCAGGGTAATCACATAACATTAAATAACTAATAGACAGATAGAGTGCCTGTGTTACATATTTATGATTTGCATATTTATCTTTTCGCGGCTTTGTTTCGTCGCCTATAACAATAAAACAGGTCATTCTTTCGAGATAAAAAATAATTGTAGTTATCAAGTGCATAGTTTTTAAATTATTCACTTCAAGCACAAAGTACAAAGGCGGACTTAATGACTTAACAATTTCTACCGGTCAACCTTTGGGTTATGCTGATACGAACAATAATAATAGTTGGATCACATTTTGGAGAAATCTTTATGAACAACTTCAACACCAATTGTTATATTTGAGAAGATTAGAAATAAATAGAGCTACGTATGACCTGTATCATTTCATTAGGAGACCGTAATAATAACAAAAGGTTGTGAAACCTTAATATAAACCGCTCTGCGTAAAATGGGAAGCAAGAATGAGCTTTGACTGACCTACTACTGAATTCACAATAATGGATTTCTATACTGTAATTAATAGTAACCACATGATCTATGCGCACCTATATTTTAATAAGGAAAACTGGCAGGTATAAATAAAAGTCTGAGATTAACTTCTAAAGAGGATAAATGAGGATAAAGTTAAATGCAAATGATGCCCTACAAATACAAAGTACCACCGGCATTGTTGTTACAATCACTTGCTTAATTAGCACTGAAAATATTCACTGGCATTATATTCAATTTCGGTTACAGCAGTACGCAAATTAACATTTAATGAAACCCACTTAACGAATGTGATTTACATAAGTGCATTGTTATTATCCATTGAAAATTAACTGAAATTCGGTCTGTATAGTAACGCGATTAATTAGTTCATAAACCGCTCCGGGGTGGCCTTGGAAATGTCGATAAGGATTATTATTAGGCGTACAAGAGATGCTCATTAGAGGCATCCGTAATGATTCGCTGACGGCCTTCGTAATGGCAAACTCTCTATAATGAAGACAGCAATATCTACTCAGCCGACACAGATGAAATGAACACCCAACGTTATTCGTTTGTTTGTCATTATTTTGTTCCCCCACAGTACTATTGCGAAACATTCTTCTTTCCCTTTCTGTTATTGTTTGTATGGAAACAGAGTTAATTAGTTAATGAAATCGATTGTTCCTACGGCTCAAATAGAATTTATTTCATTGTGTCCCAATTATAATTGATTTCATTAACAAAGCTTGGCCCATAATTGAAAGTAGGTATACAGTTTCAGCAAAAGGGAGGGTAAGGTAATTACAAGATCCAATTTAGAATTGCCAAGTCTACACTTTGCTGTTAGTTTCAAACAAAAGCTTAATTAATTAAGTCGAGAACAATTAAGTTCACTGCCGTAATATTCTCAGCAATTACGCGGAATTCGACGTATTTTGTAGTCGTCCGTAATTGCCGACGAGTCTCGAATCAGATTGTATCCGACGCTAATACAGCACACATCCATTAATTATACAGCGAACACTAATTGGGAAATCTATTAATTAAATTACCTATTAGTGCATCACGAAATCCCTGAGAATGCTAAATGAACTGATGGTATTACGCGTTCAATTGATATTAATTGTTGCTGCAAATAAATAAGGTTAATTAACGTACAGATTCGTATTGTTCCGATTTGTTTAGCTTAAATAAAACTACAACGGAAGTAAAATCTCAATCTATGTTAACCTTATAACAGCTACTCTACCCAATAAAAAGCGTGAAAGTTGCACCCACGTCCGGTGCAAGATACAAATGTCACAATAATTAGTATGCGACACAAACTGGTCTTATCTAAATGTCTTTCAAATTAGTGCAAGTTGTTTTGTCAAAAAGTCGAATGACTTATCGCCAAATGTGGCCGGTGCCTTGATTGTTTCTGTTGACATTTTCGCACGAGAAGAGGCGCCCGGCGGCGACGGTCGCGGGCGGTGCGGTATCGTGGTTGTCGGGTTTCGTCCGAGTTTCGGCTGTCAATTTGAATGTGACTCAGATAAATCAGGGGTGTCGTTAGGTGAGGTACAGGCAGTACAGCGGTACAGGCGTCGACGGCAGGTAGGCGCCGCGTGTAACGAGACACATTTCCGGACGTATCCTTCCAATTAGCGCGGTGCTGCTGGGCCGCGCTGGTCACCGCCCCGCGCCCGCCGCGCGCTCGTTACGCTCCCGCCTCGTTAGGAGAATTGTTTGTTCGAGTATGTAAAAATGTGTTTATTTGCACGTACGCTTCAGGGTAAAAAATATATGAAAAGACCCTTTTAAGACTTTTAATGATTTCCCGGCAAAGGGAAATTGGGTTAGTTATTTTCCCCGGGGTTGCCCCTCGTTAAGTTTTAATGGGGTAGCTAGCTACGACGTAATCAAACGTACTTATTTAAGTTAACGACGTTTACCAGAGATGTGTACTTTGTGTCAATGGCAGTTATTCAAAGGCGGACGCTCTTCATGTTCGTCACACGGCTCACAAACAACTCTTATTCGTGGTACTACAGTTGACCGTTGTGCTGGTACGTGATTCGATACCGATGGGCAATTTAACGTCACACTTTCCAGGAAAATTGCTTAAGCAGCTGCATGTTAGAAACAGGGGCCTTCCGGCGCAACTGAGGATACCTATCTTACCGTATAGGTACAACGCCTAATTAATCTTCAGTAAAATGTCGACGGTGCTTGTTTTTGCCAGGAACTCGACTCATTAGACCGGCGAAGCATGTTGATTACATTCTGCAGTGCTTATTAGCGCAAACTCTCATTAGGGGCCACTATTGTTGTAATTAAACAAGAAGCTGCATCAGTACGGATCGCTAAGCGCGTGTTGTGCCAAAATCACCTCTATGTGCTTGTAACAGCGACTCGCTTGCCTCGGCTTGCGAGTGGCCATTATGTTGTGCGAATTTAATTAACAACTCAATAGTTACACAGTAGAAGAATAGAATGGAGGGGTGTTCTTGTGGTGTCTGACATGATTCCATTGTTAGCGTCGGTGCAAAAAAGCGGAGGTTTGTTTTTGAAGTGGCTTACGCAATTACGAGGTGGTACTCTGTTCCGGCGGCGTCGGCGGCGGGTGCGCCGTCGTCAGCGCAGAGACCGGGTTTAATTGGACAGCCGAGGGACTGAGGTGCGGGGTGCGGGCGGGGACGCGGGTGCTTCGCCACCTCCTAACACTTCTAATTGGCTCGCCTACACTAACAGGAGCTTTCCTCTAAAATGTATACTCATCGTCATTACTTATAATAGGCTCCGACTCCACAGGAACACCTGACGCTTTGCCAATTTCTTTACTTTAATAAGCGAGAAACATTTTGTTGCTAAGATCAAATATCGTTTGACTCTTGCGTGACGACGACGGCGACGCTTTTCGTTTACTTTAAGGCTCAGAGAACTTATGAAGAACGTATAAAAAAAATATTATTCTTCTCAAAATCAATATAAACGTAGTTGTTACGTTTATATTGATTTTGAGAAGAATAATAAATTTTCAAAATCACAAGAACGCGATTTTAATCGTTTTGTAATCAATACCCGCTGCACACTAGTGACTTGGTAACTCTACACAAACTACAATAGTTCGTTATCCACTTTATTTACAAACTTCAACATCACCAGCGGCTGAAACCCGGACATGAATGAGTATTCTCTCGTGACATGCGTTTCTACCCGATAGGAGGTACCCTAAATCTCAGCCAGTCAACACTATCACTGTTTCATAATTAATTTATCTCTGTAAATTAGAGGGGTTATCGATGTCAAGTTAGAATGAAACTGCTTACATAATCTATCTGTTTGTGTCCATTCATAATAAATATATCTTTCGTAACTTTACTAATTTATCGATGCACTCAAGAAAATAAAATGAGTTTTACGTGAGCGCTTTTAAAGTTATAAGATAAGATAATTAAACGACATCTTAAAAATTGTTGTATTTTTTAAACATTAAACACATAAAAAAAGCAAACCGTTTAGAAAAACAATATTATTTTGAATGAATAAATTATAACAAAAAGTAGGTACTTACCCACTTAATTAACAATGATCTGCCCCACGTTATTAATGTGTTATCATTGTTTATGTTTTTCATTCACGAAACTAATAACTGGGCATATCGATAATTAGTCCAATTAAGAAAGAATAGCGTTTACATTAGCATCGGTTTGAATTGATTGCGGTGTGCCGGTTGATTGGCGACTCACGCTGGTTGCGCGTGCATGCGAGTACGCCATGCCACTCCGCCAGTACGCGACGAAGCGCTACGAGCGATAGCGTCAACCGCGTATTATGATAACAATCCCTAATTAATATTTTACGAGTACCTTGTAACTTAGGGCAACTCAACAACTGTCTACTTACCTATTCGCGTTAAACTTTAAAGAGTCGTTCAGAAAAACACTTTCAAGAGACCCTTAACTGAGATTGTATCATTATTTTACTTGGCATCCAATTAAAATATCGTGATCTTTCATGTTTTTTTTTTATGTCTAGTAAACTCTATCAAAGCTACATCGTTAGTCCTAAGTACTAAAACTGTCTTAATACTTATTATAATAACATGGTAAGAAAAAATCGAAATAAGCCGATTTAGGTACATCAACCTCACATAAACAAAATAAAAAATATCCCAACCTTTATTACTTCAATAATCACAATGTAGCCGGCATTTAGCCTTTGCTCCGTTCTTATTATAGGATATAAGGGTGCATGCGGCGGCGGTTATTGGTTGTCAAAGCCCTTGTTAAAGCTTATTGTGGAAGCGGATTTTATTTATGAAATCGATAGCAAATAACCATGATAATTAGAGCCTTTATAAAAATAGCTGGGAAGTCGTCGTGATAATTGACGATTTAAACTAACTTATGGACTTTAAGGTCCGTTACACAGAAGCACATTCAAAGTTCACTTAGAAACGATTATTAAAGTAAAATCTCTCTCAAATGGATTTTCAACAAGGTCAAGGACCTGCTTAATGTTTTTTATAAGCTGCGTATACACTCCATAGATGCAAGTCAGCCATCCCGGAGGAGATAGTCCTCGTATCATCCCCGTGTTCCTGTGTGATTGGCGCGCCATTGCGATCCGTTGCAATTTTATAGTGGCATGAATAGGGTGACTCTCGCAACCTTATGCAGGGCACGCCACAATCGTGGTAATAATGGCGCTTTGCCCACCGCATGACGCAGTTCCTCACGGACGCAGTAGTTTCGAGAGGATACTGCACATAATCGGGCAGGAGGCAACATCTGGGTCATTATTCTGACAATCGCCTGAAGGCCACGGTGGAGCACAGTGTGGCGGTCTGCACCGCACGGGGAGCAATGTTGTGATATCGTAGTGACGATCAGCTGCGGCGACCTCTCACGTCCTGCACTAGTTCAGGCTATGGTCCGAAGCAAGGGGGAATGGAAAGCAGTCATCACCTTTTCCGAAGTAGTTTGCTAGCGAAGAAGGTGGCTGGACGTTTGAGGGGAGATCCTCGAACCAAACCAGCTGACATGAGAGACGCTCCGAATGTCGAGAGCCGAGAGACGGCTCCCGGCTACCGTAGACGCGGGGCTGTAGACCATGAGCTATGGGTAGCTCACCGTCCGTTCGTCTAGTAAAACGACTGCCTGTAGGGGTAGCGATTGTTCGAAAGAGATACCGCAGCCCCGGAACACAAATGGCAAAAGAAGGAGCATATAGATTCTTTAGCCACTTTTAGTCAGTATAAGTCCACTCCCTTACGCTCCACCTAGAATAGGAGCAGACATTTGATCATTTCCCTTCCGGAAAAAAGGCAGTAAATAGGATTTCTACTAGATTGTATTTTAGGATCTGTTGCTAAAAACAAAATTATCACGCAGACAAACCGCGGCGTAGCTGGTCATAGTGTAGAAAAGCGTGGCGTAGCGAATCGTAATATGGCGTAGCGAATCGTAGCGACTAGTAATATGGCGTCACGACTCGTAGCGTACTGTAGCACGGCGTAGCACTTAGGTGTCATCATATTGTACTATTGCATTTCCGCTCAGTCTTTATATTTACTCGCACTGTTAAAATTAATAAGGCCGACATCTAATAAGTAAAGTTCTAATAAATAATAGTCTTTTTAACGGTTTTCCATCAATCAAAAGACGGAACGCACATAATAGCTAATCAGTGGGAGAGCCCTTGTGCAAACGAGCTTTTATAATTACCCAGTGCAAAAATAGTATGTAGTTGATCCTTTGTGCTCTGTGGTGAGTATCGGAGGTGAGCGTGCATGGGGGCTGTCTGAACGCGGGCCCGACGCGACACTTCACGGCCCGGATATGAGCGGCTATTTAATTTCCGTGCTTTCAATGATCGTTTCATATTCAACTATATAACTCTTGTCAGTTGCCAGCTTTGCACCTGAACGTACTTTGAAGCTTCACATGCTAATATGATGGATTGATGCTTGAGAAACTACGCTGTTTATCATGTTTGAAACGCTTTAGAGATATTGGTGGATATTTTACGGGAAAATTTATTCCAGAATATTTGAATTTAGTAAACGTTTAGTTAATAGTATAGTATACGGTAAATAAGGAATACATAAACCTCTTCTTTTTAGAAATTGGTTAAAAACTAAACGAATATTTTAACAGTTTTGGCTTCATATAAGTTAATTGTTATTGTTCTCTCGGTTAAGTGATTTCCTGCACATAGTGGTCCATTCTGTTTAGGCAATTAAGTGCATTCGCAACGTCTCTGGAGATTGTTACTGAGACTGTATTATTTCTGATTGTTCACGCAGATTACATTGTTTCGGCTCTTATAACGGAGATTGGTCAGGACGTGAGGAAACCTTGTTATATTTCAGTTTTTGAATAATTCAAAACGATTTTTATTATCTCAGCTTTGGTTTTTAATTAAATCTCACAGAATTTCCATAATAGATATATCACCGGTATTGGTAACTTTAATTATGCATATGAAAGTCCATTGTCCTTACTTGGAACACGTTACGTAGTGGAAACATTTCAAAACGATTAAGGTTTGTTTCATAATCTGCTGCTAATTAATTACAAGCTCAGAATACTTATCAAACAAATTAAAATGTTAATGCAATTAACATGGTCCATCTTTCATTTTTATCAACATTTGTTAAAATTATGCAAATATTTGTACAATAACATGTGATATTGTTTGGAATAACACATTTGCAATAGCGTAATAATTACCTGCAGATTACAATTACTTGCAATTAATAATAAACTCGAGTAGAAAATATTAAGAAGTGCACGGCTTACACCCCACGCCGTGCATAGGGTGTGTGAGTACCTATACACCCCAATCCATCTTATGCGATAGCAATCAGTGCGTCACACACTAATAGAAGCCACTGTATGTTTGTTTGCCATTAATTTTGTGAATCCAGCCACGTAGCTCGTGTTGACACGCTTACAACGATTGATACAGAAAAAGAACATTAATTAAATGTAAACACGAAATATTATTATCTTATTCATGAGTTTTGTTTGCGTCTTGTAAAGTACAATTGTTGTAACATATCAAATTATTTTTAGTTTAATCTTGTGAAAGGTTTACTTAATGTGGATGTTGAATAAAAATGAAGAATCGATTTTAATAAAGCAGATAGCTAGACAAACACAAAGCAAAACAACTTTAATATCCACACAACACATAGTTTGATTGCAATATTTTGTCCAAATGTTTATTTTAGCACTATCGAGGGAGAGTGTTGCACAGGGGTGGAGTCGCTGTATGTCGGCGATAGCACTGTGTCATCACTGTTATCTCGGATCGAAAGGTATCCGCACACTGGCGGCGCACAGTGGTCCGGATTTTCAAAAAGGTGGACATAGGATCGAAAATGCATATTTAACTTAAAAAAAATTGTTTCGTATAGGAAATTTAACGCTGATTAATACTTATTACTACAACTTTTCACAAAAACTGCTCCTTCAAGTCAAAAAAAAATATTGAAAAAAAAAATGTATGGGAGAAAATCGATTTTATTTTTTTCTTCCGTTCAGTATCAAAGTATAGCAAGCAAACCTTATATTATGGTAAGTACCTATTGTCCTTAATACGACGACATATAAATTGCTTGCGTATCCCTGCGGCCTTGTCACCTACGATGCTTTAAAGTTTAAAATTTTAATGTTGAATTATCTTAATATGATTAACGAGTTTTTCTATTGAAATTAATCCAAAATATCATTTTTAATAAAAACAAGCCCCTTGCGCGCCCCAGCCGTGTATTAGGTTCGCTCTCTATTACTTGGGACTTTAGTATAACTGGCGAAATGACAGTGACTATAGTGTAGTATGCACCCTTTGCTGAACCCTTCGTGGAATATAAAGCGTGATGTTATGATAAAATAAGCAATTTTGCTTAATATTTTTTTTTATAATCTGTTTCTTTTTATATTATACTAACAAACTCAATTTTAACAATAACAAAATCACTAAATCTGACACGTTTACATTAATGGATCATGTTCAGACTGCAACTCCTGTAGATCCATATTTTCGGTTTCTTCTGTTACTACCTCAGGCAACAACAAAAGCTCTTTAACATCAGGAAAAAAATCGAATTGCTTTGAGTTGCTGTATTTTGGCCGAATATGGGATAAATATGGGTCTGAACTAATTAAAAAATTATGGAGCAAGTCCTCGTTGGTCTTCATCCTGTTAAATTTTCTTGTGTGATATTCACGAACTCTTCGAAAATCTTTATTTCTTGCTTCTCCCGCTTCTTCGGAGAGAATACCAATTGGTAGGAGGCCAAAGTGATGACAAATGTCTGCACCGTGTATGAGAAGCTTGTGCACACTTGCGGGCATATAAAACCATGGGTATAGATGAACAAATATCTCAGCTGTTTCTCTGCAATAAGTCCTGAATTTTTCAATATCTATGGCACATCCTGATGAAATCGTTTGAAGAATAACCGCAAAATGCTTTAGTAGGCCTTTGTCAATTTTGGTTATTTCGGCAGATTTCTCATAATCTCTAAAAAACCTTCTAGCTGTGTTTCCGTCGTTTGTGGTTCCAAAGCCTTGCTTCACAAAATCCACAAGTATTCCCATTTGCTGTTTGAATTCTTCTTGTGTCACATGTTTCTTCGCAGCTTTTAGTTGCTTGTTAGCACCTCGTGCAGTCCACATCTCAAAGTCCATATTGTAAGATATGTGTAGAATACACTCCATACAACGAATCCACATATGAAGAGTAGAAAGTCCATATTTATAAACATCTTCTCGAACAGGTCTTGAAAATACTTCTGATAGCTTGTTCATCTCAGTCGGCTTAGCAAGGCAAATATTGCAGGCAGATGCAGACGAAGTATCCGTTATAATAGTGGCCACTTTTCCGTCGATCATTGTCATATGAAGCTTGTGACTAATCTCTAGGCCCTGCCCATTTTGTAGAATCGATGTTTTTTATTTCTTCCTTCAATGCAGCTTCTTCTTGCTTGATGTATTCTGCTGTCTCTTTACAAAACTCAAATTTAATGGGCCTGCAATAATGTGTTGAAGAAGGTGTTGGGTTTTCCCATATGGTGCTATTATTAGAAACTAATTTAAGAGGGACAAGACTTGACATGAAAACCGATGAATCACTGAAGTCTACATCTTCACTCCTTTGCTTGTAGGTGCTTTGTGAAGAAGCTCCATCGAAACCCCATTTACTAATTAACTTCAATCCTTCAGTTGACGAATCAATCTGGGTACCGGTAATTTGAAGAATCTTCTGGACTGTCAGATCCAATAGGGCTTGAAGCTTTACTCTGGCTCCTCTCTCACTAATTTCTAAATCACGTGGATAGCAACTCTTTTTAGCTTCAAGGAGTTTGTGATACGATGGTAACACTGGAACTTCACAATCTAACAGCGCTTTCCTTAAACACAAATATTTCCATTTTGACAGGTTCAATGATGTATAAAGACCAAGAGCATGATCTTTGTCAAAAGTTTTTTTCCTATTTTTCTTAAACAATGTGGCTTGAACAATAGCAACACTATCAGGGTTCTTCGTGATATGGTCAATAACACAAGCTAAGTCATCCTTCTTGTCTATCTTAAGTCTTTCGACTAATGCAAAAGTAAGTTCTTCCGGCGAATAGTCCAAAAGAGACTCTGAACGTCTTTTCTTCTGTTTGTTGCTGAGGTCAACAAAAGGCTTCCTAATCTGAACTTCGGTAGATGTGCCCACAGTTGTTGTACTAGATGTCGACGGAATCACAGCTGCTGTAGTATCGATGTCAACTGAAGTATTTTGTGACGATATGTTTTCGATATCTTCATCTTGGGCTTGAAAAATCTCGGATAAATTAACAGTAGTGCAATTTGGCCAACTAATATTTGATTGTAACCACGCAGCATGTCTATTCATGAAAGTCTTCTGATTTCTAGAAGCACTTGCCCATCTGCGATTGATATTACTGATGTAGTTCTTCAAAAAAGTCTTGATTATTTCTAAATCTTCTGAACATGTTTCAACTGGGATATGTAGAATAATAACTTCATAGAGGCGTGCCCAATTTTTCATGTCTCCTTCAACACGAAGGAACATAAAAATGTCCAAGTTTGTAACAAATGCAGCCATAACGAAACTCACTAAACTTTCACACAGCACGGATAATTAGGTATGTTGCTTCCTCAAGGGTTGAGAAACAAGTGCCTTTAATTATTTCATGCACAGATATTAATAACAAACAGACGCGCGCAAGTAGTGACTGACAAAATTAGTACCACATCTTCAACAGCCAATCAGCGTCGTCGATATCTCCGGTGGTGGGGGTAAATGATTCTTTTATCACAGAAGTCGTTTCAGTCAGTTACAAACAGACAACGAATCAGCACGTCTCTTTAATTACATAACTAAAGTTGAAGATTTATTATATTTTTTTATTAAAATAAAATAAACAAATACTCGCCGAATGCTTGAATGCGTATGTTTGAATTCTGATATAATTAAAAAAATGATATTTTAAATTCAGTATAATTGAAAAACTCGATAATAATTAAAAAAAAATCCCAATTAAAATTTTAAACTTTGAAGCATCGTAGGCATCAAGGCCGCAGGGATACGCAAGGAATTTATATGTTGTCGTATTAAGGACTATAGGTACTTACCATAATAAAAGGTTTGCTTGCTATACTTTGATACTGAACGGAGAAAAAAAATAAAACAGATTTTCTCCCATACATTTTTATTTTCAATATTTTTTTTTGACGTGAAAGAGCAGTTTTTTTGAAAAGTTGTAGTAATAAGTATTAATCAGCGTTAAATTTCTTATACGAATAAATTTTTTGTTAAGTTAAATATGCATTTTCGATCCTATGTCCACCTTTTTGAAAATCCGGACCACTGTGCGGCGCGGCGCTACCGCCGCCTCGCTGCCGTAAATAACGTCTAACGTTGACGCACTGATTGCACCCTGCACTGTAACATCATTCATTAACATGGTGATTAAATGAAATTCCTCTGCAAATATTACTTCCATTTATTCAAATCAACATAGTTGGCTGTCTGAGCAACCATGGACGAATTAACTAAGAAATTCAACTTATTTGCTTCTAGCCGTGGAAGGGTTAACATATATTCTTATACAATCCTTGCTCAAGCTCAGAATAAACCGATACATTCATATTAAAACTGATAACCTTATGTTTTGAGTGACAAACCAATTTTATTCTCGACTGCCCCTCTCAGGCGGGCCGCCCCTCGGACCGATCAGACCTTATCCAAATTGGATCTTGAATAATAAAGAATCGGGGCGATTGGATTTTATTCCTTAAATTCAATTAGCACACAAGGGTCGTGTGTGACTGCAGACGAAAGATAGAGGCATATTATCGTATTAAAAGGGATCGTGAGGGTATACTCGGTCGGGAAGAAAATCTACTTACATATGGAAATTTAAAATGCATTTCTATCTTTTGCTATATATTTTAAAGGGTTTAACAGATCATATTTTCCCTGTTTATTTAACTGTACATTCTAAGTACACACTGTGGTATGCAAATTACAGCACTTAAATAACTTAGAGCTTCGTATAATTATTTAAATACGTTTTGATAAGTAAGTAAAGGGTTAAAAGTTCATAGAATAAGTAGACAAACAGTGAACTGCGCCCCGTATCGCCGGCGCCGCACTCAGCGTTTAGAACACAACAGTCTGCATGAACCACATTTATGTAAATTACAGCACTTACACTACTTCGCTATTACAGCTTTGATTTAACGGCTGATAAACAACACTACTTTTGCTAACAAACCATATCGACACGATATAATCTCTTACTTGACACTCGATGCGAATAGCCCCGATTTAATAGTGAGAATGGACATAGAAATTTAAACCGATATATTTATTGTTTAAATCCGGTCTGCAGTGTGGGTAGCGATTCCGTAAATAATGTATTATAAAATATGTATGCGGAGAAACTTTTAAGTGTCTGTTGTAATATATTGCTAAATGAAGAGGAGAATTAGACAGAAACGCTTTTATTTAGTTACGCCATATTGTGACAAGATGTGTTTGCATAATGTATTAGAATTATTCCGTGGGTATTGAAATTAAGTTGATACTTTTAAGAATCGTCATAAATTGACATTATTAAATTAACCTTTTTTATTGACACCAAATAAGCATTCGAAGATCGTGTGTTAATATTCAAAGTAGGGAAACAAAAAAAAGAAATCAGCGTGGACAGTGTTATGCTAATGTGTTTATACAGCAAATTATGCGCTAGTGAAAAAATGCATTAACTATAATGAATACGTCACCTATTATAATATAATCCGTGCGAGTATCCGACCTGCTCCCCATTAGAGTGAATGTGTTAATAAAATAAATTGCGATATTATCGTCGCCGCGTTTGACATAAACATCGAATTCTACTTAAAGTAATGGAAACGATTTAATGCAGCCGAATCAGGGCGAGCGATAAGACCAGTTTCCTTACTAATGTTCACAAATAGATATTAATTTTCAAAGTGGTTGTCGTGTCAATATGTTTTAGTTCAATATGAAAATCTAAAAGCCTTCCTTTTTGGATTTTAGGTGATTGCTCGCATAAAATGCGGTTTTATTTCACAAAAGCTCTTAAAACATGCTTTATAACTAAACAAACATGTAAAAGTTGAAAAATATGTAACTTAAAACAACACGCTGTATAAATAAAGTTAGTAATAAAACGTAATTGCTTTATGAAGTTTCGTAATACCCGGCTCTAATTGAAACCGCATGCTTATCCTAACGTATGTATATACTGCTCGTAAGTACCAACAGCACAATGTTCTAACGTTTTTGTCTATTAACACGAAGCTTAATTTACTCGTACCATATGGAAATCATTAGCGATGGGAAAAAAATATAAAACACGAAACATACATTAGACATTTTATTAAATTCACACGTCATAAAATTTAATTAAGGCTTGAGCTTGTCTATCTATTACGACAAATCAAGAAATTACCATGAATTCATTAATAATATGCCCGGCGGTTATGTTTAATGATGTAAGATGATAAGTAGAAATCCACTAGTTGGATAGTTTTGGCATCATTCAATTAATCAGATGATGGCTCTTAAAGAGATAAGCAATGTGTGAATCATGATCTTGAGGTAATGTTGAAATAGATGACAATATTAAGTTTAAGGAGGAATGGGTTAATTAGTGGGAAAACTTACTTATCTTTTCTTAGACTTTGGATTTAGCTTTTGTACTGCACAATAACTTATGTTGTAATACAAAAGAAAATAAATGTACGTAATTTTAATTAATTAAATAATAATGAAGAATTTTTTAAATAAACCTGACTAAAACTTTTCTAGTGCCACGTAAGCCAGCAATAGAAGTAGGACAGGTTAAATGAATTTCTTTGAATTGTTATGTTGTAATACTGCTTCGCAATTCTATAAATAAATTCCTAGAAATTATAATGCTATTGATTTATAAGTCTTCTGTAGAATGACGTGTTAATATGTTTTGCTGTGACACTTAACAGATAAGTGGCTTGTTCTTTTTTATGTATTTAAGTGTCGTTATTTGTAAAAACCTCCTTTGTTCCTCTCCCAATAAAGAGCTGTCATATTCCATCTTCCCTTACAATGAAACTTAAAGTCCAAAAGTAATGCGACTGTTACATTATCCAATATTCATAACTATGTCAGCATAAAGGTGAGAGTAGAACATAATTAATAAAGCGCATGTGTCGCCGCGCCTCAGTCGCGAAGGTGCCAGGAAGAGATTGCGTCGTCGTCAGCTGCTCAATATGAACTAGATTAATGTTTTTGCTCTTAAAATTGTGGTTTCCCCGCGTTATTGGACAAATGTGTCCAGTACCTTACAGTGTTTCCAATTAGTTGGGATTATAACTCAGGTTCTAATATTCCCACTTTTCGATTGTGTTAATGCACCTATAAATGTCATTGTCGTTTAGTTGACATTATGTTTGCTCGTTTTGGAGCGACATTGAGGTTAAATTGGTATTGAATGACATTTTCGGTTTCACGTAAATTATTTTTTATGTTCGTAAATAGGAATGAGTGGTATTAAAATACTGGCGTGAGCTTTAGCAGTAACCACTCTGTGAAATTGAATGATTAAAATTTATTTTCTCTTTACATTCGTCATACGCGTGTTTGTACGCTCTCGGTCGGTTCACGTGTAAATTAAAGTGCTCACAGTTGCCGGCTCGGCATCGCTCTTAAATTGACTGTCCATCAAATCGCATATCCTCCGGGACGCGGCTGTCGGTGGGATCCGAACCCACTCCCGTACGTTTTCCGCTACAGCACTGGCCACTATGCACTCGCGTGATATTGCTTAATTAAACTTTAAGCTTAAGGGAAAATTTAATTTCCGGTGCTGCTCCAAGGGATTATGTTTCTCGTATTTTTATTTGTAATGATGCCGACGTTCTTAATGCTTCTGATCGTTCATTTTGTACATCTTAAATTAATATAAATTTGTTAGCGGCTTAGAACAGCTTTTTGATATTAATTTGGGGAAACGATGTTCTGAAAATTAAAGAATTTGGGACGTGAGTCACCGTTTAATTAAAATGGCGGTGTGATTGTGAGTAGGCCTAGGGTGCTTGAGTGGCGAGTAGCGGAGCATGTAGCGTGGCGTATAATGCGCGTGTGTATGCGGGCGATGGCGTGCGGCGCAACCTTAAAAGCAATATCCGGCGCCGCGCGCGCCGCCCGGAAATGAACCGGAAACGGCGGTGTATTAAGCCGCAGGTACCAGCCCTTCAATTTATAAACGCTTGCGGGCACACTCCAGCCTTTAGCTGCCTCTATTGGTGCTCTACTCTTCTCTCGCGGATATATCCGGCGTGGTTAATTTGTAACTTGCACTTTTTGTATAGGAAACTGCTTATTCCAGACTTAAATCGAAAATGCTTGCGTATTTCTAATAAAATCTTCAACTTTGTGGAATACAAATATAAAAGAGACTTATTCAAAACATAGACGAGGACAATATCTAAAATTACATTCTCTCGGCCTGAACTAACAGTGAAATGAAATAAAGTCCGCAAACAAAAGTTTGCAAATCCAATATGATTTGGCGCGTCGGTAAACATCGGCAGCATCCCGGTGATATCGCGAACGAATAACATTAAACTTTGTATGGATTGAATGTAGAAAACCAATTTCGGTGCTCGGCGAGTGCGAGCCGACGGGATGAGGGTGTCAGAACGCTTTGACAGCTCTCTGATTGAAAAATACGGAAACCTGTTTATGGAGCAAGTGAGCTCCCGTGCGCGAGGCTGTGGACCGATCACGTGGCGACACGCACCACATTTGCAATTATATCGAACCATCACACTGCGTATCGCTCACCAGTCACCACACTTACGGGACTAAACAAACAACGAATTATTTATTTTAATAGTAATTTGTGTGATTTTGGTAGCACTCTAAAGTAGCAATTTTCACATGACTGTCAAAAGCCGGTGGCGCACGGCGTTCATACTTTTTTGCCGAAACCGTTTCATTAGCGACATCACAACATTGTGTGCGAACCATTAGCACATGGTTAAGAAATATTTTCTTGTTCGTGTTAATGGCTTCAGGTGACACTTTATGGAACATTCGCCGACGTGAGTTTTTACATGTAAGCCTTGCAATTATTTGCTTTGAAACTTTCTACCCGTTGACCTGTTACTACCTCTTAGAAGGGTTAATATTACGGAGATATTTGAAGGTCTTTAGATATTTCAATTTTCATATTGGCCTATGTTAGCGTAACGTAACCTAAATAATATCCTAGCATTGCAAAAATCTTGCTTTACATGCTATCCCCGCAGTGGAGCTGGTCCTCGATATAAAATCAGTGATGATAAATGATCGAAGAACTGTGCACGTTATGAAATATCTCATAAACAGGCGCTCCGAAACGATCTGAGCCACGATATATCACGATTTTGGACATCAGCAACCAGCTATTGGAATTCTGCAGATGATTTTCCTCAAGAATTTATACGCGCGGTCGGACGAACCAATCGTAGGAAGGATTTCGGGATATGAGATCTGCGATTCATTTAAAACGGCGAAATTAAACGTCTAGGAGATTACCAGTTGGGTCGTTTGGGGATTACACAGAGATAACTAAGACGTTTATTGAACTACTTTGAGAAACTTTTATTAAATTTATATCTTATCAGTTCCCTCAGATCATTTAATAGGAAATATAATTTACAATCGTTTCGAAAGGCAGTTCGGAGTTCGCTGAAGCTCTGATTTAGTTTAATAATCCAACTAGAGTTTTATTATGATTTGTTTGCTATAAGTCCGACTAAAGTTTACCTTCTTTAGATGTCATCTAATCGTTATAAAACTAATCAGCTCTCGTTTTTATTACAGAGGCCTTTGTATAAACCTAAATTAACTCGCTCGTTACAAAACACGAATTTCCTCTAAAAAACTACTGACGAGTTTGGTCATGTAATAAAGCTATTTATAATAAATTAAGGTATTGTGTAGAGCGTCGTTCGCGAGTAATGTGCATGCATTTAAATTACGCTCAAATGCGGCACATGTGACGTACGGGAGGGCGGCGCGGGCGCGTCTGCTCCCAGCGCCATATCCACCGCCCTCGCCCCGTATACCATACAGGAGAACAGATTTCATACAAGAAATACTCGGAAACACTTACACGTACTTTTAAAACAATTACTAGACTGCAATAAATTCCAAGCTTTTGAGATTCACAAAAAAATTGCAGGTATCGGATGAGGTATAAACTTTATCTCGATGAATGTAAATAAGATTTTGAAGTTTTAATTAGTTAGGTAATAATGGATAGGTTAAACAAAATATTCACAAACCCACACACGTGATATATATTGTAAGCAAGCATTAAATGAAAACGTTAAAGCTGTCTCCGATTTCTTTGGAAAGCGCCGCACGAAACTCCATTGTGCTCAATTGAATCGCGTCTTAATTACAAAACGGGTGAATATTTAATTAAAAACTTTCCGCACGCGAGTAATTCCTTATTCCATGTATACGAGATTGAGTCAGCGTCGATTCCTCTTTTCTGCGAAGCCGTCGACATTCGACAAGGGTTTTTAATTGAACGTCGACCCATTGTGCTCGTTAAAGCGATTCTGAGTTAATCACCACGTTTTTCGTTCGGCGTAATGGAAGAAAGTAATTATCAATTAACTGCTCGATAATGGATTGCGGCCGCTTATCCGCCGGCTTATCTCGACGTGTAACGACCCACTCCCCGCTTTATCTTTTTAATAATGAATTTAAATCATCAATCATTTCCTCGAGTTGTGTCAATATAGGATATTATGTCGTTGGCGTCGTTGTGGCCCATTTGCACGCGCCTGGTGCTGTGCCAATAATGTAATTAACTTGGATATTGTAAAAAAGTAGCGGATAGTAAAACGTGGTGGTGACATTAGTTGAATATTTGGGTGCGGCGGGCAGCGCGGCGGCGCGGCGGCGGTGTGGCGGTGTTGCGGCGGTATAGCACTGTGCCGGCCGGCGCGCGGCGCGTCGGCGTGTGTTGTCAGCGGCCGCGATTTTGGAAACGAGAAGCGTGGCGGCAGATGACGTGATTTTGTGCCGTGAATTAGCATTGTAAATGCAATCACAGGTGTCAACCCGACACTCGCTCGTCGAATTTATATGCCTTCCGCTCCGGCCACTATGAATATAACAATTTATTGTCTATAAATAACGATTAGCATCCAACGCCGCCCTTCTAATGAAGCCATTAAATTATTCAGTTATTTCAGAGGTTTCGGTGAAGGTAAATGTGTTTAGGTATGCCGCGATGTAAATAATAGGTCTCGCTTCGCATCGCTCAATGCCTTGTGAAGGTAAAATGTCAGTCTCTCGTTTCCGTTTAATGGCCTATTTGCCTAATGACAAGAATGTCTAGTGACAAGTGTATAAAGTTTCACATCAATCAGAATTATCGGCGCAGAAACCGGATTTTGTTATTGTGTGTTGTCCGACAAAACAACCATTAAGCGGATTAAACATGTACGGAACCAATTAAGGCCTTAAAAGCCGACAGCGTTGCTTGTGCGCGGCCTGCGAGCGGCTAGCGGCTGACAGACCGCCGCTATTAAATCTCATTAAAATACCTAGTGGACGACGATCACGAACACTTATTTACTGCACACCAGCTAAGTTATTGCAGCTTAAGTCCCCGCACAGCGCTGCAGCGCCACAATCAGCCTCGCTCGTCTGCGCGTTAATTAGCTACATTATCGCTGAATCTACAGCGACGTGTTACAATGACAATTATGTGGGGGAGCTACACCGCAAGCGATCTATACACTAGACCAGGGGTCGGCAACCCGCGGCCCGCGGGCCGCATGCGGCCCGCGGACGTCTTCCTTGCGGCCCGTGGATGTTTTGTAAATAAGTAATAATTATTTTCAAAATCAACGCATTAAGTAAGCGCGCCTTTTAACCCCTCTGCTCTGCAACACTTTGAAATGTGTCATACTAGCTGATATGCTCAAAGCTCCTATGAATCTAATGATCTTGTTAAATGCCATCTGATTTTGACGAAATGTAAAAGTTTGCCAAGCAGTTCATTACAATTTTTCAATTGTCAATTATAGAAAAAATAAATATGCTTCTCGTTTTACAGATGAGCATTTGAGCACTATTCTTTGGCCAAAAATACCACCCGGGACCCAATGGCTTGCACGGCAAAGCCTGGGTCCTGGCCTTGGAAGCTCTCGGGCCCCGACTACTAGGGCTCCAAAGATGCTTGCATGCTTGAAGAGGGGCCAGTTCCCACTTCGTTGGAAGACGGGGAAGATGGTCCTCATACAGAAGCCAAGGCGCCCTGCGAACTCCGTCCACATTTCGGCACATCGTGCTGCTTGACGAGGTGGGCAAGCTCTTTGAAAGAGTAATTGCAAACCGCCTCGTCGGGCATTTTGTGGGGACGGGGCCGGATCTTGCGAAGCACCAGTATAGTTTCCGCGGGGGGAATCGTTCTCAAGTTCTGAGAATCGTTTCTGAGAATCGTTCTCAACAGCCGGGGGATTTTCGTGGAGCATTTCTGACGTTTGGCTCCCAAACTCGAGCGGGGTAGGGCTGCTTTCATTCGGCTCCTGCCCAATCTGAGGGGGCCAAACGCCTCCTGCCGTAGACTCTATGCCGGAGTCGTTCGGTCCATTGCACGTTCTTTAGGGCGGCGCGCCGCCCACTAACTGAACGCGTCCCAAAAGGTGGTAGCCATTCGGATAATCCGGGGCTACCGCACGATCTCCAAGGAGGCGGCGAGCCTTCTTGTCGGATTGCCAGCGTGAGATCTGGAGGCGATAGTCCTGGCGCGCCTCGGGCGGCGCGGAGGCACTACACCGGGTGGAATCTCTGCTGCCGCGGCAAACTGCCGACGAGCGGACAGACCTCCGGTGCGATCTCATGGTGGCATGGAGAGAGCGACTGTCGCAACCCCGTGCAGGGCACGTCACCATAGTGGCGGTAAATCCCCGCTTTGAGGAGTGGCTGGAGAGGTGCCATGGCGTCCTCACCTACCGCCTGACGCAGGTCCTCACCGGACACGGAAGTTTCGGGAGGTTCCTGCACATAATCAGGCGGGAGGTAACGTCCGGGTGTCACCATTGTAACGATCGCCCGGAGGACACGGTGGAGCACACAGTGGCGATCTGCCCAGCTTGGGC
The DNA here is from genome assembly GCA_958449745.1 of Ochropleura leucogaster. Lineage (NCBI taxonomy): Eukaryota > Metazoa > Arthropoda > Insecta > Lepidoptera > Noctuidae > Ochropleura > Ochropleura leucogaster. The sequence continues at coordinate 10,185,768 of OY288206.1, read as the reverse complement.
GGAGCACCGCCGTGCTCTTGTAGAGGCGATCGGCGGCGGCGATCTCTCGCGTCCGGCCCTGGTTCAGGCTATGGTCCGGAGCGAGAGGGAATGAGAAGCGGTCACCTCCTTCTGCGAAGCAGTAATGCTAGCAAAGGAGGTGGCCGGGCGTTTGAGGGAGAGAACATCTAGCCAACCCAGCCTCCGCGGGAGACGCCCCGGGCGCCGGGCGCCGCGAGACGACTCCCGGCCACCGTATGCGGGCCTGTGGACGGTGAGCAATGGGTAGCTCACCATCCGTCCGTCTATTGACGACAGGCGGTGTTGATGGCGCGTTAGTTTTCTACGCGCGCCTCACAGAGATGTCAGCAAAGCAGATGGACCTGCCAGGGCCACTGTCTGCAGGGCTTGCGGGTTGTTTGAAATAGATACCGCGGCCCCGGACGTAAAGGGCAATAGAAGGAACATGGTTTTAGTCAGTACAAGTCTGACACTTCCCCGAGCTACACCCAGACCGGGGGAAGTAACTTGATGATTCCCATCTGCAAAAAAAGAGCTATTCTACGATTTGCCACGACAAATATGAATGCTAACATACACGAAATACCTCCTCCGCCCTACCGCGGCAGACATCACATTAAAATTTGTGTAAAATCGGTTTCCTGTTTAGGAAAGTAGCTTGTAATTTGCATTTCTTTATTTTTCTCTTGTTTTATAGCTATAAAGCCCAAACAAACATAATGTAAGTAAGTATTGCGTCCACGAATTAAATTCCCTATGTTTTAACAATTTTTAATGACATATATTTTTTTATGGAATATGACCAATTATTATGAGTATAATAACTGCGGCCCGCCTTTAGATGATTTTGTCACCTTGTGGCCCTTGCTTGCCAAGAGGTTGCCGACCCCTGCACTAGACTATGTGTGTGCGTGGACTAGTCGTACCTTGGCAAGTGTTTAAATGGACAGAGTGCGGGCCGTTGCACCCTGGTACTACACGAGTTTCTTTTTACAAATTTTAGTAGGTGACTGTTCCAGTTAATGCAACTAAAAATGTTAATACGCTCGAGGTAATCGAGTAAATAGTTAAGTATAATTCCAACTGACATACAAGTAATTATTTCGCTGTTGATTACCTGAAAAACACTTTATCAAAATTGACAGCCGACAAGTAATCAAAAAGTTCAGTTGATATCTGAAGTTAAAGGAAACATGTAATAAGTATTAATTAAGAACTGCCCTTTATAAATGTTATCATTATAACAGACTTAAGGTCATTACTTGACTGAATGGTTTCTTATTCTTAATGCCTGAGCTGAGTCATTTAAAATAATTACATGAGTGAATAATCAAGTTTGCGTTAAAAGTTTAATATATAATTCATTAATATCATCGTGAAATAATTTCTAGGAAGTTATCCAATTAATTCGAATTATGATATCATAATTCTTTATAATACATAATGTTTTTTTTTGTTGAATTTGTACAAAGTTCCTGTTAAAAGGGAGTGGGGGAGATGGGTTGCCAGGTTACATTAATATTTATTGGTTAGGAATTAGTCTATACACATTCTGACAGCGTAATTGAACACCCCTTAGATGAGATGCCCTAATACAATATTGATGGATACATTCCCGTCTTAAAACATGTTGTATTATAATATTATAGATTGAATTTTGGCTTCACATAGAGTATTCACGAAATATCAAATGAAACACAAATCATTGGCGACATTTACACAAGTTGTGTGTCATGGGTGAATTGATGGCGTGAAACACACCATTACGTCCGGTCCACTCAATTATAAGAGTCGGGCTTATGGCGGCGAGTTTTATGTGCTAAATTATGCAGACTGTCTGGCTTAATTTGCGCAAATTACATTTGAACCGGCGGTTTCGCGCCTCGCCCGCGTCGTGGTACATTAAAGGAGGTTCGATTTGATACACCTCCACTCTATGTACTTATTATACTAATTGCGGCTCGTGAATAGCAATCGTCGCGGCTTAGAAAATATCGTGTTACTATAATAACATACAACTTTTTATAAAATAGAAACGTAAGCCTTATTAATAACGCAATTAAACGAACCTTTTGCGTTTTTAATAACCTAATCAACAATAATGATTGTAAACTTTTAACGATACAACACAGCATAAAATGTCACAAACGACGTTTATAAGTAATGCGAATAGAAATACATTAACGCAGGTTAAATGAAAAGTCAAAACAAATGCCTTGAAAATGTATTCTTTTCATGCAAGTTTTTTTTTAATTACACATAGACAATGTAAATAAGGCACAAGAAACGTAAACAGCAGTGCATTACAAAGAATGATGAATATTGCATTAAAACCTTACTCTTTGTTATCGACTTCATGAATAACGAATTAGAGTTCAAGCCGAATAACATTTAGAAACATTGAATAATACGCAAATAATCGTAGATACGATCAAATCGGGCACGCAACGTCGCGAGGCAATAAAGGTAATGTAGGCAAGGTATTTGCCAATATCCTCGTGGAGTGGCCCTCCCAAATATCTTGAGATTGTATTCCCCCTACATAAAAATTGTTCCGGAATAGAGATACTACCCGGATAAATATTCAATTTCACTACGGACGAAAAAGATTTGATACCTTTGGTACCAACCAGGTTTATTGGATGATAGCCTTTGGAATGGTGTGGATAATCATATTCATAGTTTTTCGACAAAATATAGATGAGTTTTTAGATGAAAATAGTTTTTGTGCGCCGATGGTGACCTCCCGATAGTGATCTAAATTCCATCACGGGCCTACAGGCGTCAGCTATGCCGTAAACGCGATTCTTTATCGAATTTACAATCACATTGGCGAACGAATATTAATTTGTAAATATGTTATTTGAACTGAATAAATATCGTGTTTATACTATAAGTAAAATTAACTTTAGCCAAGTTTGCAAAGTTTCCTGGAAATTAAAAATCCCACAAAGAAAATCCAATTGGATAGTTTGTAAGAAACGCTCGTCTGTCCGCGGCACATCCACTATTCGCGCGACCCTCTTGAGAGGTAAAGAGAGAACGACATGTAGATGAAAAGGGCAGCTGAATCTAATACAATCGGGGAAAGCGATACTCGCTACTCTTAGGGTTGACGACGCTCGCCGTTTCGGAGAATGATATTGTGTATTATTCCGAATATTCTGAAAGGTTATTGAAAAAGTTTTCGCTGCGGGTTTTCTTTGACCCGTTTGTTTTCTGAAACATCATCTAAAACGGGGCAATATGAAGATTATAATTTTCATTACAGAATGATTGTTAGCCAATTATATGTTGACATAAAACAACATACAAGTATGCCTACCTGAGTTGATCGAGTTACTTTTAGGCATTAAGCTAAGCTAGAACAAATTCTAACAACAAACAATTCTGTATTTATGCCCCATTTCGTATCACACGCTGATAACTACAGGAAAGTAGTTAAAGAGGAATGTAAAGTTTTATTGCGTTCCGTGATACGGGCGCGGGCGCGGGCGCGCACAAAGTATCGCATTGTTAGCAGCAACCCTAGTGCGGGGCGGGGGAGGGGCGGGGGGCGCGGGCGGCCGGGTATTGAATGAGATTGCTTCTTACTTCGGCAAATGGATCACGTAGTGGATGAGATGTCACAGTGTTTTAAGATCCCAATTCGACCGATCCGTTAGATAGTTATAGCCTCTACTTATACGTATAGCGTTAACAGGCCGCTCTATCAAAAGCTCGATATTAGGTTATGTTATTACTTCTAATATGTAGATTCAATTCAAATAGAGAACGTATGTCTTCAACAAACCAAATGTGTTTATTTAGGTGGTTACATTTCGAATTAGTTTTAAACTAGTCGTGAAAAGCATTGCACAATTAACAAGTTGGTACAACACTATAATACTTGAACGTTCCAAGTTCGGTGTTTAAAGTATCCATTACGTAATCAAGTAGATACATTCACACCCAGTAATTGGGAAATTCCCGAGCCGGGCCGCCGCCGTAGCCGCGTCGGAGGCGCGGGCGGCGCGGGCGGCCGGGTGCTGAAAAACAATTTCACGCCAAATCTTAGCTTGTGTTTTCCTATTTCCTTTTTATTTATCTTTTAGTCTTTCCTTTTCTCGAGAATCAATTTCACGGATGAGCGTCGCGATGATCTCAGTTCAAAAAGCGCGAGGGTTGTACGTCGGCTGGGTGCACGTGTGCAGTCCGGCCCGCGCCGGGGCCGCGACGGGTCCGCGCGGGTCCGCCCCGCCAGGAGCGCGTCCCGCTCTGCTCATTACCCGGGTGACGCAACACCGCGTCTCGATAATAAGCTTTCTGCTCGCTGCTCCTTGTGATTGGATGGGTTATGCGTGTGTTATCTGCGTGTGCTACTCATGATATATCTCGCCCAATTTTCTTTTACATCGCTTCTAACGCTTTTAACCATTTTTCAATCCACGCTCTATCTGATGGCTTCGTATACCGACAGCTAGATGTAATTAAATTTTAATCTCGAAATCGCTGAATTAATGACTGTGAAACAATGTTGTGTAATTTACTGTATCGCGGAGCTAAGTACTGAATAACAGTGATTGTTTTGGCGCACACCCAGATGGCAATGCGCATTTTGCTGACGTGTAGATCGTGAGCTGCAACAGTCGTACTACTCCACATTTTATTTACTATTGCATCTTTTTAATTCGGAGCTTTCTAGTGGAGACGGATGCTGTACCGTCTGTTTGTAACCTACTTAAATAATAAAGTTGTGGTGAAATCCAAATAAAGTGCTGACATGAGATGCCTTTTAGACATTGAATCGGGCCAGAGCTCAGCGGGCCGGTTGAACCGCACGCTTCAAAATTGTCGGGCCCAGGCGCCGGCGCTCCCTCGGAATTGACAATTTTACGGGCGGTTTATTTCCGGACACCGAACTTCCTTGGTCAGAGCCGCTCGCTCTAGCCACCCCCCCAGACACCCCACAACCCCTTCGCTTAGCGCTGTTTGTCTGTAGATACACACTTCTAAAACAAACAAAATTAGCGATAACACCACTTTGTCTATTTAACATTTTTATCGAAATTTCACTTTGTACTAGAGCATTAACGGAAGGACTATTTTAAAAGTTGCTAAGATACACTCACAAGGTAGCTATCTACATAAAATTTACATTGTATGTAAGTGTCTTAAGCGAAAGCTTCCCACTTAAAAGCTCTACAAATGCACTGAAAGCTCTTTCGCGCACTAATCCCAAACCTTTTAGCTGCAATCAAAAGCCCCGAGCGTTGTGCGCGGGGCGGCGCGGCGCGGGCGGCGCGCGGCTCCCGGCGACGTCATGCTTGTGGAAGCGACTAGGAATTTAATTTACATTTTTAATTAAGTTAAATTTTGTTCGAAAAGCTTTCACAGAATAGGAGTTTTCTTGATTAGAGTTCAGCTCAGCCTGAAGTTTGAGATTGATTAGTAGAGCTTTAATTGCTCTCCGCCGGTGAATAATGAATTCGATCAGCGGTGTCAGAAGGGAGTGTCTAACAGATTACCTTGACGCTAATGTATCAAAATGATTTTGATTCCTGACATACGCTTTCCAAGAAAACAGTATTTTTTGTAGTTATTTGAGACTACATGTTCACTATAATACGTAAGTAAAACGGCGCGGCTGGCAGGTCCATGTTTCGCCTTACGGCAGTGTTTGACGACGCGCCGGCCGGCTGCCTCGTAATTGATGGCTAGGGTGAATTTTAACGTAATGCTGCTTAATTGATCGTGTTGATAACATAATCATAATGGACCCACCTGCTGATATGCAACTATTATTCACATTCCCTCAACTAAGTGTACAAAAATGGCTGGATTTAAAAATTGATAGACTTTTGCTTGATTTTGCAAAAAAAGTGAAAATGTTAATAAAGTAACTGTTCAAAAGCATCGGTAATTCCTACAGTTTGTAGTGTATAATTTTTAACCATCCGCTTATCGCTTGTCAGACAAACGAGCGAATAAAATTAGCCACTATACAGCGCAGCGTGGTGTGGTGTAGCTTTCTCTCGAATTATAAAACACTTCGATGGGCGCATATAAATCGGAAAGGGCACAAAAGAGCCGTATTATAGCTGACATAAAAGCGAATAAATAATCGACTTCCGCGAAGTACTCTCGGCGAGAACAAGTCGAGAGCCAGTGACGTACGATTTGACGTAGAATATTTTATCCGTACTGCGACGCCCGTCATCCATTCCACTTATCCCGGCACTCTGTTGAATTTTTGACACGTCGACGGAGTACTGCCCTTTTCTTCAGGTGGTTTAGTGGGGCAAAGTCCTTTAAATTCGCATTATGTGCTGGGTGCTGCCGCGGGGATCGTTTGTCAGTCTCACACTACAAGAAGCGACAGATTACGCGGGGGATGCTACACTCTGCGTGATTGTTGTCACGTATGTCGACAAGTTGTGATTGTTTGCGATGTAATAAAGAAGCTCCTTATGTGGGTGGTTAAACTCGAGGTATTGTTAAAAAGATAAAGGGCACGTTACTGATTGGTGAGGCCCGAGTGCCCGAGAGCGGCGCAGCTGTCCGTCCCCACCCGCCGATCGCACCGAATCCGGCGCACAGCAATCCATATTAGATTTGCCCGCTCTCTCATATCCATTCTGAGATGTTCATATTTTATTGGGGCCAATAAAACGGATTCATGAATATGAGAAATGCATAACGAATACCGTATTTATGGATGGAGGCGTGCTCGCCGGGGCGCGCTCCGCGGATATGTCGCGGGTAATTTGATAGCCGCCTTTGTAACAGGTGCTGATGGGAATTTCGATGCGGTTATAAATTTTTTCATTCCACTCAACTTTGATATATTCTGTTTTATTTTATATTTGTACATGATGTGATGTTTGGCAGATGATTTTAACGTTTTATTACATTAGGTCTTAGCGCTCCGATATCGATAAGTTTTAAAATCTGTGACTTGTTTCTGAATAGGTTTGTAAATTAAAACTTGTGGCATTTTTATTTCAGACCTAGTGCTACCTATGTTGACTGTGCTGATAGTTTTCTTTTTTTGATTCATGTATTTAAATTGAGATCTGATAAACAGATAAATAGATGGCATGAAATATGTCTTTGCTCTTCATGATTATTATTTTATATGTATTTATATATAAGTATTTTTTTTTGTATTTTTTTTTAAATGTTTGAAAATTAATTTTGAAAATGTTACGCCACAGACTACCTACAGTACTGTTTCTCCTCTTCTTAAATCCATCCAAAGGTTGTAATGAAAAGATCGGTTTTAGCGTTAATACCGCCCATTGTGTCACCCTATTTATAAGTTTGTCTAGTATTATTCTTGTTACTTGTATGGTGTACATAATAAAGAATATTCTATCTTCTATATATCTAGCATTTGATGGTGGAGATAGAAACTCATTGATGCGCGCTGTATATGTAACTTCGTAGCTTGGCAGGTGTCAATGAATGGTGTGCAGGCATAGTCGATGCGGCAGCGGGCGCGGTGTGGACACACCGAATGCCAGGCATTTACCAAATAACTAGTGTCACCATGATTAATGGGACTTTGTTGGACACCCGGACGCATGTGCCGAGTTGGCATAAGACGCTTGACCCCGCTGACATCTTGACTTTCTCATGTTAAAGTGTTTGCGACTATATTTGAAAGAAGAAAAAAACAAACTGGTTGATTATCCATAAAATATATAATGCGTTAAAATTCCATATTATGTAAAAAATCTTATATTGCTTTTTATATTTATTTTTAAACTGCACTTAGCGATAATAGTCGAATGTAATAAAATATTCACATTTAATAGATCAGTATTGTCTATTAAATACACCACAGAAACTCAAACGTGCGCCGGCGCAGCCGGAAGCCTATAAATCGTTTCAAAGTATTCCAAAGATGGATCGCTTCATTGCGACCAGTGGCCCAGATGATAAAGAAGTGTCTTCCGACGTTTGTGGGCGCGTTCTTAGTACATTTAGTTTATTTACGAAATGATTCTCTTTCGGTGGCTGCTTTGTAGTTTTCGAACATGAAATACTCATCAGGTTTCGTAACTTTGTCTTGTATTGTAGAAGATTTATCTTTCAAGATCTGTGTGCATCTTATTTTTTGAAGATCTTAAATAAATAATTAGGTATTTATAATTTAATTTTAAATGTTTTCTTTTCAACCAATTCAAGGAGGGTTTTGAAATAAGAATCTGATTGATTGAATCGTTTTTTTATTTTATTTTCTTCGGTAAAGACTGACCAATTACTTCAATACATATCTCTTTACAAAAGTTTGCACAAGTTCTCATCATTTGGCGGCAGAAAATTGATGACATCCAATATGCACACGAGACAAGCCGCAAGAGATATTAGTGCCTCCCCAAGTTTCAATTTACAGCTTTGCTTGGACGTCTCAACCTTCAGAATAATACCACCAGATAGTGCGTTTGTTATTCATGTTACATTTGAAATTGGACTCTACAGCGTATTTCTAAGACAGAAAATTATTATGTGAAGCTCCAGTTGTGTTCGGTTATTGGAAAGTGGACCCTAGTGTGTAGTTTATAGAGAACATTTCATGTAGGGTCATTGTTGCCTGGTTGGTACCGTTTGACGGCAGTTTGTCGGAGTAATAAGGTCTCGCGGAGTGGACGTAAGGAGAGGATATCGTTTATTCTAATGAGGTTTCGTAGCTAGACGCGTGCTGCTAGGGTTCGCTCTCGGCGTATTACCTTCCTTCCAGCTCTGCGTGGAATTCTTTGTAAATAAGGACATCTTTTGCATACAACATCGATGTAGATGCATACGAACAATTTGTAAGTAAGTGCACCCAACTGATTTGGATTTGGAGAGTTGGATTTTTGAACTGGGAAGAAATCTAAATCGATATCTTGGATTAGTTTGGCTCCATTTAAATTACCTATATGATATATGTACTTGAAACATAAAGCAAAATTATTAATATTATCTCAGTGTACGGACTTCAATAGGGTCAGGGGTAAAATATGGCTTCTAAGCGCATGCTTGGAGAGAGGCCAGTTCCCACTTCCTTGGATGACGGGGAAGCTGATCCTCATTCGAAAGCCGGGGCGCCATGTGGACACTCCGTCCGCATTTGGGCCCATCATGCTATTCGACGAGGTGGGCAAGCTTTTTGAAAGAGTTATTGCAAAACGCCTCGTCAAGCACCTTATGGAGACAGGCCGGATCTTGCGGAGCACCAGTATAGTTTCTGCAAGGAGCGCTCGAAGGTGGATGCCATCATGCGCGTGAGCGCCCTCACGACGGGGGCTGCAGTGCCCAGGGGTGGGGTTGTCTTGTCGGTGTCTCTTGACATCGCCAACTTGTTCGAAAGCCATACCGTGACTCCGGTAAACAAAGGGCGAAAGAAGGAACATAGATAGGTTTTACCTAATAAAAGTTTAACACTCCCTTCCGCTGCGCCCAGAGCGGGAGAAGTTATCTGTTGATTTCCTATCTGAAAAAAGATGGAACTTATATCTTAAACTTATATTGTAAAGTAGTAACAGTTGTGCATAATAGACGATATTCTACGCAATCATTAAATTCTGCATCAGCTGAACATGTATGTACAGGTTTATTTTGTTAGCTTAGAGTTAATTCTCCATAGAGTGCACCTACGTGATACTATTGTCTTCCATAATTTATTTTTAATCATCTGTGCACACCCTTTGTTAGAGATCCTAAATAAATAACATAGCATTTATTTCTGAGATATTTTACACTAATGATCCACGGGCCATATATAACAAGGTCTGATCTTTACCTAATCATAATACACTTAAATAACGATTGTTATGATATTTGACAATTATTTCCCATTGTTTTAGGACACAAGTATCGTTGTGTGATGCTCAAGTGACGACCACGCCATGATTCGAGATCCTCCGGCCATGCATAAGCCCGACAGTGCCAACAGTGAGTACACAGCTATATTCAGTATTTTTTCACTCTACAAATGAAATGACGTGGTGATAAAATGTTCTTAATTATTTCCAGTGAAACAAAATATTTGATAGGCAAACAGTTGCTTTCTTTGTTTTTTAAATTAGTAGCTGCTATTTTTATAAATAGTTATATTTTACATCTTTGACTATAGTTTGACTGTATATTTCGAGATCACACTTGAAATATAAATTGTTAGTCAATGTAACAATTTATTTTCCATGATCATTTTAACCATGTAATATTTTTACAAATTAAAATACATTTTTTTTTATTCATTGTTGCAAGTCAAATGTTTGCCTATCATAAAGTTTGTTTGACTGTAAGTGAACAACTTATATATTTTTATGTAATTTACTTTAACGTTGTTCTTGGTAAATGATAATGTTTATTCCTTCGCCATAAAGGTAAACGTGTACTCAAAAGGTCAAGAGCTGGGCTGTCTTCTGTAATTATAGCGTATTTTAATGCGATTTGCGACCGATGCAAACATGATAACCTGTCGTGTTTATATGAAGCATCCATTTGTTAACATAATGCAAGTTTTAACATCGTAGTAGGGTTACAACATAAACTTATTTATTTGCATACAATACATTCGGTTTTATTTTTTACTTTAAAGACCAGTGTTTACGAGCTGTTAACGGTCTTGTAAACATTGAATACACGTTATGAATATTTAAGATAGACTTGAGTTATATTTACATTGAATAAACACAGATAGTGCGCAAAAAGTAAATAAAGAAACAAAAAATATAAGCAGAGACGTTTTCGTTTTGCCGACGTCAATTTTTTCATAATATTAGGACAAACAGGTCGCGAATAAAACGCGGGAAGGGTTGTGCCATAAACCGCCCAGTACCGTCCGTCGCGATATTAAAAAGGGGACGAACGATATTGCAATATCACATTTATGCGAAATGTCCGACACCCAGATCGTATTGATAAAAATAAGCGATTTTTTATTGTGCCCCACAAACTTATACGGAGTATGTTTTTCCACAGTATTGCTGATTGTAGTCTGTGTATTCTTGAACGTCTGATGGCTGATATAAAATGGTAAAGATTTTTTGATATGACAACATTAAACGAGATCCCGCTTCCGACAGCCAGATGGAACAATATACTTTCGTTTACAGGAAGTCGCACAGACTGAAACTGAACACACATTGAAATCTTAATGCGAATAGCTCTTGTGACAAATTATTTACTCGACGTTGGCAAACGTTCTTGAAAACATATCTATGTATGTTGTAATATTAAATTAATGACGATGAGAGGTCTAGCTTCTATCATTTACAAGTACTTTTACATTATCAAGGAGTCAGTCCGATAAAGAGTTTCTTGCCGGATTTTCTCCATAAGAAACGATCAAGCCGAATCGTGCACCCTTTCTCTCGACGTTTTAATAATGCCTATGTGGTCCTAGGTGCGATAATATTTGGGATAATATTTTGGTTTTTGATTTTGAGCCAGTGAGATAGAAGAAGAGGCAAAGCGTTTCTTCAGCTTTTGAGAGATTCATATACAAGTTCCGATATTTGTGAATGGCTCAATAACAACTAAGATATCACACTTAAAGTTATTTTCATTCCACGGGATTAAATGTACCTAAAACTAAATAGTGTAAACATGTCACGGCCCATCGATTTACTACCGCCAGTGTTGGAGACTGCCGCATTGGACAATTTCGCACACGTGGTTATTACCCCATATTTCACGATAACGTAGTTATCCATGAGGAAGATTTCAATTTCTTCAGAAATAACAAAACAGATTCACATGAGCATCAAATGCAGTGCGGGCACCGGCGGAAAATTGCGGAGACAGTGCGGGTGCGAGGCGGCGCGGCGGCGTGGCAGCGTGGCGTAGCGTGGCCGCAGCGGCCCGGTGCCCGCGGCTGCTCTGGGCGGCCCTGATAAAATTTATGGCCACTTCCCCTTTAAAACAATATTGAGGGCTCAGTTGGGATTTATGTCTCGCCGCTGCTGCAGCGACTCAATTTATTCTTCAATTTTTCATACAATAACTCACACACGTATTACGAGTGATGGATGAAAAGGACTAACTTTCGGGCTTTAATAAGAGCCTCCAGATGCGAATCTCCAAATTGGCTGAAGTTTATTGCCCACTTATGTCAGGCTTAAGTTTCGCCCGGAGCCTTTCTCTGAGAAAATAATTTATGACGTAGATTGTCTCGACTTTGTATACGTTTGATTGTCGTTTTGGGATACGATGTATCATCTAGTGATGTGCGCTATTTACTCTTTTGGATTGATCTACCTTTTTTACAATTTGCTGTGGGTACCTGTGTTAGCCACAAGCACCACGAGAGACACGAACGACAGTTTATGTTTGTTTATGTAAACAAAACAGTAACAGTACAATGTAAATCATCCTTTCAAGCGGATTAACAGCTTTATTTACCTTAGTACTACTGTAAAACGCAATAACCAATATATTCGTACATATGTTTAGCCCATTATCTTATCGATAAACCCTGTAAGTAATTAGGTACATGTTATACCTAATATACATAAGTAACGTAAAAAGGTAATAAGTTATAATGAGTGAACGGTGACGGAGATAATACTAATATAATGTCTGTATTACAAAAGCAATATTATCTATACTCTATTACATTTCGACACATTTTATCGATACCTTATTACTCAAATACTAACAACACTAAACGCGGTAGCAAGAGCGGAGAATGAGCGCTGAATATAAACAAGGAGTTATTATAACCGTATGTTATTATGTAAGAATTAAATTACTCCTCACAATGTGAATGATTGGAAAACTCTTTCTTCTAATTTTAAGAAAACTAATCGTTATATGTATGGGAAGTTGTTTATATCGCATAAGATCGCAGCTGACACACATCTACTACTTAATTTAATATGTAGATTGGAGATCCGCAGACTGTGTTAACAAGAAGGGGAAATGATTATAAAAGAAAACACATTACTTGATGCGTAACTGTGTTAATTTTTTCTGTTAGATAACAAGTACGCACTCTTTGTGGTCTGCTGCATACATCAATAATGGAACTATACACGCTCATAACCATTAATTTCCATAATTAAATCTATTTGTTTAGACAACAATTTCCTGTTCAAGTGGAAGCTGATTAATCTTCGCAAATTGCTAAGCCGGTCTCTTTTTATATCAGTAATGAAAAGCAATTAAGATACGGTTTTCTGCCATCAAATAATTGAAATTTTAATTGCTGAAAACTCTTTCCTTAGAAATCGTTTACCACTGCCATTAGGCTTAATTCAAAAATTAATTTAAACTTTCACAAGGTTGAGCTGGGAAGCGAGCACCGGCGTAAAAGCAATATCAATTTCATAATTTTAATTAAAAAAAAACTAACTTCTGTGATGACAAAGTCTCGTACTTTTTTAATAACGGAAATGTTAACGATGGTGGCAATAGGGGAGGGTGGGGCTTGTTGCAGGGTGCGTTCCGTTGCTATAGGTCACTAGGAATTTTAATAAGGCGTCTGCACATTCACCTTTGCACCTCGTTATTTGCCGCTTTACAGGCAACTTGTGAGATTTACAGGTAACATTATTCTCTGCTAATTACCATAACAAGTTTGATTCCGATTAAGATTATAATAAGGTCCGGGACATTCAATATGTTCCTTGTTTGGAAATTGGCATACAATTTTGTTTTGTAATTGGCATTTTACATTGCCACAGGTGGAAGGAAATATACAAAGTCTATATAGGTATACATCCTTTTTTCATTTGGCAAGTTTACCTACATATTATGTGATTGATTGATGAAGCTTGAAGAACAAAAACATCAACCTATGACTGAAAGGTGTAATTTACTTTTGCTACGGCCACAGGAGTGGAAACAAGCCATGCTCATGTCTGGAAAATAATCTAATCTGGATTGAATCTTATTCCGACTGGATTTTACGACGAACTCATCTATCGCTTCTATCAGATAAAAAATTCTGGACTTGTGTCCAGAACCAAAACATGGTAAAGTATACCTGTAACCAAACAGAGAAATGTTACCTAAGTAGTCAAAAATCTGGCCAAGAGTGAGTCAGATTCTCAGATTCTCGCTCCGAAGGTTCCGTACAATCTTACGGCATAAACAGCCATATCTTTTGACTGCGTAGACTTAGGCGCGTCGCCCACGCGACATTTGTAAAGAAAATCTCACATCAGAGTCACGCCGCAGCGAGATTTTCTTTACAAATGTCGTTAGGCGGCGCGCCTAAGAGGGTCGATTTTTCCACCACCACGGAGTTGAGTGAATGGCTTTTATTTAAACTCGATACCTTTTCGCGTTCCCGAGATAAAGGATGTTGACAGACGGACAACAAAGTGATCCAATAAGGGTTCCGTTTTTAGGGTTTCGTAGTCAACTAGGAACCCTTATAGTTTCGCCATGTCTGTCTGTCCGTCCGTCCGTCCGTCCGTCCTCGCTTAATCTCTGTGACCGTTAGCACTAGAAAGCTGAAATTTGGTACCAATATGTATATCAATCACGCCGACAAAGTGGTAAAATAAAAATTTGAAAAAAATGTTTTATTAGGGTAGCCACCCTATATGTAAAGTGGGAACTGATTTTTTTTTATTTCAACCCTAACGTGTGATATATTGTTCGAAAGGTATTTAAAAATGAATATGGGTTTACTAAAATCATTTTTTGATAATATCAAAAATTTCGGAAATAATCGCTCCTAAAGTAAAAAACAATGTGTCCCCCCCCCTCTAAGTTTTGAACCATAAGTTTAGAAAATATGAAAAAAATCTGAAAAGTAGAACTTTATAAGGACTTTCTATGAAAATTATTTTGAACTTGATTGACACAACAGTTTTTGTACAAAAAGACAAAAAGTTGTACAAAATAATTTCTGGACTAAGTTTGTAGTATAATCGTATATGCAAGCATTTTTTTTAACTTCGTTTACATATTTTATTATCCTGAACGTATCTTTTTAAATAAAAAAAAGAATTATTGAAATCGGTTCTCGCAATCCAAAATTATTAAAAAACGTATTAATTAGTAACCCAATTCCCCGAAAGATGGCGCTGTAGGTACTTATTACATTGGATCGGGTATTACCGAATTTTTTGATTGGTCTCTCAATTTAGAACAAAACTAAAATTAAATTTTTTATCACCATCAAAATGTTAAGGTAAAAACCAGTTCATAAATGATTCGATAGATGGCGTTGTGTAATAACGTCATTTTTTAAAAGTCGATGTTAAGATTTTCCGTGCTTTCCACCTTTAAACTCATAAGTGGGAACATTTACATTTATTGTGACGGACAGGAAACTACGGAACCCTACACTGAGCGTGGCCCGACACGCTCTTGGCCGGTTTTTCCTTTTTACTTACGAAATGCTAAAAAGTAACGAATGACAAAGCAAGTTCTTCTTTTAAAACAAACTGGAAAACATACGTTTCTGATGGACACATTAGTGTAACGCAATAGATGCTATCATTGCATTCAGCAACGTACGTGTGTAACGTTATTCAGGGCGAACATCCTGCTCGTTATTTTTTACATTTTAATCGCTATTAATGCAAAACCCGCATTTGGTTAAATCTAATTACAGCCCGCATAATGGATATCGCAACAACGCAATCAACTCCATTGTTTAATGAGTGACCGACGACTAAAACTAAATAAACTGAACTACCATTTAGAATAGCTGCAACCACAATCATTATACAAATCCATTAGTATCGTACTTTAGATTATACCATATGATTATGTATTTGTTTTCGTAATTAAATTGAATAAGCGGTTTCTGCTGTAGCAATTGCGTTTGGTTTAGATGGAAATTTAATTAAATATATGTGTTTAGTTTATTCATAGAATAGATTATGGTAATTAATTTCAGTCTTTGTGACGTTCTTCGTCATCCTTTCGTTTTCCGGAACGTTGCCAAGGTCTGTCTGCTGAAAGGAAGTGATCGTGAGTCGTGCACTCATTAGTAAACACACGCTCAGTATGTTCATTCGTAATTACGGTTTCCGAGAACACTGAAGAACAACTGTCGTTATCAATGCTTATAAATAACAATATATTTCTTGTTTTTAGGGTTTTGTACTTCAAAAGGGAAAAAAACTAAATCCTTATTTGACCATTTTGTTGTCCGTCTTTCTGGCAAGACACTTTATCTCGGAAACGCGTGGAAGTATCAATTTGAAATTAAGACCATTTACTCAACTCTGTGGTCCCTTTGTACTGTGAAAAAAATCAACTCTCAAGTCTGCAAACTCAAAAGGTATGGCTGTTCGTTCATGTCGCAAGTTAGTACGGAACCCTTGGTGCGCGCATGTGACTCGCTCTTGGCCGGTTTTTCTTCTCTTTTATCTCCTTTGTACGTCTACTCTCACATGGGATCATATAGCCAAAAGAACATCAAGCCTCCAAGCAATTTCTTGCATAATAATGTTCAAATATATCAGCGAATACGGAACACATCTTACGTAGTTGTCGTAACGATGCAATTTGGCAACTTATTGTAGTAGCAAGTAGTTAACAAAGCGAGCGCACTCTTCTACAATGTCAACATGCTAATAAGTCCACGAAATATATTGCAAAATTTTGATTGCGTGTCTATTCCGGTGAATAATTTCCTGGCAAATATTTAGGAAGGAAACTTATGGTGGGTGCCTATCACAACACTGTAGCTAACTGTTGCAATAAGCTATTAAATTGCGTTTGAAACATATTTTATGACTTCATGCAGAACCACTTTATTGGTGTAAATTTATGTGGATATGTATTCCGATCATTTACCACAAAACCTTGTAGAAATCTTGTCTAAGAATGATGCATAGTCAATGTAACGTTAGCATATAGGGATGGTAAACAAATTGCAAAACGTAATGAACGATTGTAAATTACACGGAATGTTCGCGGAGTGCTCGTGATTCTTACTAATTACAATAATAGCCTGGCATTAATTAAATCCAAGGAATTTATGTGGTTTATGGAGCATTACTAAAGAACAAGTATTTTGAAAATGTGGTGGTTAATCACATTTTTGTGGACTTGCATGTGTGTGGTCGACCTAAACCAACTTCTGTGCAGACTGAAAAGTTTTAATTTGCTTTTGATTAAATTCCAACTTTATAAATAAGGTTTTAAAGAAAGTATCATTACATTATCGATTCAAGGATTCATTTAGTCTCCCGATATAGCAAACTGTAAATTGAAGCGAGTTTTATTCTCCAATAATGGAGCTCGATCCGGTACATAAAGAACCCAAGTTTGAAGTTATGTTCCTGTTTTCTTTGTTTGCAATTTAGTTGGCAATACAAACGTATACATATAATAACTAAGATTCATGTGAAGTACAAACAGGTAATAACTAACTCTCGCATTCTACTCGCTCTTCCAAAACAAACGGAAATGAGTTCCGTCGCTAAGAAAGGATTTTGTGAACGAAAGTCCATTACGGATTCCAATTAGATCCCATGTTTAGATGTAATTTCGCGGTGAAATTAGAAAATTAATATTGTGTTACCGGAGGCAGGGGAGTATGTCATAGGGGCGCTCCGGCAGCCAAGAGAACAGTATTCTCCTAAGAGAATTCGCCAAATGTGGAGATGTTCGAGTGATTGGCATCGCAAAAACAGATGTGTAACTTTAATTAAGTATTATGAATGAGATATTTGTTTAATGTCTTTATCTGAGAGTACCTCTTTAATTACTCAAAATGCACTTGACTCAAAATAAGGTGAAGAAGAAGCACACCAACGGCAACGCTTCAGTTACCTAGTACTCCTTGCTGAGTATTAAGTATATCCTAGGACCAAAAGTTTTAGTGTCAATTTGTGCAACCCCATTGTCACCCTACTGGAGCTAAAATAAATTACTTTTCATCCATTTCCGGGTTTCTTTTCATTTCGGCGCCTTAATACGTTGGCGGCGGCCAACCGGCTGTGTCGGCGAAATTATACTGGCGGGCTAGTGCGCCAGCCAAGTCTCTATCAAATTCTCGAGCCGAAGGTAATAAAACGAAAATAATACGAAACGCCTTCCCACCAGCGGATATTTATGAACAGTCCATGTTATTAATGCGCCTTTTATTGTTTCTTGATATTGGCCGAGTGGACAGGGAAGATGTTAGGTATAGTACACAGGCCCAAAACTCACTGAAGTTGTTTCATATTGAGCTTAATATGCCGCATAAAAAGGAAACTGGTAACATAGAAGGGTAACAAAAAAGCCCAGTATAATAAAGATATAATTACTTATCGAACCAACACATTAATGCGAATCAGACATGTCCATATTCAAAGCAAATGGATAAAATAGACGTGGTTGTTAGAACGATGTGTTGTGCACGTAATTACAGCACTAACAACATGCATACAACCTGAAATGGTCAAAACACGCCAGTAACCGCACGCCCGGCTGTCGCCTCCACGCAACATTCCGAAGAAAAATACTGGGATTTTTGAATCGCTTCAGGTAAACGGGGGTAAAACCGACATTACATCGCATCTAATGTGTTCACCGTGAGGAAAACTTCCCGCAGTTGCACATACTCGTTTTGATAATAGTACGGGAAGTCATATTGAATTGATTTGCTTTTACGTATCGGGAGTGCGCCTGATTTAAGTTATTATGCCATCAGGTAATTTCATAGAAAATCTGATATTTGAGAACGATTTTCGGACATCGTCCCTCTCTAATATTTGTACAGAATCGTAATGTGCTAGGCTGCTCTAAGGGTACTTCGGTTGTTAAGACCTTACACCGTGCGGCGTCATACCGCACCGCTAATTGTGAATTCTTGCAACACCAGGAGGCCACAATCTTTATTATTTTATTAGTAAAGAGCCGTCATTAATATAGCCCAATTAAGTTTATTGTCGCGACGTCGGCTCCAATAAACGAGACGTATCGGCGGCGGCGGCGGCGATGCGCAAGTGATCGATTGCGATGAGTTATGTCCACCTAGTTACCCCTTCAATTGGATCCTTGATTGGTTTGACGTACGCACTATTATTATGTGGACCACATGCCGATAAATTGGAACTGATTGTTTGTTAAATGTCCAAAGCTTTATTTATTTATACTAACGTACGTACGATATCGATTTAAAAATGCTGTATTGCATTTTTAAATCGATATTTTAAGTCGTTATAAATATGTTCACGTAACACTTTATTTGTTTAAAAGGAAATAAGAATTGTAGCTTAGCCTTTTATGGCACGAATGCTTCATAAAGTTTTATTGGGTGCTGTTAATGCACATAATGAGTCCGCATGTTTCAATGTTGCAGTTTTTTTATGGTGTGAGAAAAATGCGTGTGCGCATCTTAATGACGTCAGCGAGCAACGACTGCATGTCACGCGGCGCGCCTTTGCTCGAATTAATTGACGCAATTACACAAAGAAGTAGAAAACAATCGAGCCAAGCTTAATGCCATAACGACGCGTATTACGAACAATTACTGGCATGTACCAGCAACGTAGCGAATCATTAAATCAAACCATTACTTTTTCCTTTTCTGTCTAATATGCATACCGACATAAGTGTACCACCCGTAATATACTGTCCGTGTTGAACGAAAAATAGTTAAGAAGTTTTATGTTTTGTTAACAGGTCAACAGGATGACAACAAGTACGGGCTCACCGTGAACAGCACGGTCACGGGAAGCACGGGCGGCGCGCGACTGTGCGCGCAGTGCGGCAAGGTCATCACAGAGAGGTTCCTCCTTAAGGCGATGGAGAGGTTCTGGCACGAGGACTGCCTCAAATGCGGCTGCTGTGACTGCCGTCTAGGAGAAGTCGGCTCCAAGTTGTACTACAAGGCAGACCTCATGCTCTGCAAAAGAGACTACCTTAGGTAACTGACCTTAAACAATTTATAGTGACATCACATTATTGCGCTTAAAAGACTTTAATGTAAAGTGCTTTCGGTATTTATAAGTCGTAAGTATTTTATGTTTATAGTCTTGTTATTTTTAACAGGTTATTTGGTGCCACAGGCAACTGTGTGGCTTGCAACAAAGTCATTCCAGCCTTTGAAATGGTGATGCGAGCAAAGAGCTTCGTCTATCACTTAGAATGCTTCGCTTGTCAACAGTGCAATCACAGGTAAGCGAAAGAGAAATTTAACAGTTGTTCGAGTCTCCGCAATAGTTCAAAGATTTAGCACATGCATGGCATTCAAAGGAAATTTGACTCCTAAAGAAAAAACCTGTTATTAGAAAAGCTACGACGTGTTTCAGTTTCAAATTGATAGACAGAGTCCTTAGATGATCGTTTGTTCCAGGTTCTGCGTCGGCGACAGATTCTACCTGTGCGACAACAAGATATTGTGCGAGTACGACTATGAGGAGCGGCTGGTATTCGCCAGCATGGCCGCCAACCCCAGCGGGCTGGCCCACATCCGCCGCCAAGTAAGCGGACTACAGGTGAATATTTATGGAACGACTATTTCAGCACCGTCTAGACTGCTGTTATAATGATCGGATTTATCTACCACTTATTGATTGACCCCGTTCATTGGTGTCAATACCTCCATTTAGACGTTTTGTTAGGACATACGATGCTCGTTTATTCCAACTGTAGTACACCTCGTGTCTCAAATAGAAACGGCCATGTCATGTGCTGTATAATTATCTAAATCGCACACATTGTTGGTTCCCACCGGCATGGCATACGTGGCTCAGTCGGAGTGCGCTACGTTGCACATCGTGCCTGAAAAGCTGACGTGGACCAATGCGGAGTGTGGGACCACAAGCCTGAACCGTGTCTGACGGCCAACTACTAGCACTTAACTACTAAATTATTATTAACTTAATAGCCGCAGGCTAGCGCTGTTATAAACCTTCGATTTACATTATTATACGTTTTTCGATTTAATACGGATTCGGTTATTATGTCCAGAGCAGCTTTGCACATTATTACGAAACGATTACATTTTATACGTTCGTTTCTACTCTCGCCCTTTATTATAGTGAGTATAATTGTGTTTGCATTTTGCTATAACCGAAAGGAATATATTTTTTCAAACGTCTCCATTCGGAATAAAGGGCACGTGAAAAAGTCGACTCGGCGGAGTAAATAACTCCCACAAGGACACTGTTAGTGGGAGATTCTATCTCCACTTTATTATGTTTCTTTTGTGATCATTAATCTTTCTCGTACGAACGCTTGTCGGAATGCGAATGTGGGGGAATCTATTTCATTTTATGAGTCGCGCGAGTGGAGGAACCCATTCAGCCGCGCGACATTTCTAATCGACTTTTTGATTGCGTGCACGGTCTTCTGTTTGGCGCGTAAGTGAATTATAAAATAGATTAGAAGCCAATAAACACACTTATGGCATCAGATCTGATGCACCACCTTTGAACCACGTTTCTTGTTGTTCTTTTCTGGGGCCAAGTAGCCAGAACTTTTCAACCATAGTTGAAATGCCTTATGCATGTCTCTATCCAGAACCGTTTGCGAAAAAGTTTATTGTCTGACATGTTAAATATTGTTTTGTATACAGTCACCAACAAGTGGTGGTTATGTGGCCGGGGTGGCGGGCTGCGGCGGTGGAGCGGCCGCTGGCGGCGTCATGGTTGACAAGGATGGCGGTGGCTGCGCGGGCGCTGATGACGCTTCCAGCGGCTACGGCAGCCCGCCCGACCCTGACGTGTGCGATGCCGCGCGATGACCGACGGTGCAGCGCCGACATCTCGCCTCGGTTTGTAGTTTTTCTTGCTTTTAATTTTTTGTAAGTAAATCGGTCGGGTTGTGGTTTTGAATTTCACTCGCTTTCGCTTATTACTTAGACTGATACTCAGCCCGTCTTGTTATCCCGACATAGAGTAAAAGGACAGGATAAGATGCCAACACAACTTTACGAATCTTAACAGCTTTATGTATTTATACTTTTATTTCTGGGGTTGTCCATGAGGGCATTATTTTATCTACAGTTATTTGGGCGTAATTGTTCAAAATGTTAATTTTCTTTTTGTTTGAATTCAGGTAAAACCTCATTGAGTGTTGGCGAGGCGCGCAGGCTGCCTGCTAGCCCTCGACGTTGGGCGAGCACGCTCGGCATCCACGAACGTCTTTCTAACGACACAGTTATAGACACTAGCGTGACAATCCGTTTCTTCACCTACATACAAACTAGCCATCACCCTACAAAAATACCTTACATAGAACATAGAGTAGTGTGTAATGCTTTATTTTTATATTTAGTTCATAATGAAGTCTTGCGAACCTGAAATCTGTTATGAAATCTCGAATTGTACTTGATATTAAGGTGGTATATTAATAACTGTGTGAGGTGGCCAGGTATCCTATGTTGTAAGTCGACTAAGTGCAGATCTACACGGAGATGTCGAGAATATATTAATGCGAGCGGTGCGCGAGAGTACATTAGGCTAGACGGGCGTCGGGCGGAGTGCGGGCGGCTCGCGGCCGCGACTCGTGGATATGTGTCCACTTTACAAAGTGTCCGGGATGAGTCGCGATAACGTTGTTAGAACACGATATTTCCATTATGTATACGATTTGAGCACTTGTTTACATGTTAAGATAGCAGCGTCGCGTGGGTAGGGCGCGCGCTGTCGCTTCTACTTTATTGTACCTTCTGTACCACATCTTGCGCTTAGCCAATTTAGACACGCCCCGTACCAATAAATAAGACAATGGATAAAATGCTCATTACGTGCCCACAGCCTTAGGTCTTTATTTGAATACATTATTTTGAATTTTACTTAGGGAGTAGTATTATCGGTAATATATTCCGTTCGATGTACCGGGTAGGTTCACCCTCGGTTGAAAGCGAACAGATTGTTTATCGATTGTACTCTTTATCGTGATACAACGATTCAGGTCCAGACATTAAAATATTAATTGATAAAATCGATCTCATTGTTATGGATTGTATGTATGTACATGTACTAAACATAAATATTGTTATCATACAAGGTATGAAGTTTTATTGATCGTAATTTCTTACTTTTGATTGGTTACGTATGTTAATGTTATTTTTTTACCAAAGATAAGTTTCCGTAGGAGGGTTTTCTAAATAAGAGTCTACACAACTGAGCTAAGATTTGTAGAATAATAGTGATATATTTGGTACTCTGAAGTGGTGCAATGGTTAGTTAGGTACCTCTGTATAATATGAACGTTTAACTGTTTGACATTTTTGTAAACACGCATCTTACTAATAAACGCTGTGTGTAGCTACGTGTGTAGGTGATTGTTTATAATAAGAGTCACTTATGTGTGAGCGTTAGTCTGTGCTACAGGGTAGACAGGCCAGGCAGTACGCCCGCGTGCGACGTTTATCAATAAGGTGATAAGTTTTTCATTCCGCCACAGAGCTTCAGTGAATGTTGTTTGCGCATTAAATTGTAACGATCTTGAAATACTGATGATTATGCTAATTCTTTATTTTGTTTAATAATTCAAGAAGTTGGAACCTCTATGTAGATAAATGCTAAAATTTTCTAAGATAGAATACCTAATGTAAAATAAAGATTTCTACGATAAATATGTATTTATGTAAAAAATTGAACTGTCGTTACTTAGTACTTACTATTGGCTAATGTAAAATGTTCCGTGGATTTCGAATACTAAATACTTACCATAAAACCGATTTATTAATATTTTCCACTTCATAAACATCGACAGAATATTATTTCATTTTGCCGTTAACGTGTAAATAAATATATTTATTTAATGATTAATGTTGTTGTTTCATTTACTTTTGTATTTTCTAGATAATACATAAATATAACTCCGAAAATGTATGTATTTTTATTTATTCCCCATGTCATTCATGTTTAATTGGGTAGTTACCTTACTGACGTAACTCCGTACTCTTTTCTGTGCCTGCGATTGATTAAATCCAGTATCATAATGGCAGCTTAAAAAGCAACAGAAAGTCGAAGTTTGGCAAAAAATATACCAATTACAATGAGTCAATAATCAGTACAAATATTACATGAACGCCCACACGCGTTCCTTACAAAAAGTCAGTGAACATTATTACATTACAAAAGCTTTTAAGTTGATTGCCGATCAAATATTACAGCCCCGTTCGTGAAAAGCACTTTAAACAATTCTCATGCACAGTGCCGAGGTGTTTGGCCACTCCAGTCACTCCACAGGTACTCCGGGGGTGCTACACTGTGCTAATTGGCTAGAGGTCTTTACACCGAAACAAACATCTTTTTAAATTCGTTTAAAAATACATTATGCTGTCAAACAAAAAGCGACTATAAACGTTTTTCGTGGAAACGTGTGGACACGCCACTTTAATTCTCTTTATAGGAACTTATGCTGAACCGAATTATTAGCCAGTTGCATTATTGTATTCTACACATCGATGTAAAATAATTTCTTTAATAAAAAAAAGAAATACTTATTAATGATAAATTGATAATCCAAAATATGTATAATGCAACTACAGTACTTTCACAATTATAATGCCTTGTGACTGGGACTGTAGCTTCATTTTTATTATTTTCAATGTTTCGACAGTTCAAAAGTGCCTGTAACTGGCCTACTTGAAATAAATGATTTTGATTTGATTTGAATGCCTTCCTTGACAGTCATTTAGTTTATGCAATCCAAAATGTTAACACCAATACCAACGGTGGTAAAAATGGTTGGCAGATGTACAATAAAAACCTTTAAAGGCATGGTGGTATTTATTAAAATATCGTGGCTACTTGTACAATTACTTATTCTGTGCTATGAAAAATCAAAACAAGTTGTCTAAAATAACTCAATTACATTAGACTATAATCAACATCATACCTACATCAAGTTCGATCAATATCAATTTTATATTGATTTTTCAATTTCAACAAATTATATCTGTCCGGAGTTATGGAAGCTCTACGCCTTCTATCGCTCTGTAGCTGTCTTTAGTAAGTCGGTATTTCTTTGTCTATTTTTGATCAACACCTTCTATGTAGTCCATCTACAAAATATAAGGCAGAAAAATATATACTACTAATGAAAATTGATAGTACTGAAAGTAATGTAATGTAAAAGATATGATGGAAATAAAACTTATTTTTTCTATTTTAAACTTAACAAAAAACTATTTATTTATTTATTTATTTAGTATCCGTATAAATATATATGTTTTCGTAAACAAATAGTTTTAGATATATATATATATATATATATATATATATATATAATAATATGTTGGCACAAAATTCAGAAAAAACAATGTAAATATCCAAATACGTTTTGTCTCTCCCCGAATTTACAAGAATAACTAAATACTTTGTGAAACTCTGTAGATAAAAATCCAATTATATGGCAGTAAAATATTTGGGCATTCACTAATTTCATACAAACTGTCTAACAATTAATCGAGTGTATAACAAGCATTATGTTTTAGTGTTGGTTCGGGGTGGGATTGTCCATAAAATTCTCAACGACGAGACGCATTAACGAGCGTCGTTTAGTTGTTTGCTGTTTAAATAAGAGCTGTAATGTAATTTTAATGAGCTCACAAAAATGTGTGCGGGTTCCGAGTATTCACGGACGTCGCGTCGCTCTGCGCCGGCGCAGTAATGACTGACGCCGAGCTCGTGTTGTTGTCACACACGCTTATCTCAACATTAAGAGGATTATCATACTTTATAACACGTTTGCTTTATTGAAGATGTTTTATTTTAGTTTCTTTATGCACGCTGTTCTCAAAGGTTTTTAAAGGTTTAATGCCAATGTTATCGCTGTGTAAGCCGGCATCATGATATCGTTATTCCGGCTCCAGCCTTTTTTCATTAAGGCAGTTCATTTCAATTACGATAACTGTCACAAAGCCGCGTATCGGTTGGGATTAAAAGGTTAATTACAGTTCATAGGCAATCCCAAAAGAATTTGGTTGCAGAAAGAATGGAATTTGCCTAAATTATTGAGAGCCGCGGGCGAACGTTCGCCCGTGAAAACTCACTTAAACTTTTTTAATTAAATTTTGGATTTTTCTCGTCGACGCCGTAAGGAATCTTATCCTAAAGCTTTACTCAAAACGTTGTATTAATTAGTTCGCGCACTGAAGACTAATGACCATCGTAATCGACTTTTACAGAGCGGTGCACCCTCTAACGTCGACACCGACGATGGCGCGTACTTACTGTTCCCGTACCGTGTTGATTGAACTTAGCTTCCGTATTTACACATACCGCACAAGATTTGGGTCACTACAAGTAGGTACATATGTTACGATAAAAAGCTTTGAAAACTCTACATAATGGATTGAAACTAGGTCCCAACTGAGTAAATACATTACAAAAGCAATGAATTCAAGCAAGATCTGGTTCGAGGAAATAGGTAGGTATAAGTACGAGCAAATCCGCTAATGTGTTTGATCATAACTAAGTGAAGTCAGCCGTCTTTGTTTGCGTTTAATTAACGAAAACGCCGCGCCACGGTTGGCCATTAAGCCGACCGATGGATTATTATAAAGTTCATGCAGTCAACGATGCTTGCCCTCACATAATTAACTAAACATTAGCGAACTCATTAAAGACTTCGTAAATATAAAACACCGTAAACAAGCAAACTAACAAACAGATTCTGCATCGACGATGCGATTTATTATACTAACTAATAGGAATGACATTTTCCAACAAAATAAATAGGTAATCCACGAAAGATTAGATTTCGTTCTGAAAATGTCAGGCTAATTAAGAACATGATGGTGGAACCTATATGTTTAATAAATGTTGCCCCTATGTTGTCTACATTACTTACAGAGGTAATAGATTATTTGCCCGTTTAACTAAACTATAAACAGAACGTGTTTTTGGCTCTAAATGTCACTTATCCTACGACAAAAAGTACCAAGACCGTGCACTTAAAACATTGAGATCTAAAACATATAAGATACACGAGTCGACACTTGATAAATTGGTTCTATTTATGGATGCATTGCTTTTACACGGTGTAATGTGTATGATCGATCAATAACAAATATGTGCAAGCAGAATGTTCCAGCGCTCAATTAATTGGTACACTTGCGGAGTAAATTGAGAATCAAGTTTATTTTACTCTTTTTATGATCACTCAATATCCGCCTGACTATTAATTAAAACGTCCCCGCTCTCAAAAACCACTTTGAAGTAAAATCAATTATAAAAAAATTAAATTAACAAGCAACAACTAAAGACTTTCAACCTTCGTACGCAAGTCGTGAATGGGCCATTAACCCTTGATTTATTTAAGAAACAACTAGGTACAAGTGTATTGTGAGGCGCAAGAAGTTTCCGTCGAATCATTTAAATAAACGAACTCGCATCATTATGTCAGATCTAAGGATCGAACAAATTGCCAATTAGTGGCACCGTGGCGCGCGGTGCGACCCTCAAGGTGCGGGACGACGCGCTGCGGGATGACGACGACGCTGGGACGACGCGCGGGGAGAAGACGCGTTGTTCCGGTTTAGCTACGGCGACGCTACGGTGCGGCTACGACGCCCCTACGATGCTCCTACGAAATTGCTACGATATGGTTACGAACCATGAATATCCCACGAAACTAATGCAATAGGAAAACCGTTCTTCATGTCGCGTAACTGTCGCTACGTTCACGTTGCGTGCTCGTCTACTGTCACTCTATTCACATCGCACTACGATAGCTCTTAAATATAACGACCATTAATGCTTTAATTTCCTTGAAAGCAGTTTTAAAAGACTTTTCCGTTCGAAAACTTTCACATGAAAGACGATGACAAAAGAACAATGATGTAGATAGAGACGAAACTAAAACTATCGAACGAATAGCAATCTAATAATAAGTAGCAGTGTAGTAATAAATTGTCATACGAATAAACGACAATAGGCTGCAGTGAATTCAGTTCCTTATTGCTTTGTTTCCTTATTATAACAACTATAATAAAAAGATACTGAGCAACCCAAATGCTAAAGCATTGTTTAAGTACATCAAGCAATAAGGAACATTTATTTAATTTGTACCATAATCCAAACAATATCTGGGTTTATTAATACCACTCCACTTCAATCTTTGTGCCACCTCAGGGGTGGCACGGAGAGGAGGGGTGGAGGGGGCGGTCCAAGAGCGCTCAGTATTCAGAGTATCGCAAATGTAACTTTCGGTTCTTTTCATGGCTAAAGTATGTTGGCGGCAATCCATAATGGGATCGCCATTATTCTTGCCATTAATTCGCATGGCCCGTGCATTAGCGGCCAGCGACGAGGCTGCCAATCCACGAAAAGGGTCATTTCTGTACGACGTCAACGCTTTCTGTTGTGCAACTTGCTTCGTGAAAACAACTTCGCTTTGTTTTCGTTACTTATGCTGCACTTTGGGGTTAAGTAAAAATCTTTGCAGGCATTGTTTGACAAACATTTTGAAATATCTTTAACTTTGTTGTAAACTAAGTTGAAAGAGGATTTTAAGGGTTTTTGATCGTTTCTAATTGCAGTCCCGTCCTGTTCAACGATTATATTTATATAAGTGTTATTATATTATTCTGCAAGGCTTAATATAACTAATTTAACTTTAGAACGAATCACACAATATGAAAAAGCTAAAACAGTAAATGGGTGCAAAACATTTCAGACTTTGTAAAATTAATTAACAGCGAACGCATGCGGGAAATAAATCCTTCATTTTCCTGCGCAGATTGCATAAAAATAATCAAATAAGTGGCATGGACATTACTCAAAGCGTTGCAGTGCACCGCGCGAGACAGAGATGCAGACATGCAGCCGTCCCGCTCGCACGCGCCTCCACATCCCCCTTCCTGAAAGAAAAACTCTCGAAAAACTAATTACAAGTTGTAATTGAAATTTTGCGTGTTATATAATCGGATACTTGAGCCGAGAGTAATGTATAAATGCGCTGGGGAGATGAATGGACGACGTCGTGGGTGGGCTGGACGAGATAGGCGGGCCTCCTCAATTTTTGGATTAAGCAACTTTTATACAATAATTCGCAACAAGACGTTACAATTTAGAACTTTCATAAAATATATTTTTAAACTAAGTAAATAAAAACTGTCCATCACAATTAAGGCCTGGCCAGACAAGCTTAAAACTCTTCGACACATATAATTGGGATTTAACTCACTCATACTCGTTTCCTTACATGACGTACGTTTTTGTAACATCTAGAAACATGCTTCATTTGTAAAATAATAAAACATCACAATTGTATAGTAGGTGAGTCTAATTGTAAATAATAATAATAATAAATAATAATAAATATCTTGGGACAACTCACACACGGCTATCTGATCCCAAGCTAAGCAGAGCTTGTGTTATGGTAACCAGACAACTGATTTACATACTTATATAATTTATAAATACATACATATTATAGATAAATCACACCCAGACACAGAACAAACAATCATGCTCATCGCACAAAGTTTGTCCTGGGTGGGAATCGAACCCACGACCTCCGGCTCAGCAGTTAGGGCCACTAACCACTAGACCAACAGGCCCGTCAAAAATAAACAACCACAAACGAAAGAAACCACTGAGGCTCTCTCTGCAAACATTTTTAATTAAAACCCCCTTCAAAACCGCGCCAACAAAAAACGCTATCACAATAGCAACAATCTAGAAAGCGATCTAACTGTATAAACACGCGAATAATGCGCAATCAAAAGGGCAGCGGGCAACCACTGGAGGGCTATGCAACTGGGGAGGTACACCCCTCGCCCCTTGATTCCCTTTGTCTCTTTTTGCGAATTACAGTTTTGATTGCTTTGCTACACAACAACTACTTTTCATTTTCGTTATACGGCTTCAGTACTATCAGGTGTTAAACGGCGCAAAAATGAAAATATGAATAAAGTTCAGTTCTATTTTGGAACTCAATTTCAACATGTCATGCTGAAATCATACGAAGCTTTCGGTCAAACTATTATACGAAACGTGAGAGGGTGTGGGGAGGGGGTGACGGGGAAATGGAAAAAGCATTAACGGATATGTCAGTGACGCATCAACGGAGAGTGGATGCTTTCTAATGCTGAATAAATACCATCCACCTCCCCATTCAGAGCCGTCAACACAGCCAAAGATTCACACAACAAAGCTTCCACTAAGTAATGGTCTTTTTGGAGCACTTAAGCTCAGTTGCGTCGAATAGTTTGATAGTATGTCTACATTAATGTGTATCTGGTGTTAAAAGTTGTTATTTTCTATCTAACTTACAACTTTATGTATCTTATTTATCTTTCTTTTTTATTGACAATGAATGACTTTAAACTTAAGTGAAGCAATTGGAAGAAAATACCTGTTGTTAAAACCAATTTCAATCCCGCACATGGGCACTTTTATTTAATTTACCGCTCTTAAAGTCTTGTTTTCAATGTTGAAACGTAATTAAACCCGCTACATGTATGTAAGGATTAAGATCCGAACATGCAAAATCGATTAACCGTTCTCGAAGTAAACATGTTTAACGAAGAACATGTTAATAAATAAACAATATACGTGTCAGTTTGTGTTAATTCAAAACGCTCTTTCGTCGAACGACAATGCAACGTTATTAGCAAATGTAGGGTAGTCATAACAGGGCGGCACATCCCATTTCCTGTTAGTACCTGGTAGACGGATACAGATTTACAGAATGTTTTAGCAAAACCGACGTACAGATTAGATGGATATTTTTAAACCATTGCCTCGCCTGATCCATTAGCAAGATTTCATGAGTTCAGCCAGTAAGTATAATGTTTTCAGGACTAAGTGCTGCTTAGTGTTTAGACTATCTTAAGGTGTTTGTGAGTTCCTGTTTCTAGTACCTTCTATATAACTATTATATAGAAGGTACTAGAAACTATACTCTTCTTGTTTGAGTTAAGTGATACGAAGTGACCCAATGTTCCTTGAAATTTGAGGATCACAAGAACTGTAATTTAACTCTTGCTATTTTTCCTTTACTCATTAATCCACGACAATTCAAATATTTATTAAAAAAAAAACCCTTGAACACATTTAAAAAGAAAAAAAATGGGTCGCTGGTGTCGGGAGTAGGGTCCAAGCTACCAGTGGTTAGGGCTTCAGAGATAAAATCTCTTCCGGATAGTATGACTCTTGCTTATTATTTTTATATTATTAATAAACGTTCAGCATCCATTTCCTTTATTGTTTTATTAGTAAAGTAGTCCGCACAACACCATTTTAAAGTATACCAGTATAAAAATGTATTAAATTTCCCATTCGCGTTTATTAGAAAACTTAGGCAGTGCTTGTAGTTAGTATTGCGTCGTTTTAAGCGCATAACACCACTATCTGGTGTAATTACACGCGGGCTGGTGTCAGTGTCGGCCAGAATTTATACACGCCCCCAACTTACGTTATTAACTTACTAGTTCCATGCATACTTTCGCTATCACTACCATGTTTTACCCACATACATGTATGTATATTAGCTAAATAACTACAGTGTTTCACTATAATTGTACTGATAGGTGGTAATGAAAAACAGAAGGATTATATAATCCGAAGCTGGCTAATTCTAGTTCAGCATTTACTGAAAGATGTTCAGCTGGCTACTAAAGAATTGTTCTTCTTAACCAATGCTATCAAGCAAGCAAAAAGCTAGCATGCTCTATGGTCGACATAATAAAAAAAATCATCCAAAGATTTTCGGCTTTTCAATATTTTGTTGTTATTGTTTTGTTCGAGCATAGGCTGGGAATTGTATAAAATTCGAAGTAAACACGGACGGTCGTCTGCAAAACAATTAGTGTGCGATATTTTCACTTTAGGAAGAAAGGTCTCAATCCACATGAACAGTGAGGAACCTAGCAAAGTTAGGATGTTTCGAAACAAAAAAATAAACAGGGTAATCTATCGCATAAGTGAACATCTATGGAGGATTTTATTTATTTGATTTGATTTATGTACCTACACGTTAAATGGAGAAACAAAGACAAGAATAGAAAATAGGTACAGAGGCAATGCTTACTTCTCGGGAAATCTCTTCCAGAAAACCTGCGAAAGGAGAGTAAATAAAAAGTCAAGTAGATAAAATGTGTAAAAATATAAAAGAAAATAGAATATATTATATCATAAAGCAAATATACATAAAGGTACAAAGACAAAATAAATGCAAAATAATTGTATTATTTTACTAATTATAATAAAAATAACTTTTTGAAAATGTAAGTCCTGTAATAATATTACAATCGCATGCATAAAAGTAATGATTTGTTTTTGTGCCTGTGTATATTTAACTAATATTAAGTACTTTTATGAAATTCAACGAGGTAATGATACCCGTAAAAACGTCGGACTTAAAAAATGTTCAAAACATTGCATTAAAAACATTCTCTTGAAACGCGTTATAGCTTTACGCTTGTCGTAAAAATATACAATGCGCTCATGCACTCTTTAAACTCAACGGAGATAGTTCATATCAGCACTCCTTTATGGCTTGCTTTAATTATCTTTCACTGAAATAATTATGCTTCCCTTAATTCATTTACAGCTTTTCTTAGAAGTTGAAACATTTTAACAAAATTAATGCGGTTTTGCAATAAACGGTAACTTGGAACATTAAATAAAAACACAATAAACATTTCTTATGAACGGCAAATAAAACATCAGTAACAAGAATGGATTGTTGTTACTGACTTAGCTTAATTAAACAAGCCGGTAGTCGACACTCAGACGCATAATACTGCTAATTAAACGGGGGTTTACAGAGATCCGAAAAAGAGCCACTCAAACACGCTTAGCCGGTATTATTACAGTGTATTCAGGAGGCTCGGCAAACAGGCCCTCGTCGCCGAGGGTGCTACTCTCAAGTTTCGCGTTTAATTAGACAGATAGAGGCGCGGACGGGCCTTATTAGTATTGTCTACGGGGGCCCAATTAACACTCGGGAGGCGCCGCCGTGGGTGGCTCCAAGTTCGTTTTAATAATCAAGGGATACCCTTGGCTTCGTTAGCCAAATAATAGGATCGGGTGGCTTCGGAGGCTCTCGTGTCGCCGTGTGTCTGCGAGGCTGTGACCGGTTCCGCGGCGAACAAACCCGCGAGCTAATCACAGCTACAGGTGTGAAGTGGCCATTTATTTTGTCATTTCGTTAATCGAACATTATAAATTTATTATAGCTTACTTAAGACGATTCGTGTTATTTTAAATAGTTTTTGTATTAATTTGTTGTAACCACAGTTGTATAAATTACATCATAGTTATCCACTTTGGTTTAATGGTTATTGCTTCATTCGACACTGTTGCTTGCTAATTCTGACTGTAGGCAATTAAATACACTACGGGAATAGCTATTCTATATTTAACAAAATTATTGTTTTGCTTCTACAACTACTAAAACTCGCTTTATGTCTTTATTTTAGTGCTATTTTCCTGTGTTTGCGTCCATTAGTCTCAATATGGAGTGATTATAAAAGACTTAACATGTCATATTAACATCTTAATAGCTGTCTATTATGAATTCTCTCTTAATTAAAATTTAAAATAAACTGGACAAGTGAGAGCGCCGACGGGCGATGCATGTTCCGTTTATCCGTTTATGAGGACAAAATATTTAATAAAAGAAAAATGTGTCCTTTTATTAAATTACTATAACAACGGATGCCACACAGTATTCTACTTAGATAGATACATGGAGGTTACTACTTGGCTCTGGATGACAAGCACCATTAAGCATACACAAAGCAACTTTTAAAATATGTATTAACGTTTTCACGAACATCATTTTGGAAATTATAATATTACAAATAAGTTATTATCTTAAAGTAAAAACCCTTATATTTCGAGAAAATTGATTTTCAGTTTGGCTAAGTATACGTTTGTGCATATTATTTATGCTTTATTTATGCATATTAGTACTCATGGTTGTCCATACATCCAATCCCAAAATTTTGCATTTTGTCTGTAAATATTGTACATTTCTTTTCAAATATTATGGCGGGTGCGCAGACGCAATCCGAACTAAATTTCGAGCCGACACAAAGTTTGAATAGAACCACATACATATGTATAATTTATCTGATTTGTGAAAAAAAGGTGTTTATGTCGACATATCTTTTTTAAAATTTATTAATAACTAGCTTTCGCCCGCGGCTTCGCCCGCGTTAAATTTGGGGTAACACAGTTCCTCTTGCGCCCTATTGATTTGTAATAGCAACGCTAAGTTTTCCCTTCTCTTCCCTCTTTCTCCCTCACATCCCACTTTTTTCAAAAAAATATTAGCCTATGTCCGTCTCCTGGTTCCCAACTATCTCTGTACCAAAATTCATCCAAATCGGTTCAGCCATTAAAGCGTGAAGAGGTAACAAACAAACAAACAAACTCACTTTCGCTTTTATAATATTATAGTAAGGATAAGATTCATCAATACAACCCTATACGTTTATTTTACCCCAATACATTACCGTTTCTTGAAAAACTCACTCAATGGGGTTAAATAAACTTAGCAGGTTGTGTTTAAATTTGAATTTCGTGGGCTAACCAGGCGTTTTCACCATAAATAAAAAAAAAAACACTAAAATCTGAGCAGTGATCACGGAGAATTCAGCGACAAGCACCATTAAGCATACACAAAGCAACTTTTAAAATATGTATTAACGTTTTCACGAACATCATTTTGGAAATTATAATATTACAAATAAGTTATTATCTTAAAGTAAAAACCCTTATATTTCGAGAAAATTGATTTTCAGTTTGGCTAAGTATACGTTTGTGCATATTATTTATGCTTTATTTATGCATATTAGTACTCATGGTTGTCCATACATCCAATCCCAAAATTTTGCATTTTGTCTGTAAATATTGTACATTTCTTTTCAAATATTATGGCGGGTGCGCAGACGCAATCCGAACTAAATTTCGAGCCGACACAAAGTTTGAATAGAACCACATACATATGTATAATTTATCTGATTTGTGAAAAAAAGGTGTTTATGTCGACATATCTTTTTTAAAATTTATTAATAACTAGCTTTCGCCCGCGGCTTCGCCCGCGTTAAATTTGGGGTAACACAGTTCCTCTTGCGCCCTATTGATTTGTAATAGCAACGCTAAGTTTTCCCTTCTCTTCCCTCTTTCTCCCTCACATCCCACTTTTTTCAAAAAAATATTAGCCTATGTCCGTCTCCTGGTTCCCAACTATCTCTGTACCAAAATTCATCCAAATCGGTTCAGCCATTAAAGCGTGAAGAGGTAACAAACAAACAAACAAACTCACTTTCGCTTTTATAATATTATAGTAAGGATAAGATTCATCAATACAACCCTATACGTTTATTTTACCCCAATACATTACCGTTTCTTGAAAAACTCACTCAATGGGGTTAAATAAACTTAGCAGGTTGTGTTTAAATTTGAATTTCGTGGGCTAACCAGGCGTTTTCACCATAAATAAAAAAAAAAACACTAAAATCTGAGCAGTGATCACGGAGAATTCAGCGATAGGGAAAAAAAACGTTGGTCAAAAACATATAACCTGTTCGATTTTTAGAAGTTGGCCAAAAATGTTCCAGCTTTTCATGAATTTTAAAACCAGATTTCAATTTTAGTTTGAACTAATTCTACGTGAAAAGCATATTTTAAAAGTTGACCGGTACCCTAGGAAAAGGCTAAAACAATTTCCTTAATAAAAACAAAAATCCTGTGTAATTATTTGTATGTACATAGGATGTAGGTATTAATTAATTAGGAGCTAGCTCAACACGGACGGCAAATTGCACTATGAGTCTTGCAGCTTCCCGTCGTCGCTGCAGCGCTGCCTCGCTGCCTCGCTGCCTCGCGTCAGTATCCCGCTGGCCATAAAACTCTCATTACAGAACGAGCAATTTCTCTCGTTAATTAACGCTGCACAACCATGTTGTCAATTAATGAAACGGTCAAGTTCTTCGTTAAAAATTTGCTTCTTTATACTTTACAAAAACACTTGGAAGTATTTTTTCATATTTTTTCCATTAAAGCTCAAGACAACATTCTCTTTTAATTTGCAATGTTTAAATTACAACCAGAATCAAACAATATACATTCTTTAGCACGCTACATACAGGTTCGTTTAATTTTAATTTGTCCAGCTCGTTTAAATCATCTTATATTCTGTATTGGTCAGTAACGAGCGGCTTGTGAACTAAATGCAAATTCTTTGCATCTGCATTTTGATCCAGAAAATTACGAAGAAAAATGCAAACGCATGCGCACCGCCCGCCTCGCATGACTTGTCGGCACTAATAACTTTTTCTCAAAACACTAATGAATAACTTGCTCCTTATTACTGGGCACGTTTTGCCACTTGGGGATCTTTGAGCGGACGAGACGGACGCGGCCCGGGAGCGGGTCGGGGGCGGGCCGGAGCGGGGCCTCCACACAGTTCCGCCGTTGGCGCCAATCTTACAACTTACCATTAAGCAATTTTCATCAAGATTCATGTTTTACTTAATGAACTTCTTGCTTGTACTAGAGACGCATTTTCTTGGGAACATTACTCGTGGACGGTCACGGTTGTATGCCTTGTTTTTATGCTCATAGGAAAATATAATTTAATGCTCGCTTAATTAAGGCAAATTATATCTGGTAAACGTTATTTGATAATTTAATCAGTTCTGTGCTATCGCAATTATTACTTTTTACCGTTATTCTTCGTAGCTCCCAACGATGTCATTAGATTTTATATTGTTACCGATTATCATTAAATACAGCTCAGCTATGTGCGCTGCCCCATAAGCTGTGGATGGTACATAGAATAAACTGACTAAAGAAACGACTTTAATTTAAACAAAAGTTGTAACCATGTACCGTGGAGTACTTTTTCTTTGTTCTTAATTGAACTAATATTCCTCAAAAAGCAAATAGAAATCATATTACCAAGGTTCAAATTCAAATTAATTCTTGACACAAAAAAGAAGATTTCTAACGCTTGTAGCGTTACACATCATTACATTCTATTACATTTCCATGCCAACGACCATTAGTTCAGTTTTTCTGTCTCTCTTCTATCGTCTTTAGCTTCTCGTAACTGTTGCTCGCATTCTACAAGATTGTTTATACGGAAAATGCTATGCACATGACATTTAATTAGAGAACGTTTCCAGTTACATTATATATTTAACTTGATACATATAAGGAATTAATGTAATTGACGCCACTTTTAATGGAGCATTTATACAGAGCTGGTGATTACGGGGGCCATAAGAAGTGCAATTCACGGAGTCGACGTAGCGCAGAGCCAATTTAATTTACAAAGTTGTCGGTCAACTCCGGATTAAGCTCGGATCGCTTCGGATCGGCTCGGCCACTCTTAATAATGACATGTCCAAGAGCATCTGTCTCAGATTTACGCACACCAATCAATGTATACAACCCGTCACGTCATGGAGAAGAAAAAACTTGCTCTCATTACGTAACCCAGCGAGTTTTTCTGTTGGAGTCGTTAGATTTAATTAATACTGATAGTAGAAATTGTGAAAAATGTCTTCCTAGTTAATTTATTGGGGTATAAATAATATAATAAACTACTTGATCATAGGAGTTGTCTCCAAGCGCCACAAAACATAATATCCTCGGGCTAAGCTTGAAGCGACGCGCTACGTAACTGTCAAGACTTTACGACACTATCATTGCCAATGATTATAATTATCTAAATTGATTATTACTTCCGTAGTAGGATTAAACGCTACTACTTATAACTATAAAAGCTGAAGGTGTGGCTCTGTGTCTACGCAAACAGTTTCTTATTTTCGTGAACCAATTCATGATTACTATAGAAGCCTACTCTATGACTCAAAATGCCACTCATCTCATTTCCCAATCATAACTCCCAATCAATCTAATTAATAATGTCGTCGTTATCTGCATCTCGTCGTATATATGACTAATTAGGTATCAGCTCCGTTCGCCAACGGGCCGGATGCTGGCTGTGTCTCGGCGAACACTTCCGGCACTCGATCCTAATTACAGATAACGCTGAAGGCTTTACCGTCCCGTCTCATCTCGTTTACTTGTCGGGATTGCTCGCTCGCTCGATGCCGTGCTCCGCTCCTGTTATAACAGTACCAAGGTTATAAAACATTGTACGTACTTTAATAACGTATGAATATGTTGTTTGTTTGGAATGTTTACGATGAAATATTCATCTAAAGGCAATAAATAAAAGTTGTTTGTTTGTTAAATTTGAAACGTGTAAGTTAATGTAGAGTCTTACAAAGATGTCTTATCGGGAAAGAAAATTG
The DNA here is from genome assembly GCA_958449745.1 of Ochropleura leucogaster. NCBI lineage: Eukaryota > Metazoa > Arthropoda > Insecta > Lepidoptera > Noctuidae > Ochropleura > Ochropleura leucogaster. The sequence goes on along the minus strand of OY288206.1, from coordinate 10,147,646 downwards.
ATTTTAAAAGTCAAAATTATTTTTAAACATCTACCTAATCTTAAAATTCTTATAATTCACGCATTATAAAATAAGCTGCCTATGTTTATATTTAGAAAATATATTCAAATTATTTAAATTTAATTCGTTTAATTTCAACAAAACATCTTAAATAACGTATCAGGTGTGCCACAAAACTCAAGCCATAAACATGTTGTAAATTAAAATAATCATTCTGATGCAATTCTAATTACGGCTACAAAACTCTAACATCGAATTTATTTAAGGAGAATATTTATTGGTATTTTTATAACACACGTATTAATTAGTAAATTAAATATTAAATCGGGACGTCGAAGTTGTAAAGCTGTCGTGGCGAACGTGTTGTAAACACGCCTCGGGCGTGACTGGCCGATTGCACTCGACTGTACTACTCGTATAATTCCAATCAGTATTCAAATCGATGCAAATGGAAAGATTAATCGGCGTTTGCACCACCGCGGCGTCGACCGCGGGTAAGGTAGTAATTACGTGATATTTGTTAGTAAAATCTCACTTTTTGTGGGTTTTCTTAAATGTCCATGAATCAACTGCATTTATTATTTAATTGACACTTCCATTTATTTGCAAGCCATTTATTTGTTTATTGTGTTAGAAGTATGTTGTTGACTAAGAAATAAAAGCTGTTTATAATTAAATAAATGCATTGAGTGAAGGATGTAATAGCACTCTATCAAAATTCAATACTCACATTATTTATAATTGAATCAATGTTCCATCATTTCTTGCCACTTGAAGCTTCCTTGATTTATCGGCAAGAAAACGCGCAAACTACTTATAATTCCATAACTTATAAGCTATTAAAAAAACATATCGTACCTTGAACGCATCGCTTTAGTAATAACGACAATAAATCGATGAAGAAAACTATTGACAACGGATATAATTTTATTATTATAAATCAGGAACAACCAATAACGGGGGAAAAAGTCTGTCAGGTGATTAAACTGTACCGTAATAGTAAGTACCCAGCGATGATATTTGTATTATTATCCCATAGAAAGTCTAAACAATCAATAATAAATAGCTGATTAAATCTTGCGAAAGAAGATCGATCAATCACAAATACAAAGAGATACAAGCAAAATAAATTAATCCCAGCAAGCTTGAGGCTATTGCGTTTTGTTAGCTTCTTAATAAGCCAATTGCTGTCAGAGTAGAGCCGTCCGCCCACGCGACGCAAACTGATTTCAGAATAGTCCCCAACGCAATCCCACGATTGATTCTAATTAACGATAGCAGTATTTATTGGAGCAGTTCGCAAACGAACCTAATTGATTTCGCTGCGCCGACGTCAGCTGACATGTTATAGACTCGACACCGGAGACTGCTCTTTATTGACTATTAATGCAGTCGGCTACGGATACGTCCACATAGTGCCGTCGAACACACCTACTTCAAACTAAATATAAGGAGGGTTAGTTAGCTAAGAGAACAGCCAACACAAACTTGTCGAATATTCAAGAACAAATCAGTGTTTAATACTAAAGATATTATTCTGATTACGATCTCATTTACATAGTGAACAATATTTTGAAATCTTAAATCGTGGCGCTGATTATATGGATTTTACATTTAATAAAATAAATTAATGCTTTAAATGAGATGGCACAAACAGACAGAGCTTGAAAATAATAGAGACGATTAATTACTAAATCAACAATCAGGTCGTCTGTTAAGTGTTTTAATTAATCTTTGAAACTTTTATAATTAGTGGGGTCACGGCGCCTCATGGCATGGACTTAAATGTTAAGTTACGCAAAAAAACAGAGAATAGATTATTCTTTAAAGTAGGAAGGTACACAACACTAAACTGCTATTTACGTTGAGTCTGTTTATTTAACAAAATTAAATAGCGTTGATGAACTTTCGTTTTCATGACTCCTATACATATAATACATTATTTAGTATTCACAAATTAAAGCAATTTGCATATTCATTGGATTGATCTAGATTGTATTTTAGATTCATTTATTCATACTAATAGGTAAACTGTTAAAATAATTACTATAGGAAACTATCAATCTACGCCTAAATTATAAAGTTTAGTATTCGAGATTGATCGTTTCCGAATTATTAAGAACAACTTGCTGTTTTACTTGGGTAACCGATAATTTAACTAAACTTTGTAACAAATTCACTTATAAACTCAACGAAAGAGTAAACAACAACAATTTGATTGCATATAAATAATTATATAAAATACAGTACAAACAAATAAAACTGTAACGTTTCCATTTCAATAACACCCAAGTTTACCAATTAACAAACACCATGTAGATATCCGACCAACAGATTAGATAATTTAATAATATAAAGGTCGTTTCATACGGACTGGCGTTGCGTTCGCGTTGTATCCGGTAGCGGGGCATGTCCGCCGCCGCCGCCGAGCGAGACAGGCATCTCTCTAATTAGGCCACGTTTCGTCTGCCCTGTAATCCACCTGACTGTTAATTAATACAGCTGAATAAACAACCGCCAGCACGCGGGAAAGGGATTAACAATTCCGTGTAATAGACCTTTATTATGTTCCACCTATTGCGTTCGTGTTAACTAGTTGGGGGCCTAATAATAAGGTTTGGGTGGGGCGACTGGGCGTTGTTGACAATGTTCTTATTAAAAGTATTATTTCTATGGGCCGTGAAGTAAATTATACTGTATTTTAAATAATTTATTCTGAACTCTCAATACAAAAGAAATAAACAATATAAGGCTGTCTTTGTCCCAACAAAGGTAAAGGTTTAGTTCCGTGTTCTACTTAAGAATGTTTTGCTTTCCATTAGTTGTAAGTAAATCGTCCAGACAACATGGAAACACTCTCAGAGAGCTGACGATACCATGAATCAAACGCCATATTAAGTTTGTTCGTGCGGGTAATTAAAACCGGGCTCGTAATGAGAGGCGCTGCGCACACTAATTAGGCACCAGTCACCACTGCTCCAGAAACTGAATACCTAACTTTCCCAATTAGCAGCTACGTCATCGTGTTCATTCCAATTACAATGGAAAAATCCTTAAGCTTGATTAATATTGCGGTTCAGTAGAGTCTAATTGAATTTACTGTACCTAAAAAGGTCACAAAAAATTTAATTTTAGGCTAAAGGTCAAATTAGGCGTCCAATAATATTAATGGATGCAAAGTTAATAAACATCGACTCATTTGGGAGATTAACATAGGTTACATAAAATAATACTCGGTAAAATTAGTTTTCCAACCATTCTTCCTCCATAAATATAATTGCGTTCCACTTATTGCCCATAAAAGCAAGGGAACGTGCGAACGGCCCTGTTGCAAAATTGTACAAAAGGAAAGTAATATTAGGTAGAAGTAGACGCAGTGCTACCCCGGGCGCGTTTCGGTGACTGGGGCGGGCTTTCAGATAAATTATTTATCAACTGTATAGCAATTTTCTTTATGACTCCTCCGACGGAGCAGAGCAATTTACTCGTGAAAGAGATGCGTAAACTTGCAAGGACGCCTAAATTGAGAATAGAACAATGAGGCCAGTAAAGATTTCAATAAGGATAGGTGCTGGCTGGGCGACTCCCCACGACTATGCCGCGGCAAAAAGTACACGACAAATACTGGCTCCGAGACGTGAGCCCATATGCTTCTCATTAGTAAACCTTTTGAAATGGACTCCTTGTCGTAAGAATTTAATTGACATCAAGTCAACCGACCGTTGGGGCTGTGGCGTTTAATTAATTTTTAGGTATGCATGTTGCATGTTACGAGAGTTTTTTTGTGGATTGAGTCACGCGGGATTAAATATAATTTTATTAATGTTCAGTAAATCTGACATAAAGTTTGGTAGCAACGTGTCAGGCGAGCGAACGGCGGCGTCGGACGGCGGCGCTTCCAATTTCCGTAATTGTGAGTTCATCAAGGAAATTGACTGGCAGACAACGCAACGCAATCCACTCTTTATTTACATCACGCTCGCCATACAACGATTGCTTCGCGTGCTCCGAACTGAATGACAACATCACGTTTGCCGCTAAAACAAGTTTTATTGAATATTTTAACAAATCGTTGCAATAGCATAGAGGTATATGACTTTTAGAAGTGTCAATTAAGTTAGAAAGTGTCGTTTGTCTTCATATGGTTAGCTGCCATTAACACTCACAATAAAAGTTACATTTAAATAGCCGTGAGAACAACACTCATGTCGAAAATAACAACTTCGTAATCGTGAGCAGAACAGATAAGGTACGAGCAGCAAATTAACATTTTAATTGGTAAATGGTAGTGGGCAGTTCCTACTGCTACTTACTGCTTCCTACTGCTACATTACACTTATAAAATATCCTATGTGTTATTCCAGACTATAATCTACATCCGTGCCAAATTTCATCAAGATGTCATCAGCCGTTTTGACGTAAAAGAGTAACAAACATCCATACATACATCCATCCTCACGAACATTCGCATTTAAGAAAGGATATTTTACCCGTAGGTACTACAATAATTACCAAAGCAACACCCATCACCCACAATGATAAACGACAACAAAGTTTGCTGACAACAATAGCAATCCACTAATAAATCTATGTGTTTGATATATAATCAAAAAGTCGTAGGAGATGACGCGAAAGCGGGTCGGTAAATAAAAAGCGGCGGCGGTCGTGAGGTAATTGATGGCGGGTGGCAATCAAATTAGGCTCCGCGTCGCGGGTAATCGGCTGAAAGCTGCCCGACGGAGCTTTTGTGGGTCGCCGGGACGGGACAGCGACGCCTGTGGACTGGACCTGCACTTTGCCAATGCAGTGTATCTGTGCACTTTGGTTTTCTTTTTTTTGTTACACTTACTTACTGTTTTTTTTTCCTATGAAATTATCACGTAACGTGTAGATGGATACAAGCAAATAGGTACTTATACCCGCAGTCTGTGAATATTGATAATACTGTTCTATATTTAATATTCTTAAAATAAATGAAAGTCAATTAAAAACACCAAAGTTAACTCTTGTAGGCCACTAATCTTTATCTTTTTTGTTTCTTGCGTCTATTCATCAATATTACGAATAAAGGTAATTAATTGACTGAAAGTTGCGCGACAGAACATTGGCGAATCGCTGCGCTGCACTAAACTTGGTTCTTACCGGCACAGAAAATATAAAGGATTTGATCTGAAATTTACTTTTATAGTAACGGTGTTCGGAAATCAATGGAAATAACTAATTGATAGAACGCCATAATCCACTGAAAGTTGCTCGACAGATCTTTTATGGATCGCTGGGACGGGACAGTGAAACCTGTAGACCTGCACTTTGCGAATGCCGTGAAATCGTTCGATTTACACTTTATATTAAATAGCTGGCTCCCGCGGCTTCGCCCGAGTGATGATCGAAAAATAAAGTATCCTATGTGTTATTACAGACTATTACCTACCTACCGAAAAATAATGGAAAAATGGCCATATTAAATGCTTTTTTCGATGTTGCTATATCAGTCTATCCATCAACACTCTAAATAAAGTTAATTTCTTTAGTCTGAAAGCTGCCCTACACAACATTTGTGGGTTGCCAGGAAAAAACCGCGACCATGTGGACCTGCACTTTTGCGAATGTAGTGAAACGGTTAAATATGAACATAGGTATATGTTGAAAGAAAATGAAAGGCACCAAAAATGCTATATGAATAATTTATATGCTAATTTTTATGCATTTTTGACATTTATAATATAAACTAGCTTTTGCCCGCGGCTTCGCTCGCGTTTAATTCGGGTAACACAGTTCCTCTTTCCTGATTTGCAGGTACCTGTTACCTATAGTTTTTACCCTAGCGCCTTGTTGATTTGTAATAGCAAAGCTAAGTTTTCCCTTTTCTACCCTCTTTCTCCCTCATATCTCAATCTTGTTTAAAAAATAGCCTATTTCCGTCTCCAGGGATTCATCAAAATCGGTTAAGCCATTAAAGCGTGAGGAGATAACAAACAAACAAACTCACTTTCGCTTTTATAAGTAAGGATGTAACAATTATCTATGAACATTCCAGATAAAGCTATTCGATAGAGAGTTACAATCAATTGAAAGGTGCCCTTGCTTATGCGGGTTACAACGACACCCACCTGCCTTCGTCGCACAAAAATGCAATGGATGCGTTCGGCATTTTTATTTTTTTTAAACCATACGTTCGTATTTGAGTTTTTTTTTAATTTAAATAATATCGCTTCCAGAAAAATAAGTGAATATTATGTATTTCATGTTTTTTACGCATATATGAATTATTTTTACTAAAAGCTTTCATCAAAACTCCAAATGAAACCAGGCAACATAAATGGGAGTGAAACAGTAAGAAAGATTACCAACGAAACTGGTCATGCGGTTGCAAATGACCACAACCATTTATTAAACAGTGAAAACCCTGGCAGCACGCCCAGCAAATATCCACTGGAGGAAGAAGTTTAAGTTCTGAAGTGAGTTAATACGACTAACTCCACATGATTCAGTGTTAATTTAACTGGATACGGGTCATGATTTAAAGAATTTTAATTGATTTCAAAAATGTTTTCTTGACAACTTCTCTTTAAAATGCTTTAAGCTCGCTTCGTGTGTATCGGTTACTTTACTTGTGAAGCTGAATAAGGCTGTTGAGAAGGAAGCGACAGGCTCATCATTAACGGGTCGAAGAGATGCGGACGGACACGCAGCATCCGCCGCGAGCTCTTTAGCTTTTATCATAATTTAAGTTTTCCATTAGCCGTAATTGACGCGAACATCGTTCCTCGCTTACGGCCGCAAATCGTCGCAGCGATTGTTATTTTTGGATAGATAAACATTCCCTATTTTCAGGTCTTCCGAACGCTATTCCATCTTAATTGACAATACTATTAATAATTAATAAGAGTTATGGCATACAGCTTTTATCTTAATGTGGCTTTTAACGATACATTTGTATTCGAGAGACCATTTCGATGTAATTTCAACGGCACTACCGCCTCGCTAATGGATAAATATCGAATAGTTGTTTAATTTTAAAATTTATGAATAATTCAATCGATTGGGTGTTCTGTTCAGCATTACTTAGTGCTCAGATCGCGGCGTTTGATTTAATTTGGGTAATGACGAGATCGAACGTATCCATTAGTGTAATTGGGCGGCTACTCGTGAGACGCTCGCGCTGGAGATATCAAAGTGTCGTCCGGCGAGCGTGGAGCGCCGCGAGTCACCGCTCGCCAGCTCAGAGCTGAGAGCGAGCGACTATAACTACACAATACAAATTATTAAGAGTGCTCGGCATCACGGGAACGCTTTCAGAAGTAATGAATTAGAAAAGTTGCGCAGCACTCACGCGGATTGAGCCGCGCGGCGGCGACGGCGTCGGCGCGCCGCTCGCTACAACATTACTTTAATTAAATCTATTTGAACAACAAACTTTAATTAAATTTCATCCAGCAGTTAGGCGTCGCGGAGGAATAATCGCGCAATTAGAGCGGCCGTGAGCGTCGCCTTACACGCTCCCAGTTAATTAACTCACTTGGGCCGACCTATCCGACTAACGGCGCGCTGTGTAGTGTACACCCGACACTACACCCTACACTACCCAGGAAATGTGTTTATTCTCATCTCGTACATGCAGTTTTGGCAATATGCTCGATTTAGTTGTACGAGTTGGTACCTACCTACGTCATTTATGATAGTATCAACCAATCAAGTAAAGACTTGATAAAGTATTTGTAAAGACTAATTAGACACAATTAATTTATTTTATCTACAGTAAAGTGACCCCCAGGCGTTCAAAAAACATCAACAACTCAGTGTCATCCAGTTGCCTTACAACGGAAAATAGTCCAAGCAGTTTGCGTAAACTTAAAAAAGCACTCAGTTTATGAACATTAAAAATCTACATTTTCATTCGATTAATCAGAAAATAGTAGTCATAAACCGTTGGGAACTAAACGTACTGAGTGGCACAGCATTTGCACACTTCACCCTAAGCCGGCCGACTTATTCGATTAATACTCGAGCAACACAATGGGCTGGCGCTTAGCACTATGTGTAGCGCTTTCATTGTGCAAGTTTAATTGTTTTTACAGCCGACATGTATTGTGTGCGATGGAATACTTAGAAATAGCCTTACCGTATCATGACAAGATTGCCATTCCATTTGGAATTACTAAAACACTTTAGTGACTGCAACATGCGTGAGCTCGAAAACATTGTATCGATTACGAGTGTTTTTATATCGAGAATCGAGTAGAATGCCAATAATATACAAGTATCGCATATCTACTAAGTGTTCGTCTGCTGATCCATTATGCGCACATCGTAACGTATAAATAAAGGCAAAAACTCACAAGATCCATTAAAAGTATTGCTGCGATAATTTGGAATTGTGTGGATACGTCTTCTGCAAGTATATTTTTTATTTAGGTACCGAAGTCACAAAGTGAAAAAGTTTTAGCACTAAGTGTTTTACGTAAATAAAAAACTTTTTATGAAAACTGACCGATCAGATCGCAAAAAGACGTTTCAAGCCCGTAAAAAGTATGTTTTAAGCCTGAGAATGACACAAAAACACTTTTTTTTAGGGATGGGAAATTATCAAATAATTTCCCCCGCTCTGGGCGAAGAGGAGGGGAGAGACTTGTACTGACTAAAACCCACCCATGTTCCTTCTATTGCCCTTTATGTTCCGAACAACCCGCAACCCCGGCAGGCGGTGGCCCTGGCAGGAGAATGAAAACCTTCGGCCTGCACCTTTTTTGCTTCTGGCAGGTATAATATGATACCCAAGAAATCATAATGATTTTTATTACATTAAAAAAAATCCTGTAACATCCAATCTATTCTATCGTCGCAAAGCACTTCCGTAAGAGAGTGAACACTATAAAGGAACTGAGTGAGCGCGTTGACCGACACTCTTCGCTCAGCCAAGATTTGACCCCACTCGCTTAACGTTACTCAAACATGAATACCTAATGCCCAATTATGAATTATTCAGTACCGCATTACTTTTTTATCATCAAAAGTACCATTATTTTACTTTTATTGTTAATTAAATCACTCATATTATGGATCCAGAAGTGAAATCGATAAAACGAAAGAACGAGCTCAGAAAATGTCCTCCATATCTTTTTATTTTATGCCAAAATTTATTAGTCGTAAAAATAAATATCCTTGCTTTATATGTATTTTTAATGATATGATTGGACTCATTTTAGAATCGCCGTACTCGGTTGTATTAAATATACTAGCTGTTTTCTCAGCAAAGCCGTTTGGCAATTTTGTTGAATTTTTATTCCGAAAATATATTTACACTTGACACTACGTGGGTGGCGAATGAAATGGATGCAACCTTCGTTTGACTGCATGCATACCAATTGACCGGCTTCTAGTTACTTTGGTGAACATGCACTATCCAATATCTATTACCGAAATGGCTAATTTATAATTTATTCATTTTGTAAGTACCTGCCTAAAACTTTGTTCACTGCTTGTTCATCAGGCGTTCAAGAGGAATTGCTAAAGTAATTTTAATAAAAGAACATCAATTCAACGTAAAAATAGCATTTAAAAAAATTTGACAATGAACCACAGAGTCTTTTTTCGCAACTTTAAATTAAATTAAAATTCACCCAATCTTTATTGTGGTTCCGAACCAAAGTGTTAATCGATACAATAATCCTACTATAATTGTAAGAATTTTAATGACCCGTATTATATTGCACATAAACACCCACAATACATGAAAATCACATTTGCACGCTGTTGTTTTATTAACTTTAATACCTAATTTGATTTAATTAGCATGGCGGCGCTGACCGCTGCAGCGCTTATTGGCGCCACCGCGAGTAGGCAGCCTTACGAGAGCTCCCTGGAATCTACACGAGCTCATAATGCAGCCGGAATAAGATGAACATATATTCTGTTTAATAACATTGCAAAGTAGACACACAACATGCCATGGCCGCTTTTAAGTTTATGTACATGGACCGCATATTAATGCCAGTTGTAATTTCCCTGTTAACACAAGTCTGTATGTTGACTCTCAACTTGATGACATCCAGCTTTAGTATATTAATCTGACTACATAGTAACGTTATTTCGTAAATGTTCATTAGTAAATTCCACTTTGAGTATAATAGGCGACTTGTCTCTCAATATTCAACAGGCACGCTGTTCTAAATTAAATCAAAAGACGAACAATAAACTACTCCAAATACTTAACGAGATATGTGGATCCCAACATTTCAGTTTCAAAAAACTGCACCAAAAGTCGAAATGCAGAAGTTTCTAATTAAATCCGACATTAGTGCGCTGAATGGCCGTGATAAAGCGTGGCACTGCGCGAACGCACTCGAGATGGGAATGAAGAGGCAAAAACCGTCGGCATCAACAATAAGTGGGTGCTTCAATAAAATAAACGGTTCCTAATCACGTAGGGCTGCTACAACTGTGCCCGCAACAGGTATACCTACCTACCTACTGAATAACGGCTGCTGGCTCCTTAACAAGGAAACTGTGGAGTCACTTTACGAGTATTTGTTTTGGAACTCAATCTTGAAATTCAAAAAGTAAATTGCACATGTGTAAAGTAATTGTATTTTTATATTCAAAACTTACAGAAAACTCTCATCGTTACGGTGTATTTTCCTTTGCACGTGATTGCTATAGGATGTAGCACAAGTAACACAGGTCCACGTGACTGGCAATGATACATCAGAACGGGCCATAAATTGTATGATTGGTCCCATTGAGTCTAAACGTACCATACAAAGGCATTACATATCAAGATTCAGAATTAAAAATAGCTTTGACCTATGTACTAAACAATTGAGCAAGAAAATAAAAAGGTATTTTATTCAATATCAAGGAAAAGTCTTTACTACCACTAATTATGCAATTGGTTTTAATTTTCTGATAGTTGTCTGTTAGTTTTATTAATATTACCTCCACAATATTTTAAAACCATCTACACCATATTTTACAATTAACTAGTTAAGATTCAAAAACTTAAATTGGTTTTTCTTTAACTGAAAATGTTTTTTAGAAAAACTGAGTTGGTAGAAATAAATTGTTCAGACTTTAGAGTAAACATAGTACGCGACTAATCGATAAAGTAATATATCTACTAGAGACGTAATGTTTTTCTCTTTTTCTTTTTAAATAAATGAAGTGATTCATGATTTTAAAGTAACAAACAAAAAAGGTTTCTAGTGTCCTCCTTCGCGTAGACACTGAAACAAGACTTACAAAATAAACTAGCAATTAACGCAATTCATCTTTTATTCTTGATCTTGTTTCATTCTTTGAAGTAATCAAATCCCCTGTTCAAAGGCAAGCAGTTATTTCAATCTTGTTAGACAGTATGGCGCGCAAAAAGCTCGGAATCTGCACTGCGCGCGACATTCGTGCGCAAGCGACGGCCGCGAATGTGCGCGCGCGCTCTCATGAATTTAGATCAATGGGAAAAAAACGAAGAAAGCCATCCTGCTTAGTATCAGACGACGCTGTCATCATTCTTGTAAGAAACGATTGTTGGTTGTTACGCGGTCTGGATATGGCATCGGGAATTGTAGCTCTAGATCTCTCGCACAGAGGAATGAGTCCATAAAAAATCATTTAGAAGTGATTAAAATAATATTTAGTTTCTTCACACTTTTGTTGGTTCTTTTCCTTTATATCACTAAGAAAAAGCACTTACATGATGGAATAAACATAGATACATTTAACAGGATTAATTGCTCTTTAACAGCAATAAAACAAAACTTTTCCCATGTCTCAGAGTGATGTGTGTTACTACAATATATTTTCAATACACTTTTCAAAACTGGTTCTTATTACACTATGATTGGGTTCAACATGCAATGTATTAGAAACGCGTGCTTTTTTGTCATATATCTAAACGAGTTTTTTTTCTGATTTCACTATGGAAAATATATAACAATACACAAGTATTCAAATCCAAGCCGGCGCGGCGGTGATTTTTTTAGGGCAAATGAAGCGCATGTTTTAGGGCCTTGTTATTTAATAAATAATGATTTGTGTTTATCAACAGGATATTACAAATAATGGTATATTTTTAAATATTTGATTATAACAAATTGACATTTATTTGAGTACTAAATCTATATATATATAAGAAAGTCGTGTTAGTTACTCCACTTATAACTCAAGAACGGCTGAACCGATTTAGCTGAAAATTGGTGAGGAGGTAGCTTAGAACCAGGAGACGGACATAGGATACTTATCTACATACTTTTCATCCCGGTAAGAGAAGTAGGGTAGGTAGGGTGGGTAGGTTAAAAGGTAGGTCGGGTAGGTTAATCCTTACTAATAAAAGCGAAAGTACTAGGCTTGCATGAATTCACGGTGAAATTAATCCCAACAGTTTGATCTGTGGATTCAAAGTTCTTGATACAACCAACTGCGTTGAGATAAAACTACTAGGATCGCATGAAATAATAGCAACCCTTGCCAAGGTTTGGAAATGGATGGGTTACCACACGGGGACAGGTTAAGCAACCCTTGCCGAGGTTTAGAAATGGATGGGATACCACACGGGGACATTTTAAGCAACCTTTGACGAGGTTTGGAAATGGATGGTTGACAGGGGGATAGGTAAAGCAACCCTTGCTAAGGTTTGGACATGAATGGGCTACCACAGGGGGCCAGGTTAAGCAACACTTGCCAAGGTTTGGAAATGGATGGGTTACCACAGGGGGCCAGGTTAAGCAACTCTTGCCGAGGTTTGGAAATGGATGGGTTAGCACAGGGGCCAGGTAAAGCAACCCTTGCCAAGGTTTGAAAATGGATGGGTTACCACCCGGAGCCTGGTTAAGCAACCCTCACCAAGGTTTGGAAATAGATGGGCTACCACAGGGGGCCAGATTAATTTGGAAATAGATGGGCTACCACAGGGGGCCAGATTAAGCGACCCTTGCCCAGGTTTGGAAATGGATGGGCTACCACACGGGCCAGGTTAAGCAACCCTCACCAAGGTTTGGAAATGTATGGGCTACCACAGGGGGTCAAGTTAAGCAACCCTTGCCTAGGTTTGGAAAGGGATGGGTTACCACAAGGGGCCAGGTTGAGCAACCTTTACCAAGGTTTGGAAATGGATGGGTTACCACAGAAGGCCAGGTTAAGCAACCTTTGCTAAGGTTCGGAAATGGATTGGCTTGGAATGGGTTACCACAGGATCGAAGGCACTTTGAATAAAACTGTATTACTGCTCAGTAAGAGAGTTTTATTTTAAGTGCCTTCGATCCACGAATTCATAAACGATGATGAACACGAAAACGATGTCCTTTTGGTAAATCCACAATGAAACAGAATAATGATGTTTTCAATGACATATTTAGTTCCTATCACAATCTGTTCTTTTCTGCATACTACTCTTACAAAATAATGTCGATGTTTCACATCTGCGAGGCGACCCGTGACGGCTCACATTTTTATGATTAATTTTTATATTTATCGTTAATCACTACAGCACTTGAGTTATTTTTTTGTTTATACGCCAAAGAAGTATAACTTCTAACGCATGTACATAAGTTCCTACACACACCCCTTTTTTTAAACTTCTTGGATGTGCCTGGCTTACCACCGCACAATTTACGCCTATACTTAAAGGAAAATTCGAAGGTGAGGAAGTCCTCATTCCGAGGATCCCGATGATCCCAACCGATTTGCCGTTTGAATTTAAAAGACTTCAATATCCGATCTATCTTGCATTTGCCATGACCATCAACAAATCACAAAGCCAACCCTTAAAAGTTTATGTTTGAATCTAGAACATCAATGTTATTCCCATGGTCAATTATATGTGGCATGTTCACGGGTCGGAAGACTATCTGCGTTGTTTGTTTTTGCGCCAGATAAGAAAGCAACTTATGTACCTACTGAAATGCAGAAACAATAATAAATGATTAATGTACTTCATTTTTTGTTCTAAGAAAAAAATAACTTACTAAATTTGAAAATCGGCTTATTATTTATTGCCTTTAAGGCGGAACAGAGTTCGCCGGGTCAGCTAGTTTAAAATAAATAGATGGTTTCATATTGATTAAGTACCTCCAAATTAAATCATATTTTTGTTCTGAACTGTTATTTCATTTCTAGTAAGTGTTTTGAAAGATATCGTTTGATTCACGCCAAAATTTGTCACTGCTGTGCTCAGCTCTATAAAAAACCGCAAAAAAAATCGCCTCTGCAACAATGAAAAAGTTTCCACACTTGAATCAAAATATACTGTTTCGTTACCATTCCAGTTCCTGATAGCTGAGCCTATGCCTTATAATATATAAAACGAACTCTTAGACAGATGACCGATACCATAAAATTTTCCTGGTCGGTTCGAGAGGAGCCGAGATCAAATCAGAAAGAATTTAACAAACTGTCTAATATAAATCAGATGCCTATTTATTATTCCGTCTATATACTTGTAATGGTCTGGCAGACTAACGCACTCGAGATAGCGCACCAATTAAACGCACTCCAAGAATGGAAAGTGGTTGTTTTTGCCAGGCAGGCAAACAGTCCAGACGCGCTTTGTCGAAGCCGAACGGTTCTGGCAATGCCAAACATTCGACTGCTTTGAACACAGCCATTCATTAGATACATTTTTGTTTCAAAGTATTTCGAGCCCTAATAACGTTATTGTTGTTTGATCTCGGTTTGGATTTGAAGGCTGAACGTACAAACTTTAGAAAGAAAACGTATTTAACTTTTTAAAAGCATTCATTACTAACTCACGAGTATTTTATATGCTTACAATATAATACGTGAAAATGAGTTTTGCATGTATGGTATCCAATTGTTATACAGTAACCCAGAGATATAAACAAAGTTGAAAAAAAAATACCCTAGTTACTTCACGCTAACACCAACAACACAGTCAGTATTAAACAAATACTGTAACATTCTGATTAAAAGTAAATCCTATAAACTAATCATTCCAGTACGCTATGATAGCAACAAAGTTCATCGCTGCAATGAACCTTAATCCTCTCGTAATCAATTTCATCCTCCTTTGTCTTCACAGCACCTGTAACGTGTATGAAGACATAAAAAGTACACATGTACGAAGGAAAAGCTTGCAATAAGCGGGCAAGTAGCGCGCATGATTAGCGGCCGAGGGGCGGGCAGGGAGCGGGCAGGGCGCGGGCGGTTGATTGCTTGCCCAATTGGGCCTTATACGCCGCACATGGGAAATATTTTTAATCAACACCTCCATTGAACTTACGAGCGGTCGTACGTGAGCTCTGTACACAGGGACGTATTCCGGCGGAAATATAACGTTTCTTGGTTAGTTTACTTAGAAACTAGGATGATATTCATCAACAAAATGCGATCAGAACATCTAAATTGTTTGTAGAAAATTCATCGATGTCAATATTCAATAGCAATTGTGACACTGACATCTCTTGAACGCGTTTTGGATGCGCTGATCTTGTTCTATATTATTAGTAAAATCCCCTCTAAATACTACTATAGGTAATTAGGGTTAAGGCTCATGGAAGGATAACTGACTTACATAAAGACAGCAGAAATATATGGCAGGTGATCATCTCTTTCACTCAACCACGCTAACTCCTTTCTTATTTTCCTGAAATTTTAAACCAGTGTTCAACGTTTAAGTAAGCAAGTATCCAAATATAAAATCATAAACCTCAACTCCTCAATTTATAATATCACTTACATATAAGGAACTTTATGATTCTTGAACAGTTAACTAGATAGAATGAATCTAAGGAGTTTTAATAAGAACGACAGCCTCATTAACATCGGCCGGATCTAACGACGCCTTCAACTTTGCTTGTTAGCCTTTAAATCAAAACACACAGATTGCCGTAGCTCAGCTATCTTCAGTTACTTGTGCTTTGTCATCAGTTGTATCACGTTGTGTCTAGCAAAGAAGTTTTGACCTAACGGTTTTTTTTAGGGATTGGAAAATCCCCGTTCCCCTTTCCCTGTGTGTTTTCTATGTTCCTTCTTTTGCCCGTTGTGTTCCGGGGCCGCGGTACCTCTATTAAGCAGCCCCTCAACCTTTGCAGGCAGTGGCCCTAGCAAGCCCCACTGCCTTGCTGACATATCTGTAAGGCGCACGTGGGATACGAACGTCGATACTAGAAGGGCGGTGAGCTACCCGTCCCTCACGTCGTCAGTCGTCTCGAGGTACCCGACGCGTCGGGTCGCGACGCTTGGAGCGTCTCCGGATTCAACATCTTCTATTTCTTACAAATAATAACTGGGACCAACGGCTTAGCGTACTTTCCGAGGCACCAAGAAAACTTAGTCTGTAATGAATGGTCCCACATACACCGACTAACCCAAACAATCATTATTACCCTTGAAGGTCAGCCCGTTGGGTGGCTGTTATTAAGCAACAAAGAGCTCCTCCCCATAAGTTAATTTAACAGATTTAAATAAGGGATGGAAAATACATTGGCGAAAATATAAATGAAGTAAATAAGCGGATACAATTAAATACAAAGGGCGTAAAAGGCCCAGGTGTCACCACTGTAACGATCGCCGGAGAACGCGGTGGAGTTCACTGTTGTGGTCTAGGTAGCTTGGGCGGAGCACAGCTGCGTCCTCGTAGAGGCTATCGACAGCTGCAATCTCTCACGTCCAGCTCTGGTTCAGTCCGTGATCCGGAGCAAGACGGAATGGGAAGTAGTCCTTCTGCAAAGCAGTCATGCTAGTGAAGGAGGTCGTCGAACGTTTGAGGGAACGAACCTCAAACCAACCCAGCCGCCGCTAGAGACGTACTAAGCCTCGAGACGACTCCCGGTCACCGTAGATGCGAGTCTACGGGCGGTGAACAATCGGTAGCTCACAGTATCTTCCAACAGATGTAAGTAAAGCAGACGGGTCTACTAGTGCCACTGCCTGCCGGGCTTACGGGTTCATCGAAAGACATTCCGCGTTGCGGAACATAAAGGGCAAGACAAGGAACATGGATGGGTTTCAGTCCTTAAAAGCCTGGCATTACCTTCCTCGCTTGGGCGGGGGAAATCATTTGACATCTGAAAAAGAAAGGTGTAGAAGTAAGCTTAACAAAACAAAAAAGCGGTTATTCTCCCCGCAATTGCGAATTTTTTTTTATGCAACTTAAAATGAAAAATAAATAGGTTTTAATGTAAAACCTTTACTTTAATACTCTTGTACTATTCAGTGGATTTATCAGTACAATGTTTAGAGTGCTTATTATTGAGTTACAGCGAAAAACGTGAATTATCATCACAATTTTTTTTTCGTTTTTATCGATCTTATTATTATTAACCGACTCAATTCGAATGTTTTTTTTTATGTTTACCTCAGCACTTTCGTTTCGACTGTTTGAACCGATTCTTTTGATTATTTTTTATTTGATAGCTAGTGCTTTCCGTGTGGTCCCATTTCAATTTGGTCCAGTTCTGACAATGGTCAACAATCTATAGAAAACTATGTAAGTTTATGAATAGATAACTCATTTACTGGTAATTCTACTAAGTTTAGTTTTTAATTATTAAAAAAAATATATACTACCTTACTTATAAATAAATTAAAAAATAGCGACAAAAATTCGTCCTCAACCCTGTCAGTTGGCAATGTCCCCAAGAGACTGGCCGCGTTGCCACATTGTATGGCAACGCTAAGCCTCTGGCCAAAGTAAAAGCCAGCCCTTGGGTCAAGGGAAGTGTCAACCAAACGTTATGAAATTTCCTTAAAAAGGCTAGCACAAGGACCCCACGGTCCCAAAGTTTCAACTCCGAACGGCTCGAAAATATAGTTACCAATAAGGTTACTATATTTACTTGAGGTTCTCTGCAACCGCAGCAGCAGCGCCAGCGCAGCACGAAGAGCTTGGAAGATGGGATGGCGCAAGAGTATCGACGCACGTTGCGTTTCACACTAAAGGCCTACCCAACTTCCACTGAAACAAAGATATAAATCTTATTTTTTTATTCTAAATTATATAGACGATATGCTTATATCTGTTAGTGGCATTGGAAAATAAATACTCGAAAAATTTGTGTGAAACACAACAAAAAAACCGACTTCTACAAAAAATCTATTAATGCAACAAAAGTCACCGACTTTTGGAAGTCAATTTATTTTCTGTGTTCTTGGTGATTTTTTTTTAAGTCCTTTTTATTATAAAGCGTTATCAAAACACATGTCTGGATGCCAAATAAAATTCAGTTTTGCACTCGTGCACTAGAAAAAAATTTTTTCCCGATTTATTGACTTTATCAATTTATAACTATTTGGAATCAAGGGGCTAATCTAATCATTTGTAAAATGTTTGGATTGTAACTATTAATTAAATAAAAAAAAACAAGAAAAACGTAATACAGAAAAATACCCTGCCGCAAACCAAAAAAAAATAATAATTACATTTGATTATCTTTTAATTTTACGTTGGATTGGAGGTTCGTTCCTTTGTAGGTAAATCCTACTAATATTACGGATACGGATGTATGGATGTTTGTTACTCTTTCACCTCAAAACGGCTGAACGGATTTTGATGAAATTTGTCACAGAAGTAGATTATACTCTGGAATAAACACATAGGATACTTTTTTTTCGATATCACGCTGGCGAAGCCGCGAGTGCAAGCTAATTAAATATACAATATTGATAATACATAATACACTTTTGAAACAGTTGGCTTGATGATTTCGATTGAGAGGATCGCCTGTCTGGGCGGATCATCTGCCCAAGCTGTCTTACACTAAAATGATAAACCACATGTTTTACCGATTAAGTAATTTATCTCTTTTTAAATCAATTAAATTTTCAATTAACCTTGTCTTTCGATAGTTTCGTTTTACAAAAACTTATTAAATTACTTATCAATTTGCTACGATTGGGTGTAAAGAAAGAAAGAAAGAAAGAAAAAACATTTATTAGTCGCAAATTACGACGAGCAACAAAATAACAAAAAATATAAAATAAACATGCAACATGCAAAGTACTTATCACAAACATTTACAAATACATATAGGTATGGGACGAAATAAAAATAGCTTGCACGTCGTGACTGCGACAGGTCGGTCACCACTCAGCATGATGCTGTGCCATGGGAACCCACAGCACAGCGCTGGTTTTCAGTGGTCAACCCGTGAGTAAAACGTACGACCATATACGTATTGGAAATAAAAATAAATATTATTAAAATAAAATACACTGTAGTCAGAATCCGCACCTCTCCGGGGTGTAGCTAAGGGGCGCGGATGGCAGTGGGTCGGTGCTTGATTGGCCCTATGAATGTGAGTAGATTGCACCGCGGCCGGCCGCGATCGCCGATGCTTCCTCTCACCACCACACTCGCTATTTTATATTATTTTATTTATTTCACACTTTTTATTTCATTGCACTTTTGTTAGCGAACAGTGAGCTCAATTTATCAGGTGCACTGGACTTATACGATGAAACCTTACTAATATTATAAAAGAGTTTGTTTGTTACGTCTTCACGCCTAAATAGCTAAACCGATTTGGATGAATTTTGGTAAAGAGATAGTTGGGACCTTGGAGACGAACATAGGCTATTGTATTTTTGTGCGACGAATGCAGTTGGGTGTCGTTGTAACCCGCATAAGCAAGGGCACCTTTCAATTGACTGTAACTCTCTATCGATTAACTTTATCTGGAATGTTCATGGATAATTGTTACATCCTTACTTATAAAAGCGAAAGTGAGTTTTTTGTTTGTTACCTCTTCACGCTTTAATGGCTAAACCGATTTTGATGAATCCATGGAGACGGAAATAGGCTATTTTTTTTAAACAAGATTGAGAAATGAGGGAGAAAGAGGGAAGCAAAGTGAAAACTTACCTTTGCTATTTCAATAAATAAGGCGCAAGAGCAAAAACTACATGTAGCAGGAACCTGCAAATCAGGAAAGTTGAACTGTATTACCCCGAGCAAAAGCTACTCATCCTGTATATCGAGGAGGTTAAACTAAGCATTAAATAACTGAACTTTGTTTTCCTGCCCCAGAATAACTTCAAACAAACAAAATCTGAATAAAAATGTCAATCACAATTAGCAGACTAAATTGTGATAAGTGAGTAATGGTAACCTTTTCAAATTCAGAAATAAATATAGAATCATCAGCTCATTCATATTTTAAGACAGAAACATACACCGTGTATATCTATCTCTGTACAAAATCTCGTAGATGCTAACCCATGTAAATGTAAGTCACGTTTTCAATAACCTACAGTTTTAGCTTCATAATTTTAACCCAGGCCGATATAAGAGACTTTATTTTGTTATGATATTTGCAGATATGTAAAGCATGCACGGTTTACATATTAAATTATCTTGTAACTTTCATATTACTTTTTGATATTGTTTTTACTTTATTTCCTACTTATTTTTCACAATAAGAAGAGTTGCGCCTAAAACCAACCCTGAAATTTGTGCAAGTTATTCGTCTGAAAACATAAATTCGAAAGCATAAATGTAGTTTAAAAACAACATTATTGATTCAAATCAAACCAATGAAAATATTTGTGACATGAAATCAAGTATCTTATCTTCAGTATCAATAGCAACTGAATCCATTGAACAATATTTGAAAACTTGTGAGGAAGTGTTAGTATCAGACCTCCTCTAGAAGTGGTATGGGGTGCCCTGGTGTCGACAGTCCGGAGGGTGGCGAATGGCGGCGTGGTCGCGGTCGCGGCACGTCACACCAGTCGGTAGAGTCACAGCCAGCTGAGTCGCGCCGCACTCAACTCGTATTATTAACGACGTGTATTGTAATCACGCGGCGGGCGATCGCCTCCGCCGAAGGTAGGGCGGTATTAAATTCCGACAGCTACGTGATAAATCGAAATTGGAAAAGTTTAATAAT
This sequence comes from Ochropleura leucogaster, assembly GCA_958449745.1. Lineage (NCBI taxonomy): Eukaryota > Metazoa > Arthropoda > Insecta > Lepidoptera > Noctuidae > Ochropleura > Ochropleura leucogaster. Next base: position 10,126,806 of record OY288206.1, on the reverse strand, counting down.
GTTCGGTTGCTCCGAAAGCAATAAAACCGTTTATAAACGGGCACGAGCGAACGAGACGGGCGGCAGGGACGCCCGCCTTCGGGACTTTTAGGGACTCTTAGGTGAGTCCGATCGGCCTTACGGGCTTTAAATTGATTTCACTGGTATCTTGATGAAGTGATAAAACCGTCACTCGGGATGAGAATGTTCACCGAGGATGAATGAGCCTACTGAACGTCTCTATGCGCTTCCAGGTTTCGTAACCACTTGTTAGAATGTCACACCAAGTGACACATGCGGAAATTACTAAGGCGAAACTAGTTTTCCTTGCGAATATTAGCTACGGACAGCCCTAAACCGTCAATTGAATTCTTTTAACAATCTAATTGAAAATCTCGTGAATGTGGTGACGCCCGAATTGCTTACATTAACAAAATAACATTTTATTTCTGATCATGAGATTTTTCATGGACCCCCAATTTCGTCATGTGTGTTAAAAATAGCTAAACTTTAACGTTGATCAGCACTTCAATAACAATTACCAGTTTGCTGGATGTATTATTGATTGAGCTAACTATTAATCAGTTGATTTATCATTATTTACTCAGCTAATGGAATAATTAGGGCGCTGAGAGGAGGATAATTGCGGGGGCGCGCGTGCCCTCCCCTTCCATACACCAGCCCCCACAGGACCACACGTCCTGCGATATATTTCCTATATTAAATCGTATACATTTCAAACAACATTAATATATTCATGCCTTAAAAAAATTTAATGATCGTAGTCGTGAACAAGCCGTAGTGCTTTTCATCTCGACTAGCCCGGCATTGTCTAGAAGACGGCGTCAGATTTTTGTAATAAGCAACATGCTGAATATTATTTACATATTCAAATTACTTCTATACAGAACTCCTGTTTTTAATTATAAACTTAATTTGCTTATGATAAATCTATGGAAATTTTTACCTCGGGCACCAACCCTCTATTTAAGGGTAGAGTAATTACTTCTTTTCTTCGTAATAAAAACGGATTAAACTTTGCTTAGGGTGGCCCATTCATTTTGTTTACTATTCAGAATGGCTTGTGTTAAGAAAAAACTAATTTACGCGCGCTGTTTGGGTGTAGGTATTATCTGATTTGAGATTTAAATGAAATTAGCTGATTACAAAACAGCGAAAGTTTACAAAAATATAAATTGGCTAAGTTTGATTGCGGTTTAATCATTTTGGTATTGGATGTTTAGATTCAGAGGTTTAATTACATTAAAGCAAATTACATTTGATAAAATAAAATAATCTTTAGTTGATTAATCTTGTATGTATACAATTATATAATATGTTATAACTGTTGGTTTTATATGAGCTAAGGTAGTACTCGAAAATATTATTTTCTATCGCTTTTTTTTTGCAATTTAAGGCCAGTGTCAGGTTCCTGGAAGATTAAAATGATGAGATATAAAATGCCTTTTTCATGCAATATTCATTAAAAAAGGTAAAAGTAAAATTTGTATTACGTTATAAGATATAATATCATTAAAATTAACTAGCTATATAATACCTATTAGTTCTTCCACAAAAACAGCAATAAAAGTAAGCAGTTTGCGTCCTTTAATTTGATTAGTCTATCGCGCAATCTGTCCAATTCCTCCTTCAATTAGCCTTGCGGAGTCAAGCGGCGATGTAATAAAAAGAAACACAGATAAATGAGCGCTTAATTCCTTTCTCTGCTGGACGCTGCGCATTGATATCAATTATCAGCAAGCTGGAGATGGTATTGTATACGCGAATTGTGCCATAAAGCCGCTAATCCGGGCCCGAGCGAGCCACAATTTGTCCAAACGGTTATGTTATTGCGGTCGGTAAGCTCGCAGCGACCGCAACTCGCTACATGATTTTTCTCATAAAATAACTTTCACAAAACTATTTGGTTAATTCTATTTACTTTTGGTAATTGATGAGTGGTGAATCATTTATGATGATCACTATGCACGTTACCTTATTAAAGATAAAATGAACAGAGTTAAATATTTGCAGAATGCAAAATGACAATCAAGAAAGTTCTTGGTAGTGCTGTAGAGATTTGCATGCAGTTAATTGAGCTGACATGTAAGTATATTAATGGCCGCTTACAATGTCGTACCCAGCTTCAATGTCAGCGGACTCAATTTGTCGAAACTGTTATTGCACGGGACGGACAGCCCGCGCCAGTCCAGTTTTATACGGAATCGCCCATAACGGACAGCTCCGGCGGCTCTAACTCCCGGGAATGGACACTTGATTAAGATACTTGTGTCACTTTATTTTGCGATTACATCTGACATGAGGTCGCAATCTTCTTTATTGTTAATTTGGAATAAATCTGCTTGATTAACTTTTTGTTTTACTGAAACTTTGCGCAAATATCATTTACTTAACTTACAACCTATTAAAGAAGACAATGTTGGGACTATTAGTCTTTGTATACGTATACAATCGTAAAAGTATTTGTCTTTTAACGATAAACAAACATGAAATGAAAAGATACCTACAGGGAATGAGCAAAGGCAACACCCACACAGCCACACGTGCACAAAAGCAGGTGGTGTCAAAGCATGAGATAGATCACATTTATTTACAGTGCCATTCACACCCAAACCTTGGTCCATCCAATGTCATCTAATCAAACGCGGAATCCTACATTAGACGGATGTATGGGTATTCGAAATTGGATCGAAGATTGTAAGAGGGATTGAAGGACAAAGATGGGTGAGGGGGTGTGAGGCGGGAGGGGGTTGGCAGCCCACGCACCACGTCCGAGCCGTAATGAGTTGAAAGCGGATACTTGTAGCGCACTCAGGGCGCGCGTGTCCGGTTACCCGCCTAATGTTGCCCGGATAAACAATGACGTCCAGCCTTTTAGCGACATTTGTGGACCCACTCAACGCTGGACATAAGCCTAAAAAGATTTTACTATTTGAGATTCTTTCCGATGTACGAAAGAAAAGGGCGTGTAGGTAATAAGAAAATGTGGTTGCGTTTTGTCTGTTTGTAAAGGTTTTACTTCAAAGATGAAGTAAACCACCTAGACAAGACACATTTTTTAAAGAAAATAACTACTAGGTTTTAATTACTAAAATGTAGACTTTTCGACGTTCAATCAAATTTATTCACTTTTGTTTCAGGAAATCATGCATAGTGCAATGATCGTGTAACTCAACTATCTGTTGGCTATACGTTAGTAGAATCATACAATACGTTGTACATACACATCACAACGACACGTTAGTATAGTGTGTAAGTCCACTAGCATTAGGTAAGTGCCGAGCGGGCGCTGTGAGAGCCGCCTAGTCAAATGTAGAGTGACGGACCATCATTGCTCCATTAACAGAGAGCGGTCGAGGGCCGGGGGAGTACGGGATGTTTGATACGCCATTACTTCATTAGCAGCCTTACGCTGTCATGAACCGTAGCCGATTATTTTACAGTACTATACATGGACATCTCTAAAAGCTAATGGATAATGTTAGCAGTAATTATTGTTTACGTAAGAGCTGAGTTAAATATCATGTTGTACTGTTCAATATTAGATACGAGAGCTTGTTGCTTACTTGTTTAGAAAGGAATTACCTACTTATTCAGTTTTTGGGGCTTTCTTTTTAATTGTCTGTGTCATTGTTTAATCCGAAGGTTTGTTTGTGTAACATTATTAGTTAAGTACATACAACCGTTTGGAAAAAAATAACTGCTGGTAATAGGCTTGGAAAATTTAAGGTTCTCGTGGGAAATCAAAATAACAGCAAAAAGGTGCGAATAGCGGCAAAACTGTAATTTAATATATCGACACGACGCATAACACCAAATTAGAAATCGAACTGCATAAAATCCCTCCAAATCACAAGGAAAAGAGAAGCTTTGAATTTGTTCCAAATATTTATCGAAACTACCATTCATTCAAGATCTTTAGTCATAAATATTGCAAATTCGCGCCTGGAGCGAGAGGGGGGCAGGGGGGGTGGTACACAGGGAGTGCGGTCCATTATCCCGAGGTGAGGGCGTCGCAACAGCAAAGACGTTAGTCCGGCTCTGCATCGGCGACTTTATGACGTTATCTCTAACAGGTTCCGTCGCCGGGATGGGGTTGCTTCACTGGTGAAAGCACGGGATCCTCTGTTGTGCCTGATAATTGCCTCTAATGGAAAAGTCTAGTCACTTCGTGCGAAGTGCATTCCAAGTTTTCGCTTTTGCCAGATAGAAGTTATTACTTAGTCTTGCGCAGGCAACGACTTATAGATTCAAATAAGTGTGTTGGTATAGATAAATAGCTTAACAAATGGGTACTCTCGATAGCGACTAATGGATTTCATATCTTCAGTAATCCTATATGAAAGGCTCTCTTTAATTTTTCGCGAAGTAAACAAACATAATCTTTTACCCAATCCGTTATGGGAATCAACCTTTCGAAATTCTTGAAGGGAAATGATACATTGGGAATGGCTACTAATACTTTTAGGTATCCCAAGTATTCGCGAGGAAATAAATCGGTGCGTGCGGTGAATGCGTAAACAAATTGAGCGGATATGTTTATGTACGCATTGACTAGTGTGTGTGTACTTAGTAACTTGACAGAATGAAAAAGCAAGCAAAATCTAATACACTTACGAGCATCTTACAGCGCATACATATTTAACACGCATATTTACCGATTGGCGTGGATCAGCGGGAGTGTGGGTGGGCCCCACGTACCCACACTGGGGGTAAAGACGGTCATTCAATGAGATTGCTTCTTGCCGCTACTCTCGAGGTAATGGATCCCGCCGAAATAGACTGGATCAAGGAAACACTGCTAGTGCGTTAGTGCACCGAGCGTCCACGCTGCTGCAGTAAACAACTCGATGGATGTGGTACACGGACTGGACATTTTGTGCTTTCATAATAAATTGTTTTCTAACTCAAACTTGATTCACCGACTCGTGTACTTGTCGCTGCCTCCGAAACACAGAGTACAAGATATGGTCTAACAATCAAATATAATGCGGCACGTGCACATAAAGCTCTTGTACTAAATTCCATCATATCATGAAATGCATTATTTCGTTTTATTTCAGAAATTAATTTGAATATAACATATGATGCCAGGTATCTATATCCTACCCTTTCCGTGTTGAATGTAGGCCGGCGCAGAAATGTCACCGTGAAACAGCACTCAAAGCAAAGTGCATATCTATGTAGCAAGTGGACATTCGATCTTAAAATAGATTACCGGGCGTTGTTGAATATTCTTAGTACTAATATTTGCATAAGACTAACGAAATATTAATTTAATAAATGCTTTGAATATGTAATTGAAATCAATCTGTGATAATCAAGTCACGACATTTGGGTTTATAAATTGTAATTCACATGAATTAGGTAAATGTAAACATAATATTATTTATTAACAGTCTCTGTAGAAATGTATTTGCCTTTACTGCAAAGCTTAAGAGCTTTAAGTTAATAAGAAAAGGACTGCTAACTACTTTAATTACTATTGTTTGTAAAACTTTCAGATACCTTGGTTTCTATGGTTTTTAACTAATTTTGTTTGTAGAACATTCGAGTGATAAAGAATGCCTCGTTGTCTGCGTAGCGGCAACAGCGTAGCAACCTGCCTACGAAATATTCATTTTATTGTATTTTTAAATAGGCATCTTGTATTTTTTATAATGATCTTTTAACCATATTTTCTTTAAAATATTACTTCTAATGATTTAGAAGGAGAATCAATGGAAAAGTAATATAAAGACGGATATTGAAACCTACTTTTCTAGAAACGTACTAAGAAAAATGTCAAAAATAAGTAGAAAAGTATCGATTTTAACACAGCCGTATTTCGGTAATTTACTCAAACAATAACATGACGAAATACATTTAGGAAAAAAAACACTTTTTTGACATGAAATGGCAGAATTAATTAACTCTCACGCCTACGTTTTTATTAAAGCTAAGGGACATGAAGTTAATTAATTAATCAAAATACCTAGAACTGCTGATGGGTACTATCTCACTGTTGTTTAAAAAAGGTTCTTTAAAAATACTTCGTTTATTGACAAAATCACAAAAGCCGGATAACTGTTGAAATAAAAAAAAAATGTAATTCAGAATTTGACCACACGCTGGGCGCAGTGGCTGAGCGATCGACTGATGCGCTGCGTGTCACGGGTTCGATCCTCGCACGGAACAAATATTTGTATGGCCTACAGATACTTGTTCCGGGTCTGGCTGTTTGTGTATGTGAGTTTAATTATTTGTAAACGCATTCACGATACTGCAGAAATCCTAGTGAAGTTAAAAAAAAGAAAAAAATACATCTACTAAATGTATTAAACAAACGACAACCGCCATAGTAAATCCTTACATAACACGGAACACATAGGTGTTATCGAGTAGTATCGTCACACAAATTCACACAATGGATTCAGTATGGATTGAATTATGGAAGACGCGGAACTGGGCCGTGTAGGGACAGGGGGGAAATGGAAAATGTGTGTCGCCAACTTGGGCCTAACAGCTCCTGGACAGAGTAGCGGCGATAATGGATTGATCAGATACCACTTTGAGTACTCTACGGCTGTGCTATTATAATGTATGTGGGTAGGTTTGTGTATATATGTGTACGTTTTGTTAACTGGATGTCAAATTGTATTATAGTCATTTCGTTGGGACATATTTTTTCCAGGAAAGGAGTTCCTGAAAATTGATTATAGCAGGAAGAAGTTTGCATACAAATTATGTGTAATGAAAGGTACCCCAGTGAAAGTTAATTAGACTCCCTTGAAAACACGGTGTGGTATTATGCTACAGTCTACATTATGCAACTACAATCGCGTGTTTTAAAAATCTTTTTGAAAGGAACAACAAGCTTTTCTTGTTCTTATTTATTCATTTTAAATTGACTCTTATAATGTATTTTGTTATGGTTAATTGCCTTAATAACAGAATGTATTTTTAATATGGACGTAAACATGTATTTACGGATGTTGAAAGTACAGTATATGGGAACCTTATATTTTCCACTTACCTACTCATTAAGGACAATAAAATATTTTTAGTGGTTTTAATTATGTCGTTCATGACATCATAAAAGGCTATAAATGGCAAGGCTCTTAAACGTATATTGTTGCATACAGATTTAATTATATTGAATGTCAGCATTATATAAATGAAAAATGATAAACAAGATTTAACAACATTCTGCTTTGTGTGTCGATAAATGTTTTCTTCAGATACATACCAATATAATTGAAGATGGAAATAAACTTACGATTATTTATTAATTTACTGCGAAGATTTTTCTGGACAAACAGAGTAATAATTTCAATACCATTAGCTGAATTGGCGTATGATTTAGGTGCTGTATTCAATTGCTTTCGTCGACATCAACTAATCTGCTTAATCAATCATTTACAAACATTGACCCTATCTTAGAATAAATAGTTAATATTAGTTATATGAAGGAGTGCACAATAAAAAGAACTCAGCGAGGCTACACAGTCGCTAGTTCATTATCCAAATGGACTACAGCTATTTGATCCACTTATGTGATTGCCTGCAAGCATTATCTCTCCTCCAGTGAATGGAAGCCATAAGTCTACCTCGTAACTCTCTCGCTTCTCTTACAATATTTCTAGGTACTTACGTTAGCAATAAATATGTATGCACATAAATTAACTATTGAACTAAGAACGTGATATTTGTTTGTGGAAATCTTTATTGGTTATTCTTATTAGTTGGCGATTAATTGATTGGTTAAGGCTCTTATTTAATATTAAAATTGTACATATAACAACTGGTTACAAGTTGTATTTTTGGAAAAACAACTAATATTCGACCTGCTTGGAGGTCAAATGTTTGACTTAACTTACAGTGTTAACTTACACTGATAACCAGAATATTTTGTATCCTTCATCAAATAATGAAAAAGCTCATAAAGTAGATAGGTACGAAATAAATAATATAGGAACACGATATTAAGTAAAATCCGAAGCAACGAGAGCATGCCATCGCCTTCAATATAGGTACCCATACCCTTAAGCAATCCTTACTAATATTATAAAAGCGAAAGTGAGTTTGTTTGTTTGTTTGTTTGTTTATTTGTTTGTTTGTTTGTTACCTCTTCACGCTTTAATGGCTAAACCGATTGTGATGAATTTTGGTACAAAGATAATTGGCAACCAGGAGACGGACATAGGCTAATTTTTATTTAAAAAAAGTGTGATGTGAGGGAGAATGAGGGAAGAAAAGGGAAAACTTAGCGTTGCTATTACAAATCAATAAGGCGCAAGGAGAACTGTGTTACCCCAAATTTAACGCGGGCGAAGCTGCGGGCGAAAGCTAGTATAATATAAGCGAACAATTTCATTATAACTGCTGACTATATCCCTCATACGATATAGCCTCTATACTCTTCTTATAGATAAAACAGATAAATACCGCACATTTACATTCATTGCTTAGAGTGAATCAAAAGAGTTGGAGTGCTCTGAAGAAATCAGCAGATACAAGATAATGGACCGATCCAATCACTTAGCGAGGTGGACCTCCGTTACTTATACATTACTAATATTATAAAAGCGAAAGTGAGTTTGTTTGTTTGTTTGTTTGTTTATTTGTTTGTTTGTTTGTTACCTCTTCACGCTTTAATGGCTAAACCGATTGTGATGAATTTTGGTACAAAGATAATTGGCAACCAGGAGACGGACATAGGCTAATTTTTATTTAAAAAAAGTGTGATGTGAGGGAGAATGAGGGAAGAAAAGGGAAAACTTAGCGTTGCTATTACAAATCAATAAGGCGCAAGGAGAACTGTGTTACCCCAAATTTAACGCGGGCGAAGCTGCGGGCGAAAGCTAGTATAATATAAGCGAACAATTTCATTATAACTGCTGACTATATCCCTCATACGATATAGCCTCTATACTCTTCTTATAGATAAAACAGATAAATACCGCACATTTACATTCATTGCTTAGAGTGAATCAAAAGAGTTGGAGTGCTCTGAAGAAATCAGCAGATACAAGATAATGGACCGATCCAATCACTTAGCGAGGTGGACCTCCGTTACTTATACACTAGCCAGCTACTATGCTCATGTATAAATTTACAAGGCTCTATATATAATTCCCTACCAGCTCGCCTTTGTTTATCGTTGACGTGCAATACAACACGGATCTTGAATCTTGATTCGGTTATAAGCTTGATTAATTTGCTTGTTAGAGTAACAATGGATATTTAGATAGCCAATTAATGTTTTGACTCGACTTCCCATTGGATTGGGAACGTGTTGTGCCAAATACGTTGACATTAGGATCAGGTTGATGTTGGCAGAGCTGGATCACTAACAGAGGGCGCTCTTGTTTTAAGCAATTACCAACAAATTATGTCCATCAATCTCTTACAACATAGCACCCAGAGAGCAGAAAATAATATGTTTTTCAGCACTAACTACATCATTATTGTTGTAACAAAATTCGCAATATCCGAATGGTCTCCTCAATTTTGATATTGGCAACACTTTTCATTATTAAAAAAATATTCGTGAAAGGGGCTAAGATAACGTGTATCTCCTCCCCTTAAGGGTTTTTTCAGCACGCCGAAGAGGCTCGCTCTATTTCCTACAATTATTCGTCGGAAATGAGATTTCGGATTAGACCGCCCGTCTGATGAAGACGTCTACGAGATGGACTGGGACGAAAAACAATTAAACGTAGACCGAATTAATACCCTAACATTGGCAGATTAAGAAGTAACCTACCTTTAAAGAATAAGTATTATAAAAATACCATTTCAGACACTAATCTGCATAGTCCTCATCAAAAGTTTGATGCCCAATTTGTTCTACCATGCTAGGCGTCAGTTCAAGTGATATTCACCATAGTTTGTAGCCAACGGGGAGAGGAGTTTTTGGTTATAAACTACTAAGAGTATTGTTGTCCAGAAATCAAGGAAATCAGACAAAAAGTATCTATATTATATATCCAACATCTAGGTACTGCGGTTATTTGTTTCGAGGAACAAATTATATGACAAATTAATTATGGCTACAACAGTTTTCTAACTAATAGCGTCAAAAGAGTAGTATAAGTTAGAAGCTCTCTTCTTGGTAGTCATTTACCTTTACAGTATTCTATACACAACTCCGTTAATTAAAAGTTAACAAAGCCGGCGTCTAATTGGATGGTTTATCTATACCTACATATAAGTCAGTGTACGTACACATTCACTCAGTTTATAATAATTACATTATTGTTTGCTTATTCATCTACAGATTTTATTAGCACACTGAACAATCTGGAAGACCGAGGATTTCGTTATACTTAATAAGACTTATAACTCATATATTACCAGCAAACCATAAATCTCGAGTCCAGTATTCAACCGAAAAGCTACAAGCAAATGACCCGTTGAAATTTTTCTAAATTGCATACAAAATGTCTCTTACAGACTTGCGGGTTCTGACGGCTATTACTTACAACGCAATATCAAATTGCTTTCAATTTATTTCGCAATTGCCGTCTTTGAGTTTCGCTTTGTAGGGGCCTCTGACGTCGGTCCGAGGCAACAATAAAATGTATTCGTCTCCGGAATGTTTAATATGGGGAAAAGTTTAATAACGCGTCCGGGCGGGCGGCGAGCGGCCCTGCAGCGGCCGGCCGGGCCGGGTGGTCAGCGCGCCTCACCAACCGACTACGATAAATCAAATCTTTTACCTTCTACGTCGCTGAGAAAAATCCCTATTACATTCACAAACATTTCTTCGACCACCAGTAAAAAATTACCGTCCAATTATATTTGTGGGTATTCTGCTTCGTAGCAGTTTTATAACATATGTTTTGTGCGAGATTTTTATCAACCCTTTAAACCTGCGTTATATCATTTACAGTGTGGCAAAATAAGTCGGGTCCTGGAGGAAAACTACCCTTAATCCTTAAGCAGCTTAATTTTAACTTTGGGGAGAAATTCCTTTATTATAAAAGCTACAAAACTACATTCAACTATTTTCTAAAACTTGCTTGCATTGCCCGGAGCTCGAACCTTATATAACATAAGGCTTTAAAAAAATACTAAGTTATAAACAATATCTGGGGCTTCGCTAATGGTTAATTGATCTTTTCTTTACCTATTTATTTACCTACTTTTTGTGGAGATAAGTATACTTTTCAACATCAAATATGAACTAAACTTAACATTACTTATACTTACTAGGTACTTGCCTACCTACAGGAAAGTTTAACCTACCTACTGTCCTTTAAAAACATTGTTTATTAAACTCTTCTATTTAATGCTTAATGACGCCTCGCCATAAAAATCGAGCCACCCATTGTTCCAATGGCTTGCTAAGTTGGCATTCTAAAAAAACGGTTGTAATTGGAAACATTGTGACTGCAGCTCATCAAGACATAGCAACGAAGCTCGGCTCTGGTGTCTGCGTCGCCGCCGACACAATAGCTCCCTGACGTTAATTAAATGTTAACAAACGCCCTCGTCGTCTAATTGGAACTGTTGCCTATTATCCTTACCTTTCGACGCGGAGAATAACTCCCAACCTCGTGAATTGTACTTCAGACTTTTTACTCGGCTTTCTTCAAATTGACTGAGACTCATTGCTTTTGTTTTCAAAGATAAGTAGGCATCCACTCATTCAAACAAAGCTTTTTTAATTGCTAGTACAAACAAGTTGTACAAAAGTACAGTTATAAAATAATTGATTGTTTTGGTTTATCTTGTCAAGATTAAAGGCTTCGGTATCCAAGTGAGTTGGAGATTCATGTCAACATTAGCTACGTGCCGTAGGTTACCTACTACCTAGTCCTACGTACCTTCTACTTTTAGTAAAAATATGTAGTCTTGAGCGTCACTTAAGTAAATGACCCGAAAAACTGTGTTGGAGTCGGCTTCCATTTCAACCGAATATTTAAGACTGAACGGTTTGCTGATTGTCACACTTTCGGGCCAAGGACTACCGTAACGACTGTCAAACATCTTCAATTGACATTCCAGACCAACAGCTTAGCGTTTTTTCGGTCGGTTCTAATGGGTCTATAATACAAGAACCAATTTCTTTTTCCCTGCGAAGAAAATGCCTACCGCTTACCAAACATTGCGGGGGTCGGTGTGGTTATGTGAGGCTCGCACCCACTAAAAACTCCGCCTTGTTTACCAACTCCACTTCTTATTTTCCTGGAGAGGTGCCGAGTACTCAGTTAAATGACGTTCGTGAACCCTCAGCAGTGATGGCTTTCGTCTCCTCCTCCTTAATGATGTTCGGTGTCCGATCACCCGACCCACATGAGCTCGTGTAGCTATTGCAGACGGCAGATGACCCGTTGGCCACGTTCAGCGAGGCGACGTCTGCCCTGATTGCTGTTGCGATCACTTCCGTACCCAATCTGCCGGGATCGTCTAGATCGGCCCGACGGTCAAGCACTGGGCATCTCCAGACGGCAGACCCGTATCGAGAGTGTCGCCCGTGTAACAAATGACGCTCTACCCGAGAAAGAGCACACCGCGCAAGGCCCAATCGTAGTATAAGTTCCATAGGATTGAGCCCTGCAAGTTCATTGCTGAGTAGGGCGCTATTTCGAAGACAGAGCACCGCTGCTGCATCCCATTCCTCAACCACCTGCCCCCTGTGACATCGGAGGGGGTCAGATTATCAGAGGAAATCTACGTGTTACACAAACTAGATACACTGACATGCATACACACTTCAACTTTTTTTCTACCTTTTTGGTGGCGGGTTGGAATCACCATAATTATAGAAAGAGCGCTCTAGAAATAGCTTTATTTATAGAAATACTTATTCGTCCGATCTATTTTTTTTCTTTTTCATGTTTTTAAACATCATCTACTTTTTCCAACTATGTTAGGGTCGGCTTCCAGTCTAACCGGATGCAGCTGACTATTCTGCCTATCAAACCACCACAACCCAGTTAGTTTTAGGTAATAGGTAAGACTGGTTGTCATATTTTCGTGACATTCAAGTGACAGCCGGGACTAAGAGCATAACGTGCTTTCTGAGGCACGGAGGATACTCGGTATGTAACGGGTAGTCACCCATCCACAGAATTACCAAGGCACGCGCGGCTTAACCTAAAGATCGACACGACCGGCTGCAATTATTTAGCCAATAACTTCATGACCCTTAGCAAAACAAAAAACTGACCAAAATTACGCATATCCATATCCATGTTTGCATTCGTTCCCTAAAGCCAAGATATCACCGCCCAAGCGACCGCATCTTGCGTCTTTCTTGCGACCGCATCTTGGTTCTCGCCGCGGTCTTGTGACCGCGGCGAGAACAAATCTATGGAAGTTGTTTGAGCGTGACACAAGTCACCGCAGTATGCCCTATGCCCCCTTCCAATAAACAAAAACGAGTCGCAAAACGAGTCGTTTTTGTTTATTGGAACAGGGCATTACAGAACGGTGGGCGGAATAAATCAATCTCCGCGCCAATGTATCGTTTTGATTTTTTGTTTGCATAGTGAGTTATAGATATAATATATCTGAATATGAATATAATTCTATAGTTCATATTTCTAAACGCAGCATGTTTAATTATTTGAACGCACTGGTACTAATATTTTCTATGGCAACATTTTTTCATCTAGTGTCAGTGTCACATTACAGTCTAACAAAAAGTTTTGTTTTGAATTGAATTGGAAACCTAACCTCAACCAGCTAATTAGTTCAATGATTTTTTTTCAAAAACGAGAAACGAAAGCATCATTTGTTTTATGAATAATTGGAAGTAATAAAACGTAATGGCTCAATATTTACCAGGTAGACCGGGTGGAGCGTCAGATTCGGATAGCGACGAGGACTACGGCTTTTACGATAAGCCGGTAACTATATACCTAGTATTTGTTTTTAGATCTAAATCTTTATGTTGTATTCAGTAATATAATAAATCTGCGTATCTAGTAAGCTCTACTGAAAACTTTTCAGCCCAATAGAGACCAATTTTGAAACAAAATTGGGCGACCTAAATGTGGATCGATTTGGGGTTTATTACCTCGAAATAACAGATTCAACTACTGAATCCGTACAGCGAGTTAATTATCTAGATTGTTTATTAAATCTAAAAACAATATTCGAGCCTTAATTAGCATTACTAATTGCCCATTCGAGTACCAAGATTTCTAGATTTCATTGACAGGTTTGGAACGCACAGTATCTCAAAACCCTAAATAAGAGCTTTATTATGGAAATAGAGAAACGATCTTATTAAGGTCATGTACCCAAAAAGGGACATGTATACCCAGATGATTTATTCCCCAACCAGATTTCTTGAATTCTTGCATTTTTTTTAAATAGTAGTTTATTTAAAAAAAAATGGTACTGGTACTATTACAACAAAAACAAAATATGTAAATATAACATCATCATGCCTTTTATCCTCATGATTAGGCAGAGTTCTACCTAATAGTAGGCACATATTTTGACAGTTACGTTTTTAGTTCTGAATAATGTAATGTAAAGGGGACAAACCTATTGTCATCAACCAGCTTGCCATCACCCTTAAAGTTTTCCTGTATACATTTCTTGGGATGAAGGTCCTGACTGCATGCTGGCCATTGAAAAGCTTAAACTCCCACCTCCTCAAGACAGCCTAAGCCAAGATGAATTAAAACAATCTGCTATATGTTGAGACCAAAGCTGTTGTGTCAAGCAGAAGGGCATCTATAATGATTTAGATCTAGCTTTATAGTGTTTTAAAATCATCATGGCATCCCTAAAATTATAAAACAATAATGGAACATATTTGAATGTTTCAAAGCAAAGAGAATGGTTATACACTTGACACATAACTGGCATCATTAGCATTACTTCGCTTACTTAAACAAAGATAGAGACCTTCTCTCTCGATCTTAAATGGGGATGCATGCATGCATAAAAAAATAAATGGCCAGTTATTTCTAGGGTTTATATTTTAGTCATTTTTCCCACTTTGTAGGCACAAACTATGGAATGACTGCTGAAATCCTTACATATTTCTAAGTCCGTTAAAATTATAGAAAATACAGATAGCAATTCAAAATGTACCTGGCAGAAGACAAGTGTGATGGCTGCTGAACACATTTTTTTTTTTAGCCATTTATTTGAAACAAAAACTAAATATTTTTTTAAGTACCTATTAACATTGAAACATTTTAACATTCCAGCCTAGAAATTACTATCAACATCAACAGCAAAATGAGAAAAAAAGAATAGAAATTGACATACAGGATGCCATCATCAATGGGAGTTTAAAGGATGTTCAAGAGATTGTCACTACAAGTGAGTGGGACGAATTCTTTCAATTAACAAATCATTAGTTTGTTAAGCCTGTTTTCGATAAATATTGAGTAAGCCGGCCACGCTTTATGAGCTATATCAGCAATTTGAGTTCTGGAGTGCACTGTGGTATTTCTTATTTGATCAGTCTGTTCGTTTAACATTTCATTATGCTGCGCCCCATTGCCTGTTGGCAACCCTTGAGTTTCGAATGCTAGTTGTTAGTCAAATACCAATTGTGTGCAAATCTGTCAATTAAAAAAGATTTCTGTAAAAACGAAACAATTGAAAGAAAAAGTTTTGAGGCTTTAGGGTATAAAATCCTGCTGTTTGTTTACAATTACTAAATATAATGAATATGACGGGCCTGTTGGTCTAGTGGTTAGTGGCCCTGACTGCTAAGCCGGAGGTCGTGGGTTCGATTCCCACACAGGACAAACTTTGTGTGATGAGCATGATTGTTTGTTCTGTGTCTGGGTGTGAATTATCTATAGTATGTATGTATTTATAAATTATATAAGTATGTATATCAGTCGTCTGGTTACCATAACACAAGCCCTGCTTAGCTTGGGACCAGATAGCCGTGTGTGAGTTGTCCCAAGATATTTATTATTTATTTATTTTATAAAATCTTTGCTTATTTTCAGGATTGAATAACAATGTGAATGACCCTCTAGACAGCGGCTGGACTGCACTAATGCATGCTTGTTTTCATGCACAGGATAATATTGTCAAATATCTCTTGGAAGAGGGTGCTGACCCCAACTATCGTACTGGTAAGTTTATAATATAAGCACTCAATAATTGTCAGTTGTATGTGCTGGAGGTTGGCACAAGAACGTTGAGGTTAGCTGAAGCTCAAGAGACCTTTGACTTTACCAATGAATTGGCTGATAAAAGTCTGTAACTTTGCGACTTTGGCTTGCATTTACTTTTAACATGACTGCCCCAAAGAAGGACTGTAATGTTTTAACTTAAAGTGAATGTCTTGCCATGGAGCAGAGATAGTTAGATCACTTAAAATTATGTAGTCCCCTTAAGCAAAGTTCCAATCTCTACTCCAATTAATGTTACTGGGGTCTAATTTTCTAAACATCGCTATCTTTGATTGTTTTAATGATAACTGCAATATCTAACAGAGGATGATACAAGGCGATAGGAACCAGCTCCGTACCTTCGATATGCTCACAGTTTACTTGCTTGGTCTCCTGAACCAACACTACGTCTAACTTACTCCCTCGTTTATTTAACACTTGATTCATCTCAAGCAGACTACAGAAGCTTAAAGAGAAAAAGTAATAATAGTTAACATTTACTGAAGCACATTTTAAATTAAGATCTAGTATTATAACAGTTCTGGTCAGATTGGAGATAATGATCTCAACTGTTCAAAACCGAGTTGTAGTATTCATCAGTTGCAGTGGCGGTTGCATATAGACCTTATGGTGCTTATTGATCATAATGGCATAGGGAGATCATTTGATTTTCGTGTTGGTGTAATTAATCAAACAACACATTACAGATTCGATGACACCCATAATGAGTGCATGCTCAAACAGCAGTGCCAGCAATGAAAGCATATACAACATTGTATCAGACTTGATAGAAAAGAATTGCGGACTGAATTGTATTGACAACTATGGCCAGACTCCTCTAATGAAAGCTATTGGATGTGGCAGAGTCGCTGTTGTACAGAAACTGCTAGAGATGGGTGTGAATATTGAAATAAGAGATCATCAAGGATGGACAGTATGTAACATTTAATTTTTCATTTAACATTATAAACGGAATTGTACCAAAAAAAAAAGACTTGTCACCTAGAATGATAAAATACATTGTGATGGTTACTTTTTTGGAAAGTTCCATATTCTCTATTCATCATCTGTGTAGCCTTGTCCCAACTATATTGGGGCCGGCTTCTAGTCTTACCAGATCCAGCTGAATACCTTGCTTGCATTGTAATCATTTTTATGACTTGGTTCAAATCCTTTACCAATGTACACCATAAAACTACTATGACTATGCCTCTGAAATACTCTAAGCAACTTACATATCTTAGCTGTCAGATTTTCTTATATGGCTATGAAAACTAGTACATAAATGTTATTGCTTAGCAAAGTTACTGCACCTTATTTTTCCTTGCAGTAAACTTCACGAAATTTTAATCTGATTTTCTCTGGTAGCATTGACTTGTAATATATGATTATAATTATTGCTATAATATTAAACGTTAGACATTAACATGACATGAAGAAAATATAGAGGTAGCGTTTCTTTGGTCGCCTGACGAAGGTTTTAATAAACCTTCTTACGGCATTCTCAAATGGAGTTAGACTGAACTCGTTGCCCTGGATACTAGAATCGGTACTCGATGCGGCACGCTTCGTGAGGTGGCACTGGTAGCTTGAACCCTGCTCTCGATATTAGCGGAAACCTATTTTTAGATGTATTAAACTAAAACCAACATTTACCAGTCCACATTGGTAAAACCTAGCATGTACTGAATTGGAATGGCAAAAGTCCGAAAAAATCGTCCCTTTATAATCAATATTTACATTTACCAAGTCATGTCGGTAAATCTTAGGTTTTACTGGAAAATTTTAAGATTTTCCGTAGTTCGAGCTTTTACAGTAACATATATATATCTTTATAGAAATATTACAAAACTTATTATATTAAAAAAGGGGTGTGTGTACTTATGTACACGCGTTAGAAGTTATACTTCTTTGGCGTATAGAAATAACTAAAATGCTGTAGTGATTAACGATAAATATAAAAATTAATCAAAAGAATGTGAGCCGTCGCGGGACGCCTGGCAGATGTGAAACATCGACATTATTTTGTAAAAGTAGTATGCAGAAACGAACAGATTGTGATAGGAACTAAATATGTCATTGAAAACATCATTATTCTGTTTCATTGTGGACTTACCAAAAGGACATCGTTTTCGTTTTCGTGTTCATCATCGTTTATGAATTCGAGGATCGAAGGCACTTTGAATAAAAACTTTATTACTGGCTATCTGTGGTAACCCATCCATTTCCAAACCTCGGCAAGGGTTGCTTAACCTGTCCCCGTGTGGTAACCCATCCATTTCCAAACCTCGGCAAGGGTTGCTTAACCTGTCCCCGTGTGGTAACTCATCCATTTCCAAACCTTGGCAAGGGTTGCTTGGAACGTGAAATTAATTTAATAAGAACACCAAAATAATATTTATTTATTATGAAACACGTTTTCTAAATAGTCGCTCCATGTAAAATACTGATATTCAGCTGCATCCGGTTAGACTAGAAGCCGACCCCAACATAGTTGGGAAAAGGCTAGGCAGATGATGACGTGTTCTAAATATAAAAATACTAGAATATACAACTTGAACATAGTTATCAATTTTTATGCCACCTAGAACTAACTTCACGATGTCTCTGGCTAAATTCACTCTCATCATTTTTCTCCATCGCGCCAAAAGAAGTATAACTTCAAAAATTTATAATGAGATAAAAATTGAATGAAGAGGATGATAATAATTTTCATAAAATTAATTACAGGCACTATTCTGGGCCGCCCACCACAATCAACCAGAAATATTAGAAATTCTCATAGCTAAAGGATCGAGATTGACCGAAGTTGACAAATATAACCGCACAGCTTTAGACCTGGCAGACTTACATAATTACAGTAACATTGTGGAAATATTAAAAAGACACCTTGAAATTCCGGAGCAACAAGAAGATTTTTTCTTTTCGGATCCTCCTTGGCATGATTTTTACCCAGGAATTAAGAAAGGACGAAGGTATTTCAATGAATCAATTAAGTTACTTAAAGGCTGAACTGACTTCTTTAATTTTTTAAATTGTTTTTAAAGTATGATTCCGAACTCGGCAACAAGCAGCACTGCCTGCCGCGCTGATTGCGAGCAAGGCGGCAGTGTCACTCTGTTCGTGGTGATGCGATGTTGTGTATTCGTTACTTTACTATTGCAACTTTTATTTGTAGTAACTGGTCTGTCGTGGCGGTAGGACATTGACGCGCAACAGTGCCGCCGCTATATTGATGCCGCGACGTTGCTTTCTAGCTCGGAATGTAATCTCATATAATCTTTTAGACATAAAATTGTATGGGGACCAGTAGTGTCGTGGCATCACTGCTGCGTGCAGCGTGGTTCGAAATCATACCTTTATCTTAGTAGGTATATAAAAAGTTGGATTAAATTCGGACCAACTTAAATTTTCTTTGTATTTACTCCGTGCAACTATCTAAGTATATTTTAGTGCCGTTCCAAGCCAAAAACTGTACCTACTGTACGTAATTAAAACAGTAGCCCTACTATGACCTCTTAAAGCAATTCTTATTCCGCTGAGGGAAAGAGACAGAGCTATACAGGGTGTCTAGCACCATCACTTTCACTCAGTGGAATAAGAATTGCTATAAGATGTCATAGTAGCCCTTCAGGTTAGGGGACAAATTTGTCTTAATACGCAATTATAGTTTCATTCAATGCAGTTTGGAAAGAGCCTGCTTAAAATGTGATAGCAATATTTCAACTGAACCATTTGCCTTTTCCATAAGGAATCTCGTGTAAATTCTTCATAATATTCTATTTACAGGCCAAATTACAAGAGTGAAATCCCGCATCTATTATATGGTATGCACCTTGAGAATTACACCTCTACCATTGTGAACACAGGCATGGATTTGAGAACGTTTCTATTGCTACAAGAAAGCGATATGATAGACTTAGGCATGGATCTACCGTACGCACGACAAAGACTAAAGAGTGGTCTTCGAAGTTTTCATAAAAGGAACTGGAAAATTAAAGCTGTCTGCATGACCACTCAAAGCCCGGATAATTTTAGGTACCTAGCTATAAAAAATATATTATTAAAACAAACAGGCAAGAAACAACTTAACTAGTTAAGACTCGAGCACCGAGGGTTCCGTACAAACTTGCGACATAAACAGCCATGTTTTTTAACACAGTCAAAAGATATAGCTTGACTGTTGATTTTTTTCACAGCACATAGGGACCACAGAGTTAAGTATATGGTTCTAATATCAACTCGAAACCTGTGATCCAAAACGGGTTCAGTTATTTTTTTTATTTTGAGGTACGGAACCCTTAAAAGTGTTACTCTTGCTAAATAAAACTTGTATAGTCAATGGAGAATTTTTAAAAAGTGCACCCTTGACCTTTTTGGAAATACAGGCACACTAGCTGTCATGTATAGATGACAAATAGCTGTTTATCTTAGTCCTCTTATGGACAACAGCATAACTCAAAAACGAGGTATTGATTATGCATTCAGCATATCAGAGATATTTTTTATATAGTTTGTAGGCAGTCACAATCTACTGCTCAACATAGAAATAGCCTATGTTCAGTCGGTTGTTTAATATTGTGTCTAATTAGATAAATGTTTATTTTCCAGTATGCTAAGCTATTTAACAGCATTGGGATCCCACCTTCATCAAATATACGTACTAGAAGCTACCTTACAGTATACTCTGCGTGAATACAACAAAATTCAGGAACAAATTAAATTTGAGCCGCCAGACTCGCTCATACGCGTGCATTTGAATAATGCTGCAGCGAAAATGCTCATAAATATCGACTGTATTAGAAAATCGTCAGAGAGAGTGAAATTTATACTGAAAAAGGTAAGGAAGGAATATTACTTATTGTTTGTTGAGTTTCGTCATCACCACCAACAGCCAGTCTGCATCCTTTGCTAAGAAAAAGCCAGCATTTGCTTAGCCCAGTGTCCTCGCTCATCTGCCTGACTTGTCCAGGTTCTACTTACGAGAAGAACAATGTCTATCTCTCGATAAGACTCGATCCTATGACAACTGAACCTTAGGAATTAACCCTAGGTTGAGTTATCAAGTAGCCTCAGGGTTGAGACATCCTGTTCCTTTCTCCGAGCTACCTTATTACTGATTGCAAACACGGCATACCTATTTTTAAAGAAACATCTAAACTTAACATGAGTTACTGCTTATAAATCTGCACTACCAGAGTGAAATCCACATTTTCATAAATCAGTATGTTCGAGTATTTCGTATCTCATTCTGTCGCATAACGACGTCATTTGGCAGAGGGAGAAGGCCAAACACAAGCATCCGCATTCATTCGAATCGAAAGCACTTATGGTGTGATGAGAGTTCCACTTAAGTGACTAACTAAATGTCAGAAAGGGATATGCAGAAAGTGCTAATCTGTACTTATAAATGTGATTCCATAATTAAACAGAGAAATAAATAAAGAGATTGGATTTTTAATCGCAGAATATATAATTCTGTAAAACCTTTTTCTTATATTTGAGTGTATTTCAGGTGGCTGACAATAACCCGGCGCCTGCAGACCTCATCAGAGAGAAGACCTTGCAGGACGTCGTCGCGGGTTATATCACTGAAGCTGTATTCGTCGTGTCCCTAGGTTTACTGGCCTACCAAGTCAAACACTTTTTCTCCTATTTAATGAAAAAGTAATGTGTGATTCTCATTTCTCTTACTTAGTATGTGTAAGTATTTGAATTCAGCTGGGTTGAGGTATCTTTGCAAACTCATGAATGAGAAACGGAAAATATCTATTTTTATTTGTTTCTGCAGCTGCACACATTTCAAATAATGGTCTAATCCGATGTCATCAAATGACAGAGTAAATAAATAGAATTGACGGTGCAATCTAAGATGTCTAATATTACCAAACTCGTTAACAGCATGTGACTCATGTCACTTTTCTATTTAGGAATGTAGATACTCCAGCTCTTCTCATTTATTCTATTTTGAAGATTTAAACTTTAAAATCTATTAAGTAACATATCATGTAAGAAATGCCAAAGGACTGTTCTCAGATAACAAAGAAAATATTTTCGTTTTGAACTGTTAATGCTCAAATAAGTGTTTTAGTATGTTGTACTTAATAAACTTAGTGGCGATATCTTTGAAGCCATATGAATTATGTCTTTGTTTTTAAAAGTAAAGATTTTTTTTTATAAAACAGTATGTGGGAAAAAATATGTATAAAAAGGACCTAATAATTTATTCACAGAATTGTGGGTAACAGAAAGTATAGATGCTCATTGCTCCTGCTAATTTCAGAGTTTCAGCCCCATTGTTACAAACAACCAGAAATACATGGAAGCTCCTATCTACAGCTCTGTCTGTTTTTGACAATATTTGGTCTAATTATTATCTCTCATATTATATGGTTAAAGCTAATATCACACGGTATTCAAGTTTGGGAGAAACTTATTGAAAAGCGACTGACAGAAGAGAGCGAAATTACACAGAGCCAATTCGGTTATATGCCTGGTCGGGGAACGACGGATGCCATTTTTGCTATCCGCCAGTTGTGCGAAAAATAGATAAGTGCACATAAGAACTTGCACATGGTGTTCGTCGACCTCGAAAAGGCATACGACCGGGTACCGCGTGCGGTTTTGTGGTGGGTTCTTAAGGAGAAAGGTGTGTCTGAGAAGTATGTGAAGTTGATCCGTGCGATGTTAAGTCGATGCAGTCCAAGTCCGGTCCACAGCGGGCACTACCGGCTCCTTCAATGTGGCTGTCGGTCTGCACCAAGGATCGGCTCTTAGCCCTTACCTCTTCCTAGTGATAATGGACGCTCTCGCGTCGGAAATCCAAGAAGAGGCTCCCTTTTCCATGCTGTTTGCCGATGACATTGTTTTGGTTGCTGAGAGCGGCCAAGAGGTCCAGAGCATATTGGAAATGTGATGACAAAGACTGGAGAACGTTGACCTGGAATTAAGCAGAATTAAAACAGAATACTTGTTCTGCGATTTTGGCGGTCCCTCGAGTCCTGTGCCCATAACTCTTGCCAGAACCCCTATACCGATCTGCTCCAACTTCCGATACCTTGGGTCGCTTGTCCAAGGGGATGGCGAAGTAGACCGGGACGTAACGCACCAGATCAACGCAGGATGGATGAAATGTCGACAGGTTACTGGAACAACTTGTGACCCACGGATGCCCCTCAAGTTAAAGGGGAAAATATGTAAGTCCGTGATTAAACCTGTTGTACTGTATGGGTCAGAATGCTGGGCTGTAAAAAAGGTGGATGAAAAACGATTGCATGTAGCGGAGATAAGAATGTTGAGATGGATGTGTGGAGTGACAAGAATAGATAAAGTAAGGAATTAATATATTCGAGGAAGTTTGAAAGTTGTGCCTGTTGCAGAAAAATTTAAAAGGAGTCGTTTGTCTTGGTATGGACATGTAATGAGGAGGGATGAAGGACATGTGACTAAAAAAGTGATAGATCTGAATGTTGATGGACTGAGAGCGAGAGAAAGGCCAAAGAAAAGACGGATGGATTGTGTAAGGAATGATATGAAGGAGAAAGAAGTAAATCATGCCGTGACGTCTGATTCTGATAGGGAAGAATGAGAGAAGAAACCGTGTTGCACCGACCCCAAATAGAATGGGACAAGGGCAGGAAAATGATGATATATGGTTTACTCTGTTGTAGAATTTCCAAATTGGACCCGTATTTTCTCGATATTTGAGGTGTCCTACATTCCTGTGGATAGTGCATTCCTCTAATTATCTATAAGGACATCATGGCATAAATGAATGTTGCGACAAGCTTGCAGTGGGATTGAGTAATGACTGAAGTCCATATCCTACTGATATTATAAAATCGAATATTTGTGAGGATGTATAAGTATGTTTGTTGCTCTTTCACGCAAAAACTTCTAAATAATAATATGGCTTACATATCAGAATATAATAACCTATAACAGTGTTTAATTGGCCTCCGTACACATGGACTAACACAACCATGGTTCGATTACCGTGTACGGCAAACAAATTTTTAAAAACTTTGAATGCCGTTTTTTTTATTTTCCAAAATTAAGGAATGTCTCTTTTGAGTAAAATTTTCTATCTAAAGTATTAAGAGTACCTACATATACTACCTATAAGTGGGATTACAAATTTCCACCCTGTATAAGTACCTAAGCATACCTACCAACAAACAGTAGACGAAAAGTTATGTACTATAGAAAATAACTGAAACTACCCAAAAAAATATAGATAAAATAGATATGCGTGAACCTTGCCTATACAGTCAAAAAACTAAAAATTTTGATTGAGTACCTCCTGCTATTTTTAAAGCCGGTTAAAGATAGGTACATTGCACACCCATTAGAGTAAAATGAGACGAAATCTTAAAATGTTACAACAACAGCCCGACTAATCCTTGATTCTTCAATGTTTCATAATGTGTCGAAATTCCTAGAATTTTGCTTAAGGAATGACATATTACTACCCAAAGCAAACCAAACAGATTGCAGTTTTGCCAAAAACATGTAATGTTTTTCAGAATTATAAAAAACTAACAGTACCTATCATTGATTTCACTCGTGACGGGTTTATTTTGAATGTCTAATTACATTTTCATATTTGAAGGACAAATTGTTAAAAGTAGAGTTATTTTCGTTGTCTTTCAAAATAACAGACATTTCTGTAGCCGCAAACAACACTGTTATCTCATGTTTCAAACATTTTAATTACCGTTTGTTTTTTATCTTCGGCTGGCTTTAATCAAGAAAGAATGTTAGACGGCATTGAGTCATAATAACAGTGAGACCACACACGTCTGAAATTGTATTTTAAACTAATAATTTTAATTGACTGATGTTTTAATTCCTTCAACACGTAGGCGCGGGCTTAACTAGAGCAATACTAAATCTCAACTCATGTATTTCATTACAAGACAAAATGTGCGTTCCTATCAACGGCATAGTCGGCCCACTTTAAAGTTGTATATCACATTTATCCCTGCTATAATTCATTGATTTCGACAGGCATCATGGCACATTAGACGCGTACATCGAAAATTATGAGTGTCACTTGCCAGTCTGTTGATGGCCTTGTCACCTGCAGTTAGTTGCATTTGGGACTTGGCCGTAGTAATTAGAGCTCGTTTATAATTAATTGCACGTCATTTGTGTCCATTATTCATGCCTAGGATGCAACGTGGGTGTGTTCATTGGTGCACTCATGCGTTGCATGCAATTTTGTTTTGTCATCTATCTTTAAACATAGGTATATATTCGTTACGGTTTATTAGTAAAGGCAGTTGCTAAAGTTCAAATAACGAGGGTGTACAAAGTCTGCAATTTTTTAAATTTTTTGGACGTCAGTATTTTCATCCAAAAAATTACGTCACAAAACAATTTCTTACAAGTAGCATAGCAACCGACGCGCATAACAAACTGACTTTGCACTTGACCTCAACGCAATCATGTCCCGAAATATAATCTGCGTAAGCGCACAAAAATGCGTCGACACACAGTCTTTTAGCTAATAAAACACTTGATTAATTTCGTTGCATTTCTTACAACAAGCTCCTGTCGTCAACATCTATTACCCGTACCTTTCTGTTTTTATTCGAAATCTTTTGTTGGTACTGCACTTGTCAGCAGATTGCAAGAGTTTGATAATACTGGCAATAAGTTGCAGACTTTATCCCAGTATCAAGAACATTTCGTGGTTATTACTGGGGCCGCGTTGGCGTTACGCAAACATAATTTTAGTCAGAATTAAATTCTGTTAATTAATTTGTCCTTATGAATTTATTAAGTATTGACCTCAAAGTAGACCTTGTAGTGTTTTCAAAATTATTATTACCCTTGGGAGCCAGTTTACCCATGGAGGGAAAACCATGAGTAATAAATGACTTAATAATTACCACGAAAAAAAATCATTTTTTATTATAACACCTTTTATAGACCTTCGTTTACACCTCTACTTCTAATACGTCTTCGTCTACTTTAAATATCTAGTACGAATATATTTGCATGCATTTCCATTAACCATTTGATACGTATCTTGTTCTGGGAATAGCAGAACCCACCGATGATATCAGTGGTAGCACTCATTGTTTATGGGCTGCTAATCGGTACAAGTGGCGCCAATAGCATCTGGTCGAAGAACTTGCCAATGAGTTTGTTCGGCGATGACGCATGTGCTGGAACGTTATGTGGTATCTTTGACGAGTTCCACTGTTTTTAGAAATACGGGTTTTTTTATACTACTTACCATAATATATTTTTGTCGAAATGCTTATTTTAGTTTACGTACTTTTTAAATTGATTAAATAACATTAGGAACCATTTAAAAGAAAGTACATAATTATAGACCTGCCAAGCCACAGGGCTCAATAAATCTCCTAACAATAATTTTATCTTAGTCTTGGTAGAGTTTTGGCTTGGTAGTTCCTGATAAAATCGTGTAGATCTTCTTATATCTATTGGCATTTTTGTGCTTTTCTCTAAGTTCTGACAGAAGGTTAAAGGCCAAATCTTGCAAGTATACTTGTTAATCCCCAAGTTGCCTCCTTATTCAATTCTACATAAATTTTAGCAGTTCTTGCAACACTGAGGTATTTAACCGAGGACAGATAAAGCCCCCCAATAAACTGCAGGAAAGCAGAAATGGGTCGCATCAAGTTTATGAACAATTAAATTAAAACAAACTGAACTGCATTTTCACTATTACAGATTATATCTCCCTATATTGCTCCTCGTCGGGTAATTAAAACAGTCACATAAACGTTTTCACACTCTTTATGCCGTTGTATCCACAGTTGACAGAATAACAGTGTGACAAAGCTATTAAGTAGAACTAATTGTTGGGATTGGTTTGTTTATTTAGGTCATCTTGAGGAATGAGTCATAAAAACATCACGACTGTTTTCCTCAAAGAGGTATACAGGGTGCACCGAGCATTCATTACTCGGTATTTTTTTGGGGTGGGAAATCATCAAATAACTTCCCCCGCTCTGGGCGGAGCGGGGGGGCGTGTCAGACTTTTACTGACTAAAACCCACCCATGTTCCTTCTATTGCCCTTAACGTTCCGGGGCCGCAGTATCTCTTTTGAACAACCCGCAATTCATTACTCGGTATGCATTTGTCTTTTCCGCCTTACAATCTTGTACTATTTTTAAATCTTTTATTTAACATGTACTGTCCCACTGCTGGGCATACGACTCACCCAATTCCTTCCATGATCTCCTTTCCCGGGGTTCCTCGAACCTGCCCTATACTATAATCCTTACAATATTATTAAAGCGAAAGTGAGTTTGTTTTTTATTACGTCTTCACGTCTAAATGGCAAAACCGATTTTGATGAATTTTGGTATAGAGATAGTTAAGACCCTGGAGACGGACAAATGCTACCTTTTGTCTCTTTCTAACCTTCCACTTCCCTAAAATACGGGGTGGAAGTTTGTATGGAGCATTCCGCAATTTTCAAGTAAGGAAGCTAAAACTTGGTATGCATTGAGCATCATTTTTTTTTTTTTGGAAATTGCCCCAACCCCTAAAAGAGTGAATGAAATTTAATATGGGACTTTTCACAGTTTTCAAGGTAGGAAGCTGAAAATCGGTACACACACTCTTTGTTACCAATGAAAAATACCTGCAAATCAGGAAAGTGTAAGGAGCTCGTATTTAATATAATAAAGAGGAAAGATTGTTTTGTTTGTACCGAATTGGCTCCGAAACTACTGGACCGATTTTAACAATTTTTTCACCAAAAGAAAGCTTAATTATTAGGCTCCGTAACATCGTGCTACGATACTAAGGAGCTGAGCAGCGGGTGAAACCGCTGGGCATAGCTAGTCAATAAATACAAACAAACTTAACGAACACTGGCCTGAAACGCCAAGACAATCGAGTCGTTTCTTTAGTAACTTAAACAGTAACGAATAATACCCAGAAAACAGTTTTTCAAGTGTTCTGGTATTCTTGTAATTGTGTGTACAGTTGTCAGGCGCGTTACATTAAACAATGACCTTTTCATTCGTTTGTGACACGAATAGTTGCGCAATGACTGGCTGACTGCTCACCTTAGTCATCGTCCGGTCTGCGAATATGAACATAGGATCTACGCCGACTG